>OX344811.1:9744233-14744233 GCA_947034925.1 Eudemis profundana
TGCCAAAAGGCTTGTCCTGACAGAGACAGCTAAGTAATAGGTGTTGACAGGGGACTTAGTATAATTGATCTCAAATAATTAAATTGATGTTAGATATATTTAATTAATATTGATTTTTAATGTTCTAATATCCTAATATTGAAGTAATTTAATTCAGTGAATAGGTTAAGCATACTCTACAAATTAAGATTTGGGTCAAATTTGATGTATATATATATAACAACAATATGTACAAATTTATTATGCATTTATGTTTTTTAATTGATCAACCTATTTGTGATCTAATGTTGTCTTAAAATTACAACTTTTTTTTCTAAAAGTAGAATATAAGGCTAGTTAGCATCTAAAATTTAAAAGACTTCATCCACTTTTGTACATATACTTGTAACATTATGACTGATATTTCTTGTAATGTAGTTTATACAAAACTCATTCTTGAATTTATCATAAAAATAAGCATAACTTGTAACTTAGTGCAATAAACTTTTTGTAACATGATACAAATATCAAGTCAATTATATTATTTCTTAATGTTTAAAGTTTTATCTAGTTCAGAACACAAAATATCACTGACAAAGTCACTGAGGTCTTCACCCATTTCTTTTATATTTGATGTCATAGAAGCCTTGTAACTGGTTGAACTTTCAATACTTTCTGAGGTCTTAGAAGACATTCGGGTAAGCTCTGAAATTTCTGACTTGGTTAATCTAGAATGTCCTGCTTTTTCGGATGTAGACATAGCTGTATTTAATTTTTCGAAAGTCTTTTCTGATGCTTCTGCTGTAGAGACAGCACCTGCTTTATCGAAAATATCAAACTTTTCGTCCTTAGCTGACATAGTTGCGGTTGATTTGGCTAATGTTTCAACCAAATTTCCTGATATAGCTCCACATTTTTTATCAAACGTTTCATCTGATGCTGACATAGAGGCACTTGATTGGGCGTGTTTTTGCTCTGCAACTTCTGATTTTGACATTGCAGCATTGTCGCACTTTTCTGCAGTTGCAGTCATAGTTGACTTGGCAAATGTTTGTTCCAACATCTCAGAAGTGGTACCTACTTGACAAGTTTTCAGCTTTTCTTGTTCTGTATTTTTCTTTTCCACAATTATCTTGTTGCTTTCTGAGGCTGCATCCCGAAGTAGTTCTGGTTTTAATAATAAACAACAATGGTCTTCTTTTAACATAATTTGTTTATTCTTTTTACTATCATTTGTCTTGATTTCAGCAGATATGTCCTTTTGATCTGCGTTGAAGGTTTTAGCAGCTTCGTTAATTAGTGGACATGATTTACATAATTTTATAGGTACAATTTTTTCGTCCTTCGGTAATGCTTTAGATTTTTTATTGGCTACTATTGTAAGAACACCATCTGACGACAAGTTTGAAATAACGTCTTCTGGCATACAATCGCTTGGCAAAGTGTATCGTCTCGTGAATTTTCGTGAGACAAAACCATGTTCGTCCTTTCTCTCCTCATGCTTTCCTTGTACTATGATTTGATCGTTTGCCACTTTAACACTTAACTCATTTGGTTGGAAATGCTGAACATCCAATGTTACCTTGAACGATTCCTTTTCGTTATTTATCGTTGAGCCAAAATCTTTAACGAAACTCTGCATACCACATTTCCACGGTCTGTAGTAATTGCTGTAGGTGCTGTAGAAAGGTAACAGGAAGTCGTCTGGAGTAATGCACATTCCGAAGTCTTGATCGAATAATCGGGAGGGCCACAGCGAAGGTGTGAAGGCCATATTTGCGAACTGAACGGTAGCGGCGAGTAAATTCGAGTGTGCACTGGGAAAAGTAGCACTGTGCCAAGTGCTTTTAAACCCTGGCACTTCCTATTTGTTTCCTACTTTTAATTATGGTTGCCTCCCGTCATGTTGAAAAAAAAAACTTATCTCATTGGAACTAGAAATATTCAAAAATGTGTCCGAATGCATCTTCTGCAGTGGCAATGAAAACTTCGTACTATATTTATGAAATGATCGATATGTAGGTACATGTATTTGCACTTGACTGTGCTTAAAGACAGGACTTTCACACATTATAAATTGATTAATGTAGGTGTTGTGGCAATCTAGCCTTTTCTTATATCAGAAAGTGACACATAAGCATACAGCCCTTTTGATGGTTCGCCAATTAATTGACTGGGAATACCTACTGTGCCCCCGATTAGTTAAAAGAATTTGGTAGAGTGGGGTTAGAATGTGCATTCTTTCGTTTGGTCTAAACCCACCTTGACATGAATATGGCATGTAAACTTATATAAAGATTACGATTTCTTGTACTTATATATTGCAGCTCATAGAGAGGAATGACATAGTCACCCGTGCCACCAACATGACGTGCAGCGAAATGACGACCACTCTGTCAAGAGTGCTATTGACGAAGAAGAAAGGTATTGTTTTATGTTAAAGCACGATTTTCACGTACATACGTACTTGCTTTTTATTATATGATACTGATTAGGTACTGATCTATTCGCTCTCATATATGAGAGTAGGTAGGCCTGTGCCCAGCAGTGGGCTGATGATGATGATTTAATTATAAGACGGGGTATTATTGTTGTTCATCCCTACCTGGCATCAATAGTGATCGACGACTGCACTCTCCGATTGCTATTTTAGATCGCGGCATTAACGTACGAGTATAAATAAATACTAGGGCTGCGACCGAAATATCAGATTACGCTGCCCGGCAGAATAATATCAGGTCCACCTGTCTGACCACCGAGTCGTCCTCTACACTGCGCTTACCGGTGCGTGGTCGCCACTCCAGGACTTTACTGCCTCAACGGTTATCCGTACTCCGAGCTATATGGCCTGACCATTGCCACTTCAAACGAGCAATTATGCGAGTTTTTAAGTACTTGTTCCCTTAACGCTTTGCAGTACTATGTCAACCTTTAGATACGTACCTAATCCGACATGTTTGGCATTGCCTGAAAGTAATGACTTGTATTTGGCGCAGCGTTTAAAAGGTTAAGGAAAATTAAATCTGAATTATAATCTCTTTAAATACGAGTAAATTCTACCTCTCTACGTACCTTGTTCTAGTAGGTACACTACACTAGGTAAGTATAGTTTTCTGCAATTAGACTGAAAAATAAATAACAATTGATCAGCTCTAATAATGTTTGTGTCCGATATTTTTGTGCGCCTGGTCGTATCGGGTAGTCGGTCATGTTTAAAAAACCGGCCAAGAGCGAGTCGGATTCGCACACAAAGGGTTCCGTACCAACATCGAGCATAAAACACAAAAACATACTAGAAGTTTCTCGTATGGGGCCCGCTTTAATTTTATTTTTATTATTTGTTGTTATAACGGTAATAGAAATACACATTGCATGAAATGTTCAAACCTATTCCGGTCAGGCCCGAGCCGACCCCTGGCAGCGCCTGTGTGCAAACCTATGAAGCACCTCTTTATTGTCATGGTGTTTCGAATTCCGGCGCCCCTATTGCCTTGGCGCCTGTGTGCGTTGCCCGCTTCGCACACAGGGGCGGCGCGGCCCTGATCCCGGTGCTACGCCTATTACAGTTCAAAAGATACAGCCCTGTGACAGACGTACCGCAGAGGTTTAGTAATAGGTTCCCGTTAACACCCTTTGTGTATAAAACCCTAAAATTATGAATACCTAACTCAAACAAGTAAAAATTATACATGTCTTGATATTGACCTATGATGTTGTTGACAAGACAGTGATGTATGAATTTATTTTCATTGCCAAGAATCACTAATGTGTTGGCTTGGCAGTGAATGTTAAGGGCAAGTTCAAACAAAAAAAAAGATTTATATTAAAAGTAAAAGAAACATTTTAAAGAAATCTTTTATTATGCTGTTTAACTAAATATATATACAGCCTCAGTGGCGTGCACTCCATAAAGATAAAAAGGCACTGCCTACCCTCCAATTACTCCCCTGTTAAGGGTAGCAGGGTATAAATTAGTCAGTATCGCGTACCCTACTAATTTCTACCTTCCTAACCTTTTTTTCTAGCCTGTTTCTGTGTCCCACAGCTGGGCAAAGGCCTCCCCTTTTTTAGCCACTCGTCTCAGTTTAATGCATGCTCCTGCCACCCCACTTGAAACGAGTCCAGGTCATCCCGCCATCTCCTGCTTCTGCGAACTCCAAGTATATTATACTCCATGGCTCATTGGCAAATCTTGAGTTTGGGCTTCTAGCAATGACCAAGTTTGGGCGCCGTAGGTTAGGATAGGAAGGATACACATGTCAACGAGTTTGCGTTTTAAAAACAGTGGAAGATTACCCTTCATCAGCGGCTTCATGGACCAGAAGCTCTTCCAGGCGTTCTTAGTAGGTACTAGGTAGGCAGTGTCTTTTTTAGTCTTTATGAAGTGCATGCTTTTGCACAACCTTATTTTTATTATAACATTTCCATCTCTGCTCTCTTCCGTTTTCTGTGATTAGCCACCATATTAGCAGTAGTGAGAGGGCTGTCACCCCTCTGAAGCCAGCTGGACAGGGCCTTCTCAGTCGCTGCGGCAGTGGCAGCTCGTCTACGCTCACTTGCAGAAAGGGGTTGGATGGAACCAATGGAGTCACTGGACACACTCGCAGACATCAGCATTCGGAACCTTTGTCTGAAAGTCTAGAAATATTTCTATTTTAAAATATATATAAAGTATCACATCAAGAAATACTAAAACAAATACTCTTACAAACTCTGATAAGCAGAGCATGCTACCAATGCTGCCAGCGCCAGCGCCGGAGTTCCATCTAGCTAGGCCTACAAGGCCCCAGCCTAGGGGCCTGGCCAGCCTAGCGAGGCCCCAGCGGTGAACCCTTCATATAAGCCCAAAAGCATGGCTTGCCTTCTCAATACCAAATGCCTAGGGGCCCTGGATCTTAAAATACTGGCCAGAGTGCTGTGGTGTCCATAGAATCCTATGTGCCACTGGTTTTGACTCGCCTAATTGAAGGCTATTGAATATCCTATATTATGTCAATTTTTGGAACTAATACCTCCTGCAATCTAATATTACAGATAACTTTGGTGCTAGCTTAGAGTAGTAAGTGAACCAAATCAAGGACGCAATGAATTACCCCCTACACATGAGCATCAGGTGCGCATACTTATGGGCGGGATGGCTCCAGATGGTAAAGCTTACCATACTGCCCCCCTAATATAAAGTGTAATAACTATGTTCGAGGCCTCGAACATAGTTATTACACTTCATGTTCAAGGCCTAGAACATAGTTATTACACTTCATGTTTGAGGCTCAAACATAGTTATTACACTTTACATTAGGAGGGCAGCATACTCATCATGATACCAAGGATCTAAAAATAAATAGACATAGCCTCGCTAACATATTCCTGTATTAAGCACCAATAGTGAGCTTGCTTTGTACTTACGAGCCGCGTGCACACATCAACAAGCCTATTACCCTAATATGAGCAGCATGCAAACATTGACCTGACTCACTGGTGCACAGAGGTGCTTCAGTTATCTGTTAGCATAGCTAGGCCCAGCCATTTATTTTAAGTTTCTTGGATGATAATTTTATTATACTATAGTAATAAAATGTTGCTTACATTTATCAAAGTGGATTTGACTTCACCCTTTATATCATGTTTTGCCACGTAGCAACCGAGTTCATAGAAATGTTGCCCCAACTTGTGCATGTCAACTGTGCAAGCATCCGCATTCAGGATCTCTCTGTAAGCATCCTTGTATATTTTTGGCAGGTCCACACTCAACATGCTCCCATGCGTCCTTGAATTTAGGGCCTCCACTAACCACAATGGCATATCAAGATTTGTTCCAGCTTTAAGATCGTCTTCAGCGGCAGAAGGATCCAAGAATCCTGTAAGAAACGAATTGCATACACTGAAGAGCTTATTTACTGCCAATTCTCATAATTATTTCATTCCCGAGACGTCCGCTGCTACATAGGTAGGTGCTAAGGATAGATAACTGCAAACCTTCCAATTTAAACTAACCCATTTTTTTCAAGTCGTGCAAAAATTTGCAAGGCACACGTTCATTGGTTACTAAAATATCTGATATAGACAGGTAAGAATTATCCATTGTGCAGCATTATATGCAACTTTATCGACTAATAGTATAGTGTAGTTTGTTTTGCTTATTTAAAACATATAAATTATACTTGTTCAAATGATCCATTCGATTCGATGCTTATTTCCCGCGAAAATAAGTGTCAATGTCAAAATTGTTTTTTTTTTATCAAACGTCAGTCGGTCAAGTCGAAAAGTAACGGTTAACGGTTCGTTTAGCGATCCAATTCAGACAGCCGACTTGATCGTCGTAAGCTGCGTACTGTGTGTACAACGAACGCCAACGAATGGGTTTCGCCGGCCTTCGTTGGCCCAGTCTGGACGACTTAGCAAACGCCAACGATCGTTCCATAAACGTTCGTTAGCGTGTGCCAGCAATTCGCAGCGTGGCGGTATCATTTACATGCACCCAACGAACGTGCGATAACCAACGCCGAATAACTTTCGTTGGCTTGTTGTGTATGCAGAATCTGGTCAAATTGGTAAAAATCAAAAGTATTTGACAAGCATGCTCGAAATAAGCATGCTGTAAGCAAGCAAATGTGTCAGTACCTATAGCCAATGCCGAATATTTTTTGTTGGCATTAATTGGCTTGGTGTGTACGCAGCTTAACGCAACAACAGGCATGGCCCGATTGGCGCGAGTCTATGCGTGTCACTGTCAACCTAGACAGGACAGGACAGACAAGTAAAAACGAAGCGACAGCAAATTCCTCTAGAAAAATAAAATGACGCCAAGCGTGCATTTCTGTTAGAATTTAGTGAAATTAGATAGTATAATAATAACTGTTGCTGAAAATATATATACACTAAATTTGAGAGCCAAATAACCATAATTCCAGCGCGAAGCGTCACTCGAACTCAAAATGTCAGGGTATGTTTTGTTTTAGTAAACGATTGCAAAAATAATAGCGGTAGTTAAACTTACCCATTACGTTACTTAACCAACGAAAAACACAGTATACCTACATCATGATTTTGTTTGCAATGTTCATTACCCACGTTTCTTTACAATTGTTGAAAAAGCGTTAGCCAAGTAACAATTTTGGTGTCACTTAATCTAAGCTAGGATATCTTGTCTAAATATCTTCATAATGGAGAGGTAAAATCACACTCATTAACTGATTCACTGCCACCTTCATCAGCTTTCTTTTTGTTTTTATGACCCGCCTGATGTGTCACCAGCACGGAGCTGTTTAAAATCACTATAATATTTTTTCCACTGTGCCATATGCGCCCTTACTTTCCAAGTCCAATCGCGCTGCCTAGCATGATTGCATTTGAGAAACCGTACAGTCTATCACTAGATCCTCAGAATTGTTATTCAAATCTCAGTCCACTCGACTCACACTCCCAATTGTTCAGAATACATAAACAATATCTTTGATATACCAAATTAGGTTTTTAAAACCCTCACATTGAAGATTGTTCAATTTCAGGAAAGCTTATTCACTGCGTGAAATGAAGTTGATAGTGGACTACCTGGTAGATCATGGATTTTACAATGAAACCCGAGCCAGAAAGATGTGGATGGATTTTGCCAATTCTAAGGTGAGTTAACTGATGACATGACTTGTAAGCTTGGGATCCCCTTGTTTCCCCAAGTTATATCATAAAAGTCGTGAAGGTTTTTTTCAAGACATTTTAAAACCTTATAATATGGAATGCAATAGGTGAAGTCAGAGTTGCCATAAGCTGAAATGTCTTGGTAAAAATCCTTAACCACCACCCTTAAAGTTTGGACATTCCCTCTTTGCTCTTTCAGAAAGAGTGATTGCTGTTAATCAAAGAAGGTAGGGACCCTAGTGAGGTGCGACGTAATAGTAGTGTTGTAATAACTTGTGGCAGTTATTTTAATACAAAATTCAAAGGTGCTGCTGCCTATAGGTAAAAATCTTAACTGAAGCCCTTATTGCATATATGTACGGAATCTATATGGAAATTATGTCCATTTTCTAAAATGGAAGGTCAAACTGTCCATACTGACAGGTTACTACTACAGACAAGAACCCACTGACAGCAGGTAAATAATAAATATATATAATAAATAAATATTAGGGGACAATCTTACACAAATCGATCTAGCTCCATAGTAAGCTCAATAAGGCTTGTGTTATGGATACTAGACAACATATATTTAATAGATACAAATACTTAAATACATAGAAAACATCCATGACTCAGGAACAAATATTCATCTCATCGCACAAATAAATGCCCTTACCGGGATTCGAACCCAGGACCTCTTGCTTCGTAGGCAGGGTCACTACCAACTAAGCTAAAGCGGTCGTCAATAGAATTGGGTGAGTAACACATTATTGTGGGCTGACAAGGTACAGTGTAATCAATCGATCTTTCAAGATCTGTAATGTAATGCTCCTCCTCCAATTACTCTGGCTTACTCGCCAGCCGTGGCACAAGTGCCTTATTTTGAAAAGCACTTTCAAGATTATAAGTATATATCTTTTGCAGAGAGAATTATTGCCCAGTATTTCCAATGGTATTTTGTGTATTTCAGTTAACAACCAGGACCTGGCAGAGCCTCAAAGAAACATTCCTGAAGAGGATCCTTCCAGACATCACTAATCCATATTACAGGCTAGATCCTGACCAAGTATTGAGCTTCAAAAGAGGGTACTTATCTGTTTTCACTTTGTATTACTGCACTGTTCTTAATGTTATTGTTATTAACTTGATTTTACATTCCTATCTACAACTTTTCTTATTTTCAGACTTGACCTTACTCAAAAGGGGAAAAAGTTGGAACTTAAACCTGTAAATGAATCTGTTAAGAATGGTAAGAGTCGTTTATAAGTACAGGTCTAGCGAATAATGTTTTTCTATTGGAAAAACTCAGAATAAAACTGGACCCGAAGTGTCTATAAATTACCGTATTAAATGATTGTAATATTTATATCCATTAATTAGAAACTTTATAAATCAGTGTCAAATGTCAAAATATAAATTGAAGCAAATTGGGAGACAGTATGAACTCGCCTCATGAAATATGATGGCAAAATATTATTCACTATAGCTGATTAGCTGTATCCTATTTTGGTAGTATAGGAAGTCCCTGATGCCTGTGATGTTATTATTTTTGCAGATGCAAATGGAGTTAATGAGCAGCCAAGTTCTAGCAAAAATAATAATGAAGAAAATGCTACAGGTGAGGATACACAATGTTCAAAAGTAGGACATGACAGAGCATCCACTGAGACCCTTATACTTGATTCATGTTACGACACGGCTGAGGATCTCCAGAAGGACTTGGAAAGTACAGATGACGAGCAAAATAAAGAAAACGGAAAAAATAAACCGGCTTTAAAGTCTGTTAGAGATTTCATTGTATATTCAGAACCTTTGACGCCTATGCTTCAAGAAGTTCTGGATGATTTTGCAACAGATGAAGACTGTTCCGATACAGAACCACCAATGCAAATAGATGAAAATTATGTAGCTCAAGATGAAGGACCGGGTACGCCTGAAAAGGCTGCACCGTCTCAGAGTATCTTGCATCCCAACAGAACAGACAAACAAACTGAAATTCCGGAAAAGGATAAAGTAGAAGAATCTAGAAAACAACAACAAGGTACAGAACATAGTCAAGAATCTGTAAAACCTACTGAAGAAACTGTTTTTTCTCAACTAGACAATGTTATGGTGTTGGTTGATGAAGCCCTTGCAACAGACCTGCATAAAGAATTAAATACACAAAAGGTCACAAACCTAGATGAAGCCAGTGCTCATGAATCATCCAGTGCAATGACAGACACTTTGCTTCCTAACAACCAAGAAGCTGTTAAAACTGTTTCTACATTAGATGTTCAGTCACCAGTACTTCCTACACCTCAAGTCAATGCAAATAAAAGAAAAAACACCCAACTAGATGCCAATCTATCAAATTCAAATAGTCATTTAATTTCAGATGAAGAACTAGATAAGATAGTGTCTGAGGACCCTATTGCGATTGACTCTAATGAGGAAGGAACAAATGATATTGAAGCTCCTAAACAAAAATCTAACACGACATCAATTACGACTCAAAACATTTCTAAATCGCCTAAAAAACCGAATCATTGTGATGATAAAGTTCATGAGATAGATTCAGACAGCAGCACAAGTAATAAAGACGAAGCATCAAAGGTTGAAAACCCATGCTTGAAAAGTGTTAGTTTATATGCAGAACAGTTGGTTACCACAAAGTATAGTGACTCGGATTCGAATGACAAAGAAAAGGTTATTGAGCAACCAAAAGGAATTAATGTTGAAAAGAATAATGAGGCAAAAGAAAACATGCAAGAAAATAATGAAACAAAAAAAAGTGAAGTACCAAATAATGATAAAGAAAACCTCACAGTAAAACCAGCGGAAGATGTCATTTTTCTACACTCGCGCTCCAATTCTGAAAGTGTTGATGATTCTTTAACAAACCATAAACCTCTCGCACGTTCATCTCTCAAAAAGCAAAAGGATAAAAAATTAGCTAGCGTTTTTGGATTTTCCAATGGTAAGTAGCGCAACGTCAGATATTTCAGTGTTACAGAAATATCGAGAGGTGTATGGATATTTGTGTATATATTGCGGCGGTCTGCATTTCATCAAAAATAATTTATGAGGATATTAGTCCGAGTTTTAAGAGTAAATTATGCGTACACAAAAAGGGAACTCGTATTGGATGCATGTCGTGAAAAATATTGTTGTGAATTGTCTGATTTTCAGACAAGTTAGTAGTTCAGGTATATCAATTCATATTTAATAAAAAGTACTAATAAATTCTAAAACCAAACACTTTAGGTAATTAAGTGTATATTGAATAACAGATTGTTTTGCAGGTGGTGCTGTCAAAAGCAGGAGAGTTGGCAGCCGCCAGAGGACCACCTCCCACCGTAATCAGCAGTTAGTTTTGATCAATTGGTTGTTTATTTGTTCATTTTCTTTTTAAATTTTGCCATTGTAACGTAATGATAAATACAATTAAAGACAGTACTTCATGCCTAAACATGTAATTATAAAGTTGATACTGTATTGATATTAAATCTGTTGTTTCATCTGTTGCATAATAAGCCAATGACGTTTTTTATGGAAATAAATAATGTAAACAGAAATTTCTACATCATAAAATCTCAACTGTC
Organism: Eudemis profundana; assembly: GCA_947034925.1. Taxonomy (NCBI): domain Eukaryota; kingdom Metazoa; phylum Arthropoda; class Insecta; order Lepidoptera; family Tortricidae; genus Eudemis; species Eudemis profundana. The sequence goes on from OX344811.1 coordinate 9,755,414, forward strand.
ATTTGAAAAAATATAACATTTATAATAAGATGCAGATATTCAAAAACTACGCCACTATGTGTAAATTTTTCGTTTTCCAAAGAGTGTGAAAAACTAACCCGTCTCTTTGTAAATTTATTTTAATGATTGTGTTCTGTATTATATTATGTTTTCTTTTTATGTACTGTGCAATAGAGCGTGTATTGAATTGTAATAAATATTTTAATGTCCACCATTGTAGTTCGGACTCGAGTGACTGGACTTCAGCGAGCGACAGCGACTATGTATCTCCTCCACATGGCAGGAGGAACAGATACGCCAGGAAGTATTTGTAAGTACATTAAATTTCTGTAAGATAGTAAATATTCTCAATTTGTATTTTGACGTTTGGAGATCCTTTACACCTCCAAAACATATTTTGACAACGGAGAATCTTTACATCTCCATTAATTTTTGTATCAATTTATTTTCTATTATTTTATTTGTCTTGTTTGGACGCATAGAGAGACCCTTTACATCTCTATAAATGTAGTTTTAAGTTTAATAATGTAATATTATAATATATTGTTGTGATACTTGTAAAATGGTGGAAAAGAGAAACTGGTGAGTTTCTTCCGGCGCTTTTTCTCACCAGAAAGAAGGTCATTACCCGAAGCGCCAAAAGAAAAGAATAGAATCAGACATGTAAAGGAGCCCTTGAGGGCCTACTTGCAGAAATAAATTATTTTATTATTATTTATACTACCTAGTACCTGTGTAGCTAGAAACCGCACAAAACGTGGATACGGGAAAAAGGGGGAGACCTTTGCCCAGTAGTGGGCCACTACAGGCTCGGAAGACTGTTTTCATTACTTGTAATTTGACCATTATGGGGGCAATATGGAATTCATTCGTTTCCGAAATGATTTATTATTGGATCTACTATAGATGCACCTTCCACAGTATAATGGCAGTAATTTTTCTTCCTACAAAAGGTACATCGCGCGCTTGAATGTGTGCGCGCCGTGTACGAACGCACTACAAGCAAAGTTGTAAGAATGCTCCAGTACGGATCGCACTCACACAGACGTGCTGTCGCGCGTCTGTGTGAATACGTGTCGCGCGCTCCGAAAGGCCGAAGTTGGACTACTTGTTCGTCTTTTTACTTTACATCTTCTCTGATTTGGTTCATATAAGTACATATAATAGATGAACTTAGATCTCCTTCCATATCCAAATTTGATGAAGTTCAGATTAACGCCACTCGAGTTATCCTCAAACAAACAAACAATGCCGATTTGTCTCCCTTGTTGACTTTTAGGCCCCGTTTCACGAAGCTACAAGTTACAATTTTACAAGTCTAAACTAGCGACATTGGTCAAATCAACCAATAGCATTGCTGTATTTGACCAATGTTGCTAGTGTATACTTGTAAAATTGTAACTTGTAGCTTCGTGAAACGGGGCCTTAAACGTACATAAACGCTTTGCTCGCTCGGTCGAAAATGTGTGGTTGTCCATCAGAAAAGAGAGAATCTTTTTCTGCTGGACAGTCCCATATGTATATAAGTCCAAGTTTTATTCGCTCGGACGGAAATATATTACCTCATATCCCGCCCGGTACTCTTTCCTTCAAGATAATAACGGAAACAAGGTAGGCGAGGCCGAGGGTCGAAGCTAGTGAAAAGTAATATATGAATTTATATTACACAGAAAAATTAAATGGTACTCACCTATATAGTCCAGACTGGGAATCGAACCCGGTACCTCTGGATTTGATTCCCAGTCTGTAAGTGAGTACTATTTATTTTTTCTGTGTACTTCGATTTCTTGGAATCCATTGGCTCTTAGGTAATTTCTTCTTTCAAGCGTCGATACGTAACATAAAAACGTGTAATTTACCCGCATTAAAAAAAAAAACTAATAAAGAAACATCATGTGTCTTTTATATAGTAATATAATGAATTTGTTATGTCACAGGAAACCGCATTCGGCACGCATAATGTCCTTGGATGAGGAAGGTGGCCTTTTCGTGATACTGGGAAAGAAGGTCTATCCTCTGGTGAAAGATGACAAAGTTATGAAGAACTACGTCACCTACCTCCCGGAGAGTAAGTTCTCATACCAATTCATATTCCCAAACATTTACTTGAATTATTGATATATTTAGGTCAGAGTAAGCAAACTATTTTAATCGACACCTCGAAGCCATTTTTTTTTAGAACCAGTGTTTTTGAAGCCATGAATTACTAATTAATAACGTTGCATTGGGTCTGCATTCTTGATGTAGATGGTAGTATATAGAACCTTAATTTATGCCACACCTGTGTAGACATAAAATTATGTACACAACACGGGAGGTAATAAAGAAAGCCCTCGATCGCATATTTAATGTACTAAAATCTCACTTTAGTAAATTCTCAAAACAGGTGATCCTGAGGAAGACGACTCTTATTGGAAATCCAAATATATCGAAGAAAGAAAACGAACGGCCGAGTTGAAAAAGTAAGTGTTGCTTTTGCATTGGTTAAAATGATTGGCATAGTGAGTATCTATATAAACATTCGCGTATAACCTAATCAATTCTAAACAAAGCTATGATTTGCAGGAAACTAGGACACTCGAATCCTGCTCTTAATGGAAAAGAAAGATCTATTTCGTTATCTTCTCCAATGTAAGTTCCATTCCAAGTACTTTCATTAGTTCTTGTGACATGTTCATTTTTATAATGAAAAATGTCTTACGTCAGTTTAAAAATAGTTGATGGAATCGCTAAAGCTTCCATTGTGACTGTAGCGATTCATTGGTGGAAAAATAATAAACATATTCAGTGCCAAGGATAGCTACGTGTGCTACGCTGTAGTCCGTAGCACGCTAATTCTCGTATGCAGTGAAAATCGTGCGTAGAGGGCGTTTTCCATAATAAATCCCGGGGTAGCTACTTTCTCAAAATATGGACTTTTGAGGTTTTTCTGACTCAGAATCGTTAGTATTGAAAATCGAAATCGGATTGAACTATAATGTGAACAAAAGCGAGTGTATGGTCTTTAAGGTCAGAAATAAGAGTACACCACATGTCCCGCCGATAAAGCTAAATGGGACTGAGTTAAACTTAGTATCACAATTTAAATACCTTGGGCATATTGTGACTTCTGATCTTAAAGACGATACAGATATTGAGCATGAACGGAGAGCATTGTCTGTGAGAGCTAACATGATAGCTCGCAGGTTCGCTAAATGTTCTAAGGAGGCCAAAATTACTCTGTTTAAAGCCTACTGTTCAACATTGTATACTAGCGGCCTGTGGGCCAACTACACGCGTACACAGTACAATGCTCTCAAAGTTCAGTTCAATAATGCGTTCAGAGTGCTGATGGGGCTGCCCCGATACTGCAGTGCGTCGGGGATGTTCGCGCAGGCGCGGATAGACTGCTTCCACGCGACCATGCGCAAAAGGTGTACATCCCTGGTGCGCAGGATTCGGACCAGCTCCAACAGCACCCTGAGAATGATTGCTGAACGATTTGACTGCCCGTATGTGAACCATTGTGTGATGGTCCACCTAAATAGGGGTGTTGTTTTTAATTTTTAACTTTTAATCTGTAAATTGATTTTATTGTACTAACAATAGTCTTAAGTGTGTATACTAACATAATTGATCCAAGTTGGTCGTGAAATAAATAAATGAATGAGTACTTTCGAACCTTATACGTAAAAACTGTGTCCAAAATTTTGTATGGTTTTTTTTCCACTACGTCACTTTCATACAAACATACGTACAAAATGGTGACGTAATAGAAAAATAAATTTGGGACACATTTTTTCAGGTGTAAGTAAGGTTCGGAAGTACTAACGATTCTGAGCCAGAAAAATCTCAAAAGTCTATATGTATATTGTGAAAGTAGCTACCCCGGGATTTATTTTGGAAAACGCCCAGACGTTGAACCCTACTAGCCGGTCGGTGGCTCAAAGTTTTAAATATTTTTCAGATCCGAAAACCCTCCAAGGGTACCGCGAAGCAGACAAGGAAGTGTCAATGGTATGTTCAAAATGTTCTTGCATCTACAAAATAATATGAAAATATTGTCAAATAAACTCCATATTTTACGTCATCCACTTTGGGGCATTGAGTACTAGAATCTTATTACTACTACTAATTCAAATCCAGTAATTTGAAAAAAAAAAAACTTTAGTAATGATTCGTTGATAAAATAGTCACAATAGGGAATATGCATGATATTTTTTATTTACTCTAATAAAAGCTCATTCATATGAGAAACAGTAGAATAAAAATATTTTTCGAAAAACTATAAAAATAACCAAGATATACGTAAGACACCAAAGATCTATCTCTTTCTAGCAAAACAATATAGTATGGAAATTGTATGGCGGCCGTGTACTATGACGTCATAGTACATATCGGATCTCTCTGTCTAATCGTTATCTGATTAGTGCTTTAAAATGTTTATATCTTCCTTATTTCTCGGTCGATTTTAATTTTATTTTGACTTTGTCATCTTTTTTACGGTATTTTCATGTTTTGTTTTAAGAAATGTGTTAAAAAAATGCATGCATATTCCCTATTGGCTATGTGCGAAGTTCGTATTCAGTCGTTTCACCCACTCAAATGTTCTATAATGAGAGAGCGAAAGAGATTGCACGAGACGAACTTCGAACGGTTCACGGGTCATTAATTTAATACTTTCACGACCAGACAAAAACTTGAGCAATACTCCACAAACCGACAGCCCGCTAGGTGTGTTTGTGAGGCCAATAATGTGCTACGCAAAATCAACCGACATCTGAGCAAAAGTTGGGTTGTATTGGTCGTGAAAGTGTTAAGGTAAATTATAGGCGGGTCATTCCGCGGTAAGAGGTAACGTGAGTCACAATTTTCATTAGTTTTAAATCATCATGATGCAAATTAATGTGTTAATATATCTCTAAAGAAGTGTTCATCCCTAGATCATCCCTAAATATATTAACACTAAAATTTGAATCTTTAATGAAAAAAAAACACGTAATTAAATCGTGACTCACGTTACATTTACGTGGAATGACCCAGGCAGTTCCAGGAGAGTTGAGGTGAATGATTACATACAGCGTACATGAAGTACTCATTGCAAATAAGTGAATGAACGAGTGAGTAAATAAACACAAGGCTATAGTTTAAAGAAACTATTTGGTCTATCTTGCAATTCACTGTTGAACTTGCTATCGGTACGAAAAATGAACAGTAATTTCAAAATCCCGCTGTCATGTTGTTGTGTGCGTGACCTCAACTCTGCTGGAACTATCTATATATGGGTGGATTTTCGCCATACAAATTGGTATGCCATACATTTAGTTTGGCATACAAGTGTCGCGGACGAAAATCCACCCATATGACGTCGAATTTCAGAGTTACACTGCTTTTGTCGGAAACAACACCTAATGCACAAGAATTTTCCAAAGGAATATGAATAGGTACTGAAATTAGTTCATTAAATCTTTTAGGTAATGAATTAATGCGGCGAGATAGCGGAGTGACAACCACCGGTAACCATGACACACTGAAAATCAAATTCACTAAACACGACCAAGTAAGTTAAACATCTTCTCATTTTGACTAATGGAAGTAATACAATTTGCGCAATTAAAATCGGCTCACAACGAGGGCCAACGATCGTTTGCTCGACAGATGTCTCTTTGGTAAATGAAACTATCTATCTTGTCCACGACTTCATTTTGAATTTTGCTTCGCAAAATGATTTATCAATACTCTCAGTGCTTTTTTTTAAAGAATAACCTATTAGAGGCCCTTTCTCCGTGACAAAAAAACTGTCAGCCCTCACAAAAACAACATAACTAAGTTGGTTGACACCCACTGTCATTAAAAATGTTCCTCTATAAGTATCATCAGTCTAGTCAGTTATCTTGTTTTTGAAAACATCCCTTCAATTGATTGGATGTTTTCTATGTATTTAAGTATTTGTATCTATTAAATATATCGTCGTCTAGTATCCATAACACAAGCCTTATTGAGCTTACTATGGGGCTAGTTCGATTTGTGTAAGATTGTCTCCTAATATTTATTTATTGACCATATATAAGTAATGCTGAAGAACTGTAGGCACAAAATTGAACTTTCTGCTTAACTGCGGAAAGTTTATAATCCAAGTATACGAAACTTGCCTCTGGTCTCTCTTTCTGCATAACTATGGTCAATTGGCCTTCGCTAATGCGGTTCATATTGCATAATTCGTATACAATTTTTTTTATTAGTTTTGAGTAGTGTCTCACTGCTGGGCAAAGGCATCTTGACTTCCACAACTCCCTACCGGCAACATCATCCGGTCAGTCGGTTAGAGACGCATAACATATCCACAAAAAAAATACAGTTCAACTGACAGCCATATCTATTCTTTAGCATGCTATAAATATAACTTTTCTAAAAAATACATTACCAGAACAGTACTTTGAAAAAAAAATTGTCCTATTTGAAAGAGCCCTTTTAATAGACAAATATTTCTTACATCAGTTAATAAACATAGGAGTTCTAAGGTAGAAACATTAAAAAAATACAACCGACTAGGAAACCTCATTTTGTGAAGTCAGTTAATGAAATGTAAATTCTTTTCTTCTTCAGGAAGTGCAACTAGAAGGCCACTGGCAACACATAAACCCTGTCCTGGCACAAGTGGTATCTATGTTCCACAAAGACACGGTGGAGACCAAAAAGACTGACTCCGTCACCTGTGTAGAACTGTCCAGCGGGGTGAATACACCGGTCGACACCCCTGACGTCACACCTAATATTGAACAACGCGATAAAGGTAAAGGCGCAATGGGCTGGATGACAAAAAAACTGTTTAGTCCGTCAGTTAGATTCTTAAAAAATATTGTACACGTATTTTTTATTTTCTTTGACAAACAAAAATGACGAGGATAGAGTGCTTAGAAGTTTCGAGTGACGTCACTTCTTGGTACAATTTTCACCTAGGAGTGACGTCACAAGCCCCCACTCCAGAAGTTTGGTAATCTATAACTTTGTCGATTTTTAATATTTTGATAAATCAAAAAATACCCATATTTTTCCATAATCTAACTGACGGAGTAAATAGAATTATATAGTTTTAACCCAGTCGTCATCCCTATCCTGTGGCTCTAGTGAAAAGGGGTACCTCAAATGTATACCAGGAACAAAACGTCACAACTCTATTGTATGACTTAAACTCTTTTGCTCCTAGGTTATATGAGACTTGGACCCCTTTTCACTAGACCCACAGAATTAAAAGCACACATTATCAGCAGACGAAGAGACCCTCTCAGGGTGGCGTAAAATAATGAAGAGACTGGTTGAGAAATTGGGTGACTTGGGTCGCTTCGGTGGCACAATTGGTAGTGTGCCTGGGTTGGCCCGGAGAGTCGTTGGAGACGCAGGTTCGAATCCTGCCCGAGGCATGTAATGTTTCTCATCTAATAAAATATTTAGAATTCGTTGGCAGACGTTAATGCTATAGAAAAACTACATTTCATAAAAAAAATTGTTGTCCTTGAACGGAAAAGTGCCACTTTGATCTCTCTTACGAGGGAGGAAAAGACATATCTGAATAGGAGGTGTGATGTCGGTGATGAAGAGGATTACTCCGAGAAAAATGCGAGCCCGATTTGCATACGTCACTATACTTAGCAATTTGGAACCTAACTTTCTTGGTTTGAATGACAAGACATTTACTGTCATAGTCATAGCCAGCTGTATCTTCTGACAGTTATTTATCTGATGGACTTTTATCAACTGTATGTTTTTAAATTATGGTAAACTACGGATATTACTAATGGATACAAGGAAAAATAACCTCCAATTGCAAAAACTCGTTTTGTTATAAGTCCATATTTGACATGTCATTCTATTGCAGGTTCTGTTGGAATGAATTGATGAATAAATTGTTCTATTCTAAAATAAGTTCCTTTGATAACAGTCGTGCGTGTGAAACTTGTAAAATAAAAAATATACTAGATCTCCTTAAAAACACTGACAACAATTTTGTGTTAATGTACCTAATAGTAATCATTAATCAATTAATAGTATTTTCGTTCTATAAGGACATACCATTTCAGGAGTACATGATAAGATAAATGAAATAGAATCAGAGATATTTAAACAAATAGAAGAACAAGATGTAGATGAAGTGTTGGTTGAACAAAAAGAAGACGAGAATGATATGCTAGTCGAAGAAGATCAAGAAAATAGTGACCCATCTGCAGTACATCAAGAAAATAATATTCCTGTTGAAAACATTGATGAAGACGATGTTGAAAAACAACCCCAGGTCACACAAAGGTACTGTAAGACGCGTTTTTATTCAACGATGTTTCCGTGCATTTTTTCATACCCTTTTCCGTACCAGGGCAGAAATTTGATGTGGCGCCCGCTCACCTCCGGAACTGTGATAAATTATGTCAAAATTCTGACTAAAGTATATTAATACTCCTCCTGAAACAGTCGCCCGGGGCAGGTGCCTCGGTTTACCCCCCCCCCCCCCCCCATTAAATAGTCATAGGTCAATATCGATAAAAACGTTATCGACAATAGTTTGCACGCATCAGGGTAAGTCTAAAAAAGACAAAACAAATTCATAAAACGTATAATCCTTAAATCGTTTCAAGAATTTATTGTGTCACCTTACTTTATTTATTAGGTTATAAATTAAGTCACAGTCATAGTCTTTATTATTAGGGTTCCGTAGCCAAAATGGCAAAAACGGAACCCTTATAGTTTCGTCATGTCCGTCCGTCCGTCTGTCCGTCTGTCCGTATGTCACAGGCATTTTACTCAAAAACTACACGATGGATATTGATGAAATTTGGAATATAGGTGTCTTGTATGAGCCGCTCCTTAGTTTGGTAGTTAAATAACTAAAATAAATATTTTTAGGGGGGGCACTCCATACATGTTACAGAACCTAAAATTTTTTTTTTCAGAAAATATCAACGTGTGCTACATAGTTCGACAGCTCTTTCAAAAATATTTTAAGGTTCTTAAGTAATGTTTTTGATTAAGTGAATACCTTTGGAAATAATCGCTCCGAAAGTTGTGAAAATTGTGTCCCCCCCCCTCTATCTTCTAAACCGTGTGTCCGAAAAATATAAAAAAAATTGTAAAGATAACGCTTAATTAAAACTTTCAACGAAAATTATTTTCAACAAGATCCGATTAACCGTTTTTGAGTTATTGCCGATAAACTGCGCTTCTCAACAAAAGGACCTAATTGCTATGAAGATACGCTCTTTTGTTGTTGTAATTTTTTACACCGTATTTTTTACCTTATAGTTATTTCCCTTATAGTTACGGCTATGGAACCCTACATTGAGCATGGTTCGACATGCTCTTAGCCAGTTATTTATTATTATATCGACAAAACATCACTGGCCTAACTCTGGCAACATTAGTGCTTGTGGAACTGTCAAACTAGTTCGCCTAATTATTCGCGTTTACTTTAGATCCGGGACTGCTAAATCGCCTTGTCAGACCTCCAGTAATCGATATCCTGACAGCTCTCTATCGATAAACCTTGTCTTGATATCTTCCTTACTACACAAAACGGGTACAAATGATGCCAATACTTATCATCAATGGCGCATCAACTCTTTGTGGATCTTTTTTTCTCTTTTCTTTCCTCTTTCTCTAGTTGCCTCAATACCTGGTTACTTCCTTCTTTACAATGTTCTTTAACTTTTTTTAGAAGGAAACGTGGTAGACCTAAAAAAGAAGCTTCGCCAGCAGTCATACAGAGTCCGGCTAAAAAAGCTAAAAAAACCACAGAACGTAAGGCGAGTGACGTAGACAGAGTAAAAGCACAGGAAATTAGGGACGACACTCCCAGCGTGGCAAGACTTACAAGATCTCCGAGGAAACTTTTAGATGGTATGTATTTTTCTATAAGGTTTTTTTTTATAAACTGACAAACTCGCGACCCTTATTGGGCATAGCGATTATGTGACCAGGTGGTCGGCCGTGGCGTTCCCTGGGGTCGAACCAGGTCGCTAGCCGGACCACCCTGGGTGGTTTCTGTAAGGTAAAAAGGGGTACAACCAAGAGTTGCGCGATTTCGCCGCGCGTATCAAATTTTGCCCCGCGGAGGGGCTTAGCCAGCGACCAGAGAGAGCACGCGTTATGCGATAGAGAGAGACGGTCGGATGTGGTGCGTTCCATCCGGTGGTAGGCTCCGAACGTCAGTTTTGTTAGAGAGAGACTTCGGTACGTAGGTAGTATTATCAAACCGCGATCAGAATACGATTCCGAAGTACCGTTAACACAAAAGTACATACAATGAATGAATAGTTATAACATTATTAGAGGCATTAGCTCCAGTCACCGAAAACTACTGGAAAAAAGAGGTGGCCCACGTGAAACGTATTGAAAATGACTACTAGCTAAGAGAAAGTTATGGCATTACATGACATGTTGTAGTGTACGTGATCTCAACTCTGCTGGAACTATCTATAACGAATTTCATAACACGGCTAAATTAAGAACAGTGGCAAGTGGCGTAACATTCCCTTGTGGTCACTGTACTTATTACTCGGTAACCTAAAAAACTTGCAAGATTAATAAAGAAGAAATATGCATGACGAAAGAAACGCTCTCTAGTCGAATATAATTTTTACGACACATTCTGAACTGTATAAATTCCAAACTCACATCTTCATATGTTTATATAAATTTTGTGTATTTAATGGGTATGTTATTACAGGCATAACCACCAAGCCCAAATTAGGCAGGAAATCAGCAGCAAAATTACAATTCGAGCCACCTACAGAGATTCCAGAGACTCCAGTAGAGGAAGCTGAAGAAGTGCGCTATAGGTTCCCATCGCCTAAACCAGAAAGTCGAGTCTCCAAGTCTAGGAATATAAATAAAAACGCGAAAGATTCTCCTGTGGAGCAGTAAGTAGTTTATATTTATAATTCAGTCCAATGTGCCAAATTTGGCAACGTAATCTTGTTATAAAGTAAGGGGTCATCCACACTGTATGTCACACGATTTTTCAGACTTTTAGACCCCCCCCATTTTTCCTAAGATATTAAACCTTGTTAGTATAGGCTGTCATATTTGGCTAGACCCGATGGGTGTGACGTACTATATGCATCTCATGACCCCTTAGTATAGTGAGATTCAATAGAAAAGGACAAACAAGTAAACAAACGGATTTACCTTCATTACTTCGTAATCACGCACTTTTTAAGAACGAACATAGCCTTATCAACAATTTATATACATAAACCTTGTATTTTCATTCATTTTTAATTAAAATATCCATTAATTATTCATATTTCAGTAAAAACAAACTTAGTCAATACCATTTTTCTATATGTCAAATGTTACTCAATTTTTTTTACTCATCTAAAATGTAAAAATCTATAATGTCTTTGGATTCGTAGTGATGGGAATGTCCGTTCTTTAAAAATGTATTACTTTTTATTAACAATGACATTTTGATATCGATTAGTATTTCGGAAAGATTATTTTTTAATTATAGATTTTGGCAATGAATGCCATATCCAATAAATGTATATAGGAAAACCCAACTACGAAAAAGGCTAAAACAAGATCCTTGCGTTTTTACTCGTCTGATTACAACCGCCAAAAGAAATGACAAATTATGTGAGCCTGGTACAGGGCTGCGCCGCCCCTGTGTGCGAAGTGTGCAGCGCACACAGGCGCCAAGGTGATAGGGGCGCCGGAAGTCGAAACACGACGACATTAAAGAGGAACTGCTGCATAGGTTTCGCACAAAGGCGGGCAGCCAAGGGCAGCAATGGCCTGGTGAAATCTTACTCATCCATCACATCAACTCTTGACCATCATCTTGATATTTCGGACAAGCCGTGACGTCCATCGTCCGTCCAATCGCAATGTACGTGTAATGTAAGTATGTGTGTAAACTAACGTGCTAATGAGGGTGTTTAGAACTCATAAACCCACCAGGTGGCAGCAGGGTGGCGAAAGGTCTTTTTGACAGTAGGCGTCAAGATCCACCAATCACACCACCTGATTTTGACATCTACTGCCAAATAGACCTTTCGCCACCCTGCTGCCAGCTGGTGGATTTTTGATTTCTAAATACCCTCATTTTACTAAAACGAAACCTTTTTCTCGTAATTAATACGAGTGTGAACAGAACTAGGGTGTCCCATATGGTTTATCTGAAACAGAGGTTCCCAAGCTTTCATTTCTCGTAGACCACTTTCAAAATTTTGCTGGTTTCGGAAGACCCCTGCGATACTTCTACCATATTTCCAAATAATCAGCGATGGAAAATTGCGTCGCGTCTTAGTTCCAAACCCTAAATTCGGTGTGGTAAAAATAAAAAGAATAGTACATTACGCAACTAGGGTGGTAAAACATAGTTCCCCGCCCTAGCTTTTCATTGTTACAAAATATTTAGTAATGATAAAAGTATCTGATTAATAATAGTACGATATTCTTTAAGTTCCTCTCACTTACTTTTAGTTAATAATAATTTCATGAATGTCAAATGAATTGATTAATTAATGTTATACCTTTCCCATCACTATTTCACAGTAAATCCATAGACAATAAGTCCAAATTGTCAGTCAACATATTTGTTATTGTTTTTGTTCAGTTCTATCGAATCTCACTATACACGCGTCATCAGATACATCGGAGCGAATAAGGCACTCACAATCAATCTGAACACGACTCTATTTTTAAGGTGTTAGAGTGCATGTTCAGTTATTTTTGAGCATCCTGAATATCTGATGGCGACTACAATTCTGTGGGTCTAGTGAAAAGGGGTACAAGTCGCATATAACCTAGGTGCAAAAGAGCTTAAGACGCTGTCAACAGCAAAATGCCCTTGAGGATTCAGGATTTTGGCCCATCCCCTAGCCCCGCCTATTTGCTCCCAGCGCTATTCACAAGTGAGCGGCGAGAAGCGTAACTGTTTGCATTCGGCTTGCGATCGCGATCGAAATAAACACGCCTGCCGGTAGATGGCGTTAAACTTCTGTAGGTTTCCCAATTTCCCATAGAGCGCAGAATAAAATAGACAGGGCGTCGTTAAAGTAATATAGTTGGTTTTTAATTTATTTTCATAATTAAAGCGTGAACAGATAGAATGAAATTTGGATATGTAATACGTAAATAAGTAATGAAAACTTTCAAACACATTTAATGAATTTTGGATATGTAATATAAGTAGTTAAGATTTATTAAAAAAAATACAGTATTTTTGTAAGTAGTAATACGATTATATTGAATTAAAATATACAGCACTTCCTTTATGTTTTTCTCGATGACCTTACATTGCAGGTCATCAAGAAAAACATAAAGGTAAGGTAAGGTTTACAAATAAATCAATCGATTTTCGATTTGACAGTATAAGGTATTTATACTTAGTATCCGTAACCTGGTATCCCATCAAAAACATTCTGTAAAAAACTAGCCAAGTCTCGATGGAGCTGCTTGTTTATCTCTAAAAAGTAATGAAATCTAGATAAAATCGTGTCAAGTTTAAGGTACCTTACTGCGATTTCTTTATTATTATACTTAATGTTGTGTGACTTGGCCGTTGAACATTCTTTATTCGTTATAGTAGGTACAAGTCAACAAAGAAACTTTGTAATCGCATGTATTTGTATAGGATTACAAACTTATGTGTGCAGTTGCAATATTTGGAGGTTTTTTAGGACTTGATAGGCTAAAAACTAACTATGTTTAAAATTTCAGCTCTCTGAGTTTATGGGAAGTACTAGTTCTATTCTGATGATCATGAGTCAGTGAGTGTCTGTCGTAAATGCGAAACTTTGCTTTCGCTTAACTTTGGAACTAAATGACCTACAGACTTGAAATTTTGGATTTTAAGTATGTGATTATAGCTTACTGGATGACGAAAATTTCTGCGTTCTGGTCTTATCTATAGGTTCTCAAATAGGGGCCTGAAAATGCGGCGAAATGGTTCCAGTAAAGGATGGTACGGCAGTGTTTGCTTCGCGCTCGACTTGGCCACTGCCGTGCCCCCAGATACGTACCATGCAACTCCGAGTACCTTTAGTAGCTAATGATAATGTATGTTACGTAGGTAATTAAATTAAATGAGATTGAATATAATATACAATATAATAAATACTTAGTACAAATACCTTATACTGTCAAATCGAAAATTGTTTGGTTTATTTGTAAACCTTACTAACTGACGTGCCCGAAAAATTACCCTGGAGTGCGTTGTATGATAACACATACATACATATATCCATACATACATACATACATACATACATACATACATACATACATACATACATACATACATACATACATACATATATACACCTTAGGCCTTCATACACAGGGTTTCGCACACAGGCGCTGCCGGGTGTGGGCGCAGCCCTGAGCTTGCCTAATGCATTAGGCAAGGAAGAATAATAATTACGTCAAAATAAAATCGCGGAGTGAGACATGCCTGCTTCTGCTCGTTTCCTAAAACCACACTCGTGTATTGATGCCTCCCATAATACATAACTATTACCGTCGACTCCAAAACTTTATAGATCTATGCAAACAAAACGTTTCTCGATGGGCGTAGCCAAAACCGCATCTGAAGAAGCGTTGAAATGTGGACCTTATATCCAGTGACATAAGGTCCACATTTCAACGCTATGAAGGTGTAAAACTGAATGAGTATTCATTTGGACAGGCCAGTGGCTATTGCGGTGATCATACATTTAACACACTTAACTAAATATTTACACTTCTTATATTATAACTTTGATTTATATAAGTACGTATACAGTATTTTAGATATTTAACACAAGGTTAAACAAATTTTTGCGATGTTTTCGATGCGCAAACGAGAAGCATAGGTCCGTCTAGCACGGCGCGTCAGCGCACACTGTCTATTTGTATCGGAGTAAACGAGAGCCTACTGTCACTGTTTCTGGGCAGCCGGGTCTTAGAAGATAATAATAAATAAAAATTGAAATAAAAAAAAGTGTGGACTATTTGTGAAATGTGACTCGTTAGCGGTTTAGGTATGAATATGTTGACTTCATGTTTTTATTTGCAGACCCATACGTTAAAAAAATAAAGACATAGAACCGTTTAATGATGATTTTAAGACCAATCTTTGCAATTTTTTTCTATCGAGCCGATTTCGTGAAATTATGTATCGCGTCCGTCCACGGTCTTCGAAATATGATGAATATTAACATATATTTTTTTTGATGTGCTAGAACAAATGGTTTTTCTTAAAAAACTGCTTAAATAACATCAATTTCAACAAAAGTAGGTCTTGTCAGCCTCTTAAGTCATACAATAGAGTTGACTAGAGTCCGACACCAATGAGAGCAATATTGAATTGCAGACTTTAATCAAACCATACTATTATATCTATACATTTCACGTATTCATAACATAATGTAATTATAAGGCAGAAGAAGACTGTTATTAAATGTGCCTCTGGCAAGGAGGTCATCAAAGTTAGCGCAACTGTCCGCGCGTAAAACATTTTCTGTTTCATTTTATTTAGTAGAGAGTGAGCGAGATGCGAGATGAAACGATGCACGACAAAGTCGCGGCCAGTAGTGCTTGCTCTAAAAACGAATATTTATAGTTTAATTCTTTAATTTTCTTAAATCTATCTTGAATTAATTATGTTCTTTAAATCGAAGTCCTGTTATAAAATTATTAACCGGCTTATAGATAAATAGAAGTAACTTTTTATTTAAGTACAAGTACAACATTTATTTACTGAATAAAATATTCATTACCATGTATTATTCTATTCTTTATAACTTTAAATATTATTTTTTATACAAAAAACTAACTATTATACCGCCATGTAATTTCGTGACATCATTTTTTTTTTCATTATATTTAGTCATGAACGATCTAAATATTTGTAAATAATAGTCTACTCGATATATTAAGCATTTGTTATTTTGTTAAATGGGAGCAGGTGTTATTTTGGATTAATAAACACTTGCAAAAGTCATTGTGTATTTATTTACAGTAGTATAAGGTCTTACGTTAAATTAGACCTTAATTATTTTATGCCACATCTGGCCATAAAGTGGCTTTCTGGCCAAGTGTAGACATAAAATGATGTACACAACACGGGAGGTAATAAAGAAAGCCCTCGATCGCATATTTACGTCCCTCGCTTGCAGCACGGGCCGCAAACTTCTGCGATCTTGGCCTTTCTTTGTATTACCATCCTAGTTGTGTAATGTACTACATGGAATACATTAAGAGCATGAAAAAACGCCATACATGTAATTTACAGTTATTTCGCTTCAATTTTTTATGCATTCTAGTTTGAGTCCTTTCAGCAGACCAGATCAATGAGGTACTTTCCTGACAGATCAATGAGGTTTGTTTCTAAGAAGTATCAAAATGTAGTACGTATAGTTAAGTTTTATGGAAAAACTGTAATATCGTCATCAATTCATCATAGTTCATGTTGAGTGTTCAAACCGTTTTAGTTTCTGGCCATTTAAAAATCGGCGAATGCCGTGATTATGTAATAAGTAACGCTTAGTTTATTAGAATTTTCTAAAACAGCATAAACCATTATTAGGTTAGCAAGAAATAATTTGTCAACGACTACAGGCAAGTACCCTATTGTAGTTATTAACACTAGAACCGCCGAAAGTTAAGACCCCCCTAGAACCGCCGCCGTGACACAATTGTCCCATTGTAACTTATTGCAACTTTTATAAGTATAAGGCATAAAAGTTATGATTAAAACACTTGTAAATATACTTAAACATATTTATTAGTTGATTAATTAGTTAAAATCAAATCCTTATTCTTTAAAAGTTTGTCCATATTGTAGGTAATCTTCTACCGGTCGGTGACCGGCTGCGACTGCTTTGAATACCTCGAGCTCGTCCTCATCAATGTCCTCGCCCCCGATCTTGTGCCTGAGTTATGGTGGTCATCAAATGAGTTGCTTCTGAAATACATACAATTAGAATAATTATTGACATAAATGCAAAAATACAAAATAAATAGCCCATTTCAGACATAAAATAATATAGTTACCTACCTTGTGGTAATTCCATGTGATCATTTTCTGCCTGTTTGTCAGAAGAAGAGCTAGAACTATTTTCTAGTACGTAATCATCGTCAGAAAAAAATCTAAGGGCTCGCCATCGGATTCGTCCTCCAAGATTTCGTTCAAACGAGACAAAATTTCTTTTGGGTTCATTATTTTACGACGTTGACAAGACATATCTATAACACCTGTCGTGTTCCTTTAGGATAACAATAACGTACACTTTTTAAGCACAAAAAAGGGCAACTGACTGCTAGAACCCATGCTCTATTGTTTATTTACTTTCACTTCACCCTTCCTTCCTCGGAATTCCCCGCAGTGACCGGACATTCCATTATTCTTAGAATAATGACAGGGCGGGACAAATTGACCCAGCGGCAGTTCGAGGTAAATCCTTTTTTGTTTCATTAACTATTGTTTTTATCGACTTGAAAACATTTTGAATATTAAAAATACAATAAATTATTAAAAGTCAAAAAGTTTCATGGACCTAAATAAAAAAGTTAGAGACGATCAAAATTGCGGATGGGACAAAAATAGCACGGCGGCGGTTCTAGTGTTAACTTGACAAACTATGACATTACAAACCAATCGTACTATAGTACATTACTTACCATGGGCGGTAAAACAAAGAATGTCTCAGATCGCAGGTATTTGACGCCCGAGCCGAAGGCAAGGACGATCTGAGGCTTTTTTTATTACCGCCCGTGTTAAGTACAAAAATTTACGTCTCCCCCAAGCCATGAAGTGGCATTTTCCGCACGCTTAGCGGGCGGTTATTGCCACTTTATGGCCCGGTGTGACGTAAAACAATAAACGCTAGTCGATACCTTTAGACTCAAAGGGCGTAAACGCCGTAGGTTCTAATGGCGTTTACGCCCTTTGAGTCTAAAGGTATCGTAGTATGCGAAACGCCTGAACGCTGAAGCAAACCCCGCAAAAAAGACAACATTTTGTTAATAACACGAACTCATAAAAATTAGTTCATTCCCTAACTCAATTTTCATGTTCATAACATAACTCTCGTCGTTTATGTACTTAGCAACACGGCGTCTTTTAAACATGTCCATTTAAACACAAATTAACTGCAATTCAGGCATCTTGCGTACTCTGGAGTCTGCTACATTGATTTAAACAAAAAGAGAAAGATGTGACCAAGCAGTTTCAAATCGGGTACTTACTACAGACACCCCAGCTAGTTTTTATATGAAAGATTGTGTCTCGTGTTGACGCGTGATTGACCTTAGGGCCGACACAGTCTGCAACCCAGATGCAACTCGTGTAGAAACTGTACAGCTGGGATGCAGTTCCCTTACAAATCGCGGCTGGCATGCTGTACCTATCTGTTAGTATCGGCCCTTATTTTGTTCCGTTGACGGCCGCTCTGTGTCTTTCCCTTTTTGTTTTAAATCTAAGGTCTGCTAAAAGGAAACAAACTTGTACAAATATATGGTAAGTCAATTTCTGTGACCCTGCTTCCATTACATCCGCACGTATGTTGTCCTTCGCAATCGCTTTCACCTCACTTAAATTTATTTAATAATATCAGCACTGTGTTCGTTACCCCTCTTTTCTCTTTAACGTAATATTATATTTTTATGTGATACAAGAAAATATCAATCTTTCCATGATTTTGAACATCTTTTATTATGGGGGCAAGTTAATTTACTTAATCTTTACTGCACAATATAAAAACAGTACAAATGGCGAACTTACGGCATTCTCTACCAGTCAACCAATGGGCTAAACAGAAACGTTAACGTTGTAAATAGATTCAGATTTAATTATCTCGTATCACGTAAAAGATTTTAGCCAAGTATATTATGAATATGAAAGTTGGTGACATATACAGCGTTGTTATTTATTGTACACATTCACACCTTCTTTTACCTGCATGGCATTGGTTTGTGTTAAGCCTGCTTTCCTTTGTCCACACAGCTTACCTAACATCACATCACCCGATAGCCTCTCTCGCCACTCGGTAAACAGCAGCCAAGGGTACCAGGACTCTGACACGAGCCCTTTTAACTTAGCAAAAAGGAGGAAGAGACGACTAAGTATCTCTGCTTCTTTTAAGCGAAGAAAAATGCAACGTCAACATAGAAGCATGTCGTATCCAGTTCTAAAACTTATCAATAATGAATCGAGCAACTCATCCTTTAACATCTACCCGAAGTCTACAACGAAGGAACAGTCTACAGTTAACTCCGAAATCTATAAATCAGACTCGTATCGCTTTCTAATGCCGCTTGCAAAAGCCATGCAAACATTGGAAAGAATAGACGAGACTAACTCAGACGAGACCGACTCCTTGATGTCCCGAATTCGTAATCTTCGTGATGAAATTATGCAAGCCTCTGATCCAGTGAACAAAAACGATGCGGCGAGTTCTAGTAACCTGTCCCTACCGCCATCTCCAGAATTGTCGATCGTCGAAAACCTTTCTATTAACAAAAGTGCGATGCCAACATTAGATTATCCGACGATCAACGAAATACAAAACAATGCCGCGCTACCAACATGCAATAGTAAATTCCTCCTTTCTCAAGTAGATGTCTCTATGCCTCTGATGGGCCAAGAGTGTGGACTGCAAGAGAGTTACAAAAAGTATCTAATGTCTGCGATGAGTAATTTATCAGACGTTTCAAATTCTGCTGGACGGAATTTGTCAAAACGTTCAAGCATGAAAGTCTCAATATCCGACGCTTCAAACTTAAAAAGTTTATCAACGGTCAATATTGAAAATTCAGATTCGCTCGACAAAAGACTGGAACAGCTGCTTTTAGAGAGCGCACAAAAACCTACCCAAAACAGAGGCGAAAAGATGGAAGTCGACACCGAAGTAAAGAAAAAGTCCGGTTCTAGAAAACGATGTTCGACTCCTCACAAGAAGAAGATTGTCCAAAACAAGAAAAAGCTAAGAGAGGAACCTATTATTGAAGAAGAATCGAAAACTCATTGCTTAAGAGGTGGCAGAAGATCTTGCCCGCCCTCCGTCAATATAGTTTACTATGAAGATAACGCTCCAGACAACCTAGAAATCAATATACACGATGAGAGCATCGATGTGGCTGCAGTTACCAAAAGCAAGCGAGCCAAAAAGGATATCATTAAGGTCAAAATAGTACGACCTAAAAATAAATCTCAAAAGAGAAAATCGAAAACCAAGACGCCAGAAGTTAGCCAGACTTCAGGACATACCGAAGGGGATAATGAGTCGGGGGTATTTTTGCAAGCATTCGAAGACAGCGGAGATCTCATACATAATCACTCTGAGACTTGTCTTCAAATTGCCGACTGCATGGGTGACAGTGTCGAATTAATAGAAACCAACACGAAATCAATAATCTCTTTGAGCTCAAGCAATCTCACTGAACCGAATGAAGACAGTTTGAAAGGGAACTCTATGGAAAGTGGAAAAACAACGCCCGAGCTGTTTTGTGATAATGCTCAGTGTGCCACGTATTTGCATGATGGTAAGTTATTCATCTCAAATAAGAAATTCATACAATTGACAAACGCTTGGGGTAAATTCTTTACATTTAACCGATTCGCTGCTACCTTCTTTTTTCAAAATCTGCCACGTCATCGGGCGTTGTTGCGTGATTTTTTATAACGGTTAATAGAAAGATACGGTTGTAGCTAAAGACTTATTAGCTCGAATGCCGCTAGCAACAGCTTTTAAATATTTTTAATGTTCGTGTTTTGACCCGAACAAACATCTTGCAACTGAATTTTAAAGCAGTTAGTTATTCTTAACAGATTGAGCTGAAATTTTGCCTGCACATAGAAATCTGATTACGATGCAATATTATGATACCATGGAGCTGATCTGATGACGAAGCCGGAAGGTGACCATAATAGGATCATCTAAACTACATACATACCATGTTTTGGCTCATTACATTAGGTTTAATATGCAGTTTGCGATTAGAGTCTGGCTAATGAGAGATGAGACAGATTTATTCAAAACTTTTTAATGGCAACAATTATATAAAAGTCAAATGTGTCAAACGTCATTTGATTTCTTAGAATAGTATGCCGTGGTGATTTTGATACTCAATATGCAATATAAGAATGTAACAGTTTCCGAAAACACTTACTGAATTGTTTTTGCTTTTCTTTCCGCGTCTAATGTGGGGCGTCAATATATAATAAATAAAGACTAACACTTTAATAAAGACTACGTACTCACCAATTTTCACTAAAATCGGAAGAAATAAAAAAAAATTACAACAAAACAAAAATCGGCCCAAGTATCATTACCGTTTTGTCACCCTATACACAGTGTTGCAACACGTTGTTTTTTTTAAATTTGCTGCTATTTACTAGTCTCATCTTTCATTAGCCAGACTCTACAAATATTAAGTAGTCGGTCACTTTTCTCAAAAAAAAATTTACATCCATTAAATAGGTACTTCTTTAAAATGCTAAGTGCTTTATCTAAAAAGTCTCACTCCCTGTACGCATCTGAACAAACACCTCACCTCATCTTTTCATCGCTATCCAGCCTATTGTAACCTTTTAACTATTTGTGTCTCATAAAGTAAAAAAAAAAAGTTTTAGTCGACATGCGATTAAGCGGTTTAGTTACTTTTCATTCTCTTGGCAGCTCGAGAAACAGAGGCAAGAAGCGGTGAAAGCGGAAACACAGTATATTTCACACCGGCAGTGAGTCTATGCAACAGCGTAATGACCGAAGACTCGTCAGATGAAGCGCCTACTTCAAAACCACCTAATTTAAAACAAGTATCCAAATGGTACCTCCTCAGTGACGAGGATAGTAACACGTACTTCGATGTGCAAAACGACACTCGCAGCCACGGTGCTAATTTACAACACTTGTTCCCTATAGCCTGCGCTGTGCCAGATCTCTCGACCATTACCGAGATGTCTGAAAGAAATGAGAACAGCCAAAAGGAAAGTTTGGATGTTGATGATGCTTCGAGAACTGCTAGGGTTACAAAATGAATTTGATTATGTTTTTTTATGTGACTGATTTTTGATGATATGATTATTTTTGTTGATAATTTAAAATATGTATTATAGTTCTCTTTGTTGTAACTTTGATTTGTAATTGATATTGTGTCCGTCAAGATAGCGTACACCGTAAAGATATTCAGAATCTGATGCAGCCAATAAATAGTACCCAAATAGTACCGACGAAATACCTAGGTGAAAAAAATAGTACCCTTAAACTTTTCGAAATATAAGGCCTGTTCACGGTGTACGCTACCGGCGTCAAGCTGGCGTACACCGTTTGTATCTCTGGAACGGCTTTGTTTTTGGAAACGCTTTATATCTCAAAAAATAGTACCCAAATAGTACCCTAGGGCCCTAAAATTTTATTTCTCTAGCTATCGTAGAAGCCGAGATATAGTAAGCTCTTTCTATAAGGAATTCCCGGGTACGCCAGCTTGACGGTGTGAAATTTTGTACACCGTTAAGTTATGGAATATCTCGGCTTCTACGATAGCTAGAGAAATAAAATTTTAGGGCCCTAGGGTACTATTTGGGTAATATTTTTTGAGATATAAATCGTTTCCAAAAACAAAGCCGTTCCAGAGATACAAACGGTGTACGCTAGCTTGACGCCCGGTAGCGTACACCGTGAACAGGCCTTATATTTCGAAAAGTTTAAGGGTACTATTTTTTTCACCTAGGTATTTCGTCGGTACTATTTGGGTACTATTTATTGGCTGCATCAGATTCTGAATATCTTTACGGTGTACGCTATCTTGACGGACACATTGATATTTGAATTCGAAAATTAATTAAAAACGATTGGGCATGTATTTGTTATTTACTATTTACAACCGTCTTTGCCTTTTTTCATTGATGATGGGTTTGCCTTCCTGGTAACAACGCATTTCCAAACTTGCTTTACATGTTGCATGTGTTTTTGGCTGCAGTTTATGCTTTCCATCGGGTAGGCTGCATGGTCATTTGTCACTTTTTATTTATAAAATATTGCTAGGTTTTTGAGCGGTTTCGGCATTGTAGCATTATTATAATGTGAAAGCTTCAGGATCTGACTTCGTCCAGATTCTATACTTCTATAAATCTTCTTTCCTACATTCTATTTCTACGAAAAAAAATTAAGGATAAGGGTGTAGTGGTAGCAGAATGAAGGGCCAAATATACAATTCAGTTGTTTATTCCTGGAATGTCGACGACGTCTTTATTGCCGTTTGGTACAATCAAACCTTAATCTAAACTCGCCGTAGGCAATAGCATCAAATATGATGACAGGTCAAATCATCTTCTTTTTATGAAGTATCAAAACGCTCAGAAATTATGCAGTTCAGTATGAAATACTGACATGTGACGTCATGCTCAAAATGCCGCCTTAGTTTTTCATTTCAAAATCGTTGGTGGCACGAAAATTAGTGTAATTGATTTTATCCGGGCAGTTTTGGAAACATAATTTGATGGTTAGCGCTAATTAATTTATTTTCATTGTTGTAAAATACCCTATTAAGCACCTTTTCCCCTAATTCAATTAGGTACACAACTTCATTACCTAAATTATATTTTTACAGTTTTCTAGATTTACAAAATAATCACTACCTATTCATTCACTGGTACAAACTCCATAATTACTCAGATGACGTAGAAAATTACATAAATTAAGATTGGACTTATCATAGAAGAGCATAAAATTTATCATTATGGGTGCTGTTTCGTACATCAAGTGTTTATAGGTATATAAACGTATTGGGTATCTTGCGTGAAGGCAATCCGATACAACAATAGTAAAATAACGGTATACATAACAGGACACATTGATTCACGAAGGTTCAAGATTCACTATGTTATGTACTCTTAGGGCCATTCATTACGAAACTTGACAAGTACTAGAGCGTGCGGCCCAGGCGGGGTAATTTTTTTTTTAAGTGAAATGAAGGCAACGAACAAAATCTTGGATTTTTCAAACAATCTTGCTTTATTCTTACCTAGTTAATATTGAATGACTAGTTTTCACTCCGCCTGCCACCATTGTTACACATAAACAACATTACTCAAACTTAGCCACCATCCAAGCATACTAGCTCACTGAAGGCTGCTTATGTGCCAAATACAGGGTGAAAATACTAGTAAGGGCACTGACTAAGAATATGACGTCGAACCATCTATGGTAGAAGTTGAACTGTAAGTCGCCTAGCACTTGAGTGATGATGATGCGGTATTCCGGCGGCATGTTCATACGCATCAGGAGTACCGACGAACAGAAGTACATGCCCATGATCTGGGCGAGGATAAGGACGATGATGTTGGAGGATTTCGATGATGATATCTTGTAGAAGAACTGGAAGAGAGATTTGTTTTGGTTAAACTTTGAAGGTTTCGTTGGCTAGAGTAGCAGTTAGTGTTGTGAATAACGCTCATTTCGAGGCTTAAAGACTCGAACCCTGAAGACTTTCGAGACTCGAATGATAAAAATACATTTTCTTGCATATATATGCGTAAAATAAGCCAGCACGATTCTCAAATATAATCGAGTCTTTAAGCCTCAGGAGTATTTAGGGTTCGAGTCTATAAGCCTCGAAATGAGCGTTATTCACAACACTAGTAGTAGTCGGTAAGTACATATTGACATACATAGAGCGTCAAAATATATATCGCCACTACTTTGAAAAAAACTCGTATCTAAAAACGTCGTAGAGAAAAACGTCAAAGTTACATACATACTTCATATACACTTACTGCGTCTTTACCTGGAGTCAGTATCAGATACTAGTTTTTTTAAAGTAGTGATGATATAACTTTTTACAGACCATCAGAGGTCGAGCGAGTATTCGATTCCCGACATGTTGTATCTTAATGAGTGTGAACAGTAGGCCACGATATTGGTGAGCACGATGCAACCCACGAGGATGAACACGTGCTGCGATCAAAAGCCCACGTCGAAGTTCAGGCCGAGCCAGATAGAAGCCCCGCGTAACGGGATTCTTTCCCACACAGTAACACTGTGTTACGTACTACACTATGTTACCACATACCTTAGTGAGAGTAAGTAGCAGGCCTCGGATACTCGTGAGCACAATGCAACCGACGAGGATGAAGGACACGTGTTGCGACCAGAAGCCCACGTCAATATTAAGGCCGAGCCAGTGGACAACCAGCTCTAGACCTCGAGTTACGGGGTCTTTCTTGCCTACGCGGTCGAACACTATGTTTATAGTTGACTGAAAAAATATTGTGTTTTTACAACAAGAAAAAATAACAAAATAGGATAAATTGCAACTTTTCATATTCCTTCCATTTGTCTCTGTCTGGTTTACTCAGTAATGGGTCTCATTTAGCGTCGTAGGAATAACTGGTGACATAACACAACAGCCGTCCTATGCTGGACATAGGCCTCACCCAAATAACGTCTCTATCTCTAGCCTTGGGTAGATTGCGGTTTTCAGTAAGTCAGGTCACCACAGGATCTTTTCTCGTTGCGTCTTGCTACCAAGCAAAAACTCGTCGACCTCATTGGTCATCAGTTCTACCACAGTATAATAGCAGTAATTTTTCTTCCTACAAAATATGAAAATACACATCGGGCGCTTGAATGTGTGCGCCGTGTATTATCAAACCGCGTTGAGAAAGGGATTCGAGTGTACCGTTAGCACAAGTGTACTTAATAAATGATTAAATATAATCATAAACCAATCTTTGATATCTTCATAAGTGCACACCCTTATAGATAATAGAATTAATAGCTAAATATGATTTGCATATTTAAACTCTATTCTCGGTAAATATTGTCATTTGTTTAATAAAAAATAGTATTATCATATTTGACAAATCTGTCACTAGTCACATTATTTCGCTTTATCAAATTGCCGTAGCTTTTCAAAAATACGTTTGTATACAATATGAATCGCGGTAAAGTATTATACGGTCGATGCCGAGAAATTGTCTACAATGTACTAACATATTTTAATAAAGAAAACGGGGTAGGGGTCGGGTTGCATAATCTTTATCAGCATATGTTTGATACGCATACGTGGATTCCGCATACTCATTATTGGGCATAACTATAATAGTCATACATTTATGCGCATAACGATTTTAATCATAATGTTTAAGGATATACTGTGTAATGAGCATATAGTAGATATGCATACATTTATTCAAGCATACTTTATAATAGGCATACATGGGTTACTCATACAACACTATAACCATACTGGGTAAATGCATAAATAGCAAAGTGCATAAATAGATTGCTCATACAACATCATAACCATACTTAGTAAATGCATAAATTGCTAAGCGCATAAGCCTATTTAACATATTAATCAATTCTCATTACTTTCAACATTGCTATTATAAAATTAATAAGAACCTAACCTAACCTAACCTACTTTTCTGGCAGCGATTTGGTTCTGTGTGAGGTCACAGTTCAAACCTAACCCAACCTACTTTTCTTTCAGCGATTTGGTTCTGTGTGAGGTCACAGTTCAAACCTAACCTAACCTACTTTTCTAGCAGCGATTTGGTTCTATGTGAGGTCACAGTTCTAACTAACCTACTTTTCTGGCAGCGATTTGGTTCTGTGTGAGGTCACAGTTCAAACCTAACCTAACCTACTTTTCTGGCGGCAACTCAGTTCTGTATAGCGATTCGCTTTGGAACGCCCACCCTTTGTATTGTTTTTTGACCAAATCGTAAACTTCACAATTTTTTTGGTTTAATTTCAGACGGACGGACAAGATGAGTTGAATTGAAAGTATCCTGGAAAATAAATCCAAATACGACAGCAAGTACGCGTTTTTGCAGGCGATTGCCAATAATTTAAAATTAAAGTACATGCATGTAAACAAATTAATATAAACAAAGATAATTAATGTAAACAAATTTAATTTATTCCACACCTGGCCATAAAGTGGCTTTTTCCGCACGCTGCGTGTACAGAAAAAGCCGCTTTCTAGCCAAGTAAAGACATAACATTATGTACACAACACGGAAGGTAATAAATAAACTCCTCGATCGCATATTTACGTCCCTCGCTTCCAGCTCGGGCTCGCTCGTTTTGAAAAACCATCACAAGCCCATTATTATAATTTATGCAATACATTATTATATTCATCAATATTATGTCTAAATAAATGTATGATATTTACAATTATTACTAAAATAACTTATAATCATCAATATTATGGCTTAATAAATGAATGCAATTTACAATTATTACAAAAACAACTTATAATCATCCATATTATGACAAAATAAATGTATGACAATACAGCTTATGGTTAAACCAATTATGACTCCATATAATTATGACACAGAACAATTATGCCATAAGGCAATTTATGCCAAAAAAAATATATGAGCATAAACTATATGCGTAAACAGTTATTCCAATCAATAATATGACAATAGCTGTTATGCAACCAGATGGTCCCCCAAAGAAAACGATAAGACGAAGGTTCTTTTGAAAACTTTGATGGCCATCTTAAGCGTAAATGCAATCGTCTCTGAGGTAAGTATTCCAAGAGATACATTGCAGGAAATAATTGGATTACTGAACAATAATACCAAAGTTTTGAATCGTGTGGTGGCCGCGACGGGCGTTGGAAAAAACACAGTAACATTAATAAAAAAAGAAGGCAATGTCGCCAGAGCAAATTCTTGTAAATTGAGCACACCTAAAAAAGGAAAACGCTGTATAATTTGATATTTTTTCCATGCTTTAGAACTTCATTGTACCAAAATAACAATTTAATTTATCTGCATACTCTACCACTGACAATGTCATATCATGCATTAGTTCAAAAATGACATATGAGCTCAATCCCTTTCTAAACGCGGAATACGAACGCACTGCAAGCAAAGAGATAAGAATACTCCAGTATGTATCGCGCGTCTGTCTGATTACGTGTCGCGCGCTTCTAAACGGCTGAAGTTGGAGTACTTGTTCGTCTTTATACTTTGGTTCTACGAGCCATGCGGCCTTCCCCAAGTAGCACGAGCTAATAAGAGCTTATACAGCCTTTGTAGCGCTTCAAATGGTGATATAATGTATGTTTATATATATGCTACGTGGGACTCCCATATACTTACGATGAATATCTTCCAAATACAGTAAAGTGAGAAGAAGTATCCAAGACAGTTGAAATATTTTCCTTGGAAAGTGGTGGACCACTCTGCCTTCTCCCGGGCTGTCCTGGCGTCGTGAGCTTCCAAGAACAACTGGCGGCTCAATTCTTCGAGAGCCGCGATCTCTTGGCGGAGCTGGTTTATGTCTGAAAAGTGATCGTGAGGGTTTTATATTTAGGTTACAGATGGCGCAACTAAGGCAGTGCCGAATTAAGTCAAAGCACGCCGGTAACAAATTATTTAAAGATTTGGTCTAAGGGTCGATTTCATCACTCCGACCTCGCTCGGGCACAGCTAAGTTTCTTGCTAGGTTTTTAGCGAACCGGCACCTAAAACTCCCATTAGTTCGATACACTAGTTCACATAAGGACAGGATGACCCGAGTCATCATTCCCGCTGGTCCGCTGCTCACTCTGAGCAATCAGCGCAAAGTCAAGGTGGCCCTGGCCAACGACCTGGTTCGACCCCAGGCGTTCAGGCCCCCACCTAGTCCGATACTATCGTGGTAGGCCGGGCAAGGTGACCTGGTTCGACTCCAGGCACCCCCGGTACTAACCCAGCCCGACCTGCGTGTCGACTGTGTGTGGCACACAGTCGAACACCCAAGGGTGGTCTGGCTAGCGACCTGGTTTGACCCCAGGGAACGCCACGGCCAACCACCCGGTCCGACTATCGCTACGCCCAGGAGGGGTTGCGAGTTAGTCGGTGTAAAAAAAAAAAGGTCGATTTCAGGCGTTTTTCCAGCGTTTTTAGGGTTCCGTACCAAAATGGTAAAAAAGGAACCCTTACGGTGCGACTCTGTCTGTCTGTATGTCTGTCACAGCCAGATTTCTCAAGAACGACTGCTGCTATCGATTTGAAATTTATAATAGCGATAAAAAATAGCTAACCCGCGACTATTGGACATAAAAAAAATCCACCACTCCCTATTATCTTTGAAGTTACTGAACAGAAAAATCTGTAATAATTACCAATTTTTAATGTCATCTCAAATATTACACGAAAAATATAAGGGTTTTCCTAATTTGCACCGTTATTTAGAAATTTGCAAAAATCGTAATTCGTCGTATTTGCTCCTACTAATCGCCATACAGTTTTTCTTGAACTATCCATGTATCTATTTATGAGTTTGTACGGAACTAGTACTAAACTAAGATTGTGTTAAAAAATCTAATCCACTTACTTTCCGAACCATAGTTGAGTGGGTTCGCAATACTGCCAACACTAGACAAAATATTAGTCCAAAATCCCTTGCCCTTATTTACTTGGTCCAACAATCCATATTGCTGTCTCCCTCCGACATTGTTGGCTTCCGCTAATGCTATCCTTTTCTTTTTCACTAATATCATATCCATCGTTTGGAGTAATTTCTTCTCAATGGACATCACGTCAGATTGAGTTACTGGCCTGAAAAAAGATTAGGATTTTAGATAGATTAGTTTAAAATTTGCAATTGCGTAAATGGTTATTAACTTTGATGCCATCAGACATAAGTCTCGTACTACCACACGTTTTGTTTGTTACAATACAATACTCTTCATTGCACACCAAAAAATTACAGAGATCCTTAAATAAACAAGATACTAAAAACTAATGGTAGACAATATGCGGTCTTATCGCTAGGAAGCGATCTCTTCCAGACAACCTTTGTATAGCTGAGATGACGCAAGAAACAGCAGGAAAGTAAATGGTTTGTTGACTCAGACTGTCACTTTTTATTTTACTGCTATTCACTTGATGAACTTACTTACCTAATAAAAATAGCCATGGAAGTGTAAGGATAGTTGACGGCGCCGAACCCGGAAAGGAGAGCCATCACCGTCACTCCAATAACGCCTATGCGAGACACACCTTGCTCTATGGAAAATATGCCCTGCAATATTCATCAAAACGTTACAACTCAAACTTCCCGTCAGTCTTGTGGTTTATAGGAATAGTGAGATGTGTCTATTGGCCTCGCCACAAACTTACGGCAGAATGCAGCAGCTCAGCGGCAAGCGGCTTGAAGTAGCAGAATGACTTGACACACTCCTACTAGGCAATGAATGGTGCACTATTTTGTGACATTGGTATAAATCGTGTAATGTTGCCTCCAACAGAAAATATTTCGTCAGCCAACAGCCAACCGAGAGGGAAGTTAGAATGAGATATGAACACGCTATCTCTTTTTATTTAATAAATATATCAGTTGGTTCTGACGAAATCAGCTCGTTTGGCCGCAATTTACAAAAGTATGAACCTTTACCTGTTTTGGGCTAAGTATAGGGAATGGATCTCCGATTTTCCAGAAGAAGTAGAGGTAGATGAACCATACGCACACTGTCAGAGGCCTTATCATGTTCTGGGACACTGAAATTATATAAAAAGTATATTTAGCTCAACCATTTCAAGTCAAAATTTAGCTATATGGCAAAAAAAACAGATAAAAACAGGCTTCAGTCAATTCTGGTCATACCAATCTGTTGCTTCTTTCACACAAGATAGCTTATTAAAAAATTGGTAATACAAAAACAACAGTAATAGTAACAACATTCATCACACATATGTGATGAACGTTTTTTTTAATGAATTCTTCAAAAAGTCTGCCCAAGTCATGATAAATGGTGCCTAGTACAGTAAGCCAAGAAAGTAATGTACTACTTTTTGACTTCATTGAGTGGTATTAGAGTTGAAAAAAGTTACTGTATGTACTCTTTGGTGAATTGTGACATGGACATGCCCAACTCATAACAAATTGGCTTGTAAATTGATGGGTAAAACCACTCGCTCTTTTAAGAGCCTAAAAAGAAAAGCCCCTCAGTACCTTATATGAAAAGAATAAACATGTAGTGGAATATGGATTTGTCACTGTGCATATATGCCATACATAACATAATAAGCACATAAACTCTGGTTAAATGCCTGCTTAATTCAGGCAGATACCAAATATTAAAAGGAAACAAAGAAATAATAATAAGGAACTACAGCAGGGGTTCCCAATCTTTTTCAGCCCGTGGTGCACTTACAAGTTTAGTACTTTGTCACGGCGCGTTTAGATAATGATAAAGGATCGAGTCACAGTGCTCCTCTTTACTTTCTATGGTGCACCAGGGCGCCGCGGCGCACACTTTGGGAACCCCTGCCCTACAGTACCATAAGCATAACAGTGATGTATTTGAACCTTACCAAACCTGATGTTGCTGATACAGAAGTAAGCAATATAGAAAGGCAGCAGCGCTATCACCATGAACAGTAGAGAGTACAGCCCTAGGTTCCAATGGAAGTAGCGGGAGCTGGAATCAAGAGAACACATTTTATCATTACTTTGTACTTGGTTTCCATGACAGTGTTTAGTATATGTGAGCAAAAAACCTATCTATAGTTCATATAGAAAGTTCCAATTTCTATTCAATGTTATGGGACATGAGTTTAAGGGTCTGTGTTTAGTTGTATAACACCTGTTGTCTACCTAACAAGTATGTCATCAACATCTTGTAACATTAAAACATTAGAAATACTCCTGTGTCCTACCCAGGAGCATATTTTTTTTAGGTTTGGCACCCTGAGCCAATAAGTTTCACTGCCCCAGAAGCTGCCTGATTAAATTCATACCCTTGCTGAATAACAGTTGCCATTCAAGTCTTGAACAAAGTTGAAGTGGCCGTGGGCAGGCCATATAGCCCAGACAACAGTTCACTATTGGAGCAGTAAAGTTCTGAAGTGGCGACCACACATTGGCAAGCGTAGGACAGCCCCAGACTCAGTGGACTGACCACTTCGTGAGAGTAGCGGGGAGTCAGTGGCAATCTATGGGGAAGGCCTATGTCCAGCAGGGGATGTCCATGGCTGATCGTTAGATATAGATAGCTTCTAGTCTTGATTACTACAAACTTTGTTTACCTTGAATCTAAGTATCCTATGATCTCAAAAATGATTAACTCAAACATGGTGCAACTCAATGCGAAGGTCACTGAGAAAATTAACTGCACCAATGTATGATGCACTTCATAGTCGCGAAACAGTTGTTTTACGAAGAATATCCAGCCGCCAACGAAAAACACCGTCTGTAAAATCAAACAAACAATCAGTTGTCCCCACAGTATTTATTTATTAAGTTAATTCAAATTATACAAAGTTACATATTGATGCGGTACAAAACTAATAGTTTAAATAAATGTATATCCACAAAATCTGTTAAGAAATTCGGGTAAAAGCAGAATTAACGAGAAATGAATTGTTGTTAATAATACACATGATATCGTTGTACCTGCGAAATCAGAATTATTGATGTGTCTTCGAGGAAAGTCATCTTTTCAAGTATTAGTAGAATGAACCTTGTGCTTGTTTTTATTACTAAGTATCGTAGTGTTTACATAAATCGCAATTTTTTGCAATCGCTACCCGCCTACCCGCTTGCATTTCTGCAGTTTGCAATGACGTTGACATTGACGACGTCAATTTGACATTGACGCGGATGACGTTTAATTAAGGAGTCGGTTACTGCCCGGCTCCGTATTGTACAGCGCGATAATTCGCGACCCTAAAAATGGTTGCGGATTATCAGCCCGGCTTTATCACCCTGTGCAAAACGTGGCTTCCATTCCAATCCAATTATCGATAATGTACAGCTCGATAATTGGTATACTTTCTAAACAACTATGACCCGCCAGCAGTTCGACGAAGCCCCGCTGCGGGGCTTCTACTTCTGCTCTAAAGGACACAAGCTGACTAACAAACCTCAAAGTGGGTTCTTTGTGTGTACACAAAGAATTTGGTAGAGTGGGGTTAGAATGTCTTAGAATTCGTTTGGTCTAAACCCACCTTAACGTAAAAAAAATAACTGTCTCTGGTTTTAGGCTTCCAATTATTAGGCCGAGCATTATCTGTACAGACAGACAGGGCGATAAAGTCCGGCCCAATAATCCGCGGCTGTGGACTTTATTTTGGCTCCCTAATTAAGCACAGAATACACTATGGTTTCTTACGACTTTAAACGGGTACAATAATAGCACTCTAAAGGTGTATACACAAAGAATTTGGTAGAGTGGGGTTAGAATGTGTTAGAATTCGTTTGGTCTAAACCCACCTTGACTCTAAGCTCTATAGTGCTCTTTAAGCAGTTTTCACAGTACCTTAAACAGGTCGTCTATTTCTACGTGTTGCGCTACATTCCTTTACACGAGGAAACTCAGCTGCTGTTTCGTACTAAGGGAAAGCATTTTTGACCTCGGTCTTCTTTTGAAATCTCATTAAAAGCATTTTCATGAATTTTGTTACTCACTTCTAAATTATATGATACGATTAGATGCAACTAAACATAAATGTTTAAAACCTAAGAGCAACATACTTTTGATTGTGTCATTAGAAAAGAAACGTCTACGAAACGTAAGAATATCATCTGTCAATTGCGTTGCGTTTATTTATTCTTATGCGAAGTGACTTATTTCATTGTTCGCAATAAATTAATAATAAAATGTGAACACTATAAAATGCCGCGAATAACACCTATGAGGATTAGTATTAGGGATTGTTTGATTTTAGTACTGTTGGTTATTTTTAACACAATTCATATTACCGATATGGGTGAGATCTAATTGCAGCATAAATACTTTTTTTAATTTCATAATGGATTGATTGATTTAATTACTTTAATAATATATTTCAGCCAATAGTAACAATATGGAGCAACCATATTCAAGCAAAGAAAATAAAATGAAAGATAACAACGACAAGGGTGTAAGTTTGAGTCCAAATGACGAGTACTTAAAAAGTTGCTCTGGAAACATGTCAGAGTGTTCGACACTGCAGTACCCGTGCATAGAATGTAACAGGGATTTTAACTGCAGATATGGTGGCATGTCTAATTATACATGTACAGTTAAAACAAAAGTATCTTGCAATGTAAGTTTTATACACTGTATGTGAACTTTTCCTTGTCTGTTAGTCATTCACATATGAATATTGTTGTCTATGGTGTTATTACAGGGCCCGAAGAAATTCAACAGAACTGCTATGTGCCGCTTTTGCTATCAAACAGACAAATGGGAACACCGGTGTGAACAGAAAGCCAACTGCAACTCTCTTGCCTCGCCTCTAAAGTATTATTCGTAAGTACAAATGTGCTAATGAAGAATAGCATGTATTTTCTGGCACCATCAATAAATATATTATAAAATAAATATAGTGTTTAACCCCTCCTATGCAGTGTCAAAATTTGTTATTGAAAATTCCAACCTTGAGCTTAAAACAAAAGGTTCAAAGCTTGGCATGGATCCGTGTCTAAGCATAGGAGGGGTTAAGGCAACTTAGTAAAGATTGAAAATTAAAAATTTAACCATGGAACAAATTCATCATAAATGAAATAATTGTATATTCTTTTATTGTGTTACAGACCTATGATATTAAATTCTCTAATTTTTATTTAGTAGAAAAGCTCCAGCTAAAACTTCAGAACTGATAAAGAGTAATTTTTAACTTCAATCTCTTACATCATCTATTTTTCAGAACCAACTGCACAGTGTCTGATGATATTATCTGCCTTGGAAAGAGGAGATTCCTAAAGAAGATTCGCTGTTCATGGACTGGAGGCACTCGGTGGGGCACGGCCCTCATTCTAGCCTTGACTCTCGGAGGATTTGGTGCAGACCGTTTCTACCTAGGTCACTGGCAGGAGGGGATCGGAAAACTGTTCAGCTTTGGAGGTCTTGGAGTATGGACACTGGTTGATGCACTTCTTATTGGTATTCACCATCTCGGGCCTGCTGATGGCTCTGTGTATATTTAAGAGTATGTATTGTTTGTGTAATTGTCTTTGCTAGCGTGATTGAAGTCTTTAGTAATAATATTATTTATTAAACACTTAAGTCTGATAAACATAAATGTTTTTTATTCTTGATTAAGCTCAGCTCCTATGGCAATAAAGGCTAAAAAATATATAAATAAATAAAAGCTTAGCTCCTTAAGCAAATGATTATTAATCGAAAGTCATCCATTGCTGGCTACTGCTAAACATAAGGAAATGTCATTAGATGAAACCTAGATATCTGCCGTCAGATATCTAAAACTAGACTAACCTCTATATAACTCCATAGAGGTTAGTGTAGTTTTAGTCATAGGACAGCAGATATGTATAGATAACTGTATTGCTTACTGATATATACTTAGGTATTTATGTTATTAATGCACCATGAACCAGTAGCCTAGAAAATATGAATAATTGCATAATCTAAATCTATGACTAGTGGATCTGGAAGGCTGTGACCCCTTGAGTGAAAAAATTGCAAAAACAGAATTAACAAAAGAAATCCATATAATTATCATATCTGCTCAGAAAATTCCATGAGAATCATGTTATTGTGTAAGTGATGTAATATTATTAATAAAACGAGATTTTATAGAAAACTTTTATTAGAAAATATACTCAACACAAAAATACCTTAGTAATCAATCCTCAGCATAATGCAGATAAACTAAATCAACAAGTTCATTTTTCTTCAAACCCGTGAGGGTTGAGACATTTTTAGGTTTCAATAGATCCCTTAGTTCTTTGACTGTGTATTCATTCACAACTTTATTACTTATCCTATATTTTAATACATCTGCTTCATTCAAGCCTTCAAACTTTGCCTTTTTGCCTCCATGACGGGAGCCAGAAGTGCCAGCCCTTTTTGTTGCAACAGCACCAAAGGGACCAAAAATGTCTTCAAATATATCAGCTTTAAGATCCTCAAATATTTTAGGGTTAGGCTTTGTTGTATCCTCAAATGGTTCTACATCTTCCTCTTCTAATGCTATAGCTTCAACAGCTCGGAATGTGGCCTGTGTTTTTGGATTTTCAAAGAAATTGGATTGATAGTCAAATTTGACTGCATTCAGAATATCTTTCATAAAAGACTTATCAACCCCTGATACTTTTCTATCTTCATCATCCTCAATTACTGAAACATCTCTTACATTTTCCATAAATGGTAGCTGAATGACATCAAATCCTATTTCTACATTGTTACCCAAGGGTGAAGAACATGGAGACAGTGCTACAATCTTTGGCCGAGCATTGACTCTAGTGCACAGCACACAAATAGCAACTTTGGACATCTCTAAACAGGCCTGATGAAGAGCTTTAAAAGCAACTGTAGAGCCTTCTATAATACTTTCATTGGGGAAAAGTAAGTGACACGGCTTTAGGAACCACTTCTCTTTGCTAAGCATGTGTGATGGTTTGAAGCCCAGTAGTTTCATCATAGGTGGGCCAAATGGGTTTTTTAATGACTTCATTTCATTATCAGTGAATTCAACTCTCTCTCCTCCATATTCTTGATAATGTAGCAACTCCGATTTCAGTAATGGCATCTGCACAATCCCATCATCATCAACATTCATGGCTTCACCAGTTTCTGCTTTTTGAGACACTTTTACAGTTTTCGTAACAGGTGCTATTATGGCATTGTCTTCCCTGAACAAATCAGTTCTCTTATGATAGTTTCCTTGGCTTTTGATCAAGTTGTAAACTCCAACGCCGATTGACAGACCTTCACCAATCACTAAGCTGAGCTTAGCCACTGCTAGG
Source organism: Eudemis profundana (assembly GCA_947034925.1). NCBI lineage: Eukaryota > Metazoa > Arthropoda > Insecta > Lepidoptera > Tortricidae > Eudemis > Eudemis profundana. Next base: position 9,792,076 of record OX344811.1, read on the forward strand.
TGCCTATCAGTATGCTGCTGCATCAACTGCGCTGCTTCTTTATGGTCCCATACAACATTAGGAATAATAGCACCTTTTCCTTTGCTAGCTTCAAATAAGAAATTTTCATAGAACTTGTCTATTTTATACTCCGATTGGGAAATGTTCAAAAACTTCACTTCAATATTGGAATCTACTAAGTCATCAACCCTTTTGATTGTGGGTTTCTGATCAGATATAATTGGGGGTACATCTAACCTTGATAATAGGAGGACTGTGCGGGAAGAGAGTCGTTTCTTGCAGTTGGCAAAAATTTTGCTGCAGTGCCACAACACATCAGACATTTTGAATTCTTTGGCCTGTTTCACACTGGATATATCCAAGCTGCAGAGTTTTTTGAAACCGTCCACTGATGGAGTGTTCAGCGGGCAAACATCGACGACGCTTTTTATTCCAAAAGCCGAGGAGTTTGAATCTTCAATCCCATACAAGCAGACGCCTACATGGTTCGAGTTTGCCAATCTTAAATTTTGCCGGATTAACAAACAGGTCGCGGCATGTGCGATTGCCGCTGTGCCGTATTTGGATGGATCGTAGACATTAATAAGCACTATGCAACCAGGCACGCCTCTCCACGATGAACTGTTTTCCAATTCTTCATCAGAATCCATTGTAAACACTGTCTAAAACAAAGATTAACAATTTCTAACTTTTACAAAGTTGTGTTGCGCCACAATAACAGATAATTATGAATTATGATCATTTCATTTATGACATTTGCGAATACGTCGAGACTGTCAAGTTGACAATGACAGTAGTAAATCCAGCGTGGCAATGCGGCCAGCCTTCTGGGCACACTCCCCACTGGCAGCGATTTGGAGCAAATTTATTATCTTTAGTTTGTATTTAATTTATAGTTTTAGTTCGTATTGTTATTGTTTTATTTAAATGTTATTGTTTACCTTTTGTAATTAAATTATTCAGTAGTAAATAATGTAAAAAATATCTCAAACAGCCCAGGTTTCTTCCACATATAACCATAAATAAATACGAATTAATGATTTCAAAATATTAAATTTATGCTGATACTCACACTATTTTAATGTTAGGTAGGTACTGTGAATAATTGCAACAGATTTCAAATAACTCAGGACTATAAAAGCTTTCTAGTACCTAAGATAAAATAATGTAATTTATGCCACAACTGGCCATAAATTATGGCCCATAAAATTATGTACATAACACGGGAGGTAACAAAGAAAGCCCTCGATCGCATATTTACGTCCCTCGCTTGCAGCTCGGGCCGCAAACTTCTGCGATCTCGGCCTTTCTTTGTATTACCACCCTAGTTGTGTAATGTACTATTTTCTGCACGCTACGCGTACGGAAAAAGCCGCTTTCTGGCCAAGTGTAGGCATAAAATGATGTACACAACACGGGAGGTAATAAAGAAAGCCCTCGATCGCATATTTACGACCCTATTATCCTCCCGTGGCGGCGAGGGAGGGACCGGGACACCGTGCGTCTGCTGGTGCCGGTCCCTGCTTCCCCGGGGGACGACCATTTGGTCGGGGGGAGCTGGTGAGGGAAGGCTGGCCATGCTACAGTGTGCCTTTTTCGGAGCGGGTTCGGGAGCGGGAGGTGCCAGTGGTGTCATGGTAGAAGTGCTCGCACGATCCCGTGGCATCGCCACTAAGGTACAAGTTGGAAGCATCCCAGAGTTTTAGTGGGCAGGCTAATCCCTTCTGGAGCGGGGAGCCCCATATAACCAATGCGTAACATCTGGCTGTACCCCCGATGGCCTTAGGTTACGTAGTGGTATGCAGTTTCATGCATTTCTCCGTGTCAAAAAAAAGAGACTATAGCCCGGAAAATGGGTAGCCGTTGGGGCAGTAAAGTCCTAGAGTGTCTACCACGCAAAGGTAAGCGCAGCGTAGGATGGCCCCAGGCTCGGTGGACATACGTCCAGGTGAGGATAGCGGGGAAGACTGCAGTCTGTGGTGATCTATGGGCGAGGCCTATGTCTAGCACATGGATTTCCCGATAGATAGCGCTGTTTGATTGCTAAGAAAATTAGCCTGGCTGTTAAAAATCTCAAATCAATAATGTAGTCGGAATTTAAAGTTTCAACCCAATAATGAGATATTCTCTCGCTTTAGTATGTGTTTGTGATAGAAAAGAGTAGGTACGCCGATTTGGGTAACTTCATTATTTCATTACTTATGTCACAACTCATCGATATGGAGTATTATGGAGTGTGTACTTTTTATGCATGTCTATTTAATGAGTATATAGGGGGCGGAGAGAAGTAACATTAATGACCGGAAAGCTATAGTCAGTTTTATATTGCTGCGGTAATTATGATTTCTATGCAGCTCCCCCATTAACTACCTACTAATGTAGAACAACGTATTATTTGTCTCTAATCATCAATCGATCAAGTTATCAACTGCACGCGATTGCATCCAATTGCATGTCTTTTGTTTTCTGAATGCGAGAGAGACGCGAGTGATAGGTATTACAAGGTTGACGTGGAGTGTAATTAGTGTGTCAGGGAGGCACCGGGTGGCCACGGCCGTAGCCGGCGAAGAGGCGCGAGCGTGCGCAGTGCCGGCGGCGCGGCAGGGCTGCGCGACCCGTCATTCGTTCGCGGGCCCACGCCGCGGCGCCACCTCGCCACCCTCTCCGTCAGTTGACAGCGCCCGGTGTCTCCCGCGTAGCCGATCCGGTGTGAGCGCGCGAGGCGCTACAAAGCGATCTCGAGCCGAAGCCAGCGTGCGCGAGCGAGCGCGTGCGCGGCGCGGCGCAACTGCGCGCGACGACGGGCCGCGAGCATGCGAGGAGCACGGCGCTGCCGCGCGTAGCGAGCCAGGCCGTGCGCGCCATCGCCATGGGCTGCGCCTCGTCCGCCGAGGAGCGCGCCGCCATCCAGCGCAGCAAGCTCATCGAGAAGAACCTGAAGGAGGATGGCATCCAGGCCGCGAAGGACATCAAGCTGCTGCTCCTTGGTTGGTCCTTCTCTGTCCCTCTCTAGATGCCCGTGCGCGCGCACGTCTCCGAGATCTATTGACTGCTGCGCTGTGCTCACGCCGGCTCTCTCGGAATCTTCAGGGATACAATTTACGATATTTGGATTTCATGTCAGATGTCACAGGCACAGACTACTCACAATATTTTCATGCCTGTGCAAAATGCTCATCCTTCCGCTCGTCTTGGGCATGATAAGCGTGCTGCAACTTGTTTTCAAACTAACAATAATTTAACATTGCCGGCGGAAAGTAATCATCATTGTCAACCAACAATGCAACCATCCTAAATTTCGGAATATTTATCCGGATACTTCGGTGCGTTACCTAACTAACACAATTACAGGAGGATAGGAGTAATCACAGAATAGTATTTATAATCAGACTAACGGATGCACTTTTGTAAAAACATCCTATCAACTGTTGATTTTTGAAACCTAACTCATCAAAGGGACATTCATTTCGTATGCTGATCAGTTAAGTAGGAAGCTCAAGGTTTAACTACATCAACAGGTTATTTAATTTATTGATCCCCAGAAGCTCAGGTATCAACCTCAACCGTTGCGGTAAGAATTATACGTACACAGTAATGCGATGCGCAGATTGTAAAGACAATCAGATGCAAGAAAATATAATTTTACAGGGATAGACGCTGTTCCATCCTGTTCTACCTTCAAGGTCAATACCAATAACAAAAAAAAGATTATGTATTTAAATGACGTATAACAAACGTTTATTTTGTTATTTAAAATGCCGATCTTCAAAGTTAAATAGACCTGATTTTAGTAAATGTGCATCTTTTCATGCAGTGGTAAGTTATCAAATATTCATTAAACCCTGAAAACGTTTCACGACCCCGAGTACCTAAGCAAGTAAACCTAGCAGGCTTCTGAGGTAATTGCTTACTTCTCGAGAGGTGATCTAAGCCTTTTTTGGTGAACTAATCAATGGATAGTTGGGTCCTATTCCTATACTTTTCCAGACTGCACAAAAGCTATCTAGAGCTAGCTTATACTATACGGTAGTCGTACGTACTCTGGTATTTAACATTACTTCTAGACGTTCGGCAACAATTAGACAAGTCGCCACTAACTGAGAGCAATGTTGGCGTAGACTGTCCCTTAAATTTTAATAGAAGATATTCCAGCTGACTGCTGCCTGCAATGCTGTCACCGCTACCAACTTCTTTATATAGCCTTCATAATACAGTTTTGTATTAAAGTATCTGCAACGAATTTGCATCTTTACAGGTTCATCAAAGTAGGCACTTAAAGATTTGTAAACTAATATGAAAATGAGGTGCTCCTGCCCTGCAACCCTTGTCCCAAACACAATACCTTATTAATGTAGTAGAAGTTGCTGCTAGTTACTATTTAATTATATAGTCACTCAGAAGATACTTGGTGAGAACTATGTTAATCGTAATTATTCGTCAATTTAGTACACAATGGCCTATCAATATACTAGAAATACAGCACCACGTAATTTGAATGATTTCCATTAAAAAAATCACAATATCTTAATCAAACAAAAAAGCCTCCCAAACAGGATCCAGCTCGAAGGACCATATTTGAAACAGATACGTACTTCTGGTTGAGCTAATAACTCTTTGTTGGTCTTAGTCTTTTCTACAATCTTCCGCACAATCGCTATGCATATAATGCACATGCACAATGCTTTTCTTACGTCTGGCTTTTGGTTTTTTTTGGTGGCGCGGCGTCCACCTTTCCATTACTTTTGCAGTTCTCCTATCTTTTCAAGTTGACCCGTCACCTCAAGTCCTACAATTTACAGAACTTCACGATAGTCTATCGCCCGATAAGTGTATCCAGCTGGTTCTGGTTCATGCGTAGTTACCGTCGCTCTTGTATACCTAGGCCCTTGCATTTTGCACCTTTTCTTCGGGCACGGCAGGTTTTAGGCCGTACAGGCGTATTGTTACAACCGGCCTGATGATGGTGCGATGATGCGATTAGTTTTAACTTTATTCTATTTACGTATTTTTAGTTTAGACCTAGTTTCCAAGTACGACCTCGGGCTGCGAGAAAAAAATACTGATATATTACTGCCAGTATGTTAGCCCCGCTGCAAACGGACTGGCCGAGAGTGTGTTGATATTGAAATGAAAATATTGTTTTACAACAATTTGCGGCTACATGTGCCTTTAAAACCTTTTTAATTTTATATATGTATAACTCGATACAATACCGTACCGTTGTAGTCCTTGACTTTATCGAGTACCACTACCATACTTTTACTTAACATTCCGTCCCTATCAACATAACAACCCAACATAACATACAACCTTCGTACATGTAGGGTGTGGTATACTACTGTACCCTACAGATACCCTATTGAATTTTAGTTTCAATTAACTAGCCTATAATATCCTCGCGCCGAATCATGATCCATATGACAGTTCTTTCTCCATACTTTTGTAATGGCGTCGCTGTCATTTTTAAACGGTTTGTAGACATTAAATGGAAGTATAGCACGTACATTTACATATAAAATCAAATTTCAGTAATTATAATATGAAACAAATAAGTTTAGTTTATCATTTTTGGAATTAGGTGTACAAATACAAGTGGAAAGAGTGAACTGTCATAGGGATCATGATTCGGCGCGAGGAGTATAACTTATAATCCTCGCAGAATCAAGACGAATCTAACAATACCTCCCACGTTTGAATAAAATGATGCAAAATGTTTGTATGACTTGTACCATAAGTACCGAAATGGCATGGTATACCAAAACAGAATATGGCTTAGCAGTTGTGTCCATCGACGTCACCTGTACTGCCAATGCCAAAGCTGAAAACGGCATCGGTCGATAACGTATTCAGCTTTTCAGTATTGCACACATTGATGGGCAATGATTACTATTTTTCGTTAGGTAGCCTATCTGTTTTTTTTGTCACTTATTATACAAAAATAATGTGAACCAAATAATCCTAATCTAATAACTAACTTTTATTATAACTTATGCCACTTATGCATAATCCGGTTCGAAGGACCATATATGTAACTAGTAACTACAAACGACAGCATACCCGTCATAGTTGTACGGAACAGAGGTTCCAGAGAGGGCTACGCCTAGACCATAACTTTGAGCTTACGTAGAAACGTGAGAGATTTTGTCAAAGAAGTGGAAGATCATATTATTTAATTTACACAAACAGCAGGCAATCTAAAGCCCTTAATAGTACGGCTACGGCTAAATCGAATGCTACTAACTCCATCTATGCACAATGTTGTGTATCGTTTTAATTTCATGATGTCCGATAACTTGCATGTCAGTTTGTTTTTTACCTCATACTATTTTAGGGTTATTCTTCAGAAATATGTCTGCGGTCACCTTATTCCTCTGGCCCTTTTTCATTAAATGTATGGAGACAGAGGAATAAGTCGCAGATATCGATACCTTTAGACTCAAATGACGTGAACGCCGTAGGTTCTAATGGAGCTTACGCCTTTTGAGTCTAAAGGTATCGATATATTTCTGAAGAATAACCCTTTACGAAGTTTTCAGAGCAAACAGGGTAAAGTAGGTGTTTTCTTTACTTGTATGTGTCGTATCTTTCTTACGTGTCTATATTGTATTAATGCACAATAGGGATACGTATATGCTTGTTGTTGCTTAGTTAGTACCTAATAAAACAATAGTAATTTTTTCGTAACGATTTGGTAACGATCATTCGTTATTTTTTTAAATTTTTCATGTCATGAGATGAGATGACAGACTGTCAAATGAATGGCGTGGCGCTAAAACGTACTTCAGTCTTCAACCAATAACATTATATACACTATATTTAGATTCGATAAAATAAATGTTTTTAAGATTTGTTCAATAATATTTTTACTAAACATAATTTAACATTTGAGCGCATTCACAAGCGCATAGCTTCTATTCGAATCGTGCTGTTTCATTTCCAGTCAAATTTACTTTCACGCATGTGTGAGCGAGCCCAAACGAAGAGAACCGAACGCACCCGAACGTCAGTCGAGCGGGGCGCGGTCGCCGTCACGGAGCGGAGCTAGCTTGTCATCCGGCCGCCATTATCTCATATTTAAAACGGATTCGTATTCAATTAAAGTTCGGACTGCCGTTACGCGCTTTCAGTGTGGATAGTATCGTAGATTGAAGACAATTCCAGTGGTGTTCAGTTCGTTCGTTATAAGTGTGTACGATTAAGATTGGGAGTGATAAGTGTTAAGTTAGGTTACTGTGTGTTGGGTATCGCCGAGCAGAAAACCGCAGTTACCGTCGCGTAGGGTGACTCCGGTGGGACCGGAGCGGCAGACGGCTTGCGGAGCGCATGCAGAGGGAGCGGTGAGAGCGCGCCCGGCTCGGGGCGGCCGGCGACCAGGCGCCAAGGCACGAGAACAGCTGCCGACATGGGATGCGCCCAGTCGGCCGAGGAGCGAGCGGCGGCCGCTCGCAGCCGACAAATCGAAAGAAATTTAAAAGAGGATGGCATCCAGGCTTCCAAGGACATCAAGCTGCTTTTGTTAGGTACATAAAGATCGTTTTAGTTTAAAGACACATGGCCGCACCCATGAACTTGCGACGGCCGAGACGCTGAGTTATGATTTACGTATCGGCGGCTACTTCGTTATGTAAATTAAATCTCGAAAAGTTCGCAACCCCAGGCGGTTTTGGTGGCAATAATGTTCTTTTGATGTAAGTGTATGATGCTACAGTTGGCCAGCTTTCTCTCGTGGCTCATCAATATGCTGGTATGCATGTGTTGGTTCCGTATAAAAACGAAAGTGGCTACTGGCTTTATGTTTAGGAAAGGTTCACCTAATGTGCTTCCCAGAAAATTTGCTACTGTGCAAACTTCTATGGTTCAATAATAGTATTTATAAATACATACAAGTCTTTTCTCACACCATTAACACCTCAGTTATTTGTGCAATTTGCCTCAAAGTTGAATCCAATTTAGATGAACCTTGAACTCTATTGTTTTTCAGTTTCATTAAACTGTAATTATAGTTTCACCCTAACAATTTTATCTTTCTAAGTCAATATTACCCAAATTAGGTAAGCCATTTTCAAAGGGAAAGTGAAATGAATTAGTTTATCATTTTACTGCATGTAACTACTATGTTGGAGTGTGTAATTCCATGGAATTCCCCATCCATACAATACTTTAAGTGTTAAAACAAGCTGATTCCAGCATTAGTTATATCTTTAAAATGCATCTCCTTTTGACAAATACATTCCTTATTTGGTTTTATCAATCCAGAGTTCCTACCCTCCTGAATGTTTTTCAAAATTGTATAACAACAACAAATCTGCTGATTCTCACAAAGGGAGCACTAACAAACCATCTTAGATGTTTATTGAATCATAGTTGATGGTATAAATTCTGAATTCATGACTCAACTCGAATAATTGCTCATTAGCTAGCGAGTTAAATTTATTCAATAAACTTATAATCACAGTACAATCTAGGTCTCGAAGTTAACACAATTTTTTTTTATAATTGGGTTTTGTTTTATATCTTGCGTCGAAGATCTCATGTCTATACAGAATAATCAAATACATCTTGTAATATTTAGTAGGGCCGGGATAAGCAGACTGCATGTCAGCTGCAATTTGTATAGAAACTGCATCTCGGCTGCACACCAACCACACAGCTTCTATACAAGTTGCAGCTGGGTTACAATCTGTGTTGGCTTTAATTTAATATGTTCTTAACACCTTTACAGTATTTCTTCTTGCATGCCATGCAATGTAAGTTGGCATGCTATCTTGGAATTGACTGTAAATAAATTTTTTTTGTTATAATAATTAGGGATGTAACGATACCGATACCGATATATCGGCCGATATATCGGTATCGCCGATATTATACAACCGATATTTGAAGAATTTGCTGTATGAAAAAAAATCTGCAAAAAGTAATTTCAATTTCTGACTTAATTTATGTATTGGTCTATTCTATTACCTTGTGCAATGATAATTAATATGTTAATTAAATCTTTGGTTCTTAATAAAAAAAAAGAATTTTGAGTTGACAATTTATTATTTTTACTTTACACTTTCAAGGTTGACTCTCTGGTAAATATAACCAGTAGTCATTGCCATTAGTTATAATAAGGACATACAAATATCTGAAATTCATACTTCATTATTTAGCTAAGATATCGGTATCGGTATCGGTATCGCCGATATTAACTACTATATATCGGTATCGGTATTGTATCGGCAAAACTGTGTATCGTTACATCCCTAAAAATAATCTTCAATCCTCTGAGTGGGTTTCTCTTAGACCATGATTTTTCATAAATCTTTTGTATTGCCCAGTAAAGTCAAAAGTTGCAAAATTATCCTTCATTGCTTCTCGGCTTAAAAAAAACAGTGCATACATTGTCTGTTAGTTACTGTTAAAAATTTCATTATGTAGGTGTAAGTCTGAGAAATTAGAACTTTATGCCTGGCAATAAATTCTAGCCCTACTGGGGCTTTGTTAACTGATTATAAGAATGCATTTTACCCAGATGGTAACTCAAGATAAATCATGTTGTATGTGTATTTTTACACATCCATTTAACCTCAACATTATGAATTATGTCTTTATATCACAAATATGGGTCATCAATATCATTCACCAGAGTTGAATGATTTATTAGGTGAACTGAACAACCATCATATCTAATTAAAACAATGTTGGCCCTCTGTCCCTAAGTTGTATAAACTATTTGTTGCTTCTAATGTAGAATAGAATTCAACTTTCAACTACAAACTTCTACTTTTGTTGTTGTATTTTGAACTTCAGTTCTACATAACTGAATTTGTACTAGTCAAATTGCATCTTACTTTACATGACTGCCGAAAGAACGGAGTGTTATTTTATAGCTATGTTTGAACAAGCTCATTTACTTTTCACATGCCTTAAATGCTCCTTTAATGTTGTGTTTTCTGGGTATCTTGTATTCAACTGAAACTACTTTCAAATTTTTTGCAAATATATCTGATTACTTTATCCACCAGAGTCAAAATAATTATCTAAACACTGATGCAACAGCTGTTAGCATAACCATTTTCTACAAAAAAGTTATGTTTGGAATATTCCATTCTAAGATGCTTAAATTTTTATCCCTGCTGAATTATTCAATCCTTAAATGATAAGTTCTTTTTAGTAACTCGGCTCTAACTCATGTTAAATCAAAACTACATATATCCATTCATAGTATAGTGATATTTTGTGCTGTTCCACAACAAAAAGTAGCATACTGATTGACAGTTGTCACCAATCACCTGCACTGCTACTGTAACAAGCCAATTAAAAATAGTACAATACAATACAAATATTCTTTATTGCACACCAGAAAAACATATTATAAGGGTACATTACATAATTAACATAACTTAAAGGTAGACAACAGGCGGTCTTATCGCTAAAAAGCGATCTCTTCCAGACAACCTTTGGGTGGCGGAATTGACGCAAAATTAAACCAGAAAGTAGGTGGTGCGAAGGGTAACGAAGCGAGAGCTAATTTAGTATCAAAAGTAAATACCCGTGAGGGCAAACATAAACATACATAAATAAATAGATAGATAAACCTACATATACATACATAAATACAAATAAATAAATAGAGGGTAATATTAACCGCAAAACAGACAGCAGACATTTTAAAGAAACAGTTTGGAGAAGTACACAATTTAAATTATGGGAGGGATAGGTAATGCTCTTTAATTTTGGTTTTAAAAATGGGAAGGGATAGTATTTACTGACAACCAGCAATTCTTGCCTGGTGTCAACATATTTTATACCCAAACAAGTTAAATCTATCTATCTAGATCTTATCACTTTTTAGCGATAAGACCGCCTGTTGTCTACCTTTTATATAAAAAATCGTTTTAATTATGCATTATGTAATACCTCTTGTAATGTGTTTTTCTGGTTCATTACAAAGTCACAGTGACATGACCTGAATAAAGCTTTTGAGGCAATCAGTCACTACAAAAGGCTAATAATTTAGACCAGCTTGTGTACTTATTATGAAACATTATGTTCTAATATAGTAATTCGCGAGACCGAGATAGACAAGTTACGATTAAATCACTAATTTACGCTTGTTGCATAATTTACTAGCATTTTCGGTACATATATGGGTGTACTAGTCCCAACAATACATATATGGGAGTCTTATACGGTACGGCATGCGGCACACATGTCAGGAGATACTCTGCTGTAGTTAATTGATGTCTCACGTCATCTCGTCGTGCCTTGCCGGTGCGTGCCGATCTGGCCATGGGAGGTGTCTTATTAGTTCACACTGCTTCTTTTGAGCCTTACTTTACCAATGATTTACACATTTACAATAGTTCAGGGTGCGCCCTGGTGCGCCATAGAATGTAAAGAGGGGCGCCGTGAGTCGATCCTCTATATCTATATATATAAAAGAAGAAGTCCTGATTATATATATAGCAACAATACCTATTTTGAGCGAACTAGGGTAGGGCGCCGTAACCAAGAACCAAACTTGTTAGTGCGTCACGGGCTGAAAAAGATTGAGATCCCCTGCAATAGTTAGTTGAGAGGTGCCTGAAAACTCTTACATCGTACCAAAGATAAGCTTCTTCTATTGATATAACTTGAATTTGTTTGCTGTATGAGCATATAAGTATCAATTGTAGTGTGCCCTATATATGTTAAACTAGACGTAACGTAGCTGATGAGCTCAATTTATTCATTCGGTAGCCTTTAACCTGTTGGCATTGGCAGCAGTGTGGCTCCATGTTAGGAGGGACATTCTTTGCTGACAGTAGGTAGCTACATATTTTATCAGGCAGTCGGCTCGGCGGTGTTCGAGCACGCGACTCAGCGATATTATCGCTGATAGCACGATAGCTCCGCTGTCGGCTATCCGAGTTGCCCCGAGTAGCCGACGAACAGTCGCCGGCGATCGCATCTCGCCGTGGGAACTGCCAGTAGATAATGGAAACGCCAAGAAAACTTTCCAGATTCATCACGCAGATTACGGGCCGCATATCATTGTCAAAAACTTACCGACTTTGTAATTTTCGGTGTGACTGATAGTTTCTGATAATCGTGTGAATGCGTATATTAACAAAAGTAAATATTGTACTGCCTTTATTACGTAGGGCTGCCATCCCCAAAACTTGACACCTGGGACAAAAAGCGTAAATCCCCGGCTCTCTAAACTAGGACAAATCCGGGGAAACCCGGACGGATGGCAGCCCTATTTATTATGATAATTATAAAACGATGTGTCTTCTGCGAATTAGTCTGCGTGAATTTAAGTTTTTTTATACATACTTTCATACCCCGTTTGAATCCTTTAATGGTTGGATTTCGAATAATACATTCTTAGAACTTATGAACCTCTACTTCCCCTAAAAAACACGCATTTCAAGTATCATGCCGTTATCTGCAATGGTTTAGGCTGCATGTTGTCTCTACATTAGTCACATAATTATTTTATATGTATAGATAGATGGAATACACTACACATTATTTAAAAGAAGACGGAATTAGGTTTAAGTATAAACCATTTTGATAGCGTAGGTGACGTGTCTAAGCATTTAGGCAAAGCATCACTGAAAATAGGATAGTGTGCAGTCACGCGATAACAACCCACTTTTATTGTGAAAGTTTACACGAAGCGTTTTATAAATGTAAATAAAAATAGGTGTTTCAGTCGGAACTTTTAACACTACGCTGATACGAGCCGTCACTGGAATCTCGACATGTCATCCATTATTGTCGCTATAAAGTTTTTTAAACGCTCACTGCGTCAAAAACTTTCTTAAACATGCGCGGAAAAACTGTCCCTCATTTCGTGATACTTTCGAGCACTGAATTTGTGCGCGCTAGCAATTGATTTTCATACAATGCCGGTCTAGGGTGACCCCCGTAATATAGGTATACAATGTTGTTACCATTTTATACTATACGCTTTTCGGCGGCAGAGTCATGCTCAAATGATGGGCATAAGCTGTGAATGGCGATATTAGTTCTAGCACGAGCTGTATAAAATCAGACAAGTCGTAGGTGATATGTGTATCTCCAGGGTCAGAGATCGGCCGTTCGCAGCCGCGGCAATTGCTGACAACTGGGGTCACGATGCCTGGACCTGCATTCGACAGGGCCCATTTTGCGACACCCACGTTATTTCGTCACAGTAATTAGGTATGATTTGTTCTTAATAGAGCACTTAGCATTGAATCAAAGGTACCTAACTGCCCCTGATTCAATCTAGCTGCTTTCCAGTACCTAACTATGTAATTGTAGGATTTGTAGGTATCTTTTTCTTTTCTTTATCTCTGAAGCAACTTCCTATCAGCAGTTTTACGAAGTTCACTCGCTACTTATCAGCAATTCAGCAAGACAAGAAGTTCTTATGTATTTTATGAGTACGTTTAAAATTGCTGGTCACTAAGCAACTACACATTAATCATCATGTTTAATATATTAACCAGCCTGCCTTGATGCAGTCTTATTTAGGGATACGAGGTAGCTTAATCGCGTAATTCTTCCCGAACATGTAAATTAGTCTTAAATAGTGTCCGACCGAAACTAATGTTCGCGGCCGAAACCAGAACCGAAACCGAAACTTCCATATGAGGTCATGTTTTCGTGGGAAGATAAGAAAATGACAATCATAATCATTGAGTCATCATTTTTAAATAATATTTAACCATTTAGTCTCTGATATTTAGAGTACTCATTAATATAACACATTATAACTTCTTATTTCAAATAAACGATCTGTACTTTTTGAAATAAACACTGTCCGATCGCAGTACGAAAGTTACGAAACCACTCAAATTCAGTTTCGGTTTCGGCCAGATGGCAGTCGAAACCGAAACTATGCTGAAACCTGTTATTTTGCCGGAACTAGGCTGAAACCGAAATTTCGGTCGGACTCTAGTTTTAAATATGACATATTATACTTCCAAAAGCTCTTCAAAATTAAGTGGTGCTTAGTTCACTTATAATCCTTGCCATGCCACTTAGTAGGCACATGCATGCCATTTAGTGGGTACCTAGTTTTAAACTTGTTTGTCAGTTAGCAGGGGTGGTTAGTCCATAGTTCCTGAAAGTCGGGTCTATGGACCCCCAAAGGGTCCATGACATGAATGGCAGGGTCCCATGCTGTTCAGTAAAATAAGTAATTAAACCGATTCTTAGATTTCGTTACTTTATTTTCCTATTTTTTTATCAAAAGAGGTCAATTGTAATATAAAATACTGAAAGTGGTTCATACCTAAATAAAACACTGATGTTACATTACTGGTTGCAATAATCGCGGTCATTATTTAAGGGTTTCGAGCGCATAGTGAAGGATTTTGATATGGGTGTAGATAAAAATTATTTTATGCCACACCTGGCCATAAAGTGGCTTTTTCCGCACGCTGCGCGTACGGAAAAACCGCTTTCTGGCCAAGTGTAGACATAAAATTATGTACACAACACGAGAGGTAATAAAGAAAGCCCTCGATCGCATATTTACGTCCCTCGCTTGCAGCTCGGGCCGCAAACATCTGCGATCTCGGCCTTTCTTTGTATTACCACTCTAGTTGTGTAATGTACTATAAAGCATGAACTATCTTCACAGATCCCAGTTTAATAAATCCTAGAGTAGAGCGTTAAACTTCCATTAAAGTTGTCCATCTATATGAACTGTGAAAAAATAAAGAACTAGTTATTTAATATTTGTTTATATGTCCATCTTTAAATGGGCACTTTTATCTGTTATTTGAAAATTTAGCGCGTTCTCAATGCCCCGGCCTCGGGTCTCGGATCTCAACGTTTATTTATTTATTCTCCGGCTATTTATAACCGACCACCGAGACATGCATATTGTGAACTGTTACAGTTTACATACGTACGGTAATTAACTGATTTTATATCATTGCGCGGTTTATTGCAGCGGGCGGTCGATCATCTCGGCCTGTCTAGTTTCTGGCAAAGAATACTCGCTAACTATTGTGATGTATGATTTTTTAAAGATATCTCATCTACTTAAAATCATACAATTGCTTTTTATTAGGGTTCCGTACCAAAATGGTAAAAAAGGAACCCTTATGGTGCGACTCTGTCTGTCTGTCTGTCTGTCTGTCCGTCTGTCACAGCCAGATATCTCAGGAACTACTGATGCTATCGATTTGAAATTTGGAATAGTGTTAAAAGTAGCTAACCCGAGCCTATTGGACATAAAAAATATCTTGTACCTTTTTTACTTTTTTTTTAAAAGGCTCCGTAATGGGACTTTGAAAATTGAAAGTAGGGCTATTATATTGAGTGGGGTATCAAATGAAAGGGCTTAATTTGTAGATTAAAACACCATTTTTATTTTTTTTCTTAAATAAGTAGTTTTTGATTTATACATTTTTATGTACCATTCCCCCCCTATTATCTCCGAAGTTACTGATCAGAAAAATGTGTCATAATTACTAATTATAAATATCAACCTGAATATTACAGGAAAAATAGAACGGTCTTGCTAACTTTAATACCTTTTTAGAAATTTACAAAACTTGGAATCCCTAGCGGCGAGTAGCAAAACTAAGCGATGGCATGTTTCACGCTAGGGGATTTCCGGGCAAAACTAGATGGCGCTAAAACACTAAACATTTAACGATGTTATAATTGAACAAAGAAACATAGTATAGTAACAATTAGTTCGTAAACAGCTAATAATAAATAAATTTAAATACATTTAAATACTGTGTCACGTTTGCAAAGTTAAATAATTGTAAATAATATTATAATTATTTTACCAAGCTTATACATAGATGGCGTTGTAAATTCGGGGAACAGCTTTTTGTATGGAGAATGACAGTCCTCTTGATTTAATGGTCCTTGCTATTAAATAGAATCATTACACGTCAGGTTCTAAATATTACAGGGAAAATCTAACTGTTTTCCTAACTTGCACTGTTTTTTAGAAATTTGCAAAAATCATAACATATACTTATTTGCTTCTACTAAACAAATCGACATACAGTTTTTCTTGATCTATTCGCGTATCTACTTATGAGTTTGTACGGAACCCTCGGTGCGCGAGTCCGACTCGCACTTGACCGGTTTTGTGTATAAATGGCACTGATGTTTATTCCACGAAGGCGCACCCCACGTTTGTTCCCACCATATTCTTTAGATAAGTAAGACTTTTTGAAGCAAATATAGGTAGCTTATTTTTATGGCTACTGTTTTGATGCTCTAATTTTAGTTTTATTTCTCTTCTCAATTAAGGTTTCATTAAAAAATTAAATGCCACACGTACCTATATGCAAACTTAAATATTTTAATCAGTAGGTAATATATACCTTCTTTGTGACATACGTCTTGATAATAGCGCTGACGAAATGTTTTGATTTCGGTGATCTGGTTTTTATTTGAAAAGCCCTTTCAATCGTTTGATGACATCTATTTAGTATTAAGTACCTACTTGGCACAATTAGAGTTCTTGCATAAAGATTTATAATCAATATCGCTGCGTCAGCGGATGACGTAGGCAATTTATTTTATATTACTGATTTATGATACTTGGTCGATTCAAATACTGTATTATAAATTTCGTCCCGTATTTTGAATGTTTGAATCTGGGTCACGCTTTTTATTGATAAGAAAGCGCTGTAGCAAGTCGAGCCACTAGTAAGCAGATCTGGGGGCATGGCAGTGCCCCCGCCAAGTTCTTTCTCTTGTTTTCTCGAAGCCATTCAGGCCATTTTCAACTTCCTATAATTTTGTGCTGACTAAATCTAGACCTCTGAATTTTCACGGATATATAATACGTATAATATGACTTAGATATAGTCTCAACAACATTCAATTTGAACTTGTATTTTAAGAACTATTGCACGTCACAGTTCCTTAGTTTTGCCACAGACTCAGTCACTCACTGATCATGATAATTCTAAGTTACTTCTAGCAGACCCACATGCTCCAAATTTCAAACATATGTAATTAGTTTTTAGCCTATCAAGTCATACAAAACCTAAAAATATGCAAGTTTAAATAATAGGCAAGTCGGTGGAAATCGAGTTTAACATTACATCTCAAAACTTTTTTGTTGTAGAAAAACTGCGTTGCAAGACTTGCATTTTTTTACATGTAATTTTTTTGATGGGATAAGGTTTACCCGGGTTATATCGGATGGAATGTATGATCGTGTGATCGCGATTTCTACCAAACGGGTAGATATTTTACACTTTTGGCGTAGGCAGTTATTGTGAAGGAATGAGGTGAATAATTAAGTTAAGGTGCAAAAATGCATTCATTGTCATTGACAGTACTGCAGAAGTTCGGGTGGGATTACTCGAGGCACGTGGAAGAATGAGGAGGAATTCTAAACATCGATAAGCGTTGAAGAAAAATCAATATTTTGACTGTGGAATAAACTGTTTGTAATATATTAAAATTGTTATTCTAAATATGTCATAAACATATATCCTTATTACACATTTTTCATTCGTTAGACAATACATGTCTGTTGGAGATGTTACGTAATAGTACATTGTGTATCAAGGGCGGTAAGTAAGGAATTACAAACGAGTGTTTGTTACAAGGCCCCAAGGCGAAGCCGAGGGCTTTAATAACACTAGTTTGTAATTCCATTACCGCCCGTGGCACACACACACAATGTTTTTCATCACACTTGTGAGGAAATCGAAATAACCTTACTTAACCTAAATAAAATTTTAAAACAGAAATTGACATTAGTGTGTATATCCATAGACAATGCGAATGTCAAGTCACGTTCGGAGACGATAGCGGTAAAGACCTAAAACGGTTGATATTATATTTGCAAAATACTGAAATATACTATTTAAACTAGGGATGTAACGATACCGATACCGATACCGATACCGATATATCGGCCGATATATCGGTATCGCCGATATATCGGTATCGCCGATATTATACAACCGATATTTGAAGAATTTGCTGTATGAAAAAAAATCTGCAAAAAATAATTTCAATTTCTGACTTAATTTATGTACTGGTCTATTCTATTACCTTGTGCAATGATAATTACTATGTTAATTAAATCTTTGGTTCTTAATAAAAAAAATGAATTTTGAGTTGACAATTTATTATTTTTACTTTACACTTTCAAGGTTGACTCTCTGGTAAATATAGCCAGTAGTCATTGCCATTAGTTATAATAAGGACATAAAAATATCTGAAGTTCATACTTCATTATTAAGCTAAGATATCGGTATCGGTATCGCCGATATTAACTACTATATATCGGTATCGGTATCGTATCGGCAAAACTGTGTATCGTTACATCCCTAATTTAAACATTTAATTAATGTTACCGAAATATGTGTTTACATGTATTTGCAATAACAGTTCTCTTTAAATAAATATTTCAGTGATAAAAGTTAAAAAAGGAGGGATGTAACGATACCGATACCGATATATCAGCCGATATATCGGTATCGCCGATAATATACAACCGATATTTGAAGTGCGCGAAAATAATTTTTGTATGAAAAAAAATCTGCAAAAAGTAATTTCAATTACTGACTTAATTTATATATTGGTCTATTACCTTGTGCAATAATAATTACTATGTTAATTATAATACCTGGTTCAAAATAAAATTAAAAAAAATTGTGTTGACAATTTATTTTTTTTTTTTTTACTTAACACCTTCAAAGTTGACTCTCTACAAATAATAAATCTGAAGTTCATACTTCATTACTTAGCTAAGATATCGGTATCGGTATCGCCGATAATTTACTACAAATATCGGTATCGGTATCGCATCGGCAAAATTATGTATCGTTACATCCCTATAAAAAAGTAAGTTGGCGTTTCCTTTGAACATGACAAATAAGAGTAAATCAGAACCAACGTACTTATTCAAATTAAAAAAAACCATTACGACCTAGGGCGTAATAGGTATCGGCCCGACAAACTTACGGGTAACAAAACCATTTTCGAGCAAGCGTGATGAAAAATATTTCAATAGCTTTAGTTGAGATTTAAGTTTCGCAACCATAATTTTAAAATAGAGTTACTTTTCGTCGCAGCTTTCGTATGGTTGGTTGCCAAGTCCATAAAACTAAGGGAAGATCCAAACTGGGCCTTACGGAATCGTTGAAAACTTTTCGCCACTTCGAATGATGAAGTCTTTATTTTTAAATAAAGAACCAAATACGGGATGTATTTCTTTATATTGTATTTGTTTTTCTGCAAACTATTTACTTTGCCATGAAAATCAAACAAGGTACCAATACCAATGTAATACGTGTCGGAAAAATCCGTATTGTCTCAACTAAATGGAATTGACAGCGAATTAACAAACACAAATAAAAGACTCGTCCTACCGCTACAAAAGATTTGTGAAGATGTTCTCTGAATTTCTGAAATCGAAAATTATTGCCATAATTATTTTGTCAATTTCCAGTATATTTACTAATTCATGGGTGTTGATATACAAATGTAGGCGTATGCATTGATAACGAACGATAATATGATAATGTAAAAGCTGTTAGTTGGTCTGTTTGTATAAACTTATTAATTGTTATGGTACTAACCTTTTCATTTGTTTCAGGTGCCGGAGAGTCGGGCAAGAGTACTATAGTCAAACAAATGAAGTAAGTATAACATTTATAGTTACACACTTAAAATATGTATGGAAACGTAAAACCTAAGTCACACCTAGGCTAGGATAACTGACGTACAACTAATGTAACTAATTCGGTCTGTAAACCCCTCGTGTAAGCAGGGCTAGTATCAACTATTGCTCTTTGATGGTTGTTATACTTCATTCTGTATCGATTTGTTCTTGAAAAAGATACAGTAGTAACTGTAACTAAAAATAGAAGTGCCGTCGCTTAAAACGTTCTTATCACCGAACGGTCAAAATGAACCAAAAAGGAATTTTTAGAAACCTTTTTACCACGAAATAAACAAAAACCTTATTTCGCAGATATTACTTGTACTTAATACTGGTACATTAAAATAACTGCGAAAGCTATTAGCCCAATGTCAGCATGAATCATTATATCTGCTGTGTAAAGTAATAAATAGTGACATTATCTCACTTCGCCCTAATCTGTGCACTCTTTTCGGTCACATGCCTGTATCTGTTCTGTTAGAGATTTAACGACCAATCGGATCGTTTGCTCAATTGCTTACGTTATTGTCGAATAAACTTGTCTAATTTCTCAATTCCACTTAAGAATAAACAGACGTAAGTAATGTATTGAATACGATTTTACATAATACTTTTTTGTAATTCATCGCTTGGCCTGTCTGTGTGTAAAAAACATTTTCCATATTCGGTTTATATTGCACTCACAATCAGATAAAAACATTTCCAAAATGTTTAATGTGCTCTTATCATACAACACTAATCAGTGCCAATAATGACATAATAACAATAAACAGAATTATCACACCGCCCTTGCTTAGATCACGACGATGAAATGATAGGGGTCATGACCAAACAATGACATGTTTCAACGGACCTGTTGTTATATACATTTTATCATTAATGCCTTACACTGTCTACACTACAGATACGTACATATCTTTGATTGCCCACTATCTCTATGTAAAACTTGTCAACAACCTCTTAACATTTCGCCGGCGACTTTATCGTCGATATCAAAGCATGTTGTAATGTTTATCGCAATATATTGTTGCTTAGTTAGATTGATCGTTACGGATTATTTTCCCAATTTCAATATTGGCGATTCATCGTAAATTAGACTTAATGATTGTAACTAGTTTGCTTGTTAACCTTGTTAACATCTAATGACTCACTAGCTACACTCTTTGCTCAGCATGACACTTAGTTCCTATACGTCGATTCTGTACTTATATCCCGTTCAGTGCGGACTAACTTATTTTCATGCTGGGCCGAAGATTCATTGATTAGGTCGAGCAATCGTTACGTGTAAACAAGGCTAAACAATGACGGAGTCGATGACGTCATAGGCTACTGAACAGGGACCCGGATGCGAGCAGCAGCCGTGTGACGTGGCCAATCTTAGACTTGTTTCGGTTTACAATGCTTGTGAATGCCCGGACGGCTAAAGGAAAAACATTAAGGTCTATCGATGACTAACTTACTCCATGGTATGCGTGACTCACAGATGTCCTCCCCAGAGAAATTAATTATGTAGAATTTCTAAGTCATCGGGTCATCACGTATATTATGAGAGTTATGATTTGTTGAACGAAATATATTCTAAAAAAATATATATTTAACATAAGTATACCTACGCCGCGCCGCTCGAACAAATCTCTCGAAAAGTCTTCCATGAGTCCGTGACACGAACGTCATGGCAAATTCGAAAACCTCGTTGTTTACATGACTTTTATTATGTTGGCAGCATATTTTCAAACGGCGCATTCGTCGCATAGTTTGAGTTTCCATTGTTCGTATTCTTGAAGCGTGTTCGAATAACAATCGCTTGTGGGAAACGGTTATTAAGGACGGGTGCCGCCGACTGGCGTGACGTCAGCCATTGTCGAAGGATACCCACTGCTCCACAGGCCTAGCTAGGGTACTGGTGTGTGAAAGCGGGACACTTATCTTTATCGATTCACTACATTCTCTTCTATTCCAGTTCAAGATATCTAATTTAACAGTAGGAGATAGTTTGACCCTTACTTCCTCCTAAAAATTAATGTGTATTTGCCTTTTTCTGCACTCGGATAGTTTCCAGGCAAAATGTACCATTCTTGTCAATAAGGGCGATTTCTTATTGTAGTTTCATGCATGTAGTGTATTGCTAAGTGGTTGTTGAGAACTAGGTATGAAGTAGGTAAGTTTAGTTTCAAAACAACACATTTTGTGATTTAGCAAATACCTAATACATAGTTCGAAAGGACTCTGGGTACAACGTCTTAGGTGACAGTAACAGTGGCTAATTGTCCATAGACTTCGGTGTGCTATTGATATTGTTTCGGTACATCGTAAGGAAAGATTAGAAATCGTGTTTGATTTTTTTTGCTTCACCCCTTATAGAGGTTTATGTGTAACTAACAGATTCTCAGCTAAATAACATTGTTTAAGATTAGAAGGAAATTCAAAGAATGTTTATATGTGAAATTGTGAACTCGTATTAAATCTTCACTAGAGCAAAGCATAGATAAATTTGTGACGTGACAAGTAGTTGGCAGAGCTCGTCACCGATTCGGTTGTGGCACAAAACGGTCGCACTCTCTTGTTAGTCGTGTTTACTTCAAAGGTTTGTCGATCGAGCTGACAGGTGGGATGCCACTCGCTCTCTCTACAAAATTCATGGAATTTACAAGACTTGTTAATATTATGTACATAAAGACATTATTCAACTATATTGTCAACCAACAAATTTATTACAATAAGAAAATAAGTGCAGCGACTTTACTGGGCTACAGCGGCGTGGCGTACAAGATATCCTTGGGCAAGCCGGTGCAGATTTGGCGTGCATTTCCCTTAAGAGCGAATAAGGTGCTCAAATGCCTGATATTAGGCAAGGCGGTAGGAATCGAGTTCTTTAGACGCCACGCTAGGCTATAATGCTAAAAGTCACTTGATGCGCCGTGATTGTATGTTGTTTAAAACAGAGAAAGAATGAAACAGAAGCATAGTAAAACCAATAAGAAAATTGTAAAGTACTTCAATCAAATAGTTATCGTCGTGTCGTCGTCGTTACTTTCTGCCGGAGTCACGAAATTGGCTAACGATACCAAAAAAGCAAAGCTTTTAAATTATGGTGGCACATATCTCATGTTATGTTGTTTGCCCGCAGAATTATCCACGAAAGTGGCTTCACGAATGAAGACTTCAAACAGTACCGGCCGGTGGTGTACAGCAACACAATTCAGTCGCTTGTCGCCATCTTGCGCGCCATGCCCAACCTGGGTATCACCTATGGCAATAAGGATCGAGAGGTAAGACGTTATTCTTTCTATACCAGTGGTTCCTAACCTTTATAACAACATTATCCATATGCCCGATCCAGATTTGTATGTCCTGTATTCCATATTCAATATAAAACTCAAAGAACACTACTTAATATTTGTGCGTATTAGGTACTCCTGAGAAAACGTCATTTTACCGCTAAAGGGGTAATCACCCCCAGGTTCGGAACTACTGTTCTATACCTACTTACCTATAAATGACAGCGTTATGTATTCCGTAATTGTCGTGTATATCAGAGGTAAATACCTGTAGCAAGTAATACTATGTAAATGCTGCATATGTATACGATGTAGATGTACTTGAATAAACAAACAAACAGCGAGACAAACAAACAGGTTCCCCATATGTACCAACGAACATCTGCGATCTCGGCCTTTTTTGTATTACCACCCTAGTTGTGTAATATACTATTATGTTCACGAAATAAGATTAAAAAAGACGTAGTTCGACTCGGCGGTCGGAACCACTTCTTCGTTCGAAGGTGGATATGATCGCACTTAACCGAGACTACTTAAGGTTAATCAGTCCTTTTCTACGTATCTATTCTACTATAATATAGTACGTACTATATCAACGAATTAGTGATAAAACTTCTCCGATTCTCGTACTACCACAAATCTGATTCACGCCTTGCCAGATATCCTCGCTGTAACTGGTATTCTTGTAACCTTCCTTTTACCTTATCACAACCAGAACGATGAACACCCTTTATCCCTAATGTTTTTGTTACCTCGATATCTAGTCCAGACTTTTGAATTAATGTTAACAAGAATTTACTTTAAACTTTAAATGATTACCTTGTTTCTGGCATTTGCTTCTATGAATTAGTTATGGCACAGCCTAATATCCAATCCATAAAATAGCCGTACTTCATTGAAAATTTTCAATCGTATCGTACGTAACCTCAAAAAAACCAAATAACACTCTAAAATCTAATAGAAATTTCGATTCAAACTATGTTAAGCACCTTCGGAATTAAAGCTAATTTCTCTGATTGTTTGTTTCCCAACACAATTACTTAAATTCGTCTAACGATAATTCTAATCGCCAGCTAATTAAAATCACATTCGTTTCCGTTCACGCTTCATCGATCGCCACAATATAATTTCCTGTCCACAAAAATGTATCCAGATACTTTCTCTGTAGCGTCAAAACAGCGCGTTAGTTGCGTAAACGATAACATACAATTTCAATGCCGTAAGTAACCTTTTATACGCCCGTTGTCCTGGTCTGGTCATTTCTGTGCACCTCCAGAGTCAACGCCCTATGCATGTCTGGGCACAGATGTCACCACCTTGGTTACGGTACGGCATTGAATACGTATTAAAAACTGTGTAAACCGCACTCGGCTGATATTAAATTTTGATCGTGATTCTCGTCATAATCTGGCCGGTGATCTTTATGATCTCTCCTATAAACGGTTCTAATGCCCTAATTAGAACTACGGTTGTATTTTTCTTACAGAATATAGGTTTTCCATGTCAAATGTGTACCTATATCAGATTGACGGTTCTAAAATTTCTCCTGGCCGTCCTTATGCGTTGCGTACCCAATACCCATATTACGTCGGTGTATTCGGTAATCTATAAATATCGGTCGACAGTAGGGCTTCCAAATACCGGACCTTTCGCAATCCCGGTATTAATACCTTCTTCCTCAATACCGGGATCCCAAGATTATTGGAAATCAAAAAATATTTATTACGAAATTACGTACTAACTGGAATTTAATTCATATTTAATGCGTTAAATAACAGAATAAATGAAATACGGAATCCGTTTTGATGAAAAATAACCATATAAAATTTGCTTTTGGTGGCCAAATCTGTTTATAAGCTAGCTAGTAAATAAACACACCAAACACAACACAACAAACAAACCATTATTCTTTTTGTGGTTATGACTATAGCGCCAGTTAGGTAGACGAATTCCTCATAGAAGTCCTTCCTTATTTGACAATTATTTGTCCTGTGCAGAGCGTGCCTAAGTAATATTGTAGTAGGTATCACTTTGCATTGCACTTAATGATCACTGACAAAAGACATTCTTTTGTTAGATCACTGCCAATAGAAACATTCATAATCAAATATTTAATGATAAGATATTGTGCGTCCCCCAAACACTGCCAAATCAAGTCGACTCAGATTAGCCTCTTTATTTATTTTCAATTAACATTTCGTTAATTGGACTTAATACCGGAATCCCGGTATTACACCTGCAATACCGGTATTGAATAATAGCCCAAAAAAAGGCGGGATCCCGGGATTGGGAGCCCTAGTCGACAGTAAAAAATAATCCGGATCGAACGACTCTATCTAAGTAGGTACTCGGAGTGCGCCCCGTTTCCGCTGACCACATGTTGATTGCAAAGTGATTTGACTAGCGCGCCCATCGCGCCTATCCGATCGTACTTATTTATTTGATCTTATTTTAGTTAGTATGTTTAGTGTTTCATCAGTCTTACGAGTATGATTATAGTGGTATCAAATGAACTATATTGTACAGATACATGTCTCTAGCTAAATGTAATGTGTATTTGAATATCTAGGAATTTTGAAATAGGTAGAATTGAATTATTCCAAATGTAACGTTTAATCAAATAGAATAACGACTGTTGATATTGCCTAGTGCGTTACAACTTCTTAGATATATGCCCAAATACTTACCATTTATATACACAATTTAAACTACCCCGTATGTTTATAAGTTCTGAGACGAACAAAAACATTTTTTCTCGAACACTATTTAATGTATTTAAACAAAATGTAGACAGAAGAAAAATCATTATATTAAGTATAAAATAAAATTATTCATAATGGCCGCCATTGTGCTGAACACAGACCTTCAATCGTGTGGGCCAGGGTCCAGCGGAATACGCTTCGCCTCTCTACACAGGGCTCGCTTGAGAGACTCCAGATTTGGAGGAGACTTGCGACATACCCTCAGCTACAATTCAGTCCACAGTGAGTAGTCCAGCGGGTTCAAGTCTGGACTTGATGATGGCCACTCTTCCGTACTGATGAAACCTGGTAAATGGTCCTTTAGCCACTTCTGTGTCGACTTCGCCTTGAAAAATCCAGTCTTTATTTTTAAAAAGGGTTTTTGATAGTGGTTTCACAGCACCTTTCAAGATGTCAGTCTGGTAATTTTGTGCCTTCACCGTAACACCTTGCTGGCAAAAATGCAACTCCGTTGCACCTTCATACGAAACACCCCACCACATCATAACACTAGCTGGGGGGTGATGTGTTCTGTGGACATTTCGCACAGAAGGCGGGACCTCTTTGGAGCATTTGGCATATACCTTATTGTTTTGTCGATAAAACTTTTCTTCGACAAAATCTTTTTAGGGTCGTGTCTCCTTAGCAGCTGTCGACATCGTGCGAGCCTTAATTTTCTTAAACGATCGTTTAAGTAGTGAACTTTTCTGCGACTGTAGGCCCTTACCTTAGATCATATTATTTCAATATCCGGTTCACCGATATTCTAGAAATATTGGTTTGTAGAGCCATCTTTTTTCGAGTGCGACAGGGATTTCGGCGAAGCCGTTCTCTGATTAATTTGATGTTAGCTGCTGTTCTAACCGAGCGAGGACGGCCACTTCTCGGACGGTCATCAAGAGAACATGTCTCCCTGTACCGCTTCAATGTGTAGTAAACAAAATTACGGCTGGCTCCAAGACATTTTATTTGCCTAAAAATCTCCATAGGTTTTTTTCCAGCTTTATGCAGGGAAATCACTGTTGAACGCAAATCTTTCGTGCCCGCCATTTCTGCTAAGAATGAAAAATAACATTCGAATTTACTTTTTTCTACTTGAAAAGATTCTAAATTTAAAAAGGTTTTATCAAGCTGCCAGTTCAACCTTTTTTTTGGCCTGTCTAAAAATCGTCTCAAAACTTATGAACATACGAGGTAGAACGCATAATTTGAAAACTGAAATGGCAATAGCTCCATGTGCTCTTTAAAGCTAGTTAATTTGTCAACTGTTGCACATAAATTCCCAAAGTATTCAAAACGTATGCATTCATGGCGCGCTTGGTGGAAATCAACCTGATACCATTTCAGAAATGAGATCGATCCGATACAAAATCATCGATTTTAACTTTATCATTATGATATTCCATTGTCCCCATACCTCTATCTTTAACGTTTGTCTCAATTATGTATTCTATTCTATTTTATCGGTATTTGGCATGGTAAGTAAAGTTGAAAAAACTTTCTGAATTGACCAAGACTTAGATTAGAAATTGAATATGGACAGCACGCAATCAATACAAATATCGCAAACATCAGACAGTCCTTTCGCAAAGTCTCGCCGTTCCGATTCTCCGCTATATTATAATTCCCTTGCGATTTCCTAGAGTTTGCTCCATTATTCAGCTAAAGTGTGGGCCTAATTACATAAATATCGATCGAGTTTCCGAGAAAGGAAAGTAGTCGGAACACACAAAAGTTTCTCAATTATATTTAGTGGTAGCTTTTGCAAGGTAAAGTTGATTTGCTTATCAATCTGAAAAGGTGCATTTTTCCGGATCCTCGTAAAACGTGATATATTATTCACCTGCCTCTAAACTAGTTGTATGTTAAAAATCACGTTGATACATAGCTCCACTGCAGCGTGAAAGCGTAACACATAAACTCACTTTTGCATATTAGTATGGAGTATGGAAGTAAGGATTGTATACTGCAGTAAATATTCCACGTCATGAAATGGTTGCCTCGACTTCGTATCGTAGCTGTAGCGGTTTCAATACGAGCAAATGCTGGGCGTATGATCAATAGTAAGTATTTATTCACGAGGGCGCTCACTGGGTATTCTGGAGCGTACTGCAGCTTAATGCATTGTTTGGACGTTCGTCCGTAGCGAGGCTAATAGTAATAGAATATATGAGCTATACTACTTGTTGGCATTTTCATCCCAAGTTGCAGATAACTATATGGAAGTAAAGAAAAAGAAAATATGCCAGGTCTCGACACGTGCTGCTAGTCTATTCCCTAATTTATTATTTTCGTATAATTGCACTATCATAACATCATTGTTTTTTTTTTTATATTCTTTATTCAACATAGTCTGCTACATATAACGCATCGAGGCCGTGAACTCGTATGTTGGTTAAACAGGCAGAAAATCGCATCGCAACAGCTTCGCTGATGTTCCAGTGGCTTCGTGACTTGATAACGTAACTGTTTTACCCATTTATTGTCTTGTTCCCTGCTCAATTTACTCACAATTGTTTAGTTACTTGCCACTTTATTATTTAGAAGACATGAAAATATATCGTCACTACTTTGAATAACCACATCTTTACTTAAAAAACCCGACTGCGATGCAAAACATACCGCGCATAAAGTACAAATATCCGTAAATCCGCCATTTTGTTCTTTTTACGAATTCTTTTACGTACCCAGGACACTCGCGGTCTCGCGCCATCAAGACGAATCTAATGGTAATGATGTATAATTTATCAAAATCAGATGTGTCGTTGAGTAGTTATAAGCGGACATAGGAACGGACTTATATACATACATACGTACGTGGTCAAACACATAACCCTCCGTTTGGGCTTCGCCGCAGTCGGGTAACAAAACTCTATCTAAAAACGTCGTAGAAAAACGTCAAAGTTACATAATATGAACTTCATATACATTTACTGTGTTTTTACCTGAAGTCGGTATCAGATACGTGTTTTTTTTTTTAAAGTAATGACAATATTTTGGGATGTGAATCTTTAGGTTAGTTTTACTTTCCTTTAAAATGTGACAATTTACTCGTTATATTGTCTTCGGAATTTACTCGTATTTTTATGTAAAAATACTATATTACATACTGATAGTATAAATGCGTAAGTAACTCTGTCTGCCTGTTCGTTACCTATTCATGCTTAAACCGCTGGACCGATTAAGATGAAATTTGCTATGGAAAGGAAAGGTGTGTAATGAGGGTTGAAGTTTGTATTTAAGGCGCGGTAGGACCTGGCTCGCATTTCACATACAAACTAGGGTCGGGCGGAATGCAGATTATTGCAGATTATCTTCGATTTCTAACATAAAAGTATACGTTATCAACCCAAACATGAGAGGATGCCCTGCATGACTGTGAAATCATGATTGTCAGGTATTAATTTTGTCAGAAAAGGTAAATGGTGATGAACAAAATGAAAAAAATACTTTATTTTATAGTGTTTTCGCGCTACTTTTCTATCGAGCGAAGTGTTCGCTATCGTGTTCTAAGTGAGAGGAAGCCCTAGATACAGTTCTGAATATTATTATATATGTTTTACAGTGACCTAAGAGTCAAATAAGTGCTCTAAAAATGATTTGGAAACTAGGCTTCCGTGCCCGATTCTGGTCTCAC
This sequence comes from Eudemis profundana, assembly GCA_947034925.1. Classification (NCBI taxonomy): domain Eukaryota; kingdom Metazoa; phylum Arthropoda; class Insecta; order Lepidoptera; family Tortricidae; genus Eudemis; species Eudemis profundana. Next base: position 9,821,359 of record OX344811.1, read on the forward strand.
CTCGCCTTCTACACCAGGGAATCTAATAGCACATATCCATTATGGTGATTGACGAGTCCACGCCAACAAATGCTAGTCATAATGTAAACTCAAAAATTCGTTTATTTCAGAAAAATCAATGTATCTGTAGTTGGTTAATGTACTCCCATAAACAAAATAATATGAACAAAGTCACAGATACACACGTCAAACTTATAACACCCCTTTTTCCGTAGGGGGTTAAAAATCACAATGAAGGCGCTCCTTGAATGAAGCAACAAGACCTCGTGTAATCTTAGCAAGAACCAGGACACATGATTTCGGGAATCTGTTATACAAATCTGCTGTGCAAATGGGCACTGTACCTGGCCGTTTACGCTGTAGGTTCGGAGAGAGATATCTTATCACTTGTCATTCGTTGTCGCACGGAGCGTCACATCGCGTCACTTCGTTGCGTAACTTATGAACACAATGATGCCATTTATTCTACATCTAGAATCAGTCTGCCTATCAATTGAGTAGATAAAGGTTTTCAAATGTGTGTAGTTTATATATTTTTCGATAGTTCCCGACGTAATGATCTAGAAAATACCGCTATTGCATTTTTATTACCTGTAATTTTTCCAAAATATTACTTTAAATTCTAGATTTGACAATTGAAAAAAAAGGGACGCCAGGCTGACAAAATTAGTAATAAAAATGCAATAGCGGTATTTTCTAGATCATTACGTCGAGAACTATCGAAAAAATATATAAACTTCACTTCTTTGTAAAACTTTACCTACTTATACCCAATTGATCTCTTACTTTGGTCGTGTATGCTCATACCTTTGTAAGGTCGCCGACAACTTATGTGCCCTGGCTACTTATAGTCTGTACTTTTAGGTATTTAAAAAAAGGTACAGGTAATTTTGTTATGACATATGCGCTACACCAGTGGTGGGAAAACTACGCCTCACGGGAGGGTTTAATCCGGCACTGCGCTACACACCCGCCGTAACTCTCCTCTTATATTAAACTCTAGTTCATCAAGGTAAAATTATGTACCAAGTTACAATGTTAAGTTTTTGCCTATACAGCATCTATGAAAAGCCAGTCTCCCCTTTGTTCCTACTTATGAATGGCAACGTCAATCTAACCCTTCAAAACGTACTCTTATCAGCGGAGATAGCGCGGAGTGACGGCTCCGGCCGTGTTGAAACATAGCTCACTAATGACAGCCTAGAGCACGGGCCTGCTCGTGACTATCTACCAAATATTTTTACTTTTATCGACGATGTATTTTTCCTAGGTTCCCTAAACTACAAACCTTTGTTTGCTCCTGCATACTTACATAGTTTAGCGTATAAAATACGTACTAGTTTTATATTTTGCATAGCAATGTGCGATTAATGTTCTTTGTTACAGTAATCGTTAAACGTACTATCGTTAGTCAAATCGTGGACTTATTTTTTATTTTTAAACTACTTATAGGTAAAATAGATTATTGGTAAGGCTGAAAACCTTACGCCTAAATATACATATTAACACAAACCTATTTGACTTGTTATACATACTAGTGGAAACCATGCTTGAACTCCCATGCTATCCTTTATGACGTCACTGGCATTACCCAATAGCAATTCTTATGTACATACCTATAATTGTAGTTCTGTTTTCGTACTTCGAGGAAAAGTATTTGTATAACTAGATCAATATAATCTTGCGAACTTTATGCTACCTTTACATTTGCTTAGAGAATTGACTGCATTTTGCATTAAGAAATTCATTTCCCGATTAATATTAATTTAACATTCATAAGCATGAAGTCAAAAAATAAAGAGTAGGAACGTCATCAATGGGTTCAAATTGCTCATGTTAATATACAAATATGATTAAGGCTATCGTTCCGTTAATGAGACCTCACGGCCATTTTAACTGTATCCATAGGTAAGCACATCGTAAAACGTTATTTAAATAACATTTTTACTTAAAAAAACCCGACTGCAGTGCAAAAAATACCGCGCATAAATCCGCAATTTTGTTCTTTTTACGAATTTGACGTACCCAGTGACACTCGGGCCATCAAGACGAATATAATAATGTATCATTTATTAAAATCGGATGTGTCGTTGAGTAGTTACGAGCGGACATACATACTTACATATACACCGTGAAATTTTAGTGGTTGGTTTCCGTTAAAGGGCATGTTCAGTATCGTGTTTTGATTAGGAAAAAGTGGAAGAATTTTTTTTTATCGCGAAAAATATATATTTTCTATGGAGCAGGTCGTTCAAAGTAGCCGACCCTCCATACAAAAGACAATTTTTTTTTACGTCATAAAAATTTTTTTTCTTCTTTTTCCTAATCAGAACACGATACTGAACATGACCTTTAGCGGAAAACAACCACTAAAATTTCACGGTGTATACATACAGGTCAAACACATAACCCTCCTTTTGGGCTTGGCCGCAGTCTGTTAATAAGAGCGGAGAGGAGAGGACGTATAAATGGCGAATGTAAATAAAAGTGCAGCATGTAGATATCGAGCCAGGGAGGGGGGCGCGAGGAGCGAGGTGGGGTTGTGAATGACGAGGCCGGGCTCCGCTGCGGTCCGGCGACGCATGCGCGGCTGCCTCTCCGCCGCCGCCGTCATAATTACAAACATATCTCACGAAATCCCTCTGCACCCACAACGCTCAGCTACATGTAGGTATTTGTTTTTCGGCGTAGGATTTTACGCCGCATTGCCGCTGTATTAACTTGATTTGTTATGATGATAACTTCGTGATTGTAAAAAATAAGAGGACCCCAAGAGGGCGCCCAATCCGGCTGCTTTCGTTTAGACGCAAGTGAAATTGCGCAACGAGATGCGAGCGAGCCGTGCTCCACTGTTCACTAAAATGCTAATCGTATTAGCGTGGCTCTAGAAAGATGTGCATTTCTCAAATGCCGTTTGCCTCATTCGGAACTAGAGTGCTTCCATATATGATCGAGATTACTGGAGCACCTTGACGAAATGGTCAATAAATTAATGGTCTTCTTATTTATGCTGAGTCTAAAGCTAGACCTTTAATGTAAATATTTTAGAAATAACTAAATATTTTTACTAAAAAAGTCCCGACCGCGGTGCACTTTAAAGGTGCATAAAATCCGCCATTTATTTTAACGAACTTCATACCCAGTGACACTCGCACCATCAAGACGAATCTAATGATGTATCATTTATCAAAATCGGTTGTGCCGTTGAGTAGTTACGAGCGGACATAGGAACGGACATACATACATACATACATACATAAATACATACATACAGATCAAACACATAAGCCTCCCTTGGGCTTCGCCGCAGTCGGGTAAAAATGGATGCATGTCAAATACTTGACACGAATAACACTGCCTTAACTAGGCATCCGCGATCCTTAGCAAACACTAAATCAAAATTTTATAATACGATGTTTCACGATCGATATGTCACCTACCTTCGGTTTTGGCACACATTGATTGGACAACTCATCGACACTGCATCGTCGACAAAAGCCGTAGGAGCTCAAGTTGAAACTTTGTCGAGTTGTTGGCTCCTCTTGCAGGTTTCGTGAACCTTTGGTAGTTTTAGTGAACTTTGACCTTAACCTTTTTTAGGGTACTTTTAGGCTTAGAGGCGTTATTTCGAACTGCGTTTACAAGGAGTACAGAGTATCTAGCCTTTGTTCGCTCGTATATTAAAGATTGGATTAGTAGTATATGAGACTAAATCTTTGGATAGCTGTTCTTTAATCCATGTAAACAGAATTCCATTTGATTTAATACGTACTCTACATAGAGGCTCAATTACAACCTGCTTAATCTATAACTATTGTAAAGTTGAAAAAAATTACGTCACTATGAAATATTATTACTGAATGTTACTGGAATAGGCTATTTGTATCTTTGTAGGATAGCACCTCAAAACGATTGAATGGGTTTGATTGAGTAATTTTCCGTATAGGAATGCCTTGACATCGAAGAATGGTTACAAGATAGCTTTCATTTAATTTGAGGGTAGGTAGCTACAAAATAAATTCATGGCTATTTCTCTCCGCCAGAAAAAGTTGTTACTAAATCCTATCTAAATCATGAAATTAATTGCACCGATTTTGTATGACAGAGCGACGGAAAGATGGTGTTCGACGTGATTCAACGGATGGAAGACACGGAGCCGTTCAGTGAGGAGTTGCTGGCCGCGATGAAGAGGCTCTGGGCCGACGCGGGCGTCCAGGAGTGCTTCGGCCGCTCGAACGAGTACCAGCTCAACGACTCAGCCAAATAGTAAGTCTCATTTTCTTTCATATTCATATAAATGTGTCGCTGCGGGCTTTCGGTGGCAAAAAGTCTAGACAGCAGGTGTCAAAAGTTAAAATACACCAACCACACCAAAAGATTTTGGCATCTACTATAAAAAAGACGTTTCGTCATCGTGCTTTGTTCGTGGTGGATTTGGACCATTTTGTAGAAAGTTGTACAAAAACTTTTTTTAGAAATGCGGTTTTTTTACTCACATCATCATTTCTACTCAGGATCGCGCCTACAATCGTCTCTGATTGATGAAAAAAGTGTCACAAGTGTTTCATACAAAGAACGTTCTTCCGTTCCGTTACCACCATACAAGCTTATTAAAACCCCTTTTTCTGTACACGCGATTCTGAGTAGAAACGTTGTAAAGTTTCAAAGATCTAAAAAAAAGTTTTTGTACAACTTTCTATAAAATGTATGGTTGGTTATGGCCCATTTATGATTTCTTAAAACCATCATCGACACTGTCTAAAAATATTCTGATCGCTGTGTCCAATGGAGTCTGGTTTTTGAAAATGCCATGGGTGTTCTTGGGTGCTTTACGCTGATTTTGATGTGTCCGTTTAAAGTAGTTCTACAGATTTTCGTTAGCGGAATTTGCGCCCCTAAATGCGTTTCACTCTTTGTCATTACGTTATGATAACTTATATTGTGCCTATAGTATGCGAGGCAAGAATGGAACTATCAGAGAGTAACTTCTATAATGGGGTTTCTAATGCTAGATTCGCTTCGCCTACGACTACAAAGGACAAGAACTATATCGCATCGTCATTTTGTTCGGCGTGTTCGCTTATCTTAATCTTAAATTTAAAATAACCCTATATCACTTATTAGAAGGATGATATAAAATATAAGACGCAGTGAATACAAATTTTACTTAAATTGCTGAGGGATAAAGAATGACGGGTTCAAGATAAGACGAGAATACTAAATTTCTTATTATCATATCAGCAACAGCAAACAAAAAAAAGGTTATCAAAAGAGATTTGGCGGGAAATTCATTATATCTATGTTAAATTACAGTAAATTTTGTAAATCACATATTCTTTCCTTTCCAATAACATCAATAAACATGCGAGCATATCGGTTGAAGTCCTATCAGCTTTTAATGAAGGAGTGAATCATCTATCTAGATAAACTTACTAATGTAACTCCTACATTCGCGATATGCTCTGTATCTGCACCACTGCTTTCACACATGCACAGTGTTGTGCCGGTGAGAACGTTCTCGCTCTCGAGAATTCCTTCTCCTGAGAATTCTCACATGTTCTCGAGAAAGTTCTCCGGGAACGGAAATATCTGAGAAAGTACATAAATACTTAAAAAAAAATAGTATTATTTTGCTTTTATGTCTTCGTAAATGTTATTGATAGACGTTCGTAAGGTACCTGAACTTTTTCGAATATTCTGAGAGCAAAATTCTCTATGTTCTCGAGAAATTCCCGAGAAGCTTCTCGGAAACATTCTCGGTGAAATATTTCCGGCAAACTTCTCCGGAACAAATATTAGCATAAAAATGATTTAGATTTAAAATACAGGTATTTTTTGGGCTGAAATGTTTTCGTTATTGTGTTTAATAGGCATTCGTAAATGAGTGTATCTTGAATGAATATTCTAAAGGCAAAATTCTCTATAAGCCCGAGAAGCTTCTCGGAAACGTTCTCCCTCGGTAGCTGTTTCTAATAATGAACAATATTGACAGCCTACATAATTGCTTTTATTTTTATTTCGTTATAGGATTTGTTTTTACTTGATTATACTTTTAGTTTCTATATTTAATACATTTGCTATTTGCTGTTTTTTTTAATTAATAAATTACTTCACAACAGAAAGAAGGGATTGCCGGCCGAGTACATATACATGGCCGAGCGAGAGCGAGTCCAAATAGTTACGAGGCTGGCAACCCCATTTCACGCCGAGGTAGTGCTTTTCACAAATATGCAATGAAATAAACAGCCTATTATACAAGTTTTAAAAATGGTAGAATACACATAAATAGGCGAAGTCTCTCCTTAGACTTAAAGGTTCACTACTGCTTCAAATTTGTCACATAGTGCGTTTTCGGACCGAGCCAAGAGGAACATGATGATAGCAGTACTCCATATGAAGTCAGACCTGCGATTTGTACAACAGCTGTCTTTGCCCAGACGTGATGTACCGCTTCGCTCAACTCAGCACATCAAACTTTTTGGATGCCAGCTTTGGCTGTGGGCAGTTGGCAGCGGTGTGTAGGATATAGGTACTAGGAGATCACCAGTGCAGCGACCATATAGAAGGCCGTTGATCAAATTATGTTCTTTTAGATACCTATCTAAGGAATTTTATATTAATCACACGCTCTATCACCTTAGAGAAAAGGAAAGTAATAGCAATAGGATTGTAATTTGATGGATCGGACCTTTTCCCTTTTTTTGGGCACTGGGTGGCAGGTAAAGAGAGATAATTATTTATGACAGGTAAGAAAGCACAAGAGTCGGTGATATTTTATAATAAATTGTGTATCTAGGGCGGTAAGGAAGGAATTACAAACGAGTATTTGTTACAAGCCCGAGGTAAAGCCGAGGGCTTTAATAACACTCGTTTGTAAGTCCTTTACCACCCGTGGCACACACAATGTTTTTCATCACACTTGTGAGGAAATCTAAATACCTAAATAACCTTACTAATCCACCTAGTATGAGAACAAATTTTTAAATCAGAAAGTGACATTAATATCCATAGATAATGCGAATGTCAAGTCACGTTCGGAAACCATAGCCGTAAAAACCTAAAACGGCCATTTTACTTGATTTTACATTTGCAAAATACTGAAATTTATTAAACATTTAATTTATGTTACCGAAATATGTGTTTACATGTCTTTGCAATAACAGCTCTCTTTAAAGTAAAAAAAGTTAAAAAAGTAAGTTGGCGTTTCCTTTGAACATGACCAATAAGAGTAAAACAGAAAAAAATCCATTATGCCCTAGGGCGTAATAGGTCATTTACAGCCCGCAAAACTTACGTGTAACAACACCATTTTCGAGAAAGCGATGAAAAAGATAATATATCAATGTCCGCAGATCAAGTCGCACTAGTCCGTTTTTACCCATTCCAGTCTTGAATAGACTTAACATTTAATGTGTAAACGAATAATAATACGATGACAACGCCTAATAAAGTACCGTAAATGATTAATAATCTATAAAAAAAAACTTTTTAGAAGAAAAAATAACATGAATTTTTGCTGAGAACGTTCCCCAGAGAACGTTTCCGAGAAGTTTCCCGGGAAATTCTCGAGAACAAAGAGAATTTCATTGATAGAATGACCTGTTGCGCACAAATACTCTGCAAATAGTTATATACCACAAATATAATGAGTATTAAGCGAACAAAAAATGCATAACTCAAAAATATAAGGTACTTTCTCAGAAATTTCCGCTGAGGAGAACTTTCCCGAGAAGCTTCTCCCGATATTCTCTTGTTTCCGAAACTTCTCGAGAACGGCCCATCACTGCACATGCATGCTACCCGTGTAGGGTATCGATTTTATTTATAAGCGCGATGCTTGCCCAGTAGATTAATGGGGTTACTAATTAGGTATTTTATTATTTAACAACCAACGATTCTATTTCTATAACCAAGGCTTTTCAGTGCCTATTACTAATGCAATACATTACGTCTATTGAAGTTTAATCCATTGGGAGGCTTATTCTAACTAATGTTTTTAGTAAAATCTATTGCTTTAATTCTATGTAGTGTACTAATCTGTCATATTACAAGTATTAACTACGTCTCGTTATTTAAAACAACTTTTTGGTAACATAAACATTATACAGGTAACATACATAGTCTTATCACGAAGAGTTTCCACTGTTGTGGACTTCTTAGGCTAGGAACAGTTAATGAGTCTTAACTTTTAAATGATAGATAATCTAGGCCTTAGGGAGCTCTTTTCTCGGGGTGAGAGTAAACTGAAGAGGCTCATTAGGAACATAGGTGGGAGTCACGCTGTACGTCAGTTCGCCGTACCGCCATGACACTTTGTACCGATGAAATGTCTGAAAATACAAGAAAAAACTCATTTTAACGTAATTGTTATATTAAAGAAATAAGCCAGTTTCTTCACATAATGATTACGTTTCAATCTTATTCCAACGTTACTACAGATTGTTTATGTTTAAGTACCTTTGCTAATAATAACTGCAATTCAGCTTCGGCAAATCTCTTCCCGATGCACATCCGCCGACCGAAACCGAACGGCAGAGAAGCAAAAGGGTGTATCCCGACTTCTTTTTGCTTGTTCCATACGCTCATAGCTCGAGCATGTTCGCACACCGAATCTTGCCTTTTGTTACTTTTCTCTACGTGCTGAGTTTGAGTGATCGGGCATTGGGCTATATTTGAGGGTTTACTGTATTTTTCCATGACCTCATCCCTCAACCAACGTTCGGGAACAAATTTTTGTGGCGATGGGAAGTAACGTTCTTCATTGGACAGGATGTAATGCGGAAACACCACGTGACACTGAAAATTCACTTTATATTATTGTCCATAGTATTTACTAACATTTTTAATGCAGTTATGCATTACTTCACAGGAGTGGTATTTATATCCACATTATATAAACATTAATTAGCTGTTTACCTTTGCCATGTTTTTCTCGAGTAATTTGGATTTAGTACGCTTTTAGCTTTTCAACTAATTAGCGTTTACAGCGCTTTTTACACAAACATCTCCAATTAGCAAAGGATCTTTATGCAAAACAAATAAAACATACCCCTTTAGGCACCTCGTAGCCAGAGATTACGGCGTCTGACTGGATACAGCGGCCGTTGCCCAATATTACTGGTTTGATTCTGTAAAGTATCATGTATGTATATGTCAATTGCATTTACATATTATATTGATACAATTACAAATAAACATCACAAACAAATGGGCGAAAAAAAGGCAAAGTAATGATATTCTTGGCCGTTGTAAAATTTAATCAGTTGGTGGATCTTGAGTGCTTAATGTCATTTCAAGCAGGTAAATTACTCATGGTAGGAGTGAGATGAACTAAGTATCCTACCTCATTAGCAAGGCGGGTTTAGTTTGTGTCACAAGGGAGCAAAATGATGTATTTACGGCGGAGGGCGTATATTGAATCCTGAACGAAGCGAAGGATTGTACAATAGAATCCCGACCGCAGTGAGGGATTCTAAAGTATAATCCGGAGCGTGGTGAGGGATTCAAGTGTTAACGTCCGTGGTGGAAATAATTTTGCTACTTTGTGACACATATTACTTTTCACACCGACTATGAGAAAAATTCAAAATGGTTAACTGCCCAGCCTTTTCACTAACTAAACTATGACCCGCCAGCAGCGTCGACGAAGCTCCGTTGCGCGGGGCTTCTATTTCTGCTCTGAGGGACACAAGCTGACTAACAAACCTAATCTAAAATAAGGAGTGTGTTTAATGAAATGGCTAGGCAGCTAAGCAAATAAGCTAGTTGGCGGCGACATAGATATCAGAAATATCAGAATGTCAACCAGAGTATTACAGGTAACCTAAATATCTTTTTCTCTTTCTAAGAAACCTATGTTGAATTCACACGAGATAGATACCTGTATGCATTAGTAGTTTTGCTATGTCGAATATGACAGCTTGTTTATTTGGATACGTAAACCTAGTTACGTCCCATTTCCGATGTTTCATCTAACATTTATAGACAAGCAAAAATTTTATTTTACCGAAGAGTTTAGGGTCCGTATTCTATGTAACGTAGGTATTAGATACATCGAGTCATTTTCTATCACTTGTTTGCTATAGGATCTTTAACACTTTACACATAAAGATTTACTAATTTGTTAATTGCACGATGATGGCAAGTCTCGACATATTGTTTATTTGTCTCATTACCAACTTTGTCGTAGTCCCATGGTAAACCTACATAGTAATGTTTGCGTAAGTTTCATGTTGTCGTAGTTACAAGTACAAACATAAGGGACACTGTGGTGATCTATTAAATTAGCAAAACCGTTTTGCAAAACGGCAGTTATTTGAACAGACAACAAGGTTTCAGCTTATTTAACATTTTCATTGTAAGGTGCATTGCCTTAATCGACCCATACAGAGTTACTGGCATGTGCAATGTGCGTGAAACATCAGAGGTGCTATGTAAAGTAACACCGGCCATCATTGGTCGACTCACATTACTAAAACCGAGGAAATACGTGCCTATCAAGTAATACGTGTAACGTGACTAAACGTTGTGCTAAACAAAAGTACGTCCCCTCAAAAACGTTGATACGGAGCGAGGAGCAAGTTAATGGGATGGAATGATCTAATGTGGTTTTCGTATTAATCCGCCGTTTAATGCCTACGGCAGTATTAGCAGAAGTCGCGAATGTAGGTCGGCAAGACCGCAACGCGTCCGGAAACATGAATATTATGTTTGCCTTACTCGTTTTACTTAGCATACGACTGCATTACTACGTTTTTTAGTCTCGAACGGAACGTTACTCCGCCCGGTCAGGAGTCGCACATCGGGAAACTTCGTAATTTTATGGAGGTAATATTTATCTAACTGACTAACTCAGGAGGTTAAATTTAACGATTTCGTGTATTAGCTAGGAATTGGGAGTATCGGTTAGTAGGGTCGATGGCGATGTTAGCCTGCGAAATTGCGTCCGCGTTAGCTTTACTCGTTAATGCAAATATTATGCAAACTGCTGCTGTATGCCTGTTGAGATAATCACCCACCGCGTAGGGGTGCCGCAAAGAGGCGCTTGTAAACCGACATGACAGAACAAACTTACCCCTTTAGGCCTTTATGCGAACGAACTCGGGCTGTGCTATGATAATTCATAAGCCTTGTTAGGGCGGGGTTTCCCCTGGGTTTTCCATGGAAAAAGTTGTACGTGCGCAGCCATTATCATAGGGGATTGGACGTAAGTTCCTTTGATAATTGGAAACAGTACAAACGACATTATTGAATTGAGGGAACTTACCGCAAAGCTTCTTTAATACATGCGCGGAGGTACGGGAGTTTGTCTAAGTCTTTACTTGTGAGCACTCTGTCTACTGGTAGATTAGTGTCCAATTCATCCTGTAGCTTCTTTTGAGCTGTTTCGTTATTCGCAAGCAGATAGATGGTGCTGGCCGCTGCGGCCGCCGTAGTATCCACACCAACCAACAATAAGTCTAGCGCTAGTACAGTGGCGACTTTTTCACCTGATTTCTTCGCTATTTGCGCGCACACGCCTTTATCAGTCAGTCTTTTCAAACAGAGTGACCTAAAGGCGTCCAGCGCTTCAACATAAGTTTTATATGCAGGGGTAGAGTATAATCTCCATACAGGAGCGGATAGTTCCAAAACAGGAACGCTGTGGAAGAATCCGTGTATGCATTTTATGATCTCTTTCGCTTCTTTATCGTTGTCGCTGAGACATCCCAATCTTGTACCTAAAGCCCAGGATCCAACCGCTGAAAATAACAAATCTAGTAATTTCATTACTCTTATTTACTTTGAGGGTTTGGGCACACAGATTAATACTTACATTCAAGCGCCCATTTGTACAATTCGCTAAGAAAGTCTTTAGGTAGCTCCCGATTATCATCGACGATGCATTCCATTCTAAAAATAAATAATAAAATATGTTACAGAATAAACCTTACACCAGTTCGTTTCCTTTAAAAATACGTAATTCAAATGCATCATACAAGTAAACAGAGCGAAGATCTTTCTTTAAACTTCGTACGTAAAAGTTACTCAAACGAAACGTTTCTTTTTCAATGAATGAGATTTGTTGTTAACCGCAGTGAGTCATGTACAAAGTGCTCAAAACAAATGCGCAGACGCCGACGTTCTAAAGAACGGGATGTGGTCATTAAACCGAGATTCTACAGCGAGAACGGACTGCCGAACCTAGACCATACTCATACTACGCTCATATATCGAAATATGAGCTTTATGAATGACGACTTAACAGCTAAAATCCCGCAAACAGCATAATGAGATTCCATAGAGTAGAAGTGTGCCTACCGCGAAACTATTGAGCTAGTTATTGTTTTACTGAATAAATGAGGCGACTAAACACATTACAGTACAACAGGTTTCATTAACGTGTTACCTAAGTTATGTAAGATTAGATTTTTTAATGTGTTGGAAATGAGTTCAACCGTTAAGAGCTCCGTAATGATGTGTCTATTTTTTGTTTAAGTACCACGTTTCAGCGAACAAGTCTGTTTATCATTTTGTACGTAACTTGATATAGAGTCTAGTGTAGTCGTTGTAGAGACTGGTGGTGATGCCTGTCAAAATAATGATTCATAATTAATTAGGTAACATGTCAAGTACAACAACTGTTTTATTATGCAATCAATACTATGTTTTGTCAGCTTGATTATACGAGTTAAGTTTGAGTAAAAGTAACCACAAATTGAACATTTACAATTCTCCCTTTTAACACTGCTCTGTTTTACGGTGCGGTACAAATTACAGCTGGTGACTTCATGAAAAAAAAAAATGTCGTGCATAGTCAAACTTGCTATAACAACAAAATGCACACATCCTTTATGAGGATATGTCGGCAATATACGCTAGGCAGTATGCTGTAGGGCTACAAAGCCCTACAGCATTCTGCATAAGCTATATTCTAATGACAAGCTGAAAACTAAACTTCAATTCGCCAAATATAAATACGCATACCTTTGTACGAAGTCGTCGGCGACGTAATCCAGAGCTGGGACGGCAGCCCGGGCCGCTTCTGGCGCCGCCAGCGCTTTCGAAACCTTCGTCCGGAACCGGGACCACGGCTCTCCGTGCCTATTGGACGATAAACAACCAAGACTAACTTTATTATACTTCATACATCAGTTCTTCTTGGTGTAAGACCAGACAATGATAAGTATGTTTTTTTAAGAATACTTAATTAATCTTATTAAAATGTGATCTCCAATCCCATCTACAGGACATAAAACGTTAAGTCAAGTAAGGCAATCTTAAGTTCATCGTTAAAAACTGTTTTGTAGAAGATAATAAAATATCTAACATCAATAGTGAGATATCTTAGAATTTTGGTGCAACTGAACGGTGCAACGGAAAAATTATAATGATCTAAAGTTTCGTATTTCAGCAATCAGGAATTGATGTAACTAGAAAAGATTCACGAGTTACTCACACTCCTATTAACCCAGGCTCTTCACCGAAAAAATCCTTTCTCAGTTCATTTTTGTAATGGCTGAGACACGGCGCTACAGCCCTGTAGGGCATTGAATCTTCGCGCCTGTACACTCTCGCGGTCTCCTCAGCGCAAAATGGGAACACCAAGTCTGGATGTCCGAACAGCTTCGCCACTTTAGCGGCTCCTCCTTCGCCAGCCAAAGATCTCAGAGTCCACAGCGTGATGTCTAAAGCTTTTGTCTGCCATGGTCGTTGTCCTAAAGCAAATCGCCAGGAATTCCCAAACAGAGGGAGGGGTTTGGGTCCCGGCATGACCGTATAGCACCGCGCGGCGATCATCGCGACCAGACTATCAATGGGCTGTCCAGCCCTCGCAAAAGCATCGTCGGCAGTGGGGCGGTTACGTTTTCAGTATCGATGTTGTAACCCGTGCCACCCGACCGACTTGACGCACCGCACCGCACGCTTGCGTTGACGTTGAACCTACAAATTACGCCCCTGCAATGCGGTGGTGACATCTCTTAACGTACTTGTGTTAATAACAGACTGCCTATCTATAGGAAATTGCAAGTAATGCTATTTAATGAACTATATTTAAGGGTTATATTTTCTGTCTTTGTTTGTCGGTTAAGTATTGATGATTTAAATGACGATGCCAGGATATCCATTTACTTGCATGTATTATGTACAGTAAATTAGTTGAGCCATTAGGGAACATTTTAAAAGGGCTTTGTCGCAAGTTTTACGGCATGTTAAACAAGTGCTAAAACGCTTATCCGCGGCTTAGAGCGCGGAGCCGGCGGTTGCGGGCGGTGACGCGCTCGTTAATTTAGTGGGACTCCCTCAATGAAGCCGGGACCGGAGCGCCGATTGATTCGTCCGGTCTGCAATAATTCCTGCTGGCATACCTTCCACAATCACGTCACGGAGAAATAGTTTCGACATTTTCATTGATGCACTTCATGTTATTACAGAAAGGCTAATCCTATTTCCAATATCTTTATAAAGGTATGTAGTAGTAGTGAAAGAAAAAGAAGGGTTATGATTTAAGCAGTTTTTCGATCATTAAAAAAATCATTCAATCAACACATAAAAAATTGAAAAAATAAAAGATCACCACACAAGATTAAATCCGCAACGCAGGCTTCGTCAGGTGGGTACAAATTCAAATCGGCAACAGGCTTCGTTACACTTACCAACAAAAGTAATCCGCAACAGGCTTCGTCACTTTAGCTTGGGTATCATTTAATCGATCAGCAAAATATTCATATTTTGGTCAGCAGAAATATGTATTTGGTCAGCCAAAATAGCTAGTTGGCAAGCAACTTATGGTAAGCAAACATTTATAAATCAGGCTGCAATTAATGATATACTGATCTGCTCTAATTTATTTTGGTCAGCAAATTAAATATTTGAGCTGCATTAAGCGATCTACGGTAAATCAAATTTTGGTAAGCAATCAGTAGGTAAGCAAAATATTTCATTTTGTTCATCAAAAAAAAGGGGGCAATAAAACCTAACTGGGCGCAACTATTCTGCCGCCAATCGTGTGCGCATTTTGTCATTCGGTAATTGTCAGCTGTCAAGTAGCAGGTGTCACTGTGATATATACAGGGTGTCACTGTGATATATACAGGGTGTCACTGTGTTATATACAGGGTGTAACTGTGATAGATACAGGATGTAACTGTGATATATACAGGGTGTCACTGTGATAGATACAGAGTGATACTGTGATATATACAGGGTGTCACTGTGATAGATACAGGACAGGATGACACTGTGATATATACAGGATGTCACTGTGATATATACATAGTGTCACTGTATTATATACAGGGTGTCACTGTAATGTATACAGGGTGTCACTGTGTACACCCTGTGTGGGCTCATATAAAATGTATTTCGATTTTTTATACATCTCATAATGTTTAGAAGTTATATTATTTATTCACAACGTGTATCGTTTCGTTTTTAGGGTCAGCAAAAAAAATAACCCTAACCTACCTATTTTTGGGAGCCGTTTCGTTTTAGGGTCATCAAAAAAAAAATAACCCTAACCTATTTATTTTTGGGAGCTGTTTCGTTTTAGAGTGACACCCTGTATACATTACAGTGACACCCTGTATAAAACACAGTGACACCCTGTATATATCACAGTGACATCCTGTATCTATCACAGTGACACCCTGTATATAACATAGTGACACCCTGTATATATCACAGTGACACCCAGTATATATCACAGTGACACCCTGTATATTTCAATTAAACTGCTTACAGACATGTTTTCTCTGCTGACAGTGACATCCTGTATCAATCACAGTGACACCCTGTATATAACACAATGGCACCCTGTATATATCACAATGACATTCTGTATATATCACAGTAACATCCTGTATACATTACAGTGAAACCCTGTATACATATAACACAGTGACACCCTGTATATATCACAGTGACATCCTGTATCTATCACAGTGACACCCTGTATACATTACAGTGACACCCTTTATATAACACAGTGACACCCTGTATATATCACAGTGACATCCTGTATCTATCACAGTGACACCCACTATATATCACAGTGACACCCTGTATATATCACAGTGACACCCACTATATATCACAGTGACACCCTGTATATCTCAATTAAACTCTCTGCTGACCAATTGTAAAATCTTGCTACCCAAGTAATTATTTTGCAGCTCGACTGTTTATTAGGCAGCCAAATGATAAAAAAAGCAGATTAATATTGGTTAAAATGTTAACCGTTTTTAAACTGTTTGCTGAACAAGAGTTGCCGCCCGATTTTATTTATTGCGAGCCAAATCTTTGTATGCTGCCCAAATGATTTAACTGCTTATTTTTTTTTGCGGATCAATTTTAATAACGGCTGACCAAAAATTTACTTTCCCTTTAGCTTACGTAGCAGTTTTTCTAGTTTTTGACTCTCTCGATACGACTATCTCGACACAAAACGCAAAGACCCATTTCTATATTTTCCTCTTATTAAAATAAAATCCCTTCCATTTTCCGACGATGCTCGCGACATTTACTGTAAAACATTCATTATTTTAACGAGACAGCTAGCAACATGACCGGAGTAACAATTTTACGCGTTTCACCCGCAGTGCAGTAACACGAGGCGGATAGTGTTTTGTTTGATTTGCGATGAAATGCGGTCGGCGACGGGAAACGCGACAAGGCGCCCGTTGTTCGCGGATCGTTTACACTTGTCTGCGCCCGCCTGAAAATGCTTCTTAGTCTCAGTTAGCCCATTACGAAACACTAACACTAGGTACTTCCTTGCCAATTTTATTGAAAAACGACTTATGACAGAATGAGATCGTGTTTCACCGAAATATCTGATAATGGCTGTCACTGTTAATGAAACGGTGAGCTACATCTTCTACGTCGAATTTTACCTTTACCATCAAGTGCTAAAGACTAGCTGCCTATTTTGGGAGAATTTTGGAGCTCGCAGAGTCTTAATAAACTTCAAGCCAGATTTTTAGTATAATTAAATCTGTATCCGGGTGCGGTCTATTAATACGACTGGTATGTTCAGCTCGCAGTTCAAAACGCTAGGAACTTTTCCGAAGGTTTACATTCACCATCTCTTTGCACATCAAGCTTTATGTCAGCTTTAGGTAATTTTTCGCTTTAAGTACCTAGTAATCATAAGACCTAAACAATCAACAAATCTAATGCCCATTTAATTAGCATGTTTCGCAAGACGAAATGACCAATGACCGGGCAATACTCCCAGTAGTTATGGCTGTGTGGCAAGAAATGGATGTATGCAATCTAATAGGATAATGTGGTATTTGAATAAGTATGTTATACGCACTCGTTCTTGGTTCTCTATTCGACAAAGATGAGGCAGCGATATTGCACTTTACTAGCTTCCTCTTACGCACAGCCTAATGTGTAAGTGAGAGGCAAGATTTACGATATCGCAAATATATGTATTCGACGCGTATTGTATGCAGGCTCTAGCGTTCGTGCATCCGCGCGTTGCATCGTCGCTGTTCAAGCGTTCGGAAAATTGCTGATATTGTCAGACATTATGCTACGCTACTATGCTACATCTACAAGCGTTGAAACGTGTAATATTTTGGCAGATGTTTCATATTAAATACATACTGCATAATGGAAAACTACTTTGAATGAAGCTTGTAACAGCTTCATCCGTGACCGTTCGACATGTGCTCTAACGAGTTTCTGTAGCGTCACGTTCTGTTGTTAGTCAATATCTACTTATATTCGAAGATGAACGATCGTCTTCATATTAATAGATCGAGCTTCGTTCTTAGATATGGATTAAGAATAGGAAAAAGCTAGTGTCGGAGTTATACGGAGTATCTCGCGCGTAATTAAGACATGATATGAGTCTATGATGATAATTATATAGCTCGCCTCTTTGACCTAAGATTAAAATTGGCTTTCAATTTTAGTATCGATTACAAATCTGGGGAAACAGTAGTGCCCCCGCCAAGACCAGACAACGGAGAAGCACAGGGCAACCTACCTTTTCTTATAGATTCGGTCTGGACAGTACCTACTAGAAAGTCCAAATTCTCAGGATATGATATCAATTGAGTTATTAAACATGCCGAGTTTCAAATATTACGGTAAATGGCCAGGTCACATACATTTTGACTAAGGTGTATGGTTTGTGGAATGAAAGAGGTGAAAGACTCATTCAATTCTGTACGGAACAAGACTTCACGGTAATGAACACATGCTTTAAGCACCATATCAGTCAGCTGTACACGTGGGTCTCTCCTGAACACAGGTATAGAAATCAGACTACATTTTAATGCGTTCAAGGTGGAGATCGTCTATAATGAATGCGACCACGTACCCGAGTGCAGATTGTGGAAGCGACCATCAACTACTGTTTGCAACGATGCGATTACGACTTAAAAGAGTTATAAAGTCAAAATTGACTCCAAAGATACACAAAGTGGATATTGTCGCATACGAAATACAACACCAACTATCGGAGATACCACGTGATGACATCTTGGACAGCAATGCTTTTTGGCACATACTGAGAGACACTATTGTTCAAACAGCGAAAAACGAGCGATACTCCCAACTAAGCGGCGAAGTTCAGCAGAAATGCAGGCAAGACTATAATGCTTACATCAACAACATCTGTGATGACCTTGAAGCCATGCCTTGAAAAATGAGACGAAAGACCTCTACCAGAAGTTAAAGTTATTAACCAGAGCTAGGCCGACTCAAACTTGTGCCATCAACGACGGGGACGGTCAACTTCTCACGGAAACGGACCAGGTGCTGGAACGCTAGAGGAAGCACTGCGCGTCACATGACTACAGAAGATGCCACCTCAACATATTTATGGTCCGCTGACGAACCTAACCTACTTCCATCAGAGGTTGAGCAAGCCATCGACGCCCTGAAGAATGGTAAATCACCAGGTAAAGACAGCGTACCAGGAGAACTTCTCAAAAGACTCGGTGAAACAGGCTTATCAGTAATGACCAAGTTATGCAATCTCGTGTGGGAGTCAGGTGTGTGGCCCGAGGAGTGGAGAGAGTAATTATTTATCCCACTTCATAAGAAAGGCTCGACAAAAAACTGTGGCAACTACCGGACTATTGCACTAATCGCGCATGCGAGTAAAATTCTTCTTCACATAATAAACCAGTGACTGAAATACTTTCTTGATAAACAAGTTCCTGAAGAGCAAGCGGGGTTCGTGAAGGGGAAAGGCACTCGAGAACGGGCCCTCACCAGGCCAGTCACGGGCGGGTCGCGTAAGAGTGCTTAGGAGTACCCGTAACCCAGGTGACGGGACGGAGCACCTTGGGGTTTTACTCCGTGAGAGTCGGAGATACCCCCCAGCTTTTACCCGGGCTGGGCGGGATCCATAACGGATTTCCCCAAGTAAAAACAAGGGCGTGTAGAGTTAGCAGCTTGACTCTCTTCTTGGCCTTACTTTACATGAAAATATTTTGGTGGTCAATTGTTCAATCAGCGAAACATTTTTATTGGACATGTACTAAAAATGTATTTCATATCGTATTCAGTATAGTGTAGATATTTCTGTAACTTATAATTACATGTCTCACAATCTGTTTGACGCCACTAGTTAAAAATACATGACTCAGCCGATTAGGGGTGGATTTCGTTAAAGCTTCGCTTAAATGTTTTATTCATCGGGCGATCACTCGGTCTACGATATTAGTCCAATCAACAAGGGAATTGACACTAGGGATCAATTCTGCGTACATGATATTTTCATCGCCTTCCCCAAAATCCAAAGATGGCCACTATTAATTGGGCATAGGTCTCATGTACCGTCACTATGATCGGATTCGTGCTATCTCTATTTAGTGGACTCCCGCGATTATTAGGTACCACGTCAGGATCTGGTTCCTGTGCATACGTAATCGCCTCACAAGTGTTTTTCAACCCATTTCGTCGCCAGTTAGAGGTTAGAGGCTAAGGAGTGTATAGGAACTGATTATGAAATAGATGATATATACTTGTATACCTATTACCTATTTGAAACCTGGAATCTGTATCTGCCCACTGTTTCATCATACTGTATAATTTATTGGATAATTATTTCCAAGATTCTTCGTTGTTTACAGTAAAGTACCTCCTGGCGGCGTCGCCCCTTGATGGTTGTAAGCAAGTTAATGACTGCCGACCAAGGTTTTCTATACTCCTTTTCTATCGTTGCTACCTTTTTTGTAGGACAAATTATTCTACCCCGTTTGTATTGGCAGAGCCGTACTGTCAGCGTTTTTTGCGCTCTTTATCTGTATTCGATGGATCGAATGGCGTCCGGGTAAAATAGAGGGAGTTTGGCTCAAAGTACCTTCGTTATGGTTGTTGATTTATACTTTAGTCGTGGAAGGCATTGATTTGTCCGTCACGTTTAATATTCTCTCTTCTTTACATGACAACGCACAGCCTTTGTTAAGGGTGAGAGCATAGGGACGGCTTTTTATGCCGTCTGACTGCTGCATTCTGCGACATTTTAACTTCACACAGCAGCAAGATAGCAGATGCAGCACGCCGGAGTAATGATGACAGATTAATTTAGCTAATTAATATTTTTAAAAAGAGTCAATAAAAGGTTCATAAGAAGCCGTGATTTTGCTGGCGAGGCACTTCTTCTAAGTCACTCGTGCTACTTGAGTAATCAATGGCAAAAGGTAAATCATATTTGCCACGTGACAAGGAGTCGCGCTCGCGCTTCAGTTGTTTGTAGTGTCAAGCACTTGAGATAGTACGAAGCGGTTGCAGCGGCCTACGTCCCGGGGCGCGGGGCGCGCGCGGGGGCGGCGACAGATTTATGCGGCGATCGCATGACGCCCGCTCTAATTCCGGAAGCACTCCACAACCCGCCGGCTAGGCCCTGAAGTATACCACCATATCTGTCAAGAGACGCTTCGAAATCTCTACTTTATTTTCCTTTGAATAAGGCTGCTTTCGAGTTGACATTAATTAACTACGATACGAACTTGAAAAAAGTAAACATGTGCCTTTGCGCAAACATTTCTAAACCTTATCTTGGGAACTATAAAGAATAAAACTATTTTAACATCGGTGGTGGCGCAGCGTCGGTGGTAGGTACTCCTCATATTTAACTTGTCACGCCTTTACAGAAGTATCGTTTGATTGATTGTGTAACATCCCCTAGCCTCTGCTTTCGTGTTGAAACTTCGAAATAATTCAGGCTTCTATTTTAACGTTGTCACCTACTATAAAGTATTCATAGTTCAACGTTCAAAGTAGTGTGACTTATTGCTGTTATTCAAAGCCTTTTACGTCTACCTCTAACTACTATGAACTGTGTTTTGTCTTCGTTGTTTCTGTTGTATGTTTTTGAGCTGTTTTTTTTTCAAACTTTATTAATTTACATTTTTTATCTTAAATGGGTTTTACGATTTGTGATGTTTTAAATGTAGTTTTTTTATTCTGCACAACTTAGGCTCGCTCTGTTCATGATATTAGTGTGTGCTTAACTACAAATGGCAGGAGTATAATGACAACTATTTAAGTATTTACCTATTCACCTCACTTGTAGATTATCAACCGCATGATCTAACGTGTATATTCATTGCAAAAATTCGTATCAACCAATCAGTCAAGGCTAAAATGATTTTCCTGTCTCAACAATGCTTTTAATTGTATCTATGAGACTTTAAAATATTCGCGTTGAAAATTACGACTGTGTCGTATATTTTAGTTCCAGCTAAACTTATAGAAATCATTAAGACTATCAATGTGTCGTTGTATGTTTGTGGAAGTACAACTTGGGCTATGAAAGTAATCATTAGACGCGATGCCGATGCAAATCCCAATTTGAGAGGTATGGGTAACCCTACTATATAATTTCAGGGTAGGTTTCGTTGACAGCTAAAATTTGGTCATATCTAATTCCTCCCACATCGCCCTATCGCTATTCGCTTCTATCGCCCCTTCAGAGTATAGAACACCGTTTTCAAACTCAATGGCAAACCGCTCAAAGTGTCAGTCGTACGTCTCCGGGAGTGCAGCCCTGGCAATAAAAGTAAGGTCATTGTTAGTGGCGGTGTCAATCCCGAAGCGCGACATATGGTAACCCTAGTCGGGCGGGTCGTTCAGTGAAAGGGCTCGGGCGAGCTCGGCGCGGCGGCGCGAGCGGGTATTGATCGAGGACCGGACCTGTTGCCGGGCGGGCGGCGGCGCCGGGCGCCGCTCTCCCAGCGTCCGCACTATTGCAAGCGTTTTTTGCACTTTGTCATATTCACTTTTTACACAAGTGACTTCTTTAGCAGAGATCGAACAACACCTGCGTCACGACAACAACATGAATCACTTATACTAACTAATAAGAAATTTTAGCCATGACAAAAAAATAAAGTTTCCTGTTTTAGCGCAAAAGATGCTTAATATTTATATGCATGACTGACTCATTTCACCAGGAAAATATTGATGCGATTTTGAAATGATCCAGTTTTGGATGTATCCTTGTCTAGTGACCCAGTTAGTGTTGACAGAGCGTTGACGTCAGAAGCGCGAGACAGCGCCCATCGCCCTACGCGATGCGGCTACATCGACAGCCTTCGCGGAACCTCCCCGTCAACTCTTTGGCAACCTTCGTCGTCTCGCAACCGAATTAGTTCTCTTGAGAACACCCTTCTGTATCCACAAGTTTGAATCGAAAGCAAGAGCCTGAAGTACCGGCGCGGCACCGATTCAATGTCATAGGGGTGCTAGATGTTTGGACGGCTGCCAAAGCAAACTTAGAGCGGGAGCCTTTGTGTCCGCCTACGGAGCATATGGAGTGGAAAAACTGTCTACGCAATTCCTTATACGGAACTAATTTTATACGTTCCCGTTGACTTTCGTATATTTGTAATCTGCTTCGTGGACGCCCGAACAAATATTGACATGACCTGATAAATATAACTGGAGAATAATGATCTTATTATTCACCTTGTTTCCATTCAATACACACATAGTTATTTGAAGAAGTTTGTTTAGCTTGTTAACTATCTTAGCAACAGTGACGTTACCTTCTTTTAATCTTTCATTAGCTACTTAGCCATCGGCTGTTGATTTAAGATTGCGGAATACCAAGTGGCGGCGTGTGCGACACCTCGATTCGGCTCCATTTGTTTGTGTACACGCTGTGAACTTGCCGAGCCACCGCCGCTGGCGCGCCGCCAACGGTGCCAACCGCCTAGGCCGCCTAGATCCATACTCCCGAATTGCCCTTGACTCGCGATCGCTTACTGACACTAATCACGACACTTCGTCATTACAATACAATTCCTTATAACTGTCCATTTAGTTTTTTTCCCTACACTTGATAACAATAGCATTCAATTGTGCAGCAGCCATTTACTCAACTGTGCTTATATTAATCGGCGACTCTGCATTGTTCAACATTGTGACGAACATTGAAAAGTTAGGTCTCGTATCGCCGGTACATAATATAATGCTAATTGACACGATTTTACAGATACATGGTGTCACGATCACGAATCGTCCTCGATTTTTGAGTTAGCATTTGACAGTTAATATCTGACGTTAGATGACTAATAAATATAACTGGAGACTAGAAAACGTTGAACTTTAGATAGCTGTAGAGCAAGTGAATAGTTACAATGAGTCAGCTACCTGACGCAGGCATAGAATATGCGAGCGTAGGTAGGGAGGGTAGTTAGCAGTGCGCAAAGTTGATATCGAACAAAAACTCGCGTGACGGACGGACGGTTCAATTAGGTTGGGAGTTAACGCCATTACAGCGCCATGCCTGCATTTCAGTGCCCCTTATCATGTGAGCTCTAACCTTTCATAACTCCATTTAATTAACCTATTTGTATATATTTAATTTCATTTCACCGCTACCGACAGAAGGGCGGCCCCTCCTTAATTACGCGGATTTTTGTTTATTTGAATGGTTTAGTAATCATCAATTCATGGCTATTTTGTTTGTGTTACCCTTTTCCTCTCGTTCATTAACGTTGAGCGCGTGATAATGTTATCACTTTAACAATTTGGCTCTAACTACTGAGTTATGTAATGAGCCTGTGTTTCTTTGTAACCAACTTCAATTATATATTTTTTGCACTTGTAAATAAATGGGCCTTTGTTCGTGTTCCACGAAAATATCAATCGTCTCGGAAACGATGAACAAATTATGATTCACACAAGTTTGGTTCCCTTTATGGGACCAATGACACAGTCGCGGTAATATACTTATTGTAAAAATAGCACTAATACCAGTCTAGGAGAAATATACGGCAGCAATCAGTCCTAATGTACGATAAAAGCCTCAATATAAAGACTCATTTGCAAATTCGCTACACATATTCATAACCTAATATAGACAACAATAGTAACCGCTCACTTTCTCGACTTCGATCTTTATTATGTACACGGTTTTGAAATATGAAGTTTATTTCGCACTAATATGTTCGCTTTTGCAATAGCATTTCTGAGTAAAATAGGAGGTTTGGAAAATAAGAAATGGATATAGAGGGTTCTGAGCAGTGATGGGCCGTTCTCGAGAAGTTTCGGAAACAAGAGAATATCGGGAGAAGCTTCTCGGGAAAGTTCTCCTCAGCGGAAATTTCTGAGAAAGTACCTTATATTTTTGAGTTATGCATTTTTTGTTCGCTTAATACTCATTATATTTGTGGTATATAACTATTTGCAGAGTATTTGTGCGCAACAGGTCATTCTATCAATGAAATTCTCTTTGTTCTCGAGAATTTCCCGGGAAACTTCTCGGAAACGTTCTCTGGGGAACGTTCTCAGCAAAAATTCATGTTATTTTTTCTTCTAAAAAGTTTTTTTTTATAGATTATTAATCATTTACGGTACTTTATTAGGCGTTGTCATCGTATTATTATTCGTTTACACATTAAATGTTAAGTCTATTCAAGACTGGAATGGGTAAAAACGGACTAGTGCGACTTGATCTGCGGACATTGATATATTATCTTTTTCATCGCTTTCTCGAAAATGGTGTTGTTACACGTAAGTTTTGCGGGCTGTAAATGACCTATTACGCCCTAGGGCATAATGGATTTTTTTCTGTTTTACTCTTATTGGTCATGTTCAAAGGAAACGCCAACTTACTTTTTTAACTTTTTTTACTTTAAAGAGAGCTGTTATTGCAAAGACATGTAAACACATATTTCGGTAACATAAATTAAATGTTTAATAAATTTCAGTATTTTGCAAATGTAAAATCAAGTAAAATGGCCGTTTTAGGTTTTTACGGCTATGGTTTCCGAACGTGACTTGACATTCGCATTATCTATGGATATTAATGTCACTTTCTGATTTAAAAATTTGTTCTCATACTAGGTGGATTAGTAAGGTTATTTAGGTATTTAGATTTCCTCACAAGTGTGATGAAAAACATTGTGTGTGCCACGGGTGGTAAAGGACTTACAAACGAGTGTTATTAAAGCCCTCGGCTTTACCTCGGGCTTGTAACAAATACTCGTTTGTAATTCCTTCCTTACCGCCCTAGATACACAATTTATTATAAAATATCACCGACTCTTGTGCTTTCTTACCTGTCATAAATAATTATCTCTCTTTACCTGCCACCCAGTGCCCAAAAAAAGGGAAAAGGTCCGATCCATCAAATTACAATCCTATTGCTATTACTTTCCTTTTCTCTAAGGTGATAGAGCGTGTGATTAATATAAAATTCCTTAGATAGGTATCTAAAAGAACATAATTTGATCAACGGCCTTCTATATGGTCGCTGCACTGGTGATCTCCTAGTACCTATATCCTACACACCGCTGCCAACTGCCCACAGCCAAAGCTGGCATCCAAAAAGTTTGATGTGCTGAGTTGAGCGAAGCGGTACATCACGTCTGGGCAAAGACAGCTGTTGTACAAATCGCAGGTCTGACTTCATATGGAGTACTGCTATCATCATGTTCCTCTTGGCTCGGTCCGAAAACGCACTATGTGACAAATTTGAAGCAGTAGTGAACCTTTAAGTCTAAGGAGAGACTTCGCCTATTTATGTGTATTCTACCATTTTTAAAACTTGTATAATAGGCTGTTTATTTCATTGCATATTTGTGAAAAGCACTACCTCGGCGTGAAATGGGGTTGCCAGCCTCGTAACTATTTGGACTCGCTCTCGCTCGGCCATGTATATGTACTCGGCCGGCAATCCCTTCTTTCTGTTGTGAAGTAATTTATTAATTAAAAAAAACAGCAAATAGCAAATGTATTAAATATAGAAACTAAAAGTATAATCAAGTAAAAACAAATCCTATAACGAAATAAAAATAAAAGCAATTATGTAGGCTGTCAATATTGTTCATTATTAGAAACAGCTACCGAGGGAGAACGTTTCCGAGAAGCTTCTCGGGCTTATAGAGAATTTTGCCTTTAGAATATTCATTCAAGATACACTCATTTACGAATGCCTATTAAACACAATAACGAAAACATTTCAGCCCAAAAAATACCTGTATTTTAAATCTAAATCATTTTTATGCTAATATTTGTTCCGGAGAAGTTTGCCGGAAATATTTCACCGAGAATGTTTCCGAGAAGCTTCTCGGGAATTTCTCGAGAACATAGAGAATTTTGCTCTCAGAATATTCGAAAAAGTTCAGGTACCTTACGAACGTCTATCAATAACATTTACGAAGACATAAAAGCAAAATAATACTATTTTTTTTTAAGTATTTATGTACTTTCTCAGATATTTCCGTTCCCGGAGAACTTTCTCGAGAACATGTGAGAATTCTCAGGAGAAGGAATTCTCGAGAGCGAGAACGTTCTCACCGGCACAACACTGGTTCTGAGTTATTAAAGAATCGCGTGCTGTCCCGTCGTGAACTCGTTAATATGTATGCTGTGCCGTACTTCGCGTCTGCTCGCAACTAGTGGCTGACCGGATGTCTCTATACAATGGGACCTTTTAGTTAGACTTATTGTGGGCTGGGGACGTGGGGCGTGCCACGCTGCTAACCCATATTAACGATGCCAGGTTAATGTTGCCCATTCAGGCTGCTTAGTTTAAAATTATTCTGTTAGAACGCATAACAACCGATAACCCTGACCAAATTTATGTCGAACCACCCGTGCACCCTCGTTTAAAATCCTCGCGAAAAAATTTATTTTCGATATGAAAGTGTGTTAAAACTGCCGTATACTTTTTTGTTAGTTTGAATCCTCTCACCGCCTTGTATATATTTATAATCAAAATATGCAGTCACGCAGGCTAAGCCAGTAGGTTTTTTACACCACTAGGTAGATAGTACCAGCGAGCTGTAATTACTAGCCCTTTAATACAGAGGTTCTTAAACTTTTTTTGGTCACGGACCCCCTACATTATTTCGAAAACCTTACGGACCCTTTCTGAATATAATCAGAGGAAAAGAAAATCAAGGGTACATGGAAGTTTGTGTTCTATGCATAGCCACGGACCCCCGGCACTCGTATCACGGACCCCTAAGGGGTCCATGGACCACAGTTTAAGAAACCCTGCTTTAATATATAAAGTACATAGCATACCTTCACTTTTTACTCGCTAGGAATAGAATATTATCCCTAATTCACGGTTACCATGTATTTTGCCAAAATATACGTATACGTATTCTTGTTTTTATATGAGAGTGAGATTTCTGATGTGATTTGAGAGTGATATTATCGATTCTGTGTTCGTATATTATTAACTAATCCTTCTTTTATTATTTTAAATAGGGGAGACCAGGGATGAACGTAACATTTTTCAATTTTCTGGGAATATTTCACATACCTCTTCAAAATGGTGCAAATCCAGAATCGATTATACATTAAATAAATAAACTTAACGCATACTGTTGTACTCGTAGCACAGGCTCCCCGCACACAACACTGGATTCCAGTCCACCCTCAATGACTACTCAGCCATGATTTCTAGCATAGATTAATCACTGTGGCGATTACGCGAACACCCGTCTGACCGTGTGTCCTGTTTGTTTGCAGTTTCTTGGACGACCTCGACCGGTTAGGTGCTAGAGACTACCAGCCCACCGAGCAAGATATTTTAAGAACTAGAGTCAAAACTACTGGTATTGTAGAAGTGCACTTCTCCTTCAAAAACCTTAATTTCAAGTAAGTATTCTTCTTTATATTTCCATATTAGTATACCCTATAGTACCTGTCTATATAGATACGGAGCTAAAGCAGTGGGGTTCTGCACATGGCTAATTTTAATAGGAAAATAGCTTAGCCTCATTCCAAGCCTTGCCTATACTGGTTAAAAGGTACGACCAGGGAAGAAGCACTTTTAACTTGGCCTAGTTTCAGTAGTTCGGTGATTTTAGTCCGGTTCAAACAAATATATATTCAATGAAGCGGACTAAAATCACCGAACTAATGAAACTAGGCCTTTAAGTTATTCCAGCGGTAAATTTTCTGGCTCTATCGACACGCTGTCTACTGATGATTCTCTAAACAAAAACAACTTGCAATAGTACATACATTTTCGTCATAGATATTCCGATAAAGTCGACTATTGGGTTACTGTTACTGTCTTATTTATTCCATGCAATATATTGCTGCTTATAAGCAGTTAATAAGTTATGTTCTGTTCTTCTTTTCTTTCCTTACATTTTTGAAACTAATTTTAGATCATGTCATACATATTTAATACTTGTCAAACTAAAATAGTTATCTGCGTTATGAATGAGAGAAAGGCACAGACGTGAATCTGATTCATGGGACAGGATAGTGTTAATGTTAATTATTGTTTTCCTTTAACGTGACTAATGTTCACAAGTTACCTAAGTACACACACGTAACACAACTTTACAATCATTATTGAGGGATGTGAATATTTAAAACAGCAGTATTATTAAGGTACAGAACCTTATGAAGAAAAGTTATATTTATGAATCATTGGCACGGTCCCAGCATTGTTACTCATTGTTCTGTGAGAAATAATATATTTTTTATCTGTTAATTGTTATGCTTTGAGTCACATGGTTCGCACACTACGCTTGAAGCTTATATTTTACTGTCTCAGAATGAATTTATAGTTACTTTTATTAACAGAGAACTAGCGTATGGTAATCTTCATCAGTCTTAAATATCTCTTGAAATGTACTGAATTTTTAGTTCAAACAATTCAAAGTGACAATAATATATCTACAGTGATCATGATGTCACATAATAAAAGGAAAACAAATACAATTTACTAAACTATTATATTTTTAGGTATTTTACCTACACTTTGCTTTATAATGAACCTGAAGTTTCAGAAATAATAACATTGAAATAAAAGACGGAGAAATTGTATCTATATCATGCGCAAAATGATTTATCAGTTGGATTGAAATGCCGAGAGGAACGCACATATCGGTTAGAATAGGATACATATTTTATGTTACGACTGGCCATAAAGTGGCTTTTACCGCACGCTACGGGAAACGCCGCTTTCTGGCCAAGTATAGACATAAAATGATGTACACAACACGGGAGGTAATAAAGAAAGCTCCTCGATCCTCAAAAAAAATCGATCGCGTATTTACGTCCCTCGTTTGCAGCTCGGGCCGCAAACATTTGCGATCTTGGCTTTTCTTTGTTTTACCGCCCTAGTTGTGTAATGTACTATTTCAATATAGATTTTGGTTTATCAGTCTGCTTGAGTATGCCTAAAATTTTTGTATCTTCCCAAACTTCCAGATTGTTTGACGTGGGTGGGCAGAGGTCGGAGAGAAAGAAATGGATCCATTGCTTCGAAGACGTGACCGCGATTATATTCTGCGTGGCCATGTCGGAGTACGACCAGGTGCTTCACGAGGACGAGACAACGGTAAGAATCTATTTAATAGAGTATTTGAAAATAATCAAAATAAATTAATTAATACTAACCATCAAATTGTTTCCAAAACTGAAAACAGCTATGCTAATTTTCATGCCATCAGTGATTTTAAATCGACAAAAACTAAAAATAAGAAACCATGTTGAACTGTGACGTCACAAACAAGTATTTCATAGTGAGCTGATTTGATCTGTCATCAAATAGCTTATTATGAAGTTGTATTAAAATGAAGGCTATAATATTTATTAGTTGCAAATATGTTAATTTATATAAAAAGCATGGGCCTTTCTAAAGCAAACCAACATCTTTACTAATCCAGCCTGCTACCTAAAGTTTGACAAAACTATTTTTTTTGTAATTTTTTTCGTATTAATGTTGAATAAAACTTACAATAATTACATTAAAACGTTATTTTAATCTGATAAACTTAATGAACCAAATGAGCTAAAAATTTGTACTCTTGTTGCGTATTCCGTAACAGCAACAAACACCAAATTAATATAAATTGATTGATTGCTATTTATGACAGAATTTGTCCAAAATAAATGCCAAGTTCAAATTTAACAGAAAACTCTCACCCCACGTCCATTAGCTCCGTTACCTACAATTTCATCTCAACACAGTCTTCGCTTCACCGACCAACTAAGAGTTGATGGGACTGAATCTACCTAGCGAACTGATAAATCAGTATTGTCAGTGTGGTTTTTCAAGAATTACCAGATCCTGGCTCCTGATCTGACCTTGCTCGTACCAGTGACTTTATCGGAACTTATGTACGAAATATTATTAGATATTTACCATTAGCTTTTCGGTGAAGGAAAAACATCGTAAGGAAACCTGCATACGTCTGCGAAGAAATTCAAAGGTGTATGTGAAGTCCTCAATCCGTGTCTATGAGAGTGGGCCTCTGCCCAGCAGTGGGACGTATATAGGCTGATGATGATATGGTAGTCACAAGCCCAGTAGCGCCCGCCCTAGCGGAAAAAATCTGGTAACCCTAATTTGTATACAACTGTTCGCAAGCAGGTGTTAAAAGCCATAACTACATACATTTCATCAGACTGTAAAGAACCCTCTTTGCAGTCTGGTGAAATGTATGTAGTTGTAGTTATGTGTCCCCTCACGCGAAATTAGTTTGGAGTCCGCTCGTTTTAATTGTGTGAGGTCACAAACATCATTCGCATAAACCGTTCGAGAGATATCGTTCTAGTCATTCTTATTTCCTAAGGAAATTCTACATTAAGATTTTTCCTGTAGTCGTGACCTCATCGGCACGGAAAGTTTTTTTGCACAACACTGTAATAGTAAACCGTAGTAAACTGGTATTAGTACAGTAGTAGTAAATATATATGTAGA
Organism: Eudemis profundana; assembly: GCA_947034925.1. Lineage (NCBI taxonomy): Eukaryota > Metazoa > Arthropoda > Insecta > Lepidoptera > Tortricidae > Eudemis > Eudemis profundana. The sequence goes on from OX344811.1 coordinate 9,852,497, forward strand.
TTGTTTAGGAAGAGTTTCTGGCTCAACATGTGCGTGCAAATTTTCACGTTCTCCACTACCAAGGGGAATTAATTTGATATTCAAACCTAACGGGCGACACGGTATACAAGACTTTACCTTATATTTAAGTGTGTAATGAGACTTTTAGTTGGAAATTGCTTCGTCCTTCATTTTTCTTGCTTCTAATATTTTTATGGCTACAGTACCGATTTTCACAGAAATAACAAGTTCATTTGGAATAGAAAGTTACTTGAGTAATCATCGTTGCTACCTCTACGGTGATTACAGCGGTTCTACCTTTCCATGATTAGAAATATAAATATCGAAAGCACCCTCCCCACTATACTGACCTGATTTCCACACTTTTAAACCGATCAAACTGAGTTTATATTTGATTTTTGGTTCAAGTAGCAGTTTTCATCGCCCATACTCGTTGAATTTGATAAAAATGAACTTGGACTAATTTTACTTTAATTTGCATCTCATTTGTATAAGATACCAGTACCCGTAGCACAACTGTGACGCGCGATAGATACTACAACGAACGAACGACACACGAGGAACAACAAAGTCACAACAACGAAGTCGCTGTCCGTTGTTGCTAGCTTGTGCAAATTGAATTCAACTGGCTAATATGAATCTGAAATGATGCTGACGGCGCGGGTTCCCGTTCAAAAATTGTTCATATACATCGATGATGCTAGTTAGACTTGTGAAACTGTAACTTGGAGCTTCGTGAAACGGACTATAGCTGTAGGATGTAAAACTGTGAATAGTAAGGTCAGTTGCAGAGGAAAGGAAACCCCTTGTCATACATTCGTAGTATTGCACACTGTTCTCTGCAGTTGACAGTACAGGTCGATTCACAAGAGCTGGCGTGGATTTAGTCTGAAATAAACACTGGCTGCATACAAAATCCGCGTCAGCTCTTGTGAATTGACCTGTACTTACATTTAATAAGCGTATAGTAAGTACTAAATTTGGGTTACGCTCTATGGTTCTCACGTGTTGTATCTATGGCATTCCAGAACCGCATGCAAGAGTCGCTGAAGCTGTTCGACTCGATCTGCAACAACAAGTGGTTCACTGACACCAGCATCATCCTCTTCCTGAACAAGAAGGATCTCTTCGAGGAGAAGATCCGCAAGTCGCCGCTCACCATCTGCTTCCCTGAATACACTGGTCAGTATAACTATTTGTAAAACTCGCTATTTTTACTAAAAAGTGGGCAAAACGGGTATAGTAGCGTCTAGCCACCATATCTATTATAAACCTACTGGACTAAAAAGGAGGTAGGTATCTAACTCGCAGAGATACAGTAATACACACAGGGTAGTTGCCAGCAGCTTTCATTATTCCTTGTTTATACATACTTTGCTAAAATATGCCAATGAATGTTAGCTTGCCAACCTGGGCGGCAAAGATTGCACAGCAGTGATTACATTTTGGAACTCATGACTTAAGAAAACGAATGCAAAATAATATTTATAAGATATTATGTATCGTATGATCGTCGAATTCAAGGCTAACTCATCGTCATCGTCGCTCTTGAACTTTTTTGGCGACAGAGACTTTTTCAAACATGAAAAATTTTGGCCCTATGTTTGAGAAGTGGGGCATAAGTTGAAAAAAGAACGTCCTCAAAAGCACTTTAGTTGCGAAATATTATACTTGCGGAACCCCTGTCGATGCCTTACGGAACTCCAGGGTTCCGCGGAGCATACTTTGAGAATATCCGATCTATGCCTACAAACGCTACTTGTTTGTAGGCAGCGGTCGGCAACCTGCGGCCCGTGAACCGCTCACTTGCAGCCCTATATTCCAGTCTGTATTGCGGTCGCTATATTCCGAATCCCGCGTCAATTTCCTTAGCTACAATGTGGCCCTTGGCTGCTAACCGGTTGCCGACCGCTGGCATAGATGAAGATCGTTTGATAACATGTAAGGGCTCGTTCAGAAATCATGTGATCAAATTTGGCCTATTTTTGACCCCATCCAAGATGACGTGTAATTTTTTTGTAAGTATATGAGTCAGGTACCATTAGACGCCGAGCAAGTCGTATATAATATTTTAAAGTTGATAAATGATATTTGGTTAAATACTCTTAAATATTGTTAAGTAAATTCGATGTCTTCTCGGACCCCCTCCCCCCATCGTGATCATTCGTGATATTTTTCTGACCCCCCCCCATATTCGATCACGTGATTTCTGAACGAGCCCTAACCGATTGCATTGTCGTGAACAGGCGCGCAAGAGTACGGCGAGGCGGCGGCGTACATCCAGGCACAGTTCGAAGCGAAGAACAAATCCACCACAAAGGAGATCTACTGCCACATGACGTGTGCCACCGACACCAACAACATCCAGTTCGTGTTTGACGCTGTCACTGACGTCATCATCGCCAACAACCTGCGCGGCTGCGGCCTCTATTAGACAAGTTTGACAACGGTCGCCGGACCCGTCTGTGAGCTAGCTAATTTTTTAACCTAACGCATAAGTTTTATCCCTCTGTAAGTTTCGGACCGCTCTCGTCGAGTCTCATGCTTGGTAGTTGGTGCGAGTTGACTCGTCGGTTTGTAGCGGCGCTCCCCGGCACCGCCGCGAACGCTTTACTGTTGAAACTCGAAACGTTGAACTCGAAATACTGTCGATCGCAGAGCGTTAGCTACGCCGTATCAGAGTGGTTCGTACGGAACCCGGTATCATAGAACCCCCAAGTAAGCATATCAGCTTGGTGACGTGACCGTCAAGATAGCGTACACCGTAAAGATATCCAGAATCTGATGCTGCCAATAAATACTATCCAAATAGTACCGACGATACACCCTAGGTGAAAAAAATAGTACCCTTTTACTTTTCGACATATAAGGCCTGTTCACGGTGTACGCTACCGGCCCGTCAAGCTGGCGTACATCGCTTGTATCTCGGGAGCGGCTTTGTTTTCGGAAACGCTTTATATCTCAAGAAATTATAGCCAAATAGTTAGTACCCTAGGGCCCTTAAATTTAATTTCTCTATCGTAGAAGCCGAGATATAGAGTACAGCGTGATTTCGAAATTCGAGGTCTTTCTATGTAAAATACCCGGGTACGCTAGCTTGACGATGCAAAATTTTGTACACCGTTAAAACATGGAATATCTCGGCTTCTACAATAACTACAAAAGAAAATTTAGGACCCTAGGGTACTATTTTTTGGGATATAAAGCGTTTTCGAAAACCAAGCCGTTCCAGAGATACAAGCGGTGTACGCTTGACGCCTGGTAGCGTACACCTAGATATTTCGTCGGCACTATTTGGGTACTATCTATTGACAGCATCAGTTTCTCGATATCTTTACGGTGTACGCCATCTTGACGGTGACCTTGGTGACCTCTCGGCGAGGGCGCCCGGGAGCGCTTCGCGGGCCGGCTCTGCCGCAGCCGCGTGCCGCATGCGGCGCGGGGCTCCGGACGTGACCGACGGCGCCGGCTAGATCCGAGTTGTGATGTGAGAGCGCTTTCACATTGCACGACACTATATCGTTATTGGACACGACAGCCGATAGCCATCCGATATCGTGTGATGTGTTCACATTATCTCGGAAAAATCGTGTCGGATCGGCCATTTTTCGAGCTTTGTGCGAAAAATGCCAGCCTAAAATAAAAAAACTTTAATTTGCTGTATCTATTATATTTGAGACGCAAAAAAGATCTGTCCACAGAAAATATTGGATACATCCCATTGCGCAAACTAGATACTCAGATATACACCAGTCCTTACGCACACAGAGACAAAGTAGATACACGTAGCAAACACACAAAAATTATCGTCCGATAGCTCACGGGCGTCCAATACTGCCAACATATCGGTGTCGTCTCCGATATCCGATATCGTGTCGTACAATGTGAAAGGCAGGTACATATTTCATACATTTTACTTGCCCCGATATCGTGTCGGTGAGCGATAACGATATCGTCTCGTGCAATATGAAAGCGCTGTGACCGTTATTTTTCCTTGTAACATAAACCGATACCTGTTTAGTCGAGTCGTCCGGCACGGTCCGGCCGGGCTCAGAGCGACGGACGCGGCTAGAGATCTAGTGTTCAATTCTAAATGTTGGTGCTAGAGGGACGACCTGGCCGGCGCCCGGCGGAGCCTCGGCCCGCGCCGGCATCGATGTTTACGTTGTATTTGTGTAAGAGTATTTATAGCCGCGTGTGGAATAACCCGCTTGGAGCTGCGAAAGCGAACGCTTATATACTCACTCTCTTACGGACCAAACGGAAAAGAACCAATATAGTAGAACTGAAACTGTAGTGGGGAATGGACACGTTCACAGGCCTACTTTAACTGATACAAAACGTCATTCCATTATTAAGTATTATCACTTACGATGAGAGATTATTTTTTATAAACTTTTGAATGCAAAACTGTAACCACTATCATACTGAGATGTTATTTTACATATTGAGTCGCCTCCTAATGTAAGTTAGCTCCCCCCGGCGCGCTGCGTCCGCGCCCTGTAGCGCACAAATTAGTTATTCCTACGAGAGCATTACTTGGTATGCCATATTTCTGAATAGTTATTTTTGTTTGTATTATTTTCTATATCACTTTACTGTAACCTTAAAATATAGCCGATAAGGATAATGTTTCGTTTTCTATTGTAAAATCATGCTATTTATTTTATGTAGCGTACGTAATCGTATTAAAGATGGTAATTGTAAACTGTCATGTTTAATTTATATTTAAGTGGAACCAACTACTCGGTCGCGGCCGCTCGCGGCTCGTTAAGATATGTGAGTATATAAACTCGGTATACACTCGCGAAATTGGCGTAATCAAACACTATACATATATATAACTATATAACATAATTTATTATTAATATTAAAATAAAAATCTTACTTTAAGAGTTAGGACTGTAACTGTATCAATAAATATTAATTAATAATGCAATTAGACAGTAACCTTTACTATCGTCATAGTTAGGTGATTGATTTTTCATTTTACGTTTATGAGTATGTAAAAAGTGGATAAATGAAAGTGACGCCTACACTGTGACGCGCCGGCCCGAGCTCCCCGTGCCGCGGCCTCTGCCGGCCACGGTCGGGCCCCGTCGGCCTCGGCCGAGCCCCGGTTGGTCCCCGTCGGCCTCGGTCGGCCCCGGCCGGACCCCGTCGGCCTCGGCCGGCTCCTGTGCCTCTGCGGCCCTCGGCGCGGTCAGAGACCTGCAAACCAAAGATTATCTCGCGTTCAATATTTAGTGATTTGTTGATTGTTGAGCGTTGCGGCCGGCGGCGCCGGGGTCGCGGCGGAGCACGCGGCGCTCGCTTGTTGCTAGGTAGGTTTTTTACTGTTATGTAAACGATATGTGTACGTAAAACTAATAAAAATAATATTAGCGCAGTTCTACATTCAACCCGAACCTAAATTTAAGTAAGCTTCACCCTACATTAAAAGTTTTTTAATGGATGAATGGTGGTGGATGTAAGTGATTTGATTCCTATGTCTTCGTTATCGTGTAGGGCCTCGCCTCGGCCGTGCGCCGCTGCGCTGGGGGCTCGGCGGGGCCGGACTCGGACGCCGGAAGGTAACAAAACGAGCCCGAGAAAAATATTTCGTACGAAATAAAATGACGTTTAGACAATGTTATGTCTGTAGGCTAAAGATTTAAAAGCTCGGCCAGTGTTTCCTTCGCTAAGATGTGCTATCAGGCGCCTGACGTGAGTAGTCGGCGTTCTAACGACACGGTGTCATGAACACTACGCTGCAATTAAATGGGGAGAGCAGAGGGGTAACCCTCGTATAACCTGATTGTCCTTAAGTTTGCATCTGATTTGTATGCTACGTCATAGACGTCAGGTGCAACCTTAGAGCAACCGGGTAGGGTAGTAGTGTTGCTTTACGCGACATTTCCGAACGCCGGCCTCGACGAGACCCGCACGGCTAGAGTATAATATAACATCACGCATTTACTTGAAGACTTTCAGCCGCTGAACATTATTGTATGCTTTAATGTTTCGAGTGAATGTGATGTAAATTTTGTACACTGCCGCATTGTTTATTCGCTCGGATCACATTTAGTTTATAAGACAGTAACCGAAACGCACACGCCACAAGTCCGGGACACAAACGGTGCGCACCATTGACGTATACAAAGGACAGAGCTAAGCGAGCGCGCAGACGGTCCCAACGCTTTGGCGGTAAAAATACCGCCAAATCAGTGCCAGTCGGCAGTTCGACACCCGGCGCGTGCACTGCGCAGCTGGTCTTTATAGCTGTATTTTTTGTTACGTGGAAAATAGTTCCGAACTGTTCGGATGGGCCTATCCTTACTTTTGAAATCATTGGTGCGCACATATGCTGATGACGCACAACGCGAGACGACGCTCAACGTGCGGCGCTGCCGCGTGGCTTGTGCGGACGCTTCTTATTTGAAGACTGAAATGTTGCGGCTCAAAATATTCTCGCGCTTTATTAGACCCAGCAAAGGTGAGATTTTTAGGAGAGTTAGCGTTTAGTAAACCGGTCGTACGTCTCGCCGCAGACGGAGAGACGGACATCATCCGACGGAGCGAATCGAGTACAGAGCGACATTCAGTCGTAATTTTTTAATATTAAACGCTCACAAAACACAATGTTGTCGATTTATAAACAATATCACCATGCTTCATTCATATTTGCCAAAGTTAATACTAACCTCACTATTTATACCTACTGTATGTTCGATGATAAAATTGTGAGATCGCGCCGGGCGCTCGGCGCGCCGCGCCGCCGCCTCGCGCGCGGTCGTGTTGGTACTGATCAGAGTACAATGTTGAAAAATATCTTATTTAGAATTGATGACAATGTAAACATTTATTTCTAGCGCGTGCGAAGGTCCGCCCGCGCCGGGCCGGGCGCGCGGTCCCGACCGGTCGGACCGCTCGGCGGGCCCTAGGGCTCCGCCCCGCACACGCGCACTCGGCCCGGCTTCCGGGCTTACCTCTCTAATGAACAAACGTTTAAGAAAGTAAAATTTTTAGTCACTAGTGGGTAATTTTTGAATGTGATTCAATCTTATCTTTATTTTTCTATATCGAGTGACATCTTTTGTAACTTTAATTTCTTTATGTTCCAACTTATATTTTGTAATGCATTTACTGAAAGCGATGTATTTAACCAACGATGTAATGAAATAATATTTTCTCTTTTTTGTATCTCGTCTGCACTGGTATTTTTTATTGAATTTACTATAAATGTACTTTAAGTGTATAATTTTAAATAAATTACTGAAAATGATTATATTCTAATTTTTATGTTCAAATAATTATAATCGTTTTATTTAAATCCTTCCTTTCCTTCCTTGTAACGAAAATTTAGTTTATTGAAAGAAATCTGTTATACCATTGTGAATACTCACAAAAAGTTGAAAATTTATTCTCATCAAGTACACTATTAGTATTTTCGGCTTTTTTAGGAATTTCCTTATTTTTGCTGCGGACCGTACTCAGGACAGTACCTAGCTAATGAACTAACATCAACATTTCTTTATAAATGAGAGAAAAGGGTAAATTACGCATTTTTCGTTAAATTTTACTATTCGAATAATATGAATACTTTGATTTCCGATATTCGAATATTCACAGAAAACATTCTTACAAGCGTTTGAAATCACGCAAACAGTACAAAAATTAACTAACAAGCCATCTATAATAATAGTACATTACACAACTAGGGTGGTAATACAAAGAAAGGCCGAGATCGCAGAAGTTTGCGGCCCGAGCTGCAAGCGAGTGACGTAAATATGCGATCGAGGGCTTTCTTTATTACCTCCCGTGTTGTGTACATCATTTTATGTCTACACCTGGCCAGAAAGCGGCTTTTTCCGTACGCACAGCGTACGGAAAGTCACTTTATGGCCAGGTGTGGCATAAATAAAAAATATGTAAGGGACCCTTTTTTTTTTGGCGATTATTAAAGTAAAAATTAAACGTATTAACCCTACTTTTTCAGTATTCGAAATAATCGTATTATTTGAATAATTAATACTTTAGTATTCGAATTTTATTTCCGGCAAATATTCGAATTGCAAACTCTAGTTATGACGCCACATCTCATGGTCTAACTTCAGCCTGCACCAAGTCGAATCACGATCTGAAGTTGCCAATCAAATTTTTCCTCGTGGCCAAAATTCCGCATACCCAGAATACTATTTTAAATTCAGAAATCTGGTATACGGAGAATCTGATAAGTTGATAGCATGGTATTTTGTTTGAAAAATCTGGTACTTTGGGCACGAGGGTAAATTTCATCACCATCAGTGAGTAAAAAGGTTGGTATCTATAGACTAGGCTGTCGCTAATGGGCAGTACGATATCAGTCGAGAAAAACGCATAGAAGATGCGACTTTTATGCGTAATTTTTTCGAAAGATTACACAACTAGGGTGGTAAAACAAAGAAAGGCCGAGATCGCCGATGTTTGCGGCCAGAGCTGCAAGCTAGGGACGTAAATATGCGATCGAGGGCTTTCTTTAGTACCTCCCGTGTTGTGTACATCATTTTATGTCTAGACTTGGCCAAAAAGCGGCTTTTTCCGTACGCGTAGCGTGCGGCAAAACGTCGGGAATAGTGCAATACCGCATAAGTAGCACATGTAGATAAGGTTTCAATTTCTAACAAAAATGCTTGAACCTGAACCTTATCTACATATGCTACTTACGCGGTATTGCACTATCCCCGACGAAAAGCCACTCTATGGTCAGGTGTGGCATAAAATAAATACCCGGACGGAACCTCGCCAACGCATTGACCTGACCAACCAGCATTTAGCAACCCGGCCCACTAGAGGTGCTTCAGTTATTTGTTAGCGAGGCTACGTCCGGCTATTTATTTTAAGGTCCTTGAGTACGACGAAGTTTAGTCAAGTATGGTCTCGCCACTTCTGTATAATGCCTCGCCTTATGATTCTTGCATGTTAATTATAGTCGGCCTCAAAAATAAAATGATTTGAAGCCATCTGCCAGCCTGGAGAGAAGCTAAGGGCGTTCAAATATGAAAGAGGTTTGTAACGGTGTAAGCATTCTGGGGCGCAATGCGATGTCTGTCATCACAAATAACATTTTTATTGTTTTCTCTATTACAGTAAAAATATTATTATTATTTTCACTATTTAATCTGCCATCTAGGCCATAATCAGATAGGAGGGACTAATTTTATTATCCTATTAATAAAAATATTATAAATCAGCTTCCTAGTTTATCCAATGTACATTATAAAATGTACATTGGATTACCCCCGAAATGCTTGATTAAATAAAAAGGCAAAGTTATAAAATGAAATTAGTATTTAATTCATAAATAACATTCTCTTATTAAATTGGACGTAGTTTAGCGAAAAGTACCCAATCCACAAGACTGATTTATATGGAATTGCATACAAAACTGTGTTGTGGATTGGATCCTTTTCGCTAAAGTACGTCTAATCGTGGAAGTTAATTATCACAGTTTTTTTATACAGAGAACAATTAAGTATGCTTATAATCTAAAATTTACTAAAACATGTTACATAGTTCTCACTATGACCGGCATTTACTTTATCCTAAATTGGTTGTACTCTTAATAGTTAAAATTTCAGTTTCATTAGGTTCTTCAAGATTTAGCTTTATTTTTGTTAAAACAATCAATATGGAACCATAAAACTTGTGGTGCCCACAGCAGTCATAAAATGTTTTGAACATGGTAACATTTCTTAACAATAGTAATTTTTTTATCAATTCTGAAAACATTTGATTCATTTTGCTTACTAATAAGTTAATGCTTGGTTAAATGCTATGCTTCGTTAGTCATAACAAACTTGAGTTTCTTCTGACTTCAGCTCTCACTAAGCGACCCGGCCCACAATTAAAATACAGAATTAAAAGTACACATAAATTATACCAAAATGTTTAGAAGTAACTTGAAACCAAAATATTTTTTTCATCAGTTCAGTGCCCATTAACAATAATCTCGGTAGTTGGTGCCTTCGGTACTGCTGTAGATTCATCAGCTGTTAAGGCAGCTTCATCTTCCAAGTGGTGGTGTAAGGCTGCAGTCAGAGCTTTAATGAATGCAAGTAGGTTTAGAGAATCGCTGGTGGAACGCGGCGCGTGCAGCGCCAGCGCTAAGAAGGGTAGCCGGCGCAACGCCCGGCCGGACAGCGCCGCCGCCGATGCCGCCTGCGCCACTTCCCACAACCTGAGACTCGCGCGCGCGTGCTCCGATTCTGCCCAGTCCGCATCCTTGAGCACTCTATGCGCAAACAGGAGATCCCGCGGCGCTATCACGCCACGCGCCATCAGTTCCTCGCAGCATCCGCGCAGAATCTCGTAGGCGGCACGAGGCGCCGGAGGCCCAACCCGACGCTTGAGATCCGCGCGATCAACAAAAGCCACATCTACTGCTGCAGTCAAGTTAGAGGTTGCAAGCACGAGAGCGTTAGGAAGGCGTCGCAACCGGTCTAATTGAGTGAGCAGAGCGTTGACGGCACGAAGGGCGTCCGAAGGCTCAAGGCCGGCCATGGCAGCGCGCCGTGCGTGAGCTAGTGATTCTACCTCGTCCACCAACACTACACACAACATCCGCGGATCGGACGCGATTTCGCGTACACGGTCGAAAAGCTTCGCAACCAGTTTACCGCTCTCAGAAAACCATTTTGAAAAAAGTCCATGGGCATTAATCTCCAGAAGCCGAGCTCTCGGAAATCGTTCGCCAAGGCGGATTGCCAACTTTTGAGCGAGCGCGCGGCAGAGACTAGTCTTGCCTGTACCGGGTGGACCATGCAGTAGCACTACGCGGCTCCACCCTACCACAAGAGGGTTCACGCCACGGTCTGTCAATTCTAGCGCCGTCTCTACGTAACGAAGCGTGTCTTCCTTAAGCCGTGTGTCGTACAAGAGGCTTTCCCACAAGCCATGAAACTCGGCCGCGGGTAAAGCCCACACATCTGCAGCGGATACCTCTTCGCCGGACGTGTCATCGGTCATAGTATCTGTTTCCACGCCATACCGGTCTAGCATGAATACGCGAATCACAAGGTCAACGTCACGTGGGGATACATCGAGTTCATGGTCCGTATCGCATAGTGTAATGCACTGCACGTGTTCTTTCAGCTCTAGTGTATCTTCGAACTCGGTACTGTTTATTGTAGCACCAGGAGTTACCATAGCGAAATTAATTAGATAGTCACGTACTAAGTTTTGAATATAATCGTTAGATGCACGACTTTTCCTTACTTTAACAACTTCAACATGAAGGGGTGCACTCATGATGATAAATTTTAATAGAAATATCGTACAAAGCAGAAACTCAACACAAATAACTGCCGAACGTGATTCAAATGTTTAAACTGACAATATGAACGTCAACGTTACGTCAAAAAATATCAAAGACATTTTTTTTTTTTTATTCCATTGACAATCTGGTGAGAAAGCTGTTTAAGCCATTGTCAAACACATCGCTTTGGCCTCGTCATCATATGCGGAAAGAGAATATGATTAATTTTGGGGGGCGCTGTAATGCTTTTGTACCGTATGTGCCGTATCTTCTGTTCTGTGGCCATACTGGTTAGGTTAGTTCCGTTTTTCGCCACGCCTATTCTCTTTCCAATATTTTTTAATAATCTAACTGACGGACTAAACAGTTTTTTAGTCGAGCTTGTTCAGCTCGATAAAGCGTGGCCAAATAATGCCCAGCCCGATAATACGCAACCCAATAATTGGTGTATATTGCTTCTGATTCAGTGTACCGATAATGTCCAGCCCGATATTCCCCGGCTCTATAATCTCCAGCCCGATAATTGGTGTCCACTTTTCCAGCAGGTCGACGAACCCCCGCTGCGCGGGGCTTCTATTTCTACTCCAAAGGACACAAGCTGACCAACAAACTTAACCTGAAAAAAAATAACTGTCTCTGGTTTTTGGCTTCCAATTATCGGGCCGGGCATTATCACCCTGTACAGATAATGCTCGGCCCGATAATTCGAAGCCATTGGGTTGCATATTAGAGTCTGTGCGGAAAGAGAATAGGATTAATTTTGGGAGGCGCTGTAATGCTTTTCTACCGTATGTGCCGTATTTTCTGTTCTGTGGCCATACTGGTTAAGTTAGTTCTTCGTTTTTCACCACGCCTATTCTCTTTCCGCACAGACTCTATCACCCAAACGTGACTTCGAAATATCGGGCCATTTATATATATAAATGTACAGGGCGATAAAGCTCGACCGATAAAGCCCGGCTCGATAATCTGCGACCGTGGATTATCGAGGCTGTACATTATCGGGGCAGACTTTATTTTGGCTGTGCATTATCGTCTCTCGAATTGAATTGACGCTTGGCTTGAATAAAAAATCAATTCTAACCTAAGTTTTCTACGAGTTAAATAATATAAATAAACTATGAAGGACGTTATAGATGTAATGGCTTTACAAAGTACCAGACGTGAGCGACGTTTGCCAGATTATCGTAGTGCACCAGGGCACAGTTTAGCCACAAACTTCATATTCGAGTGCGGTATAAAGCTGGGCTTGCAACCGGCTACAGTGGCTGCAGGAGCTATATTTTATCATAGATTCTTCAAGGATGCGGATAAAAACGATTATGATTGCTACGTAATATGCACAGCCTGCCTTTGCGCCGCTGGAAAGTCCCGGGATGAGGCGGTGAAACTGCGAGATGCCGTCAATGTGGCGTATAACACTATCAATCGTGGCGCTGGGCCTTTGGAGTTGGGTGAAGAGTATTGGTCTTGGCGCGGTGCGGTAGCACAGGCCGAGTTGCTGGTGCTAAGAGTACTGGGCTTTAACCTAGATGCGCCGTCACCTCACAGATACTTGTTGCACTACCTGAGGTCCCTGCAGGAGTGGTTCCCAGCTTCGCAGTGGCGCTCTGCTCCGATAGCGCGCACGGCGATGGCTTTCTTGCAGGACTACCATCATTCACCAACTGTATTAGACTACCGAGCACCTCATATTGCAGTAGCTAGCCTAACATTGGCTCTACATGTTCTGGGTGTCTCTGTGCCTTTGGCATCTACTTTAGATGATGATGCGGCATGGTATTCGGTAAGTGTTCCGTATAGTCAATTTTATATTATTATATTAAAGCTTTATGAATATGTGTGATCGAACTTGACTGACAAACCAAATCAAACTAAAAATACTATGTATATATTATTTCAACCTTATTGTTACAGGTGTTTACAAAGGACTTGCAGAAGGAAAAGAATTGGGAGATAATGGAAAAGATAATGCAAGTTTATAGCAGGGAACCTGAACCTATATGAGAATTAATTAGTAATTAGAATTAAGATATTCCCATATTTTTAATTAAAATAGAATAAGAAACAGTATCAGCAGATTTTTGTAATATTGAACTGAAGATGCATTTTATATGAGACGGGTTAGATGGGATATAAAATTTCAACCAACTTGTGTATTGAAAGCAATTCTAGCATAACTACCGCGCCCCACCCAGACATTACCCGGACCCTCTCTAAACTAGGACAAATCCGGGGAAACTCGGGACGGATGGCAGCTCTAGCCTGAAGTAACTTAGTTATACCAGGATTGCTTTCAATGTGGGGCTTTACTTATTAGGTGGTGGGAAATTGCACAATCAGGGCTGATGCAGTTAAGTTACACAGGGCTCCCTGTAGGCAAGGTTAACATTGTCTGTTTCTCATTTTACCAATAGCAAAAGCTGTGTACAATGGTGTGGAACTACACGCCACTGCGGTATGTTAGTATGGAAACTAGTGTCACACTGTGTAGTGTGTACATACATTTAATCCTAAGCCAGATGCTCATATCATAAATACTAGTACGAGGGTGGTATGATAAGTAGTGAGCATACCCATGAACATGAACATGAACATAGGTACCACACCCAGCCAGGACGTTGCCTGACCCGGACTAGCCGGATACACCAGGGGGCACAGATTTATAGGGAGTGACACGCTCTGGGATGGGAGGGGAAGGCCGACTAGCCGCAGCCGGTCGACCACAATCAACCGATTATGCAACCTTTAGCCAATATTGGAAAATGGGAGAGACAGGATAGAGCATCGGGGATGAGCGTTGATGAGTTGCAGCGCGTGCTCTCGTTGGCATCTTTGCGTAGCGGGTTCATGGTTGGTCTGTTGAAGATATTGTCGCTTGGGGTGCATTGGGGGCCATTTGTTGAACTTCTTCCTCTGATTCGCTGTCCGTTTCAGGTAGTTGGTAGATTTCTCGGGCTGCTGAGATATGATCTTCCTTGTTTGCTGCAAACTCCATCCAGTCTGAGAGGCTCCTGTTGTAGTATAGCATATCCTGCTCTAGGGTGTCTTTCCAGGTAAAGCATGGCCGACCCACTTTAAGTGTTTTCGCCTGGTGTCTGCGCGCCGCGTGCGGCAAGTGTGGGCATGGGCGTCTCAGGATGTGTCCGTGGTCCGTGGTAGCACAGTCGAAGGCATTTTATTCTTTTTGTTATGGTTTTTCCTTCTAGAAGGTCCTTTATTTTACTGGGGGCGGGGGCGGATCCGGCATTGCTTATCATGTCTGCGGTCTGGGTTCTTTTTAAATATGTTTAGGTTAGGTAGTTATCTATTGTTGTGGTCCGTGATGCAATATCTGAGTTGTAGTTGATGTCTTTGTTTATTTTAACGTCGCTATTTTAACGGAATTCCAGTTAATGTGCACGCCAAATGCGCGACGCTCTGTGGCGCCCTTTTGTGTCCCGAGGAGACAAAAAAAGGTTGTATATTGTACACTAAGATGTTTGGTACTTTTATGATATTGTTTTAAGACAAGATTTTTACTCCGATTTTGATTGTTTTATTATGCCGGAGGTACGGTGTTAGTTTGCCGTCAGGTAGTTGCGGGGGATATCCGCGGGTAGCGTCGGGTGTATTTGTTTAATAAGCTTCAACTTTCTGGTAGCGTCGCGAAACGATTGCTAACAGATGTGGTTGGCCACAGCTATCTTTTTGTTCGAAGGGCGGTGATTTTTTGTGCGCGTTATGGGTTTCAAGGCCTCTGGAGTTATTCGTTCTAGATATTAATTACAAGTGTTGATATTGCTAAAATACATGGATATTGGGCTTGATGAGTGGTACTCGTTCGCGATACCGCCTGGAGTGAGGGGTTTGTTAATGAGTTACGCTTTGTCTTTTAGGTGATTCAAGGTGTCTACCTGAGGTGCCTATTGTGTTTAATCGTATTGCCTATTTAGTAAGATCTAGTGTCTAGGGCTAGCGAGAGATGCAGATTACAAATGGTCTGCTTGTTTCTAGGGTTAGTATTGACTGTTTGCCACCTATTGAAGCTTGCTTGGGTTGAAGTGTTCAGTGCGTATTGTATTATAGGGCATTGAGATTACACGGTTATCAGGTTAACGTGATTGGGCTGGTGTGGACGGCAGAGCTAGATGAGATATGAGCTATCCGTTGTGAAACCGGTGGTTTAGTTTATTTACCGTGTCGCAGGTTCCGCGTGTTGTCTGGAGCGTATTCGTTGAGGTAGTCTGGCTTATCTACTTGGGGAGGGCCTCGTATGCTAGTGCAGATTCAGTCGCGTGGGTAGCAGAAAGCTGTTATAATGGATAGATCTCACCGGATTAGGTCGAAACCGAGCAGCAAAGTGTAGACTCCTCGCGTCGGTTTGGTACTGCACGTACCGCCGGCAGGGTGCTGTAGGACCTCTAACGGAGCTCCGGACCGTACACACACAAGACCACAATCACACATAGGCTGTCTAACATAAACGCACTGAACACTTGAATAATGTCCTATACGGAGTCGGCACTTCGTTAGGAATCACGCGTAGTTTGTCTTAGCGAGTTTCGTAATTTACACGCGGTGCTAGTAGGACGCTGAGGCGCGGGTTCGCAAACATCTGTTGATGGTTCGCTTTTTTGTCGATACTCGACTGCCGGGTTTTAAGAGCGGTAATGGGGTCCGGAGTGATCTCAAGAGCACGTCCGTCTCGTGTGACCCACCAAACGGTATCGATAAGTAGTGAGCATACCCATGAACATTTATTTTTTATTATTTTTTTAATTTTTATTTTTCAACGTAGTCCCCTTTCAAGTTTTTGCACTTTTCCCAACGCGTCTCCAACTTCTTTAAGCCCTCCAAAAAATATGTCTTCGGAAACTCTGCAAAATACTCATCCGTGGCCTCTATGACCTGTTCATTTGACATGAAGCGTTTGCCTCCGAGCCAAGATTTCATGTTTGGGAACAGGAAGAGTTCACACAGAGCCAAATCCGGGGAATAAGGAGCGTGCGGCAGTATTTTGTAACCCAATTAATCCAGTTTGGCCTTGACGATGTGAGATGAATGGGCCGGAGCATTATCCTGGTGAAACAGCACTTTATTGCGGGCTAAACGGGGCCGTTTTTTCTTTAATTCTTCATCAAATCGAGACAATAAATCAGAGTAATATTGCCCCGTGATCGTTTTTCCCTTCGCTAAATAGTCTATGTGGATAATTCCTTGGGAATCCAAAAAAACGGCCGCCAACACCTTCCCGGCCGACGGAACCGTTTTTGCTTTCTTTGGAGCACTTTCGCCGGGACAAGTCCATTGCTTCGATTGTTGTTTTGTTTCGGAAGTATAGTGGTGGATCCACGTTTCGTCCACGGTAACGTAACGCATAAAGAAGTCCTTCGGATTACGTTTTAATAGTGCCAAACAATCTTTGGAAGTAGCCACACGATTCTGCTTGTTTTCTTCAGTTAGCAAACGCGGTACCCATCGGGCCGATAACTTCCTCATGCCCAAATGTTTATGAACGATATTTTGTACACGCTCCAGTGATAAGCCACATACCTCAGCTACCTCCCTCAACTTCAGTCTTCGATCGTTCATCAACATATCACGGACTTTATTGATGGTTTCCTCCGTGGTAACTTCAATTGGACGTCCTGGGCGGGCCTCATCACACACAGATGTTCTTCCATTTCTGAACTCGTTATACCACCGCTTAAATGTGGCAATCGTAGGTGAAACATCGCCATACACGCTATCTAACTCATTTTTTATTTCATCACGCGTTTTACCCTTCAAAAACAGAAAGCGAATCACTGATCGATATTGTTCTTTTTCCATTTTACACAAAAAATGCCACTTATACTGTTTAAAAAGCTATAATTCATGAATTAATTGACGGAATCATTTGAAACTGTCAATTTTCCCGCGTCCACGATGGCGGCTGTAGGTAATGACATTTTTAATATTCAGCCATACCGCATTGATTCAAGGCTCATTACTTATCTCATACCACCCTCGTATTTGTTTTGAGGCTTAATTGTCTACATGTTGTTCGAGAACCCTAGGTTGTTGGTGATATGTTCTACTGTATGTGTGACATTAATATTACTTACAAGGAAAGGTACCCGACTTTCCGACTCCGATCTGCTTTATTTTGATATATGTTAGAGAGTAGTCTAAAATAATAGACACATATTTTTTTTTAGCTGCCCAATCTCAACCTATTGGGACAAACTGACCTCCAAAGTACCGAAAAGTGACTAAACCCTCCAACTTCTACAGAAAAAAAATTCAAGCAAGTTGAGTACCTTTCCTTGTTAGACATTTAATTGTACCGTCAAATGGGGCTAATTAAGACCCGTGAGGCTATTTCGTACTAAGAAAATACATATAAGTAAAAAGTCCATTTATTATTTTCCATGGTAGAAACATAGATAGTCTATCAGAGCCTGAGTCTAATGTGAAGTTGGGGTCATTTTTTCCAAATAGTCTCGCGGTTCTCAAATAGCCCCGTTTTACGGTATAAATAAAATGAATAGCCGTAATCATATCCATTACAAAAATTTTCAGAAATATATGAAGACATTCATTTAACGGATTTCCTATTTCGATAGAAATATTAGTTCAGTCATTATAGATTTTGATCCATGAATAATTAGTTGGTGTTTTCTTCGTAGGTCCCTCGGGAGGGTCACTGGGAGTGTAAATTCAAAAAGTTGACTGAATCAGGCTCCTGCGTATATTCGAAAAACGGTTTTTCTTGAATAACTCGGCTATTTTTGATTTTACAGTAAAACCGTGAGGACAAAAATTGTAGGACATTTGATTCTCTACAAGTTTGGTCCTCACAATCTTTCTTCTAGGATCGATATTTTGGAAATTAAATTTGAAAATTCAAAATATATTCATCATCTCGTTTATTTTCAACTTTACGGCATAAATGAACGTAAAGTTGAAAATAAGCGAGATGATGAAAATATTTTGAATTTGTCGCGAAATTTAATTTCCAAAATATCGATTCTAGAAGAAAAATTGTTAAGACCAAACTTGTAGAGAATCAAATTTCCTACAGTTTTTGTCCTCACGGTTTTACTGTAAAATAAAAGATGGCCGAGTTATTCAAGAAAAACCGTTTTTCGAATATACGCAGGAGCCTGATTCAGTCTACTTTTTGAATTTACACTCCCAGTGACCCCACCCCCGAGGGACCTACGAAAAAAAAAATCCAAGAACTAATTATTCACGGGTAGGGTCGGTTTTTTGGATTTAATGACTGGACTATATTCCAAATTTCGAATCCAACTTCTCAGTGTTTTTGCGTATACGTAAACATTTTAGAAGTACAAAAGGGGTGTGAAAATAGACTCATAAAAAAACTAGACGAAACAAACATACAAGTGAACTTCGATTGTTTTTATTCGAAACTGAGCAGCGGTTGGCCCTAATATTACCTGATAGTCACTAAAGCGACAACGGAGTCAAATCAATTGTGTTAAAACCTAAAAGCTTTCACTGCAAGTTGTATGCACACAGAACTTTAAATTGAAAGCCGAGTAATTTAGTGAGACGAACTATGCGCCGAGTACTCTCGTTTACTAGTTTTCAAACTAATTTATATTTAGTGGCAAGGTACTCTGCTTTAATATGGAGGTACGTTGATATGTACTATAAACAACAGCTAGCGGCAGTAGCTACCTATGCAGAATAGCATGATCAAAATAATCAGCAAATTGCTCAAGCCCCAGTCTCAACAGAGTTGTGGTACAGGTAATTTTGAAACCCCAACAGCATTCGATTCACACGCCTACGTTTTAGTCATTCTTACCGCTGTGTCCAATCACATATCTTCTTTATATATATATAAATATTCTGTACGTGTATTTGTCACCCAACTCCTCCTAAATAGCTGGATCGATTTCGGTGAAATTTTGCGTGTATATTTGAGTCGATCTCTGGCCCTTATTGGTTTCCTTTTAAACTGAAACTAATCCATTTTGTCATGAAAACCCGATCACGATCATCCCTGGGATGGCGGCGTGATCGAGTTAGCGAAGTTCGCCGGGAGAGCTTGTATATATTACATAGATCTGTACTATCAGGTGATGGTTGTAACTTGTAACGAAGGGGCATTGCCGTAGCGTGAGCACTACACGCGAATAGAATACTGGTGGTTTACAAACTAAAACAAGTAAGCTTTGCATTAGGTTGGGTGCGTATGATCAGACTTGAGTTTATGATAACTGCGGCACTAAATATGATACTCCCAGACAAAAGGTACTAGGTTAAGTTTGCCGCATGTTAATACGGACGATTTTTAATCGTATTTTCATTGCAGTTGCATATTAGTAGTGTACCTGTGGTACCTTTTACATGAGAACGACACAAATATGTTACGTTTAATAACACGGAACGCAGTTTCCCATTTGGCATACAAAGTGAGAGTGGGAGATCGCTGACAAGGAGTGTTAAATCCAAACGGTGGTAAAAGCGAACATCATGGGCTCTATGGTCAGTGATAGGATGGGCGATATGGGGGCAAGGGAACTGGACAATACTACTGTAATCAAACAACACTTTTAGATCTACAAACAAATATAATCCAGTTTTCTAACATTTTACGATACATAATTTTTATAAATGTACAGGGTAAGCTCATGACGTGGGAAAAGCGGTACTAGTTTTCAACTGGCTACCGTATGTGGTGCATTAATATTTAAACATGGGGGCGGCGACTGCCGCGCTGATATGCTCACTTCTCATGGAACAGGTATGACAACTTACAGCTAATGTGAAGATATGGAATAGGCTCCAAATTTCAACGTGCTGTCAGGTTACAAATCTACATTAGACACCAATGACTAGTAATTTATAAAAATTACGCTATGGTTAAGCGTATTTAACTCCAATTTTACATTAGAATGCCAGAGATAGATGGCACCAGCTGCGGAGACGCCAGCGGCAGCGCTTCTGTGCGTCCCGTGGAAGACAACAGAATCGAGACTCCTCCACCGTCTTACGTTTGTGCAAGTTATCCATATACTGCGAGTCCTTTATACTGGAATCAAATCTCCAAGAAACCGAATATACACTCGTAGCTAAATTAACCTTTCCTAGTACACTGATGCGATACTAATGATAAGAATGCACGTTTCCTTAGACATCAGTATAAAGAGAAAGATCTATATCTTAAGTATACTATGATTTATTAAAATCTATAAATAAATTCCACACTGACATAAAATTTAACACATGATATTGATGTAAAACGACATAGATAAATGACAGTAATTAGTTATTGCACAATACTATTAATTAACAGCTACTGGGTCTGATACACCGGGGACACACAGACAGACAGACATATGTCGTGCGGACACGTGACGCGCCTCACCTGTACAGGCAACAAACACAACGTTATACACGGGAATATCAAACTTTATAATGTATCATAGAAGGGAAAACTCAGTGACGTCACACCCACACTTGCACAGGGTACCATACGAGCTACTAACGTGACCGAAAACTTTTAATACTCCCTAATAAGTGGAACTGTCTCATAAAAGGTACTTTATGTTATGGCTGGAGGCACACCGCTGTGTACGTTTGTCATGTCGGTCAATAAATATGTTCATTTGAAAACAAGCGTACAAATGGATTTCCATACTTATTAAAAGAATTGGTCGGTTGTTATATCTGATGGCACTAAATACACATATCCCACAACACATTTCACATAGAAAAAGGCAGTCCGAGAAGTCAAAACACGAGATTAACATTTAGTTGTTAGTCAGAAAGGCTAGTTGTTTCCTGATTGATATTTGTATGAAAATAGGCACTTGAAGTGAGAATTTTGCCATCTTCACAGATGAACAAATAAGTTAAAATTGTAACAATAAAAACTAAATAAAATATATCGATACCTTTAGACTCAAAGGGCGTAAACGCCATTAGAACCTACGGCGTTTACGCCCTTTGAGTCTAAAGGTATCGATATATGCATAATCATACTATGTCAAACAGCAACACGGGAATGTATAAGCTACGTCGAAACAAACGCACCAAGTGGTTAGAACCGGTCAACGGAAGCCGCAAGCAGGGGACATAATTGCAATCTGAAACCTTATTGGCAATATTTCTCACATAAATAAGCTCTGAAAAAGGCTAATATGATTATCTAACAATCAAAATAAAATTAGTAACATTATAATTCATTAGTAAATTCTTCAATAAAATAAAACAATATAATCTTCTATGGCAGCGGAAATTTGTACATTTTGCACATGGCATCAAAACGGCACATCCTCGCCCTCAGGGTTGAACGACTATGCTCATTCACCTAGTCTACCGATATTTAAATTACAATAATAAGTGTCGAAACTACGTAAACATAGACTTAAATATTAAAATTTAGTGCTACACACAATCATGATCTTTACGCATTCCACTACTTTGGCTGGATTTACAAATAAGGTTGTACAATTTTCTAATTTTAATTATAATACTGGAAAGTTTTACCTGAGGGTTATGCTGGCGGCCGTAGCGACTGCCCGAGCACGCCACGCCACGCCACGTGCGTTCGTGTCATTTGTATATTTTCATCAATTATATATTTTCCTCGTAAGGCGATCTGCCTTCTCTTGTGTTCCCAACCGAACGTTCAGTTGACATACCTCAGATCTTTCACGTAAAATGTTAATGAGCAAAACAAAATAGGAACTCACTACGATAGAAAAAACCTCTCAACACTAAAAGTGAACACAAATAATTATCTCCCTAAACAATCTTTTTACAAATAATATGTTCGACATTTGTAAAACTAAATATAGTTCTGGGTTACCACGATTTCCCGATCGCTACCTCTCACTTACAATATTGAATATGCCCAAGTGTTACTTGTAAATTCGCATGTCCTGTAACAATTACAAATATGTCACTATCATTTAATTTGGCATTCAATATCCGATCCACGCGACATTACGATCTCAATATACATACACTACAACGTAGTAGAATACAACAGAGATAACATAAATAAATATAGTATGTGAGTAGATTTTATCTAATCACGAGTAAAATTAAACTAGTAACTTTACCTACAGGTATAACGGTATAACCTATCAATCGTCCAGAAAAGCCCGTGTCAGTGAAAATGTCTTAAATATTAATAGAAAAATGGCGATAGCTGTAGAGAAAATCGCAATAGTCGAGACACGATCGAGCGCCGAAAAGTATTGCATTGTCAACCACAACCCCCTCCAATATCTTTACGATACAACAATACCTATTGCCTTGTCCGCGTCGAGACAGTGATGTCTTCGCTTGTCGGCGGCCGTACAAAACAAACCGGCAATCACCACCAAGTTACAAGTTCAGTTACAAACAGTCATCTAACTCAATTTTATGGCACATATCGTGAGCATACTTCAAATAAAGTCTTAAAGCGAATTTTGGTCATTATCAATTTCTTATTATATTCCTGGATCAATTCACTGGAACGTCTATTTAAGACTTAAAATCGTACCAAATGAAACAAACTCTTGGAAACTGGGAGCGAGACGGTATCACCAGTTTGTTTTTTACGACCCCCCTGGTCCTGCCGCATCTCTTGACTGTTTCTTAAATTTACATAGCTACTAAGGCAGTTCTCTATCTAAAATAAGCGTATTTTGTATCAATGCAATATCGTTGAGCGCTCGTCTGTTATTCGTCTCCCCTTCCATTCGACACGTAATCTATACCACAATACATTACAGTAACTGTACTAAAATTATAACTCAATTAACATGGCACTCTGTATTTTTTACAAATAAATAAGAATGTAATAAAGATTTGTAACTTGTCCCATCAAACATTAGTAGCGGTTAAGCGAGAATATAAATTATTACATAAGCGTTATAATAAGCGGCTCGATGAGCACAAAACGGACTTTTCAAAAATCGAGACCATGCTGTCAACTCATGAAAACGAATTAGGAAAATGACTTATAAATATAAAACACGTTATATAACGGCGAGATCTGCGACGTTATAGCTGGTTTCAAATACAAAGGTCCGATACAACTGACACTACACAATGAAGAGCGTAATGTTTATTTATTGTTGACTACTGTTGTTAAGTATGTAGTAGTACAGTAGTCTGAGCTCTTAAACAAACAAGGGCGTTAATTAGTGTTAAAAATATTAAGCCACAAAAAGGTCTACGCTGATATTTTTTGTTGATCACAAGTGAAATCGGGTCTTTGTATTTGAAAGCAAGCATGACAAGGAAGAAAGAATTAAATAACGATTCGTCGATCGGTACCGGACCGGTCTGCATCAAGCAGCGACGCGAAATGAAACAGCACAATCTCGACGGTGTGAGAGAAAGGGATGCAAGATTACGGTGTGGTTCGTATTGGAAGGGGGCGGGGCGTCGGCGTTCATCGCACGTCGGTGAGGTTGCTCTTGTCGCCGAACAATTTTACGAGTTGCTCCTCGTAATCGTCGATGTTGCGCTTCATTATCTCCATGCACGGGCCCAGGAGCCGCTCGAATGTTTCCACGTCCAGGACTGGAACGACACATGTTACGGTTTAAGGCGGGTACAAGACATCCATATAGGGAACGTGCACGACGAAGGTGCTGCCAACTGGAGCCGCCAATCTAAATCATGTACCCTCTCATGCTGGGGCCACATTGACGAAAACGCCGTTAATTTATCGCAATGAAGGACGCTTAACGTCAGTGTAGCTACGACTAATATACTCCTCGCGACGAATCATGATCCCTATGACAGTTCTTTCTCCATACTTTTGTAATGGCGTTACTGTAATTTTTAAACGGTTTGTAGACATTATTCGGAAGTATAGCACGTACATTTACATATACATATAAAATCAAATTTCAGTAATTATAATATGAAACAAATAAGTCTTGTTTATCATTTTCGGGATCAGGTGTACAAATACAAGTGGAAATAGTGAACTGTCATAGGGATCATGATTCGGCTCGAGGAGTATATATTTGACATTGACAGCTTGATTTGACAGGGGTGAT
Source organism: Eudemis profundana (assembly GCA_947034925.1). Lineage (NCBI taxonomy): Eukaryota > Metazoa > Arthropoda > Insecta > Lepidoptera > Tortricidae > Eudemis > Eudemis profundana. The sequence goes on from OX344811.1 coordinate 9,876,782, forward strand.
AGTTTCCTTTATTGTCCGCCTGTGTCCCTTTTGTCGTTTAGTGCTGCCACCTATAGTTCGTGCACTTTCCCTATAGATCCTCTTAACTGTGTTCAACATCTTAACTGTATCGTAGCTGTTTACAAAATATTTATTTAAACTTTCACGATTTTCACTCATTATTATAACAAAACGGGACTTAACCGCCAGCCATCAGCATGTGTAAACATCATCAAGTGGCTTTCGGCAAATCGCCTGATGTTGTGAGTGTTGTGTGTCGGTCGAGTGACAACCCTAGTATGCAAAGTAATAATCAAGACCAGGTGCGGGTGGTTCGGAAAACCCGCGCGGTTAGAAGATGTTGACACCCGCCTCGCCAGTCCCTTCGCGACCATGGACGTCACGGCACGTCCGAAACGTCGAGGTAATAGCATATTTTTACGCGATTAAGTCCCGTTTTGTTATAATAATGTATGGTAGCTCTTTCAATATTTTAATTTGATCAGGAGTGCTTAATTTTTGAGCACCTTTCTTGCTTGATAAATGTGAATAAATAACTAAATAATATTCAAGCACGCCGAGGTAAAAGGCGTCTTTGGGTAACTTTCTAGCCCCGAGGCACGCAAACAAATGCACAAGAGCGAGGTGCAAATTAGAAATACAATGGACAGAAGACATCCATCTTACTTTGACGCGAATATTTACACGTTACAAACTATTCGTCATAACTACGGCAATGGTAGAACCAGCATCCGTTACCCATAAGTCTTTAGAAACTATTGGCGTAGGCATAACCTGAGCTACCTGCGCTTTCAATTGTTTTTCATACCCCAAATAATCTATCAACCTAATATATGAAATCTCTAAATACTTTTTATTATTATTACAGTACTAAATCAACCCAATTGGCACTACTGCAACGGCGCCCAATCCGCACATACTTTGCATTCCATTTTTAGATGTTGTACAGTTGGCATCAAACGAATCGAATCGGTAGTGATTAAAAATATCCCCACACTACACTTTTCTAACGCCCTTAATAGTAGCCGTTGGGTTATTTTAGACAATTTGCCGGCGAAAATAGCTCCGTCGAGTGTACTATAACTATTATTGCTTGGTAAACAGCCTACAAGGTAACGTATTTCATTCAGCTAGACACGATGTCATCGTCATTTGTCGTCCAATTACTCTGTCGGCCGTCTATGTCCGCCCACTGCAATCATCTCAGACAATGCTGCCAAATGACGGGCAATTGACATGTGTCAAACTGGAGTGCCAGTGCAGGCGACAATTCCGCGACAGTGAGAGGTAATTGTTGCATACTGGGAATGGGCGGGCATTGACCTAGATTGGACAACAATCTATATGATCTTGAATGTTTTTTCCCATATCTCTGCTCGCGAAAGAGATGGGCACTGGTGGGTAAATAACAGGTACATAGATTGGGTATTTACCAAGATAAATCAATATTTACCCGTAATACCCGCGAAGTAAGTATATTTTATTAATATCTCAGAAATCGTACTTTTTCTTGCATAAAAACCCATTTTTCTGGGCTCAGAAGAAGATAAAGCCGCTATCTGTTTGGTTTATAAACTAAATTATTTATGTGCATAATAGGACGATTAATAATAGATAATTATAGATAGACGAATGGACCTGGACTTGGATACCCATATAGCATTTATAGATTTAGAAAAGGCGTTTGATAGAATAAACTGGGTAAAAATGATGAATATATTGAAACAAGTAGGGTTAGATTACAGGGACAGACGTATTATTCACGAACTATATAAGAAGCAGGAAACAATTATAGAAATAGGAGAGGAAAAGGGAAGAGCCAATATAAGACAAGGCGTGCGGCAGGGATGTCCTCTCTCGCCTATGATTTTCAACATTTTTATCGAAACAGCCATCAAAAAAATATTAGATTCTGGAAAGGGGGGTGTTACTTTTAACGGGGAAAAATTTCAATTTATACGATTCGCCGACGATATAGCTGCCTTAGCAGAAAATTCATCACAACTAGAACAGCTCATAGTTGAAATGGATAACATATTTACAGAATTCGGTCTCAAAATCAATATAAAGAAAACTAAAACTTTAACTACATCAAAGCGCAGTAAAGTAGCACAGCCCATACAATTGAGAAATTCACCCATTGAACAAGTCAATAGTTTTAAATATTTAGGCAGCCTAATAACCCATGACTCCAGATGCACTTCGGATATAATTGCTCGCATAGCCATGGCCAAGAAAGCTTATAATGCCAGAAAACACCTTTTTAGATCCAAAATTTCACGGAAGACCAAAAAGCGTTTTATCAAGACATACATCTGGAGCATAGCGTTGTATGGAAGCGAGACGTGGACATTAACCCAAAGAGATAGAGAGAGATTGAATGCATTTGAAATGTGGTGCTGGCGAAGGATGGAGGGTATTAGCTGGACGGAAAAGCAAACGAATGATGATGTGCTGAAACTAATAGGCGAAAAGAGAATGTTAATGAAGAATATTGAGAATAGAAGAGGAAATATGTTGGGGCACCTGATACGCCACGACAACTATATAAAAACTATAATTGAAGGCAAAATAGAAGGAAAAAGAGGCAGAGGAAGACCGAGGCGTGCGTTTGTGGATCAAGCTAAAGAGAAAATCAATGTGACGTCGTATCAGGAGCTCAAGATGGTAGCAGAAGAAAGAACGGAATGGCGATTACTCCACCGACAAGAGCAAGTCTCTTAAATTTATGATGATGAGGACGATTCGTAGTTCCGTTGCTGCGTAATAATAATTCATGATATTCCTCAACAAATTAATAATACTTTCATTATTCACAATAGGTGTCAATGCAAAATTGAGTAATAATTACTAGTTAAAAGTCTACTTAAAATCATGCAGTTACGTTAAGAAAAACTTAATTTGTGTGAATGGCTTGTCCTTGTTATAGCCAATATTATATGACCACTGACAATAGGCTAGTTTCCTAACAGGTCAACTCAGCTTCTTTTTATGAAGTGTCAAAACGCTGCAATAGTATGGAGCTTCATAGATAATTAAATTTGAATAAATGACGTCACAGGGTGCTATGATCAAATTGTCTCCTTATTTTAATATCTTATCTTTTAAAAATCGTTAAAAGCAAGAAAATAAGAGAATCTGGATTTATTTGGGATCAGTTTTGGAAGATGAATAAGATAATAAGTGTAAAATATATATTTTTACTACAGGAAACTAGCCTATTGCCAAGTATCGCATTTTCTATTTTATCACCAGTCGTTATTATCTTACGAGTAATTTATTGACACAGCGACGACACTGCCAAATCCTTGTGATCGACGATAATAATAATTAACATTTAATGAATTTGATGACCAAGTGGGTTAAAATGAATCAACCCAATAAACCATTTTTTTACCTCAAAAAAACTCTAGGTAACTAAGTATATACTTTGCATCAAATAATCGAATAAAACCAGACATCCACACTCCACACCCACGTACACCTTTGAAGGCTTATCCATACATCGTTTAACCAAAACTCATTTGACAATATGTAACTCAATTCAATTTTAAAACACCCAATAGGTTCTAGAGTTTAAGTTCCAGTGACCCGTTTCACGAAGTTAAAAGATAAAATTTTCCATGGTGTAGGTGTTTTTTACCAATGTTGCTAGTATAGACTGGTAAAATTGTAACTTCTAGCTTCGTGAAAGCCGACAGGTTTTTTTTCGAAGTTTACTTACTTGCAAGTCTTACTGACTGTTGCAAAAATCGGACCAGGTGGGGGCCATGGCGTTAACTGGGATCGGACGAGGTCGCTTGTCCCGGTCCACCTTGAGAGGGTCGGACTAGGTGGGGGCCAAAGCGCCTGGGATCGAACCAGGACGCTAGGCCAGGGCCACCTTGAAGTTACGCTGATTGCTCAAAGTGAGCATCGGACCAGCGGGAAGGTTGAAGCGGATCAACCTGCCCTTATGTGGGTGTGAATCCAACGAATGTGAGTTTTAGTTGCCGGTTCGCTAATCCTAGCCCAGCTAAGAAGACTCCGGCAAGAAACTTAGCTGAGCCCGAACAAGGTCGGATTGAAGTTAATCCAGGACATTCGGGTCCTGGGGCAAGTCAAGGTAAAAATGCGTGTTGTATTGGATGGTACTCACATGCAAGCTTGACGGGCCCGACGGCGTAAGCGGAGGCGGCGCGCGGCTTGTGGGTCACCAGCGCGAGCTCGCCGAAGTAGCCGCCCTTGCCTGAACACACCAACAAACATTATTGGGTTGATCTATTTTATCGACAATAGCTCCATAGTTCCATAAAAAAAATGTGTCGGAAGTGTAAATGTCGCCTCTATCACGCGGTAAAATATATAAATGCAAAGTCATCATAACGCTCTCATATCAAATATAAGGTTTATAAAAATTGATTCAGCATTGGTTATGATATAAAATAAATGTTTATGGCTGAGGATCATGAGCGAACACAATAAAATTGCTCTTAGTGCAATCGATTCTTTGGCTTAAAGACGGAAATAATTTGTCAACCTGCGCTTTTTTAACCTTTTCATTATACAAACAAAATGATAATAAAGGTTTAATAATTATTTGACGTGGTACAAATGAATTAAAAAAAAATCCGTTTTATCGCTTTTGATATACCTACATCTTATTCAATATTATTAACGTGAGTTTAATGATTTACATGTATTTTTGTATACAAAATTTTCCTGTTAGTGTTTGATACCTAATCAAATTTGCAATAAAGGTCATGTTGAACATGTTTTAAAGCAACAATGTAAGTTAATAAATGTGAACTTATTGAAGAATTGAGGCAAAAGATTAAAAGCTTGTCAGCATTTCAACTCAAAAACGATTTGTCTTTCTCTCGCGGTCTTAACCTGGTTGTCAGTCCACTGGCGTGAGTCTCATCCACGCTCAGTGATGGGCCGTTCTCGAGAAGTTTCGGAAACAAGAGAATATCGGGAGAAGCTTCTCGGGAAAGTTCTCCGTAGCGGAAATTTCTGAGAAAGTACCTTATATTTTTGAGTTATGCATTTTTTGTTCGCTTAATACTCATTATATTTGTGGTTTATAACTATTTGCAAAGTATTTGTGCGCAACAGGTCATTCTATCAATGAAATTCTCTTTGTTCTCGAGAATTTCCCGGGAAACTTCTCGGAAACGTTCTCTGGGGAACGTTCTCAGCAAAAATTCATATTATTTTTCTTTTAAAAAGTTTTTTTTATAGATTGTTAATAATTTACGGTACTTCATTAGGCGTTGTCATCGTATTATTATTCGTTAACACATTAAATGTTAAGTCTATTCAAGACTGGAATGGGTTAAAACGGACTAGTGCGACTTGATCTGCGGACATTGATATATTATCTTTTTTATCACTTTCTCGAAAATGGTGTTGTTACACGTAAGTTTTGCGGGCTGTAAATGACCTATTACGCCCTAGGGCGTAATGGATTTTTTTCTGTTTTACTCTTATTGGTCATGTTTAAAGGAAACGCCAACTTACTTTTTTTACTTTAAAGAGAGCTGTTATTGCAAATACCTACATGTAAACACATATTTCGGTAACATAAATTAAATGTTTAATAAATAGTGTATTACAGTATTTTGCAAATGTAAAATCAAGTAAAATGGCCGTTTTAGGGTTTTACCGCTATGGTTTCCGAACGTGACTTGACATTCGCATTATCTATGGATATTAATGTCACTTTCTGATTTAAACATTTGTTCTCATACTGGGTGGATTAGTAAGGTTATTTAGGTAAGTATTTAGATTTCCTCACAAGTGTGATGAAAAACATTGTGTGTGCCACGGGTGGTAAAGGAATTACAAACGAGTGTTATTAAAGCCCTCAGCTTTACCTCGGACTTGTAACAAATACTCGTTTGTAATTCCTTCCTTACCGCCCTAGATACACAATTTGCTATAAAATATCACCGACTCTTGTGCTTTCTTACCTGTCATAAATAATTCTCTCTCTTTACCTGCCACCCAGTGCCCAAAAAAGAGGACAGGTCCGATCCATCAAATTACAATCCTATTGCTATTACTTTCCTTTTCTCTAAGGTGATGGAGCGTGTGATTAATATAAAATTCCTTAGATAGGTATCTAAAAGAACATAATTTGATCAACGGCCTTCTATATGGTCGCTGCACTGGTGATCTCCTAGTACCTATATCCCACACACCGCTGCCAACTGCCCACAGCCAAAGCTGGCATCCAAAAAGTTTGATGTGCTAAGTTGAGCGAAGCGGTACATCACGTCTGGGCAAAGACAGCTTTTGTACAAATCGCAGGTCTGACCTCATATGGAGTACTGCTATCATCATGTTCCTCTTGGCTCGGTCCAAAAACGAACTATGTGACAAATTTGAAGCGGTAGTGAACCTTTAAGTCTAAGGAGAGACTTCGCCTATTTATGTGTATTCTACCATTTTAAAACTTGTATAATAGGCTGTTTATTTCATTGCATATTTGTGAAAAGCACTACCTCGGCGTGAAATGGGGTTGCCAGCCTCGTAACTATTTGGACTCGCTCTCGCTCGGCCATGTATATGTACTCGGCCGGCAACCCCTTCCTTCTGTTGTGAAGTAATCTATTTATTAAAAAAAACAGCAAATAGCAAATGTGTTAAATATAGAAACTAAAAGTATAATCAAGTAAAAACAAATCCTATAACGAAATAAAAATAAAAGCATATAAGTAGGCTGTCAATATTCTTCATTATTAGAAACAGCTACCGAGGGAGAACGTTTCCGAGAAGCTTCTCGGGATTATAGAGAATTTTGCCTTTAGAATATTCATTCAAGATACACTCATTTACGAATGCCTATTAAACACAATAACGAAAACATTTCAGCCCAAAAAATACCTGTATTTTAAATCTAAATCACTTTTATGCTAATATTTGTTCCGGAGAAGTTTGCCGGAAATATTTCACCGAGAATGTTTCCGAGAAGCTTCTCGGGAATTTCTCGAGAACATAGAGAATTTTGCTCTCAGAATATTCGAAAAAGTTCAGGTACCTTACGAACGTCTATCAATAACATATACGAAGACATAAAAGCAAAATAATACTATTTTTTTTAAGTATTTATGTACTTTCTCAGATATTTCCGTTCCCGGAGAACTTTCTCGAGAACATGTGAGAATTCTCAGGAGAAGGAATTCTCGAGAGCGAGAACGTTCTCACCGGCACAACACTGTCCACGCTAGAGTCTTCCGGTATGTGTTACCTATTCGAGAACCTTTACGTCCCTTCGGTCGCCTTCAACCTAAATGCCCTTTGCCACTTCAGGGTGCTTACTTGAACAGTTAAATGGGTGCCATCGCGTTTAAAATCATAACGAGTCAAAACGGGTAAGGGTAATTCCATGAAAATCTAACAAAAGTTACCATTGTATCGCGTCGCGTGTTTATTTATTTATGATGCCAATGGGTCATAAATCGAGCGTTTAAACCGCCTCACTTCTGTGGACACATTTTTGTCGAAATCCCTGCATTTTTTTTGTGGCGTTTTAGTCTGTTTGGTAATGATCTCAGACTTCTAATAAATAGTCTGATATCCCGTTAAAATGAGAAGCGATTTCGACAGAAATGTGTCCACAGAAGTGAGCCGGTTTAAACGCTCGATTTATGACCCCAATGTAAGTGTTAATTTTGCTCTAGATAAGTATTACTTTGATCCCTAGATATATACGTACATATCCACCATCAATAAGAAAACAAGCGAAATAATTGGTAATTTACGTCACATTTTGCCATGGAATCCTGCGCCGCTCGTATCTGGCGGACTCTGGCGGCCTACATCAGGTCATCAGTTCACCTTGTGAGACCCACGCTCCATCTTCAGGTATAGCAGCTTATAGCAGGGGTTACCAATCTTTTTCAGCTCGTGGCAGCCCGCGAACCTCCATTATTATTGTTTATTTTGTATGTAAAGGTCGCTATATTCAGAATTGTATAAAATCACAAATTATTAACAAAGTGCGGCCCGCGTCAACTTCGCTTTATGTGGCCCTTGGCTTCTAAAAGGTTGCCGACCGCTGCTTTATAGGTACCCGGGAATATTTGTGGTTTTAGATAATGATAGAGGATCGACTCACGGCGCCCCTCTTTACTTTCTACGGTGCACCAGGGCGCCGCGGCACTTTGGGAACACCTGGCTTATAGTAAAGTCGTATAGCACTGACCTAGACGTTTGATCTCATGCTCGTTGCCGTCGTCGCGCGTGATGCGGATGCTGATGGAGCCGTCCTCGACGAAGTACATGCCGTCAGCGGTGTCCCCCTGCCGGATGATCAGCTCGCCGTCGATGGGCGTGCGCGGCAGCAGCGCATCCGCCAGGTTGGCACGCTCGTAAGGCTAAGGAAACAATTCGAGTTAACACCATCGCCAATGGTTCGACCCCAGGCGCCCCCGGCCCCAACCTAATCCGATCCACTCAAGGTGGTCCGGCCAGCGACCTGGTTCGACCCCAGGGAACGCCACGGCCACCATCGGGTTCGAATATTGCTACGTCCAGTAAGGACCGCAAGTTAGTCAGGCTTAAAAAAAAGAAAAAACCATCGCCAAAATGTCGGTGTATAGAGTGCGGCTACCTACGTTAAGTTTGCAGAGGTCATAAAAAGGTTTTATTTAAAAAAAAAATGCATATGGCTACATCATAAGAAATAGAATTAAGGCGCGGTAGGACCTGGCTCGCATTTCACATACAAACTAGGGTCGGGCGGAATGCAGATTATTGCAGATTATCTTCGATTTCTAACATAAAAGTATACGTTATCAACCCAAACATGAGAGGATGCCCTGCATGACTGTGAAATCATGATTGTCAGGTATTAATTTTGTCAGAAAAGGTAACTGGTGATGAACAAAATGAAAAAAAAATGAAAAAAATACTTTATTTTATAGTGTTTTCGCGCTACTTTTCTATCGAGCGAAGTGTTCGCTATCGTGTTCTAAGTGAGAGGAAGCCCTAGATACAGTTCTGAATATTATTATATATGTTTTACAGTGACCTAAGAGTCAAATAAGTGCTCTAAAAATGATTTGGAAACTAGGCTTCCGTGCCCGATTCTGGTCTCACCTCGCCTTAATTAGTCTCGATACTCGGTGTTTATATGTATTTCCGTTTGATAAGTATATCATGGGTGTACATACCTATTGAAATAAATATTCAGGACAGTCTTGCACAACTTGATGTAGTTCCAACCAAATTAAGCAATCCTTGTAACATGTACATATTTAAATACATAGAAATTATCCAAGACCCAGGAACAATTCGCTTAGTTTGGTTGAAACTAGATCGATGTGTGCAAGATTGACCCAGATATTTATTTCAGTAGGTATGTAGACACATTTTGTAATAAAAGGGAGAATTATTGCCAAGGACCAAGATTAAATAATCCTCTTGCTGTAGTTTCCGCATGTTGCCATATAGATATTTTTTAATAAAACCATTTTTCGACCTCTGCAAACTTAGCATACAGTACAACATCCGACTACAGTACAACTTTAATCCTTAACAACTGAACGAAAGTTGTGGAAGTCTCAGGTCCTTGCCCAGCAGTGAGACAACACGCAGGCTATTTAAAAAAAAGTAATTCGCTTGCGTTATTCCAGTTATTATCACAAGAGAACCAGAGGCTGTTCTAGCCCATGTAGCGCCCGTGTGCAATCAAAACCCTGGCTCCCTCTAGTAGGCGAAAGGAGCCACTCGGGCTTGGTCGCGCTGGCTCTGCGCCTAAGACTGTGCGCTGCACTATAGGTAAAGTCGGCACTGAAATAAACTCTTTACCGGGATGTAAAGTCGGTAGTCGGTAGCCAGGGTAAAAAGTCCTACTTTCTATATGTTCAATCCAGGACTGTCTACTTGCATGCCAAATTTACCGCATTATTTAGTAACAATCATCCAAACCTCTTCACAAACTAACATCACTTAGCGAGATTTCACGGTTTGATTTGATTTCACACGTTGTGATGGGTGAAAATTAATAAATGGATCGAATTACATCGCAATCGGTACCGTACTGTATTGCCGACGTGCTGGGCTAGGTAAACTATCCTACCGAAATCACTATCACGTACCTGATCAATTATTCATGTGTGATTGGCATTAAAACGTCTTTTGCTATTACGGTTTTAATGTGATTACAAAATTTGGTCTTTTTTGATTACAGGATGCGAATTCTGCATAGGACGAATATAAATAACAGTTCCCCGACTTATCCCATTAGGCTGAATAAAATCTACGAATATTTAATAGGAAGCAATCGACGAGCGACCTAATAGACAGAGTATTTGACAACAATCAAAATAAATTAATTAACTCTAACCATCAAACATTAAGTTTTCAAAACTGCTCGGATAAAATCAATTACACTCATTTTCGTGCCATTTTGAAATGAGAAAAACTAAAAATAAGGAAATAAAACAACTTAAACGGATTAAATCGCGTATATTACTACATTTTAAGTCCCGACGTTTCGTAACCCTTTTCAGCGTTCGTGGTCGCGGGTAGACGAACGCTGAAAAGGGTTACGAAACGTCGGGTTAAAATGTAGTAATATACGCGATTTAATCCGTTTAAGTTGTTTTATTACTATGAGTGATAATCGCGGAAACCGAAGACAATATTAAAAATAAGGTACCATGTCGAGCATGACGTCACAAGTCAGTATTTCATATTAAAATGCATACTTTCTGAGAGTTTGAAACTTCTTAAAAAGAAGCTGATTTGAATTGTAATCAAGTAGCTTAATGTATGATGAAGTTGTTGATATTAAGCACTAAGCGGTATTGATTAAAAGAAAGAGGTTCATACATTTTGAATTTTCCGAGCGTCGGCTAGGGTTAGTGGCAGCTGACCTACTTCCGTGCACCCGTAAGCCCGGGTTCGATTTCCGCTTTATGTATTTAAGAATTTCTTACATTTCAATTTTCAGGTTCAACCCTTATACGGAATACAGGCTGAAAGTATACTTTTACATTTTATATGAAATTGTAGCAGTTTTTGTATAAATTCTCGAATTTAGTACTTTTACTTTATATTTGGCAGAAGTGACAGTATTGTGTTAGAGAAAACGTTCGCGGTTTTGTTAAAATTATAATGATTATAAACAATAATTTAACCAGACGAAAAGAGCAAATACCTACTTAACCAGACTTCGGTTGTATTTAAAGTCGGTAGCAGTCCATCTTATCAAATAATCTAAGTGTAAATCAGAATCAAGTGATAACGCGATGACGTGATATCACATCGGTCAGTCAGAACGTCTTTTGTACTGATAATATCAATGATTAATGAACGTACTTTTGTAGAGTAGTAACTTACGACACTTCTTATCCGCTGTTTCGTAATCAATAATCATACTAGTTGCGAGTTGCAAGTAGGTACTCTCGAAAATGAGATCGTTTTAGTAAACATTTCGTCACTACTCTGAAAAAAAAAAACTCGTATTTAAAAATGTCGTAGAGAAAAACGTCAAGAGTTACATACGAACGTCATATACACTTACTGCGTTTTTACCTGGAGTCAGTTTCAGATACGTGTTTTTTTTTAAGTAATGACGATTTTTCTTGCCGGAATATGCGGCTCTAGCTCTATGCAATAAAAATTTTAACCTAGCAAAATAGCATTTTTCAAGTACTTTTGCAATTTTTAAACCAAACCAATACTATGGTGTTTTCTGAATGACCTCATTAAATATACTCTAATAAACCCGTAATAGAGACATTTGATATCACAATCTATACCATCCCATCTCAAGATATCACCAACAAATTAGACTCACACGAGCAAGAAAAAAAATATGTTAACTGTACAAGGGGGCAAATTCACCTGCCACTGTCTTAATCGTATCCTACTAATATTTTAAATGTGACGGTTCGTGAAGATGTTTGGATGTTTGTTACGCAACAACTGAATAGATTACCCCTCGTCCGTGTTTGGATAGGATCCTGACCACATATTTAGGCAGTCCTTTTGCATTTTTTGACAGATATTTTTTTTCTCAATAAGACGCAAATCAATAAGGCTTGATTCCGCGTTTTTTCGAAATTACACATACGAAGGGTTAAGTGAAATTTGGCATACAAGCAGACTAAGTCCTGGATTGAAACATAGGATAGGTACAGTCAGCTGCAGAGATAAGTATACCCCCTGCCATACTACGAATGTATGACAGGGCGGCTACTTATCTCTGAAGCTGACTGTACTTTATATCCCGATAGGATAGGATTCAATTGAGATAGTAACAGAAATAGTGCAGGCGAAGTTGTGTACACTATAATTATATTTACTAACTTAACGTTTAATACGAATAACAATATAAATAAAACAAACCAATAATTATACAAATATTGAATGTGTCCATTTAGACCAAAAATACTGTGATGATGGAACATAAATAGATAAATAAAGTAAAAATAACCATGTTACAAACACTTAAGTATTCCCGTATAGTTTGCTCGCTAAGGTTAATAGTTGGAATAGGGTAACCACCCCTCAGAGGATATCTTCATACATGAATGGTTTTTTTGTTGTCCAGTCTGCCGCGAAGCTTGCGCCCGTTTAAACTAATCTCCTTTACAGTTATGGCTAAAGTTCCAGAGTAGTTGAAGAAATAATTACGGTCCTGGCTAGTTACGACCTTTGTGGCCCTTAAGATACGTAAAATTAAAGTTTCCGTTTAACGTATATGTAAGACTCACTAATTGTTTCGAGCATCTAATAACATTATTAGCCCAATTTTTTTGCTAATAACTTTCAAGACGATGCGGAAAGTATTATACGTAAATGACTGTATGCTATCCAATAAAGGTCAGTGTTTTGCTATATATTTACTATCTGTGTACATATTAGAAAGGGTTGTTACAAAATCGAGTACGTAACGCCCACAAAAGGGAAGCTGTTCTAAAACTCGACGGTCAGCATTTGTGATTTGAGTTTCTCTCCCAAGTTCCATATTACGAAAGTTATAAAGGATATACGCGACGAACATCATTCTTGTTTATCCTGTTTCACATCTGTTAGTTGTATCGTAGCTCACACTAAGGGGTAAAATACAAACACTACAACATCTAAACTCCTAGATTTACGACGCTATTAATAATATGACATTCCTAACAGCAAACTGAGCGTTTTCGTGGAAAGATATAAATAGCGTTTATAAAAGAAAGGGGCTTCATTGAATTCCTAAGAAATTACACTGTTGAATGTGCCGCGGTATACACACAAGGTCATTATGTGTGTCACGGTGTCTATCAATACGCGCATTATCATTTCAGCGGCGCCGCGTCACGGCGTAATAATGTGACGTCACAGCGTTAACAAGATTACCTATAACAGATTATGTCAATGATACAAAAACAATATAATTCCCTTGGGCGGCGCGGTTGCACTTGACGAGTGGTTAACAAAAAAACAGCTTACTTCCATTTAACTAATCCTTTGAACCTGGACCTTGTTGAACAGATCTTAAGGTGCAATTTAGAAGTGGATTGGTTGAAACAAAAGGCCTTTATGAAATGACGTTCACTGGAAACTTGATAGCCGCTTTGGTTCGCAGCGCAAGCCGATCAATTATACCGTTTATATGTAATTGTATTGGTGCCGCTATTTTCCAATATGTCAGTTTTTCTCTCGTTAATCATATATGCGAATGGCTCAACTAAAACTTGGCGAAGTAGTTCGATTTGTAAGCTTTTAATAAATCCTTTATAGAAATCGGTAAAATGCCGCGTAAACTGGGTATCGAATAATCACATTTACTTATAAACAGAGTTAGACCCTAGCATATATGCTAGCATCTCTTAACCTCAGAATTGTGGTATTATAAACGAATATCTAATTTTATAACGCGCATAATTTGTAATGTCGCTCTATGAACGTTATTGAATAAACAAAAATTGATAGTTAAAAATATTCAAGCCATTCTGGTGGTCTCAAAAATGCCGAGTTTAGGTAACCTATTGAAAGTGCAACCCTTGTAGACGATATCTTATCTCCAAAGCTGTTAAAGAATTTTCGAACAGGTGCATAAGGAATTCATGTATTTTAAAGCAAAACTACGCAGTTAACCCAGTTACATTTCGTGTTACGCTCATTACTAAATTCTCATTATCAGAGCTAACTAACGTAAGAGCTCACTGTTACAGCTAACGTGAACGAAACATTCGGCGATGCGAAATGTGGGCACATGTCATTTACGTTTTCGCGGAAAACATCAAAACAAATTGGATCACGTAGAGGGTTGGAATTCTCATATACCAAAATAAGTATACATAACATATGCTCATGTGAGTCTAGTCCAAGGTAAAAGGCTCTGCTAGACCAGCGGTGCAATGTGTTCCACGCGACGAATTACGAAATATCGCGGGCCATATGAGTTGATCGGAAAATTATGCGTGAGGATTGTCAATTTACTCCTAACATTTTATGTCTATGGGGATGGGGACAATAAACGTGTTAAGAATATGAAAAATGGCATAGAACAGGTAATGACAAATGACAACACATTCGCAACGTGAACATTATGTTTAGCTATATACCTGTCTGTCTGGAATCCTACTAAGTAATATTATAAATGTGAAAGTTTGTGAAAATGTTTGGATGTTTGTTACTAAATAACTCGGTAAAACTTGAATGGATTGTGATGAAATTTGGTAAACAAGTAGACGAAGTCCTGGATTTAAACATAGGAACTTTTATCCCGGTTAAGATTTCTCATGGGATAGTAACGGAAATGCCGCAGGCGATAGCGCGGGTAAATGCTAGTTAAACATAAGCCAACATGCTGTTTGTATTATTATGTAAGAATCCGCTGGTCTGCTGGGCAAAGGCCCTTCTTCAGATTTACACAAATACGGCTCTTCCGTAGTCATCTAGGCCCGTCTCGTCTGCGGCAGACCTGGCCGGGCCAATTTCCTAAGTCGGGTATGTGTGTTTTGGAACGCAGCACGGTGTTATGAAAGCTACTCACCTTGCAATTTCACCGGCAAATATCAGTTGCGCGTCGCGTTTGTATGTACGTGAAAGACTACCGCGACTTGCTCACTGACCATGCAATCAGTCGACTCGCGGCTGATTACTACATGTTGGCCAGTGCCGGATTAACCACGGAGAAGATGCTACAGGCCCACTCGCAACCTCCACTCCCGTTACATCATGTCGACACGTATAAAATATACCGATCAGTCGGTGTTATCTTAGTAAGACCAACCAAGGGCCTCTTAAAAGCCCCCTACAGGCCCCGCACTGGCTTAATCCGGCACTGTCGCACTTGAGGTTGAAGAGCGCATTACGGGCGCGATTCGTCCTTTCTGTTGATAAAAAGGGGTTCGATAGTGGCATACCTGGAGAGCCTTCAGCATGGGCACTTTGTCGAGCAGCTCCTCGTAGAGCTTGCGCTTCTTGAAGGCGCTCTTGAGCAGGATGCGGCGGAAGGTGTGGCGGTCCATGGCCCACAGCGCGCCCGGCGTCTGCGCGCGCACGGACGCCGCACGAGGCATGTTGTACATCAGCGCCAGTTCGCCGAACGACCCCGAGCCCTCGTATGTGTGCACCACCTGGGGGCATCTATAGGTTTAGCGGTCATCCACAAAGTACGTCACGCGATTTTTCAGACTTTTAGACCTCCCCCCCTGGTCACACTTTTTCCTAACATATTTGACCTTGTTAGTACAGGCTAGTCTCCAAACTTTTTTCCCAGAGGGGAGTAAGCGAGGTACGTAAATATGCGATCGAGGGCTTTCTTTATTACTTCCCGTGTTGTGTACATCATTTTATGTCTACACTTGGCCAGAAAGCAGCTGCGCGTACGGAAAAAGTAACTTTATGCCAAACCTGGTTATAAAGTGACTTTTTCCCAGGCCGCCGCTTTCTGGCCAAGTGTAGACATAAAATGATGTACACAACACGGGAGGTAATAAAAAAAGCCCTCGATCGCATATTTTAAACTTCTGCGATTTCGGCCTTTCTTTGTATTACCACCCTAGGTGTGTAATGTACTCCAGGCCAGGTGTGGCATAAAAGTATTTCTATAGATCAATAGATTTTAAATTATCGCAAGGAGTAAAAGGATATTATAAAAAACGCAATCAATCTTATCAAAGATGAAGCAAGTAGTACGTATTATGAGAAAACAAGCAAGACATAGTTCACGCCTCGAGTCTGCAGTGGCCAAGGAGTGGGAAATATAATCGGACAACATTTTCTGCATTGAACGAGGTCGCGGAAGGTAATAAGCCATCCAGGGTCATATAATAGCGATAATGATGACTTGACTATACGGCGACATAGGTACCGTGATAACAATTAGACTTAAGCGAAATTTAACTGCATTATAATAGAGAAAACATACTTGGGTGCAGGTTGCACTTATAGAAAACTTAAAATGTAAAATTTATATTTTATTATAATTGAAACACAACAAACGTTGGTTATATTCTGATTTGGAAGGTATTTGCATAACTGTATAACGCTTGATAACTGCGCAATATTTGAATGCAATGGGACGAAGCTTGCATATAGAATTTCTGATTAGCATAACATTGGCGGGTCAGATATAAATAACAAGATAGGGAGCGAGTACAAAGAAAAAATAAATGGAAATAAGTCTGCTATGAGTCTACCATAAAAGAGATAACATCTTTGGCAGCGGCTTGTGACGTCGCGGTACCAGCCTATGTTGCAGAGAAACCAATATTAGAACACGCATGTATTAATATTAGGTACTTAGACAGGTAAAATTCTGAAATCGTGAATTTCCTGTAGATGTAACAGTACTAGGGGGCCCATATTGTAAAGAGTTGACTCACCTTCTCAGCGCCATCATCGCCGTTAACGAGAACATCGAACATGCCGTTCTCGATCACGTAGAAGTTGTCGCCGTCATCGCCCTGCCTGATCACGTATTCACCCGGCTCCGCTCGCTTCTCGAACATCGCGTCGAGCACCTGTACAGAAGGATAAGATTGTTGTAGGCAGCGTCATCTTTAACTCTGGTTTGCCGGACGTATAAGCAAGCCCCACAGGACCGTCTTAAGCCATGCCAGGGCCCTTGGGCATTTGGGGAATTTAGGAATTCAAACAGAAAAAAATCTTTATATGTATAGTGGTAAGCGAATCGTCCTTTCGCGGCCCCCGAGGGTGTGGAGGCTCTGGGCACGGACCCCGTGTGCCCTTACGGCAAAGACGGCACTGAATATACTAATAAAAAAAAACTACGGATTAGAAGAGCTTACATGGGCTAAGGGTAAATAACCCTCAACGTTAGCGTATATGTAGGTAGCGGAGATCCAAACGTCTAGCGTGCTATGATAGATGTTCGAAATATTTTGGTGATTCCCTGAACAAGTAGCGAAGCAACTAATTGACACCCACACTTTGACGGTGATCTACATCGCATCCGTGACACGAATATGTGCAGACAGCTGTGTCGTTCAAAGGGTCTTTGATATACTGTCATGATATGCAAAACAGCCGAAATAGGCTCATCTTGATTATATTTTCTAAGCGACAGTGGCTTTGTTTGCCCGGTGGACAAACCCTCGATCTAAATAAACAAAGAGTGGATGAACAATAGTAGTTTTCCAACCCAACTTTACTGTGTTTCGTAGGTAGTTTGGTAGAGCTATAAATCGCTATGACGTAAACTGAAGTTGCGTAAAACTCGTATTTACCTGTGCTGCGGCGTTTAAACCACAAACTACCTAAAAGCCCAATCCCGTATAAAAACATCTGCGTCATCATTTAATAGAAAGTAGTTAATTTAATTAGATCAGATATACTGGATAACATTATCTTCGCTGTAACACCGAGCGTTTTATGGGAAACATCAAATCGAACGGGCAATTAATGACAACGTTGCCCACCCAATAACATCGACAGTTTGCGAAGATGTTGTATTTGGATACGTTCCAAGCTGATAGAGCGCAGAACAAAACCATGAAAACGTAATGCACGTCTTAGGCCTTATCGCATTGACAAAAAGTCTATTATCGCTTGGTTCCCGTGCCTTTTTATCTTGGTTCTGCTGTACGCGGCTCGGGAAGAGTAAGACATAAGTTTATGTGTTATTGCGAGTAGGATGCGGGCTGAATTGCTAGCAATCACGACATTACAGGCCATTGTAGTACTGCGACACTTAGTCAGGATTAGTATCCATTTTCATTAGACGAAAACAATAGAAGAAAACGAAGAGTCAATTATCTGTAAGTATCGACTAGCGACTATTTAGAAGTTATTACGGTAAAAAATGGAGCAGTTATGATTTGGTTGGTAGTATCTACGCATTTCCTATTCATTGAGTTACTGCCTAAAAAAAGATTACTTTCAGTCAAATAAAAATTGAGGTCAACATTTAGTTAAAATACCCTGCTTCCGCGTCATTTAGCATCAACCTGTTGTTACTGTCAGGCTAATAGTTCGCTTCGTCAGTTGGGCCCGTCTGCGTCCGATTAGGCGAACGCGACTAGGGGCCTTCGACCGAGTTTTACCTCCAGCTAGTAGGTCGCTGGTTCTCGCACTGACCTGTTGCATCTGTTAGGCGTCCATTGCGGTCCATAAGGATTTCATTGTTTGGCCAACGGGCGCGCTGGGTAATACGACCGGGGCGCCTTCGATGGAGTTAACCTCCGGATGGTTGCATCTGTTCGACGTCCATTAAGCGAAAAAGAAGGATTGCACTGTTTCAGCCAATAGGGCGCACTGGAAAACAGCCCCGGATCGCCTCCATTGGAGTCAACTTCCGGCTCGTATGTCGCTGATTCTCATACTGACCTGTTGCATCTGTTGACGCCCAACAAAAACACAAGGTTCGCACCGTTAGGACGCACTGAGGTACACATCCGGGGTGTTGTCGTTTTACTTAACCTTTAGTTCGTATGTCATTGGTTCTCGTACTGACCTGCAGTTGCATCCGTTGGGCGTTACTGAGCGGAAGAGCCAGGAGTGCCGGGAAACAATGCCTTAGCGCCTTCCCTTCAGCTTCCTTTATGTCTCTAGTGCACAGACCTGTTGCATCTGTTGGGCGTCCAGCGAACGGAACAGTAAAATTCCGCGCACCGCCTCGGCCAGCCGGGCGCGCTGGGCGTCCGACTTGGGGAACACGACCGGGGCGCCTTCGTCCGAGTCATCCTCCTCCGGGTCGTAGGTCTCCGCGAAGACAGACTTGCGGCGGTTGTTGAAGCGCGCCGGAGGCGGCTCTGTGTCGGAAATTAATCGAGAAAAATCGTATTAAAGTATAATACCAAAAAAACGTTGGTTATTATTGCACACATCACTCAACATAACAATTAAATTTTTTCATAATTCATTTTTTTTTAATATAATCGTCGATAATGATAACTATTGACAGATGTAGTTTTTAACTTCATGCAACAGTCTACTTCGTAAAGGGACAATCCTATCCGAGCTATAGGAAAACTTTACTCGTTTCACGAAATTAAACGTCGTAAACCTGACCGCCAAACGGCTAGGGCGGAAAGTTTATTTAAAACCGCAAATTTAGCATTCAAGTGGCTGGAATTGTTAATCATCTGTTTGGAATAACGGCTTTGTTATTGAGGCAAGCCTCGACAACACTTGGGCAAAGGGCCAGCTGATTGCGCAAGCTCATGTGGACGTGGTGACACGAGTAACTTATGCTATGTTAGGATTTACATTGAAAACTAACATAGGTATATGAATACTAGGATTCTCAAAGGCGGCTCTAAACTCCCGTAGGTAAGCTACCTACGATATTGTAAAGTATGGCACTAAACAAAACATTACACGGGCTAAAGACTCTTCGATATTACTACGGCCGTTCGCGCACCTGACGCAATGGCGAAATCCAGAGCTCATAACGTGTGCGACCCGCGTAGGTAAGTGCGCGACGGGAATGCAATGGAAAGAGTCGGTCGCAGGTCAGCAACTCGCGTAGCGTGCACAATATCAAGTGTATGACGTCACGGAGCGTCAGTCACAGAAGACGCATCTCGAGGTTGGAGACAGGCCAAAACCTACATGCTACCATTTAATGTGTTGTTTTAACATTTATGTAGTTAAAACTTAATTTATTACCTTAATTTTGAACGACTAAAATGCGGGTGACGTTCTGGTTAATTTAGTTGGGTCTATAATCAGCAATGTTACGTTTTATTCGTAATTGTTCTTAATGTTACTTATAGTGATATAAATACATATCACAATCACTAATACTTGTATATGAAACAATACTAAAATTCATTTAAATTTGAAAGTTAATAAGTCAATTACAAATTTAGACTTGACATTGTGTGAGAAGGCTTTGAATGATTAGACTAAGTTTAGGAGGTAATCTAGTGAGCCGTGCTTCTTAAGTATGTTAATAACCTCATATGTTACCAACAAAGGCAATGACATCACTCATTAATCAAAGGTACAAGCTATGGAATAAACAAGAAGTTAATTTTTTCAGCATTACCATATGTTGAACACTGATGGAAGATATGAATATTCAGTTAAAAAAAACAATTTCTAGAATGAGTCATTACCTAGATAAATAGTGTAATATTCTATCGTAATGATCAAGTCACTTACTAGTTGCTGGTAGTTATATTTGAGTGTGACAATTGTTGAGAATATGTCTCTTACGCAAATACGAGTCAAGGCCTGGTTAGCACCTGTACATTTCATTGTGCTCATGTTATGTTCTGTCATTACATATAGCCAGCTAATTCTATGAAACACGCGCATGTACGCACATCTGGTGTGGTTCTAGATGTAAAAGTCAGCCGCAAGATAAATAAGCCAATCTCGTCATCACACAACTTCAAAGCGTTAAAAAACAAACACACAAATGGGAAGAGCATGTAGTAAACACTGAAAATTTATGTTCCAGTAAACATTCTCAATTGAAAATCGCTTGTATTAGTTTGTTGGGTTCTAAGAAGCGGGTTAGTGGGATTCTTCAATATCAATAGGGCTTGTGTGTGTTTGTCTAATATGTGGGAATTATACCATATTTTATTAGGCATTCTGATAAATTAAAGACATTAACTTCTAATGTGTTTACTATTAATAATTGAATTAGGTACCAACTATAACTTACTTCATCAAAGAAAATATTTCATTTGCGTAAAAATGTCAAATTAATGTTCTCTGGCATTTATTTATCACTTGGCAACAGATGATCATATTTTCTAAAAATTTAGTTTCAATCGTAAATAAAGTTTTATTTTGAAACCATAATGGCAAGTTGCCAAACACTGAATGTAATGATTACTCCTACTCTTAGATAAGAGTGGCAATTGTAATTATTTAAAATTGAGCTTTGTATTAAAATACTTTAAAGAATATTCTAATAGAAACTATAAATATCTACTCACAAGCATGTACAAGCTATTTCTACCAAAGGAATCAGGCGGGCATGTGTCTATGCTAGCATGTGATGGTGTGTGTAAATTGTACCTATCTGAATGTCAGTAACTCTTAGGTGTCAGCATATTAGTTTTTCCATAGGATCAAAGTGTGCAAGTCAATGACATCATTTTAAATCCAAATCTAGATCACAATAAACATCTAGAAATTAATGTTTGCAGGTCTACTACATTCTAGCAAACTTATTATTAATTATTTTAAAATCATCACTGCACGACTAGGGTTTTCTATTCATACTAGCTGTACCAAGTTGGAGTAGATAGATAGGTACCTATAATTAGGTATTCAGTTCATTCATATGAAAATGACATGATCCTAGAGCTACTTTCGCGCGGCCTTTCTCGACCTACCTTTACGAAGTTCCGACAAAGATCTTGGATAGTACGGAATGAAAGAATCAGTAAATGAGTACCTTCTTCGTCCGATATTATAGATTCATCAGGCGTGCCGGCGGCGGGGGCCCGCACTATGGTCGTGGTCCTATTGTTTTGTAACCTCGTGAAGAATTCCACCGCGTAGTTTATCACGTCGCCCGGTTGCTCCAGCAGATAGCTTATGGTAAATTCCAAGAGTATCTCTCTAAGGTCATCTGGGACTTGTATGCGTCCGCCTTGAGGCCTGCTCATTTCTAACGGCGTCGCCTCGCTTTGTCGATATTATCCCGTACGGAGAACGTCGAAGCGACTCGTTAGATTAACACTTCAATATCATAGCCATCGAATTAGCTAAAGCGACACACCAACGAGCAAATCTTACGATGGGGATATAGCACTACATACAAACGTTAGTAATAAATAAAACCACACTATTATACTATGATTCTTCCAAATAATAGTCACAGCTACTGTAAATTAAATGAAATGACACACTTTTTTCAAAATATTCTTCGTCCTCCAGCCTGACAATTAAAAATCCACAGTCCCTTCACTAAAGTAAAAATGGCGAATCCTGGATTGCCATACTTTGCACTATTCCATTGATATTTTGTTCTTGCTACATCAAAAAAATACTTAACCATAAACTAAATAAAAGACAATCGATCGAAGAATATACACTTTCAATCGGAATCCAAAAAAAATTACATAGACATGTTTCACTTCAAATATAAAAATGAATTGAATAATCTTGTAATTAACCATCGTCGCGTGTACCGCTTGTTAGAGTCTGTGCGGAAAGAGAATAGGCGTGGCGAAAAACGGAACTAACCTAACCAGTATGGCCACAGAACAGTAAATACGGCACATGCGGTAGAAAAGTATTACAGCGCCCCCAAAATTCATCCTATTCTCTTTCCGCACAGACTCTAGTATATAAAATATTCAGGGTTAAAATCACGGGACTCTTATTCCATATTTTACGTTTTACCGACGTCATAAAAAAAGGTTTATGTTAATTTATTTAAAACTAACTGAATTACAATACATAAATTAACACCTGGGGCCCGTTTCACGAAGCTACAAGTTACAAGCGGAAGTCTCTTTCTATCAAAAGGTATTGAAAAGAGACTTCCGCTTGTAATTTGTAGCTTCGTGAAACGGGCCCCAGTTGTTGAGGTTTTTTGATATAGATGTTTTTGGGCTGCTTTCTTTATTACCGCCCATATGGTGTGCTATATTTGTATCTTTACGTGAGCCCCTGGCCAGTAAGAGGGATTTCCTCTCTGCGTGGAGTGTTGAATGAAAATGCCACTTGCGACGGCGGGGGTGAAATATTTCAGTTCATCCAGTAAGAAAGGGAATAAATCACTTATAAACTAAGAACAAAACAGCGCAAGTCCCATAGAAGACTTACGCCTCTTTGCATTTAGCTCATATCTGACTTATTCTCTTATTTACTGAAGGCACCGATTTGTAAAGATCTGATTTGATACCTCATAATTCCGTCATTTATAAAGTGAATTGAAATAGTACATTACACAACTAGGGTGGTAATACAAAGAAAGGCCGAGATCGCAGAAGTTTGCGGCCCGAGCTGCAAGCGAGGGACGTAAATATGCGATCGAGGGCTTTCTTTATTACCTCCCGTGTTGTGTACATCATTTTATGTCTACACTTGGCCAGAAAGCCGCTTTTTTTTTGTTTGAAAGAGTGTTCTTTTTAATGATTCTTTCAGATTGGTCCAACCGACGAGTATTTTATTTAATCAAACACTTCTTTGGTTCAAATGACCAGGAAAAGTTCAATAAAAGCTCAGGAACAGGGATCACTTACTTATATTTCGCGCTTATACAAAGTTACTAATTATTATTATCACATGTTTATTTTATACTGTGTCTTCTAATTCATTTCTGTCATCATTCAACAACATCCCCTTTCTGATGAATGCGAACTTCGTCAAGGAATTCTTTAACGGAAACACATAAATGTTGTCCGGCGTTTCAAACTCACTATAATCAGAAAACTCTGAAGGCTCATCATTGGAGAACAAGTCGATTTCAGGAGTCTTCAACACTTTTAAAGTCGCACACTGAGACTTTTCTAAGAACGTGCAAATCTCTTGTACCGCTCTGGTAGTGAGATATTCGCTTGAGCTAGATAAGAATGCTACAGAGCATCCTGGTTGTTCGAATACTTTGTTCATAATCACACCGGCCCATTGAAAGAAGATGTCGTAACGTACGTCGCCTTCCAGTGTCCGCCACGAAGTTGGTATGACGAGTTTTTCGCCCAGTTTCACGCCCCAGGGTTTCGTAAACTCTGAAAGCACTATACGGTTTTCATAGTAGCCCACTTGGCTAATCAAGTTCTTGGATTTTAGGTCGTCTAACTTTTTTATTAGAGCAGAGCTGTCCTGTTCCATTAATGCCTGAAACAAGGGCGAATTAGTGTTTATGGTATCAGCTTTAGTTTTGTTACTTCATATAATGTTTTCGGAATGGCACTAACAGGGAAAAGTGGAGATAGATCAGAAGTCGGTTAAGATCGGAACGAAGAAACCATAACCACGAGCGCTTTGAGAAATAGTGTCTGACTGAGAAGTGTACTGAATGCACTACTATTTGGATCTGCAAAGACACTGTACCAACTGACTGAGTCAATGAGACAATTTTCTATACTTGTTTAAATAATTATAAAGAATCCCTCTTTTATAATACTTTCTGATCGCGCTCTAAGCTAGTGCTTTTATGGATCAGAAGGATGTACAATTAAAAACAATTGAACCATGCAAGTAGATATGTACTACTCCCGGAAGTAAATATTATCCATTAGTATGTCAAATATACCCACCACGGGAATATTACCGAATGGCAAAACACTAGTCTGTACTTTTAGGTATTTAAAAAAAAGTAACCAAAAAACCCACGTGACTCGGGTCGTTCAGCCAATCAAAGTAACGTTTTGTATCTGTGGCACAATATCACCGGCTGAACGACCCGAGTCATGTGGTTTTTTTTGTTTACATTTTTTTAAATACCTAAAAGTACAGACTACATGTAAGTTTAATAGGCTACTTGATGACAGTTCAAATCAGCTTCTTTTTATGAAGTGTCAAAACTCTCCGAAAGTATGCAGTTTAGTATGAAATACTATCTTGTGACGTCATGCTCAACATGGTGCCTTATTTTTAGTTTTCGTCATTGTAAAATCATTGATGGCACGAAAATAAGTTTGAATAATTTTATCCGGGCTGTTTTGGAAGCGTAATTTACTGGTTAGAGTTAATGAATTTATTTTGATTGTTGTCAAATACCCTATTAAGTACCTATGTGTCTTTAGTATCCCTAATAATCATCATTAGGGCTTGACATACCAGTAATTCACAGAAGACCGCTCCTTTTTCACCTTTCTCCTTCAAGTGTGTTACAATTTCATCATCCATGTCTTCTTCATTATTTGCTGTTTGAAGTTCAGCATTCCTGAAACCACGTGAAGGTACATTGAATAGTGATGCCACAAAAGTTATGCTACAAAGCACGATAGTCTATTTGATGACAGTTCAAATCAGATTGTTTTGATGAAGTGTCAAAACGCTTAGAAAGTATGCAGTTTAGTATGAGATACTGACTTGTGTCGTCATGCTCAGCATGGTGCCTTATTTTTAGGTTCTGTCATTTTAAAATCGTTGGTGGCAATAAAATGAGTACAATTTATTTTATCCGAGCTGTTTTGGAAACATAATTTGATGGTTAGAGTTAATTTCTTTTGTTTGTTGTCTAACACCCTTAAGTATGGCAACCTGTACAATGCCTCACTCATCGTCATCAAACAAATTATACTTCAACGATTTGTACTAGCTTTATTGATCATCATTATTACCTTTGGAGCGTGGCAGACAGCTCTTCAAATGAGATATCGAATAGATCAGGGAACTGTTCGAAATCAACCAGTTTCTTCCATCCCAATATGCCGGATTTCAATTTGAACTTCAGTTCTATATCCAACACATTGAGTTGTTGCTCATGTATTATAGACCCCGAAGGTCCAGTGATCACGGGGAGGGTGACCGATATTATTTCCAGGATCCCACAAGTCTGGAACTCGCACAGCATGCAGTTTATCTCCGGTGACGCTTTCACTTGATTTTGGGGCAGTTCGGAGTCTATTGCATCGGCAAGGAGATCAGGAAAGTCTGTGTTTAGTCTGTTGATCCATCGGCGGCGATACGCCGCTGAGATCTTATATGACGACTGTACAGAGTCCTGGATATCCAGCCGGTGGAGGTGGTTATTCAGCATTTTATTACTGCAAACCACCGCACCGCATTTCCGCAATTGGTCTAAACCAATTCTCAATGTCCGTTCGGGAAACTCCTTCAAAATCGCGAAGACTTTCTTAGCGCCTTCGATCGTTGGGGTAGAGTTAAAATTTGCCATCAAAGACAATATAATGGTTTCCTTCACTAAGGTTAGTTCCAACTCGGATTCTGCGTCTGCCCTGTAGATGTTGCAGGGTTTGTTTACCGTAGTGGCGGAAACTTGGAACTTTTGATAGAAATCGTCGATGTCCATCGCGACGCACGGCACAGATCTCATGTAGCTTTTGTTCTTCACCAATTGGTTTATGAGCCACACCAGTTCGAGCATAGGAATTCGCGCTTCGTTCACGAACTTTGTCATGTTCGCGCAATATTTGATTCTGAATTTCTTTAACAATCCTTCATAAGGCACAATGACGTCGCGCCGTCGCCTGAGTTCGTTTATCAAGCATTCTTTTTGGTGGTATAGAGTCATATTTAACTCGAGAGCCATCGCCCTCCTGTGACATACGCTGCCGATCTTTTTGGGGTCAAATATACTTAGAAGATCTCTAGCTGCAGTATTTCGGATTTTAAGACAACCTGGTTGCGAATTGGGAGTTAAGATTGTTATGGCAACCTTACACATATTTACTATTGTATCCTCCCATTCGTTCCATTTCACTACAGGGTCAATCTTTCTCTTCATTCTGATTCGAGGCTGTACTTCATCACGAGGCCGGGTCCTCCGTTTCCTCCTTACTTTGACAACTTTTCTCGGTTTCTTTTCAGGTACAAGTTTCCGCTTACGAATCGGTTTCTGCATTGGTTTGTTTTTGATGATGCGCACGTAGAACGTCTTCCAAAAACGTGAATGGTCCATAAAGAAGCACGAGTCGAAGCCACAAGGGCCGGCGCCGTCTCCAAATATCATTCCAATGTCATGGATTTGTACTTCGTCTACCTTTCTCACTGGAGGAACTAGTTTCTTCCGACCTCGAAATTTGTACTCTATAGTGGTATGCGTGCTAATTTCGTACACTTCATTCCAATAATCTTTGACATCGTCCAGAGTTTCGAAATAAAATGTTTTTTCTAAGGTTTTCTTGTCTACTCCCTCTCTTGGCCAGGTGCCCGTAGTGTCAAGTAGCTTTGCATGCCTGTTGAGGTAAAAGGCGTAGCTTGACAGCAAGCTGTTGTGATCCGATGTAACAGAAGTGGGTGGATTGGCTAGTTGAATTAGCCCCAGCATAGCCAGTACCTTCAGATTGGTCCTGATGGAACTTTGTAAGCTTTTTGATTGCAGCAGTATTTGGTACAACTGTGTTGGCGCTTCTCGAAGTTTTAAATGTAGCAGCTCAGTTTCTACTTTTAGATTAGAGATGTCTGACATGGCCACATTGCTTATGTTACCGATTGCGAACTCTATGGTTATTTCAGGGATAATATGGACTAGGGAAGCGAAGCCAAATGGTAGATGATATTCGATATTTACATCATCTAAATAAATGAGCTTAAATAGAAACTCGTGCAATAACTGAATTTTCATATATCTGGGATATGCATACTGCGAGATAGGTCTATGGACTAGTTCTGTGGTGTCTTTTTTTATTTTGTTATTGGTGAATGCCCTTATACTGATCTCTCTTTGTTTTAGTTTAATTATTGGATCAGTGCATTTCACGTGCGGAGCACAGATAAGGATGGAATATTTTTGTGGGTGTGTCGGCCATTTTATTTTCATCAATTTCAATTGTCCATCAGTGACTAACTTCTGCACAAAGATTTTAAGTGCCTTTGTGTCCAAAGGTGGTTCCCCGGATTCTTTTGCAACAAGACTGCTTAATGTTTGGTATCCTGATACGGCCAGTTTTTCTCTAGTAACTTTGAGCAACCCATTGGCAAATTTCAACTGCCTTAGTGTGGGATTCTTTTTTGAAAACAACAGGGATTCACTGTTGAAGTTTTCCAATCCATCTAACACTTTGATTTCTGTGACTTCATTTTCTATACTAGTTGGGTTCGAGTGAGGTTGGGTTGCTGCAACTTTTGCTGCGGCTTCTGTTTTTTCTAATTTAATCTTTTTCAGTGGTATCTCGTCCTCATCCTCTGTAGCGTTCTCGGCGGTAGTTTGCTTTTCAACTTCAATTTTACTTTCTTTGACATATTCCAGGAGTTTATTTCTTTCCTGTTCATATTTTTGATCCATTTCCGTAGTGGCAGCCGCAATTGCATAGTACCTGTAAAAGCAAAAAATCGAGCGGGTAATCGTTACCGTTTCAGCTTAGGCAAAAATGCTGTATGTCTGACGGATGTCTGTCTCTTCTCCTTTATAGGTCGCATTTCTCTACCGATTCTCATGACATTTTGTAAGCAGGTTCGATATTTATTTCATATTTTTTTGTCGAGTCAATTTTAGGAAATTATTCAAAATGGCGGCATCATGGGTACTCAGACTCGCGAGGTCTACAGCTGCAATACAGAGCCACTAGTTATCTAATTAAATATATACTTACATATATAGATACAGGAAATCAAAGTACACAGAAAAACTAAATGGCACTCGCCTGTGTACAGACCGAGAATCGAACCCGGTACCTCTGGATGTCCGGCCCAGCGACTCAACCATTCGTCTACCGTACACCCAGAAAACGCCTTCAATTCTGCCATGTACTTTGACTTCCGCATCTTCCTGTTTTAATAGGAATTAACCTAAACAAAAATTTCCCGCATTAAAAACCAATGAAGAGACAAAAATGTTTCTTTCATATAAAGTAAACATATACTTGTTATAATAAATATATTATAAAGTTCTACTACTATTAACAAGTTTGTATTGGAGATTGACAAAAGAATTATACCAACTTCAGAGAAAAAATTGATTGCCGAAACTGAAACGATGCACTTAGGCAATTGCTTAGGTTGCCTGTGGGGCTTATTATTGGTTCATGTTATGTTTGAAATATCTTTCGAAATATAGATGTTAGCTCGTTTTTTATTTATAATCCATATTTCATAACCCTGATTTATGAAAAAAATATGCTAAATACAAATAAATTGACGTAAACAACGAGCTAAAAACTTTTTATCGGCTGATAGTTTAATCTGGCTGTTAATCAGTATGAATGGACATCAAGTCAGTGTAATGTGCGTAATTTCATACATGTTCCTACTGACAAACAGCCCAATTAAACTAGTGGCCGATAAACAATCTGTAGTCTGCGGGGTATCTAAAGGTTAATGGTTACACCCATAAATTACCTTGCAGTTCGCTGTTTTCCTCTGTCTTCCAGATACTCTCTGATAATATGCCTCGATTTAAATATGCGACATATAGAGCGGCTAGTATAGAACTCCACTCCCAGGAGTTGGGACAGTTCAATCTGAGTCAAGCCTTTGAGCCCTGCGTCCAACAGCCTCTCATATGCTTGCCGTAACAAGTCCACTCCAACTTTATACTGACACTGAAGGGGCACTTCATCTTCATCGTCAGATTGGGAAGATTCTTCACTTTTCGAGTTGAGGGAAATGAACCTTCTTTTAACGGCAATACCTGCCTTTCCTTTTTTAGTTGTCTGATCTGGCTGCACTAGTCTCTCATCCTGTAAAAATTATAGATGTTGTGTAATTCAGGCTAAAAAGCTTTATGAAAAGTCATTCAGAAGTGCACATTTTCATCTTATAAAAAAAAACCAGACAAGTGCGGGTCGGACTCGCCCACCGAGGGTTCCGTTTAAATTTATAGGTACATATTAATATTAAAGTACCCTGTAATAAAAGGCCGTTTTCTTTCTTAAAAATCTTTATTTACGTTAACTTAGAAGTTTGATTTTTTTCACAGCTTGGGACTGTAGACCTGAGTACAGTGCCGGATTAGCCACGTAGCCAGAGTAGCAAATGCTACAGACGCGCCCCGCGCATTGGGGGGCCCCGCGCCCATTCGCAAAAGGGGACACCCCCTCTCGTTATTCGTATTAAGCATATCTGAGACCAAACAGGCGCCTCTTTGAAGAAATGCTACAGGCTCCGCGCTGGCTTGATCCGCCACTGCCTGAGTATATGGTTATATTTTCAACTCCATACCTCCACGCGTTCCGGAGAAAAAGGGTCTTGACAGACAGACAGACAGACAGACAGACAGACAGACAGACGGACGGACGGACGGACGGACGGATAGACAGACAGACAACAAAGCGATCCTCTAAGGGTTCCGTTTTTTCTTTTCAGGTACGGTACCCTAAAAAAGCTACATATAAATTTTAAAATTAAATACAACATTCAAATATGTATTTTAAATACTTACAAAATTAAATATATTAATAGTCTTTTGTAATCTTCTACTATTCTGCTGTGTGATAAATCCTTTTGATATGATAACATCAGTTTTTTCACAATAATTTGGCTGTGCCAGCAAATATTCCTTTACATTATACAATTTCCCCACTTTTGGCATAGACAATATGCTTGGTTTGTGGAATCTTTTTAATCTTAGGATCAAACTCTTGATGCCTTTGCCTCCAACCTTTATGGTTAAACATGCAACCCGAATTAAACCGAGGCTTTGTAGATGTTTTCGGTTGTAGAAAAGGAATTTGGGTTCTTTTACGATTTTTGTTAAGTTTGTTTTGCCCACTGTCATTTGACCCTGAAACAGAATATGGTAATTGAATTCAATACTTCCTCTGTAATACAGTATAAATACAGATTTCACTTATATTTTATGAAATCTACTATTTCACTCAAGGGCTGTAAAATAAATAGCTGGACGTAGCCTGCTAACAAATAATTGAAGCACCTCTAGTGAGCCTGTCACTTAACGCTGGTTAGTCAGGTCTACTCATATGTGTGCGTGCTGCTCATAGTAGGAAAAAAGTTGTGTGCGTGCGGCTCGTAAATATGTCGACTATGTAGGTATGTCAATTGCTATACCCTGTCAGGGTCCATGTGAAACTCTAAATTGTATTTATAAGAACTGTATGTAGACCATGGTTGCAAATAAAGACTATTACTATTACTATTAAATACAAAGTGGCTGGCCCACTAGAAGTGCTTCAGTTATCTGTTACCAAGGCTACGTCCAGCTATTTATTTTAAGATACTTGATTTTACTATTCCAATGCATTACTGGGTTACATACATTTTCTCTAGCTCTCCCCACTAACTCCAAAATGCAGTAATGTATTGGAGTCAACTGTGCTCGGATTGTTTCTGGCATGTGAGGTGCCAAAGCCTTCCACCGTTGTTCTAAACTCGCTACCATGACCAAGGTATCAGAATATTCTGCCATCACTTCATCATAGCTCTGATTTTTTAGTTTCTCCTTTGATATCTCTGTCCTAGTCTTATAATTACTGCAAGATCCACACTCATTTTCCACAGGGCAGTATTCATAATCACCATCTAAGTAGTTGGGCTGTAAATTAAATTTTGAATAACAATAAAAAATATTTTTGAGTTATATATTAAATGTGCACCAAGTAGTTAATGGCAATGACATGTATGTTTGTATGTAAACACTTTATTGTAAAAAATAATACATGGTACAGTACAATTTTGCAAAAAATATACAAAGGCGAACTAAACCTTTTAAGGGATCTCTTCCAGTTAACTTTAGGACAATTGAGGAAATTGAATGGTATTTTTAATATAACTTGCTTGAAAAAAAATACAAAAAAAGATGTCCTCAATTTTATAGTCCAGAGTACTCAAGTAATGTTTTATGTCAGTCAGTGGCGTAACTATATCATCTGGGGCCCGTGGCAAATTCCTTTAATGCGGGCTCTATCATTAAGCTTTATTATTGTAACGTTATACTTACGCCGGGTCCCTCTTGGGGCGGGGGCCCGTGGCATTTTGCCAGCCCTGCCACCCTGTAGTTACGCCACTGATGTCAGTTCATTTTCACAGTATAAAATAGGTTTTGTAATTTTCAGACAAAAGGTGCCACTTGTTAACAAATGCAATTTTTAATGCATCCTATCCAGCAGGCTGCAAGTAGCCTATTACAGGAACTTTAAAACAGCATATTATTATTATGCCTTATATGTGCCAGTTCAACCAGAGCTGATCTCTTGTGGCAGCCCTTTATATACAGTGGAACCTCGATAAGACAAAATCCTCCATACCATGAAATAAAATCTAGTTCCCTTCAAGTCCCAAAACCTCCATAAGTTGAAGTTACCAATGACTCCATACAAGACGTTTTAGTACAATTTTCACCTCAATACCTCGAATAAACTGTTCTATTGTTTTATCACTTCTGTATCTCGAAATTTAACTGTAACTCGAAGAAAAATTATGGCAGCTAGGTCATATGTATCTAGTCTATAAGAAATTTTACCTCTAAAACTCGATTTTTTATTTATTTTACCTCTGTAACACAAAGTTAAAAAGTACAGAAGCCTTAACCTCTAAGTTGAACATGGGCCTATGAAAACCTCTGTATGTCGAAGACCACTATAACACGACTTTTTTGCGATTCCCTTGATTTTCGACTTATCGAGGTTCCACTGAAGAAGAATCCACTGCAGAGGCCCCTGTCATATAAGTGTTATCTCTCTGAGAACGAAACATTAGGTAAATATTACTTACAGAATCCATAAGATGTCCAGAAAACTCTTCAACTATCATGAATCTGTCCAATATTTCTGTACAAGGGACGGGCTCCGGGACCTGATAGAACGCTACACACTTACAATTACTAATAAAGTCCCAGAAGCGAGCCTTCATTTTATCTGTAACTGGCGCAGAA
The DNA here is from genome assembly GCA_947034925.1 of Eudemis profundana. Classification (NCBI taxonomy): domain Eukaryota; kingdom Metazoa; phylum Arthropoda; class Insecta; order Lepidoptera; family Tortricidae; genus Eudemis; species Eudemis profundana. The sequence continues at coordinate 9,909,612 of OX344811.1, forward strand.
ATTCGCTTCTCCATGCGTTTCCATAACATATCACAACTTATACCAAGGAGTCCATCCAAGGCTATTTCGTCAATTAATATTTGTTTGTAATTAAACGATATACTATTTTGTACGCTAAAAGCCATTTTGTTAATATTCACGCTATTACAAAGTATTTATTCTTAAATCATATTTTTCCTAACCCATTGCTATGTCCACAACTTTGGTCCACAGTGTGACAATGACAAACAAAAGTGACAAACAAAACTGACGAAAACAAATGAGTGTTGGAACAGTGTTGCTAACTCTAAAATTTATTTATTGCTAAAATGGATCGAATTACATATTCATAATCATAAGCATTAAGAATGTGCTAAGTTAATAAAGGAATTGCATGATTATGAAATAATCAAAGCATATATCATAATTTTCTTTATCTTTTTTCGAAGCACTTCTTTTTGACTATGACTGCAGATTTAGTAGGTCGTATTATTAGGAGGATATGGAGCATCTGTCACCTGACCCCCACAACTCCATAAAATTAGGAATCGATCTAAATAATAACACATTTTGCATGTTGTGCTAAGTTGGCAGCACTATTAACGAAATCAGAAAAAAAACAGGGCGACACTGACAGTAAAGCTACTGACACATTTAGTTAAAAGTTTAAAAGCATGCTTATGTTTAAAATCAGCAAGTTCTGTAGCTGTTCAGATTTGCCAGAAATAAGCATGCTACTTTTAAGCATGCTTCCAAATACGCATGCTCAAAGCAAACGACTGGACACACTTGCTAATAAGTACAGGCTTTCGGCCAAAATAGACTGGTTTTCTGTGGTATTACAGCACCAGTTCTATACGAAAATAACTCATAAACATTATCAAATACCCCTTTATATGACCACCATGAAATTTTAACTATTTAGATAAAATTCAAAATTCTTCGCCCTTTCATTTAAAATTCCCGCCAAAGAATCAATGACACTAGCATGCTAATAAGCAAGCCTGTTCATACGACTAACTCTCAACGTTTGTCCTCTACTTGCCTACACCGTGTGGTGACCTATTTTGGCCATATTGCACGCAGAGACGCCAACAACTTAGAAAAACTGATAGTGACGGGAAAAGTCGAAGGCAAAAGACCCAGAGGTCGAAGCCCGAAGAGATGGTCCGACCAGATCTCCGAACAGCTGGAGCTACCCATCAGCGCCGCCCTCCACCAGGCGGCTGACCGGATCAGTTGGAGACAGACCGCTGATCGCCTGAAAAGGAGTCACAATCCCCAGTAATGGGGGAACGATTAAGAAGAGAGATTAGTGGCAAGGACTAGACAGACATGCCACTAATAAGCACGTGCTCATTAGTGGCATGCTTTCGTGCTACTACTAATAAGCAAATCTGTCAGTACCTTAAAAGACAGTGATGATAAAGCCATATAGATATGATATTGCATAAGTGAGCGATAACGATATCGTGTCGTGCAATGTGAAAGCGCTCTTACGATTAAAACCTAGACATCCCGAGTGTCAAAGTGGAAATAATCGTACTGTAGTCACAGTATACTAGCAGTATTTTTTTTTCCTACAAAAGGTACATCGCGCTCTTGAATGTGTGCGCGCCGTGTACGAACGCACTACAAGCAAAGAAATAAGAATGCTCCAGTACGGACCGCACTCACACAGACGTGCTATCACGCGTCTAGAATACGTGTCGCGCGCTTCTAAACCACAGTTCTAAACGGCCGAAGTTGGACTACTTATTCGTCTTTATACTTTGCTTTGCTGTAGCCGCACTCTTGTTTTTTCCTGTGGTCTTGTGGTCACTAGCGACATCTACTGTGGGATCGAAAATAACTAAGTACACGCTTCCTATTGGATAATACACAGCCCCCACTAACTTTGGCGGGTGAATTGCGGGCCAGTTTCCAAACAAATGTGGCTCGCGGCGAATTCGCTGCGAGTTCGCCACGAGCGACATTTGTATGGAACTTCGCTTCTGACTCGCCCGCAGCTCGCTCGCAAATCGCAAGTGTGATAGAGTCTGTGCGGAAAGAGAATAGGATTTAGATTTGGGGGCGCTGTAATGCTTTTCTACCGTATTTGCCATACTGGTTAGGTTAGTTCCGTTTTTCGCCACGCCTATTCTCTTTCCGCAGAGACTCTTAAGGCTGAAACTGCGGGCGAGCTTTTTTATACCACTTTATATGGCACCGGCGCACACACGGTGGCCGTGTTCGGGCTACAAGCTGCGGGAGTGGCGAGCGCTCGCTACTTACTTGTGGCAGTGTTTAGTGTGTAATGTGCGGCCGCTCTAATAGATGGCACACCGATATTTTCTTGGTGGCCTCGTCCCGATTTGGGCCGGGTCTCGATTTGCCCCAGGACCCGAATGTCCTGGTTTAACTTCACTCCGACCTTGCACGGGCTCAGCTAAGTTTCTTGCCGGAGTCTTCTGAACCGGCAACTAAAACTCCCATTCGTTCGATACACACGCTCACACAAGGACAGGTTGATCCGCTTCATCCTTCCCGCTGGTCCGCTGCTCACTTTGAGCAATCTGCGAAAAGTCAAGGTGGCCCTGGCCAAACGTCCTGGTTCGACCCCAGGCGTTCAGTCCCCACCTAGTCCGACCCTTTCGAGGTGGACCAGGACAAGCGACCTGGTTCGACCCCAGGTGCCCCCGGCCCCCACCCAGTCCGATTCACGCGAGGTGGTCCCGCTAGCGACCTGGTTTGACCCCAGGGAACGCCACTGCCGACCACCTGGTCCGAAGATTGCTACGCCCAATAAGGGTCTCAAGTTAGTTAGGGTTAAAAAAAAAAGCAAAAAAAAACTTTGTGTCCAGTGTAATCATTCTTACCGGTTTTATTTAGTAAACAAATGTAATGTTATTCTATCAAACAGCATTTTCTCGTGAATGATAGTGTCGCTGTATGTATGACAATCTACAAGCAATAATACTCTACCTATGTGGATATAGCTTTTCACGTCATTTGAGAGTAGATCTACAGTAGATACCGACCATAATAAGATTATTGTATTTTAATGATTTTAAGTTGTATTTTAATTATTAATTATTGGAATATTATTGTTTGTAATATAGCTCTTAGTCAATTGTTACTAACCAAATCTTATACGGGTCTAAGGATCTAAAATATTTTTTTCAGTTCAATTGGATTGTAAGAGCAGATAAATACGAATGCTAACTGCATTGGAACCTAATACTTAAATGTTCTCTACTCTCTTTGTACTAAATGTCTGGGTCTTGTTTGTGCAAGGTTTTAGCGTAACGTAGCGAAACTAGTTAGTTTTCACCGCTGAAACCGAAATCAGAACCGAAATTGAAACTTCCATATAAGGTTATGTTTTCGTGGGTAGAATAAAATGACAATCATAATCGGTTAGTCTTCATTTTTCAATAAAGTATTAAACATTTAGTCTCTGATATTTAGAGTAATCGTTAATATAACATATTATAACTTCTTATTTCAAATAAATTATCTGTGCTTTTTGAAATAAAGACTGTCCGATCGCAGTACCTACTGGCACTACGAAACCCCTCAAATTCAGTTTCAGTTTTGGCCGGATGGCAGCCGAAACTATGCCGAAACACGTTAAACCGAAACCGAAATTTCGGTCGGACTCTACCTACAATGTTTTTATCTTCATCAGGGTATGCTGTCCACTCAATATTATCTCAATCCACAGTTTGAAAATTCCTATGCTAAATATACAGTTTGAAAAAATCTATGGGCCATGGAGGGGAACTACCTTAAATCCCTTAGATAGCTAATTTTATTGAAAGGAAATATTCCTTTGTTTTTAAAAAACTGCATTAAAAGATTTTCTAAAATTCGCTTGTCTCATAAAATAAGCACTCACTATTTTATTCTACTAATCGATAGGACTAGGTCAGGATAAAATCTCTCTAATAAACATTTGGTCTTACAAGTAAAAAAGATCGTGAAATCTACCATTAATTTTATTTTACCATAAATTCCAATAAATGCCAAGAGAATTAAAAAAAAATCTTTGCATGCAGTTTTGTTTCTTTTTAAAAATAAAATAATGTTTCCTTTAAGTAAAACGAGTTAACTAAAGTCTAAAGGATGTCAGCAAGTTCCCCTCCAGGACCCATAGATCTTTTCACCCTGTATATTAAGCTCTATCAACCGCATTTAATAAATACAAACACATTCAAGTTTCAATATTTTATTTACTAAAGAAAAGGAATACATTTTATTCTTTGCTAAAATATTTAGCATATTAATAATATTTTAATGAGAAAATGATCATAACATTTGAAATGATGCTTCTAATATATAAAATTCAACGCCTCTCATGAAACATCACAATTTTATATTTTACAAGTCATCATTCGTCAATCTATTTGTTTCTAGTTATAAAAAAATTGCACTCTATAAATACGGGCAGCGAATACGGTGTAACATTTTCTTAGTATCACTGCATTTGCGTTTTTGCATTATCATTATATTACAAAACTCCTACTTAAATCTATGGAGTGTCTAAAAAGCAAATCAATGCGGTTAACAACTTGAGATTCTTATAAAAGTTGATGAGAAGGTAACTTATCGAATGTTGAATTAGGTAGTAAGTATAATGTGTTTTCAACTATTTTATTAGAAACGGAGCTATCAGTACGCTTGAGTGAAACGGAACAGCCACGTTTCCGGTAAAAATCGCGCCAAACGAAATCTCATAGTATATCGTTTTTTTTTATGTATTTTCCGGTGGCGTGGGTCTTTTATAATTTGTTGCGGCCAAACGAGCCGATTTCGTCAGCCAACCTTTAAGAGTCCAAACTATTCGTCAAAAAAGGATGGCTGTACATCTCTGACTTTTGAAATCAGCTCGTTTAGACGCAACAAATTTTTCACTACACGGGTGTTCCTGTTTCAGCCATTTGTATCATCCTAATGGCCGGTAACTAGGTACTAAAGATACGCTAAAGAAGCGTTCGGGGCCGGGTTCACGGGAGTAGTAGGTACGCCATAAAAACTACACAGTAGGTACATAGTTTCAAGTGAATTAAATAGGCACTTCCCATTTACTGCTCTCCCATCAATTTGTTTCTTCGTGGTCCTTGAATTACGAACAAAAAAGAAGAGTTAATTTTAGACAAAAGCGGTCTAATTAGTCTATGGTTCGAAAAAGTGGATATGGAATAGAAATATTTATAAAATCGAATGAACCGTGACATTTTCTCAAGAAATTACGGATATATTTTGTAAGGCATTTTCTTCATAGAAAATACTACAAATAAGGGTGAGGTAAAAGTAAGCGATTAGATAATTTTACCCCGAATATACTTAACGCATTACCGTTAAAGTTCAAGCTTGATTTATAATTGTAAATAATTTGAATAATAGGTTCTTTAAAAATGTCACGGGATGAAATCATGCATTAACATAGCACGCGTTGAAATTGTCTCTCCGTCTGGTAGATTGAACTCAACTTGCCAGCATAATGTATTTACAAACTACACTTAGGTAGCTATGTGATGGATAGTCGATAACGTGATCGTGACATAACGCACTATACCTTAACATTATACTTTAATAAAAGTAGTGGATATCCTTTCAATTCAATCATCTGTAATTACAGTTAGTCCTTTATTTTAATAAAAGTCTTCAATTTCTAACACTAAGGCTTCGAGTCTCAAACAGAATTAAGCGGCCTATTTAACCTACGATATCATACGCTCTAATATAATTCTCAATATATTATAAATCAATAATTTACGCTTATTACAAAAGACTTTCTAGGCATGTTTATGATTACAATTAATGTTACGAGTATAAAAAGGTGGTTCAGTAATTTAAACGTAGAAATGGTTATTGTACATTTCATCAATATTTTTTTAAGTTATACAAAAAACAATTCTTAACAACTCGCCATTTTCTTGCACTTAAACACTAACGCTTACTTTATTTACTCGACGAAAACTAATTTTTAAATTACATAACTCGCTATATACATGTACTAGCCTCGCTTACGTATGAGTTTCGAAATACGGACTGTAAAAATGATAGCCGGAGTAACGATTACTTCGATGAATGAACAAACATAGGTACGTGTTATAAAATCAGCAGCGCTAATTTGTCATTAATTCTATCTATAATTTATTATCGCAATAGGGTACCATTTCCAAAGTCCGTAAACACAAACAAACAAGACTGGCAGTGTAAAGCATCTATACTTAACGCATGTTAAATTATAATACATCTAACTGTGCGTTGACTTTGGTAAAATAAATTTGTAATAATAATCATACATATGCACGTATAGTTGACACTAATCGGCAGTACATTACGAAATATTGAAATGAAGATTAATAGTAATTGTAGAATGTAATGCTGATTACATTAATATAAATAAACCACTATTCTAAGTATAATACAACTCATGGCATCTTTGGTATCATAAAAAGTGCATTCCACTTGTTTCTCGTAACGTTCTCTCTCAATAAATGTAGAGATGCATCGACGATTGTCGTTGCGAGCACCAAGAGGAACACTTTAATGTAAGAAATGTTAAAGTAGGTAAGACCAAATGCGGATATTCATGAGTAGGTATGAACAAGGCCGTCTTGAGAATGCCTCTATAATTATTTATGGCGTATAAAAATATCTACGTAACACTGCGGTCTCCACACGCCTCACCTCCCTATCGTAACCGCTACTCTAATGGCGTCTAACTCTCATACTAACATCAGTTCAAAGAAAAATCTGAGTAATGTAATATCCTGCCACATACTTAGGCACTAAGTCATTAAAAATAGAATTGACATTTTTTTACATACATTCAATTGTCAACAATGAGCGAAGATGATCTGAATACTAGCTGCGGGTTCCAACGAAGGTCTACACTAGGAACGTAAAGTTGGAAGCGTCTTCAAACATAGTACCCAAGTAATTTCCGTGGTTTAATTAAGTAGAAAAAAATTGTGAAGAATCTTTAATAGTTTGGCCCACTTTTCTGGAAATTTAAATTTAGAAACGACCCGTAGACTACAGAGGAGAAGTCGTTATTGTAACAGAATGTATGTACAGAATGATCACAGTTACAGGCTGTAACTCACATGATGCACCAACAATCTAAATTGGCATGCGGCAACACAGTGCCCCTTAACGCTATGTAGGTACCTATGTATACATACTCACTATATCTATAACATTATCGAATATTTAATTATCAAAACGATCCAATAATCATCTAAATACACCCATAAGAAGCACTTTAATGAATGAATAAGTTTCAGAACTTTACATATCGTTTATACACGGTAATATAATTTATATCATATTTTGTGTTTCAACTATACGTTATAATCATCGTTTACTCTAGTAGTATCGCTAGAACTCCAGAATGAGACAACGCCCCTCCCCTATACTTATTCACGTAACGCTACAAATACGTAGTTATGTAAAAAGCGACTTGCGGAATCATTGCACATTTCTTTTGAACATTGTGTTGAAGTCGTGCGGTTGATAAAAGTCGACATTGACCGGCTAAAATCTGCAATGACACGCACAATTTCACATTAACTATTCATCAACATTATCAACAAAAACTTATATCTCCGCCTAAATTATTAGTAAACTATAACTAGAGAATCTACAATTTGTTACATTATTCATCTTAAGTTACCAATCGATAATCCCGTCTTAAAAAAAATACATTATTTTTGTCACACTTGCTCCGACCTCGCGGTCAACATTTTAGAATGTGGGTAATCACCGGTACGTATTTTCTGGAAGAGTTTGCCACCGACACGTCTATTCCAACACACACGTCGGCACGTCAGTGCTTCACTTCAGCGATAACAAAAGACGTCTAACAATTTGAATTGAGAACGCTCACTTTATTCGGGTGAGGTGATGGTTAGTCGCCAGGCGGGCGACGGCGGGGCGGCGCGCTAGTTGCGGTAGATGTAGGCGCAGGGCTGCGGCGCGGGCGGCGGCGGGGTGGGGGGCCGCTCGCCCGAGGGGGACGGGGACGACGACGGCGGCGACGGCGACGAGGACGAGCCGCCGCCGCTCGCCGACCCAGACCCGGAGCCGCTGCTGCGCTGCGACACTGGAAGCGATACGTAGGACTTTACTACAGACACCTACAGACCACAGTATAGCCAGTAGTTTTCTTCCGACAAAAGGTACATCGGACGCGCGCCGTGTACAAACGAAGCCACTGTTAACTGACCACCCAGACTTTAACACGTTGCAATAAAAATGACATTCGTTTACAAATGTACAGTTAACAGTGTGTTCGATTGTACGGACGCACCACAAGCAAACATTTACCAATGCGCACTAATGCCATAGTATGGAGTGCACTCACACAGACGCGCGATCGTGCGTCTGTGTAAATACGTGTCGCGCGCTCCTAAACGGCCGAAGTCGGACTACTTGTTTCTCTTTATACTTTGTACAGACTGCGTGCGAGCTGGGATGGGCCGGCTAAAGGTCTACCGTGGAAAGTCAATGAGAGTTTCTGGATATCACAATTACAGCAGCTGGTAGCACTGCCACGAGAGGTCTTTTCGAGAGCTGGGTCCCGTTTCACGAAACTACAAGTTAGAATTTTACAAGTCTAAACTAGCAACATTGGTTAAATACGGCAACACCATTGGTTGATTTGACCAATGTTGCTACTATAGACTTGTAAAAGTGTAACTGGTAGCTTCGTGAAACGGGGCCCAGGTGTCAAGAACACTGAAGTCTCAGAAACTTTCTGGTCTTTTTTAGTGGTGACGATGATGTACTTAATCGGCGAGCGCACTCCGTCTATTTCTAAAGCTCCTTTAAAGAGGTCACTTACCCAACGTATGGTGGTGGTGCGTATTATGCTTGTGATGATGCATTTGGTCGCGCGAGTCCGCCCCGCTTGTTTCTCAGAGGTACACCTTCTTCACTGAGCGCGTGGTCGAGAAACCGTTGTCGTTGCCGCGCCGGTAGCCGTCGCCCTGCGGTCACATGCCTGCGTTAACTGACGTGACGCCATGGTGGGTTAATGAATGGAATGAAAGGTTAGTGAATGAATCAGCGATGGAGATGGTAGCAGGGGGTTCATTCTTTGCTTACGTACTTTACGTCAAACGAGCAAGAAAGCTTAATAAATTGCGTAATTGAATTGTTTATATTGACACAGATCAAATGAAAAACCATATTATGACCCCGCCTGGTACTACCTTTTGAGAAGAACATTCGCGAATTCGTTTCATATAGAGGTACATTGACCAATTTCGTTACTTTTACTATAATATGGACGGACTTGACAAGAGAAGCTTATTTTACTTAGGTACTTACTAATTTAACACTGAAATGTAATTTTAATTTCGCGAATATTTCTCCTCAGTGAAGAATCAATGGTTAAAATGAATGATAATGATTAAATGAGTTATAAACATTTAGAGTTCGCATGCAAACTTGAAGCAAGCCTATGATTGGTGATTGATTTTACAAGAGCCGTTCAAAATCGATAATATTTAAATTCATATGGAATCGGAAAAAAATATCGTTTTACTGTGACTTTACTTTAGAAGTTCAAAATTGACTTATCAGCAAATTTTTGTAACTGTGATATAAGTTTGCAATTATAATTGTTTTCGATAAGAGTGCAACTATCTACGAAAAGCCATGCGATAGAGAAAGGAACACAACTGACATTGACCTGATGCGAGCGGAGGGTCCCGAAGTTGTCGCGCCTGTACGCGTCTGGCTGGAACTGGAACAGCGTCTCGTGGTGGGGGTGGTAGGGGGGGTGCTTGCGGAGGGTGGCGCGGGGGGACGCCGGCTTGGGCTGTGGAGCTAGGACAGGCTCCGCGTAGGTCACTTCTTCTACTTGCTGAAGGAGCTTCGGCTCTGCTTGGATCCTGTGAAAGAAATTGAGTAACTATGCGACCAATCACGGGTGAGAGTTAATGCCGAATTAATAGTGATGACCCGTGAATGAATAGAGTTCAGAGAGAACAGTGTTAGTGATAGGAGTGTGTTAAGGCGTTAATACCGTTTTTCCTACTTTCACGCAAAATATTGACAAGAAAACTCATCAACTCGAAGTATAACAGCTGTATTAGAAGCAAAAAGCGATCTAGTCGAATGAAACTCACGCGTGTGATGAATGCCTAACGTGAGTAACATTTGACAACTTCGAGTTTGTAGCACGAAAAAAATGACCTTGCTTCTTCGGAGTTAGCACCATAATACACTGACGGCACGGACAATGAATAAGGGTAGTTTTCTGTATAATTGTTCATAGATAATAAGCCGAATTCATTGTCCGCGAGTGTATCTCACTCCTTAATAATAATGTTCGTTACAAACGGGGCAAGAAAAAAAAAACAAAGTGCCTATGAAGGCTGCTTTGTAAGTGGTTTTTTTGTCTGTTAGCATTGAGGTAAGTGAAGAAAAACGGTTGAAACGCATTTGAACAGGTTCCAAATAGTTTAAATGTATGATGATGTGGATGATGTTAGCTAGATCAAATCGGGTCACCTACCTATTAATATTCTGCCTTTGCTCGAAATACTCGTACTCGGTGTCTGGGTACGGCATGTTGTCGTCTTCGTCCTTCTTGCAGCGGCGGCCGCAGATGTACCCGGCGGCGAAGCCGGCGCCCAGCGCGGCAAGAGCCCCCGCGGCCACAGCCAACGCTAGGGTCTCTACGGAGTAAGCGGCGGGAGGCGGGTCTGCTGCGAGCACTTCTGGACCTGAGGGACATATGTCAGATTTAAGAGAGAAGAATAGCTTGCAGGTTAGGAAATATAATTTCAATATTTTTGGAAAATCATGTTTAAAAGGATAGTCTCTGACCTTCATTATTGTTATTTCCTTTGCCCTCCTTGTCTTGCACAATGTTGATGACTTCGCCTTTGGTTTCTCCTCTAGCATCATCGTACAGTCCGGAGCTCAGTCCTCCCACCGCACCGGCATCTTTACCTAAAAACAGTGGAAATTAGCCTTTGTGTCTAATGTCTATCGCTAAAAGGTACACAGAAAAAGCAAAATTTTGCTTGCTTACTGTGTGGGCAGGCCGCATGGCTGCCAGTGCTGACGCTTTGGTAGAAGGAGTTCTCGTCCAACCACCGACTAACACCGTGAGAGTTGGCTCGACACCGACCCGCTTGCTTGTCCCAAGCGCAATAAGGATCTTGGAGCGCCACACATTCTCTGCAAATTACAATACAATACGTTTAATAATGGTTTTTTATATTAAATTATTGGGAACATTTTAAACGCTACCCTCGATGGCTCAACCAGATACCTTATCTAAATAGTGACTAATATTTCAGAGTAAATTGCTAAAATGGTTTATTATAAATGCCAGCTCGCGACTTTGTCTGCTTGGAGTTTCTTTTTTCATACAAACTTTTATCACCCATTTCACCTTCTCAGGAGTTTTCTTAATGTTCCTCTCTGCCATCTAATGCTCGAGTGTTTTCTAATTTCATCCCACTCTCCGCAGTAACGAACAGTATGTATTGATAATTATCTCTCTCAAAGTGGTCCGGGCCAAGCGACCCGGTTCGATCCCAGGCACCCCGGCCCCCACCCAGACCGACCCTCTCAAGGTGGTCCGGGCCAAGCGACATGGTTCGATCCCAGGGAACGCCACGGCCCCCACCTGGTCCGACTTTTGCAACAGTCAGTAAGACTTGCAAGTTTGTCAGCTTCCAACAAATTGATAATTATGGACAGAGCTAATAAGTATAAGTTAGCATTGAATTATCTTTTGTGTAATAAACTACTACTGTTTAGTATCGTAAAGAGCGCTGATCGGCAATGAAGTGATCTTCGAATACTTACGAGCAAGAGCTGATCTTGTCGCTGGAGCACCTATGCAGCCTCAAGCTGAGCACCTCCCTGTCCGAGACGGCGATGAGCCGCGCCGCGTCCCGGCCGGCGCGCGCGACGCGCAGCGCCCGCACGGGCGAGCCGGCCGCGAACGCCTGCAGCTCCTCGATCACGACCGGCACCGCGCGCTTGTTGGAGTCGTAGGAGGCAGCGTTTATCGCTTTTATTATCTTGCCGTTGTCTGTGGAAAGTAACTATGCGTCATCGATCTGATTATTCTGATGCTCTTGAAGAGAACTGCATCGTTTATTCGAGTAAGTCATACATAAATTTATCGTTTGCCATAGCGATTTAGTATCTTGAGTACAGATATGCAAGTTGTGGAAAGTTTCCAAAAGGTGGAAAAATTCTCAGAAATTTCTACAAGAAATATAGGAAATTTAAATGAAAAAATTAAGACAGAAAGTTTCAATTCTCATATAAAATGAGAATTTTCCGAAATTTTCCTATATTATGAAAAATTCCGCAATTTTCGAAAGTTTCCTATGGCACATACATCAGTAATCTTGAGAGTTGTCACGGGGTACGGAGTACTCAAAAATTGGACTCACAGGAATATTTAGATATGTTAAATAATCTATACCGTGGACTTCAAACGTGTTAATATCTGAGTAATGTAATAATGAAAAGGTAATTAGAGCATGCGTACCTGTTCCTATAAACAGCACGTCATACGATTTCCCACCAGGCGTTTTCACTTGAGGGTCTACAGCGATCTGTGTAAACCGATAGCTGCAAAAGACAAAAGATTAGTCGTTACATTAATTAACTTAATATTGGCAATTCGGCAAACATTTAGAAGATTCACGGACACTTACTGAAAACTAGTTCTTATGACGATAGGTTCGCCAAAGAACGCAGGCACTGCCTCGTCCATCAGTGCGTGGGTTTTGATAAATTCTAATGTCTGGTCTGGTAGCTGCCGCGAATCGTTGTGGCAGGTTCCAGGTCGAGGTTCAGGAACCTACAAAAGAATGTATAAGTGTCACAATGGCTTTTTCATTTTTCTAATTAAACGAAACTACGATTGGACTTGACGAGACCATACCTTTGCACCGTTAACAGGTAGCCAGTTCGAATTAATGGCGCTCTGCTCTTTGAAGGTGCCTTCGAAGGTGTCAGCAATATCCTGCATACTGAAAGCGCAAACTGCGCTTCCCGATATGCTGTTAGGTGGCGTCGTGAATGTGCCGTAGATGAGCTGGGCGTTCAATCCACCGTACACGCCTTCTATTAGTTCTGTCGTTGATTCTGTAAACAAATATTAAAACTTTGTATTTACGCGTTGACGAGAAGAGAAGTTTGGGTGCTGAAGAAGTGCAAATAATCCGTATAGCGTAAATATGGAAAACGTGTGAATACATTTTACGAATATTTTTTTAGGTATGCCACTGCTGGATAAAGCTTCGTCCTAGACTCCCAGTCATGCCATTGCAATGCGATCTCTGGTTCACCGTTGAGATATACGTCCAGGTCAATTCGCCTTCTCCACCACGGCGCCGTCGTCCATCTTCGTCCGTGGCCGTCTTAGCCCAACTCTGTGGATGTGTCTCTCGACTCATTGATATATTATTATAGTATTTACGTTAACTTACGGATTTCATTGAAGTAGAACGGGAAGTCTCCAGCCACGGAGCAATTGAGCCGTGACTTGAGGAACGATGTCCACCGCTGCTTGAAGCGGTGCGGGCCGCCGCGGTCGTCGCGGCACACTCGAGCCACGCGGGAAAACACCGACTGGAAATAGAACAACATTAATCGTTACCACCTTCTCCTTGCATGTGATTAAATAAATAATGAAATCGATCGATACTATTAGAATAAATAGCGCAGTTTATAGTTGATGAATGCCTTACAGGTTCCTCCCTGCTTACCGATTGATATGATATCGAGTTTGCCTTTAGAGTGGCAGTGACGTCGCAATGTTGCTTAGTTCGGGACTAGATCGATTTGTGAAAAATTAAACAAATGTATATTATACGATATTTTTTTTTTTGGTAGATCATGTCTATTCTAATTTTGGCTTTGCATATTACTTGGTAGTGGTGCTTAATTTAAGTTTTTTTATTACTTATTTTATTTAGTCAATACCCACCTTCCCACAATTAATATATTCAACAGCTGTCTCTCTGAAGAAGAAATACACGAAGTTTCCATGTACTAATGAATTCACGAAGTCAGGAGCTGTGAACAAAAACAAAACAATAATTAATTCAATTGAGCGACTTGTCCCTAATTTGGTGTAAGTGATACATTGTAGCGTATAACTGGGGTGGATTTACGAAGGGATCATAGTCAGGCTAGTGTCGATAATATTGCACGCTAGAATGGACAGAGAGGCAATAGGCTATGAAACGTATAGACATATGTGGCATTATTCTACTGTGGGTGCGTATACGTTTCCTAATCCCATTCAGCGATTGTTGACGCGTCAAAATGTCAGTCGCGACGGACCGCCAAAACCCGCTCTAAATTCTATTAAGTTGACGGGATGTTTGACAGCCGCATTGGAGAGCAATCGAGTGTTCCGGACGTAAACAGGTTTAGATAACGGCCGGAAACATACACGAAGGGTGGATTCAAGCGGACCACGTTCAACCGTACTAACGGGAGCCAAAATGCCGGGCAGTAGTTACATTTTGAATGTCTCGTGGTGGGTGCTGTGGCTACCTTAAAATTTCTTGATCGGATTTTATGTTGTTGAAATTTAGTTGTCAAGTGATCGTCGATCGACCATACAAAACCAATTGCAGTCGTTGAATTTCATATGGTGACCAGCCAATCATCACTTCCAGTCCAGTATATGGCTAAAACGTGATCAAAAGCTACAGTCCAACCGTTAACAACCACCGATAAAATTGACTAAATGGTGAAAATGGACTTACAAATTCGTGTTCTTCTGTATTTATATGTATGCGGTTTAAGAGATCTGCCTAAAGCCTCACGGGCGTTTTTACGAGTTGTCGGTCTGTTTATGCACCTGTGTCGAAAGGCTCCTGAATAGGTAAGAACTTGACGGTCGTCGATTTTATACGAGTGTCCAGCATTACACTCACTTGAAATAGGTCAGCTCCCTAATGTGACAGCGTATATAGGTAGCTATAGGTCTCCTTGTTTTCATCATCGTAAGTCGGCCGTGAAATAGATTCTTTCGCAATGGTACCTAAACGAGCCGGGTTTATAAAGTTATTTTTCGCTAACGAAAATTGATTAAAAACAGCCCTGACTGTAACTACAGAAAAAGAAATTTGATGCTGTAAACAAATAGGTACCTAATTAGATTTGATATGTATTACCATAAATAGAGCCGTTACTTTCACTACAAAAGCATTTGCGGATCGCGAATCTCATATAAATTTGCGCCAAGTCACAAAGTCAATCGGCTTTATATTTAATTTAAAGTTAGCTAGGTATTTTGTTAAATCCTCAATCCGCTGTCATTATCATTTAATATTGCACGTAACTAATGTTCCGTTCCGTGTTTGGCGCAGGTCTCCATACATATTCAACGTTGCGGTAGGATAATAACATTGTCCTCCAACCACGCCGAATTACACTGAGGGCCCAAATCACTTGAGTATTTTAGGGTTGATTGTTACATGAAATCGGGCACTGGGCGGGTATTCACAGTCAGAATAGTTGAAGCGGTCGTCATTAAAGAGTATTTTACACTAATTACATAACTCAATGGATGTTGGGGAACTTTAAAGGAATAAATTGCATTTTAATTCAATATTTTCAGTTTATAATAGTCGCTGCAATCTATATCTAAATTTGCCTTGAGTCTGAATGCTAGTCAACTAATTAAATTACATATGCGTTGTATCAAATGGCGATAGGAAAGATGGAAAAGGGCATACCATTTAACGTCAAAGAGTTATATGACTCTGTTTGTAACGGCTCCCGGTAAATGATTGGCTCCATGCCGCTGAAGTCTGCTACTGTACCGGAGTACAACTCTCCATCTGAAATTACAAAACATATACGTTAATTAATATACAAACGAAATTAAAACGCGTTTAACTCGTGATCATTAGTAACAGAAAAAACTTCATGTTTCAACGCAAGCTGATATTAAAAACACCGTAAAAAACTTGTGAAATTTTTATCACTTTGAAGCATTGAAGTCGACCTCTGGAAACTATTGTTTTATTTTATAACAGCCTATCAAATTGCTACTGTCAAATTGACTACGTATCCCCTCAATTTGCCAGTGATATTGAATGAAAATTTCTGAAACACACGCATTACATAAATGTTAAGTACTACATTTCCATTCCATGTTGTAAGTACGCCATTACAGCCAGCTTTAGCTCCACTAAAGCCTCCAATGAAAACCAATAATTCAATACGCACGAGCACTAACCTACAGGCAGTAGTGCGTAATAGGACATTGGATTTACGTGACTTGAATATGCTGCCAGAGTTAATTAGCCAATGACGTAATAGGAAATGGCTCGAGCTACGGAGTCTGTAACTGCATTAGTGGCGATTTTATACTGGAATTGTGTATTGTTAGCTTTATGAACTGGAAATATACTTAGCGTGATTGATAAAGAGCACAATGTAATGTTCCAACATGCTAATGATATATTGATTGACTTGATGTGTACAATATGATTACCTCATTTATTATAAGCTAGCTGTCCCGGCAAACCTCGTTACGCCTCAGATTTTTTAATTTTTTAGATTTAAATTTTAAATGTTTCAATAGATATTCTGTTATTCGGGGTACATAAAAATCCAAAAAAACAAAAATCATAAAAATCGGTCCACCCGATTTCGAGTCATAAATGGTGTAGGTAACTAAAACTACTTTGTTTTATGTATATGTCGCAGCCCATTGGTTTAATCCACAAAAACACTTAAGACTCATCAACATTCATTAATCTCTTCATACTTTATGTACTTATACAACTGATTGAGATTCCGCAATATTTCGAATTTATGTTTTTCAGTTTAGTATTCAATCAAGGCATTTTTTTTCTAAAAACTGTTTATGTATCACGATCATCAAATATATCAGAGTAGGTTAGGTTTGTTTTGTAACAACCGTGAAAATATAGCGGTTTCAGAAATAGGTAGTACATTACTGCAGAGGCCGGGAAGTATGGGCTTGCCGGCCGAGTACATATAGACCGCCGAGCGGAAGCGAGGCCGGACAGTTACGAGGCTGGCAAGCCCTTTTCACGCTAAGATATGTGTAGTGCTTTTCTCAAATACGCAATGAAATAAAAAAAAATAAAACTCCAAGAAATCACCCATAAACTTTATTTTCTACAGAAATATACGCGATTTAATCCGTTTAAGTCGTTTTATTACTAAAAGTAATCTATACAAAAAAATGCTAAAGAAAAAATAAGCAAACTAGCGTTTTCGGAATTTTAATTGTTGCTATAATCAAACATAAAGATGGCGACAAAAAGGTAAGGGAGATATTTAAATCACATTCAACATTTCTTCTATATAAATAGATGAGTTACTCGTACAAAATATTTAACAGCTTTGTTAAATTTATATCGTCCTAACCAAACAGAAGTGTATGCCACGGGCAAACGTACAAACATGGGTATGCATTGTCAAGATCGTTTATAAACTCCCACTCAATATTCAAGTTGTTTTGTGTCACGGCAACATATCACTAAATTACACTGGCCGCATATGAGCAACTGCAGATCATGGCCCTAGTTCGAACGTCCCGGGGGAGTCGCTTCGCTTAATTGGACCAGATCAATAGGAGATAACTAACCGTGTCCACGTAATGGACGGCCCTGGAATGTGTGTGTGGGCGTGCCTATGTGATAAAAATATACGTATGTGTGCGCCAGCCAGCCACGGGTTGGAGAAACTTTAGTGTGTAAATAATAAAGTTCTCGAGTGCGGCGACGCAAACTTTTTTTTTGTAGTGCGGTTAAAAGTTAAGCAATTTACTGAAAAGCCCAAAATGTAATGGCACCGGCCGTGCTGTAATGGCTCCAGGCAAACCGTTTGTTTCATTTGTATTGCGGAACTTTTTATTAATTTCAGATACCGACTTAACTCGTTAAGAAATGAAATTTCATCTCAACGTTGTTATAAGTTGCGTAAGACAATGCAGCTCGTAAGGAAAAATAAAATTAATTGAAGTAGAACGGGAAACAGCAAACCGGAACATGGCAGACATTAAACAAACGTATCTTTCCTTTTAAGTTATACGGAGCAAAATATAACATTTTGAATTTTTGACGGCAACGATTTATACCAGTTAGCGAATGTATCGTACGTGAATGTTTTTAATGTTATAGAATTTTACTATCATACTTCTTTCTATCGTTCTATTAAATACACAATAAAGCATGTACGAATTATTTTGATAGTATACATATGATATGTATAACCATTCCGCCTGATACAAATAGAAAAACTCAAATTTCTTCATTCAAAAATGCTAGGAATTCAATTCTATCGCCAACCGTGAAAAAATTCAGTATACAACGATCATGGCTGTTGAACGAAATCTATTAAGTAGATTTATTTATTTCATCAATGGTCGATTACTTAGTATTATTAAACTCGATACGTCGCTTCTAAACAGATACCCGTGATAAATGGGTGCGAATTTTACTGGGGGATCGTTAATGCAAGGAAGATTGTACAAAGGGACAGATCGACGGTAATTGATGGTGTTTTCCCTGTGTACCGAAGTATTTTGTATTGGGAAAACGTAAGGATTTATGTAACATATATGAATAGATTCTAAATAAGAACTACGTAGAGTAGGTATAGATATATGTACATAAAAACAATGATGTTGAAAGTTTACATGATCTGCGCACGGGTTAGTCTTTCAACGAATTCCTTATTGGAAAATGGTTTATTGGTATCATGTCTCTTAATTTTCATGGTCTGTAGACTTGGGAAACCTGCCTGCTACGACGTGCTGAGTCAGCTTACCCATTATACGGTCCGATTGCTCCGCAGTCTCAAGCGTTTGGCACGCAATACTCAACCGAATTGCAAAATGGCGGCGAAGTGGCTATGCTATACTACCTACCACTTAAATTGGTGTTCTACAGCTAATATAGGTCTTATTACAATAGAAAAATGAACTAAAGCTGCACGTCAAAAATTCCACTGTGTTTTATTGACAAGGAAAAGTTCCAAACAAAGAACCAATCTGCAGAAATACGCAATACAATTTTATTGTTGCCGCGAAATGTAGCTCGGCAGAAATTTTAATCCTATTCGATTTTATTTCCAATATGCCCATATTTTGAGAAATCCCAATAACTGGATTATAACAAAGTTTGGGATGTCAGTAATAAAATAAAATTCGCCGATAAGCGCGATCTCGAAAAGAACTGTTTAAATCTTTCAACATTTCATGAGAAAATCCTAGTTGGAAATATCTCGGGCATCCCTTCTACAAGTCCGTCAGGGCTTTATATAAGCTTCCAGTTTTAAAAATTGCCAGTTTCCAGAAAATTTGCAGCTATAACATATGATAGTGGAGTCACGTTGGAAAGCGTAGGAGCATTCCTATTCAATGTCGGGTTCTTTACAATGCAACAATGAGGGCCTATTGTGTGCCACTAGACTGTGAAAGTGGGTTCAATTGATATGAAAAAAGATTTTCCTTTCCTTAATTTTCTAACAATAGAATTCTATATAGACCCTAAACGCATGTGTCCTTGAGGGTTCACTGGAGCTCAGCCTACGCTAGATATTTTCTTATGAATATTGATGGATTTTGTATGCGTTTCAAATGTCTACGGAAAGAAATCGATACTGACTAATTTTTCAATGCTCAACTCGTATTTTTTTTGACGGCGAAATGTCTAAGGAAAGAAATCGATACTGACTAATTTTTACCCGACTGCGGCGAAGCCCAAAAGAGGGTAATGTGTTTGACCTGTATGTATGTATGTCCGTTCCTGTGTCCGCTCGTAACTATTCAACGGCAAAATATTTAGTTATTAAATGCTCAACTCGTATTTTTTTCGACGGCGATATGTCTAAGGAAAGAAATCGATACTGACTAATTTTTAAATACTCAACTCGATTTTTTTTTACGGTGAGAATTCGCTGCCCAGGGGTATCACAAACAACTCGCTGGTTAGATCGTATTCGGTTCGGAACTCTCGCAGTGTCTAAGCTCCCCGTAGTTGGATTGCCGGGAACATGCCTAATTGGTATGAGCGCTTAGTGCAACATGGCCCGTCATCCCCCATTAACACTAGGACGTGCGAATGCTATCAATGGTACACGCAAAAAGCGTCTAGTTTTCAAATTGACTGGTTTTTTGCAATGCGGACTAAACATTTTTTCTGCCACCACCGTGGTCCTATTAAGGATAGGACTTTCATTATGGAGACTATTTTAGTAAAAAAGAAACCGGACAAGTGCGAGTCGGACTCGCTCACCGAGGGTTCGGTACCACAAATTGGTACATATATAAAAGTACCCTATAAATGTTGATTCCCTTAGTAAAGTCTATTTCTTTCAATGATTTAATTAAAAATGTACTTTTCAGTTTTTTCCTGTACTTGTGGTATAAGAGGGTATTACTTGGCAAATTTCATAGTTCTAGGTTAACGGAAAGTAGGTACCCTATGCATTTAGTTTTCCTTGAGAGTGTCAAAATTTACGTTTTTTGCGGTATAAACGGCCGTATCCATTTTTCACGTTAACTATGAAGTCTGATTTTAACACAGCTTCAAGGGCCCGTAGACCTGAGTGCATATATGGTTTTATTTTTAACTCGTTACCTCCACGCGTAGGTACCCGAGATAAAGGGTTTTGACAGACGGACAGACGGAAAGACGGACAACAAAGTGATCCTATAAGGGTTCCGTTTTTTCATTTTGAGGTACGGAACCCTCAAAAGAACTCTTTGTGAATTTTATAGATAATATTAGATGTTCAGTCTCTTCAATATGGTGAGTTTAAAATGCATACCGTGCACATTATATACGATATATGACCGAATAAACGGCCAGAATATCGCGAAGTTCAGTTATTAATAGAAGTGCTTTTCATAACTCCTCAAACACATGCCACAGAAATGTATGTTCGCCTCCTATAAGTCATAAGCTATACTGCAGTGGCACGTTTAGAGCCATCGTATTTAAAATGAACCACTCGCCAGCCACGTAATCTTGGTTACAGTAACGTGCAAAGGTGACAGTTATTAATCGCTAGTCAGTACCCAGCTGGGTAACCGTTAACATTATTGTAAGTTCGTTCACTAGGTTACACTGTCTAGGTATTCGGCGATCCCCACTTTGAGATCGACGAGCGATGTGTCCTTAGTTTTTTCAAATCTCTCAAACGTTGGAAACGTACGAGTAAAAGTAGCTTGTCCTATGTTATATATATCTATGGCTATCGTTTGCCATGTGCAATATAAAAAAAAACTCACCAGCCCAAACAGCTGTGGAGTTGTGCTCCGGGTCATACGGGCAAACGGCCTGGCCAGACTTCTCTTTCTCCATGTGGTACGAGTCGCGTTGGACCCCGTACTCGCGGCAGAAGGGTCTGAAGCTGTTGGTGCCGCAGACCAAGAGCCTCCCCGTGCCCAGGGAGACCAGCACGCGGATGTAGTTCTGACAACTCTCCTGGAAATAACAATAAGAGTGTAAATACTTAGTATCGGTGATTCAGACGATAGGAACGATTGTAGTCTTGAAAGGATTCAAGGTCGACAAGATGATAACCATTTATAAATCTAATTCTGAGAAAGATATATTTTCCCTGTAAAAAGTAACACATTCGTCTACATTGTACAAATAATAAACTGACTAAAATAGACCAACAAAAGAGTAAAAATATGTTGGTTGTTGTCCCTTCCCTTATCATCTTGTCGATCGTCACATATTCTGTAAGAGATATTTCGCCTATATAATTTCTGATCAACTGATTAGTTACATTGTTAGAAAGTAAGCACGAGCAAGTAATTATTTTCTTTTATTCGTAGCATTTGGACGATTGTTCGTAGAATTTGTCGTTTTGTCGCTGACAGGATTGTAGGTAACGGTATAGTGTTTCACATAAGCACAATTATACGCAAATCCAAACGCACCTAATTCTCGTTAGCATCAACACCATTCAATTAGTATTTACTAGTAATTCAAAGCTAAGGCCAGGTAAGACGGCGGGCAGGCCGACGCGTGCATAGATGATTTGATTGCATTTGCATTTCCTCCATCCTTTACATGTCTGCGTCGTAATCCCGGCCGGATAACTCTCGTACGTGGAGACTGACAGATGAACGGATTTTGGGGTTTGGTGTTAATAACAACGTGGAGCGGTTTCATGATCTAAAATTCTTGTTTTTACATGCGATAACACAGTGAAGGTACGTATTTAGATTCAATTATAATATACGATTTGTATTGATTATTTTTTTTTAAATAAGGTTGCATTGTAATTTTCTTTTGGTGTGTAATTTATAAAGTATTAGGTAGGTATACCATACCGTATTTACGTTCTTACTGTAAATTTTTAAATGTGTTTTTTCCGGGCAGGGCTCATGATTTGAATACATCTTGTACTGCGAAGAAGGATTTTTTTAGCAATTGAACAGTAAGTAGTTATCTCTCAGACAAGTGATTAATGCATATGCATGCGTATTGCTCTCGCTCTCTAGTCTACTTCAATTCGAAATCGCTAGATGGATCTAAATTATCTTTGGTACATTTAGTAGGATATGCAGCGTTGGCTTAGTGTTGGTTGTTGAGTAGGAGAAAATTCTAATGTTGGTATTTATATGAGTTTCAGCATCTGATGGATCTTTAATATGTAAATAAGGTAGCCATACCGAAGTATCGACGGAAAGACCGTACCGTTCCATGAGAATGTTTGTCGGATTTTAATGGTTAACATTTTTAAAGTACTCATGTATCGTACTAACATCGTGACAATTCTGAACAGTTCCTTCCGGATACGATGATATGGAACGACGATACGATGCAACATGCGAGATTGATAGACCTAAATTGAACTAATTGTAAGTTTGCACTTCATTTGTATGTGACTGTGAGTCACAGTCTGTGACACAAGTGCAAGCTTAACAGGGGGTCCGCTTCATCTCGTCGCAAGTCGCCGACATCACGGCCGGGTTGGAGCCACCTTGTCTGAGTGTTTGACAGAGCTGCCATTCACGGGCTTGATGACGTAAATAGGCGTCATCAATCAATGGCTGAATAGTGTGAAGTTGCAAAAAAAAACCGGTCAAGTGCGAGTCGGACTCGCGCACCGAGGGTTCCGTACAAACGCATAAGTAGATAGGCGAATAGTTCAAGAAAAACTGTATGTCGATTTGTTTAGTAGAAGCAAATAAGTATAATTATGTTATGATTTTTGCAAATTTCTAAAAAACAGTGCAAGTTAGGAAAACAGTTATATTTTCCCTCTAATATTGAGAACCTGACGTGTAATGATTCTATTTAATAGCAAGGACCATTAATTCAAGAGGACTGTCATTCTCCATACAAAAAGCTGTTCCCCGAATTTACAACGCCATCTATGTATAAGCTTGGTAAAATAATTATAATATTATTTACAATTATTTAACTTTGCAAACGTGACACAGTATTTAAATGTATTTAAATTTATTTATTATTAGCTGTTTACGAACTAATTGTTACTATACTATGTTTCTTTGTTTAATTATAACATCGTTAAATGTTTAGTGTTTTAGCGCCATCTAGTTTTGCCCGGAAATCCCCTAGCGTGAAATATGCCATCGCTTAGTTTTGCTACTCGCCGCTAGGGATTTCAAGTCTTGTAAATTTCTAAAAAGGTATTAAAGTTAGCAAGACCGTTCTATTTTTCCTGTAATATTCAGGTTGATATTTATAATTAGTAATTATGACACATTTTTCTGATCAGTAACTTCGGAGATAATAGGGGGGGGAATGGTACATAAAAATGTATAAATCAAAAACTACTTATTTAAGAAAAAAAATAAAAATGCTGTTTTAATCTACAAATTAAGCCCTTTCATTTGACACCCCACTCAATATAATAGCCCTACTTTCAATTTTCAAAGTCCCATTACGGAGCCTTTTAAAAAAAAAGTAAAAAAGGTACAAGATATTTTTTATGTCCAATAGGCTCGGGTTAGCTACTTTTAACACTATTCCAAATTTCAAATCGATAGCATCAGTAGTTCCTGAGATATCTGGCTGTGACAGACGGACAGACAGACAGACAGACAGACAGACAGACAGACAGACAGACAGAGTCGCACCATAAGGGTTCCTTTTTTACCATTTTGGTACGGAACCCTAAAAACGATGTGGTTATAGGTGTTGATATATCCAGGTACCTGAATTTACGGATTCATTCAGTCATTTTGGTAAATATCTACAAATCTTATTAGTTCATAAGTACAAACAGTTTAGATAATTACCTATTAAGGTATTTTATTTGAGTATTTTATTGTGGCTGTGTTGCAGTTTAGGTAGGTTATGTTCTATGTGCGATGAAAGAGACTTTAAAGTTTCAAAGTAACAAGACTAACTAATAAATGCTCCGTATCAAAGTGAACATATTCATGAAGGTTTTATAGGCCGCCAATATTTTGGTGCCATTTATGATTGTAATAAACATTTTTAGGTTTCCGTACCTCAAAAGAAAAAAACGGAACCCTTATAGGATCACGCTATTGTCTGTTTGTCTGTCTGTCTGACGTTGACTTTGATAGTTGACTTACCACGAAATCTTATAATTAAGAATGGGTACAAAGCGTGTTGGATTTTCCAAAAGGAAAAGGATAGCACTTTTCATTGAGAAATGTAACAATATGACTAAAAGAAGGTAAGTAATCGTCATATTTAAGGTTTTTTTGGTTATTCTATTCAAATAAATAACACGAATAATATTTAAAATTACTCGTTTTTGCGGTATATTTATCAATCTCACTTTACTTTTTCCATACAAACTGTACAGAAAACAAGGTAGTATTTTATTGATTTGAATAGGTAATACATTATCAATTTATCATTACTAAGTTTTGTGTATCGATTTAACAAATAACAAAATTAAAAATATAGAAAGCGACTCCATTTATTTTCTGTTCACTTTTGACATAAACAATGTAGGCACTTTTCGATAGGAGGTACCATTAATGTAAAGTTTTCAATGTGCGATTGCAAATTTGACATATCTATACCTTTAGACTCAAAGGGCGTAAACGCCATTAGAATCTGCGGCGTTTACGTCCTTTGAGTCTAAAGGTATCGATATAGGGTTATGGAATTGAGTTCTTTTTTGAATGACAGTTTTTATAGACACAAGTTATAAGTGAGCGTTATTAGCATCGATTATAATGTAACTAGAAATGTCATTTTGCCACTGATTGTGTGTCATATACCTCGTAAAAATGTAGATTCATTGTTTAGCGATGCGTCGCCTTAATGCTGCCTCTACACGATGGCCCATCGTGATGGCCCACTATGATGGGCCAACGTGTAGAGGGCATAGTGGTGACGGATGGCTTATGGCGCGTGCGATGGCCGTGGAATGGCGACGGTGTCGGTTTTTCGGCCGCACATCAAAGGGAGTGGGCCAGCGATGGCGGTACGCATCTACACGATGGCCCATTCCATAGTGTGGACGTCAAATATCGCATGGCCATCTCGCTGGGCCAGCGATGGCCCATCGTGTAGTTGCGTATCAACCATCGCATGGCCACGGTATGGCCATATCGCTGGGCCAGCGATGGCCCATCGTGTAGAGGAGCTATAAGAAATACGGTAAAACTGTAAAAATAGCCAGTGTGTTATATTTTTTGTAATACAAATATGCTACGCATGCATATTGCACACGAAACATTCTAAAGATCTATAATTTAATGCAAGATAAACTACTTCATTAGCTCGTAGTAAGAAGCAAAAGTATTCAGTAAATTAGAGTACCCAAAGTAGATAACCCAAATACTACTAGTTGATACCCACCAATTTAAACTATCCCGGAAATTAGTTCGGTGGAAGACGAAGAAAATGGGAGAAGCCGCATCAAAATTAGTTTAAATACCTATTATGCGAACGTTAGAAGTTTTAAACGTATTCAAATTGCATTCCCCACTGTCGATTTTACATACAAACTAGTATTCTGCTAGGTGTTTTTTGATTTTACCGTTATAGTTTGAGAAACGAAGGAGATTAAAGTGCATCTGATGTTTAAAGAAGATATTTAATGACGCTGAAAGATGTTTGTGTTTTTGAAGTACGTATGCCGTTATAGAATTGCACTAATAGTTTTTCAATCCTTACATAATCCGTCCATGGACGTTTTCATTATTGCTTTATGAGAAACATTTCATTTATTCGTAGTGTAAACAAACTTGTTTCGGCTCGCTACACCTTGTGTAGGCGAGACAAGATGTCGTGAGATTATTCCGTCGAATCTGACGGCTTTGGAGCCGTAATCCCTAACAATGAAGACATCCATGCTATATTAAATTGAGATAATAGAGATTATGTCGGTTGCCACAGCCCGCTGCAAACATGTGTTTGTGAACAATAGCTATTCAGTTGGCTTATTCTAGCTAAGAACTTATTGACTTCTCTGACTAGCTACATAATGCCTCTATTGTCTTATTCTCGCTCGCTATAAATAGATGTCTGTCCATATTTTCGTAGATATTTTATCGAATGCGTTGAAGAATTTGTAGTAAATTTACTGGAGCGAATTTTGCAAACGGTGTGCCTCAAAGCAATATTGGTTCTATTGTTTGTTCTAAGGGTACAAGACCGAATAGACTTCCATGTCAATGGAATTTGCGGCACAAACTTTCTCCCTGTATAGTGTAGTGGTGAGTATTCAAAAGCGTTAATAGTGATTCAATGTTCACATTGAACGAGCGTCAGCTGCGTCCATTACGCAAGCCATCAGCTGAACGCATCCCACACGATTCGTTCCGCCCTATACGAGCTACCTATTGCTCGGAGTGTTCCGATCCTTGAAACTGTTCCCATTTCGTTCCTCACAATTCCTCGGCTGCACCAACCACTCGGCGGACCGTGTTCCTCGGCCAGTGTGTTACAACTTTCGAATTCAGAACACTCTGTGAATACTGAGCGCGGAATTCGAAACAAGAACCCGTACCGAACGACGATTGAATTTTAGAACGTTTGTGTTTAGAACCTAATTCGAAGTTCGCTCGGCTCGAGTCGGTCAAATTGTTGAAGATTGTGTTTCACAACTCGGGAACTTCGTCTATAATCGAAGCCTTAGGACTAGGGGGCGGTTAAGGGGGTTTAAACCGGCCAAATCTGGTTAGAGATCGACGGAAGTCTTCGCACGTCTAGCGAGTGCTTAGGGCGGAGTAAAATAGCTCGTACGGCGGGCCTCGGTCGTGTGCAATTGAAGCATGAATTTCCGACCGTCCCACGAGCGCTAAGCAATCAGCTGCCGAAGCGACGCAAAGGGCGCACGGCGGAGTTTCGATACGGGCCTGCAACTGCCTGAAGGCTTTTGTTTTTGTGAAGCTTTACATAACTACCGTCAATAGTAAATGTTTTGACGCAATAGGATTTATTCCGTCAAGGCTCACCGGTAGTTAAACTGATGCATAAAACGTAGGTTATAGCGAACGCTCGTGAATAAGGCTAATTACACTTACAGCGCCTTTATTTTCTTTCTACGTGAAATATGACCAAGGAGTCGTAAAAAGAACATTGGAAGGCTGAATATTTACTCTAAGTAAACGTTAATTATTTCTCCAGTTGTTTCAAACTAGGTTAATAAAAACCTGTCTTTGCCTACCGTTCCTGGCGTTGTAATTTGGCGGAATTCGGCGTTGCCTTCCGGATATGGCGTTACACTATGGGACCGAGTCGTTTTAAATTCAATTATTCGCCGCAAGGTGCCGCCAGGTAGCGATATTGTACTCGAGGTGCACTTTCATGGTTCTTCGGATATATTAGAAACGGGAACAATTTTATATTTGCAACAGGTTGAATTTTGTTAGGAGCGAGATCTATTTCCTTATAATTAAACTTTAAGTTAATCCAACAAATGAGGTTTACTGATGTCTAATTTCATACCCGTACGTGTTAAATTCGGTTATGCAACGCAAGGAAGATTTGAGGTTTAATTCCAGAGCTAGGAGAAGCTTGTAACACGTGCTACGCCACCGTAGCGTAGCTCGTAGCAACGTGCAAATGCATGTCATTACTTTTGCAGGCAGGTGCACCAACATAAATATTATTCTACGTAGTGTAGTTACTGTGTGGGTGTATGTACCTAGTAGGTAGGTAGTTGGTACTGTGTAGGCTTTTTATATCGCAATCAACTCGGCATTTTCTTGTAACAGGAATTATTAGATCTAATTACCTTCTTATAAGGCCCACATTGACCGGTTGAATACGTTTCAGTACCGTACGTCATCACTGGCCTATACACTTTGTTCTAAGACTCTTGTTCAATTACTTAGATGGTTTATAACTCTTTTACTGACCTCATCCTTCCCTTTGACGACACACATTTTGACGTCATTTTCCGGCGAGTACCAGACCAGCCGACGCTGCTCCGTCAAGTCTGTCAAACTGAGGTTGTACACCACATTTCTGAAACAAAAACATACAATATGAGAAACAGAAAACCACATTACATTCAAAAGACGGTCATACATCGTTAGCCCTAAAATTAAATGAAATAACAGTACTTGTGTTTGTTCGGTAGCGGCCTAAAACAATAAAATCAAGTAAAAGACGAAAAGGATTTTCTTTACTGCGTCTCTTGAGTTCTAAAAAGGCTTCTTCAAACAATCGTTACCGACTTGTTACCGTGGCCACTCTCCACCTAATAGGCTCGCCCAGACCTCGACCAGGCCGTGTAGACCTCCCGCGAAACAACAGAAACACCTTGTTATCCCAGGTTTGTGTTTATTTCCAGGGGCGAGGTAGTTCATTTTGAGATGGAAACATGTGGCCTCAAAGTTATAAGCATAATGTTTGTTCGTGGTTTTAATCGAACAACTTGGAGTTGGAGATTTCAGGTGAAGTTTGTTGGAACGATTGTTGCTGCCAGTGGTTTTGGAACTGCGCTATATAGCGCATTGCCTAGTTACATTCATTTGTGTGCAGCCTTAGGTGGGAGTTGTATGAAGTTTAAATATCCAGCTTATGGAAGCTGTATAATTACTTCACTAGTTGAAGTTGCGACATTGTTCAATAAGCAGATTCCGGCGTCAAATGCAGTTTACGATATCCGTTCTCAGGTTAAGTACCTACTTAATATCAACAGTTAACATGGCAAGGCAGATATACTCGTAATCCTTGTTTGAAGTTTTGTACAAATCATGCATGTTGTTTTTTAACTCCCATGCAAGAAAGAGGTGTTATCACCCATATTTATTTAAATCGTCGACGTCATACCTATTTGAAGCATACTCAGTGAAATATACTTAATACGGATATATGTTAGAGGTAACTAAAATACATGAGAAAACAAACACTAAATGTTAATAATGTAATTTTTTCCCCTATTTATTTATTTGTATTTATGTATGTATATGTAGGTTTATATATCTATTTATTTATGTATGTTTATGCCCCTGCGGTTATTTATTTTTGGTACCAAATTAGCCCTCGCTCTTGTTACCCTTCGCACCACCTACTGTTTTTTTGGTTTATTTTTGTGTCAATTCCGCTACCCAAAGGTTGTCTGGAAGAGATCGCTCTTAAGCGATAAGACCGCCTGTTGTCTACCTTTTTAAATTTTTCTAATTATGTAAGTACCTCTTGTAATGTGTTTTTCTGGTGTGCAATAAAGTATACTTGTATTGTATTGTATTGTATGTATTATGATATGAGTGATAAATAAATACGTTGGATCGATCTGAATAGTGACTCAAATTTAAACAATTTATAAAGTTACCAAAGCATAGGTACCTGCGTCCTGACATAATTGCAAAACTCTTCTCACCCCTTAATTAAGATATTTGGCACGAAATTTGATAATTTAAAGAAATTATGGGGTAAACTTTCTCAATTATAAGTCTTAGAATAGCCGGTGCTTACTTACAGTATGTTTTTGAGATTTTACAGACGTACGGTGTTTATAAAGTCAGGAAAATATTTCAAATACAAGTTGAGATTGCGTCCATAAATATTTTTTCAGTGTTTTGTTTAAAGAGATTACTTTATTGTTAAGTTAGTCTGTTTATTGAACGATTACATTATACACGTTTTGTTTAATCGTCAAAAAAAATTATATACCAGTGACTGTAATATGTTGTCATGTTAAATACCTAAAATGGTTGTAACTATACCTGTAACAATAATGAAAGCTCGTAGTGTTAGGTCATTACTCCGCATGCTTAGTATGCCTAGTGTTCGGAACGAATTGCTGTGTGCGGTTGTAATTTTAGCAACTTTGCGGCAGTGTCGACCGATTTTAATTAAAAATTTTTAAAATTCAGGAAAAAGTACTTGTTTGTGAATGTGTAACTTTTGTCATGAATTCCATCTGAACTTTAAGGCCTCAAACTGCAGATATCTTAAGCAGTCTGCACCGTGTTTCTTTCACTGCTGCATCACAATTCAAAAATGACGAAAATTAAGAGCTCGATTCAAGTCTAACAAGCGTTGTATCGACTCATTAAACACAAGAACGCTTTATACGAGTATGACGTAACATTTACTAAAAGATGCAATTCGAGCATCGTTATAAAATGCAAAAAGCATATGCAAACTGTAAAACAAAGTCTCCTGTAACACAAACCAGAGCTGTAATAACATCACGTTTCCTCGAATGATACGACAGCGTTCGTTCGACGTCTTGTGTGCGAATAATGCATTTCTTTGTCATCTAATACCAGAGGGGCTGTTCGCGAGGAAACGGGAAATGTCTCTAATTTACCGACAATAACGAGTAGGCAGCCAATTTGTGGGCAGTAGGGCTCATATTTTATGCGCTAACCGTTTTTTGTTGTGCAGCGAAGTGGCATGACGCAATCAAGCCGACTGTGTATGGCACTCACGATTCGGGCTCCGACAGCTGGCTTTAACTAGGTTACTATAGGGTGCGGGAGTAATAAACAAATGGATCCAGAATTACACGATGATGGAGATGGCCATCCTTACGCTTTGTTGTTTTATCGTTACTTCCAATCTACAGCGAGCTATGTAGGTACACTTAAAAATTCCCACCAAGCGAATATTTTCAGATATTCTTGCGAGATATTTTGGCATCAAGCCGGGTCAGCCCAAGGGCCAACACAAAGACACATCCTTTGTCAATTACGCGCTTCAGTGATTCCCGCCAAAAGGCGGCCATCTTGGGGCTTGTGCGACGGATCGTCAACGCCATCTATTGTTCGGACACTTGGCCATGTTTTTGTGTTCTCTTGTCCATTCCGCGTCGCCTCGCTATTTGATTGATGGTCTGAAGTTACAATTATTTTCGTGTCTACCCTGTGACCGTGTCTTTTCTTTGTCGTGCGGAATACATATCTATTTTCGGAGCCGAGATTTTTATAGTCGGATTAAAGTCAATTTATTGTTACTTTTGTGTTCGTAAATTAGTTTTATCGAATAAAAGCGGCGCGGGTGCCAATCAGAGTCGCACTCATCAATAAACATGGCGGACTCACGCCCGATGATCGAAACGAAATGAAAACATCAAACATGGTGGCGCTTTTAAAACGAGATTTACATAATAAATAATATTATTGCCTTAATTCGACTGTCTGTTTTTGAGGACGCCACGAGATATGCTGCATTAACGTTCTTTGTTTTCATTTCGATTTTTTTACTTAAAAATAATGAATAATTACGTCTATATATTATTTATATATCGTATTAATCTCGTTTACATTTACTGAAATAGTCTAATGTAAATAAACTTCTAGTAAAAAAGAAATTCAGCCCCCCCCAAATTGCTACAATCATCATTTCAAACCCACCATTTTGCCATTTGTCGACCTTTTAAACACAAAATCTTCGAATCAGGATGTGGATCTAAGGCCTCGGATTACTTAGGGCTCATAAAACATCCTGTAACAAGGTGCAGTAAAACGCAACGAAAACACAAGGGGAGACAAAGGAATTGTCGTCGAAAGAATATATTATTGGCGTATCTAATTTGTGACGGCGAACAAACCGACTTTATCAGGACTGCGTCCCCTATTTCCAGGGTTTCGTAAAAATGGAATAGTTCTTTTTTTATCTCGTTTATTACTCACATGATAAAGAGGCGATAGGGAATGATTATGCGCTTACATTTTCATATGAATACCTATATGATTTGTTTGCAAATACATACCTATCAATATTGGGGGACAATCTTATACAAATTTATTTAGTTCAAGCAGTTCAAGCAGTGCTTGTGCCATGGACGCTGGACAACGATATGCAATAAATAAATGCTTAAATAAATATAGTAAACATCCAAGACGCATGTAGGTAAATACAAATACTTGTGCTCATCAGACTAATACAAATTGTTTATTTCAAAAATAAATTTCAAAATGTTACATTTACGCTGACCACACTAGGCATTGCCTGTATTGTGGGGGTGACAATAACAATAATATTTGTACATACCAGGGACTTTTGGACCGGATTCCTCTCACTACGCCAAACGTCCCGTCAAAGTTAGGTTAAGTTTGTAAATGAATATATAAAACAAGCATTACCATAAGCTCAACGTAAAATTTTCCAACGATCATTTTTCGTCACAATAGCTGGCATTGCGTGTCCAATCAAAAGTGGATTGTACAATGTCACAGTTGGCCCGTGACATTCATCATTCCAATTCTGACTACGAATAGCCGAAAATACTAGTTCTAATTAAATACCGTTTCAGCATGTTTCACGTTATTTATGTACTAAACTATAATGGAATTGAATAATTAATTTTCGTGAGAAATATTGGACGTGGATTCTAAATGTACTTATTGGTTTTCCTGATGAAACATCCTACTGCGTGAAAGTTTTTCAAGATGTTTTTGGAAGTTTTCATGTTTGTTATTAAATAACGCGGTAACGATTGAATGGATTGAGATTAAATTTTAGCTTACAAGTAGGTCCTGGATTGAAACATAGGATACTTTTTTATCCCCGTTAAAAGTTTCCTTGGGATAATAACGGGTATAACACAGCGGGTACAAACTAGTCTGCTACAATTGTAATTTGCCCGCATCTTCGTTAACATGATTGAAGTGAGTCATATCGTAACCCTCTTTTTTCGTAACCGTGGTTAAAAAGTAGGTATTCTTTGAACGTCATTCTTTTTTAATTGGCCTATATGAGTGTCTAACTGCTGGGCAGAACGCCGTTCTCCTACCACTGCAATTATTTTTTAACTGTCCAACCGCTTGACGTGATGTCATACAAGACAAGCATACTTCGATATACCTACATTAACCAAATAATCGCACAGCACATACTTTCGAAGGAAATCGCTGTTGGTCGGCATGCAGACATTTTTTCAATTCTGTAACAGCTCAGAAGAGCTGTTTGGATTTGGATGAGAATTCAACATTTAAGTGTATGCAAGCAGCCTTTATCTTCTCTTCTTCTCTCATTTAAGAGCTGTGCTGTGCTATGTTTGGTGGAGCAACGGCCAGTATTTCCCATTGTGTCATTGTGTCCCAATTCCTTCACCTCCTGGTACGACCCGACCTTAACATTATTCTGTTCAAAATAGTTTCTTCTCAGTCTTCACCTCCCTCGCTTTCCCTCAATCTATCCCTCTATAACAGGAGGGGTTCTTTCTGTATTGCCATATAATTGCTTTATTATTGATTATTCAGCTTTAAAACAGTCGTCAGCTATAGCAAACACAGCGAATATCCGCATCCGAACTGCAGCGATCTATCCGCGTTGATTGATGCGTCTCCTGCTCACTGCCGCAGTACAAGTCTCACAGCCAGTACTATCACTTTTATAATTATCTTGCCGTTTTATTGTTGACTGGGCTGACATGGCCGCAAATCCGCTTGTCATGCGACACTGCCTTTTTCACACTTTATTGAATAGAATGTAAGTAGTATTTGCCGCACGACAAAGAATCGCGCATCACAAATGTATTAGAGGTACAGATCAGATGTCTATAATTTATTGCTAGCGAGCGCAAACAGTCGTTTACGCTCCACCGTTTTTGATACGTAGGTACCTACTAGAGCCAAAAGGGACGTATGTATGTAGGTAAGCAGGGCTATTCAGTCACGTATAGATTTTAAACTTTAGCTACTTTTAAAAGGAATGTATGGAATACCAGCTGACCCACAAAACAAGTTACTGTTCATGATATTTATTTGATACTGCCTATTTTTGAAATGCTTGTTTTACCCTCGACTGTACCGTACTTCTACCCCACCGGTTCAATATTAACCCATCGAAGTATTAAAGCACAACACGTATGAAGTATAGTTTTGTGCTCAAAGAATTCAAATTCCAACGCCGAATTCACCCGACAGATGCAATTTGTTTGCGTGCACTCGACACGCTGCGATATTGGAAAACTTTACGAGTTCAGTTTAGAACAATATCAATAGGACATTGGGGCACGTGGCTCCGACTGCACACGAGCAAACACTTGTGTAGGTGTGTGCACCTGAGATTGTGTTTGAAATAAGATTCTTACCTGGGTTTATATAAATACAAGCATTTACGTGTGGCTTCCACTAATATTATTCCTGGTACTGTCCCAACTCTACATATCTCTTTACCGGGGTATAAAGAGCCGTATGTTTCAATCCAGGACTTGGTCTGCTTGTATGCCAAATTGATATCTATCCATTCAGTTGTGCGTTATTTAGTAACAAAGATCCAAACCTCAATACATCCAAAAAGATTCACATGTAAACTTTCACATTTACGAGTATATTATAAGGATGTTAGTACGATTCTTTGTTGTATAAGTGATAGATGAAAACGAGAGACAGTTACATCCTGACAAATAATTAAATAAATGAGTACTTAGCATTTTTGGATAAGACGTATCTCAATATTTGGCCGTATTCGAATCTGTCATTCGCGAATGCAGCAGATATTATGGAGAATGGAGCATTACGCACCCTCTATGGGAAAATGCCTTTACGCATTCATTCACATCCTGCACTACTTCGCTTTGTCGACACTTTTAGCCTAATGGAAGTATCCCTGCCTACGAAACTAGATCACCCAGGTTTAAATCCTGGCAAGTGCAAATATTTTTGCGACGAGCACAAGTATTTGTTCCTGCGCTGCCGTCCTCAAACTAAGAGGCCGCTAATTTGTATGAAACTTCATACAACTAGCGGCCTCTTAGTTTGAGGACGGCAGTGCGTCTTGGATGTTTTTTTAACTACTTAAGTAGTGATTTATCTACGTGCCTTACTTAGGTATATTGACTTCTAGTACCAACTCGTAGTATAAGCATTACTTGCTTCGGGATGTGGTTGATTTGTGCAAGCCACCTATTTTATTATTATTCCTTTCCAGCAGTGTAAGCAGTAAATTATTGTTGTTGGTACGTAATGGATTCGTGCAACATTAATTAGGTCGACAATATTAACCAGCCAAGACGACAATATTAGGCTTGTTAGTCGCATCCGGTCACTCAGTCATTAGCAAACTTCCTATAGCGTCACGACACATCGTTAGCTGTAAAATATTACACGTTCGATTATATCTCGAAATTAGTTTCAAAGTATACCTGTTATCCTCATAGTATCTGGAGAAGGGGCTACCAAACATATTTCAGCAGCTTGTCTATTTATAGATAGTGCCACAAACTTACGTTTTCATATATAAGGTTGTGGAAAACTACAAAAACTTTTACTATCGGATAACACCCGACAACTCAAACAAAGTCGTCGAACTTAAGAACCCTGCTTTTTGCGGGTTAAAAATAGACTAAAGACTTTAACGACTTCCAAACTCGCGATAGGCAGACTTAAACGCCCGCAATAAAGTCGGATCGAAGCAAGTTTTCGATGTTTGTCATCAGCATTTGACTGTCAAATGGGCACTCACGTGGATTGGTTGATATACGGGCGTCTTGGAAGCGTTTTTACATGGCGAACGGCTGGCGTCAATATTGGAAAAGTTCGGGCACCCGCCACCGGCCTCCGACTGAGAAATTGTGCTTCACATGCTACGAGATTTATTGCAATTGTTTCCCAACAACATTCATCGTTTATTTCATCGAATTTATGATGTTACCTTGAGACAATGTTTGTTTATTCCGTAAGCGCTCGGATGTTTTTCGCGACGGTTTAACTTTCCGTTTTGGGCCACCGCTGTGATTGGTTGACGAACTTTTTGACGATAAAGTGCTTCAATGTTTCGTGGTTATTTACCGTATTTTATATCAAGTTCATAACGGTTGGTTACTGCTGGCTTGGAACTTGAACTGTTGATGCCTATCTACATAAAATATGGAAAATAATACGACTAGGTAGTTATTTTATGATGTGAAAGTTTGTGAAGATGTTTAGATGTTTGGAAGCTTGGATGTTTGGATGAATGGATGTTTGTTACTAAATAACCCAGTAAGATTGAGCTGAAATTTGGGATGCAAGTAGACCAAGTCCTGGATTGAAATATGTTTCAATCCAGGACTTCCAGATACTTTATAACCCGTTAAAGAGCTCCCTTGAAATAATAACGGGAATGATGCAGGCGTAGCTAGTAAAATGTTAAAAGAGAGTACACTGAAGAACCGAAGTACACTGGTTTATATCAAAGTTCTTTATTGATAATATCCCTGAATATACAAAAACGTTGGCATTCACACCAGCAATGCGTATTTACCTAACGAACCGATATGAATAAATACAACACCAGTCACAACGCACTGTATTTTACTAGTAGACGTATGTGAAATGTACAGAATTGTACGCATAGATAGCTGGCATATTCCGGAGCCCGATCAACTTTAAAACAACATTTTCTTCGTAAAAACGTGAATTCATATGAAATTCCCTCTTTGTCGCAGTCCTCCTTTCAGTCTTATGACGACCAGCGTATAAGAGCTCCTGGGAACCCTTTAAATCCGTTGATTTCGTCAGGAAGGAGTGCGGAGTCGGAGAAAATGCAAGTCTCATTAAACTGGTGGGTCCGACGCTCGCATACAAAATACAAAATTCTTAACATTTTAATTAAAAGCGTTCAAAATGCCGACCGCACAAAGCCTCGAGGCTCGATTGTTGTCTCGCTCTGCCGGCCTCATGATTTATGCTGTAGGAATGGGATGGTTTGCATTTTTTGTTGAAATAGCACCAAATGAAAAGTGTCATTTTTGTGACACACCAAAGGGTATTTTATTAAAGAACACTGCGTATTTTGTTTGTTTGGTCTCATTCCAGGCGTTAGATGACAATGAGTCTGATGAGATTCTTTATCAATGTGGTTGCTTGAAATATTTTGAAAGAAAATACTGCCAATAAAAATAAAAGGCAGCCAGAAAATCGTGATAACATGTATGAAGGCAAACAAATTCTATTCGAACAATGTATTCAATAAATTCGTTACGTTCGATCTTTTTATGTCAGACTATACAATTTTAACGGGCTTATTTTTTCATCTGATTCTTGGTTTCCGATTGAGTTTAAATTTAGCAAGTCCACTGAACTTTAGATCCTTCGACAAGGCTAATTTTTGATAATAAAGGTTCAAGAAACCATATCAAGTATATGTATACCGGGTGTTGCCTGTAACATGAGCAAATAATTAAAACGTAGATTCTACTCAATCAAACAATAAAATTTTCGTTGAAGAACTTATAAAAGTTATGTAATCTTTGGTTTTCATCTTTTTCCTTCAAATTAAATAGTATTTTTAATGTACGTTAAAATCAGTCTAATAGACGTCGCTTGTCATGCTACAAACATAAAAAACAGCGCAGTTTTAAATAAACGTTACTAAAACTAAAACATAAGTTATTTTTAAATGTCGCTGTACAAATGTTGTTCAGTTTGAGGAGTACAATCTACGTTTTAATTATTTGCTCATGTTACAGGCAACACCCGGTATACAGGAATTTATATAAATAATTAATTTTGTAGAAATGTACAATTTAAGCACGTACCTACATAATGAGCATAGCGTTCAATAGATCGTCAACCGCTTCACGTTAAATGGCCAAAGTGCATTAATTAAGACGGAGCCAATATCCCGCTAATCCGTACGTATATCCATAACATGTCATCGAGCCATTACAGTTTATGCTTACCGCCATAACTAGACACCGCGGCTCTGCCAAATTGTGATGGTTATGGGTGTAGTATAAAAGATTTTGTTTTGGTTTGTTGGTATTCTGTTTTGAGACTAGGTACCTACATTAACAGCATGGGTTTTGTAAAGCGTTAAATATGCCCTCATATTCGTTCGCTAGGGTGAAATAAGTACCTATGTCTGATTATTGCTTCGGCGTAGTTGGGTAAAAACTTTTTACCCAACTACGCCTTTTTACTAAAAAGTATCGTATATTTTAACCGGGATCATGATCCACCTGTACATTAAATTTATTGGAAACTGGTCCGGTAGGTTTTACATGCAAAACAAACCGTCAAAAAATCGAACACTAACTATGTATTTACGTTACATTACTTAGGTATTCTCTACGTTTCGCATTATTTTTTTTGGAAAAAAAAACAGTTTAGCTATGTTTTTATTCTCTGTATTCATAGAAGCATATAAATAGGTATATACCGAAAAACTTCGGTAACGCGATTTGTATTTGGACACTCTTTAATTTCTGCTGTATTCAGCGTTCATTATTGCTTAAATTCTAATCTGAGAGTCTTAGCTCATCATTAATCAAATACCACACACATTATTAAGGAGCAAAACTTTATCGTATAAACAAACACTATAGAGACAGTAACTAATCCAACATCCAAAGTAGAAAATGAGATAAAACTCGGTAAAGTCCGCTGAATTATCTGTTTTTCCCTACCCCGATATGGCCCCCAGTAAAGCCCCACCATGATAACGATTCCTAAATCATGGCTAAGATTCGAGATTGTATACAATCTGCCATAGGGGGCAGGCACTGTTATAGGAGTTCTTTTGTTGACTATAGCTACTCTATGGCGGATAATATAATAAGTTTTTTTTTACCCGACTGCGGCGAAGCCCAAAGGAGGGTTATGTGTTTGACCTGTATGTATGTAAGTATGTATGTATGTATGTCCGTTCCTATGTCCGCTGGTAACTACCCAACGGCACATCCGATTTTGATAAATGATACATCACGGGTATGGAGTTCGTTAAAATAAACAAAATAGCGGATTTATGCAGTTTCAAAGTGCACCGCGGTCGGGTTTTTTTTAAATAAAAATATGGTTGAAGATTATTGCACTATTTTTCAAAGCAATAGTGAGTGACAACCTAGATATTCATTTCATGTTGATATCCCTTGTACGATATTACTTTGAGAAGTCAATTATGCTCAAGTGTAGACCGAAGCGCGTTAAATGTATATCACAGATTAATCTAATAGCGTACATTGTTTTGGGAGTTGGACATATCACGATTTCGCTGCTACGTCGAGAGCGAGAGCATCTATCGCTTCAAAAAGTACCATTGGCGTGAATTGGTAACCTTGTTGTTTACCTTTAGTTAAATACAGTGACAACCCTCCGGAAACCCTTGCCGATCCATTCGTAACAGCGGTTACAATTCCTTTGCAATATTCATACCGCTTTTAACACGGTCAAAACAAGTATCCGAATTGAATGACCCGCAAACCCGTCAACGAAAATATAATTATCTCTATGTTCTGTGGAGGATCCATATTAGATTACGTCCTCGCGGCCGCCATTTGAGGCGTTGGATTTAGTAATTCGCCGCTCAGAACGGCTCAATATTTAACGACAAACACGTCAATCACTTACCGAATTACCCCAAACATCGGAGATAAGCAACCGCCACTGCCAGCCTTCAATTTTATGTAAGCGACGTGGCACTAGATATACTACTAGATATAGGAGTAGACAGCTATTTATTAAGCGGTAGTGACTTTTAAGATTACGACTTATTATATATAATTATGTGTAGGTACAAATAACATACATTTTCGGAAATTTCAGGATTCAGTGGTAATGTTAAATATTGGGTCATATTCTGTATAACTAAATATAAGTGTTTACTTACAAGTAAGTGTTTAATCTGTGTGCGTTTGATCTTACTCGTAAACCGGTTGGAAGCATAAGAGCGTCGGTCTCGCAGTAAACAGTTGAGCAATTCGCAACAAATCCAGGCGCGGAGGTGCCGTCCTTACACACTTAACAAGTTAACTGATCTGTTTTCCCCTAAACTACTTTATTTGTTTAGGCCAAAACAAATAGGCACTACGTACAAAGTTTCCCAGGGATCGGTTGAAATTGCGTCTACGACTCGTGTATTGTTTTAGCGAAAGAACGTCGGGGTATGAACGAAATAATAATGATGTTTTACTTACATGCTACTTGCCGTAAACTTTGTTGGCAGCGTTCAATAAGAATGTATTAACTTTACTTCTTAGTTTCGTTTCAGGCCTTGTTTATAGGGTTAAGGAAATATGTGTATTTTCTTTGTGACTGCCAATTTTAGGATTAGTGTAGACTGAATGCAATGTTGCGTGGCTTGCTTGGCAGTTTGGTGTTATTGGACTGATGAATGCTAGTTACTGGGCTAAATTACGTTATTCTGCGTATCGGCGGGAGGTTGCATACACCCTTCGCATTTAGTTAATTCTAATTGAAGGGAGCCAGTTGCCCCTGCAGGGAACTTTAGCCCTTCTCCGTTGTTTGCACAATATACTAAATTAGCTGTTTCCGTACCGTGTTTTAGAATTTCGATTGCTTTATTGACTTGGGCTTTACATAAAGGAAATCCTATTCACGGGCAGACATGTTGAATTAAATTTGAAATAGGCTGTTATCCAGTAAGTTACTTCATTATATCGTAAATATTTGCGCCTTATTGAATTAGCGTTCCTAAGTAACTGACTGTCGTGACGTTCGTAATAATTTCGAATTGTAAACAAAAGCAGACGTTTGTGATGAAGACAAAATACACTCTCTGTTTGCTTGAAAGAAGTGCCATTTTAAGACTTTAATATCACAAGATAAAATAGGGCTACTAAATGCCCTTATTGTACTAATTTGTATGGTTTCTGTAAAGTTTAGCTTTAGTAATTGACTGAAAAAGTGAACCAGCAGATTAATTTATGATTGAATGAATATTCCCGGAACGGTATCAAGCAATATTGAAAATCTCTTCGACTGAAAATGCTATAATTGCACAGTAAAACGAGAGAAAACCGCTGCAAATGCAACCTGACATAAAATGCAAATAGGTACGTATCGAGTGCATTTTTAGAGTACTGTAATTAATGTGACCATGACCACTAACAAGAAATCGGATATAATTGTACTTGGGGATTGAGCTAAAGACCCCTACTCCGTGTCCAAAGAAGAGTGCAGGCTGATAAAAAACGATCAAAAGTCAAAGGAAAAAAAATCATCTTCATTGATTTTCAATTTTTGATTAAATAAAAAAAACGGTCAAGTGCGAGTCGGACTCGCGCACCGAGGGTTCCGTACAAACTCATAAGTAGATACGCAAATAGTACCTACAAGAAAAACTGTATGTCGATTAGTTTAGTAGGAGCAAATAAGTATATGTTATGATTTTTGCAAATTTGTAAAAAACAGTGCAAGTTAGGAAAACAATTATATTTTTCCTGTTATGCTTAGAACCTGACGAGTAATGATTCTATTTAATAGCAAGGACCATTAAATCAAGAGGACTGTCACTCTCCGTTCCCCGAATTCACAACGCCATCTATGTATAAGCTTGGTAAAATAATTATTTACAATTATTCAACTTTGCAAACGTGACACAGTATTTAAATGTTAGAATTTATTTATTATTAGCTGATTACGAACTAATTGTTACTATACTATGTTTCTATGTTCAATTATAACATCGTTAAATGTTTAGTGTTTTAGCGCCATCTAGTTTTTGCCTGGAAATCCCCTAGCGTGAAACAGGGCATCGATTAGTTTTGCTACTCGCCGCTAGAGATTTTAAGTTTTTGTAAATTTCTAAAAAAGTATTAAAGTTAGCAAGACCGTTCTATTTTTCCTGTAATATTCAGGTTGATATCTATAATTAGTAATTATGACACATTTTTCTGATCAGTAACTTCGGAGATAATAGGGGGGGGAATGGTACATAAAAATGTATAAATCAAAAACTACATATTTAAGAAAAAAAATAAAAATTGTGTTTTAATCTACAAATTAAGCCCTTTCATTTGATACCCCACTCAATATAATAGCCCTACTTTCAATTTTCAAAGTCCCATTACGGAGCCTTTTAAAAAAAAAGTAAAAAAGGTACAAGATATTTTTTATGTCCAATAGGCTTGGGTTAGCTACTTTTAACACTATTCCAAATTTCAAATCGATAGCAGCAGTAGTTCCTGAGATATCTGGCTGTGACAGACGGACAGACAGACAGACAGACAGACAGACAGACAGACAGACAGACAGACAGACAGACAGACAGACAGAGTCGCACCATAAGGGTTCCTTTTTTACCATTTTGGTACGGAACCCTAAAAATAGTAGCGAATTTCGTTCAAGTCGCGTTTTTTCATTATCGCAAATTTAATTATTCGTCTTTATTAATGTAGCGATTTTTCATGAAGCGTTTTATAATGTTCGCGTAAATTTTTTTCGCTTGTTTTAACATTATAAAACCATTACAAATATACTTTATTGCACACCACAAAACCCATTACAAGAGGTACATTATATAATTACAAACAATTTAAAAAGGTAGACAACAGGCGCTCTTATCGCTAAAAAGCGATTGTCAGTTCCAGACAACCTTTGGGTAGCGGAAAATTTAATGACAGTAAGTGTAATGGTGCTCCCACACTGGCTGTTATAAATGTTATATAACGTTATAAAACATTTGTTATCGAACATGTTATACCTAATTTAATTTCATTCATTTTTTGCCACTGGCATACATTGTTTTTTCACGGATTTGATTGTCAAAACCAATGGGCCGACGCATGCGTCTCCATCAGTCGACAAGCCTCGAGGGCTCCCCAGGGGCAGTTCTGGGTGTAGCCCGCAGTCTGTGATGGATGCGATGATTACCTTAATTCCTTTTTTGCCACGAGGAATCTCCTGGCCTCTTTGTTGTTAAGATCTGGGGCCAATGCTTGGACGATGAAATGATGATTTCGAGTTAGTCTTATATTTAAAGGGATGGTTTATGTTTTGACATTCTCATTAAAATGTTTATAAATGGATAAGTATTCGGGGATTGATTGATATTTTTATGGTACGTTTACACGCTTGCCAAGCTTTGTCCAACTTCCACAAGCACAAGCGTGTGAACGGGGTGTTTGGCTTGACTTGCGTGAGCTTGTAGGAGCTGGTCGCTGATCCGGACTAGTGTCGGTTTTTGAACCCACATCAAAGGAAGCTTGCGGCAAGCACTTGCTACGTATTTACACGCTGGCGCGTGTGTAGTATTGCTCATGACCTCACGCCTTATTAAGTAGCTAAGGATTGAATTAATAGTGGTGGTGCAAATCACTGCTCGTCGTTGTTTTACTTGTCGCGTTTTAATTAACTTTTCGCACAAACATCCTTACTTAGGAGTTTTTTGTTGATGTTGTCAACGTCTGCCAGGCTTGCCTGTCCAGAACAGACTAATACACTCGCAAGCGTGTACATGGCATTCGAGCGTTTGTAGAGGCTTGGAGCTTGTAGGCGCTTGCCAAGCGTGTAAACGTACCATTAAGGCAAGAGTTAATAGGTATCTTCTGGGTAAGCGTGCTCCATCGTAGACCATAGACCTACTTTTCATCGGGTGAGACCAAGATCAAACGTAACCCCATTCAAGATCAAACGTAAATTCACTAAAAAAAACTTAAAGGCTTAGTTAATTCGGAACGTATTACCTACTTAGTACTATATATATGTTATCTTAATACGAGTAATAGCCTTATATTTGACAAGTTGGATATTTAGGCGATGTCTTCATTAACATTTAATGTGATAATTAAAGGATTCCTAACTTACATCCCTTACAGTGTAATTCGATATTAATTATTAAATAATAATAACCTGATATGAAAATGGTAGCAAAATTAATATCATCCCGATTTAATTCTTAAGTGAATTTTAATATGTACTACATTTACATCATTTTATGTCTAGGTACACTATATCGCCAGGTGTGGCATAAATTAATTACACATATTACCATTTGATTGAATTCGTCTGTTACATTTAATCCAAATAATACAGGGGTCTCCAAACTACGGCCCGCGAGCCGTTCCAATCCGGCCGGCGGGAAGAAAGCGAGAGGGCCTATGATCCGAGGCATTCTAATCCGGCACGCGGCACAGAATAAGAATAGTACTACGCAAAGAAGCCTCGTGCCCGCACAGTAAAACCTACCTACAGATGATGTGAGACACAGAGAGCCCCCCCCCCCGGACGAAAAAAGATTATTTATTACGTAACTCCAAGTCGACCATGTCATGTGGCCCGCGCGACATTTTCGAAGGTGCTGTATGGGCCTCTGGGCAAAAAAGTTTGGAGACCCCTGCAATAATAGAATGGGTCGAATAATCATTTTCGACCGTCGACTATCAGACCGAGGAGTTGAATAGTTTTCAAATTATTTCTGTACCCTTTTATAGGGAACAACCAGTTTCCCAGACAATGTAATATTTCAATACAAAATTAAAATTGTACGAGGCCGAAAATAATAGACTTATTCATAGTACCGAACTTTAAATACGTATCGTATTTTTGTTCGCCAAATTGATTTTCGTACCGAAATTGATTTCAAACAGAGCCTCGTGTGAACACGATTAATCAACAACAGTTTGTTTATTCAGGTCT
Organism: Eudemis profundana; assembly: GCA_947034925.1. Lineage (NCBI taxonomy): Eukaryota > Metazoa > Arthropoda > Insecta > Lepidoptera > Tortricidae > Eudemis > Eudemis profundana. Next base: position 9,954,313 of record OX344811.1, read on the forward strand.
GTGTGGACGCGGCTTTAGAGTTATGGCCGAATAAGCTTTGCCATATTTCGGCGTTTAAGGGCCGAATTAGTTAATTCTAGAGATTAACTTGTATTTTTAGTTGTATTACTTTCTTTTAATAGGGTTGGACTTGGGATACCTACCATATTATTTGTTAGAAAGAGCGTATAGTACGTTGTGGTAAAGATGAATCCTACTAATATTATAAATGTGAAAGTTTGTGAAGATGTTTAGATGTTTGTTACTAAATAACGCAGTAAAAACTGAATGAATTGAACTGAAATTTGCCATTCCCTTGGGATAATAACGGGAATGATGCAGGCGCAGCCGCAGGTATAGGTATGCTAGTTATTACTAATATGAAGAGAACTATAATAAATATGAAAACATACAAATAAGCTCTCACCAAATATAGAGAAGGACTGTTCAATCTGCTTTCGTTATTTTCAAGTTCTAACTTATGGAATAGTACTAAGTTCTTATATAGGTAATATTCAGAAAATTCCGCAACAAAATGTTGTGTAATAACCATGAAAGTTTCCAAGCGAAGCCTACGAAAAACGCTTTCAACTTCAGTATCAAGCGATCTATTTAATAATGTTTCCCTTTTATTAACGAAACCATACAAATAGGAGTAAGCGAGACCGGCAAGCTATCACACACTTGCTACCATACCACTTATTTCTGATCCCTCGTAAGGAAAGAATTGCTCTTTTGCGGGGTCTCTTTGAGCTGGTTGGCTATAACACCTCTGGTCTGGTCGGGACAACGTTAATTTAGTTAAAAGGGCACAAAAGAGGCTCACACCCTCTATAGTAGAATAACATTAGACGGAACGCGGGTGGAATAACGTTTCCGTGTAGTCTGCGCCAAATTAACCCAGGCTGGCTCACAGATGAATCTAGAAATGTTTGAGCGTTGCTATTGGACGGATTTAGAAAAGTTTTTACCTTTACGCGATGTCTCGTAATAAAAAAATTAAAACTTTGAATCGCAATTATAATCAAGATACATTTTTGTCCTTTATAAGGAACGAAATTAACACAATTTTAAATACGGGTTTGTCATATATGCTTTGTTTCGTTTTTAATATAAAAATTAGAGACCACGAGGTGTCCACAAGTGGTCACAGAAAATAGAGTTTATTTGTTTAATAATAATAGCTTGGCTTTGCAATGAGACAGTTAAAATTTACTGATGTAGGATTTAGATACGTAGTATTTGCATATTTTCTTACATGAATTAAAATTGGACGTTTTGCACGTAATAAGTAGGTATAATCTTACTTTATTCTCCGCAGACTTAAATTTGCTATCCAATTGCGCAGTGATAATATCTCATAACAAATGAAATAATTTAATTTCACAGTAGTAACCGGCCGTATTAAATTACAGAAGAGAAATATCACACGCTTTGTTATCCCGTCATGTGGACGTCGAGTCGGCATTGGTTTTATTGCAACCTTTCCTTTAATAAAACCTCTCTCTCGAACTCTAGCAATGAGACTTTCATCGCACGACGTGACCATTGTCATGTAAATCTGATTTGGAAAGAAATGCAAACTTAGCACGGACGGATGAATATTTCAAATTATGCGACGGCGACATTGCTATAGTTCTAGTACCAGCGATCTTATTTCTTAAAGCTTAAAGTCTAAATTTGTCAATGAAGTGCGATGTAGAAATTGTAGCGAGAAATATCGTCCAGGATCGCTAGGTGGTGTTGACGGCAGATGCCGAGGGCGACCTTCGCGAATTTTTCATCGCCAGGCTGATGCGAGGATCGGGTTTTATTTTTCAGGTAAACAACTTTGCTGCAGTTTTGTGCAACGTGCAGTTTTCAAGTACGCTAGCTGCAGCGACGGAAGTCAACTATGAAATCTTTTTGTAAAATAAAATGCAATACGAGTGAGATACGAGTTATGAAAATATAAAATAAAAACTTGCAAGATGTTTATAAATGAGTAAAACATTGCGTAATTTTTTTAAACATATTCAATGATTACTATTTTTATAGTCATACATAGTAGAGACTTTCATTTATGACTAAAATCCAAGAATTCATGCCAGGAAAACTAATCTCAAAGTAAAGATTTACAGCAAAGAGATGTGGCTGCTACTTACTACTAATATATAAAATCATGAGTTTCCAAGTGGTGATTTAATAAAAAATATATTTTTGAGATAGAGACAGAACCAACCGTGGATATATTCTTAAGACTTCAAGTGTTTGTTTTCGATGAATTCTAACTACAGCGCAGAGCGTTATTTTTCTACATTAAAGCGCACAAAAAGTTAATGAAGGACCATAATGTGACTAGTGCTCAGTTGGGCAAACGTTCATTGTATTTAATGCTTCCATAAGTACTATCACTTTTTACCGCGGTGAATTAAAGCAAATTATCTTAATGGGACATTACGGTAAATTAACCTTAGCGCAACTCACATCATTTTAATAAGGAATATAAAATTGAATCTCAAATGACTACCTATATAATACATATATGTATGTATGTATGTAAACTCTTTATTGCACAAAATAATACAAGTACAGGGTTACAAAATAAAGGTATATGTACAAAGGCGAACTTATCCCTTTAAGGGATCTCTTCCAGTTAACCTTTGATAATATCACTATAACAACGTATGTAACTTTATTCCTAACAATAATCGTCGTATGTATGGTATAAACTTCGTTAAAATACACCTGTGTTAATAACATGATAATTTATTTTATGCCTTAAATCAAACCCACTCTTGTTAACATTGGCTTTAAAATAAAACTAAAAATATGAGATGAACACCGAAATTTGTGGCAATGTAAGTAAGCAGCCGCATTTGGGCTCCCATAACGCGGGGCAGATGTGCCTCCGAGAGAGGTACAAGTATATCGATAAATCTGAAATATTCGACATTATATACTTATATGTATCGATAAAAGTTCTACGTTAAAGTGAAAAAATCCGGACAAGTGCGAGTGCCCACTGAGGGTTTCGTACAAATTTGTAGGCACATATATTAACGTAACCTGAACATTTTGATTCCCTTAGTAAAGACTATATTTTTTATCATTTAGTGACAAATGTATAGATTTCAGATTATTTCGTATACCTACTTGTAGTATAAGACAGTACTTGCCTTTCATAGTTCTAGGTAAACGGAAAGTACACTTTAGATTTTGGTTTCCTTGAGAGTGTCGAAATATACGTTTTTTGCGGCATAAACAGCTGTATCTTTTTTACGTTAGCTTAGAAGTTTGATTTTTTCACTGCTTCAGGGAACCGTAGGTTTTAATTTCAACTCGATACCTCCATGCGTTCCCGAGATAAAGGGTCAGACAGACGGACAACAAAGTGATATTATCTATGAGGGTTTTCGTTTTTTCCTTTTGAGATACGGAACCCTAAACCTTGTATCTCTTACACAAGGGAGGTAAAAAAATAAAATAAAAAAACAGATTTTATTTAGTTTACCAAAAATGCGAGGTTAAGTTAGTTTAGTTAGTTATTAAAGTTGCAAGGTTAGGAATTAGGATAAGGATATAAATAATCCAAGGATGTAACCGGTTTGCTCGGTAATAAGAACATTGTGCCCTTTAACGACACAACATAGTATATTTTGCTAATTTAAGACATAAGTAGAGACCGGATCTGATGTAGCGACCTCAATATTAATATGGATATGACTGGTATAATTTATTATTTTTTCTACACACAAAAACAATGTAACTTATCGTAACTTCTTCTTTGATATTTCTTCTTCACAAAGCTCAGTAAAAATTAAGACCTTATATAACCGACATGACATGTCTTAAACGAATTGCACCAGTCATATCCATATTAATATTGAGATCGCTACATCAGATCCGGTCTCTAGACATAAGCAAAAGCAAAACTTAAGTAACAATTTAAGAGGAAACAGTAAGGTCGAGAGAATTGAAAATTAGGTATTTGTAAAATGTGTCGCTATCCCGCACTGCCCGCCTCTCACCCGCAGAGCGCGATAGAGACAACTGCAGCTTGGACCGAAAATACCTTTTAAAATTTCATGAAAACAACGTTTCGTAGTCCCCTGATTTCTTCCCCAAAACTTAACCTATTTAACTAATTTTTTCATTAAATATTAAAGAAAGGCTTTGGCCGTGCTCCTATGTTTTCTTTTTTTTTAATAATCTAGTCAAATTTGTTTTCTGGATGTGTGAACTCAGCGGAAAATCTGGCATTTTTTTAGGTTTTTGAAGGTTAATATCTCTTTTGAGAATCAATTTATCGTAAAAAGGAAAACATAGGAACATATCAATAGTAGCCATAGATTTTTGGACAAAAAATTATTGCTCTACTGGCATTATCCAGAGAGGAAACAGGGGACTACGTTTGTATGGAAAAACTGCCCTCCTGTTTCCTCTTAATATAATATGTCAACAGAGATATCCAAGGAGTGGAATTGGAAATCAAAGTTCTAATGGAAATCGCCTTGAGTTAGAGTAGCCAATGCTAAATAAAGTATCACATTGTGCTTTAATTTAAACATATCCAACTAGCTAGTTACATATACGTGGGTTTCATCATATATTTTTGAAAGACATTATTTTTGCAAATAATTATAACAACTTGTCGATAGTTCGATATCGAAATCTTCCCGCCCGAAAACTGTAATAAAATGGCGACTGTAGACCGGCAACGCGCGGGGTGTTTTTAAGTCTCTCGCCTCCTCCAAACACAAGCCGAAATTCTTTATAAATGCAAACGAGACGGCGCTATCCAACGCAGCGAGGCAGAAGGAAACAGCGAGATGTATTCAAGTTAAAGCTGCGGTCACAGAGAGATACAGCACGTTTTTAGCCTGCGGTTTAAGGGAGACTAACTCCGCTACGAATTGGAGTGGAGCAGAAAAAACAAAGTACCTTATTTGAATGTTAAACTTTATTCCACCAAATAGATGCAACAATGGCCCTTTTAAGGACAAAGGCTTTAGTTTCGTAAGATGATTTGGAATTTTGAGTCCGTATTTATAATTGGTCTAGATCTTAATCGGCAGTTTCGAAGTTACTTGTGAATGAACTTTGTGAACTTTCCATTGAGACTTACAAAAGGGTTGACTTATAATAAGTTTTCAAACAATTAAGTGAGGCTGTTTACATAAAATAATAATTGAATTTAAACTACTGGTAGGCACTTTGTCCTAGAATTTGTTTATTAATATAGTTAGTAATTTCAAAGTTAAATTAGGATTATGAAAATGAAAATTGAGATTTGAACAGCAAATCAAGATTTTATCACAAAATATTGTTTAATTTTAATATCAAGATATGAATTTTCACGGCTTAAATAATAACTTACTAATACTATTTATTAACTTTACTTAGACGCCAACATTGCTTACTGCAACGCAAAAAGTTCTCCCCAGAAATCTACTATGAATATACGAAATAGGTCATCGTGACTTCAGCTCAGGGCACCAGCCAAGTCGGACAGTCTTTCTCTCGTATAGGTAATTTCACGAGAGTTGAGGTGAATGATTACACACACAGCTACATGAAGTACTCATTGCAAAAAAAGTGAATGAATGAAATGAATGAGTGAGTAAATAAACACAAGGCTATAGTTTAAACAAACTTTTTGGTCTATCTTGCAATTCACTGTTGAACCTGCTATCGGTATGAAAAAAGAACAGTAATTTCAAAATCCCGCTGTCATTACATGACAGTGTTGTTGTGTGCGTGGCCTCAACTCTCGTGAAATTACCTATACCGTACGGATAAGCGTTTTGCACCCTAAGGATTGACAGCACTTAGGTACCATCAGCGATACTACTCTCCAAGGTATGCGAATACTAGGCCAGCCAGTTTTTAAGCATATTATCCGTGTGGCATAAACAAGAGTTGGTTGCTCTTGAATATTCGGAAAAATAACAAAAAAGCAATGCGTTGTGATAAATCCGCAGTCTTGACGCATAGAAATTAATGGTCGCTTTTTAATTATTTTAAATAAAAATTACCCGTAAAAAGAGTCATCATATGGCAGCACGGTGGCGAAAGGTTTACTTTTAGGGTTCCGTACCAAAATGGTAAAAAAGAACCCTTATGGTGCGACTCTGTCTGTCTGTCCGTCTGTCACAGCAAGATATCTCAGGATCTACTGATGCTATCGACATGAAATTTGGAATAGTGTTAGCGCTAACCCGAGCCTATTGGATAGAGAAAAAAAAACTTATACATTTTTTACTTTTTTTTAAAGGGGACCGAAATGGGATATCAAAAGTAGAGCTATTATATCGAGTGGGATATCAAATAAAAAGGCTTAATGTGTAGACTCTAAACCCGTTTTTATTTTTTTTCTTAGGCATGAAGTGTTTGATTTAAAACAAAAAAACGTTAAAAAAATACCATTCCCCCTATTATCTCCGAAGTTACTGCACGTATCTGTAATAATTACCGATTATTAATAGCATCCTAAATATTACAGGAAAAATAAAACGGTTTTCCTAACTTGCCGCGTTTTTTAGAAATTCGCAAAAATCGTAAGACAAACTTATTTGCTCCTACTAAACTAACCACGATATTATGTCGATGTATGGGTACAACCGTTTTTCAAGAGCAAAATTAAGTTTGTCCCAGGATACAGTTTATCTTGAATTATTCACGTATCTACTGACGAGTTTGTAAGAAACCCTCGGTGCGCGAGTCCGGCTCGCACTTGACCTTTTTTTATATATTCGCGCATTCAGCCAAACAAGTAAGACGGGAAAACGGAATTATTTAAGACAGGAAAAAACGGAATATACGGAATTTGAGTAAATTACAGTTTAATATTATTAAACGATAAAAAAAAACAAAGTGTTTTAAATACATATACCGCTGAACTATTGTTTATATGTAGAAGGAAAAAGGTTTACTTGAGAGTAGATGTTAAAAAATCTTTTGGTATCAGAAAGCTGGTGAAATTACTATTTCTAGAAACCATCCCTAAATTATTGCATGATTTGTGCACTACCATGATAATTACAACAACGTTTTTTCTCGTAATTAGGTAGTATAACTGTGCTCTATGGTACATATTATAGTACATTACACAAGTAGGGTGGTAAAACAAAGAAAGGCCGAGATTCCAGATGTTTGTGGTCCGAGCTGCAAGCGAGGGACGTAAATATGCGATTGAGTTCTTTCTTTATTACCTCCCGTGTTGTGTACATCATTTTATGTCCACACTTGGCCAGAAAGCGGTTTATTCCGTACACGTAGCGTGCGGCAAAAGCTACTTTATGGACAGGTGTGGCATAAACATATATAAATTATATAAAAACTCACCTGCCGCCGACGAGCAGATAGTTGCCGTCTCTTAATAATAATCTGAAGTAGTCTGTGTGCGTTTCGTTGCCCAGAAACTTGTGTGTGTCGTCCACGCCTAGAACAAAAACACTGGTTTAAAGAAAACCCAAAACAAAGGCTACCAACGCACAAAAAGAAATATAAAGCTGGCCAGCTGCATTCGCCCAGTTTCCGACGAAGAGACAAAAAAATATTTTAGTTTATGCTTAGTCCTTGGCATTGGATTTTAAACAATGAGAATTACAGGTTAGGTTAGGTTGTATACCAGTCATCACGAATTATGCTAAAAATATATGACAATACGATGTTTGTAGTTTAAGGTACTAACAAATTAGCTACCGATATTTTAAGATACAGAAAGTACGTTAAAATAATTAACATTAACTAGAAATTAAGAAAAATGTTCATATAATTTTTTGGTTTTCATTTACCGAACAAAATAAATAAATTAAAATTCTACCCAAACTTAATCATACTGTTAATTTATCTGACAAGAACATTTTCCGTCAAGTGGACGTAGTTTTCTGTTAAGTGGCCAGTTCATTCATATTGAAAAATTATTAACCACAAAATAATCAAAGAGGTCTTAATCACTGATTATTGTTTACCTCATTATCAGGGTGCTTTACGTATAGGTAATTTCACGAGAGTTGAGCCCACGCACACAACAACACTGTCATGTAATGACAGCGGGATTTTGAAATTACTGTTCTTTTTAACCGACTTCCAAAAGAAGGACGGTTCTCAATTCGTCTGTATGTTTTTTTTTATTTTTTTTTGTGTGTTTGTTCACCGATTACTTGAAGACGAGTGGACCGATTTGGAAAATTCCTTTTTTGTTTGAAAGGGTAGACTTTCGAGGTGGTCCCATTGCAACCAAGTCAGGATCTGATGATGGAATCTTGGAGAAATCGAGGGAACTCTTCAAATATTATAGGCACACATATAGCGATTTCGGTATTTTTCGTAATTTCTCGTCCATCTCTTATTAGCAACAAGTTTTTAGTGTTAACCGACTTCAAAACAAAGAGTTAATTTGTATCTAGGTTTCTTCCCCGATTACTTGAAGACGGCTGAACCTATTTGGAAAATTCTTTTTTTGTTTAAAAGGGTATACCTCCGAGGTGGACCCATTGCAACCAAATCAAGATCTGATGATGGGATCTTGGAGAAATCGAGGGAACTCTTCAAATATCATAAGCACACATATGCGATTTTGGTATTTTTCTTACTTTCTCGTGCATTTCTTATTAGAAATAGTTCCCAGTCTTAACGGACTTCAAAACAAAGAGCAATTTTTATGTAGGCTTGTTCCTCGGTTACTTGAAAACGTCTAGACCGATTTGGATTTTTTTTCTTTTAACTAAATAGACTTAAGTCTATTTGGTTAAAATAATATTTTTCCAGCGCCACTAAAAATTTAAAAATAAAGTAAATTTTTAAAACAAAAAATAAAAACCGACTTCCAAAAACTTAAACTAAAAACCAAAAAATAATATGTTAATTACCCCAAAGAAATGGATAATCAACGATTCATATATACATATACAGATCTTTATACTTTTTAACCTGTTATTTTTGAAGTCGGTGCCAGCTAAGGAGCTCAACACAGCCAGCTTTACGTGGCAGGCACCAACTTCAAAAATAACAGGTTAAAAAGTATAAATATCTGTATATGTATATATGAATCGTTGATTATCCATTTCTTTGGGGTAATTAACATATTATTTTTTGGTTTTTAGTTTAAGTTTTTGGAAGTCGGTTTTTATTTTTTGTTTTAAAAATTTTTTCATACCGATAGCAGGTTCAACAGTGAATTGCAAGATAGACCAAAAAGTTTGTTCAAACTATAGCCTTGTGTTTATTTACTCACTCATTCATTTCATTCATTCACTTTTTTTGCAATGAGTACTTCATGTAGCTGTGTGTGTAATCATTCACCTCAACTCTTGTGAAATTATCTATAGCAAACTTACTTCCCTATTTTTCTCCAAAAAACATACATAATTTGTGTATTGTTTCATACATAAATAAACTCCGAAAGCTTAGTACTGTCAGTCCTAAAAATATTGGTATCTAATTTATAAGCACCTTATATAAGAGATAGATATTAAATTAGACATACTTTACTGTAAATATCATCAGTATTGGATAGCTCGGAATCAGAATGTAGGTGTCAACAATTTTTTGATACGAGATTGAATTTACTGTGGTCTATTTAGATTAAATGAAATAATCATACTACGTCAAACCAAGCACCGAGACTAGTTAGGGTTCTGTACCTCAAAAGGAAAAATCGGAACCCTTATAGGATCACTCGCGTGTCTGTTTGTCTGTCTGTCTATCACAGCCAATTTGCTCAAAAAGTACTGGTCCGATTGAGTTCAAATTTGGTACATATATTAAGGTTAATGACCCAAACACGAACATGCCACGAAAATATATACATTTTAATCATGGGGGCCACTTTTGGGGGGTCAACTAGGAATTAAAAAAATAAAAGTTAGCGAACTATATCGTGTGACATATTAAATTTTAATGAAAGGGCTCACTGTGAGAATCTCAAATATATTTTTTTATAATTTTTATATCAATCGTTTTGAAGTTATTTATGAGAATAGGCAAAAAATTACCATTCCCCCTTATCTCCTAAGCTATTGGACGTAAAATTTTGAAAAAAAAATATGGAAAATAGTCCTACACCTATAAATTACACGAAAACCTATAAGAAGTCTGTGCAATAAAGTATAATTGTTTCATATCATTTGCATGCCTATACTGGCTGAATACATGAATCTTTTAATTATATTTAACACCATTGTACCCTACTGTAGGATATTCTTAGCAAATAAATATTTTGATTTGATTTGATATTGTTTTGAACGTACGGAACCCTCTCCACGCGTGTCTAACTCGCACTTGTCCGGTTTTCACTAGTAAAATTTATCATAACATGTAGACAAAAGTAAATGTGGGCCTGAAATGAGAGACTACTTAGCTGCGTATATAATATTTTAGCGTTAGCAACAAATAATGACATGGCATAAGAAAATTAGAAATAAATTCTAAATGAGCCCTTGAAGTCTGCTCTTGAATTCTAATTCTGGCAACTCTATAATATTCTTCATGCAGTCGTCATATTTTACTTTCATTATTCAGGTGCAATTATAGGCGAAACAAATGATGTATTCTGTTTGGTTCGAATTAAAATTGAATATTTTATTAGGTTCTGCTGAACTTGGGTTCAGTTACCTGCAATAATATTTGACAGAACAAAGCGATTAATTATATCTGCCACGTTCCAAAGGCTGACGTTATGTAGTAATGGAATGTCAAATATTTTTACATCACACCTGGCCATAAAGTGGCAATTACCGCCAGCTACGCGTGCGGAAAATCCCTCTTCCTGGCCTGGGGGAGACGTAAAATTGTGTAATTATCGCGGCGGTAATAAAGAAAGCCTCAGATCGCATATTTATCGCCCTTGCCTTCGGCTCGGGCGACAAATACCTGCGATCTGAGCCATACTTTGTTTAACCGCCCTATACTCCGTTTTTTTTAATGTAGAAATTTGGTAAACGAATAAATCAGTGGTCGTCAACAATCAATGAACAATTTAAAAGTACATGATATTTATTATGTCGCTTTCATTGCCCGATATTAAATTATTAGTTATATGCCTAAAGTACTCACTTGGTAGGCCAAGGCAAGGCATAATAATATAATGTGTGTTTAATGTGGTTGTTTGGATGTTTTCTATGTATTTAAGTATTTGTATCTATTAAATATATCGTCGTCTAGTATCCATAACACAAGCCTTATTGAGCTTACTATGGGGCTAGTTCGATTTGTGTAATATTGTCCCCTAATATTTATTATTTATTTATTTATTTAATGTATACTTTAAAATATTTTCAACACACTTGCTCATAAAGTGGCTCTCATTTCATTATTCTGACGCGCGGAACGCAGCTTATTGCACATGCGCACTTATTACTTTGATAAATCACAAAATAAATACAAAAATAGAAGTTCTAAATCATAAGTATTATTTTTTATTCGCAACTGTGTTGAAATACTAATCATAACGACAACGACGTTTAAAAACTTGACGATTGCTTCAAAACCTCTGCCTCTTTGGGTATTTTATTGTGCAACATTTTATACATATCAATGATTACAATAATAGGCAATAACATTATTTTGATTTTTGCTTACAGAATAATGTAAGTAAAATGAAATAAATTTGTTTCTTTTTGATTTGTTAATTATATAAATTGTGTTCCTACATAAAATCACTATCAAATGAAATTAATTACACAATGTTGCCAACTTGCCACACAATGTACCTGATAAAAAACCTCAAGTTGACAGATGTCAACTTTGTTTACCAAATTTCTACATTAAAAAAAACGGAGTATAGGTAAGTAATGTACTATAATTGTTCTAGGAAGGGCAATCAATACAGGCGCCAAGGCCAATTGGGTGGAATGCACTTATATTTAATTTAGAGTAGGTACTAAGATAATTAGAATTAATAGTCAAACATAGTCGGTTTTCCATACAAACAATAAGAGGGTCATTATTTGCTTCTACGGCATCAATTAAGTTTGAAATGTGTTTTATTGTATAACTTGATACATTTTGTCAGCGAATCAACATGAGTGCTTCCATAAAGTAAGAAAAAAATTAACGAAGAACGTTTGGTTTCAAATGATGCTATTAGATGGCGCTGACCTAAGATGGCCGATTGCAAGTTAATTCTGTATTTTTAGGGTTCCGTAGCCAAAATGGCAAAAACAGAACCCTTATAGTTTCGTCATGTCCGTCCGTCCGTCTGTCCGTCTGTCCGTCTGTCCGTATGTCACAGGTATTTTACTCAAAAACTGCATGATGGATATTGATGAAATTTGGAATATAGGTGTCTAGTATGAGCCGCTACTTAGTTTGGTAGTTAAATAATTAAAATAAATATTTTTAGGGGGGGCACTCCATACATGTTACAGAAGCTAAAAAAATTTTCAGAAAATATGGACGTGTGGTACATAGTTCGACAGCTCTTTCAAAATCATTTTTAGGTTCTTAAGTAATGTTTTTGATTAAGTGAATACCTTTGGAAATAATCGCTCCGAAAGTTGTGAAAATTGTGTCCCCCCCCCTCTATCTTCTAAACCGTGTGTCCGAAAAATATGAAAAAAATCACGAAAGTAACGCTTAATTAATGCTTTCAACGAAAATTATTTTCAACAAGATCGAATTAACCGTTTTTGAGTTATTGCCAATAAACTGCGCTTCTCAACAAAAGGACGTAATTGCTATGAAGATACGCTCTTTTGTTGTTGTACTTTTTTACATCGTATTTTTTACCTTATAGTTACGGCTATGGAACCCTACACTGAGCATGGTCTGACATGCTCTTGGCCAGTTATTTTTAAATAGATTTCTTTTTTTTTTGCACAGGTAAAATGGTCAAGCTACAAATGAAACACATTCAGCCATGACTTATGTCATGGAAGCGAATGATGCCCGTCTTTGGTTGTGTGGAGAACCGACTTGGAATCACCTTAAGGCGTGTAGGCAATGAGATAGAGACGTATTTGCGGTAATAAATTAAGCATTAAAGAAGCTTTCAACACACTTGCTCGGAAAGTTGCTATTTTTCTTTGGTCTTACGCCCGGAATGCGGTTTATTTTACACTAGTGCGTTTTACTTTACATTGCCACACTAGTGTTTTTCTTATTACACCTTTTTTTTTAATATCCGTAAAGATGTTGTTACCAAAAGATTTATTATTTTGTAAATAAATAAACTTGTTGTAGTCAAAATCGGATAAGATAAGATTATACTTCATCTAATGATCTATTTAAGCATTTACAAAATACAATATTTTAAATCATTAATTACCGTAAATTCTTATTAGAAATACATAATTATTTAGTTTAATATATTGTGGCTGAATGGCGGTGTTCGGTGCCTCTGGACTTAACCTGCGCGCGCATAGTTATTCAACCAAAGTACGGCGCGCGAAAAAATAAACCTCCGCGCCATTTTGTGCAAACATTTGTTCGTTTATAATTTGCTGATTTGTGACTGAAAATGTCGAGTACAAGTGACGAAGTACAGTTAGATTTGCACCCAACAACAAGCAATCAATTTGGAGCCACCTTCTAAGAAGTTTTGTCCCGAACCGCAACCTTCTACCTCATATCCCAGTGATTTTTGTGTGCCGCCTACTCTGACTAAAGGAGAATTAGATCCACCTCCTATGGGAATGTATCACTATCTCCAACATTTACAGTTACTCAAGAACACCACAGTGAAATTTTAATTTTTAATAATACTATAACACATACTGTGCAACATACAACAAAAACTGTTGCGTATCATTTTAGTAATTGTACTTTCAATAATGGGCTAGACGACAAAAAAACTGTTTAGTCCGTCAGTTAGATTATTAAAAAATATTGTACACGTATTTTTTCTTTTGTTTGATAAACAAAAAATGACGAAGATACAGTGCTTAGAAGTTTCGAGTGACGTCACTCCTAGGTACAATTTTCACCTAGGAGTGACGTCACAAGCCCCCACTCCATAAGTTTGATGATCTATAACTTTGTCGATTTTTAATATTTTGATAAACCAAAAAATACCTGTCCCATATTTTTCCATAATCTAACTGACGGACTAAATAAAATTATATAGTTTTAACCCAGTCGTCATCCCCATTGCTTTAGTAATTAAAAATGTATTTTATACCTACCTAATTGTTTTTTCCTCGCAAGTGTGTTGAAAAACGTCGTATGATACGCGTGTGCTTTGTTCATTACAGTCTTGGCTCTATTACAGCCCTCGCCTTGCGGCTCGGGCTGTGCAATACCGCCTCGACTGTAATGATCAACTTCGCACACTTGTATCATAAATTATTATGATTCATAATGTACTATTTTTAACCAAAGCTTATTTTTACCCGACTGCGGCGAAGCCCAACGGAGGGTTATGTGTTTGACCTGTATGTATGTATGTAAGTATGTATGTCCGGTCGTAACTACTCAACGGCACATCCGATTTTGATAAATGATACATCATTAGATTCGTCTTAATGGTGCGAGTGTCACTGGGTATGAAGTTCGTTAAAATAAACAAAATGGCGGATTTTATGCGGTTTCAAAGTCCACCGCGGTCGGGTTTTTATTAAATAAAAATGTGGTTATTTCTTTACTGTCATTTTTCGACTTTAGTAGGTAATACATTTCCATTGGCCCAGTTTGTAATTGGTTTAAACATTTATTGGGACACATTCCCGTCTGTCACACTTTATTAGTGGGATTTAATCTAATTTTCATTACTATTCAGTTCATCAGTTCACATTTGTGGATAGAGGGCAGAGATGTTAAGCGCGACCCTCATTAGTAGATATCAAACTTTAGTTACTGAAAAGTAAATTTGGATAAAGTGACGAAATTGAATTTTTATCTCACTTGACAACTTTTTTCCAATAACTCAATGAAAAGTACATCTGGATAAAAGAATCTTATTCGCATGAACTTGATACTCTTGACATCAATAGCAATTGATAATTGACATGGTTCACCAATTACTATGACATTGACACATGACAATAAAATTCATCAAATTATTAATATTATGTACATATTCCCTTGTGATATGAAGCAAGTCAGATATAAATGAAACCAATGCGTCAAACACAATTTTTTGTATGAGTAAGTGTTCGCATCTTTCCTGTGCATGTAGCAGTGGCGTGG
Organism: Eudemis profundana; assembly: GCA_947034925.1. Lineage (NCBI taxonomy): Eukaryota > Metazoa > Arthropoda > Insecta > Lepidoptera > Tortricidae > Eudemis > Eudemis profundana. The sequence goes on from OX344811.1 coordinate 9,969,403, forward strand.
CGTAAAAGATATCCTTGGGCAAGCCGGCGCAGATTTTCCTTAAGAGCTGTAGAATAAGGTGCTCAAATGCCTGACATTAGGCAAGCCGGTAGGAATCGAGTTCTTTGGACGCCACGCTACTGGCATGTAGGCACATCAAAATTAAGGACTTTATAAGTCAAATTTTCTTACTGAACCCTTGTAGACATGTACATACCATGTAGTACTAATGGCCCTTAAGGGCCATTGGGGCATTAGGCCCTTAAATTGGCCCTTAAAAAAAAAAGAAAGAACATAACGAAATGTACCCACGTGATAACTATTTTTATGCCACACCTGGCCATAAAGTGGCTTTTCCCGCACGCTACGCGTACGGAAAAAGCTAGTTTCTGGCCAAGTGTAAACATAAAATGATGTACACAACACAGGAGGTTTTGTTTTACCATCCCAGTTGTGTAATATACTATACTGTCCACTGGAAAGAGTCATTTTCTGCAATTTGTATGAAAGTTTGCGATGTCGATAATGTTTTTTTGACAAAAGTACTCAGTTATAAATATAATGCTGTATATAATAGACGTCAGAGAGCAAGCTCTAAAAGAGTGAGCTTTTCCTCCTCTTAGTGAAAATGCAAATAGTCAGAATAGCTCTTGAGTTAGGACGCTCAGGCACGGCATAAGTTATAGTACTACGTACAGTGGTCTCTCTCTCTCTACACTCTTACAGAATAAGTCTATTACTTATTATAGTACTACGTACAGTGGTCTCTCTCTCTCTCTACACTCTCACAGAATAAGTACTATTACTTATTATAGTACTACGTACAGTGATCTCTCTCTCTCTACACTCTTACAGAATAAGTCTATTACTTATTATAGTACTACGTACAGTGGTCTCTCTCTCTCTCTCTCTACACTCTCACAGAATAAGTACTATTACTTATTATAGTACTACGTACAGCGATCTCTCTCTCTCTCTCTCTCTCTCTCTCTCTCTACACTCTCACAGAATAAGTACTATTTACTTATTATAGTACTACGTACAATGGTCTCTCTCTCTCTACACTCTCACAGAATAAGTACTATTACTTATTATACTACTACGTACAGTGGTCTCTCTCTCTCTACACTCTCACAGAACAAGTACTATCCCTACGTACAGAAGTTTCTCTCTCTAACAAAAATGTCGTTCAGGTCCGACCACCGGAGGCAGCGCACCGGTCCGACCTCTCTGTATCGCATAGCGCGTGCTTTTTCTCGTCGCTGGCGAAGGCCCCGTTACAGGGGCCTCAAGGCCGCGCGTCAATATCGCGGAGTGAGCCACTCCTGGCACAGGTAGAAATTTACCTTTGATTTCACGCCAAATACTTATAATAATAGGTCTAACGGCGTCAGGCGTTTGAAAATGAACGGGCCCAGTTATGCGTAAAACAATATTCATAAAACGGAGCGTTTCCTATTTGCGAAGCATAAAAACTCTGCAAATAAGACGACAAGTAAAACGCTTCGACGGCACGTGCGATAAAATCAAAGATTACTAAAAAGGCCCTTTTTATGACACAGATTCGCGAGTTTATTCCTCCTTGACGCATTGATAGCTCTTCGAAGGCCTGGGTGATCATAATATCTGTAGCCTTTGATATTGCGAAGACAAATCGGAAGAACGCAGTAGATGTGAATAATGCGACTATACGTCGTACCTTTGGTAAAATAAAGCCGTATGTGACTTTACGTTTTAAGTGCTTTTATTACGCAAATGTTACACAAATGCTGTAAATTATACTAAACAAAAATATTTAAACGCTTCCCCTAAAAAGTCGTTATTTTGCAGATGCGGCTTTATTTTACCAAGGGTACGATTTGTGTAACATTCGCGTAATAAAAGCACTTAAAACGTAAAGTCACATACGGCTTTATTTTACCAAGGGTACGTACGACGTGTAGATTTATGGTCTAGGAGGCAAGGGTGAAATTTCCAACTTATTTCCTCATGAAAATGCTCTGTTTCTCCCTTATTTCGGTCTACTTCCAGTCACAAATCTCAAAGTCTGGCACCTCGGAGCGGTTGCGTTTGCCCAAGGGAGATCCGTAAACTTGCAAAAAAATCTGAAAAAATATCTTATCGCCTCAAGGATAGTTTTGGGTTTAATCTATAGTTTTTTATGCTGGTAATCTCGAGGTAACATTGCCAGACCAGTAGGGCGTTGCTAAATACCTGCCAGACTGTCCTGAAGTTGCAAGATTGGGGTCAAAATTTATCTTATAGCCTCAAGGCTGATTCTTGCATATGTTGTTGTATACTCCCAAAAACATACCCTATCCAAAATGACAGACCATTAAGACGTTGCGTTCAGCCCCCAGACGAGGTCAAAGTTGTAGGTCTCAGGTACTGAACATATGAAAAATGGTAGATTTATACGTGTTATCTGTAAGTACTCTATTTCACCATTCTTTACGTGTACTCTGAGACACAAATATCAACGTCTGGCACCCCGGACTGGTTGCGTTCACCCAGGGGAGGATGATAAACTTGCAAAGATGCACGGAAAAATATCTGATCGCCATAAGGGTAGTTTTTGGTTTAATCTATAGTTTTTTATGCTGGTAATCTCGAGGTAACATTGCCAGACCAGTAGGGCCTTGCTAAATACCTGCCAGACTGTCCTGAAGTTGCAAGATTGGGGTCAAAATTTATCTTATAGCCTCAAGGCTGATTCTTGCATATGTTATTGCATACTTCCAAAAACATACCCTATCCAAAATGACATGCCATTAGGACGTTGCGTTCAGCCCCCAGACGAGGTCAAAGTTGTAGGTCTCAGGTACTGAACATATGAAAAATGGTAGATTTATACGTGTTATCTGTAAGTACTCTATTTCACCATTCTTTACGTGTACTCTGAGACACAAATATCAACGTCTGGCACCCCGGACTGGTTGCGTTCACCCAGGGGAGGATGATAAACTTGCAAAGATGCACGGAAAAATATCTGATCGCCACAAGGGTAGTTTTTGGTTTATTCTATAGTTTTTTATGCTGGTAATCTCGAGGTAACATTGCCAGACCAGTAGGGTATTGCTAAATACCTGCCAGACTGTCCTGAAGTTGGAAGATTGGGGTCAAAATTTATCTTATAGCCTCAAGGCTGATTCTTGCATATGTTATTGCATACTCCCAAAAACATACCCTATCCAAAATGACATGCCATTAGGACGTTGCGTTCAGCCCCCAGACGAGGTCAAAGTTGTAGGATCCAGTTACTAAGCGTGTAAGAAAGTAGATAGGATTAGTGCGTTCTGGCTCAAACCTGGGGGTGAGCTGGAGCGCATTTTTCAGAAAATTTTGCTGCCGACCCCTTTTTTACAAAGCGACGCCCTCATTAGCGAAAACGACGCCTTCATTAATTAGGCGCCCCCCTAATTAGGCACAAACCCCTCCGACACCCGCTTCATGGGCTGTTATTGGTCAAGTCAGGATCAAGATGGTGGCTTATTTACCTAAGCCCCGCCCTAATTAAGTACATATGTAGCTTGGTACATACACTAATTAAACTGTCTAAGAATTTTTTATACATAGGAAAGTTAGATATGAAATAATTTCACTTGTTTCATGTTTAGAATGCTAGTTTTGAAGGCAAGTTTTGTAATATTTCGAATTTTGTAATGCTATAAATGTTCTTTTAGAGTATCAGAGATTTTTCTAGTAAATCATGTAGTTTATCCAGTTGCTAATAGTTGGTAATATTTGTAATTGTGTAATGGTTTTTTAATGTAAGTATACGTGGTTTGCTTTTGATCTACGGATCAGCGACGTTGCCATTAAGACCGACGCTCTTTATAACGGCGCCTATTTTTACCTATGCTTGAAATGGGCTTTGTTATCTGCTTTGTATCCGATAATTAAAACCGTCAACAGGACAGCAGCGTATTTACAACATCAAAATAAGTTAAATTATATGTTTTATTGATCTAAACCTATACATTGTTGAAATGCAGTTTGTTTTATCAAAAAGACAACCGATTACAAGTCTAAATGCTAAACATTCTGTTACTCAAACATTATACTTACTGCCACGTTGATGTCTGGTGGAGCACAGTATAGGATATTACAGAACGCAAATTATTAGTAGATGATTTTGTGGGGTTTTGCTCACAAGTTTGAACGGATTTAAGAAACGATTCAAAATCCGCAAATGCACGCAAATGACCAATGGTAGTTTTAATTTACGTTGGAATTGATTTAACAGTTATTATATCGTTTGCTTGATGCTCATTGTACCAATTTTTTGTTTTTTTTTGTCACTGCTTGGAAGTTCTGTCACCACGTGAGTGCAGTCATATTTTTTATGTTCTTTTAATTTTTGTTCAGTCGTAAAATACAAAAGACAACCATCACAAATGTAAATTGTATCATGTCGTCCAGTTATTTGTTTGTTTACTAGACGCGATAAGTTTTTAATAAAACAGTAATGCCCCGTATAACCGTTGTTTAATTACAAAAGGTTAATATGCTGTTCTTTTCGTGATTTGGTAAAGTATAAAGGACCTATTACACTATTGGTTTTAGTAGTGTTATTATACTCTAATCCAAAAACTTTAATGTTGTTTAAGGATACTACTTTTTTAATATCATTGAGTTTTACGGGAAAGCTAATATTACAGAACTTTTAACTTATTTTGATGTTGTAAATACGCTGCTGTCCTGTTGACGTTTTTAGTTGTCGGATACAAAACAGATAGCAAAGGCCATTTCAGGTATAGGTAAAAGTAGCTAAATAAGCCACCATATTGATCCTGACTTGACCAATAACAGCCCATGAAGGGGGTGTGGGAGGGGTTTGTGCCTAATTAGAGGGGGCGTGATCTCTTAATGAAGGCGTCGCCTTGTAAAAAAAGGGGTCGGCAGCCAAATTTTCTGAAAAATGCGCTCCAGCTCACCCCCAGGTTTGAGCCAGAATGCACTAATCCTATCTACTTTCTTACACGCTTAGTAATTGAAACCTACAATTTTCACCTCGTCTGGCGGCATGAACGCAACGTCCAAATGATCTGTCATTTTGTATAGATTATATTTAGAGACTGCATAACATTTGTAATTTGGGCCCAATTTTGGAGCTTCACGTCCGTCTGGCAGATACTTAACGACGCCCTACTGGTCTGGCAATGTTACCTCAAGATTACCAGCATAAAAAACTATAGATTAAACCAAAAACTACCCTTGTGGCGATCAGATATTTTTCCGTGCATCTTTGCAAGTTTATCATCCTCCCCTGGGTGAACGCAACCAGTCCGGGGTGCCAGACGTTGATATTTGTGTCTCAGAGTACACGTAAAGAATGGTGAAATAGAGTACTTACAGATAACACGTATAAAAAATCTACCATTTTTCATATGTTCAGTACCTGAGACCTACAACTTTGACCTCGTCTGGGGGCTGAACGCAACGTCCTAATGGTCTGTCATTTTGGATAGGGTATGTTTTTGGGAGTATACAACAACATATGCAAGAATCAGCCTTGAGGCTATAAGATAAAATTTGACCCCAATCTTGCAACTTCAGGACAGTCTGGCAGGTATTTAGCAACGCCCTACTGGTCTGGCAATGTTACCTCGAGATTACCAGCATAAAAAACTATAGATTAAACCAAAAACTACCCTTGAGGCGATAAGATATTTTTTCAGATTTTTTTGCAAGTTTACGGATCTCCCCTGGGCAAACGCAACCACTCCGAGGTGCCAGACTTTGAGATTTGTGACTGGAAGTAGACCGAAATAAGGGAGAAACAGAGCATTTTCATGAGGAAATAAGTTGGAAATTTCACCCTTGCCTCCCATACTATTAGCGCTTTCAGAGCTGAAGAGCGTGAAGTCTTGAGCAAAAAACGTTAGAAATAAATTGGAAATATTCCTTTATTAAAGTGATTAGAGTTGGTCGGGTCATTCACGGTATCAATTTTGTTCAAAATAACTTTTATTTTATAGCTTGATATTGTTTTGTTTACGCACCATTACAAACTAAACAGAAAAACGTTTTTTTGCTAAAATTATGTGTATAATATTATTGACTTTTTGGGAGTTCTCATGTTATTTCGCTATAGCTATAAAATAATAGTACATTACACAACTAGGGTGGTAAAACAAAGAAAGGTCGAGATCGCAGATGTTTGCGGCCTGAGCTGCAAGCGAGGGACGTAAATATGCGATCGAGGGCTTTCTTTATTACCTTCCGTGTTGTGTACATAATTTTATGTTTACACTTGGCCAGAAAGCGGCTTTTTCCGTACGCGCAGCGTGCGGAAGAAGCCACTTTTTGGCCAGGTGTGCTATAAAACGTATTTCTATGAAAGAAATGCTTAATGAATCAGGCTTTTTAAGGCATATAAAATGTTCGTATTGTAATTTCTGTATATATTCAAAAGGGAGTATGTAACGAAAACAATAATTAATGTCCATTAATTAATGCTTTTATCAGTCCATTTGATCAATTAAAAGCGTTAAGTAACGAATATATCTACAATTCCCAGAAGCTGATTGTTAATTACTTTACTCGAAATGCTAGTGACAAAACTATTCTGATTGGCGACATGATTGACAGAAAATAATGTGATTGGTGAATGTGTGTCGCGTGCGTTGAACAGACGACTAATTCAAGTGACTGTTATGTTTGCAACTTTTTTAAATCTTTATTTTTAGGGAGCTTTTGTCAGACTGATTATGCCAGCTTGCAACTTCGACTAAATAATAACCCATTGCTTATAGGCGAAGGGATTATGTTATCCTAATACTTACAGACATAAACCACTCTAATGGAAGACAGGCAAGTGAAGACTTCATGGGATTTTTTTTTCGACTTTGATGACTTAGATCTAGTTCATAATTTAATCTATCAGACCGATGTAGCCCTATACAATTTAATATTGGGATTCTATTTAAGATACCGCTCAATGTCAATATGCCTTGTAAAAATATATATTAAAATGTGAACATTAAACACAAAAGTTCAAGAAAAGAAAAACGCTGCACCGAAACGCCGCAGCTGAAAATGACCACAATTAGCCGCGCCGAAACTAAAGCTAACACCGTTGTTAAACTATTAACATCAGCAAAACCTTAAAACCTCGATGCACAGCTCCCGACTATCATAACTCCAAAACAAAATAGCTCTGAATTAAATTTCCAACGAAATTTCAAAGCATTCGGTTTTCTAATTAGCATTTAGGTAGATTTATGAAATTGTAAACCGGGCACAATACGGTGCTACAACGTTGACCGAATGGCTCCTGAGGGATGCCGGGGTTTGTATGTGGTGCTGGCGCATAGCGGACTGATAAAAAGAACAGTTTTATTAATGGGTAACGTGATATATCGTTTCAAAGACTGATGAACAAAATACACTTTATAGTGGATTTCCACTACTTCAACTTTCATTTTCATTAATTAAATTGCTGGAGCTAATGGAGAATTGAATGTTTCGTTATAGTAGGATGTTTCCTAAAATATCGGATAGCTACGCAAAAAATATCGCTGTATGAAAATCTCAATAAGTACCTATAGCAGTAAGTGTAAATTCGGCTTAGATTTTTTTCTTAAAGTAGATTGCATGCATATTTACCTAATAAAGTAAGCTTATAAGCCGGTTGGGCGGTGTCTATTATATACCATACCACTTTTATTTTTTTAAGTCTAATTGCAGTGCCCGATGCCACCCTAAATCATAGAGGCAATGCTCATCTTGCCTCGCATCGCACCATACATTTTAATGACATCGTCGTAATTAGTTTTTTTAACGTCCCCTCCGAGCGCGATTAGGGAGAAACCACTTAACTTTACCATTTAATATTTCATCTATTATATTCCTTTGTTATATGACAATGCTTTTAATATAGAATATTCTAGAATGCTGGAGTTAAATTAATGACGTGTTTTATTTCGTTTTCACAGACATTTTGCCTTGCGAAGCATTATTTAAAACGCGTAGGTACATTTGATAAGCAAATTGGGTTTTGCAATTTACGCGGTTTTTATTAATTAAACACTGATACTCAGTTGCGATGTTTTTAGTAATGCTTATGTATGAGTTTTCAAAAAGGTTAAATACAGGCTGAAAACCCAATCAAAATTTCTCCAGTTTCATAAAGGTAATTAAGGACACTGAAGCCTAAATTTATTTTGAAATAAGTTTATATAGCGAGCCTGATACGTAGTTTTGGCTTCATAGTTATAGGTACCTATTTAATAATTTTAGCGCCAGAGTAACATTTTTGTGTCACTAGACAAAACAGTCCCTGTAACATTTAAGTATCAGAAACATACAGATTCGCTATGTCGTTTAGCCAGGTTAGGTCTTAACCTAATACTAATACCGACTTCACTCGTCTCGTGATACCTACTTCATAACACCAGCCTTCTTTCTCGAGTAAACTGAATGGAAAAAGAGGTAATATATGCCATGTGACAAAAAGACGATATGGCAAACAGACTTCATCAACGTTATACCTATTAGCACAACTGGCCGCGACTTGCCTTGGCGCCGGATCATGACCTGTCACTTTCACACTATACAGAGAATGGAAAGGAATAGGTACCTAGTATGTGTCGCTTCACAGAGAACCGCGAGTCATGCTAGAGGTACTGGTGATCCTAAAAAAAACAAGTTAGAATCTAAATCTGTACATTTCAAGACAGCAGAATGACAAAAGTTGGCGAATAATCACAGGGCCATGTTTAAATAACAATCAGCTGACGGACGACATAATCTGTCAGCGGGAATATCTGATAAAGCCTTCGTAAAACTTGGGCCAAGTTTCTGTGCCGTGCGATAGCGTAATCTCAGAGCCAAGGAATCTATAACTTCATTAAGCATTGAATCGAACATTGTCTTAAACTTTGGCGATTTTCACTCATTCGCATAAAATCGTGAAATGTTAGTGAATGCGTTCATACTTGCCTATCAAGTCAATGTAATGCAGTAAATGAAACATGTTTAATCTTCAAAGTTCTGGGTGGTTTAACAATGAGGCATAAAATTAAAAATGTTAATAAGCATAAAGTAAAAGTGTAGTATGTGTCTTTAAACCCTTACTCTGATATCCACAAAAAAACGCGCCAATGGTTCATGCTACAAAATCTGTATGACCCATACAGTTTTCTTGGTTAGATTACGTAACTTACTATAACCTCTGCGTTCATCGTTCATCGTGGAGAGTTTTTTTTTTTTAAGTTTGACTAACTTGCAATCCTTACTGGATGTAGCAAAAAACAAACCAGGTGGGGGCCGTGGCGTACTCTGGGGTCGAACCCGGTCGCTGGCCGGACTACCTAGAGTGGATCGGACTAGCGGGGGCCGGGGGCGCCTGGGGTCGAACCAGGTCGCTTGTCCCGGTCCCCTCGAGAGGGTCGGACTACGTGGAGGCCAAAGCGCCTGGGGTCAAACCAGGTCGCTAGGCCAGGGCCACCTTGAAGTTACGCTGATTGCTCAAAGTGAGCAGCGGACCAGTGGGAAGGTTGAAGCGGATCAACCTGTCCTTATGTCAGTGTGTGAATCGAACGAATGGGAGTTTTAGTTGCCGGTTCGCTAAACCTAACCCAGCTAAGAAGACTCCGGCAAGAAACTTAGCTGAGCCCGAGCAAGGTCGGAGTGAAGTTAAACCAGGACATTCGGGTTCTGGAGCAAGTCAGGACGCGGCCCTTGCGTGCTGTTGTCGCGAGGCGGTCGACCCCGCCGGCGGGGTCGACGCTGTTTGTGTCGGACTCCGTCCGACGACCTCGCAGCGATGATTCTTTCGAATCCTGCTGAGACGTCGTCGTCCGGGTCAGTGAGGAAGCTTCTAGGGCGCCGGGTGAAGCGGCCTCTGATGAGGCTCCAGCCTCATCAGAGGCCGCTGAGCTCGTAGCCGTGGAGAGTTTAGTGGTCAGAGATATTATATAATCTAGTTTACCCTTTTACCTGTTTGCCATAAAAAATATTGCGCGACTTTAGTTCTCTTCACAAAGGTTAAACAAAATTAGGTCCTTAAGTGTCTAAGTACGAACTTCCAGAAGTAATCATGGCACTGCCTAATTATCTTTAATTGAACGATGGGATTGTAGCCCGCCGGTTCGTCGCTGTCATCCGATCGAGCGTTAAACTCGACTTTTATCGTTCGAACTCGAAGAACACGCATCAAGTCTATCGCGACCATCTTTACAACTTCTTATTCATACTTGCGACTTTTTATGGGTCTCGAGTAGCGACCGATGAGATTTTTTCTCTGAAACGACCGAGATAACGCGCTTTACGAGAACGACATCCCATGTCTCGCCTTTTTAGTTTGGTTCTCGCCGAAAGTGACATTTACGTAAAACGTATTGTAAATTGTGTTTTCGCTAGCGGAGTGGAAATTCTCTTTAGGCCATGCGTGTCAAATGAAATTAATGATACTCACAGTTTTGCGTTCAAAGCTTCAATTATAAGTATCCTGTAGATATATAACCTTGGCGTCAAGTATCGTTTGAAGATAAAAAATATACCAAATATCATGTTATACATTCCATGAAATCAATCACTTATTTTGAACAAAATAAATTGTGCCGAAATACCAAATAACAACTCGTGTCTAATTGCGTTCAATCCGATACCGGAATACGGTTCCAATCACGAGGAATCATCATTATCCCGGCATATTGTAAACGTTCTCAATTTTCCCGAGGAAAAATCCCTTTGAAAAGCTTTTACGCAGATGGCAAAAAAAGGTAAAGGTAACCTTGGAAAACCCCGAAAGGTTTTCAATGCCTGTTTAATATGAGTCTATGATGGAAAATACCGAAAAAAAACGGGTGCTTTTAATTTCACAATGTAGGTCGATGTTCAAATTGAAGGCGAGATAGATATCGGTTCGCGTCGATTGGGAATTGATATCTTTAGTGTTTATTCAAAAATCAAAGATTAAGATTTACCAGTCATTTACAAACTTTTATGGGTCGCGCAATATAAGTACACTTGACCGTCAGATATCGTGAGCAATGTATAGTATTTTTACTTGTAGTAACATCTGTATCGTGTACAAATATAAGTAAGTAGGTAAATTACACTCCACCACGTACAGTCAGAAGCTCGGAGGGAAACAAAATATTTTATCGTTAAAAATCTTGTTACCCGAGCGGAAAAACAATGAAAAAATCCGTTAACGCGAAACGGGCGTGTATCCGTCTTCATTACGAGCAGACGCTGCGACCACGAGAACTGTTAACGACAAATTGAATACTACAAGGTTAAAAAGTTATTTTTTTAAGAAGAAATTAACTTTTGTTTTGCTGTAGTAAACTACCACATTTGTGCATCATCTTGTGTGAATTTACTTTGATAGTGATATTGCTTGCGATACCCACTAGTTAAAGAATGCGGGGAATAATTTCGTGGTTAATAGAATTGACCTTAGTAAATATCAACCAGAATTATAGGAGATGCAAGATCCGAAGAGATTTTACTTACCATGCAATACGTAAACTTACATACTTACATTTTTTTATTATATTAATATGTATAAAAAAAAATTGAGTATTTAGTATATTATTATATAAATTTATTATTAATATAATAAAAATGTAAGTAGGCACGATACTAGTTGGCATATACTTGAAATGTTCATGCTATTGACATCATAAAATATCGATACCTTTAGACTCAAAGGGCGTAAACGCCATTAGAACCTACAGCTTTTACGCCCCTTGAGTCTAAAGGTATCGATATTATGTTATGGCCGGAATTCTCAACAATCTTCGTTGTAACATAACGTCCTTATCAAAATGGTTTTGTATTTTACAAGTTGGCTAATGGCAGACTTACGGACTTACGGAGATAGTTTGGCAAACTTTATGTCCAATGAAATATTATTGATACTCATAAGTATTATTTGATTATTTTCTCCAGATATTCCAATGTTCCCCTTGTATAACGGGTGTGTTATTTATGTGTTTTTGTTGTAGTATGTGTGTTTGTTGGTTTATTGGGGTGTACTTCTTTTAGAACAACATAGCAACGGAACGGACGTTATTTTTGTATGGAGATACTAGTATAGTTGTATGAAATAAGCAGGAAAGTGATAAATTTTACTCTTTATCTCGGAAAATTGCACGGTCCTCGAAAGATATTGAAAGCGCGTTTGCCACGGAGCAAAGCCGTGGGTAAAAATGTAGTTTAAAATAAAACCTGAAAAATTACTATAGTAACTTAATTGGGTGCAGTGAAATTGCACTCGAGCCAAATTGTCCGTGTAAGCGTATTTTAGGATAAAAATCCGTTACATAAAGAGTCAGTGCAGTCGTGAACGTTAACGCAGCGTTCAAATTGCAAGCTGCAAGCAACATGAAGCAGATAGTAAACAGACGAATATAACAAAAAACTACCTCCAAAATCGGGTGAAAAAAGAAGGTGATAACGTACGAGTGTCGTTCAGTTTGGAATAGCCGCGGCCATTAAAGCTAACGAGCCGGGACGAGGACAAAATGTCCTGCCGTGCCAACAATAGCTACCTTTACCTTACGGTGTACCTGAATATACTCGACATATTATCGCATATTGTGTTGGTAGACACGCTCGCCTTTATGCTTTGCTGACTTCAGAGTTTTCACGGTTTATTTTTTACCCCACTATTACTTGTTGGGATTAGATAACTGTGTTCCATTTTGAACATTTTAATTTTTAAACCAATGTACGCTCGTATAGCAACATCAAACAAAAGAATAAACATTAGATATCATTTCTATCATCATTTTGCGGTAAATAAAATTGGGATGTAGAAATAATACGTTTCATTACATGTTATATATGTTACATTCTTTATTTATAATTACGTTCCTAGAGAAACAGAAGTTCAAAAGTTTAAAAATCAGTTTACTATCTGCAAACATATATACCTACTCAAAAATGTCGACTCTTCTTACATACAAAAAAAACTACGTTAGATCCTAAAACCTAGAATACATAAGTACCTAAAAGGGTATACAATACTCCGTCACACAGTGGAGCCTGTTCAATTATTTTGGAACTAAGAACGCCGTGTGACAGTCGCCGCGCGTCTATCGTGCAAATTGAAATTGACGCGACCCTGCCACGAGCACTTGTTACTGATTCCACTATTCTTGTGACCTCGCTTTGTTTACTGGATACAGTATGGATAAGGTCTTAAAATCGGGCTTTACAATGCCTCCATACAATTTCGTTTGTTTGATGGACAATTTGACCCATTTATAATTATTTTTATACAAGCGTTATCTTCAAATCGACGTTGTGATTGGACACTATGCTTCAGTTGGTAACTCTAACTAAGAAAATGACACTTGCGTTGCCTTTCATTTTCAAGTCGGATTTCTGAAAAATATAAAGTGCCCAACATTATTGGAACTTTGCAGTAATAAAGGTAATATTTATGATAACCTTCTATTTGCTTTGTCGTAGTCGAGTAATAATAGTTTGTTTGCATTAATTTTATCTGTTGGGTTACCGGTGTAGTGAATTTAATAGTTGTTCCACCTATATAAGGATGGATAGAGAAACTGAGTAGATATGTAACTAAATACTTTGATTACAATAGTACATTACACAACTAGGGTGGTAAAACAAAGAAAGGCCGAGATCGCAGATGTTTGCTGACGTAAATATGTGATCAAGGGCTTTCTTTATTACCACCCGTGTTGTGTACATCGTTTTATATCTACACTTCACGCTACGCGTACGGAAAAAAGCCGCTTTCTGGCCAGGTGTGGCAGAAATCATATTTATGCCACACCTGGCCATAAAGTGGCTTTTTCCGCACGCTGCGCGTACCGAAAAAGCTGCTTTCTGGCCAGGTGTAGACACAAAATGATGTACACAACATGGGAGGTAATAAAGAAAGCCCTCGATCGGATATTTACGTCCCTCGCTTGCAGCTCGGGCCGCAAACTTCTGCGATCTCGGCCTTTCTTTGTATTACCACCCTAGTTGTGTAATGTACTATTACGTAGTCCCCTAATTTCACAAAAATACATTCATTTTTGGCGCAACGATAATTTTAAACGTATAAAAGTGATAATTTGTCCTTGAAATGTAAGTTATCTGAAACTACATTACATTTATCCAGATAAATGTCAAAATTCAGTGACCCGTAATATAAAATTAAGTACAAAAGAGTAGCAAAAAACTCTGACACCGTCTGGAGACTTTGACAAGTTAAAATTGCATTGAAAAAATTGGTTTTTTATTCAGTCTTATTTTCATTACATTTTCTTTTACGTTGACATCAGCTGTGATAATCTGCTAGATAAAATAGGGTTGATTGTTTATAAATAAAATATTTTTAGCGGCTGATAGAAAGTGCTCAACTTGATTACCTATAATGAATAACAAATTGATTGTGAAAGGATTTAATAAATCTTTTCATAAACTGTCAATTGAAGATGTTATTTTAATTAAAGATAAATAATACATTTTTCTTTTAAGTTTCAATAAACTAACGTTTTTCTTGGTATTATGAACAACATAATAAGAATCCGCACGTACTCGCAAAGTGTCAATAGCGCATAGCAAAAAATCTATCTAGCATACGGTTGCTTACGAGCCACGGTTGCTTAGTAAAAAAAAGCTGATTTGAAACCTACATTGTGCTATGACTGTCATAACCAACTCATCTACAGCCAAACAACTGGCAAGTGGAATTGCATTTAGTTCCAAACTCCCACAATATCGGCCAGGTTCATAGTTGGCCCATAGTTGGTAGCACTATTGCCGACATTTGTGATACATTGCCTTTAAGTTTGGCTAACCTTTTGGAATGGCATCAAAGCTTTTACATTTTTAAACCTTTGCTTTTAGAGATGTTTCGTGCTCGGGAATATTCCTCATACTACTTAGAAATATTCCCGACTAGAAGTAAATTTACTAACCCCAGTCGCAAACGAAGGGTTTTAGTTTTATTTTATTTTATTTTAAGTAATTATAGCTCCTAAGTGGACGATCGATGATAAAACGGTTTTTATTTATTTTTTGTTTCAGTTATGGTGAGCATTTAATCTTATACGTCCATTTTATCTAGTTTCAAATGTAAAATCCAGCCCAATAACACAAAAATAAATTACCTAAAACCTTATCAATTAATAATTTATTTTTTAAAAACAATTTTGCCCGCATTTATCACCACTGTGTAATTACGTATATCAGTAATTTGTCGGATATTTTCAGTAAATATGCAGTTCAGTAAAAGAACAGTTCATGCAAATTTTATCGTAAAACGTGTCTTGCATTCAATGCGCGGTCCTAGTAAATTATATTTATTGCGTGATAGAAGTTTAATTATCGAAAGCCGGTTCAAGTGAAACATTTCAGGCGGGCCGTGTCGGCGGCAGACACCTGCAGTGCCCGAGTTTAGACAGTGCATAACTTCCAAGACCTGCGCTAAGCCTGTGTTTAGAGCCAGCAGTTTAAGGGGTTTAGGAATATCTGCAGTTGGGGTGCAATGCGTCACTGGGAAATCAGAGAAAATTACATTTCAAATCACTACATTTATTTACGTAGTTACATTAATTTATTTACGTTGTCCTGTGTGTCACCTACTTTACAAGACTTTCAAAGTAAGCCAAATTGGAGTAAACATAATTCCAATAATATATTTTCTTCTTCATAAATAAGCCAGAGGAAGCGGGAAGAAATATAGTTGGAAGTGAAACTATCGGGCAGATATAAGCATAATTTATCCTCGCCCGATCGCCGGCCTAGCTTACAGCTGTCGATACTTAATGCTGTTTTATGTTGCTGCCGTGCACGGAACTAACGGAACTGAAAAAAAATATTTTTTATTAGGATCTTCTTTGCACATTTTTTTAATACCAAGTTATCCAACGGCTACGGCCGCGTGACAAACTTACGTTTTTATCTTTTGGGATTCATTGTGTAAAAGAGACATAACATTTCCGTTTTATTGTTTTGACGACATTTTTACTTTTAAAGTTGTACGACCTTATAATCAAAGTCAAAATGGCTGAACGGTGAGCGTTTTGTCATGTCCAGTCAGGGACATTTTCATTTTCCCCAAAATTGAGTCGTAAGTATCCGTCATTCATGTTATCGTTATCGGGCTCGGTTGAGGTCCATCCTAAAGGGTCCATAGGGTATCTCACGATAAATGTACATACAACCCTCGTATGACCGCAGAATTAATGCCACTTTTATAAAGCTCGCCGCTACTCAGCTTACGTCCAGCCCTGTGGTTGCCGCAAAAAGCTATAAAAAACGGCCAAGCTGGCAACATACACATACACCTACATACGTACGTATAGAGAGATGTACTTTAAATGTAAGTATAACATTTCAGCATTACAGGAACAGCAGTAATGAGATTTTGATGTGACATTATAAACCGTACGATATAAAGTTATGGTACGTAATGGCGTGGCGCAGGGATTTGGTTTTTACGTTCAACATTTATACGGAATTGCGGCATATTTTAGAATGTTTCAGGTTTTTAGGGGAGCAGTAAAGAAAAATAAAAATTTTGAAACCGTATCTTATCATTTTGTTCCAAAAAAATCCCTGAAAATAACAAGGTATGTATAGTTATTTTACTGTTTTGTAAATTATGCGTATAAAACAAATGTAACGTAAGGATTATAAAAGCATCTCATTATAAGAAAAAGTAGCACTAATAAAGCTACACTTCCATGAAAAATACTTTACCGTGTTTCTCACAATGGGGTGGTGGGTGCTACTTTCAAAGAATCACAGATCGTATCGTATTCATTAATATCTACATATTCAGAAAAGTCTTGATACCACTCCAAAATGATTAGTGGGAATTTTAATTACCCCCTCTTTACATCTACTATTTTTTAAATAATTCGCCTTCAGCTTCCGGAAATTAAATTAACATCAGTAGAAATTATAATTAAATACTTAATAGCTTTTAAGCTGAAAAAGTAAATACAAACACTATATACTCTTTTTACCACCATTAGTGACTATCATATTGTTTCTTAGCTCACAAAGTAAATACATATTTCTAATCGAAAACTCATTACGCAACGTTTTTGTTCTACGACTTCTTTTTTAGGGTTCCGTACCAAAATGGTAAAAAAGGAACCCTTTTATGGTGCGACTCTTGCTCCTACGAAACTAATTGCCATACAGTTTTTCTTGAACTATCTATGTACAATACTAATCACGTAAAAAGAACGCTGGTGGTGGGGCTGCGCAGTAGGCAATTTATCGGTCTATTTGGTGGTATGAGGTGCGGCGCGGGGAGGGCGGGTGCCGCGCCGCATCATTGCCGGGGCGCTATTGGTTCGTCAGTCGACCTTTGCTTTCCGCACTGTGTTCACGTCACGTTCGTTCTCAAAATACTGTCGCGCACAAAAGTGTCTTGTTTATTACAAAATGGTTTTACATAGAAAAATGATTTATGATGTATATTGTTTTTTTTATTCCATTCTACACAGAAACATTTTTTAATTCCATTTAATAATATATCAAATAATACTCAAGGATCCCACAGTCAAACTGTGTAAACAGTTATGGGGGACGATGTTTTACTATTAAGCGTCATACCAAAAAGAAAATTAGGTTCATGAGACGGGACTTTCAACGTTTTAACATACAATATAATTTTAAATATAGACAAAGCATTTTTAAGGGCGTTATATTTCAACGAAGATTAAAAGTTGCGGACAGCTTTGTGTGGGTTAAAAAGTTGATTCACCCTATTAATAAATAAATAATAGATAATAATACATATACTTTTTAATCGAACCGCGGCGCGAGCGAAAGGCTAGTTCAACAATAAAACAATAAACATAGTACTTTCGTGCGCGAGTGTACCAATGCGCAAACATACCCCCTCCACTTTCTTCCAGCGTTCTTTTTACGTGACGCGAACTATATCTACTTATGAGTTTGTACAGAACCCTCGGTGCGCGAGTCCGACTCGCACTTGACCGGTTTTTTTAATGTAGTGAATGCAATCGTTTGGAATCTGTTGTAATTTGGGTAAATTGATAAAAATACAAATATTAACTCGAAAATTAATAACTAAATATGTCATTACCGATCAAAATCAAATATATTGAAAACAATATTTAAAGAATTATGAGTTAGTCAGAGAACAACTCAAGCTCTTTTGGTCCCGGCGTCAGAATGGCAGCGATTTGTTTTTTGGTAAAAGGTTAAGTAGATACATAATTGGGCATTTCTGGAGAAATGCCCAATTGTTGGCCTATGTTTGTAGAAAACTATGATTATAAATCAAAACATCTATAAAACGAGCCATAAACTAAATAAAAAAAGTTCATTCCGGAACTAACCCGACAGTTTATACCCTTTTTTCTTTCTCTTGTAGAAACAAAGAAAGCGGTGAAGAAAATTTTCTACATAAATCTGTTTTCGTAGAAGCAGTGGGAGGAACAAGATTATGTAAGTTTCAAGTAAGGTGGCACCGATTTAATTTCCTGTGCACCACGCTTACCCTACTTTCCTCTACAAGTATGCGTGGAAATAGAAAAGTGCACTGGAAGGAACCTACAATTGAAGGTAAATTTGTTTTGAATACGAAGTAGGAAAGTTGAACATTTTAGACTGGTATGTGTTTACACGGTGTTTTATATTTTTGTGCTCCAAACGACACTGAACTGTGTAACTTCAAAGAAAAAATATTATGTTACATTCAAAACTCAAGAAACCTTAAGTCTCCAATTTCCTTAACGACTACAATTCAAAATAACTTCGCCGTATAAACAGTTTTTTTTGTCATATTTGGTGAGTTCGATTCCTGCTTTTTCAAAAATCTTTGAATGTAGTTCCAATTATTTTTAAAAATAAAATGAATCTTTCTTTCAGCAAAATATCCCGTCTACAATATTTGAGGTGCTTTCCCTTCCTGTCGCATAGTCTTGGGACATCCTGTATCTTCCGTTCTTAATTCCTATTTGAATAAAACGTTCTTCTTGGTTCCTAATTTAATATGTCGTTAAGCTTGTTTGAAATCAGTTGTTTTGTTTTTTCTAGCTTTATTCATTTTTAATATGTTATTGTACCTATAATCTAGAATATAAATTTAAATTGCAGAAATTTTACACCATGAATTAATTATTCTTAAAAGAATCGAGTCACATACAAAGTACAGTTCAGTGAAAAAATAAACTAGAATTAGGATCACGACAACTAACTTACACGCAAAAAAATAATTAATGTTTACGAAATGCATTTCTGCAAGTTCTATACTCTATGCATCAAAGCTGCAAGGGGTATACTTAACTGCAAACGTAAGTGTTAAAAATGTTTCTTCGAGAAAACGAGTGCGGTTCGCATATTAATGGCCTAAACGGTGGTAAACGACGAAAACATTAAGCCAAACGTTAAAGACTTTGGAAATTTACATTTAAAAAAAATAAAATGCAATTATATCATTAAGGTCTGCATTTAAAAACAGTGATTCGAGTTCTCATGTCATTTTGCGCAAATAAAATGTATCAAGCTATAGAATAAAACGCATTTCAAACATAAATGATGCCGTGGAAGCAAACAATGACCTTCTTTATATTTGTATGAAAAACCGACCGACTCGAATCACCTTAAGTAAGTGTTTTCTTGTCAGATTTACTTTTTATGACACAAATCAAAACACTCAGTGGTCATTTGTCAGTGGATAGACTACTCTCGTTGGTCAGATCAGTCAATCAGAGAGTCAGGCCTTACTCAATAGTGGATGTCAAAGTCAAAGTCAAAATATCCTTTATTCAAGTAGGCCTAGCAACAAACACTTTCGAATCGTCAGATCAAACATAGTAGCTAATTTATTCAGAGCAAATTTATTAATATAACTATTATTCATAAAAAAAAATGGTTTACTGAAGAAATATCAAAGAATAATATAATGGATGTGGCTTAAAATAATGACGTTTTCAGATAGTAGACACAGTGTAATAGCATTATTTTTTTCCTACAAAAAAGTACATAGCGCGGCTTGTAGGTATTGTGCGCGCCGTAAACAAACGCACCACAAGCAAAGTTTTAAGAATGCTGCGGTACGGATAGCACACAGGAACACAACAGTGCGAACACTGCTCTTTGGCGGCAGGTTAGTGGGTAAGATGGTGGTAGCGATCCGCGTGGTTAATAAGATCGATTTTCAATGCATATTCATAATTGTAGCCTATTGCTGCGTCCTTATTGATAATTAGTATAATGGTACACCTTGCTTGAGAACAACGCTTATGGCGTCACCAAACTTAATGGTTAGGCCCAAAATATTGCAATCCCGGAATACCATAGTTTCAAAATACCAGATTCTCGGCTTTTCCCGCGGGATAATCTATTTTGATTATAGCTAAGTATATAAATCACAAAAACATTAGGAAACGTTTGCAATAAAATTCGTCTGTGAAGTTGCGTCCGAGAATACCTTAAGAGCTTGGCAGACCCGTATACATATTTACAGGCAGCGGAAAGGCAGAATGGGCGGTAGTGGACAGATATGGATGCGTTTCCGGCGCCGCCGGGCGCGCGGCCCGATTAATCTTGCACTACCTTTATATCTATCGTTTATGTATTCTGGTAACAATAACCCGTTTTAATGTTCGCGGATTTAGAACTATAGGTTTACTATGTTCAAAGCACTTCAAGTCAATCGTAAACATATTAAGACTTCGTTGTTTAAAAAGGCTGGCCCTTTACTTCACTATATTACACAAATATTTATATTCCACCTTTGTCATTTGACATGGAATATAACGGAGAGACATCACAAATATTTGACTTATAAAGCGGAGTGTAGCACTCCTCTTAAAAAGTGCACACAACATTCGAATCGCAACTGCATTGCTGAGTGGAGACCATTTCGGTTGCACATCTGTCTTTGTGTTTCTTTTTTTGGTGTATTGTTTCATATATATAAGTAACTGTAATGATGTGTTATCCGAATAAATACTTTTCTATTCTAATCGTGTGGGAGGCGCGGGGTGACACGCAGGTGGAGCGAGCCTAAATTGCATACATCGTCATACTTAGCAGTTTAGTTAGGCCATACCTACTTTTAGAGTATCCCTAACATTTTACTGCCATTGGCGGTAGTGTCATCTATTACTTAGCCTTACCAAATTGTAGGGTTTTAAACTATGGTTTAACTATGAAAGAAGTAGGTAATGCAGTGGTTGATAACTTTAAATGCAATGCATTTAGATTATGTTAATTCGCCATAATTAATCAATATTATCGTGAACCCTAAATTTAAATCACGGAGCAGCTGTTTCGCGTCTATCAAGGTTTTAATGAACAACATATTATAACAGTGTATGTGTTTGTCGTTTTAAGTTCAATCTGTCTCGCTATCGTCGTGATTTACGACCGGCGATATCACTTGACAGAGATTAAGGAGCACTATCTCCAGACTTTGAGGTGCAACGTAGAACATATTGAAATATGAAGGAGAATTTTGTGAAAACTGCACTTGGTAATACGAGAGGTAGGTATGTATTAACCGCACCGTAAGATTGTAAACGACTGTTAGTTTATAATTTAACGCGCGAGATTATAAACTGACGGTGTTCGCAATTTTACGGTGACATATACATTACCTACGAACTATCGGCTTTTGTTTGGTATCTAACTATCTATAAAAATATCGCTAAGGAATTGGTTGCCAATCGCTATGTGCCTGATATTGGAAATGTGGTCGTTTTTCTAACAAGATACTCGTAGTAAACTATTGCCAGAACTTTCTATCTATTTGTTAGAGTACCGATTGCCAAGGAACTTCTTTATTTAGTGGTATATAGCCTAATAAAAATTAATTCAAGTCGGTAGTTGCACTGAGGCGCCGCAAGTTTCTCTATAAAATAATTTATCAAATCGCAACGACTTTGCAGGGCAAACTTTCGAATCGGACGGATTTAAAAGTTCGGGACTTCTCGATATCTATCGAAGAGTGGCGAACAAACTTATTTTGTAAGGAAAATGCATTGTAAGAGATAGTATCGGATGGTGCAAAGTGGTTTGCGGAGCTGGCGGGTTGCGGGTCGGGGAAAGGGGGGGGGGGACTGGTGCTGTCATTTGCAGGAACTTCTGAGGCAGAGTTGTCGAGTTACACAAGTTGTCACCAGGCCTTTATCTTGTTTTAGCGATCTTCTTGCGCTTCTTTTAGAGCTAAGAGTAAGCGAGCATTTTCATTAGCCTCAAGCCGACTTACGTGATGCTCAGTATCTTTGAGGTTTTCTAACAATAGTAAGTAAGTTAATAGCATGTTTGTCCGATTTAATATAAAATCCTTCCGCTCTTTCTATTAGCACAGAATAGGTAATAGTACTACATATATGTACATATTTAGAAGTCTCTCTCTAACAAAACTGACGTTCGGGTCTGGCCACCGAACGGAACGCACGGGATCCGGCCGTCTCTTTTTATCGCATAACGTGTGGTCTTTCTGGTCGCCCTTCTGCGGGGGCAGAATTTGGTACTAGTAGTCACGCGTAGGGAATGCAATCTCGAACCGAGATTGGCGATTCGAGATCTCGTCGAAAAAATTCGATTCAAGATTGGGTATTTCGATCAAAATGCCCAAGAATTCAGTATTTATTAACTATTTTAGACAAGGACTCAACCGAATTACAAAAAAAATAGGGTTAGAGAACAAAAATTATACTAATAATTTTGGGTATGCTATACCTATCCACCCGATTTTTTCGCACAGATCGCGCCACTGCGCTCATATCGTCGGTGAAAACCGACCGCGCACTGTAGCACCATGTAGCACTGCCCGAATAATACGAATCTAGCCTCAAAACCATTAATCAAAACAAATTCATTCATACGCATCAATCTCTCAATCTTGTTCGAGATCTCGAAAATAATAACCGAGATCTCGATCGAGATTGAAGAAGATAGCTCGAGATCTCGCGAGATCGAGATTATCGGCCACTGGCCGATAATTTCGGATTCGGACCCCTGGATCCGCGCTATTGACCCAACGACAATAAAGATGTACCGTCGGCCGTGTCCGGTGCGCTTCCAGAGGCCTATGGTATCGACGATCCTGGAGTTGATGAAGCACAGTCAGAACAGAACACGCGGCGAAATCGCGAAATGAGTCAATCTTGCAATTACACTGTCGGTGACATTAAATTAAAAGGTATAATACCTATTCCTAATCTTTTCTTTATGATTAATCATGTCTCCATTTGTTGACATGAAAGGTCGAATGCGAACGTAGCACGAGCAATGTACAATCTGATAGCCTTGTCAGCTGTTGATTTAGCTTGCACACTTAGCGAATTATGGTCTCGAGATAATGCACAACAATATATGCCATTAATATTAAGTAGACATTGCTGTGAGCTTGGATTACTGTATGAATTTAAATAAAGATACTAACTAATGTAACTAATAGTTTACTTTTCGACTTTTTGTCATTATCTTTATAATAATACTGGTTCTCTTTCAAATACTACTATGTATAAGATACAAGCCAAGTACCTACTTTTTATTAACATACAGAGTATAAAAACAATTACCGGGAGATAGTACTTTAGTAGTTGGTTGGTATATCTCAGTCAAATATTTCAAATCTAAAAAAACGTAAACGTACACCGTAGCAAGACTATGTTATGTAACAAAAAGTAACGGTTCGTTTCCATGAAATTTGGTATTCACAAGGACCTTACAATAAATAGACGGACATAGTCTCGCTAACAAAGAACTAGAGCATGTCTAATAAACCTATATGTGTGTGTTGCTCGCACTTGGAAAAAACTAGTTGATGTGTGCGGCTCGGAGTACAAGCAGCCGGCTTATTAAAAATGGCTTCAGTTCTCTGTTGGCGAGACTCCGTCCGGCTATTTATTTTAAGGTCCTTGCGTATACAGGTAGATTATGACCTCGGTTAAGACATAAAATACTTTTTACCCGACTTAGCCGAAAAAAAAGACATTATAGACTTATTTCTTCTCCACGAACGAATTTGCGGCCAAGTCCACTAGTCGATGAATAATCCTTATTGTCATATGTATGTACTTAGTACATGCAGAATTGCAGATAGGGAAAGAAAATAAATGAATTAGGTAGTTTCCCTTTCAGCCTACAAGTATCGAACTCTAAATCTATTCAAGTAAACAAAAACGTACCTCAAACATTTATCTTATATCCTAACAGCAGTAACCGTTCCATCACTTTCGACAAAACACCGTCCTCAAACGAGATAATCGCGATACCGGATCGCAGTTTCTGACCCCATCTTATCTTGGAGCGGAAGTACAAAATGGCGGCGAGTGGCCGACATGGATGCGCTTCCGGTGCAGTGTTGTCCGCGGGGGTACAATTAATCTTGTGTACGTAGGTACTTATTTTGTTCGGGGCGAAGTTCTGTTGCCTGATTACGGGCCAACTTGGACGTCGAATTACGATGGAGCGATCCTGCGCCTTGAGAGGTAAGTGTGGCCATTTTGATTTAAACTAAGGTTAATTGGCTATATAGGGTGGAAAAATTGAACACTACATGAGAGACAACTTTAAAGGGCCTTTAGTATTGGAAATAACCAATTTTACTGGACGGAGACTTACCTTTATTTTTGTAAAACAATAATGATACCACATTTATAGATATTTGAAAATTTGGAAATAAATATGACAAAAAACCGGCAAAGAGCGAGTCAGACTCGCACAATAAGAGTATGCACATTTCCCATGAATATTATCCAAAATACTGAGATATAGTAATTTATTAACTTAAAATAAAAAAAAAACGGCAGATGGCAGATATGTAAAATATAAGAACTAGGAGTAGAATTATAATAATAATAATAAATAATAAATAAATAAATCTTTATTGACAAAATAGGTACAAATTCAGTTGAAGTCCCTGACTTCTGAGCTAGGTTGATACCTGTGTTACAGAAGTCAGTGTCCTCTCCCATGCACTTACTCAATTACATTTTGTCTTAGATGCTATATAACTCTTATTGAATATAATTTAATATATGTGAGTGTGTGTTAATGTGTGTGTGTGTGTGTGTGTGTGTGTGTGTGTGTGTGTGTGTGTGTGTGTGTGTGTGTGTGTGGTGAATACTTTACATTTTTATGGTAGGATAGCTTCTGTTTCATCGTAATCCAGTGATAGTAACCAATCTCTTACTTTAGATTTACATTCGTAAGTAGATAGGGGATACATGTTTACGATTTTATTTATCTTATTATATAAGAAGATGGTCATAAATCTTTGTTGCCTTCTTGCTGTTGCCAATCTACAGTAGAAAGGTAAACAGACATTTCTCAAAGTTCGTTTAGATGCGTATTTGTCTTTGTCATAAGGAGTGATCTTATGCTGCTTTATTACCAGTAGCAATATATACAGTTGCCTGACAGTGAGTACCTGGCATTTTTTATACAATAGTTTCGTTGGATATCTGTAAGGCCTGAATGTCATGACTTTTAATAAAGATCTCTGTGCCCTCTCTAAACTCAGCATGTGTGTTTTGCAGGCACCTCCCCACACTACACTACAGTACCCAAGAACCGACTGTACTAAAGCGTAGTAAACTGCACGCAACAGGTCCAGATCGGCAACACCTCTCAGTTTTTTAAATACCCACACCAGTTTCCTGATTCGTGTTGTAGTTAGCTCCAAGTGAGATCGCCAGCTCATCCGGGAATCCATCATAACACCTAAATATTTGATACTATTTGATTTAGCTATGTTACTACATGTACAGAGAGTTCTTGTCTGTAAATTACACGAATGAACCTTCAGATCATGGTTATGCTGAGTATTTAATTTAGATAACTCGAACTGCAAATATGTGGTTTTTGAAAGATTTAGGGTTAGACGATTGGTAGCCAACCAGCTATTAATCTTATGGAGTCCCCTCTCGGCGTTACTAAAGACTTCATCCCAAGTATTACCGTGAAAGATAATGGCTGTGTCGTCTGCGTAAGTAAATATCTCTCCTTTTGCAAGCGGTAGTTGACACAAGTCATTTATGTAGATTAAAAAGAGACTCGGTCCTAGTATACTACCTTGTGGGACTCCATAAACAACTGGAGCATCTCTACTAACATATTGACCAATTTTGACCCGTTGCGTACGGTTACACAGAAAATCTTTAAAGATTTTGTGAGCATTTCCCCTGATGCCGATATTAGCTAATTTATTCACAAGGATTGGAATCGAGACAGTGTCAAATGCTTTGGCAAGGTCAAGGAATACGCCTAAACATTTCTTACCAGCATCAAGCTCTGTAATAACACAGTCCGATAAGGCACTGACTGCGTCTTCGGTACTTTTCCCCGATCTAAAACCAAATTGGCGGTTTGACAATAAGTTATGCTTTTCTAGATAATTCGTAAGACGGCTGTTAAGAGTTCTTTCAAGTATCTTTGATAGTGATGTTAATACAGAAATAGGTCTATAGTTTGAGACACTGTCTTGACTCCCACCCTTGTGAATAGGTGTAATTAAAGACCTTTTGAATGCAGTAGGAAATACTCCTTGTTCTATGCACAATTCAATGACTTTGGTGAGAGGAGGCACAATTATATTCTTCGCAAGTTTAAGCAGTTTAACAGGTATGAGATCCCACCCAGTGGCACAGTCGTTTCTTAAGCTAAGTATAATGGATTCAATCTCGGCTTCATCGGGAGGCAGTAAAACCATGGAATTTATAACAGTTGAGGTATCGAATTTATAATTAGAAGAACTACTGGTTTCGTTTGCGATTATTGTATCTGCTAGTTGCTTACCTATATTTGAAAAATAATTATTAACTACCTCAATATCGGTCGAAGGAGAAATTAAAAGTGTTTCAGCGGTACTTGTGGGCTTTGTGTTATTTACTATTGATTTAATGGCCGTCCAAGTTTCTTTATTAGTTTTAGCAGCCTGCAACAATGACTTATCGTAGTTACGTTTCAATTTTTTTAACAATGCATTGCAGTAGTTACGGTAACGTTTGTACGATATTGATAAAATAATATTATCTGAATCCCTTTTATATTGCTTATGTAATCGATCTCTGTGGCGTATACATCGCAAAAGGCCCACGGTTAGCCAGGGTTTGAGAATTCTCTTTCTAGATGGGGTAGGGCATGATTTTGAATTTAGTTGTATAGCAGTGGACAGCTCATGGACAAATAGTGAAGCTGCTAGATTCGCGTCAGAGGTAGGTGTAATAAAAGAGAAATCTATTTTCTGGAGATATTCGAGGGCGTTAGTATAGTTAATTTTATTGTAGGTCCTAACATTTGCAGACTGTAAACGACACAAGGAGATATTTAGCAATACCAGGGCATGGTCAGTTACCGTAGAGTCAATGATAAATATTTGCGCAGGTAAAACTGTCTTTAATATCACGTGATCGAGGCAGTTGGATAGTCGGGTGGGGTAGGTGTGACCTGGTAGCAAACCAAGCTCGGCGCAGAGGTTGAGATATGGTGCACTGTGTGTATCACAGTTGTTAGGCTTAATGTCAATATTTATGTCCCCAACTATTATGACATTATTTTGACAGCTTATTGGACGGATAATATTATCCAAGGAGTTCAAGAAACTGTCAATACATCGAATAGATGGGGATCGGTAAATAACTAATATAAAAATATCAGGTTTGATTTTTAATAAAAGAAAATTTGCTCCAATAGGCTCTAATTCTATAGTCGAACATTGTATTTGTTTTTTTACATATATTACAATGCCGTCATTTTGGTTTAGGCATTTTTGAGAAAAATATATATCGTATGTGTCCAGGTTAGGTACCGCCTTGAGGTCACTGAGCCAACATTCCGTTAAAATTATAATATCTATTTCAAATATGAAGCGGGATAACTGTGCTATAAGACTGTCTAGATTTTTGTATACGCTACGGATGTTTTGGCAAACTATGTTTAGGTTGTGTTTAGAAATATTTGATAACAAATTGCATTGATCAGTATTACAGTTGTAGGCGGATGCCACGGTTAAATCATCTATATCAGATAGTACACTTTGATTTTTACAAGCCATTTAATTTATTTAATGAATAATTGTTCAAATAATATTACATTACATAACTAGAGTGGCAATACAAAGAAAGGCCGAGATCGCAGAAGTTTGCGGCCCGAGCTGAAAGCGAGGGAGGCAAACATGCGATCGTGGGCCTTCCGCATTACCTCCCGTGCTGTGCACATAATTTTATGTCTACACTTGGCCAGAAAGCGACCCTTTCCGTACGCGCAGCGTACGGAAAAAGTCACCTTATGGCCAGGTGTGGGTGTGGCATAGCTGTACATTATATGCTGGTGATGGTAAAGTAAATAGTATGATATCCCAAGGTGAAACACTGGTGTAGTAAAAAAGTATTTTTGTAAGCGTGAACACATAAGTAAGTAAGAGAGTGTGTGTGTAGTTGTAAGTGTGACATTTTGTGTGAATAGTAGCTGTAAAATGTGTTTATTTATATTATAGATTGTATCAAGAGAGTATTTTAATCTTATTATTAAAGAATCACGAGTACCCAACAATAACAATAAGTTGCCTAAAAATATTGTTTTACTTGGCGAACTACTGTAGACAGAGTTTTCGATGGCTAGTCACTTCTTCAGATTAATCAAGTCTGCTTCGGTGTCCACAGGCACATGTTGTCCACCATCTTCCTTCCGCAAGAAAACTCTCCCGTAGGAGGTCCAGCAGTGCTTGTATCGGTGGTCTCGGGCGAAGGCTCGGGCGAGGTAGTGCATACGCTGTCCATGTGGGGTCAGTCTCTCTGACACATAAATGGCCCGGGCGGGGCCCGCCGTTTTGAGATGACTGGTACTCAGCTTGTCGTTTCCCTCTTTTGTATTGAACTGACGCACTTTCTTAATTATACTGTCCTTTGTGATAACGCTGGCAAAGTCGACTACTATCGGTGGCGTCGGGTCGTCCTTCTTACCCGCGCGGTAAGCATCCTTAATGTCGTGGAGTTGAACTGGCAGGTCGATTATCTTAGCCATATCGGTCACAATGTTACATAAATCTTCCTTGGTCTCTTTCTCCTTCCTGGGGATGTTCTTTATTTCCACCTTTGTAAGGTTTAGATGACGCTCCAGGTGCTCCACTTTCGCTTCAAGTTGCTGTACATAACACCGTTCTACTTTGCGCTCAGATTCTAACTTCTCTAATTTTAACATAACGTCGTCGTATTGTTTCGATGTAAATGCGATGGATTCTTTGATTTCGATGTTTTGCGCGATTATTCACTCATTGAAGATTGCAGGGCTGCGAACTTATTGTCGGATTGCGCAGTCGCGGAGGTCAACAGGCTCCGTATTTCGTCCATCAGCTCAGAGTTGTACTCACGTTTACGTTTAAACCTGGTATTCACTTTGCTATCTTTGTCCAAAACAGTTAGATTCGGTGCTGAACCCGACTGGCTAGTCATGTCAGATTCCTCACGCAAATTGATGTCTTTCTCAACCGTAGGTGTGCTGGGAGGGGTTCTCTTCAGGGGCATTTTAATTACAGATAATTGTGATACAACTTATCACCGATATAAAGTCTGTTATTGTAATCACTGACAATGACCGTGGAAAGAAGGGCATAAGCGCCGTGCGAATTCGTGGCGCTTACTCGTAGCAGCGAGGTGTTTATCACAAACACAAAGCGATGGTAGGTTTAAAATGTCTTCACTTATTTTTATGTTTATTTCCACTATTTTATGCACTTCACAGTCCTGATAACAACAAAAACTGACGTTAAATAGTCTTTAGTAATGGAAACTAATCAGTAAAAAGTTAAATTCACATCTTTAGCAATAGAATTGAATAAATTATGCGGAGCGAAGTCACTTTGCTATTAACCGTGCGGTAGGCGGGGAGAGAGGATTATGTAAGAAATAACCTAAACTACTCAAAACTAAGAACAATTATGAAAAGAATACCCCGTCCAGCAGGTCTGCCTGTGGCTTGGTCCCCATTACGCTAGCGGTGTTACCTCTGAATTCCGAGAGCGATTTTTTGAGAGAGGTAAGCGCCAGCCCAGGGGTGTCGATCAGTCGTTTAGACTTGGCTCTCAAGAAAGCTTTCATGTCAGCTGACCAGGGGCCCAGTGTCTCTACTGCAAGAAAAAACTCGTAGTAACAATTACGGGTAGGTATTTGCGGCGCTTGATGACTTGGGCCTGGTTAGCTGCAGCGCCGGCCTGTGTGCGGGTTGCCTGGATGTGGGACTGCGCAAACGTATGCTGTCGACACACGTTGAGTCCCAAACCAATACTTATACTTACCTTTTTTAATTGACAATTAAATTTAAATTGATTTCGATCAAATCAACTCGGTACATAGTAACAGAATATTATGTATAATACGATATTTAATAAAATTCTGTATTATAACTACAGCCTATTCAAAAATAAAATAACAAGTTTTTACTTTATGTGCAAGTTTTAATAGGTCATACTGTCGAAATACAACCGTATTCACAGTTCAACTACTTTCAATTCAAGCCAGACAGGTCGGGGCAGTCGTCGCTCTTTTGTTTCATCTGATTGTTGCTCCGTGATTTCCTATCATAAAAAGCGGTGCTTTATTGCAGTCATTTTCACTTTTTGCGGCTTCAACGATCGGCGACATAGTTGAATTTAATTAAAAGAGAATTTAAAAACCAAAAATGTCCCGCAATGAGGGCTAACAATTTTAAACGCCTCAGATGTCGCGTAAGTTGAAAGGGCTTAACATTATTTATGTCTATGAAATTTACCTTGTAAAATGATCTGATGAGTTAATTTTATTTAAAAAAGTATAGTCACATTTTCTGTCTTAGTGATGGCAATGTGTGGTCTCACCTTGGTGGCAAAACAAGCTGATAATCCTACTAATAGGGATTTTTGGTATTGGTAGCTGATCATATTGTGCGGGAAAGCTTGGGATCACCAGGATTTTTTATATTGTCTTGGGTTTATAGATGTGTATATTGTATCTTTTACAGTATATTGTTTTGTTATATGTGTTAATTAAAATATATTGTACAGCTCCAAAGTACATTTTTACTTACTCTGATTACAGACATTTGTAAATGTTAGCCATAAAGTAAAAAATGCTGGAAATCATTCGTATTTAAAATAGCTTTTTAGTTTCTCGTTAAAAGGACTCGTTTGAAGCTTAGTAGCTTCAAACAGCTTGCATTATACTGAAGAATTAATACAGAATCCTCAACTACAATACGAAGGTAGTCTACGTTGAAGCGAAAGCTCCAAATTAACATTTTAATAAACACAAAGTTCCACGTAGTTAACATAGCGTTGTTTATTTAGAACCTTTTCGTCTTCAACGCAGCGGTATTAAGACCGCAGTTGCATAATCCATGAGGTTACTGCTTACGTCTAGCTCATAGTATTACATGGCGCGTGAGAGTTCTCAGTGTTCTTAGAACACTTGTTCAGCACTTGGCCAAATGTTTGTCGCGGAGCAGCAGAGTGTGTCAAGTGCCGCTTTTTAGGACAACAGTTGCATTTTTTGGGAGAAAACAAGAGTGCTCGCTGCTAGCGGGTTGAAGACTGCATACGGTTCTCTAATAGCGTGGAACACAAGTTCACGCCTTCTTCCACTTGTATAGGTATTTTATGTTATGATTATGACATTTCTTGACGTTACATAAACACATGTAATATAATTAGGTACGTGTATAAGTATGACAGTAAAATGTAGACAGTACTATTAATAGTACATTACACAACTAGGGTGGTAATACAAAGAAAGGCCGAGATCGCAGAAGTTTGCGGCCCGAGCTGCAAGCGAGGGACATAAATATGCGATCGAGGGCTTTCTTTATTACCTCCCGTGTTGTGTACATCATTTTATGTCTACACTTGGCCAGAAAGCGGCTTTTTCCGTACGCGCAGCGTGCGGAAAAAGTCACTTTATGGCCAGGTGTGGCATAAAATGTTTTTTTATTTACATATTTGTATTGTAGAGTTGTGTAATGAACGTATACTTGGCTTTACAATGTTCTAACTGTTGTCATAGCATCGTTATTCGATATTAGTTGGGAGTTGGCGTAGTTGACGTATAGCGAACGATGCTCTTATAGATTAATAATTTTGGGTGTTAATTTTATGTTCGAGTGTACAAGGCAATTGGGTACAAAACATTTATAAAGCAAAATATTTACCATCATATTAAGTATCAGGCTACCTATTTCATACAATACAATACTACTTTATTGCACACCAAAAGAAAATTACACTGCAAACTCATATTATAAATTTTAGGTACAAATGTAGCTGCATGAAATCAAATCTAGGAGATCTTTATTCGATGCAATTAGTCTGTGGTATTTTAATCTAAAATATAGGCCTTGGCAGCCATAACTACAGCTTAGAACATTCTTTATTGCTATACCTACACGGTAAGGGGGTAAGTAGACGTGGCAATATTTATTTACACAAATAAATCCCGTCTTCATACCGCCTGCACTGCCAGGAAATTAAAATCAGTGGCAGCTGGGTATAATGAGATTCACAGCCGTACCCCTACCTGCTAAATATTTCTTGTTAAATTACAGTTCAAAGATATTTCGGATGGTTTTTGTATAAATGTATTATTTTTTTATAATTTTTCAGTCATTTTCTGATATTGCCGTTTTAAAATGCAGTGTAAGTAACATTAACTTTCTGTAGTTAAAATTCTACACAATTTTATATAGTACCTAACATATGTTTGAGTTAAATGGAGGATATGTATGGACATAGAATCATACGTATGTGTGGAGTATTCAGAATTTTCTAACAAATCTACATTAAAGATCCCAGTACGAATAATCAATTCAAACTTGAAATTTTATGAGTTAAATGCATTTGCAACTAACCCACCTGTATTTGACGTTCGACTGTACTTTACGACTTCTTACTTAAATATATAAATTAAAACTTGTTTACGAGTGAGTTTGCTTTAATATCCGATGAGAAAATACTTTTATGGCTACGTTACGGTCTGTAAAGTGGAAAATTTATAGCGAATGGTATTAGCTGGATTACGATGTGGATATAACGACTTACATTGATTCTTTTAGTAATAATACTGTATTGACACTGGAAGCCGACTTTTAAAATGATTGTCGAAGTATATGTTGCTTAAATGTTAACTAAACCATATAACTGTAGTAGTTTTTCTTCGGTACAATATAAAAATAGATCAATATATTGCAAAAGCTTCTACGATAGATGGACTATTATTTAGTTCTATTTATATCGATAAAGTAAAACTGCGCCATGGTGTGCCGTTGTCAAGATACTGCTAAATGTCACCTTAATCAGCCACCCAATCATGCGGTCAACCATGAAGGACGGACTCAGAAGTCGCTCAAATTAAATATTATAAGAGAGTCGGAAACAATTCGACGTCGATGCCCATTTATTTTTATCTACAAAATACGAACATTCGCCGCCTGATTCCAGGTAAGAGGAAACATTGAACGGAGAAGTAGACGTTATCGGGCCTTCGAAAATACAGATATCGATCTGACGCTCCGAAATATGAATATTTATTCGATGATTGCAAAATTAATGTAATTATGAAGCGTATTTTCGTAGGGTTTTGTTAAGCTGCGAGGCCTATTGAGACAGCGGTGATCAAACCTGATATTTGCTTTTGAAATTGGGATATTAATTTGGACTATCGAGTCGATGGGAATTCGATTCCTTAATTATCGTTGGTAATGGGTGACGCGGGTCATTTCGGCATGATTAGCGAATGGGTGCGACATCTGCTGAATAATTATGGATACGTTTATTACTACAATGCGTTAGTAATACGTTGAATCAAAAGCTTGGCGCTATTATTCATAGGAAGTTAGAAGCGAAACAACGTTTTGGCCTTTCAGTTCCAGTCTCACTATTATTTTGAGCGAAGCTCCAACTAGTCATAAGCATTTAATAATTAGGCCACAAAATTTTGTAACGCCATCAGTAACCGGAACTATTCCATTGAAAACTTAAGATGTCTGAATATTAATTATACTTGTTATTGAAACGAGTTTCAAAGCCGCGAAGTTAAGTTCAATATTGGCGAAAGTTCGGCAAGTGTTTTTGATTCGTCAAGAAATTGTGAAACTATTTTTAATTTCCCGGAGGGCCGAACTCATTTGTTAGTTACGGCCCGCAGCGACATCTGCAGCCGACGCCGACAGATGGCGCTGGCTAACATAAAATGGTGACAAAAAATTCAACAGCCAATCAACTGCCGGGTTTTTCCGCGCGATTTCGGAAATAGACTTTTCCGATTTATACGATATCGGGTTTTACCATTAAGCTTAGGGCCAGATAACTAAGCAGAATATTGTGACTTTTTATCCTTTTGTATGTAAGTACGTTTAATAATCTAAAAGTTTCGAGGCCTTTTGAGGATAGATACACAATTTTATATCGAGCTTATTTAGAAGTAGATACTGAGTTCAGAACCATTTCTCGCAATTGTAGCCCACTTTTTCAGCATATTTTAGAATTAGTTGTTGGAGTTGAAGCAATGCGGCATAGTAAATATTCTGAAGAGGGAACATTTTATCGAACTATTAGATTATGTAATGGTAGGATATGTAAAGGGATAAGTTCACCTTCGTACATACACTAATATTTCGCAATTTTGTACACATAAATACTCCACCTATACAAAATATTGTTTTAAGGCAGGAGATCCTTCCTGAGTGTTAGAGTCAGTAATAAATTGTTTGAACTCTGAAGATACCAATACATTCTGAACGCTCAAGACCCCATGTCTTAGTTCCGCACTTGAAACCTAATACAAGAGTGTTTCAGACGCGTATAATGAGTTTTGTAGCCGCCAACACAATTATAAAGTTTCGTAATTTAATTTATGCTTATAATGGAGCTAGACAGTTATGTAGGAATGTGTAATGATATTAAAACTTTACGTTAGTTTGGAAACGTTTAGCCTCATTCTTTTAAGTGGTAAAGTTTTAGGTAATTCGTTAGAGTTGTTATTAATCAGCTAAAACGTTTAGTTAATCATAATAATTTAACAGTTCGGTCTTCCAGTGTGGTATTGTTACAAAACATACTTGATGTCATAAGCTTATCTAGTTACCGTATTAGTTAAATCACATAAATATAAAACGCTTACGTTTATGCCTTTGAATTGACAACTATTTCTGAATATACTCATGTAATGTATGATGAGATAGGACTGTTTACGTGTGCCATATGACCAATTGTATATGACCAGTGACAGCATCGCGACTGTACCGCGGCTTTTTTGCGACTGCGTTGCTCTGCCCTTCTAACGTAAAGTGTAATAACTATGTTCGAGCCAGGAACATAGTTATTACACTTTACGTTAGGAGAGCAGTGATACTGAATCGTTGCAAAAAGTTACCGTGTGCGACCTCCCTAAGGTCGTCTCAGATATTTATACGTGCCTAGTTTCATAATATAATATTATGTCACACCTGGCCATAAAGTCACTTATTCCGCACGTTGCGCGTACGGAAAAAGCCGCTTTCTGGCCAAGTGTAGACTTAAAACGATGTACACAACACGGGAGGTAATAAAGAAAGCCCTCGATCGCATATTTACGTCCCTCGCTTGCAGCTCGGGCCGCAAAATTCTGCGATCTCGGCCTTTCTTTGTATTACCAGCCTAGTTGTGTAATGTACTATTATCGGTGATTGTACTGGTAAATAATTAAGCTTGACGCGTTATGAACAGCTTTCTTTAACCATTATTACTGTTTCAATATATAAACATTACTTTATTTGGAATTAGGTGGATTTGTGTCACAAAAAGGTTTGGAATAAGGCTGTATAGTCGCTCTTAGCTCCGATTATCATTGCGCATGTGAGTGAGCGATACAATCGGCCACATTGACCCGAATGAGCGGCATTTGGCAGCGTCCACGACACGACAGTGCCAAACAATCGCACAGCGACGGATCTGTGCCATTTTTGATGATGCCATCATGTTGGGGTAATGACAGAAAATACACCTGGTAAGCGTTGCAGCATATTATTATTGAATATTATAAAAAAACTCCTCATTTCTCCGCAAATGAACCGAAAGATGGCGCTGTTCCCTTCCCTTTCTCTTTTTTCTTGAAAACCTGAACCTGCGCTGTAGAAAGTTGAGGTAGCAAGTTTATAATAACAAAGTCTAGATATGTTAGCCGCAACTTCGTCCACGCAGGTATTGAAACACACAATCCTCTTTTTTACTGCAACACCGCAACAGTTTGCTTTGGTAACTTGCAATTATAGGAATTTGAGGTTCAAAATTGCGCTCTGGAGAGTTTAAATATCTCATGAATGAAGACCGAACCATAGACAAACCAGTAAATGCGACCATAGACAAACGTGAATAATCTTAAGGTAAAAACGTTTAAATCCAAATTGCTAAAACTGAACCGAACACTGAATAGTCATGAAGTGTGCCGCGGCTTCGTTAGTTTGGCTCCGGGCTACGGGTCGATTTCACCTGAATACTTTTAGCCTAACGGTGCCGGTGGATTATCCGGGATAAAACGGTTAGTTTCGCGAGTTATATGCCCAATTAAACGGGATTAGTGTATCAAAATATACTGCCTAAACGCGAACTGTTTGTGTTTTAGGATAGTTCATTTTATTAGTTAAAATGTTTAATTTGCATCGGTACTTAATAGTATGTGATGTTTGACTGTGCATATTAAAATTGACTGGTCGCACAGCTAACGCAATATTTCCCTATGTATTGCATCAGCTGTGGTACCATTTCATTTTAAGCCTAGATATCAAATAAAGGAAAGTCAGAGTCCATCTGTGTGTCGATGGCTTTGTCTGTGGTATTGTAGTTGTCAAAATGTCCTGGCCTGTACTTTTGTACAGTTTGCATCAGTGCAGCAATTACGGGTCAGATTAAGTACGTTTTACACCGGGAAAATAATAAAATATGCACTCAAAACCGTCAAAAGATTGAAGTTCGTTGAAGATATTTGATGACGATGAAGATCAGGGAAGACAATTTGAAAATTAAAGGTTTTGGTTGTGGATTATTTAGCTTGTAATGAAAAAGAAAAACCTTTTAATATTTACATGGTTATAGGTCTAAAACCCAAATTTAGATTTACTCGCCAACGCCAGATAAATCATAAACCTTCGAAATATTTTTCCAAGAGGCCATAAATCCGAAAATTATATTTTTAACTGCCAAACCATCGCAGACCCATCCGAAACGTTTTTACAGCCTTCAGGTGGCCATTACATTGAAAATATTGCTACAATTTACTTTTAAACGACTCCCATGGAAATATAGCAAAGGCTTGTGTTCGCTGTACGAATGATTGCGATCCTGTTGATAAATGTATGTTTTTGTGCAAGTTTAAACGGTCTTGCAGCTAATAAAATACGCGCGTATTAAATAAGGTTAAAATTTGAACCGAGAATATTGTGTTACGGTTAGTAAGCAAAGATAGTATGTATTTTAACTCTTTATTGCACAAAATAAGAAAAGGTAGTAGAGTACAAAGTTACAGTACAGGATATATTAACCTATCTACTACAGGAAAGTAGTAGATAGATAGACCATTTTATTATATGAGAAATAACAGAATAAAGCTTTACAGACAAAGTTAGAAGTATTCACGTTATGATATAGACAGGACTGCCGTTTTAGTCTTTTAAATTTTTTAAAACTCTCCGATAATATCATATGACCATGCAGTTCATAGAAAAAAAATGCGGCAAATCGATATCATGCGTATGCAAAGGGGAAACGGAAGCGGTACCATAAATCCCGGCAGTACCGGCTTCCGGTACTGCACCCAATATCGCGATGCATAAAACTCCACGGAGTTTGCATTGCCACTGTTTACTTTGTCCGTGTGTTTTTGATCAAGTTACCGCGCGACAAATAAAAGCATCGATGAAATGTTAAGCACGCAGTGCGTATTTATAAAATACACGAAGATAATTGATTATGGGCTTTAACTTGTAAAGTGTAAAAAAGGACGTAAAATTACCTGAAAACGAATATAAATTTGGAACGAAAGGCGTGCATGCCGAAGTACTTTTTCACACCTCCTTCGGAAAAAAGATTTTTTTTCCATCTTGGGAGAGATCAAAGTACTACTTTTATGTTCATTGTTCAAGCATACTAGTACTTTTTGATTTTTGGTTGTATCTGTGTTTGAACTATCTGCAAAATCATGATGTACGATATATATTTGCTCAATATATATTTTTCTCGTGTTCGGTGTGAAAAACAGTATTGTTCACACGGTAGCAAAATTATTTACATTTTGAATTCTTCGCTACACTCAGAGTTCTACGTTATGATCTCTAGCTACACTGGAGATCCCTTACACCTCTAAAACATTTTGACAACGAAGGTCTTTACATCTCCAATATGTCTATTTATTTTCTATTATTTTATTAGTCTTTTTTTGACGCCTAGAGACCTTTTAAATCTCTAAAAATGTAGATTTAAGTTTAATGTCATTACTGTTTTAATACTTAATATTTTTTAAAAGAGAACCAGGTGAGTTTTTTCCGGCGCGTTTTCTAACCAGGGTCATTACCCGAAGCGCCAAAAGAATAAAATACAATCTGACATGTAAAAGAGTGCTTCAGGGCCTACTTGCAGAAATAAATGACTTGAATTTGACTCAGGATTCTATTGTAGAACCCTTCATTTCGCTTTGGATTTAATGTACGCCCTCGCCGTAAATATAGAAAGGGAGCGCAGAGCATTAGCGGTAACAGCCATTATGATAGCTCGCAGGTGCAGTCAATGTACGGTGCAAGTTAAAGTGAAAGCGTCTGTACATCACTGTACACCTGCAGTCTATGGAGCAACTACACCAAGCTATCACTGAATGCACTGTGCTTCCCGTATAATGACGCGTTCAGGGTACTGTCGCGGCTGTCGCGACACTGCAGTGCGTTCGGCATGTTCGCGGACGCGCAAGTGGACAGCTTCCATGCGACGCTGCGCAAGCGCTGCGCCGCGAAGCTTGGCAGGGTGCGCGCCAGCCGCCACAGTTTCCTGGCTATAGTAGCAGACAGGTGGGACAGTGGCCTATTCAGACACTGGACCTCTTTACATTTAAGTTGTCGTAATCAGTAATGTAAGTCACGTAATACTAACAAAATTACGATCACGTCGTCTGAAGTAAATGTTTGTTAAAGTTTAGTTTCTGCCTCTCCATTATACCCGTATTGTATATAAGTGACGTATTCTTCTTAGATGACCTGTGTACTTGGTGGAATATAACCACGTTTGCTTATATTGCACATTGCTAAAATCAGTCATTCGAATTATCAATACAGCTGGAACCGATGGGCATGAACGAACATACATATTGCATGCGTGCAACCGATGGGGACATATATCATAATCCTGAGAATCTATGTGCTTCACAATATTATACGTTAGGTACTTGCAAGTTGTTTTCTGTGCTCCTTTATTCTATTAATGACATAAGTAGTTTCACTGCCTCCAGACGGTTGAAAAGTATGAGCAAAACTCAAAAACCAGATATTTGCTTTAAAAAACCCGACTGCAGTGCAAAAAATACCGCGCATTTAGTGCATACGACTAAATCTGCAATTTTTACGTACCCAGTGTCACTGGCGTTGTCAAGACGAATCTAATAATGTATCATTTATCAAAATCGGGTGTAACGTTGAGTAGTTACGAGCGTTTACATCATACATACGTATATACATACATACAGGTCCAAAAATTAACCCTATATTTGGGCTTCGCCGCAGTCGGGTTTATATTGAATCCTTCGGCATCAGCTTTGCTCGTATTTTGAGAACGCTCTGTGTCTCGTTTCCACAACGCTACAAGTTACAACTCTAAACTAGCAACGTTCGTCAAACTAACCCAGCGGTCGGCAACCTGCGGCCCGCGGGCCGCATGCGGCCTGTGAACCGCTCACTTACGGCCCTATATTCCGGTCTGTATTGCGGTCGCTATATTCCGAATAGTATAAAATCACAAATTATTTACAAAATGCTTCCCGCGTCAATTTCCTTAGCTACTATATGGCCCTTGGCTGCTAAGCGGTTGCCGACCGCTGAACTAACCAATGGTGTTGTAGTTTTAGACCTATTTAGACTTGTAAAATTGTAACTAACAGTTTCATGACACGGGCTACTGGAGATACAAATTGAAGCCCATCAAGATAATGATGTAACAAAATCGCAAGAGTATAAACACCAACAAAAATGTAGCCCTAATTCCCACGTCTCGGGTGCACTTTTAATGTGCCGCCAAACTTTGTTTTGCGTCTGATAACATTGGCGACGAAGATTGATTCCGTCCCGATGCTGTGTCATCCATCACGCGCTCCGTAAACAGCCTCTCCACTTGACAATACCAATAAGTGTCAATGTATCTTGACATTACATAAACAGCCTGCAACGTACGTTGACTTCTGATCTTCTTTTGTGACAGTTATACCTAATCTAATCTTTGAAAGGGTTGTTATATAGAGTCATTTCTAGGTTAAGTTTGTTTATAACAATTTAAAGTCATGAACGGTTTTAGAAAAATAAATCCTTTGGATGTGATGATACACGTCTATGAAAGGAAATATTCTATAGAACGTTTATCGTTAGATAACTTATAAAACAATTTAGCTAATTTTTAATTTAACCGTTAACTCTCTCTACAATGATCAAGTTTAAGCAAAAAGCTTAAAAGAAAGTACAAACTAAATTTAGGTGTGTGTATTGTGAAGAGATTCATTATTTCACTCCGCCGTTTCTATTTCCAAAAATACATAGGAGTTGGGACAAAAACTCGAATTTCCATCGGTAGTTTAGGTCTAATGGAAAGAACAAAAAGCTTTTCGGAGCCGTGTCGAAGGCGTGCGAACGAACCGTACCCCAACATGTGTGGCCCTCCGTGACCCGTTCACACTGTGCCACTAGAAGAGGAAATGGACTATCAAGCCTAATGGCCTATTGGCTAGTGGCCTAAAATGTTAAACAATAGACCGTAGCACTTGGAACTGTTTACATTGAAACAAAGAACGAATGAAGATACTGCCAAAATCAGAAAAAATATTGTTTTTTTAAAAGAGCTATAGTTTATGAATCATACTTATTTAATAGTTTTGACCATTGTAGAAAATCTTATTGTAAATTTAGTTGCAATTAAAAAGTTTCGTTATGATTTAGAACATATTACGACGTTTTGTCAGTCGGATTATTAAAATATATTACTGGAAGTAATAATAGGTACTCAATAAGAAATAGGTACCTACTGAATGTTACTAACAAGTTATGGTTTCGTTTATTAATTCCCAGACCCCGTTTTGTCGTTTGTCCAATACTTGGAATAGCAGTGATCCGTCAAATCTATTGTGGGTAACTGAATTATACGCTAGGCTCTCACATTTCCATATTTGGACTGTAGCCATTTTTCCTATGACGACGTATCATGAATTCGGGACGTCAATCTAGTCCGGCTATATATTATTCAGATTGGCAAGTGATCTGACTCATGCTATACTAAATCTCCGTTCTAGTTAGGATTAGGGTTTGACAAAAAAAAAGTTTGTCTCTTTTTTATCTTTTATGAGATCGAGTGAAAAAAGGAGGGGAAATTTTTCTAGTGGCGGGATACCTCTTAGGCTCTTAAAAAAATATCATTTTAAGAAGAGGTACCTATGAAAAATTCTAACAAATTATTATCGTAATCATGTCTAAGCTGTTGTGTTTTATCCCTGCTGGACCACGGGCATTATTAAACGTTCGAAACTTACAAGTTCCTATAAGTTATTATAATTAATCGTGTGAAAGCGTAAACCTACACAAGATTCTATCACTCGATAAAATTTCCTCACCGCAAGAAAACTTGAAAAGGGAAATAGGAAAACTTTAATCAAACCGTGCAAATAAAACAATAGTGGCAAGTTTATGGCATCCGATTACTCGCGCGAGCACTAAACCAATCACAGTTGTGAACGCTCCTCGCTCGGGGCGGTGCGTATCTGTAATTCCCATCTGGTGGCACAAAGCTTGCTTGATTACGACGAGGTGCCCGAGGCGACGCAGTGCCGTCTGAGCCTGTGCCTTGTGCGCCTTTTTACTGATGTAGGCCGGCAAAAATCATGTGCAGCGTGATAGCTGGAGCTGGGGCCTACATTTTGGATGCGACTATACGAGTCAATGGTATAGTCAGTATAGACTCTGATATTGGCTCGTGACTCGCGGCTTTATCGCCAAAAACTTTTTTTTTATACAAACTTACTCATTGGTGTGTCATTGTATATTGTTAAGGCAATCAGGCAGGCAGGCAATCTTTCTTTAGATTTAAGACTCAGTTTCACCATGCTTTGTAAGTTATTAACCGCTGATTACTGCTGTCAATATCAACCATTTGACAGGCGTAATCATCTTTCAAACCACCGTTAAAATCGAAGAGTGTATAGTGAAATATCATACTTGTGTGACATTAAAATAAAATGTATAATATAGTTATATTTTTCTGATAATGTTAAATATTGGTGACACATAGAATAAGCATTTTATTTTATTAAAAAATTAGCTCATAAAGTGATTTATTTAAACGAGTACAATTAATATATGCCAGCCGAACGCACGTCTAGAGGTCGCGTCTTCGACCTTAATTAACATTCTTTATCTACACGTTTCAATTGGAAACCTATAATCACTATTCTGGGAAAGAAGCACATGTAAAAAAGACTACACTGGCTTTCAGACGGGCTTCAAAGTCAAGGTGACACTTGACTTTGTCCCCACACACCTCTCGCCCATTAAATATACAAAAATAACACAGTCG
Organism: Eudemis profundana; assembly: GCA_947034925.1. Taxonomy (NCBI): domain Eukaryota; kingdom Metazoa; phylum Arthropoda; class Insecta; order Lepidoptera; family Tortricidae; genus Eudemis; species Eudemis profundana. Next base: position 10,012,115 of record OX344811.1, read on the forward strand.
TTACCTAGGATTTAAACCTCTCGTTTAACAGTCCTACAGGTTTTGTTCTAGGTAGACATATGTTTAACAAACGCAAAATGAAAGCGGTTTTAGTTCTCGTATCGTACGAAGGTATTGGTATTGTGTCCTTTCTACATTATTTTCTAGGATTATAAGACGGGTAGGTATCAATGTTACTGAAAAGAAATCTTCTTTTATTATCTACTAAAAACTATTCAACATGCTGAACGAGAAAAGAAAATTATTACTTTTGGCAAGTATTGTCCCGCCTATACGCAATGCCAAATTGGTGCAGCATAAGTCCTGCTTGTAAAAGTGGTTTAAGAGACCCCTCTTAAAATAATGTTAAATGCTAAGATTTAATTTTAAAGTACCCATAGGACTGCCAAGAAATTCCAGAATAAAAAGAACATATGGCAATGATTACACAATAGTAATGTTTGACAAAAAGCATAATATAAAAACTTGTATTACTTAGTTTTATTTATCTCTTCTTCTCCATGTTGTTTATTTTTTAATATATCCTTTTGTATTGGTGCTGTTATCTCTTCCGTAATAAATGTGATTCTTTCTTTCTTTCTTAATATCATTATCATCATCATCACCTTAGCGCTTAGTTAAAAGTATTAAGATACGTTAAGATTTCCATGAAAAAAAAAATCACTTTCACCCATTTTCGATTTTTGTCATTACAGAGCTATTAGATTTAGATAGATTTAGATTTCTTTATTTCATAATATAAGAGTTGCAATATAAATTATACTGTGTCAATTTACACGAATCTTTTACTATGATCGTCAAAAAAATATGAAAAATAAAATATGCTCACAATAAAAAGATACAATGTCAGAAATCTAAATAAAATCGAATGGTATCTTCTAATAAGGATCGTCATTACAATATAAAAATTTAAAAATACTCAAAATAGGAATTCTAATAATAAAATAACATTAATCATAATAATCATATCTCCCAATAAGAATCGTCAATACAACACAAAATCTAAAATATTTAAAATGTATAATAAAAATAGTAACAAATTTAATAATGTCGAAATAAAAATAAAATAAAAATTACAACATTATTTCCATTTACTCGTTTACCGAGTACAGAGGGTTTCCCAACAAAAGGTTTCTCAGTCGGCGCCTAAATGTTTCGTCTATAATAGGTATATTCGTTTCTGAGAAAACTGAGTGCTATCAATAGCGATAATCGTATAGCATATGTGTTGACTACACGTAAGCGAGCGACAACGACGGCTGGGCTTATGTTTTATATTACTTTTAAGAATCCTTACGACCTAAAAAATTTGGGCGAACTTCGCCGTTCTATTTTTGAATAATTGTCTGAAGTAAGGATTAATGAAAGAAATGATTAGCTTGTTCGAGTCATTGTTTGGCGCGGCGCCGTAGTTGATGGATGGTGCTCGCGGTGTATCAATCTTCGTCGGCTCCCATTGTCGCGTATAATCCATTGCTAAGCGAGCATCGCTCGGATTGCTATTACTTCGCACGGTGGTGAAATTTATTGTGCGTTCCTGCTGATCTGTCAGCACGGCGTGTGCTGGGGTTATCAGTGCCGGTCGCACATTATGCACGTTAAACTAATAATAATAGGGAATATGCATGATATTTTTTATTTAAAACCTCATTCATATAAAAAACAGTAGGAAAAAAATATGTTTCGAATAACTATAAAAATAACCAAGATATAACACAACAAAGATTTATCTCTATCTCTTTTTCGCAAAACAGAATATAGTATGGAGATTGTATGGCGGCCGTGTACTATGACGTCATAGTCCATATCGGATCTCTCTCTAATCGCTGTCTGATTAGTGCTTTAAAATGTTTATATCTTCCGTATTTCTCGGTCGATTTCAATTTTATTTTGACTGTATGTCATCTTTTTTACGGTATTTTCAAATTTTGTTAAGAAATCTGTTAAAAAAAAATCATGCATATTCCCTATTACACTACCATAGGACTCAAACATTTCCACCGTTTGCATATTTAATGATTTGAAAATTAGAAATTTATGACAAAGTTAAAACATGTAAATATATATACTCTTAACTACGTATTATATACCTAATAACAAATATCGTAGACATTAGCATATTGTTCTAAGTAAATTAGATGTACGTAATCATATTTGACGTATCGTGGTAATAGGATTGTGCCATAACAAATGTATGTCGAACACACGAACACCTCAGAAGCCTTATATTTTAATATGTTATTTGATTTCAATAATAATGAACCAAGTTGGAGACAACAGACAAGTTAGAAGTTTGTTTATGCATGTTTAATGTAGTAATGATTCTCGAGTTGTTATCAAAATGTTTTTGACGAACGATGAAATATGTTAACGACGTTGACTGAATGCTAGAGTTACTAATGCCGGTATATTTAATATGGGCTATATCGGCAACAATGCCCGGTAAATATTTTATTACATCGCTTGATGAATTAAAATGATAGCAAGGACTATTAAAACAAGAGGACTGTCATTATCCATAAAAAAAGCTGTTCCCCGATATTTACAACGCCATCTATGTATAAGCTTGGTATAAGAATGATATTAGTTATTTACAATTATTCAACTTTGCAAGCGTGACACAGTATTTAAATATTAGAATTTATTTATTATTACCTGTTTACGAACTAATTGTTACTGTACTATGTTTCTTTGTTCAATTATAACATCGTACAATGTTTAATTTTTTAGCGCCATCTAGTTTTTGCCTGGATATCCCCTTGCGGTCGGGATACGATCCAAAGTATGGAGAATGACAGCCCTCTTGTTTTAATGGTCCTTGATGTTAGCTTGAAAAATTAGTATCGAATAATGCTAATAGACGGTTCTGACGCATTAATGGTCGATTGCAGTGTAGCTGTTTTTTTTATGATTTGAAAATTTTCGTGTCGTTTTCCGCCGACAAAATGTATCAAGCTATAAAATGAAACAACCCAACCAAATTTGATGACGTGAAATATATCGGTTGGGTATAGAATCAATACCGTTGTTATAAGATAAGTTTAAAGTAGTTTCGATAGCCGAGTATTTTTCGAGTACTAATACCTATTCATATTTAGTAAAGTTTATTTCATTTGTATCAGGTATCGGAATTTATATTGAAGCACAGTTCGAACAAAAGCCACTTAATTTGATTTCATGAGCTCTAGAAATGGAAACACAAGCGGATTTCGCTGAATATATTTTAGTAAATTACTATTTCGTTTTATTGCCTAACTGTGTGTTGGTGGGTTCTCGATGTTTAACACGATCGATACAAGATAATCCTCATCTATTATACTACTACTAATATTATAAATGTGAAAGTTCGTGAGGATGTTTGGAGGTTTTGATGTTTGTTACTTAATGATGCAGTAAAAACGGCCTAGTTTCAGTAGTTCAGTGATTTTAGTCCGGTTCATATATATTTATTTGAACCGGACTAAAATCACTGAACTACTGAAACTAGGCCGTAAAAACGCTGAATGTATTGAGATTTAACGTGCTTGTAGACCAAGTGCTGGATTGTAATGAAGGGTACTTTATACCCCGGTAGAGAGGTCCCTTGGGAGAGTAACATATAATAAAATCGTAGCGGGACTGTGTTTGTACATTGAAGACTAAACAAAGTAATATGTACCATTTTGGAATTAAATAAAAATTGAATGGATAAGCAATTCATCGTGATGTTAGTTACATTGTGGTGGAATGGGAATTGGCGGGGATCACGTAAATTTGGCTTCATTTTAATAATTAGCCCGCAGTTGCAGTGCGGCCGCAGCCGCCGCAACCTAATTAAAGGTTGCGGCATGTGCGGTTCTAATAACCGATCACGTTCGTAGGCGCTACGGCGTAGTGGGCCTACGGCGTAGCGCGTAGCGGTTACTGTCTGAGTTAATAGTGAATGGGGTTAAAGGCCCGTAAGCTAATATCAGAATGTTCACTCAAGGTAATTATTTGATTTATTGTACACTTTTATTTAATTTTGTTTTCTGACCTGTGACTTTGAATGAAATCATCACCCTTTTTCAGTTTCTTTCGAGATACACTTTCACGCAGATTACAGATTTATCAGAAACGATTCTTTAGCTCTATATATTATACTGTTTGTAATTATTTATCGAATTATTACATCATCATTTGAGAAAAAATATTATTAGGGTACCTAATATGATATAGGTTTTTTTTTATGATTTTCCCGGGAATATTACTACGTTAAAAGTACTTAATTTGCCTAATGAAACGAATGTTTCTTACAAAATCCTGTCATTAGCTCGTGAATGTGCACTTTTGCCTAGGGCTATACCACTTTAAATGGAATGCACAAAAGGTTAATAAGCTTGATGATTTCCGTTGACAAAGCATCAGCTATGTATGCACTACGAATATCCCAGGTGCGCCGGAGTCTGCATAGTATTGCGTTTTGCGTTTTCATTGCAAGCTAGTTTCCACGTTTTAAGTAGAACGTTAACGCTGCTTCATAATCCAAATGATTTCCATTGACGAACTATACAGGTTGATTCGTAAATTATGAGCTACTGTTTCGTACCAGTATTTGTAAAATTAGCGTAATTTTTTACTCTTGAAGCATTTATTTTTTATTTATTTACGATGTTCATGGTCACTCTACAATTAGAATACTTCAATTAAGTATCGATTACCCTTCTTTTTAGCTGGGAATGTTTGTTAACGTCGACAATGCCATATTACAATGACAATTTACCTTCTTCATAATGAAAGTGCTGTCATAACAGCTAAAGAGTTTTTATCGTTATTAATTCGTTGTTATGGTGTCACCATGATTGTCAAAAATTAAGTTTTGGATTTAAAAAAAAAGGAATAAGGTGTTGGGAGTTTCACTTAAATACGATGGTAAACTATCCATTAACATTTACTAAATCCGTAGGGTTAGTCTCGATCACGTCTCCCGAATCATTCTGTATACGTGTGGAGTATTTCAGGTGCGCTGGAGTTTGCATCCGTAATGCGTGCTCTATCCGCCGCGATTAGACTTGCAGATTGCACAACTTCTGAACATCGACGGCGAAGTCTTATTTATTGCCAGTCCTTCAGGTGTTCCTACTGTTTCTGTAGCAAACTAGTTTTCAGAGTTCGCAAAAATTGGAAGGCCATTATCATATCGGCATAGATTGTTGAAATAGATAATGGCCAAGGTAATTTTTTTTAAACCGAATCGCAGTCCCGAGGCTGAGTGTAGTTTGATCGAAATTATGGCGGCTTACTCTTCCCTTGTGGTAATAATCGCGAAAAAATAATGACGCTTAGCCACGCGGTGAAAATCCCATATTTACCCTGTTGTATTAATATACACCCTGGAGTCTTCGTACGATTACCATTTTTTTTAATCTAGGTATATTGGACTTGCGATTAATCTCAGTAGTGCCTGATGCCATTGTTTTTGACAGATATTATGTCACGTGATTATATATGACGCTAAATTAATTACTAGAAAAATAATCAATATCATTAATGAATTGTGTGATGCATTAATGGCATATTAAAACAGTAATAACTAGGGTATGCTAGAATTGATACTGTGATACAATATTATCTCAGGCATATGAACCGTAACGGTTAATTAAATTTTATTTTCAATATAAATACTAGCTTATTATCGGCTTTTATTGACAGTAGATAAAAGTTATCACAAGTGACAGTTGTGACATCATGTTAAGTGTCAACAAACAAAATAACGATAGGTATATTGCGTGCTGAATTAGTTTATAAGGAAAAAAAGTCCTACATTTATAATAATTTACAGAAAAATATATTAGGTAATAAGTGCCTATACTTAGACCCCGTAAAGTTTGCGGTTATATCAAAAATACACGCTGTATATCCAAATGAAAAGTCATGGCATAATAAAATGGAACGTAGATCAAATAATCTCTCGGTATCCCTAGTGAGCACATATCGCACAAACGGGTAAGCGGCGGGCCGATAGAGCGCGAAATAAATTCCAAATGCGCCGTGTGAACTTTTTTAATTGCCGGACGTTTGCCATCATTCATCCCAAAATCGACGCAAACGCTGCCATAAAAACATCGACGCCATTTCCGAATCTGGTACAGTCATCACCAGCATCCAAATTTACCTTTTTAATTTTTAATCTCGGTCACTTTAATAGGCGAACATGTATTTTTGCTGAAGTGGTGACAGTTTTTTGGCATGTAATGCGTTCTGCCAATTTTAACATAGGCTACACACATCACATTTGATATTTTCTCTTTTTTTTAAAGAACGTTTCGTGCAACCGTACTTTGTAGAAGTGTTTAGGGAAGACCTAAATGATTATCATGAAGATGATATCCTTTTTTAGTCTTGGATACCCAGATATTGTTTGTTAAAATGAAACGATTGATTCCGTCTAGAATTGTTTTATTACATTTTAAAAATAGTTGTTTTCAGGTTAGGTTATTACAATGTAATGTGTGCATGTGAATTAATCTGATGCTGACTGTACAAAACCCGTTTCCCCCTGAGCCGTTGGCATAGATAAATCACAATGAAACAAAAGAGTAAATGAATACTTTTCCAATTAAATCACGGGTTCTTTTAATCAAACGAGTGCTTAAAGCTCACGGTTCATAGGGTTCAATGGCTAGCTTTTTGTGCTTCCGCCGGTTCTCCATTCTCATATCCGTCATGATAGACTGGGGTTGATACTGCTTTAAATAAGGTTTTCAGCGGACGGTAAAAACTATTTTGAATAAATTACATGTTAGATTTTTTTATATTTAATTCATGATTTTTTTTATAAATATTTGACGCTACTTAATAAAATATTCGCGGCGGATACATAACGCATGGCCTAAACCAATGAGTCTATGAATTTAAATTAGAACTGAGATTTTTTTAACGTAGGTGTGAACTGAAATGGGATTTATAAATTTTGGAAAAAAAAATTACCTATACGAATCTCATCATGCGCGGAGCTAACAATTAAGAAACTGAAAATGCATCGACAGACTTCCATCCTAATCGATGCACTATGTTTGAGCAAAGTTCACTTTGTTACTATTATTGATATTAACTGGTGATATGTGTACGTAAGTTCAACGAATTTCTTCATTAAGAAAGTGTTAATGCTCCATACAGTCGCACTAAATTTACCATATTCAGACATTACCATCAGAAATTAAAACATTATCAACGACAATATGGGCCGTAATTTCCGTTTATCAAGAAATATCGGATTCTCCAAGTACTATGGACACGCGCACCCCTAATACCGATTGACATTTTTACAGCGGCGTTAACGCAGAAAATATTATACGAGTGCGGGGGACCCGATTGTTAACGATTGAACGGACTAAACGCGATTTATAGAACGAGAGAAAACCAGACGAAATTTGTGTTTCGATTGTTGTCTTACAACTAGAAGCCGCCCCGCGACTTTGTCCTTGTGAATGTCCGACTTTTTCATACAATCCTCCCCATTAAGCCTCTTTGTGCACCTTTACGTCTCCTAAAGATTATGTGCTTCAAATTTCACCCCGCTATTTTCAGTGAATGAGGCTGCGCGTTGCGTATCAGTACCCTAGTCTTGGAACTGTTTTATATGTTTATACAGGATGGAACGGAACGAGGGACTTTCCTGCAAATGTGGCATCGTTTAGCCTTAGTACATTATTTCCTCCAAATAAACTATGTTAATATCTATCACAGTTTTCAATTTGCAGCTTGATAAACTTTCATGCAAAAACTGCGTGTTTCAACCCTACTTAGAGGCCATAGGCGGATACGGGCGGCAGCGTGTGGCGGTAGCGGCGGCGAAGTAGTAGGGTTGTACAAACATTAAAAAGTACTATTTTGATAGTTTTGTTTGTCTTTATTATTCAGCTCGAGTCGATTTACCTCCCGTGGTTTGTAAAAATCTATAACTCCCACGGGACGAAAAACTGTATGAAAATCTATAACTCCCGAGGGAGAACCTACCCGTACGTCATTTCAGACTAAGGAGACTTCACATCTTCAAAACTTGGCTAGAAAACCAATTTTAGTGTATATAAAATTTATATGTTATATTTTACTAATATTTTAGTAATTTTTGCAATTATTTTAATGCAATTAAATTAATTTAGACTAAATTTTATTTTAACTCCCGACGGAGTTAAAATATAGAACCTACCCGTAAGTCATTTCAGACTAAGGAGGTTTCAAATCAGCCAAGGCCTATTTCCCATCTTCTAAACTTGGCTACAAAACCAATTTTACTGTAATTAATCGATACAATCTGGCGGTTTTCCCTGTCAAGTTTGAAAACTAAACGCAGTTCTTAGCATTATCTGTGGAAGACTATATTGAAAAAGTTGATAGTAAATAATTTGATTTTTGTCTTATTTTTTTTTCCAAATGTGATGAAAAACATTGTATATATCACGGGCAGTAAGAGGATTACAAACTCGAGTCATTAAAAAAAGCCTCCGCCTACGGCGTCGGGCTCCTAATAGACTCTCGTTAGTAATCCCCTTCTTACCACCCTCGGTGCGCAATGTATTATTGTGGCGCTTGCATATATATTAGTTGTTTTGAGGCTCAATATATAGGGCAGGCGTTTCATTTAATGTATAGGGCACGTGCACGACGAAGGTACTGCCAACTGGTGCCGCCGATCTAAATCATATACCCTCTCATGCTGGGGCCACATTGACGAAAACGCCGTTAATAACGTTAATTTATCGCGTTGAAGGACGATTAACGTCAGTGTAGCTACGACTTACTGTATTTGACATTGACACTTACATATTATCATTGACATTGACAGCTTCATTTGACAGGGGCGATAGTTTCCTTTATTGCCCGCCCGTGTCTCTTTTGTCGTTTAGTGCTGCCACCTATTCATGCACGTTTCGCACATTAATCATGCAGTTCTAGTTGTAATGTTTATATAGTATAAATAATATAAATTATATTATTACGACATTCACGTAATCCGCAAACACGGTTTTTGCATCGACGAATGGCGGTTGCGTGAAAAGGTAGGTCCATTATGCTTTCTGCGGTTCAACAAAAACCATTATGCTATCCAGTTTATTATTATGCTATTGTTTTGTCAAACTGTTGTTACCACTGGCATTTTAGTTGCGCTACCCACAAAATAGAGCAACGATTTTTAGGTTAATTGCAGTTGCAAGGCGTCTCTAAAAGTATTGCTGGTATGATATGATTTCGTACTGCCATGATTTGTTTCTTAATTGGGAGTGGGGTATTGATTAGCAAGACAATCGCGATTAGTACTTTGAATAGAGACCGTAATTGGTTGTTAACATGACGGCATAATTTATATATACCTTATTTTTTATGTTATAAGTGGCAAACGAGCAGACGAGCTGCCTGATGGAAAGCACTCAACGTCGCCCATGGATATCTGTAACACCAGAGGTGTTACATATACGTTGCCGATCTTTGAGAGTCCTGTTTACTCGTGTCTTGAAGTACCCCATGTCATAGCTTGCTGGGAACACCTCAGGTGGGAGTTCATTCCACATCCCGCCGGTTCTTGGCAAAAAAGAGCGTGATGCCCGCTTGTTCTTGGGATGCCACGCATCTAAAAAGTGTGGATAAACCTTATTCCTGAGGCGGGGGGTACGGTGATAGCAGTGTGACGAAGGCACGAGCCCAAAAAGTTCCTCAGAACACTCCCCGTTGTACATACGGTAGAACAAACACAGAGAACCAACGTCTCTCCTGAGGCTAAGCGGTTCCAAACCGTAAGTTAGTAAGTACCTACTTATTATCTTTATATAATTATTTTGTAAGTGTGTATGTAATTTAAGTAACTCCTAAATTTAATGACTGGACCGGTTTGGATGAAATTTTGTGTGTACATTTGAGTTAATCCCCGGATGGTTTGAAATTACAAATGGACCCGGTGGATGGCGTCGTGATCTGGTTTTCATGACAAAACGGATTTGCTTCAGTTTATAATGGGAACATTATGAGGCGGAACGTAGCTCGCAGTCGTCGGGATAGCTAGTACTATTATAAAAAAATCTTCTTGCAGGTATACTTAGACCATCCATCACAGACCTTGACTCTTTACATCAGGTGAGACCAAGCTGGGGTGCTAGACAGGAAACCTCCCAGAGTGTCTGGATTCTTCTCATTCCTCTTGATCCGGTTGATCCGCAGGAAAGGGAAGCGTCTTGGCCGGTGCACCCCGGGAGCAACGGCAAGTGATTTCTTAGGGGCCCCTAATTGATCACTTGCCGATGCTGCGAATGAGCCTGTCAGGGGGGGTTGGGGGGTCCCGCACCGGGTTTCCTCTGTTAGAGGACTCTCCAGGTGCGGCACGCGAGGGCGGAGCGTCGGGCACGGGCAGCATCCCTCCGACGTCTCCTTTTGGGGGGCACTGCGGGCAGGTACCAGACGGGTGACCTGTGCCGCTGCGTGGTGGCGGTGGACTAGTCCTCTGCGTCCCGCGAACTCAGCCTTGCAGGCTGCCGCTACCTCATGTGCTGGGGGCGGGAGGCGGAGGACTGGCCCACCGCGGTCCGTAAGGACAGGCGGGAGTGTCTGCGGGGTAGGGGCGTTTGTCCTCCCGTGGACGGCTGCGGGGCAGGGGCGTTTGTCCTCCCGTGGCGGCGAGGGTGGGACTGGCGCCGGATACACGATTGGACCCCGTGTGTTCGGTGCCGGTTCCTGGTTTCCCCGGGGGACGGCCGTTGGTCGGGGGGAAGCAGGTGAGGGAAGGCACACTGGCCATGCTACAGTGTGCCTTTTTACGGAGAGGGTTCGCCCTAGGGCGAAGGTGCCGGTGATGTCGTGGTGGCTTGCTAGCGATCCCACGGCATCACCATGAAGGCACAGGGTGGAAGCATCCCTGAGTTTTAGTGGGTAGGCCAATCCCTTCTGGAGCGGAGAGCCCCACATAACCAATGCGTAACATCTGGCTGTCACCCCCGATGGCCTTAGGTTACGTAGTGGTATGCAGTTTCATGCATTTCTCCGGGTTAAAAAAAAAAAAAAAAGGTGAGACCAAGCTCCAAACTCATAAACCATAAACAAAGTTTATTTTCTTGTGATGTGTGCAATAAGGAGTATTGTTTTAAAAGTGTAAATCAGCATAATTTTGACATTTATTTCCAAAATTGCATATATTATCCTAACCATAGAACCGAGATAAACTCGTCCAGGATAGTGCCCGAAGTTGAGCTGTGATTTGGCAAGGTTCGTTGCGCCTTCCGTTGCAACTTCCCCTATAGTGGCAAGAAAATTAATCTTTAAACCGAGACTAGATGCCAGACACGTTCCAGTATGGAAGATAACTTAATTTCTATCCTTGTGCAGGAAATAAAGTTTGATCTACGTACTGTAGATATGCTGGAAATTCAATAAAACGTGTGGAGCGCTCAGATATTATTGATTTAGTCCCAACAAAAATAACACATTTGGCTAAAGTTACGAGTACCTACCTATGTTGCTTACTTTGTTTTTCATTGTTTTAAATTGCTCGGCTAATAATCTGACTTCAATTCTCCTAATACTTCCTTAAGGGCGCGGACCCATGTCCACGGCACGGCGCCATAGAAACTATGCCGGGCGCCGCGCCGTTTCACGGCGTACGGCGCCGTACCGTGGACATGGGTTGGCACCCTGACACCTTTGTTTAATCAAGACTTTAATTGTAGTTGAATGCCATTTATGAACTATGATCACAAACATTATTGCTTCGTGTGTATTTTACTGTTCGGTAAATTCGAGGGCTTACATTTCATTTTGTGTTCAACCATTTAGTTACTTTGCTACCATAATTACAATCGTTGGAGAAATACACTATACGGCAATGTCGTGTATGCATTTCTTATAACAATAATTGATAATTTTCCAAATCGGAGCAACCGTCTTCGTATAATCGGAAAACCATGAGAACATACATAAAAAAAACAAAGATTCTGAGGCACTGAGAATCTCTCTTCTTTTGTAGTCTGTTAAAAAGTAAAGCAGAATTGAAAATAGTAATTTTTTTTATTGTTTTGTACAGGATTATGCTGCAGCTCTAGCGTTAACTTGATTGTAAGCTGTAGCTATAGCCTGTTTTCAAATAAAACGTAAATACAGGCTCGGCTATATACCTAAAGCTATTGTAACGGGCGCCTCGTCGCCAACTAAGCTATAAAATACTTATGTGAATGCATAACTTTATACTGCTGTTTTGTGCCAGCCAGAGACATACGACCTTCGCAGGGGGTGTAAAGGTTTATTAGGTATGATGTTTATTGAAGCTTCCAACTTTACTAGTGCAGCATTCTTTGTCTTTATTATCAAAAGCTACATAGCTGTGCAATCGATTATAAATAGGATAAAAATAACAAAGTTGTAATTTTTTTTTAAAACCTTGACTTATTTATCTACTTATTAGCTTACTTTGATGTATTTTATTTGTATTTGATTTTAAAATAACAATGAATTTCACACGACATTTTAACATAGAGGGACTCAAACGCAAAGGTTACGGTCTATATTAAAATTATTATTATTAATATGGCGCTGATAATTATTATTATTACTAGGTATTCATGTTCAGACGCTTCAGAAGAAAGTTTATCTGACTGTATAATCTACCCTATTAGTAGCAAAGGTACTGTAATGGGGGATCTGGGATTAATTTGTGTCTGTTCTAGTGTTAGTTTCCCACGGAGACCCAGAATGATGCATTTTCATTACCGGTTAATAAATTAGTGTGACTCGGTGCTGAGCCATTCGTGCGAGAAATTTAATTAAAAATACTGAATTTAATTAAAAAAACAGGTGTATACGGCAGAAATAGAGTACGCGTAGAATAACCATTAGTGAATTTAGATTAAAATTGTTTACTCTCTTTTACCCGTTATCTAAATAAATAATAACTACATTCTGTAAATAAATACAAAATAGAAAAATGAGCAGCAAAGCAGTACCCGGTAAAATTGAACCATTGGGAATAACCCTAGTATTTTTTCAATACTTTTCAACAAGATGGTTGACAATTGATGCTTCGTTGACCATATTTTTGTACATGTGTTGACATTAGCATCTCTTGTTTTTTGTTTCGGTGACACTAGTATTAATTTCTTCACACTGTTATCATCAAAAAAAAATCTGAAGAAATACGTGATCGGTGATGTTATCTTCTTATTTATATCCTTAAATACTAGGGTATTTAAGGCTTCTCAGATACTAGAGTATTTAAGGATATAAGACGATAACAAAAACTATAAACTGCAAAGTAATGATCTAACAATAGGTCATTACTCTGCACTTTTTAGTATTTTTTAAAATCAAAACCAATCTGGTAATTTAAGAATATTTTATTTAAAGGATCATTTATTTTGAATAAAGTTGACCACCCTGCGTTAAAAGGCCCTTTAAATAACTGTACTATTCGCACTTATAGCAGCAGTCTTCACGCCATTTGGCCGTCAGTTAAAAATAGGGAAGCACGAATATCGACGCTCCATTCCACCGGCCACTCCAAATTAACGAACTCTTAAAAATGGCCCCTCGAAACGTTCACGCGTCGGCAGTGCAGTGCCACGCATTAATAAATTGTTTATGCCGTACGTGCCGAGAATTTCGGCTGCGAATTAACAATCATGCGCATACTGAATATTTACGGACATCAGAATACCACATGCCGAATTTTCAGAATAACCACGAAAGTTATAATGAAAACTCTATTGAACTAATTTCGGCGAAACAACGACTCTACTTCCCGCATGTAGTTTGCTTTCTGAATGGGCGTCGATTTGACGCTCGGAAGCGAGGTAAGCGCTAACCGCAACTTGTTAGTCTAGCACTTGGCTTTGAAATAAAGCGCTGGAGTTGCAGTGGCAACAGGGCGCATGCGATGTCCTTAATCGACCGCTCGCTTCTTTAAACTCGTAACTTATCGAGTCGTGTAGATTCAAAAGTAACCGTAAGCAGGGGAAATAAAGTTCAAATTAGAACCCAAAATAGACGCAGATGTGCGGTTAAAAGAGTAAACAAAGTCGTAATGTCCCCTTAGCTGACGCACACATACGTGCTTGTATGTGTGCTCACCCTGCAGTGAGCCAAAGCGGGCTTTGTCACGCGTCCGCATGAATGAGAGAGAGGCACGATCAATATTTTGGGGTCTGCAAGCGCGGCTCATGAAATTTTTAGTAGTTTCATAATGCTTTGCTTTTGTCTTCTAATTAAATCTTGTCACGGTATGCACTTTGACTTCAAACGCAGTCCGCGGGGAGCTGGTGTAAACTGACAGTCGATGGAAGTCGATGAAATGTGAGGGAAGTGTGGCGTGTGAAGAAGATTGCAGAAATTGGAGTAGGTAATGATTGAGACAATGGGTTCAGTTCGTGCGTTTCAAGCAAACCTTTAGGGCTAAATGGTGCAGATTGACTTGAACAGAATAATAGACTTTGGAGACAATGGCATGCTAAAGGCTTGCTGTTCATGTATTGCCCACAGGCAATTACATTGGTTGTGTATAATGCAGTTGTGTTGTATACAATTGGAATTCTGGAAACATAAAATAATCTTTTATATTACAATTTCTACGCAATATTCCATGTACTAATTCAATGTACACATTTATCTAAATCGAGATAACTACATGGACACAGATGCAAACAACTGCATTTCAGAAAATAAAAAACAGCAAAATAAATGAAAACAGCAGGCAATAGCGGGGTACCACGATACCAAACAGACAAAAGTAGCAGACACAGCAAAACAGAGCTAACAACGGAGGTAAGAAGAGTCCAGATAGTACGAAACATTTAAGGCAAACAAAACAGACGTAGGAAATGGTGCTGTGATTTGCATTATTTGAAATAAAAATGACCAGAGCAAAACAAGAGACAGAGTAAATGAAATAAAAACGAATTGAATTTCGATGACGTTATGTTTTCTGAGGAATGAGCGGTGCTCATCGAATTTAGACGTTTCATTTCCACGTGGTGGGACTTCATTTACGAACACGACTTATTAACGAACTAAGTTGTTTATTAAATAACTACATCACATCACTATGCACTTTCGCTTCAGTTTGTTGAGAAGTGATCAGAATAAATGTCGTTTGAGTAGTAGTGTTTTGCATATTTTTCCAGATTAATCAATCATAAAAAATGATTTCAAGTATAGATGTTATTTTTTTTGTAGTCATGTGATAACTGAAGTCCAACCAGATTACTTACACGCATCAGTTTTCAGCCAATTCAGAACTGAAAATAAATACGACAACAAACATTCGATAATTCTGATACTTGAGTACCTTAAGAGTCCTTCGCCAAGAGGCAAGACTCACCTGAAACTGAAGAAATTTACTAGTTTAAAACACGATTATTACTTATATTTAGCAGTCTACTTTAAATATAATTTAACTTGTTCTATTGTGCAAAACGATCAGTGTTAATGTACCTCTCTATAAAACATTTCGCTTTCACCTTATGAGGAAGTTTTAGTTTAGTTTGAAAACAAACATCGGTATAATATAATATACATATACCGTTGGAATGAAACGAGGGTCTTTCCTTAAAATATAGTGGTATGTATTTGATGTAGAATCGACCTGCAATAGTTAAATGCGTGTAATAATTAAGAAAAACAAAACTATTAAAATAATATTTTTGAATATTTGTTCAACCCTAATGTTTCGCCGCCGCTAGAGTCTGGGCGGAAAGAGAATAGGCGTAGCGAAAAACGGAACTAACCTAACCAGTATGGCCACAGAACAGAAAATACGGCACATACGGTACAAAAGCATTACAGCGCCCCCAAATTTAATCCTATTCTCTTTCCGCACGAACTCTACCGCCGTGTCTTACTATACGCGCTCCCGCCCGTGCGTGACATCTAAATAGGGTTGAAACACGCAGTTTTTGTATGAAAGTTTAACAAGCTATAACTTGAAAACGGTGATAGATAATAACATAGTCTATTTGGAGAAAATATTGTACTTAGGCTGAACAATGCCACATTTGCAGGAAAGTCCTTCGTTCCGTTCCACCCGGTATGTATAGTGTTTTCACTATTACCTCGGTAGACCAAGCTTACATAAAACGCATTATGTTTGCAATACAATGGTTTATCACAATAACAGTACACCGGATGTCATTAAAATATGTAGTTCGTAAACTATCTGAATATTTGTCGATTGCACCGGATTTGCGGCGATTTTTCGATTCGTTGTGGAATTTTTGATGCAGTTTAATGAACGTTTCGGGTATTTTCCCGCTCGGTGGGGAGTTATTACTTCCATGGCGGAATTATTGTATAAACGAAATATTTATGAATTTAATTTATTATATTTATTCATTGCGGCGGTAGCTCGGATCGGGTTTTTGTTAGGTTGAAAAACAACGTGGTTAAAATACTCAATATATACATTAACGATCCATTAACAGTGGAAAGTTTTGAAAACATTGGCGCCGTTACGCACTTAATAATCGAGTATTCTCAAAAAATAATTAGAGCTTACGTTGTAAAGGCATGAATTATTTATCTATAAAGATTAGAAGACAGTAATTCACATATTCGGGAGTACCTATTCTAACTACTTCTAATTACGCAAACCCGGAATAACCTTCAAATTCTCGGTAATCAAAGCGTGCGGTTTGCTTTAGTGTATTCCTCGGAGTAAAATTGAAGGATTCAAACGTATGACAGCGGAATATGGGGCAATAAGTCAGCAAATGAATCCGTTATGATACATTGCTGGCTTCCACGCCAATATCGCTCCATATGAGATTTCTTCCTCAGATTTATCACCCCCTATGCAAATAGTACCCGTGATGGATATTGCGAGGGCGCCGAGTTTACTGATGTGTCAAAATTAATGTTTTTTTCGAAGTGAAGTGCTGGCAGGAAGTGCTCGCGATATTGGTTTGTGAAGGATGCTACTGCGTCGCCTTTCCGATCTCAGTCTTCATGATTAATATGATAATATCTATACTGATGAATTCAAACGCTATTTTTAATACTCTGTGATATTAGTCTTTCTGGTAGCTGTCCAAACTGCAAATAATTAGGGAATAAGTACAAGAATTATATTTTTTCTCTATTTATTCCACTTCTGCGAGCGTGATATTCATGAAAACCTACCACAAATAACTAATTATAGCACAATTGGGAACGATAATAGTAATCAAAATTAAAAATTTCAACGTTATAATCAGTTTCTACAGTTACTGTAAATACAATTACGCGAAGTAACTAAGGATAGCGCTGCCCTGCAAAGCTTACAGCTTTTTCCATTTCCTAGTTCTTGCAATCATCGCCCTAAACCGGTTTAATCCAGTTTGATTTATATCTCAGCCGCCATGACGGCCCGACTGATTACTTCCAATGCATTAACACTGATGAATGAATTTGCATTAGAAATCCGAGGCTTAACTACAGATCAGAGTGAATGCTTGAACGTGAGCCACTTGGAGGGAAAATGCGATTCATATGCCGATGAAAAACCATCAAATATTAGGAGTTTTTTTGTTGCCTGTACCAGGAACAAATAATTAAAA
Source organism: Eudemis profundana (assembly GCA_947034925.1). NCBI lineage: Eukaryota > Metazoa > Arthropoda > Insecta > Lepidoptera > Tortricidae > Eudemis > Eudemis profundana. Next base: position 10,029,637 of record OX344811.1, read on the forward strand.
CAAAGGTTGTGCTCCTCAGACTGAACAACATTTGTTCAGCGAAATTCAAAAATAACTTATGTTTTGCTTTTTAATACAGTTTAAAGTTTATTTGAAGCCGCAATGTATTGCGATGTTGATTATGTTTGTAGCATGACAAGCGACGTCAATTAGACTTATGTTAACGTACATTGAAAATACTATTTAATTTGTATGAAAAAGAGAAAATCTCAAAATTACATAATTTTTAAAAGTTATTGAACAAAAGTTTTATTGTTTGATGAGTAGAATCTACGTTTTAATTATTTGCTCCTGTTACATTTGGTAGTACGAGTAAGTTATATCTAATACCTTAAGTAGTAGTAGTAGTAGTTTTTATACCTTAAGTAGTATATTGATTTTGACTAATATATGTATTATATTATTTCAGTTTGCGTTCTCTCCCATAGACACTTAATTGACAATTATAACTATTATAAGAAACAAATATTAGTAAAATTAAAGTTAATTTCTGCGGTTAAAAATAGCGTAACAGTGGCGATGTACTTAAGTAAGCCATGGAGTACGTTTTCACTAAGTTACCCTCAAATGAAAATAAACATGCGATACCCTTGTTACGAGTAGAAGCTTTAGACCCTATTTGATGTCTTTTAATACCTTACTTTATTCCATTATCTTAATCAAGGAAAAATCGTCACCCAACCCGATGTCTGGTATGAATTTCAGTTTTATATATGTCTTTAATGATAATTTTACTATACTAAGTACAAACTCTGCCTAAATAAATGAACGACTGTCATAGATTCCTACATGAAATTCCAGGCTTGCTTGGCAAAAATAATTTCTCAGATTAAATGCCACTTGACTGTAGGATTATTAGAACATGTGGCTGGATACCACAGGCAAGCAACCAGAGAAATAAACGCAAGGTCATCAGCGCCGCAACAATGGCGCACGACAGATGGCGCAGTGTTGCCAACTTAATCAACTGTTATTGGCAGTTGACACAGATGACCCAATCACGTGGAACGATTGAGTGCCACAGACCTACTTAACCGTCAACTGTCAAAGTTGTTACTCCATCGGCAAAAAGGCTATTATAGCTTGATCGCACCGTAAGTAGTGGGTCGGTAGTGGTTCCCTGTAATGAGTTTCGATTGTCCTGTGATACTCAGGTCCTTCCATTGAACGAGCCATCGTGGTTTATTGTAACTTAGTATAGGGAAATTTAATTGGTTTCCAGAAGTTTCCGTATTACATGTGTTTATTCAAATGTAATTGAACGTAAAAGCCGCTTATGTTTAAGACGGTCTATTATGTACATTGGTTTACGGAAGGAGTTTTATGTCAAACGACAGTAGTGAAGATTATACGTTGTGTACTTGTGTGTGTGAGATTTTACTTTGACTACAAGATCACTTCTACAAATATCGAATAACGACCCAGGTTGGATTAGAGATGCCTAGTAAAAATGTAATGCCCTTCTTGTAAGTAGTACTAATCTGTATATAATACACAGTTTGACGTTACATTTGAGAAAAAAGGACATAAGTTCTATATAAATTCCGTGAACAAGGGCTTTAATTAAGTTTATTGCATATAACATCTCTAAAGCACTGTAATGAAGTATGTGTCGCAGCCAACTGGTTTAATTAGCCATTTGGTTAACTGCCTGGATGAAATTTAGCCAATGCGTCAATGTATCAATTAACAATATGGCTGGCCAATGCTTAGGCCGTTCGTTTAGTAGGGCAACTATGAGGAGATTAGGGTTTTCTTTCTAAACAACTGTGACCCGCCAGCAGGTCGACGAAGCCTCGCTGCGCGGGGCTTCTGTTTCTGCTCTATGGGACATAAGCTGACAAACAAGCCTAACCTAAAAATAGGAGTTTGTTTTGTTCACTTTTTCATGCGGGGGGCTTCTCCTCCCGAGCCCCCCTTGTAGGGGCGTCCGCCCCCCCGTCCCCCCATGTGAGATCAGGTTCTAGGCTAGGACAAAATAGATTTATACAACTACAATTTGACGAACTCGGCTAGGCGGGTTATTTAATGTTGTCGAATGAAAGTGGTTTGATAGAAGGGCTAGACGGCCCAATGTTCATCCAGGCACTTAACTAAATGGCGCCGTTTAATGAAAAGGCTAGGCAGTTAACCAATTGACTAATTAAGCTAGTTGGCGGCGACTTATGTGCGAAGTTTTCTTCGATAATAGCAGCACTACCTACGAGTAAGTCAGGTTTTTGCGAATGAGAAAGGTGAATGAAAATACATAGGTCGCCAACCTCGGGCATAATAAATAACTTTAAGTGAAAGGTTGACTACTACTACGCAGAAAAAATAAGTACCTGTACATTCATAAAAATTAAGTGGCATTGTCATAGGCAAATTTGTTTAGTGACAGAGAATGTGAATGATCTCCAGCCATAGGTCGACATTTTCAGTAATCAACATGAACAATAACGTTCGACAAAATGGACTACTCCGCTACGTAGTCAGAGGTAGACAACCTTCATAAAAATTAAGTGGCATTGTTAACCGCAATAGGGAAATTGGTTCGGAGGCAGAGATCGCCAACCTACGGGCAGATTAAGCAGGGATCAATAAGAGCGATTAATTCCGGAACTGGTTGATTACTCCACCGCTGCGTGGTCAGCGACACCGCAACTACAAGCGCGTAATCACGTTTGGTTATAGGAACTAATTTTTCGATAATGTTTGCCGCATCTGGAAATTGATTGCAGCAACTTTGTTCAGCAATGTACATATATTTGATTATGATTAGTACATTTCCGAGCAAAGCATTTTAACAAATAGGAGGTTCATTTGTTTTTGGCTATATGCACGGTCCTTCCGATATAAATGCTGAAAAACTTTCTAAAAGCAAAGTAACAAATCAATCTACTTTATATTTTAGAAATCAATACAAACCTCTGCTCTCAAATTAATAACAGATTTATAGCTGTTTCTGTTGCAAGCTACTAGTACGTAGGGAATGTGTGCTAATAAGAATGACTGGCGGGTATTTATATTATTAAATCTATATTAGTATAGAACTGTTTATACCCAGTATACAAGTCCTTTTGTATGGCTAGAACGAGACGGACTCACTCATATCATATTGTATATTACGCGTAGCCACCAACCAATAGGAACGTTCGTCTCTTGACACGCGATCGGTTGAAAAATGTCAACGAACCATACGCGAACATGCTCAAAGATCACAATTTACAATGAGGTATGGGAGCCTAGGTCGATTTAAAAAGTGCAATTCTAGCTGCGATCGTTAAAGAAGTAGGCCAGCGCGGAACAGGCATCTATTACGATAAGGAACATTTAAGCCCACGGCGGCATTGTATGGGAAATTTGAAAAGAACCTCGCATTGGTTAGTGGGCCATAAATTTGAAAACAATGTAGTAGACCGGTCAGCGCGGAGCCTATCGCGAGACCGATCTAGAACAACCCTAAAATATCATTTTCTGAAAATAATTACATTTATCTGATCGACGATTGCTTTTAGAATTTATAACGGTACGAAAAATGTTCCCAATGATTACCAATATCACGCTCAAATTATATAGAAAAGTTCCTTACTCACGTTGGCAACATATCGATGTTTACGAAATAAACATCTTTACTACAAGTATTTTGTAAAAATAATTCTTCATAAATATCGAATTCTAAAACAACAATATCTTGAATTAATAATATATAATAAGCCCCCAATAAGAGAATAGAATAATCAAAATTTGCCTAAGCTCAATATTGGTTTCTGCAAATTTTGTGAGGCTTTATTTCATGAATTTCGGCCTTAATATTATGCTAGAAAGTTGAAGTAAAACTCTCAATACGAGAGGGCACCCAATTTGGCAGTGTTTCAGTACAAATAATACTGATGAATTCAGTCGAGCTCTCAGGGAAAGTTGAGAACGTTCTGAAATACTTTGGATCCGTCGTAGACTTTGAGTACAGTTGTTCCATCGAGACGTAGATTGAGGGCTCGAGTGCGAATCCATATTGGACGCGCAATGATTTTTAACGAGTTTAGCTAGAGAGTGCGTCTCAGCCTCGAGTGCTTAACAGCTTTCAGAGTAAATACTGCCTAAATCCGGCGACAGACAGGCGTCATTGTTTGGAAGTCATTTCTGTGAATTATTCAACCGGCTACGACGTAAAATATTTCAACAATCAGTCGTGTTCCGTAAAGTGCGAACACTAATTTCCATCGGGCAATTAACGACATTTGCAATTCCGAATCCACCGTCGTTAGCGACGGGGAAAAATTACGATGCGAAAAATTAAGGAGTAAAGTAAAGTAAACACAAACCAACTGGCGAATAAGATAACATAAAACTCCGCCGTCGTAAAAAATGAAAAATTTCGCAAAGTTTAAAAATGAATTACTTGAAACGTGACTTTAACGGGATGATTGTAAATTTTTGTTTAATTATTTAAATCCGACGCTTAGTTATATTTGTATTTTACTGTGTTTATGGCAACAGTTATTGTCGTAACTTTTTTGAAATATTTCCAAGCATTACAAATATCCGCTTCAATTTTGTTGGAACGTGGATGAGTACCTGGAACAGAAGAAAATGCAAGTTAATATGATTAATTCTGAAAACAGATAAAATGTAATATGCGCAGAACTGCATGATAAAATTATTTCTGCGTATACAATATTTATTATAAATCTAGTATATTACAAGTTATATTTATTCTATTGAACACAGCAAATACTGCATAAATCCGCATAGTCAACAAAGCCCGCAAAAACAACCTGCCGAGAAATCCTATCGAAGAACAAATACGGTGGAGTCGACATTTTTTGCTCTGCAAACCGATCCACATATTTCTCATAACAGCGACCGCAGCCCCTGAACGGAGAAAACAAGACAGTCGAAGGACCAGATTGAGTGGGGAATGAATATTTCCCCCTGTGGAAAATTCTCGATTGAAAAAAACCCGGCCCCTTCTCTATGGGCGACTTTATCAGCGAATATTTTGCAAACAATGATCTCTTCTGGTGAATGAAGTGGTCGTGTATTTTTAAAAGGTATTTCTTTTGGGACGATCTCAAGATATGCGGTTACTTTGCCGTACATGACGTGGAGTATCATTGTATATATTCCACTTTATCGTCTCAATTTAGTCAATTTAATCTTGTCTCGACCTCCCTCGTTTATTACGTCCTCTTGTAACGTGAGTAAACAAGTTTGGAGAACATTTAACGTACAATACGGTAAGAAATTTAGCACAAACTTTGGTACACTTCAGAGCAAATTCAAAGTGTAATCCGTCACTGCCTTTCTTTCGGATTTGAAGGATGCTCTTAATACAATCGAGGCGTTTTTTGCTCGAAAGTTTGTGAAAGTTTTAGTGATTGATACCGATAAATTTAGTACTAAAAATGGTACATATCGTTAGATGTTTGGCACTTCGTTTAGGTTCACTTCGTCCATATTCCCATTTTGTCAACTTCCTAGCTCGTCAGTAATTCCATTTCGTCCACATTGAATTCCCAAATCATCCATTTCCTATGTCAACATTTCCAAATCGTCTACTTTCTATACCGTCCACATTCCCAAGACACCTATATTCCCAAGTTGTCCACATTCCCATGGAGGAGTTCTGAGGTAAAAAACTTTAAAAACCAAATTGAGAACCACCTCCTTTTATTAAGCGGGTGGAAAAGGAATAAGGAGACTGTTGATGATATCCTAACAAATTGTTGTTTGACATGATCTGGGTTTGTATTTTAGTAATGATCTTCTCTATACCTTAGAAGTTCATAATCCCGTGACACTTTTCTATGTAACGTCAAATACGAGTTGCACTCGCTACACGAATGCTGTGACTAAGGTACGTTGATATTTATATCGATAAAGTTTTTTACTCTAAATGTCCATTCCATTTTACTTACCTACTAATGTTTACTGATAATATATTTTCTTGTAACTAAACAATATCCGAAATTGTGTTTGAATTTGTATATATATTTCCTACAGCGAACGAGTACGGATGTGGATGATTTGGGAATGTGAACGAATTGGGAATGTGGACGATTTGGGATTGCGGATGAGTTGGAAATGTGGACAAGTTGATAATTTAGACGAGATGGGATTGTAGACGAGACGGGAATGTGGACGAAATAGGAATGTTGACAAAATGGGAATGTGGACGTAGTGAACCTAAACGCTGATAACAGTTTTCTTATAGAAAGCAATGAATCATCTCATGATTTATTAATTCAATTGAACCCAATTATAAATCAGCCAAATTAAAGTATAATCATGAAACATTTAACATCCGTTTAACTATCAACGTTAAGGTGCACATCCTCGCAAACGTAGATTTATATTTTATGTAATTCCGCTCAAAAGATTAAATCCTGCGAAATGAGTTTTTCGCAATGCTGAACTTTAATTCTGTCAGTGGGGTTAGATGCTGTGGTTTCGTCACCGGTGTCTTTAATAGGAGACTATACACTGATAGACAGAGATTGTTATGAAACGATTAACCTAGATTTTGTAAATACCAAAGTAGGTACTTTGGCATTTAAATATATGAAATTAAGCAAACCAAGCCAGTTTGCGTAAAAGGGTGATTACACTAGGTTTTCGATAGTTACTCTACACCAGCCAGGATACATTTTGTTTACTGGCCGTCTGCAGATTTAGAATTAACCCTTCTAAGCCAAAATGCGCATTTTTGGCTTATGACGGTATAATTGTCAAACGCTAATTTTTGAGTCTAATATGAGTAAATAGAGAGACCTAGTTACTGTCATTTTGCTAAGATGTAAACAGAGTAGCTGACGATATAGTTCCTTAACTCTTTGATTTTTTTACGTACAAATCTGCATGAAAAGCTTATCTGCGCACGCTGAACTTAATCGTTTGTGATGCTACATTAGGACCGCTGAATCAAAATATCCATGTGAATGAGCGACCAGTTGACTATTAATCTATTGGGACCGGTTACAAACTATGCTGGTAGAATTACTCTCAATCGTTTCACATGTGAACGATACCTTTGCCGTCACTTGAATTGAAAAAACGAGATAAATGTATAAGTTATCTTTGGTTTGCAAAATTAGTCAAAAATTTGTCAGAGCCATTTGTAACAGGCGTATATATGAACATGTATTCGCAGATATCAGTCAATACACACATTCACACTACGACCGAGATATTTACATATTAACCTTTATTATTGGATATACCTAATGTGATTTAATCATTAAACTAAGTAAATTTAGCAAACAAGTCTGATTTCACAGAACTCAACGAACTTTTACATTTAAATTTAATTTTTCTTGACCTATTTTACGTCGTTATTTTTTACGCTCTAGTGCGTGAAAGTAGACAAATTGTATTATTGTATTTGGAGCCCTAACAATATTATGTCAAGTATTCGTCGGTTCATTAAAATTAAAAACAAATTCATGTTGAAAGCCGTGTTAGTTGAAGTGTGTTAATGTTTGTTTTTAAGCGCGTTAGTATTTAAGTAGATAAAAAAAGGTTTCAGACTATTTGACACTTTGACTTTTAGGCGGTCGAAGTAGCCGTCCTATGTCTCAGGTGCCATGAGAGTAAGTCTGGAAAATAAGCTCAATATACCCATAATACATAATAAGATTTCATAAAATTTCCAGTAAATTTGATGAACTCTTGGTATTGATAGCATTTTTGTATATATACATTATTTATTTATTTTTCAGAATGGTGTACAACTCAACGTTTACAATTAACTCGCCAAACTGCTAAGACAGTTTGTTGGCGAGATCCAAATAATATCTACTATTAACAACGGGCCGAAATAACGGGAACTCATTAAAACAAACATACTTGGTAAATATCCCGTTGTTAATAGTAGTTATTATGTGAATGACCATGTTAGCTTAAAAAAGTTATCCAAAAATAGATCATGAAGCAAGAATATTCTTGAACACATGTCCTAGGGCATCTTTTCCAAAAATATCCTTTTTAAGGAGCTCTCTTCCCTACATTCTTACTAAATTATATTTTTTTACATTGTATTTTATTTTTGGAAACTGTAAATTCGGACTAAGCGGTCGTTTGCACTTCGCAAGTAAGGCCCCATTTAGACGGGGCGAGAACACGCATGCGAGTTTGATTACATTGCGGGCTACCTAGGTCCGATGAGTACAGGTGATCGATTAATCGCCGCAATGAAATGAACATCGCATACGAGTTCTCGCCCCGTCAAAATGAAGCCTTAGTATGATGAACCGGCAAATGATTCCTCTCTTCTCTTTCTAATCAGCTGTTAGGAACAGCACACAATAATACGGTATCAAAGAAAGGTGATTTAAATTTATTTTAGACTTTGAAAGTTATATATAGAAATGTTTCCATCGAATTCAATGGCTACACAGAACCCTGCGAGGGACAAACAATTTGATAGGGGCTTTTCCGAAACCTTAAAAAGTCATTTAATAATATGAAGTCTTAGGTATAAATCTCCATTTAATTTGGGAATTTAGTACGCATTCGTCGAGCCCAATTTGCGAACATTATCAAATCAATTTGGGGAATAAAGCCTGAAGGGTCGGGTCGACTTCTGATTATTTTCGTTGATATTCCACCTGAAAATGATTATACCTTTGATTTTATCTGCTTTTTCATAACTGGTGCCTTATATTTTAAAGACGATTACCCGAAGAGTCTGATACTGTTTTTTTTGTTGGTTGGTTCAAGCTTCCCAAATGAATGATTTATTTGTACGAGTAACTATTATCACTCGTGTAGTGCGCCATCTAAGATATGCAAGATATTTTTTTAAACAATTAAATTTTTTAACAATAAATGTTTGAAAACTTTGAGCTAACTAAAAGTCTTCAAAGAGGTTTAAAACAAACCTAAAGTTCTGTAAGTGATTTTAAGGAATTTTGAAAGTTACCTTTTTAATCTCAGGTAAAAATGGTCAGGTTTTATGACGTGAGCAAATCTGCAAAGATGTCTCAAAAATTGATAACGTTTTGAAACATCCATACAGCAAATAGACAGAGACACACAGGTATAATAAACGGGACCATGGCTAGCTTAACAGGAATTGGGTGGTCACAAATAAAAGCTGTCAGGTCACCTTTTATATATATGTAAAACTGACCTTTGTTAGGTCATTATTAGGGACAATGCCCGCATCCGATTTTTTCGTGATTTATTTCATTACAAATTAAGTATAAGTAGCATTTTGATATTCTATGTATACGGTACTCGTAAAAGTAATAATTATGCAAGCAACGAATGCAAAAAGTCTCACAAAACAATGTGCAAACTTTAACACTATGTGTGCCAATTTCAAATATAACGCCGCCATCTTTTTTTAGTGTTGGTTTCCATCGTAGTTTATTGAATATTTTACTGCAGCGTTAGTTTTCTGAAATTTGCACAATGAAAGTTAAATAACTTTGTTTTGCTGACAGCTAAATTTGCAGCTGAGCTAAAAAATTGACTCTCCACGGAATAGTTTTGTATGTAAAAAACAAAATATATAGAAGCAAAAATATGAGTTTTTAGCAGGTCTGTCTAGTTAGTATAGCTGTCCTAGAAAGAAAAGGACAGTGGACTAGTTAGATATCAATTTGAACTCAGATTTGCCATAAAATATTTTATTTACGGGTACGTGTTCCTTGATCAATGTTATATTAATTATAGCAATTCCTAAAAGTCAGAAAGAAAATGTTTATAAGACAACGTTTCATTCACTCATACAAATAGAAATACCTATCAAAAACGAATACTTTTATGTCTTTTCTCTTCGATTGTTGGTTGACTTACAAAAAAATTAAGCCTGTAAGCTTTTCACTTACATTTTAGATCATAAATGTATGCAGAATTATATAATTACTAGATGAGGATATACATACGTATATAGATAGATATATATTTAAATAGATAAAAAACATCCAGGATTGAGGAACAAATACTCGTGCTCATCACACAAATATTCGCCCTATCTGGATTTGAACCCGGGATTTCTAGCTTCGTAGACAGTGTCGCTACTCGGCGGTTAATTGCTGGTGTTTTAACCAGCCACTAAACCTTTTTTAGGGTTCTTTGCACACCGTAACTCAAATCTGGCAAATAATACACGTCACACGTTAAATGTAGTACTTTTTAGAAGCATTACTTACAGCAGCGTGTTCCCCAGGACCGAAAAGTCGTAAGTCCATAATTGCTCTGTAACATACGCCGTTTTCTGGTACAATGTTGACATCCCGCCTTAAGTGCCCGGTAACTCAATACTTGGAAGTCTTCCTTTCCCTTTTAACGTTCACATAATGCATTAAAAAAAGAACACTGTGTTTGATACCTCTTATCTCTATAATTATAATTTAATCGTATGGCATATACAGTAATTAAAACAGGTCGAAGACATTAATATTATTAAATCCAAATTAAGATCTGTTAGCCACAGACAGAGTGTGGCTTATAGAGTTAATAATTTACTTTGATATTAATATCGAATCGTACAATGGTATTAAATATATATACGTATATATATACATATATATATATATATATAGGTTTAGGTTTAAAGATAATTTATTCTCATTAAGAATTTACAATTCACTTATTATGAGAACTTAAAATTAGACATAAATGTTTGTAACGAGCGAGAGCATAAAAAGAGGGTAAAAAGAGGGTAATCTTATACAAAATTCTGCCGATACATATTGTTAACGCAGGAAGGTAAACTCCGTGCGCCGAGTCGTACGTAAACAAGATAACGAAAACACTGAGTTACACTAAGTTACACAGACTGGAAGTGGCATAGCGTAGTTGCATTGTGTTTCGGTTGGTTACTATGTAATATTTTGATGTTATAATTATTTTATTTTATATTTTATTGAAACTTTGCTTTGTTTTATGTCTGAGTATTTTGCATGTTTTTTATTTATGTATGTGAAGTATGGTAAGTTTATTTTTTATTAATAATATTTCAAGTAAGTTTGGTAAGTTTATTTTTTTTTATTTATAATATTTCAAGTGAGTTTGGTAAGTTTTTTTTATTTTTTTATTTATAATATTTCAAGTAAGTATATATATATATATCGCAGCCAACTAATTTGATTAGCCATTTGGTCAACTGCCTGGATGAAATTTAGCCAATGCGTCAATGTATCAAACCACCGACTTGCCTATTATTAGATCTATAAAATGTGTTCCTCCACGGTTAAATAATAGGCAAGTCGTCAAGTCGGTGGAAATCGAGTTCTGTTGATACCCCCCCGGTACTGACTTGGTTTAACTTTACATCTCAAAACTTTTTTGTTGTAGGAGAACTGCGTTGCGAGACTTGCATCTTTTTACATGTAATGTTTTTGATGGGATCTCATTTCTTTTTGTAAGTGGTCTTCCTTTAATTATTACATTCTAATACATTCTTTTCAATTTGAACTGCAAAACTAAAACTTTGTAATCGCATGTATTTGTATAGGATTACAAACTTATGTGTGCAGTTGTGACTGAAATTACAACATATTTAGGTTTTTAAGGACTAGATAGGCTAAAAACTAACTATGTTTAAAATTAGGAGCTTGTAGGTCTGCTAGAAGTACCTTAGAATTATGATGATCAGTGAGTCAGTGAATGAGTGAATCAGTGAGTCAGTGACAAAACTAAGGAACTTTGACATGCAATAAACTACACGTTCAAATTGAATGATATTGAGAATATATATAAGTCTTATTGTGCCCTATATATCCCTGAAATTTCAGGGTTCTAGCTGTAGCCAGTACAAAATTACGGGAGGCTGAAAATGGCCTGAATGGCTTCGAGAAAAGGATGGTACGGCCGTGCCTTTGTTTTGCTCGAATTGGCGGGGGCACTCCCGTGCCCCTAGATAAAAAAAAGTTCAAATAAATCAATACAGTTAAAAATACAATTTTTTTGAAATATATTGTACACACAGCCTCTCGAACCCATGTGTACAGTGCTTGTCATTAAGCACTGCGGCTGTTGACATAAAATGGTTCTTTACTTTAATTGTAACTAGAGTCTTAATAGGCATATTGCACCAAATTTGTTCGTCAAACAAAAAAATATTGTGACAAATTCGATACGTGAATCGCAGTGCTCAGTGACTGAATGAACTTGAGTAGAAATCAATAACGATTTCTCAAACCGACAAGCTGGTGTAGTTCTAGGTTACTTTTTCGTCAAAAGCAGTCAAATAGGACCTCGAATGCTAGGCTAGGATATAGACATCAAGTCCTATGGACGCAAAATATAATGGTGCTTGTACATGGTGCATGTAGCCGGAGCCAGTAAAGGCGCCAGCTACCTGCGCGAGTAGTATGCTCAAGCTTGATCCACTGGTTGCTTGCGTGTGTTTTGATGTACACGGTGCAGGTAACTGGAGCAAATAATAGTACATTACACAACTAGGGTGGTAATACAAAGAAAGGCCGAGATCGCAGAAGTTTGCGGCCCGAGCTGCAAGCGAGGGACGCAAATATGCGATCGAGGGCTTTGTTTGTTACCTCCCGTGTTGTGTACATCATTTTATGTCTACACTTGCGGAAAAAGCCACTTTATGGCCAGGTGTGGCATAAAGGCGTTTTATTAGGTTACTTGCTCGGTTTACTCGATCTGGTACATGCTCGAGTTGCTGGACCCAAACACTTCTTTATACCGTTGTTTATTATATGATAAAGATAACCTGCGCAAGTGCCTCAATATGCGTAAGCTACTTGCACCACGTACACCACTATAAATACGGATTGTCTAAAAGCTTTTACTGAAAACATAAAACGCTAAATACAAAACGTAAATCTAAAGTATACATGGTGTAACAAATAGTTATACATCTTGCTGGCGTAGTGCAATAAAATAAAGTAATGTATGCAAATTAGGCTGCTGGCTAGGGTTAGGTTGAACGGTATTAATTGTGCTCGCGAAATGCTTTTAGGACATAATAAATATACATTAAAAGGATCGGGTGGCGACGACGAAAATGATATATGTATACCACATTACATACCAAGGGCAAAAAATGTTTCACAATTTTCACCGGTTTTAGAAACGTTTTCAGTTTGATTATTATTTATTTAAACTTTATTGCACAAAAGAAATCTAAAAGTAGAAAATTCGAACTTAAAAGACAGATAAGAATTGTAATATACGACTTTTGTTACGTTCAGATTACCGTATAATCTAAGAAATCTCATTCGTTTTCGTTTTGGACTATATTAATATTCCTTACTCTGAAAGCAAACAGGGGTTGTTTACGCGGCTTATGTAACTGCGTTATTAAAACAATAAAGAAATATACTCGAGCCAGCACATTCGCTGTAATCATTTCTACCGTCCCAATGGAAAAAAACCGGACAAGTGCGAGTCGGACTCGCCCACCGAGGGTTCCGTACAAATACTTTAAATAAAGACTTTATTTTTTATGATTTAATTACAAATGTATAGTTTCAGATTTTTCCCTACAGGTACTTGTAGTATAAGGCAGTATTACTTACTTGTTACTACAAATGTCATGGTTCTAAGTCAACGGAAAGTACGTTGAGTGTGTCGAAATAAACGTTTTTATGTTTCGAACGGACTTTGAATACAGTTTCAAATCAGCTGTCGATACTTTACAACAATTAAAATTAGACTCTGATCACTTGCTATAAGGTCTCAATTCGTCTGTGGAATCAGTGTGGACATTTGACTTAGTATTCAAATAAAATGAGCATTAGCAGATTAAAAACCCTTATACAGGGGGATTAATAGTCGAATGTCGTGATGTAAATAAATTAAGGGGGGAGTGTTTTTAATTCTCACATCTGTCGCACTTGTTGGCTTTTGAATGGAAATAAGTCGGGGTTATTAACCCCTAATAAGGTCAGTGGGGGATGAATACCATGTAAAAGCCGGACGTTTAAGTAATTTATAGCAAATGTAATGGTTTCAAAACGCATTCTTGATGTAAATCGTGTTGGAGTCGTGTAAACCGGTAATAAAATAAACATTGGCCTTAATTGTATCGTTGGCGGTACGTGCAGCGAATCCGGTGGATGCGTTGAATAATCAAAATTTGTTCGCTAACATTGATATTTTGAAACAGGAAATGAATAAAATAGAATATGTACATAATTAGACGGGTTTAATGCGATATTTTCAATTTGTCTTCAATTTTGACAAGGTCGTTTACAAATAAATGACTGCGCACTCTTAAACATTTTATTATTTTGGACACGCGAAATGCGATTTTCTGTTTACGTGTTTGACACAGGAGATTCAACCGTTCGTAACAAAGCCTACCTACATATAGGGCGTGCGTTCTTAAGCACGTTCGCAAAACGCAATGTGTAAAGGCTTTCACTGGCTGTAAGCGTTCGCAACTAATGGAATAACAACACGATCTTAGGTGTCATCCAACTCATATATGAACTAGAATAGGATACTGATAGAAACCTTTTGGTTGAAATATTTCAAGAACACTTCTAATGCATGTTTGCATTAACTGATGTTGGCAATCATAAGCGATGCAACCTAATAAGATTGTCAGGAAAATGTGGAAAAACAATATACGTATTATAATATTGAAATATATATCTGAAAACGTCTCACCAAAATGCGATTTACATATAGGTATGAACCAGTGGCGTGGCGTGGCGTAAAAGATATCCCTGGGCAAGCCGGTGCAGATTTGGCGTACATTTTCCTTAAGAGCTGTAGAATAAAGTTCTCAAATACCTGATATTAGGCAAGCCGGTAAGAATCGAGTGCTTTGGACGCCACGCTACTGTTATGAATATATTTTACCAAAACCATAATTAAAATATCTGAGTATTTATCTCAAAAAGCACATCCACATTAGCGAATCAGCCAATCGCCCGCCGTCACTCCGGATAAAACTGGTTATTACCAGTTATTACCGGTTCGCATTCATTAACGCACGTCATTCTGTCGCATTAAACCATCATTTTGACAATAAATCATGAATATCGGGTTTAATATGATGTGAAATTTTTGGAGCGAATATGAATTAATTACCTACTAGCAACTAATTATAATCTTGCTCAAAATAATAACAGATGAAGCGAAGGTTGATGAAATTCGATACATCACTACGTAGAGTTGCGAAAAAATCAATACACATATAAGTATGTGTTAGAGAGACAAAAACGAAATGAAATTGTCTTTGTCAGTTTTAGTACATTACGCAAAGATGTGAAACTCCCACTATCATTATCTTTTATTACAGCAGATTTTAAATGTATCATAAAATAGTGATTATACTAAACCTCTTCTCCGTGTAAAAACTTATTTTTTTTAAATAACCCATTTCAAACCAACTTTTTACCCAAGTCGCTATAGGTATGCGTGTAATAATGAAAATTCTCTCAATTTCACCAATCCCAATATCATATCCTGATCTGAATAGTATATTACACAACTAGGGTGGTAAAACAAAGAAAGGCCGAGATCGCAGATGTTTGCCGTCCGAGCTGCAAGCTAGCTAAGCTAAATATGCCATCGAGGGTTTTCTTTATTACTTCCCGTATTGTGTACATCGTTTTATGTCTGTGCGTACGCTTAGCGTGCGGTAAAAGCCACTTTATGGCCAGGTCTGGTATAAAAGAATACAAAGATTCCGACAAACGGAGTCTCTCCCTTTTTTGAAGGCGGTTAAAAACGCTTCGTTCCACTGCATTCGCAAACATACCTAATAAAATTTCTAAAAGTAATTCTCATGAAAAGCAAATATTGAATTTGTCCAATTTATGCCATTCCAGTCTACGACTATAGCCACCCGGGAGGTTAGAAAAACGCGGAGTTGCTATTGCCTCTGTTTTACAAGATTTATTTGATTGTATTATCCATGTTGGCAGATAACCAAGTATTTGAAATTGGGAGTTTATGTAGGTACAATATTTTCTAGGATGCATTTATCTCTTAAATACTTGACATAAATGTAGTAGATTTGTTGCCTTAATTGCTATTTCAGTCCATTGATTACGAATATACCGTACCATTGCTAACCTAATATTACGTAGCCAAGAACTTTAGAAAATTATCACGGTATGGGAATAAATAAACCTTTAAAAATAGATATTAAAATACGAAACTAAGAAAACTATAATTTGATTTATCTCTGCCATCTACCTACTTTATACTGGCAATCACAGTTGCTCGTATTAACCGAGTCGTGAACAAAATAAAAATATTTAAGTTGTGTCTCGAATTTATTTACGATCTTTCTGATGCTCAACTTAATGAACAGAAAGAAAGGCACCTTTACTCAACAGTATAACATTTCACTTTGTTTTGATACTTGTTTCATACCGACGTTTTCACTTGCGTTAAAATATCCCTTTATGCCATACCTGGCCATAAAGTGGCCTTTTCCGCACGTTGCGCCGCTTTCTGGCCAAGTGTAGACATAAAATGATGTACACAACACGGGAGGTAATAAAGAAAGCCCTCGATCGCATATTAACGTCCCTCGCTTGCAGCTCGGGTCGCAAACTTCTGCGATCTCGGCCTTTCTTTGTATTACCACCCTAGTTGTGTAATGTACTATTTCAGTTCAGCTGTTCACCCCATATTAGTCTAAGAATCATTTTCGCGGTTTGCAATACCTATAATGCACTATTAAAGTAGCGTTAGTTGCACAAAGCGCTCTCCCCAGGGACTGCATAACCGAAAAATGAAGGTAGCGTTTTAAAGCGGTATGACGTCATACCGTTTGTTTCGGTATGATTTCGGTAGCGCAACCGAAATGAAACGGTATCGAAATTGAACGGTACCGTAATTTTTTTTCGGTAACCTTAACCGTTTTAAAAAGGTACCGTTTGAGGTTTATGTGTGTGCGCCGAGCGTCGTCGCGTCGTCAAGTTTCAATCGCGTCGCCTTTAGCCTTGAGCATCATTATCATTTCAACGTTAAGACGTTCACTACTAAACATAGGTCTTCCCCGAAGACTTTAATTTGTTTTATTTTGTATTTTTTACCTTATTTGTTTTTAGTTTGAGTTGATTAGGTATTTCTTGTTTGTTTTTTATCTTTGGTTTGTTTTACTTTGTGTTTTTTACCTTTTTTGTTTTAAGTTTGCGTTGATTGCTATTTTTTTTCTTTTATTTGTTTTTTTTTACCTTATTTTTTGTTTTTAGTTTGTGTTGATTAGGTATTTTATGTTTTTTTTATCTTTAATGTGTTTTACTTTGTATTTTATACCTTTTTTGTTTTTACTTTGTGTGGATTAGGTGTTTTTTTATCTTTAACTTGTTTTATTTTTTTTGGTTTTTTTTACATTTTTTGTTTAAAGTTTGCGTTGATTGTAATTTTTTGTTTTTTTTTCTTTTATTTGTTTTTTTACCTTAAGTTTGTGTGGATTAGGTGTTTTTGTCTTTTTTATCTTTAATTTGTGTTATTTTTGTATTTTATTGTTTTATTTTACCTATTTTTGTTGTAAGTTTGCGTTGATTGTTATTTTTTGGTTTTTTTTCTTCTTTTATTTGTTTTTTTATCTTATTCTTGTTTTTAGTTAGTGTTGATTAGGTATTTTCTGTTTTTTTACTTTAATTTGTTTTTAAAAAATACCTAAACAACATATACTAAAAAAATTAAAGATAAAAACAATAAATAACAATCAACACAAACTAAAAACAAATAAAGTAAATAATACAAAATAAAAACAAAAAAATTAAAGAAATAAAAAATAAATGAAAAATAACAATAAACACAAACTAAAAACAAAAAAGGTAAAAAACAGAAATAAAACAAATTATGGAAGTTATGAAGATGATGATTGATTATGTATCTCAAGCTGTTTTTCTTTGGAAATCAGTAATGTTTTTTTTAATGTGACTTCCAGGTCGTGAAAAATCAGCCTTTGATTAGAGGAAGTCGCTCTTGAGAACGAAATTTAAAAAAAAAATCGGCCTGTTCTTTAATATATTGTAACCTGAATCATTGTATATAATGTAGTTGAAGATATTTGAATTTACATTTTGGGATAGAAATACAATCACATAGTTAACGAAATATTTTTATTTTTATTAAAATGTCATTTTTATTATATTTTTCATCATCCCTCTAATATTCACAATTTTCGTATAGTGAGTTCTAAATCATATTTAATCAGTCTACACAAGTATCACAAAAGTGTCATTATTATTCTACAAGTCTTATTTTTTTATTTATAAACCATTGAAGTTACGTAAAAATCACAAATTTACTCCCATACATTTGAGAAAAGGGACCTTATGACCAGCCATGAGCAAAAATTATTGATAATTATAGTATGGCACGATATTTAAATTATTTATTTACTAATCTTGTATTAAAACAGAAAACTAAAGAAAAAAGGTTATTAGAAATTTACTTCAAATCTTGATCAATTAAGAGTAATTCTCAAATAACGTTGTTGAATTTAAGTGATTAGTCATAAGGTCCCTTTTCCCAAATGTATGGGATATTATGACCTTATGACCAATCACAGGTAAAACTTATGATAATTACAGTATGGCACGCACGATATTAACATTATTTATTTACTAAACTTGTATTAAAACAGAATACCGAAGAAAAAAGGTTTTTAGAAATTTACTTCAAATCTTGGTCAATTAAGAGTTATTCTCATAATTATAACACTATGTTGAATAATTCACACCATGGTGTTATGATGACCTATGCTTTGTGATGCTATCATATAAAATGCGCTAAAATAAATGTGTTTTGTATGGACGACTTTTCTATAAAACCAAAAATTACCGAGTTTTATAAAAAAAATCATAATGGTAGGATAGGATTCGCCAAAAAAAATTTTTGTTTTTGTTGATCTTTTGAAAAAAAATTAAAAGGATTATTTTACTTAAGTGGTCAAAAATTATAGAAACCGCCAAAAAACTAACCTTTTTCGTAAGTATTTCGAAAAAAAAAATTAAAAAACTTTTTCTAAAACGGTCAAAAATTATAGGCATTCGCCAGAAAGTGCTTGTTTTTTTTAATTTTTGTAAAATTTGTGATCAAAAATCAAGGTTTTTCTAAAATGATCAAAAAGTTTTACGATTCGCCAAAAACACGTTTTCATGTTTAAAAAAAATGTTTATAAATCTTTTTCTGAAAAGGTTTTTAAACATGACAAAGTGATCTAAAATTGTAGAAACATCCAAAAAAAAACTAAAAAAAAAAATAAAAAACTTTTTCTAAAATGTTCAAAAATGATAGGCATTCGCCAGTGTTTTTTTTTGTGTAATTTTTGAAAAAAAAAACAAGGTTTTTCTAAAATGGTCAAAAAGTTATACGATTTGCCAAAAACACTTTTTAAAAAATGTTTAAAAACTTTTTCCTAAATAAGCTTTAAAAAAACGACATACAAATGTATTTATTTTTTTTAATTCCGAATCTGTGGCCCCCAAACCCTTTCCTTCCAAATTTTCAACGTTCTGGGATCATTTTGAAAATTTTGCTTACCATTATGCAGGCCGCGTGCTTGTTTGCCACCGTCGTGGTATAAAAAATAAATACAAATAAGCAAAAGTTGCAAGTAAATTTTATTAAACAATTTTATCAATAGATTTATCATTTTTGTATGAAGTCTGCCATAAGGACCCTTTTCTCCTAAACTTTGAACCCAATTCTTATATAGAAAAATTTAACGTACAGCAGTGAAACGAAGCTACAAATACACGTCTATTCCTATATTTTACAATTTTGCATAAAAGAAAAAAATGATGATTTTGAAGGATTTCACAAAAACGTCCATATCTCCGTAACTAGAAACTGCCATAAGGTCCCTTTTCTTATCGAAAGCCACAATATGCGAGCGAAAAATTTCGGTACTGAAAAAATATAGGTTGGGTACCGTAATAATAAAGGTATAAGTACCGCTTTCAACATTAGCGGTACCAACCGGTATAAAGCGGTACAGTAACAAAATATTTCAACCGGTATAGTCTACCTTTATATCATTACGGTACCGATATTCTATAGCGGTACCGTACCGCTTATATCGTAACGAAAACGGTCCCTGGCTCTCCCCTCGATTCCGCCCTCCACGGCGCTGCAAAAGTCTGCAATGCAGACCGAAGCGGTTAATTCAATAATACGCCGCATGGCCGTGCACGCTAAAACACTGTTTTCAGTATTTTCATCATTTTTAGACTCACACTAACGCAATTAACTGATGATACGCTGCCATCTTTTATGTTTGCATGTGTGATTAGCTCTTTGTGACGATGAAATTGGTTTTCTGTTAAAGGATGTACGAGTTCATTAGTTTATGAACTGGCGCTAAGAGATATACGAAGAATTTTTCAATTACATTTTTTTCCTGGAAGATGATATCGGATTTTGTCTCTGATAGGAAATATTTAATAAGCATAATATCGTCGAGATCTAAGCTGCCCTTTCTCTATTTGAAAATATTTTTGACGTGATAACGTCTTATAATTCGATGAAGCCGGCTGCACGCACGAAAAAGTGTGACGTCATTTGCCGTTACCTTGCGGGGCCGTTACCTGTCAAATAGGTAATTTATATTATTCCAGCACTAAAGTCGTTAAGACGATAGTTTCTTACAAATTGTTAATAAATTAGCCCTTATTCCCTAAGATACGGCTGTCAAAATCTCTATTGAATGACAAGAGACACTGCTGAGTTTGGCAAAAATCTTTAAATTTAAATAGTGGATGCTGCTTTGGCAGTTCCGTATTACGCCTGCTTTAATCGTAGTTTAAAAATTATTAAAACAAATCTTTGACATTATATTCGTGGAACGGCAGATATTTACACTGGCCACTTAGCCATCATTTTAGCGTGTCAATGTCATTGTAGCAGCTTATTGGGAAAAAAGTCGAAGTCCAAGTCCAAGTCAAAGTCGAAGTCGAAGTCGAAGTCGAAGTCGAAATCGAAGTCGCAGTCGAAGTCGAAGTCGAAGTCGAAGTCGAAGTCGAAGTCGAAGTCAAAGTCAAAGTCAAAGTCAGTCAAAGTCAAAGTCAGTCAAAGTCAAAGTCAATGTCAATTTCAGTCAAAGTCAAAGTCAGGGTCAACGTTATCACGTTCGACTATCGTCAGTAAACCGACTTTACAGACAACCGATTTTTTTTTTGTAAAATCTGTTTAATAAGTTTATAGCAGAAATTATGTACATAAACCTTATTAGGCACACTATACGTTATGCATTGAGTTTTCAAGCTGGTTAGATATAGACTATAAACCCCAATTTGCAAAATTAATATGAATATAGATAGAATATATCTACTCTTTTCTATTGAATAAAGGCTAATAGTAATCAAAATTACCCGAACAATGCCAAGTATAATTTCAGCAAAACTAGGTTGTTTGCAGACTTCGGTAGATAAATGGGGCAAATGGACTAATATTATTGTATTAGGCGCAAGCATTAACACAAATTGGCAGGCGTCTCGGGTGTATAAACATGATGCTATACAGCTGTAGCAATCCTTAATGGATAGAGGAGGTATTTGGAAATAAGTATAAACCGCTAGGATTTACCCGCGGCTTTCCTACTTATACACATATGTATGTGTATAAGTATGTGTGTAAGTGTATGTACATACATACATACATACATACATACATACATACTTACATATTTTGCTTATCCTTTGGGCAGTGTACTATTCCGGGACTACGAGTAAGACTACCTAGTCTATCTTCGGCCCATATTCCATGTCTTCTCAAAAAAAATCACCACGTTCCGTTCCTTTTTAGTTGTGTCAGAGAGGATTGCTGGGCAAGAAACAAGAAAAACCGGTTAATTTAGGTGGCCTCAGATATATGAAAAATCCCGAACTTCCCTAACACATTGTCACCCATTATAATTTCCAGGATTTTATATTGCATTCACGTTCCGCAGGTACCTTATGGATATTGTCGCTTGCGTCGTATCCGACTCCGTTACTATAGGACATCAAGATAGAAGGACGCAAGCGACAATATCCATAAGGTACCTTTACCCGTGGTATGTCACATATATACACAAATATCATTAAACCACCATGGCACGTCTTAGTTAAGACGTTTAAGG
Organism: Eudemis profundana; assembly: GCA_947034925.1. Lineage (NCBI taxonomy): Eukaryota > Metazoa > Arthropoda > Insecta > Lepidoptera > Tortricidae > Eudemis > Eudemis profundana. The sequence continues at coordinate 10,051,640 of OX344811.1, forward strand.
CACAGCGAGAGAGGGAAGGAAATCCAGAGATATCTTTCCAAAGTAGTCAGTCGTCAGTTGACGGTTGATAAATTGATACAACGCAAAATATTATATTAACTTTATTACATTAACTGGCTAGGCCAACGTGTATACAGTTGCGTATGAAAGACTAAAACATAGCATAGCTACGGAAAAGTGGCGAAGCTGATATCTAAACTCATACATCCCACGTCACGTCTGTTTTGCGTAAATCCATTGTTTATGTTACCGGAGCATCCCTAGTGAATATACCACCTTTGTAACGGTAGGTACATGGAACTAGTTAGTATTGGATATTGTAAACGCACACTGAGACCTTATACACAAGCTCATTACAGACTGATATATACTATAGTGTTTGGAAATCAAAGAACAGTAATATCAGTTGGTGAATGTTTGGACGTAACTCTGATCAGTAATTTATCTATGTTCTAACTATAATAGTAAAGGTTAGTTTTTTTTTTATTTTTAATGATACGAGCTGCTCAACGGAAAACAAGTACGGTACGCGTAACGAACATTTGTTCGTTGTTAACACTTTTGTGTTAATTTACTGTCCGACGTTCAGTATTATTCTTATATTCATTTTTCAACTCGATGATATTGTTTAAATGACGATGATATAAACTTAATTCGCATTTGACAACTCACGAATAATACGCACACATGTAGCCGAAAAGTGCTTCACAAATATATTTAATTTAAAGAAATAAATTATTTACTTAATTTCTAGCATAACACGCAAGTTAACACTGCAAATTTTGAATAAGAATGCTCTTGTTCTTTCATTAACTGTTACCACAGGTGTTCTGTGAAGAAATATTCAATAATTAAGCGTCAAAAAGGTTAATATTGGAGCTGTCTGTACCGCGGTGCTTCTTGCGCATTTCTAACTTGGACATTTAGGGTGAGGCCAGACGAGGGTAATGTTTTGAGTTGCGAGTCGCGTAATTTCTGCTACATTCGGTTTCATACAAAACTTCTGTTTCGATCACACGGCGACGCAAAATGAGTCGTCAAAATGTATTGTTGAGAATTTTCGCAGCTGAAATTACGCAGATCACAACTCACAAAACTACGCTCGTCTGACTTCACCCTTAATATATTTCATATCGATAATCGTCTGCGTTATGTTTACTACCCATTTTTATCAAGTTTATTTGTATTATTGTGAGGTATTTAAAGCACACGCGTCGCAGGAACAAATGGTTCAAAACATGTACGTTTTATTTCAACCTCAAAAATAAGTTAAGTAGATAAATAATTACAAGGAGATTTCGAGTACCTAGAAATACCTGTCCTAAACAACATCGACTATTATTAGACATAGTAATCTAGAAGTGAGTGATAACTTTATATATCATACATACCTAAGTACTTGCGTTGCGTATAAAGGCTAAATTAAACTGGCACTTTTGTACCAGAAAAAGAAAAGTGTGATTAAAAGCAACCCGTTCTCCTGTGACGCCATTAATGAATTACTCCAGGCAGCGGGGGCCAATGGGGTATAACTAGGCATTAGAAGAATTGGCTCCGTGCCAGACACGGCGTATATGCCAGCATGTTGGCTGCTTCATGCGGAGATAATTTTTCTCCTATGGAAAATTGGGAAATTAATTCAATATAGAGTTCATGCGCTGTTAGTCACCCTGACATATTTCCTGTTACATTAATCTAAAAAAAAAAACGTTTGCCGGGATTATGATTCTGAGAAAGATCATTATACCCGTGATATCGAATTACCGTACAAAACAATACAGCAGCTCTCGAATATTTCAAATGTTTTATACTTCACAACCTCAAAAATTTGTGGTGTAAATTGCCCACATTAAAACCAATGAAGAGACAAAAAATGTTTCCTTCATAATATATAAAGAACCTCAAAAATTTTGAACGATTTTCAACCAATTTGGTCATAGAGGTAGCTGAAAACCCAAAGAAATTGAAGTATAAAAGGTTCTTTTAGACATTTAAAAAAAGGTTACCAAAAAAACGATGTCGCTCAGGTCGTTCAGCCAATCAAAATAATGTTTTGTATCTGTGATATAGCTAAAAATATGTATTTGCTGCAAGTCCTCTGAACTAGAACTTTACGTTTTCTTTTAATTAAAAAAAACTGATCAGCGATTGATCTCTGTAGCTCTTGATGGTAAGAAATTAAGTATATTTCATATAAATAATCTTGAAAATGTATTAAGAAGCCACCAGCGCCATTATTACTTTATTTACATTTTCCGTCGTCTTTTTCAATTCCACTGTGGAAGAAATTCTACAATCTTGAAGTTAATATTGCTTTGCGGGCTAGTGTACATAGGGTCGCAGCAGGCTGCATAGAGATCCGTTTACACTGCGGCAAACTTGAAGATTGCGTGATAGTACAAAAATCAATAAAGTGTATACAATTATTTAAAAAGTTTTGATTTAAACGTGCACAGTGTTCTACAATTTCTAACAGGGGTGGAATATTATTCCAACATTTCGTGGCCGAATAGCGAAAACTGCCACGAAATGCGGCTGTTTTACCGTAGCGCGGGAAGATGAGATGTACGGCTTCTCTAATCGGCCGAGTAGAAAAAGTTAACTTTTCGAAGAGGTACTGGGGTTGTTGGGTGTGAACCACTCCGAAAAGTAAGGAGGCATTATTTATATAAAAGATACCGCTGATGCTGCTGACAGTGGCGAATCGTTCTATCCGGGGATAAAGTGAATTGCTTCACTTTATCCCAGGATAGAACGATTCGAACGGTTGGTTAATTAATAATTAATTAATTTCCGCCTCACCTTAAGGTGGTCAAACATTTTAATATGTACGAGTATAAACGAATCGATGAAAGGAGTCGTAAAGACGCTACTTTACTGATGGTTTAATGTTTATTTGGACACTAACTGCACATTATTCATTGTTAAAATATTATGATTACTTATTTACATAAACCAATAAAGCTGCTGCTTTCTTATAAGTTAAATCCTATAAAATTGTCATTTCTTACTATAAATTGACCACGATTTATTATGAATACGTATAAAACCTTAGCTCTAAAGTTAGCTGGAATAAGTTTGCCTTTGTACACAGCCGCCAATGTTTGTTTGATTTTTGTATGATTTGATGTGCAGTAAAGCATTTACATACATTATTTATTCAAATGTCAAATACATAACAATAGTTACATCGTCCCACAAAACTGTTTTCACAGTTTGACTGTGGGTTTGAATGTCAGAGGACATATATGAATATAGAGTAGAGCCCTATTTTCATGATAACATGTATTCTTCCATATAGTGCGTACAAACGTAGCCACTGTTAACTGACCACTCATACATTAACACGACGTAATAAAGTTGAAATTTGTTTACAAATGTACATTTAACAGTGTGTTCGATTATGCTATAGAGTCGCCCCGGTGCGCGGTGTCACCCGACGTCACACGACGTCGCCCGAGGCGACTGCAGCGTGCACAACACCCCAACTGTGCACGGTCGTTAATCTTAATGCAAATTCGTGCCAAGCGCCCCTAATGGCCTCTATTTACTATTTGCACGTCTTATTCTTCAACAAGAATAAAGCTGCGACCAAACCGCTGCTCAAAGGACGTTGACGCACCGTAAACGCAGTGACGTGCCTCAGGCGTCACGTTTTTAACGCATGCTGTACCTGTAATATCCATGCGTATTTTGCGCACCGGTTTAGAAGGCACGCGTCAAAAACGTGACACATGCGTCATGTCAATGCGTTTACGGTGCGTCAACGTCTTTTGAGCAGCAGTTTGATCGCAGCTTTGCACTGTACGTGGCAATGCTACGGTGAGCGATATCGAGTTAGTTTCGGTAGTTATAATGAACACTATGCAGGAATTGCACTCCTTTGTGAAATCCTATTCTCCAAGATAGTCTAGTGCTTTGTTCATTAATGACTTGGTATCATATTCTAGTTATTTTACTTGGAACAAAAGGCAGAGTTGTTTGTCTTATTATATTTAATAGCCTTCTGTGTGTAGTTTGTTTTATTTCCGTTTTTCTTCTACAGTAGGGAAGAAGAGTTACATTAGGGATAGTATCGCAACATTTAATTTCTCCTCACTAGTTGGCGGCCATCTTTGGCCTAGTTTCGCCGCAATCTGAGCCATCTGTTACTCATTCCGTATCAAGTTACTCAGAAACTGCGCCAAACTATGTTTTCAGTTTTGCAAAAGCTGTCCTTGTGTTATCATTGCGATGTTCGGTAGCACTGACTTTTGAGGGACTATTTACGTTTTACATTAGCGAAAAATGCTCTCTTTATTCACACAAAAAGCCTCGGCTTCACCCATTCTGCAGGGCAATTCTCTACTAAATACGAAACAGAGTAGCGGTACAAGTGAAAAGAAATGGCGTTGGTAGCTCGCGCTACAAATATAAAAAAAAGAAGAGAATAAATTAACTCTCGACGTTTTGGGAGCATTCGGCATTCCCTTAATCATGAGTAGTATTCGCGAACGTTGCCGTTCAGCTCTGTCAGCGCGGCTCACCGGCGCTGCCGGGCAAATGAGGCTATGAGTTAGTCGTCGGGCAGAGTTCGCGAATAATACTCATGATTAAGGGAATGCCGAATGCTCCCGAAACATGTCGAGAGGATGTCTCGTCTTTTGTATAACCTGAGTGATCCGTCTTTTGGGTTCCGTACCTCAAAAGTAAAAACCGGGCAAAAGCGAGCCGGACTCGCGCACCGAGGGTTCCGTACAAACTCGTCAGTAGATACGTGGATAATTCAAGATATTCTGTATGGTGGGGCAAACTTAACTTTATTATAACAAAACGGGACTTAATCGCGTAAAAACATGCTATTACCTCGACGTTTCGAACGTGCCGTGGAATCCAGTCATCAGCATGTGTAAATATCATCAAGTGTCTTCCGGCAAATCGCCTGATGTTGTTAGTGTTGTGTGTCGGTCGAGTGACAACCCTAATATGCAAAGTATTAATCAAGACCAAGCGCGGGTAGTTCGGAAAATCCGCGCGGCGAGAAGATGTTGACACCCGCCTCGCCAGTCCCTTCGCGACCATGGACGTCACGGCACGTCCGAAACGTAGAGGTAATAGCATGTTTTTACGCGATTAAGTCCCGTTTTGTTATAATAATGAGTGAAAATCGTGAAAGTTTAAATCAAAACTTAACTTTGCTTTTGAAAAACTGTTGTCCCTATACATCGACATATGTCGCCGTTAGTTTAGTAGGAGCAAATAAATTTGTCTTACAATTTTTGCGAATTTCTCAAAAACGCTGCAAGTTAGGATAACCGTTTTATTTTTCCTGTAATATTTAGGATGATATTAATAATCGGTAATTATTACAGATTTTTCTATTCAGTAACCTCGGAGATAATAGGGGGGAATGATATTTTTTTTAACGTTTTTTGTATTAAATCAAAAACAACATGTCTAAGAAAATAAATTAAATTAGTTTTGGAATCTACACATTAAGCCCTTTCATTTGATATACCACTCGGTAAATTTAGTAATATACGCGATTTAATCCGTTTAAGTTGTTTTTCCCGTACACGAGACAATAGTGTCCCGGCCCTTTGGGAGGCGTGCGCGGAGCCGAAGCCATAAGTTGTTTTATTACTATGAGTGATAATCGCGGAAACCGAAGACAATATTAACCTACAAGAATTCTGTGCAATAAAGTATAATGGTTTTATATTGTTTTCAATGAACCCTCTCCACGCGAGTCTAACTCGCACTTGTCTGGTTTTTTTAAAGGGGGCCGTAATGGGAGCTCAAAATTTAAAGTTGTGCTATTGTATCAAGCGGGGTATTCAATGAAAGGGCTTAATTTGTACATTTCAACCCAATTTTATTTTTTTTGTTAATCACGTACCAAAAACGTTCAAAAAATACCATTCCCCCTATTATCTTCGAACGAAGTTACTAAACAGAAAAATCTGTAATAATTACCAATTATTAATATTATCCTAAATATTACAGGAAAAATATAAGGGTTTTCCTAAATTGCACCGTATTTTAGAAATTTTGAAAAAATCGTAACACATACTTATTTGCTCCTACTAAACTAACCGCCATACAGTTTTTCTTGAACTATTCACGTATCTACTTACGAGTTTGTACGGAATCCTCGGTGCGCGAGTTCGACTCGTACTTGATCGGTTTTTATTTAAATACCTATGTTTGAGTCTCGAAGTGGTTTTCTAAGTAGAATAAATTAAGTTATTTATGATGCATTTAAGGTTAGGTATTTTGTGTTAGATGTCACATAACTATAGCTTATAAAGTAACAAACTCTTATCAGAGTCTCCTCTATGTATGCTAAATCTTTTGTATAAGTACAATGAAACAACAGAGTGAATATGTTGTACAAAGACACATAATTGTATCAACAAATGATACAATGCAGATGCTTAATGCACGCCTGATGATCTTTGTCATCTGATCATCAGGCGTGAAAGAATGGGGACGAGGCGTATGGCCGAACACTGCTTTAGTCAATGCTGGTACTATATCGTCGGGTGACAACCAAAACTCATTTCTTACAAAAACATCTCAAAGAATAACGTTGACCATCTGTGTGATTTGTTTAGTAGAATTTAGTGAGTTTTGGTTGTCACCTGACGACATGTTTTTTTTTAATAATTTATCACAAAACTTACTAGTTTGGGCTATGGACACAAAACTTATAGCTAAATACAGTATCAATTAAATTTGAACCAAAACCGCGCACGGTTTATCTGTCTCTAACATCGGATCGCATGTAAATGTGATAACTTAGTGATTCCCGCTCCGCTCGTGTCTTCACCCACGCAGCATATCTGCGTAATACATACGCATGATATACCCACCGCGAGCACGCTTTCAGACGCATGCGATGATGTGTAATTTTTCACGCTGGCAATCAGCGGTTTTTCCTTTTTCCTTGTCAAGCCTACGAAAAAGTCGTAGATGATTTTGTCGGGCGGTTTTTTGCTTTTATTTGGACGGAAATCGCAATAAGTACAAGGAGATTAATGTCTTTCAGACAGCCACTTTGATTGCATGTACTCGTACATCTTTTCATTGTGGTTTATATTTTTGATGTTTCTCTATCTGATGTCGAGGGCGAGATTGGTTGGTTGGGAATAATTTTGTTTATAAGACAGCCTAGAGTAATGGAAAAGTAATTTTGGGCATTACGTATATTCGCAAATTCGATTGTAATCTGTATAGGTTTAGGACTAAAATCCAAGTTCACCAATATTGCACATTCGCAAGTTTAAGTTTATCATGGGTGCGACGATATGGATAGCTCAATATCGACCATAAGCCTAACCTAAACCTAAACCTTTACCCGCGGAACGTCATATTTATTTAACGACAAATATCTACGGTGTGTATTTTGTCACCATTCGTAACCACAATACAAAAACGTGTAAAAGGGGTTTAAAAGGTTAAAATACATTAAAAACGCATTAAGCACGCTTATAATTTTTAAATACACACGTATGATAAAAGTGTACGGACTTTACTTTGAGTGTAAGGACTTGACTTTATCCGAATTAATTTTAACAGGTCCATGTAACCAACTATAATCCGATTATCACTAGTGGCAGAGCGCGGAGCCGCCCGCTTTTTGACGAGCCGTTAAGGGAATCTGTCGAATTATTCTCATGAATATGTATCCGTCCGTCTGTCGCCTCGGGGTGTCGTTTAATGACGCCACAATGGCTTCTGCATTTGGTACAGTTGGCAAAAAACTAGATCAAAAGTAAATCTAGTATACCTTTATTAGGCATGTAAGAAGTAAGATGCCAGAATGTTGATGTACATTTTTCGAGTTTTGTTTTATTTACTGTGTAACTATGCTGAGTGTGTTTTTAACAACCTAAAAACTTGTTAAGTACTTTCTGGGAATTAATTGTAACCTTAGTTAAATAGGTACAGAGAAAAAGTAAAAGTCATCTACGAAAAATCACAACGTTTTTGACTAATGCTCGTGACAATGCGCTGATATCTTAATTATTCTTAGTTAATACTATTCAGCTATTGATGTTTATACAAACACTAGCTGATGCCCGCGACTTCGTCTGCGGTGTAAATTATAATTAGGCAATTAATCTTAATAGGCAATTAATAGTTTCTGATATTTGTTCATAAACTTTGTTGTAATTAAACAAAACCCTCAAATATTGGGCCCAAAACTGCACAATGCACATTTACCGTGAAAATCAATTCTTAAGTCCATTTAAGGATTATTACCAAAAAATTAAATGCACTTAATAAACCGCTTGTTACTTACACAAAAAAACAATCTACTAATTGCTATATGCTATGCATGGAGTTAAAAACCTTTTACTTTAAAAATTGTACGGGTCCCTAAAAAAACTTTCAACCCCTACTTACTCAACCCGTCTTCGAGATAAATTTTAATGAACCGTGAAATCATTTGAGTTCTATTCAGTTTAATCAGTTTTAGATACCCTACTTTAAAAATCATTTGGTCCCTTTATCGAAAAACTCGTCAAAATGGCGAACGTGCTTAAATGTAATTTTTGCAATATTGTTCTTGATGAGCTATTATGCTTTGTTCAAAATAAACTGTCAATAATGGATGATAATACTCTAGTGCGTCTGTGCTTATCATCATTTTCGAGTGCGGAAATTAAGACTTCTAAGTGTCTTCTTTTCGATTCTGTGCCAACGGACCGGCGTAACGTGTCACGGAAAAATAGTGGAAAAGAGGAACGGGACTTGGAGGACATCCTGGCGTTGTTCAGGTCCATAGAACCAGATAAAGTGCCCGTGTTCGCCGCACGGAACTTGGAAAAATTGCCACCTATAACCGTCGATCATTTAGATTGCACGAAGTTGATGAAAGATCTCGCGAAACTACAAAATGAACTTGAATTAGTTAAGCGCTCATATGCAACAATTAATCAGCTTGAGGAGCTCCGACTGGATGTCAATAATATGAGGTACGCGTCACTGCCCCAAACACCCTTTTGCGGCGTAAACACACGGCGAGGTGCCTGGCTGAATAACAGTGGTCCATTCGGGCTATCACACTACAGCAGAGATGCTGAGGACAAAAACGCATCTACGACTGTGTCTGTTGAGGCACAAGTATCGCCTACCACTCAGATAAATAATAGTGGACAGGATCAGAGAAGTTTACCTAATAATGACGTCGAGATAGAATGCCTCAATAAAAGTATCATCAATAGCGGGGCCATAGTACAAAACCAGGGGTCACCGAATATGAGTCATTCCACTCGGATCGCGGCGGTTGAAGCTTGTGAGCAAGCGACCGGTGAGAGTTCAAACGCGCAACCCGTCGCTCAGGAAAATACCGACTACCCACATGAGCGTGATAATAATGAGGACGGTTGGAAGAATGTGACATATAAGCGTAATAAACAAAATAAACAGAGTTATCGATATGCAGGCAAGCGAGGGACGGCGTGTGATTCGGAATGTAATATTAAGTTCAGGGCGGCTGAGAGAAAAATACCTATTTTTATCTCGAATGTAAACAAAAGCTGTCTGGAATCCGATATAACTGACTATATCAAAATGAAGACACAGGAAACGGTTATATTAGAACAACTAAATATTAAAAACAGTCTGCACCATGCCTACAAGTTTTATGTGTCAGAATCTAAAGTATCACTGTTTCTGGACGCCAAATTATGGCCGCAAGGCATTGTATTCAGAAGATTTATTCACTTTAGACCTGGATCTGCGAACAGGATGTTTTCTGTTGACGGCCCGCCACACAAATTAAATGAACAAAACCGACAACCAAGATAGTAAACAATGCAACAATGCGCGGCGTTCGATTAATTTAGTTACTTTTAATTGCAAAAACGTAAAGCGTTCGGTGGATGCCATTCGTCAATTATGTCAGTCGGCCGACATAATAGCGTTGCAGGAATTGTGGCTCCGACCTGACGAGCTCCAGTATCTCAGCGAGATCGACGACAAGTTTGGATGCACGGGAACGTCGGCGATGGACACGGCGGCTGGCATGCTGCGTGGCCGACCGTATGGAGGAGTAGCGTTGTTGTGGAACAAGTGTGTATTTTCGAATGTGTCAGTTGTGCAGTGCGATAACCCGCGTGTGTGCGCCATAAAAATTACCGCGTTACAGAAATCATTTCTTGTGTTCAGTGTGTACATGCCGACGGATAAACTTGTGAACTTAGTGGAATTTACGGATTGCCTTAGTCTGGTGAGTGCTACTATTAGTAATGAGGATATTTGGTCGGCATACATACTAGGGGACTTTAACGCACACCCATATGAACTTTTTTATAATGAAATGTTAGATTTCTGTAGCGAACAAGATTGGTCATGTGCGGATGTAGACATATTAGGCCTAAAATCGGACACTCATACTTTTATTAGCGAAGCCAATGGGTCCAGACGTTGGTTGGACCACATTTTAACTACGAAATCTGCGTTAAGAACTATATTAAATGTAAACGTAAAATATGATGTCATGTGGTCTGACCACTTTCCGGTAAACGTAGAATGCAACCTAGAAGTAAGTAGCTCAGAATTGTTGTATGTCAGCAAGCCCATAACTAGTAGGATTATTTGGGGCGAAAGAACACCTGAACAAGTCAGTTTATACGGAGAAATGTGTCATAATGGACTTGGACTAATTGATTTTCCGAGCGAGTTTCACTCATGTTGCGATAAATGTTGTCATGATATAAGCCACAAACAACGTATTGACAAATTGTATAGTGACATAATAAATGTGTTAACTGGGGCCGCAACAGCTTGTCACACTTTAAAACGTGTCTGTAAAAAGAAACCAGTAGTTGGGTGGAACAAATTTGTTAGTAAGGCTCACAAGGACGCTAGGGAAAAGTTTAAACTATGGGTTTGGTATGGTAAACCAAAATCCGGATGTTTCTATGATGATATGCAAAGGACTAGAAGTGTATTTAAATCACGTCTTAAGTGGTGTCAGAATCACAGTGAACAAATAAAAATGGACATCTTAGCATCTCATCATAGAAAACACGACTTTCGTAGCTTTTGGAAAACAACAAAAAAGCTAAATGGCAAGCTTAGTCTACCGGCAAGTATTGACGGCATTAGTGATCATAAGTCTATAGCTAGTATATTTAAAACACAATTTACTGTTGTTTCACCTTTGGGACTATCGCGCAGTATACTTGACGACAAACCGAGTGGGCAGAAAATTACTACTAGATTTACTGCCAAAGATGTTGACAAAACTGTTAAATCTATGTCGAGAGGTAAATCTCCTGGTTGCGATTCCCTTAGTATAGAACATCTCAAGTACGCGGGCCCACATCTGCCTCGAGTTCTCGCCTTGTTATTTAATTTATGCATAAGTCACTCATGCTTGCCGGATGCACTGATGCAAACTGTTGTAGTGCCAATAGTTAAAAATAAAAGTGGCGATGTAGGGGACAAAAACAACTATAGACCTATCTCGCTGGCAACCGTGGTCGCTAAGGTGCTTGATAGTCTGCTTAGTTCACAGCTGGACAAATACTTAAACATTCATCAAAATCAGTTCGGCTTCAGGCCGGGCCTGTCGACTGAAACGGCCATCCTGTGCCTGAAGCAGACTATCAAGTACTACACGGACCGTAGAACAGCTGTCTATGCTTGTTTTCTCGATCTATCTAAAGCATTCGACCTGGTAAATTATGACATCTTATGGCAAAAACTTAAAAATACTAATATGCCAACGGAAATGTACCATATTTTTAAGTTTTGGTATCTCAACCAGGTGAATGTAGTAAGATGGTCGAACGCCTACTCGGAACCGTACAGGTTGGAGTGCGGGGTGAGGCAAGGGGGTGTAACCTCACCCAAGCTCTTCAACCTGTATGTCAATGCGTTAATAGAGGAGCTCAGCAGTACCCGTGTCGGCTGTCATATCGACGATATATGTCTTAATAACATTAGCTACGCCGACGACATGGTGCTGTTGAGTGCCTCGCCTTGTGGCCTTGCAAAGCTGTTAGCTATATGTGAAAAGTTTGCACTTAGTCACGGCTTACTATATAATGTGAGGAAAAGTGAATGTATGGTCTTTCACGTCAGAGGAAAAGAGCTGCCTCCCGTACCCCCTATTCGTCTTTACGGCACGCCGTTGAATAGGGTCAGTACTTTTAAATATCTTGGTCACGTGGTAACCCCTGACTTGAAAGACGATACAGACATTGAGCGTGAGAGAAGGGCGTTGGCTGTTAGAGCGAACATGGTGGCCCGTAGATTTGCTCGATGCTCTGCAGAGGTAAAAATAACTCTCTTTAGAGCTTTTTGTACCACTTTTTACACGGGCAGTCTGTGGGTCTCCTACACGCAAAAGCAATACAATGCTCTTCGTGTGCAGTACAATAATGCCTTCAGGATGCTAATGGGACTGCCGCGCTTCTGTAGTGCGTCGGGGATGTTCGCGGACGCGAGGGTGGATTGCTTCTACACAACCATGCGCAAGCGGTGTACATCTCTGGCGCGCAGGGTGCGAGGCAGTGCTAATGGTATCCTGAGGGCATTTGCAGAAAGGTTTGATTGTCAGTATCTGAATCATTGTCATCTGATTCATGTACTGACAACCAAGCCTTTCTCAATACTGAAATAATACAATAATATCGTGTTCTCATTAATATTAATTTATAATGTTTAATTTTTCTTTTTCATTGCTATGATCTCAGTTGGTCGAAATAAAAACTTTTTATTTTATTTTATTTATTTTATTTATTTTTTATAAAGTTTTGGTCCCCATTTATAACCCTTGGAGATGAATTTCAAAAAATGGTTTAACATTTTTTCTGTACCCTTATTGAAGGATCTATGTACGAAGTGTCAGATTTCCTACTTCAAAAATCCTTTGGACCCTATACAGAGTTTCAACCCCCATTTAAACCCCTTTGGGGATAAATTTCAAAAAACTGCAATCACTTTTCTTTTCTTTTTTAGATGAGTTCAAGATCTACTACAAAAATCGTTTGGTCCCTTTACAAAGTTTCAACCCCCTTTTGATCCCTTTTTAGGGATGAAAAAACGGTAAAACCACATTTCTTTTTTCTTATTAAGGAGTCTATGTACGATGTCCCAGATCGCCAACTTCAAAAATCTTTTGGTCCGTATACAAAGTTTCGACCCTCATTTAAACCCCTTTGGGGATGAATTTCAAAAAAACAGCAATCACTTTTCTTTACTCTCATGGATGAGTTTATGTAAGAAGTTTAAGATCTACTATAAATACCGTTTGGTCTCCATACAAAGTTTTGACCCCCGTTTGACCCCTTCTTAGGGATGAATTTAGAAAAACGAAAAATCACTTTTTCTACTCTTATTGAGGAGTTTATATACGATGTCTTAGAGCTCCAACTTCAAAAATCGTTTGTACCCTACACAAAGTTTCAACCCCCATTTTAACCCCTTTGGGGATGAATTCCAAAAAACAGCAATCACTTTTCTTTACTCTTATGGATGAGTCTATGAACGAAGTTCAAGATTTACTACAAAAATCGTTTGGTCCCCATACAAAGTTTCAACCCCCGTTTGACCCCTTTTTAGGAATGAATTTCAAAAAATGGTAAAACTACTTTTCTTTATTCTTATTGAGGAGTTTATGTACGATTTCTCAGAGCTCTAACTTCAAAGTTCAAATTTTCAACCCCCATCTAACCCCTTTTGGGGATGAATTTCAAAAAACCGTGAAATGACTTTCCTGTACTCATATTGTGGAGACTATGTACGATATCTCAGAGCTCCAACTTCAAAAATCGTTTCAAGCCCCATTTAACCCCCGTTGGGGATGAATTTTGAAAAACGGTGAAATTACTTTTTGCAACTAATCTCCTAGTTTAAAAATCGTGTGGTCCCCATTTAAACTTTCAACCCCCGTTTTACCCCTTTTAGGGATGAATTTCGAAAAAGGGTGAAATTACTTTTCTCTACTTATATTGAAGGATCTATGTGCGAACTCTGAGATCTCCAACTTCAAAAATCGTTGGTGCCTATACAAAATTTCAACCCCCGTTTAACCCCTTTTGGGGATGAATTTCGAAAAACCGTGAAATTACTTTCCTACACTCATATTGTACAATGTCTCAGAGCTCCAACTTCAAAAATCGTTTTAACCCCCATTTAACCCCTGTTGGGGATGAATTTTGAAAAAAGGTAAAACTACTTTCTTAGACCTTTATCGAGGAGTCTATATACGAAGTCTCAGATCTGTAACTTAAAAATAATTTGGTCCCTAAACAATATTTCAACCCCCGTTTTACCCCTTTTAGGGATGAATTTCGAAAAAGGGTTAAATTACTTTTCTTATCTCATATTGAAGGATCTATGTGCGAACTCTCAGATCTCTAACTTTAAAAATCGTTTGGTGCCTATACAAAGTTTCAAACCCCCATTTAACCCCTTTTGGGGATGAATTTAGAAAAACCGTGAAATTACATTCCTGTACTCATATTGATGGGTCTATGTGCAAAGTCTCAAATCTCCGTCTTTAAAAATCGTTTGGTCCCCATTTAAACTTTCAACCCCCGTTTAAGCCCTTATAGGGATGAATTTCGAAAAACCGTGAAATTATTTTTCTGTACTCATATTGAGGAGACTATGTACGATGTCTCAGAGCTGCAACTTCAAAAATCGTTTCAACCCCCATTTAGGATGTTCCCCATTGGGGATGAATTTTGAAAAACGGTAAAATTACTTTCTTCGACCTTTATTGAGGAGTCTATATACGAATTCTCAGATCTGTAACTTCAAAATAATTTGGTCCCTATACAACATTTCAACCCCCGTTTAACCCCTTTTAGGGATGAATCTCAAAAAAGGGTGGAATTACTTTTCTCATGTCATATTGAAGGATCTATGTGCAAACTCTCAGATCTCTAACGTCAAAAACCGTTTGGTGCCTATACAAAGTTTCAACCCCCATTTAACCCCTTTTGGGGATGAATTTCAAAAAACCGTGAAATTACTTTCCTGTACTCATCTTGATGGGTCTATATGCGAAGTCTCAGATCTATTACTTTAAAAATCGTGTGGTCTTCATATAAACTTTCAACCCCCATTTAACCCTCTTTGGGGATGAATTTCCAAAAACGGTGAAATTACTTTTTTTAAATTGTATTAAAGAGTCTATGTTCGAAGTCTCAGATCTCCTACTTTAAAAATCGTATGGTCCCCATATAAACTTTCAACCCCCATTTAACCCCCTTTGGGGATGAATTTCAAAAAATCCCTTCTTATCCCTTACTTACGTTATATAACCACCCTACTGTGAAAATTTCAAGTTCCTAACTTCAGTAGTTTCGGCTGTGCGTTGATCAGTAAGTCAGTCAGTCAGTCAGGACTTCTTCTTTTATATATTTAGATAATGTAATATTTCCAGCTCCCAATTAAACTTTCGAATATGTTCAGTAGATTTAATAGACTAAATATTAAATAAGGTTCAAAATACATAATCCTAAATGGAAATTACGACTTGTCAACAAATGTCAAGTAAATATGGTCACGTAGTATTCTTAATTTTCGTCGAACAAATTAATTTATGAATCATACGTGTGTTTTGATGTTTTGGTCATTAACACGAGCGTAGGTTATTACTAACGACAAATACTCGTACGTCAAAATTGTGTTGTTACAGAATGTTCAATAATTACATTTTGCCAGTAATTAAACGTATACAATGCACTTGCAGATTAATTTGTTTAAAATTGAGGAAATTTCAGTTGTTTTAACATTGTGATATTATATATATATATTACAAATGTTTTGATTTGATTATGTGACGACGATAACGTATAATTTCTATTCGTTAAATAAATTTTATAAGGTTAGATGCTAACTTGGCACAAACATTGACATTTTATAAAAAAACACGGTTTAGATATAACCTTTCGACTATGTATTTAGCACTGCAGCTGCACACCGTACGTGCATTAGGCTGGCTGTAAGATCGGATATCAAAACCGATACGTCGGCCGCTCCCGCCGCCGATTGCCTCCCTCGGAGCAGGATCACGGGATCGGTACCGATCGGCACCCGACACATACCGGTCTAGGTACCGGTACCGCTAAAATCGCTAAGCGCATCAAGCTTACCCGCTGCTGATTGAGCCACTGTTGCCGTTGAATTAAGATGTGGCACGTAAATGCGGAATTTGATATTTGATACGTATAGGGAAGTGGTACGTATATCGAATTTTAATAGACATTATTTTTAATTCAATGTTATTGTTCAATTAGAATTGGTCACGGGTTGAATAGAAGATAATTTAATTAGCTTTCTACTCGTTTTAATAGTACATTGTGTATCAAGGGCGGTAGGTAAGGAATTACAAACGAGTGTTTGTTACAAGGCCGAGGCGAAGCCGAGGGCTTTAATAACACGAGTTTGTAATTCCTTTACCGCCCGTGGCACACACAATGTTTTTCATCACACTTGTGAGGAAATCTAATTAAAATTAACCTTACTTAACCTAAATAAAATTGTAAAACTGACAGTGACATTAGTGACATATCCATAGACAATGCGCAACGTTCGGAAACCATAGCGGTACAGACCTTAAACGGTTGATTTTATAATTGCAAAATACTGAAATACACCATTGAAACATTTAATTAATGTTACAGAAATATGTGTTTACATGTATTTGCAATACCAGTTCTCTTTAAATAAATATTTCAGTGATAAAAGTTAAAAAAGTAAGTTGGCGTTTCCTTTGAACATGACAAATAAGAGTAAAACAGAACCAGCGTTTCAAATTTAAAAAGAAAACCATTACGCCCTAGGGCGTAATAGCTCATTTACGGCCCGCAAAACCTACGTGTAATGCACCATTTTCGAGCAAGTGTGATGAAAATATATTTACACCATATTTGATCTGATTTATTGGGTAGGTGCAATAAGGTCCTCACATTTATACTACATAATTAAATTATGTCCAAGTCAAACATTTTCCCCAAAGAAGAAAGTTTCTAAAAAATACGATGCTTCTCGATTAAATATTACGCCTTTTAAGAAAACTAGCCAGGGATTATTACACTAAGTACACAGTACGATTCTCGCAAAGAGCTGTCACAGTGCCGTACGACCCAGTTAATTAGTGGATAATACCGCTGCGCGTTTCTGCTTATACTCCACAGTATCTCTAGAAACAGGATCAGACTATCCATTTAAGGAAGAGCTCTCGTATCTCCCTTTTACCTGCTTTGTTGTCGCCGCGTTGCGGGAGTGCTCGAGGCGAGGGGGTTCAATTTACAGTAGCTATCGCCTATCATTGAACGGAGCTTCGAAACGTCGTTTGAGATAACCTAACAATGCAGCGTTCGCTTCTGAGCCATTTATTCGATAGTGTTTCATCGATACACACGAATCTTCTCAGTTTACACCTAGCGGGTGAACGGTGGCGAACGTACTTTGACGGATACCGCTCTGCAACGATGACGTAATCAACAACGATATGGAGATTAGACTGGGGGTTCATCTAAAGGCCTAGGAATAGGAATATTTGATTGCTAGATTAGGGAACAATGATGGGGCTAAATAACATTGAAAGATACAGTTACATAAAACAAAATGTTACAGTTACAATAACGTAAGGTTTTAACTTTTGTTTCCATCTGGTGGGACCAATAACAAATCTTTAAAAAAAAACCGGTCAAGTGCGAGTCGGACTCGCGCACCGAGGGTGCCGCACAAACTAGAAAGTAGATACGTGAATAGTTCAAGATAAACTGTATGGTGGGACAAACTTAACTTTGCTGTTGATAAACTGTTGTCCCCATACATCGACATAGGTCGTGGTTCAGTAGCAGCAAATAAGGTTGTACCTATTACGATTTTTGCGAATGTGAAAAAGGATGCAAGTTAGGACAACCGTTATATTTTCCTGTAATATTTAGGATGATATTAATAATTAGTAATTTTACAGACTTTTCTGTTCAGTAACTTCGAAGATAACATTTTTCGTTCTAAATCAAAAAGTACATTATTAAAAAAAATGTTTTGGAATCTACAAAGCCCTTTCATTTGATACCACTGAAAAAACTGCGAAAATTATGGATTTTCTTCAGATTTTGGCTATTATAATCCTACAGGACTAGTTTTTGATAGTTCATAGTAGTATGTACCTACTACTATGAACTGTAAAATGATTTTGTGGAAAGATATTGAAATATACCCTTTAGAAGATCTATGCCTATACATGGATGGCTACTCAAAAAGGCTGGATTAAAAGTTAATACTTAAAAAGTTACTGAGTGCTCAACTGTATGCCTTAGGATTAGGAAGTAGGATTTTCATAAGTAGGTGCACGATAGTAGTAGTCTGCCGTGCACTATTTAATGAGAACTTAATAAAACAAAAGTTTAATGAGAGAAGTGTGAACGAAAATAACATTTAATATAATCTGCAGCAAGACGTAAATTTCTACCAACTACGCTGCAAATACAGGGATAATATTTTATTAACTAAAGATTCTTCAATAGATTACGCCGGATAGAGTCACCATATAAATGACCATAGTTATGCAAAAAGCGACGAGAGGCAAGTTTGGTATACTTGGATTATATGCTTTTTGCTTAGCTGCGTAAAGTATATAATCCAAGTATACAAAGCTTGCCTCTGGTCTCTTTCCCATAACTATGGTCAAATATGTCCAAGGAAATGCTAGGAAAGAAACCTCTTTTTCTGAGCGCCCTGCGTTCAATTAAACTAGAGATATTCATTTGTGTTCCTGATATAAATATGGTTATTTATACTAGAATCTGATTATTGATTAATCCTTCTTTTGAGCACGAACGAAACATCTGATTAAATAGCAGAACCGGAATTAATCTAGACTTTTTACTTATAGTGCGTAAGGGTAGCCGCGGGATAAGCCTAGTATGTTAAGAGCGAGAAAACGTTAACCCTTGCAAACAAATTAAAAGATAATATGATATCGGTAAACAAATTAAACATTAAACACTACAATCTCGGACCCAACCTTGCCCAACCCATCAGTTTAGTGAATAGTTTCGCTTTATAATATTTCTGGCGTCCATCGGCTCTGGCCCCGGAGGAGGTCTTAATTTATTAATAGATTGTTTATGGCCTCACAAGGGGCCCTTTCGCGGCCTAATAAATAGATCACCCTTAAAATAATAATGCGTTTTCATCGTGCTCGAAGCGGCCCCGTAAATTTGATGAGATTAGAAGGGTGACGCGTGTCGGTTTACGATACGATGCGATGGGACCCCCAGTTATTTTTATGCGGATATATCCTTAACCGAGTTTTTGGTTAATCGTCATATTTAACTGACGCGTTGATTGTCTATAAAGAAAGTGGGTTAATGTTACAAACAATATAGCGTTTGAGTGTGTATCCTGCATCTTAATGGGAAGGTACTTATTTACGAGTCCATATCAGTTCGTTGAGTTTTTTTTTCTCAGAATATAATATTTACTTACGTATCTACTACTAATTATATAATTTGCGTTGAAATTTTCCTTTAGCAGACAATTGTCTTCTTAGAAACCATTATTCGCCTTTGAACAGATATGCTCTCGTGGAATGGATCGAACAAAGTGGAACCTACTATAATCTTAGGTTACTGAAGAAATTTCTTTTTTATACAAGGATGACCTTCAGGTAAACAGCATCAGAGACATCAAATATAGGAATTATTTTTTTGTAAGTGTAAATGCTAATTCCTGTAGGTCAGATATATGTTTAAATTATTTACACGGGTATGAATAATCCCTTATTAAAAGGTAATGTGTTTACCCGAAACCTACTGATATACAAATTATTCTTTTGAAAACCAAAATCTACAAAAAATTACTTCATCATTAAAATTTTAAACATCATGAGAATAAAACGAAAGTAGTGTTCCTTTCATAATGTGGAAAAGACTCCGTTTGTTTCTGTTAGTAAGAGCTTCGCTGGCTTCGGTAACTTGACTTGAGTACTCTTTTATTACCCTCGAGTAAAGCAATACAAGCAACAATAATATTTAGATTTAAAATCCTGGTGTGGGGGAACATTTTTATTATGAAATTATGAAATGGAGTGTGTACGTAGTTATAACTGCCACAGTAACGGTAAGTCCACTTATTTTATAAATAGATAAACGAACAGTTACAGACATGACTCTTATTCAGGGATTCTTTTACTTACAAAAACACTAAAAAACTTTATTGATTTAAAATTTCACGATTTTCACTCATTATTATAACAAAACGGGACTTAATCGCGTAAAAACATGATATTACCTCGACGTTTCAACAACAAACTGTGTACAAACCGTTATCCAAGGTCACGAGGCATGTAAGATCACCCAAGGATGTTATTCCTTTACAATCGCCGGGTGTTTACAGGGTTGGTTGCAGTTGCGGGAGTTCTTATATTGGGCAGACCAAGCGCACCATAGCGGAAAGGGTCAAAGAACACATCGCGGCTGTTAGAAAACTCCAAGTAGACAAATCGGCTATAGCGAAGCATGTGTTGGAGTCTGGGTCAAACCACTGGATGGAGTTTCATAATACCAAGGTCCTGTCTACAGAACGCAATTACTATAGTAGAATTGTCCGTGAAGCGGTTGAAATCAAAAAACACCGCAATTTCAATCGGGAAGATGGGTTTAAGCTTTCTTCGTCGTGGAATCCAGTCATCAGCATGTGTCAATATCATCAAGTGTCTTCCGGCAAATCGCCTGATGTTGTTAGTGTTGTGTGTCGGCCGAGTGACAACCCTAATATGCAAAGTATTAATCAAGACCAAGTGCGGGTAGTTCGGAAAACCCGCGCGGCTAGAAGATGTTGACACCCGCCTCGCCAGTCCCTTCGCGACCATGGACGTCACGGCACGTCCGAAACGTCGAGGTAATATCATGTTTTTACGCGATTAAGTCCCGTTTTGTTATAATAATGACTAAAAAACTTTGTTTTATTAATAAACTAGCGACCCGCCCCGGCTTCGCACGGGTGCAATGCTGATACTAAATGCATGTATTATACATATAAACCTTCCTCTTGAATCACTCTATCTATTAAAAAAAACCGCATCAAAATCCGTTGCGTAGTTTTAAAGATTTAAGCATACATAGGGATATAGGGAATAGGGACAGAGAAAGCGACTTTGTTTTATACTATGTAGTGAAGTGATGATGTCGTGATAGTGAAGGACTACTCGTATTGGTAAAACTTCTTGAGCATTAAGGCAAACAATTGTAAACTGTATTTAAATGATAGTAATAAAACAACTTAAACGGATTAAATCGCGTATATTACTACATTTTAAGTCCCCTCGCGTAATATACCTACGCGATTTAATCCGTAAGTTGTTTTATTACTATGAGTGATAATCGCGGAAACCGAAGACAATATTATGTATTTAAATGTTTATCATATAAAATATGGCAATGCTACAACTTCTCTTGAAAACCATTGAGTTCTATAAGTCGCTTATGTCATTAATTATCTAGCAAACATCACATTTCTCGCTCCAAAGCGTGCCTGTAAATAGTCATTGTTGTATAAGTCGCTCCCTTTTTCCACACCTTTCTATTTGCGACTGGTCTAGAAATGTATCTAGGTCACCCCGCCATCTCTTAGCTCTTTGTCGACACTTCCTTCAATATGATGAAATGTAAAGTGTGCAGACATTCCATTTCCGACATTTAATTGAGATGGTACGAGCGTTACTCCTATGTCATCGTCGAAGACTTTTCAAACGACTTTAAAAAAGTTGTAATTTATCTGTTTGTATTTGAGTTCGTATTTAACTTTAATGGCTTAATATTTGAAAACATTTTCTGTTGTATTAGCGTTGAACTAAAGAAAATTATTACCTACTGGATCTAAAGGAGTAGGTACCTATAAGGAAGATGTAAACGACGGCCCTTTCTATTATGCTAGCCGCCTTAGATTAAAAGAAAATAGATGTCTACGAGAAAAAAATGTTACAAATCTGCTCTCAGATAAAGTTAACATATTATTTCGGCGTATATTTTGTAAAACATAGTTCTGTCTGAGCATTTCGGCACGTCACAGAAGATAAATAGCTGAAGTCAGTGTTAATTAGATCATAGTACTCATAACACAAAAAGAGGATTGTCTCGTTTTATCGCGCCATAAATAAATGATAAAGCACTCGATATGTATGTAAGAGTTATGGATGCTTTTGGTAGATAATTATCATTTGCTAAGAGTGCGTTACCAAACTAGGGCGCACGAATATAAAAGTGTAAGTTCAGTAAGTAGTAAGCTTTCTCGGCAATTATTAAGTTAGTATTAAATGGTCAATTGAATATAACGAACATCATCAAGGCTTGTCAATTACCAATACTAATTAACCAAAGTTTAATCAAACACACCCAATAACCAAATTCCCCAAGCGTTGGTCGACCACTAGAACGCGTCACAATCACAAAGTAACACATTCGGCAAAGTTTGCCACTTGGTGTACGCGCACTGCATTGCGCTCGTTGGGATCCTGTGGAGCCACGCTTTATTAGTTCCAAGCTCTTTGACCTTGTTGCTTTGGCTTTAAATACCGGCATTGAGAAGTAAAACCAACTTCTGTTTATCGATACTTGAACTGTACGAAAACAGCATATGCTCAAGTGCTGCTGTCGTGATTTCCTCGCATAATCGCGTGATTAGGTATTGTTTGAGATTAGGTATCAGGTAATTCCATAGAATATCTTCATTTCTTTTTATCATTGTAAATTGTAAGGAATGACAGTGGTGTCACATCTATGTAATTATGAATGATACATCTCTCGGTAGATCTAAATATTGGACTCCAGTTAGAAGCAACTTTTAGGCTTGTAGCTTAACTACGTATTTATTTTTAGAATACAATAGGTTCTAATAGAAACAGAATAAAATAAGCACAGTTTATTATCTTGCTATCCTTCCTACTAATATTATAAATGTGAATGTTTGTGAAGACTACCACTCACTCACCATCAGGTGGCCTGTGTGCTCGTTTGCCTTTCCCATGACATAAAGAAAAGATGTTTGATGTTTAGATGTTGGGAGATTTGAACGCTTGGATGTTTGTTACTAATTAACGGGTTAGCAACTGGATGGATTGAGATGAAATTTGGCATGCAAGTAGACCTGCATAGCTAGCACAACTGACCACGACATCGCTCGTCGCGTGACAAAGTATGACCTGTCACTGTCACACTATATTAAATGAAAAGGGATTGGTAGTATTTGGCGCGATTTTTTTTTCTTTTGAAGACTGAGTAACTCGCAACCCTTATTGGGCATAGCGATCGTATGACCAGCTGGTCGGCCGTGGCGTTCCCTAGGGTGTCTGGATCGGACTGGGTATTTGTCGCGCGACAGTTGTGTTGTGCTAGAGGTACCTACTGGTCCTGGATTGATACATACGAGTAGGATACTTTACATCCCGGGAAAGAGTTCCCTTGGGATATTAACGGGAATAACGCAAGCGAAGAAACCTCTGGTAAATGCTAGTCAAAAATAATTTACACAATGAACACCCAATGAACAATATTTCCGGAATGTCACAACTTTTCATTAAAACCATTAATGAGTAAAATTTAAATAACTGGTCAAGAGCATGTCGGACCATGCTCAGTGTAGGGTTCCATAGCCGTATCTATAAGGAAATGTGCTACACATAAAAATAAAGCTAAAAATAAACAACCGGCAAAAGGTCTTAAATGCCGTGTAAATCAATGGCACTTAAAACCTTTTGGTTGGGAAGTTTTTCACCAATAACTTCAAAACGGT
The DNA here is from genome assembly GCA_947034925.1 of Eudemis profundana. Taxonomy (NCBI): domain Eukaryota; kingdom Metazoa; phylum Arthropoda; class Insecta; order Lepidoptera; family Tortricidae; genus Eudemis; species Eudemis profundana. Next base: position 10,075,400 of record OX344811.1, read on the forward strand.
TTATTCATTACTATTCAAAATAATTTTCGTTGAATGTATTTATTAAGCGTTACCTTCCTGATTTTTTTCATATTTTTTGGATTTACGGTTTAAAAGTTAAAGGGGGGGGGACACAATTTATGCAACTTTCGGAGTGATTATTTCCGAAAGTATTCACTTAATCAAAAAAAAGTACATAAAATCCTTATAATGTTTTTAAAAGACCTGTCGAATTATGTACCTCACGTTGATGTCTGCTGAAAAAAATTTTTTTTAGATTCTGTTACATGTATGGAGTGCCCCCCCTAGATTTTTTTATTTTTATTATTTATCTACCAAACTTAGTAGCGGCATCTACAAGACATCTATATTCCAAATTTCATCGGTATACGTCTTGTAGTTTTTGAGTAAAATGCCTGTGACATACGGACGGACGGACGGACGGACGGACGGACGGACATGACGAAACTATAAGGGTTCCTTTTTAGCCATTTTGGCTACGGAACCCTAAAAATGAACATGGGGCCGAAACGGGACGGTTATAATTGTGCAGGATTATGCTCTGACATGTCTCATTAGACCTTAATTCGGATTAAATATATTTCACGTCCGTGTACGCTGACCCTTACGCGACTGTGAGTATTATTACACGGATAAGAATTCTGTTTGTGCTGGGGGTATAATGACCAAAGCCGGTCTATTACGCTTTTTCCTGGTAAGGAAGGATATCCTTTAAGTTTGTATATTATGAATTCTGTCCGTTGCTTCTTTTCGATTAAGTTATTCAGCAGCATAGAAAATTTGTAACACGGCAAATGAGAGTGTATTTATATGCTAGTATTTTTTTAAAAGCTCATTATTGTTGCTTGGTCTGCGTTCAACAAAACGAAAACTACATCTTGACCCTAAAGACTAGCGTATGATGACGAATATGCATTTTTCAAAAATAAACCGAAAAATAATAGTGTAAAAGTACGAGAGTGCGTGCTTGCATCCCTTGCATGTAACTAATTTTATGACTAACTAAAACTACATCTTAGTATATTCAAAACTTTAATTTACATATATTTTATGAGATATGAGAGTGAAATATTAAAATAACCCGGAGTATCATCCCGTCCAAAATTATGTAAAGAAAGGGCTTAGCGGCTGCATGCTAGTGATAAGGGATTTAAAAGCTAAGCGTTAATTATTACCTAAGAACGCTTGGATGAACTAAGGGAATAAATATATGACGGTCATATAAAGAAAAAAAAAGGTTAGGGAGATTTATAAAGAAAACACGTTACGGACCTACTATTAAGGAAGACGATAAAAAATAAGTAATAAGCTTTGAGATACGTATTTTTGGCTGTGTTTGTTGGTATATTTTAATACGTATGACTTTTTATTTCTGATTTAATAATTTCAAACGGTTCAAGCTTAATAACGCGTAGTCAAACCTAGGACTTCATAAAATTGTAAGTTTGGGTAAATATATGCATTTAATCCGAAAAGAGCAAATGTAACATTTACTCACATTTATTTGCATACGAAGAATAGACTGAAAATATGACTAAAATTGAAGGGTTCAGTCGTATCTTTACATAATTATATGCTTGGCCTGATATTGCTAACTTTCCTGTTTTATAAATGATTTGAAATTATTTATTCAATATATGTTGGAAATCGGGTACAAATTGCAGTTATAATTGCTATTGACAAGTTTCAGCAATTTCTACCTTTTCAGGCGTACATACATGACCTCCTTGTGAGAAGAAGCGCCGGAAGAAACTCACCAGTTTCTCTTTTTAAAAGCATTCAGCATTACAATAACTAATATTACCTACATGAAATTTCATTAATAAGATGCAACAAATAAATAATTACACTCGCGGTCAATGAATTCGGGTCACTTAATACAATACAATACAAGTATACTTTATTGCACACCAGAAAAACACATTACAAGACTACTTAATCTACTTAATATTTTATTATTTAGATTACTTAATCTAAATAATAGAAATAGGTTTTGTCAATATTTGACACTTGTTTCATTTACATAATACACTATTCTTCAATACCTGTAGGCTGTATTAGCAATATCCGCTAACCCATCATAAAAATATTATTATCCAAAAATTGTGATTTTTGCGATATCTCACTCCGTTAACATAATTATTTTTCATGTTTTTTTTACGAGTTCGATCTGAACCTGAAATTGCTATTATTTTCAGTGTTATTTTTGCAGATAATATCTGAAATTAATTAAAGATCAAAACCGGATTCAATAATTTCACAACCCTGGAGTATTTTAAAAAATATGGCGGTATTTCACCGACCCGAATTCATCGTCCGCGAGTGTAGTAGGTATACATAACAGTAGACTTAAAACTAGAGATGCAACGAATATTCGGCCACTATATATTCTGTATTCGGCCTATTCGGCCACATTTTGACTATTCGGCCGAATACCGAATAATGGCATAGTATTCGGCCGAATACCGAATAGTAAATTAACACGAAGTCGAAGGAATAAGAAGGATCAATAATTATTTTAATAACAAATTATAAACAGTAATCTATATTAAATATTAGTTTAATCATCTTTCACATTAATTTCAAACATATATAGAACAATATAAACAATGAATTAGAAATGGGCGCATTTTTCTATCATAGGCTGCCTACGACGAGTAACAAGTTCGAATTTACTTCATTTTAGGTAAAACCGTTGGCCGAATATTCGGCTATTCGGCCGTGGACTCCGCCGAATATTCGGTATTCGGCCAAATCACTATTCGCTGCATCTCTCCTTAAAACTACATTTTTTAGAGATGTAAAGGGTCTCTAGGCGTCAGTAGAAGTAGAGGTGAGGTGAGATAAATATCTTATCTATGCTACTTACGACAGTCCGTTAAAAACAAATTACCATTGTTTGCATGCACGGGACCCTAAAAAAAACATTAAATCCTCTTGATTCAGTCCGAATCATAACCAGTCAGGGGTTAACATGACAGAAAATACTGGAAACAAGCCTCTCGATGAGGGTCCGACGGATGCGCAATTAAAAGGCGAAATGTAAGCCCAGGATTTGCTGGCCCCAAAATAATGAGGCGATTTACCGAATTATAAGGAAAGATGTAGATATTTAAATGCTGCAATAAAACCTCCCGAACGTTAAGGGATTTAAAAAAGCCTTAATACCTCCGGATAAAGTCTTTTTTCGGGCAAGTGGAAAATAAGTGGACAAATTTCAGAGTAACGACGCCATTTTCTGTTTTGACAGGAATATGTTTGATGGAATGTAATATTCTATCCAGCCTTATTTTGCAAATGGAAGACAAAGATAATTGATAGCGGATTTAATTGTATTAAACTGTCCCACTGATTAAACGTTTGATATAAACCAGATTGCCTCAAAATGTTAAAACCTTAGAGTTTTAACATTCTGAGTATGAAAATCTGCGTGCGTCAGTTTTGTGCAGCATCCATATTATTTCTAAAACATTTATGGGGACCGCGTGAAAGTGTATGATTTATGGTGATTCGAGTCGTTCGATTTTCCATACAAACATGAAGAGGGTCATCGTTTGCACGGCATAAATTATGTTACAAATGTGTTCTATTTTATAGCTTGATACATTTTGCCTGAGTGAAACGACCTGAGAATTCGCAAAAAGTCAAAAAATATATACATTTTTAGCAAAAAAAATCGGTTTCAAATGTTGAAAATATATGGCCTAACCTTTAACGGCAGATTGCACGTTAATTCTGTTTCTTTGAGATTTCTCATGCTATTTCGAGCAGACAAAATGTATAAAATTAAACACATTTTAACCACGATTAATGCGCTGTAGGCATGATGCTACGCTAAAGCGTGATAAATCACGCGATAAATAAATGATAAATCATCCGTTACGTACTGACAAATAATGTGTGAGAGTGACGGATGCTTTATCATTTATTTATCGTGCGACAAAACGTAGCATCATACGCCTACTGGACAAAAATGATGACCCTCTTTTTGTTTGTATGAAAAACCGACCGACTAGAAATCACCTAATAGTGTTTACCGAGTAATAGCTATTCACTGCTTTACCTAACAGCTATTCTTTGCCAAGCCTCTTGACACAGATACCGATCACACGAATGTTATATTCAACGTCCAATAAATCCCAGCCTTAGTTACACTTTACAGCACCGCTAACGAGCAACAAAACAAAAAAGAATAGAACCTGTAAGTGTCACTCGTTCTGACCTCAGGCGGGGAAGTTTCCACAATAAGAGAACCAGATAGAGTAACAAGTCGGAAAATTTCCTCCTTTTGCTCGACGCCGGCAACCGGGTCGGAAATATCGACTTGAAAATTTCTAGTTTGTTAGATGCTCTGCGCGGGTGACACCGCACCCCGAGATTGGATTATTTTTAGTTGCAACCTTGCGATTCGTCGATTTTGCCCGATAGTGCTGGCGCGGTTAAGTACTACCCGGCCCTGGTCTCACCTCGACGGTATAAATTATCGCGTCAGACAAAGAAAGAAGTCTACTCGTTGAATAGACTATTAAATCCTTGTACGCCGTATCGATGAGAAAGTCGTGGAAATACCGAATTAAAAGTATACCTTAGAACAAAAGAAATATACATAAAAGAAACAAAACTGTCAATCTCAGATAATCTAAAAGCTCTAAGAATGGAGCGTTAAACAAACCCCCTTTAAAATATTCAAGTTCCAGTATAGTATGTTTGATTTACGTTCACATTTTTATGGCCATGTATAGATTTTCCTAATAATCCAGCATGTCTAGTAAAACTTCTCGTACAGAACGTTGTAAGAGCCAAGAATTTCCTAGAAATATATGTCTTTTTGTGTACGCGGTTCAGCATGTGAGCACATACATATTTATCGGTCACAGGTGTCGCTTCGTTATTGAGTTTGCTAAATTAGTCTCATACGATATTATGCAAATCGTGACACAGACGGTTTGCACATTTTGGAAATTCATTGTGACCGGACCTTTGTATTGAATTATGCATGTGCAATATGTACCGGGATTTGAATTACAACCGATGCGAGCGGCGGACATCACGGATCAGGTTTTTATTTTGTAATAACTTTCAAGGGCGAATTTATTAAACCAGACTGTGACAGAGTCACAGTTAGGTACGACGACGAGCGAAGCGAGGAGGAGTGTTAGGTATCTTGCGAACACAACATACCCCACTTACAGTCCAAGATAAAAAAAAACTGTGACAGAGTCACAGTTAGGTACGACGACGAGCGAAGCGAGGAGGAGTGTTAGGTATCTTTCGATCACAACGTACCCCACTTACTGTCCAAGATAAAAAAAACTGTGACAGAGTCACAGTTAGGTACGACGACGAGCGAAGCGAGGAGGAGTGTTAGGTATCTTGCGATCACAACATACCCCACTTACTGTCCAAGATAAAAACAATCTGTACCTAATAGCAATGTTGTAAATAAAGCTAAGTAACTACTTAGAAAAAAACAGGCTTATGCGTTTTGCAGTTTATGCGTTTATACAGTATTGTTAAATTGTTTTATGAGCAACCAATTTATGTCCATTATACAGTATGCTTAAATTTTTTTTATGGGCATCTAATTTATGCCCATTACACAGTTTGATTCATTTGACTATTAAGAGCATTCAATGTGAAGAAGGAAAAAAAATATGATGCATGGTTAATATTTGTATGGTTATGCTTCATATTTTTTCCCTCTTGACATTAAATGCTGAAATACACAAGGAATACATTTTAGCGCCTCGTCGTTTATAGTACTGCTTAAAATAAAATGTATTACTAACAAATTATAAGAGGAAACAGTAAGGTCGAGAGAATTGAAAATTAGGTATTTGTAAAATGTGTAGCTGTCCCGCACTGCCCGCCTCTTCCCCGCAGAGCGCGATAGAGACAACTGCAGCTTGGACCGAAAATACCTTTTAAAATTTCATGAAAACAACGTTTCGTAGTCCCCTGATTTCTTCCCCAAAACTTAACCTATTTAACTAATTTTTTCATTAAACATTAAAGAAAGGCTTTGGCCATGTTCATATGTTTTCCTTTTTTTTAATAATCTAGTCAAATTTGTTTTCTGGATGTGTCAACACAGCGGAAAATCTGGCATTTTTTAAAGGTTAATATAAGGATAATATAATTGGACAAAAAAATATTGCTCTACTGGCATTATCCAGGGAGGAAACAGGGGACTACGTTTGTATGGAAAAACTGCCCTCCTGTTTCCTGTTAACTTTACGCGCCTAACCGCCCAGTTCAACTATTCTACTGCTCAGTATTTATTGAACTGCCCGTTTAAATTATTGTACGACTCATTTTTAGGGTTCCGTAGCCAAAATGGCAAAAACGGAACCCTTATAGTTTCGTCATGTCCGTCCGTCCGTCTGTCCGTCTGTCCGTCTGTCCGTATGTCACAGGCATTTTACTCAAAAACTACATGATGGATATTGATGAAATTTGGAATATAGGTGTCTTGTATGAGCCGCTACTTAGTTTGGTAGTTAAAGAACTAAAAAAAATATTTTTAGTGTGGTACATAGTTCGACAGCTCTTTAAAAACTACTATAAGGTTTCAAAATAATGTTTTTGATTAAGTGAATATATTTGGAAATAATCGCTCCGAAAGTTGTGTAAATTGTGTCCCCCCCCTCTATCTTCTAAACCGTGTGTCCGAAAAATATAAAAAAAATCACGAAGGAACTTTCAATGAAAATTATTTTCAACAAGATCGGATTAACCGTTTTTGAGTTATTGCCGATAAACTGCGCTTTTCAACAAAAGGACGTAATTGCTATGAAGATACGCTCTTTTGTTGTTGTACTTTTTTACATCGTATTTTTTACCTTACGGCTATGGAACCCTACACTGAGTATGGTCCGACATGCTCTTGGCCAGTTATTATTTAGTTTACTGCTCAGTTTTTACTGCTAAACTAGTTTGCAAACATGCGTTTTTTATTTTTTTACCTACCATAACTCAAATATTGAACTGCCGCTTTAATTCTATGCCATAAAATCGAAGTGGCCGAGTCTAGTTTATTTAAAGGGCCTACATTTAGTTAGGACTGTATTCATCCGTGACTTCGCCCTTATTGTTAATGCCCCATGGGACCCTTTTACCGGGATATAAAGTATCCTATGTTTTAATTCCGGACTTCTCTTATGTGTGATTCGTCTATGTGCATGCCAAATTTAATCTCAATCCATCCAGTTATTTAGTAACAAACATCCAAACATCTTCACAAACTTTCACATTTATAATATTAGGAGGATTATTAAACCAGTTGTAATTATTATGCTGCCCCCTCGTAATTATACAAAGGCGCATACCTAATTACGAAAATGCCTGTATTCATTAGTTGCTAGATACAGGAATGGGTAAGGACCAAATTTTTGGACCTGTAGCACAAATGAAAATCACACTGGATGTGTGACACCGGAAAAAAACGTTGTACAACTTTGTGTCACACCGGAATGAAAATTGTCACCAAAATGACCTAATAATCGCCACAATTTCTAAATTTCGCCACGTAACCAACTAAATTTTGATATTTTTTACTTTAAAGGGTATCGTTTAAGTAAATACTTTCACTGTCAAATAATCTTCAGAAAACACAGTATTTCTTTTTAACCGACTTCCAAAAGAAGGACGGTTCTCAATTCGTCTGTATGTTTTTTTTTTTTTTTTTATTTTTTTTTTGTGTGTTTGTTCACCGATTACTTGAAGACGGCTGGACCGATTTGGAAAATTCTTTTTTTGTTTGAAAGGGTAGACTTCCGAGGTGGTCCCATCGTAACCAAATCAGGATCTGATGATGGAATCTTGGAGAAATCGAGGGAACTCTTCAAATATTATAGGCACACATATAGTGATTTCGGTATTTTTCGTAATTTCTCGTCCATCTCTTATTAGCAACGAGTTTCTAGTGTTAACCGACTTCAAAACAAAGGTTAAAAAATTTGTATCTAGGTTTCTTCCCCGATTACTTGAAGATGGCTGAACCTATTTGGAAAATTCTTTTTTTGTTTTAAAGGGTATACCTCCGAGGTGGTCCCATTGCAACCAAATCAGGATCTGATGATGGTATCTTGGAGAAATCGAGAGAACTCTTCATATATCATAGGCACACATATAGCGATTTTGGTATTTTTCTAAGTTTCTCGTCCATTTCTTATTAGCAACAAGTTTTTAGTGTTAACCGACTTCAAAACAAAGAGCAATTTTTATGTAGGTTTGTTCCCCGATTACTTGAAAACGGCTAGACCGATTTGGATTTTTTTTCTTTTAACTAAATAGACTTAAGTCTATTTGGTCAAAACAATATTAATTACCACTAAAAATTAAAAAATAAACTAAATTTTTAAAACAAAAAATAAAAACCGACTTCCAAAAACTTTAACTAAAAACCAAAAAATAATATGTTAATCACCCCAAAGAAATGGATAATCAACGATTCATATATACATATACAGATATTTATAGTTTTTAACCTGTTATTTTTGAAGTCGGTGCCAGCTAAGGAGCTCAGCATAGCCAGCTTTTGATATTTTTTACTTTAAAGGGTATCGTTTAAGTAAATACTTTCACTGTCAAATAATCTTCAGAAAACACAGTATTTCTTTTTTAATACTCAGAAGATCTTGGTGACGCGCGAGTACCAGCACAGACACATGGCTCGTCTAACAGTTGAAAAACATGGCGGCCGCGTCCAAGGCAAAATTTTCAGTAACAACACAACTTTGTCATTAATAATACATTACATAACTAGGGTGGTAATACAAAGAAAAGCCGAGATCGTAGATATTTGCGGCCCGAGCTGCAAGCGAGGGACGTAAATATGCGATCGAGGGCTTTCTTTATTACCTCCCGTGTTGTGTACATCATTTTATGTCTACACTTGGCCAGAAAGCGACTTTTTCCGTACGCGCAGCGTGCGGAAAAAGCCACTTTATGGCCAGGTGTGGCATAAAATAAATAAACTACTAGTTAGTGCTATGGGTTTTGGAATTCTGCCGCCGCACAACCAAAGTGTTACAACGGGAAACATTTTCGTGACACATCTTCGTTTTAAAAATTTAAATTTAAAATATTGAATATTCCGCATTTAGATATTTATCGTTTTCATTATCGTTTAGGCATTTTTATGCAGATTCATGGTACAATTAATAAACTGCTAATGATAGCTATATGTAATAAAAAGTAAAAAATACATTTGTCCAAAAAACCGGAGAGGGGTCACACTTATTTTCTTTGAAGCAAAAAAAAAGGAAACTACTTTGACATATCGATGGCAAAAAGCGGAAATGTAGTAACCGCCAAGGGGTTCCTTTGGCTGTTACTACATTTCTGCTATTTGCCATCGATATGCTTTCCTAAAAAAATAAGCAAAAATAATATTAAATATTTAATCACATATTTTTAAGATGTCACTAATTTGTTTGTGGCTTTCAATAACCACTTTCGGTGGGTTATAAGGGTAGTTCTCTGCGACTAAATAGTCGCACCAATCGCATCACATTATGGATGAGCTCCCTATAACCTATGGAGTCATTTTCGGTTATCTTGTCTTGTAGAAGTCGCGTGCCTCTGCTATTTTTATCATGATGATCCTGATTGCTTTTATAAAACGGCCAATAATAGTGGTGATGGTAATGAAGCAAGCAAAACGGCATAAAATCGCAGAGAACTACCCATAATATTGTATATTCAATCACCAATAAGGGGGACAACATTTGTGTCTGGACTGGCCAAGAATTAGGTCCTTACCCGAATACTATTGAATAGAAGGATAATTGTATAATGTTATTTCTAAAAAGCGTAATAACGTTTGCTCCCTGTCACTAAATTTTATAACGTATCAATAAAAAGTGGACCCAAGAGACGCATCAAAGCCCCCATTTAATCCTACGACGTCATCACGCAACGCAATTGCGATTCAATCTCATTACTATATAACCGCATTAGACGTTCAAATATACATACTCTCGTTTTGATTCGTAGGTCGTTCGCGTTCAGTTCTGTTTTACTAACGATATTCGCAGATTTTTAGTTCAAAATCATTTATTTTTAACAAGGTGTTTACAGATGGTGACGAATCCTCCTTTTAAGTGTTGCACTTGTATTAGGAGGCATTCGCTCTTTCATACAAGGTCATAACATAAATTATGCTAAAAATAAATTCAACTAGAAAATACGGTATACATTTGCATTTATATGTGGGTACTGGGTAACTAAGAGTAAAATACAGTTGAGAATGAAGGGAGAACTCATTCTGCGAGAGATATCCACAGTAAGTACTGAATGAAGCAGAATGAGTTCTCCCTTAAGGCCAACGCACACCGGCTGCGTGTGCGTTGCGTGCACGCAGCAGCTCCTTGACTTTGTGCGTAACGCGTTCAAAATGGCGGCTCAAAGTCAAGGAGCTGCAACGCGCACGCGACGCGCACGCATCCGGTGTGACCAGGCCTTTAATGATGTAAGTTATATTTACATTACACTTTATAAATTTGGGGGCTGCCGGCTGGGCTATCTATTGCAATTTTTAGGGTTCCGTACTTAAAAGGTCCTCCGGGTCCAGGCCTGTCTGTCAAAAGCTGTATCTTTTGAACCGTAATATACAGTAACGTAACGAAAATGAACCGTAATATAACGTAATACCGCATACAAGAAACGTACTTTTTGGCGTTTTTTGCTCGACGTGGTACGAAACGGAACCCTAGGTGTGAGAATCCGACTTGCATTTGATTTTTATTTAGGTGCACAATCGTAAACATATTTATGCCACACCTGGCCATAAAGTGACTTTTACCGCACGCTACGCGTACGGAAAAAGCCGCTTTCTGGCCAAGTGTAGACATAAAATGATGTACACAACACGGGAGGTAATAAAAATATCCTCTCTCTCTCTCTATCCTCGATCGCATATTTACGTACCTCGCTTGCAGCTCAGGCCGCAAACATCTGCGATCTCGGCCTTTCTTTATTTTACCACCCTAGTTGTGTAATGTACTATTATGACAGATCCTTGTTATTGTAATTAGAACTACGTATTATGTAGTTTTAGAAGTAATACGTAGCACGTCACCCTAGCGTGTCAACTGACAATGCATAATGAATAGTTGACAGCTGATGATGAGCACAATGAATTGTCTGGGTGAATGAATTTGATGTGCAGCTATTTGATTAATAGAAGTTAGAAATAGGGTATGGTTAAGGACAGTAAGGGATTGAGATTTAACGTTTAGATCTGATTTAGTTAAAGTAATATTCAATAAGATTTGATAAAAGAGAGGAAGGGGTAAGCAATTTTTTGTATAAACAAAGCTGGCAGCATTGAGCAGTGTCGACGAATAGTGTCGCTTATTTATTTATAATCCAGTTCATTGAGATTCTTAAGATAAAAAAAAGTACCTGAAATGCCTGTCAAACATAGGTACCTAATCCAGACTACCCAATATTTTGATTGGTTTCATTCATGGTGGATCATTTCAGGCAGTTAATGAAACCATCTAGGACACTACGGGAGGGTTTTGTCGTAGAACTTGTTTGGATTTATGGCATTTTTACATCAGTTTAATTTGATCACAGAAATATATTGAGGTGGAAAGAAATAGTTTGTCAATTTGTATGGGAACCAAGCGTGTAAGATTTTGCGGTAGACGTTTGCCGTTAAGAGTGTAACTTAGTGAAGGAAAAGATAAATTTTCCATTTAAGTTGTTGTTTTTAGCACGCGAGGTACATACACTTTTTTCCTTTTATCTCGATATATTTCTGTGGATTTGATAGTATAAAGGTCGAATAGACGGACGTAGTTGACGTTGCGACATGAACATATTGCCGTGTGAACGTACCATCTGCATATTTTCAAGTTTCGTCGTAGTTGGACCCTTAGTCTGTGGCTATTTGCCTGTGTACAGTGAGCGCAAAGGATAATCCTTAATTCGATCCACTTCCCCAAAATAAAGTGCCGACACTCTATTTATCATTATTATACATTTGCTCCGTGGAGAAATTAGCCAATTTCCATGCTAAAAGCCGCGGCCACTTCCCGCGGCGCGCTCCATCCGATATTCAATGCCATCGACTTACCCAAACCACAGTACATGGATCAAAGTCAGTACATTTTCTGGCATACTACGCAACTGATTCCACAAAACCAAGGAAACTTCACTCGACGTTTACTATCAATAAGATCAAAGTAAACATTAATTAGGTGTTGAGAAACCTCTAACACAGTCAAAAGCAACCAGTAATAATTGGAAAATAAATGTTTTAAAACTAACTGGCCAATTCACGTCGATTTTGACACTCAATTTTCTACTCATGACAAAGTTACTGATGATGTTGCTTTACTGTGGCGAAGTGGCCCGATCCTACATTATTGATATTTGACAAATAAAGTAATATATCAAACCACATTAGAGGGGTTGGGTACCGTATAGACATAATCTTGACCGATAAGACTGGATGCCATTACGTTTATTGCCGTAGCTGCAGGGGTGTGCTCAAGTGCTAAGTGACAGCTGTTAGGGCTGCCTCATGCGGAGTTGATGTGTTGGCATGCCTGTTTTAAAACCACCATTTAGAGTGTAGGTTGTAAGAATAGTTTTTGTTGATAACATATGTAACTATCGTTATTTATTAAGCCGTACAACTTACTAATCAGGGTTCGAGCTTATAGGAAATTTGATTACTTATATATATTTTTAACACTTTCAGTGCCAATGCCAAGCTCCCAAATTTTTATACAAAATGAACCCAATCAGACTATTGACACTGAATGTGTTAAGCACGCTGAATTTTACAACTCATTATTTGAATCATTAATTTTTACTTATATGATCATGTTTTATCAATACAAAATATATACTATTTACTTATTTGGATATGAATTAAAAAAAAATTAAATTATATTCTATAAGGTTTTTGATTTCGACAACCTTGTGCCCGATTCGTGGATTCCATCAAAGCAGTGGGGGAGCTGTACATAATAAGTTACACATACTTACAGTTTAAGTTAGTAAAAATAGATACGGGCAATTTGAAAAATGAAAATCATAAACTGATATCACGTCACAACATTAACATTATAAATGTGAAAGTTTGTGAAGATGTTTCGATGATTCTAAATAACTGGGTACCTAAGAACTGGATGGATTGAGATGAATGGCATGCAAGAGGACCAAGTCCTGGTCCTGGAAACATAGGATACTTTATATCCCGGTAAAGAGTTCCTTTGGGACAGTAACGAAAACAACGCGGACCAAGCCGCGGGTAAATGCTAGTCGTATAATTGTAGAGTTGATCCAAATATAGCCCAGGGAAAATCAAATACTATTTTTTGTTTTTATTAAATGGGAATACAAAGCACATGAAATAAAAACAAAAAATAATTGAATGCTGGTATAGTTACATGTCAAAATTAGGGTTTCATAACTGCGGCAGCAAACCTTACCTGTAACAAGAGATATCGTAAATGAATAAATAATATAGTACATTACACAACTAGGGTGGTAATACAAAGAAAGGCTGAGATCGCAGAAGTTTATGGCCCGAGCTGCAAGCGATCGAGGGCTTTCTTTATTACCTCCCGTGTTGTGTACATAATTTTATGTCTACACTTCGCCAGAAAGCGGCTTTTTCCGTACGCGCAGCGTGCGGAAAAAGCCGCTTTATGGGCAGGTGTGGCATAAAAAATATTACCTACCTACGTAAGAATATAAGTCTGCTTTTATATGCTAATGACCAAACTTTTTTTAATGAATTAAAAAAATGGCTTGTCCGAAAGGCATTTTATGACATTTCGGAATTCTATGATTTCACATCCTGAAACCAATTATTATTGTCGAATGATTATTTGAATATTATTAGTGTAAGTAACTGTCAGTGTAAGAAATTTATTGGAACATAATTATTATCTTTTTATTATTGTAATTTAATTTAATTAATCTTATTGTAATATTTTTTTGACATGTGAAATCGAAAAACATTTTACGAATAAATGAGTATGAGTATGAGTATAAGTACTTAGGATCACAGAAATAATATCGAGATAGAAGGAAATAGTTCGTCGATTTGTATGGCAAAGAAGCGTATAACGTTTTTCGCTTGGCGTTTGACGCCAAAAGCGCAATTTAGTGATGGAAAACATAAATTTTCCATTTCATTTGGTGGTATTTGAACAATTAATTATACCATTATTATCAGATCTTCAAATCTGCTAATAATATTGACGGAAACTGAAGTTACCGGTATTCCAAAATAGGTGGCCGCCACTTCTTTTTAGCACGCGAGGTACATACACGTTTTTCTTCTACCTCGATATATTTATGTGCTTAGGATATTGGAAATTATAATTAGCAACCACTTTTCAGATAAAAAACAACAGATAAAAGGTAACTCAATAAAATACATTTAAATCGGCTAATAAATTGTTGTTAGGATATCTCGCAACAAAAATGCAAAGAAAATATTGAGAACTACTCTTCTTGAAAGCCTGTGGTTAACTCAATTTCCAACATTTGTACATAATTTGCTAGTAGCATAACACATTATATCGCAGAATGTGCCTCCAAAACATATTCGTGATTTCTTTTCACATAATTTCACCCAAAAAGAAGTAAACAACTCCGAGTGATGGGCTACTTACGCTCATTTCACTGCGGAGATGATTTGTTTTTATCACCCATGTCACTTAGGTTATTTATTATAACTAGGGCAAGTCATGTAGGCAGTGAAAGGACGATGAATAAATAAGATAAATCAACGGAGAACAAAGAACATTTATACACATTGCAAAGTGAAATCACAATAGCACATGCCATCGCATTGTGAATTTGCGACAAAAACATTCCTGCGGCCGTATTCTGGCAGGGCAACTTAAACAATGTTCCATCTGGAGTTTCAGGCCGAAAATTATTCAAGTTACTGTATTGTCACTGTTTAATTTGTTTCCTAATACTCTTTTCTTAAGCATATTAAACCTACAAAACTATATGCGGTCGCTTTAATAAGTTCTATATGTATATCAAATATACTTAGATCGTTCCTATTTATCTGCATCTATTTTTTTCTCTTCATTCAGATCAGTGTGAAAGACATGAATAGTGATGTTGATGTATCACGCTACAAACAAGTCTAGTTGTGCTGATTTGACAATACAGGTATGGTGGCAATATTGCTGCCGATATTCTAGTGTTCTTATACTCTCATGCATAAAACAGTATGAAAAAGAGATGTCATGTATAGACGTACAAATTAATTGAGAGCGAGAGAGAGGGGAATGTGTCAAGTGTCCTTACTCGCGTTACGACAAATAAAATAGAACACAAGGGACAGTCATACACAAATCAACCTAGTCACGAACTAAGCAATGCTTGTGCTATGCTGCCGTCCTAGTGTAAAAGGCGACTTTTTACCATGGAAGCTCATAGTAAAAAGTCGCCTTTTAGACTAGGAGACGGCAGTATGGGTACTAGACGTCGAAAAAGCTCGACTAGTCACTGTTGCCACGTGGTTGCCACTTCCCCGCACCTCACGCATACCGCGGCGTTCAGATAAGTGGTGCATCTACAGAAATACCATTTTTATACTATTTGTCCATGTCGAATATTCCTCGTTTCTGGAATAGGGCTAAATTGCGAGTGCGAGCCGTTCCGCCCTTTGTCATAAATCAAAAATTAATTTATATAATACATCGCGATCTCATGATGTACTTTTTTTAGCTATTTTTGAAGCCTTATGTAATTTCTTCTTGTCAAAAAATATATGTTTGAATTATGTTCTTTGTATTTGTAACTTAATAAGCTTAGAAATAATCATAAAATTTATTTTAAAGAAACATGAGGTGACGCACCGGTTTTTGTATGGTTTTCTAAATACTGATAAAAATATAAAAATATTATATTGGTCATAATAAAAATGTTATATTTCATATAGTATGATATGTAGCATCGTTTAATGGCACTAGTCATTTATATTGGCTATGAAGTCCTATGCGGCGCTGTTAGGATCTTCCGACAGACTGACAAATTACTCCATAATCGCGATTACCACGAATTGCTTTATTTTTTCAGACTATGCTATATACCTGGGTATATTTAAGGAAGATGAGCAGGTACGAAAGTGTGCAAGTCACGTCAAACAGCACTCTTTGGTTTCTTTCCCAAGATTCTGTTCCACTCATTACCCCCTAAGCCTCATCTCTAATGTACAAGTTTGTTGGAGTTCCGAACACATCGACTGCTTACTTTCCGTAGTTCGCATCTCATTCGATTCTTTGACTTTAAAAGGAACCTTGCTGCGCATGAAATAAAGTCCACTTTTTAAATGTGCTAGATCATAAATGTTTGGAAAAGAAAGTAAAGATTCGGATGTGAGGGTTTCACTATGTGACGTGTGCAGTGAGCATATGATGGCAAGTTATTCGTTCTGGCAGGCCAGGCACATTGATTGTAACGGATTGTTTTTGCTACGCCGCTGTACGAGTGAAGTCATTTAATTATGTTAGTAATGTATATTTTGATTCATGTGAAAGTCGTGGTGTATAATGGATTATCTTATACCGGGCACCAGATACGTCAAAGATTAGGATTTCCAAAGTATGTATTCATTCAGTACATATCAAATATGCTCCATTTACATCATAAAGTTTTTAAGAAGCGACTTTCCATGTCCCGCTAAGTCTTATCCCCTCTTTGTATTAAAATAAATTACATTATATCTTATGTTTCAAATATCATGGTCTCTATGCCGCAAAAAATCCACATAGACACCAATCGACACATAAAAATCGAAACGATTCGAGACAGAGACTAATGACTAGACATGTGCGCCGATCAAAAAACTGTCGGCGGCGGCGTTTGACAAAAAATCGGCGGCGGCGGCGTATTTTCGGCGTGAAATCGGCGTGATTGAAACATGATTTCACACATCAAAAAACCGTAATTCAAGGACACAGTTATTTAAAATATCGCCGTACATCACCTTAAACTCTGATTTAATGCCATAAACATATATTTTTACAAAAAAATCGAAATAAAATGGTTAAAATTTGCGTTTTTTGCCTTTTTGGCACTAGCGATCATAACGTTACGATGCCAAAGCCATCCACTGAGGGAAGGTGACCCATGCTACATCTTGGTTCTACATGGTACATCTTCGGTCTATTCGAGAGGTTTTAGGCCTTATCAGACATTATTTATTCGAGCTATATGGTATGGCCACTTGGTTATTCGGAGCTACATCAATGAAATAGTGCTTCTACGGATTTCCTCATTTCTATGGAGATACTTAGGTTCACACAGGTCATCACTGCCTGTATGAGAGAAGTTCACTGGCCAAACGCCTATAGTTGCAGGATCTAAAGCGTCGCGAGGATGAACTTAAGTTTTTCCAACGTTACCCAAACGTGTTAGACTACGCAATAGACCAAAATTAGATTAGGTACCACAAAAAGGCTTGTTTTTTCGATCTCTGGGACTTAACTGTCATCTTTAGGAAGCTTCCATGTAATTCCATAAGAGCGCGTGGTCAAGGTACCTCAAGGCCGAATCTCTAATACGGTTCGGTACTGGAAAAACATATATAGGTAGCAGCAGACATAAGCAAACCACCGCTGTCACAAAAGTATAGTAAACCTGGTTAATAAACCAGCGAACAAAATGATTAAAAAGGGCAGAGTTCAAACTGGCTGGACTACTTACCAGCTACAAATAACTTGCCATTCACTTTGATGGACACTTTAGTTCCTCTGATGCCCAATATCTTCCTGGACTCAAATATTCCCAAAGGCTTAGAAATGGGCCGAACTAAGGCTACTGCTGTTATAACTCAAGTATTTGGTCCAGAATGTTTGGCAGAACTGATAGATTTATTAAAAACTATAAGGGTTCCGTTTTTGCTATTTTGGCTACGGAACCCTAAAAAAGAAAAAAACTACGTTTCTATGATATTAAATGAAACCACAGATACATCTTTATCAAAAAACAATGTGCATTCATTGTCATATATTGTGTTGAAGATTTCAATATCAAAACTTCGTTTCTTGATATGGTGGAGCCAGAGTCAATGCTCAGGGGTTAAATGCTCATGAAACCTACACAGCTGTGGTATATTGAACGCAGCTTAGGCGTTCACCTCTCTCTTTCCCGCCTTGATGATCTCTCTCTTTTATATTAGCCATTGTCACATGTGTTCAGCTCTGGTTCAAATAAATCCTAATTAATTAATTATAGGAGTTTAATTGAGATACCGCAATCTGTATTCATCTCATCATCATCTGTATTCTCTAATTTAAAAGATTATGAGTTTACAGAGAAAGAACATAAACCAAAGTATGAGATAAATTCTACTCCAAGAACCTGTAAGACGTCTTTTCTTAGAAACTGATTACCACAGCTTTGGTTTTTTTTTTTGGTTGGTTTGTGTCCCGTATGGTCAATATTGACCACTTTTGGTTGATCTGGAGTTGTGCCCCTCTCCGAAGGAAGGAGAGGGTTACAGGAGCACAGCTTTGGAGGATGTCTTGAAGCTTTTGAACTAGAACTGATTTAGAATCAACGTCGCTAACGACTACCTTCGATTAGCTAATGAGATCGTCGTGATGGTATAGTCCCTACAGGGCGCGAAAAATATGCTCAACGACCGCTGTGTTTATAAGACGAAAGTTATGTCGAACTCCCTGATACCCCAGTCGCTCTTGGGGCCGTTAACCTTGAAGTTGTCTAGGACGAGAACTACGAATACACATATGTAGCTGAAACATACACTCCAGTTCTTCTCTGTCACCGTGTCTCAATGTCTCAAGAATAGTTTTTGACTAGTGACGAGATATCCAGTAGACGTATAGTCTTTCACCTTCATAAATAGGGTCGAGTCGCTCAACGTTCCATAGAGAGAGCTAGACCAAATTAGTAATTAGTAAATCCGTTTCGTTCCGTTTCCAAAGAACCTACTTAGGTGACATAACTCTAGCAAGATGAGGTGGTAATGGGCTGGGCATATAGCTCGAGCAACAAAGACCGATGGGATAGAAAGGTTCCCAAATGAAGACCACGAATCTGAAGGAAGATGGAGCGTGGGTTGGCCTCCACAAAATGATCTGAGGACATGTTTAAGTTCGTCGGCATTCGATTAAGAGAAAACGTGTGCATTGCGACTGTTCGTTCGGAATTGTTTAGGGCAGACCTATGTTCATCAATGAATGTCTCCGGATTGAGATGATAATGATGATCTAGACCATTTTAACTAGCCTCTGCCGTCTTTTGAAATCCTACGAGAGGATAATAAGAAAAAACGTTATCCAAAAATGGGATGAACCTTGATTTCAACAGAGTATATGCTATGAACTGCTAGAACAAAGTGTTAAGTAAGGTTAGTTTTAATATATGGTACGAAAATCTGCTTTTGCAATAAGTTTTTTATTCACGCCGATTTCACGCCGATCAGAAATCGGCGGCGGCGGCGTGGCCAAAAAAGCCGGCGGCGGCGGCGCGCCGGCGCGGCGCACACCTCTACTAATGACATTGTAATTACAAATTTCTTTGTAAACGGCAAACGACTTGTAGGTAAACATAACAAAGAGAGCATGTTCGAAGCGATATAGTGAGTTGAAACAATAGAAAAGATTTACTTAATTAATAAATAATTTAGCTAAAATAAATTAATATTACATAGACTGAATTAGCCCTTACTGTAAAAATAATAATTTAGCATACAGATGTAGTGCAAAATAGTCATAGTCATATGACGGATATACACTTTGACTCGCCAGTATATTTTAGAAAGTATGTTAGTAAGTGTTTGAGTAAACTCAGTGTAATCTAACTGAAGTTACGAGCGCAACTTAATTAAGTTTTAATTTTTAGTGTTAAGTAGTATTAGTTTATATTGTTTTTCCTTATAGTGCATGCGGTGTTTACCTTTCAGTAATTGGTACACTAAGCAAATATAATATATTTTGTAAGTATCAAATGTCTAACCAGTGTAAACAATTGTTGGTGAACCAAATAAATAAAATAAAAAATGATTTTCCATCGGGAAAACTCGGATCTCAATTGGAATACGATGGCACCCGAACTGTCAATCAATGATTGTATTAAATGAGTGGCGTTTTAATATCCACTAATATGGAACTTTATTGTTTAGTGTCAAATGTCAAATTCAAGTTAATAAAACTACTGTTGTAATTATTAATCAAAATAAAATTTGAAGTGAAAAATGGCGGCTGTAAGATGGGTACTGAAGCTGATTGAGAGAGCACGATAAATATGAACTTTTCCGATAAAGTACGATGGAAAATCATTTTGCACTACATCTGTGCTCATGTATTTATTTACTAATGAAAAAAATATATTTAGAAACCAGCTTTAATAGTATGTGTCAGATAAATGATTTAGCACTGAATCAAAACTAAAATAATGTAATACCGCAAAAGAAATTACATTATCTCTAAAGCTCTTAACTAGATACAATGACATTTAAGGGTCCCTATTTAGGAGGGACAAGCACACCTGTGGGATTTAATAAGCTGCTATTCGGTATCATAAGAATACAGAGACCCAGCTGGTTTTTGTTGCGTAAAACAACGAACGCAGACGAAAATAAACCTTAATTTCTAGGTCGCAGGCTTGTTTTTGGTTGCGACCAACAATTAAGTACGTTGTATAAGTTTCTCTGGAATTGTGACAAATATTTACTATAGTGATCACTGTCTAGACATTTCTAAGGGTTATTTAGTTCTGATTTAGTTAATTGGCCGCTAATTAGGGTAATTTTTTTAACTCATCATCTTTTTTGGGATTTTGATTCAATCCAAGTGTTATATTTGTATTTACTTGCTTTAAAAAAACTTAAATAATTCACACGGATAAGACACGACGTCTTCTTTGTAAATATTCTGGAAGGTCAGAGAAAGGCGAAAGTAGACTAAACAACGTGATCTGGAGACCAAAAGGCTAGCAGAGAATAGAGAAAACTGGCGATTACTCAACCGAAAAGAGACGAGCTCTTATGTTTGATGATGATGAGATATTACCTTTCCCTAACTATAGTTCTATATAGTGGTATGATGACGTTGTAACCATAAACATATTTGAATATATAGTGGTTAGTGTCCGACCGAAACTAGTTTTCACCGCCGAAACCGAAATCGAACTTAGGCTTTGACCTCAGTTTCGGCCGAAACCAGAACCGAAACCGAAACTTCCATATAAAGTCATGTTTTCATGGGAAGATAAAAAAAAAAGACAATCAAAATCAGTCAGTCTTCATTTTTAAATAACATTTTAATCATTTAGTCTCTAATATTTAGCTAATAATGAATATAACATATCAAAAATATCAGTGTTTTTTAAAACAAAGACGATCCGATCGCAGTACGAAACCCATCAAATTCAGTTTCGGTTTCGGCCGTAGTTTCGGCCGGATGGCAGCTGAAACCGAAACTATGCCGAAACCTTTTATTTTGCCGAAACTAGACCGAAAACCGACATTTGGGTCGGACTCTAATAGTGGTATGATGAGTTGATGACAATTGACATCATATAAATAAATATTTGGGGACATATAGGTATCTTAAACAAGTCAACGACGTAGACGACGATATGCATACTTATATACATAGATAGAAAACATTCATGACTGAGGAACAAATACTCCCGCTCATCACACAAATATTTGTCCTTACCAGAGTTTGAACTTGGTACCTCCAATTTCATAGGCGGTGGCATTCCTACTAAGCTAAATGTCGTCAATATGATTTGCATACACAATTTTTTACTCTATGTGTAATCTATTCATGTAGAATTTGCCCTAAGGTCCAAATATATCCTTAAAACTCTGTACAAGTTGATGACACAAGAAGTATTTTTGTTGGATCGAGATCTGAACACGTTAAAGCCATTAAGCCTAAGGCGAGTAATAAAAGAATAAAGTCCCCTTTTTTCACTCTCTGTATTCACAGCCGGCTTAGTACACACTTTCTGTAGGCGTAGATAGTTTTGGTTAAGAAAAAACATACCCTCATTTTCGTTAAAAAAGAAGGCCGAAACTTTGTGATAATAAAATATTTTAATTTATATTTCATAGTGCTCAGAATGGAATATTTACGGCTTAGTCTTTATATATAAAATTCAGATCTAGTAAATTGGGTCAAAAGATATCACGGCCAAATTGCTTTTCAAATAGCAAATAAATTACTAAGTTTAAGACTATGATGATAATTAAATAACATATTTCTTAACATTTTCCTATTAAGTCAAAATGTAATGCAACTCTAGGCATCAATTTTAATAAAAACTATCAAGAAACACACCTGTAACTAACCGTAGATTTTAAGCCGCCGGAGAGGTTGCCCCCTTATTTCTTGCGATCAATTTCGTTGGTCATCCGTCAGATAATCCCCGAAACATCCTGGGCTTCGTAGCGTTTGTAACACGGGTCTGGCCCGCTATTGATAGTCGAGGAATTACCTGCCGGGCTTCTTGTGCGATGTTTTTGTGTCTGTGCTTAATGTAATTACATATTATTGTTAAGTACCTATGTAAATATATGCATTATTTTTTTTTCTTACGTGTTTCGAAATATTAATTTCCCAGGAAGCTAATAAAACAGTAGATCTAACCATGTTTACCTTTAATACATATGGGCATAAAACTTAATTAGGTGAGGTAACTACAACAGACTTCGACAGTTGCCTTCTGTTAACCCTCTATCCGCACATCACGCATATTTACGGTTCACAGATAAGTTGTGCATCTATACAGTGTAGTGCCTTGTTCGTCTGATAAATAAATCAACATTAATTAAAATCCACTTTAAGGAACATTTAATAAATAAGAAATTTCTTGTTAAGTGCATTGTACAGTCTGCAACAGAGAAAACGTGCCATCTTGAGATATTGTTTTATATTTTCTTGGAAATTGACAGTAACGACAATGTATATGAAGGGTACACGGAAAGAACATGTCTAGTCACTTTTTTTAAATGAGGTTTTAATATAGCCCTATTGCTCAAGCACTTTGAACATAACAATCTGCTTCATAATCAACAATTTAGATTTAGGAAAGGACGTTTAGCAACTGATGCCGCTTCGGAACTCGTTAGGTGCATCTATGATATATGGGGTAGTGCCTGTGATGCCATAGGAATATTCTGCGACTTTTCGAAAGCTTTCGATTGCGTTGAACACAGAACCCTTTTATTAAAGCTAGAGCACTATGGCCTATCTCAAAACACCTTAAATCTTGTTTCATCATATCTTAGTCACAGAATGCAGACCGTAGTTGTAAACAGAACACAGTCCAAAGGAACGGCTGTAACATTGGGCGTGCCACAGGGCTCTGTCCTAGGGCCATTCCTATTCTTAGTTTACATAAACGATTTACCGTATGTAGTGGATGACAATTGTAGGATTGTTTTGTTTGCCAATGTTACATCCCTGATCTTTAAAATGTATCGTAAAACAGTGGACTTCCATGACATAAATAATACTTTAGCCAAAGTATTAAACTGGTTTACGATTAATAACTTATTGCTCAATTCTAAAAAAACGAAATGTATAAGATTCGCATTACCTGACGTAAAATTAGCTAGCACCATCAATATAGAGTTAAATAACGATAGGAACCTTCAGTGGAGTCCGCATATATTGTCTTGGGCCAGTAAACTAAGTTCAGCTGCCTACGTTGTCAGAAAAATCAGACAACTGACTGACGTGGAAACGGCACGATTGGTGTATTTCAGCAATTTCCACAGCGTTATGACATATGTCATCTTGCTGTGGGGGAAAGGCTGCTGATATACTCACAATTATTGTTTTACAGAAAAGAGCCATACGTTCTATATACATTAAGGGGCCTTTTCAAGGAGATTGGTATTCTGACAGCAGCATCGCAATATATCTGCGAAAATATTATTTACGCTGTTAAAAATATAGATTCTTTTAATATATTCATTGATTTCAATCCCTAAGTTTCGCGTGCTGTAGACCACAGGTCATTTATGGGCCAATGTGTTCTTTTATATAATAAACTACCTAAGGAGGTTTTGCAACTGCCTCTTCCTGCTTTAAAAAAATATTTAAAAACAGCCTTGCTACGGAAAGGTTACTTTGGTGTCGAAGATTATATAAAGGATAAAAATGCGTGGCCTGCGTAATTTAGACAACATTTATTTTTGAAGTATTGTTATTCCCAATGACATCCTGTAAATTTGAATGAATATGATATTGTTCTTTTTTTGACGATGCATAAAGCTGAGGCGCTTCTGCCTCGCTTGTAATAAACTACTGTGTTTATGTGTGTGTTTTTAATTTTAAATGTACCTACTGTTCTTGTACTAAATGTAGCCTATGATGATGCAAAAGTGGTTCTTATGAATCCTACTCGATTAAATGAGTTCTTATTCTTATTTTTAATCTCAAAATGTAGAGCTCGCAATGAACTATAACATACCACTTGATAGTGGGTGGATATATAAAAATAATATGTATTATTTTCACTTTTAAAGATGGTTACCATAGTAATTGTTCACGATGACCAACTTTCAAAAAGTTACTTAGGTGACTAAACATGTTCTTTCCGTGTACCCTTCATGTGACCTCTTCATAATTAATTATTGCAGAAAACTGTCTTTTTAACTCTTTTCATTGCAAAATGAGTGAGTTACAAAACAACATTTTATGAAATTTGACCTCGCCAAATTCCAATAAAAAAATAATTAGTCTCGACTTAGCGAGCGATGCCGAAACCGCAAAGTCAAACATTGAACCCATCGATCCTTCACCGCCTAATTCCTCCGGCCTCCTATACATCATGCTACAAACGTGCCTTTCGCGGTCCGCTTAATAAACGCGATTGAGGACCATTTCGGCACTGTTCACGGTCCATTGCTGGCGGAAATTACGTTGCGTTGCGGCCTCGGCTTTTTGTGCCCGAATGGGATGTCGTGCTATACGATAGTCACAATATAAAACTCATCTTATCGGTGCGGGAATAACGAAGCATATGAACTATTAGACCAAGTAAAAAACCGGTCAAGTGCGAGACGGACTTGCGCACCGAGGGTTCCGTACAAACTCATAAGTAGATACTTAAGTGAATAGTTCAAGAAAGTTTTTCTTGAGTTATTCATATGGTGGGACAAACTTAACTTTGCTATTGAAAAACTGTTGTCCCCATATATCGATATAGGTCGCGCGTTGTTTAGTAGCAGCAAATAAGTTTGTGTTACGATTATTGCGAATTTCTAAAAAAACTATGCAGGTTAGGAAAATCGTTATATTTTTCCTATAATATTTAGGATAATATTAATACGTAATTGGTAATTATTACAGATTTTTTTTGTTCAGTAACTTCGAAGATAATAGGGAGGAATAGTACATTGTGCACCGAGGGTAGTAAGAAGGGGATTACTAACGAGAGTCTATTAGAAGCCCGACGCCGTAGGCGGAGGGCTTTTAATGACTCGAGTTTGTAATCTTCTTACTGCCCGTGATACACACAATGTTTTTCATCACATTTGCGAGGAAAAAAAATAAAACATAAAAATGAAATAAACTAAACGCACCCGCTAAGAGACAACTTCAACTGTCAACTTTTTCAATATAGTCTTCCACAGATAATGCTAAGAACTGCGTTTAGTTTTTAAACTTGACAGGCAATGTCGCCAGATTGTACCGATTTTCAAAATAAAATTTTAAACTAAATTAATTTAATTGCATTAAAATAATCGCAAAAACTACGGAAATAATAGTAAAATATACCATATAAGTTTTATTTACACTAAAATTGGTATTGTAGCCAAGTTTTGAAGATGTGAAATAGCCTTGGCTGATTCGAAACCTCCTTAGTCTGAAATGACGTACGACTTTTAAAACTAAACTCATAACTCCCGAGGGAGTTATAGATTTTCATACAGTTTTTCCTCCCGTGGGAGTTATAGATATTTGTAACCCACGGGGGGTAAATCGGCTCGAGTTGGTCTATAAGCGCGCGTGTTATAACACCCTTTACGAGCAAGTGTGATGAAAATGGTATTTGATTTACCTTTTTCGTCCTAAATAAAAAAATATTATTAAGAAAAAATATAAAAATGGTTTTGGAATTAACAAAATAAGTCCTTTCATTTAGACATTTGACAGCTTTAAATTTTCGACCTCCATTTTGGCCCCCTTTAAAAACAGTAGTTGCTGAGATATCTGCTGCTGAGACAGAGTCGCACCATAATGGTTCCTTTTTTACCATTTTGGTACGGAACCCTAAAAAAGCCCAATGTGCCCCAAATGTAACAAAATCTTAGACATTTGAAATATAAAAAGAACTCTATAATTGTTACAGAACAAAATGCCAAGTTCCAACCAGTTTTCGTCAGTGTTTAAATAAACAAAAACCAATCTACATCCCCCTTCGAAATCTATCACGTCGATAAAACCTCTTCGCAGTTTTAAGCCGAAAACAGACGAACGAATTTGCGTCGTTTAAACCGGGGTTCACGACGGCGAGGTAGGAAATGCATTTGCAAATTAGATTTTGTGCCCTCGGCCTTATCGTGTCTCGTGTCTTCGACCCACTTGCCTTTTAACCTCGGTCACATGCCAAGATTTTAGAAAGCTCCCCTTTGCTATTGGGACTTTGATTTTTTTTTGCTCGTAATTAAATGCAAAGGTTTTTGCTGGTCGGCACAAATCCATTAATTGTATGAATCGAGATTGGGATGGGTAATGTATTCAAAAATGTGAATGAAAAGCGACACAGTCCGTTACGTTCGTATGAGCGTCTGGTTTTGTATGAGCCCATAAAGCCCTTTTACAAAATGAGTTGATTATTTATAAAAGTATGTATTATAAGGAAAAATACATGCACAAGTTTAAAAGTTCAAAGGTAAAATCGGCGGGATTGATCGCAACCATTCAAAACACCCCAATGGCGGTGTTAAAAAAAAGAATCTGACCGCAGGCAGTGCATTAGATCGTGTCTATGCTTTCAATTCCACAATCGTCGTGTCGTTCTACCCTCTAGCCATAAACAACTAGTCTGTATTAGAAAACAGCGGTGGTTTAAAAATGGCGGGCGCTCGTTCACACTCGATTGGGCAAGGAAATTGCTGCTCGCACCGGATTGGTTTTTACATGCCTGCAGAAGAATCTCGTTATATTCAAACAATAGTGAACGATTTTGTTTTATCTTTGGTTTACTTCAAGTAAGCAATCAATTTTATCATCACGGAAACGTTGGAAATAAAGCATTCGACGTGAATAAAAATATGTGAAGCAATTTTAGCGGATAAATAATGAAGTCCAAAATAACAAAGTACGATTATTATGGAATAAAATGAGTTCGACTTTTATTTATATCCCAGAAAAAACAAAACCTTATAAGTTAACTCAATGGGTTAATAACGCTTGGCATATCGTTTTTTTTTGTCCTTTATTATTGATATAAAAAATAATCGAACTCATTCATTATCGTTCAATCTCCTCGTTCAGTCTTTTCCCTACACTCATCCTCACATACATTAAGCGTGAGGTTTAAAATTAAAAGCAATTTTAAAAGGTGATAAACATTATGAGGTACTTTTTTATTTAAGCAGTATTGAGTGCAGGTACCATGAGAGAATATTTACGCTGTCGCTGCTTGCAAAATTAAATATTTTAATGCAATAGTGTATGGAATGTGAATTTATTATGACAATCGCTCCTGAATTCGCAGCTAGCAGGTAATACATTTTGTATTTTTTATTTTATCATTTTTAATTGCGGTTTTCAACGTTTGCATTGTCATCGAACCGCCATAAGATAACAAATTCCAAGTCAGTCAACTACTGGCAGTAGGCTGACTTTCGCTAAAACACCTACAATCACTACATAGTATAAAACAAAGTCGCTTTCTCTGTCCCTATGTATGCTTAAATCTTTAAAACTACGCAACGTATTTTGATGCGTTTTTTGACGTGATAACGTCTTATAATTCGATGAAGCCGGCTGCACACACGAAAAAGTGTGACGTCATTTGCCGTTACCTTGCGGGGCCGTTACCTTGCAGGGCCGTTACCTTGCAGGGCCGTTACCTGTCAAATAGGTACTTTATATTATTCCAGCACTAAAGTCATTAAGACGATAGTTTCTTACAAATTGTTAATAAATTAGCCCTTATTCCCTAAGATACGGTTGTCAAAATCTCTATTGATTGACAAGAGACACTGCTGAGTTTGGCAAAAATCTTTAAATTTAAATAGTGGATGCTGCTTTGGCAGTTCCGTTTTACGCCTGCTTTAATCGTAGTTTAAAAATTATTAAAACAAATCTTTGACATTATATTCGTGGAACGGCAGATATTTACACTGGCCACTTAGCCATCATTTTAGCGTGTCAATGTCATTGTAGCAGCTTATTGGGAAAAAAAGTCGAAGTCCAAGTCCAAGTCCAAGTCAAAGTCAAAGTCAAAGTCAAAGTCAAAGTCACAGTCAAAGTCAAAGTCAAAGTCAAAGACAAAGTCAAAGTCAAAGTCAAAGTCAGTCAAAGTCAAAGTCAGTCAAAGTCAAAGTCAAAGTCAATGTCAATTTCAGTCAAAGTCAAAGTCAGGGTCAACGTTATCACGTTCTACTATCGTCAGTAAACCGACTTTACAGACAACCGATTTTTTTTTAATAGATAGAGTGATTGATGAGGAAGGTTTATACGTATAATACATGCATAATATAATAGAGAAACACCGTGCGAAGCCGGGGCAGGTCGCTACTATTACATAAAAGCTTGTGAACTTTAAGTTTCAAGCAAGTTACTCATCACAGCTTTATAAATCAATAATTATGTATATGTATATAATTTCGCTTAGTATTAAGGAGATATGTATTATATTCTGGTTAGAGACTGAAAACTAGCGACCTCGCTTTCAATTAGTCGGACTCCATTAAATATTGTCTAATAAACTTTGATTTAGTTTCATATGTTCTTTCTTCTTTGTAAAGTAACGAGATAAGTTTGTTAGTAAACAAATTTTCTTGTTTCTTTTATATAGGTATTTTATAAATACGTGCGTATACACTTTGTCCCTTGATACTTCTGTCGTATTACGTATTAAAACTAAGCTAAACCATGTTATTACCCTGACTAAGTTAACAAGATTAAAACGACACCCAAATCTAAGCTTAATATGCGTGAAATAGCAGTTCTAATTTCGTTATTTCGGCGTGCGTAGAGTGGGAAAAATTGGCCAATTACTCGAGGAAAGATTATGTACAGGCATAATCAGGTAAGGTCGAGACCGGCTTTAGTAGAAGCAAAAGTAGGTTAGACGGGATTAAATCTAGTTCATTCAAATAGTTGCTGGTGGTAACTTAGAGTTAAAGAAGTATATAATCACGGAGATATTGGAATTATGTTCCTGATGATGCTGTATTTGGTTGGACGAACAAAACACTCGGACAGAGGAACCTTCGGTACTTACGTCATAAAAAGTAGCTAAATTTGACGTGTATATTTGATACGTAATGTTACAGTTGATAGTTAATCACGCGCTGTTTACCTGATGTATTTACAATTATAACTCATGACATGATTGTCGTGTCAAGTCATTAGGCAATGGTTAATGAGCCTCATTTTCATAGACAAACAAACAATGCAGGGAGATACCGTGACGATGCAATTCAGTAACGGTTCATACATCTATATGTTACACATTAGTATTCATTACATAGTAAAAGGGACGTTCGTCAGAAATTCGCCGTCAATCTCGTTCCTAATATAATCTGATCGGTGAATTAGCTATAACCGTTCGTATCGGGGGTCTTTTTTGTAAGTATTCCATAGTAAAATATTTCGTTACTTGTTCAACGGTACAACTTCCTTTAGGAGACTTCATTGTTGACCTATAGTTATACACGCGCATCGCGCTCACGATTGCTCGGCCTCTACTAAAATCTGGTAAAAAAATTCAATGATTGGCGCGGGCGGTGAAGCGGAACGGAGCAAAGGACGCGCGCACACATTCAAGCGCGCGATTTACCTTTTGTAGGAAGAAAAATTACTGCTATTATACTGTGGTGACGCTATACTCGGTGTAATCTAGTTATACTGTTGTTTAGTACTAGTGGACTCGCTCGCGACTTCGTTCGCGGAGGTGAAATAAGTCAAATGTTTCTTTTTGCTCCGGCTTAGTCGGAAAAAAGTATTCTATGTGTTAACCGGGGTCATAATATACCTGTATACTAAATTTCACGCAAATAGGTCCGGTAGTCTTTACGTGATGCGCACATAAACAGACAAACATTTCAAAAACTATTTATTTACGTTCTATTGCTTATTTTTAACACACTCGGTTATTTATTTGGAAAAATCTTTAATGTACACATTACTATGATTCCATTATATATTTAGAGAACAGATCCTCGCTAAGAACACGGGCGACCTGAAGTCGTTAGAGGTTATGCTGATCTGTACCTCTAGCATAACTGTGACACGCGACTCTTTGTCGCGCGATAAATGCTACCTATCTCTTTCCACTCAATATCGTGTGACAGTGACAGGTGATGATCTGTCGCGCGAGAAACGAAGTCGCGGCCAGTTATGCTAGACGTACTGGTTCGCCAAACTCGAAGGGACGAACGAATCGATATGTTTTGACCTCCGATTAATGACCAGTTCACGGGTCCAGTTATGTTAGGGACGAATGTTTGAATTTCAGAACAACTTCAACTTGGTTCATACTTAAATCACCGACCAAGGTCTCATCGAAATAATTTTTTTCTGCAAGATTTTTTCTTGGGACTGCTTTATCCTTTTCGACGCTACGTCAAATATAAAAGTTGCAATTCACACGCCATGTCATAATAGTGACAAAACCGAAATTGAGCTTTATGCTGGTGCATGTAGGTCTATATCGCTCTGCGCTCTGTGATGAATTAATCTGTCGTCGGTGTTGAACCTGCGGTGCGCGGTGCGGATATATCCGTCGTTGGCGTTGATTAGGTTAAAACCAACTTAACCAAACAATGTTTGATACCTTTTTAAGTATCATGAAAATTTTACTTTTTAACAGGACTGCTCAAAAAAAGGAGTGTTATGTGTCCCTAAAAAACCTACAGACCAGTTGAAAACCGAGCTTTTGAAAAGTTGGTTAAAAAGTCAATTTGTCGATTAAATAAAAGTTTCTATGAAACGACAAAATGGCAGGCACCAATTCAGCACACACTCGAGTTATTATGATAAATATATTGATAAATGTGATGTCACTTTTTTGATTGATTGAAGTCATAAATATTACTGTCATACGATTTAATAACAAAAACTAAACTTTTCATGACAAAATTGTGCCGCAAAAATAGACAATGCACCGCCTGTAGCACAAAAACTGCTCTTTACTTTGTTTCACCGCAAACGTGACTAAGTACAAAACGAATCGTTGAGTGGGAAAACTACTGGTAAAAAATTAAAGCGGTTTTTTACAAAGTACAGCGTAGTAAAATTATGGTATTGGCCTTGCAATTTTGTCACCAACATGTCTTACAATCGATTGCAGGGTTGTTTTCCCCAATATCACTCCGACCAATTGCAACAACATATCCGCTGATAAGTTGGACGGTGTGTAACTTACAATAGTCTCTCGCATAAAAATATATAGAGCAAAACCAAGGGAGATGACAGGGGACTGGGCCTTTACAATATATGACAATATGTCCCTATGCAAGGTTCAATGGCCCAACTACCCGGTAAATCCAAACAAATGAAGCGGTCGTGTTAACGAGGGAAGTGGGGGGTTCTAAGGGGGAGGGCCGAGATTGGAGGAGCGAATCGGCAATAAGTGCAGGGGTAACTGCAGGCAATCTGCCGGAATGGACCGCTATCCGTGAGTTATGGGCCGGGCGGAAATGCTGGATGTGACAAAGAGTGGACTTTTAGGATGCGCCTGTAGTCAGTGCTTGTTTTCGCTGCCCGTGTGGACGTAGCCTTACATTTAATAGCGATGAGCCACAGTCAACCAATGAGCGAAGCCTGAAACTGTTGTCTCGAAGCATTACATTTTGCACAGGAGTTTTTATACGTCATAGGTCGTCATTAAGAAAATTCACCCCCTAAAAGTGTATGGTAATTTAAGACTAAGTACATCTATATACGTACTTAATTCATGTCTGATGTACCTACTTAAGTTAATTGTGAAATTATAAGGTATATGATTGATTACACATAGCAGTTTGAAATTACTAGTATGTAGTTTTTAGTCAACAAGTGGCGCACTAATTACAATTTTAGAAATGGTTACTAAATTTGACTCATCTTGCAGTTATATAGCAGGAGGGATATTCTGTGGTCCTTGGAACGCTAGGTAGGCAATATTCCAACTGGCGCTGCATTCGGACATATTAGCCAAAGACGCCGAACATCCAATACCTACTGCCAGCGAGAATACACCGCATAAATCAGCCACAAAATTACTTATTACTCACACTTTAAAACCGACCCACGAAATTAGTCACGCCGTTAATTACCCAGCTAATGATCAATAAATAAAACACATATTAAAGTTTCACAATAACCGTGAAGCGTAATTTATTCACGGTCGTAAATAGCGCTGTAAATACGTGTTGTCATATCGGACAGACCTTCAATATCGCGGTTATAATAATGAAATATTGCCGATGGGCGTCCTGCGCCATCCGACAAAAACAATTTGTTGGACCTCGTTGCAGGAATGTCGATAATTAAACGAACCTGCAGCCGGCTATTTCAGCGGCCGCTCGGTCGACAAACCCATATATTTTGCTTTCATTTTCCTTTTAATCGGACCAGCTATGAATCTATTCCTTTCCCGAATAAATTGCAGACAACGCCGGCCCGATTGTATGATGAGAATCAGTCGGAATCCGACGCCATCCACAGATTATAAAAATAATGCGAACAAGGAACAAGCGCCCCTCGATATCGATAAAATATAAATGGAACACCCAACAGTCGACGTGATATGTTGGGATTAAGAAGCGAACATCGATAAGGAGCTTTTAAAATTCCGCGCACACCGGTACACGAGAGGAACGGAAAAAAATTGAAAGGAGACTCAAATATGTCGTCTGAATATTAAAAAGCAAAATACTGAATAATGCATCGGGTGGCTCGCGAATGATATAAGAGTGTTAGACGATTGGTGGAGCTATTTGCAAGCCATTAGTGCTGATAGAGCGTAACGGAATTTTTCCTGACTCCCAACTTTTTACAAGGAAATTGCCGATTTTTCTTCGGGTCGCCGGCCGTTGTACTTTTGGTGTCACTCATATGCGGCGTTCCGCTCTCGCATTCTTTATCATCATTTGTTCTGAATGAAATTAATTTTCTTTTTCTCCTTTCGTACATTTCTTCCGCAAAAACGAACAAATGAAGTCTGTTCGTGTATTTAAGCTTTCGGGTATGTTGTTACTGTCTTGAAATAATAATGGCGAGGGAGTAGAAGCCGCGAAGACACGGCAAGCATTGCGTAATCAGACTCGGCGCCAGAGGAATATTTGGATAAATTTTGTTAATCCTCACCCGTATCCGAGCGCGCCATTTCTGTGCGAATGCACGGTTAAAAGATTCGTTAAAGTAAGTAAAATACACGAGCCGGTCATTACTGAGGATAATCCGGGATAAGTGCGAGTAAAACCGAGGGGTGTCTTTAGGCAATCTGATAGCTGCCTCTAAAAATATGTAGGTATCAAAATGATTCGATATTTTCCCTTGAGTTGTGATAAAATGAAAAGGATGGTTCCGCCGTTTTCGCTTAACTGCGTCTATAGAATGTGAGGTAGAATACATTGACGTCGTTAGTTGCTATAGTTTGACGATCTCAAGCTTAATGTGAGGTAGGGGGAATAAAAGGTAGCCATGTTTTTACAGAATCATACATAGTTTCGTTTGACTTCCTACACATACACACATGCCAGTCGGAAGGATTTATAAAAATTGTGAATATATAAGGTGCTAACAAATTAGGTACAAATATTTTAAGAGATGTTAACTTACATCAACACAACTAACTTTTTATATGATATTTTTGGTTTTAGTTTCTCGAACAAAAGAAATAAATTAAAATTCTACCGAAACTTAATCATACTGTTAATTTAACTGACAAGAACATTTTCTGTCAAGTGGACGTCGTTTTCTGTTGAGTGCCCAGTTCATTCATACTGAAAAGTTAGTAACCATAAGATAACCAAAGATGTATTAATCACTGATTATTGTTTACCTCATTAACAGGGTGCCTTACGTAGCAAACTTACGTCCCTAATTTTCTCCAAAAAACATACATAATTTGTTTATTGTTTTATACATAAATAAACTCAGAAAGCTGAGTACTATCAGCCCTAAAAATATTGGTACCTAATTTATTAGCACCTTATATAAATGTTATAAAAATTTAAATTTGGCATAGTTGTAAAAGTTGTTTTTCTAGATATGACTTCGTTGATCAAATTTTCCATGTAAATGTTTATTTCAAGCGAAAATAAAAGTTTTCTCGTGTCAAGACGCTCGGGGCTGCAGTCGCTCGAAAGTAAGAGATTTTTATTTCGAGCCGTGTCGCGCTCTACTGCGCTGTCCGGGAAATTCTTGTAATGAAACTACGTAATGAAATCATATAATAGTCGTATAAGTTCCCGTATTTTCCAGGGCTCCGAACTGCTTAAACGCAACGGTCCTATTTTTAAACGGTTTTATTAATAAACGCAATGATATAAAAATACGACATTGCATTGGTCCATGTTTATAAATAAAACATCGAACTTATGACAAAGGAAAAAACTGGCCACCGCGAAACATAACACGAAAAAAAAAGTGCAATCGAAATTTAACCATTCCGTGTCTCTGAAACAATGGCTGCAAGAACTCTTTCAATAAACCTTAAGTGTGAATATAAAAGTCGTATAATAGCTCCCTGAGGGCGTTTACTGCCTCCACTTACTACCTCTAATGGATCATGTGCACTTTATTGTCGAAAATTGCATTTGCCGGATGAAATTCCTCGCACTTTGTTTTATGGTCTGACTAGAGTTTGTGGGTGTCTTAGATACTTATTGTGATATGCGCATTGGCCTTAAATGTGCATGGCGTTATCTGAATTTCTATAGGCATAGGTTATGAGTATGTCGCCCTATTTTAGATGATAATATTGGATCAATACTTTATACCTAGCATGTATATGAATTTTAGGTATTTGTATTTTTAAACCTGTGCTATGGTTTTATAAAAAAAAATAAGAACTAAATATCTAGATCAAATGTAATATGGCTCAGTTTCAGTAAACTAATACTAGATATCAGTGGTAAGATTTCCATTCCCATCTGCTTGTCTATTTTAAAACACTGATCACCTTTACCAAATACTACTTAGAATAAGCAAAGCCAAAATTGCTTTGTTTTAGTTAATGCTATTTCTGACGCTACGCCACTGTTAGACTGGATTAAGTACTTGAAATGTAGACAATGAAGTACAATCTAAATACGAGTGAAAGTATACATTTAGTAGCTTATTAAAGTAGGTTACATAGACAGATTTAACCCGTTTTAAGCCACCTAGGATGCTTCTACTGCAATAGTTACAAGATGAACTGAAGCGGAACACCTCTGTACTGGATGCACACCCTTCAGTGTTCAGTATATCGTGATAGGTAGTGCACACAGACCATGCATATAATAAAACGTTACATAAATAACATCTTCAAAGAGCAAGTAAGCGGTATGAATCTACCAAAATTGTTGGCTTTTTGGCATTCTGACACTCTGAGATAGTAAAACGAAAGAAGACCGAAAACTGGAATTTATCTGATATACGGGGTAACATTGATCATTACTTTTTTTTGTAATATTGTATTTATAACGTAAAACGGTTTGTTGTGATACCCGCTTAATATTAATGTGAACATCTTTGTACATGCACGATTTTACAATAAATGATTTCTGATTCTGAAAGGAACTTTAAGTTGTTCGTTTCTGAATGAGTTCATAAGACATTATTGTTAAAGTTGACATACTGGATAAAAATTAGGTACATTATGAACGCGTTCAAAAACAAAGGTATTTATTTTTGAACGCAGTTGTAACACAGTCAGTGAGCAAAGTAGCCCGTAGCTTAGCTTTTATAGGGACTGAGACTAGGTATAAAATGCAAGTCATTTATGTCAAATTAGCATTCATGATGCCTCTATTTATACCCTTAATTATATAAAAAGCCGCCTAATCAATCTTGACGCAGTCTAGCGTAGCTAACCTCTGCGACTAGGCCGGGTATCACCAAAATTTGTCCTACCTAATTTCACAGCTTACCCCTCACACGAGCCATTAAATTCACTTACAATTAGACCAAGGATATCCGAGGGATCTTCACATATCATTAACTTTTTACACCGAGACGCGTCCCTGACAAATTCCTTTTAAAACTGGCAGTGGGCCAGTGGACTTAGGGGTACGAAAGTTTTTTGTTTAATTTGCATAAGTGCTGTGGATTGTGTATGATTCGAATTCAAGGACAGTGAAGATAGGTTAAATTAAGGTTTTGCCGGTAATATATAAAAATGCTTCAATAAATATTAGAGCAAGACAATTCCGCAAAGAACAAGAATGAGCGTGATCACATTATCTTTGATTTAATTTTAATTTCCATGAAAATTAGCTCAGCTATATAATTAACAGATGGAGTACCTATATGTACTACGGTAACTACTACTACTACGGTATAATTATAACACTACAGTACCTTGCCTAAAATATTATATTTCTGCTCGTTACTGTACTAAAACAAGTCGTTACGTTTGTAAAAAACGGTATAAATTTATTAAATGAAGTCCTTAACTATATACAATGTTTTTAAAAACGACTCATAATATAGATTAATAATAATTAGTATTATTAAAAATAATACTCCTTTTTTATAAAAACATTCAACGTTTAGCTAAAATGGATGTCGAATTTTAGATTAAAAACCTAAACTAACATTTTCACTTAGCAGATTTATTCTAAATGCAAGCTAGGTCTATCAAATTTCATAAACATCACTATCTAGAAACATACTTAAGCTTTCAGTTGGATATTTGCTTGGAGCTTACCAAAAAACGTGATTTACGAGTACTATAAGTACTTGAACGCGAAAACATCAGGCGCCTTGTTACATGATGAAAGTGTAAGAAAAAGCTCCCCAGTATCTTATTTTTATTATTGGCACGGAACAGGGACTCGGAAAATCTTGGCAGGATTTCTTGGCAGAATCTTGTTATGTGTAGAATTTTTAATACGTAAGACCAATTTATTTGTGCGCCTTGGATAACTCGAGAAATAAATAATGCTTGGCAAGGCAAGCTTTTTCACTTCTGTACCGCGATTATTGAAGTTTTTTATGATGACAATAACGGTTTGTTTAGATTTAATAACGTTCGTTTGTCTGATGTTTTTATGGTCTCGTAATTAATATGTATGTAAACAGTTTAATGCTCAAAATAAAACAAAGTACAGTACAGGGTTGCAAAATAAAGACATACATTGTACAAAGGCGAACTTATCCATTTAAGGTTTTTTTTTTAACTTATTTGCTCATACTAACCTTATCGCCAAACAGTTTTTCTTGAACTATTCACGTATCTACTTACAAGTTTGTACGGAACTCTCGGTGCGCAAGTCCAACTCGCACTTGACTGGATTTTTTTTTAACTTTCCACCCTGTATATTTTTCAAACACCATAATATGAGTATCGTTTTATTATCAGTGAATATTTCTCTATGGCGTCTCTCGTGGTTAAAAATAAACAGGTATCTTTATGAAAAGTATACAATTCTTGTGGATGTTTCGCTTTTCGTTAATTTTTGTATGAAGATGTAAGTAGCAGAAATTAATTTGTTATCTCTTAGTGATTCGCCAATGTCCTTATACGATTTCGCTGGTGTGCATAGTTTTGGAGTACAATAACTTTAAAAAATTACGAAATCGGACTTGTCACCTCCCTCTCTACTACCGGCGTGAGTTTCTTGATGGTTCTCAACGTTAAAGCATTCAAGACTATTGAGGAAACAACTGTATCGAGAATCAGCTCTGGATCTTAACGGGCAACATAACTACAAAGCTTGAAAGAGCACTCCCTAGACCCGAGGATTTTCAGTGCCTTAATCTTGACAGCCTAAGGAAGACCTGTGTTCATTATCCAAACTACATGAATTATTTGCTCCGTTATCGTCAACTTTTTAATGCTAGAATGGCTGACATAGACATATAGAAGGGCTTAAAAACGATACGCGATTTCATCCGTTTAAGTTGTTTTATTGTCGTTGTTTAAGTAAATTTGGGGGCAGATACTAGTTATCATTAATTCTAACGGTATTTTTCCGCCTCAAGAGCAACACGCCGCTTATTGCAATTTATTTGCCGTCGACAGGGACAAACAGCGTCCTAATCGACGTTTCAGATTTACGAGTTTCGACGGGCACGCCGGATTAAAAGGACAACAAGAGCGAAATATATGTCTTCATTCCGATGCGTCGCGCTTAAATGTGAAGCGAAAAATGAACTGGAATCCTGGCTTATAATAGCCATTCATCCGCCCGACGGAGTAATATGTCTGTCCTTATCTCGCGGGGTGCATCGGACAGAGAAAACGTATTCGAGGAAACAGTATTTTCTACCGGGTTGGAGGTATTCGTATGAGCTCGAAGCTAACTAGAAACGTTTGCTCTGTTCTTTCAATCATAAGATTGCGTAAAATGATCTAAAGTAATAGCCAATGTGTTTATTTATTCAGCTTAATCCAAGGGCTAATAGTGACAACTAATTCTTACATAGCACTCCTTTTTCGTACAATGTTGCCTTTCATTATGCAGGCATAATACTTAAGGGCTTTCCGAACGTAAAATATTCAAACTCTAACTTTCGGCAGTTGCCCCAAATTATATGTCGTTTCCATACTGAACGCGGACAATCCAGAGCGGTTGCATTTCGCTCTATCAAGTTACAGTACAGTCAACCTCTTCGAGTTACACGAACAAAACGCTTGACCTGTTTCCTGCAGATTTATTAGCGACTGTCCTATCCTATATTTTTAGCGAGCTAAGGACGGTCCGTTTAATTATCCGCATTCCGGGTGGACAAATTGTTCGCCGCGCCCGGATATTAATTTCGATACATTGTCTCTGCCCAGCCTGAAGAGACGATTATTTCCAGCCAGGCCCGCAATATCACAGAAACATCACCGACGTTAGCATAGAAATAAGATTCGCCCACACATACAAGTTTATCATACGAATTAAAGCGTCTCAGAGCGAATCATGGTGCTGCGCGGTAGCGAGATATGTTTTAGATAAAGATTATTTATACAGTGTCTTATTTTACAAATCCAATTTCCGCGTGAATACACGGGCCGGTTGTAAATAACGCAGACAAAGCTCGCGGAGTCGCTCGGTTCGATACATTATGCAGACCACGCTTCGCTGCGCCGAGCAATGAGCTTTGTAAATATACCAAGCACATCTGAAACGCCGCTTTCTGTTTTTTCAACGAATCGACTACAGTTTCTGACTTTCAGATACATTTCAGAACTTGTCATAAAGGAATTTATTTCAATTTCTTTGACCGGGAAAATGGAGTGTGTAAACAATATTTCTTATTGTTCTTCCGACAGCCGTCGCTCTTATCGGGCTATACGTTTTCTATGAGAACGGTTTCTCGCAGCATGGCACTTTCAGGCAAGAACCCCCGTGTCATCGGTCCGACCTACTTCGAACACTTACCGGCCGATTTAAAGAACGAACCATGTGACGAAACATTTAGGCGCCGACTGAGAATCCTTTTGTTGGAAAACCCTCTGTACTCGGTAAACGAGTACATGGAATTAATGTTGTAATTTTTATTTTATTTTTATATTGACATTATTAAATTTGTTACGGTACTATTTTTATTTTACATTTTTAAATATTTTGAATTTTGTATTGTATTGACGATTCTTATTGGGAGATATTATGATTAATGTTATTTTATTATCTGAATTTCTATTTTGAGAATTTTTATGTTGTAATGACGACCCTTATTAGGAGATACTATTCGATTTTATTTGATTTTTGACATTGTATATTATTATTGTGAGCATTTTTTGTTTTTTATATTTTTGACGATCATAGTATAAGATTCGTGTAAATTGACATAGTATAATTTATATTGTAACTTATATTATGAAATAAAGAAATCTAAATCTAAATCTAAATCTATGCCATTAATCCCGAAAAATTGCAATGATATCTTAACTACGCGTGGGGGAATCCCCTAAGTTGCAAAAAGCGTTCGAAAAAATGTTATCTGTGGAAAAAGGTTGCTAATGTTGATATGTAGGAGCTGATGGCAGTGTGGAGGTAAGTAGGCGCTGGGGCACGTATGCACTCCTTATCACGACGGACAAAAGGATCTTTTTCATTTCGCCTTTGTCCCGACTGCGGTTCGCCGCCGTCTCTAAGGGCACCCGGCATAGTGGGAAAGTCACGTGATTTAGAGACGACAAAAATGTTATTTTGCTGGCCGTGTGTGAACGTTACTTGTGGGTTTGCGTGACATATTTTCCTAGTGTCGAGGATGACAAATGGGATGATAAATCACAGCGAAACGAGCTTTTCTTTTAAAAGTTTTTATTTCCACGTATTCGTTGGGAAGTTTTTGTGTTTATGCCTGACTGCCTCATTTGTTACTTGGCGTTTCATACTTATTCAACACAGTTTGCTACTGATGTTTATTTGTTACTAATGTGGTAGAGAGTTTAGTTTTACTAAACCAACTGTCAAATTATTACAAAATGTACCGTCACCAAGCGACGATTACCAAAACTATGGCACATTTGACTTTATTTTTACGAATCAAAATTGAACGCTCTATCTAAATGGAGTATGAATAGACTAGTCAATAGAGTAAGTCGACACAAGAGAAAGCGACAAAAATTCTAATTTCCGCCGGCGACGAATCTAAGCAGTCTGGCGCTGAACCTAACTCCCTCACCATCGTAGACAGTGCAACACAATGCTCGCTCGTAGCCTGCCCCTTTGCCTAACCAAAGAGGTAGCACCCTAAGAAAACTCCGCCCGTGTGATTTTTAGAATGAAAAATTTATATATTACGATGTCAAATATAAAAAAAATAACATAATATCATTTTATTGAGGGTATGACATACTAGGTACTTTGGCATTAATACAATAAATACTTTCCTTTGATTGTGGTACCGTGAACATTTCGTGTCCGATCGTAACGAGA
Source organism: Eudemis profundana (assembly GCA_947034925.1). Taxonomy (NCBI): domain Eukaryota; kingdom Metazoa; phylum Arthropoda; class Insecta; order Lepidoptera; family Tortricidae; genus Eudemis; species Eudemis profundana. The sequence continues at coordinate 10,116,633 of OX344811.1, forward strand.
ACACAATATTTTCAACCTCTTTTCTTATTCATTTTATTTCAATGCCGAACGAAATACTTCTTAAAGTTGACAGACTGATAATGTCACGTGAAGTAAAATACAATAAGCAAACGTAGTCGAGTAATAAATAATTAATTACGAAATAAGGTGACGATTACATAGATATTTAATATACCAGGCTTGAGATGAAAGACTTCTACTTAGCGTGATAGGTGGCATCAAAGTTTTTGACTTGTAGGACAATGTATCGAACTGCATGCCAGCATGGGTTCCTAACTGTGTTCTTTAGTGTTGGTTCCAAACCTTTAGAGATATGGGAGGTCCATGTCCAGAACGGCCATATCGCCAGACTTTTAGATCCAGACATCAAGTCCATGGTATTAGATATAAGAGGAACTAACGTGAGCACGTCTTACATATTGTGCCCTAGTAATAATAGGGTACTTGGGATCACAATGCCCTTCATGATAATGGTAGTAAAGAATCTGAAGAAGTATTTTACTTTTGAGGTGACCATAAAGGATGATACTGGAAGCAGGCGGAGGTTTAGAGTATCCAACTTTCAGAGCACGACGCAGATCCTGCCAATGTCTACAGTAATGCCTATCGGACTGGCTGATGGTTGGAATCAGATCCATTTTAACCTATCCGAATTCACTCGCCGTGCCTACAATAAGGCATTTGTCGAAGTACAAAAAATAAAGATAAACGCCAATATACGTCTGAGACGAATTTATTTCGCGGAGAAGTTGACTGCTGAAGAAGATCTGCCACCTGAATATAGGATCTTTCGTCCAATGCCTAGAAAGCCAATTAAAACGAAGGATGCATCGCATGGGGGAAGTAGCAAAATTGATGTAATTAAAACAGCTTCTCATGCGACTGTTTCTTCTCAAAATAAGCTGAGAACGACTTCTATGACCAGTATAGTGGAACTCCCTCCATCGGTTCCTCCACCTCAGGCAAGTCCGTTGGAAGGTCAAGAGGCGTTGACTACAGACGAGCCAGGATCTGACCACCAGGGAGCTCCTGGAGCAGGAGAGTCATCTGAAGCTGACCAGCCTGAGGCTGCTGTAGGAACCGGCGAGGAAACTCCTGGGGTAGGTGATGCCACTGCTGAAAGGGAGAGCCTCTCACCGGATGAGGCCCATCCTATGCCTGAAACTACGCCTACACAAGATGAAGAAGAGGCCGGATTAAAACCAATATCGGAAGAGGCAGAACAACAAGAAGGTGTGGCGCCATCCGAAGCGGCACCCGATGAAGCGAATTAGGCAATGTTTTATGTGTAATAATTATAATGCTTACAGATTTATTGCGTTTAACACAAATTTAAATGTATAATTACGTTACGTGTACGTTTTTTATATTGAGTCTACTTCAGACATTGTACTTAAGTTTTTTTATCCATATTCTATACCCAACCCAAGATATTATATGTAACTATTCAATAATAAATAGTCTTATCTCTACTTCATTTATGTAAATTTTTTGGTAAGCATTAATAGTTATTTATGTGACTGGTGCATAATGAGAGGCATTAATACACGAGTGTGGCCTAATTTTGTACAGTCGCATACATAACTTTATCTACATGCATATCATAAGTTTTCTACAATATATACAATTTTGGCCTGCATTTTCGAGTAGTAACTTATTTATAGGTTTAAAACTTAAGTTTAAATAAAACACAAATAATAAGAAGTTAAAACTTTATGTTTAACTGTGTATAACATTTAGTTTAGTTTAGTTTCCTACTACTACTACTACTACTACTTTACTTTAGTGTAACAATACCCCGGTAGATAGCGCTGTTAGATCTGTGAAATCTCCATACTACAGGCTGCATCGCGGTGTTAAGATTTTTCCGGAAAGAATGACTCCCGCGCGGTATTGGTTTTTACTATCGATACTTTAATGTAAACATTAAGATACAGTGTGCTCTAATGTAACCATTAAGATGCAACCCCAGGTACGGGTTTCTTAATATACCTAGGCCATTTGCTTATCGTTCCTAAACATATTGTAGGGAAATTATGATATGGATGTAGATAAAATGAATTTAGGGTGAGGAATTATTATTTTTTGATACTGCGAGGAAATCTTATAATTTTAAAATATTTTTATGAGTTTTATCCATTATGCCACGCCACCAGGGCGGCAATACTGTAAAGATTGGTCAAATGCGAGTCGGACTCGCACACCGAGGGTTTCGTACAAACTCGTAAGTAGATACGTGAATAGTACGAGAAAAACTGTATGGCACTTCGTTTTTGTAGGAGCAAATAAGCACTTCGGAGCAAAATGCACAAAACGCAAAATGTACACTTTACGCAAAATGTACATTACGCGAAACGTGCAATACGCAAATAGCCGCACACGCAAAAAGTAAGCGAAAAACGGTGTATGGTCTATTGATGTATTTAGTTTAGGGAAAAGGATCCAACGCTGTTTTTGCTTTTTATACATTTTGCGTATGCGGCATTTGCGTATTGCACGTTTCGCGTAATGTGCATTTTGCGAGTAGTGTGCATTTTCCGATATGTACATTTTGCGAATGTACTTTTTGCTATTGGTTACATTTTGCGTAAAGTGTACATTTTGCGTTTTGTGCATTTTGCTCCAAAGTAGGGATGTAACATACATAATTTTGCCGATACGATACCGTACCGATTATTGTAGTAAATAATCGGCGATACCGATACCGATATCTTAGCTAAATAATGAAGTATGAACTTCAGATATTTGTATGTCCTTATTATACCTCAAACTTGGCTATATTTAACAGAGAGTCAACCTTGAAAGTGTAAAGTAAAAAGAAATAAATTGTCAACTCAAAATTCATTTTTTTTTATTATAAACCAAAGAGTTAATTAACATAGTAATTATCATTGCACAAGGTAATAACCAATACATAAATTAAGTCAGTAATTGTAATTACTTTTTGCAGATTTTTTCATACAGCAAATTCTTTTCGCGCTCTTCAAATATCGGTTGTATATAATCGGCGATACCGATATATCGGTATCGGTATCGTTACATCCCCACTCCAAAGGAAAGAAGGAAGTATGTTTTACGATTTTTGCAAATTTCTAAAAAACGGTCCAAGCTAGAAAAACCGGTATATTTTTCCTGTAATATTTAAGATGATGGGCGAATGATATTTTTTTAACGTTCCTAAATCAAAAAGTACATGATCAAGAAAAAAAATAAAAATGGTTTTGGTATCTACAAATTAAGCCCTCATTTCATACTCCTTTTGATATAATAGATAGAATAGAATAGATGGAATAGTACAACTTAAAATTTTCGACCGATCTTTTCAGTTAAACAAAAAGTAAAAAAGGTACAAGATTTTTTTAATATCTAGTAGGCTCGGGTTAGCGACTTTTAAAACTATTCCAAATTTCAAATCGATAGCAGCAGTATTCCTGATATCTGACTGTGACAGACAGAAGACAGAGTCGCACCATAAGGGTACAATTTTGGTACGGAACATGTACGGAAATTGGATCGTTTGAAAGAAACTTAAAAGCCAAAATAAAATGAAGTCATGACAAGATAGACAGACTATTTTTCTGCGCGACATCTGGTATAATCTAAGAATTTTTAAGCTCTGATTATAAATAAAAGTATCCTCGACTAATTTTAGCATACAGGTCAAATATCTATTTATTAATTTACAATGACGTAATAAATGACTGGCCCTTGTTATGTCAACTTTGCCAACGGAGTGTCATTCGGAAGCGACGTGACATGCCAATATTTTTAACGATTAGACAAATCTTATTTTTGTCTATTTACAATGTTTAAAAATACGTATCAGAACGGATTGTTGTCAATATTTTACAGTTGTGGCTCTAATCCTTTGGCAATATGGGACAGCGAGGTTCGGAACGGACACATAAAACGGCTCACCGACCACGAAGTCAACTCCATAGTCCTAGAGATAGTGAGCACCAACGTCGCGACCACTTTCATCACATGCCCAAAGAACAATCAAGTTTTGGGAATCAAACTCCCCTTTCTCGTCATAATACTGAAAAATCTGAAACGCTATTTCTCGTTCGAAATAACTGTGCTCGACGACAGGAACATGCGACGACGATTCAGAATATCAAATTTCCAATCGACTACGAAAATTAAGCCGTTTTGTACGAGCATGCCCATAGGGCTGGCGGGCGGTTGGAACCAAATACAGTTTAATCTGGCAGATTTTACAAGGAGAGCGTACGGTACGCAGTTTATTGAAACGCTCCGTGTTCAAGTGCATGCCAACGCCCGGTTGCGTAGGATCTATTTCAGCGACCGTTTATACACTGAGGAAGAATTGCCACAGGATTATAAATTGTATTTGCCGCTCGAGCGGAAACAGAAGAAAGATAAAAAGAGTGAGAAAGAAGCTGCAGCTGCCCCACCCGATGCTGCTGCGGCTAAGGGTGCGATCACCCCTGTACCGGAGTTTGAGGCTAAGTTAGAGCCAGCGCCAACAACACCAGTTGAGACTCAACCGCCAACGCCAACACAACCACAAGAGGCGGAACCGGCTGTGGAGGCACAACCTGCCGCGGAACCCGCCGCTGAACCCGCAGCGGAATCCGAGGCGGAGGCTGTCACACCTGAGCCCGGAGAGGGAACAGAAGGTGCTCCGACTGCTCCAGATACCCCCGTGACAGAGGATAATCCTGTAACCCCAGAGCCAGAAAGTACTCCTGTGTCCCCTGCCCCAGAAGAGAATGCTGAGGCCCCTGCACCAGAAGCCTAAGTGATATGCATTGTAACTTTTTTTATTTTTTGTTACTTCATTCTTATATAATTGCCTTAGTATGATGTGTATTTTTATAAAGATTGTAGTGCCTTAGTAAATCTTGCGTTTTTTTGTAAAGCACCATAGTCATTCGTAAACATGGCGCACAACACCAGTTTCTAGAATTTATAATGAGATCGTGTCAATCTCATACAAAACTTTACCTTTTTAGGGTTCCGTACCTGAAAAGAAAAAACGGAACCCTTATAGGATCACTCGTGTGTCTGTCTGTCTGTCTGTCACAGCCAATTTGCTCCGAAAGTACTAGTCCGATTGAGTTGAAATTGGAGTACATATATTAAAATTAATGACCCAAACACGGACATGTCACATGTCACAAATATATAAATTTTAATAATGAGGGCCACTTTTGGGGGGTCTAGAAACTAGAAAATTAAAAAATAAAAGTCAGCAAACTATAGCGTGTGACATATTAAATGAAAGTGCTCACCATGAGAATCTCAAATATATTTTTTTTATAATTTTTATATCTATAGTTTTGAAGTTATTTAAAAAAATTGGCAAAAATTTACCATTCCCCGTTTATCTCCGAAACTATTGGACGTAGAATTTTGAAAAAAATATGGATAATAGTCCTACACCTATAGATTACAGGAAAACCTATAAGAAGTCTGTGCAATAAAGTATATTTGTTTTGAACGTACGGAACCCTCTCCACGTGAGTCTAACTCGCACTTGTCCGGTTTTTTGGGTTCCGTAGCCAAAATGGCTAAAAAGGAACCCTTATAGTTTCGTCATGTCCGTCCGTCCGTCCGTCCGTATGTCACAGGCATTTTACTCAAAAACTACAAGACGTATACTGATAAAATTTGGAATATAGATGTCTTGTAGATGCCGCTACTAAGTTTGCTAGTTAAATAATAAAAATAAAAAAATCTAGGGGGGGCACTCCATACATGTAACAGAAGCTAAAAATTTTTTTTTTCAGCAAACGTCAACGTGATTTACATAATTCGATAGTTCTTTTAAAAACATTAGAAGGTTTTTATGTACTTTTTTTGTTGATTAAGTGAATACTTTCGGAAATAATCGCCCCTAAAGTTGCATAAATTGTGTCCCCCCCCCCCCCGTTTAACTTTTAAATCGTAAATCCAAAAAATATGAAAAAAATCAGGAAGGTAACGCTTAATAAATACATTCAACGAAAATTATTTTGAATAGTAACGAATAAACCGTTTTGAAGTTATTGCCGTAAAACTTCTCGACCAAAAGGTAATAAGTGCCATCGAATTACACGGCATTTAAGACCTTTTGCCAGTTGTTTATTTTTAGCTTTATTTTTATCTGTAGCACATTTCCTTAAAGATACGGCTATGGAACCCTACACTGAGCATGGTCCGACATGCTCTTGACCAGTTTTTTATTTTATAAGTGGCAAACCTGTGTCAATAAAACGATTTCTATTTGCATATTCATATTAATAACCTGTATTGGCCAAACTCTTATTGGCATTTTTGGCTGAGATCGACACATATTTTGCCATCGATTCACAATCGTGGAAATGAGTGACAGTGCCGGTTTCCGCAATAATGAATCTGAGAGCAATGATCTCCAGTAAAAGAATAAATCCAGCCATTTGCCAGCGCAAAGTGGCATCCCATTCAATATGCAAAAGCGGGTCATAAAATTGCACCATAGTCGGTTGTTGCCGTCTCTTTAATAGTTTATGCTCTGGTCTATGGCGCGAAATTCCGCCCATTATTTAGGGTTGTGCCGTCAAACGGACTGTACGAACGTCGAAAGATTTATAGCCGGTGGCTTGCACCACCGTTCGTTGTTCCACTCAGTTATTTAATTTAATTTTGCAGCTTGCTTTTATAATTTTTTGACGCAAGTGGCTATTTGGTGTGTTTAAACAATGGGTTGCATTAGCCTGTCCAAGCCAGGCACAGGGTTGTTTTTTATTATCTCAACGAACTTGAACAAAAACTCCTGTTCGCCTTCTTTGCTTTTTTTACCTACTTGTAAACCAATTTAAATTGCAATTCTACTTAGATGCTGCCAGATGCTGACTTCTAAACTAAAAGTGAAGAATTATTTATTCAGTCACACCACTACTTACTGATTTTGTAATTATTTCCAAAACAATATTTACTGAAGATAAGTATTTCAAAAAGCTAAAAAAATATACATTGTTAGCAAAAAAGATTTGGTCTCAAATGATGGTAATTGGTAATACGTGGGGCTGACCAGGCCCGGTAGGACCTGGCTCGTATTTCACATACAACTAGAGTCGGGCGGAATGCAGATTATTGCAGATTATCTTCGATTTCTAACATAAAAGTATACGTTATCAACTTATCAACCCAAACATGAGAGGATGCCCTGCATAACTGTAAAATCATGATTGTCAGGTATTAATTTTGTCAGAAAAGGTAACTGGTAATGAACAAAATGAAAAAAATACTTTATTTTATAGTATTTTCGCGCTACTTTCCATCGAGCGAAGTGTTCGCTATCGTGTTCTAAGTGAGAGGAAGCCCTAGATACAGTTCTGAATATTATTATATATGTTTTACAGTGACCTACGAGTCAAATAAGTGCTCTAAAAATGATTTGGAAACTAGGCTTCCGCGCCCGATTCTCGTCTTACCTCGCCTTAAACAGCAGATTGCACGTTATAGTATTACACACAACTAGGGTGATAAAACAAGGAAAGGCCGAGATCGCCGATGTTTGCGACCCGAGCTGCAAGCGAGGGACGTAAATATGCAATCGAGGGCTTTCTTTATTACCTCCCGTGTTGTGTACATCATTTTATGTCAACACTTGGCCAGAAAGTTCCGTACGCGTAGCGTGCGGTAAAAGCCACTTTATGGCCAGGTGTGGTATAAATTCTGTTTTTTAGACTTCTCGAGTCATTCCGCGCAAACCATAGTACATTACACAACTAGGGTGGTAATACAAAGAAAGGCCGAGATCGCAGAAGTTTGCGGCCCGAGCTGCAAGCGAGGGACGTAAATATGCGATCGAGGGCTTTCTTTATTACCTCTCGTCTTGTGTACATCATTTTATGTCTACACTTGGCCAGAAAGCGGCTTTTTCCGTACGCGCAGCGTGCGGAAAAAGCCACTTTATGGCCAGGTGTGGCATAAAATATATTAAGCTATACAATGAAACACATTTCAAGCATGATTGATGTCGTGGAAGCAAATGATGATCTTCTTTGTGTTTGTATGGAGAACTAACTGACTCGTATTACCTTAAGCCTTAAGGAATTCTTTAGGTACTATAAATCAACCAAAGCCAAAGTAAAAAGACTAACAAGTTGTCCAACTTCGGCCGTTGAGGACCGCGCGATACGTATTCACACGGACGCACAATAGGACGTCTGTGTGAGTGAGATCTTTACTGGAGCATTCTTACGCATTCTTAAAACTTTGATTTTAGTGCATTCGTACACGGCGCGCACACATTCAAGCGCGCAATGTACCTTTTGTAGGAATTACTGCTATTATACTGTGCCAAAGGGCTAAACAGAAACATTAACTCGCGGACGCGAGGGTGGATTGCTTCTACACAACCATGCGCAAGCGGTGTACATCTCTGGCGCGCAGGGTGCGAGGCAGTGCTAATGGTATCCTGAGGGCATTTGCAGAAAGGTTTGATTGTCAGTATCTGAATCATTGTCATCTGATTCATGTACTGACAACCAAGCCTTTCTCAATACTGAAATAATACAATAATAATAATATTGTGTGTTCTAATTAAGAAATAATAATATCGTGTTCTCATTAATATTAATTTAATTTATAATGTTTAATTTTTCTTTTTCTTTTTCATTGCTATGATCTCAGTTGGTCGAAATAAAAACTTTTTATTTTTTATTTTATTTGTTTATTTTATTAATATGGTGCAAGGCCTTTAAAGTCAGTGGGAAACTTAAGACGAATATTCATAGATTAATTGTCATTCTTCATTACGTCAATATTTTAGTAGCAACGACAGTGATCAAGAGTATTTCATGAATATTATTTCAGCTATTCCAAAGCCTGAATGTAGGCTATATGTAAATGAGCTTCAGCTTAAATTAAACTAATTTAGTCAAATCGTTTTCAAGAGAGCACGTTGCCCTTCGAGCTTAGGGACAGATGTCTTTGCTGAATACATTAATTTTGTAGATATTTACTTTACATTTTCATATTCCTATTCCTCCTCTTGCGGGGGTTTGAAACTTGAGCTCTATTTTATACGACACAAGGTAGTCATTACAAAAGCACAATATAGTAAGATAGGAGGTTAACAAAGTAAGCAGTCGATATTTTGCTCAACCCTCTAAGTACTTGTCTCGAATTTCAGTTGACATCACTTAAATATTCACTAACTACCCTTTCCAGTGAAATATGAATAACTATTTACTTCGAAGACGAAGCTATAATATAAATTCGAGCTGTACTTACCTTGTAGAGTGTTCCAAGTATGTTCTACGTTCAACTATGTAGTTGTTGGTTATCTATTCATTGTACGATCGACATAAAATGCGTTCGCAATAATATGTTAGGTATGTATTAATCTTTTTGCCGCCAACGTCGGATATATCCGCACCGCAGGTTCGGAAACAATGACGGATTAGTCCGCCACAGAGCGCAGAGCGTTAATGCACCAGCATAGTTCAATTTCGGTTCTGACAATGTTATGACTTATGACAGTGCGTCTGAATAGCAAATTTCGTATTCGACGTAGTGTCGAAAAAATTAAGGGCTAGCGTTCCCGGTATTTTTATTACAGGCTATACCAGCATTTCCGTTTTATACAGTTCACAAAATTAATAAAACCTTTATAGGTAGTCCTAGTACGAAATCATCTGCTATAATAAGCGGACGTTTAAGACTACTCAACAATCACAGGGTTAGCCCTGTCTTCGACTTTAGTAGTGCTGTAATTCGGCCATTAGGAAGGAGGGTAGAAAATACCTGAAACAAACAAACAGAATCATTAATTATCAGTTCGTAAATATTTCTAATTAGTTTTAAGGAAATTACGTTTATAAATCATTATTATTTAACGAGTTTATTCCAGCCACTCTGTTTCTATCCGATTCAATGAGTGTCGAATTTCTTAAGAACTAGCATGCACAATGCACATTGCTAGTTCTTTAGAAATTAGACACTCATTGAAAACTGGGTGGCTAGAAGGGGTGTTAAATTGAAGGGATGTTTACAAAAATAATATAACTCTCTAAACTGGTTTACACCTACTGTAATTATAAATGTTTCTTTATAAGTAAGTGGCAATCAGCCTAGTCACTTGTGTTGCTTTTGTAAACATCTCTTTGCATTGACGTTTACAAAGGACAGGGCTAAGCGAGCGCGCATACGGTTCCAACGCTTTGGCGGTAAAAATACCGCCAAATCAGTGCCAGTCGGCAGTGCGACACGCGGCGCGTGCACTGCGCAGCTGGACTTTATAGCTGCAATTTTTGTTACTGGGAAAATAGTTCCGAACTGTTCGGATGGGCCTATCCTTACTTTTGAAATCATTGTCCCTTTGATATTATAACAAAACGGGACTTGATCGCGTAAAATCATACTATTACCTCGACGTTTCGGACGTGCCGTGACGTCCATGGTCGCGCAGCATGCTATCGTTGGTAGCATGTTTTTACGCGTCCGTCATTTATGTCCCGTTTTGTTATAATAATGAGTGCAAAATCGTGAAAGTGTAAATCAATATCCCTTTGATAATTGAAACATAATTGATCGCTGCGTGCGGTATGGCATATAGGTACGTAAAACACATTAATTATCAAAAAAATACAACGGGTAATTAACCGTGTTGGAAGAGTAATAAGGTGGAGTTTCTCAGTGATTTGTTAGTGTATTTAGTGAGTTTTGGTTGTCACCTGACGATAAGTATATGCAAAAACTGAGGAAACTGTCAATGTCGAATTGGCTTTGATAAAATGATAACTAATAGCTTAGATGTTTTTTCTTAAGTTTGAAACGTGTATAAATATGTGAGTTTCACCTAGGACGAATAGTGACCTAATAAAATAGGATTAACCCTATTTTCACCTACTTATCGTACTCGTAGAAAGTAAATAAAGTTTGAAGTGTTTTTTTTTTTATGAAATAGGGGCTAACGAGCATACGGGTCGCCTGATGGTAAGCAATCACCATCGCCCATAGACACTTGCAACACTAAAAGAGTCACAAGTGCGTTGCCGGCCTTTCAGGTGGGAGTACGCTCTTTTCTTGAAGGTTAGGTCTTATCTAATAAAATAAATAGAGAGAATAGAGTTTTTAGCTACTTTTCTCTCAAATTACATTATATTGAAACGTCCACCAAGAGGCTTACGAAATCTCAACGAATTCGTCCTTTCTTATTAAACTGAATAAGAGAGAGAGAGTATAACTTCATAAATATCTAAACAACATGCTTAGAGCCGACCCTTGCCCGCAAATGCGAAAAGGAATAAGAAATGTACTGGCTATACGTAATAATGTTCTAAAGGAGTTATTTTCATAGGAAAAATGCATCAGTTACGTCCTTTATCCTTCAGAGAAGCCAAAATATAACAAGCTATTCATTTATTTTGGTACCTACGCTAACATTGATAAAAATGCGTCGTTATAGTACGAAAGGATCTTTGATGTGAATATGGAACCCTTTTAAAGTTTAGGGATGAAAGAAATGAACGGATAGTTCCATGCGATACTTTATGAAACGTACCTATAAAAGGAACTTACTTAGTTATTTTTCTACAACATGGTTAAAGGTAGCTTTATACGATTATTAGAGACGAAGAAAATACACGGATTTTTGTTTTTTTATTTGTTTATGGATTATATTAACCTTATTTTTTTATCGAGTTCAATAGATAATCGATATTAAAATTTAATTGAAATAAATAAAGTAGTAGATTCAATTATTTGGTTTGTATTTGTGTCGAAATTGAAGGAAATCCGTGCAAGGTACCAACACAATGCCGAATACGGAATTTTGGGTTAGCTAGACCGGGTGTCTAATCCAAATGGTGTGATTTATATTCTGGTCGCTATATCGTAATTTTCAAAACACATGATCTCGCCATATTCGTTCAACATAAGCGCTGGTAATAAGTTAGCGGCGTGGCGAGTGATAAATCACGAACCATAGTGACGTTTCGGCTGTGGTACAAACAACAAGCCTAAGGGTCTTAGGTTAAAATCTTTATGTCCACGCAATAACAGCGAAAAGGGTGTTGTTTGGTTAGGTGGTCGGTGGCTGAGCTGAGCCAGCCGAACTACGACTTTTCACTCGTATTAGGTGGACGAAAAACTTTTTTTGACTGGATTTAGCCGATTCCGAGGTGATAGATGTAGAAAATCCTAACGCGGCGTGCCCTAGCTATGCATTGTGCACAACTAAGTTAGATTTTGATTTTTTTGCTGTAGTGATATCCGTATAAAAGGCGGGCTTAGGAAATGATATCCTTATTCCAAGGTTATAAAAAGCTAATATATTTGACCCCTTGACAGTAGATACTACAGTAATAGCGTTAATATTGCTAGAGCGGTAGATGTGCAGCAGGTATAATATTAGGACTTTTATGCTGTTTTAAACCAACTTTTTATGTCGGGTTTAATTATTGAACCTGAACCTCACCTTAAAACAGATAGATAGAAATATAGGTAGATAGATCATTTATTTTATGAGAAGATAACAGTAAACCAACTAAACATAACAAACATATCATCACAACGTACTCCAGATGATCGCATTTCAACTATGATTTCGTTAATTTCTGTTTTTGTTAAAGTATAAATGCGTGTACTTACTACACACCCACACTTAAACAAATTATTTGATATTGATTTTTTTGCCAACGGAAAATGACGGCATTTCAATAAATCAGGTACTAACAATTGCGTGGTACATTTCTTTGCTTTACCTACGCTTGGATACATACTGTATACTTACAACAATTTTTTAAAGAAATTAACGCAAAAAGCAAAAGCGAAGAGCATTTTTAAATATTATTTTCTTGCTATAGGTACGTTACGAGAAGTACAGGAGACATACTAATTTGAACTAATTTTATATTTATTTCATGCTCTTGCGTTCATAACTTGGGCCAAGTCCTTAAGGCTACGCGAACAGTCCGCTGCGTCGGCTTTTCATAATACAACTTTAATTTACTGCTGCATTTTAAGTTATGACCAAAATTAGTTGAAATATAAAAGAGCACGTTTCACAATAAGCTGGGAGGTAAATATTGCGTCGGTTATGATAATGATAACTATTATATTTTGTTTTTGTTTGCCAGTCCTATGCATTTGTAGGTTTTTTAGGAACTTGGATCTTTGAAAAAAAAAAGAAAACGACTATTATAAAGATTCATACTTACTCCGTGTATCGCATCATTTTAGATAATTTTTATTAAGTATTTATTTGAGACACAAAGACTTTTGCATAAAAATAGTAACGGGTTTAATTTAACATTATTTTAGATATTTTTCACATTGTTGCATTGTTCTTACTCTAAATTGTTTTAACTTTAATTGAGTTACCCTCACACCAACAACATATCTTCCTTTGGTATTGTGTCTTATTTAGAATTATAGTGGAGATTGGACAGACACTTGCAAGACCGAACGACGGCAGACGGTGAAAGGTAGCTACAAAGTTGTGCCTTAGACTAGCCCAGAGGTGAATGGCCAGAACTCCGGCTCATTGGTCGAATGATATCTGGAATCAGCAGGGAAATTGTGGATCAGCCCAGCGCTGGACCGGGTAAAGTGGCGTGAAAGTGCAGAGGCATTTACTCGGTAGTGGTTAAATATGGGCTGAAACACAGGATAAGTAATCATACCACGTACAGAAGTCTCTCTCTCTCTCTCTTTCTCTTTCTCACAAAAGTGACGTTCGGGTCCGACCACCGGACGCCACGCATCGGATCCGATAGTCTCTTTCTATCGCATAAGGCGTGTTCTGGTCGCTGGCTCAGCCCCTTAGCAGGGGTAAAATTTGGTACTAGTCGTTGGCGCGGCGATATTGTGGAGTGAGCTGGCTAAAAAAGCTTCGCTTGATGAAATAATTACATTTTAGCTGCATTGGAATATCCGCAGCAGCGGCCAATAAAATTAACTAAAGAAAACAAAGCTATCGGATAAAAGGCTACACGAGTACTGGCCGGAACTGAATTCGATTTTAAAATCGACAAATTAGACACTTGAGGGTGACCACAAACCCGTTAAAACAATTTGCCCTGCGAACGTGTTTGCGGACCCAGTCAGCTCACGGCGCCTAATTTTTGAAGTCGTAAAATTTACGACAAAGGGAGTATAATCCATCCGAAGTACGGTCTAGGACGGACGTGCCGGGCCTCCGAAATAATCGTACGGTAAGCAAAAACGGAGCAGACGTAGTGATGATCATTCCCGCTTTTATTGGAGGAGTACTAGGATTCTTGAAAGGATAATTTATCCTTTGAACTCAATGTTCTTATTATTTTTGGTACACATTTAACATTACCTAATAGAAACCAAGAGTAGGGTATTTAATTTATTCATACTAAAATAGAGATATACATAGGTAATACTCGTAGGAATGAGCTTTACGACCAATTTTATTTGATTAAAAATCCTTTTTAAGAATACTATAGGTATTGGTAGTTGATGCCTAAATATTTGTCTAAAGATTAATTGCACTTTCTTCACGACAGTCCTTTAAAGAGTTAAACCGAATTGTTAATAACCTAGCAAGACTGCATATCTTACCGCATTAATTGTTCCTTAAACAGAATGAAAATCCAAACAGAAAACTCAAAAAAACACCTATCCACCAACCGCGTGCTTAAAGGAAAGTAATGATTTCGGCTTACTTCGACACTCAAGCTCCCACAAAGCTCTAAATACTTGATCATTCTTAAAGACGTTGAGCGTGTGTTTTTGCGAACCGTACCGCAACACTTACACAAATTAAAGCAGGCGAGCCGTCGGTACTTGCGAATGCAGATTCAATTACTGCAGTTCGGGACTGGATGCCGCATGAAAATACCACGAAATATAAAAAAGAGTTCCTATTGCTAAGCTATTAAATATTTGTCTTTCAAAGCGAAATTGGCTGTGTGGTATTCGGCGAGATAGTAGTGACGTTGTTGGGAAATTTATATTCCATTTCGCTACCTTGCGATGACTATTTCACTTCGTAGTAACGTAGAAACTGTCTACAGAGCCTGCACAGAAGCATATGAGATAGCCGCGCTCGTTCATGTCATTATCAAATGTCCAGTGGTGGTCAAGTACCCGGCAAAACATCCGGAACTCTGGTTCTGCAAGCTGGTGTATAAGAGTACCTAGAGTTGGCAAGAATAGTGGCTTCAAACGATCGTGCAAAATAGGAGTAGGTAGTATGAGATCTCGAGTTACGGAAAATTATCCAGCGTAAACGACCAACTACAAAGTTCATCAACAGTTTTCCAAGCATGGAGGGGCAACTCTAAAAGATATATAGTGACAAGGGTACTACTATCAGTGAGACCGTGTAAATAGCTAAAAAATGAAAACTATAAGAGTTATAAACACCGTGGTCAGTAAATAACCGATAGGCCGTTATCGCAGAGGCACAGGGACGGGTCCGCCGGTTTAAAATATGGCCGCCGCGGGCCGTAGGAATAACCTGCCTCATGTACTGTGAAGATACGGTAGTAAACATTTTTAAACTTGCGATTTGCGATGACCAATGCTCTAAAAAAATGAACATGAATTTTTTTTAGAAGAGTGGGCACAATAAAGTAGCAGTTTTAATAGAACATTATCTTGTGCGGTAAAACAATGTCGCAGATCGCAGGTATTTGACGCCCGAGCGCGATACAAGGGCGATAAATATGCGATCTGAGGCTTTCGTTATTACCGCCCGTGGTAGGTAAAAAAATTTCGTCTCCCCCATCCCCATGAAGTGGGATTTTCCGCACGCTTAGCGGGCGGTTATTGCCACTTTATGGCCAGGTGTGACGTAAAAGTTCTTTAAGGAACGGAACCTTTTTTGAAACCTTAAATATTCTATAAAACTCTTATATATTCGATTTTTTACTTATGTATTTTTAGCATCGTGTTGATCTTAAGAAACTATGCTTAATGTACCTAATAATATAATACATAAATACCTCGGTATACACTTGCTTGCCAGAATTTCATTTGCCATAATTTCATTTGCCATACTATTCAACTGCCATAATGTTGTTTCCCATAATTTCATATGTCATACTCATTGTTTACTATATTAATCATATGCCCGAATCTTTGTTTCCCATAAAATCATTTTCAATAATATCATATGCCAGAATCTTTGTATCCCATAAAATCATTTTCAATAATATCATATGCCAGAATCTATGTTTCCCATAAAATCATTCAAAAAACTTACATAGGCGGAACGACAAAGGGGGGACGGGGGGGCGGAGCCCCCCACAAGGGGGGCTCGGGGGGCGAAGCCCCCCGCATTAAGAAAAACTCAATACAAAGGTTACATTAAGCAAAAAAGTAGGTTAGGTTAGGTTAGAACTGCGTCCCCCAACAAAAACGAACTGCTGCCAGAAAAGTAGGTTAGGTTAGGTTTGAACTGCGTCCCCCAACAAAAATGAACTGCTGTCAGAAAAGTAGGTTAGGTTAGGTTTAAACTGCGTCCCCCAATAAAAAAATAATAATATGGATAACAATACGTATGGCATTTAATATTCGGGTAAACAATAATATTGCACTTAATAATATGGATAACAATACGTATGGCAATCGCATCATTATGGCATTTAATATTCGGGTAAACAAGAGTATGCCAAATAACTATTATGGTAAACGAAACATTCGGGCAAATGAAATTCGGGCCAGTGCAATTCGGACAACTGAATTGTATGGCATATGTACTTCGGGCAAACATTAGACAACCAAATACCTCATTTACTTCACATTTTGCAAAGCCACCCACTTAAAGTGTGCAATTACCCACATCATATATTGATTGTTCGTTAAATTTTCTGAACACAAAATTATATAACAAAGCAAAAATCCATTAAAATTCTGCAATATTCTTTTGTCCTTTCCACGTTCGCCACGCGAACTTGTCGAGTAGATGCAACTTTACACTCCACAAATCCCGGTCTAGAAGACCATTTCTCAACACTTTTCCATGTCTGACCGCCGCTGTCATCTTGCCGGGATGGTTAAAAATGTTAAATTTGCCGAGAAACGCCCTCCTCGAGTGTGATTTACGGAAGACCGAGTTGCAGAGTAAGTTTGTTTATGTGTTGGTATAAAAAATGCTATCATTTCGTATAAACAGAGTAAATATTATTATAATAATATATAACTTAGATTTGATTGTTTCATTTCAATCAAATACGAGTAGATCTAGATTGGAGTTTCAATAATAATTAACAGATGATATTACTGAGATACTGGAATGCACATTAGTATAATATTACAAACCGATATTAGATGCGTTTAACCAAGCTGAAGTATCAAACATGTTCAAGTTGGCAAAACCTGGTTTAATTCAAGTTCTACTAAGAACCACCGCAGGAATATCAGCTATATCGATTTATATCGAAATATGTATCATATTAATACATATAAAATAGTTTCGTGACTAAGTTACGGACAGACGACGCACTAACAAGCTATAACTAGCAGACAGGACGAAATTAAAAAAAACATATTCTTTAGCGGACGTACAGGTGCACTAAGAAATTATGGGATTAAAGTTTGCATGCAAATGTCAGAAATTCACGCAGACAAAGTCGCGGGCGGCATCTAGTCTAGTACCGCTTAATTAATTTAGCAGTTGTCTCGCTCCTTTAACAGAAACCAGATAGAGCCTGGCGAAGTTCGTCATCTCAGACAAATGCCACTGTTAATAAAAGGAATGGTCGCTATCAAGAGCCACGGTACGAGGGAAATAAAAGAGCCAACTTGTTAATGAAACGTGGAAGGCAAATAATACTGCTGAGGTCAATCGCTGGCCAGTTAGTCAGTAAAAAAACACACACACACATTTAAACAGTGACCTTTTAGCATGTACTTGGAATCTGTATTATGGTACTCCCATACTGCAGATATAAAATCGATAAAACTTTATATAACATGATAAAATTCTCTAACATTTCATAAAACTCATAGTAATTAGGTATAACATGTTCGATAATAAATGTTTTATAACGTTATACAACGTTTTATAACTGCAGTGTAGGAGCACCATTATCCCAGTATATTAACAAAGATCGTCGTTTCCACCTGGCGAGACCAAGATTAAACGTAAACCTAACCGTAAAATGCGTTCGGCAACGGAGGTAGGTAAGGTAAGTAATACGAGTATAGTATTGTTAGCTTGTAATACTTATAATATTTGCCAGATTTCGATTGCTATTTTTTATACACAATTAGTATATGACTTGGATCTGACCTTTTATTAAGTCACCATCAAGTCGATGATGAAGCATGCTTACGCAGATAGTGCCTGTTCACTCTCTACGTAAGATCACAGTAATTTCCAAGTTATATTTTTCTGGGAAACGATGTGCCGGAAGACAGTTCCACTCTTTAGCTTCTAGTCGTTTAGTTTAGTCGTACTATAAAGAAAGTAGAAGCAAAACGTTCTGTGCGGGTCGTTCTTAATCGTAATCGACAAAGTAAGGGTGAAACCCAAGTCCACGCCATAGTTCCATAATGACGAAATGGACATCTCTATCATCAGAATCAGTCCACGCAATCCCAACGGTCACTCACCGAAATGTATCCTGATCAAATTAATATACTCGATATGTCGCTTGGAAAAGGTGGAAAAACCAACAAATACACTTAAGAATATTATGACACAAATATCTGGAACTGTTCGTTTAGTTAAAAAACAAGTAAAATCTAATTTAGTCCAAAGAAATATTTCAGTCCAAATCTGCATTTTCCTATAATATTCACATTTAGAGGCTGTCTATTAGTAAAAACTTTTGGGCAAACTTTTTTGTAGGTAACCTACAAAAACTTCAGATCTAACCACCCACAACAAAACTCACATTATAAAAACTGTACACCGGGGGGTGCATGAATATTCATGGCGGGCCAGAGATAGTATCGCTTAATAAACACCCTGTACTCTGCCCGCTCACGTGCCCCTAATGTCATGGGCATTATTACACCCAAATTACCCGCTGAATATATGACGTGGGCTTATTAATAAGGAATAATTTTGTGGTCCTTGCGACACGCTTTGTGGACAGAATAGGTGTGGTATACTTTTTTGACTGAATGCAAATAAGAGGTGCTTGTCTATTGAACTATATTTTTCGGTGAAATACCAAGTTTTTAGAAATTGTATACAAGTACAAAGCAGTGGTTGGGTTATCCTTACTGCTTTGGGAAAAAGCATGCCAAGAATAAAAATTTACATTATTATGCCTAACTACTTAACCATGGACAATTTTGATGCAACACTGATACATTATGTTCCGTTATGCGTAATATAAAACGCCTTATAATTTATTACAACAAAGCAAATACTCGTAGTATGTGAATAAACATTCTGTAGCGTTGCTACGTCTCGTAGCGCTACGAACTGCTACGAGGTCTACAACATTTGAGAAGCGTCTTTTCAAAAGGGCTTATTGTTCTATGGTTTTCATAAGGAAATAAGCCCTTTTGAAAAGACACTCCTCATTGGATTTGAAATTTACGTCAATTTTATTCTGTAGAAGACATATCAATGGCAAAACCGGAAACGTAGTACAGTCAAGGGAAACAATGGCGGTTACGGAATAAAGTAAGGCAAATTCTTAGTTTTCAGTCATTCTAAGTACTTTAAATTATCACAATTCATACGTTAGCAACAACTAAATAATTCAATTTGTAACAATACAGACAGAACTCCATTATATACCACCGCAAAGTTTCCTAAAATTCACCGCACGTAAGTTAACCCATGCGTTCTGATCCGCAAAATTTAAAATAACATATGTACCGCGCATTGAAAGCGGTGACAATTTTGCATCGTTACGGTTGCAATTGCGAGATTGCCACCATTCTGTAGCGCAGTGTAGCTCGAAACTAGGCCAAACTCGCTAAATGTCTTGAAAAGTCGATCCTTCCTTATATATCGCGGTTTATAAAGTAAGGCCTCGTAATCTACGCGTGCGACCGTTCGTTGTAGAAGTTCTTGGGTGAGACCTATGTTCAGCAGTGGATGTCTAAAGGTTGAAATGATGATGATGATCTACACATGTCCATAATAGTTTAGGCTGTTCTACGGTTGTTTACACGTACATGTGTTTGAAATATCAAACACATGTTTTAAGTGGACGTGTATATGCTTTAAGAAATTATTTCTTGAAATTTTATCCTTGAGACGAAGGTATATGTGAGCAGAATGCTTGTTTGTCACTTTTGAATAGCGTACCTAGCCTGTAGCATTTCCTTGGGCTACTTTTTAGTGAAGAATTGGATTAGGTAATTTTTTTGTAAATAAGCTTACTTAATTAAATGCAATAATATAGGCAAGCCGGTGGGAATCGAGTTTTATGAATGACTCATCACTGTTACTTTCTACCTGCAATTTGCATATTTTTTGCCGTAAAATGTTGGTTCAAGAATGATTTTTTTAACATCCATATCGTATAGATTACATACAGCGTTTACATTATATTTACATATTGGATGTTACAGGTAGCCACCTGTAACATCCAATAAACATAACGTTAAGTATACGGATGTGTGAAAAATTAAAACCTTAATCCTTCAGTCTATCGTTACCTCCTTCGAATCACTCGTAATTTTATCCGTTAGATTTTCACAAACCCTAACAAAATAGAGCTTAACTGTTACATTCACGTCCAGACTTTTTACCCGACGGACCGGAGCGGGGTAATGTTCCCAGTTTTTCCGCTAACGTGCTGTTTTTACAGGCTGTTTGCTCTTGTCGTCGCCGGCGATTTTTCTTACTTCCACTGTCCCGTTCAGATACGGAATGCGAATTCGTTAGGAAAATCCGTGCTAGTTTTGTTTTACAACATGTCCGGTCATTTAATTAAAGTCGGTGGAAGAAATTTAAGTAAGTACAGTTTTATACTTATGTATGTATGTTTACTCTTAAATTTCGAAATTATTTTAATCCCACTTGGGAATTGATGAACAAACTTTTGCATTGTAAATACAAAATTAAATAAATGCAAAAGTGTGTTGGTTTGACAATCTTTTTTCGCAACAACAGAGCAAATTGATCAGATTTTGGCACGTACATTTTAGCCAGGCGAGTAACAAGAACAAAAGCCTATTTTCATACTAAAAAAGCATATTTCCCGAAAAATATGGAATATTTTATTAATTAAATGTGCTTACTGATGTTTCTAATCATGCCTAACACGGCTGTTCCATATCAAAACCTAGCAAGGGTAAATTTTTTGGACTTGTATTTTTAAATTGTCACTGCCACTGGGCGAAGACTTACTTATAGGTTTATAGGGTGTAAAACTTATGTACAAAAAAGTTGACCCTTACTAGGTTTTGATTTGGAGCAGCCGAACAGTGAGCATTTATAAAGCGAATGATGAAATGTGATGATGATGAATGATGCCTATGCACTCTGTCTTAAAGGTGTCTTGGATTTATTTGCTTCGAAAGACAGACGCTAACCGTGGCCGGTGTGCCACGTGTGCGTCCGGGGGAAAATCTAGGGCCAAATATTTCACAGTATTGTTAAAAATGTGGGACTTGTCCAGATTAAAATAATGCTTGGTTTACCACGTGGTTACCAAGTTAACTGAAATCAATACACGACACTATCACGGAGGAATTTATAAAAATAAACTCCCTCTATTTAGATACGCATCGTATTTCCACACCCACGTATTTATAGGTATTTTAGTTATAATCGAAGTTATAACGGGGTCGCGTGGTAGGCCGCATTAGGCGTAGCTCGTGAAACGCGTAAATCAGGGGCCACCTGGCCCTGACTAATTATTGTTTAATCTACTACAAAGAACTGGACGCGGAAAGTTGCTTCATAAATTTGCAACGTGTGCCCTTGCAAGTCGGTATAAAGAGTGCTTTGTGTGACCAATTTGGTAGTAATTTAGCTTGTTGTTGTTGTTATAAATTTATGTTCATGTATGTATGTATGTATGTATGTAAACTCTTTATTGCACAAAATAATACAAGCACAGGGTTACAAAATAAAGGTATATGTACAAAGGCGAACTCATCATCATCATGAGTTTCGGCTGATGAGCTATCAAAATTTACAATCATCTTGACGAATCTATAAAGAGACCGGACCATAGTAAGGAATGCAAGCTTAAAATTATTTAAAAAATACACCTTTCTATAATTTGAATGAGTACTTTGGTAAAATTTTGACTGTAGAATGATGACAATATTTAACGTTATTCTGTTATTTATATGCTTACTGAGTTTCGGTTTCTAACATTTGGTGGACAATATTTTTACAGAACTTGAAATTGTACCGTCATTTCAGAGTATTTTTAAATGACTTGTTCTGTGTTTATAAATTGTTACATGGTGAAACCGTTTATCGCAATAAATACAAATATTATGCGTAATGTTTTTTTACAATTTACAAGCATTTGTTTATTTCCACCTGTCCCGGTGTCTGCGTGTCTGTAATCAAATCTTGCAAGTTAAATTTTGCCCATTTCCGGGTTTCCGATTGAGCTGAAATTTTGCAAATTTCAGATAATAATGCAATATTGTTATGACATGAAGCTGATCTGCTGATGGAGCCCGATGGCAACCATAGGAGCATCTAAATTACTCGAGTTAAATTCACCATCTTTGGGCTCATTTGATGAGGTTTTGACGTACAGTTGCAGTTTGCGATGATACATAAAAAGTACAGTCGGCAATAAAGGCTCAACACTAACACTTTTTTACAAAAAAATATTATATCTTATTCTTTAAAGATCAGCAAGCTTATACCAATTCACAACTTTGCCGTAAAAATCGTTTCTAATATAATTTGCCTCGTAAACAGCAAACAGTTCGTAATCTGCGGTCACGCTGCTGTGGTCCCTTAAAGTCTCGAAACTCCCTCAAAGAAGCAACGAGCAGACCGACTTATTTTGACTCACGATTACGAAATGTTATTACTATTGCACAGGTTGTGAACTATTCTACAGTAAAAGCTGTTTTTGTCGCGGGCCCTATTAATACTAGAGGTAGGTACAGTCAACCCGTATTTGTGCCTATAGTAATAAAGACGTGTTACGATATATCTGGCGCTTTGGATGCCACAGACTATTTATGTATTTGACGCCGACTGTGATTACTTTAAGTACCGACTGAATAAGAGTTTCGGTCACAAGTACGTATGTTTCTTCAATTGGTTAAGCAAAAAATAGTAAATTTTTCTGTCTCATAGATCACAGTCTATCGCAAAACAAAGCCAACTGAAAGTTATGCGCATTCTTATGACAAGAATTTGGATAAATTAAAAATGGTACCGAATCCAAGTCCGAATACCTCTTCACCGGTTGTATTTTTATTCAGCTGAAAAGAGTAAAGATTTGTTGAAATGTTAAAATTCAGTTTCCTCAAGTAAATCCGTCAGTCATGATCATAATAGAAAACTTGACTGACGATAATTGAAAAAGTTTGACTTTATGCCTACCTACATCGCGATCAGAAAACGCGAATTATTAAACCAATTAAAAGTTGGCAACATTAACTGAATCAACGCACAACAAATTTCCCGGGAGCTGCCTTTGCCCCAGATTTCATTTGATACCGAGCCCTTTTCACCACATGCTGCCTGTAATATCCAACCTTCGCTCCGACCATAAACTCATGACGGAATTTTGTCATAAACCGGTCCATTTAAGCGCATTGTTCTTGTTCAGCGTCCATAGGAATTTTCTTCACGAACTCTCTAAAATATCTCACAACTAGGTATTCGTAACCCTTTTATAAATTTTTAAAATATTCCTTCTGTGAATACACGGATCGAGTCGCGGATTCGGCTTAGATTACACGTATTATTGCAGCTAGTATAGGCAGAAACTGTATAAAAAATTCATTACGAGCGCGCGCGGCGGCGATACAACGTGAAACTTATTACTTGAGCAGGAAAGTGGCAAATCGCTTAATAGTAACATCCAACTCATTTTCCGCTGGCATTGAATATTCTGCCATGTTTGAAGGAAAAACAAAGTGTTAAATTGCGTGGGGAGTCGCCTTTGAGTTAGTTGATAGGGCATGGGAGTTTGATCTCTGTGTCGGGGTGTGAGGGTATGTTCTGGTGTGTCGAGGGCCGGTGTGGGGAGGGAAGGGGAGTTAGCAACCGCTTCCTGTTACAGGAGACACGTATAGAGGATGTGGGTCAAGTGGTAGGCGACAAAAGTGTGAGTGTCGGCGCTCGGGCCCTAGGCGTCACCGCATGGTTCAGGTCGTGAGCGCATTTTGTTTGGATTGAACTCAGCTAGGTTTTGCATTCGTGATTTTCAATAACAGTTCAGCGCCACACTGTCTTTGGCTGCGGTTTACCTCCGTTCAACCGTATTAACACTTCGTTTGCAAAGAAAGGAATTGTTTCATACCATTTTATTTGCACGTGTTCGTGAATAATGTTTGACACGTTTATATGTAACTTACTTTAACTTTTGTGTTTATATACTGATATAGATTTTTTATGAAACCACATGTAAGTTTATGTTTTATTATGCTGCTTTGCGTGCATAAGCAGATTTTTATGACAGATTTGACGAAAATAGTTTTGGACGCGTTCAGAATTTTTCTCGAACTTACCATATTTAAAAGTCGACTTACAGAAATATGATACCATTACGCAGAGTTTGCCTTATCCATATTAATATTATAAATGGGAATATGTGTCTGTTACGTAACACGAAGCAATAGCGGAATACGGGTATAGTATTCTACTTACATATAAGCTTTTACATATGAAGTCTTTCCTTTATAAAAGCTAAGATATAACCTAATATCTACTATTGAGTATTTATTTTACTGAAGGGTATATCATCATCATTATATTTTTAACCCGGAGACGTACGCTACTTGAAATAGGTCTCCCCAAAGACTTCCACAATGAACGAACGATTACAGGATATTTTAGGGCTTAATTTAACAAAATATTCTCTCTATAAATAGTCTCTGCTGCGACGTCTCGGCAGTAGCTCCAATAGCCTCCTGGAAACTGTTGCAGGGCGAGAAGACGGCCCCTTTCGATATCACTGGAATAAAATCGTGTTCCTTCGTGGAACTAAAGTTCGTACAACCATATAATTGTATAGTGTACAAATTTATTTGAAAATTACCCTGCATGCCTTTTGCCTCCTTCGAGTTCCAGCGACTAGGCTATCTTGTGGGGAATCAACCCACGTTGAGTCAACCTATTTTCCTAAACGAGTGCAATATACAATAGTTAGCCTCACGTAAAAAAAGTAGCTAACGTAAGCTACTTTTGCTGTATTACTGTAAATAGGTATAACGTTTTAGTTGTAAAATGCAAAGCTCTCTGCTCGCTACCGTAGCCATGTTTTCTGCTTAGTGCAGAAATAAAAGGTAAGTGCTAAACTAGGACAATAAGGGATTATGCAGTAATACGCATGGGAGCCGTAGATTGCTGCAACGAACACTGGCGTTGCGAGCAATGTGTCGGTTATTACATTCTAGTTTGAGCATAAAGTTACCTATATACTGTCATGCGGTCATGATTTCAAGTAAAATCTTAACAGCGCTATGTAAGCATTATACATTAGATATGTTTAAGGTAAGGGATAATATAAATCAAAAGCAATTAAACATGGAAAACACCAAGCGTTAATCCAGGAACACGATCTAAAAATTAACCGCAAAAAACTGCTTATCTCGTTGAAAATATGAATTTTGCACATAACTTTTGAAGGGTTAAAAGGCCATAAATAAGAGCCTATCTCGCGATCTCGCCATAATCACGCCGTTTATCTTAGAACGGTACATTAACTACGAAAGCTCTAACATCTTGAAATATTCCCGTAGATATTAAGATTCATTAAACATGCTCTTAAGTTTGAGGTTTTTAGGGATCCGCGCTTTAGCCGGGTAGGGGTGGAACCCTGCGCGAACTAGAGTAAAAGGATAGTTCAGTGTATATTTGTTATTATATATTTATCTTAAAACGTGATTTAGCTGTCACTGTTGAAGTTTACAGAGTATTACATTCCTTAACCAAGGTACAAACTCAAAAAACATACACAGTTGTAAAAAAATCTAGGTATTAAGAGCCCCCTCTGCTGAAAAGTCCTCGTATAAATGAATTTAAAAAATATATTGTTTCTTGGTAATGGTTTCTTTTTCTCTATCTTCCTAGGTTATCAAATCATTAATTCCGCAAATAGGCCACAGCGCTTCGTAAAGTAACATCGGAAGAGAAGAAACGCCACAAGAAACTGCTCAGTTAGTATTTTTTGTCATCCCACATGATGGTAGGGTCAGATTTTTGAACTTGTCTCCTCCTCCAATTCGCTCT
Organism: Eudemis profundana; assembly: GCA_947034925.1. Classification (NCBI taxonomy): domain Eukaryota; kingdom Metazoa; phylum Arthropoda; class Insecta; order Lepidoptera; family Tortricidae; genus Eudemis; species Eudemis profundana. Next base: position 10,142,905 of record OX344811.1, read on the forward strand.
GTCGTAGGCATCATTTTCTGACATTTCTGAGTCATTCTAAGGCAACATGACTGTCATATCGTTCACGATAACGTTATTTATAACGTTCACAAATAAGGCTGCAGACTCGAGCTTGATTATTTTTTATCTTTCAACGTCGCCCGGCGAGTTGTCCTGAAACTTGTTCTATCACTCCAAACTTCTTAATGTGACTGAATTAGATATAAACTTATAAATGAGGGCATTACTCTTGAATACCCGGACGATAAGAGACGTCTGTGTTTTTTGCTCCCAAGTTTCTATATATTTTTAAAAAGATTCACGATATAATATGTTCTTTTACTAGCATTGCGTTTGTTTACTACTCAATATTATTTACTTATATTTTATCAAACTTCAAATGTGACGTTTTCAGGCAAAAAGGTAAATTGCTATGGCAAATAGCCTACTACGTATTTATTACCTTATTCTCCTACTGCTAAGGTCTTTAGCATGACAACTAAAACAAGAATGAATCATCAGTCTCTCACTCATATAGGCTAATAAATAGTTTAACGGTTGATAACACCCGTAACCCGTATATGGTAAAATTAATTGGGCTGAATAATTAATTGGTTAGTAAGAATGTTGTGTGTCATCTGATTTGCTTTTTAATTGATTTAAATTTCATTCTAATCAGATGATTGGGCTGGCGTTTGTCAAAAACTCCGTTTATAATATGAGTATACATTTGGAGCTTGAAATTAGCCCTAAAATTATTCAATAACAGATATTAATTAAGCAGGTAAATTAAGTTTTTGCGTAGTTATAAAGTTTGCGAACTTTTCAAAGACAAGATGCCGTTCAAACAAGCACTTCATTAAATTTAGGCTTAAACTCGATCGCGCAGATTTCATATTCAATTTCGAGTTGGCGGGGACCTCCATAATTTTTTTTATGGGGGCATAAAGCGTCTGTCCTGATCCCTTTCTCCGTCCTACATGGTTGCAAAATGGAAGCAGGGCCAAGGGAATCAAATCTATACCTTTCGAAGGTAAAATGGGAACTGATTATTTTTTCATAGGACTGAAATTTGGTGAAAAATTCACAAGTCTGCGAAGGGCGCAAGATGCAAGTCACACGAGACAGGGGAACTTTTGTTATTTCAAAGTAACCTTTTTTAGCTTTGTTATTGTGAATTGAATAGATTTACTGGGATTTCTGAAAAACAAAATAAAACGATCGTTTTATAAAATATCGGACAGCCCCCGTAACAATAATTCTATTACGCAATCCATCAAAAACCGACAAAGGCTTTCAACGGATTTTAAATAAATTATATATTCATATACAAAGCGACATTTAGCTTTCATAATTTAGCTGAAATTTCACTCGTAATTATACATTATACGTATTATGGTACAGATGTAGAACTCGACCTCATTAGTTGGAAACATCTTCGATGACGCAATTATCTCACATTTGTATTCCTCTTCAAGTGCACGTTTTGCTAAATTAACACGCATTAAGTGGGAGCGAATTCATTATACTTCATTCTTGACTTCCTTGATCTTATCAAACACCAATTTCAAACCGTATTCACTTAAAAATAATGTCCAATTTCGTTCGCAACAAACATTATTTATTCCGCTTACGTTTCAAATTATTGCTTGCCATAGGATTTTGGACATAATTGCTTTCTAATAAAGATTCGTTAGGTTGTTTCACGCGTACAGTAAGCACAACGTAGAAAAGTAATTGAGAGTAATTAAAAGTGATCCTTATGTCGAGGGGGTAGGTGCGAATTTGTAATAAGGTAATTATCATACAGTGTCACTTGATATGACACATGTGGTTACAAGACGCTTAGTGTATCTAATTGTTAATTGGCGTCGCTTTATAAGTCGACAATTAAAATGGCCGTTAACGTGAATATGACGATGGTATTGTGAGAAGGCAATTAAAGTGAGTTTCAGGGTAACCATTTAGAGTACCCACATCTAAGGTGGGAGCATCTTTGGTGTGTAGAGTGAAACATACTTAGCTGCAGGTCGAATTTAATCTACCTAAATATATTTATTTTACAACAGTGTAAATACGTATTTTTGTGTTGATCAGGAATGATCATTTTTTCAGAAATTCATCACTAACTAAGAGTTTCACCGGAAATTCCCGGTACTGTCATACTAAAATTTCCCGGTACTGCACGCCCTAATCACGAGGGTTTTAATCTCAATGCGCTTTCTACAAACAAGTGAAAATAAATTACTCTAAAAAACCGTTAATAAAAATGGAAACGGATACAAACCTTTGTAATTACTTACAAATAAAAAAAAAATGATGATTCAGTTCAAGGTTGATACTTATTGAATTAGTTATTTCATGATATCAGACAATAGGCACCAGCACCACATTGTCATTTGTCAATAAAACAGTTTTTATTGCATATTTATACCCAATTACTAGATCCTTAATGAAACTGGCAATATTCTTTTCATCACAATTGCTCGAAAATGGTGTTGTTACACGTAAGTTTTGCGGGCCGTAAATGACTTATTACGCCCTAGGGCTTAATGTTTTTTTTTAAATTTGAATACGTTGGTTCTGTTTTACTTTTATTTGTAATTTTCAAAGGAAACGCCAACTTACTTTTTTAACTTTTATCACTGAAATATTTATTTAAAGAGAACTGTTATTGAAAATAGGTATATGTAAACACATATTTCTGTAACATTAATTAAATGTTTAATAGTGTATTTCAGTATTAACCATTTTAGGTCTTTACCGCTATGGTTTCCGAACGTGACTTGACATTCGTATTGTCTATGGATACATGTCACTAATGTCACTGTCTGTTTTACAATTTTATTTAGGTTAAGTAAGGTTATTTTAATCAGATTTCTTCACAAGTGTGATGAAAAACATTGTGTGTGCCACTGGCGGTAAAGGAATTACAAACTCGTGTTATTAAAGCCCTTAGCTTCGATTCGGCCTTGTAACAAACACTCGTTTGTAATTCCTTACTTACCGCCCTTGATACACAATGTACTATTTTGCCTCACCACTACACATATTTTTTAAACTCGTACAAACCTGCACAGGTAATTTATGCTAGTACAGTAAATCGTCTCAACGCAGTTACTTCCACAGCGTAGCCTAGCCAAGCGAAACGCTCTGTCGGACGTAAAATCCAACTACACACTACGTATTTACTTAAACTGAAGGCTGGAAATATGAAAGAAAAACAGAACAATACGTAATTCGACCCCGTTCCGTGCGGAAAGCGGGCCCTCATTATCGTTATCCGCACCGCCCGTCTCAAGTGTTGCGAAACAATGCCATCCGAAACTGAATAAATATTTTTTTTTACTTTGAAAACTATCGTGAGACTCAAACATATTGAATTAAAAATGGATCACTCACGTTGTAAAAAAGTAGTCGCCGGGCATCGTTCGCGAATACTCATGATTAAGGGAATGCCGAATGCTCCCGAAAGCTGTCGAGTGGATGTCTCGTCTTTTTTACAACCGTTTTTAATTCAATTATATTTTTTATTTCATGTGTATTTTGATTTAAAAATGAAAGTAGTTTTTCAAGTGAGTGAACGCAGATTTGCCTATCACTGAGCCATAACTCTTTGTTCCTTCAATATGCAACTGCTTAGACGCAACTGCGTAGCATTCTAGTATGAGTTAATCATGCTGGAATGCTACGACAGTCAGTATATTTTTTTTGCTCGCTAGACGCGAAATATTTATAAATTATATGAATTTAGATACTGTCTGGCTTTAGGAAGCCAGAATGTCAGGCATACTCGTAAATAGTATAAAATACGGTTAACTCCGCGAAACCGCGATTTTATTTATAAAATAAATGTGTGTTAGTTTGTAAAATACTTATTAGGAACAAAACTACAATACAGCGATACAAAGTTGTAAAATAAATGCGTTTATCCCTAGTTTTTCTGCCCCTTACATTTCAAACAGAGACAAACGCTTTATCAAATGTATCAGTGACGGCCACTAGCAGTTGACATCATTAAATCTCAGCTTTTCCCATGCCCTTTCCTCAACATTGCACGTAAAAAACAGAACCTTTTCCTGTAAATCTATAAGTACATGCCAGTAATCAATGAGGGGGCGAACCCGGCCGGAAGTGGAAGTCGAGGGACGAACTCCGTGGTTAATTGCGCGCGAAGTAAAGCCCTTCATTTCAAATATCGAACGTTTTGCGTGCATTAAGATTAAGGGCATACGTTGAAGGGTCTGTGCATGTATAAATGAATGTATAGTCAGCGGCATATAAATCTGCGAATATGTACATTACAGCGTCTACATAGCAATGGACATATACCAGTAGATAGATACCACACAGTACCGATATACCAGTACAGTAGGCGTATGATGCTACCTTTTTTCACGTGATAAATAAATGATAAAACATTCGTCATTTTCTGACAAAATAGTGTGTGAACGGATGCTTTATCATTTATTTACCGCGCGGCAAAGCGTAGCATTATAAGCCTACAGATAGAGATACAGACACCAGGTCATTTTAGGATAGCGCTCTTGGTTCTTGGTATTATTAAATAGTGCAGTGTTTCTCAAAAAGTTTTAATTAGAGTACTGGAGCTCTGTGAGGCGTCTGCATAAGCACCGCCAAAATAATATTTCGAAGTGAGTTTGCACAAAAAAAAGCGTAATTTTCAAGTTTGCCTGGCTCTGTACAAAATTACATGTTTGGAACGGGCTCCTTCGCGAAAAAAGTTTAAGAACTACTAATGTACAGTCAGCTGCAGAGATAAGTGGCCCCCCTGCCATACTATGAATACATATGTGCATGTTATATTTTTTTAGTTCATAATTGTAGTAGCGTTTTGGTACAAATGAAGCCATTGTTAACTGACCACCCATAGATTACAGGTTGCACAAAAGTTGACATTAGTTTACAAATGTACAGTTAACAGTGTGTTCGATTGTACTGCAATGTCACATGTTTCTAGGCACGATTCAATCAAGAAATAAATATAACTATCGTCTAATCTAGCCTCATAATTATATTTTGACTGTATAAAGTCTATTCTGCAATATAGACCATCGTGCGCTACATATAAATCTACTTTCATATGCTATTTTACGTCTAAAAACAGTAAACTTTTCAACTTTAGACAGAATTCCAATTTAGAACTCGCATAATATCCTAATGTGGTAGATAGGCTTGCCGGCTGGTCATCTGTAGGTAAACATTTGCGCGGCTAACACAGAAACAGGTAAACACATAATGTTAATTGAACAGAAACTGAAATTAACTGCACTGCCGGCCACAAGGTAATTAGTGAAAAATAATGCGGTATCGAGTCTCGGCAGTCGGGAAGCGGCGAGGGACGAGCGGGCAGCGGCCACTCACTTTATACGCAGTAAAGGCTACCGACAACTTCCTCTGCGAATTGGCACTGTTCAATTACAACAATTGCTGTTATTTAAAAATGTGAGATCTTATAGTAGGTAGGTTAGATTTGACTTCGCCAGTTTTTATCAGAATTAAAAAATATATATATATGTTGAATAACTTTATAAAATGACTGATGTAATGAAAACTGGCCAAGTCAAATCTGACCTACTTTACGATCTCACATTTTTAAATAACAGCAATTGTTATAGGTATCCAATAAAGCAAAGAAATAGAGTTTAATACTTGTTCATACTGTTATTTTGTTTCGATAAATACATAATTGGATTTTGCATAGGACTTGGCACTCATTTAGATCTCCATTCTTTTTGCGGCGAAGCCCACAGCCAAGGATAATGTTTGTATTGAACTTGGCTCTCCTTTTTTACATTTGAGCGTTTTCCAAAAAAAAATACCGGGGTAGCTACTTTCTCAAAATATGGACTTTTGAGGTTTTTCTGGCTCAGAATCGTTAGTACATTCGAACCTTATACGTAAAAAAAGTGTCCCAAAATTTGTATGGGATTTTTGTCTTTCCACTACGTCACGTTCATACAAACACTATGCAAAATGGTGACGTAATGGAAAAAAAATTGGGACACTTTTTTTTACGTATAAGGTTCGAAAGTACTAACGATTCTGAGCCAAAAAAACCTCACAAGTCCATATTTTGTGAAAGTAGCTACCCCGGTATTTTTTGGAAAACGCTCATTTATGTTTTTGGTGGGATATTCTTTACCTCGAACGATTAAAATGTGTATTTTTAAGTCACCAATTTTTATTTTCTGAAAATATTATTGAATACATAGTTTAGTTGGCAGAAATTCATTTCATATTTTATTATTTCATACTTTTTTGAATGCTGTAAATTTTACATCTTACAAAATCATTTTATTATGAAACTTACTTCACCCTTTGGACTTAAAAAAAATCGATGGATATGGTATCAGTCAGACTTCGCCTCAGCTCTGGCACTGCGGGGAGAGCAGCCCTTCCACCCTTGCCTGACAAAGCTCGGGAGCCGTGCGAAGTGGAGCGGCTGAGGCTAGTACGGTCGGCTCTCCCTCCGCGCTTCCGGCTTTACAAAAACACTCTAGGGTGCTCAGTGTCGGCACGCGTCCTAACCAGCGAACGCCCTAGATTCGGACTTTCGCAGCCTTAATATATCTAACCTAATCTACCTTTCTGGTAGCAGAAACTAATCATCAGCCAAATAATATTCCCTGAACAGTTTATAATAATAAGTGTTTTATAAGAATACGTCAAAGAAATAAACAACGATATTTAGTTGTTCTGTCTCATGAATAGCTGATGAAATGTATTTTTAAACAAATAATAATCCTTGTACTGTTGTTCTAATAATTGTTTCAATATGTAATGAAGTGAAATTACTCCAAGAAAGAATATTAATATTGAATATTCTATGAAACGTTTTCGCTGAAATGAAATTCGATAAATAGTTTGTCTACATTTCAAGGGGCACCCCAGATACTCAGCAAAAAGCTACAGCGATGTCTTGCGGTTAATTCATCTATGACAGCGAGTGACTGGATTGATTGCAAGGCAAGTATTATCACAGTATAATCAGTACTTTAGAGTCGAGCATTTAGCAGAATTACGCAAACACCAACTTACGTACACTAAGATCGAGACGACATTAGTATCTGTAGAAATCTCTAGAATAGTATAGTGTGAGGTGAGATATCATTCTTGTATTAATTACACTATTCATTCGCTCGAAGCGACTTGGTTCATAGCTTTTTACAGCGCCATTGGGGATAGACGGAATCTCAGGCCAAAATGCATTTGGAAATCGCATTTGGGCCTGAGAATAATATAACTTCTAGTATTTATGTGCGCGCTTATGTAGATATTACGCAGCCGCAATTGAAACACTTCGATTTGAGAATTCTTAGATTTTTTTGACTGCCCTATGTCGCTTCACGCTCTTCGCTTGCAACAGTGATGCGGTATCGAGAATTTGTACAGAATAACTAGTTAAGTTTACCTTTAATTATCATATTTGCGACTGGCTTACTGCACCAGCCGTGGTCAAAAGTAGATAATTATACCAAGGAAATCTTTATCACAGTGCTCGTGAATTCACTAATTAGATTCACGTGTTGCGAGTGAGATTGCTTTGTGTTAAAAGCTTTAATGTTAGGATTAGCAAATGGGAGCTTATTGTGTTTGCAAATAATCAACCTATTCGATATCCACCTAATATGCTTAGAAATATTTATTAATAGGGTCAGCGTTAGAGAAATTGTACTTCTGATTTTAAAATGAGTAGCATGTTTTTCTCTGGAGTTTACTGCATGTTCGTTCTGATAGGGTGATAGACAGATCTGCACGCATTTCTGGAAGTGCGAAGTCTGACGAGACCTGGTCGGTTGTCTTTCTTTCTTAGCATTTTTATCAGTAAACGTTTAAATTTGTGCTATAAAACATGTCGTATTTTTTGAGAATTTCTAATATTTTAATTAGGTTCTTCCATCCGTCGAGCTTAGGAAAATAAGATGGTGTGATATAGGACAGTGAAGCACCATTTTTAGCCTACCATAAGGCGTCAGTCGAGCGAGTCTTTCTGTTACTCCACTATAGATGTCGTTAGTAGTCGTCACCCTTATAAACATAGGCCTATTACAGCCTTTTCTCTGTACTTTGAACAGGCTTAGAAAATGTTAAACGGCTTCCTTCCTCTTAACCCTTGGAGGTCGATTACCTCTATAAATATACCCCAAAACTCTTGTAAAAAATGTATAACGCCATTTTGATAGCCGTTTAGGATATATCAGCTGCGATATGATAGAAGTGACGAGTCGTTTATATTCAGGGCGATTTGCGCCATTTTTACGAGTTCGTGCAGCTGTGCTCGCGTATCATCGAAATTGGTGCCTCAATCAATGACGAATTGTATGAATATCCTAACTGTAATTGTTTCATATCTGCCTGGAAAAGTGATCGGGATATATTTGATACAAGAATATAGAATTAATACTAGTCAGTACTAGTAACACTATAGAACTAATACTAGGCAGACAACGAACAGGCTATTTCACTACAGATAGCAGAGTGAAATCTGTCACCATCATCAATATCATTTTAACTTTGAGAAACCACGGCTGGACATAGGCTGCGCCAAAGAATTTCACAACGAACGGTCGTATACTTTTTACCTCCATCTACTTTCAGTGACCTGTGAAATGTAACACATGTTTTTACATCACGTGCAGTAACGGGCTGCGGATGCTCAGAGGCTCCATCGCCGGTGTGGTTTTAGGGGGTATGCTATACTCCTACTGAGGGGTGAGTCCCACATAACCCCCCCCCCCCGAAGAGTCCTTTTAAGGGCCTGGTAATGCCTGTGGGGTATGCGTAATGCATTTCTACACCGTTAACAAACAAAAACGAGTTTTTAGACATGCAGTGCCAAACATCGCTACGCGTGCTACGCCGTAGCCCGTAGCACGCTGAATGCCGTATGTAACGAAAGCTCCTCCTAGGCGTTGAATCCAGCTATCGGGTCTGTGGCATTCAAAGTGTTAAGGGACATAGAGGTGCGTTAAGGAAAGATTCTTCGAAATCCACCCTAAGAGGGTGAAACGGGAGATAAAAGTATGTACAAAAAACGTTCAATCTTTACTCGTGCAGACGAATTCACGGGACGGAATCTAGTAGTGTTTAACACTTTCAACGCCGAGAACCCGCTCCGCGGGCGCTAGGCTCGTAGCAAATTTCCTCTACGTACGGTTTTTCCCATGTTATCGGCTACGAACGTAGCGCGTAGCGCTATATTGCGAAAGTGTTAAAGACTTCAAGATTGACACTCACAACGTCAGACGCTTGAGTGAGTCTCACTCCACTAATTACGGGAACAATTAGGCGCCAGTCTGCGAACACTTCGCTTCAATGTTTAACGACGCGCTAATGAGATTTATTTTTGATATCCCCGCTATTGTTACGTTCATTAAAATAATTGTGACTATTTACTTGGTTGTTACCAGTTTGAGTGTTTTGGGGAAAATTCAGAAGAGGATAGAGGTTAAAAACTGCGAATTGGGTAGTTTTTATGAGCGTTTCAGCCGCCGTCATAACCACAGTCGCATTAATGACGGCTTCCCTGAACTCTCAAATCTCATTTGCGGCTATCTGTAGAATTCAAAGCCGTTTCATATCAAATTCGTTTAGTTTTACCTCAGGAAATCGTCAAAAATATAGCCATGGTTGTGACGGGCGATTAAAATTATGTGAGAATTACACAATTAATTCGGTGTGGTGCTGAAGGAGATAAACAGAAGAACAGTCAACATCAAATAATCAGCATAAAAAGCGCAATAGGTCCTAATTTATTAGTTGCAGATATTTTTACAGCTGATACTCGGTCTCTGGAGTATATTAAAGCATGAAACATTATAGCTTTTACGATGTTTTTTGGAGAAAAAGGAAAAACAAATTTGCTACGTAATAACACCCTGTTAATGTGATTACTAAATGAAAACTCATTGTACAGATTCTAGGAGCTCTTTTACGTACCACTTAACTGTAACTGGCCACTGACATTTACGACAAACAATTGTTGACATGACAGATAGTGTTATTGTGTAATGCACATGGTGATTTTTTTAGACGAAATTATAATTAATTTTTTTGTTAGGTAAATCATATGACGATGCAGGATTATTATGACATGGAGCTAATCTGATGATGGCGCCGGATGATAGCTATCAGTGGCGTCGCGTAAAAGATATCCTTGGTCAAGCCGGTGTAGATTTGGCGTACATTTTCCTTAAGAGCTTTAGAATAAGGTGCTCAAATGCCTGATATTAGGCAAGCCGGTAGGAATCGAGTTCTTTGGACGCCACGCTACTGGTAGCCATAGGATCATCTAAATTACATAAGATAAATTCACCGTGTTTGGGTTCATTTTATACAAAAAAGTACAGTCAGCAATAAAAACTTGTTTCAAACAACACTCTTTGATAGAAACTTTTTCTTTTTATAACAAGAGAGACGTGAGACATTTTATTTATATCAGCAAGTAACAAACAAGCATGCAGCCCGCTTGAGTGCGAGTCTGTACCTATTCATAACACTCGCATCCACTAAAACAAAAGGTAGTAAATTTGTTCCGTCGCATGGCAAGCAAAGTTCCAGCCATTTGTCAGGCTGATCTTGGTCAAAGCTGTCTTATAAAAAAACTTCACAACAGCTCATCGGTTTCTTCGAGAAACTGTGTTACTTCTATGCTCATCTATATAAAGCGGCAACTTGAGCAAATGCCATTACTTGTGAGTTTTTTTCTTGGCGGAGGAAATCGTTTAAGTTAACTCGTTTACTTGTGAAACTTGCCCTGCGGCCGGACTACAGAGATAAAACTTAGTTGGACTCGCGTACTAATATTGAGATTTTTATAGAGGTTTCCATTTGCAAGACTGAAAAAAGTTGGGCAATTCGCTCTTAGTTTTGTACGGCTAGAAAAATAGCTACTTTCGAACAAAATGGCTGGCGGTTTCCAAACATTTGATTTTTATTCGAAATTAAGCATTTTAAAAGATATATAAGTATTAAAAACTAATGAGTGAAAGTAAAGTATAATTTTAGTGTGCAATGTGTGTGCGCGCGTGTATCATACAAATACGTGTCAAACATTATCACTTAAACAGAATACTAACAGGTGTCTTTGGTTTGCACCATATTTGGAACGGATGCTTTATGAGGTTGTATGTGTTAAATGGCTTCGGTTTTTGCTTACCATTAGGCTGACTGTACGTTTGTTTGGCACTTAGTAGGATAAAAAGGGTGTAGTTTTTACATATTAGTTAACGAGTGACAGGGAGGAGTTAACAAAGGGAGTTATCGCCATTAGCAGAATAGCAGAGTAGAATCGCCCTATAGTGGGGATGTTGACTAATTAGTCACATCCCCATTATAGTGTTGAATTTTACAACATAATATAGTCACATGGATTGGAAAATACTAAATTATCTCGAGATTTTGATTGCAATTTGTGGCTGTTATAGTAATCCAAGTGTAGTAGTTACAGATATATATTTGTTCCTCATAAATAGTAGAATCATTTTACATTAGAAACAAAATTTAGGACACAAGCCTATTTTGAGCGCGTCTGATATAGACGCTCAAGTTCACGTTTCGTAGCACATGTGCTGTCGTAGACCCGTCGTAGCTCGTAGCAGATAGGACCGTAGATGCTACGGAAGCACTGGTATTTACCTAAAACAAAAAGAAGATAAATTAGGGACAATTTTTACGCAATATGTCACATAAATGAAATGATCAGTAGGTCAACGCTACGGGATTGAATTATATAATTTGGCGACTAAAATAAGAACATCTCAAACCGTTAACATTTGTTACACGAGCTGAAACCACAGGCAATAAACGCGCGAGTTGAGGACCAATGACATGTAACTTTGTCTTCTCCTGGCCAAGAAGTAAGTTTCTGGTAAACTTATACTTAAAGTACATGGTAAATAATATGAACTACTATAGTGTATAAATATGAACTCATATATGTAAATTAACCTAAATAGCACAAGAACGGACAGATTACACGTAATTACATTAATATTTATTAACCTAAATCGTGTCCTAGTTGCGCAGGCTCCTTTATAATGTAAATTAGCGGGAGAAGTTATTATTTTCGTTATCGCGCACGGGAAGGGTTGACAAGTTTTATTAGTTGTGTACAAATTGTACGCTACAAAAGGCATGAAGAGCTAGAAGGACCCTTTTACATCATTCAGCACACAGGTAACCTTCTCCATCTAGTTACCCATATTTTACCAACGAGGGAAAAAAAAATTACCCAGGCCTTATCTACCTTATTGAAAGCCATATTATGCCGTTTGTCATAATTATCTTCGCTCTGAAACCGATGAGAAAATCCCGAGAAGCCAATTTTCTTCTTTTTAGGGTTCCGTATCTCAAAAGGATTTGTTGTCCGTCTGTCTATTTGTCTGTCTTTCTGTCTGTCTGTCCGTCTGTCTAGACCCTATATCTCGAGAACACGTAGAGGTATCAAGTTGAAATTAAAACCATATATTCAGGTCTATGGTCCCTTGAAGATGTGAAAAAAATCAAGTTACTAGGTTAACGTGAAAAAAAGATAGGGCCGTTTATGCCGCAAAAAACGTAAATTTCGACACTCGAAGGAAACTAAAATTCAAAGAGTACTTTCCGTTGACCTAGAACTATGAAATTTGGCAAATTATACCGACTTATACTACAAGTATAGGGAATAATCTGAAATTTTAATTAAATCACTAAAAAAATAGACACTAAGGGAATCAAAATTATATGGTACTTTGTTATAATATGTACCTACAAAGTCCGGTATTTTTTATTTTCCTAATAAAAAATACTCCTTAATAAATACACAGTTGTCATACTAATTATGTTTTCTCTGAGGTTACCTTACTGAGATACCTAACTATAAAACTAACCCAATAAAAGTTAAGGGGTTCTTTTTCAAAAGTCCTGATAAGTGAACGGTTTGTAACAGATATTGTACATCGTTCCCAGGTAGCACACAAGCTGTATAAGAGCTTAATACACCCTTTATAAAGTGTAAATTTGTGCTATAATGGCTGTTTCACCCGTTAAACAACTTGTGTGCTAAATACCCCGATTGAAGCCTACCATAGTATGCATGCTCGTAATATATCTATATATGATATTCGGGTTCTTAAAGCCACTTCCGCCCACTTTACATGCACGCCAGTGTACGCAAACATGTTTGTCCCACAAAATAGCCCATTGATATAATCTTAATGCTTACCTGTTGTCAGCGCATAAACTTGCCAGACAGTGTACAGCAAGTTCCCGCAACTTTAATTCTGCGTTAGTTAACAAATGGTCTAGTTTGCGGGTTTTGTGAGTTAAAATACGTGTAGTTGTTATGTACTGTGTGATTAATAGTGCGAGTTGAGTTAGATTTATTCTAATTATTTAAATCTTTTCATGTTCATTATTTATTTAATGAGGACGAATAACTCCTAGAGGAACTCGGCATCACAAGGTAACTTTCAGATATCTGCCGTGAAAAGACTTTTATGCCACACCTGGCCATAAAGTGACTTTTTCTACACGCTGCGCGTACGGAAAAAGCCGCTTTCTGGCCAGGTGTAGGCATAAAATTATTATTACTAAACGGGAGGTAATAAAGAAAGCCCTCGAACGCATATTTACTTCCCTCGCTTTCAGCTCGGGCCGCAAACTTCTGCGATCTCGGCCTTTCTTTGTATTACCACCCTAGTTATGTAATGTACTATATTTCTTCGGGCATAGCTTGTGGCACCTAGTTTTTGCATATGTGGAGGGCAAAAGCACCAGAGCAAGAATTCTAGCGCGTTAGTGCGACGCTAAGTGCAGTCTCTATCAGGCGGTCCAAAAAACTACGACATGGTACTGCATGGTATATGTAGGGCAAGTTTATTCAATCACAAACCTCAGCCATAAGGGATCGACTAAGAACGAATAGGACTTTTTGATGAACCGGAGGGTAATAGATAGGTTTTGTGAGTTTGAAGCTATTTTGTTCTCAAAAGCGTGAATCAACTCGAACGCAACCTTTTGTTTCAGATGCTTGAATTTGTTTCAGTGGTTTTAGGTAAAGTATGTCTGTTTTCTTTTCCTAGCTATCATCTCACATGGTCAGCTTCCAAACTCCTCTCTTCCGACTTCGTTCTTACATCAACATCGTCTTCGGATACCTGACAATCAGTGATGTCTTTTTGCACTACATTATTCCACATTGTCTTGGGTCTGTCCCTGGATCTTGGATTGGAGGTGGTAAGATTATTGGAGGGTAATTCAAAGATGAAAACATATTCTTAAAATAGAGCCAGGCCGTTTAAGTATTTTTTAAAGACACTTTTTACCGCGTGACAATAGTAACATCTACGACCTATATTAGATACATTCCACAGCTATTCCAATTAAATGTCAATACCTACTACCAAGACTCACCATAATTCCTTACAAAGGCGAGTCTACCTGGTATTCAGTTACCATCTCACCCCAAAAGGGGCGGCTGACAAATGGTCTTTGCACTTTGAATTACAACCGATAAATAACCGCTTTCGGACCTATACCACCCTTATTACCAAAACAACGTAACTGACGTGGTTTTCCAAGTAAAATAGGACCGTTTACTGTTAGCTGTACGCCCTGTTAGCTCAAGCTAAGACTGGGGTTAGCTATCTTTGGTGGTCATTAAGTATTCTAAGGATATTGGACTGTAAGACGTATCGTGTTGAAATATTAATTTGTAGAATCGGTTGGCGAAAACTTCAATTTTCACCCGACGGCTAGTGGTCGGTACCTACGCATTACATATTAATAGCGTGGCATTGCAGATAAATTAGTTATTGATTAAAAACTCGATTATTTCAACTATTCTGGGAGTTAGGTACTACGAGAGTGCTACGGACAGAGAAAAAAACTCCTACTTAATATGTCGCAAATATTTAGTCACAAAAATTATCAGGAAATATATAAGTATGAAAAAGATTATGTAATTTTGTATTTTAAAGTGTGTTTTATTTCACCCCGTATCTTATTTTATATTTTTTGGTAATACCTATGAAATGGTTTATCTTTTTGTCTCATAAAAAATAACGTAGGCAAGGCAAAATGTAAACGTTCATAAAATATGAGCCAGGCGTAACAAACCACGCAATAAGTAATAACGCTTCCTTCACAACAATCTAAGCATGACTACGAAATTTCACGTAATTGATATCTTAGAAATCCGATTCGTATTCAATACGCATTCTTTTGTTCCCGATTAACGATGCATCTTATTCCCTACGCCGTAAGACCCACCCCAGCGGGACACCTCGTAATGTGACAGGCAATTAACACCCTTAGGCCCTTATCAATAAAGTGTTTATTGCTTTGTGATTGGCCGTTAAGCCACGCATGGCCAGTAAACGCATATTTCACTCGTCCCTACTGTTTCTAATTTCCAACTAAACAATAGGCTGGATAATAATTACTCCATACAGATATGAAATGGGGTCCGAAGGAAAATGGCGAAGACGCTGCTAAATAACTTGTTTAGTAATTGGATTATATTGGGAGGGTAGGGGCAGTAAATTTGGTAAATTTATATGAGATTGGAAAGTGATACGGAAGGTAATATAAACAGTGCTGGAACATATTGAACGTGGGGTACGAGTATTGTTTATAGATTTTCCTCTGAGTGTTTATCATTTGTGTCCGGTGGCCGGTGATGCTTTGCTACAATGGAAGTTGGGATATTCATGGAATGTAGTTACAACCTTTTGTCTACGGGGAGATAAAGATGGGAACTTAAAATTATGACAGGATGCTTATATAACACCTAGGGCGGTAAAATAAAGACCGCAGTTGTTTCTACGCGCAGCGCGCGGAAAATGCGACATACGGCCTAGGGTGACGTAATGTAAATTATAATCAAACCTTACACCCAGAGCAGGACTTAGATATTTAAGAAAATTATTACTATCTAGGAATATAATTACAGCTCAGTACCGTCGTACCATTACAGTTGCAGATAATTCCGACATGCAGTACCAAATACCTTATAGTTAGTACTAATCGTTAATGCACGTCACCTGTTGATAAAAGAGATTGTCTACACTACAATGGAATATCACGCAACCATCTCAACATGAGCACCGGCGCTGAAATGTTTGATACAGCCATGTTACTTGGGACTGTAAAATGTCTGTTCTAGATAAATGCTACCCACATACGATAATCCATAATCACACCTTCCAAAAAATAACATAAACCTCGACATTTATTATATTGTAACAAGATTCTCTGAGAACAACATTGTCCATCGCATTCCATTCGGAACAACGGTCGAGTTAGCAAGAACAGATACAGTATTCTAAAAGTGTACACATTTGTTTTCGGATCACGTCCACCGGGGTGGGGAGGTAAACAGGGGGAGGGGATAACGGCCGAAAAATTGCGTATCCCGAATTAGTATACCGCTGTAAATGAGAGAGAGAGGTCGTTTTCGCTCTCCGCAGAGATTCCCGTCCTCCCGTGTGAATTTCTTCAGAACGATAATGGTAATAGCCTAGCTACACTTACTGGTTTCTAATGAGATTGAGACGCAGTAACTACAAACAATGGTTGCTTTGTACCACTTATTATTGTGGTAAGCTACGGTTATGGTTATAATGAGGGACAGGAAGCTGCGAATCTGTTTCGCTCCAGATAGTTAATCATGTGATTTGTAACGTAAAAATGGGATAGGGAAAACGTTAAGATTTATTCATTTTGTCGTATTATTTGCAATCGCATTATACAACCATTTCCTTAATTATATACTACAAGTTATACGTACGTTTGGTTATGACATTTGATAAAAGAGTAGGCATTATAAAGCATATTTACCTTAATATACATCATTGTTCTTTGTAACTAAAAGTCAGTAAAATCATGGGGATCAATCAGCTGTATTCACCTGAAAGAACCTTTAAACGAACCTTCGTATACCCGATCGCTTCTAATTTCGTGAAGCAACGATTCGCCAGACGAGCACTGGACACGCCTGTGCATTTCTGTGCTGCAATCGACAATTCGTCCCCTTTGTTTTCTGAAACCAAACAAGAGCATTGCCACGCAAAACAAAAACAACGCCCGATACAAAAGCACCCCGCTAGTTACAATCTGCAACTTCACGAACGGTATTCGAAAACTTTTAACTCTCAAAGAATGCATCCCGTCTTAATTACTGAATAATTTTATGCGCGCACAGAGAGCAAGAAAAACACAAAGACTAACATAGCCGAAATGCTAAAGTTTCTCCTTAAGAACCGCTAGGGGACGCTAACAATGCCGCCATGTTTGATTCCTGGGAACAAAGGGGCGACACAATGGGCCGGCGGAAGCTTTATTCACAAAACTAGCAGTCGCACGTAACGCCAACTGCCCGCTGTCGCTGTTCTGAATACCCACTACCCGCATAGATAATGCGATGATTGACGCTTTACAGTAAAAATGGTACTCTTTGTATACCGGCTTGATTTCCAACGCGCGGTACAAGTTCAGTCTAGCAGTCAAATGTTGTAGCAGAAAACGATATTTTCCAAATATCTTGGGATCTATGTAACCCTCTATTTTGTCACCGGCAAAATACAGAAACAACATTTACCCAAATTTCTTATACTTCAGGCTTCAGAAAAATACTGTCCCTGGCTAGTGGGCGATTAAGTGATCTGATTCATTATAACTCATTCTTAATCGTCGTCTATCTGACCCTGACGACCCCATCACCATCAGGAGGAAAGACGAGGCAGAACTGACTGGACATCCAGTTTCAGGGCTAATAGACCCTCAGTGAGATACGGTACCAACCTCAGCTCAGGCGACCCAAAAGGGACTACGAGTGTGCTCGACCAAATCAAAAGACTAACGGGATCAGATACGAGTAGCAATAAGTTTAGGCTACTCTCTGTAATGAATCTTCTGTGTAGTATTTCAGCCCCGGCAGAGGAGCAGCAGGTGCAGTCCGGCCTTGGCGTCCCGGACGTCAGGCCAGCACCGCCCACAACCTCGGCCGTGAGCTCCTGACGAGCTCCAGCCATATACCCGCAAATCATGCAGGCCCCGCTGCAGAGGCACATGTTAAAAAAAATCTCAATATGTCAAGTTATTGAGTACATTATAATACATTATACAACTAGGGTGGTAAAACAAAGAAAGGCCGAGATCGCAGATGTTTGCGGCCCGAGCTGCAGGCGAGGGACTCAAATATGCGATCGAGGGCTTTCTTTATTACCTCCCGTGTTTTGTACATAATTTTATGTCTACACTTGGCCAGAAAACGACTTTTTCCGTACGCGTAGCGTGCGGAAAAATCCACTTTATGGCCAGGTGTGGCATAAAGACGTTAATAGTCGTTGTACGTTGTAAGCTTATCTAACCTCAAAGCATAATATTGACACATACCTACGACTTACTGCAATAATGAAGCTTGTCAGGGATATTGGCGAAACCAAACGCCTAGCCTATATATGGGAAAGCATTAATAACAATAAGCCAGTCGTCCTAACATAATCATAGTAATACGAAAATAATGGGAGATGCAGTCAAGATTGCAGGCAAGGATCTGCACTTTGTCGCTTCAACTCTTTTGATAGTGTACTATACTCGTCTTAAAAAAGTCTGCGCCTCGACCTTGAATAAGTATCGCGTGCTGCCCCTAAAGGCTAGTTCTCTGCGACTAAACAGTCACACCAATCGTATCATTACCATCGCCACATTATGGATGAGCTCCCTATAAACCAGCGGTCGGCAACCTGCGGCCCGCGGGCCGCATGCGGTGCGGGAACCACTCGCTTGCGGCCCTATATTCCGATCTGTATTGCGATCGCTATATTCCGAATAGTATAAAATCACAAATTATTAACAAAATGTGGCTCGCGCCAATTTCCTTAGCCTTATGTGGCCCTTGGCTTCTAAGCGGTTGCCGACCGCTGCTGCTATAAACTATGGAGTCGTTTTCGGTTATCTTGTAGAAGTCGCGTGCCTCTGCTATTTTTATCATAATGATCCTGATTGCTTTTATAAAACGGCCAATAATAGTGGCGATGGTAATGAAGCAAGCAAAACGGGATAAAATCGCAGAGAACTTAGGGTAAGCGGCCGAAGTGTGACTTCTTGTCTGTCTTTATACTTTGGCAGTACCTATATTTATTTTCCAAGCTTTATACCTACATGTGAAAAATATAGAATTACTTTCAAGAACGTTTTTAGATTTCTTTTTAAATAGAGAGTAATAAAACGAAATCACTAAGATATGCGCAGTAATATATCTCTTCTAAATATGGATCTTATAAAAAACCGGTCAAGTGCGAGTCGAACTCGCGCACCGAGGGTTCCGTACAAACTCATAAGTATATACTTAATAGTTCAAGAAAAACTCTATGTCGATTAGTTTAGTAGGAGCCAATAAGTGTGTATTACGATTTTTGCAAATTTCTCAAAAACGGTACAGGTTGGGAAAACCGTTATATTTTTCCTGTAATATTTAGGATAACATTAATAATTGATAATTATTACAGATTTTTCTCTTCGAAGATAATAGGGGGGGAATGGTATTATTTTTTTACGTTTTTCGTCATAAATCAAAAACTACTTATTTAAGAAAAAAAGAAAAACGACATTTTAATCTACAAATCAAGCCCTTTTATTTGATACCCCACGCGATATAATAGCCCTACTTTCAATTTTCAGATTCCCATTACGGACCCCTTTAAAAAAAAGGTAAAAATGGCATAAGATTTTTTCCATCCAATAGTCTCGAGTTAGCAGTTTTTAACACTATTCCAAATTTCAAGTCGTTAGCATCAGTAGATCCTGAGATATCTTGCTGTGACAGACGGACAGACGGACAGACAGACAGAGTCGCACCATAAGGGTTCCTTTTTTACCATTTTGGTACGGAACCCTAAAAAGTTCTAAATGGGCACCTATTCAGACGTAGGGACGCACACTCTATATTAATGAAGCTATTATTCTCATTAAACTCTCCATCAAATATGAAAAAAATCCCAACCCTTATTATACTGGGCCCGAATATTTAATAACCCGCTTTGGTTTCACGAGTTACCAGGTCAAATATAATTATTTAGAAAATAACACACATTCTACCGCACATTGTAGGTTGCCAATCAACGGTTTAATACAATTTGTTACAAATTGAGCCAATATTTACGCGACTGAAATTGATGGCGCAATAAAATGAATATTTGAAACACTCTATAATATTCGTTAAATGTTCATTTTGAGTGGTTTTGAAGCTATAAAAAAATGTTGTTTTACTTTATGAAACTAGGGCAAATACGACGAACAACGAAGCTTAATTAGAGATAAAATCTTGGAGTAGGTTTTGCCTTACACCATATCGTTACGTTAGTATGAATTTATTTTGCCTTAATTTTATAATTTAATTATTTATTTAAGTGGCTATAGTATCCTGCTGCTTTGAAAGACCTTCCTTTTCATAATTTCAATAAACAAAATATTCTGCAGCGCGAGACATTTGCAATCATATTTTAATGATTACTTATATGTACTTATCCTATTATAATAGTGTAATCTGAAACATATATCCGATATTATTAAGCCTGATAGCAATTTAAAGCCCCAGAACTGGAGATTCATCGGGCCAGAGAATTTAATCCTGAACCGTTCCTACCAGGGGTATGTAATTGTATTCATGGCTCCGATCGTGTGCGGCGACCCTTAGCCGGCCCCGCTTTAATGACGGCCTCTTTGCGCTCGATCTAACTGAAATGACGGCCTGAAGGGATTCCGTCATGGTTATACGAAAATTTTGAGTTATTTCAAGTAATAAAGCGCGGGTTAATCCTCCATGTTCACGCTGGTTGAGACACGAATGGTGTGACCTCTGGGATGGGATAGTGTCTTTAGCGCAACTGTGTTCAGGATTTCAGGAACACCAATAAGGGCTTTATTTCATTTCCTTGAAGTGATTTTCATCGGTGTTGCTAAAGATCGCTAACGAATTAGATCGATACCCACCTAGCTGCGATGTACGATTTACGTTGTAAGCAGTGATATGGGTGTGTAGGTACCCAGATGCATTTCTATTCAGTTTTTGGCGCTAACCACCATGACCGATGTCATCGAAGATTGCCTAACGAAATATCACTGTGGATCCAATATTCGAGCAAGTATTTTTTTCCAATTGGGCATTTATAAAAAAGTTTGTATGGACGGACGCGTTAACGTCACAAAACTCGTTCACTTTCCTGTATTGTTACTATTTATTTTTAAAGATAAACATAACCTCTGTTGTTTATTTCGCATATTTTACCCTAATTATCCAAATAAATTAACAAAACGTTAACCAATAATAAATCATTATCTAAAATATTGGTAACAAAATAGGAATACAATACTCTTATTGCACACCAAAAAATTACAGAGATCCTTAAATAAACAAGAACTAAAAACTAATGGTATACAACAGGCGGTCTTATGGCTACAAATAGGGATCTGTTAATTGATGTACAAACTTTTTTAGAAATGTTCAAATGACAATATCTGATTGTTGTTTAATACATAGTGTCTCATGGTATCATATATGCCATAGTATATCCAACAAACACTATGTAATTAATGATTCTCAGAATAACTAAATATTTTTACTAAAAAAAACCCGACCGCGGTGCACTTTAAAAGTGCATAAAATTCGCCATTTTGTTTATTTTAACGAACTTCATACCCAGTGACACTCGCGCCATCAAGACGAATCTAATGATGTATCACTTATCAAAACCGGTTGAGCCGTTGAGTAGTTACGAGTGGACATAGGAACGGACATACATACATACATACTTACATACATACATACAGGTCAAACACATAACCCTCCTTTGGGCTTCGCCGCAGTCGGGTAAAAATTTGCATAATATTGTCTATTTGCAAATTAAGGATCACGAAACATCGGGACGTAAATATTACATTACACAACTAGGGTGGTGAAACAAAGAAAGGCCGAGATCGCAGATGTTTGCGGCCCAAGCTGCAAGCGAGAGACGTATATGCGATCGAGGGCTTTCTTTATTACCTACCTCCCGTGTTGTGTACATAATTTTATGTCTATACTTGGCCAGAAAGCGGCTTTTTACGTAGGCGCAGCGTGCGGTAAAAGCCACTTTAGGGCCAGGTGTGGCATAAATTAAGGACGTGATTTAAACCGTTTAAGTTGTTTTATCACAATATTTGCAAATAGTTGAACTGAACTATGCTAGATCAGTAAATCTGTGTCAACCCCGACAGTTCAGCCATCCAGTCTAGCATGTCTCCACCTCGTTATCTCCAGAAAACCTTACACATAGTATAGCCATCGCGGCAGGGCTGTCACAAGCTGGCACGGCGACATGGTTACACCGAAATTATTCATAGCCGTCCTTGTACAGAATTGGTACATGTACCCCGTCGTGCTAGATACGGGTGAGACGGTCCAAGTTGCACATTTCAATTAGTTAGGAACTCGTGTTTTATAGAAATTGTACGTGCAAATTAAATGGAGGAAGCGGAAGATTATTCGTAATTTCTGGAATTGGACTCGTGCAAACATACCGTGATACTAGTAAAGGGTCGATAAGTGACATTGCGTTGCAAAAGTGTTAATTTCAGTCTAATTTAAGATAAAAAACCCTAAATGAAAAAAACAAGCATAACAAAAAAACAACAATTCTACATTTAATCTCAATGTATTACTGTATTTTACTTAGAAAACTACTAACTAGTTCAATAAAGTCTTATGACTTGAAAAAACATTCTATATTTAGTTTTCATAACAACAAAATTATAAAAACATCGTTAAATTTACTTAATTGTATTTGACTGTAGAACCATTCTGAGGTCACGTAAGGACTATAAGGCTAAAAGTATGCAAGTAACTAATTATTTAAATACTACAATCATTAATGTAGTTCCGCGTTAAAGCAAACAAGTGATTTGATTCTGCATTAACATTCTCTCATTTCAACGTAAATCTCGGTTCAACACACAATTTACAAATTATTTATTGGCCCCCATTTCGTACATAGTTCAAGCCTTACATTTCCTAAGCTTGTTCTATAAGCAATTATTTTGACAAACGATTTTCAAGGCAACACCGTTCTTATATCTAAGGAACTAAGGTTTAAAATTATTCGAATCGTTGTAAAGACAAGATTGTACAGTGACCCTATAAGTTACCACATCGGTCGACCCTCGTAAATCGCGGAGAAGGTCGAAACAACATATTCTAGGCCTACGCGAGATATTCTGAAACATTTTCCAAAACTCTAATAACTTATGTTTTGCACATTAGTTTTCAAATACTTTTGATAAATTGTTAAAACCTCGTAGTTTGCATAGTTTATTACAGAGATTAGAAGCCTTCGTGATTTACGTGTTTGTTGGATATCGCATGTCAACTTTTAACACAAAAAAATAATAATTGTAATAAAAACAATTTAAACGGATTAAATCGCGTATATAATACTTAATTCTACATCCCAACCTTTCGTAACCCTTTAAAATTATTATACATTCAGTGATAATCGCGGACACCGAAGACAATATTCCGAATAAAAATCGTCATAGCTAACATGTGATACGGAGTAGGTAAGCGGCAATGAAATATGACGTCGTAATTCCCAGATAGATAAATCATGAAAAGTTGCTTGCTCTTTCTTAGTTGAATTATCTACAATGCGATGTGACTCGATAACTTGATCTTAACTATTTCAAGAAAGCTGTTCTAGTCATTCAAGAATAATCACTTAATCTCTGGACTTAATATCACTTTTAAGCGAAAACTCAGCAATAGGTGAATAACTTGCAGTGGCGTGGCGTCCAAAGAACTCGATTCCTACCGGCTTACCTAATATCAGGCATTTGACCACCTTATTCTACAGCTGTTAAGGAAAATGTACGCCAAATCTGCACCGGCTTGCCCAAGGATATCTATTACGCCACGCCACAAATAACTTGGATATTAATTTGTAATTAACGTATAGAGCGACTCAATTATACCATTAGATCAAAAAAAGAATAATTAGGTTAAGTAATATAACAGTTATACCTATTTTAGGTTTATTTTCCTAAAAGAGCTTAGTAAATGAGGTAAACGTCCAAGTGTTTGACACGATTATGCCCAATAATTGACACCCCGCTGTCACATTTACTGCTAATGAGAGAGAAAAATCGTTCAACATGGCAACTACTAGGATAATGCCAAGCACTAGGACACTTATTTTCGCGACCAAGTCTAATAAAATAATCCGATGCGACCTTTATTCATGAACCCGAAAAGTGTATAAAGCCCATGATACAGCAGTATACATCATTCCACACGGAAATAAAAGTAAACAAATAACAATACGTTGGGCGAAGGCGACGTCTTATTCTTCGCTACGACGGTAATGTATACCATTTGTCAAGATAAGCGAAAACAGTAGAACGCCGCCGTGATAACGGACGTTACGCATACACTGCTCGTTTCGAGTTACAACCGGATTTACACCTATGACTTAGACAACGGGAATACGAGCCTTTTGAGAAGGTACATTGACAAAACAACAAGTTTCCGTAAAAAAAAATGAGACAAGCTTTTATTGCCGACTGTACCTTTATTATATATTCGCAAACTGCATAGCAAATAGTACATTACACAACTAGGGTGGTAATATAAAGAAAGGCCGAGATCGCAGATGTTTGCGGCCCGAGCTGCAAGCGAGGGACGTAAATATGCGATCGAGGGCTTTCTTTATTACCTCCCGTGCTGTGTACATAATTTTATGTCTACACTTGGGCAGAAAGCGGCTTTTTCCGCAGCGTGCGGAAAAAGCCACTTTATGGCCAGGTGTGGCATAATAGTACATTACACAACTAGGGTGGTAATACAAGGAAAGGCCGAAATCGCAGA
The DNA here is from genome assembly GCA_947034925.1 of Eudemis profundana. Lineage (NCBI taxonomy): Eukaryota > Metazoa > Arthropoda > Insecta > Lepidoptera > Tortricidae > Eudemis > Eudemis profundana. The sequence continues at coordinate 10,167,788 of OX344811.1, forward strand.
AGTTTGCGGCCCGAGCTGCAAGCGAGGGACGTAAATATGCGATCGAGGCCTTTCTTTATTACCGCCCGTGATGTGTACATCATTTTATGTCTACACTTGGCCAGAAAGCGGCTTTTTCCGTACGCGCAGCGTGCGGAAAAAGCCACTTTATGGCCAGGTGTGGCATAAACGAATTAAATGAGCCATGCCATACCGCATTATTACTTAGTTTACGTTAGTATGCCAGATTTCAGCTCAATCGAATACCAGAGAGTGGTTGAAAAATGGTTTCCAAATTTTGAAACAACAACTTAGATACAAATGTTTCTAGTTAAATAAAAGTTTGTAAAAAAAAGACCGCCAAACATCATGCTCGTACTTAGTAACGTCCGCTGTTTACTTCGCAGTAATGTATACCAGCAATATAATATGGCGCTTTAATATTGATTATTATTATGCAATAACTAACGGTATTAATAATCCATGATATATGAATCTGACGACTATGGAAAAGCATTCAAGAAGACTTGATCGATAGGTATCTAAGAATTTTCTGACAAATGGTGTTAATTATGAATCGTACTTCACACCACACATACTTAATTGTACACGTAGATGAGATCATGAGACACACTGTACGAAGCAGAATACATATCTAAAAAAACCGGTCAAGTGCGAGTCGGACTCACGCACCAAGGGTTCCGTACAAGCTCGTAAGTAGATCGTGAATAGTTCAAGAAAAACTGTATGGCGGTTAGCTTACCAAATAAGTATGTGTTACGATTTTTGCAAATTTCTAAAAACTGTGCAATTTAGGAAAACCGTTATATTTTTCCTGTAATATTTAGGAAGATATTAACTATCGTACTTGACCGGTGTTTTTCCTTTTGAGGTACCTACGGAACCTTAAAAAAAATGTAGTCATTTTGCTACTGTACGTCTAGCATAACTGGCCGCGACTTCGTTTCTCGCGCGACACACTATATTGAGTGGAAAGAGATAGGTAGCTTTTGTCACGTGACAAAGAGTCGCGTGTCACAGTTGTGCTAGAGGTACTGGTCCTTAATGATGTCTATGTCTAATTAACTGAATTACGTAAATTGAAACTTAATTGGCACAAATTCAACACTACGTAATGATTCCAATCCAAGCCTTATCCTAAATTAGTACTGAAAATCACACACAAGCCAAATTTACGACCCCGCTTTGAAGTTCATTAAAAGCATTCATTTCCCGTGAAATGACCTGAATACATACTAATTAAGTTTCAGTTTGAACAGAGCCTTAATAAAAATACTGGAAATGATTAAAGGCTCCGCGTAATTACCGATATTCAATACCATACCTTTCAAAGGGGTCAGTAATTAAAGAAAAATAACTTAAACAATTCCCCCCGGGGTATTTGATGGGTCAGGTGCACCTTTTGTCTCCTTTTTACCGTTTTATTCACTTTTCCGTTTCATTAAATCGGGCTCGCTGGCCTTTGGCAGTTATATCCATTTGACCGGGTTGACGCCTTTGTATTAATTTATTCTTTGACGTCGGGAAAGGATTATGCCACCCGTTTGGGATCGGCGTTTGGTCAGTATAAAGCCTATTGTGCCTGATCGATGATATGTTTACCAATAATACGAATTGGGTGTCGGATTGAAAACTGATGAGTAATTATAGTATCAATTGTATGTAGAAAACACAATATTTGTTAAACATTTAAAAACACAGCCTATATGTGACGTTCCGCGGGCAAAGGTACCTTATGGGTGTTATCGATTGCGTCCTTCTATCTTGATGTCCTATAGTAAAGCAGTCGAATACGACGCAAGCGACAACGCCCAAAAGGTACCTTTACCCGCGGAACGTCACATTAGAGGTGTGCGCCGCGCCGGCGCGCCGCCGCCGCCGGCTTTTTTGGCCACGCCGCCGCCGCCGATTTCTGATCGGCGTGAAATCGGCGTGGATAAAAATTTATTGCAAAAGCAGATTTTCGTACCAAATATCAAATCTAACCTTATTTAACACTTTGTTCTAGCAGTTCATGGCATATACTCTGTTGATTTCAAGGTTCATCCCATTTTTGGATAACGTTTTTTCTTATTATCCTCTCGTAGGATTTCAAAAGACGGCAGAGGCTAGTTAAAATGGGCTAGATCATCATTAACATCTCAATCAGGAGACATTCATTGATGAACATAGGTCTGCCCTAAACAATTCCGAACGAACAGTCGCAACGCACACGTTTTCTCTTGATCGAATGCCGACGAACTTAAACATGTCCTCAGATCATTTTGTGGAGGCCAACCCACGCTCCATCTTCCTTCAGATTCGTGGTCTCCCTTTGGGAACCTTTCCATCCCATCGGTCATTGTTGCTCGAGCTATATGCCCAGTCCATTACCACCTCATCGTACTAGAGTTATGTCACCTAAGTAGGTTCTTTGGAAACGGAACGAAACGGATTTACTAATTTGGTAACGTAAACTCCAAGCATAGCTCTCTCTATGGAACGTTGAGCGACTCGACCCTATTTATGAAGGTGAAAGACTATACGTCTACTGGATATCTCGTCACTAGACAAAAACTATTCTTGAGACATTGAGACATGGTGAGAGAGAAGAACTGGAGTGTATGTTTCAGCTACATATGTGTATTCGTAGTTCTCGACCTAGACAACTTCAAGGTTAACTGCCCCAAGAGCGACTGGGGTATCAGGGAGTTCGACATAACTTTCGTCTTATAAACACAGGGGTCGTTGAGCATATTTTTTATTATTTTTAGTTCGGCCCATTTCTAAGCCTTTGGCAATATTTGAGTCCAGGAAGATATAGCTCGAATAAATAATGTCTGATAAGGCCTAAAACCTCTCGAATAGGCCGAAGATGTGCCATGTAGAACCAAGATGAAGCATGGGTCACCTTCCCTCAGTAGATGGCTTTGGCATCGTAACGTTATGTATGATCACTAGTGCCAAAAAGGCAAAAAACGCAAATTTTAACCATTTTATTTAATTATTTTTTTGTAAAAATATAGGTTTATAACACTAAATCAGAGTTTAAGGTGATGTACGGCGATATTTTAAATAACCGTGTCCCTGAATTACGGTTTTTCGCTGTGTGAAATCATGTTTCAATCACGCCGATTTCACGCCGAAAATACGCCGCCGCCGCCGATTTTTGGCCAAACGCCGCCGCCGACAATTTTTTGATCGGCGCACATGTCTACGTCACATATACACATGCTTACTCACACGATTTTATTGCATCATAGTACATGTAAATGTAAAATTTGTAAAAGTACGACTAATTAATAATAACTGAAAAGGAGAAATTGCAACAAAACAAAAAATCAAGAGTCTCACCAAGCTGTCCCGCGCAGACCAAGCGTTTGTCAGTTTTTAATAGTTTGTACTTCCCGCCACACACTGACAAAATGCCACGGCAACCTTAAATCCGCAGCTTATTGTAAGACAAATAAATAAAAAAAACAGTTGGCTGTTTGATATTTTTCTGCCTTATAATTTCCCGGTCTAAATTGCAGCTCCACCCTTCGCTATCACACGCACGCAAACGCAGTTAGCAAAATTAATATGTTCGTGTAAAATTAAAATCTCCTTCACCGGTGCCGGCGGGCCACAGACTCACGTTCGTCTAACTCGATTTGAATAAATAATGCTCGTCTCGAGCCACGGGCAAACAGAATTATCGCGCCTTCATCTAAATAACACTCCTGTAATTTAACTAAATTCACTTAAACAGCAAGCCGTGCGAGTAACGCCGGAGAAAAATTATATATAAATGTTGTGAATAGGTCATACTACTAGTGAATAACTAATTTAATTTAAACAGTGATTTAGTATTTGTTCACTGTTATCATGGTTGTTCAACAATTAAACCCTGAAATGGTGCTACAATGCTATTATTATTGACATATTTGTTACACTTGTTAGGCTAGGTATTACAACATATATTATTGTATAACAGTGGCGTGGCATCCATAGAACTCGATTCCCATCGGTTTGCCTAATATTAGGCATTTCAGCACTTAATTCTAGTGCTCTTAAAGAAAATTGAAGCCAAAGCTACTCCGGCTTGCCCAAGGATTTCTTCAACGCCACGCCACTGTTATATAAAGTAACATTACATAAAACTTGATTCAAAATATAAAACAAAACTAGCCCATGATACCGCCGATAGTGAGACAGGTCTTAAAGCTACCAGTGGTTAGGACCACAGAGTGAGGAACTACTTGACGATACGCGCCGTGTCCAGGAGTACCGCCTTCTGTAGTTTACCAAGCCATATAGCAAGTACCCCTTAAGGTCATGGTCAAGACTCTTCGCTATTAAAACGTTCGCCGTGAATCATTATTTTTATTACCAAAAAGTAGCCGTTGCACAGTCACACGTCGCTCATTGTCATTTTCTTAAGTTGTTGAGGACCAAACTCAAAGCGACATTACAGTTAATTAACCTACTCAATGTCACTCATTATTAAATATAGTTGTAACACGAAACACGACTTAACATTCCATGAATGTGTTCTCAGTCTACAATAACGATAATGGAGCCCACTCGTATTGGAATAGGTATTTGAAATTATTTCGCTTAGCATTTATTTAATGGCCAGTTACTCGCCATAGCAACTAGTACAATAACAGGAAGCAATTAAATAATAGGATATTAACGATATCTGACTGCTGCTGAACTTTGACATTCCGGTATATAATAAATACCAAGATAATGAGGATAAGGATTCTCCAAAAAAGGAAACTCTGGCAATGTACTCATCGTAACCCGAAGACGAAATGTACATACGTGCAAAAGCAAATATGATTATTCGCGCCTACATTCCTATAATTAATAAGGAAAATAAACAATCTAGAAATCAGTAGGAGAAAAAACACTGGTGCGAGTTCATCACATACCGCGGCCAAAAGCAAATAAAGCTGCAATAAATTACCTAACAAATATAAGGCTGGGAATAATACGGAGCATTTGTCAGGATGAACGCGTGTTGTGGCAAGGCCCTACTAATACTCTAAGAAAAAAGTAGGCTAATCTCACGCCTCGCGTCGAGAATTGTATTGCGCGAATTTTTTTAATTAAATTCAGTGCGCGCTTTTGTTGTTTATTCTGGTTTTTACTTTATTTAAAGTTACTATTGACTAATTTATGGACCGTTTTTTTAACATATCTGTGTTTTGTGAGTGTGGCAATAGACATTACACAACTAGGGTGGTACAATAAAGAAAGGCCCAGATCGCAGATGTTTGCGGTCCGAGCTGCATGCGAGGGACGTAAATATGCGATCGAACACGGGAGTGTTGTGTACATCATTTTATATCTACGAGTACACTTGGTCATAAAGCGGTTTTTTCCGTAAGCGTAGCGTGTGTTAAAAACCACTTTATGGCCAGGTGTGGCATAAAATGAATAGTTTTTCGAAATTTACAAATGAATTATAAAATCTAAAAAAATTGGTCAAAAAGTTTACTAATAAGTAGACTCCATTAGAATAGATGTGATAGAAAGTTACTGAGTATTAGGCATTTAAGATTGATTTCAATTTATTTATTTTATTGAAATAGCACCGACATGGTATAAAAATATTAATTTATCACAGTATAATTTAATAATATCAGCTAAAATAAAGCTTCTAATCATTAGCTCCCAACGGATAATAACAGAAAGACATTTAAAGCAAATTTAAATGAAAAGACCTTTGCCTGTTGAAACCAATTAATTGGAAGTGGAGAAAATTAAGAATAATTCCGACGGCTAATCGATCACCAGGCGCTTAGAGGATTAGAAAAAGATTAACTGCTTAAACTTTGTTGCAAACAAACCTAATAAAGGGCGCTATTATGTGATCGCAGCGGGCAATTCATTAAAAGCATTCATACTTTTCCAACGTTAGGTAATGCGAACAAAGAACTATGTGATTAATGAAATAATGAATTTTCAGAAAAAGAAAATGGATTTTGAATGATTTTCATCAAAACCAAATGTCATCTACGGAGTTCATTCATTGTCCAAGCAAATCCTTACTGAGCTTATTTTTTATGATTCATAATCGTTACTCATTAGGTTGGGCCATATTTCGCGATTTTCTGAATATCGCAAAGCAATAGCATTAAAAAGGTGCCTGATTTTATGAATAATTCGAGAAAAATAATTAAAAAAAATCTAGATTTATACTTTTAGCCCTCTACCGGCAGTTGAATGAAAAAAAATATTCCGATTTTAAAAAAATATAAATAAATATTTTAGGTTCTCCAAAACTATTTAATTCATTAAACGAGATCTTTGTGTTACAGACATGCAAAATAATAATTATTATAAACCCTTAGATTACTTTTGACTATTACCCTTTTTAGCCCTATAAACACGATTTTTGGAAAATGCCCTTTTATCTATTTCGCGTGGCAAAAGTGATCTTATCAATTATTAACAGAGCAGCGACAGGTCAACCAAAGACAAAAAATATGTAAAAAATATACATTGAAACAATAATAAAGAGAAAATTAAGGCGAAAAAAGCCCTAAAACCGCGAAATTACGACTTTTGTGTGTGCCTAAAAACGTAGAAATAACGTATGTTTTGAGACAAAATTCTACTTTTATAAAATGTTTACATTCATATATTCGGATAGGCTTCAAAACAAAAAAATATTTAGTACCAGTTTATTTAATAAGTTCAACTTGTCTTAATGCACATTCTAATTTAATGGAACATGAAACTCTACGAAAGTATTCATGTTGTTTTTGTAGGCAAAAAGTGTAGAAAAACTTTTGATTTATTTTTAACGCATGTGTACTTTATATGTTGACATAATAAATTAGTAATATAATTGTAATATATTTTTTTTTGGATCGAAAATCACTCCTATTTTCATTCTTTGGCTACTGGTAGAGGGTTAAAAGTATAAGCCTAGATTATTTTAATTATTTTTCCCTAATTACGCATAAAATAACGCACATTTTTAGTGCTATTGCATTGTCATTTTCAGAAAATCACGAAAAACGGCCCACTCATGGTTACGAAAAATAGACTGCAATGGATTTGATCAGTTTTACCTGAATAATAAAAATCGGTTTAGTAGAAGTAGTTGAAAAAGCTGCCGCAAGATTTGACCCAAACAAACCTGACACAATCACGGTAAGTTAAATAAAACCGTTTAAAAATGAAGATAAACCCTAAAAATTAAGCACGCTCGAACAAGAGATATTGGTATACCTACGTATACTCTTGCTTTATTATTAGTAGTTTGCAGTTAATTTGTTTTGTATGACATACTCTAATTATTTAAATAAAAATAAACTCCGCTACCCAAAGGTTGTCTGGAAGAGATCGCTCTTTAGTCTGTTTTTACCTCTACTATTAACATTACTCTTGTTTTCGTATTTTAACCTTTAGAGCTTTGCAATAGAGTGTATTGTAATGCCTATGTCTTAATGGATAGTCGATAGTGTTCATTATAACTTTATATCGATGGAGCAAAAATTATTGGACCCGAGCCGCGGAACAATCTACATTAGCTGGTAATTCCGCGTTATTCCCATCACGTCGTGGCAAATTGGCTGCCCTCGAAAATTCGTGCCAGCCATAACATGTGGGATACGGGCATGAATACATTAACTGGTTTATATCGAAAAATTCGAATGAAATTGGATTTCTCTCGGTAATATCACTATGGTAAATATATCGAGCAGGACCTTTGTTCGAGGCGTGGTAATGTCGTACAGCGAGGACAATGCCCGAGATGTTTTAGATACTGTCGATAGTAACCGAATGTTTAATGGTTCGTAGCCAGCTGTAGGCAGCACCAGTAGACGACGCGTCGCTGCACTCTCTCACTACTGGTTTTTATGCATTTCGGTGAGTCACTCAGTAGGTATGTGGCAAGCGACCCGTCGTGTGAAAAGAAATACCTGGACAACAGTAATATCGTAGCGACTCGTCCACTGCTGTTCCTGTCTGCAGTCCGCTATGAACTTGTACCTTAAGGATCGCAAGTTAGCCATCTGTCAACACATACGCATCCAAAGCTAACGCATAATTATTGGTGTAGATAAGAAATAATGTAAACTTATACTTTGCGAGTTTTGTCTGTACTCATTCAGTTGTCCCTGAAAGGATGTACATATGAGAGGAATAGTATTACTTAGGCGAGAGTAGGATTAAACATAGAATCGTCGCTACATTAGAAAAGTTGTGAGACTTGTGAGTCCATTAAGACGCACATGCCCTACGATGATTATTCTAAGGAAAGAAGATATACTCGCTGATAACGAATTTTATAATATTTTATACCACAATTTTGGCCATAATAGTGTTAGTAGCACCGATTTAACACCTAATAGGATATCACAGACCCTTCGGCCTTCCTAAGCCTACTTTTTTTCAAAAAGTAGCATTTATTTATCAATCACTAAACTCCCAGCAGAGTAAACAAGTTCGGGAAAATATTTTCGGCAACACTATCTTTCCCCCTGGTTTATCCTGACAAATGGGGGGTGCATTATTGTGGCATGCCCGAGAACCGAACGTAAGACTTCGCGTAATGTATTTTCGGGTTAGTTTCCTTTTGTTGAACACTCAGTGAGATAGCTATGAAGATTTTCCTGTTCTACGTATAGCTTACGAGCTGGCATATTTTTAGATCTTACATAGAAAAGATTAGGTATAGAAGCTAGTTTTTTGACTATGTACATAAATAAAAAAAATTAGAGCCTAATTTTAGGCGCAACTTTGACAATTCTTTGAATAGTATTGCTCAATCTTCGAGAAAATGTAATTTTAGGTAAAAAGAGTGCAACTTCCTACTCTCAATGAGTAGGAAGTTCAATTTAATTGAACTGTAAGGTCTAAAAAGACTTCAATAGTAAAAAAACATTGACTTCACGTCGTTGGCCCACAAGAGGATCCACTGGGTCCAGCCCGTTCGTGCAGAATCGTCACTTGGTTAAGCAGCAAAGCTGCTCGCTCCAAATCTGTCACCTTTTGTTTATTTCCCCAGCATTTTAGAGCGACTAAGGCACCCGACTGTACCCTGAGTGCTTTAAACTTGCACCAGAGTATGCTAAATCTTATACATTAAGCTGATCCAAAGTTTATTCTCGCCTTAACACCTTTCTCCGGTGGCAAAGGAATGAAACTTAGCATAATAAAGTGCATTTAAGATAAATTTTACGTGAGATGGAAGCTTTGTATCGTCTTCAACGCTTAGCGGCTATCAAGTAAATTTATTTGAGGATATAAAGTAAGTTAGGGCTCGCTTAAACTTTACACAGTTCGCGAATTTCCTATTTTTTTTACTTATTTTTCTGCGTAGCTATGTCGTGTAAAATATTACAGACTTTAAGCACGAAGCTGATACTTAAAGACGTGAACTATATGAAAACATTTTTTACGAAATGGTTTCTTCATTAGAATCCTTGCCTTCCATATTTTAAATAGTCTCGTTTGTAATGCGGTTAGACAACCTACTATGGGTGCGTCCCACGAGATATAACTACATTATATATAATTTCATATTAATAACGTTCACAAGATATAATGAACGTTTGCTATAACATCAAAATTAATATTTTTATTAGGAATAACAGTTAATTAAACTAATACTCATTTTGTATAAAGTTTTTTTATATAACATTCAAATACTCTAAATTCAGTTTATATAACATGCATAACGTATATCGATCATAGTATATACTATCTTTTAGTATAATGATTATAAAATATAATAGCGTATGATATACAAAATTAGTTATAACTGCTACTCCTGTAGAAAACAAGAGGTTGCCAGAACAGTAGGTAGGCTTATATTAGGTCAGAACATTTAAGCAACTAGAGTTATGCACGAGTTCTTAACTACGAAAAGGCTTAAAAAGGGGGGACGGGGGGGCGAAACCCCCCACGAGGGGGGCTCGGGGGGCGAAGCCCCCCGCATGGAAAAAAGCAGACAGAAAAAGTAGGTTAGGTTAGGTTTGAAACTGCGTCCCCCAACGAAAACTAACTGCTGGCGGAAAAACTAGGTGAGGTTAGGTTTAGGTTAGGTTTGAAACTGCGTCCCCCAGCAAAAACGAACTGCTGGCTGAAAACTAGGTTAGGTTAAGTTAGGTTTAGGTTAGGTTTGAACTGCATCCCCTAACAAAAATAAACTGCTAAAAGAAAAAGTAGGTTATGCATAATGATGGTTATATACAATGGTTATTTTATACGAGCATTATGCATTATGGTGTTAGATGTATTGTAGAATATACATTATAAAGCTGAGATATTATTAACGTTATGCATAATGATGGTTATATACAATGACATTATACTTAACAAACGTTATGCTTAATAAAAATAGATAATTTTATATTATACAAAACGTTCATTATACACCTTGAACCGTATACAAAACAAGCTTATACAATATGAGCGTATATAATATGAATATTATAGTATTAGTTCTTATATCTTTTATTACTTACCCACCTACTATAGCATGATGACGTGTGGTGCTGAGGTTTTTGCCGTGGTGTTGAGGTTTTTGTCGTCGTGCTGAGGCATATCTACCGCCACGAAGTTCGACTGTTGTGACAGCTCCTAGGGCTAACACCAGAACAAGCAAAAAAAGACGCTTGTAACGTCTTTTTTTGTGCTGCAGCTGCCGTCGACGAACTATGACCCGTAATCACTTTCACGTTAGAACAGAAAAATATGCAGGGTTATGTGACGGTACCTAATTTAAATAAATAATATGAATGTATCATGTATCATTCATTTTATTTTAGTTCCAAATTACAAGTGACGCCAGGTTACGCTGCTTGAAGAAATATATACAGTTACGATGCAGGTCAAATATGTTAGGAAAAAGTGTGACATGGGGGGGGGTCTAAAAGTCTAAAAAATCGTGTGACGTACTTTGTGGATGGCCCCTACGTAAAGAATACGTTTTAGATACCAAGCTACTGCACACCACTGGTTGTATGGCATGATTTTGCGACCGAAGTCGCGAGAAGCTGGTAAATGGATAAAATCCGCTGTCACTTTGGTATTATAATACAATAACTATACGCAATTATGGCGCCAATTTACGTGACTGAATGAATAATACAATGTTTCTGATGAGACTAACGCAACTCTGCCGAAATGTTGATGGCGTGGAAGCAAATAATGACCCTCTTTTGGTTAGTATGGAAAACCGACCGATTCAAAACACCTTTACATAACAATCACGAAGTGAAATAACGGAATGTATCATCCGTGTTTGAAAGAAAAAAAGCGTTTGTTTAAACCATAACCGGCACTATACAGCCAATTGTCGTATTGATTGAATTTGCGACCGATGCTTCCAGAAACTGTCGTAAATGGATTACGACCCGCTGTCACTCTGACGGCCGGATAGGAGCGATATTAGACAGCTATGACACTAGTTCACAACAACACAATATGTACGCATGGCAACAGATTTAACTTTAAGCATACCAAGCTTGATACGCTATTATCCTGATATATCAAAATCAGTTACATTTTGTGCAATGTCAAAATAGTACACTACACAACTAGGGTGGTAATACAAAGAAAGGCCGAGATCGCAGATGTTTGCGGCCCGAGCTGCAAGCGAGGGACGTAAATATGCGATCGAGGACTTTCTTTATTACCTCCCGGTGTTGTGTACATCATTTTAAGTCTACATGCGAAAAAAGCCACTTTATGGCCAGGTGTAGCATAAATGTTCCTTTTTGGTTTTAGTTTATTGTTCATGTATTTTTATTATGTTTAATGCCTACTGTCAATTAGCTTATGTTTCCTACTAGCATTTGCCTGCAGGAGAGGAAACAACTTACCAGGATATATGGCAATCCAGGACGTGAACTATTCGTATGCCAAATTTCATCACAATCCATTCAATTTTACTGTGTTTTTTAGTAAACAAACATCCAAATGCCCAGACATCGTCCCAAGCTTTCTCATTAAGATAAGCCCTAGTGTCGTACTAATAATTTTAGACTATTCTAAAATAAATTCGAATACTAGTCATATTACTCTATTGAATATAGATTGAAAAGAATGGGGGACGGCCTATTGCGCTATAAACTAAAGTCACGATCAATTTTGCAACCTGGTTTATTTATGTGACTATTAACCACGAATGACTTTATTTGCCTCCACGTACAATGAATAAAGTACATATTACTGTAATCAACTGAAATTCTTCCCCTAATCCAGTAATTAATATGTATTTTCCTATATTCATAATGGTCTCCCGTAGCACCATTTCCATGGGTCTCACGTGCTCCAAATAACGCAGTGGTTAGGTTAATTTCATAAACGAAGTCGGCCACAAATTGCACCTCACTGATCGACGTGCGTTCCATTATTAACCATTAAGTGCCCGCGACACGGTATGGAGTCGCCTCCGTACCATTCCAAGCGCCACGGTATTTGGATTAATCACTTTAACAAACTCGTATCTTTTTCTGACTTTGAGCCCGACTGTGTCCTCTTTTGCGCACCACACTAGGCTGTTTTTCCCTTCAAATGATCGAAGAAAATACGAGGTCGCGTTGTTTTTAGTAATAATGCACCCCAGAAGGGTGCGTTACGTGCTATGCATTTTAATTCACGAAACATGCTCACAGAATTTAATTTCCGCCTCGTGTTTTATTATGATTCATTGTTTGTTGTGACGGATTCATTTTAAATAATGAACCAATGAATATTATGTACGTTGCAGTTATATATCTTGTGTGGTTAGTTAGTGGGTAGGGAAAATTATTCGGGGTACACTAATTAATACGTTTTGTTGATTCATGATCGTGCATAGCTATCATTAATGTCAGCATTTCATCTCGTACAACACAATACAAAACGTTATAGTTCTTAACAATTTGGTATTCTACATATTTATGAGGGAAAACACATCTTATTAGAAATGAATAAAACCAAGAAATACAAAACGTAACCGTGTTATCAACTCTAAAAGCAAAATGGGTTCCAGCATTCATGAGATTCATTGCTCTACCCTTACCCGTAAAAACCACATAGGGCTCATTACTAAATACGTTATAATTAAATATATTAGGTCTAAAATCTGGGCTTAAGTTGTAACAGTACACATACCGAAGCAAATTCCAGCTTTAACTAAAAACGGTAACAAAATAATTTAATTAGCAGAGTTTACCTCTATTATTTTAATTAAATTATAAAACCTTTACCTCCGTCAGAGCAACGTATCCATCAAAATGTTTGTAGTCTATTCCGATTTCAATTTAACTTGTGAGAGCCGCGTCGGCCGTTGAAGGTGGCCAGACAATTTTATTATTACTGCTTTCAATTCTGAATAGATAAAACGATGTGGCCTTCTAGCCTGCAGAGTAGCCGAGCTGGCCGTCTGCCAACCATCTACAGCACGATGTACACCCAGCTCACAAATCGACGTCCGACCCTTACACCAAACACCCCTTAGCTATCCGAACCCCAACACAAAACAAACCTTACTCACTAAAGAATAAGGCACAAAGATTTAGACAGCGGCTGCAACAGAAAACATTCTGAATTCAAATGCTGCTGACGCCATTGTGTTTCCAATATTCTATATCAATAAAGTTGAATGCCTCGAAATAAGCCCGCAAGTCCCGTTTTTGGTGAATATCTTCATATGATGACTATGCAGGTGTGCCTTAAAGAGATTTGAATACTGAGATACGATATATTGTTATTGCTGTGCACCATATGGTTTCATTTTGGGTTATATTTTTTACGCAGAGTAAATCAATACATGTCTATGAATAGATTTTGTACAGTAGATGTTAAATACCTGCATGTACCTATACGAAGCTACATTTAGTCATGTTATTACAAAACTGGACTCTGGTCAGATTGGACTGTAGTAGTACATACTTATGTAAAAGATAGACGTTGCAAATAAGGTGAAATCACGTAGCAATTAAGATCAAATCAGATTAATCGAAGCATTTAAAGTTGAAAGTAACTTTAAATTCTCTTAGGAGTTAGTTAAAATTGCTCAATCATGGTGAATAAATCGGATCGACTATCGTTGCAAGTAAAGTGACTGTTGTAGCCAGTAAAATGAATTCTCGTAGCAAGTAAAATTTGCCGTAGCGGAGAAAATCGTAAGAACCAAAATCTGATGGTCGTAACTAATATTTAGAAGTCAACACATATTGTTTGTTTCTAATGAAATGATTCATCGAAACATCGTTTAGTCGATAATATAAGACCATGCGACAGTATTGAGACCTGTGTTTGTTATTCCAAAAGTAAATTTCGTAAAATGTCATAAATTCGTAAGTTTTATTAACGCATAACTAAACCTCTATGCACGAATTTCAAAATTGAACACGTTTTTATGCTTATAGTCTCGTAACTCAATTAATATGGAAGTTTATCTTTCAAAATATTTGATAACATTGTTATACGGCAAACAATGTAAATAAAACATCCGTCCGCTGAATTTAGATCAGGCAGACGGACAAAACAAACAGTCAGGGTATTCGGGAAAAAGTATTTCCCTCGACATAACATTCCTTTGAGTATTCAACCGTCATGGCAACAATCGCGGAACAATTTATGCAAACAATGCGGGCGACAACATCTTTTGGGCAAAAAGAATAGTCTTCGTTAACCGGAGTTAAATAAAAAAGGTCCCGGTAAAGTTCGAATCAGGCTCGCGTAATCTGGGTTTCGACAGTAAACACGTGTCGAAGCAATATGGCGATTGCATTGCTACAACTACGAGTATACAGCATGTTTTTGTTCAAATACTACACGATACCCGATTTTCGGAACTTATGTACGAAATATGATTTGATATTTACCATTAGCTTATCGGTGAAGGAACAATATCGTGAATAAAACCTGCATACATCCGCGAAGAAATTTAAAGAAGTATGAATTCCGGGGTGAGGTTCGGTTAGGTAAGCTCATAAGGACCAGGTTTCAGAATGATCATGCAAGTAAAAGGCCTTATTTTATTTGCATTGGGTCTTAGTTGTAAAATGCCAAAGTATGTGAAACGTCCTATTATTAAAATGACTCAGTATAATATTGGACTTAGTTGCACTACGTCTTGTTTTCATAAAGGCGAAATATACGTATACAAAACACCCTAATAGCAAATTGACAAAGTAGCAGAATACATGGATAGTAAAATGACAGGGTAACATAAGGCCGAATATGTACAAAGTCTTCGTTGCATAACGTCTAAAATGATCGAATGACAAGGAAATGACAAGTGGGAATTTATTAACAATTATAATGTTGTCATTATGCAACCACGACGTTTTGCTACCTAGACGTTTTAAATTCAAGACGTAGTAGCTATTTAGACAAAATGCATAATGTGTCATTTTACAACAAAGTCATAATAAACTCTGGTCTTAAATCAATTAGTCATTGTGCAACTACGGCATTTGACGTTCGTGCAACTAACATAAGACATATTGCTCACCAGGTTGTTTTGTTTAAAACAGTAATTTTATTTATCGAGACATGATGCAATTAGGACGTTTTGTTTACTTAGTCTATATGCAATCTAGTCCTTGTGAGCCTAACCCGAATTCCGCATCCCGCACCCGGACTCTCATCTATGGGAGTAGATAGGCATGTGCCCAGCGGTGGGACGTATACAGGCTGATGATGATGATGTTGCTGTTAAGTCATTGTAGAGGTCTTGAATTAATAAGGGTTTTTGGTGGCACGGAATCCTAAAACCGTTCATTCGGCGGTCGAACCCGCGGTGTCCGATCGCAAAGAAAGGTTTTCTATCGCGTAGTGGCGACTTCCGTGGCTCTAATTACAGTTCCGTGCCACAAAGAGTTAACCTTTCAAAGGAGTCTCTGGTTTCGCTGGTCGCGCGAAATTACGACCCTAAAGAAGGCACTCATCGGCCGAGGTTAGCGATTAAGGCACTTTCAAGCGAGTCTTGCGGTGAATATGGTGCTTAATGTGCCTGATTTTTAAACCCCGGCGTTCAGAAGGTAAGTTTGAAGCTATTGTCTGTCTCTCGTGCCAGTTATTTTCGAACAAGTCAAACAAAGACGGGAACGTTATGGACATAGCCTCGACTCGATCTGTAGTTCGTCAAATTTTACAGATGTCCCAATTGTAATTTTTTAAGATAATAAACTCTATTTCTGAATTATACTAACCCAAGTCGTTATCACGAGAATATTAAATGGCTTTTCGTATCGATAAATCACAACACTTGTTTACATACGTTTATTTATTTTAAATACAATGCATACACTTCAATACTAGTTACAGTAATAGTTAGGTACATCTCGTAATGATCAGGCTGGAAAATTGAATGGGGGTGTGATATACACGCCACACTTGTGAACGGTCTTTGAGGTCCACTTTTACGATTGCAAGGGCACAACTTTCGTGCTTAATTTGCGAAGGAACTATTCTGGTATTCACTATGTTGTAAAAGTTAGACTTTATGATTTTATCTTTAAACAGATAAGTGCTTATGGCTTGTATGGTCCCTATAGTGTTAGCCGTTTTTCTGAACGTGGCTTAAGTTATAGAGGGCGCTGGCAACCCAACGCGCTGTCATGGCTTCTAGGGGAGGCTCCCGCCGGAATCGAGAATGGCGTCCCGATAGGATATCTAATCAATAATTGGAACGATTGTGTTTTTAATATAAATATGTGGCTTCCAAGTAACTAGTCTTTTTGCATTGAATAATAGGTACAACATCTATACACACGAAATTCTAGGATCTAACTAAATGAACGAAGTGTGCACGGGTTAAACCTTGTGCGAATTCAAGAGGATGCTTTTTCTCCTTCTTGCCGGGGTGACATGATATCGTTAGCGACTTTCTTTAGCGTCTCAAAGTGACTTTCCGTCGTCTCGTTCCGTTAGAAACGTTTAAAAAACCTTTGATAACTTACTCGCACTCAAAAGTAACACAAGTTATTACAAACCGCGCCGCACCACTTTCGATATTGGAATTTCCAAAACTTTTCGGCAATATCAAAGAAAAAACAGAGAATAGTGCAACATAGCTGTTTGCAGATCCAGATGTGTCGATAAATGCTGCCAATACCCGTTTAAGGACAGCTTAACGAGCGAGGCTTAGCCGCTCGAAATTAGGCCTTCGGTGTGAGAGTGAAGGTAGTTTTTCAATTGGCTATAGAGAAGGTGGATATGGGGATGAATGGAAGAGAAGCCGTCACCCTTGGCATTTCGCCAAGGTACTTATACCGAGACGGACGTGGCTGCTTCAGCCGTTTCGCGTTACAGCTTTTAAGTAAATTATGTACCTACTATCTGGGGCTAAATTAGGAAATACTCAAAGCATATATTACATTGTTAAGTTATGTGAGATTTCTTGGAGCGGAAATATCATACCGGCAACTGAATAGGCTACTTGATGCCAGTCAGTTCAAATCAAATCTTTTTATGAAGTGTCAAAACGTTCCGAAAGTATGCAGTTTAGTATGAAATACTATCTTGTGACGTCATGCTCAACATGGTGCCTTATTTTTAGTTTTCGTCATTGTAAAATCGTTGATGGCACGAAAATAAGTTTGAATGATTTTATCTGGGCTGTTTTGGAACTGTAGTTTGCTGGTTAGAGTTAATGAATTTATTTTGATTGTTGTCAAATACCCTATTGGCATGGTGTAGCTGGTATTGCCGGCTTAGTACAAACAAAGCATACCTACGTATTTCCCGAATAACTGTACCTATATTCGTAAGCAAAATCTATGATTTTTTTACTTTCACAAACGACGTGTGTATAGGAAATGAATAATATAAGTATTACAGGGTACGTAGGTAGGCTCCATTTGAGTTATTTCGCCATCCATAGTCGTATTTAGGGATGTAACGATCCCGATACCGATATGTTGGCCGATATATCGGCATCGCCTATAATTATTATATACAACCGTTATTTCAAAAGTGCGCGAAAAAATTTGACTTCCTGAACAAAATCTGCCAAAAGTATTTTTAATTACCTACTGACTGAATTTATGTATCGGTTTATGATATTTACTACTTAATTATATCTTTGATTCATAATAAATATTTTCTTTGAATTTTGAGTTGTCAATTTATTTATTTTAATTTTACAGTCTAAAGGTTGAGTCTCTGTTAAATATAGCCAAGTTCTACGCATAATAAAGACATACAAATGCCTGAGGTGCATACAGTAAACGGCGACAAAGAATGCACATCGATCTTTGGAAAGAGGCAATCGGCTAATTTCGACTTCGTATAGCGATATCTGTGTCGCACACACAATGACGTTTGTTTTGTCAGTCGTGGTTCAAATGCGAGAGAGTACAGTCGCAAATCCAAGTCAATATATATATATAGAGTTGCTAAAACTTTTACAAAATTAAATTTGTACTATGGCATCTATAGGAAAAAAAGGTAAGCCGTTACTTCGCCAGTCACGCGAAATTATCTACAATGTTTATAAATATTTTGTAACTGAAGCCGACCAAAAACATGAGGATGTTAATGTATGCAATTATTTTAAGAAGGTTCAACAGAGAGTTGCGGATGCCACTGGAATTTCAAGAAGAACTATGAACAACCCCTTTTAGGAATATGGGCGTGAATATTATATATATATATATATATATATATATATGTATAATAATTTTCCCCAACAAGCAATAATTAAATATAATTACATCGTATTTTACAGCTCTATATATTCCACGTGAAATCAAAACAAAACAACAATAAAGTACTTAGTTCTAAATTCAAATTCTGATGAACGATTAATCTAATAATTGATGTACCTACATGGAAATTAGCATTCGTTTGTATTCGGAAATGCGATGATTGCCGATGTGCATTCTTTATGGCCGTTTACTGTACTTCATTATTTAGCCATCGACCAAACCGATATGTTTGGTATCGGTATCGCCGATTATTTACTACAATAATCGGTATCGGCAAAATAATGTATTGTTACATCCCGAGTCGTAGTATTAGGAGTGTCAATTGTCCATAGTTATGCAGAAAGAGACCAGAGGCAAGCTTCGTATACTTGGATTATATACTTTACGAAGTTAAGCAGAAAGTATATAATCCAGTATACGAAACTTGCCTCTGGTCGCTTTCTGTAGGTAGGTAGTCAGTTTACCTGCCGTTGAGAGGTCTCGGAATGATCACGATTAGGGGAGAGGTGGCATGAAAGAGCCAGTTTTGGTAGCTTGATACATTTTGTCTGCGCAAAACAACATGAGAAGTCCCTAAAAACGACAAAAACTTGCAAAGGAACATTAATGCGTCAGCGCCATTACTCAAAATACTTTTAATACTTTTTGGCTTTTTCAAATGTTTCAAGTTTCAAAATAGTTGAATAAAATGAATCATATTTCAACCAAGTTTGAAGTCGTTAAAGTGAATTGTTAACCCCCAATTCGTTTGTTTAGAAAACAAAGCTACTCAAGTAACCTTAATCTGAAAACGCTTATATAGTCAACGATAGACATAGACACATATAAATACGAAAGAAGTGCTCAAAAGATCTACACAGCAGTCTACGGTTAGGAGAGTAAAAGCTGGAAAGTTCTTCAATTTCGATAGTGAATCGACGTTCAGAAATTATTGTTGATTTTTTTACCTTTTTGTGTGTTTTATCTATTATTCGTCTCTTCTTTTAACTTTCATAAAAACTACTAATTCTAATGAAACGCACCGCAAAGGGTGTTTATATACTTACATCAGTTGTTTTTTGTGTCAATAGTGGAGAACTGTTACAAATTTAAATCAAATACAACAAAAAAACCAAGACACTATTATACAGAGACCCATTGCTTTATTTATTTTCATGACAGACCGACATAGTGGTGCGAATACAGAACCATGACTAAGCAAATTCACAACAAACTTGTACGTAGAGATTTACCAATGGAGAAAACATGCATGAATAAAACGCTCGCTCTGACTGTAACAGAGGTAAAACGATAAAGTTTCATTTCACTAACATTACACATAAGTTTTATTCCAGTTGACGCGGTTCTTCGTCGGGTCTGTGTTGTTTCAGCAAACAGCACTGTGCTATTGCCTCAGATAGTTTTCAGACGAAAAATAACGTTCCCAACTTTATTTTTCGAAGTTTTATTTTTGTATGAAACGTGTATGCCTTTTCAGATGCCTCGTGATGAAAACGACACTGGCACTTGGCTGTAGGTATTGTCTGATATTGGTGTTGTATTTCCTTTGGCGTAGAGAATAAAAGTGATGCATTTTATTTTAAACACTTACTGAACCACGTGCAGTTGTCGTCTTGACATTTAACTATAGGTAGTTCCAGGAGAGTTGAGGTGAATGATTACACACACAGCCATATGAAGTACTCATTGCAAAAAAGTAATGAATGAAATAAATAAGTGAGTAAATTAACACAAGGCTATAGTTTAAAGAAACTTTTCGGTCTATCTTGCAATTCACTGTTGAACTTGCTATCGGTACTAAAAAGAACAGTAATTTCAAAATCCCGCTGTCATTACGTGACATGTTGTTGTGTGCGTGACTTCAACTCTGCTGGAACTATCTATAATAGGATTTACTTTTTTATTCACATTTCGTCAGCCGTAACCTTTTTACGAGTTTAAATTCAGCCGTTATATATTCGGGGGAAAAAATCTGGTAAATTTTCAGTCATTCCTAGTGAGTGACCGGATTAGGTTGTAGTTGAATATGTGTTCTTATGAAACAAGAATTAAATAATATCTTAAACGAAATTATTGTACCTACGTAAGGTATTACATTACACAACTAGAGTGGTAAAACAAAGAAAGGCCGAGATCGCAGATGTTTGCGGCCCGAGCTGCAAACGAGGGACGTAAATATGCGATCGAGGGCTTTCTTTATTACCTTCCGTGTTGTGTTCATAATTTTATGTCTACTCTTGTCCAGGAAGCGGCTTTTTTCGTTCGCGTAGCGTGCGGTAAAAGCTAGTTTATGGCGAGGTGTGGTATAAAATTATTGCTGCGACAGACATTTTTAGCTCGATTTAACAGCTATACAAAATCTCTCCAAAGAAATTGAACTTTCTCGGCACACGTCATAGAACTCTCAAAGAACAGAAGCAGCCCTCAATTAGGACAAGTCCATTCATTTCTCGTTAATTTATTTTAATTACGGGTCTCAAGTGATTACCGAAACATGATGAAAAGCAATAAAAGTAATGGAAAAACTAAGATCGTATTCTTCTTGCAATGGCGCCATAAAACTCGAATTGCCTGGGCACTTAATATTTTGTGACGTGCTCTAATTAAGAGAAAAAAACTGACGCCCCTACAATTGCCCAAACACTGAAATACGCCTTTCATTGTAGAAACGAACAATAGGGACTGAATTGGTAGAGAACAATGTGGCCGCCCTATTATTTGAACGAAAGAAAATAAGGTATTTTCCTTAATGAAGTTAAACTTTAATTGCGTTTTGCAAAATGATCTTTTCCGAGCGCGGTCAAGGGAGGGTCGGCAAAACAGGATTAACAATGCCAGGGAACTCGTTATAACCTGAGATGAATTAATAGGTCAGAAGTTGGAAACCCAAATGGCAAAGTTTTCTGCGTTTGCCGCGCCTGATGAGTATGGGGGCCCAAGTCAAATTACTGCACATTAAGATCTACTATAATTTAGATGTTTTTTAAAACAAAAATAAATCAAACCACATTGTTGTTGAAAAACAATAATAAAAAAATACATTCCATTTATTTTGTGTCATTTATGCCACCCAAAGGTAGTCTGGAAGATATCGTTGCTAGTGATAAGTCCGCCTGTTGTTTACGTTTTAAACTGTTTTTGGATAAATATTTAACGTTCCTATGTAATGTTTTCCTAGCGTGCAATAATGTATATTTGTATTGTATTATATTTTCCTGTATTTTTTTATATAAATTTAAAATCAAGCTTAGGCAAAACAATCATAAAAATTCGGGCACGTGACACGTTTTACCAATATCCTATTAGCAAGGCAATTCCAATCATCTTTTTAATGAGCATCATATTTTCAAAAGTACTTGTGGTTTGATAAATTCGATAAATGGTAATATATACGATGCCATTACCCCCAGATGCCCACTCCAAAATGAATGCAAACGACAGGCAAAAAGGAATAAATTCCTTTTTTCGCCATTGAATTATGATATACTCTTGAAAGAAAATTGCTCTATGTAAACGATGGGGTCCTCGAATACCGTTATAATAAGATGTAATATTGATCATGAGTCATTTCTTAAATAATCTAAAACTCTATTTTACGAAACACGAGTCTAATTCGGTAACTTTTAAGCTGTGTCTTATACGTATTGGAAAACCATATTTCTAAAAAAATCTCGATTATTTTCATAGCTCTCTCCGGCTGTCTTCATAAGACTTGATTAAAACCAATTCAACCATGTTAATGGCTTGAACGCATGAAAACTGATTCACTTACAATATTTCTGGCTCTTCCGAGTATTTTGAATGCACTGGTATATAAACCAGAGGGAATTTTTATTAAAAATGAGTAGCATATGGACTCACTTTTTAATTATTTCTCCAAAGATTAGGGTAACTCTCATATCGTTTTAACCGTCCGTCACAGCCGTGGCTAATATAATGGTTTTTTGAGGCAAAACTATAAAAAATATATATTAATTGTAAACAGCTTTGAGTTCTATAGAAAAGCCACAAATGACATTCGAGTAAACAGCGGCAAACGGCGGCTAAAACGCTCGTAGGAATTATTCCCATTAGTCTGATTCTCGAGAAAGCTTTTAATGCAGATTTGTTTCGTTTTAAAAAATAAAGGAATGTTTCCTTTCAATAAAATGAGCTAACTAATAGTATATTACACAACTAGGGTGGTAATATAAAGAAAGGCCGAGATCGCAGAAGTTTGCGTCCCGAGCTGCAAGCGAGGGACGTAAATATGCGATTGAGGGCTTTCTTTATTACCTCCCGTGTTGTGTACATCATTTTATGTCAACACTTGGCCATAAAGCGGCGTTTTCCGTACGCGCAGCGTGCGGAAAAAGCCACTTTTTGGCCAATTGTGACATAAAGAATTTAAGGTAGTTCCCCTTCAGGGGCCATAGATTTTTTCCACCCTGTATATAGCAGGGTTTACAACCATAAAAGATGCTACATTGCAGTTACAATTCGTATTCAAAACGCGTTGACTGAATCAGCAATCTGAACCCGCACGTACTCGACTCCTAAAGTGGTCAATAAGCACTACACTTACGTACAAGTAACCTACCCTCCCCATCACAATACAAATGACTCCATTTAAGAGAAACGCTCGCGATCCCTCAAAAACGAACCAATATTTACAAATTCAACACTCAAATGGCACTCCAAACAGCAGTGACGTCACTCCCTTTTGCACTATTCGTCTATTTACCCCTCCCTTCTGGGATCCAAAGCGATAATAGCGGGTGTTTTCGGCCAGGAATCTTAAAAAAGGCATCTGTATTCAAGTCACCGATTGCGGGTTGGTTTTTTGATTCGTTCGTCCGATGATAGCAGAGATTGATGTCAGTTCGGTTGTTGTTCGGTCACATATTGTATTGTTTTGTAGGCCACGAAAAGCTATCCATTATAAAGATAATAACTATATATTCCTTATTAATGATGTGGGTTCTTGCTAGAAACTTCTATACACTTTATCAATCTCGTGTATCTTTATACCTACACCAGTATAGTTTATCTTAATGTATGTTGAGGTTTCAAAACGGATTAAAAAGAAAAATTGTTTAACTTGTCGTATTTTGCATAGAGCGATTAAGCCAGCCAGGCAGCTTGAAACCGCGCAAACTACGCTTAAAGCAGCTAAACATCTCTCATTTAGGTCCTGCAACTTTTTAATCAGTGAAGTACGAGAATTTCCCAATAGCTAGTAAAAAGTTGAACAGAAGTTCCTTCAGCAAAATGCCGTGGCTACGGTTCTAACTCCAAACACTTAGGACATCTGCTTTGCCCCGATCCAATTAGTAAGGTCGCAAGCCGCTTTTTTTAGTTGCACCTTTTAGTGCCATTCGTTTTAAGTTTTAATTAGATTGTTCGATTTTAAAAGGCTTGTGAGGATAGGATTAGAAGGTACTACTCTGAAAAGAAATGGACGTACGTGAAGGGTTTGAACGAATTTCTAGAACTGTAGCCAACAAAGTTACCACTCGTTGCAAATTCTGTTTCAGAGATAAATTAGAACAATATACTTTAAGTGTCGGTCTTCGAAATCGGTATTATGGTCCAATATAGATAAAATGTGCCAAAAATATACCTACAACAATGCGGCCGCCTCCCCAGTCCTTCATCTTGTATTCTCCGGGCGAGCAAAAAACCATTCTCAATTTGAAGCAACGGTTCCGTTCTAAGAAAATGGTCGGAAAGTTATCACAAAGGGCCATGGATTCCGATTATCTTGATACAGCGCCAGGAAATATACACTAATACGGATTATAATAACAATATGTTGAGTTTACGCTTATATTACAAAACACATACCAATAATTTCGAGGCGACTTCCCAAATTGCTGAGTATCTGATGTGTTACATACCTAAAACAAAAGTAAGTCCAATTAGGTTAAACGATAATCAAAAGATATTTCAAAGTGACGGTGACATCTTAGGTATATGTGATTAAGCTCAGAAACATAGTAGTTCTGGAAATGACAATGGTATCACGACCTCACGCATCAAATTTTAGATTTTTATGGAGGTACGGCCACTATTTTCGCTTTTTATCAGATGTGTAACATGCGTATTTGTGTTTTAGTTATATATACTAACATATGAAATAAGTATCAAGTAAATACATGTTTTACAACACATGTATTTTCTTGATACTTATTTCTTTATTTTATGCTTGGTGCGAGTAGGTTATCGTGAAGTGCTGGGAAATAAATATATCCCATAGAATAACCCTTGAAATGTTTAAAATATCACTGTTACAAACATTACTTGAGTGTGTGAGTATAAACTATTGTTAAAACTTGTAGCATTAAAAATTCGTTTTCGAGCAATGACTTTCTCTCATTTTTCGCTGCAGATATTTTTGAAATATCTTTGTCTGTTTACTTTAAATAAACATGTTATGATCACTTTTTCCTTAATATATATATTTGAACGCGGCTAAACAAACGCCAATGACCTTTATGTTACATCGAAATTAAATGGAATTTAGCTTAAAAATGTGCAAAGCGTGTCCTTGATTACTTTACTCGTATTCACAAGTTAGAGCTTAAGTCTCATGTGGGTAATAAGTTATGCTTTTATCCTCCTTAAATATTACGGTGCCGGTTTACTAGGCAATATACCGCCGGTATATTTATGAATGGATTATAAGGGTTTTGGACACTTGGAGTAATATTAAAAAGTAAGTAGCCTCATAAATAGGCGATGCCCAAAGAACATCTCGTAAAGTTTTGATGGGCTTTAATTCCTAAAAATGTAAGCGATGAATATTGAGTGGGTTGTAAAAAAGATATCGCTGCTTCATAGAGTGATTTTGCGTTTTTATTTTTTAAAGTGACCTACTTCCGAGGTCGCGTTAGATATTTTTAACGGTCTAAATAACATTAAAGCTCAGTTTTAGATTCGAAGGTTACGTAATAAACGAGTTAAAGGCTATTTGGGGGTGTATTTTCTCTGGCGTAATTTCTCTGGCCACCAATATTTAAAAGATTCCTCCTCACTAGACTGGCATTCGTTGGTTACTTGTTAGAACTTGACTGATTCTACATTGTAACCAAAAGTGCCAATTCTAATAAGGCAGGATCTTCTCAGTATTCGCCAATATGTCATGACAGCGAAATTACGTTTTTGAAAATACACCCTTGGAAGAGTTTCGCTAGAAAACGAAATTATGATCAGTATTCATTAGGTAACCAGACTACGATTACACATATATTTCAAAGATGAATGATGTAATAACATTGAAACTAAAGTATATCTTCTTCTTCAGTGTGCCATTGTATAAATAACTGACAAAGTCATATTCATATCTAAGACTACGATAACCTCATGATTATTAAAAGTTATGTAAAACGTGATTATAAAATTTTTAGTAGTTGATATTTATTTCACTTCCACCTTCT
Source organism: Eudemis profundana (assembly GCA_947034925.1). Taxonomy (NCBI): domain Eukaryota; kingdom Metazoa; phylum Arthropoda; class Insecta; order Lepidoptera; family Tortricidae; genus Eudemis; species Eudemis profundana. The sequence goes on from OX344811.1 coordinate 10,193,844, forward strand.
CTAACTCTATACAACAATATTTGAAGGCCACAACACCTAAAACCGAACAAGCCCTAAACTTTGAGCTTCAAAACTAATTCAAATCCACCCTTTGCATACAGAACAACAAATCGCCCAATAAATTAATTGAATAGACATTAATTGCTGTACTAGTCACGTCTCGTATCGCAAAATCATAATCTCGCGATTAAAACGGGAAAGAGCATCCCCCAAATCAGGAGAATCAATAGTCGTGGGCACAGTTGTGGAAAATCAAAGAGACAGTGTTGCCCGCCGCGCGGAATCCCATTTTGTTTTCTTTTTTAACCTCTTATCGGCCAGTATTGAAACTATAAAGGATAATAAAAATATTGAACAGTATAGATTTGGTTGGGTTTATTTACTAAGTATTCCTTATACTTAAGATAACATAAAAACGTATAAATAGGACTGTACAAATATAAAAATATGGTGTTTAAAAACTTATAATAGAGGACAGTGATTAATAAGTCACTCAATTAAATATTGAACGTTTTAAATAAGGACAGTTGGCGACATAATGATGACAATAATAAATAATGCATGGTTTAAGTATAGACCGCCATAACATATATTGATTTGTTTGTCCGTGTATTTGTATTAAATCTCACAAGCACCATCGGTGCTAGGAAGCACCGATGTACGTAAACATCGCGTATATTTTATCATTTCTCAATCCGTAGTTGGCCCAAATAAACATAAGACCAACGGAAATTGGAATCCCATCCAAAATAAAATCATAGTCATAACCGATTTCAGCGTTTCATCGCGATAAACGGAAGATCGCCGTTGAGGCACTAGTAACGAAATAAAATCCCCTTAAACGAGCTTAGGTAAACCTCGGCGGACACTAAATGAAAAGAGGAAATTCATTACTGGCGCGATACAACGGGAGCCGGGTATCGCGCGCCGTTAGTAAGGTAACTGCTGCCGTTAACGGTACTGTTGATATCGGAAATCGTTAGCCCCGCCTCGCTATGATTGGTGGTTCACCGGCATTACAGCTGGAGATAAAACTCAAGAATATTGTGCTACGGTCTCACGGTTGGGAAACAAAGTTATGGCCTCTTGAAGTTACAAGTTTGCGAGACATTTTTTCGCCGGGAATTTTCTTAGCGTCCTCCGGCTATATTGAATTGGACCAGTTTTCTTCTTTTACGTACCACTTTGGTGTATTTAAGGAAACACGTTTTCTTTATAGTAATTAACGCGGGGTATTTATTTCAGGTTTTTTAAAGCGAAGCTGAACAACATCATTAAGCGGTGCAATGGTGAATAAGATTTCTGCACTGCATCTATTTTTACAATCATTATACCGACATAATTTTAATTAATACAAGGGAGCCCCTGCAACTTGGTTTGCTAATATTCCGAGAGATGGCGCTGTTCAAGTTAAGGAAGTTGTAGATCGCGTTATTAAAGTGATCCGAGTCGGTCTGTTTTTCATACAAACCAAAAGTCGGTCATTTGTTTGCTATGTTTGAAAAGTGTCTTATTTAATAAATACAAATGTATTTGCGCGAAATGACATGAGAACTCTCAAATAGCCAAAAAAACCTTTATTTTTAAATGATGCTGATAGATGGCGCTGACTTTAAAGGCCCAATTGCACGTTAATACTGGTTTTTTGAGACATCTCGTGTAATTTCACGCATAATTGATGCCGTGGAAGCAAATAATGACCCTCTTTATGATTGTATGGAAAACCGACCGACTCGAACCACCTTAACACGTTCACTGTCGGAATTTGAATCGTAAACCTTAGGGACCGTGAACCGTCGTAGAACGTGACCCGTATACGAGTCACGAACTATGAATGTGTTAAGTATTTGTTTCAAGTGTGGGTCTGACATTACTTTAACTCGAAGCTTCAAATGTGTAGTGTTCCTCCCATTTCTGGTTTTAAGATCAAACAAACTCTAGGTTGCAAAGCGTTATCAGAGCTGACGAATAAGACGCAGTCAATAATTGGTATAATTTTGTCCCTATATTTACTTATTCAAATACCGCCACATGCAGATTATCAAATGCCGCTATAGAAAGCTGTCCATTCAATATACCACACACTCAACCCCGTTACTCGACGACATGCAAACGTTCCACAAACAAACAAATATTTGACCAAAGGCGTGTTAAACGAGTTTTTTTATCATTACCAACCGAACGTTATACGGGTGTGCATTATTTGCGGACGTCACCCAGATCCTGGCGGCGACCGGATGTTGTTAATGGCCGAAAATGCGGAAAATTGGGCAATTCATTTCCCGACCTCGACCGCAGCGGAATCGGGCACTATAACCTGGCTATACATATACGAGTACACGGGCCCTATTTATTTATGAGCCAACTGAAAGTTGATGAATAATAATGTGAAGGCTTGAATTTCATTGGCGTTGCGGGCGTATGCATGAGCGTATTTTCTAAGGTACCTACGGCAGCAACTTATGTAAGTTGCTTATTTAATGTGTGTGTAAAGTCAACGCAGTTGTCAATGGGGTGATATTGTGGACGCAGATCTAATGCAGGTTCGGCAAGGAATTGCACGTATTGAAATACGTAGGGCCACTGGTTGAGCCACTAGAGTACGCCCGTTTCTCGTTGCGACATAGAACCAAATTAACTATAGTAGTTTAGTTATATTATATTATCGATTATTGATACATGATATCCATTGCAAGTACGCATGTTATTGTGAAAAATTACTTTTAATTAGGTACTGATTATTGTAATGCAATTATAAAATTTCATGTTTTATTGTTCTAGATCGCCTAATAAATTATAATCAATAGAATAATTGAAAGTAAAAAATTATAAATTTTACAAGTTCTTCTATTCATAAACAAAAACCAGCGATACGAAAAATAATCCATCTCAACAGCGGTTAAAAAAACTTGCATTGTGAAAAGCGTTATTAATGACTTAGGAATACGAAAGTTACAATGATTCCGTAGCTGAAATGGAAGTCGAAACGAAATGGAAAATGGACGCAGGCCTCGGTCCGGCTGTCCGTATAAAATTGCACTGGCACGGCGCCAAACTTAATCAATCATCCAAATATTGGGTGCATGTTTTAACGAATTCAATTCGCAACGTGTCAGATTTTTGGAATCGATTGGGCCGTCTTAGCGCCGTGATTTGTTTTCAAACTTTTGACCTATTTCTGTTGTTCCGTAACAGCTGCCAAAATGAAACACTTAATAGGCAAAATAATGCATTACTTTTTATACTAGTTAAATGACAAATGAGCGAGATTATGGAATGGTAAATAAACCGGATGATCTACGCAATGCGGCTGGTAAAAGATAGATCAGATTGCTCGCGAATCGTACTTAATAGCGAGATTGGAGAGGCCTATGTATAGTAACAAACTCAAACAAGCAGGATTATGGCTATAATTTTAATAACGAAAAAGCTCTTACGCTCGTACGTAACAAAAATGTTATGTACTTATAGAAATAGAATATTATGTTCGCATTAGGGCATACAGTACCGGCAAATTTTAGTATGGCAGTACCGGGAATTCCCGGAATATTTCAACGCTACTCTGAAATAATATAATTGCGATGATCCTGTTGGTTTGGTTTCCCTTTCGCTTATTCCCAGATGGGTTTCGGTTGGTCATAGAGGTTACGCAGATTAGATTGCAGTCGCTTCCAATAACATGATCTTCCAAATCTGGATTGATGGTCAAAAATGTACCCGAAAGAAACGAGAAAAAGCGCTGAACCTTTAAAACACAACATAAAGCTCATATCACCGCAACCGCACACGCTCATCATTTCCCGTATTAAAACCCGTACCAAGTAAACCTGTGTCATTTATACGAAACACTGGAGCCGGGGGAATATTTGTATTTTACAGCGCCTCATCCAACATTTACGGCGTTCTCGATTCGATTTGCCGATGGTTTACGAGGCAGCTGTGATTTCTTCCGACTCTGCCAGGCCCCTCGCTTACATAACTCGAACCGCGTTATGCTACTTCGTTTGCACACAAATCTATAAAACTATTGGACTGGAAGGAAAAAGATAGCTAAAGTAATTATGGCAGGAAAAATGAGTGTACGACGATATTTCCGTGACTTTCTGCCGGGAGTATGGGAATCGAGTTTTATGATTTTGTGGAAAAGTGGAAAGTTTAGACCATACCTATTCATTTGCTTGTCGAGATACAAGCGGAACTGTATTGAGACTGATTGATTGTTGTTGAGACGAGTGCATCTTTTGACTATAATATGGTGTCAGTGTCAGCTGTTTAAAACTCCGTGTTCGTTCGGAACTTTATGGTAGACTGTAGAAGAAAAACTCTTCATTATTTATGGCAAAAAATGTCAAATATACTCGTACGAACTTTATGTTTCATACATCTCCGATATGGATGCGTGCCATTAATCTTAGTAATAAATACCATTGCGCCCTCCTCTTGTCTCCGCAGGAGGCTCTTATGATCCCTCCAGATGGCTGTACTGGGGGCACTTAATAAAATGCCTTTTTACAATTATGCCTGCCGTGCGTGTTGTTTTATGCGACATCGGCCGGGTAGAAGTGCACTTAGGGCATGCATAAGGTTTTTAGAACCCTATTGTATACATCAAATCAAGGCGTACAAGAAGGAATCTTGATACTTTGAGGTATTATAGCAATGTGTTGTAATTGAGAATTCCCAACCGCAGGTCAGTTTTTATAAAAAAAAACTCCAATCTTCAAAGTGTCAACATGAAGAATATTGAATTTTAAATGTAATGTCATCTAGAAGTATACATTCCGTGCAGAAGCTCCTTTGCATCCATTTTAATCTAATATAACGCCGTATTTCTGAAGCTAGTACTCATAGTCTGCATATTATCAAAGAAAAATAGCTCAAAGTTTCGAGATGTCAACGTCTCCGGTCCCAGGAGAAGTCGAAAAAGTTTTGCACATTTTCGTCTCATAAGTTATATTATATGCTCTTACTAAAGCCATATTTTAGCATTCTTTATTTTTCATTAAAAAGAATAATAAATACAATTACTTACCGTCGTTAATATGCGTATTCATTAGTACCGAAATATATGTTAAAAAATAACACGAGCGAAATTTTTCACCAGACAAATGAACATAAATAATTGAACAATTTTTATTCGTGACCAAAATATGTGTGCCTAAACTAAACGTATCGCTATCATTCAATGTTTTATGTTATGATACCATTAGTCAGCTATTTTGTGTCTGAATTTGTGCTGCCTCTAGGTGAACATATAGGTTGCGGGTCCGCAACACTACAATGAACGCTAAAATTAGGCGAACTATCTACTCGTAGTTAAGCAGATAAAAATCAGCGCAAGAACACGAAAAATCTAATAGTTATAGGAACGTATCGGGGGAATGTCGACATACAGTCGCTCCATACTTTGAACTACCGTTTTGAAAGTCTGCTTTCTTGAATCCGTAGATTTTCACATAAAAACGATAAAAACAGCACTGGTTGAATTATGGCAACGTTTGTGCATGTTGAACTGTCAATGTGCTGTCAATGGACAGATGATCTGGTTAAGGCTGCTGGCTCACGGTGGATGCAGGTTGCTTCCAACCGAACTAATTAGAAATCTATGGGGGAGGCCTATGTCCAGCAGTGGACGTCCTGTGGCTGAAGTTATGATGATGATGATGAATGCTGGCATTGCACCGTGTTATATTGTGCTGTAGCTGCATATAGTGGGTAAAGGCACCTTAAAGAAAAAGATGTCCCACAGAAATGTCAAACCAGCTAGGAAGTTCGTTTGACATTTTTGTGGGATATCTTTAAGGCAAAGATACATTCGCGGCGAATGTTCGTTGCTGGCGTCCTCGTATAAATATGCCACACCTTTGAACTGCTTTGAACTAATTTACATTAAGTAAATAATTTCCGACATTGTATCATTTGTATTGGCACCCTTTCAGATCGAAAGTCATACATCTTCATTCAACCGAAGCTATCGTTCGATAGACGTAAAAGAAAAGTTGGCGCGAAAGGAGCGTCTACCAATAAATAATACTGGGGTGTCGGCTGCAATACATAAATTGGAAGGACTTTTGACAGCAGATCGGATAAGGCGGGGTGTCTGGGGGGTTCTATCACGCGTTTTTACCGCGATTATAATCGGCTTGGGCTTGGACAAGGGGAAGTGTCCGGAATAGTGACACTGTCGCGCGTTGGCCGTGCGATTATTTCACGGTATTTGTTATTGCAATTAACGCAATGATTTGAAAAACGGAATGTTGTCAGTATTTTTGAACAACACTAAACAATGTGACTATCTGATAACATGAACTAAATATGAGAGGAAAGAACTATTTTCCAATAATGAACTAATCATACAAGCAGATACACAAATGCGAGAACATAACTCTGCAAACATATCAATATGAATAACCTTTGATGAAACTGTACTTTTCTCGGAACATACATGGTAGCTTAACCCTAAACGCGAGCGAGGCCTCAAGAATCGCGAACACTGTTCGGTAAATATCGTCGACAATAGCTTGAGTGACAGGCCTTTTGTCATGCGAAACACCGGCCTACCGTCTTAGGGGAGCTCTATATTAATATTAAGGAAAAACCTTGTGATTTAACGTGTCACTTTTTAAATAAATATGCTTCGTATGATTAAGGCGGGGTTATAAAGAGTAGATTGAGATGGAAATTACGTATGAGAATGCATAATACATAAATATGTCGCCGCCAACTGGTTTAGTTAGCCATTTGGTTTACTGCCTAGCCTTTTCATTAAACAGACTCCTTATTTTAGGTTAGGTTTGTTAGTCAGCTTGTGTCCCTCAGAGTAGAAATAGAAGCCCCGAACAGCGGGCCTTTGTAGACCCGCTGGCGGGTCATAGATTAGTAAAAATGCTAGGCAGTTAACCAAATGGCTAACAAAAGCAGTTGGCTGCGACATATTACACTATCTCGTCTGCTCGGCTACTATTTGTAGGATATGTTTAATAACGGTAAACGTCCGAGTGCTTGCAATTGCCCCAATAATTGCCATCTTGAATTTTTATGTTAGGTGATCAGCAATAGAGATGACAGTAGGGTATCAACTATTGGGCATTAGCGTGTCCAACACTAGGACGGTTACCTTATGTTCGTTAATGAATTAGATCAACGTTTTGTCCTAACACTGTTGAAGGTTAGTCATGAATATTGTTTTGTCGGTGAATTTCAAGCTAAATCAAATCTACTTTGTGTTTATTAAATTCAATTTGCGATAAAAAGTTACGTAAATAGGAACAAGATTAAATCAGATGAGAGTAAATATCTGTATCACCTTGAGAAAGAACATCTGATTTCTGACATATATAAAATAAATAAATATTAGGGGACAATCTAAGCTCTATAAGGCTTGTGTTATGGATAGTAGACGACGATATATTTAATAGATACAAATACTTAAATACATAGAATACATCCAAGACTCGGAATCAAATATCATCACTAGGATTTCTGCTCGGGAATTCCCGAGTCGGGAATTCTCGAGAAAGTTGAGACGAGAGAAAACATCTCGAGAACTCGAGACCTCGAGAAATTTACTCGACGAACATGAGGGGTAGGGGTCGGGTTGCATAAAGTTAAGGTCATATTTTTGATACGCATACGAGGGTTCGTCATACTCATCATTACGCATAACTGTAAATAGTCATACATTTATGCGCATAACGACTTTAATCATAATGTTTATGGACATACTGTGTAATGGGCATAGAATTGGTATGCATACATTTATTCAAGCATACTATATAATGAGCATACATGGGTTGCTCATACAACACTTTAACCATACTAAGTAAATGCATAAATTGCTAAACGCATAAATAGGTTGCTCATACAACACTTGAACCATACTAAGTAAATGCATAAATTGCTAAACGCATAAGCTTAATTTTAAAAGTTTTTTTAAAAGTTCTCTTTTATGTTGGGTCACAGTTCTAATAATATACTTTTCTGGCAGCGATTCGGTTATGTGTGAGATAACAGTTCTAACCTAACCTACTTTTCTGGCAGCGATTCGGTTATGTGTGAGATAACAGTTCTAAACAAACCTAACCTACTTTTCTGGCAGCGATTTGGTTCTGTGTGAGGTCACAGGTCTAACCTAACCTACTTCTCTGGCAGCGATTTGGTTCTGTGTGAGGTCACAGTTCTAACCTAACCTAACCTACTTTTCTGGCAGCGATTTGGTTCTGTGTGAGGTCACAGTTCTAACCTAACCTAACCTACTTTTCTGGCAGCGATTTGGTTCTGTGTGAAGTCACAGTTCTAACCTAACCTAACCTACTTTTCTGGCAGCAACTCGGTTCTGTATAGCGATTCGCTTTGGAACGCCCACCCTTTGTATTGTTGTTTGATCAAATCTTATACTTTACATTTTTTTTAATTAAGATGAGTAGAATTGAAATTATTCTGAAAAAAAACCAAATACAACAGCAAGTACGCGTTTTTGTAGGCAATTACCAACAATTTAAAATTAAAGTAAAATAAACCACAGTCATAACAAGGCTGCTACTTTGTAGTATATAGTGATGTGCTAACCTAACCTACTTTACCGTAAACGAGTGGAAATTAAAAATACGTCAATAATATAAATCGTTTCTTTTTTGAAGAACCATCGCAAGTCTATTATCAAAATTTATGCAATACGATTGTTATAATCATCAATATTATGGCTTAATAAATGTATAACATTTACAATTATTTCTAAAACAACTTATAATCATCAATGTTATGGCTTAATAAATGTATGAAATTTACAATTATTACAAAAACAACTTATAATCATCAATATTATGACTAAAAAAATTTACATTATGGTTAAACCAATTATGACTCCGTATGATTATGACACGGAACAATTATGCCATAGGACAATTTATGCCAAAAAAATAATATGAGCATCAACTTTATGCTTAAACTGTTATGACAATCAATAATATGACAATAGTTGTTATGCAACCAGACGGCCACCCCGAACATGAATCATAATTAGAACGCGCGGATATAACGTAACTCTCAAAGCGTATCGCGTCGCCGGCGCACACCCCGCCGCCCGTCGCCCTTACTTTATTTTACTAAGGTTTTTTTTATTATTATTTATGTTAATTACTACTAATGATTATGACTCTTTAAGTTTCATTGATTTGAAAGAAATATTTTATTCGATTTATTTATAAATATTTAAAAGAAATATTGTTTCATGTTTGTATTGAAAACGAAACTAATAACATGTTTTAAACCTAGTTTAGTTTTGTTATTTCAATTGTTTTATTATTGATCTCTTCATTTATTAAATTCTTATTGGTATTACGTTGTGACGATTGTGCAATAAAGCATTATTATTGATCTCAATTATTAGTTAAATGACTAATTTTAATATTACGTTGCGACGATTGTACAATAAAAGCAAAATTAAAAAAAATAACGTCGTTTTATTATGAAATTGAAATAGGCTCGAGAGTCGAGAAGACTCGAGAAATCGGGCTCGAGAATTCTCGTGCTTCGGGAAATGAAAAAGGTCGAGAAATCAGAAACCCTAATCATCACACAAATAATATTTGTTCTTACCGAGATTCATAGGACAAATTCCCCAATTTCGAAATTTTCAGGTCAAAATTGCTGAGGGGGGGACATATTCGTAAAGACTTCCTACATAAACAAAGCCGCAGGCAAAAGCTAATTCTGTATATATCACGTTTAACTCGCGCCATGAATAATGTAATGCACAATTAAATTCTCTTTTAGTATCCTTCAGACCTTTGGGTAACTTGGCAAGTTTAACTAGTCGCACCCTCTGCACAAAAGGTCGGAGTTTAGTAGGAAAACCTTAGCTGTTAGGCTCTTTTATGCTGGCTGGCTGTATAAACGTATCGCATAACCGTTAGTTTGAGGCTTTCACGGTTTAAGCCGCCTGTTAAAGTTTTATGTAAACGTAAAGAGGCGAATGATGTAACCTAAGTAAACCGCCGTTTAACGACCGCTATGGCGCATGCAAGACGGTTTGGCATAAAAGTGACGCAGCAAAGAGATCGATATATCCAACCAGCACATAATTTTAACTACCCTTTAAATACCAGAGGCAAAATAACGAAACAGTACCTAAGGCTAGTTTGGTCGATTTGAAAATCTTTATTGGCTAAATTTTTATGTAACATCACCCGAGGCGAAAGCAACTATGAGGCAAAAGTAGGTAACTAATTGAAGTTTCTGTCAATGTAATGGATTTTGAAAAAGAGCTTTTGTTGGACAAATGCTCAAATGTAATGATTTTTGTCAAAAGAGCATTTGTTGGACAAATGTTGAGAGAAACTCAGCAGTTACTTTTCGCCCCGGGTGACTTTACCTATAATGGGAGATATATCCTTTTATTTTCCAAGTTTTCTATTACCAATATATTTAATGTTGAGAGTAATACTGAATATATTCAATAGTCCTCATGTTGAGAGTAATACTGTACCGAGTTCAGTTTTGCCTTCCACGTAAAATGTATCTACTTTTATATAATTTAAGTTCAATATTTGCAACCCGATGGTTGACTCACGATTTCCGTTTTTTTTAACATCCTATATGCTTGGCTAAAGCCCCTCCCCTAGATTTTCGTGCTCTCAAACCGTTGCATCTCCTGGCCCAATAGTTAAATCGTCTAAATCGTCCCATATTCGTCTGGGCCTGCCGCTTCCGCGTTGCCTATCTTGTGGCACCTATTACACACATACGAATTTATAAAAAAATAAACAACACAGCAATACTATGAAAGTACGAATAAGCCATGTCATTTGGTTGATAAGTCAATAGGGATTTTCTTAATGATACTCCAAATTTGTAACTAGATCATCCAAAAAGCATCATATTAAAAATGTAATGCCCCTGATCGTCTTTCGGTAAACAAAGTTGATTGAGCTACACATTAAACGGCCTACACTAAAAGCGTACCCGTGTTCCGTAAACTGAATCAATTTGCAAATAATCCGCGTTATCGTCACGACGTACGCACAATGGCGGCGCAGTAGGCTTTATACTACCATTAGTGCTTTAGACACTGTAGGAAAAGCTGTTATAAGACTAAGTTACAATTTATGTGGTGATTGTAAAGATTTAATCACTTAATACTGCTTTTAGGGAAATGGCGATGAGGTTTATTCAGTTGGGGGCCGTATCGACTTGTGTTAGGTAAAGCCGGGGAGCGTTTAAACCAACTTTTGTGCTCGGCGGCCTTACCCAGTTAAGGTTTAATTGTTATTCTAGCTTTAAAAAAACTTACATTCTTATTTGTTATTTTGAAAGCACTCTATAAAATCACAGCAATGTCGCCAAAAATCACAGTTTCCTTTTTACCTAAAAGCTACAACCCGTGCACCTACTGCTCCCATACCGCTGTGGCCTATAGGCGCCTGTTCCGTCTGCCGGAATATTGTACGTCACAGTAATTGATGCGTGAATCGGAGCGTTAGAAAGCGTTTTCTTTGTTATATCGCGGGATTCGCGGGGAGATAGTTGGAACTTGTTTCTTTGTATAGCCTACACTGGAACTGGAACGTTATCGTATTGAGTTTGATAGTTATTCAGATAGAGCAAATCTGTGGTGGTAAGGTTATCTTTGCGTACATGCTTCTTTTAATAGATTTTATTTGGGTTAAACCGCTTCAGCCTCGAACCGTTTTCGTAATTAACTGGTAAAAACAACTAAGGTAGACGTTCGAGTGCTTGACACTGTACCAGTAGTTGCCAACATGAATGTAACTAGCAATAAAATAAACAGGGTGTCCACTGTTGGACATAAGCGTATCAAACATAGACGTTCACCGTAATGGAGTGCGCTCCATTGTTGATACAAATCAACACTGCGTTTTTCGAACGTTGAAAATAATATCTACTTATACGTAGTATATTATGGTGAGGCTATACGAGCGTTATTTTTTAACTTGTGAAAGCATAATTTACATTCGACAGAAATCAACAATTGATTTTGCTTCGTCGTGAGGCAGAAACAGGGCTATTCATAAAACCGAATCAGCCTAAGTTACGCGACTCGTTTTACGCAACTCACAACTTAAAAATATAATAATAATAGTGAGTATTATAAGTAGATATTGAAGGCCCTGTCGCCGCGGCTGGTACATGCCTCGGGAGATCCCAAAGCTGGCGCATGCCTCTCGCAAAGAATTGCCCTGGCTACTCAGAGAGGTAATGCTGCCAGCGTAATGGGGCCACAGGCGGAGCTGCTTGAGGGGGTATTCTTTTTATAATATTTTTATTTTATTTTAGGTAGTTTAATTTAGTTTTTAGTAGGGATATAACGATACCGATACCCCGATACCGATATATCGGTATCGCCGATTATATACAACCGATATTTGAAGAGCGCGAAAAGAATTTGCTGTATGAAAAAAAATCTGCAAAAAGTAATTTCAATTACTGACTTAATTTGTGTATTATTTTATTTATTTATTTATTTATTAAAACATAGGGTTAACATACATTTAGGAACAGTGTCCCACAAAACCTTTAATAAGGTTTGTCTGTGGGATCATGAGTCTCTATATAAACTAAATAATTAGTATATTAAGTTAATGTGCTTAAATAGTGTTTTTTTAACAGTCTTTTAAATCGCTTTTTGTTTGGCTCACGTCTAATTTCTGCCGGCAAACTATTGATTAAATACGGGATACGTTTTTTTAGGGATCTGTCTCCATAATAATTATTAACCCTTGGCACCAATAGTTTGCCATCAGCAATAGATTTGGTGTTGTATACATGTTCTATCGGTTTGACTAAAGATTCCTCTGGTCCGTGCCCCAGACAGCTATGGTTATTGACGGCAAGCAGGTATTTATGTTTTAAGCTGATAGGTAATATTTTACATATTTTAAAAAGACGTTTATAATTGTTTTTACATTTATGTTTGGTTTTGTTATTTACTAGAAGTTTTAAAAATCTTAGTTGCATATTTTCTAATCTATTTATATTCGTCTTGGTTGTAAGGCCATAGCTGTCAAGGGCATAGCCCAGAATTGAGTCTACTAGTGACATATATAAACATCTTAAGGTGCTGACAGGTACTCTATAACTTAAATGAACAAATTTGCCTAGCAGTACTCTTAATTTATCGTATATGAAATCTGTGTGAGGTGACCAGGAGAAGTGTTCGTCTACTTTCATTCCAAGGTAAGTAATACATTTAACTTTTTCTATTGGACTACAACTACAGTTGTTCTTATTTTTATGTAAGCAGGAGAATGTATGGGCAAAAATATTAGGAGGTTCGTTTGTAAGTGGTAAATACGGCGAGTGAATTAGCAGTAGTTTCGTTTTGTCGGTGTTGAGAACTATCCCATTGCACTATAGTTCGCGTAGAACAAGCTAGCTGGACAAAAGTCACCTTTAAATTCCTTACATATTCTTATTACTAATTATAACTAACATGTGTACATTAAGATTTACAAGTGTCATTACTAATGAAAATCACTAATGACATAGTAATTAAGGTAAGTATATAAAGACATTGCATAATTTTCACTGCAATCATTTGCATAATTGCGTTTGGATTATGAAGTTACTGTGCGTGCATAAGAAATTATTTGTATTTTATTAGTGATGGAACTGGAACATAAAGGTATGGACTATCTATTGTTACTATTATTTTGGATAACATTTTATCATAACCCATTTTAAACTAGTCGTGTTCATCGATAAATGTACATTTTAATGAATATTTTGAACTTCATCGGTCAAAAAATCACATGTACCCACGTGTACCCGGTGTAATTTTTGGATATATTATATATACGTTTATGTACTTTTAAATAAATGTAGTTTGAATTTGCGGACAATTTAGTAACATTTTTTTTCTAATTTTTTTCTTAGATGCTGTGTTCGCGATACGAAGAATGGATTTTTTCAACGAATGGGTTAAACACCATAAGTCAACACGAAATGAGGACTTATTTCGATTGATCTCATCGAGATACAACTTTATTGGAGCCACTGAACAATTGTTGAGGGCCATGAAGGTAAAAATTGCTCGATTATCGTCGAAAATAAGTGAAAAGTGCAGTCAGGCAGGAAAAAAAACAACAGCAGTTTTTAGAGACGAATTCAGAGTGGTTACAGGATGCTGATATTACATTTGATGTATTTATCAATAATACAATGTATGCCAAGTACATCCTCAGAAGGCCTACCAAAAGTAGGACGACCTTCGACCGAGTTTGCGGATTCAAGCCTGAAGACGAAGCGTCGACGAGTTGACGACCTGAAGCACGACCGAACTACTCTACGCTGCAGAAGTTTCAGCTCGTTTATCGGGCAATAGAAATTTAGCACAGAGGATCAGAGATTTCAACGAGTCAGCGGACAGTATGCAACTGAACAAATCGAGTGAAACAAACGTTAATAGGTGTTTGACAAGTGATGAAGCGTTGGCATGTTATGTTGAGAGCAAATCTACTACACAATCGTGAAAATTTGGAAGAAAATAGAAAATAGGAAAGATCCCTTCTGAAGTTTTAGACTTATTAATGGCCCCTAGTGTTAATGACAATTCTATAAATTTGGAGACTGATGAAAATATTATAACAAATCCTCATGATTATTCAACAGATGACTCAATAGATGATTCTGATGATAATAGTGATAATGAATAATAGTTTTCTGTATAGTTATTGTATTTGTATATATGTTATTTGTATATTTTAATTTAATTCTTAATTTTTATTTCAATGTTTTGTTTTCGTGTTATGTAACTTTAAATGGATTCCCTGCCTGCCAAATACACGATTATATTAGTATTCTAAAGTAGAATAAGTAGTGTAAGAATAGTTTTAATTAGAATAGCGTTTTCTTATAATAAAATATTTGATGTTAATTACATTTTTTTTATTTTCACCCTGCTAAGATTAAAATCCGTAAACCAAACTCATAAAATTATATGAAAGTAACTAAAAATGTGATAATTGTACATAACATGTACATACCAACGCATATATGTCGTAAAATAATTTTGTCCAGCTAGCTTGTTCTACGCGAACCATAGTGCATTGTCGTGAGACCACTTAACGACTGAGTCCACGTCTTCCTGTACGAGACGGAAGGTCTCGGCGAGATCCGTGCCGGCACGTAGTGCGCAGAGGTCGTCTGCGAACATGTGTGCTGAGCAGTGCTGCAGCACACCACACAGGCTGTTCACGTGCATCAAGTAGCAGAGAGGTCCGCAGCCCGACCCCTGCGGCACGCCGCATCTAACGTCGCACTCGCGACTATAGGTGTTTCCAATTTTAACTTTGAAAGTTCTTGAAGTAAGGTAGTCGCGAAACCAACCGTTCAGCGGCTCACTCACACCACACTCGTTCATCGCCTTTAACAAGGTGTTGGATTCCAGAGTATCGAACGCCTTTTTAAAGTCGAAGAATACTGCCAATACAATTTTTTTATCATTTAAATAATTATTTATTTCATTGGTAAAGTGTGACAATAAAGTAGCTGTACTTTTTCCTTTTTGAAATCCATTGGTCTATTACCGTGTGCAATGATAATTACTATGTTAATTAAATCTTTGGTTCTTAATAAAAAAAAAAATTAATTTTGAGTTGACAATTTATTTATTTTTACTTTACACTTTCAAGGTTGACTCGCTGTTAAATATAGCCAAGTTTTAGGTATAATAAGGACATATAAATATCTGAAGTTTCATACTTCATTATTTAGCTAAGATATCGGTATCGGTATCGGTATCGCCAATTATTTACTACAATATATCGGTATCGGTATACTTAATAAGCAAATAAAGAATTTTACTAAATGTCATTCCAATTCATTAAAACTAGCCATAATCCTTCTCACCTTAACCCCTTAATGAGTGTAATAGTGCCCCGAGGGCCAAAACATTTTGTGAACCAGCCTCGCAAAGTTCACCTAAATTACGCACATAAAGTTCGTGTTTGTTTGTTTGTTCCAGTTTGCAGTCAAGTTAGGGATATCGCAAACTATGGGCCGACATGTTGCCTGCGAACTTTCTCGATTGATCTAACAATATTACTGCAATTATCCCAGGGGTTTGCGGCCGAGATTTGCTTAGGTCGGACAGATTTTTAATTACATGTAATGGTGTGTAGCAGTGGCGTGGCGTTAAATATATTCTTAGTGAAGCCGGAGCAGATTTGGATTACTTTTTCTTCAGGAGTAGTAGATACTCCTGTCATATGCTTTAAAATAGGCAAGCCGGTGGGAATCGGGTTCTATGGACGTCACGACACTGGTGTGTAGATTTATTGAGTGTGATTTAGGTGCTACGCTTAAATTAATCTATACTCGGGTCTGCCTATGAAGTTATTAGTAGAGTTGGATGCCCAGTAAGGGCAAATGTTAGATCTTGATCTTTATTAGGGTTCCGTACCAAAATACCGGCTTTTTTTGAAGGTACACATCTTCCACCGTAAGCTTTCGAATCACCTAGTCAGGCTCATTAACAGTCAAATGGGACCTAAAATGCTATTTTGGGTAAAGGTTTCGAAATTCAGACAAAAGCTAATAGAATGATACATGAGCTCAAATATTTGTGGCAAAGAGATGAGCATACATATTTGTAGCCCACCGATAAAGACATAAACTTATGGCCTATTATAGCACATGCCTAAAACGTAGTTTGATAATATTAGTACAAGATATACATATTATTAATACTTCAGACACCAACCTTTTCATGACACATCATTTGATATTAAAACAAAACAGTAAACTTCTTAAAAATTACAATTGTAACTCTATTCTACTGAGTATGTATAAAATACACACATTTATAACCTAAAAGTACCGTGACCCGTTGTTCATGCACAGTAACTGTCAGTTACGCCCTCGGCAATGATAGTCTAAATAACTGGAAACAAACCGCCGTCGCGCAGGTAGGGCGGTAATTTGCTTACAATCGCCGGTCACTTACAACCCACTTTGTGTCGTCGAAACTGTACAGTAATTCACAACTGGCTGTCAGTCTCGTCCCAAACATAATGTGTAATCTAATGCATGTATGTATGTAAACTCTTTATTGCACATAAAATCATACAGACACAATACAACAACAAGTACAAACTATCAAGATACTAATAGTCACGGTCTTTAGAACCGCGTTTAGGAACGTGTGATAGATAGCTATTGAAGGTCGAGGCGCAAAGCTGCTGTCCGTCGGTTTTTCCCGCACCCAAACACACTGCATTGTATAATGCAGTAATGTGTAACGTTGACGATACAAGTGTAGTAAACGCTTTCCTAAAAGTTTGCTTGTAGTGCATTCTTACACGGCGCACACACATGCAAGCTTACGATGTACCATTTGTCGGAAAAAATATTACTGCTATTATGTTACTGCTATAATGTCTTACGTACTAGACTACATGGTTTTACGTACTTTCTGAGACACCATGTAGTGCCTCAGAAAGAACAGTTTTAGCCCGTTTTTCGCTGCCCACATTAATAGCACGCTTGTCTCAGAAAAGGCATGCTAAAACGCACGTTTTGGCAACGATGGTAAAAACAGTTCGTAATCGGAGATCAAAACATGTCACACGTCGCTTCGATTTTGACGAACAGCAGCCGTTTCTATTACGAAATGCTATTTAGAGTAGAATATAATCTTTATTTGCAGTGAACATTACCGTTACATTAGGTCTTATAAATAACTGATTGGTAAGTTTTCATGTTTAACCATAACTGGTATGTAAAAAAAACTAACAGATCTAGTGCAGAAACTATTCAACATTTTTGCTTATAGTCGTTAACTACCTTTAGGTATCACTTCTACATTAATTACACTTCTGTCATCGTTACATCACAGAATTTATATTAGGAACCATATTGATGGAGGTGTTGTGAATCACCCTACTGATTGGCTCTGCTGTGAGTCTGTACACTGCGGGCGCTACGTTTCGTTACCCTGATTTTTTAGATAAACCTCCGAGGTTTTTAAAATTGTTATTGCCTCTCCGTGGAAATGGATGTCGGTGTTTTGTATTGTTTTCTATTCCTAACAGGGATATTTTTGGGCCCGTTTTTAAATTTACCACGCAGCTCAGTGGTAGAATAGAATATGCTATTATTAAAAACTGCGTGACTCCAGGGTCTGGTCTAAAATACGTTATTAAGTAAAATAAGGTTAAAAATGTAAAATGCCACAAAATATAACTATGTCTTTTAATACTGACTAGCTGAAAAATTAATTATACCTTATGTACAAACAGCAACACAGTTAACTATACACTTCAAAAATGGGAAATACTGCAAGAAAGAGAATCACACTTGAAGGCGTCGTGTTATGCATGTGTGCGTGTGTTTATGAGTATAAATTGGCTATTATTCAAAAGAGTTTCGAAACAATAATTTTTCTTTTATGGCTGATCCAACGTCATTATTGACATTAATGCCATATTATTGAATTCGTGGAAAATAATGAATGAATAATAAATATAAATTACATTATATTGGTGCATCATATCAAAAATATGAAGCACCAATAAAAGCATTAGCAATATAATTAGTTTATTTCATCCCAACGTTAGTCTGAAAGCTAAATCATAATTTTGACAAATTCACCTGTCTTGTTGAAATAAAACCTTTATTTACAGTAAAAAACTTTATTCACAGGAAAAAACTTTGCCCAAACAACTACAATGACAAAGCTCAAAGGCACATTACACATACGCAAACGTTATTTGATTTGAAGTTGACATAATACAAATATATATATCTCTTTCATTCGTTATCATTTTCTCTCTGCTCTGTCTTTAATGGGCAGTTAAGTGTGTTGCTGTTTGTACCTTTATTTTTGAGCCCATCTATTATTCAGTTGTTTCAATTCTCTAGGCTATCTTTTAAACATGATTAGGTAACATTTTGAATCTTTTTCATAATATTTTTTTTTATTTATTTGGTCATTAAAAGAAGCAAAGAAAGAAAATTCATTTATTTTGCACCAAAAATAATCATAATTCCTTATAAACTAAGATACATACTTACCCTTTCTTTTTTTTTAATCTAATGTAGATGAATGATTGCCAGCGAGCCATGGAGCGTAGCATATTGGGGGTAAAACTAAGGGATCGCATCCGGAATACCACACTACGTTCCCAGACTCAAATAGTCGATGTGGCTCGGAAGTCGGCTAAGTTGAAGTGGGACTGGGCTGGTCTGTCTGCCGCATGCCGAGCGAGATGTGAGCCAGAACTACCACGGAGTGGATGCCCAATAACTCCAAACGGAAACGCGGTAGACCTCGCAGGCGATGGCGAGACGAGTTAGACTCCTTTCTAAGAGAATGGCCAGAGATTGCACTAAATCGTGAAAATTGGAAAGAGCGGGAGGAGGCCTTTGCCCAGCAGTGGGACATAATAGGCTTATAATAATAATAATGTAGGGCATGCAATACCGGTAGGTATTACATATGTATAGGCCAATACCGAAATCCCCGTATTAGCCATACAAGAAAAGCCATAATAAAGTCTGCATTTCATTTAAAGTAAACATGGTACAATATAGATTTGTGGAGGGTAACACTAACTAGGACGACTCCTAGTGGGTGTTTATTCACCTGTGTCAGGTGTTTATTCATCTATGTATGTATACACCCGGTATACGGGTGTCCCAAAACTATGCCACATGAAGGGAAAGTACCTCAAATATTGCAGATAGGAAAGGAGACTTCATTTTATTTTTAAAAGTAATACTTTTTAAAATAAAATGAAGATTTTTTTTAAAATTACTCGTTTTGTATGGGAAATAATTTTCCGAATATTTAAATCAAATATTTTACGCTATTCCTTTCTTTTGAGACACTATGACTACTTAAGAGATGATTACTTAAGATTAAGAGGAACAATTTGTTTTTTTTTTTTTTTTTTTTTTTAATTTATTTAGTATTACCAACAGATAATACATCGATTTTGTGCTTAAATCTAATTATTAAACTCTTTTTTTGATGCTTATCCAATTACAGGTAACCACATCTTACACAGGTGTCTTGCTATACCTACCCTATAACATGCAAATAGGGGTTAAAAGAAAAACCTATACATGTATACCCATAGCAAGTACATATATGCACGTGCATACACGGGTGTATATGCACGTAAACACATGCACTGCACACACACGCACACACATCTAGGTGAGACGTAAATCTAAAATATAAAGAAACAAAAAAGAAAAGAAGTAGTGTAGACTAGTTCGTATCATCTAACAAACTACCTCGTATAGTCCTTGAAGCTAAAGTAGGTTATTAAGCTCTTTTTAAATTTGCTAATGCTATTATGAATTATATTACGTCGCTTCATTTTTCAGATATAAGATTATATGTTTAGTTTACAACGTAGTACCTTAAGTCTACAAGGTAGCATTCGCACAATTTTATTAAAAGTAACTTTTTGACTTTTAACCAACAAATCAATTTCCGGCTACCCGCGACGCGCGCGGAGCCATTTACTTCTTCATTCCTTTTTTGTGCGAGGTAGCACGCACACGCGTCAAGATGCCTAAACGTAGTGCAGAAGACCGCGTCGAACATTACAAGGAAAAAATAAGGAAAATAGAAAGTAAACCTCGTCGACGACGAATTATCTATTCATCATCGGATTCCTCCGATTCTGAAGCTTCTGGTAAGTACCAGCAGTAAAATTGATTAAAAATATTTTCTTAAATTCTATTTCAAACCCGTTCCTGACCGTTACTCATGTTTCGTACTATTGTGTTAGCCGTGAGTTAACATTTTAGTGCATGTGCAATTTAATAATTACTTAAGGTTAAATCCTGGGGGTTGGTCGAGAACCAACACAAAGGAAAATATATTCAAGTATCCTATTACGCCTGGGGGTTGGTCGAGAATCAACACGACGGCACGGATTGAATATGGCACAATACGAAACATTCGCCTGGAGTTAATCGTGAATTAACACGTGGCGTTTTTTCACTATCAACCTACCCACTTTTTATTGTAAAATAGTGGTTTAAATAGTGATTAGTCTTTAAACGTTGGGATAATTAGGGGACAGCCTACTTGTAGGTTTTTTCTTATATTAACGGTTTTTACGTATTTTACAGATACGGAAAATAATAAACCGCAAGAAAGTGGTACGTCACAGATATGTGTCGAAGCAGGTCCAAGTTTGAATCTCCCTGAATTACCACTAGCTGGTTCCTCAACGGTCGAGGCTACGAAAGAACCCGAGCCTGAATTGAACCCTGAGATTTTGGTGGCGCTTGGTACCAAAACCGGCGACGATCCCGAATATGGGGACAAAATACACGAGAACTTGGCCCAGTTATGGTTGCCTTTGTTAAAGAAAGGCATGTCGAAGGAGGACAAGGATAAGATCCTTAAACTATATTTAGTTCCCCAAAATTGTACATTATTGCAGGCACCGAAACTAAATGCAGAAATTTCTGCCGCAATAACAGAAAGTGCCCGAAATAGGGACAAAAAAATGCTCAATATCCAGCAACAGCTGGGCTCCGGCATTGCAGCCGTCAATAGGGCCATAGATGTGCTTATCGGGCCCCAGGACGACAAATTAAAAGTTATTAAATTTTTAAGCGATGCTTGCCGGATTCTAACCGATCTGCACCATGTGGAGACGCAAGCCAGGATCAAGCTAATAACACCTGGTTTGGACAAGCATTTTCTTAATGTGATTCAAGACACATGCCGGGATGAAACATTATTCGGAAACAAATTATCCGAAAAAATTAAGGCTTCCAAAGCTATAGAGAAGCAAGGTCTTCAAATCAAGAAGACTATAGCAAATCCGGGTCCATCTACTTCCACAGCTGCTCGTCTACCTCAACAGCGGGGAAACTGGACGGGGCCTCCTCGTTACTCGTCGAACAAGATGACGCGAGGAGGGCCCAAGAAGACAGCGTCATCTTATCGCAAGCCGAGCACAACCCCGGCTGCTCAAGCGAAACCGACCAGCAAGCCGCAAGCGCGTGCACAGCAGGCGCAGCAGTAGCCCAGGTACCACATGCAGGTAGAATTCATTACTTTTATGAATGCTGGTTAAAAATTACCTGTAACGCTTCAGTATTAAATTGGATCCTTGAAGGATACACTATTCCATTTGACACTGAAGTGGTTCAACACGTGGTACCTAACAGACTTTGGCCACGTCATGAAAGTAAAGAGATTTTGGAAGCCATTCAAAATTTAATAAACTTAGGGGCAGTGTCTGAATGTCTTCCAACACCAGATCAATTTTTATCCAAAATATTTCTGGCACCTAAACCTAACGGGGGTAAAAGGTTTATATTAAACTTAAAATCGCTCAATAAGTTTATAACCACCTGTCACTTTAAAATGGAAGACCACAGAACTGCCTCAAAGCTTATCCCAAAGGACGGTTTCTTAGCCACGATCGACCTAAAAGAGGCATATCTCTTAGTGCCCATACATAAGTCACAAAGAAAGTATTTACGCTTTCAATTCGAGGATAACGAATCACGCTTACTGACTTACGATTTCCAGGCTTTACCTTATGGTCTTTCAGTAGCAGTAGAAAATAATGAGAGAGGTCATATCGTTCCTCAGGTCACGTGGCTTTAAATCTGTTGTATATTTGGATGATATTTTATGCATCGGCAATACTTATTCGGAATGTGTTAAAAATGTCAATGAAACTCTAAGTGTTCTCAGTTGTCTGGGTTTTGTCATTAATTATGAAAAGAGTTGCATACAGCCAAAACAAACTTGTAAGTTCCTTGGCTTTATTTTCGATACAATAAATTTGATGCTATCATTGCCGATAGATAAACAAAAAAAGATTGCACAGTTAGTCAATAAATTTATGTCTTTGCCCCAATGCACAATTCGAGAGTTTGCGCAACTTATTGGTGTTTTGATCGCTGCATGCCCAGCCGTTCGCTATGGATGGTTGTACACCAAAATTTTGGAGCGAGTAAAGTATTTATTTTTACAAAAAGACTATGATTATGAAACAAAGATCAAACCTCCAAAAATAATCATTAATGATTTAGTTTGGTGGGCTCAAAATATATTTAACGTGACTTGCCCTATGAGAATGCCAAATTATGACAAAGTTATTTATACAGACGCTTCCATGACGGGCTGGGGAGCAGTTTGTGAAAATGACCGCGTCAACGGTTATTGGAAAGACAGCGAGCGAAATCACCATATTAATTATCTCAAATTGTTAGCTATCTTTTTGGGCTTAAAATGCTTACTTCCGAATAATACTAACTGTACAATACTGCTAAGGGTGGACAATACAACAGCATTGAGTTATATCAATAGGATGGGCGGTATTCAATATCCCCACCTAAATGACCTCACAAGGCAAATTTGCAAGAGATAATGTTGAAGCTGACGAAGAATCCAGGAGAGTAAACCCAGATACAGAGTGGCAACTTTCACAGTCAGTTTATGACACAATAGTAGCTAGGTTCGGACAACCTCAAATAGACTTGTTCGCGTCTCGCACTAATGCCAAATGCATAAATTATATATCCTGGAAGCGAGACCCAGAAGCTCAGTCAATTGATGCTTTCACAGTCAATTGGGATCAATATTATTTTTATGCGTTCCCTCCATTTTCATTGATGCTAAAATGTATTAGGAAAATAATTGAGGATAAGGCGACAGGCATTGTTGTGTTCCCATACTGGCCGTCACAGCCGTGGTACCCACTTTTAAAAAGCGTACTAAGCTCGGAAATAATTTATTTCGGACCACATAAAGACCTGTTGCATTCTCCTTTCAGGAGTCATCATCCCCTGTTCAAGCGTCTTACCCTGGGTGTCGCCAGGCTTTGCGGAAAGCTTACGCTCGACAAGGCTATACTGTAACCGCGGTAGAGCTGATGGTAGCGTCGCTCGCTGACAACACCATAAAGCAATATAATTGCTCACTAAAGCTTTGGTGGGACTTTTGTGTCAGCAACCAAATTGATTTCTATGAATGTTCCAATAAATCAATAATATCATTCCTGTCTGAACAATTTTATAAGGGAGCGTCTTATGGTACGATTAATTGTCATAGATCGGCTTCGTCTATTTTGTTAGGCCCCAATAATATTGGAGCTGATGAATCAATTAAGCGTTTACTAAAAGGTGTATATAAACTTAAACCAACTAGGCCTAAGTATAACTATACGTGGGACCCAAAAAATGTACTAAGTCATGTTTCAGAATGGGTTCCCCACGAAAAAATCTCACATGAAAACTTAACCAAAAAGCTAGTAATATTATTAGCTTTGTGTACGGGACACCGTGTCCAAACGCTATCGTTAATAAAAATAGACAACATCCATTTTACAGCCAATGGGGCCCAAATTTTCATCACTGACATCATAAAAACTTCGGGTTCTAATAGAGACCAACCAGTATTGTTCCTTCCATATTTTAAGGAAGATCTTAAAATATGCCCAGCTACAACGTTAAAAGATTATTTACGTCTCACAAAACATATGAGAAATGAGAAAGTTAAAAATCTTCTCTTAACTTGTAAACGACCCTATAAAGCCGCTACTGCTCAGACCATCAGTAAATGGATAAAGAAAGTGTTGTCAGCGAGCGGAGTAGACGTAACGCTGTTCAGCGGCCACAGCGTGCGCCACGTCTGCTGCGAAGTCGGTCGGCGTCAACATCGATGTAATTAGAAAGACAGCCGGCTGGTCTGACTCCTCACTGACATTCGCCAAGTTCTATAACAGGCCTGTTATAGACCAATCCGAATTTGCTAGATCTGTTTGTTTAGCAAATAAGACAAAATAGCATATTTGGTTTAATGTGGTGATTATTAATGATGTTAATTATTAATATTTCTAAGTTGGATTGTTGTATCAAATAAACAGCTATATCATAAAACTTTTTCTTGGCTTTATTTGTTTCACCAAAACTTCTACCTCTAAACATCTACGTTGTAAACTAAACATATAATCTTATATCTGAAAAATGAAGCGACGTAATATAATAGATGATCAAACGAACTTCTTGAAGTGAAGTTCGATCGATATTATATGAGTCGCTTCATTTGAAGATATAAGTTCCCTCCCACCCGAGGACCCTGAAAGAAGTTTTGGTTACCTAGTATATATATAATTATACTCTAAAGGAAATGAAGAAGTAAATGGCTCCGCGCGCGTCGCGGGTAGCCGGAAATTGATTTGTTGGTTAAAAGTCAAAAAGTTACTTTTAATAAAATTGTGCGAATGCTACCTTGTAGACTTAAGGTACTACGTTGTAAACTAAACATATAATCTTATATCTTCAAATGAAGCGACTCATATAATATCGATCGAACTTCACTTCAAGAAGTTCGTTTGATCATCTAATATATCCGCTTTAATGGACTTCGGGAGATGGTTGTACAAATTAGTTACACGTGGAATAGCAAAGTTACGGCCCAGATTTGTTTTTCTAGATGAAACACTAAACAGCTTATACACACCAGGACGAGGCAATTTTGCCGGAACAATAATTTTTATTTTACCTAGTAATTCGGGGGAGTCTAATCCTATACTATTCACAAGCTTAAAAAGGAACACCAGATCTAATACTTTCCGCCTGCTGGTCAATGAAACAAAATTGAAAAACTTAAGGCGGTCACGGTACGAGTGTAATTTGCGGGCATTACGAGATGAAAACCCAAGAAGTAATAGAAAGCGTTTTTGAATTTTTTCTATTTGTTGTTTGTGAACATCGTCGCTTTCTCTGTCCCTATGCCCCTACGTATGCTTAAATCTTTAAAACTACTTTGGTTTTTTTTAATAGATAGAGTGATTGAAGAGGAAGGTTATATGTATAATACATGCATAATATAATAGAGAAACACCGTGTGAAGCCGGGGCGGGCCGCTAGTATTGAATATATATAGAAGCTGCGATGTTAGTTATTCAAATTATTCCATGATCTAATTGAGTTTCAGTACAAATCAGGCTGTAAGCTTTACGGCATGCAGTTCTTTATACATTGTATGCTGGTAAACGGTAATGTCCATATTTAAATATTTAACACGTGTAAACTATCTGCCCGCCCGCATGTCCGGCGTGTTTTTCACGCCTGAATAAAACCAGTTTTGAAACCCGCGGCCAGCGGCCTGAACCGGTTAAAACCGGCTCACATAAAGGGCCAGCATTGCCAACCAATTGAATAAACAGAAGTTTGTTTGTAACGTTAACTCAGTGGGCTGCTGATTGATGTGCGGGGAAATTGAAAAATGAATGTACGTTCACATTCACTTTTATGCTCTTCTAATGCAGAACGCGGTGGGTGCCTACGTCAGCCTAATTCAGTTATTCCATTTGGACACCACACAAGTGAGTGCTATATACAACCGTCTAGGTTCTTAATATACCTAGTCTTCGGCTGTCAAGATTATCATTGACTGCAATAAAGCAATTTAGCGAATAGTTTATCGACGACTATGAACACTGCAAAGCCAAACATAAGAATGTAAAATCCTGCTTGGAGCTTTGGGTGTTTGTTTCTAAATAAGGTCAGTCGAGGCAAGTCCGCCGACGGGGTAAACTCGCCTGCCATAAAAATTGTAGAAAAGTACAGATATTATATTACAAATGACACCTTACAACTATTTAACTAAAAAAACCGAGTGATTGATAGATGTCGTTTGTTTTATAATATCTGTACTTTTTCAGAGCCGATACTGAACTGCATACCAGCTGCGATTTGTATGGGAACTGTAGGTATCTCGACTGTTTCTACACAAGTTGCAGCTGGATTGTAGTTTTTTATCAACCAATCGCCTCGTTGTCACTCTTTGGCCTATGAGATAACGCGGGTTAATTTTCTGCAACACTTGGTCTATATCACTGATTTCAAAAGTAAGGATAGGCCCATCCGAACAGTTCGGAACTATTTTCCCCGTAACAAAAAATGCAGCTATAAAGACCAGCTGCGCACTGCACGCGCCGCGTGTCACACTGCTTTGCACTGATCGTTGGAACCTGTGGTTGGAACCGTCTGCGCGCTCGCTTAGCCCTGTCCTTTGTATACGTCAATGGTCTATATCCCATGCAAATGAGAAAAATGACGTCGATTCGTGGATTTTTCGTAGCGCGAAAAATAATACATTACACAACTAGGGTGGTAAAACAAAGAAAGGTCGAGATCGCAGATGTTTGCGAGCTGCAAGCAAGGGACGTAAATATGCGAGCGCGCGGTGTGGCATAAAAAACAGTACCTTACTCTTTCGCATTTATACTTATGGATAATTGAGTAAGAATTATATATCACAACTCTAAACATGTGGAGTGGACTCTTTGAAGTACCCAGAGCATCTCAGAGTTCGTAGTATCATTTCGCAGACAGCATGCAATGGAAACTTGTATCTCTTTAAGATGTATTTTAAAGCGCGCACCTTGGAGATTCATATCAGCTGTAATAGCTGCATTACTATAATTTGATTGGAATTAGGTACGTAGGTAATGTAAATAGAACGATGAAAAACATTCTCAATCATTAATATTTACTTTAATATTGCGATTCATTCGTGCAATCCCTTGGATAAATACCAAGAAGACGATTAATATTTGCACAACAAACACTTCAAAGAACGCAATGAGAACCATGCATTAACTAAGTGTTAGACTGTTTGCCGTCATTAACTGCGTCACAACTTCACAAGTACTACTTTCTGCATCAACCCAACGAAAACATGCCACACAAAGTTTGCTTACACAAGTATTATGGCAACCCGAACGTTTCAATTAGAAAATGCATCGAAATAAACTGCCTACTGCTTTCCGAAGGTCCGAGGGGGACCCACCCTAAAGAAAAGGTCGTTGACCCTTCACCCGACTCTCATGTTACGTTCATTAGAAATTCCTCTACCTGTCTCTTTTACTCTTGGTGAAGGAAGGAATAGGCGTCTCGCTTCTGCGTCAAATAAATATAGCCGAAAACTCGTGTCTGTACTCTCTTGTAAAGTGATACAACATTGTTGTATGGATAATTGTGTGGGACGTTATTATGATGGTATTATTTAATAACTATATTTTGGTTTCGTATTACATGAAGCATGAATGAAACATTAATCAACACTTTATAAAACTTTGATTTTCCAACTGATTCGATAACACTTGTATCACTCGTAGATTCATTGTATGTATAGCTACTTAGTACCTAATGGCATAATTAAGTAAATCATTTCAGTAGCCCATTTTAGAAATTAGCAGTGGCGTGGCGTCCATAGAACTCGATTCCCATCGGCTTGCCTAATATTAGGCAGTTCAGCACTTAATCCTAGTGCTCTTAAAGAAAATTGAAGCTACTCCGGCTTGCCCAAGGATTTCTTCAACGCCACGCCACTGGAAAGTAGGTAGATAGTGGTAGGTAGTCATTTACAACTATAATACAATGTGCTATGAATCTACAAATGCAAGGCGCTAGAGTGCGACTACGATAACTTTGCAGAGCGGAACATGGCAACACCTCCGTTTAAAAGTCAAATTTCTATGAAAATGTGACTTTTAAATGGAGGTGTTGCCATGTTCCGCTCTGCAAAGTTTACATTGCACTCTAACATACATTTTGACCTTGATTCGGCTATCGCATAAACTCACTGAACTCAGTTTTTCAGACACAAGTACGCATATATGTGGCACTCAATCTACTATTTATTTTTAGGGTTCCGTACCAAAATGGTAAAAAAGGAACCCTTATGGTGCGACTCTGTCTGTCTGTCCGTCTGTCACAGCCAGATATCTCAGAAACTACTGCTGCTATCGATTTGAAATTTAGAATAGTATTAAAAGTAGTTAACCCGAACCTATTGGATGTAAAAAAGATCTTGTAACTTTTTTACTTTTTTTTAAAGGGGTCCGTAATGGGACTTTGAAAATTGAAAGTAGGGCTATTATATCGAGTGGGGTATCAAATGAAAGGACTTAATTTGAAGATTAAAACACCGTTTTTGTTTTTTTTTCTTAAATGAGTAGTTTCTGTAATAATTACCACTTATTAATGTCATCCTAAATATTACAGGAAAAATATAATGGTTTTCCTAACTTGCACCGTTTTTGAGAAATTTGCAAAAATCGTAAATCGTACGGAACCCTCGGTGCACGAGTCCTACTCGCACTTGACCGGTTTTTTTTTGTATTTCAGCTAGAAAAGTATATTACCAAAAATATGTCTGGTTACTAAGGCAGTGGTAATTTTCAAATTTCAGTGTGATCATACAATGATGTATTGCATGTAGCTTATAAATAACATGTTCTGTGCTAAGATCACATTATTATTTTGATACTAAAGCAAAACTTCAATGCAGTAACCATTATCGCGTTAGAGCTTAAAGCACGTTCACTTCATCCTGACAAGAACATATTTTTGCACAGTGAAGTCTTTAAGTATATAAATTGTAAAATACAATACAGTACTTTCAATTTTAATACTTAAACATAGTCTCAACAGCTTGGTTGTAATCTATGCCCGCCCTTTGCACGGCGCGAAACGGTATCAAAAAATAAAAAAGTTTCTAAACACATTCAGAATATGTCAAAGGAAGAAAAGGTTACGAGAAACTTATTAGGAATTCTTATATTCGCGCAGTATCGCTCACGTCACACCTAAGAGTATGGTATTTGACAGCCTTTTCCTTATCTTTCGTAACGCCAAAGTCAAGTTACGCAAAAAATAACAGATCGTTGTTGAATATACGTACTTACCGATGTAGATGTTAAAAAGTTGTACGAAAGAAATGTCTGAACATTGGCGATATTTTGACATCCATGCTCCTATTAGAATCACGATTACATAAGCAAATAACCAAACTCCCAGTGGTCGCCAACCTAGGCACATTCAGAAGTCGCATCGTGTAAGAATATGCAATAACAAGATTCTAGACAGGACGGACCTGACGTAGCCCGCTAGTCAGTGGGCACGGGAGTGGAAAATTAAACCCAGTCGACTACCACTGACCCGCATGCGTTCTTGCATTGTAATGGAATTCTACCCCTACTATCACTTCCCGTACAAAAGGGTACATGTAACGTAGAGATTCTTGTCGCTTACGTTCACGGACAGTAACTAGACTTGTAAATGGGACAGAGACTTGTATTTTTTCTTTAGATCGAATGTTATGAATTCTTGAATACGATCGCGGGTAATGGATAGAAATAAAAGGTTGACGTTTTTCGTATTTCAAGGAAATGGTTCTAACAAATCCAATTTGTTTATTTCGCTACTTTTCATGTGGAAGTGTGCGTGTATAAAATGAGAATTGCATTGCTACATGTAAAAAGTAGGAACATCACTACACCATAATAACCTTTCAAAGGTAAATGGAATGTTTCAATTTTCTTATCTTCATATCTTTCTTCAACACCGTTCCTCCAGATTACGTACCTACATTATTAGGTGCAATAAAACAGTCAAAGTGTGAGTGAAAAATGCGCGGGTAAGCTACCAGATAAGCCGGCACGTCAACGTACAACAAAATAACTGCCATCGCAATCTCTTATCACATTCACCGTTCCCTTACAAAAGCTACTCTATAATGTCAAACATAAGGCTCACATTTCAAAACTACGTTATCAAGAGATATGAGGCTGATAGAATTATTGGAAGAAATAATGTTACGTGGGTGTAAAACAAATTGGGTTCCTTTCGTTTTGGTGTTTCAGCTGATTTTCAGCTATATCTGATCTGGTGTATATAAAGCCTGCGTAAAGAAAAATATTCTACTTTTCTTCGAGAATTTATAAGAATACGTATAAACAAAGCTTTAGGGAACGCCTCCAGCGAATCATTTTGCGATCGATGAAACTTCGTAGCACAAGGCGCTACGAAATCGTAATACTTGTCCACAATACATGTGCTACGCGTACAAAAACCGTGCTCGCACGTGCTAAATCACGAGATATTTCGTTCTAACCAGCCAAAACACCGCGCAAGAAAAACACGCGCGTATTTGCGCCATAAATAAAACGTCGAGGGTTCCACACATTTTTTTCACCACATTACTATACACGGAAGGCGTAGTGACATCAACGACATTCCAATAATTTACCAGCGGTACCCTAGAAACAATCTCTAGCCCGACTTTTACCCTTACCGATCTATGTTGTTTTATTTATGGCGTTTTTACAATACTGGCGGTTGTTTATCGAGCCCGCGTCAAAAGGAACCGACAAATAGAAATGTTTTCTATAGCTTGGCAACTTCGTTGGTGACACTCACATGTGTGCTTTTTAGGGTTCCGTAGCCAAAATGGCAAAAACGGAACCCTTATAGTTTCGTCATGTCCGTCCGTCTGTCTGTCTGTCTGTCTGTCTGTCTGTCTGTCCGTATGTCACAGGCATTTTACTCAGAAACTACATGATAGATATTGATGAAATTTGGAATATAGGTGTGTTTTATGAGCCGCTACTTAGTTTGGTATATAAATTATTAAAATAAATATTTTTAGGGGGGGCACTCCATACATGTCAAAGACAGTAAAAAAAAAAATTTTCAGCAAATATCAACTTGTGGTACATAGTTCGACAGCTCTTTAAAAAACACTATAAGGTTCCTAAGTAATGTTTTTGATTAAGTGAATGTATTTGGAAATAATCGCTCCGAAAGTTGTGTAAATTGTGTCCCCCCCCCTCTATTTTCTAAACCGTGCGTCCGAAAAATATGAAAAAAAATCACGAAGGTAAAGCTTAATTAATACTTTCAACGAAAATTATTTTCAACAAGATCTAATGTACCGTTTTTGAGTTATTGCCGATAAACTGCGCTTCTCAACAAAAGGACGTAATTGCTATGAAGATACGCTCTTTTGTTGTTGTACTTTTTTTACATCGTATTTTTTACTTTATAGTTACGGCTATGGAACCCTACACTGAGCATGGTCCGACATGCTCTTGGCCAGTTATTGTTATGTGCAGCCGTAACTACTTACACAACGACGACCGAACCAGCCGGACCAGAGGCAGCCTGATGATTTGATTTCCTTTGAGTCTCACTTTAGAATTGATGTAGTAATTCTGCCGTTACTATTTTACCTGTCGATATAACTTTGGCTAGGGATATTAAATTCTTCTCTTTGTCAGTTATTTGTCACTAGTAAATACAATACATTACACAAGTTCGTAAACTGAAGTGGCCGGGGCTGGTGGCATTATGTCCTAATGTCGGAAAACTGATGATCGATAGACTAGATCTAGGTATTGAGTAGGTATGATGCCTGCCATATGGGCGGACGGCATAAAATAAAAGGTTTGCTGGGGATAGGGCATTTTTTTTGCCGTGACATAAAGCTCAACGATCTTTGACGTAGCTGTCCCAACTTAGTAGTGGACTCACAGCCCTGCAGGCAGATTTACCAGCCAGAACCTGTTGGAAATCCATGTTAGAGGCCTATGCCCTGCAATAGACTGTTATATATTGATGAAGATCATTAATATTATACAACCGATACAGCTTGCTACGTGTGTTTAAAAATACCTGAAACAAAAACAACAATAATTAGTGTTAGAAACCAAACAATTGGTCGTATGAATCGGTACCTTAAATTTTCATTCCTAAAATCGATTTGTTCGTTGACTAACTATAATTATTCTGTATTACTTATCTACATATCAACATACGTCGTTATCGCGGGTGCAAAAACGATTTGACAGTATAGAAAGATTATGAAAAACAAGCAATAACAGACGCAAAACATTTTAAACTCGTACGAGTAGGCATTAATGTTCCTCAAAATGAGTTTTGCGTCTGTTATTGCTTGTTTTTCATCATCTTTCTGTACTGTCTAATCGTTTTTGCCCGCCCTCGATAACGACGTATGCATATCAAATACAAGCTTAGAATAGAAGTAGGTTATAAAGCCATCAAGAGTTCACAGTTAAATAAAAGCTTTAAAAAAATATATACCAATACTACAGAGTACAGACAAAACAAAAGATAATGATGAAAGTCTCCATTTTTCAACTGAAAACGAACTGAAACGGAGTATCTAAAAGCGAGCTGCGCTTACTTCCGTATGAATCGCGGGAATGAATAAAAAATAGCCCCACAAAGGGCGTACGGGTCAAAAGCGGCTCCTCAGAGTGTAATAAAGTCTCGAGGCCCAACAACGTTTCAAATTAAAAAGTAATGTGGCTTTCGTCAATTGCAAAGGAGGCCGTTTCGCGCCCACCTGGCGAAGGCTGGCTGTAAGAAACGAACGATTTCGAAGCGCGATGTTTACGTCTTCGTTCTGCTGGAATTTAGTTTTACCTTTGTAGCGAACGTTTGATTTCACGTCTTTCTAATACATTGCGGCGCTTTATAAAAAAATACAGTTGCGGGATAAAAAGATTCGTTCGTCACCTTTTAATTCTGCGACTATACAAGAAACTTATAACAGTGAGGAGCGTTTTTAAAAGGGCTTATTTTTGTATGGTCGTCATAGCCCTTTTGAAAAAACAGTATAGTGCCTATGAAGGGTAGGCAGTTTTATGACAATTACTGTCGACTTATAATGCCACAGTTGCTTGGCTGTCTGTCAATTTTCCATAGATAACAAGTGTTAAAAAATGTATGACGGTCTAGCTCAGCGGTGCTATTCAGTACCTACATAAATTTGTTCAATTGCCTTGTATTGATTGGAAACGTTTTTAAATACTTTTTAACTGCCCGTTCCCCAATTTTGTTCATGAGTAGGTACCTAGGTATTTTAAACTGACTTTTTTCATATTCATGAATAAGTAGAATCCACGAGCCGCTAGCTAATAAACCCGTCGATCGATCAAAGAACAAACCGACATATTTCTCACAAAACCCCAAGCCGGAGTAGTTTCTGTTGATCCTAAAAACCAATAATCTCGCCGGGTTTGCATCGCCGTAAGCCGCGGGCCTACCTGTCTGACAAGTTGCTGAAGAAGGGCATATGTGCTACTGAATATCTCACAACGCTACGGTCTTTTAAACTAACTCTGTAGTTTGCAGGATTACACCTCTCGACTGTTGGCCCGAGCTACAAACAGATTTACAAACATTTCCAGCGCTTACTTTTACAAGTTCCTATCTCGTAGCATATTTGCAAAGATAACCTTGTTTTGTTCAAATTAAAGGTCAAGAGAAATCACGCAATTGTTGATACGGAATTAATGTTATCTGCCTCGTTTCGTAAATAGCGAGCGAGGTCGTAACGTCGCCCCAAAATTAGACACTAAGGCACTATTAAGTGCCACTTTATACTTAATTATAGCCGTTTTTGAAATCACCGCGGTGTTTGTTTGAATATTTTACTTATTAACAGCGAAAAAGGTTCCAAGTTAGAATACAGTTGTGCCAGTAGGAGGCATTTCAGAATTATTATTAAACTCTAAAAGAGCTGAATTGCTAGATTTATTGCTTGTTTGCCACAAGTAATCCTAGCTTGAGATTAATTAGCCGCCCCGCTCTATAGGTAATTATACAAATCCTGTTATGTATGAGGTTCTTTCTGATTCAACAAACTCAGCGAAATGAAAAGGCAACAAGCCCCGCAAGGCTAGGAACAAATCACGTGTTTATTAAGGTAGGGAAGTTTCGCATCGTTCTCTCGCAGCCTGGCAGCATGTTAGGTAAACCAATTGAGCGGCCACGGAAGCAATTTATCCCGGCATTACTCCTAACAACAAGATCAAGTACCGGGGAACTTTATCAAAGATCTTTCTAAAGATTTCGCCCTTAGCATTAAGTAGGACACCATAGCCTTCCTCAAACAGAAATAATGGGCAGAGATAACGACAGAGCTGGGCCATTACCCAATTGGGTAAGCGCGGATTCCTTTCTTTTGTCCGAGTTTATCTCGTTCGTTGAAATATGATCTGCGGACTGTGATTGTCGCGGACCCATTCAATTTCGGGAAAACTCCGCCTTCATTAAATAAAGGATACCGATATACTAAACCCATACGTTCATTGTGCGGCCATAAAATGGAGAGCACTCCACTATCGGAACCGCAAAAATATTTGTCAGAAAGTTATTGGACTAATGTCATTTATTGTTGTTGTATACAAGTTTTACATACGCGAGTGTGGGACATGAGGCAAACAAGATACGAACTTTTTTATTAAAATTTATGAGTTCTATCAGAGATTCGAAGTTTTTCGAGACTTCATTGTATTATGTATCTTTCCTTGCGTCAGCTTCCTCATATTTCGCATCCATGTAATAAAGGCGACTGGAGTATACAAAAAAAAATTAAGCAAGTATAACATGGGTAATGTGTACGAGGAAATTAACTTTATTGCTTTTGCAATAATCGCTTTGATGTGTTGTATATACATGAACGTTTTAAAAGTTTCGTATGGAGGCACAGGTAGATTCAGTCGTTAGAGCACGAGCTAAGATAAGTGATAATATAATATACGATTTACAATGAGTTAAAACTAGCGAAAATAGGGCTGGATCGTTCGAAACATAATCGAAGTAAATGCAGCTAGCCTTATGAGCGTTTTACAGGGGAGCCAACTGAGGTGTGTATTTATATTGTACTTAACTATGTACGTATGTATGTATTTATCCTTTAAATGTAAGTAAATTATGAATATTATAGACATCAAAACCAAAAACCAAAATCAAAATAATTTATTTCTACAAGTAGGGCCTCAAGGGCTTTTTACATGTGATTCTATTCTTTTCTTTTGGCGCTTCGGGTCGGCGTAAGCGCCGGAAGAAACTCACAAGTTTCTCTTTTCAAAAATATTAAATTTAACAATAATTATGGCATTATTATATGAGATTTCATTAATACGTTACATTAAACTTAAAACTACATTTTTAGAGATGTAAATATCTACAGGAACAAACAGATTATATTTTCATATAACGTCAGACATTCCCTAGGGCGACAAAGCCCTGTAATCTCATAACACCTGACCAATATAAATTCCTACACCATAACAGTACACAAAACGGCCACGGGATGAAAGTGGGGCGTTCTTGCCGATAGAAGACAGAGCGTAATGAATGAAATTCCAGGCAAACTATGCGTAGATTGAGGCCTAAATTGCAATTCCTATTGACGGCCTAGGCCTCTATTGCAGCGCTTGTGTGATTGGTTGGGTATTGTTTAAAGGAAAGTTGCATTGGAATCGGGTTCAATAGACCTATGACATAAGCATAAGCAATATTAATGACTAATTAAATTATGCTGAGTAAAGTCCTATTTAGCTTCGGTCGTTTATTGTATATCCTTAAATCTGTAATATGGTAACGATAAATAAATGTTTTTCTTTTTAACCGACTTCAAAAAAGGAAGTTCTCAGTTCGTAGATTGTTTTATTTCCGCTATCAGACTGCGGCTCCACTGAAGCGGAGACGAGCGGAGCGGCTTCAAAAAAGGAGGTTCTAAGTTCGTAGATTTTTTTATTTCCGGTATCAGACTGCGGCTCCACTGAGGCGGAGACGAGCGGAGCGGAGAGGAGACGTGTAGGGTCGACCAACCACGTTTGTTGAAATCCACATCTCGTCTCTACTCCGCTTCAGTGGAAACAGCGAACACTAATGTGATTGGTCGGTCCCTAGACGTCTCCTCTCCGCTCCGCTCGTCTCCACCTCAGGGTGGAGCCGCAGCCGTACTCGAAAGCAGCTCTTTGAAAGTGACGGTCTTGGTGTTCCTCCATTCAACATTTGGTTCTATAACATGATGAAACAAGCGTATGTGTATTTGATACTACATTTACTGGTTATTGGGAAATAGAGTAGCGTTTGGCTAAATAAACAACTGATGAAATTTAGAGTAACGTGTACAAATTCCTACGAGATACTCATCCGAACCGACGGGTAATACTGGTATTTTTTATTATGTACATACAAAGTCGTAGCGTAGGCGGACGATATGCGTATTACTTGATGATGTCGAAAGACGAGAAACACCCATCTATCTAGCATACCTGAAGGGTAAACGGAAAGAATATGTTTAGTCACCTTTTTTGAAAATGAGGTTTTAATCTCAAAATGTAGAGCTCGCAATTAACTATAACTTGCCACTTGATTACAAGCGAATATCTTAAATTAATATATATATTTTTTCAGTTTTAAGGTTATGATTACCAATACCATAGTAATATTTCCCGATGACAAACTTTCAAACCGCTATAACTCAAAAAGAGGTCATGTTCTTTCCGTGTACCCTTTACCTATACTACTTAAGTTATACATGCCGCCTTGGATATAGATCCCGTCTAAGAATTACCAAAATTTAAAGATTTACGACATTTGCACACCGCCCTTGCAAACCCAGATAATACAGAACATTTATCTTCTACAATCGCGAAATTATCGTCAAATAATTCCGCCCTATCTCCCTTGTAATAACATAGATTCTGGCTCATTCTTGTATTACGACCCAGTTTAATAGTTAGGCAAAATGGGCCCCTCCGGCTATTGTTACTACATTATTATTCATCTTAACCGTCTTTGCCTGGGCATTAATCGCTCTGGATGCCGGATGTGCGCAAAATTATAACGCTTACCTTCCGGTTCGTAATGGCTGCCGTACACTTTGGCTTTTTGATGTGTGGGATTTATCTAGCGAAAAGTTTAAGCCTTAGGGCGATGTTGGGAATATTTTGTGCTAGTTTAAGGGTATACCGGACGTGACTCATGCGACAGATACTTATTTTTTGAAGGGAATACTAGTAACCACCCCGGTCAACGGATTGATGGTATTATGTACCTTATAACTTTAGACACCCACCCACTCCTCTTAAAGTTGGGAACTCGAATCTCGAAGTTGTCGACGAATATGTCTACCTGGGACAAACAATCCAACTAGGCAGGTCCAACTTCCAGAAAGAGGTCCATCGTCGAATTCAACTCGGCTGGGCAGCGTTCGGTAAGCTACGCAACATCTTTTCGTCCCAAATTCCGCAGTGTCTCAAGGCGAAAGTCTTTGACCAGTGTGTGTTGCCAGTGATGACTTATGGAACAGAGACGTGGTCGTTTACAATGGGCCTCATAAGAAGGCTCAAGTTCGCTCAAAGGGCAATGGAAAGAGCTATGCTCGGGGTTTCTCTTCGAGATCGAATCAGGAACGAGGAGATCCGTAGAAGAACTAAGGTTACCGATACAGCTCAACGCATTGCAAACCTGAAGTGGCAATGGGCAGGGCACATTGCTCGCAGAACTGATGGCCGTTGGGGTGGTAAGGTTCTCGAGTGGCGACCACGTACCGGAAGACGAAGTGTTGGCAGGCCTCCCACAAGGTGGACCGACGATCTGGTGAAAACCGCGGGAAGCCGCTGGATAATAGCAGCACAAAGCCGACAATCGTGGAGATCCTTGGGGAAGGCCTATGTCCAGCAGTGGACGTCTTTTGGCTGAAATGATGATGATGATGATGTTGATGATCTTTAGGCAGACTATTGCGCATATAGCTTTTGCGCGATATCCCTACCATAAAATTTCTCAAAATATTACTACACTTCATTATCATAAACTCAAATCAATTCATCCATAACGCGACAACAAATTGGTTTGTAAATTACTTCATTTCCTAAGCATTTTTAAAAATGTCTACACACGACCCCGAAACCGTAATTCCCCTTATAATCAGCCGATTGGACAGCCCGAATCAATGATGGATACGGCAAATTAAAGGAAATTGTACATCCAGACATCGCGTGCTCGTCTAATGAAAACAGTTCAGTGAAACGCAGAAGCGGTAACCAAAACAGTACTTTAACTTTATACAAACAACAATTTCGGCGTTAGTGCACGCAAATATCATTGCGTGTAATATCGTGTCGGTTTGCCAAATCATTATTTGGCCTTTAGCGTTTTTTAAAACGTAGTCTTTTTTTTATTAATGATAACCGTTTTAAACCTCTCTCTAGAAAATTTGCAGTTGAAGAAAATGTCACGCCATGTAAGACATGTGATTATTACAGCATATGAACTTATTTACAACATATTAGAGACTGTTAGGGTGCAAATCTTGTTGACAATGCAATTTGTTATTTTATACTTCTATTAATGAATTATTGTAGTACCACGATATGTGATCGAGAGAGGCGCCGGTCGTCCACTTAGAAAATGTACGCGTCGATTATGATGCTTGATATGTGGTAATACTGTTTACGTTTTTGCCACTGTGGCCAAGGCACCGTTCCTTTCGTGCCCGCCTAATGGGGAGAGCGATTTAATGAAAAGCTAAGCTTAATACTTGATTAACAGAGTTCCATTGAAACGGAACGTACGGAGGAAATTTTCAGTATTATAAAATACGTGGTTTTCAAAATTGCGTTGCAGTGGTGGCAATGTGACCTAATTCTAGGAATCAAACAGTGAAAATTGAACCAGATTGTACAATATGTATGTACAATGAAGTCTCAAGGTAGAGTCTGGCTAATGAAAGATGAGACTGACATTTGTTCCAAACTTTTTAAATGGCGACATTATACAAACGTCAAATGTGTCAAACGTCATTAGATTTCTGAGGATAGTATGCTGTGGTGATTTTGATACTCAATATGCAACATAAGAAAGTAACAGTTTCCGAAAATACTTACTGAATTGTTTTTGCTTTTCTTTCCGTGGCTAATGTGGGGAGTAAATATATATCATAAATAAACACTAACACTCTAATAAAAGCTATGTACTTACCAATTTTCACTAAAATTGGAAGAATTGAAAAGGTGACAACAACTCAAAAATCGGCTCAAGTATCATTACCGTTTTTGTCACCCTATAAACAGTGTTGCAACCCGTTGTTTTTTTAAATTTGCCGCTATTTTTTAGTCTCATCTTTCATTAGCCAGACTCTATGGCGATCACTGGGGGCTTCTACGATAGCTAGAGGAATGAAATTTTATGGCCTAGGGTACTATTTGGGTACTATTTTTTGACATATAAAGCGATTGCAAAAACAAAGCCATTCCAAAGATATGAACGGTGTACGCCAGCTTGACGCCCGGTAGCGTACATCGTGAACAGGCCTTATATTTCAGAAAGTTTAAGGGTACTATTTTTTTACCTAGGTATTTCGTTGGTACTGTTTGGGTACTATTTATTGGCTGCATCAGATTCTGAATATCTTTACGGTGTAGGCTATCTTGACGGACACACCGCAAGGTGCATCGTCCCGGTTTCCTCGAAGCCTTATAATTATACTATTATACAATAAGTTTCTGTGCATTCCGGCTCAGAGCCTGAATAATTAACGGTGAAGCAGTCGTGGGCCAGCAAACAGAATCAAAAATTAAATCTAATTCGCCTTCGAGAGTCGTTAGGCATGCAGACGGCGGCGCAGCGGCAGTAAACTATACGTCCATTGTTTCTTCCATATTTTATCCATTTAGTCTTAATAAAAATATTGAACTTAAAGAATTTGAAAGATATCTGCTAAGACATGCCCCACGATAAGCTTTGGGAACAATGCTCGGAAAGCCTTTAATTAATCCTTATTAATATTATAAATGCGAAGGTGTTACTAGGTTCGTCCATTCGTAACGCAACAACAAATCGATGCGATTTTTTTAATCGAGGTAGAATAAGGACTATTTATGTGTCATTCCGGTTCGCGTTATTTATATTACTGTTGTCGCGTCAAAAAGCACGATTTCTCGAAAAATTGCCAAAATACGCGCATCATTCGGGCGTTACCACGGGAAAAAAATAGAGAACCAATTTGATATAAATACAAGAGTAAAAAATCCACTATATCATAACATAACTATATCATGACTATCATGAGGTCCTTACTGCAAAAGTATAATAACAGTGCTACATATTTTTCCCACCCCACGAGCATTTTACGCTTGGTGGGATGATGAAATAGAGCGCGAAATTACAAAGACCAACATTTACGAATCCGACCGCGTCTCCACCAAAACATAACCGGGTAAGTACTAATTACTCATATTTGAAGATGCGAGGCCGATCCTGCGTCTTAATTTTATACTAACAACTTAACAAGTTCAGTTTGCCGCGGTGGGTGTAAGCAAGCGTGAAACTCGCCCAAGTGTTTACAATCGCGAGCTTATGTATCACCGAATTTTGGGTTGAATAAGTGCTAAAAGATATTTTTCTGTCACCAGGGCGCCGCTTCTAAAAAGAGACTGTTTTTAGATCATTCTTAAAAAAACTCTGACAGATCTGACAGATAATTTTGCGAATAAAGCAGGACCGAAACAAGTCAATTTCGTCAGCAACCTAAAGACTATAACTCCTCACTAGACTGGCATTCGTTGGTTACTTATTAGAACTTGACTGATTCTACATTGTAACCAAAAGTCCAATTCTAATAAGGCAGAATCTTCTCAGTATTCGCCAATATGTCATGACAGCGAAATTACGTTTTTGAAAATACACCCTAGTAAATTTATTACCTGATATGTAGATAGATCTACTGAGAATATAGTGTTTCGAAAATCCTTCAACGCATTAAGAGTTACTCAATTTTACCCCCGTTTCGACAAAACTAAACTCCTATAAAATAACACGGTATAAATTACCCAATTATACTCGAATCACCTAAATTGCTTGACCCATTGAAACCCTTAAATCGCTAGTAATATGACCTTAAAATTCAGTTCGGGAGCTAATTACACTATTTCGCAGCAACGAACTGAAACATTAGCTGGAGATGTCACAAGTTTGTGATATACGAGGCGGAACCTCGGCCTCGGTAATGTGATTCAGAAATTCGCACTCAATTTCGTGTTTAATAAATGTAAGTGTAACTTATTTTGTACATAATTTATTAGAGCATTCCACGGAAACGTTAAATAAGCGATCCTACATTTTTAATACTTTTGGCATTTGAAATTAGAAAGCTGAATATCTACCGATATTCAGCTTACTGCCATAACTTGGCTTTAAGATAAACATACTAAACTAATACATATCACATATATAGATACAGGAAACCAAAGTACACAGAAAAACTAAATGGCACTCGCCTGTGTACAGACCGAGAATCGAACCCGGTACCTATGGATTTCCGGCCAAGTGACTCAACCATTCTCGGTCTGTACACAGACGAGTGCCATTTAGTTTTTCTGTGTACTTTGATTTCCTGTATCTATATATGTAACATAAGAAGTGTGGTGTAAATTGCCCACATTAAAAACCAATGAAGAGACAAAAATGTTTCTTCATATATAAAGTAATACATATCAGTTAATTGAGGTAAATAATTCTAAAACACTAAACACTACAATAAAACTAAAAGTTAAGGCTGGGGCCCCTCGGCAGACTGCCCATTACGCAGGCAGCATTCCCGCGCTGTATCGCTATGGCGAGTCGCGAGAAAGCTGCCTGCGCGAGGGTCCCAAGGAGGGTCGCGAGGGTTCTTTTTTTTTATTTGTATTTTTTTTTATTCATATTATAAATCATTATATTTTTAATGTAAAACTAAATAAATTAAAAGATAATAAAAAATCTAATCTAAAAATTTTCATTGGAAATGATAAATCATTTATTTTCTTCAACATTAGTAGTGTTTCATAGCAGCTAATAAGTTTTATTAGGGTAGCTACCATAGGGTTACGTAAGCAACAAAAAGTAGATGTTTTCATGGAATGCTCCATGTATGCAACTTTTATTGTAAATAAAATCTTACAGAAACAATAGAAATATCAATGATTATGTACAAAGGCGAACAGTTATTAATTGGAGCTTATGTTGGTATGATTTTTCTAAGTCGAAGCGATGAGCAAACCGACACGTTTTGAGGTTTGATTACGAACAGGTACGGGTGCTGGACGATATTGGTGGCGAATTCTGGAATTACACGACAGATTACCGTTCTGTTGAATATTGGCTCACCCGCACAAAGTGGTCCCGTAAGGGTCAAATACAGCCCGATTCTCTTTAACCGTTTTAATTGGTAAACA
Organism: Eudemis profundana; assembly: GCA_947034925.1. Taxonomy (NCBI): domain Eukaryota; kingdom Metazoa; phylum Arthropoda; class Insecta; order Lepidoptera; family Tortricidae; genus Eudemis; species Eudemis profundana. The sequence continues at coordinate 10,236,683 of OX344811.1, forward strand.
AGTTTTTACCCCCAAGGTGAGGTTTTTTGCCAAAAAGGGCTAATCCCTCATAAATAAAACAACGCAGGACTGACAGCAGAGCTCTATTCAGTTTAAATAAAAAGACAGCGGGTCATTTGTCCTGTATCGTATACAGCAAGGACCTTAAAATAAATACCCGGACGGAGGCTCGCTAACAAAGAACTGAAGCATATCTAATAAGCCGGCTACCTATGTGTGTGTGCTGCTCGCGATAGGAAAAAACTAGATGATGTGTGCGTGCAGCTAATAAGTACAAGCAGCCGGCTTATTACAAATGGCTTCAGTTCTCTGTTGGTGAGGCTCCGTTCGGCTATTTATTTTAAGATCCTTGATACACAGAAGTAATAAATCGAGTATTCGTTTGTTTCTGTGATAATCGTATGGAAAATACGAAACGTTACTTTTCTTCACTATTTGGCAAAAGTTAACAAAGGAACTATAATTATGCGTTTTTTTCTGGGGTCAATATCAGATACGTGTTTTTTTTATCGAAGTAGTAACGTTTTATGCCCTTACCTACGAGTAATGCTAAAACGGCTTGTGCTCCACCTCTGTTTAGTTTTTTAACTGAATTAAAAAAAATGAGGTTATCGATTCGACCCATATGTATGTAATATTGTCAGAATTGGGTACGAGTACTTGACTTTAACTGAAATTTGTAAAAATTATATAAGATCCTGTTAAAATAAGCATAAGGAAATATGTGCAAGTTTTGAGTTTGATACCTAACGTGTAACTTTTTTTATGAGCCTCCAAAGTTGGATGGGAAAGTCCATTTTAAAAGTATAAAATTATTAAAAACTATTAATACCATTAAATAACCCATAAAATGTATAGTAACTTTTGTTATGAAACTATTACAATAAACGCAAGTTTTAACATAGTTGCAGAACAAAGTTATTGATTTCCCCAAACAACGTATGAGCAGTGACGTCACTGTATAACGGGCTGCAGTAGGGAGCGTTTCGGCACGTATTTGGGAAAGTCTAAAAATGTGATTTTAACATTGTAGTATCTCGGTGAGTTTTTATGATATTGAAGTGGTTTTTTCACTAATATTTCTATTATTGAGAGGTGTTTCTGTACCACAAAAAAAAGTAGTCAAGTAGCCAATTGCACTGTTTTTTAGATATTTTACTCTATACCAGCTTCTAAACGTGTGTGCCAAATTTCATAAGTGTATGTATGTATGTTTGTATGTTCATCCGCGCATATCTCCAAAACTTTAACTCGGATTGCAAAATTTCTTTATTGTTAGACTAGGTATAGTCTAACTTAGGGTATAGTCTAAGATTCATCAAAATAGGTTCAGTAGTTTTTAAGATAGAGAGTTATGTGTGTATCAGTTACTAGGAAAACGTGTACTTAAAAGCGTTATTCAATTTCTAGAGAAAAAATTAAGAAAATGAAGAAATAAAAAAGTAATTTCAAAAATTTAATTGACTTCAAAAAAAGGAAAAATAGGTAGGTAACAGTTTTATGCCAACTATTTTTTTGGGGTCGGTGCTAGTCTCGTATCGTTATTCCAAATATTAAGGGGTTATTTCTTCCTTGTTTGAAGTAGGTTTAACTTTTTTAAGTACATAACTTTTTTTTTGAAGCTTAGAAGATAAACTAACGATAACGATGACGAAAACATCACTCCGCCGTGCTCTAACCACTGTCAAAATCAAAGCTACTGTAAACTAATAGGTATAAATCAAAATAATGCCCACCTATTTATGTAACATTGATCTGTTACACACTGTTAAAACAGACACACCTATATTATTAACTCTCAAATTAATAAATTATTTTGTTTGAACGTGACAGCTGTGATGTACAGATTTCCCCCAGGCAATAAATAAAATGCGAAATGCATTTTGTCAAATTTATAATTAACCATGTCAATATAAAATAAAATTAAAGCAACAACACTACTCAGAAATGTACTAACAACACTGATATTACACTACCAACTTTTTACAGCAAAAAGCATAATTAAATTCACGCTTTTAGTGAAAAGCTGTCCGAAAAAGACTTATTTAAATTTAATGATTTGTTATTCTCCGCTTCAACGGCAGTAAATTATCCAAATTATACTTTTCAATTTGAAAAATATCGTTTCATCAGACGTAAGACAGAGAATCAGAGCTGTAACAGATGGCTCTCGACGTTAATATAAAATTAATTGCGTCAACGAAGCAGAATTACCGGCTTGAGGAACGCTGAGTCTATTTTATGCCGTTTAAGAGAATAATTTAAAAATATTCGCTGTTGGTAACACCAACAACAATCTCTTTGTTTAGGTTGGCAACACTCTTCTTGTGTTCGCCGACGATGATGGATTTGACTTTTCCGTATTAACTAACTCTCTAAGCCCAAGTTAAAATAAAGGCGTTAATATGATACCCATTAAGGTACGTGTATTTGAGTTCTGTTTCTTGTTTCACGGATTGTATGAGACTGTTAGACAGTTTTAATAAGATATTTCTATAAGATAATTTTGGAACACAACATTTTTAGGCACAACTAATATTAAGACGGCAACCTAAATTCATAAGGCGTATAAGAAAAAGAAAATAAACGCTACAAAAATACATTCCTTATTTAACTTTGTTTTCGTAACAAACTTGTTACCAATATTTGTTTTTCTAAACTTATGTATTGTCGGATCCGATGGCATTCCACCCACGCGCTCGGCCGACGACGTTTGGCAAACTTTTTTAACTGTAGAAGGAAAATTCGCGCTTCCGAAGCTTGCAAGCGAACTCACGAAGAATCTCAATGACAAGGTATTAAACCTTGTCAGTAATAGAAAACTATTGAATGTGAATTTTGAAAGCCGCGTTAAGCGGGTCAATAAACTTTGTGATCCGCCAAATGCCAAACAACAATAAAGGCAAATTAGAAAGGTTCAATGTATAGCGAAAAGCTATATTTAGCTTAAAAGCCATTCGTTGTGTCGTCGGTCATTCAGTTCAATTTCTGCCAATTGACGACGAGCAAAATAGAACAAGTGAGCTGAGCCATTTATACACAGACTCCAAGTTGTATATTTTTAATCTTCCAGCACTCATGGCTGTTTTATTCCCTCTGGCTTTGGTATTTTGAGCAGTGGAGTTACGGCCAAGAGAATCTTGAAACGGATTTGAGAGATTAGAGACGTCAAATGCATCTGTACCGCGGCTTACTTCGCCTCTCAAGAGCATGCCGTCTGGCGTGGAAAAAATGAATGTGTTCGAATACATCTCAGTCACTATACAGTGAACTAATTTGAATAAGTACAGATTGCTCTTGCACTAACTTAAACTCAAAACAAATGTTTCCCTTTATTGTAGCGAGATTTCATAGTGGCATGAATCTGATTAGTTGACAGAACACTTTCTATTTTATTCCTGTGGTTAGGGCTCCCGAGACAAGCGCAGTAAACGAAAGTAATTATGCAAATTAAAATGCACTAAATGCGTGGCGAAAACATTATTCATCGCCGCGAAAATTATGAAGCAGGACAGTTAAAATTCAAAGTCAAAACGCCACGAACAATGCCGCCAAAAGCGTAAAACCAATCCCGACTTTTGAAAGGAGCCAGCGAACCATGCGAATTTACGAGAAACTCCCGACAAAACCTACTATGTCCTGGAGAGACAAATTCCCGCTTACACGCCGAATAATAACTGCCGACTATTCCTGAAATTGCAGCGAATTTTATCCCAATTGTAGACGCCAAAGAATTTGGATGTTCCATTATGTTTTTGTTAGTAATAGCGTCTCTGGATGCTTTTAGCGGTTCTTTCAATCTAATAATAGCGTTCCAACGTCCCGAATTCGAAGCTCGCATTAAGTAGCCTGTTATAGAGGTATGTTTAGCAATCGATTAACCTAACACACGTATAATGGCTTCGGAACATCAAAAACGTGGGCCGTGAACAAACACTGTGTAAGCGAGTTCTAATCTGCGGGAGGCAGGCTCTGTTTTGTTAGGCAGCGTCATAGTGGTCGGTCCCGCATTAAAATTAAATTTTGTACAGGCTGCTAAGTTAGGTCAGCGAACTCGTTCATTATTGAAGAGAAAATGAAAGGCGCGCCCGGCTCCGTAGAGACTAGCCGCTTAGTTCACATATTGCTGGGATAACATTTCGTGTTTAATTAGATTTTACTCTCATACCGATGAAGTCAATAAACGAATTCAATTATCTATTATAATTGAATTCGTTTATTGACTTCATCGGTACATTACTGCAGAGGTCAGGAAGTATTGGTTGCTGGCCGAGAACATACAGATGGCCGAGCGAAAGCGAGGCCAGATAGTTACGAGACTGGCAACCCCCCTGGAGGTATGTAGGTATTCAATTCAATTCAATTCATTTATTGCATATCACATTACAAACATATATGGGTGGATTTATAAATAAGCAGGTATACATGTGACACCCTGCAAGGGCACAGCAATAACAAGTGCTTTTCTCAAATATTCAATGAAATAAATTAATAACACTCCAAAAAATCTAACTTTATTTTCTAGAAACACTAAAAGCAAAGTAGACAAAAAATTGAATTACTTACACAATGAAACATTTTCAATTTCCTTTCCAAAGACTGTTTCAGAATACATTTTTATCGTGAATATTTAGATGAAATATTTAAAACGTATTCGTGTAGTTATTATTGGAAATTGTTTATAATGTGTTATTTGTTATGTTCATGTCGATTTTATATAAAAATAACTGCAAAATATAGCAAACATCGTTTGTTTTTGTAATGGCTGAATGCCGTGATGCTGTGTCATCATAAATGTGAAATGAAAATTAAAAAAAAAGTCTTGCAGATCTAGGCCGGCAATGTTGTATGAAAATCCATTAAAGGCCTCTTACTTAGCCGCACCGGAACGAGGTACTTTGCGGCCTATTATAAGACACGTAATGCCAATATTTCATTGCATGTTTGAGAAAAAATCGTTAACTTAATTTAATTCTAACACCACACTGACCGCCGGCTCCAAGCTTATTTTGTTAAAATTAAGTTCAATTTTTAACCAACCAGTTGAGACAAGTTCGCAAACAAAGGATTAAAGTGTCGGTTAAGTATACGACGCGGACCGTGCCAGCAAGCGTTCTGCGCGAGGATACCTAGGCTTACTCTTATCGTTTTTAATTTGAAATGATGCCAGAAAATAAGAAGGTCCTGTAACGCGACTGTAGCGAGGCGACGGCAGCGATTATTTAACTTTAGTACTGCAGAGCGAATTACAGGAACGCGGTATAAGTAAGCAAATTGTGAGAGCGAAACGCCTCAAAATTGCAAATTCAACCGGCTCTGCGTTTTGTTCAGGCCTGGGCCTGCAATTCGCGCACCTCCGTTTTCTTACATTATTTAAAGGAGCTGCCCGCCGCGAGATTTTTCAGTCCGAGTATTTTGAAAGACTCGGGGAAATTCATTTGTAATTCATACGGAATTTCTTTGCACTTCTTACCTTCGTCGAAGTTCACCTTTTTGCCCCGTTTTATTGCTCATGCCAATATCTTCAAATCGTGCTCGGAGAGCATACAGTTTTATTTATGCTGATGAATGACATAAGCGCCTATGAAAAGGGTATTTTTAGGGTTCCGTACCAAAATGGTAAAAAAGGAACCCTTATGGTGCGAGTCTGTCTGTCTGTCTGTCCGTCTGTCACAGCCAGATATCTCAGGAACTACTGCTGCTATCGATTTGAAATTTGGAATAGTGTAGCGTAGTGTGTGTGTGTTTGAAGTAGCTAACCCGAACTTATTGGACATAAAAAAAACTTGTACCTTTTTTACTTTTTTTTGAAAGGGCTCCGTAATGCGACTTTGAAAATTGAAAGTAGGGCTATTATATTGAGTGGGATATCAAATGAAAGGGCTTGATTTGTAGATTCTAAAACGAATTCTATTTTTTTTCTTAAATAAGTAGTTTTTAGTTTATGATGAAAAACGTAAATAAATACCATTCCCTCTATCTTCGAAGTTACTGAACAGAATAATCTGTTATAATTACTAATTATTAATGTCATCCTAAATATTACAGGAAAAATATAACGGGTTTCCTAACTTGCACCGTTTTTCTTGAACTATCTATGTGTCTACTTGAGTTTGTACGGAACCGTCGGCGCGCGAGTCCGACTCGCACTTGACCGGTTTTTTTTGGAAGCCGAGGCTTCGCGTTATAATTAACAGCGTAAACCGGCCATTTATTCGCCACATCACAAAATAGCTCCGCCAATTTCGGGCGAAATCTCAACCAAAAAAGATTGCACAAGCAAATGTACAAATTAGACACAAACGAGGCGCCATTTGCCCTGTAATTCGTCGGCTGGGTAAGAGCGCCCGTCGCCGCCCACTTCGATATTCCCACTTGCGAAAGAAATGCTTGCCTATAATTTTAACAAATTCCCTTCTCGATGCGGCAATACATTTCGCGACGAGCAATCTGAGTCGCGATTACCGACCGAAAGAACGCTAAGAGCCCTTCTGCCACGTTACTTCTTAATGTAGCCACAGTCTCCATAATGGCAAGATATTTAGACCACGAGTGCTCCTGACTGCTATACATCAAACGAAGACATTACCACAAAACGCCTGTTAGATACCGACGAGCATAAAATATTCGGAACGTTTTGATATATTTGAGGGATATGGTAATCGTTGGTGGCACAGTCGGAATATGTATGTGGGGTTTGTTTATGGTTACTACAGATATATAAATATGACAGGCAGACTAGTTTTGCTCTCATAACACATAAATCATAAGGGACAACTTAAGCAAGTTATCGTCATAGTCGCTATGTGGATGACATCGCGTCTATCTCCCTCTAAATCGTGACGTAATGTGTTTAAAAGAAAGCCGCACGTTAGCAAATTGATGCATAACCCAATTTCTGAGAATTGCATGAAAATTGTCCAAAAATAAACCTATCCGCAATAAATAAAGCGACGATCCTTTTACAAGCAGCGATAGCTTCCGAAATCCCATAGCAAATATGATATGGTACACAAAATAGGTCAACACGGTACGGCCAGCAAGCCCGTGTCCATACACAAGCGGCGGGCCAGCTTATAAAGCGATGCCTGTAAATGATCTGATCAAGCTGCGCATAACAGCGCTTGAGTGGCCTCTTGTTTTTGCTGACGATGGCGGCCATCGTTTTTTGACCGACGTCATACAAGCATTAATCAAAAGAGGGGTTTGGTGTGAAAGAATTAAAGAGTTGAAAAACTGAGCAGCATTTCCGAACGAAAATTAATGTCCTGTGATGTAATTAGCCCCTATAATGGATATTGTTCGAGTAGGTATACAAAGCTTCACAGAATTCAATCTGCCGCAAGATTGGTTACCATATCTTATCATAGCGAATTATTACAAGCAATACATATATCAGAGCGAACACAACAACAACGTAACAAGAGTAAATGCTATGTTAGTTTTAATGAACGTCTGTACAACTGAATAAAAAGCACAACCCACTATGACATGCAACTTAATAATAATAGTAAGTAAATAAACATTAAGGATGTTTGTTAGAGAAATACAGAAATGAACATCCCTACATTACTACTATCCGACATTTGACTTTCCCTTCGACTGCGCGAGGGCGTGTCAGTGGCACTCCTACGTGAGTTACTGCGTCCCGAGGCCCTCCTTGGCCCTCTTTGGCCCTCCGAGCCCCTAATGAAGGGCCCGAGACGTCTGCTCCGGCAAGACACTCCGCCTACGGAGTTTTTGCAGCTTTTTGCTACTATTTGGTTGATGAATAATTTGTATGCTATCGATGGGGAGATTCGAGTTATTGTTTGTGTACCTACAACTATTTTAACGTTACTGTAAGTAATGCATATGCTTATGCTAAGCGTGACGGACTAGTAGTAATTTGTAAATATCATACACGTGATAGTGAAACCTTCATTCATACAATACAATCATACCTCATTGCACACCAAAAAAACAACGTGAACACGTGTCAACAATGCAAACTTATATTTGATATGCTCATATGTTTTTTGTTCACATTGATTGAAATATCATTTAAATTGTACCTATAGGTACAATTTAAATGATATCGTCGACCGTAGGCTGCGGTAAAGGACATTGTTTTGCCTGTCCCTTACCGTAATTCAGCCTACGGTCGACGATATATGTAAATACATATATGTGTTTTTTGTAATCACTTTCGAATAGCAGACAAAATGATAATTGAAATTCGCTCTCAGTATTATTCATCCTTTCTTACTGCCCCAAAGTAATGGATCTTCGTTTGGCCCTATATCATTAAGTACAGATGGTAGACTTAATGCTAAATGGAATTCTCTTCCAGTCAACCGTAGGGAAAACAGAAGGTTTTCCGACGTGGATGCAGTGAGAAGTTTTTTTCTAAAAGGGCTATTTCTTATAGCAAAGCAAAATAGGCGCATATTTGTCGACAAGCTGCAGAAAATTAGGCCACATTGACCTACCTATAGGAAATAAAATAAACAAATAATTGAGTGCATAACAGTAATAAAGTGGTCGTATTCTCAGTCCTTACAGCCAAGTCGCAAATTTATAGGCGCTCTTTCTCGGCTTGGTATGATTGCCACTAGCCGCCAAGTACATAATCAGTGAGCCTGCAATCAGGGTAGAACGAATTGCATATTACTGCCTAGTTAGATAAGTGGTGCAATTTCCGGTTCCGGCGGGTAAGGAACGACATATCCGATGTGCGATTCAATATGTAGTCTGTATATGACGATATACGACCTACATTCATCGCTCATCGATACGACAATTTCTAAGCAGTCTGTATATGACGATATACGACCTACATTAATCGCTCATCGATACGACAATTTCTAAGCAGTGTTGCTTCTTGCTTATGATATCATAAATAAAATTACAGATAACTGCATCCCGCCAAAAATGCAAGTATAAACAAATTAATAACTTATACCGTTTATTTCAAATCTGACCATCTCCTGTCCTGACTTCATCTTCAGACTCTCGTTACAATGTTCAAATATCATTACGTTGTATTGTCACGGGAGTTCAGAGCCTTATCACACTTGCGGTCCATACAAATGTCGCGTCGACTGGTTTTGTATGGAAACTCGCCCGCAAACCGCGAGTGTAAATAACAACGTAAACCAAAAAAATACCAAGTTTTCCAGTTTCAACAAAGGTAGTGGCATCTGAAACAGTGCCGATCATTAAAAATTTACCCCTTGTAAATAAAAGTCGTACTTAAATTCCAGTAAAACTTTTTGAATAACGTCCCTTACTTTGCTGCGAACATTTCACTAAATAAAGGCATTCAAAGTAAGTCGAGGCTTAGAATTTAAAAAACAAACACACATAAATCTAAATACCAAAGTAAGTTGAGGCATATATATACGACCACTTGTATAGCCTTAAGAGCCGTGACAAATGCGAACTTCAAACTTTCAGAAGCCAACTTTTTCGACTAATCACTGGCAGAGTGCAAACTAGATTACCTAATTAACTTATAACGAATTTAGAGCGTGTTTGCACTATTTTGCACTGTGTCCGATCCGAACCGAGAAATAACATCCGAGATATCACACGCTTCCAATCCGATCCACCATCTTTGTTTCACAATATTGACGACTTAATGATGTACCAAAACGTGAAAATTTGGTGAACAGCTACTTACTTCCGAGATGAAACTTTTACCTATATAAATGGGATGATATCTCTAGAGCTGACTATAAACCATTTTTACCGTTGGAAAAATGCATTCACAGGAGACCTAGACAAGTATGACGGACTACGGAGGATTTTTAACCCAAAATACCATCTAAAAGAACCTTTTGACCTCGAGCAACGATCTCTGATATGTTCCGGCCAGAGATGGGCAAAATTTATTCGAAATCGAATCGAATAACGAATAAGAATAACCAAATTATGCACGTATAACGAATAAATTTGGTGGATGATTATTCTTATTCGAATAAATTATTCGTGGAATAATTTATCCGCGGATGATTTATTCGCGAATAAATTGCCACGAATAATGATTTATTGGAACACCTTCTTAACTTTTCTCGAAAAAATAATCACTAAACAAAACTGCAAGACTGTTGTTTGTACTAATGGAACGGACTAAAATTTTTGCTTTACCTTACCTTTTGTTGTACCTTAAATATTTTTCTTGGATTCATTCGAATAACGAATAAATCATCCGTCATTTAAAAAGTTGTCGAATGATTTATTCGAGAATAAATTATTCGCGGATGACTTAGTCACGAATAAATTATTCGCGGATGATTTAGTCACGAATAAATCATCCGCAAATAAAAATATCGTGAACTATTTTTTATTCGAATGATCATTTAAATAAAAAAATATTCGAATAATGCCTATCTCTGGGTCCGGCATGATGTTATGAGCAGACATTTGGATCGGATCAGGGAGCAAACTAACAATTGGCAAAATAAAAACAAAATGGCGGTGTTCCGAAATTCAATTCTGCTACAACTCTCAAACCAGGTCGTATATTGCGCCAGTAATTAGGCATGTGACTTAAAACACGCTTAAAATACACACTGTGCTTAGCCGTAGCGATACTCTGGCGGGCCAGATAAGCCGAGCCTTGGCAAACCGCCACGCTCGCGTATTCGGCCAACTGCATGAATATGTTAAACAAAGACTTGCATCGCATTAGCCGAAGGCTTTTTTTGATGGAAAAACCATTGAAACCCAGTGTGAGGTGTTGAAGATAAGCGCTAGCCACTTCGAATAGTAGACAGTATACCATTGGAATAATTTTGCTCTTTTGCCTTTGAATTTTATATTTATTATAGTCTTTGTACACAATTATAAAAATCATTCTTGAAATCAGGTCATGATTCCAAGAAAAAAATTGTAAGCATGTAAGTATATTGTTAACAGCGCCATCTTTTGGACATGTACGCCGCCGGATGATTTGACCCACTTTTTATACAAGGGTAGCTAGATTGGATATAGTTTCGTGATATGCTTTACAGAGTGTTATGTTTGTGTTATTTACCAACGCCGGTTTCCACGGTTAGCTACCTACTATCAATCAAATGCGTGTACGTGAAGATATACATTTAACAAATATTGTAACAAACGTAACAGATACACTTGATTCTAGCGTTTACAAGGCATTTACTTTGGGATTATAAATTACCAAACGTAATACATGAACTTGCAGAATTTATAAATCAGTCCTTCAGTTAAGTTACACACAACATCATAGGCAATTAAATCACAACTGCACGCCGACGGCGCGTCGGCGTGCAGTTGTGATGCAGTTCCCATACGAATCGTAGGGAGTTGCAGTTGGGTTGCATTCCGTCTGTATCGGCCCTTAGTATATAACGTGTACACAGAGTAGTTTCCACAAATCCAGTACCAACAGGAGTTTATCTTTGTATTGTATTAACCTGCCCATTGTCAGCGAGCACAGCATTGCCTTTATTGAATGGCTGCATATCTCAGCCGTGCTAGCCCGACACCCAGATGACAGATATCCAGCCTTTGTCCAGGATTATTCCGCTAACATCTGCCCCACTTCCCAAGAACTACAACTTATGAATATTCATGAACGAAATACTTATCCGTCTCAAAATTGAGTTTATCCATGCGTTAAGAATTTAAAAATAACTTTGTTGAGTTTATTGATTCAGTGCTATTATTATTTAGAGAGTGGGTTAACTGAGCAAATTTATTAGCCCCTTTGGCGAACGATACGGTACATTGCTTTTGGAAGTCATATAGCGTGTCGTGGCGAGCATGGAGAGCCGTATATAGGTAGAGGGCGTGTAGATTGAGGATATATGCTGGGGTGTATAAGACCTGAATATTTCATGTCCCGCCTTGAGACGTCGATACAATATGCGCAGCGAATGATATGTTATCGGAATGGAACGGGTACGGACACAGACTCGTAAAACATATGTTATTTTATACAAATCATCTCGAGGATTGCTTGAATGTTTATTGTCTCTTTGATATTGGCATTTAAAATGATATCTGTAGCGTTCGCTTGGCATCGAAAAGCCTGCATGAATTCTATTTCAATATTTAACGACACTCCTTAACGTTACAAAGGATAATGATACTTAAAGACGTAGTAGACCTAGAAAGTTCCACAGAGAAGATCAAAGAAAACGCTTAAGTACATTTCGTACTGTTCCCATTCATAACGTGCTTTTTTCATCGCTCTCCAATGTAGAAACCATAACAGTTTTCTATCGTTGTAATATTATTTAAAGGAAACAATTTAATTTATATTTTGAAGTATTTGCTTTTCCATAGTACTCGAAAATACTTTGTCTATTGATCACCGGATTGGGTCGTACTTTTTTACATTGATTTTTTTTTTGTTACAACATCCTTATTCAGAAAAACTGAAAATATTTTGGATGAAGTGTCAATTACCATGAGTAAAAAACGGTTTGCATAAGTGTACAAAATAAATCTTGGTTAAGCAATAATTTTAATGTGTCCAGGATAATTATGATTTTTCTACATTATTTCTTAATACAAAATAAGTTGTTTCCGAGTAGATTTGTTTAACACCAATTATTACAGCCACACACAGGCGAAAACAAAAGCGAAACTGATTTGAAACGGTACAATGTGTCCAGATATATCAAAATTAAATAAATCCAATCTGATTAGTAATGGAATTGTGTCATTCCTAAAAAAAAACTTTAAATTAATTTACCAAACTCCGAGAACTTAGACCATTTTGACACACGCCTAAACATTCGGCGAATTTTAGTATCTGACTGCCCGTCCAACACGTTAACTTAATACGAGACTATTACCGCTCGACGGATGAAACTGAATCGATAATCGCAATTAATAACATTTCCGTTACTTAACAGTGATTGATCCTATTACCATTCAATCAGTTTAAACTTTCCGCCCGCTACGTTTCGACATAATTTTCCAATATTACCGACGATAATGCACAGGTGAATAGCAACTAACCTTCCCAATATCACAACTTATTCTGCCTTAAATCAAAAACCGCCTTTTACTAAGCAAATTAAAGTTCAGTTTTCGAAATATCAGAATATAGATACGAGGTTTTGAATGTAACTGTAGATACTGCAGCCGCAAAACTAAAATCGAAACTATCGTCCCGTCTCCTTCATTCCTTAGTTGCGCGATAGGCGAGCGAGTGAGATAGCGGTTCGTAAACCAGGTTACGCTAATGTTAGTTTGGCATGTCGTTAATCATTGATACAGTGCGTGTTTTGCAATTTGTCGACATCAGAGCCGTTGATTTATCGCTGCATTACTGTTGACTATTAATTTTGCCGTCCCAGTGAGAGCCGGTGCAATGCTGCCTGGGATCCGGTCAAGTTAGAATCGCGTGGCAATAGTTAAGGGCTGTTAGTTTAATGTGACGAATATAACTTCCGTGACGACCTCACATTTGCCATTGCATCGTAAATTTGCACATACATAAATGGTAAATTTAACCTCAAATTGGTTTTTCTAGAGAGCCTAATTTTTCCCCAGACACCTTGCAGTTTCCCAAAGTGTGGATGTTGGACTTTTTGTATGAGATAGCTACTAGCTTAAGTTGTGTTCCTCTTCTAGTTATATTTATATTTATCTAATCTAAGGTTGTGCATAGAAAGGAGTCTTAACAGATGAAATGGCAGGCTCATTTGTCACTCAACCACGAAATAATGCCTAATCGTCACGTTAGTCCGAAATAGAATGTCATGCTGTCCCGGAATGCATGTCAGAAAGCCATTTCCGAGGCGGGATGCAATTTGTGATGCTCCTGCGATCATCCGGCTTAATTCACTTTCAATGTTGCTCTTCTATAGCCTTTAGTGGGCGGCCAGGGACGGACTAACGGCCGGCAGAATATTAATGCTTTTAAAAGCAATTAAAATTTAAAAGAATATTGGTAACGGCAGGAGCGGAGCTGGTGAATAATAATTTACATACTTACTCGTTCAGAGGCGGTTAATAAATCGAATAAGTGGTACCTATTTTTATCAGTTTTGCTTCTTTTTTAATTTATATGTTTAGTTATTTTTTTAACAACGCAATATAAAAATAATGCAGTAATTATGGCACAGTAAGTGATCTTGAGTGCCATAACTAGACATATAAAACTATGAATTGGTTTATGTAGGAACGTGAGCAGAATAATAGTGTAAGACACAGTTCAGTCCACACTCCAGCTGCAATAGTACATTTCTTACATAGGAAGGAAAAAAAATAACTCAGATCGCAGGTATTTGACGCACGAGCTGAAGGCAAGGGCGATAAATATGCGATTTGAGGCCTTCTTTATTACCTCCCGAGGTAATTACAAAACTTTACGTCTCCCCCAGGCCAGGAAGTGGTAATTGCCACTTTATGGCCAGGTGTGACGTAAAAATCTTAGTAACTTATTGTGACAATCACAACCAGTGGCATGCGCTACTTGGTCAAAACCAACGCCATTGGTTATTTTGATCAATGTTATTGTTAGGACTTTCAAAATTGTTTGTGGGTAATTTTTAAACTTGTAGCTTCTTGTAACGGGCCAGAGTGTGATCTCATGCAAGATGTTTAATGTAACAGTTAAGATTATTAACGTACGCCCGTATGCCGCGTAATAATCATGAGTGATATGTATTTGTAATCTTATTTACTCATACTCATACGTTCTCCCAAGTTAGGTAGTGCTTCAGCCCCGTTTACAAGCATCCGCATCGCGTAATAAATTCATTTATCCGGGTGCATAGTTCGGCGGATTTAAGCTGGTGCAGTAAAGATTTCCTCGTAAAACTATTCGGGCACGCCCAACAATTCAGATTAAGGCCATAGCACTCTGCCAGAAAGTTACGAAAGCGAATCGGAGAAACAAAAAACTTTTATTTCAATTTATTCATCTCATCTTCCGTGGAACGGAATTTATAATTTGCTTTTTAACTCTTTCGAGATTGTTTTCTTAAAATAACTTCGGGTGAATCGATTTTGAATTCTCGAATCTGGGATATGTTGATGGTAAGTGGGGTTTTGGGGGATTAATTTATTCTTGAAAGAATTCGTCGCAGGCTCAGATATATCAGGAGCGTGGCGCCGTGCCAGCGGTGGCCGTATCTGTAGCCAAGCGGCCGTAATATTTTCTAGAGCCGCCTCGTATGTTGGTCTGCATAGCTACCGAGCCAGAACACATAGGTTGGAATGGAACTCGGTTAGTTTGCTCCTGCGACTTGGTTAAACAAACTAAATACCGGCTAGAACGGGGAGAGATTCTGTGCCCATTGTTTGCTTGGTGATAGATGATTGCGGAAATTTCGGTTGTTTAAAATGAATACTTCGTCGGTATAGGACCCGAGTAGAAGCTAATCAGAACCAATCGGACGCATGATTTAAGAAGAGGATTGTTATTCACTACTTAAATCATGCGTCTGATTGGTCCGAAATTAAAATAAGTAAATTTATATATTGTAATATTCTATACTACATAAATATTTCATGTACGTCTGCAGTACCTACATAACGTACGTAAGCAGAATTTCGCAATCAACGTCAGTAGTTAAGTAACAAAGCATGTGTTTAATTTATATAAATTGAATTGTAATCTACAATAACGTAAATACACCGAAAACTCCACCGATACGGTGAACCCGGAGGGGGTGTATTCGAAAATGCAATTGCTGTAAATCAATATACATACGATACCGCATAATTGAATATTCGTGCTACAAAATCGACAGAATGTCGACACATAGCTAGGAGTAATGGAGCGGAATTATTTTGGAATCGCTCCTGTGGTGAAAATCGGTCTCAACAGGGTGCCAGTGATATATTGCGCTGAATTCATATCACTTTACCCACAGTGTCGTATCGCACAATAAAATAAGCGACATCTTTTCGCAGTGTCCGTAGCTACGCTGGAGGGGACATAACTTGCATTTTCTCAAGATGCAGTATTTAACCAAGTGGAGTAATTTCCTGAGGAAAGTCGGTTCCAGAGCTGCTTCGCTACTCTTATTTCGTCGCCATATTCTACAGAGTTCTAGAGTACACTACAGTGATCTACTCGTAAGAATAATCCATTGAATTGTTAATCCTTCTTAACTTTAAGAATATTGGATAAGCACAAAAAGTGACGAAAGCGTAGTGCAAAGGTAAAGTGACAGTTTATAGTACAAGGTGTTGTCAATGTCAAGATATTGTCACAAACTTGTTAGAGGAGGTCAAACGACTAATCTCGCGTTTGTCATTACATCCGAGCATTACGAAGCACTTCAAATGAGTGCATCGCACACGTATCTACGTTCAACATGCATTATAGACTCGATAGGTAATAGTAATTTAGTTTTGTTATAATTGAACTGAGATCCCGTCGCATGGTCTATAATTGTGTGTTCTAATTTATATTACCTAAATGAATTAGAACACACAGTTTGGTCGAGTTACGAATACATATAACTGAATGTATGTACATTCAGTTATATGTATTCGTAACTCGAACATCACATGCCCACTGCACATGCTTACTCTCATAAATTATAGTAATGTAAGATACATTTCAAATATCTTTTCACAATAGCCGTTTTTGCCAGCCGATTTGTTATAACATTTCTCAATAGTGTATGATTTCAGTGTCATTACATTCGATAAAACAATATGTATACCAAACGAAAAGACCATTTTTTAATTATTTTATCATACACAACAAAACATTCATCTGTCATTCCGATTAAACTACCATCGGAGACTTAGAATAACCGATCTGCCAAACTACGTACCATACTATTAACTAGGTCATATAATTCACCAACAACAACTGATCTGCCAAACGATACCCTATAATCGTCTCGGTGTAAACCAATAGCAAGAAAAACGAAAGCGATTACACATTGCGAACTGGTAAATGAATTTCAACTCGAAACTACCAAAAGCCCTGATTTATCGACTCGCGGCGACGTTTCACAAGTCCGAAGGGAACTAAATGTATTTTTGCCAAACATGCATTCTGGTACATTACTCAGTCGCCGCGGGGGGCAAACGGGGTGCAATATTTAATCTAGGAGCGGAAAACTTCTCACTTATCGCAGGGAAATGGATAATCTCGATACGCGTCCGGTTGTCGAACGACGTCGAAAGACGGCATTCGATGTTTGCGGTTGAGTTAAGATGTATGTTTGTAAATATTAAACGTTTAGGTAAGTACTAAAGCTATATGAACATGTATCAGTAGATCGAATAATTTTTAACATTGATTACTTTGCATTAACATTGATACAAATAAATCTACAGAAAATTAATTGTATATTGTATCCCATCGCCTTTTTATAAAAGCTCACATTTTGTTTAAAAAATACAAGGAAAGCCGATGAAAATTAATGGATTAAGGTTAGGTTGAGAGATATTTTACGTCATACCTACTACACTGAGAAAACTGTTCACCGTAAATTAAGATGAATTCACCAAAAGTAGGGAGCATACTGACATCACCTAAAAGTACGATGATAATGATGTTGCTGATGATAACGGCGTTTAAGATGACTGTCACTTTGACGTTGGTAGGACCAGCATACAATATATGATTATGATTCCTATTATTTATGTTTCCTTTCATCATACCTCATGTTATGTCCTATTATTTTTCCTACCATTTATGGATGACTTCCTCATATATTCGGTTAGGTCCTAATACTTTTCCTACTATTTATAGGTGACTTCCTCATATTTCCAGTTATGTCCTTCCAATTTTTATAGGCTTTCCTCGTATTTCGGGTTAGGTCCTATTATTTTTCCTACTATTTCCTCATACAGGGTGTAACAAAAAGGGGGTTACAAGCCGAAAGGGGGTTGTTAGGGACATCATTGTGAACAACCTTTACTATGGGACCGACTTGATCAAAGCAACTTTATTTTTCTTATCCCAGTACATTTTGGAGCCGAGCTGGAGTGAAAAATAAAGTTGCTCTCATCAAGTCGGTCCCACAGTGAAAGTTGTTCAGAATTATGTCCTTAACAACCCCCTTTCGGCTTGTAACCCCCTTTTTGTTACACCCTGTATGAGAAAATAGTAGGAAAAATAATAGGACCTAACCCGAAATACGAGGAAAGCATATAAAAATTGGAAGGACATAACTGTATACAATATAGTTATATTCCATTACTTTACGGGCTATTTTTATTGTTAAACCCTCTTTCTACTTTACGTGATCCTTTTATTTTTAAGGTCCAAATAATGGTTCATTCCTTTTAAATATTATTAAATTTAAAAAATCTGCCGCAAGATTTGACCCAAACAAATAGTAGAGGATCCCAGTATAGAACGACCTTCACCGAGCTGGTTAATGGATGAAAAGTACTTTATATTAAATTAAATATGTTAATAAATATATTGCAAGTGGGTTGCCTAAAAAAATTCAGTCCAGAATATGATTAATTAAAAGTTAAAAAAAATATTTTTTTTTTAATTTTCACCGTTTTGTTTAATAGACAAATGACATACCAATCAAAAGTATTAAGCCTATAGAATATGCAAACGTTGGGTTGCCTATATTTTTCCCGTCATAACTTTTGGGTTGCCAGGCATAAACAGGTACATCATATTAGTAATTTGCACTGGTCTGGTTAATGAATAAACTTTATGCCAAAATAAAGATAATTTTATTACGAACACGATGATATAGGGTTGCCTGCGAAAAATGAGTCCTGAAGTGCGGTTGTCGAGTTTTAAAAAGTCAAAGCCCTTCAATCCCGGTTGCGTTAAGTTTGCACCTGGTTGGTATGTGATGCCAAGGAAACCAGGTGCAAACTTAGCTCAACCGGTTAATACGAAAAATTTAGAATGAAGTCGGCACGGATACATCGATATTAGTGATTTGCGCTGGTCTGGTTAATGAATAAACTTTATGCCAAAATAAAGACTATTTTATTGCGAACACGGTGGTATAGAGTTGCCTGCGAAAAATCAGTCCTGAATTGCGGTTGTCGAGTTTTAAAAAGTCAAAGACCTTCAATCCCGGTTGCGTTAAGTTTGCACCTGGTTGGTATGTGATGCCAAGGAAACCAGGTGCAAACTTAGCTCAACCGGTTAATACGAAAAATTTAGAATGAAGTCGGCACGGATACATCGATATTAGTGATTTGCGCTGGTCTGGTTAATGAATAAACTTTATGCCAAAATAAAGACTATTTCATTACGAACACGGTGGTATAGAGTTGCCTGCGAAAAATCTGTCCTGAATTGCGGTTGTCGAGTTTTAAAAAGTCAAAGACCTTCAATCCCGGTTGCGTTAAGTTTGCACCTGGTTGGTATGTGATGCCAAGGAAACCAGGTGCAAACTTAGCTCAACCGGTTAATATGAAAAAGGCCGTAGCAGGATAAGGGAAGAAAAAATGCCCTTGAATGATTAAGAACTGTTTATTTTTTCTATAGTTGCTTTCATTTAGTTGTATAATTGTGCAAAGTTTGGTTAAAAAATTCCCAGTGGTTCAGCCGGGAAAAAATAAAAACAAAATTTATAAAATTTGACGTATCTCTAAAACTATAACTCTTTATCATAATATCTTTAATTCATTTTGGTTAATTAAATAGTACGTATGCCTTAAATAAAAATTGAGTCTCTATCTTTACAATTTCTGTAAAAAACACGTAAGTCAAAATTTCAAAAAAAAGTTTTTTTGATTCCTGACGGAGTGACCACTCTAAATAATATTTCTAAAAAAGCCTTATTTAACGATCTGTCAGTCATATAAGTTTGACGGTTAAAATCGAAAAGCAACAGTGTCAAAATTAAAAAACTATGTTGGTCGGATTCTGTTACATTTTATTCTTATACAATTCTAATACAGCCAAAGAACTTAAACATAAATATTCTGTGTAAAGAACTAAAAATAAAATAAATTTATGGCATTTACTCGAGTATGTATCAACTTAAAAATGTCTTTTACTTCTTATTTGAATCACTATCGCTATCTTCATTAACGGTAACACTAATACCGTTTCTCAAAAAAAAACCACTAAGAATTTCGGCAGGCTGCATGATTTTTGATAAATATCTTGCGTGCGATAGGTAGTACACAATAGGGATGATGACTGGGTTAAAAATATGTAATTCTATTTAGTCCGTCAGTTAGATTATGGAAAAATATGGGACACGTATTTTTTGGTTTATCAAAATATTAAAAATCGACAAAGTTATAGATCTTCAAACTTCTGGAGTGGGGGCTTGTGACGTCACTTCTGAGTGAAAATTGTACTCAAGAGTGACGTCACTCGAAACTTCTAAGCACTTTATCCTCGTCAGTTTTTGTTTGTCAAACAAAACAAAAAATACGTGTACAATATTTTTTCATAATGTAACAGACGGACTAAACAGTTTTTTTTAGTCATCTAGCCTATTGCGGCAATGTGTGATCAACACCCTACCTACGAATGAATATATCTGGTGAAACGATAAGTAAGGCTTAATTACAAATAATGATGATTACCTATTTGAAAAAAAAAGGTTTTATAAGTTAAAAGGCGACAATTAATACAAATACAGGGTGGTTTTCGATAATTTGTACATATTAAAAGGGGTGAAATTCCAACTGATTTTATCGGTACAAATGACTTTAATTTTTGTTTCTGGGCAAAAAATTTTTTTTACAGATTTTTACAGTTTTCTATGAAATTTTGGGCAGTACATCTGTTTGACGCAGTATAACTTTTGATCTTATTGTTCAAAGCTGTAAGAAAAAATGTTTTTAAGATCACAATTAAGTGCTAAACGAAAATAAGCATGAAAAAATGGTCACAATATTCGCAAACTTTCGAGAAAAACGGTGTTTTCCGTGAAAAAAAACAGCCGTTTTTCACAATTATATTTTTTTTGACGATTTTTTCTTCAAGTCGGTGGTTTATTGTTATTGCTACTAAATAACGTGTCTATTGCCATGACCCTGCAATTTTTTGTTACAATTTTAAGCAATTAGATCAAAAGTTATATCGTGGCAAATAGATGTAGGTACTGCCAAATTTCACTGAAAGTTTAAAAATCTGTAAAAAAAAACGAATGACCACAAACAAAAATTAAAATCAGTTTTACCGATAAAATTGGCTGAAATTTCACCCCTTTTCATATGTACAGATTATCGAAAACCACCCTGTATATTTTCAAGCCAATATTAATGGGAATGTCAAAAATTGATTTATTTTTAATTCTTTACAAAGAAGATTTATTTTTAAGTTCGTTGGCTGTATTAGAATTGTATAAGAATAAAATGTAACAGAATCCGACCAACATAGTTTTTTAATTTTGACACTGTTGCTTTTCGATTTTAACCGTCAAACTTATATGACTGACAGATCGTTAAATAAGGCTTTTTTAGAAATATTACTTAGAGTGGTCACTCTTTCAGGAATCAAAAAAACTTTTTTTTGAAATTTTGACTTACGTGTTTTTTACAGAAATTGTAAAGATAGAGACTCAATTTTCTTTTAAGGCATACATACTATTTAATTAACCAAAATGAATTAAAGATATAATGACAAAGAGTTATAGTTTTAGAGATACGTCAAATTTCATAAATTTTGTTTTTATTTTTTCCCGGCTGAACCACTGGGAATTTTTCAACCAAATTTTGCAAAATTATACAACTAAATGAAAGCAACTATAGAAAAAATAAACAGCTCTTAATCATTCAAGGGCATTTTTTCTTCCCTTATCCTGCTACGGCCTTTAGGATGAAGTCGGCACGGGTCCCCATACACAGAATAAGCTGATTTTTGGTTTAGGGGCATTTTAGCACATACAAAACATAATTAGAGGGTATGCGTTACTCGGTTTGGATTTTCGCAAAATCTGGGACACCTTAGCGGTCATTGTTTTCGACAAGATAAACTAAAAAATAAAAACGCCTATATACAAAATTTTATTGTAACATTAACATACATACAGTAGTTTTTAAATTTATAATCTTTTCTGTTATTAAACATTATTCCGAGTCTCATTCATCGGAAGTAAAATTTAGATGTTCAACTTTGGAACATTCTTCGTCGTCGCTTTCTTTTTCTGTTGTTTCTAAAATATCTTCTACCGCTAAAAGTTTTTGATCTCCAATAAACCCTGTTGGTTTTAAATATTCATCTAAAATCCAACCGCAGTTATCAGGCTGAAGTTTAACGCATACAGGGTCCTTGGCATTAAGCCACATGGAATTGACAAAGATAGTTCGTAATTTTTTTTGTTTCAGTGACATCCAGCATGGTGGCATAGTGTTGGAGTCAAAACTTTTTATTTTTTTTTACAAACTCTTCGCTGTCTTCTTTAGAAGAGTAATTTTTATGAAAAATGCGATATCTCGCATCATTCACTTTGGTACAGTTCTTGATGCCATACATACTGGCAGTAAATTCTTGAACGGTGTCCATTTTTTTATTAATGTAAATATCGGCTTCATCTGTTAATGACGCAAATACAGTTTGATACGTTTCATTTTTTGAAAATAGCTTAAAAGGTTTTACTTTTCCTTTATTGTAAAATGCTGCCCTTATTGTAATATCGATGTACCCGTGCCGACTTCATCCTAAATTTTTCATATTAACCGGTTGAGATAAGTTTGCACCTGGTTTCCTTGGCATCACATACCAACCAGGTGCAAACTTAACGCAACCGGGATTGAAGGGCTTTGACTTTTTAAAACTCGACAACCGCACTTCAGGACTGATTTTTCGCAGGCAACTCTATACCACCGTGTTCGTAATAAAATAGTCTTTATTTTGGCATAAAGTTTATTCATTAACCAGACCAGTGCAAATCACTAATATCGATGTACCCGTGCCGACTTCATTCTAAATTTTTCGTATTAACCGGTTGAGCTAAGTTTGCACCTGGTTTCCTTGGCATCACATACCAACCAAGTGCAAACTTAACGCAAACGGGATTGAAGGGCTTTGACTTTTTAAAACTCGACAACCGCACTTAAGGACTGATTTTTCGCAGGCAACTCTATACCACCGTGTTTGTAATAAAATAGTCTTTATTTTGGCATAAAGTTTATTCATTAACCAGACCAGTGCAAATCACTAATATCGATGTACCCGTGCCGACTTCATTCTAAATTTTTCGTATTAACCGGTTGAGCTAAGTTTGCACCTGGTTTCCTTGGCATTACATACCAACCAGGTGCAAACTTAACGCAACCGGGATTGAAGGGCTTTGACTTTTTAAAACTCGACAACCGCACTTAAGGACTGATTTTTCGCAGGCAACTCTATACCACCGTGTTTGTAATAAAATAGTCTTTATTTTGGCATAAAGTTTATTCATTAACCAGACCAGTGCAAATCACTAATATCGATGTACCCGTGCCGACTTCATTCTAAATTTTTCGTATTAACCGGTTGAGCTAAGTTTGCACCTGGTTTCCTTGGCATCACATACCAACCAGGTGCAAACTTAACGCAACCGGGATTGAAGGGCTTTGACTTTTTAAAACTCGACAACCGCACTTCAGGACTCATTTTTCGCAGGCAACCCTATATCATCGTGTTCGTAATAAAATTATCTTTATTTTGGCATAAAGTTTATTCATTAACCAGACCAGTGCAAATTACTAATATGATGTACCTGTTTATGCCTGGCAACCCAAAAGTTATGACGGGAAAAATATAGGCAACCCAACGTTTGCATATTCTATAGGCTTAACACTTTTGATTGGTATGTCATTTGTCTATTAAACAAAACGGTGAAAATTAAAAAAAAAAAAAAATTTTTAACTTTTAATTAATCATATTCTGGACTGAATTTTTTTAGGCAACCCACTTGCAATATATTTATTAACATATTTAATTCAATATAAAATACTTTTCATCCATTAACCAGCTCGGTGAAGGTCGTTCTATACTGGGATCTTAGACTAAAACAAACTTGACACAAACACGGTAAGCTAAAAAATAAAACCGTTTAAAAATGGGGAGCCCGTGAAAAAATAGGAAGAAGGTACCTTGGTAATGCGATTGTCTATGAATAAGAAATGAACATGTAAAGTAAAGAAAACAAGAAATAACCAGATTAGTGCAATTAAAATAAGAACAGATACGGATGTATGTATGTAAAAATAGAAACAGAAATTCGAATCAATGATAGGTATTTATTTATAAGATAGCGCAGGAATTTAATATGAATAATTACAGACTAGTAGATCAGTATTTTTAGTCATAGTGCATTCTTTAAGTCCGGTCAGGTCAATACCAGCGTGTGAAGGGCTGTCTTTCCTTGGAGTGGACTTGGAGCGGGATCGCGACTTAGCCTTTTCTATAAGGCCCAAAAAGAAACTAAATACCGCCGTCGAGCCCTTCTGGCGGTGACCAACCAGCCAGAGATGTTGCGCTTAGCCTGGTAAGCGTCAGCTGGCAGATAAATGCCCACGCACGTCTGAGGGTACGTCGCCCGTTTTCTGTCCAATTTATATTATTTGTCTTCCCTCTGCTGACGAATTCAGTATGGTAGTCACCTGAAATACAAATAGTAATTATAGTATTACCAACTAAGTAGATTGTTAATCTTTAAACTGCTAAACAGATTTTCTTGAATCATAGCTAGAAACACTCCATCAAGTCACATTTACAGGACTTACGTTAAACACCTATCTGTTTATGTTAGGGGTAAAGAATATTCAATGTCAAAAATAACCTTCTCAACAAATAAGTACGTAGTCTAAGTACACATACATACATAAACTCACGCCTTTTTCCCAGAAGAGGGGTAGGCAGAGCCCAAGGACCTCCACTTGCTACGATCCTGGCATACATCCCTCGCTTCCTTGACATTCATTAGTCTCTTCACATTCATTAGTCAGTAGTCTAATAAGCAATAACTTACTAAATTGTTCACAGTGGACGCTTCAGTAACAACTTCACCCACTGACGATGACGAGTCCAGTGGTAAAACCAGTGCTGTGTCACCATCCTAAAACAAACAATGTATTTCATTTGAGACGGTATTACAAAACAGAGTTATGTACTAGGTACGAAACCATGTGCCATAACCTAGACTAGGTACATCAACTTACCTTAAAACGTTCTATGTAGTGGGTGAAATTCCATTTTGTAAGCAAATCACGCGTAGCTTGATCCATGATCAATGATGATTAGTAAACCGTTGCGACACTTGTAACATGGATTCACGTGGCTTCACCACTCACCAACAAAACTCACAAAATGAGACCCGTGCGATTAACCGAACACCCGAAACACACACACTACTGCCTGATGTGACTGACCAAGACCAACTAAAAGCCAACTCAGTCAGTCATCTGATATTAGTGTGACCAGTCTTTACGATGATAATATCTTTTAAGGTGCTGTCATTGTATTTTTGTAGGAATCGTACAAAATTGGATGCTACCACAGATTACTAGGATCGTACTCGTAAATGAGTTTCTGTCATCGTATTTTAGTAAGATTCACTTAAAATAAGATGACTGTAATATTAAACTTTGATGCTTACTCTAAAAATAAGAAGATTCTGTATTCGTATTTTAGTAGGATTCACATAAAACAATATGATTGTAATATTAAAAAATAATGCGTCATCTAAAAACATACACAATTTTATCATACTACATTAATGGGACTTCAACGTATTTTCAGAGATACTTCTTCATATATACTATGAAATCTGTAAAAATACGGTGACCCTGTCATTGTTTTTACAGTTATACTCTTATTTATAAATATCATACAAATTTATAGGATGGTGGGTCATTTTCTATTACATAACGTTATTATTTGATGAAGATAATATTATTTACTGTGACCAATTTTTACTATGACAAGTATCGTAATATTTGATTATCTCTCCAAACAATTCTATTACGTCGTAAAACATTTCAATTATAACGTAATATTGACATGATATCTTCTTATTTTAGGACAACGCACCTAATTTAGACGGAAATCACGATATTTTAAGATTACCCCAAAGTGACATTTTTCTCAGTGTAATCATGACTCATATTTATCATCAATTTCCTAGCAACATGTACTCGTACAGCTATTTCACAGAATACCTTTCAGTATAATTTAGTAAATTATTCAAACATCCAACAACATGGCTACAAGATATTCTTCCCCAATTCACATTGGCGTAAAATGTCAGAATTTATTAGAGTTGCCTTTTAATATCGACATCGGTGCGTATCGATTTACCTGTCACAGTTTCGTGAGAAAGGTCACCGGGGTGACAGTTCCGCAGTCCTGGGACGATAAGATATACACTCCTAACGATATTACCTATTCATTCGATCTCTAACCAAATAGAAATTGTTAACAGATGACCCAGAAAACTTTCTCACGCTTTTAGTAATGGAGAATTTGTCAACAACTCCAGACCTTTTTGCGAACCTAGCCGGCCCCATTTTTGCCGCTAAGAGCCTAATAACTTATGCAAGTTGCTGGAAACCGCCATTAGTTATTATTTTCACCCATATTCACTTTAATGTCCGTACGGCGCTGGCAATTACCCCCCATTTTGTCGCAAAAGGTCTAGTGGATTTAAAACTGTATTAAGTGAAATTATATTGTCATTAGGTTGGGTCGCTCGCTCGTTTGCCATTTCCATAAAAATAAAACGAATAGAGTATTCTACCGCATTCATTTTCTTTCAACAGAGAGCTCATTACGTTGTTCAAGCCGCGAAAATTTTACTTTGATTTGACAATCGAAAGCTTAAGTTGTAAGTAGCAACAGAAATCTAGACACGCGGCAGCGTGTCAAGCCAAGTTCAAGTCTCCTTTTTTACATTTATGTTTTTGGTGGGATCTCTATAACAACAAATATTAATTACTAATCATAATTTCGATTTCGAGCCATCGGGATTAACGAGAAATGAAATATTTAGGTAACAGTGAGACATATATCCTTAGTATAAGTGGAAATAAGGAAAATACAACAGACAAAATGGGCAAGAAATACATTGTGATTACTAGTAACCTTAATCCACAGACACTTATATTCAAGTCCCGATAAAGAAGGTAAATGGACTACGTATAAAAAATCCTCATTTATGAAATGAACACAGGCAGTTTTAATTGGGTAGAATTAATTATTATCATTCCACTTGTATTAAGCGCTCGGTACCAATAAAATTAATTTGATTACAAAGGTCTGCGATAATGGAGGCTCGACTTGAAATTATCTAGCCAAGGGAAAATCGCTTTGAAAGCTAATCGCCAGTATAAAATTCAATTGGGATTCAGTTTATTTTGCGTCATATTACGGTTAGTAAATACTTCTGGCAATGGAGTCGTTTTATTCGAGGAGTTTAAAATGGTAGGCTTTGCCGAATATTCTTAGCTGCGCTTATAAGAGAGATTGTAGACGCAGACTCGTTACTTATAATTGAGTAAAGATAACAAGATTTTACGGCGGGAATCCTTCTAAAACAAAATGTTTTCAGGATTGGATAAGGTACTCATATAAAAATCCACATAACTTGTTCTAATTTAGACAATAGTCATATTTGTGTAGGTAAGTATATCCTTATTTAAAATATTCATGACAATAATCTGACTGTACCTAAAATCATACATAATAATTCTGATTTAGTTCAATCGAAATCGGTACTCAAAAGATATAAGAAACCACTTCCACTTTCATTAAAACAAGATTCCCAGAATTCCGAGTTAGTCCATCGAGTTGCAGTCTGTGCTCACACTGAGACAAATAACCAAGCATTGTGTGACCACCTTCGCAAAGCGTGACTGATGCGTCTGTGGCGATGCATCTACATATCAATGATATTGTTACGTTGGCCACACTGAATGCAAATGGCCGGCGAAGACAGATGGCCCACGTATTAAGATCTTAAACCCTGTGGGCTCGATAATGGGAATGGATTAATACAATTGCGGGATCTAGAATATTCTGATTATTCACGGCTTTGACACTGGGGAATATAAATTGGTAAATAATTTCATGCTGTTTTGTGTGACGCATGACGCATCATTGATTCTAGGGATTGGTTTGTAGGATGATATATGATTAATTAGTATTGATATCAAAGGGTGGTATCCAAAGATAAGCAAATATTTAGACGTGACAACACCTTGCAGAAAATTAAGATTAAAAATTTGAAATGTTTTAATACGTTTAAAACATTTTAATTGCACTATCCTGCCCAAAAGATTTTTGAACTTCTGCTCCTAAAAGAATCACAATTTGAATACGGCCGCGAACCCACAAATCCTTTTCGCTGCATGAGAACCTTAGCTAATGCATATTGTCTGTAGCCACTACAGTCGGAATAAATCCGTTGAGATCACTTAATTATATCGTTCCACAATAGAAAATTAGTCAGAAATACATCAAGCATAAAGTCGAAAGTCTAGTTCGGATGGACTGAAATGTTAATGCCCTATCTTTCGAGTCGTATTCTAAATAATTCACATTGGCCAGACTGCGCAGTAAAATGACTTTCAAAGAGAATATACCGACTGGTGTTAAGTGAAAATGTGCTATAAACCCAGAGTAATGTTCCTAGCTTATTAGAATATGAGTCTGCTCTTACTGAATTAAAGTTATGGCTAGGGAAAATGTTATTTGTATTTTATGTGGTGATGTCGCTGTTTGTGACCCCGGAAGTGGGGCGAAAAGTCATATTTGGACGTTATTAACAACACCTGGAAAAAAAAGATGGGCTCGGGGGGCCCCCGCATTAAAAAAAACCATAAACCTAAAGTTTATTTCGGTAGAAAATTAGGTTAGGTTCCCCCAAAAAAACGAACTGCTATAAAAAATTTGGTTAGCTTAGGCTTGAACTGCAATCCCAGCAAACACGAGCTGTTACAAAAAAAAACACTACATTCGGATTTGTGTTAAGTATACCGATATATAATAGAAGAAAAAAAAATCGACGTAAAAAAGGTATGCAATACAATATTCGGCAAAAAACGTTATACCATACTAAAAGAAAAAGAAAAGTAAGTTAGGTTAGAAGTGCGACCTCCTACAAAAAAGGAACGGCTGTCAGAAAGTAGGTTAGGTTAGGTCGGAACAGCGACCTCCTACAAAAACAAACGGCAGCCAGAAAAGCAGGTTAGGTTAGAGCTGCGATCTCCTACAAAAACGAACGGCTGTCAGAAAAGTAGATTAGGTTAGGTTAGAACTGCGACCTCCTACAAAAACAAACGGCTGTCAGAAAAGTAGGTTAGATTAGGTTGGAACTGCGACCTCCTACAAAAATGAACGGCTGTCAGAAAAGTAGGTTAGGTTAGAACTGCGACCTCCTACAAAAGCAAACGGCTGTCAGAAAATCAGGTTAGATTAGGTTGGAACTGCGACCTCCTACAAAAATGAACGGCTAACAGAAAAGTAGGTTAGGTTGGAACTGCGACCTCCTACAAATACAACTAAGTAAATAAAGTTATTCTTCTGATCGACTTTAATTCTGCTTGATAACCTTATGCCGCCTAAATATTATCTGCGAAATTACTATTCGTTTAGAAAAAACAGGCTTATGCGTTTTGCAGTTTATGCGTTTATACAGTATGGTTAAATTGTTGTATGAGCAACCCATTTATGTCCATTATAAAGTATGCTTAAGCAATTTTATGCGTAATGATATGACCTTAAACTTTATGCAACCCGACCCTTACCCGAGGGCACCACTCGACTACCATAGCCTTCTTGACTAGTAAATACAAGGAAAATTGAGAATTTTCTCTATTTCTTCCATTATCCATGCATTCTTAGACAACAATATACTGCACCATAGCATAATTGACACGAAGACACAGCGTTAGGAGGTTATTACCTGAAAGCAGAAAGTATTTTATTAGACAAGGCAAACACAGTAATAAATTGGATCGTAAAGCAAACTGGCGTCGTCATAATAAGCATGGCTAGTTTTATGGCTCCACTGGTTTTGTGCGGCTGCGAGCCTAGTGGCTTATAGCTTATATTCGTGTCAGGATTAAGGTCGTCACATACGATACTGTTAGAATATTATACCGAGTATATTTGTCAATATCTCTTGTCATATAAATACCTCTATTTTTATATGTTGCAGTGTGTTACTATTAACCCTACTGATATTATATCCTACTAATATTTAAAAGTTTGTCAGGATGGTTGACTCTTTTAGGTTCCTTTTTGTATACTCAAGTTTTTGTTTTATCGTCATTTTTCACAAATGTATTAAAAAAACGTCGTTTGATACACATGCGCCTCGCCTACCTCGGGACTCGGGCAAAGTGACTTTCCGCACTTATATCAAAACTAGCGACCCACCCCGGCTTCGCACGGTGTTTCTCTATTATATTATGCATGTATTATACATTTAAACCTTCCTCTTCAATCACTCTATCTATTAAAAAAAACCGCATCAAAATCCGTTGGGTAGTTTTAAAGATTTAAGCATACATAGGGACATAGGGACAGAGAAAGCGACTTTGTTTTATACTATGTAGTGATAGTGACGTACTATATCTACTCGTACGTAACGCCAGTTGACTACAGAAAAAAATGGAACTAGGATCGTGAACTACAATATAAATACCGTCGTTTTTCACCCCCGGGTATACCTTACCCAGTTTGAAGTGAGCTCATCCACTTACCTGTACTTACAATAGCATTGTATCTATACAATGCTATTATCTACTTTTGTTCTCAAATCGCCAACCAAATACTTACAAAAAAAAAGGTTAGAAGTACACTGTATGTATATCGAATTTTCAACCTTATTTCTTGTCGGGTAGGTTTGAAATGGAAATGAAATGCAACAAATGTTATGAGCGCCATTATTCTGTTAGTGTATTTTGTAGTCTATTGTCCAAAAAAATAAAGTAGAAAAAGTATATTAACCTTCCAAGGTGTTTATTATCTTGTTTTACTACAAGCTCATTGTCATAATTTGTGGTTAACCACTCAATGGTATTGTAGTCTCAAGTAGAAGAGCTCGCTTCAAACTGGGTAAGGTATATACTATGGTTAGTAATAATCTTAAAATAGATTAGCCGTAATCTCAAACGCCGTAGTTCACTTTGTGCAGCCCGTGCGGCTCACTGGCTGAATTGTAAACAAGTTAATTAGCCAGCCGTACGGAAATTCACTGACTTAAACCAATCTACGGTATATTGCGCAGTCTTAGATGTTCACCCAGATATAGGATATGTAGAAATATAGTATGTATATGTAATTAACTAATTTGAAAACAATCAATCAATCAATCGAATTTACCAATGCGCAATAAGCGGAACGCCTGCAGGGATTCTGATGTCGATCCTTAGGTACACATTGCTGTGAACCACTGGCCATGCGTTTGAAAAGTATGAAACCACTGAGTTGCTCTACATAAATTCAAAATCTGTACAGGCATAAAATCGTATCAAAGAGAAAACGAACCTCTTTTCCAATGTTAAAATTGCCAATTTCCAAAGGTTCTCACAGGTCAAGTACACACGACTGATTAACTGTCTACAATTTAAGTAGCAGGATTATGAAGAACTAATAAACTCATGAATATTTAATAAAACTAATAAAACTTACTCATAGCACGCTATCATCCAATTAATTTTAAACAGATTTATATTCGGGGGCGTACGTTTTATCAATAATCACATTGTCCTGACATTTGGGTGCCCCGAGCGACCGAGACAGAGGTGAAACATGATTTTACTGGTCTAACAGTGTAACTCGAGTGTTCAATGTTATCACGTTCATTGGACAGGGATATCGAGTATCGATAAAGGGAACAAATTCAATCGATTCTCAATAATGATGCGACCCAGTTACAGAAGTCTAGGTGGTTTGATATTCAGTTATTGATATAATTATTTTGAAACCCGTAACTGAGTAGTGGTCTACTCCAAACACAACGCACGCGTATCTCAAAGTATGTTTTCAAATGTGTAAAAATAATCCCATCAAAACATAGCATGTAAAAGGATAGATACAAGTCTCGCAACGCAATTCTTCTACAACAAAATGGTTTTGAAATGTAAAGTTAAACCAAGTCAGTACTGGGGGGAGTCCACAGAACTCGATTTCCACCGACTTGCCTTAAAATCGTGCGTTTTTGTTGTTGGATTCAACTTGTGATTGTGACTAGTGATTAATAAACAACGGTGACCTAGTATCTACCTAAGCCTATAAAAAAAAATGTGATGATCTTTATACGAAAATAATCTTGATAATACGAATTAATATAAATTGTCATGTATAATTTATCATGTAATGTTGTGTTATGAAATAAATAAATCTAATCTAATCTATCCGGTTCAAATTACAACCATGTAGATATTTCGAACAAACATTTTTTAACTACCTAATTCAAAGTATTTACTTTATACCATTTATATTTAAAATTTAATTATCTGTAATGAAACTCGTAAAAACATAATTTAGAGAGGGTAAAATGAATGAGAATAAGTAGATAATAATAACCAATTTTGCTAAAGAAATTATTGTACCTAATAAGTCTCCCACCAAACGTATACATGTAGAGAAATTTTATTAGCTAGAAACCTTTTATTTTCATTTCGTTATGTTTTAGCTTTAGCTCACTTTGTTTAATATCGGTAGAGCTAAAAGCTAACTTGTTGTCTTCATTGAAACTCCTGAAAATATAAATATTTGTACTAACGCAGGAAAATTTACGGAATTACGTAATTTAAAAAAAAATCCGTAACCAATTACGTTATTGCGATTTCCGTAATTTTGGAAGCCATATACAGGACTCTGTCAACACATTTTAAGGTAGTCAACACATTTCATGATGACAGAACTAAAAGTCGTAAGAACTCAATTATTAATTTAGAAGAAAACTAGAAATAATTGTTATAAATTGTTGTTTTGCATGACAAAGTGGTAAAGAAGTGTTCAAAAGAATTCGATTGCTGTGGTTATTTACTGAAAGTTAGAAATCCTAAATTGGCTTGATTGCTGGCGAAAACTGTTTGGAGTGAACATTTAAGTTTAGCTACAAGTATTTATTTTTGCTAAGGCGCAATTTTAATGTACATTATACGTTCGTGCGAAAATATATAAAATGATGACACCAATTGAGAACAACAGAGCAGAAGTATACGTGCTACTATTTCTGACTTTACTAATAAAACAGCTGATTCAAGCAAATTAGCAATATAACAAGCTTGCAGAAAACAAGCGCGTCTAACTTACAGCTGACTTACCAAGAAGACAAACAACCTCGTATCCAAATTAAACGAAAATCCTCCGCCGACCGAGCCATTCATTGCCTCTCGCACCTCAAAACCCCCTTAACCATCTTACTTGATCTCCATGATTTTCTTAGTAGGTGCCATGTACTATTAAGCAGAGGCCGGACAGCTACTAATTGCCGACCGCTCCGGGCAGCCGGCACGGTATAGAAATCACTAAGCCGCGGTAAAAGGGACAGCCCATAAACAAGAGAATCTTGAGATACACATCAATATTGTCGCCTGAGTGTTTGGTCGTAAGTTGAGGTCGCTCTTTAATTACAGGTCTCCCTTAGAGCATTTAGCAACGAGAGTCGCCTTGTGACGTTCGCTTGCTAAAGAGTTTGCCGCTGTCTGCGGGGAGGAACGAAAATTAGTCTTTAAGTGCTTTAAATTCTGCATAATTGGCATGACCGGTATACTCGTATTCGATTATTACTTGACGTGATTGTCCGTTGCCAACCAAAACTTACTACTTACATCAAAGCTCGATTATCGAGTCAGTAGTGATATTTAAAGTACCTGCTTAAGAATGGTAGTGGAATTTGCTAATCGACAGACCATGTGCAAGCAAGTGGTAACATAACCAGGCATCGGAAATTCCGATGCTTTTATACCTAAAGTTGGCAAAATCTAGGAAAAAGTTAAGCAAATATGGATCGGTACCTTAAAATTTTGATTTCAATAATGTAGATTTCGGGATTGTACAAAACGTCACAATAATGTAGTACCTCGTAAATATGTTTAGGTTTTGGCTATTTTAACCCGACTTCAAAAATCGAGTACATGGAAAATAACTTCAATAAATAGTTCATTTAAATACTGAAATAGGTAGCATGCGATTATTACAGTTTAATAATAATAAGTTAATTTAATTCCGGGAAATTTAATAATAAAATTAAATTGAATCCGCCTCCACACTAGTCAATTTCCGATGCCTGAACATAACAGTCTTGTTATCACCGCCACTTGTTTGCACATTTCGTTGGTGTGTCATTTTTGAATACAATGACAAAGTTTACATTTTTCTATAAGTACAAAACTTTACTATGGCTCGAACGCATTGTCCATCTAAACACAAACAAGAACCGTAGATTACTTTGTATGAACACCGCCGTGGCGCGGCCGAGTGGACTACGTTAGGTATAATTTGGCCCATTGAGGCGCCGGCCAACTTGCTACCCTGCCAATCTATTCAACTCTATGCGTTATTAGCAGAACCATTTAAACTCCAATCTGAATATATTATGAACAGTATATTTGACCTGTAGTAGGTACAAGGTTTTGCTTCTAACATTTAGAGCGCGCGTTGTGAATAGAGTCAGCTTCTAAAGTGGCTGGTTATTTTAGTAGCTTGTCCCTTAAACTTTCTAACTACGGAAATATTGTGACGTTAGTTGGACATAGTTCCTAATAAAAGTAACTATTTCTACTACGTTGACTATTAATGTTAGTTAGGTTAGGTTAGGTTCTTTCGTTCTTTGGCATTAAAAAACCCAACGCGTACCGCGATTTTATATTTAAGTAATATGTTGAAGCCCTAGTACATACTTTAAACCAACGGTCGGCAACCTGCGGCCCGTGAACCACTAACTTGCGGCCCGCGAGCCTCCCTGCCTATTTTTATGTAAAGATCGCTATATTCAGAATTGTATAAAATCACAAGTGCGTCCCGCGTCAAATTCGTTAGCTACTTACTATGTGGCCCTTGGCTGCTTAAGTTGACGACCGCTGCTTTAAACCCATGGTATATGGACTACGCTTTTTCGTATGTGATGAAGGTGAAAAGTGTCGTTTTTCGTATTGAATAAAAGGTAATGGTGTAAAATTTCAAGCCTACAAAAATGCCCACACTATGATATCGGGTATCAACTTGATTACAGCATTGTCTACAATTTATTGGGCTATTACTGGCACACACGGCCATTAGGCCATTAGCTTTTACATGCTAATCTGTTATTGATAGAGGGCAGCTTGTGTTAATTACTCCCCTTGAGATATAATGACTCATATGTGAATTATTGTACGCGCTAGGGGTGAACGTTAATAATGCCACTAGTTTGGTTACAATACTGGTACTGTTCTTGACCGCTTTCACGATATGTTGTGTAGGAAAATGTGTTTATTTTCTATTACTATTATTTACTTAAAAAGGTGACAGACTCGAGCATTGTATCACATTTTATAATTTACTAGCATTCACCCGCCGCTTCGCCTCCGTTGTTTATTATTATCCCAAGAGAGTCTCTACCGGGATATAATCCTATATTTCAATCAAGGGCATGGTCTACTTGTATGCCATATTTCATCTCAATCCATCAAATTGTCACCGCGTAATTTTGTACCTAACAAATATTCAAAATCCAAATCTCTAAACATCCAAACATTTTCACAAACTTTCACATTTATTATATTAGTAAAATTACTACCTTATCTACTTAAGATAATGAAAGACCCAAGCATTGTATACTCTTTTATAAATCTATATTCTATATACATAAAACAAAGTCGGGTTAGTTAGTTACACCATTTATAACTCGAGAACAGGTGGACCGATTTTAATAATTTTTGATTTTTTGGGTTTGTCTCTGCCCCGAATAACAGAGTAACTATTAAAACATAAAAAAATAAAAAATAAATTCTGAGGTGAAACGAAGTTCGCCGGGACAGCTAGTTGTAAATAACACACACATTTATATAATGTTTACAGTATATTTAAGCCGATTGTGCTTTTCATCATCATATTAACTTGGAAACTTGAAACACACTAAGTATGTAATTTGCATTCGTATTCGGGTAAAAACTAATCTGCTGTAGGCTTTGTGAAATCCGATATAACATTCGGTGGCATGACAATAGGTAGTCCTATATTGCACACAAATCTTTTTACCTGTATAAAGCACAGTTGGTACCAAAATAAAACACAATTTATTTCATGCGAGCTATTTAAAATTCAAAATGGCGGGCAAGGAAATATGACGTTCTACATTTCGAATTCCGTGTAACATACCCTCACAAAACATGACCCGGAAAAATCCTGAATAAAACACAAAGTATAAATTACATACCATTGTCCGTTGTTTTTAATTATTCATGCGGTGTACTGGAAGGGTTTTTTATTAATAATTCCGCACTTGATCCGAAAGTGTGAATTTCAAGCCGCAAGTTTTAATCTATGTCATTATGCAGTCAAGATTCATCTAACTTCCACCTTTTAAAACTTATCTAGTTTACTAGTTTCTCGCCACTTCGCGCGGGGTGAATAATAGAGGAGGCCCAATGGAAGACACGGTTTCCTTGAGAATATTTGATACTTCGCGCAAAGTATCAAATATTCTTAAGGATCTGTGGATACACTATACAACACAAATTCTAAGGCTTCTATTTAACCTTCAGTTCCAGTTTATCTTATTTTGGTCATTGGTACGGTTAAAATAATATACCTCACATATTTGTAGCGTAGAAGAACGTGATGCATCCGAAAACAGTGTTAACTGAAAAATCGATTTCACAGAGACTATGTATAACCAAAACTTACACTAACACATGAAAAGCACTAAGAGGTCCTCTTTATGTTTTGATATTTTTAAGAAGGACATAGGCCCTGTATTGTTAATACGAGTAAATTACACTAATTTCAATTTAGTTTACTTCGTTTATTCTTCGTTCATATTGCTGAGGTCTGTGAAAAACTAGACAGGTTTGTATTTGCTCTGAGAAGACTAAGCACTACTTCTACACAACACTACTACTACAACACAACAACAACAACAGTACTACTTCTTCCAAAGACGTAGCTCTAGCTGCTTATCACGTATATGTCTCTTCTGTTTTGAGTTACGGTCTGTTGATTTGGGGCAACTCTGGAGATGTTCAAAAAGCATTTCTGGTACAAAAAAGTGCATTCGGGCCGTCTGCAATGCCCACTACTTAGAACCGTGTAGACCCTTATTTGAAGCCACTAAAGTTCTGACTCTACCTTGCATGTATACAGCGTGGAAGTCTAATACGAGCAAACAATTAAACCAGATATAGCGTTCAGTAGTGTTATCATTAATTAATATGATTTTTTAAATTACACTTAATAGTGACTTCGTAATTAATTTTTGAAAATTTACCGAGCAGCAATGTACCGCATACATGCTTGTTATGACATTGCAAGATACGAGCTTTTTTAAAGTAACTGTCAACTAGCGTGTTTGTCAACTTGAATGTGTTGCGTTACAATGCGGGCCGAATTATTTTGTATGGTAAATATTTTCATTGTAGTTTAAGAAAATCTTATCTAAATATACTTCTTAGGTCCTATGCTGACCACCGTTTCAATATTCGTATTACATTTCCACGCTGTATAAAACAGGCGTCTTTATTTGTAAGAGAGCACCCTGAATATTTTGATACGCATGGTAGTTATTTTCCCAGGTCAACTAGACATAGAGAAAAGATACATTTGCCAAGGGCGCACATTATGTTTAGAAACAATGCATTGTGCATGTCGGTGCAGATCTATAACAAGTTACCGAAACACATAAGAGAATGTCAACCTAGGTTATTTAACGGAGTTCTTAATAAATGGCTTTTGTCTCGTTGTTTTTATTCTGTCAAAGAACTTCTAAATGGTAACAATTAGAATTCTATTAAAATAATTCTCATAAATAAATACTCGTAATTGTATGTCA
This sequence comes from Eudemis profundana, assembly GCA_947034925.1. Taxonomy (NCBI): domain Eukaryota; kingdom Metazoa; phylum Arthropoda; class Insecta; order Lepidoptera; family Tortricidae; genus Eudemis; species Eudemis profundana. Next base: position 10,274,533 of record OX344811.1, read on the forward strand.
ATATGTTTTCACTCATCAAATATAATTTCCATGAATTTGTAATCCAGTATCAACCTAATATACGTAGTATTATAGTATTAAGCACAACATTCAACTTCCAGCCTCCCGAACAAGCTGGGTTCCGAAAAGGCTACAGTACCGTAGACCACATACATACGCTGCGGCAAGTTATACAGAAGACCGAAGAGTACAACTTGCCACTCTGCTTAGCGTTTGTGGACTACGAGAAAGCCTTCGATTCGGTTGAAACATGGGCGGTGCTTGAGGCTCTCCAGCGGTGCCGTATTGACTATCGGTACATCGAAGTGCTGAAGTGTTTGTACAAAAACGCCACTATATCGGTCCGAGTACAGGAACAGAATTCGGAGGCGATTCCCTTGAAAAGAGGCGTAAGACAGGGAGATGTTATATCTCCGAAACTGTGTACGGCCTCTTTGGAAGACGTCTTCAAACTGCTGGAATGGAAAGGACTAGGCATCAATGTCAACGGCGAGTACATCACTCACCTTCGGTTTGCCGATGATATCGTGGTCATGGCAAAGTCGATGGAGGAACTCAGCACGATGCTCGAAGGCCTCAATCGAGTCTCCCAACGAGTGGGCCTAAAAATGAATATGGACAAGACGAAAGTTATGTCCAATGTCCATGTCGTGCCTACTCCCGTTATGGTTGAGAACTCGGCTCTTGAAGTTGTTGACGCGTACGTATACCTAGGACAGACAGTCCAACTAGGTAGGTCCAACTTCGAGAAGGAGGTCAATCGTCGAATCCAACTCGGATGGGCAGCGTTCGGGAAACTCCGCAACGTCTTTTCGTCCAAAATACCTCAGTGCCTTAAGACGAAAGTATACAATCAGTGTGTGTTGCCAGTGATTACATATGGATCCGAGACGTGGTGCTTCACTATAGGCCTTATGAATAGGCTCAGAGTCGCTCAACGGGCTATGGAAAGGGCTATGCTCGGGGTTTCTCTGCGGGATCGAATCAGAAATGAGGAGATACGTAGAAGAACGAGGGTCACCGACATAGTTAAACGGATAAGCTTGTTGAAGTGGCAATGGGCAGGGCATATAGCACTTAGAACAGATGGCCGATGGGGCCGAAAGGTTCTCGAATGGAGACCACGAATCGGCAAGCGCAGCGTCGGACGTCCACCAACAAGATGGACAGATGATCTGGTTAAGGCTGCTGGCTCACGGTGGATGCAGGTTGCTTCCAACCGAATTAAGTGGAAATCTATGAGGGAGGCCTATGTCCAGCAGTGGACGTCCTATGGCTGAAATGATGATGATGATGAAGCACAACATTTTTGCATGGCTATACGGTAGAACATAATCACTTCCATTTACTATATCACCTAACGTACTTACTATGTTCTTGCAAATAAAACATTCTTATTCTTATTCATTACAGTATATAGAGCTTAAGGCCCGGTAGGACCTGGCTCGCATTTCACATACAACTAGGGTCGGGCGGAATGCAGATTATTGCAGATTATCTTCGATTTCTAACATAAAAGTATACGTTATCAACCCAAACATGAGAGGATGCCCTGCATGACTGTGAAATCATGATTGTCAGGTATTAATTTTGTCAGAAAAGGTAACTGGTAATGAACAAAATGAAAAAAATACTTTATTTTATAGTGTTTTCGCGCTACTTTTCTATCGAGCGAAGTGTTCGCTATCGTGTTCTAAGTGAGAGGAAGCCAGCCAAGAAGATACAGTTCTGAATATTATTACATATGTTTTACAGTGACCTACGAGTCAAATAAGTGCTCTAAAAATGATTTGGAAACTAGGCTTCCGCGCCCGATTCTCGTCTTACCTCGCCTTAAAACAAAGGGATTTTTTGTATGGCCAATACAGGGAACCCGGTGAAAGTAGTGCCATCACTCCCGTATGGCCATCTCTCCGGAATTACACTACATTAGTATTTATAAAAAAACATGATTAGGCTATGAGTTAAGTACCGTACGTATGTACTTAGAGAAATGTAATTGGAACTAGACATTACACTAATGAGCACATCTTGTAGTTAAATACATAAGCATTGTTGGCGAGATAAAGCCTATAATGCACCCGTCAGGCTGTCAGTTTAGGGCGGTTCGGCTTTGCATCCCGGCCGACAGTCTGGGAATTGTTAATTTAATTATGTCAGACATAGACTTAGAAATAGGTTGAAGCCACGTCCTGGTTCCGACCTGATTGGAATTAGTTTTAGTCATTTTTGAGGCCTTTCGGAAAATGGGACTTCTTAGAGCGTCCATGTCCATGGATCCCTTAAGGGTCCGTGATACGAGAGTTGGGGGTCCGGGGCTATGTATACGACACAAACTTTCATGTGCCCTTGATTTTCTTTTTCTCTGTATTCGGACAGGGTCCGTAAGGTTTTTGAAATAATGTAGGGGGTCCGTGACCAAAAAAAGTTTAAGAACCACTGTGTTAGAGGTTGGTTCCTTTGGCTGATTGTGTGGCAACCGTGAGGATAAATTTTAGGTAATTATTAACAAACTTCTAGGAACGAGAACGTTCGCTTTTCGAGTACTATTTTATGTTACTACAAATCTAAACATGCACAGGACGAAGGTGTTCCAATATACATCATCTTTCATTCCATCTCTATGTAGTGTTAAACAGCTAGCTCAACTAGATGATGTAGATCGAGTACGTCCAAGATATAACTTTGTAAGTATTTATAATTCATACATGTTGTTCTTGTTGAGGCACTGACGCGGAAATACGGAGATACCGGGTTCAATTCCAGGTGTGGGCCATGGGTGAGCGCAATTTAGTTGTTCTAGGTACTTCGATTATTCTTGTATCTATATGTAATATAGAAATGTGTAATTTACTCACATAAAAATTTCATATAGTATTATCTACCAATTAACCTCAGGGCAAAACAGATTTATATTTACCCAAGTTAATCTCAAGTATTTGAAATACGCCCGCAATACGGTGTCTTGGGCAGAATTGGCATGGCTAATTTGCCCTAATGCCCCTACCCTTGTCTGCATTACCCATTAGATTGTGACATGCTTAATTCGTTAAGTGCTGTGGTCCGCCGCCCTTAAGACGGGGCCAAGTTACAGCGGACGGCAGGCTGAATGGTCATTCTCCTAACGAAAATTTAAGCTTACTTTCCATGTTCCACTCTCTTTTATTTGAGAGCTATCATTTAAAAAAAACTACTAAGCTTTCCTAGAAAAATAAACCAAATTTTAAATAAGCAAATAACACAGCTTTTTGTTTTCAACTGATCAATGGTCTGATGTAGCTCATCGAGTCAGTAATGTAACAGGGTTATATTTAAATGACCATAAGAAGCAATTAATTTACACTCACCGACAATGAATTCGGGTCATTTTCTGTATAATTGTTCATAGAAAATTGTCGGTGAGTGTATGATTAGCATTTACTTCTTGAAAAACATTGATTACTATTTGTATTTAAACCCACAATGAATTCGTCGACATCAGCCTATAGACGTCGTACTGCTGGGCCTATGCCCGTCCAGCAGTACGACGTCTATAGGCCTATGTCTACCCTCATAGCTGAGAGTGAATGGGCCGTAGTCCCCACTCTGGCACAGTGCGGACTGGGGAGACTTCACATACAACTTTGAATTTCTTCGCTGATGTATGCACAATAAATATTAATAATGTTAATGTTTCTTTTTAGCCCATAGTTGACTGAAGAAGTATTGAAGAATGCGTTAAGGGATAACGTCCGCTATTTGTACGTTTTTGTACTGTGCAATAAAGATTAAATAGATAAATAATGAATAGTAGGCAACGCACAGTCACCGCGCTTACATCACGTCACCGCACGCCTCGCCATCGGCGCTGCCACCGGGCGCCATGCGCGCCGCTTGCGACTCACTAGCTTGTACTGAGGCGAGCTGCCGCCTCGCAGCAAGCGCACTGCCGGACAGCCGTAAGCGTGATGACAGCTGGAAGATACCGACCCTACCTAACCAACCAAACCTGAACTTAGATATCAGTTTAGAAATAAAGTGACTGTAAATAACTTAAAGTCTAACTCCAAACAAGTCAATTGTCTTGAAGTTTGCAACTTTAACTTCAATTAATGCTTTTAGTCGAGTCTGATCCCAGCCACACTATACACTCCAGCCAAACTTTTATTAACACGTTCGCTGCGATATAAGGCCTAAATACCCGATGCATGTACTCCCGCTCTGTGCGGAGGCGAGAAACGGTGAACTTACCCTGGTGCGGCGGCTGTATAATGAGTATTTCTGTATGTACAAAAGAGACAAGTATAGGTTTGAGTTTAGGACCTTAAGGGCTACTCGATAAAGCATTAAAACTGTGCTAAGGTTTTCCGGCCCGATAACGCACTGACTGATTTTTTTTTCGATTCCTTGCGGGTAATGGGCCGAAAGGCCCATCATCGATTACAAGGTCACTCCACCCCTTCCCGCACTGAATAGGTGTTTGCATTGGTTTACTTCCGACTAGTGTTGTGACGTACTTAGCGGGAACCGACGTAGATACGATAGTGCATTAGTCTAGTTCTAGAGTTTGTTTACGTTTTTAGATTGTGGCGACTCTCTTCCAGTAATATTTGATCATAAATATTACAATAATAAACACATTACGTAAGAGAAATTCTTAGAGTTCTAACTGTAAGACAGTCACACAAAATGATTGTAAGTTGTAAAGTTTAATTTCTTTGTAAATAAGTTTAAATCTGCCGTAGTAAAAGGTCGCCTTTTACTTGACCAAATGTTTAGTCTTTGTTTACTATAATACTAGGAACCTTTTAGGACCCTTTAAAAGAAACCGACTTTATTGTTTCTTAGCGCAATTGTTCTACCGCTAGTTGTAAAACAAAGAAAGGGCGAGGTCGCAGATGTTTGCGGCCCGAGCTGCAGGCGAGGGACGTAAATATGCAATCGAGGGCTTTCTTTATTATCATTTTATGTCTACACTTGGCCAGAAAGCGGCTTTTTCTATACGCGCAGCGTGCGGAAAAAGCGACTTTTTAGCCAGGTGTGGCATAATAATATTTTCTGTGTAGAATATGAGAAATATCGTAACTATTACTGTCTGTCATGTTTCTATCATAAAATTTGTCTCTTTTTTTCTTTGATATTTTTGTCGATAACTTATTTCCCATCACTAATACTTCCTCAATTAAACCTATTATTCAATGCGGTTTCGGGTCACAAGATCTTACATATATTTTTGAATATATCTCTCAAGTGAATAATAGGAACCCGAGGCGAAGCAAATACTATGACCACCAACTCGTCTACTATGGATATTGATAGATAGGTATCCAATTTCTTACATTTTTGCTTAGTTATAGTCATTTATATCTGTCAATACCTTACCGGGCCAATAAGCCCCATATCGCCGCGGCGGAAAGTTTAAGTACCAGGCCGATCGGCCAGTTAACGCACCGTATAAAAAAATGCCAGTTTTGATCCCGCAGCGAACGTGTTAACAACGCATTCGAAAACTGAAATATGGATTTCTGGGGTAATTTAGCATAACGTTAACAGTTGCGTTCCTGTGTCCCAATTCCTTTTACGCAGATGATATGATGTGATGTGAAGAACGGATGGAGAGACAAGGATTGTTACTTCTCAACTTCAACATCGCTAGCATGTAACTGAAGCACCTCTAGTACGGTCGCTTAACACTGATCGATGTCTGCGTGCTGCTCGTAGTAGGGTACTATGCTGGTTGATGCGTGCCTTCTGCTCCTACGGCTTACTACGGAGAGAAGCTTCAGTCATCTTAGCAAGGCTACTCCAGCTATTTATTTTAAGGTCCTTGTTCTCAACAAAGTAAATTACTCTAATTCGCTATCACCTGCACCCCTCCCGCTACAAACGGATCGCAGAAGTGACCAGCAGCATTACCCTATTAACTGCTACCTTTGTTTAAGTAAATCAGTAGAGTCGAGCTTAAATTATTTATTCGTGTGTAAAGGTTACTACCGTCTTTGGAGAATAAGTGCGCCAGTCAAAGTAACCTAAAACACCGCTTAAATTATTTAGAAACGGAGTTTTAAGAATCACATAAGAAATGAACTTCATCAAATTTCATTACAATTCGGGCTAGTTAGATACGATGAGTTCAGTCGATCGATCAAACGCCGCAATGAAATGAAACTCGCATACGAGTTCGCGCTCCGTCTTAATGGGGCTTTATTGAGATAATTTTTGTCTGTTAAGGTTAAGATCCTGCTCATATTTAGGCCGTTTTTACATTTATTTTACAGATATTTTTGCTCAATACATTGCAAATAAGGCAGTCGTGAATTTGGAAAAAAAGAAGTGAAGACCCAGTGATGAAATAAAAACCTTTGAATACGAATAACTACAATAAAAGACACGGAGAGTAAAACATGCAAATCGAATGAAAACTGTGCACGGCTGTCATTTCTCATTTGCACATAACGGAAGCGGTATTTCAAAATTATAGGCGAAAAAATTTACGACATTCATAATTCGGAGCCTCTTGTTTCACAAGCTTTTATTGTTTTAATTAAAAATTCTTGGAACGTACGCGGACACGTGAAGCTGAATTGAAAATAAATGACAGAAACCAATTTACGCACGACATCAGCGTTGAGCATAAATGTCGGTACAGTCGATATTTGTGAACAACGTTTAAATAATTATGCCTCCATTGTAGGATGTACTGAATCGCTGCATAACGTGAAGAACGAACGACCTACCGGACTGACTTACCGGGTGATTTTTGCAACGTGTAATAAATATATACCTACTTACTTTAATTTTTGCAATTCTCTCACAAACTACTTATTCTTCAAAACAATACGCAAGAGACCCAATCCTGTTTGTATGAATCCAAACATACATGTCTCAAAATTGGTTCAACCCTTTAGTAATAGCATTCAATATGGAATTGGTTCCTCCTTTGACTTGCCTTGCTGCATGAATAACCAACTCGGTCGGTTTCTGCGAAGCGCTCCACACAGATTGCAGGACGCTGGGGCTACGTCGTGATTCCAAAGATCCCAGAAGCTTGCGCAAACATTATAACATATGTAACTTACACATATATAGTTGCTGATGTGAAATTATTGATTGTTAAACAAATTACGTAACACACTCCTATAGGATTCTCTCGTATCGCCTGGAACTATCGTCAACAATATGAACGTTCAATGCCTGAATCTGAAATTATATGATGTGAGAAGTTTTTTTCATCGATTAGCCAATCGGTTACATGATAAATCTGGCATTTAATATTTTTTTCATATATTTATATAGGTTATGGGTTAACGCGGGCTAATTTTCCACAACTCGAAGACAGATGTGCGGCTACTTTCTTTGATATATTTCTATATTACTCACTTAGTTACTAGTCAGCTAGTAATTATTTTTTGCTGGATAATGGCACATTAGACTAAAGTATTAAGAAAACACGCAGTCGAGAGGTTTCTGTTGATTTTTTGTAATGTTACTTAACGTAAATAAAAATAACGTAGACGAGTTAAAACTTCCCCATAACATAAACCATATAGTGAGCGAATAGTCGTCATACCCGTGATACTCATGTCACGGATAATAAACCCTATTCCGTCATAAAACGTTTTACGCAAAATCCAAAATAAATGTTTTCGTCTAGTCCTGCTGGCGTCATCAGTGTTCATAAATCACACAAAAACATATCCGAAGTGAGGCAGATTAAGTGATTCGTAGGAAAGTTGGTTGCCGGGCCAAACAGGGAAATCCATTAAAGCGTCCCTTCAAAAGGAGACGAGACCGTAATCGGTTTATACATTTGCTGAAAACATTGGAAATTGTGGATATATATTTTCTAAAGATTAAAATTGTCTTTAGAACGGTGAACGTTAGTGGTTAAGTACCTACTAGTTATTTTTGGTGCCCATTTCTGTTTTACGCATTTTATTTAAGTCGCTGTAGAAGAAAAAACCCAAATAACATTAAAACACTCTACATTTTCAAAAAGTTTCCATATAAAATCCACTTGGCTTAAAATGTTGTTAATACGTACCTAACAAACAAAAATAACGGTACTCTTGCAAAATCCAGCATTTGACATTTCAAATGATGACATTTAATTGATTTGTAAAGTTATTTAATTTAATACCTATTAAAATATTTGCTTTCACGTTACTTAGTTCTGTTGTCACCAATGGCGTAGACTCTGGGGGGCGCAAGAATGGCCAGACCAGGCAGGACCCTAGGGTACCTATAATATCTAAAAAAAAAAACAAGGGCGCAGTTATAGAAGCTCGCACAGGGCGCAGAAAAGGCTATTTATGCCACACATGGCCATAAAGTGGTTTTTTCCGCACGCTGCGCGTACGGAAAAAGTCGCTTTCTGGGCAAGTGTAGACATAAAATTATGTACACAACACGGGAGGTAATAAAGAAAGCCCTCGATCGCATATTTACGTCCCTCGCTTGCAGCTCGGGCCGCAAACATCTGCGATCTCGGCCTTATTTACCACCCTAGTTGTGTAATGTACTATTAAGGCACTGGTTGTCACAATGAGCAAGAAATCTATTTCTAGAGCAGTTAAATAAGTAAACGTACCTATAAATCAAAGACAAACTTACTCGGCATCAAAGTTTCGAAGCAATCGAATCGATGAACAAACCTTCGACATATAAACAAAATTTCTCCGCTAATAGCATCCCCATATTTCGGGAGCGAAAAAATGAAAAGTAATGCAATGAAAAAGAGTAAAAACAACAATATGTACTTTGGGGAATTCGATTCAATTCAATACAGAGCCAATTTCGTTTTCAACCACCAACTCGTTACAACTTCCCACATTAAAAGAGAGTTAGAGTTCCATCGGAAATAAAAATCGAGCTTTTTATATATGTACACGTACAGTAAATGTAAATGTGGCGTTTGGAACTTTTGATCCGATTAATTCGAGAGTACAATTTTTTCGCGTACGTATAAATGAAAAGTTTTTGCGTATAAACTCGCGGACAATGAATTGGGGTCATATTCTATGAACAATTATATAGAAAATGACCCGAATTAATTGCCCGTGAGTGTAGAAGTATTAGTTTTGCTAATAGATAAAGCCACAGGGTATTAACTGGTTTGGCAACCCGTTTACACTTTTCCTTGTTGTTCCGTTATGATTGCGGATTTCAAATATATCTATAGACGAAAAAAAACCTGTATATGAATATTACGATTAACATATCAATCACTTCTATCTCACCCCCCTTTCTCTCTCTCTCTCTCTCTCATCCTAGCTATAATCTTACATGGATCAGTTTGCCGCACTTTTCTGATCTTCGCTCTTACCTCTGTCAACATCGTCTCTGGATTCATTAAAACTATAGTTATATTCCATAGTTTATACACAATATTAATATGTTCAAAGAAAAATAAATACAGTCACAAGACAAAATAACAAGCACGGCGGGTGAGTCCGTTCGGATTCATGCATCCGAGTTTACAAATAATCGGTTAATCCGATTGTCGAGATGAAATCCAAATGTCGACGTATTCGATCATGCAAGATTAGGCTGGATAACTTCGATTTATAAATACAAAAGTATTGAGTCTCAAGAGGCTTATGGATATTAGAAAATTATGTTTCTTTTCAATCTGTAATGATTGTATTAGTAATATTTCTCTTAAGGTGGGTTTAGACCAAACGAAAGAATGCACATTCTAACCCCACTCTACCAAATTATTTGTGTGTACAACCCACCTTCATGCATAAAAGTTTAACAACAAGTAAGTATTTAAATTCTAAAGATTGTAGGCGGGTGAGACTCGTTCTTTGTCATTTTCACCACTTACAGTTGAGTTCATTTACATGTAAACACTTAGGGTACGAACTGAGTGGACGCTCGAGCGGGGCGGGGCGTGCGGCGTTCATGTCAAACATAAACAAATGTATGTGAGCGTCCTGAGTGCACGCTGCACAAAACCCTTTGACGCTGCCCGCCACGCTGCCCGCCCCGCCGGACGCGACGCTGGACGCTCGCCACTCAGGCCTTACACTTACGGGAACAAATATATCTGAACACGACCCTATTGTCAGGAGCATAAAAGCGCGTTCAGATGTTTTTGTTCTCTTATATGTGTAGATGTAAATGAACTCGACTGTACATATATCATACAACTTACAATTACATAATCTGCTGCTGGAGAAACGAATAAAGTTTTACATGCAGGAAATAAATCATTATACCTATATTACCATTAAAACGCATATTGTAGATACCAGCGGCGTGGCGTAAAAGATACCCTTGGGCAAGCCGGTGCAGATTTGGCGTACATTTTCCTTAAGTGCTGTAGAATAAGGTGCTCAAATGCCTGATATTAGGCAAGCCGGTAGGAATCGAGTTCTTTGGACGCCACGCTACTGGTAGGTACCTTTGCTCTGTGAACGAACTATAAAAGGTCCTAAATCTATCTCTAGTTTATAAGCTTACTTCTTAATTGAGAGCATAAAACCGATTACTGAAAATTCTGTCAATAACACAGTTTAGTGAGCTATCAAACAGCCTTCATTTATACAACTATTAATTGATTATTCAACTATCGCACGTCATATAACTGCTGTGCCGATTCAAAACAATTCTCAAGTCGAAACCAAGTTTCATGACAATGCTGCGCAAACAGAAGCAAAGTTAATCGCTGAACAGATTAACAATAACAAACTAATATCAAAACAGACCAATCAATAACATACAGTTGGTAGCCAGGATTCCGTTTTAACATTTGTACAGGCAAAGTTAACTCCCAAGGGTAATCACAATATGGTAAACTAGTTCCAGAGCCCAGGAAACCCTTCACATAGTTTACAGGTCAATTTTCTTGTTGGGAAGTAATTTTGAAATGGGTGAACAATTGGTTTGGATCAAACATTCCCTGACATTTTTCGCGGGTTTGATTGACGGCTGGACTGGACTAACAAGTTTCGGCGAAGAAACAACTGTTACCCATTTTGTTTGCCAAAATGAATATTTCGTGCCATTGTCAAAGTTTGTTTCACTCTCTTCCTAAGAATAATCGTTTATTGGGCTTATTCAAATATTTACTATGTATTGATTTCTCGTAGGTTAGTAACGATTTTTAAAATATATTCCATCATCTTTGCTAGTTAGCGACATGGCAGTTTTGTATTTAAATTGTAAGCGCAAAAATAGCTCATTCATTGGTATAATCTTTGTTTCATAATAGAAGAAAGTACAAATGGTAGTCTTAGTGCCTTAAAGCATGCTTAACTAGTCAACCAATGGGCTTACACGAAACATTAACTTTGGTGCATGAGTTTAACGTCAGGGGAATTATTTAAGCAGATGAATTATTTGCTACCTAGTAAACATTTTTTATTTAATTCATTAAAATACACCGGGACTTTGATTCAAATCCGTGCATTTTATGGTAGCATCGCGAAAGATTAAGCAGTATCCAGCGGATTACACCTATAATAAAATCCCTCACAGCCCATCATAAAACAAACACTTTTATTGCATCCTTTAACCTTCGCCCATCCTTCCTTTACGAAGAAAACAATTTCTTACCGTAAATTTCACTTTAAAACTGTGTTTCAAACTTCTAATATCGAAATGCACTTTATCTATGAGAGCCTTTCACGCTCCAGGCGAGAGGGTGCACATCAAAGATGTCTTCGCGTTTATGCTGAAACTCTTCATGTGCGGCGCTGTACTTAAAGCGGAACGTGGCCCGCGCAGTCATTCAAATTGACGCCTTAAATGAATAAGGAAACAGTGCACATTAGAACGGGAAGTTTTGCGATATACTACGTTTTATGCTTATAATTTGACAGCTTCCGAAGGGTGGCGGAGTTTCGGAGCGTTCGGAGCCGCGCGATGCGTATACGTAATAAAGCCAATAAAGTTTATACCCTTTATCTTAAACGTTAGTCAGCGCTTGACGTTCGACTCAAGGTTTAAGAGTGAAATTTCGAGTAATTTGTTTTGCATTTAGACACGTTTGTGTTAATTACGTTGTTGGGGATGGAAGTTCGAATTTCGTCTTTTGCTGTCGTTGTTGTAACAAGGTCTATGTTTAATTGTGGCGGACAGCAAACTTCTGCCCGATGATCGTTAAATTGTTGATGAATCATCATATTTTCAGCTGTGTATAAAACTGGATATATCCGCGTTTCGCGGGCCTAGTAAGAGATAATAGTACATTGTGTATCAAGGGCGGTAGGTAAGGAATTACAAACGAGTGTTTGTTACAAGGCCGAGGCGAAGCCGAGGGCTTTAATAACACGAGTTTGTAATTCCTTTACCGCCCGTGGCACACACAATGTTTTTCATCACACTTGTGAGGAAATCTAATTAAAATTAACCTTACTTAACCTAAATAAAATTGTAAAACTGACAGTGACATTAGTGACATATCCATAGACAATGCGCAACGTTCGGAAACCATAGCGGTACAGACCTAAAACGGTTGATTTTATAATTGCAAAATACTGAAATACACTATTGAAACATTTAATTAATGTTACAGAAATATGTGTTTACATGTATTTGCAATACCAGTTCTCTTTAAATAAATATTTCAGTGATAAAAGTTAAAAAAGTAAGTTGGCGTTTCCTTTGAACATGACAAATAAGAGTAAAACAGAACCAGCGTTTCAAATTTAAAAAGAAAACCATTACGCCCTAGGGCGTAATAGCTCATTTACGGCCCGCAAAACCTACGTGTAATGCACCATTTTCGAGCAAGTGTGATGAAAAATACTTTTCATCACACTTGCTCGAAAATGGTGTCATTACACGTAGGTTGTGCGTGCCGTAAATTGCCTATTACGCCCTAGGGCGTAATGGTTTTCTTTTTAAATTTGAAACGCTGGTTTTGTTTTACTCTTATTTGTCATGTTCAAAGGAAACGCCAACTTACTTTTTTAACTTTTATCACTGAAATATTTATTTAAAGATAACTGTTATTGCAAATACATGTAAACGCATACTTCGGTAACATTAATTAAATGTTTAAATATTGTATTTCAGTATTTTGCAAATATAAAATCAACTAAAATGGCCGTTACCACTATGGTTTCCGAACGTGACTTAACATTCGCATTGTCTATGGACATCACTCACTATGAACGTCACTGTCTGTTTTAATATTTTCTTGTCATACTGGGTGGATTAGTAAGGATTTTTATTTAAGATTTCCTCACAAGTGTGATGAACAACATTGTGTGTGTGTGCCACGGGCGGTAAAGGAATTACAAACTCGTGTTATTAAAGCCCATGGCTTCACCGCGGGCTTGTAACAAACACTCGTTTGCAATTCCTTCGTTACCGCCCTAGATACACAATGTACTATTGTATTGTTTATATTTCTACAATCACTAACGCTTTTAAGATGAAGTGACTACTGGTCACGTGATTTTACGTTATGTCATTGGTTTTTCTATTAAATATTTCGAACAGTAATCAAATTTCACTTATCTACGGCCGCTGATGACGATCAATGATCCCATACCTGGAACAAGATGCAAAAATATAATTACATTATGTTGAAAATTATAAAATGTACCATTAATTTTATACCGATATCGGGTAATTCCATGAAATGTAACGCACGTTACCATTTCATCGCGTTTTAATTTATATTATGATGCAAGTTTAACTTAATTTCACCCTAGATAAGTAATAATTTAATCCTTTGGTGTATGGACATGGACACTTAAATTTACACCATCAATAATAAGACACTCTGCCATGGAATTAGCCTGTTCTGAATTTAGTTCCCATGCCGAAATACATATAACGGCTTAAAATATTTTTTGCTACAATCTGCATGATTAAATTTGCATTTCAAATATCTTGAACCTCAAATTCGAGACATTAATGGGTAAAAGTTAATATTATGTTGATTTACTGTGTCCTTTATGCTATTGATTGCTATCAGGATTAAATATGCATATGAATAGGCGATCTCGAGCCAATCAGACAACTAGAAGTGGGTCAAGTTCAACTGACGGTGTTTGGCCTCAATGAAGATATATACGGTGATGGTCAAACTATAGGGAGTTCTTTATAGTTTAACAATCACCATATATCTTACACACTTATCACAGTGAAGTGAATTAAACTATTCAAAAATGTTTACTAATAACACTAATAGGCAAGCCGGTTAAAGGATTTCCAAAGAAACCTTGCTATAGGCATACTCGCATTATCGAACATACCCTAACAATAGTTAGTAAGGTTAAATATTACATATCCTTGCTTTCACCACTGTAAACGAGGGCCTTTTCCATTGTGCTGGCACCCTTAGGTTTTTAAATACCTACATGCCATGTCTATCTTTTAGTTGTCTAATAATATTAAATTTTTTGGTCTAAAATATCGTTTTCATAATTCGGTGTGATTTTATTGTGGCACAAACAGCATGCATCCTAGTTTAGTAATTTATAATTTCAAAGCAAATAGTGAGTGCATTATGCGCTATGTGCAAGAATTTATATGGAATGTTCAAGGCGTCAAAGTAGGATAGCGTAAAGAGAAGAAAGTGGAATATTAACCTGAATAACTGCGAATGGCACATACGATGCATGATAATAACCTAATCCTAAGGCATGTAACGCACTGCTAGTTGAATGTTGAATTACGTACCTATAATACGATTTAAATAAATTATTTAAGAGACTTAAGTCGTTCAATAAACAGCACAAGTGACTAGATTGGTTCGATTAGGCCGCGAAAATCTGCCAGCTCTTTTTGCTTTAGAACGATATGAATGTTATATTGATACTCAAAAAGTATAAGCACCATTAGTGTTATTGGCGTTTATGCCCTAAGAGCTTAAAGGTATTGATATGTTATATGATGACGACACCGGCGAATTGCAAGTTGACTTAAAAAGTCTAAAAAGCGAAAGGCACCGTGACATCTAACATCAATCCAACAAAAACAAACAAATCTGAAAAACTGACTGTAGAAAATAATTGGGAATTTCAGAAGTAAAAAAAAAACAAAAAAATGCCGTAGGGCATTAATGCTGCTAATTGCACTTTTGATTTGTGCCCTTCATAGCGGTGACAGATTAATCGTTGTTTTCTCGTAAGTGCGTGTAGTACAGTTTTCTTTAATTAGCGTACAATTTAGTACATTTTTACTGATTCATAAAAAAATCACAGAAAGTATCCTTCCTAGCGGTGACAGATTAATCGTTGTTTTCTCGTAAGTATGTGTAGTAATTATTTTTTTAACTAACGTACAATTTAGTACATTTTTTTGATAATTTCGGTACGATACCATGACTCCGCCAGAAAGTATGACACTTTGATTTTACCCAACTACGCGACGCAAAGGAGGGTAGGTAATGGGTTTATTAGTGCAATAAAGATGAAAGAGTTAAATAAAAGAAAAACGGAAATAGGACATTACACAACTAGGGTGGTAATACAAAGAAAGGCCGAGATCGCAGATGCTTGCGGCCCGAGCTGTAAGCGAGGGACGTAAATATGCGATCGAGGGCTTTCTTTATTAACTCCCGTGTTGTGTACATCATTTTATGTCTACACTTGACTAGAAAGCGGCTTTTTCCGTACGCGCAGCGTGCGGAAAAAGCCACTTTATGGCTAGGTGTGGCATAAAATATAGTTTACTAATCTAAATAATTTAAGGGGAAATAACTGCGAAACGTAATTTAAAAAATAAACGAAATACATTTAAAATAGTATTTTATGCAACAGTTGTATAAGAAGGTTCAAAAAATGCGAATTGCGTGAGTTGCGATACGAGCCGCGAATGCGGCGAGTATCGCAAATAGAGACGCAATGAGCGTTTTTTGACTTAATTATACAACGTTGCATACAATACTTTTTCTACGACAGGTTTTAAAATATAAAATACAAACAAGGCATAACCTGCAAAGAAGGCAAATATGACGTATGACTGTCAGTATGTGTCTATGGTAAACTTTTTATTTTTTAAATGAAGTTGACACGCAGTGAATATATTAAAAATACTTTTGTTTTTATGTTGGCATCAATGAATTTAGTTCAGAAAGTTTAGTTTTTCTTAAAAGCCGTAGGATTTTAATTGTTTGTTAAGTTGGTAGTTGTGCATTTTTACCGTAAAGTTAAAATTGAGCGCTTAATCCTTGATCTAAGTTTAACCTAGATTTAGAAGTCTGTGGTTGCTAGCAATAACGTAAAGTGGCTATAACGACACTAGTGCTGTTATGGGGAATAGAGTATAGACTTCTCTGAACTCATATTATGTATGTTCTTATATTAGTGTTCGTGACCAAGTAAAAGACAGATAACAGTACAGGAGTAGAAAAACAACATTAATCACAACTTAAGCATATTTAGGTACGGCCACGGACTTTAATTGCTAAAGCCATTTAGGGTTCAGTCTAATTTTGTCGTGTAATTACACAATCTATGACACGACTATTGTAAGCTGAACTCTAAATGGCTCAACAATTAAAGTCCGTAAGTTTACCAACTAAGATTAAATGTAATTCATGTATAAGTACATATATTATTTAGCATATAATATACTCATCTCCACGTTAAAACAACCTAGAGCAAATCTAATTTTACTGAACTTTATATTACTAATCTAATTTAAGGGGTCATTACTACAAAAAGGAATTAAAAAAAAAAAACAAAATGCGAGTAATCTATCGATAGAGCCATAGTTTGATTGTGATAATTTTTTATCAGTTGCAATCATTACGGGTCATTGGCGTGCAATTTTCCTTTCATAAAACTTGCAACATGTTGACGCCATAAATACACCTCATTTGTACTCGGCTTAGTTGTTTGTGGGTTTCGTGAAATTTGTTTAACGTATGACGAAATAGGAAATTGTGGGGGAATTAAATTTAATTAACCACGGTTTGTGTGCTTTTGCGAGTTCGTTTGTGTTCTGGTTGCCCGAGATACAGTAAGTTTGCTATCCGATCCGATAGATGGCGGTATAAAATCTGACGTTATTTTCATATATTTATTTTGGAATCCAAATAGCACACGACGTCGTTTTTTTTCTATAACATTGCTCTCTATAGGTCCTGTGTTCCAGGACCTCCAACAGGACTATACCTGATTGTGTAGGGGGCTAGGCCTTCGCTGACACGGATAGATTAATTTAGTGCTCACCTAATATTGTAAGGTGTATGGGTGAGTAATGTTGAGTCCTGGGGGGGGGCACTGAGTCAGACACGTAAGAGACGTCATAGCAAGAGTAGCTCACTCCGCAATTTCGAAAATGCGTTCCGCCTGGTGGTCAGAACCGAAAGTTAGTTTTCTTAGAGAGAGACACTTCTGTACGTAGGACTATTAGTAATTCTGTGGCTACAAATATACAGGGTGGCCCAAACCTTGAAGTCATAATTTTTTTTTAGATTCCTCACGTCGTGGGCTATCAGAATATACCCCATGTATGTTAGCCGATTTTTTGGAGTTTTCGAGTTATTAATTTTTTAAGGTTTCAATGAATTTATGTAATTTTAAAATAGTTTTTAAAATTACATAAATTCATTGAAACCCGTTTTTTAAATTTGAAATCTAGTGCAAAAATTTAACTGCGACTTACTTGAACACAAAACTTTCACTTTTGATGTTGTTTTGTGTAACTTAACTAAAAGTTAGGAACCTGAATATTTTATGGGAGAAAGTACAATTAATAAGGATAAAATCACAAAAAAAACACGCAAAAATAACCCACCAAAAAAAAGTTACATGACTTGAAGTGCACACCCGAAGAATTATTGAAAAAAAAACCTTAAAAAATTAATAACTTGAAAACTACAAAAAATCGGCTAACATATATGGGGTATATTCTGCGGGCCCACGACGTGAGGAA
This sequence comes from Eudemis profundana, assembly GCA_947034925.1. NCBI lineage: Eukaryota > Metazoa > Arthropoda > Insecta > Lepidoptera > Tortricidae > Eudemis > Eudemis profundana. Next base: position 10,292,359 of record OX344811.1, read on the forward strand.
TCTAAAAAAAAATTTATGACTTCAAGGTTTGGGCCACCCTGTATACAAAACATATAGATACAAAACAGTGAGTCATTTTTGGCGGAGGGTTCTGTACAGTCCAGTTCATCATTATCTGAGCAAAGAGTCCGCAGTTTGGTCCAACCAAAAACACCTAGATCAGATATTTTTGATCCGTTCTTTGCTCAGATAATGATGAACTCTACTGTACATCATTTTGCCTACAAATTCTAGTAACAATTATATTGGGTGTGTTTTAAATATTAATAAAAACATTTGTAGATCTATTAATATATTTAGACCACTATTTTCCCAAACTTTTTCTAACTTAGCATTACTTTGTCTGTTTTATTATTAACAAAGATCACAAATTTATTATTAATTTAAAAACATATTTCGATACCTTTAGACTCAAAGGGCGTAAACGCCATTAGAACCTACGGCGTTTACGCCCTTTGAGTCTGAAGGTATTGATTTACTAGGTTTAAATCTTAAGTCAAGAATATTTAATATATGAAATATCCTCATATACACACAGGTTCAACAACCTAGAGCAAACGTTTCACTGCACCGCATATGTTGCATAAAAAGTCCAAGAGGGCAAAATAGCAAATAACCCAAGTTAAATCTACGAGTAAAACCTTATCTAACCAAGTAAAGCAGCAATTATCCCATTAGTATTTTATTTGCACAAGGCATGCATGCTTTTAATCAGAAGAATGCATATCGCTGCAATAGTTAAATGCCGGGGAATTAAGTTTAATGCCTCCGAGGGTGTTTGCTACGTGACTATTGCGATTTTGCACGCGAATGCTCTGAAAATTACGGTTATACAAACAATTCATTAAAATAACGATGTTTGAGGGCTACGGGTTTTGAGTTTCGTAGTTGTTAGATAACCTTGTAGGATCTAAATGTTCGTGAACTAACGGTAAGGGTCCGGTACCCTTACCGTTAGCTCAGATTAAGGGATTGCTGCGTCTAATTTTGTCAAAATAAACCTTTGCGGCCGTGCGGCAGGCGAGTTCTTAATTGTCGATCACGCACCGGAAGACGTAACGTAGTTACGCCCTTTAAGTCATGGCATGGTGAAGGTCTTTGCAATAAGCTGAATACGGGCGGCGCAGGACCAATGGTGCCTTCCTTTGGGGGAGTCCTATGTCGAGCAGTGGATGTCTTTCGGTTGATAAATATACAGCCTATACAAGACGCATTGCAAAAAACGTTTTATAGGCTCTTCTACATGTTCTATGCAAACAGCAAACTACAGTAGAAGTGTTGACCACTAAAGCATATGTGGACAATAGAAGGTAAGCAGTGAAAGTCCGGGTGATTGAAAATGTGATCTGCGCTAATCGAATCCATGACCCAACATGGCTTCACCCAAAAACCAGAGACAATGGAATCGTAATAATGACGACTAAATTTCGATGATGCCAAATAATTTCGTTCGGCAGTGTTTAAAAGGGTTTGAATGGAGGCAGACAATGACTATCGATTATTACTTAAATAGGGTTAGCTGAAGGCGTTCGATTAGACAAATTATACACTGCAGCACCACAGTATTAAGTTACGGTTAAAGCGCCTTTATTAACTAGCTACTGAGTTCTGCATCGGAATGCCCTGTTTAGTATCGTCCCCCAAATACAGAGTACGTAATATCTACAAGAGGATATTAACAGATAAGCGAGGTAGTAAAGCGGTCGTGAAACCTACGCTGAGCAATAGAAATAGATTGAACACGTAGATTATCATGAGGTAGAGTTTTTGCTGTGATACTAATTATATTATAGCAGATCTAAATCTCTAATATTTGTAAAATCCCTTGAGTAGTAGTTTAGGTCCAAAAATATGATTTCAGATAAAGGTTATTATTATATTAAGTTTTTACTATTACTTATATTATATTATATATAAGCCTTTTCCCGCGACTTAGTCTGCTTAAAATTAAAGCTTTATATACCATACTCAAGCAATGGCTGATTTCCCGTACAAACTTCGACCCCCCTTTTCACTCCCTTAAGGGATGATTTCTAGGTTAAAAGCTATCCTATATATCAGACTATCTTCATACCAAATTTTATACTAAGTCGGTTTAACGGTTTTAGCGTAAAATGGTGACAGACCGATAGACAGAGTTACTTTGATAATTATGATATGCATTACATTTGGATTTTGGAGCAAAAGATATCAACGGGTTTCCGTAACTAGAGACTTTGAAAATAATATTTAATTAAATTGCATAAAAAATTGGTTGATGGGATATTATACTTATATCGCATCTATAAACCATAGATCCAGGCATCTAATATACTTCACAAGCTACTTTCAATATTGAACAAACAACAAACAAATTAGATCTATTTCAATAAAGTTATAATGCAAGCACCACAGCGTAAGTCGACCCCGTTACGAACAGACATCCGACTCCACTAGTTTATAGTTAATTTAATTTTCCACAATGGCTATTCCTGAATGTCGGGGTAAGTGCGGCACAAAAAACCCACTCGGCTGGATCTCGTAATTGCACTAATTAACTCTCGGAGTCACGTAGAAATTAAGACGGCGAAGAAAATTTCAAGTGGAGCATTTCTAAGCGAACGAACGTCTAACGACATGAAAAAACGATCCGAGTCATGTGACGGGACGCTTGTTTTATAATTGTGAAATTGCTCTCAAAATCGATTAAATGCTATATGAAAGATTTTTTTTATTTTTTTATAGGCCCGTGGAAATTGACGCGTAAAAACACAACACGTTTGAGCAACACGCGAAAAACTACGCAATTTTTGAGCTTTTTTGAATTTCTGCTCTAACTAATGCATTTTTGACAGCAACATTTTTGGCACAATGTAACTGCATTTTTATTATATAAACTACTTAAGTTCTATTAATTTTTACTGCGAAGGGGGCCGAATTTTTTAGATATATTTTAGTTTTAGGTACATGTTTATGTATATGTTTTAATTTTTACTTTAGGCTTTTATTTTAGGTGTATATTATTTCTACTTTAGGGTTTTAGTTGAGTATTTAGTTTTTAATTTAATTTGTAAACTTGATAATGTATTTTATATTATTTGCGTATTATATTTATCAGGATATCTATAATATTTTTACTGTAAGTGTAGTTACCGAGATTTAAGGTTTTGAATTTGATGGAATTCCAAAAAGCAGGGGTGCTCTTTCAAGCTTTGTGCTCACCTTGCCCGTTTAGACTTTAGATCTAGAGCTAATACTCAGCACAGTTGTGACTTGAATAGTCTTGACTACTTTGATATTAAGAACTATCAAGAAACCTCGCGCGGGTAGTAGGGGGAGAGGCCAGAATTTTGATTTCGTCGTTTTTAGGGTTCCGTACCTCAAAAGGAACCCTTATAAGATCACTTTGTTGTCCGTCTGTCCGTCCGTCTGTCTGACAAGACCCTTTATCTCGGGAACGCGTGATGGTATCAAGTTTAAATTAAAACCATATACTCAGGTCTTCGGTCCCTTGAAGCTCTGAAACGTATATAGGTTATAGGTTAACGCGGGCTTATTTTCCGCAACTCGACGATAGTCTTTATTTAAAGTATTTATACGGAACCCGCGGTGGGCGAGTCTGACTCACACTTGTCTGATTTTTTCTTTGTTACTATTATTGCGTGGAAATAAAGCGTTTTCTGACCGCCTTAAGGCCGATTCCGCGACGACAGGTGAGGTGACCCTTAAGAGGAAACAGGAGGGCAGTTTTTCCATACAAACGTAGTCCCCTGTTTCCTCCCTGGATAATGCCAGTAGAGCAATAATTTTTTGTCCAAAAATCTATGGCTACTATTGATATGTTCCTATGTTTTCCTTTTTACAATAAATTGATTCTCAAAAGAGACATTAACCTTCAAAAACCTAAAAAAAAATGCCAGATTTTCCGCTGTGTTCACACATCCAAAAAACAAATTTGACTAGATTATTAAAAAAAAGGAAAACATAGGAACACGGCCAAAGCCTCTCTTTAATGTTTAATGAAAAAATTAGTTAAATAGGTTAAGTTTTGGGGAAGAAATCAGGGGACTACGAAACGTTGTTTTAATGAAATTTTAAAAAGTATTTTCGGTCCAAGCTGCAGTTGTCTCTATCGCGCTCTGCGGGGGAGAGGCGGGCAGTGCGGGACAGCGACACATTTTACAAATACCTAATTTTCAATTCTCTCGACCTTACTGTTTCCTCTTAACACAGTACCTACAATAGCCGTAATGTTTCTTCCTACAAAATGTAGGCACATCGCGCGCTTGTGTGCGCGCCGTGTACGAACGCACTAGAAGCAACGTTTCAAGAATACGTAAGAATGCTCCAGTATGGATCATAGATGTGCTATCGCGCATCTGTGTGAATTCCTGTCGCGCGCTCCTAGACGGCCGAAGTTAGACTACTTGTTCATCTTTATACTTTGCCGTTAAGCTGTCTACGAAGTTAACGGTCCTGAATTCGATTCCGTACAAGGGTAAATATTTGTGGGATGAGCTTGACTAGCAATTTTTGTTTGATATAAATGTACTGTATATGCATTTATAACCGCAATAATTTAAGCGCTCTTATTGTTGAACTTATTAAAAAAAAAGAAAAATTTAACGTTTACCTACCGATTTAAATCAATATACCGTACAGTTTAATTACAAAAAAAACATTGATAAAATTTCCATTTAAGACAGTTTTAAAAACTTTCTATTTAAAACCCATAACCAACTTCAACTATTCTACATTTGAATGAAAAAGTAATCCAACTAGAAATTTCGTATTAAAAGTTACTTAGATTCGGCTTGAGTTTGGTAAATTAGAGTAACTTTGAATGTTACTTCTACATTAAGTAAGTGCATTTGTAATAGAATTTCGAATTCTAGATTTTTTCTTATTACATGTTGGAACGGCCAGATTAGTCTTCATTGGATTACTAGACTTAGTAACGAGATCCAAACTTTAGTCCTGGCTAAATAAAGTTGGTTTTAAATGTTTCTTGTGGTCTTAAAATTAGTATTTAAGGTAATATAAAAATTTTATTATCATCATTAAAATAAATAAGACCTCACGTTGATACCATACCTTATTTCTTTTTACAAACGTTTATTGAATTTTACATGCGTTTTCATATTTGAAACCCCTTTTATTCTACCGTTAGATAATCTTAAAAAAAACAACACTTCACGTAATTTTATCGTCAATATTACCATATTTAATCACTATGTTTAATAGCTACAGAGCAAGTTGTTATCGTAAAAGCATTTTAATGAAAGCACTTCAGCAGTCTGAACCTTATTAACCTAGATATAAATGCAATCAATAGTCTGAGAAGGATAGCATCTTTATCTAGCCATTATACATCAGTGCATTTCGTTCTTCATAAAATGTCTAAATGAATGACTGACTACCTACGCCATAAACTCGGCTCTTACTACTGAATTTTGCTCAATCAAACAAACGACTACCTCTATCTACATATTGTGTACTGTATACCTATCCATTTCTGATAATTTCGAGGAACTGATTTCTCTATCTACAAATATCGGCGAATTCCCTGCAGATTCCACCTCTACTAACATGACAATTTTGGTCATTGTAATGACATTTAGCTATAGAATTTGGCAAGTGTTAGACAATCCCTAAAAATGGTATGCTAGGCTAGTGGAATCTGTGTGAAGAAAATTTGTGCCCGTATTTGTGGATACAGGAATAAGATACCTACTCCAAAAGTACTTTTGTGATCAAATCAGTCAAACTGAATAACCTAATCAAACCTGAAACTACTACTACTAAACAATAGAAACAGCGCGACTAAAACTAGCATGCGAACATGACAACGTGTTTTTAGAAACCAGGTCACCGAGCGACCTGTGCTAGAAATCACAAAGGAAAGAGGCTTTGATTCATAAACCTCCGTAATCCGATACACGGAAGCCAACACCGGTAGTCGCTGAATATTCAGACAGTTAACGATCAAATGCTCTTGAGAAACAATGCCGTAATAGAGTTCCTTCTGCATGTTAAAGTTCTGTTTATGTAATGCAAGTAACAAAATGGTAGGTTGAGATAACGGTAACGCGAGACTTGTGTCAAAAGGATCAAAATTTGGCTTTAAAAATTGGTTTTGTGAAAACAAAGGAGATGCATAATTGATAAAATAGCTAGGTTAATCTAGGTCATTATATCAACGATTCCCTCTAGATCATATAAAATAGGGACGACCACTATCTATCATGGATGGAAATATAATACGAACTGATATTTCTACTTTAAAATTTCGTGAAAGATACTCTGCTGATACTTGCACGCTGTATCCATTCCTAAAGAATTAGAACCATTTTTTGCTAACAGCCTTTAAATACCTATGTTTGTTAAATTTCAACGGGTTTAATGACGTGTATTAAAGCGCCATCTCGTACTAATTTAAAAGTTTTAAAACATTTCATTTTTGCCGAAAGATGTTGCAAAATATAGCATAATTTTACTAGGCATATTATAATTCGTTTTTCTAACTCTGTTCCAACATAAATAAAGCACATGACGCCAAGCGCATGACTGTCAAGTATACAACGACTTCATTTTCCAATTATTTTAGCACAGAATCAGCTAGCGCTCAGGTGACATCTCCAGAGCTCAAATTAGGCTTTGGAACGCATTGCAGTCACGTCAGTTGTCAGAGGCGTGTTTAATATCAAATTACCAAGCGCTCGCTCCGCCAAATTATAATATGATAATGACGTCGAAATACTTGCATACGCCAAAAGGATTATGCAGAAGCTGCAAACGGTAATTAATGACGAAGTTTAGCCCTTCACTCGCGTCAAGCGCTCTGGATGACAAATCAAATATTGCCTCGGACAAAACTTGGAAGTTTCCAGGGTAAAAAGTGTAAATATTGGTTTTGATTAATTAAATTAACCGATTTTAGTAGAGGAAAGTTGATTGCTTAAGTTTAGTAGAATTTGTAATTGAGTTATCATAACAAAGGGTTACACAGCATTCGATTTTTCAGAGGTCAAGAGGAATAATTTTGGAATACTTTTTCTTCTAGAGCAGTAGCCTAAGGATAAGGGGCTTCAATACCTTCACATGGGCAACCCTTGGCAATCGCGTTTTAGAGGACACGCCACAGCATAGGACACCATTATCTACAGGGCCTAGTGATGCGAGATGAGTATAGCCTTAAGGAATGCGCTGGTGGTGTAATACATGCGGGGCGTGCGAGGCGGAGTGCACTATCGCTGGGGCGATCTTCCACCTCAGGCTCCGACTGCGTCCGACTGGCTAGTCTATTTTAGGTTTAATTTCATTTAAAACGTGTACTTATATTTCTAATCGTTAGAACAGAAAATGTTCAGAGGTATTTGCTAAAAGTGTTCCAGACATCTAATACAGTTAATTGCACACAATTTACTCTAATTACACTGTAATTTACGTTGTTTTTCGTTTGTTCCCGCCTAATTAATCTAATGATATCAATTTGATGAATAGTCGAAAAAAGTAAAATAGTACATTACACATCTAGGGTGGTTATACAAAGAAAGGCTGAGATTGCATAAGTCTGCGGCCCGAGCTGCAAGCGAGGGACGTATATATGCGATCGAGGGCTTTCTTTATTACCTCACGTGTTGTGTACATCATTTTATGTCTACACACTTGTCTGCAAATCACATATCTGAAATCTATAAGGTCTGATAATAAACATGAACGGACAGCTAAATACAACCACATGGCAATGTTCCGTAATTTAAATGCAATAATAAAACCTGAACCGAGTTAAGCCCTATGGCCGAAGTTACTCCCCAGGGCGAAAGTACTCCGACCTTACGGTAGTTGAAGTAAACCGGTACCTTTATATATTTTTTCGGTAGCAAAATTACCGCAATGGTGATATGGCCGCAAATCTTTTTTATATATCACAATATTTTTTACATCATATATTCCAGAAACATAGTATCTTTGATGTTCAAGTTACCTCAAAAGCTTAACTATTTATTATTAAACATCGCCCACCTTACTCATTAGTGATATACAACGTGGTCTTAACCTTTTTCTCTACGAGACCTGGCCAGAGACCATTGGCGGATGAGTTTTGTACGGGGCTTTGAGCTCCGGTTATACACGTAAAGCGTATTTATAAAAGCCCACAGGAGGTCTGTAAGTCGGTTTCGCTTTGAAGCGAGAGGCTTAGAGAGGTAATCCGTCGGAGGTCAGTTGAGCAGCGTCACCTGCTTCTCTGAGGATTTTTTATTCAATCTTGTATGGTGCCCGGTAGAAAGGAAACAAGGTTCCGGATTTATAAAGGACGGAAAACGGGAATATGTTGTGATACGATAAACATTGACAGTTTTCATTCGCTTGCGGCGTTTCGGCTAATAATCACATCAGCACATCTTACTAATATTATAAATATGAAAGTTTGTGAAGACGTTTGGATATTTGGATGATTGTTACTAAATAACGTCGCATCAACTGGATGGATTCAGCTGAATTGGTATGCAAGCAGACAAATTCCTGGATAAAAACATAAGATACTTTGTATACCGGTAATTAGTTCCCATGGGATAGTAACGGGCGAAACCGCGGATAAATGGTAGTCTTCAATATAAAGTAGGTACGTGCGTGTTGCCGACCCTTGAAATGGGGATAAAATTTGAAACACATTTTCTTTAGGGAACGTAAAGGTACACAAAGAAACGATTTTTCAAAATTAAACACCTTACGATTCGAAATGGGTATGAAAGTAGTATGAAAAAAATCAGAAAATTGGATTACGAAGTCACGGGTGGCATCAAGTATTGACATCAAGTATTGACCGGGCATTGTGATTGTCGGGCCGGGTGGTTGGCCGTTGCGGTCCCTGGGCTCGAACCAGGTCGCTGGCCAGACCACCCAAGGGCGTCCGACCGTGTGCCGTACACACAGTCGACACGCACATCGGGCTGGAGCTGTGCGAGGAAAAAATCCACCAATGCCGGGCGGCGCTGAGTGAGGCTAGGCACGTTGATTGGTGGATGTTTTCCTCGCACACCGCTTAGCTATACCTCGCACAGCTCTCGTGGAAACCCAGCCTTATTCCGTGGTATTGATTAAAATTGACCCATTTGCTATTAGGGACAAAATTATAATACGAAGTGTGTCCTAGATGTATAATGACGACAGCAAACAACTCAAGTTATTAAATACTCGAAAATAGACCTCAATCCATAACTAATTGACAGAATACAGTGCTTGTTTGTGAAGAGAAATTATTATGCACTTATCATTTAATTAAAGTTCTTAAAGTACCTAGAAGGCCAGTACATTTTCTATTTGTTTTTTTTTTATTTATCTAAAGGTTGTAACTTTTACGCACGGGACATAATAATTTAAAAATATAGGTTGCTTTACATTCCAATGAGAAGTTCCGTTGGGATAATTACAGGAATAACCCAGGCGAAGCCGCAATCACCTTTCAGTTACATATAATATAAGTAGGTGAGCGGGACAGTAAAAACGTAGTTGCAATAGATGCTTTAAAAATTTGACGCGATCAAAACAGCGAGCCAAAGCTACTTGGTCGATAAATTTAATGGCCAATAGATAAATCAATCGAGCCGTATTCCTATTTTGCGAGTAGCCCACAAATCACTCCGCGTGTTGCCATCGGCAGATATTCATCTCTCGCGCTTTTTGACAACCCGCGTCCGACATTTTGCCATGTATAAGCTTTATCTTCACATTTCTCTGTATTACACAGTGTACTTTTATATGTATATGGGTGGCAAAGATTTTTATGTAAAGTAGAATATCGAATTCGAGATCAGAAATGTAAACCAAAAAAATAAACGCAAGCGGTGGTAAGTCTAAAATCATTGAAATAATTATAAAAAATAAAATATTCACAGGTAAACACTGTTGTATGGATATTTAAAAATATTTTACTTAGTTATAAAGCGAATTAATATTTTTTTATAACGTATTTGTGGTGTTTAAGTAAATTATATGGAGTTTAAATTTATACTACTAGTAATGGTAAAAAGTTTTAAACATTTGGTTCGTAATCAAATAAAACACCAGGCATTTTTTTATATCATTATCAATTTTAAATATTTCTTTGCATGTATTTAATATTTCTTTGTATTGTATGTATTTCGTTGCATTTTGCTGTTAAGTATTTGTTTCTTGTTAAGTTCTATATTTGTGCGTGTTGATTAATGAGTATAATCGTGTTGTAGACATAAACCTTTTTTACTTCACAATATACCGGCTAGTTGTAAAACAGCCGAAGAAAAAGCATGTGAAAAAAAAGAGTAACTGTGGTTTAAGGTGTATTTTTAACACGTGTTCTTTCTAGACTAACTATAAATGTCCTAGTCTTCCACCCAATATCTGTTAGGTGGGTCATTTTCATTTTAGGTTACCATTTGGTTATTTTTTCTTGTCCCAACTCGAAAAGATTTAAAAAAAAAACTACGTATTACAGTATCGTAGATGTTAAGTGTTAATTATATTATTAACACATTTACCTACAGGTTGGAATAGGTTTTAATTGAGATATCTTTTATTTTGTACTCAAAATAATTAAATAAAAATACTACTTTTTTGGCGTTCCATACAAAAGAGCGATGTCCCACTTCCATTTTTACATGTAAAAATATCAATAAAAAAATATTTTTCTATGTAAGCATACATATATTTACCACTATCCATATCAGCATCGATGGTACTTTATTTTAATAATGTTATTAACAACGAAACAATAACAAACCAGGAGAAAATCGAATTTAACTACATGTCCCGCGTTTTTCGTCTTCTGTGTAACGTGTGTAACGCGAGCCAATAATTCGAAATTTTGAAGTAATTTGAACGCATCGTTAATTTATTTTGGTCTAGCAACATTGTAGGCTTCTACCAATCGACGAATGACAGCGTCGCCATATTGTTTTAGTTTGAGAACGGTGCAAACAGGTCGCACACGTGATTTTTCTTTCTGTTTTTTATAAGTCTAACGTGAATTTAAGAGGTAAGTACACATAAATAACATAAAAACTTTTGTGAATCGCATAGTCATATTATTAACGATGTAATACAAATGGCAGTAATCATAAAATGTCGTACAATGTCTCTGTAATTTGGCGAAGGTTATGTTGATACCGCGAAATTTGAATGTTCGGTGTAACGTTGCTGTTACACACAATTCTGTGTTACAGTGTGTTACGTAACAAAAAATGGTAAAGCTGCATGCACGACGGACAAAACTCTATTATTGCAAGCTTTTATTTTTTTGACAGATTTAACGAAAAATACGTTTATTGAACTTCTATACCATTTTAAAACTGTAAAATAGAACTTTCACCTAATTATGTAGTTTTATTTTTGTTTACCTTCAAAACAAAACACGATTTCATACATATTATATTATAATTTTCAGTGATAGTAAATTTTGTACGCCGAATACCGAAATTGGCTACAAAATTTATGATCACGTGATATTATAATTTTTAAATTATTACATACATATAAATTTTTTTATTGCTTACGTTACGAGAAGAAAATACAACAGTGTGAACAACCCTTTATTAATATTTGTTACACACAAAATTTGTTCTACGTAACGGAACGATTTTTTTTTGTGTGTAACTTTTGTGTTACGTACACCTAAAATGAAAATGACCCAGGTACTGAAAATGTGTATGCGTAAATAAAATTCACATGTAAAAAATGCATTAGATAAAAAAAAAATTATACCCCTGGAAAGTCACTTTGACATTGACAGTTGTGTGTTTACATTTTTGATCTCGAATTTGATATTCGACTTTAGTGACAAAGATACATTGAAAAATCTTCATTTTGTAATACCATTTCGCCATTATATGTATTATTCTTAATTAATGTGAAAGTTAAACATATTTAAGAACATTTTCTGCCACATTCTGAATTGATAAAAACCGGACAATTATCCTTTATTGCATAGACTTATAGGATTTCCTGTAATCTATAGGTGTAGGACTACTTTCCATACTTTTGAATTTTGTAAACGTTCTTCACTTCAGTAATATTGTTGCCTATTATACAGAGAGCTATAGTTAATTGAAACGTCTACACACCCACTTATTTAAAATGTCGAATATAATTAATAGTGGTCCAAGTCGCACACATAATCAATACTGCCAACATTAGGGACTGACGTTATCGGGATGGCGTATTTCGTCCCAGTCGGAGTTAACGAAATGTTCTAGAACAAGTTAGTTTCTAGTTCCTACCGCTGTTGGTATTCGATTTCTTGCTTCACTTGCCCGCTATGCACTGTAGTTATGTGACGTTTCCTTCTTCGTGTAACGCGTTCCTGGTTTTGGGGATACTTTTTTATACGATACTCGTAACTTCATCTCTTTAGAAAATAACTTATTTGAACTGATCCCACTTGATTTGGGCAAATACTACCTAATAACTGCAGGTTAAGTGCAATCAATTATAATATTGAGTGATTGATAGTACCCAGTTTATTTCATTAGTAGTTATGATAAAATAAAGACTTATATAATTATAAAACTAAACGTATAACGATTGTGCATTTATTACTTTTTATTGGAATTTCATAATTGTAAATAGCGAATAAAAACATTTCATTTATCACTCCATTTCACATAACTTGGACAAAAACAATATGGCTTTTTTTAATTTCATACGAAAATCGTACTGGCCAAAAACAAAAACAAAAGTCTGTGATTCAATGTAGAGTGGCCAGCAATTGTAACATCGCGGATGCACCGCGTCAGGGGAAATTTCTCTGATTGTGCTCATTCTCTATTCAGCCGGGCCGGCGTAGGGTGCATTTCGAAAATTCACCTTTTACCTTTTTCTCTGCAACTGAGGCTTTGATGGGTATTGTATGGGCATTTTTTTCATAGGGGTCATTGGGTGTCTGGTCCATCAGGATTCCTGACTTTTGTATCGTTGGTTTTATCTGACCCAGAGTTTTGAAACGTAAATGTTTCGACTGTCGGTATTCATGGCTGGTGGGCTTTAGTATTTTTTTTTATTTTATTTATTTGGGACATCAACAGCATTACAATTCAGAAATATACAGGGACAATTATTAAAACACAAAGCCAATTACAGATGTCCACTAAGGAACTGTTAGTGGAACCAAAAGCACATGAAAAATATGTACTTTAACTCTTAATAAGACACAAGCATTGAGAGTGTTACAGAAGAAATAAAGACCAACAAGTGAAATAGAAAGGCAAACTATGAACGGGGCTCACTCCACACGCATGTTATGTGTTGTGTGTGTGTGTGTGTGTGTGTGTGTGTGTGTGTGTGTGTGTGTATTTGTGTATGTGTCTGTATGTAAGTGTCCAGTTTGTACAAGCATGAGTATAAGTTGAAAGTGCACAGAATGTGCAGGTACCTACAACCCCCCTTGCATAATAAACGATTGTATCCGGTTTTTTAGGGCAGGTTTGGAGTAATTAAATAAGTCTAGAGTATTAAGTTTTGTGTTGTACTCCCTTAACATCCGAAGCAACGGAGAGTTTTGAGCGTATCTAGTGTGAACCTTGGGTACGCTAAAAAGGCCACTGGTATGAACTAAAATGAAGGGCGCGCTAGTATGAACGGTAGCCATTAAAGGTAACTTAGATTGGCTCTGCAACTCTCCAACTAGCCAAAACACAAATGTTTCGATAAAAAACGATGATTTTTCGGGTTTATTTAGAACCCATAAAAAGATCTATCTATCTCTATGTGCATCTCTCTTATTGGCCTATATAGCCATAACCCAACACACATATAACACCCGTAACATTCTCTGAAACGATTCTGTATTGCATTTTCAGCACAGATAATGATGTATATTCGTTACAGTACAATCTTGCAAATTAATGAAAAATTACTTCGTATTTGGGTGAATCCACTTTTCTTTGCTTTATGCAAAGATTGCTCTTTCTCCTTATTTGTTCACCTTTTGCATGTTTGAAATTTAAATGGAACAAGATCTTACATCTAGAGATAGATTAGGTAAAAATAAATAGGGTAACCCAGCGGACGAACCCTTATTTTCATACAAAAGTGGGGGTCTGCTATGTCCGCTGGGTCACTGCTTATAAACAAGTTATAATAAACAAATTATAATAAAAAAAATTGCAGCACGTAGCTTTATTATCTGTCTTTTAAATGAGCATACACTTTATTCAAAAAATATCCGAATAAAGATTTCCTTTCAGTTTTAGTCGGAGTAGGTGAAATTTTGTTGACAAAGAAAAGTTGATTCACCCATTTAAATGCAGTGAAAGGAAGGCCCAGCAAATTACAATGTGTTGTTTACCCCACTAACTCCACTTATACAACGTGTCCCAAAACTCAACGATAAGCCGGCACCAGAGGATGGAGCTACTTATGATTAGTCGAGAAAAAATAATTGAGATATATATTTTTTTCCTTATTTTTTCTCGACTAATCATAAGTAGCTCCATCCTCTGGTGCCGGCTTATCGTTGAGTTTTGGGACAGTATGTATATGCTAAACGTATCTGCAACACTTATCGAATAAATTATTGCATCGCCTTGGCACCCTATGCGAGTGAAACTTAACTGCGCTGTCATAGTGCAACAGTATGCAATCTTGCACCGACATGTGTGTCCCAATAGCCCACTATATCGTAACATACAATTAACAATATTACGATTAATTCATTATAATTGATGCCATTTTGTATCCCACTCTAGGGCATTAGATTGAGTGCAAGTGCGAACGAGATATAAAGTAAAATAGTGGTCTGATGGACTGCTCACCTGACTTGCTTTATACTCGTACAAATGATTGATTTGTCAAGATGTCCTTAGTAAGTTATTGTAGGATTATTGAGGATGTAAAGGTCAAGATGACTTGTGTAATTAGTTGGATAATTTCCATATTAAGAGTATATATTTACTAGTAAAACTGTAAAAAACTGTAATCTGAATCAGTCGTATTCATACATTATTAGATTTTTGAAACCGACCTACTTCTCCCTTTTCCCACTTTTATTTGTGTTGTGAAGTCGGTTAAATCAGCAGCCAATTTTAAAAACAGGCCCTTTGATAACGATTTTTCTATCAAATAAAGTGGCTATATTTCAGTAAACAGTTGATGGGTTCCCGATACATTAGAAGGGTCCACCACGGTCGCATGGCGGACCATAAAGTTAAACAACTTTTGAATTACCTCATCGACCCACATTCGCCGCTCCATATACATCCCGATACACATTACCTTACACCTAAGGTCTTGGCAATGTTTATTAAGAGCCGTACGTTCCTGCCTAACTTTAGGTACTATTTAAAACAGGTGGATCTATTTTTTTCATATCAGAAGAAATTACGTATAACTGTCCTAAAGAAATCTACAAACTAAACCCTTTCATTTGATACCCCACTTGATATAATAGTTAAACTTTAAATTTTCGATTCCCATTTTCATTTATGTCTAGTAGACTCTGGTTAGCGATTTTCAAAACAATTCCGAATTTCAAATCGATAGCAGCAGTAGTTCCTGAGATATCTGGCTGTGACAGACGGACAGACAGACAGACAGAGTCGTACCATAAGGGTTCCTTTTATACCATTTTGGTACGGAACGCTAAAAAAATAAGTCAGGTTTAAAATTTGAATTCAACATATAATTAATTGTATATACATTGCTGCTCATTTAACAGAAGTTGAGGGTTACCGGAATTATTTGCGCTCCAGGAACATTGCTACTGCCAAAAACGGCTGTTCAAACTAAAAGTAGGTAATCTTTTATTTTAAGCAGGCTACCCACATATGAGCTGTCAAAGTCGGCGTTTCGCATATGAAGAGGCGGCTTAACATCCACAACGGTCCGGACTCAGGCACCGTGACCGCTTGCACAACAACCGCAAATATTAGCCCGGCGCGGGACGCTGGCAGGCATACGATCTGCCACCGCCATGAAGACCGTCGCTGTGAGTAGCTACGCCGTTCAAAAAAAGAGTTTTATAAATAAATACGAAAATTGGCCTTGACCTGTCACATTTTTTGAGTGTTGCTACTACACTATAGTAATGACTGCACATGTAAATCAAATTTAAAATATAATAATTAGTAAATACCACATTTGGCGATAAGTTTCGGCAGTCTAAACATGCAATAAATAATAGTCAATGTGATGAAGATGAAAATTGTCTTTGTTTTAAGATGATACGAGTTCGTAGCTTTACAATACAATTGTTGTTAGAAAAAATCTTACATACCCATTTACTCATACAAAACTCGCACCAATTTATTTAAACAAACATTTGTTCCTATTTATATCAAATCAAATAATTTATTTCTGCAAGTAGACCCTCAAGCGCTCTTTTACATGTCTGATTCTATTATTTTCTTCTAGAATTTAACGGTCAATTTGTAAAGTAAGGCAATAATAAATTATCCTTTTTTACATCTATTTCAGGTAATCCTGTGCGTCACTATCGCCAGTCACCTGGCTGTCGCTACCCCTGTACCTGACCCAGACCCTCACAGAACACAGTAAGCATTTTTTTCTTTTATAAGTGGTAAACGAGTAGGCAGCCACCTTATTTATCTAGAGCGGTTAAATATTGCCGCCTTTGGATTTATATGTGCCAACATATTTACCAAATAATTAATTATAATAATATCAATTCAATTGCTCAAATTAAATAAAAATATATTCTAATTCAAATTCAAAATACTTTATTTCGGATAAACATCCATATCGGGTTAGTAACAGTGAAAACTTATATCTATGTTAGTAGGAACACATGTAAACACGAGAATAAGCGTGAATATTTCATCAAAATAATCAAGAGATCGTGCAATAAATGATTAGTTTTAGTAATAAGGCTACATTTTTATAGCGCACATTAAATATTTAAGAATTTATAATGCCCTAGGCCCTAGAGATGTTACACATAGAGCGAAGCCAAAGCCTAGCACTAAGTACCTAATAATAAAATTAAGCACGAAAAGCAGGCGCTGCAAAAAATATACTAAAAGCTAATACATCCTTACGAACTAATGATAGCCATTCGCGGCTTAGTTGCCTGCATCCATCAAAGTTGCGTATTAGGATAATGTACGCACATATATAATGCGAGCGATGCGTCACATTATAATATGAATTATCTTGTCTTTAACATAGTAAAAATGGAAATAGTACCACAGTTATGCCTTGATCACACGTACCAGTAAACAGGCGAGACAGTGCTCTCGGCCGAGTACTCGGTACCTAGAGTCTGGCTAATGAAAGACGAGACTAGTGAATAGCGGCAAACAACGGGTTGCAACACTGTTTATAGGGTGACAAAAACGGTAATGATACTTGAGCCGATTTTTGTTTTCTTGTCACTTTTTTAATTCTTCCGATTTTAGTGAAAATTGGTAAGTATATAGTATTTATTAAAGTGTTAGTGTTCATTTATGATATATTTACTCCCCACATTAGCCGCGGAAAGAAAAGCAAAAACAATTCAGTAAGTGTTTTCGGAAACTGTTACTTTCTTATGTTGCATATTGAGTATCAAAATCACCACGGCATACTATCCTCAGAAATCTAATGACGTTTGACACATTTGACGTTTGTATAAAAAGTTTTGAATAAATCTCAGTCTCATCTTTCATTAGCCAGACTCTACTTACATAGGTACCTATTAAACATAGCGTTTTAGTGTCTTAGCGTTTTATTGCAGGCTGACGACTGGTCAGATTTTTGCAACAGTCAGTAAGACTTGCAAGTTTGTCAGGCTTAAAACAAGCAGGCTGAAAGAAGAATTCTCGTGCCTCGGGAAATGGAAGAGGTCGAGAAATCAGAAACCCTAGTAATGTTCCTCGTCCAATTTTACTCGCTTATTCGCCGGCGTTGGGACAAATGCCTTAACTGACAGATGCTCGACGTCGTAGACGATTGAAAAATCAAGCCCTACTACAGTCTGCACTTTTAGGTATTTAAAAAAAGGTAAATAAAACAGACCACGTGACTCGGGTCGTTCAGCCAATGGTATTGTGCCACAGATACAAAACGTTGCTTTTATTGGCTGAACGACCCGAGTCACGTGGTTTTTTTGTTTACCCTTTTTAAAATACCTAAAAGTACAGACTGACTATAGACTAAATCGCGCGGCATATTGGTTTGTGCCATATTCTTTTGACGAAGAGTCAGGTCTCCTGACACAAGTATACTAAATGCTTAATAGGCGGTCCCAACTTTTATAGTTAGTCCAAAAATCTGTTAAACCATTAAACCGTTTTCATATTTAACCTTCAATATTTACCTGTGGCCTCAGTGGACGGTTTGTGTACCCCAGAGTTTGCGGGTTGACCGACAGAGTATTGTACGTATTGTATTTGTCATAAACTCTGTTCATATGTATATGTCTTTGTTTAGCGAACAACGTGATACAAAATTATTGAATTTATGTTCAAGGTATTGCCAAAAGCCGCACATATTTTGAAGTACCTTGTCATGTATTGGACGCACTTCAAAAACATGTTTGTGATAGCGGTAACTTGTTCGCTCTCATGTTCGGTTACATATTAGTAGAGACTGGATCTGATGTAGCGATCTCAATATTAATATGGATATGACTGGTATAATTTATTATTTTTTCTACACTCAAAAACAATGTAACTTATCGTAACTTCTTCTTTAATATTTCTTCTTCACAATGCACAGTAAAAATTAAGACCTTATACAACCAACATGACATTTATTTAACGAATTGCACTAGTCATATCCATATTAATATTGAGATCGCTACATCAGATTCGGTCTCTACATATTAGACAACAGATGCTAGCAATATCGCCGCAGCATCTTAAGCGAGCATTAAAAACACTGGTTCAATTGAATTTCATTACTGCCAGCAATACGAGTATGTCAGCTCAGTTAGCTGCAGAGAAAAGGCACCTGGGTGAATCAACTTTTAGACCCACACTTTTGACTCCTCTGGCGTTACCAAAAATGTCTCTGGAGTTACCGAGAAATCGAACTTCTTATAGTATATTTTTATTTATTAATTTTATGAGACGGGGCATTCAACGTTCTAACATACACCACAAATTTAAACATAGACAAACCATTATTTAAAGGCGTTATTTTACAACGAAAATTAAAATTTAAAAGTTATGGACAGCGTCATGCATATGGGTAAAAAAGTTGGTTGACTCACCTCCCTGTCACACATTCGTAGTATGGCAAGATGGTTACTTTTCTCTGCAGGAACTGTTTGGGTTGGTGCCTACCGCATCATTCTACCATCGCACTACTCGTCATCGGCAGGCGGTTCATCCCCATTTCCTTGAATCATTACAATCAACAACGCGCCGGTTCTCTAGAACCTTTCTAGCGCGTACAATAAGGATCTGGAATGAACTTCCTGCTAAGATTTTCCCACTGCGCTACAATATGGGGTTTTTTAAAAAGGGTGCCATCAAATTTCTTCGAGACCGGCAACGCATTGGCAATGCATCTAGTGTTGCAAATGTCTATAGGCGACGGTGACCGCTTTCCATCAGGTGGGCCGTCTGCCTGTTTGCCAGATTATAGCAATAAAAAAAAAAAAAAAAAAAAGCTGACCGTACTGAGCTTTCATCCAGACAGGAGCCATCGTTACAATGATGCTAGTCTAGGTATATAAAAATTAATGTAACAAAAAAATGGTCCAGACGGAATCAAAATTGGTATTTTTAAATTACCAATTTCAGTGAATCTTTCGAGAATAGTTTTTTTTTTTCATGTTTTGCCACACATTTAACTTCCCTAAACCGAAGCAGAATATAGATAAATTACAGAGAGCACTGAACTGCATATGTAGTGGTATTGTGTGTTTACAGGCATTCTATATTTGAATTTTCTATTTTCCCGTATTATCAGCATATAAAGAGGTTTGTGGGTCAATTGCAGAAAAAATGTACCTTTTATTTTTTTTGTCTGATCATGGTGTGTCTTATACCATTTTACTCAGAATCACGAGCAGTTTTCATTTATGAAATAAAAAAAGTAGTGCAAAATGTCCCAACTTTTCCGTACAAATTTTGAATTTGTCAGTTTCGTTACGCCCAACCTAAATATAGGGGAAAATCGTAACGAAATTGAGAAAAAATAAAATCTCAGTTTCGTTACGATTTTCCCCTATAAGGTAAGACACACCATGATCAGACAAAAAAAGTAAAAGGTACATTTTTTCTGCACTTGACCCTTGTTTGTTATATATTGAAGACTTAAACACCAAGATAATGTCAGTGCCAAATTCTAAATATTATTTAAATTAAGAGAAATCCTTAAATTATTCTCTTTTACATGCGAACGGTACAACCACTACAAATGCAATTTCAAGCTCTCGATAATTCATCTGCAAGTCTCACAAGTTAGCTTTTATCGTAATTTTCCTTTGCAGTATTAGAATCCATGTGCCCTACGACGTCCACACAATCCACCACCACCACGTCGAGAAAGTACCAGTTTTCCACGAGGTACCAGTTATCAAGGAAGTACCGGTTCTGAAGGAGATCATTAAAACTGTACCAGTTGTAAAAACCGTTCACGTCCCAATCGTGAATACACTAGCTGTCGAGAAACCAGTGTTTGTACCAGTACCATACAAGGATCATGGTTGGCATTAGTTATTAAAATTATGTAAACACTCGTTTCTATAAGGTGTGCTCGGGTATATAAATCTTTTTACACGTGTATATTTTCAACGAGAATGTATGTACGTTGTTTCGGTCTTCTGTGATAAAAGTTATACTATTCTTGTTTTATTTCATTTATAATCCGTAAATCGACCGATCGAGCGTCTGTCTTCAGGATCCCATCCTAGAATAAAGATCCTGACAATGGGATAAACAAAAAATACATTTCTAAATCGATCCAGCCGTCTTCGTATAATCGAAGTCAGTTAAATGAACCACGCGACGTTACCATTACCCTACACATCAATTTATAACCACCATGCTGCGGCAATAAGCACCCTAATTTCATAAATAATTTATATATTACTAATATACTACTTACTAGTTCACCAAAATGATAAATAAGTTATCTTCATTACTTAATTAAAAGAACACGTAGCTGAAACCGATCCCAGGTACAAACGCAGTAAGTATATGTATTATATGAAGTTCTTATGTAACTTTTTACGTTTTCCTTTACGACGTTTTTAGATAAGAGTTTTTTTTTTCAAAGTAAGATATAATGTAATTTTTCAACTTAACTCTTCTCTAGATTGAAAACGATCGACTAATAACTTTCCGTCTTGCACAGGAAGTTAAACTCAATTTAATATAGGTAGTAATTCACAGAACCACAATCATAAATCATGTATTTTATGATATCTTTTTGCTATTGGAATACCATGAAAATAGGAATAAAATGAATTGAAATGCACATCGGTCATTCAGGGTGTGTTATCGAGCCGGCTGTATCAGGACATCGGCCTATTATGCTATTTGATTTATATGCCGCCATTTTGTTTTTACCCGGTGTGGTGTAGTCGACTATCGTAGCGCTTTAAGTTAAAAATTATCCATGTCTATAAGTGGCATGGCGTAAAAGATATCCTAGGGTAAGTCGGTGCGTATTTGGCGTACATTTTCCTTAAGAGCTAGAATAAGGTGCTCATATGCCTAATATTTAGGCAAGCCGGTAGGAATCGAGTTCTTTGGACGCCACGCTACTGATGTCTATAACCCGTGAACACGCATTGGTTAGTTTGGGTGTCACAAAATAAGTACTGCAGTTATTTACTAAGGTAAGGTCTAAAAAATAAACAATGAAACGTAAAACTTTTGCTAAGCTATAAAAACTCCAATATCATGTGTATTACAAGCATGATCAATTGTAATTTATTATAATATTGACGTATCAAAACACGATCAAAACTTATCTAGTTTCAATAAAGGTTGTAGTGATAAATTATAGCATAAAAGGTGATTATTATATTACGAAGATAGCTTGTTATTTTTATTGTTAGAAATTAGTTCAGTTATAAATACCGTTACGCACGCAACCTAGGTGTTGATTAACCTACACGAAACTATCCGATGGTCTGCATTGCGTGTGCGCCCAGTAGTTTCCACACTTTCCTGTATACGGTAAACAACTGAAAAACGTGCGATATTCCTTAATTACACAACATCGCATTTATTTCTGTTACAACGTAGTAAGTACTAAGTTTGTTCGACATAATGGTGGTGTTACACTTTATTGACGCCCACCTTTTTTGTTTTTTGTTTTAACGGAAATGTGGCACCATTTCATCATACCAGATTATAATTTTAATTTAATTTAAAATGAACTCCGGTATAAGTATAACCACTCACGGTGCCTATTAAGGATTTTAGTTACCTGGTTACACTTTGCGTTAGCGTCCTTATTTCTAATCTTGTAAGAGGGTGCTACTGGGGAGATATTTGGTTATATTCTCTAATCTGTGGTATAACTAAACTTCACACACATCCTAAAATTTCCAAACATTATCTATTAGTGTCAATATCAACTATCACGCCTTTCAGAAATCTCATTAATGTACAATCATGCTTTGGTTAAGGTATTAGACAAACGCATTAGCCATCACAGATCAACGCGAGCAAATCGTGCCAAATCGCACAACTACAATACTATTGAAAAATAGCAGACAACGCTATAAATACCACACGTTTCGACACATTATCATTCAAGTTTGTATGCATAAGAGGGGCACAACAACTGGAATTAAAGATCTAAGAAATCATAGACCATGTTATGTTACTATGTTAGACGATCAAGTCGGATGACTATATCCGAGATGTCGGGGATTGAACCATATTTCTAATCAATTGCATCCAAATTCGTTCAACTGATTTCTAACGAGGGCTACAGAGAGACCAAAAAATGGACAAACTAGTAAAATGCCTTTATGCGAAGAATGTCATAATTTTCCGGAATTTCTTTCTAACAAAGTTCCATTGATGCTTTTGTAAGCACTAGTCTCTATGATAAACGATATTTAACAGAGATAAGGGCACGCAGACAATCAATCCAGTAATTATTTCAAGAGCCGTCAGAGGCACAAATGATACAAAACGAGCACCAAATGGGCTACTTCCCTTATAAACAACAATGTCGACACATTTCAGCGATGCTCGCCCAATTAATTCTTTTGTCGATTCACAGACACTTGTTATCGATAATTATTTTGCTCATGAATACACCCCTTGACAGTTCTGATAACGTTTCGCTGTTAAAATTGAGATAGCAATTTAAATGGCAATTTAATTCGAATAACTTGCATGAAACAATGGAACGTGTTGTGTCAATAATTTAATTTGTCACTGTGGTTGAATGCGCTTAATGAGCTTGGATAGATAGCTAAATAAGCCAGGGTCGCTGCTGTACGCATTATCATCACAATGGACATTGGGCATTCAATTTGTGTATGTACTAAGTGGTCAGAATGTTAGAGTTTGATGGATCTCTAGTCAAACTTTCATCCAAAATTTAGTCCATTTTAGTTTACAGTTATAGATTTTAAGAGTTCGCGTTAAATTCACATACACAATTTGTAAGTGGGATTAATATTTGCAAACATAGATAGTAAAATTAATAAAGCTGATTCCACTAGGTGTTTTCAAACCCTACTTCACCTTCCACTTTGTCACATTAAGTTGCTGTGTGATTTTACTAGCATTCAAAATACAACATTGTCAAAACTCAAGCTTTTGTACATCAATGACACACATTGACGACACATTTAGCCTAGTGGGAGTGACAACTCCTACAAAGCTAGACGTCCCGGGTTCAAATCCTGGTAAGGGCAAATATTAGGTGATGAGCACGAGTATTTGTTCCTGCGTCATAGATGTTTCCTATGTATTTAAGCATATATTTATCTATATAAGTATGTATATCGTCGTCTAGTACCCATAATTCAAGCACTGCTTAGTTTGAGACTAGATCGATTTGTGTAAGATATCCCGTGATATTTAACTATTGTATTAAAAAACTACGGGAACCTCTTACCTAGAAATACTATCAATAATAAAAACTAGAGTCAGTCCCCTTTTTCTGCGCATCAATCGAATGAATGGAAACGTTGATTATTGAAGCGCCTGCGAGGCAGAACACCGCAATTTTTAATCCAAATTAAACATTAAGAATGTAGAACTCGATACGGTGCCCAATTATTTGCTCCAGTAATTCCGAATAAACATGGAGAGTCCGCTTCTGACAGCGTTCATTGACTCACGCGGAGAACGAATTCATTGCGGCAACTTTAATGGCATGGTATATACATAATAGTTAATATACGTAAATATATGTCAAAATCATAAAAATTCTATGTCTGATCTAAAACCTTGCCAAAACTACTCGAGAGATTTCCTGGTCAAAACTTAAGGTCTGTTGTTTTATGGTGTATTAAAATATACGCGTAATCTCGGGCACCGCTAACAATTTAATAAGTTTATTTTGGTACATAGAAGATTGATGGTTATTCCACGAAAAAGAATAATGAAATAATTCCTAATCAAAAACTTTATTTTATTGAAAACAAGCGTAGGACGGTTTGATAGGATAAGGGATTATTCTATAGACAATTAAATTGAGTTTAACGATAAGGATAATGCGGATTAAATATCGTGAATTTTTGAATAAAAACAAGTCTTATACGTATTTATTTTCTTCCCCACCCTCTAAAAATCCCTAAACAAAGATAGCTTATAATTTGGATCAATGGAAGATTAAGACAGTAACCTATTCAATGAAGCAGTTCATCCCAACGCCATTTTCATCACTGCTTCAGAAATACTAAAAATAATATGGTTCAGGCATTACTTTGCAGTATTCCATCTACAGAGTGGGAGGGACTATACCGACATACTTTAGCCATGAATTCCTGGTGGTGTGACGAGTAAATAATGTTATATCAACATGGGTCGAATATTGTCATTTTACATTAATAGTCTTATGGAACAAAATAAATCAGTAAATTAAGCCCCTC
Organism: Eudemis profundana; assembly: GCA_947034925.1. Taxonomy (NCBI): domain Eukaryota; kingdom Metazoa; phylum Arthropoda; class Insecta; order Lepidoptera; family Tortricidae; genus Eudemis; species Eudemis profundana. Next base: position 10,317,332 of record OX344811.1, read on the forward strand.
GTTATAAACATGTCCTTACTGGCTGAAAAGTTATCAAAAAGAAAAAAAAGCTAAAATGGAAACGAAAGGTCAATTTTTTGGCCTCGTAGTCATTTGCCATCAAATACTGCGAAGGTTAATTGCTGTTCAGTTAAAGGATTTAAAAAAATTGTAAAACTATTTTAGTCACATTTATTAGGGCTTGTTACACACTTGGGAGTTTTCATTTAAAAAATAATGAATATCTCTGAAAGTAAGCGTTTTTCGACTATACATTCTACATCACATAACTTTATTTACTCGTCACACCACCAAGGAATTCATGGCTAAAGTATGTCGGTATAGTCCCTCCCACCCTGTATAAGGTTACCAGAAAATATTCCATAATTATGTCTCCTGCTCGTACACAGTCTCTTCGTTATGACAACAAGTTCGCTTAGGTAACTTCAGCGCTCAACCGAACGCCAATAAACGCTAGTATTGATTTTTGGCGTCAGCAGGGTACCATAAAGTAAAGATTAGTAATATCCAGAACAGGTCAAGTTTGTGCAAATTTACATAGACTCGCTGCACGTTTGTATCGCTGGGGACGCGCAAGTTTCCAACTCTGGAGTTCATTCGCTTCGAAAGCTTTCCTTTGGTCTGTCTGGACGGCTGTTTCCACAACTTCATATAATAATGTGACTTCGTTATAACGAAGCATAACATCTTGCAGTATATATACTGCAAGATGTTTCTCTTGTGTTTGCATTATTTTAGACTGATAAAGCTACCGATGACTCCCATGATGAAAAAGTATATTTGTATTAATTGTTAATAAAAATTACTCGTTTAATTATATAAAAATTATAATGATAACCGAGATGTTTCAAATAATGTTACACCTAAATGGCAAGATGACAACTACTATTGAGTTTTTTTAATAGCGCGAATATTTTAAAGATGTCTATAGAAAGTCTTTTCAATTAACGAAATTGTCAAAAACTACAATTTCTACTTTCCTTTACTTTTAATGACCTAAGGTGAAAAGCCATTATACAGAGCTTTTTTGTGTCTGACTATGCAAAATGTAGTAATTAAGGTAGAATAAACTTGATGAATAAAACACCTGCCAAAGTCATAACAATTCGTAACAATAAGCCAAGATTTTCACCAAGAATATAAAATTCGCATAAGCATAAAATTATAGCAAGATTCGCCAAAAGCACTAACTGTTACATTACACGACGAACAGCTCTCTTAACCGACAAGGCCTTGTTACTTCACGAAAACCGACCTTAATACGCTGGACTTTATGGTCATAACCGCGTAGCCGGCACACTCCGCTCATTTGTTTAACTCATCAAGGAAAAGATTAATTAGGAAGATTAGTTATCGCCTTTAAAGATTACGTCATTGCAAGCAAACGACGAGGGGCCAGGGGAGGGTGGGGGAAGTGACGAAAACGCACAATATCTCGTTCATTCTGCCTGCGGGTGACAGGGGAATCGCTGTGAACTTTATAGCCGATTTTACGTAGATACATCTACAGACTCCGTTCTTCAAAATGGTTATAAAACCGTTGTCGCTAGATAGTTGGGTGAATAGTTTAAGCTTCGAATGGATTTGAACTTCTCAATTTTATGTTACGACTTGATTTAAGCGTTCACTTTTAGCATTGCTATATAAAGCCAGAATTGGAAATTGGGATTAAATTCTTCGTATTATAAATCATACAAAAGGTGTCTTTATATATAAAAGGTGTCTTGATACATAGATTCGAGTATATTTGAGACACGCAAAAGTCACTATTTAGTTACCTACGCCATGCCAATAAGGTCCTAGAAAGCACTCCTTATTGATAAGAGGCAATGCGGTATCTATCGTCTGAATCACCATACGTGTGTAATACGTCACCATATGGGTTTTGTTTATGCCAGTTCAATGACTAGACCTCTAGAACACTGTTGCATAATTTAAAGGTGCAATATGACCAAATTTGTAAGACGATATCACTTTATAAAACGGCTTAGATAACAAAACCGTCGCATAATGGATCGATGTTATCTTGCCATGGAAGTGGGAAGCCTAGAATAGGCCCCATAAAAGTAGACACGGCTAAAGAAATAGCCCAATTTGGCTTATTTTACTGCTATCTAGCGACGCGATACTATCTACCGAGAGTTATTAGTCTTGAAAAAATGCTACGCGATTTTACCTTTTATATTTAAGCCGAGATAAAGTACAGTTGACAGATATTAAGAGTTAGCGTTTTATAACCTTGTTTGTTGAAACGGGAGTTATACAGAAAAAAGAAACTCGTTTCAGTTAGCGAAAATGAAATTTATTAAGAATAAAAAATGAAAGTATGTTATTTTTTTGTTCGACCTTATCTGAGTACTATTATCTACTTAATATTTATTAATTAACTCCAGCGGGGTTGAATTTGCAAAAATCGTTTCCTACTCGGCGACTTCACGCAAACCTGTGCAAATTTTGCTTCTATTCACACCAATTTGTGTTGAGCATTTTTGGTCAGGCACTACTTAAATTAAAAATCAACTGAAAGCACTACACAGACAGTTTTTCTTTAAATTGATTACAGAATTGATGTACAGGTAAAATCTGACTCATGTCAGCGTTTAGAGTTTTTTGGTACCATTTTGACAACACAATTATAAACTTCGGGTGTTTTCTATGTATAGTTTCTAAATAGAATCCATACACGAGTCGCTAGTTTTATATAAATGCCAACAGTAACTTTAGGATTCGTAAAGTACTTTATATTAATTAAACTTGTGCATCTAATTTACTAAGTATGTTCCTTTCACACGTCTGTTCAAGAAATTGCACCAATGTCTCACGTGAAACTTACTTCATTAGTTTCAATGCCATAACTTGGAAATTCATTCCGTCTCTCATGTGTTCTCTAGGTAAGTGTTGAATAATTTAAATAAGGTACGAATAATGTCACCAATTTTTTTATTTGTTGCTCTTCTGCTATCCGAATTTTGTTTTTTTCTCTCCTTTTTTTAACCGAGTTCCAAAAGAAGGACGGTTCTCTATTCGTCTGTATGTTTTTTTGTATGTTTGTTACGCGATTACTCGAAGACGGCTAGACCGATTTGGAAAATTCTTTTTTTGTTTGAAAGGGTATACTTCCGGGGTGGTCCCATTGCAAATAAATCAAGATCTGATGATGGAATCTTGGAGAAACCGAGGGAAATCTTCAAATATTAGAGGCACACATATAGCGATTTCGGTATTTTTCGTAGTTTCTCGTCCATTTCTTATTAGCAATAAGTGTTTAGTGTTAACCAACTTCAAAAAAGGAACAAATGTTTATGTAGGTTTCTTCCCCGATTACTTATGTATTCAGGATACTTCGTTCCATTGCTCGACCAAATTTCGTTTTCCAAAAAGCGTGCCAAATTTCATTTTTCAAATTCGGATATCAGATGAACAACCAATTTAATAGACGCATTAGAACATTATAAAAAGCAGATATGGAAATGGGCTGGTTATGTAGCGCGTATGAACAAACAGAAATGGACAAATAAAGTAACTACTTGGGTAGGACCGCAGAATGAACGTAAAAGAGGACGGCCAAGAGAAAGATGGAAGAAATTAGCTGGTAAAGACTGGATGACCGAAGCTATCGATAGAGATGTATGGAATAATATGGAGGAGGCCTTTACTCTTAGAGAGGTCCTTAATATAAATACAAACGCAACACAAATGAAACTTGCATGACGTAAATTGAAAAATGATTAGGTATTATTTAAAATTATTAGGCTTTATTTTAACTCTAAACGAATTTAATTGTTTAATTTATGAATTTATTATGGCTAGGTCATGTTCAAGCTACTACTAAAATTGCATTGAAACATTATTAATCCCATCAAAAACATTACATGTAAAAGTCTCGCAACGCAGTTCTTCTACAACAAAAAAGTTTTGAGATGTAATGTATATATATTATTTTTAGTTACGAACTGTTACATACCATTTTATTTATATTAAGGACTAAATGAGGCTATAATAATAATGTCACCTATACCTCGTGTGTTCATAAATTTTGAGACGATTTTATGATAAGCCAAAAAAATCCTTTGTAATGCTATCAATAATTTAGACCGTAATCGTTTTCTATGAATGGCAGAGTATGCGTATGCCTTTCGTAGCAAACTGCCCAATCGACCGATTGTCGTAGCACATGAAGCTACTAACCATACTTGTAACCGTAGCGCTGCAACTATACGCCTTATCCATTTCTGACAGTCCTTTTAGCTCACACGTCATGGTCGTGAGCTGTCGTAGCAATCCATGCGTAGCGAATATAACAATGCTACGACGCGTAGCTGTAAGTTTCGTTTATATTGCTACCAGTCGCTCAAGCTCGCACGAGACAGTGTAAGATTGTCGTAGCCCTCAACATCATAAAGCGCTACACTGCGTATCACTGTATGTTTTTTTTTATTATAACTATTGGGAAAATGGATTGCAGGGCAGCAGGGCGACCGGGACGGGTAAGACAGTCTTTCAGAGATGTTGTTAGAGAAGTACCGTCTAAAAACCCAATGATTGCCATCCGTGCTTCTGGTGGAGCGCCGCAGGATTATTTTAACTGCGCAACGGCACTGTTTGCCTTACATTTCAGTTATATTGCAACTATCGTTCTATTGCTCACATCACTCAATGTGTAAGTGCAAGACGGAAGACACCAGCTCGTTTTGATCCAACTGTGGCGACGCCAAAAGTAAGGTTATTGTAAAATGAATACGGCACGTGTGGATTGCGGAATATCCCGCCTTATTTATTATCTGGGAGAGACGACTTTGCGTGGAAATGATAAATTCCTTCAAGGAATTGAACACATGTTAAAATGTCTCAAATGTATTTTTGTACAGTATCTATCCATCAAGACCCATAAACTAATAACATCCGCTGTTTTATTTGGCCTACTTGTTTTTTTGGCTTATTTTCGTTACGCAGTGTCGGTAAAACAAAAACAAAAAGAGGTATTGAATGCAAATTACTGCAATTTTAAGAGCTTAAGGACTAATCACAGTCTCAATTTGGCACTTCAACCACCTTGCAGTTATATTTCTAGCATTTTTTTACCTTTTACGTATGCAAATACAAAGCGCATCAAGCTCATTACGAATAAAGACCTACATATTTAGGTTTATCAAACAATTACAACTGCGCAAGATATTACGTGGGTGTGTGTATAATCAACGTTCAACGTTGGAAACCTAACGACCCCCGCACGATAGCATACCTACACCCGGCAAGAAAAGTTTATACAGTAGAAAAGCAGTTTGCGGCGGGAGTTGAGGTAGTTCCGCTCTTTAACGAAGCGTTTCCGCTGCGTCGCCGACCGTATTGCAGTTTTATTGTTGTTTTATAGCGATTTTATTCATATTCGTTATTACTACCGCAGTTAATAATGATGTTAGAACAATATGGTGCCCAAGCGGTACCAATTGACATGAGTTACAGCTGTGTCTCACTAATACCTTTGTGTTTCAGCTCGGTGTACCGTAATGGATATGCAAGATGTATGTTGCTTTGTTGGTTAGCGACATGTATCTATGTCAGAACCTTTTTATATTATCGTCCATGTTTTATGGAGAGCGTAAAACTTTTACACTACACTATTTGTAATTTTTCATTTGTCAATTCATGTCATCAGGTCCTTTCACCTGACTTCGGAAAACGACCGACCAAGCATATCTTGTTAATGAAACGTTTTAAATATAAGTAGGTAACAAAGAGATATGTGAAGAAATCAACTCCTAAAATAAACTCATTGTCTAGATTACCTAGAAAAAAAAAGTGTAGATAGAATCTAATGCGAATCGTACAGTCATAGCAAAACCATATTAGGGAAATACATCTAGACTGACATAATTACTTTTTTTTTTATGAAATAGGGGGCAAACGAGCAGACGGGTCGCCTGATGGTAAGCAATCACCGTCGCCCATAGACACCTGCAACACCAAGAGAGTCACAGGTGCGTTGCCGGCCTTTCAGGTGGGACTTTGTTTCATTTAGGTCAGCAATTCAGCATGAACGTGATGATATAAGTAGTCCTATTATGACAAATATCTCCAGAGAACTCAAAGCAAAATTAAATACATCCCTGGTGATTATTTTAAACCTAATATCCTAAATAGGAGCCGAAATAAGAACCCTGTTCTTGCATTCAACACGCGAAGTAGTCGTTGCAGTGTTTCCAACTCTTTATTGTATACCCCAAAATGTCTCTTTCAACAGCGACATAATTAACGAAGCCAAAACGACTGAACTATTTTCAGCACCATTTCCAGGTCACAATAATATTATAGCATTTCTTAGCCTCTAATTTTTGCAAAATTATTTTTGCTGGCAATAATTTTCTACACGCCATAGCGTGACTGTATTACAGCGAAGTGTTGGGTTAGTAATATTAATTATGTAGTATTATCGGCGCTCTAACTACTTACTAAGTAATTATCTGTGGTTAGCAATGAAACCAGAATTCACAGGTTTTAACTACTAAGAAGCTTCAAAAGTAATAGCAACTCTATGACGCACTCCATAAGATTGAAATTACAAAGTCATAAGTATGCTACTTAGCATGTCTTTGTTCATTTATTTTTGCGTCTTCTCTTTTTGCACAGTAAATATTATGTCAATAATACTTTAAGGTCATTCACCCGAAATGGCACTACCTAATCCGAACACTAATTATAATTAACCAATATTATCAATTTATCATGGAAGTCATTATAAGAAAAACCGCCTATGTTATACTAAATATAACTTACTAAATCTTGTTGTCGAATATACACTCGGGTGCAAAGAAATCGAGCCACCTTCATATATTTCCCAATTTCTATTTTATGGAAAAGCTTTAGAAGGACATTTGAAAAATGGGGAATCGTTTGAAAGATAATTTTGTTTTCTATCAAACTATTTTCAAGTGAAAAACGGGTGATTTTTCCATGCATTTAGGGCGGAAAATAAAACTCATATCAAAATACTATTGTAGCATCACTATGAAAATTCGAGTGTAGGGAAAAATTTCATGTAAAAAACATATTTTTTCTTTTAATATCTTGTATTGCCTCCTCTAGCTCTACGCAATGCGTCCATTCGATTATGCGTGGATCGAACCAAGTTACGGACGAATTCTTGAGGGATGTCCGCCCAAACCTCTTCGACGGCGGTTTTCTGCTCAAGCAGCTCACAGTTTCATGAACTGGGTTTCTTTCTCAAAATCGCCTTTTCAGTTTGTCCCAGAGGTGTTATATGATTAAGGTCAGGACTTCTTGCTGGCCAATCCATGACAAGAATATTGACGCTCCTAAGGTAATCCCTGGTGATTCTGGAGGTGTGCGGCCAGACATTATCTTCCATATATATAAAAATATCACCGATAAAGCCCGCAAACGGAAACAGATATTTGGCTAAGATCTCCTCTATGTAGCGATGAGCAGTAAAGCCTCCTGCGTTACCTATCAGGCCCTACGACGAATACAATATCGGTCTTCGCCTCCAATGAAATACCAGTCCAGACCATGCCAGATTCACCGCCATATGCGACCCTTTGGTAGACTTTTTCTCTTCCATCATTCCCAAAAAGGCAGCTCCTGCTCTCATCAGAAAACATCACGGTCCTCCATTGCTCAAGGGTTCAATTGATATGGTCCTGAGTGAAAACACCTCGTGCTATGCGATGAGCTGCGGTCAATTTGGCCCAATTGGCAGCTCGATGTGGTGATGTGGTGTCAGTTCTTGTTCCTTTAGACGCCTTCCCACGGCCCATAGACTTATGGACACATCCCGGACTTCCTGCAGTGTCTGATGTAGCTTAACAGAGTCGGCACGCCTGTAGAGAAGTCATGATGATGAAGCGGTCGTCTATTTGTGAGGTAGACCGTACCCTGCCTGTGTTCGGCTTAAATTCAGTTGTAAGGTTACTTGACGCTGACTTAGCCCGGTTTGGAGTATTCATTTTTCATGAAATTTCCGGCAAATTTAATACAGAGCAATATCACCATGTAGAGATGCAATTCACAATTGATGGGCAATTACTGAAAATTTATCATTTTATACCTTCCCAAACGGCATAAACCACACGTGCATTAATTGGCTCATTAGTAATGGGGCATTATTATCACCCATAATTTCGTAATTACGCCATTCCTAACTATGAAATTAGCTATATTTAAAATCTGAATAAATTACCTTTCAAACGACATCCTAATTTGGCTATTTTCATAGGCAGATTTTGAAAAACGAATAAATATGAAAGTTGCACAGGTGGCTCGATTTCTTTGCACCCGAGTGTAGTTCAGTTGCGTACAGATGAAAAATATTTCGTAAGCACCATTTTTGATGAATGTTTATTGCACTCACAAATATGTACAAATTGATTTGCCAATCAACAAGAGCTGGACAGAGATGCATTATTAGTAGGAACAGGGAGATTATCTTATTGAGATTATGTTTTCACTTCTCAATAAGGATACATTGTAGTTTTTGAGATACCTACATGTATTTTCGGCAAATAACACAGCAGATTTTTTACAGCACTATGGTTAACGAATTCTAAGAAAAATTGAATAATTATATGCCTCGGGCAGAATTCGAATCTGCGTCTCCAACAGCTCTCCGGGCCAACACAGGTGCGCTACCACCGAAGGGATATCCAAGTTATCCAATTTTTAACCAGTCTCTTCATTGTTTTACGCTATCCTGGGAGGCGTTTGTAGCGCTATCTAACGACAACTTATATACGTATACGTATTCCTCTTCTAATAAAATATTTAAATAACACATTGATGTGGTAAATAATAAAAACCTTCGTCAAACTAAAAATAACTCTTACCAATACGCAGGTGTAACATGCAATCCACGTTAAACGTACCTGAAATAAAACCATCGGTTAGAAATCGAATTGAAGATGTTCCAAACGGCCGCCTATCGCGCTGGCCGCTAAGCCCCTCAAGCCGAAGGCGTCAAAGTTATTACCACATAAATAGCTTTATCCAAAATCAATGCATAATACATAAAGCAATCACACATTAGGCGTCAAATTAATCGGAGAAAGACGGCTGGAACCGAATACGTAATACCGGTGTCTGGGCCCAGGACAGGTACTCAAGAGGATAGACTATAGACATTATGCAGGCGCCGAGACCACTAGAGGCCTTCTTTGTCAGCTAGACAGCACGATGTAGGAATTTTAGAGTATAAAGTATCTTGACTTTCGGACTTGTTGGAGGACAATAAATTTCTTTACAATCGTAAAATACAGAAAAGTTAAATATTTCTGCATATGAAAATCTCCTCGATTTAAAGGGTGACTGCATTTACATGAACTTTGGAATGAAAGAGAGTTGATTTTTGAGCGCCGAGGAATTGCAATTGAAATCATCGAAAAGTCGAGCTATTTCATTCATTTCAAGATGTTACTCGTATTTGACATGTTTCACGTAACTAACGAATATAATTTTTAAGATATTACCGGCCCAATGCATTTTTTTTTAACTGATCTGTGATAGACCTCAGTAGCGCCTGATGGTAAGCGACTACGAGGCCGAAGATGTAGCTCACCGGTTCAGTTTCCCGTCAGAAATAAGCTTGTTTGTTAGATTATACATCGGCATTCGAACAGTTTTTTATTTAATTTAGACAGATGATCATACAAATCTGTGCGCGGGTCTTTAAAAGTAAAGTCTGATCTTAATGAGTTTGAGACACTGGTGCACCGGTACATATATCGTTTGCACGATCTAGTATTCGTTAGACCCTAACAGGGCCATCTAATGAATATTGTTAAACCTACTATTGTGAAGACAGAAGTCAATATCCCTTAGTACACTCAGTCACATGTTCGGTTACATTCTAAAATAAAAGTATCCCTACAGAATTCAACGTTAATTGAAGCTACCTTAAAAGGTACATAAATAAAACGTAATGGACCATTCTTCACAATAAACTTGAGAAACCTCAACTATCTTCAATCTTTTATCGTCTTAAAATGTTTTAGCAAAAACTATTTTCTTTTCAAGCGTAACATACCTACTTGATAAATAATTCCACGGATCACAGCGAAAAAGCAGAATAACTTGGTGTAAAAGGCCGAATAAAACCTAATAAATTTGTAAGTCATAGATTGTGTGTCAATGAATAAAGGTTGATGAACCATAGGGCAGACAGTGCACTCACCGGTAAGGTCATGTGTAATCTAAATTTACCATACAAATCTATTTACTTTCGTCCCAATTTTTAAAAGGCATGGCGGACCAAATGAAAATATTTTCAAAGCCAAAAGAATTGAATACTGAAAATTAATTCAAGCTGACTTTATTAAACGTATTATTTAAAAAAAGGTTTCTATTCAATATCATGACAACTATATTAAAGTAAAATAAATGAAACAATTACAAAGTCACAATTTTTTTTTTTACTATTAAATGACTTTAGATTTAGATTTCTATATTTCATAACATAAAATAGCAATATAAATTAGTCAATGTACACATATCTATATTATGATCGTCAAAAAATTAATACATGTATGTAATGTAATTAAATTGAATAAAATAATAAAAAGTACATTAATTAATAAATTAAATCTAGTTTATGCCACACCTTACCTGGCCATAAAGTGCTTTCTGGCCAGCGCTTTCTGGCCAAGTGTAGACATAAAATAATGTACAATCGAACCAACTGAATCATGACCCACTTGCCTGATAATTCGTGTGAAACTTTCAAACTTGTAAGATCTATCGCGTATAATGCACTTACGACGTTTTAGGTACTAATAAAATTACGTCAATACAGGTCGCAGACCTATGCAATTTTAACCTTTGTTATCATTGCCATAAAACCACATTTCACACATATAGAGTCATTGTTTGAATTTCGAGCTAGTTCTCGCTTATTTAACCTAAACTTTTTGATGATGGAAAAAATAAATTTAAAAAATGGGGTGTTCTACAAGTGTGTCATATTATGTCAAGTTGTCAGTCAATGTGAAAAAATAGAAATTAAATGCTTAATAATTTTTAATAATGGCTAATTTAGAAGAACAAAGAGCTCGGATTGTAGTCTTAAGTGAGGAAGGCTATGGCATACGGGAAATATCACGCGAATTGAATATTTCTCGGAATACAGTAAGGACCTGGATCAGACGGCACGCCGAAGAGGGCATCCTCGAGGACAGACGACGCCATAACCACGGCGTTCGCCGACTCACGAACGAACAAAGAGTGGACATGCAACACCATTACGAAGAACATCCTTTTACTCCCACCCGATATTTTGCGGCACAACATGACGTCTGTCTACAAACTATTAGAAATTATTTGCACGGCACTGGACTGCATTACAGACATTATGCTGAGAAAGTAGCCTTAACGGATGATCATAAAACAGCGAGAAGGAATTTTGCAAACGCTTATTTAGACTACGACTGGACTAACACTATATTTACAGACGAAAAAACATTTCGATCTTCTCAACACGGTCGCTTAACGTTACGATAACACCCGGTACACAGAAGATCACGTCGTGCCTAATCAGTTATCCGGTCGAATTTCAGCGAATATGTGGGCGTGGATGGGTATCGGAGGAGTAGGTGAGCTTGTCCATATTTCTTCTCGGCAAAACGCAATGAAGTATGTCGATCTATTAGAAGAATCTATGTTACCGACAGTGCGAACAGTTTACCCGCGTGAAGATGTGCCAGTATTTTCCTACGTTCATGACAACTGTCGAGTGCATACTGCCAGGGTAGTCTCAAATTGGTTTGATCTGCATAATGATGAAGTTACTTTGATTCCATGGCCGAGTAGATCCCCAGACCTCAACCCAATAGAAAATTTGTGGGGTTTGATGGTCCAAATGTGGGATAACAGAAACGAGAGAACAAAGGAAGCAATTGAGCAACATTGTAACGAAATTTGGGATTACTTGAGAGACAGCGACATTTGCAGTCGTCTAATAGGGTCAATGCGTGACCGATTACAAGCCGTTCTCGATAACCATGGTGCACACACTAGGTTTTAGATACTGCATTTTATAATTTAAATTAGATCTGTTAAAGATTAAATAAAGTTTTTTTTCATGTCACAAATTTTATTACTCTTTTTACTTATATAGCTTGAAAGACCAACAATGGCAAGTTTCTGACCTTAAAATAGTTATAGGAATGACGTGATTGAAACCTGTAATCTAAAGTTTATGCTGGCACTTCACTTGGCCGTATTTGCCCAAACATGACTGCATTATTTTTGATTTTATATTCTAGAGAAATAAATGCAACTAATAGTTGAGCAAATTTAATACGGCCAAGTGAAGTGACACCATTACGTTCGTAGAAAACTTCCTATACTTACCTACGTAATACAGATAAAGACAGTACCATCATCTCTTCTTTTTCATATACGAGCTTAGTCGATATTGTCCGATTTATTTAACAGTGCACTCAGTAAATGTCAGTGTCTAATCAAATGATAACAAGTTCGTTACCAAGGAAATAATTCTTCAAGCAAATTTCGACCTACTTGCATTTCAGGGGTTTAGCAAAATAAGCTTATGGTGGGTCATGATTCAGTTGGTTCGATTGTACACAACACGGGAGGTAATAAAGAAAGCCCTCGATCGCATATTTACGGCCCTCGCTTGCAGCTCGGGCCGCAAACTTTTGCAATCTCGGCCTTTCTTTTTATTACCACCCTAGTTGTGTAATGTACTATAACAAAATATTTTCTACTCCTGTACTGTTATCTGTCTTTTACTTGGTCACGAACACTAATATAAGAACATACATAATATGAGTTCATAGAAGTCTATACTCTATTCCCCATAACAGCACTATTGTCGTTATAGTCACTTTACGTTATTGCTAGCAGCCACAGACTTCTAAATCTAGGTTAAACTTAGGTCAAGGATTAAGCGCTCAATTTTAACTTAGCGGTAAAAATGCACAACTACCAACTTAACAAACAATTAAATTCCTACGGTTTTTAAGAAAAACAAAACTTTCCGAACTAAATTCATTGATGCCAACATAAAAAAAAGGATTATTAATATAGTCACGTCACGTCAGTCAGTAATTAAAAAAAAAGTTTACCATAGACACATACTGTCAGTCATACGTCATATTTGCCTTATTTGCAGGTTATGCTTTTAATTTTGTATTTTATAATAAAAAACTTGGTCGTAGAAAAACTATTGTATGCAACGTTGTATAATTAAGTCAAAAAACCGGTCAAGTGCGAGACGGGCTCGCGCACCGAGGGTTCCGTACAAACTCGTCAGTAGATACGTGAATGATTCAAGAAAAACTGTATGGTGAGACAAACTTAACTTTGCTCTTGTAAAACTGTTGCCCCCATACATCGACATATGGCGCGGTTAGTTTAGTAGGTGCAAATAAGGTTGTCTTACGATTTTTGCGAATTTCTAAAAAACGCTGCAAGTTAGGAAAACCGTTTTATTTTTCCTGTAATATTTAGGATAATATTAATAATCGGTAATTATTACAGATTTTTCTGTTCAGTAACTTCGGAGATAATAGGGGGGGAATGGTATTTTTTTAAACGTCTTTTGTTTTAAATCAAAAACTACATGTCTAAAAAATAAAATAAAAACAGTTTTAGAATCTACATATTAAGCCCTTCCATTTGATATCCCACTTGATATATTAGCTCGACTTTTGATTTTCGACATCCCATTTCGGTCCTCTTTAAAAAAAAAGCAAAAAAGGTATAAGTTTTTTTTTCTATCCCATAGGCTCGGATTAGCGGTTTTTAACACTATTCCAAATTTCAAGTCGATAGCATCAGTAGAAACTGAGATATCTTGCTGTGACAGACGGACAGACAGACAGACAGACAGACAGAGTCGCACCATAAGGATTCCTTTTTTACCATTTTGGTACGGAACCCTAAAACGCTCATTGCGTCTCTATTTGCGATACTCGCCGCATTCGCAATCGATCGCAATCGCAACTCACGCAATTCGCATTTTTTGAGCCTTCTTATGCAACTGTTGCATAATAGTATTTTATGCAACAGTTGTATAAGTGGGTTCAAAAAATGCGAATTGCGTGAGTTGCGATACGAGCCGCGAATGCGGCGATTATCGCAAATAGAGACGCAATGAGCGTTTTTTGACTTAATTATACAACGTTGCATACAATACTTTTTATACGACTAGGTTTTAAAATATAAAATACATACCTAATTAAACAGCTCTCAAACAAGGCAAATATGACATTTTTTTTTTCATTCATTTTTTTTAATTAGAAGTAATTCGTCAGTGACACGAAGTGACGATGATAAAAATACTTTTTTTTATGTTGGCATCAATGATTTAATTCGGAAAGTATTTTTTTTTTAAAAATCGTAGGAATTTAATTGTTTGTTAAGTTGGTAGTTGTGCATTTTTATCGTAAAGTTAGAATTGAGCACTTAATCCTTGACCTAATTTTAACCTAGATTTAGAAGTCTGTGGCTGCTAGCAGTATCGCAATGTGACTATAACGACACTAGTGCTGTTATGGGGAATAGAGTATAGACTTTTCTGAACTCATATTATGTATGTTCTTATATTAGTGCTCGTGACCAAGTAAAATACAGATTTAAGTACAGGAGTAGAAAAAATACAAAAGAGTTTTGGGTTACAACTTTATAAACTACCCTTTAAATGGCTTCATGCAAGTGACAAACGTATTTCGCCGTCCAATTTTCTGAATTGTAATTTTTTTAGCCTTCGGCAAGCTTATTTTCATAAATTCCTATGTGCACGAAAAATGCTTTTGCATTTTAATGGGTTAGGTATTTTTTCGCTTTTATTAATCATTCCACGCTTTTTTTCTGTTATAGACAATTTACAGAGTTTTCCCAATGTTCCATTTGCTGGTAAGTGTATTAACTCACACATGTACCTACTTACAATTCTGTTACCTAGACGTCAGCCATGTTTACCTTATTTGGTGTATCTAATGGATTATATCGATTGTAGCTCTCCAGCATTGTAAATACTATGTCAGAGTAAATATTGTATTTGAATATGTGTTACGCAGCATGTATCCGATATTAAATGCAATTAAAGTTGTTTTGCTCTTCGAGTTCAAGGTCGCATCAACCCATGGTTAATTTATTAATGAGAACAGACATATAGATTCTCAAATAGGTTTCAGTCTTTACTTTTATGAGTAGAAAAGTTGATTAAACCATGTATCTTCCTTAAATAATACGCCAGCAATCGCGCATTTGTTATACCTTTAATTCTTTAGTTTAGTGTGATGTTTTAATTTATCTTTATAAAATATCAAGCAAATATACAAATGGGCTGAATTTATTGTTTTATTTTGATCCTTATGACTATTAATGTAAAGTTACAGAATTCGATCTATTTTGATATATCGTTATTTACTTGTAAAATGCCGGTTAAATGGTGGTTAAATGTTTAAATAGTGCATTTCAGTATTTTGCAAATATAAAATCAACCATTTTAAGTCTTTACCGCTATGGTTTCCGAACGTGACTTGACATTCGCATTGTCTATGGATATATGTCACTAATGTCACTCACATTTTTACAATTTCATTTAGGTTAAGTAAGGTTATTTTAATCAGATTTCCTCACAAGTGTGATGAAAAACATTGTGTGTGCCACGGGCGGTAAAGGAATTACAAACTCGTGTTATTGTAACAAACAGACGTTTGTAATTCCTTACTTACCGCCCTTGATACACAATGTACTATTCTGTTGTACTTTTAAAACGCCATGTGGTACTTGAATACGGAAATAACTGCACATATTTCTATGTTGGGAATACATAGTCGATTAGAAGATATAGGTAACAGTCAAACAAAACAAATTCGTTGTGTAGCGATATTACGAGTACAATGTGAAAACTGTGGGCACAGAAGGGCTCGCTGGGGACTCAGGAGTTGACTCGAGTCTGATAAATTTATTTATACGATTTATATGAAATAAACGCAAATAACGCTCATTGTCATTGAATTGCATGTACAGTCAAGGAATTTAATTTACCCCACCTAAGGTCCAATGTCGTAAAGCATACTGTCATCATAACAGCTAACTAGAGTACGACGTTACTTTGACATATCACACGCATTGTTTTGTGTCAGTAACTAGGTAACAGATTAACAACGTTGACATGGTGAACTGAAATTTGGAACGTCAAGTCACTATAAGAAAAGGACGACAACCGCGGAATCGAAATTCGAAGAACGTCCATCTTTCTCGCTCTTGCAATATTTGAATAAAAGGAACGCAGATAACGAAATTTAGATTATCGACGTTTGCGATAAACTTTCCGGAGTCTGGATTCGGAATTATTTTAAAATTTTCTCGATTGACACTGACACCAACTGACACGTATTCGTAATTAGATGAGCAAATGACTTCGCAAAGAGGTTACCTGTAATGTGCAGTGACAAATAATACGTATTGACATTTAAATACTATTACTGAAATAGAAATTTCGACCTTAATGCATCGTGAATGCTTAACAACATTTCAATGAAACGGGTAGGAAATTAAATTCCTTGACTGTACTACTCGTAAGTTGATATAGATTAATAGAATAGGACGGAGATAAGCAAATATTATTCCATCAGCGCTTTCAGTAGTCCTTGTTATACTGTTAGTTTTTATAAGTTTAATTCATACAAATGGTAAAAAATATATCCGAATAGATCTTTTGCAGTGGCAATAAGAAGGCATATTTATGGAATGGCATATTCGATGGTTTGCACTTGACTGAACGCGGAACTAACATAAATTAGCATCTTTAATAAAAGTGCACGCATTAATGTCAATATTAATGCCAACTTAATGAGTCTGAATTTTCAGCAGTCTGCAGACCGGGTATATCTGCCATTTATAAAAAGTAATGTTACTAACAGACGAAAAAGAAATACCTCCAAGTTCATTACAATGAAAAAACGAATTCGAGCTCATTTTAATTTTGACTGGTATTTGAGTTATATTAAAGTAATTCTTAAATTTCCAATTTTATTTGCTCGTATTAACATTACTTATGTTCAACTATTCATATGATATTTATTTTAATCTGATTCTCACATTAATTGTTCTGTGAAATGAGAAAGCTTTCAGTTTCAATTAAATTTGGTCGTACTTACAACGCAGAAATTTCATGCATTTTACTCTTTGCCTCAGCATATTTAAACGGTTTGTCAAAATATTATTTATGCGTTCAACTCCGCTTTTAAAGTCTTAACGAAAAACCGTCGCAGAAAATTTTAAAAATCGTAAAATTTTAAGTGAAATACCACAAGTTTGTAGAGAAATTTAATCCATGTTCCCTTTATCGTTGAGACTCGAAGAACGCGTGGTTGAAATTGCCGAGATACTCGGCGTTACCACAGGCGATATCTTTGGCAAATTGATCGCAGATACAAAGGAGTTCTTTCACGAGACCTTTTCTCGCCGCCCCCGTCAAGCCCTGAGACACAATGCGAGCCCAACGCTTACAAGGCCCTTTCAATTGTTCGTCCTCGTGACGTGTTTGAAGACCTAACAAATGGCAGCTATCACCGATTTCGTTCAGAAAGTAAAGAAATAAAAAGAGTTTACCAAAGTTTAATTTCCGCTCCGTCGCGGACTATAAGGATTCGGGGAATACTTTTTTTGTATGTCAAGGGAAACTTTTTAATTGAGTCTGGAAAAATGAAGACCTGTCAGTTTTATTGGATGCGGGTAGTTATGTGGTTTGGCGCCAAGAAGCGATCGATCCTTCGATTCCTGTCTGTGGAAAAGTGGTCGCGGATTTGAGTCACGGCCGAGACAATGATTTTTTTTTAAATTTTCGTATTTATTTCTGTCAGTTTGGGATCTGTTAATCTGTATGGTTTAATAAGGCGAAGAACACACTGAAATCGCCCGTCGCCACGATTTTTTCGTACTATGCGCAGCTACACGGAAAAAATCGCCGCGATTTACGCGCCAGTGTGCGCCACCCCGCGATTTTTCTATACAAATCGATGATTCTACATACAAAGTTGAAAATCGCTGAGTCGCGTGTCGCCGCGATTTTCGCTACAGTGTGAGATCCGCCTAAAAATACATATTCAACTGTGTGTCTGTTTATGTCTCAAATTGATTTCTTTTCAGTTTGGGCAAAAATGCTTTCATATGTCTGTCTGCTTCGCCGGCGGGTGTCTGGCTCGTGAAATTTTGTGAGTAGGTTCGATTACTATGTCGATACCTTTAGACTCAAAGGGCGTAAACGCCGTAGGTTCTAATGGCGTTTACGCCGTTTGAGTCTAAAGGTATCGATATAGGACTAGGGCATGCAATACCGGTTTTACTTGTATGGGCCAAACACCGAAAAACCGGTTTTTCGGTATTGGCCCATTTTTATTAATTTTGACGCTCAAAATGGCGGAGACATGGGGGTTTACTGATTCGCGAGGTCTGCAGCCCACAGAACTAGGTACTAGTTAATATTATTTGAAATAAATTCTAATGGTGCTCCCACATTGGCTGTTCTAAATGTTATATAACGTTATAAAACATTTGTTATCGAACATGTTATACCTAATTACTATGAGTTTTATGAAATGTTAGTGAATGTTATCGTGTTTTATAACGTTTATTGCAACCAATGTGGGAGCACCATAATAAAAAAACTCGCATAAAGTTATTATATTATATAAGTAATCCATTAGTTGGCTAAGAGTGTATTACTGCTAACTCCTTTCAGATTTTTTTTCTAAAATAAACTCTATTATATCAAATTAAGATTGAATATTGTTTGTAAATTGTAAATAAAATAAATAAATAAATAAAAATAAATAATAAAATGATGTACACAACACGGGAGGTAATAAAGAAAGCCCTCCATCGCATATTTACGTCCCTCGCTTGCAGCTCGGGCCGCAAACTTCTGCGATCTCGGCCTTTTTTTGTATTACCACCAATTATGTAATGTACTATTAAGTTTGACTGCCTATCATGCCGTAACCCTCAATGTCACCTTGTAAACGTATTATTAAATAAATATAGTCTGTGATTATATTATCGAGCTGTAGTCAAATGCAGTGTTGTCGAAGGCCGGAACTAAGCTGTCAGTCGGCACTTCCGATCATCAATTATTATAATTAGTAGGCACTTGCTTAGCATCTGGTTCGGATGTGGGTGTAAAATGACACACGCAACATTTCACAAACAGTATATATTTTTGCTCTTGCCATGAACTCAAAAATTCAGAATATTCCAGAAATATTTATTAATGATATTTAATAGGTCTTTCTTTCATGCACTATTATAGAACTTTTTTATCTAATTTGTCGCTATAAACGATATTGTTCCGTTGCCTCGGGGCCATGATATAATACACTGTAAAATTTACAGTGTAACTTATGTCAGTATTGTCCCATATATTTGGACCGTGTTGTACGTCAGTGATATTATCGAAGTAAATAAAATTCCAAAGGTTTAATGTAATAAGATGCTAGTGAAACAAGTATAAATTTGTGTTTCGCGGGCTAGTAAAACAAACAATTTTGTGATACCTACGATATAAATGTGATAACTCAATGTCTTATCACATTTATATCGTATCACAAAATTCTTTGTTTACTTGTCAGTGTAATGTCTAATAAAACTTAACTACGACGGCAGACGATATCCAATCCTAATCGCTAACACTAGTTTTACGTGACTAAAGTCACGGCTGATTTGCTATAGTAAATGGGATTAACTTATGTGCATATGGTTCAGTAAAGGAAGGCCGGAGCCACGGAGGCATGAAGCCAGCCCTCCCACACCACCCCCTACTCTATTAACACTTCTTTGTCTGAAGGAATGCTCGTGTTCAAAATGATAGTTATACCTATTTAGTATTTCTTTAAGGGTGCTTAAACTGCATAGTTCAATGATAGTGTAACTAAACTTTCGGGTCTATGGGACCATTTTATAATCTTCCTAGAAGTGAAAGTGCTCCTAAGAAGCTTATTCATTTTTTCGCCTTAAAGATTTTACATCAGAGATTTTCCGAAACACATGATTCCGGGTTCAAAAGTTCGAAAACGAGATATTCTGTTTCACGAAACCATATCTTTCAAAGTTTAACTAGAGGGGTTTAAAACAAAACAAACTTTCCATCTTTATCATGATGTACATTTGTCTCGTCGCGAACTTAGTAGTTCTCTATGTAAATTGTGCTGAGTTTTATATGATTCGCATCTGGATTGTTATTTTAATCCATACCATTGATACCATACCATAATAGGAAATGAAAGTTCGATCATTTGTTAATTTCCATAAGTTTAATTTCGACGGGTACGTCGAAATACATCATATATAGATAGATTATTTATTTCATAAGAAAATACCAGTACAGATTGCGTTACAGACAATACTTCATGTATGGTCGTCGAAGTACTAAATGAAAATAAGGTTGTTATCATATGACAATATTATACATTAAAATCAATCAATGAATCAATCAATCATTAAAATCAGAAAGTGTCCATACACTTCATTATTTCATAATCATCAGCTTTCATACGCGTCGACCGATTTGAATGCGGTTTTTGTATTATTAGTCAAGTGTAATAAAGCTCTAGTAAAATTCGAAGACCTCGGCGATTTTATCATCGCGTAGCCGCAGGCAAAAGCTAGCTTCTTCGTAATATCGAGGACATTTTGAATAAATTGCAGCGACACGGGAGCTGCGTTTCTTCAAAGAGTTTCAGCGCAGGATGCGAAACTGGCTCATCTCGGAACGAGTCACGGTTCGACGGCGAGCATGCTTTGTGACTATTCTATGATTGTGCGTCTTCATCTGGCCGCTTGGATTTTTCTATTGTTTGGAGGCAGATAAGGTGTCTCACCATCCCATCTACATCGAAATAATTGTAAACATCTCATTATTTGGTATGGCTATGGACACTATATATTATTTTTTCTACTCCTGTACTTTTATCTGTCTTTTAATTGGTGACGAACAGGAATATAAGAAAATACATAATATGAGTTCAGAGAAGTCTATACTCTATTCCCCATAACAGCAAATGGGTCGTTAAAGTCGCAAAACGATACAGCTAGCAGCCACAGACTTCTAAATCTACTAGGTTAAACTTAGGTCAAGGATTAAACTATAAATAGTGTGTCCGTCAAGATAGCGTACACCGTAAAGATATTCAGAATCTTATGCAGCCAATAAATAGTACCCAAATAGTACCGACGAAATACCTAGGTGAAAAAAATAGTACCCTTAAACTTTTCGAAATATAAGGCCTGTTCACGGTGCACGCTACCGAGCGTCAAGCTGGCGTACACCGTTTGTATCTCTGGAACGGCTTTGTTTTTGGAAACGCTTTATATCTCAAAAAATAGTACCCAAATAGTACCCTAGGGCCCTAAAATTTCATTTCTCTAGCTATCGTAGAAGCCGAGATATTCCATGACTTAACGGTGTACAAAATTTCACACCGTCAAGCTGGCGTACCCGGGAATTTCTTATAGAAAGAGCATTGAAAGAGTATTGTATGCAACGTCAGTCACAAAACGCTCATGGCGTCTCTATTTGCGATACTCGCTGCCGCGGCGGCTCGTATCGCTACTCACGCCATTCGCGTATTTTGACCCTACTTATACAACTGTTGCATAAAATAGTATTGTTTGACAGTGTCTCGTTCAGCTTGTGCATAGTTAGGATTCTGTAAAATTATCAGTCAAAGAAAAATGTTTTATTAAAAGTATGTGGTATCGGTGTAGTGTCAAAGCAATCTTGACTTTGTAGCACATATACATTTCTTTATCGCGTCACTTCATCGTAGTATATCTTTTGCTATCCAGTAATTTTCCAGGCTCTTCCCACGTCACTATGCGAAAAACAAAAACGAACTAAAACTTTTCTTAAACCCCGTAATGATCGGAACTCCTACAGTGGTCGTTCAATTTCTCCCGTGAAGACGCTCGCACGGGTGACCGGCGGAGTATTACGTGACTCTTTGTTGAACGTCTTATAAATCTCGTTCGAAAGCATTTCGAGCAATTGGAAAAATCAGTGGAGTAATAAATTCCCCGTGGACCGGCCTGACGCCGATCGAATTGAATGATAACGATACAACGTTTGACGCGCTGAATAAGGCTTCGATTTAACTTTTAAAGCAGCTTGGAGCTAAGTGAAACGATGACATTGCTTGCTACCATTGAAATGAAAAAGTTAATTTTATTCCGCGGTGTTTATTGCATGATAAGGTCTATTGATCTAAGTGCAATATCTCTGCAACTGTCGCTTTCTTAAATCGTCGTAGGTAAGTAATATGCTTATCTGCTCAGTGATCAAATGTTGTTTTTAACCAAACAAACAAATTTTTCAATATTATAGCACTACCGCATCACCTCACTATCGGAACCGAAAAAAGAAATAAAAATATATAGTACAGTCGAGTTCATCATTATCTGAGCAAAGATCGGATCAAAAATATCTGATCAAGCTCTTATGCTTGTGACAATAGGGCCTTGTTCAGTTATTTTTGGTCCAATTTTTGCTCAGATAATGATGAACTCGACTGTACTAATAGAGCATGTGTGCAAAAGTAAACTGTATTAAATGTTTTTACCATGCCTTCCAGATTGACAATGATGCGTTAACTCAAAAATAATGTTAAACATTGAGTTTAATCTTGATCTTTAATCGCCGAGAAACAATTCATCGCTTATAATCATCGACGTATCATTTCATCAAAAGCAGTTTTCTCAAAAACCTTTTTTTGGGTATTGATGTAAAACAAAACAAACCGAACCTAACCAGATCGTTCCTATGTGATGATCTTTTGAAAACAGTTTCAGTTTTACGGTTCCAGAAAAGAAAGTTGTCAACGAAAATATTATCAATGAAAATACGACGAAATATAACATTTAATTAAACGTCACGTTTGTCGACAATACGGCACGGCAGACGCCCAACAATGCTAAGTGATACCATGTTATATTGTACACTGTGGATATGCAAAGCAACAGAAGCAATTCCTAATTCTATTGAATTACATAAATCAAGACATATATTTCATAACACCTAAGCGGACTTCCTCAAAACCTATTACACGGCAAATTTTCGATTATAACTAAACACGAATTGATATCGTTACCGATAAAACTCAGGGCCCAGACGTCTTCTGCTATCGGCAAGTTGACATTGACTGATCGCAGACTCGGTCAGGCCCCCCTTCCCCCCACTGCTAGTGATCAACTTCAATTGCCTCTTGAGCTTGAGGGAATTTAAAAAATATCGCTTTTGAGACTGACCAACGGTTTCTTATCGACGTCTGGCTGGAAAGTAAATAAACGCATTTATATTTTAACCGATTATTTTGACAATAACCAACTTAGTCAGCTGTCGTTCTAAGGAAAAAATCCAGATATATGTCGTATCTATTTAGTATGGTTTGGTCAGTGACAGAACAAGCGACAACGTCTACTTTAACTGTTACTTTCTCAA
This sequence comes from Eudemis profundana, assembly GCA_947034925.1. Classification (NCBI taxonomy): domain Eukaryota; kingdom Metazoa; phylum Arthropoda; class Insecta; order Lepidoptera; family Tortricidae; genus Eudemis; species Eudemis profundana. The sequence continues at coordinate 10,340,805 of OX344811.1, forward strand.
CTTAAATGTACATATCAAGTTATGAAGTTGTTTTTCAGTCAATGACGACAAAAATAAAAATTCCTCCCTACAGCTGTGTTTTTCTAATAATGAGTCCATCCATATATAAAATTGCACATATTGGCAGTAGTAGGGTGTCTACGTATATTTTTTCCTATGAGTGATATTAAAAGTGCAAACTTAAAGGCGCCTCACAACCTCAGTTAGGAATTTGCAGAAGTATAATAGCAAATAAAATAAATAAATCTGTCTTATAGTCATTCTTTTGCAATTGACATGTTTTTTTACGGGTTTTCCTTGTTTTGGCATAGTTTTATATATCCCATTGTTTTGTGTGTCCAAATAATCATTTCGCATAATAATTTACAAAATACCATTGACTTTTCACAATAATTAGGTATAAAAGAAACCTCACCTATTTTAAGTCTTTTACGTAAACACAACCACTTACAAAACTTATGCCAAATAGAGAAAACCCTAACCTTAAACTTTATAAAAGTATGAATGTCTCTTATATCCTGTGGAAGCACTTCAGTAGGTATTGTGTAGCAAGAAGTTTAATCACACGTCAGTCTCAATCAAAACAACTTACGAACATGCGTAATTAGTTAATAGCTAAATCAAATTATCCTCCTCACATGTAATTAAACAAGTATCTCTCAACTATCAGTTAAGTGAACGTTGTAATTCGAACTGTTTGAGAAACAGAAGTCTACTTAAATCTGTCGTTTAATATTTCTAGTCAACTTATACATATCACAAACTAATTTTAAGTTTATGTGATTTAAAAGCTAGGTCATCAAATAAAATAAAAAATTAGACTATAATTGTGTTAAATATATTCGTTTTCAAATGCATTCCCCCTTACAGGGATAAGTTTGCCGTTGTACATAACCATTGATCTTTGTACTGTTTCTGTATGATATTATGTGCAATAAAGTGTTTACATACACATACATACATTTTAAAAATGTCACCATAAGAAAATATGTCCCCGCGAATGTGTAACCCGCCGGTGTTTGCAATAGAATCATCCTGGGTGCTCGCCGAAAGTGCTGTCGAATGAAAGGTCCTTCTTTATTAACCCGATGGCATAATCGATTGACTAGATCTCTTGTCCAGAAGAAAAAGGTTCTAAGAATATATGCGATGCGTATACGGTTACTGTCTTCGTTATCCGAAGAAGAGAGATTAACCGGGACATTCCTGCTTCACGCGCTCAGCGCCGGCGATTTGTGTAAATCGAACTGTTGATTAGATTTGCTCTTCCCCCAACCTTACCTTCTTAATCTTTTCGATTCATTGCGCCCTAAGATTGAGACTGTATTCAAGATTAATGCCTCTAATTTGTAGTTGTGACAAATTTGATGGAAGATGTTACGAGATTGGTCTCTGACGTGCAAAGAGAATGTCCATAGTTACATGTAATGACGAGTGCTTCTCTAAGGAATCAGATCCATACACAAGTCTAGCAGATCCAGATGTTTCATAGTGCCGTCAACAAAAGCATGCCATATATACTGTACACACATGTTTGTAAATGTGTGTTATTATTTCTAAACTAGACAATCATTTCATCCGTAATCTGGGGGCACGGTAGTGGCCCCGCCAAGTCGAGCAAAACAAAGGCACGGCCGTACCATCCTTTTCTCGAAACCATTCAGGCTATTTTCAGCCTCCCGTAATTTTGTACTAGCTATTTTAATTGAACTTTCAGGGATATATAGGGCACAATAAGACTTATATATATGCCTAATATCATTCAATTTGAACGTGTAGTTTAAGAACTATTGCATATCAAAGTTCCTAGTAGTTTTGTCACTGATTCACTGACTGAGGATCATCATAATCATAAGGTACTTCTAGCAGACTTACAAGCTCCAAATTTTAAACATAGTTTTCACCCTATCAAGTCCTAAAAAACCTAAAAATATTGCAATTTCAGTCACAACTGCACACATAAGTTTGTAATCCTATACAAATAAATGCGATTACAAAGGTAGTTTTGCAGTTCAACTTGAAAAGAATGAATTGGAATGTAATAAATAAAACTGAAATATTCTTTCTTTTCACCTTTATTGCATTTTATTGTCAACCATAATTTAATAGAAAATGAATACTAAATATAAATTACATTCTATTGATTCATCATATTGGAAATATGATGCACCAATAAAAGCATTACCTAACAATATAGATAACTAGGTTGTTTATTTCATTCTGGCGTTCGTCCGAAAGCTGAATAAAATTATAATTTTGACCAATTCACGTGTCTTGTTCAAATAAAACCTATACTCACAATAAAGAAAAAAAAACTATGCTCAAGCAACTACAATGACAATGCTCAAAGGCACATCACATATACGCAACCGTTATTTGATTTGAAGTTGACATAATACACATATATATATCTCTTTCAAGCATTATTATTTTCTCTCTGCTCTGTCTTTAATGGGCAGTTAGGTGTGTTGCTGTTTGTACCGGGCCGGTACTGACTTGGTTTAACTTTACATCTCAAAATAAAACTTTTTTGTTGTAGGAGAACTGCGTTGCGTGACTTGCATCTTTTTACATGTAATGTTTTTGATGGGATTCAAGTTTACCGTTCTAATTTGACAAACAGATAAATAACATATTTCGACAGATTACAATCTGACGACATAAATTGTAAATAGGGCATGCAATACTTGTTTTATTTGTATGGATAATACAGGTTTTTTGGTACACAACATAGATACAAGTAATACTCGTACTGGTATTGTATGCCCTATTTAACTGTAAACTAACGATGTTCACTATACCTAGTAATGCAAATTATAAATACAAGTATATGCCTGTTCTTTTTGAAAATCACACCTATTAAAATTTCTCAACAAATAAATGATTGATAGCAAAGCTTGGAACCTAACGAATGAGTAAGAGATCTACTAATAATAACATTGTCAGAGTCCATTGTCCGGCGGGTTGACCCAATTACGACTGCGGCACAGTCAAAGTAGCATGATCAGTAGGTACCTGCAAAATATTTGTAAAATAACAGTTTCTCAAAAGCTTGATTGACAGGCATTCTGACATTATCATTACCATTAGCAAAAGGAAATACTCAATTAGCCAATAATATGAACAAAATAAATGATCCAGAAATTAATGCATTTTGGAACTACAAGATATATGGAAGAAAAAAATACTAAACTGCTTTTAAACACTCATAAAAATCTAAGCGCTATCCGCTACCGCCGTGGCATCGCACTCAAGCAAAGGAATAAGTAGAGGCCATTATTACCGATACCGCTTGGATTTGAGGCCAGGTTTTAGTATTTTTCTTCCAGATACATTGTATTTTAGTTTCAATTAAAAAGCCTTTCTGACAATCTCGGCATTACAATGCAGCTGCAATTGTCCTAAATGTTAAACAACAAATACATAGACCATGGAAACGGCGTTCAAAGTTAATTGAATTTCTTAATGACCGAACAAAGTCGTTTTATTGATATAACACATTTACTGTGGCTCCACGCTGCATCAATTGTTCGATCTGTCTACGGAAATTAAATTTTCTGAATACCCCTTCGGTTCCAAGCGAAAGCAAAAGTGTATCCACTTAAATTAGATCTCAGACGTGGTGCGAATTCGGAGCGTCCTATAATGACAAACTTTTCAGATTTCCGGTTTTTACTATGTTAATCTCCAAGAATAGAGAGGAAATCCAGAAGACGGTTATTATTAAAGAATTTACTTTCTTTCTAAGTATAGAATACTTAGATACTCTAGATAACTAAGTTACTTAGGAGTTGTCAGTTGTTTATAGCCTTCCATAAGAATTAAATTTTTAAATAGCTCAGCCATGAAATCTTGCAGCAACATGTCATTTATAAATAATCTTATTGGTAGACTGTACTCAATATTAATGGATAAAAATAATACAAATAAATGAATTCGTAAAAGATAAACAGAGCTGGGTGAAAAATCACGGGTATAAAATTGTGCTAGTATATGTATAAAACAAACGTACTTACATCAGAATTTTGATTAAACAGGCTTATTGAATGCACATTGAAGCAAAAAGGAAGTCGAAATCGATCCATGATTAAAAATGGTACAAAGCAAAAATCAAAAGCACTCTTAGTCAACAACAGATTTTGCATCCAAAGACTCGAAAGTAAACATCGAGGGAGGATCATATTAGTCTGGCACAGATGGGGTTCTGTCCGTATCATTCATTTGTTATCTCTGAGAGACCGCACTGATCAACGACAGAGGGACGTATTGTCTACTTATTTTCGCAAGTTCACATCTGTTTTGCTGTTAAATTTAAGACTTTATTCCGTCAAAACAAGGTGGATATTGCAATTAGGCAGTAGAGTGAGATACGCGGTTGTAGAAAAAGGTATTGCCCCGCGGCCATTGTCGGTTTTTTCTTGCGCTGACGAGGCGGTTCTATGCGAAAACGTTTCGTCTTTTGTACGCTCGATATCAGGGGGAAGTGAGGGCTGGACGTATCTTTACGTCTGTGTATATCACGTATGTCCAACCTTTGAAAAAAGTTCCCGCATCGATTACCACGTCTAAGATTAAATATTTTAACTTGTTGTTGGTTTTTTTAGTCTATTGAAGTATATCTTCTGGGAGCTCTATGATAGTCTTGTTTACATTTATAGATAACGTATCCGTTCCTTTCTGAATGAATGCAAGTATATGTAAGTACAGGAAAGGTGGATATCTTAGGCGGTGAAGTTATCCAGCTTACACTGGATAAATACTTATCTTCTCTTATCTTACAATGAAAAGAAAATTGTTACAAGTCAGCGCCAGTTCATAAGTTGAATAAATCGACTATAAAAGGGTGCATTTTAAAAAGAATTGCTGAATACAGTTAATAATTGCCGGTTGTATAAAGCGTAATAGTAGGGCAAGTAATAGAGCCACTACTCTGTAATATTCAAGTCAGCAATCGATCAATCGAGAGGAAAATACGGGTATAATGTTGTTTCGCTTACCGGCGGACACTACATAGTCTTTCCTAGTACTTTATTGATTTGCGGCATTTTAGTTGTTTTATTTGTACTACTTTTGTCCGCAGTTTTGCTTGTTTTTCACCACCGCATTTGACTTTTCCTTCGGAAATCTTATGCATTTCCGGTTTAAGAAGTTGTCTACAGTGGAGACAGGCGTACGTTTAATTATTATTCTTCCGTGCCTAATGCATTAGGCAAGCTCAGGGCTGCGCCGACCCCCGGCAGCGCCTGTGTGCGAAACCTATGAAGTAAGTTTTTTTTTAATTACTGGAGGATGCGAATAATTGGTAAATCTGGTTAATTTATGAATAATATTAGTTTCTAGTGATTTTTTTAATTTTACAATCATTCCATTTTGAAAAGCAAATTCAGAAAAAAAAAGAAATTTCCCGTTTTTGGGAACGTCTAATAATATGATTTTAACATTATTATTTTTTTCTATTATTGAGAGGTCTTTCTACATATAACATTTCACAGAAAAAGTGGTCAAATAGCTAATTATGTAACCAAATGGGCGCCTTCTTTCATATTATTAAAAAAAAAGTCCAATAATTAATAAGCTAGCTACATTAGCTTACAAGATATCACATTTTATGTCAGTAACTTAGAGTATTTGCTCTCGAATGTATATCACTATTGGATTTATGTTTAATATCCATATAAGTAATAGCGTCAGTCCATCTATCACTACCAGGACAAATCAATAAATTGCATTGATAACATTAATGACTATAAAGCCATGACATATGCAATTCCTAACTCTCGCTTATTTATCTATGTAATGTACGTTTATTCGAATAAAATGGGAATCTTAAACAGCAAAGATAAAATCAGTACACCCGTCGACGTACAGCAACTCGCAAGCGGTTTAACGAACGTATGCGTTCACTCGATCAAATACTGATTTCTATCTATTTGTCACGAGATAAATTGAATGACCGTGCCGCCTGCGAGACTCTTCCACACTACTCTGATACACGAAGACAACTATAACCCTCTCTTCCTCTTATCGGGACCGTTGTAGCTTTTATTTGTTATCATTGAATTAGGTACCCAATTTAATTTTGCGACATAGCGATGCACTTTCCTTTAGGTACTTGAGTGTATCGTGTATTCAATGGTCTGTGATATCAAAGCAATAACTTGAGCGACTTCGTATTTTTGTGTTTATCTAAGTAAAACAATTATATATTTACCTTTAAGTTTTCTAAGTAACACGAAAACACGAATTACATTAAACACTTTTGATATTTCTTTAAATCCAATAGATACTCCGCTTTTACATTTTTACTTATATTACAACGGAAATAACTTGCCTTGTGACAATGAAACATAATTATGCCAAGCAATAATCATAAGAAAAGAAAACCACGACAATACACCATATAATCTAAAATTCGCCACAGATTAATAAAAGTGGCACATTGCACACGAATGTCATGCTCTCAATCTGCCAACACCCATGGAACGCGTGACAAAGGTCGATAGCTTGTGGTTAATTGTCACATTGGCTGTTATTAAAAGGGACTTCGGAACTGGTGCAATTGTGTTAGAGGAGTACAAACAATGCTGGTGACCAATCAAACGAGGATGCTAGTAATTAAGACCTAGCAATACGAGGCGTATGGCGGCAAATTGGGCTCCGGGCTCATACAAGTTACATAGTACGGTTAAGTTATGTAATGTGAAATGGCCTAGCTAGGCCATTTCGCTAGGCTGACAGGGGGACTAAAGACAGTTCCCTCTCGCCAATTAGGTGGCACATGCCTAGCAGCTGCAATAAATTGAAGTAATAGTAACAGTTTATGCTCTGTTTATTCCTATGTTACTTCGTGAAGTGTTACTTAATAGTACATTACTGCAGAGGCCGGGAAGTAAGGAATTGCCGGCTGAGTACATATAGCTGGCCGAGCGAAGCGAGGCCAGATAGTTACGAGGCTGGCAACCCCATTTCCCGCCGAGGTATGTATAGTGCTTTTCTCAAACATGCAATGAAATAAATAAACTTACTATCATAACCTTACTTAATATTTTATAACACAAACTTTCTGTCAGAAAGTGACATTAGTGACATATTATATCCATAGACAATGCAAATTCGGCCAAAAGCTGTTTCAGTTCACATTTTTACCGCGAATATTTAGATGAAATATTTTAAATGTGTATTCGTGTAGTTAAAATTGCAATTTAAAATTGTTTATAATGTGTTATTTGTTACGTTCATGTCAATTTGAAATAAATAAAACTGCAATATATAGCAAATATAGTTTTTTGTTTTTTTAATGGCTGAATGCCGTGATGGCCCAAATAAATGTGTAATGGAAATTTAAAAAAAAATACATTGCCGGCCTAGGCCTAGGCCGGCAATGTAAGTATGAAATTCCATTACGTGCCAAGTGTCAAGCCGCACCGGAAACGAGGTACTTTGCGGCCTATTTTTAGGCACGTAATGTCCACATTTCATGCCATGTTGAGAAAAGAGTATTTTGTATCCTATCATGTTGTCGTAATAGCTCGTACTAAGTATATCATTAAAATGGTGGGCTAGGTTCAGTCAAACATATCGACTTGGCGGGGGCACTCCCGTGCCCACAGATCTCAAAAAATAGTTTACAGTTTTGTTCACATGCGGGCGATAAAGTGCCCAAATGGATCGAAATAAATAAAACAGGATTATAAAACCATAGAGGTCTCGTCACAGGTCCGCTTGTATAATGCAACTACGCAAAGTTAGCAGAAGTCGAAAAAAGGTTTTATTCAAAAATATAAATATGGCAACATGGGGAAACCACGGCAAGAAGATTAATTCATCTTGATACTTGGCAATAATTATTCCGGTTATTATAATATGTGTCTACATACCTACTGAACTAAATATTATGCTGGTCAGTCTTGCACAAATCGATCAATTTCCAACCAAAATAAGCGATTTGTTCCAGGGTCCAGCATTGCTTAGTTTGATTCGAACTAGATCGATTGTGCAAGACTGTCCTAAATATTTATTTCCGTAGATAGGTAGACACATGATATACTTATTAAACGGAAAGATATTTGCCAACACTGAAAGAAATGTTTGCATAACTGTAACAAACATTTCGGTTACTGCGTACATAATTTTTGGGACTTGCGAACTGTGTGTTATATGTTACAAAACCGTGTTTGGCTATTAGTGTTCAGGTATTTACAGCTTAACTATTTTATGTTACTAAGTTGCGTTTTAAGTTCTAACTACAGCAAACGTGTTAGTCTGGATTTAAATGAAAAATGTTGTAAGTACCAACAAAACGAACAGTTAGATTCAAGTAGCTATTTTAGATAATAATTATCTAACAATTTTACAGCTTATAACCGAACTGTTAATTAATGTATAATACTGTTTTTTGGCTATAAATAATAAAGTGTTTTGTCATAATCAAATGAACCAGTTGTGTTGTTTTTCCAACTTATTTAGCTCTTAGTAGGCAGATCATTTAGTTCTTAGTAGCCAAATCGTTTAGCTAGTAGTAGCCAGATCATTTGGCTATTAGTAGCCAGATCATTTGGCTATTAGTAGCCAGATCATTTAGTTCTTAGGAGCCAAATCATTTAGCTAGTAGTAGCCAAATTATTTAGCTAGTAGTAGCAAAATTATTTGGCTAGTAGTAACCAGATCATTTAGTTCTTAGTAGCCAAATCGTTTAGCTACTAGTAGCCAAATTATTTAGCTAGTAGTAGCCAAATTGTTTGTTAACTAGTTACTTATTTATTTTGCTTACCAGTTACAATATTTTGGCTGCTAGTAGGATTTTTTGGTTTGGTTACCAATAACTAAATTATTTGGTTATCACTAGCTTGATTAGTTTAGTTATTTGTAACTGATATCAGAGAGAATCGAGTTGTAATAGAGCGCTAAGTCAAAGAAAAAGTTGTGCCTCGAAAATAGCTGTTTCACTAGATATTTTCGGGGCACATTTTTTTCTTTGACTTAGCACTTTATTACAAATCGATAATCTCTGATATCAGTTACAAATAACTAAACTAATCAAGCTAATGTCCAAATAATAAAGTTATTGGTATAACCAAACCAAAAAATCTTACTAACAGTTAAAATACCGTAACTTTGCTAAAATGTATATTACTCAATGTTGTTTCAAAACATTGTTTCCGCTATGTATCATTTTTCTAAATTTTTTTGTTTTTTTTAAACTGAAGATTTCAATATTTTTATAAGGTCATTTTATAAAATGCATTTATGTCAAACGATACATCTGGGAAACAGTTTTATTTCTATAGGTGGTAGGCCTTAATAAAAATTCTTCGTTACAATGTTAAGTAGTTTTATTCATTACTTTCATCAATCTTGTAATGAGTTTTATTTTTTAGAGAGTATATTCTGTACCTATCTGGTAAAATTAGTACAAATCAACAATTTTTATATACCTCTTTGTTTATATAATCATAAGTAGGTATTAAACAAGGACCATTAAAACAAGAGGACTGATATTCCCCATACAAAAAGCTGTTCACCGATATTTACCACGCCATATGTATTAGCTTGGTATAACAATTAAATTATTAACAATTATTCAACTTTACAAACGTGATACAGTATTTAAATGTTAGAATTTATTTATTATTAGCTGTTTACGAACTAATTGTTACTGTACTATGTTTCTTTTTTCAATTATAACATCGTTAAACGTTCAGTTTATTAGCGCCATCTAGTTTTTGCCTGGATATCTTACGGTCGGGGTACGATCCAAAGTATGGAGAGTGACGGTCCTCTTGTTTTAATGGTCCTTTGTATTAAGTATAACAATAACATAATCTTGACGTGTAATATTTCGTAATATTATGAATAAATGACTATGAGTATAATCTTATAATTCTTCTCATATTTTTTTCAGACTTATCAGTGACCCTTAAGTAATCATTTGGGCGTGCACTGCGTTGAACGGGAGCCCGGCGCGGGCGTTAGCTCCGGGTGTGTTTCTTGTATATTCGCAGACGCAGAGAGCTGCTCTATCAATATACAGGAAACGGTACTCGGAGCGGACGCCCTGCGCCGGGCTCCCGTTCAATGCAGCGGATGCCCTTACAAATCTATTTCACCCATAATAGGGAACTTGCATGAATTTTTTTATCGCATTTAAATAATAAAAATATGAAAACATCATAAAAAAAGATGTCAAAAAGTTAAATTAAAATCGCCCGAGAAATACGGATGATATAGGCATTTTAAACTGCTAATTAGACAGAGAAATCCGACACAGACTGTAACGTCACACGATACTACGGCCATATAAACTCCATATTAAATTCTGTTTTCCAAGAAAGAGATAGAATGAAATGTTTGATGGCTTATATCTTGGTTACTACTTGGCCGATTATAATTTTAATTTCACTTTTTGCTATCTTTTTTACCGTATTAAAATATTTTGTTAAGAAATGCGATAACCAAAATTCATGCATGTTCCTTATTCTAACACTAACAATAATACTTGTTCACATTCAAACATGACTCTGTCATTATTATAAACAGACACATTATTGATCATCATCAGAGATCGGATACTTGCGTGCCATTACTCGCAATAATGGGGACGCACATGTTAATAAATTGATGAGATTCAATTTCGATACCTAGAAAGATAGTAACAATTTAGTGGTAGATTCAAGTTTTATCGATATGCTTTCAAAATAATTATATAAAATTAGCAATAGTATTACGTAGATACATTTATATAAGAAGATAGTGAAGTTTTTCCTTTGTTGATTACTTTTTTCATAAAAAAATATTTAGACATTGATTTTACTATGGTCACATAAGAATATTCGACAAACAAATTATAAGTCATGACGACATTACTGCGAGTAATGACGCCAAGAATCCGGTCCCTGATCACCATAAATGCAATAACACTTAAGGTGCTTTTCCACCGGCGAGGCGAGGCGGGAATTGAAATTTCATACAAGGCGCGAGACGCGCGAGGGAAAAAAACTCGCTCCTTGTATGAGATTTCAATTCCCGCCTCGCCGGTGGAAAAGCACCTTTAGGTCAAATTCACCCAAACATCTCTCGTTGTGGCTCAGCACTGGTTGATTGTTCTTCTGCTTGTTCTGTCAATGTGTATGCCGGACCGTCAATTAAATATACATCATTCATGCTTATTCCATCTTCAACCTCCTCCATCTGAAAGGTATTTAAAATTTACATCTACACTACAAAGGCAAACAAAACTGGGACCCTCGTAGAAGGTGGGAGAATTTTTAGCTAGTTCAATAGGAGGTTTGCTGGTCTGGGTCTGATGAGGCCCTTTGGTAACTATGCCCCTGGCTATGGAGAAATGTTTGGGTTTCTAGAATCATAGAAATGTTGTATAGGTACTTACTGTTTTGTTGGCATGTGAAAATGCATCGGTTATTATATTCTTTAGCATAGCAATCTGAGTAATCAACTTGGCTCTATGGCCTATTACTGGGACGAGATCCTTGATATCATCAGCTGACAATATTTGTAATGTTTCCAAATCAATGCTGTGTTCTGAAATACAATAAGTTCCATTAGCACATTTTGATTTTGTTTCAAACAATCAAATTCTTCTTTATATTCCTAGACTTTCAATGCAACATAAAAATTGTATACTTCTGCCAGCCAGCCAGCTATCACCTACTGTCACTTCACTAATGGCTGGGTGGTGGAGGCGTAATAAGGTCGGCACCTCACGCCAACACGACACTACACTGAGGAAAATATTTAACCACAAGACTTGGCTTATTTTAGGTACGCTTAGCCATAACCATAACATCCCAAAAAAGGGGGCTCCACCTCCACATTTCAGTAATAATAACAAAATAGTCACGACATAAGTTTACAGAACACCTGTTCATGTTGCTCGAAAAAATTGGAATTGTCAACTTTCATTTCAGCCTTTAGCATGGCGTGCCCGCTCAGAGCCCCTTTTTATGCGATGTCATAATCATAACCATAGTTTGATAAGGCGTTATTAAAGTTAAGTTGATTGACCAATCTGGTTTGTCTATAAGAAACAAAAAGTTTGGTAAGAGTAAGAGTATTTGGTAAGATATATTGCCAAAAGTTATGTAGTCACTTTTTTAAGTTATAGGTAGCCGGATAATCCTTATGTCTACATAACTTTTGGCAAAATCTTACCAAACTTTTTGTTTCTTATAGACAAACCAGATTTTTAAATCAACTTAACTTTAATTACGCCTTATAAAACTATGGCTAAGCGTACCTAAAATAAACGTGTGGTTAAATATTTTTCTCAATGTCAGTAAATTATTTTTACCTTTATCTAGTTTTTAACATAAAGTATGTCCACGCCGACTTGTTACGATTTATGAATAGGTAAGGTAACTTGTATAGGTGGCATAGCTGGTGCCGGCAAACATCTTTGCGTGACCTTGAGTGCGCAGTAGCCGATTTACGTACAAATCACGCTACTGCGCACTCAAGGTCTGCTCAAAATGTTTGCCGGCAACTGTAATGTTACTAAATAGGTATTAAATAAAAACAAAAACATGATTTTCTTACCTTTAAACTTGTTGATATAGATTGAGAGGCCCCACGATTTTAGGTACTCCTCTATCTCTATACCTGCAGCAGTAGGTCCCTGTCCCTCTCCCTCGACTGGAGCCGCCGCAGCAGCCGCGGGCGCAACACGTGCCGCGGCCGCTTCAAATTCGTCCATGTTGAAAACTCGCCCCGTTTTATGAATTTTTTTTACAAAAACCATTCATTCAAAGTAATTCAAAGTATTTCCGAATCAATCAATCAATACAGTAAATCAATACAGTAATATAAGCTGAGCAAGCAACACGCGATGGCCCGGCTGCCTGCAGGAAAGAACATGTCGGTCGGCTCCAGTGTTGCCAACTCCGAATTTCATTCAATGCTAAAATTTTGCTGAAATTCTGCTAAAATTATGCTAAAACTTGATAAATTCTGCTAAAAAATATGCTAATTAAAAAAAGCATTATTCTTTCAAATTTAATGTATTGTGATTATTACAGCTTTACAATAATCATTTTTGTGGCCCATACTAAACTTTCAGCAAAAAAATTGCTAAAGATACCTAAGTAAATTAAGAATGTCAATGTATTAATCGACATTTTTTTTTATATTGCAATCAAAGTAACTTTTTTACTACAGTATACAAACATCATCATCATCAACTGTTCAAACTAACTAAGTTTACCTTAGTACATATACCTTTAATTTGCAACCCTGTTCTGTACTTTGTTTTATTGTATACAATAAAGTGTTTACATAAATACTTACAATTATAATGTCAACAGAGATATAGTGTACTATAAAATTTCTAAATGTAAAAAATTATGCCAAAAATTATGCTAAATGCTAAATGTAAAAAAAATCTGCTAAACCAGTCCAAATTATGCTAAATTTAGCACTGATTCTGCTAAATTGGCAACACTGGTCGGCTCGGCTGCGCTGCTTCAGTGTTGCCACCTTGCAAAAAATATGTCGCTAGAGTCGGGCTCGAAAATCACTAGATTTCGTTTATATTTTAATAAAAAAGAATCTCTAGAAATCACTAAGGATTACTCCATACTTTTGGAATCCAGAGAATATGTAGCTGCTAAAAATAACAAACTAATTTCAGCCTTAAAATAACCATTAAAGCTTATAGGAAATGTCTAATTTCTTTAAGTACTTATGTGAACAAGGTTTGTAGATCGAACAAAATATGACAATTGGTTTTTTTTTTGGAAGGAGAAAAAATCTAAAAAAATCTTCTCTGTTTAATTACTGGCCTTATCTACAATCTATCTTGTTGTACGGCAACTAGGGACGCAGCTAACTGTACGAATGAGAATGATTATATAACTATATCCCGTTCTAACATATAGTTGCGTTCCTAGTTGCTGTATGTATAGCAAAACGCGACTGTACAGGTACACATTAGTTAGTAGTTCGGGACACGAGTCTCAGGGCTACCGCGTGTCTTGTTTTAATTGTTTAGATGGCGGATATCATTTTTTTAAATATAATGATATGGATATAATTTTTGAGGTTTCTGGGGATGCTGATTACGAAAATGACATCCATTTTCACATCCAAGATGGCGGATATTTAATTATCTTAAAAATCGATATGGCTGTCATTTTCTAGGTTTCTGGGGATGCTAATTACGAAAATGACATCCATTTTCAAATCCAAGATGGGGGACATTTATTTATCTTAAAAATCGACATGGATCTCATTTTCTAGGTTTCTGGGGATTCCGATGATAAAAATGACATCCATTTTCAGATCCAAGATGGCGGATATTTATTTTTCTTAAAAATCGATATGGGTGTCATTTTATAGGTTTCTGATGATGCTGATTACGAAAATGACATCCATTTTCAAATGCAAGATAGCGAACATTTCTTTATGTTAAAAATCGATATGGGTGTTAATTTCTAGGTTTCTGGGGGACTAGATTCCAAAAATAACATCCATTTTGGATTTCAAGATGGCGGACGTCACTTTTTTGAAAAAAACGACATGGATCTTTTTCTAGGTTTTTGGGGGTATGTATATAGATTCCATAAATAAATGGCATCTTTATGAATTTCAAGATGGAAGTGACATCCGCCAACTTAAAATTCAAAATGGATGTCGTTTTTGGAATCTCCGCCCCTAGAAACCTATAAAATAACACCCTTATTGATTTAAAATAAATGTCCGTTATCTTTGATTTGAAAATGGATGCCATTTTCGTAATCGCCATCCCCAGAAACCCATAAAATGTCACCCATATCGATTTTTGAGAAGAATAAATGTCCGCCATCTTGGATTTGAAAATGGATGTCATTTTCGTAATCAGCATCCTCAGAAACCTAGAAAATGACACCCATATCGATTTTTAAGAAAAATAAATATCCGCCATCTTGGATCTGAAAATGGATGTCATTTTCATTATCGGAATCCCCAGAAACCTAGAAAATGAGATCCATGTCGATTTTTAAGATAAATAAATGTCCGCCATCTTGGATTTGAAAATGGATGTCATTTTCGTAATTAGCATCCCCAGAAACCTAGAAAATGACAGCCATATCGATTTTTAAGATAATTAAATATCCGCCATCTTGGATGTGAAAATGGATGTCATTTTCGTAATCAGCATATAGTTATGCATGAATGTATGTATGTAAACACTTTATTGTACATAATAACCAGTTTTGCGGTGGCGATGTCGGCATTTACGCAAACATCAAAAGTGTTCACTGTTACTTCTGACTATACAAATGTTGCCGGCATGCCGCCTGCTACTATAAATTCTCAAAATAGTCCTAAAACTTTAAATTTTCACTAAAAATCGTTAAACAATTTATAGCCACAAAAGGTTTTAAAAAAGTCGCCGTTGAGTTCCAAAACTCTGCACTGGCAACACTGGCTCGCTTACTTTTCGCTTCGTCTAGCTAGCCCCTCCTCCCTCCACCCGTGCCCTTCCGGCCTCCCACGCATCACGCAACGCAACGTCTCATCAACACTCTCACTCAACTCAACTCACTTGTTTACAGATAAACAATCGCTTTTTGCTAATAATAACAAAAGTTTGATAACTGCCTTGCGAAGAGTTACTCATTTTATAACTATAATTTTGTTAAGTTCAACGTTCAAACTACCAGTTACATAGTTACAAAACCATTTTGTTGTTAATAAATAAGGTATTGATTTAAAGAGAACATAAATGGTTTATCAAATAACTACAAAACAAAATTGGTACCTGATTAACTGTTGTCGATATTAAGTAGTATACATACGGTGCGGTAATATTATTTAAACACATTGGTAATTAGTAAGTATATACGGTTTAGTTATAATAATAACATACAGTTTGGTAATATACAATCTGACACATCGATAATAAATAAGGAATCAGTTTAGTTACCTTTTAAAAAACGGTATTCTTGCTGCAGCCATACTAGTTTGTTTACTTTAATTTAGTAAATAGTACCCGAATATTAATTTACTGCTTACCAGACACACTTTAACATAACTCGTACTGGGTACACTACAAAATAGGTTTTGTAAATAATATGCAAAGTTTATTTTCTTATAACCGTAGTTGAGTTATTTAGTAAAATTACAAAACGAGTTCGGCTAATTATTTTTTTCAGTGAAGTATCAAGACTAATTCATCTTGCTTGTGATGTTGCCATGTGTGTTTCTTGAAACCTTTTTTCGACCTCTACAGACTTAACGTAGTCCGACTCTAAACAGCTTTCAAATATGTATGTCGGTAATTGTAGTCAAAGAGTGACTGTACAACGACTAGAAACAAATATATGATTATTGGAAGAACATGAAACAAACGAGCTCCAAGTTCATTGATTCGTGAAATTTCAGAGCAAAACAAAAGATAAACTGAAGATTTACCTAATTACCGATTCCGGGAACTTTTTCGCATTACCCAGCTTGTTTATTCAAGTTATTTCTGAACTCGGCGATTTATCTAGGCAATATTTTAGGGTTGAATCCGACGCAACGCTGACCAGGAAACACGATATCTAAATTATGAACGAAGTGTTTAAAACAATGCCGAAACTTTTTCATCGCTTCCTTCCTCTCGGCAACAACCTCAATTTATCAAGGGGACAATTCCTAAAATAAAAATCGTAGCTGCCATAAACATTTATAATAAAAGAAAATGAAGTGGCCATTGCGGCTGGTAACGCATAATTAAAGTTGCGCAAAAATTGTGGTTTTAGAAAGTACTTACATCAGTAAAAAGGTATTGTCAGTTTAAAAATCAAACATGAAAACATAAAATACGTTTTCTTGAGAGAGTTCTCACTTCAGTATGTAACTTGATACACACGCCGTAGTTCTAGATCTTCGTTTGATTTTTTACAGTCTACAGTTGATTGCATATGCATACCCATGAGCACGAACGACTCGGCCCGAATAAAAAGGCCCCTTTCCCAACACGTAGGTATTGCAGATGTACACTACATTTTTGTATGTCCATATCATATTCGCGACACGAAGCCAAATTTCCTGTGAATTGCAGAGGATTCTCTATTAATTGGATGCGCAAGGAAATTACCATTATCAGGTATCACACGAGCCAGCCGTGCCACATAAAGCAACCATTCGTAAGCTATTATTCAAACTACTTACATAAAATACATTACACAACAAGTTCCGTACGCATAGCGTGCGGTAAAAGCCACTTTCTGGCCAGGTGTGGCATAAACTAATTTTATGGTACTAGGAGAAAATTATGAGTTTTCTGAGATAAACTGTAAGTATAGATTTTTGGGTAGCGTTCAATATTTTTCGGAAACATGCGTTGGTGTAGGCTGTGGGTGTGTCAAAACAGTTTGTTCATTATCTTTCTAGCAGCAGTAGGACGGTACTGGGTAATTCCACGACAGAGAGTAACTTAAGTTACCAATTTCTCGCGCGTTTCTTCATGGATGGTGCAAATGCAGGTGACGATATATCTAGGGATTAAAGTTATACTTATCTAGATTAAAATTAATGCTTAAATTTACTCCATAAATAAATAAACACGCGATGAAACGGTAACTTCCGTTACATTTTCATAGAATTACCTTACTGACTATCCTTATATAGATTTTACTTCTCAGTAACTGCAAGGAATGTATAAACATTTAAAAAATGCACGACAGAAACCCTGATCGAAATGTTAATTGTTTCTTACGTTTCTAAAATAACCTCTAAACCCACGTGCTTGAAATTTGTTCATGGTTAAAAAGTTTAATATCAAATCAAACTACAAAATAATAAAAACCGGTCAAGTGCGAGTCGGACTCGCGCACCGAGGGTTCCGTACAAACTCATAAGTAGATATATTCATAGTTAAAGAAAAACTGTATGGCGATTAGTTTAGTAGGAGCAAATAAGCATGTGTTCAGATTTTTGCAAATTTCTCCAAAACGATGCAAGTTAGGAAAACCGTTATATTTTTCCTGTAATATATAAGACGACATTAATAATTGGTAATTATTACAGATTTTTCTGTTCAGTAACTTCGAAGATAATAGGGGGGAATGGTATTTTTTTAACGTTTTTGACCATAAATCAAACACTACTTATTTTTAAATAAGTAGTGTAAAAATACAAAATAGTGTTTTAATCTACAAATCAAGCCCTTTCATTTGATACCCCACTCGATATAATAGCCCTACTTTCAATTTTCAAAGTCTCATTACAGACCCCTTTAGAAAAAGTTACAAGATTTTTTTTACATCCCATAAGCTCGGGTTAGCGGTTCTTAACACTATTCCAAATTTCAACTCGATAGCATCAGTAGATCCTGAGATATCTTGCTGTGACAGACGGACAGACGGACAGACGGACAGACAGACAGAGTCGCACCATAAGGGTTCCTTTTTTACCATATTGGTACGGAACCCTAAAAATGACTGTTTAAAGATCCATCCACGTGCACTCGCGCTCGCACCTCATGTCCGACAAAAACCAGTCTCATAAATCCACGCAGGTCCAGTTCGCGCTAGCACGTTCTATCTGCGCCAAGACAAACGGCACTAATGATTGCCTTCATCCTGAATTAACAACCAATTCGTTCTACAAACTCGGTATCCAGTACTCGATCGAGCTCGTGACAAAAAAATGTGAGCTAAAAGAAATGAGCGAGCCAGTCCTCGGTTTTATTAAACGTTTTTCCATGGGCAGCGCCATGTGCCAAACAGCTGCCGACGGTTTTTTACCGCCTTTAACTTTTGACCCCACTTCGGGCGATCGTTCATGTGGGAATTGGTTTCTGTGACATGTGACGCAATTTCAAGACTTATCGCTGGAGGTTATGCGCGCAATTTGAGTGTTTGTTTGTGATTGACAAGTGGGTGTGGCGATTGTTGTTACACTTAACTGGTAAGTATATTGTTAGTTGCTTTATGGGTGTTTCGAGTTTCATTTTTGTTTTGTGCTTAACCCGTGACATTGGCCAGAATGCATTCCAAATTCAACCACTGAAATCATTCATTCACCCAAGCATTCATGATTTCCTTTAAAAACACCTTATGATTAAGTATAAATAAATGGTCACAAGGTGTTTCGTGGTTTAAGCTAGTTCTGATCAATTAAATATTCAATCTAAAATCTTAAATTCAAAAGAATTTTTAAGACACCCCTTGATGAAAATGTATAAAAATAAATACATGAACACAATGTATTAACTGATCATATCCATTTTTAACCGACTTCCAAAAGAAGGACGGTTCTCAATTCGTCTGTATGTTTTTTATTTTTTTTATTTTTTTTTTGTGTGTTTGTTCACCGATTACTTGAAGACGGCTGGACCGATTTGGAAAATTCCTTTTTTGTTTGAAAGGGTAGACTTTCGAGGTGGTCCCATTGCAACCAAGTCAGGATCTGATGATGGAAGCTTGGAGAAATCGAGGGAACTCTTCAAATATTATAGGCACACATATAGCGATTTCGGTATTTTTCGTAATTTCTCGTCCATTTCTTATTAGCAACAAGTTTTTAGTGTTAACCGACTTCAAAACAAAGAGTAAATTTGTATCTAGGTTTCTTCACCGATTACTTGAAGACGGCTGAACCTATTTGGAAAATTCTTTTTTTGTTTAAAAGGGTATACCTCCGAGGTGGACTCATTGCAACCAAATCAGGATCTGATGATGGGATCTTGGAGAAATCGAGGGAACTCTTCAAATATCATAGGCACACATATGCGATTTTGGTATTTTTCTTACTTTCTCGTGCATTTCTTATTAGAAATAAGTTCCCAGTCTTAACCGACTTCAAAACAAAGAGCAATTTTTATGTAGGCTTGTTCCTCGGTTACTTGAAAACGTCTAGGCCAATTTGGAATTTATCCAGCCAATATTTTTCCAGCGCCACTAAAAATTTAAAAATAAAGTAAATTTTTAAAACAAAAAATAAAAACCGACTTCCAAAAACTTAAACTAAAAACCAAAAAATAATATGTTAATTACCCCAAAGAAATGGATAATCAACGATTCATATACAGATATTTATACTTTTTAACCTGTTATTTTTGAAGTCGGTGCCAGCTAAGGAGCTCAACACAGCCAGCATTACGTGGCAGGCACCAACTTCAAAAATAACAGGTTAAAAAGTATAAATATCTGTATATGAATCGTTGATTATCCATTTCTTTGGGGTAATTAACATATTATTTTTTGGTTTTTAGTTTAAGTTTTCCTGTACGTAATTCTTCTGTATATTTTTGTTTGTATGTTTGTTACGCGATGACTCGAAGACGGCTGGACCGATTAGGAAAATTATTATTTTGTTCGAATGGGTGTACCTTCGAGGTGGTCCCATTGCAAAAACATCAGGATCTGATGGAATCTTGGAGAAATCGAGGGAACTCTTCAAATATTATAGGCACACATATAGCGGTTTGGGTATTTTTCATAGTGAATTGTGCATTTCTTATCGAATCACTTCATTTGAAGTCCGTTATTAACCGACTTCCACAAAAGAAGGACGGTTTTTATTTTTTACGTCTGTTATGCGATTACTCGAAAACGGCTGGACCGATTCGGAATTTTTTTTTTTTGTTTGAAAGGGAGTGGTCCACCGGAGTGGTCTAACCAAACCAATATCTGATGATGGGATCTTGGAGAAATCGAGGGAACTCTTCGAATATTATAGGCCCATATACGGTGATTTGGTACTTGTTCATAGTTACTCGTGCAAGTCGTGCATCTCATATCAAAAAAGGTTCACCGGAAGTCGGTTATTTAATTTTTTTTAATTTTGTGATTATATAACATTTGAACATCAATTAGAACGAGTCTCACTACAATTGAACATTGTACAGCAACGTACATACACTGAAAAAAATAATTAGCCGAACTCGTTTTGTAATTTTACTAAATAACTCAACTACGGTTATAAGAAAATAAACTTTGCATATTATTTACAAAACCTATTTTGTAGTGTACCCAGTACGAGTTATGTTAAAGTGTGTCTGGTAAGCAGTAAATTAATATTCGGGTACTATTTACTAAATTAAAGTAAACAAACTAGTATGGCTGCAGCAAGAATACCGTTTTTTAAAAGGTAACTAAACTGATTCCTTATTTATTATCGATGTGTCAGATTGTATATTACCAAACTGTATGTTATTATTATAACTAAACCGTATATACTTACTAATTACCAATGTGTTTAAATAATATTACCGCACCGTATGTATACTACTTAATATCGACAACAGTTAATCAGGTACCAATTTTGTTTTGTAGTTATTTGATAAACCATTTATGTTCTCTTTAAATCAATACCTTATTTATTAACAACAAAATGGTTTTGTAACTATGTAACTGGTAGTTTGAACGTTGAACTTAACAAAATTATAGTTATAAAATGAGTAACTCTTCGCAAGGCAGTTATCAAACTTTTGTTATTATTAGCAAAAAGCGATTGTTTATCTGTAAACAAGTGAGTTGAGTTGAGTGAGAGTGTTGATGAGACGTTGCGTTGCGTGATGCGTGGGAGGCCGGAAGGGCACGGGTGGAGGGAGGAGGGGCTAGCTAGACGAAGCGAAAAGTAAGCGAGCCAGTGTTGCCAGTGCAGAGTTTTGGAACTCAACGGCGACTTTTTTAAAACCTTTTGTGGCTATAAATTGTTTAACGATTTTTAGTGAAAATTTAAAGTTTTAGGACTATTTTGAGAATTTATAGTAGCAGGCGGCATGCCGGCAACATTTGTATAGTCAGAAGTAACAGTGAACACTTTTGATGTTTGCGTAAATGCCGACATCGCCACCGCAAAACTGGTTATTATGTACAATAAAGTGTTTACATACATACATTCATGCATAACTATATCGTCGGCCGTAGGCTGAATTAAGGTAAGGGACAAAACGCACAAAATGAGTTGAATATACAGTTTTGTTCAGAATTTTACGCTCTTTCGAATGATATTTATGAAAAAATTCTAGCTTGAAAAAAATGACCCTTACACTACTGATTTTCTTGGGTCCAAAATCGAATCTGTCCCACAAAAACAATGTATCTGAAAAAAATTATAATATAGTAACCTAAAATGGTGTAATTGCTGCCACCAACCCACTTTGAATAAAGTAAAAGTCTTCGCAATCAAGGAATTACCTTTACATGGTATATTTTTGAAGAAAACTTTATGACACTAGCTTTACCCTAATGGCTTTTTCGTCTCATAAGTCAATAATACCCATACCTTAAAATGTGTGCACGAGTTTTGAAATAAATAATCCTTACCCCATTTTACATTATTATATTTTGAACAGTGTGTCCCTTACACTAATTTGATTCGATTTATATTTAGGTTCCGTGCACATTTGGCATCCCTTTTTATCCTACATTGTCGCTCTGTGTGCGAAAGAGAGGACGCTACAGTTGCGTGCGGGCATCTAAAAAAAATCTG
Source organism: Eudemis profundana (assembly GCA_947034925.1). Taxonomy (NCBI): domain Eukaryota; kingdom Metazoa; phylum Arthropoda; class Insecta; order Lepidoptera; family Tortricidae; genus Eudemis; species Eudemis profundana. The sequence continues at coordinate 10,363,227 of OX344811.1, forward strand.
TCGTTTGGTTGGGATTTTGTTCGTGATTTTGACAATTATTCCCTAAGTGATAAATATGGACAAACAAAAAAATTTAAACGGGCTGCTCCGACGCAGACAGCAATTACTACACTTAGTAAATAACATACTAAAAAAAGATTTGTAACTGTAATTTCGAATCCAGCGTTATTTAAAATGTAACAATACTAACTTAAACTTATTATTTAACGCGAAAAATATATATTTACACACGGAATTCTGAATAAAAAAGTGAAAATGAGCAAAGTGGATCATGTGTCACGATTCAAAAGCCATCTCATCATCATTTCAACTCGTAGACATCTACAGCTAAACAGCTTAGGGGTCTCCCCTAAAGACTTTTACAACAAATAGTCATAGGCTTTTGTCCCTATCGACTCCCGGCGATCAGGCCATCAGACCATCTTTCTGGCCCGTCAGACCCACACCGCGTCTTCCAGTTTGTGGTCTCCATTCATAAACCTTTATACCCCATCGGCCATCGGTTGAAGTGGCAATGAGTTTTGGGTGTATAGCTCGAAAACCAAAAAGCCAGAAAAATGCTTTGATAAAAAATTCGATGTCTTCTAAGTATTTCCTAATTTCTGAAGAGGATGAGGTTTAGCCTTTAGTGAGAGGTCACGTCACGATTCTATTTTGTACGTCATCACTGCCAAAGACCTTGTTGCGGTATTTAGAGAATTGCTAAGATTAACTTAAATTCTCCAGACGATATCCAAACAGTTAGATTTTGCGATTAACCTAAGGTTGGATATTAGGTACTAAAAATTAAGCTTCTTTTTGCACTTACTGAAGGTTTATCGTTCTAGAGTTAGTGACCAACGTCAAGGTACCCTAGGGTACTCAGACCTGTGGCAGTATCTCTGGACTAAAGTGCTCCGGAGCTCAGTTAATTTAAATTAATATCCAAATACCGAGAAAAAGCTCGATCAAAAGTACATGTCCAATTCCAAGTCACCTTAAGAAAGGTGTAAGAAGACGTCATTTGCCTGAAACTATTTACCGTAGTGTCAGAGGAATTCACCAAGCGTTTAGACTGGGATCGTTCTTTCCAGTTTCTTTAGATTTAACTTCGAAAAAGAGTTTATTCGAAGCAGTCAACTTGCCATCGCCGTCGAAATCCCGCAGCGTCTCCAGAGTAAAGCACGGATTTCACTGGTAGGGTCAAAGTAGCAACGTCCTACAGAGAAAGCAATGCTCAGAATGTTTTTACGTGATCGAATCAGAAATTAGAAAACCCATAGAAGAAGCCAGTTCCCATGGCATTCAGAGTAAATAAGATGAGGTGGCAAATAGCTCAAAGAAATGATGGCCGATGAGATGGAAAAGTTCTCAAATGGAGATCATGAACCTGAAGACGTAGCGTAGGTCTGCCCCCATACCAGAAAATCTATAACAGGTACCTAAAGCACGAGACTGTTCGTTGCAGAATTTTTGATGGTAGACCTATACGAATTAATGAATGTCTCCGTATATGTTACTCAATTAGCCTTTCTCATGTTTTGTACTTCTAAAATCTTGCACGAGGATCACAAGAAAACATTATCCCAAAAATAAATAAGATAAAACGTAATTTTGACCAAATATTTTTCTATAAACTGACAGAACAAAGCGTTAAATAGTGTTAGATTCAACAATAAAATCTTATTCAAGCCGACTTTACGCCGATCGGATGACCTGCGGCGGCGGCGTGGCTAAAAATGCGGCGGCGGCGCGGCGCACATGTCTAGTTGAAATCAACTTTTACAGTGTACAAATATTCCATGTAAGGGACACACAAAAAATACACACACAGTTCAATACATTTTCATAGCTGTTACATGAATGTTTATAACTATTTCCAATCTAAAAATACGTCTTACGTCAAAAGTTGTACTTAATTATTTTTCAACGATCCCTTTACTCTATTTTTTCTTCCATACATTATTTCAACGAATTCCTTACGCTATTTTTTTATCAATATATTGGACACAACCTATAGGCCAATTTACGGTAAGAGACGAGACTACAAAATACTTGGTAATCTTGGTATGTAAAGGACATTACGAACGAAATACGTTAGTGTAAGGGACGTCTATTTTCTATAATAACTAAATTATTTAAATAAACACTGCACAGGGAGATAGAACACTTAAATATAAGATTACGTGTGAAATCAAACCCAAAAAAGGTTAATTACAATAAAAGTTATGTACGATTTAGTCCGAAAAAAAACTTTGTCGGCCTCTCCTGAAAAATCGTATTTTGTCCCTTACCTTAATTCAGCCTACGGCCGACGATATGCTGATTACGAAAATGACATCCATTTTCACATCCAAGATGGCGGATATTTAATTATCTTAAAAATCGATATGGCTGTCATTTTCTAGGTTTCTGGGGATGCTAATTACGAAAATGACATCCATTTTCAAATCCAAGATGGCGGACATTTATTTATCTTAAAAATCGACATGGATCTCATTTTCTAGGTTTCTGGGGATTCCGATAATGAAAATGACATCCATTTTCAGATCCAAGATGGCGGATATTTATTTTTCTTAAAAATCGATATGGGTGTCATTTTCTAGGTTTCTGAGGATGCTGATTACGAAAATGACATCCATTTTCAAATCCAAGATGGCGGACATTTATTCTTCTCAAAAATCGATATGGGTGACATTTTATGGGTTTCTGGGGATGGCGATTACGAAAATGGCATCCATTTTCAAATCAAAGATAACGGACATTTATTTTAAATCAATAAGGGTGTTATTTTATAGGTTTCTAGGGGCGGAGATTCCAAAAACGACATCCATTTTGAATTTTAAGTTGGCGGATGTCACTTCCATCTTGAAATTCATAAAGATGCCATTTATTTATGGAATCTATATACATACCCCCAAAAACCTAGAAAAAGATCCATGTCGTTTTTTTCAAAAAAGTGACGTCCGCCATCTTGAAATCCAAAATGGATGTTATTTTTGGAATCTAGTCCCCCAGAAACCTAGAAATTAACACCCATATCGATTTTTAACATAAAGAAATGTTCGCTATGGATGTCATTTTTATCATCGGAATCCCCAGAAACCTAGAAAATGAGATCCATGTCGATTTTTAAGATAAATAAATGTCCCCCATCTTGGATTTGAAAATGGATGTCATTTTCGTAATTAGCATCCCCAGAAACCTAGAAAATGACAGCCATATCGATTTTTAAGATAATTAAATATCCGCCATCTTGGATGTGAAAATGGATGTCATTTTCGTAATCAGCATCCCCAGAAACCTCAAAAATTATATCCATATCATTATATTTAAAAAAATGATATCCGCCATCTAAACAATTAAAACAAGACACGCGGTAGCCCTGAGACTCGTGTCCCGAACTACTAACTAATGTGTACCTGTACAGTCGCGTTTTGCTATACATACAGCAACTAGGAACGCAACTATATGTTAGAACGGGATATAGTTATATAATCATTCTCATTCGTACAGTTAGCTGCGTCCCTAGTTGCCGTACAACAAGATAGATTGTAGATAAGGCCAGTAATTAAACAGAGAAGATTTTTTTAGATTTTTTCTCCTTCCAAAAAAAAAACCAATTGTCATATTTTGTTCGATCTACAAACCTTGTTCACATAAGTACTTAAAGAAATTAGACATTTCCTATAAGCTTTAATGGTTATTTTAAGGCTGAAATTAGTTTGTTATTTTTAGCAGCTACATATTCTCTGGATTCCAAAAGTATGGAGTAATCCTTAGTGATTTCTAGAGATTCTTTTTTATTAAAATATAAACGAAATCTAGTGATTTTCGAGCCCGACTCTAGCGACATATTTTTTGCAAGGTGGCAACACTGAAGCAGCGCAGCCGAGCCGACCAGTGTTGCCAATTTAGCAGAATCAGTGCTAAATTTAGCATAATTTGGACTGGTTTAGCAGATTTTTTTTACATTTAGCATTTAGCATAATTTTTGGCATAATTTTTTACATTTAGAAATTTTATAGTACACTATATCTCTGTTGACATTATAATTGTAAGTATTTATGTAAACACTTTATTGTATACAATAAAACAAAGTACAGAACAGGGTTGCAAATTAAAGGTATATGTACTAAGGTAAACTTAGTTAGTTTGAACAGTTGATGATGATGATGTTTGTATACTGTAGTAAAAAAGTTACTTTGATTGCAATATAAAAAAAAATGTCGATTAATACATTGACATTCTTAATTTACTTAGGTATCTTTAGCAATTTTTTTGCTGAAAGTTTAGTATGGGCCACAAAAATGATTATTGTAAAGCTGTAATAATCACAATACATTAAATTTGAAAGAATAATGCTTTTTTTAATTAGCATATTTTTTAGCAGAATTTATCAAGTTTTAGCATAATTTTAGCAGAATTTCAGCAAAATTTTAGCATTGAATGAAATTCGGAGTTGGCAACACTGGAGCCGACCGACATGTTCTTTCCTGCAGGCAGCCGGGCCATCGCGTGTTGCTTGCTCAGCTTATATTACTGTATTGATTTACTGTATTGATTGATTGATTCGGAAATACTTTGAATTACTTTGAATGAATGGTTTTTGTAAAAAAAATTCATAAAACGGGGCGAGTTTTCAACATGGACGAATTTGAAGCGGCCGCGGCACGTGTTGCGCCCGCGGCTGCTGCGGCGGCTCCAGTCGAGGGAGAGGGACAGGGACCTACTGCTGCAGGTATAGAGATAGAGGAGTACCTAAAATCGTGGGGCCTCTCAATCTATATCAACAAGTTTAAAGGTAAGAAAATCATGTTTTTGTTTTTATTTAATACCTATTTAGTAACATTACAGTTGCCGGCAAACATTTTGAGCAGACCTTGAGTGCGCAGTAGCGTGATTTGTACGTAAATCGGCTACTGCGCACTCAAGGTCACGCAAAGATGTTTGCCGGCACCAGCTATGCCACCTATACAAGTTACCTTACCTATTCATAAATCGTAACAAGTCGGCGTGGACATACTTTATGTTAAAAACTAGATAAAGGTAAAAATAATTTACTGACATTGAGAAAAATATTTAACCACACGTTTATTTTAGGTACGCTTAGCCATAGTTTTATAAGGCGTAATTAAAGTTAAGTTGATTTAAAAATCTGGTTTGTCTATAAGAAACAAAAAGTTTGGTAAGATTTTGCCAAAAGTTATGTAGACATAAGGATTATCCGGCTACCTATAACTTAAAAAAGTGACTACATAACTTTTGGCAATATATCTTACCAAATACTCTTACTCTTACCAAACTTTTTGTTTCTTATAGACAAACCAGATTGGTCAATCAACTTAACTTTAATAACGCCTTATCAAACTATGGTTATGATTATGACATCGCATAAAAAGGGGCTCTGAGCGGGCACGCCATGCTAAAGGCTGAAATGAAAGTTGACAATTCCAATTTTTTCGAGCAACATGAACAGGTGTTCTGTAAACTTATGTCGTGACTATTTTGTTATTATTACTGAAATGTGGAGGTGGAGCCCCCTTTTTTGGGATGTTATGGTTATGGCTAAGCGTACCTAAAATAAGCCAAGTCTTGTGGTTAAATATTTTCCTCAGTGTAGTGTCGTGTTGGCGTGAGGTGCCGACCTTATTACGCCTCCACCACCCAGCCATTAGTGAAGTGACAGTAGGTGATAGCTGGCTGGCTGGCAGAAGTATACAATTTTTATGTTGCATTGAAAGTCTAGGAATATAAAGAAGAATTTGATTGTTTGAAACAAAATCAAAATGTGCTAATGGAACTTATTGTATTTCAGAACACAGCATTGATTTGGAAACATTACAAATATTGTCAGCTGATGATATCAAGGATCTCGTCCCAGTAATAGGCCATAGAGCCAAGTTGATTACTCAGATTGCTATGCTAAAGAATATAATAACCGATGCATTTTCACATGCCAACAAAACAGTAAGTACCTATACAACATTTCTATGATTCTAGAAACCCAAACATTTCTCCATAGCCAGGGGCATAGTTACCAAAGGGCCTCATCAGACCCAGACCAGCAAACCTCCTATTGAACTAGCTAAAAATTCTCCCACCTTCTACGAGGGTCCCAGTTTTGTTTGCCTTTGTAGTGTAGATGTAAATTTTAAATACCTTTCAGATGGAGGAGGTTGAAGATGGAATAAGCATGAATGATGTATATTTAATTGACGGTCCGGCATACACATTGACAGAACAAGCAGAAGAACAATCAACCAGTGCTGAGCCACAACGAGAGATGTTTGGGTGAATTTGACCTAAAGGTGCTTTTCCACCGGCGAGGCGGGAATTGAAATCTCATACAAGGAGCGAGTTTTTTTCCCTCGCGCGTCTCGCGCCTTGTATGAAATTTCAATTCCCGCCTCGCCTCGCCGGTGGAAAAGCACCTTAAGTGTTATTGCATTTATGGTGATCAGGGACCGGATTCTTGGCGTCATTACTCGCAGTAATGTCGTCATGACTTATAATTTGTTTGTCGAATATTCTTATGTGACCATAGTAAAATCAATGTCTAAATATTTTTTTATGAAAAAAGTAATCAACAAAGGAAAAACTTCACTATCTTCTTATATAAATGTATCTACGTAATACTATTGCTAATTTTATATAATTATTTTGAAAGCATATCGATAAAACTTGAATCTACCACTAAATTGTTACTATCTTTCTAGGTATCGAAATTGAATCTCATCAATTTATTAACATGTGCGTCCCCATTATTGCGAGTAATGGCACGCAAGTATCCGATCTCTGATGATGATCAATAATGTGTCTGTTTATAATAATGACAGAGTCATGTTTGAATGTGAACAAGTATTATTGTTAGTGTTAGAATAAGGAACATGCATGAATTTTGGTTATCGCATTTCTTAACAAAATATTTTAATACGGTAAAAAAGATAGCAAAAAGTGAAATTAAAATTATAATCGGCCAAGTAGTAACCAAGATATAAGCCATCAAACATTTCATTCTATCTCTTTCTTGGAAAACAGAATTTAATATGGAGTTTATATGGCCGTAGTATCGTGTGACGTTACAGTCTGTGTCGGATTTCTCTGTCTAATTAGCAGTTTAAAATGCCTATATCATCCGTATTTCTCGGGCGATTTTAATTTAACTTTTTGACATCTTTTTTTATGATGTTTTCATATTTTTATTATTTAAATGCGATAAAAAAATTCATGCAAGTTCCCTATTATGGGTGAAATAGATTTGTAAGGGCATCCGCTGCATTGAACGGGAGCCCGGCGCAGGGCGTCCGCTCCGAGTACCGTTTCCTGTATATTGATAGAGCAGCTCTCTGCGTCTGCGAATATACAAGAAACACACCCGGAGCTAACGCCCGCGCCGGGCTCCCGTTCAACGCAGTGCACGCCCAAATGATTACTTAAGGGTCACTGATAAGTCTGAAAAAAATATGAGAAGAATTATAAGATTATACTCATAGTCATTTATTCATAATATTACGAAATATTACACGTCAAGATTATGTTATTGTTATACTTAATACAAAGGACCATTAAAACAAGAGGACCGTCACTCTCCATACTTTGGATCGTACCCCGACCGTAAGATATCCAGGCAAAAACTAGATGGCGCTAATAAACTGAACGTTTAACGATGTTATAATTGAAAAAAGAAACATAGTACAGTAACAATTAGTTCGTAAACAGCTAATAATAAATAAATTCTAACATTTAAATACTGTATCACGTTTGTAAAGTTGAATAATTGTTAATAATTTAATTGTTATACCAAGCTAATACATATGGCGTGGTAAATATCGGTGAACAGCTTTTTGTATGGGGAATATCAGTCCTCTTGTTTTAATGGTCCTTGTTTAATACCTACTTATGATTATATAAACAAAGAGGTATATAAAAATTGTTGATTTGTACTAATTTTACCAGATAGGTACAGAATATACTCTCTAAAAAATAAAACTCATTACAAGATTGATGAAAGTAATGAATAAAACTACTTAACATTGTAACGAAGAATTTTTATTAAGGCCTACCACCTATAGAAATAAAACTGTTTCCCAGATGTATCGTTTGACATAAATGCATTTTATAAAATGACCTTATAAAAATATTGAAATCTTCAGTTTAAAAAAAACAAAAAAATTTAGAAAAATGATACATAGCGGAAACAATGTTTTGAAACAACATTGAGTAATATACATTTTAGCAAAGTTACGGTATTTTAACTGTTAGTAAGATTTTTTGGTTTGGTTATACCAATAACTTTATTATTTGGACATTAGCTTGATTAGTTTAGTTATTTGTAACTGATATCAGAGATTATCGATTTGTAATAAAGTGCTAAGTCAAAGAAAAAAATGTGCCCCGAAAATATCTAGTGAAACAGCTATTTTCGAGGCACAACTTTTTCTTTGACTTAGCGCTCTATTACAACTCGATTCTCTCTGATATCAGTTACAAATAACTAAACTAATCAAGCTAGTGATAACCAAATAATTTAGTTATTGGTAACCAAACCAAAAAATCCTACTAGCAGCCAAAATATTGTAACTGGTAAGCAAAATAAATAAGTAACTAGTTAACAAACAATTTGGCTACTACTAGCTAAATAATTTGGCTACTAGTAGCTAAACGATTTGGCTACTAAGAACTAAATGATCTGGTTACTACTAGCCAAATAATTTTGCTACTACTAGCTAAATAATTTGGCTACTACTAGCTAAATGATTTGGCTCCTAAGAACTAAATGATCTGGCTACTAATAGCCAAATGATCTGGCTACTAATAGCCAAATGATCTGGCTACTACTAGCTAAACGATTTGGCTACTAAGAACTAAATGATCTGCCTACTAAGAGCTAAATAAGTTGGAAAAACAACACAACTGGTTCATTTGATTATGACAAAACACTTTATTATTTATAGCCAAAAAACAGTATTATACATTAATTAACAGTTCGGTTATAAGCTGTAAAATTGTTAGATAATTATTATCTAAAATAGCTACTTGAATCTAACTGTTCGTTTTGTTGGTACTTACAACATTTTTCATTTAAATCCAGACTAACACGTTTGCTGTAGTTAGAACTTAAAACGCAACTTAGTAACATAAAATAGTTAAGCTGTAAATACCTGAACACTAATAGCCAAACACGGTTTTGTAACATATAACACACAGTTCGCAAGTCCCAAAAATTATGTACGCAGTAACCGAAATGTTTGTTACAGTTATGCAAACATTTCTTTCAGTGTAAATAGTAAACTTGTAACCGGTCTCAATACAAAATTGTATCGATGGTAAAATCCCATCTAAATTGGGTAATTATTTAAATAAACAATTATTACATGTCCGAAAACATAGACATAATACTTATTACCTTGTTTTTCTATTAATCATAACATACAAAATGTATCACTTTTTAATTAAATAAAGTAATACGAACCATTATTGCACATAAATTGATTACTTCTAACATTAAATAAAACGATAAAAGCCAGTATCGCGCAGCAGGCGCTGCCGCGAGGCCGGGAGGTCTCCGCTGGCAATTACTTATGGCATGTCGTTAACCACATTCGTATGAAACGACAAAAATAGCCCTACCATAATAACAAAGACTACGTATAGGTACATTCACTGCATGTGTATGAATGTGTGTACGGTAATTTTAGTAGTTCTTAAAAGTAATTTCATCGGTACTTTTACCTCGTGGCTTTACCTTTATTTTGTTAATTTTCAGCCATTATTTCTCTCTGTTTTAAGATAAAAAACTTAAGTCAAGGAAGAATGTAGGGAACATAAAAAAAATTCAGGAAGATTTTACAAAATATAGTTAACCATCTGACAGTTTTTATAAATAAGTTGTTGTTGCTTCTAAGCAAAGAATTCAAAATCGATAAGAACGTATTGTTGTTAAAAAAAGTCACCGTTTAGCCACTGTTTCGAGTTTGAAACCTTCAACCCTTCGAAAAAGGGTGAAATTTTCCGGCTGTCATAACTGGACCTGAATTTGACGATGTGGATGATTTGCGTCATAAGATAGGATTACTCGTAACATAAAATAACATGTAGTCATCATTTAAAAAAGGGTTTTCTAATGTGCCACCGTCAGATAGACAAACAAACAGACTAAAAGGAGGACGGGCAGCGAAGTGATGCTGTAAGGTTAATTTTTTTCTTTTAATGAACGTTACTCTAATAACCCTCCTTTGGGCTTCGCCGCAGTCGGGTAAAAAATGAGGCGACCAATCGTCATTCTGCAGTGCTAGTTTCTTCAGGGTTTTATCGTTGATCCCAGTTTTGGCAGGTCAGGTTGAAGCAACTGCCATGTGACCTCCCTAATTCAGAGACAGGGAACCCGAACCGATGGGATCGTGGTTAATACGGCGACTAATCTACGCATTCACGGCATCAGAAACCAACTGATGACATCTGTAATCCATGGGGCACTGACTAATGAAAGATATAACAGACAGGTCACCATACCAAACTCCCAACTGTTCGGAACTAATCTAATGTCACTAAGGAAGTAAGTAAGCGTAAGTCGACTTCGGAACAGGAAGTGTAACTTCCAAGTTAGCCGAGTCACTCCCTGAAGTTGTGAAGTTCGTTACGGCTTCACGGCTTCATTAATTATTAGTCGCATAAATATCATATAATGTAGCGCCTGGAGCGATTGAAATTTATTGGTCGTGTTTTTGTAATTTGATACGTTGTTTGTTGGAAAGCCGGTAATGGGTTTTAAGGTTCCCGAGGTAGCTGCGCTGCATGAACACTAGTTATAGTTTTTTTATTGTATCCCAATGTTGATTGTTGCGAAGGTTTCTTTACGTCATTGTGATAGCTTCCTTTCTTGAGCAACAGCTGTCCAATCCAGAGGTGTGAAAGTAACGTAAGTATTCTATGATTTGACGAATACCTCAACTTTGTCCTTTCGTTCGTCAGTCACAGTCAGGACATCGACACTAATACTTACTAGAGCTAGTTGTCTTAAATTCTGTCCGGTTTTAAGCCCTATTTTAGAAAGACAGAATCAAAACATACGTCCGCGTATGGTCTCGTGTACTGAATGGACACCGCTGTAAATATCTGAGAGACTAATTTAAGTGAGATGCACCCTATTTAGGCAACTATGCTATGTTTGCTACTATTTACCCATATGGCGCTTAGTCACGTTATGTGGAGGGACCTTAGGTCACGACCCTCGGTAATGAGGGAACGACAGAGAAGAAGAACAATATATTTGGAAAACCGTTCGTTGTGGAATTCCTTAGAGGAAACTTGTGTTCTACAGTGGACGGAGTTAAAATGCTAATGACGATTATAGATAACAAAACGCAAAGTAATTTGTTTTGGAAGTCTGCGTACCTAATTACAGCCGCACCACTAGTGTTTTAATCTAAAAATAGAACCCTCCTTAAATAGCTGAATGTATACCATTCGTAGCACACCGTATTATTTTTCATAAGATTTAGTAGTATCGTTAAAGTCTATTTCCCTCAACCGAACGGGATCTATGGGTCGAGTGGAATGCGATCCGGCACAATGAAGGTGTAAGGTCATTTCTTTAGGAATATTTTATTTAAATCATTACACCGTTAACGAGTTAAATCATTTTTAGAAGATTGGATGTTTTTGTTGCTGTGGCGTACCTATACACGAACAATTTATTAGAATGGGGTTTTTATGAAGAATAGATCGTATATACCTACCTGCTACTCGTATAGTCTAGACTAGATAGTCTCTAGAAGCGTAATTTTTTTCGCTCAGAAGTCAGAGTCAATGTGGTATTTATTTAACTTTATTGCACAATACAAGTACAAATAGCGGACTTAATGCCGTATGACATTCTTTACTAGTCAACCACCAGGATAAACAGAGACATTATAGGTGCGGCGTTTAAATTTACGACTAAATTGTACAAAATAAAAAACTAGATACAGTATAGATGGATATACACAAATAATATAAATATAGATACATAAAATAAATATATATGATACCTGCTTCTAAACTACTATGAAGAGACTTAATCTTGAAGATTATATTAGGTACTCTTTTATTTATATTATCTTTCCTAAAAATACCGATATTGGAACCTCAGTTAGGCTACGTCGGGATCCGAGGATCCACATTAGGAATGTGACAGAACAGACAAAAATAGGTAGTTCTTACAGCGTTTCAACCACTCTCACTTTCCTGGTCAAATTATGAACCATTTTCCTGTAGGTGTTTTGTAGAATATCTGGCCTTCTAGAAAATAATTTAAAATGAAAATCCGAACCTACAGGGAAATGGCTAATAATGCTACCAGGAAAGTGTCGGCGGTTGAAACGCTGGTGTCCGTCAAGATAGCGTACACCGTAAAGATATTCAGAATCTGATGCAGCCAATAAATAGTACCCAAATAGTACCGACGAAATACCTAGGTGAAAAAAATAGTACCCTTAAACTTTTCGAAATATAAGGCCTGTTCACGGTGTACGCTACCGGCGTCAAGCTGGCGTACACCGTTTGTATCTCTGGAACGGCTTTGTTTTTGGAAACGCTTTATATCTCAAAAAATAGTACCCAAATAGTACCCTAGGGCCCTAAAATTGTATTTCTCTAGCTATCGTAGAAGCCGAGATATAGTGAGCTCTTTCTATAAGGAATTCCCGGGTACGCCAGCTTGACGGTGTGAAATTTTGTACACCGTTAAGTTATGGAATATCTCGTCTTCTACGATAGCTAGAGAAATAAAATTTTAGGGCCCTAGGGTACTATTTGGGTACTATTTTTTGAGATATAAATCGTTTCCAAAAACAAAGCCGTTCCAGAGATACAAACGGTGTACGCCAGCTTGACGCCCGGTAGCGTACACCGTGAACAGGCCTTATATTTCGAAAAGTTTAAGGGTACTATTTTTTTCACCTAGGTATTTCGTCGGTACTATTTGGGTACTATTTATTGGCTGCATCAGATTCTGAATATCTTTACGGTGTACGCTATCTTGACGGACACGAAACGCTGTAAGAACTACCCAAATAACTCTCTATCTCAAAAACAACTGAACCGATTTTGATGAAATTCGCACATTTCCCTAAGTTAGACTATACCTAGTTCAACTAAAAAAGATTTTTTGCAATCCGACTTATAGTTTTCGAGATATGCGCGGATAAATATATAAACATATACTTACGAAATTTGGCACACACGTTTAGAACCTAGTATAAAGTATCATATATAAAAGCTGTGCAATTCTAACAAATTGATCAATCTGTGAAATTATCCTCCCAAATTAGTATCCCAGACAACATATTAGGTACTTACTTATTCACTTAATTTAACCGCTTCGACAAGTAATGTCTGGCTTCGTGCTTACGAATACTTAAGTTGCTCGGCCTATACAGACTAACTTCAACTTCGAAAAGTTTCTAACATCAATAAATATCCAATCGACTTGAATAGAATTTAAAGCAGTTCTAGACCACTTAGTGTTGGGCAAATATAAATTGATTTCGGCTGTTTCGAATTCTTTATTGTATGTTTACGAAGTTGTTGCATTATTTAACAGTGTGATCGAGTTTAAATAGCATACATTAAGAGCCTTTACTACCTACTGGCATTACTGAAACTTTATCGATATTCGATTGTTAACAGTTCTCGTCGGCCGTGCTTATTATTGTACAGTCAAGTGCAAAAATATGTATCGAATAAATCGTTTTATAACTATGGTACGAAGTTCTGCCACTTCTTGCCACTGCATAAGGCGTACTCGGATATATTTTTAAGCAAATGTATGCACCCATATTTTTACACTTGATTGTATAGGGGAAGCCTGATGATCTTTAACACTATGATACGGCTTTAATCTTTCTATACCTAATATTTCTTTCAGTTATCTTGGCTGAAAGCGTATGGCTATAGATAAAGATATAACACAAACTTTTAAAACGTTTCTCTAATCACAAACCAGCCAATAAACCAAATAGAACGTCGTATTTAGACGCATCCACAAACAAATCTCCAAGAGACCAATGTACACGGCTTTTTCCTTAAAGGTCTATTTCCGGTGGGTATCGGATTGCTTAAATTATTCCCGAACAAACTGTTTAGTAGTTTAGTAGACACTGGACTATTGATCGCACCATTCGTAGCACCTGTTGTGAATGTTTAATAAACTGCATGTAAAACAGGCCGGTGAAATGGGCTCTCCGACTACGATGGGAATGCATATATTCGTCGTAAAAGTGCAGCGGTCAAATGGAATTGGATATTAGTTATCGGATAAAGGATAATGATTGAAATGCATGTTTTATTGGCTATTAGGCTACTGGCATTCTACAGCGTTGGCAGCGGCCCCAAGGTAATAACCAGACCTGCTAAATTTGGGCTCGTGCTTAAGTGTACCCCAAATAAAACCGGGAAATTGCTGGAGAATTGTGAGTGTATAGACGTTTTATAATTAAAACTTTTAAAATGAGACAGATAGGTACCTATACTGTCGTAGATAACAAAGATCAACGCAAATGCAACGAGAACGTATTGTAATAATGGTGTTAATGTATAATTGAGATTAATTACACTGTCAAAGTAGTCGAGATATGCCGTCGAGTATATTTTATGTTGACGGGTCCAGCCACAGAAAGGAAAAAAGGAAATAATAATTCGTCGATTTGTATGGAAACCAAGCGTCAAGTGTCACGTTTTTCGCTTGGCGCTTGACGCCAAAAGTGTAATTTATAGACGGAAAACATAAATTTTCAATTTTGTTTGGTGGTATTTGATCAATTAATTATACCATTATTATCAGATTTTAAAATCTGATAATAATATTGACGGCAACAGAAGTTAACGGCGTACAAAGTAGGTCACCGCCACTCTTTTTTAGTACGCGAGGTACATGCACTTTTTCCTTTTACCTTGATATATTTCTGTGGGTCCAGGCGACAGGGACAGTTAAGCACGTTCAGTAGCTGCAAAAGGCAGATTGTCACGTGGCGGCAAACGAGTTCCAAATATAGCGGAATCAATACGCGACGCAACGCCTCTACGCTGCCTTACGAAAGCAAAAGGCAGTAAAACATAAAATGTATCCGTACTTACAACCTTTTTACTCCGGAGGGTACTTACATCTGGCTGCCATGTTATTCTTTAATTTGTGAGTTAACTGCTTAATCTACTTGAGATTAATTATTCAAAATATTAGCGTTGTAGACAGTGGGAAGCTTAATATTAAAAGACAGCACTGCCATCCTAATGACAAACGATGTAACTATACATGACTACATAATTATATGTATTGTCTTATACAAATATTGTTACAGCGCTTATGCAAACTACGACGTCCGATTTTATTCCGAGATTCGTGACGTAACGCACTAAGCAAAGCCAAGCGTCAACACGGTGGGTGAGCGAATCTTTCAGAGACGCTTCCCGATTCAGGGATACGGATCTAGTTGGTATGTTGTATGGTTTTTGGTTAGGATTGGTCAATGAGGCTGAAGACATGAAGTTTTTAAAATGTAGAAGCGAAAATACTTTATCACGCGCTTAACGCAAAGAACGTTAGGTTCTAAATTCAAACATAAACGTATTACTAATAAAGGTATCAAAACAATTTAGTATAATTTTGTGATCATTCTGTCTAGATGTTATTCAAAAATTATGACGATTACTATAAAAGCTCAACTTAACAGAACGACGCCGAAAAAACGAGCGTTCGTTTTTTTTCTGTTTCATAATTAAAACAATATTGACTCGCAGTAGCCCCTAAAACGATCACATAATTAGTTAGTACGACTTAATTACTTCATAAGGCCTTATCGGCCATCTAACCTCACTAATCACACTGATTTTCTGCCGCGGACAATTTTTATTTTCGTTGATAGCCATCGGGCCATCGTGGTGTGCGGCGACCCGAAGTAAATGTGTATTTAAATACTACTTGCTTCTCGAAGCGATGTTTAGATAACAGAAACCTGAAAATACACCAATACTCGAACCAAAAGAGCACAAATAGATGACAAATATGCCGCTATTAAGTACCGAACAGCGAAGCAATAGAACATTAAATAAATATCTTTATTTTTTGTAATAATGACGCTGACATTTTTAGTACAATTTTTCAAATTGGACAGAAAGGTCAAATTGACAATTAAAAGGTCGAAAGGGCGTTAAAGGGTAGTACAGCTGCAAGCGCGCAGCAAGTGTTGTCTAATGCTAAGTTTACACGAGTTTAGTACTTATCACTTAGTCCCATACGTTAGCCGCTAATGATAAGTGCATATAAGTGTAGGTAGGTTAACATATATACCTATTATATGATATAGACGACACGTTTAGCCTAGTGGGAGTGATACCGCCTACGAATCAAGAGGTCCCAGGGTTCAAATCCTGGTAAGGACAAATATTGGTGTAATGAGCACGAGTATATTGCTGAGTCTTGGATGTTTTCTATCTATTTATTTATTTATCCTTATAAGTATGTATATCGTCGCCTAGTACCCATAATACAAGCATTGCTTAGTTTAGGACTAGGTCGATTTGTGTAAGTTTGACCCCACAATATTATTTATATTTATATCAAAAAATAATGATTACGAATTAAATTAACTGGATTATAAGACACTGCGGGCTGTAATTAAGTTACAGAAAAATAATGATTTTTCCTTGAGACTGCTTCCATTTACATTTGGTTTAGAAATATTCTCTTTGATTCTCGTAATTAGGTACACTACTATACATAAAAATTATTCCAGGATTATATCGGACATATAACTTAACTATACGCAATAGTGTATTTAATTTAGATCTCAAAATAATTGTATTTGAATTTGTTTAAAATTGTATAAGTTATGACACTAATAACTTGTAAAGTCTATTGATTTAACAGATAAATACTGATACTCGTTTGAAAATGCTTAATAAAATAACGTACGCATCAGAATCAAGTATCCATGGGTACATAATTATCGTCAAACCCCGGTTGTTGACCCCCACTCAAGTTCAAGTGTGCTGCTCCCTATTTATTTTTAGGGCACTAAATATACTCAACTCCTTCACTAGCGTTTGATTGGTTGACTCGCGGGCGAATGTCGCAAGTTATTGCCCGCCCTGGCAACAGTGCAAACTTATTTAGAGTTGACTTTAGTTAACTGAATGACATTGACACGCCCAGTCTTCCAGGTTAATGAAGTAAAATAATAACTACTATTGACACCGGCATGTGAATGACCATGTTAGCTTAAAATCGTGTAACCATAAAATATATGAAGATATAAATTCGTATACTAAATTGACCTGTAGAACATAGTGACCGGATGAGCCACTATGTTGTATGGGTCGAAGTTCCAGTTACAAGAACCCTTCATTATACCCTTATATTATTTCCGGAAGCAATTAACCAATACGGTTCACAGAATCAAATAAGCAGTAGGTAGATATTATTTTAAATACCGTCCGTAATATGAAACAAAGAACGATATAAAATCATTAACACAAGAATATTAACGTAAAATGCTGCGTTATTAAAATCTCTTCTTCATGAAAAACAATATCCCTATTAGACTAAAATAGTAGCCATCGTATTGTGGGCCTAACAAATGGAACGTTAGAATAAAACTGGCCGCCCACACAGATAAAATAGCGGGCAGGGAAATACAGCTATCTCGAACAGATCGCTCTGCCGTGACCAATGAGGTACTTTGCGGAATAAACCTGGGCTAGCACTGAAATCCTGTAGCATATTCATGCCAAGACGGCAGATAAGGATCTTCGTGTATACTAAATCACTAGGAATTTTGAATGTTCTGGTTATTTTACGAGAGGATGCTTATTAAATACTCAGGTATTCTATTCTGCAGTACCAGTAAAAGGTATTAAGATATTTATAATAAGACCTGTATTAATAACCATAAAAACAGTTGGGAACAGTTAAACCTTACTGTACTAGTGGCGTGGCGTAAAAGATTTCCTTAGGCAAAGCGGAGCGAATGCAAGCCGACGGTGGGAATCGAGTCCTATAGACGCTGCGCCAGCGCCACTGCTATGTAGATTATCATAATTTCAACCCGTAGACGTCGTGAACATATAGGTATCTCGAAGACTTCCACAGCGAACGGTCGTCATCTTTTTGACGCCATCGACTGCCGGCGATCCTAACGTGGCTGTCTAGCACAACTGGCCGCAATTTCGCTTGTCACACTATCACTGTCACACTATATTGAGTGGAAAAACAAAAAATAAAAACCGACTTCCAAAAACTTAAACTAAAAACCAGAAAGTAATATATTAATTACCCCAAAGAAATGGATAATCAACGATTCATATATACATATACAGATATTTATAGTTTTTAACCTGTCATTTTTGAAGTCCGTGCCTGCCACTGCCACGCAAAGCTGGCTATGCTGAGCTCCTTAGCTGGCACCGACTTCAAAAATAACAGGTTAAAAACTATAAATATCTGTATATGTATATATGAATCGTTGATTATCCATTTCTTTGGGGTAATTAATATATTATTTTCTGGTTTTTAGTTTAAGTTTTTGGAAGTCGTTTTTTTTTAATTTACTTTATTTTTTAATTTTTAGTGGCGCTGGAAAAATATTGTTTTATTTAACCAAATAGACTTAAGTCTATTAGTTAAAAGATAAAAATTCCAAATCGGTCTACCCATTTTCAAGTAATCGGGGAACAAACCTACATAAAAATTGCTCTTTATTTTGAAGTCGGTTAAGACTGGAAAGTTATTTCTAATAAGAAATGGACGAGATACTAAGAGAAATACCAAAATCGCAAAAAAAACATTCTGACGAATTGAGAACCGTCCTTCTTTTGGAAGTCGGTTAAAAAGATAGGCAGTATTTGTCGCGTGACAAAGAGTCGCGTATCACAGTTGTGCTAGAAGTACAGGTCCCCTACGTTCATAATAAAAGTTTATTTTATTGCTATCAACTATTAAATACTATGTCATAGTTCATATAAATAATTAATAAACTTCACATATTTAAAACCATCAGGCATCAATCTCTGTCAATTAGAGTCGATGCTGACCCAATTCCAGATACCGAATGACTTAAAATGTTACAAACGAACGATACAGTGACAATGCAACTCCACACCCCTCACGGGGTCGAATTCCGAGTACCATATAAAAGGTATTATTATTTACTTTATCATTATTCCACAAAGTAGGTATTGTTTCGGTTTAAGTAATGTTTAACCATTTTAATTTCCACACAAAGAATTATGCGAGCGTATAGAATAAACCGCAACTAATTAATAACCTCGCTCGATACGAATATCGCTGAAGACGTTAAAAGGGAAGCTCTAACCGAGAAAATCAAGTTTTAGAATAATAATTAGGTACCGTAATTCGCAACGCCTTAATCGATTCATTACATTATTTTTTGTTTTTAGTACATTGCGAAGCCTTATTTACTGATTAAACTTTTTTCCAATAGGCCGATTCTCCAAACGTTTTGACCGCGCAGTTCAAGTAATTGTTGTTCAACTATGTTAAATCACAACAATGTTTATCAAACAAGGCTTAGCGTCCGGACCGTCGTTCGTTTTGGCTTCATAAAGAGTCGACTCTAGGCATCGTTATCGCCACAAAACTGTCAAAAATAAAGCGCTGAACATGGGTCAGTAATGCAACTCACCGGATTACGGTAAAATGTGTATTTTTTCCGAGAATTTTCATTTTTTATTACGTGGGTGAACACAACCTAAAATCGACTCGTACATTAACTGCGTACTGCCTACCCAATTGGCAGAGATTAATAAACACCAATCACATGGCCACCAGCTGTCCCATACAAAATAGTCCATTGGAAATTTCTACTGGCACACGCGTAATAGGGTGCGACTTACCCCTATTGTTACCGCGTACATTGTGCAAGAACACCTGGCTTCCAGCTCATTAAGGGTGGGACCAGCGTAGCTAGAGCTCTCTTTAATGCAGCGAAAGTAAGACTTTACTTAAACTGTTTGACAATGTTGGTATCGTAGTTTGTTTGGTGGTCGTGCGGTTTTCATCGCTTTGATGTTAAATCCGTAAGCAAGCTTGTCCGCGTCATAGATTCATGTCGATTGCATAGGTCGATATTGGTAATTTCGTCCATAAAATTATAATACAGAAATGGTTTATATCTTAAAGAATATGTTGTTAAATATCACGTACTTTCATGGGTGTTACAATACGGTGCGTGTATCTTAGTCTTATGAGCTTCGGTATTATACAAAATTATGTTATACAATCGATTGTGCCCTATCGGTCAAACTTTAACACCAGAGCATCTGAAGTCAAAACTATGAAACTTAAACACACGAAACATCACTTTGATTGAGTTTAAGTGACGCCGTTACCTCACTTCAGGCTTCCAAGTATGCTCGTCCTGCGACTTTTAAGTTTGTCAGAGATTGCTTCCATATAGATGCATCCGCGTAAGAAAAATAAAGTTTCTACCCGACAGAAATTCCCACTTCACGGAAGACAGTTGAAAATCGCGAGCTCCCTCGGCACTGGGCGGAGAATACGTTTCACTTGACTAGTGCCTCACGTCACTGGCCCATTTCTTACGTCCCATTGACTGCTATGCATTCATCGGGCCTTTTCAAATGAAGGGGTAAATGAAACTCAGTGTAAATGAGGACGAATGGAGATTTATTGTTGGAGTAAGGGCCTCTTTAGCTTTGAAATCGCTAGGCTCTATGAGCGTGCTAATAGGGGCAATGAAGGTTTGTTTTCACATAGCATATACGGCTATGAATCTAATCTGAGATCGCTTTGCTTCATCGGTTTTTTGCTGAATGCTACGATGACATAATCCTAGGGAATCTTTGGTTTTCCTCCTCTCAATATGTAAATTTAATTTATGGCACACACATTTCGTACCTATACGTACACGTTCCGTGTACCGTGACATAATAATTATTTCTTTAATATGTATAGTGAATGAGTTTGTTACTCCGCCCTTAAACACAGAAATGAAACAAGAGATTGGAAAAGTCAATTAATTATTTTATAATCATTCACATAAAATATTCTGATTATACAAGCCAGTGAGTATTTACTTCGCGTGATCGGAAGCATATATAAAACAAATGCATATCTACATATCAAAAATTACGCTAGTCGAAACAATCGTCTGAGGTTAAATCGTACTGGGGCCTAAAACTCAGGAAATTATACAATGTTATTTACTGAAGATCTTAAACGCAACTCATTTGGCAAGAATTTTTAATAGTTTATAATTAAAAACATTTCACAGAGTCTAAATAAAAACTACTTTCCGCTAGCCGAATAAAGCCGTATAACGCCCTTATTGTATACATGTTTTATACTGTTTCTATTTCAACAATAGCGACGTATTCATAGATACCAAGCGATTGAATTCGCTTCAGTCTGGCTCATTATTATCCTCATAATCCGGGCTTAAAACTGCATCAAAAGGGACCAGCAACGGGTATATTTTGCACAAAAAACCTTCCGTGTTTACCCCGTTGAGGCTCTCGACAAATATTTTTATAAGTAAACCAATGTTTGTTCTGGCTTCGTCAGACGGGTTGGTTGAATAAAACCAGCCTTTGATTGTGATTCGCACAAATTTTATACGAATCTTGAATAGAGTTTGTAATTTTAACAACCGACAGGAAAAGAGAGGAGAGTTTAAAAAGTAAAATTGCTTTGGGCAAAACAGCATAATATGCTTAAAACAACTAAAACTTTTACATAAGATGAATGTTCCTTTTTCTGCCGCGACTCTTATTGCACAAATATCTTTTGGCACAAACTCTATAGTTAACCATTTTGATACCTATCCTACTATAATGCTGGCCATTGGCAGGATTATAGAATCCAGAATTCTCTGTTTACAGTAAACAGTAGGAAACGGAGAGAAATATATTTCGATAATCAGTACCAGCATCAAAAGAGGGAACTGAACTGAGTGATGGAGTCGTAACGGCTGTGCAGTTTTTGAAAAATACATATACATATGTGTGAATTGAAGAGACGCCTACATTAACTAAAAACCTGTTGTGTCTGTAAGTACTGTAGGTACATTTCTTGTAAGGTTGAATTTTAGATAATAGAATTAAATAAAGGCAATTTTTATAACATAATCCTTATAGTATATTCCTGTATTTTTTTAACACCATATAGTACCTAACCGACAGCCCATTTCAAATATGTAGGTAGGGTAGGGCGGGGCGCGTTGAACAGGAACTATAGGTACTAAAGTTATAATATCAATATCAAAGCACACACATCTCGTGAAAAAAAAATAGGCATTTTGTCATTTAGGTGTTTTCGGTATGAGTTATTTTAATATTTTGTCATTTCTGTCATTCGGTATTTGAAGGAATTTCAATCTTTAGGTAGGGTATTTAGAGAATATGACGTTTCAGGTCAAAGTCATAATGAATTTCGTTAATTTTAAGAATGATACTTACAAATTAACATTTAGGTATTATGATCCCATGGTAAAAAAAAGGTCGTAAAATTCGATGTAGTGGTTATAAACATCTATACACATTTAGTTTACTTTCATCCCATCTACTTACTCTTCGTACAAAGGCAAAGCCGCGGAAATTAGCAAGTTATTGAGTACATTCCTCGAAATGTATTTCTAATAATAACGAAGTCCGAGCTCGCAAAGGAAACGCCTCAAGCAACAAATGGTTTGCACATGCCCTTAACTGCCGCAACGACTATTTGCAGTTCCTATTTAGATACGAACAAGTGCCGCCGCTATTAACGTCAAACCGAGTGCTGTTTATGAGCTACAACAAACAAACAATATCATAGACATCCCTAACCACTACAAGAAATTAATCTACGTGTCCAAAAAATAAAACAAACGGAACCATAAATCCCATACTGGGAAGACAATATATCGCGTCATCATAAACTTGTCCCTCTCCCGCCAGGCGCCGCCATGATCCCCCTTTCTTCGCCCCCTCCCCCTCCCCCCAGCCGCGACGCCGCCGCACGCACGTGCGTGCACAGCTACTTGCTTCCACCATTCAGAACTCAAGCGACAAAAAACCTTAACGGGCACTTATAGAGTCCATTATCAAACAACCGCGCTCCAAGGATGCTGCACAATCCATTACTCACCATATCACGTTACTATTAAGCACATTTTATACTGCTCGTCGAACGCATTCCAAGAGACTTAAAGCGATTGTGTTGTCGATGAACGTTTGAACTTTTGCCCTTTTGTAAATTAGCGGTTATGGTTGCGGCTTTAGATTTTTATTCGCTTTTGTACCGTTTCAATGATAATGCCGACGACAGACCGACTTACGAGTCGCGGAATTGATAAGTCAGACGCCATTGTAGTTCCAGTCGAGTATCGGGGCGGCAAAAGTTCGAACAATTTCTTAACTGTCATCGTAAAGCCTGAGGCTTCACTGCAGCGATAAACAAGAGGTGAAATAAATTTCATAATCGAAGAGCCTGCCGCCGAAGGTTAATAAATTGTACAACAGAGTGCAATCATAAACAGGACTGGTCACAGCATTATGCACCCCACCACAAAACTGGTCCCCCGGGTATCGACTCTGACGAATAACCCAATAAGTACCCACGAGGCAAAACGCGACACGTACAACACATTCCCGGATATAAAAGCTTTATCCTGTTAAGTAATTTATTTCTTCTTCAGGTAGGTAGTCCGTGAATGGTTATTTTATGGTCCCACTTAAACGTTCTATAATCCACGCAGTTAAGGCATAAAAGAGGGTGTCGGAAACCATAATGCAACGTGAACTAAAGGAATCATACTCGAGACTGCACCTGTTTCGAGTCAAAGTTCATAAATCATGGTTTTTAAAGAGACTTTTTAAACCTTAAGTATCTATTTGTACGATTTATTGGAAGATTAACGCGGTCCCCTTTTCATTATTAATATTTCTGTTTTGTATTGTAACTTAAATTTAATGACGGCGAACATTAGAGCACACCTTACCTGACTGTTATTACATGAGCGTTAAGGTTTCATTTTGACAATATGTGTTATCAAACTGCATCAATCATTCAAGTTTTAGCGATGGTTGAGCCAACCCCACTTATAGAACCATATCATAAACTTACCTATCTTAATATAGTATGCATGTATGATTCATCTGGCGCTGAGTCAGAGAAATCTCATTTAGTAACCAGTTCAGCCCTCCGCAGCAGTGGCGTGCATTCCATATAGGCAAATAGGCACTGCCTACCCTAGGAAAATAATATGAAATTAAATTAAATGAAACCACATTATATTTTTCTTCCCTAATATAATATAATATTTTATTATTTACCTACATAACGGCATACGCGGCGATTTAAATTTGCGCGCCAACCCGACTCGCTCAGCCCAACGCACCGCAAGGCCCCCGACGAAGGCAGGCAAGCGTAGTGCCCACGGGAGGGCACACACTCTCACAACGCGCTTGTGTAATATCGTCCGTGAACTATGTACGGATTTGCCCAGCGCACACACTTAAACGAAAATTACACACACAAATAGCTTCTAGACCGGCCGCCTGAGCCGCCAATCAGCGCAGCACGTTTTATGCGCCAGAATAAAGAAGTAGCTTTTGTTTTGCTTTTTAGCCGTAATGTGGAGCGTTTTAATTTGTCAAGGTGGTTTGTTTGTTTATAATCGTTTTTTTCTGCGGCGCAAGCATTGAATAGTTGGAAAAATATTCAAATTTCCTTTAAAGTTATTATATAGTTCGGTTCGGAGCGGTTTTCTTACGTTATTAATTGAATTTCCCGTGAAATTGTGTTTGGCAGAGTTTGTATTTGGGTGTTGACGATTAATTATGTGTTTTAGCTGTGATCGGTGTATTGACCTAGTGTGTTTGGGCAAGTTAACTTTCGGCGAATTTAGCAAGTTAACATTCGATAATAAGTTTAAGTGAGTGGCTTGTTCAAATACACTTAGCTTAGATAATCGTGGTGGTCAAGTAAATTTCGTCGGACTAGAAGCTCTTCGTGCTTACAGCCACAACTTCGCGAACACAACAAGCAACAAAACAACACACACTATCAGACTCAGTTTGTCGAAATAACGTTGGTAAGTACTAGAGTGCTAATATTATTTTACTTATTTACAGTTTTATTCTGCAAATTTTCATTTTCGTTCCATTCGTTGACGTGCCCTATTAAACGTAACTTAACCGTCCCTACACAGGTCTCCTCAAAAAAAAATCTGCCTGCCCTAACTAAAAACCCTATGCACGCCACTGCTCCGCAGGCTACCCACTCTCAGACGAACCGGTCGTACGAACTTTACTGGATCTTCAACATTAGGTACAATAGAAAGGGCATTAAAGTGTTCGAAGCATTCACATTATCTTAACAACCGATGCATTTTTATTGGCGTTCCACTACTTTAAGTAAGAAATGAAGACGTTTTTATTCTTATACGAAATGTTTCTGATATCCCCGTATCTTAGTTATTGCGAGAAAGCTTTAGAGAACTTGTAAATCAGTCTGTTATCTAGCTGGCACTCTAGTTATAATGGAATCTTTACCCTGGTGGCACACTTAGCGAGTAATGCTATCTACTGCCGGCGGACGTTGGTGCAACACTATTCGCAATTAGGTTAGTTAGATTGCAGCCACTTATCTCCTAAGGCGTATGAACTATCACACCACTATCACCGACAATGCAGTTTAACCTATCATTATCAACCGCTTTCACATCTCGCTTGGGAGCACGATTCATCACTTCACCGTTATGCATTGAGACAAATTGCTCCAACCAAGTTCAATTACCCTTCAATAGTTCCAAGGCCTATAATGGTGACAGATATGGTCAACGCTTATCAACGAAACCAATTTTCTCAATAAAAATCTTATTAATATCCCAACCATTACTTTAAAACGCGTGTTTCGATAAACCGAGTCGTTTTTGGTTTCTATTTAGATTTGTTCCCATGAGTTCTCGATTTCAATTTGATATTTAATATGCGGCTAATAAAGGGGATATTTTGAGAATGGATATCGTTGTTAAATTCATATAACTGACCGCAAACTCAGTGCTCTTTCCGAGGCCCGGCATCGCTATAGACCAATCGTCGTATATTAAACCGCACGATGCGGTCTACCTGACCCTTCTGGTTTCAATCGCTGGATCACATTACATGAGAGGTGTTGACCCGCTACGAGTGTCTCTACATCAAACAGAGTAACTATCGTGTTCTAATTAACTCGCGAACTCAATTTGGTCAATATTGCTTTATTACAACATGTATACAGTAGGTACCTACATTAGGTACGTCCAAGATTATATCGACTTGAGACAAATGTCTTTGCAAATTACTTAATATTAGAATGCCCGCACATCAAACATTATAACACATAAGCGATCCAAAACAATGGCCGGATATTAGGCAGGATATGCGTCCGACACATTCGCGTCTCCACGTATGACGTCATCGTCAGCGAGACTAATTTACGGTGATCATTAAACGATGGTTGGTTCGCTGCATTCTTACAAGCTTTATAAGCGCTTGTTTATATTCCGCTACTTAGATGCAGGAAAGTTTGCAAAAGTCTCGGATGACTCGAAAGTTCAGTGCATTGAAACAACACATTCTAAGCGACCATCGACAAAGTTTCGTCCGCTACGTTAAGCATCGCGTCCGCTAATCCGCGTTGCAAACGCAGAACAAACTGCTTCTCTTTGTGCTGCACTAATGAGTGCCACGTGGCTGTCTCCCGCATTGCAGGCTGCACAATAAAACAATGCACAGTACAGTACACAGTAGTCGGGCTATTGCCTGCAGGAGTCGCGTGACTTCGGCTCGTTACTGCGGTTCCTGGCTCCGCTGTTTATATTGTATGGACTGAACTGAATGTTTCCAAATGCGTCGCCGGAATGGCAACGTTTTGTCGTTTATCCTTCCCGTGATAAACGCTACTGTTGTTGTCTGCTGAATTTGAAATTTGACTTCACTTTGTAGTTGTATTATGATTGTGTAACCTTAATGTTTTAGCTCACTTTGTATGATTTGTATTCCGTATCCTCTTTTTTGACACGTGGAACACAATGTACTTCCAGTTTACTCATAGCTTTGATACGGACAGGAGTTATTGAAAAATGAAATTCGAATGCACATACATTAGGTATCTGGGAAAAGACGTAAAAATCGTTATCGATTTTAAGGCCAGACAGCGAAAGTCCTGACAGAGCCTAGGGATTTACCGAAGCCTGTGAATTCTCGAAATCTCGATTGTGTAATTTCTGCTCGGTAAACGACGTAACAGTCCCAGGAGCTTGCCAAAATTTATCATGTGAACATAACTTTAGGCACTAATCAATGGGAGAATATTGGGATAACAATAACACGGCAATTCCCTAACTAGCCTCAAACATGTGTTGACAAAAGTTATTGCAGAACTTTAGCCAATGTTAGAACTTAGAAATGTCAGAATATTTGCCCTAATTCAGGCCGATCAGCAACAAATCAACGCGTGATCTGGTTTTCTTGTAAGATTCTAATAACGATTCACATAATAACGTTCCCTAAGTAACAGGACGCGCTCTGTTTACATTTCCTCTGACGACTCATGACACTTTTGACACAAACACGAGAACTTTTGAAAGGGGCGCTTGTTCGCGTGTTGTCACCAAACAAAACAACATAAACATTGGCTGCGACGCGGTCGTGAACTTCACTTAACACTAGCTATTAGGTCTGTTGCACCGTTGCGCTTCCGTAGCGAACGGACTCACCTAGTTGCGCGAAGACTTTCGGGCGGACGTTCTCCTGCCAGGCGGCGTCGGCGGCGGCGAGGAGTGCCGCCAGGAGGGCACAGCGGAGCACGAGCATGGCACTAGTCACTGAGCGACATCACTTGAAGCACTCGCGGCGCGCGGGTCACAGGCGGGGCGCGCGGCGGCCGGCGGTGGACTGACTGGCGGCGGGGCGCGCAGGCGCTTGTGGCGCCCCGCGGTCTCGCATGCGTGGTGTTGCGGAGTGCGGACCTCGCACGTGACGCAGCCCTCCTCGCAACCCTCGGCTATCCAACCCTGCGACGTCATAATCGCGTTAAAAAAGCGCCTGCATATCCTAATGAACACTAAACCTGCAATTGGGACTGGCGGGGTGCCTTTGTTTATAAACGATTTTCGGTGCATTAAAGATTCGTTAGGGGCGTGACAGTTCAGCGAATCGTAAGGTCGCAATTACAACTTTGTGTTTACAAGCGGGTTTAAGCATGCATTAGGTCCCCTTCCGGCAAAAAACTGACACGAGTCAGTAATTGACGACTACTCCTTTACGACAGTCGTGTAGTCTAATAAGTTGGTGGTGAAGTCTATAATTGTCTTGTTAGCCAATCAGTTGTCGCCGTTACTCGAAATTAATTGTAATCTATTTTAACAACACTACTAAGCTTTGCTTATAAGCTTTGTTTATGTTATTGAAGGAACAATAGCAGTCATTGAATATCTATTTCGTATCGTTTCAAATAGCTGCTATGATGGATTATTTAATTATACACGTCGTAAAACTAATCGATCGTTATTTACTACAGCAAAAAAACACATGCAAATATCTAACACAAAGTTCTAAATCCGGGTTCATAGAAAAGAGGGATACAACTTTGTCGAAATACTTTTCGTGGGACGGTGGGGTGCCCTAGCAACTTGTTCATTATTTTTAATTCGACGAAGTTCGTCCCTTGTAGTGTTATTGGGCCAGTTTGGGACCATGTCAAAATAAGTTTTGCTCGATGTTAGTGTACCAGTGAGATGCATTGTTGTCGGCCCGTGTGAAAATCGATAAAATAAACATTATTGTGCATGACTCCTTTATCGATGGCCCCTTGTGTTCAGCGCTGTATGGAACGTGCATTCTCTTTATGCTAGATAACTACCAAACATGTTAGCTAATCATGCATGAAGTTAATTTCGTTAACTAAATAATGTAAATCATAAGATAGGCACTACCTAACTAGTCCCTTAAATAATGTTAACTATAAGTATTCATAGTACGTATGAAAAATATTTTCACACTTATTTAAAGTGTAGAAAGAGAAATATGACTCGGGTGGCAAACAAACCTGCGACTACTGACAGTTATCTATCACTATCGCACTACCAAATTTTACATATAATTATTTTTAGTTACAATATTTATTTCTTGCGATCATTGTAGCACACCCTTGAAGAAAATATACCACAAATATGAAGATGCCTACAGATAAATATAAAATATTACCAAACAATAAATACACTAGAAATTCATGAAAAGAGGTAGATAAGTGTGAAATAAACCATCTACCAAGCAAGATTGAGGTCAAGATCAAACCCATTCAATATAAAAAGTAATGTCCAACATTTGATTTAGTACCAATTCCAGGCGGCCCAGCGTACTCGTGCCAATACTACGGGGCCTGTAGCATTTCTTCGAAGAGGCGCTTGGTTGGTCTTAAATATGCTTAAATACCGACTGACCGTTAATTTTATACGTGGCCAAATGACATAACTGGGGGGGGGGGGGGGGGGATGCGCGGGGCCCGCAGCATTTGCTATATGGCTAATCCGGCATCCGGCACTGCTACTCATACTTATACTGCAGATGTGAGACTCCTAGGAAACTCAGTATACATGTTTGTAGGTTGCCCGCAACTTCGTTTGCGGTTGTGAAATATGGAAAGTGTATCGTTTTTGCTTCACGAAGTCAAGTACCTACTTAGTACATTACTTATACCTAGGGAGGTAAAACAAAGATGTCTCGAATCGCAGATATTAGACGCCCGAGCCGAAGGCAAGGGCGATAAATATGCGATCTGAGGCTTTCTTTATTACCTCCCGTGGTAAGTACAAAATTGTACGTCTCCCCTAGGCTAGGAAGTGGTGGGGTGCTAGACAGGAAACCTCCCAGAGTGTCTGGATTCTTCTCATTCCTCTTGATCCGGTTGATCCGCAGGAAAGGGAAGCGTCTTGGCCGGTGCACCCCGGGAGCAACGGCAGGTGATTTTAAAGGGGCCCCTAATTGATCACCTGCCGATGCTGCGAATGAGCCTGTCAGGGGGGGTTGGGGGGTCCCGTACCGGGTTTCCTCAGTTAGAGGACTCTCCAGGTGCGGCACGTAAGGGCGGAGCGTCGGGCACGGGCAGCATCCCTCCGACGTCTCCTTTTGGAGGGCACTGCGGGCAGGCACCAGACGGGTGAGCTGTGCCGCTGCGTGGTGGCGGTGGACTAGTCCTCTGCGTCCCGTTAGCGGGACATAGAGGACTGGTCCATCGCGGTCCGTAAACCTGACTGTCCCCAGCAACGAGGGCTGGCGACGGTCAGGAACGGACGGGCGAGTGTCTGCGGGGTAGGGGCGTGTGTCCTCCCGTCGACGGCTGCGGGGTAGGGGCGTTTGTCCTCCCGTGGCGGTGAGGGTAGGACTGGCGCCGGATACACGATTGGACCCCGTGTGTTCGGTACCGGTTCCTGGTTTCCCCGGGGGACGGCCGTTGGTCGGGGGAAGCAGATGAGGGAAGGCACACTGACCATGCTACAGTGTGCCTTTTTCGGAGAGGGTTCGCCCTAGGGCGAAGGTGCCGGTGATGTCGTGGTGGCTTGCTAGCGATCCTACGGCATCACCATGAAGGCACAGGGTGGAAGCATCCCTGAGTTTTAGTAGGTAGGCCAATCCCTTCTGGAGCGGAGAGCCCCACATAACCAATCGGCTGTCACCCCCGATGGCCTTAGGTTACGTAGTGGTATGCAGTTTCATGCATTTCTCCGGGTAAAAAAAAAAGAAAAGGCCGGGAAGTGGTAAAAATGTCACATATAGGGCCATAATAGACCTATCCACCAAATTTCATGGAAATCGAGGGAGTTTTTACGTGACTCCTGAACAAAAAAAGAAACGTACCGATAACACACAAAATTTTCGAAAACTTAATTCATCTTATTACTTACTAGCATTTACCCTTTGTTCCCGTTACTGTCCCAAAGGAACTCTAACTTTTTTATTTCTTTTTTTTCTTTTGTTTTGGTACACAATAAAGAATATTGTATTGTATTGTATTGTACCGGGTTACCGGGATATTAAGTATCCTATGTTCAACCCAGGACTTGGTCTATCCATCCAGTTACTACCCCGTTATTTAGTAACAAACATCCAAAGGTCCAAACATGCAAACCTCCAAACATCATCATAAACTTTTACATTTATAATATTAGGGTGATAGGGTGATTAATGACACTCCCTAGTTACCATAAAGTCGGGGTACTTTGGCCGTAGAAGGTAACTTTGGCCATAGGGATTAGCTCGATTCCAGTTTTATTATTGTATTGAAATGATTATACATTGCCTGCATTGGTTGCGTTGACTGGTTTTAGCTGACCGTTCATGCTGTTATATTTACTATCAAACCTTATATTATGATGTTTATGTGGGCCGAAGTTACCTACTCTTCTTTTGGCGAAAGTACCCCGACCTTATGGTAACTGGGGAGTGTCAATAACCACCCTATCACCCTAATATTATAAATGTGAAAGTTTGTGAAGATGTTCGGAGGCTTTTTTGGGAAAATCTTTAATGTACAACATGCTATTGCTATGATTTGACTAAAGGTAGGTATGTGAAGAATAAAATATAGAATAGATCAATTGTATCCACATAAGTATAATTAAGTAGTTTATTGAAATAATGAACCTGCTACTACAGGTTCTTCTGCCGAAGACCAAAGGTAGGTGCATAATTTTACACGTTTCGCTGATATCACTAAATAAATATTCAGATACCCGTGCCAATCGACTACGTAGTCATTTTATATAGATAAGGTGCTTCAATCCAATTTCCATATACCTAAAACCCGCAAAATTTCGAATCCGGGTAGATTTAAGACGTTAATTAAGACGTGAATCGCCTCCTTAATGGCATTATGGAGATATTTAATAAAATCGTTACGAACACTAACTTCCTATCTCGAACCTTTAACTATCCCGAGAAGAGACTTTTACTAAAATAAGTTACCAGTTCTACAGTTCCGTAAGACTTGGGCGCACGGAGTAAAGAAACTTATGGGAATTGAAGGTTTTAAATTAAATCACAGAAAATAATCACAACGATCTTATGAAATTATTGTCATGGTCATGGATAAAGTGTCTTCTTCTATCAGTAAGTAAGAGCGAAACATTTGATAAGCGCAATCATCATGTGGCATCACCATTTGTTGTAGGTGATGGGGAAAAATCTCGTGGAGGAAAAACTTCTTTGGGTCAGAAGAAGGCAAGTGTGTGCGTTTTTAGAAGGTTGGTTTGTTTTGATATAACTTTAGCATTGTTTAGGACAGACATACAAGACGATTAGACAGTTGTTGAATCGTGTTCCTGACCTGGCATGATAGCAAAACAGTCATGCATGCGTGTAAGGCCATGTAAGAATTTCATGAAATGATATTGACAGTATGTATATATTATATCTATCTGCAGCGGGTGTGATAATGAAAAACTTAACAAATCCCGTTTTAAAATAAATAAAATTCCAGTGAATATTTACCATTACACGTTACGAGATTTTCGAGCAAAACACGTCATTACGTATTGCGTCTAAAAATAGTAGAAATGTAATACGTAAAAGCATAATCTAAAAACCATTTTACTCTTTTCCCTCCCTCGCCCGTGCCTGTTCGACTCGCAAGCGGATAGACACACGTTTCAGGCATCGTTTCAGTATAATAATCCAATTAGTCTGAAATTTAAAACTTGCTCACAGAGACTGCAGTGCGAACAAAAAATAATGGTTGGAATTTTTTAAAAGTTTCCTTTGTAAGTTTTGTCTAGTTTATAACAACAGATGTAGGCGGAGTTCTTATTCTGCGATATAAAATTGCTACGCGTTTACTGTCTGAATATATGTCGTACAAAATATGTCGTTTAATCCATGTCACATGGTAGGCCAAGATTTACTCTATGAATCTGATTATTTTAGTACTGACCCCTCACTTCAAGCTTCGATTGCATTTGACTCAAGCGTAATGTCGGCTTATATTTTATTTGCAACCGTTGGCATATCTACCTGATCGAGTTTACCTTATGTACTAGCGATAGTACATAACGATAATAAATAATACAATACTAACCCCAGTACATTAGCGCCGTTCAGAGAGACGTTATAATGGTTTAGTCTTCAAACTGTGCGCTGACTACAGCCTGTATGTCTAGCATAACTGGCAGCGACTTCGTTTCTCGCGCGACTGAGCATCACCTGTCACTGTCACACTATATTGAGTGGAAAGAGATGCGTAGCATTTGTCGCTCGACAAAGAGTCGCGTGTCACAGTTGTGCTAGAGGTACTGGTCATATAACTCAAAGGCAGCCGGTCACGTACCTTTGGATTCAAAACCTGAAATTTGAAGTTATGTGATCGGATATTGTTGTATTCTGACGTGTTAATCACGTTACAATTACATTGTAGTTTAGCTATCAGAATTAAATTTTTGCTGTAAATCAATACTTTGGCTTAGGGACTTCCAATTCCAATCCAACTACTTAGCTTGTCCCATTGCGACTGTAAATATAACGTTAACTTTACCACACCTAAAACAAATATCACAAAAATAACAGTGTACTTGTATATAACGAAAGGTACTAAAAACTGTACATAATTCAATATACCAACCTTCGACAATATTATTAGAATCACGAAATTCGTAGAATTGCCACGATCATAGATTGCGATCGTCCTAGAATTTTCCACTTTTATCTTTTTAGGAAAAACTGAGATAGAGTACTTATTAGTTTTCTCATTTCCTGGGAAGTTTCTACATTCTCATGCTGGCAAGTACTGAGAGCGGGTTGATTTCCTATTTGTTTAAAGTTTCTCGCCTTACGATAGGTGAGGCGAAGTGCGAACGTTTGATATATTACCTTACATTACATTCCTAGAAAGGCGTATTGCCTAAGGAAGGTCTCGATCGGCAAATAGCAAGCTCCTATACGGTGATGTGTTACGAAATTTGTATTTTATATGCTTGAAATAGGAGCATACCTATTCGCTTTTAAGACTGTAGATGAGAGAGAAATTGACATGAAAGACATACGGACAAACCGACACACGGCAAACAAAG
Source organism: Eudemis profundana (assembly GCA_947034925.1). Lineage (NCBI taxonomy): Eukaryota > Metazoa > Arthropoda > Insecta > Lepidoptera > Tortricidae > Eudemis > Eudemis profundana. The sequence goes on from OX344811.1 coordinate 10,397,303, forward strand.
TGATTTTATAAGTTTTGTTTTTCTTTCGAAGTACTGAACCAGAAAATTTACTTGCAATAACGTCAGTTTGAAACCAGACGAATGCGGTGATAACAGAATGTTATATAATCCTAAACTTTTTACCAGTAATTCGCACCTGGCACAAATTGGAACTCGTAAAAACTTAAAAATGACTTGAAATTTCGAGAATTCTGTCGAGTGCATTCGAAATTGAGGGGTGCGGTTGAATGGGGCTGCAGCCCGACTCGTGATATTTATAATTTATTCCTTTAATTTCTTCGTCATTATTGTTCACCAGTCTTTTGTCTTTCGCGCAGTCTATTGTTCCAGCTATTAAACACGTAGGTATGTATTGATATAATATACCGTTTTTCCGTGTATACTTGCGAAACTTACTCTAAAATGTATCTTTATCTATTTATATATATATTTATCGCAGTTTTAATGTACATCTAATATGTAGCTTGCTTTAACTATACTCGTAGACACAGAAGATAAAATAAATAGGTACGTACGCATTTTATTGTAACAATATTCGCGTTATGATATAAATGAAATCAGATTAGGAATTTTATATTCCCGTAACAATCGAAAACATTGTTTTAAACATGCCATCAAAAATAACATTCCGATAAAAGAAAATCTCTATTCAAATACTCGATGAAAGAACTCATTGTACAATATCGTCTTGAAATCAAATTTAACTATACGGTTCTTTGCGAAATTCGTATCGAAATACAATGTAAATTTAATGAAGTTTTAATCTATGTATCAGACTGTGACTGTAATCAACTGTTTAAAACTGCTTTGAGTTGATGAAAAGATGTTTTTAGCTCATTTTACGCTCGTAAAAAGGCTTTAATAGCCGTTTTGAGTTTATTATTTCTAGATAAAAACGTAATATGATATTCATATTTTAAAGATTACATTTTGCACATTTGAAAAATGATTGCCTATAAATATGATATACCTACCAAAAATATGTGAGTTTCTTTAATATTTTTGGTAAATGATATGTATTGTTAATTATCCGGTATTTCCACTTAAGTGATGTGTAAAACAAGTCATAATATATTTATTTTATGAATCCTTTACACAGTGTGTATCAGGTTATTGTCAGCAAAAAACTAATTTGGAAATATCGAATAGGTAACCTCAACATATTAAAAAGAGCCTCTTCAGATAAAACCTAGATCTAGGTACCTAGGTAGGTATGTGCTCTGAACAAAATATCTTCTGTTTCAGCCAAAAACCTTAAAATAAATGGCCGGACGTAGCCTCGCTAACAAAGAACTGAAGCATCTCTAGTCCCCCGGTTTCTTTAACGCTGGTTGGCCAGGTCAATGTGTGCATGCTACGGGAAAAAACTTGATGTGAGCGTGCGGCTCGTAAGTACAAAGCAACCAACCCACTACAAATGCTTCTGTTATCTGTTGGCGAGGCTCCGCCCGGCTATTTATTTTTAAGTCCTAAGTTTGAGGTAGGTAAATAAAATTTGTGAGAAAAAAATTCAATAAATATTATACGAACTTTAAGAATGTAACATAAACTGACAGTCACAGAACACGTCACAAAACGGACAAAACGGACGATTAAGGTTAACGTCTAACGGCATTTCACATCACAATCACAAAGTTGATACGTTACCGTATTTAAACAGAACTTAAATTTATAATAACTATAGATTTGGCTTAACCCTACACGTTTATATAAAAATGCCCACATACAAGATAATGCGGCGAAAATGGTTCCCCTTCCAAGGATTTCCATAAATAAAATTTGAATAACCACATTTTTACTAAAAAAAACCCGACTGCGGTGCACTTTGAAACTGCATAAAATCCGCCATTTTGTTTATTTTAATGAACTTTATACCCAGTGACACTCGCACCATCAAGACGAATCTAATGATGTATCATTTATCAAAATCGGATGTGCCGTTGAGTAGTTACGAGCGGACACAGGAACGGACATACATACATACATACACACAGGTCAAACACATAACCCTCCTTTGGGCTTCGCCGCAGTCGGGTAAAAAAGAACATCTTAACACTTTAACCGTTCGATCGCTACTGTCAGTCCCTTCGTGGTCCCTTCACCCTCAACTTGCAAGATCTCCGGATGCCGGGGTCGCCCCTCGGCCATTCCTCGACTTATTACTTGCACATAATTCACGATTCATTTTTAATTGAATCTGAAGCCATTTTGCAGGGAACATCTCAATTTGATGATAGAATGGTATTATTAATGACAGTTTTATGATTTCTTTATTAGAAACTATGGCCGGGTCAGTTGGCGCTTCTGGGGGGAGTTATGGAGCGTAATTTAAACACGTTATTAAGTTAATTTAGGCTGTTTTTCCAAACATATTTACAAGCTTGAGGATTCAAAGGTACATACTCGTATAGTAACAGTAAGTTGGGAGTATAAAAGAATAAGTAATAAAACGCAAATAAATAGTCTTTGCTTATATGTCGGTTTGTGGGTTTTGTTTCCTTGTTGCGCATCAGGCAAAAACTACCGGACTGATTTCCGTGATATTTTTATTTGAACTAATTTATTTAGTAAAATATGTATTTGTGAATAATTTGGATCGGGGAAAAAGCCCGGCCAAAGTGTTTTTCAGCGAAAAGACCAAGCAGAGAAGGAAGTAGTTGGGGAAATATGCGATTGGTAATACATAGGATGGGGAATAAAGTAAATGGGGAAAAAAGCGATTGGAATTAAAAATAATGGGAAACAAAAAATTTGGTTAACCAAGCTATACAGCCAACGTATTGAATTGACATTTAAGTAAATGAAATTTAAAAGGTGAAAACTACTGAAAACCGATACACCGGCGCTAAAGTATACAACATATAAGGCTATGGCAACACGTGTCGTTTATGTTGTTCAGCACTAAAGTGCTAGGCACTAAATCCCACTAATATTATAAATGCGAAAGTTTGTGAAGATGTTTGGATGTTTGTTACCTTATAACGGGGTAACAACTGGATGGATCAAGCTGAAATTTGGCATGCAAGTAGAGCAAGTCCTGGATTGAAACATAGGATACTTTTATTTATATCCCGGTAAAGAGTTCCTTTGGGACAATAACGGGAACAACGCGGGCGAAGCCGCGGGAAAATGCTAGTATAATATAATAACTGATGGCTATACCGCCACAGTATAATACCAGTAATTTTTCTTCCTACAAAAGGTACATCACGCCGTCACGCGGCTTGTACGTGTGTGCGCCGTGAGCGATCATACTACAGGGCGTTTCTCCAGAAATATGTCTGCGACTCATTCATCTGTCTCCATACATTTAGTATGAAAAAGGGCCAGATGAATGAGGTGACCGCAGACATATTTCTGGAGAAATGCCCTACAAGCAAAGCGTTATAAATGCGTAGGAATGCTCCAGTACAAATTGCACTGTCTGCGCCTGGACCTTGAATGCATGTCGCGCGCTCCTAAACGCCCGAATTTTAACTACTAGTCCGTATTTATACTTTGCTATAAGGCTATGGCCTTACGTGTCGTACCAAAGTGCTACTAGGAACCAGTGGCGTGGCGTCCATAGAACTCGATTCCCATCGGCTTGCCTAATATTAGGCAGATCAGCCCTTAATTCTATTGCTCTTAAAGAAAATTGAAGCCAAAGCTGCTCCGGCTTGCCCAAGGATTTCTTCAACGCTACGCCACTGCTAGGAACTTAACATAGTAATATGACTAACTAGCATTTTCCCGCGGCTTCGCCCGCGTTGTTCCCGTTATTGTCCCAAAGGAACTCTTTACCGGGATATAAAGTATCCTTTGTTTCAATCCAGGACTTGGTCTACTTGCATGCCAAATTTCAGCTTGATCCATCCAGTTGTTACCCCGTTATAAGGTAACAAACATCCAAACATCCAAACATCCAAATATCCAAATATCCAAACATCTTCACAAACTTTCGCATTTATAATATTAGTGGGATTACTGACTGATGGCCATACCGCGCAGTCAAAGTGTTCCCGGTGTAATTTCACCCTAATGTAACCATCGGCATGATGCATAATATATTATTTAAAAAACGGTCCAAGTCATTAGGTGTTCCCGTAAATCGCCGGGTTCGTGAGTGGGGTGGTCGGCGCGGGTCCGACATAAAACGCTTATTCTATGTGGATAATATAAAGAGTTAGTGCGACAGGACAAAGATGGCGAACACTCCAGGCGTACGCACAGCGAAGCTACACTTAAACAAAATTAAACACAAAATGACTATTTTACAATCAAAAAGTTAAAAATAATGTCGCAACATTAAGAGATTTAGGTACAGATAAGGTACTTTATTTTATTCGCGATAGGTACACTCGTACATTTAACCTTGATCTCACTTATTGGTAAGTGAAGATGAAGGCGATGATGGAGTATGCTTACCTAGATAGTGCCTATTCACTCTTGACTTGAAGAGATTCAAGTTATATTTTTACGGGAAAAGGGCTGCTGGAAGAGAGTCCCTATAATATTGTAAAATTCAACAATCGTCCACATGCCCATTCCACGTTTAAATGAAAATACCTATCTCTAGTAAAACAATATAAGGAGCCCTAAAAAACCACAAAAATAAGCAATCTGTTGCGTCAGCGCAATCTATAAAGCATCTTTCGAACCGAAACTTTTACTCAAAATGTATATTTCAGATTCATATTTTCAAATTTTTCATGTTTTGTACACACAAAATGTATCCGGCTATAAAACGAAAAAAATTTCAAACACATTTTATGTCGTTAAAGTGGATCTCGTATCACAGCATAGCGTCGTTATCAAAAAAAATTACATAATTAGTTAAGTGCTTAATTTAACAAAATATTCATCTTGGTCCTTTGTGTGTCCAATGTTAACCATATAAATCATGTGGTTATTAACTTTTCTTACTATTTAGTTATTGCAGAATTTAGTTCGAAAACACTACGTGGTAGGTTCGTCTAGGGATCTCATTACGTTCTAACTTTTATTAAATAAACAAATCAATCTTATTTAGATTGTTATGAAACGTAATATGTTTAAGTTCCAATTTTATTAAGAATGCAATATAAGGCACCACATGAGTGATCACTATTTAGCAAACTTATATGAAACTTTCTAACAAAAAGCAATAATCAGAGCTAAATTCCCTAACAATACCTACAAGATATTTATTTTGGGCAAGGCCCGAAAATAATGATCGCTTGATGCTAAGCGACCCGTGCAATCTAGGAACACTCTTTAGAAGTAAGCTAGCTATATTAATATCTACCTACTCAAAATATGAGATGGAATGCCTCCAAGTTAGTACTTTCAACAGCTGCCCGCCTTGCTTCCATCTGCTTAAAACAATAAATCTCGTAAAGCGGAGAGTGCACTAGGCCAAGTTCTCGTATTTGTTTCATAGGTGTTATACACAGACCACCTCCACTAGACGGAGCATGCCACACGACACGAGCTCACCACGCATATGTGCGATTAAATATCGGTAGATATTACTAGTACAACGCGTGTTTCACATCTTTTTTATCATTTTATGTTTTGAGATTGTCGTCGGATTGAACAGAAATATTTATTTCACGTTTGGTGCACACACAAGTCAGAAACATGGTCGCAACTGAACGAGCGGCCGGTCGCGTAATGTCGTAATGCTATACGATTCACCATATCTGATGTGAGCGCGCGCCGCCCAACATGCTCCGTCTAGTGGAGGTAGTCTGTGGTGTTATATCACCCGCTACAGGACTGTCCTAAGGCGCTTGTAGGAGGTCGTTCCTCGTGACTTGCGGCCAGAATAGCTGATTGTGTGATCTACAATAACAGGGAACCGCCGTTTGCGCTAAAATCTCTCACTATACCGTGTTACTGCAGTCTCTGTTGGCATTGGCAACAATGGAAGCAGCATAAAGCGCATTTAGTCTGGTTTTCAAGTGACGTCCAGGTCATATAACGCCCCATCTAGAATGGGATTGAAGAATAAAACTGTATTTACCTAAGTTGCTCCTAACAAGCGACTAAAGACGAATGTCTTTTTATTAATAGTAAATAATAATATTATTGGACGAATTGTTGTATTATTACCACATTGTGATTAAATATAATGTCTTTTATTATCTAGATGAATGGTAATTGATTAAGATTTATTATTAGCAATTATTGTGTATCTCAAGTGTCTTTCTTTTAGTACCTAACCTAAATTTCCGTGTTCCATACATCTACAAATTACTATTATATTATTATAGTAGGTATTCTACATTGAAGGTGGGCAAATACTAACCAATAGTGCAGATCCGCCTCTACCATGTTACTTTAGCGATACCTGGAGCGTTGGACACGACAGGGCGCCCACTACTGGACGTAGCGTAGGTACGCGAGACCAATATTATTTTCATCACACTTGCTCGAAAATGGTGTCATTACACGTAGGTTTTGCGGGCCGTAAATGACCTATGACGCCCTAGGGCGTAATGGTTTTCTTTTTAAATTTGAAACGCTGGTTCTGTTTTACTCTTATTAGTCATGTTCAAAGAACACGCCAACTTACTTTTTTAACTTTTATTACTGAAATATTTATTTAAAGAGAACTGTTATTGCAAATACATGTAAACACATATTTCTGTAACATTAATTAAATGTTTAAATAGTGTATTTCAGTATTTTGCAAATATAAAATCGACCATTTTAAGTCTTTACCGCTATGGTTTCCGAACGTGACTTGTCGTCTTGATATATGTCACTAATGTCACTGTCAGTTTTACAATTTTATTTAGGTTAAGTAAGGTTATTTTAATCAGATTTCCTCACAAGTGTGATGAAAAACATTGTGTGTGCCACGGGCGGTAAAGGAATTACAAACTCGTGTTATTAAAGCCCTCGGCTTCGGCTCGGCCTTGTAACAAACACTCGTTTTTAATTCCTTACTTACCGCCCTTGATACACAATGTACTATTAGGTTCACTGAATTAAAGAGTGACTCGCAATTTGGACTAAAATCCTACGAACTATTCGGGTACGAATTTTCAAAAGATGCTGTTGATAACAAATATGATAATCTTCTACAACTATTATTGTAGAATTAAAGAATAAAGAATAATCACATTTTTACTAAAAAAAACCCGACCGCGGTGCACTTTGAAACTGCATAAAATCCGCCATTTTGTTTATTTTTTAACGAACTTCATATCCAGTGACACTCGCACCATCAAGACGAATCTAATGATGTATCATTTATCAAAATCGGATGTTCCGTTGAGTAGTTACGAGCGGACACAGGAACGGACATACATACATACAGGTCAAACACATAACCCTCCTTTGGGCTTCGCCGCAGTCGGGTAAAAACTACTAATAGACCTGTCACAGTATTTCGAATGGGGGACGCTTCTGGATTATGAGGAAATAACGAAATAAATAGTAAAATTTGCGGACAAAAACACGATCAAACGTGACCAAAACTATTAAAACAAATTACACGACAATTTGATTACATTGTTGTTCACGGCAAAAGATTAATCGTACCATTTGCACCGCGAATTCAGAGCGGTGATGCGGCGATTCGTTTTAATGTTCTAAATTAAAATACCGCAGGGCGTATTAGTGAGTATTTAGTACGCGAAACTGTTTATTGTGCAGGATTAGTTTACACGTAGGTACTGGAATTAAATGCATGTGTTACAGTTACTATTAACGACCATAACCACGCATGTTTAACATATCGAGGGATCCCTGCATCCATGCAGAACTATCACACGACTCACGAAATTCAGAGATCAATTATTTGTGCGATCATGATTGCTACCGGGAATAGTGCCGTAACTAGGGCGGTGCCACACACATCACACAAGGCGCAGACCCTGGAAGGGCCCAGAAACGACCAGACCTTTTTTCTAAAGCACCAGGCGCATAAAGGGCTAGTTACGGCACTGATCTGGTATCGTATATTGCAGTCCGGTACAAAATGTAATCGGACAAGTTGCGACTTAAAAGTTACGAGTTTGCAATGCGAGCGATCTCCAGAATTGTCCCAGTCTCAAAAACGATTTCTGTTCCGTAAGCCATATATTTTTTACAAAAATATACTTTTCTCGAAAACTAGATAACTCTATTTCTAACACTCTTAGACACAGAGCTTATCGAAACTAAAATTATGCGAGCTGTGCACAGGCTTGCAATCGGACTAGATCTGCTTTAAAAACCGTAATAAGTAAACTCAGGCACCTAAAATATCAACATGTCATTTGAACAGATAACTATTTTAGGCTTCGCTATCAAAATAGTTTAGTTTTCCTTTACCTTCTAAATAGAAAACCTAGTCTGACTTACCCAACGGATATCATGTCTCGTCATTCTGGTTATTATAATGTAGGTACTTAAAATACATTCGGTTAAGCCGAAGTAGTTAGACAGTTTTAGCAGGTGTCCGTCAAGATAGCGTGCACCGTAAAGATATTCAGAATCTGATGCAGCCAATAAATAGTACCCAAATAGTACCGACGAAATACCTAGGTGAAAAAAATAGTACCCTTAAACTTTTCGAAATATAAGGCCTGTTCACGGTGTACGCTACCGGGCGTCAAGCTCGCGTACACCGTTTGTATCTTTGGAACGGCTTTGTTTTTGGAAACGATTTATATCTCAAAAAATAGTACCCAAATAGTACCCTAGGGCCCTAAAATTTTATTTCTCTAGCTATCGTAGAAGCCGAGATATTCCATAACTTAACGGTGTACAAAATTTCACACCGTCAAGCTGGCGTACCCGGGAATTCCTTATAGAAAGAGCTCACTGTATCTCGGCTTCTACGATAGCTAGAGAAATAAAATTTTAGGGCCCTAGGGTACTATTTGGGTACTATTTTTTGAGATATAAAGCGTTTCCAAAAACAAAGCCGTTCCAGGGATACAAACGGTGTACGCCAGCTTGACGCCGGTAGCGTACACCGTGAACAGGCCTTATATTTCGAAAAGTTTAAGGGTACTATTTTTTTCACCTAGGTATTTCGTCGGTACTATTTGGGTACTATTTATTGGCTGCATCAGATTCTGAATATCTTTACGGTGTACGCTATCTTGACGGACACTTTTAGCAGCCTAATAATAGACAAAACACATTTGGCGCCAGTGGATCGCCATACCGATGTAAAAAATTGCCACACTGCCTTTGTGTTTCTATGGACATTTAACTCAGATAAGTAGGTATAATTTTTCTGAGTAAGAAGTTTTGTTATCAACGAAACCTACTGCTTAAACTTAAATCGCCGCGGTCTGTAGTTCAAGCCTCCTCGGGTCCTAGTGATTCTTGTTTGGAAAAAGATGCCAAAAGACGATGTTGTAAGGTGGTAATTTTTGTTGTACAATTTTGATTTTACCCTGTAAAGGATTAAACATCTTTATTATTTTTATCGTTATCCACGAAAGCATTCGACAAACACAACGTTGTCGATTACCAACTTAAGTTAAAGACCCGGAGTCCCTACACGCAAACAGAAGCAAACAGGGTCAACAGAGCAGAACTTCACAAATCGAACAGCGCGGGATAAATACTGAAACCAAATAACAACGTTCACTACAAACACGAGTTTTCTAAAAGCTTTTTAAAGTCTTTTTGTAGCCAGTGGAGTCAGCAAATCGGGCAGAATAGTGCCATGATGGACCGAGTGTTGCAATAGAGGAAAAAGACTTGCAGCCAATCAATCTACATTTACAATCATATGAGTATCGATCCCGACGGAGGATGCGAGGACTGGCACGTCTTGATAGATTTAGTGAATATATTTCAAAGATTTTTTTTGTTACTCATTTCAGCACCATACGAGTTGTTCAAGTTTATAAGGACATTACATCTGTAATTTTAGCGTTGTTAAAGATAAGAGCTGTGTGAGTTTTTATGAAATTTGCGTGACTTCTAGTTTCTAGTGAAGTCTTCCAAACGTTACTACCTACATTTTTATATAAGCTTTATGGAACTAAAAACACTCGCTACTTCACTATGTAGTATGTAGAGATTTTGCACTTCAGAACTAGGGCTTGCAATTCGAATATTCGAATTATTCGAATATTCGGCTAATTTTGCTATTCGAATAATACCTGGTAAGGTATTCGAATATTCGAATAATTTTACTACCTATTTAAATTAAATGGAATTGAAATGAAAATGCTAACAAAGGACATAATAAAGAAGGATAAAGTAATCAATTACATTTTTTCAAACTAAATATGTCTAAAATAGCGCAGCGTAACTTTTTACGCTACAAAAAACAATGATTAAATTAAAAAATAGAATATCCTCTCTAGGCTGAGCTGCAGCCTGTGGCAGGGTCTTTTTTTTGCATGCGTCATTAACTTTCTTAATCGCAAGGACAATTTTTTAAGAGAAGTATGCGCCAGCTCTGGGATCTCTCGAAGCATGGGCCAGTTAGTTAAAATTTCTAAGACTAATATCCTCGTGAGGCCAATGGGGGGGTGATGAGCAGGGGAGCATTTATGAAATTAGAATTCTATTCTCATCTTAATAACCTCGAAAATTACTTCAGCAAAATATCCTAAATTTAGGAACGCTTGGGCTTAACGAGGATAAACCTACCAATTTAGTTAAAGTACAAAAAAGCAGCGACGGGACAGCTTTATGATTTGGGACTGGTTATATGCTGAACCGGCCTGATAAGAGGTTGCCTGAATGCGGAATGCAGCCATGTGTGGGGTACATGCAAATATTTGACTCCAACTCTTGGACAAATTGCTATTCTCAGGTAACTCGGGTCCAGGTGGTTTAAGTGGGTATGTCTTTTCCTTCTGAGAGGGTGGGTCCGACATAACTCCCCCAAAGGATTTTATGAAATAGGGGGCAAACGAGAAAACGGTCCGGACTACAGCCGACAATTTATTCCACAGTTCAGTCGTGCGAGGCAGGAAGTTTCTAGCAAAACGCACAGATGTGGACTGCCAACCATCTAAGTGGTGAGGATGGAAATATTGTCGCGTAGGACGATGGCGGAAAGATGCGACAGGGATCAATCCGAACAATTCCTCGGAGCACTCTCCGTTATATAGACGATAGAAGATGCAGAGCGAGGCTACATCTCGACGCAGTACCAAGGAGTCGAGCCGATCTGAAATATCTTGGCAGCCGACGATACGAGTCGCTCTCCGCTGAATGCGGTCTAGATAGAGGGAGAAGCTGTTACTGGGGAGCCCCAGCGCACAGATGAGAACAGTATTCCATATGTGGACGGACCTGCGCCTTATAAAGCTGTAGGCGGTGGGCCGGAGTGAAATACTGTCTCGATCTGTTAAGCACACCGAGCTTCTTAGAGGCTAATTTAGCCTTACCCTCTAAATGGCCGCGGAACTGGACTTCACTCGATATGTTGACGCCAAGGTTCCAATAGTGGCTGTGGCAGTTAGTAGGGGGTGCTCTCAAAACGAGGTGATCCAAAACACGTAAGCTTTTTAGCGGTGAAAGCGCAAACCTGTGTCTTCGTAGGGGTAAAACGGACTATATTAAGTCGTATCGTCTATATTCTGAAACTTCTTTTAGAGAAGTTTCAATTTCAAACACAAGTCTGTTACGGCTTTGAAAGAAGAAGAAAGTGAAGAAGAAGAAGTGCTTTGTGCCAAACCCAATCAAAAACCTTTGCCATGTCCAAACTAACGGCCAATGCTTCACCCTTAGTCTCGATCGCCTGTGCCCAACGATGTGTTAGGTAGACCAGAAGATCACCAGCTGAGCGGCCTTTACGGAAACCGTATTGGTGGTCACTAAGCAGCTGGTGGTCCTCTAGGTACCGAAGGAGCTGGCAGTTGATAATGGAATCCATTATCTTCCAGAACAGAGAGGTTATGGCTATCGACCAGTACGTCTAGCATAACTGGCCGCGACTTCGTTTCTCGCGCGACTGAGCATCACCTGTCAGTGTCACACTATATTGAGTGGAAAGAGATAGGTAGCTTTTGTCGCGTGACAAAGAGTCGCGTGTCACAGTTGTGCTAGAGGTACTGTAGTTGGATGGGTTTGAGCGGTCGCCTTTTTTAAGGATCGGGTTCACCAAAGCTGACTTCTTCATTCCTTCCTTGCTTTGTATATAAATAAATATTGCAAACAAATCAATTCCCTCTTCTACCTAGTCGGTTTATAGGTTTTGAGTAAGACTAATTAAGTTTGATTAGTCTTAAGGTAATCGCAGCGTAAAAAATATCTCTTCTAACATGTTTTTCACAAAAAATACTAAGAAAAAAGATTTTTTAATAGTTTTTGGTAGTATTCGAATAATATTCGAATTATTCGAATATCTACAAAATCATATTCGAATATTCGAATATTTGAAAAAGTCGAATATTTGCAAGCCCTATTCAGAACCTTAATGAGCGGGCAAATGAGTTTTAGTTCTCATTTTAGGCACTTTTCCGTGGCCGGGTAAATATTAAATAACCAATAATAACCTTCTTTCGACTTTCGGCTACCCTTATGCGAAACATGGTTCCAACGTTTCCGTTTAAACTATATTACTTACGAGTACTACATTACTTACATGCACCCTAAACTTTAGAGCATGATTGTAGAATTGTAGATTAAGGCAATTGAAGGTTTCTTCAAATGCCCTATAATCTAGAATATGTTATAATACATAACAGTAGCTACTATAATTATAATGATATGCATCAACATAGCCTATAAAAGACATTGGGTTTTAGTTGGAATTCCTAGTAAGTATCAAAATGTTGCATCGCAATATCCAGATCGTCAATAGAATCGTTCCTCTGACGAATAGTTTAGAAAGACTTCATTTGATATACGCAGAGGGTAGCTCCAATATCGGATAGGATAGTTGGAACGAATTCTATTCGGGCTAACCCTCCCATTGGAATAAATAAATTTATACGCATCTCATTTTGTGATTCAATAAATCAGATCTATGGTAATTTAATGAATTAACCTAACTGAATTGTAGTATATCTTATTTATTTATTTAAACTTTATTGCAAAAAAGAAAACTTATCGTACAAAAGGCGAACTTAATGCCATAAGGCATTCTCTACCAGTTAAAAGGTTAACTGGTAGAGAATGCCTGAATGAATAAAAGTGATATAACACAATTCTTTGCCACGACATCGACACTAATTGTATTCTTACTACACACTACACATTCATCACTAATTGTATAGGTAATTTCACGAAAGTTGAGGCCACGCACACAGCAACACTGTCATGTAATGACAGCGAGGTTTTGAAATTACTGTTCTTTTTTTCGTATCGATAGCAAGTTCAACAGTGAATTGCAAGATAGACCAAAAAGTTTGTTAAACATAGCCTTGTGTTTATTTACTCACTCATTCATTTCATTCATTCACTTTTTTTGCAATGAGTACTTCATGTAGCTGTGTGTGTAATCATTCACCTCAACTCTCGTGAAATTACCTATATCTCCGGGATAGTGCAATACCGCGTACGTAGCATATGTAGATAAGGTTCAGTTTCAAGCATTTTTGTTAGAAATTGAAACCTTATCTACATGTGCTACTTACGCGGTATTGCACTATCCCCGACGATATTCTTTTATTAGTACGAGTATATTACACAACTAGGGTGGTAATACAAAGAAAGGCCGAGATCGCAGATGTTTGCGGCCCGAGCCGCAGGCGATGGACGTAAATATGCGATCGAGGGCTCTCTTTATTACCTTCCGTGTTGTGTACAGCATTTTATGTCTACATTTGGCAAGAAAGCGGCTTTTTCCGTACGCGTAGCGTGCGGAAAAAGGCACTTTATGACCAAGTGTGGCATAAACATTATTCTTTATTTGTTTTGCAAACTTATTTGCTTAAGTAGTGTTTGTTTTAAACGAAAAGTAATAAAAATTAAAAAATGTAAAACACTACTTTACATACGAAATGCTTTTTAAATTTTCTTTTACTTTTCAGTTGGTGGCCAGTAACTGAATAACATTTTCTTAAACGGCCAGTTATTAACTATTCTACCGTCCGATATCTAAGATTAATCTATAAACAACTCCATAGAGGTTAGTCTAGTTTTAGTCATAGGACGGCAGTTTTTGTAGGTAATGTTGATTTATAATTTATCGCACCTGCCTTCGGCTCGGGCGTCAAATACCTGCGATCTGAGACAGGCTTTGTTTTGCCTCCCTAGGTAAGTGATGTTCTATTGCTCTGTCTTCCATTCTAAATTAACAAATTACAGGAAATAGGTAATACTAGTTTTTTTCACGTTTAATACGATTTTCCGTTTAAGACGCTTTTTTGCTAGGTCCCCTCAGAATCGTCTTAAGCTTATTCTATTGTATTATAATTAAGAGTATTCCCACGCCATCAAAAGTGGGATTTTATATGATTATAAATAAAACTACGTTCATAATTGGGTAAGTCAAGATTTTCAAAAGTGTGAAAAAAAACAAACTTATCTGTGTGAAGTTTGCGTCAGCTGACAATTGTGACAGACCAAACCTTCACACAGATATGTTTGTTCTATTCTATTCTATTAAATAATGGCCTAACCTTGCAGTAAGCAAAGATTGTCACTTGTTGCCGACTCCGATGTTGCACTAACTGGTATAATGTCACTTAGCTCGCATCTTAAACCCATCCACATAGTATAATTAAGAGAATTGATGAATAAATTATTCTATTCTATTCTATTATATAATGGCCTAACCTTGCAGTAGGCAAAGGTTGTCACTTACTCTCTGATGTTGCACTAACTGGTATAATGTCACTTAGCTCGCATCTTAAACCCATCCACATATTATAATTAAGAGTATTCCCACTCTATCAGAAGTGGGATCTTATAATGGAGTAGCCTTATTCAGTAGGCAAAGATCGTCACTTAATCTCCGATGTTGCACTTACTGGGATAATTTCACGCCGACGAGGTCTGCCGGGTGGCTGGCAATTCAATTTTATACCTATAACTATCAGCGGAAACTATCCGGGCCGATCGACTTACTTAACAGTTTTATTTACATTTTGCAGTCGTTTTTGATCCTTTCAAGTCCCTTTAGGTTATTTTGAACAACATTCATTAAAAGTACATTACTATGTAATTTTAAATAATTTACGTTACTTCGTAATCAACCATTGAAACCATTGGTTGTTCATTTCTACGGTCAATAGATAAGCATAATACATGTATTCCTTCCTAACACGGTAAAGACCAAAATATTGACTAAAACATTTTCTTTTCTGTTGAGAAGGATGCACTGTAAGTACTTATAAGCACAGTGGTAATGTGCCTCCTTGTCTCTTATTTTCACCCTACGATGTATAAGATAATAATCCATAAAACTAATAATATCTACAAAAAACAACTTTATTTCAACACTGATACGGTTCAAAACTAAATAAGAATACAAATGTGAAAGAGAAGAATTGATTGCGGTGGTATACTTGAGTTGAAAATGTTAGAGAGGGTACTAGACTTTAGGGGTACGTAACCTTTGATGTAATTAATACTTCAATTTGATACAACACTGTCATTAATTTTTTTTTAAATTCACTTGTCTTTGACAAACGAAAATCGCACGAAATAGGAGCAGAGCAGTGAAATAACTGTTAAACACACTATTGTGCCCTGCCCAGTTACGTAAAAGACAAAACTGTTCTTAGAAAAAGTACATGCCTTTTAAGCCTCTTGAAAATTTAAATCATGTAAAAATGTTTGGTAGTTTATTGAACTAATCCGGTGTGAACCCGATTGCATTTTCTGAATTGACCTTTTGTTTTAATTTCTTTTTACCCGACTGCGGCGAAGCCCAAAGAAGGGTTATGTGTTTGACCTGTACGTATGTATGTATGTCCGTTCCTATGTCCGCTCGTAACTACTCAACGGCACAACCAATTTTGATAAATGATACATCATTAGATTCGTCTTGATGGCGCGAGTACTGGGTATAATATAAAGTTCGTTAAAGTAAACAAAATGGCGGAATTTATGCACTTTTAAAATGCACCGCGGTCGGGTTTTTTTTTAGTCAAAAAAGTTTGTTGTTTTTTATTTTCTTCAGTTTATGTGAATCATAGGCATTTCTAGTAAAAAATGTAATAGACAACCTAATAGGTACTATCTTTAATACCCACGTATCACATTTTTGTTTACAAAAAATGAGAAGACAAGTGAAAGACAGTGATAAATGGCCTTAATATCTTACATTGAAATTGAAATAAAAATTACGTTATAGAAGACTTTCGTGAATCCCAACCAATTCTATTAATGTGTTTGTTTGATGTATGATTCGAGAAAATAATATAATATTCGTAAGAGTTTGTATAAAAAGATGATGGACGGAATAAGATATCTTGTAGAACTTATTTAATGCACTATATAATTTATCTATCTGTATATTCTATGCATAAATACATTGAAGATTTTTCAAATAAGTATGAGGGGTGCGTTAAAAATAAGTAGTAAAATATAAATAAATTTTATTTGAAATTTTTGTCTGTTTGTTTGCATGACAAAAAAAACAACCGAGCCGAAAATCATGAAATTTGGTATATGGAGGTAGATTATGACCCCGTTTAACACGTTAGATACTTTTTATTCGCCTAAACCAAAGTAAAAAAGAAGTATTCAACTTATTTCACCTCCTCGGACGAAGTAGCGGCTCCACTAGTAAAATTAAATTAAATGAATAAGCCTAAGTACATATATATAGGTATAACTTTTGCGTAAAGTGCTTGATGCTCATTACATAAGATAACAATTATCGGGAGCCAAGGAATTATTGCAGGTATTCAAATTCCTAAAATACTTATCTGTCCATATCTTTTTTCAGGATTACAACTTTATGATTAAACAGTCCCAGATTTTCAACTTCGTAAGTAGGTTTATTTTAACCACGGTTGTTTATTTGCATCAAAAAATGTGACGAAGTGAAAAAAACTCCACAGTGAACACTGGGACATTTTTTCTTGTATTACAAAAAGGGGTAGGGGTCGGGTTGCATAAAGTTTAAGGTCATATTTTTGATACGCATATGAGGGTTCGTCATACTCATCATTACGCATAACTGTAAATAGTCATACATTTATGTGCATAACGATTTTAATCATAATGTTTATGGACATACTGTGTAATAGGCATATAATTGGTACGCATACATTTATTCAAGCATACTATAGCGATTTGGTTCTGTGTGAGGTCACAGTTCTAACCTAACCTAACCTACTTTTCTGGCAGCAACTCGGTTCTGTATAGCAATTCGCTTTGGAACGCCCACCCTTTGTATTGTTGTTTGATCAAATCTTATACTTTACAATTTTTTAAATTAAGATGAGTAGAATTGAAATTATTCTGAAAAAAAACCAAATACAACAGCAAGTACGCGTTTTTGTAGGCAATTGCCAACAATTTAAAATTAAAGTAAAGTAAACCACAGACATAACAAGGCTGCTACTTTGTGGTATATAGTGATGTGCTAACCTAACCTACTTTACCGTAAACGAGTAGAAATTAAAAATACTTCAATAATATAAATCGTTTCTTTTTTGAAGAACCATCGCAAGTCCATTATCAAAATTTATGCAATAAGATTGTTATAATCATCAATATTATGGCTTAATAAATGTATGAAATTTACAATTATTACTAAAACAACTTATGATCATCAATGTAATGGCTTAATAAATGTATTAAATTTACAATTATTACAAAAACAACTTATAATCATCAATATTATGACTAAATAAATGTAATTTACATTATGGTTAAACCAATTATGACTCCGTATAATTATGACACGGAACAATTATGCTATAGGACAATTTATGCCAAAAAAATAATATGAGCATTGATGCTTAAACGCTTTATGCTTAAACTGTTATGACAATCAATAATATGACAATAGTTGTTATGCAACCAGACGGCCACCCTACAAAAAGATATAAAAAGTTGTTATTCTGAAAAACACATACAGATTTTCCTGTTTATTCTGATCGTGTAGTAGTATTTTTCCCAAGGTGGTAATATAGTTGGTTACATACAGTGCCGGATTAAGCCAGCGCGGGGCCTGTAGCATTTCTTCAAAGAGGCGCTTGGTTGGTCTTAGATATGCTTAAATACCGATTGACCGGTAATTTTATACGTGACGACGAGGGGGGGGGTCCCCTTTTGCGAGTGGGCGCGGGGGCCCCCCAATGCGCGGGGCCCGTAGCATTTGCTACTCTTGCTATGTGGCTAATCCGGCATTGGTTACATAGTTAAAAACATTTATCAATAAAATGGTAGTAAATGCATACCACTGAGATGCTCCCTTTAGTGTGTAGTGTGTGTATCAAATTCTCTTTGCGTTGCTCTCAACTATCGATGGAAACAAGCTCCACAGGAAACTACCGCAAGCACTGCAGACCCTACATCAGCGGTAGGTACCAGTTCCTCCTTAAAATTTCCGTCACGATCTCTTTCACACGCTCTCGGTTGTAATTCTACAGAATCAAATTAACGTGTCAGTTGGCTCGTTTTTCTTCGGAAACTTGTGTTTTAGCTCTCAGATAACTTTGTTAATTAAATTTTGTATTTTTTTCTCTTCTTAACAAAATGCTCAATCGGCCAAGTTGGAATGAGCTTTCTTGGAAAATGTACAGATTCTTGAAACCAGACAACGACAGAATAGGCGGGTTTCGTTTTGGACTAGTTCCCAGTTATTTGATGGGGCAGTAAACTAGTTTGCTTTATGGGAAGCCACTTTTTACAAGGCTCATCTGAAAGCCAACCTAGACCTAATACAATAACTTATATGTAATAACAAAATAGGAATGTGTGCATATAACACTTCATATTTTATTCCTTACAGTTCGGTATAAATGATAGCGTGCAACTTTAACCAGCCCACATGATGTATGTACTTAAAGTATGAAGTTAAATATAAGAGTTAAGGTATTTCACGCCACAGACAGCGAGATAGTTTCGATACATTTTGCATACAGGCTGTTCAAATAGGGGAACTCTACTAGACGTAACGAGCTCCGCTAAAGAAACTTGAATACGTTACTGTTAGGCGTTTTATATCGTCATTACCAACACAAATGTAGAAAAAGCAGTTATTTAAATTTTTTATTAAACTTTGGCCTCTTACCATCGAATCATTCATAGTAATCTGCGTCAAAATAGACTGAAATCTACCGAAGATTGCCATATCGCCATAAACCGTGCTTCAAGTAGCCCGCCGTAAAATGTACCAAAATTGCCAAGCGCCGGTGTCTGGTAATGCCGTTACAGCGAGGCTGTTGGTTCCCGAAATAGACTCAGAGCTAAGGAAGGGTTAATAAGGAGGGGTGTCGTTAATTTCACTCAGCTCTGCGATGTCGCCTCGAGTTTCAGCAGCCTTACAAAATTACCCTGCGGTGAACAAAAGAGCAAACTACTTAACCTAATTAACGGGAAAAAATCTCTAGCCGAGCACGAAAATGTATTTGTATTTCTTTTGACCCTTTAGCTAATAGCTTGATTGGTTGATTGTCAATTAGTTGGCTTACGGTCTTAGGAATATGAGCGGGCTGTTATTAACTGGGGGATATATTTCTTGCCGTTACCGTGTCTACAAGAAATGATGACTAATTTTAAGATTCCAGAATTGAAACAAAGCTAGCTTATACTTACTTCGTTCGGTGAATGGTGATCGTTTTATAAATTCCATGAAAATAGATATGGACCGAAAAGTAAAGAATGTAATCTTCGATCATTTCCCCAGTCAATACATGATACTTATTTCATGTTTTTTCGAATGAAAATATCTTAGGGCCGATACAGACGGACTGCAACCCAACTGCAACTCCCTACGATTTGTATGGGAACTGCATCACAACTGCGCAGTCGGCTTGCAGTTGTGATGCAGTTCCCATACAAATCGTAGGGAGTTGCAGTTGGGTTGCAGTCCGTCTGTATCGGCCCTTAAAGCTCAAATTTTTGAACATGGCAAACAAAACAACCTTGGGTGACTCTCACTCTCAAAGGCAACGACTTAAGAAGAGACTTATATTAAAAGCTTTTTTATGTAAACGATCATAAACAGCATTATCAAAATGACCCAACGAGTAAGATCCCACACCTCTCTTTTCCAGCTAAGGCCAACTCAACCACTCTGCGAATATCACCGCTCGACATCTCTACTCCTCAGATTCAAATAGAAATCGAATTGATATTTAATTCTGCCATAAACGTAATTGAAAGTTAATTCGAAATCGTGCGTTACGCAAAACAAAAGGGAAACAGCAAAAGGGCGAACAATAAAAAAAGCAAGTCTGCGGTCCAAATCAAAGCAATGATCATTGAACAAACATTTATCGAAGTTATAGCATTAAAAAAACAGACACATGTTGCTTACTTCGACAACATCATATCAAGCATTTACGCTATAGAAATGTGAACTGTGTATTGTATTTATTAGCGTACGTTTTCAAATAACAGCCGTGTATGATAGGAGTATCAGAAAGTAATTGGCATGTTTGATGTTAAAATTCGTCGATTCGCGATATGATGGGAGTTTGACTTTCATTTGACGTTTGCAGGAATCGCAATGTTGGAATTAATTAAGCTGCGGGTTCAGCTGACTGTCAATTGGAAAACGGTTGCAATAACAATAGGTACATTTGTTACATTCAAGTATATGGTACATTACACAAATAAATGCAATGTTATTACTATATATCAGTCACGGACGTCCAGTCGTCCACTTCTGGATAATTAGACTTCCCCAAAGACACAGTATAATAGAAGACATTTTTCTTCCTACAAAAGGTATATCGCGCGCTTGAATGTGTGCGCGCCGTGTACGAACGCACTACAAGCAAAGAAATAAGAATGCGTAAGAATGCTCCAGTATGGATCGCACTCACACAAACGTGCTATCGCGCGTCTGTGTGAATACGTGTCGCGCGCTCCTAAACGGCCGAAGTTGGACTACTTTTTCGTCTTTATACTTTGCCAAAGATCACCACAAAGTGCGGTCCTGAACAGACGGCATCCATCGATTCCCCGCGACTCTCACTCTCAGCTCAGATCGTCTGTCTACGGAGTCTAGGGACGTCCTGCACTGCGCTTACCTTTGCGTGGTCGCCACTCCAGGACTCTATAGCCCCCACGATTATGTTATTGCTAACGCCTGGGATTGATAAAAGTAACACGCCACGCCAAAGACTATAAAATCATGTCCAGGGACGCAATTCTTAAAACAACACGACCAGAAAGAGAAGGTTATTCACATGCGACCTTTCACATTACCTTCTATTTACTCCTCATCCTATATCTTTTCTATTATCCACACAATTTCACGTATTTACCTGGCCAGAAAATAGATTAGACAGAGTTTCCTAATCTTTTTTTGGTCACAGACCCCCTGCATTATTTCGAAAACCTTACAGACCCTTTCCGAGTATAATCAGAGAAAAAGAAAATCAAGGGCACATGAAAGTTAAAACTAGCTGGCCTTTTGAAGACTCACTCACGACTCACTACATAGTTTACAGACAGATAAGACCGCAGCTAAATTAACTTAACATTTTGAAAGAAAAGCATACCGTAACAATAATTACCTAATTTTATTTTCTTTGATAAATACACAAGTGCATTTTTTATATTACTTACACGCAAATGAATGACAAAATCTTCCAAAACTCGTGGTAATCCCGTTTCGCCCCCACTTTTTAGCAAAACCCGTAATAAAAACAAAGTGATTCTTTCCCAACGTATTTACCAATAAAGATAAACAGAAAGAATGCAATACCATGATTATTTAATCCCCAAAGACATGCGTCGTCCACCCCCTCCAGTAGACTATAAAAATAAATTACAATGTTAAATTTTCCAACCCCATATCGCGGGGGATGCGATTCGTTCCGGCATGTCGTAGCTTTTTATTTACGGTGATATACACACTAATCAATTAAGTATTATTTTTTAAATTTCTTGCTTGTTCTGCTCTTTAGAAATTGGAGAAGAAAATGAATTACTGAGCGATTTAAAGATGATTTTGTCTGACGTTGTGATATTTTCTTTGTAACAATATTTAAGACGCAAATTGAATACGAGCATACACGTCGATTCACAAGAGCTGGCGCGGATTTTGTATGCAGCCAATGCTTATTTCATATTAAATCCGCGCCAGCTCTTATAGATCGACCTATAACTGTTTTTTTCTACTCCTGTACTTTAATCTGTCTTTTACTTGGTCACGAACACTAATATAAGAACATACATAATATGAGTTCAGAGAAGTCTATACTCTATTCCCCATAACAGCACTAGTGTCGTTATAGTCACATTACGATACTGCTAGCAGCCACAGACTTCTAAATCTAGGTTAAACTTAGGTCAAGGATTAAGCGCTCAATTCTAATTTTACGATAAAAATGCACAACTACCAACTTAACAAACAATTAAATTCCTACAATTTTTAAGAAAAACAATACTTTCCGAATTAAATTCATTGATGCCAACATAAAAAAAGTATTTTTACTATCGTCACTTCGTGTCTGACTTCCAATAAAAAAAAAAGTTTACCATAGACACAAGTGTCAGTCAATATGTCATATTTGCTTTGTTTGAGAGCTGTTTAATTAGGTATGTATTTTATATTTTAAAACCTAGTCGTAGAAAAAGTATTGCATGCAACGTTGTATAATTAAGTCAAAAAACGCTCATTGCGTCTCTATTTGCGATACTCGCCGCATTCGCGGCTCGTATCGCAACTCACGCAATTCGCATTTTTTGAGCCTACTTATACAACTGTCGCATAAAATACTATAAAAAGATAATGAATTAGAAAAATATAATAAGTACACAACTATCCCTTCAGGTGGCAAAGACCGGAAGCCGGACCCCACGTAAAGTGGCAGGCATCCGGGAGCCCGACCTGACTTAACAAGCCGTCCTGAGTTACAGATAGGAGAATTGGCACGGCCATGTTTGCAAAATATACCGTTAAGTAGCGGGCCTCCCACGGGTGGTCATCGCGAATTTTCCGCATGTTACAAAAATTAACATTTCTCAAAAAAAATGTATGGATGTTGTGTATAAACTCGAAATCGTTGGATTCATCATAAAATGCCTTATTTGATTGTATAGCATTTAATGCCATTCCATTTATGCAAAATTTGCTAGTCTCGATCAAACCTCAGATGACTATTTTTTTTCCACTTTCATAATTAGGAAAAAAAACAGTGAATCTTACAAAAAACCAATTTAATGACAAATATACACATTTATTTACACTTATAACCCTTTTATTTTATTTAACCACACTAAAACACTGCGTAATGCTGCTCACGGCTCGGCGGTCGACGCGTAATGGTCAGGGGGGGTCGGGAAGATAACGCAATTTCTAACGAACTTTGCTTAGCGCGGCAATTCGACCGTTAGTGAATGCCGCCCTTGTTTAGTGACGAATGCATCTTGCAAATGTGAGCAAGCAAGATATAGTTTTGACGGTTTTATTTCGGGTGCGAAATATGATATCGCGCAGGGTCCGGGAGCTGGACCCTGCCACTCAACGGCTTGTTTTGGCCGGTCCGGCTCCCGGATCTCTGCCACTTTACGTGGGGTCTGGCTCCCGGTTCCTGCCACTTAATGGTATATTTTATAAAATAACCGCGCCACTTCTCCCTCTTGTTACCCGGAGGCACTGCCACCTGAAGGGCTATGACGCTCGACTCTTGTCGCGCTACAAACACTGCCTATCTCTTTCCATTCGATATAGTGTGACAGTGACAAGTCATGCTGAGTCGCGCGACAAGCGATGTCACGATCAGTTATGCTAGCTGCGCTGGAAAAAAAACAAAAAAAGGAAACAAAAAAAAACTCATATCAGGTACTCAGAAGTACAAACATTAATTAGCGGTAAATGTCCCGTTCCAAGCCACTCGCCCTTGCTATCCGAATCGCCGGGATAAGAAAGGACAGCATGCCAATTGAAGTAACCATTAAGAAGAAGAAACATTTGTCGCACTGCATCTGTGACATAAGTATTTCCTTTGCACACTTCATAGACTTCGTTTGAATTCGTTTAAGGTAGTGATTTCAGCCCAAGAAACACTTGATTACCACGCACACAGCTGTTGACCGGGTGTCGAATACACCACAGGCAAGCACGCGAGAAACCTCCACGGAATTCAGGCTCCGCCACCTACGGGCGACGGCGTCGAATATCATGTCCTTAACAGCCAACGCAAGCTGAACATCACCGGTTTACAAGACCTGAGACGTCACACCTCATCCACCCTAACACACACAACTGTCGAACAAAGCAAGGAACAGGGAGGCTCAAGTCTAGCTGGTCGTGCCAGGTGTAAATGTAGTGTTGAATTTCAAGAATAATTCCACTTGTGACACCACTTCAAACCCATTTGGCTGTAACGGCGGTGCTTATGCGGGGAATGCAAAACATTAAGGTTTTCGTTCAGAGCTAAGGTCATTGTGTTTTTTTATTTAGTGCAGTCTAGTTTTTATAAGAGGACTTTAGGTGTAATGGCGTTTTTAGGATTCTGTACCAAAATAGTAAAAAAGGAACCTTTATGGTGCGACTCTGTCTGTCTATCTGTCCGTATGTCTGTCTGTCCGTCAGACACAGCCAGATATGTCAGAAAGTACTGTTGCTTTCAATTTGAAATTGATAATAGTTATACTAATCGCTAACCCGAGCCTATTGGAGATAAAAAAAATGTTATAACTTTTTAAATTTTTTTTAAAGATGCTAAAATGCTAAAAATTAAAAGTAGGGCTATTATTATTTTTTTTTTTATTGTAGCATTAACGACTGCCAACGAATTCTAAATATTTTATTAGAAGAGAAAAATTGAAAAATTATATCCGAAACTCTATCGAAACATATCGAAAACACAGTTTCGGTAGCCTAGTTGGTAAGGCGGCTGTGTTTGGCCCGGATATCCTGCCCGAGACATATAATTTTTAAATATTTCTCTTCTAATAAAATATTTAGGGCTAATATATCAAGTGGCTTAAGTTGTAGATTCCAAAACTGTTTAATTTTATTTTATTAAACATATATACTTAGTTTTGGATTTATGAAGAAAAACGTTCAAAAAAATTCCGAGCCCCCCTACTTACTACAGTTTGTACGGAACCCTCGGTGAGCGAGACCGACTCGCACTTGACCTGTTTTTTTATAGTGCTGTGGCTGTAGAAGTAGAGCAAGAACGAGCTTAACTTCTCAAACAAATAACATTAATTAAATTCGTATCAACTTGATTGTGTGTAAATGTATCGCTAACGCAGCAAAATATTGACCTCAATTTTCAATTAAATATATATAATGGTCTTTTTATAAAGGTCCGCTTTTCTATTTGTTGCAAGCTTTTGGATTTTATGGATGGAACTAATATACAGTATACTGTACCTTTACCTCATGGGTCTAAACCAGTGGTTCTTAACCTTTTATTGATGAGGGACCATTTGACAAAACTGTGTCTTGCCACGGACCACCAACTGTTTGGAGGCAATAAAAAGTAAATAGGTTTAGAGGTAATATAATATTTTTTTCGGGTGGCTTCGCGGACCACTTTTGGTGCTTCCAGGGACCACCGGTTAAGAACCACTGGTCTACACAAAGGATCTCTAAGAATCGAACACACTAAAGTGCATAACAATAAATAGTTTTATTGTGTGTCCAAGAAATAAATAAAAGCTTGGAACTAAAAAAACGTCCGCGTATCATAAAAATGTAGATGGTGTTTTAAGTATAAATTTTATCTGTACCAAAGTAAATGTCCAGTCCAGACTAATGCGAAGGTTTGGAAGAACCATTACTTTTACGAAAGGCACAATGCGGGCAAATTAAAACTCTGCAACCCAGTCTCGTATACCGTATCTTGTCGACAAAACATCATTTTCAGTCCGCAATATGCTAACTCACGCGTAGGAACAGACAGAGGCTGAGTAATGACTGTAAGGAAAACAGCTTCCATCGACAAAGGGCCCATTATGTCAAAAACAAACCCGACCTCCCGTAGCCAATTCCCTCCATGTTTGCTGAGGGCTGCTCTCTTATAAATATGCAAATGTTATTCTGCGTTTAGCGCGGCACTGCAATAATATTTATATTGAAACTGGCGCCTGCCCGCCGCCCTTGAACTCTCACTATTATTATACTGATCAAACAACCCTTTCACATTCGATTTCAGCCCGTTTAGATTGACGCCGTTATCTGTGTTCAACAGCCTTTGAGACTAATAGGACGCTCCGCCAATATTGCATCGATTACCCTGAGCACCCCGACGAATGTCCCAAAAGTATTAAATAGGTAAACCGGGCAAAGCATAAATCCTCATCAAACATCGAATCCCTGAGCGGACACAATTCCGAAGCGTATTAAGCTGTGGATTCCCGCAAAACTTTTTGTGCGCACCAAGCTCTGATATTATAAGGATCGTTTTACAAAAGGACAAGTAATAAACCTGTCCGCGAACGTCCGCATTCTCTTATAAAAGATACAGACGGTATTGCGGCGGAATGGCGCGACGTCACATCCACTTTCCCTAATAAAGGAGGAGCCGTAAAAAACCACTACAATCATCATAACTCGGCCTGCGACTCTCGCCCTGGACAGGGCTATTTTCTTTAAAAATTAATGCAACTATCTGGATCGTTCTCGAGAAAATGTTAGTGGGGAATAAAGCTTTTATCTTCAACGGACACGGTTCGAGCTGAGCGTGATTTGTAAATACCTTCTTTTTAACTTGAATAACTTGCAGCTTTATCTAGGTTAGCTCTAGATTGGAAAGAAAAATCAAACCTGTTTTCAAGAATTGGCACACAATTTTCGCATGGCCTCCGCTGCCAAAATGTAGTGAATCAAAATCATAAACCGACATCAAAACAAGAAGAGAAAATATCTATTTTTCCTTGGAGCAATTTAATTAAAGTACCTAGTCAGGCGTTTTTTATGTGCACACACCATAAAATGAGTTTTTCTCCTTCGCAGTGGCTGAGTAAGGGCGTCCGTGTGTTCTGATTAGACGCGGCGCGGTGTCCACTGCTGCGTGTACGATTTTGAAATCGATTAACTACTTAGACAAATTTGCTGGCTTAGAAAAATCTGATTACTGGTCACCCTTTTATTGGATCTTGTAATAAAATTCTAAATCTTTGAATTACACAATTCCTACAGAATCTGAAAGCTAAATGAAATTCCCTGATACGATTGGAATAAGCGGAGCTAAATTAGTGTCTAAATGTGTCAATGAGCTTCAAAAGTACGTATTCAAATCCAATTTTCATAAAAGCCTTGTTATTCTATGGAATAGTGAACAAAGCAGAGATTTGGGTAAAGTTGCTTGGAAAGCGTCGTCCGTTCGATAGAAGTCATATTGAGCGCATCGTGATGTGCCTGAGCAAAGGAAATGGAGCCATTTCATGAAAACGACTATACAATTGTCAGCTTGCGACATGTCCATTACAAACTGTTCTAAAGTCTTGAAACGCAAAACAGAATCTCAGTTTAGCAACACGATTCGTAAGGAAAATCAATAATAAGAATTGATTAGAGATCACCAAATGAAATTTGGTGTAGATAGTTTTCTATAATGATATGATCTGGAAGGCCTACTAGTAATGAGATAGTAGGACGACCTGGAGATTTTCCTATAAGGATTGTCGAGACGTTGCTTGGCATGTGAAGCAGTGGAAGAAGAGAGGGGTGGCATTTGCTTAGCAGTAGGCCTTATCAATAATAAAAAAACTGGTCAAGTGCGAATCAGACTCGCCCACCGAGGGTTCTGTACAAATACTTTAAATAAAGATTATATTTTTTATGATTTAATCACAAACTTATAGTTTACATATTTTTCCCTATACATGTAGTATAAGACAGTATTACTTGCCAAAGTTCATAGTTCTAGGTCAACCCTATAACCCCAGGAATGTACCATATAAATTTTAATTTCCTTGAGAGAGTGTCGAAATATACGTTTTGTGGCATAAGCATAAGGGTAATCTGGTATATTTTTTTTACGTTAACTTAGAAGTTTGATTTTTTCACAGCTTCAAGAAACCGTAGACCTGACTATTATGGTTTTATTTTCAATTTGATACCTTAATGCGATCCTGAGATACGGGGCACAGACGGACAGACGGACAACAAAGCGATCTTATAAGGGTTTCGTTTTTTCCTTTTGAGGTACGAAACCCTAAAAAGGGTCCTTGTCAAAACAGCTCTCATCTATCTAACGAATTCTAGCCACTTATCGCGAAACCCTTAGAATATACTGCAATATTACTAATAATCTTCCATATACTGACGCAAAACTAAGTAATATCGGGAGACGCACCATCATTAATGATGTTTAAGACATAGCTTTCAATATTAAACTTAGAAAACAAGATATCATAACCTACTGAAATTGCCCTTGATCTTAGATAGTCACAAAAATGACACAAAAGCTCACAATATTCATTAATGAAACAATCGTTCGACTTTTAATTACTACAAGTATTTAAATATCGTTACAAACATGTAGGTCGTACTGTAATTGCTTGAACCGATAAGATTTTAATGCAAATAGCGATTAAATGTTCGTAATGAGTGAAACTACATGACATCACAGTGATATTCAACCGACTAGATCAAGAACGTTGTAACTACAGGAATATAACAAGTTGATACTGCGTTTTGTTCAAATGATAGTAGGTAATTGTGCAGCAGCAAACACTCATGGACTATTAAAAGGCTGTTTCATTTATTTACTTTATGCAAATAAAGTAATGGGGCTAGTTGAAATCCCGATTTTAACTAGCAATTTGACAAGTTAGTTTGTTGAGCATCCTGTATTTGGTGCCACCACCTGCACAAGACTATTTATATGCCCGGCTTTCATTTTATATGGGGTGTCTCATTTTATAGCTTGATACATTTTGTACACGTACGTACGTTTCGTATAAATGGCATAAAACGTTTTTATTGACTCAGGGCTGACTGGTTAGGGTTCCGTACCTCAAAATGAAAAAACGGAACCCATATAGGATCACTCGTTTGTCTGTCTGTCTGTCACAGCCGATTTGCTCCGAAAGTACTAAACCGATCGAGTTGAAATTTGGTACATATATTTAGGTTAATGACCCAAGCACGGACGTGTCACGGAAATATATGAGTTTTAACCATGGGGGCCACTTTTGGGGGGCCCAACTAGAAAATTAAAACTCACTGCTCACTGTGAGAATCTCAAATATATTTTTTTTATAATTTTTACATTAATAGTTTTGAAGTTATTTAAGAAAATAGGCAAAAATTGACCATTCCCCCTTATCTCCGAAACTATTGGACCTAGAATTTTGAAAAAAAATATGAAAAATAGTCCTGCACCTATACATTACAGGAAAACCTAGAAGAAGTCTGTGCAGTAAAGTATAATTGTGTTATACAGACACAGTACTGTGTTTTGAACGAACGGAACCCTCTCCACGCGAGTCTAACTCGCACTTGTCCGGTTTTTCAGAATAGCGGAGCCATAGTACTTTCGTCCCATCTTGAAAAGGCTATCAGGTTACAGCTATTCCAAACTGCATAATCATTGACCAGCAACCTCCGTGACACCTTTAACCCAAGGGTAAATTTCTATTAAAATTCTGCAAATAGCAAAAAGGGCGCCAACTGTCCCTCGTCTGTTTGCCATGCCCGTGTTTAAGAAGGAATGTAATACTGGCCGAGTTATTTTCATTATTTAGTTTAATGTGGGACGCACCTTTAAGAGGCGATTTTACATTTGAACTGCTGTACGGCAGATATTGAAACAGCACTATTCCGAAAGTAGGCAAAAAAAACAATGCAATATAGTACTTACCCCTCGCACAAATCGTGCCTCGAGCTAGACAAATACTACTTTTTCATTTCCATTGTACATATACCTATAGTGTGAAAGTGACGGAGCATGCTCTATCGCACGACAAGCTATGTCCCACCCAATGGTGCTAGTGCGGCAGATAATCTACGACTCTAAGACCTACAGAAAACTGAAATTGCAAAAAAATTAGGGTACCTACATATTCGAGCGTTTTAGCCACTCACTAAAATGTCATTAGCGTTACAAGTTATTGGTACAAACAAGTACCATATTTCCATAAACGCTACTTGAATCATCTTTTATAGATGTACGAGGCCAATGACACAGTATAATAGCAGTAATTTTTCTTTCTACAAAAGGTACAGTCAAGGGCAAAGATAAACATCCACACAAAGTTCCAAAATATGTATACATAAACCTTACTGCCATACTAATAAGAGCTGTATACATATTTTTGAAACTTTGTGGTGTATACATATTGGTGCCCTTGACTGTACATCGCGCGGCTTGTACCTATGTGTGCGCGCCGTGAAAGAACGCACTACAAGCAGAGTTGGGCAAAAATTTAGTTGACTAAGAATAAGAATAAAATTCCAAATTTTATTCTCAATCAAATATTTGAGTAAGATTGAAAATCATGAGCAAGTTATTCTGATTTGATTTAAAATGATTAAATCATTTCATTTTTATTCTAAATGACAAATCAAATTTTGATTAATTTATTCCGACAGACTATTAGTTAAACTAACGTTTTAGTTGACTTATTAATATTTAGAATAAGATTGATTTTATTCTTCTTATACATTTAGTTCACTGATTGCACTTGTAATTTGAACTATTTCTCATACTTTTAATGTTCAGTTTTTTTTAACCATGGATAAATATGACACACAACCTATGGCATAGTAATTAGGTAGCTTCGAGATTATCTGATGATGAATGGAACCAGGAGGTAGGTAGTGGAACTCTTCAATGGCTATTGGTAAGACCTTCAATTCAAGTATGGATTCATTTCGCTTGTGGTAAAGGGTTCTATACATAGTATAGTATACATTACACTATACGGCGATGGTCAGCCAGCCAGGAGGTGGGTAGTGGATCCCTTCGTAGAGTTTTAGTAAACCCCTCGAGTTTGGGCTTATTTGATTTGTTGTAAAGAGTCCTATGCATTAAATCCTGTGGTGATGGTCTAGTGATGGATCCAGGACGTGGGCAGTGGTAATTTTAGTAAATCTGTCAAGTTTGGGCTCATTTTATTTGTTGTAAAGAGTTATACTCGTATGCATTACACTCTATGGTGGTGGTCTGAGTCAGGTGCTGGGTAATGGTACTCTTTGAAGGGTTTTAGTAAACCCCGCGAGTTTGGGCTCATTTGATTTGTTATAAACAGGCCTTAACTTTTCGTGATTTTAACAAGCGTGACGTGCATAATTTAAAATGTCTTTATTATTTAGTACAACACTAAAAAATATTGATTGTACAACCAGAGATCGATTCAAAATATCAATCGTCATTTTTTAATGGCGATTAATTTAGTTGCGATTAAATTAGTTGTGAGAATGGTCGACTAACAATTAAATTAGTTTTAGTTTCAATCGACTAAATTTCACGGTTAAATCTATATTAAATAAAACTACGTAGTCGCTCGTTTTTGCATTTTTTATTTAACTTGCAATATAGATAACTTGCAATATGTAACTACGACGAGTAGGTATGAACATTGTAGGTACTCGTATGCGTACGTTGTAACTATGTTGGTTTGGGTGGAATCTTGCAACTTATATTGAAGCAGATATCTTCAACCGATTGAGCTAAAATTATGTATACAAGTTTAATTTGAAACGCTTGAATGAAAATGCAATATAATGGGCCTTAATATTACGATAAATAACGAAAAACTGCAATGCACAATGTTTACAAGTCGCAAACAATAGTAGGTAAATAGGTAGGTAGGTGCTCTATTCATAATTATTTTGATACTTTAAGTACTAGTTCTATACGATACTGAGTAAATCTTAGATATAGATATTATCAATATTTTGTTGTCTCTGTCATTAGTAAATCTCTTTTTAGTGTCACGCGGCGACAAAACAATGGGATAATCCTACTTACCTGGAAGTTGTTTGTTGCATTTTGGTGCAAGTCTGCCGCCATAACGCAAAAGGGCACAACTAACATTTTTTTTGACACTGAGTTATATACATATTCGGAATCAGTGAAATTTACTGATTCTGAATATGTATAGAACTCAGTGTCGAAAAAAATGTTAGATGTGCCCTTTTGCGTTATGGCGGCAGAAGTGCCGGCGAATCTTCTAAAAATAACACGTTCTACTTCTATTGAATGAAACATCTGCATGTTGTTTTCCGTTCAATTTGCTTCTAACATTAATTCTAATAAGAAATGCACGAGAAACTAAGAAAAATACCAAGATCGATATATGTGTGCCTCTAATATTTTAAGAGTTCCCTCGGTTTCTCCAAGATCTCATCATCAGATCCTGATTTGGTTGCAATGGGACCACCTCGGAAGTATAACCCTTTCAAACAAAAAAAGAATTTTCCACATCGGTCCAGCCGTCTTCGAGTAATCGCGTAACAAATATAAAAAAAAATTAAATTAAAAACATATAGACGAATAGAGAAGCGTCCTTCATTTGAAAGTCGGTTAAAAATGCATAGAACTCAATAAAACGAGCCCACTTCCATGTTCCATCATCAGTTCAGTTCAGCTTGCTGATGTGATGCCTGTGTGCAGGAGTGAGTGAATAGTGGAACACGAAATACAAGATATTGCTACTACATTACTTACTAAGCCTATAGACGGGATAACAATTTCAATTTCGATAAATAAATCAATCAGAGGATTTCATTTTAACTAAAAAAATCATGATTGAATTTATTTGATTGATGATTAAATTAGTTTTACTCAAATTTTTGAGTGAGAATAAATCTTAAGTGATTTAATCATTTCAAATTTAATCTGATTGAAACTGAAGTGATTTAATCATTTCAAATTTATTCTGATTGAAACTGAAATGATTTATTCTCACGATTTTTTATTCTGATTGACGATATTAGTCATGAGTGCCCAACACTGACTACAAGCAAAGTTTTAAGAATGCCCCAGTACGGATCGCGCCGTGTGCGGCCCCTAAACGGCCGAAGAGAAACTACTTTTCTGTTTTTATACTTTGCCAATGATGATGATCAACTCTGATCAACGACCATAACAAAGTTATTTGCTTGAACGGCGGACAATAAAAGCCGCGGTTGAAACGCCGAATATTGATAACTACTTAGCTACTTACAAGTTTACAACAACACAACGCAGGTACGCACGTAAGCTCCACATTCAATCGAATTTCATATCTTATATGCTATCAACAAAATTACACAATCCCAAAACAATCCGACCACCGAAAGTTCAGACGATGCAACTAAAATAAAAGCCAAGAAAAATCTGGTACATAAATAAACAATCTCAGAAAATTCAAATCTTTCTTAAGGTGATTCGAGTCATTATTTGCTTCGACGGCATCAATTATGTTTAAAATAAGTTTTATTTTATAGCTTGATACATTTTGTTTGCGCGAAATGACATGAGAAGGCTCAAAAAAACAGAATTAACATGCAATTGGACCTTAAAGGTCAGCGCCATTTATCAGCATCATTTGAAACTAAACGTGATTCACTGTATAGATACAAGAAATTAAAGCAACTACATAGAAAAATTTAATGGCGCTCACCTATGGTCCAGACGAGTAGGCTTATGATGCTACGCTTTGTCGCGCGATAAATAAATGATAAAGCATCCGTCACGTTCTGACAAATAGTGTGTGAGAGTGACGGATGCTTTATCATTTAACACATCGCGCGACAAAGCGTAGCATCATAAGCCTACAGGAATCGAACTTGGTACCTCTGGATTCGTGTTTTGCAAAATTTTGGTTTTTTTTGCAAGTTCCGTCACCGGCTAGCATTTGTCATACCGTGCCGGGTACGTTCATAGTACGGTCATGGTATGATACGGTGTAGTGGGCAGAATCTTTAAGGCACAACTGTTCTTTCGCCAACAAACAAAATGACAACCACAGATTAGATTATGGTCAGACACAGATAATATAATAATTCTCAACAAAATCTATAGAAGAACTAAGGTAACTGACATAGCAAGTTGAAGTGGTAATAGGCTAGGCATATAGCTCGAAGAACCGATGCCCCATGGCCGATGGAGAAAAGTTCTCGAATGAAGACCAAGATCCGGAAACCGCTGCGAAAACAATGGTCTGAAGAGCCGGTTAAGGTCGCCGGAGGCAAAAAACATGCGACCATTCGTTGTGGAAATCGTTGAAGGTGACCTATGTTCAGCAGTGGACTTCTTCGGGTTAAAATATGATGATGATAACTTTAATTGTTACATAAGATAGTTTATACAAGGTGAGGCCAAGGCTTCCTTTCCCCCGTTGTACAACCGTATTGTTCTAGATCCATCACAATCACAGCCTTGTTAACTACCTACCGAGTGAAAACAACAGTCTTTTATTACAAAGGACAAAGACGGAAAATTGGGAAAATGTTTTTTGAAAGAAGCAACGTCGCCTTGACCCGAGGGGCTTTAGCACAGAGGACACAGCAGTACAGAAGATGAACTACCTAGTTCAGTGGTTCTTAACCTTTTATTGATGAGGGAACATTTGACAAAACTGTGTCTTGCCACGGACCACCAACTGTTTGGAGGCAATAGAAAGTAAAGAGGTTTAGAGGTATTATAATATTTTTTCGGATGGCTTCGCGGACCACTTTGGGTGCTTCCAGGGACCACCAGTGGTCCGCGGACCACCGGTTAAGAACCACCGACCTAGTTGGAAGTGCAAATAAAATAAAATTACGTTCTTTTTTATATTATTACTGTATTTCAATTTACAGCTTAGTTTTCCCAATTAAGAAAACATACAATGTAGCTGAATTTAGTTCCTCTACTTTCTCCACCAACTCTTAACCTTCGAGATAGACTACCGCATGAAACACGCACAAGATATGATGAAAATCTCTTGTTACAAGTGATTAAGCTAGTTAAGAAAGGAAATGTTACAGTTTTATAAAACATCTACAGGGTGATTGGAAATTCGACCTATTCCTTGAAAGGGGTTATTCTAGAGCTTATTTGCAATGATTTAAGGCCAATCAACCGGGGGTCAAAACTCAATGGTTATCAAGTTATTTGACTTTTAACTTATTTTTTTTAAAACCCGCCTTTCGATCTAAAACTGCTAATTGTGAAAAAACTACTTGAATTAGGAACGAAAAAGAGCCATCATCTAATAGCCAATAAATGGTTGATTACGAAAAATCCAAAAAACAGGCCAAAACCTTTGGAAATGTTACCAATAAAAGAATTTAAAGTCAAAAGTTTTGGGATTTTGTTCAAAATTTTGTAATTCATTGAGGCATTACTTAAAAAAAAATTACGACACTTCGCGTAAAAATTACTAAAATTAGTTCCTCAGTTCATAAGATTTCTAAAAAGGTAGAATTGTTGACATTTTTTGCATAACTTTTTAAAATAACATTAATAATAAGAGAGGGGGTAGGGAATATCACCTAGGGTCGATTTCAGGCGTTTTTCCAGCGTTTTTTGTAACTTCATTAGTGTCACTGGAGTTTTACCGTGAAGGACTATCGAGTGACGACAACTTTTGATTAAATCATGTGTAGCCTCGATACCGTCTATCGATTATAGTAAAAGTTAACTGTGATCACCAACGCTTGCTGCGATATTTGCTGGAACACGAATGAAAAAAACCGCCGCGGTCGAAACGCTCTGAAATCGACCCCCTAGCGTACCGGACCCTTAATCAGTTTGTTTGTGTCACTTTAGTTTATCCGTGGGTTTCGTTTGTCTTCGGTTTTTTTTTTATTTCATCTTCTTAGGATTGGAATCACTAAAAGTTGCCTTCGGTGATATTTCAATAAGTAATTTATCAATCAGTTCCCGGTTGCGTTAAGTTTGCACCTAATTTGTAAGTTACACCAAGGAAACCAGGTGCAAACTTAAGGCAACCGGGAACTTACAGATAAATTACTAACCGAAATATCACGGAAGGTTACTTTTAGTGACTTCTAACCTAAGAAGATGAGATAAAATAAGAAACCGAAGACAAACAAAGCCCACGGAGAAACTAAAGTGACACAAACAAACTGATTAAGGGTCCGGTACGCTAGGCGAAATTCTCTACCACCTCTCTTATTATTAATGTTATTTTAAAAAGTTATGCAAAAAATGTCAACAATTCTACCTTTTTAGAAAGCTTATGAACTGAGGAACTAATTTTAGTAATTTTTACGCGAAGTGTCATAATTTTTTTTTAAGTAATGCCTCAAAGAATTACAAAATTTTGAACAAAATCCAAAAACTTTTGACTTAAAATTCTTTTATTGGTAACATTTTCAAAGGTTTTGGCATGTTTTTTGGATTTTTCGTAATCAACCATTTATTGGCTATTAGATGATGGCTCTTTTTCATTACTAATTTAAGTAGTTTTTTCACAATAAGCAGTTTTAGATCGAAAGGCGGGTTTTAAAAAAAATAAGTTAAAAGTCAAATAACTTGATAACCATTGAGTTTTGACCCCCGGTTGATTGGACTTAAATAATTGCAAATAAGCTCTAGAATAACCCCTTTCAAGGGATAGGTCGAATTTCCAATCACCCTGTATTTTAAGACTTCTCTTACATCAGTAGTTAATATTTCTTATCCGTCCTTACACTAAATATTTTGATCAAGGATTTCGTTTTTCACTTTAGCATAGAATACAGTCATTTCGATACCAGGCAATGGAACTGAGTACGTAAAACACGAATACTGACGATTGTGTCGCCAAGACCTATATAAATTGCACCCTAAAATAAAGATGAAAATCTGTTTAAAGTCTTACATAACCATAAAGTCTACAAAGGAACTATATTTAAGATCAGGGACTGATTATCCACATGATACTTGTGCGTGTTTTTATACTTAGGTGGGTTTTCTCAAAGTTTAGAGTCTGGTAAAAACAAATGCAGTACCTTTAGTAGGTACCGCATTAGGAAAAAAATACATTTTCCTAATTGCTAAAAACTAAGCTTTCAATTAATGTATAGGTAAAAAACAAAAAATACTGTAATTTTATTTTATTTGCAAAAAACCTTGCAACAGAACTTAGTGTAGTGACCAACTACATAGGTAGCTATAGCTAACGCCAAATCTTTGCGTACATCAGTGATCGTGGGCAAATATCATTTGGTTAGCGATAATGCTAACATAACAGAATAGAAATGTACAGTCGAGTTCATCATTATCTGAGCAAAGATTGGACCAAAAATATCTGAACAGGACCTTATTGTCAGAAGCATAAGAACTAGATCAGATATTTTTGATCCGTTTTTTGCTCAGATAATGATGAACTCGACTGTACTTCCTCCGTCAATATGCCTTTGTTTGAATTGGGGAGGTATTGCGTAGAAATGGAAAGGCTGAACGTTAAGTGTCTTATCTAATCCCGCAGTTGCAAGATGTCAACATCGTCTTTATTTTTGTTGAACGAAACGTAGTGTACCCCAAATC
The DNA here is from genome assembly GCA_947034925.1 of Eudemis profundana. Lineage (NCBI taxonomy): Eukaryota > Metazoa > Arthropoda > Insecta > Lepidoptera > Tortricidae > Eudemis > Eudemis profundana. The sequence goes on from OX344811.1 coordinate 10,434,694, forward strand.
TAACACTTGTAAGAAGTCAGACTTCTGTGGTCTTGATACAATAGGCACGTGTAGAAAAGTTCAGGAATCACGCCTGGAATTTTAAATATGAAAATAATATCAACTTTCAGAGTATTTACGTGTGTTGGTGCAAAAAACTGAAAAGACAAAATATCAAAGCAAACTTCACGTTTCTTCACGTATACAGGGTGGGAGGGACTATACCGACATACTTTAGCCATGAATTCCTGGTGGTGTGACGAGTAAAAAATGTTATATCAACATGGGTCGAATATTGTCATTTTACATTAATAGTCTTATGGAACAAAATAAATCAGTAAATTAAGCCCCTCGTTATAAACATGTCCTTACTGGCTGAAAAGTTATCAAAAAGAAAAAAAAAACCTAAAATGGAAACGAAAGGTCAATTTTTGGCCTCGTAGTCGCTTACCATCAAATACTGCGATGGTTAATTCCTGTTTAGTTAAAGGATTTAAAAAAAATAGTAAAGGTATCTTAGTCACATTTATTAGGGCTTGTTACACACTTGGGATTTTTCATTTACAAAATAATGAATATCTCGGAAAGTAAGCGTTTTTCGACTATACATCACATAACATTTTTTACTCCTAATAGTTGTTAGAATCTATAGTTAAAGTTTGTCGGTATAGTCCCTCGAACGCTGTATAATATGTAAATATTAAAAAGCTTCTAAAAACGACGACTCTGCTAACGAATAAAAATAGTACATTACACAACTAGGGTGGTAATACAAAGAAAGGCCGAGATCGCAGAAGTTTGCGGCCCGAGCTGCAAGCGAAGGACGTAAGAAATATGTGATCGGGGGCTTTCTTTATTACCTCCCGTGTTGTGTACATCATTTTATGTCGACACTTGGCCAGAAAGCCACTTTATGGCCAGGTGTGGCATAAAATAAATAATTTAATTGAACCCTGAACGCTGTTACAACTAGGTCATACAGCTTTCAAATAAAGGTCTTTCCTCTGCACAATATGATAGTTAACGACTCGAGTACTCAATCACTGTTTTTATCACAAAGGTGTAGTAATGGAAGGCTAGTAGGTATTTCTTCTTAAAAGGGTCCAGAAAGAAAATTGTGTTGTCCTCAAGAAAGACGCTAACGCTTAACTCACACTATTAAATCTGTATGAACCAACTGAGTAGTACTTACTACAACTGTTTCAGATCGCATTTTCTCGGATTCAAATCGAACCAACCGATGAATAATTTAAAATGATTAAAGAAACATAAACAGTAGGTGCCGTGTGAAATAAGCCGATATTGTCAGTTTTTTTTATTGATTTTTTTATGTCATGGGAAAGGCAAAAGGCAAACGAGCACACAGGTCACCTAAGGCTCATCAGCCAGACTTCTGAGGCCCATGGACATTTGCAATCTTTGCGATGCCAAGCCTGAGGACAAATGTTACCAAAATGAAAAATAAATAGTGACGTATAAAAAATAAAAGCAAAAAGGAAAGTTAATAACGCTGTTTAAAAACGTACATTTAATCTAATGAAATTCGTTGAAAGCTCAAACTGACCCCAACAGGTAACTCGTAAACCGTCCTCGCCGACTCTCCGGAAACACAGTGCTCAGAGCAAGACCAGTAAGTAAGTCAATCGTATGTCTTTCAATGGTATTTATTTTATAGGGTTACGTGTGCTAGTTTTCCGCATGTCGACGTCTGATGCGCGTATTTTGTGTGGGTAATTCAAGGTAATGTATCTAAAATGTATGCACATATTATATGGATTTTTGTTTTATATTCTTTGCTCAACTTATTTTTCTATATACCATTCCGCAGTTCTTATTATTTATTTAAACTTTATTGCACAAAAGTAAACTCGTACAAAAGGCGAACTTAATGCCATATGGCATATTGTTTTTTAACAACTTATCAAAGTAAATATTTTCATAAAAATTGATATTATTATACTTTACCTTTATCATCCATGCAGTTATACAGTCCATCACCCCATAGATGATTTATCGCCAGATAAAGAAGAGTGTGAATCGTTCGTAAAGTGCGTGAGCGTGCATCTACATAGTAAGCCCCAGTAATAAAAAAAACTTTAACGACGTCACTGTCGTTTCATTCGTGACTGTAGTTAAAAAAAAAAACTTTTGTTGCCCTAATTAATTTAAGTTTTTTGTATACACAAATTCAGACGTCAATACTATCAGATCAACTAATTTTTTTACTTACTGTTTCAGCCTCTCAATAATGGGAATATTAGTAAAAAAACTACTTCAAAAACTCACCGAGATACAACAATATTAAAATCACTTTTTTAGACTTTGCCAAAAACGTGCCAAAAATGCTTCATTTGCCTACTATAACGTGACGTCACGATACTTTGTTTGGGGAAATCAACAACTTAGTTCTGCAAGTATATTCAAACTTGCGTTTTTATCGTTACGGTTTCATAACAAAACTTACCATTCATTTTATGGGTTATTCAATGGTATTAATTAATAGGATTTCATATTTTCATACTTTTAAAATGGACTTCCTCACCCAGCTTTGCAAGCTCATAAAAAAGTTACGCGTTAGGTATCAAACTCAAAAGTAACATATTTTCTTACTTTTTCTATTTTACTGGATCTTATGAAATGTCGGTTACAGTCAAGTACTCAATTGCCACGAACATCACAACTCGCGTCACATAGACTGTCACACACATTGACGTATATAAAGGACACGGCTAACGAGCGCGCAGACGGTTCCAACGCGGTGGTCCTAAAAATCAGTTTAAGGACCAACGCGGCAGTGGGAAGCGCAGCGCACAGCGCAGCCGGACGTTATAAAAACGTCTAATTGCGTGGTAAAAGGCTCCATTTACTGTTACGGAGAATATAGACCCGGGTGGATTTTCGTCCGCGATATTTCTATGCCATCCATACATTTAGTTTGGCATACAAATGTCGCCGCCGAAAATCGACCCACCCGAACTGTACGGAACGCCCTATCCTTACCTTTGAAATCATTGGTCACACATTTTTATTTTTGTTTTTGATATGTGGAGACGCGACCTTACTGTAGTTTAGTTGTTTACTGTGCCGGAAGCTCGTCGCGAACCGTTTATAGAAACAATGACGCAGCTCACTTCCGCCAGTGGGCGGCCACTCCTACGGCCAGTGCCAGAAACTCGCATACGACCTACTTATCTAAATCTACCCTCATTATACTTGATTATTGTCTGCCAAATAGTTTTTTGATGTCTGACTAACTTGCAATCCTAAAGGTGCAGTTCCGAGAAGCGCCACTGACGCCACTAACGCCGCGTTAATATCGCCGTTGTCGTGTCGTACCAGGTTGCGTTATCGTGTCGTGAATTTTTACGTTGCTCGTCGTAGAATTTCCACGACACGACGTCGCAACGTGAAACGATGCCGTATCGTAGCACGACCTATATCGTAACTTGTTTATGTGTAAGAGTCCTTAGATGTAGTATGATGCGTCGGATCCAAAGGTCGAAAATAAGATTATCAGTTTTTGCCGTTTATGAAGCACACACAAAATATATATTCACCAGTAGTTATCGGTTTGCCACCAGTTTTACTCTTGGAGAAGAGACTCTCTGGGCATAGCTTCGAGAGAGTTTGAAGTCACCTACAGATAGTTATTAAACATTTATGTAAGTGCCAAGTGAAGCCAGATAATAACAATAGAAATTCAAAAGACTCTCATTATTTCAACAGCCGCTGTATTCATAAGAAAATTACATGGGAAAACTGAACAAAGAGAACGATTACGACTTAAATTCACGAAAACGTTCATCACAATTGCGCCCTTAAATTATGCGCCTCCATCTCAATCCCTCTAAAACCTCTCAGACTATCCACTTCGCAAAAACTGCATTACAAATAAAAACCGCAGATCCTGACAGCGACAAAGTTCAGCTTTTCCGTCAAATACGAACAAGAGAATAACCATTAAGTACTTCCAGTCGGTCTGCGTGCAATAAATGAATGAAAAACTCTTCTTCAACTCTGTAGATACAATTGATAAGTTGCCCGAAGCTAACTTTTTGCTTTCCACTCCATTATTGACGGCCGAGCTTCGAGAAATCACAGTTCTCGATATTTCTATCTCAACTGACTCTGGCATAACTGGATTTTGCTCGGATTAAACGTGTTCATTAAAAAAGATTAAGATCTAATCAAACAACAGTTAAGCTTCGGTTAAGGTAAAGAGAAAATTTTTAATCATGCTATATTGAGTTTCTCGACGTCAACATAAATTGTCTGTATCTATCAATATTCCAGTTTAGATTACGTACGACTAATATGATCCGGCTAGCACATGGGAAATATACAATACAATACAATCATACTTTATTACACACCAAAAGATAAATTACAATACAAACTTATACAAAAACATTGGTAAACAATAGGCGGTAATATATCTAGTTTTATACCAACCAAGCAGTAGCGTGGTGTCCAAAGGACTCGATTCCTACCGGCTTGCCTAATATCAGGCATTTGGGCACCTTATTCTACAGCTCTTAAGGAAAATGTACGCAAAATCTTCACCGGCTTGCCTAAGGATATCTTTTACGCCACGCCACTGCAACCAAGTTAAATATGAGAGTTTATTTATCACCATCATCATCAACCTGTCACAGTCCACTGCTGGACATAGGTTTCTCTAAATGAGCGCCACTGTGCACGATCCTCAGCCAGTCCATTCCAGCTGCCGCCAGAGCAGAGAGTATTTGATGCGCAATTGTTTGTCGTCATCGATATTCTGCTTATACAGACGAGGCGAAAACCCGCCTTTTTAACTTTTTACTTATTTATTCGCATCCTCGGTTTTCTATACAAACATAGAGGGTCATTGTTTGCTTCCACGGCATCAATTATGTTTTGAAATGTGTTTTATTTTATAGCTTGATATACTTTAAATATTTGCGCGAAATGACATGAGAATTCTCAAAAGGCCAACTCTTTATGGGCCCGCGCAGACAGAGCGCGGTCTGGAGTTCCGAGTTCCGCGTTCAGAGTTCAGCGTTCTTTCGAATGTACTGAGTCCCTTACGATAATGCACACAGCGGGCGGTCAATGCGGAACGCCGCGTTCTGGAGTTCTTTTGGCGCCGAGACAGAAAACGTCGCGTTCACCACGATGTCTGTAGTTGCAAATATAGAAAAACTGATTGAATTTGTTGGAGATGGAGAAAGGGGATTATTATATGATTTCAGTCAAGTACACTAAAAAAATTCAAGTGATTCATGAATACTACTGAATCCGCCTTGTTCTGGTCGTGTTGTGTTAATCGGGTGCACCGAATATTTTCTTCTTTTTTTAGAAGTTTCTAGGCTCTACAAAAGCAATTCTTTTTCTTCGGAAGATGAACTTTCTAGGGACATATTGCACGTACAAAGACATGGATAAAATAGAACGCAATAATTAGAACGCCTCGTGTGTGCGTTGGAAGTTTGGAACTCTCGAGCGGTCAAAACGCAGAACTCTGAACGCAGAACTCGGAACGCCAGACCGCGCTCTGTCTGCGCTTATACTCTATGTTTGTATGGAAAACCGACCGACTCAAATCACTTTAAAGGTAATACAAATACTATTGTTATTATACTATTGAAGATTTTTTAAATGATACCATATTAGAATAATAATAATTCAATGAATAATGATTTTATCAACTTACTAATCTTATGTTGCGCAATAAGATAAATAATGTATTTGTATTAGTTTGTAAGTACTTGTTGTGTGCCCTTACAGGGTGTCATGGACTGACAAAATACTATACCTAACACCTTAACTACAATGTACATGACTATACAATGCAATAAATGAAATGAAATGAAATAGCATCGGTTATTACGAATTTAGCCAATATGCTCTTTAATTAAGAAATAGTAAAAAATAGGTTCGTTGTTAGCTACAGCAGTATCAATGCTTATTCAACTTGCACATACCCGTCTCCATGCTGGGTCAGTCCGGTTGTATTTCTTAATGGTATCATTCATTAGATACTCTGCTAATTTGCCAATCTCACGCGCAACAAAGCGCATAACAGCGCATATTATGCACTTGCTCACCGCCCGTGCAATTCCATCACCGCGTATTAAACTTTTTCCCTCAAAGACGCTGCGTGTAAAGCAGGCTAATGTTTTCAATTAAAAACGGGACTGGCGAGTTCCCGGGTTTGTTGGTCAACTTTTATTAGTTCGCAGAGTAGATAAAAGTAATCAAGTCTGCAATATATCGCCTGCACACCTAACTCCAAGATAACTCTTAATTGTTTGATGTGACGGCGTCCGGATACGTGAGGTGGCAGTCTCGTTACATTTAATCTTGTTTGAAAACAAATTTTCAAGTTTTAATTCTTTTGAGGTAATGATCGAGTAACTTCAGTTAATGCTGTTGACGCTTGTTGTTAGTTGGTTGGTGTTTTCCCTAAGTCTGGTTAGAGACGGGACGAGAACTAAGTAGACTTACTTATTCCAATAAATCGAAAACGAAACCCTTGAAATATCCTACACTGTCAAAGCCGTAAGCAAAAAATACTAACTTGAGGATTATCTATAATCTAATCACATCTAACTCTCCCTAAATTCCGTTTTTCGTTCAACATTTTCATGCATATATAAAAAGAGCATGATCCTTTGCAAAAGCCATTACGATAATGGAAAAAATACTTTAGCCGTATTAACGTACGCTTTCCTAGTAGCGCTCATATTTCGCAATATTATGCTGACCCACAATAGGACGCTCACTTCGCTGTCTGCTAAAAAACATAATGCAAATAACCAACCGCATTTCATCTAATAAGGTAAAAGTTCCTAGCCGGAGAATACGCAATTAGGATAACAAAAGCGAGTAGGTACCACAGTACTAGGAGTTCCCTAACAAAAAATAGGTATATAGGTAAATATACGAAAATGGGTCATCGAGTGAAGTGCAATACAGGACCAGTGTACGTGGACACTTTTGTATTCAGCGCGGAGCTCCCGCGTCGCCCTGTTAAACCTTTGAAGAGGGGCAGTGGAGAGACCACGTGCAGTGGTAGGTCCTAAGGGAGACGCGACACGATCCGAGCGGCCAGGCTGCGCTACAATCGTGCTGCGATTGTTTTCTTTGTGTTGCTTTGATGGACGAGTGTCGGGCTTTCAACTGAAAATTCCGGCAGTCAGAACCATAACAAAAGTGCCTTTTTGTTCACGTACTCGCCCAGGCTACGTATTCAATTTAATAAATTCGGTTTACAATCCTTTCGGTAGGAAAAAAACACTAACCACGCCGAAACAATGCAATATAGTTTTACAGGAATTTCATTTAGGTACGACTCGTATTTAAAAATTTCACATAAATACCCTAAAAAAGGTTCAACACCTACATTCTCTGTAATTTACGAGTTAATGCAATAGATGTGAAAAATATTCATTCAGTATTCATTTTTATTTTTTAACTAAAACAAAAATTATGCTTTGCTAATCCGCGATATGATAACGTGTGGGTCAATTAGTGCTAGCTCGTTATAAATTTTATAATACAGGAGAAGCTGGAGATGTTGACAGTCCGGCGTGCGTTGATGGATTCCATCAACACCAAGGACCTTAAAATAAATAGCCAGACGGAGGCTCGCCAACAGAGAACTGAAGCCATTTCGAATGCGCCGGCTGCTTGTACGTACGAGCGGCACGCACACATCAACTAGTTTTTTTCTATTGCGAGCAGCACACACAGATAGGTAGCCGGCCGATTAGACGTGCTTCACTTCAGTTCTTTGTTAGTGATGCTCTGTCCGGCTATTTATTTGAAGGTCCTTGATCAACACAATATTTTTGTTTTAGTTAACACGGATTTCCGCAAAGCAACGCCTGACTTAATCAATTATTATTCATTTTTAACTCACCTCTACTCACCATCCGAATAGAAGGAAAAAAAATTACCCGAATTTTCCATATAACAATAAAATTTTCCTTTGTGTTATCGTTATACAAAGTACATATATGAAAAATTGTAACGCAATAGGATAAATATGTTGAGGCAAATTTTTGTCTCACTGGGATTGTAGAAGCCCGTAATTCTAAGTAGAAATAACATAAAATTGGCAGAAAATTGCACAGCAAGAAACTCTCTATTTAGATTAAGAATCGACCTTAATGACGAGGTTGAAAAAACTTGGCAAAAAATATTTCGACCTTGCCGACCGACCGACTATTGCCTTGAGTCAAGTAATTTAGAAAACATGTTCTTACCTTATTAGTAGGTAAATATGGATGGTACCGAGAAAGGTGCGAAGTTAGAAACAAAATACTATTGACTGTGTTACTTTACTAACGCTTATGGAACCATTAACAAAACCGGCAAGTTCGTATAAAACTCGTGTACCGAGGGATCCTTACCGCGACAAAATAAAATAACTGTAACAACAGGGAATAATTACTAATTCTGGTAAGACAAAAGAATAAGAAATGCCGAAAAACTCGTACACCACCCATACAAAATTAGGTAACTTGTCAGTCTTCTTAACAGCCTGGTGGACACGGATATCGCCGGATGAACATCAAAAAGGGATAAGTAGATTATATTCCAACAAACTGGAAAAACTTCAGGACTGCAGGGTCATAAACAAACTCAATTTCAATAGCTTACCATGAAAAAAGCCAAACTAGAACTCAAAATGTCCATGAGAGACTGCAGACCACAGCTAAAGCAACCTACTTTATAATTGTAACTCTAGGAATCTCTACAAAACAGGAAAACTGTAGAAATACAGAATTGAAATTTTCAGGCAAAAAGGTAGTTAAAATACGTACAATAATTATATTTTGAAGAACAAGAAGAAAAAAACGCTATCAAAAGTTAAAATTGGTGTTTTTAAATTTCACCACATTTTAGTTAAATGGTAGTAAAAGTCAGGATGGAACACCTGAAAAGGAAAAGGCTGAACCCTTATAGGATCACTTTGTTGTCCGTCTGTCTGTCTGGCCGTCTGTCAATACCCTTTATCTCGAGAACACGAGGAGGTATTGAGTTGAAAATAAAGCCACATACTCCGGTGTATGGTCCCTTGAAGCTGTGAAAAAAATCAAACTTCTAATATACGTGAAAAAAGATACGGCCGTTTATGCCAAAAAGTACCTACGTAAATTTCGACGCTCAATTCCTTGAGTGTCGAAACCAAAATTCAAAGGGTACTTTCCGTTGACCTAGAACTATGAAATTTTGCAAGTAATACCGTCTTATACTACAAGTATAGGGAAAAATCTGTAATAATTACCAATTATTAATGTTATCCTAAATATTACAGGAAAAACGGTTTTCCTAACTTGCACCGTTTTTTAGAAATTTGCAAAAATCCTAACACATACTTATTTGCTCCTACTAAACTAATTACCATATAATTAGACACCATAACAGTTTGTACGGACCCCTGGGTGTGTGAGTCCGACTCGCACTTGACCGGTTTTTCCTTTTTTTTGTATATGAACCGAAAGCTTGACAACAGGGCTTATTTAAGTATAAGTATTAGAGTATGTAACTTCCTGGAAACCCTTAACTTTTGCACATGGTTGTGACACATCTGTCAAATATATGAGAATGACCTGGCTGAACAACTAGAATAAGTATGTTGGTCAATAAGGCATTGTCCAAACTAGTCTAAAAAAAATTGGTTGCCTGTAAAGTCGGTATACGGGCGAAAGTTTTACGTGACAATGACTAACCATGCCCGAGTGGAAGGGACGCGTGCCTCACTCGCTCTCATTGTGAGCGCATAACGTGAGCGGAGCGTAACGCAGTTTCTTGAAGTGTCACCCGGCAAACCAATTTATAAGACGTTGTCACGTCAAAATAATCAAGTGGCAGCTCCGCTTTTAGTTTACCATACCTGAATTAACTTGGTGGTTTATGTGCAGAGTTAAAATTTTGTAAGAGTCACTCTTGGTACCATTAGAGAATAGGACCCTTAAAAGAAAGATGACGCAACTCATATACCTTTACAAAATTTGCTGTAAGGAAGCCAAACAATTAAAGCGGTAATTTCATTTCTTTCTACAAATGCTAATCCCTTTGGAGCAAAAGCTTAGTTAGCACTAAACTACTAAACAAAGTTGAAAGAAATAAAACTGATCTACACACAAGATAAAAAGCAAACAACTTTAAAATGTCTCAAGAATTTATTTAGGACAATTACAACATGCCAAAATCATATTTTTGATACAATAAATAATGATCAAAGAATAAGTGATTTTACAAAAAGGTTGATAGTGAAAATATAAAACATTTGGTTAAGGACAGTATATTTTAATTTGGTTTAGAAGAGTAAGAGTCCCCCAATAACTGGAATAAAACTGAATAATATTATTGCTACCGGTTCCCTTTTGCCTACAAAAGAGGTGCTAATACAAACTAACCAGATTATACAACGCTCAGGTTAACGCTATTAAGTTTTTTTTAGCATAGATATTTTCCATTGTTAGGAGAAGCAAAAACAATATTTTTTCTAATGAAATGAATTAGTTTCTACCCTTTCGGTACATTTTAATTTCAAATTCAAAAGTTCAGAAGCAGCTAATGGAGATTAAGGTTTTAAAGGTACTTAATGTTACTCCCTGACAGTTGCACTACCAAAAACTGAATTAGGTGCTCTACTGTCTTTATCCAATTAAAATATACCTCGGGATCTAGAAGCAACTGAGAGTTCCAACACAAAATAACTAATCCAGCTACTATTACATGCAATTTTATTCATCACCGAAATTTGATGGAGCATTATCTCACCGATTTTTATCACATATACGTTTCTGAATTATCCTGAGAGTTTATATGACAGCCACAGTATATACACACTAAAATAATAGCACTTTTAGTCCCAACTAAAATATGTTTTCATCTCTTCAATTACTGTCAGTGTTCACATTTCGCGCAAGAAACTTAACATCAATAATAAAACAACGCAATTGGAGAAATAAATGGAACTTGAATGATGATAATAAACAATGTAAATATAATATTATCCGTTATAATGTTATTGTTTAACGTTTGTTACAGACAAGGAAGCAAGGATTGATTTGATTTGATTACATGACATGAATGACATGACATAGGTAGTTTGATTTTAATTACTATTTTATTATTTGGTTTTAATAAATCCAACCAATGGACAAACGGACAACGTTACCGATACCTTAACATTCCCTATGATGATTGGCTGAAACTAAAAAATGCCGTGTCTACAAATGTTTTCGAAAACGGAGTTTGTATTTGACATTTATAATATTTGCTTCGGAATCTAGTTTTTGTAGTAACAATTTAGAAACCCCGTTTTATTAAATTAATAAATGATCACGCTTTAGGTGCGTTTAATTCAATTGATTAATTGAAGAAAAAGAAGAAAATCAAAATATTTTTTTTTCGAAATCGTAGTCTTGTCATACCAAAATTTGGAAATAATACTGGCAATATAGTCTATGGCTTACAGCCGCGGTCAATTCAAACCACCGTTCTTGCGTCAAATTAGTTACTTGACAAAATGACAGCATAAACGTATACGTATACACAAAAAAATGGAAAAACTATTTATTCGACACAATGCATAATATGAGCAAAATTCAGTATAATGATTGATTTATAGGGAACGGTGTTAAAGCTGTTTAAATTCACTGTGATATGCCGGGGCCGGATGTTAGAGCCAACGACAATGTTCTCGGCGCAATGTCGACAGAGCCCACGGCTACCGTGCATAGTGGCGTAGGAAGTGTATCGGCGAAACCTGAGAGAAAATTAACTGTTCTTGAAACCCATGGCTATATACTTGGCAGAACTATTGGGTCAGGCTCGTATGCCACTGTGAAGGTACTAAAACAAGATTTATTTTTTAGTTGTTTACTTACAGTACGAGATTCAAAATTAACGATTTGTTTATTGTATGTATAAAGTGGTTGATCGTCATCACAGAAATATATCGAGATAGAAGGAAATAGTTCGTCGATTTGTATGGGAACGAAGCGTGTAACGTTTTTTGCTTGGCGTTCGACGCCAAAAGTGTAATTTAGTGATGGAAAGCGTACATTTTCCATTTAATTTGGTGGTATTTGAACAATTCATTATACCATTATTATCATATATTCAAATCTGATAATAATATAGACGTAAACTGAAGTTGACGTCGTACAAAGTAGGTCATTGCTCAGTTTGGGACTAGGTCGATTTATGTAAATATTGTCCCACAATATTTATTATTATTACTATTAAACACACATTTTTAACCAATCGCAAAAAAGAGGAAGGTTCTCAAATTCGACTTCGCCAACGTTTCTAACGCGTTTTATTTTTTTGCCGAAGAAAAGTCGAAGGTGGTCTCGCTAACTTTAATAGTTGTTTTGCGCTTTTAAATAACCTATTTTCCCTATAAAAAATACTTATCAAATTTTTAAAATAACAACTTTTTAAACCAGGTAGCATCCAGCGACAGGCACAACTGTCAAGTTGCGATAAAAATAATAAGCAAGTTCCAAGCACCGGGCGACTATCTCAAGAAATTTCTGCCGAGGGAGATAGAAGTCGTGAAAGGGCTCAAGCATGAAAACTTAATACGGTTCCTCCAGGCCATTGAGACGACACACAGGTTTCATGAATGCACAAGTTACCTACTTCCTTTCTTCCCCGCAGTATACGCCAATTTGTGAATTGAGGTTTGGTGGATAAATTCATCAATGAGCAAAACCATCGTATTACTAATTTACGATTCATCTTTGCGGCTCCTCGAATGAACTAAATGCCGCATTCTCAATATTCGATGAAGTTAAATATACACAAAGATAATGCTAGAATCAAGGACCTTAAAATTAATAGCCGGACGGAGCGTCGCCAACAGATAACTGAAGCATTTATAGTGGGCCGGTGGCTTTGTACTTACGACCCGCCCGCATACATCAACAAGTTTTTTTCATCACACTTGCTCGGAAATGGTGTCATTACACGTAGGTTTTGCGGGCCGTAAATGACCTATTACGCCCTAGGGCGTAATGGTTTTCTTTTTAAATTCGAAACGCTAGTTCTGTTTTACTCTTATTTGTCATTTTCAAAGGAAACGCCAACTTACTGTTTTAACTTTTATTACTGAAATATTTATTTAAAGAGAACTGTTATTGCAAATACATGTAAAAACATATTTCTGTAACATTAATTAAATATAGTATTTCAGTATTTTGCAAATATAAAATAAACCATTTTTAGTCTTTACCGCTATGGTTTCCGAACGTGATTTGACGTTCGCATTGTCTATGGAATATGTCACTAATGTCACTGTCAGTTTTACAATTTTATTTAGGTTAAGTAAGGTTATTTTAATCAGATTTCCTCACAAGTGTGATGAAAAACATTGTGTGTGCCACGGGCGGTAAAGGAATTACAAACTCGTGTTATTAAAGCCCTCGGCTTCGCCTCGGCCTTGTAACAAACACTCGTTTGTAATTCTTTACTTACCGCCCTTGATACACAATGTACTATTTCCTACTGCCCGCAGCACGCACAGGCAAACATTAACCTGACCAATCAACGTTGAAGGAACCGGCGGACTAGAGGTCCTTCAGTTATTTGTTAACGAGGCTACGTCTGGCTATTTTAAGGTCCTTGGTTAGAATAATATGGAATAATGGCCCATCGAGAATCGGAAATTTTAAGAATATCGGCCCTAAAACAAAAGAACCCCAGATTACTTTTGTAAAGGAAGTAGCGAAAGGTGTATTTGACTGTAGATCTCAAGCGTGTTGCCAGCTGCTGGAACTACTATCCCTCCCACGAAACCGTAATTAAAAATAAATAAAATAAATAATTAAATCATTTATTAATAATCCTAGTTGTAGGTAATAACATAAGCAATAGGCAAGAGGGTCTAAAATTAGTAGGTACTTAAATCATTACATGAACCTGAACTAGGAAAATCCTGTGTCTCAGGCAATGAAAAAGTGAGTACATAAGGAAAAAAAGGCCTATAATATGGATGTTTATTCACCCTCCTCCAGCAGCGCCGGATTTCTGCCACGGCCTTAGGGGCCTGGCTAGCCTCGAGAGGCCCCAGCGATGGACCCCTCATATAAACCCAAAAGCATGGCTTGCCTTCTCAATACCAAGTACCTAGGGGTCCTGGATCTCTTAATACGGGCCTGCCCCCCAGTTAACAATAGATTTAGGTTCACAGTACGCTCAATCAGCCAAGTTAGATAATAAACATTGCTTACAGGGTTTACATAGTAATGGAATATGCCGAAAATGGCAGCCTACTCGACATCATCCGCAAAGACCAGCACATTGACGAGCTGCGCGGCCGCCGATGGTTTCGGCAGTTAGTTGAGGCGGTCGACTACTGCCACGAGCGCGGCGTTGTCCATCGGTGAGCATACTGACAATACTCGTATGAGAACGGCAGCATACTCGACATCATCTGCAAGTACCAACACATTGGCGAGCTGCGCGGCCGCCGATGGTTTCGGCAGTTAGTTGAGGCGGTCGACTACTGCCACGAGCGCGGCGTTGTCCATCGGTGAGCATACTGACAATACTCGTATGAGAACGGCAGCATACTCGACATCATCTGCAAGTACCAACACATTGACGAGCTGCGCGGCCGCCGATGGTTTCGGCAGTTAGTTGAGGCGGTCGACTACTGCCACGAGCGCGGAGTTGTCCATCGGTGAGCATACTGACAATACTCGTATGAGAACGGCAGCATACTCGACATCATCTGCAAGTACCAACACATTGACGAGCTGCGCGGCCGCCGATGGTTTCGGCAGTTAGTTGAGGCGGTCGACTACTGCCACGAGCGCGGCGTTGTCCATCGGTGAGCATACTGACAATACTCGTATGAGAACGGCAGCATACTCGACATCATCTGCAAGTACCAACACATTGACGAGCTGCGCGGCCGCCGATGGTTTCGGCAGTTAGTTGAGGCGGTCGACTACTGCCACGAGCGCGGAGTTGTCCATCGGTGAGCATACTGACAATACTCGTATGAGAACGGCAGCATACTCGACATCATCTGCAAGTACCAACACATTGACGAGCTGCGCGGCCGCCGATGGTTTCGGCAGTTAGTTGAGGCGGTCGACTACTGCCACGAGCGCGGAGTTGTCCATCGGTGAGCATACTGACAATACTCGTATGAGAACGGCAGCATACTCGACATCATCTGCAAGTACCAACACATTGACGAGCTGCGCGGCCGCCGATGGTTTCGGCAGTTAGTTGAGGCGGTCGACTACTGCCACGAGCGCGGCGTTGTCCATCGGTGAGCATACTGACAATACTCGTATGAGAACGGCAGCATACTCGACATCATCTGCAAGTACCAACACATTGACGAGCTGCGCGGCCGCCGATGGTTTCGGCAGTTAGTTGAGGCGGTCGACTACTGCCACGAGCGCGGAGTTGTCCATCGGTGAGCATACTGACAATACTCGTATGAGAACGGCAGCATACTCGACATCATCTGCAAGTACCAACACATTGACGAGCTGCGCGGCCGCCGATGGTTTCGGCAGTTAGTTGAGGCGGTCGACTACTGCCACGAGCGCGGCGTTGTCCATCGGTGAGCATACTGACAATACTCGTATGAGAACGGCAGCATCCTCGACATCATCTGCAAGTACCAACACATTGACGAGCTGCGCGGCCGCCGATGGTTTCGGCAGTTAGTTGAGGCGGTCGACTACTGCCACGAGCGCGGAGTTGTCCATCGGTGAGCATACTGACAATACTCGTATGAGAACGGCAGCATACTCGACATCATCTGCAAGTACCAACACATTGACGAGCTGCGCGGCCGCCGATGGTTTCGGCAGTTAGTTGAGGCGGTCGACTACTGCCACGAGCGCGGCGTTGTCCATCGGTGAGCATACTGACAATACTCGTATGAGAACGGCAGCATACTCGACATCATCTGCAAGTACCAACACATTGACGAGCTGCGCGGCCGCCGATGGTTTCGGCAGTTAGTTGAGGCGGTCGACTACTGCCACGAGCGCGGAGTTGTCCATCGGTGAGCATACTGACAATACTCGTATGAGAACGGCAGCATACTCGACATCATCTGCAAGTACCAACACATTGACGAGCTGCGCGGCCGCCGATGGTTTCGGCAGTTAGTTGAGGCGGTCGACTACTGCCACGAGCGCGGCGTTGTCCATCGGTGAGCATACTGACAATACTCGTATGAGAACGGCAGCATACTCGACATCATCTGCAAGTACCAACACATTGACGAGCTGCGCGGCCGCCGATGGTTTCGGCAGTTAGTTGAGGCGGTCGACTACTGCCACGAGCGCGGAGTTGTCCATCGGTGAGCATACTGACAATACTCGTATGAGAACGGCAGCATACTCGACATCATCTGCAAGTACCAACACATTGACGAGCTGCGCGGCCGCCGATGGTTTCGGCAGTTAGTTGAGGCGGTCGACTACTGCCACGAGCGCGGCGTTGTCCATCGGTGAGCATACTGACAATACTCGTATGAGAACGGCAGCATACTCGACATCATCTGCAAGTACCAACACATTGACGAGCTGCGCGGCCGCCGATGGTTTCGGCAGTTAGTTGAGGCGGTCGACTACTGCCACGAGCGCGGAGTTGTCCATCGGTGAGCATACTGACAATACTCGTATGAGAACGGCAGCATACTCGACATCATCTGCAAGTACCAACACATTGACGAGCTGCGCGGCCGCCGATGGTTTCGGCAGTTAGTTGAGGCGGTCGACTACTGCCACGAGCGCGGAGTTGTCCATCGGTGAGCATACTGACGATATGAGAACGGCAGCATACTCGACGTCATCCGCAAATACCCGTTGTTATATTTGCGGATGATGTCGTATGCCGCCGTACTCATATTGTTGGCTGCGCGGCCGTCGATGGTTTAGGACACCGGTTGACTACAGCTACGAGCGTGAAGCTAGTCATTGGTGACCATATTCCTTTTTATTTTGCTTATCTATGACATACCGTTAAATATCAAAAGAAGATATATACTTACCTACTTTTCGAAGACTTAGTAGATTTAGGTCTTAAGGGCCTCCCTGCATAATATACACTTACGTGAGTCTAAAACTGTGAAATGAAATAAATTTTCAACGAGCTATTTTATTTTTGTAGAGACATCAAATGCGAAAATCTTCTAATGGACCATGGTCTCAATATAAAACTATCAGATTTTGGTTTTGCAAGAGGTCACATGAAACCTAAAAACGGGGTATTTGCACTGAGCGAAACTTTCTGCGGGAGCTACGCATATGCTTCGCCTGAAATCCTCAAAGGAGTACCCTATAAGCCTCAGGACTCTGATATATGGAGCATGGGAGTTGTCCTTTACGCAATTGTTTATGGACGGCTTCCGTTCGATGATACAAATTATACACAGTTATTGAAAGTAAGTATTTTTAGGTAGACTATGTTTCGTTTGTAGCAGGAAAGTGCTCTAGAGTCTACTTCCCAAAATACAACTCTGTACTCCATTGCATTGTCAAAGATATACCTACTTACTCTCTATAGCGACGATCATCTCACTGTACATTTGAGAGTTCGCGTACTTATTACCGAATGTTTCCTTTCAAGCTTTTAAATCACAGATTACCTAATAGTTCTTTGATGCTTAAATTTTATAAGATGCTTAACTTGGCTAAGAATTTGCTATCTCCTTAACACATTCGCCTACACACGTGATGTAACATATTTTTGCATGTAGCATTTCGTCATCATATATTAAGGTCGGTGACTACACCACTGGGTTGGGAATGTGTTAACTATTCTATCATTACAGCAGGTCCAGAACAAAGTCTCCTTTCCGCGCGAGCCAAAAGTCTCTACAGAATGTCGGAAACTGATCACCAAGGTGCTAGCGCCTCTGAAGATGCGAGTGAAGATACCCCAAATACTGGCCGACCCCTGGCTCAACCCCAATCAGCCGAGAGACGAAGACATAGACGCAACACAGGTAAATAATGATACTTCGACTTGTAGATTTTTCAATGCAACTTGAGATGATGGACCAGTGAAGTGAAGAGGTTACCTAATCTTGCGTTAGATGCGCTACAAGCCTCTCGGATAGACGCATTTTAGATGAACCGTCAGATTTAAAGATGCGATGACTCGAGGCAAAGTATAATAATAAAGACGAACAAGTAGTCCGACTTCGGCCGTTCAGGGGCGCGCGAGACGTATTCACACAGACACGCGATAGCACGTCGCTGTGAGTGCGATCGATACTGGAGCATTCTTATTTCTTTGCGTGCACGTGCAGTGCGTTCGTACACGGCGCGCACACATTCAAGCGTGCGATGTACATACCTTTTGTACGAAGAAAAATTACTGCTCTTATACTGTGCTCGAGGCCTCGGTGGCGCTAACTGGTAAGCTCACCCGTTTTGGCCCAGAGAGCCGTGAAGATACGGGTTCGATTTTCGCCTGAGACATGTTTTTTTTTATTTTATGGGGTGAATTAAATTATTTTGCCGATGGAATTTACTTTCGATTGCCGATATTTAAAGCTAATTGAATATTTATTAATTCCAGGAAAACGCTTCAAGCAGTAAAGAACTGAAGAACGTGAACATAGGAACGACAATTGACAGACCCGTTAGAAGAAGTGAAATCATTTGAAAATAACATAAAAACAACGTTTAATAAAACTCCACCAATGGTTAAAAAATAAATTGCATCCACTGAGAATTAAAGACACCAATTTTTATTTAATCTATGTTTTATCAACCTCCATCACAAAAGTAATAGTACATTACACAACTAGGGTGGTAAAACAAAGAAAGGCCGAGATCGCAGATGTTTACGGCCCGAGCTGCAAGCGAGGGACGTAAATATGCGATCGAGGGCTTTCTTTATTACCTCCCGTGTTGTCTACATAATTTTATATCTACACTTGGTCAGAAAGCGGCTTTCTCCGTACGCGTAGCGTAATGAATGAAGGATACCTGCGTCAGCCGCGGGAAATGTGTAAAGAATTAGTTGTTAAATATTTATTGGATATTAATAATTAGTAACTACTTTAGTACAGGTATGGAAAGCTTGAACGTACTTCGAATCTTCATGACCTCTAAGTACAATCAGCTGCAGAGAAAAGTCGCCATTTGTCGTATTACGAATGAACGACGGGGGCAAAGTAAAAAAACAGACAAGTAGTCAAACTTCGGAGGTTTAGGAGCGCGCGATACCTACGTATTCAAGGTCGAGGCTTAGACAGTGCGATTCGCAATGGAGAATTCTTACGCATTCTTAAAACTTTGCTTGCTACTTGTAGCGCGTTCGTTCACGGCATGCACACATAGAAGTGCGCGATGTACCTTCTGTAGGAAGAAAAATTACTGCTATTGTATTGTGACGGTGGTTCCTTTTCTCTGCAGCCGACCGTACCTGCTTTGGTTATCTATTTGATCTTTTTCTTCTGCTTTTCCGTCAGTACTATCTCTTCTACTGTGCAGGTGAGAGTGTCGTCTAGCAAAGCTGCCTCTCGTTTCTTTTCATCCTTTTTGGCCTTGGACATACACAGAAACGAGCTAGCGAGAATCAGCACGTATATGCCAGCGGCAACCAGGCAATTCCGCGCGCACTGAAAATAAGAGATCTTCTATAGTCTGTTCTTTTATGTAGTTATGCAAAAAAAGGTAAACAAAAAAACGCTCGACTCGGGTCGTTCAGCCAATGGTATTTTGCCACAGATACAAGACTTTGATTGGCTGAACGACCCCAGTCACTGGGCTGTTTGAGGTACCTTTTTTAATACCTAAAAGAACAGACTACTTATAGGATTATGGATTTTGACAGATTTTTTTTAACTCTCACATACATAGGTACACACTGAATACTGTCATCCATCATCATCATCATCATTTCAACCTTAAGACGTCTACTGCTGAACGTAGGTCTCCCCCAAAGACATCAAGGAACAGTCGCATGCTTTTTGCCTCCATTGAATTCCAGCGACCTTAACCAACTGAATAATGTTACAATATGTACCTACATATATAGGTTTATAAAGCCTGATGAGCAAATGGAATTCTCTTCTGGCGTCTGTATTTCTTAACTAATATAAGTTAGGTCGTTTGAAAACAGGGTGAATACGCTTTTACTGAATCGGCAAGCCAAATCTTCGGCCTCACAGTCGCTTAACATCAAGCGCTGTGAGGTCAATAACAGGTAAGTACCTACCTAGAATAAAAAACGTAATTTTTCAAAAGGACAACTTTAGAGAAATTACGTTTACTTGCCGACTATTTCTCCGTAAGTAATTCTATATATCTGTCAGCCACGGACGTTTACTGCTGATTGCCACAGGGCGCGGTCCTGTGCTGACCGCATCCGCCGACTCCCCGCTACTCTCACGCGGTCGTCTGCCCACGAGTCTCGGGCCGTCCTACTCTTCGCCTACCTATGCGTGGTCGCCACTCTGCCCCAACGGTTAACTGGACTCCTTATAGGTGATCGGCGTCAGCGTTTCGAAAGAAACTGTGACTTGAAGGTGATTGACGTCACAGTTTCACAAGGAAACAGCGACAGTAAGGAAAGGAAGAGATCTTCCGTTTTCAAGCACCATCTTCAACTTCAAGCACCAACGAGTCGACCTTCGAGACGCAAAGACGGCCAGCCGACAAAAAGGAACTAGCCCGGAGCGCGCTGATATACGCGAGCGGAAGTGATTCCAGGACTTGCCATCGTCATTGTAGATGAAGATGGTGCTGGAATACGAAAATTCACACGTTGCAGATCTCCTCCTTACTGTTGCTGTCTCCTTGTGAAACT
The DNA here is from genome assembly GCA_947034925.1 of Eudemis profundana. NCBI lineage: Eukaryota > Metazoa > Arthropoda > Insecta > Lepidoptera > Tortricidae > Eudemis > Eudemis profundana. The sequence goes on from OX344811.1 coordinate 10,455,478, forward strand.
ATGACGTCAATCATCTATATCCTTAACTACTAAGACCTCTACCATGAAGACTACTCACAGTCTCTATACCTATACCGAAAGTTAGGGGAGACCATAGTATCCGTCTATACACCTACAAGTCGATTCACAAGAGCTGGTATGAATGGATTGAACGAAAGTAATGTCACTTGTCACTGTTGAGTGACTTTCTTATACGGGAGGCTCCAAATATTTTGTAAACAAGTACATAACACTTCTTAATTATTCAAGCAAAAAATACATATAATCTGTACATGATTATAGACTAAGCAGTTAAAAAATATGGCACAAAGGTAAATTTGACGGTTAGCTATAGCTACAAATATGTCACTATCATGGAGTTTTATTTAATTTATACCCTGTTTTCACAGTGACGCCGCAGTCTATGAAACCATGGCAAAAATATGCGAAACTCGTACGAAATTTAGATGTTTCGCAACAATGTCCACGCTTCACAGCGTCAGTGTGCACAAGGTTGCGATTGTGTAAGTAGGGGTGATATTTTTTGTTCATAAAATGCACAATGTAGACTGGGTTACGAAGTTATGAGAGGAGATTGTCTAAAGACACGATTATCGCTTATTGAATCAATTTATATTTAATCATTTTGTGATGCACACGTAATTAGTACATTACATAACTAGGGTGGTAATACAAAGAAAGGCCGTGATCGCAGAAGTTTGCGGCCCGAGCTGCAAGCGAGGGACGTAAATATGCGATCGAGGGCTTTCTTTATTACCTCCCGTGTTGTGTACATCATTTTATGCCTACACTTGGCCAGAAAGCGGCTTTTTCCGTACGCGCAGCGTGCGGAAAAAGCCACTTTATGGCCAGGTGTGGCATAATAGTATTTTATGCAACAGTTGTATAAGTGGGTTCAAAATATGCGAATTGCGTGAGTTGCGAATAGAGACGCAATGAGCGTTTTTTGACTTAATTATACAACGTTGCATACAATACTTTTTCTACGACTAGGTTTTAAATTATAAAATACAAAATTAATCATAACCTAATAAAGCAAATATGACGTTTGACTGACAGTATGTGTCTATGGTAAACTTTTTTTTTTTATTTAAAATATACTTAAATTAAAAATACTTTTTTATGTTGGCATCAATGAATTTAGTTCGGAAAGTTTTGTTTTTCTTAAAAACCGTAGGAATTTAATTGTTTGTTAAGTTGGTAGTTGTGCATTTTTACCGTAAAGTTAAAATTGAGCGCTTAATCCTTGACCTAAGTTTAACCTAGATTTAGAAGTCTGTGGCTGCTAGCAATAACGTAAAGTGACTATAACGACACGAGTGACTAGTGCTGTTATGGGGAATAGAGTATAGACTTCTCTGAACTCATATTATGTATGTTCTTATATTAGTGTTCGTGACCAAGTAAAAGACAGATAACAAACAGTACAGGAGTAGAAAAACATTATAATTCAATCATTCAATCCATTCGTGCCAGCTCTTGAGAATCGACCTGTACATGGTAGGTACTACAATAAGTATACCTACGTGTTTATAATTCTCTCTAGTTTTGTCTATAAAATCTTGCACGCTCTCGGCATGGTGCGCTTCGGTATCTTCGATTAAACCCACAGATTCAATCTTATACATTATAGCCATTACTACCTGCAACAATATAAACCAGTAATTTATGAATCTCTGAATGATTGCTCATCACAACATTTATGCTCTTTCCGGGAATCGAACCCAAGATGACTAGTTTCGTTGGTACAAACGAAGCCACTGTTAACTGACCACCCATAGACTTTAACAAGTTGCAATAAAGTTGACATTCGTTTACAAATGTACTGTCAACAGTGTGTTCGATTGTAGGGTAGACTAAAGCGCGCGCACGCCCAGACGCTACGGTCGCCTTTATTCATAAGCGTCAGGTAGGTACAAGGACCTTAAAATAAATAGCCGGACTTGGCCTCGCTTACAGATAACTGAACCGCCTCTAGTTAACCGGTCGCTTTGTACTTACGAGTAACACGCACACATCAACCAGCGTAATAGCCTACAACGAGCAACTCACACAACCAGCGACCGTATCTGAGGCCCGTTTCACGAAGCTACAAGTTTACAAGTCTAGTCTAACCAACAACTTTGGCCAAATACGACAACACCATTGGTTGGATTGACCAATGTTGCTAGTTTAGACTTTGTTACTTGTAGCTTCGTGAAACGGGACCCTCTTACCGAGGCTACTCCGGCTATTTGTTTGTAAGTCCTTGGCGAGGAAGACTATTTTCTAATTTATCATACATACCATTTGTACAATAGCCCAAACACTCAAGCACATATAAAACGCACCACACATCATAAGCATTTTGGAAATAGAAAAGTATTAAGAATTTCAGATGGTATCGAGTAGTTCTTGCTGTTATCCTTTTAGCCCTTTGAAAATGACGCTTTTTCTTTTTTGGCACGAGGGCCGTGACAGATGCTTAGCAGACTAAAAGTGACCAGTTTCGATTTTTTGTCTATATCCATGAATAAGGTTGTTTTTACACTGAAGTCATAGATTAAAATATATTCGTTTTAGTGGGTTTCGCAGTTCTATATATCTGATTTCATAATAGCGTATTTTCCTTCAAAACTCACGACTCCAAGGGCCAAGGTATAATGCCCTCAAATTATCCAGTTGTTACACAAAGGTCTCGCCGATTTTAAACTAGTAATGCACCTGTTTTTTGTCCAAAACTGGAGTTTAGGACAGCTCTGCAGAATTTGAATGTACAATATCTCGATATCTGCAATGTTGTAATTTTTAGATAAAGATCTAAGAATTCTGAAAAGTTAGTAATGTAAGTGTCTATGATATATACTTATATTTGCTTCCATCGTAAGCCCGCAGATTTGGTACCTCCACAAAATTGAAATAAACAATTCTAACATTAATAATTTATTTCAAGAAAAACTAAGCCTTTTATAATGTACAATGAATATTACTTTATGTACAATTTAACAGCAATAATGGGTAATACTTATTATATAGAATTCCATACATGTTTTGCGACATTTTGATTTCAATGATTCAGAATAGTGGATTGTTCCAGTAAATGATTTGTTATACCTAATATAAGTTTATAAGTATAAATTATTTTATGCAAATTAAATATGGCTTGAAACACTGTTTAAAAAAATCTCCAATTAGAGAAAATGAAAAGACATTTTAACTTAAGTTTAATCATTCATATACATAAGGACATTAGGTATGAATCTAAGAACATAATTTGGTGATAAGGAAAATGCAGAAACATATCTTGAGTGTTTATGATTATTGTAACAATTCAAAATGAGTGTTCGTTCACACTTTGACTATGTTTACAAGACTCAAGTTTCATTCAGTAAATTATAATTGGAATGGAGTTGCTAAGAACAGCTTTGCAACACATTGCTATGTTTCCAGAATTCTCTGTTGTAGTAAACTGTTTGTTATGCTGCCAACAGTGAACTACAGAAACATAACTGCTACCACTTTCACACCGATACTGTTATTACATGCTAACTGAGGAACGGTTGTTCATCCAGAATTGGTGTGCAGAGATCACCAATGTTATGACATAGAGTAGAGCTGCAATCCAGCAGTTGTAGGCATTCTGGAAATTTAATTAGCTTATTAAACAAATTGCACTAAAAACCAATGGCATCCACAAACTTTTCTTTCACAAGCTCACTATGTAGGTTATTTTTTTATAGAAAGTTTGGCTTAGAAACTCCCGCAGACTTCTTGTTGCCTTGGAAATTAGAGTTTTCAGAAACCATAATTTCACCAGCTGCCAGCGGTGGTGGCAGTCTTCCATAAATCACAAGTTTTAGACATCTACTGCCAAAAAGACCTGTCACCAGTGTGCAGCCAGCTAGTGGATTTATAATTTCAAAACACTCATTGATTTTCACAAATAATTCTAATAGCTATTAAAAACACTGAGCACCAAAATGTGCAAAAAAAATATCTTTTTATAAGAATCACATTTACATGATATTACATGATGATCCAATGAGACAACATAACAAAAATATAGTATGCATGATCAGTCACATGATTCTTGTTTGATTACTACTTTTGCCCACAAGTTTTATGAACAGTTCCTCGTTATTAAGTTGCATATAAATATACTACAAGAACATTTATTATATCAATCAGTGATTAGATGTCTTAAGATGACACCATGAGAAAGACATTTTAATATTGGTTTCTAATAGAGCAGAAAGTGATCGTGTCACAGCCAGCATACTTTTGACTGCTTTATCAATGCCAGGTAGATGCACTAGCAATGAATCATACGGTTTTAATGATGAAGGCCTTACCTGATCATATCCAGTTTCTACTTCTGTAATGAAATGTTCGATGCTTGTGTGTGGGCCCTCGCCAAGAGGAAGATCCTCCAGCAAAGCCACCGCTCTGATATAATAGAAAACGCCCATCAAAGTCTGAAAAAATCGAGATTTGTTTAAGATATTCACCAGATTTCAGTACGACCAATTATCAAGTTTAAAGATTCTACTTACCAATTGGATGATACCCCATACACTTAGCACAAGCCCACATAGGGATAGTTTAGGACCGCAGAATGTGAAACCCATTTTGCTCGTTTATTTAGAATTTACGAACAAATATACGGGAATTATCGACCAGTACCTGTCAGCTAGTGTCAAAAAAAATGGACGTTCTCACATGATCTCAAGTTGTCTATGGTAAACGTAAACCGTAAATAGTGGTGTTCTTCAAGCAACCGTCAAATATTTAGGTGCTGATAAGAAAACCGGTATTCTTTTTAAATTCATATATGGCATAAAAATCAAACAAATAAAGTTGGTCTTAATATTTTGTAAAAATCAGTGTATTTAATTATTTATTTTTAATACTATGCTACCAGAGTTTCAAGTGGCAAAAATAAAATGACAAATGACAAAGCACGGTGATTCTGCTCCCGTACAAGGGCGGCCATAAATACCTCAACTCCAAAAAAAGCCATTTTTTCGATTTTAAACTATAAAGGGTTATTATACAAGCATGAAATATATCATTAATAACATTTTTAGACATTTATAATAAACTTGTGTGACTATTTTTATTAAAAAAATATCTGTAGTCAAAACCATTTTATAAAACGTTATTATTTTAAACATAAAGCCATTAGATAAAAACATTTTGTAATTAATGAAAACATAAATGAAACAGCATACTACATAAATAATAAAAATATTTATTTCAAGACTATTTACATATATACAAATAAGGTTATATTAAAACAAAGCGATTACTTACTATTTATACATTCAATATTACCTACTTACTATTTACACACAACAAGTCCAATACAGATTTAGACAAAGAACTTTTTTTTTTAACAGGTAACCTTCTCAAACTTGATATTAGGGGATCTGAGTGAAGAAGAAGTCGATTAATCAAATCAGTATTAGTCAAAACGCGGTTCATTTTTCGTGTGTGATCTAGTCGAAATGCTTTATAGTATTTGTTACTCGCTTCAGCTGCTTCTTCAGACAGTTCTCCTATTGACAGTAGGCCGTGATTGATAATGTCAGCACCATGAATCAAAATTTTGTGGACAGAAGCAGGCAAATAGTACCATGGATATTCGGCAACTAATTGCCGTGCAGTTTCTAAAGCGAAATCTCTGAATTTTGTCGCATCAATGTTATATCCCGAATTGATACACTGAAGTACAGTCCAACAACGATCTAGGAGATCCTTCTTAATACCCGTAATTTCAGCTGAAATATCTGAGCTTGAGAAGAACCGCCTAGCAGTGTTGCCATCGTTCGATGTCCCGCTTCCGCCACTTTTGGGTTTATCGATAATAAGACCTAACTTTTCCCTAAATTGCGATTGTATAAGTTTTTTTTTTTCAGCTACAAGTCGTTTATCGCTATCAGACCTAGCTTGCCATTTCTTAACCTCTAACTTGTAAGCGAGATGAATGAAATATTCAAAAAATCGGATCAATGCGTGAAGTGGAGACATGCCATATTCATATTTACTTTCGTCAGTTGCTTTGCACAAACATACATCAATTTGATTCATCTCACTTGGTAAAGCTTTACATATATAACATCTAGTTGAAGAAACATCACTAAGTGCATTACACACCTTACCATCGACCATAGTAAGTTGTAAGCTATGATTAATTGTGTATTCGCATGCATTTGTCTTGAAGATAGTCGGTTGCAAGTTACTTATTTTCTGTTTGAAATAAGTCTCCTCTTCAACTGATACTGCAGTTGTTTCCTTAAAAAACTGAAAGCGAATAGGTCTGCAGTATCGAGTTGAAGAAGGACGAGGATTTTTCCACAAAATGATTGAGTTTTCCTTATTATCCGGGTTTAAAATAAGTTGAAGCGGTACATATGAAGTAACAAACAAGCTACTATCCACAAGAGAAGAATCTGAGAAAGTTTGTTTGTATTCGCTATGTCCTGTACTACCATCAAATCCCCATTTCCCAACCAAAGATATTTTATTTAAAGACTGGTCAGGTATTTTATCTAAAATATCTTTTTGAGACTCAAGAATCCGAGTGGCAGTGTGATCTAACAAACTCTGAAGTTCGACTTCGGCTGATGATTCAGTAACGGCTACAGTTGTAGGGTAACATCTCTTTTTAGCCTTTACAATGCGTTGATAGGAAGGCATACAATCTTTCAGTATATTATTATGTATAAAATTCTTAATTAATAGATATTGCTTTCTAGAAATCTTACCTTCTGCAATAAGTGACAAAACTTTGTTTTCGTCGACTTTTGTAGAAGTTAAGCTGGAATCAGCAGAAGCATTGAGCAGTGTATTTACAGCAGACTCGTCAAAATTAGATAGTTCCGCCAGTCTCCTTCTTTTAGTGCGTTTACTACTTTCATTAAAGTTTTTCCTCGGACGGCCACGAGAAGTGGAAGGGGAGGGGTCGACGTTATCATTCTGCTGAGAAATACGCTGCTCGATACTTTGGATCACATCAATGTATTCTACATCATTAAGCCACTCTGCATATTTATGTAGAAATATAGACTTTGTACATCTTGTTTTTTTCCAATAACATGCAATTCGTTTACATAAATTCCTTATTTTAACCCTTAAATTCTCTATGCCAATATTTTCGATGTTATCCGAAATAATTGATGTTTCCGTCAGTGTAGTAAAAACATGTTGAAATTTTTCTGTATCAGTTCCTTGTCCAGAGTGCCAAATATCAAAAACCGTATCGTTTCGAAATAGAACACCTTAAAAATGTACCTAAAACAAAGATAAAAACATTTTTTAAAAATCGGATTTTTTTCGGCTACCCTACTCTTGTTCTTTGAAACCCCTTTTACCTAAGAAGAGGTCAAAAAAGGTCGATGAAAGTTACAGCCCTTATTAAGGACACTTCCATCTATAACATAATATATGTGTCAAGTGCGGCAAACCTCGGCATCAGAGTATAACTCTCAATGAAATCATACTTCTTAAAAATTAATCGTAAACAACAGACCTCTACTAGAAAATTATTTTAAAATATAAGCACGCATATTTATATATAAAACATAATTGAAAAATAAAGTACATACCCTCTTCTTGGATTTCCATAATAATACCACGTGGACACACGCAAATAATAATAATAGTACACAATAACAAAGTGATTAAGTTGCGGCGACAAAAACACACTACTAATTAGGGTCGAGATGCGTTCACTTTCGTTGCACAAAAGTAAATGATAATAGTACTTTATTGCTGTGCTATATATAGTATTTAGAAGATTGTCTATCGGTGAATCATTTTACTTACTTTTTAGTCCAGGATACGCTCATGACTTTTTTCGATTTATGGCCTACGGCGGAATCACTGTGCAAAGTCGGCAATAATATTTTATTAACATGGCAACATTCTGAACATTTTGCGTGAATGAATGACACATTTTCTTTGACTGTATCTGAAACTCAAAATAAAATTTAATAATGGTGGATCGTTTAGGTATGTAATATACTTTCAAATCATCATTACAGCTATTCCGTATCTTCTATAAAAGTATGCAATTGAACTTTTAGAGATCGTATTAAGTTGGTTACTGTCACTGTATGTGCTCTTACTTTGACGTCAAACTTTGATTTTGTACCGCAATTACTGTACTTAGATTGTACTTGTTTTTTTCAGTAAATAGTGAGGCAAATGCAAGAAGAATTGCTATGGTGGAAAACTGCTTCGGCAGTTCAGGACAGGTAAGCTATTTTAGATAAATTGAAACAGCTTGAAAACTGTGAAAGAACTTTCGAAGTTTGCTATTTCTACCTACTCTGGTTATCACCCGACAAACTTGGCAAGATAAGTCTACGTTATATCAGGCGGGTTTGCCTGTTGGAGATATCGCGCGTTTATCATTTTGTCATTTATATCTTTAAAATAAATATATATAAATTTTAACTCTCATGTAATCATGCAATAGAACTAGTAGTATGCCCGAAACATTATTTTACGTATCACATTTCAGCCCTTGGCGGAACAAGGCAGAGTCCTTGTGGGCGAGGGTGTCTTAACAAAAATGTGCCGGAAGAAACCAAAGGCTCGTCAGTTCTTCCTTTTCAATGACATCCTCGTCTATGGCAACATTGTTATAAACAAGAAGAAATGCAATAAGCAACATGTAATTCCACTAGAGGAGGTGAAATTGGAACCTTTGAAGGATGAAGGACGTAAGTTTATATTTTATTTAATCAATTCTATTTAATATTGAACGTCTATACAGGCAAAATAATGCCATATTTTGGCTAGGAAAGACTTGTATCCTGCAGATAATGGTAAAGAAATCCTTGAATTGTGTGTCTTCAATTTGTGTAGTGACTTTAATATATTCATATACAAAGTTACTAAGACAATATATATCTCAATTCAATGCAGTAGACTATTCATTCATTAGGATAGTAGATTCTATCTAAATATCATCCGCTTTAGCTTAGTTGGTAGTGACCCTGCCTATGAAGCAAGAGGTCCTGGGTTCGAATCCCGGTAAGGGCATTTATTTGTGTGATGAGCACGAATATTTGTTCCTGAGTCATGGATGTTTTCTATGTATTTAAGTATTTGTATGTATGTATCTATTAAATATATCGTCGTCTAGTATCCATAACACAAGCCTTATTGAGCTTACTATGGGGCTAGTTCGATTTTGTGTAAGATTGTCCCCTAATATTTATTTATTTATTATTTTTTTTTTTTTTTTTATCATTAACTTGTTTGCTGACATTACATCTCAGGTGTAGTCATGTATATTGCTGCTTATCAACAGCAATGGATCAATGCAAAATAATTTCATGTTGAATTTTAAATTCTTACATTAAAGTGGATTGCACCCTTGTCAATAAGCAACAATATGGTTAACCAACACTTTTAATTCATGCACTGTCACCAAAAGTATTAAGGTGATTTTAGTTGGCCGGTTTTCCATACAAACATAAAAAGGGTCATTTTTGCTTCCACGGCACCTAGGGTTGCCAGATGGTCGGGAATTGGCGGGATTCTCCCGATTTTTTGTATGTCCTCCCGACTCCCGACAAATAAGAAAATCTCCCGACAAACAACTTCATTTTAAAACTTAGTCTGATCCACTCAAGGTGGTCCGGCCAGCGAAAATTCTGCTCTTTCAGGCTCAAAAAATCCCGGGGGGCATCTCTCAACGAAAGTCTCAAAATCCCGACATATTGTTTCCTGCTCCCGATAATATGGTAATTCAATCTGGCAACCCTAACGGCACCAATTATGTTTGAATTGTGTTTTATGTTATAGCTTATAATAATTTAAGCTAAAGATAAATTTCGTCTGAAATTACTCAAATCACCTTAAAAGGTAGGAGAATCTAACCCATAATATCAAATCTGAAATCTTCTGTTACAACTTCAAACATTGAAATTATTTAATATGGTATAAGTTAGGAAACATGAGTCATGCCAATGAATCATGGGGAATATTTATTATTATCAGTGTACTGTACCTATCATATTATTGCTGGTCTCTGATGTCACAATGTCTGTATGTGCATAAATTTCGCAATTATCTTGTTACAGTGATGCAAAGAATAAGTTTTTATTTACTTATAACTTAAAGTTTTGCCAGTACCTACTAGTATTAAATAGTATTTATTACTTACCAAAACTGGCCCACAACTTTATCTACATGAGTGATAAAGTTGTAAGCCCATTTTACTATGTACTATTTTAGTAATAAGTTTCATAGAGCCGTCCCTAAAATATTGGTAATGTCATTTGCTAAGAACATTCACTTAACTATATGCAAATAATTCAGAAATCAGAACCTTTAACCTCAACACACATCACACCCACAGTCCACTTTTAGTTTTTTTTTTTTTAATGGACGGGGTAGGGGGGAGCATTTACGCTGGCGCAATTGGGGAGGGCCTTGCTGCCGTATGATGATGCACAATATGGAGAATCCCCATACTAGAGGCTCAGGGCGGACCGCCCCTTCTGCCCTACTCTTAGTCCACCACTGCTTTGATAATATTTGTGTTAAACAGTAACAACAATAATTGATTTATTGTTTTTAATGTTCAGACACAAATATTTGCTCATTGTAATAAATAAACTTAAACTTTTCATTTTTACGAGTTATTGATAATGGCGGAAACCGAAGAGAATATTACAATTATTTTATATAATTCAAATTAAATATCTTTGTTGTCTATGTACACAAATTACACAAAATATTAAACAAAAGAAAAATTAAATATACATAAGTGTGTGCTGATGATGATGATGATGACTGTTGAATTTATAGTAGCAGTGAAAGTGTTAACAAGATCTGCCATATTTATATTTGGCTCACCTTCAGGCTTAACTTAATTTAGGCACCTTACATATCCATGACACTACTGTGGCTTCTATCAAGAAAACAGCCTAATGCAATGCTTACGTTTCTTAATAAGGCTTAAATCCGGAGCTATAATCTAATTACATTAGTTGCAATGTAGATTTGCCAAAAGTAATAAAATATGTTATATTTCGCTATAATATGTTGTAGGGAGAACTTAATATATTTGCAGATAATGGAATAAGAAAATATTTCAATTGCAGTCTCGATTTTTGATTTCTTCTGTCCCAGGCAACAAAATAAGGAATTAATATTTCCATGTATAACAAATTTACAAGAAAATGTAGTTTTCCAGTAATAACTAAGCGTAAGTGTGTTTGCAACGTGAGTTATGTCACAGTTACAAAGTATTTCTTTAAGCGATGCTCAAAAAAAGTCATTCACCATTACTATGGTATTATCACATTTTGTCTATCAAGAATGACGACAAACGTGACCAAATAAACAAATAACGGTATCAAGATCGATAATGGCGTTATCTTATTGACCTTACGCTTTCAGTACTAATAAGTAAAGCATAATAAAATATAACTTTAATTTGTAACTCATAAGGTACATTTTACACTGACAGGAATTCTTGCTGTTAGGTTAACACCTCTTATGAATGAGGGGTGATTTTTTCTATATTTGATACTAGCGACCCGCCCCGGCTTCGCACGGTGTTTCTCTATTATATTATGCATGTATTATACATATAAACCTTCCTCTTCAATCACTCTATCTATTAAAAAAAACCGCATCAAAATCCGTTGCGTAGTTTTAAAGATTTAAGCGTACATAGGGACACAGCGAAAGAGAAAGCGACTTTGTTTTATACTATGTAGTGATGATAAAATGTTTTGAAGTATGTTACAGAAAATCTTATAATTTCGTCACTTATTGTCTGTTTCTCCTGGCCATAAAGAATCCTATTTTTTATTTTTATCCTTATTTATAGCAGACTTTCCGCTCAAGTTAAAAGTAAAATGTTTCCTGTAGCATATTATATGCTTTTAAAGTGCACCGCGGTCGGGTTTTTTTTAAGTAAAAATATGGTTAGAGTCTGTGCGGAAAGAGAATAGGATTTAGATTTGGGGGCGCTGTAATGCTTTTCTACCGTATTTGCAAAAAAAAAAATTGCCATACTGGTTAGGTTAGTTCCGTTTTTTGCCACGCCTATTCTCTTTCCGCACAGACTCTATTAATAACTTAAAGTACCATTTAGCAAAAATAAATTCCAATTCCCGTCATGCATCAATATGCCGAAGTTGGTTGCAGTTTTTTGCTAACTGGCGTACAGGGTTGTCATTTTAGTTATAGATTTTTTTTACTGCCTATACAGACATTTCACTTATGTACCTGTGTATTTGTGCAGAATATCGTAATGGATGGCTGATCCGGACAGCGTCAAAGTCGTTCGCAGTGTACGCGGCCACGGCGACGGAAAAGGAGGAGTGGATGGCGCATATAGAGAAATGCATAGAAGACCTGCTCAGAAAAAGTAAGATACTGTTTGGTATTCGCATGTTTTATAAACAGTGTTCGGATCTTGGGTGCGATTTGGGGTATATGACTTCAAACATTATATAGAATTCCTTGGGATTCTGGGAATGGTTATTATTGAATGAATGAATATATATATTTATTTCAGACCTTGAGTCCATATGTGTTAGTATTTACAAGCAAAACTTAAACAACTAATGTTAGTATTACAGTGGATTATGTCAATTTAATTAATTAATTAATACATTCATAATAATAACTTCAAATAACAATAAATAGAATAATTTCAAATGCAATAATAGGAAGAATAAAATGTTATTGTACATGCATTTTTTTTTTGTTAGTTTAGTAATAATCCATTCCCGGAATCCTGAGGAACTTCCATGTTTCTGTATAACATTTGAATTCTTATACTCCAAATTGCACCCAAGATCCGAAGACTGTTTATAAAATAAAAAAATATGTAATTTTAGTGGCCAACGCCAAATACTTCCCATATAAGATTACAAATCTTTGCCAACTAAAAATAGGACAAACCAGGCGAGCAGCAATTATTTTTTTTGTTAGATGGGTCACACTTAGACAATTTTGAAAACTACTGATCTATGATAGATGGTTCAAAATTAAACATTTTCATAGAAACAACAAACTTTTACTAGGTTAATGCGTACAGTTAGGTACTTCCACCATCTGTATATATTTACGCGGACAAGTTTACCTAAACTTCACGTCTGATATGCACGTATTTTGCGTGAAGCTACACAATGTCTATTTGTATTTGAGATACATGTTTCGAATAGGGCTTGCAAATATTCGACTTTTTCAAATATTCGAATATTCGAATATGATTTTGTAGATATTCGAATAATTCGAATATTATTCGAATACTACCAAAAACTATTAAAAAATCGTTTTTCTTAGTATTTTTTGTGAAAAACATGTTAGAAGAGATATTTTTTACGCTGCGACTACCTTAAGACTAATCAAACTTAATTAGTCTTACTCAAAACCTATAAACCGACTAGGTAGATGAGGGAATTGCTTTGTTTGCAATATTTGCACTGTGGCATTCACTGTTATGCAGATGACAGCACGGGTGATGCCTCCTACACCGGCCGCGCCAATATTTCCCGGGATAACGTCATCGAGAGCCGTAACAGACTTGTGTCTGAAATTGAAACTTCCCTAAAAAAAGTTTCAGAATGGGGTCGACTTAATCTAGTCCGTTTTAACCCTACGAAGACACAGGTTTGCACTTTCACCGCTAAAAAGCTTACGTTTGTTTCATCACCTCGTTTTGAGAGCACCCCCACCTAACTGCCACAGCCACTATTAGAATCAGTGAAGTCCAGTTCCGCGGCCATTTAGAGGGTAAGGCTAAATTAGACTCTAAGAAGCTCAGTGTGCTCAACAGATCGAGACAGTATTTCACTCCGGCCCACCGCCTACAGCTTTATAAGGCGCAGGTCGGTCCACATATGGAATACTGTTCTCATCTGTGGGCTGGGGCTCCCCAGTACCAGCTTCTCCCTCTAGACCGCATTCAGCGGAGACCGAATCGTATCGTCGGCTACCAAGATATTTCAGATGGGCTCAACTCCTTGGCACCGCGTAGAGATGTAGCCTCGCTCTGCATCTTCTATCGTCTGTATAACGGGGAGTGCTCCGAGGAATTGTTCGGATTGATCCCTGCCGCATCTTTCCGCCATCGCCCTACGCGACAATATTTCCATCCTCACCACTTAGATGGTTGGCAGTCCACAATTGTGCGTTTTGCTAGAAACTTCCTGCCTCGCACGACTGAACTGTGGAATAAATTGTCGCCTGCAGTGTTTCCGGACCGTTTTCTCGTTTGCCCCCTATTTCATAAAAAAAAATCCTTTGGGGGAGTTATTTATTTATTTATTTTATTTTATTCCAACAAAATATATACAGCATGACAGTATAAACCAAATCACTGCATAATTTAGAATTAAAGACTAAAGTACAAAAAAATTAACAGTACATAAATTACAAATACAAAAGTTACAAAATAATTATTCTAGGTAATCTGACTTCCATCCATCGCTTCACAGTACTTCAGACATATACTACATACATTTGCCCATCGATCTGCAAACACGTCACTTTCAGGAGCCCATGACAGAAGCGAGTTCAGAAGTTTTAAAACCCGAATAGCAGGGGAATTTCTGTGTGCTACAGTTCGTGTTACCGGAACTGCAAGCAGATTACGATGACGCGGCCTAAGTTCCTGCTTGGGCAAGAAAGGTATAGCGAGCCTCACTATCTGCGCAACCAAATCCGGGCAGTCCGAGTCACCGCGTAAAATACTACAAGCCGTAACTAGAAGGTTGTAGTTACGCCTTACTTGCAGGGAGTTGAATCCAAGTGATCCCAACAGAAATTTAGTAGGGTATAAGAAGGGATAATACTTATTAACGTTTTTGTATAAAAACCTCAGGAATGCTTTTTGAACTTTTTCTAAAAGTAGGACGTACGTATACGTACGTTATGTCGGACTCACCCCCTCAGAAGGAGAAGACATACTCACTTAAACCACCTGGACCCGAGTTAACTGAGACTAGCAATCTGTCTAAGAGTTGGAGTCAAATATTTGCATGTACCCCACACGTGCTCCGTGGCATGGACGTTAATCAGGTGGGGCGAGACGGCCTTTCATGCAACAGAAGCGCCGGCCACATGGAAGCTCCGTAGACACAGTGCACATGCTGGTGCAACGTATCCACAAGCCCTGGTGGGTAGTTAGTTGGCTGAATTCCGCATTCATGCAACCTCTTAACAGGCTGGTTCAGCGTATAACCAGTTTCAAATCATAAAGCTGTCCCGTCGCCGCTTTTTTGTACTTTAACTAAATTGATAGGTTTATCCTCGTAAAGCCGGTTTCCTAAATTTAGGATATTTTGCTGAAGTAATTTTCGAGGTTATTAAGATGAGAATAGAATTCTAATTTCATATATGCTCCCCTGCTCATCACCCCCTCATGGGCCTCACGAGGATATTAGTTTTAGAAATTTTAACTGACTGGTCCATGCTTCGAGAGATCCCAGAGCTGGCGCATACTTCTGACAAAAAAATGTCCTTGCAATTAAGAAAGTTAATGACGCATGCAAAAAGAAGACCATGCCACAGGCAGCAGCTCAGCCTAGAGAGAATATTCTAGTTTTTAATTTAATCATTGTTTTTTATAGCGTAAAAAGTTACGCTGCGCTATTTTAGGTATATTTAGTTTGAAAAAATGTAATTGATTACTTTATCCTTCTTTATTATGTCCTTTGTTAGCATTTTAATTTAAATTCCATTTAATTTAAATAGGTAGTAAAATTATTCGAATATTCGAATACCTTACCAGGTATTATTCGAATAGTAAAATTAGCCGAATATTCGAATAATTCGAATATTCGAATATTCGAATTGCAAGCCCTAGTTTCGAAGTAATAAAGCATTTCATACTCCAGATCTGGACTAAATATCGATACCTTTAGACTCAAAGGGCGTAAACACCGCAGGTTCTAATGGCGTTTACGCCCTTTGAGTCTAAAGGTATCGATATGCACAATGGGCTATGCACACACAGCGGAGCTACGTGTCCACCTTATTACACGCGACGTCATAGACACTAGATGCAAACTTAACCATAGCCACTTGTCTAAAGAATAGTTTGGTCAATCAAAGTATAAAGACAAGCAAGTAGTCCAACTTCGGCCGTTTACACAGAAATATCACGGAAATGTTGCAAATTAAGGAAGATTATGTACTTATTTCAATTTTAATCAATACCGGTAACGATCCCTGGTTCGTATACGGCGCGCACACATTCAAGCGCGCGATGTACCTTTTGTAGGAAGAAAAATTACTGTATTATACTGTGGTTTGGTTATTTACAGGCGGTAAGCAGCCACCGTCTGAGCACGCAGCTGTGTGGGTGCCGGACAACGAGGCGTCCATCTGCATGCACTGCAAGAAAACACAGTTCACTGTTCTCAACAGGAGAGTAAGTCATCTTTATCTTTTGTTTCCAATAGGGATCTACTAACGATACCGTTACCGATATATCGGTATCGCCGATTTTTTTTAAATTTTGAGTTGACAATTTATTTATTTTTACTTTACACTTTCAAGGTTGACTCTCTGTTAAATATAGCCAAGTTTTAGGTATAATAAGGACATACATAGGTCTGAGGTGCATAGGTACTTCATTATTTAGCTGAGATATCGGTATCACCGTTACATCCCTTCTTTCATAAACTTCGTAGTGCGTTCGTTCACGGCGCGCACGCGATGTACCTTTTGTTGGAAGAAAAATGACTGTTATTATACCATCCATGGTCACAGACAACCTCCACTATATAGACGGAGCATGTTAAACGACTCGCGCTCGCCACGCGTATGGTCGATTGTATAGCATTACGATATTACGCGACCGGCCGCTCGTTCAGTTGCGACCATGTTTCTGACATGTGTGTTCACCAAACGTGAAATAAATATTTCTGTTCAATCCGACGAAAATCTCTCAAACATAAAAGGATAATAATTTATTTTTATTAAAAAAAAAACCCGACCGCGGTGCACTTTGAAACTGCACAAAATATGCCATTTTGTTTATTTTAACGAACTTCATACCCAGTGACACTCGCACCATCAAGACGAACCTAATGATGTATCATTTATCAAAATCGGATGTGCCGTTGAATAGTTACGAGCGGACATAGGCACGGACATACATACATACAGGTCAAACACATAACCCTCCTTTGGGCTTCGCCGCAGTCGGGTAAAAAAGATGTGAGCCACTTGCGTGTGAGCGCGAGTCGTATAACAACATGCTCCGTCTAGTGGAGGTGGTCTGTGACTAGGGAATAAATGGTCGGTCAAATATGAAACCCGGGTATTACCCGACTCTAAATAAAGTAAATTACCCGGGTTTTCGGGTTTCGGGTACCCGGATTGCATTACCCACAACGAACTTGCCGGTATTGCCAGCCGTGTTAAGTAAGATAAACAAGCATGTGATGTTTTTTCGCGTTTGCTTTAAGGCGGCCGACGTTAGATTTCACTTATTACTTTTAAAATAAAACGATACATGCATAATTTTTATTAATTACTAGGTTTTTTTTACCCCGATTTTAAGTCAAAATACCCGGGGTTTTTTACCCGACCCTAAATAAAGTCGGGTACCTGGGTTGCATTCCCTGTGTGACCGTGGTATTGTTTTGTTTCAGCACCACTGCCGCAAGTGCGGTTCGGTGGTGTGCGGGCCGTGCTCGTCGAAGAAGTTCGTGCTGCGCGGGCAGAGCGAGAAGCCGCTGCGCGTGTGCCTGCAGTGCTACGACGAGCTCACGCGCGAGCGCGCGCGCCCCAACCAGCCCAACCAGCCGCAGCCCACCACGCCCGGTGAGTGCCAACACTTAGGCTAGTTTAGGGCTGCCATCTCCTAAATTTGACACCTGGACAAAAAGCGTAAATCCCCGGATTTTGCAACTTAAAACCCGGACATCTCAACAGCAGGGGGGGGGGGGGGGAGGTGCATTAGCTCTCGCGAGCCGGAGTAGCAAACCCGGACTACAAATGAAACGTTGCCCGGGCGCTCTCCAAACTAGGGGAAACCCGGACGGATGGCAGCCCTCTAGTTTCACACGGCACTGTCCTGCACGTGTTTTTACGTATTCGATTTTAAACGTGTTCATAGGGTAGAATTTTCATACGTGAAATAACGAATAGCCACAGTTTTCACGCAGTTGTCACAGAGAGCAGACGTGTGTGGATCGCTTCGTTTATCGATGGCGACAAAGGTTTCGCCGCCGACAAAACAGGTTTTGGGTAAAGACTGTATCGTTAATTATAGATACAGATGAAACCTAATGTAACTGTTGACATGTATATTTTTTTGTATTACTATGTTCTGATATACCTTCACGTCATTTTCGTCATCGGCTGCAAAAGTACGCTTCCTGGTGATTTATGTGATTTTTCTTGGTCCTGAGTCTTTGGTTTTTCGCGGTGACTTCCGAATCGCGCATCCTATAGCATTTACACCATCTTCTACATTGTTAATCCGGCACGGAACTTTATCTGTGTGAGCGGAGGAGTAGCCCTCACAAAACTTGTTATGCTGGAGCCCCTTAACAAAAGAACTACAGATGGCCAGTCTTATAAAAAAAAACAGACAAGAGCAAGTCGGACTCGCCCACCGAGGGTTCCGTACAAATTTGTAGGTACATATATTAAAGTACCCTATACATTTTGATTCACTTAGCAGTCTATTTCATTTAATTAAAAAGTGTACAGTTTTCAAATGTTTCTCTATACATACTTGTAGTATAGGACAATTTCATAGTTCTAGGTCAACGAATATGAATTTCTTGAGAGTGTCGAAATTTACGTTTCTGCGGTATAAACGGCCGTATCTTTTTTTCATGTTAACTTAGAAGTTCGATCTTTCCACAGCTTAGAGACCATAGACCCCTGAGTATATGGTTTTATTTTCAACTCGATACCTCCACGCGTAGGGGCGTCTTGACAGACGGACAACAAAGTGATCCTATAAGGGTTCTGTTTTTTCCTGTTGAGGTGCAGAACCTTAAAAAACGTCACTGAACACTTCCTAAACATAAAACTGACCTAAGTATGTTCCCCAGTGAAACCGACAACGGACAACGCCGGGTCGGGCGGCGACTCGTCCGCGGACGACGACAGCGACGACGACGACGACCGCACCGAGGAGAAGCACGACGAGGTATACACGTTTTATTTTAATTCAATTTTTACACCTATTCAGAAATAGTAGATTGTGTCACAAGGGAGCAAAATGATATATTTACGGCGAGGGCGTACATTGAATCCTGAACGAAGCGACGGATTCTACAATTGAATCCCGAGCGTAGCGAGGGATTCTAAAGTAGAATCCGGAGCGTAGTGAGGGATTCAAGTGTTAACGCCCGTGGTGAAAATAATTTTGCTACCTTGTGACACATACTGCTTTTCACACCGACTATGAGGAAAATTTAAATACAAACGCTACCTACCAAAATAACGAAAACGAAATATATAGTTAGTCAAAGAGCATCACACATTTTTAATAAAATGAAATGTGAAATTGTTAAATTTACAGTTCCTTATTATTTTATAAAACGTTTATTACTTTTTACGGACGGGACGAATTTACCACTTCCATATTATATTTATGGCCCTCGCCTGCGGCTCGGACCCCAAACACCTGTGGTCTGGGCCATTCCTTATTATCGACTTTATGTAGAGTCGATATGTAGAGTCAATGTAGAGTCGATATGGAGAGTCGATATGTAGAGTCGATATGTAGAGTTGATATGTAGAGTCGATATGTAGAGCAATAATGTAGAGTCGATAATGTAGAGTCGATATGGAGAGTCGATATGTCGAGTCGATATGTAGAGTGGATATGTAGAGTCGATATGTAGAATCGATATGTAGAGTCGATATGTAGAGTCAATAATGTAGAGTCGATAATGTAGAGTCGATATGGAGAGTCGATATGTAGAGTCGATATGTAGAGTTGATATTTAGAGTCGATATGTAGAGTCAATAATGTAGAGTCGATAATGTAGAGTCGATATGGAGAGTCGATATGTAGAGTCGATATGTAGAGTTGATATGTAGAGTCGATATGTAGAATCGATATGTAGAGTCAATAATGTAGAGTCGATATGTAGAGTTGATATGTAGAGTCAATATGTAGAGTCTATAATGTATGGTATGGCAATGGCATATTCTAAGCAGGTTCAAATTAAAAATACCCTGTAGGTAGTCCTTGAACAGAAAAGTATCACTTTGATCCCTCTTATGAGGGATCAAAATACTTTTTTCTGAATAGGAGGTGTGAAATAGTAGATTGTGTCACAAGGGAGCAAAATGATGTATTTACGGCGAGGGCGTACATTGAATCCTGAACGAAGCGAAGGATTCTAAAGTAGAATCTGGAGCGTAGTGAGGGATGCAAGTGTTAACGCCCGTGGTGAAAATAATTTTGCTACCTTGTGACACATACTACTTTTCACACCGACTATGAGGAAAATTCAAATACAAACGCTACCTACCAAAATAACGAAATATATACTTTATCAAAGAGCCTCACACATTATTATTAAAATGAAATGTTAAATTTATTGTGTTACTATTTTGTAAAACGATTATTATCGTTTACGTCACGGATGGCATATTCTAAATGGGTTCAAATAAAAAATTAACTGTAAAATATTTTTTAATTTTTGGATTATACTTCAGAATCCTTCGCTTCATTCAGGATTCAATATACGCCCTCGGCGTAAATACATAATTTCGCTCCCTTGTGACACAATCTACTATTTCTTCCTCGTTACTCTCGCAGACCAAAATATGGCCATTCCAAACAGCAGCAGTGACGTCATGGATAGCTCTGTCTCATCCACTCGGGTCTATGTTACTCGTATCTCCCATACTTTTTAAAGTCATACTGTATTGTTAGCCATAATTTATCGAAACTCATACAATTTTCTATGAAACCGTTAAGTTTTCAGAATTGTTATAAAACAAATCGAACCTAGCCTATTGTTTTCCGTTTTAAAATATACGGAATATATTACCGATTTAGAAAAACAACATTGTGTGATTTTCGATAATTATGACTAACAGTATGACTTGTAACTTTATGGGTAACAATGGGATCCCCGTCCATTCGTTCCATTCCGTTAGAAAATCTGTCAATCTTTTCGGAGCTGAATATTTTATCATAGACTAACCGCGAAGAATAACCGCGTTTTGAAAGGAGATTCTAAATTGACACTCTATTTTTTATATATTTATTGCCACTAAATTAAACCACTTACTTGTATTATGCAGTAACGTACCTTGTAAAAACTAGGCATTTTCCTAAAATTTTAGGATAAACTATAAGGCCACGAAAACTTAATCCTTTAACGCCCAAAAATCACCGAGGTTGAGAGATCAAGCCTCCTCGGGGCTCAATAGGGTATTTGACAACAATCAAAAGAAATTCATTAACTCTAACCAGCAAATTACGCTTCCAAAACAGCCCGGATAAAATCACTCAAACTTATTTTCGTGCCATCAACGATTTTACAATGACGAAAACTAAAAATAAGGCACCATGTTGTTCACAAGTTAGTATTTCATACTAAACTGCATATTTTCGGAGCGTTTTGACACTTCATAAAAAGAAGCTGATTTGAACTGTTTAAGAAGAAATTGTCACCCCATTAGGACTTACGTAGCTACTAAAATTATTATTATAATAAAACGGGACTTAATCGCGTAAAAACATATATGTAGCATTCCATTACAAAAGGTCCGTATGGCGTTGACGTAAGGCGATATTTCCCTCGACGTTTCGGACGTCACGCGCGTTACGTGACTAACTCCCGTTTTCTTACAAAACTGAGTGAAAATCGTGAAAGTTTAAGTCAATATAATGTTATTGTGTTTCAGCCAAAATTCTATGGTGATGGTGATAAGACTGAAGAGACCAACAACCATTCGTCCAAGGATTCCGCCAAGTGAAACCACGATGTTAATTATGTTCGAAACATATCTCACCAAAACCTTTAAATCGGGTGCGTGAAAATAGTTGCCACATGATTTTCGACCTTATGGCAAAGATGAGAGAGTGAATAATCATTTTGAAACTATTTTCCAACGCCAATATTAAACGTGTAAAACTGTAAGATATCGATTTTGTGCTCGACAGTATAGCTCGCGGCACGTAAGTCTAGCGGTGATCAAAATTTGGAGGGAATCTGCGCACTGCCCAGTAATGGTCTAATGTTACTACGTACAGAAGTTTCTCTTTCTAACAAAACTTCGTTGGGGTCCGACCACCAGACGAAACGCACCGCATCCGATTGTTTCTCTCTATCGCATAACGCGTTCTCTGGTCGCTGGCTACGCCCCTCCGCGGGGGCGAAAAGCACTAGACGCCGCGCGGCGAAATACACTACACGTTATAGTTGAAATTTTTTAGTGTCCGAGTTCTAGCAAAATACATCATTGCAAATTGAACCTTCTAACTTAGACAATAAAACTGCTATTTCAATGCATTTTCTTGTTACAACTCGGTTATTGAGCTAGACATTCGTGCTGCGAGTTGTAACACTTGTAACATAGTATTATTGTGTAGTCATTTTGGATGTGGTTAACACTTTAACGACCAGACAGAAAATTGAAAACTACGATACGAAAAAAACGGTCCGCATCTGAGCGTGTGTTAAATTATATTGAAATAAATAGTATTTTAGACTTCAGACAGATTACTATGATGATAGATGACTGTGTTCTGAACGATTTAGATGTAATAATAAAACAACTTAAACGGATTAAATCGCGTATATTAAGCCCTTCTGGCATGTCTGTAAACGTCTTTACACATTAGGCCCATGTGGCAACACTAATTTTGAATGTGTATTTTTTAAAGTGGGTAGGTTTGCACAACAGTTATTTTGACAGAGGAAATTTATGATTTTCTCAGTCTACCCGCGACCACGAACGCTGAAAAGGGTTACGAGACGTCGGGACTTCAAATGTAAACGCGATTTAATCGGTTTAAGTTGTTTTATTACTATGAGTGATAATCGCGGAAACCGAAGACAATATTATGATTTAGATGTATTTTTATTGTTATTGCTGGTTCAACTGCTGATTCTTTAACTTATAATTAGTAAGTAAACATCGGCATTTTTTACTAATAAACGTTAACGAGGTTTGAATTGTAAAACAATATAATGTTTTTGATGATTATTTGGTATTATAAATTCTTAATTTAATTTCATTATGTAGTAGATGGTCTGAAAATTATATTCTATAAATGTTTTGGTGAGATATTAACAGAGTGGAAGTAAAAATATAAGTATCTTGAGCAGGAATCTGCTTTCTTTTATTTATTTTTTATCTGACTTGATGTTAGATTTGTCCATATACATTTTTAATATTACTAAGATTTGTTAACTACACTAACTTCTCAATTCACTGATTTCCCTGATGAAATAATCTTAATTTTCTTAATATGTCAACCACAGTAGCCATCAAATGTATCTGATCGAACAAGGATCAAGGATCAATGTGTGTACAGATAATTATATTTGAGCCGTATACACTCTTGTGTGTATTTGACGGGGACTCTACCTAATTATCCACACAAATGCATAAATTTTGTCAAGTAACATAGAACTCATAAATCGTCAATTTATTTTTGTTGTCATTATATTCGACTTGATAAATTTTTCTTAGTAATAAATTGTGATATCCGAACCGAAATTAAAAAATTACTTTCAGGCAGTAATTAAAATGTCCATTTTTTTTTCAATGCGTTTAGACATGGCTACGTCTTATAATGATCCGTCCTATCGGCGCGTTACAGTAAAGTCACCATCAGATACATCTACACTTCAGGGTGGTCGAAAATATCTGAACATGCACTCTAACGCCTTGTCAATAGTTGTGGTCAGATGTTTCTGAGCGCCTTGTTTGCTCCGAAGTATCTGATGGCGACTGTACCGCGTTTTCGCAATCGAACAATAGAGAACACCGGACGGAAACCCGGACCTTTACCAAAATAGTTCAATAAAATTACTACAAAGATTTTTTAAACGTGTCGGTGAATGATGAAATCTTTTGCCTGCCCCATGGCCTTTTATATCGAATTTCAAATCCACATTTTACTGCCTTCTTACTAAGATTCGATATCAGCATTTAGGGCATAATTTTCAAAAGCAAAGAACAAATTTGAAAATATAAACCAATGTAGCTAAACAAATATTACTTTTTGCTAATTGAAAATCATGCCCGTGAATCGAGGTCCAAGTAATTTCTTAAATACTTCAACTATTTGTACTTTAATACACTATTATACTTTAATATAAAATGAGAATGTAAATATTTAAAATGGCTTCGTTTTGTATCGGTTTTGCTTCCAGCTTTAATGTCGCTCAAACGGACCGAGACATCAGGTTTTATTTAATTTATTAAACACACAACATCCGTGATGTGGTACTAACAGAAGTTCACAATAATCTTTAGGTTAAGTGATAATGTTATGTCGGTCATTACATATTTAATATTCTACATGAGTTAGCATATTTTATTATAAACTTTATTATAGTTTATATTTTGCTATTTTTATTGTTAATTATTGCGGATTGGTTTAAGAATTAAAGAGTTGTAATGTATTGGAGATCTAATAGGGACGATGTTTACAGGGTTTTAACGTTATGAAGATGACAGTCTTATTATGAAATTTTGAATAATATACTGGTTTGCTGCTATTAGAATAATTTACTTGTGACGTCTGCAAAAAAATGGCTATTCCTAAATCAATCCGTGTATTGTAAAGTAATTGTGTAGCATCGTATGTATATCAGAATTTTAGAAAATAAGAGGTGCATTGATAGCGTAATAATTTGTTTCATTCAGAAACAATTTTATATGGATAGTTTATTTGCAAACATGATAAAAGATGAAAAACCGGCCTATGTAGCATGGCCTAAGTGTTAGCTGTTTTCGTTACATCGCGAAATATTGTTAAGCAAAAGTATGTTAAGATATTGTTTAAATTTCAGTTGACAAATATACAATAATATTTTTTAACATGTGATTTTTATTTTAACCAATCCTCTTGTTACAATAATGTACTTAGAGTAAAACTCCAGCATGTTATATTATATTCTTTATTTTTCTAAACTTAATAAAAAAAAACAAATTCATGTACATTTCTTAGTATGCTCAGCATACATACATACTCTTTACTTTATCTATTCACATTGGATTTCTTCACTATCTATTTTATCTCTTAAAGATTATCTTATCTTTTTAAAGTCACTGCCTTAACCATAAAACAAACAATCATTTTACAACATAAATAATGTAACATTTTAGAATATGTACTACGTTCTTCAGAATACTTTACGTATCAGATATGTATTATAATTTGTGGATGATTTCCGTTCGCTGCTTCAATATCTGATACAGACTATTTGGTAAACAATAGAGCATCCAACATAATTTTGTTTATTTAAATTACCGATGATACTTATCTTATTGTATTCAATATGTCTTATACACGTAGGTATATTCGACTTTTTTATTAATTTTTAAATGACTTAATCCATAACAGATACGGGTTATTCTTCAAAAATATCATTACCCAGTCCACACATATACGAAAACTTAGAAGACCCCACCTGCCATGATCTACAAATAAAAACAAAAAATGCCATTCTAATGAGAAGGACTCTTCTGAGTATTCGTGGCCAGAGGAATGCTTTTCAAGAACAACCCAAAAATACGGCTACAGTCATTGCTCTCTTTTAGATTCGAATTGATTTGATATTTATACAAAATCAGCACAGTATGCAAAAGTGCGCAAACTACATTAATAGCCCCATGTTAACAGAAATTCAAGTGCCTTATGGAATCAAAAATCCGACCATACCAGCAGACGACTATACTACACGTCACTAAAAATGACGCGTTCAAATTTTTCACTATGTGCCGTTGTCGAAATGGGCTTGGAAGGCACTAAAATCTACTCACGGTTAATGCAGTCTTAACATTTTGACCACGCAAAATGTTAAAGGTACGAGTGCGTTATACCACAATTCCATACAAAGAATATTTTGTCGCGTAATGCATTCGTGCCTTCAGGCTCTGAAAGTCGGCACGTTTATTTCCTAAATAACATATGTACGAAAATTAAGATTCACTAGCTTGTATTGACGGCTAGTTCGAACCACTGCCTCAAAGCGTCACCCAGTACGTTTGGTAACGCGGATATATCGCGCAGTATGAGGTAGAAGGGGAACGGGAATGTGTCCAAATACTGTACGAAACCGGATAAAGTGTTTGTCGTCGGGTCGAGAAGGGGTCTTCGGATGTCCATGATGGAGTCCTGAAACAATAAGAATTTTGATTAATAAATTACCATAATAATATTACTTAATGAATAAATCGTATTATATCACTTTCTGAATAAATCTTCTTGAAAGCTAAGCTTTGATAAGTTTGCGAGTTCTATAATTATATTGTGTTAAAGTTAGCAAAATCAGACAACCGCGTTCTATTGACAAGCACATTTCGCAAATTAGTATTCTTCTCGAATTGTATGAAAGTCGAAATAATTTAAGACTGCCAGATTTCAAAACTTGAATATGTTGTTTTACCAACGTTTCAACCGCTTTCCCTTTTTTAGTACCATTAATTTTTAACAATTTTCTCTAGGTTCGGATTACTTTACTACATTTATTACTCATGGACAATGAATTCGGGTCATTTTCTATATAATTGTTCAGTGTTTCGGTGTTTAAGAATGCGAACAATCCGAATGAGATCCGAGTTAAATCATCTGTTCAGGAAAATGAAAGCGACTGAGACGCGACTACGATTAGTCAAATGCTAGAGTGATTTTATAAGCACTGCACTTATTAAAAATACGTACCTTATTATCCGGATTGTCGATAATAACGTAGACCAAGAATATCCCCTGCTGCCGCGCCCGTCGCACAGCTTGCAGCACTCTGGTCTCTCCCTCCGAGAATATCCCTCTACCGTCGCTCACAACCACCAACAATTTGGCATTCGGCGCGTCACTCCTCACATTCTGCTCTTCAAACATCACAGTACAGAAGTCTAGTAACTGCGCGATCTTGGTCTTCGTTTGTTCGAAGCGCAACTGTTCTAGAATCTTCGATCCGGAATGTTCAGAGAACTGTTCTGTGAATGGATGGAGCAAGTTGGGCTTCTCGCCGAAACTTAGGACGGCAAGGTCGCCGGACTCGAGGAGGTTTAGAGCCTGTAAAGAGTCAATGAGTGAGTATTCTAGTTATAGGGAACGTGCACGAACTATAGGTGACAGCACTAAACGACAAGAGACACGGGCGGGCAATAAAGGAAACTATCAACCCTGTCAAATCAAGCTGTCAATGTCAATACCTAAGTGTCAATGTCAAATATAGTAAGTCGTAGCTACACTAACGTTAATCGTCCTTTATCGCGATAAATTAACGACGTTTTCGTCAATGTGGCCCCAGCATGAGATGAATCTGATAGATCGAGAATCTGGTATTTTGGGAATACGGTGTTTTGGGCATGGGCGCCATTGTCGGTGGCGCTGCGGGCACAATAGCTGACTACTTTTGTCCTTCGAAGTACGAATGTCTGATCTACCTGAGAAACTAGTGCTAAGCTCTCAAAAGCGAGCTCCTTGCTCCTATTATCGGCCATGGAACTGGAGTCGTCCACGGCTATGGCGATCTTGTATTCTCTCCTCGCGGGCTTGGTGCGCCGCAACCAGATGCGGTCCTTGCGGAAGTGGGACGCGATGTACGGGATAACGCGCCGCATGTTGATGGCGCGGCCCGTTCGGAAGTCACCTGAAGATGCGTTATGGATTACAATACAATACAATACAAATATTCTTTATTGCACACCAGAAAAACATATTATAAGGGTACATTACATAATTAACATAACTTAAAGGTAGACAACAGGCGGTCTTATCGCTAAAAAGCGATCTCTTCCAGACAACCTTTGGGTGGCGGAATTGACGCAAAATTAAACCAGAAAGTAGGTGGTGCGAAGGGTAACGAAGCGAGAGCTAATTTAGTATCAAAAGTAAATACCCGTGAGGGCAAACATAAACATACATAAATAAATAGATAGATAAACCTACATATACATACATAAATACAAATAAATATTATAGGATTAGATATGTATAACAAAGTGGTTAAGTCAGACTTTTGTTATGAACAAAGAGATTCATCACGGGTCATGCACAAAGTACGTCACACGATTTTACAGACTTTTAGCCCCCCCCCCCCCTTCGTCACATTTGGTAAGACCCCCCCCCATGGGTGTCAGGTACTATATAATAATAAAATAAATAATAATAAATAAATAAATATTAGGGGACAATCTTACACAAATCGAACTAGCCCCATAGTAAGCTCAATAAGGCTTGTGTTATGGATACTAGACGACGATATATTTAATACATACAAATACTTAAATACATAGAAAACATCCATGGCTCAGGAACAAATATTCGTGCTCATCATACAAATAAATGCCCTTACCGGGATTCGAACCCAGGACCTGATGATATGGATATGAATGACCCCAATTTCTTAGTTATAGTTTTCCGATAAAATTGAGATAAGGCTTCATTAACCATTTCGACGTTACGTCGAACACAAACGATGCAAATAAGATGCCATGTCATAATAGTGTCAAAACCTGGTGAATGTAGGTATATATCACTCGACGCTCTGTGACGGATTAATCCGTCGTTGATCCTACGGTGTGGCCCCGACGTAGTAGTAATGGTAATACAGAACTACACTCCATACACAAACACTAATTACACCTATTCTTCATTCACGTGGAGTATCATTAAAAAGAACTTAATTAGTACATAATGTAGTGAACAATGTTTTGTTGGAATAATTGGTATAACGCTACCTGGTAAATCGCTTTGTGTTAAATTTGAATTTTTTTTTTTTTTACTTTTCATACAAAATAAATTAATATTGAGTTGATAATAATTTTAAAAGACACTTTTGAATTAGTCAAACGTACGAGTATAACTATGACAATGTTGGAATTATGACAGCTCATTTATACTGGTTGGTGATTAAATTAAGATAATGAATATTTTTAAAACGGCATGAATTACAACATTAGTTTCTTGGAGAAATTAACTTAATTAGATCTGAAGAATGTGCCCTCGAAGTTAACGGAGATCAATAAAAACACAGTGTATGTGGACTAAGTGTATGTAGTGTAGTTTAGTGTTACTGGAACGGTACATACCAGCTCGCCGCGACCTCTGCGTGGGCTCGAGCACGAGCCGCAGCCGCTCGCAGAGGCGGCTGGCGGCGCCGGCGCTGCGCCGCCACAGCGCGCGCCACGCCCCCTCCGCGCCGGCCCCGCCCCCGCGACCGTGAGCCAGCCACGAGCGGATACTCATGTACTCTTCGAGGGACATGTCGTCCGTGTGTTGGGTTACGTCCTCGAGTCTAAAGTAAATGCATATTATAATATAGCTGGGAAAAAGGAACCATAAGTATACTAGAGTCCGACCGAAATTTCGGTTTCGGCCTAGTTTCGGCTTAGTTTCAGTTTCGGTTGTCATCCGGCTGAAACCGAAACCGAATTCGAGAGGTATCGCACTGCGATCGGACAGTCGTTATTACACAAAGCACAAATATTTTTTTGAAATCATGATATGATAATTATGCTATTTAATGATTACTAAAAATATCAGAGAGTGAATGATTAATGGGTATGTTATTTAGAAATTTGACTGTTGTTTTTTTCATAAACATGTCCTTATATGGAAATTTCGGTTTCACCGAAACTGAGATCGAAGCCGAATTTCGGTTTCGGCCATAAACCCTAGTTTCGGTCGGACACTACTATCAAGAATCAGCAAAATTAATAGGCATAATATATATCGAATCAAAAACGGATCACTCACGCTGTAAAAAAGACGACACTCCAGTAATCGACGAGCAACGTTCGCGAGTACTCATGAGTCACGGAATGCCGAATGCACCCGAAACATGTTGAGTGGACTCTCGCTTTTTTTACAAAGTTAATGATGAGTTTTTAATTGAATATGTTTGAGTCTCACGGTAGTTTACTGAGGCATGATATATGACTGAAGGCAAAATCAAACTTAAAACCTTAAAAAGTCCAATATCTTAAATTATCTTGCATTGATAACCTTAGTTTTGATACTAAAATCAAAAATTGATTTAATGACGATAAAATCCAAAGTTGTTGGATTCGCTTCTAAGTCTGGGTTCATCTAATCTTGTTGCTTGATCAAAGTCGCAATAATAAATGATTCCATTGTATAGCAGATGTTTCACGTCTTTAAATTAGTGGCTATTATGAAATATCGTATTATGATCTTAATCTAATCCAATCTAAGTCTCACCTGGTATGATAAGTCGTGTCCAGCCCCCTGGGCACAGTGGTGGTCACCACTCCCTCCCCCTCCACTTCAATCCCGGTGTCTCCCGTGGCATCATCGCCGCCCTCTTTCTTGTTCCCAGACTTTTCTTTCTCTTTCTCAACGCCTTTCACTTTCTCCGATTTTATTTCGTCAGATTTCTCAACCTAAAATTAAATAATTAAATTTTAACTTGCTAAGCACATGTTAATACCACTATCGTGACACGGGCTTCATCATTATCAACCAAGTAATCCGTTGGTAGACACAGGTATCTTCGAGGATGCGCCAGCAGCGATTTGATTTACTGTTTCTTTATATTCAAATCGTCGTTCTGCAGAAGTCGCTATGTGTATTGTTTTCTTTTTTAGATTTTTGTATTTTATGCCTTATTGAATCTTATCGATATACGATAAAAAAAAGAAAAAGAAAAAAGAGAGAGAGAAAAAGACAAAAAAAGAAAGAAGAAAAAAAGAAAGAGAGTTCTGTAGAAATTTCGTTGCGAATAGCGTTTTTAGATATTAAATCAAGAAAGTCCCGAAATAATTGCATTCTTAATCTACACGCAAAAGTGTTTTCTGTAATTCTAACATGTAATATATCAGATGGTATTACCATCTGCTAGAACTTTCTACTATATTTTGAGATCATCATATCCTGAGCCCTGAGCCAAACTGAAGGCAAGCGCATCTGAGGACGTACGGCTATAGCAATATTGAAAAGGGAACATGTAAATTATGTACAAGCTATATAAATGTGCCCTTTTGGAAGTTGCTCATTCATTTTTATTATCACCTCTAAGTCCTCATCGTCTACGTCCATAGCGATCTCCTCATCGTCCTTCATGGCCTCGGCATCTTCGTCCTCCTGCTGAAGAGTTGGCTGCTGCTCTGCCTGTTCTTTAGTAGCTGCATCTATAGCCTAAAAATTAATAAATAATAACAAATGAATATTGGATACGAACTTTCTTGTTTACGTTTCTTTATCTATTATGGACTAGACTACTGGGAGTATAGTAGATACAAAGTGCAGCTAATAGCAAAGCAGATCAATTTATTATACAGATCACAAGAACCGAGCAAACGAAATAATAGTCTGTATTTATTGGAAACCGCATTTTCTTCAAGAAAAACTGACTTGTGATGTCACTGCTCAC
The DNA here is from genome assembly GCA_947034925.1 of Eudemis profundana. Classification (NCBI taxonomy): domain Eukaryota; kingdom Metazoa; phylum Arthropoda; class Insecta; order Lepidoptera; family Tortricidae; genus Eudemis; species Eudemis profundana. The sequence continues at coordinate 10,487,010 of OX344811.1, forward strand.
ATTAGTCAAATTTGTGCTTTATTTGTAGTTTTCGTAATGTTAAAATCATTGATGGCCCAAAAATTAGTAAGTATAGTTGGACTGATTCCGAGCAGTTTTTTCGGAAACATAATTTGATTGTTAGCGTTAATTAATTTATTACCCGACTGCGGCGAAGCCCAAAGGAGGGTTATGTGTTTGACCTGTATGTATGTATGTATGTCCGTTCCTGTGTCCGCTCGTAACTACTCAACGGCACATCCGATTTTGATAAATGATACACCATTAGATTCGTCTTGATGGTGCGAGTATCACTGGGTATGAAGTTCGTTAAAATAAAAAAAATGACGGATTTTATGCAGTTTCAAAGTGCATCGCGGTTGGGTTTTTTTTAGTAAAAATGTGGTTATTATTTTGATTATTGGAAAATACTAGAAAGGCTTCATAAAGTAAGTAAGCATTCACACCTGCAAGTCGTCCTTCTTGGCCTGTTTGACGTGTTGGAAGGCGTCGGCGTCCTTTTCACCACTGTCGTCGTTATTGGCGCCATCTTCACCTTCTTCCTCGCGCTCTACATTCAAGGTACGCGATTTCTTCTTGTCTTCGTTTACATCACCTGAAATAGTATATTACACAACTAGGGTGGTAATATAAAGAAAGGCCGAGATCGTAGACGTTCACATTTACTACACTTCTTTCTACTTAAGGCTCCACCAGAGCTGTGCGAGGAAAAAATTCACCAATCAACGTGCCTAGCCTCGTTCAGCGCGGCCCAGCATTGGTTTATTTGGAGGTAGCGGAGTACCTCGCACAGCTCTAAGGTAGAAACGCAGCTTTAGCCTATTACTACAGCATACCCAGAGTCCTTTCCTGATCTGTCTGCCCCGGTTTGTTCTCCTTCCTTTTGTTATTTTCCCGCGCCTGGTCCGCGCGGCTGGTGGCTTGCTTCTCGCCGCGATGCCCTTTGTCGCTCTTGTCTAGTTCTGACCGACCTGTGGACTGTCTGTCCTCGCCGACTTGCTCTTGCGCTTGTTCCTGGACAAGATAGTGAAACCAATTGCAATTTTAATTTGTTTTCTTGTAAGTATTATTGTTAGAACATTTTGCAATCTGGAGATCACAAATATTCAACATACCGTAGATGGTCCTTTTACAAAAGAAACTTTAATGAAATACCTGATAAATCGAATCTAATCTACGAGGGGCGTTCAATAAATTCTCGGTATTAATATCTTGCAACCTCTTTCAGTATTTTTTTTTGTTACTGGCCGCTAAGAGTCATTTATAGACTTCAAAAAAAAGTAAATATCGAATCGATATGTTCTTTAGTTTTTCTACAATTGCCGAAAAAACATGAACACTATGAGCGAATGCTGACACAGCTTCAAAAAGATATGCGTGTAGCTTGTTGTTCTGATTTTATTGAGCTGTGCGGTGAAAATCCTGATGAGGTGCTGCAAAAGATAGTTACTGGAGATGAAATCAGAAAGTAAACAGGAGTCCATGCAGTGGCACATTAAGGGTTCAGCTCATACCAAGAAGTTCAAGGTCATTCCTTGAGCTGGCAAGGTCTTGGCTGCAATATTTTTGGGTTGTGAAGGAATATTACTGATAGATTATAAAGAAAAAGGTGTAAATATAACAGGACAGTACTACGCTAACATTCTACGGCAATTAAGGGATGCAATCAAAGAAAAGAGGGAGGAAAATGAACCAAAGGTGTTCTGCTTCTGCATGACAACACCCCTGTGCGTACTGCTCATATTGCCAAGGCGGCCATTCTGGAATCTGGTTTTGAAACTATTACTCATCCATCGTATTAGTCCGGACTTAGCCCCCAGCGACTTCTTTTTGTTACCCAATTTTAAAAAGGATCTGCGTGGTAATCAATTTTCTGACGATGAAGCGTTGAAAGCAGCAGTGGAGGAGCATTTTGACACCAAAGATAAAACATATTTTTATGAGGGATGAAAAAAAATAATAATTCGATCTTTTAAGTGTATTGACATAGGGGGGGAGTATATCGAAAAATATCAAACCTATCGTATTTGTTTGTTTTTATTCATATACCGAGAATTTATTGAACGCCCCTCGTACATTATATAGAGATGAAAATTAAAACTGAACTGCGAAACATCATTATCATTTAGTTCGGTATTACTTACAAATGGTGCCGATTCCTCATCTTTCTTCTGTTCAGCATTAGTCTCAACGTTATCATCGGTGCCTTGCTCCATCTCCGCGTTCTCAGCCATCTCACCCGCTGCCGGGTCATCAGTAGACGGATTAGCTTGAGGTTTCGCGTCTTGCTTCTTTTCATCTACTTGATCATCCTCGTTGATCTTATCTGGATTATTGGGAAGTTCTTCTTGGTCTTTTTCTTCCAATTCTGGTTGCTCTGGTTGTTCCTGTTCAGTCTCCATATCGGGATTGTCAGTTTGATCGTTTTCTGTGGCCTCTTCATTTGTATTGTCTTCATCTTTGTTGTCCTCAGTTTCTGGGGCTTGGCTATCTTCTTTGTTTTGAGTGTCCTGAAAATTATGGAGTCAACTTATTTTACAGCTTCTTATTACACATATAGTTTTTTGACAGTAAATATAAGATCAATTGATGATTTAGTACTTAATACTTGAGTCTTACCGATTTAGCTGAATGGCTTTTCAATACATTCTTTCAATAAAATTAAATGAAATAAACAGTCAATATTCACCGACCTCTTTATTTTGACTATCTTCACCGTCCTGATTTTCGTTGCCCTCCTCATCACTGGACACCTCGAGCCCCGTGTTGTCTTTTTCCTTCTGTTCTTCCTCGGGCTCTTCTGGAATATTCTCTTTCATCACATCGATGTCGAACGGATTTTCTGTTTCAGTTTCACCCTCCTGTCAAACATTTATAAAGATAATTCCGTGGCTTATAATTCACAAATCAACTACAACGTTATAATAAATGAATAATTGGATCAGCTTACTTTGTCATCACCTGCTTCATCGCCATCCACATCCATGTTGTCGGGAAGATCAAAATCTTCGGGCTCTGGCAACGGTTGTTGGTTTCCATGGTAAGGATCCACCTTAAAACATAAAAAATTGTATCATAAAACAATCCCTTACTTTACTATCCACAATCTTTATCACACAAATCTCTTTGATTATTACGAGCCCCGATGCAAAAGATCTCGTCTAGTAAGAGCATTTTATTAGGCCCTACATTTTTTTTGAAAAAAAAAGGAGAGCACAAAATGATCTGGACAATAATGTTTAAAGAAAAAAAATTTCAACAACAAAGATATTGTGGAAACTTTATTAAAGAATCAAAATAAACTATCAGTGGTCCTATCACTCAGTTGTTTGATCTAAACAGGTCATGAGTATTTAGAAAAGTGTGATAGTTGCTTCGTGCTAGACGAACTATGCATTTGGGCTCGTATCTATACATCTAAATAATTGTTAAGTTAAATTTTTTACTTACTTGATCATCGTCAACTTCAGGTTCCTGCATTTCATTGATATCTTTCTTCTTTTTCTCTATTCCTTCAGTCCCATCATCTTGGCCCTGTTCTTCTTCCTTGGCCCCCATTTCTTTCTCACCCGTGCTCTCACCCTTGCCTTTCTCTTCTTTGTCTTTCTTATCGTTTTGCTCTTCGTCGATGTCTTCGTCATCAGAACCCCAGATTTGTTGATCTAACCTGTGAAGGAACAATCTTAATTACAATACATGCAAGCAATATACAGTTCCGTAAGTTTTCAATTAAAAAAATACTAATTGAACAATAACATATTTTCCTTAAGAATTCACATTTTATTGGTTTTAATATTTCCGTGTTGTTTATAATTGTACATGGTATTGACTTTCTTACTTTTCAGCTGCATTGTCCGTATCTCCCATTTGTTTGTCAGCATCATCTTCATCGTCTTCTTGATCTGAATCTCCTTCTAAAAACCAAATATTTTGCAAGTACTCAGTATAGTTTAATTCACATATAACTAAAAAGGTCTGTTCTCGCTTATAACAATGAGCGCATTTATGATATTTCTTTTACCAATATTATAAGGCAAAAATAGGTCTACCCCGCATTACTCCATCGCCACAGACTTTACCGTATGCTATCAGCTATCATAATATAATATACTAAATTACCTTTTTGCTCGACATCTTGCAAGTGGGAATCAAAGTCGTCAGTCATGTTGACTCCCTTCTCTTCTTCTTTACAGTCCCTTTCTTCCTCTTTCTTCTCCTCGCCTGGCCGCTGAGCATCGTCTAGTTGATCCTGAAACATGTTATTATCAACTACTCTACCTGATGCACATAAAAATAGGAAGTATAGACTCTTATTGAGAGGCTTTTTACCTATTTTTGTAACAACTGGACGGTGTTATGCATTATTGAATTAAACGTTACGGAAATTCTATTTACTTAATTCGATAATACCGTCCAATTAATAGTACCAATTATATTTTTTACCTGGTTTTCTATTCTTTCCGAAACGTCTTTCTGTCCCTCCCCGTCACCCAAGCCAGTCCCTCCGGTGAGTTTCCCAGGGCCACCATCGCCTTCACCGTCTTCCATATCCATATCCGACGGTTTACAGAATCTATAACAAAATTAAAGTTAACTAAATAAATATAAAAAATGCATCCGTAAAAGTTCTCAATCATAAATACAATACCAATTTAATTGTGTGAGAATTACATGTATCTGTATTATGTCATAATAAAGAAAAGATATTTCACAAATAATTTCTATGGGCTTACCCTTTCAAAGCCAAGTCAGAGAAAATCTTCAAAAGAACCGACAGCATCTTACAGGAAACTCTGTGCACTGCTACTTTTTGAGTCACGAAATATTGGACAAACAAAACAGTTTGCTCCAATATTGGAACCAATCTCATCACCACATTCTTCACTTCCTCCATATTATCTTGATTTTCAGTCGCTAAGAAATCTACATAATTGGCCAACAAGTTGTGCATTTTAGCTATCAAAGCCTCTAATTTAAGTGACTTCCCGTCACTGGATAATTTGTCCTGTAAAAGTTCTTTTAGATGATTATCTTCTAGGATTTCATTTGATTCTTTCTTTTCTTTCTCACCATTTTCAATAATGTCATCGATAGCATTCAGAAGGTCAACAGATGTCGACTTGTCTAGAGGTAAATGTTTCTTGTACACCGATTGAATCACCAGTAACATTGTGGCTACTAAATCTTCAGTGTCATTTATCAATTCAGTATTTTTACTGTGCGGCTGGTCTTCCATAGAAATATCAGTGGATTTTTCGTAAGCCTCGAGTTCTTGTAAGGTTTCTTTTACGTATCTAGATAGGTTTGCAATACTTTTTAATATAGGATGTTCAGAGAGCTCCTCGATTACTGCCGTTGATTCTAATTTAAAGTGGTATTCACTTAATACATTATCCAGGTCTTCTGCAATGCTTTCCAAATTCGAAATAGCTTCGTTACTAACGTCTATATGGCTTTGAGAAATGATCGGGGCAGGTCCAAGATCACTTCCAAGTTCTTTGGGCATGGTATTCGATAGTTTATATAGGGCAGTTTTTTGCTTGTCAACTATCGATATTACACCTTTTATTTTCTTGTATAAAGCGTGCCATTCATCGCTGTTCCTATAACAGCGTACAATTGGAGACTTAGATAGTACGACGTCGAATTCTGGCTCGTACTCTGGTCTGAGTTCTTTCTCGGGACAAGATTTTATAAGGACGCTAAACTGGTCCAGTAAAATGCTAGCATTAGCGTAACATTCTGTAAGCGTCTTTAGTTTTTCATTTAGGGTGGAAATGTTTAAGCCTGACGTATCGACGTCTAGGACAGCTGTCAGATTCGTGGTCAGAGTTCGCAAATCACAGAGATATCTGGCGTATTTCGATATGGACTTCTTTTGTGAGTTTGTTAATTTCTGAAAGGCAAATTTTAATTCATATTTAATACACAAATAGTTGCAACCAATACGTCAATGTAACAGAAACAATAATTTGCCAGAATTTAGGATGTCTGTTTGGATTCCGCTCCACCAATTACAGCTCACAAGATACTATCAGTAGCAGCAAGAGGCCAAAAGAAAACAAAAGACTATGTTCAACACGACTCGATATATATATTTAAGATAACATACCAGTAACTGTGCTGCGAATCCTTTACACCTCTCAATGTTTTGCATGCCTAAATCCTGATGTGGTGTCAAAAGAGCCGCGGACAGCGTTCTGTGACGAGCTATGTTCTTGTGGAAGTACTTTTCACAGCCTGACCATAGCAGACTGAGGGAGGCGTCACATCGCCTAGTGGAGAGAAAAATGAGGTTAGTTTATGTAGGTTTTTTAAAACTCTTTGACAGCGGCCTGATCCAGAAACATAATAGCACACAAAGGTCTACTCTCAAAAACAAGAGTGAATGGGCTGTAGACCCCACGCTGGCCAAGGGCGGGTTGGAGACTTCGTTTCACCTGCATACATCCGTGAATTCAAAGGTGTATGAATTCACGTATGTATGCAGGTTTCCTCATGAAGTTTATCCTTCGCTGATGATGTTTGTTTGTTCTTCCTTAAGGTATTAAGACATCTAAAACTGAGACAACTAAGGGCCTGTGCACACGGCGTCTTTTAAACGCGCCGTCGACGCGCGTTGCGTAGCGCCGTCTCTGTTTATTTTTAGGGTGTAAAAGGGACAACGCTACGAAACGCCGTCTGCACAGGCCCTAAGATACCGTCTATCGCCTTATGAAGGCAATATAGGAAAAAGAAAAACTCCTTTGAAAATTCTTACCTGCTCTTCAAATAACTCATAGCCGCATCCAAGTCCACAGGGGCTATAGTGAAGTCGTACAGTTCGTGTTCTGCCGCAGCTAATATGACGAGCCCGGTCCGGTAGTTCAGACCCATCGTGCTTAACGCCTTGAAGAGGTCAGCTACCGCCTTACGCTTCTGCTGGACTATGTTCTTTGCCTGCGATGTTTGCTTGTCTTTGGGGAGGGTTGCGTCAACCTATTAAGGTTTATACATACAATACACTTTATTGCAAACCGAAATAAGAATATATAAACAACAAGGTGAAATGAATAGTGGAGACACTATGTTGATACGTTGTTGAAGATTTAGAGACAGATCTAAGACCAGTAGGCGTATGATGCTACGCTTTGTCGCGCGATAAATAAATGATAAAGCATCTGTCACGTTCGGACAAATATGTGTGTGAGAGTGACGTAATGCTTTATCATTTATTTATCGCACGTAAACCGTAGCGTCATAAACCTACAGGTGTAGAGCTATGCCATATCTAGCGACTAACCTCAAAAGAGCCAAGATGAGAGCTGGTCTCGATGACAACAGTGACAAAGTCGTCCAGGGCTTGCACCAGCGAGGGATAGTTGGTATTGCTCATGGTCTCCTTGCACAGAACCTTAGCTTTGTTCAGCAAGCTTGGAACCTTTGAGAGAAGGCTGCCTTCCGCGATTACTCCGCATGGCTGCTCCGATTGGTCTAGATATTTCTAGAAATATAACAATATTTTTTCAGAACTATGAGAACATACCATGCAAATAAGGGAAACCAAAAAAACATCTATTTAGCAATACAATTCTTAAAAGTAGAAAGACCAAAAAAAGCATAAAAATTTTCAATTTCATGCTAGATCTAGACTATTTTTTTATAGAATTTCGAATGATCATACGAGAAGTTTGACCACTGCTTTAATTAATGAACTATTCAATCGTCATACAATGATGCAGTTCGTGCATTCTAACCACAAGTACACTATCAATATTAAAAACGAGCTACACTACTTTTAAGGTTCGGGGACTAAATATCGTCGACCGTAGGCTGAATTACGGTAAGGGACATTGTTTTGCCTGTCCCTTACCGTAATTCAGCCTACGGTCGACGATATGTGTGGGTGTGTAAATCGTGTTGTTTTATGGCACACACAGACCTGTATTCTTCTCTTACCAAGTATCAGTGTACGTAATAGAGTGCTTTCCTGACAGATCAAGTGTCCAATATGTCCGAATACACCTTTTCCACTGGCAATAAGAACTTCGCACCATATTTATGAAACGATTTATTCGATACATATTTTTGCACTTGACTGTACAAGTACCCAATTAGACGTGAACCGTTAAACATGCAAGGATGAACAATGGCATAACAAATTTAACCCAGCCACCTAATTCTAACTACAGTGCGAATACGATTATTTAATGTTACCTGAAGAAGCTGCGAAAAAAAAAAGTGTGTTAGTAACTTTATGAGGGTTATTAACATGAAGCCGAACATAGACAGCCGAGTGTTAAGTTTGAACTTTGAAAAGGAAGATAACAAAAAAGAAAACAATTGTTAACAGCCAAGGACCTTAAATAAACAGCCTGACGGAGACTCGCAATATTTTGCCAAGGGTGCGTATTCTATGAATATAAAATTATATTACCTTTATATTTCTCGGCATAATCATAAAGTTTTGGGTGTCGATCATGTAAGCGCCGCCCGTGGGGTTGACTCCAGTAGTCCTCTTCGGCCGGTCCCAGATGCCGACGTGATCGACCCCCGAATCGCTCGACTTGTCCACTAGGCACGACGCCACGGATTCTTTCAGCACATTCTAAAGATATTTGAAAAAATATTTTTAGTAAAAAAACCCGACCGCGGTGCACTTTAAAAGTGCATAAAATCCGCTATTTTGTTTATTTTAACGAACTTCAGACCCAGTGACACTCGCGCCATCAAGACGAATCTAATGATGTATAATTTATCAAAATCGGCTGTGCCGTTGAGTAGTTACGAGCGGACATAGGAACGGACATACATACATACATAAATACATACATATAGGTCAAACACATAACCCTCCTTTGGGCTTCGCCGCAGTCGGGTAATAAGACTAGCATCTTCCTCAGGCAAAAATATTAAGCAAAAAGAGAAAAAACGCTGCTCTTAAGGCAGATTATAAAAAAACCACGCGAAATGCGAACCCGATTCGCACACGAAGAGTTCCGTACAACAGTCAAGCCAAAAACGTTAAAACACATTACTTGTATACTCCTTTAATTTCCAATTTTATTTTGTTTTTATTATTTACTAGCGACCCGCCCCGGCTTCGCACGGGTGCAATGCTGATCCCAAGGACCATTAAAACAAGAGGACTGTCATTCTCCATACAAAAAGCTGTTCCCCGAATTTACAACGCCATCTATGTATAAGCTTGGTAAAAGAATTATATTATTTACAATTATTCAACTTTGCAAACGTGACACAGTATTTAAATGTTAGAATTTATTTATTATTAGCTGTTTGCGAACTAATTGTTACTATACTATGTTTCTTTGTTCAATTATAATATCGTTAAATGTTTAGTTTTTTAGCGCCATCTAGTTTTTGCCCGGAAATCCCCTAGCGGTCGGGTTACAATCCAAAGTATGGAGAATGACAGTCCTCTTGTTTTAATGGTCCTTGCTGATACTAAATGCATGTATTATACATATAAGCCTTCCTCTTGAATCACTCTATCTATTAAAAAACCGCATCAAAATCCGTTGCGTAGTTTTAAAGATCTAAGCAATACATAGCAATACATAGGGACAGACAGACGGCGGGAAGCGACTTTGTTTTATACCTCGTGTGTTCATAAGTTTTGAGACGATTTTTTGAAAGGCCCATAAAAATTAATTTTAAACTGGCGGCTTGATAAAAAGTTTTTAAATTTAAACGTTGTCAATTAGAAAAAAATTAGTTCGGGTGTTATTTTTCGGTGAACCGGATATTGAAATATGATCTAAATAATGATAAGGAATGATATAAAGGGCCTATAGTCGAAGAAAAGTCTACTACTTAAACGATCGTTTAAGAAAATTAAGGCTTCCATGATGTCAACAGTTGCTATGGAGACACGATCCCAAAAATATTTTGTTTACCAACGAAAAAATCTTCACCGTCGAAGAAAAGTTTAATCAACTAAAGCGATTCGTGCCTCTATTGACGAATGGCCCACACGATTGAAGGCCTGTGTTCAGTACAATGGCGACCATTTTGAATAATTTATATTTTATTTTTACCGTAATATAATGATTTTTCTTCTGTCTAAATTTCGTTTAAATACGTTAAACCGTGTTCAAGAAAAACCTGATTTTTTTCGTCTCAAAACTTATATTAATTATGAACATACGTGGTACTATGTAGTGATTGTTACTGTGTGAAATACATATTCTGTGTAAATTTCAAATCTCTAACTATTACGGTTCCAAAAATACAGACCTGTAATAGACGGACAGCGAAGGCTTAGTAATAGGGTCCTATTGGCACCCTTTGGGTAACCCTATAATCAACTATGTACTTACCTCAAACTCTTTAGTATGCTTATGCAAAGCCCTATGTGCTTTATCCACAGTGTCCTTAACACTCCAGTAGCTTAGGTCGCGGTCCCACGAGCAGATCTTCACAAAGTCTCGAAGCTTCTTTTCTATCGGTGCCCGTTTTTCCTTTATTTGGGCGGCCACTTGTGCGGCGAATTGGGCATAGTAGTTGTGTGTGTTCCAGAATATCGATAACAGTTCATCTGAAATAAAATAATAACTTTACTTTTTCTCAATTCAAAAAAAAAATTGAAAAAACAGCAAAGCATTTAATAAAAAAAAATATTACAAATAAATGTACTGATTTTCTTTAAGCGTCGGAAACCGAAATCATACTACTACTTTTGCCCAGTGTCAATTTGCTACGATCCGAATGTCCGAATAGGAAAGGTTCATATTAAATTTAACCTCACTTCGTCCACCGCTTTTGTGCAGTTTGTAACGCGGCAAACCTCCTTGGCGCAGTACTGGCCGGTTAGAAACTTTTACGAACGTACAGCATTTACGATCGTCTTTTTTTTTCACGGAGACATTTTCGGTCGCTTTTCACATTGCCGTGATATCTTGTTATTTGCTAAACAGACTGACATATTATGATATTTTAAACTGCTTAAATATTAATTACTGTGTAGATATATAAATACTCGTAAGGGCTGCCGCTTCGCAGGTACTTTTGTTTTTATATATTTTACTATGTTCTTTTTGTAACTTTCAAACTCAATCCAAGTCTTATTAATTAAATGTTCACTGGTCTTGGCAAAGAATAAATGAGACTTGGATTGGTTTGAGACAAACGCTAACGGGAGGATTGTTCCAGCCCTTTTTACTGGATTGAAGTTGTGTGAAGTCGCTTCCGTTTATCGTATCGACTGATGCAGAATAGCGCTTCTGAACTGGTCTGGAGCTGGCTTCGAACTAGGAACTGAAAACCTATACCTACCTATCCTGAAGTCCCGACTCTTCACCGCCATCCAGTCTCCCAGCACCGTTAAGGCCAGTGACCTTCCTTTGTACATACCTACTGCGTACTGACGGAATGCCGTTTCACCTTAATTTTATTGTATATAGTTTTATTATTTAATTTTATTACATTTTTTTATAACCACGGCTCGAGTTTTACTCCCGACTCTAGCCGGGCTACATTGGCGCCCAACGTGGGGCATAATTTCGGCAGAGAGTTAGTGCCATGCGGGTCTTTCTATGGTGCCGCAGACTCTAATGACGTCGATTATGACGATCTCATTTTTGCACCTCGTGACATTTATGCTGAGAATTTAGGTCACTTGTCGCCTATCTTAGATAAAGTGCAGACAGCAATTTGGGAAGCTCATGTAAAAAATTGTAAATACTACAACTTGAGGCGTAAACAGGCCGAATTTAATGAAGGTGATGTTGTATGGCGCCGTAACTACCAATTAAGTGACGCTGGTAAATATTTTACCGCAAAATTGGCTCCCAAATATGTTAAGTGTACAGTATTGAAAAAGTTGTCACCTCTTGTGTATGAATTGGCTGACAATAATGGACGTGCGATAGGTAAATGGCACATTAAAGATTTAAAATTGTAAATATTGTGTAGTTGTATATTTTCTGTTATTTTCTGCCTGGAATTTTCCTGTGTTATCCAACTTGGAAAATTCTCCTGGGCGCGCGGGGTACTGTAACGCGGCAAACCTCCTTGGCGCAGTACTGGCCGGTTAGAAACTTTTACGAACGTACAGCATTTACGATCGTCTTTTTTTTTCACGGAGACATTTTCGGTCGCTTTTCACATTGCCGTGATATCTTGTTATTTGCTAAACAGACTGACATATTATGATATTTTAAACTGCTTAAATATTAATTACTGTGTAGATATATAAATACTCGTAAGGGCTGCCGCTTCGCAGGTACTTTTGTTTTTATATATTTTACTATGTTCTTTTTGTAACTTTCAAACTCAATCCAAGTCTTATTAATTAAATGTTCACTGGTCTTGGCAAAGAATAAATGAGACTTGGATTGGTTTGAGACAAACGCTAACGGGAGGATTGTTCCAGCCCTTTTTACTGGATTGAAGTTGTGTGAAGTCGCTTCCGTTTATCGTATCGACTGATGCAGAATAGCGCTTCTGAACTGGTCTGGAGCTGGCTTCGAACTAGGAACTGAAAACCTATACCTACCTATCCTGAAGTCCCGACTCTTCACCGCCATCCAGTCTCCCAGCACCGTTAAGGCCAGTGACCTTCCTTTGTACATACCTACTGCGTACTGACGGAATGCCGTTTCACCTTAATTTTATTGTATATAGTTTTATTATTTAATTTTATTACATTTTTTTATAACCACGGCTCGAGTTTTACTCCCGACTCTAGCCGGGCTACAAGTTCCTTCGTCTTTTTGTTAACCAGCTCGGCTGTTCGTATATTTTTTTTATTTAAATCCATATACAGTTCGATTTTCGTTAGCTGTTCTAGGAGAGTTTAGGCTAGGGTAGGAGGGCTATTGTTTGCTAACAATTTTCTAACGTCAAGATGCACTTTTTTCAAAGTCAAACGCAAGAAACCTGATGCTCAAACTGTTGTCTTGAGTTGCTTAATTTATGAGAATAATAGTTATCGAAAAATATGCATCGTGAGGACTAATTTAATACTCACGACAGCTAATGAGAATCGGGCTGTATGCCCGTTAATAACTACATAAATAGAAACAAAAAACCTCTTTACCTCGTCTCTGACTCCTCTCGACGTGTACGAGATGACAATGGTACACGTACAGTATGTCCAGCCTGACTTCGTATTCCGCCAGGTTCGAGGTCTCCATGAAATCTTTCAGCACTTTGATGACTCGGTCCGCTGGCACTGGCTCGCTGTCTTCGTCCAGATATGAGTTGATGACAGAGTATACGTAGAACCAGTATTTGTGGGCTTCAGATTGTTTCCTAAAATATGAGTCATAATAATTTTAGATAGTAATTATAGTAAAGGTTGATCTAAAAGAGCGGAACGCCCTGAAAACATTTGTAAGGGATTGACGTTAGTGAGGCCTGAGTGGAAAAGGTCAGGGCCAAACAAATTGTTTCCGAATGTTAAATATACCCTAAGTCATCAGATATGTTAACACTTCGAGTGCCACCGACTCGATAATCGGATTCAACGGCACGATTTTTGCTACATACGGGGATTCGCGTACTATGGAGTACGGCGTAGCAAATCATTAATCCCATCAAGCTAGATCCTACCAGATGTCAAATAGTTGTTCTAAACTGGTGCCACCTTTAAAGCAACAGCGTACATTCCGTTTTTGACGGCATACAAACAAATAACATGAGACATAGGTACATAATACAATGGACAATGAATTCGGGTAATTATACACACAACAACAACAGCAATTATATAGAAAATAACCCGTGTAAGTGTATTATAAAATATGATGCTCACGATGTCGATTCGGTTAAAAAGATGGATATACGTTTTAATCAATCTTGCAGCGTCAAAATTTGCTGATAGATAATTTTACCTGTGGTACACATTGTTAAGGCACTCCTTCCAGTGTCCCATCTCCAACTTCCTCCAGTTAATGATCTGCTGCCCGACCTCCAGTGAGATGTCTATCAAGTTGTTCCCTTTATGAGCGTTCTTGTTCCACTCCTCGATTTTGTCCCGGAGGAGTTCCAAACCGGTCAGGAAACGGGACACGGGACTGGTTACCGGAAAACTTAGTATTCTGTTCGCGATTACGATTATCTGAAAATAAAATTTTGTGTTTACTCATTTAGAAGTTCTAAACTCATACACTATGTCGAGCTTGATTCCTACTAGTTCAGTCATTATAGATTTTGACCCGTGAATAATCAGTTCTTGGATTTTTTTCGTAGGTCCCTCGAGGGGGTCACTGGGCACTCCTAGTCCCAAATTCAAAAAGTAGACTGAATCAGGCTCCTGCGTATATTCGAGAAACGGTTTTTCTTGAATAACTCGGCTATTTTTGATTTTACAGTAAAACCGTGAGGACAGAAATTGTAGGAAATTTGATTCTCTACAAGTTTGGTCATCACAACTTTTCTTCTAGGATCGATATTTATTTACGGAGGCCCCTTACATCTCCATTAAGGCTCGTCATCGAAAATTTAAGCTATTTTTTAGTGAGATTTTTGTAAAATCTACATTATGAAATGGGCTGCTTTTCAGATATGTGTTTTTTGACTATATAACCTATCCAGTGATTACGGTGGAAACATGTTTGCTTAAAATTTCTTCGATAGATAAGAGATCCGAAAATGCGTCTTTAAATTCCGTTTTTTGTGTAGTATGAACAAACAACCGATTAATAAACGGTAAAATTATGTAAAAATGTCATTCATGCCTTTATCTTTTAAGTGATTAAAAAAAATGTTAATAAAACATAATAATATCTTTGATTTAATCGTATTTTTATATCTGGCGCTTACGCCAAAAAACCCAGGCACGTACTGTATATGGCGTTCTCTTTCTGTGATGCGCGTGAACTATAAATGCGTCCCTTATTACAAGTAACGCCCATTCGCCGGTGAGGCTTTACAGAGGTCGGACCTGTGTTCGTTTGTCCCAGCGGCCGCGTCGCGACTAGTGGGCCATTCTGAAGGTGTAGAAAGAACTTCCTATTTTCGAGCGCGGGCACACTGTTTTTATAGCCGAACGGCTCAACGAGCGGGCGCGTAATGCACCTCGGCCAAAGTATTAGTCTATAGTTCGAATCCTCGAGATGGTCACTTTTTTTTACTTATTAATAATATGAAAACATGTTTATTATTTATGTTTTGGCATTTTTGGATAAAATAAAATACATAACAAAACATTTATATTTATCTATAACAAAGTATGTGTATCGTCGCCTGGTACGCCCATAGTACATGCTTTGCTTAGTTTGGGCCTAGGTCGATTTGTGTAAGATTGTCCCTGATATTTATTTATTTAAATATGAAATACCTACATAACAGTATAATACCTATATAACCGCTGAAACATTTTCGGACGATTTAATAAATCATGCTGTTCAAAAATGTAATTTGTTTATAATTAACTAACTTATGCCCGCAACTTCGTCTGCGGTGTAAATTATAATTAGGCAATTAATCTTAATAGGCAATAAATAGTTTCTGATATTTGTTCATAAATTTTGGGCCAAAAACTGCACAGTGCACATTTACAGCGAAAATTAATTCTTTAGTCCATTTAAGGATTATTTCCAAAAAATTAAATGCACTTAATTAACCACTTGTTACTAACACAAAAAAGCAATCTACTAATTACTATATGTTACGCATGGAGTTAGAAACCTTTTACTTTAAAAATTGTACAGTCTCTAAACAAACTTTCAACCCCTACCTATTCAACCGGTTTTCGAGATAAATTTTAATGAACGATGAAATCATTTGAGTTCTATTCAGTTTAATCAGTTTTAGATACCCTACTTTAAAAATCATTTGGTCCCTTTATAAAGTTTTAGCCCCCATTTGACCCTTTTTGGGGATGAAATTCAAAAAACGGTTTAACTTTTTTTCTGTGCCCTTATTGAAGGATCTATGTACTAAGTATCAGATTTCCTACTTCAAAAATCCTTTGGACCCTATACAGAGTTTTGAACCCCCATTTAAACCCCTTTGGGGATAAATTTCAAAAAACTGCATTCACTTTTCTTTTCTCTTTTGGATGAGTTCAAGATCTACTACAAAAATCGTTTAGTCCTTTTACAAAGTTTCAACCCCTGTTTGATCCCTTTTTAGGGATGAATTTCGTAAAACGGTAAAACTACTTTTCGTTTTTATTCTTATTGAGGAGTCCATGTACGATGTCTCAGAGCTCCTACTTCAAAATCCGTTTGGTCCCCGTACAAAGATTCAACCCCTATTAAACCTCTTTTGGGGATGAATTTCGAAAAACCGTGAAATTACCCCCTGTACTTATGTTGAGGAAACTATGTACGATGTCTCAGAGCTCCCAACTTCAAAAATCGTTTCAACCCCCATTTAACCCCTGTTGGGGATGAATTTCGAAAAACGGTAAAATACTTTCTTCGACCTTTATTGAAGAGTCTCAGATCTGTAACTTAAAAATAATTTGGTCCCTATACAATATTTCAACCCCTGTTTAACCTCTTTTAGGAATGAATTTCGAAAAAGGGTAAAATACCTTTTGTCTATTCATATTCAAGGGTGAATGAATTTCGAAAAACGGTAAAACCACTTTTCTTTATTCTTATTGAGGAGTCTATGTACGATGTCTCAGAGCTCCAACTTCAAAAATCGATTGGTCCCTATACAAAGTTTCAACCCCCATTTAACCCATTTCGGGGATGAATTACGAAAAACCGTGAAATGACCTTCCTGTATTCATATTGAAGGGTCTATGTGCGAACTCTCTGATTTCCAACTTTTAAAATCGTTTGGTCCCTTTACAAAGTTTCAACTCCCATTTAACCCCTTTCGGGGATGAATTTCGAAAAACCGTGAAATTACTTTCCTGTACTCATATTGAAGGGTCTATGTCCGAAGTCTCAGATCTCCAACTTCAAAAGTCATTTGGTGCCTATACAAAGTTTCAACCCCCGTTTAACCCCTTTTAGGGATGAATTTTGAAAAACGGTGAAATTACTTTTTTCATATTATATTGAAAAGTCTATGTACGAAGTTTCAGATCTCCTACTTTAAGAATCGTGTGGTCCCCATATAAACTTTCAACCCCCACTTAACCCCCTTCGGGGATGAATTTCGAAAAACCGCGAAATTTCTTTCCTGTACTCATATTGAAGGGTCTATGTGCAAAGTCTCAGATCTCCAACTTAAAAAATCATTAGGTACCTATACAAAGTTTCAACCCCCGTTTAACCCCTTTTAGGGATGAATTTCGAAAAACGGTGAAATTACTTTTTTCAACTTATATTGAAGAGTCTATGTTCGAAGTCTCAGATCTCCTACTTTAAAAATCGTGTGGTCTCAATTTAAACTTTCAACCCCCATTTAACCCCTTTCGGGGATGAATTTCGAAAAACCGTGAAATTACTTTCCTGTACTTATATTGAAGGGTCTATGTCCGAAGTCTCAGATCTCCAACTTTAAAAATTGTTTGGTCCCTATACAAAGTTTCAACCCCCGTTTAACCCCTTTTAGGGATGAATTTCGAAAAATCCCTTCTTATCCCTTACTTACGTTATACAACCACCCTACTGTGAAAATTTCAAGTTCCTAGCTTCAGTAGTTTCGGCTGTGCGTTGATGAGCCAGTAAGTCAGTCAGTCAGTCAGTCAGGACATCTTCTTTTATATATATAGACTTCTTTTATATATATATAGATTACCTAACTAATTTTTATCTTGTATCTATTTACTGGAATATTCTGTTCTAAATCTTTCAACCTCTCTCCTCTATTTTTAGGGTTCCGTACCTAAATGGTAAAAAAGGAACCCTTATGGTGCGACTCTGTTTGTCTGTCCGTCTGTCACAGCAAGATATCTCAGGATCTACTGATGCTATCGACTTGAAATTTGGAATAGTGTTAAAAACCACTAACCCGAGCCTATTGGATGGAAAAAAATCTTATGCCTTTTTTTTTTTACTTTTTTTAAAGGGGTCCGTAATGGAACTCTGAAAAAAGCAAGTAGGGCTATTATATCGAGTGGGGTATCAAATGAAAGGGCTTGATTTGTAGATTAAAATGCCGTTTTTTTTTTCTTAAATAAGTAGTTTTTGATTAATATGACGAAAAACGTCAAAAAAATACCATTCCCCATTCATTCATTCATTCATTCTATTATCTTCGAAGTTACTGAACAGAAAAATCTGTAATAATGAGTTGAGTGTACGATGATCGGCGCTAGCGAGTTTCTCGTATCGAGATTCAGTGCACCTCTCTCGCACGCGCCAATAGTACGAAAGAGATAGACTGTCGAAAAGTCAACTAATGGTAGGTACAGGGTCAGTCACAGCAGTGTATTTGTTTGCGAAGGACGTATAGGTACGATTCCTTCTTGTGATTGTGAGCCTTACTTGCGGTCCCTCCCTACAGTGAATCATATTGTAAATATTTTATAGTTGTAAATAAGTACGTAGTAAATAAGTAATTATATAGATGCTGTGCAAGATTGCACAGCCTTTTTATAGGTTTTTTTACTATCTTACTATATTATTAGTAAATAAAATTTGAATACTTACGGTCCAAGTTTATTATAAATAAATAATTTATGAGTAATAAATTCTTAAATCACAAATAAATAAATATCTTGGACAATCTTACACAAATCGACCTAGTCCCAAACTATAAGCAAAGTCATCACTAACCCAATGTAACACGCCACCTGTTGCATATTTTTGAAAACAGCTAACTTTCGCCTTAAATTACTACACGTTGCGGTAATTCAGCAATTTAATTATAGAGGGCTCTAGCTCTCATAGCTGCCAGCACTAGAACTACTAGACGTCGCGTTGTAATTATCGAAGCGTCGTATTAGCGAAGAGCACTCTAGGCTCCGCCCATACCCTCAAGGACGTTAGCGCGTGTAGGAGCCTTAATTTTAGTATATGCCTTTTTATTTTCTATTTTTCTTAGTAATTTATCTTGTTTTGACGCCTAGAGACCCTTTACATCTCTTAAATTGTAGTTTTATGTTTATTGAAATGTATTTAGTTAAGTAGTTGTTTGTGATATGCAATGTAATATTGTCACAATTATTGTAATGTGTTTAAAAGAGAAACTGGTGAGTTTCTTCCGGCGCTTCTTCTCACCAGAATGTCATCTGCCGAAGCGCCAAAAGAATCAGACATGTGAAAGAGCCCTTGAGGCCTACTTGCAGAAATAAATTATTTCATTTCATTTCATTTCATTATACTGGCACTTTTAATCGCCCACATAACACAATATGTCACTTTTTTTAACCCACTTTTACAGCAACAGAAATTGGAGTGATCCCTATCTGGGATATTCGGATCTGACGGCAAGTCCTGAGGACGCGACCCCTTTGTACTGTTGTCTTCTTTGTTCCGGTGTGTGTACGACTTAAAACTTTTTGTGCCATCGTTGCTTCAAGAAATGTATGTATGGAATTTTAAAAACCGTATATAAGGATTTTTAAAATAATGATATATAATGGTTTTTAAAATTGGTGTAGCTGTAGATTGGTGTAGTACTTACATCTTTCAACGTTGGAAAGTCCGGCCACTGATCTAACAACGCATTCGTGCTCTCTTTCACTCGTTGCAGCAGCGGTAAGCACTGTCTCGTTTCGGAGACCCACGGGGAATGGTAGAAGTCTATTTTCTGGTTAGTCGAATCTGTAAAATGAAGACATGTAATATCAGGGCTAAGTTATAGCCAAGTTATTTATTAATGACAATTCTGCTAATAATTGAAGTTTTAAAAGAAACTAAGCGAACAACAAGTGAGCAGCTTATAACACATGCAACTTATCAAGCGAAGGTTTCAAATGCGTCTAGTGGTTAAAGTTTTTGGATCGAACACATTATCTAAGATGTAGGTTGTATCAGCCATACTCACCAATTCCGTCAATTTTCTCTTTTATCTGAGATATGAGCACCATCAAGCTCGGAGTCACTGCACCTTCAAATTCCGCATCCAATGCTTCCCAAGCATTGGTCATAACCCGACTAAATATAGGATACCTCTGCACCAAAGGATTAATGACGTTATTTCCTACCATCCTCTTTGGGGTGGGTAACCATTCTGCAGAAGTCAAATTTCGAACGAAATTCGAATGCCATTTATAAATTAGGGTCACGTCTTCTGAGCTTATAAGGTGTTTCGTTTTTTTAATGTCTGTGGTCGGTTTGAGTTTCTTTTGTTCTAGTGTTGGCGCCTTGAATTCGGCAAAGTCGTGATCAGAGTATGAAGGGAACATTTCTAGGATTTCTTGATATGCTTCTGTCTCTTCGTCTACATCTTCACATTTCGATCTATAATAATAAAATATAGTATATAGTGTACCTATTCTTTATTTAGGAAACCAACTCTAACTGCAAATAGCACCCTTTCTTAACCCAAACTGCAATATTCTCATAAATATAGTCATCCCACTCAAATGAAAAATTAGTACGACTTTTACGATGAAATTGGGGCTTTAGGCTTATTATGCGGTTAGGCAGCTCATTTACAAAATGAATGGATACAATATAAATACAAATTTAAATACGCTCTTATTCGCTTATAGGATATTCAATTATATATAGAACAATAGCATTATACATTTCACGAATTCAAACATCAAATAAAAACCTTTGTGCCTAAGAAGTTCAAATTGAATTTAACAGTGAAATAACACTCACTTAGTCACATATAAAGCTTCATCGTCCTGTTTTTTCTTTTCAATGTCTCTCTGCTGCTTCTCCCAGGCCTTGACGATGCTGTTAAGAGTTGTCATCACGCTGTTGAATGCTATCCGATCTGCCCGCTCTGTCGCCGTGCAGTGCATTTTGATCTCTGATAGATTCATCTTTAGGATTCTGTAAAAGAAACCATTATATTAGGCATTTCTGAGTAGTCTAAAACGAATTTTAATACGCGGTTTAGCTCCGCATTTAAAGGCAACTTCAGCTTCAAACGAAAAAATCTTCTGGCCTAGACTAGAATAGACAGTTTATAAATCACAGTTTAATAACGACTACTTAGTATACTACGGTTTCCCTGGTTAGCGGTGGTAACTTCTCCATCTCCATCTCCGAATAGATTGTTATTCCAGTATGGACCTTGTATCTTACAAATGAAACTTGCTAGTTAAACGGTATATGCTTATTTAGAAAATGTGTTTAGTCCCATAACTACGTAGGATATCATTTCTGACATTTCTTTCATTTTCTTGCGAAGCTTTTATAAATAGCATTTCAGATAATTTCTGTAAAAATACTTACTCCATACACTCCGTTTCTACTTCCAGTGTACTTCCATTTGTTGCTATGATATTCCTGCTCAGCAGCTGCATAACACTGGACTTTACAAAACGATTCAAAAACTTGGCCTTCTCATCCTTATTCGGTATGTTATTAGGGTATACCATTAAATCATTTATTACTTCATTCAGAATAGGTCCTTGCTCGATTTTAGCAACCATTTCTCGTATAAGATCGTTCAAAGTGGTTACGCTGTGGATAACTTCTGATACCGAACTTTGCAGCGGTTTCGCCAAGTCTGGGAACGCCTCAGAATAAGTCGTCTCCATTTTCTTATAAAACGCGTTTACAGAATACAGCCAGGATGCAGTCTCTTTTATGATGGTTTGTGCTTGTGCCATTGAGGTTTTGTTGAGTGTATTTGTTTGTAAGACACTTAACAGTTCGTTACAGATTCGACGAAGGTTTGATGACAGATCTCCTATCGATTTAGGCGAGAGCACTGATTTTGCGAAATGTCTGCAGTCCTGAAAGAAATTAAAGCATATAGAGCCACTTCTTTTCACTATATTATTGGAAGATATCGCTCAGACTGAACAAAACCGATTTTCGACTAAAACACATGCAAACTCTATTAACATCTTCGAGAAACGTCTATATTTCACAAACTTACCTTCGCAAACGAGTTATATGACGGTTCCTTCGGTCTATATGTATTTCCTTCTGCATATTTATGTACTTTTTCACTAATGCTCCTTCTTAGTTCTAGTATAATAGAGCAATATGGGTGCACTTTCTCTAAGGCCCTCCTCTTATCGCTGTCCTTAACAAAGGACTCAACTGACACATCAGAGGCCTTTTCAATATTGTTGTGCTCAGATACACTGCCTGATACAAGTCCATGCATATAATAAGCGCTTAACAACGCCTCAAATATTTGAATATCTTCTTCTATATATGTAACTTTGAGTTTGTACTTCTCTACTTGGTCTACTGGGCTGACTTCTGTCATTATTTTCACCATTATAAGACCCGTCAGCAGTGATAGCTCAGCCGTTAATACTTTTATATGTGATTTCTCGATCGAAGTTGTTCGGTTCCTGTTTAAACTTTGCTGAAGGCTTATAAACATCCTATTCGTTTCTCCAATCATTTCCGTCAACGTGGGGTGATCTTTTAAATAGTCTTGCAGTGTCGCGTACGTTTTGTCTGATTGTTTTGAGAATATGATGGATTGTAAGAAGAACATTAGCTGTTCGTATTTCCTCATTTCGAACAAGGCGTCAGCTTTTCTAAAAAAAAAGTGAACTTTTAACAGAGTTCTTTATATGAAAGAAACATGTTGTTTCTTCATTGGTTTTTAATGCGGGTAAATTACACCACATTTCTATGTTACATATATAGACACATTTTAAACAGAGTTGTGAGAAATGTCGACAGTTAAGCAAGAAGATTTTTGCGTGATTTAACTTACATTTTCATAGAAGTAGCGCAATCTAGCGTTGCGATATTTTTCCAAACCACGTTCAGTATCGTGCCCAAGAGTTTTGAATATTCTTCTCTATCTTGTAGCGCTACTGTCTCATATGCGAGTAAATGTCGAGACTCTGCAAAAAGAGAGCAAAATATCATGCCTACTCGTCACACCTATGCTACATGTCTATTTACTGTATTAAAAGCACCATAATTATATTTTCTGGTTACCTGAGCTGTCAACTGTGGTCAACTTTTGCAGATAATAAGGCAATAATGGCAGATTGGCAGACAGCCTCTTGGTGTTGGTAGGGATTAGCTCCAAATCGTCTTCAGGATTCGTACTGTTCAGCTTAAGGAACGGCAACGGATACAACGCGGGCGAATTTACTAGTGCTTTGTAAAATTCATCCCAGAATTTTGCAGGGAGCGTCGAGATTCTAAAAAGGAAAAAAATACGTGGGATTACAAAAGCTGCGACGCTAAATAAAGAAAACATTAATAAGGAAAAAAAATACCTGAGAGATAATGTGTTTTGATTTCCATTGCACAGTTTTTCAATTATCTGCAGAAGATTAAACAGTGCTGGAGGAAATCCTTTGCTTACTTTCGCTAGATGTGTTAAATTCGTTAAGATAACTATAAAATGTTGTATCTTATCTTCTTTTATGTTTTCGCCTTGAGAAAGCTTATAGATCAAGTCTATGAATTCTATCTTCACCATGTCAAATACTCGTTGCATGACATATCCGTTAATAGGGAGAAGTTTTACTTCCACGCCCGCTTTTGCATTTTTGTTCATTTCTAGCATTTTTGTGATATTTTCCTGTATCGTTGTCAAAATTGTGCTATCGGGAACATCTAGTGCTAAACACATATCTGTAGACATGGTTGTATCTAGGGACAACTTTGCAGCTTGTGCCTCAATAGGCTGACTCATATCTAAAGTCACTAGTTTATAAACTTCTGTTCTTGCTACTCCCAGCTCATACTCATCCTCATTTACATAAAGCTTTGGTTGACCTTTGACTTTCCGCAACTTTTTACTCAGTTTCGCGATGTCTGTGTTATCTTGGTCGTTATGGAGCATGGCTTTTGTAGCTCTCTCAAACTTATCACGCAAAGCGTGCTTCGCTGGCAGCAGTTTGAAAAGTTGGCCCATCAGATGTTTTTGAACCCATTTACAGTGCATGTAAAGCAAAGGCACTATTTCTTCCTTCAGTATCGGTGTTCTTTTATTTTTCTTCGTCACAAATATCGGAAGCGAGCACACTTTGAGTAAACGGTTTCTCCAATTTAAAACTTGAATTATTTGGCACGCTGTCTCATCATCTAAACAATCTTGTTCGTAGATTATTATAGATTTGATATACTCATCAATAATTTCAGTGTATTTTTTACAGTGCTTTAGGATGGGATACTCAACAAAATCATCAGTTAGTGTTCCCGCTGCAACTGCTTTAGAATAATCAACGGCAGAAAAATTGTTTTCAGGCAAGTTCCTTTTATTTAAAGTTTTCCATAATTCATCGTAAAGTGTCACTGATTTCATATTCGCTTCTGTGATCTCGTTTTCATCAAGCTGCTGGGATTCTGGGTAAAATCTTTTGGATGATTCAGAATGACCTTTTAAACTCCCAACGGTCAATGCAGCATCATTAAATTGGCGAGTTAATTCTTCGTACCTATTAGACGTGTTCTGTATGTTTTCTTTTAATATGGCATATATTATCTGCATACTTTCCTCTGTGCATCTTTGGTATGAGGTGAAAATACTCATTAGTAATGCTAAGTCCGAGCAATTGTCAAGTGATTGTTGAACCGCGGGATAAGCAATTTGTTTAGCGATTTCGTACTTCGAATTTGAGCATAAACCTTTCACGGTCAATGTATGGCTGGTATCTCTTGTTTCAAAGGGTCTGTATTCTTCTTGGCTTATTCTTTCTTCTAAAGCCTTTAACATTGTATTTTTCATTTCAGCCAGCGATGTGTTTACGTTGGAAGTAAAGTCGCCACCACTTCTTGGTTTGATGTAAACATCTGAAAAGCTGTTGACTAATGCCATCTTATGGGAGATACCTCTGACTATTTGTTGCCAAGTGAGATAGGCTGCTTGGAGCAAGTGAGAGATGGTCGGACGTTCCAAACCTGTAAAACACATATATATTAACCGGTTTATGTTTAGTAACAAGCAGAAAGCACATAGATAAAAATGTAAAAGACAATAATATCGACAATAGGGCAAAGGTCTCACAATGAATTATGAAAAAATACAAACCTTGAACGAAAGAAGTCATCAGCTCATGACAGCTAACACAAATTTCATGATAGTCAATAGGCAGACCGCACGATGAGAGCAGAGCAGTCAAATCCATGTATGGTACGGTCTGTGTTAGACTTGCCTCCCATTCATCAGACCGTAGAAAGAAAATCTCTACACCTCTATTCCGCATTGCTCTTGATATTTCTCCGTATTTTGGGTCCATAGTGAAAAATACTCTAAAGTTAGGATGAGGCGTTATATCACATATTTCTCCTCTTTCTGGTATGCTTAAGACTCCGTTGGGCTCCAGCAAGCCATTCAGTCGATCTAAAACGGCAGCCGACGTCAAATTTACGTTGTCCAAAAGTAACCAAGACCCATTGATCAAAGATCTGACAAGCAGCGAGTCTATCCATTCAAATTTGCCGCCAGCATTTACTGACGTTAGATTAGACACTTTGGTCTTTAAGCTAGTTAATTTTGTCGCGGTTTCTTCTATTACATTTCGTGTTTTATCATACTTCTTATTGCATTCAAGAAGTTTTTGACAGTGATTTAACAGGAATTGGATTTTTTCATTGAATTTTTCCATATCTGCTTCGTAGCTATTGTTGTTGCCGGATTGTAGCGCCTTGTATTGATACAGCTGGCTCAAGAGTTTATTCAACCTCCATTCTTGATTCGGTTGAGTTAACCACATCTTCCGCGCAGTTTCTATAGTAATTGTCTCTATTTGGTCGTATAAAGTTTCGAGATTTCTGTTATAGTCCACTTGTTCAAATCCACCAAGTAGATCTGATACGTCCATCGCTGATGTCACTGGTAGTACTTGGAGGTCATTGCCCGTTAAGTCGGCTAGTACTTGGACTATGCTGCTTTTTCCTGTAGCTGTGGGCCCCACTAGTATTGACAACCAGTTCATTTTGACACTTTGTGCGAGGGCTTTTAAGGTTGGCAATTGATTTCTAAGAACCTGCAAGTTAGTTTCAAGAGCGCGTCTATTTTTGAAACCCTTCTCAATATTTCGATCGATTACGACATCGCCTATTTCAATTTTCTCGTCAGTTGCGTTAAACTGAGGGCTGCTGTCGCTTCTTGGATATTCAGGGGAGAAGAACTCATCGTAACTCTGAATCATCTTTTCTTTGTCATCAGTTGTTCGCATGCGGTTTACGTACAGCATGTCAACAAATTTCCCAGGCAGCGGGTCGTTTCCATTATTCTGTTCTTCGATAAGCGCTTCGCACCACCTTTGAATGTCTCTCAAATTCATTTCCCAAGGGCCGCCTCTGTGTGCCCAAGACTGAATCTCAGTTATTTCATGAGCGATTTTGCAATTAAAGTTTACGATCCTACGCAAGATATCTTTAGGTAAGCTCGGGTATTGTGACTCGACGATGTAGATTAGATCTTCTTTAGTCAGTGTGTCGATGTATACTTGAGTGAATCTATTCAGGAATGATACTGGTAAGCCGCGGCGGGCCCCACCTTGTTTCAAAGGGTTTTGGCAGGCGAAGAGTTTCGTCTCAGCTTTCACTTTAAATGTCTTTCCTAACTCCGGAATGAAAACTTCGCCTCGATGATCGAGACAAGCATTCAAGCCTTCTAATACTGGCTGAGGAGCTAAATTCAATTCGTCCAGCAGTATCCAATCACCATTTTGCAGAGCGCTCAGAAATGCTCCTTCTTTGAACCTAAATGAACCGTCCTCTGACGGAAGGTCTGTCCCGAATAAATCTGTTATATCCTGCAAAAGGAAAAGCATGTTAGAATATTATAATACTATGAATATTAAAATAACAAAGTGACATGTAATACTTACGGTCTGATCGCTTAGATTAATACGAACAACTTTATGTCCAGAAGACTTGGCGAGAGCTGTTACCAGACTAGTCTTCCCGACTCCAGGGTTGCCTTCTAAGAGTATGGCTTTATTGAGTTGCATGCCTCTCAATAATCTTAGTGTATTCGATCCTGTAGTCGGAGCGGTAAATGTGAACTTGTGCTCCTCATCAGCTATACTGAAATTTTCTCCTACTTCGATGTAAAAAGGCTTTATACCAAACTTGTTGTCGTCAGATTCAGCCGTGAACTTCGTCTGTTTATTGCTCAACATTTCTCTCAGACTCTCAATATATTCATTTCCGATGGCTTGTATTTGATTAAGTAGAAAGTCTATTGCAGTTTTACGGAGAACATACAGCGTTTCTGATTCTATATGTCCGGTCAGCGCAGTACCAAAACAATCTAGGAAGGTCATACATGCCCCGTGGACGTATGCTTCAGGAGTGTCCAGTAGTCCTTTGGCAACTGTGACATTGATAAATTTAACCCAAGCTAACAGATCTCGCAAGCTGAATGGAAATTTATTCGTCACTTCTGAATTTCTCAACCAGTCTGTAAAGTCCAGTATGTAGTTACCTATCCCGGTGCTGCCATCTTCCTGGTTGCCCAAAGAAATGCCTTTGTTAACGCTCTTTTCTAGAACACTTAATAAATCTTCTCTAGATGACACGCTGTCGCACCATATTTCGGTGAAACGGTTCCGAAGTGCAGGGGAAAGCTCTTTCTTACCAAAATCACCTCCAGGGTTCATGGTTCCTACGAAATGGAAATTCTTTTGAGCTGTAACGACAACTATTTCTGAGTTATCTTCCATACCCCTTTCAGCTAAAACAAGCTGTTTTTCAGGTTCAAGTAATGAGTTCATTCGTTCTAGAACACTGTCGTCAGCTAAGGAGATTTCATCGGCTAAAAACATTTGCCCATTTTCCATTGCCTTTATTAATGGCCCGTCAACCCACTCGAACAATCTGCCGTCGTTCTTGTATTGCCGTACTGGACGTAGACCTCCTAAGAAGTCGGAACTCTCTGTATGCATGTGACAATTGACTGATAACAGTTCAGTTTTTCTTAGCGTCGCCAGGACTTGGCATATTGTAGTTTTACCACAACCCGTTTCTCCAACCAATAACACTGGCTCGTCGAAAGTGAAGGCCTTTGCGATTAGAACGGCCAATCGCCTCATATTGTACGTCCATACTACATGGGAAAACTCCTGTAGTTGATTGTTCAGAATTATTTCTAGAATGTTTTTCGTTACAGGGGATGTAGCTTGATTTAGTGTGAAAAGACTATCTGGACAGACTTTCCTTTTTATGTGTTTTTCTATAACTTCCTCAATGATGCTTCTTTCATCTGTCTGTCTCACTTTGCCAGCCAAGACGAGGTACCCTTCGTCTGCTATATGTTGATCCCAGTCGTAAAATTTGTCCTCCGTTAGTATTTCTTTGGAAGCGAGTTTATACCTCTGGCCCCATCTGAATAAATCTCTCAGAGTTATGAATCCATCTTTGCCTTGCACTGCAGCTGAACCACGTCGTCTTATTTGTAATTCAGCCATCACAGCAATCATCTTCTTACTATACGTCGGAGGAATATGACATCTTTGATGCAAGATCGTCTCCAGTTCTTTCCTTGGAATCTCATCAAAGTGCAATTCAACGAATCTGTTTCTAAATGCTCTTGAGAGCATCTTTCGGCCTCCGTATAAGCCGGGAGGATTTTGCGTCGCAAACAACATAAAGTTGGGGTCAGCTTTGATCACCTGCTGGGTTTCTGGTATGAACAGCTCTCGGTTGTCATCGAGGACGCGATTAAGGGCTTCCAAAACATCACTAGGAGCCAGATTGAGTTCGTCAAGAATTATCCAGTGTCCCTTCCTCATGGCCTCTACTAACACGCCTTCTTTAAAGACGAGTTTACCGCTTGCATCAGTTGCGTAAGAGCCTATGTACTCCTGCAGATCTGTGTGCTCGTGATTGTTTATTCTCACGCAAAAATTGCCCGACGCTTTAGCGATGTAGGTGATAAGAGACGTTTTCCCGACAGATGTGTCACCTTGTAGTAAAACTGGGAGACGGCCTAAAGACACTATTCTCGCTATGTCGCGGAGATTTTTCCTGACCGTGGGAGTTAAAATGTAACCATCAGGGATGGCTATTTCCAGTTTGCCCTGCGGAATCCAATGGCCCTCGAAAAGTAAATAGTTTTTTCCCGGAATTTGTGGTTCTGGAATTAGTTGATTCAGCACTGAGCTGATATTTTTCTTTCCAATCACTGCCCTGTTAAAAAATAATTATACGTCAATCAATGTAATAAAATTCTAATTAAATTTTATTGAGATCTAGTTGAGCAAAGTCAGCTTATATAAAAATTAGGTATAAAACTTACTTGGCAACCATGGCTTCTACTTTAGGATGCGATGAACTATCCAACTGAGTAAGGAAGGACAAGCAAAAGGCTTCGTAAAGGGATCTGGTCACTGTTCCGCACTTAGCTCTAGCGGCTGCCGTTAAGGCTCTGCAGAGCGTTCTCAAGGAATAATGAGGCGCGTTACCTGTCAAACGAATAAAAATTGACAGTAAGTGAAAAATATCGTAGTCAGAAAGTGATTAGCTATTTGAAAGGACATTGCATTACCTGATCCATCCACAAGGTTCAACTTCGCTTCCTTTCTAACAGTAGAGTAGAAGTTATAAATGCCTTCCAACACCGGGCCGCTAAGATTCAAGTGATACAAATAATCCCCTATAAGCAGCATCAAATCGTTCCTCTCAGTCAACTCATCTATAAAGAACTCGGTAAATCGATTTCTTAATCCCACGGGCAGATCTTTCTTGCCCACATCTGTCGCTGGGTTCATGCATGCAAAAAGCGTAAAATCTGGATGTCTTTTTATTGGAACTTTATCACCCTTTTCTATCAAGTCTATGGTTTCGTTTTTGTCCTCTAGCAAACCAGCTAGGCATTCCAATATCTCGGCAGAGGCTAAGTTTATTTCATCTAGTAGCACCCAATGACCATCCTGCATAGCTTTGACTAGAGAACCTTCAATAAATGCAAAAGTTAGTTTGGAAGCTGCTTTAACTTGCTGCTCTAATTTCACAAGTTTATGGCCAAAGGCGAGCCATTTTTTCAATTTCTTCTCGCTTTTCTCCTTCGTAAGTCTGTCTATAGCAGACTTGTGACTCTGTTTTATTAATGTTAACAGTGCTGTCCAACTTTCAGTCTTGTAACACGTGTCTATATGGGACAGGAACTTTTTGTTCTTCTCAACATTGTAGAAACCTCGGAACAATTCCTCAAACTCGTTTCTGATTGGCCGTATTACATATTTTAGATCTACTGGTTTATAGCCGCCTAGTAAGTCCGCTGAATCGGACTGCTGGTTCATATTGATAACCACGAGCTTATGCCCAGTCTGTCTGGCTAAGTACTGTACAGAAGACGTTTTTCCTGTCCCTGTCTCTCCGACTAGCAATACCGGTTCATTTGATGTAACGCAACACGCGATTCTCTCAAGCAAACAAGCCGATTGACGAGTGAAGGAAAACACGACTTGCTTGTTATCCAAGTCGACTGATTCTAATGTCTTTTCCTTTCTGGAAACTTTCGCTCTTCCAGCTTCTAAGGTATTGGGATGTAAAGACACGTTTGGTTTATGATGTTTGCAATAAAACTCAGATTTAGTCTCGACTATTCCTAAACAGGTGCCAACTTTTTTGGCTAATTCTAGTCTGTGCTCCGGCAAAGGGATGGAACACGTGAAAATGTCTAAGGCATCTTGGAGCACCTTCAGAGCGGAGTCGGGATTTGAGATTTCGAAACCCACAACAGCCCTGGAGCACCACTTTATTAAGTCTCTCGTTGAAATAAGTCTTGAGCCTTTCATTACTGTAATAATGCTATTTTTCTCAGGGTTGACAGTCTCTGTAGTATGCAAGGAGGTGTCATGGCTTCCGACTGAGAACATCATGAAAACTTCAATCATCCTTGAGCAGATCGTAGACAGGCTTGGGTAAAGTTTCTGTATGATTTCTGCCAGCTCTGACCTCGAAAGGGGCTCGACATTTATTTGGGTTAAGTGCTTTTGTAATAGTGTACTCGAATTCGATATTTTCTTTTGGAAGCCGTAATTTGTAGTGACGGTCCTACAAATAAAATCTATTATAGAAATAATCACAACATTAAAAATTTTAAATAACCGACTTTCAGCTAACCTATTTTGATATGAGATGCACGAGTGACTATGAACAAGTCCTTAATCGCCGTATATGTGCCTATAATATTCGAAGAATTCCCTCGATTTCTCCAAGATCTCATCATCAAATCTTGGTTTGGTTAGACCACTCTGGAGGGCCACTCCCTTTCAAACAAAAAAACAATTTTCCAAATCGGTACAGCCGACTTCGAGTAATCGCGTAACAAACGTAAAAAATTAAAACTGTACTTATAACGGTTAATAACGGACTTCAAATGAAGGGATTCAATAAGAAATGCACAATTCACTATGAAAAATACCCAAATCGCTATATGTGTGCCTATAATATTTCAAGAGTTCCCTCGATTTCTCCAAGATCCCATCATCAGATCCTGATTTGTTGCAATGAGACCACCTCGAAGGTAAAGGTATACCCTTTAAAACAAAAAAATAATCGGTCCAGCTGTCTTCGAGTCATCGCGTAACAAACATACAAAAAAAACATACAGACGAATTGAGAACCGTCCTTCTTTAGAAAGTCGGTTAAAAAAAACAAATAAATAACAAAAGGTAATGTTAATTCCGTCTAGTGATTTTTTTAATAGGACGACCACATTGATTATGCTAAATGAACCAACCTCTCAATTATCAGTCCATAAACGCATATTACGTTGCAATTGCTTAATGTTCGCGTGTTCCTACCTGGCCGGACCACCAAGCCGAACGAGGTTGTTGTTATTGTAAAAAAAATGTACTCTTTATGTACTATTATGTACCACATTAGAAATTAATTGTACCTCTACAGTTTTTAAATTATAGGTCAACAAAAGTGCCCGGCTGTAGAGTATACTTTCCAGCCGACCACTCGTAGATCTACTAATATATGCAATTTTGAGCTGTAATTCGAATTGCAAATAAATGTACCTATTATGTACCCATGAAAAAAACCTAATTCTTTTAAAAAAAAAGCTCCTATGAATGATTTTTACATATACCGAACATTCTGAGTTGTAGCGCCTGTGAAAAAGAAATAGCAACGTTTTACATTGCGACTGGGCAAGCTCACCGCGCGACAAAGCCAAAATACAGCTGATTGTGCTAAACCAGGTTGTTATTATTATTTATTTATTAAATACATATTTATTCTTAATTCCTTAATTAACATCACTGTCTCCAATAAATGTTTTTTTAACAACTT
Organism: Eudemis profundana; assembly: GCA_947034925.1. Classification (NCBI taxonomy): domain Eukaryota; kingdom Metazoa; phylum Arthropoda; class Insecta; order Lepidoptera; family Tortricidae; genus Eudemis; species Eudemis profundana. The sequence continues at coordinate 10,519,175 of OX344811.1, forward strand.
TTTAAATTTGTTTTTGTTACCTTCATATCGGATGTTCTCGGGCAAACTGTTTAGTAGGTATGGGAGTCTTTTATGTAGTGTTCTATCACCAAAGTAGTTGTATACTCTTGGTACTTCAAATTTGCCCGCGGACGCCGACCTTGTTCCGTACTTATGTTCTATTGTTATTGGGTTATGCTCTTGATTGCCATGGTTGTTAACTACTAAAAGGTATTTATGTTTTAAACTAACCGGGAGTATTTTACAGATTTTAAATAATTTTGAGTAATCGCTTTTGCAACTATTTTTTGTTTTGTTATTATGGTATTATGGTTTAGCAGTTTTTCCAGCACCATTTCCTGGCCAAGGGAAGAGAAGGACTCCGCTTAGCTCCTATAATTGAGTTTTATATAGGTACATTAAACATTTTGAGTTGCAGCGCCTGTGAAAACTGGTAAGTATCTATTTTGTTTCAAGTCTCTAAAATTTTAATAACAGTTGCTATTGATTTAGTATAAAATAGCAACTTCGATCGTAAATAGTTATACATATATAACAGGGCTTCGGTTCACGAAGCTACAAGTTACAATTTTACAAGTCTACACTAGCAACATAGGTCAAATACAGCAACACCATTGGTTGATTTGGCCAATGTTGCTAGTTTAAACTTGTAATAGTTGTAACTGTTAACAATTAAACGTCTTGAAACGTACAAGCTTATCGATTAGGTAGAGTGCTACTGCGCTTAGTCTGCAGAGGTAGGAAAAAGGTTTTATTAAAAAGAATACATATGGCAACATCACAAGCAAGAGGATTAATTAGTTTTGATACTTGGCAAATATCTTTCCGTTTCATAAGTTCATAAAGGTACTGACACATTTGCTTATTAGTAGCACGAAAGCATGCCACTAATGAACACGTGCTTATTAGTGGCATGTGTGTCTGGGCGATTCTCCGAGCGTTTTGACCACGCGGTTTGACAATCATTGTTGTCCGACGATTATTTACTATAACGAAAGGACAAATCGTGACGATTTTGATAAAACTAGACTTAAACTCGGGACTGTTTTTCGGTTTCATAAAAAGTTAACTCTAGGCATCGTTTTTTTGAACAATATTTACTGAGACAATAATGACGAAAATAAAACGCCGTAAAAACGCTGAATATTTGCCCGTCTAGTCATTGCCACTAATAAGCTAAGCATGCTTAATTCGAGCATACTTAAAAATCAACCGTTAATTTGTAAGCATGCTACCTGAGGCGCGGGTGGAAGGGAGCATGCTACCTGAGGCGCGGGTGGAAGGGAGCATGCTTCAAGCTCATCTGAACAGGCTTGCTTATTAGCATGCTAGTGTCATTGATTCTTTGGCGGGAATTTTAAATGAAAGGGCGAAGAATTTTGAATTTTATCTAAATAGTTTAAATTTCATGATGGTTTTATAAAGGGGTATTTGATTATGTTTTTAAGTTATTTTCGTATAGTACTGGTAGTGTAATACCACAGAAAACCAGTCCATCTTGGCCGAAAACCTGTGCTTATTAGCAAGTGTGTCCAAACGTTTGCTTTGAGCATGCTTATTTGGAAGCATGCTCAAAAGTAGTATGCTTATTTCTGGCAAATCTGGACAGCTACAGAGCGTGCTGATTTTAAGCATGCTTGTTTTTAAGCAAATGTGTCAGTACCTTAAAGTGTCTACATACCTACTGTAATAAATATCCGTATCAGTTTTTGCACAAATCTTTCTACTTCCAGTCAAAATAAACTGGATAATTTCTAAGTATTTAAGTATTATATTTATATAAATGTACATGAATAAAAGCTTTGCTTAGTTTTGTTAGAATTAGATCGTTTGTGCAAGACTATCCTGAATAATTATTTCAGTAGGTATGTAGACACATTATATACTTATTAAACGGAATGATATTCGCCAAGTATCAAAATTAATTAATGCACTTGCTTGTTATGTTGCCATTTGTTTTTTTTTTAATAAAACCTTTTTTCGGCCTGTGCAAACTTAGCGTATTCGCACTATACTACTACGGATTATTAAAAAAAAAAACTGATTGTGACTGCGGGAGATTTAAAAAAAAGTAACTTAACGCGGCAAAATGAACCGCGGTTAAAGAGTAATATGGAATTGAATAAATATATGGGTCAAATGCTAAATAATAATAATAAATGTGTCTTACGCCTAAAGAGAAAAACAAATCTTTCGTTACTAACACCTAATGGTGTAGCACAATCAGCTGTGTTTTGGCTTTGTCGCGCGGTGAGCTTGCCCAGTCGCAATGTAAAACGTTGCTATTTCTTTTTCACAGGCGCTACAACTCAGAATGTTCGGTATATGTAAAAATCATTCATAGGAGCTTTTTTTTTAAAAGAATTAGGTTTTTTTCATGGGTACATAATAGGTACATTTATTTGCAATTCGAATTACAGCTCAAAATTGCATATATTAGTAGATCTACGAGTGGTCGGCTGGAAAGTATACTCTACAGCCGGGCACTTTTGTTGACCTATAATTTAAAAACTGTAGAGGTACAATTAATTTCTAATGTGGTACATAATAGTACATAAAGAGTACATTTTTTTCACAATAACAACAACCTCGTTCGGCTTGGTGGTCCGGCCAGGTAGGAACACGCTTAATGTTCCCTGATAGTCGGACGAATGAAACGTTGATCCGGAAAGGAGGCATAAGATACGACATTCAATTTGATACACTGTCTGTGATATAATGACGAGCAATTAAATTCCTCATCACGCAATCATGTAATATAATAAACAATTCTTATAAAATGCGATACGGACCTTTGCGTAACAAACAGCTGAAAGCCTGGTGTGACTGGCAAAGAGTCTCTATATCCCGGGACGCAGAGAGCATTCCTCTCCAGCAGGGAGCTCAATGTTGAAGCTACGTCGAGAGCTGCACTGTCTATGTCTTCCAACAGCAACCAGTGCCCATTTTGTACTGCCTAAAACATTACATAAATATAAGGATGTACATACGTAAAATAAGGCATAATGAGAAGAATAGGGTACTTTCCTGACAGATCAAATCAGTTACTTTTTATGAATTGTCAAAACGCTCGGATAGTATGAAGTTTCTATGAGAAAAAGCATAATGACGTCATTGTGCTCAAACATCAAATCATCTCCTCATTTATAGCTTTTGGTCTTTTAAAAATCGTTTAAAACGTTAAATAGGTGAATTTTAGTTGATTTTTGCAAATTTTCGAAAGCAGATTTCAAGGCTAGCGTGAAGTAATTTATATGGACTACAGGCAAGTACCCTATTGTTTTCTAGGATATCCTAGTACTAGTACTTTAGCATTTCTGGTTCTATGGCCAATCATTTTTGAGTTGTGCTTGGTGGTAGACAGAATGGTTCTACCTTTCTGAAGTAGCTTTCTGTGGCCTTTCTAGCCTAACTTAAGTTAAGCCATTAAGTCCGCCAGTTGTACTTTTTTATTGTTGTGCAATAAAGTTTAAATAAAAAATATATTTGATCCTAAAATAGGATATTCTAGTTCTGTGCGGCACGAATTTATACCTCATCACCAAAACGGAATATAGACATTTTAAAGTCTATGACAAATTAAAATTACTGTACGAAAACAATGAAGGTCAAGGGGAAGGTCAAACACAGTCAAACAATAGTTGGGTAACATTTTGTAAACTTTCTCACTTATTATCATGACTCAGGAATGAATAACAAGGAACTCTTTTTACGAAACAACGGTCATGGTGCTGTAAGATGACAATGTATGCATAACATACCTAAGCAATAGGCAATCTTCTGGGCGATAAGACTGTTTACGAACGAATATTGTTTACCATTTTTTTAAACAGAAAAGTAGAAGTAAGAAGTTATTAATTGAAATTCAGGATTCGGTAATTATAAGATAAGTCTCATAAGACTCGCGAAATTGCAAGTGTGGTCAAATAATTTTAAATTACTGGGGTGTCAAATTGGCCCAAAACTATTCGTGTAAATATAACCCTCGGCCAGTGTGGCCTTTTTCGCTTTGCGAACTTGGCTGGCCCACTGACGAGTTTCCAGATGGGTACCTCTGTCAAAACGCCCGGTCTCCAAACGAATTCTCCCGGAACATCAGTGCAATGGTGTGAGCCCAGCAACATTCTCGAGTCTGTCTGGTCTCCGAGTTGCACTTTTTTGAATGCAACACCCTTTCTTCCTGTTATGGCTGCTAGATGTTCTACTAAGCATGTCTTACCCGATCCCACTGGACCTAGTAGTGAAACGGCTTTCCCTGTGAACATTTTCAAAAATAAACATGTATATTGCATAGTCAAAATATTACTGCAATAGCTACTCTAGCCTTCCAAGCCTCTACAGATGTAGCAAATAAAGTTTTCCCATTGTATTTTGTCAGAAGAGTATTTATATTGTTCTCTCAATTAGCGTACTTTTAAGACAAAATTCGATGGGAAAATGGGGCTAGTATTACAAGATATGGAAAATTTATTAATACAAATGAACACACCAAAGCTTAAGAAATGCTGATGGCGCGCAAACATACCGTGAATCTTAAGTTTTGGTGCTATCAAACCTTAACTTTTAACAAAAGTGCAAAAAATTAAAAAAAAAATTATCTAATACAAGTGTCACAACTAAAAAAATCATATTGAGTTGATATGAACATTTAAACTTATAACATACCTGACGCAACAGCTAAAGCTAAGCTTCTCAAGTTGTTTACTGTGGATTTAACAGGCACCAAATTACTACCCAGAACATTATTCTTATCAAACAATGGGATCATAATCCCGTCAATATTCACAACACTGCATTCCTTCAAGTCAGCACTGATAATGTCTTCAGTTGTTTGTATCTCTGTTCTCTGGTTAACAGATGATGCATGTAGGGTATCTTGATCAGTTATGTTAAGACTGCTAGATAACAGTTTTGACTGATATTCTGTCATGTTTGTAAGGATAACCATGCATTCTTTTACCATCCTGGAAAAAAATGTGTATTTCTTAAATGTTATTTGACAACACTTTATCTTCAAGTTCGGAAAATAAATATAATCCTCTATTATTTCTTCATTATAGTTAAATAAAAAGTATTCTATTTTCATTTTCCTCAGATATCCAGATCTGAATCAATAATGGTTGACATCCATCCAGCCATTTAACATACATCAAAAAATGGATTTTCTATTTTATGAGTACCATTTTAATAACTTGGCAATGGAAGAGTCATAACACTAACTTCAGATATTACTTTTTAACTCACTAAACAAATAACAGAGATAATCAAAATTATTACTCGAGAACATGGTTGATTTTTTGTTGACTTTTTATTTATAAGTTTTGACTGTCTATTGCTGAAATTCACTGTGAGGAACTCACCATTTTATCTCAGCCTCTTCATGGCAGCTAAAGTTAGTCACAAACATTGTCCAGTCCCATTTAGATGCAAACTCATTTGGCAGTTTACGCAGCAATGTGTAGCAACATTGAACTATGTGATAGTCCGTAATCTTTTGCCGGAAGTCCAGCAGCCTCCTCTTTTTTGGTGCCACATTGTATGAGTCTTCATGGTGAATAAAAACTTCAAATGGTGCTACTGGATTTATTTCAAAGTATTTGAGTGCATACCTGAAGATTAATATATGTACAAATTAAGATATATATTTATTTTTTTGCATCTCTTGTCATTCAACAAAGGCAAATTAAAAAAGCATACTATATTTTGTCAGATGGTGGTTTTTTTTAAGAGACTACTGCATCCTACCTACTGACATTAGTAAAGTAATAATGTTTATATTTTATCATCACCTCATCACACAAGAACACACATTTTTTTTATGTTGTACTTACTGTAAGACATCTGGATGTTCACACAGCAGTGCCAAAGCAATTGAATATTCTAGATGATTGCTTTTCTCAGCATCAGTGCATGTTGCAATGTTTGAGCTTGAGAACACCGGCTTAAGAGGAATCTTTGCCGACACCAAAGCCAGAAGAATATTTGACAAATATTTTCTGAATAGGTGTGCATCTTCAAATCTCAGAACGTACTCTGATAATATTTTGATAGCCTCTTGAAGACCGTCTTCTTTGTGTAGTAATGGCTGAAATCATTATAAAGTTGGTTATAGTATAGTTAATTTAATATAAAATGAAATAATATAGTACATTAACTAACGCTTATGCATAAGATGAAACTTCGGATTACTAACCGCAATATTGTCATGGATAACTTTATTTAACTCTGAATTAGTTGTTTCTAGCCCCAGCCCTTTTAGGGCCACTGATAAATTTTTAAACATTTCAATAGTCCATGAACAGTAATGAATGAAAAAACACAACACTTTTAAACAAAACAACGTGTGCGATAGTCCATGCCGGATCTCCACACGTTTTTGATTTAAGGTACACACTGACACTGACAGTTGACAGTGACATTTGCAGGATCACAATTGTCCAAGTCATGCTTATAAATATTGTGTAAATTTTATTGTTGTATTTACCATTTTTTGTAACGGTCATTATTTACACCTTATTTTTATTTTTCATTCATCATAATAGTCAGGAATTGAAATTATTCATCCCATTCGATTATTCTGGACAATTTCATTATGAATGCTAAGGAAAAATTCAAAGGTATGTTCCAAAATGTTACCAGCATCTTTCGCACTGTTCAGATGACGCATTCGCGTTTCTCGACACCTCTCGATAGCGTTTGACTACCGTGTTAGTATTTTACAGTGTCCGACCGAAGTTTCGGTTTCGGTACATTTCATTATAAAAATTATGTTTCGGTTTCCGTGAAAAAACTATACAACCTTACATTACATCACTTGTTGACGATAGCCCCACCGAACCCCAGACTCCGAGGACGAAGAGGAACGCCACCTGAATCGTCTATTTAAAGAACCTGTTTTGTAAGTAGCTCGTAAGCCCTAGGTTTAGCAACCTAGACCCATGTTTCGTAAGTTAGTACGTAATATTGGAATATTTAAGTATTTACGAGTTTTTCGCCCATAAAAGAGGCTATGTGTAGTGTCTAACAATTCATTAGAACCTGTGAACCCTAAACTCTGATCACCCTAAGTAAACAGTAGGAAAAACTCGTAACGAATGTATAAATCGAGTATACTTAGACTTCACTGGCAACTAGTGCTAGGAGCAGCCAGTGAACGATTTGGTAGGAGTTCTCGACACACCCACTCGAGGCTTCTACCGGTCAGAGCCAGCTTACCATGAGGATTGTGAGGCGATGTATATAGCACGCCCATAATTACCATGAGGATTGTGTAGTCAAGTATATAGTACGTTAGTCGTTACCATAACGTAAAACGGCAAAGAGCGAATGTTTTCGAACAACTTTGTGTATCGATGCCCTATAAATTCTCGGTCTGACCACGAGAATTCAGCGTAGGCTGGTATCATTCCTCACGGAATTTTCCATCACGCAATATGTTGCAATTGTTGCGCAACAATCAATTACATAAATACCCGAGGAGCTCATTCGGAGCTCAGTTGGTGTCGCAAACCCAAGTTGTAAACTCATAGTGAAAGTCAGAACCGAACAAGTAGTGATCCGAACCTAAGTGAACCTAAGATCTAGATTCCTAGCCTATGACCTGAGTGAAGTCTAGGTAGGACTTAGAGCCAGTGAATCAGTTATTATTTTACCTCGCGTTGTGAGCCGATCTCACCCAGCGATCACGCAGTATTCTTTTAATAGTGTTTAACGTGTAAATAGTATAGGAAAGTATAAGTGTTTATTTACTGTATATAACTTGATTCTCTGACTGATTATTTTTGTGATTGTTTGTGTATTCCCGTGTAATAGATTAAGTGTTTTGAAAAGATGGTTAAGCCAGTGTCGGTTTGTTAGCGCTTATTCTTCCGCTTGGTAAAACCCTAGGAAATGCGCACTAGAGCCAGTGATTTAATAAACACAAGTGTTAAATCAGAACCATTTATTTTCTTTTGAGTGAGCCAGTAATTGATCCCCCTGTTAAGTAATTAAAATCCAGGAGCCTTACAACCTCCTGTTGTGAACCTAAAGAGCTGTCGAAGCTGTATCACTGTTAACTTCGGGACCTCACGAGATCCGTGAGTGCGTCGTTAACATCACTGTACTTTTGGATCGCGTTCCGCTAATTGACCGAGTAAACGAAGCGAACGAAGTGTTCCAGCTTAAACTTAGACAAAAATGCTTTTGTATGTTTGGCCGATGGATGTCCGTCTATTCTCCTCTACAGATCGTGTGAAGGATACACAGGGGACTTCGTATTTATTCGAAGATCAGAATACTTATTATCAACAAATCTTTATACAAATGACATTTATCTTTACTGCGTGATCAAATTTCAAACGAACGACATACATTCTTTCATTCAATTTGAATGTGAATCATTCGATTCCAAGCGGCCAGGCAGAGTTGATTGTCATTAAACCTCATTACAATAACAGATCGCATTACTCAACCGATTTTCGTGAAATGTCGTGAGCAGGTTCGATAAATATATAATTTTTTGTTAACTCAGTTTTTGATAATTTTTTAAATGTGGAGTCATGGGAATTGACAGACTCACAAAATTACTGCTCACAGAACTACTAGTGTTAATTGTTACTGAATTTGTTTCATTTTCTATCACCTACACGAATTATACGCGTTTCATTGTTCATATATCTAGAAATAAACGGCCCACTCCCACTGACATTTATTCTACGGATTAATCACATGGTTTCGGCAGAAAACATGATCCGGTAGGATAATAGAGTTATTTGCTGGATCAAAACTTGCAGATTATTTTCATTCAAAATATGTGTACACTTTCTTGAAAAACGTTCAGTTACTATAAACAGTACCTACTCAAATCAATTAGGTATATCTATTATAATAATAATCATTTATTTCAGGCATCAAAGGCCTATAGATAAATACCTTACAATCTAACATACATATTAAGTATAACTACAAAATAAAGGTAACATTTCACTGCGATGTGCTGTTCGTGGTGTCAGGTAGCCGCCCGCGGAAGCGCCGGAACATGACACCAAACTACCTTGACAATATAACACATGACATGATAATATTTGAATAATTCTCTCAATTAGATTCATCATCAGATCCCGACTTAATGACAATGGGTCTACTTGTGAGGACTGAAGTATACCCTTTCAAACACTAAAATATGATAGAATCTGGTTAGTGAAAGTTGAACCTGAAATAAAGCGTCAAATTAAAAAAAACCTTGAAATTGTTTGACCGATCAAAGTAGAAATAAACGATTTTGATACTTTCTGTAGAGGTAGCCAAAGAATATACGAGCAGATATTATAAATCTTTATTTAAAGAACACCGAACCAATACCTTGTAGTACACATAGATAAGAGAGCGCGTCCCCGCGCTGTCACTAGAGATGTGACCCAAACACTAGTGATGCTACCACAACATCCTCATCATTAAAGTATTGAACCCCTACACCACATAATCGTTCAGCCATCTAGGCTGGGCCCTTACACGCTGCGGCCTCCGCGACGCATCCGAAACATCCACAACATTCCCATCACTATCAGATGCCTCCGGCTCGCCATCCATGCCACCACTCAAATGCTCCTCTATACAATCAGCGTTTTTCTCCACTACACTAAATTTACATTCTTCATTTTGATCAGTACTTCTATTACTACAATCAATATAATTATCAGCTGCACTCATCTGCATCTGTTTCTCACTTGATTGTAAGAAAGGTGCTGGAACCAAATGCCATCTATTTCTTCTATATATAGTTCCATTTACTTCCACAAAATAGGATCGTGGTTCCTTTGCCTTTCTTACAATCACGCCATATTTTCTTAAATCTATTATCCAAACCTTAACATTCAATGCTAAGTCACTCAAATCCCTTACTCTATGTCTTTTATTATAATTTTCAGCCATTTTGTTTCTGAACTGGTTTCTTTGTAAATTAAAATTATCATGCACATTTGTCACCTCATTTAATTTCTGTGGATTCATGGGCAAAATGTCCTTAATTTTCCTATTAAAAACCAGTTCATTAGGACTATAACCACATTCCAATGGGGTGTTCCTATATATCATCAAACCCAAGTAAATATCATCATTCTTTGCTAACAGACTTTTTGCTATCTTCACTCCGGCTTCGGCACAGCCATTGCTCTGAGAGTAGTACGGGCTACTGGTAACATGTTTAAAATTGTACTTACGAGCAAATTCTTTAAATTTACTTTTGAACTGAGTCCCGCAATCAGTCCTTACTACATCCGGTGAGCCGAACCTAGCAAATGTCTCGCTACAGAAATTAATTACAGCATTTTCTGACAAGTCCTGAAGTTTTTTGAAATCTACATATCGAGAATAATAATCAATAATTACAGCATACCATTGGCTTTTAAATTTGAACAAATCCATACCTACTTGTTGCCATGCTCTACTTGGCATCTCCTCTAATTTCAATGGCTCTCTGATATTCACTCGTTCTTGTACACATTTTGGGCAATTTTCTACAAGATTTTTTATTTGTGTGGACAATCCTAACCACCAAACTGACTGTTTTGCTCTTTCTCTACATTTAGTTACTCCCAAATGGCCTTCATGAATGTCAAGCAAAGTTTGCTTTTGCAAACTGGTTGGAATAACTAGTCTACTATTGTATAGTAAAAACCCATCATGAATAGTAAAATTGAACCGATACTGATGATATATGAGCATTTCCTCCGGGATCTTATTCTTATTTGGCCATTTGTTTAAAGTATATTCCTTCAACAAAGTGCAAACATTACATTTCAATTGCTCCTCTTTCAATGTATTTAATTTGGGACTGACCTTTGATTCAGAATTTAAACAATGAATGCTAATGTCTACCTGCTCAGGCTCAGTTTGCAGTAAGGGTGCTCTGGACAGGGCATCAGCGACAACTAATTTCTTTCCTGGAACATAAACAATTTTGTAGGAATATCTCATAATTTGTAATCTAAACCTTAACAACCGCGGAGTTAAATCATCTAATGGTTTTGTTTGCAGGATTTGAAGAAGGGGCTTATGGTCGGTCTCTAAAATCACATTTATGCCTAAGACAAAATCTCTAAACTTATGCAGAGCCCACACCAATGCCAATCCCTCCTTCTCAATCTGAGCATAATTTTTTTCAGAACTATTAAGCGTTCTACTAGCATACGACACCACCTCCCTGTATCCATCCAGCCCTTCCTGCATTAACACAGCCCCCAACCCATATGAGCTGCTGTCAGCCGAAACAACAATTTGCTTACCAGGATCATAGTGACATAAAGTAGGTGCTGTTAAAATCATTTTTTTAATTTTTTTAAAAGCCAGCTCTTGTTGGGTTTCCCATAAGAAAGGTATTCCCTCTTTCAACAACTCGTTTAATGGTTCAAGTATATTTGTTTTGTCTGGAATAAATCTTCCAACATAGTTTATCAACCCTAAAAAACGCATCAAATCCTTTTTACTAGCTGGTCTTTCAAATTTATTTATGCTTTCTACTCTTTTAGGATCTAGTGATATCCCCTGTGCGTTAATAATGTGACCCAAGTAACCAATCTCACTAACATTAAACACACATTTTTCTTTATTTATAGTCAATCCTTCCCGAGTAAGTCTAACCAAAACTTCTCTTAACAATTTGTTATGACTCTCTTGATCCTTGGTATATATCAGTATATCATCAATATGAACTACTACCCCTTCCAAATCACTGAATATATTTGAGAATTTCATTGAAAAATATTCTGGGGCACAATTTAATCCCATTGGTAAGCGATTATACATATACCTACCAAATGGGGTGATTATTGTTGTGAGCTTCCGAGACTCAGGGTCCAGTTTTATTTGATAAAACCCTGATGTGGCATCTATTTTGGAAAAAACTGTAGCTCCTTTTAACTTAGCCAAGGTATTTTCCACTTTGGCTATTGGGAAAATTGGTCTCAAAATATTTTTATTCACTTGAGTGTAATCACCACAAATTCGCACCCCATTAAGACCCTTGGGCACCACAACAATTGGTGACACATACATAGTAGGTTCCTCAACCGGCACCATCACTCCCATCTCCACTAACCTATTCAGCTCATCTTTGACCTTAGGCAATAATGGAATAGAAACTCCTCGAGGAGTTGTTTGCACAAAAGGAACAGGATTGTTGACTAATTTTATAGTAAAGGTGTCCCTAAAAACGCCTAAATTATCAAATACCTGTGGGAATTCTTTCTCAACATCTACAACTTTATTCATGTTACTTTCTATTAAATTTAAGCCCTGATTATTACAATGAACCATTTTTTCCATGCTACAAATTTTTAATAGCTGCATTTGTCTAATAGCAGGTTTTCCCAAAATAGGCATTTGCAAGTTCTTTATGACATAGGCTTTACCTGAATACATACACATATTGTGTTTCAGCTCAATATAAACAATCCCTATGACCTTCAATGCGGTGCCATCAGGCCCTCGGATAATTTCCTTACATTCATATACCTTCTTATTAGAAATATTATCCATAATTGCTGGTGGTAAGGCAACTATATCTGCCCCTGTGTCTATTAAAAACTTATGTTTATTGCCACTGCCTACCTCAATATCTATTTTAAATTCTTCTCCAGCTTCTAGTTGGTTAACTTTTTTCCAATCCCTGCAACACCTGGCATAGTGTCCCGTCCTCCCACACTTCAAACATTGCAGTGTTGCCGCTGGACACTGATTGTCAGAATGAAACCGTGCACATTTTCCGCACTTCCTCTTGGCTTTATTTACAAAGGTAGGTTTCACTCCTATTCTGTTTACTTCTAACTGGTTCTGCTGCCACAACAACTTAGCCTCTTCCTTCTGCTCCTCCGCTTGCCTTGCCATGTTAACTGCCTCTTCTAACTTGAGATTTGACATTAATATTAGGCGCTCGCTAGTCTTTTTATCACTCAGTCCTACAACTAATCTGTCTCTTAATAATTCTTCTCTTAGTTCTCCATATTCACAGTGTTCGGAGAGTCTGTGTAACTCTTTTACAAAATCTGTGACAGATTCTCCCTCTTTCTGTGTTCTAATGTTAAATTTGAATCTGTCATAAATGACATTCCTTTTTGGAGCGAAGTAATTTTGAAAAGCATCCACCACCAAAGTGTAGTTTTCACATGTGCCCACCTTCAGCTGTTTTGCTAATTGCTCCGCTCTATCACCCAGTGTATATAAAAACAAATCAATCTTCGTTTTGTCCGATTGATTTTCCTGGCCGCTAATAACCAAATATCTTTCGAATCTTTTCCGCCATGCTTCCCAGCCTTCCGGACGAAAATCAAATTCGCCTGGTGTCCTCACTTGCACCGGTAAAACGTTTGCAATCAGTGGCTTCATCTCTGGCGTCTTTGCTTTAATCGGCGGAACATTGCCATGAGCCCCTGTTCCCGGCTCCTGCTGATCCCCTGGCATTTTCGAAGACTATTACCGCTGCCACCATGTAGAGGTAGCCAAAGAATATACGAGCAGATATTATAAATCTTTATTTAAAGAACACCGAACCAATACCTTGTAGTACACATAGATAAGAGAGCGCGTCCCCGCGCTGTCACTAGAGATGTGACCCAAACACTAGTGATGCTACCACAACACTTTCTTATTTTGTTTATTTTGGTGGTACCAAGGTAAAGGAAACATATACTTTTGTAACGTATTAAGGTGGGTTTAGACCAAACGAAAGAATGCACATTCTAACCCCACTCTACCAAATTCAGAATGTGCATTCGTTCGTTTGGTCTAAACCCACCTTTAATAAATTACTAAGAAAGTTTTTTGAATCTGCCGATTTTTTCAGGTTCAGCTTTCACTAGCCAGACTCTAATAATATTGTAGAATTGGGTAGACAGCCAACGGAACAGCGCCAACCCTACTCTTTTCTGATATTATTTCAAATAATATTCCTTTGTTTTTGAACGTACACCAGGTGTCATACTTTGACATCATTGTCAACTCAACTGTCATTGTCAGTCATGCAATGCAACTCACTCATGCATTCATTCATTTCATTCGTAAACTTTGGTACGGTAACCGATTTTGGCGGGCTGTATATAATAATAAAAACATTCCGTATAACATGTAATTTAATAGAATAGAAACACAATAATCATAATGGACGATTCTCAGAGCTCCGACTTTCTTTCCAATAGTATGGACTATTTGTGCAATGGCTCTAAAAATGTATCCTTTTTATTAATAAACGCTGTTAGGTTTATGAGCAAGTCAATATTTTCGTTGTGGTAGGTCCATGATTTTTGTCTTAATTTCTGCGACTAAATATTCCCAGATGGAATCGGTACCCTATGATACTTTGGTAATTAATACCAAGGATTCGCTTAGTGGGTATATTCGGAATGGGATACCGAAAACGTCGCTGTCTACAGATTTTAGTTCTCTTTTAGAAGACTGCAGTACTTGTATTTCGCAGGTAAGAAGTATATTGAGGTTTGTTATGATATCTCATAACAAAGCATTGATATGAGATTATATACAAGTAATCACCCATGGCTTCACCTGCGTTATTCCCACTCCTATCACAAGAAAACTTTTTACCGGCAATAAAACATCCTATGTTTCAATCCAGGATCTACTTACATGCCAAATGTCACCTCAATCCATTCAGTTATTACAGCATTATTTAGTAACAAAAATAGTCACAAACTTTCACCTGTATAGTATTGGTATGATTATGATAAATTTTTGTATTATTTTATTGAATCAAGTTATATGCTTTTCCAGAGTTTGGACCTCATAATCGGGTTACTAGTCGACTCAGAAGTACATTATAGATCTCTAATTGAGTACATGGAAAATGCTGTCTGTTTACTCCAAACATTGTCAAACTTTATCAAAACGATTGTGGAGTCTGTGTCCATGTCTTGCTGCGCTATGAAGAGCTTTCCGGTGATCACTGGAAATATAGTTATGGTGGTTTTCTCCCATTGTAAGGTCAGGTAAGTAATTTTACAAATTCATTTCACTAGATGAGGGTAGTCTTTTTACAAGCTTTTATTTAACTTGCAATTAATGTATGTATGTATGTTTGTTCAGGTGGAATCTTGCAACTCAATTTCGAAGCATCATACTCATCTTCAGCCGATTGAGCTGAAATTTTGCAAGAATAAGTAAATCAGATGACAATGCAATATTATTATGACATGGAGGCAGAATTATATTCTTAGTAAAGCCGGGGCAGATTTGGATTACTTTTTCTTCAGTAGTAGACACTCCGATCGTATGCTTTAAAATAGGCAAGCCGGTGGGAATCGGGTTCTAAGAACGCCACGCCACTGGTAGCCATAGGATCATCTAAATTGTATAAGATAAATTCACCGTGTTTGGGTTTATTTCATTAGTTGTGACATGCAGTTTGCGATTATACAAAAAAGGTACAGGTGCGCGTAAAAGCTTGTCTCAAAAAACATTTTTTGGCAGAAACTTTTTACCATAATTCTACAGCTAAATAGCCTAAAGTGGTTGACCTTAGGCTATTTTGCCTCGAGACAACACAGCTATGAAACATATGTAACTAATTGAAGTTTCGCTCTGTCTAATGGCTTAAAAATCATTAGGTTGAGAGAAACTTCAATATAATAGTTGTTTTTGCCCCGGGTGACCTTATTACTGATTACTATAAGCCAATGAATGTGACATAATTTGTGCACACTCTGTTCTCAGTCTTCTTTTTTAATCACTTTGTGATTTGGTAAGATAGACTAGGGATATAAATTTCATAAATATTATTTTGTAACAGTATAGAGGTCTTTTTGTAGTAGCAGCATTTTTTTTGTACTACTGAGGTAACAAATAAACCTATAGCCTGCCTGATGGTAAGCAGTCACCATAGTCTATGGACACTTGCAAGGAGCATTACATTGGGCAGCATAATATTTCATGACCTTATTTATCATTTACAGTGAGACTCTTTACGGTAAACACTTGAAATATGTTGAGAAACAATTAAAGGACTTGTTCCGAACCTGCCACGAGCTGCAGCTGACTTACCTGATGGTGATAGAGAAACACTTCATTTTTGATCTGACAGAAAAAGAAGAGCAGGAGATACTCATGAAAGGTAATATCTCCCAAAAAGTTCGTTCAAATTTGAATTGTGTGCGTTTTATTGGTATGTCATTTAAAACGGACAAAATCCATTTAAGGGTTAAGACTGATCTATGACAGTTGAGTGTAATGGATCAATCAACTTTTAAAACTGATTTAAAGGATATTTTGTAAGAATTTCTAAAACCTTTTGTATCCTCAAAAATTAATAAACAAGCATAAACAAACGTACACAGTGAATAATGTTTTGCATTGGAAAGAGACAAACAAGCTCAATCCTAGGCCGCGGATACCCGTCAATGTCGATGGTATTAGCGAGCCCGTAGATGTAGCAAATATGTTTAGAAGTAACTTTACAGTCGAACCGCTTATAAGAACTGGGGAGGTTTCGCAGGAGGTTTTATGGCGCAGTAGAGGGGCGGGGTCGCCGATTAAATTCGGTGCGGCAGATGTCGCCTCGGTCATACGTAGCATGACGAGAGGGAAATCTCCCGGGCACGACGGCATCAGTATTGAGCATCTTAAGCATGCCGGCGTGCACCTGCCTCGCGTACTATCAATGTTTTTTACATTGTGCGTCCGTCACTCCTATCTACCTAGTGATTGCATGAAAACGGTAGTTGTACCAATAATTAAAAATAAAACGGGAGATGCATCTGACAAGGCAAATTATAGACCCATATCATTAGCAACGACGATAGCGAAAGTGCTGGATAGTTTGCTTGATCGACTGCTATGTAAACACCTTAAGTTGCACGACGCCCAGTTTGGTTTTCAAGCTGGGCTATCGACTGACACGGCAATTTTAGGTCTCAAGCACACTGTCCGGCACTATACAGACAGGAAAACGCCTGTATACGCCTGTTTTCTTGATCTATCGAAAGCTTTTGATATGGTGGCCTATGACCTTCTCTGGCGTAAATTACGCACTGAAACAGACTTGCCAGAAGAGATCATCAGCATTTTTGAATATTGGTACAACAACCAAAGAAATGTAGTTAAATGGGCCGAGGCATTCTCTGAGGAGTATAGGTTGAGGTGCGGGGTGCGGCAGGGGGGGTTGACGTCACCGCGGCTCTTCAACCTATACATAAACGCGCTCATAGAGGATCTCAGTGGAACCAGGGTCGGCTGTAACATTGCAGGTGACATGGTCAATAATATCAGCTACGCCGATGATATGGTTCTGCTGGGGCCCTCTGTGTGTGCGGTCAAAATACTGCTAAAGAAGTGTTAGGAGTATGCTGGAGCCCATGGACTCAGGTACAATACGGCTAAAAGTGAGATCCTTGTTTTCCAGCCGCGAGAGCACAAAGTACATAGTGTACCACAAATAACTCTGTACGGGGTGCCTCTCAACAGGGTCTCGAAGTTCAAGTACCTGGGTCACTGGGTCTCGGAGTGCCTTTCAGATGACATCGACATAGAGCGGGAGCGTAGGGCTTTGGCTGTCCGTGGGAATATGTTGGCTCGCAGATTTAAACGTTGCACGACAAACGTAAAACTGACCCTTTTTAGAGCGTACTGTCAGTCGTTTTATACGTGTAGTCTGTGGGTCAACTGTACTCAGAGGGCAGTCAATGCGCTACGTGTTCAGTATAATAATACTCTTAGGATGCTGTTGGGTCTACCTAGGTACTGCAGTGCCTCTGGTATGTTTGCTGAAACACGAATTGATGGGTTTCACGCCATTCTAAGAAAACGAGCCGCATCTATCATGCACCGCGTACGAGATAGCACCAACAGCATACTGAGAGTCATTGCAGATAGACTTGATTGTCCTATAGCAAGACACTGGGGGAATTTACATATTGAATAGACCATTAGATATTCACATACTAACATAGTTTTTTAAGTCAATGAACTAACACAATTGTATGGATCCTAGTTATCTGAAATAAATGATTTATTATTATTATTATTGGGAAAATTCAGAATATGACTGAACCTAAAGTGTTGATCAATTACTAATGGTTATATGATTACTATATCCATAATGGATTAATATAGCTGAAGTAAATTGCGAGAGCAAGATAAATATGAAATTTTTCGATTATGTATGATGGCAAAACGTTATTCAGTATATATTTACTATAATCCTATACTCACTTAAAACAATAACAAAATCTGTAAAAGATATGGCATGTTTCAAAAACACTTCATAACATACTTGTTTTTAGCATTGGATATTAATTTGGCTATTGGAGATATAGTCCAAACTCTTGATGTGAAGACAATGGCAGAGCAATGGAAGGCTTACACTGCAATTTGTGAGAAATATTCAATATTTTTGAGTGACAAGACCATCTTTCAAGATTCTACCAAGATACTCAGTATCATGACTATAAATAACATCAATACTGCATTAGAGGTATGTTATTCACAATATATACTTCATATTATAATATTTATAAGGGTATGCGCGCAAGAGCAACTTAGTCGCAAGAAGATTTATTTGTCTCTTTCGACAAATTAATCGCCTCCTCGTCGTGATGCGCGCACGAGAGCGACAGCAGCACGACTTTTTTCTACGCAGTCATCAACATGGATTTAGAAGAGACGGCTGTGGTCATTATACTCGTATTAAAAAACCGAAGAAAACGTCGAAAAAAACAATATTGGGTGCATAGCCGTTTCTTCAAAATCCATGTTGATGACTGCGTAGAAAAAAGTCGTGCTGCTGTCGCTCTCGTGCGCGCATCACGACGAGGAGGCGATTAATTTGTCGAAAGAGACAAATAAATCTTCTTGCGACTAAGTTGCTCTGGCGCGCATACCCTAAGGAGCATTTCGGGGAAACATCTTAGTTCTCCATAATAGTAGTGCCATGTTACCTTGCAGTGAAAGACAATGATGACTTTTGCCATAAAGATTTACGGTTTTTTTTTCAGCCAGGACAAGAAGATAAAATCGTTGTGAGATCTCTGAAGATAGCAAGTTTCACAATAAAAATTATATTGAAACTTTGTGGAATTTTCAAATCCGCTTCAGGGAGGAACTTTGCAAATATTCTGGAATTATTTATTTTTATATACAAGTAAGTATATAGGGCCTACATACGCGGCGTATTTTAAACGCAGTGTCGGTGTGCGTTATTTAGCGCTGTCTATATTTATTTTTAGCGTGTGAAAGCGACAGCGCTACGAAACGTGCGTTGACGGTGCGTTTAAAATACGCCGTGTGCCCACAAACTAATCTTCTTTAATATTACTCTTGTATTGTAGTTTTTCTGTTACCTATTTAAGAATATATGTGGCTGTCCATCAGAAAAGATACCTTACGTGAACGCCGTAAGGACTCTTTTCTGATGGAATGCCACATATGTCATATTTCAATCACACAGTTACAAAATACTCAATATATTTTTTATATTTTCAGACACAGTGGTCCATATTTGGAGGCAGTGCACAAGAAATCAACTCAATTCATAAATCAAATACATGTTCTAGTTTCCAATCCGTCCGATCTTCTATTGGGGCAACTTGTATTAGATGACGTTTTTACACAAGTAAGTTCGTTTCAGATTCCTTGGACTTACTTTAGATGTGTTATTATTTGGGCTACTTTTAGCTTAAATGTTTTCAAGAGTACCTAGTAGGTGCACAACCTTTCTTTCAACCTTTTGACAGGCAGTCAGTGAAACCCGGATTTGAAGGGTGTTTTATTGCTATTTGAAATGAGAATGTGATTTACTTGCATAGCAGGGCGATTCTCCGAGCGTTTTGACCGCGCGGTTTTACAATCATTATTGTCCATCGATTATTTACTAAACGAAAGGACAAATCGTGACAATTTTGATAAAACTTAACCTCGGGACTGTTTTTCGGTTTCATAAAAAGATAACTCATAGGCATCGTTTATTTGAACAATATTTACTGAGACAATAATGACGAAAATAAAACGCCGTAAAAACGCTGAATATTGACCCAGCACCTTTTAGTGCGGCTGTACACTCGCGGACTTTAATTGTTGAGCCATTTAGGGTTCACCTTACAATAGTCGTGTCATAGATTGTGTATTGCACGACAAAATTAGACTGGACCCTAAAGGGCTTAACAATTAAAGTCCGTGACCGTACATTACGGCCATTAGTCATTGCCACTCATGCGATCATTAATGGTATAAAGCAGCGGTTGGCAACTAGCGGCCCGCGGGCCGCATGCGGCCCGTGAACCGCTCGCTTGCGGCCCGCGAGCCTCCCTGGCTATTTTGTATGTAAAGGTCGATATTATATTCAGAATGGTGTAAAATCACCAATTATTAACATAGTGCGGCCCGCGTCAATTTCATTAGCTACTATGTGGCCCTTGGCTGCTAAAAGGTTGCCTACCGCTGGTATAAAGCTACACAATATACTGCTACTGGGATAGGTTGCACAGGGCTGGGTCAGCTAATGGACGCAGATAGGCACTATTATTAATGTATTACTAATATAATTTTTAAGTATAATTGAAACTGGTTCAGTGTAACAAATTATGGAAATACCTTTCCGATATAAATGGTTTGAATTTGTGCTGCAGGCTTACCGCACAAACGAGCCGCCGGCATGCCCGCGCGCCAAAAAGCCGTCGGCATAGTGTGTATCAGCCTTAAGAGGAAACAGGAGGGCAGTTTTTCCATACAAACGTAGTCCCCTGTTTCCTCCCTGGACAATGCCAGTAGAGCAATAATTTTTTGTCCAAAAATCTATGGTTACTATTGATATGTTCCTATGTTTTCCTTTTTACGATAAATTGATTCTCAAAAGAGATATTAACCTTCAAAAACCTAAAAAAAATGCCAGATTTCCCGCTGTGTTCACACATCCAGAAAACAAATTTGACTAGATTATTAAAAAAAAAGGAAAACATAGGAACACGGCCAAAGCCTTTCTTTAATGTTTAATGAAAAAATTAGTTAAATAGGTTAAGTTTTGGGGAAGAAATCAGGGGACTACGAAACGTTGTTTTCATGAAATTTTAAAAGGTATTTTCGGTCCAAGCTGCAGTTGTCTCTATCGCGCTCTGCGCGGGAGAGGCGGGCAGTACGGGACAGCGACACATTTTACAAATATCTAATTTTCAATTCTCTCCACCTTACTGTTTCCTCTTAAGGGGTTATACGTATAGGCTTGCGGTAGATAGCGCTACAAGCGTATTAGGCGAGTGGAGGCCTCTGTGTCGTTCGTTGAAAATAGGGCATGCAATACCGGTTTTATTTGTATGGATACTACCGGTTTCTCGGTATTGGCCCATATAAGCAATACCGGTATTGCATGCCCTAGTTGAAAAGCCACTCGTGAACGCCCGGGGAGCGGTTGATATGCGGGCTCGAGGCTCGAACCCAGGGTGAGTTGAGAATTTAAATGCCTCCCCTGGCATTTAATTTCTCAATTTTCGTTTCAGAAAAGATATAAATGGTCCAGTCAAATCACTAGTCACAGCCACCAGGCGTAGCCACTGGAACCTGGTACCTATCTGTTGTATTAGTGCGCACTGCTTGTCGCTCAGTTTGCGTTAATACTATACAAAATATATGAAATAAGAAACTCATTTGCAACTTGCGGCGGCTACAAGTAGTTATAGTTACTGTGGTCGTCACTAGCGACCCAATGTGTGGTGCGACCTTTTCTCTACTGTTGATTGCAGATATTCAGATAATTATTTATTTTTATCTTTTAGTGTTGTCTCCATTATAATACTGGAAGTTTAAGAAAGAAAGATGACATATTCGGCTATATTATGCTAATAACCACAGCAATGGCAAGAGTGGTTGATAAAAATCAAGCAGCAAACAAATTCGCGCCTGAGGTCTTTCAATGCCTCTTTAATATGCTACCAAAATGTAAGTGAAAGATTTTGTGTTAAACCTGTACGTGGAGCTTCTTTATAATGAAATTAATGAAGAAAGGCTATTATTTGCTATTGTCAACTTGAAAAAAGGAGGTTTTCTATTTCAATTATTGATACATTGAGCAAGCCATTGAAAAATCAAATCCGATCCACTGCAGCTAATGCCAGACTCGAACCAGCGTCTCTGTTTATCGGGACAGGTGATTCACAGCTACACCCGCTTAATGACCGACATTTGTCAATGGCACAGTATAATGGCAGTAATTTTTCTTCCAACAAAAGGTATATCGCTTGAATGTGTGCGCGCCGTGTACGAACGCACTACAAACAAAGATTTAAGAATGCATAAGAATGCTCCAGTATAGATCGCACTCACACAGACGCGTGATCGTGCGTCTGTGTGAATACATGTCATACAGTTGCAGAAAAGAGAACGAAATGGCGATGACTGCACTGGCAGTAGCAAGATTTATTTGTGTTATAATGTTGAAATCGAATTGGTCAGGTCAATGTGTTCGTGCTGCTCGTATTAGGCTGCTACGCTTGTTGATGTGTGCGTGCGGCACGTAAGTACGAAGCGAACGGCTCACTAGAGGTGCTTCAGTTAGGGAGGCTACGTCCGGCTATTTATTTTAAGGTCCTTAACGACTATGCAATCTTTCCATTGCTCATTACCTTATCACATTCCTATTCTTATTTCAGGTCGCATTTGGTTCAATAAAGGTCTAAGATTCACCTCAACGAAGTGTGTCAGTCGACAGTCATACGGATTGTATGAGCACATGCTCATACACACCATAGCCCTAGCTTCAACGTTGAGTTGCGAGCAATATCCAGTCGTGGAGCGGGCCATGTACGAGGCGCTATTGGGCACTGACTGTTGGAGGGCGTTGTTTGCTTCAGATTTATGGATCGCTTTAGCAAGGTAAGAAAATTCTGGTGTCACTTTAGGGGTCATCAATATAGTACGTCACACCCATTTCTAGCCATATGTGACAGCCTATACTAACAAGGTCAAATATGTTAAGGAAGTGCGACATGGGGGGGAGGGAGGGGTCTAAAAGTCTGAAAAATCGTGTAACGTACTTTGTGGATGATCCCCTATTGCCTTAGACTGGCCGACAGCCAGATGCCCACCAGATGGAAAGTGGTGACCGCTGCCTATAGACATTTGCAACACTAGATGTCTCCTCTATGTATTGTATAATAGCAGTATTTTTTTTCCTACAAAAGGTACTTCGCGCGGCTTGTATGTGTGAGCGCCATAAACGAACGCACTACAAGTAAAGTTTTAAGAATGCTGCAGTACGGATCGCACTTTATGCCCCTCGAACTTGAATACGTATCCCGCGCTCCTAAACGGCTAAAGAGAAACTACTTATCTGTCTTTATATTTTGCCAGTAACGTCGTTAATTTGGGGGTTATCCACATATTACGTCACACGATTTTTAGACTTACAGTATATTTTTAACCGAGTTAAACAAATCGAGGTTATCAATTCGACCCGCATGTATTGTCAGAATTGCACAGATTTTAGATATGTTACTCTATACCAGCTTCTAAACATGTGTGCCAAATTTCGTAAGTGTTTGTCCGCGCATGTTTCAAAAAGTATAAGTCTGATTGCAAAAATTCTGTTTTAGTTAGACTAGGTATAGTCTAACTTAGGAAATGTGTAAGTTTCATTAAAATCGGTACATTAGTTTTTGAGATAGAGAGTTATGTGTGTAGGTGATAAGTCTGATTGCAAAAATTCTGTTTTAGTTAGACTAGGTATAGTCTAACTTAGGAAATGTGTAAGTTTCATTAAAATCGGTACAGTAGTTTTTGCGATAAAGAGGTATGTGTGTATCAGTCATTAAGGAAACATGAACAGTGTTATTAGATTACTTCTAAAATTTAGGAAATAAAATTGTAATAAAAAAAAAAAATCGACTTCAAAAAAAGAAGAATTAAGAGTTTTATGTCAACTATTTTTTTGAGGTCGGTGCCAGCATTAATATTTGGAATAACGGTACGAGACTGGCACCTATCTCAAAAAAATAGTTGGCATAAAACGGTTAAGTGTTTCTTCCTTTTTTGAAGTCGGTTTAATTTATTTTAAATTATTTTTTTATGCATAGTCCAGTGTGACTTTCTTATTAGCTAAAGCAGTGGTTCCTAACCTTTATTATTATTAATATCATATCACCCACATTCTCATCGAGATTTGTATTATTACCCCTCCAAAAAAATAGGTATTATAAGCTTATAAGAAACTGCTCAAATTAAAACGGCTTAGCGTTCATGCGTATTACCCCTCAGAAAACTTCGTTTTACCCCTGGAGGGGTAATTACCCCCAGGTTCGGAACCACTGAGCTAAAGGATGCCCGCAACTTTATACACGGAGGCGGAATAAGTCGGGTAAAAAGTGTCTTGTGTGTTAACCCGGGTCATAAACTACCTTCATACCAAATTTCATGTAAATTGGTCTGGTAGTTTTGGTGCAATCAGGGGCGTATTTTGAAATTTGGCGCCCCGGGCCAATGTACGTTTCGGCGCCCCAGAAGTCAAGGAAAAAAATTATTGAAATAAAAAATACAATATTTTTAATAAATTCTGATCGCACGTACGCAGGCGAGCTATCGCGCGTCTTTGTGAATACGTGTCACACGCTCCGAAACGGCTGAAATTGGACTACTTGTTCGTCTTTATACTTTGCCTCGAGAGCGGAACTTAACTTTGTCAAAAATAAAAAAAACCGTAAAAATTTGGGAAGGTCTAGTTTTTGGTAGTACCTTCTCAGGACGCTTTTAAAGAAGACTAAATTTGCTACAATCCCCATGAGACTAGAATTGTCTCTGCAGACCCAATAGTTTCCGAGATGAAGCCTTTCAAAGTTTACCATTTTTCCGAACTTCGCCATTTTTTGCAATATTCTGTCGTTCTGAATGAATTTAGACCCTGATTCTTCGTAACCCCTGTTATACTATCGAAACCTTGTACGTTATGTTATGGGATGTTAAAAATTAGATTTTCAAATGAGAAGTGTGAATGATGATGTTTAATGATAGATAAGCTAATAAAAAAGGCAAGGACAACAAAAGTTAATAGGTTTATTAGTTAGTAAATTGAGTTATTCAAAATCAATAAATTAAGTTATTTTAGCCCTCTTGCAAGGGCGGCGCCGATCGCAGTGAGGATGATCAGCAAATCAATGTCCTCACCAAAATAGCGCAGTTCAAAAAATTATGAATTTTGAAAAGCATAATCTCGAAAACTATTGTGTCTACAGAGATAATTTTATTATTTCATATTGTAGAAAATTTTGTGTACTTTTAAAACGTCCTGAAAAGGTACTATCAAAAACTAGTCCTTTAGGGTCATAATCTCCAAAATCTGAAAACCGAAATTTTGGCGGTTTTTTTCGATTTTTGACAAAGTTGCATTGGCGCTCGAGGTCACAAACTTAGATTATATTTCGAAGCTTCATTCTTCAGATATAATAACCAAGTAGTCCTTTAACTTACTGGCAACTCTTCGCACATTTAGAGTAGGTAGTAAAAACCGTAACTCAAACAGTCTTATCCCTACTTCTTTACCTACCCTACTACCTCGGCTGTCCGCCATATCTCATTTTATGTAATTACGTACGTATCATGTATCTGAAATAACTGCATTTAAGACCACATGGGCCGGGATCCCGTATGTGGTTATACTATAAACGGTAATTATTTTATACAATTACTTATCATGTAAGTATCTGCAATAACTGCATTTTAGACCACATGGGCCGGGAGCCCATACGTGGTTATACTATAAACCTGGGGGGCGGCCGAGAGTCGTCACGAAGGTATATCACGCTTGGGGGTTGACCGTGAGTCAACACGATAGCAATTGGGCCGCGAGCCCGTACATGATTATACTATAAACCTGGGGGGCGACCGAGAGTCGTCACGAAGGTATATCAAGCTTGGGGGTTGACCGCGAGTCAACACGATAGCAATTGGGCCGCGAGCCCGTACATAAACCTGGGGGGCGACCGAGAGTCGTCACGAAGGTATATCAAGCTTGGGGGTTGACCGTGAGTCAACACGATAGCAATTCATACAATGGAATTCAATGCCAATCATCGCCTCCATGTTGGTGTAGATTGCGATATTCATTTGCAATAAAAACAGCTACTAGAGCGCTTAAGTGATTTTTTTTTCAAATCTACCCTCAAATTAAAAATATTCTATTTTTACTCTATAGACCACGAAGAACCTAATAACTAGGTCAAGAGGATAGAAAATTAGGCAAAGGACGAAGCAGAAATGCCAGTTCCAGCTCCAATTGAGGAACATATCCCTCCAACGGAGGCCGAAACGGCTCCAGCAATAGACGCGGA
Source organism: Eudemis profundana (assembly GCA_947034925.1). Classification (NCBI taxonomy): domain Eukaryota; kingdom Metazoa; phylum Arthropoda; class Insecta; order Lepidoptera; family Tortricidae; genus Eudemis; species Eudemis profundana. The sequence goes on from OX344811.1 coordinate 10,545,460, forward strand.
GTTATTGACCGCGCTGGGAGCGGCCACGGATGATGTATCACAATATGGTGAAAAAGTCCACCCCAACTTAGCGCAGCGATATTTACTGATGTTACGCAAAGGGCTCGATACATAAATTAAATATAAACTCTTAAAAGAGTATATACAATAACCGAAAATTGTAAGTTATTACGAGCTCCGTCCTTAAATGCCGAGATTGCTGCCGCAGTTACCGACATCGCCAGAGGTCAAGAGAACTGAGGCAACGCATCAGCAGTTAGGCATATGAATATCTGCTTTAAATAGGGCATTGACCCTACTTTTGACGTCGGAGGACAAACAAAGTAAGGTACGGGCAATAAAAGACTTATCCGATGGATGTAAGATTTTTGCCAACTTGCATTATTCCGAATCACAGCCTAGAAATAAACTAATTACCCCAGGACTTGACGTTTTTGAATTTAATACAAGACGTTGACAGGGACGTAAACTGTCCGACAAGATTAAGGCATCAAAAGTCTTCGAAAAACAAGGGTTGCAGATTGAGAAAACAGTCGCTACCGCAGCCGTGCCAAACACGTCTAAACGCCAGGGCCATCTCGATATCAGTACCAGGGACACTGGACGAGGCCCTCTCGCTTCTATCAGCCGGTGAACCGAAGGGGGCTGCCGAGGAGCACGCCGGAGACGGCGGCGCCTCCACGCACACGCAGCCCAAGGCGGCTTACAAGCCACGAGCGCCGGCGCGTCGGTAACGCAGGTACACGCCGGCCGTCTTAAAGCATTACTAATAATGGTACCATATTGAATTCGATACAAAATTACTTCCGAATTCCGTTTACAGGACAGGTTACACAATTAGTTAAACCTACTAATACTTTCTCAGGTCAGGAGAAACTGTGACTATATAGAATTTAATTAATTAGGTGCTATAACAGAGTGCCAATAGAGCGAGGATCAGTTTCTTTCTAAGATATTTCTCACTCCTAGTTCAAATGGTGGCTATACATTGATTCATTCTTAACCTCAAACAATTTAATAAAATTGTATATAACAAAATCCCATTTTAAAATGGAAGTCTTCAGAACGTCGTGACGTCTTCAGCGTCAAAATTAATCCCTAAAAATGGGTTTATGGCCACCATTGATCTAAAGGAGGCGTACCTACTTGTACTTATCACTGCTGTTCATCGTAGCTACCTGAGATTCGAATATAACGGGATCACCTATGAATTTTGTTCGCTTCTGCGGTATCCCAATAGCACTTAGAACTTTCACGAAAATCATGGAAGAAGTGGTCACATATTTAAGAAAACAAGGTTTTACATCTCTACGGTATATTTTGATGATATTTTATGTATTGGAAGGGACTATAAGGAATGTAAGCAAAACGTGGTAAATACAACATGTCTACTCGAATCTCTAGGATTCGTCGTAAATTATAATAAAAGTTCTTTAGAACCTGAACAATGTTGCAAATATCTAGGTTTTGTTTACAATTCCATAGACATGTTACTATCCCTTCCTACAGAGAAACGCAACTATATAGAACAGCTAGTCAGATACGGCTAGTTGTATACTAAGTTGCTAGAAAGGTATACATTTCTCGCAATTCAAGAACATGTCGATTATGAGAAAAAAGTTAAACTTTCTCGCGAAATTTTACCCGATTTGTTTTGGTCGACTAATAATATACATGAAACTTCTTTTCATTTGGAAGTACTTACTCGTAGCAAAATATGACTCAAAAATATTTACAGATGCGTCCCGACCGGGTTGGGGAGCATTTTGCAATGGAAAGTGTGTAAATAGAGCGTGGAAGGAAGAAGAACAAGCATTTCATATTAATTACCTATAACTTCTCGCAATCTTTTTAGGATAAAATGTGTTGCTCGAGATAAATCCAACTGTTCGTTGTAGTTGTGGATTGACAACACCACCGCAATCAGTTACCTACATAAATCGGATGGGAGGAATCCAATTTCCTCACTTAAACCAATTAACAGGGTCCATTTGTCAATGGTACGAGAACCGCAAAATATGGCTATTTGCGTCATATATCAATACTAAAGATAAAATAGAGGCAGATAGGAAATCGCGAAGGCATCATCCAGATATTGAATGGAATATGACTATGGCAATACAGTATGCCGAAAATTGATCTTTTCGCTTTGTGTACCTCTAACAAATGTGTCACATATGTTTCGTGGAAACCAGACCCTGACGCCCTTACTGTGGACGCATTTACGATCAGTTGGTATAATAAATTCTTTTACGCGTTCTCCCCATTCACACTAATTCTCAAGTGTTTACATAAGATTATAAACGACAACGCTACGGGAATCCTAGTTTTTCCCTATTGGCCGTCCCAACCGTGGTTCCCACTGATATTAAAATTAGTAATATCCGATATACTTGGATCCTGATAGCCATATTGACCAGTTCTGTAATTCCAGAACTCGCAACCACAAATTCACAAATTTTGTAAAGACAGTATACCTAATTTTTTATAAGGGTTCCATTCCGTCGCTTCTGTTATTTTTAACTAAGAAATTTGACAAAGGAGCATCGTATGGATCATTAAATATATATAAATAAATATTAGAGCACAATCTTACACAAATCGAACTAGTCCCATAGTAAGCTCAATAAGGCTTGTGTTATGGATACTAGACGACGATCATTAAATAATCACTCGTCAGCACTTTCGTTCCTATTAGGAAATAGTATGCTCAAATTATAAGATTAAAAGATTATTGAAAGGAGCTTATAAATTAAAGCCAGTAACTCCCAAATATAGCAATACATGGGCCCCCAAGTTTTGAATCATATTACAGAATGGAGCCCTAACAGAGAATTTTCGCTTGAAAAATTAACAAAGAAACTATCGTTTTTGTTAGCCATATGTACTGCCCACAGAGTGCAAATATTGTCATTAATTAAGTTAAAAATGTTAAAACCAAATGGTATTAAATTTTTTATTGATGATGTAATAATAACATCTGCCGCCGGTCGGGCACAACTGGTTCTTTCCATATTTCCAAAATGATAGGAATATTTGTCCAGTGATAGCAGTAGAAGATTATATCTCTGTTACATCAGACTTTTAAAAAACCGGGCGTTTCGCTCGTTACTATCCAAAAAGCAGCTGGCTGGCCAAGCACAACAGAAACTTTTGCCAGATTTTACCATCAACAGATAATTGATGACTGAAATTTTGCGAGGTCCGTCTGCTTTTCTGGTAATTAGGTTAAAATTAAACACTGATTTTTTTTTTTTTTTTTTTTCCTATTAATTATTAATAGTTTGAAATACCAATGTACCTATTAAGAAGACGATGAGTATCGTAAAGTAATATATTATTGTTTGTTGAGGATTTCGGTATTTATTACATTATATATAGCAAAACTTTGAACTCTAAACATCTACTTGGTTATTATATCTGAAGAATGAAGCTTCGAAATATAATATATGATCAAACGAACTTCAAAGTGAAGTTCGATCATTATTATATGAGAAAGCTTCATTCGAAGATATAATTTCCCTCCCACCCTTTCTTTCTCCCGTGAAGAAAGTTTTGCAGAAGGTAATATATACAATGTCTCTGAAAAGAATGAGATATGGCGGACAGCCGAGGTAGTAGGGTAGGTAAAGAAGTAGGGATAAGACTGTTTGAGTTACGGTTTTTACTACCTACTCTAAATGTGCGAAGAGTTGCCAGTAAGTTAAAGGACTACTTGGTTATTATATCTTCGAATGAAGCTTTCTCATATAATAATGATCGAACTTCACTTTGAAGTTCGTTTGATCATATATTATTCATTCAACATCATAAACAAGTCTGCAAAAAATCAGAACTACTGGATTGGCGCAAAGTACCCCGTACTTTCAGGTGACAAGGTTACTGGATTATTCAATGTTTTGCAAAATAGGTTTCAATATTGAAAAACGCCCCCTCTTCCCTCTGCGCCCCGCCCGCGCCCTTATTCAGAGCATGTACTTATTGTACTTTCCACGCCGTATGTTTTTAATAACAGACGCGCTCCGTAGATATTGACGAAAATTAACTTACGACCGTAGTTTCGATAAAATAAAATAAAAACCGGTCAAGTGCGAGTCGGACTCGCGCACCGAGGGTTCCGTACAAAATCGTCAGTAGATACGTGAATAATTCAAGAAAAACTGTATGGTGGGACAAACTTAACTTTGCTCTTGTAAAACTGTTGTCCCCATACATCGACATATGCCGCGGTTAGTTTAGTAGGAGCAAATAAGGTTGTCTTACGATTTTTGCGAATTTCTAAAAAACGCTGCAAGTTAGGAAAACCGTTTTATTTTTCCTGTAATATTTAGGATAATATTAATAATCAGTAATTATTACAGATTTTTCTGATCAGTAACTTCGGAGATAATAGGGGGGGAATGGTATTTTTTTTAACGTTTTTGGTCTTAAATCAAAATCTACACGTATAAGAAAATAAATAAAAACGGTTTTGAAATCTTCATATTAAGCCCTTTCATTTGATATCCCACTCGATATATTAGCTCAACTTTTGATTTTCGACATCCCATTTCGGTCCCCTTTAAAAAAAAAGTTAAAAAGGTATAGGATTTTTATTCTGTTCCATAGGCTCGAATTAGCGGTTTTTAACACTATTCCAAATTTCAAGTCGATAGCATCAGTAGATCCTGAGATATCTTACTGTGACAGACGGACAGACAGACAGAGTCGCACCATAAGGGTTCCTTTTTTACCATTTTGGTACGGAACCCTAAAAAGGTGAGAAGTAAAAGTCTGTTGAATGGCGCCAAAACCAGAACAAAAGGCAATCGGCCCGGGGCGGCTACGGCGCCCCTGGCTGATTGGCGCCCCGGGCCATGGCCCGGATGGCCCTAGGGTAAATACGCCCCTGGGTGCAATGCGCGCAGAAACATGTTTTGATACAATTTTATTATATGTGTATAGATAAGACATATTTTTGTTGCAGATATTACTTTAGAAACAATCGTGAATTGATAACAGCGCAATTTGATTTCCTATGCAAAACGTACAAAACTCTAGAGAGCAACAAACTATTCGTTGATTCACCTCAAAAAGTCCACCTGAGCTACACTATAGCTAGATTGTTCGAAGTTATGGAGGCAGGCGATAAATGGAGTATGTACAAATCACATGATTTAGCGCTTTGGGTGCCCATACAAATCAAAAACACCCCGTCAGAAGTCCAGGAAAAAGCTGTAGAGGACATTATCAATGACTTGCTAACTATGTTCGAAAAATATCTGTCATCAAATATCCAGAGTGAACTCGAAATAAGAAATATGGTAAGACATGGATATTAAAGTCTATTTTTAAAAGCTTTTAGTTATTTGTTATGTTCATGACGATTTTATACAAATAAAATTACAAAAAATATAAAAAAATACTTTATTGTTTCTTTAATGGCTGAACGCCGTGATACCGTGTCACAAATGAATGTGGTATGGAAATTAAAAAAAAACGTATGAAATTCCATTATATGCCAAGTGTCAAGCCGCACCGGAAACTAGGTACTTTGCGGCCTATTATTAGGCACGTAATGTTAACATTTCATTGCATGCCTGAGAAAAAATAATACTTTGTGTAATGTATTTAATTTGGTTTATTTTATAGTAATATCATGACTCCATGGTCTAGTTCACACTCGTAGTAATTAAATGTTTCTGCCAATGAAATTGCTACTTTAAGATTTGTGTATTAACGTGCTAATTACGAAACTTTTTTTCTCGTAATTAATACGAAGCATAACATATGATGAAACGGGTTATGCAGAAATATCTGATACCACTCTATTACTGTAGCAATAAGCTCGTGTCAGATAATTATACGTGCCGAGTTTCATCACATAGGTATTATTGCTAGTGACTATACTTGATAACAGAGGAAGGATGCCACCTCACCATATGTTTGTATCATAGCGTGCATACTTCTCTCTTCATAATCATCATTATTTTAACGGCTGAGCATAATCTCCCCAAAGACTTACACAACGAACGGCCGTACGCTTTTTGTCCCCATCACTTTTTATCTCTTAGGGAGATTAATTGGCGTACCAATCTAGAATCCTGTGCCATGGCACTTCTCCTACCGCCGGCGAGTTAGCGAGTAAAATTGGGCGAGTACCAGTTCATTGCGGGCCGACCAGGTAGTGTGATCGATCGACCTTTCTAGATCCGCAATGAAATGCTACACGTCCAAGCTACTATAATCGCTAAAATAAAAGTCGCAAATCAGACGCCATGACATAACAGTGTCAAAACCGAAATTGAACTTTATGCTGGTGCATGAAGGTTTATAGCTCTGTGGTCTGTGACCAATATATGCGTCGTTGGCGTACAACCTGCGCCTGCGTTGCCAATAGATACGTCGTTGGCGTGAAAAAGGTTAATAGCATAGGATAGACACTCAAGATACATTTACCTAATTACTATTTCTAATTGGTGTTTAAATAACTAAATAATTTTCAGAGTAATCTAATGAAAGCGGCAGCTACATGCCGATTTGTGGAAGCCGACGAAACCTGCGAAGATTATGTAGTGAAGGTGTGGCTCAAAAGTTGTCCCAAAGATAAGATAGTTCTGAACCAGGGTGATATGGACAAAGGTTATACTTGGTATTTAGAGCATATTGAATCTCTGGTGGCTTTGACTAAGGCAATGAAACGATTGATGAAGGACGACGGAGCTCTTGCCAAGGTATTCATTCTCATTATTTACACAGATATTTGGTCTTTTTGGGGATCGAACCCAGGGCTGTTAGGTTCTAGGGAAATATACTGCTAGGCTTGACGTGTCTTCAGTTAAATGGGTTCGATTGCGAAATATGTTATTGATATTATTGCAGCAGTTTTGCGGGGTTTCAACATTGACTTCAGAGTAGGTTTCATTTCAATAGGAAGAAATACGTTACTTACCCATTCTATTTTATACTTACTTTTTCAAGAAATCTTTAAGTTCAAGTCCAGTGAACTGCCGGCCGCAAATTACCAGAGACAGCATTTTAGACATTAAAACAGTCTTTATGAGTGGCGGGTTCAAACTATTCTTGGGTAAAGCCAGAGCAGATTTAGCTTACTTCTCCAAAACTCATAGAATAGGATTATCAAATTGGGAATTGAGTTTTAGGTCGGTACCCTAATGTGCACGGTATTCGCAAGTGCATTTTACCAATATCCAATATTTCCCAACCCAACATTGGTCAGGGACAGTTAATGATTTTTACATGAAAGAAACATAAGTTAATGATTTATTTACGAAACATACATTTTGCATTTATAGCTTAAGAGTTTATCAAATATTCTCGTGAGACTCGTGGATTTTAATTGAAGAAACATATACTACTTTCAGATTCTTCATGTGATGGCGAACATAGCCCGCCTCGGAAACACTGAACTAAATTTAACGATACTGGATCTTTTGTGCAAATTAGCACTACAAACTAGCAATGAAGATAAAAACGTGCTAGAATCTCTCACAACAGATTCTTTCAAAAGTATTATACAAAAAAGTGATAATGTAATACATAATTACTTATTAACACAGTTGAAAAAATATTCAGACCATCAGAACTTTGAATATGTGGTAGCGCAAGTATTTAGTTTGGATAACTTTTTGCAAGAAATCTACAGTTCTTTTCTCCATGGGGCTAACAACGTCAATATCCAACAATGGAGTAATTTCGTGTCTGAAGACAGTACATACACACATAAGTGTGTTGACAGTGGTTCTGCTATAGAGTTGATTAGCTCAGGATCATCAAAAGAGCTAAAAGAAAATAGTAGCAATTTTGAATTTGCTGACATTGATTCTTTGTTTGGGGGAGAGAGTGATTCTGAGCCTGCTACCAAAAAAGCTAAACTGTCAAATCAAGGCAAAACTGAAGAAATAATAGCGCGTTTAGAAACCGATTCGTTATTGCTTTGCAGTGAAAAGGAAAATGTATTTAGTAGTGAAGAGATTTCTAGAATAAGAGTGGTATGTGATCGGTTGCGAAATATAATTGATTGAGACTACTTTTCCTGTATTATTTACTATATTTATTTTGATGTTTCATGTTATTGTTTTACATTTTCGCAACCAAACATTTCGTAGCGGTGTCCGTCAAGTAGCCAATAAATAGTACCCAAATAGTACCGACGAAATACCTAGCCTAGGTGAAAAAAATTGTACAATATTTTGAGATATAAAGCGTTTCCAAAAACAAAGCCGTTCCAGAGATAGAAACGGTGTACACCAGCTTGACGCCCGGTAGCGTACACTGTGAACAGGCCTTATATTTCAGAAAGTTTAAGGGTACTATTTTTTTCACCTAGGTATTTCGTCGGTACTATTTATTGGCTGCATCAGATTCTGAATATCTTTACGGTGTACGCTATCTTGACGGATACTCATTACTCGTAGCGCTACGCTCATAGCCGATAGCATGACGAAACCCGTATGTAGCTCAAAGTCGCTAAGAGCTTAGCGCCCGCGGAGCGGGTTCTGGGTGTTGAAAGGTTCGGGATACTATTGAAACAATCCAACAAGTGTGTTAACTACACTCGGGGAGTGTCAAACGAACTCATAAACTGGTTTTAACATATAACTGGTACAAATTACAAAAGTACTAATTTTCTTCATTGTTTTGTAGTTGATACCTACTTATTCTGATATCACATGTAACGGGTAGAGGAAAGACTAAATCGCTGCAGTCATACTCATAATACCTACTCTGTGATGTTATATTTAAAAATAAAACAAAGCATATTCCACATTTATATTTATTGTTGTGTTAAAAAAATCTATACAAATAAGTGAAATAATATAATATTCATAACCATACATAAGAGAAACTTAAAATATTTTTAATTGATACTCGGAGGTAATAAGACCTTAGTTCACGTGTCAAACAGTATCAACTAACATCAGTCGCACGAATTTCATGACTCCCTCAGTCACCAACCGTCATACCAGTCACAGGACTACTGCAGACCGTATAAACGTCTTAAACACGGCAACAATTACTTACATAGTCTAATTAAACAAATCTAACACGCATATCTTCACATAGCTTAACCTACGAATCTTACTGATCTTCTCTGTATTAATTGTGATGGCGCTTGTATAAGAAAATAATAGTACTTAAAAATTGACTAACTAATAATACACATACAATTTATAAATTATATTGCCCTATAAGACAAACAGCAAAATTGATTGCGATAAAGCGTTTAGCCTAAAGCATATTTATACAGCTATAAAATGAACTTTAGAGTATAAAAATAAATTATGGAAAATATAGGAGATTGAATAACACTCGTGTTGAATTCTATAGTTGACAGCAAAATAATTGAAACAACTCGGTACAGTCACTACATTGATAACCAGATGCCTTTCTTTAACACTGACAAATTTATAAACATTTTCTTTCCTATTCACAAGTGCTTTATCCACAGTGCATTATGAATTAGAATATTTTGTGACGTTAAAAATGCATTTTCAGGCACCTTATTAGTAGGTAAATATTAAAAGTTATTTGTGCGACATTGCATTACAATTTTACTTCGGTATAAATATCTCCATTACCTCACTATATTGTCACAATGTTTGTTAACTATTGCGATCCGATTGGAATGGTCGAGTCAGTACACTCTTTAATACCAACATACTAATATCATATAAATAGTACTGATTCATATTATGAGATATTCTTACCATTTATCAACAACTAAATTTGGAGGATATTTTTACAGTGAGAGGTAAAAGAATGTTGTAGGTATACAGATACATATACAAGAAACACTGTTTAGGTGATAGGATTGGAATTATCGTCAAATATGAATAATAACGTTGAAGCTTACATAAACGACTACTCGCTGTTAAATGTTCTGAGGATGTGACGGTTCGTCTGCAAATCATGAGTCGCGGCATCGCTACATACATTATACTAAGCACCGGGATTCAACATAAATATTGCACACATTTACTGTAACATTTCCAACAAAATGTGCAGTACTAACGAATGAGAATTTATGCCTGATGTTATCGATCTTCGTTGACATTATACGTAGTATACATATATTGTAAGTTAAATCTAATAAGTTAGGATACAAAACCTACACATTCAAAAATACTTATTTACTTAGGCCAATCATCTTTCTTACAATAAAGTAAGAAGCTGATACAAACAAAAGTCGGTCGACATACGTGGACTTACAACGTGGCAACATTAAACTTAACTTAAAAGTCTTGGCACAAATAAAATATCAGTTTTGGATTTATATTATGATACAATAATATAACAAAATCAGACGTCCTAACATCGTTGAGCATGATGAACAAATTTATTGTTTTAAGGGAAGAATACTTCAATTTGCGATAATATTTCGTATATTGCGATAGAATTATAATAACAAAATGATAAAATGACTCGCATTAAAATTTCAATCTATCTTGATTCAGACAGGCTTATCGCATTTAAATTACATAAATTAAGTCCTAATATCTAAATACCCTCAGAACAGTTAATATGTATATAAAATTCAGTTCTTTAATAGGATTATTTGGCATCTATCACCAATATCGATACTACTTTAAACATGGTATACGAAGGTGAAATACCTAATTGGTTAATGCGCCTCATCAAAACATAAATCCTTACAAAAGACATGCTTCACGCATGATAATTTATCCCTGCCGAGCCTAAATTTCTTCCTAATACACACACGCGATGTTGATACACGTTACTCGCTACAGACCGCACGCACACACGGCCGCACACTAGCCACTTGCACTCCAATATAATGCGAAGACGAAACCGATTTGTAGTTATTTACACACGAAATAGCCTCTTTCTAACCTCCATTCAAACAAAACAACCTTAAATGTCTTAAAGCCGGGAATGCACTGATTCAAAGTGAGTATTCACGTGAAGCAGATAAATATTTTATTCACTTGCAAGTGAAGTAAATATGTAAAATGGGGTATACTCGTAGATTCTTACAAATATATTGGTAGGGGCGCCCACGAAAAATGGTTATGTCGATACTTTCAAAGAAATGCTAAAAAGCCCTAGTCGTATGAATAAAATCAAAAATGATATCGTTTATTTTGAAATATTATCAGCCTAACCATATCAACGTCCTACTTATGAGGTGTACTCGACACTCTGAACCGTTTAAGTTAACCTATGTAAGCTAAATATAAATATATTTAGGAAAAATCGTAGAAAGTCTAACTAAACTTATTACCGATCGAAGAGTAATTACGTGTCTACGTCGTCATTCGTTTATTGCAAACCCATTCTCGAACTTGCTTCATCTTGCAGAAATAAAATCTCGTCTGATTCAAACCTCATCCGTGCAACATACTTCGATCGTTCGAGACTAATCGTGTTATAACAACATATAAACATTTTTCGGAACGGGTCTGCGCGGTCAGAGCCGCTGCGTTTTTACTCTATACATCTGTCAAAATACGCTACTGCGCGAAAACGATGTAGGTATGCATAAGCATGGTTTCAGAGTCTAAAAACGTGGACCTGGCGTTGATATTTGCTTAAATCTATATTGACAGGTGTATAGATATGTATTGTGTACCCCTCCTTATCGTAATGAACCGATACAACTTACAAAGTACACGTCGCTTATAAAATTGAATGTAAAAGGATTTTCCATTTTGATAAGCCACGTTTTACATTTCAGTCATGTTCACATAATGATTTCCCCGGCACATTACCGCGGCAGTAAACGGTACGAGTTAAATCGATAGAAAATAAAGGACGGTTGAAGAATAGCTACAAACAATTTATAGTTTCTAAGAAGTTTTGAGCAAACGTCTTTCAATCAGCCGCGGTATTGTGCTAGATTAATTTATTACAAAAAATCTTAAAATATACGTAGATGGGGCGTTCGAGTCGGTCGCTAAGGCGGTGTGGCGCGGCTGCATAGGTACCCTAACCCTACGCCAGACAACTCGACTAAGTAGACAAACTGTAAAGCTAGAAGGCGTATTATGATAGTGTTATTCGTCTTAGATGTCAGACAGAGAAGAATGATCTATTTAAGGTGATCAAAGTGACCATCATAGCCTCACCAACCTTACAGTCCATCCATCCTTATCTATCTTATTTATTAAAAAACAACCTCAAGCACCTTTATTTGCCGAAAACAGTTATTTCCTCATACACCAATTCGAGAAATTTCGAACATCATTTCCTAATTTGTCTAAAGATCGCTTTATTTTCAACAAAATACCTTTGCCTTTACATATTGAGGTTACTTTTTTAACATCTGATAACAACCAGAACTCACAGTAACAAATGCCTATTACGGACAAAGAGCGTATAATACTGAGCTGAGCTATGAGGATTCCAAGAATAGTAACGCATTTTTAATGAATTACGGTAGTCAACAGACGAGAAATAAGCCAGATAAGGTACAAAGGTGACTTATCGAGTTTGACGAGTGTACAGCTTAGGGTCCATGGTAGGTGGTAGCGAGCGTGTTGTGCCGCGCCGGCGCGTGGTGGTGGCAGCCGGGCCGCGGCCGCGCGGGCTGTTTGGCTGCGAGACTCACCTGCGGTGCCATGTGGGCGTGGCCGGGCATGTGCGCCAGGCCCGAGGCCTGCATATGCGCTAGCCCCGAGCCCTGCATATGCCCGAGGCCGGAAGCCTGCATATGCCCGAGGCCGGAAGCCTGCATATGCCCGAGGCCGGAAGCCTGCATATGCCCGAGGCCGGAAGCCTGCATATGCCCGAGGCCGGAAGCCTGCATATGCCCGAGGCCTGAGGCCTGCAGCGCGGGGTGCAAGTGCGCAAGGCCGGCCTGGTGCTGCAGATGCTGCATCGACGTGCTGCCGTGGAGCATTTGCAGCTCGGGAGGCATGTGGTACAGGCCCGGTGTCTGTGTGCGATATGTATAGTGTTAGTTTGTATTGAAGAGCATATGAATAAATGCGCTTTGGGCTTAAAATCACTAAGTTTCATTTTACCTCATTATCAATATTCCCAGATCTCAAAACTTCATGGCCTCAAAATACCTAAATTGCAGAATGCCTAAATTTTTTTCACAATCAACCGAAACCTTAATATCGCCGATGTTCAAATTACCTTAGGCTCATAATACCTAAACTTCAAAACAGCATTATGGCAAAACAACATATGCTTAAAACAACCAAACCTCAAAATACCTAAATTTATACTATCAAATAAACACTCGTAAAAAAATTAGGTATTTTTGGAAAAATGCCTAAATTTAGGTATTTTGAGGTTGAGTTGTTTTGATATTTTGTCATTTCTGCCATTCGGTAATTGAAGGATTGTGCATTTCAATCTTCAGGCATTTAGAGAATATGCCGTTTTAAGTCAAAGTCATAATGAATTTCGTTCATTTTAAGAATGTTACAATTTGACATTTAGGTTTTATGAGCTCATGGTAATTTGAAAATAGGGTGTATTGGCAAATAAGGTATTATGAGATTTAGTGATTTTAAGCCCAAAGCATAAATGCGAGTGTAAGGCTAGCAGTGGCGTGGCCTCCACAGAACCCTATTCCCAATCCGAATCCATCAAATAATCCAAATCTGTACCTCTAGCACAACTGTGACACGCGACTCCTTCTCGCGCGACTAATGCTACCTATCTCTATCCACTCAATATCGTGTGACAGTGACAGGTGATGCTCTGTCGCGCGAGAAACGAAGTCGCGGCCAGTTATGCTAGACGTACTGCTCCGACTTTACTAAGAATATATATGTCGCCACGCCACTGAAGGCTAGATTTACTCCTGTAAGTTTTACGTAAGAACGCAGTTAGGTGTTAGACTGATATAGAGAGAACATTCATCTCTCATTCTAACATATATCTGCGTCCTTACTTATGTACGTAAAACTACCAGGGCCTTGTTTCACGAAGCTACAACTTACAATTTTACAAGTCTACCTACACTTGCAACATTGGTCAAATACAGCAACGTTATTGGTGGATTTGGCCAATGTTGCTAGTTTAGACTTGTAACTTGTAGCTTCGTGAAACAGGGCCCAGTTGTAAAAATCTGGCCTAATACAAAGGTTTATTGAGGCGAAAATATGTACAAAGACCGGCTCTAAATCAGGCTAAGCCTGCATTGTTTCTAGCTGAAAGTACTATCGATAAGCAAATATTTTCTATTGACAAGATCTTTTGGACAGAATAAATACATCCCTTCGTACTGTTGTATCTAATCATCAGAGGGATATTCAGAGCTTGTGAATTATAATGTAAATTGTGTTTTCATAAAGCAGACCGCAAATTACCAAAAATAGTTCCCTAGTCGCTCTTATAGTATATATATTTTGGGATTTCCCATCACCGTTAAAAAATATGTTTTTATTTCTACAGATGAGCATGCGAAACGTGGGCGCATTTAAACCCAACATGTGATAAAATTAAGTATAATTTCGTAATTTCCATATTTGCAAAGTACAGTCAATGCAATTACTATAAATACAATTACATTATCGGAATTTCTTGACTCATAGTTTGTTGTTGAACTCTCCATGTCTCGACAACGTGCTTAACTGAATGCATTTAAAACACTCGTGAGCTGACATGTGCATCCTATGCATATGCATTATCAACCGAGTAAGCGCTATATATGTACTAATCCCATTCATATTTTTCTATACAAAGTTGTTAGTAATTCACAGTTGGTCGTGATTCTTCATCCATATTTAAATGCTTTGAAGTCATTGAAATCTGAAGTTTACTACGATATCTACTATGTATTTACATATACTATAAACAAAACACATTAACGTAAATGTAAACTATGTTAAAGTAAAGGTTTAGAATTTTTTCTTCTACAATGTTTCAAAATGGAAAATTATGGTTTTGTGTACAGCTACAAATATAAGATCTGTTGAATATGGTTATCCTAATGCCTGACACTTATGATGGCGATCGTTTTCTATAGGATTATTAATGCGCATTCAGCAAAGTTATATCCACATAATATTTGGTAAAATGGGAGATATGTATTACTGTATATCCTAATTTAACATCCCGTCAACACAACGAAGGCTTACTTGAAAGTAAGTTGCTTTGAAACGTACACTAAAAGTATACTCTGAAATCCTCTTGGAATATAAGTAGATATGAGACTTGGGCTTGGTGGGCTGTCCCAAGACTATGCGAGATGAAGGGAAAGTACCTCAAATAAAACAACAAACCATTTTTTAATTTTACTCTAGTAAAGAAGTCGCACTCTAGTGCGACTTGCAGAGTGGAACATGGCAGCACCTCATTTTTAAAGTCATATTTCCATAGAAATTTGACTTTTAAACGGAGTCGCACTCTATACTGATCGAAAGGATTACTCATTAGAATTTTGTTTCTTAAATAACACAGCATCTTGCACAAAACGAAGACCATGAAGTTTAACATTTAAATTTTAATTAGTATGCATGCGATTGCGATATGTATGCGATTTTTTCAATATCTACAATATTTGAGGTACTTTCCCTTCATGTCGCATAGTCTTGGGACGCCCTGTATAGTCGTCACTGGTACTGTAGGCAAATCGGCTCTAAAGTGTTTGTAGTAAAACAAAAAATTTCCAAAATGTACCAAACCATGAGGTTGATATTTTCGTTGATGGATGTTTGGGGATTTGATCCTATAATAAGTTTAAGTGTTAGTTTACGTAGCAAAATCTTAGGGTAGGTACATACATGATGCTGGTGCGCGTGTCGGTGGGGCGGCAGGGAAGGCCTGGCTCAGTAGGCCGACGCCTCCTTATACTCGGAGTTGTCCATGGTGAAGAAGTCTTCCAGTTTCCACTGGAGGGTCTCAAAGGTGGGCCGCTTAAGCGGGTCCTTGTGCCAGCATTCGAGCATTATGTCATATAACGGCGCGGGGCAGTTCTGAGGGCACGGCATGCGGTAACCGTGTTCGACTTGGTGGAGGACTTCTGCGTTTGTCATGCCTGTGGAGACGAACAATAGTATATTACACAACTAGGGTGGTAAAACAAAGGCCGAGATCGCAGATGTTTGCGGCCCGAGCTGCAAGCGAGGGACGTAAATATGCGATCGAAGGCTTTCTTTATTACCTCCCGAGTTGTGTACATCATTTTATGTCTACACTTGGCCAGAAAGCGATTTATGGCCAGGTGTGGCACAAAATATGTTTTACTGGAATATGTCAGCTACTTCGTTCGTGAAGTTCAAAAGCTATTCTGTTATAACTCTTAGTCTCATTTTTGCTTCACCGTAATCGGATAAAAAGTATTCTACAACCATCTACAGACATCTAGTTAGCCTTGTACATGTACTAAAAATATTCCATTTAGAGACCTCCAAATAATTTATGGAGTCATTTTAATTGAAATATCTTTGATGTACAGACGTGAATTATTTATAATTTTATAATAATTTAAGGAAGTTACAAAGAAACTAGCCTTTTTTATGTATTCATCGCTCGTTTCAACCCGTTAGCGGTCGAATTGGCTCCTCTACAAAAATATGTTTTTAATTTCATCCCGCTATCTGCAGAGATTAAGGCTGTACGTTGTCTGAGTACCTTAATGACGGAACTGTTTTATTTGTACAGATTAAATATATTGGACAACAGACATAATCTATACGTCGTGTGTCGGTGTGAGCTCTATGCTACACGTCAATAACAAAGACAGATGTTTTATAGTATATGTTGATATGCCACCACAACATTTATTATATTGAAAATACACGGTCTCTATTTATCTAATTTACGGACACGTTTGAACGGGACATTTGTTCATAAGTCATATAACAATTCGATACAGTTTTCCGTTCTACTTAAGATTATTCCGTAACCTATACAATACTTATAGTTTATATATTCTAGAATTCTCATAGCGCATCTGGTAACAACTTTACTCTAGAATTTGTGAAGTATCCTTTTCGTATCGAATTTCATAACACCTTTTCATTGGAACACATCCATAAATTATACAGGGTGACTTCTTTTTCGTGATACAGGATAATTAAACCTCAATCTATCCATGATTTTGAACAACTTTTACTATGGAGTCAACTTTGAACAACTTTTACTATGGGGTCAACTTTGTAAATGCAAAAAAAAATCAACTGTTTTATAGAAAAGGTCATCAATAGGTAGACCAAAATGTATGAGAGAGTTTTTTTTGCAATTTACAAAGTTGACCCCACAATAAAAGTTTTTCAAAATCATGGATAGATTGAGGTTTAATTATCCTGTATCACGAAAAAGAAGTCACCCTGTATAATGTAGTTTTTGTGACAGAAAACAATAGTGCATTTATGTAAAGGAGCAATAATATTAAATTATGGCTTCAGCGTGCTAATACAATTTACAGCATTATATCTTAGGCATATTATCTGAATTTTGATTAGTTACGTGTTTTTTTTAATATTCTTGAACGTTTCCTTTTTATCTGAATATCTGTGGTAATAGAGAACACGGAGCTTCCTATTTGTCAAAGACTGGCAAAGCAAAGTCTCAATGTACATTTTGGCCTCTCGCTGCGTCGCTGCTAATTCGGCGGCTACCACTTTGTGGCTATATGAACCCTTGTATAAGATGTTCGCATATGCCGCAGGGTACGAACAATGACTTTATATCCTGCAGATCACACGTAGCACCACGCCAGGCACACTTCACTCGATTTTGGACTCCCGCGCGGTGGGCGTAGCCGATCCAGACGCCGGCGTCCAAAACGTCACAGTTTCACAATAAAATGATCGTGAAAGTACACAAATGCCGTTGATGCCGGCCGAACGGCGCTACGGAAAACTATGCGAGAACGTATTGTACTGTGCGAAGTTTCTGTGCTGTGGCTGTGGCGGTGGGAATCGCGTGAAAATAATATAGGCGAGCACGAGCGTGGGAATTCTTGTTTTTTTGTATGAAAACGCGCGACACTGAAATATCTGTTTATATTCTCTAATCTGTGACCACGCTCCCTTGAGCCAAGCTATATGGTTCACTAATGTTTGACCAAAAAATTATTGACAAATGATCATTTGACAAACAACGTTTCACCAAATATTCATTTGGCAAACGAGACATTTGACAAAAGTATCATCTTACAAAAACTCACTTAGCAAATGATTAATTAGCAAACACTACACTTGGTAAATGTGTTAAATAATAAAATGTCAATTGACCTTTTTTCATTTCACCAAATAATATGTTTCGCAAATTAAGCATTTGTCCAAATTTCATTTAACAAAATGTTATTTCATAAAAAGTACTTCTTTTTTCAAACGTTAAGTTACAAAATTATATAGAAGGCAAGCAATCATGCATTATGACGCTCCGCTCGCTTTGCTCGGTCCGCTATTGGTGGTCATAATACAAACCTAACCTAACCGACGACCTAGGTTTTTTCCATGATTAGTCTAAAGGCATCAGTTCGTTTTTGTTGGGGGACGCAGTTCAAACCCTAACCTAACCTAACCTAACAACCTAGTCTTTCTGGCAGCAGTTCGTTTTTGTTGGGGGACGCAGTTTAAACTCTAACCTACCCTAAGAACCTATTTTTTCTGCCAGCAGTTCGTTTTTGTTGGGGGACGCAGTTCAAATCCTAACCTAACCTAACAACCTACTCTTTTTCCAAATACTGTGTCTTAATTTGACCCATAAGTAGGTAGGTACCATATCTATTATTAGATTTATTTATGAACGAAACACTTGTCAAATAATACATTGTACCAAACGTTTTTAGGCCAAGAGTAGTTTTGTCAGATAACTCAGTTGCTAAATGTTCATATTGTCAAATAATTATTTATAAAATGTAAATTTAACTGTTGATCATTTGGTAAAGTGAGTCATTTGTAAAATGACTAGTTGTAAAATGATCAATTGGCCAAACATTTTTTTGTAAAACGTTGTTTGTCAAGTGTAATTTTGCCAAATGACTTTTGGTCAAACGGCAGGACACCAAGCTATATGCCAGCTTGCCATATGATGGCGTCGCCAGCAATTAGAAGATATTGCTCACTGCGCGTCGATCACGCATGGTTGTTCACTTTATATAAGTCAAACAAAAGGCACTAGGCGCTCCCCGTGCCTCTCAAGTTCAGCACACATATATTTAGCCACGAAACTATTTTGAGGCTAATATATCTGAAAGTTGGATCGGCCAGAGTGCCTTCACACCATCACGCAAAATAGGCACATATCAGACGTCGAGTTGCGAAAAACTAGCCCGTGTAACCTGGTTAAAACGGAATCTTACCGGGGTAAGGTATTCGGCCGTAGGTGACGAGCTCGGTGAGCAAGATGCCGAAGGACCACACGTCGGACTTGATGGAGAACTTGCTGTAGTTAGCCGCCTCGGGCGCCGTCCATTTGATCGGGAACCGTGCGCCCACCCGCGCCTCGTATTCGTCCTCCTGTTCAACAATAAAGGTCAAATATCAATGTATGTATGTACGACCGCTTTAGCTTAGTTGGTAGTGACCCTGCCTGCGAAGCAGGAGGTCCTGGGTTCGAATCCCGGTAAGGGCATTTATTTGTGTGATGAGCACGAATATTTTGTTCCTGAGTCATGGATGTTTTCTATGTATTTAAGTATTTGTATCTATTAAATATATCGTCGTCTATTATCCATAACACAAGCCTTATTGAGCTTACTATGGGGCTAGTTCGATTTGTGTAAGATTGTCCCCTAATATTTATTATTATTATTTATGTAAACACTGTATTGCACATAAAATACAGAAGCAGTACAAAAATCAATGGTTATGTACAAAGGCGAGCTTATGCCTGTAAGGGATCTCATCCAGCTAACCTTTGAGCAGATGAGAAAGAATAACTAATACCACAGAAGATAGACAAACTTACTTGATTCATTTACTTACACAAAGAAAATAGGACAAATGTTTATTGTTTACTAGCGTTTACCCGCAGCTTCGCCAGCGTTCTTTACCAAAAGTATCTTAAACCATAGGGGTAGCGAGCTAAGGGCCCAGAGGATGGTGCTGGTTACTAGGACCCCCCTTAGAGGATGGACTGATTAGTATGAACCCTCCCCTTAACAGGAATCTGGCTAAGTCCTTGTGTTCAATTTAGGATTTGGTTTATTTTCTTGCCAAATTTAATCTCATTCCATTCTGTTGCATCGCGTTATTTAAAAACAAACATCATCAGAATACAGAGCTTTGATGCATAAAGCAACAGTTTCTCGTGGGTACTCTTAGAGTGGAGTGAGAATGAGAAGAATGGAAGACTGGACTTCACACGTCAACAAATTCACCTGACTTTTAATTGACAGCAAAAAAGGATTCCTTATCGCCTAAAAGAGAAGTGTAACAACGTAACCAAACAGTCCCCTTGATATACGAGTACCTATGGATGTTACAGCAAGTGGCAATTTCATGAATGGGTCAAACGTTACGGTAAGAACGCAATACCTTTGCAAGTATTGTAAAAACGTTTCTCACGTGATAAAATAAATTAACATTTATTAAGCGTGTGTTAAGTTGTCAAGAGAACATTACTTGCGTCATTTATTGTCTAGAGGGTTTTGTAAGAATATTTTAATTTGTATAGTCTGTAATGTACAGTCTCTGACTTTTATATTTTTAAATTTTTTTTTGTTGCAATATAGTCCTGTCGCGATACTAATGCCATGCGTCGTTGTTCGGGTACCACAAATCACGTAAACGCATTGTATCACGATACAGTCGCGCCACGATTCAAACGCGTTGCATCGCTACTTCCACATTCGCGTGTTTGTATAGATAGATGCAGAATAGATACCGCAGGACTATATAGCAGCATAATTTTCCTGGATCATCGCCGTATCATTATAGTATCGAGAGGATCATTAATGCTACGAGAGAAGTATAAGTAAGGATTTTACTGTTGACGGCCCAAATAATAAAGGAAATAGAA
The DNA here is from genome assembly GCA_947034925.1 of Eudemis profundana. Lineage (NCBI taxonomy): Eukaryota > Metazoa > Arthropoda > Insecta > Lepidoptera > Tortricidae > Eudemis > Eudemis profundana. The sequence continues at coordinate 10,566,355 of OX344811.1, forward strand.
AATGGATTTGCGCCTGCGTAAGCCCATTTAACCTTTAGGTTTTGAAATTTAAGCCCGGAAAATTAATACAATCCCAAAGAAACTAAGAAACGTGGGTAAAAATTACCGTTAAAATTTTAAACTAAAATGAAATGAGGTATAGTTTGAATTTGTTTTCTCGTATCAGACTTTTTTTGTCTACCGCGTGAGTACTGCGAAGGACTCGCCACGATTAAGCCGTACATTAAACAATGTACCCGATGAAATCTGTTTCAATATTTCAATAGTTTTATTTAAATGAACAACATTTTAATCATAATTAGCATAAATAGTTTTTCAAGTGAATAAATAATGGAGTCCGTCATTGTTGTTCTTGCGAAACGGTTCAGTGTGAAATTTCTAATTTACATTTTATATTGTTGCGGGCCGTTTGACGTGCAGAAGTCAAAATATTTAATAAACACCTACACAGCAAGTTACGAGAATCTTTTAATAGCTTACAAGATAACATGTCTTTTATTTCATAAGGTATAGGTACTGAATATAAGATGTTTTTACCTTTTATTGTAACAACGTTTGAAAGACACTGGTTCAAAATGGCGTCGGCTATAGCGGACTGAATACGTGTTAAAAGTGAATAGGTAATAATAATTTTCGGCACAAACTTGAACTGGCTCGAAATTTCTTTATTTCACACACTTCTCTGGTAGGGAAGTAACGTACATCTGGCTCCGTAGTCAAACGGTGGCCAATGACCAGCTTTAGAATTGAAGTCTCGTGTCGATTAGATTAGTCATTGTAAATTGTAAATATCGTAGACAATGTCTAAATAACGTGTTCAGGGTGTGAAACGCGGTTAAGACGCGGTTCGAACCTGTTTATGGCACGTGAGCTCACGTGCTGTGGTCAGTCAATTTCCATACAATACAACAAGATGCACATTGCATACATGACACGTAGGAAATATAATAACCAGTCATCTAGAAGAGCTTATGCACTGCACATGGTACGGTCCGCGAGAGATCGCTCTCCAATGAAACACTCTCCCCCTCCCCAGGACGCCAACGGCCGAGAAATAGTACATTACATACCGAGGCCAGTAAAGTAAGAAATGTGATCTGAGGCTTTCTTATTTACTGGCCAAGGTTTGTATACTATTTTTCTGTTCGACGGAGCCAGAAAGCGGCATCTTCGTTTAGCGCAGCCGGAAAGGTGACGTTTTCCGGCCGGAGACCAGAAAAAAACCCTTTTCCGGAGATAATCCCTACAGCTTCTTTAATTGACTTCTGACACCCCGTTTTACACCTGTTTATTATTGCAAATGTTACGTATGGGGCATTTGCTATGACTTTCTGCTACATTAAATTATCAATTAAGGCGGCATTGAGGTCAATGAACATTTCTGTAACCAGGAAGGTGTAATTGAAAGTTGATATTCTGTTTTAGTAGGATCTTAACAACAAACACCAGGTGACTCACTATAATAAGCACGTAAACTTACTTTGCTTTATCTCAAACAAATAGCTAGTGGCTAGTTTAGTAAGATAAGGATGAATGAAGTTTGTATTTAAACGCATTACATCATTGCACACTTGAACTTTAACGGTGAATACTTGTCACGTTCCGTAGTTAATAATGGTGGACTAACACAGCTGGCTACTTCGCTTGACACGCGACATGCCATTTCCCGTCTTGCTCTTTCTTCAATAAACACAAATATATAGGTAATATTTTACGCGGCAAGGAGTCTGACCGCTAATATATTATTTGCTTCAGCCGAATGGTCCTCAAATACAATTGTTTTGCCAAATGTTTGAAATAAAGCAAGATAATGATCTATTGACGGGCAAGGATTTTTCCTTTTCCTGTTTAGTCCAACACGTGAATGAAATACGGAAAGAACATGGAAATTTCTTTAACTATCTATGCAAAATTCAAGAGCACGGTATAAGAGCAACTAAATTAGTTTGTTTTGTTCTGTAATTATATGTGACTTTTGTTCATGCTACTCGAAATTACGGATAACATTAAATGCTATACATGCAGTCATCCTGACAAGCGCATTTGCATTTCCTTGCATGAAAATGGAGACTTAAATGACATTAGCGCATAGACAAAAGACAGAGAGATCATGACTGTCGAACTGTCTGTTATACGTTATGCAATGTTGTCTAATATATGACTGAGCATAACAATATGCTACTTGCGGTTAAGCTGTATTAATACATGTCTTCCAGTGTTCTATAATCGTACAGCTGTATTGAGAGGGGTATACGTGATCTACTATTAAATTCAGACTAGTTCCCGTTGCCTTCTCCCCGCACCTCTAGCTTATCCTCTCTTTCTCTTCTCTCTCAATTAAGTTATACATACACCTGAAGAAATAGTGTTCTGTGCACAAGTCTGTAGTTTTGTCTAATTTGCAGAATCCTTGAATCTATATTGAATAAAATGAGAATATTAAAGATAGATTATGTATGTAACTAACGAACGTCATTTTAATCTCTTGTGTTTATTACTTAGATAGCAAATATGTTAATTAGGGAATGCAAACCGGTATACCGGTTTACCGGTTTACCGGTAAACCGGTCAAAAATGAAGCCGGTAAATTACCGGTAATTATAACCCCAAACCGGTTTTTTACCGAAACATATATAAATAGATAAATATTGGTTTACGCTGCCGTTTATAAATTTATGTACTACGAAACGCCTGTACTTTATCGAAATCCAATGATTTTATGTGATTTAACGATTTAATTTACTTTTTTTTGCTTCAAAAATGTTGTAAAAGTTTTTTATTCCTATCTTTCCATATCTTGTCTCCTTCTGCCTTTCCGATCCTTCTGCGAATTTCCGTCTCGCAAGAGCCATTATTGCTTATGTTATGCTGGAACCCAGGTATACAAAGTTGTCTGTAGTTTCTGAATTGAACGTTCCGCTGAGCTCCAGCTTGCCTGAGCGATCCACGATCATGACTTTAGTCTTGGATCTGTTAATTGCGAGGCCAAGTTCTTCGCTAACCCATCTCATTCTATCCAAAAAACTGACCATCTCGGCTTCATTTGCTGCTAAAAGGGTGGTGTCGTCAGCATATCGCAATCTTGCGACCTCCAACAGTGATGCCACCATTCCAGCCGTCACATGTTTTCTGTACAATGTACTCGCCGTATATATTGAATAGGATGGGTGAGAGGATGCAGCCTTGTCGGACGCCCTTACGAAAACTGAACGGGTTCGATGTAGTCTTGTCGACTCTCACTATTCCCTGGCTGTTGTAATATTGCGACTGTGAGGTGTCGAGGTACACCTAAATCCGTCAAAACCTCCCATAAACAGCCCCAGTCGATACAGTCAAAAGCCTTACTGTACTTAGTCGACGAAGTACATGATGACTGGCGTGTCGAACTCGTAACATTTTTCCACAATTTGTCTGATATTCAGTATCAGCTCCCTAGTACCTACCTTTACCCTTCACAAAACCCGCTTGCTCTTGCGGGATTTGCCAGTCTAGATAATGACGGATCCTGCTGTTCATCACGTGAAGTAGGACTTTACTGGCATGGGAGATCAGAGCAAGGATACCTACGGTAGTTATCGCTTTTTTTGGTCGGTTGCAGATCTTGTGCAAAAGGTCAATTCCCCTGTCACCTTGGGCCTTGAGAATTTCGGACGGGGTATTATCCTGTCCTGGGGCCATCTTAGTTTTAATACGATCAATTGCTGCCACTATCTCGGACTTAAGAATATCAGGTTCCAGGTCCATGAGATTCCAAACCATTCCGGTTTTGATAGTTGTTGAGGACTTCTCATACAGCTGCTCACAATATTCACGCCAGCGCTCTGCAATTTTGTCAAGTTCGTGCAAAAGTTGCCCATCGGAGTTTTCTATGACCCAAGATTTGGGCTTAAACTTTTTGCTAAGCAGCCGGGCTTTCTTGAAGAGATCTGATGTTTGCATCTTCATGGCATGATACTCAACCTCGCGACAGATGTCCATGATGAAGTTGTTTTTGTCTCTACGGCATTCCTTCTGGATCACTTTTGATAGACTGAAATATTCCTTCATCCTCTTAGGATCTTGGAGGCTTTTGGCTTTCATGTCTTTCCTGTGTTGGACTAGGTTCCACGTTTTTTCAGTAATCCATGTGGATCTTTTATGGTTCTTTTCTCTTTTAGAAACGATGTCATCCAAAGCCTCGTTTACTTGGGCTTCGAAGTGCTTCCACAAACACTGATTATTTGAGTATCTCACAAAAGCGTTTTTCAATATAATCTTATATTACACGATGTGGGTTGTTTTTTAGGGTTCCGTACCCAAAGGGTGCCAACGGAACCCTATTACTAAGCCTCCGCTGTCTGTCAATCTGTCCGTGAGTCACAGGGCTCTAATTTTGACACCGTAATACGTAGACTTGAAATTTTCACAGAATATCTATTTCTATTGCCGCTAGAACAACAAATAATAAAAACAAAATTAAATGAAAAAGAAAAGGGGGTACCCATATAGGAAATGTGCTTGTGTCGATCAGTCACAGGACTGTATCTTACAGGACCGTAATAAAGAGACTTGTCATTTTCACAGAATGTGTAAATGTGTTGTCGCTGAGAGATCAAATAATAAAAAGAAAAATAAATCAAGAATACAAGAAACGTGTTTTTTGGCATTTTTTGCTCGATTTTAATACTGATAGATACTTAATATGTTTATAGAATGTGTGTTTCTATTGCCTCTATAACAACACATAATAAAAACCAAAAATAAAGTTAAAAATAATAAGGGGGATAAATGAATGTGTTTTTGGCGTATTTTTGCTCGACAATGGTACGGAACCCTTCGTGTGCGAATCTGACTCGCACCTGGCTTGATTTCTTTTAGTTTATGGATGGTTATTATACAGAAATCTTAAATTAAACAACATTTTTGCAGCCTTTTACTTCAAATCACCAATACCGGTAATTTACCGGTTTACCGGTTTTGAACTACCGAAGTCGGTAAATTACCGGTTTCAAAATTTTCCCGGTAATTGCATTCCCTAATGTTAATGTAGAATTAGGTCGAATTGACGGGTTCTTTGTGCGCAAGAAGTTCATGTCCGTTCAATGTTTATCAAGGTTCTTATACCGCTTTGTCTCTTCGTTACGAAGTCAATTTGTACATGTCAGACACGTCAAAATGAATATAATAATAGTGTTAGATAATTGCAGGTGACTGAACGTGTTAATATTGTGGTGTCGTGGGAGAAGGAGTCGGGTATGAAGCACAAATGCTAATTTGAACATTTCGATCAACATATTGTGTACATATTTTAGATTTTTTGTGGGTCACTAGATTTTTAAGATAGCAAGAGAGGTCTTGCCAGAATAACTAGGCGATTTGCAGTAGAGCAATAGATGGGCGCCGTTGGGAGGATGATATGGTAATATATGTAGCAAAAACTGCACAAGGCCCAAAAAATGGATAAAGTTGGTTCGGTCGCTACCCCCCAGCACAATGTAATAGAAAAGAAGAATTACCTACTGAGCAAGCAGGTGAGAAGTAACGTTAACTTTTATTGATTCTACAATTGTCTGTAGTATTTGATCGATTTGTACACTGTTATTGCAGTCTTCGTTTGATCACCAAGTACTTACTCGACTATAGTCGATATTATCGTAAAATGGTATCGTAGGTTACATCGTAACCAAGTCGTTTTTTCGCTAGTCGCGCTACCGATCATCACTTTTCTGACTGAATGGAAAGGGACAGTGACAAAGAGCAGCGCGGTGCAGTTATACTGGAGATTAGTGATGTAACGAATATTCGTATTCGCAATAATCGTTGCGAATATATTGCGAATATTTTTGGTGCATTTTAGATCCTAAAATTATATGTACGGCCAAGTTCGAGCCGGATTTCGAACCTATCAATGAGTAATTAAAAGCTCTGTTAGATAAATAGGTACCGAAATAAAATGAAAATTATATTTTTATTTTTAACCACCGGTTCCAATTTTTCTACCGCATGCATAATCATTATCTTCAACTAACGATTTTTTCTAAAAACTTCATTACTTATTTTATTGCAAAACTGAATTAAATTTAAGTTAATCGTAATTGAAAACTAAGTATTGAATTTTCATAGTTATTAATTTTTATTTCTAGTATTATAAAATTGTATAACCGATATTCGTATTCGCATTCGCGAATATAAACGTCGATTATTCAAAAACCGATATTTGTTACATCGCTACTAGAGATAGAAATTGAAACATTTATTTCAGACCGCATAGTTCATATTGTTGTTGTGTGGTTGTGATAGAGTATATCTTACCTTGATTAACCTAGCGAGACCGAAGTCGGCGATCTTGACGATGTTAGCGTCCGCGACGAGCACGTTCCTAGCGGCCAGGTCTCTGTGTATGTAGTTCTGGGACTCGAGGTACGCCATGCCCGCCGCTATCTGCGCCGCCATGTCGATTAGCTGCTGAAGCTTAAGCCCGCGCCCTTTGCCTGGAAGAATACACGTTTTGTTAAGATACGATTTAAAATATGCCAATCTTATACCACATCTTCTTCAACTAGAGTCCGACCGAAATTTCGGGTTCGGTCTAGTTTCGGCAAAAAAACGGGTTTCGGCATAGTTACAGTTTCGGCTGCCATCCTGCCCAAACTACGGCCGAAACCGATTCTGAATTTGAAGGTCTTTATTTTAAAAAGCGCAGATAATTTAATTGAAATAAAAAGCTATAATATGTTATATTATAATTCATGATTACTCTAAATATCACAGACTAAATGATTAATATGTTATTTAAAAATGAAGACTGACGGATTATGATTGTCATTTTTAGGGTTCCGTAGCCAAAATGGCTAAAAAGGAACCCTTATAGTTTCGTCATGTCCGTCCGTCCGTCCGTCCGTCCGTATGTCACAGGCATTTTACTCAAAAACTACAAGACCTATACTGATGAAATTTGGAATATAGATGTCTTGTAGATGCCGCAACTAAGTTTGGTAGTTAAATAATAAAAATAAAAAAATCTAGGGGGGGCACTCCATACATGTAAAAGAATCTTAAAAAAATTTTTTTTCACAAAATGTCAACGTGTGGTACACAGTTCGACAGCTCTTTTGAAAACATTTTAAGGTTCTTAAGTAATGTTTTTGATTAAGTGAATACCTTTGGAAATAATCGCTCCGAAAGTTGTGAAAATTGTGTCCCCCCCCTCTATCTTCTAAACCGTGAGTCCGAAAAATATAAAAAAAATTACAAAGATAACGCTCAATTAATACTTTCAACGAAAATTATTTTCAACAAGATCGGATTAACCGTTTTTGAGTTATTGCCGATAAACTGCGCTTCGCAACAAAAGGACGTAATTGCTATGAAGATACGCTCTTTTGTTGTTGTACTTTTTTACGTCGTATTTTTTACCTTATGGCTATGGAACCCTACACTGAGCATGGTGCGACATGCTCTTGGCCAGTTATTTTTCTTCCCACGAAAAGATGACCTTATATGAAATTTTCGGTTTCGGTTCTGGTTTCGGCCGAAACTAAGATCAAAGCTGAAATTCGGTTTCGGCCGTGAAAACTAGTTTCGGTCAGACACTATCTACAACCTATGAAAACATAACCGGAACTTACTTATGCCATGCATGACTTTTGCTGTTTCCATTCCTTTTAAGTGTGCCATGGTGCAGTTGGTTCGACACAAAGACATTATATTGACTGTTTGAAGGATGCCATATTCGCAGAATTATTCGGTGAATTTGCAATATTAAATATTTAAATGTAAGTGCAAATCGATGGCCTAGTATACTAATTGCATAATAGCAATGGCACTTGTTGTGCTTGTGCACTAATTACATATTTTGGCCAGTGAGTTAATAACGTAACTAGCCCTGTATGCGATGAGTTTTCTCAAAACACAAAAAAATTGTATTCCCATTTCATAATACTCTAAACAACATCAAAACCGAAAGTAGTTTTTCCGTTTTCTTTTTCCATTTATTCTTCACCATTAATTAAATACAGAACATGCAGTAATGTGTCGTTATACGTGCTAGAGCAGTGGCGTGCAGACACACCCAACGCAACAACAGCGCTTAATACACTTAATGACGATTAGAGAAATACCACCCCTATGTGGTCATATTTCCTCAGTTCCTCATCAAAACACAAAGTAGGTCGTCGCTGCATGACAATAGTGATAGATATTATTACAAAATACTAAGTACATAGTTACAACACGGTAAACTTGAAAGAATGATATTATTTTCCGTCTTGACATACCTAGACAAGTTTTGCTTTCTCGCACAGACATACCGTCGATCTAGGAAATGCTAATAGATACCAAATGTTATGTAAATTATGCCTTGCAATCTATGAAACGTAAAAGTGGCACAAGAAACATTGTCATCGCGCCATATTAACGAGATGAAATGTTGTACAGACAAATGAAAATGTGGCGATTGTTTCTGGCAGGTCGCGTACAAAGAAACGAAATAATGTTCTATGGTCTAGTCTAGTATTTTGACGAGTGTAGAAAATGTTGATTGTAATTTTAATTTAAACCATAATGCCTTTTAGAGTCAAGACTGAGCTTTAAGGAAATGAATGACACACTTTAAGACAATGTCCATGTTGACTGTTCCATTGCTTCCAGCCATGGCAAATCAGTGACCAATATTTGTTCAGCTGTAAGCCTTTGTAATACCTTATATTTTTCAAACAAACCTTTCTTGTCTATGTTGTTATTACTGAATTGTGTTTGGAATTACATAGACATGCCAAACAGTTCTTTGACTAGTAGCAGATGACAAAGATTTGACCCAAATATTACAAAATACCTACTGACCAGACTATGTTTGGCGAGACGATAAACATTTTCCTGAGCATACTGGAGCAGATTAGGTTTACTTCAAGAGAAGTAGAAGATAGTACTCAAATTACTTAAAGTAGAGCCATACTATTATACGGGCGCCTTGCCACTATGATACCTATATGTATATTATACAAATATAAAAACACATTACCAGAGATAACATAAAGCAGTTACTCCAGCCAGAGGCGAAACATGAAGAAGTAATCGCCATCTGTGTTGACAGTTTTTTTTATTTTATTTTTTTATTTATTTAAGGTTCATCAACGACAGTTTACACCTATACAAATGTCAATAACGAGCAAAACTTGATGTTTATATATGTTTTCCTATTACAGATGACATACAGTTATTTCGCATGTGGCTCTTTTACATGTCTTACATTATTTTGTCTTCTTTTCTTTTGGTCGACCTTCTGGTGAGAAGAAGCGCCGGAAGAAACTCACTAGTTTCTCTTTTCATCCTTTAATATACATGAGATTTCATTATACCTATATAAACATCAAGTAAAAAATTAAAAGTTTTGCTCGTTATTGATATTTATATAGGTGTAAACTGTCGTTGATGAACCTTAAATAAATAAAAAAACATACATATAATGAAAAAAACCTAGGTACATGTTTCAAAATGTGTAAAAAGAACGTAAACGTCAGATTGGAGGTGCAGCTTATGCTTACCTTGTAGATAGTCGAGCAGAGATCCGTTCTTCATTAATTCAGTGATGATATATATGGGTTCCTCGAGAGTGCACACGGCGTACAGTTGGATGAGTTTGCTATGCCGCAGCTTCTTCATGATCTGGGCCTCCGCGAGGAAGTCCTTCGGGTCCATGGTGCCCGACTTGAGGGTCTTGATGGCGACAGGCGTGGTGTTGTTCCACAGGCCCTCCCACACCTCGCCGAATTGACCGTGGCCGAGTTTCCGGACGAACTTGAGCGAGGACCGGTCGATCTCCCATTGGTCGCGTGTTCGATGCGAAAGTCCCTCTGTTACGGGTTTTTCAACCTGTAAACAATGGAGTTATTCATCAATCAACTGAAGTATTCATTGTTATGTTATTGACAGTGACAAATTACATAATAAAATAGATAGGTAGTAAAATCTATAGGTACAATTGTTATTTAAGACCAACTAAAGAAAGCTGATGTCACAGATGTGTTATAATGTATTACGAACAGGGTGTAACGTATGTAGTATCATTAATTCTGATTTGCACTGGTATTGCGTTAAAGCACATGTCCTCTCGTGAGCCCTATTGTCTTCGCGAGGATTATGGGATTTATGGGCTAACGCCCCTTGTGTTCGTATCTCTTCTTTGATTAATGGATCAATATGTCTTACTTGTGATGGAATCCCCAACAAGAACCTGTGGTGACGAATTATACAATAGATATTTATTCTTGTTCGGATAAATAACCTTTTTATCTAATAAATTTGCATTACTTAATGAACAGGGAAAACTGGAATTTCAATCGAAACGACTGAGAGGAAAAGTTATGCGATACAGTAATTAGTCAAAATGAGGAAGAACCCGTCGATGACTTTAATTGTGATATATTGGATATAATTTGACAGTTGGCCTAGTAAAAACTGTGCATAATCGAAGGTGTTGGAAGGCTAGCTGTTTGTTTGTCAATTAGAATTCAATGGATAACATTTGTTGATAGTCCAGGAGTCAGAAACAAATGACATCCCAGTACGATCGCGATTTCGAACTTCGATCTATACGCCCCGGTCCCCTGTAACTTGAGGAGTCGAGGTACTTTTTAATTCACGCCACGTTGTAACGTGAAACCTGTGAGCAGCGACCGCGACGTTCTGTCCGTTTGCCTGTCACGCACAACTCAACACATTGAGAGCATGGCAAACTTATCAATCTTTAACATAATATTCAATCAACTGGTTGACCCAGACGACATTGCACTTTTCGGTAAGAAAGGTGGAGTTTTGCGAATGATTTGAAATGCAAACCATGAATACAAGTATTAACTTGTATTTTGCACTAAGAGTTGATTGTTAATTGTAAATAATAAGAGCAGTTTAGTTGAACTAGCATGAATCATAATAACGGGAGTCTTTATTTAGGCCAGAAGTTTAACAAGGTTAATTTAGGTATACAATAGTTCCCGGACAATCGCATATTTTTTATCAGCCGTTCAGTGTATATAACAATTATGCATCTGCAATGGTCCATAGACTCTTATTGTCATTGAAAAACAATTTATTTAGTATGCTTTGTCTTTGGATACGCTAAGTAAGGAGACCTAAATGTTTTACATACATATGGCCGCAGTTGACGTAATCCGCCGCCGAGTTTGTTGCATAAAGTACGAATTGTTATACAATACGTCATATTGAACCTAGTCTGCGAGCCGCGAGCAAATGTCGGAGTTGACTATCTAGCCTAGCGCATCGCTAATGCACTGCAACTGTCTTAGACCGCAACGTTGGCTAATCAGCATCTCGGTGAACGTAACCGAATAATGTCTCAAGATTTGTACTATTACTTAATATTATTTTATATTAGTCACAAATATGAGCAATGGGACACAAAATACGAGTAGGCTATGAAACAAAATTTATTTGCATATTTCGCCATCCCTCAGATAAAAACCCTTGAAACATATCAGGAGATGGCAGTCTGCCTTTCTGCTTTTCATTATACATAGATGGTTAAATTTACGAAGGGGCGCGTCATTGCAAGTTCCACTATAGCACAATACAAATTAGTACCTACACAATGACAAGGAGGCACTTTTGTGGATTGAACAATTTCATGAATATTATTGACAATTTGTTATAATATATTGACTCATTGATGTCGTTCAATTAACAAGATACCAAAGCAAGAACTTGAACATCTGCCTCATTCGGCTGTTTAGCTACTTGATAAACGGCACATAGGCAAGTCACAGATAAGGTAGCTTCACCCGTTAGTTTGTCTTAATAGGAGAACATGATGTTGTAAAGATTAATGCTATTAGAGGGTAGGCAATCAACGGCAGCAAAAAGGATTGATATGAATTAACATGTAGGACGACCTGCAAGTCTGCCCAGCCGCCTGTTTCACGACTGTGCATCTCTCGCCCACACATTATGAACGCTGTGGTTAAAGCGAAATTTCGATTCGTACGACAGTATTTTTTTCTGGAGTGTGCACTCTTAAAAAGCCGGTCAAGTGCGAGTCGGACTCGCCCACCAAGGGTTCCGTACAAACTTATAGTATGTATTTAGCACACATTTCATGTTTTTGTAATTATTAGTTTACGCTTTGTTTCCTGGCCTAATAAAAAAAAAACAATAAATAGTTCAAGATAAACTGCACTGAGAGACAAACTTAACTTCTTAACTTTGCTCTTGTAAAAGCATTCAGGATGATATTAATAATTGGTAATTATTACACATTTTTTTGTTCAGTAACTTCGGAGATAATAGGGGGGAATAGTATTTTTTTTAACGTTTTTTGTCTTCAATAAAAAGCTACATGTTTATGTCCAATAGGTTGGGGTTAGGGATTTTTAACACTATTCCAAATTCAAATCGATAGCACCATGGCGCCAGTAGATTCTGAGATATCTGGCTGTGGCAGACGAACAGACAGACAGCGTCGCACCATAACCAGTTTTGTGGGACGATGTACCTATATATAAGACTCTAGAAACGTAGCTGTAACATTGTGCAATTAGTGCATAGGTATTCTGGTAGCATTTATGTAATTTTAATATTATAGCATAGTAATTGAATATCATAGTAACTTATTGTTTCTTATTATATTCAACAATCAAATAAAACATTGAACTGGCACCACCAGGAACCATTACAATTTCGTAATAATACGTAAGAAAGTTTATCATAGTGCCATGGTCATCACGATATAGTATGAGTGAGTACCTACAAGTATTTTTTCTAGAATTTAAACATACTAGTAAACTTCCTTATTTCTATTCGTTGACATTTGCATTTTGATGACTTTGTGTCTGTAGTTACTGCAAAATTACGATATTCGACAATATTCAAAAATATAACACCAGTTTTTCAATATAAAAATGAACAAAACCCTCATCAGTTAAAATTACATACTATTGTTGAAAAAACTTAATTGAACAATGCCATTCGTTACGATAGCAACGTCATACGACGACATAATGGGGTGTTTAAATTGTGAGATAATAAGAAACAAAATAAATTAGTGGTTTATTGTAACTTTTAAAGTTTCTACATAGTTTAAGAGTCATGTCATAAGTCATACCATAAGCAGTGAATAACATCTTAAGTAATAAAATCGATTATTAAATATTTCACCGCCTTAAAGCTGATATACCTTATACCACATCTTTAACCGCAACTACGCTTTTCTTAACAGAAATAGAAATCCGAATAGCTTTGTTTATCTGGAATGAATTAAGAGAATAGGTTTTTACGTTTAAAAACAGCCTAGTACATTTGCGGTGATAAAAGGTAATTAATCGGTGGTTAACTAATTGTTTAATCGTCACATGACTGCCACAATGCGATGAAGGAACAGTTTGTTAATTGGAACAATATTTCGGAATTTTCGGATCGATCCGGTTTGTACCCACAAGGCGTCCGGGGCGTGTTAATTATTCAGTCTAGAGTCTGTGCGGAAAGAGAATAGGATTTAGATTTGGGGGCGCTGTAATGCTTTTCTACCGTATTTGCAGACAAAAAAATTGCCCCACTGGTTAGCTCCGTTTTTCGCCACGCCTATTCTCTTTCCGCACAGACTCTAAAGGTAGAGACGACAAGACGGAGATGCGTTTTTTAATTAAAAAGTTAATACAAAAACACACATTTGCGTAGGTAAACGTTAGGCATACCTACACTTGTGACTCATATAACTTTAGACGTTTTTTAAGAATAGATGTTGTGATTTTCCTTGTTTGTTTTTTATTAAGATTCGATTAGATATATACATTTTTTATAACAAAATACTTACTTCATAAATTACACATGTCAATTTATATAATATATTTATACTGATCAAATTTAAAAGAGATTCGTTAAATTAAGTGATTTACGGAATTACGGAATTCGAACTCATATGAAATAACACTGAATATAAACAAAACTACTATAACAAAGAATTTAAGAATTTGCTAAAATTTAGCACCTAGCTTTAATGATGCACAACGAAAATAATTTATTCGTTTGTATTACTCTTGAAATTTTGGATTCTTTCAATTTAAAAAATACGTTTAGCTTGAAAATTAGCGTCATCAATAACAATATTCAATAGTCTTTAAATAAACTTTTATAAATACGATGGACACTAACTTCCATGATGTGGAAAAATCGACAGTCCTAAACAGTGGCGTTTACGACAAACAGATTAAAAATACATATGTTTCAAGTATATTTCTAAATGGGGAGAATTTCATGTTGACAAAGAAAGAATTGTAGAAACAATAGTTTTTACAAAAGAGTAGTGGCCACAAGGCGAGCGTTCGGTTGCGTAGACGCAGCGTGCGTGACGAAAGTGGGGCCAAGTCGGCCTTGCTAGCGCCGACAGAAACTGGAGCGATAATGCTGAATATTTGAATGAGCTTTTCCCGCGACGACTGACGACGACGAATTCCCAAGGTGTGATTTCAATGATTCGGTCGACAAGGGAATATAAACTCCATCAGGAAAGGTAGGTACATCGTGCTCTGTTTCCTAGTGTAACTATCAAAGTCAGATTGAGCCGATGACGACCTGAATTACTGAAGAGTAATTTTATCAATACTGATTCTTTGTAACTTAGCTCCTTAATAAACTACGTCAAAAGACTCCTTGCATTCTCAAATTAGTATAGTTCGACAGGAATCAGGTATTGTATTTATAACGTATATATTATAAGCACTAGGTACTATTAAACACAGTTTCGTAATTCTGACATAAACGTGCATATTGCAAATTTATGTAATAATCGGCAATATCTCGGCTCAATGCCATATTACTATAAGAAGCGACAAGTGATGTAAATGACAATAAATGAATTAGAACAAGAGGTCAACTAAAATCGGTGATTGTTGACACACACACGTAACAGCTCCGTATGTGTTTAGGATGAGCCATATAATTTAAATATTGACTGAATATCTAAATTTTGTGTTGACTATTTTTTTCATATTACCCGAAAATACCTTAGTGGAATGTGACAAATAGGACCTTTAAATTGATCATAACATAAAAGAAATTCCAGTCAAGGCTGTTGTTTAATCACATGTATCGTTTTGGTTTTGGCTCTAGTCGATTAAGAAAAATAAGCAGCAGTTAATGGATTTTAACATCTGATAGCAATTAAATTACGATAATCCGCGGGCACAAACTTTACAATAATCGAAACTAATGGCAACAATAGAGGAAACCCTTTAGTCGTCATTCCGAAAAAAAAAACACTAATTGAACGGTTTGTCATTAATGGTTACGTCGAATTACGCATTTAAGTGTAAAACTGTCAGGGACGGATATTTGATTGCACCACTTTGTCGACACAGGATAATTAGGAAGGAATTCATAAAGATTAGTTTAATCGGCATGACGCAGTATTGCATTGTTTAGATGGAATTCGCATGTGTAGAATAACGTTACGCTAGAGAATAGCACGTAGGGAAAAAGTTCAAGGAGCAGACAGAGTATTGACTAATCGTTTGTATGTTGATAGCAGCCAGAGCTTTATGGCATGCATATGATATGACATTCTAGGAATGCAATATGTAACTGGCTGGAATAGCAAGGTCGAACAAAAAATGTCAATGTTGGCACTCGAGTTAAATATCAAAGAGAGTCAGAGTCCTTCGGTGAATTTAAAGAATCCCGCGCTTGTTCGGTGCTTGGCAATATTTCTCACAGCGTACAAAAGTGCTCATCGAATACCATAAATTTTATGGTCGTCCCGATATTGAATTTCGCAATTTATGCGCTTTCGTAAATAACAAAACTTATGATGAATTGTGTTTTTATCGATGACGAGACCTTGTGTGTCAACTCAATTATTCTTGTAATTATGATGGTATTAAGTTATAAGTTAACAAAACAGGCAGTATTTTAACAGAGGTCAGAGTTATCAAGTTATCATAAAGATGTATGATGTATTATTGGTTTAGATATGTGATTCGTTAATAAAGGACAAGGTGTTTTGCGATTATGAAGAGTCAAGGAATTTCCAACAAGTACTCAAGTTGCAAGCGTGGATCCAGACTTTCGGTTTGAATGACGGGAAGTCACGACCTCGCCGTAAGTCAGTAAATGCTACGTAAGACGGCTTTCAAAACTTTACACGGTGGAATGAAATTGATTTCTTAGAAAATAATGGACCATTTCCGATCCTCCTACGCCAGGCCGGACCTACAACTTGCCAGTTAAACTGTCATTAGATTTTTCGTACGTAGGTTTTAATAGAGTCGTCCGTATTTGTTCAAGAAGAGTAAATTTGTACAAACTAAATCGCGCCTAGGCTGTTATTGTGTAGAAGCGAGAAAAATATACCAAAAACCTCTCTGGAATAAGATTAGGCCTATCAAGTCTAAGTAATTTTTCTACGCCTTCAATAAGTGTTCGGAAAGCGATTTTAACGAGGTACTGAAGGGATTTACACTACTGCGCACGAGGCTTGCCTACCTAGCTGTGTTTTATAGTCGCATTTTACAGCTTTTTGACACGTAATAAATATTTCGCGATTTAGACATTATTTCATAAAAGCATGAATGGAAACATGTAGAATCACTGAAATTAAGCTACCTTTTATTGATGAAAAGTGATATTCTTAAAGTATAACACCTATCTAATTACATCAACTGTAAAAAAGCTGTCTTTTTCTATAAAAAAATCGAGTAAGTGCGTGACTGACGAACGAAAGGTGGTCCGTTACGTGATGACGAACTCCCTGAAAAGTGATATAATATGATGATATGAACTACTAAATTTTCAGAATTTAAATTGTACAGACCTGCACACAAGGCTTGCTGAGCGAGACACAGAGCCCATCGGCGTCCTTGCTGTAGTGTTCCACTAACTCCTGGAGGGTGCGGAAGGTGGTCCGGCGCGCGATGAAGAACCCGCCTTCATCGAGCTGCCTGATGCGGTAGTGTTTCACCGTGTCGCCGTCTCGGACTGGAACAAAGAACGATTTGTTAGTAGCAATCCTCTTCGTGAGAGCGTGAAAATGTTAACATTAACTCATGCTAACTGAACTCTGAGAAATAGGTCTCAATTTTAGCTATCGCATAATCAAATCGTGCTGTGATGGGGCGTGATAGTTATCTTACATGATCCGTTACAACGTCTTGTCTGACTTAGTCCTTGATATTTTAGAAGCAAGAGTGAACCGTTATATTCTAAAAATGCTCAATCTTAGAGTTAATATTCCATTTCTGTAAAATGAAATCAAATTACACTATATAGATTTAAACTTTCGCGACTTTCACTCATTATTGACGTCCATGGTCGCGAAGGGACCCTTCGCGACCATGGCCGTCACGGCACGTCCGAAACGTCAAGGTAATAGCATGTTTTTACGCGATTAAGTCAAATTACACTATTCACAGATAAAACTGTTGCCGTACGGCTTCCCTACATCATACTTACATTGCATATCAAATCATAGAAACATTTTTGCATAACAATTTACAATTACATAGGGTTTTTACACCTGTTGCATAACTGCATCGTTCACAGTGCAATATACCTAGAAAAAATACTATTTAATTCTGCAATCTAATACGTACGACATACCAGAACTATCTCAGGAATGCGTCTATTATGAAACCTTTATTAACGCGATGCAGGCCGGGAATGAATCATCGGAACAACATAACGTTTGCCTATAACTGGTTCAGTTAGTTCGTCGGTCATGTCATTATCACTACCAACCAGTTAATAGTGTAAAACTATGCATAATTAGCGTAGCGAAGTGAAAGATATTATACTATAAGCCTTAAGTAAATCAAATATAACTTTAACGCTACTTAATGTTGACTTTAAAACACACGTATAAAGTGCACGGTAAAGAAGTAGCACAATAGAGTACCTATTATTATCGTAAATTTTACATACTTACATGGTTGTGCCTAATAACTTTTACGTACACATATAGGTTATACCAAATAAATGAAAAGGCATGTGACAATTTACCATTTTAAATTTATCGTATGAATACAACTACTTAAGGCCTGTACTGAAAAGTTTTTTTACATAGTATATTTATGATATCAATTAAACTCAAATGCAAAGCAAATGCAAGGATATTTTATTTTAGCTATATATGATATATAATGTCTATTTACAATAAATATATACATTTTATGGTTAAAAAATCGTTTACCACCCAGTATTTTACTGGTATGCAGACTCTAAAAAAACTTCTCGGTACGGGCCTTATGTATGCAGTTCAGTAAGTCTATCATACTACTACGTCTACTCTATATGTTAGTGTCGTCATGTCCTGGGCCAATAAAGATTGCCGCCGGACTGAGAGGTAGGTAGCGAGTAGTCGAGCGTGAGAGCAAGGGGCGGCTTGCAGCGACCACTGGACATACCCTACTTAAACCTAGTGCTACGCTGGCTAAAGGTCTCCCCCTGGATTTCCAATTGTTCTGGTTTCGAGCAAATTCTTTAACATACTCAACTCAAGTATGATTACATATGAAACAACTGACCCTAAGCTATGGAACGCCGTTTTCCTGCGTCTATATTAGGTATACGAGGGTGGTATGATAAGTAATGAGCCTTGAATCAATGCGGTATGGCTGAATATTAAAAATGTCATTACCTACAGCCGCCATCTTGGACGCGGGAAAATTGACAGTTTCAAATGATTCCGTCAATTAATTCATGAATTATAGCTTTTTAAACAGTATAAGTGGCATTTTTTGTGTAAAATGGAAAAATAACAATATCGATCAGTGATTCGCTTTCTGTTTTTGAAGGGTAAAACGCGTGATGAAATAAAAAATGAGTTAGATAGCGTGTATGGCGATGTTTCACCTACGATTGCCACAATTAAGCGGTGGTATAACGAGTTCAGAAATGGAAGAACATCTGTGTGTGATGAGGCCCGCCCAGGACGTCCAATTGAAGTTACCACGGAGGAAACCATCAATAAAGTCCGTGATATGTTGATGAACGATCGTAGGCTGAAGTTTAGGGAGGTAGCTGAGGTATGTGGCTTATCACTGGAGCGTGTACAAAATATCGTTAATAAACATTTGGGCATGAGGAAGTTATCGGCCCGATGGGTACCGCGTTTGCTAACTGAAGAAAACAAGCAGAATCGTGTGGCTACTTCCAAAGAGTGTTTGGCACTATTAAAACGTAATCCGAAGGACTTCTTTACGCGTTACGTTACCGTGGACGAAACGTGGATCCACCACTATACTCCCGAAACAAAACAACAATCGAAGCAATGGACTTGTCCCGGCGAAAGTGCTCCAGAGATAGCAAAAACGGTTCCGTCGGCCGGGAAGGTGATGGCGACCGTTTTTGGGATTCCCAAGGAATTATCCACATAGACTATTTAGCGAAGGAAAAAACGATCACGGGGCAATATTACTCTGATTTATTGTCTCGATTTGATGAAGAATTAAAGAAAAAACGGCCCCGTTTAGCCCGCAAAAAAGTGCTGTTTCACCAGGATAATGCTCCGGCCCATTCATCTCACATCGTCAAGGCCAAACTGGATCAATTGGGTTACAAAATACTGCCGCACGATCCTTATTCCCCGGATTTGGCTCCGTGTGATTTCTTCCTGTTCCCAAACATGAAATCTTGGCTCGGAGGCAAACGCTTCATGTCAAATGAAGAGGTCATAGAGGCCACGGATGAGTATTTTGCAGAGTTTCCGAAGACATATTTTTTGGAGGGCTTAAAGAAGTTGGAGCCGCGTTGGGAAAAGTGCAAAAACTTGAAAGGGGACTACGTTGAAAAATAAAAATAAAAAAATAATAAAAAATAAATGTTCATGGGAATGCTCACTACTTATCATACCACCCTCGTACACCATCACAGATCAACAATAAAGACAAAACAAACATTCTCTGAGTAAGCCTGCTCCGCCTTCGACCCTGCCCCCTTTTCCTCAGTGTTAAACGAATGCGGGTTAATTAAAAAATCATAACTATTAATGTTCCGTCCACCTATCCCATAATACCAGTAACTTTTACAAAGATATACAATTGTTGTACAACTGAGACGATACTACAATAGGATTACTTTACTGGAAAATGGATTATATGAGGGCGTTAGCAGTAAATAGCTCTGCAGTCTGCACTTTTACTCGTAGTATTTTATCAGGTAAGGAACAATGAACGCTGGCTGGATAACCAATTTCAACCAGTTCTACTTTTGAGCTCCATTGTGTAAACATAACTTTTAATGTTTCTTTTGCACTTTACACCTTTACAGTCGACGACAATCGAGCGAGACGACCAACGCCGGCTGGTAAACATTGGGACATTGGTCAACTGTCAGTTTGTTGTGAAGGAAAATGTTAAATCCTTTGTAAAAACTATTGCAAAATTGTGGTAAAATCGAGAGTCAATGAGGATTCGAAGGTATGAATCAATAATTGTTAAAATATCGAACGTTTATAAATACGTTTGCTGACAATAAACACCGCAATAAACTTCAGAATCCCGATAAGTAGTAATATGAAGCGACTCGTGACAATAATGTTAAAGGTAACCCAAGCCAGTATGTAATTTAATCGTTATTGAACTTGCATATGTAATATATTCACGTTTGTTCCCGGAAGATATTGAATAAGTCCATTTAACTACCTATGTTTATCCCCCGTTTCAGCTAGTCAAAAATGCTTTCGCATGCTGCATTTCTCCTCTATAGGTCGCTCTTTCCAACCGATGCTTGTGAAATTTTGTGAGCAGGTTCGATAATTATATAGAACTAGCGACCCACCCCGGCTTCGCACGGGTACAATGCTGATACTAAATGCATGTATTATACATATAACCTTCCTCATTAATCACTCTATCTATTAAATAAAGAAAACTGGCCAAGAGCATGTCGGACCATGCTCAGTGTAGGGTTCCATAGCCGTAACTATAAGGTAATAAATACGATGTAAAAAAAAGTACAACAACAAAAGAGCGTATCTTCATAGCAATTACGTCCTTTTGTTGAGAAGCGCAGTTTATCGGCAATAACTCAAAAACGGTTAATTTGATCTTCTTAAAAATAAATTTCGTTGAAAGTATTAATTAAGCGTTACCTTCGTGATTTTTTTCATATTTTTCGGACACACGGTTTAGAAGATAGGGGGGGGGGGGGGGGGGGGGATGGGACACAATTTACACACTTTCATTTTCGCACTTTCGGAGCGATTATTTCCAAATATATTCACTTAATCAAAAACATTACTTTGAAACCTTATAGTGTTTTTTAAAGAGCGGTCGAAGTATGTACCACATGTTGATATCTGCTGAAAAAAAATTTTTTTTGTGTCTGTAACATGTATGGAGTGCCCCCCTAATAATATTTATTTTGGTTGTTTAACTACCAAACTAAGTAGCGGCTCATACAAGACACTTATATTCCAAATTTCATCAATTTCCATCATGTAGTTTTTGAGTAAAATGCCTGTGACATACGGACAGACGGACGGACGGACATGACGAAACTATAAGGGTTCCGTTTTTGCCATTTTGGCTACGGAACCCTAAAAAAACCGCATCAAAATCCGTTGCGCAGTTTTAAAGATCTAAGCATACATATAGGGTGTCCGTCAAGATAGCGTACACCGTAAAGATATTCAGAATCTAATGCAGCCAATAAATAGTACCCAAATAGTACCGACGAAATACCTACGTGAAAAAAATAGTACCCTTAAACTTTTCGAAATATAAAGCCTGTTCACGGTGTACGCTACCGGGCGTCAAGCTGGCGTACACCGTTTGTACCTCTGGAACGGCATTGTTTTTAGAAACGCTTTATATTTCAAAAAATAGTACCCAAATAGTACCCTAGGGCCCTACAATTTCATTTCTCTAGCTATCGTAGAAGCCAAGATATAGTGAGCTCTTTCTATAAGAAATTCCCGGGTACGCCAGCTTGACGGTGTGAAATTTTGTGCACCGTTAAGTTATGGAATATCTCGGTTTCTACGATAGCTAGAGAAATGAAATTTTAGGGCCCTAGGGTACTATTTGGGTACTATTTTTTGAGATATAAAGCGTTTCCAAAAACAAAGCCGTTCCAGAGATACAAACGGTGTACGCCAGCTTGACGCCCGGTAGCGTACACCGTGAACAGGCCTTATATTTCGAAAAGTTTAAGGGTACTATTTTTTTCACCTAGGTATTTCGTCGGTACTATTTGGGTACTATTTATTGGCTGCATCAGATTCTGAATGTCTTTTCGGTGTACGCTATCTTGACGGACACTACATAGGGACACAGACAACGGGAAGTGACTTTGTTTCATACTATGTAGTGATGTGTTTGACGATTCAGTTTTTAAAAATTCTCGACTCTCGCTCGGTCTACAACTCACAGAATCACTAGTGTAACTAGTCTTGAGTTCATGGGGCTCCCTTTTTCGGGCTTTCCGCCTTTTAAAAAACCCCGTTTAGTGCTCAACATACGTCCTGAAGTTTCTCATACTATAGGTATTCTTTTTGCATGATGATTCATGTCAATAAATAAATTTAGCTGAATAATACATAATAATTTGCACGTAATTAATTTAATTTATTCGAATGTATTTTTTTTGATAATTTTTTAACAGTTTGTAGTTTTTGTAATTTTTAAATCTATTAATTTATGAATGGTGAATGCTATGTGAATAATTTTAATGTAACTGTGGACCTATGTCGTCTGAATAAATGACTATTACTATTATTATTATAAGAAACTTTAGGACTCTTACTGTAGTAATCAAAAATATTTGTGCAAAATTTTATGCTTCCAGATTCTAGACCCACCAGCTTAAGCGGAGTGTCGTCCAGCTACTGTTAAGATTTATATTAGATAGATAAGATCTACTTCGCCTTTAATCTTCATTTAAGGATCACTAGGCGCGCAAGGGCATCGCACTTAACGGTCCCCAAATTCCGCAGGAATATTATTATATTCGACACAGATCGATGCATATTCCGAGTACAAGGCGTGACATCTTAATTTACTCAGGTGAAAGAAACGAACTTACTTTCATTTATTGAGAAAGCCATTGGTAAATGTATGCGGGCTCCATTGTATCTGAGGAATAGTATTTATGTATGAAAGAGACGGGCAGATTGTGATGTCATTTAAGAAAAAAGATTCCCGCTTAGCTTTTAGTCACTATCACCATTATTTCAAGCAGGAGCCGTCCACTGCTGAACATGGATCACCCCCAAATTCCCTACAATTAACAACCACAAGTTTTTTTTTTCTCCCGCCTTTCGGCTTAGCAGGCTCCCTTTCCTAACTCTGAGAGGCAGGTCTCGGTTTTTCAGCGAATCTCCTCAATTCTGATTAGTAGGTATTCTGCAATAGGGATGACGACTGGGTTAAAAGTATATCATTCTATTTAGTCCATCAGTTAGATCATGGACAAATATCAGGCACGTATTTTTTGGTTTATCAAAATATTAAAAATCGACAACGGTATGGATTATCAAACTTCCGGAGTGGGGGCTTGTGACGCTACTCCTGGGTGAAAATTGTACCAACGAGTGACATCACTCGAAATTTCTAAGCACTGTATCCTCGTCATTTTTTGTTTGTGAAACAAACGAAAATAAAATACATGTACAATATTTTTTAATAATCTAACTGACGGACGAAACAGTTTTTCTTAGTCGTCTAGCCTATTATTAACCATAAAATCTCATAGACTTTCAGTTTATCCACGGCAACGGTGCTGCGGTGGGTGGAAATGCAAAGTCATTACGTTATTAATAGGGGTGATTAGGTATGTCTATAATATAGACTTAAAACATAGACATAAAAAACACGATTATCATGTATGTAAAACCTATTCTAGGTATTGTATTTAAGTCATATCATCGTTTACATTATACCGATTTGATTTAGATTGACGAATGATTTATATTCGTTATCAGTTAATAGATGTTGTCGATTTAATTAGATATCCCATTAAAATAACACGAATCAGCTTTTATTTTAAGATTGGATATGATCTAATAATCCTTCATGTGTTGTTCATACGCCTTCATACGTCTTGGTGTTTTCTTATTGCTTAATTTAATGTTTTCATTTATTTATTTTTTATTGTTTTCAACCTGACGTAAGTTTTACTGGTATTTTATTTTCTCTTGACATTGCATTGTTTTATTATTATTATTTATTTATTCATTTATTAAAACATAGGGTTAACATACATTTAGGAACAGTGTCCCACAAAACCTTTAATAAGGTTTGTCTGTGGGATCACGAGTCTCTATATAAACTAAGTAATTAGTATATTAAGTTAATGTGCTTAAATAGTGTTTTTTTAACAGTCTTTTAAATCGCTTTTTGTTTGGCTCACGTCTAATTTCTGACTGAATTTATTGCTTTGACATTGTATTACCTAGGATGGCCTAGATCATATACAACATATATTTAGATTAGATATTAGTTATTTTTTCCAATTGTCATCTTGATTTTAATTTTTTATTGTAATTTATTTTGTAATTATTTCATTTTGACGATCTTTTTGTGAATTCATTTTAGTTTTATCTAAAACACTATGTAATTTCCAGAGCTCGGAATAGGCCGTGCCTATTTACCTAAACTTCGCGGGAGGACGTAACTAAGAGTGGTTACAACCACCAAGAATAATTATTTATTTTTATTGAACGCGGGATTAATTTTTATTAAAGACGATAAAAAAATCGTTATTTTTTAAACTTTGTGGTCTCATAACTTTATATTTTTTATACATTTTTTGTTTATTTCTTTTGTGTTATGATAATTTAGTATTTTTCAATCCATGTGACTATATTATGTTGTAACATTCAACATTATTCAACATCCCAATTACCTACGCGTGATAGATGTGCTGATCGAGCAGTCATCGCGAAGAGTCTAAAGATACCTACCTAATCAAATTGAGCTAGTATGACGTCACTGTTCCCGAACCATACATACATACAAACGCGGAGACAATGTCCGCGTGCACGTCTGCGGCGGCTGTCCGTCAATGTCGTTTTGCATCACATGAACCGGCGCACACTCTGCGTCGAATTACAATTACAACGTAACATAAAAGTATTAGCATAAATACCAACTCGCTATTATGAGTGACTTTAGTTTATTAAGACAAATGGTATAGAATTACATATCCACGATTTTATATTGAGGAAACAATATTAAATTAACTGTGGCTCTTTTAATAGGACATATCGAAAAGACGCCATTATGCTCAACACAAAACGTTCTTTCATAAAAAAAACATAAATGCTGCAGCAGTGAATATAACTAATGTAGATACACGCAACTGCTAGTAAATAAAGCTGAATCGATGAATGCTTAGTCTTTGTTCCCACGATGCCCGTTCCGGAGCCTTAGAAAAACTTTAACCGGTTTAGCGTCGGAATAGAACCTACGAGAGGGCCTATGAATACGTTCGTATATATAGGAGACGTCTGGTTAGAACGATTAAGGTAACTCTTTAAATAGACTGGAGCCCGCGCAAGCGTCGGTTTTTGTTAGTGTACAAGTAACATTCATTAGTTCGCAGATAACTCTAACAGCTCATTAGTGCCGTTGGCGTTAACCGTTGCAGTCGCTTAGTTCAATCTGTTGCAGTTCTATTAGAATTGGCATTTTTATCCATTCATAATCTCGCTTCAATATGAATCACCCTTTCCCAACGTTTTTAGAGGGCGGCCTCCTTAGTGCCTCCTTGCCCGTGATCCGCGGGCCCTCTAGGATAGGTCTACGGACTCACAGAGGTCCGCGGACCCCAGATTGGGAAATACTGATATAAATGATAATTTGAGTTTATACTTATAAACTTAAGTTTTACGACGGGGTACTGGCCGCTAGCTAGCCGGACTCAGAATGTTAAATGAAATCGATTAGTATGGGAGGCAAGGGTGAAATTTCCAACTTATTTCCTCATGAAAATGCTCTGTTTCTCCCTTATTTCGGTCTACTTCCAGTCACAAATCTCAAAGTCTGGCACCTCGGAGCGGTTGCGTTTGCCCAGGGGAGACCCGTAAATTTGCAAAAAAATCTGGAAAAATATCTTATCGCCTCAAGGATAGTTTTGGGTTAAATCTATAGTTTTTTATGCTAGTAATCTCGAGGTAACATTGCCAGACCAGTAGGGCGTTGCTAAATACCTGCCAGACTGTCCTGAAGTTGCAAGATTAGGGCCAAAATGTATCTTATAGCCTCAAGGCTGATTCTTGCATATGTTATTGCATACTCCCAAAAACATACCCTATCCAAAATGACAGACCATTAGGACGTTGCGTTCAGCCCCCAGACGAGGTCAAAGTTGTAGGTCTCAGGTACTAAACATATGAAAAATGGTAGATTTATACGTGTTATCTGTAAGTACTCTATTTCACCATTCTTTACGTGTACTCCGAGACACAAATATCAACGTCTGGCACCCCGGACTGGTTGCGTTCACCCAGGGGAGGATGATAAACTTGCAAAGATGCACGGAAAAATATCTGATCGCCACAAGGGTAGTTTTTGGTTTAATCTATAGTTTTTTATGCTAGTAATCTCGAGGTAACATTGCCAGACCAGTAGGGCGTCGTTAAGTACCTGCCAGACGGACGTGAAGCTCCAAAATTGGGCCCAAATTACAAATGTTATGCAGTCTCTAAATATACTCTATACAAAATGACAGATCATTTGGACGTTGCGTTCATGCCGCCAGACGAGGTGAAAATTGTAGGTTTCAGTTACTAAGCGTGTAAGAAAGTAGATAGGATTAGT
Source organism: Eudemis profundana (assembly GCA_947034925.1). Classification (NCBI taxonomy): domain Eukaryota; kingdom Metazoa; phylum Arthropoda; class Insecta; order Lepidoptera; family Tortricidae; genus Eudemis; species Eudemis profundana. The sequence continues at coordinate 10,593,096 of OX344811.1, forward strand.
GCGTTCTGGCTCAAACCTGGAGGTGAGCTGGAGCGCATTTTTCAGAAAATTTGGCCGGCGACCCCTTTTTTTACAAAGCGACGCCTTCATTAAGAGGTCACGCCCCCCCTAATTAGGCACAAACCCCTCCGACACCCACTTCATGGGCTGTTATTGGTCAAGTCAGGATCAAGATGATGGCTTATTTAGCTATTTTTACCTATACCTGAAATGGCCTTTGCTATCTGCTTTGTATCCGACAACTAAAAACGTCAACAGGACGTTGATGTTGTAAATACGCTGCTGTCCTGTTGACGGTTTTAACTATCGGATACAAAGCAGATAGCCAGTGATCCTTATCAACGTGCACTTTTCGTAGCACAGAGTATGGTTGGCAGAAAAAACAAATACATTTGAATATTCACTTTTGTTCTTAAATATAAAATAAATACTTCTATCTTTCGTGATCGCAATTTAAAATCAGACTTATTGTTTGTTGACACAAACTTCAGCATTATCGCCTAATCCATTCAAATGCTGGAGGATCCAAAACTAGACCTTAAAAGTTCATTAAAAATTACATCCCACGGGTACAGAAGTTTATTTTAAACTAAAAAATGTCCTGAAGAAAAACCCCGGTTACAGTACTGTAAATGTCGTGCAACAGCTGATTGAAGGCAAAGAGGTAGATATGCCGGAGGGCATCAATAAAAATTGCGTGCAATATTTTAGAGACTTAAATTACCTTCCTGTGACTTCTGTTAACGTAGAAAGGTCATTTAGCTATTTAAAATGGATTTTTTCCAATCGACGTGAACGACTGACAACCAACTCTGTTGAACAAATTTTAGTCGTTTATTCAGTATAGTTTGGATAGGTGATTATTAGTACATTGTGTATCAAGGGCGGTAAGTAAGGAATTACAAACGAGTGTTTGTTACAAGGCCGAGGCGAAGCCGAGGGCTTTAATAACACGAGTTTGTAATTCCTTTACCGCCCGTGGCACACACAATGTTTTTCATCACACTTGTGAGGAAATCTGATTAAAATAACCTTACTTAACCTAAATAAAATGGTAAAACTGACAGTGACATTAGTGACATTATCCATAGACAATGTGAATCTCAAGTCACGTTCGGAAACCATAGCGGTAAAGACTTAAAATGGTTGATTTTATTTTTGCAAAATACCGAAATGCACTATTTAAACATTTAATTAATGTTACAGAAATATGTGTTTACATTATTGGCAATAACAGTTCTCTTTAAATAAATATTTCAGTAATAAAAGATGACAAATAAGAGTAAAATAGAACCAGCGTTTCAAATTTAAAAAGAAAACTATTACGCCCTAGGGCGTAATAGGTCATTTACGGCCCGCAAAACCTAATTGTAATGACACCATTTTCGAGCAAGTGTGATGAAAAAATATGTATATAAATCTCATAACTTGTAAAATATATAATATTTGAAATTCCTACTTGTGTATTTGTTTTTTTGTCAACCATACTTTGCTACCAAAACAGCACGTTGAGTACGATCATTGCAGATAGCAAAGCCCATTTCAAGCATAGGTAAAAATAGGCGCCGTTATAAAGAGCGTCGGTCTTAATGGCAACGTCGCTGATCCGTAGATCAAAAGCAAGCCACGTATACTTACATTAAAAAAACCATTACACAATTACAAATATTACCAACTATTAGCAACTGGATAAACTACATGATTTACTAGAAAAATCTCTGATACTTTAAAAGAACATTTATAAATAAATAAATAAATATTAGGGGACAATCTTACACAAATCGAACTAGCCCCATAGTAAGCTCAATAAGACTTGTGTTATGGATACTAGACGACGATATATTTAATAGATACAAATACTTAAATACATAGAAAACATCCATAACTCAGGAACAAATATTCGTATTTATAGCATTACAAAATTCGAAATATTACAAAACTTGCCTTCAAAACTAGTATTCTAAACATGAAACAAGTGAAATTATTTCATATCTAACTTTCCTATGTATAAAAAATTCTTAGACAGTTTAATTAGTGTATGTACCAAGCTACATATGTACTTAATTAGGGCGGGGCTTAGGTAAATAAGCCACCATCTTGATTCTGACTTGACCAATAACAGCCCATGAAGTGGGTGTCGGAGGGGTTTGTGCCTAATTAGGGGGGCGCCTAATTAATGAAGGCGTCGTTTTCGCTAATGAGGGCGTCGCTTTGTAAAAAAAGGGGTCGGCAGCCAAATTTTCTGAAAAATGCGCTCCAGCTCACCCCCAGGTTTGAGCCAGAACGCACTAATCCCATCTACTTTCTTACACGCTTAGTAACTGGATCCTACAACTTTGACCTCGTCTGGGGGCTGAACGCAACGTCCTAATGGTCTGTCATTTTGGATAGGGTATGTTTTTGGGAGTATACAACAACATATGCAAGAATCAGCTTTCAGGCTATAAGATAAATTTTGACCCCAATCTTGCAACTTCAGGACAGTCTGGCAGGTATTTAGCAACGCCCTACTGGTCTGGCAATGTTACCTCGAGATTACCAGCATAAAAATCTATAGATTAAACCAAAAACTACCCTTGTGGCGATCAGATATTTTTCCGTGCATCTTTGCAAGTTTATCATCCTCCCCTGGGTGAACGCAACCAGTCCGGGGTGCCAGACGTTGATATTTGTGTCTCGGATTACACGTAAAGAATGGTGAAATAGAGTACTTACAGATAACACGTATAAATCTACCATTTTTCATATGTTTAGTACCTGAGACCTACAACTTTGACCTCGTCTGGGGGCTGAACGCAACGTCCTAATGGTCTGTCATTTTGGATAGGGTATGTTTTTGGGAGTATACAACAACATATGCAAGAATCAGCCTTGAGGCTATAAGATAAATTTTGACCCCAATCTTGCAACTTCAGGACAGTCTGGCAGGTATTTAGCAACGCCCTACTGGTCTGGCAATGTTACCTCGAGATTACCAGCATAAAAAACTATAGATTAAACCCAAAACTATCCTTGAGGCGATAAGATATTTTTCCAGATTTTTTTGCAAGTTTACGGGTCTCCCCTGGGCAAACGCAACCGCTCCGAGGTGCCAGACTTTGAGATTTGTGACTGGAAGTAGACCGAAATAAGGGGGAAACAGAGCATTTTCATGAGGAAATAAGTTGGAAATTTCACCCTTGCCTCCTAGACCAGATGGCACTACTTAAGGTTCAGTGACACCATTAGCATTGAGACAGAGATTAGTACCGCCTTATCTTACAGCATAAGAGATCAGTTTTTACCTGATAGCGAGAAGTCATTGTGTCGGCTCTCTGAATCTCGAATGAGGAAAGCGCCATGCTCGTTTTCTGGTAAAAGGAGCTTCTTTTCCGCTTCAATTCGTTTTATTTTACGGAAGTACCACCTGGAACAAAAACAATGTTATAAGTAATTTATAATACCAGAGAATAATGATTGAATGGGCAGTGACGTCAATTTACCAAAGTAAGGGTTGAATCACTCAATTGCATAAGTGACAACTCTTAGCAAAAACGGATTTAGTCTACGGATGGGATGGGATGGCCAATCATCGAACTCGAATGACATGTCTATTCAAGATTCTAAATATGTAAGTAACCTTGACATTTCATACAGTCCAGCGATACAAATACTTCATACAACAAAGAATTGATTACAGGGTTTAGTAGAGTTTAATAAGAGTAGGTAAATATGCTACAATCGGTAGGTAAAAACTCGCTGAAAGATGGCATAGAATGTGATAGAAAATCATGGAATAGCTGTTGTCCGTTGACAACGACTTAGCAATCTTAGCATGTAAGTATTTATAAGAACGCGAACAAATATAATCATCCATTTATTGTAACAACTACGCTCCAAGAAGAAAGCCGTATATGCTGTAGGATCCTTATTACACGTCACGTCAGATTGTTAATAGTTAAAGTTCGTAGCAGGGCAAATCGGGGTGACTCAACATCGAGTGGATACAGTTATTCTGCATTCAATCGGCGTACGTTCCCTGTACTCGAGACGAAAGGACTAACTTATTGTAGTCACCGCGTATAGCATGAGTCTTAGCTTGAACAATGCATCATAATTCGCCACTCCGCTGAATTCATTAACATTTCTCTTGGAGATAATATAAATCATTTATATTTTTATTGCAGGTAAGGATTAAAATAATCTTTATCCTTACCTTTAAGCTAATCCGTAATTTTTTATCATTCTTACTATAATTTGCTCGTAAACAAAACTAAACAACAAAAACCACCTTCGTAAAATACATGATCTCAGAGAGGTCATCACTAACACATTTAATTAACCAAGAATGACTAATTTATTCGAATAAACAACGGCAAAAATTTTATCGCAGTGATATAAGTCTAAGAACTGCAGATTTTAACGCAAGGTTAGTTAAATTCCCCAGTTATGTAGCCACCTTATGCTTAAGAAATTACTGATTTTGACAGTCACCCGAAAACTGAAACATAACATAACCTTCAAGAGTTCTTGAAACTGATTATACGAGACGTCAAAGGCCAAATTTAAAGAGCGCCTGGGCAAATAGGTACCAAGAACTGCCTGCAATAACTTCTATTATTGGTGTCCGAGGATATAGTATCCTCAATTTAATCTTTTGTTAGACTGTTATCGCAATATAAGAATGAAAATTAAATGATAATAATGCAATTATTCAGCATTGCAATTGAATAATGCCAACTAAATGGCGGTCGTGACGTAAAAGTCTTTTCAGGAGTCTATGTCTGAGATCATCATGCAATTAAGGTTGATAAAGATCGGCGCGGGCTTCGTGACGATAACTATCTACTGTGGTCATTGATTACTATTGTCCGCTGGTTTATTCCGCTTCACAAACGTGAAACGAGGATGAGCCCCTGGTTTGTAATTAAAAAAACAGCATGATGCTTATCAGTAGAGGATATTTCTGAAATAAATTTAATTACTTTTGGCGGCCGACGATCTATCTTGCATCAAATTATAAAATATTTAATTTAAAGGCGGCGGCGTCGCCGAGCAGAAAACCGGGTAGGTATTACCGACGGTAAGAATTTTCCTTAACAGTGCAATTTTAGGAGGGTAATAAATAGTCGTTACTGAACGGATTAATAGGTAAATTAAGAGCAAAAACGATCGAAGGCTGTATGGTACTTTGTATTTAACTGTTGTATATAAAATATATTTGCAATCAATGTCGCAATGACTATTAAATAGCGCTGTAAAAAGGGCACACAGACCTGAGCCTATAAATACCCTAGAGAAGGCCTCGTCACGCGTTAAGGGCATCCTTAGGACCTTAGAACGGTCACTAGCTGACACAATTGAAGGCCTTACTGTGAAAGACAGGCATACAGAATTGGATTGGACACATCTGAATATTTAATGGTTACTTCTTAACATAATTTAAATATGACAACTACGCAGAAAACGTACCAATGTTTTAAATAAAGGACAAATAGATAAATTGTATCGTCAAGATTACTTTCAGAATGCCTATTTATGAATAAGGGAAAAACACAGCGTATTTCAAATATTTATCTTCCTAATACTAATTGAAATACAAAAACGATCCATAGGAAGAACTGTACGCATAAATTTTCGTTTAAAATACAAGATGGTGCTCGTTAAGAGACAGGAAATTCATTAAGTGGGCATAAAGTAAGAAAAGTAGGGTTTGTTTTGAATGTATTTGAATACGTGGATGAAGTAGAAAATGTGAGACAGCAGCCAGCAAATATTTACGGAACGGACACCGAACCAGACAGATGTATCGACCTTGGCCTCCTTACTGAGAGAAATCGTCATCTGAATCATGACATGATACAAATACTAAGCAGTTTCTAAAAAGGCTATCATATCCTTTGTGGTAACTGACTCCGTTTATTGCGTTTTAACCGGTTTCTTAAGTCTTTTATCAGATAGTTTATCTCTGATTTCACTAATTAATTAGGCGCTTAGCTTGAATACCGTTGAAGTGATTTTTCTGTTGAAAATGTAAACACAAATAATCATGTACACTTTAAGGAAATAAATAATACAAGTCTAGTAGTTTGTACAAGTATTGACACACCAGTTGTAGGAAGAAGAAAACAAATGAAAGACTTGCGTTAGAATACGATTCGTAAATAATGATTTGGTTAATAATGGCAAACTGAACTAATCAAACATGACTGAGTTTAAACACCGCTTGTCTACACACGATAATATGTCGCAGTATTTATTCTTCTGTTTCAATTGCAGATTTTCGAAAGTTCAAATAGCATTGTCCAAACACTGCTGGTTTCATTGTCTAGACTTAAGAAAAGGAGAGTAAAAGTGTCAGCATTCGTAAAGTAACAGTTTTGTGTGTATAATATACATTTGGCCAGCGTCGGCTTCGCAAATTTCTAAACATACACGGACCTTATCTGCAAAACAATGTTATAAAAAACCGGTCAAGTGCGAGTCGGACTCGCGCACCGAGGGTTCCGTACAAAGTCGTCAGTAGATACGTGAATGAAAATGAAAAATCGTTTATTGGTCACAATCAGTGTTTACAATTAGAAAGGGTTGGGACCTTCTAGTAAGTATGAGAATACTTGTGACAGAAGATCCCGCTCTTCCAGCATCAAGTTTAGTGGTATAACCAATATAATATGGGTTAAAAGAAAATAAGTTAACAATTCTTTAGACTACTTGTTTTTATGCTAAAAATTATAACCTAAGTTTGTATGTATGCCTGGGTGTGTGTGTATGTGCAAGGGTGTGAGTATATGTAGATGTGGTGTGAATATTTCAAGAAAAACGGTATGGTGGGACAAACTTAACTTTGCTCTTGTAAAACTGGTGTCCCCATACATCGACATATGCCGCGGTTAGTTTAGTAGGAGCAAATAAGGTAGTCTTACGAATTTTACGAATAATATTACGAATTTTTGCGAATTTCTAAAAAACGCTGCAAGTTAGGAAAACCGTTTTATTTTTCCTGTAATATTTAGGATAATATTAATAATAGGTAATTATTACAGATTTTTCTGTTCCGTATCTTCGGAGATAATAGGGGGGAATGGCATTTTTTTTAACGTTTTTTTTGTCTTCAATCAAAAACTTCATGTCTAAGTAAAAAAATAAAAACGGTTTTGGAATCTACATATTAAGCCCTTTCATTTGATACCCCACTCAATATATTAGCTCAACTATTGATTTACGACATCCCATTTCGGTCCCCTTTAAAAAAAAAGTAAAAAAGGTATAAGATTATTTTGCTGTCCCATAGGCTCGGATTAGGGCATTTTTTTTAACGTTTTTTTTGTCTTCAATCAAAAACTTCATGTCTAAGTAAAAAAATAAAAACGGTTTTGGAATCTACATATTAAGCCCTTTCATTTGATACCCCACTCAATATATTAGCTCAACTTTTGATTTACGACATCCCATTTCGGTCCCCTTTAAAAAAAAAGTAAAAAAGGTATAAGATTATTTTGCTGTCCCATAGGCTCGGATTAGCGGTTTTTAACACTATTCCAAATTTCAAGTCGATAGCATCAGTAGATCCTGAGATATCTTGCTGTGACAGACAGGCAGACAGACAGACAGAGTCGCACCATAAGGGTTCCTTTTTTACCATTTTGGTACGGAACCCTAAAAATGTTTGCACGTCACAAGAAAGGTTTTGCTAACATACTCAGGTATATTCACGCTATCGTTATTTAGTTGAGAGTAATAACCGGGATTTATCCCATTTAACCTTATATAGGGGTCAAAAGTTCATCAACATTCAACGCTTAAATTATCGATTTAGCATTAGTTCAAATAATAAACTTGAATCAAAAACTCTAACAACTCGCAACTGAGGACGTTACAAGATCGTGCACCCACGTTGAACATATTTTTGGCCAACTGGTTTTAAAGTTAGATAATCAGTGTCATCGAGCCCTTTGACCCGAGACGATAACTGGCGCCGACAAAGGTGAATTAATTCTCAACTTTCGCTCACATTTTACAAAACATATATGTAATAGATACAAGTTAGTGCCGGGCGCGGTCAATAAACCTTGCATGCCGATGGACGCACTATTTTTTCGCTAAGCCAGTCCTGGCTGCTCCAGGCGAGCTGGCTAATCTAATTATAGGGTCCACAGGCTCTGCAACATGGAACAGGCTACATCGTCGATTTTTTTCGAGTACAGGCTAAATTTAGAAGGTTTTTTGAATCGTTTGAATGTTTTAAGACCGAATAAATTTAGTTGGAAAAGCAAGCGTGGCGCAATGTGCATAATTTCCTGTAAGGAAGTTCGAGCAATAACTTGAACAGATTATATCGAATGTTTTACATGTGACGTGCACAATGTTTGGGCAAAGAAAATATACGTACAAGCAATATTCTTCAAGATTTTTAAATACGGTATCACTGGCAGTGGCTCTATTCCGCACTAGTCACTCGGGTACTAATCAAATACTATACATGTACCATGATATTGATAAACGTTTTTATGAGAAGATATCAATAATTAATAATAAATCTTATGAATAGTTATCATTTTGTAGAATTTAATATATCAATTAGACTTCTGACAATAACATGTATAAAAAATATGACATAAGAGGTATAATTGTCCACTGTTTTCCACGTGGAGCCGGGCATGTATAATTAACAGGAGTTAATAGCCAATGCGTGCCATTGGCCGTTCAGTAGCATCGAACAATTATCCCTCCAATGTCCATCTCCTCATGCACTGCAACGTGAGAAAACTATTTTTTTATCAAGCGCTAAAAGCTAGTGTTTGTATCGAGTCATGCCATAAAATTATATCTTAATCTGTTTGTAATAGCGGGTAATAGGAACTATAAAAACAAAAGCAAGAATGTAAATTGCTGTTATGAAAATGAAAAACGGTTACGCCTAGAGTCGTCAGAGCCAAACATTGTCAGAAACTGTGTACTGAAGAGAAAGGATTATGAATAAAAATCGGAAACTATGAGTAGGTACGTGGCCGAGCTAAAAACCCCATTGAACATAATAAGACAAACGGTATTTTCGTACAGGCAGAGTATGGTCCTGCCCGTTACCTCGCGGTAACGTAAGTGACAAGGATTACTCCTTTTGGCACCAATGATTGTTATAATAATTCGTTATTTGTTTATTTTATAGTGAAATGTTCTAGTACACACATAGTGTATAGTATATTTATAGAATAATGAAATGTATAACATACATTAAGAATTAAATTATTAATAAATACATACAATAGTTACAATACTATGTGTCACTTGTAAACTCTTGACTTGTAAAAGCTTTTTTTTACCAATAAAAGTTATATTATTGTATTCTAGTAGTGATATGCCCTTTGGGAAGTTGTGTGGCGAAAATCGGGGAACATTTACACGTATATATATACAGGGTGGATTCTAATCGGTAATCAGGAGTAGACAAATATTAATATCTAGCTAAAATCAAACTTAATAGGCGAGGTCTCACACAAATACCTCACTGTTTAATTAATTAAAGGTTAAAACATAATTTAAACTAATAACCACTGGATACATGGTCACCTACATTAATTATTGAAGTAAAATCACGTGATCACGATACGTCAAGTGCCATAGCTTTCGCGGAAAATTTGACAGATCTTAAGTAAATAAACTTTTCAACGAGTATGAGTAGTTAGGGCGTGATAGATAACGAATTAAAATTGATAAAATGGCCGAAAATTAAAAGAATGCAATTCCGACGATTTAAGCAGCCGCCACACGAAGGACTGACTCACATGAAACCTTCTCGCTGCTTGCCTATTGCTCCTACGAGGATCCCGAGCAAAGTATCTTATATTGCGTCGATCCAGATCGTCAGGACGACGTCGAGGCCGGCCGGGTGCTTGAGCGTGGTTTGGCACTGTGAACTGTTCGAAGTCACAGAGGTTTTAGTTCATGCGGTTTATCAAACTGTGCGTGAGAATTGGTACGTTTGGATGAATATCGTGGAATAATTCTTGAGTTCATCTTCAGCTGTTTGGTTTGTATTGATAAACGTACCTACAATATTGTAACGCTCGATATTTTGAGCACAAATATGGTCGAGGCATGTTTTTTTAATTACTAATTTACTTTTCTCATTCAATATTTGCGACTTCTATGACTTTGTTTACATACATGACAGTGACAAGTTATTACTCATAAATTATCATTGTCATAAATTTTTTAAAGAGGTTGTAATCTCACAGATACAGATTAGTAGAGTGACAAGGTATTTAGGATAAAAATGATTTCGAAATAAAAATTATCACAGAAAAAAAAATTGTTTAGATGTAACTAATTACGACATCAACGTGACCGCTATCAATTACTGAGTTAGAAAAACTGGTACCTGATTACCGATTAGATGCCATCGTGTATATACATTTGACTTTTCTACTGGAATAAAAAACAGCAAGTGTTAAGAAAAAAAATATCTACACATACCAATAACATCATTTGTTTGATATATATAATAATTGCTTTCTCCATAGGGATTATTTCTTGAAGGTTATCGTAAAATTCACAAAGGGTTACAACTTGAATAGAACCGATAACAACAGCCATGCGAATTGCGACAGTCTGAATTTCTAATAAGGACTTCCACGTTATACAAAGATGACGATGACACATAGTCAATGTTTCGTGTCGGCATTTTAGAATGACAGATTTAGAAATCTTGTTTTGTGACTTTTTTAAAAGTTCAAAAGTCATGTAGGTATTGACTCTACACAAGTATTTTTACTTCCGAATGGTTATTACACTCCTTGACCTAAAATGTATCTTTATTGACATTGGCATACAAGATAAAAGATAAAGAAAATTATAAACGAGATGTTTATTTGATGAGATTGTGGGTTAACTTCGCGAAGTAGTTTATATTTTCCTTATATTTAAAGAGACAGGAAACTCGGCAGATTTAGGTAGGCACTTGCCCCACCGCCGGCGAGTAAGCAAGCAAAATCGGGCGAGTAACAGTTCATTGAGGGCCGACGAGGTACAGTGTGATCGATCGACCTTCCCAGATGCGCAATGTAATGCTATTCGCCCAATTTTACTCGTTTACTCGCCGGCGGTGGGATAAGTGCCTTATAACATAGCGAAACGTTTCCATACTTCAATGCAAAAGGAAACCCCGATTAAGAAAAAAAACATTTGGCAATCCGGCAGTAGCCACCACTATTAGCAAAGTTCACAATGAGTCGTTAAATATTACTGCCACCTGTTGTCCGGTTAAGGGCAGATGATGCGACACGCAAAACTGTCAAGAGCCAATGCGAAACCAACAATGATACTAACGATTATAATTAATCTACGCTCAAATTATACGAACCAACACTGAATAAAAGATTTTCCGTGGTTAATTGCGCTTGATTGGACCACTAGTGCACACAAAGTAAGCGTGTACTGACTATACACAGAAAATAGAGTAATTGCGACTGGTGTCGATTAGTACTACTCGTTCACTTTCAGCGAATCGGAGCATTTTTATAAAAAGTCCACATCAAATAACGAATCCTCAAATGTTTCCTATTTTGTTCTCAATATTTTTGATGATTATTTATTATTGGTTGGTGTTTTGTTGATTCATTTGGATAACTAAGCGAAAATATTACCGATAGAATCTTAAAATGTACAATAATAGTATTGTTTAACATTAAAAAAATGTGTACTAAAAATCCATACACATTTTTGAACGAACTTTTTTAGAAGTGCTCATATAAAAGATCTAGTCTAAACTGAGTAAAATACTCAAACAGATCGGAACTGTAAAATTCAGTTACCGCTTTCGGCTTATTTATAGAAACGTGAGTTTGTGTACGTTAAACTATCATATATCAGCGGCACGAGCCACGGAGTAACAATATTATTTACAAAATAATATTGTTCGCTATAGTGCTAGTGTTATCGATACAATGGTAAAAAGGCTTCATACTTGTATGAAAACATCCGCAAATGCAATTATTATCGGAGCTGCGCTGCGTGCGCGGGAGGCGGCTCCTGCTCATAAAAAGTAAAAACAAATCATAAAACCTGTTGTATTGTTCTTTCGCGAGGGACGAGCTCGGTTCCACGATGATAAGAACAATGCATTTTCATCGATTTGGTGACACGTGTCTTTAGAAAAAGATATATTAAAAAGAAACATAAGACTGATGTCGAGCTAATGGTCCTATTGTTGCAAATAATCTAATAATTTATACATGCTGCGGGTATTCACCCGAAACACTTACTAACGATACTGTTATCCAATCTTGATTGTAAATTAAAATCCGTATGATAAATGAATACGTAGAGTTCTTTGCAAATTACGATATAAAAACCAGTAGCAAATCGTCCGCATTAAAATTACATAAGGTCTGTAACGCAGCGTATACACATTATGTTCGCTAATGTAATCACCTAAGAAAGTGTTTAAGTTTAAGATAAAAAGAAAAAAAATGCTACTACAGAGCTTGAACGTCACGAGACCGAACCTAAATCATTGCGTTCGCGCAGTGAAAGTGAACCAGAAGTAATTGGTGCTATTAGGCAATTGTGATTATTACAATTTTTTATTATCATTCCATCACTAACTTTTATGATTAACATATTTAGAGATGAATACGTTGGTAACTGTATATCCCGTTTTAGGTATCTACAGGCAAAATTGACTTCTATATTACAAATTTAAATTACTAGTAACACGAATGCATATCTAAAACGTTAAAACCATTTTGGAAAAGATACAAATCATTTGAAGAACAGATTGTAACATGAGGATAAAATACAGTTAATTTACGTACTTTTCATTCCACATGCGTTGTTTTTCAGCTTCGAAGGTGCAGTGCGCGGGCATGATTTGCAGCAGGCGCGAACAACCGGTAAAGGCGGCTCAACATACATCACGAAACTTAATTTCTTTTACTGTACTGTTATTACATTCAACCGTTATTTAATAAATAAATAAGCACACGAATCACTTATGGTCAATTCATAATTATAATGTATAAATCTGATTTATACACCTAACACTTCGCCTTCCTTTTAAAATCACTATGATATTTATATGTTGTATTAAAATGACGCTAACGTCAAAAGTTGTTGTGATTTATAACATCAAATGAACACTACGATTTGTTCGAATGTTTTGTTGATATCTTATTAACGATTGATAAAATACATGGCGATATTCATCTACAATTAGATAGGTAATTCTTATCCAAGATAACTACGTTTGGTACCGCGTCATTTTGATATTAGAACTTGCATTAAATTATTAATTAGTAGTAAAGTGACCTATTGATACAGAAAGATAGCTACAACTTAAGAAGTAAGGCATTTCGTTGATATATTACGTAATAATGGATGTAAGTTAATTCTTTATTTCAGGTCATATTCGTAAGAGATCGATCGAAATCACATGACTTGCCAAGTCATCAAATCACAGGAACCATTTTTAAATAAAAAAGTTTTGTAAAGAGAACAGGAAACCATGAAACAACCAAGTAATTGATGTGACTACGTTTGTTTTCCCATTGAGAACAATAGCCGTGTTGATGAACATTGAACAAAACACTTGTGTTTTCAGAACGGTGGCCTTATACGCAAAATTTTCAGTACTTTACGGGTTATTAGCTTTAAATTGGCTATTTATTTTGTATTTGTTTTACAGACACGTCTGTCAAATATGTAACAAGATGTTTCTTAATGGGCGTATTAAAGGACGTTAATGTGGAAAAATAGTTTATAAGTAGGGCAACCCCCAAGGTTGATCAGTGATGAGTGAAACCGACGGTAGCACATCCGCTCAACTTGCTTCACTAGCCCTATTTCCTGCGCTCTCTAGCGTTAGACATTGGACTTATTACATTAAAAATTGCATGATATTTTGAAGACAACAGTTAGAGTGAAAGTTTAACTTGAATACCTGTGTTGCAGTGTTAATAAGAAAGGAACAATTAAAAGTTTTATAATGAAATACATGTAGGTCATTCGAGAAAAATAGCTGGTATTGATGTCACCAATTAGGTTTACGGCAGTTTTTCTCTCCTAACACCATTATCTCATGCAAGCTGCATACATTCGACGCACACCACATGCCATCGAATCACGAAGTTCTCACTTTACCGGTTTTGTGATACGATATCTAAACATTCTATTCAATGGCCCTTCGGATATATCCAGCACACTGTAACCGGTTAGGATGGCTAATGTATAAAATTTCAATCTCTCACTCGCTGACTAATACGCGAATCATATAGAATTATATAAGCGCTATTTGCTATGTAAATACTGGAATCGGAAACGCAAATAAAAAAACATTTTGAAGAATTACTAAGTGGATGTTGATCTGCTTGCAAATATATACGAAGGATAAATTATTAAATCGCGGCTTAAGCCACACGAATCCATGGAAATAAAGTGTCACAAAAAGCAACATTTACTTCACTTTAAATTTCTAAAGCACTGAATAAAAACAGACATTATTAAAACTTTTAACCGAGATATCCATCCAAGTAATAATTATGCAGACTGAGGACGCAGGAAGCGTTGAAAAGATCACGAACAAAAGAAGCCACAAAAATTCAAATCACAAACGCTTCCGATCAGTCGGCAGTTTGGGCGTCACCTTCGTGGCTCGCTTCCTGAGCCGGCTTCGAGTCGAGCACGGAGGAAGACGACCGGCTCGGTGCAGCGACCGACCGCGGAGCCGTAGCCTTGGGCGCGAGCTCCCTGCATTCTAATCTGACGGCCTCGCGGAAGCGCGTGCCTCGGGCTTGCTCTCGTAACATGGCTCAATCGATGCCTTATCAACGAACTCAATAAAACTCTTCACGTCTCGACTCCGATACACGTACTATCTTTTGGGATGGTCGCAAAAGAAATATTCAGATCTATTGTAATCGTTTTGTAAGAGCGTCGTGATAACGGTACTGGTAAGCGGGAAACGTCCGCGTCCCACAGAATCTTAACAAGAAACGAAATACGAATAACATGCTTGAATGAATCTAGAGTTACAGCGTCGATATTATTTATTGGAAAATGATTAGCACAAACTCGTGTATTGTCACGGATCGCCAGATGGTAACCAGTTCCCCGAGCTGAACGGGTTAACGTTGCTAAGTAGCTAGAATAGCTAGATGGATGAGCATGTTGCATATGTACGCAATCAGTCTAAATACATCGTATGTCAATATCAGGGTTTTTAGTTCGATGCCGTAGTCCAAGAACCTTTCAGTAATTGAAAATTACCAATGACACACGACAGTTCTTTCTCGTCTTGGTAACTAAATAGATCATAATTTATGTAGTATAAATATGGTTTGCCACAAAATAACAATACAGGGCATGCGGAAGAAAGCATGTTAGGTATGTTGATATACTTACGACATTGCATTGAGCTTCATGTATGTGTCGAGGGGAAGCGACTCCTTCTGATTAATATGTGTCGACGACAACCGTCTCGCGGTTCTCATCCAACTACCCCGTTGTCTTCTGAATCCCTTATCACTTTTCAATACTTGGAGATGGCGCTTGACGATATCGTGCCATTTAGACTTAACGGTAGCGGGCGAATCACTCGCCGCGTCTTCTTTACAGATTTGCAATCCATCACTGAACCTTCTCATGTTTTGGAGATATATCTCATTTGATTTCGGAGGAAGGCTTTTTCGTCTTTCATCAGTGATAATTCCAGGTTCTTGTGAATTCTGTTCTGCTATCCATTTCGATATGAAGTCATTTTTATCACAGTCATGCGATATCACTGGCTCTTCTTTGGGAGTCGGAGGAATCCAGTCTAAGCTCACCCATTGACTAGATTTCGGTTTCGATTTAAATATTACATCTACCTCCTCGTCGCAGTCCGAAGAGCCAATCGAACATACGGAAGTTTTCTTTCGTGGGAACCTCGAGCGTACAGGTTTACAAACTGGTGATAGATCTGCACTAACACTGTCTTCTTTTTTGACATCCTGCAAACTCTTAACACATTCAATGTTGACGTAAGAGTTTTCGGAGCACGAAGAGTCAACACTAAACCTAGGGGTACCTCTAGTTAAGGATGGCTTAGACCTTACCATAACTTCTTCACAACACTCCTCGACAAGTCCACCACCAGTTTCACGTTCATTTGTTAAGGAAATTCTTCTTTCATTTGAAATTTCATTTTCCATCTCTATAATTCTAGCCATACTTGGAAAAGTGCTATCTTTCTCTATTTCAATAATTCTAGTTACTCTTTGAGAACAATCTTTGTCCACATCACCATGATTTGTTATTGCTGAGAATGAATGGTCTTCATCCAACCTGATAATTCTAGTAATTCTTTGTAAACTTTCATTGTCTACATCGGTGCATACCGGCGAACTAAGCGTATCATTCTCAAATTCAATAATTCTTGTAATTCTTTGTGAAGTTTCTTTTTCAGATTCTGTTTCTATTGTTGTAGTGTTAAAGTCATCTAAATCAATTATTCTCGTAATTCTTTGGGGTTGATTTTCATTTTTCGGGTCACGCAGATGATACGATGATTTAAAACATTCTTTCTCACCGTCTTGATTATTGTCTTTGTCCTTAAATTCTAACATATTGCATGTAGAGCTAAAAAATGAAGACTTCATATCGAGTTCTAGATATCTTTTGGTTGTGGTTTGTGTGCCATTCTGATCAGAGGGCATTATCTTTTCTTCTAAAGAATTACTTCGACTTTTCGCCTTTTGTAGAGCACTTTCAGAAAGAAAAACGCAAGGTACTTCCACTTGCATAGACATCTTCCTTCTGCGCGTAGAATTTTCTTTCTCCTGGTTTATATTATTATCTACATCTTCCGGTACAGCAGTGTGGGGTAAAATAATAGGAGTTCCAGCCACCATACGCAAAAAGTCTGTAACAGCAGCAATATGAGCGCCCGTAACGGCTCCTTGCAATTTTACACCCGATACTTGATGAGGCACAAGTTGATTATCCCGTACGCACCACACCACGGGCAAAGGCCCCTCTGACACCATCGTGTCAATATTCCAAATTTACGTATATAAATTTGCATAAATATTTAGATTATAGTTTTACTGTTCCATTAAAAGGACAAAGGCACTTTATAAAGTTTTGATAACTAGCGCATTTCCGGACTGCGTCCTACACATCGAAAACAAAACAAATATAAGTAGCCAAACATGTAAGTTAGTCTGTAGGGCGGCATAACGCGATCGCGGCGCGGGTTCGAAGCGGTAAGGCGCGCGGCGAGCGTGCGCGTCCGGCGGAGGTCGCGAGAGATAAGCGGTGAGAGTCAGTCGCAAGCGCACCGCAGCCCCCGCGACTCGCCCCGCCAGCCGCACCACGCCTGCTCTTCGGATTATACATCAACACCTTAACTTCTAATCCAATGCACTCCCAAGATGCATGACGTAACGGTCTGTTTGGTCTATATTCGGGTACGGTGTTCGTGTGCCGAATACCTTTGCATATCATAACATGATATTGATTTGCCGAAACTATCATGCATCGTAAAGCTATTTTATGCTGAAACCGTAAACTTATTGAGATTGTGTAAAACACCGTCGTATTCTCGTAGAATCTATTTGGTGAAAAGTAACTTCAAAATATGCCTTTGGGGCATAGGAAAACGACAAATTAGCGAAAACGTACGTATTCGGAATAGGTTTTACCGTTAAACTATTTTTTCCGGATTGGTATGTTTTGTCCTGTTATTTTTCCTTATTTATAGACCGAATACAATACGAGGACGTAAAATAACACTTATATTCCATGCAAATTAACCTGATGATGTAACGATTCCGCAAAAGAATTAGTAAAACGTCCGACACTCTCAATGATTGGATAGTGGCAATTTAGTCCGCGCTAAACTACTAATTTGTTCTCTGATTACATTCAAGCGATTTAACTGTAGCATGTCTGGTATTTTAAATTGACGCCGCTAAAATTAATGTTTCATTTATCCCTTCCTGTTTCATCTTCAGTTCATCCTGTCAGATACAGTTAGGTTGCATTATGGCACAATGCAACCTAACTGCACAAGTTGTGCAAACCCTATTGGTGTCAGGGCGTTCCATCATCAGCTTGTCGGGCTGACATTGCAAGCACCGCAAGCTTAGAGGGGCCAAGTTCAATACGTGTTAGAAAATATGCATTTGAATCCTTCATTTATTAGCAGAAAGTTTCATACCGATGTCGAACGTATTATTTATAATTCTTATCTTTAAATTATTCCGGAAGAGACTGCTCGTCAGAAATCTCGAAACGCAGGTTTTTTCGAGCTATAGTCAATTTCATGTGACCATTAAGCAGATAATACATTTTTGAATCATGAATGATACACATTTAAAGCGGTATATTTAATGTCAACTGGTTTTGCTTCTGGTTTGCAATAATAAATAATTCGATATGTATTCAAGTTATTGTCTTCATGTTTTTAGCATTTTTTGCACTATGGGTATATTAAATAAAATTATATAGAAAAAAGAATAATAGAAAAAATATAAATTTTTAACGAGTGAAAAACACAGTGTAAGTTCAAGTGTAATATTGCGTTAACCAAAAACTCTAGTAGATAACTGTCAACCTAAGTAGTGTTACGCGTATTACGCTGATAAATTGATAATGCTCGGTATTATGGTTGTTGTTTCTTCATATTTTTATAATAGTACATTACTTACTACAGAGGCCGGGAAGTGAGGGGTTGCCGGTCGAGTACATATAGATACGAGGCTGGCAACCCCATTTCACGCCAAGGTATGTATTGTGCTTTTCTCAAAATATGCAATGAAATAAATTAAAAACACTCCAAAAATCAAACTTAATTTTCTAGAGACACCTAAAGTAAAGTAGGCAAAAAACAGAATTACAGAATGAAACATTTTCAATTTCCTTTCCAAAAACTGTTTCAGTATACATTTTTACCGCGAATATTTAGATGAAATATTTTGAATGTGTATTTTTGTAGTGAGTTTGCAATTGAACATTATTGGAAATGGGCTAGACGACTAAAAAAAACTGTTTAGTGCGTCAGTTAGATTTAAAAAAAATATTGTACACGTATTTTTTCTTTTGTTTGACAAACCAAAAATGACGAGGATAGAGTGGAAAAGTTTCGAGTTACGTCACTCCTTGGTACAATTTTCACCTAGGAGTGACGTCACAAGACCCCACTCCAGAAGTTTGATGATATCTTTGTCGATTTTTAATATTTTGATAAACCAAAAAATACGTGTCCCATATTTTTCCATAATCTAACTGACGGACTAAATAGAATTATATAGTTTTAACCCAGTCGTCATCCCTATTGTTTATAATGTGTTATTTGTTATGTTGATGTCGATTTTATATAAATAAAATTGCAAAATATATATTAAACATCGTTTATTGTTTTTTTAATGGCTGAACGCCGTGATGCCGTGGCACAAATAAATGTGGAATGGAAATTAAGAAAAAAAAACACATTGCAGGCCTAGGCCGGCAATGTTATATAAAATTCCATTAAATGCCAAGTGTCAAGCCGCACCGGATACGAGGTACTTTGCGGCCTATTATAAGGGACGTAATGTCAACATTTCATTGCATGTTTGAGAAAATACAATTTTTATTTTCTATGACCTAGTCCGTAATAGAGAATATGCATGATTTTTTTTTAACAAATTTCTTAACAAAATATGAAACTACCGTAAAAAAGATGGCATAAAGTCAAAATAAAATTAAAAACGACCGAGAAATACGGAAGATATAAGCACTAATCAGACAGCGATTAGACAGAGAGATCCGATATGGACTATGACGTAATAGTACACGGCCGCCATACAATCTCCATACTATATTTCTTTTTGCTAGAAAGAGATACATTTTTGTTGTCTTGGTTATTTTATAGTTATTCGAAAAATATAAAAAATATCATGCATATTCCCTATTCCGGAACCAATAGCTCGCATAGAATTGTTTGTTAATTTTTCATCGCATTATTGGTATATACCTACTTGTGCAGTACAATGCGATTGTTAAGTAAAACAATATGTAAGCAGCGTGTGAATTACGATGCATTAAAATATATTTTTAATAACGAGTAATTTACAGTTTTTGGTTTTTCTGACAATCTTCTTTTTTAAAGAGCAAGGAAAGACGCCTGATTAAATTGTCTAGTTCACTCAATCTGCTAACGCATCCTCTACATTCAACCAATTTTTCTGGAGTTTAATTGCAATCAAAATTAAAGAAGTTCCAGTTCCACTATATTTATATGTGTATTTTTTCAATAGTGGACTGATTAATTTTTTTTTCAAGAGTTTTGTAATAAGCGGAATAGTTTGAAGGCTGTAGTCATCGATGTTTAATTTACTAGTTCTAATTTTACCTTAATTGTCGTCACAGAACAAAAGGTTATTTTCCCATTATTTCAGTCTATAGCGAGAAGTAGTCTTTCTAATTCGGCCATTATTGTGGTAAACAATGGTTTCTAAAACCTAGTGCTCCGCACGTAGCCTGCCTAAATCATCGATATGCGCAAATGCCACTGGACAGTTAGGCTCGGCGCCGGCGCGGGTTGCGATGCGGCACCCGTATGTGGGACAGACTCATCAAGTGTTAATTACTCCTTATGTGTAGGTCAACCTTGGCTTGACGTGCATTCTTCAATTATTTTGTTGCACGTTGCATTCTTTGTATTCGTGCTCTTAAATTTCCGCTTTCTTTCTTGCGAAACGGACAATGCTTTTGTTTTTCTCCGAACTCTTTAGCAGCTTTTAGCGATCATTTAACACGATTTTTCTCTCTTTTACCTTTCTGTGGTATTGAACACTGATTTTTTAAACATACTTATAATAAATAATAATATAGGAGGTAACACTTTAGGAAGGGGTTAAAACAGACAAAACTAAGGCATTTATGCAGTACTTGACAGTGACTGACAACCACAATAATGTGGTTAGTTTTGAAGATCCCTATCTCAAATTGTAATATTAACGTTTGTATGTAGAAACAAAATTACCTTAATAGAACTCATACTTCATAAGTTTTGAGACGATTTTATGATAGGCCAAAAAAAAATTGTACTGACGGCTCGATAAAAAGTTTTTAAATTTAAACGTTGTCAATTAGAAAAAAATATTGATTCGGGTGTTATTTTTCGGTGAACCGGATATTGAAATATGACATTTTGACTCATTCAAGGCCTCCTCCTAATAAAACGAAAAACATTTATTATAAAAATATTGTTTTAAGGATCAGTGGCGTGGCGTAAAAGATATTCTTGGGCAAGCCGGTGCAGATTCGGCGTACATTTTCCTTAAGAGCTGTAAAATAAGGTGCTCATCTGCCTGAAATTGGGCAAGCCGGTAGGAATCGAGTTCTTTGGACGCCACGCTACTGTTAAGGATTACATTTTAACCTCTTTTCTACAGATTTGTGTATAAGAATTTAAAATAAAATGTTTAAATAGCCACAAAAGAGGGTTAAAGTGCTATCGCGGGTGCAACCAAATCGGCCCACCTCTCCGGATCACAGTATAAAAACAGAAATATCTTTTAATTGTCAAATATTTAAAATGCCTTTAGCCTATTTTAGCCTATTTATATTGAAAGACAATAAACAATCAACTATAGAAACATAGTCCATAACAATTAATTTAAGACCTCACCCTACACGATGGCATCAAAAAAAGTAATACATTTTGGGCCTTGAAAATTGATGTCAAGGTTCGTCTCTAGCGCAATCGCCCATATTTAGGTATGATCTAAAGGGCCTACAGTCGAAGAAAAGTCTACTACTTAAACGATCGTTTAAGAAAATTAAGGCTCGCATGATGACAACAGTTGCTATGGAGACACGATCCCAAAAATATTTTTCATCACACTTGCTCGAAAATGGTGCATTACACGTAGGTTTTGCGGGCCGTAAATGAGCTATTACGCCCTAGGGCGTAATGGTTTTCTTTTTAAATTTGAAACGCTGGTTCTGTTTTACTCTTATTTGTCATGTTCAAAGGAAACTACCAACTTACTTTTTTAACTTTTATCACTGAAATATTTAATTAAAGAGAACTGTTATTGCAAATACATGTAAACACATATTTCTGTAACATTAATTAAATGTTTCAATAGTGTATTTCAGTATTTTGCAATTATAAAATCAACCGTTTTAGGTCTGTACCGCTATGGTTTCCGAACGTTTCGCATTGTCTATGGATATGTCACTAATGTCACTGTCAGTTTTACAATTTTATTTAGGTTAAGTAAGGTTAATTTTAATTAGATTTCCTCACAAGTGTGATGAAAAACATTGTGTGTGCCACGGGCGGTAAAGGAATTACAAACTCGTGTTATTAAAGCCCTCGGCTTCGCCTCGGCCTTGTAATAAACACTCGTTTGTAATTCCTTACCTACCGCCCTTGATACACAATGTACTATTTCATCACACTTGCTCGAAAATTGTGTATTACACGTAGGTTTTGCGGGCCGTAAATGAGCTATTACGCCCTAGGGCGTAATGGTTTTCTTTTTAAATTTGAAACGCTGGTTCTGTTTTACTCTTATTAGTCATGTTCAAAGGAAACTACCAACTTACTTTTTTAACTTTTATCACTGAAATATTTAATTAAAGAGAACTGTTATTGCAAATACATGTAAACACATATTTCTGTAACATTAATTAAATGTTTCAATAGTGTATTTCAGTATTTTGCAATTATAAAATCAACCGTTTTAGGTCTGTACCGCTATGGTTTCCGAACGTTTCGCATTGTCTATGGATATGTCACTAATGTCACTGTCAGTTTTACAATTTTATTTAGGTTAAGTAAGGTTAATTTTAATTAGATTTCCTCACAAGTGTGATGAAAAACATTGTGTGTGCCACGGGCGGTAAAGGAATTACAAACTCGTGTTATTAAAGCCCTCGGCTTCGCCTCGGCCTTGTAACAAACACTCGTTTGTAATTCCTTACCTACCGCCCTTGATACACAATGTACTATTTCATCACACTTGCTCGAAAATGGTGTCATTACACGTAGGTTTTGGGGGCCGTAAATGACCTATTACGCCCTAGGGCGTAATGGTTTTCTTTTTAAATTTGAAACGCTGGTTCTGTTTTACTCTTATTTGTCATGATCAAAGGAAACGCCAACTTACTCTTTTAACTTTTATTACATGTAAACACATATTTCTGTAACATTAATTAAATGTAGGGATGTAACGATACACAGTTTTGCCGATACGATACCGATACCGATACATAGTAGTTAATATCGGCGATACCGATACCGATATCTTAGCTAAATAATGAAGTATGAATTTCAGATATTTTTATGTCCTTATTATAACTAATGGCAATGACTACTGGTTATATTTACCAGAGAGTCAACCTTGAAAGTGTAAAACCAAAATAATAAATTGTGTACTCAACATTCTTTTTTTTTATTAAGAACCAAAGATTTAATTAACATAGTAATTATCATTTGCACAAGGTAATAGAATAGACCAATACATAAATTAAGTCAGAAATTGAAATTACTTTTTGCAGTTTTTTTTTCATACAGCAAATTCTTCAAATATCGGTTGTATAATATCGGCGATACCGATATATCGGCGATACCGATATATCGGCCGATATATCGGTATCGGTATCGGTATCGTTACATCCCTATATTAAATAAAGGAGACCACTTACAAAAGGAAATAAGATCCCATAAAAACATTACATGTAAAAAGAAAATAGGCAAGTATGTGGAAATCGAGTTCTGTTAATACCCCCCCCGCTACTGACTTGGTTTAACTTTACATCTCAAAACTTTTTGCTGTAGGAGAACTGCGTTGCGAGACTTGCATCTTTTTACATGTAATGTTTTTTATGGCATTAAACTTTTCTTCAACGGTGAAGATTTTTTCGTCAGTAGGTAAGTATACAATAGTACATTGTGTATCAAGGGCGGTAAGTAAGGAATTACCAACGAGTGTTTGTTACAAGGCCGAGGCGAAGCCGAGGGCTTTAACAACACGAGTTTGTAATTCCTTTACCGCCCGTGGCACACACAATGTTTTTCATCACACTTGTGAGGAAATCTGATTAAAATAACCTTACTTAACCTAAATAAAATTATAAAACTGACAGTGACATTAGTAACATATATCAAGACGACAAGTCACGTTCGGAAACCATAGCGGTAAAGACTTAAAATGGTTGATTTTATATTTGCAAAATACTGAAATACACTATTTAAACATTTAATTAGGGATGTAACGATACCGATACCGATATATCGGCCGATATATCGGTATCGCCGATATATCGGTATCGCCGATATTATACAACCGATATTTGAAGAATTTGCTGTATGAAAAAAAAACTGCAAAAAGTAATTTCAATTTCTGACTTAATTTATGTATTGGTCTATTCTATTACCTTGTGCAAATGATAATTACTATGTTAATTAAATCTTTGGTTCTTAATAAAAAAAAAGAATGTTGAGTTGACAATTTATTATTTTGGTTTTACACTTTCAAGGTTGACTCTCTGGTAAATATAACCAGTAGTCATTGCCATTAGTTATAATAAGGACATAAAAATATCTGAAATTCATACTTCATTATTTAGCTAAGATATCGGTATCGGTATCGGTATCGCCGATATTAACTACTATATATCGGTATCGGTATCGTATCGGCAAAACTGTGTATCGTTACATCCCTAATTTAATACATTCCAATCCATTCTTTTCAATTTTAACTGCCAGACTAACATTGTAATCACATGTATTTGTATAGGATTACAAACTTATGTGTGCAGTTGTGACTGAAATTGCAATATTTTTAGGTTTTTTAGGACTTGATAGGCTAAAAACTAACTATGTTTGAAATTTGGAGCTTGTAGGTTTGCTAGAAGTACCTTAGAATTATGATGATCATCAGTCAGTGAATCAGTCAGTCAGTCAGTGACAAAACTAAGGAACTTTGACATAATAGTTCTTAAACTACACTTTCAAATTGAATGATATTGAGAATGTATATATGACTTATTGTGCCCTATATATCCCTGAAATTTCAGGGTTCTAGCTTTAGCCAGTACAAAATTACGGGAGGCTGAAAATGGCCTGAATGGCTTCGAGAAAAGAATGGTACGGCCGTGCCTTTGTTTTGCTCGACTTGGCGACAACTAAATCAATTCGTGCCTCTATTGACGAATAGGCCACACGATTGAAGGCAGCACAATGGTGACCATTTTGAATAATTTATATTTTATTTTTACCGTAACATAATGATTTTTCTTTTGTCTAAATTTCGTTTCGAACACGTTAAAAAGTGTTCAAAAAAAATTAATTTGATCGTCTCAAAACTTATGAACATACGAGGTAATTTAGATAAAAATGCATAATTTGATTGCATTAGCATTTTTTTTAATCGATGTATTCAGCGTTAAATGAATACTATTCCAATAATTGTATACAACAATATTGCAGACGCGGTAATGATTTTAAAATCATCTCAATCATTAGACAAGTAATTTGGGATATTTTCAAGTTTATGTTTGAACGCGACGGTACGATGATGACGTGAATGAATGACCTCTCGCTTCAGTTCGAAGAATTACTTTCGGTGAGTGGGAATTTGGTGGAGACAAGTAAGTACAGGAAAAGTAATAAGTAATACGCTAGGAGCACCAACTTCAACAAAGGTGTTAAAATCCTATTCTATCCTAATTTCTACTAATAAGTATTTATAAATGTGAAAGTTTGTGAAGATGTTCGTTGCTAAATTACGATGTAACAATTGAATGGATTGAGATGAAATTTAGCGTGCAAGTAGATCTCTGAGATACTAGTTCCTGGATTGAAACATAGGACACTTTATATCCCGATATGGAGATATCGTACATTTTCATTGATGCATGCTGCGACCGTGCAAGGGATTGACAAACATTTTATAAACAAAAATTGGTAACTAAAGGAAAACTTGCGTAAAAACTTCGCTGCCTGCGACTAACCCCTTATTATATGGACTGTTGTAACGCTCGTGCGTAGGAGCCTCACTGATGCCCATTTCTCACCGTTCCAACAATCCCTATTAGTCCCATATAAATGTCATCATGTCATAAGTAACTGAGTCGATAAACATTGTTAAAAACGTAGATTAAAGTTCTCCATTGTGTAGATTATATTTAATACAATCTTTTGTTAGTTCATCACTATATTATTGGCAATTAGATGGACATCCTGACGACTCCTACCCCCTGACGCCGACATATATTAAAAGACCATAATCATTAGGTGCAAGTCTCGCCGCATTTCAATAGCTTTTCAGTAAAACAAAAATTAATTTACACCATGATATTTCTGACGTTGCATTTCAAATTATATTAAGGATCCTGCTGAGTTATTATTAAAATACTCCCTCGTCAAATTAAAGTCACTAGCGTTCTCCTTAAAACGTTATCCGATACGTAATAAATGATAAGTCAGTTTAAAAACGCAGTCGGTTTTTTATTCTTATTGTTCGAATTTGATTTAACAAAACTGGTTCTGCAGCATGTTAAACTTTCGCTCATTTGTCTCGGACGAGGGTGATTAATAATGACAATGTTTTACTTGCATTTTTAATTATACAATTAGTTGTAGTTATTTGTAATTCTAAGATATACATTAAACAGAATTTAGTAAGTTATATATTTATTTAAGATGTGTGTGTAAATAAGCGAAGGTTTTATTAGTATTGTGTATATCAGGGACTTTATGATCCAAGCACCATAAATAAATAAATTCGTCAGCTAAAGTCGCAAACCTCGTAACGATTTATGGGAAACAATAGAAGTTAAGAGAGGTTTGCGAAATCAACCAAAAAAATTGTTAGTATTTTCGTACAATACGGACATTACGAAAATACCAAAATATTTTGTCGCACGCCATTGATTGACTATATAGGTAAATGAGGAATAATAGATATCAGATGGCTTAGGAGTTTTGGCGGGAGAGAATAGTGGCAATGGAAGCTTTTAACAACACCGTAAAAAGATGACTTCGAAAAGAATGAAAGATATCTGACAACTCTATTCAGACTATTCAGAGAGCAATTACATGTCAGATATTTTTGATAGCTTTTGTAATGTTAGGTTTGTCTAGTTTGTTAGTAATCTCAAGATATATATGAACACGACGGATGAAATGAGAGAATGTAATTGTACGATATTTTTTCAGTTCCCGCACTCGTTTTCTACAAAATAATGTTTAAAAATAACCACATACAGTGTATGCGAGATTAATTGTTGTTATATGTACAGTTTTATACCGGTGATAGTAGTTCGGGGAAGGGAAGCGGTCAGTGGTGCGGCTGGCGCCAGGAGTCGGCGCCGCGCGCGCAGATTTTTTAACGACTTATAAATAGCAAGCTTAGTGCGGAATTACAGTGAGCATGGCAGGCTTAATTACTATGGCATGGTATCTCAAAATGAAAGGTTTAATACGTTTTATGACTTCACTAAGTTTGATTACATTTAATTTATCGAAGATAGTATAGAGGAGAATAAATCCTTTTATTTACCTACACACATAACTAACTCGATTTGGGAGATTAAGAAGCCTCTGACTCGAAATTGTGGTCTCTTCGGGATTGTATTTATGTTTGTTACATCACAATAAAACGGCAAAACGGATTTGAGCTTTTAGTATAAAGGTAGGTAGCTGGAAAACATGAAGATTCGACTAAGGGTTAAAACACACTTATCCGATGTCGTAGTACGATCATCGTACTACGACATCGGATCTACGGTGACATCGATCTACGGATACTACGATACGATGCCACGTTGTGTCATGATACGACGTCGTCTTTTTGAATACTTTGTTTTAATTTTGGCGTGGCACGACGCGACTTCTTATCGTGTAATTGTGTTCCAGCATTGAAAGCAAATGGGAGGCACTAAGACGAAGCAAATGGGAGGGGATCCTGCCGTTTTGCCAAAATTATTTTGGTCAAATTTCATTACCCAAACAAATTTTAGTAACCGGTTTTTTTGGCAATACAATCTTTGGCATAATTACAATACGCAAATTTTCATTTGGTCAAATTTTTATTCTGCATAATATTACTTTTCGACATTTCGGAAAAATGACATTTCGGCATTTAGTCTTTTAGCAAATACAAAAAAAATATTAGACAATAAACATTTAGTCAAATGAATTGTTATGACAAAACATAAAAATCGGATTTGTTTGGGCCATAAAATTTGACCAAAATCCTACGTACGATATTCCTTGAATATATATATCAACTGCACGCTATGAGTACTGAGACAACAATCATGAAATTCATGAAAGAGGTGCTTGGGGCGGAAAACATCAAGACCAAGACGACGTCTTAAATAGTACAGAAAATAACTTAAATCTAAGAGCGTTTCAAACATATAAAGTCTCTTAATTTCAAATTGCTTCTTTTTTCCAAGAACCCTGCGGTACCTCTATCTATTTTTAGCCAGGTAAGGTTCTTCGGTTGGTTCAATATGTCAGTGAACACATTAGAATGTTGAGCAGGTTTTGCGGAATGGCTAACGTCTAGCTAAAGCTTTCATGAGGCTTGGATAAATGAGGATAATAAAAACGTGAAACCTTGCTCATGTTTATTTAGACAGGATTTATAAAAGTAATGTCCGCAACATGTCACATCCTATGACAGAGTGGATGGCTGTTAGAGCTAATAAATTCCTGTCAATAATGAGCAGTATAGCCAGCTACCAGTTTTGTTCACAAGAGTCGCTACATAGAGCAACTGGAAACGACACTATTTTACTTATCATATCACTTTTAGAACTAACGAAGAAAAACTATTCAATATCTCTTTATCATAAGTCGAGACGAATATGAATATCTCAATCGGGGGATTTTTAAAATCTAATACATTAGCATTAAGGTTACTTAAGCGATTACAAATGCTACTAATTTCACGGTCAGCTATTTTAACGATCCACACGCATTAGGCGTTTATCGTGCTAATTTAATTCGGATGTGTCGTAACGTTATGTGCGTCAATCTGCAGATTACGGTTTAAGACCGTTCTAGACGCAAACGTAGAAAGTTGCGGCGCGACTGGACGGCGCCTGAGTGTCCTGAGATCAGCCTTATAAGCTTTAAAACGGAAAAATGCATGGAATTTATCAGTGTGATTGGCCAATGCAATTCATTCATCCTTTTAGTCATACGCAACATTGGTTTTCGTTGACCAAATAAAGCCACATACGGAACTGTTGGAACATGTCATGTTTAAAAGTAGTTTATTAATTTTTTTATTTGTTGTTTGTTGAATAATGGATGTGCTGAATAGTTGATGGCAGATATACAGGGTGAATTTTAAATCGTGAACCGTTATATTTTTTTTGAAGTCTATACATAGTTAACAATAACTTACAATGCTTTTAAACCTTTTTTTTTATATTTTATTAATTTTTTTTAAAAAGAACCTTAATTGTCACCCTACATTAATGTTTCGTACTTGTCATGAAAATTTCAACATTAGATATCTATCCTCCCAATATTGAAGTTGGCTGGATAGAATTTTGGCACGTATTGTCAATAAATGTCAACATCGTCGACATTGTCAACATAAGTAGGTATTTAAAAATCGTATTTACTCATAAAATAATTCCGTTTTATTACGATTAATGGTAATAAACGCCTCCACCGTTTTGTTAATAATTAATTAAGCGGGTCTTTAATTGTAATTAACACTAGTGCTCTGTATTAGTCTTAAGTAGCTTTACCGGTAAACGTGGTTACGATTCACGATTTAAAATTCACCCTGTATATTCTGTCGTCTGTTCAAAAAATAGCTAATCATCGTTAGTGCAACAGTATGTGCACAATAAACCTTTACCAACACATTGATAGCTTGCTTCTGGTAGTTATGGATGTGTAATTTTCATAAAACGACTGTATCATTATCAGCGGATCTACTTTGAGATCTACGTGAACTGCCGCTCAATTTCAATAAGGCAAAATAATTGACATGACAATAGCAATCCGGCCATTAAGGCCCAGGAGATTTCATGAAAGAAGAGCCTTAACCTACATTTCAAAATTATTACTAAGGAATGTCACGAATAAGCCAGCCGTTTGGATAATGGAGGTGTTTAACAATTGTTT
Organism: Eudemis profundana; assembly: GCA_947034925.1. Taxonomy (NCBI): domain Eukaryota; kingdom Metazoa; phylum Arthropoda; class Insecta; order Lepidoptera; family Tortricidae; genus Eudemis; species Eudemis profundana. The sequence goes on from OX344811.1 coordinate 10,623,208, forward strand.
CTGCGGTCGCGGCGGGTCGACGAACGACCTAGCTCGACGCAAGCGCCAGCCTCTGCGGCGCTCCGATCTTGTTACATTACATTTATCAGACAATACAAATAATGCTACTTGTCTGACGTATAAATCGCTTACGGTAGCTGAGGTTTATTTGCATAGTGACCGGTATAACTCACGGTTGATATAACTAATCAGATACCTTTTTATGTGATTCAAGGGTAATATGCTTAGGCTATAGGAATCAATGAGGAAAATCGCAGGCGGCTTATAATATTGTTGTCTATTAAAAATGAAGTACGTTCTTCTAAATTATGTTCGCTGATTCCAGCAGTGAATGGCATATTTCTAAGTAGTCTTATAACTTCCTTACCAATATACCAGTAAAATTTAGATTTATAATAATAATAATAATAATATAGCTTTATTTCATTCCATGCAAATCACTTACAATTAATTCACAATACAATTCATTTTTATTTTTGATTAAAAAAATAGAAGATATTATTTGCTTAATATATTATAACATTTAATTTTTTTTTTTTTAGATTATCATATAGAAAATAATTAATTAACAGTAATATTATAGTATTTTCCATTTAGATTCATTAATTTAATTAATTATATAATTATAATTTTATTAGAAAATGAATTGCCTAGATGATGTTGCAGTTAAGAACCTTGCAAGGACCCCTTTTGGGTAAAAGCCTCCTCCAAAGAATTCCATGAGTTTCTGTCTTTAGCAGTATCAGTCCAATTTTTACCACCTATTTTTACTATTTCGTCTTGCCATCTGGACGTTGGTCGCCCTCTTCTTCTCGTACCATCTGGGCCTTTCCAAAGCGTGGCTCTACCTGTCCACCTGTCGTCGGTATAGCGAGCTACGTGTCCTGCCCACTTCCATTTGAGGCCTTGAGCGAATTTTAAAGCGTCTATTACTTTTGTTGTCTCTCTTATTTTTTTACTGTTAATTTTGTCCCTGAGTTTTAGCCCCAGGGCGCTTCTCTCCATCGCTCTTTGAGTAGATTGTACTTTATTTTTAATTTTAGTATCAAATATCCATGTTTGGCAGCCATATGTGAGAGACGGTAAAATTGTAGAGTCCATGACAATTTTTTTTTATTTTAGTGTCTATTATTGGCGATTTCATAATTTCTTTTTGTGACCAATATCTTTTCCATGTGGTAGCGATTCTTCTTTCCAGTTCTTCTATGTTTCTTTCAGTGTTAAATGATAGCTGTTTGCCAAGATAGATATACTGATCTACATATTCCAATGAGTCATTCTCTATGTAGATATTATTTTTGATAGAATTTGTCATTAGCTTTGTTTTACTTGTATTTAATTCTAGACCAACATTTTTGCTAACTAAGACTAGTTCATTCATCATCGTACTCAGTTGTGATGGTGTTTCGGAGAAAAGGATAATGTCATCAGCAAAACGTAAATGACTTAAAAATAATCCGTTTAGGTTTATTCCTCTCTCTGCCCACGGTAAGTCTTTTATTATGCTTTGTAAGACTGCGATGAATAGCTTGGGTGATAAGGGATCACCTTGTCTTACACCTTTCTGGATCTTGATGCTCTCTCCTAGTCTTTCCAGCCTTATTTTGCTTGTGCTGTCATGATATATGTTTTTGATAATCCTTATATATTTTATGTGAATATTTTGTTCAATTAAGGCGTGCCATATGCTGTCGTGAGATATCGAGTCGAAAGCTTTTTTATAATCTATAAAAGCTAGGTACAATGGTCTACGGTATTCTAAGTATTTTTCTATCGTTTGTTCTACAACATGAATATGGTCAATGGTGCTAAATCCTGCCCTGAAACCTGCCTGCTCAATCGGTTGGTGCTTTTCTAGATCTCCAGTCATTCGGCTTAGCAAGCATGAGGCAAATAGTTTGTAGAGACAGGGCATTATGCTAATTGGACGATAGTTACCTATATCTGTCGGGTCTCCTTTTTTGTACAGTAGAGTTATTTCCGACTCTGTCCAATTCTTTGGTACTGTCTCTGTCTCTAGGATTTTGTTAAAAAGCAAAACAACCGGGTGAACTAGCAGATGTTTGGCGTATTTAATACTTTCGTTATTAAGCCCGTCAGTTCCAGAGCTTTTATCGAACTTTAACTTTTGTATTTGTTTCAGTACTTCCAGTTCTTCAAAAGGTTTTATGGTAGTGTCGCTTTGATCGTTTGGAAAAGAAATAAATTTAGATTTAGATCTCATCAATTCACAAGTTGCTTTACAGCTGACAGTTTCGCTGTGTTGCGCAGGGACAAGTATAGCAATATATGCTTGGTGTATACCTTACACTTCATTAATTTGTCCAGAGGGTCTCTACTACATGTTAAAGTATGTTCATGCTTGCACGTTCTCAAAGGGCCGGGATACCACAATCAGTGAACACATGAAAAAAGGAATGATATCGTCGCCACCATGCCAAACTAACACAACTGCAAAAAACAGATTGTCGAGGGGAGCGATTTCAAGTTGAAAAAAAAACATTTGTTTTTTTTTCTTAGTAATAGTTGCACTTGTATTGATAAAGTATACACATAGGGGTTTCAAAATACATGCATTAAATGATCAATTTGTCAGATATGTATTATTTTATTGGAATTGGAAATTACAGCACATTCGCAATTTTGCATCTCCATAGATAGAGAAAATAAAGTTAGGTTGTTCACCATAGTAAACTCGCGAAAGTACCACATTCGCAAATTAAAAGTGCTTTTGATATATTTGAAGTATTTGAACCAAGGTAAAGTTGCGAAAATGACAGTTTCGTGGATGAGATTTAACTGTCACCATAGTAAAATAACGAATGTGTCAGATTCGCACATTTGCTATGTGCTAATTTGAATCGATTAGTAATAATTGCCGCCATAGAAAGTTAACGAAAATGGCAGATTCGTTAATTATTTAAGGTAAGGTAAGGGTAATCACGTTTTCTGCCAAGGCAAAATACGATATGTACATTCGCAAGTTTACAATGGGATAAATAATCGTAATTTCAGATTCGTGAAAATGTAACTTTGAAAGCTTAAAAGATAGAAGTCTGAAAATTGGTGACATTATGAACTATCGAATTTGGTACCGATCTACATCAAAAAGTCATTCTTGTCAAAATTACACTTGTGTTAGTTTGGCATGGTGGCGACGATATAGACTTGTAACCGTTTTATTTATTACTAGCATTTTCCCGCGGCTTCGCCCGCGTTGTTCCCGTTATCGTCCCAAAGGAACTCTTTACCGGGATATAATGTATCCTATGTTTCAATCCAGGACTTGGTCTACTTGCAGGCCAAATTTCAGCTCGATCCATCCAGTTGTTACCCCGTTATAAGGTAACAAACATCCAAATATCCAAACATCTTCACAAACTTTCGCATTTATAATATTAGTGGGATTTTATAACGCTAGAGTCATGATCAATAATAGGTTTATCATGTTCAAGTTCGGCTAATCGAACGTCATTGTATGTTCACATGAATATATATGGAAAATCCTAGTGTTTCTTTAAAATTATATGTCTCGTTCAGCAAATAATGTGGCTTGAACTTAGTTATCGTTTAAAGTTTAATCGCTTATTTTACGCATTAATCAACTATAATTTTTTTATCTATATTAAATTTTAAACACAAACCTCTGCGATACTACCCCCTGATAACCATAATGACTAAACATGTCGATAAATCCATGACCTACCTATGTTGAAATGGACATAATTCTGAAGGATCCATGAAATCTAACAAAATGCAATATTTAATTAATTTAGCGAGCAACTGTAGTCTGGCGTTAATGCTGCAACTAGCCTATTGAGAAAATTGAATTATAAATTCACAAAACTATGCATGTAAATCCATACGAAAATACCTTTACCGCAATATTACGACACGTTTATATGATCAGCCATCTCATTTCACTGCAACAACGTAAGTATTCGCAACAGATTTCATAATTATCCGATGACGAGCAGCAGTACATTTACATATATTTATCGGCGAGAAGTTTGATGTTTACGTCGCATAGGGTTTAACGAACGACCTCACTTACACTTTTGATGACAGGCCAGACCGGACGTATCACGTACTCTCTAGGCAATAATTACATTCGCGTGAACGGGCATACATACCAGTTTCGGTGACAAGTTGCAAAACTCTCACTTGCTCGCTTGTCGCATCTCGCACGCTAGACACTCCATTCGGTAATGGAGCGTTCGACAGTAGCAAAAAATTTTCGCTGTCCGCCGACGTTTCTAATCACCGGATAATATCTGGGCCAACGGAAATTCATGAGCGCACGATACGCTGAAAGCCTTTTACATCACCCTGGCACCTGGCACTACCAGGATCTGCATCTGAATGCTAATTGACGGGGATTTTTTTGTCCGCTATTTTTACGCTGCCAACTAAAATCTATTACAGATATGACTTTGTGACTTAATGCTGTTACATTCTATTTAATTTAAATTGGTAATTAAGATTAGCAACATCATGACATATTAGAAGACAGTGAAAATGTCTCGGCGTGACTGACAGGCGCATTTAAGATTGTTAGACGAATGCAAAACAAAAATACAAATTGTGAATAAGAGAAAGTATTCTTTAAAATATGAACCCGTCAAGTGCGAATTGAACTAACCAGCAAGGGTTTTTACAGCATTTGTGATAAGTAGGTTCTGATCTCCGAATAATAAGTAGGTAATATTAATTAGTAAGTAAATTTGAAAACAATGTTACAGCCATAAAACATAATAAATCTATTGAATATATACTTCAGTATAATTCAATAGATTTTATTCATAGAAAACCGACCTTTCTTTTTGATTCTACATTAATTTATGGACTTTACTTCGAGATATAAAATATTTTATGCCACACCTGGCTATAAAGTGGCTTTTTCCGCACGCTGCGCGTACGGAAAAAGCCTCTTTCTGGCCAAGTGTAGACATAAAATGATGTACACCACACGGGAGGCAATAAAGAAAGCCCTCGATCGCATATTTACGTCCCTCGCTTGCAGCTCGGGCCGCAAACATCTGCGATCTCGGCCTTTCTTTGTATTACCACCCTAGTTGTGTAATGTACTATTTACATTGTACCCCACATCGTGTAATGTGTATGTACACTACAATACTACATTTCATAGGTGAACTTTAATATGCCTAAATTGAAGAATAAAGAATTTTGACTTTGACAGCTGATGGTAAAACATTGGCAAGTTATTGAAAACTACAAGAATTATCACAATTGCGATTATCTTTAGACCGCGAAACCCTAAAATCATTGCAGTCAAAATTGATCAGTCAGCGTGGGCGAGCGTTGCATTGCAGTGTTAATTATTGAAAGTGTCATCTCGTAGTGTCTACATGTACCAGATACAATGTGTGTCAAGACGTGTTCACGGTCTCTGTCAATGTGAAGAATATCGAGCGGTATGATGACGAAGGAGTTAAATATTTCTTTTCAGTAACTGGCTTAGCTATCTTGGGACATATTAGAAAATAAGCGTTACACTCACTAATGGCGTACTTCAACTTTAAAAAATTATGTACATGTATATATATATTATACACAAAACAAAGTCGGGTTAGTTGCACCAGTTATAACTCGAAAACGGCTGGACCGATTTTTATGATCTTTGATTTTTTGGGATTATATCATGGTCAGTACCAACAATGTTATTTCTGTCGTATCTGATTATTACATTGTTGGCTTGTCTCATACACTGTCCAAGAACCCACTGTTTTGCGGCCTGAATTCTGACCATCTATGTATTGCTAGCTTTCCGAGCAGTGGCGTGAAAAGCACTATGTTAAGTCTCGGCCGAAAGTGCAATAGTTGGACTCGTATTCTTTGAGGGCCGCCGCTTCGCGTCGGCCCTCAAACTCACTCGCCCATCTATTGCTTACTTTCCGGCCTTTACAACAATGTACTATTATATTGTCAGGCTTTGCTTACCTCCTGGATCTCCCCCATTTAAAAACATTTTTTATCTAAAATTTTAAGGTGATATAAACATATTTAAAGGTTGCACAAACTGATCAAAAAAAGAGTATATGTACTGAAACGCGACTTTTATATTTTCAAAATAGTTGAATTTGGATATACAGTAATTTAACTAAATATAATCACACTCACAATATAATGACATTAGTTATTTATGTGTTCTAGTTGTCAATAAAAATTACTTAATGCTATAAAACCTGGACCTAATTTGTGGTTCGCTTGTAACGCATTTCCTGTGATGCTCGACGACCCTTAGTAAGAATTGTTTCTGTTATTTTACTGTGATGGTATTGTTACATTATTTTTATTAAGCAATGCCACATTTCCCAGTTTCATTCGCAATCTTAGGTGCATCGGAAAATCGTTGAGTTGAAAGTTCAGAAGTGTATAACCTCTAAATATCACAAATTTTGATGAATTTGAAATATGAGGCAATTAAATGAGAACTCAGAAATCGAGCAAACTGAAATGGAAATCAAAAAACAGCCGCGGTTAGCTTTTAATCGCTTTAAACTTTAGACAGCGCCAACTAGAGATAAGGGATGCAATTTACTTTCCTCAATGCTGCAACCTCCTGAAGCTACGTTTGCATTGGACAGCTCAGATTAAAGATAGCACTTGACGTTACCGCTAGCAAGAAAACTGAAAGAAGTTTTCAACGTGCCTTGCAAAATATTGCGTACCTACATGGTGTATTAACAATTGCAAACGGTTTTCTAGCCTAGTTAACAGCAGTTGCTAATTAACGGCAGGTAGTGTAGAGTATATCGTCGGGAGCTACTTGAGGCACGCACGCGACATAACGTCGTCATCAAAGGCGAAAGAAACAACTCTACAGGCCATTCTGTAATCTGGCCAGCATGCTCGTTTCAGTTTCGTCACATCAGGATACTTTCTAAAGAAACTGCAACAAGTAATAACTGCGGGCAAGAGGCGGCAGCCTTCCAGTGGAAACATGCGATAATAAGGTATAATTGCACACCACCTCTGTGACTATATTTAGAAGCATACTCTCTGGAACTAGCTGGGCATGCGACTAGTGCAATTACGTAAAGCGGTTGAGCCATTTCTAATCTAAAAATAATCGTAGGCTTTACACAGGCGCCGGCGCCACTGGGATCGTACGAGAAAGTTGAGGTAATTTTTCATGCCTACGAATTTAACGTAACCATATAACTTGGGGATGACAAATAAGCGTCATGTAGGTATCCTATTCATGATAATTCTGACATATTGAAAACTAGAGATTCCTACAGAAGTAAATCCAAAATGGTAATGCTTATCGAGACCGTTTTATATCTCAGCATCTATGATGCTATTAATGTTGGCTGCCGATACCAGAAGCCAGAACAGACGATGAAGTATGCCACGATATCGAATGGTAATCACTGCGTCTGTAACCCTATACCTGGAATCAACGTAAATACTCAGAGTAATTACGGTGAGGTGTATAATCTTTAATCTCATTGGTAGTTGTAAGCAAATTATGCATTTTTATTAAATATAAAATACCACGAAGTAAACATGATACGCTCGCATTAATGTTTTACCGCAACACATCCGTGACGTGGACTAATACATCAGCGGCGCCGGCGCCTGGTAATCGTGTCTGTCTGCTAAGTAATGCGAATTTTCCTTAGCACTCAGTTCATCAGGCAATTAACCCTTCACGTAACTGTCTTGGTCCGGAAAGCCACCTACTTAGGAGAGTTTGATAAGTTCAAGTAAGCCCGCCACATTGTAGTGACATAAACAACAAAATTAATGAGGTAAACATGTCTTAATTTAGGCATATGCAGCTATACGAGCTGCAGCGCTTCCAATCTTCCATGCATTAATTGTGACGGATCCTCAGTAAGACATAGTCGATAGGTAATTATGTAAAAAAAATCGGACAAGTGCGAGTCGGACTCGCCCACCGAGGGTTCCGTACAAATTTGTAGGTATACAGGGTGGGAAAAATCTATGGGCCCTGGAGGAGAACTACCTTAAATCCTTTAGTTAGCACATTTTACTGAAAGGAAACATTCCTTTCCAGGAAACATAACTTTATTGCACAAAAGAAAACTTATCGTACAAAAGGCGAACTTAATACCATAGGGCATTCTCCGCCAGTTAACCTTAGGGCAAATCAGATAGCTTGTGGGCGGTGCAACTAACGTCATTTAATTTTAACTACATTACCAATACACTATACTAATTGTAAACAAGAACATATATACTTTATATATTATGAAGGAAACATTTTTTGTCTCTTCATTGGTTTTAATGTGGGCAATTTACACCACACTTTTTATGTTACATATATAGATACAGGAAATCAAAGTACACAGAAAAACTAAATGGCACTCGCCTGTGTACAGACCGAGAATCGAACCCGGTACCTCTGGATTTCCGGCCCAGTGACTCAACCACTCGTCCACCGTACACTCAGAAAACGCCCTCAATTCTGCTATCTACCTTGACTTCCGTATCTTTTCTGTTTTAATAGGAATTAACCTAAACGCCATCTATGAGAAACCTGTACAGGTTTCTCACCCCAATGCGCAACTTTAACAGCTGCGACGCACACCCTGTTACGGGTACGACAATCAAGCGAGAGATGGAAGTCAAGGATCCGTTTTACTTGCAAGACCAAATGTTTATTACAGAGATTTTATCCTGACCAATAGTCCTATCGATTAGTAGAATAAAATAGTGAGTGCTTATTTTTTTATTTTTAGCTGGTGCGAGTCCCGGGTGAGACAAGCGAATTTTAGGAAATCTTTTAATGCAGTTTTGTTTCTTTTTAACAATAAAGGAATGTTTCCTTTCAGTAAAATAAGCTAACACGACTCTCCCCCCCCCCCCCCCGCAATCCGCTTCACCCCTCCCCCCCCTGGAAAAGAGTCCCATTTTACAGATTTTCTCAATTTTCAGGAAAACTATACAAGCTAGGACAAAATGGTCAAAGACGGAATTATTTGTCAATAAATTTCCTACAAGTAAGTACTGACTTTCATTTCGATACCATTTATGGTTTCCAAGCTATGGTGCATCAAAGATTACTAAAAATTGCGCTTAGCGGAAATAAAACATTTAATACACAAGAAACTACTATATTTACTATCAATTTTTAGTACACCGTTTTTGATCATTTTGTCCTAGCTTGTATAGTTTTCCATCTGTAAAATGGGACTCTTTTCCAGGGGGGGAGGGGGAAGCGGATTGCGGGGGGGGGGAGAGTCGTGTATTTTAATGTACTCGTATATAGGTATACCATAGCAGTAATAAATTACAATTATAAATTTTGCCGCTAAAAAATTTAGAATGAATACATTATAGTCCAAACCAAGCATAGCAACTTTGAATCTGAGTTCCGGTTATAATTTTCAAACAGACGGAACGAATTGAAGGTTTGCTAATATAATGAGCCAGCGATGACGATGAAATGTGACTCTGCATAAACAAGCGTATACAAACGCTGTTTACGGAAGATTATTTTTACAGTTTCCTAGTCAGTTCCAAAAGGTAAAAAGATAATGAACTCCAGAAAATACACATTGACATTACGTGCCTTATTATAATACAGGGTGTTTGGTCCATCGTTTGCCAAATTGAAATGGCGGATAGGTGGAGTTATTTTCTATCCCTCTAAGCTCTCTAAAAAATTTTTTTTCCCACGTGTATTTTTTTTGCTTTTGTTGTTTTTAAAGAACTTCCCGTGCCGACGCGTTTAAATTTGAATTAAAAAAAAAGTAAGTGGAAAAGAGATAAAATGTTTATTGCATCGTGATGTGTAACGTTTCACGGTTGTCTCAGAGTTAAAATTACTGACATGTCACCGCTAGTTTTTTTTTTTATTGACCCTCAAATGTTTTACAACATGTAAAAATTTAGTCAAATATCAATTTTGATTTGCAAAAAAAAAAAACTAAATGAGACCACGTTCTTAAAATTGTTTTAAAAAAACTATCTGTACTCTATCCTCTTTCTAATGATGTACAATAATCCCAAAGAACCTTTCATAAACTTAATTTTTCCCCTATGTTTTGTAACGGACGCAACAGGCAAATTAACGATGCCCAAACATTGACGCTGTATCTTCTTTGGAATTTCCTTTGGCTTTTCGCGGGTTTTCATTTTTCGGTGACCAGGTTTGCAGGTTGTGAAGATGTAAAACTTATCTTTCGTAAATTTGGACTTGGAGTTGAAGGTCAACCCTGTATAATATAAAGCCGCAAAGTACCTCGGTTCCGGTGCGGCTAGACGAGAGGCATTTAATGGAATTTCCTAGGCTTAGGCCTGCAAGATGTTTTTTTTTTAAATTTTCATTCCACATTCATTTGTGACATGACATCACGGCATTTAGCCATTAAAAAAACAATAAACGATGTTTGCTATATTTTGCAGTTGTGTTTATATAAAATCGACATGAACATAACAAATAACAATTACCAATAATTTTAAATTGCAAATTTACTGCACGAATACCCATTTAAAATATTTCATCTAAATATAAGCCGTAAAATGTGTAATGGCCATGTAGCTACAGTTCCACTAGAGAATCGTAAAACGGTTAATTCGGAGTGGTACACGACCATTTGTTTGCCAGAAGTATTTGAAGAAATACGTAAAAAAACCAGCGACGCAGAATCATTCTTCACCATGACAATGCCAGCTGTCATACACGCGAAACGAATCGATTTTTGGAAGATCAAAATATAGAATTAACGGGTCATCCACCATATACCCCTGATTTGGCACCCAATGATTTTTATTTATTCCCAAATGTAAAGAATAAATTACGTGACCAACGATTTTCGACCCGCGAAGATGCCGTCGACGCGTTCAAAGAACACGTTTTGGAGATACCTCAGTCAGAGTGGAAAAAGTGCTTTAAAAATTGGTTTCTACGTATGCAAAAGTGCATAGATCATCACGGAGAATATTTTGAAAATCAATAAAACCATATTTATTCCTATACATTTATTTATTTTTTCTATTCCGGATACATAAGTAGTAGCCCTCGTATATGTTCTCGGCCGGCAACCCCTTACTTCCCTGCCTCTGCAGTAATGTACTATTATTTAATTTGCGAATTCGGTGGATGGCGAAGGCTAGACGTACAATACATACCTACTTTGATCCATCAATATGGTAAATACTGATGGATCACATGATGTTCACGTAATCCATCAATATACTAGACTAGACAATCAATAAATATCACAATATTTGATAAATATCAGTAAATCACAGTATTTATTGTACGTCTAGCCTTCGCCGATGGGTTGACGTTTAGACTGAACAGTAGCCAGTCGGAGTCTGCCCAGGATTGCTGTATGAAAAGCTTAAGAATAATATTTCGTTTTTACGTTAGGCTATCCGTTTGTAGTTATCAAGTGAGCAAGTTTTATTAACTTGGTAATGTGCTTCCCTGTAGTGGTTAGTTTTGTATGACGTCTGTTTAGCATCACTTTTTTAATGTTACATGCAAATCAAAGACGGATGTCATAAAAATCAATGCATTTCATACTTAGGTATCATTATAGCATACAATAGCATGGCAATTTCATTTACAGCGTAATCAACTATATGTTTTAATACGTTACGTCAGACTGCATATGCTCTGGTAGTTTAATGTCGAACTTTATTATTGAAAAATAATGACGTAGACTGACATGCACACTGCGTTCATTTATTCCCTCTTCTCGACGCCTATGTTACTAGGCGCCAGGAAGTTTCCTACCATATCAGGAATATTAGTAATTCGTCAGGAAATTCAGAAATGCGACAGATAAACTAAAAATTATTTATTTTCAGTGCTATAAAATTACAACCAATAAAGATAAATCGAACTTCATAAAATTTTTAAAACCAGTTCGAATTTCTTTTTAAGTGTACACTCAAACCAAACAAGATTTGGATCAAATTCCACACAACCTTGAGGCATAATATATACAATCGTAGGATTGCCGGTCTTGGTGGTAAAGGAGTTATTTCATAAATAAAAAAGTGCGAAATGTTGCGTACCAGCTTATTTAAGTTATAACAATAAAACACCTCGGTAATTCTTTTAATTGCCCTAATATATTAACACATTCAGTGCCAAGCTCCCAAATATTTTCATATAAAATGAACCCTATAAAACACAGTCATTGTTTATCATATCACTCAGCTCTGCCGGTCATGTAATTAAGCCACGCAAGCACGCAACTTCACAGCAGTGCCGGATTAGCCACGTAGCAAGAGTAGCAAATGCTACGGGCCCCGCGCATTGGGGGGCCGCGCACCCACAAGCAAAAGGGACCCCCCCCCCTCCCTCGTTATACCAAAATTACCGGTCAGTTGGTAATCGGTATTAAGCATATCTGAGTTCAACCAAGCGCCTTTTTGAAGAAATGCTACAGGTCCCGCGCTGGCTTAATCCGCCACTGCGTCACAGTTCAGTCTAGAGTTGGTTAGCATTTTTTGCTGTCTACAAAAAGTATATATCCACAATTCACGTCCGAGTAATGATTGCTCCAAGCAAGATGGTTACTGTTTGAAATACATCAACATGCTAAAGCATGAGTGTTCCAATAAAATGTGAAACAGAAGTGACAGAATGTTTAAAAAGGGCGTATCTATGAACCGCTCAATGTAAGAATCATAACAAGTACCAGAGAAATTTCTCTCAAAATTCGGAAAAGTCCGTACAATTTTCACTAAAGATATGTATTATTTTGTTTTCCCAAGAATTCGTATTATTTTCTCAAATTATTTGGCAAGCGTAACGACGTAACGACAGTTGAAAAATATCATCTAAATATCAATTTTATTAAAAGTTATTAACAAGATACGATTTATTTCTGTTAATCTTAACTAAAAAACCAAATTTTCGGAATCCCGGTTTTTCGATATCGGTCTTTTCAATACCGGTATTATAATACCGGAAAAAATGGTCCGAGATCCCGGTTTTTCGAGATTCCGAGATCCCGGTTTTCATGCCCTAGAAGTAGGACGGTGTTCAATTGCACTAATTTTACACCCATCGAATCTAGATTTTTTTAAGCAAGCCTGTGGACTCCTCGGCGTCACTACAATCCTTAAGCTACTTCAAATTAGACTTAGGGTTGCCAGACGAAGATCTACGATTCTCTCATGGCCAAGACAAAAATATATGGACTCAAAACTTATAATTTTTTTGATCCAAATAGCCCCACGGGTCCCAAATAGCGTGACCGTCAAGATGGCGTACACCGTAAAAATATCCAGAATCAGATACTGCCAATAAATAGTACCCAAATAGTACCACCGAAATACCTAGGTAAAATAGTAACGTTATACTTTTCGAGATATAAGGCCTGTTCACGGTGTACGCTACCGGGCCGTCAAACTGGCGTACACCGCCATCGCGTATCTCTGGAACGGCTTTGTTTTCGAAAGCGCTTTATATCTCAAAAATAATCGTCTAGTACCCATAGTATAAGCATTACTTAGTTTGGGACTAGCTCGATTTGTGTAAGATTGTCCCCCTGATATTTATTTATATTTTTTTTATTTATTGGCAGTATGAGAAGAACCTAATACTGCCAATAAATAAAAAAAAAAATTAATTATATCCAGAAGGATATCTTTACGGTGTACGCCATCTTGACGGTCACCATATAGCCCCATTTTACGGTACATAAAAACTTACTAATAACAGCAGTCACAACTTTAACACACGACATAGCGCTGAGGTTCATAATTTGCCGAACTAATCCAATAAATATTAGACTTTGAAGACTTATGGCACTCTGAACTTTGTTGAGCACTTTGAAATATTGAGCTCGACTAGATCGATGCATCGTCCGCATCCCGCGGCAGGCAACAGCATAGTCTGCAATGACCTTAATTGCGTATCTTGCGATCTGGGCCGTTGCTCTCTCTTAAATCAAACTCCATGGCCCTAGAACCCTACTTATACTACGCGACGTGTTCATCCGCCCTAGCACGTGAACGTGTACTTTATGCAACTGGTGTCAATGACCTCAACTTGTTTGCCTATACTACATGTTGTATTCCATTCATAAGATCCGGTGGATAAGTATCTCATTAAAATATAAAACAAACGTCATGTGATAATGATAAGTGACGTAAATTAATAAGAAAATAAATTGTTGTTTTCTTAATCATTTGCATCACTATTGTGGTAAGAGGTAACAAATGCACGCATAGGTCTGTCTAAAGGCAAACGTAGTTAAGCAGAAGTATCTATTTAAAACCACAATTTATGTCCGCCGAGTGTAGGTTTACAACGTTGAGGGACGGGAGCAGGGCGGTGAACTCAAACGCATCCTGTCTCCATCGGTGATGTCGGCCAGCCATCTTTACTAGGAAATGTAGGTTTTTAGAAGCCGTTAGTGGCACACCCCGGCTCACACATCATCGTCGTTGGGTCAATTGAACGCTTTGACTCTTCCGTACTAATGTTCGATTTCTAAACTGCGTAGGGGACATAAATACGGCTATGGCTTTTATTAATCGGCTTTGAATCAAACTGATTTTATAACCTAAGCATTTGAACGGTTTTATAAACTCTTTGTTTATTATAATGGTTGTACTTAAGAAAACTGACATGAAATAAACCTTCATAAGGTCGCCTAAAGTGCTCCATAATTATCTCGTAGTATAATACCGGTTGGACAAATTTTGTCAAAGGAAGTTTTTAGGACTCTTAATACCGACGAAGTAAGCAAAGCAAGCCGTCGAAGTTGCAAGCAAATTGCAGTATTCACTAAGTATAATTAGAGATTGATATGTAAATATTTGCATAACCTGAGGGTAAACAGACCTTGGATGTGCCCACATGATATTTTTACTGTTGGAATACAGAATTATGGTAATTAAAAAAAAATGTAATACATGTTACAGTAGTATTGGAATACATCCTGAATACTACATTTATAATAATAACAAACGTTAATATAAAGATACATTAATATAAGGTATTAACAGTTTCGATTCCACTTAATGCACGATCAGAATGCGCGGGCGTTGCATCGTATGTCAATTGACGTAGGACGTGCGCTTCTCCGAATCGCTGCTTCCTGCCTGGGCATGAAACTTCCACGCCTATCGACTTAATCAGTGCCACGAATTTAAATGACACGGGCAAATAAATCTGCATTTGATATATTGCATGACATAGCACTGATGTTTGCCTTTTAGCTGAACGCCTGTCACTGTTAATCAATACGGTTATAACTATACGTCACTGTAGATTGTTACGGTGATAGATGCATGAGTATTGGGTATTACATCATGAAGTGTTTGATTTATACATAATTCTAATCATCCCATTAACAGGTGGTCTTGTAATTAGTTGCACGGAGATCTAAATCGATTTTGTTATTTGCCATCGGCAAGCTGGATTTAATTTAATACTTCCTGTTTATTTGCGAATAAACAACCGGATGTTTAGGTTTTGCACTATTAAAGGAAGTACGCATTGGCAGTTTTGTTGCATTATCGTTTTAAATGTGAGAATACAATAAAACTGTTAAGTTGTTAGGACAAGGATATCATGATGAAGCACCGTCGATAATAATAGCAAAGTTACTTAAACATGGATTCACTTTATTGTAAACGACAACTATTAAATTGTACCATGGCAAGGAAGCGGCACTGAGCACAATTCACATGAAGGAAAGGTTAGAGGGGGATAGTAATAGTACCTATTACCCTCACGACATTTCTGTATGTGTGTGATTTGTTGGTTTGCTTATCTTCTTTGATATTGGCTATCCTTTCTTGTTAGAAGATACCTCTTACAGGGCATTCGCATTTGTACACATCAATTGTCTTGTTATCAAAAGTGAAAAACGATGGAAAATGTTAGAAGAAAGTGTGACATGGAGGCTAGGGTTGCCAGATTAAATTACCCTATTATTGGGAGCCGGGAACAATATGTCGGGATTTTGAGACTTTGGTAGGGAGATGCCCCGCGCGCTCGACGCGCGAGCTTTTTTCTTTAGCCTGAAAGAGCAGACATTTTCGTTAGCCTTGAGTGGACCGGACTAAATTTTAAAATGAATTCGTTTGTCGGGAGATTTTCTTCTTTGTCGGGAATCGGGAGGACATACAAAAAATCAGGCGAATCCCATCTGGCAACCCCATGTCTAAAAATCTGAAAAATCATGTGGCGTAGTAGGTAATATGTGGATGATCCCTTGACCTGTTTTACACTTTTATGTGCAATAAAATGTTTACATACATACCTAAGTGTATGCCACGGTCAAATCTATTATGCGCAAGTCAGACTTGACCAGAGAAAATTTCGCGTAACCTAGAACTGAGAAAGTAATTACGCTAACAATAGCGCAGTAATTTACTTCCTACCTAGTTATTCCCCGAGTTAACGTTACCAGTCGTTGTGTTTTCTAATACTTAAGATCCATAAGATGTTTGCTCTGTTAGCTAGATGGTTTTATTCAAATCTCCGAGTCTCTAGTCATGGGTCCGTTAAACAAGCTGGGGAATAGGGCTGCGGCCCGTGGGCAACAAAGTATCAAATACCATAGTCTATAGTTGTAGCAAATTAAAAGTCGACCTCTGAAACTGCGGCACGGATGTAAACCGGATGTTATTTCGATTACGTACGGTTCGAGTGGTTTTTACGCCCAAAGAGCAGGGTGACAGCTTCTTTAATTTCTTAAGGCGATAGTGGTTGGTTCACTATTCAAAACACATGTCGATCTGAAATCAGATTTTTATTTTGCATAATGTAACACATTGGATGAAGCATACATACGTAATGTATCAATAGGGTTTGTATATAACATGTAATATTATGTGACATCTGACATAACTCTGAATTCAAATCACAGTCGACGCTATTTGAAGTAGCGCCTAACAAGTATAGTTTCAGGGATTAAAAATGTGGGGTATACGATAAGCAGATATCAAAATTTGAAATTAAAGGATAGCTGATATGTTAGACTAAGCCTCGAGTAAAATAAACTCTCTAGAATACATTTTAAGTAGGAATTTAAGTTTAAAATCAAGAGAAAATAGTTTATCTCATCCCTGCGTCGTCGTCCCGTTACGCACGCAACCTTTAGTCAAGCATTAGCGAGGCGGCATGATCGAGGATACAAAGCAAAGGAAACCCGCACGTTTTGATGTTTGTCTTACAATTTGCGTGTTTGCCTAGGAACCGCTTTCCTGCAAGCCCACCGGTTTTGCAAGGAGCTGGATATTTGTCTTCTCATGGTATGTTAAGGATTAACTGGGTCTGTTGACGTGTCTTGATGCATGAAAACTATTGCATGAATTAAGTTTGAATATATTAAATTTTTTGACGTCTGTCGTATACGTCTTTATTACAGCAGAATCGCCTGAACCGAAGATATTTTACTGCAAAGCTATAAAAAAAAAGTAACCTACAGCAAGTCAAGCAGCAGTCGCGGAATCAGGCTAAAGGCCTGGTTTATGGGAGGGCCCTCGATAATCATCTTTAGTAGAACCCTCTTCAGCGGCCCATAGAACAGAACTTATACTGTTATTTATTTGACCCGCCAATAACTAAGAGTTTAAAATGTCTGCCCTACTGGCTCAGACTCTTCGAACTGAGTTCCGCGTCTCGCTCGAGGCATATCGCTATTCAATTTTCTGCCACATGATTTCTGTTCTTCTCTAAATGTTCGGCCACTATGTGTCGAGGGCTTACTCTTAACGTTCCATTTAATTGCTTCTTATGACGTTTAAATGCAAAGTTTATTAACAGTAAAGCGCGTTTGTCTCTGACCCCGTTTATGCAGTCCGCGTGGAATGCGTGCGAAACGCGATGCACTTTATTATCGTCGTAATTTATACCTCATTGTCCTTTCATTGAGGTGACTCCGATTCTTAATAGGTCCTAATATTGATAAATTACTAACCAAAAAGATAATACGTTTTTCTTTTCGGTATAATACATCGGTAATCATCATTTCAATTCGAAGACTTCCTCTGCTGAACATATACCAGACCTTTCAGAACGACGGTCGCACGCTCTCAGTAGGAATTTATCGGCACCCGGCGACCTTAACCAGCTCATCGCTCCATCCATCATATCGATGAGGCTCATGTGTTCGCGTAGCAGATTAAAGTTTGGGTCTCCAAATTTTAAGTTTATTGCGCATATGCTACCGGTTAAGACTTTTTAGGGGTTACTTTTTGGGAAACATATTTTTAATAAAATTGCCTTCAATTTAATAAAATCGCCCTTTCATAAAAGTCAAATATTTATTTATTTAGTTTAACTTTATTGCACAAAAGAAAACTTATCGTACAAAAGGTGAACTTAATGCCATACGGCATTCTCTACCAGTCTACCTTACTATTAATATTCGTTACGAATTACGTACATACTAAGATACAGTTGCCAATACAATACATCACGCCTTCAAGGAAAGGGCAATAAATAATTAGAGGAAAAATTATAAAAACTGGCCGATGGAAAACTTTGAGACGAAGATAAACCAGTCGTGAAATGAAACATTTATAGGGCTATTATTGCAATTATGAGTATTTGTCACGACGTTTCTCTGAAATACAACAATTCCATCCAATACATAACTTTTATTACCTAAGTAAAGCGAACTACATACCTTGTGAAGGCTTTTTTAGGGTTCCGTACCCAAAGGGTGCCTACGGAACCCTTTTACTACTACTAAGCCTCCGCTGTCTGTCCGTCTGTCACAGGGCTCTATCTTTTGAACCGCAATAAGTAGAACTTGATATTTTCACAGAATGTGTATATTTCTATTGCCGCTACAACAACAAATTAAACATTAAAAATAATTTTCTTATGTTACTTTTTATTGTGGTGCAATACTCATAAAATACGAAACAGCGTGTGTCACCTTAGCGAAAACCTAATGAATCCACCTTGACGACAACAGTTTCAATTTCTTAATATATTCAAATTGAGCTAGCCACTACCCATTTATTCGACATTTGCTTGATAGCATTCGGCAATACCTACCTACGCGTCGACTTAGCTCATGATGAGTTGTGAAATGAGGAAAATCTACTTTAGACACTGAAGTACTAAAAAGTAATATCCTTTCTCGTTCATTCCTACTAAGTTTTTTAGATTACACGATCGAAGAGCTTAAAGATTATATAGGACTCTATTTGTTATTTATTTATTGTGACATTATTGCACAATACAGGAAAGTACAAACCGTGAACTTAAGAGGAAACAGGAGGGCAGTTTTTCCATACAAACGTAGTCCCCTGTTTCCTCCCTGGATAATGCCAGTAGAGCAATAATTTTTTGTCCAAAAATCTATGGCTACTATTGTTATGTTCCTATGTTTTCCTTTTTACGATAAATTGATTCTCAAAAGAGATATTAACCTTCAAAAACCTAAAAAAAATGCCAGATTTTCCGCTGTGTTCACACATCCAGAAAACAAATTTGACTAGATTATTAAAAAAAAGGAAAACATGGCACAAACACGGCCAAAGCCTTTCTTTAATGTTTAATGAAAATGAAAATTAGTTAAATAGGTTAAGTTTTGGGGAAGAAATCAGGGGACTACGAAACGTTGTTTTCATGAAATTTTAAAAGGTATTTTCGGTCCAAGCTGCAGTTGTCTCTATCGCGCTCTGCGGGGGAGAGGCGGGCAGTGTGGGACAGCGACACATTTTACAAATACCTAATTTTCAATTCTCTCGGCCTTACTGTTTCCTCTTAATTCTACAGTTAACAGCTGGGCCAAACAGAAATATTAAATAAATTATAATTGTTAAGAGAATAAAGAAACGTGTGGATCGTTTAAAGTTTATTTAAACCATAGTCCTGTCTGTCAACGGAGATAATCTGCTACCGATTGAACTAAACCAATGTTTACTATAATCATCCATTTTAGATTCAATAACGTCAATGCCAAGGTTGCGGTTACATTGTACCGGCATGAAGGGAAGCGGCGGCGGAAATCAGGCTTTTGTTGGTTTTGCACAATGCTGAAAATAGATCCGGTTCCAAAGGATGGCTGTTTTCATTGGGCAACTAGCAAATGGTAATATTCACTAGACCGTTGTTAAATTCTGATCAAACGTTAACAACTAGGAAATATCTCTCTCTGTATCTATTTATACATTTATATTTCACTATGACAGTAATTCTGATTCTTATTATCATGTAACTAAAGACTAATTTCGGCAAATGTATGTGTCGCTGTCGCCGTGAAATGAAAGCTTATACCTAACTAGCGTAGTAAACTTTTAAGTGCCTACTACGGTAACGGAACGGAATTATGCATCTGGCTCTACTTAGACTGTGTAAGGGTTGGCAGAGCTTTAAGGTAGTTAGGGATTCAATAATATTTTTTTCTGTAATGTACTATTACGATATCAGTAAATACAGGGTGGTTTTCGATAATCTGTACATATGAAAAGGGGTGAAATTTCAGCCAATTTTATCGGTAAAACTGATTTTAATTTTTGTTTGTGGTCATTCGTTTTATTTTTACAGATTTTTAAACTTTCAGTGAAATTTTCGGCAGTACATCTGTTTGCTGCGGTATAACTTTTGATCCAATTGCTTAAAATGGTAAGAAAAAATTGCAAGGTCATGGTAATAGACACGTTATTTAGTAGCAATAACAATAAACCACCAACTTGAAGAAGAAATCCTCCAAAAAAATTATAGTTGTGAAAAACGGCTGCAAAACTTCAGTTTTTTTACGGAAAACACCGTTTTTCTCGAAAGTTTGTGAATATTGTGACCATTTTTTCATGTTTATTTTCGTTTAGCACTTAATTTTGATCTTACAAACATTTTTTTTACAGCTTTGAACAATAAGATCAAAATTTATACTGCGTCAAACAGATGTACTGCCCAAAATTTCATAGAAAACTGTAAAAATCTGTAAAAAAAATTTTTTGCCCAGAAACAAAAATTAAAGTCATTTTTACCGATAAAATTAGTTGGAATTTCACCCCTTTTAATATGTACAGATTATCGAAAACCACCCTGTATTGTTAAAACCCTTTAATATCCCTTTATTTTTCTAATTTCTTAATCTATAACCGCTTCCGCATCAAACCCTAAAAACTAAGAGAAACTTACTTGACTAATCATTTCAAAAGGAGTAGGTATGTAGTTATGACGACCAGAATTTCGAAGTGGGTTAAATACTGTAGATATTTCGAAACCCGGAGTTTATTAAATTATATATCATAACATTATTTTAATGACTAATTTGATACATCATAATTATTATAGCCCTGGCGCCAGACTCTTGGATAAGTTCCTCGGATAGGAAGTGCACCATTAGTTATGTGACAAAATCTATGATGTTGCTCATACATATTCAATAAAGCGGCGAAATAAGGTTGTTCTGCGAGTAAATAATGAATGTCGCGTCAGGGGTTAAATATGATAAATATAATTATTTGTAAGTAAGGTGTTGCCACGGCATGCTTACATGGTAGGCAGAGGCGCCTATCAGGAGAAAAGTATGAATCGGAGTCTGGTATAAATATTTTTATTTAGTGTGCGGCCAGAAAAGGGATCGTAATCTTGATTAGATTCGTATGAAATATCATCGCCACTGCAAAGATTATAATATTATTAAATCTAGAAGTCCCGAAGAAAAGAGAATAAAAAGGAGCACCAAAGTTGTTTTCTACTATTTTGGAGTTGGGCCCTGCAACTCCAAAATAGTAGAAAATAACTTTGGTGCATAGGAAACCAAATATGATTTAACTCAAATCCATATGCAGCCAAATATGGTTCTTTTAAAAACGATGTAAAAAAAAATATTTTTACTAAAAAAAACCCGACCGCGGTGCACTTTAAAAGTGCATAAAATCCGCCATTTTGTTTATTTTAACGAATCCAATGATGTATCATTTATCAAAATCGATTGTGCCGTTGAGTAGTTACGAGCGGACACAGGAACGGACATACATACATATAGGTCAAACACATTACCCTCCTTTGGGCTTCGCCGCAGTCGGGTAAAAACTAGATGAAATGCACCATGAAAACCTAATATTTACTAATATATGATGGTGAACCTTCAAGCTATGAATTTGTATTTAATTTGAGGTTATAATTATATCTTATCTCCTGCTACGAGTTTTATGTAATTTAAAATCGCATTATTTAATCTCGATCGGACTCGTGGTTACACTAACTTTTTTTTGGATAAAATAGCCGACACTCAGAATTAAAAAAAAAATGTACTGTTTAACGATAAGATGTTTCTTATAAATAACATTAGTTTTCAGAAAAATAATCACATAATTCAGCCGTATTTGATATTACAAGTTTACTATTTTAAAAGAAAAATAGTGAACTGGTAATATCAAATACGACTCTTAAAAATAAACAGTGTTACTATATTGGTTGTAAAAGCGGATGTCACATTACAGTTTTGTCCACCCACCTTATTATAATATTACTATTAGCTACCCCATTATAAACTCAATAATTTACTGAGATAGGTACGATATGATGGCCCTAATATCTAGCCGTCTTAGGCCCGGGCCTAATGGCCTTATGGAAAATCTTGTGTAAATCAGACCACAGCTCATTAAAAATTAAATATACATGTGCAGTCATGGATGTATAAAATAGAAGGATACCGCGCGGTCTAAGACGCGGGTGAAGCCAAGCAATGGCCGCCGAAGTGAGCATGTGTGCGTTGACGGCCCAATGGCAGCCGACCGGCCCATTATGCTGGTTGATGTGTGCGTGCGTGCGTACAAAGCGCCGGCGCATTGCCGGCGCATCATGAGTGCTTCACTTATCTGTTCGCGACGCTACGTCCATTTATTTTTAAGGTCCTTGTGTGCAGTAACCCGACTTCAATATAATATAGGGTGATTCGAGCAGGTCGGTTTTTCATATACATATAAAGAGGGTCATTGTTTGGTTCCACGGCATTAACTATATTTGAAATGTGTTTTATTTTATAGCTTGATAAATTATAAATGCCACGAGAAGTGAAAAAACCAGAATTAACGTGCAATTGGGCCTTTAAGGTTAGTGCCATCTATTAGCATAATTTGAAACTAAACGTTTGTTGCTAAAATTATATAGTTTTTTGTCATTTTGAGAGTTCCTAATGTTCCCATGTCATATCGAGCAAATAAAGAGTATAAAGCTATGAAGTAAAACGCATTCCAAACATAATTGATGCCGTGGAAAAAAACAATGACCCTCTTTATGTTTGTATGGAAAACCAACCTACTCGAATCACCTTAAAGAGGAGCAAATTTGTTCTTCCTCATACGTAGGCATGTATTATCAGAGCTCGTTACAAAACTACTGCACTTGAAAATTAATAGAGCAAGACTGATTTTTATGTATAATTTTTTTCGCCATTTCTTATCTTAAAGAATAAGAAACTACTACTGCTACTGCTCTTAAGTTTATACTTTATTATGATTTTTCCAAAATTTTTATATCCATGTTTCAGGCAGTTCAGAATAAGTACCCGGGCCAATAAATTTAGTGTCTAAACTAGTCTAAAGAAGGAACTTTTGGAAGTTGGTTAAATATGCAAGTGACAAACGTTTTCAGTCATAACAATTGCT
Source organism: Eudemis profundana (assembly GCA_947034925.1). NCBI lineage: Eukaryota > Metazoa > Arthropoda > Insecta > Lepidoptera > Tortricidae > Eudemis > Eudemis profundana. Next base: position 10,646,764 of record OX344811.1, read on the forward strand.
GCAAGAAATATATATATTTATGTATGATAAAATAAAGAAATTGAATGCATAGGATTTCACCAAAATAAAATATTAAACTACCAGTACTTTAGTAACATAATGAAATGTCAAGTTTATTGCCAATCTAAAGCAGAGATAACTACTCATAAGCCTCTTCTCTTCTAGTTATGTGTTTTCGAGACGGACAAATGTAACACAAATGTTACATTATAATTGGAACTGAATTGGGATTGGTTGGAATTGTAAATAAAAGATAGTAAATAATGCTTCATTCATTCAGAACTTCAAAAGTATAAGCAGAAAACTCCCAATTTATTTACATTACCCATTTTGTATTCATTTATCTTTGAATTGTATGTTAGTTAACTTTACAATATGAAATAATTAAATTATGTATTTTTTTTTCATAAACCAGTCAAGTTTTTAAATTATAGTAGTTTATAATATTATGTAACGAAATTTACCATACAAATTGTATGGTAACTTTCGTTACACATAGGAACATGATTAACTTTTTGAAAAATTAATTCCTTAATTATGAACATCTTATTTTGAGAATGACCCTCATGTGTTCCTGCTATTTTATAACAACTTCCCTTATGTATTCACCATACTCCTGCAAGGATAATTTTCATTTTGATAAACAAATTGTATCATCAGTCATCACTCATCAGCTAGCATGTGGAATTTTGGTATTTCCATTATGATCGCATAGTTATACCTATATATTCTGTTGATAACCAAAACTAATTGGCGAATACCTCGAGTGGATAAAGCTTGTGTTTCATATCTTTAGAACTAAGATGCAATCTTTTTAGAGTAATGACCAAGCGAGCTTTGGTTATTAGGCCCCATTGCTCATTCTATTAACATTATGTGGGCCTTAGAAATTCCAGAAATATTAAGAGCTGCATTGAATACTACCTAGAATTTCATATTTGTATACCTATTTTCAATGTCTAGTACAAATAGTAGTCAATAATTTTTTATGAAAATTTTGGCCTAGTTTCAGTAGTTCGGTGATTTTAGTCCGGTTCATAATTATATTAGTTCGAATATACATGAACCGGCTTAAAATCACCGAACTACTGAAGCTAGTCCAAAATTTCATACTTAAGTGGAATTCCATATATCATGATAATAAATTATTCCATGTAAATTAAGAGAAGAGTCCAGTAACTAGGTAGGTACTGTAGTTATATTACACTGTACTTGTTTATATAATCACAAGTGCATATGCACATATTAGTTACCAAACTATGTGTAAAATTCAAGCAATAGGCTACTTGATGACAGTTCAAATCAGCTTCTTTTTATGAAGTGTCAAAACGCTCCGAAAGTATGCAGTTTAGTATGAGATACTATCTTGTGATGTGCATACTAACATGGTGCCTTATTTTTGGTTTTCGTCATTGTAAAATCGTTGGTGGCACGAAAATAAGTTTGAATGATTTTATCCGGGCTGTTTTGGAAGCGTAATTTGCTGGTTAGAGTTAATGAATTTATTTTGATTGTTGTATTACGATGATAGTGTTTATATATGAGAACAATGTCATTTATGTCTGCATTTACTGTCATTGGTGTTGAATTCGTTTTAGATTTGAAACTAATCAGACCAAAGTATTAGCATTGTTAAGTGAATAGGTATGAGGTTGAAGACGTAGCTCACTTATTCAATAAAAGTTTATTCACTATTAGTGAACCCGCCCTCAATTTCATTCTGAAAGATGGAATAAGTAGAACATAAAAATTATCCTATGTGATAATCTACCTGAATTTAATGCAGATTGGTCTTTATTTATATTATTTAGCATTATGTGCAACCAAATGTGAAATTTCTATGATTTCATTAAGTGACCTAAATTATAAGTGAGTGAGTGTTATAAAATGTAGAATGTAATAAGCATAAGACAATGCTTAGAACCGAAAATATGCTTCTATCTTTATTACTGTTTCAATTAGTATTATCTTTAGTGTAAAGAGTGGTATAAGTCGATTCATACTCTATTGGTGCAGATTTTGTATGCAATGAGTGCCTATTTTATATTAAATACGCACCAGCTATATATTACTATCCAATCATAATAATACCAAATATTGATTAAATCATTTCCAGTACAAATAAAAATAAAAAGTATTGAAAATTAATGTTCTCTGCATACTAAGTGGAGGAAAATAAGTGTGATACTTGTGTAATAATTAAATAACTTTCTGCATTTTGTTCATACTCTGTTAACAGTGAGTGCACATAATAATGTGAACATTCCAATTGTGCTTTCACTTCTCATACTAATGCAATAAGGTCTTCATACAGTATACAATGGACACACATGCAAAGTAAACAAGTTTGATTTCATACCTAAAAATTAAAGAGCTCATAATTACTGTTGGTAAATAAGGTAACAGCTGTTTAGCATACAATTAGAATGCCAAATGAATATATGCAGCTGTCTAGCTGGATATAAACACCTAGTTACTAAAAAGAATTTCATTATTGTATAGATAGTAGTGGTATCAAACTATTACTCACGGTTCGGCCTCTATGGACTGCAGACGGGCGACATAATTCGATGGAATGTATCCTTCTTGTTTTGTTTTCTTGCTTCTAGCCAGCCACCAGTCGCCTTGAGTATCATTCAGGATTTCCAAATGCTCGCCTTTTCTAAAGCTTAAGTCCTCATCAGTTCTAGCATCGTAGTCATATAGGGCGACGAAAATACGGGTGGGAACCACCTCGCTAGTATCTGGTCCTTGGTTCACAGTGGACCTCGGGTCAGGGGGCGGAGTCGGCACGGGCGTTTGGAACGGTCTGGCATCCTCTTCGTGAGGATTAGCCCTGTCGATTTTTGTTTTAGGATCCTTCTCTCCTGTACTACTAAAACAGTTCCCCATTTTCTCTTTACAAGGTGAGATTGGTACCAATCGTTTCGTCAAATCACACACTTGTTTGAATACAAACACCAGTTCAAAGTTTGTATACCTATTAACATTTTATTACGTCACATGAGAGTCAAAAACTTTAAACATTTATTGTGATTTAAAGTAAACAAAGACTAGAAAACCCCGAAAACCTCAATCGGACATCACAGAAATCAGCCATTTTGACGCGCCATAGACAAACATTTACTATCTCTTTCAATTGCGTTCAAGGATAAGCTCCTTTCTTATAAATATAATCAATCATATATTTAATTGAAAATAATTACAAAATAATGAATTACTTTGTCCTTTATTGATTAAAAAACCAGCGTGTAAATATTTAAAACCAATATCTACTTGAGATATACAACCTTTTTGCTATACGTGCGACATCTGCTAGCAGTTAATGGAACTACCAATACTAATTGAAAGAGAAGCAAAGTCAGAGTTGTTAGTGAATGTTTTAGATGACGCTGTCAAGTAGTTTTCTTTCTGTTTCAACGGTACATACAACCAACTTATTCGAGTAATTCGCGAAATCAAACAACAACAGACGTAAATCCAACTTTATTGGGCATTTCTCCAGAAATATGTCTGCGACTCATTCATCTGTCTCCATACATTTAGTATGAAAAAGGGCCAGATGAATGAGGTGACCGCAGACATATTTCTGGAAAATGCCCTATTATGTTGAACTTTACGTTTGATTTGCATACCTTAACTACCCGGTGCTTGAAATATACTGAATTGAAGACTTCGGCCCTGACTGCAGCATAGGTAACTATAGTCGGATTCTCCAAAATTGTTCTAAATCTGGGGCCACTGGGTGCCCCCGCCAAGACGAGCAAAACAAAGGCACAGCCGTTACCATCCTTTTCTCGAAGTCATTCAGGCCATTTTCAACCTCCTGAATTTTGTGATGAATTTTCAGGGTTATATAGGACATACTATGACTTAGATACATTGTATTTATTATCAATAACATTCCTTAGTTTTGTCACTGACTCATTGTTGATCATCATAGTTCTCTAGCAGACTTACAAGCTTCAAATTTTAAACATAATTAGTTTTTAGCCTATCAGGTCATGCAAACTCTAAAAATATTGCAATTTCGGTCACCTTTCAAAGATAGACGAGCTGCATAAATAAGTTTGTAATCCTATAAAATACCTATAAAATACACGCGATTACAAAGTTACTTTCGCAGTTCAAATGGGAAATAGAATGGATTGGAATGTAATCAATAAAGGAAGACCACTTATAAAAAGAAATGAGATCCCATCAAAACCATTACATGTAAAAAGATGCCAGACTCGCAACGCAGTTCTTCTACAACAAAAAAGTTTTGAGATGTACTTAGGTAAGTACCTAACGTTAAACCAAGTCGGTTATTTTAGTCAGTAGTTATTTCCACCGATTTGCCTATTATTGCCTCCTTTTTGCTTCGCAGTAGTCGGGTAAAAAGGTATACCATGTGAGAGTAAAAACTTGTTTACTCCTAGGACAGATCTAGAGAATCAGGCTATACCTACCAAGGGCAGATATTTTGATTAATTTATTTATTTAGTTTTATACATAAATTACAGGTAATAACATCTACGTGTAATTCATCTGATACTATACAATCATAATCAGATATCTTTATTATGTTTTAGGTACCTATCTGTTTAAACGAGCAGATTTACTGTAGGTAAATGTTCTGGATATAGGCAGCTGGAGAATTTTCAGCAAATAAACTAATGACTACCTACTGCATCTATTTTGCTTAGATAAAGCAATTTGGATTCAGTGCGGCTCAACATTATCATCCGTAGCCGACGTCAAATGAGATTCAATCGTTAATTTATTTCGTGTCCAGGGATTATCGTGAGTCTCCTTAATTTGAAGGCTCGTGTGGATTGGTCGTGCACTAAGCTTCGCTTATCGTGCCGTCCTTAATTAAACAAGGCTCTAGGGCAGCACCATGAATGCTAAGACGAAGCGGAACGTCGTTACGGCTGGAGTAATTAAAACTACCCTAGCATACAATACTTAGATTGTGCGCTACTTAACCTTTGTGCTTAAGCAAGGATTCCTGCTAGTAAAAAGCGACCTTGAAGACACCTATCATCTACACAGAGCATAATCGTACTTATGTTACACACCAAAGGCCGAGAATGTTACAGATCGTAAGGGTTTAATGTGTATTCGATCGGTCCCTTGTGTGCGCATAATTTAACGTCTTCCCCTAGCCAGGTAGTGAAAGAGAATTTTGCATCGCGTAGCGGGTAAAGAAAGACCAACTTACGGCCTGAGTGACGTAAAATATTTCTGTAAGTTTAGTGAAAAGGCGTACAAGTTATGTACTTATATACTAGTTACAAAAGGTCACAACTCTATTGTAAGACTTTTAAGGTGATTTGAGTCGGTTAGTTTTCCATACAAACATAAGGGGCCATTCATTTATTACGCAAGACGATTTTTGCCAGTTTTTGACCCCTCCCCTCCTTACGAGTATGTAAGAAAAAATAAGAAATGGCTGATCCCCTCTCCCCCTATTTAATATTTATCACGTAAGAATCGAAAGGAAAAATGATTTTACGTTTGAGCTGTTTTAATTGTTATTTTTCAACGAATCATTTTTATAGGGACGTTTATTTGCAGATACTAATAGTTTTTAATTTTTTAGTAAAAATACCTATACGCTACTGAGCACGCGCCTACTTTCTAGCGCGGATTTGCGCGCTTTTTCAAAAGTTAAGATTATTTTGCGCATTTTTATGATCTTACGTAAGAACGATCAAAACTCCCTCCCACCCCCCTGTAAGAAAAAATAAGACATGGTTGACCCCCCCCCCCCCCCCCCTAAATCGTCTTACGTAATAAATGAATGGCCCCTAAAGAGGGTCATCGTTGGTTTCCACGGCGTCTATTATGTTTGAAAAGTGTTTTACTTTATATGTTGATACATTTTATTTATGAACATGATATTAAAATTCTTAGAAAGCCAGAAAATATAATATTTTAGAAAAAAACGTCAAGTTGACCTTAAAAGCCCAATTTCACGTTAATTCTGGTTTTTGAGACATCTCATGTCATTTCCATGCGTCATGTTATTATGGCGACAAAATGTATCTCGATATAAAATGAAATACATTTTAAAAATGATTGATGTCGTGCAAGCAAACAACGACCCTCTTTATGTTTGTATCCCACCGACTTCGAATCACCTTAAGCTCCTTTGCACTTAGGCTATATGTGACGCCCTTTTCACCAGGCACACCCAAATATACCCACATATACACAGATAGCTTCAACTTTCATTTAACTACAGCAGAACAGAACCTGTGTACATTAATTAGTGGGTTCCTAATTCAGTTTATCAACATTTTCGGGCATTACGAATTCCAGAGACGCCTTCTGAAAAACATTGCGTCTCCATTAAGATCAAATTTACAGCCGCAGGAAGTCTTCTCTTATTACGCCCAGCGGTGAGATAGAATTATTGTTATTGGTACAAACAATCTGTTCTGTAAATTTACAAAACATACTTTATGCCACACCTGGCCATAAAGTGACTTTTTCCGCACGCTGCGCGTACGGAAAAAGCCGCTTTCTGGCCAAGTGTAGACATAAAATAATGTACACAACACGGGCGGTAATAAAGAAAGCCCTCGATAGCATATTTACGTCCCTCGCTTTCAGCTCGGGCCGCAAACTTCTGTGATCTCGGCCTTTCTTTGTATTACCACCTTAATTGTATAATGTACTATTTCAACACACTTGCTCATAAAGTCGATCTTATTTGGTGGATCTTATGCGCGGAACGCAGCTTATTACACACAAGTGCTCTTTGCATTACCGCACAAGTGTTGTAATTACTGCCAATTGACCAATGAGAGCACGTCGTCGCGGGACTCGGCGTGCGGATATTATCCCCGCGCAGCGTGTTCATGAGCGTGCGCCCGCACTACACCGACACCACACGACGAGGTGACGATAGACGAGGATAGATAAACCACTAAATAAATATGTATAAAACAGAAATTCTAAATGATATGTATTATTTTTTATTCGCAAGTGTGTTGAAAAACGTCGTATGACACTCGTGGCCATTGGTCATTAGAGTCTCGGCTATATAGCTAGCCCTCACCTGACGGCTCGGGTTATGCAACACAGCCTCGACTGTGATGACCAACTTTGCCCACTCGTATCATAATGTATTTCGTTTAATTTTGTATCATAAAATTTAAAGCATAATTATCGTAACTCAACAACTTTCAGTCCATACTAGAACAAAAATCTTGTATATCTAAATTTAATAAAAAGTGTTGGCGTGAATTATTCGAATATTTGTAAAATTTATGACTGGCTATCAAAGTATCTCATTAAAGTACTAACAAGAACTTATTTGATCAATCACAATAATTTACAGGAATTTATTGTTCCTCCTAGAAACTTAATAATTTTCAGATTCAAGTTGTTTTCAAAGTAGTGACGATTTGTGTTAGGAATAAAATGATACAGCCATGTATTTTTTTTCAAAAAACAAGAAAATACTGAGAAACAATTTCTATATGTGGCCAGGTTTTCTCATCGAACGACCAACCAGTCTACATACTACCTTACCTACTTCCCTGCTGCAGTAATGTGCAAAGGTTTTACGAGATATAAAAATAAGTTTTGCCTTAAAACGTGAAGGTGATATACATTTTTTGGCTGGTACATAAATCAAATCAATTCATATATTTCTGCAACTCGGCCTCAAGGGTTTATTTACATGTTTGATTTTATTGGTGCTTCGGAAAATGACCTTCCGATGAGAAGAAGCGCCGGAAAAATATCACCAATACAAAGGTATGGAATAATGAAACTGTAGAACAAAAGTATGGAATAATGTCATCGATTTTAAACTCTCTCTAAGTTCAGAACAGGTAGCAGAAATTAAGTCAATGTTTAACCAACGTGGCTACTTTCTTGTCGAGTTAGCAAAACGTTCCGATTCTTACAACTGTCGGGTCTTAATCCACAATCTCGACTCGGCTGTTCAGATAACAAGAAAACTGTTTACGAAAGCTCTTTCCACACGCCACTTGAATGATGCTTAATTACATTTCAGTCTCGAGAAAAAAATTACGTTATTACGGGATATTCAGCCTGAAAATTTAATTTACGTAACAAACTTAGGGCATGAAGAAAATGGTTTTAGGCATTCACTTGGGGCGTCGTATTAGAAGTTAGTCTTTACTATTATTAAATTACGTGCGTAATCTGTTTTTCTTCAAAAAGTTTGTTGATACGTTTTAGGGTTTCGTACCAAAATGGTAAAAAAGGAACCCTTATGGTGCGACTGTCTGTCTGTCCGTCTGTCACAGCAAGATATCTCAGAATCTACTGATGCTATCGGCTTGAAATTTGGAATAGGTAGTATTGAAAGTAGCTAACCCTATTGGATGTAAAAAAATCTTGTAACTTTTTACTTTTTTTTAAGTGTCCGTACCTAATGGGACTTTGAAAATTAAAAGTAGGGCTAATATATCGAGTGGGGTATCAAATGAAAGGGCTTGATTTGTAGATTAAAACATCGTTTTTGTTTTTTTCTTAAATAAGCAGTTTTTGATTTATCACGAATAACGTTAAAAAAATACCATTCCCCCCCTATTATCTTCAAAGTTACTGAACAGAAAAATCTGTAATAATTACCAATTATTAATGTCATCCTAAATATTACAGGAAAAATATAAAGGTTTTCTTAACTGGCATCGTTTTTGAGAAATTTGCAAAAATACATACTTACTTATTTGCTCCTACTAAACTAATCGCCATACAGTTTTTCTTGAACTATTCATATATCTAGTTATGAGTTTGTACGGGACCCTCGGTGCGCGAGTCCGACTCGCACTTGACCGGTTTTTATTTAATATCTGGGTATTTTAAAAATTTCCGTATAATCTAATTTAACAATTAAATTTTGGGAGTTTTCACCCTTTTACTGTCCTTAAACCTAGGTATACTTTTTAACGGATTATAGGTTTCTTATAGGCTTATAGGCATTCAAGGTAAATCATGTCAATTCGATAAAGTTTTCTTTAAAGTTATTATTGAAAAACTCTGGTTTGAGTGTTATTGTATTGTTAAATTACTCTAGTTTTACCTGGTTGTATACCCCAGCTGAAAGTTGTTAATTTACTGTTTGTTCACAGAAAACCTGGTCTGGTTTTTAGAAATATTTATTTACTTTCATGGTTAGGTACTAGGTATCCTGCAATACATTGGATTTATTTATATTGGTTTACTTTATCTCATTATGACCTCTGGAGGAAAACGAGTCTGCCGCTTTCACAAAAAACATGCGGCACCCACTTTTTAAAGACTACCAAAATGTGTCTTCTCTTGTTTGAACATAATGACTTCTGACTCTTCTGGTGTTGCATTGCAGGTGTATTTGGGCGACGGTGATTGCTTACCACCAGGCGACCCGCCTGCTCGTTTGCCCCCTATTTCATAAAAAAATATATATGAACTACCTATTTACAAACGTTATAAAGACGATTCGAACTTTGTTTAGGCTTATTACAAGTTTTTATTTAGTTTAACGTAGGGATGTAACGATACATAGTTTAGCCGATACGATACCGATACCGATATATTGTAGTCAATAATAAATAAATTGTCAACTCTAAATTAATTTTTTTTTATTAAGAAACAAAGATTTAATTAACATAGTAATTATCATTGCACAAGGTAATAGACCAATAATAAATTAAGTCAGTAATTGAAATTACTTTTTGAAGATTTTTTTCATACAGCAAATTCTTTTCGCGCTCTTCAAATATCGGTTGTATATAATCGGCGATACCGATATATCGGTATCGGTATCGTTACATCCCTAGTTTTACGTGTCCCGTTGTAGTCTGTCTGCAATCAAATCTTGCAAGTTAAGTTTGAGCCACTTCCCGGTTTTCGATTGAAATACTGTGCGTTTTTATGTGATCAGCAATAGAAAAAAACGTTAAATCAGTAAAGGTTTTAAAGGGCCGCTTTCGATAAAATCAGTACATTTCGCACTGTATCGATTTAAAATGATGTACACAACACGGGAGGTAATAAAGAAAGCCCTCGATCGCATATTAACGTCCCTCGCTTGCAGCTCGGGCTGCAAACTTCTGCGATCTCGGCCTTTCTTTATATTACCACCCTAGTTGTGTAATGTACTATTAACGCGTCGACTTTCACGGGCCTATAGGGTGAATGTAATATGTTTACCAAGTAAACAAAACTTTTGGACGACGGTCTGACGTGGTGTCACTTACATTAACACAGTTATTTCAATGAAGGGAGGTTAACAAAACCCAAAATTGTACCCAGGTATGTACTGTACAGTTGAAGAAATCAAATCTATTTAAAGGTTTATGTCGTTCCGAGGTATTCGGGAGGTAAGTATTAAACGTATCTACCTACTGCGTGTACCATACCACTCTAAAGGCTTACAGTCTGCCCATCCTTACCTGCCTTATTTAGTAAACAACAAATCTAGAATACACTTTTTAGTTGCTTGGTATCCCAAGAACAAGCGGGCATCGCGCACTTTTTTGCCAAGAACCGGCAGGATGTGGAATGAACTCCCGCTCGAGGTGTTCCCAGCGCGCCATGACATGGGATGGGGTATACTTCAAGAAACGAGTAAACAGGGCTCTCAAAGATCGGCAATGTATAGGTAACACTGCTGTTGCAGATATCCATGGGCGACGTTGACTGCTTTCCATCAAGCAGCTCGTCTGCTTGTTTGCCACTTATACAACTTTAGAATAGTAGCAATTAGAATATTGATTTATTTATTTATTCTGCAGAAGTCGAAAAAGCTTTTATTTAAAAATATATAAATTGCAACACGGGGAAATCACAGCAAGAGGATTATGTAATCTTGATACTTGGTAATAATTCTTCCGTATATTATGATATGTGTCTACATACCAGTAGCGTGGCGTCCAGAGAACTCGATTCCAACCGGCTTGCCTAAATATCAGGCATTTGAGCACCTTATTCTACAGCTCTTAAGGAAAATGTACGCCAAATCTGACTCTACTAATATTTTCTGCTTCGTTACTAACTACCGGGATGGCCTTTATTGTCCACTGGGAGCGTAGGCATCTCGGTTTTTAGGGTTCCGTACCAAAATGGTAAAAAAGGAACCCTTATGGTGCGACTCTGTCTGTCTGTCTGTCTGTCTGTCTGTCTGTCTGTCTGTCTGTCCGTCTGTCACAGCAAGATATCTCAGGATCTACTGATGCTATCGACTTGAAATTTGGAATAGTGTTAAGAACCGCTAACCCGAGCTTATAGGATGTAAAAAAATTCTTGTAACTTTTTTACTTTTTTTTTAAAGGGGTCCGTAATGAGACTTTGCAAATTGAAAGTAGGGCTATTATATCGAGTGAGGTATCAAATAAAAGGGCTTAATTTGTAGATTAAAACAGTATTTTTGTATTTTTTTTAAAATAATTAGTTTTTGATTTATGGCGAAAAACGTTAAAAAAAATACCGTTCCCCCCCTATTATCTTCGAAGTTACTGAACAGAAAAATCTGTAATAATTACCAATTATTAATGTCATCCTATATATTACAGGAAAAATATAACGGTTTTCCTAACTTGCACTGTTTTTGAGAAATTTGCAAAAATCTTAACACATACTTATTTGCTCCTACTAAACTAATCGCCATATAGTTTTTCTTGAACTATTCATGTATCTACTTATGAGTTTGTACGGAACCCTCGGTGCGCGAGTCCGACTCGCACTTGGCCGGTTTTTTTACTTATAAGTGACTTACGGCCTATTTTGTAAATCTATACGATAATTACGATAAAACTAATAATTTCAAGAAGATTTACTTAAATAATGGATTACATTAATTAAGTTTTCTGTAATCCGAAGCACGTCAAACTTTAAGACAAACAAAGAAAACTTATTACGTAGTTATACATGAGCACGTTATTACTCTTCGAAATTGGTAGAGCAGTATTAGTGTTATGTTACACTTACGAGTTAGGCTTTGTATAGTTAGTGAATTTTTAGAGTAATAATTAATTAATAAGATTTAATTAAAGCATTACATTATAAATTATTATTGTAAAAGGGTCAATAGCAGAAAAAACCGGTCAAGTGCGAGTCGGACTCGCGCACCGAGGGTTCCGTACAAACTCATAAGTAGATACGCGAATAGTTCAAGAAAAACTGTATGTCGATTTGTTTAGTAGAAGCAAATAAGTATATGTTATGATTTTTGCAAATTTCTAAAAAACAGTGCAAGTTAGGAAAACAGTTATATTTTCCCTCTAATATTGAGAACCTGACGTGTAATGATTCTATTTAATAGCAAGGACCATTAAATCAAGAGGACTGTCATTCTCCATACAAAAAGCTGTTCCCCGAATTTACAACGCCATCTATGTATAAGCTTGGTAAAATAATTATAATATTATTTACAATTATTTAACATTGCAAACGTGACACAGTATTGAAATGTATTTAAATTTATTTATTATTAGCTGTTTACGAACTAATTGTTACTATACTATGTTTCTTTGTTTAATTATAACATCGTTAAATGTTTAGTGTTTTAGCGCCATCTAGTTTTGCCCGGAAATCCCCTAGCGTGAAACATGCCATCGCTTAGTTTTGCTACTCGCCGTTAGGGATTTCAAGTTTTGTAAATTTCTAAAAAGGTATTAAAGTTAGCAAGACCGTTCTATTTTTCCTGTAATATTCAGGTTGATATTTATAATTAGTAATTATGACACATTTTTCTCATCAGTAACTTCGGAGATAATAGGGGGGGAATGGTACATAAAAATGTATAAATCAAAAACTACTTATTTAAGAAAAAAAATAAAAATGCTGTTTTAATCTACAAATTAAGCCCTTTCATTTGATACCCCACTCAATATAATAGCCCTACTTTCAATTTTCAAAGTCCCATTATGGAGCCTTTTAAAAAAAAGTAAAAAAGGTACAAGATATTTTTTATGTCCAATAGGCTCGGGTTAGCTACTTTTAACACTATTCCAAATTTCAAATCGATAGCATCAGTAGTTCCTGAGATATCTGGCTGTGACAGACGGACAGACAGACAGACAGACAGACAGACAGAGTCGCACCATAAGGGTTCCTTTTTTACCATTTTGGTACGGAACCCTAAAAATTACCTTTTACTTTTTTTGTCTGATCATGGTGTGTCTTATACCATTTTACTCAGAATCATGAGCACTTTTCATTTATGAAATAAAAAAAAGTTGTCCTAACTATGCCAACTTTTTACGTAAAAGGTAAATTTTTTCTGTAATTGGGATGACGACCGGGTTAAAACTATATAATTCTATTTAGTCCGTCAGTTAGATTATGGAAAAATAGGGGACACGTATTTTTTGGTTTATCAAAATATTAAAAGTCGACAAAGTTACACATCATCAAACTTCTGGAGTGGGGGCTTGTGACGTCACTCCTACGTGAAAATTGTACCTAGGCGTGACGTCACTCGAAACTTCTAAGCACTCTATCCTCGTCATTTATTTGTTTGTCAAACAAAAGAAAAAATACGTGTACAATATTTTTTAATAATCTAACTGACGGACTAAACAGTTTTTTTTAGTCGTCTAGCCCATTGACCCAAAACTGTATTATGACTAGTCACACCTGTAGTGGTATACATTGTGTGCATATGTATGTACTTAACAATGTATTACGTCTTGTGTCACTTGCGTCGTATTCGACTCCGTTACTATAGCACATCAAGATAGAATGACGCAAGCGACAATATCCATAAGGTACCTTTACCCGCAGAATGTCACATATAATTGATATAAATTCCTCGCAGATGAGTTACTATTTTTAGGCATCCGTACCCAAAAGGTGCCAACGGAACCCTTCACTAAGCCTCCGCTCTCTGTTCGGCTGTCCGTGAGCCACAGTAGGGCCTTTAGCTTTTAAACCGTAATATTCATGTGAAATATTCACAGAATGTGTATTTTTCCATATACTTTATATAACGGTTACACAAAGGAAAGTTTAATTAATGTATAGAAAAGGGACACTTTTTTGCTTCTATTGGGATGGAAGGAACTCGTAATACAAAGTAGAAATAACATAAAATTGGCAGAAATCTTCGCATTGAAAAAAAAATCTGTATTTTTTTTAAATGCTCTTAAGCGGTAGTAATGTAAACGTCCGAGTGCATGACACCGTCCCAGTAGTCGTCATGTTGAACGTTAAGTCATTAGCAATAGAGGTAACAGCAGGGTGTCAATGTCATCAGTGGAAGCGTGCTGGGCCCATAACCTGTAATAAAACACGGCATGCTTGACAACGACTGGTTTATTTGAACTGAGTGCGTTTACGTACAGGTTAGGCTAGATGGCGCCAGTGGTATCATAATTTTATTTTGTTACCTATATTCTAACAATTAGGCATTAGCGTGTCAAGCACTGGGTCGTTTACCTTATGGTAAATAAATAAATAAATATTAGGGGACAATCTTACACAAATCGAACTAGTCCCATAGTAAGCTCAATAAGGCTTGTGTTATGGATACTAGACGACGATATATTTAATAAATACAAATACTTAAATACATAGAAAACATCCAAGACTCAGAAACAAATATCATCACACAGATAATATTTGCTCTTACCGGGATTCGAACCCAGGACCGTCAGCTTCGTAGGCAGAGTCACTAACCACTAGGCTAGACCGGTCGTCAAACACAATAACATTCACGTAATTTAACATTTCATAAAACTCATAGTACCTAATTAGGTAGGTATAACATATTCGATAACAAATGTTTTATAATATAACGTTATATAACATTTATAACAGCCAATATATGACATTTAGAAATAAGAACAGAATTAAAAGACGATAAATAGTTTGCGCACGACCACCCCTTTAGGGTTCGGGTTTGAACACCAGCGCTGGACTATATGCCCAGCACCCTGCCTCACAAAACAATAGTTAGAGTTAATACCTACATAAGTTTTTATTTTCCCTAGTTAGTTCTTTTTTTGTATATTGTTAATTGTAGTTTATCTGTTTAGTTTAAGTTTTTGTGGCGATAAATGTTTTTCTGATTCTGATTCAATGAGGGAGCACTATTATGGTGTAATGTTCCGTCAATCTGCCGATCCCGATTGGCGGAACACGACGCGTTTCGGTAGACTACAGCGACCGTGGCATGTGCTCTACATATAAAGAGATCTTCGACGGCAAAGAAAACTGATGAAAACTAGGTAGCGAATTGAGCCAAAATTTTGAAATACTATAGGTGGGTTTTGGATTTAAGAGCGTGCGTTCGCGATTTCGCTTTGTGTCTTTACTTGGTGAATAGAACACCAAGTGATGACACAAAGCGAAATCACGAGCATTCAAATATCTACATATTTTGCGTCTTATTGTAAAGATATAAATGAAAAAAAAAAAAAATACACGAAGATATTTTTAACGCTGGTTGTACCGATGAATCGATGAATAATTACCATGGCTATGAAATTATCCGTTCAAGAGAGCTAATGCTGTTAAAGTATACAATGTCATTGAGCGAACAATGCCATTGAGGTAATACAATACCACAAAAAAAAATAACAATGCGTAACACGAGTAAACCCGGGCGGTCTACCTGGCTCCCCGTTGAATCTGTAAAAGCAAAACGCATTATTATTTTTTTGTTTGAAAGCATTTGCCGCCTTATCATTACGGTCATAGAACCGATAATCCGTTGAAAGCTCATAGTATCTCTAAGTCTTTTCTCTACGGAATACGCACTTGCAGACCGTCGGGCGAATGTGAAATGCAAAACAAATTAAGATCGCAGTTATCTATAACTGCATTTACACTTTACTGTCTAGTAAATAGAATCTATAATGTAATGATCTTTCAAGGCAGTTATACTTTATTGACACTATATTCTTGTTATCCTAATTTGTGGTTTACCTCTCAATAGTATTGTATTCTTTAACAGCATTAGCTCTGTTGAACGGATAATTAAACATAGTCAAACAAATTAACCATTAGGCCAGTTTGGTTGAGCTAAACATCCCTAGATATAAAATACAATCGGTTTGAAGAAAAATCTCTAAATGTTTACGTTTCCTATCTGTACATAAACACCTCAATGAACGAAGTGAAGAGTGGGGCGCGGTTTACATCCACATCGTTACCCGAAACATTACGGCATCAAACGAAACACAAACACGATGGAAAATAAGCTTCTTAAGTAATACACAAATACTCTTTTAAACCACATATAAAATAATAAGACAAGTTTCTATGTATTATTATAACAAAACGGGACTTAATCGCGTAAAAACATGGTATTACCTCGACGTTTCGGATGTGTCCCTTCGCGACCATGGACGTCACGGCACGTCCGAAACGTCGAAGTAATAGCATGTTTTTACGCGATTAAGTCCCGTTTTGTTATAATAATGAGTGAAAATCGTGAAAGTTTAAATCAATATAAGTTTCTATGTAAAACAGATAAAATACTTAGGTACCATAATCGCATAAACAACTTTTAGAAATTACTTATAAATCCGTGTTTATTCTGTAAACCAGCGGTCGGCAACCTTTTAGTAGCCAAGGGCCACATAGTAGCTAACGAAATTGACGCGGGCCGCATTTTGTTAATAATTTGAGATTTTATACAATTCTGCCTTCGGCCTCGCGTCGCTGACGCTCCCCCGAGGGCCTGCGGCCCTCGTGTGAGCTGACTAGGGATTGCAATCCGGTCCAATTCTCAATCCGGCCGGATCCGACCGGATTAGCCCCAATCCGGATTGGAGTTTTGCTATTGCGTCTCTCCAACATTACGCGTATTGTCCAGTTTAGCGGCCTTAAAGTAGACATGCAGAGTTGTTTTCGCAAGTAGACTAATGAAGCAATTGTTTAATTTTAAAAATAAGATTTGATAAGTCAAATAACAGTCTCACTGCTCTCACAGTAGTCACATGAAAAACTGAGCTGCTGCTACGTTATTGCGTGCTGAGTTGCTGCTTCAATCATATTTAGGCTTAAAACATTAACTTATGCACTGCGTGACCGTCAAAATGGCGTACCTACACTGTAAAGATATCCAGAATCTGAAGCTACCAATAAAAGCTACAAATAGTAAAGACGAAACACCTCACCTAGGTAAAAAAATAGTGCCCTTAATGTTTTTGAAATATAATATTCACGATGTACGCTACCGGGTCGTCAACCTGACGTACACCACTTGTATCTCTGAAATGGCTTTGATTTTGGAAACGCTTTATATCTCAAAAAATAGTACTCAAATAGCACCCTGGGGCCCTATAATTTCATTTCTCGAGGTATCGTAGAAGCCGAAGTCTTTCTATGTGAAATTTCCGAGTACGCCAGCTTGACGATGCGAAATTTTGTACACCGTTAAGTTATGAAATATCTCGGCTTCCACGATAGCTAGCGAAATGAAAATTCAGGGCCCTAGGGTACTATTTGGGTACTATTTTTCGAGATATAAAACGTTTCCGAAAACAAAGCCGTTCCAGAGATACAAGCGGTGTACGCCAGCTTAACGCCCGGTAGCGTACATTGTGAATATTATATTTCAAAAAGTTTAAGGGCACTATTTTTTTACCTAGGTGAGGTGTTTCGTCTTTACTATTTGTAGCTTTTATTGGTAGCTTCACATTCTGGAGATCTTTCTCTTTATTTTTCTGCTTTGGCCATTAAACAAAATCAACGTCTCAAAGAAATTAAAAGAAAAATAAAAAAGACATCGTTCTTTGAAGATTAATAGGTCATATTGACTCTTGAGTTTTTTCCTAACATATAATTTCACCAAATTAGAATCAGCGTTCTTGGTTTAGAAAGAATGATCTTAGAAAACAGATTGTATTTATTGTATCGTCACCCAATCTACTTCCTAGAGAGCTACATATGTAACCAAAAGCTAAGAAGGCCCTCTCAGCCTCGACGCTAGGTTTTAATGTCTTTAAATAATTATGCAGAAGAGTCTAATACTTTCATTTGAGTCTTTCTACTTCATATGCAGTCATCGCGTCTAGACTCAAAATCAAAACCCGCGAACGTGCAAACTTACGTAGAAGCCTGAAAGCGGAGCTGAACACTCACGCGAGCAATAAGCGAGTTTTAACCATACTAATAAAATAAATACGAAGTTGTCCAGCATTCAATGTGTCCAATTGTTCATCTATGTATGGGAATGTATGTATGTAAACTCTTTATTGCACAAAATAATACAAGTACAGGGTTACAAAATGTTTATTTTTCTTTCCGTATGTAAGTCTGTTGTGGTGTATCTTCAGTCTTTTTGCGCCTACCGGATCCGGTAGCCGTCAAAAAGTACCAGATCCGGCCGGATTACCGGATCCGCCGGACCGGATTGCAATCCTTAATAGCGACCTTTACATATACGAGTATAATAGCCAGGGAGGCTCACGGGCCGCATGTTGCCGACCGCTGCTGTAAACCAAAAACATCATGGTGCTCATTAGGAAGGTACTTGCTTAAAAAAAAACCGGTCCAAGTGCGAGGTGAACCCGCACCCCGAGGGTTCCGTACCATTGATTAAAATCATGTATACATATATGTTAATCACATCATTTCCTAAAACTTCCCGCGTATGATACTATTGCATTCCCGTCAATAAATCACCGACTCGTCAATCACATTTCCCTGTTCAGTAACTTAAGGAAACTTCGAATCTAATAGGGGGAACGGTATTTTTTAACGTTTTTCATCTTAACTCAAAAACTACATAATTAAGAAAAAAACGGTTTTGGGATCTACAACTTAAGCCCTTTCATTTAATATAATAGGCCCACTTTAAATTTTCGACCTCCCATTTTGGGCCCCTTTATAAAAAGTAAAAAAGGTACAAGAATTTTTTAAAGTCCAGTAGACGCGGGTCAGCCATTTTGAAGCATATTTCAAATTTCAAACCGATAGCCAGCAGTAGTTACTGAGATATCTTCCTGTGACAGACGGATAGACAGTCAGGGATCGTCCTAATATAACTCGACTACGCGATCAATAGGTGTCCTAATTGACAATCGCGCGACGCGGTCGCTCTCAATTAGGACACCTATTCGAGTTTAATATGTTTGATCGCGCGTTCGTGGGAGTAAAATTCGTGGGAACTTGCGATAATCGCGTAGTCGCGTTGTATTATGCTACGGCCACATTATTGGGGATTCGGCGAAGATTTGTATTGGCGTCTTTTTCCCTGACTCTTTGTCTGAAAAAGAACGAGACGTCAACACGAATATTCGCCGAATCCCGATAATGTGGCCGTAGTATTAGGACGATCCCACAGACAGACAGACAGAGTCGCAGCATAATGGTCCTTTTATACTATTTTGGTACGGAATCCTAAAAAGCATACAGAGCCTCCAGTAAAAAACTAGGTACAAAACGGCGCAAGTCTCATTGCAATAATTACGCATTTGGTTAGTAGTATGACTTATTCCCTTAGTTTAGGGGCTTAGGGTTAAGCCAGACTAGCGTACTTTTGTAAGTTGTTAGCTGCGTAATTTCAGCTGCAGAAATTCTCACCCGCCCTGTAACAAGGTGGAGTGACGACATTCGAAGGGCAGCAGGTGATGACTGGAGGAGAGCTGCAGATCGAGCTCAGTGGCGTGCCATGGGAGAAGACTATGTTCAGCAGTGGACTGATACAGGCTGATAATGATGATGATGACTACTTCTAGATTACTTAGATTTTAGAGGCAGGAGTGGCTCACTCTGCTATTTCGCCGCACGGTTACTACTAGTAGTACCAAATTTTGGTCCCGCGGAGTAGTTTAGCTAGCGACCAGAAAGAGCACGCGTTATGCGATAGAGAGAGATCCAGTGCGTGCCGTCCGGTGGTCGGACCCGAATATCAGTTTTGTTAGAAAGAGAGGCTTCTGCACGTAGTACTATTAAGAATGTTAAAGGACTGACTAGGTATCCAAATGGCTATCATTTTTAGAGGTTTTGCTTGATCACTCTTTTAAAAACAGTCGATTCAGATAAGCGGACGCAGGACAAGAAAACACTGAGGGTTGGAAAACTTTCAAAGTGGATTTTCTATTAGGCACTTAGCTATTTACCTTGAACAGCTATTGACGTCTTTATCGAGTGCTGCATCGTCGTGCGAGTATCAAGAGTTCTTTGACATTTCGATATGTTTATGCAAATTGCGTGTTTGTCTTCATACTAATACATAATACCTATCCATCTTGAAGTGATTCGAATCGGTCGGTTTTCCATACAAACCAAAAGACACAAATATGTTTTATTTTATATTTTGATACATTTTATTTGCACGAAATGACTTGAAAACTCTAAAAAAGTCAAAAATATATATAATTTTGGGAAAAAACGTTTAGTTTCAAATTATGCTGATAGATGGAGCGTACCTATGATTAAGGCCCTATTGCACGTTCATTCTGAGCCTTCTCATGTCATTTCGCGTACAAAAACATATGAGGGCTTTTTCCAATTTTTGTTCCGTGACGTAATGGAATTCCACCCCGTAAAAAAATATATATATTCTTTAGAAATGGTTTTAATAAATTCTCCTTCTTTTACATTCTTTGAAGATAATACTGGTTTCAATATAAATTGCTTAACATGCTAAATATCATACTTTGAACCTAAGTACTACCGCTGTGACGTTCCATTACAATACGAACTTTAGGTTTGTTTTAAGTAAAGTTCTGAGTGTTGTTTGCAAACCAATGTTTATTAAATGAAATTTAACACAATAATACTCTTCTATAAATGATGCAACACTACGCGTCACAATAAAGTTATTCAAAAAAATATTTCCATTACGTTACTTTTTGGTTCTCATCATAGCTTAACAATCATCTTAACTTAAGACATACTGAAAAAAACCCTCAAAAGTTATATTTATCACAATTGGCACATATTATTCTATCGAATGAAATTCAAATAGTATCAATTATTCTTAATAATTAATATAAATTCTTAAATATCAATCACAGCCACAGTAGGACAAAGTGACGTAAATGAACCATTCGTTACGTATAGGAACCACATGAAAGGTTTACATGCGTCGGAAATAACTCACAACCCTATACTAAGTTTCCAGTACAAAATTTATATAAATCTATTTCTAGCCAGCTTAACTACATATTCAGTGACTCGAAAACTACCTTATGTCAAAAATTAAAATAAGTAGTCGTTTTTGTTCCCAATAATAGGAACGAACCCGAAAAGTGTAATAATCTGGAGAGGCAAGTACATGGAGGGAGGATTTTTTATTTGAGAAGTATTAAATGTTCCTCCACGGTCAAATAACTGGTTTAACATGACATCTCAAAACTTTTTTGTTGTAAAAGAACTTCGTTGCGAGACTTGTATCTTTTTACATGTAATGTTTTTGATGGGATCTCATTTCTTTTTGTAAGCGATCTTCTTTTGTTAATTACATTCCAATCCATTATTTTTCCGATTTGAGCGGGCCGCAAACATCTGCGATCTCGGCCTTTTTTTTGCCACCCTAGTTGTGTAATGTACTATTTTTGTCCTTAATTAAAAAATTATAATTATTGTTGAGACGAAAAGATAAATACAGCTTTTTAACTGTGTAAGTATTTTTTTAACATACCCCTCGTTCATTTTTACTACCTACACTCAGTTTACTATATTTTTTAGCCCGGCTAATTCGAATTGTACAATTTTAACGGCAGTCTATGAATTTAAAATCAGCGGCATGTAAACCATGACTTTTCATTCCATACGTCACGTTTTTGTTCCACTATTACAATACGTATCGTAGTGGATGTGACGTAATCATGCCGGTAGTTAAATAAAGTGAAAAAGTGCTTTGATTCCTTATAATTTACTACTTCTAACTTCTATATATGTTACCGCACTTATGAATATGTCTAAATTCATAAACGTTTAATCTCAAAGTCGCTTCTTACCTTCGATATATCCCGTTCGTGGCGGAAAAAAAATTTTGGCACACCGTGACGCACGTCCAACTCATCACATTTTTGAAGCGAAACTTACATTTTACACCTAAGTAACGGTTATATTAGGCTCAAAAGATCACCAGTTATATAGAAACACAACTGTTTTGGTAATTTTTTGTAGTCTATTTGGTAAAAACGCCGTTCGTGGGTGGAACTTTCCACCACGTTGGTTTTGGACGACAACAAACAAATTGTGATTTTATGATTTTTTTACTCTAGCTGTTAATAAATGAGCTTCAAAATTGGTAAACGATAATATGATCAATTCACACAATAGCCATGTTCAGGCCTAGAAGGAGTCAGATATACGTAAACTTACTTTTAGTAGGTTTTAAAAGGATTATTCATCATAATTATACAGTAAATGAGTTACTTTACCATTTTTACAAATAAACATTATACTTTAGAACAATATTTAAAAGAAAAAAAATACTCTAAAGTCGTGGGACAGCGATATTTGGCTCAAATATTTTTTTTGGAAAAAGCTCATGAAGCAGAAAAATAAAATTTATTTTATTCATAACTGATGCCTGGAAGTAAACAATGACCCTCTTTATGTGTGTATGGAAAACCGACCGACTCAAATCACCACAGAAAATTCCGCAACATTTTTTCTTCATCATTACGTACATCTAACTTGTAACTTGTTTATCCGTATCCCTTAGGGTAAAATGTTTCTAAGTAGGTAGGCTGCGTACGGTACAGCTACAACGAAAAGGTATCCCCCTGTCATATATTCGTAGTATGGCAAGGGTATTATTTTTTCTGCAGCTGACTGTACCTATCTAGTACCCTCCACATTTCGTGCGTCGCTATTTTTTGAAATTTTATAACGTTGTAACTATCTCAGCCAGAAAAATGTTCGAGACAATTAATGTCAACCTCGTTGCTGTTCGGGGCCATGGACTGAAGGAGGTACTGGAGGGCATTTCTCCAGAAATATGTCTGCGGTTGCCTCATTCATCTGGCCCTTTTTATACTAAATTTATGGAGACAGATGAATGAGTCGCAGACATATTTCTCGAGAAATGCCCTGGAAGTGATCGCTGGAATCAATGTTTGCGTCTTCATGTATCTTCTTAAATTGTCCCGAGAAGAATGTCAAATTTTGTCAGCTCTAACTTCGGCAGACTGATCGAAGTTCTCGCTTCTATACCATAGGTCTCGTATTGTCGCATCGCCTTCGAAAATACTTGAAGCGGCTTTCGATAGAAAATGTAACTATCAAAATAAAAAAGTAAACCTTTAAAAAATCAGTTAAATATTTTTGTATTATTATAAACAATAAAAATACATATTTGTCGTTATTTTTCACTTAAAATCAATTAAATTTGTCAAAATTAAAAACAGAATTTAACAGACGACATGATATATATTATTTTTGTGTTTTATCGTACGAAAATAAAAAAATAATAAATCACGGGTTATTTTATTAATTAAAATAATGCCACATAATACGTAAAATAAAAAAAATAATTTTATTTTATTTGTAATATATCGGATGTTAAATTTTCGAAAGATAGTCCTGTAACACATGCACAACAAGCAAAGTACTCTTCCCTACTTATGTTTTTATTTGTTTATCTATTTGACTATTCTCCGCATATATCGGAAAGATACATGAGTAGAAAACTCGTGTACTTTATTACGGAAGTAAAAAAAAAAACATTTTAATTCAATATTTTTAAGAAAAAATCGTGATAGATCGATATAAATGACTGTTTTGTTTTCCTTTATAAAACAAAATTAATTAAATTTGATGCCATACTCCATTATTTCGTACGTATGACACAACGAATAATAATTTCAAACTCGATATAAGACTCAATTTCTAAAAAAACATATATTGTAATTACGTCACAATAATTTGTAGAGTCGGACTACGCTAAATCTGCAGAGGTCGAAAAAAGATTTTATTTCAAGAAACTCACATGGCAACATTACAAGCAAGATGATTCTTGATACTTGGCAAATATCAAACTAAGAAATGCTTGTGTACATGTACATATATAAATATAATACTGAAATACATAGAAATTATCCAAGACCCTGGAACAAATCACTTATTTTGGTTGGGAGTTGATTGATGTGTGCAAGACTGACCGGCATATTTATTTCAGTAGGTATGTATAGACACATATTATAATAACCGGAAAAATTATTGGCAAGTATCAAGATGAATTAATCTTGTTGCCGTGGTTTCCCCATGTTGCCATATTTATATATTTGAATAAAACCTTCTTTCAACTCCTGCAAACTTAGCGTAGTCGCACTATAGTCCTTACAAAACTTATCTCCATCAAAATTATGAATAAATTTAGCCCCAGATAGAAATAACAGATTAAAACATTTCAGACTGAATTTCCCTTATTCCGTGATACGCACGCAATTAGGTTCATCGCGTTAGATCTGTGAACAGAATCGAAAATTCTTCTTAAAATATGCATTACATTAACTTGAAATAGTTATAAAACCTTCTGTTAATAATTACAAATTAATAATGTTACAAATTTAGATTAAATAAACGTATCGGCATCACAACACAACTAATCCTTAAGAAGTTTCCACTGTCACCTTACGCCCACGGATAAAACGGCCCTAGGAACTACTGCGCGGTTACGACTGACGCGTTCGAAAGTGCGATACGGGTTTTAGAACTTATTTTATTTTGTATATTCAAAAGTCGCGTTTTTTTGGTTGTATTTATTTATACTATAGTTGATGTAGTATTGTATTAAATCATAATTTTACTGATTGTTTTCTTATTATACGACAAAAATCGAAATGCCACGCCATATGTACTAACCCCGGCATAGTGTACATTTACCTTATTTGTGGTAAAACGAATAGGATAGGGTACTTGTTTTCCAATTACGACCGAATTCAAAATTTGCGCTAGACTGAAACTATCAATGTTGACTCTCGGAATATTAGTAGCTGTGTGTGTGTTTAGCGGGTTATACCGGGTGTTGCCTGTAACAGGAGCAAATAATTAAAACGTAGATTCTTCTCATAGTTAAAACAATAAAACTTTCGTTCAACATCTTTTAAAAATTACCCATATAAACTTTAGATTTTATCTTTTTCATACAAATTAAGAAGTATTTTCAATGTACGTTAATATCAGACTGATTGACGTCGCTTGTCACGCTACAAACATAGAAAACATCGCAATACATTGCGGTTTCAAATAAACTTTAAAGTGTACTAAAAATTAAAACATAAGTTATTTTTAAATGTCGCTGAACAAATGTTGTTCAGTTTGAGGAGTACAATCTACGTTTTCATTATTTGATCCTAATACAGGCAACACATTGTATAACTACTCGCTTGAGATACATAAATAGCAGAAAACTAGCCTTGAAAATTCAAAACCACATTTGACGTGCGTTTCAAACCATACATATAGCGTAGTATAACAACTCCATAAAATTCTATTTTAAAACGCCACCTAGCAATGTTTACCTCGGAGTGTACATCGGGACCCATTCATTCCGCAGTTTATGAACAATCAGTCATATACACAGCCTTTAGAGCCCAGCAGTAAACTTTACAGAAGCACCCGATAGGCGATGGCAATAAATGATAAAGTATGGCCGATGTGGCGGGGTGTAATGCGAGTATACAGCAACAGGCGTCCGTTTGCTCAGTAGATTCAGAATCGCCGGTGGAACCGACCGCCCGACCGATACCCACGCGCAAACAATCTATATACAATCTCAAATAAATACCCGCGGAGCTTCCTTTGATAACAACCGTTATTGTACTGCCGGATAACATTCGTAAGTACTAGACACACAGTCTTTTTTATCTTGTTTCATTAACGTTTAATGTAAACATAGGAAACGTTTCGGTTCGTATTTACGCGCGGTCTGCAATCATTTTTAGGGTTCCGTACCAAAATGGTAAAAAAGGAACCCTTATGGTGCGACTCTGTCTGTCTGTCTGTCTGTCTGTCTGTCTGTCTGTCTGTCCGTCTGTCACAGCCAGATATCTCAGGAACTACTGCTGCTATCGGTTTGAAATTTGGAATAGTGTTAAAAGTAGCTAACCCGAGCTTATTGGACATAAAAAAAATCTTGTACCTTTTTTACTTTTTTTTTAAAGGGCTCCGTAATGGGATTTTCAAAATTGAAAGTAGGGCTTATATATCGAGTGGGGTATCAAATGAAAGAGCTTAATTTGTAGATTAAAATACTATTTTTATTTTTTTTCTTAAATAAATAGTTTTTGATTTATGGCGAAAAAAGTTTTAAAAAATACCATTCCCCCCCTATTATCTCCGAAGTTACTGATCAGAAAAATGTGTCATAACTACCAATTATTAATGTCGTCCTAAATATTACAGGAAAAATATAACGGTTTTCCTCACTTGCACCGTTTTTGAGAAATTTGCAAAAATCATAACACATACTTATTTGCTCCTACTAAACTAATCGCCATACAGTTTTTCTTGAACTATTCATGTATCTACTTATTAGGATTATTATTATTATTAGGAAGACCGTTATATTTTCTCTTCCTAACTTGAATACTTTTTAAAAATTTACAAAAATCTTAACATATTAGTTCTACCCTCCCTACGAGAGCCATCTAGCGGAGAGTAGCAAAACTAAGCGATGATTTATTTCAGATTATATAAAAAATGTCTTTTAAATACAATGATCACTCATCAGGCATCGGGAAAAAAACATAAAGTAACAATAATTATTAAAAACTCTATAATAGGAGTATGTTAGGAAATTTGACACTAGTAAATACCATAAAAATGAAATACCACTAGCGCCATCTAGGGACACAAATCTAAAATAAGGTAGCTTGTGGCTAAAAATGATATATGAGAACTAACTTAGTTGACAAACAATTATTTCAATCAGCCAATAACAAAAAGTAACGTTTAAATTTAAATTACAAGTAAAATTTACGCGCTATTTAGTATCAATAGATGTCGCTGTAGCATACGCTGCATCGCGCTGTTAAGATTTTTCCTGGTTGAATAGAGCTAAAGCGGGTTTAAGGCAGGGTTGCTGTTAGTCATAAGGTTGGTCTACTTATTAGTTTATACGGAACCCTCGGTGCGCGAGTCCGACTCGCACTTGACCGGTTTTTTTATTTTTCTTAAAACAAACGGATTACGATTTTAAGTGTTACAGTTTTTTACGTTTATTAAATTTACGATTAGATGGAGTGTGGATAGGCTATTAACGCATTCCTTGGGTGCGAAACAACAAGCTGAAAAAAAAACATAGATCACTACATTTATACGTTACGTTCGAAAGACGGTTATCAACAATGCTAACCATACCTGTACTAACCTACTACCCCCTATTTGGAAAAAGGTAATTATACTAAAAGGAATTTACTATCGATTAACTAACAGCCTACCATTAATTAATTGCCTACCATTATCGATATCTTACATCACAACACAATACCATTATCGACATAATCTTTCAGTCACTCAAGTTATGTTACGTTTGACTTATAAACCAATTTAGCCACAAACGAATACAGTTTGTTAGATTCCATTAGTAGGTAAATAAACGTCATATCTTTTTAGCCTTCTCCATGAAAGCCGTGAAAACGGACAGTCTGACGTCTGTGAGAGCTTTGCTTTTACGGGCGATTTTTGCGGAAACATTACTAATTACTGCGTTTCAGTACGAACGTGACGGATGCTTTATAGCGTAGCTTCCTAAGCCTACAGATTAGCACTAGCGGCTCTGTGAGCTGCAGCTAGGCCCCGTGAGTCTGTCGGATCCCATGGCTCCGCCATCTTGAAAAACTGGACAAGTGCGAGTCGGACTCGCCCACCGAGGGTTCCGTACCAATACTTTAAATAAAGTCTATATTTTTATGATTTAATTACAAATGTATTGTTTTTAGATATTTCCCTATACTTGTCGTATGAGAAGGTTTTATTTGCCAAATTTTATAGGTTAACGAAAAGTAGGTTCCCTATAAATTTTAATTTCCTGTAGAGTGTCGAAATATACGTTTTTTGCGGCATAAGTGGCCATATCTTTTTTCACGTTAACTTAGAAGCATGATTTATATGGAGAGTATATATGGTTTTATTTTTAACTCGATAACTCCAAGCGTTCGCGAGATAAAAGGACTTGACAGACAGACGAACGAACAGACAGACGGACATCAAAGCGATCCTATAAGGGTTCAGTTTTTTCCTTTTGAAGTACGGAACACTAAAAATAGCCATAAACTGAATCGACAAAAGACTTCTATTTAATTTTTTGTTTGTAATCTGTAACGATGTTAGCAAAATAGTATTGTAGCTACCTATGAATCTATGTACCAAAAATAACAATGGAGAAGATATATGTAACCAACCTAAGTCAATAAAGTACTAAAAGGTTGGATGTTTATGACCTACTCGTACATATCTTTGTTGTTTTAAAATTATCATGGTTTTGGAAAAGGTCACCATATAGTTAGTTTAGCCATTGTCCTGGGTTTGTTTTATATCAATCCCAAGAATAAAACGAGTTAAGAGAAAAATCGATGAAATGTAATATTCTATGAAACGTTTGTCGGCGATTCCAGGGCAAACTGTATAATTAATCACTATTAGTATAATTAATCGGGAGACTATCAGATCAGAAGGGTTAGGGGTCATCCACAAAGTACGTCACACGATTTTTCACCCCCCCATTCACACTTTTTCCTAACATATTTGACCTTGTTAGTATAGGCTGTCACATTTGGCTAGACCGCCCCCCCTCCCCATGGGTGTGACGTACTATATGGATGACCCCTTAGCGTAACTAGTCGCAACTCGCAACTTAGCTTCTCGTGTGACATGTCCGCGTCCTTTTTGTCTTACTAGAAAGAGTGAGACCTTAGTTTATACGGGAAGGAGGCGTCATAATATTAATTAATCCATACATAAAAAAGTAAGTCTATCTGTCGGTGTGAAGGTAAAAACCTTTTCTAGCTTAAACCGCGGAACCGATTGTGACGATTTGATGAAATTTGTTATGTTAATTTCCGATAATAAGATTTGACAAGGGTAGTTTTTATTCCGGAAGTCATCCCTTAATCGACCCCCACCCCCGTTGGACCATCATCATCATCATCATCATCATCATCATCATCATCATCATCATCATCATCATCACCACCACCACTTCCTTGGCTACGTCGGCGAACAAAACAATCACCGGAGCTACCCCTGCTCGGGGCCTCTGAGCCGAGGTCGCCGATATTACCGTTTACTATTCTTATCGCGAGCATTAAAATTTCGTTCCTCCGTACTTACCGGTAACCGAAATGATTTCGGTCCATCAAATAACCGGTTTTAGCAGGAGCGGCATAATATAACGGTACTTCAACGATATTTAACGGTAAATCGAAACCGGTTCCGAGCCCTGAAGTAAATAATGATACAATGTGATTCTGGATAAGTACTTTAGATATGTGAAGGACACCATCTCTTTGTACGTTTGACGTGTTAGGTTAGATCTCCTTTTGCAGCAAATTACGAAACAATTCGACATATTCATGTAGATTTCCTCAGGTGAGTTACCTACTAGATTTAGTCTGACGACTAATCCAATTGCAACTAGTTTTATAGAACAAATATGATCACTGGCGCAAATTGCTTGGCAGAGGGGAAATACTCAGTAATGCCACTCTCTAGGAAGTCCGCCTTGCTATAAGAGTGAGACGGACACCCGGACAGTATTTCGTCATTACATAAAAAACACGTATCTGACACTGACTCCAGGTAAAACGCAGTAAGAGTATATGACTTTAGTATGTAACTTTTGACGTTTTTCTCTACGACGTTTTAGAGTTTTTTTCAAAGTAGTTGCATGACAAAAAATTACGTGATTTTTGTTCACACTCTGTGTATTTCGTGCGTCTTCGTGAATTGAGTTAGTTGAGTACGTTATGTGGACGTTTGTGTGGACATAATTTACTGTCCTAGTATATACTCAAATTCAAGTCGGTCGCGGAACGGCGTATTTACACACTGTCATAGAAAGAGGTACTCGTACCTATCATTAGGGTTCCGTACCAAAATGGTAAAAAAGGAGCCCTTATGGTGCGACTCTGTCTGTCTGTCTGTCTGTCTGTCATAGTCAGATATCTCAGGAACTGCTGCTGCTATCGATTTGAAATTTGGAACCGTTTTAAAAGTCACTGACCTATGCCTACCAGATATAAAAAAAAATGTATAGGTACCTATTTTACCTTTTTTTAAAGGGGGCCAAATGCGAGGTCGAAAATTTTAAGTTATGCTATTGTACCAAGTGGGGTATCAAATGAAATTATGGCTTATGGGCTTAATTTGTAGATTCCAAAACCATTTTTATTTTTTTTCTTGATCATGTGTTTTTTGATTTAGGACGAAAAACATAAAAAAATACCATTCTCCCCTTTTATCTTCGATGTTACTAAACAGAAAAATATGTAATAATTACCAATTAATTTCGTCTAAAAAGCAAATTGTCAATGCAGCAACTGGTCTAAAAAGCATTTCGTCTAAGCATGTCATTCTCATTTCGTCTAAGTTCCAAATGATGTAAAATTGCACATGGTCTAAATTGCAAATTGTCTAAAATGCCTAAATGGTCTAAAATCATTATAAAACCTAAAGTTGCTGCAAGTTTGTACGGAACCCTCGGCGCACGAGTCCGACTCGCACTAAACCGGTTTTTTTAAAAAGCGTTTCACGTAATTAATGTTGTTTACAAAATCTGTTACATCAGAAAACTGAAAGTAGAGTACCTACAGTAGTGTTATTTTAGTTACATTATTATTTAATACATCGTGACATGAGCTGTCCCAGATAAGGATATCTGAGCATTAAGTAGTGAAATACGTGGCGTGTACGGTTTAAAAAATAGTACGGGTTTCACAGCCTCGTTTGTGATTTGCCGGTAGTTTTGTTATGAAAAAGACATGGCGTAAATTACAAATTTACCAGACTAGATCCACTTAATGCCTAAGAAGGACAAACCATATATCAATAAAATTGTATTTGTAATAAAACAACTTTAACAGATGCCCGGCCCGCCTCCCTTGGATGCAGATAGGCACGGTTCTGGACCCGAGCTGCTTAAGGATAGCAATATGATTGAGACTCGGATCCAGAATCTGTGTCCCCCACACGGCAAGAACGTCGATCAGTTGGGTCGACATGGCCTCTCCTGCACAAGACACGCCGGCCGTTTATACCGACACAGTGCCATTAACGACTTGGTTCGTCGCTCGCTTGCCACCGCCTCTGTACCTGCCATCCTGGAACCATCGGGTATGGCAAGGGACGATGGCAAGCGCCCTGACGGAGCCACGCTGGTGCCGTGGAAACTGGGCAGGGCATTGGTTTGGGACGCAACGTGTGTCGACACTTTTGCGCAGTCCCATATCCAAGCAACCCGCGCACAGGCCGGCGCTGCAGCTGACCAGGCTCAAGTCATCAAGCGCCGCAAATACTCGTCGTTGCTTAATGACTACGAGTTTGCGGCGCTTGCAGTGGAGACACTGGGCCCCTGGTCAGCTGATATGAAAACCTTTATGAGAGCCCTGTTGAAACGACTGATCGACGCCTCGGGGGACCCCAGGGCTGGCGCTTACCTCTCTCAAAAAATCGCTCTAGCGATACAGAGAGGTAACACCGCCAGCGTAATGGGAACTATGCCGCAGGCAGACTTGCTGGACGGGGTATTCTTTTTATAATTGTTTTTTTTTTTTATGTTTATTTAGTTTTTGGTTTTGTTTCTACTTTCTATTCTATACATTTACTTTTTACAGTACTTATGTTATTATTTGTACTACAATTAATTATTTCAAATACATCCCACTTTAACAAATTAAATCGCGTATGAGTCATTTTCAAAAAAATTGTACATAGTTAAGGGCCTCATAATAACAAAATCACGATCGCTTCCTCTGTGTTACGAAAGTTAGGCATACAAACTATATGGGTAACTCTCGTAACACAGAGGAATAAATTAAGTTTTGTTTTAATTAAATCCCTTAATTGTGTACAATTTTTTTGAAAATGACTCGTATATTACTTAATTTTTGTATGCCGACGTTTCGTAACCCTTTTCAGCGTTCGAGTCAGTGTGCCCCGACTACAAACACTGAAAAGGGTTACGAAACGTCGACACGTAAAAATGCAGTAATGTGCGCGATTTAATCCGTTAGTTGTTTTATTACAATGAGTGATAATCACGGAAACCATGACAATATTAAAATTGTATTTGTTTTGAATGACAATTTCTACAAATCACCCGTTGCATCTCAAACCGCAAACTCACAAGGCCACAGTATAATAGCTGTTATTTTTTTCCGACAAAAGGTACATCGCGCGGCTTGTATGTGAACAAACGCACTACAAGTATAGTTTTACGAATGCGTAAGAATGCTCCAGTACGGATCGCACTGCCTGCACAGGTCGTGACCTTGTATCGCGCGCTCCTAAACGGTCGAAGTTTGACTACTTGTCTGTCTTTATACTTTGGCAAGACGATCGCCTCATAGCTTAAAGCTTACGCGTAAATACGAGTAATACAGCACAAGGGGCATTCCAAAATAATGTCGGCTACGTGACGCCATTTTTTTCATACTTCCAACAAAGTTAGGAAGTACATTTTTGGTATCTCAATATTTTATAGCTTGGTTTCTGAATTGATAATGTCATTTAGGACTTTCTATTTGTTTTTAAGGTATCTGCCATAGCCGTCACGTCGCCGTCAAAGTAGACGTTTTCGTGGAATGCCCCACAACCACATTGATAGCCAATTGAAACGCGCAAGTGTAACGCGCTCTCATTGGCTGGTGGGTCATTCTCAAAAAATGATGTCCGTAGTTAGGGCTTTATAAAACAACCTCTTAATCCTGTTCCTTTGTGTAACGAAAGTTAACCATATAAATTGTATGGTAAGTTTCGTTACACAAAGGAACAAGATTAAGACGTTGTTTTATGAAGCCCTAACTACGGACATCATTTTTTGAGAATGACCCTGGTAATATGCTGTGTCGAGCGAGATAGGTTGCGGCCGTCTTGTGCTAGCCGTGCAGGAGGAAAGCTCGACACGAGATCTTCGAATCTCACGATTCTCGAGGGTGAGATTCTAAAAATACGGAAATGATTTGCATTTGATGTCGATTGATGAATACATCGAACGCGTCCGAATATTGCCTTCCGAATTCTCAGGCTATTTTTTTTTTTTTTTATTAACTGACGAACTCGCAGCCCCTCCTGGGCGTAGCGATTTTCGGACCGGGTGGTTGGCCGTGGCGTTCCCTGGGGTCGAACCAGGTCGCTAGCCAGACCACCCTGAGTTGGTCGGACTGGGTGGGAGCCGGGAGTGCCTGGGGTCGAACCAGGTCACTTAGTCCGGTCCACCTCGATATGATCGGGCTAGGTGGGGGCTTCACGCCTGGAGTCGAACCAGGTCGTTTGGCCAGGGCCACCTTGACTTTACGCTGATTGCTCAGAGTGAGCAACGGACCAGCGGGAAGGATGACTCGGGTCATCCTGTCCTTATGTGAACTTGTGTATCGAACTAATGGGAGTTTTAGGTGCCGGTTCGCTAAAACCTAGCCCAGCTAAGAAGACTCCGGCAAGAAACTTAGCTGGGCCCGAGCGAGGTCGGAGTGAATTCTCAGGCTAAATCGAGATGGACTCTATGTCAGATCGGATAGTTTCTCTATATTTTAGTTAATGTTCTATAATACTTCTACGAGTAATACCACCATAACTGTTTGAGTAATAGAAACCGGTCTTCGTTTATGAGCATCCAGTTTCATGCAATTTCCGTCATCGACTGCAAGTAAGATAAGATAAGATAAGATAGCTTTATTTCCCTTTTACAGTTTTGAATTTATATCTACATAAACAAATATACATTTAGTTACATTTATATATAAATAAATAAATAAATATTAGGGGACAATCTTACACAAATCGAACTAGCTCCATAGTAAGCTCAATAAGGCTTGTGCTATGGATACTAGACGACGATATATTTAATAGATACAAATACTTAAACTACTACAAACAAATACTTACTTTATACTTCCTTATTTATTTATTTTTTTATTCTTCTTCCTATTCTTCAATATAGGGACCGCCTAGAGCGGTGAAAGCCTCATCGACTGCAAGTACTGTTGTATAAATCCTATCCTACCTACTAATTATATTAATTAATAAATGTGTATATTGTTACAAATATGAAAGTCTGTGAAGATATTTGGAGGTTGTTTGTTACTCTATATAGTAACAAGCAACCCCCAAACGATTGTAATATTTTACATATAAAAAGAAAAGAGAAGAATATGACACAAAAAAAATATTAAAATTGTTACCTTCCAGTACCTATTACTTGAAATCTCCTTTTATAATTTTGTGTATAGAATATGTAAGAAGAACTTAACATACTGAAGTTGGTCCTTTGGAATAACTTTTCCACCAGAATACTTATTCAATTTGGATAAGGTTTAAGTAGTTTAATAACTTTCAAGACCAATTTCTGAAGTTCTTACTTAGTTGCTGCGAAGCTACGTGAGACTTAAAAACACCTAGGAACTAAAGTTAGGTTAACACGATTTCTTTTGTCTAATAGGCAGTCACCGACCGGTGTGTCTTATACCATTTTACTCAGAATCATGAGCACTTTTCATTTATGAAATAAAAAAAGTTGTCCTAAATATTCCAACTTTTCCGTACGAATTTTGAATCTCAGTTTCTTTACGCCCGAACTAAATACCTATAGAGTAAAATCGTAACGACACTGATAAAAAAAATCTCAGTTTCGTTACAATTTTACTGAGATTTAGAATTTGTACGGAAAAGTTGGGACAACTTTTTACGTAAAAGGTATATTTTTTCTGCAACTGACCCATCTATGTCATTTCGCACGAGTCTCGAGGTATCTTGGCCCAAGCCGCTAGGCGAAGGTACAAGACTCGGGACGAGTGGAATAGTATTTATTTTTTTTATTTGTGTATCAAGAATAATAAGATTGACATTGCCAGATAGATAGAGGACAGGGCCAAAAAACCCCCCACTGGAGTAACAATTACTCGGAAAACATCGGAAATGATCGTTTACCCTCGCTCCAGTTGCCCCTAGAAACGTGAAGTTGTCGATGGTAAACATTGATTAGCCCTTTGAAATAATTAGTTTTTCGGAGTTTTTGATAGGTAGTGGACAGTTAGTAAAATGGCAGGAAACTACGCCGCGAACGTTCCTAAACTGAAGGGGCGAGAGAATTATGACGACTGGGCCCATAACCAAATAAAACTAGGATGACAGTTGGAAACAGACTGACGTTTATTTCAAATGTTTTCGAACTGTACACTTACAGTAGGACACCGAGAGATGGCGCTACCAATGCTACTATTTTGTTACAACTATATTATCTATATAATTATAACAGATATTGCGTTAAAATATTAGCTCTAAATAGCGTAAGTTTTCTACACGATATTACCTTAGGTGGGTCCCAAATAAAACCCGTGACTGTACCTACCCTATAAATTTTGGTTTCCAGTCGAAATGTACGTTTTTTGCGGCATAAGCGGCCATATCTTTTTTTTACATTAACTTAGAAGTTTGATATTTTCACAGCTTCAAGGAATCATAGACCTGAGTGTATGGTTTTATTTTCAACTCGATACTTTAACGCGTTCCCGAGTTAAAGGGTCTTTACAGGCGGACGAACAGACGGACAACAAAGTTATAAGGCTTCCGTTTTTTCCTTTTGAGGTACGGAACCCTAAAAACATATGAAAGCCGTGTGGCTTTTCATAGTGGCTATCTGACAACGTTTTTGTGTGATATTTTATAGAAAGACCTCTCAATATTAGAAATATTAATGAAAAATCTACTTCAATATCATAAAAACTCACCGAACACAACAATGTTAAAATCATATTTTTAGACTGAAACCTATTGTAACGTGATGTCACGATAGAATACTTTATTTGGGCGAATCAAGAGCTTTATTCTGAAACCATGTTGAAATCTGCGTTTATCGTAACAGTTTCATAACAAAAGCAACCCTAAATTTTCAATAGTATTTAACAGTTTTTAATGTTTTTACCCGACTGCGGCGAAGCCCAAAGGAGGGTTATGTGTTTGACCTGTATGTATGTATGTCCGTTCCTATGTCCGCTCGTAACTACTCAACGTCACAACCGATTTTGATAAATGATACATCATTAGATTCCTTTTGATCGCGCGAGTGTCACTGGGTATAAAGTTCGTTAAAATAAACAAAATGGCGGATTTTATGCACTTTTAAAGTGGACCGCGGTCGGGTTTTTTTTAGTAAAAATATTTAGTTATTATATTTTTGAATTGGACTTTCCCACCCAACTTTGCACTCATAATAAAAGTTAAACGTTATGTATTAAACTCAAAACTTTAAAATATTTCCTTATTTCGTTTACTTTCGCGCACGGTAGGGGAGATGTGTGCAAAATGATCCCCTTAAGGGAAAAAAATTACTATGTTCAAAGTTGAAGACAAAAACACAAGATTTAAATCTTTATGAATAGTCCATTTTCTTACCTAAGTAGGTAACTGCATACTAATGTCTCGTGTTTTGTATGTTGTTTATTAATTACGTTATATTTTCTAAAAGTTTTGTAAAGGATCATTTTATACCTATGTATGTATAAAACGATCCCTAGGGTATTTTATATGAGCAAAAATTACCGTTCCTGATCTGGACTAAAAACTATTTATCTGCTACTTAAAATTTTGACAGTCCCCTAAGTAATTTATTTTGGCCATAGGCGGTATAGAGGCAGATGGAGGGCATAGACGGCACAGAGAATATTCTGCTTGCTTTTTTATAAGATATTCCATCTTTAAAGGCATTAAGAACCTTTAGCATGTCTTCCTAGGGCCAATTTAGGCGAGTAGTATTGCAAATAAAAATTCGCGGCATGATGTGTATAAAAAAACCGTTTATTGCACATTTCAATATATGGCACAAGTAGTCGCTCAGATACGATGGGGGATCATTTTACCTCGAGGGATCGTATTATTCACATCTCCCCTACATTTAATTAAGCGTTGTTAAGCCTACATATTTGACGTCAATGTACATTGCTCACCTATAGGCTTATGATGCTACACTTTGTCACGCGATAAATAAGTGATAAAGCATCCGTCACGTTCTGACAAATAGTGTGTGAGAGTGACGGATACTTTATCATTTATTTAGCGTAGCGTCATAAGCCTACTGAAAGTGTTAATACGATCTTATATAATGACGTAGTGGCGCGCGTGACGTCACACCTGGAGGGCGGGCGACAGGTTGCCGCGGTTTTTTGCGACCTGTCGCGCGCCTTCGAGATGATCGACCACAATCTCCTTCTCGCCAAACTGTCCCGCTACGGGTTCACAGGTGATTTTCATCGCACCATTGCCTCGTTTTTAAGCAACCGCAGACAGGCAACTTACGTCCTAGATACAAAATCCGAACTCGAACCTATAGGCAGCTGCGCGGTTCCGCAGGGGTCCGTTATGGGAAACAACCTGTTTCTCATCTTAGTGAATGACATTACAATCGCCTGTAACGAGCCCGAGTACGTAATGTTCGCCGACGACACATGTATCATAGTCAATGCCGATAACGTAGAAAACTTAAAGTCAAAACTATGCCTAATAATGAGTCATATATCAAAGTGGTTCTCTGCAAACGGGATGCTTGCTACTAAATGTGGAGAAGACAAATATCGTTCATTTTAAATTAAAAAAAAAACATGACCCATTAAACATAACATCAAATAATATACCTGTTCCTCAGGTCGATGCAACTAAGTACCTCGGCTTCATAATTGACCGCGGACTGACTTGGTCCCCACACATTGACTATGTATGCGACAAACAGTCTTCGGCGTGTTACGCGCTATCCAGGCTCGCCCCGACGTTATCAACTAGCAATTTAAGGAAAGCCTACTTCGGTTATTTTCATTCAATCCTGATACAAGGGGTAGATTTGTGGGCGACATCCGCCAGCCGAGACAAGTTGTTCAGGATGCAAAAACGGGCCTTAAGAATCCTAGATCGGAAACCGATGGATCACCCGGCTCGTGACATATTTAAAAAACAGAATATATTAACGCTGCCGTGTATATATATCCAAACAGCTTGTGAATATGTCAGAGTTAATCTCCATAAGTACCAAACTTACGGCCAACTGAACCCGAGAACGTCGCGCCGGCCGCACCTGCTAGTTAGTACCGCCGCGACGGCGGCTGGTAAAAGCGCGCGCGGAACTCAGCGTTGTCGGCCCTAACATTTATAACTGTGTCCCTTCAGACATTAAAAATGCAAAAAGTAACGCCATATTCTCAAAGAAACTTACAGCACTGCTATTAAGTCTTGCTTGCTATGACGTTAATGAGTTTCTACAAAGGGATCGTTGACCCAATCATTATGTGAACTTGTGTAACATTGTACTATTGTTGTTATAATATCGAATAATGTAATAATGAATGTCATGTAACGTAATATAATGTAATGTAATATAATATAATGTAATCCCAATAATACCTATCTATTTGACATGTAATTGATGTGTACAATTATAAATAAAGAATCTGAATCTGAAAAATCTGAATCTGAGTCGCAGCCAACTGGTTTAATTAGCCATTTGGTAAATTGCCTAGCCTTTTCACTAAACGGCGTCTTTTAGTTAACTGCCTGGATGAAATTTAGCCAATGCGTCAAAGTATCAATTAACAATATGGCTGGCCAATGCTTAGGCCGTTCGTTTAGTATGGTAACTATGAAGTTAATGAAATAGCTGGTAACTATGAAAATGGGTTTTGATTAGGGATTTCTTTCTAAACAATTATGACCCGCCAGCAGGTCGATGAAACCCTGCTGCACGGGACTTCTATTTCTGCTTTGCTGGCCAAGAGCATATCGGACCATGCTCAGTGAAAACCGGCCAAGAGCATATCGGACCATGCTCAGTGTAGGGTTTCATAGCCGTAACTATAAGGTAAAAAACCGGTCAAGTGCGAGTCGGACTCGCTCACCGAGGGTTCCGTACAAACTCGTAAGTAGATACGTGAATAGTTCAACAAAAACTGTATGGCCGTTAGCTTAGTAGGAGCAAATAAGTATGTGAACGATTTTTGAAAATTTCTAAAAAACGATGCAATTTAGGAAAACCGTTTTATTTTTCCTGTAATATTTAGGATGATATTAATAATTGGTAATTATTACAGATTTTTCTGTTCAGTAACTTCGAAGATAATAGGGGGGGAATGGTATTTTTTTGAACGTTTTTGGTCATAAATCAAAAAGTACAAAATTAAGAAAAAGACCAAAAATTGTTTTGGAATCTACAAATTAAGCCCTTTCATTTGATATCCCACTCGATATAATAGCTCTACTTTTGTTTTTCCACACCCCATTTCGGACCCCTTTTAAAAAAAAAGTAAAAAAGGTATAAGATTTTTTTTCTATCCAATAGGCTCGAATCAGCGACTTTTAACACTATTCCAAGTTTCAAGTCGATAGCATCAGTAGATCCTGAGATATCTTGCTGTGACAGACGGACAGACAGACAGACAGACAGACAGACAGACAGACAGACAGACAGACAGACAGACAGACAGAGTCGCACCATAAGGGTTCCTTTTTTACCATTTTGGTACGGAACCCTAAAAATACGATGTAAAAAAGTACAACAACAAAAGAGCGTATCTTCATAGCAACTACGTTCTTTTGTTGAGAAGCGCAGTTTATCGGCAATAACTCAAAAACGGTTAATTCGATCTTGTTGAAAATAATTTTCGTTGAGTTGAAAGTATTAATTAAGCGTTACCTTCGCGATTTTTTCGTATTTTTCGGACACACGGTTTAGAAGATAGAGGGCGGGACGACGACGACACAATTTACACAACTTTTGGAGCGATTATTTCCAAATATATTCACTTAATCAAAAGCATTACTTTGAAACCTTATAGTGTTTTTTAAAGAGCTGTCGAACTATGTACCACGCGTTGATATTTGCTGAATTTTTTTTATTTTAGCTTCTGTTACATGTATGGTGTGCCCCCCATAATAATATTTATTTTAGTTGTTTAACTACCAAGCTAAGTAGCGGCTTATACAAGACACCTATATTCCAAATGTTCATCGATATCTATCATGTAGTTTTTGAGTAAAATGCCTGAGACATACAGATAGACGGACAGACGGACAAACGGACAGACGGACAGACGGACAGATCGACAGACGGACGGACGGACATGACGAAACTATAAGGTTTCCGTTTTTGCCATTTTGGCTACGGAACCCTAAAAAGGAGTTTTTGCCCCGAGCCCCCCTTGTGAGATCAAGTTCTAGGACAGAGAATAGATTTATACAACTAAAATTTGACTGACTCGGCTAGGCGTTTGATAGAAGGGCTACTTAACTAAATGGAGCCGTTTAATGAAAATGCTAGGCAACTGACCAAATAGCTAATTAAGCTAGTTGGCGGCGACATATTACAAATTTCGGTAACAACCAATTATGAGCCGAAATTAATTGAATTCGACTCTTAAGAGGAAACAGTAAGGCCGAGAGAATTGAAAATTAGGTATTTGTAAAATGTGTCGCTGTCCCGCATTGCCCGCCTCTCCCCCGCAGAGCGCGATAGAGACAACTGCAGCTTGGACCGAAAATACCTTTTAAAATTTTATGAAAACAACGTTTCGTAGTCCCCTGATTTCTTCCCCAAAACTTAACCTATTTAACTAATTTTTTCATTAAACATTAAAGAAAGGCTTTGGCCGTGTTCCTATGTTTTCCGTTTTTAGGGTTCCGTACCAAAATGGTAAAAAAGGAACCCTTATGGTGCGACTCTGTCTGTCTGTCTGTCTGTCTGTCTGTCTGTCTGTCTGTCTGTCTGTCTGTCTGTCCGTCTGTCACAGCAAGATATCTCAGGATCTACTGATGCTATCGACTTGAAATTTGGAATAGTGTTAAGAACCGCTAACCCGAGCTTATAGGATGTAAAAAAAATCTTGTAACTTTTTTACCTTTTTTTTAAAGGGGTCCGTAATGAGACTTTGCAAATTGAAAGTAGGGCTATTATATCGAGTGAGGTATCAAATGAAAGGGCTTAATTTGTAGATTAAAACAGTATTTTTGTATTTTTTTTTAAATAAGTAGTTTTTGATTTATGGCGAAAAACGTTAAAAAAAATACCGTTCCCCCCCTATTATCTTCGAAGTTACTGAACAGAAAAATCTGTAATAATTACCAATTATTAATGTCATCCTATATATTACAGGAAAAATATAACGGTTTTCCTAACTTGCACTGTTTTTGAGAAATTTGCAAAAATCTTAACACATACTTATTTGCTCCTACTAAACTAATCGCCATATAGTTTTTCTTGAACTATTCATGTATCTACTTATGAGTTTGTACGGAACCCTCGGTGCGCGAGTCCGACTCGCACTTGGCCGGTTTTTTTTAATAATCTAGTCAAATTTGTTCTCTGGGTGTCTGAACACAGCGGAAAATCTGGCATTTTTTTTAGGTTTTTGAAGGTTAATATCTCTTTGAGAATCAATTTATCGTAAAAAGGAAAACATAGGAACCTATAAATAGTAGCCATAGATTTTTGGACAAAAAAATATTGCTCTACTGGCATTAACCAGGGAGGAAACAGGGGACTACGTTTGTATGGAAAAACTGCCCTCATGTTTCCTCTTAACCCAGTTTATTATTAGAATCATTCGCAGATGCATCCAATAAATATTAATCAGAAATATGTAATTATATGAGCAATTAATTAATATGGAAATATCCGATTATTTCTGTGGAATTAGGTAATTACCAGACATAAAAGTTTTTGTGGCACGAATAAAATTGTCATAGGAACTTCCCAACGATGTTACTTTATCGATAAATTGTATTTTTTTATGACACAATGATACAAATTAAAATAAGTAATTAAAAAACATTTAATTGTAAGGTCAGGTACAAGTTTTAAAGTTATTCCCATAAAAATAAATGTCTATGACTACTAATACTACTATCCATATTTTTTTTTAACTTTTCCATATATTTTTTGAATACTGAGTAGGTAATATTATATTAGATTATACTTTTATGCTACACAATGTCATACAATTTACCTAAATTGACAACCTTTCATTTTTTTGAGCCTTTAATTTTATTGGTTCTCTGTATTTGGTTTGAAAAGACGAATACGCATCAGCGTATTCGTCTTTTCAAAAGCATTTTTCGAAAGCATTTTGTCTCCTGAACACTACACTATTTTTATAATTTTTATATATCGCTTAATAT
This sequence comes from Eudemis profundana, assembly GCA_947034925.1. Classification (NCBI taxonomy): domain Eukaryota; kingdom Metazoa; phylum Arthropoda; class Insecta; order Lepidoptera; family Tortricidae; genus Eudemis; species Eudemis profundana. Next base: position 10,688,998 of record OX344811.1, read on the forward strand.
AAAAAATACAAATAAATAAAAAATATGTTCTCATTTTACTAGTTCTACGGCACACTCACTCTTTTGCCACAGAAAAAATAAGCTGTCATAATTTTGAATTTGACATTGTCAATGTATACTGTCAGATCGCTTACTTTTTTCGATCGCGATAAGACTAAAGTAATGGTTTATTCTACCGTAGAACTGTAGGTACGCCCTTTTAGAATAAGTAAATATTAATATATTAATTATAAATTAATTACAAATCCTGGTGAAACAAATAAACTTGATAGTTTATTTCGTAAATCGGGAATCGTATATACATTTTAAAGTGTTCTTAAAATGAAATGTTGTCAATTGGCCTTTGTTGCAAGGCGCTTTTGGTTTCAGTTTACTTTGTATGGGAATCGATTGAAGAGCATTAAAAGAAGGTTTTGTGTAAGAAACACGACAATAAAAACATTTTCTTATACATGTTGATGTTTATTTGAATTTTAAAATCCCTAAAAAGTATGTCTATGAATTACTAAAATTACATATTATCATTAATGTATAACATCGATGGGTAGTGATCATTATTTTAGTTTTTAATTTATTCGGTGAACTCAATATCTACTATGAAATGTCACTTCGATATAATGAAACAGTTATCGATAATTTTAATATCGGAGGGAAGTCCCTAGTTAATTGACGTTTATTGCCACAATAACTTCTCTATGTGTGGTAATTACAAAATTAATCTTAACTTGGAAATTGATACTCCATTGAAATTATGTACACCGGCATACTAATTATGTTTTAATCAACCAGGTGTGGAAAATGGTAAGTAGGTAGGTAGGTATGCTAGTAAGGCTCATAGAGTCATAGTTCAAGACAGGTTCTAATACAAATAAAAACCGGCCAAGTGCGATTCGGATTTCGGACGAAGGGTTCCGTACTACCGTCGTCGAGTAAAAAGCCGCCAAAGAACACGTTTATTGTATGGGGACCCACTTTTATTTTTAATTTTATTTTGTTTTTATTATTTGTTGTTATAGCGGCAATAGGAACACACAATTTGTGAATATATTAAGTGGTAACAGATAGCTGTTACCATTTTTAAAATCGAGCAAAGAATGCCAAAAAAACACGTTTATTGTATGGGGACCCCCTTTAATTAAATATAAATAAATAAAATAAATATTAGGGGACAATCTTACACAAATCGAACTAGCCCCATAGTAAGCTCAATAAGGCTTGTGTTATGGATACTAGGCGACGATATATTTAATAGATACAAATACTTAAATACATAGAAAACATCCATGACTCAGGAACAAATATTCGTGCTCATCACACAAATAAATGCCCTTACCGGGATTCGAACCCAGGACCTTCTGCTTCGTAGGCAGGGTCACTACCAACTAAGCTAAAGCGGTCAAACTTGTCTTGATGAGATGATGATGATGATGATGGTTTGTGACACAAGATGGTCTGACGACCGGATTAAGGATAACGCACACTTAACGTCTCGGCACCGTACCGTCAACGGGCCGTCTCGAGCCGCTCAGTATTCTTTGTTAGAAACTCCATACTGTAACGCACACTTATCGCCATCGGAACGGCAACGACTCGGTCCGGCACCGACAACCACCAAACAAGCGTTGCGTGGGCGACTCGCAGCCGTCGAGCTTACATCATGCCTACATCATGCCACCGCCATGCTTGCGTCTCGCCGTCGGCGCGAAGACGGCGTGGACACGGCTTGCAGACGACACGCTGCCGGTGCCAGATTGTATAATTGGATACAGTAATTTCGTGTCAATGTCACTGTTACTTTTGACAAGCGGATGTTTGAGCAACATGTTTTAACGCGTAGATGGATACGTTCTTAGGAACAGTTGGTTTGATATTTATTCTAATGAAATGAAATTCTAATTAAAATTAAGTTGCGCTAGTTGATAATCTTCTTATTCTGGAAATTATTCCCAACGTGCGAAGTAAGTTGCGGTAAAAAAAAGAGATAGTCTATGGAGTAGGAAAATTACTTTGACGTCTTTGACATTTCCTTCAATATGTATTTTGAAATAGCCCATACTTTATTTAGTGTAATAAATAGTACAACTAATATTCTGAGAAAGTAGTTTCCTACGGCGGCCTGGATATTGGATCAGAAAAATAAGAAATAAGTGGAAAAAGTAAGCGTATGTATAAACTTAATTTACGATGTTATTCAATACATTTTCATTGCGATATATTTTATGTGATACTCATTATTGTCTTTATTATTTCAGTATTAATGGATCGCCACGGTCTCAAAAACCTTACGATACATTTTATAGTGGAAATTTTATCGGAGTTCGAAAATCAGACGCACAAGAAAGCCCGAGTTATGTTCCCGCGATATTCCCTAAAATATATATAGAAGGCTAATTATTCACAAGCCTAGACAACAACGCCTGGTAATGCGAAGAACCAAGAAAATCTTAAATCCTTACGGTGGAATCAATATCAGCATTGAATCGCATTTAGCTGGATAATTACAGACACACTATACACATTGCGCGTCCATAGCATGCTATTACATGATTTCAGCTGCTAAAGGATGCCATCACATGCTCTCAACTGCTAAAAGATGTCATCGCAAGCTTTCAACTGCTAAAGGATATTTATTGCAAGCTACTTTGTTAAAATTAAATCTTTTAAATCAGATGTTTTATTTATTCTATACAAGTGATAAACAGTTTGATCTCTCCACATTGGAAATACGTCTTGAAAAAACTTCTTTAGGATTATTTCTTTATTTGCTTTCCTATTGTTGTTCATTGTTTGTTTTCGAAAGGCTTATTTACTTAGGGCGCGGCCCCATGTCGACGGCACGGCGCCGTCCACCGTGGAACGGCACGACGCCGTCACCGTGCGACGGTACGGCGTCGTGCCGTCGGACGGCGCCGTCAACGGCGCCGTGAACGGTGCCGTGGACGGTGTGACGGCGCCGTGAACGGTGCCGTGAACGGTGTGACGGCGTCGTGGACGGTGTCGTGTACGGCACACGGTACCGTGTGCGGCGCACCGCACACTGCACTCTTCCCGCTACACTGTGGATCGAAAATCGACTCTCCATAGAAATAGGGACTTATTTTTGTAAGTGTATAATTTTTTTATTGAAATCGTATCTGTAGATGATTAGGCGAATAAAAACACGTAATTTTGAGAAACTAAACGCGAAAACGTTGGTGCGAGCTAGGAGCCAGCGACGCGGATATAATTTTTGGTAAAGCACTGACTGGCGGTGATTTGCAACTGCGCGCTGCCGGCTTTCGAGCTACCCACCAATGTTTTTATAAACTTTATTGCATAAAACGAACACTAGATGGCATTACAAGTACCAAAATAGTTAAAAATAAACTTATCCTATCCTAAAACATAAAAATGATTTGCGTCGCCTACAGTATCCTTTCATCATTTTTAGGGTAAAAAATGATTTTGAGAATGGGATTTGGCTAAAAAACCGACGACTCATAATTTTTTTTCTTTAATTTTGTATGCTATACGAAAAAACGGAATAAAGAACGGAATTTCTATCTTTCTTTTTTTATCTCTCTCTCTTTCTGTCTTTCTCTCTTTCTCTCTTTCTCTCCCTCTTTCTTTCAGTCTCTTTACTCTTTCTTTCTTTCTCTCTCTCTCTCTTTTTGTCTTTCTTTCTTTCTTTATTTCTCTCTTTCTCTCTCTCTTTCTTTGTTTGTTTGTTGCTTTCTTTCTTTTCTTGCTTCCTTCCTTTCTTCCTTCTTTCTTTCTATCATCCACCCATTCATTCATCTATTCATTCATTCATTCAACCATCCAGAAGATTACGTATCTCTCTTCAAGATAACCTTTAAGGACATCATAGAAACTTTTAGAAATATGGGTCTTTGAACTACACTTCAGTATATGGCGATATTTCTCGAAGGAGTGAAAGATATAGCACTATTAGAAAGAGACAGCTATAAAATAAATAAAAATAAAATAAAGATGATTTATTTCCGGTAAAAGAAACCCATATGTACAAATTAAATTATTGCAAGTTAAATAAAAATGCTAATGTTCGAGAAATGTGCGAAAGAATACCAATAATATAATTTTTAGTATGATTTAAAGAAAGTTTTATGCCAGCAATTTTTTCTGTCTTCCGGCCGCTTTCCGACTCCGTCGAACAGAAAAATTGTATATAAACCTTGGACAGTAAATAAAGAAAGCCTCCGATCACATGTAATTGTCGGTTCTTACGGTAAATTGATGATTCTAGATTCGCCGCAGTGTGAGATTCGCCTAAAACAAAACTACCGAGCCGTGCGCCGTCCACCGGTGCGGTGTGCCGTTCACGGCACCGTGGACGGCGCCGTCACACCGTTCACGACACCGTTGACGGCGCCGTCACACCGTCCACGGCACCGTTCACGGCGCCGTCCACGGTGCCGTCCGACGGCACGACGTCGTACCGTCGCACGGTGACGGCGCCGTGCCGTTCCACGGCGGACGGCGCCGTGCCGTCGACATGGGGCCGCGCCCTTAGTTGTTTATACGAGTATGACAAATTAAAGCAACAATGCGTTTGAGTTGGCCACTCTGGTTATAAACATAGCTTCGTTTGACTCCAGTCACAACAAGAAAATCGTCAACCTGTAATAAATAAATGATATTTTCAATTAGTTTTCCTACCGTAAAAGGAAAAAAATTAGGCGTGATTCATTTCCTTAAAAGAGCACTGTACTTACGTTTAGACTTGTTTTATAAAGTGTGTATGTTAGGCGCTGATATTTTGATAACTAATATGGGCTCGTATTAAATAACTATTGCCTTTAATTTATAGCTCGTAAATATTTCTTAGATGTTCTGCTAAAACTATTTATTTGCTTTTTGAGGCTGAAACTCAGCAGTGTATGTTACACTTTTAAAACCGATTTTGTAATAATATCCATTTTTCTTGTCGATTTTCCAACAAATTGCTTTAAAATAGTATGTCCCAACTTTCCATGCTTCTTTAATTACTCAATTATTAGAAAAATATTAGAAAACATTTGTACATTTGTATCAAATTGGTATGTCATTATTTGACATAATCCCGGAAAGTTTATGCTAGGTGGCGTTACTGTCGAGCACGTAGGTTTGAATCGACAATCACCAAAGAGTAAAGTAATATATAGGATATACAATCACCGACCGCGAACCGCCATGGAGCTGCCGTTTCGCGGTAAGCGCGCTGCCGGCGCTGTAGGCGGCCATTCATTTATTGCGTAAGACGATTTTTACCAGTTTTGGACCCCCCCCCCCCCTATTTAATATTTATTACGTAAGAATCTAAAGGAAAATGATTTTACGTTTGGGCTGTTTTAATTTTTATTTTTCTAAGAATCATTTTTGTAGGGACGTTTATTTGCAGATACTTCTTCTTAACTTAAGAGCCTTGCTCTTGTCGGTGAAGCAATCGCCAGTCCTTCCTATTCTGCGCCAATTCCTTTACCTCCAGATACTAATAGTTTTTAATTTTTTAGTAAAATACCTATACGCAACCGAGCACGCGCCTACGCTCTCGCGCGGATTTTTCAATAGTTATGATTATTTTGCGCATTTTTATGATCTTACGTATGAACGATCAAAACTCCCTCCCACCCCCCTGTAAGAAAAAATAAGACATGGTTGACCCCTCCCCCTAAATCGTCTTACGTAATAAATGAATGGCCCCTAGTGTATTAAGCTCAACTATCCCGGTATCCTTTAACTTTAATTAAGTAATTGAAGCAAGTGGTCGCTCAAGTTGAAACCATTCAAACGGTCTTCCTGTTTATCGCTGTAAAGTCAATCAATCACCACAAACAGCGCAAAACTTTGAACGAAGAATTGCCGTCAAACGAAGTTATAGTCACCAAAAACCTTTTACTGACTGTTTTGACAGTTAGTAAAAGGTTTTTGGTGTTGATTTTTCAATAAAATTAATCGCGTCGGGAAGGGTCATAGTAAGTTCCCAATGAGGGTAAACTTTTATTACAAGCTTTTATTTAGTTTTATCTGTCCCCTGTCTGTGTCTGTAATCAAATCTTGCAAGTTAAAATTGGCTCACTTCCCGTCGGGGCCAAGCGCGCCTATCATAGAACGTCTCGAAAAGTACAGATATTATACTGCAAACCATACTGTTATTGAATACTGCCTTGCCCGTATATGGTGCAGTAGAGGTATATTTAGTTCAAGTCAATGTTTTCTAAAGATTATTAAATATTATCGTGAAAACAATCGAAATATCTAAGGTTTTCCCACTGCTAATTTCACTGATTAAATGACAAAGGACACCATCTTTAGAACTAACATGCAATTGCGCCTTTAAGATTAATACCATGTACATATTAGCATAATTTGAAACTAAAAGTTTTTTGCTGACATTTTATATTTTTTTGGCTTTTTGAGAGCTCTCGTCTCATTTCGCGTTAATAAAGTGTATCGAGCTATAAATAAAACACATTTCAAACATAATAGTTGATACTGTGGAAGGAAACAATGACCGAAAACCGACCGATTCGAATCACTTTAAGCAGAAATTAAACAAGAATTTAATTACTTTGGTAATTTTTTAAATAATATATATATATATATATATATATATATATATTTCTTTTAATATTGTGGAACTGAAGACGATACAATAATGAGAGATTCGTTCAATCTTAGGTAATATGTGACATGCTATTATAGGTGGGCCGCAACTAATAACTAATATACATTACAAATTACAATAGACTTAAAACTACATTTTTTAGATATGTAAAGGGTCTCTAGGCGTCAAAACAAGATAAATAAAAAAAATAGGAAATTAATAAAGATATACTAAAATAAATAGAGAAATGTAAAGGGTCTCCGTTGTCAAAAACATGTTTTGGAGGTGTAAAGGACCTCCAAAGTTCAAAAGACAAAATGGGAAACATGAAATAGGCTATTAAACTAACAATCATTAAATTTACATGAAATGTAAAACATAACATTACATTACAGACCGTTTAAATAAAAATAAAATATTCCTACGCGGTTTTGTCCGTTCTACTTCTCGGGATCGGGACAATGGTGTCTAGGGAGAGCGCGGTGCCGAAGCTAAAGCGTAAAGGTCCTCTTGACAATTTAATGAAAGGGGTACACCGAGCGATGCTGTCCCTGCCTGTGTCATAGGAAGCTTATGTAGTCTTATTATTAAATTTTCGTTGCGATGTTTTGCGTGTCACTTTACTCCAAATGCTGTAAAGTATTTCTAGCTTGTGGAGGACAAATATTTATGTTATATGCCGTTTAAAAACTGTCTGTAAACTGAAATTTATCAGAGGATAAATATAAAAACCAACTAGAATTATATACACCACATAAAAATATTGAACTGAAATTGTTTCTCTACAAATTCATCTATTAAAGGGGTTCCCAATCTTTTTCAGCCCGTGGCACACTTACAAGTTTAGTACTTCGCCTCGGCGCCCTACAGTAGTTCGCTCAAAATTGGTATTGTTGCTTTATAGTTACTCGCGAATATTTGTGGTTTTAGATAATGATAGAGGATCGACTCACGGCGCCCCTCTTTACTTTCTACGGCGCACCAGGGCGCCGCGGCGCACAGTTTGGGAACCCCTGATGTATTACTTACATGGTTGCTTTACAGGCTTTAATTAAAAGTTTCAATTAAAACTTTAATTCAATATTGGTACTGTTGAACTATTATGTTTAGGTACCTTTATTTAGTTTCAAAGTCATTCTTATCACAATAAACAGAGAGACATGGTATATATCTCAAACTTTGGGGTGAGTTATTTGAGATATCGACTTTTGATTAATATCTATAATTTAATACTCCAATTAACTCATTATTACATTCATCATATTGTATCGTTATTAAGTAACATTTAGGCAATTATACGAGTATAATAGATGTAGTTTTTGTACTTATATACAATACAAATAATACGTCTATTATACCATCGTTTTAAACTCATTATTTTTCCCTTATACTGGGAAACAGGTAGACGGATGATCGAAAGTGGTCACTGCTGCTTATAGACATAAGCAACGGGTGCCGTTCAATTGTCATACAAACATTTTGCATAATTTCATTAAACTACGTTCGAACAACATAATGCACGTTTAGCATACAAACAAAATGAATATTGTTTTTTACATAATTTTCAAGTAGCATAATACTCATTTACCATAACAACATTTGGTATAATGTTAAAAAACCGAATGACATTTGGTATAAAGTGTAAGAAGTATAATGATCATATGGTCTAATAATATTTGATATAATATACATTTAGCATAATTGTTAAGTAGTATAAAAACATTTATTATAATAATCAAGTGATATAATGCCATTGGACATAATGTTCATTCAGTATAACGATGAACTAATAACATTTAACATCTAGCAATTCTAACCTAACTTGGTAGGTTAGGTTAGAACTTTGATCTCTCATAAATCTCATAATAAAGAACTGTTGCTAAAAAAGTTAGGTTATATTTAGAATTGTGTCCTTACAAAATAAACAATTGATAGAAAAGGGGCTTAGATTAGGTTAAAACATTTAAGCAACTAGAGTTCTGCACGAGTTCTTAGCTATGGAAAGGGCAAAAAAGGGGGGACGGGGGGGGGGGGGGGGGCGAAGCCCCCGCATGAAAAAAAGATTAGAGAGAAAAAGTAGGTTAGGTTAAGTTAGGTTTAGGTTAGGTTTGAACTGCGTCCCTCAACAAAAACGAACTGCTGGCAGAAAAAGTAGGTTAGGTTAAGTTAGGTTTAGGTTAGGTTTGAATTGCATCCCCTAACAAAAACGAACTGCTTGAAGAAAAAGTAGGTTAGGTTAGGTTTCAACTGCATCCCCTAGCAAAAACAAACTGCTGGCAGGAAAACTTCACCTATAGACTGAGAATGTTATGACGGAAAGAAACTTGGTTAGGTTGTGAGCTTTTTCTTTATAAAATATAAATATAAAAAAATATTTAAATATTAAAAAGTAACAATTATACAACTAGTTTATTATGAAAATTGCTAGTTATGATTTATGAAAGTATGCGCTTCGTTGTTATACAAAATGAATGTTATGTTTTTTTAAATATTATACAAGGTGACTTGTATTTGGTAATTATAAACATTTACATTATGAGTATTGTCTATTATGTTTAATGAAATTATGCAATTTGTTTTTATTCATTTTATTTTTATACTACTTAATTACTTATACATATTGAAATTATGCAATTCGTGTTATGCAAAATGAAACTTAGCAAATTGTTTGTATGCAAATCATTACACACCCATAAGCAACACCAGATGCTTTACCAAACCAAAGTGGTGCCGGTCACGACGAAATTGGCACCCTTTGTAAAAAATCCATATTTGTAGCGCAGTGGAAAAATATTACCAGAAAGTTAATTCCAGGCAGAGATTATATGTTTTCTATGTTGTCTATTGTTTGCAATACCTTATTGACTTATGTAGGATTATTTTAATGAAAAGTGTTAACAGGCCTTCGTTACAACCGTTTATTTACCACGAGCCTTTGTGTAATTATTTGGCGGTATACCTATTAGCTTTGTTGTCAATTTCGATACATCCCACCTACACGGTATGTTGCATTAGTAAAATTAGAGATAGGTAGATAGTTGCCTATTTGGCAGTCAAACATGTATTTTGCGCACAGCTAAGTACTTAGGTAAAAAAATTGGAAACTAAATCACGTTTCTAGACCCGCCTTTGTAGGCTTATCGTTGCCCGTATAACCTGTAAGCGGGTTTAAAGAAGAATTTGAACGTGGCGATCGAAAATATAATTATCTAAGAACGAATCGTCAGTTACAACAGCTATTGAAGTACCTACTAATAAACACTGAAAACTTTGCGTTTTTTAGGTCAAATAGCGGTGGCGACCTCATTGTGTGAGGCATAAATCTTGAGCAGGTCAATACGGCTATTGACTTGAGGTGGGAATAGTTTGAGGGTTTAGATCACGGCAAAATGCGTACTTGCGGCTTCCGACAAATTAAAGTAAGGAGCAGTGGGGTAGATTCAAACATGAAGTTATTTCGAAAGTTACGAATTTCTGGTAATCCACGCAACATATTGTGTATTACGCTAACACTATTAACACTAGACACGTCAATAGCGCTTCGACTAATTGTACAGCTCAGAAACCTTGCATAGGTTAGTAGAAATCCGTAATTTTCAGAATTACCACACGTTCAATGCACTTCAAAAGCTGTGATTTGGGCGGATTTTCGCATCCGCATCCGCGGATCTTCCGCATTCATTTGAGAATCCGCATCTGCAACGAAACGATTCGGGGCTTATGCGGATGCGGGTTTGTGCAAAACCGAGGTTCAGCGGGAGTGCGTGCGACGTGTGTGTGCATGTTAGTTTACGTATTACTTTCAACGGTTTGCCAATTAAGAGTCTGTGGCGTGGCGACGCTCCTGTCATCTGTCAATTCTGAGATGTTCTACAACGCGCTATCGAAGTTTTCTAAGTTGGATTTTGGTCCCCAGGCACAACACCCGCCTGGAGAGAGATCTCTCTATTGTCCTCTCTTACCACAGTGGTGACCTCCGACAATGGATGGACATAAACGCAACTCTGACGACTATGACGCAGCTTCACAGTAAGCCAGACGAGTTTACCATCTAGCATGCCATCTAATCATGCCCTGGTATACTCAGCTACTAAGTGTTTCGTTGGTACTATTTGGGTACTATTTATTGGCAGCATCAGATTCTGGATATCTTTACGGTGTACGCCATCTTGACGGTCACCGTAATTTGACTACTGTAGAATCGTCAGCCTGGTACAAATCACCGGAAATTTTGTGTCACTATCTCCTGGGCAATTTCTTTAATGTAGCAATTAAACCGATTATTATTTGATTGATGGACAATGCAAATCTTAAGCAGACTAAAAGTAGCAAATAAAGATATGGACTAGGGAGTCAGAGAAGTTTGTGGTCAAATTATCATTCAAGTCAACAATAAAATTAAACTAACGATGCTAACAAGTATCTGTAGCTAATATCGCCTCAACTGGCTGTTAATCTCCTCAAGGTTAACTTCAAAAGTCCCGTCACAAATGCTGCAAATGGCTAGTCATTTTATTTATTTTTTTATTTCCTTAGACTGGCCAACAGGCAGACGGCCCACCAGATGGCAAGTGGTCACCGCCACCTTATACTTAGTAATACTTACATTTTGTGTAAAAACATGACACGACACTGCCTGCTTAAAAGATGATTTGGAGATGTCTGCGTTGATCGTTAATTTCGCGCCAAAATCACGATGAACACGATAGATAAGTTAACGCCTACGCGTTTACAAAGCGTCCCGGAATTGGTATGTCAGCTGTTAGCAGTCAATTAAACTTGAAACATGTACTTGGTATTTTCCTCTTCACATTGAATTGGAAACGGGAAAATCATCCTGAGAGCAATTTTCACAGAACAATACTTCTGAAGGAAGGATTACTCCTACGTCAACTAAAATTATCTGCAATTTCCAACATAAAACAATTTTCAGCAAACCAAGATAAATAAAAATAACTTCCAGCGTTCACAAGTAAAATAACCTTGTCCAGAAGTCAAGGATATGGCATTCAGTGCCTTACAAAATCATGTATATGTTAATGTTCGAAAACGATCATTGTACGTCTGTAGTGCGACCGTCTGGCGCCTGTCGCTCTCATGTCGGCTGTACACACTCGAGAGCATCTTGCCGAGAGCTTCGAGCGTACATCTCGTGTGAATGGTGGTTCGTTCGTGGTCGTGTGGTGACGTTCGGTCGGAGACTGCCCTTGTAATCGACCGCTTCTTGCGTTGAACATCATCAGATAAGAGCATTTGCTGAGCCCTGAGATCTGTCCCTGTTGCCACTAGGTACCATATGATCTAAGTTCTTTGGGCATAGTTTTGAGCTTATGTTACTTTTATTCAAACAATGTAAAATGTAATTACTGTTGTGTTTGAGGCTTTCTATTATGCTTAATTTTAATATATTGGCCACGTGAACATAGCCGCGTGCTTGTAGGTTATGTTAGCAAACATTGAATGAAAAAGTGAGACATGGGTCAAGATGATTCCTTTCTATATGTACGAGATGATCCTTGGGCACCATCTCGTAACATATTTTTGTTTAATTTTAAATATCTAATTACTTAATATGAGTAAGATGTACGACTATTTTAAATGTAGAATATGTTTCATTATTGTGTTCTTTTTTGTTGTTATAACCTTTTTCCTCATAAAAATATTTGTTTACTCGGAATGGGGGTAAGATGATCCTAGGGATCATCTTACCCCTACCTTGGTGATCATCTTACCCACAGGGGTGTATAAGATGATTACTTTTTTAAAGAAAAGAAATATTTTAATGAAACCTCAATTAATTTCTGGTTTTAAGTATTAGGAAAATTGGATAGATAAATATACTAGTAGTAATCGCCTTTAAATTTGGTTTACCTTGAAAAATATGTATTTTACAGCGATTCCCGCTTAAGGGGATCATCTCGTACTACCTTCCCCTATCTGTTTTCGTATATTTTTGCCACTAATATTATATTGGTTTATTTCATTTGGTCGTGTTTTCTGCGGTTAAATCAGCGGTTGTTTTAGTTAAGCTCCTCACATTTATTTCTTATCTGAAAATGTTTTCTTACTGAATTTACAGTACACGGAGACGAGCGGGAGAGATGTGTATGTGTAGGAATCGACCAATAACACTAGTATTCGATGTTTCCATTGACATCGACTTTGACGAGATGTGGGTTTCAACTTAGACATTTTTCAGCTGTAGTAGAATACTTAATTTTATTAGTTAAGGTATATAGCCACCCAATAGAAATCAGAATCTATGGAATCCTCTCAACTATTATACACACGGCGTAGTTAGTAGTAATCAGTGGCGTGGAGTAAAAGATATCCTTGGGCAAGCCGGTGCAGATTTGGCGTACATTTTCCTTAAGAGCTGTAGAATAAGGTGGTCAAATACCTAATATTAGGCAAGCCGGCAGGAATCGAGTTCTTTGGACGCCACGCTACTGGTACTACCTAATAGATATTATATTTGCCAACTTGATTCGCATAATAGTCGATTGTGTCACAAGTCACAAGGGAGCAAAATGATGTATTTACGGCGAGGGCGTACTTATATTGAATTCGAGTGTTAAGATTAAGAGAAATTCAAGTGTTAACGCCCGTGGTGAAAATAATTTTGCTACCTTGTGACACATGCTGCTTTTCACACCGACTATGAGAAAAATTCAAACACAAACGCTACCTACCAAAATAACGAAATATATAGTTAATCAAAGAGTTACACAAACACACATTATTATTAAAATTAAATGTTAAATTGTTAAACTTGTAGCCTCTTTCATAAAGAGATTATTATTTTTTACGGACGGGACGAAAATACCATTTCCATATTATTTATCGCAAACACCCGTGATCTGGGCCATTCCTTATTATACCGCCCTCTGTGTGTAATATACATACTAATAAAGCTGTCTATGGTATGGCATATTCTAAGGGGGTTCAAACTAAAAATACCCTGTTGTCCTTGAACAGAAAAGTACCACTTTGATCCCTCTTATGAGGAAGCAATAGTACATTACTGCAGAGGCCGGGAAGTGAGGGGTTGCCGGCCGAGTACATATAGCTGGCCGAGCGAAGCGAGGCCAGATAGTTACGAGGCCGGCAACCCCATTTCCCGCCGAGGTATGTATAGTGCTTTTCTCAAATATGCAATGAAATAAATAACAGAAGTATGTACTATTGTTCTGAATAGGAGGGTGTGAAAACTTAATTTGTTGTATTATTTCTGCGTTCTGTGCGTTCGTTGTTTATTTTGGATTTGGTTCCCTTGATATTAAAAGTCCTATTTTTACCTGGGTGAGATAAGACCGCCTCGGTAATCTTAGTACCTGATATTTCTTTTTAACTTATCCTCTATAAAATACTTTCATCTTATTAAAAAGGCTTTACTATCGCTTTATAAAAAAAATGTGAAAAAGTAGATTAAGCTTGGGCACGTTTGAAAAGGATTAAATTTTATCTCATCGAACAGAAGCGTGTCAATTTTAATACTCCAGCGTTATTTAACGAATAAGCAATGAATATTTAATCACTGGCCGTCACGATCATTATTGACTGTTATAATATATATTTGTATACTTTATAATATAGACTTTGGGTTGGTCGGAAAAATAACTAGGCACAAATAATAACAAATCTGTCATAGATCCTATATTCGTTTGTGTGGTGAATATAGTTGCTCGGTTTCTACGCAAACGAATAATTTGGTTGAAATTTTCCATTTTCCATTAAAACAATCAATTAAGTACAATTTATGCGACACCAGGCCATAAAGTGGCTACGCGTACAAATGCCTAAAAAGCCGCTTTCTGGCCAAGTGTAGACATAAAATAATGTACACAACATGGGAGGTGATAAAGAAAGCCCTTGAACGCATATTTACGTCCCTCGCTTGCAGCTTGCGCGGCAAACATCTGCGATCTCGGCCTTTTTTTGTGTCACCACCCTAGTTGTGTAATGTACTATTTCAACACACTTGCTCATAAAATGGCTCTTATTTCATTGTTCTTACGCGCGGAACGCAGCTTATTACCACACGCGTGCTTTTTACTATACATTACCGTACTAGTGCTGTAATTACCGCTAATTGCTCGGTGTGCGGATATTATACCCGTGCAGCGGCGACACCGTGTACCTGTACGTGTACACGGGCGCGCCCCGCGCACTATACCGACGCCACAAGACGAGGTTAGATAACCCACAAAATAAATACAAAAACAGTTCTAAATGATAATTGATAAGTACCTATTATTTTTTTATTCACAAGTGTGTTGAAAAACGTCGTATTACACTTGTGGGCAATTGTCGTGGTCATTGCAGTCTCGGCTATTACACAGCGCCAACTGCAACACAGCCTCGTCTGTAAGAGCCTTATCAGACTGGCGATTTGCGAGCGAGTTGCGAGCGTGTTTTCATACAGATTTCGATCGCGGTGAACTCGCCGCGAGCTCTACGCGACAAGTTTTGTATGAAACCACGCTCGCAACTCGTTCGCAAATCGCCAGTGTGATAAGGCCATGAGTAGGGCATGTAATACCGGTTTTACTTGTATGGGCCAATACCGAAAAACCGGTTTTTCGGTATTTGGCCCATACAAGTAAAACCGGTATTGCATGCCCTCGCCCTGAGCAAGGAAATAAGTCAGATGTGAGCCAAAAGCAGAGGCGAAAGTCCTACTATGAGACTTGCGCTCTTTTGTACCTCGTTTAAATCTGAGTTATTCCCTTTCTTGCTAGAGGCATTGAAATATTGTGCTTCGTTTATCAGACGTAGCTTTGGGAGATAGCGATTGTGCGACTATTTTTTTTTCTGCTGTCAAAACTTTTACAAGTAAGTTTAAAAATCTAAGCGACAATTTTCAGAACGAATTGAAAACATTCGATATGGGATTGATGGAAAAAACAATAAAAAATGATGGTAAGTTTATTTAATTTAGTGTCAAGTATTTCTGTTCATTAATAATGTATCATAATTTTGTACCATACCTACTACTGAACTCTATAGAGCGTTGACTAGATTTATGAGGGAGGGATTGACCAACGATGTTTTGAAGCCGATAATTTCAGCTGCTGTCTGATGTAATGTATTTTTAACTACTTACTACGAGGTTAACGAATTAGATTTTTTTTAACAGCATTGACCGCTAAACTCATGAGTAGATACATGATTTTATAAAAAATTGGCTGGAAAGTGAATTTTTGTACCTACGCAGCTGTAGGATCTAGTAGTCTTAGGTTAGGTTGGTACCTACCAGTAGCGTGGCGTCTAAAGAACCGGCTTGCCTAACATAAGGCATTTGAGCACCTTATTCTACAGCTCTTAAGGAAAATTTACGTCAAATCTGCACCGGATTACCCAAGGTTATCTTTTACGCCACGCCACTGATTACTACTAACTACGCCGTGTGTATAATAGTTGAGAGGAAGGAGGAGTGTGTATAATAGAGAAGAGGGCTTCGAGCCCTAATCTTTCAAACAAAGGCCATTGTATTCATTATGGCAGCTTTGCCATAATAGATACAATGGCCTAGCGCCAGGGGCTACAAGCTAGCTAGCGCCAAGCAATGGCCATTGTATCTATTGGAACTAGCTTGTAGCGCCTGGCGCTAGGCCATTGTATCTATTATAGCAAAGCTGCCATAATTAATACAATGGCCTTTGTTTGAAAGATTAGGGCTCGAAGCGAAAAATTCACCTGGGAAGATTCGCACTATACCTACATATATGTAGATCCCTGAATTGAGGAAAAAATAACTTTGAGTGTGAACAGTTCCATGGTTCAGAGTTCCAAAAAAAACACCTACTTATTGATTCCTAATATTTTGGGACACATTTTGACCCTACCCGCCTCCTCTTGGTGATGTATTTTTTGCGCAATTACTTAGAATATATGAAAATCTATGAAACTCCTTGAAAGTCTATGTACCTTCGGAGCTCTGTTTTACGTGATTAAGTCTCGTCGCGTTAGGCCGGAGTTACACCTGTAAGTTTTACATACGTAATAAGTAAGTGTAAGTTTTATTTACGTAAGTAAGGATGCAGCTATACGTTAGACTGACTATCTCAGTTTAACGTATAGCTGCATCCTTACTTACGTAAATAAAACTTACAGGTGTAAATCCAGCCTTATAATAATAAATGAAAATCGTGCAAGGTTAAATCAATGTTTAGTCAGATATAGTTTGTTAAGTTCAACATACTGAAAGCGTTTACCTCAATATAATAAATTGAGGAAAAAAAAGGACTTTGACTATATACAGTTCCGAAAATAAACACCTACTTACCTACCTATTAACTTTTATTACGATATTTTTCCTTGAAATATATTTTCATTTAGCTACGTATAAGGAATCTAATTCTATCTTCAATGCTCTTCTCTTTTTAGAGGGATGGCAACAATAAAAGTAATTTGGTAGTAAATTTGAAAGCAATTCATTATGTAGACGAGTTTTTTTTAGCGTTAAAATTAAAAGTCAATGTTCGGAGCGACACGGCTTCTCCGATTAATGAATGAATAGACGGAAGTATGAAAAAGTTTATTGATTAAACAGTTGCTCTGATGCTCTCTAAGGCACTCGTCCCAGCGCCGGCGAATAAGCGGGTAAAGTTGGGCGAGTAGCATTACATTGCGGATTTGGAAAGGTCGATTGATCACACTCTGCCTGGTCAGCCTGCAATGAACTGTTATTCGCCCAACTTTACTCGCTTACTCGCCGGGGCGGCGGGACCAGTGCCTAAATTATAAAGGCTTCCCAATCTTAAAGTATATAGGTTAGGGGTCGGATACCGGTATTTTCTCCTTACAAAAATACCGGTTTATTTTCCCTTTTTTTTCGTTCTTTGGTTTATTACAGTAGAACCCGCTTGATACGATCACGTTTAATACGATTTCCCGCATAATAGGCCATTTTACGCTGGTCCCTGCAACTTGAGGCCTGTTTTCATATGGAATGATGGAAGCACTAGTGAAGTACATCTTATATTTTCAAATTTTTGTAACCTCGTATAACGATTAGCGCGAAATAATTTACAGCCAAGTACCAATTATGAGTATTTTGAGTTGTCGAATCAGTCAGCACGGATCAAATGCGATCCAAAGTGAGACCTCGAAGGTCTAGTAAATCAAGAAATTATATTAGGTTTTACTTGCATAATGTTGCCCTGGAAAACACTTTAGAGACACGGTTGAAAATATACAGTGTGTTACCGGTATGCGGGCTTTTATTAAAACTGATAATAATATGCTTCATTAGCAATCGTTTGCAAGTATTAGCAAATCCTAATTATGCGAATTAACTGCACAATTCAATTTCCTAGATCCGCACTTTAAATGTAGTAGGTGTACTACGTAATTATCGTTATTCATATCGCTGATGCACTTGGTACAAGGCATGTCGTGGTACGGAGGTGAAAAGTTGAGAAAAACAATCCCACAATTAATTCCGTCCTTATCATTACGTTTATGTATGGAGTTTTTTACACAGCTTAAAGAGTTTTTTCTAAAATTTGACATGACAATTACAAAAGTATTGACATTGGCTTGTCAAATTACAAAACAAACATTTATTTGCAAAACTGATATTTTTTGCGTTAAAATGGCTAAAGACACATGTGAATTATCTGACATGATTTGTGCGACACGTGGAAATGTTCCTCAAGCCTTGAGACTTTATCGAGAGTGGTTTCGAAATCAGCGGCATCCACATAATCTTCGTTTGATAACAATGGCTGTCCAGCGAGGTCCAGAGAATGCATGGTCCTATCTGGTTAGTCTGAAAGGCCTATAAACGGAATTGTGCACGTACAACTTGAAGAAAGGATTTTCAATCACTTCAAACAGGTCCAAATGTCTAGTACTCGTATTGCTTTTTAAGTTTTATTTTATTAGTGTTGTTTTTCCGTAGTTTTCTTAAGTGTAGCAATCCTGGTATCTCTAATTGTTGAAATAGGTAGATGCAGGCATTTATCTTGATGTCTTCGTTATAAACATAGAATGAAGGGCTGGCATTTACATCTAATTGTCAATTTAGTACTTTGCTGTACATTGCTTGCAATTAAAATTTTGTTAGAAAATTTATGAAATTGGAATTTTAGTCGATGAATTAAATGAAGGTTATGGTTAGGTTAAGAAACAACGTTACTTTACCCTACTTTAAAAAAAGCCTGCTTGCTGGTAACGCACTGTATACACAATAATAATTATTGTTATTGCAATATGTACAAAATGTAGGTTGTTTATTATTAAGTCTTAACATTTCACTTGGCGTTTTGATACTATAATAACACTGCCTGCTGAATATAAAGTTACGTATTTGAATATTAATACCATATTTGAACTTCGCGTATCGGGCGGGTGGCAACATTGCTGGTGTTTCCCACGAGTATTTTATGTAGGTACAGACTATATCTCCTTGGCTTTATTTAACCGTAATAGTGTTTTATGCAACAGTTGTATAAGTAGGCTCAAAAAATGCGAATGACGCGAGTTGCGATACGACCCGCCGCGGCGGCGAGTATCGCAAAAAGAGACGCCATGAGCGTTTTTTGAC
Source organism: Eudemis profundana (assembly GCA_947034925.1). Lineage (NCBI taxonomy): Eukaryota > Metazoa > Arthropoda > Insecta > Lepidoptera > Tortricidae > Eudemis > Eudemis profundana. The sequence goes on from OX344811.1 coordinate 10,708,137, forward strand.
TTAATTTTAATTATACAAGGTTAATATTTTTCAGGCAATAACTGCAAATAGTTCATTTATATATTCAAATAGTTAGTATGCGGTCATTACAGTTTAATAAGTTAGTGTAGAAATTCCGGGAAATTTAATAATATAATTAAATTGAGTCCGCCTCCATACTACTCAACCCCAACATCGACGCCAAAGTTTAGGTATATAAGAATCCGAATTTCCGATGCCTGTAAATGAGTTTTATTAGATCTCCATGGACAAAACGCAGGCTGTTAGGTGGATATTTCTAAGATGAATAAATTAACAATATTAGAGTAGAGACAGGCACCTGCACAAGGGAATTGGTTTGGTAATTTCGTGAAGGTATTTACAAGCTTTAAATTAAGTCTACGTCAAACGAAAGGCTTACAATAATTCATACATATAATTATTCCTCTAAATATTTCTTTGCAACCTGAATATTGTTGAAATTTAACTACATTTTAAGTAATAATACAGAATGTTCCGTGATTTATATTTTTAGCCACTAAAAACTTAATTATATTTTATAGCATGTATTTTTTTAGCTACATTATTTACTGAGAATATTTACTAGTATGATCGAAGCTTTACGACAGCATAACGTTTTATGATAACTTCACTATGTTACTTCCATGTCTCATTGGTCAAAATCCGCGACCTTGCCCATTTACAACTATGTTGCTATAATTTTTTATAGATAGGCTGTCATGAGCAGTTTGTTAACCAGCCTACTTATCATAAGGGGTTAAGTTTTCTCTAGGCGTTCAAGCATTGTTTTACAACAAGAGATTTGACAGCACTCTAAGAAATTCCTAGTTTTGATCTTTATATTATATTAGTTTATACTGTGTATACATTTTTGTGCCCATATTTTCTCCTTGACATTCCCTTTGTAACTATATTTTTTCTTTTACAGATAAAAATGCCACGATTATTACTCCAAGACGACCTGCAAAAGAGATGACTCGCTATCTAAAATAGTATCGTATAGTGACAGTATTACGCCATTCAAATGTAGCGTTAAGTGATGAACAATACGCGACAATGTTAGCGGACGACACTCGGTACGGCAATGACACGTTATACAAGACCAACGAGTATTCCAACTACATATACGAACCGAGTTTACTGTCCCTTCTTAATGCTAAAAGTAACCGTTCGAGCTTTAAGGATGTGCTCATTGCATTGGAAGATTGGAGAAGTAGAAACAACATCTCTGTCAGGGTCAGCACTGAATGCTCCACCCTGGACTACTGTTCTGGAGAGTTTCGGGACATTATTCTTGCGTACAACAGCATACATGGATACGTGAGTCTACTGGTGAGTTCTGTTTTTCGTAGACATTTAATTTTCACGTTCTCGTTCTTGCTCTCTTGCATAGCTCTGAAAGATATTGCTTTACACCGCACTGTTTAAGTGCTTAATATAGTCTGTGGTACAAGTATAAGGACTTCTTAGGTACCGGGGGGGCGGTGTCCACAGAACTCGATTTCCACCGACTTGCCTATTAGCCTATTATTTACCCGTGGAGGGTTCTTTATTTGAGAGCTATAAAATGTGGTCCTCCCTGGTTAAATAATAGGCAAGCCGGTGGAAATCGAAGAATTACGTTGCGAGACTTGCATCTTTTTACCCGACTGCGGCGAAGCCCAAAGGAGGGTTATGTGTTTGACCTGTATGTATGTATGTCCGTTCCTGTGTCCACTCGTAACTACTCAACGACACATCCGATTTTGATAAATGATACATCATTAGATTCGTCTTGATGGTGCGAGTGTCACTGGGTATGAAGTTCGATAAAATAAACCAAATGGTGGATTTGCAGTTGCAAAGTGCACCGCGGTCGGGTTTTTTTTAGTAAAAATGTGGTTATTACATGTAATGTTTTTGATGGAATCTCATTTCTTTTTGTAAGTGGTCTTCCTTTATTCATTAGCATTACATTCCAATCCATTCTTTTTCCATTTTGAACCTGGTTAAATAATAGGCAAGTCGGTGGAAATTGAAGAACTACGTTGCGAGACTTGCATCTTTTTACATGTAATGTTTTTGATGGAATCTCATTTCTTTTTGTAAGTGGTCTTCCTTTATTCATTACATTCCAATCCATTCTATTTCCATTTTGAACTACAAAACTAACTTTGTAATCGCATGTATATTTGTATAGGATTATGTGTTCAGTTGTGACTAAAATTGCAATATTTTTAGGTTTTGCATAACTTGATAGGCTAAAAACTAACTAGGTATGTTTCAAATTTGGAACTTGTAGGTCTGCTAGAAGTACCTTAGAATAGGCTAGACTACAAAAAAAACTATTTAGTCCGTTAGTTAGATTATTACAAAATATTGTACACGTATTTTTTCTTTTGTTTGACAAACAAAAAATGACGAAGATAGAGTGCTTAGAAGTTTCGATCGACGTCACTCCTTGGTACAAGTTTCACCTAGGAGTGACGTTACAATCCCCCACTCCAGAAGTACTTTGTCGATGTTTAATATTTTGATAAACCAAAAAATATGTGTCCCAAATTTTTCCACAATCTAACTGACGGACTAAATAGAGTTATATATTTTTAGCCCATTCGTCATCCCTATTATGATGATCATCAGTCAGTGACAAAACTAAGGAACTTTGACGTGCGATAATAGTTCTTAAACTACACGTTAAAATTGAATGATATTGAGAATATATTGAAGTCTTTTTGAGTCCTATATATCCCTGAAAATTCAGGGTCCTAGCTTTAGCCAACGCAAAATTACGGAAGGCTGAAAATGGCCTGAATGGCTTCGAGAAAAGGACGGTACGGCCGTGCCTTTGTTTTGCACCACTTTGATGCCTCTTATGAGGGAGGAAAATACTTATTTCTGAATAGGAGGTGTGATAATAGAATTTAAAACTCAACGAACTGTACACTTCGGTAAAATGTTTGGATATATTGTATTTAGTATACTTTTTCGAGCTTACATTTATCCATAAGTTTGCTTTGCGGTAAATTAGGAAATCTGCATACGATCATAACTTTAATTCATTCCAAATACATTTGTGGGCGACCACATGTACGCAGGTAGGGCATGCAATATCGGTTTTACTAGTATGGCCCAATAACGAAAAACTGGTTTTTCGGTACTGGCCCATACAAGTAAAACCGGTATTGCATGCCCTATACGCAGGTAATAGCTACAATGGGATTATATCTTGTGGAAAGAAATAAAAGTAATTTGTCGCATTAATTTATTTTGTAAAACGTGAGACAAATGAAGGAGATTGTTGTAGGCCTATTTGTACTTATATTCCATAAAACGTAAATTATTACATTTATTTTATTACAATTAAAGTTACATAGTAGTTCATGCAACTGATACATAATGAGAGGCCTTAATACACGAGTGTGATTTTATGAAACGAGAAGGCGAGATTTATAATAAGTCTAACGAATGTTTAAGGCTTACTTACGCACAGTTGCATACACTGCTTTATCTACACTCATATTATAAGCTCTCTATGATATATTCAAAAATAGCAAATTAAAAATGTCAAATGGCGGTAAATGTTTTTTTTTTCACGCATTTCACGCAACCATAGTTTGTTTTAATTCAGAGCAATGATATTTCAGTGAAGCTACGTTATACACTGCCGTATAAGGGATGGCATAGTTAAAGTAATAAAAATAACTGGTCAAGAGCATGTCGGACCATGCTCAGTGTAGGGTTCCATAGCCGTATCTATAAGGAAATGTGCTACAGATAAAAAAAAACTAAAAATAAAAAACTGGCAAAAGGTCTTAAATGCCGTGTTATTCGATGGCACTTAATACCTTTTGGTCGAGAAGTTTTACGGCAATAACTTCAAAACGGTTTATTCGTTACTATTCAAAATAATTTTCGTTGAATGTATTTATTAAGCGTTACCTTCCTGATTTCTTTCATATTTTTTGGATTTACGGTTTAAAAGTTAAAGGGGGGGGGGACACAATTTATGCAACTTTAGGGGCGATTATTTCCGAAAGTATTCACTTAATCAAAAAAAAGTACATAAAAACCTTCTAATGTTTTTAAAAGAACTATCGAATTATGTACATCACGTTGACGTTTGCTGAAAAAAAAATTTTTTAGCTTCTGTTACATGTATGGAGTGCCCCCCCTAGATTTTTTTATTTTTATTATTTAACTACTAAACTTAGTAGCGGCATCTACAAGACATCTATATTCCAAATTTCATCAGTATACGTCTTGTAGTTTTTGAGTAAAATGCCTGTGACATACGGACGGACGGACGGACGGACGGACGGACGGACGGACGGACGGACGGACGGACGGACATGACGAAACTATAAGGGTTCCTTTTTAGCCATTTTGGCTACGGAACCCTAATAAAAAACCAGAAAAGTGCGAGTCGGACTCGCCTACTGAGGGTTCCATACAAATACTTTAAATAAAGACTATATTTAAACACATCTTTATTTATACTGGTTGTCATTTGTGGATTTTGAAGCGCTATAGAGGGTTTACGATATGTGTGTAGATAAAATAGAAATTATCACATTCTGTAAAATCGTATACCTAGAATCTAGATATATCAAAATTAGATATTTATTAGGCACTTTGCTCCCACGCGGTCGTATTCCGAGCACGCTTTTAGGTAAACCTGGGAAATATTATACTAATAAAATTTTGAATATTTCTGCAAGGCGTGGGAATCGAGTGACTCAGGACTTTTATTGGTTTAATTCAACCAAATTGAAAGTTGGTTATATATTAAGGTCGCCTCATCCCTATTTCGGATGACGACTAGGTTAAAAATAAATTTAGTCCGTCAGTTAGATTATGGAAAAATATGGGACACGTATTTTTTGGTTTATCAAAATATTAAAAATCAATAAAATACAATATTTTTTAATATAATTGATGGACTAAACAGTTTTTTTTAATCGGTACCCTATTGATGGAGCCAAAAGGCATGTGACTGTTCGCTGAGAAAGTCTTTCGGGGAATATGTTCAGCTGTAGACGTTTCAAGATTGATATTAATATTATTATGATGATGTATGTAGGTATACAGCAGTGGCGTGGCGTCTATAGAACCCGATTCCCAACGGCTTGCCTATCTTTTAAGGCATATTACCTGAGTAGGTATCTACTACTCCTGAAGAAAAAGAAATCCAAATTTGCTGCGGCTTTACTAAGATTATATTTGATGCCACGCCACTGATATACAGTCAATGTTAAATCACACCGGAGACTAAAATACGCTGATACCTACATCGACACGGCAGATTGTATGTTAAAAACGTGACGCAAATTACGCATCGCTGCGTACTTACCTTCAGCGTAGTTTAACTGTTTTGTGATCAATCTTTCAATTCCATTTATTTACTTTACTTTGCAAGGCTCCGAGGCTCTTTTAAAGGTCTGATTCTTACCAGTGTCTTGAAAAATATGACCTAATATAGGTGTGAAGAAACGCCGTAAGAGACTCACCAGTTACATTAAGTATAAGAACATTGTGTGGCACGATTAATGGCAACATACCCGGAAGTTGTATAATAGTCCACCGTCTTCATCCTCAATCTATAGCTTGGCAACCTCGTTGCTGACACTCACATGTGTGCTTTTTGTTATGTGCAGCCGTAACTACTTACACAAGTTACCGCCAACACGAACGGCTGCCTGTGGAGGCTGCCTCCGTCGGTCGCCGTTCGTGTTGGCGGTAGCTCGTGTAAGTAGTTACAGCTGCACATAACAAAAAGCACACATGTGAGTGTCACCAACGAAGTTGCCAAGCTATAGCTAGAAGTAGCACCTGTAACTTTCTATTTGGTAACTTTTATATTAAAATATCCAGGTATGCCTCTTCGGCAGCCTGGCCAATGCCCTGAACGTGGCGGTGCTGACGCGGCGGGACCTGGCCACGGCGCCCATCAACAGGCTGCTCAAGTGGTTGGCGGTGGCCGATGTCTTCGTGATGATGGAGTACGTGCCCTTCGCCGTCTACAGGTACCTGGTGAGTGCCCTGAACGTGGTGGTGCTGATGCGGCGGGACCTGGCCGTGGCGCTCATCAATAGAGTGCTCAAGTGGCTGGTGGTGGCCGATGTCTTCGTGATGATGGAGTACCTTATTAAGAGAAAACGCGATATTTTTGCTTTAATAACGAAATCAAGTCGCTCTGTGCCAGGGCAGTGAAGTAAACGAACGTGAAGTGCTAATTTTGTAGACTAGGAGAGTTATATTCTGCCGTCCTAATTCAAAAGGACGCATCTCAGTTATATAGATTTTGAGAAACAAGCAATTTTAGTTGTGGAAATGGCATGTCCTCCATAAGGTGTGTTTAATTTTCTTAATGACTTTTTAGGAAAATTTCATAAACTAAGATTTCTTTTTTGGAAATGTCATGTTTTTTGAGACGTGTCCTTTTGAATTGGGACGGCAGTATTCCGGTTAGATCCCCTGTTTGTGATCCACTAGGGAGTCTGTTCTATTTTTAATTATTTTCTATTCCGATCAGATCCTGTGCGTCAGAAATAAATATTGATTTTTTGTTCCGAACAGACGGGGACGGCCACCGCTGCCGCTGTTTCTGTTCGTGGTAAGGAACCCTTCGTTTGCAATCCGACTCGCACTTGGCCGGTTTTTCGTTAGTTCGGTCAAATTCTTAATTTGACAAAATTAGTTAATATTCCTTTATAAAGTTATAACCGTTTTCCACTGGGTAAGAGGATCCGATCGGAATAGCAATTTTTTTGTGATTCAGACCGGAATGAAAATCTGCGTACCTAATAGTAATTAACGCGGTATCAGATTTAGGGATCAAACCGCAATAACCCGAATTCGATTACCGTCGCTAAAGTAAACCCTCATATGGTTTATGGAAAATGTCGACATTCTAAACATTTTCTTTCTCTGCAGTTGAAAATGTAGGAAAACCATTGAAAAGTCGCGTCCTTTCTACAAGCTGGCTCAAACAATGGAGCTTTAAATGCAAATTTCGATTCTTTTTGCTAAACTAAGATAGGTACTTTTGTTTTGCAATATCTTCAAATAACTTAAATTAAGATAGTTTAATTTATCTTCAAAGTTCAATTTTGAAAGCTGTGAAATCTCACTTTTCGTATGTTTGTACAAAAAAAATAATTAGAATTTGGCGTGTTTTTAAAAAGTTGCAAATCGAAAGTAGTTCAGATTATGGAGTAGAAACTACCCTTTTATTCAGAGCCCGATTGTTAGAGGCACCCTGCATATTCTATTTTCGAATAAAAGCTGTTTGTTGAAAGACTTCCGTGGAAATAAGAATGTTATTGCATATTTTTCAATGCTGATATTTTTCTATGGTAAAATTGCTTTTACGTTTCTCATGTCGAGGAGCTTATGATTGTCGTGCATGTCGTCTGAAAAATAAGTGATAAAGCCCTCTCGTTTCTACAAGTATTTATTTATCGATAAACTCGTCCATCATAGACTGATTATAGTCAGGGTTAACTAAAGTAACCGTTTATTAAATCAGTCAGATGAGAGGAGGATTTATAGTTAACTAGCTAGCTTCGCCTGCGTTGTTCCTGTTACTGTCCCAAGGGATCTCTTTACCGGGACATAAAGTATTGAATTTCAGCTTAATCCATTCAGCTGTTACCCCGTTATTTAGAAACAAACATCCAAATATCCAAACCTCCAAACATCTAAACATACCAACATCTGCCCAAACTTTCACATTTAATATTAGTGTAAGTGTATGTATGTATGTATGTATGTAATGTAGGTAATGGGTTTCCGTTTGGCCTTGATCTACCTGGTGGGAAGTTGAGACAAGGTCTGTGACGCACGTTTACCTACGTATTATATCGCTTGCTTGGGTACCTAAGGTACCCTTGGTGTAAGTCTATCAGGGTCAGCTTTACTAATAACGTTTAACAACACAGGACGGATAAAAAACACTTAAAACTATAGTCGGACTACGCTAAGTTTGCAGAGGTCGAAAGAAGGTTTTATTTAAAAAAATCATACGGCAACATCACAAGAAAGAGGATCAAGTCGTCTTGATACTTGGTAAATATCTTTCCGTTTAATAAGTATACATATAATGTGTCTACAAACCTACTGAAAAAAATATTCAGGAAAAACTTGCGCAAATCGATCTAGTCCCAACCAAACTAAGCAATAATTAAAAATTCCTCTTGCTGTAGTTTTCCCATGTTGCCATATATATATTCTCCTCTGCAAACTTAGCGATGTCCGACTATAGGCATGTATAAGGTTAATAAAATGGTAAACGTTTTCAGGCAAAAGTTACAGCTTCGGTGCGTGTCAAGAAACAGGATATCTAAATGCATCATCGTCGCAGTGCTATACTGCTAAGATGTTTATTACAGGCATAATCTCTGCCGTCCTATTTCGTAACGCGGCTAACCTCTATGCAACATGCAACTCAATAGAGGTTAGCCTGGTTTGAGTCATAGGACTGGACATATCTGTGGACCTTATTGACAGCTATAGTTTGTTTTAACTATAAAGCACTGGGATGATCATGTCATGTCCCTTCTTATTGATTACAAACCGAAGTTCACATAATGTCTTTCACCCCGTAAAAGCCGCCTTAACGCACTTAACGTGAATGAACCAATGAGCATGACGTATTCAGCTTTAGTACTTTATAGTTAACAAAAATAGACTATAGTAAACTCATCGATATTAATAAAATAAGTATGGAAGCGTGACTGAACTCAAAATCGGCCCCAGGGAATAAGTACTAACGCGGCGGAGGTAGCACTTAGTACTGAAGAAAAAACTGAAGCGGCAAATGAATTTCTCACGTCAGTAGGCTTTGTAACCAATCACAGATGTTTGTCTTTTAAACGATATGCAACCTATCTAGAAATGAAGACTTCTCAAACTTCATATTAATATTTTGTCATAAATGATTTTAGACCAGTGGCGTAGCGACGTAAAACGGCGCCCAGGGCACTCCCCCTCCGGCCGTCTACAGAACCGGAGTTTCGGAACTGGTTCCGTACAAGGCTTTTAATGTACTTGTATGGAACTGGTTCCGATCGCGGCTTTTTATGTACTTGTATGGAACTGGTTCCGATCGCGGCTTTTTATGTACTTGTATGGAACTGGTTCCGATCGCGGCTTTTTATGTACCTACTTGTATAGAACTGGTTCCGATCGAGGCTCTTAATGTTCTTGTATGGAACTGCTGGACCTCGTTCACCGAAAAAAGCTTGACATGACAATCTATGTATGCAGTTTTTCTTGTCCCTAAAATCGATGACATGGTTCCTAAGAACAGATCTTCGTATCTCTTATAGTTTCAAGGTGGTTTTCCACCGGCAGGGCGAGACGAGACGCGACGCGGATTGAATTGAAATTTGTATGAAATTTTCAATCCAATCCAATCGCTAGGAGAGGATTGAAAATTTCATACAAATTTCAATTCAATCCGCGTCGCGCCTCGTCTCGCCCTGCCGGTGGAAAACCACCTTCAGACTTTCCCATACTGACCGATCTATCGAAATGGGCCACCCTGTGTAAGTTTTAGTACACCAAATTTTGTCTAAAATCCATTCGATAGTTCTTCCGTGAAAAAAATATAGTCTATTTTCGACCTCTCTGTGTCTTTACTTCAGTTCCGTTCACGGCTGATGGAATACGATAATTACTTGATCGGAACCAGTTCCATACAAGTACATTAAAAGCCTTGTACGGAACCAGTTCCGAAACTCCGGTTCTGTAGGCGGCCGGAGGGACGCATCCAAACTGCGACCCTTTGTTTCTTAGTAACACCCGGGGTAGATAATCCATGTGAAATTGCGGCGTTATTTTTTTATTTCGCCATGTTTGCGAATTTGGATTGATGGTATTTTTTGTATAAGTTAATAAATTTCGTTTTTGGGCCTCCTCTCCTTGTTGGCACGTGCCCTGCCTGCACCACCCTCGCTACGCCACTGTTTTAGACTCACACATTAAACATTAAGTTGGTTATCAATAGCACTTGATACATAAGACGTATTGATTTAAAAAAAAACTTTCAACGTCAATTTTGTTAGACGTTATCGTTCCAAACATTACACTTCGATGAGTAAACTAGTAGCTTTTAGTTGAGAATGACACATTTATCTGCCTCCCTTGTCCTCAGATCCTGCCGGGCCAGGCAGAGCGTCCCCACTCGTGGGCAGTGTACATGCTCTTCCACATGCACTTTACCCAGATACTGCACACTGCTTCCATACTCCTCACGCTGTCGCTGGCTGTCTGGCGATACATAGCTATCAAGTGAGTGCGTTATTTATACAAAAATTCAACTTAATGAAAAATGTATGATAAAGGAGATTGACCAGGTTTGGACCAAATGTTGCCCAGAGATGAAAATACCTCTAACGAGTTCCTTGCGTTACCCTCTATTAGAAAATACATATATTTAATTTATTTTATAATAAATTTATCTGTCCGAATACTCTTTACGCATTGTTGTTATTTTCAAGATACAATTGACTTTTCAGAATAATCGCAAAAGAAACCTAACCTACGTAACAGATTTTCTGAATTATTTTTCGATAAAATTATTGTTCGACAGAATTGTTTGTCCGAAAATAAAAATTCGGACAAACAATTCTGTCGAACAAATAAACGTATGCTAGAGTGCGACTACGCTAAGTTTGCAGAGGTCAAAAATGCATATGGCAGCATAACAAAAAACCGGTCAAGTGCGAGTCGGACTCGCGCACCGAGGGTTCCGTACAAACTCATAAGTAGATACGCGAATAGTTCAAGAAAAACTGTATGTCGATTTGTTTAGTAGAAGCAAATAAGTATATGTTATGATTTTTGCAAATTTCTAAAAATCTGTGCAAGTTAGGAAAACAGTTATATTTTCCCTGTAATATTTAGAACCTGACGTGTAATGATTCTATTTAATAGCAAGGACCATTAAATCAAGAGGACTGTTATTCTCCATACAAAATGCTGTTCCCCGAATTTACAACGCCATTTAGTATAAGCTTGGTAAAATAATTATAATATTATTTACAATTATTTAACTTTGCAAACGTGACACAGTATTTAAATTTATTTATTATTAGCTGTTTACGAACTAATTGTTACTATACTATGTTTCTTTGTTCAATTATAACATCGTTAAATGTTTAGTGTTTTAGCGCCATCTAGTTTTTTTCCCGGAAATCCCCTAGCGTGAAAAAGGGATCTATATCGGGATCCCGAAATTTTTTTAACCTATTTTTGCATTCCCTAATACTGTTTGTCATAATGATCATTTGTCCTAACACTCACATGCTCTAATATTTGATTCCCTCACATCATATTGATGAAGGTAAACCAAACCTAACCTACTTTTCTGGTAACAGTTCGGTTTTGTAAGGATCACAGTTCAAACCTAACCTAACCTACTTTTCTGGTAGCAGTTCGGCTTAAGGAAAAACCTTATTATGACAACTGATCGTTAGGCCAAATACCCATTAGGACAAAACAGTTAGGGCAAGTGATTTTAGGACAAACGATGTTAGGGATCTCGAGGGACACCCGTGAAAAAGGCCATCGCTTAGTTTTGCTACTCTCCGCTAGATGGATTAATGGATGGATTAAGTTTTTGTAAATTTCTAAAAAAGTATTAAAGTTAGGAAGACCGTTCCTTTTTTTCCTGTAATGTTCAGGTTGATATTGATAATCTGTAATTATGATACATTTTTCTGATCAGTAACTTCGGAGATAATAGGGGGGGAATGGTACATAAAAATGTATAAATTAAAAACTACTTATTTAAGAAAAAAAATAAAAATGGTGTTTTAATCCACAAATTAAGCCCTTTCATTTGATACCCCACTCAATATAATAGCCCTACTTTCAATTTTCAAAGTCCCATTACGGAGCCTTTTAAAAAAAAAGTAAAAACGGTACAAGATATTTTTTATGTCCAATAAGCTCGGGTTAGCTACTTTTAACACTATTCCAAATTTCAAATCGATAGCATCAGTAGTTCCTGAGATATCTGGCTGTGACAGACGGACAGACAGACAGACAGACAGACAGACAGAGTCGCACCATAAGGGTTCCTTTTTTACCATTTTGGTACGGAACCCTAAAAAGAGGATTAATTAGTCTTGATACTTGGCAAATATCTTTCCGTTAAATATGTATATAATGTGTCTACATACCTACTGAAATAAATATTCAGGACAGTCTTGCACAAATGAATCTAGTCCTAACCAAACTAAGCAATGCTTTACACACATGTACAACAGTCAGCTGCAGAGATAAGTAGTCCCCCTGTCAATCATTCGTAGTATGGCAGGGGGTATACTTATCTCTGCAGCTGACTGTACATCACTACATAGTATAAAACAAAGTCGCTTCTCGCTGTCTGTCCCTATGTATGCTTAGATCTTTTAAACTACGCAACGGATTTTGATGCGGTTTTTTAGATAGAGTGATTCAAGTGAAAGGTTTATATGTATAATACAAGCATTTAGTATCAGCATTGCACCCGTGCGAAGCCGGGACGGGTCGCTAGTATTTAAATACATAGAAATTATCCAAGACTCTGGAACAAGTCGTTTAGTTTAGTTGGAACTAGATCGATGTGTGTAAGACAGACCCAGATATTTATTTCAGTAGGTATGTAGACACATTTTGTAATAAAGGGAAGAATTATTGCCAAGTACCAAGATTAAATAATCCTCTTGCTGTAGATTCTCCATGTTGCCATATATATATTTTTTAATAAAACCTTTTATCGACCTCTGCAGACTTAGCGTAGTACGACTATAGTAATACTTTTTTTGTTCAATCTCGAATCTCAAATCCGTCATAACTATTTTTGTTTATTTTAATTGTTTCGCAATACAATCGTGTTTGTAGCCGCATTTCTTGTTTGTCGCTTTTGTAGAGCGAAACTCCAATAGTCCGTAGTCTTCTATTTGAGGAGTACTTAAACTAGAGCTATTTTCTAAAGCTAGCGCTTATTGCGTAAGTAGCATTAAAACGTAAACTTCGTAAATGGCGCTTCGTACTACTTACATATTTAGAACTTGTTAGACAATTTACCTACCTTATTGACTTACACATTGTATTTAAAAAGAGGAACTGTGTTACCTCTTACACTTCACTCCCCCGGCTATCTGAGAAGCGTTTTCACACAATCCGGCACGGATAAGATATCTGACGATAGCCAAATATCTGTTAACATATGTGTCGTTACATGTATGCAACTATATCGTTCCTATTTGTACGATTACTACACTGGCTCATCCAAAGGAAAATAAATATCTTTAGCACACTACAAACGTTGGGGCCGTCGATGGGACTAACAGTAGAAATAACACTTAATGTTCGAAATGCGTTTAATCAAAGAATTATTTAATTCTTTGATTAAACGCACGCACGCACGAACAAACGCTGTACCTACAGTCGTGCAGCAAACAATTACTTAATTAACTTAAATTATTGATCGAGGTCGATCACGACCTTACGCGACCGCGATGGAAGATGTAAGATGTCGCGAGCACCACACTTTCCTCACAGGTCACTTCGCGAAACACTAATATAAGATGTTCAGTCAGCACTTTCGTGGGAGTCCGCGGCAATCGATTATCGGGAATCGCCGATGACTCGCTCTCATTACACTCACCGCGGCGTGGGAACCTCTGCTCGTAACACACTTATAAACACTGACAATACCGACAACTTTTTGGTATCACAGACCTGACGTCCCGTTTTGGAAAAAATATGTACAGAGTAGGCACAATCGCCTTATATCTATCTTCTATTCATATAAAAGTCCTGACTGACTGATTGGCTCATCGACGCACAGCGAAACTACTGAAGCTAGGAACTTGATATTTAGTAGGGTGGTTGTATAACGTAAGTAAGTAATAACTAGTGATTTTTCGAAATTCATCCCCAAAAGGGTTTAAAAAAAGCCAGCTTACTAGCCGTATCGGAGAGGGAGAACTCCAAGTGGACCGTCTGGGCCACCACAGTCTTGCGTGCACAAAGAGTGCTGGCCGGCTATCCCGCCACTCCTGCCTCAACGATATCATCCGCCGGGCCCTTGTCAGCGTCAACGTGCCGGCCACGTTGGAGCCCCCCGGCCTTGCACGCGACGATGGTAAGCGACCCAACGGCATGACCCTCGTGCCCTGGCGACTGGGACGGCCACTATATGGGACGCAACATGCGTGGACACCCTTACACCATCACACCTCGCCATAAACTCGCTGAGAGCTGCAGCGGCTGAGGCAGCAGGCGCCGCAAATACATGTGTCTTACAGATCAGCATGTGTTTGCGGCCTTTGCGCTCTAGACTCTCGGACCGTGGTGTCCAGACGCCCACCAACTCATAAGGACGCTGAGCCAAAAGCTCGTCCAGACCACTGGGGACCACAGAGCTGGCTCGTTCCTCACTCAACGGATAAGCATAGCGATCCAGAGGGGGAACGCAGCCAGCATAATGGGGACCATTCCGCAGGGGCCCGATCTGGGGGACATGACTTAGTTTTAGTTTAGGTTAGGCCAATTGTATAGTTTTTTTTTATTTTATTTTTTTATTACTCAAGGTACCTATCCATTTCCCTTGTTTATTTAATTATTTAATAATATTGACTGGTTGTGTTTTTAAAGTTTAGATAATACACTAGGTAGGCACTAAGTGTAACAGTATAGAGTCATATATATTTTAATTTCCGCGTCTTTCCTGTGGATATCACCGAAGTTAAGGCGCTTAACTAATTTAATTTAAATTATGTACTACTAAAACAGCGTAAATAATAAAAACAGTGACATGTACCTATGCCGTTTTGTAATATCAACGGGAAATCAGTTTTTTTTCTAAAATCCAAAGATATGACTCTAAAACAAAATACAGCACCTTTTTAAAGCATATAAATACTTATGAAGACTTTTAAGAAGCTTAACAGAAGACATGAGGTACAGGTTTAGCGATATGCGAAAATAAATAATAATAAAATAAAAATCGTTTATTTCAGACCATTGCATCCATATATGGTTAGTAAACAACTACTTAAAGAAACTTAAATAACTATTTTGGCACCTACACTAAGATGAAGAGATGACCAGTACCTAGTTAGGGCACTGTCCCATCTCTCCGCCACAACCTTCAGGAGTCCGCACACGACAAATGTTCACCAAATACGGGAACATAATTATACATGCATTTTCGAAATTAACCAAGAGTGCCATTTTATGGAAAACAATTTAGCAATAATTTAGGCGCATAATGTAGGATAGTAAGGTAGCCTCTTTGTACAAATAAGACATGTTAGCTGATTGTCCCTAGTGAGTTCCATTTAAAAAGTCTTGAGTTTTACCGTCTCTGCGTATTCGCTTTGAGTGTGCTTAGCTCGTCATAAAACATGACATTATGCTAATTTAACTGGCGCAAAGTAGGGAAGAGAGGTTTTTATAAGTTAAGTGGTCCTTATGCTTACCGTATTCCGAAAATATTACGGCAAATAATGTCGACAAACACAGGAATTATACTTTTGGGGATGAAAAAAATAGCATTTTAATCACAAGGAAACTTGTTTATTGATACCTTAGTTCACTCACACTTGTACTAATTACGAAAAAAAAAGTCTCGTAATTAGCACGTTAGTTACACATCATCATAAAGTTGCAATTTCATAAGCAAAAAATACGAAATAATTAGTATGAATGTGAACTAGGGCAGGGCTATAATAGGTAATCAAATCATCACTTCTATTATTACTAATTCATTTCTACTATAACACGCAACTACAACTGAGAATTAAGGTTTATTTGAGTTATTAAATAAACGAATTAATAGTAAACGGAGAGGATGTTATTGTCGTTTATTATTACTTTTCGAGATTTTCTATGATAGGCGCATTTGCCCCGTAGGTAGGCGCATTTACCTCGACTGACCTTACGTCTTTCATTTTATGGTTTTATTGTTTACCTTTCATGCAATCGCGTTTTGCTGTTTTGCGTGTAATTGATTTTTATGCAGGTTATTGGGCTATTTAGTTAACAAAATCAAGTACTTAAACTAAGTGTGTGTATGGAAACTGAAGCAGGGGTCGGATACCGATATTTTCTCCATACAAAAAATTGCGGTATTTTTTCCGTTCTATGGTTTATTATTTAATATTTTTGTCGGACAATCTAATAATACAAAATCATTACTTAATACATGATTGAGCCCTACATAAAAATCATTAAATAATTCAAAATATTTGGCTATTTCGGGTTTTTGCAAAATACCGGTTCGAGCCCTGAACTTAAAGTGAAACGATTCTTTTCTCTTCATTGGGCCTTGGTTGGGCCCGTTCGGCACCATTTTGTACCTACGGGCGTAGTAAAATGTGACACTGACAAACTGACTTGACACTCGGGTGTACGAAAATGAATCTCGGTAAATTATGATGATCTTTCTGTAGGAATAAAACGACTATTTGTCAACTATCTCCATTGAGTTGGGCAGTTAAGATCGTGTACTGAATTACCACCCTAGTTATGTAATGTACTATTTTATTTCTATGTACGGTCGGCTGCAAAAGTGCATGGACATGTTTCAACCATAATACTATGGCAATACGTTCGACATCTGTCCATGCACTTTTGCAGCCGACCGTACCTATGTGGCGAACTGGAAACATACAAATAATTTAGACACTATTTTTCGTGCATTAGGTTCGAAAGTACAAACTATTCTGAGCAAGAAAATCGCAAAAAGTAAGTACCTATTCTAAGAAAAATCTCGTGATCTTTTTTAGGGTTCCGTACCAAAATGGTAAAAAAGAAACCCTGATGGTGTATGTATGTAGCGTAGCGTGCGGAAAAAGCTACTTTATGGCCATATTAAGTGGCATAAAATAACTTTCGTTTTAACAGGCGTTTACTTAGGATGATTTAGAGAAGTCTCATTAGCATTCCATTCCTCAGATTAGGGCAAAAGTCCTGTAGAAAATTTTAAGATTCCAGTCAAACAATAAATTTGATTAAACTTTAGTAATTAAAATAGGTATTGTTATAGTTGAGTCGGGGATCCATCGGATCAGAACTTCAAAACACAAAAGTTAGGAAATGCTTCAGACTTATTAATGAACGACTTTTGCTTTTAAAGTGTTTAGGGACGCACAGTATGAAATTTGACCTCAAAAGCGGTCATCCTTATTTTATGTCTTCATTTGGTGGAATTATTCAATATAAACACAATACGAGAACTCCCGAGTGGCAATTTTTAACAATACTGGAGTTATATTTTCTTTTTCATAATTTCTATGGATTTCCAGAAATATCATAGAAATTATTTTAACTTGAAAATAAATCAGTTTCGTATAATAATTGACATGGCTTCAAATAAAACTATTATCCAGGATATTTTAGAAAAAAAAACAGAATTTTGTTGTAAATAATAGCCGAGTTCTGGTAGATTTTGTCTATTTTGGTTTTTATTTTTCTATGGTCACATAGTTATGTATTAGGATTCCATTTCACGATTTTATATTTAATTATGTTACTGTTAACCTCTCCCAAAAAAATGGAATGCATATTCCAAAGGACCTTCAAGATTTTTAACTTTCAAAATTATAAGTTAGGGTTGTCACTTGCTATGACGTACTAAATATTAATTAACAAATCAGGTTATTTTGCAGCGTATGTACCAATGTAAATGTATATATATGTATATATCAGTGGCGTCGTGTCTATAGAACTCGATTCCCATCGGCTTGCCTAATATTAGGCAGATCAGCACTTAATTCTAGTTCTCTTAAAGAAAATTGAAGCTAAAGCTGCTCCGGCTTGCCCAAGGATTTCTTCAACGTATATATATATATATGTGTGTGTGTGTGTGTGTGTGTGTGTGTGTGTGTGTGTGTGTGTGTGTGTGTGTGTATTGGTGTATATATGTACGTTTGCCTGTTCCGTCGCAACACCGAAACTAGTAAATCGACCTAAACACAAATCTAGTTACTGACGTTACTGTTTAGGGAGCGGTTAGGACTTCAGCCACAGAATAAGTAATCGTACTTTGTACAGAAGTCGCACTGTCTAACAAACCCCACGTTCGAGTCACGAAAATGCGCCTACTCATACGTTCTCGCTCTAACACATAACGCGCGCTCTTTCTGGTCGCCACGCTCACCGCTAGGGTTGTCGACAAAAATAAAATGATTATTTTAGCTTGAATTTTCTAGTGAATTAGAGGTAGTTAAAAAAATATTTGCGTGACGTTATATAACTGTTTTAATACATGGCGTCATACATACTTACATAAATATATACCGGTCAAACACATAACCCTCCTTTGGGCTTCGCCGCAGTCGAGTAACATACATACTTACGTACATACATGCATACATACATACATACATAAAGACATACATACGGGTCAAACACATAACTCTCCTATAAAAATATTATGTAAATAATTGAAAATGAATATTCTTGCTAGTGGCAACCCTAAAATCAGAATAATCGGAAAAAACTTAGAAAGCCATTTTCTCGAAGGTCTTCAGAGCTTTTACCTTGATTTTTTTTTCTAGGCAAGAGTATAATCAAAACAATAATTTGGTGCTAAAAGTGAATCCTAATACTCATAATTTATGTTAAAAATAAATAAATACATAAATGTAAGAAAATATATTTAATTAGATTTCTTTAATACCCAGGGCTATGCTGCTCTCTTAGATTTGAAGCTCTTTGTTACCTCTATTTGATTTTGCTAAGAGCGATATTAATTATTGACAAATAAATGAGAAAAACATTTTTTTTTGATTTTCATATTTTTTTCGATTTTTATTTTTATTTTGAATTGTATGCATAATTGCCATTCGGGAGTTCTCGTCTTGTGTTTATATTGAATAATTCCACCAAATGAAGACATAAAATAAGGATGACCGCTTTTGAGGTCAAATTTCATACTGTGGGACGGCAATATTTAGAATATGGTAATCTATCACGTTCACAAGTATTCGACTATAAAAGTTAAGATTATTCAAAATTGGAAATCCACCGTCACCTGCCCCATATAAATTACAAATAACGCTGACTGAAATGCATATCAAGATGTGTTAAAAGTAGTGATCCAAAGGACTCGAGCCATTTAGCTTGAAATTTTTAGCCTCTGAGCCCTTTTTTAGAGCTGGACTGATAAAAAAAAAGGCTTAGTAGAGTTCGTGACTTTAATAAGGCTCGAGTCTTAAAAAAAGCTCGAGCCTTTTTTAAGCCTATTAAGGGCTGAAGCCTTTTTTTAAGCTCGAGCCTTTCTTATTAAAATTCTTAACTTTCGCAGTCTAGGCCTGCGGACGATGGGAATCTTAACTAATTGGTTGTTAATTAATTCATAAATAATGCGAAAGTAATTCTGTCTGCCTGTTTGTTACCTTTTCACGTTTAAACCGCGGGACCGATTGTGTGATGATTTTGATGAAATTTGGTATGGAATGTCCTGATGAATGAGAGATGATGATGAATGAGAATAAAATGATAATGATGATGACGATGATGATCACTTACCCATCTACCCACCTACCAGTGGCGTGGCGTCCATAGAACTCGATTCCCATCAGCTTGCCTAATATTAGGCAGTTCAGCACTTAACTCTAGTGCTCTTAAAGAAAATTGAAGCCAAAGCTGCTCCGGCTTGTCCAATGATTTCGTCAACGCCACGCCACTGCCACCTACCCACCTGCCTACCTACCTACCAACCATACTATCTCATAAGATTGAAGCCTAAAGTCTTTTTGAATCTCAATAAATTTACAAGTGCTTTAAGCCTTAAATATGTAAGCGTATTAAGAAGGCTACTAGTTCATGTTGGGCACAGTAATATAAGCGAATAAAAATAGTCTTAACTTAACATGTACAACTTACAAATATTTCTGACCTATAATCTACTTCTACAGGTTTTCACTCAAATATTATTTTAGTACAGTTGTACGGTCCACGTACCGCACCTTGCCTTCACAGGGAAATTACCTACCTTCGATAATTGATGGTGAGCTATCCGGCTCGAAGGACCAAATTGATCTATGGGCTGATAGTGCCACATACATTAAATACAAAATGTTCTTTGATTGATGATGAACTCAATATTTAATATAGGTACATAGTCAAAATAGTCACTTTAATGATAAATGTAAAATGAACTATAAAGCACGATATTACGAATGATAATTTAGTCCGAATGAGGACACGCGTAATGAAGTGCCTTTTGTAAACGTGTACTGACGCGTACCTTAATGGTTTATGATCGAAGGTAATTTCACCGAGAAGGCAATGTGCGGTACGTGGACAGTATAATCAAAGTATAAAGATGGACAAGTAGTCCATCTGTGACCGTTTAGGAGCGCGCAAGCGCGCGACAAGTATCCACACAGACGCGCGATTGCACGTCTATGTGAGTGTGATCCATACTAGAGCATTCTTACGCATTCTTAAGAGGAAAGAGAAGGGCATTTTTTCCATACAAACGTAGTCCCCTGTTTCCTCCCTGGATAATGCCAATAGAGCCATAATTTTTTGTCCAAAAATTTATGGCTACTATTGATATGTTCCTATGTTTTGCTTTTTACCATAAATTGATTCTTAAAAGAGATATTGACCTTCAAAAACCTAAAAAAAATGCCAGATTTTTCCGCTGTGTTCACACATCCAGAAAACAAATTTGACTAGATTATTTAAAAAAAGGAAAACATAGGAACAAGGCCAAAGCCTTTTTTTAATGTTTAATGAAAAAAATAGTTAAATAGGTTAAGTTTTGGGGAAGAAATCAGGGGACTACGAAACGTTGATTTCATGAACTTTTAAAAGGTATTTTCGATCCAAGCTGCAGTTGTCTCTATCGCACTCTGCGGGGGAGAGGCTGGGTTGGGGAGGCGCGGACTAATACGTATACACTCTCTGTGATGTGACACGTAGTCGATAATTTTATCGATATCCTAGTGTTGTTCATCGATATCGATATTTCTAGTAAAAATTTAGCGCGAAGTGCATTTAGCTGTCTTTTTTGCTGTTCGATTGTTGGAAGTAGGGCTTACAACCAGGTAGGGCCAGGAAGTAAACTCCGTACCTGAGAGGCATGACACTAGTGCCATGACATGACACTAAGTGCTATTTTCTAAATTTTACAGGAGAGCCATTTTTAGTAAAAAAATGGACATCTAGGGTTTTTAGTACTAGTTATGTAATGTACTATTAAAAAAAAGTGCGATCCGAGATGAATTCAACAGTTAGTGTTATAGTTCATAGTTCGATAGAGCTCAAACAATTATATGAGATACCGTAATGAAACGAAAATTATAAAAAGTGGACTTACAGTGTCATGCCCCTCAGGTACGGAACTACAAACCTGCACTATATGTTGATTTTTAGGGTTCCGTACCAAAATGGTAAAAAAGGAACGCTTATGGTGCGACTCTGTCTGACTGTCCTCTGTCACAAACTATAAACAGGCACTATATGTTAATTTTTCAATAAAAACCTACTTGATAAAGATAAAATGTACGAGACAGGGTTTCCCTCATTTACCTATAAATCTGTCATTGATATATTTTTTATCAGGTAGTGGTACTAAATTAATCGAGTGATTCTGATATTAAAGTTTTTAAGTAAATATTCTTGAAATAAAGAAAATGAAACCATGTTTAAATTAAAAACGGTATTTTATTACACAATTTAAAACTTGCCTTCAAGATTTCATTAATACATTACATTAAACTTAAAACTACATTTATAGAGATGTAAAGGGTCTCTCTATGCGTCCAAACAAAACAAATAAAATTATAGAAAATAAATTGATAGTAAAATTAATGGAGATGTAAAGAGTCTCCGTTGTCAAAATATTATGTTTTGGAGGTGTAAAGGATTTCAAAACGTCATAATACAAACTGAGAATATTAACAAAATATCTTACAGAAATACAAAAAAATCTGTGACTCACGATATAACTTAAAAACTAAATTTAAATTAAAAACATTTTCCTTAGAGATGTAAATGGTCTCCAAGTGTCAAAACAATTGGCAAGTACAAAAACAGAAAAAAATCACAACTAATTAGACATTGTCTTAAAATATATCTATCTATTTCCAGTCGCAGTTAATCCCACGGTGTTTCATCATTCATGTAAACTTGTGTGCTGCAAGCTTTAGAAATGAGTTTACGCTTTACACAATTCTTCAATTTGTTAATAGATAATTCAGTTATATTCCTTGGCAGTTTATTATAAAATATAATATAATTAATGTTAGATATTGCAAAGAAAGGCCGAGATCGCAGAAATTTGCGGCTCGAGTTGCAATCGCTTGCAACTCGGGACGTAAATATTCGATCGAGGGCTTTCTTTATTACCTCCTGTTGTGTACATCATTTTATGTCTACATTTACAACTATACACAATATGCACTTTATCTACACTATTTTTATTATTTATCTCCTTTTCACGAGAAAAACTCAAAATCCAATACACAATAAGCCGAGTCAAAACAGTGAAGCCAAGAAAGAAACAAGTCCAGTAAACAATAACCAGCGTCAAACAAACAGCGGGTAGGTAATACAATAACACGAAACAATCACTCTGCAATGTCGGTAGGTAGGTTTAACAACTTGCCGTCTGAAGGTGCGAGGCCTGGCCTGCGAGCGCGGCGGTCGCGGCGGTGGGGGCGGCGCGCCACGCATACGTAGACAGTCGCACTCACACTATGATAGCTCGCTTGTTGGGCATTGCGCGACAGCAACACATTTTACAAATACCTAATTTTCAATTCTCTCGGCCTTACTATTTCCTCTTAAATCTTTGCATGTAGTGCGTTCGTTTATGGCGCGCACACATACCAGCGCGCGATGTACCTTTTGTAGGAAAAAAAATTACTGCTATTGTAGGTACTGTGGTATAATAGTATTCATCAAGTAACAATTTTATTGTAAGAGATTTCTTATGAATACTGAAATATACTTGCGTCTATGCTAAGTTTACAGAGGTCGAAAAAAGGTTTTATGGGCATTTTTATTTTAAAATGTACGGTTAAGCGGAACTTAAGCTATGTTCAAATACCGTCTAACCTGTCAGTTGGTGACGAAATATATGGAGTTTGACACTAATCATCAGTTTTGTGACGACCTGTTAACTGCCAGGTAAGAGGACATTTTAAATAAAAAAGCCCTTATGCAAAAGATATATGGCAGCATAGAAGTAGCAAACCTTGGTTGTTTTCTTTCCCTACCCCTTACATAAATAACAATCAAATGCATTTAATTTGGAAACCGTCTCAACTCTGCACAAATATGTATTTGAAGTAGTTTCATTTCAGTAGTGTAAATATGGAGCCCCAGGCATTGACAAGACAAGGTAAAGAAAGAAAGAGATGCATCTCGCACCGCTTTGTGATTGACCAATTTTGACAGACCGGTAGGTATGAAACAATCCCCACCAAGTCAGATCAGACATAACAATACAGAACTCCGCTATCTATTTGGTGAAATTTAATGCAGTTGGGTTAAAAAAATGTAGCACGACCCGTGAATAAAAAACAATTTACAGGTAAAACTGGATAAGTAAATGTTAACTGTATGTGTGATAATAAAAAGAAAATTTTACTTTTATTAAGGAATTAATATATATATTTTAAATAGTCTTTGATTTACGAATTAATATATTCTACCTGTTTAGTTTTTAATCATTGAGTACTCAATAATCGGAAAATATTGTCGACCGTAGGTTCAATTAGTGTAAGGGACAAAATATGCAAAATTACTTAAGTATGCAGTTTTATTTAGAATTTTGCGCTCTATCGATTGGTATATGTTAAAAAAAATCTGTAAAAAAATGTCCATTACACCACCAATTTTCCTTGGCCGCTGTGAAAAATCCAGTCTAAGACAATAGTGTAATGGACTGTAATTCTGTAATGCATATAAATAAAGGTTGCTTAATTTGGTGAAACTCATTTTACTTCGCAACTTTGAGTGCGGTAAGAGTCTGGACAAACAGTGTATTTATTACCCTTACATTCACAACTTTTTGATATGGAAAGTACACAGCGCCCATACCTCAAGAAATTAGTTCAAGTTCCTGTAAAATTGTCCCTTCCTTGTCCCATTGTGTATCCATTGTTCATTTGGTCGACATGTTACTTGTGTACCCATAGTGTTACTTTTGTACCCTTCCTCATTTTTGTTAAAACATGTAATATAACCTCCAAACGGAACGTGCTAGACAAAAACGAATTTAAACAATATACAATCAATCTAATCAAGAATGGATGTGCAAACATTCAGATTAATATCATCCTTTGACGACTAGGTACGTAAACAATGAGAAAACGTCGAAAAACCTACGTTTGATTTGTGAAAATACGTAGTGTCATACAGCCTAATAGCGCGTGGCACAGGGCTCATCATGATGGAGCAAATACCGGTTGGTATTTGCTCCATACAAAAATACCGGTATTCTTTCCGTTCTTTTCGTTCTTTGGTTTATTATTTATTTTTTTAATCTGTCAATCTAATAATACGAAATCATGACTTAAATACATTATTGACTCCTACATAAAAAGCATAAAATTATTCAAAATATTGGGCTATTTCGGGGTTTTTGCAAAATACCGGTTACGAGCCCTGGCGTGGCGCACGTGACGACTGAATGCAAGTGAGGGGGACGCTCTCAGCTATCACCTGACGGCGGTGAAGCGGTGTTCCATGCGTGCACTTCACACTGGCGTAATGGTTCGTTTTGTAGTAATTCACAAGTCACCTGGTCTCGTAAACTGTCTTTCCGGCAATCAGTGTACCCAACTGTGAATGCAACTTTAGTTAAGAGACCTGCGGCTTGTTCTGTTGTATATCAACTACTTTTAAATTATTAATTTTATTTAATTGGATTTCTAGACTCCTTAGAGCTTCTTGAAGAATGTTATGGATTTCTGGATCACTCGTATTCGCTGTTAGACTCGTTTTTTTCTCTGAAACGCTTTCGCGTGTACTTCTTCCAGTACAACTGTACGTAATTTGGATGTTTTTATCCATTTCTTTTTTCTCATAGATTTGTACATTACAGACATTGGTGCCCATATCTTCAACAATTGTGCAGTTCTTCTGACCATCGAAGCTAAGCGATTTTTTACAATTAGTGTATGCTAGCGCCATGGATATTGTAGTTGAAGTTCCGGATGCTTTAGCATCTATTATTTTTACTAACTTCATTGCATTATCGTTGGTAGACTCAGATTCAATCGTATTTATAGCATGTTTAATTAGTTTTCCCAAATTAGAATCATCGACGGAAGGATATTTTTCTTCTTTATTGTTGTAATATTGTGCTGCGTCGCCGTAGCAGATCTGAAATTGCGTGAGTTAAATGAACTGTCATGTATTAAAAATAACATTCATTCATAGAAAATTGGTTTAAGTACAGTCAAGGGCAAAGATAATTGGACGTAGTTATGCAATAACGTTCCAATCCACAAAACAAAGTATCAACCTTCTGTCTTTAAAAACAAAGTCCATAGTATAATAAATTTTGCATCCAAGCCCATTGGATAAATCTAGAGAGCATTTGTTACTTTCGACCCGCCGTTACTTTTGTACCCGGTCTCCCCTAAGTATACTTTTGCTCTCTAGCAAGTAAAACATGCTACTTATTTGTGTAAAGATGGCGTTAAAAGGCATAACATCCACCTTTTGTTCTAGATATCCGTCATACAGCCCGACTCTTTGCACCGATCGCCGATGTTCCATGGCGATCCTTATCAGCTTCGTCTTGCCACCAATTCTCTGTATACCGTCATATTTCGTAAGTATATTCTATTGTTTTTACCCGTTTCTTTGTAATCCTAGCTGTTTTATTCATCTACCTCCCGTAACTGAATACGATCCGTAACATAATGTTTACATGGGCAGCGACATGCCTCTTCTCCCGAAATAATGTAAATTATAGCTTTTATTTATTTTTGCGTTCCGCATGTTTTTTTTGCTATTTCAAATCCTTCGGACTAAGAGCATCTTGCAGTGATCCCACCGCGGTCGCCAAAAACAAAAAAGAACTGGCGTATGCGGTACCAATATAGATAGCCGCCCCAGGTGTCACCGACCCTAGCTAAGCCACCGAGTATCAGTGGCGTGGCGTCCAAAGAACTCGATTCCTACCGGCTTGCCTAATATCAGGCATTTGAGCATCTTATTCTACAGCTGTTAAAGAAAATGTTCGCCAAATCTGCACCGGCTTGCCCAAGGATATCTTTTACGCCACGCCACTGCCGAGTATTGCGATTGGATTACTTTTAAACATTTCTTTATCGTCTTCCAGTAAAACTTGATTAATCCATAACCATAAGCTAGTGCAGACTAGACAGAGCTGCAAAGTATATACGTCATTATTTCCTTTAAGAGGATCGTTGTCGTGGCCAGCTCGGAAACCGTTTTATGAAATACTAAAGTGTAAATTCAATATCACAATTTCCACAGACTCACATTTAACACCCTTTACGCTGTTAAGCCTCTCTTTATATTGGTCGTAAAATATTGTGGCATTCAGTGGACGCGAAGCGACATAAAATTATGAAAACAGTACGACGTGACATGAAATTTACAGTAATGTTTTTTCTTAATAGAAAAGTGATCAAATAAATGTATAGTGCTATGGGGCTATTCCGGGGGGGATGGCCATACGTGAGAGGTGGCCAATCGGAAAAAGATTAACTAATAGTAAAAAAATGGCAATGGAATAACGTCCAATTTAGTTTACTTCGTTTAAATTACCCGAACGTTCTGTTGTTTTTCAAAAGTGTATACTTTGCTCGGAAATTAATTTCAACGGAAACGTGCTTTAACGCTAGCATAATAGCTTTGTGCTCTAACCTCTTCAGAAAACTATTAATCCGTGACCCCTATGAAGAAAGTCAGCTAACCCAACCCCACTTGTGTTCACTTAATAGATTCTGGGCGCTCGTTGACTAATTATACCTCGTCTAAGTCACCATTTATCTTCCCCGGTGATTGATAAAGATGGGAATGGCGTGATAGAATCAATTACCGGAAACTTGTCCAAGGTTGGCAACTCGCACCTTAAATTAATCGATCTCTGACTGTTCGTTATGAATGTGGCCACAAATGTGGCCCAAGTGCTGGGAGATTTGCCTTTTTACTGATACTAGTTCTCCACAATAAATAGGCGCATCAATACGTCGCGTTGCGGAAAATTAGCCCGCATAAATCTATGTAACATTAGCTCGTATTTTTATTTCACATACCTTTTCTTCGAGATTCATCAGTTGTAAAGAAGGAGAAACTAACAATAAGACAAACCAAAAGCAAAATTTCGTATCCATGATATAGGTAAACATTTTCTATCACGCCAACGGGCAATAGGGCAAGGAACTTGTGTCATAAATCGGGAAGTTTTCGAATTAAAACAGAAACTGTTTTCTGCCGCAAACTTCGCTAAACTGCACAAGTTTACCGAATCTTTCCTGTTCCAGGTGTTCACTATACACAAGGACTTCACGATCGACAGGAGTTCTGGAGCTGCCATGAAAGTTTACTTCGTAGATTCGGACTTCGACGGCAGCTTATATCAAATAAATTTCTGGGTTCATGCGGTGTTTATAAAACTTTTGCCTTGTGTGATTCTGACCGTGATAAGTGCTTGGCTGATTCGGGCCTTGTATCGGGCGAATAGCAGGAAAAAGGCCCTCAAAAGCTACAGCGCGTGTCCGTCGGATACAGTCGTCAATGGCAACGGGAACATTTTTACGAGGAAGTCAACTAAGCGGTCGAAAGCCGAGCGACGTACAGATCGCACCACTAAAATGCTGCTCGCGGTTCTCCTGCTGTTTCTGTTAACGGAGTTTCCACAAGGAATTTTAGGTGGGTAAATTGGTTTTGTATTTTGGCAGCTTATGTCTAGTTCATAATTGAAAACAATCATTTCCGCACGAACTGTTTCCGAGCGCCTATTGTTCGGACAGAATAATGCGTCGTACCTATCACACGTGTATCCAGAGTAGAGGGTTAATTATATACTTATTCGAGCGTGAATATTAGGAATGTATAATAAAAGTATCATTGATAATTTAAAGTAATGCAATACCGAAACAAGTTGATTCACTATTTTTATCTACACACATATCATAAACCCTTTAGTCCAAAAACCGCAAATTACAACCAGCATAAAGATAAACTGTTTCGTTAGAACAAAGTTCTTATCTGTAAACATTTTATTATTGCATTCAAATTTAAAACATTTCTGAAAATACATAATAATTTGATTTGACCTCAATTCTAATATCATTCGAAATTAAATGTATTGACATATGTATTGATGTACCTATACAATTTTGACAAATCTAGCACTTGATATGTTAGTAGAGGCCCACTCTAGTTTGTCTTTGAATTTATAAATAAAAACTACAGTCGCGTGACATGTGTAAAAAAAAAATTAATTTACTGTCATTTAACATTTTTAATTTGCGGCTTTTGAACATATCATAGAGCTTATAATATGTGTGTAGATAAAACAGTGTACAACTGTACATAATTAAGCCTTGATACACTCGTGTGATCTTATTATGAAACTCGGCTTCGGCTCGTTCCATAAAACCACACTCGTGTTTTAAGGCCTCTCATTATGTATTAGTTGCATAAACTACTATTTACTATTATGTCTCTCCAGATTAAATAATAATAAATATTAGGGGACAATCTTACACAAATTGAACTAGCCCCATAGTAAGCTCAATAAGGCTTGTGTTATGGATACTAGACGACGATATATTTAATAGATACAAATACTTAAATACATAGAAAACATCCATGACTCAGGAACAAATATTCATGCTCATCACACAAATAAATGCCCTTGCCGGGATTCGAACCCAGGACCTCTTGCTTCATAGGCAGGGTCACTACCAACTAAGCTAAAGCGGTCGTCAAAAAAGATTCTAAGTGGCTTTTGCGTGAGGGGAAGAAATTCGTAAAATTGTGTATAAGCGGTAGGGTAATAAAGAAAGTCCCAGAGTCGTATATTTATGGCACATAATAACATCTGCGATTTGGGAATACTTGAGTTTATCGTCCTGGGTACGTAATATACTGTTGAGTTTTATGTCAAAGTTTTATTAGGTGTTAAATAAATAGCCTATTGATTTGCTTCGCTTCAATGAACAAGCAGATCTCATTGCAGTTGGTACTTTGAAAGCTTCCTCGTAGCGCCTATATGGGTTAAGCTACGCTGGAAGCCAAGAGGCTTAGGGAAGCTTAACCGCTGACTCTCGTCAAATCTATGAAAATATTTTTTTTAAGCGTGACTAACTCGCAACCCTAGTGGGCGTAGCGATAATATGACCGGGTGGTCGGCCGTGGCGTTCCCTGGGGTCGAACCAGGTCGCTAGCCGAACCACCCCGAGTGAATCGGACTGGGTGGGTGCCGGGGGCGCCTGGGGTCGAACCAGGTCGCCTTATCCCGGTCCACCTCGATAGGGTCGGACTAGGTGGGGGCCTGAACGCCTGGAGTCGAACCAGGTCGTTTGGCCAGGGCCACCTTGACTTTTCGCTGATTGCTCAAAGTGAGCAGCGGACCAGCGGGTAGAATGAAGCGGATTAACCCGTCCTTATGTGAGCGTGTGTATCGAACTAATGGGAGTTTTAGTTGCCGGTTCGCTAAACCTAGCCCAGCTAAGAAGACTCCGGCAAGAAACTTAGCTGAGCCCGAGCGAGGTCGGAGTGAAACCTAGGAACAGAATTCACTGAACCAATTCATTTGTCATTTATGTATAAATTACAGATATACACAAATTAAAATCATGAGTGCGATTTCCTGTAAAACTATTTGTACTTCGTTGAGATTGACTGACGAACGGTCAAAGTAGTCATAATTTTAAATTACTTTAGTTTCCCATTTTTCACGGTAGGTGTAGGTAGTTACACTCTGTCAATTCATAGAAAATGTTGCTTTTTTTTCTTGCACTAGTCAATCTGACGCTAATTAAGAGAAAATTAGTCTTACTAATCTAATCTATCTGCCCTGAAGTGGCTAAAAACAGAAAAGATTGGGCACAGTTGGAGGAGGCCTTTACCCAAGAGGGGTCCAAACCAAATTAATTTTCTATAATTTATGTTAATTTTTATTGTATTTTATTGGTTTCGGAATAAATGGGCTTTTTATTATTTATTTATTATTATTATAATCTAATCTAGTATTTACTCCTTTGTTAGATAATTTGTTCCCAACTTTCTGCAGATACAATTATCTACATTACTCTTACCTCCATAATTTTGTTGTACATAATTTTGGACATAAAATATACGTAATAAAATAATAAATGGCTTGGTTTTACATAAAATGCTCTTTTATAGAGGAAACTAGTGAAAGAGCTCGGAAAGTGGGCTATAAAACTCGAACTTTCATTGCTCCTACCAACACTACTTAAATCTTAAACGGGTTTGTAGTTGAAACTTCAATCTCTTGTGTATCAACAAATTGTCTTTAATTAATGGGTAATGCTCAATTGCAATCATTAGGGTAATTTTTTCGAAGTCAAATTAAATAAAAATACCGTCAAGCGCTATAATACGTAGGTAATGTTGGGTGGTGTTATGTGTTATACTTATAAGAGAGAGACATAGGTAAATTTAGACTATATTATTATGTATTTGTTGTTTGTGTGAATTTAGTATACAAATCTATATTTTTACATATTTTATGGTTACTTACTTTATTAACTTGGAAGCTATAACTATGACCTTACAACAGTTACAACTATAACTTTGACTGTACAAATACTGTTTTCGTATAGTTACCACAATATGATAATATTTTTATGCCACACCTGGCCATAAAGTGGCATAAAGTGGCTACGCGTACGGAAAAAGCCGCTTTCTGGCCAAGTGTAGACATAAAATGATGTACACAACACGGGAGGTAATAAAGCCCTCGATCGCATATTTACACCACCCAACATTACCTACGTATTATGGCGCTTGACTGTATTTTTATTTAATTTTGTCTATGGAACTTCGAAAGTGATTGCAATTGAGCATTACCCAATAATTAAAGACAATTTGTTGATGCACAAGATATTGGATAACGGACACTGTCTATTGTATGTATGTGTATGTGCAAAGTGCATACCTACTCCTGTCTTTTCGCCACTGATTGACTTAACTGACATTTTTCATTTTGTCCCGCAAGTGTACATACTAATATCAAATTCTATGTTCCTCAGGCCTGCTGAGCGGTGTCCTCGGCCGCTGCTTCTTCAAGCGCTGCTACGACCTGTTCGGGGAGCTGATGGATGCGCTAGCGCTGCTGAACGGGGCTATAAACTTCGTGCTGTACTGCTCGATGTCGCGCCAGTTCCGCACGAACTTCGGTCAGCTCGTGCGTGCACGGTGCGCGCCGGCGCAGCGCGCTGCCTCGCACACTGAGCTGCAGACTACCTTTGTTTAAAAATAGAAAGTGTTTAGAATTGGGAGCCTTGTGAATGCGTTCTCCATATCTTGAAACTTTCTTATCGCGAGCCGACTTATTGCAAGGTAGACAAGTTGTAGTTGTCTTCCCCATACATTTAATCGTGACTCCGAGCGATGGCAACAAAATGAATGTTGCTGTAGTGATGAAAGTGACATGTGTGTAGCTTATACCTATTGAGTTACCTATATATGTATATTAATTGAGGAGGTAGTGTATTTAACTAATACTTATGTTGCGCTCGCGGTCGCAAGATCAATCATACACTAGTTTCGTTAGAATTTGGATTAAATAACTTGGAAAAACCGGAGTATTTCCAAGTTATTTAATCTATCTAATTTGACTATATTTAAAAAAAAACAAAATAAAATAAAAATAATTTATTTCGGACAACACAAAATACTCATACACACTACACTAACCTACACCCTGTCATCTGTTTTAGAACTACACTGATTCGTAGACGAAGTTGCAAAATAGCTTCGTTTACATACTGGTCCCAGCGCCGGCGAGTAAGCGAGTAAAGTTGGGCGAGTAGCATTACATTGCGGACCCGGAAAGGTCGATTGATCACACTGTGCATAGTCAGCCCGCAACGAACTGTTACTCGCCCAACTTTACTCGCTTACTCGCCGGCGGTGGGACCAGTGCCTCGAGTGTGTAAAAAATAATTCTGACTGTATGTGTTTAATGTGAAGCTATATGTAGATAAAAAGAAGCCACTGTAAAAAACTAATTGCTCAAACTTCCAGGAAAGCATTTCGGGTGCAACTTTAAGGGATTTTTGTCATATAAATAATCATACTAATATATGAAAGAAACATGTTTCTTTATTAGTTTTTAATGTGGGATAAATTACACTGCATTTTTATGTTACATATATACAAGAAATCAAAGTATATAGAAAAATTAAATGGCGCTCTTCTGTGGACCCCAGACCAGGAATCGAACCCGGTACGTCTGGATTTCCGGCCCAGCGTCTCAAACCACTCGACCCGCGCCCGGGTGCTCCGGTGTAATATAAATAACCATTTTCATCGTGAACCTTTATCCATCAAACAACGATTTTTATCGTCGTGTAAATACTGTACTTGTATACTACTACGAGCAAAAACATATGTTGATAAAAGAAAATGTTTAGTATATAGATAGACGACGGTAGTATCTGAAGAATGAAACAACGAAATAAGTATACCTAATAATGATTAAATATTATTTACCATAAATCACTTATATTCGTTTTTGTTTGTTTTCACAATCAATACTTTTCACTTTATAACATATTGCTGGCGGTACTTTACCACATTGATAATAAAGCTGAAATCTCTATTCTAGACAATTCTAATCCAATTTATTTAACAATTCCGAGAATAATTGCCTCAGAGAGGAAAACCGCAATCTGTAAAATGGAAGGGAACTGTAGAAAAGTGGTCGCTATTTTCATCACCCGATATCGAAAGGACCCAACTCTTCAATTAGTTGTAAACTGACCCTTATATAGTCCAACATAGAGTTGACATTCTTACTAAGTTCTTATGGCAGTTGAAATCTTTTATTCTCAGGCCACTTGTGGGAAAATGCATTATTTTGTGTCCTACTGAACTGCAGTACTGTGGTTAAACGGAAGATCTGATTTTACGTACGGAGGACGTCGTTTTAAATAAATGTTTTTTCACTTCTCATGCTCTTAAAATGTTAATTTAGTCTCTGTATATCGGGACTAAAGTTCCTTATTAATCTCTAGGCATTAAAGTAATTTTTTTTTATTGACTTTGAAAACCCCTAAACAGCCAATCGGGGTGTTTGTGGTTGGAATATTGTCGCCATTTTTAGTGATTGTGTATAGACAATTTTTGGGTGTGAAAAGAACCTAAAAAGACAACTGTGCAAAAATATTAAAAAAATAACGATTTAATATAGTAATAATGATTAATTATTACGAATATAAATCAATTTAACTAGATTAGGGGTTAACTTAATTTTATTTTGCATGATCCAATTAGTTTTAAAATAGGTAGTTTTCACGTTTGAACCTGTTGGCTAAAAATGCCAGCATTTAAAGCCTGAGTGACTTCACTAAGAAAAAAAAAATAAAGAACCGCGGAAAAAAAATTCTTTGCTTTTTGAATGTTCATTAATCGTATTGAGCACAATATTTCAACAATTAATGTGTATAGTGCAACTTTATACCGAAAGTACGGAACAATAAATATTGTAATTTTGTGTAATAGAACGTCGTTTTTTTCCTCGCATTCAAAGTGAAAAGTAGAGTGTTTACTCGCTACGCTCGGGTGGCTAAACACCTCGTGTCATTATGGCTTGTTTTAGTCCCTAGTTGAACAATCTACTATTACCATTGAGGTTAAGAATCTTTATAAAATAGTACATTGTTAGCCGAGGGTAGTTAGGATTACTAACGAGAGTCTATTAGGAGCTTGACGCCGCAGACGGATGGCTTTTAATGACTCGAGCTTGTAATCCCCTTACTGCCCGTGATACACACAATGCTTTTCATCACATTTGCGAGGAAAAAAATGAGCATCAAATTATTTACTGTCAACTTTTTCAATATAGTCTTCCACAGATAATGCTAAGAACTACGTTTAGTTTTAAACTTGACAGGCAATACCGCCAGATTGTACCGATTTCATTATAAAATTTGAAACTAAATTAATTTCATTGCATTAAATTAATTGCAAAAATTACTGAAATAATAGTAAAATGTACCACATAAATTTTTTATATTATATAAAATTGGTTTTGTAGCCAAGTTTTGAAGGTGGGAAATAAGCCTTGGCTGAGTTGAAACCTCCTTAGTCTGAAATGACGTACTGGTAGGTTTTATATTTTAAAACTAAACTCATAACTCCCTCGGAAATTATAGATTTTCATACAGGTTTACCTCCCGTGGGAGTTATAGATTTTTGTAACCCACGGGAGGTAAATCGGCTCGAACTGGTCTATAAGCCTGCGTGTTATAACACCCTTTACGAGCAAGTGAGATGAAAAAGTACATGTGTAATACCGCCCGTGGTGTGTACACAATTTTAAATTAGGGATGTAACGATACCGATACCGATATAACGGCCGATATATCGGTACCGCCGATGTATCGGTATCGCCAGTAATATACAAACCATATTTGAAGTGCGCGAAAAGAATTTGTTGTATGAAAAAAATCTGCAAAAAATAATTTCAATTACTGACTTAATTTATATATTGGTCTATTACCTTGTGCAATAATAATTACTATGTTAATTATATATATGGTTCAAAATAAAATTAAAAAAAATTGTGTTGACAATTTATTTATTTTTACTTAACACCTTCAAAGTTGACTCTCTGTTATTTAACAGAGAGTCAAATTGACTATATTTATAGTCAATTTTTAGGTATAATAAGGACATACAAATAATAAATCTGAAGTTCATGCTTCGTTAGTTAGCTAATATATCGGTATTGGTATCGCCGACAATTTACTACAAATATCGGTATCGTATCGGCAAAATTATGTATCGTTACATCCCTATTTTAAATGTTCCCTTGGCCAGAAAGTAAGATTTTTTCTCGCCCAGCAGGTGGAAAACGCCACATACGACCTAACTGAACTGAAGTAAACTTTATTTAATAACCTAATTTGGACACGTTTAGTGCCGATCATATTTGTTTTAAAATAACAAGTAGCTTTCTTGATATCATCAAACCGCGACTATAATAAGATTTAGCACGTCGTATATGTCGTTTTTGAATAATTACATGAAATGACACTGTGAACGGTAGAGTGTGCACATAAATAAATAAAAAACGTTGATTTCGGTCGGACGCATTTAATTTTTCATATAAATAAAAATAATAATTTTAGTAGGCACGATAAATCGCTATGAAGATCTAAAAATGGAAAAATATCACTTAAAGCATTTGATGAAAATAACAACACGACCAATTTCAGAATTATGTTAACCTGTTAAACATTCAAATTCTATGCGTACCTACACATATACATAGTTTATTTTTGAACCGTCAAAACCATATGTTACCTAAATATCTCTTGTGCAACATACCTAAAGTAACGTAGCGTAGAAATATATTTGCTGTAAATCCTTTGAAATTGGAGGAGGGTCGACATGAGAATTTGCATCTCGCGGACAATGTATGTTTTATGGACTCATGTGTTACATAAAACCACGTAAAATTAGTCTCGCACCGAGGACCTTTTTCTGATGGAATAAGGCATGTTATTGTTTATTTTATAAGTTTTTTTTATTGTGGTTGTTCTGTATGCAGAGCGCTTTGGCTAGCCACTCATTGTTGTCAAATTATGTAAATAGCAGTAATTTAGAGTAACGTTTAGAATATGTTGTTGGTAAAAATTTGCATTCTATATAGAATGGAAGGTGACACATGTCTGAGGTTTCTATAGTCACATAAGTCGTTATTCCCTTTACGATTTTTTTATTAAGTGCGTATTAAATAAAAGTTAATTCAACGATACAAGTGTTAAAACCTTCCCTGCATAGAAAAAAAACCTTTCAGAATTACTTTGCCACAATGTAGGTAGGCAAAGGTAGGTAGATAGTGTTAACTTCGATATGTAACAATGAGTCTAGGACTCCAGGACGACCGCTATATTTTTGTATCCACATGCTGGACAGGGAACTTACCTATCAGTTTATTTTTTCCTAAACTCTAAAGGGAACTCTGTGCCATAAATAAATGTGGAATTGAAATTTAAAAACAACCATTTTGCAGGCCTGCAATTTTGTATGAAATTCCATTAAAAGCCGCACTGGAAACGAGGTATTTTGCGGCCTATTATAAGGAACGTAACGTCAATATTTCAGTGCATGTTTGAGAAAAGTCTATTACTCCCAATTTTTAAAGTATTTAATTTTTCTCTGTTTGTATTTAGAATATGTAGCTTTATACAATATTGAAGTACCTATTATATACATCATTTTAACAACCGATGGTAGGTATTCCCTGGCAACGATTTTACTTTTCTCCTAGTCTAGAGTCTGTGCGGAAAGAGAATAGGATTAATTTTGGGGGGCACTGTAATGCTTTTCTACCGTATGTGCCGTATTTTCTGTTCTGTGGCCATACTGGTTAGGTTGGTCCCGTTTTTCGCCACGCCTATTCTCTTTCCGCACAGACTCTACGTGGTTGCTAAGCTGTGGTGTTGTTATAAAATCTATTGCTATTTTTTTGAATAAATTTTGAAAACTGGATGTCAATATGCTCTTTTTTTATTTCTACTTATAATTCCTTATACTCCCTATTGACGATGATAATGTATGGCATACCAATTTGTATGGCGAAAATCCACCCACGAAGTCTCACTTGGTACCAAACATTTTAATCAATCCTAAATTCATGTACTTGTTATATATAAGGTGCTAACAAATTAATTACCAATATTTTAAGACAAGATACTTTACGTTATAATAATTAATATAAACTTTACTAGAAATTAAGAGAACTTTTCATATAATTTTTCGATTTTCATTTACCGAACAAAATAAATAAATAAAATTCTACCCAAACTTAATCATACTGTTAATTTAACTGACAAGAACATTTTCTGTCAACTGGATGTCGTTTTCTGTTAAGTGGCCAGTTCATTCATATTGAAAAATTAGTAATCATAAGATAATCAAAGAGGTCTTAATCACTGATTATTTTTTACCTCATTAACAAGTTGCTTTACGTAGCAAACTTACTTCCCTAATTTTCTCCAAAATACACACACCATTTGTTTATTGTTTTATACATAAATAAACTCAGAAAGCATAGTACTATCAGACCTAAAAATATCGGTACCTAATTTGTTAGCTCCTTATATAAACAAATCAGGAACTACATATTTCTTCAAGAATAAAAAATGTAAATACTTTAAGTATTTACTTTGTCTTGAAAATACTGTGGTGTGTAAACCTTGTTCGTCTTGGGACCTTTTGTCAGAGAAGGCCAACGACACGTCTCCAATCTCCTATATTAAGTACATAAAATATTTTGGTAATAATAAAACGAAAACAAGTTTAAGAAAATAAGTACAAAAGTCCAGACGAGAAGCAATACAAATGTTGTTTGCTTGAATAATAACTAAACAGTTATTTATACCAAAATATTGAACTAATCAACAATGCTTGTATAGCGCTGGAAAAAAACCACTAATACCAAGCTTTATACTTATTTTTTTTATTTAAATAGTGTGGAGACAATCTTACACAAATCGATCTAGTCCCAAACTAAGCAATGCTTGTATTACGGGTACTAGACTTACTTATATATGTCGACGTCAGGGGGTAGGGGTTGTCAGGATGTCCATCAGATTGCCAACAATCCGCAGTCGAGTGTAGGTTAGTAATAGGCTACTTGATGACAGTTGAAATCAGCTTCTTTTTATGAAGTGTCAAAACGATCCGAAAGTATGCAATTTAGTATGAAATACTATCTTGTGACGTCATGCTCAACATCAACGTCATTGTAAAATCGTTGGTGGCACGAAATTAAGTTTGAATGATTTTATTCGGGCTGTTTTGGAAGCGTAATTTGCTGGTTACAGTTAATGAATTTATTTTGATTGTTGTCAAATACCCTATTAATTAGCAACTTGCTTGAATTTTTTTTCTGCAGAAGTTGGAGGGTTTAGTCACTTTTCAGTACTTTGGAGGTCAGTTTGTCCCTATAGGGTGAGATTGGGCATCTAAAAAAAATACGTTATTGATTTTAGACTGCTCTCTAACATAGGTATATCAAAATAAATCAAATCGGAGCCGGACAGTTGGGTGCCTTTCCTTGTAAGTTAATTTTGAATAAATATCATTGTATCGCAACCAAAGACACTCAAGCATAGACACACTTGACATTCCTTCGTGCGGAGAACGCCGACACTGCGACACATAGATAAATATTAAATAAAAAACAAAAATAATTACAATTAAATAGATAGAAAACATCCAAGACTCAGGAACAAATTATTCGCGCTCATCACACAAATATTTGCCCTCACCAGGATTTGAACTTGGGACCTCTAGCTTCGTAGGGGCGGTGTCACACCTACTAGGCTAAACGTGTCGTCAGGCTAAATTGTTATAAATATGTATGATAAGTGAACCGCGACAAAAGAACACGTACGTAATAAATATATATACACTTAATCGCTAACTTCTCTATTGTCACAGCGGTAGGCAGCATAAAATATCCTTTGTTCTCGAGCGAATGACGAGAGTTTTCCCACAAAACAAATAGAGCCCGGCGAAACTGAAATATCATGTAACATACTTTTCCTTTGACCACCAGATATTATTCATTCTTAAATTTGTATTAAATCTCTTAGATCTATCAACGTAACACAGCAGGAGCTTTTTTAAGCATATGACGTGTTCTACTGCTGAGCAAAGGCCTCCCCTCCTTTTTTCCACTCGGCCATATTAGTCTAAGATACGTTCTAAAATAGACCCTCCTTGAACCATTTTTCTAAGGAAATCGATTACCTATATAGATGTACGTATAGTTCATGTATAGGTACCCCTATATAAGTACGTTTATGTTGTTAAAACCATTACTTTACAGCGCTGTCCACTTGTCACCCAAAAGTGTGGTAGACGTGAAACTAGAGACCAAAATAAATGTCCCTTTGTTTTTCGTACTTTGTCATAATCCTCTTAAAAATCTACCCGTCCCTACATTTTTGCGCGAAAGTCTAATGAGTTATGACTAATTGCCCTCCCCAAAAATAACAAATGGAGACGCGTCAAACGTCTTTGTTGTCGGATTTTTATAATGATCACTTTTTTATTGTACTTATTTGCACCAATGTCAGTAAACTGTAATAGATGGGTACCTAATAGCTATGAGTAATTTAATTATTCTTTTGGGGGGTACAAAGCGCCTCGTGTAGTTTTCAATATTGACTACACTGCAGACGCTCGAGCAATTTAGTTAGTAGAAGAGTAAACAACTTCTTTTCTGAGGAACGTGCTTTACATTTAGATTGCAGTTTGAATTGGACTGGCAAAGTCAATATAATAGAGTTTCATCAAATAAAGCGATCAATACAGCAACAGCGATCTTGTCTCTAGTCAAGACAAACAATCCTTTGATCCGGCAACCTAACCCAATAATACGAGTATACATTTTTATTATTGATAACTCTCGGAATGTTACAGGAAAATTTGAATATTGTATCAATCGAATATTTATTTACAGAATAATACATTTCTTTCTATCCATGGTTTGGGATTACCCATGTATTCTTATCATTTCACTTATCACGGGGATACTAATCACATAAATAAATTATACACATCATTTGCAGGTTCATTAATAATTTACTTATAATTATCTATTTCTATCTATCTACTCATATATGTCCCCAATAATGTAACTGTATATAGGTAATCATATTATTCACGACTGAAATACTTGCAACAGAATACAAGGCAAAATTATCTGACAAATTTACTGCGACGCCGTCTTGCATTAACTTACTTTGTTACCTTAAAACCATTAAGTAAGTAATACCTACTTTCTTAACACTCTTATTTTCTGGACGACGTTGTTTTTCGGGTCTATTTGCGTCGACGTTAATTCAATCGGCTATAAAAACGTGACAACGGTGCAAAGTACTGGTTTAATGTAGCCAAATGCCAATGCCAAATATAGCAAACGTTTAATTAACAGCGAAGGTTGTTTTAAATTAAAATACATAAATTAAATCATTTATCCGCTGCATAATCACGAGTGTCTCTAATAGTTAAAAGCATCCACCATAACCAAACAAAAATTGCGAGCTCGAACCCCGCATAGGGCCGAAGGCCCGGAGCATCCCTAATCGCCCCCCCAAGCACCCACTATACTCAAGTAACTTTTATCTGAGCTCGCAGGGCGAGCTTCAGGATGCGAGGTCGAAAGCTGAGATCCGCGAAGAGCCGCAGGCCCGGGGCTCTGCATCTTCAAAGTTCCTCCCACCCTCCAACCCCAAGTAACTATTAGTGAGGCCGAAAGCTGAGCTCCGCGTAGGGCCGACGGCCCGGAGCGTCCCTAATCGTCCTAAGCAACCACTATACTCAAGTAACTTTTGCGAGCCCGAAGGGCGAGCCCGCGTAGGCCCGAAGGGCGAGCCCGCGTAGTCCCGCAGGCCCGGAGTTCTGCATTTCCAAAGCCCAAATATCAGCGAGGTCGAGCTTTGCGTAGGGCCCAATGCCCGGAGCGTCTCTAATATATACCCGAGTATGTTTTAGGTCGCCCCTTTTCCTGTTCCGTCCAACAGCAAATTGTTTAACTTGAAAGCTCACATCAAAAGAGCACACACGCTACGAGGTCCCCTTCTAATTGCAAAAGTACACTCTCGTCGTGCCTGCTGTCGTGCGTGTTATGGGAAGAAACAGGAATAGGGGCGTGGGTAAAAAATCTGCACGAAAAGAATTTTTCTTGCGAATCAAAGCAAAAGTGATTGTCTGAGTAGGTTCGCCCTGCGGGCAATAGCGGGGTAATACTTTCTGCTGTCTTCTGTCTCTACCATTCATATATAATAAACTCGAAGTTAATATATATATATATATATATATTATTTATTCTATGTTTACTTCGAAGTTTCACATCCGACTTCAAAAATCATATGTCTCCGATATAAACTAACAACCCCTACTTAACCACTTTACAGGACGGATTTAAAAAAATCGCACAAGTGCGAGTCGGATAAACTAGGATTCGACACAGATGCCGTAAGGTAACGGCGCCTATTACCGTGGTATTTAGGTAGTTTTAAAATGATTCCAATAAATGATGGGTATGAGAGCTCCTTAACGCCCGAGATTATTTTTTTTATTTTAGAGTGTCTATTAAACTTTCCGAATCGCTACTTTTTGAACTTATTTTATTTTATTATGTTTGACAAAATAATTATTGAAACCAAAAAAGGAGACTCTTCTATTACCGTGGTAATGGATAGGATGTAATTCTATTACCGCGAATTTAGCTTCTAATACCGAGGGTACAAAAAGCAGCATTTTTTACCATCGGTAATAGTAAACTGATACACAATTCGGCACCCAATACCGAGGCTTAAATAATATTTATGATTTTGGTTCCGTACATTATTATTATACCTACTTGTAAGTAAGTACCTACATCAAGATTTTTGGAAATCAAAACAAAATGTTATGTTATGATTTATTTTAAGAGAAAATTGAAATGTTACTCGGTAATAGGTCCTTCTGTTATATCTATCACCGACCCAAACAAATATTGAATGGGTCGCTAAAAGATTCCCATACATTCTATTACCGAGTGTCATGTGATCGTACCATCGGTAATAGACTTCATTTGGATTTTCGTAAAATCTAATTCCGACCCATAAGAATTATTGTGTACAATTTGCAATTTCATTACAAATCAAACATAGTTTGTATAAGCTTGCTATAAAACCAAAATCTGTGCTTTTTGATTTCTCCAAGTAGACAAATCGGCTATAGCGAAGCATGTGTTGGAGTCTGGATCAAACCACTGGATGGAGTTTCATAATACCAAGATCCTGTCTACAGAACGCAATTACTATAGTAGAATTGTCCGTGAAGCGGTTGAAATCAAAAAACACCCCAATTTCAATCGGGAAGATGGTCAGCATGTGTAAATATCATCAAGTGTCTTCCGGCAAATCGCCTGATGTTGTTAGTGTTGTGTGTCGGTCGAGTGACAACCCTAATATGCAAAGTATTAATCAAGACCAAGTGCGGGTAGTTCGGAAAACCCGCTCGGCTAGAAGATGTTGACACCCGCCTCGCCAGTCCCTTCGCGACCATGGACGTCACGGCACGTCCGATACGTCGAGGTAATAGCATGTTTTTACGCGATTAAGTCCCGTTTTGTTATAATAATGAGTGGTAGATATTACGTAAAATTATAAATAAGGTTCGGGTACCCTCATTTGTGACGTGACGCGTTAGTATGACACAACCGCTTTCTACGCCGCCGTCGCGGGAACTAACGAATTGTGAGCTTGTTGTTACATTCACACACACTTGCATAAACAGATCCGTTAGTCAACTAAATAAGCTTCATTTTTGTAAAAATATGTTTTATTGTAAAACGAACGGCTTGCTTATAAAACGCATATTTTTAAATGCCGCGGTAATGGTCGCCGATTTTGATACCCCCGGTAATAGGCGCCGTTACCTTACGTGTATTATTAAAACGCTTTTTTTTAAGAATCTGACATACTCGCAATCCTTATGGGCATAGCGATTGTCGGACCGGGTGGTCGGCCGTGGCATTACCTGGGGTCAAACCAGGTCGCTAGCCGGACCACCCCGAGGGGTCGGACTGGGTGGGTGCCGGGGGCGCCTGGAGTCGAACCAGGTCACCTTGTCCCGGTCCACCTCGATAGGGTCGGACTAGGCGATTAGAATACAATTGAGCACATATGTCATCTTTGAATTAATACATGAAATGACATTGTCACGGTAGAGTGTACAGATAAATAAAAATACTTATTTCAGTATGAAAAAGTTCTAAACCTTGGGAAAAAATCATAAATTATATTACATGCTTAAATAATATAGAAATAATGACGTAATTATGTGGAAAATAATGACAGATTTGTGAAATATTGTCGACTTTAATATTTTTTTTATAAAACAAATAACACAACATTTACCAAGAATAGGTAAAGTTGTAATATGTAGTGAATAATTTTATTATGATGAAGAATACGTTGTAAATCTATTATTTATAAGTGTTTGCACTTAAACTATGAAGATATTGACTTATATTAGTATATTACACAACTAGGGTGGTAATATAAAGAAAGGCCGAGATCGCAGAAGTTTGCGGCCCGAGCTGCAAGCGAGGAACGTAAATATATGATCGAGGGCTTTCTTTATTACCTCCCGTGTTGTGTACATCATTTTATGTCTACACTTGACCAAAAAGCGACTTTTTCCGAACGCGTAGCGTGCGGAAAAAGTCACTTTATGGCCAGGTGTGGCATAAACTATATTTATTCATTGCATGTACTTTTGTACTAACGGTACTTAGGAATCGTATTCTAATCGCGGTTTGTTAATACATAAATACCATAATTGGTAAAAGATATTGCTGCGCTGCGCGGCGCTCGCGTTAACGTCGGAAAATAACGACGCATTGTACAGAAGCGACTTCGTTTTACGTTCACTTAATCACATGCGTCGGCTTTCACTTGATTTATTTAAGGAACTAAGAAAGATACAAAACAAAATGTTTTTGTATACTTTAGTTTACAGCATTAACTTAGTGTAACTTTCGCGTAATAAAATCACTTTTGACGTCAGGTCACCTGTGGCCTTATTGCACCAGGGGTACGATGTGTGCTGAACAAGCACACCGCACAAGCTGTTCACTGCATCAATCAAGTAGAAAAGGGACCCCTACAGACCTATGGAAAAACAATACTCCGTATACTATTTAAACATATTTTCAACTATGTATTAAATAAACAGTGGCGCTTAAGAGAACTCCGAGAAGTAATTAATTACATAGAAATCGAGAACCTTGATAATTACTTTCTGGGAAATTTACTTCGCTTGGCATTCATTAATTAAAATATAAATATTAACGAAACGCACACTACTCGCAAACTAGTAGGAATTATTTGCACTATTAAATTATTAACGATATGTCCTGAGAATAACTGTGTCTCAAGTAGTTTATGCAACTGATACATAATCAGAGGCCTTAAGATCACACGAGTGTTTTTAGGCTTTATTATGTACAGTTGCATACACTGCT
Organism: Eudemis profundana; assembly: GCA_947034925.1. Classification (NCBI taxonomy): domain Eukaryota; kingdom Metazoa; phylum Arthropoda; class Insecta; order Lepidoptera; family Tortricidae; genus Eudemis; species Eudemis profundana. The sequence goes on from OX344811.1 coordinate 10,752,364, forward strand.
TTATCTTCACTCATATTAGAAGCTCTCTATGATGTGTTCAAAACCTGCAATTTAAAAATATCAAATGGCGGCAAATGAAAACTTTTCACGCATGTCACGCAACCGTAGTTTTTTTATTCAGAGACAAACTAGAGTCGGCCTCAACTATTACATCGTTCGATATCAAATAACGCGGGAGATTTGTCAAAATTCTCTTTATGTTTGTATGGAAAACCGACCGACTAGAATTCCACGTAAATGTAACGTGATTCGCGATTTCATTGCGTGTTTTTTTCATTAAAAGGTCGAAAAGATAAACTGGTGAGTTTCTTCCGGCGCTTCTTCTCACCAGAAGGTCATTACCCGAAGCGCCAAAAAGAAAAGAAGAGAAAACAATAGAATGAGACATGTAAAGAGCCCTTGAGGGCCTAAGTACTTGCAGAAATAAATTATTTTATTTTATATTTTTTATTTTATTAAAGATACCATTTTAGTGTTTATACATCTAGGGATGATAAGTAACACTCCTTTAGAGATATATTAACACTTTAATTTCGGTCATGATGATTTAAAACTTAATGAAAATTGTGACTCACGTTAACCTCTTACCGTGGTATGACCCGGTATCTTAATTGCACGATTGAGCAGCCGTAATTTTTAAAAGTCCTTCTTTAGAGTCCGCGCCTACATCACGATGTATATTGAACTTCTGTGCAAATTCTCATGTTTCTACATTACGAGTATAAGCACTGATTTAGGCTAGATGCGTAGTCAGCTAGCTAGTCATAATTTTATTAATTAAGTAGATATGGCTCATTCATGTAAGAGGGTAAAACAATAAACGTATGTAGGTACCTAATAAAAGTTAAATACATTTGAACTTGATATATATTTACCTACGGAAGATGAGCTCCTATTAAAAAGGGTAGTTTAGCAAGTTTATTTTTATTCCTTGAATGCGTTTTCCCTTTGGTCCTTTCTAATTGGCTGTACGATGCAGCTACAAAATAGTCAGGTATTTTTCATATTAGATATTTTATATTTGCATCATTTACAAATGAAAGATCAGAGGGCTAGTGGCAATCGTAAGTTACTATTCGCTAAGCATCATTATAACTTTCAAGACAAAGAGACGCGACTTCAAAGCCTTCAAACGATCAAGTCGTATTGAGTTCATGTTCACACTCCGATTGGATGTGAATTGTGAAGGGTTCTTGGATTTTTTCCAAAGCTTTATGATACTCAAGACGTACATAAAGTCGGTACGAAGTATTTGGCTGATCTAACTCGATAGTTAGGTCACGTATACGGATGCCAACAATGGGAAGATCGTCTCAGGAGTCCTTTCTGGAGCAAATTCACTTTAAGCGGAAATAATGTTATAAAGTTGAGACGTAGCCTTTCCGTGGGCATTGATTGATGAAGGCTATCCGCAATGGATCGTCTTCAAACTAAGTTTAAACTACTTTATTGTTTTGTTCTGGTGTGTATAAGGAATAACGAAGTTTTTTCATCATTTTAACTTGTAGCATGCTGTATTTTTACTGCGTTTTTACAGACACAGACTGACTTTAAAGATATTGTTGACATAAAAACTACTCTTCTAATGTAGACAGAGTTGAAATCTGTGGTTGAAATGAAATCATATTGTATACACGGTGGGAATGAGTAAGCCGACAAACTTTAACTAAAAATTCTAACGACTGATGGGTGTAAAAAAAGTTATATGATGTATAGTCGAAAAACGATTACATTCCAAGATATTCATCAATTTAAAAATGAAAACTCTCAAATGTGTAACGAACCCTAATAAATGTGACTAAGATACTTTTACTACATTTTTTATTCCGCTAGCTAAACAGCAATTAACCTTTCGTAGTTTTTGATGGTAAGAAAATACGGGGCCAAAAAAATTACCTTTAGTTTCCATTTTTCTTTTTTTTTTATATCTTTTCCTCCAGTATCAGTAAGGACATATTTACAAGGAAGAGCTGAATTTACTGATTTATTGTGTTCAAAAAAACTAATAGTGTAAAATGACAGAATTCAACCTATGTTGGTATAATATTTTTTACTTGTAATGACATCAGGAATACGTGGTTAAAGTTTGTCGGGTTAATCGTTTCCCACCGTGTATTATATTATTATGTAGGTATCTGAAACATTTAGGTAATTTTGTCGAAATTTGCATTTATCAGATAAACAATGTTTCAAAGGATTTTCCAAATGTAGCAATGACAGATGAGAAGTTTCCGCTTGCTTATTTCTGGTACATATTCATTATACAAAAGGGAGTTTCAAATTCCTTTCGTCTACAAAATATCAGAGCATTTCGCATAAAATACACATCCACGGCTTAAACCGTATTCTATTTGTGGAAATAATATGATATAAATCAGCAGAGACGTGTCGAAAATTGTGTGTTTTAATTTACATTATTTAATACTCGACCTACGTACCTAACGAAATACTCCTTAGTTAGTTTAACTATATATATGTCTGAGTTTTTTTTTAGGTACTTACCTTCTATTATGGTCGCTTTTAGCGGAAATTTGTAACGTTAGTTATCTTATAGGACGTATGTGAAGTTCCCAACCCGCAGTGGGCCAGCGTGGGAAGTTCAGGCCATTTCGTCTCATCTATGTATACGTAAGATAAGGCAGTGGGATTTATATAGGCTGATGATGAGTACTCTTACCACAGTCTAATACAGTATTTTTTCTTCCAACAAAAGGTACATCGCACGCTTGAATGTGTGCGCGCCGTGTACGAACGCACTACAAGAAAAGAAATAAGAATGCTCCAGCATGGATCGCATCACACAGACGTGCTATCGCGCGTTTGTGAGATTACGAACGGCCGAAGTTCGACTACTTGTTCGTCTTTATACTTTGGTACATAGGACGATACGTCGATGTACATACGTCGGTACGATTAACATTGTATGTAGTTGTGACATTACAAATGATGAAGAATTATGTAAGTAGGTTTATGGTGGCTTGCGTGATAATGATGATCATTGATCAGGCGATTTGGTTGCCACTCCGCGAGATACCAGGTACAAGTATTAACAAAGAAAGAAAAGAAAGGAAACAAACTGTTCGAAAAAATGCTATTTATGTGTATATATTAATAAAATAGATGACACTGAAATACGATAGAGATTGTAAATTATTGAGTTCATTCACCCTCAGTGGCAACCAAATTGCAAATCACTGATAAGGGCTCGTCCAGAAATCATGTGATCATCTGTGGCAGCGGTCGGCAACCACTTAGCAGGGCCATATAGTAGCTTAGGAATTGACGCTGGCCGCATTTTGTTAATAATTTGTGATTTTATACTATTCGGAATAAAGCGACGGCAAAACAGACCGGAATATTGGACCGCAAGTGAGCGGTTCAAGGGCCGAGTGCGGCCCGCGGGCCGCAGGTTGCCGACCGCTGATCTATGGTGTCAGAAAAATATTACGAATTATCACGATGGGGCGGGGAGGGGGGGCCATTCCGAAAAGAGATCACGCGTGTAATTTTTTTACACAACGGGAAAGCCAAAAACTACGAAATTACTCAACAATATTTTCAATTTTCAAAATTACACGTGATGGGGGGGGGGGGGTCACCAAGAGGGAGAGGAGAAATTTATCAAAGATATACCTACTTACATAATTCTTCATCATTTTTAAAATCATAAAAGTTGGTGCCAAGCCTGTTTAGTTACTGTTTACTGTAGATGTAGTTTATGTATAGAGCTTATTTTGACGGTTAACTAAAAGGCAAAATAATGAATAAAAACCGGTCAAGTGCGAGTCGGACTCGCGCACCGAGGGTTCCGTAGAAGCTAATAAGTAGTTACGTGAATAGTTCAAGAAAAACTGTATGGCGGTTCGTTTAGTAGGAGCAAATAAGTAAGTTTTACGATTTTTGCAAATTTCTAAAAAACGGTGCAAGTTGGGAAAACCGTTATATTTTTCCTGTAATATTTAGGATGATATAAATGATTGGTAATTATTACAGATTTTTCTGTTCGGTAACTTCGAAGATAATAGGGGGAATGGTATTTTTTGAACATTTTTCGTCCTGAATCAAAAAGTGCATGATCAAGAAAAAAAATTAAAATGGTTTTGGAATGGACAAACTAAGCCCTTTCATTTGATATAATAGCACAACTTAAAATGTTCGATCACCCATTTCGGTCCCTTTTAAAAAAAAGTATAAGAGGTATAAGTTTTTTTTGTCTACTATCGGCTCTGATTAGTGACTTTTAAAACTATTCCAAATTTCAAATTGATAGCAGTACTAGTTCCTGAGATATCTGACTGTGGCACACGGACAGACAGACAGACAGACGAACAGACGGACAAACAGACAGACGGAGTCACATCATAAGGGTTCCTATTTTACCATTTTGGTACGGAGCACATAAAATGGCTCTTAATATTTTCCTATTTTTACCCGACTGCGGCGAAGCCCAAAGGAGGGTTATGTGTTTGACCTGTATGTATGTATGTATATCCGTTCCTGTGTCCGCTCGTAACTACTCAACGGCACATCCGATTTTGATAAATGATACATCATTAGATTCGTCTTGATGGTGCGAGTGTCACTGGGTATGAAGTTCGTTAAAATAAACAAAATGGCGGATTTTACACAGTGTCAAAGTGCACCGCGGTCGGGTTTTTTTAGTAAAAATGTGGTTATTATAACAGAGGTTATTTAAAATCTTCTTTTAAAATACATTTTCAGACAAGTAGGTTACTGATCCTTGTATTGTGCCAGCGGAGTATTACATTACTTAGCGATTCCGTCCGGGTACATTAAGTAACTCCAAGCAAGTTGATTACATCAATTATAAAGGCTTTGAAGAGTACCTTCATTAACGCAATTTATGAGAAAATACCACCAAAATATCTCCTGTGTTTATTCGCGGATGGAATAATTAATACGTCGTTCACGCTTTCGTCATTATCGGCGAAAGGTATCACCGGTTGTTCAATATTCGACTTGTGCCGAATACTGAATTATTATACAAGACCTCTTAAAAGCTTATTATACAGTGTGTAAGTCTAATACGGGCGAATCTCTTAACGGTGGTTAGTATAGGACAAAGTGAAGGTAATTAGATAACATTTACTTAAAGTTGCAACAATAATTTTGTCCATACAAAATAATTCAGCCCGCAATGTAATGCAAACACACTCACGTTAAACGCTCGTTGACAGTTACGTTGACATTTCGGTACCGCCGTACCGCAACCATGTTTACAGTACATTGCTGCTGAGAAATTTAAAAAAAAATAATTATGGGGTCGTAATGAACTGCAACTTAAAAAAACCTTTTACTTCATGATTACACTAATGAATACTATGTCCGATTTAATTTATCGCCCGTATTAGACTTACACGCTGTATGTATACAAGGGTTTAAAACTAAAGTCGATAGGAATCAATATGCAACACTTACAAATTCGCCGGCTGCTTATCCGCATAAATTCAGTAAGAGTCTTAATTTAGTTGCTTAGAAACACATAACTTTCCTGCATGATATGTACTGAATTAAGACATAAGTAATTACATTAAAGCTGCACTTTGATATAATTCGAGAAAAAATCTGTAATATAGGTATTTGCAAAACAGAGCTTATATGTAGATCTTTTTACTGTTGTGTTTTCCGTGCGTGAGTTATACATATAGGTACAGCCCCATTGGCGGGCATTTCCAGAACACTGACTTACGTAATTAGAGCTGACATTACGCGAGATTACCTGGGGGCCCGGCAGTGCTCCGGCCAAGTCGAGCAAAACAAACGCACGGCCGTACCATCCTTTTCTCGAGCCATTCAGGCCATTTTCAGCCTTCCGTTATTTTGTGATAGCTAAAGCTAGAACCCTGAATTTTCAGGGATATTCAGGGTGTAATCGTTAAGTGTAGCCAGGCGATTATTCGGTATAACAGATATTATGAAACTTTAAACTGATATCAAAAGTATGTTACCCAATGCGTAAAATCACATTAATCACTTTTTTAAAATAGAAGTAGTAATTTTAAAAATATTAAGTTTAAACGTTCCCGTATATTTTAGTACGACGTTCTTTGAGGCTGTACGTAGGGGCTGGACATTCTCTTCTGTAGGCGATGATAGCCGCTCTGCTTTTACAATCACATTTGTATGTTTTAACGTATACCTTTTCTCAATATTAGAATGTGCCATTTTTTCACAGTCATGAGTACGTTTTTATGTTTCCGTAATTCCGAAACGTAATTTGGCGGGAATGATTTTTTTTCTACTATGGACTTCAACAACACATACGGACCTGCTCGGCGAACTGCGGGGTGAAACTCCGTATGTGGGTTGCTTTATAAAATTACTAGGCCTTATGAACAAATCTTTCAACGAACGGCGTACTAAATGTATGGGGGGGGGGGGGGGGTTTGAAGTTCATATTTGGGATATTTCTGGTTTTATTAAAAAAAGTTGTTGATGTCATTTTACTCATTGGGTATCGGTTTGAACTTTTCTGATATATCGTCGCCCCCATGCTAAACTCACAAATCTACCACTTTGAGAAATTCGCAAATTTGATCATAATCGGTATAGGTTTAGGTCTAAAATCCAAGTTCACCAAAATTGCACATTTGTATGTTTAGCATGGGGGCGACGATATGTTATATTTATGGAATAATCGCCTGGCTACACTTTACAATTACACCCTGTATAGGTCAAAAAAAGACTTAGATATATTTTCAATAAAATTCAATTTCAGCTTATAGTTTAAGAATCACGTCAAAGTTCCTTAGTTTTGTCATTTACTCACTCACTGATCATCATAATTCTAAGGTACTTCTAGCAAACCCACAGGCTCCAACCAAACTTTAAACATATTGCAATTTAAATACAAACTGCATAAGTAAGTTTGTACCTAATCACACATTTTATACAACACATTTTATAATTCTCAAATAAAAAATCCTCCACGGTTAAATAATAGGTAAGTCGATGGAAATCCAGTCCTGTGGACACCCTCCCGTACTTGGTTTAACATTACATCTCAAAACTTTTTTGATGTAGAACAGCGGTCGGCAACCTTTTAGCAGCCAAGGGCCACATAGTAGATAACGGAATTGACGCGGGCCGCACTTTGTTAATAATTTGTGACTTAATACCATTCTGAATACCTATGTGAACCGGCTTCTGAGATAATCCTGTTTCAAGTTTTCGGTAACAAAAAACATACTTCTACTCGGAAGTTAGGGAGTGGTTGGTATTAAAATAATCTGCATACTTATGATTCTAAATTTATCAATCTCAAACCAGACTTGGAGATAGTTCCTAAGTTTTGCGGACCTGATCGTGAAAAACGGGCAGATTTTTTTTTTACAAAAAATTTCTCTTTTTAAAAATGTTTTTAACTATCAGGTTTTTCAAAAAACTTATTTATAGTCCAGAGCCAGCAAAAGACAAACAGTTAGAATAAAATGACTTTATTCATAATAATCTTTAATCATTTAAAAAACCGGCCTCCGTAACTTTTCTTTGAAAAATCAACAACTTGACCATACTGTATGATGATTTTGATGATACAAAACGAAAGATTATCCAATAATCCTTTTTATGTGTTAAAATTATCAAAAAAGTAATGTATAAGCCTTATTTTTAATATCGAAAGTTTAGTGATTTTTTCTAAGGGATCCTAGGTAGGGTACCACGTTGTCGCTTTACTAAACTTTAGTGGCAAAGTACTCAATTTGACGTGTATCTTGCATTATCTCGTTTTCAGTTAACTTAAAGTTTAGATATTATTACAATAATACTTATTTATAATTAGTTTATTTGGTTTTTTTATACTGTAATGTCATGTTAACATGTATTAATAAATAAATAAATAAATAAATAAATAAATAAATAAATAAATAATTTAGACAACCAATCATGCTTCCTTTACGGTGTTATGACTGATTTATTCTTTGACTTAAAGCGAGGGGCCCACCTTCGACTTCGCTTTTAGTTACGTGGGGGTGGGGGTAATAACTTGGAAAGGAGGGCTCAGATTTCGGCTTTAATGATCCAAAGGACTCCAGCCTTTTAGCACTTTTGTAAGGCTCGCCTCGATTCTCGACGCCTAAAGGGCTTAAAGCCCAATAAGCTCTTTGGCCTCCAAGCCTAGGCTTATTTAAAGACAAGACTCTTGGTGCTAGTAGCCTTTTTAAAACGCTTACATATTTAAAAGCCCTTATCAATTTATTGAGACTCAAAAAAATTATAGGCTCGAAGCCTAAACAAACAAAGGTTTATGAAAATACGTAATCCTAACTAATATTACAAATGCAGTAACATTGTCTGTCCGTCTTTATCATGTGGGTGATATGACACTTCGCAGCCTATCATAAGGAACATAACATCAATATTTTTTTGCATGTCTGAGAAAAAAAATTATTGCATATACAGGGTGTCCCTAAAACCAACTTTTATACGATCAGGGCTGATAGACCAGCTCATAAGAACCTAGATTAAGCAAATTTGACCTCAGTAAAAATCTCTTAGTTTTCGAGATATTGACGTTTTTGTAAAACTCGTGCTAAGTGATACCCTGACTCGGTGTTTTGAGTGTCATTGCTAAAATATCAAGTATTTTACAAATCTGTATTTTGCTATGTGTGGCCAAATAACTATGCTATTGAACCTATTTTCTATTTTTGCTAATTTATTCATGCTGTGGACACAGTACAATAACAAAAAAAAATTATTCGATTTTTTTCAAATTTAACCTCTGACTTCGAACTAGCGTGGTGAAAAAAAAATGTACCAACATAACCAGGCACTCAACGTAAAAAAATTGCGCATTTATTGTAGTTTCTAAAATGGTATAAAATTTACTAAACACTGTAATAATTTTTGAAATAATGATATTTTGTTACAAAATTAACTGTCTGCCGCCTTCATCTCATACGATCCGGTTGAACTAAGTTTGCACCTGGCGTGCTTGACATCACATACAAATTAGGTGCAAACTTCACGTAATCGTCAATATCTCGAAAACTAAGAAATTTTTAGGAGGTCGATTTTAGTCAGTCTCGTTTTTTAAGAGCTGGTTTATCAGCCCTGTTCGCCATTTTGTAAAAGTCGCGAATTTTGATAGCCTGGATCAGTCTTTCGAATGTCATGACTTCAAATTTCAGTATTTTCTTAATCTGCTTTTTGTTTAACATTACTTAATAATTATGCTATCATACCTTTTCTGTTCGAAATTCAAATTCTGGTACGAAATTTAACCAATGGAATATTGTAGTATAACCTCCTTTTGAATTAAAATGCTATTATCTTAAAAACTACGGTGTCTAGTGTGTAAAATCTTACTATTTTAAACTACATTTTTTATTTTTATTTTAGCATGGTAAATTTGTTTTAAGTATTACGCGATTCAAATCCGAGGTCATATTTTGAATCACGTAAAATCTAATTTATTTTGATAAGGTATGATAGCATAATTATTAAGTAATGTTTAAAACAAAAAGCAGATTAAGAAAATACTGAAATTTGAAGTCATGACATTCGAAAGACTGATCCAGGCTATCAAAATTCGCGACTTTTACAAAATGGCGAACAGGGCTGATAAACCAGCTCTTAAAAAACGAGACTGACTAAAATCGACCTCCTAAAAATTTCTTAGTTTTCGAGATATTGACGATTACGTGAAGTTTGCACCTAATTTGTATGTGATGTCAAGCACGCCAGGTGCAAACTTAGTTCAACCGGATCGTATGAGATGAAGGCGGCAGACAGTTAATTTTGTAACAAAATATCATTATTTCAAAAATTATTACAGGGTTTAGTAAATTTTATACCATTTTAGAAACTACAATAAATGTGCAATTTTTTTACGTTGAGTGCCTGGTTATGTTGGTACATTTTTTTTTCACCACGCTAGTTCGAAGTCAGAGGTTAAATTTGAAAAAAATCGAATAATTTTTTTTTGTTATTGTACTGTGTCCACAGCATGAATAAATTAGCAAAAATAGAAAATACGTTCAATAGCATAGTTATTTGGCCACACATAGCAAAATACAGATTTGTAAAATACTTGATATTTTAGCAATGACACTCAAAACACCGAGTCAGGGTATCACTTAGCACGAGTTTTACAAAAACGTCAATATCTCGAAAACTAAGAGATTTTTACTGAGGTCAAATTTGCTTAATCTAGGTTCTTATGAGCTGGTCTATCAGCCCTGATCGTATAAAAGTTGGTTTTAGGGACACCCTGTATATACCTACCTACCTAGCTACGTATACCCTTAGCAATGTACAAGTTGCAGAACATTCTCAAAACGTGGAAACATTCTCGGGAATGTTCTGAGAACATTCTTGCAACATGTAACTTATTGATTAAAAAAGAAAATGTCCTTACAGTAAAGTTTAAATGTACATAATTAATACTCCATATTGTTCATGTACATGGTATAGTTCGATACAGTTAATTATTTTGTTGATAAGTGATAAGTTGCCAATAAGTTGCTTAAATTCTCATTAAATTTCCGAGAACATTTCACAGCGAAAGTTGCAAATAGATAATATCCAGCACCAGTATTGTGATTGACAAATTCGACCCCAACTAGTAAGGCTCGTGTAGATGAGTGGAAACCGTAGTTGACTATATTTCACAGGACGCGAGTTCAAACCAACAACGCAATTTCTTTTTTTGTTTTTTTAAAGATTTTTGTATTAAAAATAAACTTTTTTTTTAATAAATCCGCCATCGTTTTGCTTTCTGTATTTCGGAAAAATATTTGTCATATTTATAAGAGAAAGTTCCAAACATAAATTTCCAGTACCAGTATATTTCGTATTTAGATAAATTGTAACCACGATGACGTATTGTAATGTAAGATACCGGACTTTGTGAGAAAAATACGTGGTGAAGATAGTTTGGGAAATATCAGTTTGCAGAGTTTTGATGACTCTGGCGATGAAAAAGAGTAGATATGTGACTGGTTATGTAGATATCTTTGTAATATCTTTATAATGAAATTTAATGCATAAACTATCATTTTGTATTTTTATTTCTGCTATTCTTATTTTTTTAGGTGCCATTTGCACCAGTTAAAATAAATCAACAAACTTTATCTGACCTCTTCTGTCATAGTAACTCTTCTTATACAAAGGTCAACTTACACTGGTTTATGTATTTTCGTGTTAATTATAGCAATTTTTTATTTTTTATTGTATTTTACATAAATGTATTTTGTATACATAATTATTTTCAAAATAAGTAAATAAATAAAGAAGCACACGTCAGGAAATAAATTCTCGTGCTCGAGAACATTCTCAGAAGTTACCGAGAAATTCTCACGTTGAAAGTTTCGCAACTTTGGAAACTTCTCGTCGGTGCATTGCCTCCTACCCACTAGTGACGTGGCGTAAAAGATATCCTTGGGCAAGCCGGTGCAGATTTGGCATACATTTTCCTTACTGAATAAATCTGTAGGTAAGGTGAATAAGGTGCTCATATGCCTGATATTAGGCAAGCCGTTAGGAATCGAGTTCTTTGGACGCCACGTTACTGCTACCTACTAGGGTATGCAGTACCGGTACCATTCCGGAGAACCGGGATTTTCGGTACTGGACGATAATGGAACCGGGATTTCCCGGGATTTTCGGTACTTTCGGGACAGGTCTTCTATAACTTTGTCGGTCGATACTCGTTGCTTTAGTCAGATGAGATTTCGTTGGAATTAGTACGTTTTTTAATAAAACGACTACACTTCGCAGCTAAACTACTTTTATTGATATATTTGATATATAATTCAATTTCTAAATCAAAAGCACAGAGTACCTTTGTATATATCAAAAGTATCCTTTGTTTCAATCCAGGACTTGTTCTACTTACATGCCAAATTTCAGCTTGATCCATCCGGTTGTTACTCCGTTATTTAGTAACAAACATCTAAACATCTTCACAAACTTTCTCATTTAAGTATAATTTTAGTGTGAAGATTTTCGAACGTTAAAAGTTAAAATATACAATTTAATATAACACTGGTTTTAATACATAGAGTACGCTCTCCAGGACAGTAGTTGACATAGTGCATTTTAAAATAGTCCAGTTGCACGCAAATCTAAAATCCGATAGCAGTAAGCCACAATACATAGTCCTATAATATAACTAGCTTTTGCTCGCGACTTCGTCCGTGTTAAATTTGAATATCGTGTGCCGAATTTGAAGTTACCTGGAACGGCGGTAAAACTTATGATTTTGACTAATGTGAGTGGTTAGTGGTTACAGATGCACATATTTTACCGCAGGCTAATAGTAGTACGCCTATACATTGTTACCTAAGGCACGTTAAAGTGGCCGTGCGCCAGGGAGTCCCCACTAAGCAATCACGTCTCTTAACCCCGCCTAGGGATGAAATAAAAACAGTGACGGTATTGTAATTAAGAGTCTAAACATGATATTTCAAACATCTTACTTAAAAAGATCGTAGGGTCCCGATACAAACTTTCAACCCCCATTTAAACCCCTTAGAGGATTAATTTTGAAAAACGCTGAAATTGCTTTTCTTGTATACTAATGAAGAGTCTAACCATGATATTTCAAACCACTTACTTAAAAAGATCGTAGAGTCCCAATACAAACTTTCAACCCCCGTTTAAATTACTTTAAACACCTTTTTTTTTAATTTATCCAAATAAAAAAAGGTGAAATTACTTTTCATTTATTTTAATGAAGAGTCATGATCATGAAGTTTCAAACCTCTTACTTCAGAAATCGTAGACTCCATACAACTGTTTAACCCCTTAGGAGGTGAATTTTGAAAAATCCTCTCTTAGTGCACCTCTAGACCTTATTAGGATCCTACGTGCCAGATTTGAAATTTCTAGAACCAGCGATTTGGGCTGTGCGTTGATAGAACCTACATGCTAAATTTGGAATTCCTAGGACCAGCGGTTTGGGCTGTGCGTTGATATGTCAGTCAGTCAGTCAGTTTCTTCTTTTATATATTTAGATAAGCGTTAATGACTATCAAGGTCTTCGACGATCGAAAAGCGATGACTGAATGACTACCTGGTCTACCTGCGCGGCACGGGGTTGCGGACCCGCGGGGCTGGCGGGGGTGAGTGAGCCGCCGCCGATGACGTGACCACGGCTGCTACCCGTGTTTGGTTAAAAATGAGCAACGCTCTTGTTCGTTTCAAATTATACGTCTTTTGTTCGCGAACATTAATTAAAAATGCTCCTCTAATGTGTTTCCCGAAAGTCCCGAAAGTACCGGGATTTTTATTTTGACGTCCCGGTTCTTTGCTCGACTGAAAATCCCGGGAAATCCCGGTACTTTCGGTTCCGGTATTTCCCGGGAGCAAACCCTACTACCTACCTACCCTCATATCCATCTACCCTCCTATGTGTCCTCCTACCCACTTACCCTGCGACGCACTTACTCTCCTACCCACTTACCCTTAAACCCACTTACCCTTCCAGCCTCCTACCCACTTACCCTCCTACCCACTTACTTTCCTACCCACTTACTTTCCCCTCCTCGCGCCCTGGGCGCCGTTTTGCGACGCTACGCCTCTCATATTAGGGGACAATCTTACACAAATCAACCTAGTTCCAAACTAAGCAATGCTTGTACTTATGGGTACTAGACGGCAAATACCGTCTAAATTTCCTACTATCTATCCACTTACCCTCTTACCCACTTACCCTCCTACCTACTTACCCTTGTACCCACTTACCCTCATACCTACTTACCCTTCTACCCGCTTACCTGCCTATCCACTTACCCTCTTACCTACTTACCCACCGAACCACTTACTCTCCTACCCATTTACCTTCCACGCGCCCTGGACGCCGTTTTGCGTTGCTACGCCACTAATATTAGGGGTAAGGGGTAGGAACCCACTTACCCTCCTACCCACTTACCCTTCTAGCCACTTACCCGCTTACCCTCCGAGCCACTTATCCTCCTACCCACTTACCCACTTAGCCACTGACCCTCATACCTACTTACCCTCCTACCCACTTATCCTCTCCTCTCCTGCCAACTTACCCTCCACGTGCCCTGGGCGCCGTTTTGCGTCTCTTGCCACTGATATTAGGGGACAATCTTACACAAATCAACCTACCTAGTTCCAAACTAAGCAATGCTTGTACTATAGGTACTAGAAGGCCGTCTAACTTTCCGTTACGTCATGGAAATGAGTTGACACTAACTTTCAGCTTCGTCACGGCCGTTTACTGCTCAAAACATGTACACTTTTTTTTCAGAAATGCTCAAACTCGTAATAGGACACTGTATGTTTTGCTTACGTTAAGGTGATTTGAGTCTATCGATTCTCCATACAAACAAAAAGAGAGTCATCATGTGTTTGCGGATGTGTTTTTTGAAAAAAAAGTGTACAATTCAACGGTACTTAAGTAAATTTTGTTTACATATTACAACTTGCCGTCGCGTCACGAGGATTTATTGATTTGACACTAACTTTCAGTTTTGTCACAGCCCTTTAGTACAAACGAAGCCACTGTTGTCTGACCTGACCACCCATAGACTTTAACACGTTGCAAGAAAGTTGACATTCCTTTATAAATATACAGTTAACAGTGTATTGCACTCAAAACATGTGCACTTTTTTTAAATGCTCAGTACAAATACTCATTAGTTTCAGTATATGGCATAAAATAAATCATAAAGACAAATTAACCCCTTCGACACCAACGTCGGATATATTTCACCACAGTAGGCTTATGATGCTACGCTTTGTCACGCGATAAGTAAATGATAAAGCATCCGTCACGTTCTGACAATATGTGTGTGAGAATGACGGATGCTTTATCATTTATTTATCACGCGACAAGGCGTAGCATCATAAGCCTAAGGATTAACGCCAACGACGGATTAATTCGTCACAGAGCGCAATGCGATATACACCGTGCCCCCGAGTAACCCGAAAAACTGTAACTATAGATTCTAACAACTATTAGGAGTAAAAAAAGTTATATGATGTATTGTCGAAAAACGGTTACTTTCCGAGATATTCATTATTTTTTAAATGAATACTCCCAAGTGTGTAACAAGCCCTAATAAATGTGACTAAGATACTTTTACATTTTTTGTTAAATCTTTTAACGAAACAGTAATTAACCTTCGCAGTATTTGATGGTAAGTGACTACGAGTCCAAAATATTTACCTTTTGTTTCCATTTTAGCTTTTTTTCCTTTTTGATATCTTTTCCTCAAGCACCTAAGGAGTTAAGGACATGTTTATAAGGAGGGGCTCAATTTACTGATTTATTTTGTTCCATAAGACTATTAATGTAAAATGACAAAATTCGACCTATGTTGATATAACGTTATTTATTTGTAATACCATCAGGAATACGTGGTTAAAAATTTTCGGGTTATTCGGGGGCACGGTGTAGACCTACATCATGCACGGAACTAACATGGCATCTGATTTGCACCTTTAATGTTCAACTTAGCCTCGAAAAGTTTAAAAACTGGAATAAATAACAGTGTTTTTGATGCCCTTGATATAAGTAGGCTTTAAAAATAATTTGGTAATAACAATATGGGACTTGTAAGCAGTTTCTCAAGATTAGCTTTAGTATTTGAAAAAAATCGCCATTCTCATCTGCTAGTCTATAAAGAAGTTACGGTTGGTTAGTTTATCTACAAAAATGGGCTAATTTGATATGACTGAGAATCATATCTACGTATTCAAAAATGTTAACATAAGTAATTTCTAAAAAAACTTTTGTTGGGCTGTGAAATAAATTCACAAACACTCACCTCAAAAACTATGTATGTACAAACTACCTTATTCTCACATCGGTGTTAATTAATTCGATGAATCAATCATTCATTAAATTCGATATCCGTAGCGTAGTCCACGAGATTAAACTGTTACTGCTAATGATTGTGCAAACATTTCAGGATATGTGACGGCTAGGAACCCATTAAGTATGATGTGGCATGTGTTATTTCCCATAGCGATCTAATCAAACACGATCATGCTTCGTCATCGTCGCCACATTTATTAGGGCAAACGAATACCTACCAATAGTGCAGAAGCAAGTGTTCTGTACGAGAATTTAGAACCTCGTCGTCAATGTCGTCTCCAATGGCCAGTATTTAAAAAAATAATACTTGTTTTCTTAGAATACTGACTTTTTGAGTTTTCCTTACTCAAAATCATTTGTAGTTTTGAATCAAAAATGTGTCCCAAATCTTTGTATGGAAAAATATGTTTCTCGTACCTCACGTTCATAGAAATAAAAACATAATTTAATATAAAAACGGGACAATCTGGAATGGAAATTTTGGGACACAATTTTTCATGTATTATGTTCGAAAGTATAAACGATTCTGAGTAAGAAAAACACTAACAAATCAATATTCTAAGAAAGGAACATGTTAATTTTTTTAAAAACGTTCTAATACTCGTACATTATGTAATAATTTTATCCGTGAAATAGTAATAACTGTTCGTCATGCTGCTGTGGTCCTTAAAAGTTGAAGTTTTGAGCCAAGATGTGTATGTTCACGTATTATAAATATGGTAGTGCACAGGGAAACGGACCACTTTATCGGTTCTAGTTTCCGAGTTACGAGCAGTTTTACCTGTACCTGCGGTCCGAGGGGGTCTTTTGGTATCGATATAGGAGGTTTTTAGGGCCTACGAGTCTGAATCTGAAATCGGATAGTTTTTTCATACAACTAATAACAGTAATTCAGAGTGCGCGACGAAGACCGAGTTCCCCCAGAGGGCCGCAGGCCCAACCTGTCATTCCCTTCACAAGCTCTCCCCAGCCGCAAGTAACTAAAGCGAGGCGGACGGTCGAAGGCCCGAATCGTCCCAACCCAAACCGTTCCAAGCTGCACTATACCCATGTGTCTTTATGTTAGCGAGCCCAACCAGAATCTTACTATTTTCAATCATTATAGCTATAACTACACCTACTAAACCTACAAACCCCTCACTTTAAGTCAAAAAATTAATCACTCTTAACACCTTATGAAAGGAAGCGTAACTGAATTCTAAGCTTTAAATAAACTGAAAAGTGAGATTAATGTAAGAGACACGTGAAATTGTTTAATTTAACACTAAAGTATTAGCAAACCGACAAAGTAGCACTCTGCCTATGATTTCTTAAAAAAAAACTTAAATTTTGATGTTAAAATTAAGGCTTCAACATTAGTTTATTGATGATGTTCACTCATCATAGGATAGGATAGGATAGAATATTTGGATAATTTTTCGTTATGTATAGTTTTAAAAAGAGCGATTTTTCGAAGGACATCGCTAACGTAGACAGTTGACTTTAGAGGAAGAAATCATAGCGAAGTTCGCCGACTCACAAATGGACATAGAGTTAGATAGTTTAGAGAAATGGATCCAACCCACACGAAACAGTTTTAGAATTATAAAATTTAAATGCTTAAACAAAAATATTCCACTCATTGCTTTTTGTGGGTTGCCTAAACTACGTCCAATTGACAATCAAGAGCGTTGAATTATCAATTAAGTAGGTACGTTATTCTGTCGTCTTATCACTGAAACCCAGCTAGCCACTAACTAGCATATTATAAATAGCAATTAATGGGGGGAAGGGGGGGGGGGGAGGCTAGGACGGCAGTATTTATTACTAGCATTTTCCCGCGGCTTCGCCTTTACCGGGATAAAAAGGTATATGTTACAATTCAGGACTTGGTCTACTTACAGTTATTTATTTTTAAATATAAGAGTTACACAAATAGGAAATGTAAAAAATACAGAAAGTAAAAATGTAATCGAAACCTAAATCTACTTACATGCCAAATTTCAACTTGATCCATCCAGTTGTTACCCCGTTATTAGGTAACAAACATCCAAACATCTAAAAATCCAAAAATCTTCACAAACTTTCACATTTATAATATTAGTGGGAAGTGGGATTAAAAGATATGCCTCTAAGTTACTAACATTATCAGCATACCATATGAAAAATTAACATTTATGACTTGATATAAAATAGGGTTGCGTTAAGTTTTGAACATAACTTAAAGTTACACTCAGACGTTGAAAATACTCATGCATTTTAGTTTTAATCATTTAAATGCAAGTAGCAGGGAGAACAGTGGCAAAGGAAATCCAGGAAACCCATATACATATCTGATGGTGTGGTTCATACATACATAACTGCAAGTAAAAATATTGATTGCAGAAATTAATACAGTTATATACATGCACTTTTAGAAAAACATGGGTATTAAAATTGCTTAGTAGAGAGAGTTCAACTCTTGCTTCAAAGAGTGGTTAGCTGTAAAAATTGCGAAACGAAAATATTGCGCCGTAAAATTTGCATACCGTGACGTCATGGCCGTAATTCAAACACGTTGATTATGATTTTGTCGTTGACAAGCTCGTAAAAACACCCTAAATTCTGCAATCATGTCTCACGAATAAGAGAAAATCCAACGCGAGGTACATTTGTAGTAATACAATTGCTTATTTTTAAGGTTCCGTACCAAAATGGTAAAAAAGGAACCCTTATGGTGCGACTCGGTCTGTCTGTCTGTCCGTCTGTCACAGTCAGATATCCCAGACTGCTGCTATCGATTTGGAATCTGGAATAGTTTTAAAAGTCGCTATTTTTATCTATTTTAACGAAAACATTAGTACTTACGTACTATAAAGTTTATTAGAACATAAATATTTACAATTTTTAAAACCAAAACGTTCGTTTCTTCATTGTCAAAATCAAATTAGGTACTAAGGTAGTTTTTCCTAGTAGGGATAGTATGATATATGGAGAGTAAAGGTAAGGAGCGCAATCTCTGTGTATCAAAAAGTGTCCGTCGCAATGATTTCAAAAGTAAGGATAGGCCCATCCGAACAGTTCGGAACTATTTTCTGCGTAACCAAAAACGCAGCTCAGCAGACCAGTTGCGCAGTGCACGCGCTGCGTATCGCACTGCCGGCTGGTACTGATTTGGCGGTATTTTACCGCTGCGCGCTCGCTTAGCCCTGTCCTTTGTATACGTCAATGGTCCGTCGAAATGTGCTAAATAGGCGCTAGTATATTTACCTATTGCAGATGTGTTAAAAGAGGTTATATTTCCAATATTATTTCGGACTACGTAAATAGTTGAGGTTCTAATATACTTGGTATATTGCCGCTTTATTTAATCCCTACTTTAGTCACAATATTAAACCTTACCTCTTCCCTTCACAACAGCGCACTTTAGCTCGTCTACAACTGCTAAATTCAGTTAACCACCCGTTACGTCAGCTCTACTGTGGGGAGATTCTGAACTATCTCGAACTCTTATGGAGTAATTTGGATGGACACTTTTTTTACTAATCCCTTCATATAGCGCTCTTTACCTCTACCATCCATAGTATGAAGTCTTGACGAAAACCAAAGCGATGTTGGCGATGTTAATGACTAGATCAGATATATCGACGTTTCGTAATGACTTGAAAGGAGGGTCTGGTGGTTATTGAATTATCTTTTCAATAACTAGGTTTTCCTCTTTGAATACTCTTATTACAATGTAATTAGGTTAAAAACAATTTCCAAGCGTTTCTTTTCTTTGTATATGTTACCGGAAATGTATGAAATCTAGGAATTATATACAAATCCTAGGAAATGTATACAATTCCGAAGCTATTTAGGAAATGTATAAAATATTGTTTTAAAAATTATTTATTATACACATAACCTGGGAAATGTATACATTTCCTAGGAATTGTATATAATTCCAATATCGTATTAGGAAATGTATAAAAAGCTTTTTATCTTGGACAGTAAGTGGGGTATGTTGTGATCGCAAGATACCTAACACTCCTCCTCGCTTCGCTCGTCGTCGTACCTAACTGTGGCTGTCGCAGTTTTTTATCTTGGACAGTGTGTGGGATATGTTGTGATCGCAAGATACCTAACACTCCTCCTCGCTTCGCTCGTCGTCGTACCTAACTGTGGCTCTGTCACAGTTTTTTTTATCTTGGACAGTAAGTGGGGGTATGTTGTGATCACTCTTCACTAATAATCGTACCTAAAAGTAATTATAATCATCAATATTATGGCTTGATAAACACATATCCGATTGCCATTTAGGAAATGTATAGATTTCCTAGGAAATTTGTGTATTAATATAATTTATTTCACACATTTCCGGGCGATTTTAGGAATTACATACATTTCCTAGGAATTGTGTACAATGACGGATTACATACATTTCCGTTGACATACATACTTTGTTTAAGAGCGCTGAAAGATTTGGCAAAGTCGCATTTTAAATGAAACTCGAAAATGCTCTGTAAAAATCTTCATCTTTAGTATATCGAAAAAGGATTAGCACCAGTTTTTATGATCATTACTTAATATTATAAAATAATAAATATAAAATAAAAACTGTTTATTTGCCGAAAGTGTACATAAAAATGTTTACCTGTGACCGCCACACTAGGCCTGTCTCGTGGGGGCAATTTAAAAATTACCAGTGACTTAATTTGCTGATTTCTACGCTGAAGTATTGAATTTGTAACTAGAATTAATTTTCAAAAGCCTAGAGTATACCTACATTGTTAGAAATAAACTTAACATAAGAAGGACAATAACAATTTGGGATTTATATAAACAAAAGACATATCTTATCAAATCAAATCAAATCATTGAATTCAGCATGACAGTACGTGCAATGTGTGTGTGTGTGTTTTCCTAAACTGATTTATTATAAATATAAGGTACTTACCACCGAGAAGTCTTAATCAGTTGTTCTGTTTCATTATAAGTAAGAGTTTTAAGCCAAGAAATGACTTTTCTCTTTAATTCACTTCTAGTACAGTTTTTAATTTCGCATTCTTTATTTACCTTATTATAAATAAATAAATAAATATTAGGGGACAATCCTTACACAAATCGAACTAGCCCCATATTAAGCTCAATAAGGCCTGTGTTATGGATACTAGACGACGATATATTTAATAGATACAAATACTTAAATACATAGAAAACATCCATGACTCAGGAACAAATATTCGTGCTCATCACACAAATAAATGCCCTTACCGGGATTCGAACCCAGGACCTCCTGCTTCGTAGGCAGGGTCACTACCAACTAAGCTAAAGCGGTCGTCCAAACCGTCGGTCGGTCGTCGGTCGTATATACGAGGAGAAAGAAAATCTTGAAATCTTTTGGGGAAAGCGGTTCTTGTTTTGGAGATAGGTAAATTAAAAACAAGTTTTCTAAAGGAAGTTCCATGGACTATATTAGAGTTAGTTACTTCAGTGTGCATCGTCATTGTCAATTTAATGATAGCAAGCTTACGCACGCTGAGTACGTCCATGTCTTTATATACATGTATCGTAGTGTAAAGTCTGGGCTTTTTAAGGACTACCTTAAGTATAAACCTCTGGGCTCTCTCTAAGTTAATCATTACCGAGCTGGACGCGCCTCCCCATACGGTGATGCAGTAAGTTAAGATTGGCTGACAGAGGGCACTATAAATCATTTTCAGTAAAAGATTAGATCAACTTTATACTCGTACATACTTGAGACGTATCTATTGCGCGCATTTTAAAGTGTCATTCGAATTTCGCAAAATAATGAAGATCGAAAACGGAACGTTGCCAAAAATATTATATTAAATTTAATAATTTCGGAAATGTTAATTAATATTTAGCATTTTGAATGTTACTTGCAGTTCGGATAGTAGTTCTACTTCTGAGGTGTGTTTTCATCAAGATTACCCGACCTAAAATGTACTCCAAATATTGGATGCTCGGTGCCTACCGACAACATTCCGTGGTTTAGGTAAAGGGCAAATATTTCCAGTGAGGTGGGGTCGGAAGCCCCATCGCCAGCCTCTGTTATCGCAGGTGGGTGGGGCATTTCGGAGATGTTTGCCGCATGGGAGCCCTTAAGCCTTTCTTAAGCCTACGTAGGCGTTCGCTGACGTCCCTTTTTACCATCACTACACTAAGTTATCGTAACTTTTCATAGCTAGCTTTTTCCCGCTTTGGCAGCTTCGGATATGTTTATGACGTGGGTTGAGATGTCTGTTATGTTACTTTTATATCGTGTCTTGCCGCCAAACCACTTAGGACCCCTTTTTTACTTACCTGTTCTCAATATTTTTTAAGTTAATAAAACTACAAAGCGTTGTAAAGTTTATTTAATTCTAAGTCAACATTTATTTTGTACAATCTTAGTTGTAACAGCGATAACAGAGTGTCGTATAGGAAACTTTAAATATTTTCTTTCATGTGCACTGTAGGTAGCGTTATTTACTCTTATCTAAAGCCAAAAAATTACAGTTAGGTGGGGGTTGTTATATAACAACCATGAAATGTTTTTCTTTTTATCAAACCTCATGCCTATGCGTTTACAATGTTACAGGTATAGTGAATAATGTTTGGCCATCGTATTATCTTGCCTTTTCAATTTGCTTCCGTTTTTATTTTGAAATTTGACACTGACTAAAAAAAACGGTCAAGTGCGAGTCGGACTCGCGCACCGAGGGTTCCGTACAAATTCATAAGTAGATACGCGAATAGTACAAGAAAAACTGTATGTCGATTAGTTTAGTAGGAGCAAATAAGTATATGTTATGATTTTTGCAAATTTGTAAAAAACAGTGCAAGTTAGGAAAACAATTATATTTTTCCTGTAATGCTTAGAACCTGACGAGTAATGATTCTATTTAATGGCAAGAGGACCATTCAATCAAGAGGACTGCCATTCTCCGTTCCCCGAATTCACAACGCTATCTATGTATAAGCTTGGTAAAATAATTATTTACAATTATTCAACTTTGCAAACGTGACACAGTATTTAAATGTTAGAATTTATTTATTATTAGCTGTTTACGAACTAATTGTTACTATACTATGTTTCTTTGTTCAATTATAACATCGTTAAATGTTTATTGTTTTAGCGCCATCTAGTTTTTGCCTGGAAATCCCTTAGCGTGAAACAGGGCATCGCTTAGTTTTGCTACTCGCCGCTAGGCGAAGGTTTTTAAGTTTTTGTAAATTTCTAAAAAAGTATTAAAGTTAGCAAGACCGTTCTATTTTTCCTGTAATATTCAGGTTGATATTTATAATTAGTAATTATGACACATTTTTCTGATCAGTAACTTCGGAGATAATAGGGGGGGAATGGTACATAAAAATGTATAAATCAAAAACTACTTATTTAAGAAAAAAAATAAAAATGATGTTTTAATCCACAAATTAAGCCCTTTCATTTGATACCCCACTCAATATAATAGCCCTACTTTCAATTTTCAAAATCCCATTACGGAGCCTTTTAAAAAAAAAGTAAAAAAGGTACAAGATATTTTTTATGTCCAATAAGCTCGGGTTAGCTACTTCTAACACTATTCCAAATTTCAAATCGATAGCAGCAGTAGTTCCTGAGATATTTGGCTGTGACAGACGGACAGACAGACAGACAGACAGACAGACAGACAGACAGAGTCGCACCATAAGGGTTCCTTTTTTACCATTTTGGTACGGAACCCTAAAAAGTTTAATATTTATAGATATAAACATGTCAATAATTTAATACGGTTTTTGATGACACCCCGGGTCCAGTCGTATTCCGAGTTATCCCGATATTAAATATTATTCACTAGATCTGTATTCGGTTTCAGCTCCCTGGGCGACCAAGCTTTACCCCGTGGGGTAGTCCGGGCGAAACATTTTTTTTTTCGGGCATTAAAACGTTCATTGTTCCCATACAAAACTATCGGACAATGTCACAAGTCCCAACTGTGCAATTAGTATGGGGAAGGCATTGGTCATTACAGTCTCGGCTATACAGCCCTCGCCTGACGTCTCGGGCTGTGCAACACAGCCTCGACTGTAATGACCAACATAGCCCACTCGTATCATAATGTACTATTACATATACTTATAAATCTCAATCGTGTGTGTGTGTGTGTGTGTACAATAAACTGCTACTCTAATTTTACCAGATTTAATTGTGGGTTACTCGTATTAGCGAAGAAGTGTACACGAAGTTTAAGAATAATTCATTTTGAATACACAGATTCTTTGCCTCAATTAACTATATTTATACAATGTGAGACCTGTAACAAGATCCAAGATTAAAACGTAGAATCTACTCCTCAAACTAAACAACATTTTCAGCGACATTTAAAAAGTATTTTATGCAACAGTTGTAATAAGTAGGTTCAAAAAACCGGTCAAGTGCGAGCCGGAAACGCGCACCGAGGGTTCCATACAAACTCGTCAGTAGATACGTGAATAATTCAAGATAAACTGTATGGTGGGATTAACTTAACTTTGCTCTTAAAAAACTGATGTCCTGATACATCGACATAATGTCGCGGTTAGTTAAGTAGAAGCAAATAAGTTTGTCTTCGACTTTTGCAAATTTCTAAAAAGCGCTGCAAGTTAGGAAAACGGTTTTATTTTTCCTATAATATTTAGGATGATATTAATAATCGGTAATTATTACAGATTTTTCTGTTCAGTAACTTCGGAGATAATAGGAGGAATGGTATTTTTTTTAACGTTTTTTTGAGTTAAATCAAAAAACTACATGCTTAAGAAAATAAAACTGCTTTGTAATCTACACACTAAGCCCTTTCATTTGATACCCGATTCGATATAATAACTCTACTTTTGATTTTCGACATCCCATTTCGGTCCCGTTTAAAAAAAGGTATAAGATTTTTTTTCTGTCCAATAAGCTCGGGTTAGCGGTTTTTAACACCATTCCAAATTTCAAGTCGATAGCATCAGTAGATCCTGAGATATCTTGCTGTGACAGAAGGACAGACAGACATAGTCGCACCATAAGGGTTCCTTTTTTACCATTTTGATACGGAACCCTAAAAATGCGAATGGCGCGAGTTGCGATACGAGCTGCCGCGGCGGCGAGTATCGCAAATAGAGACGCCATGAGCGTTTTTTGACTTAATTATACAACGTTGCATACAATACTTTTTCTACGACTAGGTTTTAAAATATAAAATACAAAATTAAATTAAACAAGGCAAATATGACATGTGACTGGCAGTATGTGTCTATGGTAAACTTTTTTAAATTTGGCGTATACTCGCTAGTGACACGCAGTGACGATATTAAATAGTATTTTATGCAGCAGTTGTATAAGTAGGCTCAAAAATACGAATGGCGCGAGTTGCGATACGAGCCGCCGTGAGGGCGAGTATCGCAAATAGAGACGCCATGAGTGTTTTTTGACTTAATTATACATAGTTGCATACAATACTTTTTCTACGACTAGGTTTTAAAATATAAAACATAGCTCGCAAACAAGGCAAATATGACATATTGTGGCTGCTAGAAATATCGTTTTGCGACTATAACGACACTAGTGCTGTTATGGGGAAAAGAGTATAGACTTCTCTGAAATCATATTATGTATGTTCTTATATTAGTGTTCGTGACAAAGTAAAAGACAGATAAAAGTACAGGAGTAGAAAAATAACTTATGTCTTCATTTTAGTACACTTTGAAATTTATTTGAAGGCGCAATGTATTACGTTTTTTTTATGTTTGTAGCGTGACAAAGCGACGTCAATTAGACTGATGTTAACATACATTGAAAATACTATTTAATGAGTATAAAAATGAGAAAATCATAATTCTACATGATTTTTAAGTGTTTGAACAAAAGTTACATTGCATCATGCATTTTTAGATACTAATCACTGAAATGGTTACTTAGATTAATTAGTGTAAGCGTCGCTTGACAATTTGTCGTTTATTGACGTTAATATGGTAAAATTACAGTTGAATTGATCAAAAGATTCAATCTAAAACAGTCAATATAGCTAGTTATTACAATATAGTTAGAGTTATAGGGAACGTGCACGAACTATAGGTGGCAGCACTAAACGACAAAAGAGACACGGGCGGACAATAAAGGAAACTATCGCCCCTGTCAAATCAAGCTGTCAATGATAATATGTAAGTGTCAATGTCAAATATAGTAAGTCGTAGCTACACTGACGTTAATCGTCCTTCAACGCGATAAATTAACGTTATTAACGGCGTTTTCTTCAATGTGGCCCCAGCATGAGATGGTATATGATTTAGATTAGCGGCACCAGTTGGCAGCACCTTCGTCGTGCACGTTCCATTTACCTGTAATAAGATTAGGTATTCGTCGTTGTTGCGAACCTTTACTTTATCTGCCGCAACTACACTCACCGATAGTTAATTCGGGTCATTTTCTTTGAACAATTATATAGAAAACGACACGATTTCATTGTCCGCGTAAAGTTCTAAAGAGAAAAACATATTTGCGCTCTATAGCAGACACGATCATGGTCAAACTAAACAAATAAAATAAAAATATTTATTGTGAAAACATACAAAAATGAATATAAGTGATTTAATATAAAAATAATTCAAATAAAATTGAAATTAATAAACTAAACCCTACAATAAAACTAGAAGAAAAAAATACAAGTTAAGGTTGGGCCCCCTCGGCAGAGTACCTATCACGCAGGCAGCATTCCTGCGCTGTATGGCACGAGGGTCCCCTGTTGCCTCCCTCAGGCGCCTACTCAGCGCCCTGTGCAGTCCACGCGCACCCTGACCCCACGGACCGAGTGTCTCGACCCCGAATGCCACAAATTCATATTGGGCGCCGAGACAACTGGTCAAAGTTAGTATTCGCGCACTATAAACACGATCACAGTCAAAGAAAGTGTTCACGCACTGGTTCAGGTTTCTCCTGCCTTGTCCGTCGCCCTCACGGTAACGATGTTTTGGCACTGGAACAAGATAAATATACAATACGTAACTGAACGAAAACCAAAGCTTCAGACTGGTTGATAGGTACCTAATCACTACATAGTATAAAACAAAGTCGCTTTCTCTGTCCCTATGTCCCTATGTATGTATAATACATACATAATATAGAGAAACACCGTGCGAAGCCAGGGCAGGTCGCTAGTTAAGTATAAGAAGGAGGGAATATAGCCAGCCTTATAGGCACCTTTCCGCAGGGCACCGACCTAGGAGAGCCCATATACCTATTGGTCTTTGGTTTAGGTTTGGTTAATCTTAATTTAGTACCGTAAAATGGGAGGAGTTGGGACAACACAGACATTCAAACCCCGATAAAAGTTTATTTTTACCTATGGCACGTTCATGTACATAAAAAATATTCCAGCCAGAATTTTAGTTTTTTAATCTGTCGTTTCATAAAATAATAGCAAGTCCCGGCTCACCTCGAAGTTAGTAGGGATAGCAATGAGGTGAGGTGGGAAAATTAACATTACAATAGTGTAATATACATTTTGCAGATGGGGACTATGGGGGTTTGAAGTAATAGTCTTTCATGATGATACTTGTTATATTGAGTACAAGACAAGACTAAGACGAAGACCAAAGACAAAGACGTGTCTTAAAGCTAGTTAAATCTATTTATAATATATTAATGCTTACTTGCTATAACCCAAATCCGTGCGTCACATGTCGTAAACAGTAACGAAGAGTTACTGTTAATTCATCATATTACATCTCCCCCGAAAGTTCACTCTTCACCCCCTCATGCAACAAAAAAAATGTGACGAACGCAGTTGAGTTTTACATTTTTGTTTCTTATTATTAGCATTTAAACTAACACTTTATTTGATAAAATGAACTAAAAAAATAATTAAACACATGGTAGGTATTTATAATAACTGAAATTAATACATAAGTTTATCAAAATTACTGTCCATATCGGTCAAGAAGGTGTTAACATTTAATTCAAAATATAAACTATATGATTACACTAACCTAACCTAGACTAAAACTACATCATGTCCCCCAGATCGGGCCCCTGCGGCAGGGTCCCCATTATGCTGGCTGCGTTCCCCCTCTGGATCGCTATGCTGATCCGTTGAGTGAGGAACGAGCCAGCTCTGTGGTCCCCAGTTGTCTGAAAGAGCTTTTGGCTCAGCGTCTTTATGAGTTCGTGGGCATCTTGACTCCACGGTCCGAGAGTCTCGACTGCAAAGGCCGCAAACACATGGTGATCTGTGAGACACATGTATTTGCGGCGCTTTGCTGCCTCAGCCGCTGCAGCCGCCCCGCCTGCTCTCAGCGAGGTTGTGGCGAGATGTGACGGCGCAAGGGTGTCTTCAACGTTCAAAATTACTTTTATTTAGCCATATTTTATAATCGTACACATTAGTAAACATTTCCTAGGTATCGGTACATTAACCCAATGATAAAATATCTAATGCCATCGGAGTCCTTAGCTCCTAATAAAAAAAAAACAAATGGGAATAGTTTCCCAAGGGCATGGTCACCCTTCAATCCTCTCAAAAACACAAATGGGAATGGTTACCCAAGGGCATGGTCTCCCTTAATTACCGGCATATCAGGCCTAACTCTCGGTTGCCTGTACTTAGAGTCACAAATACATTAGTTAAGACGTTATAAGTCTCCAACGGTTTTCACGGAGGGCACGGTAGTCCAAAACACCATGAGCCAACACGAAGGACTAGTGCTCCAACTTCCCTAACACAAAAATCGAAATAATATGTACCGTACCTGGACATCAAACCTTTTGTATATACAGGGTGTCCCTAAAACCAACTTTGATACGATCAGGGCTGATAGACCAGCTCATAAGAACCTAGATAAGGCAAATTTGACCTCAGTAAAAATCTCTTAGTTTTCGAGATATTGACGTTTTTGTAAAACTCGTGCTAAGTGATACCCTGACTCGGTGTTTTGAGTGTCATTGCTAAAATATCAAGTATTTTACAAATCTGTATTTTGCTATGTGTTGCCAAATAACTATGCTATTGAACGTATTTTCTATTTTTGCTAATTTATTCATGCTGTGGACACAGTACAATAACAAAAAAAAATTATTCGATTTTTTTCAAATTTCACCTCTGACTTCGAACTAGCGTGGTGAAAAAAAAATGTACCAACATAACCTGGCACTCAACGTAAAAAAATTGCGCATTTATTGTAGTTTCTAAAATGGTATAAAATTTACTAAACACTGTAATAATTTTTGAAATAATGATATTTTGTTACAAAATTAACTGTCTGCCGCCTTCATCTCATACGATCCGGTTGAACTAAGTTTGCACCTGGTGTGCTTGACATCACATACAAATTAGGTGCAAACTTCACGTAATCGTCAATATCTCGAAAACTAAGAAATTTTTATGAGGTCGATTTTACTCATTCTCGTTTTTTATGAGCTGGTTTATCAGCCCTGTTCGCCATTTTGTAAAAGTCGCGAATTTTGATAGCCTGGATCAGTCTTTCGAATGTCATGACTTCAAATTTCAGTATTTTCTTAATCTGCTTTTTGTTAAACATTACTTAATAATTATGCTATCATACCTTTTCTGTTCGAAATTCAAATTCTGGTACGAAATTTAACCAATGGAATATTGTAGTATAAACTCCTTTTGAATTAAAATGCTATTATCTTAAAAACTACGGTGTCTAGTGTGTAAATTCTTAATATTTTAAACTACATTATTTTTTTTTATTTTAGCATGGTAAATTTGTTTTAAGTATTACGCGATTCAAATCCGAGGTCATATTTTGAATCACGTAAAATGTAATTTATTTTGATAAGGTATGATAGCATAATTATTAAGTAATATTTAAAACAAAAAGCAGATTAAGAAAATACTGAAATTTGAAGTCATGACTTTCGATAGACTGATCCAGGCTATCAAAATTCGGGACTTTTACAAAATGGCGAACAGGGCTGATAAACCAGCTCATAAAAAACGAGAATGAGTAAAATCGACCTCATAAAAATGGGTATCACTTAGCACGAGTTTTACAAAAACGTCAATATCTCGAAAACTAAGAGATTTTTACTGAGGTCAAATTTACTTAATCTAGGTTCTTATGAGCTGGTCTATCAGCCCTGATCGTATCAAAGTTGGTTTTAGGGACACCCTGTATATTAATTATTGGAGTTATATTGTTATCTAGACAATTTTAAGTGCTTTGTTGCTATTCCGAACTCTAGGTTGATCAGGCCTAAAATTGCGGGTATATCTGGTGATAAACTCTTTGAAATATTAAAAAAATCTGGAGAAATATTATTACTGGAATGCAAAATCATATACATATTATTGATAAGTACCTAGGTCATACTAAAATCTAACTATTAAAATGGACACATGCCGACGTAATACGCGGGCGCGGGCGCGGCGCACGAGCGCGATGACCGCTGCGTGCTGACCGTGCGGAATACTGTTCTACATACCGACACTGGAAATTTCAAATGTCGTAAGGGACATTTTGTCGTAAGTACACTAAATATACCATTGGAATCAGTATTTTTTTCTCTATCGATCTGTTCGATTGAAATTTTGATAACCCGTCAAATAAAAAAGTTATGAGAAGATTAAATTTAGTATACAAATTTATATTTTCATACATTTTATGGTTACTTACTTCATTAACCTGGAAACCATAAATATAACTTACAACAGAAATTCGCAATGTACAAATACGCTTTTGGTAGTTACGACAATATGATAATATTTTTAAGAAAAAAACGGGTTATTTCAGATTCGTAACGGACATTTTCGTCTTAAATTCACTGCGTAAGGGACACTATTTCCTAAACTATTAAGGTTATAGATTTCTAATAATTAGTTCGGTGTAGATAAAGTTATTTGAAAATTATAAATCTGAGAATTATCCTAATCGGTTAAGAAACGACCGAGTTACGATTTTTTTTTAATTGAATTTTGTTTTTTGGCTCTCCTGAAAAGTCGACCTTTGTCCCTTACGACATTTGAAATTTCCAGTGTCGATACTATATCATATTGCGAAATACCTTTATCGCTTTTATCATTGAGATAATATACATTTTTACTTCTATTTAAATATTTTGATAAATTGCAACACAATATCCGCTAAACAATTCGCAATCACATTACGTTAAGTATCTGAATAATATATCAATATATATTTTATTTCAACTGAACTCTACTGTATTATTCTTAATTCGCAACTAAATATTATACTGCAAAACTGTATTTAACACAGATAAAAAAAAACGTATGGCTATTGACTAAACACATTGAAAAATTACATTACAATATGTGACGTTCCGCAGGAAAAGGTACCTTATGGAGGGTCGGCACTTACGTCGTGTAGCATCAAATTAATATAGGTGTAAGCGACGGGGGTTGTCACTAGTCGTAAGGAACGAAAGTAAAACAAACTGGGTTCACGAAATTAGGGATGCTTGAGTGCATGGACATGCGTGCGTCTTACGGTAGCTGGAGGACAACGACAACTGATTTATATTGGACCGTAGGCGACACTCACACATGTGCATGCGCGCGCGCATACGTTTATTGTACACACATACAAACAGCAGCAGGTAAGTATAATTAATGATTATTAATTAAGTAATCTACCAAATTAGTTTTTAAGCTTGTTTCAGGTTTATTTCAGGTGCAGCTCATCGCGTCGTCTACATTCTCCGCCCCATTGTCCGTCAAGGACAATCATCTGTGGCTGTGGGGAGCAACGCTAAACGTGCTACGGGTCTGGTAAGTATACCAGTCTGGGTTTTTATATCAACAATTCGTATACGTCCATCGGGGCCAGGATGCACGTCGTGAACTATCCCCTTGGGCCAGACATTTCGAGGCAACGCGGGATCTATAATTACCACAACGTCTCCTTTTTTAAGCTGCTTGCCCTCTTGGCACCATTTTTGTCGTGGCAGAAGGTTTGGCAGGACTTCTCGAACCCAGCGTCGCCAGAACGCATCAGCGAGTCTCTGAGCCACTCTCCACATTTTCTTCCGAAACGTTTTCATTTGGGAGTAGCGCAATAATTCAGTTTCAGCGCGCTGCATTATCTGCGTGTCGATGCGGATATCTCCAGGTTTTCTACACCTTTCAATAAATAATAATACGTTCGCCATGCATCTCCACAAACGAAGCCATGAAGAAAACTTAATCGGATCGGGAACAAAAGGTAAGTCTTCATTGTTTACTGTATGTATTGTATTTACTTGTAACAGCTGATTATTATTTATTCTTTGTTTTTCAGGATCATACTTCGGCCAGTCTTCGCGCGGTGTGTATAAAAACTCGGGGCCGCGGAGCCAGTCGCAATCGTCACTCAACTGGTAAGTATTTAATTTCGTAGCTTTGTCAGCTATATTCATATTCGTAGATATATAATTCCACTCGTGACTCTGTGATAAATCGTCGATTTCACCGAGTCTATTAGCGACGAATACTTTGTAATTTCGATTATCGTTTTTTATTTGATGTAAAACGATTAATGAATCTGTCCAGAAGTAACGTTTAAATGCAGTTAAACGTGTTTCGCGCGCTATTGTATCGGCGAGCCGGCAGGCGATAACAGCGGATTGCAGCTCCAGTTTAGGTATAGTTATGTATTTCTTCACAGGTGTCGATCTGCATTTGCTAGCGATGAATGACACGCATACTTCCTTGTTCGCCAATATCTTACGCCAATACGCAACAGCGCAAACTGCAGTTGGTGCAGCGTCGCAAAAAATATGCATCTCTATAGTTGTCTCGCTCTGGCACGAGGTACTGCAGTGAGCATCCTTATCACCGTCGCGCTCGATCTCACCTCGCGCGGAGTGAAAATAATATCTCGGTATTCGCAGGTTTGTTAAGGTTTGTAATTCCGCTATCCAGCTTCGGAAAACTGTATATTCGCTTGTCGGGATCTCATCGTCCCATTTAGTGCTGGTTTTCCAAATATTTTGAAGCATTATCTTCGCGCGGACCGTAAATGGAGCAAGGAACCCAAAAATATCGAATATCGACATATAAATGCGCAGGAGTTCACGTTTGGTAGGTTTTCGTTGCAGTTTTATTATTTCATTCGGAATGCGTTTAAGTGATAAGTCGAAGCCAAATGTGTCGCTTGACGGGAACCAAAGTAGCCCGAGCGTTCTCTCAGGTAAGTCGTCGCAACCGGTTTTGAACCTTATAGCCTTATCACTTAGGGTTTCTTTTGGCGTGCATTCTAGAACTTCTGGTTTATTAGATATCCAGTTTCTAATTTGAAATCCACCTCTTTTATGAATTTCAGACACCTCCTGTATCATTTTCATGGCTGAAGCTTCATCGTCGACACTATCGATGTAGTCGTCCATGTAATGTGATTTCAGGATAGCTTCAGCGGCTTCAGGAAATTCGTTTTTGAATCGGAATGCATTTATATTTTTAATGTGTTGTGCAATAAAGGGCGAGCAGTTCGCTCCGAATATTAGTGATGTCATAGCGTAAGTTTTCAGTTCGCTATTTACGTTTTCGCGCCATAAAAATCTTAATGCGTGCTGGTCTTCCTCCTTTATTTTAATACGCAGAAAATAATCCTTGATGTCTCCCATTATTGCAACAGGTTTCTCACGGAATCTCAGCAGGATGCTCATCAAATTTTGAAGAATATCAGGGCCTTGCAATAAATAATCATTCAGACACCTTTCAGAAGAAACGGCTGAACAATCATACACCAATCTCAGCTTTTTCTTGTTCGGGTTGTCGACCCCGAAGTGAGGGAGGTACCAGACACGAGGATGTGGCGATGACAGTTCCTCATCTGATAACAATCGAGCGTAATTATTGTCGAATAAATGGTTGATTCGGTCTTTGTATCTTGCAGAGTAGTCTTCGTTTGACGACATCTTTCTTTCCACAGTAAGGAATCTTTTATAAGCATTGGGATACGAATCCGGCATTTTTAAATCATTTTTCCATGGTAGGCCAACTTCATAGTTTCCGTTTATCAATCTTGCAGAGTTATCAATGCAGTTAACTGCCCGAATGTCGTCCTTATTTACGCGCGGCTTAGAGCTCACGCCAATCGATTCGAGTGCAAACGAGCGGCGAACGAGTTCGTGCAGTTGTT
Organism: Eudemis profundana; assembly: GCA_947034925.1. Classification (NCBI taxonomy): domain Eukaryota; kingdom Metazoa; phylum Arthropoda; class Insecta; order Lepidoptera; family Tortricidae; genus Eudemis; species Eudemis profundana. The sequence goes on from OX344811.1 coordinate 10,786,223, forward strand.
TACTATCTTCGCTGTTGCTACTTGCCTCGCTTGACCATTGTTGCGATGAGTACATGTGTGCGTCTGCGCATGTGTGCATCTCCCGCTGAGCGGAATAGGCGTCCGCTGGGGTAGCGATGGAGGGCGAATGGAATGCGTCGGAGACGGCGGCGGCGGCCGGCATGGCGCGCTCAAACAATGTGGTAGTCAACGCATGTTCGGCGGTTAGAGTTCGACCGCTACGAGCGTAGGCAGGTGTAGGTACGATTCCGTTAAGGCACCAACCGAGTCTTGTTAATGTAGCACAAGGTTCATATTTGCCCCGATAAACAGTTCGTAGGGACATAATTAAATGGAAATTGTCCTGGCCTATTAATATTTTAGGTTTAACTTTCTCACAAGTTAAAACGCCCTTTAAATGACGTAAATGTTCGTAGTTATTTAAGTCCACTTTTGAAAGGTCCTGCGTAGGCAAGTTTAGTTCACTTATTTTTCGCGCGCGTACCTCGAACGTTTCACCATTTATGTTAGAAAGTTTAAAGTTCACCAGTTCACTTTTACACACGATATTAGAGTTCCACGCGCCCCTAATACTTAGGGTTTCGGGCTGACCTTGAATATTGACACAGTTAGCGAGATCAGCTGAGATCAAGGTCACGCTTGCCCCATCATCCAAGAGAGCATTTGTAGTAATAATACCACTTGGTCCATGTAAGTTTACGCGAACAATTTTCAACATAACACTTGTACTAGGTTCAACTATAGTGTTTGTAACAGTCTCGGTCGTGGGGTTTTGAACTTCACTTTCACTGGTCGTAGGTACTTGCGACATATTGTTTAGGTCTTCATTCGCACTGGTGTTGCGAGGAGCTGGGTTGGGTTTGGACGGCCAGTGGAGCAGCCGGTGGTGAGCCAGCCCGCAGCCATCGATATCGCACGGCGCGGCCGGACAGGTTTCCTTGCCGTGACCCAGCAACAGACACTTATGACACAAATTGTTTATTTTAACAAAGCGCCATTTATCTCTGCGTAGTGCGCGTTTAAACTTCGTGCAATTTGTGAGTGTGTGAGTAGCCGTCTTGCAGAACTTACATTTGGCGTTGCAATCATTATTATTGTTTAGAACAGAGTAAACCGGTATTTTTCTTTCGTAATCCAACTTCTTTGGAAACTTATGTTCGGTTTGTGAATGAATATGAGTTATTCCGGCGGCGGCGATTTTTGTAGCTTCTTTGTGCAGAAATTCGGAGAATAATTGCAATTTAGCTTTGCTCGAATCGCAGTGCTCATAAATATAATCAGCCCACTTGTTAATGAGCGGACTCGGACACTTTGAAATAACGATATTCAATAATTCTGGACTTCTTAAATGGTCAGTCTGCTTTATAGACTCGGCAGCTGCAACGTAGTTCTTTATTTTAACGGCGAAGTTCACTAACTCGGTGTGATAAGCTTGCGGCAGAGGTAGCAATTTTTTGAATTGTGTTGTTATTTTGTGTATGATGAGGTCGGGCCTTCCGAAGCGAAGTTCTAGAGCTTCAAGAATGATGGATGGTGAGGTGTCGCTTGTAAGCAGTGATGACACGGTCTCCCTTGCCTCGCCGCGGAGACATTTTTCTAGTCTTGCGATGTTTTCACTATCACTGTAATTACATAACATCGTGGATTGTTCATATGATTTTTTAAATTGAATCCATTCGAGTACGTCCCCGGAAAACAACGGTAAATCCTTAGACGTGGCTAATCTCGATAAAAGCCGTGTATTAGCGCTTTGTGTGGAGGTAGCCAATTTTTCCATCGCTTGCGCTAGGTGCTGAAGGTCACGAGTTGCAGCGTTCGCGTCGTGCCTAGGCGTGCCGAGAATTCGTTCTTCTTGTGCATCTTGGTGACTTTTCTCCAGCCATTGTTCCACTTTTTGAGATGTTCCAGCCAAAGATGAACGTCCACTGCTACGAGACTTCTGCGATAACTCCTCATCCAGAGCGGCAAGATCGGCCGCTAATTTCTTGTCTATCAAGTCTTTTTCGATTTTAGCTTTAGCTTCGGCAGCTTCCAACTCTAACTGCTTTCTTCGAGCCATCAATGAAGACACATTGGACACTTTGTTCGAAGATTTCGATGTACGAGCACCAGGTTCCTTTTCTAAGCTACCCTCTTTGACAGTTTGCTGATTTATCAAACTCATCGCCTTTGTGGGAAGTTGGCTGGTGTGGTTTTTGAGTTCTTCCTTCATATTTGGCGCGATGCATGACTTATGAGAGTGCACTTCATCCATATTATCGTTCGTGGCATGCTGCAACTTTTCCTTTTCGAGAGCGCCGCGCGTTTTAACCATCGTGCGCGGTGGCGTGTTGAACATTCCTGTTTTTGGCATCGTCCCTTGGGTTCCGGTTCGTTAGGATCATGTGTAAGCGACGGGGGTTGTCACTAGTCGTAAGGAACGAAAGTAAAACAAACTGGGTTCACGAAATTAGGGATGCTTGAGTGCATGGACATGCGTGCGTCTTACGGTAGCTGGAGGACAACGACAACTGATTTATATTGGACCGTAGGCGACACTCACACATGTGCATGCGCGCGCGCATACGTTTATTGTACACACATACAAACAGCAGCAGGTAAGTATAATTAATGATTATTAATTAAGTAATCTACCAAATTAGTTTTTAAGCTTGTTTCAGGTTTATTTCAGGTGCAGCTCATCGCGTCGTCTACAATAGGAGTGCCGTTAATAACAGCGTAAGCGCCTACCCGCCATAAGGTACCTTTACCTGCGGAACGTCACATATTGTTATAATTAAAAACTTACATAAATCGGAATCAATCTAGGTACTGGTAAGTGAATGAAGCTGACGTTGCGCTAGGTAGCGTCGGGGCGGGCCGCGGGTCACGTTGGCGGGCGGGTTGGTTGATGCTGTCGATGTTCGATGACGGGCCGGGCTAACCCTGGACTCCCTCGAACATGGGCCGGGATTTCCCTGGACACCTCTTGAAATGGGCCGGGATAACCCTGGACACCTCTTGAATTGCGAGCCGGGATAACCCTGGACAACGCTCTTCTTTCTTGTTGTCTTCTTCATAATTTTTAAATCTTCTTTCTTGAAAATATGTCTTTAAATTTTCATAATAATTTTTCAGTTTTCGGTTTGATCTTCTTTCTTCAATTCCTCAGAATTTTTTTTTTTGCAATTGTGTTCTAGGCTTCAATCTTCTTTCTTCTAGAGGTACAGTCTTCAATATGTTCTTCAAATATTTTTCTTCATAGCGCAGCTTGATTCTGTAACTTATTCTTTCTTCATTTTCCTTGGTTCGCTGGCAGGGTCGCCATGTAATATACATTTTGCAGATGGGGACTATGGGGGTTTGAAGTAATAGTCTTTCATGATGATACTTGTTATATTGAGTACAAGACAAGACTAAGACGAAGACCAAAGACAAAGACGTGTCTTAAAGCTAGTTAAATCTATTTATAATATATTAATGCTTACTTGCTATAACCCAAATCCGTGCGTCACATGTCGTAAACAGTAACGAAGAGTTACTGTTAATTCATCATATTACAATAGCTTGATTTGTCAGGAGAATATTTTATTTACGTAGCGATATTATAATAAGGAAAATATCAGTTATATTTTTCTGTTTCAATTTTTTTTGGTGGGTGTGTGTCCTGTTTGGTCAAAAATTGGCCACTTTGGGCACTCCGGAGGAGAAAGGCACTTTTCTGTTTTAAATAAGCCTCGTAAGTATATTAAATGATATTGATGAACAATGACATCCGCTGCTTTTGAACATCAACTTTGGCGCTGATTTTTTATACTAGAGTGATTCTCTGTAAAGACGTTTTCGGCCCATACATAGCTGTCCAGGCTCATTTTTATTCTTTTTATTTATAGAAACCCTATTTAACACTAGAAAAGTGATACTTTAATGCTAATTGCTAAAAGGCCCATTGAATTTATAGCTAGTTTTCGTTATATTAGCGTTTTTCGGGTGAACGGTAGCAGTGGTCTGTTTGGTGTAACAGGGGACTGTTGCAAATATGCGAAAGCCATATAATTCATAATCATAATCATTTATTTTTATAAGTCACATAAGGTCGACCTTTTTATAATGATATTGCACCAATTTGTAGCAAAGAAAATCAAAAAAGAATACAACATTTCTCAAAAGAGAGTTTAGTTGCCATTATGAAGAACCTTGTTTTGTTACGGTACTGCGTAACTGGACTGTCGCTCAAGAAATATACGCGCCTAATGCCATCTGGAAGATCTTTAAAAATCGGTTGTAAATGGGCCCAAATAGCAGCAGGGGAATGGATTATGAGAGACCGTACAATACGAACGTATTGATCCCTGTAGATAAACCACTACTGTATGTAGGCTTAACTTTTTTTAATGTCTCCTTCTCTTTCATCTCTTCCCTCTTTTAAGGATAATTTTTTCTCTCTTGGTATCTTAGGCGTCCCGCATTCCTATTTTTTTGGAAAATTAACTCCTCCCTGGATAGCTTTCGCTTCTTAAGAGGCATGTCTAACTAACCTGTAACAAATTATTATCTATTAGAGCATCAATAACTAAAGTCATTTCAAAAATACAGTCCCCTACCACATTATGAGTCAGGGGACTGTTGTCAGGGGATTGTGTATTTTGCTAAATTGTGAAATATCCAGCAAGCTATTGTACTATACTTAATTTTAGGAGCTCTCGGTTAATATGTACATAGATTATATTAAAATTTATATGTAACATATACAATTCAACAGGTAAACCATAAATAAAATAATTGCCAAAGGACTGTGTCCTAGCGGCCCCGACACGCGCTTTTACCACGAATCACTCGCTGACACTAAACACGATGGCGGCACAGCTTCGTTAACGCCACTGGCTCGAATTTCAGACTGATTACGTTCTATTCTACACAATAACATATGAAAAAGTGCAGCGGAACAATAAATATTAGATTATGAATTTGTGGCAGGGCGGCATTTTTGTTCGTAAAAAACCCGGACAAGATTTGATCAAATTAATAAAAGGGAAGAAAATGATTTAAGATGTTATTAATTTAGTAATTAAATTAGTTAATTAATTGTGTTTTTAAATATGAAGTTCTAAATTCTATATTACGAATAAATATCTTAAAATAAAATCTCAAAGCGTCAATTTTGGAAATGGGACAGCGCAGGGGACTGTGTTTTTGCGGGTTCAGGATTTTTTAGTAAAAAACTACAACTCGTCCCATTATAAATAATTACATCTGCTCTAAATAGACCCAATGGTAAGCTTACGTACTGAAATATTTTTAATTATGATACTGCATAAGTTTTTGAAAAATGTGGGCCGGACAGCCAATAACGTGTTCCCAGAGAATCGCCCACTAATTTTATGGTTTGACTACTTAGTGTTGCCAGAAGAAGAAGGAATATGTCTAAAAATATAATAAAACTAGGCACTTTAAGAGCACCCTGAGCCTGAAAATTGAAGAAATTCTGGATTCGCATCCCTACTGCCCTCGCAATCCCTACTCCCCCCATTTTACGGTACTTAGAATATTCCCATGTTCCCAGATGTTTATGTAATAGGCTACTTGATGACAGTTCAAATCAGCTTCTTTTTATGAAGTGTCAAAACGCTCCGAAAGTATGCAGTTTAGTATGAAATACTATCTTGTGACGTCATGCTCAACATGGTGCCTTATTTTTAGTTTTCGTCATTGTAAAATCGTTGATGGCACGAAAATAAGTTTGAATGATTTTATCCGGGCTGTTTTGGAAGCGTAATTTGCTGGTTAGAGTTAATGAATTTATTTTGATTGTTGTCAAATACCCTATTATGAATTTAAAAAAAAATTGTTTCTACAAGGTAGGTAAATAAATAGTATAACAACGTTATCTTTTTACCTGTACCTATTATTATTTAGGTATTGCGACGAAATAAGGTCATTGGCAACAGAGTTCAAAATAAAAATTATGTAAATTATAATCAAACGCTGAAATCTAGTCTAGACTACGAGAAAGGACTTGATGTAAGAAGATAGTTGTCTACAATACCTATAATATACCACGTGACATTCGACAATTACCTAACAAATTGTTCAACACAAAATTGAAAAAACGGCTTATAAAGAAATGTTTTTATAGTTTAAAAAATCACTATTTTAATTATTCAAATTATTATTAATGTAAATAATTATTATAAAAGTGTCATAGAATTGAATTTTATAAACCACAATTATAATTAGATGTATAGAAGTTAGATTTTAAAATGCTTTGTTTGTTTGTGTGTAATTTTATAATGTACTCATAAATATTATGCATGCCAATTTGTGGTTAAGCACGTGGTTCTCTTAAACTAATCAAATGTCATCTGAATGTATTACCGTGTTTATGCAAATAAATTCTCATACTCATTCTCATTTTCTCTTTCTAAAGATTCAGAAATTTCTTTTAGCTTCGAACTTGGAATTCTTTAGTATTAAAGACGCCAGCCACTAACGCCACATCTTAAAATGTTCTACTAAAGTCTGGAAGTCCACTGACTGATGGTTTTGAAGTTTATAAAACTCTAGAAGGTCTTAAACTCAGTTTATGGAGAGAACTTTGCTGTGCTTCTATGTAAATAATATAATAGTGTCGTGTACGAGTAGTGACGTGCCGTTCGGGAATATTCAATTCAAAACTCGCCCTCGGAATTTTCGGTAACAAATGCAAAAGGGGAATTTTCCTGGGAAGCGGACATACATACGACATAATTACGAGTAACTACGCAGGTAAAATAAATGTGTGAAATAGGAATGTAACGGGTGAGGACTGGCAATGTACTTCCAAGTAGGGATGTAACGATACCGATACCGATATATCGGCCGATATATCGGTATCGCCGATAATATAGAACCGATATTTGAAGAACGCGAAAAGAATTTGCTGTATGAAAAAAAATCTGCAAAAAGTAATTTCAATTACTGACTTATTTCATGTATTGGTCTATTACCTTGTGCAATGACAATTACTATGTTAATTAAATCTGAGGTTCTTAATAAAAAAAAATTGAATTTTAAGTTGACAATCTATTTATTTTTACTTTACACTTTCAAGGTTTTAGGTATAATAACGACATACAAATATCTGAAGTTCATACTTTATTATTTAGCTAAGATATCGGTATCGGTATCGCCGATATTTACTACAATATATCGGTATCGTATCGGCAAAACTATGTATCGTTACATCCCTACTTCCAAGTACTTCAGTTCGGGCTGTTCAGTCTCTCTCACTTCAATATTATATAACAAGAGGGTGAGAGAGACGGCACTATTTGAACTATAAAAGCAGTATTTTTTTAATATAGCTTAGAGATTACCAATTCGAAAGAAATTATCCATGGATGTAAAAAAACTAGTAATTTTGTTATTTAATTTTCAGTTATTCAGACCGTAATAATTTGGCTTGAAAATTTTTTGAAAAGCATACTTTTAAATCTGTTTATCTAATTTGCAAACCGTGCGAATTTTTTGCGATTGTATGATAAGATAAAATAACCACTACTTGCAATGGTCATCTACTTTAGGTGATTTATCTACAATCTTATACATAAAATACCGAATTTTAAGTCATTCTGAACACTGGAAAGAAGCACGTGCAGGTTTAAGATTACATTGTCATGTCATGACGTATATGATTGTAATACAGTAGCGTGGCGTCCAAAGAATTCATTCCCACCGGCTTGCCTAATATCAGGCATTTGAGTACCTTATTCTGCAGCAGGAAAATGTACGCCAAATCTGCACCGGGTTACCCAAGGATATTTTTTACGCCACGCCACTGTTGTAGTGAGAAGCACGTGCAAAAACAAACACGTGCATTAAAATGATCATAGTGACCAACTATAGCTATACTTACGGTTAATATATGAATACTTTACACCAGTTGCTGAAGTTACCTTTTTATCTTTTCCGTACACCTGAATGGGGCAAGAAAAAAAATCATATTGAAGAAATGACTGAAGCAGATAAAATAGCTGGCATGCAAGAGAGCTGCATTCGCTTACAAGATGTTACATTTTATGTTAATAACAAATATTTGCTCTAGTCTCGAGTGTAGTAAATTGGGGGTCGTTTTTAAAAAATGTCCGTAGTTAGGCCTCAATTAAACAAAATGTTAATTTTGTTCCTTTGTGCAACTTAAGTTATCATACAATGTATATGCCTTCACTATAGGCCTTATGAATAGGCTCAGAGTCGCTCAACGGGCTATGGAAAGGGCTATGCTCGGGGTTTCTCTGCGGGATCGAATCAGAAATGAGGAGATTCGTAGAAGAACGAGGGTCACCGACATAGTTAAACGGATAAGCTTGTTGAAGTGGCAATGGGCAGGGCATATAGCACGTAGAACAGATGGCCGATGGGGCCGAAAGGTTCTCGAATGGAGACCACGAATCGGCAAGCGCAGCGTCGGACGTCCACCAACAAGATGGACAGATGATCTGGTTAAGGCTGCTGGCTCACGGTGGATGCAGGTTGCTTCCAACCGAATTAAGTGGAAATCTATGAGGGAGGCCTATGTCCAGCAGTGGACGTCCTATGGCTGAAATGATGATGATGATGATGATGTATATGGTTAAATTTCGTTACACAAAAAAAAGTTAACACTTGGTTTAATGAAGCCCTCCGTAGCCCTTACGCTACGGAGATCTTTTTTTTGAAAACGACCCTTGTGTCACAAGAGACTGTTTGCACTGATGTATTTACGCCGCGTACCTACGTACATTGTAAGTCGAGTTCATTTACATCTACAGGGGAAGGTCGGGTAAAGTGAACACCCCAGGCAAAGCGAATTCGGCCTTCCTCTCCTGACTTATTCATCCTAGTCGCACCACGCGCTTTTTTATTTTAGGACTTTGCTTGCTTGCTTGATGCTTTCAAAATAGGCTTGTCCGTAATATATTTGGACAAGCCGAGCTCAATTTTTGTCAATTTCTACGACTCCTATGTACAATTTCAATAAATATGCTCCTGAAACAGGTTATCTAAGAATCCTCTTCATGATTGAGCATCTGCAGAATAAGTGTCGTGAATTTATATTTTTACATAAAAACGACTTATTACGTAACGTTATGGATTCCCATAAATTTCTGATGCAAGCGGGATGAGGGAGACAGCTAAAGGAATTAGCCAAAGACCAAGCACAGCGAACGTTCATTGCGTTGAACCATTACCAGAGCAGGTCTATAGAAATGCTCCATAAGACCTATATTGGTCTTCAAAGTCGGAGTTGCAATAAGTAAAATGCCATATTTTCAAAATGGCCACTATTCACAGATTCATAACATTTTTTTAAACAAAAATAAATTAATAAGACTATGCCCAGATGTTTAACTTTACGAATCACATGTAATGGCAGTTTGCGCGGTATTTTTTTTCTTGTGTAGTATAGTATCGTCTTGTTCGCAAACTTCAGAGCAACACGGAGTCGCAAACAGTAAATTTTCTAGTAGTATTTGTCCGGATTCGTTATTGTTACTCGGAAGACATGGATAAATTTTATCTAAACCATTTACTATACTTTACGTCGAGCCACCAAGACGAAATGCGTACCGTATCAAGGCACTAATTACTCGTAAATACATGTGCAATTTTAATCTAAAAAAAACGAAAACAAGTACGGTTAGGGTAGTAGGAAAAAAGTACGGTTTGGTAAAGTTGTATCCATAATTAACGGTACAGTCCTTAAACCGTGCAGGGTAATATATACCTACTGACAAATCTTAGGTCCCTAATTTTTCTTCTTATTCAAGGGTTTTTGTAAAAATACCGTCTCATGATCAATCAAAGTCCTTCAATTTCATCTCCTAATTTTCTAAAGAAATCGCTAATCTAGACTCATCCCCTGCCTCCCGCACGATTAGCCTAAATATCTGAAACGTCACCGTCCCCGCCGAACGACTGTATGACTGTGGTAGTACTGTGTTCCTTATTTAATACCCATATTAACAGGTTCCATAAATACAGTGTGTCGGAGGAGGCATTCGAATTATTAATTAATCCTTTGACGACAGTGATTATACAATATTAAAGCGGGCATGCAAACTAATTATTATTTGCATGCTCAAATTGCCATTCAGTTTCACATTATTCAATGTCCATCAAGTAAGGCGGGATCTAGTGCGCAATTGTAAGTCCTCATTGTGGTAACTAGTAGAATAAGTCGAAGCATTTCATTAAAGTCAGGCGTACATACGTGTTTTGAACGTGCGAGTCCGAGTGCGACGCCACGGGGGGCAGCCATCGTGCGAGCGGGGGCTGTAACACCATGTGTCGAAAGGTCTGCCGGAATTGCCGTGACATCGAACAGTACAGCACGAAGTTAATAGCCCCGTTCAATAGAGCCAGGAAATCCATTAACTCCCCGAAGAGATCGTAACAACGCTTGAAGAAGCACCATCCAAGCAACCCGCTCATTAAGCCCAAAATCCCTTGAGGGAGTTCAGTGACTAGAAAAAGCAGCAATACAGCGAGAAGCATTTTGGTCGTCCTGTCTGTACGCTTATCGGCTTTGAGCTGCCTTTTGACCATCTTCTCTGCTGCCGGACATCCAGAATTGTTTCTCAAATTTTTCTGATGCTGATTGGCGCTGTACAGGGCCCGGATCAGCCATATACTAATGACCGTCAATATAGAGCAGGGCAGCAGCTTTATGATGACTCCGTGGACCCAGAAATTGGCTTGATAGAGACTTCCCTTAAACTCTGGGTCGACGTGATACGCAATGCCGGGGTTACCGCTCACATCGGTAACATTCTTTGTATGAATATCAAATACCTGTTGACAAACATTGGATTTTTTACGTATTCTATGCTAATATCTGTTGTATGGAAAACCAGTGGACAGCTTCAGAACTATAATTCACATAAATGACTTTTAAATTGTAACGGGGTTTGTTCAGTCTATTTGCCGGTAAAAGGGGTGTCCCTTATTAGGCATAATTTAAAACTCCTATTATGAAAACGCATAACAGTATATCACCAGTTTTATGTCAAGAGGCGGGTATTTAAAAAGAAAACCAAAAAACTTGAATATCTCGAAAACCAAGGAGTTTTTACCCCTAGTTGACTGGGCCTAAATCATTGCAAATGAGCTGTAGAAAAACCCCTATCAAGGAATACGGCGAAAGTCATCCTGTATGTAACGTAGTCTGAAAAAAGAACAGTGCTGGGTTCATTCAAATCGAAGTAATGAATTTTTATTCATCGTGAGGTAGGGTAAGGACACATATTTAAGGATACAGATTTTGTATGTGAGAAAAATACAATTTTTTGGTTAATTTGATTTTTTTTTATACTTTTATGAGTCTTACACAATAAAGCTATACATATCGTATAAGACTATGAATGACACTCTAAGACAGTGTATCTAGAATATACAGCGTGTAAGTCTAATACGGGCGATAAATTAAATCGGACATAGTATTCATTAGTGTAATCATGAAGTAAAAGGTTTTTTTTAAGTTGCAGTTCATTACGACCCCATAATTATTTTTTTTTAATTTCTCAGCAGCAATGTACGGTAAACATGGTTGCGGTACGGCGGTATCGAAATGTCAACGTAACTGTCAACGAGCGTTTAACGTGAGTGTGTTTGCATTACATTGCGGGCTGAATTATTTTGTATGGACAAAATTATTGTTGCAACTTTAGGTAAATGTTATCTAATTACCTTCACTTTGTCCTTTACTAACCACCGTTAAGAGATTCGCCCGTATTAGACTTACACACTGTATATAACTTAATTTAATTATTTTTTATAGCTTTGTTAAGTTTATTTCCATTTCGTCGTTACACATATACACTTTTTTTGCAATTCAGCCTGAATCGAACGGCTACCAGAAATACTTTTCTAGGTAGGTAGGTAGGTTAAGTTAGAACTGCGACCTTTTCAGAAACGAATTGCTTCCAGAAAAATAGGTTAGGCTTTCAGAGACTGTCTCCCGGCAGTTTTGAGGTCCAGAGTACATGCATAATAACATACTAAAATTTGGTGCTGGTATCCGCATGTGAACTTTCCCATAGAAGCATGTCCATAGCCCGGCGCACTAATAAGAATTTCTGTAGTAAAAAGTTCATATCTTTTGCTCCCATCTCCTATTTGTCATTTGCCATCTCCATGAGATTGAAATTGTTACAAAATGTGGGATGAAATAAGATAAGGACATTTCAAAACGGCTCGTCGACACCTCCGGAGATCAAAGAGCTGGCAGCTTCCTCGCTCAGCGCATTAGTATTGCCATACAGCGAGGAAATGCTGCCAACATCTTTGGCACCATGCCACGGGGGTCCTTTTTAGAGGCCCAGTTTCTTAAATTGAATTAAGTTATTTTTCAAAGATGTTTAACAACCCCCCTAGCCCCTAGTACAGTTCATATGTATAAAAATCAAACGAACACCGTCATATCATATGTATAGAGATCAAAAATTTATATATATATTTGATAGGCCATAGGATAGAAAATACTTGTGATTCATTTAATTTTTGTTCCCCGTTTTTTTATCAGTTTCCGGACACCGTCGCTTACATCTTGTATACTTACCATAAACGTGGGTGCGCAGAGAATTGGCGGCAATATGAAGGAAGTCAATATAGCAATGCTACACCGTCGCTCCGTACATAATATGTGGCTTCTGTCCGAGTATCTAGAACGAAGGAAATTATTTAAACTCTTTCAAACTTAACTTTCTCCCCTAAGTGATACCGAAATATTTAATTAATGTACCCAGCCCTTTGATAAAGGGATTAAAGAATCTTGGAGCCGGGATGGCTTAAATTTCTATTAATTCTTTTAATAAATTGGGTACATCTAACAATTAAGTTCAAGAAACTCCTTAAGCTGTGAAAAAAAAGGTTTAAATGAATCTACTTACTATGAAAGTGAAAGGAAAAACTATTAGAACGCCAACAAGTGTAGGTACTCATACTTCGTTTTTTGTACGAGTATAGTCAAATTGCGATTCCGTTGCGATTAAAGCGCTCACAAGCTGTTTTACGTAAGTAACTTTTTGTCCTTTCTCACAAGGCATTATAGTGTTAACATGAGGTAAGGCTACAGACGGTCGCATCTTGGTTTATTAATCCCCCCCCCCCCCCCCCGGGCCGTAAAATCTAAAAGTAGACCTTTCCGCCCCGGGTACCCGACTGGCCTACGCCGCCACTGATGGCCAGATAGCCGCTTTTTCCGAACGCGTAGCGTGCGGTCAAAGCCACTTTGTGGCCAGTACGTCTAGCATAACTAGCCGCGACTTCGTTTCTCGCGCGACAGAGCATCACCTGTCACTGTCACACTATATTGATTGGAAAGAGATGGGTAGCATATCTCGCGCGAGAAAGAGTCGCGTGTCAAAGTTGTGCTAGAGGTACTGGTGTGGCATAAAATATATTGCTTACTTGATAGCTATGTATCTCCATATAGCCAGCGACAACGTGAGGCAGATAGATGCAGTGTGCATAATCTGAGCGAAGTGCATGTGAAAGAGAAGGTATATCGCCCAGCTGTAGGGGAAGTCCAGTGTCTCAGGAAGGATCTGGAAAGAATATATTAGCTTAATATTAACCAAAACAGGTCATAGCGGAATGTCAAGCTGTGCTGCTAAATTTCCGCACGCTTAGTTGTTTTTGGGAAAATTCCTTATAAATTTCGATTCTTAATTCAATACTGCAATTGTAATAAGTGCGTAGATTGTTTAATAGTTTAATAAAATTATATAATATATACACCGTGCCCCCGAGTAACCCGAAAAACTGTAACTATAGATTCTAACAACTATTAGGAGTAAAAAAAGTTATCCCATCAAAAACATTAGGTACATGTAAAAAGATGCAAGTCTCGCAACGCAGTTCTCCTACAACAAAAAAGTTTTGAGATGTACCAAGTCAGTACCGGGGGGGGTATCTACAGAACTCGATTTCCACCGACTTGCCTATTATTAGATCTATATATAGTTCCTCCATGGTTAAATAATAGGCAAGTCGGTGGAAATCGAGGTCTGTAGATACCCCCCCGGTACTGACTTGGTACATCTCAAAACTTTTTTGTTCCAGGAGAACTGCGTTGCGAGACTTGCATCTTTTTACATGTAATGTTTTTGATGGGATCTCATTTCTTTTTGTAAGTGGTCTTCCTTTAATTATTACATTCCAATCCATTATTTTCAATTTGAACTGAGAAAATAACTTTGTAATCGCATGTATTTGTATAGTATTACAAACTTATGTGTGCAGTTGCGACTGAAATTACAACATACGAGGGTGGTATGATAAGTAGTGAGCATACCCATGAATATTTATTTTTTATTATTTTTTTATTTTTATTTTTCAACGTAGTCCCCTTTCAAGTTTTTGCACATTTCCCAACGCGTCTCCAACTTCTTTAAGCCCTCCAAAAAATATGTCTTCGGAAACTCTGCAAAATACTCATCCGTGGCCTCTATGACCTCTTCATTTGACATGAAGCGTTTGCCTCCGAGCCAAGATTTCATGTTTGGGAACAGGAAGAAATCACACGGAGCCAAATCCGGGGAATAAGGAGCGTGCGGCAGTATTTTGTAACCCAATTGATCCAGTTTGGCCTTGACGATGTGAGATGAATGGGCCAGAGCATTATCCTGGTGAAACAGCACTTTTTTGCGGGCTAAACGGGGCCGTTTTTTCTTTAATTCTTCATCAAATCGAGACAATAAATCAGAGTAATATTGCCTCGTGATCGTTTTTCCCTTCGCTAAATAGTCTATGTGGATAATTCCTTGGGAATCCAAAAAAACGGTCGCCATCACCTTCCCGGCCGACGGAACCGTTTTTGCTTTCTTTGGAGCACTTTCGCCGGGACAAGTCCATTGCTTCGATTGTTGTTTTGTTTCGGGAGTATAGTGGTGGATCCACGTTTCGTCCACGGTAACGTAACGCATAAAGAAGTCCTTCGGATTACGTTTTAATAGTGCCAAACAATCTTTGGAAGTAGCCACACGATTGTGTTTGTTTTCTTCAGTTAGCAAACGCGGTACCCATCGGGCCGATAACTTCCTCATGCCCAAATGTTTATGAACGATATTTTGTACACGCTCCAGTGATAAGCCACATACCTCAGCTACCTCCCTCAACTTCAGTCTACAATCGTTCATCAACATATCACGGACTTTATTCATGGTTTCCTCCGTGGTAACTTCAATTGGACGTCCTGGGCGGGCCTCATCACACACAGATGTTCTTCCATTTCTGAACTCGTTATACCACCGCTTAATTGTGGCAATCGTAGGTGAAACATCGCCATACACGCTATCTAACTCATTTTTTATTTCATCACGCGTTTTACCCTTCAAAAACAGAAAGCGAATCACTGATCGATATTGTTCTTTTTCCATTTTACACAAAAAATGCCACTTATACTGTTTAAAAAGCTATAATTCATGAATTAATTGACGGAATCATTTGAAACTGTCAATTTTCCCGCGTCCAAGATGGCGGCTGTAGGTAATGACATTTTTAATATTCAGCCATACCGCATTGATTCAAGGCTCATTACTTATCATACCACCCTCGTATTTAGGTTTTTAAGGACTTGATAGGCTAAAAACTAACTATGTTTAAAATTTGAAGCTTGTAGGTCTGCTAGAAGTACCTTAGAATTATGATGATCAGTGAGTCAATCAATCAGTCAGTGACAAAACCAAGGAACTTTGACATGCGTTCTTAAACTACACGTTCAAATTGCATGAAATTGAGAACATATATATGTCTTATTGTGTCCTATATATTCCTGAAATTTCAGGGTTCTAGTTTTAGCCAGTACAAAATTACGGGAGGCTGAATATGGCCTGAATAGCTTCGAGAAAAGGAAAGTACGGCTGTGCCTTTGTTTTGCTCAACTTGGCGGGGGCACTGCCGTGCCCCCAGATATGATGTATAGTCGAAAAACAGTAACTTTCCGAGATATTCATTATTTTTAAATGAATACTCCCAAGTGTGTAACAAGCCCTAATAAATGTGACTAAGATCCTTTTACATTTTTTGTTAAATCTTTTAACGAAACAGCAATTAACCTTCGCAGTATTTGATGGTAAGTGACTACGAGTCCAAAAAATTTACCTTTTGTTTCCATTTTAGCTTTTTTTTCCTTTTTGATATCTTTTCCTCAAGCACCTAAGGAGTTAAGGACATGTTTATAAGGCCCTCCTTATAAACATGGCTCAATGTACTGATTTATTTTGTTCCATAAGACTATTAATGTAAAATGACAAAATTCGACCTATGTTGATATAACGTTATTTATTTGTAATACCATCAGGAATACGTGGTTAAAAAATTTCGGGTTATTCGGGCGCACGGTGTATAATTAATTTGAATTAATTGTAATTGTAATAATGATGCAATATGATTTGCTTTTGTTTTTTGTTGTTGTTTACCAATAACGTATTTAAATCTGAATCGTTATCGCATGCTTAATGAAAAATGCGACTATAAGATACGAGTCGGCCAAAGTCTAAATAATAAAATATGTTTGAAATAAATCATGAATTAATGTATGAATATTAAGAGACAATCTTACACAAATTGACTGAGTTCCAAACTAAGCAATGCTTTTATTATGGGTCCTAGATGTTGATGTACCGGGTGTGGCCTGTAATACGAGCAAAAAATTAAACCGTAGGTTCTACTCCTCAAACTGGACAACTTTTATTCAGCGACTTTTAAAAATAACTTGTGGTTTCATTTTTAGCACACTTTAAAGTTTATCCGAACACGCAATGTATTGCGAAATTGATTACGTCTGTAGGGTGAAAAGATTGACAAGCAATGTCAATTAGACGGATTTTGATGTACATTGAAAATACTAATTACTTTGTATGAAAAAGAGACAAACTAAAGACTACATATTTTTAAAAAGTGGTTGAACAAAAGTTTTATTATTTGAGGAATAGAATCTACGGTTTAATTTTTTGCTCGTATTACAGGCCACACCAGGTATAACAGATAAACACTTGATTAAATAAATAGAAAACATACAAGGGCACAAACATTTACTCGTGAATCATACAAATATTCGTCCTAACAATAAAACTCGGGCTTAATCGGTAAAAGAATGGGTTGTTATTAATGTTGCTTCTTTAAATTTTCAGCCTCGCCTTTAAAAATACTTAGTTGTCTAATGAGTAGGTCATGTCTAATAATTTTTTTTCAAGCGATTGTATACACCGTGGGTACGAGTTACCCGACAAATTTTAGCTATAGATTCTTTCTAACAACTATTAGGAGTAAAAAAAGTTATGTGATGTATAGTCGAAAAATGCTTACTTTCAGAGATATTTATTATTTTTTAAATGAAAACTCCCAAGTGTGTAACAAGCCCTAATAAATGTGACGAAGATCGTTGTACAATTTTTTTTAAATCTTTTAACTAAACAGCAATTAACCTTCTCAATATTTGATGGTAATGGACTACGAGGCCAAAACATTGACCTTCCGTTTCCATTTTAGTTTTTTTTTTCTTTTTGATAACTTTTCCTCCAGTAAGGACATGTTTATAACGAGGGGCTGAATTTACTGATTTATTTTGTTCCATAAGACCATTAATGTAAAATGACAAAATTCGACCTATGTTGATATAACGTTATTTACTTGTAATACCATCAGGAATACGTGGTTAACTCGTAAGTTTGTCGGGTAACTCGTACCCACGGTGTATAATTGTAATATCTACAAGCTACGGTTAATATGACTCAACAATCAACATGGTGATTATGCAACCAAGGACCTTAAAATAAATAGCCGGACGTAGCCTCGCTAGCAAATAACTGAAGCACCTCTAGTGAGCTGGTTGCTTTAACGCTGGTTGGTTAGGTCAAAGTGTGCGTGCTGCTCGTAGTAGGAAAAAACCTGGTGAGGTGTGCGTGCGGCTCGTAAATACAAAGCAACCGGCTCACTAGAATTGCTTCAGTTATCTGTCAGTGAGCTATTTATTTTATGCCACACCTATCCATAAAGTGGCTTTTACCGCACGCTACGCGTACGGAAAAATCCGCTTTCTGGCCAAGTGCAGACATAAATTGACGTACTCAACACGGGAGGTAATACCTAAATAAAGCCCTCGACCGCATATTTACGTCCCTCGCCTGCAGCTCGGGCCGCAAACATCTGCGATCTCGACCTTTCTTTATTTTACCACCCTAGTGTTGATATTACGTGCCTAATAATAGGTTTAATAACATCGTTTCCAGTGCGGCTAGACGAAAGACCTTTAATGGAAATTCATACAAAATGACCGGCCTAGGCCTGCAAGATTATTTTTTTTAAATTTCCATTCCACATTTGGACGTAGTTATGCAATAACGTTCCATTCCACATGCAAATTTTTTTGTATTATGGACTTTGTTTTTAAAGATAGAAGGTTGATACTTTGTTTTGTGGATTGGAACCTTATTGCATAACTACCTCCATTTATTTTTAACACAGCATCACGGCGTTCAGCCATTAAAAAAAAACAATAAACGAAGTTTGCTATATTATCGACATGAACATACATAACAAATAACACATTATAAACAATTTCCAATAATTTTAAATTTCATCCAGGTAAATATTCGCGGTAAAAATGTACACTAAACAGTTTTTGAAAAGAAATTGAAAAAAATTCTTTCTGTTATAAATTTTTTTGTCTACCTACTTTGCTTTAAGTGTCTCTAGAAAATAAAGTTTGATTTTGTATTTGCATATTTGACAAAAGCATTGTACATACCTCGGCGTGAAAAGGGGTTGCCGGTCTCTGCAGTAATGTACGAGTTTTTGTGAGTAAGTAGGTAGAGTAAGTTTAGATGAGCAGAGTAGCGTATAGTAGCTCGAGAATCGCTGTGTCTGTACCTAAATACGTTTAGAATATTCCTATTTATGCATAGGAACACGGACAAAATCTTTGCTCTGAAAAGACTTCGAGAAACAGTTTCGACAGAAGCTGCACTGGCAGCTTACCATGGCTATGTATCTTCGGTGCTGAGATACGGACTAATACTCTGGGGTAACGCTACCGAAGTAGACACCATTTTTAAAATTCAAAAAAAGTGCATACGTATCATTAGCAAAGCAAGACATGATGACAGCTGTGTTCCGTTGTTTAAAAAGTTGCGCATACTCCCATTGCCATGTTTGTACATTAAAAACATTTGTACCTTTGTAAAGTCCCATCAGCATTTATTCACTCAGAGAAATGAAGTTACTCAAAGACCGACCAGGCAGAAAACCATGCAGCGTTTATGTAAACCTGTCAGTAATAAGGCAATGTACGGGAAAAATGCTTACAACATGTGCATAAAAATTTATAACCATTTGCCGGAACACCTAAAGCTGCTGCATGGGACTATATTTAGTCGCAATTTAACAAGCTGGCTTCTTGACAGTTGTTTTTATAGTGTTAAGGAATATTTAGAATTTAATTTTAATTTGACTGACTAATCTAATAAATTATGTTTGATATTTACTGCGATGTTTATGATTATGGTTATTATTGTGATATTATTTTATTTTGCGAATTGTATAATTTAATTCTTTATTTATAATTAATTTAATGTGTCGACTCACAAAAATATTTGCACGCTTGCTTGCAAGCAAAATACACTGAACGTAATTTGTACCTACCACCTATTATTGTGACTGTATTTTTGCAAATAAATGTATTTGATTTGATTTGATTTGAAAAAGATCAAAAGTCTGTGTCTGGATCCAATGCATCATGCAGTTACAATTTTCAATTTCAAGTCAAGAGTTCTGCAACATTGATTGATGCGATTTAATATGTCTCAACTATTTGTAGCTGGCAAGAATATAATGCAATAAATCGTTAGTAATATTCCGATCCATATGTGAAATATCGTTCACGATATTCATTTTTTTTTTTTGGAAAATCTTTTTAACACCATCTCTACAATTAGTCTAAAATTAAATTAAACATCGACCTTCCCTCATTATTTTTCTTAATGAAACCAATTTTGTACATAATAAGAGGGAAAAACAAAAATAACCCGCAGAGTTGCCACCATACACCGTGTTTTTTTTTTAATTCCAAGAATTTTAAAGGAGAATTCCTTAGGTAAAATAAAATTAGTTACTCTAAGACACTGGTATTTCAACTCACACTTCACACTATACGAGATATTCCACAATTCATTTTCATCAGTTCTGTTACGTCATTAACCTTTTGTTACTAACACATAACATGGATACTTAATCTGAATAAAATTATTTGAATTTGATAATACTATGTTTCTTTTTTCCAATTAGTGTCCAGTAAGTAAACGGGAATGAAATTAATTCCTGTGAAAACATTTTTCTCTTAACAAAGATAGGTCCAAATAAAGGTCGTTATATTTTACTAACAATTTAGTAAATGGATTTACTTACGTTGAAATAATTAATTCTATCCTAACTTGGCATCCGACGATCATTAAAGTACCGAACTGAAGGAGTGAACAGGTGCCAGCAATAACTTATCGATATTAAAATATTTCTCGAGTGATAGATAACGTCTTCAAGGGTAGATTTTCAAAGGGTATTTCTTAGGTACCCCAAGCTGATTACAGCTAAACTATGATTAAATCTTTTATAAAAAATATGGCATACATTATCAAATCAAACATTTATTTCTGCAAGAAGGCCTCAAGGGCACATGTCTGATTCTATTCTTTTCTTTTGGTGCTTCGGAAAATGACCTTCTGGGGAGAAAACTGCCTGAAGAAACTCACCAACACTTTTCAAAAACATAAAGCATTACAATAATTGTATCAATATTACATGAAATTTCATTAATAAAATGCAACAAACAAATAACTGATGTACATTAAACTTAAAATAACATTTTTTAGAGATGTAAACTGTTTCTGGCGTCAAAACAAGATAAATGAAAAATATTATATAAAATTAATGGAGATGTGAGGATCCTCCGTTGTCAAAACATTATGTTTTAGAGGTGTAAAGGATCTCCAAACGTCAAAATAAAAAATGGGAAACGAGAAATAGACTAGGCTAGCAATAATTACATTTACATGATTTACAATAAAATATCTCACAGAAATGTAGAAATTCTGCGACACATATATTATACAGCTGTGTATATGAGGACTGGACTTAAAAAGTTGAAATACGATACAATTAATATACTTATTACTGAAGCGGTATTACGAGAATCTATCCCAACCGGGAGGAATCAGTCGCGCTCGCGCCATCTTTTCGCTGGATCATTTTGTTCTGTAAGTACTTAGATAAATTTCTAATTTAGAGTTGTTTCAATACTACGAATTATTGTTATAACAAATATTAACTAAAGAAATGTTTGCCTAGAGAGACGAAAACTAGGCGCTTTAATAAATGTATCCTAAAACGAGTGAAAAGGGTATTTTAAGGTATCATAAGTATAATTTGTAAATAATGTTATTTTGTCATCTCCGTGTTTGTTAATAAATAACAAACTATAAGTTAAAATTTCTTAACGGAAAGACGAAAAATATGCAAGTACAAACAATTTATAAATAAAATCATGAAACGACTCACCAGATACCTGTAGACGGCGAAGGGCACGTACTCAAGCATCACGAAGACGTCGGCCACGGCCAGCCACTTGAGCAGCCTGTTGATGGGCGCCGCGGCCATGTCCTTTCTGGTCAACACTGCCACGTTCAGACAGTTGGCGATCACACCTATGGTGCACACCTGCAGAGAAAGAGTACTGTTAGGGTCTCCACAGATTATCGACCTGGAATCAGAAAAAGAAAAATCGCAGATTGAGCCATTCATGAGGACGGATAACGCACGTTACTTCTGATCTAAAATAAAAAGAGATACAGTCAGCACCAAATACTCTGTAGCACCCAATGCGCCATATATATCGCAACACATCTTTATTACTATAGACCTAAAGGTATGTAACGATATATGTACGATTTTCACTAAGGTGATATCAGACGGTTAATTTTTTGTTCATTTTCATCTTTCATTCGGTATCTTTCACTCGAAGTGACACGTCTGAACTCTGAACACGGAGTAAAACAAAAATGCCGAATGAATTCACTAGTAAACCGATCCAACAATGTTGGATCGAGTCATTCGGCATCATTCACTCTCACTCCGAATGAACGGTTTGAACACAGAGAGAACGTTCACTCGGATTCGGCAATTTTGTCGCACCTGGTCTTGTCGAGCGTTGCTTCAAAATAGTGTTCAAGTGGAATAATGAAAATACGCTGCTGTTTTTGGAAAACTTTAAAAATTATCAATGCCTTTGGAACCACAAACTTGATGAATACAAAGAAAGAACAATACAATCCATGGCCGCACCCACCATCGCCGACGTTTTCTTTTTTCTTTTTTGTCAAGTCCTTGATCAAATGTTCACAAACTAAATTTATCCCAAGACACACGACTTCATTCGACGCCATATTGACAGAAAAGAGTGGTGAATGTTCATTTCTCTGTCATTCTAGCTAAGCTGTGTGAACATGGAATGAAAGAAAAAAGAAGCAATCACTCTAGTAAACATTCACCCGAGTGAACCGTCTGACATCATCTAGGTGGAATCAGACGGTTCACTCGATTGAATAGCCATTCGAGTGAACGTTTCATATAAATGGGTCAAAAATCGAGTTAAATAAGTATATTGAATGTAACAAACTATTATGATGCTGATTGTACAGCTAATTCTAAACCGATCAGCGAGTCTCGACTCCATTACCGATTAGAAAAACAAAAGTTTGACCGGAGATTACGCAAATGGCAACTCGTAAACAACTCTGTCAGTCAGACCGTTTTAATGCCGTCCCTCACACATCATGCTATTTTAACTTTAGCGAGTAAAATAAATGTACGATTGATAACTGTTTGTTTTTATCTTCATAAAAATTTTTATAAAGAAAATATTTTACGTGATATTTATAATTAGTGCGATTCGTGATTAAGTTCCTAATTGTGAAATATTTAAACTTTATTGCACAATGCAGTAAATTACAAACAGCAAACTTAATTAAGTGACAATCTAAAGTGACTTTAATAAAGTAAACCTACTTTCTTATTGAATATTATATTATATTTTTCAGTCTAAAACTCAAATGAACTCACAAAAGAATAGTCAAGAATAAAAAGAATGATACATAATTAAATTACTTTCAAAATGTTAAACGGAAAAAATAACTAATATCTAAATAATATGTGACAGCAACTGTGCTCTGTTCTTAAATAGTAATTAGGTCATGTCAGATATTTATACATACCCTGTTTCATCATATATTATTGCAGGTAGGTACAGAATGTACTGTCGTAGATAAACAAGCGGTTTATTAAATAATTGAAGTATTTCATTGTACAAAATTAACCAGTTGGAATTTTTAATTATGTTTCACCATAAGTATTATTCTTTTGTTTGATTTGCAGAGGGTCGCAATTAAAAATATGTAATGTTTATACATTCGTTTTTCCTTAACTTAACCACTCGCCGGTAAAATACCTACGTTTATAAATTATACATTGAATCTAAAATGTTAGGCCTAAATTCGTGATAAAATTATTAATACAATGTTATTTATAATAAATAATAAATAAATAAATAAATCATTTATTCATTTTAAAGTAAACAATTTTACATAAATATTGTCGAGACCTTCTAGTAGGCGCATCGCTCCTGTATCAGGAGGCCTCGCTCTTCCCTATGTGGTTCAGTACAGTTTACTCACTATTTATGAATAACTATTATTAGTGTGTGTGTGTGTGTGTGTGTGTGTGTGTGTTTGTGTGTATATATATGTTATTTATTATGCTAGTATTAATTATGGTACTTAATTAAGTCTCTGATATAATAAATTCTCAGTTTCACTATAGTTTAGTCCATACAACCAGTCAATAATTGCTATTTTACAATCGTAGGTATTTAAGGAGTATATCTGAATATGTCTATTTAACTCATTATATATATAAGCAGATTGTACATTAAATTGCCTTCCAGCATAAGTAGACCCGAACGTGGGCACAGGTGCTACCGGATTTGCTCTTCTTCGATTTTCAGTTCGGGGTTTATAAGTTAGTTTTTGATGTAGTTTTAGAACAATTGACATAATATATAATTTTCGCATGCTTAGCTGCTTACAATCTTTGTACAGTTCCTCAGTGGGGTAACGATAAGGCTTGAAAAGCATGGTTTTCAGTAAGCACCTTTGTCCACGCTCAGCCTCTAGAAACTTAATTTTGGAAGCACCTCCCCATATGGATATACAATACGTCATTACTGACCGTGCTAACGCAGTGTAAATTTGGTATAATAAAGTTGTTGTGGTTATATGCCGGAGTATTTTGAATATCCATATGAGTTTGCGTATCCTACCATTGATATGTTCTATGTGCATGTGCCATGATAGCCTTTGATCTATAATTACACCTAGGTATTTTGTTGAGTATACCTTTTCTAATTGTGTACAGTTACAGTGTGTAGTTTCTGAGGGAACACATATATGGATTTTAAGGGTCATGTTTCTAGCGGGTTGTGTACTATTGATTTTGGTGAAACAGATGTAGTTAGTTTTAGCAGTGTTTATTGTTAATAGGTTACACGTTAGCCAGGAGGTAATTCTACGTAACCCTGTCTCTGCAGCTTCATACACTGAGTTCCAACTTTTGCCCGTAAATACAGCCACTGTATCATCTGCATATGAAATTATGTGGCCGCCTTGGAGACTCATATCTGTAAGGTCATTTATGTACACCAGAAACAGTGTTGGCCCTAGTACACTCCCTTGCGGGACTCCAAATGAGATCTCAGAATCAGCACTGACATAGTTCCCTATTCTAACTCTTTGTTTACGGTTTCTCAAATAGTCATCCAACAAATCCAGTGGCTTTCCTCGAATGCCTATTCTTTCGAGTTTGTTTACAAGCGTGGGTAGAGAGACCGTGTCAAATGCTTTTTTTAGATCTAGGAAGACTGCAAGACATTTGTTACCACTATCTACATATTCACAAATTTGTGATGTTAGGGTTAGAACTGCATCCTCCGTAGATTTACCTTGGCGAAACCCAAACTGTGATTTAGAAAGTAAGTTATATTTATTAAGGTAGTTTGTAAGCCTATTGTTGATTAACTTCTCTATTATTTTTGTGATTACCGTTAAAACTGAAATTGGCCTGTAATTATTAGGATTAGACTTTTCCCCACTCTTGTAGACAGGCGTAACCAATGATCTTTTCAGCAGCGAGGGAAACACTCCTTGCGTAAAGCATAGATTTGCAAGGTGAGTGATTACAGGGACTATTTCTGCTTTACAGCGCTTAAGGAAGGAAGTAGGTAATTTATCATAGCCAGGTGCACTGTCATTTTTTAGCGACATTAGGATTCCGTTGACTTCAACTGGATCTGTTTCAAGGAGTACGAATGATGAGCAAGGGGAGTTTGTTTTTTGTGAGGAGATAATGGTATTCTGTCCAATAGTCAAATTTTCTGCTAGGCTCTTTCCAACATTGGTAAAAAATTCGTTAGTATAGTTTACTGACTCATAAGGTGTAGGTTTATTTTTAAATAAATCTAGGTTAGTAGAACTGGTTGTCTTGTAATTTGTTATAGATTTGATTGTAGTCCATAACGCCTTGGAGTTCTTTTTAGTTTTTTCCAATAATTCACGTTCGTACTTACGTTTGAGTTTTTTGATTAAATTATTAGTGAAATTGCGGTATCTTCTGAAAGTGGTCCTCAAAACCTCGTTATCCGGATCAGATCTAAGTTTAAGTTGCATTCTGTTTCTATTTTTTATAAATTATTTGTTACAGAATACTTAGTAGTTTTTAACCGATTTTCAAATCAAATCTAATCTTATCATTTATTTCTGCAAGTAGGCCTCAAGGGCTCTTTTACATATCTGATTCTGTTGGCGCTTCGGAAAATGACCTTCTGGTGAGAAGAAGCACCGAAAGAAACTCACCAGTTTCACACAATAAGAGTATAGTACATTACATAACTAGGGTGGTAATACAAAGAAAGGCCGAGATCGCAGAAGTTTGCGGCCCTAGCTGCAAGCGAGGGACGTAAATATGCGATCGAGGGCTTTCTTATTACCTCCCGTGTTGTGTACATCATTTTATGTCTACACTTGGCCAGAAAGCGGCTTTTTTCGTACGCGCAGCGTGCGGAAAAAGTCACTTTATGGCCAGGTGTGGCATAAACAATATTACCCACACGAAATTTCATTAATAAAATGCAACAAACGAATAACTAATATACATTACAATAAACTTAAAATTACATTTTTTAGAGATGTGAAACTCTCTAGGCGTCAAAACAAGATAAATAAAAAAATATTGAAAGTATTTAGATATATCATAAATTAATGGAGACGTAAGGAGTCTTCGTTGTCAAAACATGTTTTGGAGGTATAAAAGTTCTCCAAACGTCAAAATACAAAATGGGAAACGATGACGATGACGACTTTTAAGCTAACAATCATTACTTTTACATGATTTACAATAAAATAACTTACATAGCTGTAATAATTCTTCGACTCACATAATATAAACTCCATGAATATTATAGAGGTAGGCACACATACAACGACTTGGGTTGTCGAATAGCTTCGTTTGAAGTCGGTAGGTACCTATATATATTTAAATTATTTAAATTTGGTATTAATGATGACTAGAAATTAACAAGCCTGGGCTCAAAAAATGATATCATTATGAAATGGTACCTTTTTTAGGGTTCCGTACTTCAAAACGGAATCCTTATAAGATCACTTTGTCGTCCGTCTGTCAAGACCGTTTATCTCGGGAACGCGTGGAGGTATCGAGTTGAAAATAAAACCATATACTCAGGTTTACGGCCCCTTGAAGCTGCGAAAAAATTAAACTTCTAAGTTAACGTGGAAAAAAGATACCGCCCATTAAGGCCCAAAAAACGTAAATTTCGAAACTCTCAAGGAAACCACAATGAGGGTATTTAGAAATCAGAAATCCACCAGCTGGCAGCAGGGTGGCGAAGGTCTTTTTGGCAGTAGATGTCAAAATCAGGTGGTGTGATTGGTGGATCTTGACGCCTACTGTCAAAAAGACCATTCGCCACCCTGCTGCCAGCTGGTGGGTTTATGATTTCTAAACACCCTCATTCAAAGGGTTTTTTTCTGTTGATTTAGAACTATGAAATTTGGCAAGTAATACAAGTACAAGGAAAAATGTGAAAACTATACATTTTTAATTAAATCATAAAAAAATAGACTTTAATTAGGCAGTTTTTTTGTTTTTGTCAAATTTTTGAAAAAAAAAACTGTTTTTCTAAAATGGTCAAAAAATTATACGATTCGCCAAAAACGGGTATCCCTCGAGATCCCTAACATCGTTTGTCTTAAAATCACTTGAACTTACTGTTTTGTCCTAATGGGTATTTGGCTTAACGATCAGTTGTCATGATAAGGTTTTTCCATAATGTTATTTTTGCCATAATACTCTGTTGTCCGAAGCTTTTTTGCCATAACTATTAATATTCCTAATGTTATTTTGCATATTCCTCGCGATCCCTAACATCGTTTGTCCTAAGCAACTAGAGTTATGCACGAGTTCTTAGCTACGAAAAGGCTTAAAAAGAGGGGACAGGGGGGCGAAGCCCCCCCATGGAAAAAAGCAGACAGAAAAAGTAGGTTAGGTTGAGTTAGGTTTAGGTTAGGTTTGAAACTGCGTCCCCCAACAAAAACGAACTGCTGGCAGAAATGATGTGAGGGGATCAAATATTAAGGCATGTGAGTGTTAGGACAAATGATCATTATGACAAACAGTATTAGGGAATGCAAAAATAGGTTAAAAAAATTTAGGGATCCCGATGTGAGGGGATCAAATATTAGGGCATGTGAGTGTTAGGACAAATGATCATTATGACAAACAGTATTAGGGAATGCAAAAATAGGTTAAAAAAATTTAGGGATCCCGATATAGATCCATTTTAATTCAGAATCTGGGGCCCCCTATCCCTTCCCTTCCAAATTTTCAACTTGCTTGAAGGCCGCATGCTTGTTTGCCACCGTCGTGGTATAGAAATGAAATAAGCAAATTTTGCAAGTAAATATTAAACAATTTTATCATTTTTGTATGTGATCTGCCATAAGGACCCTCTTCTACTAAACTTTGAACCCAATTTTTATATAGAAATTAAAATTAACGTACAGCAGTGAAACCAAGCTACAAATACACATCTAGGTATTCCTATATTTTACAATTTTGCCTAAAAGAAAAAAATGATAATTTTGAAAGATTTCACAAAAACTCGATAGTATCTCCGTAACTAGAAACTGCCATAAGGACCCTTTTCTTATGGAAGGCCACATTTGATGATGTAATGTGACAGGTAGCTACATCTGTAGGAATTGATATGAGTAGTGTGGTGAATGCCATAAAATGTGGCTTACAATTAATACTGTCATATGTCACTAAAACTGGGTACCTTAAGTTTTTTTAAGTGGTCCATATTATATTTTTTGTAGTAAGTAAACTGCTAAAAGTGTTCAAAACTGTGGCTATCCCATTTTTATTCCTTTCTGTTTTGTAGAAATATTTTTTTGAATACCTCATTTGACAGATGAAGCGGTTGGTGATATGAATAGAGCTCGTGCCTAAGTCTGCAATACGTGTCTTCCATTTAAAAAAAAAGTGAAACCGTCAAGTTGACATCTGACAGATTTGAATCATCGCTGTTATTATTGCGACGGTTTCACTTTTTTTTTTAATGGAAACAGTAAGGAATAAAAATGGGATAGCCACAGTTTTGAACACTTTTAGCAGTTTACTTACTACAAAAAATATAATATGGACCGCTTAAAAAAACTTAAGGTACCCAATTAAAGGACAGAGCACCTAAGAAACACAGTTATTCGTAAGAAAACTGGCTACAAAGAAAATGGAAGTGATGATAGATAGACCATAAAGTCAGTAGGGTGGACTGGACCAAGTGGCACCAGAGCGAGAGGCCGCTCACGCGCCATTTTCTAATTTTGTTCCATCCTCCCTTTGACTCAATTTTTTTTACAATTTTTAAAGTAAAGTGCTACAGTTAGCAAATCATTGTAAAGAGTGATGACTAGAGATTTTTTTAAACCACTTGAAGTCCTCTATCGCTTTTAGTTTTTTTTTAATTCGTTAAAGTTGAAATTTCTTTTTTTCTTTTAAACTTTGACTGCTCATGACTCAATGTTTTAGACATAATTTTGCCCCAAAATGACATTCATTAGATTGAACATTTATAAGACAATAATAAAATAATAAATGTTTACAGTAGAAACTCATAAAAAAGTATTATGGGGGTTTAAAGGCAAAATTGCGGTCAATTTAAAAAAAAGAGTTAAAAATTATTTATACAATAATTTGGGCCCCAATCGTCACTTTACTGAAATCGTATTTTCTAAATAGGTGTACCTACTTGGCCCTTAAGTTTGGTACCAAACATCCTGTATAACGTCACGCAAATATTTTTTTTAACTATTATATAATAATTACTTTATTTTTGTCGACAACCCTAGCGGTGGGCGTGGCGAGAGCGCGCGTTATGAGTTAGAGCGAGAAGGTAGGATTCGGCGCATTTTTGTGACTCGAACGTGGGTTTTGTTAGACAGTGCGACTTCTATACAAAGTACTATTACTTATTCTGTGATATTGTCATGCATCCCGGCGGCTACTAGTGATTTTAGCAAAGCAACCATCGATGTCATGATCAACAAATCCGTGTCTGCGGACCATGGAAGTATCACCAACGAAGTTGCCAAGCTATGATAGGATAGAATTTAAGTCAATGGCTTGAATTGTTTACAGGTGGTATCTAAGGGAATATCTGATCGTTTTTACTTACCATAATCGGATCATTGTTGGAATTACGTCATAGTAAAATGAAAATTAAACGACAAAAGCCCCACTTATATGTGGCGAGAACTCAAGTATTCATTTCAATGCGGCTTTTAATCGATCGATTGAACTCATCATACCGAGATCGCATACAAGTTCTCGTATCGTATCTCAGTGCCCTGTAGAAAATAGCCAAAAGCGCCATGCTAAATAGTCTCGTGTAATTCCAACATGAATACGACAAATCCGTACCTGAGAAGCTTAACACTGTAAGTAATTATGGAAATCAATAGGACTTACAGAGTTATGCTTCTCAGGTACTGAAATATCTATATATTCAGGCGTTTGAAACGGTTGTAGAAGTGTCCATAAAAAAACAGAAAATGTTGGCGGTTCATCATCAACTTACCAGTAAACTAATGTATCCATGTATGCCATTGTACGCCTCAATGACCTCCCTGAAGTCTCCCTCGCAGTACCCGCATGTATCCGGTTTCAGGCTCAAGTTCAGTCGGCTCTGTGCATCTCTCATCACCTTAAACAATAACGACTCCAACTCCTCATTTCCAGCAGCCTTGTCCCGCAAAACCGACACTATCTGTGACTGGTTGATACTCTCTGACGAATTTCCAGACGCGGCGAGAATGTCTTGAAATATCTTCTCCAAAAAGGTTTGAGTTTTGTTGGCCATTGTCAACGGTTTAGTAAATTTGCATTACAAGCATCGAAACTGTTTGTCATGAAATTTGTTTACTTTTATACTCTGTTTTCCGTTCATGGATGTACTCAATTTTCCACGTCCAAGCTATGTTCCTGCAACAAAGGAATTTAATCATTAATATTTTTCTTTCAAAGTCAAAGCGTTTTATTTTGTTAAGCATAGGTAAGACTGTATTCAGTGGTGAAGTACAAATTATGTAGTAGCACTATGTTTAGCCGGTTGGCGTACAAAATCATGACTGCATAGAGGATAAGAAGTACATAAATCATTAGACAACTTATATGTAGAATTAGATAAATTACAATGTCAAGTTTTGCAAACAGAGTAATAAACATTAAATTAAATAAATACAAAATGTCAATCTAATATTAAAATTAATTAAAAATTATATGCCATGAAATCCGCAATTGAATAAAACACTTACTAATTAATAATTATGATAACTTTTTTTTAATTCACATGTCGGCAATCCTTTTAAACTAGTTGGTATCTTATTACAAATCTTACTAGCTAGATCGAATACGCTTTTGCGCATCAGTGCCGTCCTTGCGATTTCAGTGCAAATATTCTGTCTATACCTAGTACTTCTAGGGACCATTTTCAATTAATATAATGTATTACTATTAATCTTGTGGATAGACTAATAACCTTACTACGTGAAGTTCTTGTGGTTTTGTTAAACGTCCATAACGAGCGGTTTTTTTCCCTGGACGAGTGATTTGAGATGTGTCTTTTACTTTTATGTGAATATGTAACGGGTACCCAATTTTCTTTAACGTATATTTATGTATGTCTTATATATTAGGGTTGTCCTTATTTTGTCGATATTTTTTTTTATTCTAAGGCATTAACATTCCTGTTTAATTTTATATTTTATTTCAAGTTTTAGAGGTCGCTACCGCTTTAAGGGAAGTTTCAAAAGAAACATTAAAATATCTTTTTTTTCTTTCATTATATCTCGAATAAGATACAAAAAGATATATTTCATTAAATATCAAAATGTAAAAAAAAAAATTATGCAGTTTGTTTCCTTAAGCTAATAAAATAAAATAATATTATGCAGTTTGTTTCCTTAAGCTAATAAAATAATGGTTCCCACTCAAAGTTAAGCTCATTATTACTATGGCACCTCGGGAAGAGCAAGTTGCTGATGGATAATCTTGGCTACTTGGTTGTATCTGTGCAACTACTCGCAGTTAGTAAAATTGGAACAACTGAAAATAATATCACTGAGACCTAGCCCAGCAAATGTCTACAGTATTGTCCTTTAGAATATATTTCCGGCAGTTATTCGTCTTAATTACCTACTTTGTTCGCAATTATTCAGACAAAGGCTTTGGTTTCCCTAGAAAGTTCATCGAAACGTAACCAGTTCACCGACGCGTTAGATTAGTGGTTCCGGGGTAATTAATGCCGACATACACCCCGATTTATCCTCTTCAGTTTTCTGGATTGCCACCTATTATTTATGGAATAATAATAGTAGATTGAGTCACAAGGGAGCAAAATGATGTATTTACGGCGAGGGCGTATATTTAATCTATAAGTTTGTAATCCTATACAAATACATGCGATTACAAAGTTAGTTTTGCAGTTCAAACTGAAAAGAATGGATTGGAATGTAATAATTAAAGGAAGACCACTTACAAAAAGAAATGAGATCCCATCAAAAACATTACATGTAAAAAGATGCAAGTCTCGCCACGCAGTTCTCCTACAACAAAAAAGTTTTGAGATGTAAAGTTAAACCAAGTCAGTAACGGGGGCGTATCACCAGATTTCCAGTAATTAAGTTGATCTTTAATTAATACAACTTTAGGAAAGAGTTTCTTAGAAGTTGATGTCAAACGGATCCAACGTTGTAAACTTTTGTACCCTTTCATGTCTATAAAACACGACTATGTATTCGTTATTCGGCTCATGTAATAGGGCCTCTAGCTATAACTGTTCACTAACCATTGAGTTCTCGCTTTACACCCAGGTTTGCGAATGCCTGCACAGATGCACCGTCAATCTTCAACCGCATTGGGCTACCAGTCTGACACTGCGATCAAGCGCCTATATTTCACGTGTGCGGTGTTTAGTCTACGAAGCTTATACGTGTTAGGCATTTAAGGCAACATTAACTCCTCAAATCCGCTAATTTCTAGTAAGTACAAGCATTCTGTATATAAAGTACTATCATTTATCCGCGGCTTTCATCTGCGTATTTCCCGTAATTATCCCAAGAGAACTCCGAACCACAACAAAAAGTATCCTTAGTTTTAATCCAGGACTTCGTTTACATTGTAGGTATAACTCATCTCGGTCCTCTCAATTTTTAGCGCGTTATTTAGTAACAATTGTAACAAACATAAGAACGTCTTCAAAAACTTTCACATTTATGATTATATAATAAAATTAGTAGGTAGGATACCACTGAAATCATGCGGTTTTTTAGTGCGGTAAATAATAATCTAGATACTTCACATTCTCTTTCTTCTAGATGCTTTAAAAACGTGGTAAATAACATGTTCCTACGAAGTATATGCTTATATGCGTCTTTGTTAAGAAATAGTAGTTCATGTGACTGTTACATAATGAAAGGCATAAAAATACCTAAATATGTACAGTTGTATAAAGTGCTTTTTTATCACACCTGCACGCTACGCGTACGGAAAAAGCCGCTTTCTGGCCTAGTGTAGACATAAAATGATGTACACGACACGGGAGGTAAGTAATGAAGAAAGCCCTCGATTGCTTATAACATCTGCGATCTCGGCCTTTCTTTGTATTACCAATTTACCACTGTAGTTGTGTAATGTACTAAAATTTCATTCAATAGAAACCCAACAAAAAATCCCAGCCGTTCTTATAATGAGTTGGCCAATAAATATAAGCTGAACTCGCTGTGATACATTTATTCGATGGTAAAAGTAACAGTTCAGACCAAAAAAATTTTTCTATAAGTAATTGTTCTAATAATTTAATGTTTTATAATTTTTTCCCTCGTAAGTGTGTTGAAAAACGTCGTAATGTACTACCATGCCACACCTGGCAAGTGTAGACACATACACCCTCACCTGCAGCAAACATCTGCGATTTCGACCTTTCTTTGTTTTACCACCCTAGTTGTGTAATGTACTCTCTATGTTTAAACAAACTCCTTTATTTACTATGCGTGTACGTACGTGGGCGGGAAAGCGCGAAGACCGGCGCGCTGCGCGATGTTACAGTCACTAGCAATAACATGTGATGAAACGGGGCATGCAAAAATACCTGATTTCACTATAGTAATAAGGTCGCGTCATATATTTATGCGTGCCTAGTTTCATCATATGTTATTGCCTGTGACTCTACCTTTGTCCGGAGAGAACTTACTCGATGTACCTACTCTGACATTACCTTTTTTTTATGTGTGATATACAAGCTTTTGACCCTATCGCACCTGATGTTAAGTGACGATGAAGCCGAAGATGAAGCATGCTTCTACCTTCTGATATCCTAGCAAAATGAACAGACCTGGGCAAAAATGATCGTAACATTTTTAATTTAAAATGAAACGAGGTAGTTATATGTGCTGCTTCTACAAAATTTTTCTCTATATTACAAACTGGTGGCCCCGCCTGCAACTTCGTTCGCGGAGATTCTTTATTTTTTATTACACATAACATTTATACCTACAGCATAGCCAAAGTGGTACAAACTTAAATATATCTAAATAATCTAAAGGTCTTCGCACATTACAACAACTCAACGGCGACGCGACTCATGCCTAATAATGAAATAGTGTACAACGCGTAGACCACTCGTCGTACACTTCAATATTAGGCATAGAGTCGAGTCGCCGTTGAGTTGTTGTAATGTGCGAAGACCTTAAACCTACTACACTCATTGAATCGTACGTCGTCGTCGTCGTCGTAAGTCGTTCGTCGTCGTCATCGTTGGAGATGAAATATATCCGATAGAAAGTGTGTGTGTTTAACCGGGGTCATAATCTACCTGTATACCAAATTTCATGGAAATAAATCCGATAGTTTAATTTTGCGTGATGCGCGAACAAATATGAAATTTCTACGATTTTATTACATGTATAGATTATTATCATAAAAAAAAACCCGACCGCGGTGCACTTTGAAACTGCATTAAATCCGCCATTTTGTTTATTTTAACGAACTTCATGCCCAGTGACACTCGCACCATCAAGACGAATCTAATGATGTATCATTTATCAAAATCGGATGTGTCGTAGAGTAGTTACGAGCGGACACAGGAACGGACATACATACATACTTACATACATACATACAGGCCAAACACATAACCCTCCTTTGGGCTTCGCCGCAGTCGGGTAATTATGTACGAGTGAGTCTACCTGCGCACAAATAGGGCAGCGTGGCAAACTTCACGGCATTAGTACACCAATGACGTCAAGCAAAATGTAACGCGTCATTACCTGTACAAGATCGTAAAAAACGCGAACTGAGTGAAGCATCCGCTTTATTGACCGTAAATAAAGCAATTTGGCGGCATTTTGTAATGCTGGGGCCGCCAAATTTAAACACATTAAATGTGGCTAATGTCAGCGACACGATTTCTTGGCCAGATTTGGTTGTCCCAGGATTTTTACTATTAAGATGCTTTGGGCTTCGTTTTTACCAAACCATGCATGATTTTTAGGGCCTTATCTTATCACACAGACGTGTTATCGCGCGTCTGTGTGAATACGGCGAGCTGCGGGCGATTTTCCATGCAAAACCAGTCGTGGCGAATTCGCGGCGAGTTCGCCGCGAGCGACATTTGTATGGAACTTCGCTTTTAACTCGCCCGCAGCTCGCTCGCAAATCGCAAGTGGGTTATTCTTCAGAAATATGTCTGCGACTTATTCCTCTGTCTTCATACATTTAGTATGAAAACGGGCCAGAGGAATAAGGTGACCGCAGACATATTTCTAAAGAATCACCCAAGTGTGATAAAGCTCTTAAGGTGTACTTACTATTAACAAAGTATAAAGTCGAACAAGTAGTCCAACTTCGGCCGTTTAGGAGAGCGCGACTAGTATTCACACAGACGCGCGATTTTTTTTTATGTTGGAAACAAAGAGTTTTAAAATATTTACGAAATTCATGATCATTCTCAAGGACCTTAAAAATAAATGGACGTAGCGTCGCGAACAGATAAGTGAAGCACTCATGATGTGCCGGCAATGTGCCGGCGCTTTGTACGCACGCACGCACACGTCAACCAGCATAATGGGCCGGTCGGCTGCCATTGGGCCGTCAACGCACACATGCTCACTTCGGCGGCCATTGCTTGGCTTCACCCGCGTCTTAGACCGCGCGGTATCCTTCTATTTTATACATCCATGATCATTCTACATATTTAATGAACACGCGGACCGCCTGACCAAAATCAGCAGTCATGCCGCGTTGTTCATACTAAAATTTTGCTTATTCGTCCCAAAATTTACGCACCTGCTTCGCTGCTGCCCCATTTGGAAATTCCCCAACCTGGTCCGACCTCTCGACATACTTTTGAAATTCCAAATTGAATCCATAGTAAACATAAGCATCAGCGAACAGGCTTGGACCCAAGCCTCACTACCTATAAGGTACGGTGGGTTGGGAACTCGCCAAATTTCAAGTGTCGCTCTGCCGGCATTCTTAGCTTCAATTCACAGCACTTCCGATCTCGCAGGTAAAATCCTCAAAGCCCCGGCGGCTACAAACTGCGAGATTGCGTGTTCGATTGAAGCTTCGAATGCCTGGCTAGCTGGACCGAGCCCAAATTTGCCATCCAAACCAAAGAGCCTGGGATACCATCGCATCCATTTCCACCCTAAACACACTCATCACGGATTCATCAGGCAAGGACCGCGCCAGGCTCTTAGCAGCATCCAGACCAGAGTCTGGCCAATGGCTCCATGCATATCCCTCACCTAACACCGGCACATTCTTAGACCCAACTACATTCCGCATCGCGATTGGTCTCCGACTAGGCACGGAAGTCTGCGTAGACCATCTTTGCGCCTCCTGTGGGGCCAACGCGGATCGCCTGGGCCACCACGGACTGGTATGCTCCTCGGGGGCCGGCCGCCATTCTCGCCACGCCGCACTTAACGACCCTCCTTCCACTTAGCTCCCATGCCTTAAATCCCATGGGACTACGATATAATTTTATATCCTTTTGGTTCCCATTTTTCTGGGATTGAAGTATACTAAGGCATTTCAAACATACATATAGCAACTTTAATCCTATGAGGATCTTAAGGGATTCTATAATAAGTTTTCCAAACAGAAGATCCTCCCTCCTTCCACTTGGCTCCCATACCTATAATCCCACAGGATTGCATTGTAATATTTTGGTCTCTTCGCTCCCATGGTATCAAAGAATATATTTTTATGTCTTTTGAATCCTATAAAATCCACGAGCAATTAACCATTTTTCCTCTTGGCTCCCAGGCAGCCGGTGTTTGGGATCCAGAAATAATATTTTTCCTCTTGGCTCCCAGGCCGCCGGTGTTTGGGATCCAGAAATAATATTTTTCCTCCTGGCTCCCAGGCCGCCGGTGTTTGGGATCCAGAAATCATATTTTTCCTCTTGGCTCCCAGGCCGCCGGTGTTTGGGATCCAGAAATCATATTTTTCCTCTTGGCTCCCAGGCCGCCGTTGTTTGGGATCCAGAAATAATATTTTTCCTCTTGGCTCCCAGGCCGCCGGTGCTTGGGATCCAGAAATAATATTTTTCCTCTTGGCTCCCAGGCCGCCGGTGTTTGGGATCCAGAAATAATATTTTTCCTCTTGGCTCCCAGGCCGCCGGTGTTTGGGATACAGAAATAATATTTTTTCTCTTGGCTCCCCGGCCGCCGGTGTTTGGGATCCAGAAATAATATTTTTCCTCTTGGCTCCCAGGCCGCCGGTGTTTGGGATCCAGAAATAATATTTTTCCTCCTGGCTCCCAGGCCGCCGGTGTTTGGGATCCAGAAATAATATTTTTCCTCTTGGCTCCCAGGCCGCCGGTGTTTGGGATCCAGAAATAATATTTTTCCTCTTGGCTCCCAGGCCGCCGGTGCTTGGGATCCAGAAATAATATTATTCCTGTTTGCTCCTAAGCCCATGGCTGGTGTTGTCTGCCGTCCCATTTTAACTGCGAACTTGGCTGACACATTGCTATGTTCTTAGTCTACATTCATATCTATTTATTATTTTTCTTTGTTGTTGTTGTACTTTTTTTACATCAAATTTTTTACCTTATAGTTACGGCTATGGAACCCTACACTGAGCATGGTCCGACATGCTCTTGGCCAGTTTTTTTTTGTCTACCGGACCACAATTGTTCCACACAAATTCCATCCAAAAAGTTGAAAGAAAAATAATAACTCTGATAATCGTATATTCAATCATAGTTAAATTAATTTAAGTTTGAAGAACTCATTTCGTGCTTATAAGTTTTAAAGTAAATTTTCAGTAAACAAAAAGTACCTATTTGATAAATTTACTAAGGCCGGCTTTACACCTGTAAGTTTTACTTACGTAAGTAAGGACGCAGCTATACGTTAGACTGAGATAGTCAGTCAGCTATCTCAGTCTAACGTATAGCTGCGTCCTTACTTACGTAAGTAAAACTTACAGGTGTAAAGCCGGCCTAAACTACAAAAATACTTACACGTATGGTCAATCTTCCACCGCACTTTAATTTTTTCCATTGAGAACATCGCCATAAACTCGAACCATTCTTGTTTTTGGTTTTGTAGTGATAGTTATATCCTTTTCATCACACTTGCTCGTAAAGGGTGTTATAACACGCGCGCTTATAGACCAACTCGAGCCGATTTACCCCCCGTGGGTTACAAATATCTATAACTCCCACGGGCGGAAAAACTGTATGAAAATCTACTCCCTCGGGAGTTATGAGTTTAGTTTTAAAAGTCGTACGTCATTTCAGACTAAGGAGGTTTCGAATCAGCCAAGGCTATTTCACATCTTCAAAACTTGGCTACAAAACCAAATTTAGTGTAAAATAAAACTTATATGGTATATTTTACTATTATTTCCGTAGTTTTTGCGATTATTTTAATGCAATTAAATTAATTTAGTTTAAAATTTTATTTTGAAAATCGGTACAATCTGGCGACATTGCCTGTCAAGTTTAAAAACTAAACGCAGTTCTTAGCATTATCTGTGGAAGACTATATTGAAAAAGTTGACAGTTGAAGTTGTCTCTTAGCGGGTGCGTTTAGTTTATTTGATTTTTATGTTTTATTTTTTTCCTCGCAAATGTGATGAAAAACATTGTGTGTATCACGGGCAGTAAGAAGATTACAAACTCGAGGTTATTTTTGTAAAAAAATATCATTATCTCAAAAACTATTACAATATTTAGTAAATGCTATACGATTTTAGAAACTACAAAAAATGCGCCATTTTTTTACGTCATGTGCCAGGTTGTGTTCGTACATTTTTTTTTCACCAACTTCGTTCTGAATCAGACGTGAACTTTGGAAAAATCTGAAAATTACTTTTTGATATTCTACCATGGAGACATTAACAGAAATAGGAATTATGTTCAATAGCATAGGTAGTTATCTGGCTACCCATATCAAAAACCAGATGTGAAAAATACTTGATATTTTAGTCATGACACTCAAATAACCGAGTCAGTGTATCACTTAGCACGAATTTTCCAAAAACGTCAATATCTCGAAAACTAAGAAATTTTTACTGAGGTCAAATTTACTTAATCTGGTGTCTGATGAGCTGGTCTATCAGCCCTTTTCGTATCAAAGTTGGTTTTAGGGACACCCTGTATACTCGTAGGCCTCTGAACTGCAGAGTCTGAAGTATCTAAATAAATGTCATTTAAATATCTCCAATCAATCATAGGATTTACAAGCAGCCAGTAACTAAGCCAATCTTTAGTACTTGAACTTGAAGTACTTATAGATATGAATCTAGACTAAGAACATAGCAATGTGTCAGCCAAGTTCGCAGTTAAAATGGGACGGCAGACAACACCAGCCATGGGTTTAGGAGCAAACAGGAATAATATTATTTCTGGATCCCAAACACCGGCGGCCTGGGAGCCAAGAGGAAAAATATTATTTCTGGATCCCAAACACCGGCGGCCTGGGAGCCAAGAGGAAAAATATTATTTCTGGATCCCAAACACCGGCAACCTGGGAGCCAAGAGGAAAAATATTATTTCTGGATCCCAAACAACGGCGGCCTGGGAGCCAAGAGGAAAAATATTATTTCTGGATCCCAAACACCGGCGGCCTGGGAGCCAAGAGAAAAAATATTATTTCTGGATCCCAAACACCGGTGGCCTGGGAGCCAAGAGGAAAAATATTATTTCTGGATCCCAAACACCGGTGGCCTGGGAGCCAAGAGGAAAAATATTATTTCTGGATCCCAAACAACGGCGGCCTGGGAGCCAAGAGGAAAAATATTATTTCTGGATCCCAAACACCGGCGGCCTGGGAGCCAAGAGGAAAAATGGTTAATTGCTCGTGGATTTTATAGGATTCAAAAGACATAAAAATATATTCTTTGATACCATGGGAGCGAAGAGACCAAAATATTACAATGCAATCCTATGGGATTATAGGTATGGGAGCCAAGTGGAAGGAGGGCTTAACGACATCCTGAGAAGGGCGCTCGTCAGCGCCGACGTCCCGGCGGTTCTCGAACCGCAAATTATCCGGGATGACGGTAAGCGCCCCGACGGGATGTCGTTGATACCGTGGAGAATGGGCAGGGCGCTGGTGTGGGATGCCACCTGTGCGGATACGCTCGCGGCATCCTACCTACCGGCGACCCACAAAACAGCCGGTGCGGCGGCAGACGCCCGGGAGCGATTAAAGATCGCAAAATACAGTTGTCTCGGCGCCCAATATGAATTTGTGGCATTCGGCGTCGAGACACTCGGTCCGTGGGGTCAGGGTGCGCGTGGTCTGCACAGGGCGCTTAGTAAGCGCCTGAGGGAGGCAACGGGGGACCCTCGTGCGGGCAGCTTTCTCGCGCAAAGACTCGCCATAGCGATACAGCGCGGGAATGCTGCCTGCGTGATGGGCACTCTGCCGAGGGGGCCAAATCTTAGTTTGTAATATTTTCTTTTATTTTTAATGTAGGATTTAGTTTATTAATTTTAGTTTTAATTTTAAATTTACTTCCCTTAAATCATGTATATATATATTCGTTTTTGTATGTTTGTAAATAAATATTCCTTTAATTCTACATAGTTGTCGGAAACAGCTATGCAAATATATTTAGATAATTACGCACGTCAATCAGTTAGGATAGAAATCTTATTGAAATCTAATAGGAATCTTTATTGTTTATTATTGTTTCGTTACTCAATCATTCTTACTGTTTAATCATAAATAACGTGTGTTTTACTCTAATTTTAAGATTTATCAATGTCCATCGTTTATAAGAATTTAATTAATTATTGCTATTTCTGTGTAATGTGAAATTATATGTGTTTTTTAATAAAGTAAACAAACCCCCACTCACGCACAAAAAGAATAGCTGATTCTCAGAACTAGCTCGGCTCATTTCTCAGAACAAGACTCGAGCTTAGCGGGAGTATTCTTAGAATAATCTCCCACCTTCAAAAATAATCTTATAAAATGGCGGTTCCCGGCCATTTCAAGTCACTCTATTTTACTCTCTTCAGTCTTTTACATTTATCATCAAGTGATAATCAGCTCTTCAACAGTGCCTAAGTGAGGTAGGCGCTCACTATGGAAAATTAAGTCTTTCATTTATAATACAGTCCACTAAACATCGAAGACCCTTAGACCTCACAATGGTCCTTCAGAAGCCGCATCAAAGAAGAATGGACACACCACAGCAGCAATAAGAAGATAAAGAAGCACGAAGACACAAACCTTCAAAAATCGTCGTCAGCAAAATTATCGCCGAATTGTCCCGTGAGATCTTAAATCCGGGACACGCCGTACTCATCGAAAGAAGATCGCCGAGAAAAGGCCCGTGACTGCATTTCCGGGTCCTCCGTGTTCATCGAATGAGAAATTTTGTCGGTCCGTGACTGCTATTCCGGACCCGCCGTGACGTCGAAAAAAGTGAAGAAAGTGATCCGTGACCGCTATTCCGGATCCGCCGTGTGAAGACAGAAAACCGAAGAAGGGCCGGTCCGTGACCACTTTTCCGGACCCCCCTGCAGCACAATTAAGAAGAACAGCAAGGTGGCGCAGTGAAAAAAGAAGACAGCAAGGTGGCGCAGTGAAAAAACAAGGTGACGCAGTGAAAAAAGAAGACTGCAAGAGTCGCTGAGAAAAAAGAAATACCACCGTGCAAGAGGGTCTTCGCGCTCCAAACTGTTCGTGCCTTCGGGATTAGTGTCTTCGTGTCTTCGTCTTCGTCTTCAGTTGTCTGTGTGTGCCTCAAAAAGGAACTCTAACCAGGGAACAGTGCAAACCCAGTACCTAGCCTGAGTTCCGGGAACCTAGAAGTTTCGACTTCGGTTCTTTTTTGGTCTGACATGGTTCAGTTCCGCCAGCTTTAGCTGATGAGCGGCCAATCTTGCACCTTGCGGTGTTAAATGCAAGAGCGGTTTAGCGAAACTTCAAGAAAGAAGAAAGAAGAAACCGTAGGGACGTTAGGCACCCGAACGTTACAGCGACGTCAATTCCGTAACGTTCGCGTTAGGGCCCGATAGTGTTAGGGACCCCCCACCCCCTCGGTGTACTATGCATAAGGAACAACGCGTTACAAGATCGCGTTCCCGTTCCCAAACAACTCCGTCGTCCGGTCAAACGACAACGACGAGTACCAGTACGTGGAGTAAAGGCACCAGTAGCGCAAACGAAAGTAGCAGTATGCCGAAAGATAACGCTCCCCGTAAGGCTTCGGAAGCCGAGGCGCCCCCCGCGCACTCTGACCCGTCTATCCCCACTCCCGGCGCCGCGCCGCCGGGCCACGCCCCTTTGACCCGCGCGCCGCTCATGGATGATGAACAATCGGTTCACTCTATGGAGAACGAGCAACGTAGTAATCCGCGGACTTTGGTAGGCGTACAAGATGATAGGGCTAGTCAGTTATCAGTCTTAATGGCTGAATTAGAGGTTAGGAACGCCGAATTGCAGCAGGCACAGCTCGCGTCCGCCGCGGCTAGGAGTAGGCTCGAGATAGCTAGGTTAGAAGCGTCTCAGGTATCCAGCATGGCGGCGCCGGGTCACGATGCCAGAGATGCTCGCGTATTAGGCTGGGTTGCTCAACAGCAACGCCAGGTAGCCGCGATAGGTGTACACACGCAAGAACCTCCGTACACGCCGCCGCGTAACGAACCCGAACGACCTAGCGAATTTATGAATAGGGATTTAGAATTACTCTCGCATAGGGTCGTAGACGCGGTAACTAGGAACAGGAATGCACCCATGGCCTCGAGGCAAAGTTACGACCTTCCTCATTTCGAAGGATCGCCTCAGGAATGGATCGCATTTAGGGCCGAGTACGAGGATAGTGCACCTATGCATTCGGACGTGTCCAACATCAGCCGTTTACGTCGCGCGCTTCGCGGCGAAGCGAAAATCGCAGTTAAGTCCATAATGTACACTGCGATATCTCCGGCTGAAATTATAGGCGCGTTAGAACGACATTTCGGAGACCCAGAGGAAATAATATTGAACGAAATTCATAACGTAAAGCGTATGCCCAGATTAGCTGAAGATAACAGCAATATAATTTCCTTTGCCGGTCAAGTTGCCAACGTCGTGGCAACCATTAAGTCGTTAAAACAAAACGAGTTTCTATACGCGCCCGAACTCGTCAATAAAATCGTGGATAAAATGAATCTGATTGTTCGATACGAGTGGAATAAATATCGCGTAATTAATAAAGGGACACCGGGTCTAGTGGCTATGGCACAGTTTTTAAACGAGATTAGTAGCGCAACGCGAAAATCTCAAATTCGCAAGACGCGAGCCAACGTGCACACCGCGCAGGCGCACTATGACCCCGCGCCCCTCCCCCAGCCGCGCATGCGCAAAGGTCGCCGCGCGCCGCAGTATGACGAATATTACAGTGACTCAGAACAATCAAATTCAGATTATGACGAACCTAGGCCGTTGATGGTAGCTCAAGTAAATCGGAATAGGTATACAGAAAAACGCGAACCGATAGATAAAAGAAACTCCGCGCCACCCGCGAAAATAACGCTCCCAAGGGCGTCGCAGCCGACCCAAGCAACTTCCACCTATACAGATAAATGTGTTATATGCAGAGGTGAACACAAATTAAGTGAGTGTTCGGACTTCAATAAGATGCCTATAGCAAATAGGTGGGAGGTTGTTAGAAACGGCAAATTGTGTTTTAGATGTTTATATCCGAATCATAGGCAAGGTAGTAAATGTAGGTACGTAGCCTGCGGCATTTCTGGCTGTGAGGCAGGGCATCACATTTTATTGCACGGTATAAGCACACAAGCGACGCCGGAGCCGGCTCCGGAGCCTCAAAAGAGGCCTTTTTTCGTAAGTCACATTAGACTGGCGAAGCCCGAGCCTAATAGGGACGCGCAAGAGAGTGGGTCTTTTTTCGTAGGCCGCGTTCAATCGACACCCGTGAAAACAGGAATAGCCGCACTATTGGATGTGGAATATGAAAATGAATGTACAAGTGTCGAAAATATACCTAAAATCGATCCGAATCTGCGCGCGATAAATAACCAAGATACGTCACGTGAAAATAAAAATGAGGCCGGCCTCTTACGACCATGTAACAAGAAAGAGTTACACGACAACAAAATCGTATCCGGCCCCGTATCTATCGAAACCGAGTGCGATAAAAATAGCCTGCGTTTTTATCATGGGGGAGGAGATCAGGAAAAGCGACCGGCTGAGTACACAGGGGAACAATTAAGTTCCGAGTCGGCTCGCTCTCCCGCCACGATATGGCATAAAGAAAATAAAAACACAGACTATCATCGCGATCGGTGTCCAACGGCGAAAAAGATGGACACAGGCGCAGAACGTCCGCTCCATCAATCAGCCTTAAGCTCGCCTACGGACACAGGCGCAGAACGTCCGCTCCATCAATCAGCCTTAAGCTCGCCTACGGACACAGGCGCAGAACGTCCGCTCCATCAACCAGCCTTAAGCTCGCCTACGGACACAGGCGCAGAATGCCCGAAAAAATTAAAGTTAGTCACGAATAAATCGGACCAACTCCCGTACCTACCCGATATAGGTACATTTCCTAAACACCCACGTTTAGCTAGGGCCACTGCTACCGTAGTTTGCGCCAACAAGGTACCCAAAGCCACAATACTCGAAAGAAATACAGA
Source organism: Eudemis profundana (assembly GCA_947034925.1). Lineage (NCBI taxonomy): Eukaryota > Metazoa > Arthropoda > Insecta > Lepidoptera > Tortricidae > Eudemis > Eudemis profundana. The sequence goes on from OX344811.1 coordinate 10,831,071, forward strand.
CACAGACATGTATTTCGGAAAAAAAATCGAGTTACAGGAAACTGGACGTACGACTTCAAAAAAGCCTAGAATACGCAAAGTCACCGTCAAGTTAAAGGCAGCTTAAAGTACCACGAAGTAGTACTCCATTCACTACTTCTATTCTAGACATAGTCGTTTCCTTAACTATACTGGTGTAGTCACACCGAGGGGGACACTGTCGGAAACAGCTATGCAAATATATTTAGATAATTACGCACGTCAATCAGTTAGGATAGAAATCTTATTGAAATCTAATAGGAATCTTTATTGTTTATTATTGTTTCGTTACTCAATCATTCTTACTGTTTAATCATAAATAACGTGTGTTTTACTCTAATTTTAAGATTTATCAATGTCCATCGTTTATAAGAATTTAATTAATTATTGCTATTTCTGTGTAATGTGAAATTATATGTGTTTTTTAATAAAGTAAACAAACCCCCACTCACGCACAAAAAGAATAGCTGATTCTCAGAACTAGCTCGGCTCATTTCTCAGAACAAGACTCGAGCTTAGCGGGAGTATTCTTAGAATAATCTCCCACCTTCAAAAATAATCTTATAAAATGGCGGTTCCCGGCCATTTCAAGTCACTCTATTTTACTCTCTTCAGTCTTTTACATTTATCATCAAGTGATAATCAGCTCTTCAACAGTGCCTAAGTGAGGTAGGCGCTCACTATGGAAAATTAAGTCTTTCATTTATAATACAGTCCACTAAACATCGAAGACCCTTAGACCTCACAATAGTATTCTTCCTTCAAGTACGACAGAAACTGCCAAAATGAGAAAAACAATTTACTTTTTCCATAATGAAGGTGCTGTTAATGCTGTCATCACAGTTAAAGAGGTTTTATCTTTATTGATTAATTGTTGTAGTGTGACTTCCATGATTGTAGAGAATTTCTTTATTAGTTTAATTTTTCTATGTACTTTGATTTCTTGTATCTATATTATGTAGTAGGTAATTGTTAATTAATCGGAATTACGCCATGTTCGTATCTAATTTTACAGGATATCCTTTAAAAGTTACATAAATAACCCAAAACAGTCATTATTGTACGAACATTAAGGATGTATTCTTTCCTTTCTTATATCCCCGGCTCTTTCGTGTTCTCTAGTAGTTCTTACGTCAATCGATCCTAGTTTCAAGCGCTTTATTTATTAAATTCCTCCCCCGCGCACACATCAGCAAGGCATTTTAATTAAATTCCAGTAACTCAAAACACATAGGTATAGAGGTACACCACAGAATGTAACTTGTCGTACATAATATTGTCTTTGGTTTCCGCAATTACAGTGAAACCTGGATAACTGGGACTTCAAGGGACCCACAAATTTGTCTCACTTAAAGAGGTGGAATACCTCTTTAAGTGAGACTTACCCAGTGTTTCAGATATCGAGGTATAATAGTATATTACACAACTAGGGTGGTAATACAAAGAAAGGCCGAGATCGCAGAAGTTTGCGGCCCGAGCTGCAAGCGAGGAACGTAAATATGCGATCGAGGGCTTTCTTTATTACATCCAGTGTTGTGTACATCATTTTATGTCTACACTTTATGGCCAGGTGTGGCATCAATAAATATCTGTCTGATTTACAGAGGGTTCTATTAATAGAGGGTAAGAATAGAGGTTATTTCAGCTATAGAGAGGTGCGATTACTAAATAAAATAAACATTATCTATGTGTATGCACTTACATCAATAGGTATTAACCCGTCGAGCGTCCCACGCACTAACGGCAGTGCGTAGAAATTTTGTGCGGGTAGCGTCCCGTGGCCTACGTTAGTGCGCAGAGGTGGCCGCTCATTGGGCCATTTTTTCTGCTGCGATGCATTTGGTTGACAGTCTTGAATTTTTTTACTAGCAAATCACAGTTATTGTAGCAACCAAATTTAATTTTTCAACCAATCAGAATTGAGAATTGGCGGCTGCAAAAATTTTTAAACTCCGTGTTTGAATTCAGTCCGCCATATTGACAGTTGAAAAGATTTGTTGTGATCCGAGTGTTGTGTAAACATGTCGAAATCTTTTAAACGGTTAGTGATTATACCATGTAATTTATATCAAATTACTCGCAATTAAATAAAGTTTATATTTTTGATGCAAAATTTAGCCGCACGACTAAATATTCTAGCAAAAAAAGTCTGAAACTTTTGAAAGTCGCAATATTTGCAATGGCGGCTAATGTATGCGAATTGTATGGCATCAATGGCCGGTTCGCACGCATTTTTGTCAACAACGTAAATAAATGCTTGTTGTGAAATAAATACAAGTGTTGTGGTAGTTATATTATGTAAAATCGACGCGTAAACTGGCCAGTTTCATTGTAGTGTGTGTGTAATGTGATATGTGGCTATAAATTAAGTGCTAATCGTAAATGAATTGTGGCGGTTTGTGCAAAAACTTCAAGTCGTGGAAAATAAAAATATTTGTCTCTCAATACAAGTAAGTGGCATGTCTAAAATTAATTGAATCAAACTCGAAATTTATCTAGCTTTCTAACGATATATAACACGTCACATATAATTATATCTAAGGTAGGTAGAATTCTTATCTCCCGCGAGAAATCGGAACTTTTTTGCTTGTATGGGACATTTCCCGCACATTTCGCTTCAGAGGGTCGGACACTTGACGGGTTAAAAATAATATTTTATTATTATTAATTTCGAAATACTATTTACTCAAATTACAAAAGATTCCTAACAATGGTATTCGCTCAACTCTACATTTAAAAAAAATAAGTCGTAGGACGTAAACCCTGCGTAACGAGTTTTGATTCGAAATTTACACTTTGTGTGCTAAGAAAAAATCGAATATTCATTACAATGGTGGTAAAAAGAGTAGGTACCTATACATATAATAGTGTTTGTATTTACTTTTTTAGCTTAAAATCTATTATAGTATTTTATGCAACAGTTGTATAAGTGGGTTCAAAAAATGCGAATTGCGTGAGTTGCGATACGAGCCGCGAATGCGGCGAGTATCGCAAATGGAGACGCAATGAGCATTTTTTGACTTAATTATACAACGTTGCATACAATACTTTTTCTACGACGAGGTTTTAAATTATAAAATACAAAATTAATCATAACCTGGAAACAAGGCAAATATGACGTTTGACTGACAGTATGTGTATATGGTAAACTTTTTTTTTAATTTAAAATATACTTAAATAAAAAATACTTTTTTTATGTTGGCATCAATGAATTTAGTTCGGAAAGTTTTGTTTTTCTTAAAAACCATAGGAATTTAATTGTTTGTTAAGTTGGTAGTTGTGCATTTTTACCGTAAAGTTAAAATTGAGCGCTTAATCCTTGACCTAAGTTTAACCTAGATTTAGAAGTCTGTGGCTGCTAGCAATAACGTAAAGTGACTATTACGACACTAGTGCTGTTATGGGGAATAGAGTATAGACTTCTCTGAACTCATATTATGTATGTTCTTATATTAGTGTTCGTGACCAAGTAAAAGACAGATAACAGTACAGGAGTAGAAAAAGTATTTAATTTATGATTTCTATAAACACTGCTAATTTACGTTGTATAATGTGTCAAAAGACCAATGTTACATCTCGCACACTATAAGGTAGACGGCCTAGTGCTTGACACTGTACCAGTAGTTGCCATTTTGATTGTCATTTCATTAAAAGTGTCAAACACTGGGTCGTTTGCCTTATATAAATCTTCAACAAACGCTCTCAATCTGCTGACTATGAAAACTTACTAATTACGCTAAATAAATCACAGAATTAGTAAATCTTATCCTTGAACGCGGTCGATTTCCCTTTAAGTTTTTGTTATTTTTAAACGAAGTTTTTTGGTCACATACATTGTACTTAAGTAAAGCGGTAAATATTTTCCATACGAACTTTCGAAAACTACGCACATACTTATACACAAACGCACGCCTCTAGCGAGTTGGCATCGATACTAACGTGGCGAATGTGTACGTGAGAGCGCTAAATCGTGTATAACCACATAACGTACCTCCATAAAACGCAACAATGCCACTGCAATATGACTATTAATCGGCCAGTGGGTGGCAGCACAGTGTACAAACAAGCCGGACTAATGACAAGTTACGCAAATAAGTATCGGATTCCCAGTAAAATGAAGCTAAGTTCTAATTAACTGCCTTTGTTACATTGGAAGTATTAGCATGCTTTGTAAAAACTAAAAACCGACAACTAAAACTCCCAGTAGCCCGATCACACACTTTACATAAGGACTGGTTGAACCGATTGAACCATTCCCGTTGGCCCGTCGCTCACTTTGAGCAATCAGCAAAAAGTCACCGTTTACCGTCATTTCTCAAAAAACAACGCGCCGGTTCTCTAGAACCTTTCTAGCGCGTACAATAAGGATCTGGAATGAACTTCCTGCTAAGATTTTCCCACTGCGCTACAGTATGGGATTTTTTAAAAAGGGTGTCATCAAATTTCTTCGAGACCGGCAACGCATTGGCAATGCATCTAGTGTTGCAAATGTCTATAGGCGGCGGTGACCGCTTTCCATCAGGTGGGCCGTCTGCCTGTTTGCCAGTCTATAGCAATAAAAAAAAAATAAAAAAAAAATATTTCACAAACGATCATTTAACAAATAACTATTCGAAAACTATTCACAAAATATTGAAAATGTAACACTTTGTAAATATATTGAAAGTTAAATTATCATTTAAGTACATATATGTATTTTATTTGTAGTTTGTGTTTTGAAATAAATAAATAAAGTACCATATAGTTATAATAAATTATCATTTAACAAATGCTCAATTCTCAAATAAATATTTTTTTAAACAGATTGTTTGGTTAATGCTGTATGACTGTAATTTTACTAGGGGTAAATAATATACAGGCAAACTACTTATAATCATAGTGTTTCTCAGGTCGTCCTACTTTAATGCTAGAAATATGGTTGTATTGTGGTCACAAGTAGGTAGTAACCTAACTCTCCTCCTCGCTTCGCTCGTCGTCGTACCTAATGGTGACTCTAGAAATACTTTTCTTTATTGGTCGGAAGGGCTGACAGATTTGTATCGTGATCGTGACTAACTATAATATGCAAATAACAAAAAATGCATTTACATATTTCCATCGTGTCATATCTTGGCTAAGCAGAATTATGCATTTTATTAAATGTTCATACCAAACATTATTTTGCCAAAAGCCGTGAATAAGTACTTTGTCAAATAATGATTTGTAATAATGAGGTTTTCTAAGTAAATAATTTGTATAGGTAATGAACTATTCGTAAAACGTAATTTTGCGAATCGACTAATTTGTATGTGTGTGTATGTGGTGCACTTTTAGGGCGTACAAATTGTTTTAATAACACTGGCATGCATTAAGTTACATCTAAAACTAAATACACTATAAAAACCTAAATACAACAAAATTCCTAAAAATAATTTAATACAAAATAAGTTGATGATTGTGATGATGTAAAATAAATGTCAAGTGCATGTCGAATTACAGATAAATATTGTATAATATTCATAACAGGATACCGTAGTAACCCCTAAATTCACCTAGGGTGCCTATCTTTGCCTATTTGATTTTCCTAAACTTGCTTAAAACCACACTTAAAACTATTATATATCAAGTAGGTAATGTATCATAGGTACTTGATATTGAAAAGTTTTATGTGCAGCTTGTCTTAGAAGATTTTTAGGTAAATCAACTAGGCAAAGATAGGCATCCTCGGCGAACTTAGGGATCACTACGGTACCTATAATTATTAGGGTGCGTTGTCCAACAGTGAACCACCTTTTTTTTGAAGTCGCAGAACTTGCTAGAAAATAAAGCTAGAAATTTGGTTTTGATGTCCTTGTTTAGGTAATTTCATAAGGTATCTTATGTATAGGTTACAAAATGCTTTTTGGACTAACTAACATCCATTAAGTAGGTTTTAAAAAAAAAAATGATATTTGGTTCACTGTATACTATGGGTCGTTTACATTAAACCACCCTTATTTCAACAGTGAACCATAATGCCATTATCAGTAAAAAATGCTGAAATGTGAAAGAAAACTAACACAATATTTGGTAATCATCTGTATTTTTAATATACATGAATATAAAGAAATAAAAACGTATTCTTCTACTTAAAAAAAGGAAAGATAATTGGTTCACTGTATACTATGGGTAGTTTACATTGTACCACCCTTATTTCAACAGTGAACCATAATCCCATTACCAGTAAAAAAAAAGCTGAAATATGAAAGGAAACTAACACAATACTTGGTAATCATCTGTATTTTTAATATACATGAATTTAAAGAAATAAAAAACGTATTCTTCATACAAAAACTAAAAGTTATTATATATATTATATATCGTACGGTACACAGTGAGCCGGCTCAGTGAGTACTATGTGAACCAGGTTCACTGTTCAACAACCACACCATTCAACTTAAAATACGAAAAAAGATAGGTTATAAACGGAATTGTCACAACGCAATGTACTCATAAAATGACTAAGACTTCATCAAATTTAACACCATACATCGTTTGGTCATATGTTAAATAACAAAATATACAAAAATCCAGACACTTACTTGTGAAAAGTATCTTTTTTCGATGAAATTTAAACAAAGTGCTATCACACGTCCGGCCTAAGCCGCTGCCGCTGGCTCACTACGGGAGGGGGGAAGGGTTCTTAGACGGCATGTTTTAGCACGATCGGTCAAACTGGCAACGTCGCAGTTTCTTCAATATGGCGGTGGTTCAGTGTATCTTGATGGTTCACTGTTGGACAACCGACCCTACTCTTTTTCCGTCAGATATTATCAAATGAATAGCATGTCTTTTTAACCAAGTAATCTTTAGCCAGTGTTTGAATTTGCAAATATCACTAGGTTTTCTGAAAAGCTCGGGTAGCCTATTAAAAATATTTTTACTAAAAAAAAACCCGACCGCGCGCGGCCGCGGTGCACTTTAAAAGGGCATGAAATCCGCCATTTTGTTTATTTTAACGAACTTCATCACATCACCCAGTGACACTCGCGCCATCAAGACGAATCTAATGATGTATCATTTATCAGAATTGGTTGTACCGTTGAGTAGTTACGAGCGGACATAGGAACGGACATACATACATAAATACATACATACATACAGGTCAAACACATAACCCTCCTTTGGGCTTCGCCGCAGTCAGGTAAAAACAAACAAAGAATCGGCCCCATTTTATTTTTTACGTCACACCCGGCCATAAAGTGGCAATAACCGCCCGCTACGCGTGCGGAAAATCCCACTTCACGGCCTGGGGGAGACGTAAAATTTTGTACTTACCACGGGCGGTAATAAAGAAAGCCTCAGATCGCATATTTATAGCACTTGCCTTCGGCTCGGCGTCAAATACCTGCGATCTGAGACATTCTTTGTTTTACCACCCACCGGTATTTTATTTTATTATTTAATGTTAATTGTTAATGCGGCAATAAAATTACACATTCTATGAAAGTTTTAAGTCTATCTATTACGAATCAAAAGATAGCCCTGTGACAGACGGACAGTGCAGTCTTACTCGTAGTAATAGGGTTCCGTTGGCACCCTTTTGGTACAGAACCCTAAAATGTAGATTGTATTACGTTGATTCCCTTCCATTAAATACTCCTTGAATTTAATTGGAAATAATAGCCGATAATGTAGGGAGGGGCTAAAAGGTGACTAACTAGGTGAGCTTGAAAGGGGTATAATATTATGCAACGAATCTCAAGAGAGGTATATAGTTAAAGCATCATAGCCAACAGCTATCTTTTAATAAAAACCGGACAAGTGCTAGTCGGACTCGCCCACCGAAGATTCCGTACAATTTTTTTTTATTTGTCTTGTTTGGACGCATAGAGAGACCCTTTTCATCTCTATAAATGTAGTTTTAAGTTAATGTAATGTATTAATGAAATCTCTTGTATTAACGTCATATTGTTGAAGCACTTGTAAAATGGTAAAAAAAGAGAAACTGGTGAGTTTCTTCCGCCGCTTCTTCTCACCAGAAGGGCATTACCCGAAGCGCCAAAAGAAAAGAGAGAAAAGAATATAGACACGTAAAAGAGCTCTTGGTAAGTAGGCCTACTTGCAGAAATATATATTTTTTTGTTTTTTGGTAGGTACATATAATAAATTTTGATTCCCTTAGTAAAGTCTATGAATTAAAAATGTGTATATAGTTTTCAGATGTTTCTCTATACTTGTATGGATGCATATACATATATGGCCTATTATAAAATATCAATTTGCATAACAAATTCTGAGAGTGAAATATTTATACTGTGAAATAACTTTATACGGTAGAAACCTTTCCTCAGGCGAAAAAACACATTTGCTTTGTGTTGTGCGAGTTTCCCAAGAGATGGTATAAGTATATAACGTGGGTATGGGTATGTAAGTCTTAATTTCCTTTCAGATTTGGATCTCTAAAAATGAAGCTTTTACATGATCAAACGCAAATCGCTTTGGGCTTAAAATCACTAAATTTCATTTTACCTCATTATCAATATTCCCAGATCTCAAAACTTCATGGCCTCAAAATACCTAAATTGCAGAATGCCTAAATTTTTTTCACAATCAACCGAAACCTTAATATCGCCGATGTTCAAATTACCTTAGGCTCATAATACCTAAACTTCAAAACAGCATTATGGCAAAACAACATATGCTTAAAACAACCAAACCTCAAAATACCTAAATTTATACTATCAAATAAACACTCGTAAAAAAAATTAGGTATTTTTGGAAAAATGCCTAAATTTAGGTATTTTGAGGTTGAGTTGTTTTGATATTTTGTCATTTGTGCCATTCGGTAATTGAAGGATTGTGCATTTCAATCTTCAGGCATTTAGAGAATATGCCGTTTTAAGTCAAAGTCATAATGAATTTCGTTCATTTTAAGAATGTTACAATTTGACATTTAGGTTTTATGAGCTCATGGTAATTTGAAAATAGGGTGTATTGGCAAATAAGGTATTATGAGATTTAGTGATTTTAAGCCCAAAGCCGCAAATCGTACTGAATTTCTCAGCTCTAAAATATCCACTCTTATACGAAATATTTTTCAAAAAATGGTAAATAAATACAAGCAATCATTTATAAACCAAATAAAAGTAATAATTGAAGGGATGTTTCCAAAAACAACAGAACTGCAACTTTGATAAAAATTATTTCACTTACAATATTGCTTTTAGAGATGCCTATTAAATTATGACGGCCGCTTTAGCTTAGTTGCTAGTGACCCTGCCTGCGAAGCAGGAGGTCCTGGGTTCGAATCCTGGTAAGGGCATTTATTTGTGTGATGAGCACGAATATTTGTTCCTAAGTCATGGATGTTTTCTATGTATTTAAGTATTTGTATCTATTAAATATATCGTCGTCTAGTATCCATAACACAAGCCTTATTGAGCTTACTATGGGGCTAGTTCGATTTGTGTAAGATTGTTTTATTTAAAAAAACATATAAAATTTATTTCAATGGTCTTTGTTTTTTGGAAAACATAATAAAATAGCTGCGTCACTTAGGCTGTTATTGTGAAATATCTGTTAGTCGTCTTGTTAATATGCGAAAATAAACAAATTTATACCGAAAGTTATTCGGTTCTTTTTAAATATATAAGTTTGCAATGTAATTTTCTTTTAGTGTGCAATAAAGTATGATTGTATTGTGTCTAGTGTCGTATCATCATGTTACAGTAAATATGTGTTGCGTGGACTAGTAGTAATCTGTATTTTTCGGATTTAGCCCACATTCGAATTTACACTAATGCACCTGGATTTACGCCATGCATAGGATTAAGATGGGAAATCGATGTTTTAAATATACTTAACATGTATTACTTTAAATCGTATCGAATTGCGATCTGTCAATAATGCAACCACCCAGTCTCCGGCAAACCATCCGCAAAAGGTTTTTATAACCTATTAGTGCATGCGTCGATTATTTTATTATTTGACTAGGCGTACGAAACAAGTGAGGTTTAATAATCCTCAAGGGCACAAATGGTTGGTTTGTTTGTTCGATAGTTCTCTTTTTCAACCATTATGGTGAAGGCCTCCTTAAACTTTCTCCAATCCTCTGTGTGTTGTGCCCTTCGTATCCAATCCGAGCCAGTGCCTTTCCTCACGTCATCTTTCCAGCGCATTTGCGTTCGTCCTTGAGGACGCTTTTTTCCCCACGGTTTCCATTCCAGGTTACGCTTGCACCAAGACATCTCATTTCGAGCCACGTGTCCAAGCCCACTTCCATTTGAGGTGTGCTACCCGATTCGTTACGTCTGCGAATTAGCTTTGCTTTTGAAGGCATTTATTTGTTTTGCTGTTAATGACACTCGATAATTTCTGGAGTAGAATCCATTTAACAAGATTGTCAGTCCAACTCATAGGGATACTTACCTACTCTACTACTACCTACTCTTTCCCTGCATGGTCGCTACTCAAGACCTCGTCGATCCCACGGCCGTCCGTGTGCCCAGCTTATTGCCGGCTAAGGTAACTGGACTGGAGTCCAATAAATGCGACGGCTTTCAACTTATGATGATGATACCATTTATCAAATATTTCTAAAAATAAACTCAAACTCATTTGTTTCTACAAGTAAGGCTCAAGGGCTCTTTTACACGTCTGATTATTTCCTTTTGGCGCTTCGGCAAATGACCTTCTAGTGAGAAGAAGCGCCGGAAGAAACTCACCAGTTTCTCTTTTCAAAATCATTACAAGAATAATAGGTGAAAGGAAACATCCGCAAAGGTATGGGTGAACTGCTAGCTAATGATTTAATTTACACATTCATTAACAGTAGGTACTAAATTGCTTATCCTAATAACCAGGATTAAAAAACCGGTCAAGTGCGAGTCGTACTCGCGCACCGAGGGTTCCGTAAAAACTCATATGTAGACCAACCATACGACAACGACAAACAGCAACGCAACCCTGTCTTAAACCCACCTTAGTCCTATTAAACCAGGAAAAATCTTAACAGCGCGATGCAGCGTATGCTACAGCGACATCTATTGATACTAAATAGCGCGTAAATTTTAGTTGTAATTTAAACGTTTTATTATTTCAATCAGCGAATAACAAACAATAATTGTTTGTCAACTAATTTAGTTCTCATGTAGCATTTTTCATGAAGGAATCATGTTTTGAAGCACACTTTTGTGTATTAAGGCGCTTCTAAACGGGCAATATTTTCCTGCAATTTGTGGCCGGCAAGTCTTGCCATCTCTCTCTTACTTCGTATGCTAAACTAAGATGCACATAGTTGCCGGGCCACAAATTGCAGAAAAATATTGCTCGTTTAGAAGCACCTTTAAATTAATAATGCTGCCACAAGCTACCTTATTTTAGATTTGTGTCCCTAGATGGCGCTAGTGGTATTTTATTTTTATGGTATTTACTAGTGTCAGATTTCCTAACAAACTCCTATTATAGAGTTTTTAATAATTATTGTTACTTTATGTTTTTTCCCGATTCCTGATGAGTGATCATTGTATTTAATAGACATTTTTTATGTAATCTGAAAAAATAGGCCATCGCTTAGTTTTGCTACTCTCCGCTAGATGGCTTTAGTAGGGAGGGTAGAAGTAAAATAATATTTTAAGAAATTTGTAAATTTCTAAAAAAATATTCAAGTTAGGAAGAGAAAATATAACGGTCTTCCTAATAATAATAATAATCCGCGACAGCGAATAGCGATAAATAGCGAAGAGTCTCGACCACCATCTCAAGAGACTCTCGCTAGATGGCTGGATCAAGGGTCAGATACAGAAAGCGGTTCTTCTGGACACGGCGCGCATCGTCAGGAGGTTCCTCTCTCTGCGGCCCTAACCACCGGTAGCTTGGGCCCCGCCCCGCTGCCGGCGGCACCCTAGGTTAGGTTTTTAGGGTTCCGTACCAAAATGGTAAAAAAGGAACCCTTATGGTGCGACTCTGTCTGTCTGTCTGTCTGTCTGTCTGTCTGTCTGTCTGTCTGTCTGTCTGTCTGTCTGTCCGTCTGTCACAGCAAGATATCTCAGGATCTACTGATGCTATCAACTTCAAATTTGGAATAGTGTTAAGAACCGCTAACCCGAGCTTATGGGATGTAAAAAAAAGCTTGTAACTTTTTTACTTTTTTTTTAAAGGGGTCCGTAATAAGACTTTGAAAATTGAACTTAAAGCAATTATATCGAGTGGGGTATCAAATGAAAGGGCTTGATTTGTAGATTAAAACAGTATTTTTGTATTTTTTTTTAAATAAGTAGTTTTTGATTTATGGCGAAAAACGTTAAAAAAAATACCGTTCCCCCCCTATTATCTTCGAAGTTACTGAACAGAAAAATCTGTAATAATTACCAATTATTAATGTCGTCCTATATATTACAGGAAAAATATAACGGTTTTCCTAACTTGCACCGTTTTTGAGAAATTTGCAAAAATCTTATCACATACTTATTTGCTCCTACTAAACTAATCGCCATATAGTTTTTCTTGAATTATTCATGTACCTATCTACTTATGAGTTTGTACGGAACCCTCGGTGCGCGAGTCCGACTCGCACTTGGCCGTTTTTTTTATAATGTGTTTATATTTTGTAATTTCATTTTGTATTTTACTTTTTATATATATATATTGTAAAAAACCTAAGCTGAGAAAATAAAGATATACGAAAAATAATAATCCTAATAGATACATTAATAAATAGTTCAAGAAAAACTGTATGTCGATTAGTTTAGTAGGAGCAAATAAGTATGTGTTATGATTTTTGCAAATTTCTCAAAAAGCGTGCAAGTTAGGAAAACCGTTATATTTTTCCTGTATTATTTAGGACAACATTATTAATTAGTAATTATTATAGATTTTTCTGTTCAGTAACTTCGAAGATAATAGGGGGGAATGGTATTTTTTTAACATTTTACGCCATAAATCAAAAACTACTTATTTAAAAAAAATACAAAAATATTGTTTTAATCTACAAATCAAGCCCTTTTATTTGATACCTCATTTGATATATTAGCCCTACTTTCAATTTTCAAAATCCCATTACGAAACCCTTTAAAAAAAAGTAAAAAAGGTATAAGATTTTTTTTATGTCCAATAAGCTTGGGTTAGCTACTTTTAACACTATTCCAAATTTCAAATCGATAGCAGCAGTAGTTCCTGAGATATCTGGCTGTGACAGACGGACAGACAGACAGACAGACAGACAGACAGACAGAGTCGCACCATAAGGGTTCCTTTTTTACCATTTTGGTACGGAACCCTAAAAAGTGACATAAGTACTGTCAAGTTTCATGTATAGCTTGGCAAGTTCGTTGGTGACACTCACCTGTGTGCTTTTTGCTCTGTGTAGCCGTAACTACTTACACAAGTTACCGCCAACATGGACGGCAACCGTCGGAGACTGCTTCCGGAGGCCCCCGTTCGTGTTGGCGGTAACTTGTGTAAGTAGTTACGGCTGCACATAACAAAAAGAACACAGGTGAGTTTCACCAACGAAGTTGCCAAGCTATAGTTATAATGTACTCCAGTAAAACTATGGTTTAATAATAAAGGTCATTGGGCATTTTGCTCGGACATATGACCCACGCACGGCGTACACAAACGAAATAGGGCTAGGTATCAGTGGCGTGGGGTAAAAGATATCCTTGGGCAAGCCGGTGCAGGTTTAGTGTACATTTTCCTTAAGAGCTGTACAATAAGGTGCTCAAATGCTTGATATTAGGCAAGCTGGTAGGAATCGAGTTCTTTGGATGCCACGCCACTGCTAGGTAAACCATGGGAGAATTGAGAAAAAAAATAAAAATCATTTCTTATCATTATAGCATTTTTGCAATGAATTAAGTCAGAACTATTGGAATTATTTCAAAAATACTTTGAATAGCTGCTGTTATATTTCGTTGCTGTAGTTATATTGTTTAATATAAAGAGGAATAAAAATAAAATCCAGTTTTAAAAACCAATTTTTATTCTGCTTGATCAAAATCAATTGCTAATTCATCTAAACAGGCGCGTCAATCACTTCTTGATGCCTGGCCCACGATAAAAAATCGTACACATACTGTTGAATAACTTTTTTCTGCCGGTTGATACATAAAAAATACATATTTAGAAAAGTGAGATTAAATTCTCTATTTTAAAACTAGTTTGGTCTCTGTACGCGAAAGTTCGGAAAGCGGGTCAAAACGCCCAATGACCTTTCCGTCAACAACTAAGCCACGTCAATAACGTAACTATGTGATATTTTCCTGCTCATTGATTTCAGTCTCAGAATAACTGGCCCAAATATATATGTCGTATCGTGGCAAAATAATAACGTTACATTAGCCGAAAATATCTGATTATTGGCTTGGATAAAGTCACAGAGAGGGCGCTAGTTATGACTAACCATCTAGTATTAGATCCTTTTTGAGTAATGCAGGCAGTTTAGATTAAAAGGTGGAAATATGATGTTGACAGATAGATTGTCAGTCTTCTTTGGAAAATGTAAGCGATTGTGTCCATCTCAGTGAATTTATCGTGTAACTTATTTTATTATCAACGTGACATTTAGATTGTGTAAAGAAAGACCTGAAGAGCAATACACCAGTACTCAAACTGGTGCGGATACTGGATTATTCGATAATTATTGGACCATACCACTAAGGTGACCAAAGGTGACCCGGAACCCAAAGGTAATTGCTGTAGGCCTTCCTCATCATATACATAACAAATATCCATGATACGTTCGATATCATTACGTAAACAAGTCGACATACGAGTAGGTAGGTCAACATAATTAGGCTAAATTTACGAGTAGGTGATCGCTTGGGAAAGGGGAAAGTACTGAAATATAATATATGTACCTACATTCCAATCCTCCTCAGCTATCCTAAATAGTAAAACCTGTAGGAATGGGCTTTTTCCTCGTAAATCCAGAACGCCAGTTTGGTCAATTCAACACCAATTCAACGTAGTTTTGCTAATTTTATCTAACTTTATTCAAGAGAAAACACAAGCTCTCGGTGAAAAAAACTGCGTCATCTTTGTACTGCTGCATCATATTTGTTTACTACAAAATTATGTAAAGAAACATTGTCTCTTATGAACGGTTCTTCAATTTTATCCCTGGGTTTCTCAAAGACAAATCCAATCAAGGTTGGAATATCGAATTGTTCTGGAGCAAGCGAATGATTACAATAGGTATAGGCATACAGGATGATTCGGGAAACATGAGCAGGATCAACCCTACGAATTCAGTAAATATTAATGGAAAGTTCATCATCGTATTTAAGTGAAACGCCCGCACCACTAGTGATTTTACATTACTGCAAATTGACCAATGAGTGTGCCGCGGCGACTTTATCGACCAATCGGTTGGCGAGCGCTACGAAACCACGTTTACCAACTGCCTCGGGTACTCACCGCCGCGCGTAGTTCCTATTCAATTTTTCAGATGACTCTTGAGGTAGTTAGATAAACCACCTAGTTGGTGGCCTCTATATGACATAAGTTTGTTTCTCCGAAAATATTGTTTGTCTGAATTTTTAATTCACATAAAAAAAATCTAGCTTTAGGTAAAATATTTAAAAAAATCTTTTACGTCATTTAGAAAAGGTTAGGTTAGGTATCTTTTAAGTCATTTAGAATAGGTTAAGTTAGGCTTCTTTTGTAATAATGCTAAAAGTCAATGGTATCTGCAAAATAACACTCGTATGCGTAGAGAGTATTCGCACCAATAAAATTATACCAAAACAAGGAAAAGCACTACAAAACATGTACAAAATTGGAATTTTTTGATTGGAGTGTTAAATAACAGTAAGTATTCATTATAAGTATAATTTTTTTTAAACAGAAGTGTCTTGAAAAACGTCTTCTGAAACTTGTGAACATTGCTGATTCATAATGTGCTGTTAAATAAGTATCTCAACTATGTTGGAATTCGAAAATATTACTGAAGAGAATTAGGCGATATTATTACATTGTAATAACAATACGTGCGTAAACGTGAGATTCTTGTAGTAGCTATACTCGACCATCTGAACCCAGCCTTACACCGGTGGACAATAGCGCCTCGTACGTGGACCTTGTTTGCACACACACCCTGTCTGCTTTTGAGCCCAAGTTAACAAAACTACATTTTTTACTACTTTTGCCGTTCCGCATCCATAAGAATCCAAGTAAAATTCGCAATCTGCTGATAGTCTGATTAATATCATAAAATAAATTTATTAAATTAATGTTTGCTCTGGAAACCTTACAATCGAGAAATGAAATCAGACACTTGGCACGGACTCGATTAAATTATTTATTTTTCAGAGCTATATTGCCGTTTAGAAAATATTGCTTATACTATTGAACTCGTAATGTTTTATTCCTTCTACATGTTAACATTCAAAGGTCTTAATTGATTATTAAGATTTAAAAAGGCAAGTAGATGAAAGAAACATGCAGCAAAACCATAATTTCGAGTTAATCGCAATTTTGTGTTTTCTACTTGTTAAAAATCGAATTGAATAGATTAGTGGTTTCAACCTTTTTCATGACACGACCCCCCTGGTATGAAAAAATATTTCGCGAAGCCCCGCCCCTTCGCTTTTTGATCATGTGTGTGACATACATGAAACCTATATTTTTAAACTTTATCGTTTTTTTACAAAAGTAGTCCTCTCAACCTCTTGCGACCCCCCTAAAGAAGCCTCGCGACCTCCCAGGGGGTCACGACCCACACGTTGAAAAACACTGGAATAGATTATTAGAAAGTAATAACTTTTTTCTACTCCTGTACTTTTATCTGTCTTTTACTTGGTCACGAACACTAATATAAGAACATACATATTATGAGTTCAGAGAAGTATATACTCTATTCCCCATAACAGCACTAGTGTCGTTATAGTCGCAAAACGATACTGCTAGCAGCCACAGACTTCTAAATCTAGGTTAAACTTAGGTCAAGGATTAAGCGCTCAATTCTAATTTTACGATAATAATGCACGACTACATACCAACTTAACAAACCGCTCCTTGAAAATCATAACGTCATTAAACGAAAAACACGATTTTTGGGTACGGGGATTAAAAGTTTCCGAAATATTAAAACGTCTAAAACTACTTTATTTGTAATAAAAGTATCATTTTTATACTGTGTTTTGTTAAATACGTGACTATGCTTTTAACCGATAAGAGTAGATTCTGTCTTTAATGTTTTATTTATCTGATAATTGAATTTAAAGAAAATAATAATGTCACTTTTCCATTAATTTTTGCTTAATGTCACTTTTCAAGCCTGTGATTTCCTAAATTTTAATTTAGTTTAAGGAACAATGACACTATATCAGGTTATTTGGAAGAAAAATCCATGTTTTTGTATAAAAACTCTTAAAGAAAACTTGTTAAATGACATTTATTAACGCAAATGACTATCAGTCTCAAAAACAGTTAATAATTTTATTCATTACACACCGTGACATTAAACAAGAAGTCTCAAAATAATCAAACAGCAGTAATGTTGGAAGCAGCTTCTAGCAGTTATAACGGCTTTAAACATAAAACAGCATTTTTCAATTGACAAAACGAGTGAATTTATAGTAATTTGAGCCGGCAAAATTGACACTACATCGAAAATGACGATTAATAATGCTAAAAATCATTTTAGTTATTAAAACCACAATGTCATTTAACGTACTAAAAATACAGTACATCTTTATTATTAGCCTGCATCAAGACTCGAAATTCAAAATAAAACGGTCATTATTGATATACTGTCATTTTAACACTCTTAACACAAAGTAGGTATAACATTAAAAATTGCAAGAGGACAAGTGTCATTAAGGGGAAAATTACACTATTGCTTTAATTTGAGTCTTGATATTGATACTACATTAAAAGTTTGAACTGACGTATTACGAATAAATACTGTAATCCATTGAAAAATGTTAGTACTTTCCGTTTAATATCACAGAATACCGTCATTAAGCAGAAAATGACAACCTTCTTCACAAAATCCACTGAATTTCACTGTATTTCTAATGATAGTGACACTGTTCCAAAAAGGCGCGCGTCAATTTCCACTATTCGCCGTAATAACACTAGCGCCCCCTGCCGTTTTAAATAGAGCTAGAGCAATAGGTGTCTTTGTATGGCGTTCCTTACAATCACGTGAGTTAGATGGCGTTGTTAACTCAAAAACGTCATTTTTTGGATAGTGACGTTATGATTTTCAAGGAGCGAAACAATTAAATTCCTACGGTTTTTAAGCAAAACATAACATTCTGAACTAAATTCATGGATGCCAACATAAAAACAGTATTTTTAATATCGTCACTGCGTGTCACTAGCGAGTATACGTCAAATAGGCTACTTGATGACAGTTCAAATCAGCTCCTTTTTATGAAGTGTCAAAACGCTCCGAAAGTATGCAGTTTAGTATGAAATACTATCTTGTGACGTGCTTGTGACGTCATGCTCAACATGGTGCCTTATTTTTAGTTTTCGTCATTGTAAAATCGTTGATGGCACGAAAATAAGTTTGAATGATTTTATCCGGGCTGTTTTGGAAGCGTAATTTGCTGGTTAGAGTTAATGAATTTATTTTGATTGTTGTCAAATACCCTATTAAAAAAAAAGTTTACCATGACACATACTGTCAGTCATATGTCACATTTGCCTTGTTTGCGAGCTATGTTTAATTTTGTATTTTATATTGTATAACCTAGTATGTGTATAATTAAGTCAAAAAAAGCTCATGCCGTCTCTATTTGTGATACTCGCCGCCGCGGCGGCTCGTATCGCAAGCGCCATTCGCATTTTTTGAGCTTACTTATACAACTGTTGCATAATAGCACATTACACAACTAGAGTGGTAATATAAAGAAAGGCCGAAATCGCAGAAGTTTGCGGCCCGAGCTGCAAGCGAGGGTGACGGAAAAAGTGCGCTTTCTGGCCAAGTGTAGACATAAAATGATGTACACAACACGGGAGGTAATAAAGAAAGCCCTCGATCGCATATTTACGTTCCTCGCTTGCAGCTCGGGCCGCAAACTTCTGCGATCTCGGCCTTTCTTTGTATTACCACCCTAGTTGTGTGATGCACTCATAATATGCCTGTTGTAAATATTAGTACCTATTGGCCCGCTCGCCACTTCACTCGCGAAGGGGAGATAGATAAGTTAAATGTCTCTTTTTTGCTCCGGCTTAATCAGGTAAGAAGTATTCTATGTGTTAACCAGGGTCATAATCAACATGTACATCAAATCTCATGAAATCGGTCCGGTAGCTTATGCGTGATGCGCGCACAAACAAACAGACATACTCACAAAAATTTCAAAAACTATTTTTCGTTCCGAAATCGTATATAAAGACCAACGCCCCCCGACTTCGACGAAAGGACCCTACTTGACGACACGACCCTCATACAGAGGTGCTCGCGGCGGCGCGGACGACCCCCCAGACAGTGACCAAACACTCGCAATTAGGATACAAACTTACATACATACTTACACCACCTTGCAAACACCTTATGTTTAAATTAAAACTACACTAATACACCCTAGCCATATAAGTTGTTGTATTGTATAAATTTGCAAATATCCGCACGCGCGGGAGCTTCTCTCCCCCGTGCAACTAATGTACACTCTGTTGGAGGGCCCATACAGGCGCCCTACAGACGAACACGGTTATAAAAAAAAATCGGTTGTCTGTAAAGTCGGTTTACTGACGATAGTCGAACGTGATAACGTTGACCTTGACCCTGACTTTGACTTTGACTTTGACTTTGACTTTGACTTTGACTTTGACTTTGACTTTGACTTTGACTTTGACTTTGACTTTGACTTTGACTTTGACTTTGACTTTGACCATGACTTTGACTTTGACTTTGACTTTGACATTGACATTGACTTTGACATTGACTTTGACATTGACTTTGACATTGACTTTGACGTTGACTTTGACGTTGACATTGACGTTGACTTTGACGTTGACGTTGACGTTGACGTTGACGTTGACATTGACGTTGACATTGACGTTGACAATGACGTTGACGTTGACTTTGACGTTGACGTTGACGTTGACGTTGACTTTGACGTTGACGTTGACGTTGACATTGACGTTGACGTTGACGTTGATGTTGACGTTGACTTTGACGTTGACATTGACGTTGACGTTGACGTTGACGTTGACGTTGACGTTGACATTGACGTTGACATTGACGTTGACATTGACGTTGACATTGACGTTGACGTTGACTTTGACATTGACTTTGACGTTGACTTTGACGTTGACATTGACGTTGACTTTGACGTTGACGTTGACGTTGACGTTGACATTGACGTTGACATTGACGTTGACATTGACGTTGACATTGACATTGACGTTGACATTGACGTTGACGTTGATTTTGACGTTGACATTGACGTTGACGTTGACTTTGACGTTGACATTGACGTTGACATTGACGTTGACATTGACGTTGACGTTGACGTTGACGTTGACGTTGACATTGACGTTGACGTTGACATTGACGTTGACATTGACGTTGCCATTGACGTTGACGTTGACATTGACATTGACGTTGACATTGACGTTGACGTTGACGTTGACATTGACGTTGACGTTGACATTGACGTTGACATTGACGTTGACGTTGACGTTGACATTGACGTTGACATTGACGTTGACATTGACGTTGACGTTGACGTTGACGTTGACGTTGACATTGACGTTGACGTTGACGTTGACGTTGACTTTGCCGTTGACATTGACGTTGACGTTGACGTTGACTTTGACGTTGACGTTGACGTTGACGTTGACGTTGACATTGACGTTGATTTTGACGTTGACATTGACGTTGATTTTGACGTTGACGTTGACGTTGACGTTGACGTTGACGTTGACGTTGACGTTGACGTTGACTTGGACTTGGACTTCGACTTGAGTACCAGCCGCCCTTTTCTCAGCAGCAGCAGTGATTTTTTGTCACGATTGGCCGCCCCTAATATCTGGCCGCCCTAGGCCCGGGCCTACTAGGCCTTAGGGCAAATCCGCCACTGGTCTCTTGTTATTCAATAGAGATTTTTGACAGCCGTATCTTAGGGAATAAGGGCTATTTTATTAACAATTTGTAAGAAACTATCGTCTTAACGACTATAGTGCTGGAATAATATAAAGTACCTATTTGACAGGTAACGACCCTGCAAGGTAACGGCCCATGACGTCACACTTTTTCGTGCGTGCAGCCGGCTCCATCGAATTATAAGACGTTATCACGTCAAAAAATATTGCTATCAGTAGCTAATCTAACATCAGTGAGTTATCTTTACCCGTGTTAAAATAATTAAGCCTTAAAACACACGTGTGATTCCTTAGATGCGGCAACGCAGCTATTCCGTAGGCGTGACGTCATATCCAAAAAGGGGACAAATGACACCATGGGACAAAGAAACAGATAAAAATAGAAACATGTAGGGCACAAAGAGCCTACGCAATACCACGTACACGTATAACAAGACGATTGGTAGAGCCTTGGGAGGTAGTGGGCACATATTTAATATGACTTGTGATATATCTGGCACAAGAGACATTTCATCTATGGGCAAATCGGCGGCGATCTAGAATGTAATACAAACAAATTTCATATTCAGCCAGTGATCCAGCCTGGCCCTTTGAGCTCATTCAGGTGTTACAGCGTTATTTAGAAACAAACATCCAAATATCCGAACATCCAAACATCTAAACATCCAAATATCTTCACAAACTTTCACATTTATAATATTATTAGTAGGATCCCATTATCTAAAAATTAGATTTTTAGATTAGATTATATAAACACATTTTACAGTCAGTTAAACAAAACAATATGTAGATACAACACGTTAAAGTTCCGCGTGATGTCACGTCGTGCTAAGTACACTTTTTACCACGTAGAGACATTGCGAGTCCCCACTTTGGAACTTACTTATAGACGCACTTTATCTTTGTCATTATTTGTTTGATTGACAAAAGAAAAAATACGTGCGGACACGTATTTTTTCTAATCTAATTGTAGGGGTTCGCGGTTCACTTCACGTGGAAAAATGGCTAAATTCTCGACAAACTTATATTTTTGGTAACTGGTATAGGTACACTGACAATTTTGGAAGCCAGAGGAACGTGCGGCGATTGCAAAAACGTTCACCGCCTAACTTAAATGTGCTGCCGGACGGTAAGTTACCGTTACGGTTCGATCGCCCGCGACTCCGCTCTCTCCGCGCATCATCCCTTGGCTTTAACAATAACACACATGGTATAGGTAATTTCACGAGAGTTGAGGTGAATGATTAGTTGATTACACACACAACTACATGAAGTACTCGTTGCAAAAAAAGTTAATGAATGAATGAAATTAATGAGTGAGTAAATAAACACAAGGCTATAGTTTAAACAAACTTTTTGGTCAATCTTGCAATTCACTGTTGAACCTGCTATCGCTACGAAAAAATAACAGTAATTTCAAAATCCCGCTGTCATTACATGACAGTGTTGTTGCGTGCGTGGCCTCAACTCTCATGAAATTACCTATACATTACTGCAGAGGCCGGGAAGTAAGGGGTTGCGGGTCGAGCACATATAGATGGCCGAGCTAAAGTGAGACCAGTAGGCTTATGATGCTACGCTTTGTCACGTGATAAATAAATGATAAAGCGTTTGTCACGTTCTGACAAATAGTATGTGAGAGTGACGGATGCTTTATCATTTATTTATCGTGTGACAAAGCGTAGCATCATAAGCTTACAGATAGTTACGAGGCTGGCAACCCCTTTTCGCGCCGAGGTATGTATAGTGCTTTTCTCAAATATGCAATGACATTAATTAAAAACACTCTAAGAAATGAAATTTCTAGAGACACTAAAAGCAAAATTGACAAAAAATAGAATTACCTATAAAATGAAAAAAAAATCAATTTCCTTTCCAAAAACTGTTTCAGTGCCCATTTATTTTTACCGCGACTATTTAGATGAAATATTTTAAATGTGTATTCGTGTAGTGAAATTTAAAATTATTATAAATTGTTTACAAAGTGTTATTTGTTATGTTCATGTCGATTTTATATAAATAAAAGTGCAGAATAGTAAACAACGTTTATTCTAACACTACCTAGCAAGCTTATATATCAGGTGGCATTATTCACTCACCTGAACATTCATTTATTTAACCATCAGGGCAAGAATGTGAACCGGACTCGTCGCAAAGACCACCACTATCGCTTAGTTACACCTAATCACAAACTATCGAAGTCTGTGAGGTCTGTTTACATAATGGGCCCGTGTGTGTACAATAGACTACCCGCGAATATCAGAGATGCAGCTTCCACCGCAGCATTTAGAATCAGGTTACGCAAGTGGCTTTTAGACCTGACTCTGTACGTACAGTGTGGGAGATTATTTTGAATTGCCATGCACGTGAGACATGTAATAGTGTTAGTGTTATTAGTGTTAGTGTTATTATATTAATATCATATACATTTTGCAGATAATGTCTGTCAAAATAATGTACTGATTACCTAATTGACCTGTAACTTTGGTGTTATCAATAAATATTTGTATTTGTAATGTTTTTTTTTTAATGGCTGAACGCTGTGATACTGTGTCACAAATAAATGTGGAATGGAAATAAAAAAACATCTTGCAGGCCTAGGCCGGCAATGTTGTATGAAACTCTATTAAAGGCCTCTCGTCTAGCCACACCGGAAACGAGGTACTTACTTTGCGGTCAATTATAAGGCACGTAATGTTAATGTTTTCATTGAATATTTGAGAAAATATGCATTTTAATACTAAACTATTCTAAAACTAATATTATCTTCGGTTTCCGCGATTATCACTCAAAGTAATAAAACTAATTGCGTCGCTCACACTTACCATTTTTTTTTGATAATCTTTTTGACAAATGTGGCGTTCAGCACTAAGGATATCAGGAATAAAGGAATGAAACACAGTTTGTATCCAGGTACCCGGGCCGGTTGATTGACAGCGACCATCTTGCTCCACGTGTAGTCTGACACTGACACTAGGAAGCTTTCCACCAACCGTCCGTATACATTTATTTATATATAATATATATATTACCAATCTGTCAATACACATTACGTAGACACTACATCTCTCCCTTTTTTAAACGGTTTTATTTAGCTTACCGTGTTTGTGTCAAGTTTGTAAGTTTGTTTGGGTCAAATCTTGCGGCAGCTTTTTCAACTACTTCTACTAAACCGATTTTTATGAAACTTTTTTCAAGTGTTTATTTTACAGGCAGGTATTTATAATTAGGTTTATTATCACATTAATAGATTTTGTTTTATTTTGTTATTTACTGTACATATTGATGAATACGATACCGATTCTTACTAAGATAATTTATGTCGAGCTAATGGGAGTTTTAGTTGTCGGTTCGCTACCCCTAGCCCAGCTAAGAAGACTCCGACAAGAAACTTAGCTGAGCCCGAGCATGGTCGGAGTAAATTTAATCCAGGATATTCGGATCCTGGGCAATCGTCTCGCGGGCCCTTATGTTATGGTGTCGCGAGGAGGTCGCCCTCGTCGGCGGGATCTTGTATACTGTAGACTGCATGTTGTTACGTCACTTGTAATCTGACTCTGATCCATGCGTATTGTAAGTTTTATATGTGGTGAATGTTCACTTATTAATCTTTTAATTCCATCTGACGCTATGTATTTTCCAAGTTATATCCATGTATTTCAGACAGAATAAAGTATTTATTGAAATTAATTTGTTTTTCTTAAATGTTAATATTCTTCCTGATTACTCTCAATACGATTCCCGTGCTTTCCTTCCTTCTTTTTCCTCAATTTTACTTCTCCAATTTGTGTGTCTTTATCTGGGACATGTAGTCCATATTCACTAATTTAGGTGATTTTACTTGCATGTAATTTTCCCCGGTGGGACAATCCATTTTGAACCGTCAATTAACACTTTGGAAAAGTTTCCTGATAAAATAATCACAATAACAACAAAACTATTGAAAATCTTTTGACTCAAAACATTATAGTGCTATAACGATATCATTAGACTATCTCACAAGGTATCAGACAGTGTCAGCATCGCGTTACGACAAGAAAATGCTGCCAGCATCCATGGCACCATGCCACGAGGACCCTTTTTACATAGATATAATTTATTATCATTATTCTTCAAACTTAATTTCCGAATACAAGAAAGTACGGCATTCTCCCCTAATCTACCCTCGGGGTAAACAGAGATATTGTAAGTGCGGCATTTAAATTTACGGCTTGTTCAAATTAATTAATCACTAATAAGTAATATAGCTTAATGTATAGTTCCATATTTAGTGCACATGTCTTAGCTTTTGTTATTTATTATTGAATTTTGTTATTGAATAGAAGTAACACAATATCGCAAGGTGCAATTATTGTTAACGAGTAACATAAATATCTAGGATAATATAACTAGATAGATAGTTCCAAGCTATGTGCGCCATTTGGGTCGCTTTCTATATAAACCTAAGCTGGTATATGACCAGCCTCTTCTACTATAAATCTGTTAGCACGTACGGTCGTCAATAATAATTGTAAGCTCCTTCATTAAAATTAGTATATTGTCAAGTTTACTTTTACTTTATTCGCCCAACGGTCTCCATCCCAACAATTATACATTTTTAATATCGTTCAGAAAACACTCTTTTTGTATATCGTTTACTCATTAATAATATGTTTATTTCCTGAGATTTAATGAAACAAAACATTTTCATGGTTTTCTGATATTAACAGTGTCTGAGACCTTAGACCACTTATTGAACTAACTTTGGTTCAAGGTCACCTAGCGTATATTAAATTATTCCCTATTATCATTTATCGTAACTGAAACTGAACAACCTCATATTGAATTATTTACTCTAGTTTTAGTTATTATTGAATTATTTACTCTAGTTTTAGTTTATTTATTTTTTGATTACTGATTATTTATGCTATCTTAAATAGTACATAAATAGCATTAGTAACAAGTGTATAGGTAAGTACTGTTTAGGTTGTCATTTCTTATCATAAAATTGCCTTTGAGCCAGGGACTTTTCGTCCTTAATGTAGGGACACAACCACTTCGTGGAGCCACGCTCCCCTTTTTCTTTTTTTTTTTTCATTGTTAATCACAAATGTTAAACTTTAAAGTTTTTCTGACAATTCAATCTATTATTTGTGACTATATTTCACGGTGTTGACGGTCTCGTAGTGCAAGTGCCTCTCTTATGTTCGAAGATCACAATTAATCTAAGACTTATGTACCAATTCAGCAATGATTAGTTAAGTAAGAGACTGGCAACTTGTTCGTGGCCTATGGCAATTAAGCCTACACAGCAAGTCAGTCTGCAGTAGACCCGACCTCCACTAGGGCTAGCCGCGCACTGCGCGCTCACGGACTACTCAAGAGCAGACACCGACTTCTACCAAGCTACAGCTACGATCTAGCCTCTAGTATAGTCGACCAACCGAACCAAGAACCATCTCTAACTCAGCAACTGATAAAAAAATCATAAAACAATATTATTGTTTCAATTATCATCCCGATTTTCCTTATCTACAGTAATGTCAATAGGTATTTGGCTTTCAGGCATTTTCCGCAGCCTATCGTGTGCGTACTTATAGGTGTATCTAGAGTTTAGTACTTTCAAAACAAAACACCACTTTGTGACATCAAATAGACCTTTGAATTTGGGGTGAACTTTATCTAAACGTTCCTTTCTCATTTTCTATATCAAAATAAAATTCACTATCTAGAGTTCAAGTACCCATTACAACCAAACATTTTTCAAAACTAAAATATCAAGGTAAGTACCTCTTTCGTCCGGCTATCACCGTAGTACTCGACATAAATCCAACCCGGTGATTCTATGCGATATACCCGATCACCACTGAGATCATAATGACTCCAAAGGACACTTTCTTGATTACCAAATTAAAAAATCAAACAAATTGTACTATACGGAAACTTCCGAATTACTAAAATTAACGGATATTTGTCTCAAGACAATTTTTTAGCACATCGCGATATTTTCAATCACTAGAATTTATTAACAACCTCCAAATACCCAAACATCTAACCATCTTCACATACTGTACTTCTTCTATGTGAAAATAGAACGTCAAAATGTAACAGAGTCACGTATCTGTAAGAATAGGATAATTTGATCGAATAAAAATAAATCATTCTAAAGTCGGGTTTTTCTCCCAAGGTTGCTAGTAAATAAATCTATATATTTATTTCCATGTCTTTAAATATCTTAAAGTGTCAAAATCAATCATAATCTTTATTTGTTTAAAATAAGGAAATATGTTAGCACTTATTGTTTTGACACCATAAAACTAGTTAGATTATCATTTACCCTCCATTTTTTTTCCAACGCTTGCTTGTGATTTTATTACAAAGACTTAATCTAACAATAAGTTAGCGCATAACCTTACGCGTCGAGGTTTGTCGAGTCTTTTACTTACTAAATACGAATGCATCAATCTCCTCTATGTAGGTACTTATCTTGAACAAAGCATTTAAATGTTTGTCGTTGGCATACGATGGTCTCATTTACTATTATAACCTATTGATCACTGATTTGTTTGCTATCATTTTTTTGCACGTAATTTACTCACAAATTCATCCTCGTCGCCATTGTGGCGGTCAGCACTAAGGATATCAGGAATAAAGGAATGAAACACAGTTTGTATCCAGGTACCCGGGCCGGTTGATTGACAGCGACCATCTTGCTCCACGTGTAGTCTGACACTGACACTAGGAAGCTTTCCACCAACCGTCCGTATACATTTATTTATATATAATATATATATTACCAATCTGTCAATACACATTACGTAGACACTACAACAAACTAATTATAATTTTAATGTTTTTTTTACGCAGGGAACCCAGAATATCACTTTAACATACAGTTTATCAAAATTCGTCAGGCAAAGGAATTGGTTGTTGGACATTCGCATACACGTTACGACGAAAAACAAAAGTGTTCATAGCATATAAAACGTGTAAATCACCGTCTGTGCCCATAAAATTGTTTTAATGATGTGTTAAGATAAAACTGTTATTATGGGTAGACAACTATTAAATAACCAAAAACCCGATAAACACCTATGAGTCAATCAACAAGAACATATAAATCGCAAGTCGAGCGCATAAAAGTTGAATTGTTGATAATTTACAGATATTGCTACTATATTTCAGGAAATACTGCTGGTGCTTACGGTTTCGATGCCAAGAATTTAGTTAAGACTGTTACCGAAAATCTAAATGAGAACCTGCGAGGACACAGCACGGAGCACCCAAAAATCGACAAGTGCTGCAAACATATCCGTAGGGGACGATGACTACTTCTCATCTAGTAATACCACTGCTAATACCACAGATATATAAGAAACAAAGATGTGAAATAACACGCGTTTTGTTTTAGAACCCACTCGTTGACTGCAGGAGCGCGATTTTTCATCTGACTATCACTTCCGTATCCAAGAGGCACTTGATGCTTGTGCAAAATGTTCCCAGAATACTATCCCACTGTCCACTGTTTCCAATTACTCTACCGTTTCAAACAAACCTAGCGACATACTTATGCAAGTAATAGAGGTAAACGCTGCTTGACTGCTTGCCCCGCTTCAGGATAAAGACTTACTCGTATTGTTTATTATTAATAAAATTTTACTCAGCCGTACTTCTTTCCTATTATAATTTTAAATTAAAATTGCTCGTGTGTTTAATTATTGCGTTGATAAGGTAGATATTTCGTTTTGGGAGCTCGACGTAAAGCATTTATGGTTTAGGTAGACAAAGTGTATCCAATACTTCCAAGTAACAATCACAAATCCGGACAATACTACAAGAAAATTTACTGTTTGCGATCAAGACGATATTACACAAAAAAATGTACTACGCAAACCGCAATTGCGGTAAATTACGAGTGTCCATTTTGGGAATATGGTATGTTACATAATACAACTCCGACTTTGATGTCCAATTAACTATCATGGAGGGTTTCTATAGACCTGCTCTAGCGATGGTTCAACGCCATGAATGTCCATTGTGATTCGGTCCCTGGCTGATAGCTGTCTCCGTCATCCCCCTTGCATCAGTAATTTATGGGTATCCAACATGGTACGTAAAAAGTAATTTATGCCACACCTGGCCATAAAGTGGCTTTTTCCGCACGCTGCGCCTACGGAAAAAGCCGCTTTCTGGCCAAGTGTAGACGTAAAATGATGTACACAACACGGGAGTTAATAAAAAAGCCCTCGATCGCATATTTACGTCCCTCGCTTACAGCTCGGGCCGCAAACATCTGCGATCTCGGCCTTCTTTGTATTACCACCCTAATTGTGTAATGTACTATTTTAGTATGATACAAATTCACCACATTTATTCTGCGGATGCTTAATCGGGCAATCATTGAAGAGGATACTTAGATAACATGTATTGGCAGCATATTAATGTTTTGTTTTTGATATTTTTCATAGTAGTCGCTGAAATAGTGTCAAATTGAGCTCGATAGGCTTGTCCAAAATATATTTGCTCGTCGATTTCAAAGCATCATAATTATAAGTAAAACCACATTATATCAGATTATATGGTTTAATATTACCCTCAGATCATACCCGCAGAACATAGCATTACAAAAACATATTCATATCAACATTCAGGGCACATTTTATCTATATTTACAATAAACGATAGTCTTTATAGATATAAATCGAGCTTGTGCTCGAATTTCTACTCTTATTCGATGTTCGCCGAAGTCCACGGGTAATTTTACGACTTTGGCGAATTACATTTAACGACCACATGCAGTTCGCAGAAAATAATAATTCTCAACCCGGGTATCGTTTGATTATGTATGATACCTATCGTTTTCATATTCTGATAAATATGTATTGTTTGCTGTCAGTTATAGTATTTTTTAATACACTTGCTCAAAAAGTGGTACTTTTTGTAGCTGTATATCGTGCGCAAAGTTCGATTTTGCGAACTAGTGCTTTTTATTTCCCATTTTTTTTTAATTTACTGTTGTTCAAATACATACATCCAACTAATGGTCAAATACGTTCTTTGTTTTTATTACGTCAGTGGACATTGAATGAAAGTATACATTTGATACGTTTAAAATATTAAATCCACATATATAACGTTTGATTGTTTTTATTATAAACAATTAAACTGTTATCTAATATTAAAATAGTTTAAAAAGTATGCTTCTTGAGTATTACCAATGAGTAGTTTAGTCAGCGGTCTCGCATAATACTAGTATTATGCGAGACCCAAAAAATAAAAATTGTCACAGATAAGATAATATGGTGCAGGCTGTTCGAGTTTTATAAATGACAACTAGCTTTCCGGCACTAAAGATTACATTTTACTTGGAAATTAATGAGCTATTAAGTATTTAAATATTTATTGCTTTTTCCATTTTTAAATGCAGTTAAATTATCTTAGAACGTTTGTCTGTTCCCAAAATAGTTTATTTTTATTTGGCTGAATGGTGACAAACGCTGCCACGTTGGAAAAAGTTCGCAATTAAAAGTAACACATTTTGTTTTATTCCCGCCATTTTCATTCATGATTGTAATTTTGTAATTATTAATTATCACGCATTAGTTTGATAACACTTTTGTGAAAAATGAGCGATTCAGACGATTTTGAAATAAATTCAACACCACGAGATTATACTAGCAAAGGTGTCAACGGCAACTACTATTCATTATTTTACCAGAGAAGTCGAAGGAGGAATATCTGGCCGTCTATGAGCAATTCATTGACTGGAAACGAGAAAATCGAACGGCGTTTTCTCAGAAAATGTACTTATGGCCTACTTTCTTGAATTATCTAAGAAATATCAGGCATCTACAATGTGGTCAGGATACTCAACGTGACTCTTAATAAGTGTTCCAATTGTGTGCTCCATTTTTATGAGGCCAAAAAATAAACAAATTTGTCTCTTAATCATTCAATCATTTCATTTTCGTTGTAATTTTTCGCAAATGTATTAAAAAACGTCGTTTGATACACGTGCGGAAGTGTCATTTCCACTCGTCCCGAGTCTTGTCCCTCGCCTTACGGCTCGGGCCAAGACACCTCGGGACTCGTGAAAAATGACATACTTTCCGCACTTGTATCAAAAAGTACTATTATGCAACAGTTGTATAAGTAGGCTCAAAAAATGCGAATTGCGTGAGCTGCGATACAAGCCGCGACAGCGGCTTGTATCGCAGCTCACGCAATTCAACGTTGTTAATTATACAACGTTGCATACAATACTTTTTCTACGACTATATTATTTATTATTCTAATATACAAATTTTTACCAGGTACTAAATATAACTCAAGGATTCCATTTTTGAAAAAAAAAAAATAGATAGAGGTATTTTTGGAAATATAAAATTAAATTTAGCGTGGTCACCAAGTTAGATTTTAAACAAATATTATTCATTAATACTGTCAATGAGGGTAGTTTACAATCACAACCGGTTATCAATGCGCTCAATAGGTAACAGATATGAAAAAGGCCTCGCACAGCTGTTGTCACTGGCGTCCAAGATTCGTTCGCCACTGGGGAATGTTTTTGATGGGATCTCATTTCTTTTTGTAAGTGGTCTTCCTTTAATTATTACATTCCAATCTATTCTTTTCAGTTTGAACTGCAAAACTAACTTTGTAATCGCATGTATTTGTATAGGATTACAAACTTATAGATTAAATATACGCCCTCGCCGTAAATACATCATTTTGCTCCCTTGCGACACAATCTACTATTATTATTCCATAATAGGTGGCAATCCAGAAAACTGAAGAGGATAAATCGGGGTGTATGTCGGCATTAATTACCCCGGAACCACTAATCTAACGCGTCGGTGAACTGGTATTTGTATAGGATTACAAACTTATGTGTGCAGTTGTGACTGAAATTACAACATATTTAGGTTTTTAAGGACTTGATAGGCTAAAAAATAACTATGTTTAAAATTTGGAGCTTGTAGGTCTGCTAGAAGTAGGTACCTTAGAATTATGATGATCAGTGAGTCAGTGAATTAGACAGTGACAAAACTAAGGAATTTTGATATGCAATAGTTCTTAAACTACACGCTCAAATTGAATGATATTGAGAATATATATAAGTCTTATTGTGCCCTATAGTATATTCCTGAAATTTCAGGGTTCTAGCTTTAGCCAGTACAAAATTACGGGAGGCTGAAAATGCCCTGAATGGCTTCGAGAAAAGGATGGTACGGCCGTGCCTTTGTTTTGCTCGACTTCGCGGGGGCACTGCCGTGCCCCCAGATATCGCGCCCGCAGCGGCCTTGCAAATAAGCTTTTCAACATTTTGGAAAAAAATGGAAAATGAAAAAGGCCTCGCACAGCTGATGTCACTGGCGTCCAAGATTCGTTCGCCACTGGGGAATATTGAGAATTCACCAAACAAGCGGGGCATATTCCCGGGAATGCTTTTATGCTGCGTATAGGCTATAAGTAAGTACGTCGTTTGCGCATCTTTTCTTCTGCCTAGTAAACACAAAGCGTATTTTTCTCCATCTGCAAGGTAATCCGTCTTTGGAATCGGAAAGGATTGGATTTGAATTGGATTTGGAAAGTCCCTAGTTTTAAACGAATGCTCTATAAGTACCCCCTAGAGCAGATAAAAAAAGTAATGATGTCTCCAGCACAAAGACGTTATTTATTTATGTATGTATATTAATTTTTCTACTCCTGTACTTTTATCTGCCTTTTACTTGGTCACGAACACTAATATAAGAACCATTGGCGTGGCGTCCAAAGAACTCGATTCTAACCGGCTTGCCTAATATCAGGCATTTGAACACCTTTTTCTACAGCTCTTAAGGAAAATGAACGCCAAATCTGCACCGGCTTGCCCAAGGATATATTTTACGCCACGCCACTGATAAGAACATACATAATATGAGTTCAGAGAAGTCTATACTCTATTCCCCATAACAGCACTAGTGTTGTTATAGTCGCAAAACGATACTGCTAGCAGCCACAGACTTCTAAATCTTGGTTAAACTTTGGTCAAGGATTAAGCGCTCAATTCTAACTTTACGATAAAAATGCACAACTACCAACTTAACAAACAATTAAATTCCTACGGTTTTTAAGAAAAAACTTTCCGAACTAAATTCATTGATGCCAACATGAAGAATAGTACATTGTGTATCAAGGGCGGTAAGTAAGGAATTACAAACGAGTGTTTGTTACAAGCCCGAGGCGAAGCCAAGGGCTTTAAGAACACGAGTTTGTAATTCCTTTACCGCCCGTGGCACACACAATGTTTTTCATCACACTTGTGAGGAAATCTGATTAAAATAACCTTACTTAACCTAAATAAAATTGTAAAACTGACAGTGACATTAGTGACATTATCCATAGACAATGCGACTTCACGTCACGTTCGGAAACCATAGCGGTAATGGTTGATTTTATTTTTGCAAAATACTGAAATGCACTATTGAAACATTTAATTAATGTTACAGAAATATGTGTTTACATGTATTTGCAATAACAGTTCTCTTTAAATAAATATTTCAGTAATAAAAGTTAAAAAAGTACGTTGGCGTTTCCTTTGAACATGACAAATAAGAGTAAAACAGAACCAGCGTTTCAAATTTAAAAAGAAAACCATTACGCCCTAGGGCGTAATAGGTCATTTACGGCCCGCAAAACCTACGTGTAATGACACCATTTTCGAGCAAGTGTGATGAAAAAGTATTTTTAATATCGTCACTGCGTGTCACTAGCGAGTATACGTAAAATTAAAAAAAAGTTTACCATAGACACATACTGTCAGTCATTATGTCATATTTGCCTTGTTTGCGAGCTATGTTTCATTTTGTATTTTATGTTTTAAAACCTAGTCGTAGAAAAATTATTATATGCAACGTTGTAAATTTAAGTCAAAAAACGCTCATGGCGGCTCGTATCGCAACTCGCGCCATTCGCATTTTTTGAGCCTACTTATACAACTGTTGCATAAAATACTGGTGCTTAATTATCTCTCACTCTGCTCCCGTATTCAGGATAGTCAATTTCTGTTTTGCCCTTCAGTGGGCTGATAGAGAATGCCTCAGAGCATTAAGTCCGCCATTGGCCCTGTTTTCAATGTACGGTGAAGCTATAAATCGACTGATAGTCATCGGTGTGGTCGGTCCTTTAGACAAATTGAGATCGCATCATTGCGTCGAATCGTGTTAAATTAACGTTTGGACGTTAACGGGTGGATGGCATAGTAAGTAACGCTCCGTGACGATAATTGTGTTCGACATCTATATCGGGTGTCCCAAAAGTATGCGACATGAAGGGAAAGTACCTCAAAATATTGGAGATAGGATATTTTGCTGAAAGGAGACTTCATTTTATTTTTAAAAGTAAGTAATACTGCATTCAAAGATTTTTAGGAAATAATTTTCTTAACATTGAAATCAAATATTTTACGATATTCCTTTCGTTTGAGATACTATGTTACTCAAGAGAAATTATTTGCGTTTGTCCACTCTTTGGATTGTCATTAAAAATACGGGGTGTTATTTTTTCATATTTGAGTCGGTTCGATTCCCAGACGAAGCAAGTAATTCTTAGAAAATCTTTAAATGCAGAATTACTAACTTTTAAACATAACATATAAAGTCTACATTCAGCAAAATATCCTATCTACGATATTTAAGGTACTTTCCCTTGATGTCCCAGTCTTGGGACGCCCTGTATAGGTATGTTAACCGTGGCCATATCTCTATCTATATGCACCATTTATAACTCAAGAACTTTATAATTTATGCCCGCATATGAACTGCTAGACTAGACACCAGTGGCATGGCGTAAAAGATCTCCTTGGGCAAGCCGGTGTGGCGTAGGCGTAGTACATTTTCCATAAGAGCTGTAGAATAAGGTGCTGAAATGCCTATAATTAGGCAAGCCGGTAGGAATCGAGTTCTATGGACGCCATGCTACTGCTGGACACCCACATTTTCGGTTATCTCAATTTGACTAGCAACGTTTGCCGTGCACTCTCACGCACAGGTTGCGACTGTGTAGCTAGAAGTTTAACTTTCGATATTTCGTGCTTCACTTCCATTATTTTTCCTTTGTTTGGTTCTTCTGTGTGTCATAAGGCACTCATCTCTGACCGTAGTGTGACTAATTTTTAAATATTCTTGTAACGTCCAAGTCTTCGAACATAATTGGTGGCATTCGGTGTAGATCTCTTGCTACAAATATCGGCAGTTTATCAACGTCATTCAGTATTTTTGGATGGATTTTCGTCCGCGACATTTGTATGCCAAACTAAATGTATGGCATACAAATTTGTATGGCGAAAATCCCCTTATGATATCCTGTATGTTTTTGTTGCTTTTCCCTCTCCTTGTTTGCTGTCCAAGAAGTCCCTTGATTTCGCCTAAGGCGGTTTCAATTTTACTGTCGGAAAAATTTGTAACACATATTCGTGTTAGGCACTAGTCCCACCAGCGGCGACCAACGAGCAGCGAGTAGCGATTGGCGAGTTTTTTCTTCGCGGGCGAGTGAATTCTCTTAGAAAATTTACTCGCCGGCAGTGTGAACAGCCAGCGATGAACTATTAATGTATGTGTCTCTTTTACTAACACAGGATCCTTATCTTTTGTTCGTTTCTTGGGCGAGAAAATCGCCGATAGCTAATCGCTTTCTCGCTCTTGGTGGGACTAGTGCCTTAACGTGGGGTTGTCGATCAAACTGATACGGTTCTTTACATAACACAGCTCTTCATTTAGCACTAACAGTTTTTTTAGTCTCATTCTCCATGGTGTAAACTTGCCGGACGGGTTGTACGTGTACGTCGTTAGCGCGCGGTGATAACTACAAACGCGTCGTATATATCAACGAATGACGGAACGAGACTCTTAATGAAGTCGGAATTTGAGTTTATTAATTAAATAAAGGTCACGGTTAAGTTAAGAAACCACATTACTTTACCCTACTTTAAAAAAACCCACTTGCTGGTAACGCACTGTATATAGATGTTCAGACGTTTGGAGGTTTGCATTTTTGAAGGTTTTGATGTTTGTTACTAAATAAAGCGGTAACAAGTCAATGGTTTGACCTGAAATTCGGCATGCAAGAAGACCAAGTCCTGGTTTGAAACATGGAATACTTTATATCCCGGTTAACAGTTCCTTTGGGACAATAACGGGAAAAACGTGGTCGAAGCCGCGGGTATTTGGTAGTTAACCATATAAATTGTATGGTTAAGTTAATGCCACACTCCGTGAACTCTATATTTATATTAATTATGGCCATATTGCAAATAACCATTTTACGCAATAACTGCGAACGGTCTTCAATTTATTTTATTTTGTACGAGCGAAAGCTAAATTGTAACCCATATGGGACGTTAAATTGTCACACGTATGTCTATCGGAGTTTATGATTAACTCTGTTCCCTGATTCGAATCGACATTTTATTGACAACCAACTTCGCTGTTTTCCATTATGATTTTACCTAAAACCGGAGTATAGGTCAAAATAAAGACAAACGAATGAATACTCGTACAGTTTAAAATCTGACCATTAGTCTAAGATGCAAAGGCGGACTTTATCTATGTAAAGGATCTGCCTAAAATCCATCATGGTTATTATATAATGACTTACCTTTCTATATATGTTGGGTTAGGAATAAAATATAAATATTTTTTTTGAAGAAATTGCAATTTATACGGGGAGGTGGCAATTCACGGACACAGAATAAGAGAAGGTAACCCTAGCGCATTGTGTGTGTTTTTACCTCTTATTGCATACAAAATTGGTTTCATGAAGAAAAAGGATGAGGAAAGCCGTCGTTACGCGGTCTCTTCTAATATTATTAGCTTCGCTGGAACAGATCCTTTACATAGATAAAGTCCGCCTTTGCACATAACGATTAATCGTTGTACTGTTTTTGTGTGCAATAAAGTGACTTACATACATACATTATTATGGGTATAAATTTCAGTGAACGCCTACGCCTCGCTTTTACTGTGTTTATCTTGAACAAAACTATCTCTTTCTGCCTGTCCCTAATGTGGCTTGTGGTGAAGGAATATCGGCTAATATACAGCCCGTCGGGCTACAACAAAGGATATGTGAAACACAGATCCGGAGGCGCCAACGTGTGCTGCTGTCGGGTTAGTAATGAGCTACTTATGTCTAACTAGCTTGAATATCATTTTATTGCTATTTCAAGTTTTATTCACTTCGTGAAGTTGGTGTTAACTTGATTTATGACAAGTTCTGTACGTACTTGAATATACGTTACACATACAGGATGTTTCCGACATAAGTATCCAAATTTTGATACAAGATAACCTACGTGAAAAGCGTAAGTGTTGTTTCTTTACTCCCACTCAATAATTTTTTTTGAGAAATGGCATTATAAAGTTGTCCCTAAAAATTAAGAGTTTATGGCTAACAATCTGCGCCCGGCACCGCACTACCCGACAAGCGAAGTAAGTTGCAGTTATAAAAATATCTACAGAACATGCAAAAGTACCTAATTCTTATCTCAATGTTACAAAGTCAAAGGGCAAAACGTTCATCATTTTACCGGTTTGACATCATTCACTCAAACTTAAATTATTCCTTCATACTTTTAACGGGCTTAGGACCGTCAAAATGCGAAAAACAGGAGAGAAAAGACAAGAAAAAAAGGACTTGCGTTTAATCCCCTGTTGCGGAGGCGAGAAACTGTATCTGCTTCGTAGATTCTCTGGGCTCCGCGTAAATTTTCGCCACTTAACACGTAAGGGGCCATCCATATAGTACGTCATACCCATTGGGTCTAGCCAAATGTGACAGCCTATACTAACAAGGTCAAATATGTTAAGAAAAAGTGTGACATGAAAAATCGTGTGACCCTACTTTGTAGATGACCTCTAACATCGCACCATCTCGTAATATTCGCGGTTTGAAAACATCGTCAACGCCGCGCATGCGAACGCGCTGTTCGACAGCAAAAAAGGAATCATTTCGCATCGCACCTCAAACGACACCTATTTACCCAACTACAGTGAAGGAAAAAGGAGGGTTATGATTTTAGCCCCGTATGTATATGTTTTAGTTTTGTAATTTAGATCAACTTTTGTGCCAGGCACTATGCTTAACTAGCAAAGTATAAAGACGAACAAGTATTCCAACTGCAGCCGTTTAGGAGTGCTTATTTCTTTGCTTTTAGGCGAAGAACACACTGAAATCGCCCGTCGCCGCGATTTTTTTTTACTATGCGCAGCTACACGGAAAAAATCGCCGCGATTTACGCGCCAGTGTGCGCCACCCCGCGATTTTTCTATACAAATCGATGATTCTACATACAAAGTTGAAAATCGCTGAGTCGCGCGTCGCCGCGATTTTCGCTGCAATGTGTTCTTCGCCTTAGTGCGTTCGTACACGGTGCGCACTGCGCCCACATTCAAGCGCGCGGTGTACCTTTTGTAGGAAGATAAATTACTGCTATTATACTGTGTAACTAGTAACTACATGACTGTCCTCGTAAGCGGGAACGTTAAGTGAATTTCAGATATACGCCATTCTGAATTAATCAATTAACGAGCGAAACGTTTATAATGAAACAGGGATGGAAATAAACTGCCAGTTACGTGTCATTCACAATTTCTTTCCAATTCATGGTACTGACGTTGAAAAGAAAAGCCTTGAGGCCAATAGTGCGCTCCCGACTTTATTTTAATATTTCCTTATTTCTTCGATCTATTTATACCTATGCCCATCCTCTTAACAGTATTGACTGACACTCCATCGTGCTAGCTATATTAGTCACTTTAGTTCTTTTACGATTTTTCTCTTTTTTGATAAAGGCATACTGTTTGTGTGTGTATTGTTGTTCTTTTAATAGTAGTTTTGTCAAAAGACGATGTTACTCGCTTCTTTTGTAGACGCCAAAATTACTATAAATATTATATTTATTTCTTGCTTGCTTGAAATCAAGTGAAAAATTAGTTTAAGTGTGCTTTAGTTCAGGAATTCCTGTTTTAGTATAAGAACTCTACGATATTTACATATATGTCACTATCACTTATCCCACTAATATTATAAATTTGAAAGTTTGTGAAGATGTTTGTTACCTAATAAATAACGTTTGCCCCCTATTTCATAAAAAAAAGAAAAAGTAAAAACATTATTGTTATTCACCATCTGGAAAATGCAATTACAGCAAGCCAAACCAAATCATAAGTTGGCAGAGCCTTTCCAAAGCAGCATAGGAAAAAAAACCGGGCAAGTGCGAGTTGGATTCGCACACGAAGCGGGGTACCACGGTCGAGAAAAAGACGCCAAAAAAAGTCTCTTGTATGGGGATCCCTTTTAAAAAAAATCACGTTTATAATTTATTTTAACGGAAGATTGGAAATATTAATCGGATATGTGATTTGACATATACCTACTTATCCGAATGTATTATTTTCTTGCGGTCCCTTCTATATCAAAATGCGTTTTTGATTTATTTTCCAATTTCCCGTTTCAATAAATAAGATAACAGGCAGACACATCTTGAAAAATGGCTTCTACCTTGACACCAACTAATGAAAGTAGTGATAAATAATTCATAGCTTTTACAATACCGGTAATTTCCGGTAACGATAAATCAATCTAAAACCTAAAGTGAATCATGCTGTATGTAGATTTACGTCATTTTTACGTCATTGGCACCAAAAGTACGCTCCCTGCTAATGAGCATTACGTTTTACGCTTGCTAAATACAAAAATCTATTGTATATATTATAAGTTTTTAGGTATAGAAAATATTTATTTATTTATTTAAACTTTATTGCTCAATACAAGAAAGTACAAATGGCGGACTTAATGCCATAAGGCATTCTCTACCAGTCAAACATTAGGCAGTATACTCGTAAGTGCGGTATTTAAATTCACATCGAATATTTGACAGCAGTCCTTACCTTTATAATACAATCAAAGTCAAAGTACTTTATTCTTCAATTTAGGCATATTAAAATGCACCTACGAATGTCAGGATTTACCACCGGCTCCAGTGTAAAACCTCTGCCCGAGAAGAACCGGCTAAAAAACTCGGACTCGGCTGAGAAACAATACAATACAATATACCTATACTTTATTGCACACCAGAAAAACACATATGCCAGTACAGGTAATGGTAATGATAAGAATATCTCTAACCAGGGCTCGGAACCGGTATTTTGCAAAAACCCCGAAATAGCCCAATACTTTGAATTATTTTATGCTTTTTATGTAGAGCTCAGTAATGTATTTAAGTCATGATTTCGTATTATTATATTAAATAAATAAATAAATAAAATAAATATTAGGGGACAATCTTACACAAATCGACCTAGCCCCATAGTAAGCTCAATAAGGCTTGTGTTATGGATACTAGACGACGATATATTTAATAGATACAAATACTTAAATACATAGAAAACATCCATGACTCAGGAACAAATATTCGTGCTCATCACACAAATAAATGCCCTTACCGGGATTCGAACCCCGGGACCTCCTGCTTCGTAGGCAGGGTCACTACCAACTAAGCTAAAGCGGTCGTCAAAATATTGTCTGGTTAAAAACGAAGTAATAAACCAAAAAACGATTAGAACGAAAGAATACCGGTATTTTTGTATGGAGCAAATACCGGTTTCCGAGCCCTGTCTCTAACATCTTATTTCTGTAGCAATTGCATTAAATTATATTCCCCATATATTTAAAATTGAGATTTTTGTAAGAGAGAAAAGCTTGTCTTTCTGGAACTATTTAGTGAAGCTGTTTCGAAATTTATTTTGTTTATCATGTTAGATATTAGTGTCCTCGGTTTCCGCGATAATCACTCATTGTAATAAAACAACTTAAACGGATTAAATCGCGTATATTAATTAGCGCGTAATTTAATTTCTACGTCCCGACATTTCGTAAGCTTTTTTAGCGTTTGTGGTCGCGGGTGTTAAATATTGATATGAAGATAGCTTCAGGCTTTAGGGAGACGTTAAGAAATAATTATGGTTAGGGCCTATCTGGTTCGGCCTACCGATACGTGGGAGGTAATCTACCTTACTCAATAAATATCAAAGAAACGTTAATTGCATTGCTGAATTGAGGCCATTTTCGTCTTATTACATTATCGGTAACCCAGTAGGCTTAGAATACTAATATTACTAATACTCAGCTACCAGATCCACGGTATTTAAGACTGACTAAGGCTCAATTTCACCATCTTCTATTAGTTATTAATTTCTGATTACTGATGTCAATATCAACCAATACAACTGACAGTGTATGGTAAATTCAAAGTCAAAGATTTATTTGCTTGAATTATGGTACAATTAGATGACAAATTAAAAAAAAAGTAGATCCACAAAATTCACCATTACATTGGCATGCAAAAATTCATTTTCAATAAAAAATTAAACAATGATATTTTATAAAATTACACATTAAAAATAAAAAAAATCACCAACGCTAAGCATAATAAAATGTCATAAATGTAAAAATGTTAAATATAACTAAAAGAATAAGTAAATAATTAACCAATTTCGGAACACAATCTTAAGTCTCAACTATTTTATTTTTCATCACACTTGCTCGAAAATGGTGTCATTACACGTAGGTTCTGCGGGCCGTAAATGGCCTATTACGCCCTAGGGCGTAATGGTTTTCTTTTTAAATTTGAAACGCTGGTTCTGTTTTACTCTTATTTGTCATGTTCAAAGGAAACGACAACTTACTTTTTTAACTTTTATCACTGAAATATTTATTTAAAGATAACTGTAATTGCAAATACATATAAACACATATTTCGGTAACATTAATAAAATGTTTAAATAATGTATTTCTTTATTTTGCAAATAATATAAAATCAACTAAAATGGCCGTTACCGCTATGGTTTCCGAACGTGACTTGACGTTCGCATTGTCTATGGACATAATGTGACAAATGTCACTGTCTGTTTTAATATTTTCTTGTCATACTGGGTCGAAAAGTAAGGTTATTTTATTAAGATTTCCTCACAA
Source organism: Eudemis profundana (assembly GCA_947034925.1). Taxonomy (NCBI): domain Eukaryota; kingdom Metazoa; phylum Arthropoda; class Insecta; order Lepidoptera; family Tortricidae; genus Eudemis; species Eudemis profundana. The sequence continues at coordinate 10,873,104 of OX344811.1, forward strand.
GTGTGATGAAAAACATTGTGTGTGCCACGGGCGGTAAAGGAACTCGTGTTATTAAAGCCCTCGGTTTCACCTCGGGCTTATAACAAACACTCGTTTGTAATTCCTTACTTACCGCCCTAGATACACAATGTACTAATATAGGTATTCGTGTCAAAATATTCCTTCATCCAATAAAAATATTTGTCTCTTAGCTATGTACGAAGTTTCATTACAAAATCTTATTAGGTAGGACTCTGATTTCTAGAGGAATTTGATTATAATCGAAACAAGTGTTTAATGGGCAATACAAAGAATAACAAGATCATAGAAATCAAATTTATCCTAAACTAAAATAATTAAACTACGTATAAGACTAAACTAAACCCCGGCAAAAAAGAAAAAAATATTAAAACACCTCGCCCCGCACCGTACCTGGCTCAAAGGGCCCGTCCAAACACAAAGATTATAATTGTTTATTGACATGCACATTGTTATTACATGACATATAAACGTAAAGAATATACGTAGACTTATTAACAGACCTTTGCGATACAGTACGGGTTGTACCGGTTTCTTTGTTTTCCGCAAAGAATATTGAATATCTCGGAAGAATAGAGATATGCCATCCATTGGCTTAACAACTTTACCAGTTTATTGACTTTTTCAAGTAAAACACTTTATTGCTACTCGATGACAGGCGAAGTACGAGTAATAAAATAGACGACTACTCGTATTCCCAGACATTCTTGGCCAAAGCAAAGGGCTGTAGTACAGATACAGCTGTAGATACAGATCATTTATTGATAAAAGCAAATGCATTTTACAATTTATAATTGTATTTATAGATAGTTATTGTTAAGATAGTAATCTTCAATCTTCGGTAATCTTAAAATTTTCTTCACATTTGATCAAATATATATCTTGGTGAGAACGGTGTTTTTACTGACCATATTTAGAAGAAGAATATGAAGAATTTATAAATTCAAGCATGAAACTTGTTACAATTGGGTACTGAGCAGATTAAAATATAAAATCTAAAGATTACCGTAAGGTCGGGGTACTTTGGCCAAATGCAGGGTAACTTTGCCCACATTGTAAATCACATATCTCAAATCTATAAGGTCTGATAATAAACATAAAAACATGAATGGTCAGCTAAAACCATCCACATGACAATGTGCCGTAATTTAAATGCAATAGTAAAACCTGAATCGAATTAATCCCTATGGCCAAAGTTACCCCCCCAGGGCGAAAGTATCCCGACCTTACGGTACATAAAAGTTGTTGAACAAAAGTTTTATTGTTTGATGAGTAGAATTTAATTATTTTAATTATTTGCTCCTATTACAGGCAACACCCGGTACATTTTATGTCATAATACCTCTGGAGATAAAAGATGAGAGGCAAAGCTATAAGATACCTTACGGGCGTGACAAATGAAACAGATATTTTGCACAAAGGATTCTACGGATATTAACCCATGGGTATACCGTAGCAACATCGTGCAGATCAATAACATAACATTATATTTACACAATACACATTCAGTTAGTTAGGCAAACAGGCATATTCCCAGAGGGGAAAATGAAGAGGATGTGACAGTGTATAGTAATTACACACTATGTTTCAGATACCTCCAAAATTTCCACCAACCTCACATTTAAAAATCACTCTGAAATTATGAAGGGATGGGTTCAAATTCGAAGCAGGAAATACGAGTAATCCTCTTACAAATTTCACGATAACCGTTGGTAATTTTAGTCGGTAGAGAGGTACAAATTTATTACTATGAAGCTCATGGCTTACGGTAGTTAATATTTGTTAGACTTTTAAAAGCGAGTAATGATTTTTTTGGTACACATTACTATTAGTTTCCTGCTACAGCCTAAACAACAAAGCTGATATTATCCTAAAAAATCCAAACAAAGTGAGCGATCGAAATTGGTTTACCAAAATGGATTGTAAAATATTACCTATCAGCTTAAAATATAAATACCTTGCCATCAATAACCATCGCTGTCTGGAGCACAGATCAGAGGAATCTATAGTTAAACCGATAGAACACGTATACAACATCAAATTTATGGCAAACTACTGGCACCAAGAGTTAACAATTATTATGGGGACAGATACCTAAAAAAAGTGTCCCATATTTAATTAATAGTTTGCCAGAAATTAGACGTGAGCCTAATAAAAACCGATATAAAAGATTGTTAAAAAAACACTATGTAAGTAAAGTACCTACCTACCTTAACTTAATATACAAGTAGTTTATACAGAGACTCATGATCCCACAGACAAACCTTATTATAGGTTTTGTGGGACACTGTTCCTAAATGAAAACTACACCTACAGACCCGTCTTAAGATCGTCTTTTTCATCTCTGGACGCCCATCGCTGGACGAATACCTACCTCCTTTCTCTTGTCTCCCAATGCCGACCCTACAATCCTTTACGAACGTGACCAAGTTTAACTTACGTTACTCATATAAGCCCCTTCGCTAAATCATTAAATCGTGGTTCTTTATTTCTCTTTTCAAAGTTTCCTGTAAGAACATGAAATATGTGAAAAAAACAAAGGCACGGCCGTACCATCCTTTTCTCGAAGCCATTCAGGCCATTTTCAACCTCCTGTAATTTTGTGCTGGATAAAGCTAGAAGCCTGAATTTTCAGGATTATATAGGGCACAGGGTAGGGTACTGGCTTGGTTTAACATTACATCTCAAAACTTTTTTGTTGTAAGAGAACTGCGTTGCGAGACTTGCATCTTTTTACATGTAATGGGTTTTGATGGGATTGTATTTTATTTGAAGACAGATAAGATAACTGAATAAAATATTGTACACATATTAATGGCGTGGTGTAAAAGATATCCTTGGGCAAGCCGGTGCAGATTTGGCGTACATTTTCTTTGAGAGCTGTAGAATAAGGTGCTCAAATGCCTGATATTGTAAGCCGGTTGGAATCGAGTTCGTTAAACGCCACGCTACTGATATCTATCTGTTGTGATTGAGTTTTGAGGCACTCACTACGCATACGCAATAATAGCGCGCGGAATTTATTAATTAGCATTGTCATTTGACAATGCTAATTAATAAATCAATAAATAAATGTCTTACTCGTGTTTACTAACTGTTTTAGCTCAATATAAACATTCTAATAGCCGCAGAATAATGAACTGACTTCAGTTCTTCCATGTTTTACGGATATTTTACTTATTCAATGATTAATATGGAATATTTCACCGTGCCCGTAAACGAACTGTAATCAAAGGTTTGAGCTAAAGAAGTTAAAAAAATATGGAACGCACTTTTAATACTTTATCAGCATCTACAACTACATATTAACCTTGAAGGTCAAGCAAGGGGTATCTGTGCATTATCATTGCGAAGTAATATTTATGTTAAAGTAGTAATAATGTCGGTAATCGACTTCTTTATTTTAATTTGAGTGCTTGGATGTACCGCCCGAAGTCTGAACCGACTGCACGGCACGGACTACATGAAACCTCGTACCTACGTCGTAATTACTTAATTAACGACTGGTCCTACTGTGCATAATTCGCTCCGCTGAATAAGTCTATCCATCGTTCACCCTCTAAGTGTGTTTTTATACGAACATATGTTTTAAGAACAGAAAAAATAAGTACTAAAGAACATAATTTGATAAATAAGTATCACGTAAATATTTTAAATGCCAATATGTAGATTGTCGCCAAACACAAACACACTTTAACAACTGTGAATTGGCAAACGTGTTTCGAGCGTTTTAATGCCGTTGACACACTAATAGTATGATCACGTTCCCACCGCACCACTGAGCATTTTATAATAATACATTTACTGTAACATTCGTAGAAAATATATCAAAGAACAAATAAAATTCACTCAATCATGTTCACACTGGGATTTGCGCCCAGTTCTCGCTTAGGGATCCATGTAGAGCTCTTTTTCTTTTGACTAACGAAACATCTTGCACCTTTACTAAATATCTAGCATCTAAATATTTATATAAACTTTGATGTCGATGCGCGCAAGATTCTCTATCAGAAAAGTATTGGGTAAAAACAAGTCACGTAAAATGTAAACTAAGTAGGTACGCTTTTATTTCTCTGTACAACATGAGAGAGTATTAGGTTAGAAGCTTATGTCTGTCTCCGGATCTTTCTGTGATCTTTTTTAGATTAGCAATATATTACCTATACAAATATCATCCCTGCTTGAAAATCAATCAACTCAACTATTATTCAACCAACCAAAAGAATCAGACATGTGAAAGAGCCCTTGATGCCTACTTGCAGAAATCAATTATTTCATTTGATTTCAATGTTCTATCAAGTCTACCTTAAATTCCATCAGTCTTGCTCATTTAAAAGTACTTCACGATTTGCTTAAAAATGAGACTATTACCGAAGATACCCATCTACAATATAATTGCGCAATACATGTATTGCATACAGTTATTGAGCATGTGAGTTAATATTGACGCAATGACTGAACCAGTCTGAGCCAGCTTAAATTTTACTGTGCAATCTCGTATTATTGCGTTTTATTTACGTGATTGACTACAGATATTTTTAGAAAAATTACAAAAAGCAAAGTTAACCTTTTATTTAGTAGTTTTATTTTAAATGTTTTCGCAAAAATCTGTATAATCTGTACGAAAAGTTGATTTATCATGCCGTGGAGTCGGGAATCGGGCAAGACAGTGTTCAAAACAGTCAATAGCCACTGAATTAATAGGGAAGTCTTTTTTAAACCTTAACTCGTTGTATCGTCTTCGGTTTCCGCGATTATCACTCATAGTAATAAAACAACTTAAACGGATTAAATCGCATATATTACTACATTTCAAGTCCCGACGTTTCGTAAACCTTTTCAGCGTTCGTGGTCGCGGGTAGACTGAGAAAATCATAAATTCTCTCTGTCAACATTACTGTTGTGCAAACTTACCCACTTTAAAAAATACAAATTCAATATTAGTGTTGCCAGATGGGCCTAATGTGTAAAGATGTGACACACATGCCAGAAGGGCTTAAAAAAAACCTAACTTTAGAAAAAACTAGCGGCGCTTCCAAAAGGCATGTTGTATAACTCGCTTAACTCGTTGATACGTTACACACATGCCAGAAGGGCTTAAAAAAAACCTAACTTTAGAAAAAACTAGCGGCGCTTCCAAAAGGCATGCTGTATAACTCGCTTAACTCGTTGACACGTTACACACATGCCAGAAGGGCTTAAAAAAAACCTAATTTAGAAAAAACTAGCAGCGCTTCCAAAAGGCATACTTGATAAGAAAGAAGACACCAAGGAAACTTATCAGCCACGCCTTATGCAAAAAAGAAAATAATTTAAGCAAAAGACTCTAGGTATGCTATTATTGGTAAAACAAATCAGAAAAAAGTTTAGTGTTGCCAGACGGACCTAATGTGTAAAGACGTTCACACACATGCCAGAAGGGCTTACTATCCTAACCTTAGAAACTAGCGACGCTTCCAAAAGGCATGCTGTAGAACTCGCTTAACTCGTTGACACAGAGTTGAAAACTAACGAACCTTTCCATTCTGCGACTGTACTATACTGTGCACATTGCACAATGTATTGTAGGTGGGCGGGCCGGGCCGGGACACAGACGAGCAATTACAAACCCGATTTCGAATCTAATGTAATGAGCAACCAAATAGAATACAATTAAAATAGGTGTACCTATGATGTGCAGACAAATAAATAGTCGGGTAAAAAGAGAGAACACTTGAAACATAGGTAATTAGCATTTGTTATGCGGTAATTAAATGATCTACTGAATAAAAAAAACATAATGAAATGTACAGTCAAGTACAAAGAGATCGATATGGCTAAAGCATGGCTAAAGTTACAAACATATGAATACACGTTTTGATTTAACATTAAGGAAGAAAAATCAAATTTAGTTGGAACAATTTGAAAGGAAGTTGCCCGCACTTCCTTTAATTTAATTGCCACAATCTAGCCAACTTAAAGTGTTCATCCAAAAAAAGAATGATAGTTACATTTTATTTATAAATGTATGAACGCGATTATAGATTGTTCGAAAAAAAGTAAGCAAATTGGTATTCCGTTTTTAACTTACTCAAAACAATGTTGAAAATCTTTAGCTTCTCAATCAAGTCCAAAGCGTCACCAATCAATCACTAAAAAGTCACAATACGTTTAAAGTAACTTCACAATAAATTTCAAGTAATCCAGATTATATTGAGAGCGATCGTAGCGGTAATTCGTAATGGCCGCGGTGCGTGTCGCCCCGAGAGCCAGACGTTTCAGACTGATCAAGCAGGACGCTCTGTACTGCGGATTCAAACTCACGTGCGAAAACGTTTACGCCAAGAAGTTCTGAGCTGAATTGAATATTCCTCAATATTTGTATCTACTAGCTGCCCACCCCAGCTCCGCATGGTGTAGGTATACTTTGTATGTGTATAACAACATAGGTAATAAAAAAAAACCTTGTCCTGATAACAACGAACAAAACAAAAAAATATTATCTAATTTAGTGCATTCATTCGGAAATGATAGTATATACATAAATAGGAGATTCATTTTTAATAGAACATTGATAGATATGAAATTTTCAAAATACCCACAAAATTAAGGTTTCAAGTTTCTTTCCAATATTTTTTCTTAACTAATAGTGAGCCTATTTTATTCTCAACAGAAAAAAAACATAAGGTACTATTCTTAAAAAAAATACATACTCATTCTCTAATATTGGTGAATCTATTATTATTTGGCCATGGCAGAATGTAAGTAAGTTACCAATAATTTCACTTGTTTTTTTTATTAATGGTGCAAATTTAGGTGTCAAAGTACCTAATACTTATCTAGCCGCACGCTTGTTTGCCACCCTAGTTGTGTAAAAAAAAGAGCAAATTTAAAACCTACATTTGCATCATAAATAAATAAACACGCGATGAAATGGTAACTTTTCTTATAGTAATTATCCGATCAACTGGGCTAATGTTGTTAACGAATACAATGCCATTGAGAGGTAAACCACAAATTAGGATAACGAGAATATAGTGTCAAAAAAGGTGTCCGTCAAGATAGCGTACACCGTAAAGATATTCAGAATCTGATGCAGCCAATAAATAGTACCCAAACAGTACCGACGAAATACCTAGGTGAAAAAAATAGTACCCTTAAACTTTTCGAAATATAAGGCCTGTTCACGGTGTACGCTACCGGGCGTCAAGCTGGCGTACACCGTTTGTATCTCTGGAACGGCTTTGTTTTTGGAAACGATTTATATCTCAAAAAATAGTACCCAAATAGTACCCTAGGGCCCTAAAATTTTATTTCTCTAGCTATCGTAGAAGCCGAGATATTCCATAACTTAACGGTGTACAAAATTTCACACCGTCAAGCTGGCGTACCCGGGAATTTCTTATAGAAAGAGCTCACTATATCTCGGCCTCTACGATAGCTAGAGAAATAAAATTTTAGGGCCCTAGGGTACTATTTGGGTACTATTTTTTGAGATATAAAGCGTTTCCAAAAACAAAGCCGTTCCTGAGATACAAACGGTGTACGCCAGCTTGACGCCGGTAGCGTACACCGTGAACAGGCCTTATATTTCGAAAAGTTTAAGGGTACTATTTTTTTCACCTAGGTATTTCGTCGGTACTATTTGGGTACTATTTATTGGCTGCATCAGATTCTGAATATCTTTACGGTGTACGCTATCTTGACGGACACTCAAAAAAGTATAACTGCCTTGAAAGATCATTAGATTTTAGATTCTATTTACTAGACAGTAAAGTGTAAATGCAGTTATAGATAACTGCGATCTTAATTTGTTTTGCATTTCACATTCGCCCGACGGTCTGCAAGTGCGTATTCCGTAGAGAAAAGACTTAGAGATACTATGAGCTTTCAACGTATTATCGGTTCTATGACCGTAATGATAAGGCGGCAAATACTTTCAAACAAAAAATAATAATGCATTTTGCTTTTACAGATTTAACGGGGAGCCAGGTAGACCGCCCGGGTTTACTCGTGTTACGCATTGTTATTTTTTTTTGGTGGTATTGTATTCTATCAGTGGCATTGTTCGCTCAATGGCATTGTATTCTTTAACAGCATTAGCTCTCTTGAACGGATAATTTCTATACGTTTTCATGAAATCAAAAACCGTCTGAATCGGGTAATTTTTTTTTTATTAAAAGAATCCTTCCTTTTTTTACCATACTGCCTTACTGGCTGTTGCAAAAATCGGACCCGGTGGTGGCCGTGGCGTTCCCTGGGGTCGAACCAGGTCGCTGGCCGGACCACCTTGAGTGGATCGGCCTAGGTGTGGGCCAAAGCGCCCGGGGTCGAACCAGGGCCACCTTGAAGTTAAGAATCCTCCCAATGGATCCCATTGTTGACAGGTCAGGATCTGATAAAGGGATCTTGGAGAACTCTTCAAATATCATATACTCACCTGTAGTGATTTGAGTATTATTATGGGCCGATAGACGAACAACGAAGTAATTTCGAGGCGAGAGATTCCCAGTTCGTTGAAATCTTTGTTTTTTATGTATGAGTGTCTCCTATTATTCGAAGACGACTTGATCGATTTAGAAAAGAGTATACCCCCACCCCCGTCCCCCCAGGTGGTCCCATTGCAACTGTAAGGTTTTTAGATTTTATTGCTAAATAAATCCTTAAAAGTACCTGTATTGACCATTCTGATGACAGCCGCCATTTCCGGTGACCTCCGCCATGTTGGTAAGACAACATGGCGCGCAAGTCACTTTTGATCGGACAGTGAAACCGAACAGTCATGGCAAGGAAGAAGATCAGTCTTTGTTCTCGTATTGTGGTGGTATCTTTTGTTAACTTGTACGTCTAAGTGAGTGTGAAATAATAACGCATTGTGAAAGTAAAAAGGAGTTGTTTATTCCCGGAGTGATTACACAACCAGGTCAGGGTCAATATTTTAGGCACATCTACAGTGATTTGTACAGCTTTCAACACAGACCCTAATATCTGATCTAATATGTAATCATTGAAACATTAAGAGCTACTTATTTTCCTTAAGTGCTCAACCCCTGTAATCGGCCTGACTGCGTTATTTATACAGGGTGATCACTTATCACATTTATTGTTCAACTCTAAAACTAGTGCCTCTGTGAGCTGTTGACCTCTCTAGTCTTACAACATCCAAGACTCCGTCATTTTGAAAACAAAAACTGACACAACAAAAAAAAATCTATTATTATCGAACCTGCTCACAAAATTTCACGAGAATCGGTTGATAATACATCTTGTAGAGGAGCAACCATCTGAAATATTTCGATAATGTTTGTTACGACAAATCTTATGAGATGATACCTACCTGTGGTTTACACGGGTAGTAAACTGACAACATGTCACTTTTATAGTAATTTCACATTTGATAAAATTGTTGCCTCGTGGGAGATATAAAAATCTCCATTTTCGTTTCACGCTCGGTGATCGTGACATCTGTGACACTTCCTGTACAATTACAGTTTTGTATACCTACCGTCAGGTCATAAATCATCTTTTTTCCACCGCAGAGATGATTTTACTAGCAAGCTGGGGAAAAACCTCGCAAATAAGTAATCAACGGCTTTAAAGTAAGGGGATTCTGTGTTCGAGCGTACACTCTAAAAAAATGGTTTGCTCCTAACAAGATCGTGATAGTTATAATCGAGCATCTTGATTCCATACGAGCCTAACAAGACGTTAGATGCACCAACTAAGATGATATTGATTGTTTATCATACATAGTTCAATTAATGAATTTTGATTTGATTCAACAAACATAAATGTATAAGGTCACTAATTAAACATGATCGAATTATACAAAGAAGAAAATAATGATAGAAACAAGGAATATATTTGTTAAAATTATCAAGATTCTAGATTATTGTTTTAATCACTAATGAACTTGTTGTTTTAGTTAATCAGCTTTCGTTGACATGTTTCATATCTTGTTTATTTTATTTAATTTAACGACAACAAAGAGAATATCTCTCTTAGTTGGCTCAGATTTTTTAGAGCGTATTATTGTTATCTTAGGACTCCATAATTTGAATCTTTAATAAAAAATCGTTCATGTTTTTTATTTGAAATAATCTTCCAGATTTTCCATTGTGATAAAAGGTTGTTCACATAAAGGGATCCTATCCGGGCACATTCCATATAACAAATTTAAATTTTTGATGGGTATATCAGATTCACCTAATTGCCCTGAGTGTGACACGGTGGAAGATGTCCAACATGTGTTGATGGAATTGTACACGTACGTAACGAGGCCCAACGAGTGTTACTGACACATCTGAACATTTGTAATGTAGGTAGTTATAATAGTATCTTGGCTTCGCCGTTATCTGAAGAGGCCAAGATGTTGTTAAAAATATATCATAAGACTGTGAATTAATATCCTGTACAGTGATCTCAATGGGGGTGACATAGTCACTGTGTGACAAAACCAATTTCAAATTAATAAAGATTAAAAAAAAAAGGGATCCTAGACTAGTGGTTAGTGGTCTCAACGGAACTCCTTAACACGTTCGTTAGGGTATCACCGTAAAGTGGGAACCACGCTATTTGACGGTACGGCTAACGCAGTTTTTATTCGCGATTGCCTATAAGTCAGCACGGTGCTTGCCGGTTAAAACCCATACCATTATTACGGAGCAAATCTTTACTGTCATGTGGGGTACAACAACGATGACACTACCGTCAAAACGGAGTGTAATCTCAAACTCGCGTTTCACCCTGACTCACACAGATACAACGCATCTGTGTAAGGTGTAAGTCAACAAACACACGCAGTATGGCGCTTGCCGCTGTGGTTCTATAAGATCATACTCGTAGGTATTGTATAGCGAAATTTTACTGTCATTCTAGTACATTCCATAATGCACCGGCGAACGTTTTAAATATTATAGCACTAAAGGATGTCCATAACTTGGGTAGCGGAGGGGAAAAAAGTAAAATGTCTCTTTTTCTGATTGGCCAAGCCGGGTAAAAAGAATGCAATTTTTTAACTGGGGCCATAATCTACCTGTACACAATCAGTTCACCAAATTTCATGAATATCGATCCAGTAGTTTTTACGTGATGCGCGCACAAATAGACATAAATTCCAAAGACTATTATTATTTACGTTTTATTACTTATTTTTAACTCATCAGTTAATTTTTTTGGAAAAATCTTCAATGTATTTATTTAATGAACCTGCCTAGTCCAATCACAAACATTATTTTAATAACCACATTTTTACTAAAAAAAAACCCGACCGCGGTGCAATTTGAAACTGCATAAAATCCGCCATTTTGTTTATTTTAACGAACTTCATACCCAGTGACACTCGCGCCATCAAGACGAATCTAATGATGTATCATTTATCAAAATCGGATGTGCCGTTGAGTAGTTACGAGCGGACACAGGAACGGACATACATACATACAGGTCAAACACATAACCCTCCTTTGGGCTTCGCCGCAGTCGGGTAAAAATACAAGTGTGTCTATTGCTGACTATAGCTTACTTGTAACTTCTATCGTGGTTTCGTATTGGGTTTCCCACAGTTGTATGAGACAGGAAATTTGCGAGCTTGGCATGTTCAATTAATATCAACAAAAAAGTTTTTCATTGAATCCCAAAGCCCGTCCCTTTCATTTTATCCTGTGGGATGTGGGTCTGAATAAACAGAGAGTCCAATAAAACCCCAAACCAACGAATAAAGCAGTATTACAATACTTTTGTTAAGCACTGAACACATATATTTGTACAAGCAGAAAATATACTAAAAGTTGGCTGTCTTCATTAACACGATCCCTATCCATTGTATATGTCGCAGCCAACTGATTTAATTAGCCATAGGGTTAACTGCCTAGCCTTTTCACTTAACGGCGCCATTTAGTTAACTGCCTGGATGAAATTTAGCCAGTGCGTCAATGTATCACAATTAACAATGGCTGGCCAATGCTCAGGCCGTTCGTTTAGTAGGGCAACTATGAAGTTAAGGTTTTCTTTCTAAACAACTATGACCCGCCCGTAGGTCGACGAAGCCCCGCCGGGGCGTCTATTTCTTCTCTGCCGGACACAAGCTGATTAACAAACCTAACCTAAAAAAAGGAGTTTTTTTTGTTCACTTTTTCCATGCGAGGGGTTTTGCCCCCGAGCCCCCTTGTGGGGGGCTCCGCCCCCCCGTCCCTCCATGTGAGATCAAGTGCTAGGACAGCATAGATTTATACAGCTAAAATGTTACGGACTCGGTTAGGCGGGTTATTTAATGTTATCGAACAAAAGTAGTTTGCCCGATGTTCATCCAGGCACTTAACTAAATGGCGCCGTTTAATGAAAAGGCTAGGCAGCTAACCAAATAGCTAATTAAGCTAGTAGGCGGCGACATATCCATTTAATAAATTTGTGGTTTTATTCAATTTTTTTTTTTCTTTTGAAAGCTGACAAACTTGCAAGTCTTACCGACTGTTGCAAAAATCGGACCAGGACTACTAAACTAGGTATCATTAAAAATTTTATATGCTTTACAAAACAAAAGTTACTTAAAAAACCGAATGACATTTGATATAAAGTGTAAAAAGTATAATGATCATATGGTCTAATATTATTTGGTATAATATACATTTAGTATAATTTTAAGTACTATAAAAACATTTGTAATAATAATAAAGTGATATAATGCCATTAAGCATACTATTTATAACATTTAATAAACAGGAAATGCGGGACGGGGAGGCCGAAGCCCTCGGGAAGGGGGGGCACGGGGGACGACGCCCCCCGCATGGAAAAAATCCGTTAACCACTTTAACATGGATAGGTCCGTTGGGTACCTTGCGTTCCTTAGAGTTTAACCGGTGTCATAATCTACCTATGGAAATCGGACCAATAGTTGTAATTACAATTGATGCGCGAACAAACATGAAATTTCTACTATTAAATTTTATTAAATACTAGCGACCCACCCCGTCTTCGCACGGCTGCAATGCTGATACTAAATGCATGTATTATACATATAAACCTTCCTCTTGAATCACTCTATCTATTAAAGAAAACGAAAAAGTTTTAAAGATTTAAGCATACATAGGGATATAGGGAATAGGGACAGAGAAAGTGACTTTGTTTTATACTATGTAGTGATGATGATAGTGATAGTGATGTAGATTTCACCTTCGCGTCCTTCGCAAATGAAATGTACTGTATTTTCAAATTTAAAGTCGGTGATCGGTTTAAGTTGAACTGCAGTATGCAGTTAAACGTCCCATATTGATTCAGTATTAACCTGTAAAAAAGCTTTTCATGAAAAGTTTGTTTATAGTTAGATAATATACCTATTTAGGTAGTCGATCTTAATAGTTTAATTCCTATGAATTGCAAAATCAAACAGAGGGCAGGAATAAATAACCGAATACTGTAATATTTTGCTCTGAGATAGTTTATTAGAATTATCACGTTATTGTGTATGTTTTCTATTTGCTGAAGTGAAAGAATGTTCAATGTTCAAAGATTCACATCACGAATAATCATTATGTCCGAACTCAGATCTAATATGCTGGGCGAACATTTTGAAACCTTCGTAGTACTGTGGCAAAACTTTGCTTAATAGTTCAGCCGGGAAAATGAAATGGCCATCAGTAATTTCCAAAACATATGCATACGGTATCCTAGCAACGCCATAGGCGTAGTCGAAACTGACTCCAGAACTGGGGTACAACTCCGCTCCACTCATCACTGTCATCGGTTTCCCTCCTGCATTTTTCACGGCTGTGGAATATTTTCTGGCAAGGCGTTGTAACGCCTTCAATTTAGGTGGCTGCTCATCCGCTGTATAACTCCAAGGGTGAAGTACGTAGTTCCCGTATGTGTGAATGCTCACATATAGTTTAATTCGATCCTGATACTCATTCATAACATCTCGAACGCGTCTCGATTCGCGTTCAGAGAAGGCCTTTCTTCCAGCGAAAACGTCTGGGTGGCATGGGTCAAAGGACACCCCGCTAACTCCCCACTTGAAGTCGTAGTTCCGGTTGACGTCCACCCCATAACACCAATTGATCCTCGTTCTTGATCTTGTTTTTCTCCAGAAACGGTTCTGTTGACATAATTTATAAATAAATAATTAGAGGAGACGGAATTTATTTAAAAAAGTGTGCAAGTAATTTGTTTAGAGTCCCACCGAAATTTTGGTTTCGGCCTAGTTTCGACAAAAAAACGGGTTTCGGCTTAGTTTCGGTTTCAACTGCTATCCGGCCGAAACTAATACCGAAACCGAATTCGAGAGGTTCCGCACTGCGATCGGACAGTCGTTATTGCAAAAAGCACAAATAATTCATTTGAAATTAAGAAGTGATAATTATGTTATATGAATGATTACTTCAAATATCAGACACTAAATTATTACTTAATGTTATTTAAAAAAATTACTGACTGTTTTTTTTCCTAAACATGTCATTATATGGAACTTTCGATTTCAGCCGAAACTGAGATGGAAACCGAAATTCGGTTTGGCTTTCGACCATAAAAACTAGTTTCAGTGGGACACTACATGTGTTACAATATTGTGTTACGCAGTTGCACGAGCCGGCGAAGGCATACTTTGGACAGTTTGGATTAATAGTAAAGTTTGTGTAGTTGATCTTGAAGAGTTCATGAGTTTGGCTGCATGTTAAAATCTGCAAACATTTAAGTAAAAGCGTAATAAACTTATGGGTTGCAGCATTGATAAAATAAAACGAGCTTATTAGAATTTTGCAGGCATTTATTTAAAATTGGTTTCACGTTCTTACCATAGCTATATCATACCATACATCAACGCTTTCGCTGACAGTGCTATAAATAAAGCGTTGTTAAGCCTACATATTATTATACTACGTCTGTGGACTTACTGTCACCGAAAGTGTTAATGATTTAAGATTTATTTTAGGTAGCAAGTATAGTGTACTACTGCTAGTATAGTTCTCCATACATACAAAAGGGGGAAGAATCGACTTTAACAACATAAATTGGGTTGAAAAGTATTACTTTCATAACATTTAATCTCCGTGAAAAAACGTGAGAAGGCTAAAAAAGTCAAAACGAAGATACAATCAACGGCTCATCATACATGTAAAGCATATTGTCAGTTAATTAAACCGGTTTATGTTGGCCCTGCGGAAATTAAAGCATATTGCTACCAAACCGTAAGTAATGTCAACCCTGCGCTATGGCATAATCTTATGGGGAAACTGTAAAGACAAACCGGGTGTTCAAAGACCAAAAAAATGTATTAGGATCATCAGTGGCACTAAATAAAGAGATTCATGTAGGTAAGCAATTATTTAGCTTGAAATATTATCCGTTCCTTCACTGTACATATATGAAGTCTGTATATATGTGAAAAGAAACATACCTACACAAGTTCAAGATCCAGACATCTAAACCAAGGCCGACTTCTAGGCTCCATGGTCTTAACTTGTGCTATCCCACTCACCATAAAACAGCTTAGGTACTTTAGAATAAAAACCGGTCAAGTGCGAGTCGGACTCGCGCACCGAGGGTTCCGTATAAACTCATAAGTAGACCAACCTTACGACTAACAGCAACCCTGCCTTAAACCCACTTTAGCCCTATTAAACCAGGAAAAATCTTAACAGCGCGATGCAGCGTATGCTACAGCGTCATCTATTGATACTAAATATCGCGTAAGTTTTACTTGTAATTTAAATTTAAACGTTACTTTTTGTTATTGGCTGATTGAAATAATTGTTTGTCAACTAAGTTAGTTCTCATGTATAATTTTTCATGAAGGAATCATGTTTTGAAGCACACTTTTGTGTATTAAATTAATATCGCTGCCACAAGCTACCTTATTTTAGATTTGTGTCCCTAGATGGTGCTAGTGGTATTTCATTTTTATGGTATTTACTAGTGTCAAATTTCCTAACATACTCCTATTATAGAGTTTTTAATAATTATTGTTACTTTATGTTTTTTTCCCGATTCCTGATGAGTGATCATCGTATTTAATAGACATGTTTTATGTAATCTGAAATTAACCATCGCTTAGTTTTGCTACTCTCCGCTAGATGGCTCTCGTAGGGAGGGTAGAAGTAGTATTTTAAGATTTTTTTAAAAAATTTTAAAAAAGTATTTAAGTTAGGAAGAGAAAATATAACGGTCCTCCTAATAATAATAATAATCCTAATAAGTAGATACATGAATAGTTCAAGAAAAACTGTATGGCGATTAGTTTAGTAGGAGCAAATAAGTATGTGTTATGATTTTTGCAAATTTCTCAAAAACGGTGCAAGTGAGGAAAACCGTTATATTTTTCCTGTAATATTTAGGACGACATTAATAATTGGTAATTATGACATATTTTTCTGATCAGTAACTTCGGAGATAATAGGGGGGGAATGGTATTTTTTTAAACTGTTTTGGCCATAAATCAAAAACTATTTATTTAAAAAAAAAAAAAAAAACGGTATTTTAATCTACAAATTAAGTTCTTTCATTTGATACCCCACTCGATATATTAGCCTTACTTTCAATTTTCAAAATCCCATTACGGAGCCCTTTAAAAAAAAAGTAAAATAGGTACAAGATTTTTTTAATGTCCAATAAGCTCGGGTTAGCTACTTTTAACACTATTCCAAATTTCAAACCGATAGCAGCAGTAGTTCCTGAGATATCTGGCTGTGACAGACGGACAGACAGACAGACAGACAGACAGAGTCGCACCATAAGGGTTCCTTTTTTACCATTTTGGTACGGAACCCTAAAAAGCATACTGTACATGTCTGTCCACATATTTAACCACTTGCCAAACAGTATAAAGACATCTTTGTAACTAGCTCACAATATATCAATGAATGATTAAGCTTAAGCTTCGTTCGAAACTAAAGCTTTAGTACCTAACTAAATAATTTTTGTTTTGCTTATTAAGATTTCTTATGTTATTTTTATGTAATTAACTGAAATTGATGTTGTTAACATGGGTTCTTTATCCTCTTTCTATTAAAAACACTTAGCAAGTCGACAGTCTAAAATTCCTGAGTTGGTCTCGCTCTTCTTCGTGACATTTTTTTTTTTAATTTCTTGCCTGAATATTTCATAATCTTCATAATACTGTGGCACAACAACGAAAGGGAGCTCCATGGGGAAGCTGAATTAGTGGCCATCAGTAATTTCCAATAATAAAGCATACGAAAGTTTAGCAACGCCGAAAGAATATTCATGCCACACCTGGGCATAAAGTGACTTTTCCCGCACGCTACGTGTACGGAAAAAGCCGCTTTCAGGCCAAGTGTAGACATAAAATTATGTATACACAACACGGGAGGTAATAAAGAAAGCCCTCGATCGCATATTTACGTCCCTCGCTTGCTACTCGGGCCGCAAACATCTGCGATCTCGGCCTTTCTTTCTTCAACACACTTGCTCATAAAGTGTCTCTTATTAGATGATACTTACGCGCGGGACGGAGTTTATACAACAAACAAACACACAAGTTTTGATTTTATATTACCGCACTAGTGTAGTCATTACCGCAAATTGACCAATGAGATCACGCCGTGGGGCTCGGCCGGCAGTTACGAGTATTACTTATGCCCGCAGCGCCGGGACCCGTCGTATGACACTCTGCGTCGTGTGTGTGTATGGCAGTAATGAATATAATGACCAACATAGCCCACTCGTATTTATCATACTGTACTATTTTAATTTCACCTTTGCGGCCTGTAGGACACATAAAATATAATAAACGAATTGAACTAAAATTCAGTATAACTGGCATTATTTTTATTTAATCCTAATAGTTAGGTTGCTATAAAGTACAAAATCAAATAAAAGGCAGGAAAAAAACAAACAAATAATGCAATCGTTGCCAAGTCTTTGGTATAATTTATTAGGTAATTGTGCATGTTTAATATTTTCTGAAGTGAAATGAATGTTCATTCTTAGAACATTCATATCACGAATAACCTGTCTGTGAATTATTTAAGCCATTTTTTTTTCAATCTATGTCCAAAGTTCGTTCTAATATGCTGGGCGAAAGTGGTGAAACCTTCGTAATACTGTGGCAAAACGGTGTTAAGAAGTTCAGCAGGGAAACTGAATTCGTGTTCATCAGTAATTTCCAAAGTATATGCGTATGGAATGTTAGCAAAGCCAAAGGCGTAGTCATGACTGACCCCGGAAGCAATAAACCACTGCCCTGCACTCATCACTTTCAATGGTTTCCCTCCCGCATTTTCCACGGTTTTGGAATACATTTCCGCAAGCTTATGTAAATTCTCCCATCCCGACGGCTGCCAATCCTTTGTATAACCCCAAGGGTGCAGCAAATAGTTCCCGTATGTGTGAATGCTCACATACAGTTTAATTCGATTTGAGTACTCATCCATCACATTGCGAACTCTTTTTGTTTCTCTTTCAGAGAAGGCCTTTCTTCCTGCGAAAAATTGAGGGTCGCATGGGTCGAATGACACCCTGCATGGGTCTAATGACAGCCCGCAGGATCCCCAGTTAAAGTCGTAGTTCCGGTTTATGTCCACCCCAAAACACCCCCGCTTCCTCGTTCTTGATCTTGTTTTTCTCCACGTGCGGTGCTGTTGACATAATTTATCGATAAATCAATCAATATAGGAGACGGACTTTATTATCGTAACGGTGCCGAGGAGCTTTGTAGGAAAACTGAAACGGTGGCCATCAATAATTTTATTGCTAAAGTAAAAGTAATCGAAATCTTGAGAAGGCCCAAGTCGAAAATAATATATATATATAATTCTATAGTAGCAATAGCCGTTGGCGATAGAAAGTTATCTAACCTTAATTTTGCCGACGATATTGCTGAGCTCCAGCTCAAAGATGTCTGAATATGGCAAGCCTTCAAGTTGGACTTAAAATGAATCGCGAAAGAACTCAGGTGAAGACCAACAGCAAAAAACGCAGGGTCAAGGTAAACGGGCAGATTATGTTATATTATGTTGACAAGTATATCTAGCGTGGCGTCAAAAGAACTCAATTCCTACCGGCTTGCCTAATATCAGGCATTTGAGCACCTTATTCTACAGCTCTTAAGGAAAATGTACGCTAAATCTACACCGGCTTGCCCAAAGATATCTTTTACGCCACGCCACTGATATCTACCTAGGCCAACTAGTCTCTTAGAGCAACAGACAGGACAATTAAAGAAATCGAACGCCGTGTCGAGAACGCCTGGAAGAGCTACTGGTCCATGAAAGAGCATATGAAGGGAAACTTTCCCCTGTCACTGAAGCGAAAACTCGTATTCTGCCTGTCCTAAACTATGGTGCCCGAACATGGTCACTCGCTGAGACGCAGAAGTCCAAATTGATGGTCTGCCAAAGAGCAATAGATCGCAGCATCTTTGGTGTTAAAAGGATGGAACAACACGCTGCGCTCCAAAACACGCATAGCCTGTGTTGGAGCCAAGGCCGCCAGCCTCAAGTGAGATTGGGCCGATCACGTCTACTGCATGCACCCGGAGAGGTGGGCTAATAGAGCCACCAGCCACCACTTGGGTGCCGCGAGACGGGCGACGCAGGCGGAGCAGGCCTAGACGAAGATGGCGCGATGACTTGGACGCATCCCATAACAACTGGCCGGAACAGGCATCAAATAGGGAGTTGTGGAAATCACAGGGAGAACCTTTGCCCAGCAGTGGGACACCGCGCAGGATACTTAAAAAAATCCATGATTATACATAATAAATTTATACCAAAAATATAATTAGGTCTATGAGGCTTTTTCCATTACCATATGCGGCCCGCGAACAGCTAATTTGCGGCACGCGAGCCTCCCTGGCTGTTTTGTATGTAAAGGTCGCTATATTCAGAATCGTATAGAGTCACAAATTATTAACAAAGTGCGGCCCGCGTCAATTTCGTTAGCTAGCTACTATGTGGCTCTTGGCTGCTAAAAGGTTGCCGACCGCTGCCTTAGACCGTTAACTTTGGCAAGTTTCTTAAAACTACATATGAAAGAAACAT
The DNA here is from genome assembly GCA_947034925.1 of Eudemis profundana. Lineage (NCBI taxonomy): Eukaryota > Metazoa > Arthropoda > Insecta > Lepidoptera > Tortricidae > Eudemis > Eudemis profundana. The sequence goes on from OX344811.1 coordinate 10,893,089, forward strand.
GTTTCTTTATATGTTTTTAATGCGGGTAAATTACACCACATTTTAAGATACATATATAGATACAAGAAATCAAAGTACATAGAAAAATTAAATGGTACTCACCTGTGGCCAAGTTAATTTTTCTATGTACTTTGATTTCATGTATGTATAGTATGTAGGTAAGTTTCTTAAAACAAAAAAGGAAAAAATGCTGAAAATTTTCAATTTGTTTGTTATATCACATATGTGACGTTCCGCAGGTAAAGGTACCTTATGGCGGGTAGGCGCTTACGCTGTTATTAACGGCACTCCTATATTAATTTGATGCTACACGACGTAAGTGCCGACCCTCCATAAGGTACCTTTTCCTGCGGAACGTCACATATAGTCTTAAAATACATAAGTACTTTAAAAAAATAAGATGAATAGGAAAATTTTGAAAACTGTTACTTTGGAATTATATATACTTGTAAGTAGGTAGTTAGTTTAGTTACTAGGTTCGCAGTTTCAATAACCACAATAGACACCAAGTGTGAAATTAATGCAACCGGGTATTAACTACCAACACGGATGTTCTTTTGAATGTTCCAACTCGCTCTTATTAATTATTTTAAAATATATCTACTTCTCTAATTGTATCTTGTATTTTATTCTTCCAAGGTTCGGAGTTGACAGTCATATTAAAAAAACAACTGAGTTTAATCATTGAATCTTTGTTTTTAATAACAACTAAATATCTTGGAAAGTAGTGTTTTTCAACAGTACATCACATAACTTTTTTACCACCATTAGTCGTTAAAATCATAGTTAAAGTTTGTCGGGTTACTTGGGCGCACCGTGTACTTGATAAGTTTCCTCAATTACTCATGTCTACACATACACAATTAGAAGCATACTTATTCAATTAAAAATGGGTTTTCAAATTAATTCCAAAATGACGAAATTCGTAAGAACTATTCAAAAGAATTCAACCTACTAAAGAACCTTCTCCTTTTTGTTAGTCGGCTAAAAATTAAGATTCGCATACAATATGAGAAGTCCTATATATACAATCGGCGGATTTACTTAGTTACAAAATGTTTTTTTTGCGTTTTAAGATTTCTCAAGCTATTTTTTATTATGGCCAGTTCACATTATTCCAGTCCAGTGATCCAGCGGGCTAATCCAGTCCAGTTGGGGACTGGAGCATATCGTTTACATTATTCCAGTCTTATAAGAGTTGTTAAAGACTGTTACCAAAAACAACCACGCGGATTCACTATATCACGTTCAATCCAGCACTGGATTGACGGTTTACACTATTCCAGTGGCGCTGGATTGGGTGAGCTGGAATGAAAAGTTGACGGTCTCTCCAGTCACTGGACTGGAATGCTCACTGGAATGGGCACATTCCAGTGCATTCCAGTGTCGGTTCGCATGATTCCAGTAGCATTCCAGCACTGGATTGGATTGCTGGACTGGAATAATGTGAACTGGCCATTACACAATCGCAATCTAGCAATGAAATAACAATAATTTCAACCAATATGAATGTCAACATAGTTTCTAAGTCCTGTTTATGTTTGTATGGATATTGGAGAACCGAGCGACTCGAATCACCTTAACAAGCTCAGTGAGTCGATATTCCAAGGTTCCTGGGTTTGTGTCGCTCATTTTCTAACCAAATGATTAACCTTCGTAATACTTCATAACAGCGAAAAGGAGCTCCGTAGCTAACACAGCTGAATAGGCCATCAGTCATTTCCAATAATCAAGCATACGAAATGTTTGCAACGCACGCCAAAAACAGTATTTTGTTTATTTTACCGTCCCGTTCTACAACACATTTAATCTTGTGAGTCAATTTACAAATAACTTGAGTAATCGAATTTTACTTAAAACTCCTTATGCAGGTACCTAAACGTAAACCCCATGGTGATTAAGTAATAATGTACTGTCTGTAAAACATATTTTAATAATGAAAAATTTACTTCTAATTAGATCTTATCTTTAGCCGATCCTAATACGTTCAGTTCCCATAAACTACAAAATCAAATAAAAGGCAGTAATGAATAACCAAATACTGTAATCTTTGCCAGGTCTTTAGAATTATTATGTAATTGTGTATGTTTAATATTTTCTGAAGTGAAATTAATGTTCATTCTTAGAACATTCATATCACTAATAACCTGTATCTATGTGAATAATTAAAAGCCATTTTTAGGGTTCCGTAGCCAAAATGGCAAAAACGGAACCCTTATAGTTTCGTCATGTCCGTCCGTCTGTCTGTCTGTCTGTCCGTATGTCACAAGCATTTTACTCAAAAACTACATGATGGATATTGATGAAATTTGGAATATAGGTGTCTTTTATGAGCCGCTACTTAGTTTGGTATATAAATAATTAATATAAATATTTTTAGGGGGGGCACTCCATATATGTTAAAGACAGTAAACATTTTTTTTTCAGCAAATATCAACGTGTGGTAGTTCGACAGCTCTTTAAAAAACACTATAAGGTTCCTAAGTAATGTTTTTGATTAAGTGAATGTATTTGGAAATAATCGCTCCGAAAGTTATGTAAATTGTGTCCCCCCCCCCCCCCCCTCTATTTTCTAAACCGTGTGTCCGAAAAATATGAAAAAAATCACGAAAGTAACGCTTAATTAATACTTTCAACGAAAATTATTTTCAACAAGATCGAATGTGCCGTTTTTGAGTTATTGCCGATAAACTGCGCTTCTCAACAAAAGGATGTAATTGCTATGAAGATAAGCTCTTTTGTTGTTGTACTTTTTTTACATCGTATTTTTTACCTTATAGTTACGGCTATGGAACCCTACAATGAGCATGGTCCGACATGCTCTTGGCCAGTTATTTTTACTCTTTATCCGAACTCCAATACAATATGCTGGGCAAAAGTGGTGAAACCTTCGTAATACTGTGGCAAAACGCGGTTAAGAAGTGAAGACGGGAAAATGAATTCGTGTCCATCAGTAATTTCCAAAGTATATGCGTACGGAATCTTAGCAACACCAAGTGCATAATCGTGACTGCTCCCGCAAGCGGTGTACGTCCACTGTCCTGCACTCGTCACTTTTAACGGTTTCCCTCCCGCATTTTCTACGGTTGTGGAATACATTTCCGCAAGCTTATGTAAATTCTCCCATCCAGGTGGCAGCTCATCCCCTGTATAACCCCAAGGGTACAACAAGTAGTTCCCGTATGAGTGAATGCTCACATACAGTTTAATTCGATCCGGATACTGATTCATCACATTACGAACTTTTCTTGATTCTCTTTCAGAGAAGGCCTTTCTTCCTGCGAAAATTTCAGGATCGCATGGGTCCAATGACACCCCGCTGACTGCCCACTGGTAGTCGTAGTTCCGGTTGATGTCCACCCCATAACACCCTCGCTTCCTTGTTCTTGATCTCGTTTTTCTCCACAAGCGGTGCTGTTAACAGAATTTATCGATAGTTAATGGACCATTCTACTTTTCGGCTTTGACATAGGTTTTTCATAAGTTTCGAGGAGAAGTATTAGTAAAATTTACTCGTAGCTCGTTTGTGAATAATAGAAACTAAAAGAAGGGATATTATATTGAGCGGGGTATCAACTGAGAGGGCTTAATTTGTAGATTCCAGAACCATTTTATTTTTTTCTTAAATATACAGTTTCTGATTTAAGACTTAAAACGTAATAAATACCATTATCATTCATATCATTATTATCTCCGAAGTTACTGGAAGAACTTCATAAGTATTTAAACGTTGGTACCTACGTAATAAAATAAAATAATAATAAAAAAATAAAGGCCACATTATTAATACGTAATATTTCTTACCTTCCTCTTAAGATGGTATCTCGAATAGCGATAAAGCTGGATTCTGCTGATTTCTGGATGAAGTGTTGAGACAGCCAAAAACACTGCAGTACTTTCGATGCCTATTCATTATTATAACTATGTCCTATACTATAGGAACGTGCACGACGAAAGTACTGCCAACTGGTGCCGCCAATCTAAGTCTTGTACTCTCATGCTGGGGCCACATTGACGGAAACGCCGTTAATGTATCGCGATAAAGGACGATTAACGTCAGTGTAGCTACGACTTACTATATTTGACATTGACACTTGAAGAGGTAATTTGAATTGACAGGTTGATTTGACAGGCCTGATAGTTTCCTTTATTGTCCGCCCGTGTCTCTTTTGTCGTTTAGTGCTGCTCTTTTTCATTACTTTTATTCTCGATGCTTGCTCGAAGAAGAGCTTAAGTCCGATGTAAAATTTTTTTTAAGTTACACGGGTTACAGAACGCGCTGGATAAACCCCACTAGAAGCCGTAGTTTTGGTTGAGATTAGCCCCCCAAGCTACCTTTCATTGTTGTTTTTTACCACAGATACTTTTTTACACATCGTCATCAACTTGAAATAAAAACGGATCGCTCACGTTATACAAAACACGAGACATCCACTCGACATGTTTCGGGAGCATTCGGTATTCCCTTAATCATGAGTAATATTCGCGAACGCTGCCCGGCGACTACACAAACAAACAAACATGTCGAGTAGATGTCCCATCTTTCTTTGGCAATATGCAGGGTATACTTACGTTTTACAGTTCTTCAAGCTATGATGTACCTATATTTTGGTTCATCTACGGATCACTTCATTTCTGATTCGCAAAGAAACTTCGACCATGACCCTCTTCATTGCTTTTTCTCCACGTACAGTTCTGTTAAATGCAGTTGTTTCTCCAAACTAACCCTTCATTATTGTCTATGATATCGTTTTTCTCCACATACCACAACCATATGCGTTTACGTATTAGGCATAGTTTTTTATATCTATTTATAAATGATTGACAGATGCCGTTAATCATCATCATCAGTTTACCCCAGAGTCGTTCATTGCTAAACATAAGTCACATCTTAAAACATTAACTTCCACAACGAAGAGTCTCACGTTTTCAGCCTGGATCGACTTCCAGCAATGCAATGTTCCAGCAGAGAGTCTACCTAACTCGCTAATCCTAGACTATTTAAATAGGTAACCTCAAAAATGTTTTGAAAATACTTTGATTTAACTAGGAAATAAATAATTTCGCGTACAAGATGTATCTGTTTTAGCACTTACGTTAGGATGCATCCGCGAGAATTCATAGCCATCTGGATTGACCAAGGGCAGTATGTACCAGTCCACTCCCCTAAGGTCGCGTATTGGTCCGTTTGCCAACCGGTCGATGATGTAGAAGGCCAACGCAGGCGCCGCCCACTCTCGGGCATGAGCACCTTTAAATTTTATTGCACAAAATAAAACTTATCGTACAAAAGGGGAACTTAATGCCATAAGGCAATCTCTACCAGTTAACCTCAGGGCAAAGCAGATAACTTGGGGGCGGTGCTACTAACAAAAAAAATACATTAATAAATTGATGCAACCATTGCGTAAACACCTCACTTTTGACATTATATTAAATGATTCTGCATATGGCCAATACTGTTAAGTCATCACTGAAGTCTTCTTAAAACCACCTATTTTTTTGTACGAATTTAATTTCGTTTGAGCGCTATATCGAATACAAAACCAAGACATTTATGTCCAGAAAGAGTATCGGGTATTTATTTCATCTCTTCTATCAAATACCCGATGCTCTTTCTTGTATATTAAAAGCATTGAGGTTATGAAACATGAACAAGAGAAAGCAGGCACCATGTTGTATTTGGAAATTGGCATCTCTCTCCAAGCGCTTCATCAACTACACTGATAAAGATAACGCTTGATTCCTTTACCTGCGTCAATAAAAATGATCGGATTGTTAGCTTTGTGGTTAGCGGAGATCTTGACCAGTGTCATTTCGCGTCCTTCGTAACTTTCACCAAGTGTCTGTAACTGAACTCGCTTGGGGCGTTTCTTGGAAACATTTTGAATGTATCTTGACATCTAAATTAAACGAAAAAATTTAATAACTTATTAGAAGCTCATGATTACTACATGATAGGCAGAAAATTCGGCCCATAAATATTATATTTATAGAAACACCGGTTCTGCAGCAGGACTTGCACAATATGAGAGTTTATCGCGTTTACAAGTATTACTCTCATAAAAGAACGTCCTTTCGTATTCCGAAAGTTAAGGTCGTTCGAGCCTTTGTTTGGTAATACATCATATGGATGCAGCCCTTCCGATTATCACCCTCTGTCGGGTGATAATCGGAAGGGCTTGTTTTGTATAATAGTTTTATTCTCTCTGGTCCTACCTATCAGATGAAGGGAAACCTTACACAGCATTATCATCTTAGACATCCACAACATCTTAGACCTTAGCGTTTTTCTACACCAGATAACTAGAATTACAGAACAAAACTCAGTTAATACTTACAGCATCATAACTGTTATAATCGAATAATTTGAAGTAAATTGATGCTTTAAGATCTTTCTTTGGTTCTAAAAGCCTGCAAAACCACGAAAAAGTTTTAAAAATTCCAAATCTTTAACACCTAGAAACTAAGTTTTAACTCCGTGGGCTTGTACCCGAGAGTAAATGTAAAAGAAATATAACCTACAGCAAAATAAATCATATATGCCATTATTGTGAGTCTTATTATTCAGCTTTAAACAGCAATAACATAGACAAATACCAACCTGCCATAATGGTTTGTAACCTCAAGGGACATCGAATGACGATTGGCAAATTTGACTATCGCGTGCCTTTTTCTTGGCGATACCAAAACATCAGTGGCATCGTGCAGGCCATGGCTTCTTTTAAAGATATCGAGTTCATCCGAACCGTTTTTGTTCTTGAAGAACTTCACCAGAGCTCTTAACTGTTGGTCGTTCCGTGGAGTAATGCTCAACAGAGTATAACTGTGAAGAAAGCCAAAATACGTATATGTCACAGGAATATGAAAAAAACAGGGATTTAATGAAATCCCTCAGGGAGATGATAAACTCCCGGAAGATGTTAAAATAATGGTTCGTTTGGTCATTTTCCTAGCGAAACTGAGGGATTTGATCAAATCCCTGTTTTTATCATATCCCTGCGACATATACTTTCTTTAACTATGGGTGGTAATATATATATATATATATATAATACAGGCACTAAAAACTCTTTTCGAAAATGTATCTCCCATGGGATTAAGAACGACATTACATGTTGCGCACGACATTTAATATTTTATGCCACACCTGGCCATAAAGTGACTTTTTCCGCACGCTGCGCGTACGGAAAAAGCCGCTTTCTGGCCAAATGTAGACATAAATGATGTACACAACACGGGAGGTAATAAAGAAAGCTCTCGATCGCACATTTACGTCTCTCGCTTGTAGCTCGGGCCGCAAACTTCTGCGATCTCGGCCTTTCTTTGTATTACACCCTAGTTGTGTAATGTAGGTACTATTTTTAATCCTTTAATTTAAACATACTTATCATATTTGTTTCTTCCAATAACTTGGCAGCAAAATCCGAGGGCGCCTTTAATAAATAAAAATTAAATTTGGTAACATAACCCACAATATTATGTGTGTAATTCCACAGTATTATGTCGTATGGTATTCTACTGTGGGGCAGTGCTAGTGCTTCAGAGCTTAATACTAGATATATTTGTTCTGCAGAAGAGGGCTATTCGAGCGATATATAAGATGAATTATCGAGACTCACTCTCACTTAGAGAGTTAGAGATAAGTTTAAGGACATTTATGTAATGACATTGCATTGTCAATACATCTATGAGAATATTATGTATGTACATAAGAAAATCATGAATTTTAAGAAGAACTGTGACATACATAATATTAATACTAGAAATAAACATAAGCTCGCAGTGCCCACCACTCGGCTCCATAAAATAAAAACATTTTATAATAAACTGCCACAAAACATAACTGAATTATCTATTAACAAATTCAAGAGCTTTGTAGAGCGTAAACGCATCTCTAAAGCTTATTACAGCACACAAGACTACATGAATGATGAAACACCGTGGGATTAACTGCGACTGGAAATACATATATTTTAAAACAATGTTTAATTAATTGTGTTTTTTTCTGTTTTTGTACTTGCCAATTGTTTTGACACTTGGAGACCATTTACATCTCTAAGGAAAATGGTTTTAATTTAAATTTAGTTTTTAAGTTATATCGTGAGTCTCAGATTTTTTTTATATTTCTGTAAGATATTTAGTAAATATTCTCAGTTGTTGTTGGTCGAAAAGAGAAACTGGTGAGTTTCTTCCGGCGCTTCGTCTCACCAGAAGGTCAATACCCGAAGCGCCAAAAGAAAAGATGAGACATGTAAAAGAGCCTACTTGCAGAAATAAATTATTTTATTTTTATATTTATTTTATTTTTTTAATCAAATTGCACCAGTACCCTAGTCTTTCTTTTGACGCATTATTAGGAAATACTCACCAAATATAAAAATCAACCACTTTGCCATTTATCAATCGGCTTACAGATTAAAATAGGTATTGTGTTATAGACTTCATATTCATTCTAACTATTCAGTCCGTAAAGTAATTACTCTTAGATTGAATAGCAGAAGTCGAGTTGATTATCTAATTCGACACTGTCATTTTTAATTGTAAACTTACGAACGTAAACTAACCACTCGATTTTGTATGGCAGTCCTTTGAAAAAAATGTTATAGTCTCCGGCAGTGCCCCCGCCAAGTCGAGCAAGACAAAGACATGGCCGTACCATCCAATTCTCGAAGCCATTCAGGCCATTTTCAACCGCCTGTAATTTTGTGCTGGTTAAAGATAGAACCTTGAATATTCAGGTATATATAGGGCATAATATGACTTACATAGATATATTCTCAATAACATTCAATTTGAACTTGTAGTTTTAGAACTATTTATTGCACGTCAAAAGTTCCTTAATTTTGTAACTGATTTACTCTAGGGTACTTACTTCAAGCAGACCCAGAAGCTCCACCTTTTAAACATCATGGGCTAGACGACTAAAAAAACTGTTTAGTCCGTCAGTTACATTATTAAAAAATATTGTAAGTACCTACACGTATTTTTTTCTTTTGTTTGACTAACAAAAAATTACTTGGATAATGCTTAGAAGTTTCGAGTGACGTCACTCCCTGGTACAATTTTCACCGAGGAGTGACGTCACAAGCCCCCACTTCAGAAGTTTGATGTTCTATAACTTTGACGATTTTTAATATTTTGATAAATCAAAAAAATACGTGTAGCATATATTTCTATAATCTAACTGACGGACTAAATAGAATTATATAGTTTTAACCCAGTCGTCATTCCTATTAGTTTAAGCCTATCAAGTCATGCAAAACCTAAAAATATGGCAATTTCAGTCACCTTTCAAAGATATCCGAACTGCACAAGTAAATTTGTAATCCTCACAAACACATCAAACAAACACATGCGATTACAAAGTTTACGATTACTTTGAAGTGAAAATGAAAAATGGATTGGCATTTAATAAAAGAGGACCACTTACAAAAAGAAATGAGATCCCATCAAAAACATTACCTTCATGTAAAAAGACGCAAGTCTCTCAAGTCAACGCAGTTCTTCTGCAACAAAAAAGTTTTCAGATGTAATGTTAAACCAAGTCGGTTATTTTAGTCAGTACTGAGGAATGGTCCACAGAATTCGATTTCCACCGACTTGTCTATTATTTGACCGTGGAAGAACACATTTTACAGTTTTCTAATAAAGAATCCTAGAACTGAGTTGCAAGACTTGCATCTCTTTACATGTAAGTTCCGATTCGTAGAGAAGAGAAGGTTGATTGGTTCATTACCTTTCTATTCATATGCTTCGAAGGACATGTTTCACACACTAAGAAATATTGTTATTGCAAATACCAGTACCAAATATTTATCTCTTTAGCCGTGAACAATTTGTCTCGCGTTCCGTGATTCTCCAACGGAAGAACCACCGTTGGGATTATTAGTATCATCGGGTAAAAAATCTCTTTTCTGTATTCAAAACCGTTCAAAATATAATCAGGTATATGACGGTCACAACATATTATATAGGTGCTGCCTATGACAAATTGAGCACGGAGTCCATCGCACTATCGAGGCTAGCTCCTACTACCGTGTCTACTCAAAATTTAAAAGGATGCATTATGATTATTCCCATTATTTAACTGACGTAATTTTTGGGGTATGGGGTATGGTTTGGGGTACGGGGGCTAATCGTGAAAAAGTCCTTAAAATTCAAATATCACCCCGCACAAAACCTGATTGAGGAATACATGTGAAGTGGAGTCCAATATAAAGTTAACAAAGGAGACTGCCGACTTTTGGTACAAATATACTTAGTCATAATTGTGTCACAACCAAAACGATACCAAAAACTTTGATGTATTGGTTTAACCAGGTGGAATTTTTATTACGTAATTAATTTAAAATGGGAACATATCAATTAAAAAATAAAACCGATATTGCATGTCCTAGCCGCCACCATGAAAAATGTATGACTTCTTTAAATCTGTACGTGAATTGCACAAAATGTAGGTATAACCCTAACCGGACTCCTCATAATAAAATGGTAAGTAAACTAAAGAACTATTACATTACACAAATACACTTGCTAAAGAGAAGTAAACAACATTCCAAACGGTAAGGTCATTCATTTCAAACACTCGGCGTCAAGTTTAGAATTTCTGGAAGCCTTCGTAAAATTAATTATGCGACAAGTGCTCTCAAAGTGTTGAAAACGGAACTCCAACTGAACCCTTTTCTGGAACTGTAAACACTGGAATTTAATGATTTCAAATTAGTCCGGCGCTACGAAAATAAATCAAATTAAACATCGGCAGGCTTCGTGCGACTGTCGATTCGATCAAGTCGATCAATCAAATGTTTGTTGTTTGAACACCAAAAAATTAGATAGTCTATTTTTTAGGGTTCCGTACCCAAAGGGTGCCAATGAAACCCTCTGCTCTGTCTGTCTGGGAGTCACAGGAAGGTTTGGAACCGTAATAGGTAGACTTGAAATTTTCACAGACTATGTATTTCTATTGCCGCTAGAATAAGAAATAATAAAAACAAAATAAAATGAAAAAGAAAAGGGGTCGACATACAAGAAACGTGTTTGTGTTGTGTCGATCAGTCACACGACTGTATCTTTTGAACAGTTATAGAAAGAGACTTCCTTGTAATTTTCACTGAATGTGTATTTCTATTGTCGCTGAGAGATCAAATAATAAAAAGAAAATTCAATCAAGAATTAAAGGGGGGTCCCCATACCAGAAACATGTTTTTCTGGTGGTGGGGTATCAAATGAAAGGGCTTAATTTTTAGATTCCAAAACATTTTTTTTCTGAATTACGTACTTTTTGATACAGGACGAAAAACGGTTAAAAAACTACCATTCAACAACATCGTTTATTGTTTTTTTAATGGCTGAACGCCGTGATGCTGTGGCACAAATAAATGTAGAATGAAAATTAAAAAAAAAACAATGTATGTATGTAATTCCATTAAATGCCAAGTGTCAGGCCGCATCGGAAACGAGATACTTTGCAGCCTATTATAAGACACGTAATATTAACATTTCATTGCATGTTTGAGAAGATTTCTTTGGAACCGCACACTGCGCGACCATTTTGGTTCCAACGTCTGTGAACGAATATCCTGCTCATAGCGAGCAGTGCGGTGATAGAAGGTGGCCGTAGGCATCACGGCGAACAATTCCTCAGAACACATCCCATTATGCAAGCGATAAAATACATATAAGGAGGCTAAGTCTCTTCTTAGACTTAAAGGTATCGAACCTCTTCGGCTATAAAATAAATAAAAAATAAAAAAATAAAAATCATTTAATTCAGATGCGAGATCCATATCGTGTTAGTAACAAAACAAATATCTAGAACTTACAAACTAAATGTTAGTCTACTAAATACAATAATAAATTAGTTTAACCGCCCCGTACAAATGCCCACCCAGTACATTAACATAGGGCAATCAAGACGTCCAGCCAACGTGCTCAGGATGCCGTTTCCACTATTCCTCAAGCGTCTTAGCATTGAAGCGACCCTTTTACGCCGAATGGCATGGAATCCGTCAGTCTGTGCCTCTGCAAACATACCGGATGCACTACAATGGCGAGGGAGCTTAAACAGCATCCTGAATATGTTGTTATATTGAACACGCAACGTATTATAAATGCGCTTCGTATGCTTCACCCATAGACTGCATGAGTAGAAGGATGTGCAGAAAGCTCTAAATAGTGTCAGCTTAACATCCTTTGTACACCGCGCAAATCTACGTATGAGCATGTTGCCCCGCACTGCCAAGGACCTTCTTTCACGCTCGATATCAAGGTCATCGTCAAGATTATCCGTGACTATATGACCTAGATATTTAAATTTATTAACAACTTTGAGAGCCACACCGTTCAACAGTATCTCAGGTACATTTTGAGGATTGTATTTACGGGCCTTAAACACGACCATCTCACTCTTACTGGAATTGTACCTAAGACCGTGCCGATCGGCGTAACTCTCACAGATCGCAATCAGTCGCCTAATGGAGTTGATCGAGGGGCCCAGCAGCACCATATCATCAGCATAGTTTATGTTATTGACACATACTCCGTCTATATGGCATCCGATATGCATGCTGCTAAGCTCCTCAATCAATCCATTTATGTACAAATTAAACAGGACGGGAGATGTTAATCCGCCCTGTCTTACACCGCACTGAATTCGTCAGACCATTCTCCCGCCCACTTTACCTGATTGGTCTGATTGGAGTACCAACATTTAAGCAGAGAAACACATTCAGTAGGTACAGTTGTTTTACTCAGCTTATCCCACAGCAAACCATAGGCCACCAGATCGAACGCCCTCGACAAATCAAGGAAACACGCATATATTGGCGTGGTCCTATCCTTGTAGTACCTGATAGTTTGCTTAAGACATAATATTGCACTCTCTGTAGATAATCCTGCTCTAAATCCGAACTGCGCGTCTTGCAGTTGTATGTGACAACGAAGATGATTATTAAGCAAGCTATCAAGCACTTTAGCAAGCGAGATAGGGCTATAATTAGCGAAGTCTGACACTTCTCCCGTCTTACTTTTAAGAAGCGGTACCACCACGGTTTTCACGCTGTTCAGGAAGATAAGCATGTCGTAAGCAAAGCGTAAAAAACATCGCCAAAACTCTAGGCAAGTGGGGCCCCGCATATTTCAGATGCTCGATACTGAGACCATCGTGCCCCGGAGATTTTCCCTTCTGCATGTTTTTAATAATATTATTAATTTGTTTCGCAGAAAAAGTTATGGTATTTTCTCCCTCGGTGGTCTCATTATCGATTATCATGCCCTTAGAGGGTATGTGTGAAGCGGATACAGTAAACAACTGCTGCCTAAAAGAGTTCGCGATACTCCCTTTGTCACCTACTCCCCCGACGCTCATAGGGACGCCCGGCCTGACATTAAGTTTATTCGTATTTTTCCAGAATGTCTTGAAGTCCTTAGCTGAGTGGTTAGAGGCCAGGATATCGCTCCTTATTTGCTCCTGACGGTCCTGACACCATTTCAACATTGACTGAAAGACCTTCCGGCTGGTACACATTTCCTCATAAGCATTACCTTGAGGCGGCCGTCCAACTGAAATCCAAAATAAAAATTTATTTCTGGCATACCTGTGTGCTTCAGCAACATACTTATTCCAACCCGTTTGATTGCGTTGTGATGTTTTTTCTTGTGTTTCCTTATACTTGATTGCGTAGCCGTTTCAGTTAGTACATTAGTTATATTTGTATACAACTTATCAAGTACAATTAAATGGTCAGAATTCTTACAAACTCCGTCCGCACAAGCGGTAAATTCCGTGGGAAAGTGTAACTCTTTAAACTGCTCATGACAAAACGATTTATATAGGTCAACTTGAGCGACTACACGTTCTCCCCATATTACCCCCTCTAGAGGTGATTCGACTGTGTCACACTTTATTTGCACCTTACTCAAGTCACATTCAATAATAAGTGGCAAATGGTCAGACCAGTACACGCCCTGTTGCACCACCTAACCTTAACCTGTTACAGTGTTAACCTTAGTTACAGTTTCACGCGCCGATTTTGTCACAACACAATGGTCTAACCACCTGTTACAACCGTGTGCATCACTTATAAATGTAAAAGTACTGGATGTGATTCCTAAAATATCTACGTCTACACAATGCCACTGTTGTTCCAAACAGAATGCGTCTAATTCTTTATAAAATAATGATGTGGGATGCGCATTAAAGTCTCCTAACATATAGACCGCTTTATTGTCCTTTATAATGGCACTTATCTCACCAAGACACTCAGTAAAAATTGGGAGATTTTCCGTAGCGTTCACAGGCATATATACATTGAACACTAATACTGAACGATTTTGTAGACCTACTTTAATAACCGATAACCTAGTACTTTCAGTATCAATGACCGACACCGACTGAAAAACACTAATCCGCCACAGAATTCCTAGACCGCCAAACGGGCGACCTATCAGTAGCCCGGCACTTGTATCCACCGCCGAGCACCTCATGTACGCAAATTCATTACTCACTGAGTAACGGAATTTCCTCTTTCAGTAACCAAGTTTCTTGAAGTACTAGTATATCCGCCGACGCACAGAGTGACCTCAAACCCTCAATGGACCTTTTAAACGACATACAGTTGTAACTAATTAACCGGGTTGTATTAGCCATGTTTAGGTTTTGTTAAGGTACCACTTTCACTGTTTCGGCTAAGCGACTTGTCTTTCCCATCCTTAAAATCGACGAATCGTCGAAAAGATACAACTGCAGGCCATAATGAGTCATCCATAAAAATATTCAGTTTTTCATAGGTTACAAAAACTTTATATGAATGATAGTCCTTTGGCTTGCGCGATTTTATTTTAATTAACGGTACCTTTTCCCCGGTTTTTTCGTAAATGTATTCATTTCGTAACGAAACTGAGAAAAAGTAAAATCTCAGTTTCGTTACGATTTTCCCCTATATTTAGTATGGGCGTAACGAAACTGAGATATTCAAAATTTGTACGGAAGAATTGGGACATTTTTCACTACTTTTTTTTATTTCATAAATGAAAAGTGCTCGTGATTCTGAGTAAAATGGTATAAGACACACCATGATCAGACAAAAAAAGTAAAAGGTAATTTTTTTTCTGCAATTGACCCATTTTTGTTTCTTGAAATTTCTTAGGTTACTTTTATTAAACAATCGCAATCTAGCTATGAAACAAAAATAATTTCTACCGAAAAATTGAATGTTCACGTGGATTCTCAACGTTCTTTATGTATGTTTGGAGAACCAAACGCCTTGAATCACTGTAAAGGTGGGTTTAGACCAAACGAACAAAGAGCTAGAACCAGAGTAGAGCATTCATTTTTGATCTTTCAGTGTAAACAAAAGTTAGTTCTCAGCGTTTACACCACACGAATATCAGCGAGCAAGAATGCAACCCAAGAACTAGGATTCGAGAGCATATGCTCTAGAGATGTTTAGATCAGGCGAACGAGTGCCCGTTGCTCATTTGTCGGGTGTCTGTGGACTATGTGCACTATGTCTGATTCTGAGACTGAGATTGTAATTGCAAGTTTTTCATTTATCATCCTGACTCAATTGTGTTTTTATAATTTACAAAAGTCAGATTCCACAGACACCTGGCATTTTGGTAAGCTTCTGTCATTAGAAGACATTTTTCTTGAGACCAATCTATAATTACAACGATAGGTCAAGTCCCTCGAGCACTAGAACGCTTTGAAGAGACCGCTCCCCGAAGCGAGCAGGTCCGAACACGAGCGAACGCGCTCGGCGACTGTTCGTACGTTCGTCCGTCGTTTACATCAAGCGAGCGAGCATTCCACGAGCATTCTTAGAATCTTCGCAAAATAAGGAAGAACAACGAAAGAATGCTCTGTCTCTGTTTACACACAACGAATATGGTAGAGTGGGGGTAGAATGAGCATTCGCTCGTCTGGTCTAAACCCACCTTAACAAGCTCAGCGAGTCGACGTTCTAAGGTTACAGGGTTGAGGTCACTCTTGTTTGCGATATTTTTATTTTAAACTTTTTTCTACGACAAGAGGCAAGACGTGGGCAAGACACACTATCCCCAAACCCAGAAGGTAATGAGACAGCCTGTCAAACTGACATCTAGCAGGTGTTGTCATTGAAAAGTCTTAGGTCGTCCGGAAACGCGGCGGGCTTAACAAACACCCACCTCGGACAGGCCTCGAAACCGGTCCGCTATACTAGAGGAAGTCGCGACAGAGATGCTACCGCTCGCTTGAGAATCGAGCCCCCCCCCACCATGACTTCAGCGAATCGAGGGGTCCCGTCTTTACCGGGAAATTTTCAAACCTAATGTTTTAAAACCTTCGAAAAACTGTGACATAACAGCGGAAAAAAGCTCCGCAAACGAAATTTTTGCTACGCCGAAATAATGTTTTTTTTAATTCCACCTCCGCATCCTACAGCACAATAAATCTAGTAAGTCCATTTTCAAACAACTACAGTAATTTATGCAAGACAACGTTAATCCCATAATGATTCAATTAAAATGTGCTGCCTGTAAAAATATTTAACTAAAAACGAATTGCCAAGTCTTTGATATACTTTATTAGATTTATTACGTAATTGTGTATGTTTCATATTTTCTGATGCGAAATGAATGTTCATTCTCAGAATATTCATATCACCAATAAATATCTTGTATGTGAATTATTATGAGTCATTTTTTCACTTTATATCTGTACTCTGATCTAATATGCTGGGCAAAAGTAGTAAAACCTTCGAAATACTGTGGCAAAACGCGGTTAAGAAGTGAAGACGGGAAAATGAATTCGTGTCCATCAGTAATTTCCAAAGTATATGCATACGGAATCTTAGCAACGCCAAAGGCATAGTCCTCACTGCCCCCGGCAGCTGGGTACCACTGCCCTGCACTCATCACTTTTAACGGTTTCCCTCCCGCATTTTCTACGGTTGTGGAATACATTTTCGCAAGCTTATGTAAATTCTCCCATCCAGATGGCAGCTCATCCCCTGTATAACCCCAAGGGTACACTAAGTAGTTCCCGTATGAGTGAATGCTCACACACAGTTTAATTCGATCCGAGTACTCATGCATCACATTGCGAACTCTTCTTGATTCTCTTTCAGAGAAAGCCTTTCTTCCTGCGAAAACTTGTGGGTCACAAGGGTCCAATGACATCCCGCTGACTGCCCACTGGTAGTCGTAGTTCCGGTTGATGTCCACCCCATAACACCCTCGCACCCTTGTTCTTGATCTCGATTTTCTCCACAAGCGGTGCTGTTAACATAATTTATCAATAGTAAATGGACCATTCTACTTTTCGACTTTAATAAATATATATAAACAATAATACAATACTAATATTAACTTAATATTTATCCTAAACTAAAATAATTGAATTAACTAAGACTAAACTAAACCTTCACAAAAAAAAAATTATAAATGTAATTTTTTTTTTTGTTGCAACTAAACAGCAAGTGCCTAAGTACCTAAGTACTATATGAAAGAAACATGATGCTTCTTTATTAGTTTTTTTAATGCGGGTAAATTACACCACATTTACATTATATAGACAAAAGAAACCAAAGTACATAGAAAAATAAAATGGCTCTCTCTATGGTCCAGACAAGGAATCGAAGCCGGTACTTCTGGATGTCCTTTGACTTCTGTATCATTCTGGTTTAAAGTTACTTTTTTAGTTCAAATGGGAATAGAAACTCGTCGGCCGACGAGTTCTTGGTCGAACCGATTACCACTTGCGTTTTGCAGTTCGACGAGCTATATTGGATGTTTTGGCTCTTCTAATCTTTATTTCTGAATCGCAAAGAAGCTTTCAACATGGCCCTTTTCATCGCTTTTTTCTACACAAAGTTCTGGTAAATGCAGGTATTTCACCAAATTAACCCTGGTTATAATGGTTTTTGATCTCATTTTTCTACACTTACGAATCTATTTAGGGATGTAACGATACATAGTTTTGCCGATACGATATATTGTAGTAAATATCGGCGATACCGATACCGATACCGATATCTTAGCTAAATAATGAAGTATGAACTTCAGATATTTGTATGTCCTTATTATACCTAAAACTTGGCTATATTTAACAGAGAGTCAACCTCGAAAGTGTAAAGTAAAAATATTAGAAAAATATAGATTGTCAACTCAAAATTCAAATTTATTTTTTAAAAAGAACCAAAGATTGAATTAACATAGTAATTGTCATTGCACAAGGTAATAGACCAATACATACAATAAGTCAGTAATTGAAATTATTTTTTGCAGATTTTTTTCATACAGCAAATTCTTCTCGCGTTCTTCAAATATCGGTGGTATATTATCGGCGATACCGATATATCGGCCGATATATCGGTATCGGTATCGGTATCGTTACATCCCTAACTCTATTGGACAGTTTTTATACCTATAAATTATTGATTTATAACGTTCATCATCATCGGTTCATCGATGAGTCGTCGATTGTGAAAAATAGGTCGTACCTTGAAACACGAACTCCCACAACGAAGGGTCTTACGTTTTCTGCCTGCATCGACCTCTGGGAATGAGATGAGCCAGCAGAGAGCTTTAAGTCTACTTAACTCGCTAATCCTAGACTAAATAGGTAACCCAAAAATATTTTGAAAAATAATTTGAATTGACTAGGAAATAAATAATTTCACATATAAGATGTAATGTATTTGTATTAGTACTTACGTCAGGATGCACTCGCGAGAATTCATAGCCATCTGGATTGACCAAGGGGAGTATGTACCAGTCCACTCCCCTCAGTTTGTGTGTTGGTCCGTTTGCCAACCGGTCGATGATGTAGAAGGCCAACGCAGGCGCCGCCCATTCTCGGGCATGTGCACCTGTAAATAAATGCTACTGTTGCGTAATCACCCCATTTGTTTACAATATTAAATGAGTCTCCGAAATACCTAAGTAGGTCTTCTTACCACCATTTTTTTTGCATAAATTAATTTTTTTGCACAAATTCAATTTTGCTCTGAGTGCGGTATCAAATACAAGACGTCTAGGAAGAATATCGGGCATATGTTTTAGCTCTTCTAACAAATACCTGATAGTCTTTCTGGACACCTTGTATAATCAAAGTATGAAACATGAAAAAAGAAGAAAAAGAAGACAGGCACCATATCACTTGGAAATTAAAGTCAGCTCTCACCAAGCAACATGCTTCATCAACTACACCTATAAAGATAACGCTTGATTCTTTACCTGCGTCAATAAAAATGATCGGGTTGTTAGCTTTGTGGTTAGCGGAGATCTTGACCAGTGTCATTTCGCGTCCTTCGTAACTTTCACCAAGTGTCTGTAGCTGAACTCGCTTGCGGCGTTTCTTGGAAATGTAATGAATGTGTCTTGACATCTAAATCAAAAGAACATTAATAATAACTTAATACGCTCATGATACGCAAAAACGCCCATAAATATTATATTTTAGAAAAACCGGTTCTGCAGCTGAGAGTTTATCGCGTTTACGAATATTGTTAATAAGTACACTCTCACAAAAAACGTCCTTTTGGATTCCGAAAGTCGTTAGTTAGAGCCTAAGTTTTTGTTTGGTAGTTCGCTATATGAGTGTAGTCCTTCCGATTATCACCCGACAGTGATTTGTTTGATAATGTTATACTCCCTGGTCCAACCTATCGATGAACTGTATGTAACCTTACCCTGCATTATGATCCCCAAACCTTTTGGTTTTTCTTCACTAACTAGAATTACAGAACAAAACTCACTCCTATACTTACAGCATCATAACTATTATAGTCGAATAAATTGAAGGGAAGTGATGATTTTAGTTTCTTCTTTGATTTTAGTTCTAAAAACCTGCAATACCATGAAAGAGTTCAAATAATTTCAAATTTTCAACACCGAGAAACCACGTTTTCTAACCTCGTGGGCTTGTGCCCAAGAGTGAATGTTAAAGAAATATAACAGCGAAGAAAATCATATGCTATTACTTATTGTAAAGTCTTATTAATATTCAGTTTTATACAGCAATAGCATAGATGAATACGAACCTGCCATAATGGTTTGTAAGCTTAATGGGCATCAAATGACGATTGGCAAATTTGACTATCGCGTGCCTCTTTCGTGGCGATACCAAGACGTCAGTGGCATCGTGCAGGCCATGGCTTCTTTTAAAGATATCCACTTCTTCCGAACCGTTCTTGTTCTTGAAGAACTTCACCAAAGCGTCTAACTGACGCTCGTTCCGTGGAGTAATTTTCAGAAGAGTATAACTGTGAAGAAAGCGAAAATACGTATACATTTCTAATTGTCGGTGATAAGATAATGTATTTTAATTGGTTCTCGGACTTTCATGTCTTTTAATTCATTTTAAGTACCTATAAATAAGTGTTACAATTTAAAAAGGAAAAGGTACAGAAGTTCCCTATAGTCGCGAATACAAGCACTAAGAAACGCTTTTCGAAAATGTATCTCCGATGGAGTTGAGCACAACACTATCATGTTGCGCACGACTTTCATATTTTTGGAGGTATTTAATTGAAACATACTTATCATATTTGTTGATTGCAATAACCTGCCAGCAAAATCCAAGGGCACCTTTAATAAATGAAAATTAAATTTAGGCAATGGCTTGAGTCATCAGGGTTAATTGAACAAAATGATAATCTTATTCCTTTGTGTGACGAAAGTTATCCTAATAAATTGTATGGGCCGTTTTTAGATCTATTTTAGTTGTAGCTTATTTAATTTAGTTTTAGTTTTTAGTGTATATTATATACTAAAAACATATATATGTATATTTTAATTTCAACAAAGGAACAAGATTAACATTTTGTTAAATTAATCCCTTAAGTACGAACATCTTTTTCTGAAAATTATCCTCTTTAGACCTTACTTAAATATGAAATTATTTCGATACAGTATTAGGAATACTCACCAAATATAAAAATCAACCACTTCGCCATTTCTCAATCGGCTTACAGATTAAAATAGGTATTGTGTTATAGACTCATTTTCATTCTAACTATTCAGTCCGTAAAGTAATTACTCTCAGATTCAATAGCAGAAGTCGCGTTGATTATCTAATTCGACACTGTCACTTTTAATTGTAAACTTACGGACGTAAACTAATGACTCGATTTTGTATGGCAGTCCTTTGGAACATTTAATAATTATTCTACATTTGTGGAAAGCAGGTTCGGTTTGTAGAGAATGATGTTTGGTTCATTACATTTCTAATCATGTTCTTTGAAAGACATATTTTACATACACTAAGACTTGCAAATACCGCTACCTAATATTTATCTCTTAAGGCGTGAACAATTTGTCTCGCGTTCCGTGATTCTCGAACGGAAGTTGGAATTATTCGTATACTATCGGTTCTAAAATCTCTTTTCATTATTTAAATCAAATTCAGTAAAAAATAACTACGTTTAGGTATATTTGGTTAAAAAACCGACGAGTAATAAATAATTCTTTTTTTTATTTTGTATGGAACGTATACAAAAAAACAGAATACCTCAAAAAGTGCAACGAAAACCATAATCGTATCCTGATCCTCCAGCATGAATATACAATTATTTATGATTATTTGACGTACTCAAAATTTACCAGAAGGTTGCGTGTTTTTTTTAAATAAAAAAAGTTGTGCTTTAGGCCTCATATTTGAGTTAAAATGTACAGTGGGTGTTATTTTTACTGGGAAACATTTAAAAAAAATATTTTAAAATAAGATGCAGTTGCAAAACATTTAATAATACATACACTATATTCATACAGCTACTTAAAAACCTTGGTGATACACTTAATACCTATACGTAATTTTGTGCTTTTGATTACCTAATGAGCACATTATCATCCAGCCGAAGGACTTGATTTATTTGTTTTAATCACATAATGGGTATTTATATTAACCAAGCCCACCGAGTGCACACTCCAAAGATCTATCATTAAGATGGCTTTTGATTGCGACATTATGTAACTTTTCGTTTCCAAATTCCTCCTTAATTTTCTGACCGAATACTTTAAAACCTTCGAAGTACTGAGACATAACGGTGCGAAGTAGGTTTGCAGGAAAGCTGAATTCGTGCCCATTAGTCATTTCCAAAGTATAAGCATACGGAATCTTAATAGCGCCCAAGGCATAGTCGTCACTAGCCCCGGCAGACGGGTACATTTGCGCTCCACTCATTACCTGCAGGGGATCTCCTCCCGCTTCTACCACAGTCTTCGAAAACAAACCAGCAAGTGTATTTAACTTCTCCCAGCCATGTGGCAACACATCTGCATAATTCCAAGGGTAGAGTAAGTAGTTTCCGTAAGTGTGTATTGTGACATACATTTTGATTCGATTGGAATACTTTTTCAAAATTTTCTGGACTACTCTCGATTCTGGCTCGGAGAAGGGCCCAGGTCCAGCGAAAGTTTGCTCGTTACATGGGTTAAAAGATGAGCCGCTAACACCCCACTTGAAGCCGAAGTTTCGGTTCAGATCGACTCCAAAGCAACCCTTCTCTGTTGTATTTGATCTCGTTTTTCTCCACATACGGTTCTGTTAAATAGAGTTTATATTTGTAAATGATAGAAAATTTGGGCACAAAGTTCACTTACGATTATATTATATATATTTTTAAACAGAAACTTATTTAAAGCAACAACATACCACGCTGGTAGGTACCCAACTGGATTTGAAAATTTATCTTGAGTATGGCACAGAATAAATATTAAATAGTACTACGTACAGAACCCTACGTCTAACAAAACCCTACGTTTGGGTTACAAAAATACGCCGAATCCTACAATCTCGCTCTAACTCCTAAAACGCGCTATTTCTGGTCGCCACGCCCACCGCTAGGGTTATCAACAAAAATAAACTTCTCATTACAGATTGAGTTTCATAGTAAATTACACGTAATTATGGCGTTAATAATAGCATCTGATTTTATAAATAGTCGAAATAATATAGTGTTTCGAGTAGGTTAGGTATTCTTTTCCGTGGTGCACAAAAAATGTTTTTATTATTATTATTTACCTATAGGTACCCAGTGCTTTCTACATTGTATAATATAGGACTTAAAAGGAAAAATGTAGCTTTTTCTTTTCATACGAAATAAATAAAACAATGATAGAATTTCCTGTCGGCGACTCGGCGCGTGACAACCACTGACTAGCCTAATGCATGAGGCAAGAAATAATAATAATTACCGCGCAATAGAATCGCGGAGTGACATACGCCTGATGATGGCTCGTAAATAAGAGAATATGGTAACATGCTGAGAGAATCACCGGCGGCGAGCGGCAGCGGCGAGCGGTGGCCATAGGTGGGAGTAGAAAGTCGGAGTGCGGTTTCTCGCTCGCACCTATGGCCGCCGCCGCCGCTGCCGCTGATCGCGCAATAAAAGAGCCCAAATTCTAAATATTGTTAGTCCCAAATTCTAAATATTAAATATTGTTGGTCGCGCAATGTCCTGGCCAGGCGGCTAGATGAGATAAGCTAGCGGAAGACTTTAGCCTATGATACAATTCACAATTTCGAAGTTAATGTCGTCCTTAATATAATTTGACCTGAAAACTAGTAATAAGTTAATACCAGTCCGCTCGTCACTTCAACTTAAACAGACCACAGCTGTGACCTCCGATTACCGACTGTTATTACTAGTTCCCGGGTCAAATTATATTAGGCGTGATTGAATCATTATCCCTGCTCCCGTCCCACTTTATGCGGGATCGGCACTAGTTTTTTTCTTCCTCTCTCCTCTACCATTCGTCATCTCAGCACTCACCCCTTTCTTTCTGATTTCGTCCTTCACACAATCCGTCCATCGCTTTTTTGGCCTATCAACTGCTGTCCGTCCGTCCCTCGACATGTATCCCTAACAATCTTTTATATATATGACTTTGGTGATAGACCTTATCTACCTCTGAAAACATCTCTATCTTTCTCTTTTGCACCGTGAGTACACTGCTCACTTGTTTCCATTTTATATTTAAGTGTCGTGTAATAAAAACCGCATCAGTAATTAATTGGATTGTGTTTAATTTCGAAGACACTACTTTCATCCCTCCTCATTACATGCCCATACCACGCTAACCTACTGCTCCTCAACTTTTCCGTCACAGATGCTACTTATAAATTTCTCCTTATATACTGATTTATAATCCTATCCTCTCTCGTCACTCCACACATCCATCTCAGCATTTTCATCTCGATGCAGCAGAGATGAGAATGCTGGATGGAAGTGTACCCATTCTTCTCTCATCCGTCACTTTTATTAAGCTATATTCTGATCCAAACATTATGACAAGTCTTACGTTCGAGGTTTCAAGGATAAAATTGACTGGCGAAGCCTGCTACCCTGACACTGTAGCTGTAATCAACCTGCTCCTCTTTAACTCTATCTGTTTTCAGCCTGCCCCTCTTTTTCTCTAACTATAATCAGCCTACTACTCTTTAACTCTACCTGTAATCATCCTGCTACTCTTTAACTCTACTTAACTATTATCTTCTCTAAGAAAACCTCAGAATTTTTTTGATTAGATTAGATTTCACGTGTAATATGTTTTAGCACTCACATGTTTTCGCGAGTATTCGTAGCCATCTGGATTGAGCAAGGGCAGTATGTACCAGTCCACACCACTGAGTTCATTTTTTGCTCCGTTTGCCAATCGGTCAATGATATACATGGCCAACGCAGGCGCCGCCCATTCTCGGGCATGTATACCTTTAAATTTATGCAAATATTTTATACCTATAGCTTGGCATTTTCGTTGGTGACACTCCCATGGTCCGCGCGGGGGGCGGAGTACGATGACGTATTGATACACACGATGCGAATTACGTACGGATATGTCTGCCGATATCCCTAAAGGCCAGAGCAGTCTTTCGATGCTTTCTAGCTGCAAATGCAGTTTGAAGGCAGATTGTTTGCAGTAAAAATAACTGCACGCCGACTGCAAGCGGACTGCGAAGTTGGTTCACAATTTTGATGCAGTTATTTCACCTAGAAAAGAACTGCCTTCCAACTGCACTTTTGCAGTCAGAAAGCAATTTTTAAAATAGGTATATATATACATTATGCACGATTTGTCTGGCTCCACATCCAATAATTTTTCCGATCCGCAGACTCATCTTTGCGAAGTTATCTCGTGTGCTTTTTGTTATGTGCAGCTATGATTATGTACACGCGTTACCGCGACCGGTGTCGGCCGCCCGACTGAACTGAGCTCTTGTCAGGCGGCCCCCGCCGCGCGCACACCTCATAGCACCCCCGCTGTCGCCCCGCCCCCGTCGCACGCGGACCATGGGAGTGTCACGAACGAAATTGCCAAGCTATAGTGGACTAGTGGACAAAATTGCAGGCAAATGGGCGATTCTCCGAGCGTTTTGACCGCGCGGTTTGACAATCATTGTTGTCCGCCGATTATTTACTATAACGAAAGGACAAATCGTGACAATTTTGATAAAACTAGACTTAAACTCGGGAATGTTTTTCGGTTTCATAAAAAGTTAACTCTAGGCATCGTTTTTTTGAACAATATTTACTGAGACAATAATGACGAAAATAAATCGCCGTAAAAACGCTGAATATTGGCCCAAATTCGTTCGCGGAGGTGAAAAAAGTCGAATAAAAAGTCTGCAATGTATTAACCGGAGTCATAATCTACCTGTATACCAAATTTCATGGAAACGGGCCCGGTAATTTTTGCGCCATTCTTTTTGCGTCATTTTTCCATACGTACACTTGTTTGGCGGTAACGGGACGGAAGAGCGATATTTTTATGAAAAAATTGGGACACTTTTTTTCTTCTATCAGATAGTACGCGTGATTCTGAGTGAAATTTCCAAGATGATGTAAAATTTCTCAGGTCTAAAAAAAAGTTAGTGTACAACTTTAAAAAATGGCCCTTTTACGTAATACGGGAACAAACATGACATATCGAAATTTTAAGGGAGTCTGTAGATAAGCAATATTCCTCGATCATATCTGTGCCTAGTGCTCAGTTACAAGTCATAATATACTGTAAAAGGCATTATATTGTAACTTACGAAAATTATGACAAACAATGCATTACGAGTAAGTATGCCTTTTAAAATTTATGGGAGACAATAGTTATGGACATCCCTCTTGGATATTTACCTGCGTCAATAAAAATGATCGGATTTCGAGCATTATGGTTAGCAGAGATCTTAACCAGTGTCATTTTACGTCCTTCGTAACTATTACCAGCTGTCTCCAACTGAACTAACTTCGGGTTGTTCTTGTAAAGAGTTTGAATGTGATTTAACATCTAAATCAAAAGAACATTTTTAATAATGTTATAATATGCCACCAACATGCCTGGTGGCATACCCAGCGAATAGTTGTGCCACCGGGCTTGCCGCACAAATGAGCCTCTGGCACACCACTAGTATGGTCCCTGGCCAATCTGGCCATACAGCATACCCGCGCGGCAAAAACCGCCGACATTTAACATTAACTAATTAGAATAGTACAGAACTAATTCCTATACGTACAGCGTCATAAGAGTTATAGTCGAATACATTGTAACGCAGTGATAATTTTAAATTTTTCTTCGCTTTTGGCTCTAAAGTCCTGAAAAACCACAAAAAGTTTTAATAATCCCCCAATCTCTGAACCAGGAAACCAAATTTTATGCGCGGGAGTTTGCTAGTTACCGCGGTTGGCAAAGCAGCTTGCAGAATTTTAAGGGTCATTATTTGAGCGTTTTACGCGCGTCATTTGTAAATATCCAGGACTCCTAAAAAATATTATGATGTCATTAAAATCTGCAGGAATTTCTACAAAAATATGTACGCGCGTCACTTTCGTGGACTATTATTATTTCGTGGATTATGAGAATAAAATCTCAAAGAACTTCGGCAAAAATGTGACCACGAAAGTGAAGCGGGCGAAACGTTTAAATAATGACCAAGAATTTTAAGTTTGGATTGCTATGAAAGATTAAAAAAATGCCAGAGGTTGAGTTTCAAATAGTACATTGTGTATCAAGGGCGGTAGGTAAGGAATTACAAACGAGTGTTTGTTACAAGCCCGCGGCGAAGCCAAGGGCTTTAATAACACGAGTTTGTAATTACTTTACCGCCCGTGGCACACACAATGTTTTTCATCACACTTGTGAGGAAATCTAATTAAAATTAACCTTACTTAACCTAAATAAAATTGTAAAACTGACACTACTGACAGTGACATTAGTGACATATCCATAGACAATGCGAAACGTTCGGAAACCATAGCGGTACAGACCTAAAACGCTTGATTTTATAATTGCAAAATACTGAAATACACTATTGAAACATTTAATTAATGTTACAGAAATATGTGTTTACATGTATTTGCAATAACAGTTCTCTTTAATTAAATATTTCAGTGATAAAAGTTAAAAAAGTAAGTTGGCGTTTCCTTTGAACATGACAAATAAGAGTAAAACAGAACCAGCGTTTCAAATTTAAAAAGAAAACCATTACGCCCTAGGGCGTAATAGGTCATTTACCGCCCGCAAAACCTACGTGTAATGACACCATTTTCGAGCAAGTCTGATGAAAAACATATTTTATAGCTTTTCTTATGACTTATGATATTCAGTCTAAAAAACCGGACAAGTGCGAGTCGGACTCGCCCACCGAGGGTTTTTTTTTTTTTTTTTTTTTTATTCACGATAGGTAAGCATTTGACTTTGATCTCACCTGTTGGTAAGTGAAGATAAAGTCGTTGATGGAGCATGCTTACCTAGATAGTGCCTATTCACTCTCGATCTCGGTTTCGTAAAAAATTGTAGGTACGAGTAACGAATGTACACAGTGCCAAGAACCCGACTGTTGGGTTCATTTTGTATGGGAATTTGAGAGCTTATCTCTGAAAGTGTTATTAAAGTGCCCTATAAATTTTGATTTCCTTAATAAAGTCTATTTTTTATGATTTAATTAAAAATGTATAATTTTCAGATTTTTTCCTTTCTTTGATACCTCAACCCATTCCCGAGATAAAGGGTCTTGACAGACGGACAACAAAGTGATCCTATAAGGGTTCCGTTTTTTCCTTTTGAGGTAATAATGACCCTAAAAAGCGAAAAAAAATTGAGAAATACGAACTTGCCATAATTGTTTATCATTTCAATGGGAATCAAACGACTATTGGCAAATTTGAGTACCGCATGCCTTTTTCGTGGCGACACCAAGACATCAGTGGCATCGCCCAGGCCATGGCTTATTTTAAAAACATCGACTTGGTCCGAATGTACTGAGAAAAACTCCAACAAATCCTTTAACTGTCGATCGTTCCGTGGAGTAATTTGTAGGAGAGTATAGCTGTGAAAAAGGTACATAATAAATCGTTTTACATGAGGCCAATGGTGTGGGAGGTTCAGCTCCTGGCAACTAAGTCTAGCAGTGATTGAAATGTAGAAGGAATCTACTCACTACTAACAATTAACATCCCAACGCGTTGGGTTAGGTTAGTAAAATATAAGGGACCGTTGCAACGGTCCCTTATATTTTACTACTGCGCAATCAAGGTCACGGTCAAGAGCTGTAATGATGTATTTTAATTTCTCGCTTTGTAATTTCTCTCATAATCTCTAGTATATGTAATGAAAGTCGCCTTACGCTTTTCAAAGAATGGAAACAACACAGGATTATTTTTTTAGGAGCTGACAAACTCGCAACCCTTATGGGCATAGCGATTGTCGGACCGGGTGGTCGGGCGTGGCGTTCCCTGGGGTCGGACCAGGTCGCTAGCCGGACTGGGTGGGTGCCGAACCAGGTCACCTTGTCCCGGTCCACCTCGATAGGATCGGACTAAGTGGGGGCCTGAACGCCTGGAGTCGAACCGGTCGTTTGGCCAGGGCCACCTTGACTTTTCGCTGATTGCTCAGAGTGCGCAACGGACCAGCGGGAAGGATGAAGCGAATCATCCTGTCCTTATGTGAACGTGTGTATCGAACTAATGGGAGTTTTAGCTGCCGGTTCGCTAAAACCTAGCCCAGCTAAGAAGACTCCGGCAAGAAACTTAGCTGAGCCCGAGCAAGGACGGAGTAAAGTTAAACCAAGGCATTCGGGTCCTGAGGCAAGTCGGGACGCGGCCCTTGTGTGCTGTTGTCGCGAGGAGGTCGACCCCGCCGGACACAGGAGTTACTTACATAACGAAGCAAGGACGGAGTAAAGTTAAACCAAGGCATTCGGGTCCTGAGGCAAGTCGGGACGCGGCCCTTGTGTGCTGTTGTCGCGAGGAGGTCGACCCCGCCGGCGTTACACAGGAGTTACTTACATAACGAAGGCAAAGATTAAGATGTTGAAAATACATATCCAAAGACCATTTTGCAAACATAGTTATAATTATAGTTATTTGATTTAAACATACTTATCATATTTGTTCGTCCCAGTAACTTGCCAGCAGCATCCTAGGACACCTTTAATAGAATTGATATTAGAAGGCGTACCGTCTAAAGTCTTTGGACCTTATTATGAGATGTACTACAATTTAAAATACTCACCAAAAATAAATATCAACCACTTCGCCATATCTCAATCGGCCTATTATTTAAAATAGGTAGCGTTATACTTTTATAAATGATGCTTGCATCATCATTCCAACTATGCAGTCCGTAAAGTACTCTGAGATTTAATAGCAGAAATCAAGTTGATTATATAATTCGACACAGCAATTTGTGATTGCGAACAAACATAAACTAATCATTTGATTTTTTATGGCGGCCCTTTGAGAATAAAAAAAATCGGTTGTCTGTAAAGTCGGTTTACTGACGATAGTCGAACGTGATAACGTTGACCCTGACTTTGACTTTGACTGAAATTGACATTGACTTTGACTTTGACTGACTTTGACTTTGACTGACTTTGACTTTGACTTTGACTTTGACTTTGACTTTGACTTTGACTTTGGCTTTGACTTTGTCTTTGACTTTGACTTTGACTTTGACTTTGACTTTGACTTTGACTTTGACTTGGACTTGGACTTGGACTTCGACTTTTTTCCCAATAAGCTGCTACAATGACATTGACACGCTAAAATGATGGCTAAGTGGCCAGTGTAAATATCTGCCGTTCCACGAATATAATGTCAAAGCCCCGCAAGGTAACGGCAAATGACGTCACACTTTTTCGTGCGTGCAGCCGGCTTCATCGAATTATAAGACGTTATCACGTCAAAAATTAAATAACGTTTGAGGAGAACAGGCACCGATCGTATTGAAGGAGGATAGGTACAAAACAAACATTTCCTCTTTTTTTTCTTTGGAAATTTATTTTAAATGTTATATGTTCGTTTGTTCTCTCATAACTCGAAAACTACTGAACCGATACGAACATGTAGGGTATCGTTACATTTGCCTTGATTTAATGCGGGGCTAAAGGCTAGTTAGTTTAATAAGGTGTACTCAATAAATTCAAGGACTAAAAAATAAATGTCATCGGATTGTATCGGGGTGGATTTCACAGCGTTTCAACCGCCGTCATCACCAATTCCGAAATTTCGGCGAATCACTTTAAGAATGTCCCATTATTTCGATAAAATCCGAAAATAGTACCTACTTTTTTCATGTTTCGATCAAAAATTATGTAATTTTTAAAAATATGTCATCATAATATCGGGATTGGTGATGACGGCGTTTGAAGCGCTGTGAAATCCACCCATCGAATTATATATACCGATTACAGAGGGGCGAGCATACTGGCAGCAATGTGTCAGTTTTATTCCAAAGCAGCCAACAAAAATAACTAAAAAGTCGTAAATAAAAAAATTACACAAGGTCCTTGAGTACCTAAGATTCCACCAAACTCACATAAATTGCTACTTACCTTTCAGAAAACGCTTGGAATATTTTGTGGAGAAATCGTGGGAATACTTCAAATATTATGGGCTACAAGTATAGTGAATGGGGTATATTTTGTTTTATAACTTAAACCTATACGTACAGTGTCATAAGAGTTATAGTCGAAAGAATCGTAACGCAGTAATAATTTGCCTTTCTTCGCTGTACATTCTAAAAACCTGAAATACAACAAAGGATTTTATTGTTCTATTTTATTTCTTACGCTAAGATACTAAATATTACAAGCAAGAAGGTATGCACCAGAGAGTGAGTGTTATTAAGAAATCTTACCTACGGCAAAAGAAAACCGATGTTTTTATTTATTGTCAACTAGTATTTATATTTACCCGCGTTTTCTTTTGCATTACTCCCGTTATCGACTCAAGGGAACATTGTACAGTCGAGTTCATTTACATAAACACATTTACGGGAACAAAAATATCTGAACACGACCCTAATATTCTCAGGAGTATAAAAGCGTGCTCAGATATTTTATTCTCATACATACAGGGCGTTTTTGGAGTCATGTAGCAGGAGTGAACGGGGTACTGGGGAAGGTCACACTGAGCAACTTTCACTATGGGGACAACCACGAAATCCTCTTTACCATTTCTCAATCAACCTATGAATTAAAATAGATCTTGTGTTATAAAACTAACATCATTTTGTCCTAACTATTCAATCCGTAAAGTTAGTTAAGTTGATTATAGAACCCGACACAGTCATCTATGATTGCGGACTTACGTAAACCAATTACTCGATTGTGTATGGCAGTCCTTTGAAAATTGAATAATTGTCTATTTAATGTTTGGGGAGAACAGGCACGGTTAGCAAAGACGGATCATAGCTACATTCATAAATACATCTTTATTCAAACAGTTGTTGACGCGTTCTTGTTTGCATGAATGAATCCCTCTGTAACTCTTGGAATTAAACAGGGCTGGTTCAGATATGGTATTTAATGGACTGCCAAAAGTTAACAATGTCATATGAAAACAAAAGTCTATATAAAATACAAAAACGTATAAAAAGGTAAAATTATATCAAAAGAGGTGCGTCAGGCACATTCCTCCCTTTTTTATTAAGCCACCAGCTTCACCAGCTTCCGGAGAGGCCGCCGCAGGATGCCCGCTAAGGTACTGATGTCAGCCACGCGTACAATTTGATCGCGGCCTGGGAACAGAGCCGTTACTCGTCCTCTAGGCCAGGAGCCTCTTGGCATGTTGCCGTCAGCCACAAGTACCAGGTCCCCAACTGCAATGCTGGGTACTTCTCCTCGCCCGCGTCTAGGGATCAGTGTCGGTAGATACTCTTGCATCCAACGCCTCCAAAAATGGTCGGCTAATCGAACAGCCTTGCGCCAGCTGCTTCTTGAAACGAGGTCAGAGTCTGATAATGATGCTGGTATTGGTCGGCCTGATGATGAACCGAGCAGGAAATGCATAGGGGTCAGCGCCTCTTCTGTGTCAGGCTCGAGAGAAACGTGTGTCAGCGGGCGCGTGTTGACTAGCGCCTCCGCTTCTGCAAGAAGTGTGCGTAGCACCTCGTCTGTAGGGGCACGTTCTGTCAGGGTCACCCTGAGAGCCACTTTAACGGTCTTAATCAACCTTTCCCAGGCACCACCCATAAACGGGGCACCTGGGGGCACGAAACGCCAGTTAATCTTTTCTGTCGCTGCATACTGGGTTGTAGCGTCAGCATACAGGTCTCGGAGTTCTCTGTTGGCACCTACGAAGGCTGTTCCGTTGTCTGACCAAATCTCTGAGGGAACACCTCGCCGCGCGACGAATCTACGAAGGCTCGTGATGGCGGAGTCAGCAGACAAACTGTCAACAACTTCCAAATGGATGGCGCGAACGACAAGGCACGTGTACAAGGCGACGTATCTTTTCTCTCGTCTGCGGCCGATGGAGACCTGAACCGGACCAAAATAGTCAAGCCCGGTGAACGTATAGGGCCGCTTGTGGTGCGCTAAGCGGGCCTCTGGTAAGTCCCCTGTGGGTGGCTGGAATGCCATAGCTCGGCGAATACGGCAGAACTGGCAGTGGAAGGCGACTGTGCGGACGGTACTCCTCAGGCTTAGTAAATGATAGTCCTGGCGTAGCTCATTCACAACTGTCTCTGTGTTGGCATGGGCGGCCTTCCGGTGATAACGTTCTACCAGCAGGCGAACAGCGGGATGTCTTCCGTCAAGAACGATGGGGCGTTTGGTCTCATCGCGTACTAATAACGCTGCCGAAATGCGGCCAGATAAACGCATCACTCCGTCATCGTCGATCAAGACAGATAATTTAGACAGGCGGCTGGTGTGTGGCAAAGGTTGCGCTGGATGGCGTTGGAGGTGCACCATCTCGTTGGGGAAAGAGTCTAGTTGAGACCTTCGCAGTATATGCGTCTCTGCCAGACGTATATCGGCGGCAGTCAACTCTGCAACCGGCGCACGAGAAGGGTGCGGCGGTGCGAAGATGTGCCCTCGGTCTGCAGGCTGAAACATAAAAGTGCAGAGCCCTCCCTCGGAACGAACTAAATTGTCTACACACAAGCCCCGTCGGTTTAGACTACGCATTCGCATTAACGTGAGAAACTTATGCGCTTTTGCTGTGACGCGCACCAATCTCAGCCACGAACTGAAACGGCTAAGATCAGCTGAAATCGGTTTACGCTTGTCTACGTCGCTAATGAGGTGAACTAAATCGGATCGCACTGCATGTTTGCTCTCTTTTTCTATGCCTGGATACTCAGGTGCGCAGGGCTCGCGCGGCCAATCAGAGGAGAGCAAAAATTCAGGGCCCGATATCCAGCGTGAGTCTGGAGATAACGTGACACGTTTGACGCGGGTTGCGTCGTCTGCAACGTTTAGATGGCTGGGAATCCAGCGCCATTCCTTCACGTCCGTTATCTCTATAATCTCGCCTACTCTATGCGAAATAAATGGTTTGTACAAGCGCGCCTCGCTTCGAAGCCAACCCAGAACTGTCATCGAATCGCACCAAAATATGCGTTCGAAAGGTTTCTGTCTGTGGGCTTCACAAATCGTCGAAGCGAGACGAGCTGCGATTAAAGCCCCTTGAAGCTCTAAGCGATTTATCGAAACTGGTTTTAAAGGAGCTACTCGAACTTTGCTACATACAAGTGCGAGCTTCACATCTCCGTCCTCTGAAATGAATCGCCAATATGCGACTGCAGCGAAAGCGGCTTCGCTAGCGTCGGAAAATATATGAAGCTCACGCTTAACTACTTTGAACTCGCCTAGACAGTAGCAGCGTGGAATCTGCAAATGGGAGACAGCGAGTAAATCTTCGAACCAATGTCTCCACGCTGCGCTGTCACTCTGCGAGAGTTCCTCATCCCAGTCGAGACCCTTGCGCCACGCGTTCTGGAACATAATACGGCCTGTGACTACAATGGGCGCTAGAATGCCGAGTGGGTCGAAGACACGCATGACGTGAGCCAACACCTCACGTTTGGTGAGCTTATCTGGCATCAAATTTCTCTTAATGCCGGTATTGAACCCAATAGTGTCGGCCATAGGTTGCCAAATAAGCCCAAGCGTACGCACTGGCGTTGCGAGTCGGCCCAAATCAACATCGACATCTTTTCTAGCTGCAGGAACCTCAACCAAGCACTCTTTTGGCAACAGCGAGAGCGCTGAGGGATTGTTTGAGGCCCACGAACGCATCTCGAAGCCAGCATGTCGATGAATACGATGGATCTCGACGGCAAGTTTAGCGGCCTCATCGACAGAATCTACGCTCACTATGCAGTCGTCCATGTAGTGATCGACAATGATGGCTCGAGCCGCGTCTGGGTAGCGGTCTTCCCATTCCACTGCGTTCTTGTTTTTAATATATATGGCAGTGAAAGGACTAGACGCGGCACCGAAAATCATTGATGACATGCGATAGGTCTGAATCGGTTCTTTAGGGCTGTCTCGCCACAAAAATCGCTGCGCGTCGCGATCCTCGGGTCTAATCTTTATCTGTGGAAACATTTCGCGAATGTCTCCAGTCAAAGCTATCTTGCCTTCCCGAAAGCGCAATAAAATTTGTAGCAAGGGCTGAAGTAAATCAGGACCGGTTAATAAAAGCGAGTTCAACGAAACATTATGAACCTTAGCGGCCGCGTCATGAACCACTCTTAATTTATTCGGCTTGTTCGGATTGATTACGCCAAAGTGTGGCAGAACCCATACAGGCGACTTGGCGGTGTGCACTTCCGTGCACAATTCAGCGTAATCCTTCCGAATCATGTCATGTATGTTCTGACGGTACCGGTCTGCGTAATTAGGGTCCCTAGCCATCTTTTTCTCAAGACCAAGAAACCTGGACAAAGCAAGCGTATAACTGTCTGGTATAAACAAATTGTCGGCCTTCCAAATCAAACCAACTTCGTACCGACCACTGGGCAGCCGACGGGTTGTGCGCTCTAAAATTTGGATAGCGCGTTCGTCGTCGGCGCTGCGCGCTTCGCGCTTCGAAATGCCTATCGAATCTAGACTATACTGCTCTCGAACTAACTGCTCTAACACTGCACGATCGCTAATATCTCCAACCACGGACTCGCACACTGTTGCGTGGTTGACGATGCTGACCGGCGACGTAGTGCTACAGCCAAAACCGAATACAGTCCAACCCAGGGCGGTTTGGATCGCGACGGGTTGTTTTCTAGTGCCCTTACGCGTGGCCCTAGACATGCTCAAGTGCCAGTTGTCGATACCGATGATAATCGTTGGCTTTACCTCATCGTAACAAAACTTATTTGCAATATCCGAAAGATACGAATATTCCGACACGCGTGCTCTGTCGACAGTCTGACGCGCGGCGCCTAACCCTTCAATCGCCCGGGCTCTACGAACAACGTGCGTCTCTGAAACGTGGCGACCTTTGATAGAAAAATCTACATACTGAACAGTCGTATCTTTACTCAAACCGCCTACGCAGTCTAGGCGTATGTGCCGTTCTGGTCCGCAGAGTCCTAATTTCGCCGCTATATCCGCGTCAATAAACGTGGCTGTGGCCCCATCATCAAGCAAAGCGTGAGTGTCAACGCTACCTGAAGGGCCTGAGACGGTCACAGCGACGATTTTCAACAACGGGCGAAGAAATGGTTGCTGTACTAAATTCTCCGACGCAACAGAAGTCGACGCATGAGTGAGCACTTCCTTTGGATCGACGTCGTATGAAGTGGGGACGAGCGTGGCAGCGGGAGCCGCGGCGGGCGAGGAGGCCCACGGCGCGGCACTGGACGGCCCCGCAGCGGACTCGTCGTCCTCCACCTCCACGTGCGCGGCGGCGGCACGCTCGTAGTTCGGGTTATGCAATAATGCGTGATGGCGGAACGTACACCCGTCAATATCACAAATATTTTTTGCCTTACAAAAATTCAACCTATGCCAACCTACTTTCAGGCATCGATGGCAGACTCTTTTCTTTTTTATCAATTTCCATCTGTCATCGACTGAAAGTGACATGAATTTGTCACAGTGAATTAAGTCATGCGATTGTTGACAAACAATGCATGAATTAATTTTACGTGCGGTCGTCGATGAATGCATTTTATTATGCGGCGCTGAATTTGAATTCGCGGGTCTATTTTCAGCGACGACGTGCACTTTGTCCCTGGCCCGTCTACTATCTGCCACGAGCAACGTAGCAGTCGGCTCAGGGATTAAGCCGAAGCGAGCCTGGAGGTCAATTTCGTACGCTAAGAAATCGGCTAGGATTTCCAGCTTAGCCTGACCGCTAGCCTCGTAACGAGCGGCATAGTCTATCCATTTCGATCGCAACTGTGGTGAAATTTTCGCGATAACCGCCTGAAAGAGTTCCGGCGATGAGAGATATTCCGTATGATCTAACAAACGAATTACCTCAACACAATTGCGAACGCGACTGGCAACAATAGCAAGATCTTTACCTTCAGCACTAACACGCGGCAGCGCGCGCACCGCGGCTACCTCGTGCGCTACCACGAGCTCGGGGCGGCCGAAGCGCGCGTCGAGCGCGCGCAGCACGGCGCCGGGATCGCGCGCCGACACCAACAGCGCCGCTACGGCCTCTCGCGCCGAGCCCGACAGGGCCGCGTTCAGTCTTGCTAAGTTGTTCGCGGCACTAAAGGAACTTTGCGTATTCTCGAATGTCTTTTTAAGACTAAGCCAGTCTAGATGAGACTTTCCGTCAAAACGAGGTAGGGGAACGTTACTGACTGCGTGGCTATTGCCTTTATTAACGTTATCAATCAATACGTGGAGAGATTTGATAAGTTGCGGAACCTCCGCAGTGTTGTCGTTGTTGCGGGCCGCACCGGGGGCGGCGCCGCGGTCCTGTGGCGCTGTCGCTGGCAGTGTAAGGGGCGCAACGTGCGCATCAAGGGTTTCGGGCCTGAAAGCATTATCACCCATTAATAACTGTACACGATTGCGGTCTGCTTCAGACTTACTAAGCCAAGGGTCTATGCGTCGGCTGCTTCTAGAGCTGCGTTGACTCGCGTCTGCCTCGATGGCGGCGAGTTCCGCGCGGAGCTCCAACTCAGCGGTCCCGCGCTCTAGTTCGGCGAGGCGGCGTGTGTGCTGCGCCTCAGCCTCGGCGCGCTCTAGATCGGCAAGGCGGCGCGCATGTTGCGCCTCCGCTGCCAATCGTCTGGCCACCACGGTGGCGGAAGAGCGGGATGACACCATACTCACGGGGCGGGAAGGCGCCGGTGGTGCGGTTGCCGTAGAGGCGTGAGGGTCGGTGGGCGCGGGTGGCGGTTCCTGTTCCCTCACCGCAACGGTCTTACCTTCTTTACCCGGGTTTACCATAGCCTTTGTAGTCGAGCGGGTCTGTACCATATCACATAAAATCACAGAAGGACCAGAAAAATGTAACTCTTGGAATTAAACAGGGCTGGTTCAGATATGGTATTTAATGGACTGCCAAAAGTTAACAATGTCATATGAAAACAAAAGTCTATATAAAATACAAAAACGTATAAAAAGGTAAAATTATATCAAAAGAGGTGCGTCAGGCACACCCTCTAAACCTATCCGCTGGGCGTGGTGGGAACTGTGGGAAGTCAGCAGGTGGCTTCCCCCTATATTGAAACCTTGATAAATAATTATTGTCTTCAGTAGTAAAACAACTTTAGCAAATTAAATCGCATATACTTCATTTTAAAAAGGTTATAAAAATAAATTAAAATAAAAGAGCCCTTCTGGGATGTGTGTAACCGTCTTTACACATTAGCACCTGGCAACACCTTTATTTTAATTTTTTTTTTAACGTGTGTACAGGTTACACAACGGTCATTTTGACAGAGAAAAATTATGTTTTTCTCATTGTCAGTCTAGCCGTGACCACGAATGCTAGAGTCTGTGCGGAAAGAGAATAGGATTAATTTTGGGGGGCGCTGTAATGCTTTTCTACCGTATGTGCCGTATTTTCTGTTCTGTGGCCATACTGGTTAGGTTTGTTCCGTTTTTCGCCACGCCTATTCTCTTTCCGCACAGACTCTAAAAAGGGTTACGAAGCGTCGGGACGTAAAAATGAAAAAATACACGCGATTTAATCCGTTATAGTTTTTTATTACAACCTTAATAGATACTAATTCATGCTCAGTCCTATTTTTAGAGTTCTGTACCAAAATGGTAAAAAAGGGAACTCTGTCTGTCTGTCCGTCTGTCACAGCCAGATATCTCAGGAACTACTGCTGCTTATCTATATGAAATTTGGAATAGTTTTAAAAGTCACTGACCCGACCCTATTTGACATTAAAAAAATCTTATACCTTTTTTACTTTTTTTTAGAAGGGGCCGTAATGGGAGGTCGAAAATTTAAAATTGTGCTATTGTATCAAATGGGGTATCAAATGAAAGGGCTTAATTTGTAGATTCCAAAGTCATTTTAGTTTTTTTTGTTAATCATATATTTTTTGATTTATGACCAAAAACGTTAAAAAAAATACCAATGCCCCCTGTTATCTTCGAAGTTACTGAACAGAAAAATCTGTATGTAATAATTACCAATTATTAATAATATCACGTATCTACTTAGTTGTTGTGTTCACGTACCTATCTAGTTTGTACGGAACCCTCGGTGCGCGAGTCCGACTCGCACTTGACCGGTTTTTTATATTTTGTATCTGGAGGTTTTATACTCATAAGCCGTCAAGGGCGATTCTCCGTGGATTTTGATTTTGACCGCGCGGTTTGAAACTCTTTGTTGTCTGACGATCATTTACTACAACGGAAGGACAAATCATGACAATTTTGATGAAACTAGACTTAGTCTGCGTTTCTACCAAGGATGTGCGGAGCGAGGATAGGTAAATTAAGTGTTTTTATTGCTTCATGACAAGACAAACACATCCCTCGCTACGCATCCTCGCACATTCCTGGTGGAAACGCAGCCTAAGCCTCGGGATTGTCTTTCAGTTTTATTAAAAGTTAACTCTAGGCATCGTCTTTTTGAACAATATTTACTGAGAACGTCCGTACGTACGAAAAAACGCTGAATATTGGCCCATCCGCTTTGACCCGACTTCCCCTATATCAAGATCAGGTCGAGTATATTTGTAAAACGGGTGACTAGGCAGAAAGAGCGACGCTAAATTGCAATAAATCCCAGCACAACTATTGTACCATTTATATTTAATGAAAAATCAGCGTTCTCGTAGCTTGTATAAACAAAAACTTCACCAACAGGTATTAAAGCAAGATAAAAGCAGTTTTAATATTAATCAATGTAGTCATTTGCTTTTCTGTATTAGACAAGAGAAAACCGTGCACGAACGAATCCTACCTGGTTTCCTTTTTAATATAAATAGATAGAGTAGACAAGTTTTAAAACATTCTAGAGACAGTATTCATTTCGTTACTATCTACAGATCGGCCCAAAAATATATAAATAAATAAAAGAATACTGCCATGTATTTATTTTTTTTTTCAAAAAACAAGAAAAAACTGGGAAGCAATCGTTAGGTATATATGTGGCCAGGTTTTCTCATCGGTCATCCAAGGAGTCTACAATCATAATTCTAAAAAGTCGCCAGTAAAAACTTGTCTTAAAATATTTTTTTCATAGAAATTAATTTACCGATTACCTACAGCACATTTATGACTAAGAAATAATTTACTTAACATAAATTTCCTGAAGTGTTTGTAATTATAATTTTATATATTATGGTACCGAGAAAGGTTCAATAAACAACATAATTTAAATAACAATATACGAGTATCCCACTCTCAAAGTGCTTCAGGTCACTTGGTACTCCATAAAAAGAGGGTTGACTTCACTTTAACGACGTCAATATTAGTTGATTTGTGTTTCGCTTGATACATTTCGTCTGCGCAAAACAACACTAAAAATCTCAAGAAGTCAAAAAAATTATGTACCCGAGATTAAAAATTTTGTTGGGAATAGGGTACTTGCCTGTAGTCAATATAAATTACTTCACGCTAGCCTTGAAATCTGCTTTCGAAAATTTGCAAAAATCAACTAAAATTCACCTATTTAACGTTTTAAACGATTTTTAAAAGACCAAAAGCTATAAATGAGGAGATGATTTGATGTTTGAGCACAATGACGTCATTATGCTTTTTCTCATAGAAACTTCATACTATCCGAGCGTTTTGACAATTCATAAAAAGTAACTGATTTGATCTGTCAGGAAAGTACCCTATTATGCTATATTTTGCACAGACAAATTGTATCAAACAATGAAATCATACAGTTTTTAACGAAATTATGTATTTAAAGTATGGAGAACCGAGCACGTCAAAGGCACCTTAACTGTAACCCCTTAGCCATGGTTATTCGTAGATTAAGACACTGTTTTTTATTTTTTTCTTCAATAAATAGTTTTTAATTTATGATGAAAAACCTTAAAAAAAATATGATTCCCCCTATTATCTTCGAAGTTACCGAAGAGAAACATCTGTTATAATTACCAGTTATTAATGTCATCCCAAATATTACAGGAAAAATATAACGGTTTTCCTAACTTGCACCGTTTTTTAGAAATTTGCAAGAATCGTAACACATACGTATATTTATTTGCTCCTTACTAAACTAATCGCTATACAGTTTTTCTTGAACTATTCATATATCTACTTATGAGTTTGTACGGATGCCTCGGTGCGCGAGTCCGACTCGCACTTGGCCGGTTTTTTGTTATCTAAGCTCTAAGCGCAACGTAGGACGCCCCAGCCCCGGATTTGGCGGACAGAGAGTAATGCAAAAGACCTTCCTTTTTTTCCTTGTTTATACAGCCCCTAATAAGTCTACGAGTCGCTATTATACTATTCATGCGTCCGGACGTAGCTGAATGCGTCCTGATTACTACGGAAGTAGTAGGTTAATTAACCTTGGCTCAATAGGGTCCCATCTTGACTTGACGCGGCGTAAAAGTTGTGCAATAAACCGGGTCCTAACGGGTGTAACGCGTAACGTTATATGGCAGGGGTGGCAACCCATGGAGGTTTAATCGGCGTCCCGCCGACAGCCCAGCCAGTTTTTTTCATCATTGTTTAATAGTAAAATTGTGTTTGTAAAATCGAAACTAAATAGTCAATCGTTTATAAATTGAATAAAATTATTGACTACCTGATTTTTTGTATATTATAAGAACAGAATGTAGGCCAGTTTTTACCTAATAAAAATGCTATATATACCTATGATGCGGTCCGGTATGCAAAAAAATCATTCTTGACCTTTGACTTGGAAAAAATTGGAAAAAGTCAATGGGTCCTGGAGAAGGGAAGGAAAGGGAAATGAAGTATATTTTTTATACCTCATTTTACTTAAAGGAAACATTTTTTTATTTTCTGTTAAGTTTGTGAATTAATTTAGTTTGAAGCTTACCTGAACCTGGAATCGAACCAATTAAGTGTAAGAAATACACACACTATTGAACGCACCACAAATATTACAGTAATGCCTGTAGTGCCGTCTAGACGTAGAGTTCGCGTTACATTTAACGTTATACATATTTGTTAACTGTCCGGACCCGGTTTAAGCGCCCTTTCATACAGACAATCTGAAATATCTTAGGCAAGTCGACACTTGTAACTTACAGACTAACAAAAGATTAAACAACTGCAGACTAGAAACAGTAAGAACAACAAGAAATAACTTTATCGAATTAATCAAAATTGACAAAGATAAAGACCATCAAAGTTCCGGAGTGGGGCCTTGTCATGTCACGCCGATGAAAATTGTACCTGTCGTGTCGCGAGACGCGGAACTTCAAAGCACTACCTATGTAGTGCAGGGTCTCTCAACTCTAGAACAAATATTGGCAACTTGTACTTTTGTACGTGTGCGTCGTGCGATATTTGACTATTGCTAAATGTGAAAATAAAACTTGTACAATATTTTACTTTAGCAACACTAGTCTGTATTAGTGTTACCATATTGGATCTTTTTACCTAATTTATGTAATTATAACTTCTTTAGGGTTTTGAAGTTTTAGTTACATTACCATTTTAGAGAACGATCATATTAGGATGTAGACATTGTGAGAGCTAAACGTCAAACTTCTAAAGGAAAAAATAACCTTCGCCTTTTAAGTTTCATGTAATCATTCAAATCTTTTGTTGTTTAGGACATCTTTAATCTGATTTTTCCAATCTAGACCTGGCAACACTGCCAATTGAAGATGGCGTCACGTCAAATCAAAGTCTAATAATATCTTGTCTAAAATATTTTGGTGTGA
Source organism: Eudemis profundana (assembly GCA_947034925.1). Classification (NCBI taxonomy): domain Eukaryota; kingdom Metazoa; phylum Arthropoda; class Insecta; order Lepidoptera; family Tortricidae; genus Eudemis; species Eudemis profundana. The sequence continues at coordinate 10,935,599 of OX344811.1, forward strand.
TAAACGTTTAAAAATGTAATTGTGTGACAAAATCGGCTATGTTTAATACTTAAGAAAATGGTGTCGTCGAAAATATCTACCCTACACTTTGACTTGGCTGTGGTACAGGACCACGTGACATATTTGAATAGACAGAAAATTCATGACTCAAGAACAAATTCTTGTGTTCTTTACAAAAATATTTGCCCTCAGGCATCTATTCCACCGTGAAAAACGAGGATAACGACTGTGCAAGTGTGACGAGCGATTATACTTGGTTTATGCGTTGTGTTCAATTCAAGGTTGTGTTGTGATCGCCATGTTAGCATCCATTTTTCCGAGGAGGCGAGTGGAAACGCATTACAAAGACAACTAAATATTTTACAAAATGAATAAATATGTTCAAGATACTTTATCGTTGTTTTTTATAAACTTAATTTCCCAGCACACACTAGAGTTCAAAATACTACTTCATCATATCAATCAACTTCACCTTTCATCAAAAGTATACAAAGTGAAATGAGACGAGTATGGAAATTTATGGAGGATGAGAAGCTATGTTTATTTTTATTTAATACCGAATATCGGTCGATATTTGGTATTAAATAAAAATAAACATAGTTTCTTATATAAAATAAATTTCAATATTTTGACAAGCTGTGGCATTTAAAAACCCCGCCATCAATTAGTTCATGTGTGGTACCACAATGTCGCTAGTAGTATAAACGCAAGAACCGGAAGTTACTATTTTTTTATATGGAGTTTGCGTTCTTCTCTTGAGTATTATGTTCCTTGATGTAGTGCCACGAGAGTTGAGGTGAATGGTTACGTAAAAAAGTGAATTAATGAAATGAATGAGTGAATTAGCTAATCCGATGCCGTGTTTTATTAGCCAAGGCTTCCTATTTGTTACCCGCCTTTTGTATGGTAGATACGGGGTTGAAGTGGGGAGAGTAATAACTAATAGCCATAATTTTAAATACTTCACCTGAGACTGCTCAACTGTGAACTGTATAATGTGTTGTAAATACGTTTTAATCAAAACGATGAAGCCCAATATCAAAATTTTGCAATATTTTAGCGAATCGACCGAAAACGAACGAACCAAATACACTTGTTTATTTTGTGATCATGCGTATATGGCCAAAAATGTTACTTGGTTTGCCCAATATTTGGTAAAATATTGCCAAAAGTGTCCTGGTGATGTGAAATCCGTATTTTAAAAAATGAACCACTAAGCGGTTATACCGGTACAGGGAATAGTTTTGCACCTGCGGATCAGCTTGAAGATGAAACCGTTGATGAGGTAAGTGTTTCCAAACAAATTTCTAAAAAAGTTTTCTAAAAAAAAATATTTTTAAATGGAGAGCGTTATTTCCAAAGCACCAAAACCATTTCTTCACACATCTATTGATGCCCAAACAAACAGGCACACGGGGTAATACCTAGCCAAAAAGATATCAGAGACTATGGATGAACTCGACGGTAGAAAGTTTATCGGGATTGTTTTGGACAACGCAGCCAACATGAAGAGATGCAGCAAATTACTGGTCAAAAAATACGAAAATACTACCTAGATTGGATGCCTTGCTCATACCCTCAATTTATTTATTGCAGACGAATATTGCAGAAAGTGCCCGAAATTCAAGAAACGTTCACATTAGTAGGTAGTTGCTGTTGTGAAATGTGTTTTAAACTCGCAAATATTTTGTGCAGAATTCAAAAAAGTGGCTTGCGACAAAATGTTGAACATAACATTAGTGTTGCCTGTCAAGACAAGATGGGGAAGTTATTCACATTGTCTTGAAAATTTCATGAAATCGAAAGAAATCTTACAAACAATGGCCATAAACGAAAACAATAGAGAGTTGCGAAAATTCAAGAGCGAACTACTGGACGCAAATACGTGGAATATGATCAGATCAATGTTTTCAAACCCATTGTGAAATGGATTACCAAGCTTGAAGGAGATTCATCGATGATTCACTTAGTATGCTCAGCTTTAGTTTAGAGGAGGTGGAGAACACACTAACGGGTGACGTGCCTGGACAACTATTTAACTTTTAATTTGAGAAATGTTCTAGAAAAATTCCAGAACAGGAAACAAAATTGTATAAAACCAATTCACTTGGCAGCAGTCATCTTAGATCCGAAAAATTAAGGAACCTCTCTAACTTCGGAAGAGCATCTCGATGGATGCTCTTCCATGCGATTTCCATAATGGAAATCGCTGAATGTGACACACAAACAATTTTAAGAGGTATCAGATTATAAATGTGGAAATGGAATTTTCGAAAAAGAATTTGTTTGGCAAACAGCAGAAAACGTAGACCCGATTTCATGGTGGCAGTCTCTTTATCCAAAGTCTTTATTGGGAAAGGTAGCACTGAAGATCGTTTCAGTACTGTATTATTTATATTCAGTGCTTCGGTGGAAAAGTCATTTTCGACGTTTTCCAATATCCACACTAACTGACTGCTGACTGAGCGTTGTATAAAGATCTGTCACATATCGCATAACTGGAAGTTGCTTCATCAGAGACATTCACAACAAACATCAACCAGTTTCACCACAAATATAGCCCAAAATGACATCAACGAAAATAGTTTCGAGGGCAAAAAATGACGAGGATAGAGTGCTTAGAAGTTTCGAGTGACGTCGCGCCTAGGTACAATTTTCACCTAGGAGTGACCCCACTCCAGAAGTTTGATTATCTATAACTTTGACGATTTCTAATATTATGATAAACCAAAAAATACGTGTCCCATATTTTTCCATAATCTAATAGACGGAAATAGAATTATATAGTTTTAACCATGTCGTCATCCCTATTAGATCAATTTTATTGTTTATAAACATGCTGTTGATTATATTATACTTTAGTTAATTATATATGAATATGTTGTTCATTAAGTTTTACTTGAGTTGATTTTAATATTGAGTTGATTATGAATCATATTATTATATCAAAATATTGTATAATATTTAATATTAAAGACGTAGTTATTATTATAATCTTAAAGTTATAGAAGATGTTAATTTTTATAGATGATTATTTTAATTATTTTTACGATTGTTTTAATGATGCCTAAGTAAATTATATCTTTATCCATGTCCTTACTGTGTCGTGAATCAAAACAATTAAACTGATATACCAAGTTAATTATATATTGTGTATCACTGAATCATATCGCTGTATCTTATATTTTAATGAACCAGATTACTTTTAAATATATCACTTAGATTTAATATCAAAATATTGTATAATATTTAATATTAAAGAAGTAGTTATTATTATAATCTTAAAGTTATAGAAGATGTTAATTTTTATAGATGATTATTTTAATTATTTTTACGATTGTTTTAATGATGCCTAAGTAAATTATATCTTTATCCATGTCCTTACTGTGTCGTGAATCAAAACAATTAAACTGATATACCAAGTTAATTATATATTGTGTATCACTGAATCATATCGCTGTATCTTATATTTTAATGAACCAGATTACTTTTAAATATATCACTTTGATTGAATATTGTAGTTTACTTAAATAACTAAATCAAAAGTTGTTTACTTCAAACAAGTAAAAAATATTCCAACGAAAATTTACCTGACAACTTTCTTGGTAATTTCCACCAGTAATTTACGGATTATGAAAACTTTAGTGTAGTTTATTATGGTCATTTGAAAGACCCTTGTATAAAAAATAGTAAAAAATAAATAAAGCTTAAACTACTTTCTCGATGGTTACCGATACGGAGAATGTTACCGAGAACTTTACGCAAACATTCTCGTTGTTATCGTAATTTACGGTAACGGGACATCACTACGTGACCTCAACTCTGGTAGCACTACCATATAGCGTGGTCAAAGTCAAAGAAAAAAAACGTATACTCGTACAATGTTTTCAATAATCTAACTGACTGACTACACATTTGTTTTAATAATCATGTCTTTTACACGCCATTACAAATCAATCCTCTTAATCTTGACTGAATCTATCGAGACGTTTGTTACCTTAAGGACTAGATAAATAATGGCAAGGTCCAGTAGAATCGTCACTTGAAAGAACCCTTCACAACGGAGGAGAGATAACATTTGTTCTGGCCCCGTTCGCGTTACTTTTATTTGACTTCATAATACGATCTCGGAAAGTTCCGCGAATGTAGGAGTCGGCAACTTTTCGCAAATGCCCTAGCGTTTATTATTCCAAGATATTTTTGCTTAAATGTATGTAGATTCGTGAGACCTATGATTTAAGACGAGTAATGGGGTGATTTGGTGATTTTTAAAGTCCTATGGTTCTCTGAAAAATAGTACATTACACAACTAGGGTGGTAATACAAAGAAAGGCCGAGATCGCAGAAGTTTGCGGCCCGAGCTGCAAGCGAGGGACGTAAATGATCGTTTCGTATTTACATCACTGTTTTAACTTTGCAAAATCAGCAGCAAAAAATCTAAACGGTCATCTTTTTCAGTGATTGATACTCTTTCTTGAGACATAAAATAAATCAAATCAATCGATATTTTAATATGTTTAGAACACAACAAAAATGAGATGTAGAAATTACGTCTAGCTTAATGGACATGTCGACGAAGCCCCGCAGCGGGGCTACTTTTTCTAATCTGAGGGACACAAGCAACCTAACGAGCCTAATCTAAAAGAGGGGGATTGATTTCTTTACCATTTTCTATGCGGGGGGCTTCCCTAAAAACGTGCAAATAAGAATTATGTATAATGTGGAATTTTATAATGAAATATATGACTAAAACCGCGTCCGTCCGTCTGTCTGTCCGTCTGTCACAGTCAGATATCTCAGAAACTACTGCTGCAATCGATTTGAAATTTGGAATAGTTTTAAAAGTCGCTAAACTGAGCCTACTAGATATAAAAAAATCTTATACCTTTTTTTACTTTTTTTGTGGGGGGCGGAAATGGGAGGTCGAAAATTTTCGGTTTTCCTAACTTGCACCGTTTTTTAGAAATTTGCAAAAATCGTAACACATACTCGTACTTATTTGCTCCTACTAAACTAACCGCCTTTGACCGGTTTTTTATTTATGAGGTACGAAACCCTAAAAATACCTAATTATCATAACCAAGGAGAAATAAATAAAAAATATATAATAATTATACAACCACAGTATAGTATAAGACCACAGTTTTACAACATATCTTAATGAAAAATAAAAAATATATTCAGAATGCTAAAAAAATTATACAACTAGGAACTCAAACTTTTTCATCTTCAAAATTAGTTAAATTTTCCATAACAGTTTAGTACCTACAGCAACGAAACAAACAAACGTCATAGACTCCTACCATTTTATATAAGGCGTTTTCAACACTCGTTATTTTCGCCTATTTTAAATAACAATTTGTATCCGGTGGCCCTCGACCACAATGGGAAATTTTTAATTAAATAAGTAAATAAAACCTTTACATTTCGTACCCTTGGTCAAATAACGTCGCATGTGACTTTACGTCCAAAGTTTTTTTATTGCTTAAAAGTCATACAAGTCATACGAACAAGGTACATGATACACACAGAACCTGAAAAGTTGTCATTTTGCAGATACGTTCAATCCGAATGTGGAATGAGCTCCCTGCCGCGGTTTTCCCGGAAGGCTACAGTATGGAGTTCTTCAAGAGGGGAGTGAATAGGTTCTTAAAGGGTCGGCAACGCGCACGTAATGCCCCTGGTGTTGCAAGCGTCCATAGGCTGCGGTGACTGCTTACCATCAGGCAGGCCGTACGCTTGTTTGCCACCCTAGTTGTATAAAAAAAAAAAGTTGTTATTTGACCAAGGGTACGATTTACTGTTATGTTTGAAATGGTTCACTACTGCTGAATTATAAAACCGAAGTTGATGATCGAACAATTTAATCCAGTGAATTACTACTAAACAGGTTCTTACTGACTCCGTGACTGAATATGTATTTAAAGACTCGAACTTCGTAATTTGCTGATAAATGACTAACTTTCCGATTACGGATTGGAATCCATTTACTTGTCCCTTAAGAGCATACTGTGTATTAATCTTAAGTGCCTTTACGGGGAACCTTGATCGCTATTAATATGGGAATTTAATTATGGAGAGTATCAATGGGGAGAGGACCCTTTTATGTCGGCGCTATTTTGATATTCACAAAGATGTTGCGTAGTACGGCATTTATTAACACATCATTAATAACTAAATAACGACCACGCACTAGATGACGCAGCGTGGGTAGGTCCAGGTCCCTCAGAAGGTGGACTGATAACCCAGTGAAGGTAAAGTAAAAAAGTATTTTATGCCACACCCGGCCATAAAGTGGCTTTTCGCGCACGCTACGTGTACGGCAAAAGCCGCTTTCTGGCCAAGTGTAGACATAAAATTATACAGGGTGGAACGGAACGAGGGTCCTTTGCGGAACTGGCAGATAGTTCAACCTTAGCACTATATTTCCCCCATAGAAACTATGGAAATATATGTTACCATTTTCAAGTTATAGCCTTTTAAATATTCAGACCAAAAACTGCTTTGTGCCAACCCTAAACAGGTGGCTGGGTCAATGAACTTACTTGTAAACAATCTTTAGACGTCAGGATATTACGTTAACATGTTGCCATTTATCCATTCTTAGGTCTGCGTGCACCGCTAAAAAATCGTTGCAGGGTTTGCTTTGCAGAGGTGATTGTCTGTGTTATTCCACTTAAGTATTAATTTTTTGGTCTGGTGGAGTATTTATGTAATTTCTTAGTTAATAATTCTAACCACAACAAATAACTCACATGACACGACATGACACTGACAACCACTCGAAAGTACTCAATCGTCATAAACAATTAAAGAAGATAGTAACCTCTTTCATTATAAGTAAAATGTTTACCTAAACTGATAAAAAGGTTTTAGTTCGCTAACTCGCTTCATAAATTTTTTTTCGATTGAATTAATATTGTTCCCGGGTTCATCAGCAATTCATACAATAGCCTGTCCTTGTTTTTTTATTTTATTTTGGTTATCGTCAAAAAATTGAATACTTAACATATTTGACGGATATTGCACTAAAGTAATAGGCTGTCATAGGACTCTTTATTCGCCGAGCCGAGATAAAATAAACGCATTTTTTACAACTATCTAACCTCTTTGCATGATTGAAAGTCGATCATAAATATGATGTTTGAAATGAAATTGACAAATTGCAAATTACGCGATAAAACCTATTTCCAAAATGCCATTGGGAGCCCGCGATTACCTCAATTTGCTAATGTTATACGGGGAGTGTAATTATAATGCCGCCGAGACGTTACGACGCTACAGACAAAGATATCCTCCACCACACCCAACTAGCCGTATGTCAATTTTACGGGCCTTTGATCGCGTGGCAAATAATCAGCCCATAGTACCACGAACGGGCCAAAACGACCAACGGGGAGGAGGTATAGTTCACATTGCACCAAGGCTTGAAGAGCGAGTGCTTCGGTATTTCGAGCAAAATCCAAGGGCTAGTTCGAGGCAGGCAGCTCGACATTTCCGCTTAACTCATACCGCAGTATTCAAAATCTTGAAACGTGCACGTCTTCACCCTTACAGCATTCAGCGGGTTCAAGCTCTGCTGCCCAGGGACTGCCCTGTACGAGAAGCATACTGCCGTTGGCTTTTGAATAAACTGGAGGAAGATCGCCTGTTCATCCGCCGCATTATTTGGAGCGATGAAAGTTTGTTTTCGCGTAACGGCATGTGGAATAGGCGAAATGAACATATCTACGCAGAAGAAAATCCGTTCGAATACCACCATTCGGGTCACCAATATCGGTGGTCCGTTAACGTCTGGGCTGCAATACACGGGGATACACTGATTGGACCTGTTTTTTTGCCTCCAACTTTGAACAGAGCTGGATACTTGGAACTTTTGAATACGGAGTTGCAGAATTACCTTGACGAGTTACCAGTGGCCGAGCGTAGAGAAGTATGGTTCCAGCAAGATGGTGCACCGGCCCATTCTGTTAACGAAGTGCGACTAGCGCTGAACGACGAATTCGGAGATAGATGGATCGGCCGGTTTGGACCCGCATCGTTGGCCGCCAAGATCTCCGGATCTGACGCCTTTGGACTTTTTTCTTTGGGGGACTATCAAGGATATAGTGTACAAAACGGAGTGTGACAACGCCGAAGAAATGAGGCAAAGGTTAACCATTGCTTTCGCCAGCCTGCGCCGTAGAAACGTTCGAGACCGAATATTAGCAAAGGTACACCGGCATACTCGCGCACGGGCTGCAGCCTGCATTATAATGCACGGAGGCAACTTTGAACATAGAATGTGAATCAATAATTATTCAGTTGTAAATAAAGTAGTTATTGTTTGTTTGAACTTATTTCCATTGCAATCCTACCCACCTCTTTATCACAAAGACACTTTATGTGTACAAAAATATTTTTGTAAACATAAAGTGTCACATTACACTTACATGTAGGTAGATAGTCCGTAGTAATAGTAGGGTTGTCACTAAGAAGAATATTAATTAATTTTAATATTTTTACTAATTGATCGTAACAAAAATCTAAACATTACGAATCGATTCTCCATCACTTAAACTAACCCCCCTTTGCGAGAAGGATCGTCGTGTCTTCCACCCTGTATACACAACACGGGAGGTAATAAAGAAAGTCCTCGATCGCATATTTACGTCCCTCGCTTGCAGCTCGGGCCGCAAACTCCTGCTATATTGCCCTTTTTTTGTACTACCATCCCAGTTGTATAATGTACTATATTAACTCCACCACAAATTACAATACAGTTTTTACAGTAACAGTGATAAAATATAATGAACTTAAGACTAGGTACAGAACTTCTGCGGTGGAGGCTGGTGCCCGAACTAGGAGGAACCTGTATCTCAGGTCACCAGGTCGCTGTTGTTGGAAGTGGACAGTGCAGGATCTAATCGGTCATGATGCACAGTGGCGTTTTTGGGGGAGGCTTGGTTAGTACTCCCAGCGTTTTAACCGCTCTCACTTTGCTGGTCATTAAATATTTCCCCGTAGAATTCGAATTACCAGTTATTTAGTAGAATACTTCCAGAAAATGACAAATAATGGGAAGTGAGAGCGGTTGAACCGCTGGTAAAAAATTCCAACGTCTTTCGATTGTTGATGATGATAGTCACAATGTAGGTAGACTTTAACGTATCAAAATTAACTGCCTAAATTTATCCGTTATTGGATTATACATACACGTGTCACACGGCCAATGTAAGCGTATAAACGCAACATCAATCACGCGGCTAACAGCGACGTCGGAAGCACACAAGTGTCGGCTCACTTTGCATGATGGATCGGCACCGTCTGTGTCTGTGTACTCTTTGAAAAACATAAGCCGGATAAAATTGGCTTGATGATGATGTCTATTGGACCGAGAGCTGGCGTGGATCAGATTCAATTCTAAAGTGTGCCCAAGGACCTTAAAATAAATAGCCGGACGGAGCCTCGCCAACAGAGAACTGAAGCCATTTTTAATAAGCCGGCTGCTTGTACTTACGAGCTGCACGCACACATCAACAAATTTTTAGGGTTTTTCCTATTGCGAGCAGCACGCACACATAGGTAGCCGGCTTATTAAACATGCTTCAGTTCTTTGTTAGCGAGGCCCCGTCCGGCTATTTAATTTAAGGTCCTTGAGTGTGCCTTATTAGGTCGTTTGTAAAGTGATACGAATTAATTTGAGAACCTTCCACTTTAGAGTCGGCTAGAAAGGTTTAGGTAGAAAATATTGATGGCATTAACCCCCTTTTATTCTATAAGTTTTCTATTGTTCGGGATTATTACGTATATGTTTAAGTCAACGGAAAAACTGTGTTATTTTACTTAACCTTTATGTGTACGATAAAGTCATGTATGGATAAAGACGGCGAAGTATGTCGTTTTTATAGGTATCCCAACAATTTAATTATATGGACGGGTAATGTAAATACTCACAGTATCTACGCTACCCGACAAGAGTATAAATCCTTACACTTACTAAACAAAATTTTTGTTAATTAAAAGTTATCCAGCAAGAAGATATACTAAGCCTAAGCCTTTACCGAAACATTCTCGTGGTCAAGCTTATCCCAGCTTAGTCTAGGCATAAAACCCGCAACTTTTTACTTAATTATATGTTATTATCCTCCAGTATTGTAACTGTGTACTTTTACCACCTTCTACCTCAATTTGAGAAGTGATTGGACAAAAAACATGGTGGACAATTTGGAGTAGGTATTTAGATTAAACTAAAAATGGTGAGAATGATCTAAGTCCCCAAATATTCTGTACCTACATGTTAATGGCTATACATATGTCGCCGCCAACTTTAGCCATTTGGTTAACTGCCTAGGCTTTTCATTAAACGGTGCCATTTAATTAAGTGCCTGGATGAACATGGGACCGTCTAACCCATCTATCAAACGGCTAGGCAAACTACTTTCGTTCGACAACATTAAGGGTAAGGCCGTAAAAAAGGGATGATTTCGTGACTTGTAAGCGTCCGGCATTGTTTTTACGAAAAGTAATTACAAAATTTTACTTTTTTAATTTTCCGTGCAAAATACAAAACTTTTTCTACTAGTTCTAGTCCACTAACAAATGTAAATCTCTGTGTTTGTATTCCAATTTTTTTTTTCTTCTATGCAATTGCATCGATTTCCATACAAATAAAAATGTCCCAAAAATGTTCCCGAATGATTGTAATTATCGTTTTTTAGTTTTGTGATATTATACTGATATGTTGGAGTTTTTTTTATAACTGTCATATATTAATGCAACGTTTTTCGAGCTTTAACATTAGCATTGCCCATTTAAAATAATAATTTACGCGTAACATAAGACAAGTCAACATTCTGTCAACGTTCTGTCTTGCTATTTCAGCAGTTGATTTGCGGAATTTGATTTCATTATAACGGCAACACTATTTATTCTTTAGTCTTGGTATACCTCTCACTGGTCGGCCATTTTGTGGGTAGTTCAGTGCGTCGATTCAACTTGTGCCGAGGATTTTTTATGGAATTTAAAAGTTACGAGTGAATTTCATGGTAAATTTGTTCTGTTTTGTATTACGTAATACATTATTAATATAATCTTCATATTAGTTTATAGCTAGGTGTCGTGTTCGAGTTAATATGTTTGTTATTGTTCTATATAATGCAAATGAAAGTGAATAGAGGCTAACTTTTATGTTACTTTTAAGTTACTTATGTTACCATTTTAATTTATTTTTAAGTTACGTAACATAAAAGTAAAGTAAAGCTTTGTTCACGCTTTCTTTTCAGTTACAAGTTCTTGCAGTCGGGTTTTTAGTTTAAAATATTTGGTTTGTTTTAATTTTTATACCCAACTGCGCAACACAAAGAAGAGTAACGTGTTTTTTATTTTATTTTACATAATTACAATGATTATAACAAGTAATCCGGGGACAAATTATGATTTAATTTTATTTGTGAAGACAGCTTTTGTGTGGCTATCAGCCTTTAATTACTTATTCATCTTTGTTCAAAAATGTACCAAAGTATATAAGGTCCTAATTTATTAGTTGCAGATATTTTAACACATTATACTTTACATTAAAATAATTAATTTTAAATAGAAATTCAGAAATCTTTTCATATAACTTTTCTGATTTCATTTACCTAACAATAAAATTTATTATAATTTCGTCTAAATAAATCATCATGTGCATTATCACATGTCACAATAACACTATCTGTCATATCAACAATTTGTTGTCGTAAATGTCGTAACGGTTCGGCGGGAAAACTGCAAATGTCTTTTAATTTATCTACGTGAAGTGGCCAGTTACAGTTAAGTGGTACGTAAAAGAGCTACTAGAATCTTTTCAATGAGTTTTCATTTAGTAATCACATTAACAGGGTGTTATTACGTAGCAAATTTGTTTTTCCTTTTTCTCCAAAAAAACATCGTAAAAGCTATAATGTTTCATGCTTTAATATACTCCAGAGACCGAGTACTATCAGCTGTAAAAATATCTGCAACTAATAAATTAGGACCTTATATACCTATTTGATCTCTTAAATAAACACTTAGTACAAAAAGTGTTTGTATTGTAGACATTGTGAATATCCCTTTAGAATACTTTTATGTAACTTTTAAGTTACTCAGTAACATATATTTTTAGTTACTTTTATGTTACATAAGCCCAATTTTTCAGCCTTACCCTTAAATAACCCGCCTAGTCGAGTTCGTCAAATTTGAGTTGTCTAAATCTACTCTGTCTTAGAACCTGACCTAACATGGGGGGCGGGGGGCGAAGGCCCCCGCATGGAAAAACTGAACAAACTCCTTTTTTTAGGTTAGGTTTGTTAGCCAGCTTGAGTCCCTCAGAGCAGAAATAGAAGCCTTCGGGGCTTCGTCGGGGCAGGGCTTAGTCGAGGTCGACGGCAGCAGGTGCTGCGGGTCATAGTTATTTAGAAAGAAAACCCTAATCAAAGCCCATCTTCGCCCTATTAACGAACGGCCTAAGCATATCGTTAATTGATACATCGACGCATTGGCTAAATTTCATCCAGGCAGGTAACTAAATGGCTAATTAAACCAGTTGGCTGCGACACATATTCTACTAAACACATTAGGAAATCTTTTACAGTCCATGCCGTGAAATTATGGAACCCACTACCAGTGTCCGTAAGGCAATCACAATCTGTCGCATCATTTAAAGAGAAGTTCAAAAAGCTATGGCTCTCAGACTGCTGACGAAAAAAGTTTATGACCAAGTGTAACGTAAAAATTTAAATTAAACAAATCTTAAAACAAGTGAGTAACATAAATATTAGTACATTGTGTATCAAGGGCGGTAAGTAAGGAATTACAAACGAGTGTTTGTTACAAGGCCGAGGCGAAGCCGAGGGCTTTAATAACACGAGTTTGTAATTCCTTTACCGCCCGTGGCACATACATTGTTTTTCATCACACTTGTGAGGAAATCTGATTAAAATAACCTTACTTAACCTAAATAAAATTGTAAAACTGACAGTGACATTAGTGACATATATCAAGACGTCAAGTCACGTTCGGAAACCATAGCGGTAAAGGCTTAAAATGGTTGATTTTATATTTGCAAAATACTGAAATACACTATTTAAACATTTAATTAATGTTACAGAAATATGTGTTTACATGTATTTGCAATAACAGTTCTCTTTAAATAAATATTTCAGTAATAAAAGTTAAAAAAGTAAGTTGGCGTTTTCTTTGAACATGACAAATAAGAGTAAAACAGAACCAGCGTTTCAAATTTAAAAAGAAAACCATTACGCCCTAGGGCGTAATAGGCCATTTACGGCCCGCTAAACCTACGTGTAATGACACCATTTTCGAGCAAGTGTGATGAAAAACATTGTGTGTGCCACGGGCGGTAAAGGAACTATAAACTCGTGTTATATAACAAACACTCGTTTGTAATTCCTTACTTACCGCCCTAGATACACAATGTACTATTAAGGTGATTCGAGTCTCTCGGTTCTCCATGCAAACGTAACCTTATTTACTACGTACCGTTTACCAGTTACCTTCCGTTCACCTATTCACATTCTGCCGCCAACAGTTTTTAGTGGCCAAATACCTAAGTTTAAATGACTTCTCCGTGCCAAATGTCCACCCATCGGCAATTGAGCTATTACAACTATCAGCTACAACGACGTTATAAATTACTAGCGACCCGCCCCGGCTTCGCACGGTGTTTCTCTATTATATTATGCATGTATTATACATATAAACCTTCCTCTTCAATCACTCTATCTATTAAAAAAACCGCATCAAAATCCGTTGCGTAGTTTAAAAGATTTAGGCATACATAGGGACATAGGGACAGAGAAAGCGACTTTGTTTTATATTTATACTATGTAGTGATGATAGATACACTTTGCCAGGAGTGGCTCACTCCGCGATTTCGCCGCGCGGCTACTAGTACCAACCTTTTGCCCCTCCAGAGGGGCCTTAACTAGCGACCAGAAAGAGCACGCGTTATGCGATAGAAAGAGACGGTCGGATCCGGTGCGTTCCGAATCCGACCGGTGGTTGGATCCGAAAGTCAGTTTTGTTTGAAAGGGAAACTTCTGTACGTAGTGTAAGTTTCCCTTTACGCCAAGACGAGCCAAGCGAAGCGCAAGGTAACCTACCTTTTCTAGAAGCGCTTCGTCGTTTTTTTGAACCCTTATAACTTGGATTTGGATTATACCAGATAAACAAAATTCTCGGGATATGTTGTCAATAGCGGACTTATTAAACATATAAAATTATAATTGCATAGCTCTTATAGCTACTTTAGATTTTATTCATGTCTAAAAAACCCCGATTTCGTCACTGACTCACTGATGATCTTCAAAATTCTTAGGGTACTTGCTAATGACCTAGAAAGCTGAAATTTGGTATGTAAGCTAGTATTAGTACACAAACAACAAAAAAATCTAAATCTTGGAACTTTTATCCCCTAACCCCTTAAACTAGGGGATGGAAGTTTGTATGAGAGTTCCGCAATTTTGACGCTAGAGATCTGAGAAAATTGATATACTTATAGGAGTTTCTATAAGCAAGTAATATATATTTTTTATATTATAATAATGTAACCCTTTATAAACAAAAAGATGTAATCTTAATCGACTATATTCGCATTTAGTATTAAACTAGACTGGGAAGGTTGCGCCTTAAAACCAAAAACAACATAGTAAGAAAATAAGTAGGTAAATATAAAAAAAATGGCACAAGCAACTTTCAAAAAGAAGTAAAAAGAGTTACAAAACTGATAGTTCATTTTATTCTGACTCAACCCTAGATTAATTAAAATAGTCGAATTGGCACAGTCAAGCCAATTTGCATTCGGAATGTATGATTAAAATCCCTCGAGTACGTAGCGGGCACCCTGTGTAATTGAGAAATTCGGAGGTCATGCTCCCAGTCCGATTCACTCGGGGTGGTCCGGCTAGCGACCTGGTTCGACCCCAGGGAACTGATTGCTACGCCCACTAGGGTTGCAAGTTACTCCCCAAAAAAAAACAAAAGGTCATGCTGCTGTGGTTGAAGCGACGAGTAAACCGACATAATTTGACGTCCGATTACGACCTGTTCTGTTATTACTAGTTCAAGGGTCAAGTTATATTAGCGTTGAAATTGCGCAAAATTATACAGGAGACATGCACAGAATACTATAAGTATAACTAAACACTTTCAATTTCAAGGAAGCTAGGTCAACATCTATATTTTTATACATTAAATTTCACAGCATAACAGTGTAACCAAAGCACTGTGATATACATAAAATAAAGTTGGCTTAGTTACACCATTTATAACTCAAGAACGGTGGACCGATTTTTATGATCTTTGATTTGTTGGGTTTGTCTCCGCCCCGAACAGCAGGTGTTAAGAACCACAGTTTACGCACGGGAGGAGACGCGCGGGCGGGCGACGGCCTGACGTCAACGACACGGACGGCGCGGCCACCCCGCAGCCACACTCGGCTTCTAGAACTCCACCGTTGACGGACGACTATTTTAAATATCATACTGTTTGACCGGGTTCCCGAATTGTAATTAGACGGCTAATAAACCAGCCTATAGATATACAGTCCGCTTTTATTTCTAGTCCATAGGACCCTAACATTGGTCCTTTAGGATTCTCACCGTCTTAATTCGCGGAAATAACGGTCGACGCCACTTATCTCGAAATCTCGGAGCTCTTCAGTCGTGGTCTTCAGCTGCAGGCGATACCTCGGGGAATCATCATTATCATCGTTCCTTCGAGGATACTCCGCTTAGCAACCGCGCACGCCCGAGAATAGAAGTCACTTGGAGGTCGTCTATGCAAAGGACTTTGGACTCATAGAACGTTCGAGTCATTTTTCAAGACAAAGGAAGTGAAAGTCATCATCACAAGTTACTGTGTGGACGAGATTGGTCATTGGTGAGTTCGTTCCAAGTTGTTCCTGCACTATTCCCTTCCTTATTTATCCGAGTCTTGAATTCATAAACAGCTTTTATTCAGTGAGTGCTTTATATTTCTAAACGTTACAATTTTTTATGCTTTTGCAGCAAACTATACCTCTTCATTTCTTAATTTAAATATTTACAAGGCCTAGTTTCGCATAATTCACTTCATTTACTCCCGAATAACGGGATCTCATTAGCAACAGCACTCCGCTTAGTAACTATCTTATCAGTTTTGCCTACCGTTGCCGAGCGGACCGCTTGCATTATACTCCTTTATTCTATTATTCTCGCCCGGTTTTTTGTGCTACAACTGTGCACTTTATTGCTTTATTGCCCTATTAATATAGTTTGGTTATTTAAATTCATAACTTCGATCAATTTTTTCTTACTTTGCTATGGCTAACGAAATGCTTAAACTTGTTAGAAAGCGAAGCTGTATGAAGGGTAAAATGACCATTTTTGACAAATACCTCGAGGAATTTAAGACCATAAGCAAACCAAGCAGCGTACAACTATTAGACTTAGAAAGTCGTTTTACTCGATTCGATGCCTTATATGTCGATTACGACAAATTACAGGACGACATCGAGATGCTTTCGGAAAAGCCCGAGGACGAGAACGCTGAGCGCGAGGAGTTCGAGGCACAGTACCACGAGCTGGTAGCGGTGGCGCGTAACCTGCTCGGCGCGCGCCCGGACTGCTCGCGCGACGCTCCGCCGGAGGGATCCGGGTTCGAGTTCGAGGATGCTCAGGCAGGTGGACTTAAATCTAATTGCGTTAGATTGCCAAAAATCGACTTAGTCGTCTTCGAGGGTCACTACCAACAGTGGTTGGAATTCAGGGATACATTTGTCTCGTTAATACATTCCAGGGCCGATATTGATAACATTAATAAGTTGCATTATCTTCGCGCATCTTTACGAGGTAGTGCATTGCTTGTTATCGATAAATTAGATTTTAAAGCAGAGAATTACGAGTCCGCGTGGAAGTTATTGTGCAGTAGGTACGATAACAAAAGGTTGCTCGTAAATAATCATGTCAGGGAACTTTTTAATGTTGAGCCTATGCGTAATGAGTCTTGTTTGGATATTCGTCGCTTGATAGACGTAACAAATAAAAATCTTCGAGCACTTTCGACCTTAGATCAACCAACAGAACACTGGGACACTTTAATTATATATATGATGTCAGAAAAACTTGATAGTGTCTCTCATCGGGCATGGGAAGAGCATAGAAATACCTTGACGATGCCGCCCTCTTTACAAATGTTTATTACTTTTCTTAGCAACAGGGCGGACTTATTGGAGACTTTGCAGGAAAGTAAAGGTAAAAATCATAAGGATATATGCAAGTCTAACACAAATTTACTTATAGCTACGAGTAATCATAATTTAAACTCTAATAAAAATGTAAATAAGCCTTTTAAAAAATTTCATAAGAAAATAGTGCCATGCTATATGTGTAATCAAATTCATTTTCTCTTCAACTGTGAAACATTCAGAGCCCTTCCTATTGAAAGTCGTATACAAAAGGCTAAACAAGCAAAGGTCTGTCTTAATTGTTTACGTCCAGGGCACTTAGAAAATACTTGTAATTTGGTGCCATGTAAGTATTGTAAAAAAAGGCACAACACGCTTTTGCACATTCATGAACCCGTGGTACATCCAGAGCCCGCAATGCCTTCTGTTAGTCACTTTGCTAATTCAAACAATACACAGCAGTATACTACTCCGCCGCATGTCTTGCTTTCCACAGCGCGCGTGAAGGTGCTGGACAGCGCGGGCGACGTCCACTCGGCGCGGCTGCTCCTCGATAATGGGAGTACTGCGAATTTTGTTACGCAATCGCTTTGCGGTAAGCTGGGTTTGTCGCGGCGTAGTGCGAGCTCCACGGTGACAGGTATTAATAATAATACATCAAATATTACACAGTCTTGCAGCCTTACTATAAAATCATTCTATAATGACTATAGCCTTACTGTTGACTGTCTTATTTTGCCTCATATAACAAAATCGTTGCCGTCTTCATACATAAACATCGATGATATTCCTCTTCCATTGGGAATAAGTCTAGCTGACCCTTCCTTTAATGAGCCGTCAGCAGTGGACATCTTAGTAGGGGCTGAAGTATTTTGGTCCGTCTTATGCAACAATTCGATTGACTTAGGGAAAAATCAACCGAAACTATACGAGACAAAGCTGGGTTGGCTGGTGTCCGGGTATGTGGCCCGCCTTAAGTCACCACCTTCTAGTCCCGTTTGTCACTTTGTAAACGAGGAAGCCAATCCGGACTTAACTCGTTTCTGGGAATTTGACACTGTCGCAAGTAAACACTCCTTGTCACCAGAAGAACGTGCCTGTGAGCAGAGCTTCTTAGAAAATACAGTTCGCAACGAGGACGGTCGGTTTGTCGTAACGATGCCGCTAAAAGAAGATCCTTCGGTCTTAGGCGATTCTTTTCAAAAGGCGAAGTACCGATTTCTGTCCTTAGAGCGAAAATTTTTGCGAGAGCCTGCTTTCAAAGATAGATACATAGAATTTATGCACGAATATGAAAGCCTAGGTCATATGACTGAAAACAAGGAGTCTTTACCCAGCTGTCTTCAACCAAAGGTCAGTTATTTCCTTCCCCATCATGGCGTACTTCGTGAGTCGAGCCTCACGACTAAGCTTCGGACTGTGTTCGACGCCTCGGCGCCTTCTTCGTCAGGCGTGTCGCTTAACGATATCCAAATGGTCGGGCCCACCGTGCAGGAAGACCTATACTCTATTTTACTACGTTTCCGGCAACACAAATACATAATAACCGGAGACGTAGAGAAAATGTATAGAGCGATTGAGCTTAACCCGTCTCAACGTTCACTTCAACAAATCGTATTTCGATATGACTCATCGCAGCCCTTAAAAACCTACACTCTCAATACCCTAAGTTACGGTACAGCTTCAGCGCCATATTTGGCTACTAAGTGTTTGGTTTCTTTAGCCACCAGCGCCCTCGATAGTGACGTCCAACAGTCCATACAACGTGATTTTTACGTTGATGATTATTTAAGTGGCTCGTCAACTATTGAAGACACTATCAGAATATGCGAAGGTGTCATATCGACCTTAAAATCGGGACAATTTAATCTAAGAAAATTTCAATCAAATAATCAGTACATTCTTAGTAAATTTTCGCCGTGTTCTGAGTCAAATAACATTTTTAACATTTCTAGCACAAATAACACTGTGTCCTCTAAAACTTTAGGTCTTCATTGGATATGTGACTCAGACTTATTGTCATTTTCTATAAATATTGAGCATCGTAATAAAATCACTAAACGTCACATATTATCTATCATCAGTCAGATTTTCGACCCCCTCGGTCTTGTCAATCCATGCATTGTCGAAGCAAAGATTATAATGCAGAGACTATGGACTAACAAATGTTCCTGGGATGAAGAGGTTCCGCAAGATATTAAATATCTATGGTTAGAGTTTGTAAATACTTTACCTCTTCTTAACCATTTAAAGATTCCTCGCTGGGTCCTTGCTGAAGACTCTGTGACGCATGAAATTCATATTTTTTCAGACGCTTCTGAGCGAGCTTATGGGACATGTTTATACATTCGCTCTATTGACAGAAATGGATCAATACAAGTACATCTCTTAACTTCAAAGAGTAGAATAGTTCCCATCAAACCAACGACGACTCCTCGCCTTGAACTTTGTGGAGCGTTGATGGCTGCAAGACTGTGTAGTAAAGTATTAAGCTCTTTAACTCTACAAATCAGCAGATGTAGATTCTGGTGTGACTCGACTATTGTCTTGGGGTGGTTAAGTACACCTCCAACCCATCTTAAAAATTTTGTACGTAACCGAGTGCACGAAATACAAGAGAGCACCGGGGGTCACACGTGGAGCTACGTACCGTCGAAAGACAATCCGGCGGATCTTGTTTCTCGCGGGCTGAAGGCTGACCACATCAGCAGTTCATCTCTGTGGTGGTCAGGGCCGTCCTTTTTATTAGAAAACGAATCTAAGTGGCCAAAGATGCCCAACGTGAACGCGAAACAGGATCTACCCGAGTTGATTATTTGTTCATTCGCGCTTGATAACAAATCTCATGCTGATAATATAACTAACTTAATCAATACTAAATCTAAATTAACTAACCTACAACACATAATAGCATATTTACAACGATTTGTTCATAATTGTCAAAATCAGACCAAGAAAATGACTGGTCATCTATCAGTTCATGAACTTCAAAGGTCATTAAATCTCATTACGCATAAAGCTCAATTGGAAATGTTTCCTGACGAATATGCTATTCTTAAAGTTGGCAAGGTACTACCTAACAAAAATAGATTAATTTCATTAACTCCATTCATAGATTCCAATAATATCATGCGAGTTGGTGGCAGACTAGATAATTCGCCTTATAGTTACGACACAAAGCACCCCATCATATTATGTAGTAAACACCACTTTACTAAAATCCTATTTCATCATTTTCATATTAAATGTTTGCACGCTCCACCACAACTTCTTTTAGGAACAATTAAGCAAACTTATTGGCCTTTAGGTGGCAGAAATCTTTCGAAATACACAGTCAATCAATGTGTACGTTGTTTTAGGTTTAAAGCTGAAACGGTTCGACCTATCATGGGGCAATTACCTGTATCGCGTACTGATCTAGAGTTCCCCTTTTTGCATTGTTCTACTGACTATGCAGGGCCCGTGTTGATAGCAGATCGCAAGGGTAGGGGTTGTAGACTTATAAAGTCATTTTTGGCAATCTTTACCTGCAATTCGACCAAGGCCTGTCATATCGAACTCGTCACGGCTCTGTCCAGCGAAGCGTACATAGCTGCTTTAAAACGTTTTGTATCGCGTCGTGGAAAACCTTTATCCATTACATCCGACAACGGGACCAACTACGTTGGCGCTTGTAATGAGCTAGCCCGATTTCTCGTAGAGTCGGATCTCCAAGGTCACGTGGCTCAAGAAGGCATTGAATTTAAATTCGTGCCAGTTTATACGCCTCACTTTAATGGCCTGGCCGAAGCTGCTGTCCGCTCAACAAAGCATCACCTTAAGCGGCTGCTGCAAACTACTCATTTTACGTACGAAGAGATGGCGACTTGTCTCGCAGAAATAGAGGCTGTTTTGAATTCTCGCCCTCTCACCCCATTTTCCTCAGATCCATCCGATTTTTCGGCCTTAACTCCCGCTCATTTTCTGCTTGGACGCTCACTCATGTCAATTCCTCAGCCACAAGTACCTGATACGAATATAAATCGTCTCGAACGCTTCAAGCGAATTCAGCTCATCAGGCAACACTTCTGGAACCGTTTCTCGACTGAATACGTCGGCCAACTACAGCAAAAACTGAAGTGGCAAACTTCTACCAAGGAATTGAAACTTGGTTCGCTGGTTATAATCAAGGATCGAGCTCTTCCACCTCTACTATGGTCACTGGGACGCATCATCCAGCTCTATCCAGGCAATGACGGCGTCAGTAGAGTTGCTGAACTGAAGACGAGGAGAGGCACCATTCGTAGAGCCTTTAATAACATCTGCCCACTTCCAGATTATTGAAGTCTCCTTCTTCACACTTCAACCCGGGGAGCATGTTAAGAACCACAGTTTACGCACGGGAGGAGACGCGCGGGCGGGCGACGGCCTGACGTCAACGACACGGACGGCGCGGCCACCCCGCAGCCACACTCGGCTTCTAGAACTCCACCGTTGACGGACGACTATTTTAAATATCATACTGTTTGACCGGGTTCCCGAATTGTAATTAGACGGCTAATAAACCAGCCTATAGATATACAGTCCGCTTTTATTTCTAGTCCATAGGACCCTAACAGCAGGATAACTATTAAAACATCAACAAA
Source organism: Eudemis profundana (assembly GCA_947034925.1). Lineage (NCBI taxonomy): Eukaryota > Metazoa > Arthropoda > Insecta > Lepidoptera > Tortricidae > Eudemis > Eudemis profundana. The sequence goes on from OX344811.1 coordinate 10,957,412, forward strand.
TTTAAAAACTCTGAGGTGGAACGAAGGGCGCCGGGATAGCTAGTTATTATATTTCTTTCGTAAATACTAAAAAATAAATAAACGAAAATTGTAAACTTATCTAACAAATGTAATCGCTTTATGCTCGAAAAGTCATATTTGTATGGTTAGCTGCAAAAAAAACTACCCTACTATACAAATACCACAGATACTCTTTTTCTGCTGCTGACTATACAATAAAGGTTAAATAGATATTGATATACATGTTGCCATATCTACTGTAACATACCAACCTTATTGAATTTTTTTGGCAATTGACCAGATTCCATGTTTCCTTATTCCGCTTTCTAGATGGAAATCAATATGAAGCCATAAAAAACAGACCTTGCTTTTTAAAATATGCCGGGATCGGCAGGGATACGGACCGGAAAATATGTTTTCCATGCGATTGGCTTGATCGGTTAGTGAATCTTGAAAGAGATTCAAACCATGACGTGAGTCGTATGTATATGAGGCGTCAAGTTTAAGGCATAAAAAGATAATACTGGTTCCTTAGCATGGCAGCGAGCTTGGCCAAAGATTTATGATAATGTGCTGAATACAGATATTTTCGCTAACGCAACTGAGATACCGACAAGAAGCCTACGCACGAGAGTAGTGACAGAGTACATCGAGTAAGTTCACTCCGAACAAAGGTACATCACGCAGCGCGCCGGTCGTCAAGTCGTCACGCTCTGCTGCCCGCGCATACTCATAGTAAATAAAAATGTTTAAAGAAAAAACTTAAACTAAAAACCAAAAAATAATATGTTAATTACCCAAAAGAAATGGATAATCAACGATTCATATATACATATACAGATATTTATAGTTTTTAACCTGTTATTTTTGAAGTTGGTGCCTGCCACGCAAAGCTGGCTGTGTTGAGCTCCTTAGCCGACTTCAAAAATAACAGGTTAAAAACTCCATTTCTTTGGGATAATTAACATATTATTTTTTGGTTTTTAGTTTAAGTTTTTGGAAGTCGGTTTTTATTTTTTGTTTTAAAAATTTACGTTATTACTAATTATTATATCTTAAATTTGGCGCCTCATACAGGTTTCTACTCTATCGCGCAAGGTTTGAGTCTTTTTTGAGATTCACTAACTACTAAGATGTTTAAAGATAGAATAGTACATTGTGTATCAAGGGCGGTAAGTAAGAAATTACAAACTAGTGTTTGTTACAAGGCCGAGGCGAAGCCGAGGGCTTTAATAACACTAGTTTGTAATTCCTTTACCGACTACCCTACTGGGAATATTCCCAAATGGGAAAATACTGATAACGGTAAATTACTGACGGCACAACACTAGTTATGACCCAGGTTAACACATAGGATACTTTTTACCCGACAAGGGCAAATATTTCATGTCCGCGAACGAAGATGCGAGCATCCTCGTCATTATTACGTGTTTTAGAATGCTCTGTTCAGAAAATAAGTAGTCTTTAATCTTCCTACGGATCAGTTTTTCAATGAAAGGCCTCATTCGATTCAATTAAATTTTTAAAGGCCTCTTTACTGCGTAAAATCCATAAATACCGGCGTAACTAGGCCCATAGACAATACGATGTACCTATACGAAATATATGTCAATATAACAAAGACCTTAATATTTGGTATTTCGACGACGATAATAAATAATAATAAATAAATAAATAAATATTAGGGGACATCTTACACAAATCGAACTAGCCCCATAGTAAGCTCAATAAGGCTTGTGTTATGGATACTAGACGACGATATATTTAATAGATACAAATACTTAAATACATAGAACGATACGATAGAAAAGAAAGATAACGATAGAAACGACAAGTGTCATTATTATTTCACATGGACTTAGGAAATTGTAATTAGTGACGACACACATTTATCGTATGAAACGGCTTGCCATTCAGCGCCTATTGAGTGCGTGAAATACAGTATTCCACGTTATGTTATCAAATCGTTATAACGAACGTACGTAGGTAGGGGCAATATTTCAGGACAGGTTTGAGAGAAACTCATATCTATACATTCGTCTTGTTGACCGCATACGACATAACAAAGGAAGGAGTGGCCATCTCCCCTCCTGGCTCGGATGTCGAATTGTCGAAAAAACCAGCGTCACAGACGAAGAACGTTTCTGAAAAGAAATGAGGGCTATTCATTATTTTCTTGATTTTTCCTGTATTCGATGCAAAATACGAATGTTTTACCATTTCAATAAATGGAAGTGATTTCTTGGTAAAATGGAGCGTGTAACAACGAAGCGTTTAAAATGTCTTTTATCTAAGTCGTCGGAAATATTGGATGTCTCAAATTAGAGATACATAAGACCGTAAAGGGAGTTGCCCTGAAATGTTTTCAAAAAGCTTGCGTACGGTCACAGAAAGTTTATAAGGATGTACGAGTACTTAACGTAAAAATTGCAGTTTGCTTCTTATTATTAAGACGATCTGCTAACTTACACTTCATCGCTCTTAAGTTCGGCTGATACGACAACTACCTGCTTGCTATTTAGGACTCTCTTTATTTGTATCTATAAGTTACGAACACGGTCAGTCACGGTCTTCTGCTGGACATAGGCCTCCCCCATAGATCGTCACAGAATGTGGTCCTATGCTGACCGCATCCAATCATCCTACTACGCTGCACTCTCTTTACGTGTGTGTTACTTAAAAGTTTAATGTTGTGTAAGATGTCAAGCGTTAAGCAAACCAACACCGGAAATTATGTATTTGGTATCTGTTATTCTCAATAGGTACTTTATTTTCACAGGGGTTAAATTTGTTCTGAGATTGTCAACTAACTTTAAAATTTGTTTTACGTTAGTAAAACTCGTAGGTGCTTCGGCGCGAGTTGTAAACTCTGTTCATTTTAATTTTGTACGGGAATCAAATTACAAACTTGCATAGGATAGAAACGTCGAAAAAAGGGTCACCATATACTTAGAGAAACGTTAATTGCATAATTTGTTGATTTTTAATTTTTAATTTTCATGATACCTATATACCACGATAGGATAAAATAAAACTACCTGACGATCTGGTTGAGATAGTAGGAACTAGGAAGTCAGAAGGCGTGCAACCTTTCGGTGTGGAAGTGTTTGGGGCAGGCCTATCTATGTTCAGATATTACAACTAGCCATTATAAAGGCCTATTATAACTTGCTACTAGCCAAACTATAAAGGCCTATTCAGATGTAAGTGGTATAGTATGTTTTATTTATATTTGTCCGATCCACTTAAAGGAAACAATACTGTTGTGTGGTTGTGTACCTCATTCATTATCGTCCGTCATAAAAGAAAAGCGGTCTTCACAGATAAAGACTTCGTGCATTGTCATTTTAGTGGATTATCAACTCTAAGGCCTTTGCCAAGAGTTAAAATTGCTTTAATAGAAATGTGACTTTAAACGTATTATGCAGTTCACACCCCTGGCATTTACCTGACTAGGTACCTGAGATCCGAATAAAGCGAAGGCAGCTGGAACGCCATTATTCTATTAATGCAGTTATGGTTCATGGAGATAGAGTTGATAATGATAACGACTTTTTACAATAACGTCATCTTGGTTGTTTCCTTTAAGTGGCTCGGACAAATATAAATAAAAAATACTATATCTGCTACCGTCGTACTTAACAGTAAAGCCCAAGTGATATCCCGTCGGGTAATTGGTATAGTGCTTCCGCAGCTGTCGCGAAACCGGAACGAATCGCTACCAGCACAAGTAGATACCACTTACATTTGAATAGGCCTGAATTAGGGATTGCAATCGGTTATTTTTAGTATGGAAAAACTCGAGTTTTAACCGAAACCTAGTTTTTTCCATACAAAAAATAACCGAGTTGCATTCCCTGGCTGAATACATCCAGTGCCAACCATCGTTACGTGTGCTCGGTAGTTCTTAGCCCGACCATCGGTCGGTGGCACTCAAAATATTAAGACAGCTTGGCTTGCAATACATAGAAACAAAGAGCAACAGGTGTAGGTGTTGACGGGGGCACGGCGGGAAGGGGTGACATTCACCTCACGCACAGATTGCTAGTCGAGGCACGGCCCGATTTGCATTTACTTCAATTTAGAAGAACCGACTAGAATTTCTTATCGCATTTCATTTTGTAAAAAGCAATCTAAATGTAACGATGCTGCCTTAACGGCAACTTTGTCGCCTCAGATAACCCCAGTAGGCAACAAGAGTGTCTCATACATTGCAGGGGTGCTGCAATGTTTGAAACATAATGATGAAGAAGATAAATAGTATATCCCAGACAAGGGTGGGTCATTTTTTTAGGGTTCCGTACCAAAATGGTAAATAAGGAACCCTTATGGTGCGATTCTGTCTGTCTGTCTGTCCGTCTGTCACAGCCAGATATCTCAGTTAGAAACTACTGCTGCTATCGATTTGAAATTTGGAATAGTATTAAAAGTAGCTAACCCGAGCCTATTGGATGTAAAAAATCTTGTAACTTTTTTTTAGGGGTATTTTGTTTTTAGGGTTCTGTACCTGGAAAGGAAAAAACGGAACCCTTATAGGATCGCTCGGTATCCCCTTATTTGGTATAAAATCACTTCGTCGAAATTCATTTAGGATAATGATTCATTTCGTATAAATTCAGATGCCATAAAAATTAAAGTGTATAATTACATTTCGTATAAAATTCACATCCTCTAAACTCATTTTCTATAATTTCGTATGATATAACATTCATTTGCTCGAAACGTTATTTGTTATAAGTATTTTAAGGTATAACATTCACGGGGTACCTATAACTGTTAAAAGCTCAAATTTTTTGTAAACCCTTAATATTTTATATGCATTGGAGAATAAATAGGTAACATAACCCGAATCGGAGCACCCTACTATCCACGTGGTCTTGTCTGCCCTACCCCTAGAGTGTATATAGAAAGCCGGAGGCGCGGAGGGGGAGCAGCCCTCGCCCGCTGTAGCAAAGCACAGGCACAATGTGAGCCGCAGCGGCTGAGCCAACAAGCCGAAGCTGCGAAGGTGAGCATTACTGCCTGTGCTTCGATACGCAAGGGCGAAGGGGCTGCTCTTCCCGTAGCGGCGGAGCAGTTGCGGAGTCCGACCGATTGTTTTGTTACATTGTGATGATTAGACATTTTGAATATTCTACGTTTTAAATATGCAATCAAGTAATTGTTATACAAAATGAATATTATGCATAATAATTGTATACATCTTAAATGTTATGCATAATGATTTTATACATTTTGAATGTTAGACATATTGAAGAATAGAGATTTCGTATTTAGAGCTTTTAAATGTTATACAAAATGAATTTTAACTGAAATGAATGATTATACGAAGTGATTTTATACGTTTTGAATTTATACATTTTGAGTTTATACCATTTAATTTTATACGAAATAAGGTAGACCCACTTATTTGCTCCTACTAAACTAATCGCCATACAATTTTTCTTGAACTATTCATGTATCTACTTATGAGTTTGTACGGAAGCCTCGGTGCGCGAGTCGTACTCGCACTTGACCGGTTTTTTATTTCTAATGGGCACAACATGGTCACTTCTATACTAAAAATGGATCCGGAGGCAGAAGATACAGCAATAGATATTTTTTCTGTTCCACAGGTACCCACCCTATAGGGAACGTGCACAAACTATAGGTGGCAGCACTAAACGACAAAAGAGACACGAGTGGACAAAAAAGGAACCTATCGCCCTTGTCAAATGAAGCTGTCAATGTCAATGATAATATGTAAGTGTCAATGTCAAATATAGTAAGTCGTAGCTACACTGACGTTAATCGTCCTTCAACGCGATAAATTAACGTTATTAACGGCGTTTTCGTCAATGTGGCCCCAGCATGACAGGGTATATGGTTTAGATTGGCGGCACCAGTTGGCAGCACCTTCGTCGTGCACGTTCCCTATTACATTACACACCTATGGCGGAATAACTAGGAATGGCCCAGATTGCAGGTGTTTTGTCATATATGCGATCTGGGGCTTTACTAATTACCGCCCGTGGTGTGTTCACAATTTTACGTCTTCTCTTGGCCAGGAAGCGCAGGGGGTGGAGAATTCCACTATTAGGGCGACGTAATAGTACATTGTGTATCAAGGGCGGTAGGTAAGGAATTACAAACGAGTGTTTGTTACAAGGCCGAGGCGAAGCCGAGGGCTTTAATAACACGAGTTTGTAATTCCTTTACCGCCCGTGGCACACACAATGTTTTTCATCACACTTGTGAGGAAATCTAATTAAAATTAACCTTACTTAACCTAAATAAAATTGTAAAACTGACACTGACATTAGTGACATATCCATAGACAATGCGCAACGTTCGGAAACCATAGCGGTACAGACCTAAAACGGTTGATTTTATAATTGCAAAATACTGAAATACACTATTGAAACATTTAATTAATGTTACAGAAATATGTGTTTACATGTATTTGCAATACCAGTTCTCTTTAAATAAATATTTCAGTGATAAAAGTTAAAAAAGTAAGTTGGCGTTTCCTTTGAACATGACAAATAAGAGTAAAACAGAACCAGCGTTTCAAATTTAAAAAGAAAACCATTACGCCCTAGGGCGTAATAGCTCATTTACGGCCCGCAAAACCTACGTGTAATGCACCATTTTCGAGCAAGTGTGATGAAAAATATATTTTATGCCACACCTGGCAATAAAGTGGCTTTTACACAGCTTCGCATACGGAAAAAGCCACTTTCTGACAGTGACAGTCACTCGCTTGCAGCTCGGGCCGCAAACATCTGCGATCTCGGCCTTTCTTTGTTTTACCACCCTAGTTGTGTAATGTACTATTCTCAAACACGCAATGAAATGTTGACATTACGTGCCTTATAATAGGCTGTAAAGTACCTCGTTTCCGGTGCGGTTTGACACTTGGCATTTAATGGAATTTCATACAACATTACCGGCCTAGGCCTGCAATGTGTTTTTTTTTTTTTAATTTCCATTCCACATATTTGAGACATAGCATCACGGCGTCCAGCCATTAAAAAAACAATAAACGATGTTTGCTATATTTTACAGTTTTATTTATATAAACTCGACATGAACATAACAAATAACACATTAAAAAACAATTTCCAATTATTATAAATTGCAAACTAAACCACAAGAATACACATTTAAAATATTTCATCTAAATATTCGCGGTAAAAATGTAAACTGAAATAGTTTTTGGTTGTATATGGTTTCCGAACGTGACTTGACATTTGTATTATCTATGGATATAAATGTCACTAACGTCACTTTCTGATAGAAAGTTTCTGATAAAATAATATTTAAGGTAAGTAAGGATATTAGTAAGTTTATTTATTTCATTGCATATTTGAGAAAAGCACTATACATACCTCGGCGGGAAATGGGGTTGCCGGCCTCGTAACTATCTGGCCTCGTTTCGCTCGCCCAGCTATATGTACTCGGCCGGCAACTCCTTACTTTCCGGCCTCTGCAGTAATGTACTATTTAGTGTCTCTAGAAAATAAAGTTTGATTTTTCGGAGTGTTTTTAATTTATTTCATTGCATATTTGAGAAAAGCAGTATACATACCTCGGCGTGAAATGGGGTTGCCAGCCTCGTAGCTACCTGGCCTCACTTTCGCTCGGCTATCTATATGTACTCGGCCGGCAACCCCTTACTTCCCGGCCGCTATAGTAATGTACTATATTATTCGGTCTAGGAGATTTTACGGCTCGAACTTCAGCGTGAAACGTAGCATTAACCGTGCGTGGAAATATGTTGGGTACTTATCCGATTTATTTTTTAACCGACTTTCTAAAGAAGGACGGTTCTCAATTCGTCTGTATTTTTATTTGTATGTTTGTTACGCGATTACTCGAAGACGGCTGAACCGATTTGGAAAATTATTTTTTTTGTTTGAAAGGGTATACCTCCAAGGTGGTCCCATTGCAACAACAACTGGATCTGATGATGGGATCTTGGAGAAATCGAGGGAACTCTTCGAATATTATACGCACATAAACGGCGATTTGGGAATTATTCATATTCACTCGTGCATCTCGTATCAAAATAGATTCACTGAAAGTCGGTTCTTTTAAAATATTTAATTTTGTGATTGACATTGAAACACAAACAGGCTAGTATAAAAAAAAATGTGATTATTGAACCGTAAGTTTCGTTTTAAATACCGATACGCGCTTACACGTGCGCTATAAGATGCAGCGGAGACACATGTGCATTGTGCAAGTCCCTCCCTGCGCGATCAAGTAAATCAGTTCTATTGTATACTAATATACTGTGTCTATACTTATTTTAATGAAGACGAGATGCGACTTCCAGGCTTCGAACTTCCTTCTAAGGCACACAAATACAAGCTTACATTGTCAATCTGTATGAAAACATATATTGCTGTTTGTTGATTGCTCGTGGACACCACACAAACAACCGACTTACTATATTCCGAAAGACAATAAAAGTTGTTAATAAAAGTTTGTTTACCAGTCAACCCACTATTCAAACCCAGTTTGCCCATTGTATTGATTCAGTAATAAAGCTGTTTCGCAGTGTTTTATCATGACCCATAACTTCTGCCGAATAAATACGCAATTTGGTGGTATTTATTAGCTATTCGGGAATATTTCGGGTAGGTTAGTACCTAGACCGGGGTGCGGCGCACTCCATAAAAGTTATCGTCTCTTTACGTTCAAAACCTCATATGTCACGCTATTTACGGCTATCAGGAACCCTATAGCAAAGGCGGTAAAGCTTAATTCTCAAAGTCATACAATGGAGATATTGCGAAGTAGACTTAGAGAGAGTAATTGTGATGTTGAGTAATGTAACTCATTTTCGAACTTTTAGAATTCAGTTGTAAACGCTGTTATAGCGTTTTAAAGCCAAAGTAGGTATAACTTTCTAATTTCAACTGAGGATAACCGCTTGCTAAGGTATTTAAGTTTTTAAGCCCCAGAATACGTAGCGAATAGTATACTTTAAACTCAGAACAATACGGCCCTGGCTGCTCTAAACTCCGAAACTTATCACACACAAGGCAGCTCTACCTGTTTCTCCTCTCCTCTAATTTCATGTTTGGCCGCGTATCATGTAACAACTACCAGACCGAGTTAGGTATAGCTTGGCAACTTCGTTGGTGACACTCACATGTGCGCTTTTTGTTATGAGCAGCCGTAACTACTTAGGTACACAAGTTACCGCCAACACGAACGGCTGCCTACGGAGGCTGCCTCCGTCGGTCACCGTTCGTGCTGGCGGTAAGATGTTTAAGTAGTTACGGCTGTACGTAACAAAGAGCACACATGTGAGTGTCACCAACGAAGTTGCCAAGCTATAGTAAATTGGTATCTGCTCACTTTTGTATCAAGTTGTATCCTACGTTAGTATTACGCTAGTATGGCTACGTTAGTAGCCAGCCATGTACATAAAACGATTGTAAATAGGTGAAGTTTACTTTACACAGTTTCAGTTTGCTACGTGCCTAGTTATGATATTATAATAGAGTGTATTAGCCCGATATGCTGTAATTCATATATTCATGAAACTATAGGTCTTTTGTCTGCTCATGCATTTGTTTCTTAATAAATAAAATAACAAAAACCTCGTCAGAAAAAAGAAAAATATAATAAATAAAGTGGACCCTACTCTAATCAAAATTAAATTAAAATTCGTCGACGGGGTGGCCCCTGCCTAAACAATTAATACAGAAATTACGCAGAAATAAACGATTTATTATTTTTGCCTTTGATCACCCTGTTTGTAGAGGCATGATAACTGATTTCTACTAAATTTCTTTTAAAATAATGACACTTAATTGGAGTGACATTTATGAATATTTCCGGAAAAAATAATGTGTTCATAGTGTTCAAAATAGAAAACCATTATTCTGCTGAGGATTACGTAAACGCGACTTTAATTTACGGAGTGCGCCTCAAGAATGACAACCTTGCGTTAAGGACTTACAGAGACAGAGAAATCTCTTAAGTTATCTCTATTGTCTTAAATCAAAAACTACATGTCTAAGGAAAATATAAAAACGGTTTTGGAATCTACACCCTAAGCCCTTTCATTTGATGTGCCACTCGATATAATAGCTCTACTTTTGATTTTCGATATCCCATTTCGGTCCCTCAAATTTCAAGTCGATAGCATCAGTAGATTCTGAGATATCTTGCTGTGATAGACGGACAGATAGACCGAGCCGCCCCTGTGTGCGAAGTGTGCAACGCACACAGGCGCCAAGGCAATAGGGGCGCCGGAATTCGAAACACGACGACAACAAAGAGGTTGCTTCATAGGTTTGCACACAGGCGCTGCCGGGGGTCGGCGCGGGCCTGCCTGTAAAATATTCTTACCTGCGCCGCATGTAATAAATCTCCGACAATTTGTCGACAGAGAACGCCACAATTGGATTTGTCCGTACGTACTCACCAGAATCACATTTACCATGCTCGTGGGAATCGACGATTCCCACCACAGAAATATTTATATCGAGGTAGAAGGAAAAAGTGTATGTAAGTACCTCGCGTGCTAAAAATAAGTGGTGACGACCTACTTTGCACGCGTACCCCCTAGAACTAATTACGGTAAAAAGTGCATTAGTTACGAAGGTGCCAAATTATACAATAAATTGCCGAAAGACATTAAAGATGCCAAGTCTATGGCTAGTTTTAAAAAAACGCTAAAATTCTACATTACTAGGAATATAGCCCCGTGTCTCTAACAGCCATTAAATAAATAAAAACACAGATATATATTTAAGTCAAAAATTAACCCATTTTTGACTTAAACAAAGTATCTAATAAATAAAAAATAAAAATATATCATAATAATTAAAATGTACATTTAATACAAATAAAAAAAAACTCTCATTTTACTATAAACACAAACCCACGTAAACTAATAAATTATGTCTAATTTTAAATTAATATAAACTAATAACATGAGCACACCTAGATGTGCCGCCTCCAATTATCTTCTTCGTACATCGCATGCATGAATTCCGAGCGTCTAGTGCAATAAGAATTGTAACGTAATGAATTTCTACCCACATTCGTTTAATAATAGTTTATTTTTCTGTGTACAACATAATTTTGTTTAAACACTGTATGCTTAGTTTTAGTTTTAACTTGTAACCTTTCTCATGTAAGTGAATTCTGTAATTCTTTATGGGAAATAAAGTTCTTTAAACATAAACATATAATTAATTGTAGTAATAAAACAACTTAAACGGATTAAATCGCGTATATTACTACATTTTTAAGTCCCGACGTTTCGTAACCCTTTTCAGCGTTCGTGGTCGCGGGTAGACGGGACTTAAAAATGTAGTAATATACGCGATTTAATCCGTTTAAGTTGTTTTATTACTATGAGTGATAATCGCGGAAACCGAAGACAATATTATATAATTAATTGTTCAAATACCACCGAATGAAATGGAAAATGTATGTTTTCCATCACTAAATTACACTTTTGGCGTCAAACGCCACGTTACACGCTTGATCCCCATACAAATTGACAATATTTAATTCTATCTCGATATATTTCTGTAATTCCAACCACTTTCAATATCGCAGCTACATGAATTCCCGAAAGGAAATGAAAGTTTCTTGGAATGAGGTTAAAAACGCAAAGCTGCTTTAGGATGTCGCCACGGTTCGATGTAATTTAAATGTCGCCATTTTAAAAAAACCGGTCAACTGCGAGTCAGACTCGCGCACCAAGGGTTAACTCATAAGTAGATAAGATACATGGATAGTTCAAGTAAAACTGTATGGCGATTAGTTTAGTAGGAACAAATAAGTATGTGTTACGATTTTTGCAAATTTCTAAAAAACGGTGCAACTTAGGTAATATAAAGCAATCAGGTACCGGTAATAAAGTATAACTTATACTTTTTATTCCGACGATAGACCAGTGCATCATCATTATAAATGCGAAAGGAACCTGACTGTCTGACTGTTACATTTTCACACTGGACTGGAATCGCTAATTTGGTGAGGAGATGATTTGAAACCTAGGCAAAGACATTTATCACCCCTTATCGTGAAAAGGGAGCCAGAAGTACGAGTATGTATGTCATCGTGCAATATAAGGAGCAATTATAAATCAAAGATTTAACAGTGTGTAAGCTAAAAAAGTAAACACAAACACTATTTATACTCTTTTTAGTATGTAATGAATATTATATTTTTTCTTAGCATAGAAAGTGTATATTTCGAATCGAAAATTCGATACGCAACGTTTACGTTCTACGGCTTCTTTCTTTTTAATGTAGTGCTGAGCGAACACTATCGTTTGGTATCTGACGAAATTAATTAAGGTAAATCGGTAAAAATGAAAATAGTAACTCGAAATTAATAACTTATTATCTCATTAACAATCAAAATCAAATACATTGAAAAAAAAATGACAAATAGTGTTTAGTTAAAAAATACAGTATTGCTTTATGAACATACAATGGATTCACTCTATTAGCCATCATCAATCATAATCGCTTATTTTAACAATCGATTTAGATTAACCTCAACTTTAAGTACTCCATCGACAATGCGTAAAGAAAGAGACCAATCTTAGAGCATAGTAGTGCATTTAAGTACGACAGTTGTCTTTACCTACTGTAGGTACTACAAAATAATATCCGATACAACCAAGTGCTTAAATGTCTGGCACGCTACTACAACTATGAATAGAGCTGTGTTGGATATTTTGAGCATCTTGTTCTGTCAGTAAATATCTACCGTACTAAATACTCTTGTCTCGACACACACCAGAGGCTTTAAGGCTGCGGCTCCATTGAGGCGAAGACGAGCGGAGTAGAGAGGAAACGTGTAGGATCGACCAATCACATTAGTTGAAATCCACTCGTCAATGTCAATGGAAACCGGGGATCCTTTTTTTTTGAAGACTGACTAACTCGCGAGTCTCGCGACCCTTATGCGCATAGCGATATTTTGACCGGGTGGTCGGCCATGGCGTTCCCTGGGGTCGAACCAGGTCGCTAGCCGGCCCACCCTGAGTGGATCGGACTGGGTGGCGGCTGGGGGCGCCTGGAGTCGAACCAAGTCGCTTGTCCTCGATAGGGTCGGACTAGGACCGCGAACACTAATGTGATTGGTCGATCCCAACACATCTCCTCTCCGCTCCACTTGTCTCGGCCTCAGTGGAGCCGCAGCCTAATGCAACTCCATCGTGAAATAGAGACAGATGTCATAAACAGCTCTCACAGCTGTGAAACGTACTCACATAAGGGTGAAATCTACCTTGATATAAATATAATGTCATTCAACTTTTATTTTTCGTTACAATATGTTTGTCACGCCTCCTCAGGTCTTCCGCACTCTCCAATCTTTTAATATTTAGAAACATAATAAAAAAAAAGTAATTTAAAAAAATTAAACCTACTTCAAAAAAAGAAGTAATAAAAGATTTTTTGAGGTCGATGCCAGCCTCGTACCGCATAGGCACTAGGTAGTCATTTGGTAGTAAATGACTACCTACGTTTATTCTAAATATTAGAGCTGGCACCGAAATCAAAAAATCTTTTATTTCTTCGTCTTTTAAAGTCAGTTAAATTTTTAAATTACTTTTTTATTCCTTCATTTTCTTATTTTCAGCAGTAATTGAATGACGCTGTTAATTGTACACTTTTCCTGGTGACTGATACAGACATAACTCTCTATCTCAAAAACTACTGGTCCGATTTTGATGAAACTTGCACAGTTCCCTAAGTTAGACTATACCTATTTCAAATATTTTTTTTTTGCAATCTGACTTATAGTTTTTTAAATATGCGCGGACAAATATATACAAAGATACAAACATACATACATGAAACCTGTCCACTTCAATACGGCGCAGACTGTAACTTTCTGTGAGGGCTAAATAACATTTCACATATGTTTTGAAGTATCGTCTGTTCAGGAACTTTACCTATTGAGTATTGCTTCTAGACATCATAATAGCTTCCGTCTAGACTCTAAACTGTCGACTGTTGGTATCCTCTTGAGTGTGAAAGTTTACTCCCTAGTCTTGTTTGTCGAGTCAGCGTGTCTAAGATTAAGTTTCAGTTGTCAATTCGGTCGTTTTGGTTTACCTTTGTCAGAAGTGAACCATTACATGTTTGTGTCCAACCGACTTAATGATACCGTTTTGTATAGATAATATACTAGGGGAGAGTGGGGGAATTGCAGAATCTTAAGAAAACGTCTGAATAAAAATCATACCATAAACAGTAAGCAGATATTTTTTTATATAATTAAAGTTCGGTTACTACCTTACAAAATTACCATAATCTTTTATTTATAAATACCGACTTAATGATACCGTTTTGTATAGATAATATACTAGGGGAGAGTGGGGGAATTGCAGAATCTTAAGAAAACGTCTGAATAAAAATCATACCATAAACAGTAAGCAGATATTTTTTTATATAATTAAAGTTCGGTTACTACCTTACAAAATTACCATAATCTTTTATTTATAAATAATTTACAAAAGTGAAATGCAGACGCTATTTGGAGTTATTGTGATAATATTATTAATATTATTTTGATAATATCCTTACATATTTAATCGACCTACGCAGTAGCAGTTATTTACATATCAGTAGAAGTTATAAAAGAAGGAGTTATGATAGCTCCTACTACTCAGTTGGAGTTATTCACATAACATCGTATACATGGCGCTAAATATAGATGAAAATTATAAGAAAACACGTGAAAAAAATTTTTGGTGCTTACACATAAACACGATACGATATTGCGTCGTGCCCTTATTTTGAAATGCGTGCGCGGCTTTTCTTCTTGTAGACGCACACGTCGTTCCACGCGCTACGGGTGGTGCAAGTGATCAAAAAATAGGGCTCGGGGGAGCTAGAATTCTAGAAAAACTTGTGTCTGGGATTACCCCGCTTCCGCATTTACCTCACTCTCCCCTACGTCAGCGTAAACTGTATAAGAGCTTGACACGATGCAAATGACATCGGACTACAAGATTGTAGCGTACAACACACTAATACTGTTTCCAGCTGTTGAGTATGTTATCATAAGTAAAGTAGTTAATACTTAGCAATTAGTTCGGCAATGGCTACGATAATGAAACAGTTACGGGCAATTCCGCTGTCGCGAGTGTAACATTTCGACGCCTTTATATACTCAAATTAAGTAATAAAATAAGAGCCATTTTCAAGAATATACCTTGAAAGACTACATTTTAACCATTTTCTCTTTCCATTTTTTAAAAATAGTGTGTATAATAGTATTTTATGCAACAGTTATATAAGTAGAGTCAAAACACGCGAGTGGCGTGGGTTGCGATACGAGCCGCCGCGGCGACGAGTGTCGCAAATTGAGACGCCATGAGCGTTTTTTGACTGAATTATACAACATTGCATGCAATACTTTTTCTACGACTAGGTTTTAAATAAAATACAAAATTAAACAGACCGACCGACCGCCGATACAAACAGCAATCGAGCGGGAAACATGAATATGACAAATGACTGACAATATAATAAGTATGTGTCTATGGTACTTTGTTTTTAATTGACGTATACTCGCCAGTGACACGCAGTGACGATTTTAAAAATATTCAACCCGGAACCACTCTAGCTTCGAATCCTGGTAAGGGCAAATATTAATAAAAGCCGGTCAAGAGCGAGTCAGACTCGCCCACCGAGGGTTCTGTACAAACTTGTATTATGTACTTAAGTAATTCAAGATAAACTGTATTAAGACAAAGTTCACTTTGCTGTTGGAAAACTGTTGTATCCATACATCAACATATGTCGCGATTAACTGTGAAAATAAGTTTGTGTTGAAATTTTTGTGAATTTCTAAAAAACTATGCAAGTTAGAAAAATCGTTATATTTTTCCTGTAGTATTCAGGATGGTATGAATAATAGGTTATTATTTAACATTTTTCTGTTCAGTAACTTCGGAGAGAATGGGGGGAATAGTATTTTTTTACGTTTTTAGCCTTAAATCGAAAACTGCACTATTAAGAAAAAATAAACAGATTTGGAATCTACAAATTAGGGCTTAAGTTGTAGATTCCTAAACCGTTTATTTTTTCATTTCATTCCCCATTTGCTATAATAGCCCTACTTTAAGTTTCAACATCCCATTCCGGTCCCCTTTAAAAAATTTAAATGATTTTTTTTATGTCCAATAAGGTCGGGTTAACCATTTTTAACACTATTCCAAATTTCATATCGATAGCTGCAGTAGTTCCTTGGATATCTGGTTGTACAAGACAGACAGGTCCTTTTTTACCATTTTGGTAGGGAACCTTAAAAATGAACCAATAAAGACACTTCCTATATATTTTTCAAAACTAGATTTTATTTTTTTGTGGTACTATAAATGTAACAAATAAAGTTATACAAGAACTTATGACGAGCTCGTCTATAGCGAATCGCCCAATACGAATACGCTGGTAAAATCGAATTTAGATACAATTTGCAGTAGGGTGTGTTTTAATGATGGATATAACAACTTTAGATATATTTTCACTGTATATGACAACATTTGACATAATTTCTAAGGATATAATCACTCAAGGGGCATAATAAACGTTTAATATAACAACAAAAAATATAACTTCATTGGATAGAACGTTCTATAAGTATAAAAGACATTTGATATAACATTTATCTAATATAATGAAGATATAATATAAGTATTACTGCTATAATATGTTAAAAGGTATAAAACAGGGGTCACCAAACGTTTTTAGCGAAGGGCCATACTGCACTAGGCATGTGTAGCTCGCGAGTGAGTGATTCAAAAGAGCTATATCAGTTGGTCTAGCTCACCGGCTCACTAGCTCAGTTCCGATTCAAACAACTCAGTATATCTTTCAACTCACTCGTTCACTCGCTCTAAAGTAGCTCCATTGAGCCGTGAGCTGCGAGTAAAGACACGATCAACATGAATTTTTCGTCTCTGTCTTGCCACCGCATTACCTATTACTACTCTCTCTTTCGTTCGGAAATATTTGGATTTGGAGCTACTTAGCTATAAAAGCTAGAGCTGTTGACACATCACGGAGTTACTGAGCTTATAAGAGCCGGCGAGCCGAGCTACTGAGCTAAAAGAGTGATGCATATCTTTGAGAGCTAAAGATTCATATCACTCTTTTCACTTTAGTGAGACATTTTGCGCATGTCTATACTGCACCTATGAAAACCTCACGCGGAGCAAACTATAAGTTTCGATTTTAAAAAACGCTGCGACTTTCTCGCGTTGCGTCGTCGCTGCGTATCTGCAGCGTTTATAAAGAGCACACCACACCACCATCCAAGCGCCGAGCCGAAGCCGTTACGCCGTCCGCTCAGCGCCGACCTGCCCCTCGCGACCACCAGCCTTGTAAGGCTCCGCCGGCGCTCAACACCATCGCCAACGCAGGGGAGTACCGGTACACACGGTGGTGAAACTAGACCGGCCTTTTAACCTTGACCCGTTTTTAAAATTTGGGGGGACATGTTGTCCCCAATAAATGTTTTTTTTTTGTGGACTTAGTGGTTTCCTTACCCCAAAACCCCTAACGTCACACTGGCACTGGGGTATGTTGTGAGCGGCAATAAAAATACATATTATGTGAAAATTTCAAGTCTCTACCTATTACCGTTCCAAAGCTAGAGCCCTGTGATTCACAGACAGACGGACATACAGCGGAGGCTTAGTAATAGGATTCCGTTGGCACCTTTTGGGTACGGAACCCTAAAAATGCTCCCCAGGTCATCTTCGGTTGGGAGGCTGGCAGTGTTGCTCCTTTGAATGGCTTATCCTCTGTTCAAAATAGCTGCCAGCTTTCTGATCACGCGACGTCTCAATGAGACGTTTAGAGATCTCTTTGTAGAGATCTCTGGCGTTTGGACGTACTCAATTTGATATAGCGAATAGCAGTCCTCATTATATTTCCATTCCATTCCACATTCTTCATCCCCATCTTTTCCACCGTCCACCTCCCGAGACCACCTAGGTGGTTCAACCTCAATTATATCGTATAATTTATATTGGTGACCGTCCACCTCTGAAAGGACAATGCTCAAAAAAAAACCAGGCCCGGCGGAAATGAAATGTATCTTAAATTATTACTAAAAATGAGTAATCAAATACTGCATAGTTGGAATCATAGAAATATTTTTCTAAAAGTGTGAAATTGCTTCTCGATGTTTTGCAGGAATCATATTAATGTTTTAATAATGGATAATTAAATTGTTAAAATGGGCATTTACAAGTAAGTATTACTAAATAAACCTTTTTTTAAATTACATCTACCTACCCACTAACTTTCATTTAAATCGGTCCAGCCGTTGAAGCGTGAGACAGTAGCTTGAAGCCTCGCTCACGTCGACAATGCGTGGATCATGCGCAGTCACGAAAACATTAACATGAACGCTGCAAAACTTTGAATAGCAATTTCACACTTTAAAAAAAATATTTCGATGGTGCCCTATTGCAGTAATTAATTACTTATTTTTACCTATAATTTGAGTTACTTTTCGTTTGCGCCGGGCTTGGGTTAATTTTCCATACTACGTGAGCATTGCCCTTTATTTAATTATTTTTTCCATGTTTATGTATATACATTAAATAAGAACCACAAGAAACCGGAATAGTAGTTGTCAGTGCCATATTGAAATTATGTCTAGAGACAAACTTGAAATCTGAAGAGTTCTGATAACCTACCTATTATCAGAACTCTTCAGATTTCAAGTTTGATAACAAGGTGGAAATGAAAATTTTTCCATCGTACACCCAGATGGTCAAAGGTGAACGGTAGTAAAAAAAAATTTCAACTGTTCACCCAGGTGGTCTCGGGAGTAGACGGTGGGAAAGGGTCGTTTTCCAAAAAACGTGTCCGAAAATTTGTATGGATTTTTTTTCCACTACGTCACGTTCATACAAGTTTGTATGAAGGTGACTTTTTTTGGAAAACGCCCAAAGAAGGGTCTTCGTCCATGTTATTAATTAGTTCATAAAATTATAATTAATTTACACAGACCCTGTCTTATTAAACGTTCAAATATGTATTCAAAACTCCTTTTAGCAAAAATGCTAAGTCGTTGGCCAATGAATAAATGATGAAAGAACATCAGAATTCAATTAAACTCATGCTGTTGTCAGGTACACAAAAAGAATTGTAAAGATCTTTAAATTCGCCGTCGAAAGCTTCTTGTCATTCTGAGAAATATCGTACCTACTTTTTAACCGGCTTTCAAAAGAAAGACGGTTCTCTATTCGTCTGAATGTTTTTTTTGTGTATTTGTTTAGCCCGATTTTGAAAATTCATCTTTTATTTCAAAGGGTGCTTTTGCAACAAAATCAGGATCTTCAAATATTAACGATTTTATTTATTTATTTATTATAGGCATACATATGACGATTTGGGTAATTTTTATAGGGTCTCATGCATTACTTATCGAATAGCTTTATTTGACTTGACGTCCAGTGTTAACCGACATCCGCAACGGAAAAACGGTATTCAACTTATACGCTTGTTACGCGATTACTCGAAGATGGCTGAAAATTCTTTAATGTTTGGAAGGGTACACCTCTGAGGTTGTCCCATTGCAACCACATCACGATCTGATGATAGGATCTTAGAGTTATTGAGGGAACTCTTCAAATATTATAGGCACAGATACGGCAATTTGGTTAGTTTTCATAGTTTCGGCATTTCTTATCGATATTCGTTTATTTAAAGCCGACTGTTTTAAAATTTTTAATTTTGTGGTTATTATTGAAATTTGTCAATGTCTTTGATCTACTATAGAAAACGGGGATGTTGACTAATGTTGAATTTTACAACATAATAACATAGTCACATAGATTGGAAAATACTAAATTATCATAACACGGAAGAAATAAACAAAAAATATAAAAGTATAAGACCACAAAGTTTTTAAAAAAGTCAATATCTTTTTATCGTCTTAAAGAAAAATTAAAGTAAATTGCGGAATGCCTAAATAACACTGAAAAAATTAATGTATGACAACTATGTGTTTAAACGCACTTTTTTGTGCTCCAAATGGCAAAATGCTATTTTTTCATACAGACAAGAATGACGTCACAGTCACAGGGTGCGTCCGTTTTGTATGGGCCGTTTTCAACGCTCGGTGCGGTCGGCTACTTTTGATTGCAATTTGTGGCTGTTATAGTAATCCAAGTGTAAATAGTAGTTATAGGTGTATATTTATTTCTCATTAATAGTAGAATCCATTTACATCAGAAACAAAATTTAGGACACAAGCCTATTATAATAATACAAACCTTTAGCGTACCGTTAATGTTTGAGTTATTTACTTACCAGCCGTATATCTGACGGGATTTTCATATATTATATTAATAAAAGAATATCATATGGCCTTTGCACAATAAATTTCAAGTGCACAATAATAGACATAAAAATTACAACGGAAATTAAATGTATGTTCACGCATAGCGGATGCACAGATTGAACACATATTAATTTCCGGAATAAAAAAGAAACACATCTTCATCAAAGCTTTATTTATCAAGAATATGAATATTGTTTTTACGATATCGCAAATGCTTGCCCATACAGTATTCATTGTACTATATTTATGTTATCTCGACCCGTACAAGAGAAACTGCATTGATGCCATTGTTTATATTACTTTTATAAAGAATTAGGTTATTTATAAGCTTACGTTAACTAACTTACTAAACAGTTCGCTTCCAAAGTCCGTGGTATAATGGTATTCGAGATGTGGTAAACAAGTGAAATTAAGAGGTCTTAGAATATTAGAAATGATATGAATCAAGACTATAGTAAAAGTATTGATTATATCAACCAACAGGTTGAAGTAGGTTTATGATATTTTTTATGTATTTAAACGGTGGAGGGCTAATAATTTACTGTTATTCCAAGGTAGTTAATACAAGGGCAAAAAAGTGATTTCTGATAGAATTTTGGCACACAACATTTCGTAACACACAATAAATTATTATTTATTTTTCATTACGAAAAACATTTCGTAATGAAAAATAAATGAAACAAGATGCTATTAAATCATAACAGCCCTGAACTTTACGGTAACGTCGAAATTACAACAAGCCAAGTGCAAGTCGGATTCGCACACGAAAGTTTCCGTACTAGCGTCGAACAAAACGACGCCAAAAAACACGTTTATTGTTTGCCTTTTTATTTTTAACTTTATTTTCTTTGTATTATTTGCTGTCGTAGCGACAATAGAAATACACATTCTGTGAAAATTTTAAATATATAACTATTACGGTTGAAAAGCTAGAGCCCTGTGACAGACGGAAAGACAGCGGAGGCTTAGTGATATGGTTCCGTTGGCACCCTTTGGGTACAGAACCCCGACTAAGACTCATAGAGAAGATAGTCTAAATCGTCGAGAGTGTCAAACGTCTAAGGCCTCTTAATGAATCAAATGAAGCCATTGACTTACATAAGTATAAGTCAATGAATCGAATACACTTTCCAAACATCATGGAACACTAGTTAATATTGCTTGCTTAACACAAACTTTCAACAAAATTATCTAGAAAAACTTTATCTCTAATAATACAATTAAAAAAATACTCACTAAATTATTCTACTTCGTCGGGTGACAACCAAAACTCACTAAGTAACATCATCTAAATTATTGGAATATAAACCGTGCTATACTTAAGTCTAATAAATTTTATTGTTGCTTTAATTTTTTGAACGTAATTAGGGAATTTTGGTTGTCACCCGACGATTTAATGATATCGCTAAAAATGTCTCCACGTTGACTACCTTAGTGATTTTAGTGGGAATATTTAGATTTTTCGCTAGAAACTCCAGATCCGGAATGTACAATTTACAATAGCATTTCTCTTCTGAAACCATAAATTTATTTTATGCCACACCTGGCCAAAAAGTGGCTTTTACCGCACGCTACGCGTACGGAAAAATCCACTTTCTGGCCAAGTATAGACATAAAATGATGCCCTCGATCGCATATTTACGTCCCTCGCTTGCAGCTCGGGCCGCAAACATCTGTGATCTAGACCTTTCTTTATTTTAACACCCTAGTTGTGTAATGTACTAATACTTGTAAAAGTATGGATTCTGAAACATTAGAGATACAACATTTCGGAATTTTATTTTTACATATACCACATAGGATTACATAGAGTGTTCCGATACAAACAACAGTAAATATCTTACCACGTAACCATGGAGCTCATTAGCCCATACAAATTGACATCAAAAAATGTTAGAATACGTATTTTTATTGACATTCAGAAAACATTGAGTACAGACTTCAAGTTCAGCAATCAGACCATTCGTTTAAAAAATATTACAAACATACACATGTTACCCATTTCCATCCGTCATTTTATTCTTTCTTCGACTCATTAATTATTATACCAACTTAACAGCTGATATCCTAATTATTATGTCTTACCTAATATATAATTACAATACAAAATTCATTCATGCTTCAAGTCAAGTCCCTTTAAGGTGATTTAGGTCCCTCCGTTCTCGGTTCTCCATTTAACCGAGAAAAAGATTAATCTATGTTAACGACATCAAATTTAGATAAAATGAATTTGATTGATTCATTTTGTTTGCGCAAAACAACATGAAAAATTCTAAAAACACAAAAAATACAAATGCCATCTACTAGCGTAATTCGTAACAAAATTATATATTACTCAAAATACATATGAAGGGATGTTCACAATAAAAACAACATAACTATAGTGCGACTATGCTAAGTTTGCAGAAATCGAAAATAGTATTTTATGCAACAGTTACGGGCCATTCCGCTGTAGCGAGTGTAACATTTCTACGCCTTTATATACTTATATGAAGTAATAAAATAAGAGCCATTTTCAAGAATATACCTAAAAAGACTACATTTTATTAAAAATTTCCATTTGTTAAAAATAGTGTGTATAAGTATTTTATGCAACAGTTGTATAAGTAGGGTCAAAATACGCGAATGGCGTGAGTTGCGATACGAGCCGCCGACAGAGACGCCATGAGCGTGTTTTGACTGAATTATACAACGTTGCATACAATACTTTTTCTACGACTGGGTTTTAAATAAAATACAAAATTAAAAATGGCGCGCAAACAAAGAATATGACATATGACTGACAATATAATAAGTATATGTCTATGGTAAACTTTGTGTTTAATTTGACGTATACTCGCTAGTGACACGCAGTTACGATATTAAAAATAAGATTTTTTTATGTTGGCATCAAAGAATTTAGTTTGTTTTTCATAACAATACCGCATGAATTTATTTGTTTGTTAAGTTAGTAGTTGTGTATTTTTATTGTAACGTTAGTAGTTCTAGCTTAATCCTTGACCTAAGTTTAACCTAGATTTAGAAATCTGTGGCTGCTAGCTGTATCGTTTTGCGACTTTAACGACACAAGTGCTGTTATGGGTAATAGAGTATAGACTTCTCTGAACTCATATTATGGTATGTTCTTATATTCGTGTTCGTGACCGAGTAAAAGACAGACAGAAAAAAGATTTTATTTAAAAAAATACATATGGCAATATCACATGCAAGAGGATTAATGAGGGCCACCCCGAATGAATTCGCCACTAGGGCACAGAATATAAATAGAGCAGTATGGAAGCTACGCTTACTTTTTGAAATAAATACCTACGCTCCATTAGAGCGTTAGGGTTGTTTAAAATGAAAAGATCGCGGGCTGTCTGGGCGCGCGCACGTAACAAACGCAAAGCGCGACGACTCGCCTCCATGCGCACTCGCGACTGACGGCACCGCGAGATTCCCTTAGGGGCCTTGTAAAAGCGCGCGTCTGTGTGCGTGCGTTTCGATCGTTTTGTTTGTAGCTTCCTTACTGCTTTAGCTTATATATATTCTGTGACTAGGGATGCTAGTACAGAGCGTGGTCCTCCGAACTCCGAAGTGTCAAAATCACTGTTTGTGGGTCGGCTACGCGGGTTTTATTATAAATGAACCGAGCTAATTGGATTGGCCTGTGTCCAGCAGTGGACGACCTACGTCTGAAATGATGATGATGATGAAAGAATATTGTGAATATTCAGTATGATCCAAGTTTAATTATGGAAAAAATGAGCGATGAATATCACTTCCAATAACCACATTTTTATTAAAAAAAACCCGACCGCGGTGCACTTTGAAACTGCATAAAATCTGCCATTTTGTATATTGTAACGAACTTCATACCCAGTGACCCTCGCACCATAAAGACGAATTTAATGATGTATCATTTATCAAAATCGGATTTGCCGTTGAGTAGTTACGAGCGGACATAGGAACGGACATACATACTTACATACATACAGGTCAAACACATGACCCTCGTTTGGGCTTCCCCGCAGTCGGGTAAAAAGGCGGAGTTAGGAGAAATAAATATTCAGGACAGTCGTGCACAAATCGATCTAGCCTCAGCCAAACTAAGCAATGCTCGTATATAAATACATATAGGGGAGACCGGGTATGGTTGTCTCGCGGGTTGGTTGTCACAGCGGCCATAAAATAATACTAAACGAAACAAGTAGTAGGTACTTTACTGTTTCTGCGGCACTTGGAACGGCCCGAAGGGCCGAGATTTTTTTTTATTTTTTTTTGCTCTACTCGTAGTTATACTGACATACGGTTTCTGCGGCATTTTTTGCGTGTGTGTGTTTTTTCTTATGAATATGAAATGCGGTCATGTGACTTGCGACCGCCCGCTGTTTTTTTGTTTATGCGTCCATTGTTTTTTTTTTAGAAAAGATTGCTCTGATATGAGGCGATATTACGTATTTCTTTAAAACGATTTATTTTATTAAGATCGAACGCCTGTTTTTGCTCTTTTTATTTAATGCGAAGCAGGTTTAAACACGTTGCATGACATTGATACCGCGGTAAAAACAGATTTATTGTCTTATCTGCGACATGTGTATGTATTATACTAGGGAAAAAAAAAACCATAAAATATCATTGATTATCACAAAATGTCATGGTTTTCGTATTTTATTGACCATTAAACTGCCTAAAGGACATTTACAGAAAAACAGGTGCATACACGTTCCATTTCTATGCATAATGTAGTAAAAATCTTGTTGGAACGTGTTGTTTCATGAAACGCGCAGGTGTCTGTTTTATTAATAGATTTTTTGTCTTATCCACTACATGTGTGAGCGTGTGTGTTGGTGTATAAAAGCAGAGCTCAAATCGATAGAACCACCATTCTTCCAAATTCGTTTGTCTGAAACTGTGTCAAGTGTTAAAAGTGTATTAAAGTAGTTGAACGTATCACAATACGAGTAGTTATTATTTTGTTTTAATTTAGAAATTCTGTGTCTACGTCTTGCTACAAGTTAAAATGGAGGTAAGCCCAACATTAACTGACTGTGTATAAGGGTGGGTCAACTTTTTCTTGTTGTTATTCTGTCCTGTAAGTCAGGAGACAATAGAGACAGCGTTACTTAGAAAAATGTTAATATTCTAGACTATTAACATATTGACTAGAAAAAAATATTTTGTTGTCTTTATATCATTTAAAATCATAGTTTTAGAGAGTGACACAGAGGGTGTAACCTTGGCAACGAGGTACAGAAAAAAGTTGATTGACCCATAAAAATTAGGTACATATTTCTATTTGTATCAAGCACCTTACATGTTTTTTTGTTTGTTTTAGATATCAAACGAAAATTCTCTTGAGTACAACATGAAAAACTATTATTATGGTAATTTGAGTGATGATGAAACCCAAGGCTCGAAGCCACTTAAAATTCAAGCCCAGAAACGAACCAACAACATTGATGTATTTTTCGATAAGCCTAAAAAGAAACAGACTACGGAATATTCATCAACTGTCGCTCAGTCTACAAATGGAGGCACCAATTACATATCTTCTCGCGTAGGTGATGTTACAAAGATCACCCATCTGGTTAAAATTGACGTCTACGACATAAAAAAGTTGCATGGTATTCCAAAAGATCAGCACTGGAAATTCGCGGATACTAGAATCAAATACTACACGCAGACTGAAGACGATAACTATTATTCGAACACAAAAGAATTGATTTACAAGATCACGAAAAACATTGCAACAGAAAACGATTGCAAGAAATATTTCATCAACGCGAAGCCATAATTTATTTATCTTACTCCGCCTCCAAAAAAAACACACCCCCGACCAACGAAGAAATTATGTTACAAAGATCACCCATCTCGTTAAAATTGACGTCTACGACATGATTTTATTGCAACAAAAAACGATTGCAAGAAATATTTTATCAACGCGAAGCCATCGTTTTTTATCTTACTCTACCCCCGAAAAAAACTCGCCCCCACCAACGAACAAATGAGTTTTGGGGCTATATATAGTCAGATAACGTAAAAGAAACCATACCGTATCTCTTTTAACACCAGTGAAATAACCTGCAAAATGGATCTACAAAACTCACTCTACGATGAAGACCTTTATGAACGTTGTGAAGACGTCTCAGATCTTAATAAGTCCCTTTTTGATGATGAACTCTATCAACATTGTTTGGAAATCGAAAATCAGGCATCAAACGGCTATTCACTAGCATCGCAACCTCTTTGTTGGGGGTATACCGGAAACCTACTTCTGATAGAGTGGGAAGACGAAGAAGACACAGAAATGAACGATATGGAGACGTTTTATCTTAGTGAAGATGCATATGAACCCATACCTTATGAAACATGGTGTTCGTCTAGTCTAGAAAGTGACGAATGGTTAATAGAGTGTGAAAAATAATTTGATGTGTAAGACTTTTACTAGTTATAGATGTTTTCATTTTCAAATATATGTGTTCAAAAATGTTCAATAAATGTTTTCAATGATTCTCTTGCCTTTTTACTTATGTTCTATCTTGTGTGTCCTGTGTACTAAGAATTATTGAAGGAAAGTAAAGACAAAATGTATTAATATATTCATTTATTTCGTATAAAAAATAGATTTGTACATATTTTCTATAATAAAATCATTATACATGGTATTTTCTAAAAATAAGTTTAAAAAATCAAACATTGTTTTACCTTTGAACTTAAAATATATATAAACTAAACAGTATTTACCACAAACTGATGTAAAATGGTTTTGAATTGTCATATGGTTACAAAACCATTTCTTTGCATTCCTTTTTAAAAACAACTTATGATAACCAGAGGGTTTTCTACCAAATGAATCAAAATATTCACCATTGCCATTAATATCAATATGAATTGCTACCCAGTGAGAGCCAGGTTTTGTGTCAGGGTCTAAATTGCTTATGATATAAACCGGCAGATCCATAAAAACAGGGATTCTGTTTGCCGGAAATACATGCGATTCAATTGTAGGACAAATTTTCTTCATACATAATTGCAATTCCTTGGTGTCCATTACAAAGTATTGTATTTACTGAGGTTTAGTAACAAGTGGTGCAACGTCTCGTAAATCTATTATTATATATGTACTTATTCTAATTAACTGTTATAATCTACACTTACATCTCGATGTTTGTTTATTTCGATAACATTATCAAACTCTGCATAAACGATACAATTAACGGTTGTGGTAAGGGCTTTTTCAAATCGAACTTCGAGCCGTACACTACCATGTCTAACAAGATTCCAATGTGAGGTAGAGCTCGCGGATAAATCAGGTGTTAAATCAAAACACATCAAACAATAACCGTCGCCATAATCTTCTCTACTTATCGAGTTCCCTTCATTGAGAAAATGAATACCCGTTCCAGAAAACAAAGTGTGATATGTTGATACCATTAAACCGGTACTGAAAGATGGTTGTAAAGTTTTAGAAGGAATTTGATGACCGTCTACATACAAACTAAATAAGTTTATATCGTGGTGGTGAAAGTTAAAAGGATTATGTTTTAAACTGCCATTAAATGCTGTATTATCAACAAAACCTACAATACACCTTTTAGGAACTTGACCAAGGAATATATTATCAAGTGATTTCCCTTGTACCCCCGATGGTATTGTAAGTACTTTAACTTCCGCTCTTGTGATGGGGTATTTTGCAGTCGTTGAAGCTAAAACCTTTTGATGTGCAAGCAAAACACTAGGGTTAATTTTTGTCCTTCTTATTATTAAACTAGCATCCATTATACGTACTTTAAGTTTTTTCTCTTGAATGCACATGAGATTAAACGACTCTTTTGATCGTACTAATTTCACACGGACTTCAACACCATTTATCAAAAACTTTTCCTGATTAAAAATATCTCCATGTAAGTGCCCTATCATTTCAACTTCCTTGCTATCTTTAATAAATTCTTGTCTTTTAGTCCACCCTTTGTTAGCCGTATCTGTTCCATCCATATGTCTCGAAGTGTCTTCATACCATAGCCCACATGTAAGATGGGACTGTTTTGCTGCAGGTCCATAATTTAGTAGAGTTTCCATATATGCACGATATGCATATGTATTATTAGGCGGTAATACTAGTTTTTGATTTAAATATACATCCAACTGGTTAAAAAGCGAATGTAGCCAATTATTCACTGGAGCTACATGTGTATCTGTCGATTTGATATTAGTACCATCTTGATTCAATACCTTGGCTTTGATATGTAGTAAAGTGTGAGACAGGTCAATATAGTCATCGCCTGATCCTGGAACTTGAAATTCAATAGGACCATCATCACTAAGAGACGAAATAGGTTTATAATGTATCCACTGCCCATTTTCTATGCTTGTTTGCGTTGATGGAAGAGCAAACAAATCTAACTCTGACTTAGCGCATTCGCATGAATGATTATGTAAAAATGACATAGTTTAATTAGAAAAGATATCGTTTATATTTTTATTTTTATTTTTTTTTGTACCTCTCCCCCGCAATGCTTTGGACGCAATGGTGCGGTCTCGTCTTTTTCGTATCATTTTATACCCAGATCCTGACATTAGAGAATCAATTTTTTCATCAGCTTTTCGTTTTAAATTACTGCTTGCATTCTTAAAACGAGACTTAAATGATTCGTCGATAGGGTGCGAATTCATCATGTCAGATAAAATACCAACACCAGCATTTAATGCTTCTTTCCCAACCGTTCTAAAACCGCTGGATAACAGAGGAAAAACCGATCTAAACAGTCCCCCTAAGAAACTTCCTATGCCATGCCCTCGCTGGTGAGGAACACCTTTATAAACAATGCCTATTCCTGAACCAGCTTGATGAGCATAATAATGTTGATATGGACAGGGAATATTTTCACGTCTATGATTCATTTTATTCGCTGAAAATGTAGCTTCACGCATGAAGTTCCAAACTGGAATGGAACCTTTCCACCCGTATGCATTCTTATATCAATTTCAATAGTATCAAACTCTCTACGCAAAACTGGTATGTAATGTGCAGGAGAAAAGCCATGCATTTTATACGCTCCATATATGTATTTTGTTGGATCGAGTGGTATTATTCTTACTAAAGATGTCATAACATCCCCCACTATTTGAGGTTGAACGATATCCGAATATATAAATAATTGTGATGGTAGACCCAAATATAAATTAGCTGGAAATTTTCCAAGTTGACATTGAATAAGGTTCGTATTCGGTTTAAAACCCAGCTGAAGGTTTAGTATTGGTGTTGCACGTACGGAAATTATCTCTTTATGGGAAGAAACGACCTTGATAACTTTCGATATTCTGTCGTAGCTAAATTTCACTTTGTTTTTTAATAATGAATTTTCATTAAAAGCGGATAAAAAGTGATCCATATCGTCATAGGTCGTTGCTGGAATATGTGACTTATATTCAACGGTGGCAGGCAAATCTTCAGTTTCTAATGATATCTTCTTTTTAACATAGACTACGTTTTCATGTTCTTGAACGTTGTACAGTGAACATGGGTAATGAAACTCCACTAAGCCAACAACCCATTCTCCTTCTAATTTTAATGTCTTTGGGAGTTTTGTGAGAAAGTTTGCTGTTGTATTTTCGGGGTAATATTGCATTGAGCTGTTACTCAACAAAGTTAAATAAAAACTGTCATCGCTCATGTTTCTTCTAAGCTAGATGCAGGTATCCAACTATTAAATTTATTCGGATAACCTCTCCACTTCACAAACACCTCCTTTCTGTTACCAACGCGTCTAGAACGTATTATTTTATCTATTTTATATGTAATGGTGGGGTTATAAGTAACTTTCTGTAATTCTTTAGAATAGAAAGTGCCTATGATTGGTTCACCTTGTAAGTCCTTTAAAGTGTAAACAAGATGAGGTGATCTATTAATTATTGATTCGATTACAAAGATTTCATCACTCCAATTGGTTTCGTAACCTTTTTGAAATATATGTTTATATTTTGTTATTCTAACATGATCACCAACATTCAAAATGCTATTACAATTTTTTTTTATTCCATTTCTAGGTGTATCGTATAAATTAGTCCAAACAGTCATAATATTGTTAAAATTAACGTCTATCGGACGCATTTTAATACTTGAATGGTAACTGTGATTATATGAATAAAGGAGGTCTTCTAAAATGTCAATGTATTTATAAGTATTTTTATGCGTAAAATAGCGCCACATTTTCATTTTTAGTGTTCTTTGAAATCTTTCTACAATACTCGCCTTAATGTCAGGATTATTCGTCGTATAGTAGTTTATGTTTTTACTCTTAAAATAATTTCTTACTTCTTTAGAAACGAATTCAGTTCCTTTATCGGATTGAATATGACGTGGAGTTGCTCTTGCTTCTATAAATATATCTTCAAAGCATTGTTTAACTGTTTCCGAATCCTTTTTTTTCATTGACCTAGCAAAAGCATACTTACTAAAGACATCAATAACACATATTATGTATTTAAAGCCATCATTGTATTTACTATATGTACGCATATCACTTAAATCTACTTGCCAAAGTTCGTTATAGTTGGATAGAATGTACTTGTTTCGTGTAAAACGTCTTTGAACTGGTTTATGTAATGTATACGTTTCCTGAGACCGTAACCAGTTTGTTACTTCATCTTTGTTCATTCGACCATGCATTGCTTTAACTAACTTATCAATACTACTGTAACCAGCTGGATTAGAAACATCATAGTAAATACTATTGATATCTAATAGGGGGTCCATCTCTCCCAATCTATTTTCTTTTTTGATGATTCAGGAGTCTTGTATGAAATTGGTGTTGATTGTCCTTTTGGTTGAATCGACGTTGATCTGGTGTTCTTATATATTGGAGATTCCTGGACCTCATCGATCCGAAGACCATTTATATATTCCAGATTAGTTGGGTTACCTATACAAGATGTAGGAACTTCAATATCTTTTAAAACTGAAGCAAATTGTTTCCAGCCAATGGGTTTGGGACGTTTGAGGGGTCTCAGCGTGTCACTTATCAAATCAGTTATATTACTGTCTGGGATAACTTGATTATTCACTACGATTTCCCCTCCTTCCTTCCACCAAATCTTCGGTTTATTTTTTAAAATATTGTCCATCAAAGACTGTCCTTTTTTATTGTAGCTTTTTGGAATTTTTTTTATAATATGAGATGGAGTAAACTTCTCAGGGTAATTATGATTTGAAGGAGTACTAGTAGCGTCACTTTCGAATGGTTTTGGATTTGGTAATGTAGCGCTATGTTCAGTTTCCTCCTTTTTATTAACCATAAATTTCTCATATTCTTCGTGGACGTTATCTATACCATCAATTATTATTGGTACCTTGAACGGTTTTCGATCTGTTTCAGTAAAATGCAAAAAACGTTGTAGTGCTTGAGAATATAATGCCCATTTTTCACGATCTTCTATTTTACTTTTCAGTATTTTTTGCATGTCCTCGTCTAAGCGAGATAGGGAATTCAAAGGTGCATTTTCATTGTGTTTGAGCTTCTCGATAAAATCTGGTTCTACTAAAATCATTTTCTTCGTGTTCTCCATTTTAACTATGTTAATGAGCTTAACAAACTACTTAAAACAGCCCCCAGTATAATTGGTAAAAACGCACCACCTTTTTGAATTATAATAGTCTTCCTTAATTTTTGTTTCCCCTTAGAAACTAATTTACGTAATATATTCTTATGTTTATTTAACTTGGTTTTATCTAAATTGTCCAATGGAACTTTTCCTTTTAAAACATTGTAAATGCACTCACAAATTATATTTATTTCATCTTCATCACACGCTTTAAGTAAGGCTTTCCGATATTTTGGTTTAAGAGTATGCAAAGCATTAAGTAAATGTTGATATGTGACTACTCTGTCAGGCATCATTTAGAACTGACCAAAACAGAATGACTACTAACATATTTAAACCCTTTTTTTGGAATGTATACTGTACAACATTTATCAAATGGAAAAACCTTAGTTTTAAAACGGCATATATCATCAGTGCTTTGTTTCAAATCAATCATCAGGTATCCATGTGCCGACATAGTGGCATCTTTGTATGCTTCTTCAACAAATTTTGTATTCTCTGGATAAACTTGGCGGGATAAGTAGCGTATTTGAGTTTTGTCTCTGGGATTTTTAAAATAAACAATGTAGGTTGTGTTTAAAGATATATCGCGTTGTCCTCTTCCTTGATGAAATAAATTTTGGGTTATATAAAAAACGCTCAAATTTCTGTGATGGCTACCTTTAGTAAAAATATCTACAATACGTCCATCTGACTCTCTCATTAAATCATCGATTATAAGTAGTTTAGGTTGCTTCCCATCAAACATACTTAAATCGGGAATACCTTGAACATAATCAATGCCATTCAAATTATAAAGTGGCTGCATTTCATCATAGCACCACAGTACTTGACTAAAATCTATATTACACATTTGTCCTACATTTTTCAAAA
Organism: Eudemis profundana; assembly: GCA_947034925.1. Taxonomy (NCBI): domain Eukaryota; kingdom Metazoa; phylum Arthropoda; class Insecta; order Lepidoptera; family Tortricidae; genus Eudemis; species Eudemis profundana. The sequence goes on from OX344811.1 coordinate 10,990,211, forward strand.
AGTTAGTAACAAAATTTGATTTTCCACAACCACTTGGACCAGCAATAATGGCTGTAAATGGGTGAATGAAATGGTACATTATAAAAACAAAACTGTCTTTCCTCTTGAAAGGTTGTCTAGAAAATAAAACGTATTTATGAGATTATGTATATATATATATGCATCCATAATCTAATATAAACACATACGTACGTCATTGGTATAATACTGTTTATAATGTAGGAGACGGAAAAAAACTACTTTTTCATGATATAATTATTTATTATTTAAAAAATAAACTGCTAAAAATATTCATAATTTACACTTATTAAAGATAAAAACTTAAATTCTAAACATGCAACGAACAATTTTAAGTATCAATTTTCATATTTTATTCTAAACACAGTGAAAATGCCAACTTTTTAAGAATTATAATTAAAATACTTGAATATTTATTACACTAGCTAGATCTACCTTAATTTATAATGACCCCAAGCCATTGTGTCAAATGAATCGTTACAAAGATATCTTTTTGTGTCACAATATGATAGTGAGATTTTATTTATCTTCTGAGTAAAAATTACATGTTTAATGGAACGAAATCGACACATTTCCGATAAAACATTTTTTTTCTCATTGAGACAACGTTTGTAATCCTGAATCTGAAACTTTTTAGTCACACATTTATTTACACCTTTAGCCTTAGCCACTACACAGTCCTCAACATTTAAAGCGTACATTTTAGATCTTAAGCCTACAAATTCTTTTAAAATTTTACCTTTATTTTCGTCTTTAAAATATCCTATTTTTTTTTTATTTATACATGGAAAACCATAAATATTATTAGACGCATAATCAGATGTATCAAAATGTTTATTTAAGTCATTTTTTATGTCATCGTAAAAATCCTCCGTAAAAATTTGATATATGAAACTATCTGTATCAGTATATAATAATTTAAGCTTTTTTTCAAATTTTTGTTGCATATACCCATAATGGAATTGGTACATTAGAGTTTTGGATAAATCTAATATGCAGAATCCTAAGTAGATAGGCTTGTTGTAAATTAGTTTAGTTTTTTTTAACTGTACTGCAGCTAAACTATCAGAAAAAATTGAAATGCTGTGGAATTCAGGTCGAGCTACATAACTTTCAATTCCTTTGATGTGACCCTGATTTGCCCAATGCGTTAATAATTTAATATTAACCCTTTTCTCAATATTTTCCATTGTTTTTCCGAAAACTGCGTTATTCATAAGTTTGTAAAAGTCTTTTTCGAAGTCAGATTTTGCAGCTATTCTTAATGAAGTGTTCAGATCGATATATTTTTTAAGCCAGTTAGTTTGTTTAAATTTTAAGATTCTATGAACTTTAGTCAAATTTAATCCATTTTCTAAACACTGTATAAGATTTCTATAGTGTATAATGTATTTTTGTTTATTTTTCAAATTTGGAACCAATTTTTTTTGTCTACTTTCATCCATTATGTGCTCAGCACAAAATGGTAGGTCCGAATGGGAATTATGTAATGAATCAGGGTATTCTAGATCTACCTCTAAAATGTATCCAATATCAGCATCGTTAGAAATTTTAAAATCAGTAGCAGGGTCGACCCATTCAAATTCACCTACAGGAAGATATTGCGACATCGCCCAACCATATAAGTTATTAGCATCGAGGTAAATGAGATAAGATGAAGGTTCATCAGGATTAAATTCTGCCATGTAGTGATTATTTGATTTAGCATATCGATTGCTGCATTGCGATATACCACCTCGAAGTCCTTTTTTAATAAACGCAACTTTATCAAAATCAGTCAAAAGTTCAAGTTGAATCCTAGTCATTTTTAGCATAGCATCCCAACTTAGGCCAGGTGCCGTAAAATAATGAGCTGGATCCAAGCTATATGTTTCAAGGCACACGGAGCGAAAATTCTCAAAGATGTCTGTTAATAAAAGTACGTCTGTTTTTAAATACAAGTTAGAATAATCCAACATTGTTTTACAATTGAAATGAGTCCAAACATTTTGTGCGTGTTGATAAGCCTCACTTGTTATACAGCTATCTGTTAAGGAACTGTAAAAATCACTTATTTCAGGCAGCGATGGTGCTTCTAGAGATTTACTCGATTTTATAAATTCATATGGGAATATACCCTTTTGCTTCAGAAGTTTAAAATCTCCATCTCTGGGGTATTGGTTCCTTAATTCATGAAACTGATGTTCTTGAAGATTTTTAGCTAAACTATCTAAACTACTCGACATGAACCTAAAGGAATCAACAAATCGCAGTGATAGGCATTTCTTATCAAATTTCAGTTGTTTGCTAAACGAAATATATTTTTCTTTATTTTGCGGGATAATATCGATAGGTCCGTCACGGAAATTCAAAGCTTTAACAATAAAATGTGCGTCATAATTACTAAGATTGTGAAAAAATACTGGTACGTATGAGGGAGGTATGAATTTATGATCACATGACTTATGTGCCACTCCCTGAAATTTTCCTGTAGTCCAATCATAACTGAAAACGCTTTGGGATTTTAAAAAATTATCACATATAAAACACTTATTATTAGCACCCTCGATTTTATTTAAGTCACTCTGATTTAATGGGATTGGATTTTTCCGAAAGTGAATGTATTTATTTAATTGTGCTAAATCATTATAAAGGGTATCCATAAATACTTTAGCGCAATCTGAGCCCGTATATGAACAATACCGTGAAAGACTGTCATCAAATGAACACTTGATAAAATAGCCAAAACTGTACATTTCATGTTGTTGAATGTTTTTTGTGTAAGATTTTGATGGGTCTGGATCGCAAGATGATATTGGGTTTAAATATGCCTCGAAATCTGCATACACAACAAACGGTAATTTAAGCTTTCGCTGATATTTATCAAAAAAAATCTTATCACTGGAAATGTCATCACCAAACCAATCTTTTCTTGTCTTATCATGGTTTGGAAGTTCAACAATAACGTGACCGCAATCATTTTTTTGATGATTCGTCAACTGTTCATTTGAATAGAATGCCAATAAACAACCATCGCAAATGTGAAAGCTATAATTGGTTGTTGATATTTGTCGGCTCACTAATCGAGAAAGATTTTTTATATAGCAGTAATGCCCTTGGTTACCTCTGGTAATGTAAAGTAAATTTATGTGTATTGATTTACGACATTTGGTAAAGTAGAGTGGGCCGATTACTTCATGTGATTTTGAAGTTTTATTATAATGTAATCCAAAAACATTGATGCTTATCTCATTTAATTTTTCAACTTTATGAATATCTGTTAATTTTACTGGGAATGGTATATCTGCAAATTTTAATTTGTTTTGATGGGTCATATAGGACGATACTCTCTGTGAACTATCCTTAACTGGATACAATGCTGAAAGTATAGCCCATTTCAAACATTCGTGGTCAAGATTTTGCACGTTGATAATTGCTTTTTTTGTTTTAATATCATGTGGTAAATCAATATATGAAGAACCTCGCAAGGGATTAAATTGATTGATATTCATATCTAAGTATTTTATGTCTTTAAGACTCCACCCACTGTCTTTTTTTTCGAAGTTTGAAATTTTATTTAACAATGAGTTTTTTAGACTTTCTAAAAATGTTTCCCTATCATCACCTTTACAAATGGTCCAACTCAAGACATTAAAATCGAAAAAATTGTTGATTCCTTTAGATTCTTGTATGAATTCCGCGTGTAAGATAAAACTAACCTTGAAAATTGTTAGCTGATTAATTGTGTCATCTAATAGTTTATTTAGAGATGTTTTTATTCTCTCATAAAAAAGTTCAGGTGTTTCAAAGTCAAGGTTAGTTGTTTCCTGTGTTGATACTATTCTATAAGTTAACAACCTGTTTCCAAATGCAGCTTCAATAAGCTCAACATTGGGATAGGAATGTTGAAATTTTAAACAGTTATTTTTATGGATATTACTTCTTAAATGCTGGGCGTAGTACCTTCTGGAAACGTTCCGTTTGCAGGCCTTACACTCGACGGTATCGTGAACATCAGGAGTGGATGATGGTTCAGCTGCGGCGCGAGAAGTTGATGGTTCAGCTGTGGCTCGAGAAGTTGATGGTTCAGCTGTGGCTCGAGAAGTTGATGGTTCAGCTGTGGCCCGGGAAGTTGATGGTTGTGGCTCCATGGTGACTGCTGGAGTGTGCGAATCACAAGGTTGCAAGGCATCATCAGATACTCGTTTTCTTTTAATTCCACGTGTTACAGACCTAAAAAGGAGAAAAAAATTAAATTATACAAAAAATGTGGTCAATAAATACTCAACTACAAGTAGTCACTTGAAACACCGTAATACCTGATTTATTTGATTGACAAAGAGAACAATACGCTTCCATGGGTAATACACCATCTATCTCATCGTAATGTGACATTGCCGATTGTAAAACGGTTACGTGCCCACTGCAAGGGGTAATATATGGTTTAATATCAGGATCGCAAGCTATAGTTGGATCAAGTTTTCCACTGATAAACCACAGTCTTAAATATTTATGAAAACAACTTAATAACACAGCCTTGCTAAACATTTTAATATCTTCACCTGTAACCGCTATCATAACGGTGTGAAAAATATGATACATTTCGTTGAGAATGTTTACTTATATTGGATTCACCTTCCCCCACTGCTAGTCAAAGATCAAAGTAAAACTGGTTAAAACATGTTTTCAAATATAAATACTTACAGGTTTGGCAGTTGATTTTCGATTTCCAAACAATGTTGATAGAGTTCATCATCAAAAAGGGACTTATTAAGATCTGAGACGTCTTCACAACGTTCATAAAGGTCTTCATCGTAGAGTGAGTTTTGTAGATCCATTTTGCAGGTTATTTCACTGGTGTTAAAAGAGATACGGTATGGTTTCTTTTACGTTATCTGACTATATATAGCCCCAAAACTCATTTGTTCGTTGGTGGGGGCGAGTTTTTTTCGGGGGTAGAGTAAGATAAAAAACGATGGCTTCGCGTTGATAAAATATTTCTTGCAATCGTTTTTTGTTGCAATAAAATCATGTCGTAGACGTCAATTTTAACGAGATGGGTGATCTTTGTAACATAATTTCTTCGTTGGTCGGGGGTGTGTTTTTTTTGGAGGCGGAGTAAGATAAATAAATTATGGCTTCGCGTTGATGAAATATTTCTTGCAATCGTTTTCTGTTGCAATGTTTTTCGTGATCTTGTAAATCAATTCTTTTGTGTTCGAATAATAGTTATCGTCTTCAGTCTGCGTGTAGTATTTGATTCTAGTATCCGCGAATTTCCAGTGCTGATCTTTTGGAATACCATGCAACTTTTTTATGTCGTAGACGTCAATTTTAACCAGATGGGTGATCTTTGTAACATCACCTACGCGAGAAGATATGTAATTGGTGCCTCCATTTGTAGACTGAGCGACAGTTGATGAATATTCCGTAGTCTGTTTCTTTTTAGGCTTATCGAAAAATACATCAATGTTGTTGGTTCGTTTCTGGGCTTGAATTTTAAGTGGCTTCGAGCCTTGGGTTTCATCATCACTCAAATTACCATAATAATAGTTTTTCATGTTGTACTCAAGAGAATTTTCGTTTGATATCTAAAACAAACAAAAAAACATGTAAGGTGCTTGATACAAATAGAAATATGTACCTAATTTTTATGGGTCAATCAACTTTTTTCTGTACCTCGTTGCCAAGGTTACACCCTCTGTGTCACTCTCTAAAACTATGATTTTAAATGATATAAAGACAACAAAATATTTTTTTCTAGTCAATATGTTAATAGTCTAGAATATTAACATTTTTCTAAGTAACGCTGTCTCTATTGTCTCCTGACTTACAGGACAGAATAACAACAAGAAAAAGTTGACCCACCCTTATACACAGTCAGTTAATGTTGGGCTTACCTCCATTTTAACTTGTAGCAAGACGTAGACACAGAATTTCTAAATTAAAACAAAATAATAACTACTCGTATTGTGATACGTTCAACTACTTTAATACACTTTTAACACTTGACACAGTTTCAGACAAACGAATTTGGAAGAATGGTGGTTCTATCGATTTGAGCTCTGCTTTTATACACCAACACACACGCTCACACATGTAGTGGATAAGACAAAAAATCTATTAATAAAACAGACACCTGCGCGTTTCATGAAACAACACGTTCCAACAAGATTTTTACTACATTATGCATAGAAATGGAACGTGTATGCACCTGTTTTTCTGTAAATGTCCTTTAGGCAGTTTAATGGTCAATAAAATACGAAAACCATGACATTTTGTGATAATCAATGATATTTTATGGTTTTTTTTTTCCCTAGTATAATACATACACATGTCGCAGATAAGACAATAAATCTGTTTTTACCGCGGTATCAATGTCATGCAACGTGTTTAAACCTGCTTCGCATTAAATAAAAAGAGCAAAAACAGGCGTTCGATCTTAATAAAATAAATCGTTTTAAAGAAATACGTAATATCGCCTCATATCAGAGCAATCTTTTCTAAAAAAAAAACAATGGACGCATAAACAAAAAAACAGCGGGCGGTCGCAAGTCACATGACCGCATTTCATATTCATAAGAAAAAACACACACACGCAAAAAATGCCGCAGAAACCGTATGTCAGTATAACTACGAGTAGAGCAAAAAAAAATAAAAAAAAATCTCGGCCCTTCGGGCCGTTCCAAGTGCCGCAGAAACAGTAAAGTACCTACTACTGAAACATTAAGTACATCGATCGGTGCTAAAAGATCGCAAGAGCTGTACATCTTTCCGTACTTCACCAATCGATGCACTCATTCCTTCGTTTAGTATTATTTTATGGCCGCTGTGACAACCAACCCGCGAGACAACCATACCCGGTCTCCCCTAATATTCAAATACACATAGAAATTATCCAAGACCCTGGATCAAATCGTTTTTTTTTTGTTTTAAGTAGATCGATTCGTGCAAGACTGACTCAGATATTTATTTCAGTAGGTATGTAGAGTGCGACTACGATAACTTTGCAGAGCGGAACATGGCAACATCTGTGTTTAAAAGTATAATTTCTATGAAAATGTGACTTCGAATGGAGGCGTTTCCATATTCCGCTCTGCAAAGTTATCGTAGTCGCACTCAGACACATTATTATAATAAACGGAAGAATTATTGCCAAGTATCAAGATTAAATAGTCCTCCTGTTGTGGTTTCCCCATGTTGCCATATATATTTTTTTAATAAAACCTTTTTTCGACCTCTGCATACTTAGCGGAGTCGCACTCTAACTAAGCTAGTTGACAGTTTGACACCTACTGCCATTAAAAATGTTTCTCTATAAGTGTAATTTTTTTGACTTTTTGACATTTCTCATCTTCATTTGCGGCGACATACTGCATCAAACTATGAAATTAAACACATATAACAAAACTGAAGACCAGACATATAAGTTTTTGTGGCCCTAATAAAATAATTGTCCTAGGGACTTCCCATGTCCCAACGATATTAATTTATCGATAAATTGTACTTTCTTATGAAAGTTATGACTATAACGTATAATATTAATATTCAACTTGCATACCTACCTATTATACAGTATAAGTCGATTTGAAGTCGATTCTGAAAACTGAGCAGGTATTACATATATTAGAGTATACTAGTATGCTACACATTATCAAATAATTACCTAAATTGGCCTTTGTTGGCACTCTTACTTCCAGATTCAGTTTACTTTGTATGGAAATCGATTGACTAGCATTAAATGAAGTTTTTGTGCAAGAAACACGTTAATAATAACATTTTAGCTGTCAAAATTGATGTTTATTTGAATTTTAAAATCCCTAAAAAGTATACCTATGAATTATTTATTATAAATTACATATATTATAATTACATAACATCGATGGGTATTGATCAGAATTTTATCTAATTTCTATTTTATCCGATGAACTTAATCTATATGAAATATCACTTCGAAATAAGTATATGAAACAGTTATCAATAAATTTAATATCGGAATGAAGTCCCTAGTGAATTGAAGTTTTTGTCCACGGGTGGATTTCACAGCGTTTCAAACGCCGTCATCACCAATCCCGAAATTTCGACGATTCACTTTAAGAATGTATCCCATTATTTTGATAAAATCCGAAAAATAGTACCTACTATTTTCATGTTTTGATCAAAAATTATGTAATTATTAAAAAGATGTCATCATAATATCGGGATTGGTGATGACGGCGGTTGAAACGCTCGGAAATCCACCCCCACAAAAACTTATTGTCTGCTGATGACGTTAACTTGGATCAGTAATCCATTCTTTGTTTATATGGTTCTCCATATACACAAAGAATGGGTTACTGTAAGTAGTTGTGTGTAGTTGTTGAGATACCCGACTTAACTTATATAGTTAATTCTAAAAATAACATTTACTGAGACGAAGGTAAATACTTAGGAATGTTCATTATGCTGGAAGCACACACTTTGACTTATTTGCTAATTAACGTAATGTAAATTGCTAATTAATGCAAAGACGCGACACAAATATTTGGCAAATAAGGCAAAGTAATTACCAGCCTCAGTTATATCATAACCATGCCCTCCTTGTAGAATTTCGTTTTTAATACAAAGAAGTTCATATAGTACCTATTATATTCAGTTACTATTCAACTGAATCTTTATGCATTTTATAAACTCACTAAATACTTGGTATTAAGAATTTAATATTCATTTCAGTCAACAACCCCACTCCCACTCGTCTAGACTATTGAAATTGAAAATTCTAATGTTAAATCTGCTAAAACTAAATCTCTGATACGAGTATGAAGGTTACATTTTATTCCCAAGAAGGCTCAGCCCGCCTTACCCGGCCTGTTAGTGTCAAGTTAGCTTTGCCGTGCTCAGCTTAATATGTAAATAGGCGACACATAATTTGAGATGAAGTATTACTTTAAATATTTTATTTAAACAACAAACATAAATAAATGCAAACAATAAATTGCAATTGCAAACATAAATGTCACTAACATTAAGTGTATTTAATTAAATCGAGAAATCTATCAAAACTCATCAAACATTGTCTCAAATTTATTTTGTCGTGAATAATTTAGTATTAACCGTCCAGATTGATACACGTGCGGCATAAAAAACAACTGTGAGTGACATGATATTCACATTTTCAAAAAAAATTTAAATCAATAATTTCTAATTAACAGGAGCTTAAGTATATATCTTATGTTCCTATTGCAAATTGATATAAAGGATCTTAACAGTTTCATCTCAGTACGTGTTAATAAAAGGATAAATACGTACCCTTTACACGTACGTACAATTAAATATGCTAAACTTAGCTCTACACAAATAGCAGCCTCAATGGGGGCAATCAGACGATAAGTACCTGAAAACCGGGCGCCAACGCGGCGCCTTACGAGTAGTGTTTGACACCTTCGGTGCATTGCGGCTGAAGTTTACGTAAACGTAATAATGCATTTCGTAACTTGCAGCCGAAGCTGTACCTTCACGTTTTCATGTTACTAAAGACTTACCTACCTGTTTGCCCTGTTTCTGTGTAACTCTTTAGAAAGTCTTGGAAATCCATGTATATATGTCATTTTAGTAATATACATTTTAGTTAAAAAGAAAATATTAAGTTTGATTGACAAGAAACTGTATCTAAACTTTATGTTAATACATTATCATTAACTTAAAAATCGGTTAAGTGCAAGTCCGATTCGCACACCGAGGGTTCCGTACACGGTTCCGTACAAACCCGTAAGTAGATACGTGAATAGTTCAACATAAACTGTATGGTGGGATGGGACTAACTTAACACTGTCGCGCGAGCACCGATCAATTAAGCGTTGTTAAGCGTAGGTACAGATGTTGTGCAAAATCGTTTTCCATCGGGTAAACTCGGATCTCAATTGGAATACGATGGCACCCGAACTGTCAATCAATGATTGTATTATATGAGTGACGTTTTCATGTCCATTAATATGGAACTTTATTGTTTAGTGTCAAATGTCAAAGTGAGAAATGGCGGCTGTAAGATGGGTACTGAAGCTGATTGAGAGAGCAGGATAAATACGAACTTTTCCGATAAAGTACGATGGAAAATCATTTTGCACTACATCTGTACATATTCGACGTCTATAGGTTGCTCACGCGATAGTGTTAACTTTTCTGTTGTAAAACCGTTGTCCCCGCCACCCCATATATTGACATAGGTCGTGGGCAGTTTAGTAGCAGCAACTAAGGTTGTGTTACGATTTTTGCGAATTTCTTAAAATCTATGCGAGCTTAGGAAAACCGTTATATTTTTCCTGTAATATTTAGAATGATATTAATAATTGGTAACTACCTATTACAGATTTTGCTATTCAGTAGTTTCGAACATACTCGACCCATTTCGGCCCCCTTTAAAAAAAAGTTAAAAAAGGCATAAGATTTTTATAATGTCCAGTAGGCTCGGGTTAGCAATTTTTAAAACTATTCCAAATCGATAGCAGCAATAGTTCCTGACTTCCTGAGATATATGATTGTGATAGACGGACAGACAGACAGAGTCGCACCATAAGGTTTCCTATTTTACCATTTTGGTACGGAACCCAAAAAATAACCAAATTAAGGAGATTCGAGTCGCTCGGTTTTTCATACAATGATAAAGACGGTCGTCGTCTGCTTCCACTGCATCAATTATCTTTGAATTGTTTTATTTTATAGCTTGATACATTTTTTCTGCGCGAAATGACATAAGAACTCGCAAAAAGCTAAAAAGATATAATTTTTTAGCAATAAACGTTTGTTTGGATTTTATTAGGTTTATGCCATTATTGTTACTTCCCATCCCATTCGCGATTCTGCACAAAATAAATTCCACACAACTGAATTCAATCACATGCGTAATGCTTCACAGTCGTTATTTCTACGCAATCTTGTTTCTTCCTAGTAGCGATTCTGCACAATATGAATTCCACACAACTGAATTTAATCACATGCGTTATACTTCACGATACTATCTTTATCCTTTATTCTATCTATCTTCTAAACTATCTTGTTTTTTCCTAGTCGAAATCTTCAAAAAAAATTTTCTCTGCCCCAATTCCGGCCGGGTTCGATTCCCGGTTATGTATGACATTTTTAAAAAAATAATTACAGTATCGTGAAGTATAACGCATGTGATTAAATTCAGTTGTGTGGAATTCATATTGGATGGCAGGTATTTTTTTGTATAGGTAGTTAGTAAATTTCGTTTTTGCGCCCCCCTTGTTAGCGGCCTGCACCCTCGCTACGCTACTGACTCCTCATGTCATTTCGCGTAGATAACATGTATCAAGCTATTATTAAACACATTTGAACCACGATTGATGTCGTGAAAGCAAATAAATACCCTCTTTGTTTTTGTGTGAAGAACCGACCGACTCAAGTCACCTTAACACTTTACAGTTCCACTTATTGAAATAAAAACGGATCACTCACGTTATACAAAATACGAAACATCCACTCGACATGTTTCGGGAGCATTCGGCATTCCCTTAATCATGAGTAGGGCTGCAATCTCTAAAATTTTTTTAGATTTTTTTATTTATTTAGCTCTCGCGGGCCTCGAGTAGCAAACCCGGACTACAAATGAAACCCCGCCCGGACGTTCCCCGGACGCTCTCTAAACTAGGACAAATCCGGGGAAACCCGCACGGATGGCAGCCCTAATCATGAGTAGTGTTAGCGAACGCTGCCCGGCGAATACTACCTGGATGTCTTTTGTATAACGTGAGTGATCCGTTTTTATGTCAATATGTTTGAGTCTCACGGTGTAGTAAAACTTTACACTTAATTTCTTACTACATCTAAATTCTTTCTTAGGCTACACCAGTTATATACAATCCAAGTTATAATTTATATAGACTAATAAGTGACTAGTTAGTATAGTAAAGACCAATGCACCAAGTATTTACAGAAATTGTTGCAAAACATTTGCACGTTTCTCTTGTACGATCTTCCCTCACGGAACCGAAGTTTTGGCCCTGAAACAAATCAAATATAACAAATTAATTACAAAACGTACGAAAAGGGTCCTTCAAACATGCCTTCGAGAAATGTAATATCCGACTTTGAAAGCTTTTTGTCTTTACGAGCCTTTTATAAGAAAGTTAGATATGACAAGTAACATCTTGCGTTAATACAATACGAGTCAAAAGTTTATTTATGTGTTACCCACTTTTATAAGGGTGGGTATCTTTCGGGCCCCTCATGCATTTCATGTATTACAGAATAGTATATTATACATTACACAACTAGGGTGGTAAAACAAAGAAAGGCCGAGATCGCAGATGTTTGCGGCCCGAGCTGCAAGCGAGAGAAGTAAATATGTGACCGAGGGCTTTCTTTATTACCTCCCGTGTTGTTTACATAATTGAATGGTGTGGGATAAATATACCTAAATCAATTTTCTGACATGTTCATTGAAGTGAAGTTGGAATTTAAGGTGATTCGAGTCGGTCGGTTTTCCATACAAACAACAAAAAGGGGCATCGCTTGCTTCCACGGCATCAATTACGTTTGAAATGTGTTTTATTTTATAGTTGATACATTTTATCTGCATCTGCCAGTTATGGTTAGCGCCATCTATTAGCATAATTTGAAACTCAACGTGTTCTGCTAAAATTATATGTCTTTTTTGGCTTTTTGAGAGTTCTCTAATCATTTCGCGCACGTCGCACGTATCAAATCAAACTATAGAATAAAACACATTTCAAACATAATTAATGCCGTAGAAGAAAAAAATGACCCTCTTTATGTTTGTATGGAAAACTAATCGACTCGCATCACCTTAAGTGTAGTGTCCGTTACTAAATTGATATTTTGTAGTTGCGGCAGCTGCCACTAGACTGCTGTCTACCGCTAGAATTTTAACAGAATGAATTGCGCTCGCGAATTACGAGTACCTTTTTAATTATGAAGGAATGCACGTTCGTAATCAGATATTGTGGGTTGTTAACTTGATACTATAATACTAACAAAACAACAATAGAAACAAAGATACATGTGAATCATGGGCAAGCTGTCATCTTTGCATTGTTCAGTAAAATGCATGGAATAGAGTCTTGTATTTTGAAATACGACTATTGTATACAAACCGATGTTTATAAACATAAAAAGCATGAAGAAGTGTAGATAACATACAGGTGAAAATTCGTAAAGATCACTTTACTAAAATTTTAATGTTAGTTCCAAAACACGATTACTTTCAATTTATGTATAATACATTCAATATTTCTCGTTGGTATTTTTTTCTATCTAGTTTTCTTTAATGTTTAAATGATAACAAAAGTCGGTATTCATATTTAATTTAACTCATACTATTGATTACAATTTCTAACTTTAAATTAGCTGACTGAGGAAACATGATAATATTCCTGAAATTCATCCGGTTGGCAAGTTTTGCAGGCAGATATCGAATTTAGAATTAATTAATAAAGATGTATGCGGTACTCTAGAGAAATTTAAACGAATAATATAGACTATTCTGGTTTATCATCTTATCGAAACAATTTTGTATTTTGTCACCAAATTATTCAATTTCGAAGCGCACACTTCGGAAACGGCTGGCTTTGAAATGATCGATGCCATTTGCGTAGTACACTGTATGATTTACCCAATCCGCATTCGTCATTCAAATACCTAGTGCTAAGCGACCAGTACAGATCATGTTTTCAAATCAAACTTACGTGGTCTGGCCATCGGAGTGCGACGCCGTTGGTGGCGGCCAGCGATGCAGGTGTGCTCGCCATATGAGCTGCCCAAACGTCATTCGGAACTGGCGCGACATCGAGCAGTACAGCACAAAGTTAATGGCCCCATTCAGCAGCGCCAGCGCATCCATCAGCTCCCCGAAAAGATCATAACAGCCCTTGAAGAAGCACCGCCCTAGCACGCCGCTCAACAACCCCAAGATACCCTGCGGAACTTCCGTTACCAAGAACAACAGCAGAACCGCGACCAGCATCTTTGTCGTCCTATCCGTTCGTTTATCCGCTTTGTACTGCCGTTTCATCATTTTACTGTTGGTCGGACATGCAGAATAAACTCTTATTTTCTTCTGATGCTGATTTGCTCTGTATACTTCTCGTATCAGCCAAAGACTGATCACGGTCAAGATGCAACATGGAAGCAGCTTGATAACCACTGCGTGCACCCAGAAGTTGATCTGATAGAGCTTTCCTTCTTGATCAGCGTCGACGTGATACAGAATCATGGGACCTGTTGGCTCCAACACGACCGCTGTATGGATGTCAAATACCTAGAAGAAATTTCGTAAGTCAGCGAAGCATAAAATAATTTCTTAAATTACATTACTGCGAGCGAGCCTAGTCTGGCATTTAATTTCATTGGATTGTTAAATGACATGTAAAAGCATTATGAAAATTGGTCGGTACTCGCAGACTGCTACTTACCATGTACGTCGGAATGCAGAGTATGGGCGGTAGAAGGAAGCTGCTCAGTATAGCCGTGCTACATCGTCTCTCTGTGCACAATATGTGACTTTTCTCTGAATACCTGTAGACATAAAAACCTTATTTTAAGAGCTACCACTGTTTGAGCAGATTTTAATAAAATTTATTGAGCAACTATTATTATTCAACATAATTATTATGACTAGAAAATTCTTTCCTTTTGTGTTAATGTTTTTGCGCTAAATGCTAAAATTAATAATTTCTTTATGCCACACTTGGCCATAAAGTGGCCTTTCTGGCCAAGTGTAGACATAAAATGATGTACACAACACGGGAGGTAATAAAGAAAGCCCTCGATCGCATATTTACGTCCGTCGCTTGCAGCTCGGGCCGCAAACTTCTGCGATCTCGGCCTTTCTTTGTATTACCACCCTAGTTATGTAATGTACTAATTCTCTCTTTATTATTTTCAGTAACAAATGACGAACGTTTAAATTTTATCCTACTTTATAAATTTCAGCAATAGAGTTTCGTTACGTACTTGATAGCTACGTATCTCCACACAGCCAGAGATAGCGTGAGACAAATGGAGGCCGTATGGAAGATTTGCGCAAAATGCATGTGGAAGAGAAGGTATGCCGCCCATTTGTATGGCATCTCTCGTTGACCTGGCAAAACCTGGTAAAAAGAGCTTAGTCATTCATAACAAATTACAACTTTCAATTAACTTTAATCTCTACTTGTATCACAAAAATGCTTTACCAACGATCGCCCATCAATTACTAAGCGATAAGATAAGCTTTGTTACTCATAGTGAATATTTCCATGAAAATGTAACAGAAGACTGTTCACCGAATTCAAGTTAAATCCCTTGATATCGATGTCAATAATCCGGACCGTATTAAACAAACAAATCACAATTTAACCAGAGGCTGGATTCCTTTATCAGAAGTTACATAATAGCGCTGGATGATGACAGCAGAATTCGATAGGCATAGCTACGTAACAAGGAAACTTGCGTGGAATAGGAATTATACGCAAACAAAGCCGTTACGGGCCGTAAGAAAGTTGAAGGGCATGCACGTACGGCTCACACAGTGGCTCGTTCCAGAGATTCAGAGAACATCTGTTCATTTTGCATAATTGATTTACAAAGTGATTCTACAAATAGGAATGAAAGATAAGGTTTGATAGATACAACTTTATTGCGGCTTCTTAGTAGCATTATGCCGGGTCCAGATGAGTGTACAATACATTAAAGTTTAATGTAATGTACCTAACGTGAAATGTAGGTAACGCAAATTCCGTGTTTGTACCACATTACGAGCATTAAAGTAATGTTTGTAAAATGCGATCCACTCGCAGAATTCATGTTACTTTACTTTACACGATAGATTACATACCTACACGTTACACCCAATCAGAACCCAGCTTAAGACGGTTACTTTCTACTATATAGCTTCTACAAACGGTTGCCATGATTGCGAACAGTGGGCAATCACCAAGAGCCTGAAGATCAAAGAACACGAAGGGTACACGGAAAAATCATGTCTAGTCAGCAGTGGCGTGGCGTAAAAGATATCATTGGGCAAGCCGGTGCAAATTTGGCGTACATTTTCCTTAAAAGCTGTAGAATAAGATGGTCGAATGCCTGATATTAGGCAAGCCGGCAGGAGTCGAGTTCTTTGGAAGCCACGCCACTGCTACTCAGTCACCTTTATTTGAAAATAAGTTTTAGTCTCAATGTATAGAGCTCGCAATTAACTATAAGTATAATCTATAACTTACCACTTAATTACAGGTGGCTAATCTTGAAATAATACATATTCTTTTCACATTTAAAGGAATGGTTCACGATGAATAACTTTCAAACCGCTCTAACTTAAAAAGTTACTTATGTGACTATTTGACTAAACATGTTATTTCCGTGTGTACCCTTCACAGTTCTCCTACCTAGTTACTTATGGAGTACTTGACTGTCATTTGGTCAAAAGTTGGCACTCACCAGGTACCTGTAGACGACGAAGGGCACGTACTCAAGCATCACGAAGACGTCGGCCACCGCCAGCCACTTGAGCAGCCTGTTGATGGGCGCCGCGGCCAGGTCCCGCCGCGTCAACACAGCCACGTTCAGGGCATTCGCCAGGCTACCAAAAAAACAAACCTGCAAGAATTAAAAATCGTATGCTCAACAACCTTAGAACCATAACGTATTACGCTGTCTCTTGCTTGGGAGGTGAACAAATTATGGGACCCTTAACTTAAATATGATGAATAAAAAATTAAAACCTCTTGACCGAGCTAATGTAGCAAGCAATGTTATGTAATGAGTCGACTAGGGGGGTGCATCGATGTTCTATGTACAACGTTTGTATGTTTATTTGTTGGGCGATAACTCTGCTACCGTTTCTCCGATTTTACTGGTATCCCTTGGTAACCCTTGAAATGATTCTGCATGAAAAGAACTTATTCTGTAAGTTAAGTAAGTTAATCATTTTATATTTTGATACATGTTTGCGCAAAATGACATAAGAAATCCAAAAAAAAAAAAAACAAAAACACGCCAATAATGTTAATATTAATGCCTATAATAATGGGCCAGCGCTATCTATTAACATCATTCGAAATTATATATAATTTATGTGTCACTAGTGGAATCCATTATAGGTTACTCTCTGGATTGCTATGGCCTCACCTTTAAAAATTCATTCAGTACCTAACCCAGATTACGTACATCCGAAATCTGTTTTCAGAGTCGGATACTCGGGCTGAGAGCCAACGCTCTCGGAAAATAAGAAGTGCTTAAAACACCATTCAACTGAGTTATGTAACAGCTATCCACTTTACCTAAAAGCCTTTACTAATTTAAACGTTATTAATGAAGGTCCGAAGTGAATTCTTAATTGTGGCCTGCTCAAGCTAAACTCAACCGCGATTTGATGAATGTTAATTGTTCACAGTTTTTACAAGCTTTTATTTAACATGCAACGTTCGTAAATATTTATGTATAGGTAAACATCTTAAGTAAAACCCCTCTTGCATGTGTGAGTGAGTATTCAGATAGACATTCCATTTTTGAAAAGGTATAGCAGGATAGCGATGGAAAAACTGACCCAAGAGCCTGAAGTTTCAAATTATAGCCAAACGATACCTAAGGTAATAATACCATGCAAAACTTTTGAACCCCCTCTCAGCCCCTCGGGGCTGACGGCACGAAATTAAGTCTAAAATCGTCTTATTTTATTTCTCCTAAACTACGCAAGTGACGAATTTCAAATTTTGTACAAATATTATTGATACAAAAATAAGAGACCCCTAATCCTTTTCATTCTTGAAAAAAAATAAAGATTGTAACTGTATAACGAGTTCGGCTAGTGGTACAAACACCATTATTTTTTAAAGTGACCCAACATCTATCTAATCTATATCCTCTGCACTAATAATTGTATTGTCATAGTGATTAATAAGTTCCGAATTTTATTAAATACTAGCATTTACCCGCGGCTCCGCCCGTGTTTTTCCTGTTATTATCCCAAGGGCCACTGCCAGGATATAAAGTCAAATGTTCCAATCCAGGTCTTGATCTGTATGCCAAATTTCATCTCTATCAATTCAGGTTGTTACCGCGTTATTCAGTAACAAACATCCAAACCTCTAAACATCCAAACATCATCACAGACTTTCACATGTTCTCTTGTAAATTGTACGCAACTTCACGGAAAACGGGGCTTTACCTCTGATCTGATGATGGAGTCGGAGGGTGGTCATAGGATCATCTAATTACATAAGATAAATCCACCGTGTTTGGGCTTATTGGATTAGTCTTGACACGCAGTTTGCGACTATACAAAAAGAAGTACAGGCGGCACTAAAAGTTTCTCTCAAAAATATATATTTTTGACAGAAACTTATTACTTTTATAATGGGCTAGACGACTAAAAACAACTGTTTAGTCCGTCAGTTAGATTATTAAAAAATATTGTACACGTATTTTTTCTTTTGTTTGACAAACAAAAAATGACGAGGATAGAGTGCTTAGAAGTTTCGAGTGACGTCACTCCTTGGTACAATTTTCACCTAGGAGTGACGTCACAAGCCCCCACTCCAGAAGTTTGATGATCTATAACTTCGTCGATCTTTAATATTTTGATAAACCAAAAAATACGTGTCCCATATTTTGCCATAATCTAACTGACGGACTAAATAGAATTATATAGTCTTAACCCAGTCGTCATCCCCATTGGATATATTCTGTATCTAACTGAAAAAAAAACTGAAATGTTTAAATCTAAAACTACATAATAAAGTTGTTCTTAGTCCGAACTGACCCCCTCTTTCAACAGGTTTATGACTTAGATAAAATACTATTGGTTCATAATTCTAGAGAAGACTGTGCAATTAAGGAACTTTCTCTGTATGTAATCGTTATAGGTATAACTTAAGTAGTTTGAAACTCACCGTCGTACCTATATCTCATTTCATTTAGATTAAAGAAATCGTGCGATATTCGTCAAGCAATTTCAATGAAGATCAACTTAAAACTGGAAAATATTAGTCGTGCTACTCGTATCTTAAACGTAATAAGGTACCTACCTATTAAAATGAGTGAACTTATTACAATATCACCCACTGATATCCAAGGGAAAGGAAGAAACGTGGGACGTGGGCAAAACTTTGAATCTAAATTGAAACAACATTTATTTAAACGCGCTGTATCACTGTAATTCAATAAATTCAGAACAATCTAAGCTACTGACGTAGGATCGGAGTAATTTTCGACAAACCAGCTTATTTCACAGTGTTTTCTACTGAAACTGACCGATAGAGCATAGTCAGTAAGTTCCATCCCCTTATTCGTGTAACTGAGTCTCAACGGGTACAGCTACGAGTAGCCTGGCCGTAATTAGTCTCTCCGACATTAATCCTCTGTGTAGTGTTTCAGGTCCCCGCAGCCCCCACAACCCCGGCCGTATGTACGATGATACGATGTGTTTGTGTAGCCGCTATTGCAGGCTCGCTGTAGAGGCTCATATAAAAAAAAAAGATTTTATTTCTTTTTTACTGGTAATGATAATGATAAGAAGTAATTCCGGAGAACTATATTCACTTAAAAGTTCGTAAAATTTTCTCTTTCCTTACTGAATTAGTATAATGGGTCTATATATATATATATATATATTTATTAGGGTGTTTAATTTTTCCAAACTTTTGATTTTCATTTCACTTTGCGTGATTTCTGAGTCTTACTTATGTAAAAGCCTCATATTTCAAAATTCATCAAAATCGACGTATATTTAGAGGTTGCACACTTTTGAACTTTTATAATATATAAAAATAATGTAACCATTCCATCACACTAAAATAATAGAAACATTTAATTCTTACTAAGTGTCGTCAAACATCACAGGAAAGGCGTTACAAGCGAACAACAGATGAGGTTCCAGGTTTTATAGCATTTAGTCGTTTCTATTGATAATTAGAACACACAAATAACTAATGTTGTTATATTCTGAATGTGATTATATTTTGTTAAATTAGGTACAGTATCCAAATTCAACTATAAAAAAAATATCCTCAGTACATTTACTCTCTTTCTGATCAGTTTCTGCAACCTTTAAATATGTTTCTATCACCTTGAAATTTTAGATATATTGTTTTTTGAATGGAAGAGACTCAGGGGGTAAGCAAAGTCTGACAAAATAAACACATTTTTTTACCCATACAAATATACAATACAATAAAAATAAAAGTTTTTGAATAAGCAAGTAGCTGCATTGCATCAGTGGTCAACGACCCTCAATAAACAAAATTAACCCTCTTTGGACGTCGACAGGATTATCCGGCACCGCACGAATATACATTCATTAGCCATCAGTAAATTACTGCGGAATATGACACCGAGTGTTCCGAACCCGACCCTGTGCGTATTTGCCATTCAATTCCAGAGGGCTTTGTTTTTCTTCGTACGTAACATACTATTTTCACATAAAATGGGTCATATAAAGATTGAGAAGCTAAGTTGAGCACGAATTTTGACATAACTGATGGATGGCCTGGTAACTTATATTATATGGTGGAAAGTATTTATCCGGCCGTGAGGTCCTGAGAAGCTCCGGCCAAAAAATAAGCGTGCGTCCCAATACGGCCCAGAAAGCCGAATGAAGTCCGGCCCTGCCTAGGACGATTTTTAGGGTTCCGTAGCCAAAATGGCAAAAACGGAACCCTTATAGTTTCGTCATGTCCGTCCGTCCGTCTGTCCGTCTGTCCGTCTGTCCGTATGTCACAGGCATTTTACTCAGAAACTACATGATGGATATTGATGAAATTTGGAATATAGGTGTCTTGTATGGGCCGCTACTTAGTTTGGTAGTTAAAGAACTAAAAAAAATATTTTTAGGAGGGGCACTCCATACATGTTGAAGACAGTAAAAAAAATTTTTTTCAGCAAATATCAACGTGTGGTACATAGTTCGACAGCTCTTTAAAAAACACTATAAGGTTCCTAAGTAATGTTTTTGATTAAGTGAATGTATTTGGAAATAATCGCTCCGAAAGTTGTGTAAATTGTGTCCCCCCCCCCCTCTATTTTCTAAACCGTGCGTCCGAAAAATATGAAAAAAATCACGAAGGTAACGCTTAATTAATACTTTCAACGAAAATTATTTTCAACAAGATCGAATTTACCGTTTTTGAGTTATTGCCGGTAAACTGCGCTTCACAACAAAAGGACGTAATTGCTATGAAGATACGCTCTTTTGTTGTTGTACTTTTTTTACTTATAGTTACGGCTATGGAACCCTACACTGAGCATGATCCGACATGCTCTTGGCCAGTTATTTTTATTTAGTATAATTATTAATTACTATATCAATAACAACCCTCTTGTCTCCAAAATTGTGGGCACAGGAGCCATAAAGCATGCTTTGAAGAATATCAGTGTTTTATTTTGGTTCCCAACAAAGTTTACCATAGACACACATACTTATTATATAGTCAGATTAGTCAGTCATTTGTTATTCATGAAATTTTTTCTTTGTTTAATTTTGTATTTTATTTAAAACCTAGTCGTAGAAAAAGTATTGTATGCAACATTGCATAATTCACATAATAACTACTTTTGACAACGGGATATTTACCATGTAGGTATGTTTGTTTTATTGACACACAAACATACATGGTCAAATATCCCGTTGTCAATAGTAGTTATTATGTGAATGACCATGTTAGCTTAAAATCGTATGTTGTATAATTCAATCAAAAAACGCTCATGGCGTCTTTCTTTGCGACACTCGCCGCCGCGGCGGCTCGTATCGCAATCCACGCCACTCGCGTGTTTTGACCCTACTTATACAAATATTGCATAAAATACTATAGCAGATTACTGAGTTCAATCGGCCTAACTTTCAGCGTTCTGTTTTTGAAATAGTAAAATATGCCTTGAGTGGTGCCCTTGGGTGGTTTGATAAGTACCTGTTTTGAGGTATTTAGAGTAAAGATAGAAAAACCTTATGTTAATACAATTTGTAGCTAGGCTATTTACTAGCTGAATACACTAAGTATTATTGTAGTAGCATTATTTTTTTTCTTAAAAATTTAAAAAAATTAAAGTAGTCGCATGACAGGCTTCTGGTTATCTTTACTAGGGTACAACTTTTTTCTTTTTCTATTTTTTTAACTTGGTGAATACAAATAACTTGCTAGAAATCCAGTGTAAACAATGGTGATAGATCAATAAATACTCGCTATCCTGTTTTTTCCTGAACCCACTTGCAAGTTGAGATCGTGAACCCATTTTTGGTGCTCATTTGGAGCCACACTCTGTTGCTTATCCCATTCTTGTGAATAATGTGTTTAAGTTTCTTAAAATCACCAACACGTAAGTCAAGGACTTTAGCTATCACCTAAATCTTCATCATTCATCACTAGACATGTGGTTTCCAATTTTTTATATGTTTTATTAGTCGGTGTCAATTTTGAGCCAATACTGTCAAGAATCGGCTCTTATTTAAATAAAAAACCGGTCAAGTGCGAGTCGGACTCGCGCACCGAGGGTTCCGTACAAACTCATAAGTAGATTCGCGAATAGTTCAAGAAAAACTGTATGTCGATTTGTTTAGTAGAAGCAAATAAGTATATGTTATGATTTTTGCAAATTTCTAAAAATCAGTGCAAGTTAGGAAAACAGTTATATTTTCCCTGTAATATTTAGAACCTGACGTGTAATGATTCTATTTAATAGCAAGGACCATTAAATCAAGAGGACTGTTATTCTCCATACAAAATGCTGTTCCCCGAATTTACAACGCCATCTATGTATAAGCTTGGTAAAATAATTATAATATTATTTACAATTATTTAACTTTGCAAACGTGACACAGTATTTAAATTTATTTATTATTAGCTGTTTACGAACTAATTGTTACTATACTATGTTTCTTTGTTCAATTATAACATCGTTAAATGTTTAGTGTTTTAGCGCCATCTAGTTTTTTTCCCGGAAATCCCCTAGCGTGAAAAAGGCCATCGCTTAGTTTTGCTACTCTCCGCTAGATGGATTAATGGATGGATTAAGTTTTTGTAAATTTCTAAAAAAGTATTAAAGTTAGGAAGACCGTTCTATTTTTCCTGTAATGTTCAGGTTGATATTGATAATCAGTAATTATGATACATTTTTCTGATCAGTAACTTCGGAGATAATAGGGGGGGAATGGTACATAAAAATGTATAAATTAAAAACTACTTATTTAAGAAAAAAAATAAAAATGGTGTTTTAATCTACAAATTAAGCCCTTTCATTTGATACCCCACTCAATATAATAGCCCTACTTTCAATTTTCAAAGTCCCATTACGGAGCCTTTTAAAAAAAAGTAAAAAAGGTACAAGATATTTTTTATGTCCAATAAGCTCGGGTTAGCTACTTTTAACACTATTCCAAATTTCAAATCGATAGCATCAGTAGTTCCTGAGATATCTGGCTGTGACAGACGGACAGACAGACAGACAGACAGACAGACAGACAGACAGACAGAGTCGCACCATAAGGGTTCCTTTTTTACCATTTTGGTACGGAACCCTAAAAAAACTATATTCTAATAAAAACACTGTGAACTATAACAGTTAGAGAGTCTCCAAAAACAGATATAATATTTTTTTTTTCAGTACCTATTAAATAAAAAAAATATGTGTGGATCTTGCGGCGAACTGTTTTAACTTTTTCATAGTTACGTCCACGTCGTCGTCGGAATCGTGCAGTTTGTGATCCATAATTCAAAGAATAAAGATGCGACTGTATTGAAATTTGGCTCAAATACCTATAAATAATGTGTCATACAATAGCCGGAAACATGAGCATGTCAAGATTCCAGAAGTACTTAAAAACAGGTACTTATCAAACCACCCTCGTATACATATATAATATAAATACATAAAACATACAGAACCTATAAAAACATCTAAAAACGTGTCAAGTATTCAGTCAGATACAACCACAATTTATACCTTATATAAGTGTAATTCGTGTTTGCGAGTTCGTCAGTGTCAGGATAGGGGGTGTACATCAACAAATGGAGCTGTGGTATATATACCTCAGGGGTTAGTGCTAGCAATGTGCCAAATGTGCGGCAAAATTGGAGCAATGTGCTCTTTAAACTACAGACTTCCAGAGATATTTAAGAAATAAATGACGCCCGCCATTCTGACGTCAGGTTGGCGGGTGCATTTCCAGTTCTAGCTAATGGCTGCCTACTCAAGGGTGAAAGTACTGCCTAAGGTTAGTGCTCGCAATGTGCTTCCACGTGTATGAAGCACAATCAAATTCAGAGAGCAGTTAAACGGTAATATGGAATTGAATACTCTGCTGGGGCTTTTGTTTATTTTCATATTTCGCATGTAAAAAAAAATAACTCGCATTCAAACCTGTGGCTTAATCGTAAGGTTATATTATATATATATAACTACTAGTGATATAGTAGAACTATCATCAAGGATCATTCACCCATCGCTTATTTTAATTTCACAGGATTTATTGTGAGCAGTCCACGAATTACGGTGTTTTTTCACTCTTGAAATTCAAAGGCCAGGATTAAATTAAAAACTTGTCACTATGGCTTTTTTATTACCTTTTCATTACTACGGGCTTTAAATATGTTCTATGTAGGTAAATTTTACGACTTCTAAAATTTTACGTTATTCTTAATCCTACTAATAAAATAAAAAATAAAATAACTAATAAATCCATAGAATCATCCGTTTTTTGTTTTGTTTCATTAACTTTGCTCACTATAATCCCTTCGTAAATTCATAAAATCATTGCCATGCAAGAGCCATAGAAATATATTAAGCAGTTTCCTATCGTCACCTTAAAATATTGAATAGTTCGTTTCTCCAGCGGCGTTGTCCCGACCCTCCTACAGTATTTTCCCTTTGAATGTGTTTGACATTAATTTATTTTCTTTCAGAACAAATTGGGCTGTTACGGAACGTGACACAACAGTGTCAAAAGGCACTTTCACGGCGCAGATTTTATGAAAAGGAAAAGAGCGTGTTCGTGTTTAAGTGCCATTTAATGAAGTTACTTACAAGCAGACTGAAGTATCCGTGTATCCCATTATACGCCAGGATAACGTCGCGGAAGCTGCCGGAGCAGTAGTCACACGAGATTTCTGGCGACTTTGTCAGATTTAGCTTATTTCTCAGCCCATCCACGAACTTCACCAGCGTTCCAAAATCCAACTGCTCATGACTAGTATTTCTTGTCTGTACTTTCAAGGTAGACATAAACTGGTATAGTTTAGAAGTCCGATTAGTGTTCTCATCGTCTGTCGCTATTAACATTTCCTGGAAGAGGTTAGACAGCACCTGTGTTATATTCGGGGATGCTTCCAAGGCAACCGCCATGTTTCTATAGGTATGGAGTTAAATAAAAATTCAAGAATCATCACTGGAAATATTGCCTGTATTTTAAAACGAAGTTTCGACGTGCAGAAGTTCTTCAAAAGTTTCCCTGAAACAATAATAATATTCAGTATTAAGAATGTTGGCCAGCTAGTTTCCTCTCTGAGGTCAAAAAAACAATAATTCTCGTTGGAAGGTAAAGTACCTAGTATTTTCAATTAAAAAACCGCACAAGTGCGAGTCGGACTCGCCGTGTTCCGTACAAATTTGTAGGTACGTATATTAAAGTACCTTATAAATATTTATTCCCTTAGTATAGTCTATTTTGTTTATGATTTAATTTAAAACGGTATTGCCTACTTGCCAAATTTCATAGGTCTAGGTCAACGGAAAGTACCCTTTGAATTTTTGTTTCCTTCAGAGTGTCGAAATTTACGTGTTTTGCGGCATAAACGGCCGTATCTTTTTTCCACGTGAACTTAGAAGTTCGATTTTTTCACAGCTTCAAGGGACCGTAGACCTGAGTATATGGTTTAAATTACATCTCAATACCTCCACGCGGATGACTTTTCTCCAATTTTTTCAACTTCAAAATGTAGTTGAACTCTTTGAACTGAAAATTACAATAAGTTCAATCACAATATTTTTATTACCTAATAAAACAGGGATTAATAAAAAAGAACTATTTCCATCATCCATCATGCGTTTTAAAATAATTCATTCGCAGCGTGTGATCACGGGTCGCGAGGGGAAAAACTTCTTCATAGTTTATGCATTTCTGGTAGGTACTTATTCAACTTTTACACTTCGTAACCTTTTTGAGGTCGGCCAATTTCTATTAGAATGTGCAATATAATTAAAAATACTTTTTTCACCCTTCGGCCACTTTGGAAACCAAAGGTTCGAAACCAGTTTAGAAAACAGAATAATTTTTCTTTATTCGAAACCCAGGTTCATAGACATACAAAAGCATTTTTGCTTAAGCTGAAGCAGAAACACTTCGGTCAAAAAATGATTTTCTGAAACTTCAAATGATGTTTTCTTTCATTCATTTCCTTTATTCCCTTGACAAAACTTGAGAATATTAAAGTTTAATTGATATTTATACCGAAACACCGTATCCGGCCGAATTGAAAATCAGTCCGGCTTGTAATCCCTTCTCGCGGGTTTACACGGTTGAACTGACAGTGGGTAGGCCATTTAGCCCACAGAACGGATAACCGTTGTGGCAGTAGATTCCTGGAGTGGCAACCACGCAAAGGTTAGCGCTACGTAGGACTTGGTACGGACGTTTACGATTAAAATATCGTGTCTTACTGAAAATATTGCCGTTTTAATATAAAACTCATGCATAATATCAAAAGAGACATGCAGCGATATTGAAGCGCACTCGCCGGCATGGAATCACTCAATGCTTATTCGTTCAGGATTGTACATCTCATGAATAACTAGCGAGTGTAGGTACAGTCAGCAACGGCTAAGGTAAATATAATTGGTACATTATTTTTAATACCCTCCTTAACTGTTGTGTGAATGTTCCACAAATCCACATATACCCATGAACATCTTGCCCACTATGGATATGGCATCTATTCAAGCCGATTCCCACCTGTTTGCCTATTTTACGGCCATGTTGACGCGAACTGCACATACTTTTAATTACAATAAAATATTGAAATACAGACAAAAATGCATTACCATCACCAGATTCAACGTCCTTTGACACGCTAATAACATAACATTCAAGATGGCAAATAGAGTGTGTCGAGCACTCGGATATCTCCCTAACAGTAAAAAAAGAAACAAATGTAACATCTAAATCATCCAACGAAAGATTAGGTTTTTTATTCAACGTTATCCTACTAATAGGTACACTCACGGACAATGAATTCGGGTAATTTTCTATCAACAATTACTTATATAGAAAATGACCCGTATTCATTAAGTATGAAAGTTTGTGAAGATGTTTGAATGTTTGTTACTAAATAACGCGATAACAAATAAATCTATCGCTCAGCCACGAACGTCCACTGCTGGACGTAGGCCTTCCCCATAGATCGCTACAAAGTGCGGTTCTGAGCAGACCGCGTCCACCGGCTTCCCGCTACTTTCACGAGGTCATCTGTCCACCGACTCTGGGGCCTTTCAACGCTAGGCTTACCTATGCGTGGTTGCCACTCCAGAACTTTACTACTCCAACGCCGTTGATGTTGATGCCAACAACTAGATGGATTGATATAAAATTTGGCATGCAAGTAGACCAAGTCCTGGATTGAAACATATACTTTGTATTCCAGTAAAGAGTCCCCTTGGAATAACAACGGAAATAATACAAGCGAAGCCGCGGGTAAGTGCTAGTTTTAAATAATAAACACTTATTGGGTTTTTTATACGCTTAAATTAAGTGAAATTGGCTATAAAATATAGCATATATACTTTTCTAAAAACTATCAATTTAGCTCGGCGCTACCTACCCCGTAAACATTTTTTACGAGCATGAGAGGTTGAGTTATTTTGGCACAAACTACTCCACAAGTCCACAGGAGGTTGTAAAGTTTTTATACATGTAGGAATAAGTGTATGTCTCAGGTAACTTGGAGATCTAATTTTGTCAAACTAATTAGTATTTAAGGTATTCCTCAGTAATTCCACACCTGTTTCTATAATAATGAAGCTTATCCGCCGTGGAATGAAGCCCGCCAGCGACAGGCAAATATATAATATATAAAAAAAGCGTTTGATCATCTTCGACCAAAGTATAATTTAATTTAAGCGTGGAGAATTATTTATAGTGATACGTTTCTGTATATTAACATGAACAAATTAATATAAAACAAATACTCAAAGATAAAACATAACATATGTTTATTAACTAGCATTTTCCCGCGGCTTCGCCCGCGTTGTTCCCGTTATTGTCCCAAAGAAACTCTTTACCGGGATATAAAGTATCCTATGTTTCAATCCAGGACTTGGTTTACTTGCATGCCAAATTTCAGCTTAATCCATCCAGTTGCTATCCCGTTATTAGGTAACAAACATCCAAACATCTTCACAAACTTTCGCATTTATAATATTAGTGGGATTTTCTAATTTACATATTTGGAGTGTCGAAAACATGGATCTGAAAATTGATACGTGAAATTTCAGAATTAGGTACTCATGCGAAAGTCCACTATAATATTTAAGTTCGAGATGATATTGGCCTTGACCAAAACTGTTGATCACCCGTGTCTTTTTCATACAAAAGACGAACATTTGTTTTTCAAATAAGAATTTGAACAATCTTGATAAAAAAATAATCACAAATCAATGTAGTCCCAAACTAAGCAATGCTTGTATTATGGGTACTAGATGACGATATACATACTTATATATGTACTAGGCGTAATGGACTGGCCTAGCCTAAACATTATATTTGAGTCATATCTAATTCCAATTTTGATTACAAGTACAAATAATTAAATATTTTATACTTAAATGATGTAGAAACGCAATACATAATATTTCGAACTTGAAATTCCATAACGAATACACACACTGTTCGGCAGACGCAAATTAGCGTGAGTGCAATGTTTTGCAATTTATTATTTGGGCAATTTTTTATACCGAAATTCTCATGAAATGGTCAGAAAAGAACAGGAGTTATTTACTTAGTTTAAAATATTCGTTAAAACTTCTATTCAGGAATTTCATTCCTGACTAAACGCCGCCCCGCAAATCCCGCAATTTCAAACTTTTTCATAATACCTAACTCATCCAATGTAAGTATTTGGGGTGGCTTTTCAAGAAAAACATTTTTAATGGATCGCAACGTCGCCAAAGAACGTGTTTCTTTAAAAAAATCCATGTATCTGCAGTGGTTTAGGCTGTATGTTATCTATAAGTAGCTTAGTGGATCGGTTTTATATTTGAAGGGTACACGGAATGAACATGTCTAGTCACCTTCGTAACTTTTTGAGTTATAGCGGTTTGAAAGTTAGTCACCGTGAACAATTACTATGGTAACCATTTCTTTAAAAGTGAAAAGATATCCTGTGAGAAAGTGGTAAGTTATAGATTATAGATCATACATTTTCAAAAAAGGTGAATAAACATGTTCCTTCCGTGTACCCTTAATTTGTACCTGTCAATATTAGACTACATCGAGTTCTTAAAGCCGAAACACATACATTATAAACACAAAATCTATTCTTCCCCTAGCTAGGCGGCTTAACCGGCATTTTTGCTTCCATAATACAAAACTCCGGTGAAGAAAACACTCTCTTATTTCATAGCTATTATCCTGTATTAGAACAACAAGTTTCGCCGTTTTATCTTTGTCTACTTCTATTTGATATTCACGGCGATATTTTGAGAACATTAGCATCTTGAGAAGCGTAGGGTCGCATTGTATTTTATATTTCAGGTAATTAACAGACCGGTCGCTGTAACAGATGCTCTTATATAAACATTTTGCCATTGTCTTTCGAACTCATTTACCTATCTATGCTTACTTTGCAGTTTCTAGTAACCTTTACTTTCTAGTTTTATCCAGACACCTGAAAAATTAATATTTTTCAACCGAGCGATGCTCGGTCGCTTGTCTAAACTAGCCTTGTCTTGTTTATCAAACGGAACAAATAGTCACGAAAATTAGAGCAGATTTCAGTTTATTCCTAGGTGTTGGGGCAGTAGTACTAAACTCCGTTTTTTTTTCAATGTAGAAATTTGGTAAACAAGAATATTATTGGTATTGTTAGAAATTGGTATTCGTTGAGTTTTAGTTTTTAAGAATTGGTAGTAGTAATGTGTTATGTTATTTTAGATTTAAGTTATTGTAATCTTTTGTTTTCGTGACATTATCTGAATAAATGAGTATTTAGGGTGAAAAAAAAACAAGAATCGGTGGTTGTCAACATTTGTATTTATCAATGAACAATTTAAAAGTACTTGATATTTATTATGTCGTTTTCTTGTCCTATAATAATTTATTACAAGGTATAATAATATAATGTACACTTTAAAATATTTTCAACACACTTGCTCATAAAGTTAGTAAGGCTCAAATTTCGTGCTCTTTGCTGTGATAAATCACAAAATAAATACGAAAACAGAAGTTCTATGATAATAATGATAAGTATTAATATCTATTCGCGACTGTATTGAAAAACTGATCATAACGACAACGAGTTTAAAAACCTCACCATTGCTTCAAAACCTCTACCTTTTTGGGTGTTTTATTGTGCAAAATTCTTTACTAATGATTAGAATTAATCGCCAAAAAAAATGAATTTGATTTTTTCTTACAGAATAATGTAAGTAAAATAGAAGACATTTGCTATTTTTTGATTTGTTAACTACGTATAATGTTTACTTACATAAAAATCGAATTTTTAGTATCGAATGAAATTAATTACACAATGTTACCGCACAATGTAGGTACCTGATAAAGAACCTCAAGTTGACAAACGTCAGGTTTGTTTACCAAATTTCCGCATTGAAAAAAAAACGGAATATAAGTAGTGTTTAGTCATAATTTTGACTACAAAGGCGCACATTACTCAGGATCCTGTGTACAAATCAGCGTCAATAAAATTAATAGAGCTGACAACACTAAGAATTGCTAAACACGGGCTTTGCGTAGAAAACTCCGAGGAAAAACATCTAACCTACTCACTCGAGGTGTTACTGTCAGTTGTAGGCTCAACGTGTGATATGTTGTCGAGAGATATCCCTGTGTAAACAGTAAAGGTAAAAGTAATACCAAGGGACAACTTCATCAGATAAAGTGAAAAAGTCATCCTTTTTTGTGCGTACTTGGATAAAAAGTAATGCTTAAGGTATAGCTGGGTATTTTTGGTGTAAGTAGTTGAAGAAATATTATTTGCACCGACCGATGAATGTTAGCGCCTGCAACGGCTTTACTTTTCTAAGGTACTTATTTCAATATGGTAATAAAACTATTAACACTGGTTTTGGTTGGGGTATAGCAAAGGGGGGGCCGATTTTGAGATGCTGTTTTTAGGCTTGAATCGTGTAGATTACGCTAAAATAGGCATGTTTTGTTATATAAACTTTTTTCTCTGACCAATATTTACCAAGATATTGGGGTTCAAAGGTCAGTAATTTTCAAGGGCTCTGGGACTTAGAAAAATTTCGGAGTCGTGAAATTTATGTCAATATAACACCTCATTTTTGTTAATGAGTCCTATAAAACACGCTAAAATAAGCATGTTTTGTTACATAAACTTTCTTTCTCAGATCAATAATTATAGGGGTAGAGGTGGTTCAAATTATTCGTTTGATATTAGGCTGCGAAAGTCCGAATCTAGGGCTCTCGCTGGTTAGGACGCGTGCCGACACAGCGCACCCTAGAGTGTTTTTGTAGAGCCGGAGGCGCGGAGGGAGAGCAGCCCTCGCCCGCCATGACGAAGCGCGGGAACGAGTGAGGCGAGCGGCTGAGGCTGGTCGCCGAAGGCGACCAACAAGCCGAAGCTGCGGAGCCGAGCGAAGTGACCGTGCGTCGTCATGCAAGGGCGGAAGGGCTGCTGTTCCCGCAGCGCCGGAGACGGAAAGTCACTTACCGCCTTATACTTCTAGTCGTATCCATTATCCGAATATCTCGGTTATTTTTGATTTCAGAGAAAAGTTTCTTCCATAAAGCATGTTTATTTTAGCGAATTCTATACGATAGCATCATAAAAAACATGTGTCATAATGACACCACACCTATCAAAAAATGTAGTCCTTGAAACTTTGAACCTCAATATCTCGGTAAATATTGGTCGGAAAACAAAAGTTTATATAACAAAATATGCTTACTTTAGCATGTTTTATAGGACTCATTAACAAAAATGAGGTGTTATATTGACATAAATTTCACGACTCCAAAATTTTTCTAAGTCCCAGAGCCCTTCAAAATTACTGACTTTTGAACCCCAATATCTCGGTAAATATGGATCGGAGAAAAAAAGTTTAAATAACAAAACATGCTTATTTTAGCATGGTCTACACGCAAACACACTAATTTAGGCAAAAAACAGCAAAAAAAAAAATTGATGAAAAATTTTCTAAGTCCCAAAATCGCCCCCCCTTTGCTATACTCCAACCCTGGTTTTACTAAAAGTGTATTTGGACTAATCGATCTCGATCCGATTTATAGTTAAAGAGTGCAAATATGTACTAAAGCTTGGCAACTTCGTTGGTGACACTCCCATGTGTGCTTTTTGTTATGTGCAGCCGTAACTACTTATACAAGTTACCGCCAACACGAACGGAGACCGACGGAGGCAGCCTCCGCAGGCAGTCGTTCGTATTGGCGGTAACTTGTATAAGTAGTTACGGCTGCGCATAACAAAGAGCACACATGTGAGTGTCACCAACGAAGTTGCCAAGCTATAGTAATTTTTTTGGTTCTTCTATATTTACGATGTGACAGCTTGGTGACAGTTGTGACTTTATGTCATCGCACCACAACTTATTAGGGTTCCGTACCAAAATGGTAAAAAGGAACCCCTATAGTGCAAAAATATAACGGTTTTCCTAACTGGCACCGTTTTTTAGAAATTTGCAATAATCATAACACATATTTATTTGCTCCTACTAGACTAATCGCCATACAATTTTTCTTGAACTATTCACGTATCTACGGTTTGTACGGAACCTTCAGTGCGCGAGTCCGACTCGCACTTGAACGTTTTTTTTTTACTGTAAACGTGAATAAATTAAAATCTAAGCACTTGAAAATAAATCTGTATATGTAACCAAATATACTATCAATAATAATAGCAACCAAATATACTATCAAAAATAAATATATACTCACATAACCGACAGATATATTCCAGAAACTTTGTTCATGTTTTCTTGACGTTTGCACATTGCCCGTAAATTATTCAATCAGCGTCACACACTCCCAAATGTTTTATAAACATGTATACGTATATAATAAGTAGTATACACCTGTTGCAGCAGTGTTACCAAGTTGTTATGTGTGTCGGATAGGGTGCGGTGGCCACTGCCGTTTCGGCCGCAAGCCCGCGCCAAACTGAGAAGAGAATATTAACTTTCTATGTCGGCACGCCGCCGCTTTTATTTGAGAACTCACAACTGCTGAGTTTATCGTGCGCTATACTGATCAAACGAAGAACGAATCTAGACTCGAGTGCCAATAACGAAGCTTACATTAAAACATAGAGGACCATTAACGCTTAGGTACTCTATTGTTTTGCGTTAAAAAGTAGTAACCAGATTTTTTGTGTAACAAATTTCTTGTTTTTGGATTTTTCCATTACTTGTGCTACAAAACCTTACTTCCTGTCAAATTTTTCGATTCTATGTCAACGGGAAATGCAGGTTTATTAAGAATCAAAAAATGACAAATATATCTTTTGAACGCATTGAAACTTTTTTATTAATGGGGAAAATACTTTTTTTATTTTCACACACGGACAACAAAATGATCCTATAAGGGTTCCGTTTTTCCTTTCGAGGTATCCTCCCCGCATCCTATTCATCATTATTGAGGTATTGATTCCCGCGGTCCAGAAGCAACATTTCTTTGATCAGGTTTTGCCAAAGATCTTCTTTTGTTAGGGTTCCGTAGCCAAAATGGCTAAAAAGGAACCCTTATAGTTTCGTCATGTCCGTCCGTCCGTCCGTCCGTCCGTCCGTCCGTCCGTCCGTCCGTCCGTATGTCACAGGCATTTTACTCAAAAACTACAAGACCTATACTGATGAAATTTGGAATATAGATGTCTTGTAGATGCCGCAACTAAGTTTGGTAGTTAAATAATAAAAATAAAAAAATCTAGGGGGGGCACTCCATACATGTAACAGAAGCTAAAAAAATTTTTTTTCACAAAATGTCAATGTGTGGTACATAGTTCGACAGCTCTTTTGAAAACATTTTAAGGTTCTTAAGTAATGTTTTTGATTAAGTGAATACCTTTGGAAATAATCGCTCCGAAAGTGGTGAAAATTGTGTCCCCCCCCCCTCTATCTTCTAAACCGTGTGTCCGAAAAATATAAAAAAAATTACAAAGATAATGCTTAATTAATACTTTCAACGAAAATTATTTTCAATAAGATCGGACTAACCGTTTTTGAGTTATTGCCGATAAACTACGCTTCTCAACAAAAGGACGTAATTGCTATGAAGATACGCTCTTTTGTTTTTGTACTTTTTTTACGTCGTATTTTTTACCTTATAGTTACGGCTATGGAACCCTACACTGAGCATGGTCCGACATGCTCTTGGCCAGTTATTCACTTTTAACTTTTTTATGGTTCCTTACCAAAATGGTAAAAAAGGAACCCTTATGGTGCGACTCTGTCTGTCCGTCTGTCACAGTCAGATTTCTCAGAAACGACTGCTGCTATCTATTTGAAATTTGGAATAGTTTTAAACGTCACTAACCCAAGCCTACTCGAAATAAAAAAAAATCTTATACCTTTTTTAATATTTTTTTAAAGGGGGCCGAAATGGGTTGTCCATAATTTTAAGTTATGCAATTGTATCAAAAGGGGCATCAAACGAAAGGGCCAATAGGGGTATTTTTTTTCTTAATCATGTACTTTTTGATTTAGGACGAAAAATGTTCAAAAACTACCTACCCCCTATTATCTTCGTAGTTACTGAACAGAAAAATCTGTAATAATTACCAATTAGTAATATCATCCTAAATATTACGGGAAAAATATAACGGTTTTCCTAACTTGCACCATTTTTTTTGTTTTTTTTTTAAGTTTTATTTCATTGTATTAGTTAACGTTCCTGTTGCACATTTTCCACAAAAATTCGGAATCAATACGGT
This sequence comes from Eudemis profundana, assembly GCA_947034925.1. Lineage (NCBI taxonomy): Eukaryota > Metazoa > Arthropoda > Insecta > Lepidoptera > Tortricidae > Eudemis > Eudemis profundana. Next base: position 11,025,325 of record OX344811.1, read on the forward strand.
CTAGCTTTTAGACTCGTAACAACAGATATACTTGAGCTTTCTATTATTTTTACAACAATGTCCAGCTTTTCAAGTATGGAAGTCGAAAATACCTCCGCTGAAGTAATATTATTTGTACGAAAGAATTACTTTAGTTAGAAAATATTGTTACAAGGCGATCCACACAAAAGCCCGCTTTTCCATATTTCTGGAAATATTGTGATACATTTCTGTATAAAAAACCGTGTAAGATAACCTCATAAAGGTGTAAGCTTTTAAATGTATAATATAATAGAGTAATTCATAGTCTTAACACTGTAGGTAATACTGTTGGTACGATGAACTGACTTAGTACTATTTATTTTTTAATACAAAAAAGATTAAAGGTCGATGTATCTTTCAGTTCACTACATAGATAGAATGAGTATCTAGTTAGAATCCCGGGTTTCGTAGTCTACTTACAAGGAACCATTATAGTTTCGTACTGCCCGTCCGTTTGTCGTTCTGTACGTCTGTATTAGAAAGCTGTAATTTGGCATCAATATTAATGACGCCGACAAAGTGGTCAACTAAAAATGTTGATTAAGTATTTAAAGATTGTTATTTTTCTTGTCTGGTTAGGAATGGAATGGGAATAGTCATTCAAAAATATTATGGGTGTGGTGTGTTAAAGCCATTTTCGATGCAGACATACGTTTACGAAATATGCAGCTGTAAAAGAATTATTTTTGTTGGAGCTAAGTGCCTCCACTCCTCACCCTCTACAAACAACTCACGTTTCTCAATATGTGACAAAATTCACGGTGGTGTGTATCAAAATGAAAAGAAGAATTGTCATCGGCAAGTAGGTTTTTAAAGATAACGAGTACGAGACTTGGAGAAGTCGTACAAATTCAATTGAAAATTATATTTGTTGCCTGTTTTACACAACTCACAATAGTTGTGTAAACCAGGTAACAATAGTACATTACATAACTAGGGTGGTAATACAAAGAAAGGCCGAGATCGCAGATGTTTGCGGCCCGAGCTGCAAGCGAGGGACGTAAATGTGCGATCGAGGGCTTTCTTTATTACCTCCCGTGTTGTGTACATCATTTTATGTCTGCACTTGGCTAGAAAGTGGCTTTTTCCATACGCGCAGCGTGCGGAAAAAGTCACTTTATGGCCAGGTGTGGAATAAATATAATTTTATGAATCATTGCACATTATGCAGAAATGAAAACATAACATTTGTAATAATAATAATTCCTAAAATACCGTTTTAATGTTTAAATAGCGCATTCGAATGGGCGACGCTTGGCAGTACGAGACCTGACCATTCTTCGCAAATCTTATGCCTCTGTCCGTAAATACGAGTATTAACGAATACGCTGTGGATTCAGCCTGAGTAGACTGGTATTTTTGCTGTTGATTTGATCTTGGCACGACGGCTGCTCAAGTTAAAAACAAGTAATTAAAATTGGCAAATTTTACTGGAGAGCCAAAAAACGCGTTTGAATTTGAACTTTAAAGGCTTACTTAGTAACTTGAATTTTATTTTGCCGGTAAGCTTAAAAACTATGAAAATTAAAGATTGTCTCGTCTCGACACGAGGAATAGAATGAGCCAAATAACTACGTTTTTGAAAAAAACAAGTACTTAAGTATACTTGTTTTTAACCTTGGGCAGCCGACGTTTTTCACAATCACTAAAAATGATATGCTAATGAAGCAGAATCTACAGAGAATTCAACAATATTTCTGGACAAAGGAATCATTGGAAAGGAATAATTTATTTCTGCAAGTAGGCCCTCAAGGGCTCTTTTACATGTGTCATTATATGGTTTTCTCTTCTTTTCTTTTGGCGCTTCGGGTAATGACCGGCTTTTGGCGCTTCGGGTAGTGAGAAGAAGCGTCGGAAGAAACTCACCAGTTTCTCTTTTCGACCATTTTACAAGTATTACAACAATATGAAATATGATATGGTTTCATGAATACATTACAATAAACTTAAAACTACATTTATAGAGATGAAAAAGGGTCTCTTTATGCGTCCAAACAAGACAAATAAAATTATAGAAAATAAATAGATAGTAAAATTAATGGAGATGTAAAGAGTCTCCGTTGTCAAAATATTATGTTTTGGAGGTATAAAGATCTGAATCTAGAGATGTGCCGTTCCCGGGAATATTCCCCACTTGTATGGGGAATATTCCCGCGGTGGGAATATTCCCCATACAGACGGAGAATATTCCCGGGAATGGCACATCTCTCTCGCCTATGGGCCGAGTAGAGTATATTTATATTTTTTCTACGCAACCCTTCGTGTTCGAGAACGACTCGCTCTTGATCGGTATTTCCTTTTATATTTTCCATCGCCCCGATAAGATACCCGTATTGCAAGCACTGCAAATGTCTTTAGGTCGATTAATGGGTAGATCGTGGGCACAATACATGAACTAATACGCAACCCCAGCAACCAGGGACTTTGTAAGAAAAGATACGCTATCTATACGGTCATTGACGTTTTTGTATATCGACAGTGGAAATTTCAAATGTCGTAAGGGACAACGGTCTACTTTTCAGAAGAGCCAAAAAACAAAATTCCGTTTTAAAAACAATCGTAACTTGGTAAATTTTTAATCGATTGGGATGATTCTAAGATTTATACTTTTCAAATAATTTCATCTACACCGGACTAATTATTGGAAATCCCTAGTCTCAATAGGTTAGGTAATAGTGTCCCTTGCGCCAGTACTGAAAAAACTGATTTTTTTAATAATTTTGTCGTAACTAACTAAACAGTATTGTACATTACGAATTTCTGTGTAGTAAAGTCTAATAAAATTATCACATTGTCCTAACTACCAAAAGAATATTGGCACATAGCGAATTTCTGTTGTAAAGTCATAGTTATAGTTTCTCGGTTAATGAAGTAAGTAACCATATAAAAATATAGATTTGTATACTAAATTGGCCCATGCAACATAGTGACCGTATGGGTCATAATCATAATGTTGTATGAGTCAATTTTAAAATTTAGGAAGTTACGACAGATTTTAATATTTTCTTAACTTTTTATTTGAAGGCTTAGGTATCAACATTTCGTGTCCGTCAAGATAGCGTACACCGTAAAGATATTCAGAATCTGATGCAGCCAATAAATAGTACCCAAATAGTGCCGACGAAATACCTAGGTGAAAAAAATAGTACCCTTAAACTTTTCGAAATATAAGGCCAGTTCACGGTGTACGCTACCGGGGCGTCAAGCTGGCGTACACCGCTTGTATCTTTGGAACGGCTTCGTTTTCGGAAACGCTTTGTATGTCAAAAAATAGTACCCAAATAGTACCCTAGGGCCCTAAAATTTCACTTCTCTAGCTATCGTAGAAGCCGAAATATTTCATGACTTAACGGTGTACAAAATTTCCCACCGTCAAGCTGGCGTACCCGGGAATTTCATGTAAAAAGACTTCAGATTCCGAAATGACGTATATACCAATAAATAGTACCATAAATAGTACCCCTTTTTCATTAATAATAATATACAAAAACTATATAGAAAACTGAAAAAAATCAAGGCAAACTTCTCCATACAAATGCATCTTAGTACAGTCATCGATAGAGCTCTAACTTTTCTCATACCGAATACTCGTTTCTGTTAAGATTAAGCAAAACTAGTTCTTATCGGGTTTCAAGTGAGCATAAATTTACTTAACGTTTGGTTATGCAGCCGGAAACCTTTTTTTATATAGGTACCTGCCAGCATCGCCGGCTGGCAAACTTGTTTTTGTCCTTACGCTCGGTAATAAATAATATTACAAACATCTACGGATGGAATTGATAACGTCATTGATTTGAAAATATCAATTTATTGTATAGAAATAAATAAAAACCGGTCAAGTGCGAGTCGGACTCGCGCACCGAGGGTTCCGTACAAACGCATAAGTAGATAGGCGAATAGTTCAAGAAAAACTGTATGTCGATTTGTTTAGTAGAAGCAAATAAGTATATGTTATGATTTTTGCAAATTTCTAAAAAACAACGCAAGTTAGGAAAACAGTTATATTTTCCCTCTAATATTGAGAACCTGACGTGTAATGATTCTATTTAATAGCAAGGACCATTAAATCAAGAGGACTGTCATTCTCCATACAAAAAGCTGTTCCCCGAATTTACAACGCCATCTATGTATAAGCTTGGTAAAATAATTATAATATTATTTACAATTATTTAACTTTGCAAACGTGACACAGTATTTAAATTTATTTAAATTTATTTATTATTAGCTGTTTACGAACTAATTGTTACTATACTATGTTTCTTTGTTTAATTATAACATCGTTAAATGTTAAGTGTTTTAGCGCCATCTAGTTTTGCCCGGAAATCCCCTAGCGTGAAACATGCCATCGCTTAGTTTTGCTACTCGCCGCTAGGGATTTCAAGTTTTGTAAATTTCTAAAAAGGTATTAAAGTTAGCAAGACCGTTCTATTTTTCCTGTAATATTCAGGTTGATATTTATAATTAGTAATTATGACACATTTTTCTGATCAGTAACTTCGGAGATAATAGGGGAGGAATGGTTCATAAAAATGTATAAATCAAAAACTACTTATTTAATAAAAAAATAAAAATGCTATTTTAATCTACAAATTAAGCCCTTTCATTTGATACCCCACTCAATATAATAGCCCTACTATCAATTTTCAAAGTCCCATTACGGAGCCTTTTAAAAAAAAGGTAAAAAAGGTACAAGATATTTTTTATGTCCAATAGGCTCGGGTTAGCTACTTTTAACACTATTCCAAATTTCAAATCGATAGCATCAGTAGTTCCTGAGATATCTGGCTGTGACAGACGGACAGACAGACAGATAGACAGACAGACAGACAGACAGAGTCGCACCATAAGGGTTCCTTTTTTACCATTTTGGTACGGAACCCTAAAAATCAAAAGTCTGATTACGTACGAGAAACACCTATACGGTGCGTATTTCGTTACGATAACCATTAGTAAGTTATACGATTTATAAACGACGTACACATATAACGTACCTACAATCATAGAGCATGTACATTTTGATATATACCTCTACTTTACGCCCCTTATGAACAAAAAAGTATAAAGTGATTAAAATACCAAAGACTTTTTTGCGTGCCTGTACTTTTACTATGTAGAAGTTTGCCTTGATTTTTTTCAGTTTTCTTTATACTTTTTGTATATTATTATTAATGAAAAAGGGGTACTATTTGTAGTACTATTTATTGGTATATACCTCATTTCTGAATTTGAAGTCTTTCTATATAAAATTCCCGGGTACGCCAGCTTGACGGTGCGAAATTTTGTACATCGTTAAGCCATCGAATATCTCGGCTTCTACGATAGCTAGAGAAATGAAATTTTAGGGCCCTAGGGTACTATTTGGGTACTATTTTTTGACATATAAAGCGTTTCCGAAAACGAAGCCGTTCCAAAGATCCAAGCGGTGTACGCCAGCTTGACGCCCCGGTAGCGTACACCGTGAACGGGCCTTATATTTCGAAAAGTTTAAGGGTACTATTTTTTTCACCTAGGTATTTCGTCGGTACTATTTGGGTACTATTTATTGGCAGCATCAGGTTTTGAATATCTTTACGGTGTACGCTATCTTGACGGACACAACATTTCAATAGCATAGATCGATGGAAAAAAAATACTGATTTCAATGGTTCCACTGTCGATATATTTTATACACAAAATTAAAGTAGCTCATAAAATTTTTTAGCTAAATTCGATTTTTAGATATTTAATGGACGTAATTTTATGTGTACCCGCTTAGTTTTAGCTAATAGTACATATTATATGTTTTCATATAATTATTATATTTCAAATTATCTATCTTTATTAACTTCAATGAATACAGGTTAATTAATCATAATTATACTTAAAACCAGAGTCTAGATGTATTCTAAAAACAAGCTTTTTAATGAAAATAAACGACGTAATATTATAACAATAGGAAACACTCAGCTTTTCCATTTCCGCGTAAGTAGAAATTTCACTCACGACGTGCTCACGACAATCGGCGTTTGAATGGTCGCCATATCACAAGCTTTTATGTAACTCTCTTCCTGGTATTGTTGTTGAAGGCTTTTCGAATATTCCGATCGATTCTCAACCACAGCGCATACGATAATATAATATAGGACCTACAACTTATAATTCGACCTACGGACAGCACTTTAAAGAAAAAACTAAAATACTTAGATAAGGCTTTTTATAATCTAAAAGAATTTTACGACAGTTAAATGTTATTTAGTTAATGTTATAGACATAAGAGTATAAATAAAGCATTGTATGCCCGCAAGGGTAACTGTTGATACAAATATTTGAAATATTTACACCACCTTTGTACCTACACAGTATTATACAATAAAGTTTTTGTATTCTATTCTATACGACTTACAGAAATATACTACATATACTTAATACTTGTTTAGATGAAAAACATCCAAGGCTCGAGAACGATTTGAAGTCGAAACCTTTCTACCTACTTCAGAAAAACTAGGCTCCCAGTATGCTATTTAAACATATTGTCAGTAGGTATATTGAATTTCTCCATAATCTTAGAAGGTTTGCGAAGGCTGCTTAATATTCTCAGAGAGTTGGTAAGTTCTAGTTTACAGGCATTTCTGTTCTAGGCATTGACTACGAAGTAACTCTTATTTCTCATATTTATTTACGTACGTGCATAATAGTATCAGAAAATAATGCGATAGAATAACGAGCTTGAGTCAGGTCTGGTGAATTTCTTGCGACTGGTAGAATCAGACCCTTGAGGCCTACTTGCAAAATAAATTGATTGGCTTGAATTGAGTCAGGCAAATAGATATCAGTAGCGTGGCGTCCAAATAAGTAGTAGGTATTCATTAAAACCATCATATTCAGCCGCTTACGCTGGTCGTAACCAGCGCTACTAGGGCCATCCGGGCCATGGCCCGGGGCGCCAATCAACTAGGGGCCTATTGCCTTTTGTTCTGGTTTTAGCGCCATTCAACTGACTTTTACTTCTCACCTTTTTTATTTTATCGAAAATACGGTCGTAAGTTAATTTTCATCAATACGGAGCGCGTCTGTTATTAAAAACATACGGCGTACATGCTCCGAATAAGGGCGCGGGCGGGCGGGGCGCAGAGTAAAGAGAGGGCGGTTTCTGTTTCTCAATATTGAAGCCTATTTTGCAAAACAATGCAATTATCCAGTAACCTTGTCACCTGAAAGTACGGGGTACTTTGCTAAAATCCAGCAGTTCTGATATTTTGCAGACTTGTTTATGATGTTGAATGAATAATATAAGTTTGTGACCTCGAGTGCCAAACGCAACTTTGTCAAAAATCGAAAAAACCGCGAAAAATTCTGATATGGCTCCGTGCACGACTTCAGCACCGCCTAGCGTCCGCAACCTTAGTGGCTCTGAGGCTCTGACGTTTTGAAATATCATCGCGACATTGTAACGAAAATTAATAAAAACTATAGTATTTTATATTCAAAATTCCTGTGATACTGTGTTTTGGGTGAACAAAACGTTGAGAAATCATTTTTAGTCATTGAAATTAAATGAAGTAAGTATATTTTATTCCAAAAGTGCGTTTTATTTTGGTTGTGTCAGGGTTTGTTTACTTCATGTTTAGTTGTACTTTTACTGCAAAACAAGAAGATAAAGCTACTTTAACAGTTTCCTTAAATAATAGTAAACATATAGAATTGTCCTTGTATCGCTAGTAATAAATTAAATATCGTTTTCGGAACTAAATAAGTATCATTCTGAAGACCGGATTTGTGAGTGTCACTCATACTTATAAAATTTCAGCCACAAACCGTGTCGAAAGGCAGCTATCCATTTCTTGCATTGTTCCAGTTTCTAAGGAGCTTTTGGGAATCGGTAAAACTTGCATTCACTAATTCTGCCAGTATTCTTGCAGTTAAAACAACACAACAATTGCTGTGACCCATTTTTGTTGGCGGAATAATGCGATTACTGAAGTTATCTGCTTTGCCCTAAGGTTAACTGTTATGGAATGCCTTATGGCATTAAGTTCGCCTTTTGTACGATAAGTTTTCTTTTGTGCAATAAAGTTTAAATAAATAAATTACTGAAATTAGGTAGTTAAGTCTAAACAGATTGCTTTGATATTGACAGATATGACAGATGACAGAGCTTACATTATTTCTACTGAAAGCCACTATGAGCGCTGCGATAGACTATGTTACCCCCACCTAGTACTTTGCACCTAGCGAATAACCCTAAAGGACTAATTTTTGATAGTACCTTCTCAGGAAGTTTTTAAAGTACACTAAATTTTCTACAATATGAAATAATAAAATTATCTCTGTAGACCCAAAAGTTTTCGAAATTCATAATTTTTACGAACTTCGCAATTTTGGTGAGGACATTGACTTGCTTTGCTGATCATCCTCACTGCGATCGCTGCCGCCCATCCAAGAGGGCTAAAATAACTAAATTTATTGATTTTGAATAACTCAATTTACTAACTAATTAACCTATTAACTTTTGTTATCCTTACCTTTTTTATTTCATTATTCCTAGCTTAGCTTGTCATTAAATATCATCGTTCACAATAAATAAATGAGAAGTGTGAATCACACTTCTCATTTTCTTTTTTAACATCCCATAACGTACAAGGCTTCGATAGTATAACAGGGGTTACGAAGAATGAGGGCCAAAATTCATTCAGAACGACAGAATATTGCAAAAAATTGCGAAGTTCGAAAAAATTATAAACTTTGAAAGGCTTTATCTCGGAAACTATTGGGTTTACAGAGACAATTCTAGTCTCATGGGTATTGTAAATTTAGTCTACTTTAAAAACGTCCAAAAACTAGACCTTCCCATTTTTTTACGGTTTTTTCGATTTTTGACAAAGTTAAGTTCAAAGCACAGTACCTATAGACGAACAAGTCAGTGGGTGGACACTGGGAACATCTGTTTATGAACCATTTTTGCTGACCTTTACGCTCCTTACAATGCCAAGAGCTTACGGCTCTAAGTTAAATTGGTCAAGTCTGTAAAGTTATACCAACACTATACATTGAATTTTGCGCTTACACAGTTGGCACTTATGGAGGAAGTGTGGGTGGGTCTATGTCTATAGTTTATCAACAAATGTCAAGACTTTTCAACTGCTTTCAACTTCAACTGTTAATGGCGCCGTTGCTAAAGCAAATTCTTGTAATTGTAAAGATTCCATCTTCACTTTTGCTGCTGTTTTCTCCGTTAATTTCGTCGAGTTCAACACTTGCTCCTCCGAATTAGCGTAGACTTGTGTGTGCTGTGTTTGTGGTTTTTACGAGAAAAGACTCCATTTTTTTGAGAAATTGACTCTTAGGACGTGTTTGTGATAGTTATGTAATATACTATTATCACACTAGTTTAATATAAGACCGAAGTTTTGGTTTTAAGAAGTTGTAATTAATAAACATTTAACCTGTGTTATTTGACTTTTAATTTTCCATTGAAATATAAATAGTATTGTCGACGGCCATATATAGGCTCCCCAATCCATAGACAATAAGTATCGACTTTTCACATCCCTATCTCGATAGTACACTACAACGTCGATACGACCCAATACAACACTAGTGTTCTTTCTATGCGGTTGGCAATAGTTTGCAGCCAAACCAGTGCCAACCGTAAGAAAAAACTTAGCTCACTGCAAAGTATGGAAGTGCCGTCTCTTAAAACGTAGTGATTATATACTCTTTGGAACAAGTATTCCAACTTCGGCCGTTTAGGAGCGCGCGACACGTATTCACAACGACGCGCGATAACTCGTCTGTGTGAGTGCGATCCATACTGGAGCATTCTTATTTCTTTGCTTGTAGTGCGTTCGTACACGGCGCGCACACATTCAAGCGCGCGATGTACCTTTTGTAGGAAGAAAAATTAATGCTATTATACTTACTGTACAAACTTGGATTATTATAAGTCTGCAAAAAATCAAAACTACCGGATTTGTACCAAGCTCAGATGTATAAATATAAAGTTACTGGATTATAAGTAAATGAAATCATCATTCATGGCTTTGTAAACAAATTAGTACACCGCAAAGAAAAAATACGTTATTAAAAATGTAGTATTTTTTTATTTAAATCATTTTTTTCCTTGACTTCTGGAGCGGCGAAACATATATTGGCCCGGGGCGCCAAATTTCAAAATACGCCGCTGGTCGTAACGGAGATGGAGAGAAATAATTGGAGCTTTATTACCGAAACTTATTGCAAAACTCGATGGTCGTCATCATAAACACAATACTCGTAAGCTGAATGCGTACTCTGGCGGGCTGTTTCTATTTTTCTCTATGCGAAATTATTCTGTGTAATGTGTACAGATATAAACGAATTATTAAACAATATTGTGCAAAGGCAATGGTTATTGAAATGAAATGAAATGAAATGAAATGAAATGAAATTGATCTTTATTGCAAGATTATGGTGAGTACATAATATGAAGATGTTTAAATTATTTCAAGAGCGCATAATCTACCCATCAGAGCATGCAATAGTTTTAAATATAACTATAATAATAATTACATGTAAACTCTACTTGTCGTGGTAAAAGACAAACAATAGATAGTCAACATTTCAAATTACGATTGCTATTATAATTTATCTATCATCATATAATTATTAGTAACATTTAACAATTAATTTAATGAAATAGGAATAAAATTTTATTATAAATTATGCATCAATAAATGTCAGGCTAGAGTCAAAATATTCATTCAAACTATAAAAACAATTCTGAGCGAGTAACTTCTTCAATGTCATTTTAAATTTAATTCCTGACATCGTTTTGATAACGTTTGGCAAATGATTATATATCTTAATGCTATTATAATACATTCCTTTGCGCACAATTTGTAACCTTGAATCTGGTAGTCGTAAATTTAATAAATATTTCTGTCTTACTGGTCTAGTAGCTTCTTTCAGTTGAAACTCACTAGGGTTATTTTTGATAAAAAGACAACATTGCAGAATATATATGCAGGTCAAAGTTAACAAACCTTGGCTTCTGAATGTAGCCCTACATGATTCAACGTCTCGCATTCTGAAAATAGTTCGTAAACACCTCTTTTGTAAAATGAATGTTGACTGGATATTTACAGAGTTTCCCCAATAAATTATTCCGTAATTTAAGACAGAGTAAACATGTCCATAATATGCAGACAGTGCCGTTTCTGTGTTCGCTATATTCACGAGCATCTGTAAGCCATAACAAAACCTTCTTATTTTACTGTTTACCATCTCTATATGCTGTTTCCAGTTTAGATGCGAATCAACAATGACTCCCAAGAATTTGTATGAAGTCACCTCTTCGATCGGGGTGCCATTATATTTAATGTTTAGACACCAAAAATAAACTGGAATTGAAAAAGATAGTTGACTACTTTGACTAGACGTGGTTCCAACCAGGACTTCACCCAATCCAGCATTTGAAATTTAAATTTAACAAACGTATTTTCTGATTGCTATGTAAATCTTATAGATTGAGAACAGTAAAGAGATCTCAATACACGAATTAACTTTGAGTTTATCGGCCTGTTAGTGCGCAGTCTATATTTTGTTATGTGACAAATCTCTGGATTTTTTTTCAGTATCCCGAACTAGGTTAGGAACAACACCAATTTTTACCCGACTGCGGCGAAGCCCAAAGGAGGGTAATGTGTTTGACCTGTATGTATGTATGTCCGTTCCTGTGTCCGCTCGTAACTACTCAACGGCACAACCGATTTTGATAAATGATACATCATTGGATTCGTCTTGATGGCGCGAGTGTCACTTGGTATGAATTTCGTTAAAATAAACAAAATGGCGGATTTTATGCACTTTTAAAGTGCACCGCGGTCGGGTGTTTTTTAGTAAAAATATTTAGTTATTATTAACTTAGAACCATTTACCACCGCTAATTCGCCTGTTGACTCGATTTTTTTTCTGTCGTAAATCGATTCTACAATTTGTGAGGAACAAATGTCTATATGACATTATAATAAATTTGTATAAGTATAACAGCCACAAATTGTAATCAAAAGTAGCAGATCGCACTGAGCATTGAAAACGCTCTATACAAAACGGTAGGAACTTATGACGTCATCCGTTCCGTCGCTGTACTAAATCTGTATGAAAAAAAAATAGCATTTTGCCATTTTGAGCACGAAAAAGTGCGTTAAAGCACATAGTTGTCATACATTTATTTTTTCAGTGTTATTTAAGCATTCCGAAATTGACTTTAATTTTCCTTAAAGTCGATAAAATTCGGTTTTTTTTTACTTTTTGATCTTAATTTTTGATTTAATTTTTCGTTTATTTCTTTTGTGTTATGATAATTTAGTATTTTCCAATCCACTATATTATGTTGTAAAAGTCAACATTAGTCAACATCCGAATTATTTGGTTTAGACAAGGACCATTAAAACAAGAGGACTGTCAGTGTCATTCTCCATACTTTGGATCGTGCCCCGACCGCAAGGGGATATCCAGGCAAAAACTAGATGGCACTAAAAAACTAAATATTTAGCGATGTTATAATTGAACAAAGAAACATAGTACAGTAACAATTAGTTCGTAAACAACTAATAATAAATAAATTCTAACATTTAAATACTGTGTCACGCTTGCAAAGTTGAATAATTGTAAATAATATAATTCGTATACCAAGCTTATACATAGATGGCGTTGTAAATATTGGGGAACAGCTTTTTGTATGAATGGCAGAAGGGAGAATGACAGTCCTGATGTTTTAATGGTCCTTGGTTTAGTCGATATAAGCAGATCTACGCAAAAATAACGTGCTGTCCATATCTTTTCACGTAGGTAGTTTGATTATAGTAGTAAGTATATATTTGTTTTACGATAATTAGTATGGTAACCTTTAATATGTTATTGTCACTCACAAAGCCTGCGCATCATAAATGGATCGAATTGCGGAAAATTATTTCGTGATAACCTATATTTGACTCGACCGTCACAGGGCTTTGACATTACTTCAATAGCCACATCTAATATATTAGTGAGTGATTTACACATACTTATAATCAATTCATTTGGGCGAGGTGTTAACACGATGTGTGACGTAGATGCGATCGCTACACCCGCATTCGCTTTGTGATGCTTATGAGGCAATTTCAGAGCGTTTCAACTACCGTAATTCAAATAGCTTTAACGTTATCGCTTTTCCTTGCACAAAATCTTAATGTCCATTTTATAGGGACATCCATTGAATAGTAATCCCGCCAGGAATATTTTAATATTTCTTACTAGAAAAAAGCTTTAAAAGAAACGAAGCAAAGACGCGGGCTAGGCCTGCAATGCAATATTACCATGTATTATGCCAGTGAAACTTTTTACAAATAAACTATCCTATGTCCAGGACTTGGACTTCTATGCCATTTTTGATCGCGATCCATGCAATTATTTCATTACTTGAAATGTGAAATCGCCAGTAGATTTCCACTAAAGTTTCTATTTGCTAGACTCAAACTACTATACTGTAGTAGCGTATTCTAGCTCAAAATCGGACTTAATTAGTTTGCTACCAGACATCTTGTTGACGAAGTTCTAGCTCCTGCTTGTTAGTCTATCTCAAATCAATGCAACGAAAACACCCAAGTACTTTGCATGCAATGCACTTGCATTGCACGTACTTAGCTAATATTATCCCATCAAAAACATTACATGTAAAAAGATGCATGTCTCGCAAGTCGCAACGCAGTTCTCCTACAACAAAAAAGTTTTGAGATGTAACGTTAAACCAAGTCAGTACGGGGGGGTGCCCACAGAACTCGATTTCCATCGACTTGCCTATTATTTAACCGTGGAGAAACACATTTTATAGTTCTCAAATAAAGAATCTTCCACTGTACAATTCTTGTGGGTCTTTTTAATTTTTTTTTGTATGAAAGTGTAGAGAGTTAGTAGCAGAAATTAAGTCATGTCTTAATGGTTCGCCAATGTTCTTATACGATTTTTGCTGGCGTACATAGTTTTGGAGTAAAATAGCTTAAAAAAAGTGTCGAAACCGAACGTCTTACCTCTCCCCCTACTACTGCCGCCATAACGCAAAAGGGCACAAATAACATTTTTTTTCGACACTGAGTTGTATACATATTCAGAATCAGTGAAATTTACTGATTCCGAATATGTACTACCACCGCGTGGTTTCTTGATTGTTCTCAATGTCAAAGCACTCTAGACTATCCAATCCAAGTAACAACTGTGCCAAGAATCAGCTCTGAATCTAAACGGGCAAGGTGAACACAAAGCTTGAAAGAGCACCCCTGCTTTTTGGAGTTTCATCGATTTCAAAACCTTAACTCTCGGTAACTATCACACTTACAGTAACAATGAATACAACCTAATTTATAGAAAATTTTATGTACGAGGGTTAATCAAAAAGTAATTAGAACAAGTATGAAAAAATACACGTATGTAAATCTTAGTATTTTTATTTTTAAATTTACTTTATTTTAGACTTAGTCACACATAAAATATTAATCCATTGTTTATTTTTACTTCCCATTCTAAATAAATTCTTATAGTTGTCTAAATATGGTGTCCAAAATCTCTTCATATCACCTATCTCAAATTCATTGATAAAGGCGTGCATGTTTTTAAGGATCAAAGAAGGAATTCCAATACATATAGTTTGGTCTTAAATATACTACAAATAACTTATGACTTTGAATCACCAGCTCGAATGGCACCCATGGCAATTTGAAGGCTTGAACCCATCAGAGCCAGTCAAAAGTAGCAGAATTTTTGATAATTTTTTTTTCAAAATTTTTTAATGTAAAGGAATTCTAACTACCAAATACAATGTTTGTATACTCTTCGCTAGTAGTTATATATTTTTCTTTGAACTGTATATTCGCGAAATTTTTGTTAATTTCTGAACATCATGAACATGGCTGAAAACACCACACTTATTTTTTAAAGTAACGTATGACTTAAAAAAATCCCTATAAGGATTTTTATAATTTCTCTATGTCACAGTGATAAGGCTAAATTTCATTTGTAGTAACAATTTTTTCGCTATCCACATCAGAACTTAGCTCACAATGCTTCAAACATTCACTAAAATATGCTTTCATTTTACTAATATCGTAACCTCTTTGATAGCGTTCTCTTTGTTTAGCTATCACGGAAAAATAAATTAACGTAGACAAGTTTTTACTGATTTCTTTTCATGATAATAAGGTACACTGCATGGCCTCTATTCAGAAAATATAATTAGGACACAGGATCATATCCATTCTAATTACTTTTTGATCCACCCTCGTAGTTAATTTCTGCCTTATTAGAGGGAGGGAGGGGAATGTGGGCTAATTCCGAAAATTACCAAGGATTTTTTACAAAACCGTTCAAGACTTTTGAGGTGATAATTAGTCAAGTCACTATTAGCGTGTATGGGTGTCGTGTTAGCATGTTACATACAGTAGGTAAATAAATGTGTTCCGCGGATTAATACTGATCTGTAATTTTCGGAATTACCCCACATTCGGATTTACCATTCATTCTTGTCCATTCACTTTTTATATACTTTTTCAAAATGGCCGGGCCATGGGGATTGTCAGACTCGCGACCGACGTCTACAACTCAAAGAGCATTGCACGCATTGTTGCGTTGCACGCCACATATTTTTAGGTACCTACAAGAATCACGGATATGTACCTATACCCGGATGGCCCGATAACCCGAACAACTTCAACTATAGATTCTAACAACTATTAGGAGTAAAAAAAGTTATATGATGTATAGTCGAAAAACGGTTACTTTCCGAAATATTAATTATTTTTTAAATGATAACTCCCAAGTGTGTAACAAGCCTTTATAAATGTGACTAAGATACTTTTACTAATTCTTTGAAATCTTTTAACTAAACAGCAATTAACTTTCGCAGTATTTGATGGTAAGCGGCTACGAGTCCAAAAATTATTTTTCCTTTTTGATATCTTTCCTCAAGTAAGGACATGTTTGTAAGGAGGGGCTGAATTTACTGATTTATTTTGTTCCATAAGACTGTTAATGTAAAATGACAAAATTCGACCTACGAGGGGTGATTGGAAAGTTCACGGCCTAAGTATGAAATCAAATCCAAAGATTTTATTTAATATTTTTATTTCTCTACGTAGTCCCCGTCGAGCTCTTTGCACTTGTTCCATCTGGATTTCAAAACCATTATACCACTTTTGAAGAAACTTTCCTTCAGGCCTTCAAAATAGGTGTCCACTTCAGCTTGGACCTCGTCGTTGGTAAAAAAATTCTTACCGCCCATGTGTTTTTTTAAGTTTGGAAATAGATGGAAGTCCGATGGTGCCTAATCAGGCGAATAGGGTGGGTGGGGCAATAATTCAAACTCACAGTTGTGAATTTCTGCCATCGATTTTATTGACGTGCACACGTGCATTGTCCTGGTGAAAGAGAACTTTTTTTTGTCAACAATCCAGGTCTTTTTACTTTCAGATCTTCTCGTAATCGGCGTAAAAGGTCGCAATAGTAGTCCCAGTTTATAATGGTACCTTACTGGAGATAGTCAACCATTATTACTCCCTTTGCGTCCCAGAAGACTGAGAAGACTGATGCCATGACTTTATTCGCCGACAAAATGGCCTTTGCCTTTTTGGGAGGCGGAGATCCAGCACGAACCCACTGCTTTGATTGCTGTTTAGTCTCGGGCGTGTAGTGATGGACCCATGTCTCATCCATAGTAACATATCTGTCCAAAAAGTCTTGAGGGTCAGCTTCAAACAAGTCGAGACAGTCGCGTGAAATTGTTAGACGAGTGATTTTTTGTTCCACTGAAAGGAGCTTCGGAACCCATCTCGCCCACACCTTCGAAAAACCTAATTCGTTGACTATAATGTTTTGGGTTCTTTCATAGGAGATGCCTACGATGTCAGCTATTTCTCTTACTTTTAATCGTCGGTCATGCATTATCATCTCGCATATAATTGCCACATTATGTGGATTGGTCGCAGTGGTTGGTCTCCCGGGGCGAGGGTTATCTTTGATATTGACTCGTCCCCGCTTGAATTCAGCTGCCCACTTTTTTACTGTCGTATATGATGGAGAGGATTGCCCCAATGTACACTGCATATCGTCAAAAAATTGTTTTGGAGTCAATCCTTTTTTATGAAGATATTTAATTTCAGCACGTTGCTCCAAATTGTCCATAATGAAAAATCTGTTGACTCTTATTTTTAAATCAGACGTATAATTTATTTTTCATCACACTTGCTCGTAAAGGGTGTTATAACACGCGCGCTTATAGACCAACTCGAGCCGATTTACCCCCCGTGGGTTACAAATATCTATAACTCCCACGGGAGGAAAAACTGTATGAAAATCTATAACTCCCTCGGGAGTTATGAGTTTAGTTTTAAAAGTCGTACGTCATTTCAGACTAAGGAGGTTTCGAATCAGCCAAGGCTATTTCACATCTTCAAAACTTGGCTACAAAACCAATTTTAGTGTAAATAAAACTTATATGGTATATTTTACTATTATTTCCGTAGTTTTTGCGATTATTTTAATGCAATTAAATTAATTTAGTTCAAAATTTTATTTTGAAAATCGGTACAATCTGGCGACATTGCCTGTCAAGTTTAAAAACTAAACGCAGTTCTTAGCATTATCTGTGGAAGACTATATTGAAAAAGTTGACAGTTGAAGTTGTCTCTTAGCGGGTGCGTTTAGTTTATTTCATTTTTATGTTTTATTTTTTTTTCCTCGCAAATGTGATGAAAAACATTTTTCATCACACTTGCTCGAAAATGGTGTCATTACACGTAGGTTCTGCGGGCCGTAAATGGCCTTTTACGCCCTAGGGCGTAATAGTTTTCTTTTTAAATTTGAAACGCTGGTTCTGTTTCACTCTTATTTGTCATGTTCAAAGGAAACGCCAACTTACTTTTTTAACTTTAACTTTTATCACTGAAATATTTATTTAAAGATAACTGTTATTGCAAATACATGTAAACACTTATTTCGGTAACATTAATTAAATGTTTAAATAATGTATTTCTTTATTTTACAAATATAAAATGCCGCTTACCGCTATGGTTTCCGAACGTGACTTGACTTCGCATTGTCTATGGACTTAAATGTCACTAATGTCACTGTCTGTTTTAATATTTTCTTGTCATACTGGGGCGATTAGTAAGGTTATATTATTAAGATTTCCTCACAAGTGTGATGAAAAACATTGTGTGTGCCACGGGCGGTAAAGGAATTACAAACTCGTGTTATTAAAGCCCTCGGTTTCACCTCGGGCTTATAACAAACACTCGTTTGCAATTCCTTACTTACCGCCCTAGATACACAATGTACTAGTGTGTATCACGGGCAGTAAGAAGATTACAAACTCGAGTCATTAAAAGCCCTCCGCCTACGGCGTCGGGCTTCTAATAGACTCTCGTTAGTAATCCCCTTCTTACTACCCTCGGTGCACAATGTACTATTTCACACCTCCTATTCAGAAAAAAGTATTTTGATCCCTCATAAGAGGGATCAAAGTGATACTTTTCTGTTCAAGGACTACCTACAGGGTATTTTTAGTTTGAACCTGCTTAGAATATGCCATTGCCATACCATACATTATAGACTCTACATATTGACTCTACATATCAACTCTACATATCGACTCTACATTATTGACTCTACATATCGATTCTACATATCAACTCTACATATCGACTCTACATATCGACTCTCCATATCGACTCTACATTATCGACTCTACATTATTGACTCTACATATCGACTCTAAATATCAACTCTACATATCGACTCTACATATCGACTCTCCATATCGACTCTACATATCGACTCTACATATCGACTCTCCATATCGACTCTACATTATCGACTCTACATATCGACTCTCCATATCGACTCTACATTATCGACTCTACATTATTGACTCTACATATCGACTCTACATATCGATTCTACATATCGACTCTACATATCCACTCTACATATCGACTCGACATATCGACTCTACATTATTGCTCTACATATCGACTCTACATATCGACTCTACATATCGACTCTCCATATCGACTCTACATTATCGACTCTACATTGACTCTACATATCGACTCTACATATCGACTCTACATAAAGTCGATAATAAGGAATGGCCCAGACCACAGGTGTTTGGGGTCCGAGCCGCAGGCGAGGAATCCCTCGCTACGCTCGGGATTCTATTGTATAATCCTTCGCTTCGTTCAGGATTCAATATACGCCCTCGCCGTAAATACATCATTTTGCTCCCTTGTGACACAATCTACTAATTTACAATGTCTTACAATTGAAATTTCGCGGGATGAGAACTGAATAATGACAGTTCAAAATGGCAGTAGAATAAAATTTAAAAGTTTTTTTTTTAATGGTCAGGCCGCGAACTTTTCAATCAGCCCTCGTATTTTAATATAACGTTGTTTACTTGTAATACGTGGTTAAATTTTTCGGGTTAATCGTGTGTTGAATTTTAGTATATATGTATGTACCTACTTTTTTATGTCAAAAGGTTTTGTTTACGATCTCGTCTCAAAAATCCACGTTTTAGTTAATTATCAGTACTTTTGATTATCCGAACTAGTATCGGTTCCTATTGATCGGATAATTGATGTTTAACTGTATACATGTATCTATTTAACCTAACTGATAATAACTTGGGGGATGTGATATCTCATAACTACAATCGGCACGAACACGTGCTTTCACAAAGGTAACAAAAAGCAATAGCAAAGGGGATCACGGGGTGCCTCATGACATGAACTCCTTTCAATGAATACCTAGAAACGTGATATACGGTATTTACAGCGTGTATAACGGATACTTCATTGTACGTAACCGTTAATTAAATTTGCTTATAGCTTAAATATATAATAAGTGGAATGTTCACTCAGTAACAGCACATAAAACTTTTCTTGATACTTTGGCTGACTGGCTGAAAGTCGAGCATTATACCACAGTATAGCAGTAATGTTTATTCCTACAAAAGATACCTACATCGGGCGGTTGAATGTGTGCGCTTCGTGTACGAACGCAGTACAAGCAAAGTTTTAAGAATGCGTAAAAATGCTCCAGTATGGATAGCACTCACACAGACGTGCTACTGCTATCGCGCGTCTGTGTGAATACTTGTCGTGCGCTCAAAAACAGCCGAAGTTGGACTACTTGTTCGTCTTTATTTTGATTATACCTACATTCTAATAGCTAAGCAGCAATGTTGTAAAATGTTACCACGAACAATGTTATCGCGTAGCGTAGGTAATTTGATTTCATGGTTCCATGCCCAAAAAGTGTTATCGAAACCTTCTAGTCTATTCTCTCTCCGGTATCAGCAAAATTCGTCCCATTCGTTTTTCGTTCAATTCGTATTTCGTCTAATTCTATATTCGTCACACATTATTTATGTATAAAGAATAGTCTTAGTAAAGAATGTGTGACGAATATAGAATGATACGAAATACGAATGGGACGAATTACGCTGATACCGTCTGTCTTTAAAGAACTAGGTATATTTTTACATATAATTCAATTACGGAATTATATGTTATTATGGAGAACATCTTAATAAACGAAACCGTAAATATGGATTATTTACTTTAGCCCGGAATACGCCTATTTCCCAACATTATCCATTGAAAATAAGTCAATTAAACTTTGATATATAAAATAGGTATAAAACTGTAACAAAATGCATCTCATAATCTGAACTGGATTTTGAAAATATGGTACCAAACTGGAACTATGACGGAGCTTAGAGTAGAGAAGTGCGCCGTGCCGGCGCGCCGCCGCCGCCGGCTTTTTTGACCACGCCGCCGCCGCCGATTTTCGATCGGCGTGAAATCGACGTGTATAAAAAATTATTGCAAAAGCAGGTTTTCGTACCAAATATCAAATCTAACCTTATTTAACACTTTGTTCATAGCATAGAATATGATGAAATCAAGGTTCATCCCATTTTTGGCGAACGTTTTTTTTTGTAATTAGAATTACACAAGATGGCAGAGGCTAGTTAAAATGGTCTAGATCTTCATTATCATCTAAATCCGGAGACATTCCTTGATGAACATAGGTCTACCCTAAACAATTCCGAACGAACAGTCGCAATGCACACGTTTCTAACGCATATCTATAAGCAGTCATTAACTAACAGCAATGGATTTTGTTATCTGAAAAATAAATGATTTGTATTTGTTTTCTCTTTATCGAATTCCGGCAAACTTAAACATGTCCTCAGCTTATTTTGTGGAGGCCAACCCACGCTGCGTCTTCGTTCAGGTTCGTGGTCTCCATTCCTTTCTATCCCATCGGTCATTGTTGCTCGAGCTATATAGCTCATATGCCCAGCCCACCCACCACCTCATCTTGCTAGAGTTATGTCACCTAGGTTCTTCGGAAACGGAACGAAACGCATTTACTAATTACTGGTTTGGTAAACTCCACGCGTAGCTCTCTCTATAGAACGTTGAGCAACTCAGACCCTATTTATAAAGGTGAAAGACCATATACTCGATATCTCGTCACTAGTCAAAAACTAGTCTTGAGACATAGTGGGATTTCGGACGACGTAAAGATGAACTTCAGTATACTAATACTGCCCGAATACTGCCCAACTGAATTTGGTCACTTAGAATTACCTCTTTCTCGAAGTAATTTCTATAAGGACTGGAGTATATATCCCAGATGTATTTGTCGACAACTTTGACGTCAGCTGTCCCAATCCCAACAGCAACTGGGTGAACCTGGGTGTTTGGCATAACTTTCGTCTTATCCCAGTGAACGTTGAGCATATCTTTCAGGACCCTCAAGAATGATGTACCTAATGTGTGACTTTGAGAAAGAGGTCAATCGCGAAATCCAATTCGTTAGGGGTAATGTTTGAAAAAGCTTAAGTTCATCTTCGCGAAGACTTCGCGACACTTTAAATTCCAATTAAACTTCTCGAGAGACCACGAATCGGAAAACGTACCGTGGGTCGCCTCCCCTCAGTGTATGTTTTCGCGCATCGTGATCGTGACGTCATTAGAGCTATCAAAAGGCATAAAACGCAAATTTGAATATTTTTAATCATATTATTCATAATTTCCTTTGAATATTTTTCTCTATCATATTAAATTAGCCTTTAAAGTGGTATAAGTTTTAACATGTTTAATAAATTTGTACTTGAAATTACAGTTAAAAAAATCGGTTGTCTGTAAAGGCGGTTTACTGACGATAGTCGAACTTGATAACGTTGACCTTGACTCTGACTTTGACTTTGACTTTGACTTTGACTTTGACTTTGACATTGACATTGACATTGACTTTGACTTTGACTTTGACTTTGACTTTGACTTTGACTTTGACATTGACATTGACATTGACATTGACTTTGACTTTGACTTTGACTTTGACCTTGACTTCGACTTCGACTTCGACTTTTTTCCCAATAAGCTGCTACAATGACATTGACACGCTAAAATGATGGCTAAGTGGCCAGTGTAAATATCTGCCGTTCCACGAATATAATGTCAAAGATTTGTTTTAATAATTTTTAAACTACGATTAAAGCAGGCGTAAAACGGAACTGCCAAAGCAGCATCCACTATTTAAATTTAAAGATTTTTGCCCAACTCAGCAGTGTCTCTTGTCTTGTCATTCAATAGAGATTTTGACAGCCGTATCTTAGGGAATAAGGGCTAATTTATTAACAATTGACAATATTTCAAATTTTCTACTCCTTCATTTTATGAGCTGGATAGAAAATAGGTGGAATTTTAAGCTACCCGTATTTTTTCTTTTTCGTTTTAACTCAATTTTTCAATTAAAAATAGCAGTTTGAAAAGTAGCTCATTCTAAAAGGGCGTATGTAGAAAATGACGTCACTTTCCCAACTAGAATCCAGAGCGACAATTACGATTTAAAAAAACTAGAATCCAGAGCGACAATTACGATTAAAAAAATAACTGTCAGGCGTTACAGCGTTGTCAACATAGGAAGTTCGGGAAGACAACGATGCTTTTGCTCCTCTTATTTGGGCTGGATTATATTTATCACTTGCCGATGTGTACTCCATCATCATAATTTCAACACGCGGCAGATTCGTGCTATCAGCCTGAGAAAAACCTTCTGATGTCTTCATTATATGAAAGAAATCGGTGTCCGGTAAAATAATGCCAAGTTAATAATGTTTGAATGCGTTATCGGAGTCCAGTGGGAAAGTGCCAAGTCTTTTAAGGTCTTCGAAAACGTGCAAATGAACCAACGGTAAGAAAATTAAACTTCTAAAGCCGCTAAGCAGTTGTAGCAATTTTCAAAACAAATAAACGTCAGACGGCAAGTATGTCAGAAAATGACAACCGGATACCATACACTTTTTAATCGTTTCAGCACTAAGGTATCTCTCGATAATGCAGGGAAAATGACGTCACACTTCCGGTTCACACTAATTGACGATTTTTTCCAAAATGAATGGGGAAAAAAATCCAAACATATTTTTTTTGAGCATAAAATACAGTTTTACCCAAATGGTTTTCGAATTAAGATCTTTTGAAAATATGAAATGTTGTCAATTTGTAAGAAACTATCGTCTTAACGACTTTAGTGCTGGAATTATATAAAGTACCTATTTGACAGGTAACGGCCCTGCAAGGTAACGGCCCCGCAAGGTAACGGCAAATGACGTCACACTTTTTCGTGCGTGCAGCCGGCTCCATCGAATTATAAGACGTTATCACGTCAAAATGTGTTTGTATTGTGTGAAGTTCTGTTTTGATCACGCCAAAAATACGCCGTCACCGATTTTTTACTTAACGCCGCCGCCGACAATTTTTCAATCGGCGCACATGTCTAGTTCAGAGGAATTTAAAAAATTAAAAAACCTCTTCTTTTTTATGAAGTCGCTTAAAAATGTTAAAATTAGGGGACCCAAGTCTTTTTTGCCCGCGACAATTCAAGCAAGCACAGTTCAAAAGATTCCATTGAATCTGCCACACCAATTGATAGTTCTGCAAAAATAGCTTTCTGTAGCCAATATTTACTCTACAGCATGATTTTTGTTTACTTTCCGAAGACCTTGATTCGGTTGCCAAAAGAGATCTACTGATATTTGAGATTCAAATAATAAACGTTTTTAAGTGCATTAATGGACTTGCTAATGTTAGAGACAATACTCATGTTTTGTTTTTGAACGTTACTGTACTAGATATCTGCTACTATTCTAAAGGAAAAAATTAACTTTCAGGTTTTTCATGTCAACTTACCTTACCAAGTGAAGTGTCAACCATTTTTTTAACTAAATAAGTAGACCGGTGTATACCTACCAGTGGCGTGGCGTCCATAGAACTCGATTCCTACCGGCTTGCCTATTTTCAAATATATTAGTACTTTATTCTTCCCACTCTCAAAGAAAAAGTACGCTAAAGCACTCTGACTTGCCTTCAAAGAATTTGACGCCATGCCACTGATACTTACTTACTTAGTTGATTAATTGACGTGCAATTTGATACTGGTTTATACACAATAACCCTAATAAAAGATTTATTCATGCAGGTATAGGTACTAATAAAAGAAAAGTGAGACGTGGTTTAATTTTTAAAATTCAACTAACGACTAATTAATGGTTAATAAAAAGTAAAATCATAAATTCGGCTCGGCTAGGCTTGTACATTTTGCTGAATGTAAAAAAGTCCTACAAGAAGCTTGAAAAACTTGACCTATGAAGATACAGAATAAATAGTGACTGTTCTTAAATATCTATTCTAAGCATTGTATTATGTCCCTCCTTTTTTATTTAATGTAGATAAAATTTACAAAGTCAATGTCAAACATGACACAGATGTAGGTATTGTTAACATTTTAGAAGTAATCTGTATCTAGAATCTAGATATACAGGGTGACTTCGAATTGGTAATACAAAATGAATGTTTAGGGGATATGTATGTATACATATCCCCTAAACTTAGCCCCTCAAGTAAGTCTCATGCTTTTAAAATAATCAGAAGTATGTTTTTTTTAATTATTAATTTATCCCATTTTTGTTGGCTTAACATGGCTATCCTACCATAATAATAAAGAAAGAGGTTTAAAGATTTTCAAATGAACACTTTCCTCTTTGGTTATCCGTCACATGCCGCAATATTTATGAAGAAAACGTGTTTTGATTAGTAATTGTCAGTTGTCAAAGAAAATACGAGTGACAGATGTGACACTTAGGTATTTAATGGAGTGTAACCACACTTTAGGACTTTCATTATTTGTTTTGTTAGAAAATTAACAATAATTAAATACAGCAAATTTTAACATAGTAATGTGTTACACTACATGGCATTAACTAAGCCATAATCAAGTGTTTTGTATTACCAATTTGAAGTCGCCCTGTATATCGTCACTACTTTAAAAAAAACTCGTATCTGATACTAACTCCAGGTAAAAACGCAGTAAGTGCATATGAAGTTTATGTAACTTTGACGTTTTTCGTTACGACGTTTTTAGATACGAGTTTTTTTCAAAGTAGTGACGATATGTCAATATCCACCGTAGAATTAAAACCTTATATACGAATTTCTTTTATGTTTTAACTAAACATAAAAGAAATTCGTATCTAGCTGTTTTTAGGGTTTCGAATCTCAAAAGGAAAAAACGTTCTTCCGTCTGTCTGTATGTCCGTCTGTCAAGACCCTTTATCTCGAGAACGCGTGGACGTATCGAGTTAAAATTAAAACTACTCACTCAAGTCTAACGGTCCCTTGAAGCTGTGAAAAAAAGTTAACCTGAAAAAACGATACGGCCGTTTATGCCGCAAAAATCGTAAATATAATAGGGATATAAATCGTAATAGGGAATCAAAATTCAAACGGTAGGTACTTTCCGTTGACCTAGAACTATGAAATTTGGCAAGTAATACCGTCTTATACTACAAGTACCTATACCTAAAAATCTGAAAACGACTATACATTTTTAATTAAATCATAAAAAAATAGACTTTACTAAAGGAATCAAAATTTATAGGGTACTTTAATATAATGTACCTACAAATTTGTACGGAACCCTCGGTGGGCGAGTCCGACTCGCACTTATCTGGTTTTTTTCCTTATGTACTCAATTGTCATTGCCTGAGTGAGACACAGCAACAGCACACAAGGGCCGCGTCCCGATTTGCCCCAGGATCCGATTATCCTGGATTAACTTCACTCCGACCTTGCTCGGGCTCAGCTCAGCTAACTTGAGCAATCAGCATTAAGAACTTTGGGCAATCAGCGAAACTTCAAGATGGTCCGTACCAAGCGACCTGGTTCGATCCCAGGGTACGCCACGGCCCCCACCTGGTCCGATTTTTACAACAGTAAGAACAGTAAGTGTTGCCAGTTTCTAAAAAAAAAGTCTGAGGCACAGGATTTTCCTAGTTAAGGTCCATGTAAGAATTTAAAAACCTACTAATTTTAGACCCTCTTGGTTATATCTTCAACCGTAGTAGGCTCAATTAGCGTAAGGGACATTGTTTTGCCTGACCCTTACATTAATTGAGCCTACGGTCGACGATATTATAACTATGGTTAATGTTTTTATTTATTATTTTATTTTATTTTAACTGTCTGAACTCTATTCCCCGAATGTTATTCATAAACTAAAACTCCCTTGGCCTCGCCCGCCGTTTACAATATGAAATTCATAATTAATTAAAAATACACGTTATATGAAAGAAACATTTTGTCTCTTCATTGGTTTTTTAATGCGGGTAAATTACATCATCTCATCTTGTATCTATATATGTAAAAATACACGATTTATTTTCGGATTTACGAAAAAAAATTTAATGTCAAAGCCCGCAAAATACAACTTTGCGCACGATTTACAGCTACGAAAAGTACCACTTTTTGAGCAAGTGTATTAAAAAGTACTATGGTACTATTCGTCGCGTACCGCGCCGCTACCTCGCACAGCTCCTGTAGAAACGCAGCCTAAATTGGATATCAAATTTGGAAATTTAACGTAAAAGCGGGTTAGTTAAGACCCCCGAGGCTGTTTGGAGAAAAAGAAAGTTTTAAGTCCTTAATTTTTTGTCATGGCAATGTTCGAAACGAAGATTTTTGTCTGGCAGCGCTGAGTCTAATGTAAAGTTGATTATAGGGAACGTGCACGACGAAGGTGCTGTCAACTCGTGCCGCCAATCTAAATCAAGTACCCTCTCATGCTGGGGCCACATTGACGGAAACGACGTTAATTTGTTGCGATGAAGGACGATTAACGTCAGTAAGTCTACGACTTACTATATTTGACATTGACACTTACATATTTTCATTGCCATTGACAGCTTGATTTGACGGGGGTGATAGTTTCCTTTATTGTCCACCCGCGTCTCTTTTGTCGTTTAGTGCTGCCACCTAGTTCGTGCACGTTCCCTATAATGTGGCCTATTACGCTATTACTAAAGTTTTTATTAGGTAGTTTAAGGTTTTTTAATAGCCTCGGGGGTGTTAATTTGACCCGTTTTACGGTATCACTAATAATATCACCTTTTTGTTATAACGAATACGTTAAGCCCTTCAATATTCTAAAATATCCGTGAAGACATATTAACCCTTACACCCTTAAACAATACCCTTAAATAATAGTTGTTTGTTGAATTTAATTTAATTTCGTTATTGAATGATGCTAACATAATTTTAATTTTGTACCTACTAACAATCTATGGACCTTTTGCGTCTGATAATAAACGTATTATTATTATTCGTGTATATCTTTATTTTCTTAGGCTAGGTATTTTATAATACATATATAAAAAGTAAAATACAAAATGAAATTACAAAATATAAACACATCATAAAAAACCTAACCTAGGGTGCCGCCGGCAGCGGGGCGGGGCCCAAGCTACCGGTGGTTATAGGGCCGCAGAGAGAGGAACCTCCTGACGATGCGCGCCATGTCCAGAATTACCGCTTTCTGTATCTGACCCTTGATCCAGCCATCTAGCGAGAGTATTATTATTATTAAACTTTCACCAATATTATTCCGATCCTGGAAAAGGAAATCGTTGTCAATACCTTTTTAAACGTTTCTTTGTCTCTATTGACCTTTACAAAGTACAGTAGGCTCAATTTGTTAATGCTACAAACCTTTCTTTTAGTTTTCATTTCATCGCTATTGGGCCGCGACCAAAACTACTCGCGCCGTTATATTTACAAGCATAGTTTGCAAAGAGGGATAGAGAGGAGGAAAAAAGAAGATTTATAAAATAAATTGAACCTTTCAACAAAATTGTTGAATGGAATTCGACATGGTTTTTTTTTGTCTTAACGAAAGTGAATACGGATCGGTTAGGTTAGGTTAGTTATACATATTTACCAACCGGTATCCAGTCATTTCACAAAAAAAGTTTCACAAAGATTCATTTTAAAAACAACGTTTGGCAAAAGTCGTTAATGCTTTAATAAAAAAAATAACGTTTGGCAAATTAGCTAATGACGAATTAGTCGATTTTAGGTATTTTGAATATTCAATTTAATCGTATTTTAAGGTAATAATATGAATTACGTACGTGTAACGTTGCAAAAGGTGTATTCTCGTAGTTAAGTTTGCAATTTAAAATGATTGGAAATTGTTTATAATGTGCTATTTGTTATGTTCATGATGATTTTATATAAATAAAACTGCAAAATATACATATAGCAAACATAATTTATTGTTTTTTTAATGTGGAATGGAAATTAAAAAAAAAATCACAAGGCTGGGAATGTTGTATGAAATTCCATTATATGTCAAGTAGGTATCAAGTAGGGAATGCAATCTCGATCTCGCGAGATCTAGAAATCGCGAGATCTCGAGCAAATTTTCGAGATTCAATCTTGACAGCAGGAAATCTCGATTCTTGCGATCTCGATCGAGATCTCGGTTATTATTTTTGAGATCTCGATCGAGATCTCGGTTATTATTTTCGAGAACTCAAACGAGATTGAGGGATCGATGCGGATGAATTAATTTGTTTTGATTATGCTTTTGAAGCTAGATTCGTGTTATTCGGGAGTGCTACTTGGTGCTACAGTGCGCGGCCGGTTTTCACCGACGATATGAGCGCAGTGGCGCGCTCTGTGCGAAAAAATCTTGCGGATGTAGCATACCCAAAATTATTAGTATAATTTTTGTTCGCTAACCCTAATTTTTTTTATAATTCGTTTGGTCCTTGTCAAAAATAGTTAGTATACTGAATCCTTTGGCATTTTGATCACAATAACTCATTTTTAATTACTTTGTCAAATCTCGATCACGTCGAGATTAATCTCGATCTCGAAAGTCTGACGGTCGAGATCTCGAAACACCCAATCTCGAATAAGATTTTTTGGACGAGATCTCGAATCGCCAATCTCGGTTCGAGTTTGCATTCCCTAGTATCAAGCCGCACCGGAAACTAGGTACTTTGCGGCGTATTATTAGGCCCGTAATGTCAACATTTCATCGCATGTTTGAGAAATAGCACATTACACAACTAGGGTGGTAATACAAAGAAAGGCCAAGATTGCAGAAGTTTGCAGTCCGAGCTGCAAGCGAGGGACGTAAATATGCGATCGAGGGCTTTCTTTATTACCTCCCGTGTTGTGTACATCATTTTATGTCTACACAGGTGTGGCATAAATACTATTATGCACCAAAAAAAATTAAAACACCAAACAAGTGTAGAACAGCCAAAGAATCGCGGTCCGTTTCTTTGTAACAGTAAGTAACTTGTATTACTGATACTGAGTAACGTCGTGATACAAGTTACTGTTTACTTAACCCTTAATTTGACAACGTGCACCACAGTTACCAAACTCTCCATCTTTTTGTACCACCCATCTACACTCACAGACAATGAATTCGGGTAAATTTCTATTAACAATTATATAGAAAATGACCCGAATTCATTGTCCGTGAGTGTGTTCGTGCTGTTAGATATATTTGACCCAGAAAATATAATAGGTATCCTGAAAGGTAGCTCCCGTAGTGAACTGTACTTTCCCTACGTACCGCAAAGGGTTTTCAATTTAATCTAGAGGCCTTGCCTTTTACTGTAGTGCACCACATTACACCCTTTTATTTTGCGGTGAATGTTGACGCAAAAAGGTTGTTTTCGACTGTTTGGACCCTCTTACCCAGATTCTAAGTGCCCGTGGAACATTCCATTTATAATCTCAGTCGAATTGATAAATCTCGACATATTATATTTACGAATTGAAAAGTTTATATTATTCAAAAGCCATCAATTAATTGATCAATTTGTCTGATCAAAAGGGGCTGGAGCACAATCAATTTTATGCCAAAAGGGGTTACTTCAAATTAATTAACATTTTGATTCGATTATCCCAAATTTAATGAAATCTGTCTTTACAACCATACGCCATGTGCAAGTGAAATACATAGAACCGGTGTGAACTCACTTGTGTTGTGGCTTACATAACTTAATATCGTTCGTTTAATACAATCCGTCGTTCGAGAGGAATATCGCCGTGAGCCGCAAGGACTTTATAGTAAGTTATGACATTATTGCTTTCCATTCGTTAGGAAGGAAGGAGTGAGGGAAGGAGGTTTCTTAGGCTATGAATAATGAACAACGAGTACAACCTCAATAAAGTTTAGGTACTTACGTAATTACGTATCCATATTTTTGCAAGCAGGAAACAAACAACGGTTTGCCGGGCATAAGAAAAAACGTCCAAAATTTGATTTAAATACCTACCTATATTGAATTGTTGTTTTTCTAATTATACACACTTACCCATTCATTGCATAATGCATTGCATATCATAAAGATTCACAAAAAATAAGAAGAAATAACATTAAGCATGTTTTACATTTAAGTTATTTATGATGTTTTGATTTGGTGCGCGAAAAAAATATTGTATAGGTAGTACGTACTCTTATTTAGCAAGTTCTTTTCCATGAGACTGTTTTGCTGCATTAAACACCACAGCAAAGGTTCAGCCCAGGGCTCGGAAACCGGTATTTGCTCCATACAAAAATACCGGTATTCTTTGCGTTCTTATCGTTCTTTGATTTATTATTTCGTTTTTAGGGTTCCGTACCAAAATGGTAAAAAAGGAACCCTTATGGTGCGACTCTGTCTGTCTGTCTGTCTGTCTGTCTGTCTGTCTGTCTGTCTGTCTGTCTGTCTGTCTGTCTGTCCGTCTGTCACAGCCAGATATCTCAGGAACTACTGCTGCTATCGGTTTGAAATTTGGAATAGTGTTAAAAGTCGCTAACCCGAGCTTATGGGACATAAAAAAAATCTTGTACCTTTTTTACTTTTTTTTTAAAGGGCTCCGTAATGGGATTTTCAAAATTGAAAGTAGGGCTTATATATCGAGTGGGGTATCAAATGAAAGAGCTTAATTTGTAGATTAAAATGCCATTTTTATTTTTTTTTTTAAATAAATAGTTTTTGATTTATGGCGAAAAAAGTTTAAGAAAATACCATTCCCCCCCTATTATCTCCGAAGTTACTGATCAGAAAAATGTGTCATAATTACCAATTATTAATGTCGTCCTAAATATTACAGGAAAAATATAACGGTTTTCCTCACTTGCACCGTTTTTGAGAAATTTGCAAAAATCATAACACATACTTATTTGCTCCTACTAAACTAATCGCCATACAGTTTTTCTTGAACTATTCATGTATCTACTTATTAGGATTATTATTATTATTAGGAAGACCGTTATATTTTCTCTTCCTAACTTGAATACTTTTTAAAAATTTACAAAAATCTTAACATATTAGTTCTACCCTCCCTACGAGAGCCATCTAGCGGAGAGTAGCAAAACTAAGCGATGATTTATTTCAGATTATATAAAAAATGTCTATTAAATACAATGATCACTCATCAGGCATCGGGAAAAAAACATAAAGTAACAATAATTATTAAAAACTCTATAATAGGACTATAAAAATGAAATACCACTAGCGCCATCTAGGGACACAAATCTAAAATAAGGTAGCTTGTGGCTAAAAATGATACATGATGCGATGTACTGGATTGGGGTAGTTTAAAGATTAATACTTGGGCGGGTTCCTACCCGCCATTGGAAAATAAATCAGTCTCAATCATACAGGCGTGCGTGTTATTTAGCTCCCACTTTTAATACCTAAGTACATAGCATTTTGGCGAACGAGGATGTCGGCAACCACGACAGCGTTACCTTTAAACATTAAAGAATTCAATTTACGTTCGGGCAAGTGGAATACTTATATTAGTCAGCTGACGGCGTGGTTCGAGATAAGCGATGTGAAACCGGATAAATTGGATATCAAATTTGGAAATTTAACGTAAAAGCGGGTTAGTTAAGACCCCCGAGGCTGTTTGGAGAAAAAGAAAGTTTTAAGTCCTTAATTTTTTGTCATGGCAATGTTCGAAACGAAGATTTTTGTCTGGCAGCGCTGAGTCTAATGTAAAGTTGATTATAGGGAACGTGCACGACGAAGGTGCTGTCAACTCGTGCCGCCAATCTAAATCAAGTACCCTCTCATGCTGGGGCCACATTGACGGAAACGACGTTAATTTGTTGCGATGAAGGACGATTAACGTCAGTAAGTCTACGACTTACTATATTTGACATTGACACTTACATATTTTCATTGCCATTGACAGCTTGATTTGACGGGGGTGATAGTTTCCTTTATTGTCCACCCGCGTCTCTTTTGTCGTTTAGTGCTGCCACCTAGTTCGTGCACGTTCCCTATAATGTGGCCTATTACGCTATTACTAAAGTTTTTATTAGGTAGTTTAAGGTTTTTTAATAGCCTCGGGGGTGTTAATTTGACCCGTTTTACGGTATCACTAATAATATCACCTTTTTGTTATAACGAATACGTTAAGCCCTTCAATATTCTAAAATATCCGTGAAGACATATTAACCCTTACACCCTTAAACAATACCCTTAAATAATAGTTGTTTGTTGAATTTAATTTAATTTCGTTATTGAATGATGCTAACATAATTTTAATTTTGTACCTACTAACAATCTATGGACCTTTTGCGTCTGATAATAAACGTATTATTATTATTCGTGTATATCTTTATTTTCTTAGGCTAGGTATTTTATAATACATATATAAAAAGTAAAATACAAAATGAAATTACAAAATATAAACACATCATAAAAAACCTAACCTAGGGTGCCGCCGGCAGCGGGGCGGGGCCCAAGCTACCGGTGGTTATAGGGCCGCAGAGAGAGGAACCTCCTGACGATGCGCGCCATGTCCAGAATTACCGCTTTCTGTATCTGACCCTTGATCCAGCCATCTAGCGAGAGTATTATTATTATTAAACTTTCACCAATATTATTCCGATCCTGGAAAAGGAAATCGTTGTCAATACCTTTTTAAACGTTTCTTTGTCTCTATTGACCTTTACAAAGTACAGTAGGCTCAATTTGTTAATGCTACAAACCTTTCTTTTAGTTTTCATTTCATCGCTATTGGGCCGCGACCAAAACTACTCGCGCCGTTATATTTACAAGCATAGTTTGCAAAGAGGGATAGAGAGGAGGAAAAAAGAAGATTTATAAAATAAATTGAACCTTTCAACAAAATTGTTGAATGGAATTCGACATGGTTTTTTTTTGTCTTAACGAAAGTGAATACGGATCGGTTAGGTTAGGTTAGTTATACATATTTACCAACCGGTATCCAGTCATTTCACAAAAAAAGTTTCACAAATATTCATTTTAAAAACAACGTTTGGCAAAAGTCGTTAATGCTTTAATAAAAAAAATAACGTTTGGCAAATTAGCTAATGACGAATTAGTCGATTTTAGGTATTTTGAATATTCAATTTAATCGTATTTTAAGGTAATAATATGAATTACGTACGTGTAACGTTGCAAAAGGTGTATTCTCGTAGTTAAGTTTGCAATTTAAAATGATTGGAAATTGTTTATAATGTGCTATTTGTTATGTTCATGATGATTTTATATAAATAAAACTGCAAAATATACATATAGCAAACATAATTTATTGTTTTTTTAATGTGGAATGGAAATTAAAAAAAAAATCACAAGGCTGGGAATGTTGTATGAAATTCCATTATATGTCAAGTAGGTATCAAGTAGGGAATGCAATCTCGATCTCGCGAGATCTAGAAATCGCGAGATCTCGAGCAAATTTTCGAGATTCAATCTTGACAGCAGGAAATCTCGATTCTTGCGATCTCGATCGAGATCTCGGTTATTATTTTTGAGATCTCGATCGAGATCTCGGTTATTATTTTCGAGAACTCAAACGAGATTGAGGGATCGATGCGGATGAATTAATTTGTTTTGATTATGCTTTTGAAGCTAGATTCGTGTTATTCGGGAGTGCTACTTGGTGCTACAGTGCGCGGCCGGTTTTCACCGACGATATGAGCGCAGTGGCGCGCTCTGTGCGAAAAAATCTTGCGGATGTAGCATACCCAAAATTATTAGTATAATTTTTGTTCGCTAACCCTAATTTTTTTTATAATTCGTTTGGTCCTTGTCAAAAATAGTTAGTATACTGAATCCTTTGGCATTTTGATCACAATAACTCATTTTTAATTACTTTGTCAAATCTCGATCACGTCGAGATTAATCTCGATCTCGAAAGTCTGACGGTCGAGATCTCGAAACACCCAATCTCGAATAAGATTTTTTGGACGAGATCTCGAATCGCCAATCTCGGTTCGAGTTTGCATTCCCTAGTATCAAGCCGCACCGGAAACTAGGTACTTTGCGGCGTATTATTAGGCCCGTAATGTCAACATTTCATCGCATGTTTGAGAAATAGCACATTACACAACTAGGGTGGTAATACAAAGAAAGGCCAAGATTGCAGAAGTTTGCAGTCCGAGCTGCAAGCGAGGGACGTAAATATGCGATCGAGGGCTTTCTTTATTACCTCCCGTGTTGTGTACATCATTTTATGTCTACACAGGTGTGGCATAAATACTATTATGCACCAAAAAAAATTAAAACACCAAACAAGTGTAGAACAGCCAAAGAATCGCGGTCCGTTTCTTTGTAACAGTAAGTAACTTGTATTACTGATACTGAGTAACGTCGTGATACAAGTTACTGTTTACTTAACCCTTAATTTGACAACGTGCACCACAGTTACCAAACTCTCCATCTTTTTGTACCACCCATCTACACTCACAGACAATGAATTCGGGTAAATTTCTATTAACAATTATATAGAAAATGACCCGAATTCATTGTCCGTGAGTGTGTTCGTGCTGTTAGATATATTTGACCCAGAAAATATAATAGGTATCCTGAAAGGTAGCTCCCGTAGTGAACTGTACTTTCCCTACGTACCGCAAAGGGTTTTCAATTTAATCTAGAGGCCTTGCCTTTTACTGTAGTGCACCACATTACACCCTTTTATTTTGCGGTGAATGTTGACGCAAAAAGGTTGTTTTCGACTGTTTGGACCCTCTTACCCAGATTCTAAGTGCCCGTGGAACATTCCATTTATAATCTCAGTCGAATTGATAAATCTCGACATATTATATTTACGAATTGAAAAGTTTATATTATTCAAAAGCCATCAATTAATTGATCAATTTGTCTGATCAAAAGGGGCTGGAGCACAATCAATTTTATGCCAAAAGGGGTTACTTCAAATTAATTAACATTTTGATTCGATTATCCCAAATTTAATGAAATCTGTCTTTACAACCATACGCCATGTGCAAGTGAAATACATAGAACCGGTGTGAACTCACTTGTGTTGTGGCTTACATAACTTAATATCGTTCGTTTAATACAATCCGTCGTTCGAGAGGAATATCGCCGTGAGCCGCAAGGACTTTATAGTAAGTTATGACATTATTGCTTTCCATTCGTTAGGAAGGAAGGAGTGAGGGAAGGAGGTTTCTTAGGCTATGAATAATGAACAACGAGTACAACCTCAATAAAGTTTAGGTACTTACGTAATTACGTATCCATATTTTTGCAAGCAGGAAACAAACAACGGTTTGCCGGGCATAAGAAAAAACGTCCAAAATTTGATTTAAATACCTACCTATATTGAATTGTTGTTTTTCTAATTATACACACTTACCCATTCATTGCATAATGCATTGCATATCATAAAGATTCACAAAAAATAAGAAGAAATAACATTAAGCATGTTTTACATTTAAGTTATTTATGATGTTTTGATTTGGTGCGCGAAAAAAATATTGTATAGGTAGTACGTACTCTTATTTAGCAAGTTCTTTTCCATGAGACTGTTTTGCTGCATTAAACACCACAGCAAAGGTTCAGCCCAGGGCTCGGAAACCGGTATTTGCTCCATACAAAAATACCGGTATTCTTTGCGTTCTTATCGTTCTTTGATTTATTATTTCGTTTTTAGGGTTCCGTACCAAAATGGTAAAAAAGGAACCCTTATGGTGCGACTCTGTCTGTCTGTCTGTCTGTCTGTCTGTCTGTCTGTCTGTCTGTCTGTCTGTCTGTCTGTCTGTCCGTCTGTCACAGCCAGATATCTCAGGAACTACTGCTGCTATCGGTTTGAAATTTGGAATAGTGTTAAAAGTCGCTAACCCGAGCTTATGGGACATAAAAAAAATCTTGTACCTTTTTTACTTTTTTTTTAAAGGGCTCCGTAATGGGATTTTCAAAATTGAAAGTAGGGCTTATATATCGAGTGGGGTATCAAATGAAAGAGCTTAATTTGTAGATTAAAATGCCATTTTTATTTTTTTTTTTAAATAAATAGTTTTTGATTTATGGCGAAAAAAGTTTAAGAAAATACCATTCCCCCCCTATTATCTCCGAAGTTACTGATCAGAAAAATGTGTCATAATTACCAATTATTAATGTCGTCCTAAATATTACAGGAAAAATATAACGGTTTTCCTCACTTGCACCGTTTTTGAGAAATTTGCAAAAATCATAACACATACTTATTTGCTCCTACTAAACTAATCGCCATACAGTTTTTCTTGAACTATTCATGTATCTACTTATTAGGATTATTATTATTATTAGGAAGACCGTTATATTTTCTCTTCCTAACTTGAATACTTTTTAAAAATTTACAAAAATCTTAACATATTAGTTCTACCCTCCCTACGAGAGCCATCTAGCGGAGAGTAGCAAAACTAAGCGATGATTTATTTCAGATTATATAAAAAATGTCTATTAAATACAATGATCACTCATCAGGCATCGGGAAAAAAACATAAAGTAACAATAATTATTAAAAACTCTATAATAGGACTATAAAAATGAAATACCACTAGCGCCATCTAGGGACACAAATCTAAAATAAGGTAGCTTGTGGCTAAAAATGATACATGATGCGATGTACTGGATTGGGGTAGTTTAAAGATTAATACTTGGGCGGGTTCCTACCCGCCATTGGAAAATAAATCAGTCTCAATCATACAGGCGTGCGTGTTATTTAGCTCCCACTTTTAATACCTAAGTACATAGCATTTTGGCGAACGAGGATGTCGGCAACCACGACAGCGTTACCTTTAAACATTAAAGAATTCAATTTACGTTCGGGCAAGTGGAATACTTATATTAGTCAGCTGACGGCGTGGTTCGAGATAAGCGATGTGAAACCGGACGCGCGCGCTAGGTATCTCATCGCGATTGTTGGATCGGAGACGTTGGACTTAATTATAGACTTGTGCTACCCAAAGAAACCTAGCGAAGTACCTTATGATGATATAGTGTCAAAAGTGCGCGATCATTTATCACCTAAGCGATCGGAGCTGGCCGAACGAATGTGTTTTCGAGCGTGTAAGCAGGCGGCAGACCAATCTATAAGCGAGTATGTAGCTCAATTGAAACAACTGGCAAAATCGTGTAACTTCAGTGGTACAGGCTATCTTGAAGAAAACCTGCGGGATCAGCTGGCATACGGTCTAAGAAGTGATGCGATACGTTTTAGGTTACTAACGGAAGCGAGACTGACGTTTAACCGCGCTGTTGAAATAGCGACGTCGCTCGAGGCGGCGGATCGAGACTCGAGAGCGGGCGTACCCGGCAGCGCTGCCGGAGGTACCGGGCAGGCGTCGGAGTCGACGCGAGACGAAGGCGTGCATGCGGTGCGCGCCGGCGGCGGCGGCGCGCGCGCGTCGCAGCGCCGCAGGGAACCGGCGGGGGCGCCGCGCGCGCGCTGTCCCAGGTGCCAGGGCCCACATCATCCGAGGCGCTGTTCGTTTATTAATACGGAGTGTTACGTGTGCGGACAGAAAGGACACATCGCGAAGGTGTGTAAGAAGCGTAAATCGTTTAGTGTGAACGTGTGCGAGGAGACCGAGAGCTCCGGCGGCGGCGCCGAGTCCTCGGACAGCGACGCGGAGTACGATGTACCGCTGTACGCGGTCGGCGGCGACGACGACGAGCCTTGGTGGTGCACGGTGACCATAAACGGGGTCGACGTGCGCATGCAGCTGGACAGTGGATCTGCGGTGAGCGTAATGACTTACAAGCAGTTCAAAGACTTATTTTATGGTGCCGATTTGTTACCCACGAGTATAAAATTGAAAATGTATTCAGGACAAAAAGTAGTGCCCGTAGGCACTTTTGTGGGTACAGTAGTTTATGGAAATAAGGCTCTAGATAATTTAAGCATAATAGTTGTAGATATTAAAAATAGCCCACCCATTATGGGACGTCGGTGGATGACGGCGTTAGGTATAGAATGCAACTCGAAGACGGTGTTTCATGTTATGAGTGAGCGTGAGGGTGTGGGGGCACAGCTCGCGCGAGAGTTCCCACAAGTGTTTGCGGAAGGTATGGGTAAATTTACAGGTGAGGCTATTCGGTTAAACGTGATAAGTGGAGCGCGGCCCGTGCTGTGCAAGGCGCGTCAGGTGCAGCACGCGCTGCGCACCGCCGTGGAGGCCGAGCTGCGCCGCTTGGAGGCGGACGGGGTCATCTCACCCGAGGAGACAAGCGACTGGGGTTCGCCGGTAGTGCCTGGCATCAAACAGTCGGGAGAGGTAAGACTATGTGGGGATTTTAAAAATCCGGTTTTGGAAGATGACACCCGAATACCCGAATACCCGATACCCCGTATAGATCACATTTTCGCGAATTTGCAGGGGGGTCAGCTTTTCAGTAAAATAGACCTTAACCACGCATATCAGCAATTACCGCTGACTGAGGAGTCAAAACTACTATGCGTAATAGTGACGCACAGGGGTAGTTTTTGTTATAATAGGTTGCATTTTGGAATTAAATGCGCAATGAGTAAATTTCAACGTGTCCTTGATAATTTATTCAAAAATATGAATTCCATTGCAGTGTATTGCGACGACATTTTGGTTACAGGCGTTGATGACGATGAACATTACAATCGATTATTGACAGTATTCAAAATATTGTCCGACGCCGGTTTGAGAGTGGCTGCAAAAAAGTGCAATTTCTTTCAAAAGTCAGTTTCTTATTTGGGTTACGTAATCGACGCGAGTGGGCTTAGCACCCAACCAAATAAAATAGACGCAATATAATCAGCGCCCGTGCCAGACACCGTGTTGCGTTTAAAAGCGTTTTTGAGCCTAGTAAATTATTATGCTAAATTTTTACCTAATGTGAGTACAGTTTTGCATCCACTATATAACCTTTTAAAAAAAAACACAGCAATTTTTTTTGGTCGAAGGAGTGTAACAACGCATTTAATAAAATAAAGGCAATGCTAGCGGCGAAACCTGTTTTTATCCATTTTAAATTTAAACCGGAGGAACCTCTTCGTTTATATTGCGATGCTTTTCCATATGGGGTAGGGAGGGGTAGCGTTGATGCAGCGCGACACGGCGCGGCGCGAGCGTCCAGTGGCTCACGCCTCGCGCGCCCTTTCGACGCCTGAACGTAATTATGCTCAAATATGTCGCGAAGGACTATCATTTTCGGAGTTCAGAAGTTCCACCACTATTTATGCGGTAGGCGGTTCACCTTGGTGACAGATTGCAAACCGTTGTTACACATATTTAGCCGAAACAAAATAATGTATAGCGTATACAAACAAAATAAGCAATTCTGGGCGACGGGCACGATTATCGAGCGGATTGGTCCACTTACATATCGGGTCAGGGGGGAAGATAGTAGTATTCACAAAAGGCACGTGGATCAGCTGCTTAATGATCCCAGTACCCGCCTAGATGGCAACCTGACGGATGAGAGCAATTTGGAAAGGTTTTGTGTCACGAGTGGTTCGAATCAGGCAGCATCGCCATCCCGGACGGGACTCTCAGCCGCCGAGCCACCGCACCCTTCCAGTCCGACAACACCTGTTGCAAAACGCATTCGCCGTCCACCGATAAGATACGGGTTCGAATAATAGAATTAGTTGTTTAAGTATGTATACAATGATGAATGTATAGTATGTATAGAAGTAAGTTGTTCATGTATTCCGGTGTACCTAAAATAAATAATAATGTTAGTTAGTATATTACATAGATGTAAGTTGTTAAGGAATGTTTAATACTTAGATCCAATACCATTCTAGTAATAAAAGGCTGTTTTAATAGATTTGCACATTGTTATAGAAGTCTATAAGAGATGTACCTTTGTTTGTTCTTATTAGTGTACTCATAGGTACCTAAGGTGATTAACTGGGTCAACTAATTTGATTAAATATTAATAATAAAATGAAGCAACAACACAACAACAACTTAAAATTGGTTGACACATATACATAACATCATATCACCATCACTAATATGTTAATGAGCGATGAAGCTATACATAGTTATAATTAAGTGTAATAGGTATAAGTGTGTTCACAATAAGGGTGGAGGGATGCGATGTACTGGATTGGGGTAGTTTAAAGATTAATACTTGGGCGGGTTCCTACCCGCCATTGGAAAATAAATCAGTCTCAATCATACAGGCGTGCGTGTTATTTAGCTCCCACTTTTAATACCTAAGTACATAGCACATGAGAACTAACTTAGTTGACAAACAATTATTTCAATCAGCCAATAACAAAAAGTAACGTTTAAGGGTGGATTTCAGAGCGTTTCAACCGCCGTCATCACCAATCCCGATATTATGATGACATCTTTTTAAAAATTACATAATTTTTTAACCAGACAATCTATTAATACGAAATCATTACTTT
Source organism: Eudemis profundana (assembly GCA_947034925.1). NCBI lineage: Eukaryota > Metazoa > Arthropoda > Insecta > Lepidoptera > Tortricidae > Eudemis > Eudemis profundana. Next base: position 11,066,409 of record OX344811.1, read on the forward strand.
AAATACATTACTGAGCTCTACATAAAAAGCATAAAATAATTCAAAATATTGGGCTATTTCAGGGTTTTTGCAAAATACCGGTTTCGAGCCCTGGTTCAGCCAGCACAAACGTAAGGAACAACGGCAATATTTGTAATTTCCTAATGATGAAAAGATATAATTTCGTAAGACACTTTGGAATTGGAGTCACAGGTGTGGCGCACATTCCCGGTATTAGTGGAGATAATTAATTGCCGCAGGGATCGTTGTACCTGTATCTATTACAACGAGAATTCCCTTAGATGTCCGAATCAAAAGATTCCTATTAGATGAAATATAGGTAGTTTCACGAGAGTTGGGGTGAATGATTACACACACGGCTACATGAAGTAGGTACTCATTGCAAAAAAAGTGAATGAATAAGTGAGTAAATAAACACAAGGCTATAGTTTAAACAAATTTTTTGGTCTATCTTGCAATTCACTGTTGAACCTGCTATCGGTAGGTACGAAAAAAGAACAGTAATTTCAAAATCACGCTGTCATTACATGACAGTGTTGTTGTGTGCGTGGCCGTGGCCTCAACTCTCGTGAAACTACCGTACCTATACGTCCTATTCCGTTGTGATACTACGGTCATACAAACTAACACATTTGTCTTATGCTATTGTATTTGTCGCAGTTTCGTTCTGCAAATCAGATATTTCGTTATCTGTGGGCATTTTGATGGGTAATAGGGAATATGCATGATATTTTTTATTAACTTTAATAAAAGCTCATTCATATAACAAACAGTAGGAAAAAAATATTTTTCGAATAACTATAAAAATAACCAAGATATAACACAACAAAGATTTATCTCTATCTCTTTCTCGCAAAACAGAATATAGTATGGAGATTGTATGGCGGCCGTGTACTATGACGTCATAGTCCATATCGGATCTCTCTCTCTAATCGCTGTCTGATTACTGCTTTAAAATGTTTATATCTTCCGTATTTCTCGGTCGATTTCAATTTTATTTTGACTGTATGTCATCTTTTTTACAGTATTTTCATACTTTATTAAGAAATCTGTTAAAAATAATTCATGCATATTCCCTATTCGGCAATGGGTCCCCCGAGATAATAAAAATAGTCAAATTAGTCCAGTGCACTATTTGTTTAGGTTACACGTTATTAGGTCCATTGTCCAGGTAATTAGTCCAATGATCTAATCGATCACATCTTTACAGGTCCTTCCTCCCGCTGCCCGCGCCCCAAAGCACTTGAAAGCGCTTCTACGAATTTCTGACACATATAACGCAAAGATTCAATATTAAGGTTTACTAATATGTGGCCGAAAATTATAAGGCAAATTATCACTTCGCAAACTATTTTTCCCATAGTTTCATTTCGCAGAATCATCTGATGGCAAACCAATGCTTCGCATATATAACATATCGCAAATTATTTTTTAGAATATTATTAGTTAGCAAAATATTTAGTTGGTCATGTTTCAAAATGTCTTTAATTGTTTTGTCGAATGTATTGAATGGCATAAGATATTTTACTCATAATATTATGACGCATTATACTGGGTGTGTAATGATCGGTATAACTACTTTTGATATATTTTCACTGGATATATCAACATTTGACATAATTTCATAGTATATAATCACTTAAGAGGCATAATAAACTTTTGATATAACAACTAAGTAGATAATTTCAGAGTGTATAATGTTCAATAAGTATAATAGTTGTTAAATATAACGTTTATCTAATATAATGAACATATGCAATTAATATTATTGGTATAATGTGACTTGAGATATAAAATTTTCTGTTATTTTCATTTTCACGGTTCTAATATAACCTAACCTATTTTTTGGGCACGGTTACCTAACCGAACCTAACCTATTTTTTCTGACAGCAGTTCGTTTTTGTTGAGGGACGCAGTTCAAACCTAACCTAACCTACTTTTCTGACAGCAGTTCGTTTTTGTTGGGGGACGCAGTTCTAACCTAACCTAACCTACTTTTCTGACAGCAGTTCGTTTTTGTTAGGGGACGCAGTTCAAACCTAACCTAACCTACTTTTCTGACAGCAGTTCGGTTTTGTTGGGGGACGCAGTTCGAACCCTAACCTAACCTAACCTAACCTAATTGAACTTGTGGTTTGAGTTTTTTTTAATGCGGGGGGCTTCGCCCCCCGAGCCCGCCTTGTGGGGGGCTCCGCCCCCCCGTCCCCCCTTTTCCTTCTATGCCCTAATAACTAATTAACCTAACCAACCTTTCTGGAGACAGTTATACATTATACCAATACTTCATTATACCCACTGAACGTTATATCGAACAAAATTATATCACATGTACTTTATACCACATTACTATTATATTAATTATTGTTATATTACATGTTCATTATGCCGGATAATAGTTAGATCCTATCAAAATATACAAAATGTTGTTATTCTAAAAGTTCATTATATCCCTTAATCGTTATATTGACCAATAATATACCATTAGTTGTTATATCGACCGTTACGCACCCCATAATACTAATATACGTTATAAGGCTGTTCATTCCATCTTGTCGCAGGTCGCAGTTCTAACCTAACCTATACACCGAACAATGAAAAGTCCGACTCTATGATAACCCGATACATCAAAAATACGAATTCCGATAGTCAATGTACCGATTTTTAAAATTCCGAAATTCAATACACCGAACAATAAAATTTCCGACTCAATAAAAGTGGGAGAATAGGCCTTAGATTTAGCTAAACTGACCTATTAACCTAACTGGGCTGTGGTTAATTTTCCTTAGCGTCACAGTTTCAACCTGAAAGGGCTGTGACCAAGTCGACGAAGCCCCGCTGCGCGGGGCTTCTATTTCTTTCTAAGGGACGCAAGCGACCTAACCAACCTACCTAAATTAAACCAGATATGGTTTTAAAGGTTTTTTCCATGCGGGGGGCTCCGCCCCCCGAGCCCCCCCGTCCCGCCTTTTTCGCTTTATACCAACTCGTTTCCCTCGGAGTTGTCGTCTTTCCACAACTCCGAGGAGTCCAATTTTAATAAAAAGTATGCGAAGTTTAAATTTGGGCAAACGTTATTTGACAATAAATAGTTAGCTTTAATAAAACATTTGCTTAGTGACTATTTTTCTAAATGAATCTCGGTAAAATGAATATCTGCTAAATATTATTGTGATCAAATAAAAAGTATGCGAAATAATACTATGCTAAGCATTGGTTTGCCAACTAAAAGTACTGCAATAAGTTGGTTGGGAAGTGAAATTAGGCGAAAAATATTTCGGCCAGATGGCAGTACACCCAATATTAATCTACTTTGTAGGCAGTAACTACGGAAATCTCATACTGATATTTAACACTAGTACCGTCACGGTCTTTAATTTGTGGCCTATTTCCCAGAAACGTTCTTTATTATATAATCATTATATCTGTACATCGTAGCATAGTCGGTAATTAGTTCCTTCTCTGTTAACTGTTTTGGCACTTAATTGGCATTGACTCACGAACGAACGAGCATCTTAATTGCAATTCCTGAGTCACCTTGATGTAGTAATTTCAATATGCTTCTATAATTAACCCGTCAAGCGCGCTAGTATCACACGTCTGATACTAACGTAATTTGGTCTCCAGTGCGCTAGTAACACACGTGTGATACTAACGGCTTCGCTCTCATTGGCCGAATTACTTCGCTGCTTGTGTTGAGATGCCATCCAAAACATAATAAAACTGGGTGGTTAATACTATTTACCGACATACAAAAAAATATTGTCCAAAATGCTTAGTAGCATCAGGGCTCAGGGCACGGCAAAGAATAAAATCGAAAACTTTCGTTTGTACTTTGTTTCGGCAGACTTTTTTTTTAATTTTGTTTATGGACCGTAGGAGTGTTTGTGTTTAAAATTTATTTTCACTTCTCATGCTCTTAAAATGTTAATTTAGTCTCTGTATATCGGGACTAAAGTTCCTTATCCCCTCAACTGTGGCAAATAAATATGGCAGTACCCCCTCATCTGTGGAAGCCCGTGGGGCCTGCTCCACAGACAGGCCTTCAAAGTGCACATCCAGGTGGAAAATTACGTTTTACTCAGCTTTTTACGGAGTTACAGTTTATAATTTGAAATAAATCTGCTCTCTATTAAATTACCTTACTGCCAGTGTACAATACCATATCAACATTGAGGTGTGATATCTGAACAGATGAGTTAATTATAGGGGTACCTAAATTTCTACCATATTTTTTGATTTTAAATAAATAAAAACAGATTTCTGGCTACGTTGGTGCTTTCATTATGTAATTCAATATAAAATACACATAATACAGTCATAAAATGGCAGGCTTTAGACTAAAAATTTGCAATAAACACCATTTCAAAACTTCACCAAAATGCTGTCAACCCTAGAAATGGTGTTGTAAGGGGGTTTTGAATTACATATATTGTGGCGGGGTACTACCACCTAGTTATTAAATTCATGTTTAAACAAGGAATTAAAGTCATGAACTAGCCGTCACCAATGCAATACTATTGTAGGTGCAGTGGATAATGGATATCAAATAAAAAACGATTTAAAAAAGGCCTTTTTTTTCATGCAAAATGACTGCTCCCGAAATATTGAAAAATCACAGCAACCAGCAAGTTTAACCCAGAGAAATTTCATTTCCCGGCATATTCATTAACTAAGCTTTAATATAAAACAATAATACGTTCTCTCATTGACATGTAAAAACTTAATCTAAAACAGTACAAATATAATCGCCAGACCATGGCTGAGTTAAAGGGAGATATTCCCGGGATTCGAACCAGCGCACAGTAAGCAGGGTTACAACCACTGAGCTAAACGTGTCATCAAACTTGAAAACACGATTTAAAAAAATATTTGGCAATATAAAGGTTAGTCCATTCGGCAGTAGTTAGTCCATGGTGTATCCATGTTATGCAAACGTGCGTTAATGCGCTATCTGTGGGGCGGCCCGGCGGGCCATCGCCAAGAGTCTGTGACGAAGCCCGAGGGGCCTTGTACCGACCGTTAATTTGTTTTGTGAGCTATTTATCACTTTTAAGAGATTAAATCTTATTTAAATGCATTTAATAAGACACATGATAACTAAGACGTATGTTAATGGCTTTGCAAAATAGTAAAACATTAGAAAAGACTAAGAAATCGTACATGAAAGTTTAGGCTATTAGTTGGCATGTTGTTTTTTTCACAATTTTAACACAGATTATAGTTAAAAACCACACCCAAACTTTTTAAAAACAAAATATGACTTACATGGCATCAGATTTCCGCTTCTTTTTTCATAAAATTGTCTCACTTTAATCGTAATTAACGTACAAGACCACAACACACCCGCGTCAGCTTCGGTTTTTGACTGCCAATATTTACGACTTTTTTCAACCGTTGCACATTCAAATGTTAGCTTGCTAGCCGTCTTGCTTCGTTCACATGACGACTTAACGAGTTAAAGAGAGACAAATATGGGCTTCTCTGAAATATAGCAATCTCTGAAAACTAGAAAGCCCGTCGGGCCATGCCAGAGATGCGCCGAAGTTTTTGCCAAGGCCCGAGGGGCCTTCCCACAGCGGAGGGGTTATTAATCTCTAGGGATTAAAGTAATTTTTTTTTAATTGACTTTGAAAACCCCTAAACAGCCAATCGGGGTGTTTGTGGTTGGAATATGGTCGCCATTTTTAGTGATTGTGTATAGACAATTTTTGGGTGTGAAAATAACCTAAAAAGACAACTGTGCAAAAATATTAAAAAAATAACGTTTTAATATAGTAATAATGACTAATTATTACGAATATAAATCAATTTAACTAGATTAGGGGTAACTTAATTTTATTTTGCATGATCCAATTAGTTTTAAAATAGGTAGTTTTCACGTTTGAACTTGTTGGCTAAAAATGCCAGCATTTAAAGCCTGAGTAACTTCACTAAGTAAAAAAAATTACCGGTAGCATTGGGAAAATACCCAGTAACATTGAGAATGTTACCGGTAAGATTGGTAATTTACCAACTTAAAAAAGATTCGTAACTTTTATCATTAAAAATCGGTGCAATGTAAACTCTGTTAGTATATAAGACGAATAAAACATCTACTTTCTAACATTTTTCTCAATATTACCCAATCTTACCGATCGTGGGTAATATTACTGGGAATATTCCCGCCTTTAGTAAGTTACCGGTAACGACCCATCACTATACGGAACCCTAAAAAGGGTTCCGCATTGCTTCTTACCCCCAATTTGCATAGTTGGCCGTCCCTAAACGAATACTCGAATGAACAAATTTTCTGTCTGAATAGTTAACAACAAAGCCGTTTCCGTCGTAAGTTACGACTACGACTCGTAACTCTAGCAAGAATTAGGCATCATTAAATTACTGGGTCTCCTATTCTAATAAAGCGGTCACATTTTTCATGTTGTTGAAAAAGAAAATGTTAATAACGAAGATGCCGGCAGCCTCTCACTCAACTGTTCACAGGCTGTAGACGTTGCAAATGGGAATTTATGGAAGTGATAACTGTCCTTTTTATGGCCCATGAATTCCAGATAACAAAGCGCATCTTCGTACAAGTACAACAATGCCCTACAGGACCTGCCTATAGGCTTACATCTTAAGTTGTTGCTCTTTTATGCACTTAAAGAGGATTACAGAGGTTCCTGTTAGCATAAAACGAAAAACTTGGCAAATATTCTGCTTCTTCGCGGTGTCCTATTTATTTTTTATTCATCATCTGTTTGATGCCTAGTAGCTACATTTGGATGACTATAACTTATAAAATCCATAAATTAGGACAGGACTCGTGAGAAATGACATACTTTCCGCACTTATATCAAAAAGTACTATATTACTTCTGCGAACTAGAGACGGCATATCATACCTCATGTGTCTTTATTACACTGGCCCTCTTGCTCTTCACTCCAAAACAGAATAATGCCTTTGAAGCAGGAGTGAAAACCTCCCTAGGACTTTTGTGCAGGAGAGGTCGCATGATTCTAGCGGCAATTGTTTCTAATTGTTCCTAAGGTTCTCTGGATTCTGGAAGAGATCGCTTTTTAGCGATAAGACCATTTAATATGCTGTTTGTTATGGTCTTTTGTTTTGGTGCACCATATAAAGAATATTGTACTATTGTTTTGTTTCATTCCGCCTCGTGACCTGATGCTTGTTTATCACTTGTTAGCTCAAAAAATAAGCTAATACGATATTGAAATGATATGTTGATAACTTTCATGTTTACAATTCCGCGACGAATAATGTTGAGTGAGATCTTGTCCGACGCTCATGAATGCTAAGAGATCTTCTGGTTCACTGGGCAGAATTTATTTTGCGGGGCGGTATAACATTATCGGAATATATACCTTGTCTCAATATTATTTACAAGTGTCGAAAAAGGGGATTGCACTACCAATGAACGTATTTTGAATTTGCCGCCATTTTCTAGTGCCATTTTCGGCTGGCCAAACTGGTATTTTTGCTATCTACACTGATTAGGTTTTTAATCATGTTCCGTTTAAGAGATATGAAAGAAATGTCGTAAAATCGCTCCTTAAGGCCACTGAAACGAAGTCAGAAGTTGCTCACTCTGCGAGTACCAAAACTTGCCCTTCCGGCGGGGCTTAGCCAGCGTCTAGAAAGAGCACGCGTTATGCGATAGAGAGAGACGAACCGATGCAGTGCGTTCTGTGCGTTCCATCCTGTGATCGGACCCGAAAATCAGTTTTGTTACAAAGAGGAACTTCTGTACGTAATATATATTACTTATTCTGTGGCGGGGTGGAGCGGGCTTTTATAAACAAATAGAATTGTCAATTCATGTCATCTGAAGCGGAACTGAGAAAAGCTCAATTTCTCACACCTCTTCGCTCCAGAGAACAGGCAGCCTAAGGCTTTTAGCCTTAATTGGGCACGTGTGCAGTTACCCCGTTAATATCTTCAATGTGCGGTGTAGCCGTCATTCAGTATTGATGGCAGTCATTAGCTTGAGGCTTGGCCGATTCGCACCGTGCTCCCTCACACTCATTGTGGATTAGAGCAGCGGTCGGCAACCTGTTAGCAGCCAAGGGCCGCACTTTGTTATTAATTTGTGACTTTATACGATTCTGAATAATAAAGACCTTTATATACAAAATAGCCAGGGAGGCTCGCGGGCTCGGCGGCCGACCGCTGGGTAGAGGTTACCGATACCGATACAGACCACATTTTCGACATACCTAGATACAAATCCATTTAGACTTCAATAATTTATATTCACTTCATGAAGGATAACATTTTTATTGACAATAATAAATAACAACAATAGAATATAAGGCTAGAATGGTCTAAGCGTGATATGGCAGCTTGTAAAGGCGTGACTTATGGTATGGAATGGACTAGTTACCATTTACCATTACCACCATCTTAATCATCATACCATTAAAATTGTACATATACCTTTATTTTGTAACCCTGTACCTCTTTGTCTTATTTTGTGCAATAAGGTGTTTACATATATATATACATACAATTGTACTACTTGCGGGGAGGATAGTAATTTGTGTTCAAAAACTAACCGGCGCGGGCGATTGGCCGCCAGTATCATATCATCTGAGCCCGGACAGCGTTGATCACTGGTCCATAGAGTCAGATAACTAGGTTAGGCCTGGCAGGTCTAAAGCGGGCGAATCAACACACGCGTAATAAATTCAGTTATGCATGCGCACGGTCAAACAAAATCTATTACCTAACTAGAATCTACTCGGTAGTCACATGTCTAATTGGGTGATGGTAGCAAGGGAGCGTCCTTAATAAAGAAGACCTATATCCGAAGAAGACCTATATCCGAAGGCTGACGGCATAAAATATGTGCTTAATGATGATGATAAACTGATAATTTGGGACCTACTTGAACATTGTACCGACTGGCTTATAGTAGGTAGGTAGGACTTCTGTCTAACATTTATACATCAGCGTCACCGTTAGCCAGATGTCGCGTTTCACTGTCAACGAATGGATGGCACCAATTTACTTGACGAGAAACGGGCGTTTGAAAGCTAACACTAAAATATTGGGCCAAAGTCTCTCGGGCCTATATCCGATTGGATGTGGACATTTCTGCTGTGTTACAGCAATAGTTCGCCCGGATGATGGATGGATGATGTAAGTTTGAATAGTAATAGAATGAAACCGGCCAAGTGAGAGTTGGATTCGCACACGAAGGGTTCCATACAGTCAAGAAAGAGACGCCAAAAAACACGTTTCTTGAATGGGGACCTCTTTTTATTTAGTTTTTAGTACTTGTTGTTAAGCGGCTTAAGGAATGCATATTCAATGAACATATCAAGCATCTAACTATTACCATTATTAAAATAGGAAAAAAAATCGAAAAAACGTTTCTTATATGGGGATACAAGAAACATATTTTTTTTCGATTTTTTTACCCTACCCTTTTATTTTGTTCTTATTTTTTTTTTATAGCGGCAATAGAAATTTAATACACATTATGTGAAAATTTCAAGTTTTTACCTATTACGGTTCAAACGATAATGCCCTGTGACCGACGGACAGACGGGCAGCGGAGGCTTAGTAATAGGGTCCCGTTGACATCCTTTGGGTACGGAACACTAAAAATAGGCCTAGGGCTAAGGGCTCTTGCAACTAATGGCTACGATGCGAAAAACTTATTAGTTGTTATCTGGGGGCACGGTAGTGCCCCCGCCAAGTCGAGCAAAACAAACGCACGGCCGTACCATCCTTTTCTCGAATACTGTTATCAGTACCTCTAGCACAACTGTGACACGCGACTCTATGTCGCGCGACAAATGCTACCTATCTCTTTCCACTCAATATCGTGTGACAGTGACAGGTGATGCTCTGTCGCGCGAGAAACGAAGTCGCGGCCAGTTATGCTAGACGTACTGGAAGCCCACGACGGAAGTCGCGCGATAAATAAAAGAATCTCTCTTACATTATAATCCGTCGTGCGACAAAGTCTTAACACCACACCACAGCCCCCTGGCCAGTTTCTATATATATATATATTATGTACAACTATTCTCACCTAAGACTGTTAAAAACAGTACCTATATCTACAGCGCCAAAACCCTGTTAAACAAGCTAAATTCCAGCTTGTTACATGCTAGGAATTTAGTGCTAAAATGAACCCTTTCCTACTTCTAATATATGATAGTGAAATAAGTACACAGTTATTCGGGGCGGGCGCACTACACTTTCCTGAGAGCATTAATTAATAGTACCTAGCCAGGAAATTTTACGGAACTCGACTATTCATACAATACATACTTAATTGTATTGGGCTCTTATTATAAAACGTGCAAGTTCTAGAATAATATGACAAACCAAACAAACGAATAAGTCGTAGTTAAGTCAGCCATGTAAGTTTCCATTGTTCGATGCCATGAATGCAAACAAACATATCTTGGCATGGCTTTGTCTGTCGAACAAAATCCAAAAACTGAATTGACAAAAAGATATCTACTAAGAAGAAAAAGAAAGAGAAGAGACGATATGCACCTATTTAATTATTGGACCTGATCACAAAATTTCACGAGTATCGGTTGAGAGTTGAGAAATGCGACTTGTAGAAAAGAACGGCCGGACAGACATACAAAAGCATTTTAACCAAAGCTAAAAGGGAGATACTTCCCTCGCGCATCGCGGTCGCTTAGTCAATAAATAAAAATGAATCTCCGAAATGTATCTCGTTAATCGCCTGGGGTATTTGCTATTAGATTCCCTTAGGCGTATCGTATTAAATTTCTCATTCACTCTCCTATGAAATTTCCGTCTCGATTTCGGTCACCACTTCTTATCTCGGAAGAGTGTGAAATGGTTCTTCCAAGATAAAAAGTGTTCTAATGCCCGTCCATTCCCGGATCTCAAACTATCTGCCTACATTCATCACAACGGTGCGTGGTTTAATCGTGAAAAGATAGAAAACAGATAAACAGAGAGAAAGAGCTATTTTCGCAATTATAATATTAATACAGTATAATGTATAACACGGAAGCAGGGATTTTATGAAATAAATAAAAGAATCCAATTTAGCCTGGGTGGTGTGTAATTTCCATTTTAAATACGGCCGCACAAAATGTATCAAAGACTCGCCCCCAGCTTGTGACGGCCATCAGTGGCCGAGCTATGACCGCCACTAGTAGCGCAATGTGCGGAGCAGACTACGTTTGTATGGAGGGCGGAGTTTCCGGGTACCAGTAACTCATGCCTGTCGAGGTATCGGAACCTCACCTTGCTTGCAACAAAGTCATCTGAAAATTTATTACATATCCACCTCACCTACTCGGCCTTGCCTACTTTGCTGAATACTGTTTACACTTTCCGATGTGACAGTAGAATAACCTTATTATTACTTTGTGATTAAGAAGTGGGCGAAGCTCTTTCACCCACCCACACCATTTTATCCAAAAAAAGATAATTATATTGGCTCGCATTTGAAAGGCGCTGCCAATGCCAACTGGTGCCGCCAATCCGAATCTTGCTCTATCATGCTGAGGCCACATTAACGGGAATTGCCGCGATTATCGCGATGAAGGACGATTAACGTTAGTGTAGTCACGACTTACTATACTTGACAATCTTGACGTTGACATTTATAACCAATTGACAGCACGCTCATTTATTTCAGGTCTAATAAGTTTCCTTTACTGCCCGCATAGTGTATATTTTGTTCATTTAGTGCTGCCACATGGCTGCCACCAATAGGGACTATATATAGTTCCTGCACGTTCCATAGAGCTGTCTAAAAAAGTTTTTTACAGTTACAAGTCATGAATATCGATATATTTTACAAAGACTTCCTTTATTACTCACCCATATCTACTACTTGTACTACTTGCCATACACTATTTGTGGGCCATTTTTTTAAAGTTGTACACGTAACTTTTTTTTTAGATCTGAGAAATTTTACATCATTTCTACTCAGAATCACGCGTACTATCGTCTCTGATAGGAGAAAAAAAGTGTCCGTAACGTGTCAGTACCCGACTATAAGGTTCCATTTAGACAGGGCGTGAACTCGTATGCGAGTTTGATTACATTGCGATTAATCGCCGCAATGAAATGAAAATCGCATACGAGTTCTGCCCCCGTCTAAATGGAGACTAAGTACAGACGAGTTAATTTACATCTACACACTTATGGGAACAAAAATATCTGAACACGACCCTAATGTCAGGAGCATAAAAGCGTTTTCAGATATTTTTGTTCTCTTATTATGTAGACTGTACAAGTCTACTGAGTATAATTTTACTGCGTCCGCAGATATTCTGGATGAGGTACTGGTAAACCGGGGTTACTTTAAAATGCAGAGGTGACTTTGCAAAAGCAGTTTTTCTGTTATATAATCGATTTTTCCTTTACTAAACTCAATATTATACGAAATAAATTTGGTTGATTCTGCAACTAACTATTAAACTACATCCAAATAAAGAAGTATAAATACCATGTTATAACCATATTAAATCTATCAAAGTAGCCCCATTTTTTCCTAAAGTCACCCCGTTTTACGGTAGTAAACAAATTTGACGTTAATTCCCCTTTGTACCTATTCCGACTCCGTCTGTGATCTATGAATGAGCTGAATCAAGGTTATGATAATATTTATGCGAAAACTCACAAATTATAACACTTTCAGTTCATTGAAACGTATTTTTTTTGTTAGTTCATCCGGTATGGCCGAGTTCTTAGTCGTTAGCCATCAATTGCCGAAAGATTTCATAAAAAAACATCTAAATATATTTTTCATCACACTTGCTCGAAAATGGTGTCATTACACGTAGGTTTTGCGGGCGGTAAATGAGCTATTACGCCCTAGGGCGTAATGGTTTTCTTTTTAAATTTGAAACGCTGGTTCTGTTTTACTCTTATTTGTCATGTTCACAGGAAACGCCAACTTACTTTTTTTAACTTTTATCACTGAAATATTTATTTAAAGAGAACTGTTATTGCAAATACATGTAAACCCATATTTCTGTAACATTAATTAAATGTTTAAATAGTGTATTTCAGTATTTTGAAAATATAAAATCAACCATTTTAAGTCTTTACCGCTATGGTTTCCGAACGTGACTTGAGATTCGCATTGTCTATGGATATGTCACTGTCAGTTTTACAATTTTATTTAGGTTAAGTAAGGTTATTTTAATCAGATTTCCTCACAAGTGTGATGAAAAACATTGTGTGTGCCACGGGCGGTAAAGGAATTACAAACTCGTGTTATTAAAGCCCTCGGCTTCGCCTCGGCCTTGTAACAAACACTCGTTTGTAATTCCTTATTTACCGCCCTTGATACACAATGTACTATTTAGTTTATCTTCAACGTACTAATGACATCTAAGTATCCCTTGATGACTGTCAATTCCCAACATGCTAAAGTGTTACTACGATAACTCTGCAGTGGGGTAGGTGGTAACACCTGCATTTAAAAGTCACATTTTCATAGAACTTTCAGTTTTAAATGACGGTGTTGCCATATACCCTACTTAAGAGTTATCCTAGTCGCAATTTAGAAACATTAGCCGTATTTATTTCCTCACCTAACTTGCACCTAACCTTACCTTTTTAAAAAGTTTTGTGGGTCGAAGTTAAAATTAAGTAGCTAAGCGTAAAAAAGTTGTTACCGTACAAGCACGCGCAAATAATGGCCACCGCGGAGTTTTATAATGCATAAGGGGCACCTGGATTTCCCGGGTAAACAAGCTTGCATTAAAATTCATAATCATTTAGCAACACAAAAATTAAATCCGCATGTAAAGGTAAGAGTATAACCTGAAACCAAAATATTAATGATATAATAAATGAGGTTGATAACCTACGTGCGGCTTCTATATGGATGGAATAATAAATTACAATAATGAAAAGTGCCAGAGACGTACAATCCAGGTAGGGTTGCCAGACGGTCGGGAATTGGCGGGATTCTCCCGGTTTTTTGTATGTCCTCCCGACTCCCGACAAAAAAGACAATCTCCCGACAAACGACTTCATTTTAAAACTTAGTCCGAGCCACTCAAGGTGGTCCGGCCAGCCAAAATTTCTGCTCTTTCAGGCTAAAAAAAAAGCTCGCGCGTCGAGCCGCGCGGGGCATCTCCCGACCAAAGTCTCAAAATCCCGACATATTGTGTCCTGCTCCCAGTAATAGGGTAATTCAATCTGGCAACCCTAAATCCAGGGGGCAGTGAGTTTTCCACCTTTATTAACGGAGCAGGTAATCCCATTATGTCGGCCACAAATCTACCGCGAACTCGTGCGATATCATCATATTTCATCTCTGTCCGGCTCGTTGCAATTTACAACAACAACCATTAACGTACTAAGTATACCTATAGTAATGAAAGTTAGTACCTAATGTATACTTTTATTTTAATTTAGTCTAGAGACTCTTACTGGTTTGGCTTCTGCTAAAAAGTAACGCCGATCAATCATGGTAGGTAGACCATAAATTAAGGTGATACGAGTCGGTCGGCTCTCTATACATACATACAGAGGGTCATCATTATTTGCTTCCTTCACAGCTTTTTTACACAACGGGAAAGCCAAAAACAACGAATTTACTCAACAATATTTTCTAAGCGTATGTACCCAAACTTCTGATTATTAAACCAAAACTAATTTGCCAAATGCTTACAACAATTCGGGTACTTGCATATTTAACAGTTACGTAATACCTCTAACTCCGTGTAATCATTGGCAGTTAATAGAGCAATGCGTTTGATAAACATGAAAAATACCTAAATTATAACTGTTGGCTTTCTAGATTTTTTGCCCAGAATTACACATATAATTACCTACTCTGACTTTACACTTATTTTACAAACCTAAACCTTCATACTTAATTTGAAAAGTACTTTACTAACGGTCCTAAATGCCGTGCCGGGAGCTATATACTAAAAATATTTGTTTCTATTAAATAAATAAACTGAACTCGAAGCCACGAGCCCTGCCCTCTGCACTAAGCTTTCTTTGAAAGCAGTTAATTCATTGTTGCGAAGTTCTATAAAGTCAACAAACTACGTAACACCGTACCGGCTAAGAATTATTAATTAACTAACCTTCGCAAAGAAAAGCGTTGCAACCAGTCTTGTTTTTAAAATGAAACATTATACGCATGAAAAAAGGAAATGAGCACAATACATTTTCGCGAAATAAAATCGGTTTCCTTATTTTTTTGTCGTTCCGGATAAAGTTTCATCATTTGTCAAATCTTTGCGACAAGAGGCCCGAATCATTTGTATTTCGTCCATTTGTGCCGATCACAATACAATAGGGTTGTCCAATCTTGGAACGAAGAAATAAAGGGACCAGTAAAATGCATATCTGGTCGTGTACCTATAGTATAGACCAGGGGCTCCCGATCTTTTTCAGCCCGTGGCGCACTTACAAGGTTAGTACTTCGTCACGGCGCCCTACCAGCCCTACCCTAGTTCGCTCAAAATAGGTATTGTTGCTTTATAGGTACCCGCGAATATTTGTGGTTTTAGATAATGATTTGGGTGTATTTTCAAAAACGTAATTTCGCTGTCATGACATATTGGCGAATACTGAGAAGATTCTGCCTTATTAGAATTGGACTTTTGGTTACAATGTAGAATCAGTCAAGGTCTAACAAGTAACCAACGAATGCCAGTCCAGTGAGGAGGAATCTTTTAAATATTGGTGGCCAGAGAAATTACGCCAGCGAAAATACACCCATAGAGGATCGACTCACGGCGCCCCTCTTTACTTTCTACAGCGCACCAGGGCGCCGCGGCGCACACTTTGGGATCCCCTGGTATAGACCGATATTGTTATGAGAAATGCTTGATTGGATTATTTAGGTAGGTATTTACGTTATGAGCAGATAAAATTATAATTTTTGGCCATAGTATTTCCGTACTACCTATGCACATATAGGTATTATAAAAATGAAATATCTGTAGATTAATCCATGAATGCTGTATATTTCACACCTAGGATGGTAAAATAAAGATTGACCCAGATTGCAGCTGTCTGTAGTTACATAAACATGCGATCTGGAGCCTTCTCTATTCTCGCCGTGGTGTGTACACGATTTACACCTTCCCCTGACCATAAAGTGGGCGCGGCCAGCGGTCGGAAAATGCCATTTACGGCTTGGGATGAACTGAAGTCAAAGGAACTATGAAATTTGGCAAGTAATACCGTATCTACAAGTACCTATAGGGAAAATCTGGAAACGATTTATTTGTAGTTAAATCATAAAAAAAATTGTGTGTACTAAGGGAATCAAAATACTTTAATATATTTTATGCCACACCTGGCCGTAAAGTGGCTTTTACCGCACGCTACACGTACGGAAAAAGGGGGTTTCTGGCCAAGTGTAGACATAAAATGATGTACACAACACGGAAGGTAATAAAGAAAGCCTAGTTGTGTAATGAACTATACCTACACATTTGTACGGAACCCTCTGGGGGCGACTCCGATTCGCATACTTGTCCAGTTTTACTGCTTGACTGAATGACTACATCTTTACTGAACGACTGTACTTTGATGAATCTAGTAATAACGCATTTACGTATACAGGGCGACTTCAAATTGGTAATACATAACACTTGATTATGGCTCAGTTAATGCCATGTAGTGTAACACATTAACCCCTAACCTAACTACGTTAAAATTTGCTGTATTTAATTATTGCTAATTTTCTAACAAAACAAATAATTAAAGTCCTAAAGTGTGGTTACACTCCATTAAATACCTAAGTGTCATACCTGTCACTCGTATTTTCTTTGACATCTGACAATTACTAATCAAAACACATTTTCTTCATAAATATTGTGGCATGTGATGGATAACCAAAGAGGAAAGTGTTCATTTGAAAATATTTAAACCTCTTTGTTTATTATCATGGTAGGATAACCATGTTAAGCCAACAAAAATGAGATAAATTAATAATTAATACTTCTGATTATTTTAAAAGTATGAGACTTAATTGAGGGGCTAAGTTTAGGGGATATGTATGTAAAACATTCATTTTGTATTACCAATTCGCAGTCAACCTGTAGGTACCTATGTAAATACGATTTTGTTTTACGCAAAACTAAGTGACGTATGGATCAAATATTTGTTTTCGAACTCTTCGCGCCACCGTTTACAAAAATATATGAACGATATAGTTCATAAACTGAACCCAACAGATATTATGATTGATGATGATGATTGTTTTTTATAGACATACTTCCGGTAACTTATTGCTACAACAGTATTTGGGTAACTTAAAAAGAACTGAAAGTTCTCATTAATCATCATAGTATTTTATGTCTTAAAGTTTTGTTCAATAAATCTTAGTTTTACTTATTGGTCAAGTTTATATTATAGACAAATGGAGAACAATAAAATACAGGCTGTACTAATATTTAATAGATTTATTTTTATATTTATGGCAAAATAACAAAGATGGTGCAATTTCACTCAGTGTAAAACAACAACTACACACTAATATACAAGCCAAATATAATATTAATAAAGCAGAGTTGCAGCCGTTTTGCATCCAATGGGTCAATTGTTTTATGTGCACACAATTCACATTACCATAATTATTCCTATGTCCATAATTGTCACCTACTTAGACAATGCAAAATTCTAGCCACGCGTTATCATCAGTAATATTTAAGTCACAATCAAATACATTTAATAATAATTAATTGATGATTTGCTAATTATATAAAAAACTTCTATAAACAATCTATAAAAAGCATATTTTTAACGTAAAATCAATTTTCAAGCACTTATTCTTAATAATTATTATGACAATATCGACAAGAGTCACGTCAATGAAAATAAGAGATCTGATTCAGAATAAATATTATGTACCTATCAGGTACAACTCACAGTGCTCAACTACAGGTCACCCTTACCTATAGATACTATCTTCCTTTAGTTGGACACTGAATTAATGTTCACAAAAGAAACTTAAGTTGAAATTATTACCGAGTTTTATTGCGGATATTTTGGTCAGTCCTAAAATGAATTACCCTATTGTTACACAATTTTAAAATAAATAAGTTCATTCATTTTTGAATATTTATAACGTTTACTGTTATTTTACACTGAAAGAACTTGCCCGTCTTCATATCACTTAACAATAAAACGATTTTACACATATTAATCATTAACAGCAAAATATATACCTAATACGTACACTGGTCGCTTCGTTACACAATCAAAAGCCACGGAACTACGTATATACAAGCACATTCATTACATTGGATAGACCATTACACAATTTGTCATAAAACACTAACAGAGTCACAACATCAATCATTTGAGTTTTCGTTGAAATTCGTTTATAATTTCTCATAACACTTTAATTGACAGATTTAATTGAAAGAAAATTACATCACAATTATCAAACCACTTAAAGCCATAAAAATCTATATGCATAAGGTTTAATTCTGCGTAAATATGATGCGATTTCATAAACGTGATACAAATAAATTTGTTGCGTTTGTGGCCTTTTACAAATACAACAAATTTATTTAAACTTAACGTACCACAAAAAACTTGCGCGTAGGAGTGAGTAAAAGCTGAAGTTAATTTAGTAGTATACGTTAAATAAGTTATTCCATTCAAAATGTTACTTCAGATTACTTAAAACTTCGGTGTAGAAATTTAACAGAGTTAAATTACTTGGTACTAAGCTCAATTTGTATTGTATTTACTCAATATTTTTTCGTATTAGGAGTTATGCTACCTTTCCAACTACATACTTCTTCTACCTTTAAAATATTTCTACCTCTGCTATCTTGCCAGTAAAATGGCCTAATATTGGTCGTTCGCTACATGATGGTCCATTCGATTCAGCCCCTCATTAAAACTAAGCGGACGATGTGAGAGAATCTCAGAATCTCAGAATAACAATAATAGAATATACACAAACTTCGTTCTATAAACTTTGCAGACTTTCGAGGACTCCTGAATTAAAAATCTTGTGAAGACAAGCATGGCAATTAAGTTTCATTAAATATCAAAACATGAAATTCTTGGACTGACAGGACAGTGGTATATGATATACAATCGCAGACACACTGAGCATAAGTAAATCTTATTTATTACAATGGGACAAGGTCTTCGAATGGGTTCAGTGTCTTCATTTGTACATGAATATCAATGTAAACAAATTATTATTCTACAATTTTTGATTAAATTTGTATTTTCATCGGAATCTCACTATTTTTGATGCAGTTGCTCAATACCACAGGCGGTGTTTTTTTTATTTGGGATCACAAAGTTATAATACAATAGCAATGCAGTATGTGCAATTTTTTCCCCTCCTTTTTTGATGCGTTGAAAAACCTTTCTAAATTATATACGTTAAGCCAAAATTTCACCTTAAACACGTTTATTGTTGTCTCTAACTACTAAAAAGTATATTAAAACTTCACAAGTAGGTATCTAACACGATTGATCCATAACAGTGTCACTTTCCCGCGTAAAAACTTCATCTTCAATTCCTTCGACTCTAATCGAAACGATCAACAAGATAATATAAGGCCCAATTTCCACAATTTTAGCACCGTTTTTCGTATTTTTCAGTCTCTGCTTTAAAACCCCAATATAACCCTGATCACTAACTTTTAACATCGTTCCATATTTTTTTAACACTTGTAAAAATTTAGATTTGACCAATGCAGTAGGAGTCGTAAAAATATCGACATAACACACTTATTATTAATGAAATCGTCAAAAGCTTACCTAACATACATAACTCTCACAACAACAGCAAATCAGCACTAATTAAAACATAGGTATTACACATAATATTATTCTAAAAATAAATTGTTCTATTTGTATCTAAACGATCTTCTTAATATCATCTTTGGTATAATTATTTCATATTTCGTGTGGCCAGTCTCACTTTTGAGCCGTTGATCATCAATACAGATACATTTTTAAATAGAATTATATGGAGCCCCCCATATAGAATCAATATGGATATATTTTATAGCTTGTTTGGTAAAATTAATATATTTTGGATTTTTGACAAACAATCGACCTGGACGCATTTCTTAACGGCTGGCCAGAATTTGCTCGGAGCCGGGACGATTGGAAATCAAGGGAGGAGGCCTTTGCTCAGCAGTGGGACACTACAATAGGCTAACAAAAAAAAAAAATATTTTAATATCAAAGTCAGACTGGTCACACTACGAGGCTAAAGTGGTGTAAAATCATTCTTACATTGACTGCAGAGATTTTCTAGTACAGTTGGACTAGCGAAATTAAATAAGTAGACATAATCCTTACCTCAGGAACTCACCATAGACTAGCGTGTCAGGCATTCGCGTTTAGGGATTTGACTATTTAGATTTTGCAATCCTTCATTAATTACTATTTCATGAATATTGTCAGGGACTGAAGAAAGCTATTGACAAATGTGACTGTCCATCAGAAAAGGGACCTTACTGCAACGCCATAAGAACCCTTTTCTGATGGAATACCAATATTGTTTCATATCAACCTTGTAAAATCTCTTGAGTGTAGGTATTTTTGCATAATAAATATGTATATTATAAAGTTATGTATTATTATTTTCACACGTTTACCTAATATTCTAGTCTATGAGAAGTTAATCCAAAAAATAGATTATCCTAAATTGCCTTATAATTAGTTGTGTAATATTACATAATTTGTACAGTTTTAAAATTCTTTAGCAAATATTTTAAATAAAATTTAGGTACTTTCTGCTACTACCACACAGCAATATAGACATAACGCGCTCAGTAGAATAAAAAATAGCGTATGGAAATGATCGCAGGGAAATGCGATATCTATTAGAATATTTAAGCCTCCAATGAAGTAGGGCGGCGACCTAGCCACATTCCCCTCGGCCGTTTAACTCTTACCAGATATAGGGTAAGCTATCCGTTTATAGACAGCCAAAATACCAAACGTTGGCACTTGTTGTACAATTATCGACAATACTGAAACAAAATTGAACGTGCTCATAGAGGCATGTCAATACGAGTTTAACTGTTTACCTTACAGGCTTCATTGTTCGTTTATAATTTAGATTATTTGTGCTATACATTTATTCCGGCAATAAAATAGAAATATACACTCATAACACTCATATATCTCACTCATATTACTCAATTTTTGGCCCTAAACATATCGAGGGTTTCAGGCCAAAGGCGTATACGCAATAGTCCTACTATTGCGTATACGCCCCTTTGGCCTGAAACCCTCGATATGTGATGACACGACTGAAGTAAACCAACAATGAAGCCTGACAATTGTTATTTTTTTGTGTAACTTTGGTCATTAAATTGAAAAAAAGAGGTTATTTTTTACACACTTCGACATTTTCTTAAAAGCGCCAAGCCAATCAGCTTATACCTAAGGACAATTATTAATATTAACAATTAGATCTCATTCAACGTTTAAATTATATTGCAACTATAATCTCCCCAAGTCACTCATTTCAATAAAATAATATGAGTAAAATCACTTACAAATAAATAAGATTAAAAAATGAAACTATGAAAAAGTTACAGATGAAAATGCTTTCAGGAACCACAAAATGATAATTATAAAAATGTATAACGTACTGCATGCACCAACAGTTGGTGCAGTTGTGCTACTAGGAAAACTTGAATCGCGTCATGTGATCTCGATATCGAGTATAAAATAATAATAATATACAAATTACAAAATATTTACCCGTAGGCTAGTCGTTCATGCACGCGACACAGTAACAACAAGTCTCAACAAATCTCAATAGTCCCAATAACATTACCCTCTACCAGCAAATCCGCAAATCAAAGCGGATATTTCTGACACATAGGTTTCATTCCGCGGCGATGCCACACGAAAAGTACACAAATACACCAAACACATTATTATTGAGACCATTCGTTAATCAGTGTGACATATTTCTGTACCTTGCGTCGATCGTCGCTGAAAGTGCAGTCAAGAAAAGTGGAAGTGGAACAGATTGCACAATCCAAAAACTATTGTCAGCTTGTTATCCGTTCACTTTCCACGACCACCACAGACCTTCGTCTGCTGTATCGCGTATATGAGCAACGGGCCTTATTTCTCCATTAGAATTATAACATCTCTCATTCATGTAAAGTTATAATTTTCCATTCTAAATAGGCAAGCGTTTACCTTAAAAACGACGCAAAACACGGCAAAGCAAGAATCATTAGCCAGCTTGAAGAATTTGCCATAATTAACTTTGCGGTTAAAAATATATAGACACATACGTTACTCATATAAATTGTACAGATCGATTCGCAAGAGCTGGCACGAATGGATTGAACGAAAGTAATGTCAGTTGTCACTGTTGAGTGACGTTCTTATACGGAAAGCTCCAAATATTTTCTAATACATAATATAATACGTAAATACGGCGCCAGTGTGCAGACAATGTTGCGATTGATTTATTTTTTTGTTCATAAACAATGCAGACTGATTTACAAAGTTATGAGACGAGTTTGTCTAAAGACACGATTATTGCTTATTGAATCAACCTGTATTTCATCATTTTGTGATGCACACATAAACATTATCATTCACTCATTCAATCCATTCGTGCCAGCTCTTGTGAATCGACCTGTACGTTTCTTGCTGTACACTCAATAACCAATTAATCTTCCAAAGGCAAGCCCGGCAGATTTGACTGAGACAACTAAATTAAGATCGCTTTACAACACCTACTCAACTAAACTAGTCCGATCGGATCAGTCTCAAACTTTATCAGCACCACACCTGGCCGGTTGCCGCGAAACAATCGTCCCTTACTTTCTCAACATCCAATCGGACCCTAGAGTTTGATGGAAAAAGCACTCTTGTTTAGAGGAAAAAATAAACATTCCCATAAAACTATTCACTCAGGTTTAAAAGTAAAGGGACGAAATGACTATTTTTCTCTTTATTGAATAGAGAAACCTATGTATTGTCACGGCAAAGGCTTAGATTGTTGCTATAAAGATAATGTTCAATAGCTTATCCACGCTATACTAATATTCCGTCTGACTATAACTCAGACACACTGCCCAAAAGAAAACAGAATTTATTAGTCTTATTACTGTGTAAGTTCGATAGAAACTTATTACCTTTTTCTTCAGACGGCAGCGTAACATTTCTTATACACCATTGGTATCACGCAGTGGGCTCATTTGTACTCCTCCATGAAACGTTTGCAGGTGTGGACTAGATTGATGAACGTAGGTCGTTGCTTGGGGTCCAATTTCCAGCAGATCTTCATGAGGTGCTCGTATATCTCCCAGGGGCAGTCTTTCGGGTTTGGGAAGCTGTGACAAAACAGGTATAACGTGAACTTGTTGCTTAAAATGTTTGAGGTTCCAACAGTATCGGTCAAATTGTCATGAATGTCTTGATTTACTGATACGGCTAGAACCGAAAGCTTTCAGGATTATGAAAATCTCTTTAAGCCTCTCTGCAGAGGCGAGACGTGGAGCAATACTGTTTCGAGTCAGCAGTTGCTATCCAAAGGTTGTCTGTAAGAGTTGGCTTTAGTGCGAAGACTACCGTGCAAGTATGTGAGCTGCAGAGGCATTATGGTTGCATTAATCGTCCAGAATAAGACATTACACCTAACAATATACAGGTCAGAAAGAAGTATCTCCTACCTATAGGCGTATCATCAAAGGCCCGAATAAGTTTTGTATTGCAACGAATACAGATGTTTATTGTAGGTATATATAATTTCACGAGAGTTGAGGTGAATGATTACACACACAGCTACATGAAGTACTTACTCATGTTCATCATTCAAAAAAAGTGAATGAATGAAATGAATGAGTGAGTAATAAACACAAGGCTATAGTTTAAACAAACTTTTTGGTCTATCTTGCAATTCACTGTTGAACCTGCTACCTATCGGTACGAAAAAAGAACAGTAATTTCAAAATCCCGCTGTCATTACATGACAGTATTGTTGTGTGTTGCCTCAACTTTCGTGAAATTACCTATATGTACAGAAAAGTGACTCACCAAGAGGCTCTCTCCTGCGGGCGCTCATCATCAAACTTGGGAACCTCGACGGTTGCGCGCGTGAATATCTCCCAGGCCGTCACCCCGTACGACCACACGTCGCTTTTCATCGAGAAATGGTAGGGCTTCACTGCGGACTCCGGGGCGTACCTAAACAAACCACAAACAATAGATAATCCGTTGTTTGAGTGAAGATTGTGGATCAGCAAACTTAGTAGACGTCCTAAGATTATATTTATTATCTATGACTATATTTGCTCAATGGTGTACTATTGATTATGATCCATAACAGAGAAATACATTAAAAAAACGGGAACACCCAAATACTCCGAATTATTTTATTCCGAATTTACTTATTCCGAATTTCAAAACTCCGAATTTCATAAATCCTAAAAACTAAAATTCCGATTATTGAAAAATACGATATTTATTATACCGAATTTCAAAAATCAGATTTTTCTATATTCCGACATTTATTTCTCCGAAAAATTAAAAGCTCGATGTACCTTTTGTCCGTAAAACGGAATTCCGATTTTCATTTGTCCGAAATTTCGTTACTAATTCGGAATTTTCTCATTCGGAGTTTTGAAATTTTGTAAACTCTTAATATTATTGAAATATGAGGCGCAGGTTTTAAAGTCTGAAGAAAGTCAGGACTTTTTTGACAAAATTTGATAATTATTTTTATAATTTTGCCTTAAAAAATACGCTACGTTCAAATAATAATAATGGCTGAGATAATATTGTATTTTATACGCATTGGAGAATATGTAACAAAACCCGAATCGGAGCACCCCACTATCCACGTGGTCTTGTCTGCTCTACCCCTAGAGTGTATATAGAAAGCCGGAGGCGCGGAGGGGGAGCAGCCCTCGCCCGCTGTAGCAAAGCAAAGCAAAGCAAGCCGAAGCTGCGAAGGCGAGCATTAGGGCCTGTGCTTTGATACGCAAGGGCGAAGGGGCTGCTCTTCCCGCAGCGGCGGAGCAGTTGCGGAGTCCGACCGACTGTTTTTAAGTCCTGTATCTACGTTTATCATTATTTAGTCAAAATTTTTATTTTTCGATATTTTGGAATTCGGAGTTTTGATAATCGGAATTCGTACTTTTGATGTATCGGATTATTATAGATTCGGACTTTTCATTGTTCGGTGTATGGAATCTCGGACTTTTGAAAATCGTAATTCTTACAGTTAGACGTTTTGTAATTTCGGAATTTTAAAAGTCGGAGTTATGAAAAATCGGGATTTTAATAATAGGAATTTTAATCCATTCGGAATTTTAAAAATCGGTATTTTGATATTCGTGATTGTGAATATCGGAATTAAGTTTTTCGTATTTATGTAGTGTACCCTAAAAAAACCGAACATTTGCGAGTTAGACTCGCGTGAAGGGTTCCGTACGTTCAAAACAATATAAAACAATTATACTTTATTGCACAGACTTCTTATAGGTTTTCCTGTAATCTATAGGTGTTGGCTTATTATCCATATTTTTTTCAAAATTCTACGTCCAATAGTTTCGGAGATAGAGGGGGGGGGGGCAAATTTTTGCCTATTTTCTTAAACAACTTCAAAACTATTGATATAAAAATTATAAAAAAATATATATTTGAGATTCTCACAGTGAGCCCTTTCATTTAATAATTATGTCAGACGATATAGTTTGCTAACTTTTTTTTTTATTTTCTAATTGACCACACAAAAGTGGCCTCCATAATTAAAATTCATATATTTTCGTGACATGTCCATGTTTGGGTCATTAACCTTAATATATGTACCAAATTTCAAATCAATCGGTTCAGTACTTTCGGAGCAAATTGGCAGTGACAGACAGACAGACACACGAGTGATCCTATAAGAGTTCCGTTTTTTCCTTTTGACCTACGGAACCCTAAAAATACATCAAAAATATCTATTCGAGTCAAAGAATTTCAAGCTTTATTTTGTCACGTAATAGGTACTGACCAGTTGACAGGCAAGAGTCTGAGCGTCTTGAGACGATAGTTGTCTTCCTCCCGCGGCAGTATGCGCGCGAGTCCGAAGTCTGAGATCTTGACATGGTACTTGTTCACCACGAGGATGTTACGCGTCGCCAGGTCTCGGTGCACGATGCCTTTGGATGACACGTGGTCCATGCCCTGAAATAGTGATTCGTTTAGTTTAACCTAATGGTAACAAATGTTATCAAGTATTATACAGACACCTGCCATGTTAAGATCTCAGCGTACCCTCAAAATGTGTTTACAAGCCCGTTACAATAAGTACATATCGAAGCCGGAAAGCAAACGTGTACACGTGTTTGCTTTCCGGCGTCGATATCACCTAATTATTTACATGTTACATAAATAAATGAGGAGGAAAGGTAAATGTGATAAGATTCAAAGTTAGCGTTGCCATGATATGCTAGCGATAGTAAAAATTACATAACGGGAGCAATAATTAATGTCAATAACATTACTGATACTTGGAAATTGTGTAAACAAAAGAGTGCTCTGACGACCACTCTTCTCTCTCACACATTTATATTTATCAATGAACAATTTAAGAGCACATGATATTTATTATGTCGCTTTCATCGTCCGATATTAATTTAGGTATAAGGCTAAAGTGCTCACTTAGTAGGAATAGTATAATAATAGGAGTATAGGCATAATAATAGTAGTATAGGTTTTCATGTTAGGGAAGTGACTACCTATCAATCTAACTGGAGATTTATAAAAGTATTAAGATTTTTCTTAGAATCGTGATCGTGAATTCTATAAAGTCGAATTTACAAGTGTGAGTACTAATGAAAATGTTCGGGATAATACTCACAGCAATGCGTTGAGCTATATCGGTAACCTTAGTTCTTCTACGGATCTCCTCGTTCCTGATTCGATCTCGAAGAGAAACCCCGAGCATAGCTCTTTCCATTGCCCTTTGAGCGAACTTGAGCCTTCTTATGAGGCCCATTGTAAACGACCACGTCTCTGTTCCATAAGTCATCACTGGCAACACACACTGGTCAAAGACTTTCATCTTGAGACACTGCGGAATTTGGGACGAAAAGATGTTGCGTAGCTTACCGAACGCTGCCCAGCCGAGCAAAGCACCACAAAGCCGACAATCGTGGAGATCCTTGGGGAAGGCCTATGTCCAGCAGTGGACGTCTTTTGGCTGAAATGATGATGATGATGATGAATACTCACAGAAGCGATGTCGAGACAGTACTTGAGTAGATGCGCGGTGCGCAGCTTATCGCCCTGGAACTTGAGGTAGTAGTTGAGCGAGCCCTCCTCCAGGTATTCCATCACGATGAGCACGTCGCTGCCGCCCACCCACGAGTAGCCCAGGATCTCCACGATATTCACGTGCACCAGGGACTGAGGGGAACAGAAAACGCGGTACTACATTACCGAGAATACATGACTTGTACCATATTATAATCTTAACATATAAAACTACTACAGGTATTTTTATGAGTATTTTATTAGAAGAGTAAAAATTTGAAAATTATATGCCACGAATGGCACATCATTTTTCGGTGGCACAATTGGTATTGCGCCCGTGTTGGCTCGGAGAGCCGTTGGAGACGCAGGTTCGAAGCCTGCCCGAAGCATGTTTAGTTTAGTTTAGTT
The DNA here is from genome assembly GCA_947034925.1 of Eudemis profundana. Lineage (NCBI taxonomy): Eukaryota > Metazoa > Arthropoda > Insecta > Lepidoptera > Tortricidae > Eudemis > Eudemis profundana. The sequence continues at coordinate 11,094,015 of OX344811.1, forward strand.
TAGTTTATTTCATCTCAAATTAAGTTTACATTACTATTCGTAAAGTGATCGTTAATTTTTTTTTTCTACTCCTGTACTGTTATCTGCCTTTTACTTGGTCACGAACACTAATATAAGAACATACATAATATGAGTTCAGAGAAGTCTATACTCTATTCCCCATAACAGCACTAGTGTCGTTATAGTCACTTTACGTTATTACTAGCAGCCACAGACTTCTAAATCTAGGTTAAACTTAGGTCAAGGATTAAGCGCTCAATTTTAACTTTACGGTAAAAATGCACAACTACCAACTTAACAAACAATTAAATTCCTACGGTTTTTAAGAAAAACAAAACATTCCAAACTAAATTCATTGATGCCAACATAATAAAAGTATTTTTAATTTAAGTATATTTTAAATTAAAAAAAAAAAGTTTACCATAGACACATACTGTCAGTCAAACGTCATATTTGCCTTGTTTCCAGGTTATGATTAATTTTGTATTTTATAATTTAAAACCTAGTCGTAGAAAAAGTATTGTATGCAACGTTGTATAATTAAGTCAAAAAACGCTCATTGCGTCTCTATTTGCGATACTCGCCGCATTCGCGGCTCGTATCGCAACTCACGCAATTCGCATTTTTTGAACCCACTTATACAACTGTTGCATAAAATACTATTATGATTATTATTGTATAGATATTTAAATATCTATCCAATAATAATCATAATTTAAATACTTTACACAATTTACACTTTTTGTAGGTATACGTATACAATAGTATACGTATACCTACAAAAAGAAATAAATTAACAAATAAACAATTTTGTACCATTAAGAGTACACATCAAATGAAGGGATGTTTACAAAAACAACATAACTGCCTAGACTGGTTGACACTTATAGGGGAACATTTTTAGTGACAGTAGGTGTCAACCAGCTTAGTTAGTTATGTTGTTTTTGTAAACATCCCTTCAAATAATTACAATAATATTAATACAATAAATAATACAATGTCAATGTAAATTCTTACTAGCTAATTCAAAATAATTACAAAATAAATTCTAGTACTAGGAAGTACATATCAATAACCAAATATTTAAATCGGCTATGTCAAAATCAATACACATACATTACAATTTCAAAATAATTATGTCAAAACAAGAAAATCAAATAAAATACCAATAAAATAACCTATTTAATTAATTCAATATATTCTTTAACCAAGTAAAGGGACTTTTCCAATAAATGGTTCTTCAGTCGGTGCCTATATATTTAGGATTCGTTAGCAGACGTTAATGCTATAAAAAAACATGTTTTTATGAGCCTACTGTGTCCTACCCCCTTTTCTTCCATTACTCTCGGGTATAAGCTTCGCTTGACCAGATTACACATAGCGGGATTATATTGGATCATGTTGCCTAGAGGGCGGAGGGTTCGGGGAGCTTATTTTCTAAAGGTCAACTCCTGAGGTGGTGAAACGGGAATGAAAGCTTGCATGAAAAAAAAATGGAAAATCCGTGGTAGTTTCGCAACTCAGGAACTAACTATACATAGACAATTTTCACCAAAAATCTCTTTACTGTAACGGCACTCTTCACCTACTAAGTCTGATACTTGTGGTTCCCCTATTACTTATGGTAAGTTTCGTCTTGCCTTTCCAGGTTTTTTTTTAAAGCCTGACAAACTCGCGACCCATATTGGGCGTTGCGATACGGACCCGGTGGTTGGCCGTGACGTTCCCTGGGGTCGAACCAGGTCGCTAGCCGGAGTGCCAGGTGCACCTTGAGTGGATCGGACTGGGCACCTTTCCACAGAAATATTTGGCTCCTCTCTGACGTATGTACGTACCTTCATGATCTCAAGTTCGTTCTTGAAGTCCTCGTATAGCGTGGAGTTGCGCTCGGCAGCGTTGCGAGTGAGTTTCTTCACTGCCACCTCTTTGCGATCCGACTCCTGGTTGTCGCACTCCATCACGCCTTTGAATACGTGCCCGTAGTTACCCTATACAAAGATAGCGTAAACTTACTCAAATGTAAAAAACAGATGGTATTCAAAACAACAGCTGTAAGGGGAAAAGGAAAATACATACTACTGGCATGATTGTACATGGATTAGACATCGGTCGACTCTAAAAAAACTGATAGATTCTTTGATTGACAGATGGAACTTGAAAGCAGCTAGCTACATCAAACATAGCTATGGACAATCAAACAGGGAAAAAAATTAAATAAACACTTTGAAATCAGTGCATCTGTTCTGAAGCTAGAATGAAGACAAAAGGAAATTCATAACACTGTCGACCGAGTTCAGCGACCGTGCAGATTATAAGGACCACACGTTACTGGTCACAGGCGGTGCCGAATTAACCACGTAGCAGATGTTGCAAATGCTACAGGCCCCGCGCATTGGGGAAATAACCACATTTTTATTTAAAAAACCGGACCGCGGTGCACTTTAAAAGTGCATAGAATCCGCTATTTAGTTTATTTTAACGAACTTCATACCCGGTGACGCATGAGTGGCGATCAAGACGAATCTAATGATGTATCATTTATCAAAATCGGTTGTACCGCTAAGTAGTTACGAGCGGACATAGTAATGGACATACATACATACAGGTTAAATACATAACCCTCCTTTTAGGCTTCGCCGCAGTCGGGCAAAAAGTTACGTTGTTTTGTGGCGTATAAAATTAACGGTCACTCGGTGTACGAGGGTATCTTACACCAAACCAAGGGCCTCGTTTTATTTGAATCTCGAATTTGCTTCAGTCTGCGCTCTGGCTTAATCCAGCCCTGGCCACAGGCACAGTATAATACAGTATTTTTTCTTCCTACAAAAAATACAGCGTGCACCGTGTACAAACACACTACAAGCAAAGATTTAAGAATACGCAAGAATGTTCCAGTATGGGCACACTCATACAGACGTGCGTCCGTGTATATACGTGTCGCGCTCTCCTAAACGGCCGAAACTGGACTACTTGTTTGTCTTTATACGTTATACCAGTAGTTCCGAACCTGGGGGTAATTACCCGTTTAGGGGTAAAATTAAGTTGTCTCAGGGGTGATACTCATATTAAGTCGTTTTTCTTTGAGTACTTTCATATACTTGTCTATATTGCCTATTTTTGGAGGGGTAACGATACAAATCTAGAGGGGGCCTGTGGGTGATGTGGTAATAAAGGTTAGGAACCACAGCGTTATACTCACGCTGCCGATCTTCCTGTTGAGCGTAACGAGGTAGGTCTTGCCCTGGCTGATGATGGACTCCATGAGGCGCGGCTGCGAGCCGGGCAGGCAGTCGTCGGCCGGCGCGCCCGCCGAGCTCAGCGAGCGCGCCGACGTGCCCGTGCGCAGCCCGCCCGGCAGCCCCAGCGAGCCCAGCGAGTGGAAGCTGTGGTTGTCGCCGTACTGAGAAGGAACGGCCAATGTCTAAATAATGTCACTACGAAGTAAGTAACACCTGGGGGTGTGTGATGAAATGAAATGATAGTACATTGTGCACCGAGGGTAGTAAGAAGGGGATTACTAACGAGAGTCTATTAGAAGCCCGACGCCGTAGGCGGAGGGCTTTTAATGACTCGAGTTTGTAATCTTCTTACTGCCCGTGATACACACAATGTTTTTCATCACATTTGCGAAGAAAAAAAATAAAACATAAAAATGAAATAAACTAAACGCACCCGCTAAGAGACAACTTCAACTGTCAACTTTTTCAATATAGTCTTCCACAGATAATGCTAAGAACTGCGTTTAGTTTTTAAACTTGACAGGCAATGTCGCCAGATTGTACCGATTTTCAAAATAAAATTTTAAACTAAATTAATTTAATTGCATTAAAATAATCGCAAAAACTACGGAAACAATAGTAAAATATACCATATAAGTTTTATTTTACACTAAAATTGGTTTTGTAGCCAAGTTTTGAAGATGTGAAATAGCCTTGGCTGATTCGAAACCTCCTTAGTCTGAAATGACGTACGACTTTTAAAACTAAACTCATAACTCCCGAGGGAGTTATAGATTTTCATACAGTTTTTCCTCCCGTGGGAGTTATAGATATTTGTAACCCACGGGGGATAAATCGGCTCGAGTTGGTCTATAAGCGCGCGTGTTATAACACCCTTTACGAGCAAGTGTGATGAAAAATAATTTATTTCTGCAAGTAGGCCTCAAGGGCTCTTTCACATGTCTAATTCTTTTGGCGCTTCGGCAAATTACATTCTGGTGAGAAGAAGCGCCGGAAGACTTTTCAAATAAAATTTTGCATTACAATAATTGTGAAAATATTACATACAATTTCATTAAACAATGCATCATAGAAATACTTAAATACATTACATATATGACAATAAACATAAAACTAATTTTTTTTAGAGATGTAAAGGGTCTCTAGGCGTCACAACAAGATAAATTAAAAAGAAAAATAAAAAATAAAGAGATATATTCTAAAATTAATGGAGATGTACGGGGTCTCCGTTGTAAATAGTTTCCCTGGAAAGTGATTAGAAACGGGTGTATCGCAGTGTTTTTTTATAACTTTTTCTACTCCTGTACTTTACTATCTGTCTGTATTTTACTTGGTCACAAACTGTGGTGTAGTTAATATAAGAACATACATAACATGAGTTAAGAAAAGTCTATAGTCTATTCTCCATAACAGCACTTGTGTCGTTATGTCGCAAAACGATACTGCTAGCAGCCACGTACTTCTAAATCTAGTTTAAACTTAGGTCAAGAATTACGCGTGAAATACTAACTTGACAATAAAAATGCACAACTATCAACTTCACAAACAAATAAATTCATGCAGTTTAGTAAAAAAAACTGTACAAAAAGCGTTAGATACTAACTGAATTATTATATTGTTCGGACAAAGTCCCATTCATAGAAGGCACGCTGCTGTCCTCAGATATCAGCGATTTGTTGCTGCCCGCGTCGCTCTCGCTCGGAATAAATCTGTCGCCTGAAAGTAATATACTCTTTTAGACCTTAATTTCAAGTAATACTTCATAGTAAGATTAAAAAAGAAAAGCTACATTAACTTACTTGAAACAGTTTCCGCGTGATCCATGTTGTCTAGAGAAATCTTTGGTTCTTCATATTGGTGAATAGGCATATATTCTGCAAATAAATTGTAAAATGTCAAATCACGAGTTGTATGACGGTGAAATTATAATCCAACACCCACAAATCCGTTAGGCAACGCGCTGGTCGCATTAGGCTCTATCTATCCGTCTCATAGCGATACGCTGTTCACCTTGCAACTTTACCACCAACATGTTGTAACGATCGACCGTGAGCCGATTGATAGCAAAATGAGTAGACAAGTTGCGGATGTCTTTCATATACATCCAACCGCGACTTCGACAGATCGCAATAAGTTGGCAACAAAGTGAAAAGATGCGCTTTTTTATGTTATAAGTGGCAAACGAGTAGCCTGATGGAAAGCAGTCAACGTCGCCCATGGATATCTGCAACACCAGGGGTGGTAGGTACCTATAGGTACAGGTTGCCGATCTTTGAGAGCCCCGTTTACTCGTTTCTTGAAGTACCCCATGTCATGTCATAGCGCGCTGGGAACACCTCAGGTGGGAGTTCATTCCACATCCTGCCGGTTCTTGACAAAAAATACCGTGATGTCTGCTTGTTCTTGGAATGCCAAGCATCTAAAATGTGTGGATGAACCTTATTCCTGAGGCGGGAAGTACGATGATAGAAGTGTGACCACAGATATATAAGAAACAAAGATGTGAAATCACACGCGTTTTGTATTAGAACCGCTGTCGCAGGTTTTGCTCACACATACATTAACGCTGTGCACATGCAAAGACAACACCCACAAATAAACTAGCGTCACCGCCAATCATCAAAGAACACAGCGACACACTACAGCAACGCTGTCGTTGCTATTGGCTAGTACACACTAACGCCCGCGCCGTCTCAATACACGCACACACTTAAATATTTCATCGACGTAAGGGCTTGACAAAGAATAAAAAGTTATCGATGAACGAATGAATGAATGTTGCTCCGTTCATCAATCACTAAAAATAAATACCTAATAACGAATCGTAATTCGTTATTTCTTTTGTATGATTTTTTTTTACAATTTGGCTGTTCAAATGGACACAATGATGAATTAAATTGTTTACTACAATATTATATAAATAAATGATGTTGTGTTGTGGTAACTTCTTAGTTGTATAAATAGATTAGCTAGGCAAAGAATATATCTTTGAAGAGCTGTCGCTATCATTGTCATGATTATTTATTGTTCTTTCTCACATAATTGGTGACCCCGACGTGATCAATTATGTGAAGGAATAGTTGAATAAGATATTTCCTTTTTCCACTAAAAACGTAAATATATTTATTTAAGCAACAAAACAATAATCATGACAATGACAGCGACAGCTCTTCAAAGATATATTCTTAACCTAGCTAACCTATTTAGACAACTAAAAAGGTGTCGCCACAATGTAGGTACTACACGGAAAAAAATCTTTATTATGTGAAGATATTTTAGAATCTTATTTCCCTCCCGTTAATCTAAAAGTAAAATATCCTTTACTTGTACTTAGGGATGTAACGGTACACAATTTTGCCGATACGATACCGATACCGATATTTGTAGTAAATTATCGGCGATACCGATACCGATACCGATATCCTTAGCTAACTAATGAAGTATGAACTTCAGATTTATTATTTGTATGTCCTTATTATACCTAAAACTTGGCTATATTTAACAGAGAGTCAACCTTGAAGGTGTAAAGTAAAAATAAATAAATTGTCAACACAGAACTTTTTTTTTTTATTAAGAGCCAAACATAGTAATTATTATTGAAAAGGTAATGGACCAATATATAAATTAAGTCTAATTGAAATTACTTTTTGCAGATTTTTTTTCATACAACAAATTCTTTTCCCGTTCTTGAAATAGTTGAAATATCGGTTGTATATTATCGGCGATACCGATATATCAGCCGATATATCGGTATCGGTATCGTTACATCCCTTTGTACTCTACAACTTTGCGTACAGTACAAGAGTAAAATCCTAAAACTGACATTTTTTTTGATAAATTGGACGTAGTTATGCAATAACGTTCCAATCCACAAAACGAAGTATCAACCTTCTGTCTTTAAAAACAAAGTCCATAATCCAATAAATTTTGCATGTGGAATGGAACGTTATTGCATAACTACGTCCAATTGACCTGGATAAGTTATTTTTACATACTGTTGTTACAATTAAAGACATTCTTTACATATAAGTCATTTTCATCAAAGTGTTTTGAACTAATCACACTATTTTTACTTGGAAACCAGTCCTTTCTCCCAGTTGCATCGATCCATTTTTCTTTTAATGTGGCTTTAGCAGGAAACCTAAAACATCACAATAATTAACTGTAATAAACATAAAATAACTGCAACAAAATAATTGCTTGAAATGCAAAATTAATATTTTATATTTATTTAATACGTTGTCAGTGCATTAAATTTAAATATACTATGATTTATCTTAAAATGGTTCCATTCATTCATTCATCCAATCATATCGATATTTTTATCGAACAGGTAACTCACTACTGTTAGTTCATTCAAAATGGACTCATGAGAATTGACAATGTAAAATGAACTTTATCGGTGAATTAATAGAGTCGACTTCTAAATAAATGCCAACTAAATTAAATCGAAATAAAAATATTTCGGAAAACTCATTTTATTTACATACCTGTGATAAGAAATGCCTCCTTTCGATACATTTTGGATGCGACTTCTATTTGGTCACCTTAACACGGAACAGTTTGGCATAATTGCTTGTTTTAACCTCACGAAAACGTAAAAAAGCGGAGCTCAGCGTGTGACGGCGGTTACATAGCAACTGTCAACTGTTCTCTCGCTATAAGGTCATTTTGCCCCTATAGCTGAAACGCGCGCCACGCCTACTGACCATATCCATGTTTCTTATAAATCCGTGAGTGTGACGGAGTCACGAGCCCGAAAAGTTCCAGCGCTTAAATTAATGTCGGTTAATGTGTCGAACATACCTGCATGCAACATGTGGTTGATATCTCGCATGATGCCCTGCGGGCGCGGAGGATCGGGCTGCCAGCATGGCCGCAATAGCGCCCATACTTCGCTCGGACAACGAGCTGGCCGCATCAGTCGTTCACCCATCTCGTAACTCTGATCGAACAGGAAACAATGTTACACCAACACTTCACGTGTTTCCATGGGAATCCAGTGAACAATGAATACGGGGTTTTTGAATCCGATCCAAAATTTTGTTCCATCATTTTAGAACAGCGGTACTACGTGACGTCCATAGAACCCAACCCATCGGTTTGCATGTTTTAAGACATTTGAACACCTTATCTTACATTTCTTATATGGAATAGTAAGCCAAATTTACTCTGGCTTGCCCGCGGAATAATTCGAGGTCACGCCACTGTAAAAACACTTCTATGAAATGATATAGACAGCATCCCAAACAAAAATAAAAAAAGGCGGCGCGCTGAGAGAAACCAGACACGCGTAGGAATCTATGATTGTGAAAAGTGACTGTATAATGTGGAATTGACAACCTTTCATTTTTTTGAGCCTTTAATTTTATTGGTTCTCTGTATTTGGTTTGAAAAGACGAATACGCTGATAGTTTATTTGTTTCACCAGGATTTGTAATTAATTTATAATTAATATAATAATATTGACTTATTCTAAAAGGGCGTAACTACAGTTCTACGGTAGAATAAACCATTACTTTAGTCTTATCGCGATCGAAAAAAGTAAGCGATCTGACAGTATGCATTGACAATGTCAAATTCAAAATTACGACAGCTTATTTTTTGTGTGGCAAAAGGCACTGGTATTTCATCTATTGTGCCGTAGAACTGGTAAAATGAGAACATATTTTTTATTCATTTGTATTTTTTATATTAAGCAATATAAAAAAATTATAAAAATAGTGTAGTGTTCAGGAGACAAAATGCTTTCGAATCGTATATACATTTTAAAGTGTTCTTAAAATGAAATGTTGTCAATTATAAATAGAACGTAATATCGTTTTTTAATTTTTCGGTTTTTAGGGTTCCGTACCAAGATGGTAAAAAGGAACCCTTATGGTGCGACTGTCTGTCTGTCTGTCCGTCTGTCACAGCAGGATATCTCAGAATCTACTGATGTTATCGACTTGAAATTGGGAATAGTGTTAAAAACCGCTAACCCGAGCCTATAGGGAACGTGCACGAACTATAGGTGACAGCACTAAACGACAAAAGAGACACGGGCGGACAATAAAGGAAACTATCGCCCCTGTCAAATCAAGCTGTCAATGTCAGTGATAATATGTAACGACGTGTTTATGGTCAACACCTCGACGACGTAACTCACCCTCGCGGTGAGCACAGGGTTAGTGTCGGCCGGCGACTGTCCGAAGGAGAACACCTCCCACAGCGTGGTGGCGAAGGCCCAGATGTCACCGATCACCGACCGCCGCGCCAGGCTCATGTCCGAATAGAACTCCACTGGGATCCAATGAACACTGAGAGAAAACATTTCCTACTTAGTAAATTCTTCACAGAATCGAACGTACAGTCTAAACCGGTAAGTCAAATATGAGTAGGTACATTTACATGATTTAGAGGTGGCCAGGAAATCCGGGAGTCTCGGAATTCTGTGCCATGTCCCTAAGTCTCCAGTTTTACTGGAGACTGGATTCTCTCGAGACCCCAATTTTATTTTAAAAGGCCCCAAAACCCTAATTACATATTTCACCTTTTTAATATAGGCATTCACATTTGACTAGACCCCCCCCCCCCCCCCCATGGATGTGACGTACTATATGGATGACCCCTAAGTTGCAAATCAGACGTCATATCGTAACACTGTCAAAACCGAAATTGAACTTTGTGCTGGTGCGTGTAGATCTATATCGCTTCGCACTCTGTGACACCTTTAGGTGTTGTTGGCATGGTAGGTACGACAGTACTGGCTGTTCTTGGGTGGTGTTCTTGGCGTCCAACGGATTAAAAAACATAAACAAAAATAGCTGTATTGAATGATTACAAAATCGATTATTAGAATTGTATTGAAAATCGATTATTGCTAGACGACAGTCAGTAGGAAGTGTGTGTAGTTACTCTTGCGCGGTGTATCGGTGCAGCGAGGGCCCGGCCAGCTTGACCTGCAGACGGCCGGGCTCGCGCGCGGCCAGCAGCAGGCGCGAGCAGCGCACGTAGCCGTGCACCACGCCCGCCTCGCTCAGGTCCCACAGTGCGCGCGCCAGCGTAGCCGATACCTTCTTCAGCATCAGCACCGAAACCGACGACCCGTGCTCTCTGTTGAGGACAAGGACATCAATGTAAATGTCGCAGCCAACTGGTTTAATAAGCTTGTGTCCTAAATTTTGTTTCTGATGTAAATGGGTTCTACTATTTATGAGGAACAAATATATACTTATAACTACTACACTTGATTGCAATTTGTGGCTGTTATAGTAATCCAACTATAACAGCCACAAATTGCAATCAAAAGTAGCCGACCGCACCGAGCGTTGAAAACGGCCCATACAAAACGGACGCACCCTGTGACGTCATCTCTTGTCCTCAATAGCATTTTGAGCACGAAAAAATGCGTTTAAGCACATAGTTTTCATACATTTATTTTTTCAGTGTTATTTAAGCATTCCGAAATTGACTTTAATTTTTCTTTAAGACGATAAAAAAAATATCGATTTTTTCTAAAACTTTGTGGTCTCATAACTTTACATTTTTTATACATATTTTGTTTATTTCTTCTGTGTTATGATAATTTAGTATTTTCCAATCCATGTGACTATATTATGTTGTAAAATTTGACATTAGTCAACATCCCCATTAGGGCGCGGACTCGTGTTCATACACCATACCACACAGTTACCATACAGTTGCCGTGGACATGGGTCCGCGCCCTTAGTCATTTGGTTATAGTCCGTAAAAACTCTTAAGATCAAATGCTGTCAAACAAACGCAAGCCAAAAACTACCTTATAATCTAATCATAAGACAGCTTTTGGCTTGCGTTCGTTTGACAGCATTTGATCTTAAAGTTTGTACGGACTATAACTGCCTAGCATTTTCACTAAATTATGACGCGCCAGGAGGTCGACGAAGCCCGCGCGGGGCTTCTATTTCTGCTCTGAGGGACACAAGCTGGCTAACAAACCTAACCTAAAATAAGGAGTGTGTTTAATCGACATAAATATTGGTACAATAATTGGTAATGAAAATTACAAAAAATACATGTGGTTATTTATTTATTTATTTTATTTATTTATTTATTAATACATGTTAACATGACATTACAGTAAAAAAACCAATGCGTCATGAAACGTAGAAATAAAATAACTATTTAGGCGACGAAACGGCGTGGCCCCGTTGCATCGTCGTCTCTGGTGTAGGATTCGGCAGGTTGCCCCGAAACCGTCGAAACACGACACCCTTCGGCCAGAAGTCAGCACTTGCGATGGTTTCCTGCAGCGGCCGCGGCACGCGCACCACAAACGAGCTGAAGTGCACATAGTGGCGCGAACGCAGCTGGAACACCCTCAGCGAGAAGCCGGTCTTCTGACGAACGTACTCCGCCACCTCATCAGCCGTGGCGGTGTAATGTAGGCGCGATACATATAGCGCCTTGCCCGGTGTGGCGACCCGCAGACCAGAACCGACCGGTTCTGCAGTACCACACTGACTCTTGCGCGGGTTGCGCTTCCTCGACACCATTGTGAAGCCCTCCTTATCCACATCGGTGCGCGGGGGCTTCTCCTTTGGAGGAACCCGAACTTCACGCGCTCTTGACGGCGCGTCTCTCCGATTGGCTGCGACAGACCGACCGGCTACGGCATCAGCATAGCGATGACGTGATTTAGACGAAGGGGCGGGGGGAGGCCCGGCGCGGAGGGGGCACGCGGGCAGTGGAACGGCATGCGCAGTGTCAGCAACATGCAAACTGACCGAGTCGACACTTGACGCCCGGTCATTACTCTTGGAATTTGACGTCACTGGTGACCGAGTTTCTGGGGCACTATTACGCAAACTGATGATTTCTTTGCGTAACTCGGCTATAGTAGCCTGTGAATCGTCAAATTTTCTCAAAATTTCAGCCATGCCTGCTTTAAGGGCCACGATTTCCTTCAGCAGGCCACTCACGTCGACATGTTCTGGAATGCAGGACGGCAATCTGGAGACCTCCGTCGCCACGAACTCAGGCAAGTCGCTCTCTCGCTCCCTCAGAACATCAACGATGTCCTTAAGGGATTTTTTTCCGGATTCGTCTCCTCTCCGGTGAGGTATAACTGTGCCGGCGATCCCGAGGGACTCGAACAGCACCTTCTTCGCTGCGTAGATGTCGGTAGCACTGAAGCTCGCCAAACACACCTGCTCCGCGTCCAACTCATCTTCCCGCAGTATCCGCAGCAGAAAGGTGAGGAGCTTATTCACGACGGTTTTACTCATCGTTTCAAAACTATTAGCAGCGGCCGTGCCGCGCTAATTCCGCAATTAATTAATTAATTAGTCATCAATGCGTCTACGTCGCTGCGCGCATTGGACACGACTGTTATATTAAATTATTGTTAGTTCTTGTCAAGTTAGGTATGAAGTGTTTAGCTTCTAGTTACTGTTTTAATATTTATGTCCAAAATTTGATTAAAAACACAATTTTTATTGTTACTGAATAAATTACTTATGATCATTTAAACACAGGTGACATCAAACCCGCCTAATGTGTGTAGCAACTTCTTGCAACGTGACCGCCAACATGTTGTTACGATCAGTCGGATTCACTGTTGGATATATGGGCCTCTGCACACCTTGCAATATTACCATTCTTCTACTTGTGGCCAATCTTACGACATTAGTTAGTAAAATTGCAAGGTATGTAAAGCTCATTAAATACAGGTGAGACCAAATGAGGGCCACTATTTTTTTTACTACTAAAACGACTCTACTTGTGTAGTAGTCGCAGTGTAGTCAGTATTAGACCAAAGATCGATGACAAAATCACCTGCCAGTCAAATGGCAGTCAGTTGACAACAATCAAAATAAATTCATTAACACTAACCAGCAAATTACGCTTCCAAAACAGCCCGGATAAAATCATTCAAACTTATTTTCGTGCCATCAACGATTTTACAATGACGAAAACTAAAAATAAGGCACCATGTTGAGCATGACGTCACAAGATAGTATTTCATACTACACTGCATACTTTCGGAGCGTTTTGACACTTCATAAAAATAAGCTGATTTGAACTGTCATCAAGTAGCCTATTGTAGATGAGACTAACATAGAACCAGACAGAGCGTTGTGAAAGTAAAACATTGATGATTGAGGATCGTCAGTGGTGACGGGAAAGTATGTATTTTAGAAAACAAACCTGAGGTAGTCGTCAAAGGGTCCGTACGGCAGGTACTCGAGCACCATAGCTGTGGGCGAGCTGAGCGTGATGCCATATAAGCGCACGATGGAACACGACTGAACACACGCCCATTTACTCGCCAACTCGATGAAATCCTACAACAATAAAGAACAAAAATTTAACAAAGGTGCTCGAAAATATTCAGACGCCTATGTTCAATCTTCACATCGCAACGTTTACCGGCAAACCAAGTATTCTTTTTGAGGGTCCCATACCTCAAAATGGAACCCTTGTATGATCACATTCTTAGTCTGTCTGATTTTCAGCGGGATATAAAAAGGTACCTATTTTGGTTGTTATGACATTTAAGAATCAATCGTCATGGGAGTCATTTTCTGCAAACTTCGATAATGGCCTCTTAGTTTTTGAAATATTACCTTCAAATAATCATTAGTCTTCTCTCTCTGTAGAGTCTTGAACGCGACTACAAGCTTTTTAGTTTCGTCGAGTCGCCACAGCGCTTTGAACGTCGCTGTCAAACCTTCCGAGCCAATTTTTTCCGAACCTAAAACAAGTATACAAACATAATCAACATTTTTCTCACACTAAATCCACATATGAAGGAGACAAAAATTTAATTATTTTTTTCTCTTCAAAATAGATATATGTCGAATAAGACAATCGAGAAAAGGATGGTACGGTTGTACCTTTGTTTTGCTCGACTTGGCGGGGTACTGTCGTGCCCCCAGATTATGATTAAATTTTCCATTATATTTATATGTATAAAGACACGTCAGGCATGCATGACATGACAGAGTGTCATTCACCCTGACAAGTCTGAGGAACACAACTATGCAATGACAACTGTATACTGACAAAGTAGCCAAATATTACGTCCTTGGCTAACTCTTAATACTCACGAGTGTAGAGAAGTATGTCTTTGCTTGGCAAACAACGAGGGCTTTTATTATCTTTTAGGATTTCCTGTAACTCTGCCTGGTCAATTCTTACGCCTTTTTTCTGTGGCTCCCCGCATAGTAGCAATTGTGATTTATCTGGAAGACACACATAAAATCATTGTTTGCTTTCGTATTTAAATATTACATTACAGTGCTTATTCGTTTGTCGGTAACTTCCGTAAGAAGGATTTATACGAGTTGGATAACGAACTAAACTAAGTACATCAGCTCAGTGATCCAAAGAGCATCTTGGTTTCTGACGTAAGAGAACGCTACCCTACCCTATTTTGCGTCAATTCACGCCAGTTTGGTGTTTTGAGAGCAGAAAGTCTTGGTAGACTTCGTCGCTCCAGCGGTAGCGTAGCTCGCTTAGCGCGGAAGTAAGACGAATTGAATAAGCTGATACATTTTGGCCAGAATAGCAGACACATGACACATGATTAATAAATTGTTGCGAACTTACCGTATTCTGATGGTGGTATACATTCGTTTAAAAATATTCTGCCGTCAGGATTCTGATGGTACTCAATTATTTTCTCTATGCTGGTGAACTCCTGTTCGTTAAACGTATAACAGTGGCCATGGTATTCTATGCGGTATGTTTCTGTCGTGCTACAAAAAAAACATAAAATTCTTATTTAGACCACCTTAGTCGTGTAGATATGACTGGGTGAGCTTTTACGTGCTTCTTATACGAAATGCATAATCCTTTAGAGTAACTATTTACCTGTTTTTTGTACAAACGTCTAAATAGTACAGGTTGTAGTCGTCTTGACATTGTCTTAAAATATAACAGCCATGTTTCTTAGCCCGTTTCTCCTCTAACTTCCTATACGAAAATGCTCCGCTGGAAAGGAATATGATTTATTAAAATGTAAGCCACTAACAACTCGTGGAATAAAAGAAAAACTTAGCTGAATGCGACCAAAATTGTAATCAATCCAACTCTTAGATTGAAATATCAAAATAAAATGTTAGTATTTAGCTGTTAGAAATATACAACAAAGACTTATTATAGCTATGTACTCACCCAACAGGGCCGTGGCATTTGATTCTTTGTAATTCTTTTAGGGACGGAGTCTCGTCGTCTTTGGACAAATTGAAAATCCATTTCACCATCAACCTACAATTGAATAGTATCCATATAACAACACATATAAACACATCAGTTTTATTTAAACTCAAATGTAAAGGCAGTTTTTAAGGTTTATTTTCGGATCCCTATCCTAATTTCAACCTTAAGTTTTCAGTAATAAGATCAGTTCCAAGGAATCTGCGAATGAAAAGCACTCACCTATAGTAACCGTCACAGACTGAGATAAAAGATGACAATTGCTCTTCTGACTTGAATTTGAAGAATAAAGGAGTTCCTCTCCTTGACACTTCCAAGGACATGTCACCGTTTCGCGTCAAATAAATTAATTCTTCTATTGTACACATGTGGAACCACTGAAATAAGTAAAAAAAAATATTTTCGTTAGCCGTTAGCCATGAAATGTAGAGGTCAGAAATCCGAATCTATAATAGATACAAATGCTCACCGGGGTGAGTCCAAAGGAAAAAGAACTAGGGATATTAATAAAAGTAGCAAAATAGTCCATACAAAAACCGATTTTAGAATGTAAGTTTAGGACATCTCAAATACTTTTCTTACTAATTTCACACTGCGTTGTCATTGCATGAACGCAACTTCCGTGAAAATGGGATAACGAAAAGTTATTTAAAATCGCTTCATCCCTTCGAGATCATGGTAGTCGAAGAAAATAAATTATTGTTACCCATTAAGTCCCGCTTGATAATGGAAATTGTGCGAAAATTCTTGAATCTAAATACCATTGAAAATCCGACTGCAATTTAGCCCTAACGGGCATTAACACCTAGATTATATGGATAGTCAAATTTAGGATCTATGCGGTTAGCTCTTGGAACAACATAACTCGTATCTACGTAATAATATGATTATTCGGTTCACTCCTTAAACATAGTAAACATTAAGTTGATTATCAATACCACTTTATACATAAAACGTATTGATTTTAAAAGGTGGAGTTTTGTTAGACGTTCCATAAATTATATTTCGATGGTTCACGTAGCACGGCACCATTTAGTTGGTGCCAAAAAGGTCGCGGCGGGTCGTTAACCAAACGACGAACTGACGCCTTTTTCAAAACATCTGATCAAACATAAATATTTGTACCTACCCAATGATATGCACATAGGTACATACACTCATCATACACTACACTTCCTACGGAAACAAACCTCAAAATGTAGTTATCACTACTCTATTATTATTACATATAGCTAAATTAATATCGCAGTACCTAACCGGGCAAAAGGGCTCCAAAATTAAAATGAACGTGAATCTTACGGAAACCAACCGCAAAATGTATTATGTTTATATTGCGGTTAATGTATGTGGGTATCAGTAGCGTGGCGTCCAAAGAACTCGACTCCTACCGGCTTGCCTAATATGAGGCATTTGAGCACCTTATTATACAGCTCTTAAGGAAAATGTGCGCCAAATCTGCACCGGCTTGCCCAATGATATCTTTTACGCCACGCCACTATTTAGGTACTACATTTCACAGCACTTTATTACTGTGAAATTATAAAAATCTACTAATGCGCTTGACGTAATTTTACGACGCAAAAATAACATTAAATCAAGAGGGCAAGTGAAACCGAACGTCAGCTTCAACACGGCATCACACTTAAAATTCAGTTTTGTCAGGAGTGGTTGACTACGCGATTGCTCCGCGAGGTTACTAGTACCAAATTTTGCCAATTTTGGGGTGGCGACGGTCGGATCTGGTGCGTTCCGTCCGGAGGTCGGACCCGAACGTCAGTTTTGTTAGAAAGAGAAACTTCTGTACATAGTACAAACAAAGCCACTGCTAACTGAACACTTTAATACATGTTGACGTTCGTTTACGAATGTACAGTTAACAATGTGTTCGATTGTACTATTACTTATTCTGTGGTTTTGTAGCGTTTCACTAACTCATAGAAGATTCAAGTCACTTGTACCATGTCGCACTGCGCGTTGTCAAACTGCTCTGACAAGTAGTTTAGGAGTTATAAATTCTAACTGCCTAGTGAAGCTATCTTACCTTTCTAGTAATAGTGTTGTACAGCGTAATGCCCGGCTCGTGGGGATAGAAAGAATTGACCACGATGCACACGGGCACCATATCGCTACCATTTCGCCAGAGCACGTTGTAAACTCCTCTGCCAACTTACCTTTCTAGTAATTGTGTCGTACAGCCTAATGCCCGGCTAGTGGGGATGTAAAGGATTGACCACGATGCACACCGGCACCGTATCGCTACTATTTCACCAGAACACGTTGCCAAACTCCTCTGCCATCTTACCTTTCTAGTAATAGTGTTGTACAGCCTAATGCCCGGCTCGTGGGGATGGAAGGGTGTGACCACGATGCGCACTGGGACCGTGTCACTACCATTTCGCCAGAGCACGTTGTCAAACTCCTCTGCCAAGTAGTTTGGCGCCAAGCCGTACAAATGTTGGAGGTATAACTTCTTTACGCGACTGAAAACAAGTTACATTTTCTATTTATAAGAAAATTGACAGTTCTCTAGGGGTTATCCTGGGCAACAAAAGTAACAACACCAAGTTACAACAACAATAACATAAAAATAATTTTCAATTTGAGGATGATTCTTTCGAATTGGAAAAAAAGCGTGGAATCATTTATATGAGTTTTGATTTATCTTAACCTAATATAATACCCTTTGTACACATACCTTTATTTTGTAACCCTGTGCTTTGTATTATTTTGTGCAATAAAGAGTTTACATACATACATAACATAGTAGCAGCAGTAATTGGAATTGTCATTATCTGAAGGATGAAACTAAAAAAGATCATTGAATGCTCCATTTTAGATAAACATTTAGAATATTGTTAAAAATATATATACAACAAAACTGCTAAATAAATATAATCAAAGGTACCCAGGGGGGAACTGCATTGTGAATATTTGGTTTGTTTTTTGGTAAGTTGTTTTTACGTAAATAAATAATATGTGTAAGAGGGGTCTACAGCTTATAGAGCCACTAGTTTTTAATCAATGGTATGAATATGGCTTTCCACGTTTTCATAAATAATAATTAATTACATTATTGCATACTCGATAATACTGGCACGTGTAGCGTACCGATAAACATAGAAACAATATGAAAACCAATAACCTTAGCACATTTACTTAAAGTATATTAGTGGACAGGAAACGTATGTATCCACGTGAGGCAAAATGGCGTATCTCAAATGAACTTCATATTAAGATACGTCGCTTTACCCTCACGGCAGTTGACAGTATAGTTATTTGACCCGACAGCACTCGAGTCCAGCGCACTCGTAACACAACGCGGGGCCACTTATGCCGCACTTAGCGTCGCCTCGATTGATCGGATGAGGACAATAAACAACCATTGTTGAAAGTTCACGACGAGTTCACGCTCGATTTACTTACATACTACACAAACCATCAGATCTCTAAATAGCAATCTCTTCCAGATAACCTTTGGGTAGCGGCGTTTAAAAATAATAGATTGCAGTGCAGATGAGCTATAATTTTTGCGTTGACGATAAAGTAACAGGTAACGATTGTAGAAATAACTTAGACTGGCCAAATTTTTACTTGGATACTTACACGTGGGACACAATAGGGAATATGCATGATCTTTTTTTAACAGCTTTCTTAACAAAATATGAAAATACCGTAAAAAAGATGACATACAGTCAAAATAAAATTGAAATCGACCGAGATAATGAAATAATGAAATAATGAACTTTATTCTGCAAGTAGGCCGCAAGGGCACTTTTACATGTCAAAGTTTATTCCAAAAATATTTTTTTCCTACTGTTTTTTATATGAATGAGCTTTTATTAAAGTAAATAAAAAATATCATGCATATTCCCTATTATGGTGCGTAAATGACAGTTGACGAATTCATATATGACAATCGAATATGAATCTTTGTATTTGAATCAATGTATTTAATCTGTATAACTTGATGTGGAAACAGCACAATTTTGTATCAATAATTATAACAAGTATTGAAAAATTAAATGAATATGAGTCATACTCGTCTTCAACAAAATACGTTTTTGAAAGCCCCATGTCATCAAATAAACCCATTACTCCGGG
The DNA here is from genome assembly GCA_947034925.1 of Eudemis profundana. Classification (NCBI taxonomy): domain Eukaryota; kingdom Metazoa; phylum Arthropoda; class Insecta; order Lepidoptera; family Tortricidae; genus Eudemis; species Eudemis profundana. The sequence goes on from OX344811.1 coordinate 11,113,538, forward strand.
TAGAGTCTGTGCGGAAAGAGAATAGGATTTAGATTGGGGGGCGCTGTAATGCTTTCCTACCGTATGTGCCGTATTTTCTGTTCTGTGGCCATACTGGTTAAGTTAGTTCCGTTTTTCGCCACGCCTATTCTCTTTCCGCACAGACTCTAAAGGTTAGGACGTCATCGTCAGTATCACAAGTTTCGTTTGCGGATTCCCGATGTGTTATCTAAAAAACCTGACAAGACACTGCTGCTCGTGTACAAATAACTCTAATTATCGAACTTCCACTTAAACTTACTTGACACTGTTTCCTACGGAGACTAGGGATGGCAGGAAATCGTGTGCGTACTTCTTTGGATATGGCCCGTGCTTCCTGACTATCACTTTTGGTATAAACTTTTTGTAATTTTTCACCACCTCGTTCTGCGTCATTTTGTTTTCTACAACTGCTCGCGTCCTGCAAAGAAAAAAAAAACAGAAAATCAGTATTCCATTCTATTTAGCTACGATAGTATTTTAGTTGTTTCAACTGCATTTTTAATGGTTGCTATCTTACGTTTATAAGTTTAACGCATAAAACAACATAGACGAAGGAAGAACCATGTTGAGTAATCTATTTGCGTGCCTGAGTTAAGTATATGCAACTTCAGACTAAATTCATTTAGCCCACTTGGGTTTGACATATCTCCACTATTTAGAAAAAAACTCGTATCTAAAAACGTCGTAGAGAAAAACGTAAAAAAGATACATACGAACGTCAAATACACTTACTGCGTTTATACCTGGAGTCGACAATTATGTTCATTAGCATTACAAATCGATATCGATAAAAATATCCACACATAACTATAAAGATTGCGGCAGTCTAATGTTTTGCTACGAAAATTCCTGAGTCGATCAATAACGGAAGTTATTGTGACTTAAACGATCAATGCTAATGGTAACGTAGACCAAGACGCCTTATTAAATAAGATACAGTATAGAGTACATGCATTGTTTTCTAATCATCATAATCAGGGTCATCCATATTTTCTCTTATGTTCGCCGAAAACGATTATGTAAATAACATGTGTCATTTGCAATAATTTACGACCGTGAATAAATTATAATTAATTCAAATATGCTATTTATATGCCGCGGGCAACAGTCCGCTAACAATAAATTGTCATCATAGTAAAGCTGCCTATTGGTATTGAACAAAGAAAATCAATCTTCAAGACATATTTAAAAGATATCGATCCTAATTCGAAACTGCAGTTTATCGTTCTCTCGTCTCGTCTATAGGTATGATGGGAAATTGTCATCATCGCCCTTGGATAGATTGGCATATGCAATATCCACGCCGATGCTTATACGTTACAATGGCCTGACGTTAAAAGAACCTCATTCCCTCAGATTGTCATTTTAAGGCGTTTGAAAGGAAGTAAGCCAACTATTCCTTGGGTTATCCGCGGTTAAGTTTAAGATCGCGCCACTGAAACTTTCCTACTTTTAAGTACTCTGTTTGCTCGCTTTTGGAACAACCTCATTTCATATACAAGGTGAAATCTTTTACGTGATACAAGATTATTAAACCTCAATCTGTCCATGATTTTGAACAACTTTTACTATGGGGTCAACTTTGTAAATGCAAAAATAAATTAACTGTTTCATAGAAAAGGTCATGAATAGGTAGAACAATATGTATTACGGGCGTAAAAGATTTCACCTTGTATATCATATCGTAACAAAAACACCTCAGGGTAGAGCTTAGCTCATTTCATAGCCTTAGGTTAGCTCAGATCTCAGGCATCCAAACGGTAGAAATGAGGTTTTCATTTAGCGAAACGTGTGGTGATGAAAATATGAGAATCAGTTCAAAAAATTCCGAAGTTTCCTACTATTTAGTCTCTTTGAAGGCCGAGTGGATTCAAATGTATCAATGTTTGTGTTATTTACGTTTCGCGCCTACGAAATCTGAGGTCAAACATGTTGATTCAGTAATTCTGTTAACAATCTGGACACACTATCAAGTTCACCTCAAATTATAACCAGCTACATCCAGGCCTACACTCCTAAGTCCTTCGTTCCAACGTATTGTATTCACTTTAATATGTTCAATATTTACTGTGCTGGAGCGCAAGTTGAACGAGGAAAATCCTTTCATAGTAGCACCTGTGCAAATTTTAACGCGTTTAGACCCGCTGGGTTAGGCTGTGCGTGTATAGATTGCAGACTCTAAAGATTTAATAGTAGTTGGGCTATAATTTTACACTTTTTCCTTTCAGCTGTTTACTGACACGGAGTTTCCGATAAAAATACTTCCTAAACGGATGACTCGAACAATGGAGATTGGTCTGTAATGTGTGTGATTAAGACCCCATTGTTTCCTCGTCGCAGCAATTACATTTTATGGTCCATTATATCGCTATACTGTCACTAAACAGGATACGAGACGGCTTGGTCATTCGCAAACCGTTTCACCTCGAACCATTACTGTAGAACCTCTAATCCACGGTGTAGTGCCCACTTTAAATTGTATCATATCTTCAAATTATATCAGGCCTTCTTAGTCTCCAATACAAGACCGGCTACCGGTTGTAAACCCGATTTTTGGTCGTAAAAATGAAGTCGCGTCAGAACTTTTGACGACCGCTTTAGCTTATTTGGTAGTGACCCTGCCTGCGAAGCAGGAGGTCATGGGTTCGAATCCCGGTAAGGGCATTTATTTGTGTGATGAGCACGAATATTTGTTCCTGAGTCATGGATGTTTTCTATGTATTTAAGTATTTGTATCTATTAAATATATCGTCGTCTAGTATCCATAACACAAGCCTTATTGAGCTTACTATGGGGCTAGTTCGATTTGTGTAAGATTGTCCCCTAATATTTTATTTATTTTAACTAAGTCTCATATTCACGTAAGCAGTTACTACACTAAATGTTTTTATTAGTTAGCAAAATTCTGAGACTCAGCGAGAGAAAACATAGTATCGTTTCTGTAACTGTTGCACAAAAATTGCTTACTATTTTGCTTGCCTTCAATTAATACAATCGTGTTTTTAAAAACATAATTATTTTATTATAGGTCCTGGTTGGAGTGATTAGATCTCTTCCCCGAAATCGTTGATTCCGCGTAGCAAACTTTCCATTCGCATTTTTCCCCACTCGGACTTCTTCCCGCCACTTTTTTTTCTCATTTGCTTGCCTCCTCATTCTCAAATATAGCCAAACGATATTTTGTCTATGGCGAAAGTTTCCCAGTCGCTTCTTTTTGCAATAGTTTTGTTTCTTACGCGATATTTTTCCGAAACTCGAAAGTTTCTATGTCATTTTTTCCGCAGTAACTCATTTTTATAAATTAAAGTAACAAATCAATATGCAATTCAGCTAGAAAACATGAAAATAAAGTTTATTTAGGTAAAGAAGAGTAGTGAAGATAAAATAGCAGAAGATAAGGTAATATATATCATGGATAGGTACCTAATATGATTTCCTAATAGGTACGTACCTATTCCTCTTGTATTCATCGCCAATATTAGAAAAAATAATTACCTAGATTTTATTAGGAAATCATATTAGGTACCTATCTATGATATATATTACCTTATCTTCTGCCATTTTATCTTCACTACTCTTCTTTACCTAAATAAACTTTATTTTCATGTTTTCTAGCTGAATTGCATATTGATTTGTTACTTTAATTTATAAAAATGAGTTACTGCGGATAATATGACATAGAAACTTTCGAGTTTCGGAAAAATATCGCGTAAGAAACAAAACTATTGCAAAAAGAAGCGACTGGGAAACTTTCGCCATAGACAAAATATCGTTTGGCCATATTTGAGAATGAGGAGGCAAGCAAATGAGAAAAAAAAGTGGCGGGAAGAAGTCCGAGTGGGGAAAAATGCGAATGGAAAGTTTACTACGCGGAATTAACGATTTCGGGGAAGAGATCTAATCACTCCTGGTTGGAGTATGCACGCACAACAACGGTGCGAATTATTTCTCTATGGATAAACGGCTTCCAACAACGCAACGTTAATTAGCCATAATCCGAACCTATCAAACTATACATCGACGAAGCAGAGTAAAGAGAAAATATATTGACTATAACGCTTATATTTATGACGCGCTAAAACCTAGTTGGTAACTAACAGTTCATCCCATACATATCCAAATGAGACTGCTAGAAACAAGAGCGTCGCCAATGCACCTATCCCCCATATCCCCAAATTAAAAAAAATGTAACCAAATGTAATTGTAAAACAGCCAAATTTCTTAGTCCACTCACTTGCCGCTTGACCGATCATTCCTCTACGCCAGGGATCTCCAAAATAAGTGTGGAGTGACAATGCATACTTTCTTCACCCTTAATTTATATCAACTTGCTACTGTCTAGCGTCATGGTATGGGGCCATCGCGATGCATCGGCTGGCGGCGCCTTTGGCTAGAAAGACTGCAAATACCGGTTCCTATCGAAAACGAATCAGCACCCACTTTACCAAATTAACATAATTCTCGTAAATAAATTAACTCATTGCCATCGTGCGATTGCCAATCGTTGCCATTATCTAATTGTATCAAATTAGACGTGACTAGCATGCTGCAAATTAATGTTTCTATTATTGGCTTTTATGATAGTCAACTCTTAAACGACTTTTTGTACTAATAATATCGGCTATAAAAACTGGCCAAGTAATTGTTGAACGCCGAATTGAAATTTAGACGACGAAAAGCACGATTTGTTACTATTAAAATCGTTGTTCAAGATCTCTTGTCCTTCAACCTAATTTTCATCATGTTCTTTGGTAGGTCGCTACCTTCTGAAAATTTAGTCTAGGTAAGCTAGACCAAACCTCGGACAGGTTCGGATAGGGGCCTCTGAACTCGGGGGGACGGAGGGTTCAGGGGGCCCGGTGCATTGCACCCGCCTAACCCTCCGCCACTTACGCCACTGATCGTGGTGAAATGTCAAAGTTATCCAAGTCGAGAGCTGCTACAGATATGGCTTACTTTGTCTTAAAAAACATGGAAATATTTAAAGCTCAAGTACTTCAAAATAACATAAAAAAACTGGCCAAGAGCATGTCGGACCATGCTCAGTGTAGGGTTCCAATTTCCATAGCCGTAACTATAAGGTAAAAAATACGATGTAAAAAAGTACAACAACAAAAGAGCGTATCTTCATAGCAATTACGTCCTTTTGTTGAGAAGCACAGTTTATCGGCAATAACTCAAAAACGGTACATTCGATCTTGTTGAAAATAATTTTCGTTGAAAGTATTAATTAAGCGTTACCTTCGTGATTTTTTTCATATTTTTCGGACGCACGGTTTAGAAAATAGAGGGGGGGGACACAATTTACACAACTTTCGGAGCGATTATTTCCAAATACATTCACTTAATCAAAAACATTACTTAGGAACCTTATAGTGTTTTTTAAAGAGCTGTCGAACTATGTACCACACGCTGATATTTGCTGAAAAAAAAATTTACTGTCTTTAACATGTATGGAGTGCCCCCCCTAAAAATATTTATTTTAATTATTTATATACCAAACTAAGTAGCGGCTCATAAAAGACACCTATATTCCAAATTTCATCAATATCCATCATGTAGTTTTTGAGTAAAATGCCTGTGACATACGGACAGACAGACAGACGGACGGACATGACGAAACTATAAGGGTTCCGTCTTTGCCATTTTGGCTACGGAACCCTAAAAACAAACACTACCCGATGGAATTTGATTGGAATCTAACCACTCTGTTATCTGATATTGCTACTATTTAAATTATGTTAAATAAGTATATTAGAAGTATATAACAACGGAGCTCGTGGTATGAATTATGTATAAAGATTTAGGACGTTCGGTAGTAAACCTCCGCACCTAGACGCACGCTGTGAATCGCCCGCACGTCACATATGTAATAAAATGAGGAATTTTTATATATCGTTTATAATCTACGTAGTTTTACTCTGAGACTTTGGATTTACCGACATGAAACAATATTTACATCACCCCAGACCTTTAAAATAACTTTTTCACACCTATCACAAAAATCCTTTTCTTCCCTGCTGAAGGAGGGATCCAAGTGTCCACTTTTCAGTTCAAGGTCTTTAGTAGGTAAGTTTTTTTTTAAATTTCCATTCATTATTTTAATTTTGCAGACAATTCACACTCAGTATATTACCTTGTACGGTATATATTTTCTCAATATGTTCTTCCCTCACTCTCGGTATGAAGATTTCCGTTCCGTAGAAAATACCATTCGGAATTATGTCATTTCGGAATAATTAAGTTATCGGAATGATTAACCTTCGGATTTTTTGAGCATTCCCAGGCTACTGGAAATAGAGACGAAATGAGAAATAGTTCTTTAGTTAACAAGTGGCTAAGTTAATATATTTTTTGTATCTAAGTAGCCTGAGAATGTACCGTTATATGTGGGGGCACGGCGGCCCCGCCAAGTCGAGCAAAACAAAGGCAATGCCGTACCTTCCTTTTCTCGAAGCCATTCAGGCCATTTTCAACCTCCCGTAATTTTGTGCTGGCTAAAGCTAGAACTGAATTTTCAGGGATGTATAGGGCACAATAAGACTTAAGTATGTTCTCAATAACATTCAATTTGAATGTGTAGTTTAAGAACTACTGCACGTCAAAGTTCCTTAGTTTTGTCACTGACTGACTGATGATCATCATAATTCTAAGGTACTTCTAGCAGACCCACAAGCTCCAAATTTTAAACCTAGTTAGATTTTAGCCTATCAAGTCCTACAAAACCATAACAAAAGTTTGTAATCCTATACAAATACATGCGATTACAAAGTTACTTTTGTAGCTCAAACTGGAAATAGAATGGATTGGAATGTAATAAATAAAGGAAGACCACTTACAAAAAGAAATGAGATCCCATCAAAAACATTACATGTAGATGCAGGTCTCACAACAAAAAAGTTTTGAGATGTAATGTTAAACCAAGTCAGTACTGGGGGGGTGTACACCTAACTCGATTTTCACTGACTTGCGCCTATTATTTAACCATGGAGGACATTTTATAGTTCTCAAATAAAGAATCCTCCACAGGTAAATAATAGGCAAGTCGGTGGAAATCGAATTCTGTGGACAAAGTAGTGACTTGGTTTAACATTACATCTCAAAACTTTTTTATTGTGAGACTTGCATCTTTTTACATGTAATGGTTTTGATGGGATCTACTTTATGCTATCTAGTTCAAAACAATTGTTATACATATATTTATAACTCAAACATGGTATCATGTGATACAGCCATAACTTCAAAAATGTTACATGGTTAGTTGATTACATGCTACTTTATTATTCTCTGTGACATGTGTAAACAGTAAACACATTTAAGTCTTATCTGTCTCTGAGATCATTAAATACTTTTGACATGCAACATTTCAGATTGTATGTTGGAATGTAATTAAAATGACGACAAGCTAACTGGCCTGCAGGTTTACATTACATTAATATTATAAATTGGACATGAGCTTTGACTCTTTTTTTATATCCCTAATAATAAAGTATACACAAGTGTATACAACAACTATATCAATATATGATTGACTGGCTTAAACCTATGAACCACAATTTCATATGTATATGGAATTCCTACTGGGTGCTAAATTAACAAGCCCAAAACTTAATATTATATGCAAAAGAAACTCTGCCTGTCTGCCTGTGAACTGCTGAATCAATTGAGATGAAAGTAGGTATAGAGATAGTTTAAGACCTTGGGATGGACATAAGATAATAATTTTATCCCGGAAATCATCCCTTAATTAAGTGAAAACTTTGCGAAATTCAACCCTGGTTTGAATTTCGAAAAATTATTTCTTAATGTACATCTATATGCCCTAAAGGTAATGTGTTTCAAATCTCATCCAGCTATCTGTATTTAGAATGAATATCACTCAGTAGCTCAGTCTAAAAATAATGCTTTGATGTTAATCAAGTTGCCTGGTTCTCCATATAAACATAAAAAAAATTTCAACCAGGCATGGATTCTTAACGTTCTTTATCTTATAACTTGATACTTCTTGTCTGCTCGAAATAACATGAGAAGTCTCAAAAAGCCAACATAAACATATTTTTAGTAATAAGAGCTTTAGTTTCAAATGATGCTAATAGATGGCGCTGACCATAAACGGCTGATTGCCTTGTACCTTAAAGCCCATTAAATGAATCCAATATGAAACAAAACGAAAAATTTCAAATAACCAAGTTCAAATTTTATAATTTTCCATTCCAAGTCCAGGTCTATCTATTTTTAAGTGATCAAGGATCATGCATAAAAAAAAACAAACAAACCACCTCATTTTTAAAAGTTATTTAAAAACAGCCTGCAATTGTCACAACATTATCCAACTTGTGTTAGAAGTAGAGACCGGAACTGATGTAGCGATCTCAATATTAATATGGATATGACTGGTATAATTTATTATTTTTTCTACACACAAAAACAATGTATCTTATCAAAACTTCTTCTTTAATATTTCTTCTTCACAATGCACAGTAAAAATTAAGATCTTATATAACGAACATGACATGTATTTAACGAATTGCACTCGTCATATCCATATTAATATTGAGATTGCTACATCAGATCCGATCTCTAGTTAGAAGTGTTAATTGACAGGCAACCATTGTCAAACCGGCAGAAGAACATTAGTTTGATAGACAAATCTAATTTGAGCAAAAAATTTGCTTATATTCCTTACAAAGTGTCACACCTTGTAAATTCAATATTATAAGCAGGGATGTAACTATACATGATTTTGCTGATACTATACCAATACCGATTATTGTAGTAAATAATCGGCGATACCGATATCTTAGCTAAATAATGAAGTATGAACTTCAGATATTTGTATGTCCTTATGTTACACCTAAAACTTGGCTATATTTAACAGAATCAACCTTCTTTCTTTGCAGATTTTTTATCATACAGCAAATTCTTTTCGCACTCTTCAAATATCAGTTGTACATAATCGGTGATACTGATACATCGGTATTGTTACATCCCTAATTATAAGCTAAGAAAGATAATGTTGGCACAGTTTATGCAAACAATGTAATGTAACATTACAACACATGTTTTATGAACATATGTTCAAAAAAGGGTAGACCACACCACATTATAGTGTTTTTTTGTATAATAATATCACAATGTATTTATTCAGAGACATGAGCAAAGAAACAAATTCATAAATTAAGTGTGCAAAAGCAGGCCTCATCAAGTTGCTTATCAGTGATTAATAAATTAATAGTATTTAGTGAAATTTTAGTTCTAATGATTAGCAAAGAAATTACTATAGAAAGTGAATTTTTATTGTCCATTATTTCCAAGTTATATCAGAAAATGCAACTTACATGTCAGTAATTCCAAGACCCAGCAGATCAGGCTTGTGTTCAGGATACTTGACTTCAGGGATTTTGTTTTCATAGACATCATTCCGTCCTTGCTGGAAGTAGTAGTCATATGTGGTCTCATCCAATGTTATGAGCAGTCCTATCCTAGGTACCTGTCAAGCATTAAGAACTACATTGAACCACACGAAATGAAAATAATATGTATTTAATAAATTAAGGTTTAAAGGACTAGATTCTAAACACAAATGGTGATATATTTTCAAAAGTAAGGATGGGTACAAACCTTGAATCGAATCCTCAATTCATAATCTCTTGTACTTGATAAAACGCGGGTGTTATCTTTAAGAAAGTAATTTCTTCCTCTGACTCTTAATGCAAACAAAGTACGGGTTAGTGGAGGTATTTTGTACTGTTTACATAATAATATGCACAAGTCTTCAGCGGTAAATGTGTTCGAACACGGTATTATGTTAGGCTTAGGATCAATCACTACCGACACTTTAACAGTCTCGCCTCCTTCCATCGTTTACAAATGCACAAACAACATAAAAAACAAGGGGACGCCAACAGGATAGAACACTGATTAAATTTGAATAACTAGGGGTTCCACCGGCCCCGTTGATAACTCGTTCATTTTGCAAGTGATAAGTCTACACTAAATGTGTGTACATACGGGATCCTCAATAATTAATGTTTATTTTTATATCAAACTAAGGTCACCGTCACCACTACGCTGTATTTTTTTTATTTCGGTTGTCAGTTGTCAATATTAATAGTGATGCCCACTGCATTGTTAAAAAAAACCGGTACTGAATTGCAACTTGGAAAGGTGAAAAAAAGTAAATTTCCTTGCATCATTTTAAAAATCGTTCTTTTTTCTTATGTGAATAATATTTGTAGGTATAAAAATGCAATAATTATTAATTAATTTTCTTACACTTCGCCAAGCATTCGCAGCTATAAAAAAAAAAGTTGTTTGTCTATGGACTGCAATCAAACATCCAATCACTGCCTAGAAGTTTTTGTTTTCTTCCTCTTCGCCCGGCGCCCGTCGCCATTGCAGCTCGTCGAAATTCGTAAACTATTCTTTGTTCTTCAAATTGTAAAGTAAACCTTTTGTATTGAAAATACAAAACGTAAGTACGCTATTTTGTTATCATTAAGTAACTTATATCATTTTTATACCTACTCCGGTCTTGACCTAGACTTTATATACACGTGCAAGCCGAACCGGGTTCTGTATTATCTACCTATTTTCCGTAATTTATGATGTACAGTAGTAATTACTTCGAATTAAAACAATACTAAACATGTTTTTAAATGGAGATTAAAACTGAAAGCCAGAGCTTTCTAGAATTAATGTTTAACAAGAAACTAATCATATCGCTTATTCTGCATTTATACCTACAAATAAAACTTCGTAGAAGACGGTTACTGAACATTTTTGAATCTAAACTTCGGCGTCTACCCTTAAGGTAGCTTTAGCTTTATCGATTATACCTATAGAAACCTTAAACTAAAACTGATTCTTATTAGAGCAGGTTTTCAAGCATAATTGCTAATATAATAATCATATAAACTTTCAGGCCATGGATGACGAATGGGATGATTCTGCGGATGTTGTGAGTATTAATTACATTGATTGAAATAATAATAACATCCATGCTTGACCTTGAAATTGTCTTTATGACCATGGCGCGCTATATGAAAGCTAAGCTCAATAATGATGAAGGGGCATTTTGCCCTATCTGTTAATTTTCGTTTTTCTTAATAGAAACCTAAAGCAGTCATTTAGATAACTAGATTTAAACTAATCTTAAATTCTTTCAGGGAGCAGTGCTTCCACCTCCAGCTCGGAACAACAACCATTATGACTCTAATGTAGATGAGGGGCATAGCTTATCCCGGGGTAGAGGATTCCAGTCATTCGAGAATGAAGAAGATGGTAATAATTATTTTTACAATACTTATATTTATTTTTCCCTGTGAAAAATAATGTAAAGATCAGGTTCAAAACACAGACCCACTGGTGTTAATCACCTGTTAAGATGACATAATACTGTGTTCCTAATTATTAATGGCTTGAATTGAAAGTTATCAATTTACAACTTCTGCCTGTCATAGACCCCTTTGCCCATACTGCTGCATGGTGAAACAGGTATTTTGCAAAAACCCAGAAATAGCCCAATTTTTGAATTATTTTATGCTTTTTTTTATGTAGGGTTCAATCATGTATTTAAGTGATGATTACGTATTATTAGATTGTCTGATTAAAAAATGAAATAATAAACCAAAGAACGGAAAAATACCGGTATTTTTGTATGGAGAAAATACCGATATTGTAGTGTTTTAAATTTCACAATCCATGCTTATGTTGTAGATTAGGTTTCAATTATATAATTATACTTATAAATAATATACCATATAGTCAGTGCCATGCAGTTACCTATTTGCCCTAAAGCCCAGTAGGCCCAGACTTAAGATGGCCAAGACTGCAAATCCGCCACTGCCACTGATGGCATGTATAAACCTATAAATTTCATGAAGAATTAGGTCTTAACTGTGTCCCCGAGACTGCGTTATGTAATTGTAAATCAGTATTTTGTTGTATTAACATTTTGCCTGCTACAGATAACAAATCGGATATGCGCAATGGCTTCGGTGACCGGCGTGGGCGCGGCGGCCGCGGGGGCCGCGGCGGGCGAGGAGGCCGCGGCGGACGTGGCGGCGGCGGAGGTGGTTATGAGTCGCGAGATCATGAAGATACTAACGGCGGTAAGTCAGTTTCTAGATTTCTAGGCTTTTTTTTTTTTCATTAAACAATTCATAAAGGTAAGAATTTTCGCAGGGCCAGAATTACTACGATAATTAATAAAATCTTTACCTAAACAAAAAATCCCTCTCACTGAACCTAGAAAAAACCTGCCAAGTGCGAGACGAATATGCACATAAAGGGTTACGTACCACCATCGTGCTAAAAACACGTTTCGTGTATGGGCACCCATTTTATTTTTTATTAATGTGGCTATAAAAATGCACATTCAGTGGAAATTTCTAGTGGGTACTTGAAATTTCCACTGAATGTGGAACACTGGAATGTACTTATTGCAGTTCAAAACATACAGCACGGTCACAGACAAACAGCGTCAGCGTCACCTTAGGAACCCTAAAACATCTTTAGTCCTGTGGCCCGTTTCATGAAAGTCTAAGCTAGCAACATTGGTTAAACCAACCAACGTTTGCATTGTATTTGTGCAATATTGCCGATTCCAACTTTTATTTTGTAGCTTGGTGAGACAAGCCACTGTTTGTTTACCTTTTACTAAACTCTAACCTGAAATTGGCTAAAAAAATAATTTCGAAGTATGCCTTAAAAAAAAACATAGTATGTATGTAGTTCCCAAATGAAGCTAATTTGGCACCAACTCCAGACACTCGAAGTGTGAAAGATTAAACTGGGCCTCTTTGGCTCTTAAGTGGATCATAAGAGTAATATTTCCTTTTGTTGAGAGGTACAAGTGGTTCTATATTGATGAGGCCAGCGTTTTTACATTATGGTAGTTCATATAAATTATAAGCCCTTGTTTAAACAAAGTGCAAACTACTTCACCGGGTAGTACTTAAGGCCTAAACTCACAACCGCGTTGCGGCACTGCACCGCCGACATCCGTGGCGTCGCCAATAATTGGGTAGGTACTTGACTGTAACTGAAATTTGTAAAAATTATATAAGATCCTGTTAAAGTAAGCATAATAAGGAAATATGTTGAAGTTTTGAGTTTGATACCTAACGTGTAACTTTTTTATGAGCCTCCAAAGCTGGATGGGAAAGTCCATTTTAAAAGTATAAAATTATTAAAAACTTAATATCATTAAATAACCTATAAAATTTATAGTAACTTTTGTCATGAAACGTAACGATAAACGTAAGTTTTAACATAGTTTCAGAAAAAAGTTATTGATTTCCCCAAACAACTAATGAGCAGTGACGTCACTGTATAACGGGCTTCAGTAGGGAGCGTTTCGGCACATATTTGGGAAAGTCTAAAAATGTGATTTTAACATTGTAGTATCTTGGTGAGTTATTATGATATTGAAGTGGTTTTTTTCACTAATATTTCTATTATTGAGAGGTGTTTCTATAAAATGACGAAAAAAGTTGTCAAGTAGCCAATTCTTCATAATTCTCACTAATAATTACCACTTTCGCAACCACGTATAGCTAGGCTCGTAGCCGATGATAACACGGTAAAAGCCTTATGTTGCCCGTAGACGCTACGAGGCCTAGCGCCCGCGGAGATTTCTAGAGTCCGACCGAAATTTCGGTTTCGGCCTAGTTTCGGCAAAAAAACGGGTTTCGGCTGCAATCCGACCGAAACAGAATTTAAAGGGTTTCGTGCTGCGATCGGACAACAAGTCTTTATTTCAAAAAGCACAGATAATTTGAAATAAGAAGTTATAATTAATGAATACTCTAAACGACAGAGATTAAATGATTAATAAATTATTTAAAAATGAAGACGGACTGATTATTAGTGATTATAATTGTAATTTTTTATGTTACTACGAAAACATGACTTTATATCGAAGTTTCGGTTCTGGTTTCGGCCGTGAAAACTAGTTTCGGTCGGACACTACTTATTTCTAACTTATTGATGGTCGGTCCTTATTAGGGGACGACTACAATGACGGCGACAGGGACCGTGGCGAGCGAGGACGCGGGCGGGGCCGCGGTGGTCGCGGGGGCCGGGGGCGGGGCGGCGGCGGGGACCGCGGCGACCGCGACGGAGACCGTGAGGAGCCCGAGCTAGACGAGAACGGCGAACCTAAGAAGCCCCCGGTCACCTACGTGCCACCGGAACCCACTGAGAATGAGGAGGAGATCTTCGGCAGTGGGATCAGCTCTGGCATTAACTTTGACAAGTTTGACAATATTGCCGTCAGGGTAAGTTATTTTTAGTTTCCGTTTGCCTATTAAAAACCGCTAGGGTTCTCTATTTTTTATTGAAATAATTATCTGGGGGCACGGCAGTGCCCCCGCCAAGTCGAGCAAAATAAAGGCACGGTCGTACCATCCTTTTCTCGAAGCCATTCAGGCCATTGTCAACCTCCTGTAATTTTGTGCTGGTATCATATTTACCAACATTTTCCGTTTGATATTAACTTTCGGTTTCGTGATGACTAACTAGTTAATGGGACATTTTTAAATGAAAATCCCCCTTGTTCTTCGTACATAACTAGCTATGTACAAAGAAAAAATATTCTTCGTATAAAACCGGGTAATGTAGGTACTAAGAAACTTAACTTCTTTGTACATTACTAGATTTCATGACAGTTATGTACGAGGAATTATACATTCTTTATACGAAGGAATTGCGGTTCCTACTACAAAACCAAGGAGTTTCTTCGACCGTAGGTATCATCTTGTAGACATCAAGCAGTACCTAATTAATTTGCTAGAACACATAAGTCCCAATGACAGTTTGAAAGTAATTTTTTTTTCGAACACTTGACACGAACTATAAATAAGTAGGTATTACATAGTTTATTAGTCCACAAGAGCTCTTAGTCAATGTATGTTCAAAGTCTCAGATTTTAGTTAAAAGAGTCGCTCGGCAGGTTTATATTTATTGCTTACTCGGAGAACTTTTTGGATTTGTAAAAGGGACAGCAATTTCATTGTACAAAACCGGGTTATGTGGGAAGAATTTATACTTCCTCGTACATAACGGTCGTATCTGGTTATGTGCAAAGAAGGTAGGTTTCTTGGTACATTACCCGGTTTTATACAAACAATATTTTTTCTTTGTACATAGCTAGTTATGTACGAAGAACAAGGGGAAAATCCGCATAGAATTCATGATAAAATCGTTATTCTCTATAGTCACTTATGTTTTGTGTAGTTATTAGTAATTATTCCTTCGTCCGCTCGATACGATCTCGTATAGTATGCGATAACCCTGTTATCAGCAGTGCAATGCACTCCAACTATACACGTCTAAGTTCAATGACAAAAACATTCTTTAAATGAAAAATGACTTGGCTGCAAATTTATTGAACGATTCAGATAATGTAAACAATCAAACAAGACTTATTGTCCGTTTATACCTACCATTCTTAAGAGATTAGATGTCGATTGCTACTGCCTCTGTGTGCCGATTTTATAAGAAAAACTTATCTTTATTTTCAGGTTACTGGTGAAAATGCGCCTAGAAGTATTGATAGCTTTGAAACTGCTAATTTCAGAAAGTATGTTCTAGACAACATACTAAAGTCTGGCTATAAAAAGCCTACTCCCATCCAAAAACATGCTATACCCATCATCATGGGCGGTAGAGATTTGATGGCCTGCGCCCAGACTGGATCTGGAAAAACGGTAATTAAATTTTTTTGCTTCAACTATTTGTTATTTTAGTTCAACACTTTCACAACCCGACAAAAAAATTAACAATACCCCAGAAGCCAACAGAGCCTGCTAGTAATTGAGGCAACAATAATGTGCAACGCATAATCGACCGGCATCTAAGCGGATTTGTGAAAGCGTTAAATTCCGAAATTAATGATTGTATGTTTCGGGCTTAAACCGTTCCTTTTATTTTTACAGGCTGCTTTTCTACTCCCTATAATCAACACGCTGCTCCAAGACACCCGCGAGCTAATTGTTACTGGCGGCTGTGCCCAACCACAGGTAAATTCACTTATTAAAATGCAAAAATAAAAGACGTTCGAAAATCACCACAGAACTGATTTAATTTTATCTATATAATTTTTCAGGTTGTGATAGTGTCACCCACTCGTGAATTGACACTCCAAATTTTCAATGAGGCCAGAAAGTTCTCACATGGCTCCGTTCTGAAGATAGCTGTCGCTTATGGAGGAACTGCTGTCAGACATCAAGGAGATAACATCTCTGTAAGCCTTGTAAAATGTTATTGCTTGTTCTTTTATATTTTACTGCTTCTTCGATACTAAAATCACGACCATCCTACCTTGTACTAGTCTGCAAAGACAAATTTCGTCACGATTAATATAGCCTGGGGCGATTTCGCTATCGATTGTTTTTTCATTCCACAAATTACATCATTACAGAGAGGATGTCACATTCTCGTGGCGACACCGGGGAGACTGCACGACTTCGTTGATCGGAATCGCGTGTCCTTCGGCAGCATCCGTTTTGTCGTGCTAGACGAGGCCGATAGAATGCTTGATATGGGCTTTATGCCCTCTGTGGAAAAGATGATGGAACATCCCAGCATGGTCCCAGTGGTAAGGAATACTACTTAATAGAATTCGCAGCTAACCTTACACTAATGTTGTGTATATTACTCGGAAGAAACGTTTTTCGTGTTTATTTTTTATTTGGGTAAACAACATCGCATTTCTTTGCTGTTGCGTGTCGTTCGCTCTTGCGGACCCACCCCTGGCACTGCCCCTGTGGTCTTCCACAGGGGTGCCAAGACGACATGGTAACCTGTTACTGACAAGTAATCTTACTGGCCTTATTGACAACTGACAACCTTAGCAACTGAGAACGACACAAATCGTACCCTTGATAAACGCAGCATCTGTAATAAATTCCTATGCAGATGATGCGTTGTTTTACCAAGTGTGCGAAATATGCCCAATGATAAAACTCGTAACTTTTTGTAGGATCAACGTCAAACTCTCATGTTCTCTGCAACCTTCCCCGAGGACATTCAGCATTTGGCCGGGCGCTTCCTGAACAACTACTTGTTCGTGGCTGTGGGTATCGTCGGGGGCGCCAGTACAGACGTAGAACAAATATTCCACCAAGTCACCAAATACGAAAAGCAGACCACACTCAAGAAACTCATTGAGGACAATGGTAATGAAAGTTCATAGTTGGTTATTTAATAGGCTTGTGTTCTAAATTTTGTTTCTGATGTAAATCGATTCTACTATTTATGAGGAACAAATATATACCTATAACTATTACACTTGGATTACTAAAACGGCCACAAATTGCAATCAAAAGTAGCCGACCGCACGGAGCGTTGAAAACGGCCCATACAAAACGGACGTACCCTGTGACGTCATCTCTTGTCCTCGCTGTACTAAGTCTGTTTGGAAAAAATAGCATTTTGCCATTTTGAGCACGAAAAAGTGCGTTTAAGCACATAGTTATCATACATTTATTTTTTCAGTGTTATTTAAGCATTCCGAAATTAACTTTAATTTTTCTTTAAGATGATAAAAAAATATCGAAATTTTTTAAAAGTTGTGGTCTCATAACTTTTATATATATTTTTGTTTATTTCTTCTGGATTATGATAATGTAGTATTTTCCAATCCAAGTGACTATATTATTTTGTCAAATTTAAGACATCCCTATTGTGTTAATGCACTTGAATCGCATAGTTCGCTAGTCGCATGTACCAGCCATTAAGAATACCGCTTCCAAACCAGGGAGTTTGGAAGCGGGGGGCGTGGAGGGCAAATATGCGTGGTTTAAAATCATGATCATAGACATTTAATCAGGTACATTCTATACATATTTTATGCCACACCTGGCCAGAAAGCTGTTTTTTCCGTACGCGTAGCGTACCGTAATTGTAGACATAAAATGATGTACACAACACGGGAGGTAATAAAGAAAGCCCTAGTTATATAATGTACTATTACCGTCTATCAGTGGTGAGGCGTGCACAAATCGTTTTTGATTACCGGTTACAACTAGACGAGTGTATTAATTTATTCGAAATATTTACAGATGGAAAACGCATTCTGGTGTTCGTGGAAACGAAGCGCAATGCGGACTTCATAGCTGCCGTCCTTTCTGAGCAACAAATGCTAACCTCTTCTATTCACGGAGACCGCATGCAGCGCGAGAGAGAGCTGGCGCTGCAGAACTTCAAGAGCGGAGCCCATTGTATACTCGTGGCTACCGCGGTCGCCGCTCGTGGATTAGGTATGTTCAGCGGAACTTCTATAAGTCGAAACTCAAGGGAAACGCTAAAAAATTCGTGCTAACGAGGTTTCGACTTAGAGGTCTTCTACTTACAGAGGTTTTCATAGGCCCATGTTCAACATATAGAGGTTTAGGGTTCTGTAGTTTTTGACTTCGAGTTACAGAGGTAAAATAAATAAGAATTCGAGTTATAGAGGTATAATTTCCCATGTACTAGATACGTTTGACCTACCTGCCATAATTTTTCTTCGAGGTACATAGGTAATAAAACAAAAGAACCGTTTCTTCGAGATAGAGGTAAACTTCCTCTATTTCGAGTTATAGAGGGAAAAAATGTACTGAACCGTCTTGTAGGGAGTCATTGGTAACTTCGACTTATGGAGGTCTCATCATATCAGGTCATTAGTATGTCACACCCATGGGGGGAGGGCTAATTCAAATGGTGGTTGCGATAAAATGGATGGATGGAGTTTGGCTCAAGTATCCAATACCAAAAGCCTTCATTGTTTATAATACCTTGATAGGAAGTGAAACGTCAAAATTCCAACGTATTTAAATTGTTTTCGCAGATATCAAGAACGTTGACATAGTCGTAAATTACGACCTTCCAAAGAGCATAGATGAATATGTCCATAGAATCGGCCGCACAGGTCGCGTTGGAAACCGTGGAAAAGCAGTTTCGTTCTTCGACGGAGACCAAGTAAGTCTCACCGAAAATGTTTTTATGCCACACCTGGCCATAAAGTGGAAAAAGCCGCTTTCTGGCCAAGTGTAAACATAAAATTATGTATACACGGAAGGTATAGCTTGGCAACTTCGTTGGTGACACTCATATGTGTGCTTTTTGTTATGTGCAGCCGTAACTACTTACACAAGTTACCGCCAACACGAACGGCGACCGACGGAGGCAGCCGTTCGTATTGGCGGTATCTTGTGTAAGTAGTTACGGGTGCACATAACAAAAAGCACACACGTGATTGTCATTAACGAAGTTGCCAAGCTATAATAAAGAAAGCCCCTGATCGCATATTTACGTCATTTGATTGCAGCTCGGGCCGCATCTCCGCGATCTCTGCCTTTCTTTGTTTTCCCACCCTAGTTGTGTAATGTACTATTCTTGCACTCTCAACACCTGATTATAAATGTAGCTTGACGAGTATATCGAACATTTCAGGATGCTGCGTTAGTTGCGGACTTAGGCAAAATATTACGGCAGGCTGACCAGCCCATCCCTGACTTCCTACAGGGTGGAGGCACAGCTACGTATCGGGGCGACAAATATGGCGGCAGTGATGTCCGAGTAAGTATCATCATTTCGTTATCGGACATGCCAATCAGCTGCACAAGAGCCAGTTGCACTTGAATCGGTTTCGAAAATGTCAGATTCTAATTCTAGCCTTTAAAGCAGCGGTCGGCAACCTGCGGCCCGCGAACCTCTAACTTGCGGCCCCCGCGAGCCTCCCTGGCTATTTTGTATGTAAAGGTCGTTATATTCAGAATCGTATAAAATCACTAATTACTAAGTGCGGCCCGCGTCAATATCGTTAACTACTATTTCTGGACCTTGCTGCTAAAAGGTTGCCGACCGCTGCTTTAAAGACTTCGAAGTCTTGACTGCATTTCTTAAAACACTAAATATAATCGTCGACCGCAAGTTCAACAACCTAAGGAATCGATTTGACTCCAATTGAACTTAAATCGACGATATAATTTTCGGTAGCCTTTTCAAATAGTGCTGAAAAGTTTATCGAGGTATCGACTTAATTTTCATCAATGAATAATGAAAACCGTTTATCGTTTACTAGTGGACGGAAGGAGAAGAGGTATGACTAGCTGTGTTCAAATTTAGTACAATTACTTATGCCATGACACTTTTCTATTGATTAATAATAAAACATGTTTATCATTTACCTAGTGGACCGAAGAAGAGGTATGAATAGCCAGAACCAAGTAGTTTACTGGATATGTTACATTACACGCTGACAGACCATACGTGTATGCGTCCAACTTCTTTGCCGCAATCACGCATTACGTGGTCGCTTCGGCTTGCATTGCGTATAATTGCATAAACGAAAGCGGACTAATTTTTTTGTTTTCTTATAAATGTAGTTTCACATCATAGTCAAACTTCTTATTCTTTATTTTCTGCGAACATTTCGTTACGTCAGCAATGCTTTGCGTACATTCAAATGGGTCATTATTTGAGCGTTTCACGCGCGTCACTTTCGTGGACACATTTTTGTCGAGATTCCGGCAGATTTTAATGTTATTTTAAGGTATTTGTTAGTAGTCCCGGACCAAATAGCTCGATATGAGACTAAAATCTGAGCGAACTTCGACAATAATGTGTCCACGAAAGTGAGGCGGGTGAAACGCTCAAATAATGACCCATATCGTCGGGGATAGAGCAATACCGCGTAAGTAGCATATGTAGATAAGGTTCAGTTTCAAGCAAATTTGTTAGAAATTGAAACCTTATCTACATGTGCTACTTACGCGGTATTGCACTATCCCCGACGATATCATACATCATAGTAACCCCTAATATGACTAACCAACAAGACCATGTTTTATCTGAATAGTTCCAAAGTAATTGTACCACGTTCTACATCCATATAGCTTATCATTAGAATGATAACTAATTCGGTTATTCACCTTAATTTTTATCTATAACTAGAGTTCGCCGCCGCATGTTGGTCGGTGTGAATTTACGGCTTTTCCGTATAAACGTCATCCCTTATGGGATGATATCTACTCTTTGAGGGTTTAATTTCGAAGAATCCTTTCTTAGTGTACCCCTGCGTCCCCTAATGAACACGTTTTTTTTATACACCGTGGGCCCGTATAACCCGACCAACTTTAACCATAGATTCTAACAACTATTAGAAGTAAAAAAAGTTATGTGACGTATAGTCGATTAACGCTTACTTTCCGAGATATTCATAATTTTAAAAATAAAAACTCCCAAGTGTGTAACAAACAAGCCCTAATAACTTTAACTAAGATACATTTACTGATTTTTTTAAATCCTTTAACTAAACAGCAATTAACCTTCGCAGTATTAGATGGTAAGCGATTAAAAAGCCAAAATATTGACCTTTCGGTTCCATTTTAGCTTTTTTTTTCCTTTTTAATAACTTTTCCTCAAGTAAGGACATGTTTATAACGAGGGACTGAATTTATTGATTTGTTTTGTACCATAAGACTATTAATGTAAAATGACAAAATTCGACCTATGTTGATATAACGTTATTTACTTGTAATACCATCAGGAATACGTGGTTAAAGTTGGTTTCGGTTCCATTTTAGCTTTTTTTTTCCTTTTTAATAACTTTTCCTCAAGTAAGGACATGTTTATAACGAGGGACTGAATTTATTGATTTGTTTTGTACCATACGACTATTAATGTAAAATGACAAAATTCGACCTATGTTGATATAACGTTATTTACTTGTAATACCATCAGGAATACGTGGTTAAAGTTGGTCGGGTTGTACGGGCCCACGGTGTATTTCATCCAGCTATCTGCACTCTGAAGTAGTTTTATTGTCTGCCACTTTAGTCCGTTGTAGTTCACATGTAGATTGTAGGTTTATGTGGACTAGTTTTCCACAACTCGAAGGGCCGATATGCGTCTATTTTGCGTTTTATATGTCGATGGTCACTAGACCTAATTACGAGAAAAAAGTTTCGTAATTTCAACGTTAGTAAACAAATCTTAAAGTTGAAATTTCATTGGCAAAACTGTATTAAATATTAAAGCACGAGTGTGAACTATAGAAGATAACAGTCAAGGACAAACACTCGTACATTAATCGTGTCCGTCAAGATAGCGTACACCGTAAAGATATTCAGAATCTGATGCAGCCAATAAATAGTACCCAAATAGTACCGACGAAATACCTAGGTGAAAAAAATAGTACCCTTAAACTTTTCGAAATATAAGGCCTGTTCACGGTGTACGCTACCGGGCGTCAAGCTGGCGTACACCGTTAGTATCTCTGGAACGGCTTTGTTTTTGGAAACGCTTTATATCTCAAAAAATAGTACCCAAATAGTACCCTAGGGCCCTACAATTTCATTTCTCTAGCTATCGTAGAAGCCGAGATATAGTGAGCTCTTTCTATAAGAAATTCCCGGGTACGCCAGCTTGACGGTGTGAAATTTTGTATACACCGTTAAGTCATGGAATATCTCGGCTTCTACGATAGCTAGAGAAATGAAATTTTAGGGTCCTAGGGTACTATTTGGGTACTATTCTTTGAGATATAAAGCGTTTCCAAAAACAAAGCCGTTCCAGAGATACAAACGGTGTACGCCAGCTTGACGCCCGGTAGCGTACACCGTGAACAGGCCTTATATTTCGAAAAGTTTAAGGGTACTATTTTTTTCACCTAGGTATTTCGTCGGTACTATTTGGGTACTATTTACTGGCTGCATCAGATTCTGAATATCTTTACGGTGTACGCTATCTTGACGGACACCATTAATCTGACGATGTGTATCAAGCTTTGTTATCGTAATATTCAATGTACTTATTATCATTACGTATCCAATCTCCATGTTATAAATAAACACATCCGAAGCTTACGCAACACATTATATCATCTTGTTTAATTCCAGAGCTTCAACAATGCGAGCGCGGCTGTGTCGCAAGGCCAGGAGCCTGAAGAAGAATGGTAGATATAAGGACTACTTGAAATTAGGCCATGTGATGGAACAAGTGAATTTTTTGATATTGGTGCTGGTGACGCTGTGAAAGTGGCTACTATATGTAGATATACTTATTCCGTGTTTTGGTTATGCGCGACTAACCCTCGAGCTTTGGCTCGCCATGTTTGCCTCAGGCGAGGTGTCAACGTCCAATCGTGCAATCGCCTTTTGCATTAAGACTGGCTGTCTTACTAGGCAATGTTCTAAGGTTGGACACGCGTAATGGACACACGGCTCAACATACCCCGTAACGGAGTTGGTTGTAAAATAACTCTAATAAATATTAAGAAACTATTGAAAGCCTAACCAAATCTAAATGTCCTATCTAGTAAACACAAACTCGGGACGTGCTTATTTTGCTTAAAACCGCCGCTATCTCGTAAATATAGCAAGGCTAGACCTGTCAGTAAATATATGTCCGAAGCATCCTCAAGTAGCTTAACGAGAAAATAACCGTTTTCAGACAGTATCGGCTGAAGACTTCATTGCGTTTAGAGGTTATAGATACGTTTTCTAAATAAGATATTTAAATTTGGATATACTTCATTACTTTTACTTTCATAACTACAAGACTGCTGCTTATATTGACAAGTATTCTAGAAATAAGCACTCGCCTAATTTTAAGATTTAATTCCGGCATCAATAGAACTTAACATTTTCTGAATATTCATGATTGTAATATCACATGCATCTTTTTGTTGTACTTCTTAGTGTTAAGGTTTTTGTTTTTTCTTCATAGCATTTCATAACGTAAGGGTTGTATTTTAAGTTTTTTTTGTTTCATTTTGTCTTCTACCATAACTATTTTTTGTCAAAGCAAATTAGTAGTTATTTTATCCCCTACCATTCTGTGATGTTATTATTAAAGTTGCTCAGTTTATATTTTAATTAGTTGCATTAGTTATAGATTTATCCCGATTTTTGTAAAGAACAATAAGCATGATATATGGGATGTTGGAGATGTTGAAGGCTGCATATAATACTCGTTTTCATTGTAATTGAATGTTGCAAGGCTTTGTATTTATAGTTATTAATTAACTACATTGCCGCAGCAATAACGACTGTAGAATTTATGTTTTTACATTACCCCAAGCCGTAACTGGCACTTTACCGCCCGCCACCCGGAGAGAAAATACCAATTCCTTGCCAGAGAAGACCTAAAATTACACTCTTCACTGGCCCAGTGTGTTAAAAAAATTAAAAAATAGAAAAGATCTTAGTTTAATAGGAATATTTACCGCACCGGCCTCGAAAAAAAGTTGGTTTTAAAGGATATAACTTTTTTTTGTTTTCGAACATGGTTTAATTTTCTTAAATTCCTTTATTTTTTTAAATACTACTCGATCGTGAAGTGAACGTGTACACGAGCGCAATGGGCTGCAGCTCCACTGAGGCGGAGCTGAGAGATGTGTAGGGATCGACCAATCACAATAGTGTTCGCTGTTTCCATTCACATTGACGAGATGTGGATTTCAACTTATGTGATTGGTCGATCCTGCACGTCCGCTCCGCTCGTCACCGCCTCAATGGAGCCTTATTTTGTGTGTTAAGTTATAGCCATTTGGACGCGGCAAGGATGGCAAGCTTAACGGAAAGTTAAAATCCCGTTCAACGAAAAGCTGGCACACATATCAATTCATAAATTGGCGTCTATTTTACTGAAGTACAGCTAAGATCCTTCAACCTTCAATGTCTCTACATATTGAATGACTTACTAGGTACTATTTAACATATCTGTTGGTTGACAAAAAAATCTTATTGATGGCTATTTGTCTTTCGAATCTCACCATGTACAAAGTTCATAATTAAATTTTGTTGTGAATAGTAATGGCGACAAAAACGTCAAGCTTCATGTACAAATAAGCTGAGTGTTAGGGTGTTTGTAATCTGTGATGATTAAAAATAAGAGTAGGCTCTTAGAGACCATCATCGGCCATGGGTTGTAACAGTTCAAATAGTTATACATATTATATAGGTCAGACTTGCTATTATAGCAACTATTAAAAATTTAAGTAACTTCACATCTAATTTGATTGACTTCGGAATTCCAAAAGTTTTAAGATTAATAAATCTTTGATTTAAATTGTTATATTTGTACTCATTTTGTTAAGTACCAGTTTGTTTTTGTAAGTGAGATGTTTATTAAATATCGCTTACGATTAGTATTTGTTTCATTTTCATATAAAACCTTTGGTTCATAGGGTGTGAAAAAATACGTGAAAATCTGAAAATATATGAACGCATTTGCCCTATGAGCGCTTATAATCATTTAGCTCGCCAAATGTTGTCTACGATTGCATCTGGATTGTACGATTTATAATTAAATTCCAACTTACAAGTAAAATTTAAATGTACTGTCCAAATAAACATACTTCTATTCATACGGTCAGGTTAATATATATTCAAAATATAACTATTTTGTGGTAGAAACATTCATATTGCTAAGATAACACTTCAGGTTTCGTCAACATTTGGTATCAGTTTTAGCCCAATCTGAAGATTTGCGTACATCTATATTAATAATTTAGCTGGGGTCTACAGTAAACCTGAACAAAATGCGTCTCAAAAAATAAAGCGTAAAAAATAGCACTTTCGAATCGACACTATATACCTACCCGCAAAATCCGTGTAATGGAGAAAGATGCATCTAAAAATGCATAATTAATTAACGACAAAAACAGTCAGACATGTTTGTTTACGTCAATTCGAGTGCGTTCAGAAACTGACGTAATAGGGTATTTGACAACAATCAAAATAAATTCATTAACTCTAACCAGCAAATTACGCTTCCAAAACAGCCCGGATAAAATCATTCAAACTTATTTTCGTGCCATCAACGATTTTACAATGACGAAAAACTAAAAATAAGGCACCATGTTGAGCATGACGTCACAAGATAGTATTTCATACTAAACTGCATACTTTCGGAGCGTTTTGACACTTCATAAAAAGAAGCTGATTTGAACTGTCATCAAGTAGCCTATTTAGTGAAGGGGTATGTAGCATGCTACTTTTACTGCGACTGTCTGTACACGCTTGGTGAGAAGGAACTGACTCACGACGTGAGTAAGAAAACCGTATATTTTTTTAATTAGAAAAATCGTGCGGTATCCATACCGCATATTAATATGTCAAAATTCAAATAAAACAAACGAAAAAATATTATGCATCGTGCTAAAGTTCCTCGCGTAGAATTCTGTATAAGTGCATCTCTTTCATTTCTTTGCCTGTCATTCCAATGCCAGGAGCTTGGTCGTGGGCAAATAATGAAATAAATACGCATTTAGACGTTTGTCAAACATTTAAAACTCAATCAAGACAATGCTTGATTTTCAGTAGTAGCAGGTTAATTATATTTTTTTATAATCATGAAAATGTTGGTCATATCTGACACGACACACTGCCAATGGCAGATGTCATTGTAACATTGACATTTCTTGGTAGATTTGTTGGAATTTAATTATAAATCGTAGTATAATGTAATTCCCTCCTTCCTCACGACGCTACCGGTGGCGTGCACTCCATAGAGACGCACAGCCTACCCTCTAATTTCTTCCCTAGTAACCGTAGGAGAGTAGAAATTAGTAAGGTAGGCGGTATCATAACACGCTACTTACCGTATTAATTCCTACCCTCAATAGGAATTAGAGGGTAGGCAGTGTGTGTCTTTATGGAGTGCACACCACTGGACTGCTTACCACTACAGCCTGGTTTTTTTTTTTCAATAACCGAGTTGATGCAATTTGCTATGAAAATATCCGCTCATGCCCAAAATACCATATTTTGGATTTATCAAATTCCTATCTTACCACATTCCCGTTATTAGATTATAAAATCGTCAGTTACTCGAGGATCTAAATGATTTGGGGATCTGGTATTTTAGAAACGCGGTATTTTGGGAATGAGCGAAAATATCCAAATGCGAGAGAAGCCTTATTCTAGGCCAAGGTGAAGGTTGACGCGCGGAAGGATGAATCCCGATAAGGTGGCCTGACACCATAAGGAATGCTTGAGGTACCATGCAGAGGGCAGCCCATATGGCTCTTGACCGCGTTATGTGGAACATTGCAGTTGGTCACGATTTTGTGCCTATAAGGCCCCCCGCGCACTAGGCAGCCAGTAAAACACGACGTATGGGAGCCTGCGCACTAGGCAGCCAAACGTTTTCATATATTCGACTGGCTGCCTAGTGCGCGGAGGGCCTAAAAGTGAAGAATTTCCTCGATTTGTCTGAGATCCTTTCATCAGATCTTTATCTGTTGACGATAGGACCACCTCAGTATATCCTCTCGAACAAAAAAACACCAAATCGAGCCGTCTGAGTATGTAATCGAGGGGTGAAGTGTTTTTTTTTTAAGAAATACCTGTGATCCTTACAGTCTTCTGTAGTGCGCCCTAGCGGCAAAAATATCT
Organism: Eudemis profundana; assembly: GCA_947034925.1. Lineage (NCBI taxonomy): Eukaryota > Metazoa > Arthropoda > Insecta > Lepidoptera > Tortricidae > Eudemis > Eudemis profundana. Next base: position 11,140,951 of record OX344811.1, read on the forward strand.
CGTATCCTCATTGTTGCGTCCTAACGAGTCGGGTCAGCAAACCGATAGGGACGCAGCTACCTGTTAGAATGAGAGATGAACACACTCTCTTTATCGAATAGCTCCCTATAGAAAACATGCAGGAACTCCCTCGCGACCCGTCCACCCACCGGGTCAACCCACCAGTGGGTGTACCTACGGGGAATTCCAATTTACCCATGCACCCACTGCATTTTGGCTGGAATCAATTTAAGAAACATTATTGTTACGTTCGTGGAGTACCTAGGTAACGTGATAGAACAATAGACTAATTAAAAATGCAAATATTATTACAAAATTACTAATTAATTCATTAACAATTATTACTTCATAAAACCCTGTACTAAATAACTTCACTATAACGCATTTATTCACTTTTTACTTAGGTTCGCTTCGAGATTCGCACTTTTCAACCCTGGCGTTGTTGGCGCGCGGCTTATATATACTTAATAATCCTATCTCGAGATTCTAGGAAACCCCACTTCTCGGTAATCGACGCATCGCGAGTCTTCTAGACAATCTAGATTGTTCGATGCTCGATCTGACGGGAACATTCTCGACTATTGATGTCCCTTTCTAGTTCTGTCTCTTTCACACACTTCTCAAACCTTCTCAATTTAGCTGTCTCTCACTAATAGTGCTCTCTTTCACTCCTTCGAGAAATTTCGCCATATATACTGAAGTGTACTTCAAAGGCCCATAAGGGGTCCTGAAAACGGGTTTTCAGGTTATTGCGCCATCTGGGTGTCCTGAAACGGACTGAAACATGTTTCAGGCGCCTGAAAACAACGGCAACTAGGGTGAATTTTCGATATTGTAGTATGTGAAAGAGCCACCTCTGAAACGGCCAGAAATCACTTTTCAGCCTACTGAAAACGCTTCTAAACCACAGAAAATCACGTTTAAAGTTTTGACCTATACCACTGGCGCAACAATATCGATACACTGCAGCTCAGTGTAACATATTTTATACAGTCGATAATCCGCATCGAGCGGGATAAAATGTATCCACTCTCGTACCAATAAAAGTGCATACCCAGTTTTTATACACAAAATGTGAGATACATGAGCTGTTCTTTAAAAAACCAATTAAGTTCGCTGGATGTGTTCGGTAAACAATCAATTTCCAGGCGTCTATAAACAACTAAATTTAACACCATCAATAACTATAAAATATTTACGTAGACTTAGTATGGTATCTAAGAATAGCACCACCCCATTTCTTCCCGTGGGTGTCGTAAAAGGCAACTAAGGGACTTATGCCAGAGGGCGGGAAGCAGCGTCCTTCTGTGTAGCTTCTACCATACAGCGATCGCCAACCCGCCTGCCAAGCGTGGCGATTATGGCAATTCTACTCAATGATCCACAACCACACGACTCGACAACAGCACAAAGCCGAGTCGTGGAGATCCTTGGCGAAGGCCTATGTCCAGCAGTGAACGTCTTTCGGCTGATATGATGATGATGAGACATTTTATCTACGACGACATCGACAATTTTATCGACTGTATAAAATATGTTACACCGATAGCTACTCCATTATGGCATAAGTCGTTCCTTATGTCATGCGCACTCTACCGTTCGACCCCTAATGATATTAGTACAAGTTTCGAATTGGCGGCACCAGTTAGCAGCACCTTCGTTGTGCACGTTCCCTATCGATTAGGAACAGAAATAAGATTTACACTGTATTAAATTAATCCTTTAATTACGGACTTCTTTTTTAAAACGACCCTCTTGCGAATTCCTACTTTCCATGGATTAAACAGAGAAATATGTCACTTACGCCCTTCTGCGGAAGCTGGAGCAAAATATAATTAATACGAGACTTGCAAGTCGACTCCTCTGTGACCGTCAAGATGGCGTACACCGTAACGATATCCAGAATTTGATGCTGCAAATAAATAGTACCAAGGAAATACCTAGGTGAAAAAAATAGTACCCTTAAACTTTTCGTAATATAAGGCCTGTTCACTCACGGTGTACGCTACCGGACGTCAAGGTGGCGTACACCGCTTGTATCTCTGGAACTGCTTTGTATTTGGAAACGCATTCACTTAGGTGTTTCGTTGGTACTATTTATTGGCAGCATCAGATTCTGGATATCTTTACGGTGTACGCGATCTTGACGGTCACACTCCTCTCGATATACTTACAACTTATTGTTAGTTAGGACTACAACTCACAACTTACAATTGAAACAAATAGTATGTAATAAAAATGTATTCATCTTATTTAACAGAATGGAGGAATCCATTATATATACAAGAATACAAAATAGGCACAATATATTCCAAATATACAATTAGTCCACTACATTACATTTTAGTAAACTTAAAAACTAGCAAAAACCTGATGTACCCTAAACCTATTTTCCAATAGGTACCTATATTCCATTTCCAAGGGAATCCAGGAAATCAATAAAGCCGTTAAAGTATTTAAGTACTCAATATAATAAATACCAATTTGTACAAACTCAGGTACATATAAACAAAGCAAATAATTTCAATCACCAAAAAAATATTCAATAGAAATAAAAACTTTGTATTACATCCCATTTGTATAATTTATTGTAGGTTAATGGAAAGATTTCGAGAAATTCAAATGATCTTTTCATCACACTTGCTCGAAAATGGTGTCATTACACGTAGGTTTTGCGGGCCGTAAATGACCTATTACGCCCTAGGGCGTAATGGTTTTCTTTTTAAATTTGAAACGCTGGTCCTGTTTTACTCTTATTTGTCATGATCAAAGGAAACGCCAACTTACTTTTTTAACTTTTATTACTGAAATATTTATTTAAAGAGAACTGTTATTGCAAATACATGTAAACACATATTTCTGTAACATTAATTAAATGTTTAAATAGTGTATTTCAGTATTTTGCAAATATAAAATCAACCATTTTAAGTCTTTACCGCTATGGTTTCCGAACGTGACTTGTCGTCTTGATATATGTCACTAATGTCACTGTCAGTTTTACAATTTTATTTAGGTTAAGTAAGGTTATTTTAATCAGATTTCCTCACAAGTGTGATGAAAAACATTGTGTGTGCCACGGGCGGTAAAGGAATTACAAACTCGTGTTATTAAAGCCCTCGGCTTCGCCTCGGCCTTGTAACAAACACTCGTTTGTAATTCCTTACTTACCGCCCTTGATACACAATGTACTATTCCAATCCGAAATCAAACATGTAAGGTGATTCGCTTCGGTCGGTTTTACATACAAACATAAAGAGGGTCATGATTGGCTTCCCAGACTTCAATCGTGGTTTAAATGTGTTTTATTTTATAGCTTTATACAATTTTTTCTGCGCGAAATGACACGTGAAAACGCAAAAAAAGAAAATAATATACATTCTTAGCAAAAAAAAGCATTTGATTTTAAATGATATTGATAATAGATGGCGCTGTATTAATTCGCCTGTTGACTCGATTTTTTATATGTCGTAAATCGATTCTACTATTTGTGAGGAACAACAATACATTTGTATAAGTATAACAGCCACGAAGTGTAATCAAAAGTAGCAGATCGATGACGTCATCGCTTCTATCGCTGTACTAAGTTGTATGAAAAAAATAGCATTTTGCCATTTTGAACACGAAAAAGTGCGTTTAAGCACATAGTTGTCATACATTTATTTTTTCAGTGTTATTTAAGCATTCCGTAATTGACTTTAATTTTTCTTTAAGACGATACGTTTTTTTAAACTTTGTGGTCTCATAGCTTTATATTTTTTATACATTTTTGGTTTATTTCTTTTGTGTTATGATAATTTAGTATTTTTCAATCCATGTGACTATATTATGTTGTAAAATTCAACATTAGTCAACATCCGAATTCTAGTATATTGAGAGTTCTCGTGTCAATTCGCGCAGACAATATGTAGATATCAAGCTATAAAATGATACATATTTCCATCACAACTGATGTCGTGGAAGCAAATTATGACCCTCTATATGTTTGTATCGAAAACGGAACGACTCGAATCACCTTAAGGTCGAATAACCAAAAAACTACTTTGTTTTGAAAGTTGAAATTTCTTATCTTCGAAAAAGCTGTCTGTCGTGACTGACATGCGCATTGACCGTTTCAGTGTGGATCTACGTAAGTGAAAGCGCTATTTGGCTGGGATAATATTTCAATAATCATAATCATCATATCATAGCGTTTTGAGGGGTAGGTAAGGCTTTTGACCATGTGCTCCGATTGAGCATAAAGTTATTTTTTCTACTCCTGTACTTTTAGCTGTCATTTACTTGGTCACGAACACAAATATAAGGACATACATAATGTGAGTTCAGAGAAGTCTATACTCTATTCCCCATAACAGCACTAGTGTCGTTATAGTCGCAAAACGATATTGCTAGCAGCCACAGACTTCTAAATCTAGGTTAAACTTAGGTCAAGGATTAAGCGCTCAATACTTACTTTACGAGAAAAATGCACAACTACCAACTTAACAAACAATTAAATTCCTACGGTTTCTAAGAAAAACAAAACATTCCGAACTAAATTCATTGATGCCAACGTAAAAAAAAGTATTTTTAATATCGTCACTGCGTGTCACTAGAGAGTATACGTCAAATAAGTAAAAAAGTTTACCATAGACACATACTGTCAGTCATATGTCATACTTGCCTTGTTTGCGCGCTATGTTTAATGTTGTATTTTATATTTTAAAACCTAGTCGTAAAAAAAGTATTGTAGGCAACGTTGTATAATTAAGTCAAAAAACGCTCATGGCGTCTCTATTTGCGATACTCGCCGCCGCAGCGGCTCGTATCGCAACTCGCGCCACTCGCATTTTTTGAGTTTACTTGTACAACTGTTGCATAAAATACTATTATTACTCGGGTTGATTTTGGCATCAAAGGTAAAATTGCCGTTCCCGATAGCAATAGGTACTGGATCTGGATTACTGGGTTAGTGACTAACTGCTAAAAGTGCTAAAAGCACTGAGACAGAATACAGGAAATTAAGATGGCACTGGTTTAATTCATTCAAATTTACACCTTTACAAGTCTCTAACTGTCTTCAGGATTTCTAACTCTTAGGCATATCTGGTGCAACTAACTATAACGAGTGTAAAAGTAAAAAATAATAATTGTTATAGACACTGGTCTCGGTATGTTATCACAATCGTAACTAACCTAACCTACCTTTAGGTACCCGCTGTCAGAGTATCATATCTAATATTCGAACTGATTACCTTACATCCGAATGTTCACATATTATTAAAGCGATACTTGTAACGGTTGATAAGGCGTTGAGCTCCTTATATAATATTGCACGAACCTAAAACAAAATGAAGGTTATAAATAAACTAGAAATAAGCACAAATAATGTATTAAGCGCTAGTCAAGTTTTTACAATTTCGCGCCAAAATGCTCACTGATTTGGTGATTTTAGTTCTAGAAACTAAACTTTAGGGAGCTTTGAAGATTGTTGTTGTTGTGGTAGAGGCTTAACGGAGCTGGCATAGTCAGTCTGACAAAAGCTCCCTAAAAATAAAGATTTAAAAAAACTTTAGGGTGCCGGATGCATGAAAATTATGTACAAAGAGTGAAGAATCTTCTTTGCGGTGAAGCATAATCCTCCAACAAGGATATCGTACATTACACAACTCGGGTGGTAAAACAAAGAAAGGCCGAGATCGCAGATGTTTGCGGCCGGACAGGGGCGTATTTACCCTAGGGCCATCCGGGCCATGGCCCGGGGCGCCAATCGGCTAGGGGCGCCAATCGGGCCGATTGACTTTTGTTCTGGTTTTGGCGCCATTGAACTGACTTTTACTTCTCACCTTTTCTATTTTATCAAAAATACGGTCGTAAGTTAATTTTCGTCAATACGGAGCGCGTCTGTTATTAAAAACATATGGCGTGGTTAGTAGGTACAATAAGTACATGCTCCGAATAAGGGCGCGGGCGGGGCGCAGAGTGAAGAAAGGCCGTTTCTCAATATTGAAGCCTATTTTTCAAAACAACGCAATTATCCAGTAACCTTGTCATCTGAAAGTACGGGGTACTTTGCGAAAATCCAGTAGTTCTGATTTTTGCAGACTTGTTTATGATGTTGAATAATCTAAGCAACCTCGAGCGCCAAACGCAACTTTGTCAAAAATCGAAAAAACCGCGAAAATTTCGGTTTTCAGAATTTGGCGATTATAACCCTAAAGGACTAATTTTTGATAGTGCCTTCTCAGGCCTATTTTAAAGTACACTAAGTTTTCTACAATATGAAATAATAAAATTATCTCTGTAGACCCAATAGTTTCCGAGATAAAGCTTTTCAAAATTCATATTTTTTCGAACTTTGCAATTTTGGTGAGGACATTGACTTGCTGATCATCCTCACTACGATCGGTGCCGCCCTTCCAAGAGGGCTAAAACAACTACATTTATTGATTTTGAATAACTTAATTTACTAACTAATAAACCTATTAACTTTTGTTGTCCTTACCTTTTTTATTCGTAGCTTAGCTTGTCATTAAACATCATCGTTCACACTTCTCATTTTCATTTTTAACATCCCATAACGTACAAGGCTTCGATAGTATAATAGGAGTTACGAAGAATCAGGGTTAAAATTCATTCAAAACGACAGAATATTGCAAAAAATTGCGAAGTTCGAAAAAATCATAAACTTTGAATTATTGGATCTACAGAGACAATTCTAGTCTCATGGGTATTGTAAATTCTTAAATAAAAGTCTACTTTAAAAACGTCCTGAAAAGGTACTACCAAAAACTAGACCTTCCCAATTTTTACGGTTTTTTTCGATTTTTGACAAAGTTAAGTTCCGCTCTCGAGGCAAAGTATAAAAACGAACAAATAGTCCAACTTCGGCCGTTTAGGAGCGCGCGACATGTATTCACACAGACGCGCGATAGCTCGTCTGTGTGAGTGCGATCCCTACCGGAGCATTCTTATTTCTTTGCTTGTAGTGCGTTCGTACACGGCGCGCACACATTCAAGCGCGCGATGTACCTTTTGTAGGAAGAAAAATTAATGCTATTATACCTGCTGTACAAACTTGGCTTATTATAATTCTGCAAAAAATCAGAACTACCGGATTTGCCCCAAGCTCATGTATCTCAGCTCATGTATAAAGTTTCTGGATTATAAGTAATGAAATCATAATTAAAGGCTTTGTAAACAAATTAGTACACCGCAAAAAAATAAGTAGACGTTATTAAAAATGTTGTATTTTTTTTATTTAAATAATTTTTTCCTTGACTTCTGGGTTTGGGGCGGCGAAACATATATTGGCCCGGGGCGCCAAATTTCAAAATACGCCCCTGCGGCCGGAGCTGCATTATGCGTAAATATGCGATCGAGGGCTTTCTTTATTACCTCCCGTGTTGTGTACATATTTTCTACTCGTAAAACTAAATAGTGAGGGCACGTGTTGATTGGTGTTCGACATTAATTAAATTGAACAATTCCGAAAAAAGGAGTTAGTAACTAGTAAACTGGTCGCTTAACGCTAGTTGATGTGTGCGTGCTTCTCGTAAGTACAAAGCGACCGGCTGGTCCTAGGTTTCTACTCACCCTAACATAACAGCGCACACCACATTAATCCCTGCGCTCAATACGTAAAAAGCGCCCGGGAAATTGTTAATTGTATATCCGTAGAGTGTATTATACATCACGGGCGCTAGGATCGGGCACATCGACTCCATTGTGCACAGCAGCGCGAACACCTTCGCTATGTCTTCCAGAGGCAGCATTTTTGACAAGAACGATCTTATCAGCGGCGCAGACAAAACCCTGAGGAAGGATATTGCTGAGCCTGAAAAGATATTGAATTAAATTCAATTCTTTTAAATAAAATTCATATCGTTACATAAGACAGCCTGTTATAGCCAGGATGATGGAAGGTAGATGCGGACGAGGTATATCTCAAGGCTCCTACACAATATACCATTTATACTCCATTTCACACTATCCATTTATAGGTATTAACCGCGCGGGTATGCCGCCTGCAGAATCAAGTATCTTACTTGTGTCGTGCCGGCGGCTCGTTCGTACGGCAAGCCCAGCGGCACAAATACCCACCAGCCACCGCCACCGGGCTTGTCGGCGGCATAGTGTGTAGGGGCCAGGTAGGGGCATTCAGACTAGACGGACTGACCGTTAAAGAAGGAGTAAGCCAGAAATAAAATCCAATGGAAATCAGTTATTTTTCCAAAAATTTGGTACCCCATAATCATATTCGCGATTTTCAATCATATAGTCACGACCACGGAAAGACTAGTATAAACATGACTAGTGAAGTAGAGGAGACTTAAAAGACATCAATGGCAAAACGTTTGATATTTACCAAAATACATGTGCCATGTAGTCACCGCAAATGTCTTGACCAAGCAATCGACCACCGAAGAAAAGAAGGACACAATGGCCAACGGCACATCACCCACGCCCAGGACGCGTTGTATAAGCGCTATTCCCAGAAACGAGCCCAAAAAGGCAATCATCGTACTAGCACCCGAATATAGAGTATATTCTTTCATCGCCCAATGAAGCTTCTCTCTTGTATATAAGTATTCTAAGTTGGACGATCCGTAGAGTATAAATATTGTTAAAGTATTTGCTAATGTGAGCAGGAAGATCTTTGCTCTTCCATAGTTCGGTCGCCGTTTAAAGCATTCAGTCACCATTTCTTTCACTAGAAGAAAGTCGATTACTGTACAGAAGCCTCCCTGAAATCAAACAATTATCTTGATTAGAGGGTAGAAAAGGGATGAAAGTCTGATTGAAAAGCATAGAAAATCTACGTCGAGCAAGTAAATAAAATCAGTATTTTTATGCCTACCTGAAGTGCCCCAGATAAAGATTCACTCAAACAGATATTCGTGAAAGCATATGCTAAAACATACAATGCAGTCACGATAAGTAGCAAGTAGACGTTTCCCACGGATCTAAGGAGGTACGAACTTAGTACAGAACCTAGGATGCTCCCAGCTGAAAACGTTGCTTCTAACAGTGTCATCCTGAAAAAAAAAACCCGGAGGGTAGAGGTAAGGAGAACTATAGTAGTTATTACATGAGGGATCAGTTGAAAAAGTGTCCAGCTAAACGCAGTAAATAATAGTGCAAAATCTCCCCAGAATCTTCAGTAGCGCGTCTAATAGAATATGTTATGCGCAGTGTGCTTTCCGACGCGCTCACGATAAGGTGATTCGAGTCGGTTGGTTTTCCATACTAACTTAAATTAATAGAGGACCATTATTTGCTTCCACGGCATCGAATATGTATAAAACAAACTTTATTTTATACCTTGATACATTTGGTCTGCGCAAAATGACATGAGAACTCTCAAAAAACAGAATTAACGTGCAATTGGGCCTTTAAGGTCAGCGCCATATATCATTTGAAACTAAACGTTTTCTGATATAGATTTTTTGGCTTTTTGAGAGTTCTCGTGTTATTTCGCGCAAATAAAATGTATCAAGCTATAAAATAAAACACACTTCAAACTTAATTGATGCCGTAGAAGCAAACAATTACCCTCTTTTGGTTTGTATGGAAAACCAACCGATCTTACCTTAAAGCAGCGGTCGGCAACCCGTGGCCCGTGAACGTCTCACTTGCGGCCCGCGAGCCTCCCTGGCTATTTTGTAAAGGTCGATATATTCAGAATTGTATAAAATCACCAATTTCGTTAGCTACTATGTGGCCCTTGGTTGGTAAAAGGTTTCCGACCGCTGCCTTAAAGTGTCATATTCGGTCAGTCTAAAGCGCCATGCAAGTAGCAGGCTTTAGTTGGTCGTCTCTGAAGCAGTGGACGCGAATAAAAAACTCTTCGAAATCTACTGACTTCATGTTGTTAGAGTTGTGGTGCAAATCTATAGGTACGAGCTTCGGATTCGGACCAGCGAATGCTGCGAAATCGTACATGACCAAAACGAGAGAGCAAAATATTAACTGCTTGCTCTGTTATCAGATGCCTAGACTATCTTGAAAGACTATGATTGCCCAGTTAGTCAATTGGTTAGTGATTTGCCAATACAGTAACTCTAAGAATTGATTAGTTACACAATATAAACAAGAAATACTAACTACCAGTATCAATACTACAACTAAATATGTACTACAAATTTAATTTTCCTTTTTCCCGTACCCATTAAAGTAACTATAGATATTAATAAGATGTTTCAGCAGAAAGACGTTTATTTCATTACCGTCAATTAAGTAGGTAGCTGAAAAGATGATCATGTGCTTCAATAAGACACAGATTCTCCACCATTGTAAGGATCAAACTGATGGTACTGCAACGCGAAACAAACGCTATCTATTTTCTCCTGGAGGGGGTTCAGTTCAACTTGAGAAACTTGGGAGATTCATAGGCTTTGTGGAAGACAAGCTAAGCTATGTTTATTACATTCCTAGATTTCGGATGCATGGAGGGGGCATAACAGCATAAGGGCCAAACCACAAGAGCAACACGACACATCGTATAGTACCACCTGGCCCGTGTTTGGAGGTCCAGGGCCCCTAGGCATTTGGTATTGAGAAAGCAAGCCATGCTTTTGGGCTTATATGAAGGGTCCACCACTGGGGCCCCTCTAGGCTGGCCAGGCCCCTAGGCTGCGGCCTTGTACGCCTAGGCGGAAATCCGGGGCTGAGTACCATGATATGATACTATGCTGTCTCATGGAAATCAATCAATCCAAAAAGAACTTAATGTCAGTGTTAGAACAAGACAACATCGCAATTGTGTTTTGGACTTTGGTACTAAGCGAAAATGGGGCATCACCAATGTACCTATGTGGTTGAGTCACCAAATACTTGTCAAGGATAATTTTTCTAGTATCACGGAATTTGCTAAACAGAAGATTACTCGATAAAACGCATTTATTTGAATTGACGCTAAAAGGGCATTTTTTTTGTCTTTGAGGGTATTTTTATTACATTCCAGTTTTCTGCTGAAGGTCGGTTCAGCCGATTTGTGCAATATATGGGAGTTATATTTAAACTTGTAATTGAGTTATTTTAATGTTTATGGATTTCATGCATTAAAATCATGATGAAATGTTATAGGTACCTACGGATTACTATCATTAAATATGTATACGATTTTTGTTACCTAAGTGACCTCTTATCAGTTGTTGTAATATCACTGACATAGCAGTAGGCACCTGTGATCAACACAGTGAAACCTCCTGTGAACGAAAATGGAAGTGCGGCCAGTATGAACCACCATGGACCATAGTCATCCAGCATGCTGTACACCACAGTTGACATTGATGTTACTGCAAGACCTAAAAATAATTTTACTTGTAGTAATCAGAGTATGCAAAAAAATGTTTAGTGGACTGCAGGGACCGTTTTCGTTACGATATAAGCGGTACGGTACCGCTACAGAATATCGGTACCGTAATGATATAAAGGTAGACTATACCGGTTGAAATATTTTGTTACTGTACCGCTTTATACCGGTACGTACCGCTAATGTTGAAAGCGGTACTTATACCTTTATTGTTACGGTACCCAACCTATATTTTTTCAGTACCGAAATTTTTCGCTCGCATATTGTGGCTTTCCATAAGAAAAGGGACCTTATGGCAGTTTCTAGTTACGGAGATATGGACGTTTTTGTGAAATCCTTCAAAATCATCATTTTTTTCTTTTATGCAAAATTGTAAAATATAGGAATAGACGTGTATTTGTAGCTTCGTTTCACTGCTGTACGTTAATTTTTTCTATATAAGAATTGGATTCAAAGTTTAGGAGAAAAGGGTCCTTATGGCAGACTTCATACAAAAATGATAAATCTATTGATAAAATTGTTTAATAAAATTTACTTGCAACTTTTGCTTATTTGTATTTCTTTTTTATACCACGACGGTGGCAAACAAGCACGCGGCCTGCATAATGGTAAGCAAAATTTTCAAAATGATCCCAGAAAGTTGAAAATTTGGAAAGAAAGGGTTTGGGGGCCACAGATTCGGAATTAAAAAAAATTGAAAATAAAAATAAATACATTTGTATGTCGTTTTTTTAAAGCTTATTTAGGAAAAAGTTTTTAAAAAGTGTTTTTGGCGAATCGTATAACTTTTTGACCATTTTAGAAAAACCTTGTTTTTTTTTTCAAAAATTACACAAAAAAAACACGCGAATGCCTATCATTTTTGAACATTTTAGAAAAAGTTTTTTTTTTTTTAAAAGATTTTTTTTTGGATGTTTCTACAATTTTAGATCACTTTGTCATGTTTAAAAACCCTTTCAGAAAAAGATTTATAAACATTTTTCTTAAACATGAAAACGTGTTTTTGGCGAATCGTAAAACTTTTTGACCATTTTAGAAAAACCTTGATTTTTGTTCACAAATTTTACAAAAATGAAAAAAAAAACACTGGCGAATGCCTATAATTTTTGACCGTTTTAGAAAAAGTTTTTTAATTTTATTTTCGAAAAACTTACGAAAAAAGTTAGTTTTTTGGCGGTTTCTATAATTTTTGACCACTTAAGAAAAATAATCCTTTTAATTTTTTTTCAAAAGATCAAAAACAAAAAAAAATTTTTGGCGAATCCTATCCTACCATTATTATTTTTTTTATAAAACTCGGTAATTTTTGGTTTTATAGAAAAGTCGTCCATACAAAACACATTTATTTTAGCGTATTTTATATGATAGCATCACAAAGCAATACCATGGTGTGAATTATTCAACATAGTGTTATAATTATGAGAATAACTCTTAATTGACCAAGATTTGAAGTAAATTTCTAAAAACCTTTTTTCTTCGGTATTCTGTTTTAATACAAGTTTAGTAAATAAATAATGTTAATATCGTGCGTGCCATACTGTAATTATCAATAAGTTTTACCTGTGATTGGTCATAAGGTCATAATATCTCATACATTTGGGAAAAGGGACCTTATGACTAATCACTTAAATTCAACATAACGTTATTTGAGAATTACTCTTAATTGATCAAGATTTGAAGTAAATTTCTAATAACCTTTTTTCTTTAGTTTTCTGTTTTAATACAAGATTAGTAAATAAATAATTTAAATATCGTGCCATACTGTAATTATCAATAATTTTTGCTCATGGCTGGTCATAAGGTCCCTTTTCTCAAATGTATGGGAGTAAATTTGTGATTTTTACGTAACTTCAATGGTTTATAAATAAAAAAATAAGACTTGTAGAATAATAATGACACTTTTGTGATACTTGTGTAGACTGATTAAATATGATTCACTATACGAAAATTGTAAATATTATAGGGATGATGAAAAATATAATAAAAATGACATTTTAATAAAAATAAAAATATTTCGTTAACTATGTGATTGTATTTCTATCCCAAAATGTAAATTCAAATATCTTCAACTACATTATATACAATGATTCAGATTACAATATATTAAAGAACAGGCCGATTTTTTTTTTTAAATTTCGTTCTCATGAGCGACTTCCTCTAATCAAAGGCTGATTTTTCACGACCTGGAAGTCACATTAAAAAAACCATTACTGATTTCCAAAGAAAAACAGCTTGAGATACATAATCAATCATCATCTTCATAACTTCCATAATTTGTTTTATTTCTGTTTTTACCTTTTTTGTTTTTAGTTTGTGTTTATTGTTATTTTTCATTTATTTTTTATTTCTTTAATTTTTTTGTTTTTATTTTGTATTTACTTTATTTGTTTTTGGTTTGTGTTGATTGTTATTTATTGTTTTTATCTTTAATTTTTTTAGTATGTGTTGTTTAGGTATTTTTTAAAAACAAATTAAAGTAAAAAAACAGAAAATACCTAATCATCACAAACTAAAAACAAATATAAGGTAAAAAAACAAATAATAGAAAAAATAGCAATCAACGCAAACTTAACTACTAATACAAATACTAATAAAAATAAAATAAATAAACAAACAAACAAAAAATACCTAATCAGCAGAAACTAAAAACAAAACTAAGGTATAAAAAAACAAAACAATACAAAAGAAAACAAATAAAAGGTAAAAAAAAACAAAAATAACAATCAACACAAACTAAAAACAAAAAGGTAGAAGATTTTAAAATAAAACAAAAAAATTAAAAACACCAAATAAAAGAAAACAGTAACTCAAAATTAAAACAAACAAGGTACAAAAAAAACAAATTTAAGATAATAAATATAAAAAGTACCTAATCAACACAAACTAAAAACAAAAACAGGTAGAAAATACAAAGTAAATCCAGTACATCTAACATTAAAAAGCATAAAATACCTAATCAACACTAACTAAAAACAAAAACAAAATAAAAGAAGAAAAAAAAAACAAAAAATAACAATCAACGCAAACTTACAACAAAAATAGGTAAAAAAACAATAAAATACAAGAATAACACAAATTAAAGATAAAAAAAACAAAAACACCTAATCCACACAAACTTAAAACAAAAATAAGGTAAAAAAACAAAAAAAAAACAAAAAATTACAATCAACGCAAACTTTAAACAAAAAATGTAAAAAAACAAAAAAAAATAAAACAAATTAAAGATAAAAAAACACCTAATTCACACAAACTAAAAACAAAAAAGGTATAAAATACAAAGTAAAACACATTAAAGATAAAAAAAACATAAAATACCTAATCAACACAAACTAAAAACAAAAAATAAGGTAAAAAAACCAAATGAAAGAAAAAAAATAGCAATCAACGCAAACTTAAAATAAAAAAGGTAAAAAATACAAAGTAAAACAAACCAAAGATAAAAAACAAACAAGAAATACCTAATCAACTCAAACTAAAAACAAATAAGGTAAAAAATACAAAAATAAAACAAATTGAAGTCTTCGGGGAAGACCTATGTTTAGTAGTGAACGTCTTAACGTTGAAATGATAATGATGCTCAAAGCTAAAGACGACGCGATTGAAACTTGACGACGCGACGACGCTCGGCGCACACACATAAACCTCAAACGGTACCTTTTTAAAACGGTTAAGGTTACCGAAAAAAAATTACGGTACCGTTCAATTTCGATACCATTTCATTTCGGTTGCGCTACCGAAATCATACCGAAACAAACGGTATGACGTCATACCGCTTTAAAACGCTACCTTCATTTTTCGGTTATGCAGTCCCTGGTGGACTGCTTCCTGCATATGTGCTGATACAGTTGTATGGCCATGTTTCAGCACAGGCTATTATCTAAGAGGCTTCTGCTACTTGGGGTGCCCCAAGCCCACTTCCCATAGTGAACTTGCAATGTGTTTCAAGACAAAGGTGTCTGTATAATCCCCTCTAAAATTCCAACATCCCTGGCCATAGTTTTCCCTAGACATCAAGCCCAGATTTTTAAATACATGATCAATTTTTTTTCACCGTCCAAATTTCGACAGTGGATTCTTGCACAGAAGAAAGACGAAAAATAGAAAATACGTGTTTTTTCAGTCTGTATCTTTCAGTACTAAAATATTGAGAAACAGCAGCTGAAAGATATCCTAAAAAACATACCTACGTTCGTGGATAGCGCGGGAGACGGCAACGGTCCCCTGCCCGCGACCCCTACCCCACTCCCGCGTTGAGTCACCCAGGCAACTTAAGCGTTGATACGCGTAATCCTCACGTTAGTAATTATTTTTTCGGACAGCACATTTTATGGTGAAAATTTTACCTACATTTTTTTTCTTCATAAATGGCATCTTTTATTGATACCTAATGCCTAGGAAAAATTTGGACAGCTAATAAAATTTCACCCTGTATAAAAATAATTTTATTAGACTACACAATATTAGTAATGATATATCTATATTATGGCCCTTAACCCAAGCAATATCTTACCTATGTCAAAAGTTTGAGGCAAAGCATATAAGGTAACAGTAACAGATATCAGAATTAAGTAAACCACTGGCACCATTTAATGAATAAATTATTAATACCAATTAATTAATATTTAAATAATCTGAATAGGCAAGTAGAGTCAAGACATATACACCACACCCTTAATAGTTCACCTGTCTAAAGGAGAAGAGTAGATCAAACAAGACAAGTTCTATACAAAATGCAGATTACAGCTTTAGTACTTTATCTTCAGGATCTGTGCATGTCATTCTTAGGCAAAGGAAACCACTAGTTGTCAATAGATCCAAACATAGACTTCAACTATGGAGATGCAATTAAAATGGTCCGTCCTTATTCACAAGTACCAAAGTTGTACCTTAAACTTTGCATATATATTTTTTCTTTAATTCTTACCAAGCTTATATTTACTTACCAAATAGTGGCCAGACCACCAAGGGTTTCCTGCCATGAGTGTCTGACCAGACACCAAGAAATAAGGATAGCACAGCAGGCACTAATGCCTCTAACACTGTCCTCACCATTGCTATAAATGTTGCATATTTTTGAACCTCCTTCTCCAACTCATGAGTGTCATTTGTTTTGTCTGGTAGCAGGAATCCCTTACATTCATCTTTACTATGATTTAAAGTATGAACGCAAGTACGATACAGCAGAATATTATTTACAGCAGTCCCTGAAATAAAAAGTTACATTATTTACATTTTAACCCTAATTTGTAATATTTTAATCTTCAAAATCTCATTAAGCAGCAAGCAGTAACTATAATAATAATACCTGAAAGTGATATCCCCATTAAAGTTAAGAATAAAGGCAGCTCCATTGTAATCTTGAATGGTCTTCCAGGTAGTTCACTAATGGTATTTGTAGTCCCACTCGCCTCATTTTCATCGTCGCTAATCCTCTCGTGATTTATGGACATAATTAATATAATGTCACAAAATTACGCTCAATAATAATTAATAATACGGGTACGTTATCTAAATTATGAAATATCCATGAATCACTGTAGGTTCTATAATTACCTATAATACGATAATTACATTGCATTATTTATCATCGTCTCAAAATGACAATGACACAAATTGATAAACAATACAGCACAATACAAACAATGAAAGATAAGAAATAACATGGAAACAATAAATAAATATCTGCTTCTCTGCTCTGCTCATTTCGCAACACTATTTTTTTTTTTTAACTGCGCTTATGTTGGTCAACTTGTTTTTATTCCATTTTTGTTCCAACACTAGTACACTTTTTTTGTTGTTGGCGAAACTGCACTCATCCAGTCTTTGATTTTTTTCATTCAACACTCTTTCATTATATTGGTATTGCTGTGTTTATTCCGTTTTTGCTTTTTTTTCGGTAAAAACCGATTGTGGTGCTTCACTGACGCGTGAAATTTGTCTCTCTAGTCTATGTCTGTACTACTCAAAAAACTAAAAAAAGGCGAGCGTTTGGGACTAAATTCTAACGCTTTTACAATTTTGCTCAACATAAGTCTATATATTTGTAATTGGTAATAGCAAATCCACAAGATCATACTTAATACAGGTACGTAAATAATTTACATCAAGGAATAGCATAAACGATAAGCCGATCTAAATGTCATTCGACAGATTTTTGATGAGTCGTCTTCAATGCCTGTCATCATAACCACATCCGCCGTCGGTCGAGTAGTTTTACTGTTATTTTTACAACGAGCACTGTTACTCTCATTGTTAATATTTTAGGATTTAGGGCAATTTTAACAGTACGTACTTGCGATAAAGTTTGTGCCTAATAACGTCGTTGAATGTATATCCGATGGCCTATTTTTAGATCGGCTTTTTTCGCTAAGTATATTTCGGTTAGGACTTAATCATGAGTGTTTTGATTGCAGAGGCCAGGATTGCACTGTAAAAATGGCGGTAAACGTGTATTCTACTAACGTGACGTCGGAGAATCTGTCCCGGCATGACATGCTGGCGTGGGTGAACGACTGTCTGCAGTCGAGCTTCGCTAAGATCGAGGAGCTGTGCACCGGCGCCGCGTACTGCCAGTTCATGGACATGCTCTTCCCAGGCAGCGTGCCCATGAAACGTATCAAATTCAAAACAAATCTAGAACATGAGTACATACAAAACTTCAAAATTTTACAAGCAGGTTTTAAAAAAATGCAGGTGGACAAGGTAATTGTGTTTTCTTTTTTGCAACATTTTATGTACAGTTTGACAGCATCACCCACAATAACTTTAAACTAGATTTACTTTCTCTTCTATTTTAATGAACTTTTTTTATAAAAATGAGAAAATAATGTGACAGATACTACTGTCTACTATTACAAATGAGCTGGTTTAACTATATCCATATTTGTGGAACATTTTCCTTTTACAAAAGGTTCTTGGATTGTCCATTAAAAAGGTTTGGGCTCATTCACTGACTACAACCATGTATTGTAAAGAAAAATAATTGTGTGCTATTTACATATGAAAATGCAACCACCTTTATACAATATTTCTTTTAAAATATGGCTTCTTCAATCTAGTCTAATGCATATTATGATTATTAATAAATACAGAATTTCTAATTAAATGCCATGAAAAAAGTTTAAATGTATGAGCAATGAGTTGTAAATGACTCAATTTACAAGGTATTTATTTTATCTTTCAGTCATTTGTGGATCAACATATTGATTAATAGTGAATCATTTTCTTGGTAAACTGTGATTTCAAAAAAATATGTAGGTTGATTAACATGTTAATGGACACTACTACCTTATATTTTGTTTGAGTGATGTCACTAAAATATGTCATTCATAAATTAATTTCAAAACATAATAAATATCAAGAGGTCCCATCAATTTTCCAGGAATGATGGCTGTAAGTGATCTGTCCATCAAAATGTTAAGTCTTGCTGTTATTTTTTTATTTCATGCATAGTAGCCTTAGAAAATAATATGCATGAGGCATTAGAATTGTATGCAGATTCAGTCCTAAAAACACAAATTTTATAGGTAATACCTGTGGACAAGCTGATCAAGGGGAGGTTTCAAGACAACTTTGAGTTCTTGCAGTGGTTTAAAAAGTTTTTTGATGCTAACTATGACGGACGCGAGTATGACGCGTTCGATGCGCGGGGCGGCTTCATGATCGGGTCTGGCGCGTGCGAGACGGGCGTGCCGCTGTGTGCCGGCGCGCTGGCCGCGGCGCCCGTCGCGCCGCCGCAGCCGCCGCGCGTGCGTCGCGCCGTCCCGCACTCGGGCAGTACGTCCGCCTCACTCATGACACCATCCCAGACTGACCCACACTCAGAAATGTTGCAAACTCTGATTACCACTAAAGGAGCATTCCATGAAAATATTTCGTAAGGGACACGACCGTTTTAATACTTCCGAGAAATAAATTCAGGAAGCTAATTATCAGCATTATAATATCATAACTCGTAGTGTTTCTTAGCAGCTAATACATTTTATTAGGGTAGCTGCCATAGCATTTCGTAAGGGACAAAAAGTTGATGTTTTCATCGAATGCTCCTAAACCAGATTAACGGCTTTTCTAAGTGTGGCAGCCGCCTCATCCCCGGCCTCGGCCGCCACTGTAGTTTGTGTTGATTCGTTTTATTTTACTTTCCTCTTTTTTTCTTTTGTAGATAGTACCCATTGACAAACTGGTGAAGGGTCGTTTCCAGGATAACTTTGAGTTTTTGCAATGGTTCAAGAAATTCTTTGATGCCAACTACGGAGGCACGGAGTATGACGCGCTGGCTGCGCGCGAGGGGCTGCCGATGGGGCACGGGGGCGCCTCGGCCCCCCGCGGCGCCGCCAAGAAGCCCGTGGCGCCCGTCGCCCGAGTGCCGGCTAGACCCCAAACCAGTACTATTTTTTTTCTTTATTATGCTTTAGTTGTGCTTAACTTGTCAATGACCACAATAATATTCAGATCCAAAATTATTATATCAGTTGTATATTTTATATGAACCATTGCATTTTATGATTTTTTTTTAAATATTACTTTAGTTTATCATTATACGATCACTATATTTCAAACATAGATTAATTACATTTTAAAGGGTACCTATTTAGTATACTTATCCTTCATTCTTCTATTCACTCTTATTAATATCACTATGTGAAGTAGCATGATTCTCACATACTTATTTAATTCACTTCATGTATATTACAACTTTAATTGTATTCCAAATGCAGTTGTGTAAATATGTATTATGATTATTGTATGTCATTCTTTTAAATATATTCAGTCAATGTATGTAAAAATATTTCAATGCATAAGAAACAATTAAACTGGCATATTTTTTGAAAAATTTGAACATGCATGAGTTAATAAAATTAATGAAACTAGTCAAATATTCATGTAAATATAAGCACTACAGTGCATGAATTTTGAAAGATTTTTGGTAAGAGACATCCGCAAAGTACGTCACACGATTTTTCAGACTGTAGAGTCAGACTACGCTAAGTCTGCAGAGGTCGAAAAAAGGTTTTACTGTAAAAGCACACATGGTAACATCACAAGCAAGTTGATTAATTAGTCTTGATACTTGGCAAATGTGTTTCCGTTTAATAAGTATATAATGTGTCTACATACCCACTGAAATAAAATAATTATTTGGAACGGTCTGCACAAATTGATCTAGTTCCAACCAAACTAAGCAATGCTTGTATACATCGACCTCTGCCAACTTAGCTTAGTCCGACTATAGACCCCCCCCCATGTCACACTTTTGTAACATATTTGACCTTGTTAGTATAGGCCGTTCTATATGGATGACCTCTAATATTGAGATACAAATAATATTAACACACTAAAAGTATTTTCTGACAATGTTTTATTCTGTTGCATAGTCGGCAAGGCGCCCAGTGCGGTGCGGTCGCCGCCTGTCAACCTGTCCAGGTTAAATCAAAGTGCGAAGGGCGACTCTAAAGCGCTGGACGAACTGAACCTTCAGGTAATTTACTCTTAACATCAGCCACTGCTGGCATATAGTTCTCTTCTTTTTCTTGAGATACGTGGATCATGCAATGTAAAATTTACATCAACCACATTTAAGAAAATGACAGGCGTTTTTTAACATTTAAGATATCTTTGCACGCCGTTAACTTCACTTGCCGTCAATATTATCAGATTTAAAAATCTGATAATAATGGTATAATTAATTGTTCAAATACCACGAAGAACGTTTTATATTTTTGTTTTCCATCACTAAATTACAATTTTGGCGCCAAGCGGAAAACGTTACACGCTTGGTTCCCATACAACTCTAACTCGACGAACTATTTTCTTCTATCTCGATATTTTCTGTGGTCCTAATAATAGGACAAAATCCTTCCAATCGTTTCTAAAACGTTTTCAAATAGAACAATTTCGAACGAAACAAAACACATGCAACATGCATTTGTTTTCTTTTTTTTTTTCATTGGAAATTCGTATTAAAAATAAATTCAACTCTATTACATGTAGATTAAAATTCTATTGACAACTTAATTTGTATGGTGGGCTGCTGGAGGTTAAATTCTTCTTCTGCCTAGCGATTTCCCGGCATACTACTAGGATCCGCTTTCCGACTAAATTATACAGAATGATTTATTGTAATGCTATTGTGCAGGTAAACGAACTAAAAGCCACAGTTGATGGCCTCGAAAAGGAAAGAGACTTCTACTTCGGGAAACTCAGGGACATAGAGGTGATTTGTCAAGAAATGGAAGAACAGCAAAACGGTCCAATCGTTCAAAAGATCCTGGATATACTATACGCAACTGAGGTAAATGATCAACAAACTGATGTGACTTATTAATTACTTTAGCTCTATAACATGTCCAGTGGGATTTATATATATTTTACGCCACACCTGGTCAATTACCGCCCGCTACGCGTGCGGAAAATCCCACTTCCTGGACTGGGGAGACGTAAAATTTTGTACTCACCACGGGCGGTAATAAAGAAAGCCTCAGATCGCATATTTATCGCCCTTGCCATTGGCTCGGGTGTCAAATACCTGCGATCTGAGACATTCTTTGTTTTACCGCCCTAGCTAAGCAAGGTACTATTTTTAAAGTTCTAGTGCACATTATGTAAGAAAGTCGCAACACTTAAGTTCCAGTCCCACTGGCTCAGGCTATTCTGTCATGTTAAGAATTTTATTGAGTTATAAACAAGTTTCAAAGTTCAGTTATTAAGCAGTTAATTTATGTAATAAACAAAGAATTTAATATTGAGGATGTTATAAACTTATTAAAAATATCATCTGATTCACTGGGAATTTATCCCCTTTCCTTTTATAGCATTGTACTCTAAGCTTTGCAATATTTAGAGACGAGTCTTTATGAACTAAGTAAACTTGTATTTAAAATGAGCGTAGTTGCTTTTTGTTAATTTTAATTTATTTTGTACAGTCGAGTTCATTTACATCAGCACATATCGATACCTTTAGACTCAAAGAGCGTAAACGCCGCAGGTTCTAATGGCGTTTACGCCCTTTGAGTCTAAAGGTATAAGATATAAGAGAACAAAAATATCTGAACACGCTTTTAAACTCCTGACAATGGGGTCGTGTTCAGATATTTTTAGACATTGTGTATTACGTTATCAAACCGGTTCTGTAACTCCAAAGTTGTATCATATTGCGTGAACTAATCTAAAGCCAATAATCCCAAAAGTAACACTTTGTGAGTTGAGACTAGCATTTGTACTCTGTTGGTATCGCAACACGACTATGGGTGTTGAGCGGGTTAGTCATTACGTGACATTTAATGGCTCAGGAGCAACAGATTGGCCAATAATTATTTGACGTCGGGAATACTTAGAAAACCAAGAGCTGTAAAGTAAAAGTGTGCATACGTTATATATATTAACAATTTGTAAATTTTGTTTATTAAAATGGAAGTTTAAATGTTCAAAATCTGATTTAATCGATATAAATCAGTCCTCAATATTACGTAAGCGAATAGTAGCAGCTTTAGGTATTACCGACGTTGAATAATTTTCACTTCACCTGTACATAATGACAAGTAAATGCATGTCAATTCGCATTGATACGATAACAATATTTACAAAATGGCGTTACAGGATGGATTTGCGCCACCCGAGGAGCTCGACGGCGACAACCCCCATCCTCCCGAAGAGGACGAGTACTGAATAGGTACTCCAACTAACATCTATGCGTATCATAGTGCTCTTTGTATATTATAAACTCGAAAATATCTTGCTTAACAAACATCCACAGTATCGGGTGCTTAGTATCTCACAGCCAATGAATCGTGACCGGAGTTTGCAGTGTCATGCGCTTCACATATGGACTGCAACATTATACCCACAGTCGGTCTGTATGGATCTATATGAACAAAAGTAAACAGCCTTTACATACTGGCGTGTTTCATTCTGTAACCCGGTTCCTATAAGTTTGCATTTTGATTGTATACGATGTCTTACAAAGGATGCAAAATTAGAGTAACTGGCTATTTTCAAACTTGATTCCGTAATAATTACTATATAAGGGACCTTCGATTTCGTATGTGGCTGTGGCATACCTAAGTGCATTCCTTTATACACTGAGAGCATTGTTTCTTGACTGATTTTCTGTCTATTTCTGTGTAAGTTCTTTCGATGGTATAAATCTTCTTGTATTGTTTACTCTGTGTCAGGGCGCGAGGTTGTTGACTGTGCATTGTGGTGCAAAATGTGTGCTTCTTAATGTCCTGTATTTATCACTTTGGGCCACCCGTGCCTATTACGTGCATTTAATAGGTTGTTAATTATGAGATGTTTACTGTTATGTACTTGTTTAGTTCTGTTAAAATTTCGCAGTTTTCCGAAATATATCGATGGTAATATTTTAACAAATAAAGTGATCACATGTTAGATCTGATCGTCGGCTCTCCACGTCGACTTCAAAACGACGTAAAATTTTGTAAGTTTGGCATGTAACTACTGGTTCTAGAGGGCTGTGGAAGTGTATGTAGATAATCGTTGTGCGTTATTGGTCCTGGCCCAGTATTATACGATGTAGTTCGACTAAAGGACATTAACCGAGATGTTGATATGGTCAGTGTAATGTAAGGTGTATTCTACAGGTGTTTAACATAGTAAAACAATACATGAAAATTAATTTGACATCCTTTTTCAATACACGTTTGCCTTTAATAGTGTGCTTGCACCCAGGCTAGGTCGATCAGGCGTCGAACATATTCCTATTAGGCGAGAGATATTTCAGTAGTCTTAGATTATTGCTTTAGTTTTCTGATTGCATTACTTACACCTTGACAGGCGTATTTTAACATTTCTATTTAGTTTCTCTATTAAAGTGTCCTAATTGTAGTCTGTCTGTTACCGGGTGTATTAGCAGTTGAAATTTGTGGCAAAAAATCCTATCCGCACAAACTACGTGTGGAATCTATACAGTAACATGAAGCGACTATATTATATTCCATGCTTTCTGAGTAAACAAACGAAATTTTTAGTAATAAGTATTGATTAATTTGGTGTTTAAATAATTTAATTGGAGTATTCATAGCATTATGCTTGCACTCTCAAAACCTGATTAAGATGACGCATTTAAATGGAATTAGTATTTTAAGGAGAGAGCGATATGTAAAATTTATAAACGTATTATATACAATTGTAGTCTTACAAAGCCTAAAATCTCTAAAACAAAATATGAGGGAAGGCTAAACTTGGTACTAAGCATCCAAAACGAATTCAATTTTGGCTCAGCCTGCCCTGTAATAATACTCCTATACGTTGCAGTAACGGAAGCAAATATGGATTATCTTAGAATTTTGTTACATATTTATCTCCATAGTTTATCTGAAAAATGAAAATCTTAGTTATTGGCGAGATATTTCATGTTTGTGTATGTATATTTCTTTTTAACTTCATCACAGTATCCAATAACTTTATATTATGTAGATAAACTATATCAAAATTATGCATGAACAAAATAAGAGCCTAATAGATTTTAGCACACCATATTAATATTAAAATGTAACATATTTTAACGAAGTGCTAACACTGAAATTGAGGATGAAACAAATTACTAGTTAACAATATTTGAAAATTGATGACTTACATTCATAATTTATTTACTTTTGCATATATATAAAATTGCCTTTACATCAGATTTTCAGTTGCCTCTGATTTCAGATTGTAAATGTCTTATCAAATAAATAAATCTTTATTATAAACATGTTTCATTTACTTCCGAAAATAAATCTTTATTTGAAAGGGTACGCCTTTCATTGGTCTCATTGGAACCAGAGCGGTCGGCAACCTGCGGTCCCGGTGTGATACTACCCAGCACGACCACGGACGATTTTGTTATTTCTTTTGCGGTACATATTCACGAAAAAAAATGTACTTTTTTGTACTATTCATTAAAAAATTTGTACTCGTACGGTTTCGGAGTTGTGAGATAGAGGTTGTGGTCGTGCTAGGTAGATGCTACCTGGCACGACCACACTAACATTGAGGTTAGTTTGATAGTGAACATAAATGTACTGAAATTGTACTATTTTGTACCGAGTATACAATAATTGTACCCCTTCCCAATTTAAAAAAAAATAACTTTTTTGTTCGCGGAGTACAGCCGACGGAAAAGAAAGCGGTACAAATTCACGAAAAAAAATGTACTTTTATGTACTCTTCATTAAAAAGTAATAACTCATACGGTTTCGGCAGTGTGACACAAAAGGTGGGGGTCGTGCTAGGTAGATGCTACCTGGCACGACCACACTGACATTGAGGTTAGTTTGATAGTGAAAATAAATGTACTGAAATTGTACTATTTTGTACCGTACATAAAATAATTGTACCTCTTCTCAGTTAAAAAAAAATGTCCCTCAATGGTTCGCGGAGTACAGCCGACGCAAAAGAATGAGGTACAAATTCATGAAAAAAAATGTACTTTTATGTACTCTTCATTAAAAAGTAATAACTCATATGGTTTCGGCAGTGTGACACAAAAGGTGGGGGTCGTGCTAGGTAGATGCTACCTGGCACGACCACACTGACATTGAGGTTTGTTTGATAGACAAAATAAATGTACTGAAATTGTACTATTTTGTACCCAACATAAAATAATTGTACCTCTTCTCAGTAAAAAAAAAATGTCCCTCAATGGTTCGCGGAGTACAGCCGACGCAAAAGAATGAGGTACAAATTCATGAAAAAAAATGTACTTTTAGGTACTTGTAATCAAAAAGTAATTACTCATACAGTTTCGGCAGTGTGACACAAAAGGTTGGTTAAGGTTGGGTCGTGCCAGGTAGACAGATGGTTCTTGGTCTAGGTACGACTACGCTGATATCGAGGTGAGTTTGATGGGCAAAATAAATGTATTCTATTTGTACTATTTTGAACTTCGCATAAAATAATAGTACTTCTTCGCAGTTAAAAAAAAAGAACTTCAAGGTTCGCGGAATACAGCCGACGCAAAAGAAATTGTTACACATTCATGAAAAAAAAGTACTTTTATGTACAGTCAGCTGCAGAAATAAGTAGCCCCCCAGTCATACATCTTAGTATGACAGGGGCGCTACTTATCTCTGCAGCTGACTGAAATTTTCATAAAAAAAACAAATATTCATACAGGTTCGGTATTGTGATACAGGTTGTGGCCCCTTGTTCCTGGTACGGGCACGGTACAATACAAAATAAATGTGCTCAAATTGTGCCTACAGTCTACAGCACATTAAATGTGATAGGGTTATAGAAAAACCCGCTGCCGTTACAGAAGAGGAAAGTAGGGGACATTTGAAGCCAATTGTTAGCCTTAAGGTCAGGCCTAAAAATATGGTAACGAATTTTATTCTAATGCCTCGGTCGGACAATTCTGAAATTTATACTTTCAATATTTATTAGACGCGACTGTAAATGGAAAACAAAACAAGTAGATACAAATATATCTATTAGCCTTGCATATCCACTGCTTGACAAATGTCTATATCCCCCACTGGAAACACAAATAGTTTTTTTTTTCATCATTTTATGATGAACAACGCATGATGAGAATCATTAGCTATTGTAAAACATTTTGCAATGCAACTAAACCTACTTTTTTTCAGATTTTACTTGCAATAAAACCCAAAGCTGTTTTCATAAATCAAATCATAAGTCTTATGAAGTTATCAATGATATATAGAATGAGTATAAGATAAAAATGACCTTCGCGTATACCTTTGGATAGGAGATATGACTACGTTTATTCCAATTGTTAAGGCTGGCACCAACAACAATAAATATTTCTTCCTTTTTTGAAGTAGAATCAACTTTGTAAAAATACTTGTTTATTACCTATGTATTTTAAAATTTGAGTACATATTAAGTTGGATTACGCTGTTAAGGGGAACGCGCCATATCAGCGCACTTCAATCCGTGTAGAACTGGTATATTCAGATCAGATCATACCACAAGCTACACCAGCGCTACTGCGAAGGAATTTCGAACGATGTATTTTGATTTTCGAACTCTTTCCTAACCGATTTGGTGGTCTGTTTCAGCTAAAAGTTACAATTTTACAAGGGTGACACACACACAAAGCGGTCAAACTTATTTCGTCAGAGTTTAAAAATAAAACGTACGGAACATTGGATGAGAATAGGTGTAGAAGTTTCTATGGGGAATCAGATGCGGACGCGGCTGAGGGTGAGAATGACGGTGAAGATTTGCTTTGCTCTCTTGGTTTTTTAGAATAAAAACTATCCTATGTACATTCTCGGATCTCAAACTTTCTTTATACGAAATTTCATCACAATCGATCAACGGTTTATACATAAAAAGGTAACAGATAAACAGAGTTACTTTAGCATTTATAATATAACTAATATAAGTATAGGATTCCTTTTGCTAATGCACATTCAGCGGAGCAATACGACTTCAAATGGAGACATTCTTACCTCTTTGGTAATGGCAGCGGTTTTTGCTATACCACTGTCACATTTGATATGCTATAGAAGTGTAGACTGTACAATTTGCTAGAAGTTGAGCATTTATTTTGTATTATTCTGGTCATTCGATTAAGCTCGATTAAGCGTGGTTGTGTCAGGAACCATCTACCTAGCACGGTGACTACAACCATTTGTGTCACAATGCCGACCCCGTATAAATATTTGTTTTCTAATGAAGAGTGCATAAGAATACTTTGCGTCGGCTGTATTCCGCGAACCTTGAAGTTCTTTTTTTTTAACTGCGAAGAAGTACTATTATTTTATGCGAAGTTCAAAATAGTACAAATAGAATACATTTATTTTGCCCATCAAACTCACCTCGATATCAGCGTAGTCGTACCTAGACCAAGAACCATCTGTCTACCTGGCACGACCCAACCTTAACCAACCTTTTGTGTCACACTGCCGAAACCGTATGAGTTATTACTTTTTAATGAAGAGTACATAAAAGTACATTTTTTTTCATGAATTTGTACCTCATTCTTTTGCGTCGGCTGTACTCCGCGAACCATTGAGGGACATTTTTTTTTAACTGAGAAGAGGTACAATTATTTTATGTACGGTACAAAATAGTACAATTTCAGTACATTTATGTTCACTATCAAACTAACCTCAATGTCAGTGTGGTCGTGCCAGGTAGCATCTACCTAGCACGACCCCCACCTTTTGTGTCACACTGCCGAAACCATATGAGTTATTACTTTTTAATGAAGAGTACATAAAAGTACATTTTTTTTCGTGAATTTGTACCGCTTTCTTTTCCGTCGGCTGTACTCCGCGAACAAAAAAGTTATTTTTTTTTAAATTGGGAAGGGGTACAATTATTTTATACTCGGTACAAAATAGTACAATTTCAGTACATTTATTTCGACTATCAAACTAACTTCGATCTCAGTGTGGTCGTGCCAGGTAGCATCTACCTAGCACGACCACAACCTCTATCTCACAACTCCGAAACCGTACGAGTACAATTTTTTTAATGAATAGTACAAAAAAGTACATTTTTTTTCGTGAATATGTACCGCAAAAGAAATAACAAAATCGTCCGTGGTCGTGCTGGGTAGTATCACACCGGTCCCGTGAATCGCTCACCTGCGGCCCGCGAGATATTCAAAGATATACTATATTGTATACTGTTTCCCCTTTTATTTTTAAAGTGTCTTTAACTTGAGAATGTGTGTTACAAGTACCAATAAATGCATTTTTATATAAAGATTAGATACTCATATTATAATTTAGTAACAAATATTAGGAATTAAAGGGTGGAGGACGAAGGCAACAAATTTAGTAGGCGTCAAGCAAGGTGATCCATTGTCACCATTACTTATTTTTGTATATTTTGGAACAAATCTTCAGGTCCGTAGTGTAACGTATGCCAGCGCTGCCTGTCATAAAAAGCCGCCTCGCCTGCCTTTCTGCCGGACTAGCTGCCGCTGTCCGCCGGGCTCTGCCAATGCCCCGCCGAGAGCTCTGCCACAGCTCCGCCGAATGCGGCCGTATTCCACTAGGCTTTGCCAGCCTCGCCAATCAGCCAGACATAAGCCGACCTCAATGTTGTTTTCCCACATTTATTATTGTGGCAACACTAGAGTGAAAAAGACAACTGCCAACGAGACGCGATGCAATGGCGCGAAACGAATTACCTATAAAGTTTGGATTGTCGAAATAATTGCTGTCTAGAAGAATAAAAATCATTGAAAACTAGTAAAGAATTGGTTTCTCTTTCGCCCGTCGTTTTAGTAGACATTTCCAACTTTGGCATAGATGCATGCGCTCAAGTTTAAATTCTTCTGTATATCTAGAGGAATTTGATCTAGGTCATAGATTCCCAAACTTTTTAGACTTGCCGCACACTTAGGCATGATAAAAATGTTTCAGCGCCCCCCACGACAATTTTTTTACGACGGGGTGGATATGGATACTGACGTAGCTTAGAGAAAGGCGGTCATTTGGGGACAGTGATACTATCTATTGCCGAGCCTAAGTACATCGGTAACGATATTCCTGTCGATGCGTGGTCGTTTTGAGTACGCAAATTAAATCATGTGAGCAATAAGGAAAAATACTGTAGTTGACATTGTGATTTAAAGTTTTTATTTTCAAAATTTCAATTCATAATTGCTAGTTTTGAATTCCATTACAGCCTACAACAGATATGGGGAAGCTAAATGGACAAAGATATGAATATCTTAGTTCGTATCGTGACATCCTCTCGCTCTTATGTTATTGAATATTTGAATGAGCTAGACGGCACGATACGAACTTTCAACGAAGACATTCCAAGTGTTAAGAAAGATCCACACGGACCTATTGCAGACTTATGTAATTATGTTTTATTTGGTTCGTGTTGCACTAGGCGTACTTTGAATGCAAAGGAGTTGGAATCAGCACGTCAAACTCCCTCCCGCCTTGCACGCCCGCACAACATACATAGTGGCGTAACAACAGGGGAACAGGCATAGCAAAGTGCCGTGGGCCGCCGCCCGGAAGGGGCCCCATCTGAAACGGCCGCCAGCAAGGACCTTCAAATAAATAGCCGGACGGCGCATCACTAACAGAACTGAAGCATGTCTAATCGGCCGGCTACCTATCTGTATGTGCAGCTCGCAATAGGAAAAAACTAGTTGATGTGTGCGTGTAGCTCGTAAGTACAAGCAGCCGGCGCATTAGAAATGGCTTCAGTTCTCTGTTGGCGAGCCTCCGTCCGGCTATTTATTTTAAGGTCCTTGGCCGCGAGCATTAGAGTTGATGAGGTTTTTTTCCTTGAGGTAGGGCCCAATGGGCCTGATGAATTTGCCACGGGCCTAATTAAGTGTAGTTACGCCACTGCCTCCATTCCTTATTGATAAACTATACTTGTGTAGTGACTGAAATCATCAACATAGGTACTACTTATAATAAATTCATTTATTACATCTAATAATCAGTTTTAATTTATAAAAATATTTTAAATCTGCTGTTAAATTAAGTCTCTAACAAAACACTTATTTAATCCGCTAATAAGAAATAATTATGTGTTAGTGAATACTGTTGGAAATTACGTCCGCACTACTAGTCGTTTTCGGTTTTCGCCACAATCCGGTATCCAAATAAAGAAAGAAGCTGAAGCCAACAACAGTGAGCAGCGATCTTCTTACATTCGCATAAGGTTCAAATGATGTCGTGACGCGGTGTCCGTCAAGATAGCGTACACCGTAAAGATATTCAGAATCTGATGCAGCCAATAAATAGTACCCAAATAGTACCGACGAAATACCTAGGTGAAAAAAATAGTACCCTTAAACTTTTCGAAATATAAGGCCTGTTCACGGTGTACGCTACCGGGCGTCAAGCTGGCGTACACCGTTTGTATCTCTGGAACGGCTTTGTTTTTAGAAACGATTTATATCTCAAAAAATAGTACCCAAATAGTACCCTAGGGCCCTAAAATTTTATTTCTCTAGCTATCGTAGAAGCCGAGATATTCCATAACTTAACGGTGTACAAAATTTCACACCGTCAAGCTGGCGTACCCGGGAATTCCTTATAGAAAGAGCTCACTATATCTCGGCTTCTATAGCTAGAGAAATAAAATTTTAGGGCCCTAGGGTACTATTTGGGTACTATTTTTTGAGATATAAAGCGTTTCCAAAAACAAAGCCGTTCCAGAGATACAAACGGTGTACGTCAGCTTGACGCCGGTAGCGTACACCGTGAACAGGCCTTATATTTCGAAAAGTTTAAGGGTACTATTTTTTTCACCTAGGTATTTCGTCGGTACTATTTGGGTACTATTTATTGGCTGCATCAGATTCTGAATATCTTTACGGTGTACGCTATCTTGACGGACACCGTGACGCGGTGTTTGGGTCGACACCTTTACTGGTGTAGTCACGAACAGTATTCAAGAGCACTAGTATAAATTAGCATCAATAAACATCTTACAAAGTACATATAGAATTAGTGAAAGAAGTCAATATTTATATGAGAAAGCATACCGCGCTTTGTTACCAATCTCATCGGCATTTATGTACACCTTATCCTAAAGACGAGGTAAAGGAAAAGGCTTCACCTTAATAATACAAAACTATAACTATATGCACAGAGGTAAAATGAAAAATTACTACCATCATATAAATTAAATCAGTGTTTTTCAAAATTACAGTAGTATGTAATATCATGTTATTATTTATAGAAAGTAATTCTAGCAACAACTTAAAATAGCTGACCAGTCAGAATTCTAGAATAAAATTTGAACATGATTGATTTATAAAATTATAATAAATAACCCTAAATATTTTTAATAAAGCTAAATATTACTGGTTTCATAGGTCCCTAAAGCCCTTCATATTACATACGTATGTATAATTATAATTTTATTGTAAATAACTTGTAGGAATTCGTTTTTACTGTATAGTATTCCTACAAATTATTAAAAAAAATTAAATGAACTAAAACCATTCAGTATTGGTAGTGAAGTGAAGACAGTGCTGGAAACCAAAGAAAATAATTACACTTTTGAAAACAGCAGGAAATAAAGAGAGAAAGAACCAAGCGTCCCATCTCTTCAGCCAACAGTGCTTAGTAAACCGACAGAAGCTTTCGAGTTAACATATCACGCTTTGGTTGCTGTATTTCTTGTCTTGTGGTTGGCCAACATATTTTTCGACTTATTAAAAGAAATCCTTTTACTTGGCGTTCGGGATTTTCTGGTGCGACACATCGTAAGTTCGAATTTGTCAGAATTGAATGAAGATGAGAGGTCGACGGTTCGTGATCTCAACCTTTTAACTGAATCATTGATATGTTCATTGTCATTTTGTACTTTAGTGTTTTTGGTTTGCCTTTGACTTTTTGGAGTCTCTTCTAATTGTTTGGAGCGCATTTGACGTTGACTGTCATTTTGGCTTTTGTTTCGGTCCTTCTGTGCCGGTTTTGTCTTGTTATTTTTCTCCTGTGTTGTTTTCTTTTCACTGTTCTGCTTTTTAATTGTTTTTCTAATTGGTGACGTTTTATTTTGAATTGGTGCCGTTTTATTGGGTGAAGGGGCTTTCTTATAAAGGCGAGATTTTTTAACCGTTTCTAAAGTAGCTGACAGATTGATTTGTTTCCTTGTCTTTAATGTGACGGTTGGAGTATCCTTTTTGGTGTTATCAGCTTGCGTGGTATCATTATTTAATTTCTTCAATGGTTTTATATTACCATTTGACTTCTTTAACGTTTTTGTATTATCATCTGATTTCTTCAATGTTTTAGAACCATCATTGGATTTCGTTGATGCTTTTGTATCATTATTTGATTTCTTCAAATTTTTTGTACCATCTTTTGATGTCTTCAACGTTTTTGTTTCATTATTTGTAGCTTTGCTTTCAGTTTTATTTGGCATTTTAGTGTTTGTCTGCTTTTTAAAGACTTTTAACAGTGGTGGATCATTCTTATTCACGGCTAAAGGACTTAACTCACGTGTTTCGGTAGTTTTTATCATTTTAGTCAATGAATTGGTTGGTCGAACTTCAGTATTACTCTGCTTGGAACTAATTTGGTCTGTGAAGGAAAATCAATCCATTTATATTACATTACAGGAAGTAAAATATTATAATGCCTTATGCAGTTTCTGATAAACGGACAGTGTCTTACCTTGGAGGTTTATATTCTTTTGCGGACGCGGCGTGCCCACACACTCGTAGTCGCTCTCCACGTCAGTGTTCCAGAACCGATCAATAAGGCTACTTGTCAGCACAACTTTTTTAGCAGGACCTAAACATAAATTAAATTCATTATTGAAAACACGAGCTATCATACATTACACAACTAGGGTGGTAAAACAAAGGAAGGCCGAAATTGTAAATATGCGATCAAGGGCTTTCTTTATTACCTCCTGTATTGTGTACATCATTTTATGTCTACACTTGGCCAGAAAGCGGCTCTTTTTGGCCAGGTGTGGCATAAAAATAATTATCACTGCAAAGTCAATAATTTTTTTATTGTTAATAAAAATCCACAGCACAAGTTACAAATAATTTAGGCATATACATTTTTGCTTCACAGTGGCCAATTACGGATTTACATTATATTTAACTATACATTTTAAAAATAAACCATTACGAAAAAACGCATTATGACATGTGACAGATTAACAAATGATGTGACTTGAAAATCACCGACAGAAAAAAATTAATTTAAAGGAAATCAAACAGAGTATAATGAGTAAATTACAAAAAATTACAAAAGTTTGGAATGATAAAGAAACCAAACTAAAAAACAAACAAAATAAACAAATAAACTTACAAGATTTAACAGGAGTTTGCGCTTTGGGGACTGTGTTTGTTGGTACTCTAGTCAGAACCAATCCTAATATTTTACTGTTCACTACAGATTTCATGTTTTCAAGTTTATCATTAGTAGCCTTACTTTCATTGACTGGTTTCTTTTGTTTCGTAATAGGTTTTTCTTGTGGTTTACTTTTCTTGTCATCATTAGCAGCTTTGAATATTTCATCATCAGTGTATGTTTCACTCACACTGTCATTGTTACATGTGGATATTATTGAAGTAATATCCCATTTATCATCACCTGCCTGTTTATTACCACTGACCCTTGAATTAAACGATTTGGTGGTGTTAGCTGTGATTGTTGAATTTACTTGGTTTGGCGGTACAATCTTATGAATCAAATCTAAGAGATTATTGTCATCTTGATTAACATCACGACTAAACAAGGACTGACTGACGACCAGCTTTCTTGTCTTATGTTTTTCCCTAGTTAAAGCACTGTAGATATTGTTTTGTGGACTGTCCGTGCCTAAACTTTCAGAGCTGTTGTTCTTTCTTTCTGTGACATCAAGTGTTTGTGTAAAAAGTTTTCTCTTCATAAAGCTGGGCCTCATAGACATGTCACTGTTAGTCAGCTGTGTGTTTTCTGACTGTTCAGGATCAATTTCTGGATTCTCTGTTTCTGGGCTAAGAGGCTCAGCTGGCACTGGGCATTGCTTTTCCTTTTCTTGTTGAATATTGAATAGCAGATTTGGAGCACCAATTGATTTTGAAATTAATTTTTCGCGAGGCTTTGCAGGAGCTGACTTCCTGATAGGAAATTGTGGCTTCACAAACTCAAACTCATTAATTTCATCATTATTTTTAGTTTGTGTTGGCCATTTAGGTTTATTAGTACCAGAAGTTGTTTTAGGTTTCTTTTTAGCAGAAAGTGGTACATCATCTACTAAGCTTTCAGCTTTTCTCTTTTGTCTGGTCTCATTCTTCTTTGCCACTGGTTTAGGTTTCACTGTTGTATCTAGGAATATATTTTCGTCATTTTCCTCACTATGTTCATCAATGTGCTCTGCTTGTAATTTTTTCTTGTTATTGGCACATTCTTTGTTTGGAAACTGTTTGCCTCTCACTTGCTCATGTTCATCATAAAGTGCCAAAGACTTGTTAAACTTCTGAGATGGGAATTGAGACATTGTTGTCTTATTTTGCATACTTTTTGTGGAGTGCATAGAAGTATTTAGAGTATTTCTCGGAAAAGAAATCATATTTGCTTGGCCATGCATATACTTTTGATTGGAAAATGTATTCATAGGACCACTCACTGAATTATTTCGGCAATATAATGTACTCTTATTGTTAGTTGGACAATTTTTTTGAGAGGTAGAAGGAAAAACATTTTCTGGGTGATATGACTGTGCATATCTATGGTAAGGATTCTGTGATTCTCTCTCTGCATAGTCCCTGTATGGTTCCCTGTTGTCTCTCTGGAATATATCCTCTGATCGAATATCTAAACTGGTGACACTCCGGGGTATATTTTCTTTGTAATTTTTATCATATCTCTGATTGTAATCAGTTCTTGTGGATGCAGGGTCATCACTGCTGAGTGAAGAGTTGCTCCCCTGTTCACCAGAGTCATCCCCAGACCCTTTTCGTAGATTTTTAAAATTTTTAAAATACATTTTCCGCCTCCGCTCAGCTTTTTTTCTAAAATCATATTTTCTTCTGTTGTTTCTGTAGAGTGCTCGCTCAATCATCTTCCTTTCTTGTCTGTTGAGGGTGCCATTATTGAGTGCCTGAACGACATCCGTTGCTAGGCTGGCTGATGAGTCTGTAATATATTTCATATTTATGAATGACAGAGATCTGTTTACTACATATAAAAGAAACATGATGTTTATTTGTTTTTTTAATGCGGGTAAATTACAACAGGGTCTGGACCACAGGTAAGTACTATTTAATTTTGCTATGTACTTTGATTTTTTGTATCTATATATGTAGAGATTTGTTTATTTAAGAAAAAATATTTCATTCTACATGTCACACCTTTAATAATAAATGGGGCTAATAGCTTTCTTAACAATTGAATTAAAACTATTTGAAGTTGTTTAAAGACTGAAATGAAATTGTATTTATTTTTTAAGAGGCCGCTTTATTATTAATGGTGCAATATCTTTCCTCTTACCTACACTCCGCATTGACATAGGGGAACCTGCTCTGCCATGATAGACCGATCTTTGTGAGAAGCCTTTTTGATAGCATGAAGGTAGGAAGCTTCTGGGTTGGAAGTCACTGCGGATGGATGCTGTGGGCGAAGGTTCTCTTCCATAGTACATGCTCCTCTGACTACCTACTGACATTGCAGAACTTTGCTTTACAAAATTCCGTGGCATATTCATGGTGGAAGACAACAGGTTGGAGCGGAAGCTTGTACTCATGTTCATGTTTTTATTTATGTTTGAGCCCTTAGCACACACAATCTGAGAATAAAAAACAGATACACAGTTAAAAATTATTTATAATAATTATTAACAGCTCAATTTGGGAATCATAAACATACAATTGGAAGAATATATACAGCTTTTATTCCTTATCCCATCAGTCTTATATAAATTAACTCATAATTGCGAAATGCTGGACAAATAATAGACAAAAGAATGCGATTGTTAAATCATTAATCTTAAGTCAATCTTTACACGCCAGGATCCAGTTGCTACACTTCGAGCACTGTTTGAGTAAATGCGCAAACGACGCGAGGACCACGCCGAGTATACAAAACATTAGTAATATACTTAGAAAGTAGATGAATTTTGAAAACAATCAACAGCATACTTACCATTTTGGATCCTTGGAACTTGAAAACATTAGTATTTCTCTCCATTACGAGAAGAGACCAATAAAATTACTAAACAACGCCAGACCGCTGGATGTACTCAACTACACTAAGAATATTGAAATCACTGGGCACTGGAATATTTATATTACACTTGGTAATTAAATAACATTACGCATATTTCACAGCTAGACCTAGTCTCATTTTTAGCATTAGAATAGAACTTTAAAAACAACATACGCACATCTTATCTTCCCAAGTAACGAATTTTTCAGTTTGAAGTTTGTTTGGCATGTGACACAGATAAAGCTAAGTGTAAATAAGTTTTGTTCTAAAGTTGCCGGTCTGATATTACTATCAAATTAACGTAAATGAAGTAGATATTACAAACGTCGTTTGTGCAGCTAAAATTTCTATGAAATAACATTTGCTTTTATTTAACTGGCACTGAGTTAAATTATTTTATTTGAACACAAATAATACAATTAGGGCGTGCAGAACCGGGAAATTTTAGTATAGCAGTACCGGGAATTCCCGGTTCTCTGATATTCAAATTTTCCGGCTCTGCACGCTATAAATGGGCCAATATTCAGCGTTTTTACGGCGTTTTATTTTCGTCAATATTGTCTCAGTAAATATTGTTCAAAAAACAGTCCCGAGTTTAAGTCTAGTTTTATCAAAATTGTCACGATTTGTCCTTTCGTTATAATAAATAATCGTCGGACAATAATGATTGTCAAACCGCGCGGTCAAAACGCTCGGAGAATCGCTCAAATGCAATACACAAAAATCGGTAATATAAATGATTACATACATCCCTAAGACGCGTGAGAACACGTCAATGTCAAATACACATTACAAAATATAACCTCAAAATAGTTTTACAAATCAAGTAACATATCTCTCAATTTCATTATTATTATTTTATCAATGGAAATGTTTTTACATTATACTTAATAACAAGGAAATTTGCCAAAATGTCCCAAACAAGGCTTTTCGTCGGAAATCTTCCCAACAATTTCAAAGAAGACGAGCTGCGCACTGTTTTCTCGAATTATGGAGAAGTAATCAACTTGGATATTAAGTCCAAACCAGCTACGGAAAATGAAACATCTAAGTTTGCATTCGTCACTATATCCAGTGCAAATAATGAAATTGAAACTTGTAAGTGCTTATGTATTAAGGAGTACACGGAAATAAAACGCTTGTGCCCAAAATACCAGATTTTTTAAAATACCAGATTCCTGTCTTACCACATTACCGTTACCACGTACCGGAGCTAAATAACTTTGTTAGATGTATTATTTTGGAAATCTGGTATATGGAGCATCTAATGTATCGAGACTCTGGTATTTTAAAAATCTGGTATTTTAGGAATGCGATATTTTGGGAATGAGCGAAATAAAATGCGGCAAGTCCTCTTTGGTACTGTAATTATTTTTATTTCCAGGCATTAGACACTTTACTAATACAGACTTTAATGGCAGTAAGCTCTATGTGACCAGGGCTCGAGAAAGCTTTCTGGAGCGGCTGCAAAGAGAAAGGCAGCAGAATGAACAGAAGGAGTCAGAAAAGGTAACAGATCTTCAATATAAATGGAAGCTCAGTGGAACTTCTTGGTATATAATTCCACCAAGTTTAGTGTGTGTTTATGTGCTTATACAATTGTGAAAATTTAAGAAAAGCTATGTAATTATATTTTGCTTACATGCTGTACTTTTGCCATACCATGACAAAACACCTGGCTGTCTACCATAACTGGCAGCGACTTCGTTCCTCGCGCGACAGTACTTCACCCGTCACTGTCACACTATATTGAATGGAAAGCGATAGTAGAATTTGTCACGTGATAAAGCGTCGCGTGACTCATATATAGGTTAACGCGGGCTTATTTTCCGCAACTCGATGACAAACATGCGCCCTGACATTGCCAATGACTTCTGGAAGTGACCTCGGTGTTCTGATGTGGTGTGCCCGGTACTTGGCCTCCCCCGGGCATTCGAGAATGACGTGGGCGGCTGTCTCCTCCACCTCCATGCAGGCTCTGCACAGAGGGCTGTCTTTAACACCTAGAGTAAACAAGTGTTTCTTTAATATTTAGGGCATGTCCAGTGATAGGTCCAGTTAGAAGACAGAGCTGTAGCCTCTTTAGCTGGCGCAGCTTCCGCGACAATCCGGGGTTGATTGCCGGAAGGGCCTCTCTGGTTTGCCTGCAGGTACCCAGGTTAAAGCAGTAATGTTGCTGTTCTACCTTTGTATTATTCCGCAGTGTGCTGTGCAGCCACGCGAATGGTAGAGGTACTATGGGTTCCGGTCCCTCAACCACCATTTCCGAGCCTTCTTTCGCCAGTTCGTCGGCCGCGTCGTTGCCACGCGAGTTGCTGTGTCCTTGATCCACTGTAGGGTTATTTCATTGTGGTTACATACCCCTGACAGAGCTCTATGACATTTGTATATGAGCCCTGAGGTTGCAGTGTAGCTCTGCAGAGCTTGTAGGAGAGATCGGCTGTCAGAGAGTATGCGGATGGGGAAGTCTGTTACCTTCCTTCAGATGATTGCATGTGCCATCATTATGATGCCCATACATTCTGCCTGGAAGACTGTGTTGTGGGCTCCTAATGTAGTTGAGATGTGTATGTTGAGGTCCTCTGAAAATACTCCAGAGCCAGTGCCTGACCTTGTCTTGGATCCATCAGTGAAGATTCTCAGCTCCCTAGGGTTGAGACCTTCTCCGGGATCCTCGTGCAGTTGTATTTTGTACTTTTTGTCGAAAACTTATTGCTTGGGTATCCTTTCAGTTGCCGCTTCAATGAGTGGCTCCTTACTTACCGCCTCATAGAGGATTTCAGTAGTGCATGCACGTAATGGGAATGTAGACTAATGTTGAATTTTACAAAATAATATAGTCACTTGGATTGGAAAATACTAAATTATCATAACACAGAAGAAATAAACAAGACCACAAAGTTTTAAAAAATTTCGACATTTTTTTATCATCTTAAAGAAAAATTAAAGTTAATTTCGGATAATGCTAAAATAAATGTGCTTGAACGCACTTTTTCGTGCTCAAAGTGGCAAAATGCTATTTTATCATACAGACTTAGTACAGCGAGGACAAGAGATGACGTCACAGGGTGCGTCCATTTTGTATCGACCGTTTTCAACGCTCGGTGCGGTCGGCTGCTTTTGATTGCAATTTGTGGCTGTTATAGTAATTCAAGTGTAGTAGTTATCTATATTAATAATTTAGCCGGGGCCTACGGTAGACCTGAACGAAAAGCGCCTCAAAAATTAAAGCGTAAAAAAATAACACTTTCGAATCGACAACTTATATTCGCAAAATTCGTATAACGGAGAAATAAGCGTATAAAGATGTAAAATAATTCGAATAATACCAAAAACAGTCGGCCATGTTTGCTTGCGTCAATTCGAGTTCGTTCTGAAATTGTCACAGTTTAGTGCAGGGGCACGTAGCATGCGACTATAACTGCGGGCGCGGCTGTACAAACTTGGCATGGGTAAGAAAACCATTATTTATTTTAACTAGAAAAATCATACGTTTCCATAATTTTATTTTAAAGAAAACAATCTTTAAACGGGAATATAATTAATAATTTACTGACATAATTGAAAAATAATGTAATAATTTTGGCAATAATATTGTACAATATTATTGAAACATAACCCAAGAAAAAGTAACAAACGTGGGCGAAGGTGTCAGATAAATTTCTAAACGAAAAAAAAGGAATAGGCACATTTTTTTTAATCCCTCTGAAGGTGAAGTTGTAAGTTAGGGGCGAAACTCTGTAGGTAGCTTTTTAAGTTTTCTTAAATTTATTCTGACTTAAAACAACACATTAAATTATACCCGTTTTTAGTACAAAGACAGAAAAGTGAAAATAAATGTTTATGATTTAGGTGAAAACACAAAATTAACCAGGCGTTTGAAATATTCGACCATAATACAGATAAACTTGAGGATGCAGGTCTCAATGTTTTTAGGGTTCCGTATCATAATGGTAAAAAAGAAACCCTTATGGTGCGGCTCTGTCTGTCTGTCCGTCTCTCACAGTCAGATTAGACGTGCGCGCCGCCGCGGCGCGCCGCCGCCATAAGGAGCCGGCGCGCCGCCGCCGCCGCCGGTAGTTTAAAATTCGCGCCGAGTTAGAGACGAGTCAGTCAGTTGGCATGGCAAAACTGTGACGCCGATTGGAGTAATCAATGTAAATCAAAGAATCGATCGTCATTATAGAATTCTCGGAAGCAACATGCGTTGATTTGGATGTTATTTCCAAACCTTCGTTAGTTTCAAAATGATTTCCTTGAAAATTAATGAATGCCTCCTTTTTTTTCGAGATTATCGAATCTCTAAACTTTAATTTGTAGGTACGTAAAAAAATCTAAAATCCAATTTGAAAGGCGTCGCTTTCTGCAGTATCCATTTATGTAATTAAGGTTTTGTTTAACTACCATAGCATTATATATACACTCGGCGTCAAAAAAATCGCACATACACAGAGTTGAGCAAGGCAGCATTCTAGTTGGCCTCTCAATTAACCGGGCAAAAACAAAGGTTATGGTCGTGGACCGAGCTGAACAACTCACACGGACAGGAGAACTCTCTAACTTACAATTTGTCAGTGAATTTGTATATCTGGGGCTACCTAACCTCAACCTCACCTAACCAAGGGGGAAGCGAAAGGGAAATTCGAAGGAGAACTCAAATGGCCAAATCTGCCATAAAAAAGAAAGTTTCCAACAACACCAAAATGAGTATTGTGAGAACTCTGGTCTCTTCGATTTTTCTCTACGGCTCGGAATCTTGGACAATCCGGTCAGCAGAACGCAAGAAAATAGAGGCATTTGAAATGTGGTGCTGGAGACGAATGTTACGCATCCCATGGACAGCCAAGAAAACGAACGTCTCCATCCTTCAGCAGCTTGCGATCCGGACAAGGCTATCTACCACTTGCTAGCAAAGGATTCTTGGTTATTTTGGACACTTTGCCCGCCGTGACCCTGACAACTTGGAGAAACTTGTGGTTGTTGGGAAGATAGACGGCAAGCGGTGACGTGGCAGGTCTCCTACACGATGGTCAGATCAGGTTTCCGCTCTCACAGGCCTTACAGTGACGACCGCCATGAAGAAGGCCGAGGACAGGATGGGGTGGAAGCGATTGGTGACACAGGTCATCGTAAAAATTTCAAGACGGACACGACCTTCAGCAATGAAGTCAACGACTAGAGAGAGAATATCGATATCACTGAAAGCTTGTTTAATGCTCTTTCAATTAACAACTGTTTCATTTTATGAAAACTCGTGGATTATGTAGAGGGATTCTAAAAAAAGTGGGAGGAGTACGGGCTCACGATTTCTGCCTCTTTCCACACGTTTAAACAAGTGTTTATTGGTCAATCGTGCCTCGATCGCTATTCAGGTTTGTTAACAATTACACCTGAAGAGAAAAATCAAGGAATTATTCTTTGCAGATGATGCTTCTGCTGATGACGCCGATCTTGTCGTAGCACTACTTCAAGCAGGAGTACAGCAGGGTAATGTTGCCTGGCAACACAATCTAAGCCATTTCACTGTTCCACGAGTATTCCAATGGTTTGAAGACACTAAGAGGCTTAACCAGAAGACAAAGATTCTGACGATGACAGTGCATTTCTGAGAGAGACGACCGCTTCATCGTTTTAACGTCCCTGCTGAATCGGTTTTACAACTGTCCGGCTCTTACAGCAGCTTCTAAAAGCTCGCAGGACATCGATTAGCAGCTCTAGGGTTGGAAGAAGCCAACAAGAGAAGAACATCTTATCTCATAGAGCTGCCGCAAGTCCCAACACACAGCATCGCAGGACACAAGCATGCATCGAAAACATCGTGAACTGCGGCGGTGACTCGTGCATGTCCTGGGGCGGCATGTCAAGCGCAGGAAAAACTGAGCTTGTGTGAGTTTCTTAGTCAGGTGAAGATCACCGCCAGGGAGCCCTGACTGCTCGATGATTCATTATGGTAATCCTAAAAAATCAAGTGGTATCTTATACAGCTTTTATCATTCGTGGGTTCACTTTCACGAGTTTCACGCACGCTAACGCCCGCACACACAGTGTATTAATTGTCAGCGGCTTACTGGAGGAGTTCAGGATTCCTTTTTTGCATTGGCCAGCAAGAAATCCAGTCTTGAACCTCTAGGATGAACTGAAACGATGAGTAAGGTTACGAGATCCGGTTAGCAGTCAACGTTTAAGTTGCCGTAATGTACGAGTGAGGGGACATTCCTCAGGAATGTATCACCAAAGAATAAAGTGAAGTTTGGATAGCGATTGAGACACGATTGGCCAATTAAAATTTGTTTGAACGTGTGGCAAGGGGCAGTTCGCCGCGAGCGACATTTGTACGGAACTTTGCTTCTAACTCGCCCGCAGCTCGCCTGCAAGTGTGATAAAGCCCTTAATATTGAAAGCGATACCTATTTGCAAAGTTGAAAAATCTCACGCCGCCGGCGTTACGCCGCCGCCGTGGATTTTTTCGCGGCGCGCCGCCGCCGGTTTTTTTTCGATCGGCGCGCATGTCTAAGTCAGATATCGTAAACTATTGATGCAATCGATTAGAAAATTGGAATAGTTTTAAAAGTCGCTAACCTGAGCTACTGGGCGTAAAAAAATTCTAATACCTTTTTTACTTTTTTTAGGGGG
Organism: Eudemis profundana; assembly: GCA_947034925.1. Lineage (NCBI taxonomy): Eukaryota > Metazoa > Arthropoda > Insecta > Lepidoptera > Tortricidae > Eudemis > Eudemis profundana. The sequence goes on from OX344811.1 coordinate 11,184,493, forward strand.
CCGAAATGGGAGGTTGAAAATTTCAAGTTGTGCTATTGTATTAAGTGATAACCGCCATACAGTTTTTCTTAAGTTCTTCACGCATCTACTTACGAGTTTGTACGGAACCCTCGGTGCGCAAGTCCGACTCGCACTTGACCGGTTTTTTTTTTCATGTTTGAGGTAGGAATAGGAACGTTGAAATAAGGTTTTCGAAATTTTTTTTCTACCTACGGGAAGCAACATAGAGGATGCCGGTTAATTTTACCTCCATAAGATGAGTCCGTAGTTTTTGAAGAACATGGTAAAATTAATAAAACAAAATTTAAGGTTTGTCAAATCACGCACGCAGCAATCAAACCCAACGTAGTAAGCTGGGAGTGAAAAAAAAAACCGACAGAGTTCGGAACACCACGCTGCGCACCGCAATCTGCATTGATGATGTAGATGCTAACCCCTTAGGTTGAAGTAAGACTAGGCCGGCCACGTCTGTAGTATGTATCCAAATAGGCGGGCTAAACTGGCTTCGAAGTAGGTGCGACATGCTGAATGGACAGGACCGGACTGGGCTCCCTGACTTCCCACGAGTACGGGGCCCCAATAACAACAACCACAAGCCGGGGGCCAGGCCCGTGGGGGCTCCGCGGCGGCTAGGAAAACTGGAAAACACCAACTTAACTATATGGCCAGTCCGACGACGCTAGAACAGGCCGCGGCGAAGATGGTGAGACGACCTGAATACATTTCTTAACGGCTGTCCAAAGTTAGCTCGGAATCGGGACGGCTGTCATATTTTGTAATTCAAGGACGAGGGCTTAAATTAAAAATTTAGACCATGTTGGGGTGGGGTGAGCCCGAGGTACAGGCTGGGTGGCGAGGACGTAGCATGCCACGGTGAAAATGGCAGGACAACCTAGAACCTAATCGTATTTTTTAACGGCTGGTCTGGGTGGTCCTTTGGACCAGAACCATTGCAAGCGGGATAGATTTACCCTTCAGTGGGACATTAATAATTAGACTAAAAAATGGGATTTGGCTCCAAAAGGGGTAAAATTTTGAATCGGAATCTATTATTTCAGATATTTGAAAGTAAACTTTGATATGTAAATTACATACCTAATATATTAAATGTTTGTGAAGTTCCCTGAATTTCAACAAAACATAACTACATATAGAACCCACATTTCTTAGATGTCGGTTAAAAATAAAAGGCTTCGAAAGATAAATAACAATATGTACCTAACTAAAGAGATTCTTGGTAATGCTATTTCTGACGAGGTGAAAGGGTTAAATGGGGTTTGTAATTTTTTACATTTTACCCGGGCGAAGCCGGGTTTTCAGCTAGTCTATATTAATAATTTAGCCGGGCCCTACGGTAGACCTGAACGAAAAGCGTCTTAAAAAATAGAGTGTAAAAAAATAATACTTTCGAATCGATAACTTATATCCGCAAAATTCGTATATTGGAGAAATACGCGTATAAAGATGTAAAATAATTCGAATAATACCAAAAACAGTCGGCCATGTTTGCTTGCGTCAATTCGAGTTCGTTCGGAAATTGTCACAGTTTAGTGCAGGGGTAAGGAGTATGCGAATATAACTGCGAGCGCGGCTGTAGGTACATGCTTGGCATGGGTAAGAAAACCGTTATTTATTTTAATTAGAAAAATCATACGTTTCCATAATTTTATTTCAAAGAAAACGATCTTTAAACGGGAAAATATTAATAAGTTACTGACATATCTGAAAAATAATATAATGATATCGACAATAATATTGTACAATATTATTGACACATAACCCAAGAAAAAGTAACAAACGTGGGCGAAGTTGTCAGATAAATTTCTAAACGAAAAAAAGGAATAGGCACATTTTTTTTTTTAATCACTCTGAAGGTGAAGTGGTAAATTAGGGCGTAACTCTGTAGATAGCGTTTTTAAGTTTTCATAAATTTAGTCTGACTTAAAAAAACTAATTAAATTATACCCGTTTTTGGTACAAAGAAGGATGTGAAAATAAATGTTTATCATTTAGGTGAAAACAAAACATTAACCAGGCGTTTGAAATATTCGACCATAATAAAGATAAACTTGAGGATGCAGGTCTGAATGTTTTTACGGTTCCGTATAAAAATGGTAAAAAAGGAACCCTTATAGTGCGACTCTGTCCGTCTCTCACAGTCAGATATCTCAAACTATTGCTGCAATTGATTTAAAATTTGGAATAGTTTTGAAAGTCACTAACCTGAGCTACTGGAGCTAAAAAGTCTCTTATACCTTTTTTACTTTTTTTAGGGGGCCGAAATGGGAGGTTGAACATTTCAAGTTGTGCTATTGTATTAAGTGGGGTATCAAACGAATGGAGTTTATTTGTAGATTCCAATACCATTTTAAGTTTTTTTCTTACGCATATACTTTTTGATTTGATACGAAAAAAACGTTCAAAAGAATACCATTCCCCTTCTTCCATTATTAATACATATCTTCGAAGTTACTGAACAGAAGAATCTGTAATAATTGTCAATTATGAATGTCATTCTAAATATTATAGGAAAAAATAACGGTTTTCCTAACTTACAGTTTTTTAGAAATTTGGAAAATCGTAACTAGAGATGGGCGCTCGTGGGTATTTACCCGGTAAATACCGGGTATTTACCCAATCCACCCGGTATTTACCCGTTTCTACCCATTTTGGTGGGTAGAAACTACTGAGAGTCAAGATAATTAACAATTGAATAAATTAATTTGTGCAAGGGATAAAATATTAAGAAAAATACATTTTGTCGTCATTGGAATGATATAATATAACTTGGATTGTTAGATAATGCACTGTTACCGAATATTTTCTGCAGACTTAGCGTTTATATCTGATTTGATTTGATCGTACCTAATAAAATATTTTTGTTTTATTAAAGGAATGATATTGAGTTTTTCTGTAAACATTCGAAGTCAGATTTTAAATTTATTTTTTTATATGAAAAAAAAATATATATATAAGGTTCCCGTAAAGAAAGACTAGTACTAGTCCTCTCATCTCATGCTGGTTCTATGAGATTCTAAAGGCTGTCCAATAATTTTATTTCAATTTCAGTAAAGAAGTGAAGTTGTATAATTATTAAGACTTTATTAAAGGGTTTTTTAGTTTCGTGAAAAATTATTTCTACGTGTGTCTAAATAGGTAACTTATCGTTAACTTTTAGAAATTATTTGAGGACTTAATATACTACGAGTACTCTAGTAGTGTTTACACAGTATTTTAAAGTTTTCAGATTCCTAGAAGCTTCTAGAAGATGTCTAGAAACGTCTAGAAGTTACATTAAAGTTTCTTCATGTTTTATGAATTTCATAGAATGTTTAACCATATTTCTAAAAGTTTCTTTGATGTCCCTAAATGTAGTCTTGAAGACAGAAACGTAATCTTCTGGATGGTTCTATAGGATTTATACTAGATCCTACGAACTTCATAGATGGTACTACAAGGTTTTAAAGAGATCTAAGAGATTTCTAGAAGTTTCGTTTATAAAGTCTTTAGAAGCCTACAAATGAAATAATATCATTATATGGTATCTCTCTGTGGTATCTCTCGTCATGTTTATGAATATCCTAGATGTACAGTAAGGAACTAAAAGGCCTTGTAAGGTTTCTCGAGGTAAAGTTTTGACATGGTCTTATGAAGTTTCCAGAGCCCTACAAAGAATCCAATATCTTCTGTGGTAACTCTTGTCATTTTTATGAATTCTAGATGTTACTATAGGTAACCAACAGAAGACTTGAGGTTTCTTGAAGCTTCTTTAAAGTTTTGACATGATTTTATAAAGTTTCCAGAATTCTAAAAATTAAATAATATATGAAATGTTAATAAGATTATCAAGTTTCCCAAATGACATAAGACATCTGGAAGTCTTTACGTGGTTTTACAAGGAATCCAGAATCTTCTTTTGTATTTCTAGCCACGCTTAATGTGTTCCAGATGTAACAATAATACGCCTAAATATCCTTGTAAGGTTTTTTGAAGCTTCCGTCAAGGTTTGAGAAGGTTTTATGAAATTTACAGGGTTTACAAATTAAGCAATATACAAAATTATCAAGTTTCCCGTCTGTTTTTCGACATATCTAGAAGTTTCTAGGTGGTTTTACTAAGGAGCCAGAATCTTCTGTGATACATTATAGTGTTTATGAAGTTCTAGATGTTAAAGTAGGCTTCATAAAGGCCATGTTACCATGTAAGATATCTAGGAGTTCATAATATGTTACAAGAAGCTATCTAGATACCTATGATGGTTCTAGAGATTTCCATGAGATTCCTAGAAGATTCTGTGAGATTTTTAGAAGAGTCCTTTAAGTAGGAGGATATTTCAACAATATGAAGTTCATAAACCACAGAGTTTTGTGAAAGTATAATACATATTCTAGACTTTTTTGTGATTTTTCTAGATGGTTTTGTTAAGTTTCAAACATCAAACATCAATCATTTATTGCACTCACATATTCTAGACAGAGGTTCTAAAGGTTTTATCGTCATATTTAGATTGTAACCTTCAATTATACCTACTTAAAATTGTCAGCGTCTCGACCAAGACACAAACCAAAAATTAAACATGAATAAAAAGTAGGGTGTCCCAGATTTTGCGAAAATCCAAACTGAGTAACTCATACCCTCTAAATATGTTTTTTATGTACTAAAGAGCCCCTAAACCAAAAATCAGTGTATGGGAACCCGTGCCGACCTAAATTATTCATATTAACCAGTTGAGCTAAGTTTGCACCTGGTTTCCTTAGCACCACATACCAACCAGGTGCAAACTTAACGCAACCGAGATATAATAGATTCCCGGATTGAGCTTCTGCTTTGACTTTTTTTGTTTAATTATGACGAATTTCTATAAGATAGTTGGTCAGACAGAATCAAAGTGTGCAACTACATGTGCATTTCAAGCTTTTCACTTCCAGTAAGTTCACAGATATGAAGAACTGGCTGAATTTTGAAAATGCAATGCGATATTTTATATAATCTATGAACAAAACATATTTTCTAGCTCTTAATTAGTCGCCACCTTTGGTACAAAATAATAAAATGCGATTTAATTATATAAACAGAGCCACAATAGTTGCGCCTTTCAATCCTGGTTGCGTTAAGTTTGCACCTGGTTGCTATGTGATTCGAAAGAAACCAGGTGCAAACTTAGCTCAACCGGAAGTCGGCACGGGTTCCCATACACAGAATTAGCTGATTTTTGTTTTAGGAGCATTTTAGCACATAACAAACATAATTAGAGGGTATGCGTTACTCAGTTTGGATTTACGTAAAATCTGGGACACCCTAATAAAAAGTGTATCATTACTTTTGTTGATGTAACGTAAGATGCCTATTTCGCTATCCATAGCATTTATTCTTATTATACGTATATATATTCACAACATTTTTAATGAAATTTGTAAAAAATACTAAACAAATAGTTTATACCCACCAATTTGGGTATTTACCCAATTTACCGGGTAGATTGGGTAAATACCCGGGTATTTACCCGGTAAATACCTTGGGTATTTACCCACCGCCCATCTCTAATCGTAACACATACTTATTTGCTCCTACTAAACTAACCGCCGTACAGTTTTTCTTGAACTATTCACGTATCTACTTACGAGTTTGTACGGAACCCTCGGTGCGCGAGTCCGACTCGCACTTGACCGGTTTTTTTTTTCATATTTGAGGTAGGAATGGGAACGTTCAAATATGGTTTTCGAAAATTTATTTTCTACCTGCGGTGAGGAACATAGAGGATGCCGGTTAATTTTACCTCCATAAGATGATTCCGTAGTTTTTGAAGAACATGGTAAAATTAATAAGACAAAATTTAAGGTTTGTCAAATCACGCACGCAGTAATCAAACCCAATCAGGAACGTAGTTAGCTGGGAGTGAAAATAACTGACAAGAGTTCGGAACGCCACGCTGCGCACCACAGTCTGCATTGATGATGTAGGTAGATGCTAACCTCTTAGATTGAACTAAGACTAGGCCGGCCACGTCTGTCGTATGTATCCACATAGGCGGGCTAAACTGGCTTCGAAGTGGGAGCGATATGTTGAATGGATAGGGCGGGATTGGGCTCCCTGACTGACACGAGTCCGGGGCCCAATAACAACAACCACAAGCCGGGGGCCAGGCCCGTGGGGGCCCCGCGGCGGCTAGGAAAACTGGAAAACACCACCTTAACTATATGACCAGTCCGACGACGCTAGAACAGGCCGCGCCGAAGATAGTGGGACGACCTGAATGTATTTCTTAACGGCTGTCCAGAGTTAGCTCGGGACCGGGACGGCTGTCGTATTTTGTAATTCAAGGACGAGAGCTTAAATTAAAAATTTAAACTGTGTTGGGGTGGGGTGAGCCGTGGGTGAGCCCGAGGTACAGGCTGGTCCCGATAATATGGCTGCAGAATTGATTACTACATTGAAAAGGGAGTGACACGAACTGATCAGGTCTGGAACACCACATTGCACATAAAAAACCACGTTGCTGATGCAGGTGCCAAAACTGCGTTGCCTATGCACGTGCTTAAACCGCGTGAAGTCGGACTGTACCGGGGCCTGCCACATTTGCCATATGCATCCACATAGGTCGGTTAAACTGACTATGGGGTCATCCATAAAGTACGTCACACGATTTTTCAGACTTTCATCTTTTTAATATAGGCTGTCACATTTGGCTAGGTAACGGTGGCCCACGTCGCCTACGTCTAACGCCGCCTCTGAACCGGGGCGATTCTAATTCAAGGGGAGAGTTGTGATCACTAATGGGAAATTATAGTCTAACAACATAAATTGAATTCGGTTTTTAAACGGGACTCTACTATTTTAGATGTTTGAAAAATTAAAGTTTTATATACTTTATTTTTGAAGATAGAAATGTGAAAAATCATACTTTGGATTTTAGATAAAAAGTGATTTTATTTACCTTTCTAAATTCGATTTTAATGTGGATTACCCAAATAGCATTGCGTCATTACTTTAAAAATAAACACGTATCTGACACTGACTCCAGGTAAAAACGCAGTAAGTGTATATGAAGTTCTGACGAATGAAGAACTTTTGACGTTTTCCTCTACGACGTTTTGAGATACCTACGAGTTTTTTTCAAAGTAGTGACAGTTGGAATTTTGTAATGAAAGTCCTTAAATAAGGTTTTGGATAGTTTAAACCAAAAACGACTTCAACATTATTTTAATGTTTGGAACTCAGCCGTCAGTTCAACATCCTCATTTTTGTAATGTCTGTTAAAAATAAAATATAATTTCTAAGGAATTAAATGGGGGTTTGTGATTCTTTACATTTTGCCCGGGCGAAGCCGGGTTCACAGCTAGTCTATATTAATAATTTAGCCGGGCCCTACGGTAGACCTGAACGAAAAGCGTCTCAAAAATTAAAGCGTAAAAAAATAACACTTTCGAATCGACAACTTATATTCGCAAAATTCGTATAACGCAGAAATAAGCGTATAAAGATGTAAAATAATGCGAATAATACCAAAAACAGTCGGCCATGTTTGCTTGCGTCAATTCGAGTTCGTTCGGAAATTGTCACAGTTTAGTGCAGGGGTACGTAGCATGCGACTATAATATAACTGCGGGCGCGGCTGTACATACTTGGCATGGGTAAGAAACCCGTTTTTTATTTTAATTAGAATAATCATACGTTTCCATAATTTTATTTCAAAGAAAACAATCTTTAAACGGGAAAATATTAATAAGTTACTGACATAACTGAAAAATAATATAATAATATTGTACAATATTATTGACACATAACCCAAAAAAAGTAACAAACGTTGGCAAAGGTGTCAGATAAATTTCTAAACGAAAAAAAAGGAATACGCACATTTGTTTTTAATCCCTCTGATGGTGAAGTGGTAAGTTAGGGCGAAACTCTGTAGGGGCTTTTTAAGTTTTCTTAAATTTATTCTGACATCAAAAACAAATTAAATTATACCCGTTTTTGGTACAAAGATAGAAATTTGAAAATCAATGTTTATCATTTAGGTGAAAACAAAAAAATTACCAGGCGTTTGAAATATTCGACCATAATAAAGATAATGCAGGTCTGAATGTTTTTACGGTTCCGTATCAAAATTGTAAAAAAGAACCGTTATGGTGTGACTTTGTTTGTCTGTCCGTCTCTCATAGGTCAGTCAGATATCTCAAACGATTGCTGCGATCGATTTGAAATTTGGAATAGTTTTAAAAGTCGCTAACCTGAGCTACCTACTGGACATAAAAAAAAACTCTTATACCTTTTTTTACTTTTTTTAGGGGGCCGAAATGGGAGGTCGAAAATTTCAAGTTGTGCTATTGTTTTAAGTGGGGTATCAAAAGGATGGAGTTTATTTGTAGATTCCAATACCATTTTAAGTTTTTTTCTTAAGCATTTACTTTTAGATTTATAGGACGAAAAAAGTTCAAAAAAATACCATTCCCCTCCTTCCATTATTAATACATATCTTCGAAGTTACTGAACAGAAGAATCTGTAATAATTGTCAATAATTAATATCAACCTAAATATTAGTTAAAAAAATTACGGTTTTCCTAACTTACACAGTTTTTTAGAAATTTGGAAAAATCGTAACACTTACTTATTTGCTCCTACTAAACTAAGCGCCATGCAGTTTTTCTTAAAATATTCACGCATCTATTTACGAGTTTTTCATGTTTGAGGTAGGAATAAGAACGTTCAAATATGATTTCAAAAATTTATTATCTACCTACGGGGAGCAACAATGCCAGTTAATTTTACCTCCATAAGATGATTCCGTAGTTTTTGAAGAACATGGTAAAATTAATAAGACAAAATTTAAGGTTTGTCAAATCACGCACGCAGCAATCAAACCCAATCAGGAACGTAGTAAGCGTAAAAAACTGACAGAGCGGGAGGGCCTATATAATCCGGCACACGAGGCATTCTAATCCGGCCCGCGTATAGAAGCCTCCCCTGCCTGCACAGTAAAGTACCTACAGATGTGAGACACACAGCACCCCCAGGACGAAAAAGATTATACGTAACTTCAAGTCGACCATGTCATGTAGCCCGCGCGACATTTTCAAAGGTGCTGTACGGCCCTCTGGGAAAAAAGTTTGGAAACCCCTGATGTGAATGCTTACCCCTTAGGTTGAAGTAAGACTACGCCGGCCACGTCTGTAGTAAGTATCCACATAGGCGGGCTAAACTGGCTTCGAACTGGGTGTGACATGTTGAATGGACAGGACCGGACTGGGCTCCGACATCCCCACGAGTCCGGGGCCCAATAACAACAACCACAAGCCGGGGGCCCGGCCCGTGCGGGCCCCGCGGCGGCTAGGAAAACTGGAAAACACCACCTTAACTATATGGCCAGTCCGACGACGCTAGAACAGGCCGCGGCGAAGATAGTGGGACGACCTGAATGTATTTCTTAACGGCTGTCCAAAGTTAGCTCGGGACCGGGACGGCTGTCATATTTTGTAATTCACTGTCATATTTTGGACGAGGGCTTAAATTAAATATTTAGACCATGTTGGGGTGGGGTGAGCCTGAGGTACAGGCTGGGTGGCGAGGACGTAGCATGCCACGGTGAAAATAGCAGGACAACCTAGACGTATTTTTAACGGCTGGTCAGGGTGGTCCTTTGGACCAGAACCATTGCAAGCGGGATAGATTTGCCCTTCAGCTTCAGTGGGACATTAATAATTAGACTTAAAAAATAGGATTTGGCTCTAGAAGGGGTAAAATTATGAATAGGAAACTGTTATTTCAGATATTTGAAAGTAAAACTTGGTATATAAATTACATGCCTAATACATTAAATATTCGTGATGTTCCCTCAATTTCAACAAAACATAACTACATAGAGAACCCACTTTCTTAGATGTCGGTTAAAAATAAAAGGTTTCGAAAGATAAATAACAAAATGTACCTAATTGAAAAGATTCTTGGTAATGCTATTTCTAAGGAGGTGAAAGGGTTAAATGGGGTTTGTAATTTTTTACATTTTACCCGGGCGAAGCCGGGTTTTCAGCTAGTAGGTATATATTTGTTCCTCATAAATTGTAGAAGCGATTTACATCAGAAGCAAAATTTAGGACACAAGCCTATTATTTTTTTATGTGGCGCTAATCAATAAGTTGTTTAAACTGGACAGCAGGTCATAGCACACATTGGCGTTTGTAGTTTTGTTTTACCCTGGACGCCTGATAGCTCCTCTAAACGATGGGCCATCGCTGGCCCAGTGAGATGGCCATGCGATGGTTGATACGCAACTACACGATGGGCCATCGCTGGCCCAGTGAGATGGCCATGCGATATTTGACGTCCACACTAATGGAATGGAATGGGCCATCGTGTAGATGCGTACCGCCATCGCTGACCCACTCCCTTTGATGTGCGGCCGAAAAACCGACACCGTCGCCATTCCACGGCCATCGCACGCGCCATAAGCCATCCGTCACCACTATGCCCTCTACACGCTGGCCCATCATAGTGGGCCATCACGATGGGCCATAGTGTAGAGGCACCATGACGCTCTACACCACTGTTATGAGAATTGAATGTATGGCAACAGTAATTTAAGAAAATGTAGTTTTAAGTTAGATGTAATGTATTAATGTCATATTGTTGTAATCCTTCATATAATTCAAAAGAGGAACTGGTGAGTTTCTTCTCACCAGAAGGTCATTACCCGAAGTGCCAAAAGAAAAGAATAAAATCAGACATGTAAAAGAGCCCTTGAGGGCCTACTTGTACAAATAAATGATTTTGAATTTTGATTTTACATTAGGTCCACATTTAGTGTCAAGCTTCCAAATTTTCATACAAAATTAACCCAATACTTGGATTCTTGGCATAAATGTGTTAAATAAAAGGATCTTTTGCAAACATAATCACTTTACTGAACCTTGTGAAGTTGTGACCTTATTAAGTTAAGTTAATAATAGTACAGTCGAGGTCATAAATATGTTTACACTTTTCGACCTTATTTCCTTGGAATAAGGTCGAAAAGTGAAAACATATTTATGACCTCGACTGTACATTACTTCCCTAGAGTAGTAAAACAAAGAATGTCTCAGATCGCAGGTATATGACGCCCTTGCCTTCGGCTCGGGCGATAAATATGCGATCTGCGGCTTTTTTTATTACTGCCCATGGTAAGTACAAAATTTTACCCCCAGGCCATGAAGTGGGATTATCACGCAGGATTAGCACGCGTATCGGGCGGTTATTGTCATTTTATGGCCAGGTGTAACGTAAAAACCTTTACAAGACATATTTATTTCAGGATAACCACAAAGAATTATCAAAACACAACCCTGTCATAAAGTTAGGTGACAGGCTAAATCCCAGAAAACGAAAAATTGATATTCATGAAAATGGAGTACATCCTGCTAAAAACCTCAAAGAACACAACAAGACGATTCCGAATAAACAAAAGGTGCACAAGCAGCCTGGTGATGAAATTCAAATACATGGACAAAATATATCTGAAGCAGATAAAAAGAAACTGGAATCGAATAAGAAAAGAATGGAATCTATGCAAAAGAAACGCCAAGAATTCAAAAGTAAACAGCAAATAATTAAAACAGGATTGATAGGCATAGTAAGTGCATTATTTTATTGTATCTTGTCATTAATGCCACTTGCACTTTAAATCACATAGTATTATGATACAATTTAATGCCTATTATATTATATATATTTTTCAGGACAAGAAAACCAATAAAAAGTTAAGATTTTCTGACTCTGACGATGACATGTCACAAGCATTACCAGATGATAATTCCAAAACAAAGAAAAACACACTTTTTGATGATGATGACAGTGACGGAGAAGTGAATTTTGAAATAAAGAAACAGTATGAAGGAAAGAAAGGACAAAAGGTAGTATCACCATTGTAGTGTCGCAGTCACCAAGATACATCTATAAACTTCAGAGTGCTCAAAAATATCTGAACATGCACTAACACCTTGAAAATAGAACCATGTTCAGATGTTGTGCACACTTTGTTTGCTCCGATTTATTTAATGGCGATTGTACAGTCACTGGTAGGGCATGAAATATCAATATTATTTGTATGGGCTAATACTAGGAACCCTACATAAAATACCGATATTGCATGCCCTCGTCTCCAGCTATAATAATATGTGATAAAACGCAGCATGCAAAAATATCTGGCACCACTCTTCTCCTATAATGGCCAGTTCACATTATTCCAGTAGCATTCCAGTCCAGCAATCCAATCCAGTGCTGGAATGCTACTGGAATAATATGAACCGATACTGGAATGTACCCATTCCAGTGAGCATTCCAGTCCAGTGACTGGAGAGACCGTCAACTTTTCATTCCAGCTCACCCAATCCAGCGCCACTGGAATAGTGTAAACCGTCAATCCAGTGCTGGATTGAACGTGATATAGTGAATACGCGTGGTTGTTTTTGGTAACAGTCTTTAACAACTCTTAAAAGACTGGAATAATGTAAACGATATGCTCCAGTCCACAACTGGACTGGATTAGCCCGCTGGATCACTGGACTGGAATAATGTGAACTGGCCATAACAATTTGGTCAAGCCAGATATTTCTGCGTGTTCCGATTCATTTTATATGACTGACGGTGACTATACAACATCGTAGTTCTGATGTAGGTCATAGAATTAATAAGTTTATGTATTTAAAGGTTTTAGATTTACAATCGAGGTACAAGTCTGACAAACGCTTTGTCTTAGATGAAAGGTTCATTGAAGATGAGCAATCAGAAGAAGAAACTGAAGAAACTCAAGGAGATGGGGATCCAAGTGAACATATAGAGGTGACACAGGGGGATGAAAAGTCAACACAGATTAAAATTTTAGAGGATGTCCTTGGTGTGGCTATCAAATCACATACAAATAAACCTGACAAAGATAGAAAAGCCAAGTGAGTATCTCCTACAGTCACTACATCAAATGACGATGTTTGTTATAATATGTGATACAGAATGATCTATACAAGTTAAATAAATTAATGTTTCAGGCCAAGTATGGGAATGATAAGGTTTGATCCCATGAATCCAGATCATGCAAAATTTGTGGTTCCCATTGAAGATGTAAAACAAGAACCCAAAAAATCTAAAAAGAGATCAAAAGAGGTAACTGAACCAGCTGCACAGTTGACAGAAGCACCAAAAGTAGAAGTTTCAAAGGAGCAATTTTACAAAAGTGAAATTACTAAAGAAGCCTTTGAACAGCCTGCCGCTGGATTTAGTCTTAGAAGTCTTTTTAATAGAGAGGATGATACTGCTTCTAAAGGTAAGATGATAGGACAGCAACTTTCAAATCACATTTCTTTTTATCTTTTACAGACAAATTTGCTTTGTGATTTAAGACGTTTTTGTTTACTTTTAGATAACCAAGAGCAAGATACAAACTACTTAACAGTGCAGCCACGTAAGGAGCAGAAAGTAAAAAATCCTTTAGATCCAGGTGAAAAAAACCCGTTTGTGTACGACTCGTCTGAATCTGAGGAGGAGGATGAGACTGAAGGTGCAGAAAAGAATACTAGTACAGTAAAAGATTTACCAGAGGTTGCAGAAGTTAAGGCAGTATGGAAGGAAAACTTATTTTTTTCCAAAGATGATAGTCGTCTAAAAGGTACTGTTGGTTTTCTTACTAATCAATATCCATCCAAATGCTTTCCCCAACAGTTCATTTTGCAATATAGGTGTTCGAGCCTTCGCTTGAACCATTTGAGATTACGTCTTGTAAATTCCTCACTCACACTGCTAAATTTACGTGTATGTGTGCATAAAGTAACTGTCAAAAGTGTCAGAGTTCACTAATTTCACAAACCAGCCCGCGGGCCGCGTCACGATGGTGGCGCCGTGCGTGTCAGTACGCTTTTGAATTCCACATGAATCGTTGTACACGTGTGATACTACCCAGCACGACCACGGACGATTTTGTTATTTCTTTTGCGGTACATATTCACGAAAAAAAATGTACTTTTTTGTACTATTCATTAAAAAATTTGTACTCGTACGGTTTCGGAGTTGTGAGATAGAGGTTGTGGTCGTGCTAGGTAGATGCTACCTGGCACGACCACACTAACATTGAGGTTAGTTTGATAGTGAACATAAATGTACTGAAATTGTACTATTTTGTACCGAGTATACAATAATTGTACCCCTTCCCAATTTAAAAAAAAATAACTTTTTTGTTCGCGGAGTACAGCCGACGGAAAAGAAAGCGGTACAAATTCACGAAAAAAAATGTACTTTTATGTACTCTTCATTAAAAAGTAATAACTCATACGGTTTCGGCAGTGTGACACAAAAGGTGGGGGTCGTGCTAGGTAGATGCTACCTGGCACGACCACACTGACATTGAGGTTAGTTTGATAGTGAAAATAAATGTACTGAAATTGTACTATTTTGTACCGTACATAAAATAATTGTACCTCTTCTCAGTTAAAAAAAAATGTCCCTCAATGGTTCGCGGAGTACAGCCGACGCAAAAGAATGAGGTACAAATTCATGAAAAAAAATGTACTTTTATGTACTCTTCATTAAAAAGTAATAACTCATATGGTTTCGGCAGTGTGACACAAAAGGTGGGGGTCGTGCTAGGTAGATGCTACCTGGCACGACCACACTGACATTGAGGTTTGTTTGATAGACAAAATAAATGTACTGAAATTGTACTATTTTGTACCCAACATAAAATAATTGTACCTCTTCTCAGTAAAAAAAAAATGTCCCTCAATGGTTCGCGGAGTACAGCCGACGCAAAAGAATGAGGTACAAATTCATGAAAAAAAATGTACTTTTAGGTACTTGTAATCAAAAAGTAATTACTCATACAGTTTCGGCAGTGTGACACAAAAGGTTGGTTAAGGTTGGGTCGTGCCAGGTAGACAGATGGTTCTTGGTCTAGGTACGACTACGCTGATATCGAGGTGAGTTTGATGGGCAAAATAAATGTATTCTATTTGTACTATTTTGAACTTCGCATAAAATAATAGTACTTCTTCGCAGTTAAAAAAAAAGAACTTCAAGGTTCGCGGAATACAGCCGACGCAAAAGAAATTGTTACACATTCATGAAAAAAAAGTACTTTTATGTACAGTCAGCTGCAGAAATAAGTAGCCCCCCAGTCATACATCTTAGTATGACAGGGGCGCTACTTATCTCTGCAGCTGACTGAAATTTTCATAAAAAAAACAAATATTCATACAGGTTCGGTATTGTGATACAGGTTGTGGCCCCTTGTTCCTGGTACGGGCACGGTACAATACAAAATAAATGTGCTCAAATTGTGCCTACAGTCTACAGCACATTAAATGTGATAGGGTTATAGAAAAACCCGCTGCCGTTACAGAAGAGGAAAGTAGGGGACATTTGAAGCCAATTGTTAGCCTTAAGGTCAGGCCTAAAAATATGGTAACGAATTTTATTCTAATGCCTCGGTCGGACAATTCTGAAATTTATACTTTCAATATTTATTAGACGCGACTGTAAATGGAAAACAAAACAAGTAGATACAAATATATCTATTAGCCTTGCATATCCACTGCTTGACAAATGTCTATATCCCCCACTGGAAACACAAATAGTTTTTTTTTTCATCATTTTATGATGAACAACGCATGATGAGAATCATTAGCTATTGTAAAACATTTTGCAATGCAACTAAACCTACTTTTTTTCAGATTTTACTTGCAATAAAACCCAAAGCTGTTTTCATAAATCAAATCATAAGTCTTATGAAGTTATCAATGATATATAGAATGAGTATAAGATAAAAATGACCTTCGCGTATACCTTTGGATAGGAGATATGACTACGTTTATTCCAATTGTTAAGGCTGGCACCAACAACAATAAATATTTCTTCCTTTTTTGAAGTAGAATCAACTTTGTAAAAATACTTGTTTATTACCTATGTATTTTAAAATTTGAGTACATATTAAGTTGGATTACGCTGTTAAGGGGAACGCGCCATATCAGCGCACTTCAATCCGTGTAGAACTGGTATATTCAGATCAGATCATACCACAAGCTACACCAGCGCTACTGCGAAGGAATTTCGAACGATGTATTTTGATTTTCGAACTCTTTCCTAACCGATTTGGTGGTCTGTTTCAGCTAAAAGTTACAATTTTACAAGGGTGACACACACACAAAGCGGTCAAACTTATTTCGTCAGAGTTTAAAAATAAAACGTACGGAACATTGGATGAGAATAGGTGTAGAAGTTTCTATGGGGAATCAGATGCGGACGCGGCTGAGGGTGAGAATGACGGTGAAGATTTGCTTTGCTCTCTTGGTTTTTTAGAATAAAAACTATCCTATGTACATTCTCGGATCTCAAACTTTCTTTATACGAAATTTCATCACAATCGATCAACGGTTTATACATAAAAAGGTAACAGATAAACAGAGTTACTTTAGCATTTATAATATAACTAATATAAGTATAGGATTCCTTTTGCTAATGCACATTCAGCGGAGCAATACGACTTCAAATGGAGACATTCTTACCTCTTTGGTAATGGCAGCGGTTTTTGCTATACCACTGTCACATTTGATATGCTATAGAAGTGTAGACTGTACAATTTGCTAGAAGTTGAGCATTTATTTTGTATTATTCTGGTCATTCGATTAAGCTCGATTAAGCGTGGTTGTGTCAGGAACCATCTACCTAGCACGGTGACTACAACCATTTGTGTCACAATGCCGACCCCGTATAAATATTTGTTTTCTAATGAAGAGTGCATAAGAATACTTTGCGTCGGCTGTATTCCGCGAACCTTGAAGTTCTTTTTTTTTAACTGCGAAGAAGTACTATTATTTTATGCGAAGTTCAAAATAGTACAAATAGAATACATTTATTTTGCCCATCAAACTCACCTCGATATCAGCGTAGTCGTACCTAGACCAAGAACCATCTGTCTACCTGGCACGACCCAACCTTAACCAACCTTTTGTGTCACACTGCCGAAACCGTATGAGTTATTACTTTTTAATGAAGAGTACATAAAAGTACATTTTTTTTCATGAATTTGTACCTCATTCTTTTGCGTCGGCTGTACTCCGCGAACCATTGAGGGACATTTTTTTTTAACTGAGAAGAGGTACAATTATTTTATGTACGGTACAAAATAGTACAATTTCAGTACATTTATGTTCACTATCAAACTAACCTCAATGTCAGTGTGGTCGTGCCAGGTAGCATCTACCTAGCACGACCCCCACCTTTTGTGTCACACTGCCGAAACCATATGAGTTATTACTTTTTAATGAAGAGTACATAAAAGTACATTTTTTTTCGTGAATTTGTACCGCTTTCTTTTCCGTCGGCTGTACTCCGCGAACAAAAAAGTTATTTTTTTTTAAATTGGGAAGGGGTACAATTATTTTATACTCGGTACAAAATAGTACAATTTCAGTACATTTATTTCGACTATCAAACTAACTTCGATCTCAGTGTGGTCGTGCCAGGTAGCATCTACCTAGCACGACCACAACCTCTATCTCACAACTCCGAAACCGTACGAGTACAATTTTTTTAATGAATAGTACAAAAAAGTACATTTTTTTTCGTGAATATGTACCGCAAAAGAAATAACAAAATCGTCCGTGGTCGTGCTGGGTAGTATCACACTTGTACACTGCAAGTCATCAACAAAATAAACGGTAAGTTTCAAAGTGATTATCTTTTACTAAGAACCAAAGACTATACCGCTCGGCTCCCCTGGACCAGCGATATTTGGTGTTTTATGTAATTAATCGATTCTTAACTCTACAAATGCAATCAGTTTGTATCGAGAAAAACAAGATGGATGACTGACTACACATGGTCAGGTTTTTAATGGCTACGACACGCTTTTTCAAGCGATTCCATGCCTAACTCTCACGATCCCGCTCTGCTCCCCTGGGCCAGCGATGTCATACGTGCTTTGTATAAGTAATTAAGCACATAACGACAACAATCGTTTCACTATGGCGCCGTTGTCGACGCAATTGTCGTGTTTAGACGACGTCGCACCAACAGATGACGTCATGCCATATAATGGCAATCAACAGACGACGTCAGGTCAGACTACGTCTTCCTACTAAGGCAGGCGTCGCCGTGCCAGACGACATCGTCTGAATTGAAATAATACTAAGGATGACATTGTCACGCCAAACGACGTCGCACCAGACGACGTAGTAGTAGTACCATAGCAGACGACGTGTTACAAAAAACAGACGACGCCGTACAAAAAACAGACGACGTCGTACAAAAAACAGACGACGTCGTACAAAAAACAGACGACGCCGTACAAAAAACAGACGACGTCTTACCAAAGCAGACGACATGTTAACCGGTGGCATACTAAATCAAATGACGTCACATAAAAAAGACCTAAAATATGCTTCCATGTCACTCTCGTTTTAGATCATGGCTCTAACAACTATAGGCGAGTTGGCTAATTACAAATGCCCACCAGCCGAAGAAGAGGCTGTATAAAAGTACTTATAGTATTTATAGTTATCAGGAGTGATAACAGATGGCCTACCATGTTCTCATTGTTTAAAGTTTAGTTTATATTTATGTCAATAGAGGACGTGACCTGTCTTTTCTTTGTCATGTTTAATTTTGTCTCTTGACAAATGATAGTTTCTCTACTCGACGCTAGATGTGGTGTATCCCTCAGCAGGTAGACTCTAGAACTCGCTAAGATTTTTCTGAATTTCATAAAACGTTTAGCGATGTTTTGTTTGTCAGTCTGGTCTACCCGGAGTCCGGCCCTACGGTAGGGGCTCTACCGAAAAACAAAACGACATAGTAGAGAGAGGGTGACGAGGAGCCGCCAATTAAAAAGAGAAAAAAGCATCTCACCAGAGGCGGCAGACCTATCTACTGTCCTGAACCACCAGATGGACCTTTTTAATAAGATGCTCAATAACCAAAATGAGCAGAATGATTAAATTGAAAAGCTCGTCACAGCGGTCTCGGGAGCAATAAGACAAGAAAGTCCCTTGTCTCCTCCTCCTCTTAAAAGTCACTTAATACTCGATGAATCCCTCGAATCTGCACCAGACAGCACGTACTGGGAAAGCAAAGAAGAATCACCCTGTCCTACTCCTTCAAAGTCGCGCTAGGACCCAAGGAAACTGAGTTAAAAAATAAAATCGAAGAGAATAATGAGTGAAAATCGTGAAAGTTTAAATCAAAATCGAAGAGGCAAAAAAAGAACTAGTTAGCCTCTTTGCAACAAAACCCAGTTTACAATTTTACTCCATTCACGAGAGAAACAAACCCGAAGATTGCTACGGCTGATCCTTTGTTGCTAGAACAGGGCATCAATCAGTGTCAGCGCCTTGGACAACCAGGGTGGCGGAACATCAGATACGGTGACACGCAGAGGATGCTCCAGGCTACCCCAGCATTCTGCGCCCTGAAAGTAAACAGCCTCTTGGCTAGTGTGACACCACCTGGGAAGTTTGCTGCACTCCTAGAAAAAGTAGACCTGACATTGGGGGCCATCACCAAAAGCCTTCTTCAGCAAATACGGATCTTTCAAGAATTGTTTGAGGAGCTACCTCAGGAGTTCAGAGATAGAGTCGGTAATTCATTCTGGACGAACGACTCTACATTCAAAAATAATGCGGAAGACCTCCTACAGTACGTCTGTGGTAGAAGGACGGAAATAATTGAAGCTAGACGGAACATTTACCGGGCAAAAAATAAAACTTTAAGCCAGATCTTACGAACCATCCCGCGCTCAGAATCTCACTTGTTCTCAGATAGTGCCCTGGGTCAGGCGATAAAAGATTGCGCTAACACAGACGTGAAACAAGGAGGAACAAGATCTTTAAAGCTATTAGAGACAACCAAGCTAATTCTAGAGTTCTGTCATCATCACTGTTGTTACCTGATAGCGCGTTACATATCCGTATCCGTAGCTTGGACCACCGCTTCATGGGCCTTGCCGGCTCATTCATCTAGATACTGACAAGCACGGCGCCGCCATCGTGACGCGGCCCGCACGCTGCCTTGTGAAGTTAGTGAACTCTGACAGTTTTCACAGTTACTTTATGCAGACATACACGTAAATATAGCAGTGTGAGTGAGGAATTTAGAATACGTAATCTCTAGTGGTTCAAGCTATGGCTGAAACCTAAATATACGTTTTCTACCCTTCGGGGGGAAAACGTTTCTTTGGTAGTTGTATTTAGGTCTGTCCAATTTGACCCAGAAAGCTGTTGAACATGAAACAGAGCAAAGCCAGCATCTGAAACAGTGTGTCTCAGTTCAGGGTGCAATGTTTAGAGGGCGAAGATACGTCTAAATTATCGTATTACTTATCTATAGAATCTTGCACCATCAACTTCAAACAGACGCCACGTTTAGCTCAGTGGGAGTGCCACCGCCTACGAAGCTAGAGGTCCCGGGTTCAAATCCTGGTAAGGGCAAATATTTGTGTGATGAGCACGAGTATTGTTTCCTGAGTCATGGACGTTTTCTATCTATTTATCTATATAAGTATGTATATCATCGTCTAGTACAAGCATTGCTTAGTTTGGGACTAGCTCGATTTGTGTAAGATTGTCCCCCGATATTTATTTACTGTTTTATACAGCATAAATTTGTTTCCTTCAAAACTATTATGTTTTGTCCATTATTTTAGGGTAATGTATCTACATAACAGTTTTTTACGTTTTTTACAGATGGATTGGCTTTCTTCAATAACATTCGATCACATGAAGTACCAAAGGAGCGTAGAGAACTTAAATCAGTAATGAAAAAGCGCATCCACAACACGGAGAGAAAGAATCAAATGTTCAAAAAGAAGATTGGCGGCAGAAAGAAATCGATGAAAAAGAGTTACAAGAAAAAAAGCTGATTAAACTCAACAGCCTACTAAACATTGTTAAATATTATGAAATAAACTATTTTCATTTTAGACTTTGATTTTATTTCTGCAATAATAATAAGCACACATTAACAAGAATATGATAGTAGCAAATATAACTAAAATCTAAAATTAAATTATAAAGTTACGCTGAGCCCTTTGTAGGATGCCCATGACGTAGGCGTTCCCGGGCCAATATACAGCGTTTTTACGGCGTTTTATTTTCGTCATTATTGTCTCAGTAAATATTGTTCAAAAAAACGATGCCTAGAGTTAACTTTTTATGAAACCGAAAAACAGTCCCGAGGTTAAGTCTAGTTTTATCAAAATTGTCACGATTTGCCCTTTCGTTATAGTAAATAATCGTCGGACAATAATGATTGTCAAACCGCGCGGTCAAAACGCTCGGAGAATCGCCCTCCCGCTATGGTGAGCCTTTGCGCGAGAAGGTTGCCTGTATCAGGTGACCCTTATTACATCTCTCAGGTGCCTGCTGAGCGGCCTGTGCACTGCGCAGGCCACGCACGCTTTGACCCCACAGACAGAGTAACTCGACGGCCAATGCCACATATTTGTTTTGGGCGCCCAGACCACGGTATTTGGTGATCATGCACCGCTCACAGACGTCCGCGGTCGTAGCGGCCGTTTTGCAAGTCGCGGATAAGTAAGACGCCACCAGCGTGTCCACGCAAGTAGCGTACCGTCCTACACCAGCGCCCAGCCCATCCTCCATGAGTCCACGGGATCAAAGGCAATGAGAAATATGAAGTAAAGTTAATAACTGCCGTCCTATGTCTAAAACTGGACTAACCTCTATGGAGTTGTATAGGGGTTAGTCCAGTTTTAGATATTGGACGGCAGAACATTGTATTACCAAATTAACTCTTACTTGATCTCACTTACTATTTAAGTTACAGCGTATTTTTAAAATGTTTGTTAAAATGTTATTTTTTTTCTTTAGAGAATATTAGTTTTAAGTGTTCTGTGCTTTCTTATGAATGTTGTGCTAGGTAGTTATAGAAGTGTAAAATTAGTCATAGTCTTAGAACGCATTTCATATATTTGTAATTATTAGTTTACACTTTGTTACCTGGCCTAATGAAATAAAAAGTTAACATTAAAATAAAACAACAATGTAATTCATACTAAACTTTGTATAGATTTTTTTATGTAAGTAAATCAACGCCTCTTCCATGTAGGCTTCTTCCTGGCTCCTGGTTGCCCAGGCTTCTTCCGCTCGCGCCGTCGATGGTCGCGCGTCAGAAGTCCTGCCACTTGCATTTTCTCCAGCATATCCTTGTCCACAAAGCTGCGGAGGCCCCATGCAATTCCCCATCTAATTGCTCCAGATTGCCCTGATGGTCCCCCACCCTCAACATTACATTCTACATCCACACGATCCTGCATTTCTGTGAATACTAAAGGAAACATGACTTGTTCTCTAGGTTGTACATCCCCGAAATAAGTCAAATCTTTTCCATTTATTGTTATTTTTCCAGTTCCAGGTGACCTTATAGTCACATCGCCCCTTGCTTTTTTTCTTAAGCATTCATATGTAGTAACAAAAGCTCTGCCTTCAGCATCATAAGCAGGTTTTGGGATTTCTAAGGCAAATTTTTGAGATACTAAAGGTTTGCGGTATTTTTCAATAAATTCCTTGTGTCTGTAAGAATTAGGTATAGAAACAAGCCTTTCCATTGCTAGTACAAAATTATCATATTCAAGGTCTGACAGAGGTTCAACCAATGTCTGCTCAAGCTGATCTTTACTGAGCCACACACTACTGACAAGATTAATGGAACCATTGGGGTCTGGTGTAGCTTGTTTTCTGATCACTCTGTCCTCAAAATTATACAATTCCTGTATGCTCTCAACCGTATCATAAAGCAGCTTGTAGTAATTTGGCTTGCCTGTGTAAAACAAAAAGTGATGGGGTCTGCCAGCTTCATCAAATTCAGCTGCTTTTCGTGCCGGAAATACTTCTTCTGGAGGCTTCATCAGAGGCCGAGCGGCGCGATCATAGATGCCACTAGGAAACAAATATTCAATAGCTCTGTCTACATCTTTTTGTGTGAATGTTTCGGGATCTTCACCCATCATATTAGCGAGATGTCTCTTGCCTATTTTATACTCAAACTCCTGCCTTTTCATGAACTCGTCATGCGCTTGAGCTCGTTCTAAATAAGATTTCATGGCTTTACTTATCTTTTTCTTCTTACTTAACGTTTCCCAGTCGGTCAAATTATTAATAATAGATTCCGGAGATGGAGGAGTACTGCTGCTGCTTCGGCTAACATAGTGTACAATAGCAACCTTGTTGCTCAGATGGATTCCCTTAGTTGCAGCACATAGATGTTTAATGCCGTAGTTAATTATACGCGACATTTCCACGGTTTTATGGCATTTCCAGACGTAATGGAAAAATATTTATGTAGTCCTTTCAGTAACCATTGAGAGGTTATAATATAGTGTTGTACCTTTGACAGTTTTGACTTGAGGTTACAATTACGATTTTCCGGTTTTCGTCATCACACACATTAAAAGTTGATCGAGCAGTACGTATAAGTGGCAGCACTAAAGGCGATACCAGTTGGCTAAAATGTGTTTTATTTTATTTTATAACTTGAAACATTTTATCTGCGAAAAAATATATACCAACTAGCTGAAAACCCGGCTTCGCCCGGGTAAAATGTAAAAAATTACAAACCCCATTTAACCCTTTCACCTCGTCAGAAATAGCATTACCAAGAATCTCTTTAGTTAGGTACATTTTGTTATTTATCTTTCGAAGCCTTTTATTTTTAACCGACATCTAAGAAATGTGGGTTCTATATGTAGTTATGTTTTGTTGAAATTCAGGGAACTTCACAAACATTTAATATATTAGGTATGTAATTTACATATCAAAGTTTACTTTCAAATATCTGAAATAATAGATTCCGATTCAAAATTTTACCCCTTTTGGAGCCAAATCCCATTTTTTTAGTCTAATTATTAATGTCCCACTGAAGGGTAAATCTATCCCGCTTGCAATGGTTCTGGTCCAAAGGACCACCCAGACCAGCCGTTAAAAAATACGTCTAGGTTCTAGGTTGTCCTGCCATTTTCACCGTGGCATGCTACGTCCTCGCCACCCAGCCTGTACCTCGGGCTCACCCCACCCCAACATGGTCTAAATTTTTAATTTAAGCCCTCGTCCTTGAATTACAAAATATGACAGCCGTCCCGATTCCGAGCTAACTTTGGACAGCCGTTAAAAAATGTATTCAGGTCGTCTCACCATCTTCGCCGCGGCCTGTTCTAGCGTCGTCGGACTGGCCATATAGTTAAGTTGGTGTTTTCCAGTTTTCCTAGCCGCCGCGGAGCCCCCACGGGCCTGGCCCCCGGCTTGTGGTTGTTGTTATTGGGCCCCGTACTCGTGGGAAGTCAGGGAGCCCAGTCCGGTCCTGTCCATTCAGCATGTCGCACCTACTTCGAAGCCAGTTTAGCCCGTCTATTTGGATACATACTACAGACGTGGCCGGCCTAGTCTTACTTCAACCTAAGGGGTTAGCATCTACATCATCAATGCAGATTGCGGTGCGCAGCGTGGTGTTCCGAACTCTGTCGGTTTTTTTTTTCACTCCCAGCTTACTACGTTGGGTTTGATTGCTGCGTGCGTGATTTGACAAACCTTAAATTTTGTTTTATTAATTTTACCATGTTCTTCAAAAACTACGGACTCATCTTATGGAGGTAAAATTAACCGGCATCCTCTATGTTGCTTCCCGTAGGTAGAAAAAAAATTTCGAAAACCTTATTTCAACGTTCCTATTCCTACCTCAAACATGAAAAAAAACCGGTCAAGTGCGAGTCGGACTTGCGCACCGAGGGTTCCGTACAAACTCGAGTAGATGCGTGAAGAACTTAAGAAAAACTGTATGGCGGTTAGTTTAGTAGATTAGAGCAAATAAGTATTTGTTATGATTTATTCTAAATTTCTAAAAAATATCACTTAATACAATAGCACAACTTGAAATTTTCAACCTCCCATTTCGGCCCCCTAAAAAAAGTAAAAAAGGTATTAGAATTTTTTTACGCCCAGTAGCTCAGGTTAGCGACTTTTAAAACTATTCCAATTTTCTAATCGATTGCATCAATAGTTTAGGATATCTGACTGTGAGAGACGGACAGACAGACAGAGCCGCACCATAAGGGTTTCTTTTTTACCATTATGATACGGAACCCTAAAAACATTGAGACCTGCATCCTCAAGTTTATCTGTATTATGGTCGAATATTTCAAACGCCTGGTTAATTTTGTGTTTTCACCTAAATCATAAACATTTATTTTCACTTTTCTGTCTTTGTACTAAAAACGGGTATAATTTAATGTGTTTTTTTAAGTCAGAATAAATTTAAGAAAACTTAAAAAGCTACCTACAGAGTTTCGCCCCTAACTTACAACTTCACCTTCAGAGGGATTAAAAAAAAAAGAGCCAATTCATTTTTTTTCGTTTAGAAATTTATCTGACACCTTCGCCCACGTTTGTTACTTTTTCTTGGGTTATGTTTCAATAATATTGTACAATATTATTATGGGCCAATATTCAGCGTTTTTACGGCGTTTTATTTTCGTCAATATTGTCTCAGTAAATATTGTTCAAAAAAACGATGCATAGAGTTAACTTTTTATGAAACCGAAAAACAGTCCCGAGTTTAAGTCTAGTTTTATCAAAATTGTCACGATTTGTCCTTTCGTTATAATAAATAATCGTCGGACAATAATGATTGTCAAACCGCGCGGTCAAAACGCTCGGAGAATCGCTCTTATATTATTTTTCAGTTATGTCAGTAACTTATTAATATTTTCCCGTTTAAAGATTGTTTTCTTTGAAATAAAATTATGGAAACGTATGATTATTCTAATTAAAATTAAAAACGGTTTTCTTACCCATGCCAAGTATAGCCAGTTATAGTCGCATGCTACGTACCCCTGCACTAAACTGTGACAATTTCCGAACGAACTCGAATTGACGCAAGCAAACATGGCCGACTGTTTTTGGTATTATTCTAATTATTTTACATCTTTATACGCTTATATCTGCGTTATACGAATTTTGCGAATATAAGTTGTCGATTCGAAAGTGTTATTTTATTACGCTTTAATTTTTGAGACGCTTTTCGTTCAGGTCTACCGTAGGGCCCGGCTAAATTATTAATATAGACTAGCTGTGAACCCGGCTTCGCCCGGGAAAAATGTAAAAAATCACAAACCCCCGTTTTACTTCCTTAGAAATATTTTTTTATTTTTAACAAACATTACAAAAAGGAGGATGTTGAACTGATGGCTGAGTTCCAAACATTAAAATAATGTTGAAGTCGTTTTTGGTTTAAATTATCCAAATTAAATTATTGTTGTTACACTATATTTCCCGTTAGTGAGCACAGCTCTCCCCTTTAAATTAGAATCGCCCCGGTCCAGAGGCGGCGTTAGACGTAGGCGACGTGGGCCACCGCCAACGCCACGCGGTCCAAGGGCCCTCGCGCCTCGACGGCAGCACAGCAAAAAGAGCTTCGTCACCAGTTAATAATACCATTAACCGTCTTCATGGAACAGCAAAGGGCCTCGCGAAATATCTTTTGTCCACAGCAAATTTAGGTCTTGCTGCGCCACTGTCCCGGTCCCGGGCAAACTCTGGCCGGGACCCGGCGGAAGAAATACATCTAAATCATCCCACTATCTTTGCCGCGGCCGGCCCCATCCTCGTCATCCAATTTGTGGCAGCCACTTAGCGTCAGTTTAGTCAACCTATGTGTGTGGCAGATGTGGCTAGCCCGGGCACAGTCCATCTTCAACCTGGCGGGTTTGGACCCTGCATCAGCAACGCGGTTTTGTATGCGCAGTGTGGTGTTCCAGACCCGGTCAGTTCGTGTCACTCCTCTTTCAATTTAGACCTTCTTCAAAAAGTATAGAATCATCTTATGGAGTTTATGTTTAGTTTATTTTATGGAACGGTTCCTGTGTATGTAGAAGTGCCCGCGAGAGGTAAAAATTAAGATGGCGCTACTATCACAGGTGGGTAAATGTTGCAGCAAAGCGCCAAAAATTATTTGACTTTTGTTAATTCATTAGTGAAAATTGTTAATTTAATAAAAAAACATGTGACCTACATACTTAACTGATTCCCCGTATAAGATAGTTATCCTTACCTCTATCCTCTATATTATGGGGGTAAAATTAACTTCCATCCACTATTTTGCCCTCAATAGAAAAGGAATTTTCGAAAGAATTAGTATATATTTGAACATTCCCACCTCCAAGACAAAATAAAAAAACATTAGGGAATATGCATAATATTTCTTGTTTACTTTAACGAAAGCTCTTTCATATAAGAAACAGGAGGCAAAAAGTATTTTTCGAATAAGTATAAAAATAACCAAGATACCATCAAAGATTCAAAAAATCAAAAAACGTACTATAACATCATAGTCCATGTCTTACCAACAGGTGAGATAAAAGTTAAAAAATTAAACTTAAAAAGCTACAATACCGAGTTTCGCTCAAGTCACAGCTTCAGAAGGATTAAATACAAAAGTGCATCAAAACTGCCTATTCCTTGTTTTTTAAGCTTAGAATTTTAACTGTCATTTTCGCCTGACGTTGGTTCGTTTTCATTGAGCAATGAGACAATAATATTGAGCAATTTTCACTTATGTCAGTAATTTATTAGGTACGTTTTAAAAAATAAAGCAAGATGCATAATATTTTCCTGTTAAAAGATCGTTTTCTTTGAAATAATATTCGTAAGGATATCGCACGATGTTTCTAATTAAAAAACACCGTAAACTTACGTCGCGGTCAAAGTCACACGTTACGCGCGCTTCCTTAAACTATATCAGTTTCCGAACGCAGCAAAGAAACATGGCCGACTGTTTTTGGTATTATTCGCATTATTTTACATCTTTATACGCTTATTTCTGCGTTATACGAATTTTGCGAATATAAGTTGTCGATTCGAAAGTGTTATTTTTTTACGCTTTAATTTTTGAGACGCTTTTCGTTCAGGTCTACCGTAGGGCCCGGCTAAATTATTAATATAGATATCACACTATATTTTAGTCATTAAAGCTTCAGTTTCGCATGACGCAAATAGATGGCGCTGTGTTGGCGTTTTTTCTGAATTTTAGGACTTCTCATATTGTTTCGTGCGGATGGATACAATGTATCAGGCTATGAAATGAACAACATTTCAACCAAGTTGGATGCTGTTGATGTCGATTCTTAACCCTCTTATCCTTTGTATGGAAAACCAAGATAGTCGAATTACCTTAGTATTAAATTTCAGGTTTACCAAATTGCTAAATTTCGTATAGGAGGAATTGAAAGTGGATGACATGTGAGCATTATTGGCAACGGTGGTCTGATTAATTACCCAGGGGAAACCATATCATCATTAATTTGACCAGATTGGCAATAATCGATAGGGACGCGACTATCCGTCAAAAAGAGACCGCATGCTCATCTCTTATTCAACAGATAACTGTGGGGGAGACACTTATCGGCTTAGCGACGAGATTGGCTAACGTGAAATAACATTATGTAATTAGCGATTCAGGACCGTAAATAAAAATAACCAGCCAAGGTAATAATAAAATATATTGCCACTTCTCTTGTAACACATATAATCCATTTAATACTGCCAATATTATAATTATTACAAAGATATTTTACATAGAAAATGCTGCTTGGGAGCATAATGATCTTCTAGGTGACAATATTTATGACAAGTCTGGATTACATATATACTTTTACATACAGGGTGTCCCTAAAACCAACTTTTATACGATCAGGGCTGATAGACCAGCTCATAAGAACCTAGATTAAGCAAATTTGACCTCAGTAAAAATCTCTTAGTTTTCGAGATATTGACGTTTTTGTAAAACTCGTGCTAAGTGATACCCTGACTCGGTGTTTTGAGTGTCATTGCTAAAATATCAAGTATTTTACAAATCTGTTTTTTGCTATGTGTGGCCAAATAACTATGCTTTTGAACGTAATTTCTATTTTTGCTAATTTATTCATGCTGTGGACACAGTACAATAACAAAAAAAAATTATTCGATTTTTTTCAAATTTCACCTCTGACTTCGAACTAGCGTGGTGAAAAAAAAATGTACCAACATAACCAGGCACTCAACGTAAAAAAATTGCGCATTTATTGTAGTTTCTAAAATGGTATAAAATTTACTAAACACTGTAATAATTTTTGAAATAATGATATTTTGTTACAAAATTAACTGTCTGCCGCCTTCATCTCATACGATCCGGTTGAACTAAGTTTGCACCTGGTGTGCTTGACATCACATACAAATTAGGTGCAAACTTCACGTAATCGTCAATATCTCGAAAACTAAGAAATTTTTATGAGGTCGATTTTACTCAGTCTCGTTTTTTATGAGCTGGTTTATCAGCCCTGTTCGCCATTTTGTAAAAGTCGCGAATTTTGATAGCCTGGATCAGTCTTTCGAAAGTCATGACTTCAAATTTCAGTATTTTCTTAATCTGCTTTTTGTTTTAAACATTACTTAATAATTATGCTATCATACCTTATCAAAATAAATTAGATTTTACGTGATTCAAAATATGACCTCGGATATGAATCGCGTAATACCTAAAACAAATTTACCATGCTAAAATAAAAAAAAAATAATGTAGTTTAAAATAGTAAGATTTTACACACTAGACACCGTAGTTTTTAAGATAATAGCATTTTAATTCAAAAGGAGGTTATACTACAATATTCCATTGGTTAAATTTCGTACCAGAATTTGAATTTCGAACAGAAAAGGTATGATAACATAATTATTAAGTAATGTTTAACAAAAAGCAGATTAAGAAAATACTGAAATTTGAAGTCATGACATTCGAAAGACTGATCCAGGCTATCAAAATTCGCGACTTTTACAAAATGGCGAACAGGGCTGATAAACCAGCTCAAAAAAACGAGACTGAGTAAAATCGACCTCATAAAAATTTCTTAGTTTTCGAGATATTGACGATTACGTGAAGTTTGCACCTAATTTGTATGTGATGTCAAGCACACCAGGTGCAAACTTAGTTCAACCGGATCGTATGAGATGAAGGCGGCAGACAGTTAATTTTGTAACAAAATATCATTATTTCAAAAATTATTACAGTGTTTAGTAAATTTTATACCATTTTAGAAACTACAATAAATGCGCAATTTTTTTACGTTGAGTGCCTGGTTATGTTGGTACATTTTTTTTTCACCACGCTAGTTCGAAGTCAGAGGTGAAATTTGAAAAAAATCGAATATTTTTTTTTTGTTATTGTACTGTGTCCACAGCATGAATAAATTAGCAAAAATAGAAAATACGTTCAATAGCATAGTTATTTGGCCACACATAGCAAAAAACAGATTTGTAAAATACTTGATATTTTAGCAATGACACTCAAAACACCGAGTCAGGGTATCACTTAGCACGAGTTTTACAAAAACGTCAATATCTCGAAAACTAAGAGATTTTTACTGAGGTCAAATTTGCTTAATCTAGGTTCTTATGAGCTGGTCTATCAGCCCTGATCGTATTAACGTTGGTTTTAGGGACACCCTGTATATTTTTCCTAAGAGCAAGAACTGACATTTAAACCATTAGGTATATAGCCTACAACGCAGATTTATGGGTTTATAAAAGATACATTACCAATGTCAGACAAGCACAATCAGCGTTTATCACCTTAAAGAATGTACCGGGGCCTATACCCCTAAAGTTCTACGATCAAAGTTCATATCGTGTCGCCCACGACGGACAAAGGATCGATGCATTCGAGATGTGGTGCTGGAGGCGCATGTTGAGGATACCCTGGACTGCCATGCGTGCCAATGTATCGATCCTTTTACAGCTTCGTGTACGAACCCGCTTATCCACAATCTGCCAGCAGAGGATTCTGACCTACTTTGGCCACATAATGAGAAGGGGAGATGAAAACCTTGAAAAGCTGATGGAGCGATCAAGTGAAAGGCCATCCTCAACCAAGTTTTGCTCGGTCGTCAGAGACGCGATAAACAGGCACCGGTGGAGGCAGATCATAAAAACTAGGTGTAAACCATCCATGTTCACCGATGACCACGATCCTCAGTCATGAGGGAGCGACCAGAGAGAGAGATCGTGTCGCCCTGTTATATAATTCATATCTGTGGGAACTTACCCACTTGATTCATATCCAGTTGGTACTGAGGCATAGATTCTTTATAAGCGGAAGCAAGCATGACGGAACTGTGGGAGCAGCCTTTGTCATACATCATCCAGACGGCAGACACACAATAAAACTTCCATTTCCAGTTCCAGGCCGAATGCGTTGCGACAGAGGCAGCTTGTGAATCATGCATCCAACTAAAAATAGCAAAGGTCAAATCTTCTCGGACTCCATGTCAGCACTACAAGAGATTGCCAACAGAAGCAACACAAATTACACCGCCAACATCATTCACTACAAAATTAGTAAAATCCAAGAAAGAGGAATCATTGAATTCTGCTGGATCAAGGCGCATGAAGGAATACCTGGAGACGAGGAGGCCGACAGAGCTGGCAAAATTGCCGCCACCCTTCATAAATTACCCGATTTTGAACTTTACCCCATCTCCTACATCAAACAACTTTATAGAACGGAAACCGAAACGTCGCGCAGGAACTACTATCCGACCTCAACCAGATCCAGTGATCGCACCTCAAAAATTGGCTACCGACACTGCAACATATTCAGGATTTCCGGAAAAAGACCAACATTTCATACCTTGTCACTCAAATACTCACCGGACACGGCTATCACAAATCATATCTTCATCGCTTTAAAATTACCGCCGACGACCTGTCCTTGCGATGGAATCACCTCGCAATCAATCGACCACATCCTCAAACACTGCCCAAAATTCACCAACCCAAGACTCAACCATGAAATCATCTATCATAATCTCCATATCAACCCATATACTCTGCAGGACATCACACCATTCATACATAGACCTATAATAAAGTCACCCATATTTGTGGATTCAGCCGCCCGTATCCATCGCGGGGACTGAAACCCCGCCATTCACAGTCACAAAGAAAAAGATTCTTTATAAGCTTAATAATAGTAGAAAAAGCAAAAAATTCGCCCTGATGGACTGGTTCTTCTCAAAGGAACCACCCGCATATTTCTAACAATTATAAGTGCAAGACAGTGGGATGTTTTATCACATTTCTATCCATAAGTAACTTCCATTGATCCACGTTATATGATACAAAATGTGTAAACATGTCAGTTAAGTCAATTCATATTTTTGCGACATTGATAAAAATATCAAACAAAAGAAAAATCCAAGGTTTCAGGGCGAACTTATAAGAATTGTCATTGTGCCCCCATTTGTACTTATTTTATGCTTGATATTTGTGTCAATATTGCGAAAACAGTTGCGGTTGCCACATTGCAAACAAACTTGTTCATATTAAATCTAGCGATGTAGCGATTTCTTGCTTTGTAAGCAATTATGAGATACATCCTTTAATTTATATTAGTACATATATTGATTTCATGTAATTCATGCGATTGAAATAGAAAGAAATCCACATTGAAGTATACAATTGACATAATCATATTATATAGAAAACTATAAGTACGTAAATTTGTTGTTATAGCTATATTTACGAGGGTGGTATGATAAGTAATGAGCCTTGAATCAATGCGGTATGGCTGAACATTAAAAATGTCATTGCCTACAGCCGCCATCTTGGACGCGGGAAAATTGAAAGTTTCAAATGATTCCGTCAATTAATTCATGAATTATAGCTTTTTAAACAGTATAAGTGGCATTTTTTGTGTAAAATGGAAAAAGAACAATATCGATCAGTGATTCGCTTTCTGTTTTTGAAGGGTAAAACGCGTGATGAAATAAAAAATGAGTTAGATAGCGTGTATGGCGATGTTTCACCTTCGATTGCCACAATTAAGCGGTGGTATAACGAGTTCAGAAATGGAAGAACATCTGTGTTTGATGAGGCCCGCCCAGGACGTCCAAATGAAGTTACCACGGAGGAAACCATCAATAAAGTCCGTGATATGTTGATGAACGATCGTAGACTGAAGTTGAGGGAGGTAGCTGAGGTATGTGGCTTATCACTGGAGCGTGTACAAAATATCGTTCATAAACATTTGGGCATGAGGAAGTTATCGGCCCGATGGGTACCGCGTTTGCTAACTGAAGAAAACAAGCAGAATCGTGTGGCTACTTCCAAAGAGTGTTTGGCAATATTAAAACGTAATCCGAAGGACTTCTTTATGCGTTACGTTACCGTGGACGAAACGTGGATCCACCACTATACTCCCGAAACAAAACAACAATCGAAGCAATGGACTTGTCCGGGCGAAAGTGCTCCAAAGAAAGCAAAAACGGTTCCGTCGGCCGGGAAGGTGATGGCGACCGTTTTTTGGGATTCCCAAGGAATTATCCACATAGACTATTTAGCGAAGGGAAAAACGATCACGGGGCAATATTACTCTGATTTATTGTCTCGATTTGATGAAGAATTAAAGAAAAAACGGCCCCGTTTAGCCCGCAAAAAAGTGCTGTTTCACCAGGATAATGCTCCGGCCCATTCATCGCACATCGTCAAGGCCAAACTGGACCAATTGGGTTACAAAATACTGCCGCACGCTCCTTATTCCCCGGATTTGGCTCCGTGTGATTTCTTCCTGTTCCCAAACATGAAATCTTGGCTCGGAGGCAAACGCTTCATGTCAAATGAAGAGGTCATAGAGGCCACGGATGAGTATTTTGCAGAGTTTCCGAAGACATATTTTTTGGAGGGCTTAAAGAAGTTGGAGACGCGTTGGGAAAAGTGCAAAAACTTGAAAGGGGACTACGTTGAAAAATAAAAATAAAAAAATAATAAAAAAACAAATGTTCATGGGTATGCTCACTACTTATCATACCACCCTCGTACACTTAAATATGAAATCTAATAAAAAATAAAATTTATTAAAAATCAAGTAAATAAGAGTACCATGATATTACTGAGACAACTACCAACTTTGCAAACTCATGTAAACTAAGCCCATTTTGTATCTTGTTTATTAATTTAAAAATTGTTTCTGGCTAAAATATTTTTTTTTTTTACTTTTGGAAATGTTATTTAACACCTTTGTACACAGATTCTGTTGAAAACGTGGGACTTACATTATATTTACTACGCGTCCCCATATAGAGATAGGTATGTAGTATGTGTTATGAATTAATCTAACATGAATCACTTTGTTAGTGATTTTGTGATTGCACAAACCTTAGAGTGAAGTCGACATCTGTTGGCAAAGTCACCAATTCTATTAGTACTGGATATTACGTTCTAAATACCAATATACTGGCTGTATGCGAGTTTATATTTTAATCATTGGAATCAATATTATATCTGCTCGAGTATTGATCTCTATTGTAGGCTTATCAGCAGGAATCGAATAATCGGACATATATTTACCTAAAATTAGCTAAATATCTTGGAAAAATACCATTTTAATAATATGTATATATATGTTCCGGGATTATACAAAACGTAACGAGAATGTGACGCCACGCAAATCTGAGGGCACGGCAGTGCCCCCGCCAAGTCGAGCAAAACAAAGGCACGGCCGTACCATCCTTTTCTCGAAGCCATTCAGGCCATTGTAAACCTCCTGTAATTTTGTGGTGGCTAAAGCTAGAACCCTGATTTTTCTGGGATATCGTTACGGTTATTTTATACAAATGTTACGATGTATGCAAGGACTGCTCACGCACACATAGATAGCCGGCGGACTAGACATGCTTCAGTTCTGTGTTGGCGAGGCTCCGTCCGGCTATTTATTTTAAGGTCCTTGGATGTATGTGACGATATATACCTACCTTGAAAATAACTTCAAATAGTTAATGAAAATACTAACGTTAATAACGTTACGGTAAAATTTAACGTTGGCGAATTTGTTTAGTTAGAAATCCCGGAAATTCTTTTAGCAAAATACAATTTCGTTGTATGGAAATACAACGCCACCGCCGAAGTTTAAGTAAATTATGATCCGATCCCTGCTTAACAATCTTCAAATAAGTATTAAACGCAATATCCAGTTCAGTGGTATCAGTGTATGACTTATTCTCTATATGTATACAAGTGTCACAAACCCCCTGTGCTTGACTAAGACTACAAGGTTGTATAAAATGCACGCAGTTGCCCGTTCAAAGACATGAATAAGTTATGATATTCAAATGAATGATATACTAAACATTTTATCACAATTTAAATATTGCGCGATAAAATGTCATACATAATACGTAGTTTTTATGCAGTTCAAAAATAACGCATTTGAACACTTTTTGATCAGAATCATGATTAAACATAAAACTTCTAAAATAAAGTCTTCACAATTATAGAAAAGTTTACGTTCAAACACACGCAGGAGTTTTTACCAATCGGCCTCATTCGTTACTATTGCTACACAACCACAACACGTCGATCTTAATGACGAACAAGGAAACTGTGACCACCCATTTAATGTTTGGATATATAAGTAGCTAGTCGGGCATCACCAGGGCCCCGTTTCACGAAGCTACGAGTTCACAAGTAACAAGCGCAAATGTTACAATTTACAAGTACAAATGTTTCTCGAATGCAGCCGTCTATGGTACGAGTAGAATAGTAAAATTGTAAGGTAATCTCGACTACAAGTAAATGACATTTCGATTTAACAAGTCTCAAAAAAAGTTTGTTGATGTTTTGAGGTTTCTTTATGTGATATCAAGATATATTTATAATCTAAATATCTCATAAGTCGGTTGAAATTTTATTTTATTTACAAGGAGACAAGGACCATTAAAACAAGAGGACTGTCATTCTCCATACTTTGGATTGTAACCCGACCGCTAGGGGATTTCCGGGCAAAACTAGATGGCGCTAAAAAACTAAACATTTAACGATGTTATAATAGGGATGATGACTGGGTTAAAAATATGTAATTCTATTTAGTCCGTCAGTTAGATTATGGAAAAATATGGGACACGTATTTTTTGGTTTATCAAAATATTAAAAATCGACAAAGTTATAGATCATCAAACTTCTGGAGTGGGGGCTTGTGACGTCACGCTTGAGTACAATTTGTACTCAAGAGTGACGTTACTCGAAACTTCTAAGCACTCTATCCTCGTCAGTTTTTGTTTGTCAAACAAAACAAAAGATACGTGTACAATATTTTTTCATAATGTAACAGACGGACTAAACAGTTTTTTTTAGTCATCTAGCCTATTGAACAAAGAAACAGTATTTTATTTTTTATTTTAGTATAGTAACAATTAGTTCGTAAACAGCTAATAATAAATAAATTCTAACATTTAAATACTGTGTCACGTTTGCAAAGTTGAATAATTGTAAATAATTTCATTCTTTTAGCAAGCTTATACATAGATGGCGTTGTAAATTCGGGGAACAGCTTTTTGTATGGAGAATGACAGTCCTCTTGTTGGTAATGGGACGGCATTTTTTACAGTGCCCAGGGCGGCACTAAGGGAAAATCCGTCCCTGGCACTTGAGTAGCTTTAAAAAGTGGCAAAAAAATCTGGTGGCCCTCGTTGGGAAGTGCAGCGTTGAGTGTTTTTACCAATTTTTATTTAAATTTCCTTAATCACCGCTAAGATAAACAACTTCGTGTGTTTAAATGGTTCAAATTATAGGCTCCAGGCCTTTCAATATTTATAATTAAAAAAAAGAATAATAATACATAATTGTAAAGAGATTTAAAGTTTAGAGTTAAGTAGCAACGCTATCTATGATTTTTGTGGGAAATTGAAAATTACATGTTGTTTAAAATTACTGAGATCCCAGATGAAAATCTACCTTCCCTGTTAAATCACTCTAATTAAGAGATTAGATTACTACAAAGAAAGGCACAGAATTTAAGAGAATATTGTCATTCTTGAAGGAATTGAAGCTTAAAGTCATCGCGTACAGTCAACTGCATATATAAGTTTTTAAACGGACGAAAACCTGAATACAATCTACTCAAGCTCTTACTGTTGTCGATAGTCTGACAGATTAAATTTTTGAACTGTTGACTGTACAATCAACTGAGATATAACATACATAGGGTTTTACAACAGTTACTTATTTTATTTACACGTAAGGTATGATCATCGAAAAACAAAACAGGTATAGTACAGTATAGACAATAGTTAGTTAAAGCAATGAAGCGCATATTGGTGTCAACGTACCAGTTGCACAAACGTGCATTAAAATAATTGCTGTCAGTCGCGTGTTGTTCTCGGTGATTTAGAAAGTGGCCTAAAGTTTCCTCGAGGGAAATTAGCTTTAAAAAACGTTTCTGCAACTGGTTCAATAAACATTATATTGTAAAATAAGTTTGAAAAATCTTTAGCCTAGGAAGTAAAAGTATTTGAGGTAAAATTTATTCAACTGTGAAATTTGGAGCACATGATTATTTAGTCCGAATAATTGTTAAAAAAAAACAACCCACGCATTCACAAATCGGAAATGTACAGATGATCTGAAAATTTATCTATTTATAATGTCAGTTAAAAATACTATATTAACTGCACCGAAAATAGCAAGAGCTATTTGTTCCGCGTAGGAATTAAATACACCAAATAAAGCATAAAACTGGACTTCAATAAGCATGTACGTTCAGTTCTATTATTACCGGTTACAATGACGTTTCGATCGCTTTTATGATTCAAAAACTTTATTGACCGTGCTATACAGTACATAAAACAGTTGAGTTTTGACCATAAAGTAAACTATATTATATATTCAGCAAGTTCAACCGGATACTATAATAGAACAGTGTACATCTAAATAAATAACAACACCTATCTGGAATGTCGTTTACTCTATGGTTAACATGCATTTAAAATCTCTAAGTCTATGTATAAATGCTACATTAGGAATAATAAAAACTTATAGTTTACATTGCAGTGCCAAGTACAATTCCGCACTTACGTATAGATAGTTCAAACCATGTAGGCTCCGAATAAGATATTGGCAAATAAAAAATAAGGTGCATTGACGTAAATTCGAATATGAGGTAATTCCGAAATTTAAGAATATCTCTTAATCCACGCAACATTATATTTACTGTAACATGCTAACTGTGTACCAGACACGCCAATAGTGTTTCGTCTTATTGCACAGCTTAAAAATCTTTAATGTTTCAGTAGAAATTCCTAGATTCCTAAATTACACCACGTTCGAAATTACACCAATGCACCTTAGTACACTCAACAACAAAAAGAGCCAGTGGCGTAACTATACTCCTTGAGGCCCGTGGCAAATTTATAGGATTGGGCCCTCCGAAATTTTGTAATAAATGTTAGGGTTGCTCTTGTTCTTAAATGACTTCTCGTGTGGAACGTGGCATTTTGCCACCCTATTTATTGTTACGCCATTGAGTTAAAGTACAAAGACAGACAAGCAGTTTCTCTGCGGCCGTTTAGGAGCGCGCGATACCTATTCAAGGCGCATACGCCGCGATTCGTACTGCAGCATTATTAAGGTGGATTTAGACCAAACGAATTCTATTCGAATTCGAAATTTGAAATAAAAAAATTTAAAGAATTTGGTAGAGTGGAGGTAACACATTCTAAAATGTGTTAGAATTCGTATGGTCTAAATCCACCTTTACGCATTCTTAAAACTTTGCCAGTAGAGCGTTCGTTTACGGCGCGCACACATACAAACAGCGCGATGTACCTTTTGTAGGAAGAAAAATTACGGCTATTATACTGTGCCCTATTGTTACGCCTCCTTCCTGGATTGAACTATCTGTAATTACGTCCATCTCGTGACTGTAGCGTGAGAGAGACAAGTATACGTTGCGTGTATTGTGCTATAAATAGGTTTTCTTGGTATTACATGACGTTTCTGTATTTACTTAAAAGTTAAACACGCACGCAAGCTTTATAATTGAGACGAAGTCGAAAAAAGCAATCAGTCGTAGTTTACACTAAATATATAATTTCCATAAAACGCGCCATATCGAACAGCAACATAGTGACTAAGGAAATGTAAACTTATTACTCACTAGTAGTTAAATTGTATTCCTGTGACCAGATTATTTCCAACCCTTAAATTTAGAAATATAACTGATGAAAGGGCAATGTTGACCTCGCTATGACAAATATATTCTAATTTAAAGGTACGAACGCACTATGCGAGCTAAAATGTTCTTTGTATGAAATTGTATGGGGTATAACGCACTACGCGGCGCAACGCCACGCGACACTGCAATATGTATAGTATGGAAACTAGAAGTGTCGTGCGTAGTGCGTTCGTACCTTAATAGTCAATAGTCGCGAGCCAATTCGGCATGTTGTATGGAAATTTACTAAATTAAAAATTCAATATAAGTCAAACCAAACGTACAAAGTAGGGTGCATTGGGGTAAATCCGAGCATGGGGTAATTCTGAA
This sequence comes from Eudemis profundana, assembly GCA_947034925.1. Classification (NCBI taxonomy): domain Eukaryota; kingdom Metazoa; phylum Arthropoda; class Insecta; order Lepidoptera; family Tortricidae; genus Eudemis; species Eudemis profundana. Next base: position 11,223,851 of record OX344811.1, read on the forward strand.
AATTGAGGGTTTCTTATAATGCACGCAACATATATTTATTTTAATACGCTAAAACTGTACTAGACACACTGATAGTGCTTGGACTAATTAATCCTCAAAAATGGCATATTTAACTGAAAATTCGTAATTTTCAAAATTACGCCACAGTCGAAATTACCCTAATGCACTATATAGGATACATACGTGTGAGGTGTATATTTCTAGCAACAATGTCCCGTAGTCCAGACTACGGGTGCAACAAGCAAACGTGCTCAGAGTAGGCGTGCCCGCGCGCTACGTCGGCTCGTCCGACGACATCAAGGCTTCCGATTGTTCGTCCAAGTCAGAGATGTTTCTTATCACTCTGTTGATAGAAAAAACAAATGTAAACAATGACATCGGTGGCAGCCTAATGACTGGCACATTCAGTCTTATTTCAAGGCAGTGATAACCTTTCTGCGACAGTGAGGTACCAAACCAACCATGGATATTACAGTGATAATCATTGCCTACCACCAGAAAAGTTGGTTTTCAAACCTACTGAAGATAGGCGAGCCAGTGGGAATTTGCTTTTATGGATGCAGTTGCACAACTATAATGTACAAGAAAATAAAATCAAATAACCGATCCCCGGTCATCACCACCCAGTTGGGGCTGCAGCATGTGTCCATTGGAAGTTAGCCTTAAAACTCCTACTACACACACACACTCCACTCCTTTTATGTTTTTGTATAAGTTTGTATTGTAATTTATCTTTTGGTGTGCAATAAAGTATGATTGTATTGTATTGTATTGTACACACTAAGTCAGTGGCCGGACCGGCGGATTTTTGCGGGTATTCCGCCGGCATTATCAGCCCACGGGCCATACTGTTGGCATGGCGACTGTTTGTGCGGCCAGCCCGGCGGCTCAAATACCCGTCGGGCATGCCGCCCGGATTGTTGGCGTTAGGCCGGATTTACACCTGTAAGTTTTACTTACGTATGTAATGACGCAGATACAACACACACGACACGATACGTTAGACTGACAATCTCAGTCTAACGTATAGCTGCGTCTTTACTTACGTAAGTAACACTGATGACTGATAACATGATACTCTGAAATCTGCATCTGGTATCTGACATCGAGACTTGGAGAGCATTGTAGCAGCCAAGGTTGAGTAATATTTTCTCACGCCACTGCTTGAAAAGATACCCCGCGTCCGAAACATACACCTCTTTTTTTTAGACAATTTGAGACGTGTTGTTAGTTTTATAAGTTATTTTTTCATGTCTCCTCGCATTAGGTGTGAAAAGTACTATGTTGAAACTCGGCCGAATGTGCAACAGGGTCATTCCGCGGTAAGATGTAACGTAAGTCACAATTTTCATTAAGTTTTAAATCATCATGATGCAAATTAAAGTGTTAACATATCTCTAAAGTGTTACTTATCATCCCTAGATATATTAACACTAAAATTTGTATCTTTAATGAAAAAAAAAACACGCAATGAAATCGTGACTCGCGTTACTTTTACGTGGAATGACCCAGATATACTCGTATTCTCCGAGGGCCTTCCTTTTGGGTCGGCCCTCGAACTCCCTCGTCGATCTATTGTTTACTTTCCGACCTCTACAACGATGTAGGAGCTCCACCACTATACTACAGCACACCGGGTACACAGGTCCCAGCCCGCGCCCAGCAACGTCTGCCCTAGCGCCAAGGCGGCCGTGCGACTTCAGCGCCGACCCCCGCACCACGACCAGTGGCGGATTTACCCAAAGGCCCAGTGGGCCCGGGCCTAGGGCGGCCAATCGTAATGCCCCGGCTACAAAGCTAGTTTTTCAAGCTAGGATAGCAAGCTAGTGTTAGTAAGCTAGCAAGCTAGTACTTCTGGCTTCGTGTAGACAAAACTGTCTTCATTTCTAAGCTAGTAAGCTAGTTTACAAGCCAGGACAGTTTTTAATAGGGTGGAGTTCTATTTTTAGGCTAGTAACGTCCCCCACCACTGATTTTACTATCCTGGCTTACTTGGCTTCATGTGGCCGGCGAAGCTAGTTTGCAGTTGGCCAGTAAGCAGGTTTTTTTCGCATGCAGTTCACTTTGGACGTGTGGTCACCTTGTCACTACAGTAAATACTAGCTTAAAATAATAGAGCCTCATGTAAACAGAACTAGCATGGTCCAAGCCTGGTCAGCAAGCCAGGACAGTTTAGTACAGAACTAGCTTGCTATCCTAGCTTGAAAAACTAGCCTCGTGTAGCCCGGGCATAACAAATATCAGTGCTGCTGCTGAGAAAAGGGCGGCTGGTGCTTACTACACGGCGTGGGGCCTAGGGCGGCCGCCACTGACCACGACACCACAACACTCACTCGAAGCCGTCGGTCCTGCGGCGCGCCCGCAGCCAGGCGCCGCCGGGCAGCTGCAGCGCGGGGTCGGCGGCGGCCAGCAGCCAGCCGGCGCCCGCCAGCAGCCCGGCCGCGGGCCGCCACGCGCCGCCCGCGCGCCACAGGTCCCAGCCCGCGCCCAGCGGCAGCGTCAGCCCCAGCGCCAGGGTGGCCGCGCGCGTCGACGTCAGGGATCGGCCCCTGGAACACCGAATAGTACAATACACAACTAGGGTGGTAATACAAAGAAAGGCCGAGATCGCAGATGTTTGCGGCCCGAGCTGCAAGCGAGGGACGTAAATGTGCGATCGAGGGCTTTCTTTATTACCTCCCGTGTTGTGTACATCATTTCATGTCTGCGGAAAAAGTCACTTTATGGCCAGGTGTGGCATAATATACTTCAGTGAGGTCTAGATATGAGTTCATGCGGCGCGCCGCCGCCGAGCTAAACACGCGGCGCGACTCGAGCAGCAGCGGGCCGAGCAGCGCGTCGAGCAGCAGCCAGGAGCAGGCGGGCGCGGCGGGCAGCGCCAGCCGCTCGGCGCTGACTGTAGGGTGCACACTCACCACAGCCACAGCGACTCGAGCATCAGCGGGCCGAGCAGCGCGTCGAGCAGCAGCCAGGAGCAGGCGGGCGCGGCGGGCAGCGCCAGCCGCTCGGCGCTGACTGTAGGGTGCACACTCACCACAGCCACAGCGACTCGAGCATCAGCGGGCCGAGCAGCGCGTCGAGCAGCAGCCAGGAGCAGGCGGGCGCGGCGGGCAGCGCCAGCCGCTCGGCGCTGACTGTAGGGTGCACACTCACCACAGCCACAGCGACTCGAGCAGCAGCGGGCCGAGCAGCGCGTCGAGCAGCAGCCAGGAGCAGGCGGGCGCGGCGGGCAGCGCCAGCCGCTCGGCGCTGACTGTAGGGTGCACACTCACCACAGCCACAGCGACTCGAGCAGCAGCGGGCCGAGCAGCGCGTCGAGCAGCAGCCAGGAGCAGGCGGGCGCGGCGGGCAGCGCCAGCCGCTCGGCGCTGACTGTAGGGTGCACACTCACCACAGCCACAGCGACTCGAGCAGCAGCGGGCCGAGCAGCGCGTCGAGCAGCAGCCAGGAGCAGGCGGGCGCGGCGGGCAGCGCCAGCCGCTCGGCGCTGACTGTAGGGTGCACACTCACCACAGCCACAGCGACTCGAGCAGCAGCGGGCCGAGCAGCGCGTCGAGCAGCAGCCAGGAGCAGGCGGGCGCGGCGGGCAGCGCCAGCCGCTCGGCGCTGACTGTAGGGTGCACACTCACCACAGCCACAGCGACTCGAGCAGCAGCGGGCCGAGTAGCGCGTCGAGCAGCAGCCAGGAGCAGGCGGGCGCGGCGGGCAGCGCCAGCCGCTCGGCGCTGACTGTAGGGTGCACACTCACCACAGCCACAGCGACTCGAGCAGCAGCGGGCCGAGTAGCGCGTCGAGCAGCAGCCAGGAGCAGGCGGGCGCGGCGGGCAGCGCCAGCCGCTCGGCGCTGACTGTAGGGTGCACACTCACCACAGCCACAGCGACTCGAGCAGCAGCGGGCCGAGCAGCGCGTCGAGCAGCAGCCAGGAGCAGGCGGGCGCGGCGGGCAGCGCCAGCCGCTCGGCGCTGACTGTAGGGTGCACACTCACCACAGCCACAGCGACTCGAGCAGCAGCGGGCCGAGCAGCGCGTCGAGCAGCAGCCAGGAGCAGGCGGGCGCGGCGGGCAGCGCCAGCCGCTCGGCGCTGACTGTAGGGTGCACACTCACCACAGCCACAGCGACTCGAGCAGCAGCGGGCCGAGCAGCGCGTCGAGCAGCAGCCAGGAGCAGGCGGGCGCGGCGGGCAGCGCCAGCCGCTCGGCGCTGACTGTAGGGTGCACACTCACCACAGCCACAGCGACTCGAGCAGCAGCGGGCCGAGCAGCGCGTCGAGCAGCAGCCAGGAGCAGGCGGGCGCGGCGGGCAGCGCCAGCCGCTCGGCGCTGACTGTAGGGTGCACACTCACCACAGCCACAGCGACTCGAGCAGCAGCGGGCCGAGCAGCGCGTCGAGCAGCAGCCAGGAGCAGGCGGGCGCGGCGGGCAGCGCCAGCCGCTCGGCGCTGACTGTAGGGTGCACACTCACCACAGCCACAACGACTCGAGCAGCAGCGGGCCGAGCAGCGCGTCGAGCAGCAGCCAGGAGCAGGCGGGCGCGGCGGGCTGCGCCAGCCGCTCGGCGCTGACTGTAGGGTGCACACTCACCACAGCCACAACGACTCGAGCAGCAGCGGGCCGAGCAGCGCGTCGAGCAGCAGCCAGGAGCAGGCGGGCGCGGCGGGCAGCGCCAGCCGCTCGGCGCTGACTGTAGGGTGCACACTCACCACAGCCACAACGACTCGAGCATCAGCGGGCCGAGCAGCGCGTCGAGCAGCAGCCAGGAGCAGGCGGGCGCGGCGGGCAGCGCCAGCCGCTCGGCGCTGACTGTAGGGTGCACACTCACCACAGCCACAGCGACTCGAGCAGCAGCGGGCCGAGCAGCGCGTCGAGCAGCAGCCAGGAGCAGGCGGGCGCGGCGGGCAGCGCCAGCCGCTCGGCGCTGACTGTAGGGTGCACACTCACCACAGCCACAGCGACTCGAGCAGCAGCGGGCCGAGCAGCGCGTCGAGCAGCAGCCAGGAGCAGGCGGGCGCGGCGGGCAGCGCCAGCCGCTCGGCGCTGACTGTAGGGTGCACACTCACCACAGCCACAGCGACTCGAGCAGCAGCGGGCCGAGCAGCGCGTCGAGCAGCAGCCAGGAGCAGGCGGGCGCGGCGGGCAGCGCCAGCCGCTCGGCGCTGACTGTAGGGTGCACACTCACCACAGCCACAGCGACTCGAGCAGCAGCGGGCCGAGCAGCGCGTCGAGCAGCAGCCAGGAGCAGGCGGGCGCGGCGGGCAGCGCCAGCCGCTCGGCGCTGACTGTAGGGTGCACACTCACCACAGCCACAGCGACTCGAGCAGCAGCGGGCCGAGCAGCGCGTCGAGCAGCAGCCAGGAGCAGGCGGGCGCGGCGGGCAGCGCCAGCCGCTCGGCGCTGACTGTAGGGTGCACACTCACCACAGCCACAGCGACTCGAGCAGCAGCGGGCCGAGCAGCGCGTCGAGCAGCAGCCAGGAGCAGGCGGGCGCGGCGGGCAGCGCCAGCCGCTCGGCGCTGACTGTAGGGTGCACACTCACCACAGCCACAGCGACTCGAGCAGCAGCGGGCCGAGCAGCGCGTCGAGCAGCAGCCAGGAGCAGGCGGGCGCGGCGGGCAGCGCCAGCCGCTCGGCGCTGACTGTAGGGTGCACACTCACCACAGCCACAGCGACTCGAGCAGCAGCGGGCCGAGCAGCGCGTCGAGCAGCAGCCAGGAGCAGGCGGGCGCGGCGGGCAGCGCCAGCCGCTCGGCGCTGACTGTAGGGTGCACACTCACCACAGCCACAGCGACTCGAGCAGCAGCGGGCCGAGCAGCGCGTCGAGCAGCAGCCAGGAGCAGGCGGGCGCGGCGGGCAGCGCCAGCCGCTCGGCGCTGACTGTAGGGTGCACACTCACCACAGCCACAGCGACTCGAGCAGCAGCGGGCCGAGCAGCGCGTCGAGCAGCAGCCAGGAGCAGGCGGGCGCGGCGGGCAGCGCCAGCCGCTCGGCGCTGACTGTAGGGTGCACACTCACCACAGCCACAGCGACTCGAGCAGCAGCGGGCCGAGCAGCGCGTCGAGCAGCAGCCAGGAGCAGGCGGGCGCGGCGGGCAGCGCCAGCCGCTCGGCGCTGACTGTAGGGTGCACACTCACCACAGCCACAGCGACTCGAGCAGCAGCGGGCCGAGCAGCGCGTCGAGCAGCAGCCAGGAGCAGGCGGGCGCGGCGGGCAGCGCCAGCCGCTCGGCGCTGACTGTAGGGTGCACACTCACCACAGCCACAGCGACTCGAGCAGCAGCGGGCCGAGCAGCGCGTCGAGCAGCAGCCAGGAGCAGGCGGGCGCGGCGGGCAGCGCCAGCCGCTCGGCGCTGACTGTAGGGTGCACACTCACCACAGCCACAGCGACTCGAGCAGCAGCGGGCCGAGCAGCGCGTCGAGCAGCAGCCAGGAGCAGGCGGGCGCGGCGGGCAGCGCCAGCCGCTCGGCGCTGACTGTAGGGTGCACACTCACCACAGCCACAGCGACTCGAGCAGCAGCGGGCCGAGCAGCGCGTCGAGCAGCAGCCAGGAGCAGGCGGGCGCGGCGGGCAGCGCCAGCCGCTCGGCGCTGACTGTAGGGTGCACACTCACCACAGCCACAGCGACTCGAGCAGCAGCGGGCCGAGCAGCGCGTCGAGCAGCAGCCAGGAGCAGGCGGGCGCGGCGGGCAGCGCCAGCCGCTCGGCGCTGACTGTAGGGTGCACACTCACCACAGCCACAGCGACTCGAGCAGCAGCGGGCCGAGCAGCGCGTCGAGCAGCAGCCAGGAGCAGGCGGGCGCGGCGGGCAGCGCCAGCCGCTCGGCGCTGACTGTAGGGTGCACACTCACCACAGCCACAGCGACTCGAGCAGCAGCGGGCCGAGCAGCGCGTCGAGCAGCAGCCAGGAGCAGGCGGGCGCGGCGGGCAGCGCCAGCCGCTCGGCGCTGACTGTAGGGTGCACACTCACCACAGCCACAGCGACTCGAGCAGCAGCGGGCCGAGCAGCGCGTCGAGCAGCAGCCAGGAGCAGGCGGGCGCGGCGGGCAGCGCCAGCCGCTCGGCGCTGACTGTAGGGTGCACACTCACCACAGCCACAGCGACTCGAGCAGCAGCGGGCCGAGCAGCGCGTCGAGCAGCAGCCAGGAGCAGGCGGGCGCGGCGGGCAGCGCCAGCCGCTCGGCGCTGACTGTAGGGTGCACACTCACCACAGCCACAGCGACTCGAGCAGCAGCGGGCCGAGCAGCGCGTCGAGCAGCAGCCAGGAGCAGGCGGGCGCGGCGGGCAGCGCCAGCCGCTCGGCGCTGACTGTAGGGTGCACACTCACCACAGCCACAGCGACTCGAGCAGCAGCGGGCCGAGCAGCGCGTCGAGCAGCAGCCAGGAGCAGGCGGGCGCGGCGGGCAGCGCCAGCCGCTCGGCGCTGACTGTAGGGTGCACACTCACCACAGCCACAGCGACTCGAGCAGCAGCGGGCCGAGCAGCGCGTCGAGCAGCAGCCAGGAGCAGGCGGGCGCGGCGGGCAGCGCCAGCCGCTCGGCGCTGACTGTAGGGTGCACACTCACCACAGCCACAGCGACTCGAGCAGCAGCGGGCCGAGCAGCGCGTCGAGCAGCAGCCAGGAGCAGGCGGGCGCGGCGGGCAGCGCCAGCCGCTCGGCGCCGCTCGCCGCCAGCGCGCCGCCCAGCGCCCAGCCCAGCATGCCACACGCGCACCCCACCAGCCCTGTCCGACGACAATAGGGTATTTGACAACAATCAAAATAATAGTACATTACATAACTAGGGTGGTAATACAAAGAAAGGCCGAGATCGCAGAAGTTTTGCGGCCCGAGCTGAAAGCGAGGGACGTAAATATGCGATCGAGGGCTTTCTTTATTACCTCCCGTGTTGTACTCGTACATCATTTTATGTCTACACTTGGCCAGAAAGCGACTTTTTCCGTACGCGCAGCGTGCGGAAAAAGTCACCTTATGGCCAGTGTGGCATAAATTAATTAACTTTAACCATCAAATTAGGTTTCCAAAACTGCTCGAATAAAATCAATTACACTCATTTTCGTGTCAACACCAACGATTTTAAAATGAGTAAAACTAAAAATAGGGCACCATGTTGAGCGTCACAAGTCAGTATTTCATACTAAACTGCATACTTTCTGAGCGTTTTGACACTTCTTAAAAAGAAGCTGCTTTGAACTGTCATCAAGTAGCCTATTCAGGTGTTCATCAGTACAATCGTTATCTGTGTAGAAACTTTGAGCGGCCACGCATTGAGCCACTAGTGGCGGCTACAAGTAGCGAGCGCGCGCCACACCGGCAGCTTGTGGCCCGAACGCGGCCGCTCAAACGCCCGGTGTGCGCCGGTGCCATACAAAATGTATGAAAAAGCTGGCCCGCAGTTTGTGCCCAGAGCCGCCAGCGCGCCCGTCCAGTTCAGCTGCCAGCACACGCTACCACCTGCACAGCACTAACCGACTAGCAGCGGCGAGTTGATGCCCTCGCCCTTGCGCATCTCGACGCGGAACAGCAGCAGGTGCGCCGCGTAGCTCAGCGCCGCGCCCAGCGCCGCCAGCGCGCCCGTCCAGTCCAGCTGCTCGCACACGCCCACCACCACCTGCACCAAACCACAAATCAGACTGTTGATAGACAGAGTACTCTGACAACACTTTGACAGAGTCGGAACTCGAGTGAAAACTGAAAATATAAAGACACGATGTGTCCCCCTGTCGGACTCGACTCATAACCTCACTCAGGTGCTGAGACTTTACTGCGGCAGCTTTAAGAACTCTCGGTGAATTATTTTGTCTTATCTATCTGTCTATCAGCCACGACGTCCACTGCTAGACATAGGTCTCCCCATAGATCGACACAGAGTGTGGTCCTGTGCAGATCGCATCTACCGACTCCCCGCTACTTACTTTCACGAGTAGCAGTTTTGTTTTAATCTTCACTAAATTTCTTTACGTCACACCTGGCCTAAAAGTGGCAATTACCGCACGCTGCGGAAAATCCCATTTCCTGGCCTGGGGGAGACGTAAAATGTTGTACTTACCATGGGATGTAATAAAGAAACACTCCGATCGCATTTTTATCGCCCTTGCCTTCGGCTCGGGCGTCAAATACCTGCGATCTGAGATATTCTTTGCTTTACCTCTCTAGGTAAGTAATGTACCCACCCACCCACGTGAAGCGGTCGGCGGGCACGGGGCGCGCCAACGCCCCGAGCGCCAGCGCCCCCGCCGCCGACCCCGACCGCGCCGTGCACAGGCACAGACGGTACAGGTAGTTGGAGATGTACCCACCAGGCCTGCAGCAGTGAGCAACGCGCCCATCAGCCGGGAGAGCGTGAAGCGGTCGGCGGGCGCGGGGCGCGCCAGGGCGCCGAGCGCCAGCGCCAGCGCCCCCGCCGCCGACGCCAGCAGCGTCGCCGACCCCGACCGCGCCGTGCGCAGGCACAGACGGTACAGGTAGTTGGAGATGTACCCACCAGGCCTGCAGCAGTGAGCAACGCGCCCATCAGCCGGGAGAGCGTGAAGCGGTCGGCGGGCGCGGGGCGCGCCAGGGCACCGAGCGCCAGCGCCAGCGCCCCCGCCGCCGACGCCAGCAGCGTCGCCGACCCCGACCGCGCCGTGCGCAGGCACAGACGGTACAGGTAGTTGGAGATGTACCCACCAGGCCTGCAGCAGTGAGCAACGCGCCCATCAGCCGGGAGAGCGTGAAGCGGTCGGCGGGCGCGGGGCGCGCCAGGGCGCCGAGCGCCAGCGCCAGCGCCCCCGCCGCCGACGCCAGCAGCGTCGCCGACCCCGACCGCGCCGTGCGCAGGCACAGACGGTACAGGTAGTTGGAGATGTACCCACCAGGCCTGCAGCAGTGAGCAACGCGCCCATCAGCCGGGAGAGCGTGAAGCGGTCGGCGGGCGCGGGGCGCGCCAGGGCGCCGAGCGCCAGCGCCAGCGCCCCCGCCGCCGACGCCAGCAGCGTCGCCGACCAAGACCGCGCCGTGCGCAGGCACAGACGGTACAGGTAGTTGGAGATGTACCCACCAGGCCTGCAGCAGTGAGCAACGCGCCCATCAGCCGGGAGAGCGTGAAGCGGTCGGCGGGCGCGGGGCGCGCCAGGGCACCGAGCGCCAGCGCCAGCGCCCCCGCCGCCGACGCCAGCAGCGTCGCCGACCAAGACCGCGCCGTGCGCAGGCACAGACGGTACAGGTAGTTGGAGATGTACCCACCAGGCCTGCAGCAGTGAGCAACGCGCCCATCAGCCGGGAGAGCGTGAAGCGGTCGGCGGGCGCGGGGCGCGCCAGGGCACCGAGCGCCAGCGCCAGCGCCCCCGCCGCCGACGCCAGCAGCGTCGCCGACCAAGACCGCGCCGTGCGCAGGCACAGACGGTACAGGTAGTTGGAGATGTACCCACCAGGCCTGCAGCAGTGAGCAACGCGCCCATCAGCCGGGAGAGCGTGAAGCGGTCGGCGGGCGCGGGGCGCGCCAGGGCGCCGAGCGCCAGCGCCAGCGCCCCCGCCGCCGACGCCAGCAGCGTCGCCGACCCCGACCGCGCCGTGCGCAGGCTCAGCCGGTACAGGTAGTTGGAGATGAACCACTGCAACCGAACGATCTTTATGTCTTTCAGTTAGGCTCTACACTGGAGCGTCAAACCGGATTTTCTCAATATCACAATTGAATAGGACTAAAAGGTTGCGTAATATTATACCATTCATTTAAAGATGAACCACTGCAACCGAACGATCTTTATGTCTTTCAGTTAGGCTCTACACTGGAGCGTCAAACCGGATTTTCTCAATATCACAATTGAATAGGACTAAAAGGTTGCGTAATATTATACCATTCATTTAAAGATGAACCACTGCAACCGAACGATCTTTATGTCTTTCAGTTAGGCTCTACACTGGAGCGTCAAACCGGATTTTCTCAATATCACAATTGAATAGGGCTAAAAGGTTGTGTAATATTATACCATTCATTTAAAGATGAACCACTGCAACCGAACGATCTTTATGTCTTTCAGTTAGGCTCTACACTGGAGCGTCAAACCGGATTTTCTCAATATCACAATTGAATAGGACTAAAAGGTTGCGTAATATTATACCATTCATTTAAAAATGTGTTTTTCGGACTAAAATGGGTCATGGTTAAAAGTGATCTAACAGTATATTATAACATAGTAATAATAATTAAGCATTCCCGTAACAAAAAGGTCTCGTTCAAAGAATAAAATGGTTTCCGAGCAAAAAAAATTACCTAAGTCAATCTTTTATAAATGTATGAGATTTTTTCTATTCAATAGCCGCTAGTGGGGCAAAAGTATATTATATATAGCTAGATTTTATTAACTATTATTCCCTAATTATGTACAAAATTTCGCAACATTTTAGTGTTATTCAATTGTGATATTGAGAAAATCCTCTTTGACGCTCCACCCTACCCCACCTTGCAATTTTAGGTCGGTCGTGACTTCGCGAGCCGACTGATTGCAAGGCACAGGCAAGTTGCGGTTAGCCTTTCCTGAGCTTATTGTGAACACAGAGCTATAGTTTGAAAGGGTCCGCCTCGCTTCTTTGGTCAGGTATTTATGTTCAATGATCACGCAAAATAAGCGCGTTGCGTTGCGAAAAACTAACCCGCGTAAACGTCCGTGATTTTCTAGTCATATGATTTTAAGGAGTACAGTCACCACACCTCTTTCTATTGTTTTTAATTTAGCCGTGTAGTGCAAATCGGACGTTCTTTGGGCACACGTCTGATAACGAATTATGATTACACGGCTAAATTAAGAACGGTGGCAAGTGGCGTAACATTCCCATGCGGTGACTGTACATGACCATGTCAGACGTATTACGGTGAGACATATCCCATTTCGACGTCCTAGAGCGAAAAACAGCTTATAATAAAAACTTTCAGCCTTGCCTTATGAAAGAATGATGTCAAAATGATGTCCTAGAAAGAATTGGTACGCAGGGCCGGCTTTACCTACGGTGCAGGATGTGCAGCGCACACGGGCGCAGGGTCATAGGCTCGCGACACCTCCAAAGAGCATGCATCACTCGCGCAAAGACGAACAAAAGCACAGCAGCACAGTAAGGCGCGCTACGAGCGGCTCCTTTTGGCTACTAGAGGGCGCCATGGAATTGTTTTTTTATACAACTAGGGTGGCAAACAAGCATACGGCCTGCCTGATGGTAAGCAGTCACCGCAACCTATAGACGCTTGCAACACCAGGGGTATTACGTGCGCGTTGCCGACCCTTTAAGAACCTATTCACTCCCCTCTTGAAGAACTCCATACTGTAGCCTTCCGGGAAAACCGCGGCAGGGAGCTCATTCCACATTCGGATTGTGCGCGGTAGGAACGCAAGTCCTCTGTTGGTACGTACCGGCACACTGAACACCAGAGCCATGCGGAGGTGGCGCCGCGTGGCGGCGGCGGCGGCGCGGCGCTGCGCGAACTCGCTCGCGCGCAGCGACGCCGCCCAAGACAGCCGCGCGAGCAGCGCCTCGCCCGCCATCGCCGCTGACATCACTCGCACCTGCCAACGCAAATAACAACTATGGCAGGGGTTCCCAATCTTTTCAGCCCGCTTACAAGTTTAGTACTTCGTCACGGCGCCCTACCCTAGTTCGCTCAAACTCAAACTAGGTATCGTTGCTTTGTAAGTACCCGCGCTTTGTAAGTACGCAAATAACAACTATGGCAGGGGTTCCCAATCTTTTCAGCCCGCTTACAAGTTTAGTACTTCGTCACGGTGCCCTACCCTAGTTCGCTCAAACTCAAACTAGGTATCGTTGCTTTGTAAGTACCCGCGAATATTTGTGGTTTTAGATAATGATAGAGGATCGACTCACGGCGCCCCTCTTTACTTTCTACGGCGGATAGCCGCTCAAATCGTAATCTTCACAATGAGTACACTCATTACATTAAGAACGTTTTCTAAGTCGTAATTATCTAATGCAATGCAAACTAGCTTCTGTAACGACAGTGACGCGATAATCCGTATAATCAAACATTAAAAATTATTCGAAGTGCACCCAGTTTAAGTAGATATTTAATTAGGTAGGTAGTGTCTTCCGCTTTTTTTTTTCTTTTTTAAGACCTGACATAACTTACGGGTCGTACTGACTCTTGGGTAAGTATTGAGCAAGGTGGGGGCTGAGGCGGTCCCTGGGATCGAACCAGGTCGCTAGCACCAGACCACCGGGAATGCTCAGTGAGCAGCGGACCAGCGGGAGAGTGTCTTTCGCTTTAATGCTGACTTAGTGACAATATGTTGTAGGTAAGTACATAATACCCATTATGCGATTTTCACACGCGTTCTTACTGCTGTATCCACGAGTGAAAGGACGGTTATTTCACCCATCGATATCATTACATAATTGTCTCAATACAAGGTTTAAAGTCTCTTTCTACATACAGTTGAAGTGATTTCATTGTATCGTAATTCCGGCTTCAATGTATATACATAATTAAGTGGACGTAATTATAAAAAAAAAAACATAAAAAGGACACTTTCAGATATTTGTCAGATTTAGAAAAATTAAACATTAAGTGAATTAATACAATGAAGACCTTCTTCTAATCGAGTCAAAGAGTTCCTTCAATAATTTTGTAAAATGAATAGCTAGCCTAACATCTAAATCTAAATAGGTGTCCGTCAAGATAGCGTACACCGTAAAGATATTCAGAATCTAATGCTGCCAATAAATAGTACCCAAATAGTACCGACGAAATACCTAGGTGAAAAAAATAGTACCCTTAAACTTTCTGAAATATAAGGCCTGTTCACGGTGTACGCTACCGGGCGTCAAGCTGGCGTACACCGTTTGTATCTCTGGAACGGCTTTGTTTTTGGAAACGATTTATATCTCAAAAAATAGTACCCAAATAGTACCCTAGGGCCCTACAATTTCATTTCTCTAGCTATCGTAGAAGCCGAGATATAGTGAGCTCTTTCTATAAGAAATTCCCGGGTACGCCAGCTTGACGGTGTGAAATTTTGTATACCGTTAAGTCATGGAATATCTCGGCATCTACGATAGCTAGAGAAATGAAATTTTAGGGCCCTAGGGTACTATTTGGGTACTATTTTTTGAGATATAAAGCGTTTCCAAAAACAAAGCCGTTCCAGAGATACAAACGGTGTACGCCAGCTTGACGCCGGTAGCGTACACCGTGAACAGGCCTTATATTTCGAAAAGTTTAAGGGTACTATTTTTTTCACCTAGGTATTTCGTCGGTACTATTTGGGTACTATTTATTGGCTGCATCAGATTCTGAATATCTTTACGGTGTACGCTATCTTGACGGACACCTAAATAGAAGAATCTTACCTCAGCCACTTTGTTAAAGCGTACAGCACGCGGCGCCGCATCGTCGCTGTCTGTGGTCTCGCCAGCACGGACTGGCACAAATGTTGAATCACCCTGCAGTGAGGCAAGATTTGGTTAGTGTGTCAATTTTCGCAAATCTCATTGCCCTGGACTATGTTCAAAATTCAGTTCCTCTAATAAGAAAGGGAATAAGTCAGATATGAGCTAAATGCAAGACGAGTCTTACTATGGGACAGAGCGCGGTTACCGGTATTTTGTCCATACAAAAATAACGGTATTTTTTTCGTTCTTTGGATTAGTATTTAATTTTTTAATCGGACAGTCTAATAATATGAAGATGATTAATACATTATTGAGCCCTACATAAAAAGCATAAAGTAATTGAAAATATTGGGCTATTTCGGGGTTTTTGCAAAATACCGGTTCCGACCCCTGCTATGAGATTTGCGCCATTTTGCATTTAGCTCATATCTGACTTATTCTCTTTCTTACTAGAGGCACTGAATTGAACTCCTAACTTCTGAGCTAGTGTGAATTTTTTTAATTCCAAGGATAAAATATGTTCATCTTATAACTTCGCAAAAGTAGGAGCTAAACCTCCACATACAAACAGTTGTTATGAGTGCTGCAGTTAAATGATATCAATAATAAACTTGCTGACAGGCTTGTCTCAGCATTGAAAATAGAATAGATAAATCTGTGAATGACATAGGTTAGCATGTTCAGTATAATTTTATTGATGTTATTCTTTTTAGTTTTTTTGTTACTTAATTCAAAAAGATTATAAAACAAAGATATGAAAGTTCTCACCTAAGTAAGAGTACAACATATTTATTGAACTCTTACTTAGGTGAGGCAGGGCGCCAATGCTAATGTTGTAGATTAAAGGAAAAACAAATAACTCTTGCTTGAGCATTGTGTACATACCAAACTGTTATTTGACTCATTAAAAAAGTTGTCCTCATCTGCATCTGCATTAGGCTCTAACAATTGCTGAAAAAAAAAACATTACCTATCTCAATATGGTCACAAGTTTCTTATCACAGCTATATTACTAGCTAGCTAGTTAGTTTATTGTATATTTACTTAGCATTTGTTATCTGTGTTGTCATAAAATCATACAGGTGAAATATAACCTTGAAAGTTAATAACAAACATGTGCATAGGTACAACTAAGATTTAATCAGTGGTGCTACCATCTAGACCAAAACATTTTCTAATAAGAAAAAGTTCATTTCGTTTTTCTCTAATATGTATTACTGTTTTCTGCTAGGTTAGCACAACTAGCAGTGACTGCTTGTCATGCCACAGAATGTGACTTATCACTTATGCACTATATTCAAGAATAAGTTTCTGTCAGAAATGTTTTTGAGACAAGCGTTTATTACCGATAGTACTTTTTTGTATAATTGCAAATCAAAACTAGTCAAATGAACCCAAAGACAGTGAATTTGTCTTGTGTAATTTAGATGATCCTAAGCCTACCATCCGGCTCCATAATCAGATCAACTTCATGTCATAATAATATTGCATTGTCATTTGATTTACATATCCTTGCAAAATTTCTGCTCTACATATATAGATACAAGAAATCAAAGTACATAGAAAAATTAAATGGCACTCGCCTGTGTACAGACCGGGAATCGAACCTGGTACCTCTGGATTTCCGGCCCAGTGACTCAACCATTCGTCCACCGTACACTCAGAAAACGCCTTCAAATTTGCCATCTACTTTGACTTCCCGCACCATTCTGTTTTAATAGGAATTAACCTAAACGCCATCTATGAGAACTGCATTACACAGGTTCCCACCCCAATGTGCATCCTTCCGGATACAACGCGAACCTTGTTACAGGTACGACGATCGAGCGAGAGATGGCGCCACTATTAATACTTTTACATTAAAGAAACATTTTTGTCTCTTTATTGGTTTAATGCGGGTAATTTACACCACATTTCTATGTTACATATATAGATACAAGAAATCAAAGTACATAGAAAAATTAAATGGCACTCGCCTGTGTACAGACCGGGAATCGAACCTGGTACCTCTGGATTTCCGGCCCAGTGACTCAACCATTCGTCCACCGTACACTCAGAAAACGCCTTCAAATTTGCCATCTACTTTGACTTCCCGCACCATTCTGTTTTAATAGGAATTAACCTAAACGCCATCTATGAGAACTGCATTACACAGGTTCCCACCCCAATGTGCATCCTTCCGGATACAACGCGAACCTTGTTACAGGTACGACGATCGAGCGAGAGATGGCGCCACTATTAATACTTTTACATTAAAGAAACATTTTTGTCTCTTTATTGGTTTAATGCGGGTAATTTACACCACATTTCTATGTTACATATATAGATACAAGAAATCAAAGTACATAGAAAAATTAAATGGCACTCGCCTGTGTACAGACCGGGAATCGAACCTGGTACCTCTGGATTTCCGGCCCAGTGACTCAACCATTCGTCCACCGTACACTCAGAAAACGCCTTCAAATTTGCCATCTACTTTGACTTCCCGCACCATTCTGTTTTAATAGGAATTAACCTAAACGCCATCTATGAGTTGATGAAATGTTTCTTTAATGTAAAAGTATTAATAGTGGCGCCATCTCTCGCTCGATCGTCGTACCTGTAACAAGGTTCGCGTTGTATCCGGAAGGATGCACATTGGGGTGGGAACCTGTGTAATGCAGTTCTCATAGATGGCGTTTAGGTTAATTCCTATTAAAACAGAATGGTGCGGGAAGTCAAAGTAGATGGCAAATTTGAAGGCGTTTTCTGAGTGTACGGTGGACGAATGGTTGAGTCACTGGGCCGGAAATCCAGAGGTACCAGGTTCGATTCCCGGTCTGTACACAGGCGAGTGCCATTTAATTTTTCTATGTACTTTGATTTCTTGTATCTATATATGTAACATAGAAATGTGGTGTAAATTACCCGCATTAAACCAATAAAGAGACAAAAATGTTTCTTTAATGTAAAAGTATTTCTGCTCTAGTTGAATGTGGGTTCAATTTAATTTGCAAGATTTGATTACAGACTGACACGCAGAGACCAGGACAGGTGGTGCTAAATAAAAGCTTGCAAAAAGAGATGGGTAGCATTTGTAGTGCTACAAAGTATTGTACGTAGAGTTGTGCCATTCTCGGGAATTCTCGGAAACATTCTCAGTTTTGTATGGGAAATGTTCTCGAGGACATTCTCACTCCATACAAAACGGAGAACGTTTCCGAGAATGGCACATCTCTAATTGTACGTCACAGTGGTGCTAGGGGTACTGGGCTATACTTATATCTGCCGTCCTCAAACTAAAAGGTTGCTACTTTGTATAAAAATTCATACAAATTAGCGGCCTTTTAGTTTGTGGACGGCAGATATGGTGTAAATGAACTTACTGTGTAATCAGCTGGTCGGCAAGGGTCTCTTGTGGGCGGGGAAAAACACAACCCCACGAGATAAACAAATAACAAAGAGCTGCGAATATAGGCAACCAGGAATGGTCTATCAATCTTCTCCTCTACATAGATGTACTGGAAAAAAAGATTATTGTATAGTATAATGAAAGAATAATACAAATTATTGTTTTTGAGCTGTATTTTATGTATTATATGCACTACCAATATTGGAATTGCAAAAGTGACTAATGGGTTTTCTTCCTTGTAGCATGTCATAGCTGTAGAGAGCTAAATAGATGGCTTACCTTTGTCAGCTCAGATGACACCACCCACAAAACATCAACCAACAAAAGGATGAATAAACCAAATACGAACTTCTTTTTGCTGATATGCTGGTTATCGTCATTGTCATTTTTGTTATTTTGGGCAACACGAAAATAATTGTGACATAGAATCAACATGAAGACGACTTATAAATACAACAAAAACAACTTTAAAACCAAGTTATAAAATGCTTGTGTCCATAATTCTGTAGTTCGTATTGCCGAACTCTTATCAGTAATAATAATACGTGTTACGTGATCAAGTAAATCAGCCACTCTGAATGCCAATATGATACTGATTATTTCAATATTTCCACTTATTCAATACAAAATATTTACTGCAAGAAATCGCGAAAATTTGGAAGCGAGATAAGCATTAACTGTCAAATTTAATGTTGCCAACTCTGGAATTGACTTAGAGCTAAAATTAACTTCTGAAGGGACTTTGATTATTAGTGCAAACGATTATGTTTTTATTTTGTTGTCGTTTATGTTACCAGGGTACTCTTTTCATTTCTAAAAGTGACTTTAGTTTCAATATTTATATATATTCTTATTTCAACTGTTATGATATAATGTCTTAATAATAAAAAGAAATCTATTTATGAAATCTATATCAATTTATAATTTTCTTTATCGATATTTTAATATTCATATTAAAAAATATCCTATTGAAAAACAATGCAACTGAAATTAAATTAAACTACTTACTAAACATTATAAAACTATTCTAGAAAATTAAAACTAAAACTACCTAAAATATTTAGTACAATAATATCAAAGTGCTGTCCTATTACTGTTTCTGATTTAAAATATAAGTACAACTTTTTGCAAAATTGGAAGTTAAATTGATCTAAAATATGCCTAATTTAGCTTTAATCGTGCTTTGCTGGCAGCACTGGTCAAAATCAATCATTAGGCCAGAGTCGTTTTTTAAGAACCCTTTTCTTCAAATATAATGAGCTCCCTTCCATGTAACTCGTGTGGGAATTAGTTTGAATTCATGACAAACTTACTTCTTTCTATATTTATCCATAATTATATTTTGAAAGCATAATGATAAAAGTCTCATTTATGAAAATAGGGTGTAGACAAAATGTACAAATAGAGTGAGCCTTAGTCTGTGGATAACTGACGTCAAATAAATACTCCAAATTGTCAAGGAAGAAATTCTAAGTTACTTTCAGGGTCTCTCAACTCTAGAACAAATATTGGCAACTTGTACTTTTGTACGTGTGCGTCGTGCGATATTTGACTATTGCTAAATGTGAAAATAAAACTTGTACAATATTTTACTTTAGCAACACTAGTCTGTATTAGTGTTACCATATTGGATCTTTTTACCTAATTTATGTAATTATAACTTCTTTAGGGTTTTGAAGTTTAAGTTACATTAACATTTTAGAGAACGAACATATTAGGATGTAGACATTGTGAGAGCTAAACGTCAAACTTCTAAAGGAAAAAATAACCTTCGCTTTTTAAGATTAATGTAATCATTCAAATCTCTTGTTGTTTAGGATTAGGACATCCTTAATCTGATTTTTCCAATCTAGACCTGGCAACACTGCCAATTGAAGATGGCGTCACGTCAAATCAAAGTCTAATAATATCTTGTCTAAAATATTTTGGTGTGATAAACGTTTAAAAATGTAATTGTGTGACAAAATCGGCTATGTTTAATACTTAAGAAAATGGTGTCGTCGAAAATATCTACCCTACACTTCGACTTGGCTGTGGTACAGGACCACGTGACATATTTGAATAGACAGAAAATTCATGACTCAAGAACAAATTCTTGTGTTCTTTACAAAAATATTTGCCCTCAGGCATCTATTCCACCGTGAAAAACGAGGATAACGACTGTGCAAGTGTGACGAGCGATTATACTTGGTATGTGTTGTGTTCAAGGTTGTGTTGTGATCGACATGTTAGCATCCATTTTTCCGAGGAGGCGAGTGGAAACGCATTACAAAGACAACTAAATATTTTACAAAATGAATAAATATGTTCAAGATACTTTATCGTTGTTTTTTATAAACTGAATTTCCCAGCACACACTAGAGTTCAAAATACTAAACTTCATCATATCAATCATCAACTTCACCTTTCATCAAAAGTATACAAAGTGAAATGAGACGAGTATGGAAATTTATGGAGGATGAGAAACTTTGGAGAAACTATGTTTATTTTTATTTAATACCGAATATCGGTCGATATTTGGTATTAAATACAAATAAACATAGTTTCTTATATAAAATAAATTTCAATGTGGCATTTAAAAACCCCGCCATATTTTGACAAGCTGTGGCATTTAAAAACCCCGCCATCAATTAGTTCATGTGTGGTACCACAATGTCGCTAGTAGTATAAACGCAAAAACCGGAAGTAACTATTTTTTTATATGGAGTTTGCGTTCTTCTCTTGAGTATTATGTTCCTTGGTTACTTTGATCAACAAAGAACCAACAGCTGTTTTATTTCTTTTAATGATATCACTTTTATAATAATTCAGTATAAAGGTAGATCTATTTTTTTAGGTCATGTTAGTTATTAGTGCTAGAGTAGTTAAAAATGAAACAAAGGTAAGTGTAGGGTAATGTCGAAATATTTAATGAAACCTGTTTGGTGTTTACGTGTTATTCATGCTAGTTGTTTATCAGGACGCGCCTCATGCACGGAGATGAGCTGAGCGGGTATAATATGAGCGCGAAGAAGGACGACGGTGAAGATTCAACAGAAATTCCGTTACACAAGATGAAGTCGCAAGATCATTTTATCGAGGCACAGGTTCAAGACGGCGACACTTTACAGGCTATTGCGTTACGATTCTATTGTTCCGTAAGTTATCATTTCAAAATCCTCTTCTATTGAAATAGATAAAACCTAATTTGTTGTGTTGCATGCGTTTTTCGAATAAAGAGGGAAAAGAACCCTATTCTAGGTCTGCATATTGCAAGCATAGCATACTATATAGTTGAATATGTTAATAGCAAAGAAGCCTTTGTCCTATAAATTGCGATGAGTAAAAACCTACCTTCAGTTGTTGAGAAGAAAGTTGATATTTTATTCTTAAACTTTTTTGTATAAGTGCCCTTTTGGAATTCAGGCAATCATTTGACTCTTTTATCAGTCAGACATAATGTCTTTATTGTGTTGGGTTATCAACTTATCATTATCATATAGGCAAAGAGGAAGCATAAATTATGTGTAATTTTGTTATGAATTAGAAGATACCTGGAATGTCTGCAAGGATGCAAAGTGCCAACACTCATTTTAGCTTCACTCTAAAGCAAATAAAAAGTATCGTGCCTATAATTTAGTATTTATTTATTGCATAAACCAATACATTAGGACTTAAACCTAGGTATAGGTACCCTGGTAGGGTGTAGCAATTTACATGTTTATGAATTACTTATTATACTAAAATTAACTCTATATAATGCAAGTTTCATGCAGTCTTATTGACTAGTTATTAAATATAATTACAGATCTTTTTTTATTTTTTATTATCCTCGGATATCTGGTTATCCGTGTACTTCTAAATAACTTCATCAAATTTCATCAAAATAACTAATGTACAGACTTCAAATTTTTACTACTTAACACTTTCAAGACTAGACAAAAAATTGAAGGGATGTTTACAAAAACAACATAACTGACTAGACTGTTTGATACTTAGAGAGAAACATTTTTAATGACAGTAGGTGTCAACCAGCTTAGTTAGTTATGTTGTTTTTGTAAACATCCCTTCAATTGGAAACTATCTCAGGAACCCACAGCGCCCACTAGGCGGGCTTGTGAGAGCAATAATGCGATACGAAAAAAATAGCCGGCATCTGAGCAAAAGTTATGAGCACCCGCTAAGTGGGCGCTTGGGCGTGAAAGTGTTAAAGGGGCGCCAAATTGATATACTTTTGTGAGAATTTTGAAATAATTTATCTCTGTATCAGAGAAGAGGGGGCACTACTTCAAATTTTCGAACCTGGTTCAGAAAAGTTGTAGATCTGTGGCTGTTGATCACTAATGTTTTGGAAGAGAGTACTGGCATATCTACTAATGTAATTATTTAGGTGTCCATCCTAGAATTTTGAATTGGTAACCTAATATCCTGAGGTGGGTATGGCCCACCTGGCGACCCCTCCTGTATAGCCTATGAAAGAGTGTTAAGGGGATTCAAGTTGCTTATGTTTATGTCGCCACCAACTAGCTTAATTAGCTATTTGGTTAGCTGCCTAGCCTTTTCCTTAAACACACTCCTTATTTTAGGTTAGGTTTGTTAGTCGGCTTTTGTCCCTCAGAGCAGAAATAGAAGCCCAGTGCTGCGGAGCTTCGTCGATCTGCTGGCAGTACATAATTTAGTGAAAATGCTAGGCAGTTAAACAAATGGCTAATTGAACCAGTTGGCTGCGACATTTATATGGAGATCCATCTCCATACGAACATAAAGAGGGAACATAAGATTCCACGGTTATGACATTAACTTTGGTTGAAATGAGTTTTATTTTATGGCTTGATACATTTTATCTATGTCTAATAACATGAGAAGTCTCAAGTATGTTTTTAGTAAATAAGGCGAAGAACACAGTGGGCGAGTCGCGACGTGACGACGCGAATCGCCGGCGACATCGCAGGCGCGACTCCCTTCAACGAGCGATTCTCGCCGCGAT
Source organism: Eudemis profundana (assembly GCA_947034925.1). Classification (NCBI taxonomy): domain Eukaryota; kingdom Metazoa; phylum Arthropoda; class Insecta; order Lepidoptera; family Tortricidae; genus Eudemis; species Eudemis profundana. Next base: position 11,246,576 of record OX344811.1, read on the forward strand.
TTTTTCCGTGTAGCTGCGATTCGCTGTGAGTCGCCGCGATTTACGCGCCAGTGTGCCATACCCCGCGATTTTTCTATACAAATCGATGATTCTACATACAAAGTTGAAAATCGCTGAGTCGCGTGTCGCCGCGATTCGCGCTGCAGTGTGAGCTCCGCCTTAAGGTTTAGTTTCGAATTATTGTAATAGATGGCAATGAGCATAAACAAAGATGGCGTGTTTTTTTTACTTTTAGAGGATCCTTGTGTTGTTTTGCGCAGATAAAATGTATCAGGATATGAAATAAAACGCACTTTACTCAAATAATATGATATGTGTTGCCTGTTCCTTATCTATTGCAATGCAACAAATAGCTTATTAATGATGTTTCTTATCATTTTCAGATCTCGGAATTAAGGAGAATTAACCACATTCATAAAGACAATGAAATATATGCGAGGCGAACCATCAAAGTTCCAGTCACACCATACTCTATACTCACAGAATTGATGCCATCACCACCCGAGCCTGTACCTTCAACGTCTAAAACTACACCAAGCACGCATTCTGTTATAAATAACCATAATGGGCTTCCTCAGACAAGTAATCAGACTGAAAATAAAGAAATAAATGGAAACAATGACTTTGCTATAGATTGCAATGCCATAGTATTGAATAGTACTCTAGCACCAGCTGTGGTCCCTTATACAGATGTAGAACCAATTGAATCAGTCACAGAAGACACCCAATTATTGCCAAATAAACCACGAGAATCGGTTGAAACAGTTGTTGTAAAAGAACTGACATCGCATGGTGCAGATTTTGGCCTGAAATGGTACCACCTTCTCTGTTTTGTGTTGGTGTTAGGAGTTGTGGCACCAATAGTGTATGTGTTGCTTTATGTAGAGAAGCATGATATTGTGGAAACGAATATAAAGGATGATCTACCACCAGGTACATAGTCAATGCAGATCATGTTCTTTTACTTGATCTGACCGAAAGCTTTAAGTTTTGGTGGTTTTTTAACAATTTTATAACTTTGCATATTTTAAGAGCACATGTGATTCTTGAAATACAATATTTTCTGTAAGAGTTTTTGTTTTAATTAAATTACTGTTGTGTTTACCTTTGCTAGTAAAGTGTGACATTTTCAGGCAATAGGTACCGCTTTCCCGCTTGGCAATAAGGAATAGTTTTGATTGACATCCAATTAAGTGGTACATGTGTACATTTTGCCTGATAATGACACAACTTAAATGATGACTCTAAAAGAACCCGCCTTTACGGGTTTGCTCTTGACTACGATCGTGCCTGATTGTGAGCATTGACACCAATGACCCAATTCCCCTCGAAGGGTAGAAAACGTATATTTAGGTTTCAGCCGTAGCTTGAAACACTTGAGATTACGTCTTCTCACGGAATAAAAAAAAAATGTTTTTCCTGTTCTGTGAGTTCAACCATGTACTGTACTTTAGGGTCGAAACCTGACCAAAAAAACATCGCTAAACGTTTTATGTAACTCAGAAAAATCTTAACAACGCGTTCTAGGGCCTGCTGAGGGATACACTACATCTAGCGTCGAGTAGAGAAACTACAATTTGTCAAGAGACAAAATCAAACATGACCAAAGAAAATACAGGTCACGTCCTCTATTGACATAAATATAAACTAAACTTTAAACAATGAGAACATGTCAGGACATCTGTTATCACTTATGATACCTAACTATAAATACTATACTTTTATACAGCCTCTTCGTCGGCTGGTGGGCATTTTTAATTAGCCAACTCGCCCATAGTTGTTAGAGCCATGATCTGAAAGAAGAGTGTAAGCATATTTTAGATCCTTTTTATGTGACGTCATTTGATTTAGTATGCCACCGGTTGACCTGACCTGTCGTCTGCTTTGGTAAGACGTCTTCTGCTATGGTACTACGTCGTCTGTTTTTTGTACGACGTCTTCTGCTATGGTACTACGTCGTCTGGTGCGGCGTCGTCTGGTGTGGCAACGTCATCCTTAGTATTATTTCAATTGAGACGACGTCGTCTGGCACGGCGACGCCTGCCTTAGTAGGAAGACGTCGTCTGTTGATTGATTATAATTATGACATGACATCGTCTGTTGGTGCGACGTCGTCTGAACACGACATGCTCATGGAGTCAGAAAAGTCCCCCGCGAAGGCAGGCGCCAGCAAGGCGGCCGAGGATGGCCCCATTGGCCGCGCTAGGAGTGCAGGCAGCTTTAGCTCCGGGGATTACAAGTCCTCACACTGGACTCTCATAGTGTTTCGGGAACTCATGCGAGTCTTAATGGACAGACCAGGTTTTCTCGATAACTTGAGTGCAGGGTGGGAACTTGAGGGATTCCCAGTGGATAGGCTGCCGACACTCTTCACGCGGATAATGACGGACGTCCCCGACCGCCCCAAAGGCTCTCTGTCGGCCTATCAGGGCCCCCCGCCGGCCCCTCAGGCCCCCCCGGCCCCTCAGGCCCCTCAGGCCCCGCAGGCCCCTCCGGCACCCCAGGTCGCCGCTAGTAAGGCACCTGTAGCCCCTACGGCAACCCCCGCTCCGTTAGTGGGTCTCGAGCTAGAGGCCAAGAAGGCGAAAGCCCGCAAGGCCCGCAGCCGCAAGTCCCTTAAGGACACCCCCGACCTCCCAGCCCCTCCGGCCGCGGCTTCATTTAAGAAGCCGCAAGACCCAGTAAAGGCGGCCGCGCCCGCCCCAGCAAACCCGGCCCCCTCTGAGGCCCGCTCTCGTTCCCGTTCCGGTATTCGCCAGTCCCGCCCACGCTCCGTGTGCAGCGGGACTGCCGACGACCGGAAAAGGAGCCGCTCCCCTCTACGCGCAAAAGCGCCGGAGCTCAGCTTGGAGCCCGAAGTCCCAATTGCCGACCCTGAATTTTCTGACGCCATGGACACCGAGTCATGGACCGTAGCAGGCCCATCTAGGAAGGGGAAGCGTACGCGATCGAAGACGCCTCCGGGAGCCCCGGGGCCTTCATCGCGCGCTTCTCCCGCGTCCCCCTCAAATTCCGATGCGCCGGCTGCGAAGAAGCCGGCCCCGCGTAGCCCCGACAACTCCGTCTCCTCCGCCCCTCCGGCGTCCGTTGCCCCTGGGGCACAGGTTGACGGGGCTCCCTCCTCTCAGACCCCCGGGGGTCAATCGTCAGCATGGTCCGAGCGGAATAAAAACCGCAAGGACTTCCTCTTTTTAGAGGCTAAGCAGGAATGGCCCACTGTTCATGCGATCATGCAACAGCGGGCCATTCCCCTCATCGAAGCGTCCGATCATACGATTGGTATAAAAATCGTCGTCCGGGGTTCGGAAACCTATCGCGCCCTAGTTAGGCTCCTTGACGAACGGAATCTGCGGTACAAGCGGAATCCGTTCGACAACGAGAAGTCCCTTCGACTTATGATTCGGGGAATTCCCAAAGAATTCGAAGAATCATATGTCAAGGACGATCTGATTAGGCAAGGGATAGCAGTTCGCGAAGTCCACCGCTGCTATCGTAAAAACGGTGGCCGTCGTTACGATATAGTTCTCGTAAAACTCGACCCGAACCACCCGTCAGCAACCGCAATCTGGAAGTTGAAGGAGATTTGCCTGCTGACCGGCTTCCGGGTCGAGCGTCCCAAGCGGTTAGAATTCGCTAGGCAGTGTCACAACTGCCAGCGATACGGTCACAGCCAAACGGGCTGTAACCTGCGTCCCCGTTGCGTGAAATGCACGGGCGACCACTCGACCCGCGAATGTGACAAGCCGAAGGACACGCCTCCTTCTTGCGTGCTTTGCGGAATGACTGGCCACACTGCCAACTGGCAGGGTTGCCTTCAATCCCCAAAGCAAATAGCCAAGACCAAGGAGGCCAGTCCTGCGACTTCTCACAATCGCAATCAAGGCCGAGTGGCCCCCGAGCGCAATTCGCGCAACTTCCCGGCCCTTTCAGCGGCCCCGAAACAGGGGAAATACCTGCCGCCTTCTGTGGCGGGCACTTCCCCTGCTCCCGCGTCCTCAACGCCCCCCGCGCAATCTGCGCGCCCGGCGCCTTCAGCGCCCCGTCCCCAGGCAGCGGCATCTTACGCCGCTGCCACCTCCGCGGCCCGGGCCGCCCCCACCCCGCTCCTTGCTGCACCAGTAGCGGGACTCGGCTTTGAGAGGCAAGTGCGTTCGTTTAGTGAACGCCTTGCTGCTCTTAACCGAGCCCTCGCTACTGCTTGCAGCGTGTCCGCCCCGCTTATCCTACGCGAGATCAGTCAGTTAGTCGCTTCACAGAGCGGTTTAATCCAGAACTAGTATGGATAGTACAAATTCTAAGATTAAACCACGTTCGCTCATCGTAGGCTTTTGGAACGCCAATGGCCTACGAGGTAAAAAAGAAGAGTTAGTCGAGTTCATTAGGGAACACGCGGTCGATATCCTACTGGTCCAAGAGACCTTTTACAAGCCGTCACACCGAATTTTCCGAATCCCGGGTTATGAAATGGTTAGGAACGATAGAGTAGATAGGCCCGCGGGAGGAACTGCGATTTTCTTCCGCCGTAGTCTCCACTGTATCGCCCTCCAACCCCCAGCCCTGACTCAAATGGAGGCATCTATCTGCCGTATATCGTTATCGGGTCACCACCCGGTAACGATTGCGTCAGTATACCTCCCTCCAAACAACACACTCTTACAGACCGACCTAGATCTTCTCGCCCAGTTAGATAGTCAAGGCGTCGTAATCGCAGCCGCGACCTTAATAGCAAACACAAGTCGTGGAATTGTTTAGTTAACAATCCGAATGGCGTTCGGCTTTATAACGCTATGGTTGATGACCATACAGCATTTAACGTCGTCGCCCCTCTCGAACCTACTCACTATCCATTCGATCATGACAGACGACCCGACATCTTAGACATAGCACTTTTACAGAACGTAACTTTACAGTTGCGTTCTATAGAAGTGCTTCACAAGTTAGACTCCGACCACTTGCCGGTCGTTATTAGGCTCGGGCCTGACCCTGGTAGCCTTCCACCCGAGACCAAGACCGTCGTGGATTGGGCAAAGGTGGAAGTAGGTCTAGTAGAGACAGTCACCCCGCATCTAACTTCAATCCCTGACGTTATTAATACAACTGACGAGACCGACGCGGCGATCGCCTCGTTCGCAAATCACCTTAACGTCATTCGTGACGATGCCTCGAGGGAAATGCCGGCTGCGGATATCCAAAGCCGCCCATTGCCCCCGGAGCTTAAGGCCTTGCAAGCGAGAAAGAACCGACTATTCAGATTACGAGCACGAGCAGTATTCCCTTCTCCCGACGTTCGCCGCGAGCTGGCAGCTGTCAAACGAGAGCTCCACCAGCGCGTGGCTGAACTTCGGGCGAACGAGTTTTGTGATCATTTAGAAGAGTTAACGCCCAGTCACCTTGCGTACTGGAAACTAGCGAGAACTCTTAAATCTGATCAAACACTTTCAATTCCTCCCTTGGATCGCCCGGATCACCCAACTCCCGCGTTTGAAGACGACGAAAAAGCCGAATGCCTCGCGGCTAGTTTAGAGTCTCAATGTACACCAAGCCTTCTACACATTGATGAACCCCACATTAGACTGGTGGATTCAGAAGTGGATAGAAGGTCCCAACTCCCTCCGACCGCGCCTCCGCTTGAGCCAGTTACCTTGGATGAGGTAAAAGGCTTAATCAGGAGAAGTAAAATTAGGAAAGCCCCGGGGGCGGATGGTATTTCCAACCGCATCCTCAAGCTTCTCCCAGAAGCTTTGCTCCTAATTTTATTTTAGTTAGCATCTTCAATGCAGCCCTAGCCAATGGCCATTTTCCTGCCGCGTGGAAAAATGCCACGGTTATAGGGATTCCGAAGCCGGGTAAACCCCGCACCTCCCCGTCCAGTTATAGGCCAATCAGCTTACTCAGCTCCCTCGGGAAACTGTATGAGCGGGTTGTATTATCTCGCATTCTCGCGTTTGCGAATGCAAATTCGATAATAATAGACGAACAGTACGGTTTTAGGGCCGGACATTCGTGTGTCCAACAGGTGCAACGTATTTCGGATCACGTGTTAGGCAACTTCGCTAAGTTTAGGGGGGTCCCGACCGGTGCGATCTTTCTCGACGTGGCGAAAGCCTTCGATAAGGTCTGGCATAACGGTCTCATATACAAGCTATATGAGATGGATATGCCGGACAGACTTGTACTCATAATACAAGATTTTCTCAGGGATCGAAGCTTTCGCTACCGACTGGAGGGAACGTTATCGGTACCTCACCCCATACGCGCCGGAGTCCCGCAAGGCTCCGTACTCTCTCCCACGCTCTACTCCCTGTTCACGAACGACATTCCCAGGCACGATAAAGTGCATCTGGGGTTGTTCGCGGACGACACGGCCCTATACACATCGCACGTTAAGCCCAGTATTATACGGAAATTGCTCCAGGAGGCGATAACTGCCCTCGGGCGGTGGTTCAATCTCTGGCGCATCGAAGTTAATCCTGAGAAAAGCGCTGCACAGTGATTCCGCCGTAGGCCATAAATCGAAAAAAGTCATGAGCGTATCCTGGACTAAAAAGTAAGTAAAATGATTCACCGATAGACAATCTTCTAAATACTATATATAGCACAGCAATAAAGTACTATTATCATTTACTTTTGTGCAACGAAAGTGAACGCATCTCGACCCTAATTAGTAGTGTGTTTTTGTCGCCGCAACTTAATCACTTTGTTATTGTGTACTATTATTATTATTTGCGTGTGTCCACGTGGTATTATTATGGAAATCCAAGAAGAGGGTATGTACTTTATTTTTCAATTATGTTTTATATATAAATATGCGTGCTTATATTTTAAAATAATTTTCTAGTAGAGGTCTGTTGTTTACGATTAATTTTTAAGAAGTATGATTTCATTGAGAGTTATACTCTGATGCCGAGGTTTGCCGCACTTGACACATATATTATGTTATAGATGGAAGTGTCCTTAATAAGGGCTGTAACTTTCATCGACCTTTTTTGACCTCTTCTTAGGTAAAAGGGGTTTCAAAGAACAAGAGTAGGGTAGCCGAAAAAAATCCGATTTTTAAAAAATGTTTTTATCTTTGTTTTAGGTACATTTTTAAGGTGTTCTATTTCGAAACGATACGGTTTTTGATATTTGGCACTCTGGACAAGGAACTGATACAGAAAAATTTCAACATGTTTTTACTACACTGACGGAAACATCAATTATTTCGGATAACATCGAAAATATTGGCATAGAGAATTTAAGGGTTAAAATAAGGAATTTATGTAAACGAATTGCATGTTATTGGAAAAAAACAAGATGTACAAAGTCTATATTTCTACATAAATATGCAGAGTGGCTTAATGATGTAGAATACATTGATGTGATCCAAAGTATCGAGCAGCGTATTTCTCAGCAGAATGATAACGTCGACCCCTCCCCTTCCACTTCTCGTGGCCGTCCGAGGAAAAACTTTAATGAAAGTAGTAAACGCACTAAAAGAAGGAGACTGGCGGAACTATCTAATTTTGACGAGTCTGCTGTAAATACACTGCTCAATGCTTCTGCTGATTCCAGCTTAACTTCTACAAAAGTCGACGAAAACAAAGTTTTGTCACTTATTGCAGAAGGTAAGATTTCTAGAAAGCAATATCTATTAATTAAGAATTTTATACATAATAATATACTGAAAGATTGTATGCCTTCCTATCAACGCATTGTAAAGGCTAAAAAGAGATGTTACCCTACAACTGTAGCCGTTACTGAATCATCAGCCGAAGTCGAACTTCAGAGTTTGTTAGATCACACTGCCACTCGGATTCTTGAGTCTCAAAAAGATATTTTAGATAAAATACCTGACCAGTCTTTAAATAAAATATCTTTGGTTGGGAAATGGGGATTTGATGGTAGTACAGGACATAGCGAATACAAACAAACTTTCTCAGATTCTTCTCTTGTGGATAGTAGCTTGTTTGTTACTTCATATGTACCGCTTCAACTTATTTTAAACCCGGATAATAAGGAAAACTCAATCATTTTGTGGAAAAATCCTCGTCCTTCTTCAACTCGATACTGCAGACCTATTCGCTTTCAGTTTTTTAAGGAAACAACTGCAGTATCAGTTGAAGAGGAGACTTATTTCAAACAGAAAATAAGTAACTTGCAACCGACTATCTTCAAGACAAATGCATGCGAATACACAATTAATCATAGCTTACAACTTACTATGGTCGATGGTAAGGTGTGTAATGCACTTAGTGATGTTTCTTCAACTAGATGTTATATATGTAAAGCTTTACCAAGTGAGATGAATCAAATTGATGTATGTTTGTGCAAAGCAACTGACGAAAGTAAATATGAATATGGCATGTCTCCACTTCACGCATTGATCCGATTTTTTGAATATTTCATTCATCTCGCTTACAAGTTAGAGGTTAAGAAATGGCAAGCTAGGTCTGATAGCGATAAACGACTTGTAGCTGAAAAAAAAAAACTTATACAATCGCAATTTAGGGAAAAGTTAGGTCTTATTATCGATAAACCCAAAAGTGGCGGAAGCGGGACATCGAACGATGGCAACACTGCTAGGCGGTTCTTCTCAAGCTCAGATATTTCAGCTGAAATTACGGGTATTAAGAAGGATCTCCTAGATCGTTGTTGGACTGTACTTCAGTGTATCAATTCGGGATATAACATTGATGCGACAAAATTCAGAGATTTCGCTTTAGAAACTGCACGGCAATTAGTTGCCGAATATCCATGGTACTATTTGCCTGCTTCTGTCCACAAAATTTTGATTCATGGTGCTGACATTATCAATCACGGCCTACTGTCAATAGGAGAACTGTCTGAAGAAGCAGCTGAAGCGAGTAACAAATACTATAAAGCATTTCGACTAGATCACACACGAAAAATGAACCGCGTTTTGACTAATACTGATTTGATTAATCGACTTCTTCTTCACTCAGATCCCCTAATATCAAGTTTGAGAAGGTTACCTGTTAAAAAAAAAAGTTCTTTGTCTAAATCTGTATTGGACTTGTTGTGTGTAAATAGTAAGTAGGTAATATTGAATGTATAAATAGTAAGTAATCGCTTTGTTTTAATATAACCTTATTTGTATATATGTAAATAGTCTTGAAATAAATATTTTTATTATTTATGTAGTATGCTGTTTCATTTATGTTTTCATTAATTACAAAATGTTTTTATCTAATGGCTTTATGTTTAAAATAATAACGTTTTATAAAATGGTTTTGACTACAGATATTTTTTTAATAAAAATAGTCACACAAGTTTATTATAAATGTCTAAAAATGTTATTAATGATATATTTCATGCTTGTATAATAACCCTTTATAGTTTAAAATCGAAAAAATGGCTTTTTTTGGAGTTGAGGTATTTATGGCCGCCCTTGTACGGGAGCGGAATCACCGTGGCGCTGCAATTGTATTCTCTCCGACTAGGAAGCGAATAATGGAAAGGTTAGTTCCTATCCAACTATTCGGTTTAGCCATCCCCTGGGTAAATGAGGTCAAATACCTAGGTGTTATACTGGATAAATGCTTATCCTTCACCAAACATATTAAACGCGTACGCGGTCGCGCTCTCTTCGTCATGAATAGGTTAGGCGGGATGACTAACAAGCGGAGTAAAATGTCGCTTAGAAATAAGCTTACACTTTACAAAACTTGTATTCGTCCCATAATGACCTACGCCAGTGTAGTGTTTGCACACGTGCCTAAAACACGTTTGAAACCACTACAGGTCATACAGAATAGGTTCATTCGTAGGATGACCGACACCCCGTGGTATGTTCGGAATATTAGCCTTCACCTTGAATACAAGCTTCCCTCGATTCAAGGTTTCTTTAAGATGGCTTCAAAACGGTATTTTAGGACGGCTTCCCAGCACAGGAATCCACTTGTTAGGCAAGCGGCTGACTATGTTCCCTCTGTTCCAGGTCCTGACGACGAGCTGCGCCGGTCCGACCTCACCCGAGGTCGCTTCACCCGGCGGCCCCGCAGCTTCCTGCATGATCCGGACGAACGGTGCTCGACGAACACAGCGTCGACCCCGCCGGCGGGGTCGACCTCCTCGCGACAACACCACACAAGGGCCGCGTCCCGATTTGCCCCAGGACCCGAATGTCCTGGCTTAACTTCACTCCGACCTTGCTCGGGCCCAGCTAAGTTTCTTGCCGGAGTCTTCTTAGCGACCTGGTTCGAGCCCAGTGACCGCAACGGCCAACCACCCGGCCCGACAATCACAATGCTCGGAAGTGGGTTGTGAGTTTGTCAGGTTTAAAAAAAAAAAAAAAAAAAAAAAAAAAAAAAAAAAAAAAAAAAAAAAAAAAAAAAAAAAAAAAAAAAAAATGAACACGACAATGAGGGTGTTTAGAAATCATAAACCCACCAGCTGGCAGTAGGGTGGCGAAAGGTCTTTTTGACAGTAGGCGTCAAGATCCACCAATCACACCACATGATTTTGACATCTACTGCCAAATAGACCTTTCGCCACCCTGCTGCCAGCTGCTGGATTTCTGATTTCTAAATACCCTCATTGCGTCGTTTAAATCACGGCAGCACTAAGGCGCCATAGTGAAACGATTGTTGTCGTTATGTGCTTAATTACTTATACAAAGCACGTATGACATCGCTGGTCCAGGGGAGCCGAGCGGGATCGTGAGAGTTAGGCATGGCATCGCTTGAAAAAAGCGTGTCGTGTCAATTAAAAACCTGACCATGTGTAGTCAGTCATCTAGGTATCTTGTTTTTCTCGATACAAACTGATTGCGTTTGTAGAATTACATAAAACACCAAATATCGCTGGTCCAGGGGAGCCAAGCGGTATATATAGTCTTTGGTTCTTTAAGTAAAAGATTATCACTTTGAAACCTACCGTTTATTTTGTTGATGACTTGCAGTGTACAATGAGTGATTCATGTGGAATTCAAAAGCGTACTGCACTGACAAGCACGGCGCCACTTTCGCGGTAATTAGTATTATTCCTTGCCTAATGCATTAGGCGGCTCAACTTTACAATAACTGACATCGAGTTCGGGGTTCATATTTTTTTTACAGATAGAGCTCACAATAAGAAGTCTTTTCACCAAATCTGAAGTTGCGGAAACCCATAGTTTTCGAGAAAAAAAATATCAAAGTTTCCATACAAACTCGCAATTTTTGGCGTTGATAGGCGTAATTAGCCGATTTTTTGACAGATTTGAGAGCGTTCCGTTACACGCGTAAATTTAAGCTGTCACATGGTGACGAATTATAGCTTATGTTTTGTTATTATGAATTCATAATTTATAAGGATACTTGTGTATGCAATGAATTTAGTTTTTTTTTGTTAATTTTTAAGTGTCATTTGTTGTTAATATGTTAACATTTGCTAAATATTAATGGTTGCAATATACTACAATGTGACGAACGGAACGCAATAGGGGCGAGGGGAGAGAGGGGAATGACGCCATTAGACGCTGCCGTATCGGGAACCACGTCTGTTTTGTTTGTCATGTCAGTTGTTATCTATCTTAGACCTCACAAGGGGGGACGGGGGGGCGGAGCCCCCCAACAAGGGGGGCTCGGGGGGCGAAGCCCCCCGCATGGAAAAAGATAGACAAAACTAACCCCTTTTTCGGTTAGGTTCGTTAGTCAGCTTACGTCCCTTAGAGCAGAAATAGAAGCCCCGCGAAGCGGGGATTCGTCGACCTGCTGTCGGGTCTTAGTTGTTTACAAAGAAATTCCTAATCAAAGCCCATTTTCAGTCCATCGCGTCGGTCAGACTCCAAAATAACCTCAAAAAATGCTCATTTTCGGTTCTTTTTTTCAAATTTTTAACTTTTTTCCTATGATTTTCCGCAACTTCTCGATTTCAAAAATACACTTGGGATACCTTAATCTACTCCCAAAAAAAAATTGGCATGTTTTGGCGATGTCAGACATTGTAAATTTCTTCCCATTAGGCAAGCTCAGGGCTGCGCCGACCCCCGGTAGGCTATTTTCAAGATAAAGGTCGAATGCGATATAAGGCGGCATTGAGTCTAATAATCCTATACGCAACTCTGGATAGGCATAACGTTCTAGCACGGTATACGGTAGTTTTTCTTACAACAAAAGGTACATCAGGAGCGCGCAATTGTGCGCGCCGTGTACGGACGATGTCGGCGATTAGTTCCGAATTCTTAATTTTTCACGTGTGAAATTTTGCAAATTGTTATAGGGACGAATTCTTCTTTATGTAAAGTCTTAATTTTACCAATTTTTAATTTTTCGAATGCCACATTTTCCTTATTATAGATAGTACCAATTCGGGTTTTTTACAGACTAAAGTACAGTTAGACATATATATATTTCTTAATTTATTTAATAAAGAAACAAAGTCTCATGTAGTTATATAGGAACTAATCGCAGACAGGGTACGGACGCACCATAGGCAAGCATTTGCCCAGCCCTGCCACAGTATGGAGTGCACTCACACAGACGTGCGATCGTGCAAATACGTGTCGCGCGCTCCTGAACGGCCGAAGTAGTGGTAGTCTTTATACTTTTAGGCCGTCCTTGCACTTGTGCCGCAACGTCGTTATTATGATGGCTCATCTGATGCTTCAATTAAAACTAATGCTTTTCTAGTTCTACTGAACTATCACTCCTTCATTGGAAGCGTTCATTGTGGAATTCTTTTGTGAAGACATATTTTCAGCAGTGGTTGTTTCTGGGTAGAAATGATGAGTATAGGTATGTAGATTCGAAACCAAGGAGATCCTTTAGGGTTACATTGGCCCAGAGCTCCTTATTATGGTATGGTATTAGGTATATAGTTTATAAATAAAACAACACATTTGCAAAATAAATTTCCATTAATTCTATTTCTATTTACTTAAACATACATCGATGTAACAAATTCTCATCAAATTACAGACAATCTTAGATAAATTTCTTATATATTTATAAATCATGATAAATGCATTCCCCTTACATTGTAATTCACTCTGTAAATACAAATATTACTGACAAGGTAAGTGTCATGTGAGCCTCGCGGCTTAATATATTGTACATAAACGGTGTTGAGGTGGTTCAGTAAAGCTTCAAGTGTGGTTCTTGTCAATGGGTCAGAGGTTGCAATCAGAAGTTGCCGCGACCGCCGCCGAGACTTGGGTTGCTCTCGTGAACACTGCCAAACAGAATAAAAATAATTTAACAACCGTCAATGTATCGTCATATGTACAAGCAAATGCCATAATAACACTTATGAATGAATAATAGAGTTACACTAGTTAGTAGAATTAGAGGCAGGTGACAGCATGAGGATCTTCGTCCGAAGATAGCACCGATACTTTGTAGGCAGACTGGTGATTTTTTGTTAATTAATCAAACAACAAAATCACTAGTCTTCCATACAACGCACGGCAGACGTCGCCCGTTAGTGAGGACACACCTAAAACATTGTTATTTACCACATTCATGTTAGCACAAGTGTAGGTTAAGCTGGTTATAAATGAGGATGACAAGTTTATTAATGACACAATGATAATGAAGTATTAGCTACAAATTCTTAAAACTATTTACATGAAAGACTCCATCAGAAGTATACGCGACCTATTTGAATTAGCCCTCATTGACTTTAATGGAACATAGGTAAATATGGTCACAGATTTTTCTGATGAAGTATAAATAATGTATCTCTTACTCTATGATCCCATACATAATAATAATGACAGATGATTAATGACAGCAAAGTACTATACTTTAGAACACTGTTCGGAAGATCCCATCGAAAAAACATATTGAACACTATAGTTCTACAAAGATCTGGCTCCTTTACCTTGTAATGAAACGACAACGACGTCACAGTCGAAGCCGATCAACAAACTTTACTTTATCTTAAGACTTGTTTGGTGCCAACTCAGGGAACTCTTCAAACATTCTAGTACCAAAACAATGTTGTGTTAGTAATGACGCGGGGATCACTGAAGAAATTAGTAGAGCTGACAAAGACATGCAAGTTGCTCTTATTTTAATGACAATGAGAATTACGTACATCTACCGAAACGTCAACTCTTCCATGGATTATAATTAATTTTGGGGTAACACAAATATGACTCGGTTAAGTTTATTTCGATCGTGTGTTTGCATGTGTAAGAATGAACTGTTTTTTTACCTCTGCTGCAGTAAATACTGCGCCGTCTGAATGCGGCCCGGCGTGCCAGTGATGGTGATGATGCGGTCGTTAGAGCCCGGCAGAGGCTCCGCGATCTCGATGCCGGCGCCCGAGTCGGCGCGAATCTTGCGTATGCGCGACCCCGCTTTACCAATTATCGCGCCCGCCAACTGCAAAAATATATAAGTTGTTTATATGTTCAACGCGACCCCTGTTTGTGAGATAGTTTCAAGCGAGTATTCGTAATTCGTATTCACACTTACATCTTTGGGTATGGTGACTTGAGTTGTGGTCTCCTGTTGGTTGCTGTCACCCCCGAAGTTTCCACCGCCGCCTCCACCGCCGCCGCCGCCGCCGCGACCTCCGAAGTTGCCACCAAAACTACCACCGCCGAAGCCGCCGCGTGGGGGCGCGTTAAAGTTTGCCCTGGGGCCAGGGCCTCCTAGGCTGCCGGGGCCGGAGAAGTCGCTGAAGCCGCCGCGAGGGCCGGGCGGGCCGCTGCGACCCATGGGCGGACCTCCGCGCGGCGGAGGCGGACCACGACCTCCCGGGCCTCCGGGGCCCATGGGCGGCATGCCACGAGGCGGTGGCCCGCTCCGCGGGGGCCCTCTACCAGGGCCTCCGCGCGGCCCGCCACCGCCCTGGCCGTTGCCGAAGCCGCCGTATTCGTCGGCGTAGTAATCATCGTAATTATGGGGATCATAATTCTGGATGGCGCCTTTGATGGGAACCTGAAATGAAAGAGAGTAAGTAGTCGAAGATACGCTTCGGTATATCATGAAGGGATCGTGTTTGGTAGCTTAGTTGTGTGGTTACCTCTCGCACTAGGTCGAGCACCTCGCGCACGGCGGCGGCGACAGCCTCGGGCCCGCCCACCAGCTGCACCACGCGTTCCGTGCTCTGCGGGGCCGGGTTCGAGAATATCTTCAGCCGAGCACCAGTTTTCTGCAAGCGACATTACCACGTTAGGATAATTCACCAAAATTGAATATACATTGATTGATAAAACACGTGTTGTTCTTTCCTTACTGCACAAGATGCATTACAAGATGACTTTATCGCGGAGCAAATAAAACGCATTGTCACACGCTATTTCTTTGTGCAACACTAGACATATCCCACAAGGGTTTGCGCAGGTAGTCTTTATAATATTTAAATCTAGTCCCGAAAACTGAACAATAGATGGATTCCATTGATGGATTCATGACAACGGAGAAAGGATAAAAAAGTTGTTTTGTTAATTCAATTGAATGAAAAAAAAAAGTGCATTTATTCTAGTCGAAACCTATCTGAATTGTCCTTTCATGTTCACATTATTATTATTTGGGGTTTAATAATCCATATATAAACATTGCAATTTACTATTTGAAAAATGAGCTATAAACCCCAACACCGAACTAGCCCCAAACAAATTACATAACTCGAGGATTATTCCCTTTTATGAGGTGAGAACACGCCACGATCCCTAGGGAAAAGCGGCACACGAGGAAGGATGCGTTACCAAATTGACCGTTGCTGGACGAGGAGGTCTGTCGGCGAGTGGTGGACGGAGCAGCGGTGACCGTCGGCGGCGAGTGACAGCGGCCGGCGCGCAGGCGCGGCGGCATCGACCCGCGCACGTGCCGGACACGCACAAACAACACCCGACACGCCGAGCCCGAGCTTACACCGATCACACAATCCCACATATTCCACTAATGCTGGACGGTAGACACGAGACACATATGCGAAACTTTTTACCAGACGAGAGCTTTTGATTGTCCCCAAACACTCTATTAAAGTTCGCGAGAAAATCACCAAAAGATGACATCAATAAATCAATTATCGGCTGCATTTTAATCAAAATCGGGCCGAATTATTTTCAATATTAATTCACAAATGTATAATTGCGTTGGATGTCACTAGGGAGCGAACGACCCTTCCCGTCGGGTGGTGCCGGACTGAGTGAGCCTGAGCCGGGCGGCGGCGGCGGCGACGGCCCCGCCGTGCAACACCTGTCCCCCTCCCCGCGCGGTGGCAGTGTCCCCTCGCTGCGCCGTGCACTTGTGGGGCTCCGGGACTCCGGCACGCGCCACGCCTACGCCACGTAAGGTCGGACTTTGCCATTTGTCATAACTTTATTCGCGATTGATCCCCGAATCGGATAGACCCCAATAAATTGATAGATGTAATAGGTACCTACCGGTATTGAATAAGACATGCGAATTTGAGAGACATGCATTTCGAGGTGTCACATAATTGGGAAACATATCTTTTGTGCTAAGAACAAATAAAAAAGTAAATCGAATACTGCCCGACTTGACTTCCTTTGTTTGTTGAACCGCCACATACTTAGGAGACTTTACCACCCAATTTGATCGGCGCTTTATTGATATTTTATGTCCATATAAAGGGGTCAAATAAAAGGAGACGTCGTAACGTAAAATATGACGGGACATCACGTATGAGGGCATCGATGGCTGATCGATATTCTGTATCGGATGGTGAGCGAAGCCTTACCGATCGGAAGCGGAAGCGGGTCGCGTGCGGCGGCATAATTGCCGGTGTCACCACGACAGCCCGGTAATGAGGGCTGGTAATTACCAACAACACAAACGACATATGCTGCGGTTCCAACTAAATTTATTTATAGATATTTTATTGATTTGGTGACATACAAGTTTTCATATTTTTACATTTGAATTTATTAAACAGTTTAATCATATTAAAAGCAAATTACATTGAACAGATCCCAATTACAATGCCACTACGCCATTAATCATAAATCATTGAAATTACTAACTACACATTTTACCACGGGAAAGTATTTGTGTAGTTTGATCAAACTGATGATCATTTTCAATGCGTCTCGCCTAAAAATTTACTGCACTGAGAAAAAAAGTTGATTACCTAAATCAAAAAATTGATTGTGATAACAAAGTAACTTGATGTATAGCGAGCAGATTAAGTCAGCTAATTGCAGCAATCAAATTGAAATGATTGAAAGTAACTTAATAAATCCAACCATGACTTTAATGTACGAAATATGTTTTTTGATTAATATAATCAAGAAATATTTAATAGATGATTAAACTCAATTAAGAAGTTGATCAAATATAATATGTTACTTCATTAAAATTTTCGATCAATTGAACTTTATTGTAGTTATGAAGTATTATTTATGGATTTGATTAATTAAATAATTAAAACAATTATAATTTTTCTAATCAAGCAAAAAGTGGGCTTGATTAGATCACTTTTTTTTCAGTGTGATCGTGATTGGTATTGTCAGCTATTTGTTTTTTACCGAGTGCAGTGCCTTTTTTGCTCCACCCATTTCCTTATAGGGGAGGATGTAGAGGTCACAAAAAAACCATTTCCCGGTGTAACTCGAACCGTCGCAGACGCAGCCGCGTGCCGCTTCCGACCGGAGGGAAACGAATCGAAACCTCTTCTAGCCGCCCTTCACACGTGGTACTCTCGATATTCTTACATAATATTGATCATAATCACGCATCCATTGTTTAAATTTAGTCTATTATACCATGACATTGAACCTTTAAGCTTAATATTAAGGTAAAGTAATATAAAAAAAAAATCTGCAAGTAGGCCCTCAATGGCTCTTTTACATGTCTTATATTCTTTTCTTTTGGATATGAACATTCTTTAAGTTGACCCGAAAATTATCTAGGCAATTTGTCCTCTGATGGGCCCTTTTAATAACACAAATTTTCGGCGTCATCGAGAGTCAACTAACTATTCAGATTCACGATCTTTTGTTATTTAAATAGCCTCGGGAGCAGGGCGAGCGAGTCTGAAAATATAGCATAAAACAATCAGCACCCTTCCTTCCAGTGAAGCCAGCGAAACTGTTTCAACTTTACAGAGGAAAGTTGCCAATGTACTCGTGTTTTAGACTGCCGACTCAAGTTTAAGTTAACTTTTGTAAGTGCTCTCGAACACGTTAATCGACCGAGAAACACTCCCGACTCACGTTTCTCGATGGCAGGGATTAATGACACGGTACCTGCCCTTTTGCCAAATCTTGTTTGTAAGTCGGGAATCTTTTGTTTGAAATCTACCAAGATTAATTTCGGTGCTCTCGGAATGAATTGCGGATAAACGATTAAGGAAAATATTTCACAAGTCGAATAGAATGTTCCTTAACATTACAACAACGGTTGATTTTAGTGTTATTATATAAAGCGCGAACGTGTATGTGTAGCATCTGTGGGTCACCTGCGCTAGTACCTGGTCGGAGGGTAATCAAGGGGCTAAGGGTACGGCATATGTCGTGAGCGCGCTCGTGTAAAGACGTCGCGCTTTGTGCAAGGCGGTGTGGGTATGGGTATGGTTATAGGGTAGTGTGGGCCCCAGGTGCGCGTAGTGTTTTTGTGCGGCCTTCCGGCGGCTGCGCGCGCACCTGCCGGCGCAGCTGCCGTCGCCAGCACGCGCCCGCGCCGGGCCCCTACCGCCTAGTAAGACTATCGCAGTCTTCACCTTATACTAGACAATGCGATTCTAATTAGCTCCGAACCAATTAGCAGCTTAGCCACCAATAGGAATGCTTATAATATCATCGAAATAGAAATACATGGACTCGCTTTGAAGCTCAGCAAGACACATCGTTGCGCGATCACTGCTGACTTTACAAATACGACTAGAACATTTTATGATGATCGTCATTGCAATCATTTTGTCTCGACTTCTCCTGAAAAACATTTTAGAATGGCACTCACAATGTCTCACTGTTACATACGTTATTTGAATTGTAACAATTGCACTTTTTTGATACCGGTTTGCACAGGTAAAGTCTATTGACTCGGCTTATACTGAATTATGTTTTCTAACAATGGAGAAGTACAACGAAACGACGAGAACAGCTGATTGGGACAAAAAACTACGGTTGCTGATCAAAACTCGCGGCTTCCTTCCCTAAACTACGGTCAGTTAGCGCATCTTTTTTGCTCAACTATTCAGGTATGGTCGTCTCTGGTAATATTTTAAACCGATTTAATCAAGAGCGATGTAGCACATTCCAATTACAACAGAGCTTAGCCAGTCCCCAAACATTGCCGGGGAGCAAAGCAGATTAGTTTGTTGAGGAACGGGGCGTAGAGAGATTGTGAAGTTTCTAGCTGCCTCGATAGATGTTTTAAAACTTCACCAGGGCGAGTCGATCCGATGGAGGATGCGGTATACGCCAACCATAGTTACGCAACACTCAAACTTGTTGGCTCCTCGTAAACTACGTTTATAGCTTAATAGAGTTAATTCCGACAACGCTTTAGTTTAGGGTAACAAACAACCATAAAAAAAAATTTTAAAGAGTGGTATTTACGAGTACGATTTGCTTGAACTAATTTATTACATTACTTATACATTTTCTGACGTGAACTGATGTGCACGTCACATCAGTTCATTTTTAAATAATAATCGCTTAGCCCTTATTTATGGTGAACTTACACGTAACATAAAAGTAAGCTATATCTTTTAAAACATCCGTCCGATAAATAGATAAAAGGTTGAGATCCACCGCGGCAGCTGCACTCGCATCTGCTCCATCCCGAGCACCACGTGGGCCAAATATCGCCACAATAAAAAACATTCCGAAATAACTGTAAGTACCTACCTCCTCCCAGCAGATGATATTATAAGCTTCTCTGCATCTGCTCAAGTTCAGGACAATTATGTCGGCGCCGTTCAACAGAGTAACATTTATTTAGCTAAGTTTAATTATACGCTTACCTCTCGCAATTCCTTTATCTTGGCGCCTGCTTTGCCGATCACGCAACCTGCTCGACTCTGATGAATCAGTAGACGAACGTCGAGGTCGTCATCGCTGTTTGCTCCCTTAGGCGGTCCACTCGCCTGATAACAAAAAAATGTTTACAGTAGCCGTTTTATTTTAGTTACGGGAATGTTTAGGAGACAAACGGAAAACAAGTGAAACTTACGTCAGCTAAATTCGGGAGAATATCTCTTACAATATCCAAAACCGTGTCCACTTCCGGAGCTGCTATGGAGAGCACCCTGGAAAAAGGTCATAGTTAATAATTTGCCAGACAAGACGTGTCTGACATCACAACACAATAACTAAATAACGTATAAATCAACGGTCAGGGAGGTCTGTTTGCCGGGCGGGATCTGCATGGGAAGCATGATGGCGATGAAGTAGTGATGGCGAACAACGCGCGGGAAAACAGATCGGTCGGAATAGTCCTGTGCGGAGAAAAGTATCGAGTGATGGGAGTCCTAGGGAGCGCTCGTCGAGTAATTTAGTGTGACGGGAGAACGCCGCGCGCTCGACAGAGTCGGGGGCGTTCGGTGTGAGAGTGCAACGTCCTGCGGAGTGTAATGATAGGGACGGGTGGTCGAGACGGGATGAAGCACCTAGCGCCGGGTGATGGCGGTCCAAACACGATCCGACACCTGACTGTTGACGGGCAGGGCGCAAGCGCCGCTCAACTCGGGCATTATAAACTTTGTTGAGAGTAGATGTTGACGTAATAGTTTACCGTTCGGGGCCGGGGCAATCTGGGACTGTTATAGAGGCTTTGAACTGCGTGGCGGGGCGGCGGGTGCGGGGCAGCGGCGTCCGGCGGGGCGGGACCGGCAACCAAGACTCGCTGTAGCGGCGCACCGACCGTCTCAGGGCGCCCGGGCGCGCGACCCGAGGCTACAGCCTGCGGTCGTGCGCCAGGGCGCCGGGAGTCGGCCGGTGCGCCGCCAGAACGCCACGGAGGCGTTTCGGGGGCGCTAAAACCTGTAACTGGCTGCCGGGGGGTTATTCTGTCTACAGCCTACGGACGGGCCGCTGGCGCAACCCCGATGGCCGTATCGACCACGGGGATGCGTTCTTCTTTAATCTCAGATTCCACTTTAAATAAGAAGGGTGATGTTCGCATTCGAGGCGAGTCGTGAGAGTTCAAAATGCGAACATCACCAGAACGGTTAGGAGACATGGGTCTGGTGGGTATTTTTCTCTCGGTATATGTTTACCCATTGGACGGTTCGGTAACATTATTAGCAGTGATTGTTTAGAATGTTATCAGACCTGTGGTGAAAAAATGTGATTTATATAATTTTATTACGTTACATTTTCTTACACTACAAATATGTACTTGAAAATACAACCTCGTGTCATATGGATGGACATAATATTACGATACAGCGTTCATACCCGTTTTTTACTACCTGTTCGTAAAATAAATAATAATGAGAATAAAACACAAAATAAAACAGTGATCGCAAAAAAAATAACGAGAAAGAGTATAATACACCTGTATTTTTGTATCGCGCTAACTATTCAGATGCTAAATGACATTTTTACACTAAATATACCTCAGTTTCGAACTTGCTATATTTTGCTCTATTAGGTACTGACCTGGGTTCTCAGCCTTGATATATTGGTTCCTCCTTTGCCGATGATCGAGCCAGCCACCTGCCATACAATCGTATTTAGTAAATCATCAATGGTAACCATTTTATGGCAATAGAAAGTGATGGCTCAGAAAATTTTTAAGTGTTCACTAAACATTATACAAGCTTTTACAGAAATATATGATAAATTATCATTCTACATATGTTGCAAGCCACATTGCAAGCTCTTTGTTCAATGTTCATGCTCGCTCATCTCAGTCGAAACTCCGTTAAACAATTTAGCATGTAAAATATTATACAAGCTTTTACAGAAATATATGATAAATTATCATTCTACATATGTTGCAAGCCAGATTGCAAGCTCTTTGTTCAATGTTCATGCTCGCTCATTTCAGTCGAAACTCCGTTAAACAATTTAGCATGTAAAATATTATACAAGCTTTTACAGAAATATATGATAAATTATCATTCTACATATGTTGCAAGCCAGATTGCAAGCTCTTTGTTCAATGTTCATGCTCACTCATCTCAGTCGAAACGCCGTTGAACAATTTAGCATGTAAAATAATTGCATCAAGTTGATGCATTCTAATGGCAGTTCTACAAGTGCCTTAGGTGTGTGAGAATTTCAGAAAGTTGCAAATGCTTCGTCTTCGTTGTAAGCAAAACACAGCCGCAATAAAGTAAGGCCTTTGTGCACATCTAGTTAGATTCTCGACTTATAATCATTTCTACACTCTTTGATTGACCGAGAAAAGTGATTAAGTCGACTGGTGGGCGTTTTGTATGCTTATAACTCGAGGTAGGAATCGATTATCGGATCTTTATGAAAGGTTATTAGAAAATAGTTTAGACTAATTACATTTTAAAGTTCTACAATGAGGAGAATCGACTGAGGGTTTATGTGTGTGGAGGAATTGGCGTGGTCGAGTGCAAACTACCAAGGAAATTCCATTAAAATGTAACAAAAGTTAGCATTTCATCGCGTGTTTATTTATTTATGATGCAAACGTAAGTGTTAATTTTGCTCTAGATAAGTAATACTTTGACCCTTAGATATATTGACACTTAAATTTGCACCATCAATAAGAAAACGAGCGATATATTGGTAACTTACGTTACATTCTGCCATAGAATTGCCCACCAGTAGGTATATTAGAGATTCTTAACGTCGTGAGGGTTTCCATACTCGTGGGGACTAAAAATCTGTAGAGTAATGTGGACATAATATGGACATTCGGTAGTAGTTAAAACTCACCTTGCTAGGTATGAGGAAGGTGACCTCGTCGTCGGGCTGACGCTGCCGCTTCATGGCGGGGCCATCGTCGCCGTACGCGTCCCTTTTCATCGCGATGGTATCTGAACATAAGTTCGATTATTCAAATGGGTCCAAAGGTTACCTATCAAAACTCCGAATTTACTTTCTTCAGATGTATCAAAATCCGGAATTAAGCAAGGTTTTCTTCTGTGTGTGGGAAACACATGCATAGCCCTATGCCGACATTTCACACATGAAACGTGGTATTAATAAGGACATTTGCCATTTTTCGAGCCCAGTTTTATTTTTACGAACATAAAAGAAAATTAAATTATCTCATATTTAATCTATAGTCAAGTAAGAAAAATAATTAATACGATGAAGAATATAATATATTAAGATCACAGCAGTAGTAATAGTACATTACATAACTAGGGTGGTAATACAAAGAAAGGCAGAGATCGCAGAAGTTTGCGGCCCGAGCTGCAAGCGAGGGACGTAAATATGCGATCGAGGGCTTTCTTTATTACCTCCCGTGTTGTGTACATCATTTTATGTCTACACTTGGCCAGAAAGCGGCTTTTTCCGTACGCGCAGCGTGCGGAAAAAGT
The DNA here is from genome assembly GCA_947034925.1 of Eudemis profundana. Taxonomy (NCBI): domain Eukaryota; kingdom Metazoa; phylum Arthropoda; class Insecta; order Lepidoptera; family Tortricidae; genus Eudemis; species Eudemis profundana. The sequence continues at coordinate 11,269,949 of OX344811.1, forward strand.
CACTTTATGGCCAAGTGTGGCATAAAATAATTTTTACTGGGAATAGTCATCAAAATGCCGGTTTAAATACTAATTTAATCGAACTTGAGGACAGTTGCATATTGGCGATTTCAATTCGACACATGCAATTATGCATACATAACCTATATCTGCGAAGGCATATGTAATGTACACAGTTACCGGCAAATAATTAAAACGTAGATTGTACTCCTCAGACTGAACAACAATTTGTTCAGCGACATTTCATAATAACTTAGGTTTAATTTTTAGTAAGTACACTTTAAAGTTTATTTGAAACCGCAATGTATTGCGATGTTTTTTTATGTTTGTAGCGTGACAAGCGACGTCAATTAGACTGATGTTAACGTACAGTCAGCTGCAGAGATAAGTATGCCTCCTGCAATACTACGAATAGTACGAATGTATGGCAGGGCGGCTACTTATCTCTGGAGTTGACTGAAAATAGGTACTATTTAATTTGTATGAAAAAGATAAAATCTAAAGATTACATAATTGTTTAAAGTTGTTGAACGAGTTTTATTGTTTGATGACATTTTAATTATCTGCTCCTGTTACAGGCAACACCTGGTACCTATAATTTTTACAAAATTCGGTTACAGTCAAATTTCCAATACTAACGAAAATATACAACTAGAATATTAAGGGTTACAGAAAAAATACTTCAAGCCATGGGAATTTTAAAACATATATAAAAACAGTTTCAGAACAACGATAGGTTTAACGCTAGTTTTAACTAAAACCAGTAATGGATTCTCAATACCTTTTCGCTAGGGTTCCCTATTTCTTCGCACTTTCCCTTGATATATGTTAATTTGTACAGTTTCTGTCACGAAGTATAATAGACCGTGTTCAATTGTGTCCAATGTCCCTTACATCAATTTTATCGAACCTACGGTCGATTACGTGTTCTTTCATCGCAATCGAAGTGTAAATTGTATGTCTATCGCGAGACTAAAACCCGCTATGACACAGGTTTCAGGTTCTTATTTTTTAACAATGCACTATTACTGAAAGGCTCACAAAACTAAGCATTACCTTACTTATTGTGTAAATAAAAATGCCTAGGCACCTCTATCTAAGATCAAAATAGAACACGAACCAAGCGCAAGTGCACAATGATCGTAAAATATTGGTAGGGAAAGTGCCGTGTGGAATTCGTTTACATGGAAGATGAAAATAGAGCTATTAACTGGCGGTGGCTGTTCTAAATCAGCACGTTATGGACTGGGGAGTAATTCACATTTTCTTCGTTCGACGCTGCGCCATGCACATTATATTTTATCACTGGACCATTATAGACTAACTTACATTTTACTAAAGGGTTACTCAATAGCGAAATTATATTTTCATCACGCTTGCTCGTAAAGGGTGTTATAACACGCGGGCTTATAGACCAGCTCGAGCCGATTTACCTCCCGTGGGTTATAAAAATCCTCCCACGGGAGGAAAAACTATAGTAGGTTAGCGATTTTTAACACTATTCCAAATTTCAAATCGATAGCAGCAGTAGTTCCTGAAATATCTGGAGGGCTGTGACAGACAGACAGAGTCGCACCATAAAAAAAAAAAATTACCATTTTAGAACGGAACCCTAAAAATAGTATTCTTGAAGAAAAAAGAAAAGCCGTGTTCCGTATGGTTTACCCTATGTATGCATAGTTTATCTCACGCCGCAAACGTATCAGTGGGTAAGCAGTAGGAAATTTGGCTTATTTTTATGTCATGGCAATGTGCTCAAATATCATAATCTGGGTCATCCAGTGGGAATTAGGTTGTATGGACGCGCTAGTCTCTACTTTCGACAAATAGCCGAGCTGAATAGCATGGCTGCAGTACTCGAGTCAAGAGTCCCCCGCTCGACTGTTGCGGGCTGTTCAGTGTATTCACGTACGAGTGCCTTATTATAATAAGAGTGCCGCCATCAACTACGGCGAATACCAACCAAATATACAAAGAATATTTTGTGCACTAAATAAGTAGATGTACAGGATCTCGTAAAAAAATACACAATATTTTCTCGAATGTAAATTCGTTGCTGGATGGGACAGTCATGCAATCAGAGACGGATCAAAGGATATTATTACCGAAGTTGAAATAGACAAATTCGTGTCGGTATACAGTATGTAACCAAACTTAAGCAAAGAAATGTACCACGCAATTGTTAGATCGTAAATATGACAACGATACCTGATTTATTAATATGCAGTCATTTTTACCGCTGGCAAAAAAAAACAATATCAAATAATTTTGTGTAAGTGTGTATGTGCATTTATGCTTTAACGAAAACAGAAATTAACGACATCATAGTTGAAATGCGATAATCTGAAGTACGTTGTGCTGATATGTTTGTTATGTTTAGTTGGTTTACGATAAGACAATGACGTTTAGATTGTTTACATCCACATGCTGTTTCAAAATCATCTGCAAATAACAGGTACTTAACAATTTTTTTTATTCATTCTAAAAAAAACTGCTGTAACAGTTATACTAACTATGGCATTACACTATACTTCATATCGACGTTGGCCAGCTTACAGCTTTGCTTTACGATCAGATACGTACTGTATAAATGCCCGCAATTGTACCGATAATGCTCTCCTATTTATTATTTCTACCAGATTTTTCCTGCGCTATGGATATTTTTATTTAAGTTAAATAGGCAAGTAAATTTAAGAGGCTAATTGAGATCAAAATTTTAAGTAGATGCTATATCAATGAACTTTTCCGCAGCTTCGCCCCCTCAGCAAGGATATTTAGCGTACTGACCTGACCTCGGAAACAATATTTATCCGGAATAAAAAGTAGCCCAGGGGTTCGCAATCTTTTTCAGTCCGTGGCGCACTTACAAATTTAGTAATTCGTCACGGCGCGCTACCCTAGTTCGCTCAAAATAGGTATTGATTGTTGCTTTATAGGTACCCGCGAATCTTTGTGGTTTTAGATAATGATAAAGGATCTACTCACAGCGCTCCTCTTTACTTTCTACGGCGCACCAGGGCGCCGCGGCGCACACTTTGGGAACCCCTGAAGTAGCCCATGAACTCTCCAGTTCTCAAACAGTTCTATGTAAAATACGTTTTTAAATACCAAATATGAAGTTAATCCAAACAAGGAAATTTGGTAAAAATCAACTTGAGAATGCAAGTCCGCTGTAACAAGTGAAATTAGTGAAATCACGTTTTAAAAAACCCTGCAATATTCATTGGATGAATTTATTGATTCTAAAAAACCCCCATTCAAATCGGTCCATGCGTTGGAAAAATGAACAGATGTTTTGCGCGCAGGGAAAAAGAGGGCTAAAGCCGACTTTAGCATTTGTAATATTAATAAGGATTCCGATGATAATAAAGGGATAATTATTATCGGACGGGGCTGGGGCCCGTTTAACCGGTTAATTAGTGTGCTAGAGACAACTGGGACAGGATGCAGGACGCGGCGGCCCGGCGGCGCCTGGCTGCTATCGATCCCGCTACCTTAATTACTGATTGATTACTACCCTACATTATGTATGTACTATCTATAATATAATAATGTTATTTAGATACTGCTTAACCTTCTGACTTAACTGTATTACACTTGGACTATATCCTATCCTACTAATATTATAAATGCGCAAGTTTGTGAAGATGTTTGGATGTTTTCTAAATAACGCGGTAACAATTGAATGGGTTGAGATGAAATTTGGCACACAATTAGACAAACTGCTAGATTGAAACTTAGGATAGGTACTTTATACAGGGTGTCCCATAACTGACACGTCACAGTGGCACTGGAGGTAGACCAGGTCAAGAGGTACCAATCCAACTTAACATGGCCCCAGTAAAAGTGGCACGGTTTTTGAGTTATTTTCGAATTAAAGTTTTTCATGAATTTTGACATTATTAGTGCCAGTGTGCACTCGGAAAGGTGTCAAGGTTAGTTTTTTTTATGTGTACGGTAACATGAATTGTTAATTAAGGTTACAGAAACGGTATTTTATCCAAAAACTAAGTAAAATTGAAAAAAATACTAGTTTGATCTTGAATTAATTCACAGAGCGAAACATTAATTTCGACTTTAACCACCAGTAGTGAAAAAAAAAAACCGGTCAAGTGCGAGTCGGACTCGCGCACCGAGGGTTCCGTACAAACTCGTAAGTAGATACGTGAATAGTTCAAGAAAAACTGTATGGCGGTATGTGTTACGTTTTTTGAATTTTTTAAAAAAATGATGGAAGTTAGGAAAACCGTTATATGTTTTGTGTAATATTTAGGATTATATTAATAATTGGTAATTATTACAGATTTTTCGGTTCAGTAACTTCGAAGATAATAGGGGGAATGGTATTTTTTTTTTAACATTTTTTATCCTAAATCAAAAAGTACACGATTTAAAAAATTAATATAAAATGGTTTTGGAATCTATAAATGAAGCCCTTTCATTTGATACCCCACTTGATATAATAGCCCAACTTTAAATTTTCGACCTCCCATTTCGGCCCCCATTAAAAAAAGTAAAAAACGTATAAGATTTTTTTGATGTCCAGTAGGGTCGGGTTAGCGACTTTTAAAACTATTCCAAATTTCAAATCTATAGCAGCAGTAGTTCCTGTGATATCTGGGTGTGACAGACGGACAGACAGACAGACAGAGTCGCACCATAAGGGTTCCTTTTTTACCATTTTGGTACGGAACCCTAATTACGGTCGGCGGGTCATGTTAAGTTGGTTTGGTTCCTCTTGACCTGGTCTACCTCCAGTGTCATTGTGACGTGTCAGTTATGGGACACCCTGTATAAGTAAAGACTAAAGAGTTCTCTTGCAACAATAACGAAAATAAAGCACGCGAAGCCGTGGATAAATGCTGGTTTATTATATTTCGAGTAAAGTGGGGATATTTGTAGCAAACTTTGTGCCTAATATTGCATAATTAAATTTAAAACAAAGGGCAGATCATTTTTTTTTATTAGGTAACATAGGAGGCTGTATAAAGAGGGAACGCATTTGGTTCTAATTTCTCGAGAGCTTTGTTTTCGTTGGACTTTTGCATTCGCGGACGGAGAAATCAAGAAAAAAAAACCTACTACACGACTTTTTAGAAGAAAAGCTTGTGCAGATCTAATAGTCTACCTTCTTCCTAGCGCCTTTTCCCGTTTCTTTTGGGCTACGCTTCGACTATGATCCCAAATTCGGATAGACGAGGCACCCTAAAAATAATTCCCACGCTTGCTCCGCCCATCACCCCCGTCAGCCCGCCACCCTCTAGCGAAACTCGTACGCAATGCCCGTGCGCCGCGAGTATCTATCATTATGGAACGTTGCAGTAAGAACAAAGAACGAATAGAGCTATTTTTTATTATGTGGTGAATAGTAAGATTAAGTCCACCTAATGTACGATAAGTTTTCTTTTGTGCAATTAAGTTGAAATAAATAAATAAAATAGTAGTGGTGAATAAAAATCTTTGTGTTTGAAAAGAATAATTGTAACGTTTTATTTGTATTGTAACGTTGTGAATTAAAAAAAAATTTACATGTATAATTTAAGCGTTATCGCTTTACGCTATGAATGAATTAATACATTTCATCATATGTGTTAGTACTTACAAATAAACTTAAACAACTAACGTTAGTACCTATTACAATGGATTATGTCAATTCATTTCATTATTGTTTTTGTATTTAACAGGAACTTTTCATTTTAATTGAAATAAAACGAAAGAAAATTACAAATTAAATTAAAAACTAAGTACTAAACTCAAAACCTAAAGTAGAAAAAATATAAAGTGAAAATTAAAATATACCTACCGGAAACTAAAATAGATCAAAAAAATTCCACTCCTTTGGCATGGTTTCATTAATTAATTAATTATTTGTAATTATTAAAATTTTAAATAACAATAAACAAGTTTAAAAATAAATTATAATTAATTTACCTTAAAATCTATTTATTTATTTGACTGCGACAGGACATGGAGTTTGATGCTATAATACGCTTTTAAAACTGGCTGAAATCGATAACTCTTCGTACGAGAGTTGGGGGACTGTCATCATTCTTTTCTTCGTATTGTATAGGTTCCGTTTTTTGTTTTCGTTTTTTGGGGGTTTCCTCTGAACTAGATGTTAGCGGATGGTGGGTTGTGGTTTGTTTGTTATCTCGTATCAATTTATTTCTTGGGTGCCTTGGATCTACCAATTCTGGCAGAAGGCAATCCATGTAAAATGATACAAGTTTTGGCTCCATTTCGGTACGCCAAAAGTTATCGTCTTTCTCTAACATTTCTATTTTAAATTTTTTGTCTCCATACCACACTGCAAACAAACATCGTGATTTTTTGGCAATATGCATTTGACCTTGTGCTTGGTAAAACCAGTCCGATTTTTTGTTTATTATAACCTGTAATGTAAATGGAATAAATAACTTACACAAATATACGCGAGCTCGTGGTTAATTTAACTTATAAGTCGGAATAATTTGAAAATTCGTAATAAATTTATTGATAGTGTTGATTTGTTTTAGTGAAAATAATAAGATCAAAACTTACTTGACCGTTTTTACATTTCTTCCAAAAATGCATTTTGTTTTTGTCGATCGCAGCATCAATGTCACCCATTTTAAATGGAGCAATTGGACATTTTATTTCCACTACCATATCGCCAGCAATGCCATCGGGGGTAGCTCCTAGGAAACTATGTTTTTCATCAATAAACAGGCCACATTTGTTTATTGTTATGCCCTTGAGATTACACAGCTGCTCGAGAGCCACTGTTTCATATTCTCTTCCGTGTTGGATGGAGCTCACGTTGTCTAATGATTTGGAGTATAACATGTTCTTTACCATGTTTCGGCAGCTGTGGTTCTTTCGCCTCTTAATAACTTTTCCAAAATTTGAAGCTGTCAAAAGGTTTCTTCTAAGCTCGAGCCATTGGCCACATTCACTTTGTAAAATGGTTTGTTTCTGAATGTAATTTCGCTCTTCATCAGACTTTTCTAAATTCTTTAAAAAAGCCTCTTTATCCATATTAAAAGTCACTGGATCTTTGTCTGGCTGCTCCGCGTTTTCACCATAGTTCAAATCTATTGATTTTAGCACGTTCAAATGACGTTTTTTTTTCCTTATCATTTGTCTATTTCTTTCCCTCTTTAGGCAAACTTTTTCATCATATTTTTTCAACGTTATGCTGGGTGACTTTTGGTGTGTATTTCGGAGAACTGTTGAAAGAAGCTTACCGGTATTAAAGGATATGACAGCACCTGAGCACCTCGTTTGGTAGCCACGCCTTTGTGTGTAATTTATTCGTTTACCACCTACTAATTTGGCAATTACTCCGTTAAATTGTTCAACAACATTACTGTCAACATTTTCAATAAGGCTTCTTGAGTGAGAAGCTACATTGGCTGCCAAGGTTTTGACTCTTTGCCATAAGCTGGTAGTATTAAATTCAGTAACTTTTTGCTCAGTGAGAGAACATATATTTTTTTGGCATTTACTGTGGTTTCCAAAAGCATGATATACTGAATTGTTTATATTGGCATGTAAATTTTCGTAGTTTTTTTCTTCGGCTTCGAGTTTGATAGCGTCACATATATATTTGCGAGCAGACAGAACTTTACCCTTTGTTATCGATTTTCTATCTTTTAATGGATATCGCGTATCAGTAATTAGCTTCTGCATATTATTACAAAATCTTCGCAAAATATGATTTCTGCAGTTTAGTTTTTCTACTGTCACGTTTGAATAAGGCCGGGAATCGATAATTTTGGCGTAGGTACTGCTGTCGCCATCGGCTATAAATCTTTGATAAATAATATTATGCATTTCTATCGACCTCTTAAATCCTTCTGCAATAATTGTCGATTCCATTGCTGTAGAAGGACCTTCAAAGTTTTTATAGCAAGGATGCTCCTTTGGTGTGCTGCCATTCCTTTGACAGATGCAACAATATTTATTTTTTACTGCCATGTATAGTACTTTTCCCGTACGCCTACCAATTATAGCTGCGCATCCTGAGCTTGCTGCATAATTGGTTTGGTACGATCGCTTACTCCAGCAACCGTCGACTATAACATCTATCATAGCTACACCATCTTTACTTATTCTGCCTTCTTTTATGGCAGCTTCTCTTTCAGCTTGTCCAGCTTTTAACATCTCTGCATATGCTGTAGATTCCCATGCATCTGATATTAGATTTTGAATTTTCGCGTAAGCGTTGGTTCCAATATCTGGTAAATCAACAGCAGCTGTCAGCTGTTGCAACTGAGCGTGTCCGCCACCACTTGCCATCACTCCGGATACAGCGTTTTTGTTTATATCCTGGTCTGTTGTTTCAACCTGAAATTTTTTTTTGCACAAGGTGCACTCTAGATTGAGCCGGGAATACAATCCTTTTTTACATTCTGATATTATTTCGATACAATGAAATCCACAGTTAAAGAGTGAACTGTGATTAGCTACAGCTTTCAATTTATCAAAAAAACTTTGAATATTAACTATACGCCTTCCTGTAACCTTTGTGCATTCCTGAAATAAATATAAGATGATAATATGAATCATGAAATTGTTACAATAAGATAACAAATAAAATAAAAACAAATACTTACAACGTCATTGTAGGTTTCAACTTCATATGGACACTTTTCTTCTACATCCATGGATGTGTCTTTGATTAAATTTGAAATTTTTGACTGAAAACAAAAATGAAGTTTACATATTTTTTGTTATCAAAATACCTACAGTCTCAACAAGAAATATACCTACAAGTATTATAATATACTCGTAGGTGGACGTTTTCTGACTGAAATGATAATATAACTCCACCATCTCCACCAAAATTATGTAAATTTCTAAAACAGCAGGCTCATAGGGATGACGACTGGGTTCAGTTAAAACTATATAATTCTATTTAGTCCGTCAGTTAGATTATGAAAAAATATTAGACACATATTTTTTGGTTTATTAAAATATTAAAAATCGACAAAGTTATAGATCATCAAACTTCTGGAGTGGAGGCTTGTGATGTCACTCCTAGGTGAAAATTGTACCAAGGAGTGACGTCACTCGAAACTTCTAAGCACTCTATCCTCGTCATTTTTTGTTTGTCAAACAAAAGAAAGAATACGTATACAATATTTTTAATAATAACTCACGGACTAAACGATTTTTAGTCGTCTAGCCCATGATTGTAGCAACCAGCTATTTCCGATACCATCAAAGCCATCATGTTATTTTTTTGGCCTATACAAAGGCTGACGAAATGAACACGATGGCAATTGCGAGGGCTATAGACAAAAAGCCTGCTGGTACAATTTTTTGCAAAAAAAGGGTCGCTGTACCTGTTCATTTTTATTAGTAAGGCGTACTAATACTACTAATAGACAGTACGTACCTTTTTGTTTCTTCTGTTAGTTACATCACTTTGACAAGGTGCGTTTTCCTTATCATGGTCACTCTGTCTTTTTTTATTCGTCTTGTCCTAAAACAATTCATTTAGGTATTTTCACTGAGTATCGTCTTAGGCAGATTCTAAATTTGATTAGTTTAGGTAATAAATATTAGGTACTCAAGTAAAGTAGGTACATACCTTTTTTGATTCGTTTTCTCCAAATTCTTTTTTCGGTCTAGATAGTTTTTGCTTAGATACAATGACACCTGCAGCGGCCGACGAGACTGAAGGCAGATTGTTATGTTCATCTAAACATATCTTTTCTTCGGAAGTGTCAAATCTAAAGTAATAAAAATACATATATTTAAATTTTTATTTCAAAGGCATTCCAAATGCCAGGTATATTGCATATGGGCTATCGGCCACTTACCGAATTGTCCGGACAGTATGGTCCAAATCTAAAACGGTCAATGGCGGCTCCGTTAGTTTTTGTTCTTCCGTGCCCGGTCTGCTTTCATTTACGGAATTATTACTTTCATTCAACTGTTTGTCTATTTCATTATTATGACTCAAATTTGTCTCTGAAACATAACAAGCATTATAAAGTAGGTAGGTACCTCGGTAGGTAACAGTCTATTTCTTTGTGTATTATAAAAAAAAGTATTTTGTTTACCTTTTTTCAAATCAACCTAAATAAATATACTACCTATAGACTCGACGACAATTAATTAACGATTAGGTACTTACTAGGTTTGCTTCTCATGTGACTTTTTTTTCTCTGAGATTCTATAAATTTTCTTTTGCTTCTTTTTATCTTGTTTGATTTCGCGCCCATCACGTAGGAACTAAATGTAGGTACAAAAATTTCTAAACCGAACAAACTATTTAACACATTCACAGCACTTATTATTATCACGTAATTAGCTAGTATTAAATGTACCAATAGTCCGATTTTTTTTAATACTAATTACGTTAGCGGGATTTCAACGCAAGCACAATTCTGGCACACATCCGTCGTCGGCAAGAATCACAGACTACTGAAGGCGGAACCTTGAATGAGATAGCATCAATTACTTCCGCGCGTAAAAAAAGAGACAAAAGTTAGTGGTGACGCTAATAAAAACAAAGGCGTATGCGACATAGGTCCCGCAGGTAAAAAATCAGTCATAGAAAGTAAACTACGCAAGTAAATGAAATGATGTCTCCCCGTTGGCTAGATGAATAGCATTACTGTCGTTTCTGAAAATTTCGAAGTATAAAAGCTTATGGTTTCGGAGTAATTTGCTAAATAAAAAAATTATTGGATACTACTTTGGAATGAAAACCTATCGAGAAAATTTTCACCAATCATGTTTTCCTGTCCCTGTTCGTTAGAATATATAATGAAAAATAACGTACTAAAACTTCATTCGCCTAGTTTATCTACTTTGCTTACAATGTGGAAAGAAAAACTGCCAAAAATTCGAATGCCTCGTCTTAATACCACGGAGAGCCATCCGACTTCCGCAACCCTTCCCTGTTCCCTGTGATAGGGAAAACAGACAGACGGAATCCTAGTTACAAATTATGTAACCTCAATGTCCTCACGATCCGGAAAAAATCCGCATTTTCCCTAAACAGCTCGTTTTTTTCGAAAAAATAACACAACCAAAATTTCTGTAGCTATTTTAACGAAAAATAAGGTTTTGACTTTCATTTTCGTATCTCACTCATGCATGACCTACCACCATCATACCATCTTCATAAACCACCTGGAAGTGCCCAAACATTCCTATAACCAGTGATAAACTTTGAACTACAGACAGGGGTCGAAAGAGGCCCGAAATATTAGTGTAATATTACCTACGGTGGGTGTCTTACCGTTTCGGTTTAAGAGCTTGGCTGACACATTGCCCTATCCATATAGACGAAGCATTAATAAATGATCATTACATGATTTTATTCTTCCGAAAATATCAGAAAGAAACGGAAAAAACTAATATTTCGAATAAATACGAAGACAATCATTACATTTTTTCCGGAATTTTCAACGCTACACGGGACCCCTCGATCCCGTTGTCCATCCATAAAGCCACTAGGCCACCAACCTAACATTTTCGTCTATCTAGGATGTACCTAAAATTACAGGGGCACTGAGCAGAAACTGTAGTTTTCACGTCAAAATATAATTCAAAATATAGGAAATTCAAAAGTAGCCGCATTTATATTATTAAAGTAGGTATTATTTCCGCTAGCGTGTGCGTTATGCACACGACTGCAGTCCGCCGCAGTTTTGAACACATTTCCCTTATGATCGAGTTGGAAAATATAAATTCGCTGCACAGTCAAACTTAACATTGTTCTTAATTTTTAAGATTCCGCTTTCCTCAATTGGTCAAGATATTAATAAAAGTAAACGTTTCTCTGAAGTGATATCTCATTTTGATTTATTTGGTACAGCTAAAGCATATATTTAGACAGTTATTATTTCTAGCACGGCAAAGTTAGTACGTCTTTAAAATGTAACACAGGACAGAATCTTCATTTTCATTGCGCACCCAGACCAAATGTCGGTCACAGTTTCGGTCTAAGGCAATAAGATTAAGTCTATTTATTCTACATACGATTCTGCCTTTAATCCAGTGGGTCTAACAGTAGAAAACAGAAATGTTTTTATAAGAACGTAAGTAAGATGTATCCTTAAGGAAGGACCTCTGAACACGGCTTAAATCAAATAAATATATTGGAAGCGAGTTTGAATTTCATGACGGGAATGCTTGTAACTTTGTACTTCAAATTTATACTGTTATTTTCTCATGAAATAAATTGAAATACTTGTGTCTCCTACTTCATATACAAATAAGATACTATCCCAATGCGCATAAACAAATTCTCGTGTAGAAGATAACAAATCCTTGAGGCAATTTCAGTGCCAGCGTATGGTAATAGGGCGTCTGCCGGCAGCAGGTGCCGGGGTCACTGACTCTTCGCAGGTGCGACTCGCAATTCGCGACCGCCCGAAAGGGTTACCAACATAAACACCAAAACCTGAAACTTTCTGTAATTTCCTGTACTCTACCAGTCACTCGACTAGTTTTGGGTACTTTTGACACGTTCAAAGTTGGAAAAGTTCTCAATCTGATAGGTATAATGGTGTGCTTCGTAACTATTAAGCTAACTACCATTTTTCACCAATGTCGCTCGGCTGAAATGTACATGCTTAGAAAGGAAACATAACCGTGTTCAAATTTTCGTCATGGCAAGCCTATCTATCTTCCAGAGACAGAGACTATCCGAAAATTAACAAAGCTGTCGAAAACACTAAAATTATTTCAATCGTATTTATAGTGTGTTAGCACTTTTGAATGTATAACTAAACATGAGAAAACACGCAGATGCTTCCGAACTCCGAACAGTTTTTACGTAAGATAGACACAGCAACCCTGTTTATGAATCAGGTAAAGGACGATTAAAAGCGTGTTATAAGGAGAGCGCAGAGAAGCCGGCGGCCCCAAGCCGCCGGCAGGTGTTCTTGCACAAAGACGATCCTCCGAAAAACGTGTAAAAAAAACTCGACCAGCCTTGATCAAAATGTCTCTCTACCAGCTGTCGCAAACATTTTTTGCTACGCTACAACTCGCCATGACTCTGCTTTACGGTAGGTACCGGGCACAGACGCATTCGAGACAAAGAATTTTTGATGCATGAAGACGAAAGAGGGCTGAAACGCATTAACTTAAATTCTCTCAAGAATATAACTTAAGATTTGATTTATGATTGTCCTTTATGCTCATTAATTTCTCATTTATGTGGCCCAATGTCCAAATTGTTGAAAGTTATACTTTACGTATACTAACGTGAGTTATCGGTATAATGCCAAGCTCTGGTAAACGGAAATGAAATTAGCGTTTCAGCTACCCCCTTTCGACAAGTCGACAAGCTTAATTGAACCCGACGTTAGTCTGTTTTCCGGGCCTTCCGCGAATTCTCTATGTGTAATTAATGAAACAAACTAAGTCGATAACTGAGCCGGTTTAGCTACACAATTTGGATGTATTTGATTTATGTATCTAATTGATTTTTCATCACACTTGCTCGAAAATGGTGTCATTACACGTAGGTTTTGCGGGCCGTAAATGAGCTATTACGCCCTAGGGCGTAATGGTTTTCTTTTTAAATTTGAAACGCTGGTTCTGTTTTACTCTTATTTGTCATGTTCAAAGGAAACGCCAACGTACTTTTTTAACTTTTATTACTGAAATATTTATTTAAAGAGAACTGTTATTGCAAATACATGTAAACACATATTTCTGTAACATTAATTAAATGTTTAAATAGTGCATTTCAGTATTTTGCAAAAATAAAAACACACATTTTAAGTTTTTACCGCTATGGTTTCCGAACGTGAGTTGACATTCGCATTGTCTATGGATAATGTCACTGTCAGTTTTACAATTTTATTTAGGTTAAGTAAGGTTATTTTAATCAGATTTCCTCACAAGTGTGATGAAAAACATTGTGTGTGCCACGGGCGGTAAAGGAATTACAAACTCGTGTTATTAAAGCCCTCGGCTTTGCCTCGGCCTTGTAACAAACACTCGTTTGTAATTCCTTACTTACCACCCTTGATACACAATGTACTATTAACCACATTTGAACTAAATTCAATTGTAGTGTAAAGATGTTTCCCGGTCATCTTACTTTTGCACGAATAGACAACTTGATTAAAAATTGCGGGCGGAATGGGTTTTTGCAGTTTCATAAAGTCCACATATTTTTTTTTAAATGTCTTCTTATGCATCGGTTAAAGAATAGTGAAATTTCTTTTGTTGGCTATCTAAACTACTTTTCGGGATGTAGCAATTTAGTTTCGTAGTAATCGTAGTACATTTCGTCTAGGTGCCTATTTGTAAGTTAACATTAAACTCATGTGAGGCGCGATAGATAATGGAGCCATTTCTTAAAATCCTAAACGTGACAAACTTTTTTTCCTGAAGTTTATTTCATACTTGATGTAGGTACCTACTCCTTCCCTTCATATGTGGCTTTCGAAAAGATAAACAAAAGCTAGAATGTAGGTATGCCAAGTTTAGAGGGAAAAGAAATAAACAATGCAAGATAAATAATGAGATGAGATCAACAAAGGTTTTCAGAATACTCACCTAAAAGTTATCAAGAGGATTGCAATGCAAGGCTGATCAGACCTAGAACAACGGACATGGGATCAATTAGTTTAATGCCAGTGGTTAAAATAGTCATTCCTAAAAGAAGTTATGCGTACATTTTATGCCGGAGCATGTCGTAATTGGGTCGGTATCGCGTGGGACATATTGCACCCGAGCTCGTCCGTCAGGGCAGGCTTACGCGAGGGAACTGGCATCGGCCGGAGGCCGCGCGGGCGTTAGTAGGCACCGGCGAGACTCCGGGGCGCCGACGGGACACATGCGCACTACCAGCCCCGTCGATAACCCCCGCCTCTCATTGTGGCCCGGAAACGACGACTTAACGAGTCACACCGCAAGACACCCTGAATATTCCATTTCTAACCAAGATGAGTTAGCTTAGCACACCTCGTGTCACCACAATATTGACGTGGTCCCAAAAGGTGACCTATGCCTGCGAGCCCCCAAAGCTTACCTTTTAATTCTGAATTATAGCGCTTAGGTATCTGGCGGTTCATCATCTTTCTTTTTCTTATTGCGAATTTTATGCCATCCAAGCTTCTTCCTCTTTGTTTAATTAAGGAATAGAAACACTGTATTTCGATAAAGAAACTTGGTATTGAGAAATTTCTCTCGTCTGTTGATCTGGACCTCAACCTATGTGACAATTCAAATACAATAAAACTAAATAAAGTTTTGTGTTGTGCTAGTTTTAGTCAATATTTCGGACACGACGTATAAGCGGCATACGACATGTACTTTAACAAATATTTGGACATTTGAGTGTAACTCGCATGCGACCAAGTCGTTAGCTGCCGATACCGTCGCTAATGCTCGCCTCTGAGTTCACTTAACAAATTGACCATAGCCATAGCGCATAAATGATTGTTGATTTGTATTGTTACAAGTCTAAGCAAAATTTATTTAAACCCTTAAAAGAAACATCCGTGTCGTATGAAAAGTCAATTCTATTTATTATATTACTTTGAACTCATATATCGGAGAAGATGGATTTTTAATATTTCAAACATATATTACCTACATCTTCTGTGCACAATATTTTCTTACAATTGCCAATACCTCCTGAATCTACTCATTCGGCATCATAGTATAACGACTTACTTAGAAAATGAATAAAGTGTTAAAATAATGTGCACAAATGTATAAAGAAATAACCGAACCGAACCCCGTTTTCAATCTAATAACCGGGTTTTTAGTTTTGTCAAAATTGTCGGTTATAACCGGTTTCCCGGTTTCGGATAAACCCGGTTTGCATTCCCTAATAGCTCCTTGGGAATATTAACATTTTATTACTATTAGTGACATATCATCTCCATCTCAGACAAAAATCGGCCAAGTTCGAGTCGGATTCGCACACGAAGAGTTCCGTACCAACTTCGAGCAAAAAAAAGCCAAAAAACGCGTTTATTGTATGGGGTTTCTATTTTAAACTTAATTTTGTTTTATTATTTGTTGTTATAGAGGCAATAGACATGTTGAGGACATATCAAGCATTTACCTATTATCATTATTAAAATCGAGCAAAAAGACGCCAAAAAACACGTTTCTTGTATATGGTTCCTTATACAAAAAACGTGTTTTTTATTTTTATTATTTGTTGTTGGAGCGACAATAAAAATACACATTCCGTGAATATATCAAGTCTATACCTATTATGAAAGGTATTAGCTGGACGGAAAAGCAAACGAATGATGATGTGCTGCAACTAATAGGCGAAAAGAGAATGTTACTGAAGAATATTGAGAATAGAAGAGGAAATATGTTGGGGCACCTGATACGACATGACAACTATATAAAAACTATAATTGAAGGCAAAATAGAAGGAAAAAGAGGCAGAGGAAGACCGAGGCGTGCGTTTGTGGATCAAGCTAAAGAGAAAATCAATGTGACGTCGTATCGGGAGCTCAGGATGGTAGCAGAAAAGAGAACGGAATGGCGATTACTCCACCGACAAGAGCAAGTCTCTTAAATTTATGATGATGATACCTATTATAGTTCAAAAACTACAGACCTGTGACGGGCGGACAGACGAACAGCGGAGGCTTAGTAATAAGTAATAAGGTTCCGTTGGCACCCTTTGGGTACGGAACCCTAAAAAGGCATTCTTCCTTACGTGTTTTAGGTCTTGAGATTAATGAACCCTACGTGACCAATGTCAATCTCCCTCTGATTTCTTTAGCTAAAATATTTTCTGCCCTTCGGCCGGAAAGCGTCACCTTGCCGGCCGCTGCGCTAAACGAAGATGTCTAAAAAAACATACACGACCCAAATGTTCGCATATCTCATAATATATTAATAATGGCGGTTAATATTGTTTAGTTATTTAAACGTCAATAACTAATAGCCCACAATGATGAGGCGACGGCCATCGAAGACAATTGTAACCTAGGCAACAAGATACCAACAAAAATGCATACGTACTAAAAATCATAACTTAGGTTGCTACTTGAATTTTGTTGCGACAAAGCAGCAGTTTGAGTTTTTGATAACTTCAGTAAAGTATTATTTATAAGACAACTGAAATTATATGTGTATAGTGTAAAGTTGTAAGGTTATTGACTATTAATTGATAAGTCAGATAATTTCATGCACCAATAGGTACTTTCTGTACAGACTCGACTAGTACGAATGCTACATTTTCTTTTTATGTCATAAGTGGCAAACGAGCAGAGGAGCTGCCTGATGGAAAGCCGTCAACGTCGCCCATGGATATCTGCACCACCAGGGGTGTTAGTTACCTATACGTTACCGATCTTTGAGAGCCCTGTTTACTGGTACAATGGCGGAGTCATGATCATGAGACATGACCAAATTCGGCTTCCACAAGTCCACTATGTGCAATCATGAAGTCCATTAAGATTAAATTATTATAAATATTTTATATGAAGAGATTTTTTTTTAATTATATGCCTCTCGCATAGAGATGTGCCATTCCCGGGAATATTCCCCATACAAGTGGGGAATATTCCCGGGAACGGAACATCTCTACTCTCGCAGGATTTGAACCTGCGCCTTCAAATATTAATACAGCGGCCGAGAAGTAGCCTCGTAACTACATATATATGTAACCCCATTTTACGCCGAGGTATGTATAGTGCTTTTCTCAAATATGCAATGAAATAAATTGAAAACAATCCAAAAAGTCTGCAATTAATGTAATACTGAACGGCTCTAAATTACTTTGGTCAGCAAATTAAGTATTTGAGCTGCATTAAGCGACCTACGGTTAATCAAATTTTGGTAAGCATTCAGTAGGTAAGCAAAATATTTCATTTTGTCCATCAAAAAAAGGGGGCAATAAAACCTAACTGGTCGTCATTCACAAAATGGGCGCAACTATTCTGCCGCCAATCGTGTGCGTATTTTGTCAACATATTGTGTAATGGGCATAAATTAGATACCCATAAAAAAAATTAAGCATACTATACAAACGCACAAACCGCAAAACGCATAAGCCTGTTTTTCTTAGTAGTTAGCTTTATTCACAACATTGCTATTACAGTTTTTTTTTTATTTTGGACAGTAAGTGGGGTATGTTGTGATCGCTCTTCAGTAATAATCGTACCTAAAAGTAATTAAAATCATCAATATTATGGCTTGATAAATGTATGACATTTGCAATTATTACTGCAGTCCGTGTCCGATTCATATTCGGGAATAAGTCGTATCCTTTCTTCGACGCTTTTATCATTACTCGCATCACTAATTTTACACTTCTACTATCCTCAAAAATACCAAAACGGTAAAAATCACTGATAAAATACGTAAATGACATCATGTATATATCAAGTGACACCATGTATATATCACAGTGACATTGACACCCTGTACATATTACAGTGACGCCCTGTATATATCACAGGACACCCTGTATACATTACAGTGACACCCTGTATATAACACAATGGCAACCTGTTTATATCACAATGACATTCTGTATATATCACAGTGACACCCTGTATATAACAAAGTGACACTCTGTATATATCACAGTGACATCCTGTATCCATCACAGTGACACCCTGTATATAACACAATGGCACACTGTATACATTACAGTGACACCCTGTATATAACACAGTGACACTCTGTATATAACACAGTGACATCCTGTATCTATCACAGTGTCACCCTGAATATATCACAGTGACACCCAGTATATATCACATTGACACCCTATATATCTCAATTAAACTGCTTACAGACATGTTTTCTCTGCTGACCAATTGTAAAATCTTGCTGCCCAAGTAATTATTTTGCAGCCAAAGTATAAGGAACAATTGTAAATGATGTTTATAAAATAAATTATTATTCTTAATGATAAAAAAAGCAGATTAATATTGGTTAAAATGTTAACAGTTTTTAAATTGTTTGCTGAACAAGAATTACCGCCCGATTTTTATTTATTGCCAGCCAAATCTTTGTATGCTGCACAAAAGATTTTAATAACGGCTGACCATTTAATTACTTTCCAAAAACTGTTTCAGTATACATTTTTACCGCGAATATTTAAATGAAATATTTTAGCTTTGCAATTTAAAATTATTGGAAATTGTTTATAATGTGTTATTTGTTATGTTCATGTCGATCTTACATAAATAAAAGTGCAAAATATAGCAAACATAGTTTATTGTTTTTTTAATGGCTGAACACCGTGATGCAGTGTCCCATATAAATGTGGAATGGAAATTAAAAAAAAAAACACATTGCAGGCCTAGGCCGGTAATGTTGTATGAAATTCCATTAAATGCCAAGTGCAAGCCGCACCGGAAACGAGGTACTTTGCGGCCTATTATAAGGCACGTAATGTCAACATTGCATTGCATGTTTGAGAAAATGTGTATGTTGGTACAAAGTTGGACGTGATACCTTTAGGTACTCGTACAAACGAAGCCACTGTTAACTAACCACCCATAGACTAAAGTCTATGGGTGGTTACTGGTTAGTTAACGGTGGCTTCGTTTGCGAATATCAACTTTATTGCAACGTGTTAAAACACGTTGCAATAAAGTTGATATTCGTTTACAAATGTACAGTTAACAGTGTGTTCGATTGTACGCAAACTACCGATAGATGGAAAGAACTTCGATAATGGTTAACACTCACATTCATTCTTAATTTTGGTTGTTTTTAGTCTGTCCTCTTATCTATCAGTATAAATCAGCAAAACCATTTTGACTATTTTGACTTTCCGTGAAGTTCGCATCCATCTTCCCCATGGAGGCGGGAAATGAGGGAACAAAAGTTTAAACACAAATCAGAAATGTAGAAGCAGTTCTAATATTCCTTGAATCAATGTAGATTTTCCTTGGTGTATGTCCCGGCAGTATGTTATTTTATTTATGAGACCAGAACAGCGTACGTGTGATACGTCAGGTGCAATACTGCAGTACGAAATTGTGAGAAAAACACAGGTGACTTGGACTATCGATGTCGTGCCGAGTGGGCCGAAGGTCCGTACCGTCTTCTTTGATATTATTTTAAACGTGTAATTGTGGAAGCCGCGAGGCTGAAAACGAAGTCTGTAATTTTCTCCTCGCAAAGCCTATGAAATATTCAGAGCAGTGGGAACGCGGCCAGCGTGCTCCACCCTTGTGGGGTGTTCTTTAGGTAGGCTATTATAGCAATACCCCAAGAAGAACACACGTCTTGTCCCATGGCACAATATCTACTTTCCAATGAAAAAACACAGGTGTGTTCAATGTCGTATAGATACGGGTTAGTTTGATACGTGATAACGTAATAGCTGAGAACATAGTAGAAACTTTGATAGGTAATTAAACTAAGATTTAAGAGGGTAATTGTTTACTTTCATTATTCTGCAATTAGCTAATTAAAAATAAAACCGGCCAAGTGCGAGCCCGATTCGCACCCGAAGGGTTCCGTACCACCGTCGATCAAAAACGCGCCAAAAAACGCATTTATTGTATGGGGACCGCTTTTTTTATTTTTAACTGTATTTTTCTTTTAATATTTGTTGTCAAAGCGGCAATAGAAATACACATTCTGTGAACATTATCAAGTGTCTACTTATTACCATTATTATTCAAATCAAGCAAATAGACGCCAAAAAAACACGTTTCTTGTATAGGGACCCCCTATTATTTTTACTTACCCCCCTAACGTTATCACTTTATCTCTTAGCGACAATAGAAATAACTATTCTGTGAAAACTACAAGTCTCTATCTATTACGTTTCAAGATACAGTCCTGTGACTGATCGACATAAACACGTTTCTTGTGTCGGGTCTCCCTTTTTAGGGTTCCGTACCAAAATGGTAAAAAAGGAACCCTTATGGTGCGACTCTGTCTGTCTGTCCGTCTGTCACAGCAAGATATCTCAGGATCTACTGATGCTATCGACTTGAAATTTGGAATAGTGCTAAAAATCGCTAACCCGAGCCTATTGGACAGAAAAAAAATCTTATACCTATTTTACTTTTTTTTAAAGGGGGTCGAAATGGGATGTCGAAAATCAAAAGTAGAGCTATTATATCGAGTGGGATATCAAATGAAAAGGCTTAAGGTGTAGATTCCAAAACCATTTTTTTTTGTCACACATGTAGTTTTTGACTTAAGAAAAAAAACGTTAAAAAATAACATACCCCCTATTATATTCGAAGTTACTGAACAGAAAAATCTGTAATAGTTACCGATTATTAATATCATCTTAAACATTACAGGGAAAATAAAACGCTTTTCCTAACTTGCAGCGTTTTTTAGAAATTCGCAAAAATTGTAAAGGTGGATTTAGACCAAACGAATTCTAACACATTCTAACCCCACTCTATCAAATTCTTTGTGTACACACAAAGAATTTGGTAGAGTGGGGTTAGAATGTGTTAGAATTCGTTTGGTCTAAACCCACCTTAAGACATATTTATTTGCTCCTATACTTGTAACTAACCGCGACATAATGTCGATGTATGGGGACAACAGTTTTTCAAGACCAAAGTTAAGTTTCTCACACCATACCGTTTATCTTGAATTATCCACGTATCAACTGACGAGTTTGTACGGAACCCTCGGTGCGCGAGTCCGATTTGCACTTGCCCGGTTTTTTCATTTTATTATTTGTTTTAGCGGCAATAGAAATACACAGTCTGTGAAAATTTCAAGTCTCTACCTATTACGGTTCCAAAGCTAGAGCCCTGTGACTCACGGACAGACGGCGGAGGCTTAGTAATAGGGTTCCGTTGGCACCCTTTGGGTACGGAACCCTAAATACCAAATAGAACATTTATTCTGCAAATAGGCCGTTTGAAGAATAAATAGGTAGATTTGATTTGTAAAGTTACCTCCAACTTATTGCTTTGAATTTCTGATAGGTAGCTCAGCTATGAAACCCAGCAGGGCACTGCAACATGGAATCTATACGTAACTAAGATAATAAAACAGCAGAACTTAGAAAATTATGAAATTACTGGTATCGTGACATTCTTCTCAGTTTTTGGATGTAAAGTTCATTAAAAACCTTTTTCCTTTGTGCTAAAATAAAATACAACCCATGGAAACCCATTTGCAATAATCTAGTCGAGCGAGTCTAGACTCGACTCTAGACTCGGATCGTAAGTTCAAATTTTACCGGCCCATGGCAATGTCGAATGAAATTTTGCGTATACGATTCATAAGACATTGCTAAATTTAACACTCAAAATATAATTAGGTACTAGTTATCACGGTTAACACATTCGACCCGAGTCAAAGATAACCAACTCAAATAGCAAACGATTTGCAGAGCCTAAATTCGTATATTTGCTCAGATATCTCATATTATAATAAACGAGGAGCTCATGCCTCACGGCCAACTCACGGCTGGCACATTCACGTCATCTTTTAGGGCGTAAGGTACCTATAATTCATGGGATAAATATGCGGTTATCCTGCGTAATGGAGCCCGAGAGGCAGGTACGACACCGAAGAACACGCCCGTCTCGTATATATCTCTAAAACGATTCTAACGCGATAAATTTGAGGACTCCAAACGAGGACTACGCTGAGGTCGGTAGGTAGGGGTCTAATCTTTTATTGATAGAGGCTTTTTCCAAAGCGAATTCCTATTGGACAACTTCAATAAATTTATTTGTTTTATAGACCTACTGACATTAGACTTAGATAAATATCCAAAAGAATTCCAGGTGGAAAACGAGTTGTTCACTATTCTAATGTTCTTTACGAAAAATATAAGCCCAGCTTATCGTATTATTTAATAATCAATAAGAAATGATATAGGAAGGGAGCTTGAGATTGTGAAGTGTCATCTCGACACGTGATCGCCACTTGATATAAACAACGCAATCCCAAGTAGGTATTTCACGGGCCAGGGCGCACACTCGCCCGCTCGGCTCCGCGACCCAACGAGCCGTGAGAGCATTACAACCTTACTTACAGACGGTAAACGACTAATCTTAGCTATGCTTACATCTAACTTTACCCTACTAAATCTTGATACGCAAATTAGCAAACATTTTTGCACAAGATATTATGCATTAACAAAACTGCGAGACTTCTAGAAAGATTTTGAAGGCACGCATAATTGGTGTAATACTTTTATCAAATTTGGCTATTTGACAGCTTTTTTCTGTGATATGACAGAAAGACCTAATAATATAAATATTAGAGAAAAAACCACTTCGATATCATAAAAATTCACTGAGATACTACAATTTTAAATTAAAATCACATTTTAGGCTTTCCCAAAAACCTGCCGAAAGACTCCATATTAAAGTCCATTGTAACATGACGTTACGAGACATAAATACGTTGTTTGGGAAGATCAAGAACTTTATTCTGCATCTATGTCAAAAATTGCTTTTATTTTATCATAGCGGTCTCATAACAAAAGTTACCATACATTTTATGGGTTATTTAATGGCATTAATAGTTTTTAATATTTTTATTCTTTTAAAATGGACGCCCCCCCCCCCCCCCCCCCACACCAACTTAGCAGGCTCATAAAAAAAATTACACGTAAGGTATCAAACTCAAAACTAACATATTTCTTATTTTAACAGGATCTTACTTACCCAATTGCCTTTTGAAACCTAGTGTGCTCGCTGTTTGGACTTTGGCCTCGTTTAAAATTATTAACCGACAAAGGGGGCGCTTGCAAAACAGCTCGACTTAACGAATAGGTAAATTTAACAAAAATATGGTTTACTTGTGGAATACAGTGAGACGCTTTCGTTGTACAAAGAGCTTCTTTAGTCTCGCCTCACTTAATATCACTATGGGATAAAGGGCGCTTATGAAAGAGCTTGGCCTTTCTTCTGTTAAATATTTAAACGCAGCTATAGAAAGAGGAAGACGTTACAAACAAATTATTAAAAATAAAATAACGTTAATAAAATAAAGTTAAAAACGAAAACCAGGCTTTCAAAAGTACTAAAAACAAGATTCTTGTGTTTGATTTCATATAGGTAACTCACATAATTGGCTACTTATTTTTTTAGAAAATATTCGGAGAATTATGTCAGTCGTCGCTAGGGGCCCCTTTTTGTTTGTCCTTCTATCCGGGGCCTATTGTTTTAGTATTTTTCGCGGGCGTCGTAAAAACTATAACTTTATTTGTGTATTTAATGAAATATATAATATTAAAATCAACGCAAAGAATAGATTTCGACAATCGTTATTAGAATTTTCATCACACTTGCTCGAAAATGGTGTCATTACACGTAGGTTTTGCGGGCCGTAAATGACCTATTACGCCCTAGGGCGTAATGGTTTTCTTTTTAAATTTGAAACGCTGGTTCTGTTTTACTCTTATTTGTCATGTTCAAAGAAAACGCCAACTTACTTTTTTAACTTTTATTACTGAAATATTTATTTAAAGAAAACTGTTAAATATTGCAAATACATGTAAACACATATTTCTGTAACATTAATTAAATGTTTAAATAGTGTATTTCAGTATTTTGCAAATATAAAATCAACCATTTTAAGTCTTTATACCGCTATGGTTTCCGAACGTGCACGATGTTAGCTGCGTACCATTTTTCAAAAAACTTCACATACTACCTTTACCTTGTTTGTACATAAAAGAAGTATGTATCTTTGTCAACACCCACCAGCAATATTTTAAGACGCGTGGTGAACTGATGCATAGGCAGACCCGACAAAAAGTTATGGATCTATTGTATAAACCGCGGGTCACCAAAGCTATTTATGGTAGGAATGTGTATAACATGTGTATTCAGTTATTTAATAGTCTTCCTGATGATATTAAAGTGCTCCGAGGAAACCAGTTCAAGCACAAATTAAACACCTGGCTCCTAGACAGGTGCTTCTATAGTGTTAAGAATTATTTAGAACGTAACTGACATCAATTTTATTATTCTCAATTTTTTATTATTATTTTATGACTTTATAATTCTATTTTTTTTTTGTCTTGTATTGTCTTCACGTGATGTTAATTATTTTTAAATGAATATTTTATGTTATTGTATAATATTGTAATTGTTATGTTTATAATTAATGAATCGCGCCCAAATGTTTGCACGCCTGCTTGCAGGCTGAGCACATCGGAAGTATTTTTTTTTTTATATATATAAGACCTTATTGTACTGTGCTCTAGCAAATAAAATATTTGATTTGATTTGATTTGATTTGAACGTGACTTGTCGTCTCGATATATGTCACTAATGTCACTGTCAGTTTTACAATTTTATTTAGGTTAAGTAAGGTTATTTTAATCAGATTTCCTCACAAGTGCGATGAAAAACATTGTGTGTGCCACGGGCGGTAAGGGAATTACAAACTCGTGTTATTAAAGCCCTCGGCTTCGCCTCGGCCTTGTAACAAACACTCGTTTGTAATTCCTTACTTACCGCCCTTGATACACAATGTACTATTTCAAGCGCGTCGACTTAAAGTAAACGCCATAATTAGGCGAACTAGTTTGGCAGATAAAAATGTTACCTGGCTCACAGAAAATTAAATAGTCATAGGTAAATATTGATAAAATTTTATCGACAATAATTTGCACGCATCAGAATAGGTCTAAAAACACAAAATAAATTCATGAAACGTGTAGTCCTTAAATATGTTCAAGAATTTATTGTGTCACCTTACTTTATTTATTAGGTTAAGGATGTATATTGACATGTCATCGCGATACGTATTAAAAATTAATTCTTTAATAATACACTAATAATTTTATTTACACAAGACAAATGGGACTTATCACGAAAAATATATATATTTTATAAGATATTACAAATTCAATATAAACCACTCGAATCTAACGTATTTTTTATTTTTATTATATCGACAAAACATCACTGGCCTAACTCTGGTAACATTTGTGCTAGTAGAACTGTCAAACTAGTTCGCCTAATTATGGCGTTTACTTTAGCTTCAATCAAGCAATCAATATAATCATCCGACCAGCCAGTTAGTTATTATTATTAAACGAAGTTAATATTATTAATTTATTACCGATTAATCAACAAAGCCAAGAAAGTGTTTCTAAATACATATTTAATAGTCTCAGTTCTGAAATTTGAAAATTAGAAGTACTTTCGTATTTGAAGAAAGTGGTTATGCAATTAGGCAAAATGGGGAAGTTGGCTCGAGTTCGCCCCCTTGTGGCCTTTCAGACAACGGTTATCCATTCCGTTTCCTCGTGGGCAGGCGGAGTGCGTTAATATTTGATGCTCCTATCGATCATAACTTCTTTGCGGCGGTCTACGGGCGCGGGCCGTGGCCGTGCGGGCTAGAGGGTGGAGGGCCAATCGCGGCCTGTCGTATGGCTCCCTGTCCAGGTTTAGCTGCAACTGTTAATATTAATAGTGCATGAGGTCGCCAAATCATTTGACTACGCACAATATTTTGTGCCTACGAAGTAGAGGCATGAGCACTATGAGCAGTTGTTTTCTCAATAATCATTCTAGTAAACCTGGTCCTGGTAGTAGTAGGCTGTCTAGCATAACTGGCTGCGATTTAGTTTCTCGCGCGACAAAGGATCACCTGTCACTGTCACAGTATATTGAAGGGAAAGAGATAGGTAGCATTTGTCGCGCAAAAAAGTCACGTGGCACAGTTGTGCTACAGGTACTTACTGATGTTTTGAATAAAAACCGGTCAAGTGCGAGTCGGACTCGCGCACCAAAGTTCAAGATAAACTGTATGGTGGGTCAAACTTAACTTTGCTGTTGAAAAACTGTTGTCCCCATACATCGAGATAGGTCGCGGTTAGTTTAGTAGCAGCAAATAAGTTTGTTTTAAGATTTTTGAGAATTTCTAAAAAACGATTCAAGTTAGGAAAATCGTTAATATATTTCCTTATATTTAGGATAATATTAATAATTGGTAATTATTACAGATTTTTCTGTTCAGTAACTTCGAAGATAATGGGAATAGTATTTTTTTTAACGTGTTTCGTCAATATACGTTATTAAGAAAAAAACATGGGTTTAGAATCTACAAATTAAGCTCTTTCATTTGATAGCCCTACTTGAAGTTTTCGAACTTTAATTTCGGCCCCCTTTAAAAAAAAAGAATAATGATTAATTATTTTTGTTATGTAGGTACAGTAGGCTCGGGTTAGTGATTTTTAAAACTATTTCAAATTTAAAATCGATAGCAGCACTAGTTCCTGAGGTATCGGGCTATGACCGACGGACAGACAGAGTCGCACCATAAAGGTTCCTTTTTTACCATTTTGGTACGGAACCCTAAAAATAACAGTCAAAGATATATTAAATTGTAACTATAAGAGATCCTAATTCTATACTTAACAAAACCATTCATAAAATAAAATGGACAGGTTGGCCAGAGTCGTCAAAACCAGTACATAAATTGCTCTTTCTGATAGAGATGTCCTTGAAGATATCGATAAGACAGAAGTTATTCTTCAAGCATACGAATGAAATAATCAACAATCATAATTTCTTATGTGAAAAGAAAATGAAGTCGTTGATAGACCTGAAATCGAATATTCAGCGTTAAAGATTTGCGTGATAGCCCACGAAGGCAAAAGGAATTTACAATGATGCATTTAACTTTGTAATGGGGTGGTCTTCATGACTTATGAAGAGACGGCGGTGGTTAGGCGGTAAAAATAGTCGAGAATAGTAGAAAGGCATCGGACGTTTCGTGAGTGTAATTGGAGAGCCCGCGGGCGTGCCGCACGCTACAGCGGTGAACTCGGGCGGGAGACATCTTGTATGTATTTGCCTCTCTGGTAATTTCCCCGTCGGTCCTTGTATATTTAAGCGGTAGCATCGTCCGTGCCGCTCTCATGCATATGTCATGAGCAGTTGCCGCGCGACGGTTTGTTGACGGTCGAGCCGCGGGAACCACCACGACCCCCTGCGCCCACCACCGATAATTATTACGTTCTACTTTCGATTCCGGTGACTATCGGCCCCGCCCCGCCTTGCCTACCCGCGTGGTGCTGAGGGATGAGGCGACAATTACATTCCCCGTTTTCTCCAATAGCATGTAATGACCATGTGGTATATTGCATGTACGTTCAAATTAAATGGCGACACCGTAAAAGCAGCCATAAGTCTCCTACACGCACGCGAAAGAATAAATAACGTGCCTTTGCCTCTATTTAATGTCCCCATAGACAGGTAAAACACTGATGAGTTATTGAATACTTAAATAGCCAACTAATATGTATTAATGTATAGATTGTTAGCCTATATCGATTGAATGTTAGGAGAGATATTTCTTCAAACTGCTGTACAATTGATATATGACTTGCATGGAATCGGCGTATATAGGGTGGGGGGGGGGGGGCATCCCAGGATGAAGGGTTACCGATTCGGAATGCCACGATGGACACCTAAATGGCATCTCAGGAGCCAGGACCCCTCCCCTGAAAAATAACCGCCCTGAAAGATACGCCAATGTCGGCGGTGAAGGGTCTTCTCGCCTCGCTTTACGCGCCCAATGTTCCCGAGCACTAATACCTACGTACAGTTGACACAAATATCTTTACACTTTTCGACCTTATTTCATTAGAATAAGGTCGAAAAGTGTAAAGATATTTAAGCTGTCGACCGCACCTATATTCTTAATTTCGTAGTCATAGTGCAGATTATTTTATTCCTAAAGAGAGAATAGTGGAGATTACATAGCCACTTGGCTTTGTGATGGATTGCCAAACTAAATCCAGTTACATTGCAGGGGAATGAGTCATTACAGGGGTTGTACTGATGCCGATGACAGGCAAATGACGTCAACCTACATACAGGCTGATTTAGTTAAGGTATTACATTGATTTACCGTTACCGTAAATTACCGGTATCGTTAAGGTTTTTTTACTTTCATTGATTGGTGTCGATGGTAGAAGACATTTTGTAAGTAAAAATGTATACGTCTGTTTTATTTTTTATTTTAACGGAAAATTGGAAATATCAATCGGATATGCGATTTGATATATACTTATCCGAACGTATTATATTTATGCGGTCGCTTCCATTTTATTTTCCAATTTCCCGATTCAATAAATAAGATGACACAGGCAGACACAATCTTAATTAATATAATGACATCTATCATTGACACCAACACCAAGTAATGACAGTAGTGATACAATTAAATCATAGCTTTTACGATACCGGTAATTTCCGGTAACGATAAATCAATCTAAAACCTAAAATGAATCATGTTGCATGTATCTTGACGTCATTTTTACGTCATCGGCATCAAAAGTACGACCCCTGGTCATTCATTAAGACCTAAAGACGAAAAAAGTTAAGCAAGCGGTTTTAATGTTTGAGAGGGTTAAGTAGAAAAGGATTTCCTTATTTACGCATTCTTCGACCTTGGCTACTATTTTACGACCGCATTATTAATTAACTTTCTTATCATCCCGACTGTGTTAATTTGAATTTAATGAATTATTGGTATAAAGTTAGTACATTAGGCCTAGTTCTCCAGTTTTAAAGAGACCTAGAGAGTACCTTGGCTAGATACCAAGGTACGCTCTAGGTTTCTTTAAAACTCTTTAGTGCAAAACACCTTTATATCTGAACAAATATCAATCTATGTAGTCAAAAATTATGAAATGGTTGTACTGTGGGTAAGACAACAATAGATATATTTATATGGTTAAATACATTCAAATACATATGTACATAGGGTTAGCTGGAAGAGATCCCTTACACAGATAAGTTCGCCTTTGTACATAACCATTGATTTTTGAATTGTTTTTATATAATTCTGTGTGCAATAAAGTGTTTTAGAAGACTCAGATAACAATATTCAAACTTTGAACCTGGGACTGCATCAACCTGGTTGGTTTAAGGTTGTACCTACCTGATGCTTATCAAGTTATCACGTCAACACAAATAAGCTGCAAACTGACATAGTAAAATATACATAAATAATAAATTGGGAGGTTCCATAAATTTAACAAAATTCTTGCAAGTTATATTTTTCATCAGAATATTGGCATATTGTCAAATTTCATATTTATATTGGTGGTTACAACTTCCTGACTAAAACATTTTTAACCACAGTCAATGTTTGTATGTACTTAGTTCAAACATTTCTGCAATTTGTAACCAGTGTGTAGCCACTCCTAGGCTGTTCAGCTCTTTGTAAATATTCTTTCATTATTATACTTTTGTTTGGGCCAAACTTTTTCATAGAATATTTTATCCTATTTTACATGGTGTAGTTTTTATTCCGGTAGTAGACCAGGTTGTTTCACTGATGGCTCGATCTATGTTTAGTACTTTTGTGTTGTATTTGTTGAACTAAAATTATTACACCAATTACATTTGTTATATTTCTACTCCATTCTTTTACTTATCCATATCAGGAATAGGCCTAGAACCTGGAATAGAGGACCCGAAATACCTGAATATAATATATCTACAGAGAAAATTCATACTATAATCAAATTACATCACATTAACTCAGTATTTCGAAGGAATCATTGAATAAACATGGCCATGAGTCTACAACTACTTACAGCAAACAGAACTGTAAAGAAAGATCTGTAAGAGAAACCCATACTCATTCTTTTTTTTTTGTTTTTTATCTGCTTCAGCAGGAGTGTCTGCTTGGATGCTGATTTTTTGATGAGAGGAATGAGAAGGACAGCCTGTTCCTAGCTCTAGAAAACTACATAAATCGGCACTCTTCCCAATCTTTAGCTATAGTCTCTGGTAATGTCAGATGACTAGAACCAAGCTGGCACATTGATAGACATTAAGGAAGGGACCAATGACATTAAATACAATCTTTTGCTGTAGTCTGGCAATTTCAGACGACTAGAGCTGAGCTGGCATGTTGATAGACATAGAAATATCAAGATTGCCAGACTTGAAGATAGACTAGTTAACAACAGGTTAATATACCAAGGACTGGCTTCTTTGGACAGCCAGCAACATTAATATCTGAGCAAGGGAAGTATTCACATTCCACTTATCACAGCTTTATTGTTAAGGAAATGAGAGCTTATACAGTCGCTATCAGAAGTCAGTAATGTGGCCTGTACTCTATCTGTATAGAATCTGAAAAATAGTACATAATTTTGCAAGGAACCCTTATGTACCTCGGTTCGCTCTAAAAATTGTGTCTAGAGTTGTAAGGATGTTTAGTATTCATCTACGTTTTCGTATGAAATTGCATAGTGTGAATTAACCCTTTCGTCTTGGCATTTTCAGTGGGTGTAATTCGTAACATTAAAAATTATCTTAATGATCCTTTGAGACGAGATATTACGTAGTAGCGATGTGATATTGTTGATCAGCAGCGCTTGTGAGGTTGTATAACGTCTTCAAGCAAAAAAAAGGACGTTTACCGATAAATTACAATTGAAGCCGGTTAGGAAATAATCAATCGATAGTCATGTTTCTATACAAACGCGTAGAAACTTAAATACGTGGAAAGATTAATTATTTACTTACCAGAATAGTGCTGTTCAATGCTGTACACTATAAAGCAATGTAGGAAATAGTTACAAACTCAAAACAATAAGAGTTCATTAATTATTAAAATGAAAATTTCAGTCCACAAAAAAAGTAAAAATGGCGGCAATGGCATATGTTTGGTAGAAATGGTAGATTAAATTAATGTTGCCATTCCTTGCCTATTGAAACTACTCAGGCGACCCACTCACCTACAATATATTTACGCAATATCATCTACCCATCGCATTTAGTTGCATGTGTTAAAAATGGGACAGGTAGATAATATTTTTAAGTGAATAGGCTCTGAGGCACCTCTGACTGAGGTGTACAATAACTACAACACACCTCTGACCTAATGCTAATTGGAGGATTTATACAATGCAACTCGCAAACACTGTGTGTCATAGTAATTGAATACAATCAGTTGTATGCCGACTACGATTGCAGAGATATATTTTTAAGTTAGATGGTCGTTAAAATACAATACCAATTAGGTAGAAATGTCCACTGAGGAACTGTTCTATTAGTGGAGCGAAAACCTAGACAGTCAAAAATAGTCAAAATCTACTATACTCCTTGCGCCGAATCATGATCCCTATGTCAGTTCTATGTTTTTCATACTCTTGTAATGCCGCGTTCACACCAAGCCAACAAAGGCCAACGAACGTTGGTCGGCGTTGGCTGTCGCACGTTCGTTGGTTCTCGGTCAACTGCGTACACACCAGACCAACGAACGCCAACGAATGGGTTTGCGTTGACCTTCGTTGGCCTTCGTTCGTTGGCCGTGTGTGGACGGTGTAACCAACGCCAACGATCGTTCGTTTTCGTGGCGGCATCATCAAAGGATTTGGAGCAAACTCAACGCGGTGTGGACGGATACACGAAGGCCAACGAACGAAAGTTTTTGTAGACTTTTAACCTAAAAAGATATTTTGTACTCAAAACATAACCAATGTAGAAAAACAAAGAGTGAGGTAGCGACGACATGTTTTTGTTGATTGATTTGATTCGTCTGATGCCTCACATTCGTTGATTATTGAAGGTGCATCCAAAGAACGCATTGAACGCACCCAATTAACATGCGGTAGCGAGCGATTCTCCGAGCGTTTTGACCGCGCGGTTTGACAATCATTATTGTCCGACGATTATTTATTATAACGAAAGGACAAATCGTGACAATTTTGATAAAACTAGACTTAAACTCGGGACTGTTTTTCGGTTTCATAAAAATTAACTCTAGACATCGTTTTTTTGAACAATATTTACTGAGACAATAATGATGAAAATAAAACGCCGTAAAAACGCTAAATATTGGCCCTAGCCATGTCTCCACGCGTTAAAATGGTTATAGTATGATCTGCTTCGCTTATTATGAATATTAGTTACTGCGGCTAAACTGGCGCAGAGACAAAGGACAATACATGCCATGAGTTCTATATCATTACGCCGCATGTTATCGATGGCAATTGCTAGAATAATTGTGTGTACTCATACCTCAATTCCTGTGAACTCCACGCCCCAAGATCATCATCAACTTAATAGCCTTCAGCTCTTGTATGAGATGCCGCGGTAGACCGTACACCATCTGTGGTGAGAATATATTTGTGACTTCAAAGAAGCCCCCAAGAAATGCTTTGTACGACTATGAAGGAGTGCTAATGCTAAGTCTTACAGGTTGGCTCAACCAACATAAACTGGTAAACATATATAGACATCAGACATTGCAAAGAGTGTGAAATATAGCACATAGCGTATAGTCGCATTAAGTCACATCATAGTACGCACTGTCTTACCCATGGGCCTTCTTGCTGGCCCATGCAAGACAGCTAAAACGGACACAGTCCCAACGTACTGCACATCATAGTGCCTGCCGCTCTACCCATGGGCTCTGATGCAAGCCCATGCAGAACGGCTAGGTCGGACGGAGGCCAGACCAGATTTTTTTTTTTTTTTTTTTTTTTTTTTTATACAACTAGGGTGGCAAACAAGCGTACGGCCTGCCTGATGGTAAGCAGTCACCGCAGCCTATGGACGCTTGCAACACCAGGGGCATTACGTGCGCGTTGCCGACCCTTTAAGAACCTATTCACTCCCCTCTTGAAGAACTCCATACTGTAGCCTTCTGGGAAAACCGCGGCAGGGAGCTCATTCCACATTCGGATTGTGCGCGGTAGGAAATTTCTTTGGAACCGCACGGTGCGCGACCATTTTGGTTCCAACGTGTGTGAATGAATACCCTGCCGATGGCGAGCAGTGCGGTGGTAGAAGGTGGCCGTAGGCATCATGTCAAACAATTCCTCAGAACACAGCCCATTATACAAGCGATAGAACACACATAAGGAGGCGAAGTCTCTCCTTAGACTTAAGGGTTCAATACCGCTTGTGAGTACGGGATCGTCGATTATTCGCACAGCGCGTCTTTGGACCGAGTCAAGAGGGCCAAGCTGGTATGCTGGCGCCCCAGCCCACAGATGACAGCAGTACTCCATATGGGGTCGGACCTGTGATTTGTACAGCAACAGTCTTTGCCCAGGAGTGAAGTACCGCTTCGCTCTATTCAGGACACCAAGTTTTTTGGATGCCAGCTTCGCTTTCTCTTCTAGGTGACTTCGGAACTGAACGTCGCTGGAGATGTCAACACCTAGGATCCAGATACTCTTCGAGATGGTAAGGGCCGTGTCTTGGAATTGTGGGGCCACAGTGAAAGGAGTTTTCTTAGCGGTGAACGCGCAAACTTGTGTCTTGGTGGGGTTGAACTGAACTAAATTTCCTCGACCCCAATCGGAGACTCTGGATAGAGTGCTCTCGATTTTTGACACAAGTTGTTCGCGACTTTCTTCCACCTCGGAACGAGGGATGTTTGCTCGGCCCGTGTAAAATGCATCTCCGGTACTGTCGTCTGCATAACAATGAACACTATCATTAGACAGCATGTCATTGATATGCAGCAGAAACAGCGTTGGTGATAGCACGGAGCCTTGCGGGACGCCTGCGTTAATAGCCATGCTTTCGGAGCAGCTGCCATCAACGACGGCTTTTATGCTTCTGCCGGATAAAAAGCTAGCGACCCATTTGCACAAACCCTCGGGCAGTCCGTAAGATGGTAGCTTCAGTAGAAGACCCCGGTGCCAGACCCGATCGAACGCCTTGGCTATATCTAGGCTAACTGCCAATGCTTCACCTCGACTCTCAATGGCCGAGGCCCAGCGGTGTGTGAGATACACTAGAAGATCACCAGTGCAGCGGCCGTGGCGAAAACCGTATTGGCGGTCGCTGATCAAATCGTGTTCTTCTAGGTATCTTAGGAGTTTCGTGTTAATCACACGCTCCATCACCTTAGAGAGGAGGGAGGTTATAGCGATAGGCCTGTAATTCGATGGATCTGACCTGTCCCCTTTTTTGGGCACTGGATGCACGTGGGCAGTCTTCCACGAAGACGGAACCTGCCTTTTGGAGTAGGAAAGCGCGAAAAGGTGCGTTAACACAGGGCACAACTCAGGAGCACACTGTTTGAGCACCACTGCTGGTATGCCGTCTGGCCCGCTCGACTTGTGAACATCTAGACAAAGCAGTTCCCGCCGGACATCCCTTTGAGTAAAGGTTATCTCCGGCATGGAGTGTCCGCACCACGGGATCGTAGGTGGTACGGTGCTTCCATCGTCGTTCAACGTCGAGTTTGAGGCAAAGAGAGTACCCAACAAATCGGCTTTCTCTTTAGCACTATGGGCCAAGCTATCATCAGCACATCGCAGGGGTGGTAAGGGCGACTGACAAAAATTTCCTTCGGCAGCTTTAGCGAGCGACCAGAATGCACGACTTCCCGAAGGGTACCTCGCAAGTCGCTCACCAACTCTGCCAACGAAGTCAAATTTAGCTCTGGCAATTACTCGCTTACTGGCTCTCGAAGCAGCATTTAATTTGCGTTTCACATCAGATATGTTTGGATCCTTATTGATACGGGCTGTGGTCCAAGCCTCATACGTTTCCTGCCTAAGATTCCTGACTTCTTTGCAGGACCGATTAAACCAAGGCCGTTTTTTGGCTCCTGCAGCTACTAGTACGTTTGGAATGAAGCATTCCATGCCTATCAGGATAGTGTCAGCGACAGCAGCTGCGCAGGAGTCAGGATCTTCTGATGTGAAACAGATCTGCTTCCACGGGTACGATGCGTAAAATTCTCGCAATCCCTCCCAATCTGCTGACTTGTAGTGCCACATGCGGCGTAAGTTGATTGGTCGAGGTGGTTCGAATCGCGCGCATGGTACACTTGTCCGGACGAGACAGTGATCGGATGAGCCAAGTGGTGCATCTACTGAGATAACATATCCATTCGGACTTGTGGTCAGCAGAAGATCCAGTAAGGAGCTTGTGTGATCCTCGATATCAGGTATTCTCGTTGGAGAATGTACCAATTGCGAGAATCCATAGGCCAGAGTAAATTCATGAGCAGACCTCCCTGCATAATCGGTGGACCGAGAATTGAGCCATTCTACATGATGAGCGTTGAAGTCTCCTAAAATCACCAACTCTGCAGAGGGGTATTGCTCGATAACTTTGTCAGTCGTCAGTTGCAGGTGCTCAAAGAGCCGAGCTGTATCCGTGTCACCGCTATGAGACCTGTATAGGCACGCATAGACGCGGGTGTGGCCACCGTAGTCCACGCGCACCCACATAACTGACAGGTCCCCGACTTCATAGCAGAGGAGACGGCGGCAACAGATATCTTGCCTAACGTACATACATACTCCGGCACGTCTCAGGAATTTATGTTCGAGCTTGTAGCCGGGGTAGAGTAAGTAAGACGTATCGGCGGGGCAAGATATTTGCGTCTCCGTAAGAAATAATAGGGTCGGCTGCGCAGCCTCAAGGTGTTGATGGACTGCGTTTAAATTTGAATGAAGTCCCCTGATGTTGCAAAAGTCCACTTTAGTGGAGAGAGATGCCGCTGGTGAAACACTATTTCTTTTTTTGTTTCTGGCCATAGAGGGTGGGTTTGAAGGTTTTGTAAGGGATTCATTGTGTTGACAGCCTAAGGGACAAATACACGGTGCAAAACCTGCCAAGGGTCGGAATAGGTAGTGCGGTTTTTCGGCGCGGCGTACGGAAGGGCCCCCGGTCCCCCCCATGTAGTAGTAGTCGGGTCCACTCCGGTCTCCTTCTCCGGCACGACTACCATTCCAAGGGATTATTCGCGAGATTGGCGGTTCAGCCTCCCAGGGTGGAGATTAAGTAATCCCTGGGTTCGGGAACCCTACTAACCTGCGGGCGGCCAGCGGTCAGCCGTTTCACCGGGTCTCCCTGATCGCCGCGCCGACACTCCGCGCCTACACAGACCAATAGCCGTGTTGGGAGCATCGTAGGTCCCCCGCTGTCAACACAGCGCATCCCCGAGAGCTCTGGCGACCTTACTCACCACAGGAACACAACACCATACAAGTATGGTGTTATTTGGCTGTGATCTTCTGTAAGGCGGAGGTACTTCCCCAGTCGGGCTGCTCCAAATGTGAACAAGACAATATGTCTTGTTATGCCCTACCACCTATAAAATGAATGCACATCATAGTGCCTGCCGTCCTACCCATGGGCTCTGATGCAAGCCCATGCAGAACGGCTAGGTCGGACGGAGTCCAGACCAGAATGCACATCATAGTGCCTGCCGTCCTACCCATGGGCTCTGATGCAAGCCCATGCAGAACGGCTAGGTCGGACGGAGTCCAGACCAGAATGCACATCATAGTGCCTGCCGTCCTACCCATGGGCTCTGATGCAAGCCCATGCAGAACGGCTAGGTCGGACGGAGTCCAGACCAGAATGCACATCATAGTGCCTGCTGCTCTACCCATGGGCTCTGATGCAAGCCCATGCAGAACAGCTAGGTCGGACGGAGTCCAGACCAGAATTCCCTAGTCACCGAAGTGGACAGATCCACAACATGCCATTAGTTTTCTTCTTATAAAATGTCGGTCAATAAGTCACACTCATGAAGGCTAGAATTAGAATTGAACAAGACTCAGCGTCAACACATGAATAATAAATAGAGTCAACAAAGCATGGCACACTTAGCTTTATATCAGCTGCAAGCGTCGGCGTGGAGTTTAGACGACACAAATCACTTATTTTACCAATTATTCTCAAACAGAATTGAAACTATAAAAACAGTTAGTAAAACGTCAAATTCAATTGTCTTACCATAGACTATGATAAAGATGCGGGAAATGTTGCTATGTACAAAATGATATTTCGCGAGGCGTCGCGACAAGCCAACGCCGACGAACCTTCGTTGGCGTTCGTTGGCTTGGTGTGTACGCATGTCAATTGATAGGTCACGTGATACGTCGCGCCAACTAACGATGATCGAACGCTCGTTGGCGTTTGCTAAATCGTTCTCTTGCTTGCTAATCTTGGTGTGGACGGTTTAGCAAACGCCAACGAGCGTTCGATCATCGTTCGTTGGCGCGACGTATCACGTGACCTATCAATTGACCTGCGTACACACTAGGGTATGCAGTACCGGTACCATTCCGGAGAACCGGGATTTTCGGTACTGGACGATAATGGAACCGGGATTTCCCGGGATTTTCGGTACTTTCGGGACAGGTCTTCTATAACTTTGTCGGTCGATACTCGATGCTTTAGTCAGATGAGATTTCGCTGGAATTAGTACGTTTTTTAATAAAACGACTACACTTCGCAGCTAAACTACTTTTATTGATATATTTGATATATAATTCAATTTCTAAATCAAAAGTATCCTTTGTTTCAATCCAGGACTTGTTCTACTTACATGCCAAATTTCAGCTTGATCCATCCGGTTGTTACTCCGTTATTTAGTAACAAACATCTAAACATCTTCACAAACTTTCTCATTTAAGTATAATTTTAGTGTGAAGATTTTCGTACGTTAAAAGTTAAAATATAAAATTTAATATAACACGTGGTTTTAATACATAGAGTACGCTCTCCAGGACAGTAGTTGACATAGTGCATTTTAAAATAGTCCAGTTGCACGCAAATCAAAAATCCGATAGCAGTAAGCCACAATACATAGTCCTATAATATAACTAGCTTTTGCTCGCGACTTCGTCCGTGTTAAATTTGAATATCGTGTGCCGAATTTGAAGTTACCTGGAACGGCGGTAAAACTTATGATTTTGACTAATGTGAGTGGTTAGTGGTTACAGATGCACATATTTTACCGCAGGCTAATAGTAGTACGCCTATACATTGTTACCTAAGGCACGTTAAAGTGGCCGTGCGCGAGGGAGTCCCCCCTAAGCAATCACGTCTCTTAAGGGATGCCTAGGGATGAAATAAAAACAGTGACGGTATTGTAATTAAGAGTCTAAACATGATATTTCAAACATCTTACTTAAAAAGATCGTAGGGTCCCGATACAAACTTTCAACCCCCATTTAAACCCCTTAGAGGATTAATTTTGAAAAACGCTGAAACTGCTTTTCTTGTATACTAATGAAGAGTCTAATCATGATATTTCAAACCACTTACTTAAAAAGATCGTAGAGTCCCAATACAAACTTTCAACCCCCGTTTAAACTACTTAAAACACCTTTTTTTTTAATTTATCCATATAAAAAAAAAAGGTGAAATTACTTTTCATTTATTTTAATGAAGAGTCATGAAGTTTCAATCCTCTTACTTCAAAAATCGTAGACTCCATACAACTGTTTAACCCCTTAGG
This sequence comes from Eudemis profundana, assembly GCA_947034925.1. NCBI lineage: Eukaryota > Metazoa > Arthropoda > Insecta > Lepidoptera > Tortricidae > Eudemis > Eudemis profundana. The sequence goes on from OX344811.1 coordinate 11,309,063, forward strand.
AGGTGAATTTTGAAAAATCCTCTCTTAGTGCACCTCTAGACCTTATTAGGATCCTACGTGCCAGATTTGAAATTTCTAGAACCAGCGGTTTGGCCTGTGCGTTGATATATAAACTTTCAACCCCCATTAAAACCCCTTAGAGAATGAATTTCGAAAAACTGTGAAATCACTTTTCTTGTAATCTAATAAAAAGTCTAAACATGAGGTTTCAAACCTCTTACTTCCAAAATCGTAGACTCTCCATATAAACTTTGAACCCCTTAGAGGGTGAATTTTGAAAAATACTTTCTTAGTGCACCCCTAGACCTACACGCCTAGGAACCTACATGCTAAATTTGGAATTCCTAGGACCAGCGGTTTGGGCTGTGCGTTGATATGTCAGTCAGTCAGTCAGTTTCTTCTTTTATATATTTAGATAAGCGTTAATGACTATCAAGGTCTTCGTCGATCGAAAAGCTATGACTGAATGACTACCTGGTCTACCTGCGCGGCACGGGGTTGCGGACCCGCGGGGCTGGCGGGGGTGAGTGAGCCGCCGCCGATCGCCGTGACCACGGCTGCTAGCCGTGTTTGGTTAAAAATGAGCAACGCTCTTGTTCGTTTCAAATTATACGTCTTTTGTTCGCGAAAATTAATTAAAAATGCTCCTCTAATGTGTTTCCCGAAAGTCCCGAAAGTACCGGGATTTTTATTTAGACGTCCCGGTTCTTTGCTCGACTGAAAATCCCGGGAAATCCCGGTACTTTCGGTTCCGGTATTTCCCGGGAGCAAACCCTAGTACACACCAAGCCAACGAACGCCAACGAAGGTTCGTCGGTGTTGGCTACCGCACGTTAATTGGGTGCGTTCAACGCGTTCTTTGGATGCACCTTCAATAATCAACGAATGTGAGGCATCAGTCGAATCAAATCAATCAACAGAAACATGTCGTCGCTACCTCACTCTTTGTTTTTCTACATTGGTTATGTTTTGAGTACAAAATATCTTTTTAGGTTAAAAGTCTACAAAAACTTTCGTTCGTTGGCCTTCGTTCAACCGTCCACACCGCGTTGAGTTTGCTCCAAATTCTTTGATGATGCCGCCACGCCAACGAACGATCGTTGGCATTTGTTAAACCGTCCACACTGGACCAACGAAGGCCGGCGAAGCCCATTCGTTGGCGTTCGTTGGCTTAGTGTGTACGCACCATAATGGCGACGCTGTCATTTTGAATATTTGTAGTCATTGTTTGAAAGTGTAGGGGCAAGTGCTCAACCTGTGGACACTTTCCAGAATTTGACTTTTAATCAGTTGTTAGACAAAAACTACGCGTATTATAAATGAATTCTTTATTTTGTTTTAATCACAATTAAACAATCTTCAAAGTCCACATATGTTTTCTACGCTAGCTATCCGCAGATGGCGGATAGAAGCATTTTAAAAAAAACACTCATTTTGTCCATAGGTACATCTACTGTCTGTACCTATGGACTCCAAAAACGTACCTATGGACGGTAACGTACCTACGGACATTAATCAACAACATACTTTTAAACAGAATAAACTTCTAGAATAACGTAATTAACAACATACAATTAAACAACATGTAATTATATGTTGCTCTGCATATCACAGTTACTTTTTTTCTTCTTGAAATCTAATATTCTTAGCAAAATCTCAAGTATAATTATGGGATTTTAAAATGCCTCCATTGTCAGCAGAAGAATATGCTGTGTGTAGTAATGCTGCTTTTTTAAGTAATCATATATCTGTTGCTCCTCAGTATCGCTAAATATCCTCCTGACATCATTTTTTAGGAGTTCTAAGCCTTCTTCACCAATATTTTGACAGTGATTTAATTTTATGTTTTTAAAGATTGTCGATTTTGGGATTTTAAACTTCTCTGCGGCTTTCCTTACTGAACTTCCATTTTCTACTTCCCAAACAGCTGCAGTCAGAGTGTCTAGGCATATCTTGTCTCTATTTTTCCCAGCTTTACTACGAGGCACTAAAACAAACAAAAATATTGTATATTAATTTTACTGTCCACAGGAACATTCAGTATAACTGTACCTATGGACAGTCCACAGGTACATTCACGGAGGTATCCACAGGTACAATTTCGGCGGTTTTTATTTTGAATTCATACCGGTCACTATAAATGCTACCTACGATTAACGAAATCTTGTAGAAATAACGTTTACATCATATAAATTAATATGCCATTGCAAAGACACCCGCAACATTTAGAGATTTTACATAAAACATGCTTTAAAAGAAGGTAAAAAATTACTTTTTGTCACAAAAACTTTCGGCAGCCTCAAAACACACAGTTTCTGTAATCAGTAAAGATGGCGATTAGCTAGTGTTGCCATATGAAAAAAATACTTTTCAAATAAGTGATTGGTATTTGACTATGGTTATTCGTTTTCTCTGTATGAGTAGTGTCCACAGGTAAAACCGTCCACACGTACAGCACTTGCCCCTAAGTAAATTTATGAAGTAATATTGCATTAAAGTAATAATAATGTGTTTATATTTTGTAATTTCATTTTGTATGTTACCTTTTATATACATATATTGTAAAAACCCTAACCTAAGCGAATAAAGATATACAGATACAAAGGAATAAGTGTTGCTCTTTATTTTCGGATTTAGGTGTATGAATACAAGTGGAGAAAATGAACTGTCATAGGGGCCTTCGAGCTATGAATAACACATTGTGCCACTTTGCCGCATGACACATCGAGATAACCGCAAGTCATGAAAAGCGAACACAAGAAAAGTTTATTTTTGTGGCTCGAACAATTTCTACTGTCGGTTGTCATGTTATCAACTAAACTAACGTCACTAACGTCATTCATAAACTGTCATACAGAATACCCGTCACCCGTCATTCCCTTTACGAAAAAAGTCCAAAAAATGTTTATTGTATATGTTTTTCCGTTGTTTTGATATATTTTACAACGCTTTTGTATTTCGATACCAACTTATTACTATGCTGTAAGTTATAAAATGTGATTCAGCGGAACATGTTTTTAATACTATTAGTGGCGTGAACGTGTTTATTGAATTATAAAATAGTGCAATGAATAATAGTACGTATTTTACCGAGTTTCATTGCTCGAAAGACGCACTTACGGACAGATATGGCTGGTTTATGCAGTTTCTTTTGGCGGTGCTGGCGTTCACGTGCCTGATCGGTAAGCAGTTTCATCCTACTTTCTCAATAAGTCAACAGGTCAAGGTTTATGTACTACTGTGTACAGTGATGTGATGCTGATGACATTATTTCAATTTGTAATGATGCCAATTATTTACAGTCTAAATAGAATATATCGAATTTGTTTCATTATTAATTGTAGTAGTGTATGTCAATGAGCATAATATTTAAACATTGTTTTAAAGTCGTAATAGTATGACATTATTGACATTACTTATTGAATAAGTTATAGGTAGTTTCACAAGAGTTGAAGCCATGCACACAACAACACTGTCATGTAATGATAGTGGGATTTTGAAATTACTGTTCTTTTTTCGTACCAATAGCAGGTTCAACAGTGTATTGTAAGATAAACCAAAAAGTTTGTTTAAACTATAGCCTTGTGTTTATTTACTCACTCATTTCATTCATTTACTTTTTTTGCAATGAGTACTTCATGTAGCAGTGTGTGTAATCATTCACCTCAACTCTTGTGAAACTACCTATACTATAGATATAGATAGTTCCAGGAGAGTTGAGGTTATCATACATATGGTGGTCATTAATGATTGCTTAATTTAGCATTGAAAAGGCCTAGGTTTTCCACTTGCACTTACAATGATCTCGTAATGACATTAAATTGATAAGTTTAATTTGTTTCTTTGAGAGTTTTTCAAATATTTAAATATATTGACACTTGAAAGGCGAAATTGCCTAAGCGCCAATGGATTCCATTGGTCTTTCGAGTGTCAATATGGACTTCTTGCAATGGTGTCTAAGGACATATAAACAAGAGGTGTAGTATCTGTTTCATAGAGTTTGAAAAAGTTGTGGTATGATCCTCACTATACCACTTATATTTACTCAAAAGCAATATTGTAATGTTTCCAATGCTTAATATAGACTTGATTTTGTTTCAGGCAAAAGGTTTTGTGAGCCCCGCTATGCAAGAAGACCATGGCTTATTTGGTTCTATGACACCTCAAAGCAAGGCCTGGGTGCTCTCATCATACATGCTGCGAATATTTGGATCTCTCCACATTTTGAAGGAAACACTTGCACATGGTAAGAATACCTACTGTTTTTTTTTACTTAAGGTTAATTGTAACCTCAAGCTTTTAAATATATTTTGAATTGTATGTTATTAGTTGGAATTGATTATTTTAAATTAATTATGATAAGAGCCTTTTATGATTTCTAAAGTGGTTCACAATTCACATTATTTTTTTAATTGTTACATTTCTTCATTTCTTTTTTTTTTCAACCAGGTACATAGTTAACTTCATGGTGGACTCTACCTTAGGTTTACTGATAATTTGGGCAGGCATCAGGCTAGCTCAATACTGTGCCAGAAATTATGACATACCACTTATTAATTTCGGTGAATATGGTAAGTACCTTTATTTATTAATTTAGATGATATCTAAATGAAAACATTTTCAACAATTAATATTCCGAATCTTCTCTTCTTGCAACTTTGACAATAAAATATTTAAAGAAGATACAGTAAAATCTGTTTATGGGCTTTTGATTGCGATATGTGACTATCATAGTCATCCTAGTATAGTAGTTGTTATATAGATATAAATTCCTCACAAATACATAGTAGAAAATAATGAAAATCAGCGCCATGGCTTGCTATGGCACAATACTGAGTGCTGACCCTTTTTAGCGCCGTTTTTTATGTTTTGTATCGTAATTTTTTTTTTGTGAATGTTGTGTTTATGCGCTAAATAAACGTTAATTAATTCAATTCATTCAATATCGATTTACATCAGAAAAAAATCCGGTCTACGTGCCTATTAAATATGCTGTAAGTCCAGCCCTCATTGCATTGACGTGAACACAGGCAAACCGCCCATGTGCTCCGCGTGGGTCTGCCAGTGCGTGCTGTACGCGGCGCTCGCGACGTTCGCCAAGTCCGCGCTGGCGCTGGTGCTGCGGCTGCCGCGCGTGGCGGGCGCGCTCGCCACGCTGCCGCTCTCGCCCGTGTCCGACCCCAAGCTGGAGCTCGCCGTCGTGATGCTCATCATACCGTTCTTCGTCAATGTGAGTATTGTATAATCAACAAAACACGTACAATATTTAGTAAAGCCTCAGATCGTACAAAATAGTACAAGTAGGAAAAAGCCGCTTTCTGGCCAAGTGGAGACATAAAATGATGTACACGGGAGGTAATAAAGAAAGCCCTCGATCGCACAATTACGTCCCTCGCTTGCAGCTCGGGCTGCAAACCTCTGCGATCTCGGCCTTTCTTTGTATTACCACCCTAGTTTTGTAATGTACTATTATGAGCAGATGCCGCAAAGGAAGCATTTCCAGTGCAGGGACCATGACAGAGTGCCATAGGAGTGAGAAATTACAATCAAAATTATGAAGTAGAATTTATATCAACAATATTAACTGCAATAAATCGTTAAAATAGACTACTATATGGCACTCTACCTTCTTGCCTGCACTGAAAATACTATCAAATGTACAGTGTCTGTTTATAAGTTAAACTTCTCGGTTTGTTTTACTGCGAACGGGTAGACTGTGAAACCATCTCCCTCCTGAGCCAGTATCCATGGCTGGGCTATGGCTTATGACAGGGGTTTTTCAAAAAGCGACTAACTAGGATTCTTGAAGGTGGCAACGTGTAGGCAGCTCCTCCGGTGTTGCGTATATCCATGGGCGACGAGGGCTACTTTCCATCAGGTGAATCGTCTGTTCTTTTGCCACTTATGACAAAACAAACAAATAAGTACAATGATAAATAAAGGAGGCCTTGTAGAGTCAGGCAGTCTCTATTGTCGATACCACGCCAGATTCGCTTCATGATTGATCGTACCTAGATTAAATAATATAACAGATGACGCTCGTAGTCTTCTCATACAAAAATACAATAATATCCAAGCTAACAAAATGTTACCCTGGTAACTTTGTTTCGAAATAGTGATAGGAATATGTGCTACGTTGTTAATAAAAGATTAATGTTAAGTGCAACTTTATAATACTCGGTCTAGGACAAGCTTCTTCTTTCAGATGTGATTTACCGAAGCGCTGGTAGATTCAGAGTATTCAGACTTACAAAAGTGCCCCTGTGGCCCTATTTTCAGAATAAATTATTATATTTATTAGAATTAGTGATTTTTAAATATTATCTTTGTTTTGTCGCTTTACGTAGGAAAGAATATTGTTTGTCCACTTGTGCAAATATTTGCTATCACTATCAGGAGCTTGTAAAGAGCGAGATGCTTTTGACGTATGTTATTGTGTATTCACGGCGCAGCTGTAACGTCTAGGGTACCTAGTTTATTTTATTTATATCAAAGGTGCATGAATATCCTGCCTGCAAAGTAAATCTTGTTGCAATTAATGGGCTTAATAGTCAATTATCTGTGGTTTGGACGGATCGGCGTCATTTCACTTATCAAAATCGTCCAGGGAGCTTTCAAAGAAGCGTGAAGGATCTCAACGATTTTGCACTAAGGTCATTATTAGGTACACTGCCGATTTGCGAGCGAGTAGCGGGCGCCGCTATTGCCCAACCAACTCGCCGCAGTTGCGCAGCGAGCTCGCTGTGAGACATCAACGTAGACGTACACTTTTGTAGGGGACGTGCAGGAACTATGTGCTTAAGAGTTTGTGCGGACTGTACTACTACTATTATCATGCTGGGGTCACATTAACGTTAATAGTGTCGCCACGACTTACTATACTTGGAATGGACATTTATTGCCAGTTTTTTTCAGGTCTGATAAGTTTCTTTTACTGTCCGCATAATGTCTCTTTTGTCGATTAAGTGCTGCCACTTAGGCTGCGTTTACACCAGGGATGCGTAGCGAGGGATGTGTTTGTGGTAACCGATGGAAACACTTCATTTCGTCCCTTTACGTTCTTAACCTCGTATCTACTCGAATAGTTTCATAGAAAAAGTACCTGTGTTACGAGTAGAAAGGTGATGACGCTTGTGAACTGTGATGAAGCGAAGACGATTTTCCTATGACACGATTCGAGTAGATACGAGGTTGAGAAAGTAAAGGACGATTTACCTATTCTCGCTCCGCTGAGCTGTTTCCATTGGTTACCACAAACACATCCCACGCTTACGCATCCCTGGTGGAAACGCAGCCTAAGTGGCAGCACTTAATCGACAAAAGAGACATTATGCGGACAGTAAAAGAAACTTATCAGACCTGAAAAAAACTGGCAATAAATGTCCATTCCAAGTATAGTAAGTCGTGGCGACACTATTAACGTTAATGTGACCCCAGCATGATAATAGTAGTAGTACAGTCCGCACAAACTCTTAAGACCTTATGTTTTCAAACAAACACAAGCCAAAAACAACACTATAATCAGAGCATAACGTAGTTTTTGACTTGCGTTCGTTTGACAACATTTGGTGTTAAGAGTTTGTACGGACTATACCTACAAGATTTAGATTGGCGGCAACAGTTAGCAGCACCTTCGTTGTGCACGTTTCCTGTAAATGCAGATTAAACGCCGCGTCCTCGTTGCACTCCCGCGCCGTGCTCGCTGCGCAACCGTAGCGATGTCATCGCACATATCGATACCTTTAGACTCAAAGGGCGTAAACGCCGTAGGTTCTAATGGCGTTTACGCCCTTTGAGTCTAAAGGTATCGATATGACAATATTTCAAATTTTCTACTCCTTCATTTTATGAGCTGGATAGAAAATAGGTGGAATTTTAAGCTACCCGTATTTTTTCTTTTTCGTTTTAACTCAATTTTTCAATTAAAAATAGCAGTTTGAAAAGTAGCTCATTCTAAAAGGGCGTATGTAGAAAATGACGTCACTTTCCCAACTAGAATCCAGAGCGACAATTACGATTTAAAAAAACTAGAATCCAGAGCGACAATTACGATTAAAAAAATAACTGTCAGGCGTTACAGCGTTGTCAACATAGGAAGTTCGGGAAGACAACGATGCTTTTGCTCCTCTTATTTGGGCTGGATTATATTTATAGCTTGCCGATGTGTACTCCATCATCATAATTTCAACACGCGGCAGATTCGTGCTATCAGCCTGAGAAAAACCTTCTGATGTCTTCATTATATGAAAAAAATCGGTGTCCGGTAAAAGAATGCCAAGTTAATAATGTTTGAATGCGTTATCGGAGTCCAGTGGGAAAGTGCCAAGTCTTTTAAGGTCTTCGAAAACGTGCAAATGAACCAACGGTAAGAAAATTAAACTTCTAAAGCCGCTAAGCAGTTGTAACAATTTTCAAAACAAATAAACGTCAGACGGCAAGTATGTCAGAAAATGACAACCGGATACCATACACTTTTTAATCGTTTCAGCACTAAGGTCTCTCTCGATAATGCAGGGAAAATGACGTCACACTTCCGGTTCACACTAATTGACGATTTTTTCCAAAATGAATGGGAAAAAAAATCCAAAAATATTTTTTTTGAGCATAAAATACAGTTTTACCCAAATGGTTTTCGAATTAAGATCTTATGAAAATATGAAATGTTGTCACAACGAAGCAACTCATATATCACTCGCAAATTGTCAGTATATTAAGGGCCTTATCACACTTGGGATTGGCGGGCGAGCTACGGGCGAGTTTCTATACAAACAAAACCAGTCGCGAGCGACATTTGTATGGAACTTCGCTTCTAACTCGCCCGCAGATCGCAAGTGTGCTGAGGCCCTAAGGCTGCGGCTCCATTGAGGCGGAGACGAGCGGAGCGGAGAGGAGACGTGTAGGATCGACCAATCACATTAGTTGAAATCCACATCTCGTCAATGGAAACAGCGAACTACACATCTTCTCTCCGCTCCGCTCGTCTCCGCCTCAGTGGAGCCGCATCCTAATTGGCGTTGTACGGTATTTTGCTTGGGGTTTTCTGGTTACGCCCTTGCGCTAGATTGGCGCTCCCTGCCACGTCCCCTTCCCTCGTGAGTCGCGGCCTCAGTTAAACCGTAAATAAATAACAACTATAAACTGCATCTTTCTGACTTATCTGTTTTTCAATTTCAGATTTTAATATTCTGGGTGACGGACAACTTCCTAATGTATCATCCGAGAGGAGTGAGTTCGAAGTTAAAATCGAAGGTAAGATACTAGTCTCTGCAGGTACGTACGTATGATTCGAGCTGATAATGAAATACTTTAATTGCTACATATTCGGATGAAATGGTCAAAGTGAATATATAAATGAATATAGGCCTGTTAAGATTAGAGCGGTGTCCCGGACCGCCGTGGGTAGCGGAGCCAAGCGAATGAATTAGTAGGAGGTACATTTTCCTAATACATATGTGATGGCGCTTCATGCTGAATGTGCAATCAAGGTCCCGTTAGTCTGGTTGCCTTGTCAGAGCAGTTACGGAGGTCCTATGATAGTCGCTCTAATGTATTGTTTTTAACCTGACCTGCCAATTCTGAGAGTATGGTCAAAGTACTCTGAAAGGAATAAAAAAAAACTATAGCTTGGCAACTTCGTTGGTGACACTCACATGTCGCTCCTTGAAAATCATAACGTCACTATCCAAAAAATGACGTTTTTGAGTTAACAACGCCATCTAACTCACGTGATTGTAAGGAAGGCCGTACAAAGACACCTATTGCTCTAGCTTTATTTAAAACGGCAGGGGGCGCTAGTGTCATTACGGCGAATAGTGGAAATTTTTTGGAACAGTGTCACTATCATTAGAAATACAGTGAAATTCAATGGATTTTGTGAAGAAGGTTGTCATTTTCTGCTTAATGGCGGTATTCTGTGATATTAAACGGAAAGTACTACAATTTTTCAATCGAATACAGTATTTATTCGTAAAACGTCAGTTCGAACTTTTAATGTAGTATCAATATGAAGACTCAATTTAAAGCAATAGTGTAATTTTCGCTTTAATGACACTTGTCCTCTTGCAATTTTTAATGTTATACTTTGTGTTAAGACTGTCAAAATGACAGTATATTAATAAGGACCGTGTTATTTTAAATTTCGAATCTTGATGCAGGCTAATAATAAAGATGTACTGTATTTTTAGTACGTTAAATGACATTGTGGTTTTAATAACTCAAATGATTTTTAGCATTATTAGTCGTCATTTTCGATGTAGTGTCAATTTTGCCAGCTCAAATTACTAAAAATTCACTCGTTTTGTAAATTGAAAAATGCCGTTTTATGTTTAAAGCCATTATAACTGCTAGGAGCTGCTTCCAACATTACTTTTTGATTATTTTGTGACTTCTTGTTTAAAGTCACGGTGTGTAATAAATAAAATTATTAACTGTTTTTGAGACTGATAGTCATTTGAGTTAATAAATGTCATTTAACAAGTTTTTTTTAAGAGTTATTATACAAAAACATGTATTTTTCTTCCAAATAACCCGATATAGTGTCATTGTTCCTTAAACTAAATTAAAGTTTAGGAAATCACAGGCTTGAAAAGTGACATTAAGCAAAAATTAATGGAAAAGTGACATTATTATTTTCTTTAAATTCAATTATCAGATAAATAAAACATAAAAGACAGAATTTACTTTTATCGGTAAAAAGCATAGTCACGTATTTATCAAAACATAGTATAAAAATAATACTTTTATTACAAATAAAGTAGTTTTAGACGTTTTAATATTTCTGAAACTTTCAAGCCCCGTACCCAAAAATCGTGTTTTTCGTTTAATGACGTTATGATTTTCAAGGAGCGATGTGTGCTTTTTATTATGTGCAGCCGTAACTACTTACACAAGTTACCGCCAACACAAACGGGGGCCTCCTGAGGCTGTCGGTCGCCGTTCATGTTGGCGGTAACTTGTGTAAGTAGTTACTGCTGCACATAACAAAAAGCACACAAGTGAGTGTCACCAACGAAGTTGCCAAGCTATAGTCAAGCGTCACGACTATAATTAAATATTCGTCAAAGTTTATAGTGGCTTCTTAATAACTTTAATGGTGGTCGTGACACGTTTGGGCGTAAAAATTAAATATTCAGAGTTACTGATAACATGCTGATAACGGTCGTCAAATATACCTACGTACAAACAGCAACACACTTAACTGCCCATTAAAGACAGAGCAGAGAGAAAATGATAACGATTGAAAGAGATATATATATTTGTATTATGTCAACTTCAAATCAAATAACGTTTGCGTATGTATAATGTGCCTTTGAGCTTTTTCATTGTAGTTGTTTTTTTTCCATACTGTAAATAAAGGTTTTATTTCAACAAGACAGGTGAATTTGTCAAAATTATGATTTAGCTTTCAGACGAACGTTGGGATGAAATAAACTAATTATATTGCTAATGCTTTTATTGGTGCTTCTTATTTTATATGATGCACCAATATAATGTAATTTATATTTATTATTCATTCATTATTTTCCACGAATTCAATAATATAATATGGCATTAATGTTAATACTGACGTTGGATCAGCCATAAAAGAAAAATTATTGTTTCAAAACTCTTTTGAATAATAGCCAATTTATACTCATAAACACACGCACACATGCATAACACGACGCCTTCAAGTGTGATTCTCTTTCTTGCAGTATTTCCCATTTTTGAAGTGTATAGTTAACTGTGTTGCTGTTTGTACTAACATATCGCTGGCTCAATGTTACAGATTTCTATGTTACATTTTCAGGGTAGTTAAATTAGACTTTCGGCCACACAACTTTTAAATGTCAATTCCTAAAAATTGAAACATGGAATTAGTTCTGTTTCAATTTTCAGTTGAACCACCGATATTGTATTGTAAGTTTATTATGGTTATACACACATAATTAGCAGTTGTTTAATGTTTAGGTACATACAATAGCCTAAACAGCCAAAGTTTGTTGTGTGTACAGATTACCGCACAATAAACGCGTCGATGGCTGGAACAGAAATTTAGTTCAGTCAGTATCTGGTTTAGCATGTTTGTTTTGTTGCCACGTCCGTCGCGGGTTGAAGGTTACTTTATTTGCGATAATATGGCAATAAACTGTTATACCTACAGACTATAAATACCTACTATATACTACTTTTAACATAATTAACGCTGTGCCGATGAAACACAAAAGTTTTCGCAAGAACGTTTCTGTATCTAATATTTAGCTACCTACTATTAGGATTGTTGTCTACGTAAGAAACCAACTTACATCCTGTTAACCAACTGTGACAGCGGCATTCTGTTTTGGTACTTTTCTAGATAGGTAATTTTCAATCCTACACGAGTTTTGAACTTAATCAATCTCGATCAGTGTTCACTCAAAATTCGATATACTAAGTTAAGATTTGCTTTAGCATTTACGAACGGATGAACCTCTCCAGGTGCGATACCAGTCCATAAAGAAGGAGAAGTCTGCTTCGGAAGAAGACGAGCACTCTGCGGATGAGCGGCTGCTGGGCGCCAGTGTATGACCCTACCCAAAGCCCCGCGTGCTACGGGCCTAACTAACGCAATCTCTTCGATTTTAAGCAAGCCTACACCGTCGCGAGAATATTGCGGGCACCGTCGAAAATTGACAACCCTAATCATAGTCTAAACTTAAACAAAGAAAAAAGATCAGTGGCTCGGGCAAAATATCGGTTGCTCAGTGATAAAAGCGCCGATGGCTCGAATTGCCATTTGACCTTTTGTCGCATACGGTCCCGTTGGCAACTCGTCCCGTTGGCAATTCGTCCCCTTGGCAATTCGTCCCGTAAACGCAACTCGTCCCGTTCGCGACTGGTCCCGTTTGCAAGTCGTCCCATTTGCAACTCGTCCCGTTCGCAATTCGTCCCGCAAACGCACCTCGCCCCGTTCGCGAGTCATCCCCACACCGATGTCTAGCAGTAAGAACTACATCGAAATCGGGCTATTAATTTTATCAAGAATTTTTTTGTTGCGTTTGTTGATTCATTTACAACCTTTACCTTGGTTTACTGGCCACTTCAATGTGAAGAGGTTTTAAATAATAGAGTTGCGAACGGGACTAACCGCGAACGGGTCGAGTTGCCTTTGCGGGACGAATCACGAATGGGACGAGTTGCAAATGGGACGACTTGCAAACGGGACCAGTCGCGAACGGGACGAGTTGCGTTTACGGGACGAATTGCCAAGGGGACGAATTGCCAACGGGACGAGTTGCCAACGGGACCGTATGCGACAAAAGGCCATTTGAGACGAGGGATCGAGCACCGCCCGTAAATAAACGATGTTAAATGTACACTCAAGGATATTCAATGTAAAGCAGTTTCATCGTCTTGTTAATTTGTTCGTATTGGCTCATTCGCCACGAGTCGGCAAATAATAACCCGACCAATTTCAGTTTTATCTTAACCTGCTAAACATTCAAATTCCTTGAGTGTACCTTCTTAGGGCCTTATCATACTGACGATTTGCGAGTGAGGTGATTACGTTTTCTCCGCGGCGTTGCAAAGTGTAACCGAGACGAGCTCGCCCCGATACCCCAACGGGGACGCCGTGATGTACACTAGTCATTTAAAAATACTCAAATCGCTGTATGTGTTCCTATTATATTCGAAGATCGCTTTGCTCGATTGCTTCAAGATCTCATCATTCTATTCTAACCTGGTTGCAACGGGTCCAACTCAAAGTGTACCCTTTCAAAAAAGAATTTTCCAAATCGGTCCAGCCTTCTACATAAAAACATACAGTCGAATTGAGAACCGTCCTTTTAAAAGTCAGTTCAAAATCAGAATGCGGCTTGAGGCGGCGAGCTCGTTGAGATATCGCACCGCTCGTAACTAGCTCATAAATCGCCAGTGCGATAAGGCTCATAGTAACTTCAGTTTAGACGTTACAATACGTCTAGGTTTATTATTTTATCAAGGTTCGCGTAGTCTTGTACCGATGAGTGTGGGCTTGGCTTTATGTTATGACCCTTCCTTACTTGCCTTTGTCAGTGTCGGACAGTAATGAATATTGAATAATGTCACCTAAAAATACATCGAAAAGCAATCTCAAATACTCATTAGTACGAATTGTGTGAGGTACTAGTCTGAAAAATACACTCCGAAGTATTCGTGATACTATTTTAATTGAAGCTATGTAAAACTAAAAATTTAGTTTGGGGATGGTGAATCGGCTTCTATATCATTTATCATACTCACATATTGTGATAGCAATATAAATGTATTCATATTAAATTGTTAACACTGATAAACGCAAACTAGTAAGTGAAAAAATGGTGTAATATAATCATGTATCATGGGATAGACTAGTTATGTAATCTTACCTATACATACATATATCGCATATACAATATGTACCTTCTCGAATACGTGTGCTCTATTTTAAGTAGATATTTATTAAAATTTGGAATCTATGATGGCAGCTGAAAGTGGTTCGGTACTTTGGAATAATTTGGTATCTATAATCACACGACAGATATAGAGATACATGAGTCACGACTACTTAATTATACTTCCAATAAATTAAGCCGACTTCAAAAAAGGAAGAAATAACAGTTATATGCCAACTATTTTTTTGAGGTCGGTGCCGGTCTCGTACCGTTATTCCAAATATTAAGGCTCGCACCAACCTAAAAAAAAATAGTTGTATGCCAACTGTTTTTTCAACTGTTATTTATTCCTTTTTTGAAATCGGTTTAATTTCTTTAAAGTCCTTTTTTATTTCTTGATTTTTTCAGTAGTAATCGAATTACGCTGTTAAGTGCAGGTTTTCCTAGTGACTGATACACACATAACTCTCTAGGTATCTCAAAAACTACTGAACCGATTTTGATGAAACTTGCACAGTTCCTTATGTTAGACTATACCTAGTCCAACAAAAAAAGAATTTTTGCAATCCGAGTTATAGTTTTTGAGATATGCACGGACAAATATATAAACATACATGTATACATACACTTACGAAATTTGGCACACACGTTTAGAAGCTGGTATAGAGTAACATATCTAAAAACAGTGCAATTCTGACAATATTACATATATACGGGTCGAATTGATAACCTCGTTTTTAGGGTTCCGTACCAAAATGGTAAAAAAGGAACCCTTATGGTGCGACTCTGTCTGTCTGTCTGTCTGTCTGTCCGTCTGTCACAGCCAGATATCTCAGGAACTACTGATGCTATCGATTTGAAATTTGGAATAGTGTTAAAAGTAGCTAACCCGAGCCTATTGGACATAAAAAATATCTTGTACCTTTTTTACTTTTTTTTTAAAAGGCTCCGTAATGGGACTATGAAAATTGAAAGTAAGGCTATTAAATTGAGTGGGGTATCAAATGAAAGGGCTTAATTTGTAGATTAAAACACCATTTTTATTTTTTTTCTTAAATAAGTAGTTTTTGATTTATACATTTTTATGTACCATTCCCCCCCTATTATCTCCGAAGTTACTGATCAGAAAAATGTGTCATAATTACTAATTATAAATATCAACCTGAATATTACAGGAAAAATAGAACGGTCTTGCTAACTTTAATACCTTTTTAGAAATTTACAAAACTTGGAATCCCTAGCGGCGAGTAGCAAAACTAAGCGATGGCATGTTTCACGCTAGGGGATTTCCGGGCAAAACTAGATGGCGCTAAAACACTAAACATTTAACGATGTTATAATTGAACAAAGAAACATAGTATAGTAACAATTAGTTCGTAAACAGCTAATAATAAATACATTTAAATACTGTGTCACGTTTGCAAAGTTAAATAATTGTAAATAATATTATAATTATTTTACCAAGCTTATACATAGATGGCGTTGTAAATTCGGGGAACAGCTTTTTGTATGGAGAATGACAGTCCTCTTGATTTAATGGTCCTTGCTATTAAATAGAATCATTACACGTCAGGTTCTAAATATTACAGGGAAAATCTAACTGTTTTCCTAACTTGCACTGTTTTTTAGAAATTTGCAAAAATCATAACATATACTTATTTGCTTCTACTAAACAAATCGACATACAGTTTTTCTTGAACTATTCGCGTATCTACTTATGAGTTTGTACGGAACCCTCGGTGCGCGAGTCCGACTCGCACTTGACCGGTTTTTTTTAACTGGTCTAAAAATAAGGAGGCGTGAAAGCACCGATAAGAAAGTACCTGCAAAGTAAGTGATATACCTGCTATTTTTTTTTTATTGAACCACAGGACCTTGAAACGAGGCATAAACTAAATTGTGATGCCAGCTTTACACTTTATGGTAAGTAGTTAACATTTTGTTACACACGAGGAAGATATAGCTCCTATAAAGGGTTGGTCTATCGATAAAATAATCGACTTACTCCGTTCCTATAACTTTATGCTGTAAGCCATAAAGGTTAACTAGCACTAGCAAGATGGAAAAAGTTAGTCACTACTATCGTATACTATACACCGTGTTTTTATTGATTTCCATTAACTTCGAGGGCTCATTCTTCAGATCTAATTAAGTTAATTTCTCCAAAAAACTAATGTTGTAACTCATACCGTTTTTAAAATATTCATAATCTTATAATCTTAATTTAATCACCAACCAGTATAAATAAATGAGCTGTCATAATTCCAACACTGTCATAGTTTAGGTACATTAACTTTTGACTAACTCAAAAGTGTCTTTTATAATGGTCATCAACTCAATATTAATTTATTTTGTATGAAAACTAAAAACATTTCTTTTTCGAATTTAACAAAAAGCGATATGCGAAGCAATGCAACGTCGAATTTAACGGAAATAAAAGAAAACACGGTGTATAGAGTGTGACTTAAATAATTCTCTTGCTGTAGTTTCCGCATGTTGCCATACATATATTTTTTAATAGTCTTTTTTCGACCTCTGCAAACTTAGCGTAGTCAGACTATAGTTACCTACTGTTTCTTCCTGAGAAAGGCAGTATATCCCTCCCCTCTATATTTAGTTATTTTCAGTACCTACTGCAAAGCTAGCTCATCCATCAGTGTTGTAAATATGTGAACATGTAAATTACTGTAATATATTGTACACAAAATTTGATTCAATGTTGTAAAAATTAGTGTGCCTAAATATATCTATAATAACGTATTGCAAGAATGTAAAAAAATGTACATCTCATTAGTTATGAATGAAAAATATTATTAGATAGCAAAACATGATATTGTTAAATACTCATTCATTGAACAAGATGTTTATAACAACCCTTACGTCTGAAGGTGCGTGTTTTTCAAAACTGTATGTAGATAGCGATGCAAGTGTACAACAGTGTCTCTTACTGTTAATTTATGTAATCACTTGAAATTATTAACGTCCATGATAATTCGATAACTGAGGGATTTTCAAAATGTAATTACTAGAGACCGGATCTGATGTAGCGATCTCAATATTAATATGGATATGACTAGTGCAATTCGTTAAATACATGTCATGTTGGTTATATAAGGTCTTAATTTTTACTGTGCATTGTGAAGAAGAAATATTAAAGAAGAAGTTACGATAAGTTACATTGTTTTTGTGTGTAGAAAAAATAATAAATTATACCAGTCATATCCATATTAATATTGAGATCGCTACATCAGATCCGGTCTCTAGTAATTACCATACACCACACTCTAGGGGGCATTATGCGGGTACGTCAGATGGTAAGGTTTACAAATAAATCAATCAATTTTCCAGTTGTCAGTATGAAGTAGTTGTACTAAGCATTTATACTTAGTATTCGTAATTTAATTTTTAATAGTTTCATATAGAATAAGTTACTAAGGTACTCTGACTTGCTTAGTAGGGCCAATATTCAGCGTTTTTACGGCGTTTTATTTTCGTCATTATTGTCTCAGTAAATATTGTTCAAAAAAACGATGCCTGGGCGATTCTCCTAGCGTTTCACACAATCATTGTTGTCCGCCGATTATTTACTATAACGAAAGGACAAATCGTGACAATTTTGATAAAACTAGACTTAAACTCGGGACTGTTTTTCGGTTTCATAAAAAGTTAACTCTAGGCATCGTTTTTTTGAACAATATTTACTGAGACAATAATGACGAAAATAAAACGCCGTAAAAACGCTGAATATTGGCCCGCCTAGAGTTAACTTTTTATGAAACCGAAAAACAGTCCCGAGTTTAAGTCTAGTTTTATCAAAATTGTCGCGATTTGTCCTTTCTTTATAGGAAATAATCAGCGGACAACAATGATTGTCAAACCGCGCGGTCAAAACGCTCGGAGAATCGCCCAGTACAGGTTGCGAATACTAAGTATAAATACTTAGTACAAAATACCTTATACTAAAAACTGGAAATGTGATTGATCTATTTGTAAACCTTACCATCTGACGTACCCGCAAAATGCCCCCTGGAGTGCGGTGTATGGTAATTACCTAAGTAAAATTTTACAGCATGACGTCCGTACACCTAACTTTTTAATCATGCTATTTCATTTCAATCTTATGAAATGCATAAGACATCACATCAAAGTATATAGACGACAAGAACAGGATTCCATCCTACTTTATACACAATTTCGGTTTAAAGGGCCATATTAGTGCTCAACGAATAAGTTTTACCTATATCAGGTCAACAACTTACTCGTAGACGTTACCATCGGTAGCTATACTGTAAGTATCGTATCAGTCGTATCACCTTCTCAACCCAAGCAAAACCGTTGGTGATGTCAGAGTTAACGCTGCTGTGTCTTATGACTAAAACTCGGTTAACTGCTATGGAGTTGTATAGTAGTTAGCCGGATTTTAGTCATATAAGACAAGACGGCAGAACGACCTACTACGTGGACCTACAGCTAAGACTTCGTCGTTTGGATAATATGTCTACGGGTGGAGGTATAATATGTACAAACGAAGACACAGTTAAGTAACCGTCAGTAGACCTTAATACATAGTAATAAGGGTGACAAGTGGTCAGTTAGCAGTGACTTCGATTGTACCATGTAAACATGGAATTGTAATATTTATTCGACAATGCTAGGCGCATTGCAAGTTGCTATAAAGTGTACAAATACTAGTGATTTGCTTTTACGAAATTATAAAAAATAATATTTTTGTAAGCACATTTCATTTTTACGATGGAAATTATTTACTTATATCGTTCCTATGATAATGGTATTTGTACTTAGATTATCAGCAGTGCCATGTATTTCGACATTACATACTTAATATACAAAAACATCGAATTAAGACTGAAACAGTCAGATGTATTCTGTATTGCTCCATTTTTTTTTATTCCCATTCAATTTTGTTTAACTTTGGGGTAGAAAAAAATAATAATCCTTAAAATTGTATTTAATGAAATTTGAGTAAAGTTGTATTTGACGATTTTGAAGCAATAAATGGAGTAAGTTTTAAGGGCGACCAAGAGCGAGAGCTTCTTATGTAGGTAGCGTTCAACTGTTAGACTATATTGTCCTTTTGGCCAAGGTGCTCGTAGTGCTTTTTACGACTTTTGCGAAAATAAACGTAGTTTTTATTATGCCGTTTTATATCTTTCACCTGGCCCAGTATATTTATTTGTGTGTTACTTTGTTTCAAATTGATAATTGGCTACTTGACAACTTTTTACTGTGATATGTTATAGAAACACCTCTCAATAATAGAAATATTAGTGAAAAAACCACTTCAATATCATAAAAACTCACCGAGATACTACAATGTTAAAATCACATTTTTATACTTTCCCAAATACGTGCTGCACGCGTGACGTCACTACTCATACGTTGTTTGGGGAAATCAATAACTTTGCTCTGCAACTATGTTAATACTTGCGTTTATCGTAACGGTTTTATAACAAAAGTTACTATACATTTTATGGGTTATTTAATGATATTAATAGATTTAAATAATTTTATACTTTTAAAATGGACTTTCCCACCCAACTTTGTAGGCTCATAAAAAAAGTTACACGTTAGGTATCAAACTAGGGAATGCAAACCGGTATACCGGTTTACCGGTTTACCGGTAAACCGGTCAAAAATGAAGCCGGTAAATTACCGGTACTTATAATCCCAAACCGGTTTTTTACCGAAACATATATAAATAAATAAATATTGGTTTACGCTGCCGTTTATAAATTTATGTACTACGAAACGCCTGTACTTTATCGAAACCCAATGATTTTATGTGATTTAACGATTTAATTTACTTTTTTTTGCTTCAAAAATGTTGAAAAAGTTTTTTATTCCTATCTTTCCATATCTTGTCTCCTTCTGCCTTTCCGATCCTTCTGCGAATTTCCGTCTCGCAAGAGCCATTATTGCTTATGTTATGCTGGAACCCAGGTATACAAAGTTGTCTGTAGTTTCTGAATTGAACGTTCCGCTGAGCTCCAGCTTGCCTGAGCGATCCACGATCATGACTTTAGTCTTGGATCTGTTAATTGCGAGGCCAAGTTCTTCGCTAACCCATCTCATTCTATCCAAAAAACTGACCATCTCGGCTTCATTTGCTGCTAAAAGGGTGGTGTCGTCAGCATATCGCAATCTTGCGACCTCCAACAGTGATGCCACCATTCCAGCCGTCACATGTTTTCTGTACAATGTACTCGCCGTATATATTGAATAGGATGGGTGAGAGGATGCAGCCTTGTCGGACGCCCTTACGAAAACTGAACGGGTTCGATGTAGTCTTGTCGACTCTCACTATTCCCTGGCTGTTGCAATATTGCGACTGTGAGGTGTCGAGGTACACCTAAATCCGTCAAAACCTCCCATAAACAGCCCCAGTCGATACAGTCAAAAGCCTTACTGTACTTAGTCGACGAAGTACATGATGACTGGCGTGTCGAACTCGTAACATTTTTCCACAATTTGTCTGATATTCAGTATCAGCTCCCTAGTACCTACCTTTACCCTTCACAAAACCCGCTTGCTCTTGCGGGATTTGCCAGTCTAGATAATGACGGATCCTGCTGTTCATCACGTGAAGTAGGACTTTACTGGCATGGGAGATCAGAGCAAGGATACCTACGGTAGTTATCGCTTTTTTTGGTCGGTTGCAGATCTTGTGCAAAAGGTCAATTCCCCTGTCACCTTGGGCCTTGAGAATTTCGGACGGGGTATTATCCTGTCCTGGGGCCATCTTAGTTTTAAGACGATCAATTGCTGCCGCTATCTCGGACTTAAGAATATCAGGTTCCAGGTCCATGAGATTCCAAACCATTCCGGTTTTGATAGTTGTTGAGGACTTCTCATACAGCTGCTCACAATATTCACGCCAGCGCTCTGCAATTTTGTCAAGTTCGTGCAAAAGTTGCCCATCGGAGTTTTCTATGACCCAAGATTTGGGCTTAAACTTTTTGCTGAGCAGCCGGGCTTTCTTGAAGAGATCTGATGTTTGCATCTTCATGGCATGAGACTCAACCTCGCGACAGATGTCCATGATGAAGTTGTTTTTGTCTCTACGGCATTCCTTCTGGATCACTTTTGATAGACTGGAATATTCCTTCATCCTCTTAGGATCTTGGAGGCTTTTGGCTTTCATGTCTTTCCTGTGTTGGACTAGGTTCCACGTTTTTTCAGTAATCCATGTGGATCTTTTATGGTTCTTTTCTCTTTTAGAAACGATGTCATCCAAAGCCTCGTTTACTTGGGCTTCGAAGTGCTTCCACAAACACTGATTATTTGAGTATCTCACAAAAGCGTTTTTCAATATAATCTTATTTTACACGATGTGGGTTGTTTTTAGGGTTCCGTACCCAAAGGGTGCCAACGGAACCCTATTACTAAGCCTCCGCTGTCTGTCAATCTGTCCGTGAGTCACAGGGCTCTAATTTTGACACCGTAATACGTAGACTTGAAATTTTCACAGAATATCTATTTCTATTGCCGCTAGAACAACAAATAATAAAAACAAAATTAAATGAAAAAGAAAAGGGAGTACCCATATAGGAAATGTGCTTGTGTCGATCAGTCACAGGACTGTATCTTACAGGACCGTAATAAAGAGACTTGTCATTTTCACAGAATGTGTAAATGTGTTGTCGCTGAGAGATCAAATAATAAAAAGAAAAATAAATCAAGAATACAAGAAACGTGTTTTTTGGCATTTTTTGCTCGATTTTAATACTGATAGATACTTAATATGTTTATAGAATGTGTGTTTCTATTGCCTCTATAACAACACATAATAAAAACCAAAAATAAAGTTAAAAATAATAAGGGGGATAAATGAATGTGTTTTTGGCGTATTTTTGCTCGACAATGGTACGGAACCCTTCGTGTGCGAATCCGACTCGCACCTGGCTTGATTTCTTTTAGTTTATGGATGGTTATTATACAGAAATCTTAAATTAAACAACATTTTTGCAGCCTTTTACTTCAAATCACCAATACCGGTAATTTACCGGTTTACCGGTTTTGAACTACCGAAGTCGGTAAATTACCGGTTTCAAAATTTTCCCGGTAATTGCATTCCCTATATCAAACTCAAAACTTGAACATATTTCCTTATTTTATTATGCTTATTTTAACAGGATCTTATGTAATTTTTACAAATTTCAGTTACAGTCAAGTAACCAATTTTAAGTTTGAGGATAGAGTCAATAGGTGGCCAATGAAACAGCTGATAAAATTAACCCGTTTAAGGTTATTAGAGTCGCTGAGTCCTCTATACAGATTCTATTTTATAGAAAGTTGTACAAAAACTTTTTTTAGATCCGAGGTCTTTTTACTTCATTTCTTACTCTGAATCGAGCGTATTATCATCTTTGATAATACGCTCAGCAAAACAGTGGTTCAAAAATGTTCATACAAAAATCGTTCTTGAGTTCCGTTACCGTCATAAAAGTGTATATGGAAAAGGTGACGGAATCGGAATAAAAAAAATTAGGACACCTTTTCTCCTCTATAAGCCAAAAAAATTATCAAACTATAGAGTAAAATACATTCCAATTCCAACCAAAATTGATATCGTTTAAGTGGAATATTAACCGATTTTTATCGGTATAGAAAACTGAGCAACTAGAATAACACTTTTTTATGTAAGGTATTTATTTGTGTATACATGAATAGAGCCTACACCAAAGAATTTTTGTGTCAATAAGGAATTGAATCTTCTACATTGTTATAACGAGCAGAGTCGTGAAGAGTTGTTTTAATGGTTTTTCTTACTTTAACATGCCGATTTAAACGGGTTCTCATTAAAAGTACCCCGGGCTGTAAAAGTGTAAGCCTGTAAATGGTATTTGTCGACTGCATTGCGGGCAGAAAATCTCTTTTCCTGACTATAAATTGTATGCACACGGACGAATGATAGTCTCAGCTCCAGATAGCATCTTTATCGCCATCGCGTTGACTCCCGAATCCCGTTATTTTTATCCTTAGGTTTCTAATATGCTATTCCAATCGTGGCTGTAAATATAAAGATAAATATTTAGAAAAATAAGAACTAACTCTTATAAGAAAACCGACGTGTACCTATTACATATACCTACCTATTATCAACTAAATAATTGATTGTGTAAACATATGCATCTGATCATTGTTTGGGAATAAAATTCATATTACTTAAGCGTTTCCTTGTCTTTTATTTAAATTAAAACCTTGAGTAGGTGTACCTTTCTTATATTTTAGTAAGACGATACCTTCATCTTTGAAATGTGTTAAAAGGACGACTAATACAATTTAATTACTGCTAGAAATTAAGATAGACACGAGATATACTAAGAGGCTACCTTAGGGGCGATACAGACGGACTGCGACCCTGCGAAAGGAAAAAGGATAAATTTCAAATCGAATATCGAATGTTATTGCCTACGTCCCGGGTTCAGGCAAGGTAAGGGCAAATATTTGTGTGGAGAGCACGAGTATTTGTTCCTGAGTCTTGGATATTTTCTATCTACCTATTCAAGTATACTAAGTATAAATATCTATATAGGTACGTATATCGTCGTCTAGTACTTACCCATAATGCAAGCATTGCTTAGTTTGGGACTAGGTCGATTTGTGTAAGACTGTCCCCACAATATTTATTTATTAAATGCCTAATTAAACAGGCAGGCATTACATTTGACGGCAACTAAGAGAAAATCTCTTAGTTGGCTCAGATTTTTAGAGTGCATGTCGTAAAATTTTCCTTTTTCGCAACCCACAACCAAAATTTACCGCAACCCCCTCAGCTACGTTACTGCCCAGTGCGACGGTATACAGTCTTCCGACAAAAGGTAGCTACATCGGGAGCGCGCATGTGCGCGCGCCGTGTACGGAACGGACGCACCACGAACGTATAAACGTGTCCCAACACTGGCATTGAAGAATACCTACCATGACCGAAATAGTACATTGTGTATCTAGGGCGGTAAGTAAGGAATTACAAACGAGTGTTTGTTATAAGCCCGAGGTGAAACCGAGGGCTTTAATAACACGAGTTTGTAATTCCTTTACCGCCCGTGGCACACACAATGTTTTTCATCACACTTGTGAGGAAATCTTAATAAAATAACCTTACTTTTCGACCCAATATGACAAGAAAATATTAAAACAGACAGTGACATTTGTCACATATGTCCATAGACAATGCGAACGTCAAGTCACGTTCGGAAACCATAGCGGTAACGGCCATTTTAGTTGATTTTATATTTGCAAAATTATTTAAACCTTTAATTAATGTTACCGAAATGTGTTTATATGTATTTGCAATTACAGTTTTCTTTAAATGAATATTTCAGTGATAAAAGTTAAAAAAGTAAGTTGGCGTTTCATTTGAACATGACAAATAAGAGTAAAACAGAACCAGCGTTTCAAATATAAAAAGAAAACCAGTACGCCCTAGGGCGTAATAGGCCATTTACGGCCCGCAGAACCTACGTGTAATGACACCATTTTCGAGCAAGTGTGATGAAAAAAAAGATTTGGCGTGGTTGGAAATATTCAAAAATGTAATACCAAATTGGAAATCATGTTGGTGGAAGTATTAATTGGTTTTCCATGTTAATTAGATATGTTACGTACCTACGTATCTAAGACGCTCGCTAGACAACTGATCAATCGGAATTATTAAGACATGTGTTAGGCAAGGCTCCGGAATTCAGACTATGAATTCAGATTCGGATTCAGACTGTGTAAGGCCAGCCTAAGAAGTCGCTCCTCATAATCTAATCTCCATAGCTACGGATCTTATTTACAAAACAATGGAGCCGATGATGTTTTAGAATTCTTCTGTCAAACAATCTTCTGATAATATAAGTTAGAATATTTATCTGAGTTATTGTTGATTATTGATTTTACTATAATGAATTATTTTTTTACATAAAAATCAGTAGGACAAAAAGGTTTCAAACACTAACGTCTCGTACGCCGAAATGGAAGAGTACGAAATAAGAAAACTCTTACAAACGAAAAATGGAGGTCGTGTTCCGAAAATGCTGCCCATTCCTGATATCCATGTTATGGATAAATTACCTTTTATACCACAACCACCCTACAATCGGATCAAGGTATTTATAATTAGAGACCCAGTTGAGCTAAGTTTGCATCTGGTGCCGATAGCGTGGCATACAAAAGAGGTGCAAATGTAGGTAACTAGGACATCTGTGCTATGTCAAGGAGCGTACTGTACATGTACAAGTGTCGAATCATTGCAACAAAATTATACCTTCGACGCAAACAGAGCAGCAACTCTCTTAATCACTCGAGCAAATTATTTAAATTCATTTCTTATTACAAATGGATCTATGAATCTTATCCTATAGATACCTATATATTATAGTTTCTAAATGTCTCATTTTACGTATTCAGGATAAGCAAGCACTATTCCGGCAAGTCCTGGAAGAGAAAGCTTCGGAAAGGAAGGTTAAAATCGCCCGTGGACCCCTGCCGCGCCGAGAACGCGACCAGCTCGAGATAACGCAGGAACGACACATCGCCGTGCTGAGGGAATGCGCTGATAAAATACAGCCACCGCCTATGCTAAAATCTTGGGAAAAAAGAATAATAAGCCTCGTCCCTTCCAAATTACGCCACGCTTTTCCCAACGTCACGGAAGAATTGATAAAGGAAAGCAAATCTGAGTGGGACCGGAACCTTCATGATCAGGCCGTGAAGAATATCATTCGTGATGTACCCGGCGTCTCGCGCAAAAGGTATGAAGAGCCATATTTTAAATTTCATGGAGTTACACCAAATTACGAGAAAATGCTAAAGTTTCGTAAAAAAGTTCGGGATGGTTCTCTAATTTTACATCCTTTTATAAGACTTGTTGTTGAATCAGCAGAGAAAACATTTCCTTCGGCCATTATACATTTGAAAAAGTTTAGAGCGATGGGACCTATGACTTTGATCGAGTTTCGAGCAAAAATTATGGATAAAATCAAACGTGCGGACCATTTGGTATCCAGCACTTGGTACGCTATACTTGTGAATTGGTTAAAAAATCCGAGATGTTTACGGGGTATGCGGCCTAAGAGAATTCCACAGTTTGTCCGTTGTGCTACTAAAATGATTTCAATGCAAATACAGGAGCTAATGCGCAGATCTGTTGATGCAATTATTGACGCCTTAAAGGATCCAGATTCTGTGCCAATTTTGAATTTGGCATTAGACTTTGACGGAGAATTTATTTATGACGAGACAGTGGAAACCGTGTATCAAACTTTTCATGACATAGCTGATGCTATAACAACGATGTCCCAGAGATTGATGCCGATCGAACAGTATCTTCGACTACCTTACGATTATGATTCCTTACCGGTGCATTATAATCATTGGTTGCTTAAGGATGGACATAACAGACTGCAAGGACAGTTAGACATTGTATTTCAACCACTGTTTGAGTACTTAGACCAACTTCGTTTACAGTATAATATGCTTTATGGAGCTCCAGCGAAAACAGCACTTACACAATTTATAAATGCAGCTCAAACATTTGAAGAGTCCCGCGACAAAATATTGTATTTTCAAGATATTAATTCCGATATTACTGCAGTATTAGAAAATGCCTATTTCAACCCAGCGGTGGTGTGCCAATTAAGAATGGTGGCTGGATTAAAAGGAAAGGCATTAGAATTCATAAATGATATTATAGCAGGAATAGTGAAAACACATATGGATGAGAACCAAAGTATTTGTAATGAATTTGAAATAATTAAAGAAAAAGCTCTGGCAGAACCAAAAACGGCAGCCGAATTAATAGAACAAGGTGTTTATATGTTACACGCTAAGACCGTACTAGTTGAACAATTAAAAGAAAGGATTTCAAGACAAATAAACATTATTTCTAACCTTCTAGAAATGACATCTCTCTCCCCTGAACATGTAGCCTCTAATACACGAACGGTTAATTGGTTAAAAGACATTAAGCCAATATTCGATAAAAATGCTGCTGCCTATGAGGCAGTTAAAGGGGAAATGGAAGATAATCTATTACGTAAGGTAAGGCATATTAATAATGAAGTAACGGAAATGATTCCGTATTTAGAACAACTCGACAACATGGACGACATCAATCATACTCTGGAGTATCTTGAATATTTACGTAAATTTGCACGTCGTTTGGCTGATTGCGATAAAATAGTAGCATGGATAAATAACGAGGAAAAAACATTTAAATTTCCAGTTTCTAATTTTAGTGACCTGGAAGAACTTAAAGACTTTATATTACCCTTCTATAATCTGGTTCATTTACTTCATAAATGGAAGCGTAGTTATTATACTTGGATGGATGGTGTATTTGAATATTTAGAACATGAGCAAATTGAACAAGATCACGACTTTTACTACAAAGAATTCTTAAAGCTGTCTAAAACATATAGAACAAAAATCAAGCAACAGATCACCGAAGGAAACGAAAAACGATTTCAAGGCTTGGTTGATGATACAGACATAAATAATCTTCCCGCCCCCATGAAGCTTTGCGCTCAAGCCGTAGCTGAGCTTAAAGATTGGAGGCCGAACGTACAGATGGCGCATATAATGTGCAATCGAGCTTTAGTGCAAAGACACTGGGATGAAATGTCATTAATTGCTGGATTCGATTTGACCCCTAATGCTGGCACCACCTTACGAAAGATAATCAATTTTAATCTCTGGGGCGACATCGATCAATATGAGATAATTAGTGTTGCTGCAACTAAAGAATTGGCACTTATAACCAATCTTAATAAGATGATGGCCGAATGGACTGATTTATGTTTCAAAACGAGCCCATACAAAGACACTGGTATTTATATATTATCAGGGTTAGATGACATCCAAAGTGTCCTAGACGATCACATTATTAAAACAATCGGTATGCGGGGTTCTGCTTTTGTAAAACCATTTGAAGCCCAAGTTCGATCTTGGTATGAAAAAATAGTAAGGGTCAATGCAACAGTTGACGAATGGGGCAAGGTTCAAAGTCAATGGCTGTATTTGTTACCAATTTTTTCGTCAAAGGATATCGTGGCACAAATGCCAGAAGAAGGAGTTATGTTTGTAGAAGTAAACAACATATACCGCCGATATATGGGAAGTGTCGCTAAAGATCCGCATGCCCTCGAAATCGCTGGAGGAATGGGTGTCTTAGAATCATTTAAAGCTGCGTCCGCAATGTTAGAAAAAATTAATGACGGAGTCAATAACTATTTAGAAAAGAAACGACTTTATTTTCCAAGATTTTTCTTTCTGTCAAACGATGAAATGTTGGAAATATTATCAGAGACCAAAAATCCGCTCAAAGTTCAACCGCATTTGAAGAAATGTTTTGAAGGAATAAATAGATTATTGTTTGATCCAGTTTTTAATATATCCGCCATGATTTCGATGGAAGGAGAGCAAATAGAATTTCTTGAAATAATAAGTGTAGAGGCTGCAAGAGGTTCTGTTGAAAAGTGGCTTGTTCAAGTAGAAGAGCAAATGCTTAAAGCGGTTAAAATGGAAACAGAGTTATCATATTACGAATATCCTACTTTAGGACGCGTGGAATGGATATTATCGTGGGAAGGTATGGTCGTGTTAGCTGTATCTCAAGTTTACTGGGCCGTTGATGTCCACGAGGCGCTAGCATCTCGAAGGCTACAAGAACTCGAACTATTTCATCATAGTTTGACAAGGCAACTTAATGAAACCGTAGCCGTAATTCGACGCACTGACTTAACGAAGCTCAACAGTATTACCGTAAAAGCTCTCATTGTAATAGACGTGCACGCGAAGGATGTAATTTTTGACCTTGTCTGCAAAAATGTAACAGAGGTTACTGATTTTCAATGGTTAGCACAGCTGCGTTATTATTGGGAAGAAGAGAGAGTATTTGTAAAGATTATTAATGCGACTGTAAATTATGCTTATGAATATTTAGGGAATTCTGATAGATTAGTAATAACTCCTTTGACGGATAGGTGCTATCGCACCCTGATCGGCGCCTATTACTTACATTTAAATGGCGCTCCGGAAGGCCCTGCCGGAACTGGGAAAACGGAAACTACTAAAGATTTGGCAAAAGCCGTGGCAGTTCAGTGCGTAGTGTTCAATTGCTCTGATGGCTTAGACTATAAAGCTATGGGAAAATTCTTCAAAGGTGTAGCATCATGTGGCGCTTGGGTTTGTTTTGACGAATTTAATCGAATAGAAGTAGAAGTTTTATCAGTAATAGCTCAACAGATTTTGTGCATTGTTCGAGCCATCAGAGCCAATGTAGAAACATTTGATTTCGAAGGTACCACTTTGACCTTAAATCCTGCTTGTTATGTTTGCATAACGATGAACCCGGGCTATGCCGGAAGATCGGAATTACCAGATAACCTCAAAGTATTATTTCGCACTGTAGCCATGATGGTCCCGGATTATGCTATGATAGGCGAAATATCTCTATATTCCTTTGGATTTCAGGACGCACGTAATTTGTCTGTAAAAATAGTTACAACATACAAACTTTGCTCTGAACAACTATCTTCTCAAAATCATTACGATTATGGAATGAGAGCAGTTAAAACAGTTTTATCTGCTGCAGGCAATTTAAAACGAAGTTTTCCTAATGAAAGTGAGAGCATATTACTTCTGAGATCAATCACAGACGTAAATTTACCTAAGTTTTTGTCATTTGATGTTCCCTTGTTTGAAGGAATTATATCAGATCTATTCCCCGGCATAACTTTACCAAAACCAGACTACGAACTATTCTTAAATGCTTGTCATGATACTTGTGAACTTAATAATCTTCAACCTGAAGATTGCTTCTTGTTAAAAATAATTCAAACATATGAAATGATGATTGTTAGACATGGATTCATGTTAGTCGGTGACCCATTTTCGGGAAAATCAATGACATTGAAAATACTAGCAGAGTCCCTGACGTTAATGGAAGAAAGAAATCAACCAGGAGGCTGTGCAAGCACCTATAAAGTCCTTAATCCTAAAGCTGTTACAATGGGACAACTTTACGGGGCCTTTGATCCTATTTCTTATGAATGGACAGATGGTATTGTAGCTACAATGTTCAGAGATTTTGCATCTGAAGATACCCCAGTAAGGAAATGGATTGTTTTTGACGGTCCCGTGGATGCTGTATGGATTGAAAATATGAACACTGTTCTAGACGATAATAAAAAACTTTGTTTAACATCTGGAGAAGTAATGGCCATGTCAAATGTAATGTCAATGATATTCGAAGTTATGGATCTTTCTCAAGCCTCTCCAGCTACGGTCTCCAGGTGTGGCATGATTTATATGGAGTCAGCGTCATTTGGTTTAGGTCCATTCTATAGATCGTGGATGAAAACATTAAACCCCATATGGCTTGATGAGAACGAACAATACATTCATGATATGTGTGAATGGCTACTAGATCCTCTAGTTTACTACGTTCGAAAAAACTGCACACAGCTGGTTACAGCAGGAGAAGTGAATTTAGTTATAAGCACTCTTCGACTTGTTGAAATGTTAATGGAGAACGCTATCGAAGGTGAAGAAGATACAAAGTATACGCGATGTTGGTTTCTTGCGTCTTTCATGACTGCCTTGGTATGGGGTGTAGGTGGAATATTAAATACTGATTCCCGTGAAAAATATGATGATCTCGTGAAAGAATATTTCAAAGGTGAAAAAGGAATACCGCATAATATAGAACGCTTAGATGTTTCCATTCCTTCTGAAGGTATGATCATTGATCATTATTACGTGTATAAGAGTAAAGGTTGTTGGAAGCCCTGGCCCGATGCTGTGAAAGCAGTTGTAGTCAAGGAACAAATCAATCTTTTGCAAACTGTCATACCCACGTTGGAAACGGAGAAATTTATGTATTTATTAAAACTACACACCAAATTTGCTAAGCCTATATTGCTGATTGGGCCAACCGGAACTGGCAAAAGTTTTTATGTGCAAAATTTCTTGATGAATAGAATCGACATGGAGAAATATATGCCAGGTTTTATTACCTTTACGACCACTACTTCAGCTAACCAAACACAAGATTTGGTTATTTCAAAATTAAACAAAAGGAGGAAAAATATTTACGGTCCTCCAAAAGGTAAATTAGCTATTATATTTATAGATGATATGAACATGCCCGCTAAAGAAGAATATGGCGCACAACCGGCTATTGAATTACTTAGGCTTTTTTTTGACCAAAAACATTGGTATGATTTAAAAACTACAGATAAATTGTATCTACTTGATACATTTTTCTACGGGGCTATTGGCCCCGTAGGTGGTAGCCGACAATTAATATATCCAAGAATGTTGCGCCATTACAACATTTACTCAATAAACGAATTTTCGAAGGAAAGTATGTCGAAAATATTTACTACTCTTTTGCAGCTTGGTTGGAAGAGAAACGGTTTTGGTCAAGATACTCAGCCTACAATAGTAAACATAATTGCAGCTACAATGGAAATTTACGAGCAGGCTGGAGAGGGATTGCGACCAACGCCTGCTAAATCTCATTACATCTTTAATTTAAGAGATTTTTCGAGAGTTATACAGGGTTGTGCGTTATTAAGAAGGGAATCGGCTGAAAGCAAAAAGACCTTCGTTAGAGTTTGGGTACATGAAATAATGCGCGTGTTTTATGATAGACTTGTAGACGAGGATGACCGAACTTGGTTTTACGATCTTTTGAAAAGGTGTACACGTGACTTCATGAAAGATACATTTGAATCTGCATTAGATACATATGCAAACGACAAAGGTGAAGTAACGCAAGAAAACGTCAAAGCTATGATGTTCGGTTGTTATTTGGACCTAGATAGTTGTGAAGGTGAAAGGCGTTACGATGAATTGCCTTCTAAAGAAGTCCTTCTAAACATTTCTATCGCCATGTTAATTGAGTACAATACTATGCATAAAGCTAAAATGAACATAGTACTGTTCGATTATGCGTTGGAACATTTGTCAAGAATATGTCGTCTTTTATCCATGCCTTCAGGTAATGCTTTATTAGTCGGTGTAGGTGGTTCAGGACGTCAGTCCCTTACACGTTTAACTTGTACAGTGTTAGGTCAAAATGTTTTCCAGCCAGAGATTACTAAGTCCTACAGCGTTAAAGATTGGCAAGACGATGTGAAATTAGTTCTTCGCGAATCAGGAGGCCTTAATAAAGATACGACATTTTTGTTTACCGAGAGTCAAATAAAAGAAGAAGTCTTTATTCAAAACTTAGACAGTTTGCTGAATTCAGGAGAAGTCCCTAATTTATATGGTTTGGATGAAAAACAGGAAATTCTTGAGCTTGTACGATTAGCAGCACAAGGTGGCAACAGAAATTTAGACATCAGTCCCCTTCAAATTTTGGCCTTTTTTATTGCGAGATGCAAGGCAAAACTACATTGCGTATTGTGCTTCAGTCCGATTGGTAGTGCTTTTCGAACACGACTGAGACTTTATCCAGCCTTGGTAAATTGTTGCACTATCGATTGGTACGATAGTTGGCCTGAAGATGCATTGACAATGGTTGCTCACCATTATATGGGGAAAGTTAATGTACCTGATAAAGTAAAATCAGCTGCGGTTGTTGCTTGTAAACAATTTCACGTAGATGCTCGCCATGTATCTGCAGATTTTTATAATCAGTACAGAAGAAAAACGTATATTACGTCTGCTTCATACTTGGATTTGATTAAGTCTTTCACATCATTGACGAACAGGAAGCAAAGGGAATTAAAGGCAGCGAAACTCAGATATATGAATGGGTTGGATAAACTTAGTCAAGCATCTGAAGCTGTACAGATCATGCAGCATGACTTAAATGAACTGAAACCTAAACTCATAGTAATGGCTGCTAAATCAGCTAAAATGATGGAAGATATAGAAAAAGAAACTGCGATTGCTGACAAAGCCGCTGCACAGGTTAGAGAAGATCAAAAAGTTGCTAACGTACAAGCAGCAGCTGCAACTGAGTTGAAAAAAGATTGTGAAGCAGATTTGGCACTTGCGTTACCGATTTTAGAAGACGCTATTGCGGCTTTGAACACCCTGAAACCTGCTGACATAACTATAGTGAAATCAATGAAAAATCCACCGGCAACTGTGAAATTGGTCATGGCTGCAGTTTGTGTTATGAAGGGTATACCTCCAGATAAAATTCCAGATCCCGACAATCCAGGAAAAAAAATATTTGACTATTGGGGTCCGAGTAAAAGAATATTAGGTGACATGGGCTTTTTAGAGTCTTTAAAAAACTACGACAAGGATAATATACCGATAGAAACAATGAAAAAAATAAGAAAAGAGTATTTACCCAATAAAGACTTTAAGCCCCATATTATAGCCAAAGCATCAACTGCTGCTGAAGGTTTATGCAAATGGATAATCGCTATGGATATGTACGATGCAGTTGCTAAAGTAGTGGCTCCAAAGAAGGCCAAGTTAAACGCAGCTGAAAGAGAGTTTGCTGAAACTATGGCTTTATTGGAAGAAAAAAAAGCAACAGTTGCTCGCTTAGAAGCTAAACTAGCTGAATTAAATGAAGCATTGTCGGAAGCAAACATTCAGAAGAAAGCTCTTGAAGACGAAGTACAACTGTGTATAGATAAACTATGGAGAGCTGAAAAATTGATAGGCGGGTTAGGGGGTGAGAAAGTACGTTGGACCGCTGCTGCTGAGAATTTGCAATTATTATTTGATAATTTAGCAGGAGACATATTGGTTTCATGTGGAATAATTGCATATTTAGCACCGTATACATTACCAGTGAGAACTGCTATTACAGAGCAGTGGCGTCAACTGGTAATAAAATTGGATATGCCACATTCAGAAGTGTATATTCTTAAAGATGTTTTGGGTTCTGATATTAAAATACAAAATTGGTGTATTGCGGGATTACCTAGGGATGCATTCTCCATTGACAATGGTATTATACAAGATAATTCAATGAGATGGTCATTATTAGTTGACCCACAAGGACAAGCGAATAAATGGATAAAAACAATGGAAAAATCAAGTGACCTTCAAATACTCAAGTTTACCGATGGTAATTACATGAAAGTCATCGAAACATGTTTAGAGTATGGCAAACCTGCTTTAATCGAGTGTATATTAGAAGATGTCGAAGCGCCATTAGATCCAGTATTATTAAAAAATACATATATGCAAGGTGGTAAAGAATTTATTGCACTAGGTGAGAATGTAATAGAATACCACCCGAATTTTAGGCTTTATATGACTACAAAATTACGAAACCCCCACTATCTTCCCGAAGTATTCAATAAAGTAACTTTAGTTAATTTCGCGCTTACTAAAGATGGTTTAGAAGACCAATTACTCGGGATAGTTGTAGCTAAAGAGCGGCCCGACCTGCAAGAAAAACGTGAAAAACTTATAGTCCAAGGTGCAGCTAATAAAGCTGCACTAAAAGGTGTGGAAGATGATATATTGCGCACTTTACAAGAATCCAAAGGTGATATTTTAGAGGATGAATCCGCTATAGAAGTTTTGGATTCATCTAAATTATTGGCTATCGATATTATGAAAAAACAAGAGGCTAGTCTCGAGACTGAGATTGTTATAGAGAAGTTTAGACTTGGATATAGACCTATAGCTTCACATTCTGCAGTATTGTACTATTGCGTCACTGATTTACCGAATGTTGATCCCATGTATCAATATTCATTGACTTGGTTCATCAATCTTTACATTATATCAATCGAGAATGCCAACAAATCCAAAGATTTAGAGAAAAGATTAAAGTTTTTGAAAGACACGTTTACATACAATTTATACAGTAACGTATGTAGATCACTGTTCGACAAAGATAAACTAATGTTTTCTTTCATTATGTGTTCAAAAATGTTGTTGTCTACTGGGGATATGGACTACGATGAATTCATTTTTTTAATAACTGGAGGGATCGCTGTCGAGAATCCTCTAAAAAAACCCAAGGAGTGGATACCAGATAAAGCTTGGGATGAGATGTGTCGAATCGAGGACTTACCGGCTTATCGTGGGATGAAAAAAGATTTTGTAAGTCATTTGGATTTATGGAAAGCAGTTTACGATGACTTGCAGCCACAGAATAAACCTCTGCCTGGCCAATGGGATACTAAGTTGAGCCAATTTCAAAAGCTTTTAGTCGTTAGAGTTTTAAGGCCCGATAAATTAACAATAGCATTGTCCGAATTTGTGGAAAAACAATTAGGTCGCAATTACATTACACCGCCTCCTTTCGATATTGGAAAATCTTTTGCGGACTCCAACTGTCTGGCACCATTAATCTTCATTCTTTCTCCAGGGTCAGATCCTATGGGTGCACTTATAAAATACTGTGAGAAAATGGGGTACTCAAACAGGTTCAACTCGATATCATTAGGGCAAGGGCAAGGGCCAATCGCGAAAGCAATGATAGAAAGAGCTCAATTAGAGTCAGGTTGGGTATGTTTACAAAATTGCCATTTAGCAATATCATGGCTGCCTGTACTCGAGAAATTAATTGAAGGTTTTGACTTAACTAATACTGACCTCAATTTTCGGCTTTGGCTGACAAGCTATCCTTCGGAGAAGTTTCCTCAAGCTGTTTTACAAGTTGGAGTAAAAATGACTAACGAACCTCCTACAGGACTTCAGCATAATTTACACCGTTCTTATATTTCAGAACCTTTAAAAGAACCAGAATTCTTTGAAGGTTGCCCGGGAAAAGATAAAACTTTTAGCAAACTTCTGTATGGCATAAGTTTCTTTCATGCGGTGGCACAGGAACGAAAAAAATTTGGTCCATTAGGTTGGAATATTCAGTATGGTTTTAACGATTCCGACTTTCAAATATCGGTTATGCAGCTACAATTATTTCTCAATCAATATGAAGAAATTCAATATGTGGCTATAAAATATTTGACAGGTGAATGTAATTATGGAGGTCGGGTCACCGACGATTGGGATAGAAGACTTATTATTACTATTTTAGACAACTATGTGAATGAGGGAGTAGTAAACGACCCTAATCATTCTTTTTGTGATATTGGGCCTCAGTATGGTTTGCCCCGTAGATGTGAATATCAAGATTATTTAAAACACATAGAGTCCGTTCCTGTAAATCCGCCGCCAGAGGTTTACGGTCTGCATATGAATGCAGGAATAACTCGTGATTATTCTATATCCATGGCTCTAACTGAAGCGTTAGTACTTGTCGAGGGCACAGGTAGCGGAGGCGAAGGCGGCAACACAGAAGCAGTACTTGTTCACATGGCTACGGATATACTGCACAAGCTTCCTCCCGCGTTCGATGTTGAAACAGCGCAGAAAAAGTATCCAGTTGATTACAATGAATCCATGAATACTGTGCTAGTTCAGGAAATGCAAAGATTCAATAAACTATTAAACGAAATTAAAACATCGTTGGTAGACTTACAAAAAGCAGTTAAAGGCCTCATTGTGATGTCGCCGGCTCTAGATCTTCAAGCGAATGCAATGCTCTTGGGTAGAATTCCAGAAAACTGGCGTAAAGTCTCCTACCCTAGCTTGAAGCCGTTACCAAGTTATGTTATAGATTTTATTGAAAGACTACACATGTTACAGGATTGGTATGAAAACGGCAAACCTACAACGTTTTGGCTTTCTGGCTTCTTCTTCACACAAGCTTTTCTTACTGGATCGGTACAAAATTATGCAAGATCTAAAAAAATCCCAATAGACTTGCTAGTTTTCGACTTTGAAGTCCGACGTGTTGATTACGAGAACGAAGCTGCGGTGTCTGGTGTTTATGTACAGGGCCTTTTCATGGACGGCGGTCGCTGGGACAGAAAGGCGTACGCAATAGGTGAACAGCTCCCTAAAATATTAAACGATAACATGCCTGTAATTTGGCTTTATCCGAAAATAAAATCGGAGTTCAAAGAAGGTACAAGGTACAAATGCCCACTTTATAAAACTTTAGAAAGGAAAGGTGTCTTGGCAACGACTGGTCATTCCTCTAATTTTGTGTTGGCATTTTTCTTACCTTCAGATATGCCTCCTACACACTGGATTCAACGAAGTGTTGCCTTACTGTTGCAGTTAGATAATTAGAGAGATATTTTTAAAAATAGATATACGTACCTAGTTAATTTGCCGAGAAATAAATACTAAGGTAAATTCCAGATTTAGGGGACAAATGTTGCCAGTTGTTGCATTTATCAGTATTATAAAAAAACTCTGGATCTTGTAAGTTTTGATTTTCAAAATATGTAGCTAATTTAATTCAAAGTAAGTATGTCGATAAATTTCATCTATACTTTCCTGTGACTATAAAAATTTTCGTATTCTTGGCAACATTTCTTCTGCACCACTTTCACCCAATTCTGGAATTTACTGTAGCAGCTTCTTTTAAACAGTTAAGTTCATTCTTATTATAAATAGCTTACTGCTATCTCTGTCCCAAGCGTAGGTCGACCGAGGTACAGCCAACATCAAAAATAGTCTGTAACATTATTTAAAGCGCCAGATATATCTTTACTCATCTTTGTGCCTGTAGTAAATAAAGGCGTGTTGCGCGCTTTAGATGTTACGGATTATTTGATATTGACTGTCTGTACCACTATGTATACACATGGTCGGAGGAAGCTTGCGCTTTTGCCTCACCACACGGCATTCGATAGAATTTAAATAGGCATTCCATACAACGATCTACTAGATTTGTGGTGCGCCATACTTATTTCTTAATAAAGTTTTTTGTATATTAATTAGTGCTCTTTTATACGGCAGTCGTTATTTATTTCTAATATTATATTAATAAATAAAAACAATAAATCAAATAATAGTTATGAATGTGTATTTTCTTTTACAATTTAAAGTGAATTTAACATTGTAGATATCTACCTACTAGAAGTTAAGATTACTGCTGGTTTATTCTTTAAGTTTCATAAGCTCACGCCGAAT
Organism: Eudemis profundana; assembly: GCA_947034925.1. Lineage (NCBI taxonomy): Eukaryota > Metazoa > Arthropoda > Insecta > Lepidoptera > Tortricidae > Eudemis > Eudemis profundana. The sequence goes on from OX344811.1 coordinate 11,347,366, forward strand.
GTCTTCGGTCTCGACAAGTTTCCGTCGTAGTTTCAGCATTATTGCATTATTCCGCTTCTAAAATCAGGTGTAAAATCAGTTTCGATCAATGTATCTGATAAAGGTTCGCCAAATTTCGTAATGGTCGACCAGTGTGCAACTGTGCATGCGCATTGACTGCTTACGACATTAGCGTAGCGATATCTCGGTTTAGTGGAGATGGAGACTAGACTCGTCCTCGTAGTCCCAAATCTCTTTTTGTTTTGGTAACTTACTTCTGTACTTGTGAAGTACGGGGAGGGGGGGGAGGGGGGTGACGAGGCTAGAGAGACGGAAGACCACTGAAGTTGATGAATCCTTGAGTTGCGACCACGCACCGGAATGCCTATGGATATTAGGGGAGGCATAGGTATGTCCAGCGATCATTCCCAATCACCAGATTTTTAAAAGGAAAATATTTAATTGAGCTTTTAAAATCGTAAATGAGCATTTTAAAAAATAACTGCGTTTTTAATTTGTACAAAATCTTTAAATAAATTATTGTGTGTATATTCCTTAGGTATACAAAAATAATATTTGATACTCTTTTTTAATGATTGAGCTTTTTTTAATACTTGGTATTTTTTATATGTAGTATGCATTTTAATATTGATCTCCTAATAAAAACACTTCGATCTTTATTATAACTAAACTTAAAAAACTATTTGATCAACAAAATTCATATTATTGGTAGGTATATATTTTTAATGAAAAAAAAACAACGATAACGATTTATACAACGATATTTTTAATAAAATTTACAGGATACCTAATAGATTGCCGTGTTAGTATGCTAGGGGTACTTTGCTAGGGGCGTAGCTGATGTAATAACCACATTTTTACTAAAAAAAATCCCGACCGCGGTGCACTTTGAAACTGCATAAAATCCGCCATTTTGTTTATTTTAACGAACTTGATACCCAGTGACACTCGCACCATCAAGACGAATCTAATGATGTATCATTTATCAAAATCGGATGTGCCGTTGAGTAGTTACGAGCGGACACAGGAACGGACATACATACAGGTCAAACACATAACCCTCCTTTGGGCTTCGCCGCAGTCGGGTAAATAGTCTATTCAACCCTGAACCTGACCTCTCGCAAAACAAGAAGAAGGGGGAGGGGGGCGGAGCCCCCTACAAGGGGATAGGAAAAGCAAATAAATTAATCCCGTTTTTGTTTTATTAGGTTAGGTTGGTTAGGTAGCTTGCGACCTTCAGACTAGAAATGATCTGCTGGCGGATTGTAGCTGCTTCGAAAAAAATACGAAAGTAAAAGTTATTTTTATCACTTCATTAGGTCCCTCAAAGGTGGTAAGAAGCACACTAAATACTGTAATACCAAGTGCCTTTTAATTGTGTCCTTCTTCTAACTTGACTACAATTGAATCAAAATACGGGCTAAAAATTCCCAAGGTGGCCCGGCCAACGACCTGGTTCGACCCCAGGGAACGCCACGGCCCCCACCTGAAATTTTTGCTACGCCCGCCGCTCACCAATAAGGGTTGCAAGTTTGTAAGACCTCAAAAAAATAAATAAAAATTTTTAAAACAAAAAATAAAAACCGACTTCCAAAAACTTAAACTAAAAACCAAAAAATAATATGTTAATTACCCCAAAGAAATGGATAATCAACGATTCATATATACATATTATACAGATATTTATAGTTTTTAACCTGTTATTTTTGAAGTCGGTGCCAGCTAAGGAGCTCAGCAATTCAGCATAGCCAGATTAGTCAGCTTTGCGTGGCAGTAGCAGGCACCGACTTCAAAAATAACAGGTTAAAAACTATAAATATCTGTATAATATGTATATATGAATCGTTGATTATCCATTTCTTTGGGGTAATTAACATATTATTTTTTGGTTTTTAGTTTAAGTTTTTGGAAGTCGGTTTTTATTTTTTGTTTTAAAAATTTACTTTATTTTTAAATTTTTAGTGGCGCTGGAATAATATTGTTTTAACCAAATAAACTTAAGTCTATTTAGTTAAAAGAAAAATTTTCCAAATAGGTCTAGCCGTATTCAAGTAACCGAGGAACAGACCTACATTAAAACTGCTCTTTGCTTTGAAGTCGGTTAAGACTGGAAACTTATTTCTAATAAGAAATGCACGAGAAACTAAGAAAAATACCAAAATCGCTATATGTGTACCTATGATATTTTAAGAGTTCCCTCGATTTCTCCAAGATCCCATCATCAGATCCTGATTTGGTTGCAATGGGACTACCTCGGAGGTATTCCCTTTAAAACAAAAAAAGAATTTTCTAAATAGGTTCAGCCGTCTTCAAGTAATCGGGGAAGAAACCAAGATACAAATTTACTCTTTGTTTTGAAGTCGGTTAACACTAGAAACTTGTTGCCAGTAAGAGATGGACGAGAAATTACGAAAAATACTGAAATCGCTATATGTGTGCCTATAATATTTGAAGAGTTCCCTCGATTTCTCCAAGATTCCATCATCAGATCCTGATCTGGTTGCAATGGGACCACCTCGGAAGTATACCCTTTCAAACAAAAAAAGAATTTTCTAAATCGGTCCAGCCGTCTTCAAGTAATCGGTGAACAAACACACAAAAAAAAAATAAAAAAAAAAATAAAAAACATACAGACGAATTGAGAACCGTCCTTCTTTTGGAAGTCGGTTAAAAATGGGTATCATTTAATCGATCAGCAAAATATTCATATTTTGGTCAGCAGAAATTTGTATTTGGTCAGCCAAAATAGCTAGTTGGTAAGCAACTTATGGTTAGCAAACATTTATAAATCAGGCTGCAATTAATGATATACTGAACTGCTCAAAATTATTTTGGTCAGCAAATTAAATATTTGAGCTGCATTAAGCGATCTACGGTTAATCAAATTTTGGTAAGCAATCAGTAGGTAAGCAAAATATTTCATTTTGTTCATCAAAAAAAAGGGGGCAATAAAACCTAACTGGTCATTCACAAAAGGGGCGCAACTATTCTGTCGCCAATCGTGTGCGTATTTTGTCATACGGTAATTGTCAGCTGTCAAGTAGCAGGTGTCACTGTAATATATACAGGGTGTCACTGTGATATATACAGGGTGTCACTGTGATAGATACAGGGTGTCACTGTGTTATATACAGGGTGTCACTGTGTTATATACAGGGTGTCACTGTGATAGATACAGAATGTCACTGTGATATATACAGGGTGTCACTGTGATATATAATCAAAAAATATAACCCTAACCTACCTATTTTTGGGAGCCGTTTCGTTTTTAGGGTCATCAAAAAAAAATAACCCTAACCTACCTATTTTTGGGAGCCGTTTCGTTTTTAGGGTCATCAAAAAAAAATAACCCTAACCTACCTATTTTTGGGAACCGTTTCGTTTTTAGGGTCATCAAAAAAAAATAACCCTAACCTACCTATTTTTGGGTGCCGTTTCGTTTTTAGGGTCATCAAAAAAAAATAACCCTAACCTACCTATTTTTAGGAGCCGTTTCGTTTTTAGGGCCATTAAAAAAATAACCCTAACCTACCTATTTTTGGGAGCCATTTCGTTTTTAGGGTCATCAAAAAAAATATATAATAACACAGTGACTTCTTCTTCTTCTTCGTGTGAAGGGATCAAAAATATTAATCTAAATTTTTCTTTGCCAGTATTTCGCCACCTCTATTCCTACACAGTGACACTCTTTATATATCACAGTGACATCCTCTATCTATCACAGTGACACCCTGTATATAACACAATGGCACCCTGTTTATATTACAATTACATTCTGTATATATCACAGTGACACCCTGTATACATTACAGTGACACCCTGTAGTTAACACAGTGACACTCTGTATATATCACAGTGATATCCTGTATCTATCACAGCGACACTCTGTATATAACACAGTGACACCCTGTATACATTACAGTGACACCCTGTATACAGGGTGTCCAGTAATTAATAGTCAGTAAAAATATTTTCTTTTGTGACCTAGACGATCATTACAGTGAAACACGAGACCAAAAACTGAAAATTAAGAAAAGTGTGAAAATCTCGAAAACCAAGGGACTTTTACTAAACCTAAAAGTCGGTTTTCTGAACCAACCTAAGGTGCCCTCTCAGTGGTTAGAAGATTGGCTATTAATTACTGGACACCCTGTATAACACAGTGACACTCTGTATATATCACAGTGACATCTTGAATCTATCACAGTGACACCCTGTATATAACACAGTGACACCCTGTATAGTGATATCATAGTGACACCCAGTATATATCACAGTGACACTCTGTATATCTCAATTAAATTGCTTACAGACATGTTTTCTCTGCTGACAGTGACATCCTGTATCTATCACAGTGACACCCTGTATACAACACAATGGCACCCTTTATATATCACAATGACATTCTGTATATATCACAGTGACATCCTGTATACATTACAGTGACACCCTGTATATAAATAACACAGTGACACCTTGTATTTATCACAGTGACACCCTGTATATCTCAATTAAACTCTCTGCTGACCAATTGTAAAATCTTGCTGCCCAAGTTATTATTTTGCAACTCGACTGGTTATTAGGCAGCCAAATGATAAAAAAAGCAGATTAATATTGGTTAAAATGTTAACCGTTTTTAAATTGTTTGCTGAACAAGAGTTGCAGCCCGATTTTTATTTATTGCCAGCCAAAGCTTTGTATGCTGCCCAAATGATTTAACTGCTTATTTTTTTTTGCGGATCAATTTTAATAACGGCTGACCAAAAAATTACTTTTCAATAAAAATTGCTTGCTATATGCGAAAAGCACACAAATGGGCAAAATTGAAATAGACAAAGAACTAGGTAATTTAGATAAATCGAATTATATAAAACAAGTCCAAATATGATATATTTGATGCTCATTTCTCTTATTTTTGGGGCCCACCCAATAAATATCAAATGTAATTTTTAGATTTCCAACGTTTGTATTTGCGTAGCTCTAAACAGAATAAAATATCGCTCGATTTGATTTATTACATCTCACAGAAAAAAGCCAATCATTAAAACAGATGCTCATTTATATTAATTTGCTTACCGTTTCTGCAAATTTAAAATGCTCATTTAAATAAAAAGATCGTTTAAATTCATGCCTTTTTAAAATACCAGATTTCCAAAATAAGACATCCAACGAAATCATTTAGATCCTTGAGTAACCTACGAATTTATAATCTAGTGTAACGGGAATATGGTAAGACAGGAATCCGATAAATCGAGAATCTAGGTATTTGTAAAATCTGGTATTTTGGGAATGCGGTATTTTGGGCATGAGCGATGTCCAGCACTGGACGTGTTTGGGCTGATGATGAGGAGACTAGACACCTTTAGTACTACGCAAGCCTGCTCGACTGCGTCGCTCTCGGCGTCGAGCGCGGCAGCCTCGCGCGCGCGCTGCTCGTTCCTCGCGGCCGCTATCTTCCGCCTTTGACGCTCTGACTCCATCTCTTCGGCTTCCTTCTCCCTTAACTCTGTCTCACGTACTTCATATTGTGCACGCTCTAAAATAATGAAATTTATAACACAGGGAGGCGAGGACGAAGATGAAATACGTCAGTTAACACGAATTTACCTTTATTGCAAGGAAGTTCTTTACATACGCTAGTGCCATCTATTGGCGTTCAGTGTAATGAAGGCACTGGGACGTTTTGTATGGCGCGGGTGGTACTACTAATGCCATAAAGTAGCACCTAGGTGTTGGAAGGTGGGCGTTCTGAGGAGGACTACTAGCATCCTCTAGTGGCGATTGTACTAGTATTGGATGTTTTTTTTTATGCTTGTATACTGCTAGCCTTTGGCTGTAACAATAGTCGGACTGCATGGAGGTAGGTGGCGGAACCTCGGCTCCATGGGAGTAAAACTTTGGCGTGCTAGGGCACTCGAACCAAGGTCATTGTACCTAGCTGAATACGGTTTGTATATAGGTCTTGTGAGTTGTAGTCCTGTCTAAAATGCATGTATTATCGAGAGGAGATTTTGTGCGGGGCTAACGCGGTGGCCGACCCCGCCGGCGGAGTCGACGTCGTGCTTGTGGAGTTGGCCGCGCGCCCCCCGGGTCGTCGCGGTGCAGTCTGTCCCAGTAGTAGTCGGCGTCGTGTACTACGTCGGAGTCACTGTCGTGGTCGCTGATGACGTCCTCAGGGTACCATCGTTTGATGGTGGCCGTGATGACGTCATCAGGGTCGGTCAGATAGTATTGGATGATTTGACGCTTTTGAATTGACCTAGCAAACGAAGTGAGTCGCTTAGAGGGCGCATTGTTGCTTTTGCGAATTTTATTTGTTAGGCGATAGCATGAGTTATCCGATGTACCTGAAATTTGATATCAGACTCCCCTATCAAATTTCGGAAGGAGGATAGGATGAAGCCGCGAGTTCACTGTTCGGGACGAACTACATACTAGTTACATAATTACCATACAAAATATTTTTTTGTGAAATTATTTTTCATATAACCTACCCTTATTAAACAGTTTGTTAAATCCTTCCTTGTGAGCATTTAAATGTTCCACGTGGCTGCCAATCTTGCTTCTCTCGGAGCGTGTGCAGATCTCTATCATGGCCATTTGATGCCGTGCTTGGGACAGCTGCGATTTTGTATCCTGTGTAAAATATTTAAATATACAGGGTGAAAAAAATCTATGGGCCCTGGAGGGGAACTACTTTAAATGCTTTAATTAGCTCATTTTACTGAAAGGAAACATTCCTTTTTTGTTAAGAAACAAAACTGCATTCAGAGATTTTTTAAATTCTCTTGGTCCTTGTAATGGAATTGATGGTTAAATAAAATTAATGATAGATTTCACGATCTTTTTTATTTGTAAGACCAAATGTTTATTAGACAGATTTTATCCTGAACAATAGTCCTATCGATTAGTAGAATAAAATAGTGAGTGCTAATTTTTTTAATTTTTAGCTGGTTCGATTAGGGGTGAGACAAGCTAATTTTACAAAATCTTTTAATGCAGTTTTATTTCTCTTTAAAAATAAAGGAATGTTTCCTTTCATTAAAATTAGGTAACCAAAGGATTTAAGGTAGTTTGCATTGTAATTTATCTTTTGGTGTGCAATAAAGTATGATTGTATTGTATTGTATTGTATTGTAGTTGCCCTCCAGGGCCCATAGATTTTTTCCACCCTGTATAGCATTTGGTTTTATGGTCCTGGCGTCAGGATGGCAGCGATTTATTTCACGGTATGGCGATCAAAAGGTTAGGTTTTCTTTTTATTCACTAACGGAAATAAAGAAAGCCCCTAATCGCAAGTTTATTACCCTCGTCTTGTACTCGTGCTATATAACATATGGACCAGGACATTTCATATTTTACCGCCCGGTTTGTTATTAAATAAAAATTCCAGTAGTAATAAAATAAGTACACTTTACCTCCAGTTGTTTAGTTAAAATCTCCGATTCAAACTTTAATGTGGTAAATTCCTGACAAAAATCACTGCTTATAACACGTAATTTGCCTACATCTCTTTCTTTACATATTTTTTGTTTGCTTACTGAAAATAAAATAGAAAAATTGTAGTATATAAAATTGCATAATCAAGACTACAATTTTTCTATAAATAAGTATTCATGTTATTAATTTATTACTTAAAATAAGTATCGTTTCAAATTTCAACCCACAAAACCCGCCCAAACAGCGATAGAATACACTATTTTAACTAAGCTTTAAATAATATTAATGAAATATGAAACGATTACATATTAGAATTAGAGGCAAATATAACTAACTCGATGTTAAGTTACTTTTCAACATTGGTATTTTATCATTCATTTTGTACAATCCTTTCTCAACTACTTATCTCAGTTTTGCGTATAAGTGCTTTAAAATTGCCTCCAAAGTGGCACTAACTATTTATGGTTGCGACGCGGTACCTTAAGGCCGGCTTTACACCTGTAAGTTTTACTTACGTAAGTAAGGACGCAGCTATACGTTAGACTGAGATAGTCAGTCAGCTATCTCAGTCTAACGTATAGCTGCGTCCTTACTTACGTAAGTAAAACTTACAGGTGTAAAGCCGGCCTAAGGTTCGTATCTTTTTTTTTAATGGCATTGCGCTCGGTTCCTACCTTATTCGTAGACTTTTCGGGCAGTATTCATCTTACCTTGAACAGCTTCGAGTGACGTTTGCGTGATTATTATGGCACTATATTTCACAATTAACCGTTGATGACGCTGCAAAGCGTCTATCTCCAGGACTGAAACTAAACTACAACTTTATCTGTGGCAATACGGAATAAAGCATTTAAAAAAAAAATGAAATGAAGGAAAATGAAGATTGCGTGCGCGTGTTGTTTCAAGAATTTTCTGTCGGCATAATTATTAACGGTTTAAAATGTAGACATTGCATGTAGAATGTTGAATAATTTAATATAGGTATCAATTTAAGCATAAAGTACCGATGTGTAAATCATCCAAAATGGTTTCGGGTAGCACGAGGGTGATACAAGTCACCAACATCGCGCCTCAAGCGACGAAGGATCAAATGCAAACATTGTTCGGTTACTTGGGTAAAATAGATGATATTAGATTATATCCGACTATACGGGATGTTTCTTGCCCGGTTCAGTCCCGAATTTGCTACGTGAAGTATTATGATTCAGCGACTGTAAATGTAGCCCAGCATATGACGAACACGGTGTTCATCGACCGTGCTCTGATTGTTATTCCCATGCAATCGGGCGAAATACCTGACGAACACCGGGCTCTGGAGATGTCAAGCAATGGCACGCTAGTACCAGGTCTCAGTACGGTGGAACCGCGGCTTCCCGCGCATGTCATCAACACTTTGGAAGGTGTCCCACCGAGCCAAGTTATTCAAACTCATGATCCTAAGATGGCATCATTGGGGTTACCACCATATCCTCCACTTCCCGCGACTTATGACTCTAGGAAGATTGAAGAAATTCGAAGAACTATTCTGGTGGGTGAGGTTGGTGCATTGACTCACCTGCAGTTAGTGGATCATTTCGCTCAGGCGGGAGAGGTGAAGTACTTGCGGTTCTGCGAGCGTGATGTGGATAAGCAGAAGTATGCCCTAATAGAAATGTCGGAGCAAGATAGTGTTGTGAAAGCATTACAGTTCAATGGATCAACTGTTGAAGGACAAACTATAAGGGTGAGCAAAGCTTTGCATTCTTTACAAGTTTTATTTTAACATCACAGTCAGTTTGGATCCTACATTGCAAGTTAGTTTTTTCTTCTTTTGGGGGTTGGGTTATTTTTTTAAGTCGTATTTGGCTTAGAGGGATGTTTCGTTTCTCAACAAATCTGAAAAAGAGCTAACTAAAGCCCAAAAGAAAATAACTACTCTTTGGTTTTTTAACTGTTTAGTCAAATCTAGGATACATAATATGCCATCAGTGAATTAGATCAATGGTTATGGCACATTAAAATTAAATGTTAATATGTCTATTGCAAAATTTATGGTTGTCTAATTTACAGGTGCTTCATGCAACTCAGTCCATCTCCAAACCTCAAACGAAGAGTAATGAGGCAGCGCAGCGCGAGATCGAAGAAGCTATGTGCAGGGTGAAGGAAGCGCAGCACCTGATTTCTGCAGCCATAGATCCTGTCATTGGAATGCTGTCTAAGGATAAACGGAGGTTGGTTATTTATATTAGGTATATGGTCTTGCTGCAATTTAGGCCCCGTCATTGCAATAGTTGAACACATCATTTATATGTATGTGTAAACACATTATTGCATGTAAAGTCAGACAGAAATAAAATTAAGGTCAATGGATATGTATAAAGGCGAACTTATTCCTTTGCGCAAATTAGAAACAATAACTAACAATTAAAGAAGACAAACTAACAAATGAATTAATTTACTTACTCAAAGAAAATGGGCAAATATCAGTATCATTATACTATCAGTTGTTTATTGAACAATATCCTTAAGAAGCTTATTTTATTTTGCTCCTTGGATTTTACAATACATAATTACTATATGGTACATTTCTGGTTGGTAATTTGTCTTCTTCAGTTTTTATATTTCTTCTCTTATGTTTTTATTTATGATGCTTTTACAATATTTCTGTGTTCCATTTGTTTATATTTTCCTGCTACGAATATTCTACTATTTTATGTGATCTTTGTATTAACACTCTTTCGCCTGATCCCGTTCGCTGAAATGACTATCGGAACAATGTTTTTCGAATCAACATCCCACATGCCGGTTATTGTTCTTTTTTTGTATATCTTTATTCTCTTAAGTTAGGTTTGTTACGATACATATATAAAAAGTAAAATACAAAATATAAACCCATTATAAAAATCCTAACCTAGGGTGCCGCCGGCAGCAGGGCAGGGCCCAAGCTACCGTGGTTAGGGCTGCAGAGCTAGGATCCTCCTAAATATGCGCGCCGTGTCCAGACCTAGAAGTACCGCCTTCTGTATCTGGCCCTTGATGCAGCCATCTAGCGAGAGTCTCTTGAGATGGTGACCGAGACTCTTCGCTATAAGCCCGTTCGCCGAAACGACTATCAGAACAATGATCGTCGAATCAAAGTCCCACATGGTGGTAAACTCGTGGGCCAAGTCAAGGTACTTGCTGAGTTTGTCCTTCTCGGCTTTCATGAGGTTCTTGTCATGGGGATGGTGATGTTGACGAGCACTGCCCGGCGCTTGGTTCGATCTATTAACACGATATCAGGCTTATTGGCTACAATAGTCCTGTCCGTGATGATAGATCAATCCCAATAGAGCGTGGTACGACCATTTTCGAAAATGGGCATCGGTGCGTACTTACTGCGTGCGTACTTACATAGTACGGCACCTCAGACCCCACAAGACTATATCGAAGAGCAAGTTGCTGGTGAATGATCCTGGCTACTTGATTATGTCTGTGCAAATACTCGCCGTTAGCTAGATGGGAACATTATTATTATTATTGCTTGCCTGGTTTCTTGACAAATATAGATTTACGATTATACTTGTATACTTCGTTGTTTTAGCACTAGAAAGATCTCTACAAAACGCTTCATGACGTCTTTTAACAGGTACATTATGCGGCAGAATTATGTCATAATTTCATTGGATAGTAAACACTTTATTTTTATAGAAACATTTTACATATTCAACAACAAATATAAAATAACTTGTTTTTTTTTTTACTTTTAAATAAAGGAACAAATACATTATTTGTTTCAATTTGTAATCGTTAGTATAAATAAATAAATGGTGCACAACAATAAAACACCCAGAGAGGCAAAGGTTATGAAACAGTTGCCAGGTTTTTTGGTGGAATCTCATTCAAAAGTTGCCAAATTTGTATAGTTTTATTAAAACATAAGTGTACTTTGGTAACCATTTTTTATAGGGATTTATTTATATTTTGTATTTATTTTTCTGCCCTCCGGCCGCAAAGCGTCACCTTGCCGGCCGCTACGCTAAACGAACAACGCTTTCTGGCTCCGTCGAACAGAAAAATAATATACTAACCTTGGCCAGTAAATAAGAAAGCCTCAGAACACATGTTTGTCGTTCTCGGCTTCGCCTCGGCCGACATGTGACATTATATGTGATCCGAGACATTTTTTACTTTACTGGCCTTGGTACCTATGTAATGTACTATTTCTTTGAAAATTGTGTAGATATGTAGAGGCTTAAGAGAATTGGTATTGTCAATATGAAAATCAATTATGAAATAAATTAACGGCCAGCGAAATTATTTGTTTGTACGTGTTATTTGTTTATTCGGGTGAAAAGAAAACTACCCACTACTAAATTAGCTCAACATTTCTTCTTTTTAGAAACAAGTAAGTGAAGAAACGCATTTTACTCTTTGCCCAAATGGCAACATAGAAGGTTGTGACGTCAGCATGGCCGAGGTCATCATTGTCAGTTTCGGGAAGAATATACCTGGTTTTCTTGTACCATGAGCTGTCACTATCAGTACATATATATCGCCAACAGTGCATGTGTTCATTATGAAATTATTATTACTATTCTTTTATCAATTTATTTTTTAAATCACCCTATAAATTAGTTTGGACTTAAGCAATTTTGATCCTTTGTATGCCGAAGCGGCTCGCACATCTGTACCGTACATATTCCTTGTCATGTACTATAACTTGTAGTATGTCGACATATACAAGCTTGCGACCCTCCATACATAGGCATACTACAGGGGCATTCCACCAGAATGGCGGGCACGTGACGCCATCCTTTTCATACTTCTAACAAACTTAGGAAGTTCTTTTTGGTATGTTCATATACTATAAATTGGCTTTTGAATTAATAGTGTATTCTAAGACTTTATATAGGTTTTTAAGCAAGGTGCCAGAGCCGTCACGTCCCCGTCAAAGTTGTCATTCTGGTGGAATCCTACAGGGACACGGCGTACGAAGAGTTAGGGTAATTAGTTAATGTTTGGAGTGGGTTTTCACAAATGTTGTATGAACATTTCAGAACGCGTTCCCGGTCGCGGTCGCGGCGGCGCTCGCGGTCCCGTTCCCGGCGCTCCCGGTCGCGGCACCGCGGCAAGCGCTCCCGCTCGCGCTCGCGCCACCGCAGCCGCCGCTCGCGCTCCAGGCACCGCCACCGCTCCAGGTTTGCATCTACTACAGCTGGGTTTCTTAAACTGTGCTCCATGGACCCCTTAGGGGTCCGTGATACGAGAGCTGGGGGTCCGTGGCTCTCTGATTGTATTCGGAAGGGGTCCGTAAGGTTTTCGAAATGATGTAGGCGGTCCGTGACCAAAAATAGTTTAAGAACCTCTGTATAACCTTACCCAGTTTGAAGTGAGCTCATCCACTTACCTGTTATGTGTGTGTGTGTGTGTATCTATACAATGATATTATCTACTTTTGTTCTCGAACCTCCAACCAGATACACTTTATGTATATCGAATTTTCAACCTTATTTCTTGTCGAGTAGGTTTGAAATGGAAATGAAATGCAACAAATGTTATGATCGCCATTATTCTGTTAGTGTATTTTGTAGTCTAGTGTCCAAAAAAATTAAGTAGAAAACAGTGGCGTGGCGTAAAATATATCCTTGGGCAAGCAGGTGTAGATTTGGCGTAAATTTTCCTTAAGAGCTGTGGAATAAGGTGGTCAAATGCCTGATATTAGGCAAGCCGGTAGGAATCGAGTTCGTTGGACGCCACGCTACTGGTAGAAAAACTATATTAACCTTCCAAGGCGTTTAATATCTTCTTTTACTACAAGCTCATTATCATAATTTGTGGTTAACTACTAACTACTCAATGGTATTGTAGTCTCAAGTAGAAGAGCTCACTTCAAACTGGGTAAGGTATATTACAGGGTGGCTCATTTCGATCGGTGAGTATGGGAAAGTCTGAAACTATAAGACATACGAAGATCTGTTCTTGGGAACAATGTCATCGATTTTAGGGACAAGAAAAACTGCATGCATAGATTAAAACAAACTTTAACCGGGAATCGAACCCGGTCATTTTAAAAATCGGCCCCACCGAATACGTACCAAACTAACGGGGCGGAGCTAGTACTTAGAACTAAAGGAAAAGCTGTAGCGGCAAATGAAATTCTCGCGTCAGTAGCTTTGTAACCAATTATAGATTTTTGTCTTTTGAACGATATGTAACCTATCTAAAAATGAAGACTTCTCAGACTTAATACTTATAATTGTTATAAAAGATTTAAGACTCACACATAGTAAACATTAAGTTGGTTATCAATACCACTTGATACATAAGACGTATTGATTTTAAAAAGTGGGCGTCGTGGGCCAAATTTTGACGTTTGTTAGACGTTATAGTTCCATACATTATATTTCGATGCTAGCAGCAGACTTTCTAGTATACAAGCTTTAATAAGCTGGAATTTTCAAAACCAACACGAATGTTGATTGAAACTAAAAATTGCATTTTGTTTTAGGTCACGATCTCACCACCGCGCCCGACGTTCGCGCTCCCGGTCCCGCCACCGCAGCTCGCGCTCCAAGCGTGACCGCTCTCGCGACAAGAAAGACAAAAAGGACCCCAGCGACAAGGACAAAAAGGACAAGTCCAAATCGCCCCCGCCGCCCCCAAAAGAAGTCGACAAGGAGGAGAAAGAGGAGGTTAAACAGGAAGTCGAAACCAACGGGAGCGCCGAAGTCAAGTCAAAAGCTTCTACTCCCGTCGATGATAAAGAAAAGGAACCTGAAAAGGAGCGAAGCCCGTCTAAGAAGCGGGATAAGTCCCGGTCTAAGGACAGGAAGCGTGATCGCTCTCGTTCTCGCCGCCGTTCGCGGTCTCGCTCTCGCAGAAAGCGGTCTCGCTCGCGCCGCCGCACCCGCTCTAGGGAGAGAAAGCGTTCTCGTTCTAGGGAGAGGAAGCGTTCTAGGTAGATATATTATTTTCTTTTTATAAATATTTTTGCCAATGTTTTGAAGCTTAGCTGGCCACATACATCTCTAAGAAAAATTGTTTTAATTTTAGTTTTCAAGTTATATTATGTGTCACAGATTTTTTTTACATTTCTGTAAGTTACTTTTTTTGTAAAGCATGTAAAAATTTTAATGATAGTTTAGTAGTCTATATCTCGTTTCCCATTTTGTATTTTGACGTTTGGAGCTCCTTTACACCTCCAAAACATACTATGACAACGGAGACCCCGTACATCTCCATTAATTTTAGTATATATTTTTTTATTTTTATTTATCTTGTGACGCTTAGAGACCATATATATCTCTAAAAAATTTAGTTTTATGTTGTTTGTCATATATGTAACGTAGTTAAGTATTTGTTTGATGCATTGTTTAATAAAATTGCATGTAATATTTTCACAATTATTGTAATGCAAATTTTTTTCGAAAAGAGAAACTGGTGAGTTTCTTCTGGCGCTTCTCACCAGAAGTCATTTGCCGAAGCGCCAAAAGAATCAGACATGTCAAAGAGCCCTTGAGGCCTACTCTCAGAAATAAATTATTTCATTTCATTTCAGGTCCCGCGATAAAAAGCGGTCCCGGTCCCGCGACAGGAAGAGGTCTAAATCTAGAGACCGCAAGCGCACTCGGTCCCGCGATAGGAAGCGGTCTCGCTCTCGCGTCAAGCGATCGCGCTCCGGCAGCCGCCGGTCCAAGAGTCGCTCCCACCGCGACTCCAAAACCCCGCACGACAGGAGGTCCCGCGACCGCAGTCCCAACCTTAGCACTGTAGAAGAGAAAGATATTTCAATTATAGAAAAAGCCCCTGATATTGCGGAAGACAAAAACTCACCTGACAACATGGACATTTCTAACTCTCCGTAAATTATTCAAGTATTTTCTTAAAGAGACTCCTCTACCAAGTTGTTCTGCAAAATAATGTTCTATAATTGACCGAGATGAATTGTAAATTGACAATTTTCTTTCTTTTATTAAGCTTAAATAAAGTAATAGCAATACAAATAATACGTTTTATTACAAAACCTTATTGTGATGAAAGCCTATGAATTGAAAACTTCCTTTTATAGTCTGTAAACATTCGAAGGAATTTTTCAATTAAAAAAAATCGATGAAATCGAAAGATCTTCAAAGCGGTGAGGTAAGCATGTGCACCCAAGATCCTCGATAAATAGCGATCCCAATACGCGATTTCAAGTATTCTACGGTACTCCGGGCCGTGACTGACGATGACGTTTACCCATCACTACGCGGAGGAGTGATATCCTATGTCCTGGCCAGAAGAAGATTTAAAATTATGTACCACGGGCTAGACGTGTGCCCTCTCGGTCTTTAAAGAGGGCCCTCCGATTTCGATCAATTTGTCAAAGGAACCAGGTTAGGTATTTTGTGTCAAAAGCAAATTTTGATATTTGGGAATGAGTAACGGCGTTTACTGGGGAAGCAAAACCAGATTATTCGTATGAACGATATACATGAAAAGTATATCGTTCACACAAAATGAAATGATGATGAATGATCGCATATTTACACAAACACCTGCGATCTGGGCCGTTCTTCATTTTACCGCCCTAGGACTGTAATGTATTGTTATTGCACCATAATTTACTTATTGAATCATCATTATTCTAAGAAAATGGGAATTTTCCAGTTATTGCGCAACTTATGAAACTGTTGCACAATTTATGTAATTATTGTGCAATATGAATTGCAACGCTTGAGCAATATGTAGGCAATTTGATAACAATATTGTGTAATCAATGCTATGTGTATATAATGCAGTCCCGTGTTCATCCCAGTATATCGACAGTCATTGGTGTTGTAACAACGCGGCTTTTACTAACCATCTCGATACAGTTTTATTCGAGTATCATAATTAATTACCCTGCAAGTGATCAGCTTGTGTGTTCCAGATCTACGAAGTGGACAAAGTCAAGATGGATGCGGCAGTCGTCATCGAAGTTCGTGGCAAAGAGCTGACTACGCGCCACGATCAAGGTGGAGATTCTGCTCAGTCAGCCGTGGCGGAGCGCCGCTCTCGGTCAAAGGATCGGTCTAGAGATCGCTCGCGGTCTAGGAGTAAATCTAGAGGAAGGTCGCGAGGCAGGTCACGCGGAAGATCCCGTGGTCACTCTAGGGGACGATCCCATCGTTGCTCTCGCGGGCACTCCAGGGGTCACTCGCGTGGCAAATCGCGTGGGCACTCTCGCGGCAAGTCCAGAGACAGGTGCAGAGGAAAGCCGCGATCAGGACATCGCAGGCGACGCGACATGAGATCTCATTCCAGGGACCGGCAAAGATCTCACTCCAGGGACAGATCTCGCTCCAGAGGCAGGAACCATTGCTGCAATTGCTGCTGCAAGAAATAAGCTACAGGACCATACCAGAAATCAAAATATTTTTTACATAAACGCAGTATAAAAAAAACTTACATATAAGGGCATGTATCATATAGTACTAGTATATACCTAAGTAGAATAGTTTTCGGCAAGATAATAAAGTAAAAAAGTAAAAATATATACCCACGTAGTCACATTTAATACAAAATTCTTATCGTATTGTAATAGCTTAGCTCACATATAGGCCAGTTATAGTACATTACTTACCTAGACAAAGAGTGTGTCAGATCGAAGGCAAGGGCGATAAATATGCGATCTGAGGCTTTCTTTATTACCGCGCGTGGTAAGTACAACATTTTACGTTTCTCCCAGGCCATGATGAGCGATTTTCCGAACGCGTAGCGAGCGATTATTGTCACTTTCAGAATCAGAATCAGAATCAGACATTTATTTGCTTAAACATGGTATATACAGATGGTCTTAAATCTACTTACAGAACTACATGTTTCGTCAAGAGACATGCAAATATATCCTAGGTATATGTGTGTAGCATGCACAGATTATTTATACGGTATCATTTAAATATTCTGGAATCGAGTAGTAAGCCTTAGATGCTAAGAACTTAAATAATGAGTGCTTAAATTCATTTATGTTTTCCAGCTTTAAAATTGCTGTCGGTAATTTATTAAATATTCTTGGTGCCATCCCAATAATACTTTTTGACAAGAAAGCAGTCTTTGATGGTCTATTATTAACTTCGACGACCGCTTTAGCTTAGTTGGTAGTGACCCTGCCTATGAAGCAAGAGGTCCTGGGTTCGAATCCCGGTAAGGGCATTTATTTGTGTGATGAGCACGAATATTTGTTCCTGAGTCATGGATGTTTTCTATGTATTTAAGTATTTGTATGTATGTATCTATTAAATATATCGTCGTCTAGTATCCATAACACAAGCCTTATTGAGCTTACTATGGGACTAGTTCGATTTGTGTAAGATTGTCCCCTAATATTATCTATTATTTATAAAAAAAAAAAAAAAAAAAAAAAGGCAATGTCAATATTTTTAAATCTATAAAATGCGGTTTACACGAATCAGTAGACTTTAAACCACACGTCGATCTTAAGCATTTCTTTTGACTTTTAAACACCATTTCACGGTCTGTAGCGTTCCCCCAAAATATTATACCGTATCTTAAGGTGGACGTAACATATGCATGGTAAGCAGTCAGTATTGTTGAACGATCAACTTTTTTCCTTAAATGATATAATGCGTAACTAATTTGGTTAAGTTTCTTACATATACAGTCAATTTGATTCGTCCACGTTAATCTACTATCTAAACTTAATCCTAGAAATTTTTCAGAGTCCGTTTCATTAATCGTTTGGTCTTGGTACGTAATGGTTAGGTTTGATGTATTTTTATCTCTTAACTTAAAATTCATTATATGTGTCTTTTCAATATTTATATGTAGGTTATTTCTATTTAGCCATTGGATAATTGAATGTAGAGTCCTATTAATGTTGTCTTGGTGCATATGTATATCTCGCTCAGTAAATATGACGGTGCTGTCGTCAGCAAATAAAACCATTGGGTGATTAGTCGCTTGGGGAAGGTCGTTAATGTACACAAGAAAGAGTAGAGGGCCTAGAACACTACCTTGTGGTACGCCATAACTAATTTCTCTGAAGTTAGATAAGTAGCTGACTTCTTTCTTTGTTTTTATACATATTCGATCGATTTTTGTGCATTGTTTACGACCAGGCGACTTTATGGCCAGGTGTGATGTAAAAATCATGAAAATTGTTTTTCAAATCGGGCAAAGCCACATCCAATAACTAGATAATTCAGTGTATAATTTTCCTTATCTTACAATGAACTTCAATAACTACGTACCTACAACGTCGGTTGTGTTGTGGAATGAGCTATGTATTCGATTACTTCAGATGTAGCCGAAGTACAAGTAAGATTTCATGCTTATATTTTTATAGTATCAAAATCAGAAACATGTATTATTTTTAATATTTTAGGGTTATCTGTGGTTAACGGCGTACCTCCACTACTTCTCGCCAGGAAGTCTGAGGCTACATACTAAAGTCCATAAGGTGCCTCTGTACCGATTACAAGAGATCATCGACCAGGCGCGGAGTCCTTTGGCGACTCGACGGTGGATGCAAATGGGGCCAAGCCCATACCCGGGCTACTGCGTCTCCCCCGGTACTAACAATTGCCTGCCGCTACTGTGCAACTGCGAGTTTTTGCTGCAGGAATGGAAAAACAGTGATCGGGGAAAAAGTAAAAACGGAGTTACTAAATTAGTTAATACACTTCTATACAAACAACAGATGCCATAGAAGTTAAAAGCAATTAAAATAATAAAATGAAACTGTATAATTGAGATTGTTTTATTTGTACCTAAACGTATATTTTATTTATTTATAATAGGCTAGATGACTAAAAAAAACTGTTTAGTCCGTCTGTTACATTATGAAAAAATATTGTACACGTATTTTTTGTTTTGTTTGACAAACAAAAACTGACGAGGATAGAGTGCTTAGAAGTTTCGAGTGACGTCACTCTTGAGTACAAATTGTACTCAAGAGTGACGTCACAAGCCCCCACTCCAGAAGTTTGATGATCTATAACTTTGTCGATTTTTAATATTTTGATAAACCAAAAAATACGTGTCCCATATTTTTCCATAATCTAACTGACGGACTAAATAGAATTACATATTTTTAACCCAGTCATCACACGGTGATTCCGCTCCCGTACAAGGGCGGCCATAAATACCTCAACTCCAAAAAAAGCCATTTTTTCGATTTTAAACTATAAATAGTTATTATACAAGCATGACATATATCATTAATAACATTTTTAGACATTTATAATAAACTTATGTGACTATTTTTATGAAAAAAAATATCTGTAGTCAAAACCATTTTATAAAACGTTATTATTTTAAACATAAAGCCATTAGATAAAAATATTTTGTAATTAATAAAAACATAAATGAAACATCATACTACATAAATAATAAAAGTATTTATTTCAAGACTATTTACATATATACAAATAAGGTTATATAGTAACAAACAAGCTACTATCCACAAGAAAAGAATCTGAGAAAGTTTGTTTGTATTCGCTATGTCCTGTACTGCCATCGAATCCCCATTTCCCAACCAAAGATATTTTATTTAAAGACTGGTCAGGTATTTTATCTAAAATATCTTTTTGAGACTCAAGAATCCGAGTGGCAGTGTGATTTAACAAACTCTGAAGTTCGACTTCGGCTGATGATTCAGTAACGGCTACAGTTTTAGGGTAACATCTCTTTTTAGCCTTTACAATGCATTGATAGGAAGGCATACAATCTTTCAGTATATTATCATGTATAAAATTCGTAATTAATAGATATTGCTTCCTAGAAATCTTACCTTCAGCAATTAGTGACAAAACTTTGTTTTCGTCGACTTTTGTAGAAGTTAAGCTGGAATCAGCAGAAGCATTGAGCAGTGTATTTACAGCAGACTCGTCAAAATTAGATAGTTCCGCCAGTCTCCTTCTTTTAGTGCGTTTACTACTTTCATTAAAGTTTATCCTCGGACGGCCACGAGAAGTGGAAGGGGAGGGGTCGACGTTATCATTCTGCTGAGAAAAACGCTGCTCGATACTTTGGATCACATTAATGTATTCTACATCATTAAGCCAATCTGCATATTTATGTAGAAATTTAGACTTTGTACATCTTGTTTTTTTCCAATAACATGCAATCCGTTTACATAAATTCCTTATTTTAACCCTTAAATTCTCTTTGTCAATATTTTCGATGTTATCCGAAATAATTGATGTTTCTGTCAGAGTAGTAAAAACATGTTGATTTTTTTCTGTATCAGTTCCTTGTCCAGAGTGCCAAATATCAAAAACACTACGTTTCGAAATAGAACACCTCTAAAATGTACCTAAAACAAACATAAAAACATTTTATAAAAATCGGGTTTTGTTTCGGCTATCCTACTCTTGTTCTTTGAAACCCCTTTTACCTAAGAAGAGGTCAAAAGAGGTCGATGAAAATTACAGCCCTTATTAAGGACACTTCCATCTATAACATAATATATGTGTCAAGTGCGGCAAACCTCGGCATCAGAGTATAACTCTCAATGAAATCATACTTCTTAAAAATTAATCGTAAACAACAGACCTCTACTAGAAAATTATTTTAAAATATAAGCATGCATATTTATACATAAAACATAATTGGAAAATAAAGTACATACCCTCTTCTTGGATTTCCATAATAACACCACGTGGAAACACGCAAATAATAATAATAGTACACAATAACAAAGTGATTAAGTTGCGGCGACAAAAACACACTACTAATTAGGGTCGAGATGCGTTCACTTTCGTTGCACAAAAGTAAATGATAATAGTACTTTATTACTGTGCTATATATAGTATTTAGTAGATTGTCTATTAGTGAATAATTTTACTTACTTTTTAGTTCAGGATACGCTCATGACTTTTTTCGATTTATGGCCTACGGCGGAATCACTGTGCATCATCCCTATTATAAGACTAGGTGATTGGTAAAATATGGGTCCCATACAAACAAAAACGGTCATCATTCGCATCCACGCTATCAGTTATATTTGAAATATGTCTATATTATAGCTTTATACATTTTATCTGCGTGAAACAACATGAAAACTCTCGAAAAACTAGAGATAGACAGTTTCATGTTTGTTACATAGCACTCATTTGGTGTAGGTCTATAATTACATGTTTGACCATGGTGTAATTAATTAAACACCAAATAAAAATCCAGTTAGAGTAAACAATGATATTTAATTATCTGTTATCCGTAAAACTACAATGAGAATTACACTTTAGCCTCCTATACAGGCGTTTTTGTTCACAGCACAATTACATCTCAGGAGACCACAAAGAAAAGTCTTATTCCTATATGTATAGGTATTGTTTGGCCTTAACATACTGAAATAGTGTAGTGTTTTAATTTGATCAGCATTTGTTTCCTTCATTATTTCTCGTAATCGCCTAACGTGATCTTCCAGTTCAACATAGGTACTTCAAAGTCATGTAACTTTTGGCACTACCGGTCGAAACGATTTCGCCTCCAAGTTTAAGTTCCCTTTCCATAAACTTTTCTCACAACAATATGCGCTCGCTATGTATCCAAAGTGGAGTACTGGCATTTACAAGGCATCAGTAGTAATCCCGGGGCATTAAATAATAGGGTGAGTCGTTTTTCGGATTTTTTGAATATCGCAATGAAATAGCACTAAAAAGATGCGTAATTTTATTCGTATAATTATGGAAAAACTATAAAAAAAATCTAAGTTTATACTTTTAGCCCTCTACCGGTAGTTGAATAAAAAAATCGGATTAAAAAAAATATGGTGAGTAGGATTATTAGCCGTCATTTTAAATAAGTATTATTCAGAAAGAGACCCGTGGCAAATTTTAAGAGGATGATGCCCTTCGAAATTTTGTAATAAATGTTACGTTCCTTGAACGGCTTCTCGGGCCCGGGGCCCCCTCCGGCCGGGGGGCCGTGGTATTTTGCCCACTCTGCAACCCAATCTCTGCAATGCCAGTAGCGTCACTACTCCCCTTGGGCGTGTTCAGTAGGGCAGGATATCCTGCATGGCGTAGCGCCAGGTCCAGCGGCGCGCGAGGCTCTCGAACCGCGCGCGGTCCCGCACGTACATCTCACCCAACTCCGGCTCCATGCACACCTGGAATAAATATACATTACACTGGTCTACAGTGGTTTTGTTGCCCTAGATATGAAAGTGTTTTTTTTTTGGATGAACAAACGGTCACTATATTTTTTTTTAATAAAATATCTTAAAAACTAACTTAAAATATGTGAGACCCACACCGTTCACAATTTTGGGTCTTTATGCACACAATTCATGAACCTATCAATGATTTTGTAAGATTTGCTCTGATTTTTTTTTAAATCTTTATTTTCATTATTAATAAGCCGATAATTGTTCAATATATAAGAAATGCAAAAATCATGAAAATACAAGCACATTGAGAACTTTCATGAATATATTCGTAATCTGGGTACTTGAAAACGTAAAAATTTGCGATGATATCCTGGGCAACAAAAAAAAGTTTTTTTTTTGTAGAGATGTGTTATAGGTAGTACATTCATTACATAACCAGGGTGGTAATACAAAGAAAGGCCGAGATCGCAGAAGTTAGCGGCCCGAGCTGCAAGTGAGGGACGTAAATGTGGGATCGAGTGCTTTCTTTATTACCTCCCGTGTTGTGTACATCATTTTATGTCTACATTTGGCCAGAAAACGCCTCTTCATGGCCAGGTGTGGCATAAAAATATTTTTCTACTCCTGTACTTTTACCTGTCTTTTACTTGGTCACGAACACTAATATAAGAACATACATAATATGAGTTCAGAGAAGTCTATACTCTATTCCCCATAAAAGCAGTCTTTATAGTCGCAAAAAGATACTGCTAGCAGCCACAGACTTCTAAATCTAGGTTAAACTTAGGTCAAGAATTACGCGTTCAATACTAAAAAACATACAGACGATCTCATAACTTTATATTTTTTATAAATTTTTTGTTTATTTCTTCTGTGTTATGATAATTTAGTACTTTCCAATCCATGTACTATATTATGTTGTAAAATTCAACATCCGTATTTAACAAGTGGTACTCACGGCGGTGTAGGGGTCGGTGAGCAGGCTCTGTATGGAGATGAGCACCTTGCTGATGGTGAGCGCGAGCGACCAGTTGTGGTGCACGGAGTCGATGCCCACGTCGCCGTGCCGCGACACGTTCGGGTGCAGCACGCGCGTCAGGAACCGCACCACGGGCGGGCTCATTGGGTACCTGCGCACAACTCAACCATAGACACGACTTTTTGCATTTTTTAGGGTTCCGTACCTCAAAAGGAAAAAACGGAACCCTTATAGGATCACTCGTGTTTGTCTGTCACAGCCAATTTGCTGAAAAACTCATTGATCCCTTACATCTAAATTAATTTTAGAGTATGTCTCTCTATTTTCCATATTTCTAGTAGTTTTATGTTATTGTTTGTGATATGCAATGTAATATTGTCACAATTATTGTAATGTTTTTAAAAGAGAAACTGGTGAGTTTCTTCCGGCGCTTCTTCTCACCAGAATGTCATCTGCCGAAGCGCCAAAAGAATCAGACATGTGAAAGAGCCCTTGAGGCCTACTTACAGAAATACATTATTTCATTTCATTTCGATAAAAGCCAGGATTCGAACCCACGACCTTTGCTTGAAAGGCGCATGTCCGAATTATTCGGCTATAGATAGTTCCACCAGAGTTGAGGTCACGCACACAACAACATGTCATGTAATGACAGCGGGATTTTGAAATTACTGTTCTTTTTTCGTACCGATAGCAACAATGAATTGCAAGATATACCAAAAAAAATCTTTAAACTATAGCTTTGTGTTTATTTACTCACTCATTCATTTCATACATTCGCTTTTTGTGCAATGAGTACTTCATGTAGCTGTGTGTGTAATCATAGCTTAATGTTGAATGGATAATAAAGGATACTCACGCATAAGGCACCTGTATGTAAAGGTAGAAGATGCCGCCCTCGTACGGCGAGCCGGCGGGGCCGGTGACGGAGGCCTGCCAGTGGCAGCAGCGCGCGTCCAGCGGAGTCGCCGCGATGCCCTCCGGTGGGTCGTTACGCATCATCTGTAGCATAGCAAAAACAATACAAATCATAATAAGCCAGACGACTAATAAAAACTGTTTAGTTCGTCGGTAAGATTATTAAAAAATATTGTACACGTATTTTTTCTTCTGTTTGACAAACAAAAAATGACGGGGATAGTGCTTAGAAGTTTCGAGTGACGTCACTCCTTGGTACAATTTACACCTAGGAGTGACGTCACAAGCCCCCACTCCAGAAGTTTGATGAACTACTATAACTTTGTCGATTTTTGATAAACCAAAAAATACGTGGTCCCATATTTTTCCATAATCTAACTGACAGACTAGTGGACGTCGGCGCTCAGGCTGGCGGGAGCTCGCAGTGCAGGAAAAGCCAGAAGCAAGCGATAAGCAGGCAGCCGCAAAATGGTCACTCTCAAACTCAAACTCAAACTCATTTATTTCTGTAAGTAGGCCTCAAGGGCTCTTTTACATGTCTGATTCTTTTCTTTTGGCGCTTCGGTAGATGACCTTCTGGTGAGAAGAAGCGCCTGAAGAAACTCACCAGTTTCTCTTTTAAAAACAACATTACAACAATTGTGACATTATTACATAAGATGACAATATTTATAAAATGCAACAAGCAAATAACTGGGCACAGTTTTTTTTACATTTTACCGAGAGACGTATATAATCTCCGGATCCATTACATTACAAAACTTAAAACTACATTTTTAGAGATGTAAAGGGTCTCTAGGCGTCAAAACACGATAAAAAATATAGAAAATAGGCAAACATAGACTAAAATTAATGGAGATGTAAGGAGTCTCCGTTGTCAAAACATTATGTTTTGGAGGTGTAAAGGAACTCCAAACGTCGAAATACAAAATGGGAAACGTATGTTTCACGTCGAGAAATAGACTATTAAGCTAACAGTCATTACAACTAGCTACAGTATACATAACAGGTATGTATTCAGTATGTCAAAATGCAAACAATGAAATAAAATTACAATAAAAATAAATGTAACAATGGAACGATACAGCCCGTAGCAGCGACGCCATCTGTAGGCATCATGTACCTAAACCTCTCCGGGACACTGCCCTATTTCGACGACTGCTGCGACTGATGCTTTGGCCATGGTTCTTTGTCATCCAAGTAATCTTGGACTTTATAATAAGCTCTCTTCAAAAGCGCAGATTTAATGTAATTTTTAAACGAACTATAAGGCAATTCCCATGCATCTAGGGGTACCTTATTGTAGAATCTAACACAGTTGCCCACGAAAGATTTTCTTACTTTCTGTAGACGGATTTTTGGGACAAACAGCTTATGTTTGTTCCGCGTATTTAAATTGTGGACATCAGACTGCTTTTTGAAGGAGCTGATATTCTTGTGCGTATACATTATCACGTCTAATATGTACTGTGAAGCCACTGTGAGGATTTCTATTTCCTTAAAACGTTCTTTCAGCGAATCTCTAGATCCTAAGTTATATATGGATCGAATCGCTCTTTTTTGTAGGACAAAGATGGTATCTATGTCTGCTGCTTTACCCCAGATCAGTATGCCATAAGACATAATACTATGGAAGTAACTGAAATAAACAAGGCGAGCGGTTTCCACGTTAGTGAATTGCCTTATTCGTCTTATAGCAAAAGCGGCAGAGCTCAGCCGGTTAGCCAAAGTAGATATATGAGGCGCCCATTGCAAGTTGTGATCCAGGGTAAGCCCAAGAAAGAGTGTATTGTTAACAAGATCAAGTTTCTCACCGTTTAAAGATATAGATGTGTCAACCTCTCTTACATTCGGCAAAGAGAATTTCACGCACTTTGTCTTCTTTGCATTCAGAACCAGGTTATTTGCTGTGAACCACTGTAGCACTAATTTTAAGGTCTCATTGATGTGACTATAGTCATCTAGTTGTCTATCAACTTTGAAAATCAATGAGGTGTCATCAGCAAATAAAACTATTTTACAATTTTGTTCTATGTGGTAAGGAAGGTCATTTATATACACAAGAAAGAGAAACGGACCTAAAATCGAGCCCTGCGGTACTCCGAGCTTTACAGTCGAACCACTAGACTCAATTCGGTTAACAACCACTTTCTGAATTCTTTGGCTAAGGTAAGACATGACAAGGTTTAAGGCCTCGGTCGACTATGAACCCCAGTTGGGGTTTATTTAACTCATTTATACAACACCACAGTGATATTAAATTGTCGAGGAACACTTAGAGACGACGACAAGAAGAACGATTACGATTTTACAAGCATAAAAATGTAAAACGTATGAGAAATCGAACTCAAGCGACGTGCGTTCACTTCGAGAAGGTCTGGCTTGTCATGGCGGCCGGCGGCGAGACGCGGGCGCATCGGATCACTTACGTCGTTCATGCATTCATTCGCTCGCGAGTGAGTGATTACTGATTATAGACGGCGTTAAATAATACCGCGGTAGATTTTAAACGACTTATCGTGTTGATGAGTTTATATTACTAGATTTTGCGTAGTTTTAAGACATTTTTAATAGTAATTGTAGTTGTAGGTTGTAAATAGTATTTTTAATTAGGTAAGTAGATCGTTTAAGAGTTATTTTATATTGAAATAAGTGTAAATGCACGTATAACGTGACAATAGAATTATACTGTTTTAACCCACTAGTCATCCCTATTAGTAATTATTTCTACGACCGAACATTCTCCTTGTGTGTCTGATTCAATTGGGTAAGTCAAGTTTATCAAAAGTGTGCAATTTATATACTTTTTCGATAGTTCCCGACGTAATGATCTAGAAAATACCCCTTTTGCATTTTTATTCCCTGTAATTCTTCCCAAATATCGTGTTAAACTCACTTAAAAAAAGGGACGCCCGCCGGCAGACAAAATTAGTGCCTAAATTCGTAAAAAAAAAACAAACGTATCTGTGTGAAGTCTGTGTTATGCCGCGTCCACACCAAGCCAACGAAGGCCGGCGAAGCCCCTTCGTTGGCCTTCGTTGGCTTGGTGCGGACGCGGCATTAGCTGACAATTGTGACAGACCACTTCACACAGATACGATTGTTTTTTTTTTTACGAATTTAGGCACTAATTTTGTCTGCCGGCGGGCGTCCCTTTTTTTAAGTGAGTTTAACACGATATTTGGGAAGAATTACAGGGAATAAAAATGCAAAAGGAGTATTTTCTAGATCATTACGTCGGGAACTATCGAAAAAGTATATAAATTGCACACTTTTTATAAACTTGACTTACCCAATTGGCAAATACACCCCACATCTAGGGTGTGTGCGCCATAGAAAAAAATATTAGTGAAACTTCTCTGTGTATACAGGGATAGTTAAGGATTCCCGATTTTAGTTTGGGAAGGGCTTGACTCCGCTGAGGGTTATTTCTATCAAAGTAAACACCACAGGCTGTGACACAGTCACAGTATAAAAAAAAACACATTACCACGGTGGCACAAAAAACTAATCACCCTCGCATATTTTTGTTCACTTTTTATACACAAGAGCATGGAATTAAAATAGAAGATTGATACTTCTATAAATGATGATGATGGACAAAACCCGATAACAGGCGTATAGGCAGGTGTGGCTCACTCCGTGATTTCGGAATCGGAAGGAGCACGCGTTATGCGATACAGTGAGATAGATCTGCTGCGTTCCGTCCGGTGGTCGAACCCGGACGACAGTTTAGTTAGAGAGAGAGACTTCTGTACATAGTACTACTACTTATTCTGTGGTACTGGTTACAGCAGTACATACCCTGGTACACGGAAGGAGTTATCCATAAAGTACGTCACGCGATAAGGGGGAGGGAACGGGTCGACGAAGTGTGACATTGCGTGACAAGGGGTGGGAGGGATCCTAATCTTCGTGACGTCACACTTCAAAATCTATTACATCTAAGAGTTAAAATTCCAAATTTGGGAATAAGGTTTAAAATGTTTAGTTGGCGAGTTCACACACTCGGTCTACTAGTGTCACGCGCGTTGATGTTGATTATATTAAAACATAATTTAAATGGAAATAAAACTGCTGTTTAAATTTAATAATTTCTAGATATGTAAAATTGCAAAATATGTGACGTCAGGCTAGGACAGGGAGGGATGAAAAATCACGAAATTAGAGTGACGAATTTTATGGATGACTCCGAACGGGGGTTACCTTGAGCTCTATGCGGAGGCGGTTGTGGCGCCAGGCGCTCTCCTCGCCGGGCGGCTGCGCCTGCACGCACATCTGCACGAGGCAGTTGCGGCAGAAGCAGGACTCCACTAGCGACTGGTAGATCTGCCGATACACACCAGCATTTAAAATAATCCATTACGCAACTAGGGTGGTAAATTCTGTATTACCTCCCGTTTCATTTCATTGCATTTCATGTAGTATTGTTAAAATATATAGATATTTTCTTTAAGGTGATTCGAGTCGGTCGGTTTTCCATACTGACCAAAAGAGAGTCATTGCTTCTATCTGTATTCCATCCCACACACACAGAGACAATATAGTATACACGTATAGCACATATTATACAAACATTATCGTCCGACAGCTCACGGGCGTCCGATAGTGCGGCCAATATATCGATCCGATATCGGATATCGGAACGGACAATATGAAAGGCAGGTATATATTTCATACATTTTACTTGCCCGGATAACGTATCGGATAATGTGAAAGTTCTCTAACGCGGGGCTTCCCAATCGTTTTGCTCATAATATTTGCTGCTTGCTAACCCAGGACCGTCAGCTTCAGAAATCATATATTGTAAAATTGTGCATGTACAAAGATGTTCAAATTAGTATTAAGCGGGTATCACAATAAACCGTTTTACGGTACACAATATTATTAAAGTTTTAAACTAATTAACCACATAAAAAAATATACATCATTTTAGGTTTGTCAAAATTCTGCTTCAGTACATTAATATTTTCATTCTATAAACTCATTACATTGCTAAATATTTCAGCGGCAGGCAGAGTCACTAACCACTAGGCTAAACCGGTCGTCAAACCTCGGTCGAGATACCTTGTGCCAGTCCCTGTTGTTGGTGAGGGGTCGGTAGAGCGGCCAGCGGCGCGCGGCGAACGCGGCCCAGCGCGGCGCGCGCACCTTGTCGCGCACCAGCCCGCGCCAGCGCGCGCACACCGCGCCGCACGCGCTCAGCGACAGGTCATCCAGGTAGCTGAATATGCCCAGCAGCACTACCCATGTTAAAGAAAGAAAGAATCACATTTATTATAGGTAGTTCTAGATCCATGAGAGTTAAGGTGAATGATTGTTACACACACATAGCGATGAAAATTACATGAAAGATACATGTATCTTTCAAATACATCTGTATTTTTCAATAAAATACAGTATCTTTCCTTGCGGATCTTCGATTGAATCTTTCGCAAGTTTAAGTTTTTTACATGTAAAATACATTGTATTTTTCGCATTATTATATTATATTATGAATAGTGACTCGGAATGTATTGGCTCTCATACAAACAGGTGACTTTTCATTCCGCTCAGACTATATTTCGATATCAGTTGACTAAAGAGGTTGAAATTATCATTTATGACGAAATACTTATAAATTGTCGTTAATCTATGCTCTATGGCCTCTCTGTGACGTGAACGTGAAGTCAATTTTGCGTCAAAGGCATGACAAGATTGACAAGTGCGGGCTCTGATTATAATACATATTTAACATGTAAAATACACAGTATAAAACAGGTATTATACGTGTATGATTGTATTTGTCAGACAAACGTCAGTTTTGTTTTATTCGAAAGTTACATGTATTTTATAGGAAAGATACAAAGTTTCGAAAGAAACAACATGAATCTTTCGCCATTTTCATCGCTACACACACAGCGACATGAAGTACTCATTGCAAAAAAAGTTAATGAATGAATGAAATGAATGAGTGAGTAAATAAACACAAGGCTATAGTTTAAACAAACTTTTTGGTCTATCTTGCAATTCACTGTTGAACCTGCTATCGGTACGAAAAAAGAACAGTATTTTCAAAATCCCGCTGTCATTACATGACAGTGTTGTTGTGTGCGTGGCCTCAACTCTCGTGAAACTACCTATACCTATCATCTAGTACATATGTTCCCAAACTTTTTTGACTTTCAGCGCCCCCACGAATAAAAAAAACAACCACATTCTAGTCTGTGCAATAGTACCATTGGCAGGAATATTATGTAATACATGGTAACAATGTGTCCATAGTTGCTACCTGGAATTGCTCAGCGCCCACTGGGGGGTGGTATGGACCACTTTGGGGACCTACAATCTAGTACTAGATCTTTTTTGAAGTTGGTTATGAAATGCAGTCAGTTGTAGATTAAAAAGAGGAAATATGAAGTTGAAAGATGGAATGTTAGTCTCCTTTGGGAAATGCAAGGAATTGTGCTGGTTTCTGCAAATGTATAATGTAAGGCTCATAGTTTACTATTAACGCGATATTTAGATTGTTTAACAACACGCGTCAAGAGCAATACAACAGTAATCAAACTGGTGCTGATATTGGATTATATTACAACCACCAAGGTGACTGAAGGTAATGTTTTTAGTCCTTCCCTGTTATATATAAGACTTATGTCGAAATACTTATGAAATATCATCTTTTAACTTTAACATTTGAGGATACATTTAATTCATTAGTGTACAGTTTTATCACATTGCTGACTCAATGTTACAACATTCTATGTTATATTTTCAGGGTAATTAAAATTATACTTTGTGTCACTAGGTATGACAAAAAATTCAATTTGTTAAAAGTGTTACATTGAGCCAGCAATTAAGTCTATCAAAGTGGCTTATTTTACAACCTTTATAAGCCTCTTATACTTAACTATTAAAGATGGCTGTTGATATGTGAATGGACAAACAAATAATAAGAATAAAAAAACAATCTACCTTCAGTGGGTAACTGTGCTATCAACTCTGGTGCCACATTATCTGGAGGGCGAGGGGTGGATAAGGCCTGCAATGAATGTGCTAGACAGGGTGGAGGCCTCAAGGCAGGTGGTTGAGCCTTCTCCTCATTTTCCCCCATGTTGGGATGGTCAGACCCATTTCCATTCCCATTGCTGTTATTACCACTAGCGCTGCCGCTTGCAGCATTGCCAGAGTTACTGGCCTCATCTTCTGGGCTTTCACTGTCTATAGAATTCTGAAAAATTGTTATTGCACATAATGTTACAATTTTCATTAATCTATATCAATACAGAAATGATCACTAAGGTTTGTTACAATTATTGTATGTTAAACTATGGATTTTTATCATATATTTTTAACTATGATTTTTTTATGTATTTTTTACTTAAATACTTTACTTACTATGTACCACCAGCTGGCTGGTAAGACACACACTCTATTTACTCTCCGATCAGAGCTGTAGTTCAGGTCAGAGGGTTCGTCATTCCCCGAATCGCCGTCGTCAGTCTTTTCGCTGTAGTAGTACGAATTAGGGCAGAACGATGGAAAATTTGGGTAAAGAAACGCATGGCAAGTCACACACACGGGTTCACCAAAACTGGGCCCATAATAGCCGTTACAGACATGGCACGTTGAATTCTGTAACAGAAACCTGGTGCTTAATTATCTAAATTATTGAAGATTCACATGACTGGTACATATTCTTCCTAAAATACCTACATTAAACTCGAATTCGACAGGCTGATCCAATGGATTTGGTATCAATTTGTCATCATTTTCTTCCAATTTTTTTATGAAATCGTAATACTCCGGAGTAACCGCTGACATTTTTTACTCAAAAAGCGGTTGTTGAAAACCAATTTCTGGTTATATTCTCTTCAGATGACGACAGAATTTCACTAACAAAACTACAACGAAACAAACATAATAACATGTACGTTTGACATTGACACATGTTAGATTGATTTTTTTATTTATTAGGAGCATTGGCAACAAGGCCATCAGCTCAAACCAGAACACAATAGGGAACGTGCACGAACTATATATAGGTGGCAGCACTAAACGACAAAAGAGACACGGGCGGACAATAAAGGAAACTATCGCCCCTGTAATGTCAAATATAGTAAGTCGTAGCTACACTGACGTTAGTCGTCCTTCAACGCGATAAATTAACGTTATTAACGGCGTTTTCGTCAATGTGCATGAGAAGGTAGAGCGATAGTAGTATAGGGAACGTGCACGACGAAGGTGCTGCCAATCTAAATTTCTAAATCATATACCCCGTGTACCTTTTGTCGTTTAGTGCTGCCACCTGTTCGTGCACGTTCCCTATCGTTTTGCGACATTAACGACACAAGTGCTATTATGGGAATAGAATATAGACTTCTCCAAACAGGTCGTCAGCTAGAGAAATGAAATTTTATGGCCTTAGGGTACTATTTTTTGGGATATAAAGCGTTTCCAAAAACAAAGCCGTTCCAGAGATACAAATGATGTACGCCAGCTTAACGCCCAGTAGCGTACACCGTGAACAGGCCTTATATTTCAGAAAGTTTAAGAGTAGTACTATTTTTTCACCTAAGTAGTCGGTACTATTTATTGGCTGCATCCGATTCTGAATATCTTTACGGTATAGGTACGCTATCTTGACGGACACCATAATTTGATTTAGTATGCCACCGATTAACATGTATTGTCGTCTGCTATGGGTACTCCGTCGTGGCGTGACAGTGTCATCCTTAGTATTATTTCAATTGAGACGTCGTCTGCTGCTGATAGGTACTGATTTATTCGCGAATTATTTTTTATTCGAATGATCATTCAAATAAAAAATTATTCGAATAATGCTCTTCTCTGGTATCGCAGAGGGGACCTTTCTCTGCATGACTGACAGTGCATAAGTTAAAAAAGCTCATTGGGGTGGGTGAACCCAGACGAGCGTTTGCATTTTTTTGAGTTGTTAGTCGCGTAATTTCTGCTACATTCGGTTTCATAAGAAACTCCCGTTTGGTTCACACGGCGATGCAAAATGTCAAAACGTACTGTTGAGAATTTCTGCAGCTGAAATTACGCAACAATTTGAACCCAGGACCTCACGATCTCTAGTCCACTCTGCAAGTTAGTAGGCCACCAGTTTTGTTGAAATATAAGTAGGGTTCCGTGTTTGAATAAAACTACCGAGTGCGTTCTTAAAATTATTCTTAATTATTATTTCTTATTCAGCACATTTTTTTTTATTTTCTTAATACTTTTTTGAGTGCTAATTCATTTTTTTTTTCAAAAAGAAAGAAAAATTAAACAGGAAATATAAGATAAATTAATTCACTGACACAATATGAGACATCCATTACCTATCCATTATACAACAAAATGTGACTATTTTACTTCTATTCAAATGTTGCAATAGGCTACTTGATGACAGTTCAAATCAGCTTCTTTTTATGAAGTGTCAAAACGCTCCGAAAGTATGCAGTTTAGTATGAAATACTATCTTGTGACGTGCTTGTGACGTCATGCTCAACATGGTGCCTTATTTTTAGTTTTCGTCATTGTAAAATCGTTGATGGCACGAAAATAAGTTTGAATGATTTTATCCGGGCTGTTGTGGAAGCGTAATTTGCTGGTTAGAGTTAATGA
This sequence comes from Eudemis profundana, assembly GCA_947034925.1. Lineage (NCBI taxonomy): Eukaryota > Metazoa > Arthropoda > Insecta > Lepidoptera > Tortricidae > Eudemis > Eudemis profundana. The sequence goes on from OX344811.1 coordinate 11,381,370, forward strand.
ATTTATTTTGATTGTTGTCAAATACCCTATTGTTAAAATGGTCTTATACATACAAAAAAACGGCACAACACAATACAAGAAATATACTGCAGAACATTTTAATAGATATTCATACTTGAAACTCGTGGCTAGCATTTCTAAATCTCTCTAATGTCGTCAATATGCCACCGTCACCTTGTATTATAACATCTAAACGCGATATGAATATTGCTTTATGATTGAACGTCTAACAAAATCAATAGGCTCACCTACACCACACTCAACAAAACACTTAGAATTAATGATTTATCTACACTTAGATAAGATTCACACGGGTCAATAAAACTTCTGAGTTACTTATTCAAAATAGATTCTAGTCACTTTTGTTAATATTTCTCTTACATACTAGCTTCAATTTCAATAGGCTTAAACGTAATCCGAATTGTTCTTCCTTACATTTCCTATTTAATAATATCTCTGTATACTCAACAACACATCGCGTACATCTAGTTCATCGGAACTACCTTACAAGTAGAATTGATTCAGTGATCTCGCTCAAACGGCGCAGTCCGCGGTGAGTGGAGACAAACGTGTAACATAATCTAAAGATAACCTCGTCAGTGGGTGTAGATATAGATAGTTCCAGCAGAGTTGAGGTCACGCACACAACCACATGTCATGTAATAACAGCGGGATTTTGAAATTACTGTTCTTTTTCGTACCGATATAGCAATTACAACAGTGAATTGCAAGATAGACCAAAAAGTTTCTTTAAACTATAGCCTTGTGTTTATCTACTCATTCATTTCATTCATTCACTTTTGTTTTGCAATGAGTACTTATGTAGTTGTGTGTGTAATTAGGGATGTAACGATTCCGATACCAATACCGATATATCGGTATCGCTGATTATATACAACCAATATTGGAAGAGCGCGAAAATAATTCAATGTATGAAAAAAATCTGCAGAAAGTAATTTCAATTACTAATTAATTATATCTTTGGTTCATAATATGTATATATATTTTTTTGACAATTTATTTATTTTTACTTTACACTTTCAAGGTTGACACTGTTAAATATAGCCAAGTTTTAGGTATAATAAGGACATAAAAATATCTGAAGTTCATATTTCATTATTTAGCTAAGATATCGGTATCGCCGATTATTTACTACAATAATCGGTATCGTATAGGCAAAATTATGTATCGTTACATCCCTATGTGTAATAATCATACACCTCAACTCTCGTGGAACTACCATAGGAAGTAAGCCTGGTCCGGTGCAGTCGGGCGGCGAGGCGGCTGGTGCGGGCCACTAAACATACACGGCACTATAGCTAGCGGCCGCGGCGGCCGGCGACCCCTCTACCGCACTCAGTACGGGGAGTAATACATGCCGCGCCTGAAACCTCTGCGAACAAGGCACGCCAATATTAATATATATACTAGCTACCAGTAGCGTGGCGCAAAAGATATCCTTGGGCAAGCCGGTGCAGATTTGGCGTACATTTTCCTTAAGAGCTGTAGAATAAGGTGCTCAAATGTCTGATAATAGGCAAGCCGGTAGGAATCGAGTTCTTTGGACGCCACGCTACTGCTAGCTACTGTCACCCTACTATATAGATGCACATTCGCGCATGCAAACGGCCCCAACGTGCAAACTGAAATTAGGAAGAGGTAGGTATTAAAAATACATATTTATTATCAAAAAAACTTTATTTGATATAATAGAGTAGAGTGGGTATAAATATTGTTTGTCAACATAGTAAAAATATGGGATCTTTGTAACAATTCTACATTGTATTTCTCACTACGAACAAAAGATGTCACGTTTGACCCACATGCATACCTATCATACTAAAAATGCACTTCTCATTGAGAACACAGGGCTTAATTCATAAAATATGTCTCCAAATATATAAATAATTGAAGACCTATTTGCTTTTGGAGAGGCCATGCCAACGTCAGTACAAAAGAACCGATTATATCCACATATGAAGCCAAAAGTGAGCTGCGTTCTAATAACATTTTTCTCGAGCACTATTACGTCGAATTACATGGTACAAACTATAAAGTGCAATTTACAACACTGAACATAAAAGGGGCAACAATCTAAGATATCAAACATTGAAAATTAGAGTGTAAGAAATGTTGGAAGAGTCAGATAGGTGTGCGTGACGTGGTTATGTTACCATACAATTTAGATAATATTATGTAGTGTCGTATTTTAAAAGCAAAATAATTTCTTTAACAAAATCTCATCAAATGTATTTTCAGTTATCTCATTTCTGAACTCTGGCACACGGCAGCATGACATCACATTATACCAATCGCACCCTTCTCGGCCATACTAGCTAGTAAATCAGTGGTTCTTAACCTTTTAGTGCTGAGGGACCATTTGACAAAATTTGTGTCTTGCCACGGACCACCAACTGTTTGGAGGCAATAGAAAGTAAATAGGTTCACAGGTAATATTATATTTCATTCGTATGGCTTCGCGGACCACTTCGGGTGCTTCCAGGGACCACCAGTGGTCCGCGGACCACCGGTTAAGAGCCACTGTAGTAAATAAATACATAAGTAGAGCATAACAAAGAAAAGAAACCATACAAAACGTATACAGCGACCATGCACAACCTTAAAAGTGACAGCTACAAGTAAATTAAGTAATTCGATCTAATAGTGAAGGAGAGTCGGTCCGTTAATACGGGTTGTACCTGCCGCGCCGCACGGGCCGGTAGCCCTGGTAGTAGGAGGAGAAGCCGCGGAAGCCGCGGCCCCGCGAGCGCGCGCCGCGCGGCGGCCGGTTCGTCGTCGACAGCCCCGGCTTGTTGGTACGCTTGGGCATCACCTGCCAGAGACAAAAGTATGTTTTTAACATTTCCAAGCTTATTTTTACCCGACTGCGGCGAAGCCCAAAGGAGGGTTATGTGTTTGACCTGTATGTATGTATGGATTATTCCCATCTGTTACCACTAAAACCATACATTTAGTGGTAATAAGTGGGAAAAAAATCCCCAGCTGTTACCACTAAATCAATTTGGTGGTAACAGGTGGGAATAACCCGTATGTATGTAACACAACTAGGGTGGTGAAACAAAGAAAGGCCGAGATCGCAGATGTTTGCGGCCCGAGTTGCAAGCGAGGGACGTAAATATGCGATCGAGGGCTTTCTTTATTATCTCCCGTGTTGTGTACAGCATTTTATGTTTACACGTGGCCAGAAAGCGGCTTTTTCCGTACGCGCAGCGTGCGGAAAAAGCCACTTTATGGCCAGGTGTGGCATAAAAGTCACTAACTAACATTTGTTGTTAGTAGGTATTTGAGTCATTTTCAAAAAAATTGTACACAATTAAGGGACTTAATTAAAAAGAAGCGATCGTGATAAAAACAAAATCTCGATCGCTTCCTCTGTGTTACGAAAGTTAGGCATACAAACTAATGGGTAACTTTCGTAACACAGAGGAATAAATTAAGTTTTGTTTTAATTAAATCCCTTAATTGTGTACAATTTTTTTGAAAATGACTCACATCATTAGATTCGTCTTGATGGCGCCAGTGTCACGGGTATGAAAACTATGAAGTTCGTTAAAATAAACAAAATGGCGGATTTTATGCACTTTTAAAGTGCACTGCGGTCGGGTTTTTTTTTAGTAAAAATATTTAGTTATTACAGTAGCCGATACAGACGAACTGCATGCCAGCTGCAACTTGTTTGGAAACTACATACCGGTTTCTATACAAGTTGCAGTCACAGTATAATAGCAGTAATTTTTCTTCCTACAAAAGGTACATCGCGCGCTTGAATGTGTCCGCGCCGTCTACGAACGCACTACAAGCAAAGAAATAAGAATGCTCCAGTATGGATCGCACTAACACAGACGTGGTCTCGCGCGTCTGTGTGAATAGGTGTCGCGCGCTCCTAAACGGCCGAAGTTGGGCTACTTGTTCGTCTTTATACTTTGTTGCAGCTGGGTTGCATTCCGTCCGTGTTGGTCATTAGGCTTACGAATCAGGGGTGTAGCGGATATTTGCATCCGTGTCCGCGGAACTTCCGCATTTATTTGAGACTACTACAACTTCTCTATGGGACAATAAGTCTTTCCTTCTTTAATGCGACTAGCCGCATGCGTAACAACTGAGTCAAATTAACTGATTGCAATTTTTTTTAATTATTTAATTTCGGTAAAGAGGTGGATGGATTGTGTGAGAGATGATACGGCTAGGAAGGATGTAAACGCTGAGATGACGGGTGATAAAGACGTATGGAAGAAGAGGACATGCTGCGCCGATCCCAATGAATGGGTAAAGGGCAAGCGAATGATGATTTAATTTCGGGAAATTATGCGACAAGCCGTACGCATGACAACCGAGTCAACTTAGCTGATGGCAATATTTTTTATTTATGTAATTTCGGTAAATTATCTTTTTTCTAAGGAATTTCAGGACCTTCCGCATCAGTCAATAAGAGTTTCAAAATACCCCATAAAACAATCGAAATGTTTTTCCGAGAGGTAGATTTTCCTATATTACTTTTATTACGCAAGAAGAACTTAAAATTCGAGTTAAATTTAATAGAGAGGGCATTACACTGTAGCCAACAAAACTATTCAAAAATGATCATATAAATAACATTCATAAAGCTAAAATGAAGTAACCATCAATTTGAGCTATACTCCTTTAAGTCAGAACTATTTTGAATAGGCTACTTGATGACAGTTCAAATCAGCTTCTTTTTATGAAGTGTCAAAACGCTCCGAAAGTATGCAGTTTAGTATGAAATACTATCTTGTGACGTCATGCTCAACATGGTGCCTTATTTTTAGTTTTCGTCATTGTAAAATCGTTGATGGCACGAAAATAAGTTTGAATGATTTTATCCGGGCTGTTTTGGAAGCGTAATTTGCTGGTTAGAGTTAATGAATTTATTCTGATTGTTGTCAAATAACCTATTGCGAAAAGAGTCGTCATTGACTATCAAGAATATTATTATACGGATTCATTTTCCTTGCTGAGGTTTTGACAACAGATGGTGAGAATAAGTATAAATAAATTGTGATTAAACAAACATACCTTTATCTGACGACCCCGAAATAATGACTCGTCCATGGCCATGGCTGTCTGTACACTGTCTTTGTCTCCAAACTCTATGTATGCAAATCCTTTGGGATGTCCATCAAACTTATTACATAATATTGTAACCCTGTGAACGAAATTAAGTATTTATTGTATAATATTCTTACACACACAAAAATAGTTCGGCGACTTTGTTAAAATAGCCGGAAAAAACTTTATGAGCACCGCCCAAGATAGACAAATATGGATAACGATAGAGGAGGCTTTTACCCTTATAGGGACCATACAATAAACTATACTTGTCTTAATAGTTATTTAAAATGTGAATTGTATGGATAATAAAGCTATAATAATAATTATTATTAAAACACGAAAAACCGGCCAAGTGCTAGTCGGATTCACACACATCTGTGAAAATTTCACGTTCTACCTATTACGGTCCAAAAGATGAAGCCCTGTGACAGGCTTACAGCAGAGACTTACTAATAGGGTTGGCTCCCTTCACGGAACCATAATAAAATTAACACTTTTCCGACAAAGATTTTGTAAGTTGATTTTAATGCATTTCTAGTAGTTACCTTGGCTTTTGGTATGTAAGCTACAGATTCTATGACAAAACAGTATTTAATATAACAGAATCAATAAAAAACTTCTGCTAAAAATTGCACATATTGATGTGTTGTTATTCCTAAATTTGTTATCTTTTGCCTGTTTATAGGATTCTCATATCATATTTGTGAAGTGTGACAAATTACATACAGCAAAAATACCTTCTGGTACTGTATGCCTCTTAATGTGAAATTGGTTGTTAACCTGACATAAAGTTAAATAAAAACAAGTAAAGTAACCATTTACCTATTGATTGAGCCACAGCCATGAAAGTGTTGCTCAAGTTCCTCTGCCGTAGCTCCATAATCCACATTTCCCACATACACGGATCGGTTGTCAGCCTCTATCTTCTCCTCGATTGACATGTTCAGTGGACTTGCTGTAAAGACATAAAAAAATATATATAAGTATGTAGTTTTGTTACCCTTCGCACCACCAAATTTTCTGTTTTTTTTTGTGTCAATTCCGCTACCCGGTTGGAAGAGATTGGGTTTTTAGATATAAGACGGCCTGTTGTCTACCATTTAAATTGTTTCAATTATGTAATGTACCTCTTCTAATGTCTTTCTGGTTTATAATAAAGTATATTTGTATTGTACATAGTATGTTGTCTTTTTTTCATGCTACAAGAATAAAATCTATCTATAACAAAGTTTCCCATTTTTTTGACAATGGAATCTGAAAACTAAATGATCCACCTTGTTTTAGAGGAGCACTGATCTACAGAATTGGGGTTTAGTGGAACACCTTTTGGACACTGCTGATTTATTGGACAATGGGTCAAATAATAGTACATTACACAACTAGGGTGGTAATATAAAGAAAGCCTGAGATCGTAGATGTTTGCGGCCCAAGCTGCAAGCGAGGGACGTAAATATGCGATCAAGGGCTTTTTTATTACCTCCCGTGTTGTATACATAATTTATGTCTACACTTGGCCAGAAAGCGGCTTTTTCCGTACGCGTAGCGTGCGGTAAAAGCCACTTTATGGCTAGGTGTGGCATAAATAATAATAACAAACCTAAGCAAATCAGTGGTGTAGGTGTAACTATACCCTCTGAGACCCATGGCAAATTTATCGGGGATAGGGCCCTCTAAAATTTTGTAATAACCATTAGGTTCCTTGTCTTGAAATCTCAGGTCAGGGGTCCATGGCATTTTGCCCCTATGCTGCTCTATTGTTAAATTGTTGAAACAAATAGTACTCACTAAGTCCTGGTGGGCTGCCCATGCTCATCTGTTTGTCCACTTCAGTCTGCATCTGTTTGAGCTTCTCAGCTTCCTCCTCCATCTCACGTACGCGCGCCTTGATCGCCGCCAGGTCTGGCACCTCTCCGCCTGCCGCCTCATCCCCACCCTGCAATTATCATTCCTCTATTAACACTGTTAATGCTGCACCTCCCACGAAGTAGATTCTCTGTTAAGTATTTGTTGGTAAGTAGCCATATAAATTACATTTTTAATGGTGATAGCTGGTACAAAATTCTTTTTAGTGAGATAATATTCTTTAAAATGTTTTTTTCTAACATATCTTTAAAAATTACTTTAATATTGATAGGATGGCAAAAGTAGTGACACATGAGTGCTGTGTAGACACAGTGATCCCCTGACTGCAGTTATAATAGACACCCACACACCATCAGCTTTGCAAGCCTCGACTACAACTCCTACTTCACCAATACATATTATAAAATTTGTAGTACTTAAAGCAACAATATTTTTGTAGGTTTATTGACCAAATGAATGAAGCATCTCCTTTTCAGCTTGGACAAAAAGAATTGGAGGTGGAAGGGCTGGGTACCAAGCACTTTTTGGAAATGGTGGGGCCATGGGGTTGACAGATATGCAAGGACTACAGCGCAGAGCCACTAGTATCTTTAGTGATAGCATAGTTTCATATTGAATGAGGCCTAATGACATATCCAGTGATAACAAATATAATATCTGCTGTTAACAACTATGTGAGAAAAAATATGTTTGGAGGAAGAATATAAATAAACACATCTTAATTAATGCATTTCTAGTACTTAGATAATTACTGTAACAATAATTTAAAATGTATTTAAAACCACTGTAATGGAACCATATAATTTATACCAACATACACCATGAAATTGTTTGCTTCATTTGACACCAACATTTCAGCATGGTGTTTGTTACTTAGGCTAGACAAATAGGACCAAATGGAAATATGTAACTACAAACTTACGTTAAGAAATTACAAGTCTAGTCAGTTAGGTAACAGTAAAAAATTAATTATTAGGAATGTGCTTTCTGTAATCAAACTTGTTGACAAATAATATGATTACTTGGGAACTATACTATCTTACAGGTATCTTTAAGAATACAGTCAGTGTACTCACGCCAAGGCTGTTGTCGGTCATGTTTAGGGAACCGTTGGTTCCGTCTAAATGATTGTTGTCAATCGAATCTAAATAATCATCATTATCGGCCATGTCCGGACACTTCTTGTATCATTAATACAATATCTGAGGACACACACACTCCCGATTATCTGTAAAATTACATGGCATAAAAAACAACACAATTTTTAAGATAATATGATGATTACGAGGATGCTACATCGGCTAAAGGCCTCTACGTACCGGTAACCAATTTTTTTAATAAGCGGTTGACCTAAATAAAAAATATAATTCGCACTACTTACTTTCGGTCAACCGAATATCTTATTAAAGGAACAATTTCATAAACATATCATAATTCTTAAGATATTTATAGATTTGTTTGGCAAAATACTGATAAACGTAAATTAAACGCCAAACCAAACACTTCTGACAAATGACAATCTTTGCGTTGCGAATTAAAAAAAATAACTGACAGCTGTACTTTGTCTGTGACATACAACGGACCTTCACACGTGGCAATTTTTTATAAGTTACCGCAATTAAAATGCTGTCTTGAACGGTTTGAAAGAGGTACATTCAAATCCATTCATTCATTGCATCTACTTTTGAAACAGTTTAGTCTATGCTATGCTTTGCTTGTCAGTCAGTGGAATGTCAGTGCAGTGAAAATTATATGTTGAGTGATTTGTTAGTAAATAATAAAGAAATCTAATGCTTACCCGTTTGACTTGGCATGAAATTGCTATTCTGGTAATTTAAAAAAATTAACGTACCTAAGAAATCGAATTCGTTACATATTTTTTAATGATATGTGTTTCGGCAGGTATTTTTGTGCTGTACTTGGCTACACGTAGGTTATTTGAGCTGGAAGTTGTCTACTAAATTGTCCGACAATGCCGCTAACCGCTGATGTTGCAGCCCAACAAGTACAGGTAAATGAAGTCATTGTCCATTTATACTATTTATAGGTATATTATTATAAACAAAATATGTAAATAAACACCGATAGGAACGGGAAATATTAGGTAAATAAATAGAGGCATCGATGCCATACAATCGCCGGCCAAACTGTTCATACTGTTTTATTTCCCTTACATGTATGCAAAAATGGTACAAAGAAAGTTTATGCTAGCAGGTGTTTTAATAATAATTTCTTTTAATTCTTCCAAGGAACGCCTAAGATCACTACATAGGCTTATCTATGACATTGAAGCGGAAAGGGGCCGCAATGAACAATGCATAGAGTCTATATTGAGGGCAGAGAAAGCGGCAGAGTCACCACCATCCAATGAAGACTCTTCAGGATCATCTCAGCAGGTATCACATGGGCTGTGGTCATATTTTGGCTATATTCAAATCATATGCAAGCTAAATCTGTCATATATGTATAGCTAAACATTTAAAGGTTAGTGGCAAAAATGACTACGGACTAGCATAGCTAATGTCATAGTTGCATTAATTTAAGGGTTTTATTCTTTTGTAGCAAATGCAACTAAAGAGCTTGTACAAAGCAGGACTCTCAGCGGCTGAACAGGAAGAGCGGGTGCTTCGTGCAGCACTTATGCGGATATATGAAATTCGAAGTATTAAGAATGAGAGACGCATTCAGGTAATTGTTTTATTGCTAAATCAGTTTATAAGATTATTTATCTAAACTTTATTCTATAAAGAAAACCTATTGTATGAAAGGTAAACTTTACTAAATTGACGCATTCAGGTAATTGTTTTATTGCTAAATCAGTTTATAAGATTATTTATCTAAACTTTATTCTATAAAGAAAACCTATTGTATGAAAGGTAAACTTTACTAAATTGCATACTCAACATATTGACTACACTGATAACTTTTACTCCATCTACTAATAATTACAATTATTTATTAGTGTTGTCAACTATAGTACCTCTAGCACAACTGTGCTTCACGATTTTCCTTATCCTATAATATATGTAACCTTTTTTTAATTCAGTACCTACAGTTTTAATTATTAATGAGTTTGCATTTGACATTAGTCTCAATCTTATTGCATGCATGAATAGTGCAAGAGTGACAGAAGATGTTGCATGCATAAACAAGATCGCTGCTTGATATGCTAGCCCTAGGGGAGAGGAGAGGGATGCCAGTCAACAATTAATATATACAGGATGAAATTTTATTGACAGTCCAAATTTTTCCTGGGCACTAGGTATCATCAATAAAAGATGCCATTCCTGAAGAAAAAATGTAGGTAAAATTTTCACCATAAAATGTGTTGTCCGAAAAAATAATTAGTAACGTGAGGATTACGTACGACTAAACGCGGAAGCAGGGTTAAGGTCGCGGGGAGGGGACCGATGCCGTCTCTCGCGCAGTGCTCTACTCCGGTATCCACAAACGTATGGTTTTTTTAGGATATCTTTCAGCTGCTGTTTCTCAATACTTTAGTAATGAAAGATTTCTATTTTTCGCTAAAGAATCCACAGTAAAAATTTTAATAGTGAGAAAAATTTCATCCTGTATAATATGAATTTTCCAAATGAAGCTAAGCAGAATTCTTATATCAGATAGCCATTTCAAGAGGTTACCGAAACTTGTACAGAGTATGTTACAGGCCCGGCACGCAGGCAACAAGGAGACGATCGGGTGCGGAGCCCTAATGAAGATGTTGCTGAGTGCCGCGGCGACATTGCCGCTCCACGTGGGGCGGGCGGGGGAGCGCGCGCCGGCGCTGTGCGGCGCCGTGCCCGCCGACGCGGGGCACGTGGCGCGCGCGGGCGACGCCGTCGCCGCGTTAGTGCGCGTCTCCGATAAGGAGGAGAACTGGATCCTGGCTGAGGTGACATTGATATTACTTTTATCCATTTTTTTTTTTTTAGGGTTCCGCACCTCAAAAGCGGAACCCTTATAGGATCACTCGTGTGTCTGTCTGTCACAGCCAATTTGCTCCGAAAGTACTGAACCGATTGAGTTGAAATTTAGTACATATATTAAGGTTAATGACCCAAACACGGACGTGTCACGGAAATATATGAACTTTAATCATGGGGGCCACTTATGGGGGGTCAACTAGAAAATAAATTAAAAAGTTAGCAAACTATATAGACTATATAGAACTAATACTAATAAACTATATAGAATTTTGAAAAAATATGCAAAATAGTCCTGCACCTATAGATTACAGGAAAATGTATAAGAAGTCTGCACTAAAGTATAATTGTGTTATATTGTTTTGAACGTACGGAACCCTCTCCACGCGAGTCTAACTTTTTGTATTGGGATAGCTGTGGGCTTTCGACCCTTTACCGCTCGATGTTGCGCAGGGATAACCACCAGAAAAACGAGGGATGAGCTTGAGTTATAAAACCCCGAGACAAAGAGAGCAATGTGATGTGGGAGACTTGTCTGGGAGTTTTGTCTGTCAGTTGGTGAGCCTAGCTAGAGCTAATACTAATAACTAACTGTCAATAGCATACACGACATCATTAACACTAATGGTACCCCACGATCGTTGGTAAAAACTTAGTCTCATTCGCAAACCACTCGTTTCTTAAAGTAAATTGAGGAGGAAAATTACAGTCGTTTTATTAAATGTAATGATATCTCCAAGTTTCATGTTGCAGTAAATAAAATTAGTGAATAAAGTATAAAATGTTTCTGCATCAGAGTGTATTGTTAGTTCACTTCACTCGGAATCGCTACACTTCGTTTCGTTTTAAATTAAAATAATTTTGGTCATGTAATTTCAAGGAAAACATGAGTTGTGCTATTTTTTTACGAGTACTGAAACAGGAGACCTTAGTACAATATTATCCTATTATATCCTAGGGAAACGAAAAAGCGTGGACACAAATTATCGTTAAAGTTCTAAGCAATATACGATTTTAAGCTAACATGGTCATTCACATAATAACTACTATTAACACCGGGATTTTGTGGTGGTAGTAGTATGGAACTATGGACAAAGCGCAGAAGAAGCGAACCCGTAAGAGGGTCGCTATGGTGTGTGGGTAGACTACAACTAAAAACTCGCAGCACGTCAGTTACTCCGTGATGATGGCGCTTGCAGCAGTGCCGAAATATCGAGGACTCATAAAAACAGACATACATAGTAAATATCCCGGTGTTAATAGTAGTTATTATGAAGTTATAGCATGTATAATTATTGGATTCTTGTCCTCATCGGAACAGGTCGTGAGTTGGTTGCCGGTTCAAGGCAAGTACGAAGTCGACGACATAGACGAAGAGCAAAAGAACCGTCACGTGCTGAGCAAGCGGCGCGTCGTGCCGCTGCCCCTGATGCGGGCCGACCCCCGCACGGACGAGCACGCCTTGTTCCCCAAGGGGGCCGTCGTGATGGCACTTTATCCGCAAACCACATGCTTCTACCGCGCCGTAGTCAACAGGCTGCCGGCCAGCGCCGCTGACCCGTACGAGGTCCTGTTTGAGGTAATTTTCGTTTCACTAAGTTGTCCCTGATGCCGGCCGACCCGCACAGACGAGCACGCCTTGTTCCCCAAGGAGGCCGTCGTGATGGCACTTTATCCGCAAACCACATGCTTCTACCGCGCCGTAGTCAACAGACTGCCGGCCAGCGCGGCTGACCCGTACGAGGTCCTGTTTGAGGTAATTTTCGTTTCACTAATTTGTCCCTGATGCCGGCCGACCCGCACAGACGAGCACGCCTTGTTCCCCAAGGGGGCCGTCGTGATGGCACTTTATCCGCAAACCACATGCTTCTACCGCGCCGTAGTCAACAGACTGCCGGCCAGCGCGGCTGACCCGTACGAGGTCCTGTTTGAGGTAATTTTCGTTTCACTAATTTGTCCCTGATGCCGGCCGACCCGCACAGACGAGCACGCCTTGTTCCCCAAGGGGGCCGTCGTGATGGCACTTTATCCGCAAACCACATGCTTCTACCGCGCCGTAGTCAACAGACTGCCGGCCAGCGCGGCTGACCCGTACGAGGTCCTGTTTGAGGTAATTTTCGTTTCACTAATTTGTCCCTGATGCCGGCCGACCCGCACAGACGAGCACGCCTTGTTCCCCAAGGGGGCCGTCGTGATGGCACTTTATCCGCAAACCACATGCTTCTACCGCGCCGTAGTCAACAGACTGCCGGCCAGCGCGGCTGACCCGTACGAGGTCCTGTTTGAGGTAATTTTCGTTTCACTAATTTGTCCCTGATGCCGGCCGACCCGCACAGACGAGCACGCCTTGTTCCCCAAGGGGGCCGTCGTGATGGCACTTTATCCGCAAACCACATGCTTCTACCGCGCCGTAGTCAACAGACTGCCGGCCAGCGCCGCTGACCCGTACGAGGTCATATCTCAGCATACACATTCTTTGCGAAACGAAAATTGAGGTAATTTCCGTTTCGCTAAGAATGTGTATCGCCCATGATGCTCATTTATACCCGTCTCGTATATTGATATATTCTACAGTCCATGCCCCAATTTGCCACAGAATGACAATTTCTCACCTCACTGCATTGCTACTTGAAATAAAATTGAATGTTAGTGGGATTGTTTACCCGTAACCGAGTGCATGAGGTGATGGAGGTTATAAATCGCCCAAGGCAATGTATGTTTATTTCTTCGACGATAACTCGAATACAGACAGTTTGTTTCGATTTTGCCGAAGGAGATAAGAGGAAGGAAAGGTCACGAAGTCTCAATTCGAACTACTAGTAATTAACATCATCTTTAGCCCACTTTCGTCCACTGCTGGAAATAGGCCTATCTTGTTTTTTGTTTCCAAACACTGCCAGCCACTTTACCTACTCCAACGGTCGTCGGTTCGGCGGCAGATGTAGCTCCTGCCACTTAAGCTCGCAAATCCTTTGGGCTATATCGATGACTTTTTTCCGCTAGTTCTCATTTAGTATTTTATTAATAGAAAACTCCCTAAAAGTAAACGAGGCGACGTCGGTGGTGAAGCGAGTTCCGACTTGATTCACCACCGACGTCGACTCGGCTCGCAATAGTAATGACTAGACATGCGCAAAGTGTGTCACAAAAGTGAAAAGAGTGATATGAATCTTTAGCTCTAAAAGATATGCATCACTCTTTTAGCTCAGTAGCTCCGCGGTGTGTCAACGGCTCGCTGGCTCTTATAAGCTCAGTAACTCCGTGGTGTGTCAACAGCTCACTAGCTCTTATAGCTCAGTAGCTCCAAATCCAAATATTTCCGAACGAAAGAGAGAGAAAATTTATGTTGATCGTGTCTTTTCTCGCAGCTCACGCACGGCTCAATGGAGCTACTTTAGAGCGAGTGAGTTGAAAGATATACTGAGTTGTTTGAATCGGAACTGAGCTAGACCGACTGATATAGCTCTTTTGAATCACTCACTCGCGAGTTACACATGTCTAGTAATGACATTTGTCGTTCAGGACTCGTCGTACGCGGACGGGTACTCGCCGCCGGAGCGCGTGGCGCAGCGCTACGTGATCGCCATCAAGGAGGGCAAGGGCCGCGCCACCTGACCCGCCGCGCGCCGCGCCGCCCCGACCGACTCCCCCTCCACCGGCCCGGGCTCGCCCCCGCGCTCCGTGGACCACTCCAGCGACGACATGCTTTAAACCATCAACGGTCTGTGATAGGGAACGTGCACGACGAAAGTGCCGCCAACTGGTGCCGCCAATCTAAATCATCTACCCTCTCATGCTGGGGCCACATTGACGAAAACAACGCTAATTTATCGCGATGAAGGACGATTAACGTCCGTGTAGCTACAACTTACTATACTTGACATTGACACTTAGATATTATCATTGACAGGGGTGATAGTTTCCTTTATTGTCCGCCCGTGTCTCTTGTAGTTTAGTGCTGCCACCTAATAGTTGATGCACGTTCCCTATAGCCGGAGGGTTCCTCGGGTCTAGAGATGTGCCATTCTCGGAAACGTTCTCCGTTTTGTATGGAGCGAGAACGTTCTCGAGAACTTTTCCCATACAAAACTGAGAACGTTTCCGAGAATTCCCGAAAACGGCACAACTCTGCTCGGGTCGCGAAGCCTCAGAAGTGAAGGAAAAAAAGTACGGCTTATTTGAAACCTAGTAAAATAGGGTACTTGCCTGCAGTCAATATAAATTACTTCACGCTAGCCTTTAAATGTGCTTTCGATAATGTCCAAAAAATAACTAGACTTCACGTATTTAGCGTTTTTAAACGATTTTTAAAAGATCAAAAAATAAGGAGGTGATTTGTTGTTTAAGTAAAATGACGTAATTTTACTTTTTCCCATAGAAACTTTATACTATCCAAGTGTTTTGACACTTCATAAAAAGTAACTGATTTGATGTGTCAGGAAAGTACCCTATTGTCACATTCGAAAGGGGGTTGTGCCATGAAAAAGGTAACTTTTACAAACGTGGGTCATACAGATTTCGAAAAACGTCTTTCCTGTGTACAAAACATTGATAGTTAACGACCCGCATACACATCACTGTTTTTATCATTATATTTAGGCATAAAAGTAGAAGAGTAGGGTTATTTGCCTATAGAGGGCCAGTTAGAAAATTAGGCTTTTAAAGCTGCTAATTTTGTGATGTCCACAGGAAAGACGCGATCACTTAACTCATATCATACTACAAAATCTGTATGACCCACGTATGCTATGTACCTTGTGACTTTACCGATATCATGGCGAACGAACGTTCGCGTGTCGCTCGATAGAGAGATGCGTAGGCGAGTTGCGCTTGCCTTCCTCATAAATTTAGCGATCGCAGCAACAGCCGGCTTACAAGTTGTAAAATTTGTAGCTTACGTTACCTCAGACCGGATTCCGACTGATCGCAACATTTTGGCGGATGAGTTGCAAGGGGGTGTAGCTTACATTAGTAGCTTACACCTTTCGTGTTCGATGAATAATTGATTAGTCGAGTTTTTAAGTAGCTGGTAATTTGACAGCCGTTGCGTAGTACATTTCGTAATTTAGTTTTTTTTTCAAGTGTGAATGAGAATCAATGAGAATATTATGGTCAATTAGTAACATATACAGTAAAATGAAAATAATATACTTATCGCATTGCGTGACACCGTTGGCGCGATTTTACCTTTAATCTGTTGTCTCATAAAATGTAAATACTTATGTATTTTCAAAACGAGCCACGTATGAAAGAGTTTTAGAATTCAATTAGTATTTTATTTTATTTAAACCATATGCTAAGTGCAGTTGATTTCAATGAGATAAAATCTATATGTGTTTTATCTTATTCTTATAGATTTAAGATTTCCTGCATTCCTGAGGTCATTAGAAGCAAAAATAATAATGTCCAATTCGACAAAAAAATATCCTTGTTACGAAGATATTTTTGATTGATTCACCTATGTACGAAAAAAAATAATCATTTTTTTGCCGAATTTTACATTAGGTTACATAACATTTACTTATAATGACCTCAGGAATGCGTGGTTAAAATCTTTCGGGTTCCTCACGAGAGACCTTGTATATTAATAGTAGTCAGTCATTAACTAAACCCCATAATCAAGTAGCTGACATTTTTGTAATTATTGGTATGACAATTCTTATATCACTAAAGTTGTAATCTAGGTATACCTAGGCTAGAAATGTAATTTTAATGACTTCTTTGTAGCACAAGCCATATAAGAGCTTATAAGACGGTATAAGACTAGAGATGTGCCATTCTCGGAAACGTTCTCCGTTTAGTATGGAGAGAGAACGTTCTCGAGAACATTTCCCATGCAAAATTGAGAATGTTTCCGAGAATTCTCGAGAACGGCACAATTCTATATAAGACTAATTTGAGAGGTATAAAACGCTCAAGAACTCGTATGATTAGCTTGTTTTCTGATTATTACTTAATCATATTACGGGATAAGACTTGCTATCGGTAAAGTAATATCGGCAGTTTGTAAGTAGGTACAGTAGCATTTGCTACATAGATTTAAGGTAATTGTAAACTTATGATACGCTAAAATAAAAGTCCAAATTGACATACACATCTTTTACTAATTCTATATAGTAAACTCTTCATACAATACATGATAAAACGGTTATTTCCGAAATATACAATCATTTAATTTTGATTAGAGTTAAAACAAATTTGATTTTAAATGTCTTCTCTGATTACTTAAACCCTAAGAAATAATATGGAAGCAAATTGTAAAGTTAACTTAAATAAGAACTCCATTCAGCAAGTGCATGATAAACCGATCATCATTTAACTACAGTGAAGTATACATTTGTGATTAAAATTAAACTTTAAACTATTCAAATTAGTCAAGTTACTAAGAAACTACTTTTTGTGTAATAAATTGTGATTATCTTAAAATAAAATACAAATAGATTTGATAGCAAAGCGTATTGCAGTTTGTCAGTTAAACCTAATAAGATACGAGTTTATAATTTAACAAGAAATGTGAAGGCTATCGGAACAGTCGCCAGTCATTCATGAACCGGAAATACATGAACTTATGAACTACCTGATCTGACACAGCCATTTCCTTAACTTAATCTTAGTTTATATTAGCGATGAGCAAGTTTAGTTTATATGGCATACCTATTTAAATCATAACCAACATAAATAAAGATGAGATCAATATGGTTCATTAGTGTCAGTTCAATGCTGGCGCGACTCTGCCGATTCCTGACGATTGCTCTAGCACCAATGGTCAAATAACTTGGAACCAGCCATAGGCATAACCAAACATCCATGCTGGACTTTACAATTGATTTCTAGTATGCAAATCAAATATCCACAATAATTTAAAAGTGCAGTCTAGAGAGCCAGAAACGGTTTTTGGTTCATATTCGAAATAAATAGACTCATGGTAAAATATATCAATAAGATATTGCTCTTTTGTTATTTCAGTTTAAATAAAATATCGTCCGCCTCCTGCGAAATGAAATAGTTAATCTTATTGCTATACCGAAAAATAAAAGACGAAATCATAGCGACAAATTGAGGTTCCACGCGGTCGAAAATATCTGAAAAAGGAAAATATCAATATGAGACAAGTTAAATTGGACCCTCGCATCGCGCCACGTCAGTCACCTCGTTGAAATTTGATTTTTTGGAAAAACAAGTTGAAATATGCAACCTGGGAAGAGGTCAGATAATGAGAAAACTCTTTCATTGAACGTTTCACTGGATGAAAATTAACTTCTTCGATAGTTTTTACAGAAAATCATCACTTGTTTTGCATAAAATTTGGTCACCCTACTAAATGTGACGTCTTGTCGCTTCCCATACTGCGTATGTCAAAAGCCGTAGGGTGACCATGATTTATTTAGTTTAAAATTAATTTTACTTGAAAATAAGAAAATTTTAATTAATGCTGTCTAGATCAAATGCTATCATAAGATAATATTGACCTGTTATAGAATCAGAAAAACTGGTCCGGGATCACGACCCAGAAATCACCCTGTATATACTTGTATACCCGTATCAGACAGCCTGGCGGTCGGACACGAGCCCCTGCAGCCTGCAGGCCGAGCCGCGCCCAATATATACAACGTGTTACACCACTTATTGAAAACCTCAGACACCCCAACTGATTTATATAATTCTGAATTAGTCTACAGTATTTGTTTTTAAATCCGTCTATTATTGCCAAAGATATTAGTGTATGCACTCGTAACTTTTAGACTGGGCCAGATAAAAAAAAAAACATGTTTTAAAATATAATCTAATCGATTCTAATCTTGACTCTGAATAAACAGTTTTCAGGTTTTCAGTTGGTCGTGTAACACGTTGTATATACAACACACCAGTGGCGTGGCGTAAAAGATATCCTTGCGCAAGCCAAATGTGCACCATTTGGCGTACATTTTCCTTGAGAGCAGTAGAACAAGGTGGTCAAATGCCTGATATTAGACAAGCCGGTAGGAGTCGAGTTCTTTGGACGCCACGCCACTGATACACACATCACTACATAGTATAAAACAAAGTCGCTTTCTCTGTCCCTATGTATGCTTAAATCTTTAAAACTACGCAACGGATTTTGATGCGGTTATTACCCGACTGCGGCGAAGCCCAAATGTATATGTGTGTGTATATTGGCCTGTATGTATGTATGTCCGTTCCTGTTCGCTCGTAACTACTCAACGACATATCCGATTTTGATAAATGATACATCATTAGATTCGTCTTAATGGTGCGAGTGTCACTGGGCATGAAGTTCGTTAAAATAAACAAAATGGCGGATTAAATGCAGTTTCAAAGTGCACCGCGGTCGGGTTTTTTTTTATAAAAATGTGGTTATTTTTAATAGATAGAGTGATTGAAGAGGAAGGTTTATATGTATAATACACGCATAATATAATAGAGAAACACCGTATAGTGGTACCTCAGACAGCCTGGCGGTCGGACACGAGCCCCTGCAGCTTGCGCGCGACGCCGGGCGCGGCGAGGCCGAGCCGCGCGCGCTTCACCACGTCGGCCGCCGCGTCGCCGGCGCGCTTGCCGCCCACCTCGCACGACACCATCGTGTTTATGGCTTGTAAGTCCTGCCGAAATAATACAATAATGTTACTTGAAATTATTAAGCCTGCCAACATTTTGATTACCAACTTATCATAAAGGTTGTTTATAGGGTTCCGTACCAAAATGGTAAAAAAGGAACCCTTATGGCGCGACTCTGTCTGTCCGTCTGTCACAGCAAGATATCTCAGGATCTACTGATGCTATCGACTTGAAATTTGGAATACTTTTAAAAATCGCTTACTCGAGCCTATTGGATAGAAAAAAAATCTTATACCTTTTTTACTTTTCTTTTTAAAGGGGTCCGTAATTGGACTCTACTAAAAACGGCATTTTAATCTACTATTTGTAGATTAAAATGCCAATTTAATTTTTTTCTTAAATAAGTAGTTTTTGATTTATGACGAAAAACGTCAAAATAAATACCATTCCCCCTTCCAATATTATCTTCGAAGTTACTGAACAGGAAATCTGTAATAATTACCAATTATTGATGTTATCCTAAATATTACAGGAAAAATATAACGATTTTTCTAACTTGCACTGTTTTTGAGAAACTTGCAAAAATCGTAATACATACTTATTTGCTCCTACTAAACTAAACGCCAGTTTTTCTTGAACTATTCATGTATCTACTTATGAGTTTGTACGGAACCCTCGGTGCGCGAGTTCGACTCGCACTTGACCGGTTTTTTTTGTTTGGAACCTATTGTTCTTTGTTTGGCGTCAGTATACACGGTGAGGTAAAAAGCGGGCGACCGTTTGTCGTGTCTCGAGGGAGACTTATGTTCAGCAGTGGAGTTCTCAAGGTTGAAATGAAAGTAGGGTACCTTGGCGGGGCTGCGGCTGAAGCGGTAGGTGAGCTGGTGCAGCGCGGGCGGCGGCGACGTGAGCGGCTTGACGTACAGCTGGTGGCGCTCCGACACGCGCTGCCCGCCCGGCGAGCACAGCGCGTCGCCGCGCCCCGCCGGCAGCGGCGATAGGCTGCACTCCTGTACATTAACATACGTTACTACTTACTCACGGGATAATCGACTACATTGTGCACTGGGCTAAATGGCGCATTCGCATCAATAGCCAGATTGTTTACACTTCATTTAATAACGTATATACAGTTTTTCACGACCGACACGGCGAGCATAGGACAGCCGTGGCGTATTTCGCGCGCGATACAACCGAAGGGATTGTGCCATGCCATGCCAGCGCAATGTACGCGCGTGGTCAGTAACGATGCAGCGGTTATCTATGTGCTAACCGTACAGAATTCGTATGTTGACTAATGTTGAATTTTACAACATAATATAGTCACATAGATTGGAAAATACTAAATTATCAGAACACAAAAGAAATAAACAAAAAATGTATCAAAAATATACAGTTATCCACGGATTTATAAGAAACATGGATATGGTCAGTAGGCGTGGCGCGCGTTTCAGCTATAGGGGCAAAATGACCATATAGCGAGAAAAACGTCTAAGCGCTCATGACAGTTGCTATGTAACCGCCGTCACAAGCTGAGCTCTGCTATTTTACGTTTTCGTGAGGTTAAAACAAGCAATTATGCCAAACTGTTCTGTGTTAAGGTGCCCAAATAGAAGTCGCATCCAAAATTTATCGAAAGGAGGCATTTCTTACCACAGGTATGTAAATAAAATGAGTTTTCCGAAATATTTTTATTTCGATTTAATTTAGTTGGCATTTATTTAGAAGTCGACTCTATTAATTCACCGATAAAGTTCATTTTACCTTGTCAATTCTCATGAGTCCATTTTGAATGAACTAACAGTAGTGAGTTACCTGTTCGATAAAAATATCGATATGATTGGATGAATGAATTAATGGAACCATTTTAAGAAAAATCATAGTATATTTAAATTTAATGCACTGACAACGTATTAAATAAATATAAAATATTAATTTTGCATTCCAAGCAATTAATTTGTTGCAGTTATTTTCAGTTATTTTATGTTTATTACAGTTAATCATTGTGATGTTTTAGGTTTCCTGCGAAAGCCACATTAAAAGAAAAATTGAACGATGCGACTGGGAGAAAGGACTGGTTTCCAAGTAAAAACAGTGTGATTAGTTCAAAACACTTTGATGAAAATGACTTATATGTAAAGAATGTCTTAAGAATGACTTATATGTGAATAAATATATTTTGTTCAGGGGCGATTAAAGTATTTGATTATTTTAAAATGAATGTTATTCTCTACCCCTTTCCCTTATTATTCCCTACAAATTTTTCAATTTCAATTGTAACAACAGTATGTAAAAATAACTTATCCAGGTCAATTGGATGTAGTTATGCAATAACGTTCCATTCCACATGCAAAATTTATTGGATTATGGACTTTGTTTTTAAAGACAGAAGGTTGATACTTCGTTTTGTGGATTGGAACGTTATTGCATAACTACGTCCAATTTATCAAAAAAAAATGTCAGTTTTAGGATTTTACTCTTGTACTGTACGCAAAGTTGTACAGTACAAGTAAAAGATATTTTACTTTTAGATTAACGGGAGGGAAATAAGATTCTAAAATATCTTCATATAATATAGCAATAATATAAAGATTTTTTTTCCGTATTGTACCTACATTGTGGCGACACCTTTTTACTTGTCTAAATAGGTTAGCTAGGTTAAGAATATATCTTTGAAGAGCTGTCGCTGTCATTGTCATGATTATTGTTTTGTTGCTTAAATAAATATATTTACGTTTTTAGTGGAAAAAGGAAATATCTTATTCAACTATTCCTTCACATAATTGATCACGTCGGGGTCACCAATTATGTGAGAAAGAACAATAAATAATCATGACAATGATAGCGACAGCTCTTCAAAGATATATTCTTTGCCTAGCTAATCTATTTATACAACTAAGAAGTTACCACAACACAACATCATTTATTTATACAGGGTGTCCCATAACTGACACGTCACAGTGACACTGGAGGTAGACCAGGTCAAGAGGTACCAAACCAACTTAACATGACCCCAGTAAAAGTGGCACGGTTTTTGAGTTATTGTCGAATTAAAGTTGTTCATGAATGTTGACCGTTTTTAACATTATTAGTGCCAGTGTGCACTCGGAAAGGTGTCAAGGTTAGTTTTTTTATGTGTATGGTAACATGAATTGTTAATTAAGGTTACAGAAATGGTATTTTATCCAAAAACTAAGTAAAACTGAAAAAAATACTAGTTTGATCTTGAATTAATTCACAGTGAAATTTAATTTCGACTTTGACTACCAGTAGTAAAAAAAATTACGGTCGGCGGGTCATGTTAAGTTGGTTTGGTTCCTCTTGACCTGGTCTACCTCCAGTGTCACTGTGACGTGTCAGTTATGGGACATCCCTCTATAATATTGTAGTAAAAAAAATAATTCATCATTGTGTCCATTTGAACACCCTAATTGTATAAAAAAACATACAAAAGAAATAACGTTATTAGGTATAGTGATTGATGAACGAAGCAACATTCATTCATTCGTTCATCGATAACTTTTTATTCTTTGTCAAGCCCTTGCGTCGATGAAATATTTAAGTGTGTGTGTGTATTGAGACGGCGCGGGCGTTAGTGTGTACTAGCCAATAGCAACGACAGCGTTGCTGTAGTGTGTCGCTGTGTTCTTTGATGATTGGCGGTGACGCTAGTTTATTTGTGGGTGTTGTCTTTGCATGTGCACAGCGTTAATGTATGTGTGAGCAAAACCGGCGACATCGGTTCTAATACAAAACGCGTGTGATTTCACATCTTTGTTTCTTATATATCTGTGCAGTTATCAGACCAGAAAGTTAAAAAAAAAAAACGATATTTTTTTATCGTCTTAATAGTACACAACTAGGGTGGTAATACTAAGAAAGGCTGAGATCGCAGAAGTTTGCGGCCCGAGCTGCAAGCGAGGGACGTAAATATGCGATCGATGGCTTTCTTTAATACCTCCCGTGTTGTGTACATCATTTTATGTCTACACTTGGCCAGAAAGCTTTAACTTTATGGCCAGGTGTGGCATAAAATTAATAATTTGCTCGCCCTTGTCCCATTCCTATGAGAAGTATGCAAGCGGATACTTACATCTTTATGTCTGCCAGTAAACCGAAGTGCAAAGGTCTGCATGCATTGCACATACACTTTGTTGTAAAAGTTAATTAAATCGCCTCTTTCTGGAGAACCTGTAAAATAATATTTTTATCAAGTTCACTCTCATTTTGACAAATACGATCTAAAAAACGTGGCGGCAGAGAGGTATTAGAAAACACTTACTATCTCCAGTGCTTTGCTTGATCAAAACCGATCTGTAAACATGATTGTCAGCTAGGGGTCGCTGTCGGTAACACCGCATGATATCCGCAAATGTTCGTTCCACTTGGTTATTTGCATTATTCGAGACCTAAAAAAGCAAGAGCATTTAAATAACTACAGAGTGGTTGAATATAAAGGAGACGGCTACGAAACAGCCAGTGTGAATAGTCAGTTAGGGCTCGCACGAGGCATCAATAAAACTTCAAATCATGTTACAAGAAAACCATTTTTCCAAGTCTCCGAAATCAGACATCGTTACGTCACGATAATGTTGCCATTGAGAAGTTCAATAATACAAGAAAATGTGTCACTAATAATAAATTATCAGCTAGCGTTGTTTGTTTATTCGGATGTTAAGAAAACTATCCAACTTTAATAGTTCAACATCATTTTAGAAGAAAATAAGTAGTGAAACGCATTTAGCTCGGGTCATTTACACGTATTTGCACGTTTGACGTAATGATCCAAGGTCGTTATCAGCTGTCACAGGAAGAACGTACCTGGTTATCTTGTCCCATGCCTCCAATGAGGAACAACAGATACATAAAACTAACCTTGCATATGACGTAAACAGCACACATGAGTATCTGGTCGAGGTGGCGGTCCTTCATGAGGTGAGTCTGGTGCATGATGGAGTGCTCCAGGCACGTCCAGATTTTACGTTTTAGTTCCTCGTCGGTCAGTCGCAGTCGGGTGCACAGGTCATTCATACGGACCACCGCCAGGCTGTAGAACTAAAGAAAATGATAGAGTATAGTCCAATAATCAAAATGAATAAATTAAAGCTAACCATCAAATTATGTTTATATGCAACTTACACTAAATTTTACGCTTATTGGTTATACCTTTAATCTATATTGCTGGAAGAGCGGGATCTCCTGTTACAAGTATATTTTTATGCTTACTATACTCTGTACTTTTAGGTATTTAAAAAAAGGTAAACAAAAAAACCACGTGACACGGGTCGTTCAGCCTGTGGTATTGTGCCACAGATACAAAACGTTACTTTGATTGGCTGAACGACCCGAGTCGCGTGGTTTTTTTGTTTACCTTTATTTAAATACCTAAAAGTACAGAGTATAGGAGGTTCCAACCTTAACTTGCATGTAATAAGAAACAGTAACCAATAAACAATTTTTCATTTCATTTCACGTTTCTAAAACTGCTCGGAAATAATCCAGCTACACTCAATTCGTGCCATCAACGATTTTAAAATGACGAAAACTAAAAATACGGCACCAATCTGGCCATGTTGAGCAGTGACGTCACAAATCAGTTTTTCTTGATCTGTAATCAATTGGCCTATTTACTACGGTTCAATCTCTGATATTATCGCCGTTCTACTGGTATTTTATTCAGAAGCTATGTAGGGTCTAGGACATGTATCTTAGACAACAAAAAATATCAAAGTGATGTTCAATAGTTGCACCTTCATGATAGAAAGTGGTTTAATACATGTTACAAAGACAGATCAACTTTATAAAGGAGAATGTTACCTTTCTAAAGAATAACACTAATGAGTTGTTGGCCTTCTTGGGAGTTGAGTTGGGCGTTGTCTCGCCGTTGGCGTTTGAGTTCTGAGGGGTCGGCGTTTGAGGTTCTTGCTTGATTATTGAGTTATTGCTCGGTACTGGAATTAAAAAAATAATATCAATAGGCTATGATTATTGAACCCAAAGGATTGCAAGAAATTTGATTAAAATCGGTTCAGTACTTTCAGGGTTTACTCCAAACTGACGCGTTGTAAAAGTTTCTTGCTTTAAGCGTTTGCATGGAATGATGATGATCATTATAAGGAGGGTTATTATTATTTTCATTGCCAGGGGCGACGGCAATGGATTTGAGACTGTCATTATAGGTATTTCTTTTTAGTAAAAAAATACATTTTACAGATCATTTTTCAAGGTACATTTCATAGATATTATAGATGTTCAGTCCCATCACCTAAAGTGATATCTGCTGCGCTACTACTTCAGAAGTTACCTAATAGTGACTGTCCTGGTTTGATATTATCCTTGAAGAGTTGCTTCTTGGCGTGATCAGCCATCGGCAGCAGGAATCGGTCGATTACCGTTGAAACTGGCGACTGCAGCCCACCTGCGTACAGAAATACGAATAGTTTTTAAAGATTCTTTTTTTATATGACAGATTGAAAGATTGGATGGCTCGAGCGTGGCCTCGGTAGTGCTAACTGGAAAGCCGTGTCGGCCCAGAGAGTCCCGCTCGAGGAATTTAAGCTTTTAAATTTTCAAAAAAATTAGAAAGCCTTTACAAGTTTTCAAGATTATCTCCTTAGTAGGTCCACATCTAAATGAAAACTTGTGAAAGCTCTGTGGTGGAAGCAGAACCTACGTACCATTGCCCCTACGTAGCGGCGAATCTTGGATGTACACGTCAGTGGATGCTGGTATCGATCCCTGAGTGAGCCGCTCCCACAGGGGACTGTCCGACGTCCACACCAAAGACTCTAGTACTTCCTCCTCTACCTGTAAGTATTTATTTGATTATGAAACAGGTTTTCATAAGAATGATTATTATAAATAGATGACTTGAATCAGATAAATTAACAACAGCAGATCAGGTACGAAAACGTTGACCAGTAGAAAAAGTATTTTCTTCTCTCTCATTCATATACATAGAAACAGGTGATCATTGGTGGTCTTAACGAACGGGCATTATTTTATTATAGCCTGTTTAGGTGTCGTGTCCCACTGCCGGGCAAAGGCCCTCCATCCTTTTAGCCACTCGTCCCTATTCAGTACATCCTCCCGCCACTCCTTGCGAAATGTGTCCAAGTCATCAGGCCATCTCCTTTTCGGTCTGCCACTATTCCGGTAGCCGGGCAACGTGCATTAAAGATCAGAAAACGTTCTCAACGTAGCACGAAAACCGAACCTCTATCCCTGGCGGATATCAAACCTGCGCTCTCAAGCTTCTAAGTCAAAAATAGTAGCTACCACACATTTTCATAGTAAAGTCGATCCAAACTTACTACTTACCTGGGCCCCGTTTCACGAAGGTACAAGTTACAATTTTACAAGTCTAAACTAGCAACATTGGTCAAATACAACACCATTTGCTGATTTGACCAATATTGCTAGGTGAGACTTGTAAAATTGTAACTTGTAGCTTCGTGAAACGGACCACTGACCTCACATTATAATCCCATAATTAATTGCGGAGTGAGTATAGTCTGAGTAGACCGAGTGCTATTGAAGTGTCAGATGTTAGTTCCCTAATTTGTGTGTTAGGCAGGATTAGAGATGTGCCATTCTCCGAAACGTTCTCCGTTTTCGTTCTCGAGAACATTTCCCATACAAAACTGAGAACGTTTCCGAGAATTCTCGAGAACGGCACAACTCTAGGCAGGATGGTAAGAATCTTATACATTGATGACCAAGGTTCGAATACCCTACCGCATTGAGGTGCTTGACGAGGTCGCGGCTCAGCTTGTCCTGGCCGGCCTGCACGACCAGCTCGATGATCTTGTAGAAGTGGAAGGCGCTGAGCTGGAAGATGCGCAGCACGCGCGGGAACCGCAGCGAGTGCGCGCCGTACGCGTGCAGCACCACCTCCGCGCAGCACGCGAACAGAGATAGCCGGTACGTTTGCTGTGTCGCCAACACCTGCAAGTTGTCATGTGAGATACTTCTCTTCAAGGCGTTAGTTTGATAGGTTGCTAATAGATAGCGCTATTTTGTTTTTCTTTGTTACATCAACATCACTAGTTTATAGTAGCTCACAACACTAGTTTTATATAGATTACTGACTGGCATCATTGGCCGCGTTCTGTGTCTTGTCTTTACAAATAAATTACTGAAGCTAATACATCATATCTCATTCAAGTCGTACACCCACATAACATTTTTAAACCCAGAAATGAGGCAAACCCGGTGGTATTACGGGTGCCGAGGATGTATAAGGTGGGCAACCCACCTACAATATTGTCTTCCTGCCTTATTTTGGACACATGCAAAATAATGTGAAGGGTATACGATATTACGGAGTTTTCCTCACCGTTTTAGACAGCGCGATACTATTTGTTTATCCTTTGAGATACCACGCACATTACTAGGTTACTTTCAGAGCTTTGTGCATGTAAAAATCGTGTTGATCCATCTATAAAAGGTTAACGGACGAATCCACTTTGATTTTTTAATAAGGGTAAAGATTTAGAAAAATCAAGTTATACCTGGAGTGACATATGTGGTTTCTTTCTGTGTTCTTCCTTGATGATGTGCTCAAAGACTTTGTAGTAGAGACACGTGACCATGTTGCACCGGAAGGTGATCGTCTCTGTGCTGCAGTTGGTTTCCTTCAGACTGTTGCAGAACTGTTCCATCCAGCGGTTGCAGGGCTGGATCACGCTGGTGTTTATCACGTCTTCGGTTACGCCGCATTCACTGAGGAACATTCGTTCAAATAAGAATAAAAGATAAGGCGCCACAGGTGTCCTACGCGATGGGCTACTGTAGAAGGGGTATAGTGAGAAAAATATGCAGGAACGATCCGGATCCACACACAAGATTCCTTGACAAGAAGTGGAAAAGGAGACAAGAGACAACTAAATAGACTAAAACATTCGTTTACAATTTTCCAAGAAGATTGGTACTTGTCCCGTCATTGTAAATTAGGTTATTTTCAGAATCATTTGTATAAGCGCAGAATCTTTCGAAAATAAGGACATCAGTTAAGGTTGAACGTTTTAGAGAATTTTCATACAAATTTCAGTCCCGTTTTTCTCCAGCCGTGATCATTTTCTGTACTTGAAACATTATTAGTTCGATAGTACTTTTCCTTCTGATTCCGCCAATAAGAAAAAAATACCGAAAAAATGAGAAATATTCTAAATAAATCCATTTGAAAACTAATAATTTTTTTATCAAACCGTTGTTTGTGTGAGTGTAGAGTATCGTGTCGGTGTAAACAAAAGGGCGGCATTTATCAACAACAGCTGATTCTGGGTGTCAAAAGAATGCCTAGATTGTTTAAAACCTACTCCTAAAACTTCTGGCCGCTAAGCTAATAAAAATTAAAAAATAAAGTGCTGTCAGCCGGTGTCGAAGTTTATCTCCATCAACAAATTTCATTTCCTAAACTGAGTTCAAGAAGGAGGTGGTATTGCATTGTAACTGTTTTTATCGTAAAGATAAAAATTGTACAAATACTTGAGTACGGATATAAATACGAGCTCTTATTCTTAGTAAAAAATATTGGATTTTTCGATGCAGTCCATTAGTTTTAAAAGCTAAAAGAGTTTGCTATCATTGACCATAAATGTATCGTTTGAAAAAAACCTTTTTCATTACTGCACTCCCATGCTCGATTAAAAAAATATGTTGCCTACAACAGTCACATTTACATTTGAAGCAAAGAGTATAATAAGTATATAAGTAAAGAGAGGCAACACTGAGAAAATACTCGTCTCGACGCCCCCTGGTGAAAAGTCAGCTGCCTAAACTCACGCACACACGTAAAAGGTCACACATACACACACCCACACACGTATACATAGGTTTGCTGCCGTATCACGCGTATCTCGTGTCACTTAGAAACACATGTTTTGAGATAATCTGCAAAGAAATGCAAATTTAAAATTGATCTCAAAACATGCGTTTCTAAGTTACACGAGATACGCGTGATACGGCAGCAAACCTATGTATACGTGTGCACAACAGTTTGTTTTTATTTCACCATGACACCTACAATGTAACTTCTTAAAGTATAAAAGAAAACGTAGCTAAATGTAATTTTGTTCATATTTTTACAAAACTGCCCAAAACAGTCTTATAGAAACGTTTTCTTCCTTTTTAATTTTTTAATTAATAGCAGATATAAGTAAAAGACAAAAATCGTATTCGTACATATATTTTCCAACTTAATTAACATAATATACAAGATTTAAAGGCATGCTATTACCTAATACATAAAAACTTAACTACATTTAACTGTATGATGTTGTTAGCAATAGAACATCATTAAATCAAATCATTTAACCTGCAAATAAGCTACAGGGACACTTTTACAAGTCTACTGAAACTACTAGAGCGCTTCGAAAAGTAACATCTGAAGAAAATAAACGTGGCCAAAAACTTCTCAGTTACTCTTTTTTCAAAATAAAGACATTTAAACACTTAAACACAATATACATAAGTACACACTTAAACATTAACATTCAAATTACAATTCGGATGTTGACTAATGTTGAATTTTACAACATAATATAGTCACATGGTTTGGAAAATACTAAATTATCATAACACAAAAGAAATAAACCAAAAATGTATACAAAATATAAAGTTATGAGACCACAAAGTTAGGTGTCTTAACTCGGTTTATATCGCATGACGTTTAAGAAAAATTGTACAGATTTTTAATGTACCTATGTCTAATGATCACTTTTACTTTTTAATTTATTTATTTATTTATTCAAGCAATGGAACAAAAACTATTTTCCAAACTAGATATTCTAGATTGTTTCAGTAAAAATATATTTTCAAATCGATCTAATTTTAGTATTCTCACCTTAATTCTTTGTATGATTTGTCTGCTTCATAGAGGATTTGGAAGTATTCCCATTTTATAATTTTCGATTTGTTACCATCCTCAAAATCTGTATATATTAAATTTTTTGTTAACAAATTATTTCTCAATCCTTTAATTAAATGAGGAACATCAAAAATTGGCACGATTATCTGCCCATCAACTTCAAACATCTCTTGACGTAGTTCCAAACCTCTACGAAAGTATTTTCTTTTTTCGTCTTCGACTAAGCTTTTGATGGCACCAGCATTTGCAGATCCCTGGTCACAGACCGTTGAAATAATTTTTAAGCCTGTCGCCTGCACATTCCTTATTACTTCCACAATAATGTTCTTTAATTCAATTTTGTTGATATTTTCCGTGAAGTAATAAGCAACAGGCTGTTTATAACTCATTTTAATCCCTTTAATCATAAATACAAGAGCGTGAGTTGCAATGTTTAAATTTTCAGAATGGCTAACAAATCCTTTAAATTGGTCTGAAGCCTCCATATAATGAATCTTGGGACTAATGGACATTTTGTCAAACATGAGAGTACATAATTTGTCTTGCTCATTTAATTCAGAGACAGTTTCTTTCATTTTTTCAAAAATAATTTTATTTGTCCCTGGACCTAATTTTATTTGGCCTAATAAGTTGCGAAGGGTTTTAGCTGATGGCAAGGTAAAATAGTTTGCTAACATAGAGTAGCATTTTGGACTCTTTTTATAAAGTGATAGAGACAAGACTTTTTCCTCAAACTTGTATCGTCTTCCTTTTGATTTTTTTAATGCTTGGCGGTATTGCATTCCAGTAAAAATACGTCCAGCCGTGGTCATATTTTTTGTAATGTTATGAAAAGCTTTGCCTGCCATTGCTTTTTCGGCTCCCGCGAGACGAGTACGAAATGATTTTTGAATTTTCAATGATTTCTTGAGCCGGTTTTTGAGTTTCTGGTGTGATCTTTTCAGATATTTCATTTTTTTTATTGTTTCCTGTGAGGATTTGCTGCCTGGGTCTGAAAACGAAATAAAACACTTTAGGGCATTTTCTCCACTAATTGGAAATTTTGGACAGTCAGTCAGTTTTTTCAGTAACGAATCAAACAGTAAAAATCTTTTGTACCTATTTTTGTACAAGTATCAATGTTATCAATAATAAATTTAATAGATTTTATAATGTCGCTATTTAACAGGGGCCCATCTAGCGGAGGGCAAGTCACGGTCTGTCAGTACCACGAAAGCCATGAGACACTTTTCCTGACAGGCCCCGTCATGTCTCAACCCATAGCCCAGTATTTAGTCCATATTTCCACCACTATAGCCCAGTAGAGTTAGATTCCATCAATCAACAATAGTCCTTGTCAATTTTTTTTTCAAGATGGCGACTTCAAAATGGCCGCTGATTTTCAAATTGGTCCGAGGGGGCCCAAATTCGGTATCGGGGGGTTTTTCGGGCCTACAAGTCCGAATCTGGAATCAGATTTTTTTTGTTCATACAAAAAATATTTCTTTTTCATACAACTAAAAAAAGTAAATTTTGCGAGCCCGAAGGCCCGACGCGTCATCCCCGTTGGCAAGCTCTCCCCATCCCCAAGTAATCTAAAGCGAGGCCGAAGGGTATATAATCGTGTTATTCTAGTGTTTTTTAAATACATGAGTAAAGATAAAACGTGTGTAACTTACCATTTAAGTGAAGGCATGGTACGGTTGATATTTTGAGACGATGGCAAGCAGTTTTATCTTCAGGTCTAAAATGGAAGTCGCATACTCTTTTGTTCTTATACACCCTGAGAGGGTCTGTATAATGTAGTTTGCTTCGAGCTATCGCCATCCATTTTAAAAACTCCTCAGATCGCCTCTCAGGGTGGGGAAAGCGATGCATGCACGCACCTGGAAAAGAGACCTAATTAATACAAGTATTTTTTTCATTACTTGACCGAGCGAGTGAAGTTCGCGAGGTTTGTAAAACTATAAAACAAAGAGATTACTGTCCTAGCAATATATAACTTCATACCAGAAACACTTAACATATTGCAAGATGCAAGTTAAGAAAACCGTTATATGTTTCCTGTAATGTTTAGGATGATATTAATAATTGGTAATTATTACAGATTTTCCTGTTCAGTAATTTCGAAGGTAATAGGGGGAAAGGTATTTTTTTTTGTCCTAAATCGAAAAGTACAAGATTAAGAAAAATAAATAAATATGGTTTTGGAATCGACAAAATAAGCCCATTTGTTTAATACCCCACTTGATACAATAATTCGGCCAAATTCTGCGCCCTTAAAAAAATGAAAAAGGTATAACATTTTTTTATGTCCAGTATTTAGGCTCGGGTTAGAGACTTAAAACTATTCCAATTTTTCAAATCGATAGCAGCTTCTGAGATATCTGGCTGTGACAGACGGACAGATACACAGACAGACAGAGTCACACTATAAGAGTTCCTTTTTAGTACGGAACCCTAAAAAGTAAAAAAGATATCAGATTCTTTTTATGTCCAGTAGGCTCGAGTTAGAGACTTTTAAAGCAATTCCAAATTGTAAAGCGATATCTGGCTGTGACAGACGGACAGACAGACGGACGGACAGATAGACAGACAGACAGAGTCACACCATAAGAGTTCCTTTTTAGTACGGAACCCTAAAAAGAAAAAAGAAATATCAGATTCTTTTTATGTCCAGTAGGCTCGAGTTAGAGACTTTTAAAGCAATTCCAAATTGTAAAGCGATATCTGGCTGTGACAGACGGACAGACAGACAGACGGACAGATAGACAGACAGACAGACAGAGTCAAACCATAAGGGTTCCTTTTTTACCATTTTAGTACGGAACCCTAGAAAGTAAAAAAGATATAAGATTATTTTTACGTCCAGTAGGGTTAGTGGGGGGTTAGAGATTTAAAACTATGTATTCCAAATTTTAAAGCGATATCTAGCTGTGACAGACGGACATACCTACAGATAAATGGATTGGGGTATATATGTATGACATTTGAACCGCCATATCTCGGTAAATATTGATCTGAGAAAGAACATTTATCTAAAAAAACATGCTTATTTTAGCATGTTTTATAAGATTTATTATCAAAACTGAGGTGTTATATTGACATCAATTTCACGACCCCGATATTTTTCTAAGTCCCCGAGTCCTTGAAAATTACTGACATTTGAACCCCAATATCTTGGTAAATATCGAAATATTTGACAAAACATGCTTATTTTAGCGTAATCTACATACCTAAATCAATCTAGCCTAAAAAAAAAATTGTAAAGAAAATTTTGGTGATTTTTTTTCTAAACCGGCGCACCCTTTGCTATACTCTGACAGACGGACAGATAAACAGACAGACAGAATCACACCATAAGGGTTTTTACCATTTTGGTACGGAACCCCAAAAAGACACCGATAAAAAAACAGCAACAGATTATTCCTATATAGGTACGATTATTTTGTGGGGAACAGCACTGAAGTAGAAAATATAGTCCCGATGTACACGGAAAGAAATACTAATTTAAAATATTATTGATTAGGACAGCGGAAAATTTTAAAGAGTGACTTACCAAACTCAGCACAGCCAAACAGACAATATAAATTCCGCTTCGAGTTCATTTTCGCCGTATGGTGAAAACAATTTTTTTAAGGATAAATATGAGTATATAATATTTATATCTACAAATAAAAGAATAAACAAAACAAACAGAAAAAGAACGATAGCAAGATATAAAATTCGATTTCAAAATTTATGATATTCCCGGTGCCATTTAATTGACAACGGGTAAAGTCATTCCATTCCATTCTACGTATAATTTGGTACCTACGGCCAGAATTTGTTTTCGAGATATATTGCGTTTGAAGTATTTTGTATTATTGCAGTATTTGTTAACTAAAATGAGGTAAACGGGAATATAAGAGTCTCAGATCAAAATAATATCGAATTAATTTTATATCTCAAAATGAATGGGGCGGGCAGTTGATGCTGACATCTATTGGCATTTTTTTACTACTTAGCGAAAAGTTTCCCTGTCCATGCAACTGGTGTCGTTCCTTTCCATACATTTAATTGACAGAGGGTCGCGATACGTCAGTTTCCGACCCCTGATTTGAAGTTGTCAACATTTTTCATACAATAGCAAAGATATTCCTTGTTATTAATTTTATTTTATTATTTGAATAGAAAACAGTTAGTTAAATATTTCCTTGAGCAACATTTTGCATACTACTTGGGTGGTAAGCCTGCCTGATGTGAAGTAGTCACCGGAGCGTACTGCCATTTTACTAAAAATAATGAAAACAAACGTACGCACACTCGAGACCAGATGGATTACCCAAGTAAATCCTAATTTGCGTCATCATCAGAAGTTCGTTGCCGTCACCCCTGCTATGAAAAGCTATAGCTCTGCATGGAGATGTTCGGCTGGAATCAGCCAGACTGGAGATCGCCTACCTAGCGCGTTCAAGAATTAAGAAGCGATATGAGGCAGCTGAAAGGCTTGGCTTTGTATTCTACCGAAGTCTATGAATAATATTCTATCGAACCCGTGAATCAAACTTTTTTTACAGCGCAATAATAACAGATCCTAAATTCAAAAAAAAATTCAAAATTCAAAATTATTTATTTGGTAACTAAAGTTTTTACATCAGGTATGTCGAATCCTCCTTTTATTAAATGTATGACAGAGTAGCAAGATATTCACAAAAGTTGCTTGTAAGTAGTGGAATTTTAGCATTTTGGAGTAAGTAAGTTTGACGCGACAATTCTCAATGAAAATAAATAAATAATATACGATATAAAATATGTTTTTTTCTTGGCTTGGCTAATAAGTAAGTATACTATAAAAGTATACTAACTTAGGTCAGTAAGTATACTAGTTACATGTAAGTTACATGCACAACTAACTATTCATATGTGAGAGGTCAATTTGCAAAGAAAGAAGTAACAAACATGTGCAGATAATCAAAAAATCAGAAATATAAAAATATATTGGATACCTAACAATATATGTAGTATGAAACTAAAACTTCTTATTTCAACATCACCTGAACGTCTAAATCTTTATCAAATAGATTAAAATGGCGCCAAAATAATATGTAAACAAACATGACCTGTCATACTGTCATAATAATAATTATTGACAGTCACTGACACTAATGACTGTCAACGGGTACGCGTGTGTGCGAGAATGTGGAAAATTGCGATTATTTTAAAAAAACCTGTTTTATTGTCCACAAGAAGACTGTAGAGCTGAAATTGGTTGCGATTTAAGCTCATCATTTTTTACTGGTTCCGCCAAGACATAGAAATAGTAAATATTTGGTTGGGTTTAGCTAAAAATAATAAAAACACTACGCAAACGACGTACAACGCCATCTGAGCGGCTAAAATTGGTAACTTTCTCTAACGTTCCTCCTTAAAGAACCCAGGTTACTGTCGAGGCTAACTAAGTTAGGTTGGGCTGTGCATGGCGGGAGGAATTATCGGCTACTGAACATGATCGTACTAGAATGGAGACCAGTAGGCGTGTGATGCTACGCTTTGTCGCGCGATAAATAAATGATAAAGCATCCGTCGCTCTCACACACTATTTGTCAGAACGTGACAAATAGCATCATAAGCATACACGAATCGGAGGATGCAGTGAGTCAAACTCCACACAGGCACACAATATACGCTGATACCTTTGCGTACCGTTGCGGAAGTTTAGTTTTGTCTTCCGTTAAGGCGCAAAAAATGTACGTAAACAACGAGTAACAGAACTCTCTAACCAGTTAATTAGTATAAATAAAGGTTATTGATACAATTCCTGGTCATTTTGTCGGTATATACGCTGCCTCTGGTATGGTATACTCACACAAAGAGCCTGGTCATGTGGTGCGAGGGCTGCGGCTTGGTGTGGCGCAGGTAGGCCGAGGCGAGCCAGGCTGTTGGTGGCCTCGGACACGGGCGTGCGCGGCGCGCGACTGCTCAGGTAGCCCCGCCCAGTTACAATTCCTGGTCATCTTGTCGATACACTTCCTCTGGTATGGTATACTCACACAAAGAGCCTGGTCATGTGGTGCGAGGGCTGCGGCTTGGTGTGGCGCAGGTAGGCCGAGGCGAGCCAGGCTGTTGGTGGCCTCGGACACGGGCGTGCGCGGCGCGCGACTGCTCAGGTAGCCCCGCCCAGTTACAATTCCTGGTCATCTTGTCGATACACTTCCTCTGGTATGGTATACTCACACAAAGAGCCTGGTCATGTGGTGCGAGGGCTGCGGCTTGGTGTGGCGCAGGTAGGCCGCGAGGCGAGCCAGGCTGTTGGTGGCCTCGGACACGGGCGTGCGCGGCGCGCGACTGCTCAGGTAGCCCCGCCCAGTTACAATTCCTGGTCATCTTGTCGATACACTTCCTCTGGTATGGTATACTCACACAAAGAGCCTGGTCATGTGGTGCGAGGGCTGCGGCTTGGTGTGGCGCAGGTAGGCCGAGGCGAGCCAGGCTGTTGGTGGCCTCGGACACGGGCGTGCGCGGCGCGCGACTGCTCAGGTAGCCCCGCCCAGTTACAATTCCTGGTCATCTTGTCGATACGCTGCCTCTGGTATGGTATACTCACACAAAGAGCCTGGTCATGTGGTGCGAGGGCTGCGGCTTGGTGTGGCGCAGGTAGGCCGCGAGGCGAGCCAGGCTGTTGGTGGCCTCGGACACGGGCGTGCGCGGCGCGCGACTGCTCAGGTAGCCCCGCCCAGTTACAATTCCTGGTCATCTTGTCGATACACTTCCTCTGGTATGGTATACTCACACAAAGAGCCTGGTCATGTGGTGCGAGGGCTGCGGCTTGGTGTGGCGCAGGTAGGCCGAGGCGAGCCAGGCTGTTGGTGGCCTCGGACACGGGCGTGCGCGGCGCGCGACTGCTCAGGTAGCCCCGCCCAGTTACAATTCCTGGTCATCTTGTCGATACACTTCCTCTGGTATGGTATACTCACACAAAGAGCCTGGTCATGTGGTGCGAGGGCTGCGGCTTGGTGTGGCGCAGGTAGGCCGCGAGGCGAGCCAGGCTGTTGGTGGCCTCGGACACGGGCGTGCGCGGTGCGCTACTGCCCAGATAGCCCCGCCCAGTTACAATTTCTGGTCATTTTGTCGGTCTTTATGTTTCCTCTGGTACGGTATACTCACACAAAGAGCCTGGTCATGTGGTGCGAGGGCTGCGGCTTGGTGTGGCGCAGGTAGGCCGCGAGGCGAGCCAGGCTGTTGGTGGCCTCGGACACGGGCGTCCGCGGCGCCCGGCTGCCGAGGTAGCCCCGCCCAGTTAGCGGCGTGTCGGGACACGCTCGACCGCTCTGTAATAAGAGTATTGCTGAGAAATGAGGGCTAACAATTTTAGACTCACGAGATGTTTGGTACACGGAAATATATCGAGATAGACGGAAAGATTGTATGTACCTCGCAGTGACGTGGCATAAAACATATCCTTGGGCAAGCCGGTGCAGATTTGGCGTACATTTTCCTTAAGAGCTGTAGAATAGGGTGGAGCGCGATTGATGGAAAAAAAATCGAATTTCAAAATGGGAGGCAATGGAATAGGTGCTCTAATACCGTAGCATATTATGTCTTAAATAAATATGAAATTGGATTATTATAACTACTGCCACAACAACAAGTTTTTTTAAACTTAATATAACAACACCTGCACAACTAACACTATATGGATAATATATGCACATTTTATACTTTTCTTAATTAAATAATTCATTTCTAGCAGACAGAATGTATCAAGCTATAAAATAAAACAGATTGTAAACATAATTGATGGTGGTGTGAAAACGAACGATGACCCATGGAAAACCCACCGACTCGAATCACCTTAAGACGATTAACGAATCTACGCGGACGAAGCCGCGGGCAGATAAATTAAGAATGGGAAGATATACTTCCAACTTTAGTGGGACACGTCTAAAGGCGAAATGCCCCCTTTGGCACTTTGCGAAAGATGATTAATTTGAAAAGATATAGTACTCACTGGTCCAAAAGTGGCAATGACTTCTGATATCTCATCTCCGGACACCTTATTTTTCGTGCCAATATGTTCATTAGCATGTTCACCTGTAATTTTAAGTTTGTAGTTACTTTCAAATAAACGACATAGTCTTAAGAATTTATTAAAAAAGTACAAATTTACCATCATTGTATTCTGTAAGACAAGCTAATATTGAATAGTTGTAAAAATAATCAGACATTTTGAACACAACTATATTAATAATCTGTCACATTGATAAACATCACTTACCAAATAGATTCTCAACATAAAGTTTGATCAAATTTCATATAGAAACTTTTGCCTGCATTTATGAAGTCAAGTTGATATAGAAACTTTAGCAAACTTTTTATATTATTAAACTATTTACTTGACAAAGTACTTGCAAGAAATACCAGACGGTTAACTATTCATAAATATGTAAATTATTTCTCACCTAAAAATATTCTTTCATCAAATTCGCCTACGCTGAGTACGTAAGTTTCGTAAACATTGTTTAATGATTTTAGATTTATGTCAAATAGCCCTATATCTAATAGACCAGTTAATTGGTCACTATCGCCCTGAAGAATCTGAAAATAAAATATAATTTATGTACAACTTTTTAAAGAGATAAGCAAATCATCAACCAATTGTTTACTAACCAATATAAACCGTGTAACCTTCTAAAAATATGGATTTAAAAGTCTGAAATGAACATTATTCATTCATTCATCAATTTGGACTTCCCATTCTACATGATTAAGGGCTAGTTTTAGTGGCGTAGCTGGAGAGGGGGTGGACCGCACCATCATCAGCAGCACCATATCATGACAAGCAATTGTTGAAAGCACTCCCCCCGCAAAAAAAAAACTGCTTATGGAGTGACAATATAGATATCAGCCCCGGGTGTCACTCATGCTATCTACGCCACTGCCTAGTTTACACAAACTTATACTATAGTCCTTTAGAACCATTATTTTAAACACTAAGTATTTGCATAAGCGCTTAAAGTACGGCACGGCACTAGCTTCATGTCAACTTAACATAAAGCAGAAAAGTGAACTTAGGACTTTAATTGAGCTACCGAGCTGGTGTGTTTGAAACCAGCTGGTGGTGTGAGGTGTGTATGGCATCAGTTTTGACATACTTCACCGCTGCACCTCTTGCATACCCCGGCTTTTAGGTAAGTTGTGTCTGTAGACAACTTACCCCTTTGTCAAAGAATGATTTGATGACTGGTCTCCAACTGTACTCCTTCATAGTAGCAGCCTCAACAGCCAACCCCTCCTTGATCTCACACAATGTTGAGATGGTGCATGGTGCTTTCTTTGGCAATTCGAAATCATCTTTGAGCCAATCGCTTGATAAACCTAAAGACACAAAATTAAAAATATTTTACAGTAAAAACTGTACTATTTCTGTGATAAAGCAAAGAAAGTAGATTCCAATCAAAATATCTTTAAAAATGGTTTAAAAAGACTTGGAAGCATGTATGTTGAACACAGAACCAAAATGAAGTTTTTCTGCATTTAACGATAGTAGTTACGTCACAACGTGACGTTAAAAACCTCCAACGCTTTTTTAGCAAGTACATCCCCTATGTACTAAGAGATGTGAATGTTTTTATTATTATTGTATGTCATATCCGTTCGTACCCAATGGAGTCCCGGACCTTTGGGAGGCGTGCGCGGAGCCGAAGCCAACGCGTAGAGGCCTTTCGACAATTTAATGAAAGGCAAAGTGTAACCCAGCTGATGCTGTCTCTGACCGTAGCAAGGGACGCACACAGAGAGACTATTGTTGATTGATGGAATCTACCTTTACTGGGCTACGGTGGTGGAATTATGGACTAAATGCTGGGCTATGGATTGATACATGACGGCGCCTGTCAGGAAAAGCGTCTCATGGTTTACTTAGTACTGACAGACCGTGATTTGCCCTCCGCTTATGGGCAACCGTGAAATGCCGACATATGAAGTGGGCAACACCGGTGTAGGCGGTTACAGGGTGTCGAGAGGTGTGCTGCGCTTTCTCCGAGGGTACTCGCGGCATACTCGGAGGGTGCACTTCCAGACCTGGAGCATATAGCTCTTGAGACTCCACTCTGGACGTCAGGTTATGGCAAGCCAGAGGCGGAGGTTCTTTCACACCTATTATTATTACTCTGAACCTGTTTTCTCCCACTTATGGGCAACAGAGCTGCCTTTACCATTGATCCTTAAGAAAATAATCTTACTTGTCCCAATAATGTGGTTTGTTATATGAATGATGATAAATACCAATATAAGTAGCATACTAGAAATTGCGAAAAAAAAACTGCCCAGTTATTTGCTTGTTACATATTATTTTTATGAATTTTACTTTTAAAACATACCTTTAAATCCTGGATTAATCAAGTCAATCCTCCTGCTCATGAATGCATTAGCAAACACAAAGTCCAGACAAGACAGTAGTATATGATACATGTCAACTAGGTCATCAGCAGAAGTGTGAAATTGGCCTTTCACACAGATGTATAGGCACCAGGTGAACTCGAACAGGGCATTTGTGCTGCATGGTTGTAACCTAAAATAAGTTATTAGAAATGCACATTTTTGTGTAAACAAATGCACTGTGCAGTTTGCACAAACCACAGTCACAGAATAAAAATTAGTACCATGTACAGAAGCTTCTCTCCCTAACAAAACTGTTGTTTGGATGGCCGGACGGAGCTGACCCGCATCCAACCATCTCTCTCTAGCTCCTAACAATTTTTATATGTAGCAAAATAGAGGATTTTTATATTCAAAATGTAATAAAAAAGTACAGCATTAAAAAATATCTTACTTTTGTTTCTTGCTTTTTGTACTGCTTTTCATTGGCTCATTAGTTAATCCTGAAAAGATTTCTTGGAAAATAGGTTGAAATTTCCTAAAGAGCACAGTAGACACAGCAAATTTGTGCTCTAAATGTGATATTCTCTCTTTAAAATCTGTTGACATGGCCGCCATTTCCATCCATTTCTTTATTTTATTGAAAAATTGGATAAGACTGTGGACAGAACAATTATTAATTAAATTAAAGAACAATAATAATAGAATGAAAATAGTCTAAGTAGAAAGAATTATTAAGATTGTAGATATAGGCTTAACACTTTCACATCCAAGTGCCCACCAGGCAGGCGCTCATAACTTTTGTCCAGATGCGGGCTGTTTTTTTCTCATACCACATTATTATTAATTTTGTTAGTTTGTCTACCTTCTTCAATGTTGGTTGTTCTTTCCCATTTGCTCAAGGTTTAGCTGGAAGGGATCCCTTACAGGGACAAGTTCGCCTTTGTACATATCCATTGATTTTTGTATTGTTTTATTGTTTTTAATAATTTTGTGTGCAATAAAGTGTTTACATACATTGTTCTCACAAAGCCGCCTAGAGAGTGCTGTTGGTATCTATTAAATTTTTTGTCCGATTGTGAATGTCAAGGCTATGTAGTATTTTAAAATGAGAAATAAATTCGGAATAGTCTAGTTAAGCCAAATGACATAGGATAAAGGGGACTAAAAATAAAAAAATAAATTTAATAACACAGCAAACCTTATGTTGCATATTCGTAGCAGCCTGGTCAGGGACACACAGTTCCCTTCCACAGCCTTCCCTGACAATGTTGGTGTTGGAGTTGTGCGGCAGGCCACATACATTGCACATGCCATCCAATGTAGAGCCTCTCCCTGTGTTCATGTTAAGCATTAATTAGAACAGTTATTTCCCAAAGGCCTCTTTGAGGATTAAATGTTAC
Source organism: Eudemis profundana (assembly GCA_947034925.1). NCBI lineage: Eukaryota > Metazoa > Arthropoda > Insecta > Lepidoptera > Tortricidae > Eudemis > Eudemis profundana. Next base: position 11,423,417 of record OX344811.1, read on the forward strand.
TATGCTATTATTTAGAAGTAGTTCTTTTGAACTACTTCTAAATAAAATAATAGCATACGAAATTACTATTGACATCAATACAAATTTGAAGTAACTTATGATTCAGAAATGAGGACATATTTTCAGTTATTGTATTACTTTCAGGGCTTACGGTACTTTAGTATGTTATTTTTATTAGGTGGCATTTTGTGGTTCAATATAAGAGCATCATTGGAAAAAATATTGATCTATGAAGTAATTAACTTTATATTTAGTGGGCATTCTCTTGATCAAATGTTCTAATTTTTTTTTCCTGCATAATAGCATAATAATTTTAACACTTACAGTGCCAAGTTCTTAAATTTCCATAAAAAATGAACTCAATAGTCGGGTTCCTGGCACTGAATGTGTTCAGGGACTTAAGAATAGCAACCTAAAACTTATAAGTGAACAGTTCACCTCTCCAGTTTTGTGTTGTTTTAAGGAGTTCTATATTAGAATTTGCGATATATTAAAAAATCGGGATCGATTTTGTTGACATAAAGGGCTTATTGCAAGTGTTGACGTAATAAAGGGCAATCAAATTATATATGCATTTCATAACAATGCATGACAAGTTTCATGCTGATTTATCTCAAATTACGAGATATATATTATTTTTTTATGTTAGAGATACTTACATCTAGAGTGTAATTACGTTTAATTTCCAAAAATGAATCCTTGGCTTTTTTTGAAGCAATTGGGTCTACGTTTAACTTGGAACATAGATCATCCATTGTCGATATCCAATTTTCCTCACTATCTTCTGACTTAGACATGGTTATGGAGAAGTTTTACTTGATAAACGTGTATAACAATGCTTGATTTAATAAAAATAAACAACAGTGGTCCGGGACTGCAAAGTTATCCCAATTTTGACAATTTTGACAGCTTCTTGGCGGGAAGAATGCGCCTCCACCCACACATCCGCGCCTTTTTTGTGTTGTAGGTGGTTGTCTATGATTTGTCTATGCTGTAGATTTTGGTAATAGTATAGGCCTATATACCTACCTGCGAAACAATTACATTCGGCGATTTGGTCAGAATGACCAAAACGATAAGAACGCAGTTAGCTGTAAAAAAGTTAGCGTATTCACCTTTCATGCTATGTTATGTACTCGTCATACCTTATAATCTTACCATCAACATGTTGTGGTCACGAGCCTATTGATTGCAAGGTGTGTAAGAAAATTGCTCTTGTCTTTCCCAAGAAATTCCACTGCGACTCCAACCATTCGCAACAATAAATTGGCAACGAGTTGCAAAGTATGTTTGTGTTGCTTACATTTATATTTGTTTATGGCAACTGTAACTTGACATATGTCAATTCAATGTCATTGTCATTGTCACGTCTTGTTTGGACGAAATATTTTGAAAATGGTTTTCAATTTCATATTTAAGAAGAATAGTTTAGGATATAATTAAGTGGCCTTATTATATACTTGAGTTCTATTTTAAGATAAAATGATACGCCGATTATATCATGTTTCATCTGTAACGTTTAATATCAAGAAACAGGGATTAAAACTTTGTAAAATGGTTAACCCAAAGACAAAAAAGTAAAGTTTGTTTTGTTTTTGAATAACACTGCATTTCATACGTTTGGTTGGACGGAAATATACAAAAGAATACCGTCTATTAACATGCTTCTTTGCTATCATTAAATAGAAACTTTATTTTATATTTTGAACATATGATTATGACATAGGTTATGTTTTTTGTAGACAGTTTTACCCAGCTACATTCGACGATAAAATCAACGGTATGCCGAGTGTTAAGAGCTTAACTAAGGTGAAGCACGAGCCGGGAAAGCGTGGTGAGCGGCGAATGGCTATGCTGAATAAAATGTTCATGAAAAACATTACAGACCTACTATCTACAGGGACCCTAGCCATGAATGTGGTTGGTCATGGTATTGAAATATCCAAAGTAAGTGATTGCTAAAAATTTAAACTTATACTCTGTTGGTATTTCTTTAATATTACATACATTATTCCTAGTAACATTGATGAAATTTTAAGATTTGGCAGGGGTACATTTTTATAAATCAGGCTCAATCAATATGAGCTACAAAATAAAAATCTGTAAATTTTAGCTTTATCAACCAGCAGTTAATCCTATTTTTGTAAAATTCGTAAATAGTTACTTCATAACTGAGATTAACTGGTTATAAGCTCGTAAAAAAACTATATTTGTATATGTAAGCAGGTATTTTTGGTTGTGTAGCACATAACATAAGTAAAATAATACTGATTATAATCCAAGTAAAAAACAATTTTTATGGGTGAGGAGGATACAGGATGCAATCCATAAAAAGTTATCATCAAAGTGTAAACTTTTTCCTAATAATGATTAATGTTTCAAAATTGGTATAATACATCCAATTCATCTTTTCTCAATATTTCAACTCATGAAATCACACCTTAGTTTCTTTGAAAGTAGGTACCCTTAATTCAAATTCTAGTTTACTTTTGCAAAGTTTGTGGTTGATTAAACACTCGGGGAAAATAATCAATACCTCTAATGATGGTCATTTTGAACAGGTGAAGGTAACACCAGACTTCCAAACAGTCAATGTGTTTTGGGTCTGCAAGGGAGATTCAACAGACGAGCAGACGGAGGAGATCCTGAATAAAGTGGCAGGGCCGTTGAGAGCTGAGCTGTCCAGTCTGCGGGTCATGGGTGTGGTACCCTATATACATTTTGTTAAAGGTATGACTTTAACACAATTCAATAATATTATGGAAACCAATGTACACCTTTTACAGCATTTACCTTGTTATATTCTCCGCGTTACCCCGAGCTGTAAATGGCATTTACAGTCAACTATGTAGAGGGAGTAAGATAGATAATCCCACTGTGGCCATAGGAAGATTTAAAATTGCATACAAATTACTAGCAGCCATCAACCTCACCAGCCTATATACATTCCACTGCTGGGCACAGACCCACTCTCAGGTGTGAGTGAATACAAGCACTAATATAGTACATTACACAACTAGGGTGGTAAAACAAAGAAAGGCCGAGATCGCAGATGTTTGCGGCCCGAGCTGCAAACGAGGGAAGTAAATATGCGATTGAGGGCTTTCTTTATTATCTCCCATGTTGTGTACATCATTTTATACACTTGTCTACACTTGGCCAAAAAGCCACTTTATGGCCAGGTGTGGCATATCTTTATTTTACTGTCCTAGGTGCACACCTAGAACAGTAAAATAAAGATATTATGCATTGCATTGCACAATGAACCATCCTTTTCCAACTAACATGATGTTACTGTAAAAGTGAAGAGATAGTAGTATCAACGAAATAGGTAGATGGCACAGATTCGTGGAACTTCTTAATTTTTATCTATGCCACAGTTTTGTATGTTTTATCCAGTACTAAAAATGTATTCCAGTTACATATATACAAGAGACAAAAACACTAATAAAGAAACATCATGTTTCTTTCATATACACTGTGGGCCCATACAACCCAACCAAGTTTAACCACGTATTCCTGATGGTATTACAAGTAAATAACGTTATATCAACATAGGTAAATTTTTTGTCATTTTACATTAATAGTCTTATGGAACAATACAAATCAATAAATTCAGTCCCTCGTTATAAACATGTCCTTACTGGAGGAAAAGTTATTAAAAAGGAAAAAAAAGCTAAAATGGAAACTAAAGGTCAATATTTTGGCTTTGTAATCGCTTACCATCTAATACTGCGAAGGTTAATTGCTGTTTAGTAAAAGGATTTTAAAAAATCAGTAAAAGTATTTTAGTCACATTTATTAGGGCTTGTTACGCACTTGGGAGTTTTTATTTTAAAAATTATGATTATCTCGGAAAGTAAGCTTTTTTTACTTCTAATAGTTGTTAGAATCTATGGTTAAAGTTGGTCGGGTTATACGGGCCCACGGTGTATTGTATTAGAGTTGATTTGGCATTAAAAATCGCAATCACAAAATCTGCCACTTAGGTTATTGTTTTACATATGCGCAGATCGGCAAGAAGCCCAGATAGTGGACTTGGACCGGCGCCTCGCTGTCGCCGACTACGGGGATGACTACGAACCCACAGATTTGGGCCACCTGCTTAGAACTGAGTTCACGCTTAATACCAAATTGTCTCCAGAAATGAAGGTATGGTTTTTTTTTTTTATCTTTCCGTGGCACGTTTTGGGAAAGTCTAAGAATGTGATTTTAATATTGTTCTATCTTGGTGAGTTTTTATGATATCCAAGTAGTTATTTCACTAATATGTCTATTATTGAGAGGTCTTTCTGTAACATATCACGGAAAAAACCCTGCATTTCACCCGCTCAGGGTAAAGAGCCAAGAATGCTCGCGGTGTTTTCCCAGACTCAATCAGGCCTGTTTAATGTAATTGCCGTGTGCAAAGATATGTGTAACATCACTACATAGTATAAAGCAGTTGCTTTCTCTGTCCCTATGTATGCTTAAATCTTTAAAATTAGGCAACGGATTTTGATGCGGTTTTTTTTTAATAGATAGAGTGATTGAAAAGGAAGGTTTATATGTATAATACATGCATAATATAATAGAGAAACACCGTGCGAAGCCGGGGCGGGTCGCTAGTTTAATATAAATTAGGTTTATTTAACACTTTCACGACCAACAACCCGCCTAGCGGGCGCTTGTAACTTTTGCTCAGATGCCGATCGTTTTTTTCGTACCGCATTATTGGCCTCACAAACCCTACATAGCGGGCTATGTCAGTTTCTGGGGTTGTTTAGAATTTTTTAAATTTTTGTCTGGTCGTGAAAGTGTTAAATACATCTAAAATAAATAAATTACATTGCAATAAACCCTAGAGACAAAAAAGTTCCCCCATGTCTCTCCCGGGCGGCAGGGTGCTCAGAAGGCTGGCCCCGCTGAATGGCAATGCCGATTTGTTGTGCTAAGAATGAGTCAGCCCTCAGATAACCCGATACCAGACAGAACCTATCTAACTTTTTCTATTCGGGGAAATTGTGACGTCATTGTCTCATTGAGCCAACTCTTAATAGCTAATAAATATGAGTCAGACGACTCATATTTTTATCTTAGTACATACCTAGGGCGGGTGAATCGACATTTATGTCAATTGTCCCTATTATGAATCATAAATACTGGATTCATGGGCATTAAGGAATTTTAGACCGCATGACAGATAATATAGTTTTGTCCGGGAATTCCTCAGATAATTTTCTAGGAGGTAATTAAGAGAGGGCCATTCAAATGAGATAAAGTCTTGGAGATCGATATCTTATCGATATCTTTTGAAGAAAAGCAATATACATATTATGTTTGGAGCTTTATCTAATCACGAATATATCCACTACTATATTGTCTGTGCTTCACACCTGTACCTCTAGCACAACTGTAACACGCGACTCTCTGTCGCGCGAGAAATGCTACCTATCTCTTTCCACTCAATATCGTGTGACAGTGACAGATGATGCTCTGTCGCGCGAGAAACGAAGTCGCGGCCAGTTATGCTAGACGTACTGTTCACACGGCGTCTTTGAAACGCGCCGACGACGCGCGTTTCGTAGCGCTGTCCATTTTACACCCCAAAAATAAACAGAGACAGCGCTACGAAACGCGCGTCGACGGCGCGTTTAAAAGACTCCGTGTGCACAGGCCCTTATGTTGTGTTACACTGTTGAAATTTATTTTATATCTCTCACCCAATAACCATGAAATGCTCCTACCTATTAATAGTATTAATTCCTAAAAATTATGAAATAAATTCTAAAGATAATTTATTGCTGCAATATTGTTCGCAGGCGAAAATAAAACAAATAGAAGATCAGTTGCCAGTAGAAGAAGAAGTAATACCAGAGATGACGAATAACGTATACGGTTTAGACCACGCCAAGATTATGAGCAGGCTCTTGGGCGCCAGGAAGAAGAGCGCTGATGCGTGGAGAAATGTGGATGTGGATAACAGCGTGATATCGTACAGGGCGCCGACGGAGAAGCTAGCTGATGAGGAAACTGGGAACCATAGGCAGGAATTGGCTGCATTCTTGCTGAAGAGACAGGTAAGGGAATATTTTTTCACGCAGCTAAAATTGTAGCGCTCTCTTTTACACCCTTAAAATAAAAAAGAGACAGCGCTACGAAACGTGCGTCGCCGGCGCGTTAAGACTCAGTGTGCAACAGTGGCGTGGTGTAAAAGATATCCTTGGACAAGCCGGTGCAGATTTGGCGTACATTTTCCTTAAGAGCTGTAGAATAATAAGGTGCTCAAATGCCTGATATTGGGCAAGCCGGTAGGAATCGAGTTCTTTGGACGCCACGCTACTGGTGTGCACAGACCCGTAGTCTCCCGCTGGTCTGCTGCATCCCGCTGGTCCGCTGCTCACTTTGAGCAATCAGAGTAATTTCAAGGTGGCACGCCAAGCGACCTGGTTCGATCCCAGGCGCTTCGGCACCCACCTAGTCCGATCCTCTCAAGGTGGTCCGGCCAAGCGACGTGGTTCGATCCCAGCGAACGCCACGGCCCCCACCTGGTCCAATTTTTGCAACAGTCAGTAAGACTTGTAAAATGATGATGTCAGCTTAAAAAAACCGGCCAAGTGCGAGTCGGACTCGCGCACCGAGGGTTCCGTACAAACTCATAAGTAGATACATGAATAGTTCAAGAAAAACTATATGGCGATTAGTTTAGTAGGAGCAAATAAGTATGTGTTAAGATTTTTGCAAATTTCTCAAAAACAGTGCAAGTTAGGAAAACCGTTATATTTTTCCTGTAATATATAAGATGACATTAATAATTGGTAATTATTACAGATTTTTCTGTTCAGTAACTTCGAAGATAATAGGGGGGGAACGGTATTTTTTTTAACGTTTTTCGCCATAAATCAAAAACTACTTATTTAAAAAAAAATACAAAAATACTGTTTTAATCTACAAATTAAGCCCTTTCATTTGATACCTCACTCGATATAATAGCCCTACTTTCAATTTGCAAAGTCTCATTACGGACCCCTTTAAAAAAAAAGTAAAAAAGTTACAAGATTTTTTTTACATCCTATAAGCTCGGGTTAGCGGTTCTTAACACTATTCCAAATTTCAAGTCGATAGCATCAGTAGATCCTGAGATATCTTGCTGTGACAGACGGACAGACAGACAGACAGACAGACAGACAGACAGACAGACAGACAGACAGACAGACAGACAGACAGACAGACAGACAGACAGACAGACAGAGTCGCACCATAAGGGTTCCTTTTTTACCATTTTGGTACGGAACCCTAAAAAAGGGCCCGTAGTCGTTTTGATGAGCCTCTCTTTGGGACGCGTAGTGTCGGTGCATATGCTCGAGGTCGCTTTTACAAGTCCGGCCCTTGTCTGCGCGGGACCCTACTCAACCTACCACCAATGACATCCATGTAAAAAAGTTAATTAATGAGTCATACAGATTTTGTAGTATGCGTTAAGTGTTCGCGTCTTTCCTGTGGACATCACACAATTAGGGACTTTAAAAACCTAATTTTCTAGCTGCACCCCTATAGGCAAATAACCCTACTCTTCTACTTCTAGGCCTATATGATAAAAACATAGTGATGCGTATTCGGGTCGTTAACTATCATTGTTTTGTCTGCAGGAAAGACGTTTTTTCGAAATCTGTCTAACCCTAATACTTGCATAGAAATCGTATTGGAACTCGAGCCTATTTGCTCTTTGTATTTTCTTATTGAATCTATCTAATATTTTTACGAAAATGAATGTTAGGGAAGGCTTTCCAACATTTTATAAATAGGTTATTTTGTGGTATAAGAATAATCGAATTCCAATAAGGGTCTCCCCACATCTATCGACGTGGAATCGGCTTAAGCCGGTCAGAAAAAGTTAAGACTACGTCGCGGATCGTAAATACTTGCTATAAGGATGTAATTTCACCAGCTTTGAGATCCAATTCAAGATCAATCTCGATTATGATATGTTATTACATTTGAGATGGTATTAATCTTATATCAGATGGATAGATATCGATATTAGGTTCTGAGAATTGCGGCCTAGTTCTTCTTCATATTATAAGTGTGAATTTCCTTCTCTATTGCCGGGGCTTTCCGTAGCTAAAATAGGTCGCGGAATTGCGAGGATGTTGTATTACACTCCTTCCGGTTGATACAATTTTCCTTGAGTGAAGCCACTGCGTGTAACATTTTATTTTGATATATAGTATTAGAATAATGTTAACCTTAACAACTAGTCTAGTTTAGAAATACCTTTTGAACCTTGAAAAATTCATTCCACATAAAAAACCGGTCAAGTGCGAGTCGGTCGGACTCACGCACCGAGGGTTCCATGCAAACTTTTAAGTAGATATGTAAATAGTTCAAGATATAAATTGTATTGAGAGACTAACTTTACTTTGCCGTTGAAATGGAAACCTGTTGTCCTCATACATCGGTTCGCAGTTAGTTGAGTAACTGCAAATAAGTTTCTTTTACGTATTTTGTGAGTATCTAAAGAACGACGCAAGTTAGGAAAAACTATTATATTTTTTCTGTAATATTCAGGATGATATTAATAATCGGTAATTATTACTCATCTTCATCACATTCTTTTTTTACGTTCTCCGGCTTAGATCAAAGATTACATGATTAAGAAAAAAAATTTTCATTTGATATAATAGCCAGACTTAACATTTTCGATATCCTATTTCGCCCCTTTAAAAAAAGTATAAGATTTTTTTTAGGCGATTATTAACACTATTCCAAACAAATCGATAGCAGCAGTAGTTCCTGAGATATCTGGCTCTGGCTGTGGCAAACGGATATACAGAGTCGCACCATATAAGGGTCGTTTTATACCATTGTGGTACGGAACCCTAAAAATGCCCTACAATATAATGGACCCACTGCACAATTATGAGAGAAGTTGTTTTATTCTCCATGACACGGGTTTGTGTCAATTACACCATATATGACTTTATTACACTTCATTACGTAAGTATCGTCTTAAAGTTTTGCAATGGAACCCTTACGAAAAGTGTGCCTACCTACGCGCTTGGCTGCTTTTTTATGATTTAATATATTACATGCAATACCCCTATTCTTTGACAAACAGCGATTTGTTACACGGTATAATAATACTTTTATTGTTGCATTAATCCGTCTTTGATGATTATAGGGGCATAAAAGAGGGTGCCCAATTCACACAATCCCCTAATCAAGGTATTATAGAATAAACATAATTTAGTTTTGTCACAGAATGAAGATGAATTCTTGTCAACTTAAAGTTGGAACTGAAAAGATGTCTAGTCGATCTGCCTTTTTATACGTATACAATAGTCTTGTGTAGGGGTGGGCTAACACAGACAAACGCTAACTCTTTCACTTATATACGTGACGTCACAAGTATTGCAAGTTTATGTTGATTGTCGAACCATCTGCGAGGAGGCACTACTGTTTTATCTGCTGTGGGTAACGATCATTTTATATGAAACTGAGTATCTTCGAAACGAACGCTTTTGACTAGGTACATTTTTAACTGACTTCGATAAAAGAAGAGGTTCCCCCAGTGCCGAATTAAGACTATTTGATGCCCTAAGCAATTCACGCCTGGTGCCCAAATATGTTTTTAGTGCTGTTTCTGGTGCCCCCCAAGACGTGATGCCTAAGCAATTGCTTTATTTGCTTATGGGTTAATCCGGCACTGTGTTCCACGAATAACTCGAAGACGACTGGACCTATTTGGCAAATTATATTTTGTTAAATAGCGTATACTTCCCACGTGCTCCCATAATCATCAGGTCAAGTTCTGATGATGGAATATTGGAGATATCGAGAGAACTTTTCAAATATTATAGACATACGTATGCAGTCTTGTTTGAAGTCAATTACCATATATTTTTTAATTTTGTAATTATTATTTTATCATTAAAACTCCAAATGAACTCTGAAATAACCTGATTCCTGGCTGTTATAAAATTTACATTGATGTTTTAAACGTAAAATTCAATTCAACTGGGACAGATACGGAACAAGGCATACGGAGGGTGAAGGCAATTCATCAAAATTGGACTTCGTAGATTTTAAAGCTTTAATCATAATAACCAAAAACCAACCGACCAATCTACGGATAAATAACGCCCCCAAATTTTCGAGTAACAATCAATTATACGTACGTTTAATCTTGAACCGATTATTATGAAAAACCTTTTTTCAGATACAACAAAACAAACTTCACAAAGAACTGCGCAACGCTCGCGACAACGCAGTGTTAGAGGAACGTGACATACATGAAGAAGAGTACTGGAGCGACGACGATCATTACGAAGAGGAACATGATGACGACATATTCTACGAGGACTTACACCCGCCAGACCAGGATCCCGCCCCGCGATGATGTTAGTTATTTACTACATATATTTATTAATTATAGTTAGTAGACACTTGATACAATTTTTTATTTGGACCATCATGGTAGCGACATACTAATGGACATTTTTATTTTAAAACTAGCATTTTCCCGCGGCTTCGCCCGCGTTGTTCGCGTTATTGTCCCAAAGGAACTCTTTACCGGGATATAATGTATCCTATGTTTCAATCCAGGACTTGGTCTACTTGCATGGCAAATATCAGCTTGATCCATCCAGTTGTTACCTCGTTATAAGGTAACAAACATCCAAACATCCAAATATCCAAACATCTTCACAAACTTTGTCATTTATAATATTAGTGGGATGTACGGTTAGGCTAAACTTAAGCAATGTTTAAATTCCGTCTAGCCTGTCAGTCGGTGACGAAATATATGGAATATGACACTAATCGTCAGTTTTACGACGACCTGTTAACTGTCAGTTAAGAGGGCACTTTAAATAAATCATAACCCTCTTTTTTGCTTCGCCGTAGTCGGGTAAAAAGCCCAATATATCGGAACATTCCTTTTGCTCTACCGAAATGACGGTTTCCAGTTAAATATGTTATTATGTCTACATAAAGATACAAGTCGAAATGGAAATATTACGGCTTTTAGATTAAGACCATTCAAATAGCATAAATCAGTCGTTTTTTAAAACGTATTCCATAAAGTCAAACTTTGTTAATATTATAACTTTAATAGTGCACTTTACATTAGTACGTCAATATAGGTAGCAGGGGTATTCTGCGACTTATCAAAAGCGTTTGATGTGATTAGTCATGACTTGTTACTTGAAAAAATAGGGCACTATGGAGTCAAAAATAACGTTCATAGACTATTTACATCATTTCTAAAAGATAGGAAGCAGACGGTTGAGGTCAAAATTGAGGGTAAAAACATGAAATCCACAGGTGGCCTTATAGAGCTTGGAATCCCTCAGGGCTCGGCACTAGGAAATACCCTGTTCTTAATGTTTATCAATGACCTCCCTACCTCTGTTGCTGAAGGCCTGATTGTGTTGTTTGCTGATGATACCACCGTGGTAGTAAATGCACCCTCGTACGCTCAACTGGAGCAAAAAATAACACACACGTACAACCAACTCCATGCGTGGTTCTTAGCGAACGGCCTCATCTTAAACACCACGAAATCTAATGTAATGTTGTTCTCAGCAGGAAATAACACAAACATCCCACTGATACAGAGTCCGATTCCGCGTTGTGACACATGTAAGTTCCTCGGATTTACCATTGACACCAAGCTTAACTGGAAAGTACATGTCGACAATATGTGCGACAGGTTGGGCAGTGCGATATTTGCGCTGCGCAAACTGAAGCCAATTGTCTCCAGCGACGCATTGCTCCAAATATACTATGCATATTTTTTTTCCATCATGTCGTATGGTATAATTCTGTGGGGGAACTCGACCGACTCGGATAGGGTATTTAAACTTCAAAAAAGAGCCTTACGTACAATTGCAGGTGTAAATCCGAGGTACTCGTGCAGAGAGCTCTTCAAGCAATTTAGTATAATGACGCACTATTCACTTTACATATATGAAATTATAATGTTCACACGGCGAAATATGCATATGTTTAAACGTGCCAATATTCCGGGCAGAATAACCCGTCAGACGGGGCAACTACTGCTCGTGCCGCGGAGACTGGCGCTCCTCGACAAGAACCCGCGCGTAATAGGCCCGAAGTTTTACGAACAACTACCCGCCAGCCTCAAAAACGAGACTTCGGATGAATTATTTGGTCGCCGACTCAAAGAACTTTTTTTATCCAAATCGTTGTACTCTGTAAAAGAGTACAGCGAAAGTAGATAATTATATAATTGTGACAAATTTCACTATGACTGATATTTAAAATTTTTTGGTGTCCTCTTATTGCGTATTTAATGTTTTATTTATTTATTTTTATTGTTTTAAACCTGACATAATTTTTATTGGTATTTTATTTGCTTTTGACATTGCATTGTAAAAATATTCGACATACCTACTGAATTAAGCTTTGACATTGTATTACCTAGGATGACCTAGATTATAATATACAACATATACTTAGATTAGATATTAGTTATTTTTCCAATTGACATTTTGATTTTATTTTTTTATTGTAATTTATTTTGTAATTATTTCATTTTACTTTGACGATCTTTTTGTGAATTCATTTTAGTTTTAATATCTAAAACACTATGTAATTTCCAACAAGAAATAAATGAATCTAATCTAATCTAATCTAATCTATAGTCCAGTAGTGGTTATTGTATGAACGGGTTGTTCCCATAAGTATCAGAACAGAAGGGGACAATCGCACATTATTATTATAGTCTATTCGTTTGTCAACAAACAGATCTTAGGATCCGGTGACATCTGCGACGTTAGAAATTCGGGTGATTGGGGTGGGTTATCCAGTGATCTAATGGTCGTATTTCTAAGGGAAGAATGCAATCCATTCTATCTAATTCGTTTTACATAGTTTATTTACTTAGTTCACTAGCTGAAACGATAATTGCATTAAAATTTTCAAAAGGGCATCACAAGAAGCACTAGCACGTTTTTAAAGGATGAAAGGATTTTCTAAAAACCAACTTACCTAAGTATAAGTACTTAAGAGATGAAACGTATGATACCAGTTTATATCAAAATGTTACAAAGAAGTCACAGGCAAGGCTCAAGCTACGTCGTTATAGAATAAAACTAACTACGTATATAAAATATAATTCAAAAATGTGTATGTTACTTAAAAAGATAAATCAAATCTGTTCGCAAACAGTGAAGATAAACAAACGAATTTAGAACCTCTTCTTATTTTTGAAGTTTGCTTAAATTAAGAATAACTGGCCAAGAGCATGTCGGACCATGCTCGGTGTAGGGTTCCATAGCCGTAACTGTAAGGTAAAAAATACGATGTAAAAAAAGTACAACAACAAAAGAGCGTATCTTCATAGCAATTACGTCCTTTTGTTGAGAAGCGCAGTTTATCGGCAATAACTCAAAAACGGTTAATCCGGTCTCGTTGAAAATAATTTTCGTTGAAAGTATTAATTAAGCGTTATCTTTGTAATTTTTTTTATATTTTTCGGATACACGGTTTAGAAGATAGAGGGGGGGGGGGGGGGGACACAATTTTCACAACTTTCGGAGCGATTATTTCCAAAGCTATTCATTTAATCAAAAACATTACTTAAGAACCTTAATATGTTTTTGAAAGAGCTGTCGAACTATGTACCACACGTTGATATTTTCTGAAAAAAATTTTTTTTAGCTTCTGTACCTAACATAGATGGAGTGCCCCCCCTAAAAATATTTATTTTAATTATTTAACTACCAAACTAAGTAGCGGCTCGTACAAGAAATCTATATTCCACATCAATATCTATCGTGCAGTTTTTGAGTAAAATGCCTGTGACATACGGACAGACGGACAGACGGACGGATGGACATGACGAAACTATAAGGGTTCCGTTTTTGCCATTTTGGCTACGGAACCCTAAAAAACACATCGTGGTAATGTTTAACCTATTATATTGTATAATGTCCTAGACGTGTTGCTATTGCAAAGTCGCCAACCGGGGCTGAAGAGGCAAGTATTAATTTCATGGGTATATAGGTATTAATTCTAATCTGCTTTTACCAAAATAAAGTATCTCCCATGTTGAGAGGTAATTAAATAAGTATACAAATATAAAAGTGTGCGTAATACGCGGTAGTCCCGTTTTGTTGAGTAATACTTATGAAAATACATTAGAATAGTGTTCAGAAACGATTGAATGTAAGCAAAGCTCATTACTGTTCCTAATGAATCAGGTTAGGTTAATTTTGCATATTTAGATACCAAACAATCAAGTCATTGGCAGTAAGTAGGTCCCAAACTTTAGCATCCAGTTTGTGCAGGATTGTCACTCTAATTGCCTTGAAATAAGGTTGAACGTGAGAGGTGCCGCAGTAAGATTGTTTACCTATGTGAATAGTATATAACAGAAAATAAATTCAATTCTAAGTTTTTCTTCGGGACATAGGCATTAGAGTAACGATCATAATATCTATCTATATACAATACATATAATTAAATCGTAGCAATACTATGTTGGTGGGTCCACCACTAGTTCGTTAATATGCACAAGATAGGTATTATCTCGGTCGGCTTCAGTATTTTCGATCAATTAGGTATAATCCAGGCATTATTGTTAGTAGGTTACATAGTCAATAGTCATCGCTTAGATGCGTTCGCTCCATCATACGCTCATTGCTCGCAGGTTTAGAATCAAGAGTAATTCCATTAGTCGTTCAAGTACGTCGAAGACATGTAAAATATACACTTCAAAATACACCCAAAAGCTTTCCAGAAGTGCAATCAACACGTTAACATCTCATCATTCGGCCTGTTTCTCATTAGCCTTTAATTGGAAGTTCCCGTTCCAACAATAAGCACATAAACAAGCTTGTTTTTATTTAGTAAGGTCGCGCTGATATTCTGCAACCTCATTCGGACGCAAACAATGCAATAATGTTATCAAGTGCACTCGCTTGCACCAATATACGCTATCATACAACAACAAAGCTTGAGAATAGACATAATACAAAACACATATTGTTATGGGCGCCCGATTTTCCTGTGTTATAGGAAATCTGGTCTGAAAATATCGTTGATTTAATAGTCCTAATCCAACATACATTACCACTAATTTGAGCAAACATCTAGATTAGTTCATTACGCATTTCGTTGTGTAACCTATACGTTTGTGCGTTTTATGACAGAATTTGAACTTAACATGATAATCATAACTTATATTTTTCTAGCTTATCCTCTGAACCGATATTTACGGAATGTGTTTAGGAGATAACGTTCATAAACTGAGGAGATAGGAACACTTTATCGTGCTGATCTATACCGCTTCTCCAAGAAACTTCCTTTTCGCGTGTTAAACAGTTCTAATGTCGTCACCCCTCCAATTTTATCACGTTCAAACTTATCACAACACAAAAAGAGCGGTAATCCTGTTACGTTCTAATTAAAGTGGTATACTAAATAGATTTCTAGATAATCGATAAATGTTTGTGATACCGAACAAATTGAGATTTGAATCCGATCCCGGTTTCCTTTCGGTTCCCGTCTAGGGCTTAGGTACTAATACCTCAAAACGATAAAATTAGTTTTTATTAAGTTTGCCATACTTCCCTACCTTCACTTACTTTAGGATTCGGAATGAAAGCCGACATCGCCGTGATAAAACACTTATTTCACGCACGGCGGGGTCTATCAATCGCAACACGCGCTGAATATGAGGGTAGTTGTTAGGAGCGTTCGAATTGAAAAAAATAGGTTATTAGAGTTCAGGTCACGTTCAGGTACCAGGGAGACCTTGACTCGGCGGTATACATATAATATGAAGGGAGGGTGCGCGATTCTGCGATAGCTTTTTGTTTCGGCCCCGAAACTTGGATCAAAAAGTTAGTAGACATCTAATCATTGGTATCTGCTTTGATCCCGAATTCTGCGAGGAAATGTATTTTTAGATTAAGGGAGGCTCACTAAAGCTAAGTTAATACATACTTCTCTTTATAGAGGCTACTCTCAGGTTTCAGTAAACAACATAATATTATTATGTTTCGGGTTCAGATACCTTTCGAAATATAATGGATTGGTCAATAGTTTTAGTTTTCAGGGTTGAGTGTGCTTCTTCTGTTCTTATGTAATAAGTAGTGTACCTACTTACTGAAATGTTATTGTGAAACCTGCACGATTTATGTCTGGTAAGTAACTTTACTTACAATACCTACTTAAATTTTGTATAGCAGGTAGGTTCCATAATTCATATAAATTATACTGTAGTTCTAAAAGGCTTAATTGTATTGCTCTGGTACCCTTGGGGTGTACCCAAAATAAATTGGATTAATATGGGAATTGCAAGTTCATGCCAAGTTGAGGCGTATTATAAGCTGTAACGTAAATGTTTCTAGGACAACAATTTCGCAATATGATGGGATATGAAGATCACCGAGGAGTACCCATATGTTCAGCCGGGGGTGCACGGCGTGGCTGCAAACCGGCCGGGCGGCTCCGGCCACCTGTTCGCCGCGCCCTCCCCCCGCGCGCCCCCGCCCCGCGCACCCCGCAGCCCCCGCGGCACCCTCGCCCCGCGAAGCGCCCGAGGTGCGCGCGCCGACTCCCTCCCCTCATTCGTACCGCGACGCGTCCACTCGCCGGCCGGCTTTCGATACCCGGGCTCATTCTCGTCGCGTCCGTTACCCGTATCGCTCCGCCCGCACCCCATACGTTCAGAATGACGGAAAGCACGGAGACCCCGGCGGCCGCGGCGCCCGAGAAGACTCCGACCGAGAATGGAACCACCGAAACTCCCCCAGAGGAGACTCCGGAGAAGAAGGAAGCCGAGAAAAAGGAGGAGGAGACTCCGCCGCCCAAGGAGATGCGCGCCGTCGTCCTCACCGGCTTCGGAGGCCTCAAGACCGTCAAGATCCTGAAGAAGCCCGAGCCCACCGTCGCCGAGGGCGAGGTCCTCATCCGCGTCAAAGCTTGGTGAGTCCCTTTTCGAATTGTCTACCCGCACTGATATTTACTTCGAACTTTTTGCAAAAATATCCCAAACGCGGGATCCGAACAGGTTTCCTGTGGGTTTTAAACGCAACGTGTTTTTATAAGACGTTAAATTGATTTTAAATTTGTAGGCAGGATGATAATTAGGTATGTTTAAAACATAAAGGAATAAGAGGGTACTTCGTAACTGAAATGGTCTTACAATTGCCTACTACTGACGATTTGATGCCCGAGTTTTGTGATATTCCTATTAGGTTTTTAGGAGTCCGGAAGAAAGCTTTTTTTTTCTTATTTTTGACTTCGGGGTCCATAGCCGGAAGGGATTAATGTGCAAACTTTTATAAAAAAAACCTCAAAATATTAATTAAATGTTAAAACACCACTAGATATTTAAACTGACACTGGTCTTAACGATGTTAAACAGCATTCGGCAAACCGTAGCGCTGGTTTTCAGTATTTGTTTGTAAATGTGATACTTTCAAATGTTCCCCGGTTTCTTGATGGGGGATTATGGTGCAGCAGGTTTCTAAAAGTTCATAGCGTCAAGAAAATAGAGCGGCGTTTAGATCTTTTTGAATTTTACGTCGGTATAGATAGGTATATCTGTTGCTGACTGTACAATACCGGGCGCGCCCGAAAGCGCCGTGTCTCGCCTGCCTCATTAACATTGCTGATTCACATCTGCCGCCACCGTACCGAGATGCCAACCAATTGAAAATTCTGCATGCACTCTCGAATCCGACCCACGGCCGGCGCGACGCACCCTTCAGCGGATTCACACTCCAACGACCATCACGACGGAACAACACGTTAAACCCACCATAATTATTTGCATCCCGAAGCCTGAACGAAATAATTAATCAGGCTTTCGGAAGCTTGCCAATACCGATTACCATTTCCGATGAGACAGAACGGAATAATGATGAATGGATTACCGCGAGATCGCATTCTCTCTAGCTACGGTTGTAGGTGTCGTGATCTCTATCGATTTCGCTAGATAGCTTATTGTTTATTCAGTGAATAGTTATGGTAAGTAAATCGCGTTCGAACCATCGAGTAGCTGCGTTCACGCATGCGTCCGCGCAGCGGAGCGTGTCGTCGCGGCCGCGCCGGCGTCGCGTGGAATGGAAGGCTACAATTTTAATGATATTTTGTCATACGAAGCTGCATCGTAGCGAGTTCGTGCGAAAGTGAGTTGAGCGCCCACTGACATTGTTCTTTGTTCGTTTTTATCGCTCCAGTGCTTGAGATAATGCAGCCGACTTGCCTCAAACTCAACGCTACTGCCGAGACGACACGGTCATGAGTTATCGGCCACTTTTCTCGTTAAAGTTAACTGATGTTTGTTTGAGCAATTTTCTTACTTAACGATGAATGATGTAGATGTATTTCGCTTTTGTATTGTACGTTCTTCCCCTAGTTATTGAGACGATGACCATAGCTGCTTATACTCAAGTAGGTACTCTTTATTCAATCTCGCTTATCTGTGTCAAAATCGCAAGCTGAGTCCCCCGCTCTAATTTCAAAGAGAACTCGGAAACGTAAATGATGACAATGATGAACTGATATTAATTCTTCGATAGAACTGTTCTTAAAATAATCAGATCTTCCTTTCATCTATTTAACGGCAACTTGACACTAGGTCTGGATTTGAAAGTTCGCGTTCTATTTTTTTAACTACTAGCTTATACTCAAGTAGGTACTCTTTATTCAATCTCGCTTATCTGTGTCAAAATCGCAAGCAGAGTCCCCCGCTCTAATTTCAAAGAGAACTCGGAAACGTACCTAAATGACAATGATGAACTGATATTAATTCTTCGATAGAACTGTTCTTAAAATAATCAGATCTTCCTTTCATCTATTTAACGGCAACTTGACACTAGGTGACTGCACGCGAGGTCTGGATTTGAAAGTTCGCGTTCTATTTTTTTAACTAGCGTAGGTACCTACAATATCGTATTTTTTATGCGATTTTGAATGCCATTATTTTAGCCAGGAAAAGTGCACTGCTGAACATAGGTCTCCCCTAAAGACTTCCACCAAGAACGGTCGCAGCGGTCGGTTGTGAAGTCTTTAATATTACTTAACGTGCTTAAAAGGTGTCCTCTGCTGGGCAAAGGCTTCCCCTTGATTTCTAGTTGGCCCGATCATCCATCATACTTATCGATCCCATTTGTCACGAACGTAGAAATGAGTATTGTCTTCCTCTCAGCTTGCAGCTGTAGCTCTCAGTTTGGAGAATGGGGAGAGATCCTTATCAACAATGTTTAATTGTGACAAAGCTCGTTAAGTAAAGAGAAAAAAAAACAATGTTTAATTAAAACAAGTAGGTACATAAATATTATTTTTTATTTTTACATTGTATAATTTGATTTATTCCATTTAATTGACGATCTCGCTTTAAATTCTTATAACTTGACATGCAATGCAATTTATAATGTAATTTTAAAATAAATAATCTATCTAATCATACTCGGGTATCGATTAAATTCGATTTGTTACTCTCAGGTTTCGTTAAGTTGTAAATATTAGGTCCACATAAGTAAATGGAAAAATAAATCAGTTGTGTGTAGAGTGTGATATATTATAAGAGTCTAGACATCGAAATAAAAGAAAGTTCTAGGTTTCAGGCACGCGCGGTCCGCTTACGCATACGAGCGAAGTTTGCAAAAGCTACTGTTATTTCATTATAACTATTCATTGAAGAGATGCGATGCAGTAAACATATTTATAAGTAAAGATTTTCAGTATATGTTCAGATATACCTTTAAAGATAGTGGGTCATGTCATGTCATGAGGTAAAACTGCTGGTAATTCAAACCGGTCCGAAACAATACAAATGCCTTTCTCCTTTAAACGGTTGTGTAGCTAGGTGCAAGGAGCGGTGCATCCTCCGGCCGCGCTAATTTTAGCCGCCTTATCGCCAGCTTACTATGGAAATGACCGCGACAAACGCCAGCTGCCGCGAATTATGAACCGACTGGTCGCAGTCGCCTCGCGCCTCGTACCGGTCGCCGGTACCCTACCAGATACAAGTTCTGAGTCTAGACTGCACCGCAAAAACGTGTGAGTTCCGCCCACACGGCGCGCGCGCACCGGCACTCCGGCCTCACATTTATTGACTTTATAAGTATTTATTTCATCATAAACATAACAATAGTACATTACACAACTAGGGTGGTAATACAAAGAAAGGCCGAGATCGCAAAAGTTTGCGGCCCGAGCTGCAAGCGAGGGACGTAAATATGCAATCGAGGGCTTTCTTTATTACCTCCCGTGTTGTGTACATCATTTTATGTCTACACTTGGCCAGAAAGCGGCTTTTTCCGTACGCGCAGCGTGCGGAAAAAGCCACTTTATGGCCAGTACGTCTAGCATAACTGGCCGCGACTTCGTTTCTCGCGCGACAGAGCATCACCTGTCACTGTCGCACGATATTGAGTGGATAGAGATAGGTAGCATTTGTCGCGCGAGAAAGAGTCGCGTGTCACAGTTGTGCTAGAGGTACAGGTGTGGCATAAAATGATTTATACATATACACCGGTTTTACAAACTTATGAAATTTATTGTACTCGGAAATGTTTTTCGGTGCTAACATCGGTTATTTTTGTTGAGTTCAGTGCAGGGCTCGAAACCGGTATTTTGCAAAAACCCCGAAATAGCCCAATATTTTGAATTATTTTATGCTTTTTATGTAGAGCTCAGTAATGTATTTAAATCATGATTTCGTATTATTAGATTGTCTGGTTAAAAAACGAAATAATAAACCAAAGAAAGATAAGAACGGAAAGAATACCGGTATTTTTGTATGGAGCAAATACCTACCGGTTTCCGAGCCCTGGTTCAGTGTTAATGTTTTTCAAATAAATAAATAAAAAACCTTAACGCGTTCAAGGGTAACGAAGTGTTCTTCAAATACCCAACAAACTGCTTAACTAGACTATTATCTTTCGAGTTTGTTGACCCACAATTAAATAGTCATTATAATGTAAGGTAACCGCCGCCGAATGTTTTAAATAATACCTGTCTGGCATCTAGTCACGCGGCACCGCTCTGGTGGCCATGACTTTACGACGACTAAGAGACTATCCCGTAAGTAGGTAATCTAACTTTCCTTACAATACTATCGTATTGCGCGATCGATGTTATTCATTTCCATTTAAATGACATTGGCTGTTAACATGCTGTTTGATGCATGGCAGATTTCTGTTTTATCCTTTGTTTTGTTAAGAAAAATAAATACAGCCCGAAACGGAAAGGGATCTGGATTATGTCTTACTTAATTAAGCTGCTTATTTCAGTCGTGAAATAAATCGCAGACAGGCTGCGGGTTCAGATGATTCATGTGCAACACAAATGCATTATTTTATCGACCTACCTAAAAGGAACGCAAGTTTCTGTGGTAAAAAGAAAATCATAAGCAAAACATCAAGTAGTCCCCTTACGTAAACGAAAGTATTTGTTTCTCTTCCGATCAATCAGTTCGGGATGCAAAACAAGGGTGCCTTGTTTAACGGGGCCATTAAATTAATGACTTGTGACCGTTATAAAATGAAATCTCTCCAATGTGGCGTGGAGCGTCGGTGCAGGCGCGTTGCCGTCGCGCCGTTCAGCTAATGTGTTTTAGTAAGACTTCTCAAAGGGATCTGACCAATGAATAACATACCATTATTTTCAATTAGGTCAAGTCGGTGCCAGCGTGAGACGTCTTCCAAGAACAATCGACGTACTCACGCCTTTCGTGAGTGGCTTTCTTTTTGATTCCGAGAGTGCTTAATTATATGTGGAGATAAGTAGTGAGGGATGGGAAATGCGATCGTCGTGTTTTTGTTCTGTACCGGGCATCTGTTCTACATCAAATATTCACTTCTTAGAAATAGGGAGCAGTAGGGAAACCCTGTGTTTTATGGCTGTCTGAGATACTTTGTATCGTATATGGCATAATTCATGAATCTCCAAATCCGTCAATCTAATTTACTTGCTCTCAACTACATTCAATTATGGTTAAAATCTTTTGTCAAATCGAATTTAAGCGATCTATCTCATAACGTAATTGGTCTTCTTTTTGTGGCGAAAGTGCTCGTTAATTGCTTACATCCTTTCCTTTGTTGGCGTATCAATTTAAAGATTAAAAATAGCGTCTGCCCCTCGTGATGCGACCACGCTCTATGGTATAAAGTGCAGTATTGTGCATTTTAATGGGCTTTGAAGCCACATAAGATGGGAGAGATGAATTTGTTTATTACCCTCTTCCTTATTGAGAGCGTCTGCGCGAGATAGCTCTCTTCCTATGAGTCACTAGAAAGCTATGTTCTTGAGCTAACTCGATTGGAATAACTCGCCATTCTACCTGACTGCAACCACTGTGTAGGTGGACTCGCTCCCGAGATTGCACATCTACCTACTATACTTCTATAACTAAACAAATAGCAATGTGATTCTAGTGCTTAGGTATTGCGTATCACTTCTATAAAAGCGTTTACATACAAGTTAAGTATTTATTATAAACAGTGTCACAAAAATAGGGGAAGTAATATTGGCCTTAATTTTGATTTATTGATAGACGTAAAAAAGGGTCGTTTAATCACGTTTTGTAATAACACGTTATCTTCCGCTGTGTGTGTCAAGATGCAACTGCCTATCCATCTTTCAATCAATCATGGTCAGTTTGATGGGCAGCTTATGTTTACAGTCAAACTCGTTAAAAAACGGCGTGAACATTGACGTTTTATTTTTATTGTGAAATGTCCTACTTTGTAGGAAAGGCATCCGTCTGTTAAAACAATTGAATGAACTAAATCTTGGCCGTACAGTAAGACGATGTGTCATAGTCTTTATTCTCGTACTTATAGTTAACTTACGCACATGAGTCAGCCTCGGTAGTATCGTAATTGACTCATCATGTAACATTTGAAAACAAATAAACTGCCATTAACAATAAACATAAGTATTAACTGCATCCGTTACCACAAAACAATCCGATTTTTTACTATAATATAAGGTTTTTGATAATATATAGCTCAATTAATTATAAATTGTACCTAGCAAAAATAATACTTGTATAGAAAAAAAACAATAACTATGTGTGCTGTCCACTGATGTTAATTATTGATGTTGTGTAAAAGCCATCGTGTTTAGCTTTGTTATCGCTTTACATTTAATTGCAAGCCCGATAAGTCATCGATTAGTCAGTTCAAACATACGATAGTCACGGCAACCGACGGGGGGTTTCAGAATATCTACAGACTAAACATAGTACAGGCACTGAAAGTGGCTGTTCTGGAAAAGTACTAAAAAACATCTTGTCTTTTTACCCGGTTGCATCGAGCGAAGAGAAGGGTGTTGTTATAGACAAGGTTGTGGCAGAATGGCATGTTCCTATTTCCCCAGCAGACCCCGAGACAGGCGGAAGCTCGGTCGGGACATGCCTATCTATAAAATCCTTCGTCGCAGCAGATGCTGAAGGCGGGTCGCGAGCCTGCCGCTCGCGGCCACATTGTGAGTCTGCCAAGTCATTGAACTTACGAAAATGCTCCTCCGCTTATTGTGCCCATAATCGAATCAACTCCTCGCTCTATATGGCAGTAAACAAGCCGCATTCTTTTATCTTTTTTGACAAATAAAACACGCATGACAGGTAACAAATCTCCAAAATATTCGACCAGAATTTCTCGGAGCTGTAATCGTCGTGTCGTGCGTGTGCCCTTATTTAGATGTGAATCTAAAATCAATCTTGATCTCGTGGCGTTTTTATGGAATTTATCATCTTTACGCATCGATATAGTCTGTATTGGATGGGTTTTATAGTGGGTTAGGGTTTTCTCTGTTGCTGGGCAAAATGAATTGGAAAATCCCGTGACTAGGTTGCTGCATGGAAAAGGGGTGTGGTTGCGTCGTGGCAGGGTGGTTGGCATGGGGAGGTGTTCGTCGCACTCGGGGGCGAGGGGTGCCGGCGCCCGTAATGTCTGCGAGGCGCGGGGAGGGCGCGCCGGATCAATACGGCGCGTCCCCTGCCCTCACCTCACCTCACTACCTCACGCCGACCAATCTCCGCAGGCCCTACGTCTTTCGACGCCAATGCTTATTTTTTATAGCACCCATTAACCAAGCTCTCCGATAAATGAATAGAAGCACATTGTGTTGATATTTTTTCTTCTTTCGAATAGCGGCATCTTTTCATTCTTATGTTAATAATTCATATCCGATACAATCGAGCACAATCTTTCTTCACGCGATAGCTTTCGATTATCGGTCCGCTTCGTAGACTGGTGTGTGTCGTATTCCAACTTTACCACCAACTACTTGTTGAATGTAACGTTCAACGACGTGTTATATTAGTTGTAGGTAACTAGGTAACATTTCTTTCACGTCACAAATATGAAGTAGGTATTAATATAACTATTAGAATGAGATTTTTTTCCAGTTTGTGCTTAAAGTATTTTTAATATTTCATTTCTTTGAAGAGCCAGTAATTTCTTTACGTTGCATAAATCAGGATTATCCTACAAGACACGATGAAAAATTCTTGTCGTCCCATTTAAATTAGTTTTGGCTTAACTTCAGAATAAAATGTACTAAAATAGAAAAAGGTAATAAACAAATAAATTCTCCTGATCCAATTTTATTATGCACGTGTACGTATAGAGGGTTATAAATTTTTAAATCACTGACTTTAATATTATAACAATGAGTTGATGTATTCTTCGGGTTAACATATGTCAGAACAGAACTAGTAGTTAATATAAACCACTAATTGCTGTGAGCCGAGCCGCGAGTAGGTATCTACTGTTAGCGTAACAGGTTCGATCTACTCTATGATATTGGCTTACATGAACGCCAGTCCATGCCAGTTTTTTACAAATAATAATAGCCTTAGGATTACACGTACATACATATGTTTTAGTTATATTATGTTTGTTACATATACATATGCATATTTACTTTCTATACTTATTTAAAAGCTAGGCTGTTGCTAAGATGGATCCTAACAAAGTTTCACCCAATTAACATTAAGCAAGTAGGTATTCGAGATTGGATGAAACTGTAAATAGAATCTTTATGTATCCTTATTTATAGTCATTGCAATTTCTCTCTGCTCATACATAGTTGGAAAGCTTGATCATTTACAGATACTCATATCCAGTTATCATTGTTTTTGCAAAGTACTCTGAGCCTATTAAAAATCCCTTAATTAAGAAACTATGTCACAACACTGCTTCATCGCCATTTTGTGTAATTATAAAAACTATAGAGTCTTGCTGCGTTCCCATTGTTTGTGTAAAACAAGGATTGCTCGTGTGAGAAACATTCCTGTGGGCAGCGATCCGGCTCGAAGGCGCAAAGTTAAATTAATTGAGCAAGTAGGTGGCTCTGGCAGTATTAATCCGCTAGTCGTGTAGGATTGGGCCTCGGGAACGCAAGACGTGTTTAGAGTATAAATTCCGGTACGGAGTCGAGTCGCAGATCTATATTTAGTTACATAGTAAGGGCTCCCTTTGCCTTCAACACACGCCCTAACGCTCCGTCAACATTTTTTGCTCCAACATTTGGGACACTATAATGATATTCCGTTTATTACCCAGTGACGGCATCGGGTTCGTTGCCAGTATTTTGAGTCATTTTTTTGCGCCCGCATTCATACACATGTTAGTAAGGGTGTGCTACATTAGCATATCTTATTATACTGTTTTTCTTATCGTTTCGCTTTGAGGATTACTGGTTATAATGGTTATATTTGTTGCATAGTGAGGCATTGATTTGGGATCGATTACATACATTATGAGTTAACGTTGGATTTAATTTCAGGGATTCAAACTTAGTTTTTGCAGGATAAAATACTGTTATTCGTCACGAATCATTAATATGTAGTACCTATGACGAAATATATTATTTTACGTAGGAACTGCACAACTGCACCAATAATAATGACTCAAATGCACATTCCCTGTGCGAGACACTATCTTATCTGGAATGAAGCTTTCTTTTTGTTTTCTGGTAAATGATAAAGCTTTATCTGTTTGTTTTCTTTATCGATTTTAAGATAAAAACAAAGAAATTGTGGACATGTTTTCATGGAAAGAAGATAGCACTTTAGGGTTTACGTGACCCCTGACCGGATTTTTTTTACCCGATCTGTCTTGTGACACTGAGGGCTGTGTTTTTTATAGATTTCCATCTTCATCCGGATGCCGTTTCTTTTATATTTTTTTGGTTTTGTCACAAGTTATTTATAATCGAGATAAACATTTTGTCGATGGTCCTAAACCGTTTACAATGAAGCCCCTTTATGTCTAAATCGAAAAGTAAAAGTCTTTCTGCGTATGGAACTGAATAAAATGTATTTCAACTTATAGTAGGGAATTCTTCACTAGTCAACGGCAGGGGGTGTTAAATAAATATCGGTCGTTGTAGCCGGTCGTTCGGACTTCGTTAGCTGATGGAAGGAGGCAATCAGACCGCATTCATTTTCATTGCCTTTGAAAATGCTGTTGATTTTTTCCAGAAATTCTACTGCTTTACCAGCTCATTCACATAAAATTATATATAATGAATGGGAATCTATTAATGAAGTGTACTTCAGGTTCAGGAAACCTTAAGTACGTCAATGTGTTGGTGTAAAATCAAGACACACTTGAGGTAAATTAGTATACTTTATTGCACTTCAATAAGCTCTACTAATGGACGCGAATGTGCCTGTCCGACTTCAACTACCAGATTTGCCAAACTGAAGTCTTACATAGCCTTAAACTCTAAACAAAAGCTACCGCTTCCGATTCAATAAAAGCATTCGAAGTTTAAATCAATGGTTATTATCAGTTATTGTGTAACCGCGGGCTCCTGAGAGCGTTAATTGGAGGTTCATCAATCGAATTCTTGTGTGGTTATAGCGTTGCTATTAGACGCTTTGAGAGCACGCGTTTGAACGGAATTTGAGTAAGCATAGGGGAAACATGAATATGGTGGTAATAATTGTCGACATCCGATGTTCTAAATCTGCAATATTGCTTGTGTCCTTAATTTCATTGAAGATGGTTTCGGTTAAGTAATTGTGCTTAAAGTACTTAGAACTTTCGTCCCTATTGACATTATTAACGTGAAGGTGTGTTAGTAATTTTGTGGAGCATTCCATGAAAACATCAACTTTTTGTCCCTTACGAAATGCTATGGTAGCTACCCTAATAAAACTTATTAGCTGCTAAGAAACATTACCCATCTTAAAGCCAAGTTATAATATTACTATACCGACCGACATTTAGCTTTCTAATTTTACATGTCAAAGGTATTAAAAAGGTAGTGTGCCTTATATACGAAACGTTTTCATTGAATGCCCCTTGTAGGTAATCTTTCACGCGTAGGTGGGTATTTTTTTTATGCCGATAAAATGCAGAGCTCCCGGAGTATAAAGAAAACACGACTGGTACTAATTCTTAAATCACTTTGATCTTGGCAAAGGAAAGGGTTAAATTTGCCAAATTAATCTTAAACTTATTTGATAAGATAAGACGTAGCGTTCCCAAAATACTAGATATAGATAGAGTCCTGTTATAGCGTAACCCCTACGTTAGCCGTCCAGCCAGGTCACTTCCTGGCAGGACAATTAACGCGGATGACTGTGACGAATATTTGTAGTATGACGTTGTTGCTATGTGGGGTGACTTATTAACAATGAGCTTGCAAATGTAAATTCCTCCGTCAATTACTTGGTTTGGAGCCAAGGCACTAGCAACTCTTAATGATGCCATAGTCATCGTATGTGCACGTCGACTGCCATGAACAATTGGTAATAAAAAGGGTCTTATTGTCCAAGAAATAGAGTTTAAACTGCACAGTCAATGTTAGCATATGGTAGTGGTCCCTAAAGTTTTCAACAGATTGTCTGTAATGAAACGGGTTGAAATCTCGATGTAAACTTAGCAATGTGAAGCGTTGACGGAGTGTTGAGCCCTTTGCTGGGAATTAGCAGATTACTCGTGCAAACTTTTCGGCCGCAGTTTCCCGGCCGCCGCCGCCGCCGGCTTACTCGTTTAGCCACTCATTTACTAACTTTTCAACTGGTTTGTGATTAATCGCTTTATCTAAGTACTTAGCGTAATTTAAATTAAAGCAATATCGACTATTGCTTTAATTTAAATTACGCTGCGAAGTTTGGAAGTTTTATAATAGAACTGACTGTCGACATAGGTTAAGGTGTGGCGGAAGTGTGTATTGAGACAGATTTTCTTCTATCCCGTCCTATGCCAATGCCGCAATCAGTAACTTTAAGGGTAGGATGATTAATGTTTTACCTATCAAAATAGTCCTTGAGTGACATCCTAAAAATACATTTAATACGTTTGTATTCAGAAAAATCACGAATAATGATATTTCCGTTAAAGTTTTTTATGTATAAACATGTGTCTCTAAAAGTGCCACACAGGAGTAGCACGTGGTGCGCATAACATAGCTGATCGGAGCCTGACGCGCATACCGGTACGAAGTAATACGCCAGTATGTAAAGGCAATTATGCCAGATAACGAAATGCAGAGGCCATTATGATGTATGAAACTGTGACGACTCCCTACAGCTTCCCATTAGTCAGGGCTGTCGATGACAAACACATTATCGACTGTTCGGTTAGCTATGTGGTATGTAAAACATACCTACCTTCTCTTCCTCTTTATAAATGAAAATATTTTGTTTATTTATCCTTAGTGCGTACAACCACGGAGTAAGAGTTCTAAGTTGTAGACATAGTATGGAGAATGACCGCTCCTGAACGCCGCTACCTCTACCTACCGGAGTAAGAGCTCTAAGTTGTAGACATAGTATGGAGAATGACCGCTCCTGAACGCCGCTACCTCTACCTACCGGAGTAAGAGCTCTAAGTTGTAGACATAGTATGGAGAATGACCGCTCCTGAAGGCCGCTACCTCTACCTACCGGAGTAAGAGCTCTAAGTTGTAGACATAGTATGGAGAATGACCGCTCCTGAACGCCGCTACCTCTACCTACCGGAGTAAGAGCTCTAAGTTGTAGACATAGTATGGAGAATGACCGCTCCTGAAGGCCGCTACCTCTACCTACCGGAGTAAGAGCTCTAAGTTGTAGACATAGTATGGAGAATGACCGCTCCTGAACGCCGCTACCTCTACCTACCGGAGTAAGAGCCCTAAGTTGTAGACATAGTATAGAGAATGACCGCTCCTGAAGGCCGCTACCTCTACCTACCGGAGTAAGAGCTCTAAGTTGTAGACATAGTATGGAGAATGACCGCTCCTGAACGCCGCTACCTCTACCTACCGGAGTAAGAGCTCTAAGTTGTAGACATAGTATGGAGAATGACCGCTCCTGAACGCCGCTACCTCTACCTACCGGAGTAAGAGCTCTAAGTTGTAGACGTAGTATGGAGAATGACCGCTCCTGAACGCCGCTACCTCTACCTACCGGAGTAAGAGCTCTAAGTTGTAGACATAGTATGGAGAATGACCGCTCCTGAAGGCCGCTACCTCTACCTACCGGAGTAAGAGCTCTAAGTTGTAGACATAGTATGGAGAATGACCGCTCCTGAACGCCGCTACCTCTACCTACCGGAGTAAGAGCTCTAAGTTGTAGACATAGTATGGAGAATGACCGCTCCTGAACGCCGCTACCTCTACCTACCGGAGTAAGAGCTCTAAGTTGTAGACATAGTATGGAGAATGACCGCTCCTGAACACCGCTACCTCTACCTACCGGAGTAAGAGCTCTAAGTTGTAGACATAGTATGGAGAATGACCGCTCCTGAAGGCCGCTACCTAAGTTTCGGACGAGGCCTAATTTCATCTCGATAAGTTAAATCGTGGATATTGTAGCTTTTCATTTTTTAAAAGTGCTTAATAACCAAACGCGTGAGTCGTAATGTCGTGAAGCGTTAATGTTGCGTTCACTAATAGTGCCGCAGAAATGTTTGCTCGTAGAAAAATATGTGAGCCACGCCGTTCATTTCCGACCTTACCATAGCAAGCGCCCGACAACCCTAGTCACAGGTCGACGAGTCGCATGGAGATCGGAAGCCGATAGAGTCGTCACGCCGCAGTCGCACGCGTTACATTGTTTGTATTCACTCTGCTAGCCCAAACCGCTAGCCGGATATTAAACCGCTTCTAAAAAGCAGGTGCTTTGTCGTCCCTAAATTGGTGACCGGATCGGTAAACTAAGAATATTTGTAAGGTTTCATACCTCTGAAAGATGTAGCTGCGGAAACCTTTTCAACCCCAGACGCCATAAGGGTGCTATAAGTTTCATGCCTTGGGTGGGTCTTTGTACCTACGTGACCTTTGACATAGCATAGTGTCCTTTTCCTTATCAGTAACTAATTCACTTTATAAGCTACGTGGGTACGTGACGGCACGAATGGTCCCAGTTTATTTTTGGACATGGTTAATTCATTGCGGCTAGACTGTTTAAGTAAAAATGCGGTCCATGGGTCCAGTCACGCTATTTGTTTGACACACTGGCACAATTCCAGTATTCACGCGACAGTTTTCATAGTTAGCATTCTTATAATTAAAATACTTAACTAATGGTTAGCTATCGAAGGACATCTATGCTATATTATAAACCGATCACGGCGTAAAATAGATCTATGATATTACGATCACATAGGTGCTGAACGATCCTATAAAGAAATTGTTCCAAACTAAACTGTTCTCGCACATGTCAACCAAAATCTGTATTAAACCTTTTTTTACTTGACCTTGTGTCAATGCCTACTGAGTTTTATTTTGTTCTTATAGTCCGTCCCTACATGTAAACAACTGTATTATATTATTCATTGTAGGATTTGTAAGCTATATGTCCTATTAAATATTTAAGTAATTAATAAGACGAGTATGACTACCATTTAATAGAATTACGCATTATTCTGCGGTTACGATGGCTAAATAACAAATAGGTCGTATGTTACGTGTGTATACGTGTATAGCTAACATTGATTCAGTCCGTTCATATCGTATTATGAGGGAATCAGCAGAGCCAGCTTCCTGGCCGTAATACACGCATAATCGTGTGCGTTAACTCACCAACACGTCGAACCGGAATACAAATGAATCAGAAAGTACGTAGTTGAGTGAGGAAATTCCTTTTAGTACATTTGTACTCGTGCTAATATGCAGACTATTTCTCGTCGCGCAGGCTGTAAGTCATGGCTAGGATGTGCATATTAAAAAGCTTTCAAGGCTTAGGAGTTAAACTGCGTCACGCTCCACACATAATATGTACCTAATAACAAATAACCAATACAGTATGTAAACTAACAAAAAACATAATTATATATAAACCCGTGAAAGTTTAGATGAGAAACAAGGTTATGGTCGATAAATAACTTATTGAAATACAGTTTTAAAATTTGGTTAAAAATAATGATAGATCAATTAAAATTTTGTTACATCCTGTATTCATTGTTTACAATCCTATCGTCTGACAAGTCAAGGTCAACACCAAAACATCAAGAATCCGTTCAAGTAAACATTTCCGTGTACACTTACGGTTAAATACGACGTAGCTCTTCCACCGTACTTATGACGGATATGGATGTATGTTGATCTAATTTCAAGATTTACGAAGGCGTAGTAATTAAGTAGGTACATACATATCGATTGCAATAAGCGGAAACGTAGTAACCGGTAAAGAAAACAATGGCGGTTACTACGTTTCCGCTTTTTGCCATCGATATATAAATCAATATTTACGTAGGTATATAAATTTTTTGTCGTAAATATGCTACTTGATTACGTCCTTTTCATCAAGTATTTTTTACCTACAGTCCTCCCGGCAGTAACTTTTAAAGCCGCCTATTCATCAAAGCGCCTAATTGGACCCAATTACTGCTAATTAGGCTGCTTTTAATGAGATTCCATGCAAATTAAGATTCAAGGATATTCCACAGGTTTACTTAACCGATAATGCCGCGTATACTTGCAAGAAACATGCCCAACCACAGAACTTGAAGTATGAAGCTAAAGCCAAACATCCTTCATTATTTACCATTCCATTCTATATAGCACCCACGCTGCATTACAATGACGTCGTCGGCCCGCTTTGCTATATGTACATGATACGCCTCCTGGAATAACGATGCATGATAGTGAAAGATTAAGTTCGAAATAAGGTTTTTTTTAACCGTCGTCGGGACTTATAAATAAAGGTCGTTCTGCCGATAAATGTTTTCGATTAGGTATCTGTGGTTTCCGTCCCGGAATGCGCACGTAGGTAGTGAAAATGAAAGTAAGTTGGAGATGCATTTTCGCGCAGGCCCGCTAGCCCGCGCTTGAAGGATTTCGCCGAAGCGCAATGGAACGTGACGCTCGACATCCGATTTGCGCAAATTCCTTCACTGTGAATGCTACGAAATTTACACTAACAATCCGTGGCTTATAACGCTTTGGAAGCAGGAATAATTAACATCATTTCGCTCACTAAACACTAGAAACAGAAAGGTCTTTCAATGCGCATAGTACCTACCTACCTATTCACGCTGGACGCATTCGAACTAAAAGTTGTGAAGTTGTTATTGTACCTCTTCTAAAAGTGTAATTTTATTCCATTATGGCATATTTCTTCTTTTATTGCTAGAAGACTGGTTACAACCAGACTTATTTAAAGTTATTAACTAAATTTTCTAGTAATCAAGGACACCTTAATTGAATCCCGAAGTTGGGCGAACGTTACTGTCCCGACTTGGGCCTGGATCTTCAAATTAGATTACGATGGACTGAATACTCACTTGAGCCTAACTTTGTTAGGCTCTCTTGATTAGAACTCGTCATCAGCACCTACTTACATATTTCTAAAAAAACTTTATCATCTTATTAATCTTATTTATATTATACTCTGTTATTTAATTTTTCATTTCTTAGTTTAAGTAGTTTCGTTTTGTTCCTAAATAAATAACCGTACATTACACAACTAGGGTGGTAATACAAAGAAAGGCCGAGATCGCAGATGTTTGCGGCCCGAGCTGCAAGCGAGGGACGTAAATATGCGATCCAGGGCTTTCTTTATTACCTCCCGTGTTGTGTACATCATTTTATGTCGACACTTGTTTCCGTACGCGTAGCGTGCGGAAAAAGCCACTTTATGGCCAGGTGTGGCATAAACCACATTAAGTACATTTTGTTTAGTTATATGAGTATGACACACTTTGTGTAGGTACCCATTAAATTCATGAGCGTCTTAAAAGTAGCTATGTACTTTAAATCTCTATAATTTCCTCCTGAAAACCAGATATAAGTAGGTGACCTAGGGCCTAGGCTACTGTACTGTACAGGGTGTAGATAGGTTAAAAATGTATCACCCCATGCAGGTCGATCGTGTCTGCCTCGCCTACAGGCGACGGCGCGCCGTCGCGGCGCCGCCGACGCCGCATCAACCCCAATGCAATTTACAATTACTCATTTACCCCGCGTGGCTTACTCATTCAATATGAAATTGTTCAGTGTTTTTTTTTCTATAATCTGTTTAAGTTTGTTATGTGATCAGACAGTGTTTCTTTTACCAAGTATAACAGATTTGCAAGAAAATCAACATCATTGCTTTCGTTGAATGTTCCATCCCTGGATTTATATTTTTCGAACATGTAGTGACTTGTGCCCTCTACTGTATTCAATCACGGCCTCTTTGTCGTCTGATATCGTCCACCCAGCTTGGGTGCAGTCTACATCGTAAATAAGTCGTGGTAAAAGGAATATTTACATGCTTTTAATCGGGCTCTGTTTATCTCAAAGGATATGGAAATAGCAGGTAATTAAGATAATCGAAGGAGGACAGGGTTGTTGGCACAAGTCTCATGGTAATTCGCTCGGGTGCTCGGGGAATTGGAACAGTCGTCGACCTGGGGTTGGGGCCTTGACACAAGGCTGGAAGTCTTGTTGACACGCAACTGGCAACAACAGCTTAGCTGCTCCAAACTTCGAGCCTAATTTATAATGTCGTGATATAATCCTGGAGTTTTGAGACCGCGTCGTAACAATGGATTATAACTTTTGTGACAATGCGTCAGTAATTTTACGGATTAATAACAAAAACTAGTCTCCTACCT
The DNA here is from genome assembly GCA_947034925.1 of Eudemis profundana. Lineage (NCBI taxonomy): Eukaryota > Metazoa > Arthropoda > Insecta > Lepidoptera > Tortricidae > Eudemis > Eudemis profundana. The sequence goes on from OX344811.1 coordinate 11,457,430, forward strand.
GCGTATGAGACGCGCATTACCGACTATTGTTGTTAAAGGAAGCCATTCAAGTCTCTTGAATACGAGTAAGCGGTCAGGTAGCGTGTGTAAAATTCGATACGAGGCTTGACAGATTATCTCGGCTTAACATTCCGACGCGGCAATGTGGGTCCCAGGAATCGACGATATAGTACAAAGCTTTTTTGATGATAAAACGATTGTGCCCGCGTCCAATTCACCCAATAAAAAGCATGCGGGTGCGAACGAGTGACTGGCTAGGCACGGCGCATTCGACTCCGATGTCGCTGTAATTATTCGGAATTACGAAGCTTTAATGCATTAATGTCAGCATTGTGGGGCTTTCGGGGTTGCGTGTCCGGGGTGCCTGAAGGGACCGTGCATGTGCATTATTGATTATTGCCCCCTCGGTCCATTGATATTCACTTTATGCAATTAAACAATATTACAAAATGGAATACGTGTAAACAATAAAGACAACATTTGCCAACCCAGTCAAACGTGAGAGCAAGCTGGAACAGGGGTCAGGGTCATCAATTAGATTCTTCAGGGTGCGGTTTTTTAAATAAAATGACCACCGCGGTCCGTTTCTTAGTAAAGTAGTAGTACTTAAGGTCCGCATAAATAGGTCGGCGGTTCGGATCCGGACTGCTGTCCGCAATTTGGTGACCCCTGAGCTAGAACTATTCCTGAAAAGGAAATGGAGCTACCTCTCCGTTTTTACCCGTGCTTTTATTTTGAAACAAAAAATCACATGTGCGTCAATGCAGTTAAAATCATTTCTAGGTACGCTTAGGTAATTAAAGCTAAAACACAAGAAAGGATTTCTGCCTAAATAACAGCTACAAATCCCCGTAATACGATATCCAGCCGATTGGATCGTAAACACGCAAAACAAATTGGATTGGGAAAACCGAGGAGCAGGTACTTCGCTACATTGTACGTAGGAATTACTGGGTTCCTATGTGCTAAGGGATATTTTTGGCTTTGCTTAGAACGTGCATTTCCTTGTTGGGTAGGTATACGATGACTTAACTCCATTAACTGTTTTAAGGTTTACGAGCTAGCAGTAAAGGGCAATATTGCGGTGATAAAATTTATAAAAAGCGGACTCTAATTGTTTAAACAAGAGTAACTGGAGGCAGTAAAATTAATCGAATTTAAACGGAGCTCGTCTCGTAAGTGAGTTAGTAAATGCGAAACTATTATCTGAGATGCTAATTGCAGCCAGCTAACGATTACGGCTTACTTTACTGCAAAGAGCTGTTAGTCGGGTTTGCAATGGGAATGACACACTTTACCAACATTGGGCGTATCGCACTCGCAATGTTTATGTCCCTCATCCCAACCCTTTATCGTGAAGAGGAAATTATAATTCCGGATATCATCTACATCTACATATTTTATAAAATTAGTGCTCCAGTGGATCTCTATTTGTTCTCTGAAATCTGTCTTCCGTTCTGTGTTCGTACCTACGAGTCCACACAACCCTTCTCTTAACATAGTTTTACCTACACCGGTCTGCCTTTCCTGAAAAGCTTCCTTTTATGTTGACTATTACGAAAAATTATGTTAGATGTCTCATCGCTACTCCACTTCTGACTAACGGTTGCTAATTTATTAGGGTTCCGTACCAAAATGGTAAAAAAGGAACCCTTATGGTGCGACTCTGTCTGTCTGTCTGTCTGTCTGTCTGTCTGTCTGTCTGTCTGTCTGTCTGTCCGTCTGTCACAGCAAGATATCTCAGGATCTACTGGTGCTATCGACTTGAAATTTGGAATAGTGTTAAAAACCGCCAACCCGAGCCTATGGGACAGAAAAAAAGTCTTATACCTTTTTTACTTTTTTTTTAAAGGGGACCGAAATGGGACGTCGATAATCAAAAGTTAAGCGAATATATCGAGTGGGATATCAAATGAAAGGGCTTTATATGTAGATTCTAAAACCGTTTTTATATTTTTTCTTAGACATGTAGTTTTTAATTTAAGACAAAAAACGTTTAAAAAAATACCATTCCCCCCCTATTATCTCCGAAGTTACTGAGCAGAAAAATCTGTAATAATTACCAATTATTCATATTATCCTAAATATTACAGGAAAAATAAAACGGTTTTCCTAAATTGCAGCGTTTTTTAGAAATTCGCAAAAATCGTAAGACAACTTTATTTGCTCCTACTAAACTAACCGCGGCATATGTCGATGTATGGGGACAACAGTTTTACAAGAGCAAAGTTAAGTTTGTCCCACCATACAGTTTTTCTTGAATTATTCACGTATCTACTGACGAGTTTGTACGGAACCCTCGGTGCGCGAGTCCGACTCGCACTTGACCGGTTTTTTTAATATGCAGGTAGGAAATATGCTAATAATTATGGTTCGACAGACAGTTAATGCAGACATGTAAGTATGCGGGCATACCCTTACAAGTAGACACATTGCAATTGAAGACGTAACATGCATTTGTAGACTTGTGTACTAGTAGGCACCTATAAGTCATACAGACAACGCGACACCTCGATGTCGCAAGCCGAGGGGACAATCGCAAGTCGTATCGATTACCGACCGTCGGCGGCCACCGCGCGGTTTGTAACGCAGGGCACGCATCGCGCCAAACAATCTACAACGTGCATGACTGTTGTTACATATTTATTAATTAACACACCTATGTGATACCTGAAGGTTGAAGTATTACTTATCGTGATCAAAATAGCTGCACTCGTGGTTACTTTTATGTGTACCGAATCCCGAACTTTATTGATTGTAATACAGCCTTTTCCAACTATGTGTCTAAGTTTGATGAATAAGCTACCGTCAAAGAAAAATTGTATAACCCCTACTGCAACGTATTGCAATTTGTTTGCAATATGTTCCGCAACTGGTTCCCGGAAACAGTTATATGGTCTGCAACGGTGCTTCCGAAGTCGTGCGTATAAACTAAACATTCTCAATCTACGGCTATGACGCAGGCGGCGCTGATCTGGTTTTGTGATTATTTAAGTATATTACTATCTTTATAGCTCATTCGATCAAATATACACATCAAATCGAGCAGCGCCTCTGAAAAAAACTAGAACAGATTTTATTCGATGCGATTCACATTCGTCCTATAAGAGCAAAAGAATTTATGAATGTTTCATAAGTATTTCAGCGTCAGTCAGTATGTATGTGCAGTAGGAAAACTGTACCCATTATGAATAATAGGAGTAACTAGTAAACGATCTGAATCACTGGTAATACCTACAGTTTAAGTTAATACACAACATGACAATAGTAAGACGCAGTAGGCAGAGGGTCTCCATATTGATGTTGATTGATACGTCAGCGTTAAATATTTAAATGTGGGTATCTTTATGCCGCTTGTGCCTCTGGCATAATAACAAATGGCTGCCGCATTCCTTGCTCCACTCAGTTAATTACCAGTTTTATTAAATCGTTGCACGATAAAGTTAAACCGAGCGCCTCGTACGATTAAACAAACAGTGCTGCTGTGCATTACAGCGCATTACACGATGAGCAACACTCATTGTACGGCTGTTACTCGCTTTCGTTCCAGATAACTTGCGACAGAAGGGTTTCAAATGGTTAATGTTAAATGCAAGTTAGTAGCTATCAATTTATTATGCACTGACTCTTGAGCTTGCACCTGTGGGCTCTCATTTTCCTGAAAGTATTTTAGCACATTTTTATCAACACTTTAAAAGGCACAAAAACAGTCCTTTATTATAAATTTTTACAAGATGGGGGTAGAGCTAAAACAAAAATGTAATGGTGTGAAACAAATTTTGGACAGAGAGGGCAAGGCCCAAGGTTTTGTTTTGGTGTAGGTAGAAATTAATAACCCTTCTAAACTTGGCAGTATCGTCGCCCTAGATCGCGGGTACAAAAATGTAATCGTTTGAGACATAATGGGCTACTTACGTAGTAGGAAAGAATGGCATTGTTTTTGTTTCGGCGTACGACTACTTACCTATTACAGAACACAAATGGCGGCCCGGTCGCGTGTCATCCTGTGAGAGAAAAATTCACCCAATTTCAGATTCAGATCATTTATTTATTTCGACATTTATTTATTTTAACATGAAACATGGTGCAATATTACGATTAAGGAGGAACGTTAGAGAAAGTTACCAATTTTAGCCGCTCAGATGGCGTTGTACGTCGTTTGCGTAGTGTTTTTATTATTTTTAGCTAAACCCAACCAAATATTTACTATTTCTATGTCTTGGCGGAACCAGTAAAAAATGATGAGCTTAAATCGCAACCAATTTCAGCTCTACAGTCTTCTTGTGGACAATAAAACAGGTTTTTTAAAAATAATCGCAATTTTCCACATTCTCGCACACACGCGTACCCGTTGACAGTCATTAGTGTCAGTGACTGTCAATAATTATTATTATGACAGTATGACAGGTCATGTTTGTTTACATATTATTTTGGCGCCATTTTAATCTATTTGATAAAGATTTAGACGTTCAGGTGATGTTGAAATAAGAAGTTTTAGTTTCATACTACATATATTGTTAGGTATCCAATATATTTTTATATTTCTGATTTTTTGATTATCTGCACATGTTTGTTACTTCTTTCTTTGCAAATTGACCTCTCACATATGAATAGTTAGTTGTGCATGTAACTTACATGTAACTAGTATACTTACTGACCTAAGTTAGTATACTTTTATAGTATACTTACTTATTAGCCAAGCCAAGAAAAAAACATATTTTATATCGTATATTATTTATTTATTTTCATTGAGAATTGTCGCGTCAAACTTACTTACTCCAAAATGCTAAAATTCCACTACTTACAAGCAACTTTTGTGAATATCTTGCTACTCTGTCATACATTTAGGATCTGTTATTATTGCGCTGTAAAAAAAGTTTGATTCACGGGTTCGATAGAATATTATTCATAGACTTCGGTAGAATGCAAAGCCAAGCCTTTCAGCTGCCTCATATCGCTTCTTAATTCTTGAACGCGCTAGGTAGGCGATCTCCAGTCTGGCTGATTCCAGCCGAACATCTCCATGCACAGCTATAGCTTTTCATAGCAGGGGTGACGGCAACGAACTTCTGATGATGACGCAAATTAGGATTTACTTGGGTAATCCATCTGGTCTCGAGTGTGCGTACGTTTGTTTTCATTATTTTTAGTAAAATGGCAGTACGCTCCGGTGACTACTTCACATCAGGCAGGCTTACCACCCAAGTAGTATGCAAAATGTTGCTCAAGGAAATATTTAACTAACTGTTTTCTATTCAAATAATAAAATAAAATTAATAACAAGGAATATCTTTGCTATTGTATGAAAAATGTTGACAACTTCAAATGTAAATGTGACTGTTGTAGGCAACATATTTTTTTAATCGAGCATGGGAGTGCAGTAATGAAAAAGGTTTTTTTCAAACGATACATTTATGGTCAATGATAGCAAACTCTTTTAGCTTTTAAAACTAATGGACTGCATCGAAAAATCCAATATTTTTTACTAAGAATAAGAGCTCGTATTTATATCCGTACTCAAGTATTTGTAAAATTTTTATCTTTACGATAAAAACAGTTACAATGCAATACCACCTCCTTCTTGAACTCAGTTTAGGAAATGAAATTTGTTGATGGAGATAAACTTCGACACCGGCTGACAGCACTTTATTTTTTAATTTTTATTAGCTTAGCGGCCAGAAGTTTTAGGAGTAGGTTTTAATCAATCTAGGCATTCTTTTGACACCCAGAATCAGCTGTTGTTGATAAATGATAAATGCCGCCCTTTTGTTTACACCGACACGATACTCTACACTCACACAAACAACGGTTTGATAAAAAAATTATTAGTTTTCAAATGGATTTATTTAGAATATTTCTCATTTTTTCGGTATTTTTTTCTTATTGGCGGAATCAGAAGGAAAAGTACTATCGAACTAATAATGTTTCAAGTACAGAAAATGATCACGGCTGGAGAAAAACGGGACTGAAATTTGTATGAAAATTCTCTAAAACGTTCAACCTTAATCAATTAATATTATTATGTCGAATTACAAGTAGGTATGTCACACGTCACAGAGTGCACATGGGAATGAAAACAAGAAAAGTGAAGTCGTAGACCAGTTTTTCCAACACTAGCTAACGTTCTGTTTCTATTGTTCCAGTGGGCTGAATTTCCAAGATCTGATCGTGCGGCAAGGCGCTATCGACTCCCCGCCAAAGACCCCGTTCATCCTGGGCTTCGAGTGCGCGGGAGAGATTGAACAGGTCGGCGAGGGAGTCACCAACTTCAAGGTGAGAATTGAGTTATCATTCTCTTTTGTTTAGTACCTATCCGTCATAAGGTACCTACCTAGGCCATCATAATGACAGGCATCGCTTCAGTATTCGTTTTTGATGCGTGACTTCCTTAGAACTTCAAGCAGCGTAGGGAAAGCTTAAAAAGTTTATTTTAGTCTGCTAAAAAGGAAAAAAGGTGATGGAACTAAGTCATGTGTCACATTTTTCTTAACGGTTTTGGAAACTGTTGTAATAGGAGAAAATTAGGGATTAATATTTATGCATTTTATGCGAACGAGCGAACGATCCGTAAGTAAGCTACTTAAGTTAGGTACAGCTTCAGATCCTTCTTGCTATAAGTTGGTATGGACGTGTTTGGGTGTATTTTACTTATACATAAAAGGCGAACTGGTTTGAGGCGTTTCTTACGCTGGTAACTTACAATAAGGGCTCAATCCTAATGCATGTTTAATACGAGGGGTAAAAAATACTGAGTGTAAATACATTTACACACTCACATTAGCGTCAAACAAATTACCACACCCATTTGTGTCGCCGTAGTCGGCTAATAAAAATGACTTGAGTAAGCAGATTAAACCATGTTATTAACCTACTTTAGGCTCAGTAAATATCTCCTCAATAAATTTAATTTCAATTAACCAACGAACACTTACCAAGGTAAGCAAATAGACGAAAGCAAATAACACGTTTCCATTATAAATATGTACATACACATGATCAATGTCCAGCGTTTGCTACGCATCGGGGACTGCACTTGCATATTTTAAACCGGTGATAAATCAATAAGCATACCTATTTGCCACCTAATTAGTTGTTGTAGTTAAACATAACCATAATTCTTTATTACATTCTTGCGGTGTCCCATATGTACCTACACCTCGCTTTAAAGTAACTAAACGTTTCTAACTCATTTGTTGTCTGTTCGTTGTGTCATATAAGCTACATACACTAATGTAATGACTAATGAAATATATATTTTTTAGCTACCACTGTACTATGGGGCATCCATCATACAAAGGAAATCACGTCATGAATGAATTGCAAACCCACTGATAAATAACTTGATTTGGGTTTCTCTTTTGAAATATTGGAGCGATAATTTGTAACAGTAAAACTAAAGTACGTAATTGGGAAAATAACAGGATGGCAGTAGATTAATATCAATTTTACCGGGCAGCGGACATGGATATCAATCAATTAAAGCGTATATTTTAAGATCTTATCTGTACTTGGCAGTAAAACCGTATATTTAACGCTAACACGTTATAAAGTCAACACCAGGAGTTATTCTAAACATCAGTACTTAATGACTTATGTTTTACGTAATTTTAATTTGGTGGGACGTGGCTACTTAGGACTTAAATGTATGGAATCTTACGAAGCATACTCAAAAGAGAAGTATATTTTTTGCAGAAATCATAAATTTGGTAGCATTTTCAGTGGACAGTGCGGCTTTACCTATAGTGCAGACGGAGTCTCATACGGTTACAGTAGCAAAGCGCCACTAATAGCTCCTTTTGCCTACTAGAGGGCGCCAGGGTATCGATTGCACTCTGGCGCTACTGGGCTAGAGCCGCCTCTGGTCTTGGTGGACATTATCATCAATTTGTGACCTTTTCTCCAGGTCGGCGACCAAGTGGTGGCCCTGCCGGAGTACAAAGCCTGGGCCGAGCTGGTGTCGGTCCCCGCGCAGTACGTGTACGTGCTGCCCACGGGCATGAGCCCGCTCGACGCGGTCGCCGTAACCACCAACTACGTCGTGGCATATCTGCTCCTCTTCGAGATGGCTAACCTCGCGCCCGGCAAGAGCCTGCTGGTCCACTCCGCTGGCGGTGGCGTGGTGAGTCCTCAAGTTGTTTTTACCTGTTTAAGATTTTACACGAACAATTTTCATTGTATTATGACAGCTATCAGTTACTATTAGGTACATTCGTTACTTTGGAATTTGAGAGAGTTAGTCGTGAGTATAGCCGTACTTAATAATAATAAATGCGAAAGTAACTCTGTCTGTTTGTTTGTCTGTCTGTTACTTTTTCATGCTTAAACCGCAGGATCGATTTTGATAAAATTTGGTACGTAGATAGTTTGAGATCCGAGAATGGGCATAGAATAAGTACTTTTTCCCAGAAGAGGGGGAAATGGGGCTAAAGTGTATATGGGAGTGCGACAAAATTAAAACTACGCCTACGGGAATCTAATAGCAAACCTCCCTTAGGACGGTGAGGTCTACGTGGACGGAGTCGCTGGCAAAAGCTAGTTATCAATTGTCAATATATTTCCAGATTCATGGACGCTCTCACTTGTGACACGTTTACTTAGATTGCCGGATTGACTAACATCCAGCTGTCGTGCTTTTGCAATCAAGAGCAACTAGTGCAGCACTGTTACTCCGAGAGGATTGGTTTTAATTTTAGTCAAGTTCCTCAACTTTCATTTCCGTTCTTTTTACAAAAACTAAATTAAGTACAAAAAGTTCTCTTCACTCAATTCAGTGGTACTTTAAAAGCTACCTTGCAGTTCATAAACAAATGTTAAACCTTACTCTTGACAAATGGAAAATAGAGATAAAAAGATCCTCATCAAATATGTTTTTGTTACGCCTTCAAAGCTCGGGAGCTACTTACATTTTAAATCTTCCAGGAATTGTCGGCTCGCGTATGTGAACTTCATAATAGCCGTGCAAACAATTCAACTAGGTCTCTAATTGCTGCTCTGAATTAGGTGAAAAAAACCGTTGCTTGCTTAGGAATCTCGTCGCTTCCGCCCGTGACGTCACACAACCCTTCACGTCAATGACCTTTGCGTCTGCAAAAGGCTAACTTTGGGTTGGGTCTGATCAATTACTATGTATGTCTGTTCAATAAAGCCGAGAGGTATCAATTTTAAACCAACGGGCAATACACATTAATAGGTTTACAAAGGGTGATGCCGTAGAAACTTCTTTGCTTCTCCCGTAATGGTGTCCCCTGCCGGTCGCATATTATGAACCACTTTATATCGAAGTGTCAATTACGCCGTGATTCGATTAGGCTGAACATGAGAATTCAATTGCGAACATTGCGGAACGCTCTCACCCGTATGACTCGAGGACCTTGCGGTACATTTGACTACGCATTTTCTCGCACAGATTTTTGTACATTTTTCTTTTGCCAAGAAATATTTTTTGCTTGTCATTCAGTTACTTAATTAGATTAAAAATTTAGCGGTTTCGGAACTGATTGAAAATTGTACCTAGTCTATATTAGATTTTAGAAAATACCGAAAATCGACGTAGCACAATCGCAATAAAGGGATAAGTCGCTTAAATATTTCTCTCTTTTCGGAAAAGCTGGCAGCACGTAGTGGCAGTATTCGTACGTATGGTGAGACATTTTTGTGAGCCCCATAAATTCAAACAATGGCAAGAAATTGAGCTGCCTAGTCTAAAAATATGTACTGTGTGGAATCTTATTCCCCAGACATAAGTTCCGAAATGTGTAAAGAGTAAAAGATGTGACTGTATGAAAGTATAGTTCGTGCAAACCATTACCGGACTACTCTGACTGAACATGAACCGTTTCGCATAGATATGAATGGGAACAAACGCGGGCACGAAACAAAGCAACAGTACCAGTGCGGGCAGTGCCAGTCCGTAGCAAAATATTTCATGGGACCTCATTGAGGTTTGACCTAAGATCTCTAACAAGTTCAGAAGAAGTGGAGATTTAGTTTGACGACAACTGCAAATTAACATTCTCTCGACAGGGTCAAGCAGTAGCCCAGCTGGCAAAAACTGTGGACAATGTGACTGTGTTCGGAGTCTGCTCTAAGACCAAGCACGAAGCGCTGAAGGCAAACAACAACAACATCGATCACCTGCTTGAGCGTGGCAGCGACTACACCAGCGAAGTCAGAAAGTGAGTATTGTGGGCTGCTTTTCAGAAACTGTTACTAGTCTTGTAATACAGGTAGGTCCCCATGACGAGTAGTAAATAATCTAATAAGTTTTGATAGACGTTCGCCCCTACATCAGCTTACAACCAGTGATTGATAGCTTTACTACTCGGCTGGCAGGTAACCTCCTCGTAACTCATGTGGTGTCTTTTAGAAACCAGATTTAAAAAATGTGGCGCTACAATAACTAAATGCTTTTATTAAAGCTGTTGCCGAAATACGAGTAAATTACATAACTACCTACGACTAGTTCAAAACGTTGATTCAGTGACCAATGCTTAATATTGTTGAAACTTTTTTGCTATTTCGTACAGTAAACGTATGGATGGTTTCACCCTTTCATAACGCATTAACATTGTATTAAAATTTCTGAATCACGTGTGCGTTTGAGTGGATTGCGCGGTGAATTCTAAAAGTGAAGGGATAATATCACGAGGCGCTAAAAATAATAACCAGCTCAGCGGCCCTTCATCTCCCTAATCCCTTGTTTGTGTTAACGCGACGGGAATTTACGCAGGCTAACGTCCCGCGCATCGTTCGCTGTTCCGATAGCGTTTTAAATCTCATTAAACCGATGTTTGTTAATAGGTATACCTATGCAAGTTTATGTTAAAAGGTATTTCTATGTCAATATTCTAGGATAGTTGTGTTTTGATTTATCATTTAATTGTGTTGTGATCACGTTGATCGTATGTCAGATTAGAAGAGGTATTGGGTTAGAATTGTCTTGCAATATTTTGAACTGGAATATAAATCAAAAGCCGGCAATAAATCGTAAAACAAAATATTTAGGTAAATTATTTGTGTACATTTAAATTGAATTCATGTGCATTTCGAGAAACATCATGCGGTTTGATGGATTCATCTTTGCTATAGAATGGCATCCTGGGCTAGGTGCATATCAAAGATCTAAGCTCGACGTGTGTGTGTGAGTGTGACTCGGTTACCGCTTCCGAGCTAATAAGCCGAATTGTTCTCGATCTCAGGCTTTGTTAATTGGTGTTTATTACAGTTACATATTTCAAGCGCAGCCCGGCTCGTGTGTCGAGTATCACCAATTTATGTTGACCCCCTCTTCCTAGACGCCTCATACAATCGGGTAGCAGGGAGGACGAACGCACCGTAAAGTCAAGGTCCTATCAAATTGGACTTACTACACGTTAATTGTTCTGTTTATAACCCGCTCCTTAGGGCAGCTGCTTCATAACAACCGCGGCATTTAATTCTCGTAAATAGAAAAAGATATTTTTACATCTGGTGAGCTCTTTAAAGCGTAAACAAGCCGTACCACACGAGTTCAATGGATGTAAATAAACGGAGGATATCTACTACCTTCGCCTGCTGGCCGAAGAGGAAAATGGATATTGCTGTAGCCAGTTATTTGAGCTCGAGCATTAATATTCGTAATGGCTGCTTTCACTCGTAGTCGGGATCGTAATGGTGTTTCAGACTAGATATGAAAGAGTGCATATCGTACCTTTAAAACTACTTTATGGTGCATTAAATCGCAAATCAAATCTCTCTCATTTTAATCGCAATGCAACTCATATCCTTTAGTAGAAAGTAAAGAAAGTTGCATACAGCGTAGGTCTCTGTCGAGTCGCGATTAAAAAATCGTTTCATGAAATAGTTGAAAAATTACCTACATAACGTGTGGCTAACTCCCGAATTTTCCTTTTTCAGCAGTTCTATTCTAAAAAGCGAAAGAATCATCTACCTATTTGCAATTTCCTCTCTTTGTTTATTTTTTTTCTATATGAGATTCCCAACTTTCAAACAATCTTAATCCAGAATGTTCTTAATCCAAAGTTTCGTTCGTTTTCTAAAGACCTTCACAAACTATCACATCGTTACCATATAGGTAGGTAGTTAAATTGTCAACTGAACTTCGTACAACTCGCGATCATGATTCGAAGACAAACTTGAAAGCCCGATACGTACGATTATACGATTTCTTACAAATATTGAAACAGCGCCATTTCTCAGAAGACTCATGGGACTAGCATTGATGGTATTTTTGCTCCAGGATCACCCCCGACGGCGTGGACATCGTGCTGGACTGCCTGTGCGGCGAGGAGTGCAACCGCGGGTACTCGCTGCTCAAGCCCATGGGCCGGTACATCCTCTACGGTAACAACACCCCTCAGCATCCATATTCTAAATTTAACTACGAGCAATACTTTACTACTGAAACTTCCTAGCTTCATTGACTTTCACTTCGAGCTTTATCCCGACAATGTTTCTCTAATCTCCATATTTCTATTTTAAGAACTTCACTATCTCGTAAGTGACAAATCTTTGGTAACTCCGTGAATGTCTGTACTTCTGTAGTACTTAATCTTAATGTTGATAGCATTTTTTTTATTTATACGCGGCACGACAAATGATACTGCTTTTATACGTGTCAAGTCAATCGTCTAGCTTTGGATTGTCATAATTTTTAGAATCGCGTGATACTCATAATGGTATAATTTATTATTACTTGGTAGTTAAGGTTCTAAGGACCTGAGATAAAGATCTATTAAAAAAGTACCTTGTTTCGTCAAAAAAGAAAACACTGACTCTCATTTTACGGGCTTAAAATGTTTAAAATATAAATGTCCTAACGGAATTTTTAATCTCAGGATCGTCCAACATCGTGACCGGCGAGACGAAGAGCTTCTTCAGCGCCGCGCGTGCCGTGAGTACCACAATCCGCTACTATCTGATATTTACCGCAAACACGAACAAAATACACAGCGCCCTCCTGTCAAATCAGTGCGTTAAGTCGAAATTTTTTGTGACTACACTAAAATACGTTGATGAATGAAGTTTTTCCCGAACAGTAGGACTCCAGGCTCCAGGTTCTTAAATAAGTGAATATTAAATGCTTAGTTTTCGAAACATTTCTTAAATATACCTAATGTTTTTTAAGTCACGTTCTTGTCACCCTTGTTTTTGGCTGTGTCACCATAAAAGGGACTTATATAACCCAGGACTTATTATTATTTATTATTATTATTAAAAAAAAAAACTAAACCAATAGAAAAACTTATGCATCTGTTTTAGAGAACGAATGCGAAGTGTGTGTGTATGTGAAGGAAATTGTTTTGGGAATCAGGTGTAGTTTGAGAACGAACGACACGAGCGGCTGATGATTTAATAACACAAAAGGGATTCATAGACTCCAAACTCCAAAGGGTACCGATATGAAGTGCCACGCTACTGTTTGTCGCCGATATATCATGTCAAAAAGTGGAGTCAAGTAGTCTCGTTATCGCCATATAAAAAATGAAAGAAGCCCACTTTAGGTTACACTAAAAAATCGCATTAGGTACCTATGGTGAATGAACTGAAACCGATAAAGCGAACATTATCTAATAAAAGTTCGGGTACTGATCTATACTTATACTGTGTAAAGTTACTTAGATACTTCTCGAAGTGTAAGTTATCTCGTAACATTCGAAGTTAATTCAAAGGGTTCGTAAAGATCGGAAGTTAGGGCCGCGAGTCATTACCCGTGACCATGTAACGTAAGAAACTTATTTAGGACGACTTAGAATTTATGTATCGAATTTACGGTAACTCTATTGGGAGTTTGGGAGTATAAATGAGCTTTTACGTATTTTTCTCGTAAATATTTTATTTCACGTAAGTTATTTTTATATTAAACATGGATACCTACATTTTGACTCTGCACTTGAGAATCAGACCTAGGTGTCTCTCAAATTATATAAATTGATAGGTAAATAATATCTCAACAAAGAAAAGAAAATGAATGCTTTGAGTGATTTTTTACGAACCGTTTTATTGAAAGTTTAAAAAATCACGTGCAAGTGCCAAAAAAATCTTTTGAGTAAGTAGTTCTATATGTATCGCACAAATGATCATTTCAGTGCCATCATGAAAGGTCGTCTTATAAGCTTATAACATAAAGATACCGAGTTAGTACCAAACAACGTATAGATGATATTTGTATACGGTGTGTACAGCCAGCATTGAACCGCTCGAGCCCTGTTATTATCAGTCGTCGGTGCGAGGGTCAGACTAAAATAAAATTAGATATCTTTGTACCTCGCCCATTAAAATTCCGCGTTCTATTGCTTAGCCTCCGATATTATCAAACGCGCTGGTTGCGTGGTTCTGTGTACTTTCTATGTGGAATATAAATGTCCATAAACCAGGTTCCTTGCGGTGGCAACTGTTAAGAGCTTTTCGCGATAGGGCAGTCGATAAGAGCTCGTCGTAATATTTCTCAAACTTGTACTTTCCAGTGAGCAGTATTTTGTCCGTATGGATAATTATACACTTTATTATAATGCTTATATGGTAGTTCAGTGGGCATCACGAGTTCTGTAGGGTAGGGTTCATAATCGCCGCTACTCCAAGGAGAAATAGGGGGATAAAAATCAATGTGAAACCAGTCGGACAAAAATTGGTTTAATTTGTCCTGTAACCCTTTGGCCCAATTTCTCGCATTTAACAAGCTTGCAAAGGGGACTTTGATGTTTAATTTTGCCAATTCATAAAATTAATCCTTGGTGCAGCGTCATTTTAAGTTAATGGAGGGGTTTAATTTAGCGAGTCAGGTGCGGTCGAATTGAAGTCGAAAAAGGCTATGTTTAAAGTAAAACTTTCTGTTCAGATATTAGACCGAATGCTCATTAAATCTTTAGAATTATAGTGACCTATCTCAGATAGCTATCAGATAGGCTATCTGTCTATTGCAAGTTTTTGGAAAACATTCGATATTCAAGGTCTTTTTATGGCTTCAAGATAAAATTCTAGAATTTTTGGATTAGGTCACTATAAATCTAAAGTTGCTTTATGTCTAAAAATACAAGTTGACATTGCGCTGCTGATGCATTGTGCATATATGATATATGATAACGAAGTACGCATTTACCCCACAGTGGTGGCAAGTGGACAAGGTGTCCCCAATCAAGCTGTTCGACGAGAACAAGAGTCTGGCGGGGCTCAACCTGCGGCACCTGCTGTTCCAACACGGCCGCGCCGAGTACGTGCGCCGCGCCGTCGATGCCGTCTTCCAGCTCTGGCTCGACGGCAAGGTCAAGCCGCTCGTCGACTCCACCTGGGCGCTTGAGGACGTAAGTTCACCTTTCTAAGTTCACGGTTTCGGAATTCGGAAGATAGCTACTTCTCCTCTTGATCCTCTTCTGAATATGTGCGCTGCGCCGTCGACGCCGTCTTTCAACTCAGGCGCAAAAGCTGGAAGTCGGAGCTAAGCTGTCTGGCTGCAAGGTGAAGCGGCTCGTCGACTACCTGAGCACTCGAGGACGTAAGAGGACGACCCTGGTCCTTCTGCTATAGAAACATAGCTAAACTGTACTATACATTAGGTCTCAGATAAGAGGCGAAGTGGATACACAAGTTACTTTACCACGATTTGATAAAAATCTTCTATGAATGTATTATCACAGAGTGAGGGACTCAGCTCTGTTCTATGGCTTTTTGTCTTCATCGACCATTTATTCCTATTCAGTTTTTTTCATATTACCTTAGTGCTGCATAAATGCCTAAATCTGTGTCACTAGCATTTCTGGTTCATCCGGATTAGAGTTGCTTTTTAATAGGTTCACGAGGTTACTTACAATAAAAACCATTGCGCAGGTTGGTGAAGCGATGCAGAAGATGCACGACCGCAAGAACATCGGCAAGCTCGTCCTCGACCCGTCGTTGGAGCCGAAACCGAAGCCCGCCACCCCGGCCAAGGGCAAGTCCGGCAAGGAGAAGAAACCCGCCAAGGAGAGCTCGGAGGAGAAGAAAGACAAGGACAAGGAAGAAGAGAAGAAGTCCGCCGAGAACGGAGACAAGAACGGTGAGAAAGAGGACGAGCCGCTCACTAACGGTAACAGCGACGAAGGTCAGTCCCGATCCATTGTGACCGAGCATGCGTAATGCGTAGAGGCTTCGCATCGTACGTATAGTATTTTATGCGTTTTTTGTTTACGCTTATATTCTAAGTATTATATCTACGCACGCACTGGCTAAACGCGCGTCGCATCCCTCAGGGAACTCTTAGGCCCTAGTTACACTAGGGGAGTTACAAGAATGCGAGCAATTGGCTAAGAATCTCTTAGTTTCAAGTGATCCGTACAAAATTAAGTATAAAAAAATGTGTGCTAAAAAAATTTGCGAACGCTCCGGAAAGGAAACTGCGGTTCGTATCTGAAAAACTCTTCGCGTATAATTATACTCCGTTGTTTTTTTCAATGTGGAAATTTGGTAAACAAAAGAATCAGTGGTCGTCAACATGTGTATTTATCAATGAACAATTTAAAAGTACTTGATATTTATTAAGTCGTTTTCTTGTCCTATAATAATTTATTAGTGGTCACTTAGTAGGCCAAGCCAAGATATAATAATATAATGTATACTTTAATAGTACATTGTGTATCAAGGGCTGTAAGTAAGGAATTACAAACGAGTGTTTGTTACAAGGCCGAGGCGAAGCCGAGGGCTTTAATTACACGAGTTTGTAATTTCGCCCGTGGCACACACAATGTTTTTCATCACACTTGTGAGGAAATCTGATTAAAATAACCTTACTTAACCCATGGATGTATAAAATAGAAGGATACCGCGCGGTCTAAGACGCGGGTGAAGCCAAGCAATGGCCGCCGAAGTGAGCATGTGTGCGTTGACGGCCCAATGGCAGCCGGCCGGCCCATTATGCTGGTTGATGTGTGCGTGCGTGCCATTGGGCCGTCAACGCACACATGCTCACTTCGGCGGCCATTGCTTGGCTTCACCCGCGTCTTAGACCGCGCGGTATCCTTCTATTTTATACATCCATGACTTAACCTAAATAAAATTGTACTGTGTAACTGACAGTGACATTAGTGACATATATCAAGACGACAAGTCACGTTCGGAAACCATAGCGGTAAAGACTTAAAATGATTGAATTTATATTTGCATAATACTGAAATACACTATTTAAACATTTAATTAATGTGATGAAAAATATTTTCAACACACTTGCTCATAAAGTTAGTAAGGCTCTAATTTCATTATTGTTACGCGCGGAACGCCGCTTATTACACACGCGTGCTTTTTGCTTTGATAAATCACAAAATAAATACTAAAACAGAAGTTCTAAATGATAAGTATAAATATTTATTCGCGACTGTATTGAAAAACTGATCATAACGAGTTTAAAAACCTGACCATTGCTTCAAAACCTCTGCCTCTTTGGGTGTTTTATTGTGCAACATTTTTTACCAATGATTACAATAATGGCCAAAAATATGAATTTGATTTTTTCTTACAGAATAATGTAAGTAAAATAAAAGACATTGCTATTTTTTGATTTGTTAGCTATGTATATACCTAGTTTACCTACATAAAAATCAAGTATTAACTATCGAATGAAATTAATTACACAATGTTACCGCGCAATGTATGATAAAAAACCTCAAGTTGACAAACGTCAGGTTTGTTTACCAAATTTCCACATTGAAAAAAAAACGGAGTATAAGTTTTCAAGTAAACATTCTAGTACAATATATTCTATTCCTACGAGCTCAAGGAAGAGACCTATCGCTTTTATAAAATATGCATCGAAAATGATATCGCTATTATACGAAAAATTCGCCTGCGGGCGATTTAAAGGACCATGGGCAACTTTGTATCGGAAGTGGACCCAAAACCAACAGACCTGAGAGTTATGTCATTAAAAAGGTCTTTACGTGTTCTTCATTTCATTATATGGGCACCAAGTTCAATTCCATTGCAGAACTGAGATATTCATATTTTAGTATCTAGGAGAAACGCCTACGCCTACGCTAGTTGACGCGGGTGCACGGAGCGGGCGCACGCGGCTGGCGGGCAAAAATATGGCACCCGCGCCCGCTTCACTTAGCGCTGCTCATACAATTTTGAATTTGAATATATCAGTTTTGCAATGGAATTGAACTTGGTGCCCATATAATGAAATGAAATCCATGTCAAGACCTTTTTAATGATATAACTCTCAGCTCTGTTGGTTTTGGGTCCATTTTGACGCATGGTCCTTTGATATAACGGTTAAGACTCACCAAAGATCATCAAGATTTATCAATCTAGGTTTCTAGTTTTTTTTTAAACTAGGTTTTGTTATTAAAATTAAATTAATTATGCTTATATTTAGAAAAAACATTAGTTTTAGCAACATGCATTTGTTTTAATTTTAGACGCTTAAGTAGTTTTTGCAATGATCATTGATTATATTATTTTATTAGTATAATGAATACGAAAAAGGGGCCACATTCTTTAGACTCTATTTATTGGTCGACATGACTGGGTCTATCCAATACGTCGACCTTAGTCACGAGAGCTGCCTGTCCATGAATAGGCTAGACGACTAAAAAAAACTGTTAGTCCGTCAGTTAGATTATTTAAAAAATATTGTACACGTTTTTTTTTCTTTTGTTTGACAAACAAAAAATGACGAGGATACAGTGCTGAGAAGTTTCGAGTAACGTCACTCTTTAGTACAATTTTCACCTAGGAATGACGTTACAAGCCGCCACCTCGGAAGTTTGATGATCTATACCTTTTTCGATTTTTAATAATTTGATAAACCAAAAATTATGTGTCCCATGTTTTTCCATAATCTAACTGACGGACTAAAAAGAATAGTCAATATATTTTTAACACAGTCGTCATCCTTATTGAAACGAACATTTTAAGAAATACTCAATCCTAAGCAAGTGAGTGTGAGAAGTGCTTTTATATTTAATTTGTCTTCAATTTCACGGTAATTTAATTATTAGCTGGGTAGTATCTTAAATAATTAAGTAGGTACCTTTTATATTATTAGAGCGGACTTAGTTCTAATATCACTAGTAGATAGATTCATAGATGCTTATATGTATATTTCTTTTAGCTTATTATCTAAAAACAATAAGCTCGTAACAAGCGTCAACGGGGCTCATACATCAAGGGGTAAATGATATGAAGTCATTTGTTACTAAACATTTCGCCCACAGACAGCTTCCTGGGTGGTAACTCGTTAAGAGCAAATCGATAGTACTTGTAATTGTATGACCTACTAGGCGAGCGCAACTGGATATGATGCGTTGCGTACGGATTATATTTTATTTTTGAGAATAAACTATCGCATACAATAGTACTCAAATTGTATACTATTAGTACCTAGCATAGAATAATTATGCCTACTTCTTCGCATTATCCTAATATACGAAGTTCAAACTGGTCCGTATAGAATGTACCCGTTCTGTACCGACCAGCAGCCAAAAATGCAAATTCAAGTAACATGCGTCGATGTAAAAATTGTTCTCAAAATGTACCTTCAGGTTTTAATACAACACTTAAAAAAAAGATCCAGTCGTTGTTGATTCTCATTTCAAGTTGTCTTTCTCATTTCAAAGTTCAAAGCTCTGTAACGATACAGAGCTTTGAACTTTGAATCGGCTTTACTGCTCGATCCGTTTAGGTAAAAAAAATTAAATTTTTTTTTACTAATTCGGTACTAATTGAATGCTAAATTTTTCTACCGAGAATAATTCAAAAACACAAATTTAAGCTCCATGTTCAGCACGGAACGACCGACCAACTTGAAATGAGAATCAACAACGACTGGATCCTTTTTAGGGTTCCGTAGCCAAAATGGCAAAAACGGAACCCTTATAGTTTCGTCATGTCCGTCCGTCTGTCTGTCTGTCTGTCTGTCTGTCTGTCTGTCTGTCTGTCTGTCCGTATGTCACAGGCATTTTACTCAGAAACTACATGATGGATTTTGATGAAATTTGGAATATAGGTGTGTTTTATGAGCCGCTACTTAGTTTGGTATATAAATAATTAAAATAAATATTTTTAGGGGGGGCACTCCATACATGTTAAAGACAGTAAAAAAATGTTTTTTCAGCAAATATCAACGTGTGGTACATAGTTCGACAGCTCTTTAAAAAACACTATAACGTTCCTAAGTAATGTTTTTGATTAAGTGAATGTATTTGGAAATAATCGCTCCGAAAGTTGTGTAAATTGTGTCCCCCCCCCCTCTATTTTCCAAACCGTGCGTCCGAAAAATATGAAAAAAATCACGAAGGTAACGCTTAATTAATACTTTCAACGAAAATTATTTTCAACAAGATCGAATGTACCGTTTTTGAGTTATTGCCGATAAACTGCGCTTCTCAACAAAAGGACGTAATTGCTATGAAGATACGCTCTTTTGTTGTTGTACTTTTTTTATCTTATAGTTACGGCTATGGAACCCTACACTGAGCATGGTCCGACATGCTCTTGGCCAGTTATTTTTAAGTGTTGTATTAAAACCTGAAGGTACATTTTGAGTACAATTTTTACATCGACGTCTGTTACTTGAATTTACAGTTTTGGCTGCTGGTCTGTACATAACGAGTAGGTACATTCTGTACGGACCAGTTTGAACTTCGTATATTAGGATAATGCGAAAAAGTACAATTATTCTATGCTAGGTACTAATTAGTACGACTTGAGTAATATTTGATGCGATGGTTTATCCTAAAAAATAAAATATGGTCCGTACGCAACGTAGGTATCACACGCAACTGCCGGTGACTTTGTTTGTAGCGCGACAGTCATCACACATAGCTGATATTTCTTATACGACAATTTGTCGCGTGGCGCAGTTATGCTTGACTACCTAGTGTGAATTAGAGATACAAAACTATAAAAGCTAAGCTAACATTTTTTAATAACAATATTATTCGCTTGTACATTATCACGCCATTAGAATCTTGTGTCCGTTTTTGATCTGAAGTAACACAAATACAGTGAACGATTTAACTTATGACATAAGCACTTATAGGTACCTTCTAAATTGCTGCCTTATCTATTGGGCACTGACCGTTATGGAATGCGAGACACTTAAGTTTTTGCCAAAAATCTAATCGGTACGTGACGACGTTTAGCCAGACTGGTCATGAGAAGTCGGGTCGAGGACCTTCATTTATAGACCTAAGAGCAGGCTGGTTCACATCGGCAATTGGCGTAGCAAATAATGTTTAAAATGATGAATAAGTGGTGTACGCCCATTACCGAAGTGAATCATTATTTTAGAACAATGCCATACTACAGATAGCTGTTATTAAATATTTTTATTTATGCAAGATATTATCTATCGAGGCATTCACTGCCCAACATATCACCAAAGAAAAGATACTGAGTATTGAATAAGTTCTACACACGGTGGTTGTAGGCATTGAATTCCACAATGAATGCTGTTTTGAAGGTGATTGAAACAAAGTAGCGAGACATGAACTTGAATGAGTAGATATATTAACAACTGAGCCATATCATCAATTTCAGATTGCCTATTAAGTGAAGAACCCATTAAATACAGTTTATTGCGTGATAAAGCTTATATTGATGTAATGAATCGTTTAGTTGTAAACATATGTACTTGCGTATCGCGGGCTGAGAACCAGACTGTCGTATCTTATACGAACGTATTAGATAGATACGTTCATCTGATTCTTAGACCGCGGTACAAGGAGCATAAGTGTCTGTAGACTTATCGATTTTGTCTGAACTTGTCTGCAGAGTCGAAGGACAAGGAGAAGGAGTCTAGCTGAATTGCCTCCCCCGAGGACAGGACCAGATAAACCACCGCCAATTGATTATTTTATAGTTGAAGCTGTTCGTTTGACCGCCGCGCCGCGACCGGCGCGCCGTCCGTCTATACTATGTTGCCTGATGTTTTATTATGTTTCGTCTATTTGAATAAGCTTGCATACGAGATTGTTCGATGCCTCAGCGGGGCGCATTATAACACGTTCGCTGCTACTCGTCAAGTCCCCGGATCGAACAATGTCGTGGATATTCTTACTTAGTGTTTAATCCGTCTATCAATTTCTCCTTTTTATTGTAGTTCTCGAGTATAAATTATTGAATGGTTACGCGATCGGTATAGATACTTCGTATGCGACAGCGAAATTGAAGATAATTAATTATATTTTCCGTACTATCAGATTAATTTGGCCTAAGTTAGGTTTCGTCTACGATTTTTTTTATAGTTTAACGTTTAAGACTTTATTTTTAAGATGAGATATTTTAATCTGCAGTTATTTTGAATGGCTATTATACCTATATGTAAGGTGCAGAGATGCTTAATCTTTATGTATGTTAAGCTTTAATATTTTATTAGTAAATGTTTAAAATTTGGCCCACGAGACCCTCCCGCCCGGGCCCCGCGCGCCGTCGTCTCTACTCTAACGAACGAACCAATGAAAACGTTACGTGTGATATTTTTGTAGTATGCTAGATATTTTGCGGTGTTTTTGAGCTGCCTAAACATGACATTTTATTTGAGCTCGGAATGCATTTATTTTATATTTTTATATTTAAAATTTTGTAAATCATTTTCTAGTTAAGAAAAGAGTTGACAGAATTTATTTAGTGTTGCAGTCTCGTGAGGTACGGAGCCCGGTCTGGCCTGGCCCCGGGTGGCTGGCCCGAGCTGGCCCCGGGTGGCTGGCCCGAGCTGGCCCCGGGTGGCTGGCCCGAGCTGGCCCCGGGTGGCTGGCCCGAGCTGGCCCCGGGTGGCTGGCCCGAGCTGGCCCCGGGTGGCTGGCCCGAGCTGGCCCCGGGTGGCTGGCCCGAGCTGGCCCCGGGTGGCTGGCCCGAGCTGGCCCCGGGTGGCTGGCCCGAGCTGCCGGCCCGGCTAGGGCCGAGGGCCCCGCCTCGCGCGGGCGAGCTTGTAATAATTGTAATATCAAAATTGTATTTTTGTGGCCGTCTGCAGGGTCTTCGATAATTCGGACAGGTTCCAAGCTTACATTTAAAATGAACGAGTCATATTTTTATACACGAACTATGACTATCTCTTTCTAAGAAGCTTTTTACGTATCTACACACAAATATCACATATCTAATCACAAAAATGCATTCACACGGTGTAAAATTAGGATAATATTTTGATACAGATATTCACTGCATTTCTTTTTGATATAAACTAGTGTTAATTTATCTACCCTAATTTTGTAAGGTTGTAAGTAATGTTTTACCGCCATAATGTACAGTATGGTTCTAAGTATATGTACCCAGTACTACTTAACGTTTTATCTGTACTCTTACACATATCATGCGGATGCAAGTGCCGGAGCCGAGGCAGTCCGGACGCCGGATGCAGGAACAGACTGCTCAAGTAGCGAAGTAGAGCGTGCCGGCCGCTCACCAGCGAGAGAGGAGTTTAGGATTTTTATAACATTTTACCCTTTTGGAACATTTAGCAAGAGCGCGCCGGCGCACACTTAGTTGATTGTCGAAGGATTGCCAACAGTATGTCCCAGTAGAAATCCCGCTGCCGGTTGTGAGCTGATCCAGACTGACTCATTAGCTTTTGTATTCGGACTATAGTCTCGAGATGCTGCTTTGGTTACGTACGGTGGCTTGGTGCTAGTTTCGTCTTGTATTGTACGCGGATACGACTCGCTTCAGTGTCTCGGACCAATATCTATTTCTAATCAGTAATCTTTGTCGCTTTGTGTGTCAAATACCTATGTGCGAATTCTTGTAATGTAAACATATTATTAAACCTTGTGTATATCGACCTGTATAATGGTTTAGATTTATCCTTGAATTTCCTTGTATAAGAATACCTAACTGAATCGATCAATAGGCAGCGCGAGCGCCGGTGCGGTGGTGGCGTAGATCGTGTCCAAAGTTGTTGTAGGTTAGGTTTGATGCCAATATTTATTGAGCGGGAAGGCTCGCGCCGCTGCGCCCGCGCCGCGCTGCTCAGAGGCTGGGTCGTTATTGTATTACACATTTATTTTTATAAGGGCGGGCCAGTGTGATATCTATACTATGAAATGGATAAATAAATATGTATGATCTGTAAAAATGCTTACCGGGGTCTTTTATTTTATGAATCCTAGCCTATGATTCTCTCAATCCCAAAACGCCATATTTGGGTAGGTATTTACCATGTACCTATACATGGTAAATGGGTGGATTTCAGAGCGTTTCAACCGCCGTCATCACCAAGGCCGATATTATGATGACATCTTTTTATTGATCAACGGTACTATTTTCAGATTTTATCAAAATAGTGGGATACGTTCTTAAAGTGAATCGTCGAAATTTCGGGATTGGTGATGACGGCGTTTGAAACGCTGTGAAATCCACCCAAATACCAGTGGCGTGGCGTCAAATATATCCTTAGTAAAGCCGGAGCAAATTTTGATTACAGCTTCTTCACACTCTGGTCATATGCTTTAAAAAATAGGCAAGCCGGTGTGAATGACCATGTTAGCTGTTCTTATATAGATTATTTCGTTTAGGTTCGCTTTGTCTACATTGCCATTTCTTCCACTTATATCTCGTTCCTCATTCCCTCTTCGTTCATGTACCTACTATTCCCATCACGTCCACATTTCCTGTTCGTTCACTTTCCCACTTCGTCCGCATTCCCGATTCTTCCACATTTCTAAACCTGCGACTAAATGGAATCTGCTACTTAAAAAACATTCGATGCTGTTTTATATGGAAATATGGACGAAATGGTAAGTGATCCTAGTGGATGAAGTAAACCCAAATGGTTTTCTTTTATAATTAACAAAATGAAAAATACAGTAGTAATTTTCGGATATTTTATTTTTGGTGTAAAAATTACACAGGAGATCAATAACGTGTATTAAGTATATGACCGTTGTGAAAAAGTAGTCTTACACAGAAAATTTGCAAAACAATGTTAAAACTGTTGTCCACTGTTGAATTAAATCAAATTCAAACAGTCAAAATAAGTGGGTATGACATACCCTTCCCTTGGGTTTTGTAGAGGTAAACTAGTACCGTCTCCAATGGTACGACAACATTAAAATATGCTTGCTGTATAAAGGCGGGTAAGTGTAAAACTATCCAAACTAGTCTTAGCTGTGAGGTGGTCAGTCAAAGTATATCCCGTAGACCACCGCGTAAGCGTGAATGTGCGGGTTGTGAAAGGCTCTGAAGGCGAAACCGTCGCGTTCCGCGTCCCACAGGAACGAGTGCGCCACGTTTAGGCTCTGCTGCCGCCGCTGGGAGATCGACACGCACACTATTATCCTGTACCTGGAAAGGAACATTCGTCATGTCAGGTATCAGCATCGTCATACAACGTCATTGCTTTGAAAAGAGCACGTACCTATACGACCCCAGGAAAAAAAACGCAATATCGATTTCATATTTTTTTACGTTATGACGTTTTTCTCTTCGACGTTTCCGATAATCCTACTTCCTGGCCAGGGGGAGAAGTAAAATTATGTACACACCACGAGGAGTAGGTAATACCTAAAGAAAAGCTCCAAATTGTATGGCCCTATATACAGGGTGTCCCTAAAAACAACGCAGGTACATACGAAAAGGGCTGATAGACTAGCTCATAAGACACCAGATTAAGTAAATTTGACCTCAGTAAAAATCTCTTAGGTTTCTAGCCACAAATGCCTGTAATCTGGGACATCTTATTTTACCGCCCCTGGTGTGTAATATACTATTGTGACATGTCCAAACCTGTCATAGTTTTCTTCCTTGACAGCATTACGGATGTTTTCAGCCAGGCTGATGCATAGGTCCGGTACGATTTTCTCGCTGTACTCTGTCTCTTCCAGCTCGGTGTCGAGTATTTGCTCGAGAATTTTCTCCACATTCTCGACGTTGAAGCGCTTTCTCGAGTTCAGTTGATACGTCGGCTGATACACGCGAACCTGTTTAGGCACCGGCGGCGGCTGATTATCGGACATTGCGAAGTTTGATCAATAACTACTACCTACCTAGTCGGTTGGGCTAAGTTTGCACCCGGTGTTTATCCCGTCGCATACAAAGTCTGGTGCAAAATAAACTTAACCCCTAGTATGGGGTGTAAACATTTTGCTATGCATTTCTTTTACCTTGAAATTTTCAAAGGCCAATTGACATTTTTTTAGGTCCAAAGGCTTAGCCCAACACGGATCCATGCCTAGGCATACAATACAGGTTAATAAGAATATCCCTTCGATGTATGGAGGTTTATTTATTAATAACGATACTAGACAGACAAACTCATATCAAATTAAGACTTTAAATCGATAATAGTCTTTATTTAAAGTCATATTGGCACTTACCGTACTTAGTATTGTTATTAGTGATAAGTACCTATTCTTTGTTTTGTATAAGTATAACTCAGATTAGTATGCAATGTATGTCGGTCTATTGCTATATAATAGTCATCAGATTAAACTTTTTGCATAAATCTTAAGTTATTACTTATTTATTAGCACATGCAGTTAAGTATACTGCCTAGCATAGCATAACTGCTTAGTGCATGAATAATTTTATGGTCAAAATATGAAAATACACTAATACTAGTACAACTAATTTATATTGATAATGTAAATTTCGATCATAATCATTACAATGCTAGCTGATACCAACCGGCTTAGTGATGCTTCGTCTGGGACCACTAGGAATACGAAAGGAGAATCTTCTAAAATCACCCGATGGCATTTTTACTCGCAATTACCTACGTCCGACATATGAACATAATGAACTTATTTATATTTAACCATATACTTACTCATTAACAACCATCTAGACTATGTCAAAAACCGACTTGTGTAGCATCAGCTTGTTTTGTTTTCAGTTGTGTGATAATATTGGTAATTAATAATTTACTGGAATGATTTCTTCATTTGGTCCTTCAAACCGGATAAGTGACAAAACTGGCTGTTTAGGTATGATGACGATGGCACCGTATAATGGCAGTAATTTTTCTTCCTACAAAAGGTACATCGCGCGCTTGTATGTGTGCACACCGTGAACGAACGCAATACAAGCAAAATTTTAAGAATGCATAAGAATGCTTCATATGGATCGCAATCACATTTAGGGTGTCTGTGTGAATACGTATCGCTCGCTCCTAAACTGCCGATGTTGGACTATTTGTTTGTTTTTATACTTTGATGATGATCCACCAATTCTTTACACAAATAGGTAGTCTGTGCGGAAAGAGAATAGGATTTAGATAGGGGGCCCCGTAATGCTTTTCTACCGTATTTGCAAAAAAAAAATGCCATACTGGTAAGGTTAGTTCCGTTTCTCGCCACGCCTATTCTCTTTCCGAACAGACTCTATTATTATCAAACATTTTTGGATCTATTTGATTCGCAAAGAAAAACGCTGTGATGATTTTCGGTCGGTGTTTACAAGAACTATTAGGTAATCTGTGGTGTTACGTCAGTGTCAACTGTCAAATTGACATTTGCTTCTTGCTTCGCCTTTGTGAGCGAAATAGCAAAAAATTCGCGGATTTCTGTTTTTTGTGAATCACCAACAACGTGACAAATAGAAATATTTAAGAAATATTCATTTTAATGCCTTGTTGCATGTTACTATGTAGTTTGAGAAGTACCTGTTCAATTGCCGTTGTATTTTTGTAAACATAATAATATGTCTCAACAGTTGGCCATAACAAACTTTTTCAAGACAAAAGGGCATCCCTCTCCAAATTTCAGCAAGAGCATGGACATTGTTAAAAGGAAGAAACGGAATTTAAGTTTGAATAAGGCTTCCACACCGACTAAATCTCCGCACAAAAGGAAGCTTGAAGATATAAGTTTACTCAGTGATGATGATGATTTTTGCACTCCAGTCACTTCACGGCAGCTGAATCTCTCGCAGAGCTCTAACGACAGTGAAAGGACTGTAATATATTCTCCATCGCCGAAAAAATCCTTGCAAACGCCCAAGAAAACCCCAAAGACCACCCCGAGCCATGGATCAACATCCAAAACTCGTACTCCTGGTTCTAAAGACAGATTTTTCTCTCCAAGCAAAAATCGTAGTGTCAAGAAAAGGACACCTATCAAGAGCAAGAGGAATTTAACTAAAGAGTGGACTGGAAATGGATATTGTGAAGAAAAATCGGTTGAAGATTTATGTTTTGATTATTCTTGTGAGGGCATGGATGACAAGAGTAAGTTCTCCCACATGTGGTCCAATTTCACAGTTTTTTTTTCTATTATTTTAGTAACATTTATATTATATGTATTTTGCAGCCATATTCCTTTTACAAATAATAAACAGATACCTCAAAGATAGCACATTAAAATCACTGCTAAATGCTCAAGCACAACAACTGTTACAAAGTAGTCAGTCAACCGTGAAGCCTGGTATGAAGCTAGTCTGCCGGCTGTTCTGGCGCAAAGAGGGCTGGTTCCGAAGGAAACAGATTAGTGAGATTGCAAGTGAAGATAAGGAACCCTTGGACGACCCCAGCTTTGATACCATGATTCATTCATTAGTAGAAAGATCATGGTTAACACAGAGTAAGTTTATAAGTTATGAACAGTATTAGATTTTCTATTTTAGGTTTAGTTGATATTTTTGTAAATGATAATATAATGGAACCCCAATATTTCAAAATTGGGTCTAGTTTTTGAAAAAATCGCCATTTTCCTACTGCAAAAGTTTACAGAAAAATAATGTTTATTGTTCAATGTCTACAAAAAAATTAGACTATCTGAAATGCTCGAAATTGATTTACAGGTAACAACTTGATGACATTTGAAGAACTATCATTACTATTGAAAGCTGAGGAACTCAAGTTGATCTGCAAGGATTTAAAACTCAAAGTTGGATCAAAACAGGAAGCGATTGAGTCACTACGGAGCTACGGCCGGCG
This sequence comes from Eudemis profundana, assembly GCA_947034925.1. Classification (NCBI taxonomy): domain Eukaryota; kingdom Metazoa; phylum Arthropoda; class Insecta; order Lepidoptera; family Tortricidae; genus Eudemis; species Eudemis profundana. Next base: position 11,486,273 of record OX344811.1, read on the forward strand.
CACTTCCAATATATGCAACTACTTCACGAATGGCAAGACTAGTGACAACACTACAAGGGTTTTGAGAATGTAAATTATTGTTTTAATACAAAAATTATACAGGATTCTCCGGGTTGATTTTCAGCAACACAATGTCTGAGGCACTTGTTGCACTGCCCGCTAGTAAATTAAAATGGGCAAGTAATGTTATTTGCCCAATTTTACTCTCTTACTCAGTGGGACAAGGGCCTTCTACTAATGATAATGATATTAGCTATTGAATGACTTTCTTATCTTGTTTAACCTTGGTTTCACTATCTGGCATGAGTGGAGCATATTATGCAGATACATTTTGACTTTATGTTACATTATCAAAGTATGCATAGCTTTATTTTAATGGACTATATAAGTGTCTCTTAAATTCCTTTATCTTTGTAAGTTACAGAGAGATAAGGGGTATAATGGCTTTTTATTGCTGTTGGATAAAGGCCTCTCTTATATTTAAATTTACATCCACTCCCACCAATAACCATTAAAATATTCTAATTTTCCCATCTGTTTTTCCCATAGTCATTACCCTATTTAAGCTATGTATGCTGTCCATTATCTACTTAGTTGGATACATCATCATCATACATGACAATAACAAAGACCCAGATAATGTTTCCTTTCAGAATGAGAGAGAAGGCTGGTCCTTGCTTTAAACTATCAGACTGTGGTAGAAAGACGCTCAACCAGCTGTATGTACTCATGTACCTCGGCATGGACTACAGTCTCATCAGAGATAAGAAGCTGGAACTAGCGCTGATCCATGATAAAATAAAAAGGGAGACTTATCCAGTGGACCGGGACATGGTACTTGACAATGCTAGTGTAGTTTTTGAAAGCAATGAAGAATTTGAAAGGTATGTATTCCACTTAATGGCCACATTAAATATACTTTACTATGCAATTCTCTTCTTCTTCTTCGTATCATGGCTGAGGGACGTGACGGCTGCGGGGACTCTTCACCAATTATGCTGTCAGATTTATCAGAGTAAGGTTGCGTATCCACCTGAGCTATAAGAGGTAGCAGAGGAAAAAATGCACCATTACCAGACTGTGTTGAGCGAGTTAGACATGTTGATTTTTGCTCGCACACTATTCCGCTACCTTGCACTATTCTGGTGGATTTTCAGCCTTAAGCTATAGTCTGTACTTTCAGGTATTTAAAAAAAGGTAAACAAAAAACCACGAGACTAGTCGTTCAGCCAAAGTAATGTTTTATATGTGCGACATAATATCATTGACTGAACGACCCGAGTCACGTGGTTTTTTGTTTACCTTTTTTTTTTAAATACCTAATAGCACATACTATAGGTTTTATTCGTTTTGTTTTCTTTTTCAGGTACATGACTGCACACAATGTCTATGAGGATTTCCTATGTGAAGCTTGTTCTGTTGAAAAACATGTCCTCGTCAAACAAGTTTATCAGGTTTACAAAGCAATAGATGACAAGGAAATGTTACGGTAAGCTTGCCAAAAAATCACAACTTTTCTAATTTGTGTTTTTTTTTTAATTTTTATATTATGTAACATTTTATATAATTTACTCTCATTTTCAGCTACAAAGCCCTACCAAGCTGGCTGCGGAGGTTCACACCGGCCTATCTATACATAAGAATTCTAGACTCCGGCATACAAGACCTGAAGAAGGTGAAGTCTGTAGAGTACTACAAGCTCGCATTAGAAATACTGACGCGTTTGATCGGCCAGACTGCGTTCCGACAGCACAAGAAGGCTGATTGGTATGCAGAGAAGGCGTTGATACTGCACAGCTTGCTGGGAAAATGTGATGAGGTAACTGGATGATAGCTTGGTTACAATACAATACTCTTTATGCCACATCTGGCCATAAAGTGGCTTTTTACGCACGCTGTGCGTACGGAAAAAGCCGCTTTCTAGTCAAGTGTAGACATAAAATGATATACACAACACGGGAGGTAATAAAGAAAGCCCTCGATCGCATATTTACGTCCCTTGCTTACAGCTCGGGCCGCAAACATCTGCGATCTCGGCCTTTCTTTGCATTACCGCCCTAGTTGTGTAATGTACTATTGCACACCAAAACATTTCAGAGATTGTTAACTAAACAAGATACTAAAAACGAATGGTAGACAACAGACGATCTTATCGCTAGGAAGCGATCTCTTCCAGACAACCTGAGACAGGTCTCAGGTCTGACCTTGGTTAGACCTGGACCTGAGGATCCAATTATTTTACAAGTTTAAACCGCAACTCAATTCATTACGGAAACTTGCTGAGTGCAAAAACAGAATTGAAATTCAACTGTGTTGTCGAGCGATAAGGTAGACTATTAATTGCATTATTTAAGTTATCTTATATATTCTACATACAAGGCGTAAGAACTCACGTGTGCCGTAGGCGCCTTTAGCTCTCAGTTTTTTTTTGTCCTATTCTTCTAATAAATGGGAAACTTTGTGAAGATGTCTGGAGGTGTGAGGTGTTAATAAATAACGCGGTAACAACTGAATGGATTGAGCTGAAATTTGGCATGCTAGTAGTCCAAGTCGTGGATTAAAACATAGGATACTTTATATCCTGTTAAAAGTTCCCCTGGATCAATAACGGGAATAACGCAGGCGAAGCCACGGTTAATGCTAGTTTAACAATATTTTTTAAAAGTACGGCATTTATTACAGGCAGCTGAAGTTTTAATACGGGGCTTTAAATCCAACTTGTCTGAAGAAGAAAAGGACATCATGCGTCGGCGGGCGATCAAGATAGCTCGCCAGAAGTCGGTCAAAGTGAGCGAGCACTTGAAGGTGGAGCTACTGGACCATGCCAGTAAAGACGCCATACTTGAGAAGAATTTAAGCGCAGAACACATATACAAACAGCCAATGGAGTAAGTTATTTAATTCCTTCAGTCTTCATTACGGTCAAACGTGTCGCTTGGTTATTTATATAAACAAAAAGAGCGATATGAATCGACTGACAACATTAAATTGCGTTGAATTGTGTTTTATTTCATAGCCTGATTAACCTGATGCTATCTGCGCGAAACAACTGTGAGAAATCACAAAAAGTCAGAGAAAACATGCGTTTACGGTCAGCGTCATTCGAAACGAAATATGAGCTTTAATTACTAGAAATAGTTTTTTTGGCATTTTGAGGCTTGTTATGTTGTTTTACATGCATTACGGTATAAAATTAAATACATCAATCAAATCTGATGTCATTAAAGTCGATTTTAACTCTCTCTCTCTCTTTTTTTTCTTTTGTAAGGATGGCCGAGTGACTAGATTCACCTTAATTGAAGATTAATAAACATCATAAATTATCATTTTTTTTGTTTTGCAGAAATACGTCTAAAGGCAAATCGAGGTTTGAGACAAAAACTTCAGAAGGAAGGGTCATTCAAAGCGTAGAAGAGTACTGCATTACCCATTGCATTTCTACTGGAACATTCACACATGGTAACTAGCTTTCCTTGCTTATGATTATGACTACACCGCTAAATGTTTAGAAGACTTTGAATCTACTGACTGTAAATGTATATTATGAATCAGTGTGTATACTTTGGGAGCCGATCCGAGTCGCTAGTAAAATTAGACTTGTAAAAGTGTGGATAAAGTGTATGAATATATTGGCAAGATGATGAATGGATCCTATGAACGCTGCGCAACTGTTGTCTTTGTCCCTGTTGTTGCATTGCAATTGTAATCACTCTCATTTGGGCATTTTTTTTATGTATGGTTAGGCATAACTTAAGCTATGTTCAAATACCGTCTAATCTGTCAGTTGGTGAGGAAATATATGGAGTTTGACACTAATAGTCAGTTTTGTGACGACCTGTTAACTGCTGGTTAAGAGGACATTTAAAATAGTAGGCGTGTGCCCAGCAGTGGGACGCATATAGATGATGATAACGAGGCATAACATTATAGGGAACGTGCACGACGAAAGTGCTGCCAACTGGTGCCGCCAATCTAAATCATATACCCTCTCATGCTGGGGCCACATTGATGAAAACGCCGTTAATTTATCACGATGAAGGACGATCAACGTCAGTGTAGCTACGACTTACTATATTTGACATAGACATTTACTATATTTGACATTGACACTTACATATTGTCATTGACAGCTTGATTTGACAGGGGCGATAGTTTCCTTTTTTGTCCGCCCGTGTCTCTTTTGTCGTTTAGTGCTGCCACTTACAGTTCGTGCACGTTGCCTGACCCTTAACTTGACAATGTGCACCACAGTTCACAAACTCTTTGGCCATATTTTTGTATTTTTTTCCAACTCCTATCGCATGTTACTGTCGAATCCCGGCGAGGCTTGAATTTTGGACCTTCTGTATTTTTTGCGAAGTTAAGGGTTAATACTTATTTTTACAAACTTTTTTACAGGCGAGCACTGGGAGGGCAGGATTGTGACCACAATATTCTTCCTCCTATTCTGGGATATAGTTTACTCGAAGCCGCGCGGCGTCCGCGGGATATTCCTCTGCCACTTTCAGGTGTACCCTCTGGACCTGTTCTCTGACAGCTTCTACATGAACCGGCAGGCACTGATCGACGACAGACTCGGTCTCATTGAAAAATCCACTGAGGAAGAACTGGTGAAGATGATGGAAGATACTTGGAATAAAAGGCCGGAGAGTAAGTTTTAATTTTATTGAATACAAGAAAAATCATCGTACAAAACGCGAACTTACCTACCTATGCCATAAGGGCGTACGTAAATATCATTCAAAAGGCGAACTTACTACCATTTAACCTTAGGGCAAATGATGACCCTACTTTTGTTTGTATGGAAACCCGGGTCGATTCGAATCATCGTAATAAAAGATTATATTGTAGAATCCGTCACTTCGCTCTGGATTCAATGAACGCCCTGGCCGTAAATACATCATTTTGTTCCTTTGTGCCACAGCTTACTATTGTTATTTTCCAGCGGAGCTCTCGGGTATAAACCGTACTATTGGGTGGGACAACGTGCGCATAGTAGCTTTGTGCCTCGGCGCGCGCGCTGTGGCTGCGCTGTGCGCGCGGCTCGCGCGCGACTACCGCTATGCTCACAGCGGCTTTCCCGACGTCACGCTATGGAACGTGCACACCAAACAGGTCAGATCGAAACTCCTTCACCCACGGGGGGGTACAGTAATACTGTTACCTCATGAAGTAAATGGCCTATACGTATACCTACTTCTCTAATTTTTTTTTCGCTCTTTTATTATATTTATTGAGCCAATCTACAATAAAAGAAATCCGCAACATGCTTCGTCAACTTCTAATGTATAGGTACAAAATAATATCCCCAACACGGCTCATCAATAATAACAATGGACCTTAACCTAAACAAAATACAAATCCGCAATACGCTTCGTCAACACTGCCTCCTCTTTAAAATACTCCGCCCCGCACCGCACCCGGCCCAAAGGTCCCCATAATGCTAGCAGCATTCCCCCGCTGAACAGCTAATGAGACCTGTTGAACCAAATACGTTCTCTAATTGGAGATATCTACCAAATTCACCGGTTACCTACTATAAAAATACTGAAATTGCAAATTAATCATACTTGAAGACCATCCGAGCTCGATTTAGAAACAAATGCTCTCGTGAAGAGTTGCTATAAAAATATACTGAAACTACTAGTGTGCCTATCCTTATCTCGTGGATTTCATCATCAAAACTGGATTTTGAGATAATGGACCTTTTAATTAAAAAATATTTTTACAAATTGCTAAAGTCAAAACTGATGAATGGGCGTTGATAGGGTTATGTTATAATATGAACATTTTCCCTATCGCAAACGAAGTCACGAATAATCATCTAATCTTTAATATCTGTGATTATTCTCCAGATAAAATTCGTGGAAGTGAAGAGTGACTCGGACCACCCGTCGATGAAGCAGATCCAGTGGATGAACTACCTCCGGGAGCACGGCGTCGACACCGGCTTCTGCTACGTCGGCAACAACACCACGCGGCAAAGGTCTCGGGCGGGAAAGAAGTCACCCTAAACCTAAGAAAAGAGAAATACTTGCACGCAGGAAGCACAGGAATAGTACATTACACAGCTAGAGTGGTAAACTAAAGAAAGGCCGAGATCGCAGACGTTTGTGGCCCGAGCTGCTGCGATCGAGGGCTTTCTTTACTGCCTCTCGTGTTGTGTATCGTTTTATGTCTACACTTGGTCAAAAAGCAGCTTTTTCCGTACGCGCAGCGGGCGGAAATAGTACATTACACAACTAGGGTGGTGAAACAAAGAAAGGCCGAGATTGCAGATGTTTGCGGCCCCAGCTGCAAGCGAGGGACCTAAATATGCGATCGAGGGCTTTCTTTATGAACTCCCGTGTTGTGTACATACGGTTGATACGGTAAAAGCCACTTTATGGCCAGGTGTGGCAAAAAAACTATTTTTAGTATAGTGTCAAGTCGGTGCCTTATTTTATACTGTCCAGAAATAATAAGGTTAATGCACTTTCCAGCAATCCGGCATTAGCTGTAGTCGATCGTATTTGATTTTTCAATGTATTTGCTCAATATATATATAATATAACAGAAATAAGGCGTTGAGTACATTGTTAAATATTCTGCTGCTGCTATTAATTTGAGAACATATTTTCTTTATGGTTATAAAATTTGGCGTCAATTTAATTGGGTATTAAGTACCTACTAGTCAAAAAAAATCCGAAAAATAAGTGGTCAATGTTTGTATCTTTAGCACTTATATTTCTTTTTGAGAGAGCAGTCAGAAATATAATACGCCTTGTGGCATGGTGTTCCCTTGTATAGTTAGTAAGCATCTGGATCTATTGACCTAGCCAAGCATGTTTAACTACGGAAGGTTACAATTTACATGTTCCTGTTTTACCATTGTGAATCACATATGACATGTTTTAATGTGTAATCAAAATAAATAACTATATTTTTGTAAATGTTTTGTTATTTAATGAACATATCCACTCTTTGTTTCCATTCCATCCAGTTTTTAGACACTATTATAGTATCTCTACTGTATAATACATTAGTGGTGGAGCGGAAGAATATAATCCTGCCCATGTCTTCCAACGAAAAACCCAAATTTTTTACTTGGTGCGATTGTATTGGCAGCTGTTGTACTTTTTTATGGATGCCAAAGGGTTCCAACGGAACCCTATTACTAAGCCTCCGCTGTCTGTCAGGGCTCTATCTTTTGAACCGTAATAGGTAGACTTGAAATTTTCTATTGCCGCTACAACAACAAATACCTAATAAAAACAAAATAAAAAGAAAAGAGGGTCACCATACAAGAAACGTGTGTCGGTGTGTCAGAGAGCTCTATTTTTTGAACTGGAATGGGTATCCTTGAAATTTTCTCAAAGCATGTATTTCTGATTCCACTATAAAATCAAATAATTATAGTATGCCACCGCTTGGCATATCGTCTGCTTTGGTCAGACGTCGTCTGTTTTTTGTACGACGTCGTCTGCTATGGGTACTACATCGTCTAGTGCGGCGTCGTCTGGCGTGGCAACGTCATCCTTAGTATTATTTCAATTGAGACGACGTCGTCTGCTGCGAAGTCTGCCTTAGTAGGAAGACGTCGTCTGTTGATTGCCATTATATGACATGACGTCGTCTGAACACGACGATTGCGTCGTTTAAATCACGGCAGCACTAAGGCGCCATAGCGAAACGATTGTTGTCGTTATGTGCTTAATTACTTAGGGGAGCCGAGCGGGATCGTTAGGCATGGAATCGCTTGAAAAAAGCGTGTCGTAGCCAATAAAAACCTGAACATGTGTCCATCTTGTTTTTCTCGATACATACCGATTAATTACATAAAACACCAAATATCGCTGGTCCGGGGGAGCCGCGCGGTATAGTCTTTGGTTCTTAGTAAAAGATAATCACTTTGAAACTCACCGTTTATTTTGTTGATGACCAAAGAGTATATAATCACTACGTTTTAGTTGATGACTTGCAGTGTACAACGAGTGAGTGGTTCAAGCGAAGGCTCGAACACCTAAGGTATTTACATATTTATTTGAATAATAGAATTGGTCCTGGCGGTCAAAAGGTAAGTATTTTATCGAAGAAGGGTTACTTATCAGTCTATAGTTGCATAAACAAAGCGCATATTAAACCTACCTCTTTAAATACTGCGATGCATTGACAACCCGACGTCTGTTGTCATCGCGTTATCGTTTTTCTTATCAGTATTTGTGTATATTCCATTATATATTGGAAACAATACATACTCCAACGTATTCGTTGGTGATCTAGTCCAAGATGATGTTTTCTGTGTATATACCTCTGATCGTTATGTCTGCGGTATCCGCTTTGTCCGTGTTATATTTATACTGCAAGACCCGAAACGATAGGAGGAAAGGGTACATGGACGTCAACGAGAGACCAGCAAGCTAGCTTTCCTATACGTAAATACTCCCTTTATGCATTATATACTCTTTTAGAAAATAAACAACATAGTTATTGTAACAGATTATTATTTATTAAAATATATTCTACTAAAAATCATAACATAGTATGTACATTTTCAACAATACACCTCAATAGGACAATAAGGCACCTATTTTACGTAACATCTACTCAAACCCAACATTTCGTACTAAATCTCTAATACGTACACAACTTTCACCGCATTATGGCAAAACTTCTCCAGACTTAAAGGAAACTTTATTGAGCACTTCATAGCAATGGTATAAATGGACTACAAAATTATAATATAGGAAGCGCATTAAAATACTATAACTTATTGTGTAGATACAGTCCACATTAAATCACACGTTTCACATTTTATATTTCATAGAAAAATGCCTACAAATCAACTCGTTTGACTCAAAAGGAATTAACAAATACATTTCTAATGACAAAAAGTCAATGGATCTGTCACCTAAGTTTACTAGTGGTAACTAATATTCAAGAGTTATCAACTGATATCAAAATATCAAAGAATAAACAATATTTACAGATTATTTGAACGTTCCTAATACGTTGATTTAATTTTAGATGTCTTGGTAAATTGATCGATATGATTTCGTCCACGACAATACACTTCGAGTCACACAGCCGAGTGATAAAAGTTAATTGCACTTAGGAGTATCCAAACTTACAACTAAACTATGTATAAATAAAAACTCTGATATTGGGCGAAATGGTCATATACCTACACCTATGTGTATAAATTCTACAAAATACAGGCACCACATAATTATAGAGTAAAAGTTTGGGTCCGGTACCCTAACAAACATTCATTGCAACATTTAAAAACAGTCGAAAATATCCTTGCGTCGTATATCGCAAATACAATACGAATAGTACTTATAAATAGTTCATAATCTTGACACTATGGAGGTCTCAGACGTATACAAGTTTGAACAAGTTTCCTAACTACCGTCAGCTGCTTGCACCGAGGTGCGGAAGGCATGTTTACCGCCACGAAGGTTGCGTGGTATTATAACAAGATTATGTCGCCACTCTTCATTATCCGCGACGAGTGCTCCGGGCTCCTGGTTCGGACAATAAACAATACATTAAAGCAGCGATCGGCAACCCGCGGCCCGCGAACAGCTCATTTGCGGCCCGCGAGCCTCCCTGGCTATTTTGTATGTAAAGGTCGCTATATTCAGAATTGTATAAAATCACTTATTAAGAAAGTGCGGCCCGCGTCAATTTCGTTAGCTACTATGTGGCCCTTGGCTGCTAAAAGGTTGCCGACCGCTGCATTAGAGCCTTATCACAGTTGCGATTTGCGAGCGAGTTGCGGGCGAGTTAGAAGCGAAGTTCCATACAAATGTCGCTCGCGTTGAACTCGCTGCGAGTTCGCCGCGATTGGTTTTGTATGAAAAGACGCCCGCAAATCGCAATTGTGATAAGGCCCTTATAGTTACGAAACATAGAATACTAAACAGAAACCAACCAGCGCCCATGAACAAGTAGCAAATAATGAGATGACACGAATACGAACATAAAGCTAAAACGGATGAGATCTACGACGAAACAAATATCTACTTTAATTAGTCTTATCTTATGAGTACAGCCTCTCTTAGATACCAGGAAATAAATTGAGTATAAAATATACTAAAACACAAATTAGTATGCCAAATAGTGTGCTACAGCAGGGGCGTAGTATGAAATATTTTCTCAATTAAATCAGGACAAGTATTGCACATACTATTAAAATTTCTTATGCTACGCCACTGCTATCTAGCATAAACAGAGCGTTGCTTTGTTCAAAGAGCATGAGAAAATCTAGATAGTCTCTCACATCACCACAAAACAAGCGTTAAGGCACATGTTTGGTTAGGATGTAAATGAGCTGGTCTGCTAGAGAGAAGAACGTAAGAGCTACGTAGTTAGTGTATTCTTCTTTAGAAGCACGACAAGGAATTATAAAACAATTATTTCACGTTGGAATCAAACCAGTGCCGGTTTTGCCCAGACCAAGCTTCTTTATTGAAAAGACGCAAGCGCTGGGTCAATTTCAGCCGGAATTGCCATCGACCAATACAATTCATTTTAAATCAATGCAACAATATTGTGTAGAAACACACAAAATTGTTACATTTTTTTATCTAGAAAGATTTAAAAAAATCAAATTAAATACACAATATTCAAAACAAATATTCATTGTGTAAAGACCGTAGCGTAGACTCGTGTTGGCATCTAAAAGTGTATTTATTTTAAGAAAGATAATAAGGTCGCATTCTTTGCGATATCACAATCATTGTACGATCTAGTTTATACCGTTATTCATTCTTAGCAAGAAATAGCCCACATTAATCTACGCGATATCTCGATGACTTGATGAAAATGGTCTAAGCTCTACCGCTAGTCCTTAGCCACATGATAAAACACAATCTAAGGAACAAACAGTCGGCCAACGCAGACGTTTAGGCAAAGTACAGATGTAGTGAATAATCCTTTCCTTTCGTATTTTCTCGGAAATGTTCGTTTTTGTCTTACTACTTCACTCGCAGTCAGTACCCATCGAGACAACGTAGGGAACGGTCGCATTGCAAGAGGAAGTATCTATATAGAGTAGTTAATACCACAGAAATATTTTCTTGATATTTATGTTAGATTTTGTGATAAACTTCATGGACTCGTGTATTAATGCAGGCCACCTATATTTTGATAGACTTTTTACATGTCACTCTTGTCTGTCATTTTTGTAAATAATAAACATTGATTTTATTCGATCCACATTAACAATTTATAACAGACATGCCGAAAGCACTAAGAAAAGGGAAACGTTTAGATCGGCAAGCCTGCGAAGTTATTTTCAATATTTATTTATATTTCCTAACTGAAAATGATAAATTCAAACATACCAACTATACTGCTTACTTTTGTAAAGTCCAAAAACGAGTTTCGGAGGCCAGTGGAATTTCTCAACGAACAGTAAATAAAATATTGCAAAAAGAATACATAAATCAATCTACCTCCAATAGTCCGAAGTCGGCAAAGTTGGGTAGACCAAATAAATTATTTTGTCTAGGTCTTGACGATTTTGACTACAAAGTTATACGCCGATTAGTGTGACTCTAGTTATATTTTTGTTTACCTAACGAATTCTTTATATGATAGAATCGTGGTGGTTTAAACATCTCAGTGTAATATACGTCAAACGGGCAGTTTGACATTTGACATTGATAAATAAAGTATGCGATTTATTTGATACCTACACGTAATTTAATAATACAGTAATTCATAGACACATCGGCACCATTCGGGTGTTATCGTTGTTCCGAGTTTTGCCGATAGGAAAGGATTATTCACTACATCTGTAATAGGGATGTTCACTAATGGACTAAGTATGAAATGGAAAATGCCGAAGTAGAACAAAAAAAAAATTAAGTTATCAACATTTCCAATTATTGATTTTTCCTCAAAATTTTACAAATTATCAATATTCTTTAATCGTCCAAAAAAAAGTTATTATCATAATGCTTAAATAAAGTGTTCAAATAACATTTCTACATGTGACTGCGTATATGGGTGCTGGCCGACTGTAGGTTTTGAGAGTGATAACATAACGTGTGCTCACATGTTGGGCTCCTGCTTGAAGGGCGCGGGCTCGAACATGGCGGCGTCCGGCAGCTGCGGCACCAGCGGCGGCGACGGCTGCGGCGCCGGCGACGCGCCGCCCGCGCCGCTCTCTGTAGCCGGCTCGGCGCACGCGCCTGCAACAAACATTATCATATTTTTATTTAATAATCTACACTCTACCTCTACCAAACTATCCTAAGTTAATTTACATGATCGCCAAACAATAAAATAATTGAGAAAAAAATAACAAAATATGGTTAAGTACATGCCAGAAATTAATCTGGAAAAAATAAAAATGCAAATGCTGCTTCTGCTCCATCATTTGCCACGTGATGTTCTGCAGGTTTATGTGCGCTAAGGTTGACATTAAGCGAGAATTCCTGGGATATTAAGACCTAGTCTTACTTTCGAGCAACGTTTCATGCAGTAGACTATCAATGTGCGCGACTCCAAACAGCTTGGCGAACTGTATGTGCTCGATCATCTGCCACGTGATGCTCTGCAGGTTTATGAGTAAATTAAGACTTAGTCTCACCTCCGAGCAGTATTTCCTGCAGCAGACTATCGATGTGCGCAACTCCAAACAGCTTGGCGAACTGTATCTGCTCGATCATCTGCCACGTGATGCTCTGCAGGTTTATGTGTAAATTAAGATTTAGTCTCACCTCCGAGCAACATCTCCTGTAACAGACTGTCGATGTGCGCGACTCCAAACAGTTTGGCGAACTGTATTTGCTCGATCATCTGCCACGTGATGCTCTGCAGGTTTATAAGTAAATTAAGACTTAGTCTCACCTCCGAGCAGCATTTCCTGCAGCAGACTATCGATGTGCGCAACTCCAAACAGCTTGGCGAACTGTATCAGTTCAATCATCGGCCACGTGATGCTCTGCAGGTTTATGTGTTAATTAAGATTTCGTCTCACCTCCGAGCAACATCTCCTGTAACAGACTGTCGATGTGCGCGACTCCAAACAGTTTGGCGAACTGTATTTGCTCGATCATCTGCCACGTGATGCTCTGCAGGTTTATGTGTAAATTAAGACTTAGTCGCACCTCCGAGCAGAATTTCCTGCAGCAGACTATCGATGCGCGCGACTCCAAACAGCATGGCGAACTGTATCTGCTCGATCATCTGCCACGTGATGCTCTGCAGGTTTATGTGTAAATTAAGATTTAGTCTCACCTCCGAGCAACATCTCCTGTAACAGACTGTCGATGTGCGCGACTCCAAACAGTTTGGCGAACTGTATTTGCTCGATCATCTGCCACGTGATGCTCTGCAGGTTTATGTTATAGGGAACGTGCACGACAAAGGTGCTGCCAACTGGTGCCGCCAATCTAAATCAAGTATCCATGCTGGGCCACATTGACGGAAACGCCGTTAATTTATAGCGATTAAGGACGATTAACGTCAGTGTAGCTACGACTTACTATATTTGACATTGACACTTACATATTGTCATTGACAGCTTGATTTGACAGAGGTGATAGTTTCCTTTGTTGTCCACGCGTGTCTCTTTTGTCGTTTAGTGCTGCCACCTATACTTCGTGCACGTTTCCTATAAATTAAGACTTAGTCTCACCTCCGAGCAGCATTTCCTGCAGCAGACTATCGATGTGCGCGACTCCAAACAGCTTGGCGAACTGTATCTGTTCGATCATCTGCCACGTGATGCTCTGCAGCGGCGGCAGGCTGAGCAGCAGCTCGCCGAAGCGGCCGCGGCCGTCGTACTGCCGGTCGCTGATGTAGTCCTCCAGGTTTATCTGCACTTGGTAGCGGAGCTGCTTGATCTTCTGAGGTTGGGACAGTCCTTTGGCGTCTGTGAACATTGGACGCTATAAGAGATATGTCGCAAAGAGTCAATTCCACTGAAATTTATTGAGATAGAAGGAAATTCGCATGGGAACCCGGCGCGTAAGATTTTGCGCTAGTCGTTTGACGTCACGAGTGTAATTTAATGATGGAAACATACATTTTCCACTTCATTCGGTGGTATTTGAACAATGAATTATATCATTATTATCAGATTTTTCCATCTGATAATAATGCTGATGGCGAATGAAGTTGACGGCGAGAAAAGAGCGTCCCTGGTCCTTCTTTTTAGCACGCGAGGTACATACACTCTTTCCTCCTATCTCGATATATTCTGTAGTCAATTCAACCGGAGGTTAGAATCTCGAATGCAGCTATAGCGAAAGCGCTCAAACCGAATCGTATACACTGTATACAGTGTACATTATACTATAATGTACACTGTATTCAGTGACTGAGTGAGTTTTGACCTTGTTAATAGATTTTTTATTTTGTTTTAGTATTATTATTTTTTATTTTTATTTTCATTGTATAATTTGATTTTGTAAATTGTTTATTCCATTTAACTATCCCTGTTTTGACATATTCTTTGTGCTTAATTTATTTTGTCATTTAATGTGTATCTTGACCTTGCTAATTGATGTTTTATTTTGTTTTTATTATTTATTTTTATTGTTTCATTGTATAATTTGATTTATTCCATTTAATTGACGATCTCGCTTTAAATTCTTATAACTTGACATGCAATGCAACTTATAATGTAATTTTAAAACGAGAAATAAATAATCTAATCTACACACACGGATCGCAAGTGTTTGTGTCCCTGTCCCTTTGCCAGGAAATGGTATTTTCTTTCCGTAGCTAAAGGTGACGTAAAATAATTTGACTTTTCTGTCGATGACTTCCACATCTTGTTCTTTCGTTATGTTTATAGTGTGATTTTTGTCTCACGGTAACACTATAATAGCTACAGAACACCAAAGTTATTCTTTACTTCTAATGTTTATTTTTAAAACAGACTCAATCGTGTATTAAACAAGGTTTAATATCAAACATGCGTAAACCTTTTTGATATATGAAATATTGTATTAGGCCACTTTTCCTGTGAACACAAAGAAAATCTGTAAATGGCCCTCCCAAATGTTATTTTAATTTAATTATTTGATATTTGCTTGTTGAAGTCGGCTGCCCTAAGCTAAATTCAAGTATCTCATTTTTTTTCATTTTTCGTTTTTTTGCATATTTTGAAAAAGGTGTGGAAAAGGCATATATCTGCATCAAAAAATTTTTTCTAAGCCTCATATTTTCCAAGTTATTAACAATTATAAATTTCAAGTTTGTTTTTGTTTCCTCTAATTCTACGCTAAAATCAAGCATCTTGTCCATTTCTATGCTAAAAACAAGTAACTCAAACTCAAACTCAAACTCAAACTCATTTATTTCTGTAAGTAGGCCTCAAGGGCTCTTTTACATGTCTGATTCTTTTCTTTTGGCGCTTCGGTAGATGACCTTCTGGTGAGAAGAAGCGCCTGAAGAAACTCACCAGTTTCTCTTTTAAAAACAACATTACAACAATTGTGACATTATAACATAAGATGACAATATTTATAAAATGCAACAAGCAAATAACTGGGCACAGTTTTTTTTACATTTTACCGAGAGACGTATATAATCTCCGGATCCATTACATTACAAAACTTAAAACTACATTTTTAGAGATGTAAAGGGTCTCTAGGCGTCAAAACACGATAAAAAATATAGAAAATAGGCAAACATAGACTAAAATTAATGGAGATGTAAGGAGTCTCCGTTGTCAAAACATTATGTTTTGGAGGTGTAAAGGAACTCCAAACGTCGAAATACAAAATGGGAAACGTATGTTTCACGTCGAGAAATAGACTATTAAGCTAACAGTCATTACAACTAGCTACAGTATACATAACAGGTATGTATTCAGTATGTCAAAATGCAAATAATGAAATAAAATTACAATAAAAATAAATGTAACAATGGAACGATACAGCCCGTAGCAGCGACGCCATCTGTAGGCATCATGTACCTAAACCTCTCCGGGACACTGCCCTATTTCGACGACTGCTGCGACTGATGCTTTGGCCATGGTTCTTTGTCATCCAAGTAATCTTGGACTTTGACTCTTAACTGAAAGTGAGATACAGATGTAGTGAATAATCCTTTCCTATCGGCAAAACTCGGAACAACGATAACACCCGAATGGTGCCGATGTGTCTATGAATTACTGTATTATTAAATTACGTGTAGGTATCAAATAAATCGCATACTTTATTTATCAATGTCAAATGTCAAACTGCCCGTTTGACGTATATTACACTGAGATGTTTAAACCACCACGATTCTATCATATAAAGAATTCGTTAGGTAAACAAAAATATAACTAGAGTCACACTAATCGGCGTATAACTTTGTAGTCAAAATCGTCAAGACCTAGACAAAATAATTTATTTGGTCTACCCAACTTTGCCGACTTCGGACTATTGGAGGTAGATTGATTTATGTATTCTTTTTGCAATATTTTATTTACTGTTCGTTGAGAAATTCCACTGGCCTCCGAAACTCGTTTTTGGACTTTACAAAAGTAAGCAGTATAGTTGGTATGTTTGAATTTATCATTTTCAGTTAGGAAATATAAATAAATATTGAAAATAACTTCGCAGGCTTGCCGATCTAAACGTTTCCCTTTTCTTAGTGCTTTCGGCATGTCTGTTATAAATTGTTAATGTGGATCGAATAAAATCAATGTTTATTATTTACAAAAATGACAGACAAGAGTGACATGTAAAAAGTCTATCAAAATATAGGTGGCCTGCATTAATACACGAGTCCATGAAGTTTATCACAAAATCTAACATAAATATCAAGAAAATATTTCTGTGGTATTAACTACTCTATATAGATACTTCCTCTTGCAATGCGACCGTTCCCTACGTTGTCTCGATGGGTACTGACTGCGAGTGAAGTAGTAAGACAAAAACGAACATTTCCGAGAAAATACGAAAGGAAAGGATTATTCACTACATCTGTACTTGAAATTCAAATGGTTTATTGCGATGCTTGATTTCACCGTTTGTTGCGAAGTTGGTTTACAACGTTGATATAATCTAAAAACAAGTATCTTTTAACTTTATGTGTGTTGTGGTGGGTAGGTGAAAGCGTAAAATAGTTAAGAACTACCAGCATCTCTGTCGTCATTAAAATAATTGCAAATATTATTGTGTGCTGGAGCGTTTAAGTGCAGTGTTAAGTGTTATTGACTTATTTTTGTTGTTTTTTTGTGAAAATGAAGAGAAGACGTAACGAAATAAGTGGTACACGTTGTACACAATCTGCAAATAGGGCGAAACGGATGGTGAATATGTGCATTGACAATGAAAGCAACGTGTAAGTTGAAAATAAGTATAATTATTTCTATCGGTTACGAAATAGCTTTGTTTGCCAAAAACCTGTGATAAAATTGTGTTGTTAAAAATAAAAAAAATAGTATTTTTGTTGTTTTAGTTCTTCCGTTACCAAATTTTCAAAGAAAACTTCACGTTCAATAAATAGCAATTGCATTCATATTTAGTTTTTGTGTTGATGTGTTTTGTTTGTTTTGTTGCGTGAAAAGAAACGATGAGAATGACGGTTTGAAGAAATTTCTTTTGAAAGATATAGTAGAAAACAAATTTGTAAACGGGGACAGGACGTTGTTATACAAAAAATCGTTTCAAGATAGTTATATTACCTTAGATTTTTTGCAAAAGAAATATTCAGTGCACGAGTTGCCACAGAATAGGTAAGCCATCTACGAGAGGAGTTCATCCATCTAAAAAACCGGTCAAGTGCGAGTTGGACTCGCTCACCGAGGGTTCCGTACAAACTCGTAAGTAGATACGTGAATAGTTCAACAAAAACTGTATGGCCGTTAGCTTAGTAGGAGCAAATAAGTATGTGTACGATTTTTGAAAATTTCTAAAAAACGATGCAATTTAGCAAAACCGTTTTATTTTTCCTGTAATATTTAGGATGATATTAATAATTGGTAATTATTACAGATTTTTCTGTTCAGTAACTTCGAAGATAATAGGGGGGGAATGGTATTTTTTTGAACGTTTTTGGTCATAAATCAAAAAGTACAAAATTAAGAAAAAAAACAAAAATGGTTTTGGAATCTACAAATTAAGCCCTTTCATTTGATATCCCACTCGATATAATAGCTCTACTTTTCTTTTTCCACATCCCATTTCGGACCCCTTTAAAAAAAACGTAAAAAAGGTATAAGATTTTTTTTCTATCCAATAGGCTTGAGTCAGCAACTTTTAACACTATTCCAAGTTTCAAGTCGATAGCATCAGTAGATCCTGAGATATCTTGCTGTGACAGACGGACAGACAGACAGACAGACAGACAGACAGACAGACAGACAGAGTCGCACCATAAGGGTTCCTTTTTTACCATTTTGGTACGGAACCCTAAAAAGGAGGTTATTGAAAAGTTTGTGCCTTTAATGCCAGTATCGCGGCGGCAATTTTGGCACCGATTAGATGAAAACCCTTTATCTCTTGATTTAATCGATAATGGTGAAATTGTGGACTAATTTGTCCACTCTTTGCCTATAGACGTAATATACGAATAAAAGTGTTGATTTCATATGTTGATTTTCTAAGTTAAATACATTAAAACTGTTCTTACATGGTATTTCATTTCTAAACAATCTTTAGTACTTATAACTAATGCAACAAACCTAAAATCAAGCATCTCAAGTTACTTGTTTTTACAACGAATACTATTCCCGAAATCAAGATGCGTTCTATGCAGAAAACTATTTTTGCTATTTCTAGTTAAACTTAACATAAAAATAAATAACTAAAATTAGTAATAAACTAACTTTATCATACTAAATGCCATGACATTAAAATTTTATGATTTTTGGGATGAATAGTCAATGAAAATGATAAATACCGTTTTTTGGCTCTCCTGTAAAATTTGCTAAAACTGAGATACTTGAATTTAGCTTAGGGCAGCCGAAGTGGCAATGGGCAGGGCATAGCAGGTAGAACAGATGGCCGTTGGGGCCGAAAGGTTCTCGAATGGAGACCACGACTCGGCAAGCGCAGCGTCGGACGTCCACCAACAAGATGGACAGATGATCTGGTTAAGGCTGCTGGCTCACGGTGGATGCAGGTTGCTTCCAACCGAACTAATTGGAAATCTATGGGGGAGCCAGTGGGGGTCCAGCAGTGGACGTCCTATGGCTGAAATGATGATGATTTAATATTAGCGAGACAAGGGATACTGACTGGGGTCGAAGAAGACGATGGCCTTGAGGCAGGCGAACTCCGTGTCATCGATGTCGATCTCGCGCAGCGGCTTCACGATCTCGTCCATCACGCGCATGCCGATCATGCTGATGTCGATGTCCATGCGTCCGTCTGCAACAATAAAAATAAAACAGTTTAATAAATTAGTACATTACACAACTAGGGTGGTAATACAAAGAAAGGCCGAGATCGCAGAAGTTTGCGGCCCGAGCTGCAAGCGAGGGACGTAAATATGCGATCGAGGGCTTTCTTTATTACCTCCCGTGTTGTGTACATCATTTTATGTCTACACTTGGCCAGAAAGCGGCTTTTTCCGTACGCGCAGCGTGCGGAAAAAGCCACTTTATGGCCAGGTGTGGCATAAAATATATTAAACTGTCTAATACTGCTTATTTAATATTGCGGGGCAATCTTACACAAATCGACCTAGTCCCAAACTAAGCAAGTCTTGTATTATGCGTACTAGGCGACGATATATGTACTTATATAGATAAATAAATACTTAAATAGATAGAAAACATCCATTACTCAGGAACAAATACTCGTGCTCATCACACAAATATTTGCCCTTACCTGGATTTGAACCCGGGACCTCTAGCTTCGTAGGCGGTGTCACGCCCAGTAGGCTAAACGTGTCGCCAGTTTAATAACTTAGTATTTACTTCTCAATCACAAGAAGCAATGAGAAATGCCATCGTGGCCCGTAATGTCCAAATGGCATTTAAAAATTCCCAATAAGCCTGGAATAAGTATGTATATCTTTGTATCTCACCTGGGATACCAGGGAGTAGGCTAAATAGGTACTGAATGCTGTTGGAAAGTTTAAAAAATTGCGAAACTTTCCACTTGGAAAAATATCGGTAATTTATCAAAATTACCTATAGGGAATTTAAGTAACAAACATCCAAATCTCCAAACATCCAGGCCCATTCCTCCAAACATCTTCACAAATTTTCAAATATATAAGTGTCTCCGCGATTTCACCGTGTAGCCTTGAGGCCTCCTGTAGGGGGCTTGAGCCAGCGACCAGAAAGGGCAAGCATTAGTAGGCGTTATGCGATAGAGCAGTGGTTCCTAACCTTTATTGCCACATCACCCACAGGCCTCCTCTAGATTTGTATCATTACCCCTCCAAAAAATAGGTAATACGGACAGGTATATGAAAGTACTGAAAGAAAAACGACTTAATATGAGTATTACCCCTGAGAAAACTAAATTTTACCCCTAAAGGGGTAGGTAATTACCCTCAGGTTCGGAACCACTGCGATAGAGTGACGAACGGATGCGGTGCGTTCCGTCCGGTGGTCGAACCCGAACGACAGTTTTGTTAGAGAGAAGCTTCTGTACGTAGTATACTAACACTTATTTTACTATTAATGATTAAAGGAATGCCGAATGCTCCCGAAACATGTCGAGTGGATGTCTTGTCTTTCGTAGAAAGTGAGTGATCCGTCTTTAATTCATTAATACTTATTCTGTAATGTTAGAAGGAAGGCTAACGTCGAAGTATAAAGACAAGCACACGCACAAGACACGCACGATCGCGCGTCTGTGTGAGTGCACTCCATACTTGCATTGGTGCGCATTGGTAAATCTTTGCTTGCAGTGCGTTCGTACACGGCGCGCATACATTCAAGTGCACGATGTACCTTTTGTAGGAAGATAAATTACTGTATAATACTGTGCTAACGTAGGCTAGATGGAGTCGGATGGCAGCACTGACCTATGTTGTGTTTGGCGATGATGCAGTTGTTGCCGAGCAGCAGCACGTCCTTGAGGTGCAGCGAGCGGCGCGCGCAGCCCAGCAGCAGGTGCTCGCCCGCGTGCGCGCGCAGTAGCGCCACCTACACAATTAAATGTCAAAACGATCAATGGGGATGTGGACTAACGTTGAATATTACAAAATAAAATACTCACTGGGATTGGAAAATACTAAACTATCATAACACAGAAGATATAAACAAAAATTTATAAAAATTATAAAGTTATGAGACCACAAAGTTTAATAAAACATCAATATTTTTTTATTGTCTTAAAGAAAAATTAAAGTTAATTTCGGAATGCTTAAATAACACTGAAAAAATAAATGTACGACAACTATGTTTATACGCACTTTTTCGTGCTCAAAATGCAAAAATGCTATTTTTTTCATACAGACATAGTACAGCGAGGACAAGAGATGAGGTCACAGGGTGCGTCCGTTTTGTATAGGCCGTTTTCAACGCTCGATGTGGTCGGCTACATTTGATTGCAATTTGTGGCTGTTATAGTAATCCAAGTGTAGTAGTTATAGGTATATATTTGTTCCTAATAAATAGTAGAATCCATTTACATCATAAACAAAATTTATTACACAATCCTTTTATAGCGATTTATCCCATTTTTGCTGCACTTAGTTGAAGTTAAGAGACCTTATATTTTTACGTTCAAAATGCTCCTAAATCGATAGGATATTTTATTTATGGTTTAAAACCTTCACAGTCCAGTAAATGGGTCACGACTAACTAGCTCCACAAGTCCGTGTTCGTGTCACTAAGAAATTACCAATTACGCACACAGATTAGTACAATATCTTTGTGAATCCACTAAAGTGTAATTTGCTGGATTGACGAGAAAATTAAATTTGTATGGGAACTGTTAACTTGTTAAGACGAATCGACGTTACCGTTGAGTTCTATTCTAAGACTTTGTGTATTAAAAGCATGCAGTTGACATCGTTATTTATGTCAAACATTACAAAATTTTCATAATTCAAGCTGAAATCGCATGTGTTGTAAGTAGTTAGTATATTGTGGTTATGTTTAGCTGTTGAAATAATGAGGTACCTGGTCATCCAGGTGTAGTTCGGTGAAGGCGGGGATGTACTTGGCCCACTCCACCAGGATGAGTAGCTGCTGTTTGATGGAGTCGCACACGTCGTTGATCTTGGCTAGCTTGCGGTTGTTGATCTCCGCGTCCGACACGTTGATGGTCTGCCGACAACAAAGATTGCAGTCACTGAGGGGTCATCCATATAGTACGTCACACCCATTTCTAGCCAAATGTGACAGCCTATCAGTGGCGTGGCGTAAAATATATCCTTAGGCAAGCCGGTGCAGATTTGGCGTACATTTTCCTTAAGAACTGTAGAATAAGGTGTCCTGATATTAGGCAAGCCGGTAGGAATCGAGTTCTTTGGACGCCACGCTACTGCAGTCTATACTAACAAGGTCAAATATGTTAGGAAAAAGTGTGACATGGTGGGGGGGGGGGGGGTTCTAAAAGTCTAAAATCGTGTGTCGTACTTTGTGGATGACACCTTATGACAGGTGCACTACACTCGATTTTGGCCTCTCACGCGGTGGGCGTAGCCGATCCGGACGCCGGCGACCGAAACGTCACAGTGGTACAATAAATTATCCTGATAGTACGCAAACGCCATTGATGCCGGCCGACGCCGCCGCCGAGAACGGTGCGAGAACGTACTGTACTGTGCGAAGTTTACCGTGCTATGGCTGTGGTGGTGGGGATCTATTGTTTCGATGCGTGCGTGGGAATTCTTGTTTTTTGTATGGAAACGCGAGATAGTGAAATATCTGGTTATGATCTCTAATCTGTGCTTATGATACGCTTTAGAGCGGCCGCACATTGTGCCTCTAAACGCTACCACAAGTAGTGAGCGCGCGCCGCTCCCGCGGGTTGTGGCCCGAACGCGGGAGCCTCTTAAAGTCGTCGGCTACATCAAGGATCTACTAGTCTTTCTGGTAGAGGGTTGCAAGAGTAGTTAGTGCCTTCAACCCATCACGCAAAATACGAATATCAAACGACGACTTGCGGAAAACTAACCCGTGTAAACTTATACCTATAATTGTTACGCTTTAAAAACAAACAGTTGGCCATACTATCGAGTAACAGCACCCCCTATGATAGTATCGCGTTGTTATGCATGCTTTGAAACCAATATCTGTAGTTACTATGCACGACCATGTATGCAATTCGGACTCGCCTCGCGCCTGCATGATTGCTCTATCCATGTATCAGGTTTTATGTGCTTAGCCTGTGCTGGCTGTGTTAGCCACTGAATGTTTTAATGTAACTTTAACACACACAATAACTAACAATACACATAATAATAACTGCGAAATTGAAAATAAATTTGCGTTTCTGTCCTACGACATTACAGTCAGAACCACCAGATAGACACACATACAAAGGCTTCAAACCTGAAACATCTCTATTTTAGCTTCGGAAGTTAAAAACGGCGTGTCGCATACTGAAGACAATCGTTTGTGACTTAAAGCTGCATGTAAACAAAACGCGACACAAACACAATGGTGGTTCGTTTGCTCGTGTACAAGTTATTTTAAAAGCGGCTCAACACATTATTTACTTTCATTTAACATATCAGTGCTAAAAACACATCAAACAATTCTATTAGCACAATGATAAAATATACATTTATCTGATAAGGAAAAATTTGATTTTTCTTAAAGGAGAATGAATAAGCTGATTAGTGATTAATAATTGACAAAATAAGCGGACGAAACATAAGAAGGGCGGGTTTAAAAAAGGTCGCGAGGTGGACACATACAATACTTCGCCGTTCGTCTTTTAACGCCTGGGACGATATTTATCCTTTTGCACTTAAGTTGATGGTTCAAAATTCAATACCAAATATCAGGCGATGATGATGGGACGGTCGGCGGTGAAAAGCGGGATCACGTTTTTATCAGGCGTTTCAAACGCCGTAGCTTCGGTGGGTTTGATATAGTCGAAGTTCTGCGAGGTTAGGGCAATATTACTAGAGAACCCCACCGTCTTAATCGTACAACGGCCGTTCTAGTATTGCGGAGTTTCGGCAATACCTGGTTTAAAATGGTTTATATCATGGTACTAAAGTGTTACCTCGTCTATGACCTTCCTGCTGAGTAGCTCCGCGTTGAGCAACGATACCACGGAGAGGCCGTTCGCTTGGGTGGGCTCCTCGTACGATGGCCGGCGGCAGTTGATGCGGTCTCGCTCGTTTTGGACGGCTGAAATAATTTCCACTCGTGAGTTATTGTTGTATTTCATTATTTTAGCTAGATAAGTGACATATTTTTGTTATTCAGTGTCACGTTTATTCTACATGCTTGTGATTTTCTGGAGTATGTCCCCCGGTGGTAGTTTCTGACCATTACAATTAATGGGAAACAGAAGGTAAACGGTAAATATAGTACGTAATGATGACTCATTTCACATTACCATGAATGGAAATGGAACTGATGAATTACTGTAACAGTCGTGAGGAAATAATTCCCGTTATTTCCCGTCGTCTACGTCAAAACAAACCGCATTACGCGGTACGAAATATTTGAATAATTAAACACAATAATAATGGTTTCATTATAAATGAGTTAACAAATACCGTGTTGATTTCAATTCATTACCGTATTTACCGTATAATGACATCTGTAGCTAATTACGACGAAATGTTGTTTGCGATATAGATAGATGACAGTTAATTAAAGTAAATAGGTACATTTAATTAATATTGTAATCTCGTTTCCTTGAGACGGGCAATAAAGCCAGGCGGTAAAAGCATATATCGGTTGACGACCTTAGCCCTCTATAATATGTCAACTTTCCACTCAATTAGGTTTATTTCTTACACTAAATATTTAACATAGGTTTATGCGTATGGGAACCAAGATGCGAACTCGACTGAGGAACTGGCATGCTAAAAATATACCCCAATTCATCAGATAGAAAACAAGACTTTGGATTCAAACTATGGCATTAAATTAGATAGAGCTTTATATCATATTGTATAAAACATGGGTTAAAAAATGAAATAATAGAGAAAATACCGGTATAAGGTATTTTCTCTATTATTTCATTTTTTAATCGGACTATCTAATAATACGAAGTAATTTCCTACATGATTGCGCCTAACTCAAAAAACATAAAATAATTCAAAATATTGGGTTATTTCGGAGTTTTTGCAAAATACTGGTTTCGAGCCCTGGTACAAACATTTCTACGGCATAGTCAAAAAACAAAGCGTTGTCAATGCGTAGTCCAAGCGACAAACATTGTGTTATAGGAACAACGATAAAAAGCTCAAATGTCAGTAGTATAGTTTTAGTCCAATATAGTTTAATCCAAGGAGTCGAGTTGTGTGACAGACAACCATGAAAGTTTACATCTTCCAATTTTCTCCCTTATCACCACCAATATTCCTCGGTAAACAGGAAAATAATATTCGTCATTTCATTTTCAATTTCCCTTCATCATATACTATGTCTCATTAACGTTATTCAATGACGGATATATCCACAGACGTATAGTATTTTCCATTATTTAACCACTACTAGTATTATGACCTTTTTTACGGTAACTACGCTATTATACGCCCTAAAAAGTAGGTTTAAAAACGTTTTTTCATTAGCCTATTTGCATATACCGCTGCTGGGCAAAACCCTTTCTTTTTATCCGCCAATAATCCCAATTATTAATATTAATTAACGAGACTTGGAATGACTCCAGGTCATCCCGTCTTCTCGTTTTGGGTAAGTCGCTCACTGTAGTCATATCGCAGGATGATCTGCAGCTAATTTAGCCCATCGTTAATGCATCTGACAGTGCCTAGCCCACTCCCAAACCCGTATAGTGTGTGTTATAAATTAAATCGCTCACCTTCTTTTTTCATGCCAGCTTTGAAGCATTTCCTTAGCCTACAATATCTGCATTGATTTCTTTTGTCCTTATCCACTACGCAATTTCTGCTGAATCTGGAATGTAGAAAAGTATACAATTACAATCAGTGTCATATCAAAGTTTCATATAGCACATAAGGTATATAAACATTGTCGCCTAAGTTGCTAATTCTAACTACAACACCGGTAGTAATGGCGAATTTTTAGCGTCTCATTGAAAATGGTGTGCCATAAGCGTGAAACTCATTAACACTTATGTTGTTAGTATTTTTTACGTTGTGCTATCAAAAGTGCTTTTTTATGTCATCAATTCATACGCACGTGTGTATAAGCGTGTCGGGTAATGTTAACTGGTTGCTATGCATGTTGAGTGCTCTTGTCTCAGTGATGACGGAAAACGTATCTCTCTGCCGTATTTCTGCCGTCCGATGTCTAAAACTGGACTAACCCCTATACAACTTCATAGAGGTTAGTCCAGTTTTAGACATAGGACGGCAGATTTGCTTACGTCTAAAACCTGTAACTTGATTATACTACTCGTATTTATAATATGTTCGATTTAACAAATAGTTGAGGATTTATGCTGAATACGTCTGTAGCAAAAAGGACTAACTTGCGGCGGCCGACTTAGGGTAACCCATGTCAGCAGTGACGTACGGCCGTTTCATTTGTGGATAAGCTGGATCGCGGTACGGTTACTTTTTATTCAAGAGTGGTAAGATGACATCAAAAAGCCAAGGCCGTGGGAGCCGGCTCGCCTCATTTCTACCCCGCAAAATTATTTATCAGAACTCTTGAAGTTACTTTTTGTAACTAATTATTTATATTGATCACCCCGTTCAATAGTAGCGCCAGCTTGGAAACAAAAATAAGTATGGTGGCGTAGCAGTTGCATTTACTATCATATACTATAATTATCACACTGATTGATATCATAATTAAAAAAATGTGTAATGAAGAATGAATGAATTTACAATATCAGCGCGATATTGAGCCGAAATCGTCACTTTTTATATCGTTCACCTCGCTCGAACAATTTATTGGATTGCGTGATTGGGAGATTTTGATACCTAAGATTTACTGATAGTGTTACCAGCTGGTAGAACCATGATTTTTGAAAATCCTCGTAGTTTTATTATTCGCATTCATCTACTGTACCTTTATCTTGACTTGTGTGTATTATAGTTGTAAGCAGAACTTAATTGGCCGGGCTATGCGTGAAGTTCGGGGAGAACAACGGCGACTAGTCGAACTTGGTCGTACTCGTACCTCAACACCGCACGTATATCCCGGGCTTTGAAATTAATGCACTCTACACACCTTGCTACATTAGCACGTACAAGTACATGTAGTAACAGTCGGTCTCGTGCTGACTGATTACAAGGTTTGTAGGAAAGCTGTGGTTGTTCTCTCGTACAACCAACCACCGTTCCAACCGCAACAAGTTGGTAGTGGTGTTGCAAGGTTGCGCACATACGCAGTATACCTATAGCAGTACCTGCAGGTGTAGAGGTGGTTCTTGCGCACGCTGCGACGGAAGAAGCCCTTGCAGCCGTCACAGGAGGAAGCGCCGTAGTGCTTGCCGGTGGCGCGGTCGCCGCAGATGGCGCAGTGCTGCGACACCGCCGCGGAACTCGCGGCACTCGCCTCGCTGCTGCTCGTCTCTAGCTGCATGTCGCTATCTGTGGACAAGTAAACACAACTGTAAAAAAAAGATAGAATCTGGGACTTTTTTTTTCCTGGCGCACACGCCCTGGATGCGGGATGTAGTGATATTTGACATCAGGCACAGACGAAATGTGGGGTTGCTTCCGTCGTTTGTATTTTCTGACAATTATGACTTAGGGCTATTCAAGGCACGAGTGAATATATGTTGTTACAGAACTAATAAGTTATGTCCTTGGCCTTGTAATCGCTTACCAGGTGCTATTGAAGTCAATTGCTGGTCAGTCACAAAGACTAAAACAAGATACTTGTGTTAAATTTCACTTAACTACATAAATTGCTATTTCTTAAAAAAAAAAAACCGGTCAAGTGCGAGTCGGACTCGCGCACCGAGGGTTCCGTATAAACTAATAAGTACGACTAACAGCAACCCTGCCTTAAACCCGCTTTAGCTCTATTCAACCTGGAAAAATCTTAACAGCGCGATGCAGCGTATGCTACAGCGACATCTATTGATACTAAATAGCGCGTAAATTTTACTTGTAATTTAAATTTAAGGGTGGATTTCACAGCGTTTCAAATGCCGTCATCACCAATCCCGAAATTTCGACGATTCACTTTAAGAATGTATCCCATTCTTTTGATAAAATCAGAAAATAGTACCTACTATTTTCACGTTTTGATCAAAAATTATGTAATTTTTAAAAAGATGTCATCATAATATCGGGATTGGTGATGACGGCGGTTGAAACGCTCTGAAATCCACCCTTAAACGTTACTTTTTGTTATTGGCTGATTGAAATAATTGTTTGTCAACTAAGTTAGTTCTCATGTATCATTTTTAGCCACAAGCTACCTTATTTTAGATTTGTGTCCCTAGATGGCGCTAGTGGTATTTCATTTTTATACTCCTATTATAGAGTTTTTAATAATTATTGTTACTTTATGTTTTTTTCCCGATGCCTGATGAGTGATCATTGTATTTAATAGACATTTTTTATATAATCTGAAATAAATCATCGCTTAGTTTTGCTACTCTCCGCTAGATGGCTCTCGTAGGGAGGGTAGAACTAATATGTTAAGATTTTTGTAAATTTTTAAAAAGTATTCAAGTTAGGAAGAGAAAATATAACGGTCTTCCTAATAATAATAATAATCCTAATAAGTAGATACATGAATAGTTCAAGAAAAACTGTATGGCGATTAGTTTAGTAGGAGCAAATAAGTATGTGTTATGATTTTTGCAAATTTCTCAAAAACGGTGCAAGTGAGGAAAACCGTTATATTTTTCCTGTAATATTTAGGACGACATTAATAATTGGTAATTATGACACATTTTTCTGATCAGTAACTTCGGAGATAATAGGGGGGGAATGGTATTTTCTTAAACTTTTTTCGCCATAAATCAAAAACTATTTATTTAAAAAAAAAAAAAAATGGCATTTTAATCTACAAATTAAGCTCTTTCATTTGATACCCCACTCGATATATAAGCCCTACTTTCAATTTTGAAAATCCCATTACGGAGCCCTTTAAAAAAAAAAGTAAAAAAGGTACAAGATTTTTTTTATGTCCAATAAGCTCGGGTTAGCGACTTTTAACACTATTCCAAATTTCAAACCGATAGCAGCAGTAGTTCCTGAGATATCTGGCTGTGACAGACGGACAGACAGACAGACAGACAGACAGACAGACAGACAGACAGACAGACAGACAGACAGACAGAGTCGCACCATAAGGGTTCCTTTTTTACCATTTTGGTACGGAACCCTAAAAACGTTCAGTGTATGTATTGCCAGTCGTCGGACGACCTCCTGGCATCCTTGCGCCTGAAGAAAACAAGACCTAACTCATCTATTTCGTAAGTTTTCTGATAAATATTTGAACTTGAAATTATAACTTTAAATTGAAGCACAAAACTTTAAGGCACGCAACACGCGTACGAGGACTTAACTAGCATTTTATGTTAAAGTACAATTTTGCAAATCGATTTTCGCCTACTACTAGTCATTTCTAAAGACCGAACTAACAGTATGCGTGCGAAGACGAATAATGCTTTACGTGAGTGACAACGGGTATCGTGCTAAGGGGGCGGATTACGATTACACCATTTATGGAAACAAGATTTTGGTATTTAAATTCAAATTACATTCATCCGAATACCGGCCAGAGGTGTATACTAAATACAACATAACAGCGTCATCGTCAAGTAATATATTCAACATAACCTGATGCCGTCAGCGTCTCATTTCTGTCGCCAGTGAGCTGGTTTGGGGAGCCTTGACGCGGGTCGAGTGGTGTCGACAACTTTGATGATTGCTTACATTATACCTACATCTATATGTAAGAGTTTCTATAATACAACACATATAACGAAATGATATCTTACTTATCTTTATTTATCGCGGACGTATTGTTGTTTTTGCCCCATTTAAACATTCAATTGGGGAGTATCTTTTCAAAAGGGCTTGTTTTTCTTTGGGTTTCATATAGAACCCCTTGTTATTTGTCTAGCAGAGCATATTCAGGAGCCGTTCATGCAGAAATTGCAGAATTGCGTAAATGTGAAGTTATTGTTATATAGCTACATGGGTCATTATTTGAGCGTTTCACCCGCCTCACTTTCGTGGACACATTATTGTCGAAGTTCCCTCAGATTTTAGTTTCATATTGAGCTATTTGGTACATATCCGGGACTACTAACAAATACCTTAAAATTACATTAAAATCTGCCAGAATCTCAACAATAATGTAATGTTTCCACGAAAGTGAGGTGGGTGAAACGCTCAAATAATGACCCATATTTGACACGGTAAACTATAAAGACAAGGTGTTTGTTATTCAACTGTCATTACTACCATCGGGATCTAAGTTTGCGTAAAAAGCTTCAAAGAAAATTGTTATTTTAATTAAATAAGCCACTAATATTTATAACATTAGAGTCTACATTCCGTACATTATGAAACAGAGTAATTCGATACAAAGCACTGCTGACTTTTATCCATTCTGCATAATACTGGTTCGGCAGTAGGTACCTATTCTAAAAATGCATGTTTCAATGCAAGTGTTTAATTAATAAATAAGCTCTTTATTACGTCCCGAAGGTACCGGGTGTCCCTTTTTATCGCTTCGGCGATAACAGTGTATTAATTGTGATATGATACTACGGCTAGAAGAATATAAAAAATCGGAAACATTCCACAAAGATAAAGATAAATACATCGAGTGCCCTCATATGACAGCTATCGAATGAAGGATTTTATGCTACATACCTACTTCTTGTTATACTTAAATTACGAAATGTTGTACCTAAAACGAACCTATTTTATAAACTTTTTAAAAGTGACAAATAACGCACTACCCAGACCAGGGGGAATGAAAACATAAAATTTTGCAAAGGAGACCTTGACACACTTCTCACATAAAGTGGGGAGCCCTTTGAAATGGGGTGTGAAATCCCATCGAGCACATGGTGTAAATATTAAACGAAGACAATATTAATATTAAACGATTTCAAAATAAAAAAGACTTTTTTTTATATACACGATACAAAAAACACTTTGTAACACAATGCAATCAATAACCACGCTCGGTTAATTTGAATATTGTGGGACTTGATCTATGAACTCTTGACTTCTTTGAAATCAGTTTACTGCACTAAACAGTCACTCACACACACAATGCAATATCAGCCCGTGAAACTTTAGGAAACCAACCTCCACTAGTACTGTTGTAGCTCATGGCAATGGGCTGACGATTCAGCTCCTCCGTGAGACTCCTGTGGATGTAGCCATACGTGGGCCTTTCGTGGGGCTTGTCCCACGTCATGGGGGGGCCTGGCATCATGTACTCGGGCGCCGTTCCGTAACCCATGGGGCAGAGCTCAGACGATGTCAACATGTCGTAACCAAACACTGGCATTTTCCCAGCACCTCCAAAAAGAGATGCTACCGTTTCAGCCTATCACCCACTACTGCCGAGTAACCCTCGGTCCGCGATCGATAGCTATTGATAACACCGCCTAATTAACAGGTGATGTAATGCGCCGAAATAACTGTCACCGTCGTTATCAATGTTGACACACAAGTGGTGCCCGAATGTTTTGAATGATAACTGATAAACGCACGCGGGATATTTGAAAATCACTGTAACACTTGGACGATCGGCACTAAGCGGATCCGTGGGAGTATTGTTTTCGTTTTTATCATACTATCCGGTGTCCGGGCGATAATCGTGTTTACACATCGGCTGGAGTCGGGTGGCCGAACGCGACCTGTCTCACACGCGGCGCTAGTTAGACTGACAGGGAACAATGACCACACCACCTATACGTCCGCTCGAGTGCGAAAACCGCTGACAAGGTAAAGATGTCACCTATCCTATGAATGACCCGAGTGCGAGATCAGCGTTTTGCGTTTGCATTGCACGTTGACTCACGCGTTATCGGAAATGCAGCGGATGCGTACAGACTACCGACGAATCACTCGCCAGCTGACGAACTTTTACCATAACAGCATATTAGTTAGCGAAGTTATGACTAATTAGATCACACGCACACGCTTTGTTCCTTTGTTGCCAGCTGTTTTTCTTTATTGATAGCTGCGTAGGATACAGATAAAGCCGTGTTGGTTGTATTAGTCGCGGGAGATTACATGTACGAGTAAAATGTTGAAAATAATAAAACGTAAACAGTAGGTACCTTAGTTAAGCGTAATCTGCAGACTGAGCATTACAAATATGTCACAATAAGTGTCGTGTGTTGTATGAAAAAAATAATATTTACTATTTTGTGTTATACAAGGATACATTAATTGCTCGATAGCTACGGAATTTTTACAGTGGCTGTTTATACCCGGATTTAAACTTTGACTCCTAGAAAAGTACGAAATTGTGAATTTTGTACTAGGTATATCAACGTTCTTGTTTCTACCATCGTATAAATGAAGTTTAGTGCGGTAATAGGTAAGATCGTTACAACATTAGAAAAAAAAAACCCATATGGAAACTATAAGAAACTTACATGAGTTAGTGATCCATAAATAGATTAGAAACATGTACATAGAGATGCATAATTTTCGGACCCAAAAATGAATGAAGATCTCGTGTCGTGCGCTGGAGTATCTCGAGGAGGCGTTTATCGCGGGTCGCGGCGGGTCGGCTATCGCGGTGACCGGTGCGACGCCGCGCCATGTCTCCGCTCTACTCTCCTTTCAACGCTTTTGCCATAAACAACACATTTCGTAAGAATATTATTAGGAGCTAAATGACGAAGAATGCTGCCTCGACCACTGTTTATTTATCTGTTTGTTTGGCTAATCGATGCCACCAACCTCAATATTTTTGCAAACGGCACCTAGTATCACAGATATCAAGAAGTAACAATAACATGTATTTATGAATAAGTGAAAATATGCGTTCTACCTAAAAGGGTAATTATTTGAGCGTTTCACCCGCCTCACTTTCGTGGACACATTATTGTTGAGAATCCGGCAGATTTTAATGTAATCTTAAGGTATTTGTTAGTAATCCCGGATATGTACCAAATAGCTCGATATGAGACTAAAATGCGAGAGGACTTCAACAATAATGTGTCCACGAAAGTGAGGCGGGTGAAACGCTGAAATAATGACCCAAAAGAAATAACAATTATGATGGTAGTTAATAATGTAGTAACTAATTTTTTTCTTTAATTTAATGAATAGTTTAATTATCCTAAAATCAATTTCAACGGATTACATTGGTTTCTAATTTTATTAAGATAAGTGATATTCCCGGAAATCGAAGACAATCTTTTCTTTTTCCATTTTTTTTACCGTAAATACACTCTCTATATAATTGTTCATAGCAAATGACACGAATTCGTTGTCCGTGAGTGTATGTGATATGAGCCACGTCAAATTTTGTTGTTGTCACATAATGGTACAGTTATAACGCGTTAGTTAATAGAAGAAAAATGTTAAAGGACAAGGCCTTTAAATAAAGATTAATGACTTTATTTTTAGACTGCCTAATGAAGTCATTCACAAGCTGCTCATGAAGTAATATCAGTTATTTTTTCCTGTTATTCCTGTATGCTTCATTCGAATTTTGACCGCAAACTAATAAAAACCAGTGACGTCTGTCCTCCTAACTATAGAAGTCTAATAAACAAAAAAAAATATGTTGAGTAATTAAAAGTTTAGTTCCAATGATGCTAACAGATGGCGCTGACTCATAAATGGCCTATTGCATTTTTTGTATATTTTTGGAACTTCTCATGTTGTTACCCCCTTACAAAATATCAACCTAAAAAAAACTGGCCAAGAGCATGTCGGACCATGCTCAGTGTAGGGTTCCATAGCCGTAACTATAAGGTAAAAAATACGATGTAAAAAAAAGTACAACAACAAAAGAGCGTATCTTCATAGCAATTACGTCCTTTTGTTGAGAAGCGCAGTTTATCGGCAATAACTCAAAAACGGTTAATCCGATCTTGTTGAAAATAATTTTCGTTGAAAGTATTAATTGAGCGTTATCTTTGTAATTTTTTTTATATTTTTCGGACACATGGTTTAGAAGATAGAGGGGGGGGGGGACACAATTTTCACAACTTTCGGAGCGATTATTTCCAAAGGTATTCACTTAATCACAAACATTACTTAAAAACTTTAAAATGTTTTGAAAAGAGCTGTCGAACTATGTACCACACGTTGACATTTTGTGAAAAAAAAATTATTTTAGCTTCTGTTACATGTATGGAGTGCCCCCCCTAGATTTTTTTATGTTTATTATTTAACTACCAAACTTAGTTGCGGCATCTACAAGACATCTATATTCCAAATTTCATCAGTATAGGTCTTGTAGTTTTTGAGTAAAATGCCTGTGACATACGGACGGACGGACGGACGGACATGACGAAACTATAAGGGTTCCTTTTTAGCCATTTTGGCTACGGAACCCTAAAAATTTGAAAGAAAAAAATATTAATTTAGTTAGTTGGGTGAATTTCAAAAAAGGTGTCCTTAATTAAGGGAATAATTTAACAAAAAGTTACTATTGTTCCTCTGTGTAACGAAAGTTACAATACAATTTATATGGATAACTTTTGTTACACACAGGCACAAGATTAACATTTTGTTCAATGAAACCTTAAATATGGACATCTTTTTTTGAAAACGACCCAGTTATCTTAGTTTCGTTTGTATGGAGAACCACGTAACACTGATAGAGTCTGTGCGGAAAGAGAATAGGCGTGGCGAAACACGGAACTAACCTAACCAGTATGGCATTTTTTTTTGCAGATACGGTAGAAAAGCATTACAGCGCCCCCCCATCTAAATCCTATTTTCTTTCCGCACAGACGCTAATAGTGATCATATTAAAATGAGCCTTCAATTAATTGGAGTAATGCAGAAGTTAAGGGCGCGTATTCATCGCAAAAACTGTAGGTACCTAATGCCAGGACTGACTCACTCGCGATTCCGACTCCGCGGTGGTAAACCAGCGCCCAGAAAGAGCACGCCTATGTAGTAGTAGATACGTGCGAGCTCCGTCCGGTCGTCGGACCCGAATGACAGTTTTGTTAGAGAGGGAAGCTTCTGACGTACTAATACTTATTCTGTGGTAATGCGTTATACGTTATATTATTTAATCTGTGGCCAATTGGTCATACCATACACTGAACAATCGTTAGATCGTTACCCTTAGAAGTTAACCTCACAATAGCAGTTAAACGAGTACTATTAGTATTTTTAAGGAATACCTAGTGTAAATAATGAAATATTCTACACAACAACTGTCAATTTACTCCATTTAACAAAAAATCTAACTATGGTACCTATGAATGCGAAACTTAATGAGATTATTATATACATAGACAGGTCTAATAACAGTAATAACCATAGGCGAATGAAAAAGGTAAACATTTTGCTTCGTAAAGTCATGATGAAACCGGTCCGTGAATTGCAATGTCATCATTACCATTTAAAGTTCACGCTTATCATACTAGGGTTAATCCGTACAGTATATTGTAGGTGATTTTCACACTATTGCAGGGACACCGATGACTGATAAAACGCGGAAACTGCTGCAATAAAAATATAATTATGAAGTAAAATAATACGTTGCCACTCGTGTTAGAATCAGAGGTACTTGTTCTCTAGTATTCGGATGGTCTTTCTAACGTTACTACGATACACATATAACATTCACTTAAGTGGCTATCGCTGTTGCCGATTTGCCTTGCAGTCACATAATTAAATATTTACAATACTTGCATACATATACTATAGGTATTAGTCCTTATCCATTTACTCAACACAAATATCCGGATAGGTATATGTTGGCGTATTTACTAGGAACTTTCCTTTAATAATAAGTGCTTTATCACACTGGCGATTTGCTAGCGAGTTGAAAGCGTGTTTTCATACAGAACTTAGCGCGGTGAGCTCGCGGCGAGTTTTCCGCGATCGAAATCTGTATAAAAACACGCTCGCAAATCGCCAGTGTGATAAGGCTCTAACATAGGTATGGCTCGATTCAAGGTTTCTTTAAAATGGCTTCGAAACGGTACTTTAGGACGGCTCCCCAACATAGGAATCCACTTATCAGACAAGCGGCTGACTATGTTCCTTCTGTTCCAGGTCCTGACGACGAGCTGCGCCGGTCCGGCCTCACCCGAGGCTGCTTCACCCGGCGTCCCCGCAGCGTCCTCACGGATCCGGATGACGACATCTCAGCAGGATTCGAAAGAATCCTTGCTGAGAGGTCGCCAAACGGAGTCCGACACACACAGCGTCGACCCCGCCGGCGGGGTCGACCTCCCCGCGACAACAGCACACAAGGGCCGCGTCCCGACTTGCCCCAGGACCCGAATGTCCTGGTTAACTTCACTCCGACCTCGCTCGGGCTCAGCTAAGTTTCTTGCCGGAGTCTTCTTAGCTGGGCTAGGTTTTTAGCGAACCGGCACCTAAAACTCCCATTAGTTCGAAACACAAGTTCACATAAGGACAGGATGACCCGAGTCACTGCTGGTCCGCTGCTCACTCTGAGCAATCAGCGCAAAGTCAACGTGGCCCTGGCCAAACGACCTGGTTCGACTCCAGGCGTTCAGCCCCCACCTAGCCCGATCATATCAAGGTGGACCGGGACTAGGTGACCTGGTTCGACCCCAGGCACTCCCGGCTCCCACCCAGTCCGACCAACTCAGGGTGGTCTGGCTAGCGACCTGGTTCGACCCCAGGGAACGCCACGGCCAACCACCCGGTCCGACAATCGCTACGCCCAGGATGGGTTGCGAGTTCGTCAGTTTCTAAAAAAAAAATAGGTATGGCAGCTAATTAGGAAATACCAGATTTATGCATTATTACTTTGATGTAAACGGCCATTCTCACGAAGTATGACTGCGTCTAATTACCGCGTCTCCATACATTTAGTAATGGCCGTAAAAAGGATAGTGTAGTCCTGAAATCCAATTCTTTACCTGGCAACGAATTTGCACGCTACCCTTTCACTTTTATTTCCAAATGTTTTACACAACACAAGGCTAGTTTCTCACATGAAACTGTCAAGAGACTGAAGCTCTTTTGTATCAGAGACTATCTCCT
The DNA here is from genome assembly GCA_947034925.1 of Eudemis profundana. NCBI lineage: Eukaryota > Metazoa > Arthropoda > Insecta > Lepidoptera > Tortricidae > Eudemis > Eudemis profundana. The sequence goes on from OX344811.1 coordinate 11,523,398, forward strand.
TGTGTAAGTAGGAGTAGAAGATAGGTCTAGTCTATCAGGTTTCGGTGCGGCCCGGAGGCGCGTAAAATAATCGTTCGAGATACAATCGGTGATTGCTAAACGCACCCAGACGTAGGTAGGTATCGATATTTTCGCACCTAGGGCGCCAGGATGTGGCGCTGACGCTAACCGGGCAGATGTCAACATATTTTATAGCTTATGTATAAGAACATAAAGTTCTAATTAAATTAATAATAAATAGACGGTAGTTACAGCGCGCTAGATAGCATTATTGACCAAGAGGGCATTAGGTAGGTATCTCTTTTAATAGGCATCTAGTAAACGACATCCTGGATAGGACGTCATCTAAATTAAATATTATGTAATACGTACATGATGTATAATAATTTGACATGATATCAACTTGTGTTTGATGCAGATGTTAAATATATTAAATCACCTACTTCAAAGGTCCCCTTCAAAGTGTCCCTTTTAATAGGCACCTATCTATTAAAAGATATCCTAATAATTGTTTAGGACACAGATGATATCCATGACCGTGAAACTTGCATAGGAGTTCCGTGCATAATGCGGGTGGGTATTAAAATATGATTTTTGTTAAAATGTCTCTTAACAGGAATGAATCGGGAATAGAGATGTGCCGTTCCCGGGAATATTCCCCACTTGTATGGGGAATATTCCCGGGAATGGCACATCTCTAATCGGGAAAGATTTTTTTTAATGAACATCCGATAGTGCACTAGGTTCTTCGTGATCGTAAGTACATCACTCACGTAATGTGTCAGTTTACTCATTTAGTATGAATTGCTGCTCATATTTACAACAATAAATTTATTACAAATTAGGTACAGGAACTAATATATGTTGACTGTACTATATATATATAATATTATAAAAAAAAAACTAAACCTCTTGTTACTTAATTGTTATGCCGTCAATGGAATTCAGTAAAATTTTTGCTATAAACCCCTTTTTGCAGGCTTTTTATAACTCAACAATCAAAAATATTATTTTATATGCATGTTTGTTACATGAAATATATCTTTGGAGATTCGAGACCAATTTAAATTCGTTTTAATTGAATAGACTTATATTGGTATAAGTCCCACTAATTGATTTCATATAAATTGCATCATGATATACTTTCTCAGTGTTTGACTCGAAAATATACTTTCTCAGTGTTTTCATAAATGCTAACTTACAAAAACTAAGTTGAATTTGATTCATAGAAAATAATAAATAAACAATTAAATAATATTATTTTCTAGTTAGAAATGTTTATATATATTTTCCTCCCAACCATTGTGTTTCCGCCGAAGTGACGTATTTAATTTACCTTTAACACCTTCTAGGAAAAGGGTATTATGTTTTGCGTGGTTTATTCCAACCGATATGCGATTGTCAGTACCCTACATGATTGAGTATCTACTAGTAGTAGAAAACCTACATCACGAAGAAAAAAACGACCACCAGAGGACAAAAAGAAAGGGTAAGTGTACCTAACCTAGGAGCAGATAGGCTGATCTAGACACACTGTTCACTCCGGTCTATATACGCACAGATTGCAAAGGCAAATAGACTCGATTATTCTAGTTGTAATTTTTTTACTAATATTTGCATTCAGAAAACCACTTTTTAGGAGATAAAATATTGATAATTTGTAAAACTTTGTTATGATAAACTTTTTTTCTATATATACATACCAGTATACTATATTATTTATCCACACAGAAGCACAATTAAAGTAAATCAAACCCCCACGAAGAGTAAAACTTGCAAGACTCGATGAAAATCGCACAAGCAACCCAAAATAAAAACTTGTAAAAATACACACTTTGAACCCGGATATAAAGTCCATTTTGCGATGATAAATTGAAATCTGCGCGTGGGATTTACTCAATTAACATTTTTTTCTCTCACTTAAGTAGTATTTATAGCAAACCACGGGGTTTTCTGATTGCATGTCCACATCATCGTGACTTGCACGATCATAAATGACGAAATGGACTTTGGAGTTTCAAGTTATAATCACCACAGCGTGTTCAAAGTCCATTTATTAACCATATTTTGGCGTTACGTTACCTAAACATACCTACTAGTATAATACGTGTACTAGTACTAGTACGTGTAGGATTAAGAGTTTTTGCCAAATCTTTCTCCGAAATTATTACCTATTTGTACTTTGGAAGATGATAAGGAGTAAATGTTAGTATTTATAGTTAGTATGATAGATAAGTACAATTATTTTCTGTTTCCAGAACGAGGGTATTTTTGATTAGGGTTAGGGTTTCGTACCTCAAAAGGAAGAAACGGAACCCTTATACGATCACTTTATTGTCCGTCTGCCCGTCCGTCTGTCTGTCTGTCCGTCTGTCAAGCCCCTTATATCGGGAACGCGTGGAGCTGTCTTGTTGAAAATAAAACCATATACTCAGGTCTACGGTCCCTTGAAGCTGTGAAAAAATCAAACTTCCAAGTTAACGTAAAAAAAAGATAGGGCCGTTTATGCTGCAACAAACGTAAATTTCGACACTCAAGGACACCAAAATTCAAAGGGTACTTTCCGTTGACATAGAACTATGAAATTTGGCAAGTAATACCGTCTTATACTACAAGTATAGGGAAAATCTGAAAACTATACATTTTAATTAAATCATAAAAAATAGACTTTACTAAGAGAATCAAAATTTATAGGGTACGTGTATGTACCTACAAATTTGTACGTAACCCGCGGTGGGTGAGTCCGACTCGCACTTGTCCGATTTTTTAAGTTATCCCCTTGTCTTCGCTGTTTCTGGACTGATCAAAAGTTACATTTATGTACTAAGTATTAATTTCATGTCTTTAGCAGGTCCCATTTTTTAATTTCCTTCAAAAAGGAACCGCCTCCTTTTTGAAGTCGATTAAAATATGGGATCTGCTCAGTTAGGCTGTATGTTTTCCATGTGTATGTTACGTGATTTCGTCACTAGGAAATTATTTTTAATTAAGTACACCCTGTATTTCAAATCATGTCTCATATAAAATAGTAATAGACCCCACAGAACCACCTAAGAGGAAAATAAGAGAGTGAAAATTATGAGTGTGCATGTGCAAATCTTCACCGTTTGTAAACTAATTTTAAATTGTTGCATTTTCAAAGTCAATTAGTACCTAGTTACTTATTGGAAAAAAAACGAAGAGAAACATATTCACAATTTTAAATCAACAGATTATACAGTATATAATTAAGTTGATAACACAGGCACTATAGTCAAATACCAATATTTATGGAAAACCGACTTGGACTCGAATCACCTTAAGCAGTAACAATCGATTCTCGATCAAATCGATCGAAATATTTAACAGAAAATTAACGTCTATCTATAAGTTTTTTGAGTTATTTAAATGAAGGATTTTAACTTTAGTTATTGATTTAGTACTATTACTAGCATGTCGTTTTAAAATGAAGTACCGTGAACGTGAAGAATAAAGTCGTGAACTTATTTTGGATGGACTAACACTTGTGTCGGGTATAGTGACGTAGGTACGACGTCAACGGTGACTGTGTAAATAACTTTTTTGTGTTTGTCATAATAACTTTTTATGCCACATCTGGCCATAAAAAGGGTTTTACCGCACACTACGTGTAATGAAGAAAGCCCTCGATCGCATATTTACGTCTCTCGTTTGCAGCTCGGGCCGCACACATCTGCGATCCGGGCCTCTCTTTGTTTTACCACCCTAGTTGTGTAATGTACTATTATATTCTCGGATAAATTCATAAGCATAATTGTCTTTATAAAGTTACGTGAATATGAAAATAAAAGTGGACTCTAGACTGGTATACAATGGCATCCAAGCCTTGAACAAACTTGGAAGGCATAACAAAGTGAAACTAACGTGGATCCCAGGGCACGAAGGCTTCATCGGCAACGAAAAAGCAGATGAGCTAGCCAGAAAGGGCTCGGAGGGTACACTCATTGGGCCGGAACCATATGTGGGTCTCTCACAGTCACAGGGGACCATAACAACAGCCATAAAGGACCACGCCAAACACCAACACCAACTAGGTGGAAGAACACGGCGGGTCTGAGGCATTCGAAGCTCTTTATGGAAAGAGTCAACACACGCTGAACAAATAAACTAAGAAAGTACAGCAGAAGGCAGCTCAGAATCATAACGGGGGTGTCTACAGGTCACTTCGGGGTCAAAGGACTCCTGACCAAGATGGGACTATCAGACAATGCTGAATGCAGAATGTGCGGCAAGGAAACAGAGACAATGAAACACATACTGTGCGAATGTCATGCCCTCGCCAGAACTAGAATGAAGGAATTTGGCACTGGCTACCCAGAGCCAGATGAATTCCAGGCACTACCAATGGGGTCCATCATCCGATTTATGGAGATGGTGGAACAGGCCATGGCGTAGATGCGGTAAGGGGTAATTACACAAAAGATCCCATTGGGTCGAAGTGTATCCGCAAGGACCCCTATTACCAAGATAAGATAAGATATGTGAATATGAAATAAGTAAGTCATTGGGGGAAAACATGTTCCGCAGTGGGCCGTCTTGGAGTTGGAACGATGTTGATGATTCTTTTTATTTTTTCCTCGCCAGTTGAATTTTTTAACCACGGCATATGTAGCATATTTCGACCCAAAATGTACCTAAGGTAACTTGTTTCAAGGCTAAGCTTGAAATGAAACTGTTTTCTGATAAGAAATAGCAGTGACTAATGAATTTAATTAGCAATATTACTAATCGAAATAAATTCTTTTATTTTAGTGTGGACTTTAGAAAACGGTAATGGCGCGATGTTTGTGATATTTGCGATAAAGAAACCGTTATCAGTGATGAATGCGTACTTAGACCTAAACAACACCAGGACTTGAGCCAGATATCACCAGATAGGCTTTGCAGATTAAAATAAATCCTCGGCCTTCGCTATGACTATAATTATAATTTTCAATTGTTAGTTATGTATGCACGGCATACCTACATGCTACTTTGAGTGCATGAACCTATACATAAAACAAAGGCGTGTTAGTTACACAATTTATAACTCGAGAACGGGTGGACTGGGGTTTCTGCTCCGGAATTCCCGAGACGGGAATTCTCGAGAAATTTGGCGAAAGTCGAGACAAGAAAAAACACCTCGAGAAATTTACTCGACGAACGTGAGCCATAGGTATAGACCGCGCGTATATGACGTAATTCTCAAAGCGTATCGCGTCACCGCCGCACACCCCGCCGCCCGTCACCCTTACTTTATTTTACCATATTATTTTTATTATTTATGTAAATTACTTACAACTAATGATTATGACTCTTTAAATTTTATTGATTTGAAAGAAATATTTTGTTTGATTTTTTAATATTTTAAAAGAAATTATGTTTCATGTTTGTATTGAAAACGAAACTAATAACATGCTTTAAACCTAGTTTCGTTTTGTCATCTCAATTGTTTTATTACAAATTCTAATTGGTATTATGTTGTGACGATTGTACAATAAAATCATAAATTAAAAAAAATCACGTCGTTTTATTATGAAATTGAAAAAGGCTCGAGAGTCGAGAAGACTCGAGAAATCGGGCTCGAGAATTCTCGTGCCTCGGGAAATGAAAACGGTCGAGAAATCAGAAACCCTAGGGTGGACAGGTTTTTATGATTATTGATTTTTTGGGTTTGTCTCTGCCCCGAATAACAGAATAACTACTAAAACATTTAACATTCTGAGGCAGAACGAAGTTGGCCGGGACAGCTAGGTGTAGTTACGAATATAAACAAAACTTAATTTTGCGTTGTAGAATAAATATCCTCAGAAAAATCTATGCGTAGCTAACCATACTAAATCCCAGACAATGTAGATAGAGCATAGTCAGATTCAAAGATCATTTAAGAAAAAACACGGGTCGGACTTTTTATCCTCGCCCGCGAAATCACGGGCAAATTATATAAGGACCTATCGCTAAGTTTAGATATGTTTATATAAAATATCTCCATCATCACCATTTCAAATCGCTGCTAAACATAGATCTGAACATCACTATTATATTACTACAAAACAGTTGGCAAAAAGTGGTATCCCTGAAGAATTTACGAGAAAAACCGAACCGAAGGTATTGTTGAATGCTATGTGTCACAGAAGACATTGAGATGAAATTTACATACACATGCAGTTTTCAAATAACAAATACAATATAGTGCAGTTGATTGAACCTAGTTTACATGATGCAATGGACTGCTCTACTAAACATGGACTTTGGACCGTGAAACGAGACATACTGTGTAGCGATTTAAAAGGGTGCAAAGAGCAAATCTTACTTTATACTTCATAGCCTTATATTAATTCTGGTGTTAATCAGTAACATTGTTTATCAATAAAAAATATTTGACGCAATAGCGTCTTCACATAGGGGTTTAATTTTTTTTAATACCGTCAAATTCACTAACTTTGCCCACCGTCCAATCTTTACCCAGGAAAGAAAAAGTCTAGGGGCCATTCATTTATTACGTAAGACGATTTAGGGGGGGAAGGGGGTCAACCATGTCTTATTTTTTCTTACAGGGGGGGTGGGAGGGCGTTTTGATCGCTCTTACGTAAGATTATAAAAATGCGCAAAATAATCTTAACATTTTTAAGGAATATTTCTTAGGGGGGGGGGGGGTCGTCAAAAATAGGCCGAATTTGATCACATGATTTCCAGACGAGCCCTAATTAATCGCATGGAAAGAAACTTTTTTCTATGATATTTATTATTTCGAAATCCATTTTACCCTAAATGTCTTGTCACCCTACTAATCTGTATCTGTAAGCTTAAAACCTCTTTAAAAATTTAATGGCAATGATAATTTTGGAGTAGGGCGATTCCGCTAGAGACGAACCTTGACATCAATTTTCGAGTCCCAAAATTTATTACTTTTTTTGATACCATCGTGTAGGGTGAGATCTTAAATTAATTGTTATGGACTTAACTTCATATTCAGGATGTTAAAGCGCTTGAAAACCTTAGCATTCTAAGATTTAGGATCAACTGCGAATCATACGATATTGTACCCGCAATCGTTTTAACAGTGAATAATTTATCGATAGTTTCATTTTTTAATACTTTTTTTATGTTTCTATAGTTGATTGTTTTTCAATATAAATACGCAAAACATTTTAAATATTTGACAATTAAAAGATATTTCTGTTTTTATACTGTGATCCGGAGAGGTGGGCCGATTTGGTTGCACCCGCGATAGCACTTTAACCCTCTCTTGTGGCTATTTAAACATTTATTTTAAATTCTTATACACAAATCTGTAGAAAAGAGGTTAAAATGTAATCCTTAAAACAATATTTTTATAATAAATGTTTTTCGTTTTATTAGGAGGAGGCCTTGAATGAGTCAAAATGTTGCATCCGCGATAATGGAATCGCCCAGTAATAACTTGTCATTGTCTGTCTGTCCAATTTCCCGCCAAAGCGATGGCACTTGACGTATCGTGATCACGTGGCTTTGCTTCAATAATTCATGTAGGATGACCATGTATCCGGTGATTATTAGTTTAAATTATGTTTTAACATTCAAGTAATTAAACAGTGGGGTAATTGCGTGAGACTACGCCTATGAAGTATAATTTTAGCTAGATAGTAATATTGTCCTACTCCTGATCACCGATTAAAATTCATCGTGTATATATTTCGTGTCAAAACAGTGTAACGAAGTGAAGCACACATTGATAAGCATAGGACAGGTCCAGCTGGACACACGTAAACTTTGACCGATAGGAACATGTCTATGGGGATTCCCTTACCTTACAGTATGTGTTGCTCTAACTAAACCAGTGTTTTGCAATGTGCGTGTCGAGACCCCGTGAGGGATCGGAGAGACTAGAAAGGCGTCGCGAGGGTCGCGAGGCTCAGGTATAACAAAATATACAAAAAAGCTCAAAACGATATCGGGGGCTTAACATCTCAAAAAGATAAGGGGGTCACGAAATATTTTCACATACAAAGGTGCTATGAAAAGGTCGCTGAAGGGATGCTTGCGAAACAGACTATAAAACAGTACTATTTGCTTTGATGCTAACGACGATGTCAAATTAAACCTACGGTATTTAGGTTACTTTTTAGGGTTCAGTAGTCAAGAAGGCGGTAGGCGGCGCTTGACGAGGGCCACTGCTCGGGGGAGTATAATACATTACACAACTAGGGTGGTAATACAAGGAAAGGCCGAGATCGCAGAAGTTTGCAGCCCGAGCTGCATGCGAGGGACATAAATATGCGATCGAGGGCTTTCTTTATTATCTCCCGTGTTGTGTACATCATTTTATGTCTACACTTGGCCAGAAAGAAGACACTTTATGTCCAGGTGCGGCATAAATAAAAAAAAAGATCGGGACTCGCCACGTGTGTTACCAGCGGTCCATACGAATGTTGGCTCGGTCAGTGGATATATGAGTAACATCCTCTTTTAAAGGTAATTTACTTGGGAACTGCCAGTTGGCTGCGACTCTTAGTTTGGAAAATACTGCTCTCCTTTATGTAGATTATATACTTTGTAATCGTTCGCTTTTAATAAAATCGCGACTGTTGCTAAGCCGTAATATAGTCATCCTTCAAGTATTCAATAATAAATTATAATATGCTTGCATAAATTACAATAAACGCACATTTTCCAGGAATCTCCGATCGTGGGTCAATCATGAGTCACTGGCGTCATTGCGAAGCATGAAAACAACGTCCGCCTGAATGACTAAGTCATACCTATGAAGGGAAAACATGTTGATGAAATGATTGCCTTGATCAAAAATATAATAATATACACACATAACATAACTGTCTATCTCAAAAACTACTGAACCGATTTTTGTTGACATCACATGATCACATGTTCGTTGACCTCGGCTCCGCCTCGGCCGACAATTACATGTGATGTGAGGCTTTATTATTTACTGGCCAAGGTGTGTACACTATTTTTTTGTTCGACGGGGCCGGAAAGCAGTAACTTCGTTTAGCGCAGCGGCCCGAAAGTTGACGCTTTACGGCCGGAGGATACAAAATATTTTTTTGCTTCTAGATCGAAACAAGGCGGTTAACTTTGTACAATCGAAGACACTGCTAACTGACTACTTGTTACCCTTATTACATTGTATTAAGGTCTACTGATCGTCACTTAACTGTGTCTTCGTTTGTACATTGTCTGTTACTACTAGGTACTTATTAACACTCATTTTAAAAGCAAGAACAACATATATGACTGGTGGAGAATGCCTTACGCCATTACTTTCGTGGGTATTGTGCAATAAACTTTAAATAAAACCAAATTCAAAAGGCGGACTTAATAGGCATCTAAATCTTACAGTTGTCAGTTACGTTGTAAGTAGGTATTAGATAACCCAAGATGACGCGAACCGCGCGAACCGGCGGAGGGCCGGATTTAGCAGCACATTACCTGACCCTACGGCATCCGGTACGCCATGATAACTCAATATTGCTAACGTCCATACCCAGGGCTGTCTTTAACCTATTGGAGGCCCTGAGCATATTAGGATAATGGGGCCCCTATGACTTTGACAGAACACTATTTTGTTAGATCCCTACCCCTATCGATCGCGGGGCCCTGGGCACTTGCCCAAAGTGCCCACTGGGAAAGACGGGTCTGTCCATACCCAAGTCAACGAGAAGTATTTTTGTAACAACACTATTGTAACTCTTTCTCTTCATAGCTATCATCCGACATGGAGGTGTGGTCCGCTTTCCGAACTTTTCTCCTGTTCGCTGTCGTCAACAGTAATACGTATATGTATCAATCTATCGATTTAAATGTATCCAACCACAGCAAGCATTTCTGTCCGCCGCAATCCTGTATTAAGATATATACACAGTACTGCAAAGTCCACAAAAAACAAATGATTAATTCTTTAAGTAAATACTTGTCAAGGTGAGTCAGAATCACTGACGTTTTTTTAAAGTTTTATGTAAATCATATCTGCCATAAGATATCAATTCAACAGCTGAAAATATCAATATGAAACGTAGGTGGAGGCGCCTTAACTGTGTTAGTCTAGTACTCGATCAAATTTCTATACAAACTCTCTTTCCCTATTGAGTCTCTTTAGCACAACGTCTATAGGGAACGTGCACGACAAAGGTGCTGCCAACTGGTGCCGCCAATCTAAGTCAAGTACCCGCTCATGCTGGAGCCAAATTGACGGAAACGCCATTAATTTATTGCGATGAAGGACGATTCCTCCTCGATCGATCCTCTGTGAACTTAGTCTACCTTGATTTTTTTTATGGTCTATTTTTTTCGGATACTATTTCGTTTGTAGTTAATACCTACGATTTATCATATTTCACATTGACACTTACATATTGTCATTGACATTGATAGCTTGATTTGACAGGGGTGATAGTTTCCTTTATTACCCGTGACTTTTTTTGTCGTTTAGTGCTGCCACCTATAGTTCGTGCACATTCCCTATCGTCGATGTAAAAAATTGATCCGTCTCACACACATGCTCGCTAGAAAGAGATGTATGCTTTACATAGGTGATAAACGTTACCGTATTATAATTAAGACTATTCATGCCTTTGAGCTGTTAAAACTTGTATTGCAGTCTAGAGTTAAAGTTTCATTAAGCAGACAATTACCAGACCATATTAAAATACCATTAAAAATCTAAACATATAACTATGATCTTAGTTGAAAATTTTAATCTAGGTCTATTTATTCATCCTGCAGTAGTTTATATCAATGTCTTCATTGATTGGACTAAAGTCGGGTCACAAAGGTTTTGAAAAAGCTTTTTTTTAATGTTACAGAGGTTTAAAGTAAGAAGTGTCAATTTTTTACGCCTAATATTACGTAGAACAAGTCGCGGGGTACAAGGTAATTAGTAATAAACATTTAAATTGACGTGTCCATACGAGCTAACATAGGTTTAACAACATAACTGAGCGATCAATTGCGATCGTGGCAGTACGCACAATTGAAGCTAATTGTGTCCTGAGACCCATGCAGCCAGCTACTTACCCTGCACAGATAATGTACAACTGAATGGAAGGCGGGAACAAAAGAGCTTTTGTTATGTATGATTATGAGACTAAATGAGATTCACTTTTTTACTGATAAATAAATGAAACATCTCAAGCTTCTACCTTTTAATTATTGATACGTTGAGCAAGCACATTGAAAAATCAAATGTGACACAATGCAGCTGAAGCCGGACACGAAGCAGCATGAGTGGGTCGTATTTGATTTTACATAGTGCTTGCTCAATGTATCAATAATTACAATAAAATTGTGGTGTTGCCACATTACGCTGTAAGGAATCAAGATATTTCCAGTGACTGTGACTGATATATCAGTTACATAATCCCTTGGCTAAAATAGTTTAATCTGTAATTTATGTGCTAAATTATGGATGAAAATTACTACTAAAAACCACTTTTAAACATTCAAACACTATGTTTAAAGCACTATTAGTATTTATTCCCATCGCCAGAATGTTACTGTGTTGTAATGTGAGCTGGCTTCCATGGTAGAACCGAACTGAGGGGTACCCCCACATCTTCTAATCTACCCACATGCTAATATATAAGGTCCTAATTTATTAGTTGCAGATATTTTTACAGCTGATAGTAGTAGGTCTCTGGAGTATATTAAAGCATGAAACATTATAGCTTTCACGATGTTTTTTTGGAGAAAAAGGAAAAACAAGTTTGCTACGTAATAACACCCTGTTAATGTGATAACTAAATGAAAACTCATTGAACAATTCTGGTAGCTGTAACTGGCCACTTCACGTCGATAAATCCCATCCTAATGACATTTGCAGTTTTCCTTTTCCCGCCGAACCGTTACGACATTTACGACAAATAATTGTTGACATGACAGATAGTGTTATTGTGACATGTGATAATGCACATGGTGAATTTTTTTAGACGAAATTATAATTAATTTTTTTGTTAGGTAAATGAAATCAAAAAAGTTATATGAAAAGATTTCTTAATTTCTATTTAAAGTTAATTATTTTAATGTAAAGTATAATGTGTTAAAATATCTGCAACTAATAAATTAGGACCTTATATAACAATAATCATTTAACATTCATAACACATTTCCTCCTGCGACTAGTCTACACTAGGTTTTGTAATGAGCATGTCATAGATGTCAAATGTATTTTTCATAACTTCCATTAAATAAATAAATAAATAATTAAATATTACGGGACAATCTTACACAAATCGAACTAGCCCCATAGTAAGCTCAATAAGGCTTGTGTTATGGATACTAGACGACGATATATTTAATAGATACAAATACTTAAATACATAGAAAACATCCATGACTCAGGAACAAATATTCGTGCTCATCACACAAATAAATGCCCTTACCGGGATTCGAACCTTCTGCTTCGACCAGGACCTTCTGCTTCGTAGGCAGGGTCACTACCAACTAAGCTAAAGCGGTCGTCCATTAATTATACAAAGTAGAAATCTGCCATTCAAGAAATAAGAATCCAATCATTGTTTTACTAGTTTTTGTGTTGATAGTAATGAAATACACCATGGAGTGTGTTATGGTGATAACCATTAGTTGGAGGGGAGAATTTTAACACATTCAGTGCCAAGAACCCAACTACCAGGTTATTTTGTATGGAAATTTGGGAGCTTGGGACTGAAAGTGGCTTCAAATGGAATAAGACTAAAATCTGTATAACATGCAAATACCGATGAGCTTCTAGTCAATTTATGTTTCCTGATATTTAGTGTGATGTTATCACCATAATAAAAACATGTATGGTATTGTAAATAATTAGTAGCCTATAGAACTTTATAAACAGTCAATAAGAGTATGTTAAAGCATTCCATTGACCTAAATATACAGTAGCAGATAACCCTTCTATTCACAATATCTCCAGCATAAACATTGTGTAAACAAGGTTAGAGGTCAAACCTGTTCTCGTACATTAGTTCCGTGATGAGATTGCATGGATGGATAATAAGTGTTAAGACAAACACCTTTAACTAAACAAACTGAAAACTTGTCACTCTGCTAAACAAACCGAACGTTCTGTCGCAGTTAACTAACTCGTTACTTAGTTGAAGATAAGTATACACTGGTTTACTTTACAGGTTAAAAATACGAAAAATATATACGTAAATGTCTTGGATAATTAACTTGTTTACCTCATCACAGTACCACGATGACGATTAAGGTTGAACAAAGTATATAAATACCTTCGTCACAGAGTCCCATGTTTCCATCGGTTGTCTTTTTGATTGGGCCTTCACTTCTGACAACTTTCGCGCCCAAGTAATTGTTATTTTCTACACAATTAAACATTTATTTGGTAACAAGTATTCCAACAAATATGTAAATAATTGACAGCAGCTGCCAATTTGACATCCGGAAGTAAGTCAAAATGAATGAGAGAGTGAATGAATGCTTATTGTATTGCCATGACAGAAATAAAAACCATGTTCTTTGTCGCGGCCTCTAGCGGCGAGTAGGCAAATTAATTAGCTACTTTTGTTCACCCAAACAAAGTAGATGGCAGTAGTATTAAGTAAATAATAATAATAATAATTAACGCAGGGCAGCTTGTGGCGAGCTGTTGGGGAGTAGCGACCCCACGTACCCGAGTGCTCCGGGGGGTCCTTAGGGAGGGTCATGGGATTTAGTGAGAGGACCTCCGCCTCTGGCTTGCCTTAACCGGCCGTCCAGAGTGGAGTCGCGAGAGCTATATGCTCCAGGCGTGGAAGTGTTAAAGGGCATAACGCCGCGAGTACCCTCGGAGAAAGCGCAGCACACCTCTCGACACCCTGCAGCCCTCGGCAGCGGTGTTGCCCCTGGGCCATTGCTCATAATGTCGCTATTTAACAGGGGCCCATCAGCGGAGGGCAAGTCACGGTCTGTCAGTGCCGCGAAAGCCATGAGACACTTTTCCTGACAGGCGCCGTCATGTCTCAATCCATAGCCCAGTATCTAGTCCATAATTCCACCACCATAACCCAGTAAATTTAGATTCCATCAATCAACAATAGTCCTTGCATCTGGCGGGGGCTGTCTCTGCGTGCGTCTCGTGACACGGGCAGGGACAGAATCCGCTGGGTGTACACGTTGCCTTTCATTAAATTGTCGAAAGGGCCTCTACGCGTTGGCTTCGGCTCCGCGCACGCCTCCCAAAGGGCCGGGACACTATTGTCTCGTGTACGGGAAAGACATACATAATAATAATAATAATACGTTTATTGACAGGCAAAAGAACCCAATAACATGACAGAATTACAAAATTACACATAGGTAAACAATAGTATTACATTACAAGACTAACACAGTGTAAAAACAGATTAATATAAATGATAAAATTGTAAAATGTGTAAAAATTAAGTAAAAATAAAATTTAAAACAAATACAATAAAAGTAATGTACGCAGTACATCGTCATTTCCGATTCTCGTCTCGATGCACAGATAGCCAGTATCGGAAAAAAGGGCCATCTAGGTCGCTACAAATAGTTTTAATTATTTCATTCTGAGAGTGCATCAGCCTCTCCCAGAATGAAGCAATTCGTCCCCTCATAACGGCGAAAAAGTCAGGTACTCGTGCAGCCGCAAACATGCCTGACGCGCTGCAGGAACGCGGCAACCACATGAGCGTACGAAATGCGTTATTATATTGCACCCTCATGGTGCTGTACGATCGTCGCAGGAACTTTGTCCAGAGTTGGCAAGTGTAGAAGCACTGACAGTATGCATTAAATAATGTAATCTTCACTTCCTTGCTACACTTGCCAAATCTGCGCGCAAGCATATTGCAGCGTACAGACAGAGCCCGCCTCTCCCGCTCAATATCCCTGTCATCTTTGAGATCTTCAGTCAAGATGTGCCCCAGGTATTTGAATTGCTCCACAACCGGTAGTGCATATAGCTAAAATGATATTGTTCTTTCTTACTTTTATTTAATTATAGGTACCCAATTTTTTTATTGGTAATTACAATCTCTAATATTATTTTTCTTTTTTTAAGCTTTCTTAAGTCGTAGATAAAATATTAAAAGTTATTAAAGTAAAAAGTGTGGCATCATTTTGAAGCTTAAAAATAACAGTATTTTATGATGCAACTCAATTGAAATTCGTTGCTAATTATGTATCTTATTTAAATTACTGCTTCTAGCTTATCATTAGGTAAATTATTAACGAGATTCCGCCCCACCGTTTCCTACAAACTACATCCCATACAGTGTTGCCAGGGCCATTGAGTCATAAGTAACGTTTTGTTTCTCGAAAAGTAACATTTTTGCTGGGAATGTAACATTCTGGTGAAAAAAATTTTTTTTTCAGCTTTGACTGTTGTCAAGATTGAGGGTAATAAGGTAAGAACAAAGACCACCAAAGACTTCTACATTCTGCTGAGCTGTGGAGCGCGGGAAGGGCCACACGTTTAAATTCTATCTCCTGGGAGGAATTCGATCCACACTAGCTCCGCGACAAGTAACGTCAAACTTGACAACTCTTAACTCACTTGACATTGGCAAAGTGCCTTTTTTTTTTTTTTTTTTTTTTTTTATTGCTATAGACTGGCAAACAGGCAGACGGCCCACCTGATGGAAAGCGGTCACCGCCGCCTATAGACATTTGCAACACTAGATGCATTGCCAATGCGTTGCCGGTCTCGAAGAAATTTGATGACACCCTTTTTAAAAAATCCCATATTGTAGCGCAGTGGGAAAATCTTAGCAGGAAGTTCATTCCAGATCCTTATTGTACGCGCTAGAAAGGTTCTAGAGAACCGGCGCGTTGTTGATTGTAATGATTCAAGGAAATGGGGATGAACCGCCTGCCGATGACGAGTAGTGCGATGTTAGAATGATGCGGTAGGCACCAACCCAAACAGTTCCTTGAAACATTCCCCATTATACAAACGGTAGAAGACGCAGAGAGATGCAAAGTCTCTCCGGAGGCTAAGCGTTTCTAAACCGTCAGTAAGCATGGGATCGTTGACAATGCGGACGGCGCGTCTCTGGATGGCGTCGAGGGGGTCAAGCTGATAAGCTGGTGCTCCAGCCCAGAGATGTGAACAGTACTCCATATGAGGCCTGACTTGCGCCTTATAAAGCACAAGGCGCTGCCGCGGGGTGAAGTACTGTTTGGCCCGGTTTAGAACACCCAGCTTTTTTGAGGCAAGTTTTGCCTTGCCTTCCAGGTGACCCCGAAACTGCACGTCTTTGGCAATGTCAACGCCAAGGATCCCAATGCTATTGGAGATAGACAGGGATGTTCCTTGAAACTGTGGCGCTGGACAAAATGGGGTTTTCTTGGCAGAGAATGCGCAGACCTGTGTCTTCATAGGGTTAAACGAGACGAGATTTCGTCGGCCCCATTCGGAAACCCGCTCTAAGGAGGCTTCGATTTCAGACACAAGTCTCACCCGACTCTCTTCCACAACTGATCGAGGGATATTTGCACGGCCGGTGTATTGAGCGTCGCCGGTGCTGTCATCCGCATAGCAATGAATGTTGTTGTCACACAACAGGTCATTAATATGCAGGATGAACAGTGTTGGCGACAGAACACAGCCTTGGGGTACGCCAGCGTTGATGGGCATTGTACTGGAGCAGCAACCGTCGACAGCAACTTTAATGCTGCGCCCATCGAGAAAGCTGGATAGCCACGTGCAAAGTTCCGCGGGAATCCCGTATGATGGCAGCTTCGAAAGAAGTGCCCTATGCCAAACCCGGTCAAAGGCCTTAGCGACATCGAGGCTAACAGCCAAGGCTTCTCCTTTGCTCTCAACAGCTTCAGCCCAGCGGTGAGTGAGGTAGACCAGAAGATCACCTGCTGAACGACCATGGCGGAAGCCATATTGGCGGTCGCTAATAAGCTGGCGATCCTCCAGATACCCCAAGAGCTGTTCGTTTATTATTCGCTCCATCACCTTTGAGAGCAAAGAAGTTATCGCTATGGGCCTGTAGTTGGACGGGTCTGACCTATCACCCTTTTTCGGAATAGGGTGGACAAGGGCAACCTTCCACGAAGGCGGGACACGACCAGTGCGGTAAGAGGTGGTAAAAAGTCGGGTAAGCACTGGAGATAACTCAGGAGCACATGTTTTGAGCACGATCGCAGGAATACCATCTGGCCCCGATGACTTGTTGACGTCGAGGGAGCGAAGAGCTTGCCTGACCGCTGATTGGGTAAAGCGTACATCCGGCATAGAGCTATTACACCGTGGAATAGTAGGCGGTAAAGCTCCCCCATCGTCGAGAGTCGAATTGGCCGCAAAGAGTTTGCCCAAAAGTTCGGCTTTGTCATTTGCGGTATGGGCCAGGGAATCGCCAGGTGTGCGCAATGGAGGAAGGGATGACCGACAAAAGTTCCCTTCGACAGCTTTGGCCAGCGACCAGAAGGCACGACTCCCGGAGGGATAACCTGCAAGTCGGTCGCCAATTCTGCCGACATGTTCAAAGACAGCTCTCGCTAGCTGCTTCTTTACGGACCAAGAGGCGGCATTGTATTTCTTCCTGAGGTCAGACGTATTAGGATCCTGAGTGGCTCTAGCTGAGGTCCAGGCTCTATAGGCTTCTTGCTTTAGGCGGACCGCTTCAGCACTTGGCCTGTTGAACCATGGCTGATTCTGACCACCGATGGGGATCACTGAGTTTGGAATGTAACATTCCATCCCCTGCAATACCACATCAGCAACTGAATCAGCACAAGCATCAGGATCATCTGACGAGAAGCATAGCTGCCTCCATGGGTAGGATGCGTAAAATTCTCGCAAACCATCCCAGTGCCTTGCAGCAAAAGCCACAAAACAGAAAAAAATACTTCTACATAGGTACAATACAATCCTGAAATTTGCTTTTTATAACAGGATTTCTTTTTCATAGTATTTGTACATATTTTGAGTCACACAAATATTTCAGATTGAAAAAAAAAATAGTTGAATTAATGCTGAATTATCTTGGCTTTTGAGAACAGGTTTTGTTTTTCATTTCACTTACATATTTTGATAGCCACATTCACAATCAAAGCACATGGGAAATAGTTGCTATTAATATATTATTTTTAAACATTTGGTGATCTTATCAATCTCTCACTCTTTATATATGTAAATGAGTTCTATCATGACTGAAAACCACAAAATTTGTATTGAAAATCTTTTCACCGACAACTAAGATATTTTAATATTGTCGCAGAAGCAAGTAGCTTGATTCATAATTAAAAAAATCTGTTTTATATTAATTAATATCACTCATTCTCTGTGTCTTTGGAATACAATAAAAATCAATTGCAAGTATAGCAAACAATACTTACGCTGATTGTTATACAAACATTTTTCTAAAAGCCTCTTAACGTCGCTATCGCTTTTTAAACTGGAAGTACTTTAATCGCCGAACGGTTTTACTTTTATAAGTTCATATATAATTCTGATGAAAAATTATTATACGTTGTCTTCAAGTTTCATAAATTTAAATTTTCAATATTTACACAACACTGTCTACACTAGTCAAGTCACAGTAAGTAAACAATAACAAATATGGCCATTATGGCGAAGCGAGCGCAGCCGAAATTTTGCGAAATTGAAAGTTCGTAAGCTGACATTCCGCTTACTCAAATATAAGTTAACATAAGAGCGAGAAGAAGAAGAACGGCGAAATACGAACTACGAATTTCGAACAGATATGACTATACTTAGTACTCGTAGTAATGAAACTTTTTTTGGGTGCGTTCGGAAACTAAGAAATATTTTTTTGTGTGTACAAAACGTAATTATTAAGAAAAAAGTTAGGACCTAGAAAAGTAACGAAATTTGCTTAAGAATCAAAAATTACTAACATGTAACGTGAGAGGGTCAAAAGTAACGCAAAATGTTACAAATGTTACTAAACGGCAACACTGATCCCATAGTGCACCTAGGGTTGCCAGCTTTAATTACCCTATTATCGTGAGCAGGAAACAATTTGTCGGGATTTTGAGACTTTGGTCGGGAAATACCCCGCGGGCTTTTTTTTATTAACCTGAAAAAGCAGAAATTTTTGCTGGCCGGACCACCTTGATTGGATCGGACTAAGTTTTAAAATGAAGTCGTTTTTTCGGGAGATTTTCTTCTTTGTCGGGAGTCGGGAGGACCTATAAAAAATCGGGAGAATCCCGCCAATTCCCGACCATCTGGGAACCCTAAGTGCACCATTACCGCCGGCCTCCCCTAAATAGCATATGTCTCAAGGTTCAACCTATTACCTGCAATGCGTCGACCGTAGGCTGAATTACGGTAAGGGACACGCAAAACAATGTCCCTTACGTTAATTCAGCCTACGGTCGACGAATGGTTTATGCTGTAGGTTCTCATTATCTTAGTCACGGAACTGATATACCGGGTGGGCCATTTAGATCGGTCACTATGGGCAAGTCTGAAACTAGGAGACATACGAAGGTCTGTTCTTAGGAACCATGTCACCGATTTTAGTGACAAGAAAGCTGTAACGGGAATTGAACCCGGTCGTATTGAAAAATAAAACTTACATTATTTCAATTTGGATATCGATTGTGTAAGGTCATAAGCAGTAAATGTCACTACAAAACACAATATCTAAAATGAATAGAATGCAATGTATTTCATATCCTTTAATTCAAAAGGTAAATATACCATTAAATTCCCGAACTGAGTGTAAGTTATTTTTAAATCTATTTATGCAGTTTTTATAGTCACTAAAATCGATGACATGGGTCCTAAGAACCGGTCTTCGTATGTCTTCTAGTTTCAAACTTGTCCATCCATACTGACTGACCAATCTAAATGGCCCACCCGGTAGGTTAGTACATACTACATTGTATAGATAGATTATTAAGGAGATTGTGGTGGTCGAGTTTTGCAATCACGGCTTTTCAGTCGCAGAGGTCACCTTCTTTCTGAAATGCATGCAATCCCAGGCAAAGCCAGCTACACTTAAGTAGGCAATACGATCCCTGTGTAGGTAAATTCCGTGTGTATATTGTTGTAACCCCTGTACTGTACCCACTTCATTATGTTTATTAGCTCGTCTCAAAAAGAAAATTGATACTCTAGCCTAGGTACGAGTATATCATTCAGCATGCAAGCAGCATTGTTACAAGATACCTACCTTGCAACAACGCTACTAGGCTGGTAGGTATTATTAACTACTAACTAGTAGTAGTTGACTGCAATTAGCCTGATGATTCCGTGTCTGTGGCGCTAGCTAAGCGTGTTCTAGTAAACGGTTTGTTATACTTAAATGTTGACGCTGTAGTGCTCTTGACTATGCGGTAAACCCGAAAATTACTGAGAGCAAATCATTGATGTCCAGCGCTAGATTTACACTAGAGGTCTTAGGGACTAGTGTCCCAGGGCGGCAAAATTCAGGGCTTCAATTTTTTTAATCATCCATTTGGTGTAGAATACCTATGGGCAATGGGGCGGTATTATCTACGGTGCCCGGGCGGCACTAAGGGCAAATCCGGCTCTGTTGAGTGTTGATGTCTCATACACGTTCCAGGCCGACTGCACGAACACCTTAGAAACAAATTAGGATTCTTAATGCGCTTACGCACACCATTCGATTTGAATCTGAGAATATACGATCAGAATAGACCGTGAACGTGTGATGAGCCTAAATACTTCTACTACAAAGTTAGCAGTTTATAGGTGTGTTTAGACCAAACGAATTCTAACACATCTTCTTTGTGTGTAAGGTCAATGTGGCTAATTCCGTCTGGTGGGGCAATTCCATACAGCGGTTTTTACGGCTTAACTATTATTCGTCAGTTAGTGTGAAAAGTTTCGCTCCTGTGCCAGTCGAGTCATCAAGTGCATACTATCGTTTGTTTGGCCGCAAAAGCCGCTGTACGGAATTGCCCCACCAGACGGAATTAGCCACATTGACCTTACACATCTTTGTGTACACACAAAGAATTTGGTAGAGTGGGGTCAGAATGTGTTAGAATTCGTTTGGTCTCCAAACCCACCTTAACGTGGCGTCAAACAAATCCCATCAAAAGGTTTTCATGTTAAGTAACGCCAACACGAGTACATATTGCTTGCACTGTAAAAACGTTAGTTATCACATATTATGGAGAGCCTAGCTCCGAACTCTACACTCCATGATGGGAGTATTGAGTTAGGATTAGGAACTCTTATCATATTGTAAGTATACCGCTATGATGAGAGTTAGAGAGTGTTAGGTTAGG
This sequence comes from Eudemis profundana, assembly GCA_947034925.1. NCBI lineage: Eukaryota > Metazoa > Arthropoda > Insecta > Lepidoptera > Tortricidae > Eudemis > Eudemis profundana. Next base: position 11,544,590 of record OX344811.1, read on the forward strand.
GTGTGTGTAGTTCTTTAGGAGCTTGGCTTTAAAAAATCTTTTTTTAATATGTTTATTTCCTTTTCCTTTATTACCAATTTTATACCTAGGTATTTTTTATGTTCCTAGCTTGAAAATTGACAATAGTTCATCTCTTTCATCCCCCTATTTTAAAGAGTAGGGGGCAAAATGTACAATTTCAAAATTTTTATGTGTTCTAATCCTAGCTTTCACACCAAATCTCAGCTGTCTATGACTTAAGCAAGTATCCCAACAGTTTTGATGATCGATGTCAATGAGTGAGTGACGATATCTGGGTAGGTATTTTAGATATGAATAATCTATCGAGTAGGTATAATAGTCATACATTTGAAACTTGGCATGTTTAATAAGTACTCCATTGACATCATATCCTGAGAATTTGGGCTATCTAGCACTGTCCAGACCGAATCTATAAGGGTACAAAAATACGACGAAACACTTCGAGAAAAAAAAGTAATAAAAGTAGTGTCCTGCACTTCCGTTGTCTTGTCTCGTCTTGGTACGAGCATTACCCCCCAGATCCGCGAGCAAGTTAGAGCAGCTTACTTTTTAATTCTCCTAGGTTACCTAGTAGAATAGGACACAGTAATTAAAAGCTAGTGGTAATCGGGCTCTAAGGACGCCACGCGCCCCTGGTAGTTAGTTAAAAGTAGTTACATATAAATATAACAATCAACAATAACAAAAGTAGTTACAAATAGAATCGAACACGCTGTCAACTTTATTGCAACGTATTAAAAGTCTTATGGGTGGTCAGTTACCAGTGGCTTCGTTCGTATGTGTCCCGATTTTTTCGTAAGTTGTCTCGAGTTCGAATAGAGTGTTATGCATAAGTGCGCTTTTAATGTGCTCTTTTTGTACAGTTTCTACCACTTACTTTGAATGCCACCAAAATAATTTATTTTTTTCATCACTTCACCTTCCCGACCTTTAGCGGCACCTACGAAATAGCAGCAAACCAATGTCCTCGACTCCAGACATCGCTTGGCTGAAATAGATGTTATGGGTGTTCTATATTCTATTCTTATGTCTCGGTTTACATAATGTTTCAATACTTATGTAGGTATTTGTAGGTACGCATTACTTTTGAATATTTTTTTGGTTATGTAAGTACGTACATGACATGATCTATTAAATTATGATGATGATATCTGTCTACAGATTTTTATCAATATATTATTTAGATATTATTTGTTTGCAGGCATGAGTATTAATAGAAAGCTCTGGTTGTTATTAATAGTTTGAAAAAGTGAAACGGCAATGATAACACTTATCTTGTGATTATACATATAATCTTGCAAAATATACCTAATCTTTTTCCGGGTTTTTATATTTTCGATATCTGCTAACATGCGAATATTACACAACTTTATTTATACATAATATTTCTTTATAGAATAAATTACGCTGGCTAAACACCATGGGCGTACCGAGATTTTATTAAGGGGTGGGGTAGAAGTAAATAAATGAAGTAGTAGGTAGTAAATTAAAAATGCTTTTCACTAAAGATTCTTATCTCCGGGTTAGAGAGCAGGGTGGGGTGGGGCAAATTCCCCACCTTGCCAGACCGTAGGTGTACACCCATGCTAAACAGACTTGCCGAAACTGGGCGATTTAGGCCTGGAGAACCTTCGAATCTTTGGTAGGATATGTAAGAAAAGTAGGACCTGAAAACAAAATTGATGACTACTTACATATGTGCAAATAGGAAGGTACCTACTTATTACAACTTAGTTTGAAGTTAGGCTGATTTGGGATAAACCTCTAATAGGTAATTGTCTAACAATGACGACTACTGGTAAAAAATTGGACACAAATGGGGACGGTAGTATATTCATTATTCATGCCACACCTGGCCATAAAGTGGCTTTTACCACACGCTACGCGTACGGAAAAAGCCGTTTTCTGGCCAAGTGTAGACATAAAATGATGTACACAACACGGGTGGTAAAAAAAAGAAAGCCCTCGTTCGCAAATTTACGTCCCTCGCTTGCAGCTCGGGTCGCAAACATCTGCGATCTCGGCCTTTCTCTGTTTTACTGTAATTTACTATTCTATGGCGGTATTTGTGAGGAATTTTAGAATATTCAGAAGTTCCAGTTTTTTAGCAATTTGTGTTTGCCAACGTTGGACGTCTGACCCAATCTGAATATAGCTAGTATTAAAATAGCCTATGTTGACGGATAATCGTAGATACTCCAGACAACGGATGATAATGGCCCGGATTACGTTTAAAAGTGATGGACTTGAGATCATAAGGTCCCGGGTTCGATCCCAAACTGTCATCAAATCATCATTCACAGCCCTATCGCATTCTCTGTAAGCGTATGATGCTACGCTTTGTCACGTGATAAATAAATGATAAAGCATCCGTCACGTTCTACCAAATAGTGTGTGAGAGTGACGGTAGCTTTATCATATATTTATCGCGCGACAATGCGTAGCATCATAAGCTTAAATTTTAATTGGCATTTTGCCTATTTATTTTAATAGCATCCATCGATTCTGTGTTTCGTGAGGATTTAATCTAAGTATGTACATGGAATCAATTGGAAAACTGCTATTTAGAGTAAATAATGAGATCCTTTGAGCGAGCGTTGAAATCGATTCTAGATGAAAAAAGTAGCATCGTACTTTTTTAAACTTTACCCTCACAGTTTTCAGTTACGTACAAGACAATAGCTCTTTATTGCACAATATAGGAAAGTAAACGTAAAATTTACACTATATGACCACATAGGTATGACGTAGGTAACAGACCGTTTTACTTCTAGATGCGAGATCTTCCCAGACAATCTAAAACGCTGTGAAAAAACAGTTCTATTTCTCAGTATAGTGATTAGTTACATTGTTTTGACTTTGTATTGATAACTTCCAATCAATATACACTCACGGACAATGAATTCGGGTCATTTTGCATATTTTTGTTCGTAGAAAATGACCAGAATTCATTGTCCGTGAGTGTATTACGTGCCCATTTTAATGTAAAATCAAACGCCTAATTTAGGCTGAGATTGCTTCTTAACTTGTAATTAGACTAGGTCACGCTTCCACCATGCTTCCTTGCATAACCGCAAATGCATAATGTTTAATAATACTGTGTGGTATAAATATCGGTGACGTCACACGACACGTCTACTGTACAGAGGTAAAAAGATCGTAACACATATTAGTTTCAAAGATACATTCGTTTTTGTTACTAGGAGAGCAGAAGTTGGCAGCGTTCGGCCGACTGCAGTTGGCAGGGGTGCAGGTCGTTCAATGACACTGCTTCAGCGGTGTGACGCGATCCATTCATACCGATGCAGGTAGGCCTGTCCATAACCGCGCCGCCTTGATCGATTGTTACGTGAATCACATTCGTGAACATGGTAGCAATCACCGTTTTACACCGTACCGTTATAGCCCATACATTTGTCCGGTATTTCTGTGCCCCAGGTTCTGCCCCAATTGGTGCTTGGGACCACAGCCATCGCACTCGTTTTTTTAACCGCCTTATGATAATCATTAATGCAATGCAATGCCACCTTCAAATAGGTATTACTTCTACGACGTAATCAGAACTTTTCATGTCCAACATTATCTGTTACAGTCAAACCTGTACGGTACGTCTAGCATAACTGGCCGCGACTTCGTTTCTCGCGCGACAGAGCATTACCTGTCACTCTCACACTATATTGAGTGGAAAGAGATAGGTAGCTTTTGTCACGTGACAAAGAGTCGCGTGTCACAGTTGTGCTAGAGGTACTGATAATTGGTTAATCAGTCAGTGGGTTGGCCAAAACCACTTGAAAAATTTGGTAATAGTGATTTTAGATATGTTAAAAATGGATTTTAGGCTATTATCTGATATTATGATGAATGATACCTGTGGGAAGATTTTTTATAATCGAATTTGCATTCCGGCGTTTTAAGAAAAAGAATTAGGCATTCTGCAATTTAGGTATATTGAGACCAAGAAGTTTTGAGATCTGGGAATATTGATAAAGAGGTAAAATGCAATTTAGTAGTTATAAGCCCAAAGCTGTGACACCCCCTACGAAGCTAGAGGTCCCGGGTACGAATCCTGGTAGGCAAATATTGTGTGTGATGAGCACGAGTATTTGTTCCTGAGTCTAGGATGTTTTCTATCTATTCAAGTATATATTTATTCGAGTACCTATGTATATCGTCGTCAAGTACCCATAATACAAGCATTACTTATTTTGGGACTAGATCTACCTATTTGTGAAATGAAATGATTTATTCAATGTATGTTGGAAATCGGGTACAAATTGCAGTTACAATTGTGTAAGATTGTCCGCACTATATTTATATTTATTTATTTATACAAAAATACCGGTCTTTTTTCCGTTCTTTTCGGTCTTTGGTTTATTATTTCATTTTATAATCGGACACTCTGTAGCTTGGCAACTTCGTTGGTGACACTCACATGTGTGCTTTTTGTTATGTGCAGCCGTAACTACTTACACAAGTTACCGCCAACGAGAACAGCTGTCTGCGGACGCTGCCTCCGTCGGTCGCCGTTCGTGTTGGCGGTAACTTGTGTAAGTAGTTACAGCTGCACATAACAAAAAGCACACATGTGAGTGTCACCAACGAAGTTGCCAAGCCATAATAATGCGAAATCATTACTTAAATCCAAAATTGCAGTTTCGCACATTATTTCAAAATGAAAGCTGCTTGTCCGGGAATGGATTTTCCATCCCATCCAAATTCTCAAAGGAACTGGAACGACACAGTGTGCAAAATTTCTTTCGACAACCTCCTGAGCCGTAGTGCAGGTTCCGAACGTGCCAGAATACTGGCGTCAGGTGCCCGGGAATCTGGCGACTGGCTACGCGCCTATCACCGCGCCACACACCTATCACCGCGTCACACACCGGGACTTTCCTGGAGCCCGACACCCTCCGCCTGGCTACCTGTCTACGGCTCGGAGTCCGCATCTGCGCTCCACACCGGTGCCCCTGCGGCAGCGAAGCCGACCAGCTGGGACACCACGGGCTCTCATGCCAGAAAAGCACTGGCCGCTTTTCTAGACACGCCGCACTGAATGACAATAACCCGCAGGTCTCTTGCCACGGTCAACGTACCCGCTCTTCTTGAACCGACTGGCATTGTCAGAGACGATGGCAAGAGACCTGATGGGATGTCCCTGATTTCGTGGAGGTTGGGCAGGGTGCTAGTTTGGGACGCCACTTGCGTCGACACATTGGCTGGTCGAAAAACTAAAAACTGGCCAAGAGCATCTCGGACCATGCTCAGTGTAGGGTTCAATAGCCGTAACTATAAGGTAAAAAATACGATGTAAAAAAAGTAAAACAACAAAAGAGCGTATCTTCATAGCAATTACGACCTTTTGTTGAGAAGCGCAGTTTATCGGCAATAACTCAAAAACGGTTAATCCGATCTTATTGAAAATAATTTTGGTTGAAAGTATTAATTAAGCGTTATCTTTGTAATTTTTTGTATATTTTTTGGACACACGGTTTAGAAGATAGAGGGGGGGGGGGGACACAATTTTCACAACTTTCGGAGCGCTTATTTCCAAAGGTATTCACTTAATCAAAAACATTACTTAAGAACCTTAAAATGTTTTTGAAAGAGCTGTCGAACTATGTACCACACGTTGATATTTTCTGAAAAATTTTTTTTTTAGCTTCTGTAACATATATTGAGTGCCCCCCCTAAAAATATTTATTTTAATTATTTAACTACCACCCTAAGTAGCGGCTCATACAAGACACCTATATATCAAATTTCATCAATATCCAATAGTTTTTGAGTAAAATGCCTGTGACATACGGACAGACGGACGGACGGACATGACGAAACTATAAGGGTTCCGTTTTTGCCATTTTGGCTACGGAACCCTAAAAAGCCACAAATACAGGAGTCTCGGCTCCGAATACATTTTTATGCCAGTCGGTGTCGAGACCCTGGGCTCGTGGGGTCCCAGCGCACATGCCCTATACCCCCGTCGTGGCGAACATAAAAATCTGGGTGAGGTCGCAAATAATCGCACAACGTTGAATATGTTGGGATGTTGTTAGGATACATATAAGTAGTGTAAACTCGATTTTGCAGTTTCGAAAAAGTTGTGCTAAATGTATGGTGGTCGCAAAACACCGAAATTTTCGGTCATTTTTCAGATTTTGGTCTGTACCTTCTAAAAACCGGATTTTTGGATAAAATTGTCTATGACACTATTAAAGAAGATAAAATTCCCTACAATATAAGTGTAACATCAACTCTGCATGTTTAGAAAATGTTGAGATATAGCACTTCAAAAAATTGCAAATTTTCCTTAAAAGTTCGAAATTGCACTTTCAGCTACCTCTCAAGCTGAATAGCAGCTGAAATACTGATCTTACAATGACAATTAGATGTATAAAGTTATAGAGCACTTATTGAGCTTTATTTTAAGTATAATTTGAACCCTGTACTTGCGATAATTCTCTTGTTATCGAAAAAAAACCAAATCATTAGAGAACTCAGATTTCTCAGGAAAGAGTGCTCCTAAAGCAAATTGTTAGTATATTGCGCAGTTATTCATAGGAAGTCTTAAAAATGACTTTATATTTCTAAACATCAATCATTTAAAAAGTTCTGAGAGACCATGATGATCGCGTACATTATGTAAATGATAAAAGCATCGTCACATTTACTTTTACATACGTGCGTAAATTCGAGTGTGTTAAATACTTTATTATTTATTTATACTGTGATATGCGTAACCATCATATGCCCGCTAAATTAGTCTTAGATACACATCGTAAGATCTTAGTCATAAAATGTGAAAATCAACGTAAAGTGATGGCGAGTTCTCGGCTCCAGTGATAGAATTACAGGACGCAATGTAAATTAGTATTTATCGCAATAACTTACACTAAAGAGTGGCTATGTAGTTACCCTTGAATTGCTGACATTTTACGGAATCCGGCAAAAAGTTATCTTCGATGACATAAAACATTAGATTCAACGTTTGTCAACGAAACGTCACGCAACCGGTAGGTTTACGTGGTTATACGTTTACACCTACTAGTTTTCCGCGTCTAATTATGCTCCTATTTTGTGTAAGTAGGTACTTATAATATTAGGCTTGCTTTTACGGAATTGGCTAAATGGTCGTATTCTTTTGAATTATACCTAGAAAAGTGTAGTCAAAATCATGTTCATGGCTAAGTAGTCAAGCAGGGGCTTATTGCATAACAAAGTACGAGATAATATTATAAGTAAGTTTGTATGGATTTTTACTAATATTAGCTTGTCTTCTACTATGTACTCGTCTAATGAGTCTATTCTCGGCGAGCTCAACATCAAAACGAGACTCCACAATCTGTACACAACGTGTCCAAAGCTTCTTCGGGCATCTGGTCAGGTCAGGTCCGGATAGTCTGGAGAAGCTCCTAATTACTGTTCGCATGGCAGGAAGAAGGAGTAGGGGCCGTATCGTATGCCTATGCTGAATCGTGATGGGTAGGATGTAGCCAACAGTTGTGTGTAATACGTAAATTATATGCTAGATAAGCTAACAATATGCGTAACGTAGGCAAGATGACCAACCTAATGTTACAAAATACGTGTACGATCTTCTAACAGTGCCAAAGTCCATCATACAAATTTGGGTGGACAAGGAGCCCCACATAAGATCCTTATGAGTGGGGTAATAGTTAAGAAACGGGAAGCCGAGTCAAAGTTTTCCTCGGCTCAAAAAGGTTCTATCTCAAACACCGTAGGAGCATTCCACGGAAACGTTACGTCAGGGACACTACCTTTTTAATACTTTTTACAGGTAAAATTAAAATCTGAATATCGGTATGGTAATATCAAGACTTGGCTTTAAGATTGGTAGTGTTTCTTAGTAGTAACTAAAAGAATATTAGGGTTTGCTACCATAGCATTACGTAAGCGACAAAAAAATATGTTTTCATGGAATGTTCCAATAGGAACTACATACTCACTTCTAAGTTGTAACTTATTACAATAGATACGAATTTACGTGGTGTCCTGTACACGTTGATTTTCACATTTTATGACCAAGATCATATAATGTGTATTTAATACTAATTTAGCGGGCATATGATGGTTGCACATATCACAGTATAAATAAATAATAAAGTATTCAACACTCTCGAATTTACGCACGTATGTAAATGTGACGATGCTTTTGTCATTTACATAATGTGCGATGTACGCGATCATCATGGCCCCTCAGAACTTTTTAAATTAATGATGTTTAGAAATATAAAGTCATTTTTAAGACTTCCTATGAATAACTGCGCAATATACTAACAATTTGCTTTGGGAGCACTCTTTCCTGAGAAATCTGAGTTCTCTAATGATTTGGTTTTTTTCGATAACAAGAGAATTATCGCAAGTACAGGGTTCAAATTATACTTAAAATAAAGCTCAATAATTGCTCTATAACTTTATACATCTAATTGTCATTGTAAGATCAGTATTTCAGCTGCTATTCAGCTTGAGAGGTAGCTGAAAGTGCAATTTCGAACTTTTAAGGAAAATTTGCAATTTTTTGAAGTGCTATATCTCAACATTTTCTAAAGATGCAGAGTTGATGTTACACTCATATTGTAGGGAATTTTATCTTCTTTAATAGTGTCATAGACAATTTTATCCAAAAATCTGATTTTTAGAAGATACAGACCAAAATCTGAAAAATGACCGAAAATTTCGGTGTTTTTCGAGCACCATAAATTTAGCACAACTTTTTCGAAACTGCAAAATCGAGTTTAAACTACTTATATGTATTCTAACAACATCCCAATATATTTAGCGTTGTGCGATTTTTTGCGACCTCGAATGTTCGAAATGACTGGGTCACTAGTCAAAGACCTATCTAAAAGGCTGGTCGACTGCACCGGTGACCGAAATGCTGGCAGCTTCCTCGCGCAGCGAATAAGTATCGCCAATTCGCCATACAGAGAGGAAACGCTGCCAGCATATTCGGCACCATGCCAAGGGGGCCCAATTTTTTAGATAATATTTAGGTGTTTATTTTCTTCGGATTCGTTTAATATTTTAGTTAAGTTTAGATTAGTTAGAAGTATATTTTATTTGTAATATCTATTATTTAATAAAATTACTTTAATTACTTAAATACATAATTGAGCTATTTGAGCCCTATACATAAAAAGCTTAAAATAATTCAAAATATAGGGCTATTTTGGGGTTTTTGCAAAATACCGGTTACGAGCCCTGACTGCATTACTAAAGAGTGCCAAAACGGAACGGAATTAGGTACCTGCTGAGGCTCCGCTGTCCGTTTGTCACAGGGCTGTATCTTTTGAACCGTTATAGTTAGAGACTTGAAATTTTCATAGAATATGCATTTCTATTGCCGCTATAGCAACAAATTATAAAAATAAAACAAAAGAGGTCCCGATACAAGAAACTTGTTTTTTGGCGTTTTTTTCTCGACGGTGGGACGGGACCCTTCGTGTGCGAATCCGACTTGCATTTGTTTTGGTATATCTGTTATGGGGTAGTTTTAATTTAAAATGTATGAGATGTATGAGAGAGTGTGTGAGAATAAATTGAGTTGGAGGTAGTAGTTATTTAAATGAAAGTTTAGTAGAATGTTTTATGAAGTGTTGGAAGTAGAAGAGTCAATAGAGGATGTGTTGATGTTCGAGCAGGAGAAAAATAAATATGTTGAAGTGAAGAATTAGATATAATGTATTGCTGTGTCGAGTAGGAGTTAATAAATACGAGATGAGATGAAGTAGGATTAGTTAATAGTTTGATTAGGAGTCGAGTGGGAGTATTAGAAGAAACTTAGATATATATAGTGATTGATTATAGTTATTGAGAGTATTTGTTGATGTGTTGAGAAGGAGTATAGTAGGTTTTAAAGGGGTTTAGAACATACGGTGTTCTGTGAGTCAGGAGGTGAAGTATACAGGGTGTATGTTGAATAAAGGTTGTTGGTGTTTGAATAATTTTGGCAAGATTGGATATATACAGGATGTTTAAAAAAATTTGTGATAAGGATGTTTCGAAATTTTGTTTAGGTATTTTTTGGATGTTTATAGGTGTTAGAAATTCAAGTGGATTAATGTTGAAGTGAGGAGTTGGAGTACCAGCCGGAGTTGATTGAGGGGGTGTGTTATTGTAACGAGGTTTTGTTACAATCAACTCTGGCCGCCTGGAAAACGAATGGTTCTACTATTTGAAATTGAATGAAAGAATGTATGTCGTTCATTGAATGACATAAGCTCATTCCAGTCTAAGCCACCACGATAGAAAGATAAATGTCATTTGTATAGAGATTTGTTTATAATAAGTATTGTGATTGAAATAGTGAGAAAGTTGATTAAAAGAAGTGTCCAAAGCCCTCTGCGTTTCAATTACAGGTTATAAATTACAGTTTTTTTACTATATACATATTATTGTTTGTAGGTAGCTATATAAATCACATGCCTTCTAATATCCTAATTATGAGTTTTTATATATACCACGTGGATTCATTTACTTATCTATGAAAATCCATAAACATTGAGGTGCATTAGGGTAAATTCGAAAATGGGGTAATTCCGTAATTAAAGAATTTCTCGTAATCCACGCAACGTAGGTATATTTACACGCGAACACTACAGGCTGAATTTTAAATCGTGAATCGTAACCACGTTTACCGGTAAAGCTACTTAAGACTAATACAGAGCACTAGTGTTAATTACAATTAAAGACCCGCTTAATTAATATTAACAAAACGGTGGAGGCGTTTATTACCATTAATCGTAATAAAACTGAATTATTTTATGAGTAAATACGATTTTTAAATACCTACTTATGTTGACAATGTCGACGATGTTGACATTTATTGACAATACGTGCCAAAATTCTATCCAGCCAACTTCAATAGGTATTGGGAGGATGGATATCTCATGTTGAAATTTTCATGACAGGTACGAAACATGAATGTAGGGTGACAATTAAGGTTCTTTAAAAAAAAAAAGGTTTAAAAGCATTGTAAGTTATTGTTAACTATGTATAGACTTAAAAAAAAATATAACGGTTCACGATTTAAAATTCACCCTGTATACCGGACACGCCAATAGTGCTTGCTAATTGCAAACCTTAAAAGTCTTGCATGGTTTAGGACAAATTCTTAATTTTCAAAATTACCCCACGTTCGAAATGACCCCAATGCACGTTACATACGTTATGAAACATGGATATTCAATTTTAGCGGCTCGCCCACTGCTGAGCTACTATCAGATGCACTTGAAACGTACTGCTACGCACGATCGAATTTATTTCAGGACAGAATGTCCCAAAATATCTTTGTTATACGAGTCAACGAATAACTCGTACTTACAAGTTAATTTACTATGTATTTGAATATTCAATATATATTATAGTAAGCACTATAGGCTGGCCCGACCCGTACAAGCCCTAGCAATACGTTATTTTTTACTGCCCTAGAAACTAAAACAAATATATATTTTAATTCTGTCCCGCAAAGTTCAAATGAGGATAGGATTCTAATAGGATGATATTTTTCGAGCATTATAGACTACCTATTTACCTAAACCCGATATCTTAGCTAACTAATGAAGTATGAACTTCAGATTTATTATATGTATGTCCTTATTATACCTAAAACTTGGCTATATTCAACAGAGAGTTAACCTTGAAGGTGTAAAGTAAAAATAAATAAATCGTCAACACATTTTTTTTTTATTATGAACCAAATATATAATTAACATAGTAATTATTATTGCACAAGGTAATAGACCGATATATAAATTAAGTCAGTAATTGAAATTACTTTTTGCAGTTTTTTTTCATAATACCGATATATCGGCCGATATATCGGTATCGTTACATCCCTAGTTGATACTTTGTTTTGTGGATTGGAACGTTATTGCATAACTAGGTACGTCCAATTGAGACCCTCCGATGTAAACCGATGTACTAACCAAGATTCTTTATGCTATAGCTTGCATGCGTGTTCCTTTATTTAAGCCATATATTTAATTTAGAGCTGGAGTTAAGTAATCAAGCAATCAAGGCGGCTCAAGGTGAACCGCTGCACAAATCATCACTATGGCGGCTCTTGGCTGGTTAGTGGCAGTTTCTATTTCTAATGACGTTCCGAAATACTCGAGGAACCAATCTAGACTGTTCATTCGTTTTGTGTCATAAAGTATACTCGTTGGCAGTGGCTAAAACTCAAATATACATATAAGTAGGTAGAGAGCACCATGGACGTAATATAGCGGGGGGGGGGGGCTCTTAAGGATTGAATTTTAACTGGCGGAAATAAGTAGACAAAACATCTCTTATTTCCACACTTTTTTTGAGAATACCAGTGACCGACGGCATTGGGATAGTTTTTATTCATAAAAAGCATTAGGGGTTTGAGCAGTAATCAAGTTGAAAATAAAACCATATACTGACTCAGGTGACCATATCTTTTTGTCATTTTTTTTTAAACTTAATTACTAATTTGTACTCGATTCCTGAACTATTTATAATAAGTACCTACAAATTTGTACAGAACCCTTGGTGGGCGAGTCCGACTCGTACTTGTCCAGTTTTTTGTAACAACTTTACTAGATTGAAAATTAAAACGATAATACGGAATCAATCGTACGAGTATAACCAAATAGTAAACAATTAAGAACCTCGGTTTATTGACATATCAATATCAGTATACTTATACTTATGGCTACTTACAACTATGCAGAAACCTGTTTTATGCATAAATTAGGAAATTGCTTATATATAACCTACTTAATAAATAGTAAACACCATTTATTTAATATATATGTAATAACTATTACAGAAAACTGTCTTCCAAGTCTATTTTTAAGTGCTGCTTCTTCGCAGTGTCTTCGGCGATTGCATAAAAATGTTCCAAATAGATAGCGACAAGGTTTGTAGGGCGATGTGGAATCGTAACATTCAGTTATTATGATGTTTCATTTCTGTTCTGCCGTCCACTGGTCTGTGCACTTGTTTACTACGATGTTATTTTTGATGATGGGATAGGCAAAAATAACAAATGATTGTCTGTTTGACCTCGTTGGTACGAAGCACGCTGGATACATTTCGATAGTCCTGGTAAAATCTTTGATTTGGTTTACCAATTGGTAGATACATTTAATCAGAGAGTACTTATGTGGTTTAATCAATGCATCAGTCAATTCTCATCTGAATATAAATGGAAGTAGAGTGTGGAAACGAATATTGGTAGAAGTCATGTAAATGCAGTCACGCAAATATGATATGTATCGGACTCGGAAGTATTATTTATTATTAATTTAAATAAACCTTTCTTTAATGCTTAACCGACGTTTTATAAGAAACATTTTAATTAATAAGATTGGTGGAAATGCTTACCTGCTATAATACTTAACCAATTAAAGAAATATTTAAAATTCAAAGTTGTAAAGCTTAAACAGTTCAATATCGTTATAGTACCTACATTACACAACTAGGCTGGTAATACAAAGAAAGGCCGAGACCACAGAAGTTTGCGGCCCGAGCTGCAAGCGAGGGACGTAAATATGCGATCGAGGGCTTTCTTTATTACCTCCCGTGCTGAGTACATCATTTTATGTCTACACTTGGCCAGTAAGATCTCGGCCTTTCTTTGTATTACCACCCTAGTTGTGTAATGTACTAATTTTCTACTCCTGTACCTACTTTTATCTGTCTTTTACTTGGTCACGAACACTAATATAAGAACATACATAATATGAGTTCAGAGAAGTTTATACTCTATTCCCCATAACAGCACTAGTGTCGTTATAGTCACATTACGATACTGCTAGCAGCCACAGACTTCTAAATCTAGGTTAAAGTTAGGTCAAGGATTAAGGGCTCAATTCTAACTTTACGATAAAAATGCACAACTACCAACTTAACAAACAATTAAATTCCTACGGTTTTTAAGAAAAACAAAACTTTCCGAACTAAATTCATCGATGCCAACATAAAAAAGCATTTTTAATATAGTCACAGCGTTTCACTTAGTGCGTATATTTCAAATTAAAAAAAAAAGTTTACCATAGACACATACTGTCAGTCATACGTCATATTTGCCTTGTTTGAGGTTATGCTTAATTTTGTATTTTATATTTTAAAACCTAGTCGTAGAAAAAGTATTGCATGCAACGTTGTATAACGCTCATTGCGCCTCTATTTGCGATACTCGCCGCAGTCGCGGCTCGTATCGCAACTCACGCAATTCGCATTTTTTGAGCCTACTTATACAACTGTTGCATAAAATACTATTACATTTATCGGCAGTTGTTACTTTGTTGTTACTTGTCATTGTCACGGGTCAAGGATAAGGTTAGAGCAAATTTTTTTGTAAAACTCGCGTATAGCTTTAATCTTTATATCATCATCTATAAAGGCCTATTTCTTATAGCTAACCTCTGTGAAACATAAGACCGAACTCAGTGTATACGGTTTTCTTTTGGCACTGAAACACATTCGCCTGTTCGCCCTTGAGAAGTTGAGTGAGATGGGTCAGGTCATAAGAGGAATGACACTTGGCTGAATATGTTTTACATTACTGGTACTGTAGACAAATAACATCCGACGATACTTTGTATAACTGAGTTATCTTTCGCCAAACGTTACATCATAAAGGAGTTAAGTAAGCTTAGCTTTTTATCAAACAATAACATGCCTGACTTTTCTTTTAGTTAGATAATATTACAGTGAATGTGGTCCAATATGATTTTGATCAGATTTTTCTAACTGATTTAAGTAGGTAGGTAGAACTTAATTGATCCGATCAGCAGACCTGAAACCACTAACAGAGTCCAATAGTCTAAAAACATATTTTTCCACTTTTAGAAGACCATTTAAGTAGCCACTTCAGCTCGAGTAGGCAGGCATAAAGAGGTGCTTCTGTAATCATCATGTTGTCGATTTCATTCATTACAATACACAATACTTCATTCCTCGGTAGGGTTGCCAGATGTCCGGTATTTAAGCGTACAGTCCGTTATTTTCGAGGCCTGTCCGGTAAAAAATAAATGGTCATACCGGACAGAACAATGTATTAGTATAAAAAAAAACGTATTTTTTCCCCCTTTTTGGGGTTATCCGGTATTTTTTCGCGACTCACCTGGCAACCCTATTTGTCGGTAATCTGCGAATATACATAACTACACAGTTATTTATTAATTTTTATGGTTTCGTACCAAAATGGTAAAAAAAAGGAACCCTTATGGTGCGAATCTGTCTGTCTGTCCGTCTGTCACAGCAAAATATCTCAGGATCTACTGATGCTATCGACTTAAAATTTGGAATAGTGTTAACAACCGCTAATCCGAGCCTATTGGACAGAAAAAAAATCTTATACCTTTTTTACTTTTTTTTTAAAGGGGACCGAAATGAGATGTCGAAAATCAAAAGTAGAGCTATTATATCGAGTGGGATATCTAATGAAAGGGCTTAGTGTGTAGATCCCAAAACCATTTTTTTTTCTTAGACATGTTTTTGATTTAAGACAAAAACACGTTAAAAAAAATACCATCCCCCCTATTATCTCCGAAGTTACTGAACAGAAAAATTTGTAATAATTACCGATTATTAATATTATCCTAAATATTACAGGAAAAATAAAACGGTTTTCCTAACTTGCAGCGTTCTTTTAGAAATACGCAAAAATCGTAAGACAAACTTATTTGCTCCTATTGAACTAACCGCGACATATGTCGATGTATGGGGACAACAGTTTTTTTAAGTTTGTCCCACCATACATACAGTTTATCTTGAATTATTCACGTATCTACTGACGGGTTTGTACGGAACCCTCGGTGCGCGAGTCCGACTCGCACTTGACCGATTTTTTTTATCTACGTACAGTTTGATAAAGATTGTTTGTGAAAATTGTGAAGTTGATGATAAGCTCATGTTTATTTTCTCTACGAAAACACGTAATGAAAATTGCAGTGATATATCTACAATTAAAAACTTGAAATTATTTACGTTTTCGAAGGTTCTGTGTTAACCTGTCTGTTGTTGAAGTTATTTACTTATATACTAAAAGATTAGTTACCTAATCGTGTTTACCAGTTTTAGTTGCTAACCTTACATGTATTGCTCCACCTTTTAGATAGATAAAATACATTAGATAAATAAGTAATTACGAGGCATTATTGCAAATTATTATCTTTACTCATGAATATATCTTGATTTCGATTTCCGAGTTTGAAAAAATACACATACATTGAGCACGCGATATGGATCTCGCATCTGAAATAATAAATGATTTTTATTTTTGAACCAATAAAGATTAGTCGAGTCGAGGTTCCATCCTAGTGCGTGCTTTCCTTCAAATACACTCACAGACAATGAAGTCGGGTAATTTACTATATAATTGTTCATAGAAAATGACCCGAATTCATTGTCCGTGAGTGTAGTCGGTGGTGTCAGTCAGTAACTCATAACTTTTACTCATATAAATCCTTATGTTTTTAGGATTAATACGTTAAATTATTAAATAAACACGATGTATCACCATGCTCTGACCCAGTAGGGGCAGAATAGAGTTTCAAACTCCCAGCAACTGCGGGCCTAGCACATGATTGGCGCGCGACAGCAGTCGCGCCGCGCGGCACTCATGTGCTAGGGCCGCTGGTCGCAATTAGAGCAGACTTAGCTGGTAGGCAAGCCTTAATAAAAAAAAATACCATGTGCGTGAGTGTCTGTATTATACAATATGTTTAAAATGAGTTTAACATAAAGCCTAATTATCCAAAAACATCTCAGAGATTTCATAATAAAAACTTTGTGATTTTGATACCTAGAAACTAGAAATAACTTTTTGAGAATGGCTCATCAAATGACCCACCTTAATTTTTTTGAGAATGGGTAATTAACAGAAATATTTTGTTACTGATTTGTACTTCTTATCGAAAAATATAAGGTGCTAACAAATTAGGTACCATTATTTTAAGCGATGTTAATGTTTTTGATGGTATTGTTTTATACAGGGTGGGAGGGACTATACCGACCATACCGACAAACTTTAACTATAGATTCTAACAACTATTAGGAGTAAAAAAAGTTATGTGATATATAGTCGAAAAACGCTTACTTTCCGAGATATTCATTATTTTGCAAATGAAAACTCCCAAGTGTGTAACAAGCCCTAATAAATGTGACTAAGATACCTTTACAATTTTTTTAAAATCCTTTAACTAAACAGAAATTAACCTTCGCAGTATTTGATGGTAAGCGACTACGAGGCCAAAAGATTGACCTTTCGTTTCCATTTTAGCTTTTTTTTTCTTTTTGTTAACTTTTCAGCCAGTAAGGACATGTTTATAACGAGGGGCTTAATTTACTGATTTATTTTGTTCCGTAAGACTATTAATGTAAACTGACAATAGTCGACCCATGTTGATATAACATTATTTACTCGTCACACCACCAGGAATTCATGGCTAAAGCAGGGACTGCATAACCGAAAAATGAAGGTAGCGTTTTAAAGCGGTATGACGTCATACCGTTTGTTTCGGTATGATTTCGGTAGCGCAACCGAAATGAAACGGTATCGAAATTGAACGGTACCGTAATTTTTTTTCGGTAACCTTAACCGTTTTAAAAAGGTACCGTTTGGTGTGTGCGGGTTTATGTGTGTGCGCCGAGCGTCGTCGCGTCGTCAAGTTTCAATCGCGTCGTCTTTAGCCTTGAGCATCATTATCATTTCAACGTTAAGACGTTCACTACTAAACATAGGTCTTCCCCGAAGACTTTAATTTGTTTTATTTTTGTATTTTTTACCTTATTTGTTTTTAGTTTGAGTTGATTAGGTATTTCTTGTTTGTTTTTTATCTTTGGTTTGATTTACTTTGTATTTTTTACCTTTTTTGTTTTAAGTTTGCGTTGATTGCTATTTTTTTTCTTTTATTTGTTTTTTTTTTACCTTATTTTTTGTTTTTAGTTTGTGTTGATTAGGTATTTTATGTTTTTTTTATCTTTAATGTGTTTTACTTTGTATTTTATACCTTTTTTGTTTTTACTTTGTGTGGATTAGGTGTTTTTTTATCTTTAACTTGTTTTATTTTTTTTGGTTTTTTTAAATTTTTTGTTTAAAGTTTGCGTTGATTGTAATTTTTTGTTTTTTTTTCTTTTATTTGTTTTTTTACCTTATTTTTGTTTTAAGTTTGTGTGGATTAGGTGTTTTTGTCTTTTTTATCTTTAATTTGTGTTATTTTTGTATTTATTGTTTTTTTTTGCCTCTTTTTGTTGTAAAATTGCGTTGTTATTTTTTGTTTTTTTTTCTTCTTTTATTTGTTTTTTTATCTTATTCTTGTTTTTAGTTAGTGTTGATTAGGTATTTTATGCTTTTTTATGTTGGATGTACTGGATTTACTTTGTATTTTCTACCTGTTTTTGTTTTTAGTTTGTGTTGATTAGGTACTTTTTATATTTATTATCTTAAATTTGTTTTTTTTGTACCTTGTTTGTTTTAATTTTGAGTTACTGTTTTCTTTCATTTGGTGTTTTTAATTTTTTTGTTATATTTTAATATTTTCTACCTTTTGGTTTTTAGTTTGTGTTGATTGTTATTTTTTGTTTTTTTTACCTTTTATTTGTTTTCTTTTGTATTGTTTTGTTTTTTTTATACCTTAGTTTTGTTTTTAGTTTCTGCTGATTAGGTATTTTTTGTTTGTTTGTTTATTTATTTTATTTTTATTAGTATTTGTATTAGTAGTTAAGTTTGCGTTGATTACTATTTTTTCTTTTATTTGTTTTTTTACCTTATATTTGTTTTTAGTTTGTGATGATTAGGTATTTTCTGTTTTTTTACTTTAATTTGTTTTTAAAAAATACCGAAACAACATATACTAAAAAAATTAAAGATAAAAACAATAAATAACAATCAACACAAACTAAAAACAAATAAAGTAAATAATACAAAATAAAAACAAAAAAATTAAAGATATAAAAAATAAATGAAAAATAACAATAAACACAAACTAAAAACAAAAAAGGTAAAAAACAGAAATAAAACAAATTATGGAAGTTATGAAGATGATTGATCATGTATCTCAAGCTGTTTTTCTTTGGAAATCAGTAATGGTTTTTTTAATGTGACTTCCAGGTCGTGAAAAATCAGCCTTTGATTAGAGGAAGTCGCTCGAACGAAATTAAAAAAAAAAATCGGCCTGTTCTTTAATATATTGTAATCTGAATCATTGTATACACAGAATGACAGAATGACATTTGTAATTTGAATTAATTTTTATGTGTATTTTGTTTTTAGGTTGACTAAATTTATTATCATTGTATGTTAAAATTGCAAGATTATGAGCCTTTTAGATGCTTGAAATAAATGAATTTTATTTTTATTTAAAAATATAATGTAGTTGAAGATATTTGAATTTACATTTTGGGATAGAAATACAATCACATAGTTAACGAAATATTTTTATTTTTATTAAAATGTCATTTTTATTATATTTTTCATCATCCCTATAATATTCACAATTTTCGTATAGTGAGTTCTAAATCATATTTAATCAGTCTACACAAGTATCACAAAAGTGTCATTATTATTCTACAAGTCTTATTTTTTTATTTATAAACCATTGAAGTTACGTAAAAATCACAAATTTACTCCCATACATTTGAGAAAAGGGACCTTATGACCAAAAAAAAAAAAAATTATTGATAATTACAGTATGGCACGATATTTAAATTATTTATTTACTAATCTTGTATTAAAACAAAAACTAAAGAAAAAAGGTTATTAGAAATTTACTTCAAATCTTGATCAATTAAGAGTAATTCTCAAATAACGTTGTTGAATTTAAGTGATTAGTCATAAGGTCCCTTTTCCCAAATGTATGGGATATTATGACCTTATGACCAATCACAGGTAAAACTTATTGATAATTACAGTATGGCACGCACGATATTAACATTATTTATTTACTAAACTTGTATTAAATCAGAATACCGAAGAAAAAAGGTTTTTAGAAATTTACTTCAAATCTTGATCAATTAAGAGTTATTCTCATAATTATAACACTATGGTGTGAATTCACACCATGGTGTTATGATGACCTATGCTTTGTGATGCTATCATATAAAATACGCTAAAATAAATGTGTTTTGTATGGACTACTTTTCTATAAAACCAAAAATTACCGAGTTTTATAAAAAAAATCATAATGGTAGGATAGGATTCGCCAAAAAATTTTTTTTGTTTTTGTTGATCTTTTGAAAAAAAATTAAAAGGATTATTTTTCTTAAGTGGTCAAAAATTATAGAAACCGCCAAAAAACTAACCTATTTCGTAAGTATTTCGAAAAAAAAATTAAAAAACTTTTTCTAAAACGGTCAAAAATTAAAGGCATTCGCCAGAAAGTGTTTTTTTTTAATATTTGTAAAATTTGTGAACAAAAATCAAGGTTTTTCTAAAATGGTCAAAAAGTTTTACGATTCGCCAAAAACACGTTTTCATGTTTAAAAAAAATGTTTATAAATCTTTTTCTGAAAAGGTTTTTAAACATGACAAAGTGATCTAAAATTGTAGAAACATCCAAACAAAAACTAAAAAAAAAATAAAAAACTTTTTCTAAAATGTTCAAAAATGATAGGCATTCGCCAGTGTTTTTTTTTTTGTGTAATTTTTGAAAAAAAAAAAAACAAGGTTTTTCTAAAATGGTCAAAAAGTTATACGATTTGCCAAAAACACTTTTTAAAAAATGTTTAAAAACTTTTTCCTAAATAAGCTTTAAAAAAACGACATACAAATGTATTTATTTTTATTTTCAATTTTTTTTAATTCCGAATCTGTGGCCCCCAAACCCTTTCCTTCCAAATTTTCAACTTTCTGGGATCATTTTGAAAATTTTGCTTACCATTATGCAGGCCGCGTGCTTGTTTGCCACCGTCGTGGTATAAAAAAGAAATACAAATAAGCAAAAGTTGCAAGTAAATTTTATTAAACAATTTTATCAATAGATTTATCATTTTTGTATGAAGTCTGCCATAAGGACCCTTTTCTCCTAAACTTTGAACCCAATTCTTATATAGAAAAAATTAACGTACCTACAGCAGTGAAACGAAGCTACAAATACACGTCTATTCCTATATTTTACAATTTTGCATAAAAGAAAAAAATGATGATTTTGAAGGATTTCACAAAAACGTCCATATCTCCGTAACTAGAAACTGCCATAGGTCCCTTTTCTTATGGAAAGCCACAATATGCGTGCGAAAAATTTCGGTACTGAAAAAATATAGGTTGGGTACCGTAATAATAAAGGTATAAGTACCGCTTTCAATATTAGCGGTACGTACCGGTATAAAGCGGTACAGTAACAAAATATTTCAACCGGTATAGTCTACCTTTATATCATTACGGTACCGATATTCTATAGCGGTACCGTACCGCTTATATCGTAACGAAAACGGTCCCTGGGCTAAAGTATGTCGGTATAGTCCCTCCCACCCTGTATATATATATATATATATAGGGCTGCCATCGCCAAAATTTGACACCTAGGACAAAAAACGGGAATCCCCGGATTTTGGAGCTCAAAACCCGGACGCGTCAACGGCAACGCAGTCTTTTTTTCGCCCGGGGGGGGGGGGGGGGGGTGCATTAGCTTCCGTGGGCCGTGAGTAGCAAACCCGGACTACGAATGAAACCCCGCCCGGACGTTCCCCGGACGCTCTCTAAACTAGGACAAATCCGGGGAAGCCCGGACGGATGGCAGCCCTAATTTCTTTTCATTTCGCTTTCTCTGTCCCTATGTATGCTTAAATCTTTAAAACTACGCAACGGATTTTGATGCGGTTTTTTTTTTAATAGATAGAGTGATTGAAGAGGAAGGTTTATATAAAAGCCGAGTTCCATACAAATGTCGCACGCGGCGAACTCGCCGCGACTGGTTTTGTATGGAAACTCGCCCGCAGCTCGCCGCAAATCGCAAGTGTGATAAGGCCCTAAGGGCGAGTAATGAACGAATGCGATCGACCCGGGGGTTGCGACCTGTATTGTTCTATTTTCGACCGCTCATGCATATTGTAATGTAATAGGTCTTTAGCATTCAATCGAGTCTCTTTTAGTAATTCCTAATATTCCTATAGACATTAATATATAGTGACTACCGTAAAACGGGGTGACTTTAGGAAATAATGGGGCTACTTTGATAGATTTAATATGGTTATAACATGGTCTTTATACTTCATTAGCTGGTGGCAATTTGATAATCAGTTCCAAAATCAACCAAAGTATTTCGTATAATCTGCCGTCCTCAAACTAAAAGGCCGCTAATTTGTATAACTTTCATACAAAGTAACGGCCTTTTAGTTTGTGAACGGCAGTATTGAGTTAAAAGGATAAATCGATTATATAAAAGAAACACTGTGCCCTTGCATTTTAAAGTAATCCCGGTTTAGTAGTCAAAATCCGTCCAAGGTATCCAAATCATGATAGGTCTATATACCTGTATGTATTCCTGTTTGGTTAAAATGCGAATATACAACGTGGCCCATTTAGATCGGTCAGTAATTCAGTATGGGAAAGTCTGAAGCTATAAGACTATTCGACGACCGGTTTAGACTAGTGGTTAGTGACTGCCTACGATGCTGACGGTCCTGGATTCGAATCCCGGTAAGAGCAAATATTATGTGTGAGATGATATTTGCTTCTGAGTCTTGGATGTTTCCTATGTATTTAAGTATTTGTATTACCTATTAAATATATCGTCGTCTAGTATCCATAACAAGTCTTATTGAGCTTACTATGGGACTAGTTTGATTTGTGTAAGATTGTCTCCTTATATTTAAGACATACGAAGATCTGTTCTTAGGAACCATGTCATCGATTTTAGGGACAAGAAAAACTGCATACATAGATTTGAAAAAAACTTGTAAGTATGCAGTTTTTCTTGTCCCTAAAATCGATGACTTTGGTTCCTAAGAACAGATCTTCGTATGACTTATAGTTTCAGACTTTCCCATACTGACCGATCTAAATGGGCCACCCGGCATAGCCCTTGGCAAGAAACGGTATCTAACCTATACATCATAGTTGTAAACATGTTGTGAAATAAAGTTTGTTGCTCATTTAACGTGAACTCATTGGGATACGTAGGTCAATATATTAAACATACAACTGTAAATTAATACGAACAATAAGACAAGCCTTTATCTACGAAGGTGTATCCTAAGCAACTATAGCTAAGAATATAATGATATTAAAATTTCTGATAAACTATTCACCTCGTTCTTTAACGCCGAATACAATAGCTATAACTGAGAATACTAAGGAAAAAGATAGTATGTCAAGGTCATTTTCCAAACAGATAAATGCATACAACAGTAATCAGACCATTTAAATGGATTAAATCACGTAGGTATATGTATTAGGTAAGTACTTAATTGTTAGGGTTCCGTACACAAAGGGTGCCAACGGAACCCTATTACTAAGCCTTTGCTGTCCGTCTGTCCGTGCGTTACAGGGCTCTAACATTTCAACCATAATAGGTAGAGACTTGAATTTTTTACACAATGTGTATTTCTATTGCTACTATAACAATAAATAATAAAATAAAAAATAAAAGGGGGTGCACAAGAAACGTGTTTGTGTCGGACTGTATCTTTTGAACCGTAATAGATAGACTTGAAATTTTAACAAAATGTGTATTTAATTTATATTGTCTCTAAACGAACAATCAATAAAAAGAAAATTAAATCAAGAATTAAAGGCGAAAATTTTTGGCGATTTTTGCTCGATTTTAATAATGGTAATATACTTGATATTATTCACAGAATCTGTATGCCGCTATTACAAATAATAAAATTAAAATAAACTTAAAAATAAACTAAAGGTTTGCCAAAGAGCGATGGAACGCAGCATGCTAGGCGTGAAACGAACTGACCAGGTTCGGAACAACACGCTGCGCACTCAAACCCGCATTGCTGATGTTGGTGCCAAGACCGCCAGATTGAAGTGGGACTGGGCCGGCCACGTCTGCCGCATGCATCCACAGAGGTGGGCGAAACTAGCCACGGAGTGGGTGCCACAAGACGGGTGGCGAAGACGATGGTAGGCCGCGGCGAAGATGGCGGGACGACCTGGACGCATTTCTTAACGGCGGGCCAGAATTTGCTCGGAGCCGGGACGATTGGAAATCAAGGGAGGAGGCCTTTGCCCAGCAGTGCGACACTACGATAGGCTAGAAAAAAAAGGTAAAAATAAAAAGGGGTTCCCATGCAAAAAACGTATTTTTTGGCGTCTTTTTGCTCGGTGGTACGGAACGCTTCGTGTACGAATCCGACTCGCACTTGGACGATTTTATTAACTCTACCCGCTTTTGGATATAAAATCAAGTAATAATACGCGATTTTATTCCCTTTAAATTATTTTTTGTACTCCTGTACTTTTATCTGTCTTTTACTTGGTCACGTGCCCGAACACTAATATAAGAACATACATAATATGAGTTCAGAGAAGTCTATTCCCCATAACAGCTCTAGTGTCGTTATAGTCGCAAAACGATACTGCTAGCAGCCACAGACTTCTAAATCTAGGTTAAACTTAGGTCAAGAATTAAGCGCTCAATTCTAACTTTACGATAAAAATGCACAACTACCGACTTAACAAACAATTAAACTCCTACGGTTTTTAAGAAAAACAAAACTTTCCGAACTAAATTCATTGATGCCAACATAAAAAAGCATTTTTAATATCGTCACTGCGTGTCACTAGCGAGTATAAGCCAAATTAAAAAAAGTTTACTATAGACACATACTGTGAGTCACAGATATGTCATATTTGCCTTGTTTGCGAGCTATGTTTAATTTTTTTTCTACTCCTGTACTGTTATCTGTCTTTTACTTGGTCACGAACACTAATATAAGAACATACATAATATGAGTTCAGAGAAGTCTATACTCTATTCCCCATAACAGCACTAGTGTCGTTATAGTCACTTTACGTTATTGCTAGCAGCCACAGACTTCTAAATCTAGGTTAAACTTAGGTCAAGGATTAAGCGCTCAATTTTAACTTTACGGTAAAAATGCACAACTACCAACTTAACAAACAATTAAATTCCAACGGTTTTTAAGAAAAACAAAACTTTGCGAACTACATTCATTGATGCCAACATAAAAAAAGTATTTTTAATTTAAGTATATTTTTAATAAAAAAAAAAGTTTACCATAGACACATACTGTCAGTCAAACGTCATATTTGCCTTGTTTCCAGGTTATGATTAATTTTGTATTTTATAATTTAAAACCTCGTCGTAGAAAAAGTATTGTATGCAACGTTGTATAATTAAGTCAAAAAATGCTCATTGCGTCTCTATTTGCGATACTCGCCGCATTCGCGGCCGCGGCTCGTATCGCAACTCACGCAATTCGCATTTTTTGAACCCACTTATACAACTGTTGCATAAAATACTAGTATTTATATTTTAAAACCTAGTCGTAGAAAAAGTATTGTATGCAACGTAGTATAATTAAGTCAAAAAACGCTCATGGTGTCCCCATTTGCGATACTCGCCGCCGCGGCAGCTCGTATCGCAACTCGCGCCATTCGCATTTTTTGAGCCTACTTATATGTACAACTGTTGCATAAAATACTATTATTACAATGAACGATAATCGCGGAAACTGAAGACAATAAATACCTAATACATGTAATAAACACATACACATGGAATAATAGTGTGTGGTGTACATGTAAGTGTTTTATTTATAAGGTTTCTATCAGAATTGAAGAATGCCGATATCTTCTCGTCGATTACTTATCTGGCTAGTCTGTGGGTAGGGTAGAGTTGATTACGACATCCGTAAGGATTATAGCTATCAAAGATATCATTCGGACTGCACTTTACCAATATTGTCTAGGCCAGGAGTTTGTTTATAACAAATATTGTAGCACTTACTCTTCGAGTTCATTCACCTTATATAGACGTAGATTAGCGTATTTTGAAATTTGGCGCCCCCGGGCCAATAAGTTTCGCTGCCCCAGAAGAAGTAAAAGTTGGTTGAATGCCGCCAAAACCAAGACAAAATGCAACCGGCTAGGGGCTACGCCGCCCTTGGCGGATTGGCGCCCCAGGCCATGGCCCGGATGGCCCTAGGGCAGGGGTTCCCAAAGCGTGAGCCGCGGCGCCTTGGTTTTTTTTTTTTTAAACTGACAAACTTGCAACCCATCCTGGGCGTAGCGATTGTCGGACCGGGTGGTTGGCCGTGGCGTTCCCTGGGGTCGAACCAGGTCGCTAGCCAGACCACCCTGAGTTGGTCGGACTGGGTGGGAGCCGGGAGTGCCTGGGGTCGAACCAGGTCACCTAGTCCCGGTCCACCTCGATATGATCGGGCTAGGTGGGGGCTGAACGCCTGGAGTCGAACCAGGTCGTTTGGCCAGGGCCACCTTGACTTTGCGCTGATTGCTCAGAGTGAGCAGCGGACCAGCAGGAAGGATGACTCGGGTCATCCTGTCCTTATGTGAACTTGTGTATCGAACTAAGCGGCGCCTTGGTGCGAAGTAGAAAGTAAAGAGGGGCGCCGTGAGTCGATGCTCTATCATTATCTAAAACCACAAATATTCGCGGGTACCTATAAAGCAACAATACCTATTTTGAGCGAACTAGGGTAGGGCGCCGTGACGAAGTAGCTACTAAACTTGTAAGTGCGCTACGGGCTGAAAAAGATTGGCAATCCCTGCCCTAGGGTAAAAACGCCCCAGGACTTAGACATGAGTGGATATTTTTTCTGAGCGGAATTAATTCCCTATAATAGGGATGATGACTGGGTTAAAAATATGTAATTCAATTTAGTCCGTCAGTTAGATTATGGAAAAATATGGGACACGTATTTTTTGGTTTATCAAAATATTAAAAATCGACAAAGTTATAGATCATCAAACTTCTGGAGTGGGGGCTTGTGACGTCACTCTTGCTTGAGTACAATTTGTACTCAAGAGTGACGTCACTCGAAACTTCTAAGCACTCTATCCTCGTCAGTTTTTGTTTGTCAGTTTAAGGGTTGTAATTACATATACTGTCTGGTATTGTATCTACATAAGTGGGAGTGGAGTGATTGCCAACAAAATATAAGTATCGACATACTTAAATACCCAGTTGGTATCTATGGTATCTTTTATCTAAATATTTCTATGATAGCATAGGTAAGTAAAGCCATTCATCATGTAATGCTTGCTTTTTTGAAAATCCATATACCTATACGTTACATTATTTAATGATGATAATATGATTCTAAATACTTTAGATGTAAAAGGAAACACCATCTCTTTGTACGTTTGACGTGTTAGATTAGATCTCCTTTTGCAGCGAAATGCGGAACAATTCGGCGTATTCACGGAGATCTCTTCAGTTGAGTAACTAGATTTAGTCTGACGACTAATCCAATTGCAACTAGTTTTATAGAACGAATATGAGCACTGGCGCAATTTGCTTGGAAGAGGGGAAATATTAAAGCAAGGCGACTCCCCACGAAGTCCGCGTTGCTCTAAGGCTATATATAAGTAGCCAGGTTTTCTCATCGGTCATCCAAGGATATAAAAATACATACATACCTACTATCTGATGCAGTAATGTGCAAATATTTTAAGAAAAATAAAAAAAAATGCCTTAAACACGTGAAGGTTACGTGAAGGGATATTTTTTGGCCGGCACTATATTATGGGCACACCATTAAATAATAGGTCAAATCAAAAAATGTACGCGTATCGTGTTGTATACCTGGGTAGATCACGATCTCTCAGTTCAACTATTGGCCTACGATATATGTAGGTGTAACAATAGTACATTACACAACTAGGGTAATACAAAGCTTTCTTTATTACCTCCCGTGTTGTGCACATCATTTTATGTCTACACTTGGGCAGAAAGCGGCTTTTTCCGTACGCGCAGCGTGCGGAAAAAGTCACTTTATGGCCAGGCGTGGCATAAACTAAAATTTGTAAAATACCGCGATCTTCAATGAAACGTGCATGTATTTAGACAATTGTATAATTGTACAAAAGATCCCCCGGCTCTACCTAAATCTATAGATTATCTTTATTTTTTTATGGCTGATTTGATAAAATATATCTCTGAATTATCTAGATATAATTTATTACTATAAAGTAAGTAGCACCGAAGCCCCTCCGACCGTCTACATACAGAACCGGAGTTTCGGAACTGGTTCCGTGTACAAGGCGTTTAATGTATTTGTATGGAACTGGTTCCGATCGCGGCTTTTAATGTACTTGTATGGAACTGGTTCCGACCGAGGCTCTTAATGTTCTTGTATGGAACTGCTGGACCTCGTGCACCGAAAATCGCTTCTATGCTGTATTTTCTCTCTAACTCTTTTATGATAAGTGGCCTATTAGATGACATTTTGGTCTATTTATAACGCTATATAAATTTTAGTACACCAAATTTTGTCTAAAATCCATTCGATAGTTTTTCCGTGACATAAATATAACTAGTCTATTTTAGACCTCTCTGTCTTTACTTCAGTTCCGTTCACGGCTGATGGAATACTATAATTACGTAATCGGAACCAGTTCCATAAAAGTAAATTAAAAGCTGCGATTTGAACCAGTTCCATACAAGTACATTAAAAGCCTTGTACGGAACCAGTTCCGAAACTCCGGAACTGCATAAGACCTTATACCAGTCGTTTAGAGTCCGACCGAACTTTTGCTTGCTGCTAAAAAAACGGGTTTCGGCTTAGTATCGATTTCAGCTGCTATTGAACCGTAACCGAAACTGAATTCGAGAGGTTTCGCACTGCGATTGAACAGTCTTCATTTAAAAAAAACACAAATAATTGATTTGAAATAAGAAGTGATCATATGTTATAAACTTATTATTTACTTCAAATATCAGAGACCGATGATTAGTAGGTACATATGTTATGTTTTCTTTAAAAATAAAGACTGATGATGTTATGATTTTGTTTCTTCACACGAAAACATGACCTAAAGCTTATGGAAGTTTCAGTTTTGGCCGAAATTAAGACCGAAGTCAAAATTCGGTTCCAGTTTCGGTTTCGGCCGTACCTAACTAGACGGACACTACAGTCATTTTACCTCCAGTTTGATTACTATAAGACACTTGTGCTACTGCTACCGCTGGCGAGTGCGAGTAGTATTATATTGCGGATCTGGAAAGGTTAATCAATCACACTGTACCTCGTCAGCCCGCAATGAACCGTTACTCGCCCAAATTGACTCGCTTGCTGGCCGGCGGTGGGACATGTGCCTAAGGGCTGTATAAGCTCTTATACAGTTTGTGCGGTAATTGGCTTGTCAATAAAAAAGCTATCAGACCAAAGGTTGACATTTTATACCAGTAGTAAAATGGCACTTTTGAACGTTACAAATTTTTAATATCGATTAAATGCCCGTTAATCTGCATGTAGCCATTTTTTAATTTTTGGCGTATTTTGAAATTTGGCACCCCGGGCTAATAAGTTTCGCCACCCCAGAAGAAGTAAAAGTTGGTTGAATGCCGCCAAAACTAAAACAAATTGCAATCGGCCAGGGGCGGCCAAAAAAAGCTATTGTAACATATAAGTATCTAAAAATATAATTATAGCAGTAAATAAAGATAAGTATATGATATCGTACTTGTAAATTCGGTCTTATTATGCTGATAATGTAATGTTTGTGGAAGATATTGATATAGTACGGTTCGTGTATATCCGAAAATTACGTTGGTAGGTCGATAGGTAGGTAGGTACTTAAATTTTATACGGTGTGAGTCACAGAAATATATCGAAATAGACGAAAATAGTCATCGATTTTGTATGGCACCTAAGCGTGTAACGTTTTTCGCTTGGCGTTTGACGCTAAAAGTGTACCTAATTTAGTGATGGCAAACATAAATTTTCCATTTCATTTGGTGGTATTTGAACAATTAATTATACCATTATTATCAGATTTTCAAATCTGATAAGAATATTGACGGCAACTGATGTAATGGAGTGCAAAGTAGGTCGCGTCACTTCTTTTTAGCACGCGAGGTACGTACACTATTTTATTCTACCTCAATATATTTTTGTGGCGTGAGTGCATGGAGTTTGTATTTTGTATTTAATACTGTATCTTGTAATATTGGTATTATTAATATATAAAACTCTAAGATCGATTATTCTTTTTGTACGATCATGGTAGCAAAATAATTATATGATACCTACCTACTAGAGTAGATGATGCCCGCAACTATCTCAGCAAAGGAGGATATAGGAATATCGCCACCTTAAATACTGCGAAAACCGCTTAGGGGCCATTCATTTAGTACGTAAGACGATTTTGGCCTCTTTTTGATCCCCTCCCTCCCCTATGTAAGAAAATGGGGGCCATAGCTCCGATGCTGATGACCTGTTTGTTGTGGAAAAGAAGTGTATACGCATTATAGCCAATTTAAAACCAAGAAATTGTTGCCAAGCCAATTTTGTAAAATATAATATACTTCCCTCCCCTCCCATCCTCGCACCTCCCACCTCCAACCCTCCCATCTGTAGGTATATATCCTAGAAACAGCTACATTTGTGAGAAAACATATATCTTATTAAGTACACTTATGTCAAAAACGAACGCCGTAACAACAAACTATCCCTTCCGGAGCGAAAAATAAGCATGTTCAAAAACGGTCCTTACTATATACAGATACATTAACATATACAATAAAATACCGGATAGTATTAAAAGCGAAACCAAGGACCAAGTATTCATAAAAAAGCTCAAAACCATGTTAATTAGTAAGGCATATTATTCCACTGAAGAATTCTTTAGCGATAAGTTAACAGGATCTCAAATAACTTTGCACATAATACCATATCCTAAATAGTTTTAGTTTTTAAGTTATGTCTGCCATATCTGTATTAGGTACCAAAAACATTAATGTCTAGCTTATAATTTATATTTGTAAGTTGTCATTGCAATCCGCTAACAGGGCCGTACCTACCTACTCATAGACATAAGTCAAATTGTACAATGCAATAAATAAATAAATATTAGGGGACAATCTTACACAAAACGAACTAGCCCCATAGTAAGCTCAATAAGGCTTGTGTTATGGATACTAGACGACGATATATTTAATAGATACAAATACTTAAATACATAGAAAACATCCATGACTCAGGAACAAATATTCGTACTCATCACACAAATAAATGCCCTTACCGGGATTCGAACCCAGGACCTCTTGCTTCGTAGGCAGGGTCACTACCTACCAACTAAGCTAAAGCGGTCGTCATTATAATTGAAATGAAATAATAATATATATTTTTTTTATCACCGGTGATAATATAAACACTGCTAATATCTGATTATAATGGCCTAGAGACGAAGTTGTTTATCATGACTCTTCTAAATAAAACGATTTCACACATTGAATTTACGAGATTGGCTTATTCACAAGACTACCTATACTTAGTAAGAATTATCTAAGGTACCTACCTATCCGAATGTTCGTAAAGAGAATGAACAAACATTCGGACACCTTATACAGGGTGTCCCTAAAACCAACTTTTATACGATCAGGGCTGATAGACCAGCTCATAAGAACATAGATTAAGCAAATTTGACCTCAGTAAAAATCTCTTAGTTTTCGAGATATTGACGTTTTTGTAAAACTCGTGCTAAGTGATACCCTGACTCGGTGTTTTGAGTGTCATTGCTAAAATATCAAGTATTTTACAAATCTGTATTTTGCTATGTGTGGCCAAATAACTATGCTATTGAACGTATTTTCTATTTTTGCTAATTTATTCATGCTGTGGACACAGTACAATAACAAAAAAAATTATTCGATTTTTTTCAAATTTCACCTCTGACTTCGAACTAGCGTGGTGAAAAAAAAATGTACCAACATAACCAGGCACTCAACGTAAAAAAATTGCGCATTTATTGTAGTTTCTAAAATGGTATAAAATTTACTAAACACTGTAATAATTTTTGAAATAATGATATTTTGTTACAAAATTAACTGTCTGCCGCCTTCATCTCATACGATCCGGTTGAACTAAGTTTGCACCTGGCGTGCTTGACATCAGATACAAATTAGGTGCAAACTTCACGTAATCGTCAATATCTCGAAAACTAAGAATTTTTTATGAGGTCAATTTTACTCAGTCTCGTTTTTTATGAGCTGGTTTATCAGCCCTGTTCACCATTTTGTAAAAGTCGCGAATTTTGATAGCCTGGATCAGTCTTTCGAATGTCATGACTTCAAATTTCAGTATTTTCTTAATCTGCTTTTTGTTAAACATTACTTAATAATTATGCTATCATACCTTTTCTGTTCGAAATTCAAATTCTGGTACGAAATTTAACCAATGGAATATTGTAGTATAACCTCCTTTTGAATTAAAATGCTATTATCTTAAAAACTACGGTGTCTAGTGTGTAAAATCTTACTATTTTAAACTACATTATTTTATTTTTATTTTAGCATGGTAAATTTGTTTTAAAGTATTACGCGATTCAAATCCGAGGTCATATTTTGAATCACGTAAAATCTAATTTATTTTGATAAGGTATGATAGCATAATTATTAAGTAATGTTTAAAACAAAAAGCAGATTAAGAAAATACTGAAATTTGAAGTCATGACTTCCGAAAGACTGATCCAGGCTATCAAAATTCGCGACTTTTACAAAATGGCGAATAGGGCTGATAAACCAGCTCATAAAAAACGAGACTGAGTAAAATTGACCCATAAAAATTTCTTAGTTTTCGAGATATTGACGATTACGTGAAGTTTGCACCTAATTTGTATCTGATGTCAAGCACGCCAGGTGCAAACTTAGTTCAACCGGATCGTATGAGATGAAGGCGGCAGACAGTTAATTTTGTAACAAAATATCATTATTTCAAAAATTATTACAGTGTTTAGTAAATTTTATACCATTTTAGAAACTACAATAAATGCGCAATTTTTTTACGTTGAGTGCCTGGTTATGTTGGTACATTTTTTTTTCACCACGCTAGTTCGAAGTCAGAGGTGAAATTTGAAAAAAATCGAATAATTTTTATTTGTTATTGTACTGTGTCCACAGCATGAATAAATTAGCAAAAATAGAAAATACGTTCAATAGCATAGTTATTTGGCCACACATAGCAAAAAACAGATTTGTAAAATACTTGATATTTTAGCAATGACACTCAAAACACCGAGTCAGGGTATCACTTAGCACGAGTTTTACAAAAACGTCAATATCTCGAAAACTAAGAGATTTTTACTGAGGTCAAATTTGCTTAATCTATGTTCTTATGAGCTGGTCTATCAGCCCTGATCGTATAAAAGTTGGTTTTAGGGACACCCTGTATAATTCTTACTATACTTACTTACCAGTGGCGTGGCGTAAAAGATATTCTTGGACATGCCGGTGTAGATTTGGCGTACATTTTCCTTAATAGTAATTTTTTTTTCACTACTGGTGGTCAAAGTCGAAATTAAATTTCGCTATGAATTAATTTAAGATCAAACTAGTATTTTTTTCAGTTTTACTTAGTTTTTGGATAAAATACCATTTTAGTAACCTTAATTAACAATTCATGTTACCGTACGCATAAAAAAAAACTTACCTTGACACCTTTCCGAGTGCACACTGGCACTAACAATGTTAAAAACGGTCAAAATTCATGAACAACTTTAATTCGACAATAACTCAAAAACCGTGCCACTTTTACTGGGGTCATGTTAAGTTGGTTTGGTACCTCTTGACCTGGTCTACCTCCGGTGTCACTGTGACATGTCAGTTATGGGACACCCTGTCTATTTATTTACCTGTGCTTTTTGAAATAAAGACTCTCCGATCGCAGCACGAAACCTCTCAAATTCAGTTTCTGTTTCGGCCGTAGTTTCGGCCGGGCAGCCGAAACCGAAACTAAGCCGAAACCCATTTTTTGGCCGAAACTAGGCCGAAACCGAAACCGAAATTTCGGTCGGACACAAAATTTTTCATATCCTTCCAGTCGTCTTAGAGTACCTAAACGCGTAACAAACATACAGTTTGAATTGTGATTTCATCTATCATACCTATTCGTATTTTTAGGGTTCTGTACCTCAAAAGGCAAAAAACGAAACCCTTATAGGATCACTCGTATGTCTGTCTGTTTGTTTGTCACAGCCAATTTTCTCCGAAAGTACTGGACCGATTGAGTTGAAATTTGGTAATATTAAAGTCAATAACCAAAACACGGAGTGGAAATATATGAATTTTAAACATGGGCGCCACTTTTGGGGGGTCAATCAGAAAATTAAAAATAAAAATAAGTTAGCTAGCTGTCATACCAACTATATCGTAGGTATGACATATGAAATAAAAGAGCTCACTGTGAGAATCTCAAATATACATTTTTTTATAATTTTTATATAAATAGTTTTGAAGTTATTTAAGAAAATAGGCAAAAATTTACCATTCCCCCCCTTATCTCCGAAACTATTGGACCTAAAAATTTGAAAAAATAGTCCTACATCTATAGATTACTGGAAAACCTATAAGAAGTCTGTGCAATAAAGTATAATGTAATGTATTGTGTTCTATTGTTTTGAGCGTACTGAACCCTCTCCACGCGAGTCTAACTCGCACTTGTCCGATTTTTTCAAGTAGCCATTTCTACGCTAGTTTAAGAATCGCGTTCACCGCATTTGAGCAAAAATAATAAGTATTTAAAATTTACACGCCGAGATGTCGGTATGCAAGTAATCAGTGCCTACAATAGATCATTAGAATTTCTAACATCCCATGTACATTTCTGCCGGTAACGCATTTTGAACCTTCGGTCAAGTATTTAAGGTTTAATTTTACCTGTAACAGCCGTGCTACGCAACCTCGTTAGGCACTTGCTGCAATTCTAGTAGTTAGGTTCTATGATAGCGCATCACAACATAATTAAAGAATGATGGACAGGCCTCAAGGTGACTAGTACTGTGGTTCTCGTGGAGTTAAAATTAGTTCGTAAATATTTTAGCTTGAAATTATTGGTTAAGTATACTATTCAAAATTTTAGGTGAAGAAGCTCTAAACTACTAGTACTCGTAAATTAAAGGAAATGTAACGATCGCCAAATGCCAATCTTTAGGTAGTAGGTATAGGTACTATGGCAAATAGCTAAGTACCTATAGTATGATTTAGTGTAGTGTAAGTACATGAGGTTTAAGGGGTGCCCGTCTGATTGCATAACAACTATTGTCATAATATCGATTGTCATAACACTTTAAGTATAAAGTTGATGGTCATATTTTTTTTTGGCTTAAATTGTAGGTACTATGGCATAATTGTTCCTTGTCATAATTATACGGAGACATATTTGGTTTAACCATAATGTAGAATGTCATACATTTATTTAGTCATAATATTGATAATCATATATTTTTTTAGTAATCATTGCAAATGTGATACATTTATCAAGCCATAATATTGATGATTATAATTACTTTTAGGTACGATTATTAGTGAAGAACGATCACAACATACCCCCACTTACTGTCCAAGATAAAAAACTGTGTCAGACAGAGCCACAGTTAGGTAGATATGACGACGAGCGAAGCGAGGAGGAGTGTTAGGTATCTTGCGATCACAACGTACCCCACTTACTGTCCAAGATAAAAAAAACTGTGACAGAGTCACAGTTAGGTACGAAGACGAGCGAAACGAGGAGGAGTGTTAGGTATCTTGCGATCACAACATACCCCACTCACTGTTCAAGATAAAAAACTGACAGAGTCACAGTTAGGTACGACGACGAGCGAAGCGAGGAGGAGTGTTAGGTATCTTGCGATCACAACTGACTGTCCAAGATAAAAAAAAACTGATACTAATAGCAATGTTGTGAATAAAGCAAAGTAACTACAAAGAAAAACAGGCTTATGCGTTTTGCAGTTTACGCGTTTATACAGTATGGTTAAATTGTTTTCTGAGCAACCAATTTATGTCATAAAGTAGACTTAAAAATTTTATGCGCATCTAATTTATGCCTATTACACAGTATGACAGTATGTTCTTAAACATTATGATTAAAAACGTTATGCGCATAAATGTATGACTATTTACAGTTATGCGTAATGATGAGTATGACGAATGCACGTATGCCTATCAAAAATATGACCTTAAACTTTATGCAACCCGACCCTTATCCGGTTTAAGCCACCTATATCATGCTATGGCCATATTATATGAAAAATTGACTATATTTAGTTCAGTTCAGTTTCAGGTTCAGTGTTTGGTTCAGTTGTTATGTCATTATGATGGTTTGAAAAAAAAATAGACTATAGCCTAAGAAGTAGGTAATTGTTTTTTTTAATGAGGATAAATATACAAGGACACACTAACAAACAAACAAGGAAAATATAATTACCTATATCTTGACGATTGTGCAGACAATCATCACATCAGAAAAAAGTCAAGTAATAGGATAAGTGTATGTACCTACCTCTTATCAACTTTCGTAGCCATAACGTAGAAATCTATAATGAAGATGACTTAATGATATATACTCATTAATACACAATTCAAGTACCTATTTACACACTTGAAGATAGTTGAAGGTTGGGTCACAACGCATAAATCACCGCCAAGATTACTCTTACTTGTCTACTGTGAATGGAAGCTCTATATCATCATCATCATAGGCCTTTGTGTCTATTACAGACGATTCATGGTGCAATGTTAGAGAGACATCGCTTTTGGTGGCTAAATAAACCGTGTTTAAGCTCTATATAAATGTATGCTTATTACGTAACTTGTTAGTTTTTAATTAGATACCTACCTTAAAAGTGGATATGTTTAATTACCGAAACACGTCTGCGAGAGCCGAACCATGAAACGTAGAGGCACTGGCTAGGTCGGAAAACTCAAGTTAACTCACTTTTCAGACGACTTGCGGCCAATTGTAAAATTATTCACTTAAGCAATTTGTAAGTAGGATGTCTAGTTTCTATAAACAGCTACATTCAAAGTATGCGATTTAAATTATGCTTTTAGCACTGGTCCCACCCGCCAGCGAGTAAGCGAGAAAAGTTGGGCGAGTAGCATTACATTGCGGATCTGGAAAAGTCGATTGATCACACTGTGCCTGGTCATGCAGCCCGCAATGCACTGTTACTCGCCCAACTTTGCTCGCTTACTCGCCAGCGGTGGGACCAGTGCCTTTATGTTGGAAACGGATGCCAAAAACGAGACGAGAGTAATGATTTTACTGTTTTTGCGCAAATGAAGTGCAGTTATCCTACCAGTTAAACCAGTTGCACCGTTCAAAATTCGTCACGATATGCAGTGCACTACTTATAAAAGCGGCCAGTCAGATTTTGAGGAGTTAAGAAAAGTACCTGTGTGGGCTGTGTGGTTCTGGTTGTCTATAATGGATGGAACATAATTCAAGATCGTTTTAAAAATATTCGTTATTGTAAGTAGGTACCTATACTAAAGTATTGCAGAATGAATCTAAAATAAACAATCGAGGGATTGACACGCCGAAATGTCGACTTGACATAGAGCTCCGCCCCGTTTAGTTTAAATACGGTGTAATGCAAATTTAAATCAAAATTTAACATAGAAATCGTATCCGGATGATGATTAATTGTAAGGTTTTTGAACGCGTTAGAGCAATTTAAAAGTCCATTAGCGTCGGCATGTGCAGCGCAACGCGTGTCGCAATGTCAATGTTGTCTCACCGAGTATTTGCAGAAAGCTGTCCTCGAGCCGCATCGTGGAGGAGAGGAGGTAGTCCGTCCCCTCCAGCTCGCTGGGCACCAACACGTCGCTCCTCATCCTGCCGTCGCAGCCCCACGCAGCCACGATCAACCCTTTACACGCACAAGAATGGAACCGTTCACACGCGATTTACCAAATATTTACGTTACATAATTGATTCGGAATCGTTATTTACATCACAATATATCACTGAGCGCGTCGTGTAGCCGGTGCGGTGCGAGCCTCGTAAATACTCGTAATTAATCGCGGCATTAGCTAGCAGTCATCGCGGTGTGGCTCACGTGTGGCGGGCGATAAGGCGGTGAGCGCCGGTGCGGTACGCGCGGCCGCGGTGCGCGCTCTGCCGCCGCGCGCGCGCCGTCAGCTGATTCGCCCACTATAAATAATATGGAATTATTTGGATGCAGTTTAACTGTTAGCTAACCGGTGTCCCTTACGAGTCACGTGTCGTGGATCATCGCTCGGAGACAACTCAATAATTACCACTAATGTTACGTAGTTACACGCCAAATTAATTAGTCAGGACTAATTCATAATATCTTGTCTAAAGAATCTTCGTGACCACACAAGAACATATAATTTATGACATCGTATTTTGAAGATATTTAAACTATTAAGTCCTCCCTCATCCAATTGACTGCGATGGCTTTAAAATAACATTATCTACAAGGTCGGTATTCGGTAAATGAAAAATATCAAAATAAGCTATACGTATATCTGAAATAAACAATGTAAAATCATTGAATGTGTTTATTTATTACAAATAGACGATTATCGGACAGACGAATATTCAGAGCCTTGAGCGCCTGGTATGAAAAAAAATGTACCTAAAGGTACTCATTGTCAGTCAATCTCAAGAAACAGTTGGGTAAAGAAACCCATTGTTCTTGCAAGTTAAATACTAATTTATACCGCGCTTAAAAACTCGTTTGCAGAGCACAACGTGACGCTTACCTAGATATGTGTTATTTTCATTAAAATTCGGTATGTCGCGGCGTGTTTACCTGCCCGTAACTCGCCCGCGATGACCCTCCAAAGTCAAAGTGTTATCGTATAGTACCTATATGTATATAGACATTTATACTTACCTATCTAACTATTCATATACATACTGTCCCAAAACTCAACGATAAGCCGGCACCAGAGGATGGAGCTACTTATGATTAGTCGAGAAAAAATAAGGAAAAAAATATATATCTCAATTATTTTTTCTCGACTAATCATAAGTAGCTCCATCCTCTGGTGCCGGCTTATCGTTGAGTTTTGGGACACGTTGTATATACGCTACCTTAAATAAAGATCTATCTGTGTTTATCGCATAAAAACAAATAATGTCTCTTTTGACAAGTTTACAAGCTAAGTAATTATTCGACAAATGAAGTGGCAATCAATAGTGGATTCGAGGGGCGGGATCTAAGAGGTTCAAGGCTTCTCGCATAACATTTTCGTGTATTTAATGGTATTGTACCCAAAGAACAGAACGAAACGGAGAAATTGTGCTCAGAATAAACCGATCTAAGACTCAGATAATGACCAATAGCAAGGAACGCAGGGTCGAGGTAGATGGGCAGACAATATGTTATGTCGACGAGTATCCATATTCAGGCCAATTAGTTTCTTTC
Source organism: Eudemis profundana (assembly GCA_947034925.1). Lineage (NCBI taxonomy): Eukaryota > Metazoa > Arthropoda > Insecta > Lepidoptera > Tortricidae > Eudemis > Eudemis profundana. Next base: position 11,583,942 of record OX344811.1, read on the forward strand.
AGCCAAAGGCACGGTAAAGAAGTTGAGAGACGGATTCAAAACTGTTTAGGCGCATAAAGTCCCACTCGCAAAACGTTCCTCCATCAAAATTACGTCCCATGCGCAAAACGCCATCTTTGCAAATGGCCCCTTTTGCAAAATACCCCATTCGCAAAACGTCCCTTTGTCAAACGGTCCCATCCCTTTCGCAAAATGTCCCTTCTGTAAAAGCCGCTTTCGCTGAACATCCCAACTACATACATAATGGCCACTTCGTGAAATGTCCCGTCTACAAAATGCTTGTATAAAGTAGGTATAGAGAAACGTAAAGGCTTGCTCGAAAATGGTGTCATTACACGTAGGTTCTGCGGGCCGTAAATGGCCTATTACGCCCTAGGGCGTAATGGTTTTCTTTTTAAATTTGAAACGCTGGTTCTGTTTTACTCTTATTTGTCATGTTCAAAGGAAACGCCAACTTACTTTTTTAACTTTTATCACTGAAATATTTATTTAAAGATAACTGTAATTGCAAATACATATAAACACATATTTCGGTAATATTAATTAAATGTTTAAATAATGTATTTATTTATTTTGCAAATATAAAATCAACTAAAATGGCCGTTACCGCTATGGTTTCCGAACGTGACTTAACATTCGTATTGTCTATGGACATATGTGACAAATGTCACTGTCTGTTTTAATATTTTCTTGTCATACTGGGTCGAAAAGTACGGTTATTTTATTAAGATTTCCTCACAAGTGTGATGAAAAACATTGTGCCACGGGCGGTAAAGGAATTACAAACGAGTGTTTGTTATAAGCCCGAGGTGAAACCGAGGGCTTTAATAACACGAGTTTGTAATTCCTTTACCGCCCTAGATACACAATGTACTAATGTATTAAAGAGAGAGAGAGGGATGAGCAATAATAGTCCTTACATTGGCCTAGTGTAGATGGACATTTCACATACGTCAAACCCTCCAACTTTGCCCACCGTCCAATCTTTGCCCAGGATGAAAATATACTATTTCCTTCCTGCAGGAAGGAAATAGCCCATGGGCAAAGATTGGGCGGTGGGCAAAGTTGTAGGGTTTGACGGTACACCTTTCATTCACCCCAACGGACAAACTTGTAGACATTTTTTTTATTAGACGGGTCTACTTACTACCCAAATGCACTTAACAGTTTTCCATGGGATTGGCCGCCACAATAAATAGTAATATCAAAATCAGCTAGGAATAACCAGCAGAAGTAAACGTAGACTAAGAGCTCAAAATGATTCGAACACGATTTGAAAGGGCGGAAGAAAGGTCGGCGGAGGAGAAAGGGACCCAGGGACAATCTGCAAACGGGACCTTGTGCGCCTAAACCTTCAAAACGGCTGGAAGAGCTATTGGTCTCTGAACGAGGTTCTCAAGGGAGACCTCCCAATAGCCCTAAAACGATTCTGCCTTCTTAACCTACGGTGCCCAAACATGGTCACTAACTGAGCCACAACAGACCAAATAAGAAGGTTTACCAAAGATCTATGTAGGTTTACGCGGGCTTGTTTTCCGCAACTCGACGACAAACATGCGCCTATTTTGCGTGATAAAAGATCTATGTAACGCAGCTTGCTCAGCGTGAAACGTGGCCCGTTAGTGGTTAGGTACACTACGATAAGCTAAAAAAAACTCGAAATAGATGAACTTTAGATAGGTACCTCAATATCTCGATGAAATCGTTATTTTGTTTTATCACCTCTGTATCTCGAAGTATCTGCATTTGGGGATTTATCCCTACCTATATAGGTAGTTCCTGGAAAGTTGAGGTGAATGATTACACACACAGCTACATGAAGTACTCACGCAAAAAAAAGTGAATGAATGAAATTAATGAGTAAGTAAGTAAATAAACACAAGACTATAGTTTAATAGTATATTACATAACTAGGGTGGTAATGTACTATTTTGGTCTATCTTGCAATTCACTGTTGAACTTGCTATCAGTACGAAAAAAGAACAGTAATTTCAAAATCCCGATGTCATTACATGACATGTTATTGTGTGCGAGACCTCAACTCTGCTGGAACTATCTATACCTCTGTAATTGTAATTCAATAACACCTCACAAACACTTCACTTGCACACCGAATAACGCATGCTGGGGCCGGACGTATAGACCGTTAGCACCGAAGGCTCCAGTCAACACTTCACACGAAACGGGGGAGGTTTTAGTCCGTAGGTGTTTGGGCATAGAGTCGAGACAACGTGATGCTGGACTCTATTCCCGAGCGAGTCGGGCATGCCCATCAGGACCGGCCTGGTGGTATCGAATGAGGATCTGCTCCCTCGGCGCAAAAAAAAACCAAATTCCAAGATTCCGCGGGAATGAAGGACGGGTATGAAGTGGCAATGTAAAGCCGCTCGCATCGTATCACGTCCAAACACCTAGAACAACTAGAGTGGGGTAAGACAAGTGGTAGAGTAATTAATTCACCCTAGGCACCCTAGTGCTAGCTATCTCTACTTTTACATAATTTTTGTAACATCTGTATAGTTAAAAAAAATATGTTTACTAAAAAAAAACCCGACCGCGGTGCACTTTAAAAGTGCATAAAATCCCCGCTATTTTGTTTATTTTAACGAACTTCATACCCAGTGACACTCGCGCCATCAAGACGAATCTAATGATGTATCATTTATCAAAATCGGATGTGCCGTTGAGTAGTTACGAGCGGACACAGGAACGGACATACATACATACATACTTACATACAGGTCAAACACATAACCCTCCTTTGGGCTTCGCCGCAGTCGGGTAAAAAGCTCTACTAATATAACTGTGCCATTTACTCCACCGGTGTAGGTAGGAGGAACTATTTGTATGGCTATGGCTATAATTATTGTTAGTATATCTTGGTACCCTCAAATGTAGTATCTGCTGCTGCTGTGTGCTAACATAACAATACTTACCTACTGGCAGTTTGATTGAGTATTTTCTGTTAGTAATATAAATGAAAGATTAGGTACTGGTAAATAGTAATAAAACTCCTCGTTAGGTACAATTAGGTAAGTCCTCTTAGCACACACCAAACGGGATACTGACAAAAATATAAGTAATTTGTGTCTTTCGTACATAATACATGAACGTAAAGAGAGTATCTATGATTTAAATCGGCGATAAACGTTACTGCTAGGTTAGTTACTAAACGGACGCTAGGATTGCCTATTATACTCGTAACGGTAACGTACCTAACTGATGTAGCAAGTAAGAAACCAATTATTGGTTACTTACTCGTACACCTGTACGTGTTACGGGTAACGTGTTATACGTTACCTTGGTACAGGTGTTTAGCCATATCTATCAGCTCTGATCTGGTGATACTTTACGACTTAATTTTACAATACATGCCTCGGAGCTGCCAAAACCATACTTCATCCGGTTCGTGCGTCGGTAATGACAAGTAATTTGTAGGCAACAACCGTTTATCTTGTTATCTTGGCGCTGCTGCAATGATAACACATCAAAACCAACTTCTATTCGTTTGGACAGTAATGATATGGCAAATACTGACGAGGAGGCCGTATTTATCTTTAAGTGGTGGTGAATATTCCAGCGTTATAATTATAACCGCTTAATTCAAAATTATTACCGTTAGTATATAGGTACGATTACCGAAAATATTACGTTTTCAGGCAAAAGGTACGTTTAAAGCCGCAATTGAGTAAATAGGATTTTTAGTTGTATCTTTATGACTATACTATAGTGCTATCTTTAGCATGACAACGATAGCATATAGGTACATTATGTTACCGGCAAAGTAGGTATATGCCTGATGAGGGCGTTGCGCAGGGGTGGACGGCGTAGGGAGGGAAGATTCCACCAGTATACTGGTATTCTCGCTATCCTCAGTGGCCAACGTACGGCGGTTGGCGGAACCACGAACCCGGTCGCTGGGCCACACACAATATAATAGGTCATTTTTAGGGTTCCGTACCAATTTGGTAAAATAGGAACCCTTATGGTGCGACTCTGTCTGTCTGTCTGTCACAGCCAGATATCTCAGGAACCACTGTTGCTATCGATTTGAAATTTGGAATAGTGTTAAAAGTAGCTAACACGAGCCTATTGGACATAACTTTTTTTTTATATTTTTTACTTTTTCTTTAAAGGGGTCCGTAATGGGTCTTTGAAAATTGAAAGTAGGGCTATTATATCGAGCTGGGTATCAAATGAAAGTGCTTGATTTGTAGATTAAAACAGCGTTTTTTATTAATTTTTTCTTCAATAAACAGTTTTTGATTTATGATGAAAAATGTTAAAAAAATACCATTCCCCCTATTATCTTCGAAGTTACTGAACCGAAAAATCTGTAATAATTACCAATTATTAATGTCAGCCTAAATATTACAGGAAAAATATAACGGTTTTCCTAACTTGCACCGTTTTTTATAAATTTGCAAAAATCGTAACACATACACATTCGACGACCGCTTTAGCTTAGTTGGTAGTGACCCTGCCTACGAAGCAAGAGGTCCTGGGTTCGAATCCCGGTAAGGGCATTTATTTGTGTGATGAGCACGAATATTTGTTCCTGAGTCATGGATGTTTTCTATGTATTTAAGTATTTGTTTGTATCTATTAAATATATCGTCGTCTAGTATTCATAACACAAGCCTTATTGAGCTTACTATGGGGCTAGTTCGATTTGTGTAAGATTGTCCCCTAATATTTATTTATTATTATTTATTTATTTATTTATACTTATTTGCTCCTACTAAACTAATCGCCATACAGTTTTTCTTGAACTATCTACTTATGAGTTTGTACGGAACCCTCGGTGCGCGAGTCCGACTCGCACTTGACCGGTTTTTTGTCTTCCTATAAAAGGTAGGTACGGTACATTGCGTGGCGCATTGTATGTGGCCACGCCGTGAACGACCGTAGGTACTACTTACAAGCAGTTTTACGAATGCGTAAGAATGCCCCAGAACGGGTCGTCCTGTCTGCGCCTCGGCCTTGAATACGTATCGCGCGCTCCTAAAGGGCCGAAGTTTGACTACTTGTCTGTCTTTATACTTTACCTTGGCTTAACGTCCACGGCCTCTTTGTGCCGATCGTGGCAGAGATTGTCACGTCATTGGATGGAGGCCGACGAGGAAGATGTAGCGTGCATATAGTGAAGGTTGAGGGCGAATGACCTTCCGAAAAGGGTCCGCTCTTATGCGGCCGTCCGTCAGCAAAATCGGGGTTGTTGCCAGAGATGGGCAAAATTTATTCGAATGACGAATAAGAATAACCAAATTATTCGCGGATGACGAATGAAACTGGCGGATGATTATTCTTATTTGAATAAATAATTCGTGGAATAATTTATTCGCGGATTCACAAAAGGCTTTTAGCTTTTTTAAGGATCGAGCCTTATTGAAATCACTAGCCTTTAGGAACACAAATTATGTCTTAGAACCAATAAACAGTAAAAACAAGTCATTTTAAACATTATTTTTGTTGTACCTTAAATATTTTTCGTGGATTTATTCGAATAAATTATAACGAATTAATAATCCGTAATTTTAAAAGTTGTCGAATGATTTATTCGCTGATGATTTATTCACGAATAAATCACGCTGAACTCGAGCGTCCACGAGGGCCGTACACTTAGGGTCTCCCCACGTTATCGACGAAAGATCGCCATTGACAACGCCGATAGACGCGTTTTTTGCTCTTATTGCGGAATGCTCTCATACAGATTTCCATGCCACTAAAAATGAAGACATCGCGAAGGAAAATATAGTATTTCTATTCCAACGACACGGATTTCATTATTCCACACTAATTGGTATTGCGCCCAAAACGTAGGTTCTTCTTGAGCGCGTCTTCGTAAGCTGCTGAACTTTCTCTACAAAAAAAAGAGTCGTGCTCTTGGGTGGGTTTTCATAAGAATATTGAAACAGCAAATTATATATAAAACGTACAATTTATTTTTTACAAAGGCACATAGATCCCCGAAATGTAAAATGTCATAAAAATGTAAAATGCTCCAAAAGGCAACTTATTGTCTAACTTAAATAAAATGATCTTACATAATATTGTTAAGGCACTGCACTAGGCATTATGGCGGTTAATACAGACATACGAGTACATTGTTCATAAATAATACTAGTCTTCCGACTACTGAATGCAAACTATGGTATTTTTTGTACATGACGGATAATTTTGACTTTTTTAAATAGTTTATTTGCTTAACACAAACGAAGAAGTACAAAGGCTGTTCATGTACGTGTACCGTGGTTTTTAGTTCTTTAATAGAATATTCTATAGTCTGTACTTTTAGGTATTTAAAAAAAGGTAAACAAAAAAACCACGTGACTCGGGGCGTTCAGCCAATCAAAGTAATGTTTTGTATCTGTGATTATTTCCTGCAAGCGGTTTTTCACTCGTTCATTACAAAGGCTTATGGAAGTCACATTAACCTAGCGTTTATAAATGTAGTGGTGGGCTACTATCTACGCCGGGCCTTCCATATTTGAAACTTTCTCGCATATTACGCACACGCACATATCCCATACTATCCCACACATTTACATTCGCAGCACTGAAGTGATTTGAGGATGTGAAGTAAACATTCAGTAGTCGGACTTGACGTTATTCTAATAACCATGGCATATTTTGTACAAGCAACACATTTGGCACTTGGAGACTTGCTACTCATGGCAGTACTTTAATCGTACATACCAAATTGACGTTTATTGTATTTTAAAGTTAAATTATTTTAAATAACCTAATAGGCGCGAAAGGACGGAAATTTCAATACAATTTTAGCTAAGTATGTAGTTGATAAAAAAATATCCAAATTTAAGTATGCGGATTACTTTGATTACACTTACTTATTAGGTTGACTCAGCGACCCATAGGATCTTGGCTTCTGACACAAGAGATCGCCAGTCTTCCCCATTCAGTGCCACCACCACAATCGCGAGCGCAAATAAGACAAAAAATAAAAACCGACTTCCAAAAACTTAAACTAGAAACCTAGATACAAATTTACTCCTTGTTTTGAAGTCGGTTAACACTAGAAACTTGTTGCTAATAAGAGATGGACGAGAAATTACGAAAAATACCGAAATCGCTATATGTGTGCCTATAATATTTGAAGAGTTCCCTCGATTTCTCCAAGATTCCATCATCAGATCCTGACTTGGTTGCAATGGGACCACCTCGGAAGTCTACCCTTTCAAACAAAAAAGGAATTTTTCGGTCCAACCGATTTCAAGTAATCGGTGAACAAACACAAAAAAAAAACATACAGACGAATTGAGAACCGTTCTTCTTTTGGAAGTCGGTTAATAAAGCTGTGCGTCTCGATCTTGCATTGATAAGCAGGGTGTTTAGGAGGTACTGAGGATAGATAATTTTATTTTTTTCCTGTCAACTGTGTTTATTTTTTTGCGTAATTACAGGCGCTTCGAGGAATGCGCAAGTGTTGTGACGCAACTGGCGAATATAATACACCGCTAGCGTTCGACCCCGAGGATCCGTATTACATTTAACTTCGTGTCCACGGTATGTTTGCGCGGTAATCTTGTGATGGAATTGAATTCGATGACATTTCGGATGGCCCCAGCTCAACTTGAAGTTAAGGCAGTTAAGGGCACAAATTATATTATCAGAAATGCAACAAAATGTTCCCATTCACATTTGCAAGCAGGGGTAAGATAGTGTAGCGTCATAGATTCCTCTTTGAGCCCTCTTTTTCCTGGATCATAAATAACAGTCCAGGATATAAGTAAGAATATCTTATTGTATGATCCCCATTTGCAGTTCAGCAAGCTGTTGTAAACCTGGGAAATAGCATATAGCCACAAAATAAATATCGTCATTACATAGTTACAATGTCATGTAAAACTAAAAGGAAATTTCCTTAATATTACTTTGTAAAACACGCGTAAAACAGTAAAGCTGTGTATCTAATAATTTTAAAGCTCATAAATAACTAGGAATATAACTAAGAATTCTGTTCTTTTTGTACGATCTTAAATTTAATCAATAAAATAAAGTTAGCTAACGTAGCAGCGTAGCACTGACGTTTGTAGGTACGTATAACATTTAAGTAGCAATAAAATAGTACAAAAATAAATACTGTATCCTATTTGCTACACATAAAGTAGTAATTTTACAAAAATTGCTTATCAACATATACATATATTTTATCAATCAGAAATCCAAAGAGTATATGCTACAGTTCTAATAATAATAAGAGATTAATAATAATAATTCTTCCTAATGTTAGCGTTGTTGCAAATAAAGTATTCCTCGCAATTAGTAATAAGTCTTTCGTTATAAAATGATCCACTTAATCAACACAGTTTTTAAGCTCACACTACGGTATAGCAGGAATTATAATTTTTTTCGGTATTGTCCACCGACGTCGTGCAGGTACAAAGAGTGTTTTTTTATACAACTAGGGTTGCAAACTGTTGCAATGAGGTTTAATTGCAATCAACCCTGCCTGGCCGCTTAGAATCGAATGATTAATATTTAAATTCAATGAAAGAATGTATGTCGTTCGTTTGAATGACATTTTCCATTCCAGTCCTGACCACGCAGTAAAGATAAATGTCATTAGTATAAAGATTTGTTGATAATAAGTATTGTGATTCAAACATTGTGATCTACGAATAAATAAGTGACAAAAGTCCCCTGTGTATCCTTCACAGGTTATGGGCCCAGCACGCTTCCACACGAGCGTACGCGGCGTGCCTTTTGTTAAGAAGTCACCGGCGTAGCTATGGATTATTGCAACGCCAGAAGCATGACGTGCGTGTTGCCGACCCTTTAATCTTCGTCATACCACAGAATAAGAACTAGTACTACGTACAGAAGCCTCTCTGCCTAACAAAACTGCCGTTCGCGTCGGATGACCGGACGGAGCTAACCCGCATCCGACCGTCTCTCTCTATTGCATAACGCGTACATAAAACGTGCTCTTTTTTCCAGTCTAGAGTGTCGAGATTTAATAATAATTACCGCGCAACGGAATCGTGGAGTGAGTCAGTCCTGGTGATACGTTTACATAAGATCGCTTTAAAAACAAGGAACGATTATGCGTTACAATTAAGGGCAAAATGTGAACACTTTGGCCAGTAATAATTAACCACGATACTTCGTTGATAGCAAATGCTGTGTGTGCGATATAGATTGCGATCCAATGTGATATAAAACTATTGACCAAATGGGCACATGTGAATCAGAGAATAGATGCATCATTCATTACTATTTCAAGGAGACGCGTAGATTCGTCAAAATTAAGCTTTAATGATTATAACAATAAGAACCAGGGCACGCGTCTATAGATTGAACTATTTTAACAATTCAGTCACAATTACACGAAATGTCCAGATTTAGGAAATGTAACGACAGAATCAAACTTTAAACGAGGATTGCTTTATGTAGACTTCAACTGCTAGCATGCTACTAAGTTTTTGTTCAAATTGTAGACTATTTTAAAGTAACAATCAGATCTTACTTTCTAGAGCCTTAGTTCTGCTTTAGAGCTAAGAGTTCTGCTTGGAGTCAGCGACGGACATGACTTCTTCTCCATAGTCCAACTCGTCAAGTGAGAGTTCATCCTCCTCCTCTTTGCCCGCGGGGCAGCCTGGACATCTGAAATCAACATCCAATGTGTAATAGTAAAGAAAAGGTATGCACCCTGATATATGGTAGGTGGACTGGGTTCTCTGTTTACTGGAATTACGATAAATAAGCTATTAAACACAACAAGACGTACACAGTTGTAAGCCGTGGTAAAACAGACGGCAGTATATTTAAACTTTATTGTACAATACAGGAAAGAACAAAAGGCGACGTAAATGCTAAAAGGCATTCTCTGCCAGTTAACCGCTGAGCCGAACAGAAATATTATATTGTTAAAGGTACCACTTAGCTGCGTGTTAATAGGAATGATTTCTAGTACATCTTCATAGAAGTACAGATTGAGAAGGTTGAGGTCGGGTTCCAGGAGGTAAAAGAATTGGCGCACAATAGAGAAGACCGAGGGATGTTTCCCCGAAAGGAGCATAGCTTTAAAATGAAAGAGAGTAGTAGATTATTGCTAGGTCCTTAATGACAACTTTTGAGTGATTTGAGTCAACTGTTGTCTCAGTTAATTCAAAAAAGAAAACGTGGAAGAATGGAGCCATTCACAATCCAAAATAAACACGCGTGTAATATTAGAACCTATGATCACAGCTTAGTGACGTGGTGAGTTATTGATTAGTACATAAATATTACAGCGCATTGGCTACACCTGTGCGTTATTTGATACGCTCGCGGGTATGTTAATGCTCGGCCGCGCCCACGCAGGTGGCTGGGGTACAGCAAAATATAGACTTTATTACAATAAATTGAAGCGAATGTTAGAAAATTCGGATTGCTTTTAAGTGCCGCTAATTTGCTAATACATAATTAAAAAATTCATAATACTCGACTTCAAACCTATTCTTCAAATATGCACTACTACTACTACTATAAAAAAAATTGCCAAATCGCTGTATGTGTGCCTATAATATTCGAAGATTTCCCTCTATTTCTTTAAGACCCCACCATCAGATGCTAATTTAGTTTGCAATGCGACCCACTTGAAGGTGTACCCTATTGAACAAAGAACGAATCTCCCAAATCAGTGCAACCGTCTTCGAATAATCGAGTAACAAGCGTACAATCGAATTGAGAACCATCCTTTTTATTTAGAAGTCGCTTACATTTATGAAAAGAATTCATTTTCTACTAATCGCATTCACCTGTAGCTTGAAGCAATGGATTCTCAAAAATCGAACGCCGTGCATAAGAATAAGTCTTTATGCCAAATAAAATAACTTTAAATAAAGCGCGAATCTGCCACCTTTCCTACGATCACTATTAGACTTTTAACTAGCTAGAGAAATCTCTCGTATTCGTAATTTTTATGTCGATATAATGAATTCTGTTCGATTCTTGGACTAAACGTTAGAGTAAAAAGTTTACATCCAACAAGTACATTACTTGTAATTTGTATCTTACGCGAGTAGCCAAAGGGGTCATATTCCTTACACAGCTAGATTGCAGCTTTGACCTTATACTACCGAGTCACGTATAGCATAAGTTTTCACGGAGTGTTGTACAGCTTTCAACAACGGGTTATTTTCGCCTCAATTGTTTACATAACCGGCACATACCGGTAGCGTGTGTTGCGCGAGTCCGAACCTTACCTGCTCTCGTTGAGGCCGTAGGACAAGCATTTATCGCCCACGCACTCACAACAGCCGTCGTGGAACCACCTGGAATAAATAAGGACAGATATTAATTATCAAGTCGTTTGAATTTTAATGTAAACAAAATTTTGTGCATACAGTATTACTAACTCAGATAGTTCAGCTGTTTGATTTTTTATGTGCCTTTTTGAACAGCGATGGTCTTTGGTGACAGTCTTCTGATTAGAAGTCACTACTAAGGCCTTTTGTGTACACTTCCTATACTATTACAAGCAACAAGTTTGTTATGATTGAATTAAAATCACGTTACGACTAGCCTGCTCTATACTCTGTGCAAATGTGAGCAGTCTTACCTCAGACTGCTAGCACCCATGGAACAGTACAATGTGTAGTTCAGTTGTGACCACATTGCGGCTCGCCTGCTTTATACTTTGTGCAAAGTGTGAGCCTATACTCTTATGCAAAGTGTGACCATTCTTACCTTAGACTGCTGGCTCCCATGGAGCGGCACAACGTGCGGCACTTGTCGCTCGACATGCACTGCGACATGTAGGCGATGGTGCAGTTGAACGTCACCACCTCGCGACTCACGGGTTCCGCCTCCTGCTCAATGCTTTCTGAAAGGAGAAGCGTTGTGATGCGTCTTTGATTAAATTACCTAAAGTTTAAGAATTAGCATTTGATCTTAGACTATTTGGTGATTTACGTGTTGAAAAACGACAAAGATAAACGATTTTCAGATGTTCTCTCACATTTTGACATAGAAACGTATTTTTACTACTAAGTGGCAAAAGCTAGGTCATGACTTGAAATTTTCACTTCAGTCGAAGTGGATGTTGCTAACTTTGCTTCTATATGCCTCGTTTCTCAAATAAATGTATTATAATTAAGTACTGATAACAAAAACAGGTACCGTAAAATGGGGTGAGTTGGCTCGAAATCGAAGTTCAAACCTGGATAAAAGTTTATTTTTATATGTGGCACATTGATTTATATACAAAAACAGTGTTCCGGAGGTATGAATTTTAGTTTGTCGATGATAGTTTGTTGCTTCATTGCATAGTTTCAACGAAAAATTCATAATAGTAGGCAAAGCCAGCTCACCCCGTAGTTGGGGTTATAAGGCCTAGCAATGGGGTGAGATGGAAAAATTGCTAGGGTTGACACTTTCGGATCAAGACAATAGCTCGACTTATCAAGAGATTTTTTTATTAATGTAGCAAAATTATGTTTTATTTATGCTCCTACTTAAACCGGTTTAATGTTTTCTGTAAGTAGTGACCCTTATTTTTATGACGTATAAATAGTTTTTTAGATCAATTTATAAAAATATATTTTGATCTATACGGAATTAGTAAGGTGAATCCCATCAAAAACATTAATATGAAATTAATGACCTGCATGACATACTATGACACGTCAACAGACAGAAACGTCTATCGCCGTAGTATCAAATATCGCGAGTGCGGTGAGGGAAGAAGGTGGGCTATAGTGTGAGAAGGATCGCGGGGGTGTTTAAATGGCCGGCTTTTCAAATATTAATAGCCGCCAATAATATTAATAATGTTATTGGCGGCTATTTATTCAAAAGTTATTGGAAATAACATTTTGTTAGTTCCAGAAAATAACACATACACAGAAGAAACATTGTAAACAAACTCAACTATGTAAAATATCAATTCTAAGAATGTTTCTGCTCTGCTGATTAGATAAGTGCAAACTTCCACAGCTACTTAACGGTTGTATTAAATTAGGCACAATACAGTTAATCTCACAAAGGGACCCCACGCGAGTAGGTAATAAAAAGGTTCCCCATGGTGTGACCCACGTAATGACTCATTATTGTGGAATGTCTACCTGCCCAGAGTGTTCCAAGTCAATGTTGAACCTTGCATTTGGCGTGATAAATGCGTATAAACATAGTATGCGAAAGCAACGTCTTGATTGAATGAATTAAACAGCACCTGCATCTTATTATGCTAATTGAATCATATCTACAGTTGTCACTTCTCATAAGACGGATTTTGTTGCAAACAAAACAGGAATATTAATTGCCCATTAAGTCTTAATTAATGTTTAGTGAATATTAGATATGATTTGAAAATTGACGTAACGAGACAGAATAATTTGCGCAAATCGAACTTGACTGTTGTACTAGAGGTTAAATGATTATTGATGATATACCGTAAAATGAGGTGAGTAGGTTTCGCGGGGGGAGTTGGATTGCGAATCCAGAATTTCATTTTTGAGTAGCTACTTTAAAATCATACATTAAAATAGACTTACGCAAATGGTATACCAGCTGATTGTCTTTAGCAGGTCGATATGCGGAGATGTCAAAGTCCACAGGGTAAGTTATAGACAACCACCGTTCCTCAGGATCCGGGTCACTGGTCAGACTGCTGAACAGTACAGGGACACTGTCTGCAGCCAATTCTTCCACATATGAAGTCTTGGATAATGCAGTTGCTGTGTCATTGGGCTTGGGACACATATCTGTAAAAAAAATTTTAATAAATATTGATGCTTGAAAGACAAAATTATCTAAGTGTCAATGAAACCCATTGGGGCTTAGATAATTTCACCTTTCAAGCGTCGATATAATCATCAACCGAGTGAGTGAAGCAAATGAGTTGATAAAGAGCGCACATCTGGATTCTTGTTTGTATGTTTATTTGTCTGATGGATTTAAAAATTCTGTTGGCTTAAACTACTTACCAACCAAATATCAGTAAGATCTAATATTTGGGACAGGGGGTACTAGTTAGTTGTAGCATTCTAGGGCAGGGAATTACATGTCTAAAATTATTGTTCACGCGGAATTGGTTAAACAAGTAGTCTTTAAACATTTTGACTCAAGGGCCACCTTGGCAGGTCAAGGCTTGTGGTGACCCCTGTAGGTTGGTACAAAAGGCAATCAAGGCAGTAGATTCTATCTGCATGGTGTGTAGTTTTTAGGCGGAGTTCAAAACTCAATGTAAAGCAGACTGAATAAAAAAATAATAATACTTAGAAATTTGATAGAATCACACTAAACGTGGCCCTTAATACCTAGGCTGAACCACTACGTCGCGTCAAAGCTCTCTCTAAATCTAGGCGCCCTGAGGCTTAGTCTACTGTTTTGAGGCTTAGGTTTTTGTCCTATATTAATTAACGACTCTTGGAACACAGACCCAACCGTGGTTAAAAAAAAATGAGATAAAATAATGCTTACCAACACAGCTGCAGCATTCGCTGTACAAGTTGCTAAGGCAGTTGAAGCATTCCTTGCAACATGAGCAGTCTTTCAGGTCACACTTGCAAGATTGAGTTAACATACACTTAGAGACAACACTGGCGCATATAGCTTCGTTGCAGGCGAAGACTATGGGTAGGGCAAGCAGAAGGGCCGCAGCCAACACACCGCACAGCTTCAGAGACATGGTAAAACGAGTTCCACTTAGTTAAACGAGTTACCTAAATCAATAATCGCCAGGTAACAATTTTATCGTTAGAGTTATTACAGGAAATAAAACTGAATCTCAGGCTGAACACCAATACAAAAACACTTCGATTTATTTTTATTGATGCAAATGACAGATTCTAGCATGCGTCTACGCAGCGTAAAGTATGAAAAGAAAATAAAAACGATAAAAGGAGGACAGAGAGACGATGGATTGTTTTGTTTGTTTTCGTTGTCTCTTTTTATCATTTTTATTTTTCTCTGTATGTGAGTGAGACACAAAATTTTAGCCTTGATGTTCGATAGAATGAACTAAATAAAACTATCAATGAATGAGTGAATGAATTGGCGTAGGAAAATATTGCCAGGAAAAAAATACCAAATCATTCCAGTCATAACATAAAACGCCGAAATCTTTCCTAACTCAACTAGAGTCTGGCTAATGAAAGATGAGACTGACATTTATTCCAAACTTTTTAAATGGCGACATTATACAAACGTCAAATGAGTCAAACGTCATTAGATTTCTGAGGATAGTATGCTGTGGTGATTTTGATACTCAATATGCAACATAAGAAAGTAACAGTTTCCGAAAATACTTACTGAATTGTTTTTGCTTTTCTTTCCGTGGCTAATGTGGGGAGTAAATATATATCATAAATAAATACTAACACTCTAATAAAAGCTATGTACTTACCAATTTTCACTAAAATCGGAAGAATTAAAAAGGTGACAACAACTCAAAAATCGGCTCAAGTATCATTACCGTTTTTGTCACCCTATAAACTGTGTTGCAACCCGTTGTTTTTTTAAATTTGCCGCTATTTTTTAGTCTCATCTTTCATTAGCCAGACTCTACGTATATTTATTTAACAGCGTAATTATTTATTTATTTATTTATAGATATATTTATTCAAATGGTAAATACATAATAATAGGTACATCGTCCCACAAAACTGTTTTCACAGTTTGACTGTGGGATCCGTGAGTCTATCTATTATACAATATTAGAAAACTTAATTAGGTACTGAACTGACAAAATATAGGTAGAAACTAGGTAAGTACTTCAACAGAAATCAATTTAAAGAGTAATATGCCCGCGGATTTTGAACGAGTTTTAAATATTTTGATTTGTTTCGGCCGAATCTTCTATTCTGCTGTCAACGATCCTGTTAAAAGCATGTTACGTTAAAATCTCAAAAGCTAAGAACTAAGAAGTTTAATTTATACATCTGGTTAGTTAATACGTGTTTTTATAAGTCTTACTGAATTTTTTGAGGAAAATAAGTACTATAGATACATTTGTTAAAGATCTCATTCATAGTTTTAAGTTAGTGATAAGAAAATTGCAGTACCCTTACAGCGTGTTATGATGTACCTATAAACCTGAACTAGCACCTGTAAAACCACATGACATCAATAAATATATTCTGTTCTATCAGTGCGTTATATTAATATTCTTATTTTATAGATAGTGAGTTCATCAATATTTTAGTGATTAATGGCCACACCCGTGTAATTAATTAAACCCAATTACGAGCTCACTGCGCCCTGTAGCTGTGGCCACTTGCAATTAGCTAAAATTATTTATATGATACATACTAGCATTTACCCGCGGCTTCGCTCGCGTTGTTCCCGTTATTGTCCCAAATGAACTTTTTACTGGGATATAAAGTATCCTATGTTTCAATCCAAGACTTGGTCTAATTGCATACCATTTCAGCTTGATCCATCAACTTGTTACCTACTCCGCGTTATTTAGTAACAAACATCCAAATATCCAAACATCTTCACGAACTTCCATATTTATAATATTAGTGTGATTTACTCATAACTATTTGCCTTAATTGATGAATGATGAGCCTTTAACAACATTATGTAATACGCACTTTCTTAAAATTTTAACTATACAGTTCAAGAAAAAAAAAACATTTGGGGCGTAAAGTTTGTCGATTGGAATACCACGAACTGTATGACGCACCAGAACCTTTAGTATTTAATATTCCCGTCGATGGCCGTTAAATACGGATCCTTATAAATATAACATCGTGAGCATATCTATAAAATCGAGCTCTTTGGTGAAAATGTACCTTACCTGCTGATGCATGTTAACTGTCTTTTAGTGGACTGATCTGGTGAAGCTCGTCGAAGTTCGCGCAGGTCCGCTCACAGTAAAGTTCTTTGGGGGAGGCCTATGCTCAGCAGGACTTGCGAATGATGATGATAATTAATATAATTATGTTTTTATGTTACACTATCTGAGTCCCCGCCCTGTCCCCGGAAGTATTACCCCCAAGTGTATAATTCTCGGCTTAATTAAGTAATGACCACTCATATAATAACGGTAGGTGTTCTTTATAAGTTCTATTTGTGACCAATTTCATTTGTAAGCACGGTGTTTTAACGTGATGTTGTACTCAATTCCGGCCTCGTTAGTGCTTAAGGCCTAAAAGTTTTTATAGGTAGGTATAGTGATTAAGAACAAATATGCCGGATACTTGTAGGTAAATAGTTTATTGTATTTAAGATCAAACTATTTAGGGCAAAATAAAATTGTAACATATTTACTACCCGTTTGAGGTAAATTGTTACTTGGAATGCCCCAAGTGCAAATTTACAGAATGCTTACAGAATGAAGATTTACTTAATACTTAGTTTAACCAGAAAAGTTTATCTACCTACTTACTGTGAGTAAACGCAAAGTAGAGTCCTGTCTCGCAATTTCAAGGAAAACCATTTCAAAACCGAAAAATATTAGTCTATCTTTGAAACGTATTAAGGCACTGAAATAAGTAAACTAAGTACAATATTATCCTCTGATATCCAATGAAAAATCGTAGGCAAAATCGACCGTTAAAATACTAATATAAAGGAAACAGGTATAGGTTTCTCAATTTTTATACAAAAATTACATAAACCAGTCTAGATCCCGTACCTTTAGAAGCAGATCTCCGGTTCCACGAACAATATCCGACACAGTAGATGAATCCAAAAATGGTGCGGATCTCAAACCTAGTAAGGCTCGTCACCTACTATGGGACAACACGAGGGAGTTCTTGTCCAACACCACGCTGCACGGTTTCCGGTATCTGTTGGACCCACAGTCAACTTGGTTTGAAAGGTAGTTACATTTAATTTTAACTTAGTAATAACAACGAGCAAATACTTGAACGATTAGAACACGGGAAAGGGCGATGCGATTTCGACCCAAAACACACTTTCCAAACATCTATGGGAAAATCTCCAAAATACTACTCGGTTACTCTAATTTGCCCTCCGGCCGCCGCCGCAACCATCGCAACTAGCTGCGGTAACTAAATATTCTTTGTACGCAACTGGTTGCGCTAGAAGAGTCTTCATTACTTGTTTGCAACTAGTTTCTGGCTGAGAAACATAGTTGACAACGATGTCTAGTTGCGAACACATTTTGTACCATGTTTAGCCGTATAACGTCGCACCCAAAATTAGAACATTAGTTAAAGTCGGGTACCTACAATGTATTTGTTTTACACTTAGTCGTGTTCAGAATAGAAAGTCATGTGTAGGCAATAGGCCTACAGCGGTGAAACTGGCAGACTGCCAAAGGGTCAACTTGGCAAGATAGTAGGTACCTAACAATGCAGCACTGTATTGTTCTAAAACATTGTTTACTGTTGAACCTTGGTTACTTTATATATTGTAGGTATTTATTATTACTAGTAGTGAAAGACTCGTCGTCCTCTAAATTCTATACGGTTGTAAGAGACGCGCTGGACAGAAACCGGTGGAGGAAGATCATCCACGCTAGGTGCAACTCTGAAGCTGACCACGATCCTCAGACATGAGGGACCGACCCCAGAGAGAGAGAGAGATTTATTATTATTTACGTACGAGAAAGTCTTAAGTATCTAACAGATATTACGATTTTTAGGGTTCCGAACCAAAATGGTAAAAAAGGAACCCTTATCGTGCGACTCTGTCTAGCTGTCTCTCTGTCTGTCTGTCTGTCCGTCTGTCACAGCAAGATATCTCTGGATCTACTGATGATATCGACTTGAAATTTGGAATAGTGTTAAAAGTCGCTAGCTCGAGCCTATTGAATAGAAAAAAAAACTTATACCTTTTTTTACTTTTTTTTTAAAAGGGTCCGAAATGGGATGTGGAAAAACAAAAGTAGAGCTATTATATCGAGTGGGATATCAAATGAAAGGGCTTAATTTGTAGATTCCAAAACCATTTTTATTTTTTTTCTTAATTTTGTACTTTTTGATTTATGACCAAAAACGTTCAAAAAAATACCGTTCCCCCCCTATTATCTTCGAAGTTACTGAACAGAAAAATCTGTAATAATTACCAATTATTAATATCATCCTAAATATTATAGGAAAAATAAAACGGTTTTCCTAAATTGCATCGTTTTTTAGAAATTCTCAAAAATCGTACACATACTTATTTGCTCCTACTAAGCTAACCGCCATACAGTTTTTCTTGAACTAATGTAATATACAAGTATCTACTTACGAGTTTGTACGGAACCCTCGGTGCGCGAGTCCGACTCGCACTTGACCGGTTTTTTAAATCTCAATTTCTTTTGTGACAACAAATGGATTTTCACTCTCGAAAGCTTATTATGTTCCTTCCTCTATCCAAAGTATGTTCAGCGATTTTAGCTAATAAATAAATAAATTACATTCTTGGTTATTACCAAGCTTGCAATCATTCATATTTCATGGTACGTAACAGAGCCAATGGTCATAATAAGTAGCTCGGAAACAATTACGAATCGCAGGACATACCCACATTTGGGAAATTCAGGATCTCTTTACGTGCTCTACCGGCACGTCTACCAGTGGTGTTGTTTGACACTACTTTTTGGTTCACACTTTGTACCTATGTTATGTGAAGAATCTGTATACTAAAATACTACCAAATCATATCATTACATTACATTCACAGATTATGGTGGCTGTGTATGGTGATCGCCAGCATAGTTGTGTGCGTTGTGTTCATAAGGAAAGTTTGGATCAAGTGGGACGAAACACCAGTCATCGTCAGTTTCGCGGACACAAGCAACTCCGTTTGGACTTTACGTATCAACCTTTATAATCACCTTTATTACATTAGATAAAGATAAGTAAAGACAGGGAACGTCTACAACGAAGGGCTTGGAACTGGTGCCGCCAATCCAAATCTTGTACCTACCTACTTTATCATGCTGGGGCCATATTAACGGGACACGCCTTCGGAGAGGGGCACAACTCTAGTTTTCCAAATGTGGCCAAAATTGACCAAACGGGACACAGACCATAAAAAAAAAGATATTGCGATGATGGACGATTAACGTTAGTGCACTTACTATACTTAACATTTACATTTATGAACAGATTTTTTTTCATACCTGATGTTTCTTTTACTGTCCGAATTGTGTCCCTTTTGCCGATTTCATGCTGCCACCTATAGATCCTGTAAGCTTGTTCCCTATACGGTCGGCAGGTTAAGTACACCTATGTTAATCTACCTACCTTATGCCTAGCCTATGTTATAGGAGGCAGAAGGTAATGTTCTTGCCCTGCCGATTCCTAAATGGAAATCAGCACTCCGCAAAATCTCATCTCCTAATCACTGGAATTCTTTATTCCGAGATGGTTTTTTCGGAGTGATGCTCTTGCTGCTGGTTTCTTGGCTATTTTGTGACATTATTTTTCCCTATAGGTTCCATTTCCAGCAGTGACGGTGTGCAGTGAAACGAAACCTCGGCAAAGAGTTTTCAACTACACCAAGGCCTACCACGAGCGAAGGAGTACGCCACCCACCATCACTCCGGAAGAGTTAGTACATTTTTCATTCAAATTGTAGGTAGGTATACACAATTTGCAAGACTGGGCGAGACATTCCTAACTTCCTTTTCTTAATCACGTACGACATAGGAACGTGTCCTGCCATGTAGGTACCTACCACGAAATCTAAAGACAAATGGCGATGAACAATAGGCTACTTGATGACAGTTCAAATCAGCTTCTTTTTATGAAGTGTCAAAACGCTTCGAAAGTATGCAGTTTAGTATGAAATACTATCTTGTGACGTCATGCTCAACATGGTGCCTTATTTTTAGTTTTCGTCATTGTAAAATCATTGATGGCACGAAAATAAGTTTGAATGATTTTATCCGGGCTGTTTTGGAAGCGTAATTTGCTGGTTAGAGTTAATGAATTTATTTTGATTGTTGTCAAATACCCTATTAAGTTCAGCGTCTATTCAATGACCCACTTCTATTCAATGACGTGATAGAAGCCATATTAACCCCTTCCATAAATGCGTGGCTAACTAAGCGATAACGACTGAGGAACCAAAAACCCAGCCTCATTAAATGGCATATACAAGTAACATAATAAGTTTTGCTGTAGGTTACTTATACTTATAGACTATACTTTGATACATTTCAGTTTAAAAACCTACCATGACATGCTCCTGTTATGCAACAATCCCGATGGTGATGGGCCGAAGTTTGCCAACAAAAGCTCAATCGAAACTTTGCAAAAGGTATGAAAACTCATTCGTGACAGGTGTTAGGTACCAAGTGTATATAAATATGACAGGAAAACGAATTACGTTTTTGATGATGAAAGAGTATACCTAAACTTTTCAATAAATTTAATTATGCTTCACAAAATCTTCGATAGCTAGGTATAATATGTTTCATTGGGTAGGTACCTATATTAGTATTAAGGATAATTTTTCTTTAGTTGGCCCCAACCCGCGAGGAGTTATTCCTGAAGTGCCTGTGGAAGAACCTGAGTTGCGGGGACATGTTCTACCACACGCTAACCAAAGACGGCTATTGCTTCACCTTCAACATGCTTTCAGCCGACAAATTATTCAGAACTGAGAAGTATCTAGCTTTGTTAATCGTAATCAGTCTCTTTTTATTTTTACGTAACCGGGAGACTTCAATGGGTTTGTAAGTCCAGGGATGTAGGTAAGGTACAAGTAGTAGTTCCCGGGATTATTCTCGATTTGGTCTTGCTATTTTTCCTAATATTCCATTTTGAAACTTGGGAACATTTCCGTGGAACACATTAAGTAAGTACTAAGTAAGTACACCAAACTAATAAGGGTATACAGAAGCAGTGAACTTACTATATACAGAAAACTTACATTTGAAGAACTAACTCTTTCTATCTACTTCACTTGCTTTGTTCGTCGTCAATTGCACGGCACCTATGGATAAGTATTGATAGTCTGTTGACAGACCTTGTAAAACTGCCAATTTATATTTTTCAGTTTACACACGGATTATTTCCACGTCGCTATTCAAAACGATAGTGACTGGAGCTTGGACAAAGGCTATCCACCAGATGCTAGCATAAAAACGTATCCTATGCGAGGACCCGTAAGTTTCACTGTACCATTAAAAACCGGCCCGGCCAAGCAAGAGTCGGACTCGCACAGCACTTCCTGTTCGTATCAATACCTACTGCATTGTATAATTAATTTACTCCCCCGAGCAGTGGCCCTGTATCGTCAAGCGCCGCCTACCGCCTTCTTGACTACTGAACCCTAAAAAGTAACCTAAATACTGTAGGTTTAATTTGACATCGTCGTTAGTATCAAAAATAAGTACTTATATCAACACTACCGTCACGCTGAAACCCTGTATTTTTATGAAGATTCCATACATACCCTAGCATAGCCTGTGGCAGTCCACTGCTGGACGTAGGCCTCTCCCAAGACACGCCACTTTGCTCGATCTTCATCCTTCGATCCAGTTGCTGCTAGCCGCTCTGCGCAGATCGTCGCTCCATCTCCCTCTCTCTCCATCATATGTTCCCATTTTTAATTACAGAGTTATGGTGGTGTGGAATTCGAAGTTATTTTAACAACCGACACGCGAGACATGGATTTGGCTTGTCGCGGTCCTGTACAAGGTTTTAAGGTAGGTATGTTAATTTTTTTTTCAAATACCTACATATATGTAAGTACGTACCTTTGAATCGCCGACAACCATTTCATCACAATATGTTTCATTGCATCGATATCAATGCATTATTCTCTGGAACGGTTAGTTCTTGGGATTACATACCTAGAAAATACCTAACCTGACTTTATGAGTTCTAAGAGTTTTTGTCGACGAAAAGAAAATTCTATAAAATGATTGTCGACAAAAGGGGCCAGGGGTGACGTAAAAAAAATTAAAATGACCTAACTACCGATTAATTCTCTACTTTTGCAACAATCGCTTCAACAAACATTTCAGAGTGTTTTACAATTTTGAAGAAACTAAGGTGTACCTATGTTGTAATGTTAACGACTAATATAGGGATTAATTGTTTGTTGTTTTCTTTAGTAGATTTGTATTTCGTCAGATATGGCTGCACAACCCGGCGGAGTTGCCTAATATGGGTCAGAACTTCTTCAGGTTACCTATTCAGTTCCAGTCAACTGCTGCCATCACTCCGAAAATGATGGATACTTCGGAAGGTTTAAAGGGTTATCCACCTGAAAAGTGAGTACCTATCGATAGAGTTAGATGCCTATGTAGGTATTTCACTTATCTTAATATATAATAGAATAGAATAACTTGTATTGCTATCGTGTGGTTTTACAAGTTCAGGTGCAGGGTTATAGGAATATTATGTACCCTGTGAGTGAACACTTGCCTATTATTCGTTTACGTGTTTGCAGGGCCTGCATATTTCGTCAGGTTGCTGTAAATATCTTGCTCGTATCTCTTTTTAGGGTTCCGTACCAAAATGGTAAAAAAGGAACCCTTATGGTGCGACTCTGTCTGTCTGTCTGTCTGTCTGTCTGTCTGTCTGTCCGTCTGTCACAGCAAGATATCTCAGGATCTACTGATGCTCGACTTGAAACTTGGAATAGTGTTAAAAGTCGCTGACCCGAGCCTATTGGATAGAAAAAAAATCTTATACCTTTTTTACTTTTTTTTTAAAGGGGTCCGAAATGGGATGTGAAAAAAGAAAAGTAGAGCTATTATATCGAGTGGGATATCAAATGAAAGGGCTTAATTTGTAGATTCCAAAACCATTTTTGTTTTTTTTCTTAATTTTGTACTTTTTGATTTATGACCAAAAACGTTCAAAAAAATACCATTCCCCCCCTATTATCTTCGAAGTTACTGAACAGAAAAATCTGTAATAATTACCAATTATTAATATCATCCTAAATATTACAGGAAAAATAAAACGGTTTTGCTAAATTGCATCGTTTTTTAGAAATTTTCAAAAATCGTACTCATACTTATTTGCTCCTATACTAAGCTAACCGCCTACAGTTTTTCTTGAACTATTCACGTATCTACTTACGAGTTTTTTATATTTACTTAGGAATATGTACCTAATTTTCGTGGATTTTACGGTTCCGTACCTTAAAAGGAAAAAACGGAACCCTTATAAGATCACTTTGTTGTCCGTCTGTCTGTCTGTCCGTCTATCAAGACTCTTTATCTCGGGAACGCTTGGAGGTATCGAGTTGAAATTAAAACCATATAGGTTCGTCTACGGTTCCTTGAAGCTGTTAAAAATTCAAGCTTCTAAGTTAACGTGAAAAGAAGATACGGCCGTTTATGCCGCAAAAAACGTAAATGTCGACACTCTCAAGGAAACCACAATTCATATACTAGGGTACTTTCCGTTGACCTACAACTATGAAATTTGAAGAGTAATATCGTCTTATACTACAAGTATAGGGAAAAATCTGAAAACTATACATTTTTAAGAAAAAAGCCGGTCAAGTGCGAATCGGACTCTCCCACCGCGGGGTTCCGTACAAACTTGTAGTACATATTTAGCATACTGTAGTTATTAGTTTACACTTTTTTACTAGGTCTAATAATACAATAAAGTAAATAAGTAGTTCAAAATAAATTGCATTGACAATTTGAGACACAAACTTAACTTTGTTCTAGGAAAACTGTTATTCTCATACATCGACATAAGTAAGAGTGTGTATTGCAATTTTTATAAATTTTTAAATAACTATGCAAGTTAGGAAAGCCGTTATATTTTTCCTGTAATACACATATATGACGATATTAATATTCGGTAATTATTTCACATTTTTCTGTTCAGTAACTTCGGAGACAATAGGGGGAATGGTATTTTTTTTAACGTTTTTCGTCTTAAATCAAAAACTATATGTTTGAGAAAAAAAATAAAAACAGTTTTAGAATGTGGGTCATACAGAAAATCGATAAAAAAAGTGTTCATGTTGCATTAAAATTCAGTTTTGACCAATTCAAAGTTTAATGTTTTTTTTATTGAATATTTCTCTTCAAGACAATTCATTTTTGAATATTTTAATAGCAACAACATATGATAACATAAGATAAATATTAATTATTTTGCAAAAAGTCTCCTTCTGTGGACTGTTACACGGTGAGGTATTTTTCTTTAAGTACTCATTAAAATTATGTAATCGTCATTATTCTTTTTAATTTGCATGGATTGCGATGAACAATCCATTCAGTTAGCCACTACTGGTAATAGAAAAAAATATATATGTCTACGTTCGTTAAAAAAGTTAATACTTTACCTGTTATACACTTTTGAATCTTTTCTGTGGGCAAAATAAATCTGTTACAAAAGTCAGACGTGTGATCCTATCCGTATTTTTTTTTGCATTGGCAACACCAGCAGTCTTGTTGATACTTTGCCATAGTTTGTTGGATGTGAACACGCATAATACGTTAAAAAAAAATTTTTAATTTGAAAATAGTGATGTAAAAGATCGGTGCGTCTTTCCTGTTCATCGTATATATCGGTAAATGGTAAAATGAAAAATTACTTATGCACTGGCCCTTAAATATCATAGGGAGTATTTATTGCATATCTAACTAAACTAAATCTAACCTAAAATTTGATCGAGATAAAATTAATTTTTGAATGTAGGGGCAAGTGCTGTACGTGTGGACGGTTTTACCTGTGGACACTACTCATACAGAGAAAACGAATAACCATAGTCAAATACCAATCACTTATTTGAAAAGTATTTTTTTCATATGGCAACACTAGCTAATCGCCATCTTTACTGATTACAGAAACTGTGTGTTTTGAGGCTGCCGAAAGTTTTTGTGACAAAAAGTAATTTTTTACCTTCTTTTAAAGCATGTTTTATGTAAAATCTCTAAATGTTGCGGGTGTCTTTGCAATGGCATATTAATTTATATGATGTAAACGTTATTTCTACAAGATTTCGTTAATCGTAGGTAGCATTTATAGTGACCGGTATGAATTCAAAATAAAAACCGCCGAAATTGTACCTGTGGATACCTCCGTGAATGTACCTGTGGACTGTCCATAGGTACAGTTATACTGAATGTTCCTGTGGACAGTAAAATTAATATACAATATTTTTGTTTGTTTTAGTGCCTCGTAGTAAAGCTGGGAAAAATAGAGACAAGATATGCCTAGACACTCTGACTGCAGCTGTTTGGGAAGTAGAAAATGGAAGTTCAGTAAGGAAAGCCGCAGAGAAGTTTAAAATCCCAAAATCGACAATCTTTAAAAACATAAAATTAAATCACTGTCAAAATATTGGTGAAGAAGGCTTAGAACTCCTAAAAAATGATGTCAGGAGGATATTTAGCGATACTGAGGAGCAACAGATATATGATTACTTAAAAAAGCAGCATTACTACACACAGCATATTCTTCTGCTGACAATGGAGGCATTTTAAAATCCCATAATTATACTTGAGATTTTGCTAAGAATATTAGATTTCAAGAAGAAAAAAAGTAACTGTGATATGCAGAGCAACATATAATTACATGTTGTTTAATTGTATGTTGTTAATTACGTTATTCTAGAAGTTTATTCTGTTTAAAAGTATGTTGTTGATTAATGTCCGTAGGTACGTTACCGTCCATAGGTACGTTTTTGGAGTCCATAGGTACAGACAGTAGATGTACCTATGGACAAAATGAGTGTTTTTTTTAAAATGCTTCTATCCGCCATCTGCGGATAGCTAGCGTAGAAAACATATGTGGACTTTGAAGATTGTTTAATTGTGATTAAAACAAAATAAAGAATTCATTTATAATACGCGTAGTTTTTGTCTAACAACTGATTAAAAGTCAAATTCTGGAAAGTGTCCACAGGTTGAGCACTTGCCCCTACCGTCTCTTCTGTGGCCATCTTTCCTGTGTCCAATAAGTCCACAGAAGAGATTAATGTCCACAGAAGTGACATATTTATATTTATTTATACTCTTTAGATCAATTTTAGATAAGGGACAAATCATGTGATCATTCTAAAGTATTTCAACTCGACACTCCCAAAGTAAAAGCTATCCTACTACTTTAATCATTGTTTTTGTTATCTTCTGTGGCCAATATGATCTCTTGTATGGTATGTCCACAGAAGAAGATGTCACATCTGTGTAAGTTTAAGAATTTTATTTATGTTTTTATAAATACTATACTTACAGTTATATAATTGTAATGGGATACAAATGATACACAAAACAATCACTTTATCCCAAATGTTTCAGATTTAGTGTATCGAGCTACATTTGATAGCAACATTTGCTATCTTATATGGACAAATTTGATCTCTCCTGTAGTACGACCACAGATCAAGACGTCAATTCTGTGTACATTTAAGAATTATTTTTTTATTCCTTATTCACTCAAATTAAGCAAAATATATTATTATTATAACAACCAGCATACACTTAAGAAGTATTTCAATCATATTGACTTAACATACATCGTCCTCTACTATATAAGTGAGTTACTTTAGTGATCTTCTGTAGCCATGCTTAATCTCTGCTGTGGACGTACAAGAACAAAAATACCACTTTTCACCTTTAAATTTAGAGACTGATCTGTGTCTGTATTTTTACTGAACAGTTTTGAACATAAGTAATTAATAAAATAAGTTTGATTAAGATCTGAGTGCTTTTCATTTTTTCAAGTTTCATTTTTCTTATTTCTGTATGACCCATGTACAAATTAAGCCCTTTCATGTAATAGAATATAATAAAAAAATAAAAACAGTTTTAGAATTTACACATTAAGCCATTTGATATAATAGCCCTACTTTTAATTTTCGAAATCACATTTCGGCCATCTTTAAAAAAAAAGCAAAAAAGGTACAAGATTTTTTATATCCAATAAGCTCGGGTTAGCGATTTATGATATTACAATGTAATCAATTCAAATTAGGTAAGTAATACCAAATTCCAGGCAACTGTAACTACTGATAATTACAGCAACGTTACGAAGTCAGCAGGTCCTAATAATTTGATAACATTTTCAGGCGTCGGTGTTATTTCCCAGAGGACAAATACCTCCGATTTTTCCGCATATACACACAAAGGAACTGCGAGCTGGAGTGCTCTTCGAACTTCACAGCCAAGGCTTGCGGCTGCGTGCCACTATACATGCCACGTAAGATATTCTGTCCTCAACCTTCTTTCTCTACCAGTATTATTAGTATATACAGCTGTTTTGTGTTACTTGGGTTATCATTATCAGTGCCTCTTAGTAAGAAAGGGAATAAGACAGATTTAAATGAGGTACGAAAGGGCTTCCGTTTCATAGTAGGACTTACGCCTCTTTGCTTTTGACGCATATCTGACTTTTTCTCTTTCTTACTAGAGGCACTGTCAAGTCCCGAAATACCTACTTCAGTAAATACTAATTCAAAATAAATGAGTGTTGAAGTTTTGTTCAATGTAAGAATGTGTCCAATTTTAAAAACAAACTGTTCTGTGACTTACGGCACCCCCCTGACAACTAACTTGCGTTCCTTTATGGAATATGTTCGAGATGTATTGAGCCATATTTATGCCCGTTGCTACTATTCGTAGGTAAATGTCATTAACTTTAGCGATTTTGTTTTTCAGATGGCCAGGAAACAAAAGTATGCGGAGGTGGCAAGCACCAATGTATCCAAGACGCTTTAGGTAAATAATCCTACATTTATTTAAAATTCACAATATTTAGGTACTTACTAATATCATCAATAATAATAATGTCGTCTAGTATTGCTTAGTTTGGGACTAGATCGATTTGTGTAAGATGTCCCCACAATATTTATTTTATTTTATTTTTTATTTATATTTATTTTGGCTAACAATTTGAATTTCAGAAGAGTTATCATTACAAAGGTCCGTGCTGAAATCAAAATCGGATATGAATCCGGATGTAGGAGATTCTTGCAATTGTTTGCAAGCCTGCACGGAGTTGAAGTACGATGCAGAGGTGTCTCAAGCTGTCTACAATCTCTC
Organism: Eudemis profundana; assembly: GCA_947034925.1. Classification (NCBI taxonomy): domain Eukaryota; kingdom Metazoa; phylum Arthropoda; class Insecta; order Lepidoptera; family Tortricidae; genus Eudemis; species Eudemis profundana. The sequence goes on from OX344811.1 coordinate 11,612,824, forward strand.
TAACTACATGAACAACACGGACTCTGATATAGCCAATGGATGGTACAATACATTACATATACGATTCATGTTTCTTTACCTTGTCGATTCAATTATATACATGTAAAGCCAGATGAATGAATCATTATATTCTTACATCTCTGTATTTACCCAAAAAAAACCAGTGCAGACGGACACCGCAGCTGCAAAAACTGCACGAATGGTGTCATCGTTTTTGCTTAGCGTGTCTAAGTTGTAAATATTGTAATTGTCATTGTTTTTGTGCCAGGCGTATTCCATCGGGTTTGGTGATCTACTTCGCGGAAGATTTATTCACAACATTGCGGCGCTCCGAGCTGTATGGAGGAGTGGATTTTGTGGCCAACTGCGGGGGCATCATGGGACTCTTCATGGGCTTTTCGTTCCTCAGCCTCGTTGAGATTGTCTACTATTTCACCATCAGGTAAGTTCCATCAGGCTTGGTGATATTCTTCATGGAAGATCTGTTCACGTTGCTGCGTTCCGAACTTTACGAGGGCATCTTTATCACCTCGTCCTTCCTCAGCCTCATTGAGATCGTCTATTATTTCAATGTCCGGTAAGTTTCTTCGAGCCTGATGGTCATCTACTTCGCTAAGGAAATTTTCATGATTCCGTGACCTCCGATCTGTACAATGGCGTCGACTTTGTAGCAGGGCATCATGTAAGGCGGCCAACTTCAGGTGAAGCCAATGCGGGATATTACAGCCTTGTGCTTTGAGTGAGAACCTATTCGCAGCCCAGTATCTACGCATAATATCCGCCAATAAATGTGGCGGAACGTAGTAACTCACCTCTTTCCGTACATTCACTGGAATTATGATTTTAGAATCCACTTTTGTTATTTCAGGTTATGGCGTCGGATGAAAATGTCTTCAGTTCAGCCACAGTAGCAGTAGGTACCTACAGTGAAATTAAACACAATTTACTTTGTGATTGTGTGATTATACTTCGCCTGTAATGTTCTTCTACTTATGTAATTGTATGTTGATTTTACTTTTTTGTATTAATTAACTCATATTAGTGTTATTAAATGTAATTTATGCGTATTTAATCAAGTTTTCGGTTTTTTGCCTGACCATTTTAACTTTTCGCTTTGCGTATCTTATTCTTACCTACTCGTACCTCTCGTACGTATCCTAGATCCTACACACTTTCAAAATTGTATTTGGAATTATAAAAGAAACCTGAGGCAATTTTCAATGTTAATCACACTAATATTATGTACCTACTTAGCCTCCTGACACCTGGCGTCCTTTACAAAGTGCTAAATAAACTGTACTCTAAAGTCCGAATATTTTTTAATAGTGCCCCGAGTTACGGGAAAAAAGTTCACATCCGGATACCAGCACCAAATTTTAGTATGTTGTTAGGTATGGTCTCTGGACCCCAAAACTGCCGGGAGACAGTCTCTGAAAGGTCAAGGTCACCGAATATGACGTCATTCATCTAGCCCCTCCCGCGTTCTTAAGAATGTTTAATTGTGACAAAACTACACATCTCACATCCACATAAGAGATATCAAATGAAAGGTAATTAAATGTACTATAAATGACTTTTACATTAGAATTTAATAATTGTTATACTTTAGGAATTATTCACACAATAGTTTCAATGTCAAAAAAAAAAAATACGGTAATTTAGGTTTTACAGCAAAACTAAAAACACTAAGTTATGCAAATGTACTACAAAAACCGAAGCAATTTATTAACCGTCATAACACAGTTTAAATCTTGGAAATCTGTCAATAAATATAGAAACTATAGCCCAAAAACCGTGAGCGCGCGAAATACTCCCATAGTGCCCCGAGTTGAGGAAAAAAAAATTTACTTCCGGATACCAGCACCAAATTTTAGTATAATATTAGGAATGCACTCTGGACTCCAAAACTGCCGGGAGACAGTCTCTGAAAGGTCAAGGTCACCGAATATGACGTCATTCATCTAGCCGCTCCCGTATCTTAAGAATGTGTAATTGTGACAAAACTACACATCTCACATCCACATAAGAGGTATCAAATGAAAGGTAATTAGATGTACTATAAATGACTTATACATTTGATTTTAATAAATGTTATCCTTAAGGAATTATTCACCCAATATTTTCAATATCAAAAGAAAAATACGGAAATTTAGGTTTTACAGCAAAACTAAAATCATTAAGTTATGCAAATGTACTACAAAAACAGAAACAATTTATTAAGCTTTATAACATAGTTTAAATCTTAAAAATCTGTCAATAAATATAGAAGCTATAGCTCAAAAACCTTCAGCGCGCGAAAGACTCCCATAGTACCCCAAGTTAAGGAAAAAAAAATTCTTCTGGATACCAGCACTAAATTTTAATATGATATTAGGCATGTACTCTGGACTCCAAAACTGCCGGGAGACAGTCTCTGAAAGGTCAAGGTCACCGTGTATGTCGTCATTCATCTAGCCGCTCCCGTATCTTAAGAATGTTTAATTGTGACAAAACTACACATCTCACATCCACATAAGAGATATCAAATTTACAGCTTTACTAAGAAAATAATATACTTGACGTCACGCCACTGCCGAGTTCACTCACTGCTGGCTGCGAACTACACTTACGACTGACAATGAACTTGAAATTTATGTGAATCGATATGTGTTTCATAGGGTATATTTTTGGGTTTATTGGTCGTTTGAACTTGAAATTAGTGACCACTGTAACTCAGGCTATTATTTCGGGTCATTTAAAATGGTCGTAAGTAAGACATATAGTACAAAAGTCCAGTTTCATTAGACCTAAGCCATCTTTAAACAATGTCTAAGCGCCTGCTCCGACCGGGAGTATTTCGCAAGCTCAAGGTTTTTGAGCTATAGATTCTATATTTATTGACAGATTTTCAAGATTTAAACTACGTTATGAAGCTTAGTAAATTTTCTATATGTTTGTAATACATTTGCATAACTTAATGTTTTTAGTGTTAGTAGTTTTGACACAATTAAACATTTGCAATTACACATTTGCATAACTTAATCTTTTTAGTTTTAATGTCAAACCTAAATTTCCGTATTTGTCTTTTGATATTGAAATTATTGTGTGAATAATTCCTTAAGGATAACATTTATTAAAATCAAATGTATAAGTCATTTATAGTACATCTAATTACCTTTCATTTGATATCTTTTATGTGGATGTGAGATGTGTAGTTTTGTCACAATTAAACATTCTTAAGATACGGGAGCGGCTAGATGAATGACGCCATACTCGTTGACCTTGACCTTTCAGAGACTGTCTCCCGGCAGTTTTGGAGTCCAGAGTGCATACCTAATATAATACTAAAATTTGGTGCTGGTATCCAGAAGATTTTTTTTTTTTCCCATAACTCGGGGTACTATGGGAGTATTTCGCGCGCTCAAGGTTTTTGAGCTATAGGTTCTATATTTATTGACAGATGTTTAAGATTTAAACTATATTATGAAGCTTAATAAATTGTTTCTCTTTTAGTAGTACACTTGCGTAACTTAGTGTTTTTAGTTTTGCTGTAAAACCTAAATTTCCGTATTTTTTTTTGATATTGAATTTCTTGTGTGAATAATTCCTTAAGGATAACATTTATTAAAATCAAATGTATAAGTCATTTATAGTACATCTAATTACCTTTCATTTGATATCTTTTATGTGGATGTGAGATGTGTAGTTTTGTCACAATTACACATTCTTAAGATACGGGGGCGGCTAGATGAATGACGTCATATTCGGTGACCTTGACCTTTCAGAGACTGTCTCCCGGCAGGTTTGGAGTCCGGAGTGCATGCCTAATATTATACTAAAATTTGGTGCTGGTATCCGGAAGTAAAATTTTTTTCCTTATTTCGGGGCACTATGGGAGTATTTCGCGCGCTCAAGGTTTTTGGGCTATAGTTTCTATATTTATTGACAGATTTTCAAGATTTAAACTATGTTATGAAGCCTTATAAATTGTTTCTGTTTTTGTAGTACATTTGCATAACTTATTGTTATTAGTTTTGCTGTAAAACCTAAATTTCCATATATTTTTTTTTGACATTGAAATTATTGTGTGAATAATTCCTAAAGTATAACATTTATTAAATTCAAATGTAAAAGTCATTTATAGTACATCTAATTACCTTTCATTTGATATCTCTTATGTGAATGTCAGATGTGTAGTTTTGTCACAATTAAACATTCTTAAGAACACGGGAGGGGCTAGATGAATGACGTCATATTCGGTGACCTTGACCTTTCAGAGACTGTCTCCCGGCAGTTTTGGGGTCCAGTGACCATACCTAACAACATACTAAAATTTGGTGCTGGTATCCGAATGTGAACTTTTCCCATAGAAGCATGTCCGTAACTCGGCGCACTATAACTCCGTATATCGATAATGGACGATGACCTACAGGTAGCCTCAATTCCCGTGTGTTTGTTTTTTCCCGCTAAAAAGATATTGGACACGTGATTGCTCACAGCCAATGAAATTTAAGTAATGGCGATAGTTTGTCCTCGAAGTTCGATAGAGATATCCTACCTAGTGGCCGCCATTCTTGCGACCCGTGCTCAGGAGTATACAGCTATGGCGGCACGTGGTCGACGCAGTAAGTAAAACTTATATTTTTTTTGTTAAATTCGCTCGTTTTAACGTAGGTTTTTTATAGAATTGCAAATTAGTAAACATTCTTTCAAAATCACATACTTTTGTGTAGATATGAAGAACAGTAAAGTAGGTAAATAAACCGTCGTAAAAATATTAAACCTATACAAAGGCCTGTCGTTCGTAGTGTATGTGTTTTTTTCATGAAAAACATTATAAAACTAAGTGTTGATTGCGTATTTTTTTACTTTTTATGATTATATTAAAAATATGATTATGTTTAGTACTTAATGTGTAACATTACATTAAATTTCATTAAAATTTTAAATAATTTGTTTAATTTATTCACGTAACCTACTATGCTTGAATGACCTAAAGTCCTTTATAAAAGACAAAAAATACCTAAACAGAAATATGTTCAATGTCTTTATCAAACAATATTAAAAAACATTTGTTTTAGTGAAAACTTGAGAAACACCTTAGTTTACGTTTTTTTCAACAGCCAAGGTCTCGGACTTTGCAACAGAAACAGTTTAATGCTTTGTAAAGTACATTCGGCTATAGTGGCAAGGAATTTCAATTAAATGCTCGGTGTCAGGAGGTTATATAAAAGTGAAAGTTTGTGAAGATGTTTGGATGTTTGTTACTAAATAACGTGGTAACAAACAACTGAATGGATTGAGCTACCTAGCTGGAGTTCGGCATGCAAGTAGACTAAGTTCTGGATTGAAACATAGGATAATTCATATTCCGGTAAAGAGTTCCCTTGGGATAATAACGGGAACAACGCGGGAGAAGCCGCGGGTAAATGCTAGTTGGCAAAAAGTATACTATACGCCTGCTTACTATGTAGATTCATACTTATATACATACCAGACATATAGTATAGTATAGCTGAACCATATAGTATAGTAGAGAGTTGACGTTAGTGCTAACGATAACAAAAGTCCTAGATTACTTAGGAAAACTCAATGTAATGTAACTGTATGAATTCTATGATCAATGTACGATTAGTAATACGTCTAGAGAAATTGGTTCAAACCATAGAGAAAACGTCTAACCGTTGTCATCGATGTTTCACCCTCATATGAATTGGCGGTTCAGAACCGCGTAGCAACGAAAACAAAATTAAACGTAAACAGAAACCTGCGTGACTGGTCTACTAACAAGTCGCCGGCGGTGCCGCGCCTCCATTCGACGTGATGGCGCTACGCTCGCAACTCCTGCGCACTGGTAAAGTACTTATTTTTATTTATTTATACTGAAAACACCCACCTTAAACTTATATTTTACTTTAATGTGTACCGGTGATGGTCCTGGTGAAAAAATATATTCAGGAGATAAATAAATAATCCTTTATTCTCTGTTGGTAGAGTTTTTTTAAGAGTGATGTCATGAAGGCCGTTCTTATTGAGTATGCAAAAACAAAAGTTTCGCATTCTTAAGTAAATTTATGCTGAAAACTCGAGACTTCAACGGATTTAACTGCATTTTATTGATTTAGGAATGCATACAGTGCGTGACCTTATTTTACGTACTTAAGTGTTTACTGGCCAACTTAGAAAATGTAGTTACATCTAACATGTACCTACTACCAATATTGTATAGCAGCATTAACAAAAACTCGGATAATTTCGACCTTGATGTGTATTTATCGTGCACTTTACGCGAATGCTAGAGAAACATTGAGGACAGGATTCACAGATTATGTTCATTAAATATTTATGTACATGAAAGGAAATGACAAGGAAAACTACTACCGGTCCAATTAAGTCCAACTGTAATCAGGTCTTCGAAATACTTAATGATATAAATAGTGCCGGGAGAGGGCAATAGTAATTTTATTAGTCAAGTTTATCGTACTCAATTTCTTGCGGCCACAGTATAATAGCAGTATTTTTAGGGTTCCGTACCAAAATGGTAAAAAAGGAACCCTTTTTCTTCCTACTACTACTACTACTAAACGAACGCACTAAAAGCAAAGTTTTAAGAATGCTGCAGTACGGATCGTACTATATGCGCCTCAACCTTGGATAGGTATCGCGCGCTCCTAAACGGTCGAAAAGAAACTATACTTGTCTGGCTTATACTTTGCCCCGGCCCTCAACTCATTTATTTTGCAAGTAGGTTCCCTAGGCCTCTTTTACAGGTCTGATTTTACCAGCGCTTGGGAAAGGATGACCACTGGTGAAAATAATTGTATGCCACACCTGGCCATAAAGTGGCTGTTACCGCACGCTACGCGCACGGAAAAGCCGCTTTATGGCCAAGTTTACGTCCCTCGCTTGCAGCTCGGGCCGCAAACATCCGCGATCTCGGTCTTTCGTTGTTTTACCACCCTAGTTGTGTAATGTACTAAAGCACGATGCGTATAATAAACCACTCAGCTGTCGTGCCGACGTGGTTGCTTGTACCCGCTGAAACGTGGTTTCACAATTTTACGCTGCTATTACGCGAAGGCCCCTAGTTGTCTAGCTAGAGTCATATTGACTAAGGTAAATTATTAGTTGCAAATTGAATAATGCTAGAGGATGATCGCATTATGTAGGTCCCATTTTCCTCTGTGTTGTTGCATTTGTCAATTAAGTACTATAAATGCTAAGGTCATTCAAGCGGAAAATTCAGTCATAACAAATAACGAAGTCGGTCGGTTATAACTTAGTACAGTTCTGTTCTTTGTAAACATTTGTTTGTTTACAAAATTAGTTGAGGTGTTAATAGTAGTACCATTCGTCCAGGATCACTCCAAATTACAGTATTACTTATTGAGGGATTTTGTGATTTAGATCTACCTATTAATTTAAGGACATTTCTATGAGTGTTTCATTTCAAACGCCTTCATTTTCGTAGTCTGTGCGGAGAGAGAGAGGATTTAGATGGGGGGCGCTGTAACGCTTTTCTACCGTATTTGCAAAAAAAAAAATGCCATACCTACTGGTTAGGTTAGTTCCGTTTTTCACCACTCCTATTCTCTTTCCGCACAGACTCCTATACGTAGCATAATTGCTGAAGCTACGAGAGATTAGCAAAGCATTTTTTGTAGAAAGTTCGGACCTCTATGGGTCGGTACTCTGTCTACAAAAAGGTCATTTTTAAGAATTATTGTATTTTTCTCTAGTATATGCTATAAATGGCAAGCAATCAACTCGCCAGTTTCACGAGTTGAAAGGAAAGGAGCGCGCAGGCGTGACGAAGCTCAGAGAGGTGTTGGATGAACGGCTACAGCAGATCAAGAAAGCCAAGACTTGGAAGCATGAGAGGATCCTTACGTCGCCACAGGATACAAAAGTTCGTTTCTGGGCATTTCCGTGTCATTGACTTCGGTGGTGTCACACAATATGATGTCACCGAAGTCAATATCACGGAAAAATACATTAGTGTTTTCAAAATATGGGTAAACTTTACTTCAATTATTGACCGCTTAATTAATTCCATGGCGCTTTAATTCCACGCTTCATCTAGTTATGTTTAGACTCGTCGGTAAATGAAGTTTCATGTTCATATTAGTTGAACATTAAGTCTAATAGCAGTAGTTACATTTGTCAACGGAGCGCAACCTTTTGTCATGGAGGCAGTGTTAATCAAGCTGCTAACATTTGATACACGATGGGTTATATCTAGGTATGAGCATGATCATACCTAGGGAGTAAGTTAGGAGCATGCTGCTACGTGGTTGCGACATGGATGGGGTACCTATGTTTGGTTCGCAAATATCTGGTGCAGTGCTATTGGATGGATTTGAAATGATGTATGTCATTTCAATTGCGGGGGGTTGGCCCACAGAGCTACCTCTGAATGCTATCGCCATGAAACTGTTTTTTGTCTTTTCCCTGCCCAAAGTGGCTTATTTGAAATATTAATGCTAAATCAAAAAGATCATAATAGGTACAAAGTACGGTTTATAATAGTTTTTAGCTGGATAGACACACGATGCTACCGATCTTCCCGCTTCGTATGCGAAATGTAAACATGGGAAAACATCAATAACTGTGCTAACGAACGAACACACTCACTGTGTGTAGATCTTTGTCCGCGGTGTGTGTTAGGTACTAAGTACTCACAATTATCGCGGATGAAAGGTATACTTATGTGTACTGATAAATTTCCGTTACAAATATGATGTTCAATTTTATAGGTGAGGGTGCAGGGTGCAGAAGGAGAGTTCCTGAACTTCTGCGCAAACAACTATCTAGGATTATCGGTGAGCCTTAACTATTGAATCATACAATGAGGTAAGGGATTTGCACTTTCGTTCTATTATTAAATATATTTTTATGTATTTTACAGAATCACCCAGAAGTGGTGGAGGCAGCGAGGGAAGGACTGCGTAAATATGGCGCTGGACTCAGTTCCGTTAGATTTATCTGTGGCACGCAAACTTTACACAAGGTAAGTAACAAATACCCACCTAATTCATAAAATGTGTCACCTGGTGACAAAATTTAGGTGCCAAAATATGCTGTCCATGTATTGAATAGGTACATCAATGGTACAATATGCTTGGGACTTTTCACTGATGAAATTTAAGATAAAGATTAAGGCCTATATCATTGAATTAATTCACAAATGACGGTACCATGGCGATTGAAATGAGCATGCATCGCGTGCAAGACCTAGGCACTCGATTAACCCTGAAATAAAATCTTCTGATCTCCTTGAACTAAGCTGACGTTTTGTATGATGGTAAATTTTATCTAGCTAAACACTTTTATACTAAATCGTTGAAGATACCTACTGAGTAGGACGTACAGCGTCATCATCTCTTCAATTCGATTCCAATTCAATCCAATTAAACAAAGGCGCGAGCTACTTGCACAAACTGTACGCTCAAGCTAGATTCACCAGTTACTGCCTTGTGCTTATACAATGTGCAAGTAACTGGAGCCAGTAAGGATGTTTCCTTAGGTTACTTAAGCGGGTAGCTCGCGCTGATACATGCTTGAACCGCTGGACCCGCATACTTCTTTATACCTTTTTGTATGCAAAATGCATATAACATGCGCAAGTGCTTCAATTTGTGCAAGCTATTTTTAACGTGTACGTACAAGCACCATAAATTAAAATTATGGTTGCTGGATGGTAGGCCGTCCTCTGCGCGTTCTGCTACGAGTAGAGTCACGCAGGACAGGCAAACCATCATGAACCATTTCATATTACAATTCACCATAACTATGTTTTTCTTTTACAGGAATTAGAACACCGACTGGCTCAATTTCACGGGCGCGAGGACGCTATCCTGTATGGCTCATGCTTCGACGCGAATGCCGGGCTATTCGAGTCCATGTTGACGCCTGAGGATGCAGTCTTCTCAGATGCACTTAATCACGCTTCCATCATCGATGGAATACGGCTCTGTAAGGCGCAGAAGTACCGCTACCCGCATAGAGATCTTAATGGTAACAATTTATTATTCTTTCCGGTTACTCTAACGTCTAGGCCTCCGCGAGGACATATACTAGTCTCTATGCACTACTAGTGCAAGTTTCCTCATGGTGCGTCACGTACATACAATACTATCTTGTTATTCGGTAATGCGGGAGAGGCAAAAACATCGTTAGAAACGGCACTGAATGGCTCTGCGCGATTGTTTACAGTCCTAGGTGTCTTTTTTGTTGTTATTAGCTTAGCCACAATGCACCAACGGATCAGAAAAACAGAGCTATGATCTTTCGTAATTTAAGCTTCTTAGAGGACGTAAAATTCACAGGAAATTAACCCTCTGCGACTGAGGTGACTTTATTGGTAACATCCTACTGACGTGGAGTCTGCCAGACGTCATTTTTACTGGGACATAACATTTTTAATTATTATGTAAATGATAAACTATATTGTGTTAAAATAATGATTAAACACATAATTTATCTAATTAGGTATTAAGACTTGGTTTTAACTAAAACAAATATGAAATAGAAGATAAACTTTAATGTGATCAAATTTTTAACCTTTTTTACCTATCTTACTTTACTTATTTATGGAAAAAAAATTAACAACAACTTTTTAAAACTTGACTATTTTTTCATCTTATGAACATAAACTGTGAACATGAAAAAATAATCAAAAACTTCTGTAGATAGGTTTAGGCACAAATCAGTGTTAATGTTGACACTAATTAAGTCTTCAAACAAGTCATCAACGTCACTGAAATGATCTTCTTCGTGTAATTCTTCCAGCCATTCACTGATTTGTTATGCAGTGGTCATGGGTAGCCCAATGTGACTACGTTTTAATGGTTTTACCTTCCTCATGCCTTGACGATTGATCTAAAATAAATATTATTTATGTGGTTACGTCTGATAGACACTAGAAATAAAAATATTTTTGTGAGGTGACGACTCACAGACACTATAGAACTATACATGATTTTTATGAGATGACGTCTGTCAGAATCAACTTAAATTGCTGTACTTACGTCTGTGGGACACCCGCAGCTCATAACTCCAAAAGTGTGCACCGCATCGCCGTTCGGGGGTCATTGTTCAATGCCGCGTATGGTTCTAGGAAGGTACTGAGCAAGACAGAGTTATATCACGCCAAGCAGCTGAACGGCAATTTGAAATGTGTTTGGCGGTGTCTGACAGACTACCACCTCAGTCGCAGAAGGTTAAGGCACAAAATTACTTTTCAAACCATTGGTTGGTAGGTACTTAGGCTGTTCCTTGTTTGTCAGTCAGTACACATGCTTTGCTTGTAACGTCTTTACGTCTATCCTTTACGCAGAGTTGGAGCACTTACTGGCGCACAGCGAGGCGCGCATCAAGCTGATAGTGACTGACGGCGTGTTCTCAATGGACGGCAACGTGGCGCCGCTGCCGGGACTGCGGGTGCTGGCCGACAAGTACCGCGCTCTGCTGGCCGTCGACGATAGTCATGCTACTGGCTTCTTCGGTGCCACTGGCCGGTGAGAATTTGCTTTCATTGTTATACTTACGTGTTTCGGGATGTACGGCCGCGGTTGAAACAACCTGACAGTGACGGTGGTGTTCTTAATGGACAAGAACGTGGCGCCGCTGCCGGGACAGCGGGTATTGGCCGCCAAGTGCCGAGCTCTGCTGGCCGTCGACGATAGTTATGCTGAAGAGTATAGAGTAACTACCGTGAAGTTTCCATGAATCTCCAGTGAAGCTCTCTTGAATAATTTTTCGCGTCGTGCGACTCAATAAAATGTTTGTAAAGGTAGGCTCAGAGTGTCTACAGAATTCGATTTCCACCGACTTGCCTATTATTTAACCGTAGAGGTTTCTTTATTTAAGAACTATAAAATGTTTTCCTCCAACATTACATCTCAAAACTTTTTTGTTTTACAAGAACTGCGTTGCGAGACTTGCATCTTTTTACATGTAATATTTTTGATGGGATCTTATGTCTTTTTGTAAGTGATAGGTTTGCTTCCTTTATTTATTACTTTCCAATCTTTTTTTAAAATTGATAAACGATATCGAGCCGTGGTTATCCTACCAGTCTTCTCTTATGCAAAATTAATAGGAAGGTCGAGATACAACGGTGATACGATTTTACCTGGAATTAAGTAAATATATAAGAAGGCAGATCAACCCTATCAAGTGGGGAAGTGTAATGCCCCTGGTGTTGCAAGCGTCCATAGGCTGTGGTGACTGCTTACCAATCTTACCATCAGTCAGGCTGTACGCTTGTTTGCCACCCTAGTTGTATAAAAAAAAAGTGTAGAAAATAAAGTACCTACCTAAAGTTTTATTTTCCACACTCCATGCACTTTTGTTTCGTTTCTCTTCTGATAATTCTACAAACTCTATAAGGATACAAACAAACGTTCCTTAGTGCTAATGTCACATTTGCTGATACTGATGGACACTTCTTATTACTTTCAAACCAGCCAAGATAAAAAGTGACACGCGATTTAAATCGAATTTAGGTACATTTAATGAATGTTTGAGCAACTAACCGTTACATTGATTCGAACCGTCTGTTTACCAGGGGCACAGAAGAGTACTGCAACGTTATGGGCGCAGCCGATATCATCTGCTCGACACTAGGCAAGGCGGTGAGCGGCGCCGCTGGTGGCTACACCACGGGACCTAAAGAACTGGTCACTCTGCTGAGGAATGTCTCGAGACCTTACCTGTTCTCTAACGCACCGCCGCCGCCCGTTGTAGCGGCTTCGTTGAAGGTACGCAAAAGGTCGATTCTGTCGAAATCTGATATTGCGAAGTGGTGGGGGTGGGTGTAGCCGATAACATTTGCTTGACAGCTCGACACTAAGGAAGGCAATGAGCGGTTCTAAATTAGTCACCCTACTGAGGAACTGTTTCCACACTACTTCCACCCGCTGTAATGGCCTAGGCATGCCTTTGGCGGTGAGCGTCATGTGGTGGCCGGGCCGTAACCGCTTATGTTTTAGATAATTTTTAATGCCTCTTTTAGGTACGTTCTAGATATTTGTCAACAGTTAAAAAAACGCTGGCACACTCCTAGACCGCGCATCTCTTGGCGAAAGCTTCTCGACTTATGATTTTTTTTATTTGATACATCTTTCATTTGACGTTAAGATTATAAACGTAATTTTCCTATCGAACAGTCTTTGGATCTGGTGGAAGGCAGTAGTGAGCTTCGGGAGCGTCTCCAGCAAAACACCCGCAGCTTCCGCGAAGGAGTGAAGGCCGCCAGGCTCGCGGTGGCGGGCGACGACCATCCCATCTGCCCCGTCATGGTCGGAGAGGCGCCTTTAGCCGTCGAGCTCGCTTCGGGCATGTTGCGTGAGTATTTGATACATTGTTGTAGAGTCTAGACCAGTAGAGTAGGAATGGAGTGTTTTTTGTCAATAAACAAAATTTACTTATCTTTGTGGATGTGAAGTTGTCAGTGTGTTGTGTCATTTGGTATGATGCTACGGCTACACACATCACGATAACGCGAAGATTCGTGTTGACGTCTTTTTCTTTGATATACAAAAAGAACGAAACATCAACACAGATCTTCGCGTTATTGCGATGTGTGTAGTCGTAGCAGTAGTGACAGACGATTTTTTATATACTCGTACGCGTGAGTAAATTACTGTTGCCTTGCCCCCGCTAAAAATTACAGACGGTTTTGTATCCGAAGGGTAAGGGTTTTAGAGCCTTATCACACTTGCGTTTTGCGGGCGAGTTAGAAGCGAAGTTCCATACAAATGTCGCTCGCGGTGAACTCGCTGCGAGTTCGCCGCGATTGGTTTTGTATGGAAACTCGCTCGCAAATCGCAAGTGTGATAAGGCATTTACTAGGAGAAACACGTAAATATACTTACCTACCCAAACTTTTACTGTAGTAAAAGTAGGTATGGGTGAGTACCTAAGTATATTTGCGATCGACAGAAAAACCGTGTGAAAGTTACAACTTTACTCACGGCTCACGGTAGCCATAACTATCCTGCGGGAAACCGACCTACAATCGTCCGTGTCTTTTTCGTCCTTAGGTATACCTATAGAGCCACTAAACACGTTATAAGTTATATAGTTACTACTCAAAATGTTCGTAGTCGATAGGGACCTTTCTAAAATAGCTCCCTCCTATTCCAGAGCGCGGTGTCTACGTGGTGGCGTTCAGCTACCCGGTGGTGCCGAAGGGCGGCGCGCGCGTGCGCGTGCAGCTGAGCGCGGCGCACACGCCCGGTGACGTCACGCGCGCCGTCGACGCCTTCGCCACAGTCGCCAGGAACATCGGCCTCGTTAAGGCTTAGGGGTCACCCTACAGTATGTTCACACCCATGGGGGGGGGGGTCTAGCTAAATAGCAGCCTATGCCAACAAGGTCTAATATGTTAGGAAAAAGTGTGACATGGAGGGGGGGTCTAAGTCTGAAAAATCGTGTGACGTACTTTGTGGATGACCCCTTAGGTCGTCACTAAAGATACTACATACTATGTTTTTGAACGCGCCGAATAAATGATCGATACCTTACAACGGAAGGTGAAAATACATTCCAGGTGGAATGATGGCATTTGCGGTAGTGGCGTTCAAGCTTGTGCGGACGGAGTTAACCCTCATCCGACCGTCTCTGTCTATCGCATAACGCGTGCTCTTTTTTCCGCTTCCAAGCGGCAAGATTTACCGCGCAATCGAATCGCGGAGTGAGTCAGTTCTGGTAAGGTGCAGAAATGCGACGAATGAATCGTAAAAGGAGCGCACAATGTGCCATGGGTTATGATTTTGACCAGCAATGTAGAACTTAGTATGTATTTTCCAATGATTCCTGTGGCAACAAAACTTAGTACCTTTAGTTACAGCAAAGCATCAAATTCAACTTTAAAAATGTGTCTCATCAAAAATTAAGTAATTCGATGTTTTATAAATGTATTCAAAGGATACAACGTATGTAAAGTAAACGAAATGTAAATAAAGGATTAAAATTAAAAATGTGTTTAAATGAAACAAAACTTGTGTAATAATTGATCTATTAACAATAATTTATTACAAGTAATAAAACTCACGCACTTATTGAAAACCACGTAACACCGAGTGCGATCACACTGTATATATCTCTACGCTCATATAAAGTTTTAAATTAATTTATAATTATTGTAAACTATTTACATTGGTATCTTTCTCACTCTTCTCCATTATTGCAACTTATACATACGGGGATGGATTTAATAGTGACCGTCAAGATGGCGTACACCGTAAAGATATCCAGAATCTGATGCTGCCAATAAATAGTACTGACGAAATATCTCTTAAACTTTTCGAAGTATAAGACCTGTTCACGGTGTACGCTACCGGACCGTCAAGTTGGCGTACACCGCTTGTACCTCTAGAACGGCTTTGTTTTCGGATTTTTTTTATATTTCAAAAAATAGTACCCAAATAGTACCCTAGGACCCTAAAATTTTATTTTTCTAGCTATCGTAGAAGCCGAGATATATATTCCATGACTTAATAGTGTACAAAATTTCGCACCGTCAAGCTGGCGTACCCGGGGATTTCACATAGAAAGACTTCGAATTCCGAAATCGGTGCGAAATTTTGTACGTCATGGAATATATCGGTTTCTACGATAACTAGAAAAATGAAAGTTTTGGGCCCTAGAGTACTATTTTTTGAGATACAAAGCATTCCCGAAAACGAAGCCGTTCCAGAGATACAAGCGGTGTACGCCAGCTTGACGGCCCGGTAGCGTACACCGTAAACAGGCCTTATATTTCGAAAAGTTTCAGGGTACTATTTTTTCCTCCTAGGTATTTCGTCGGTACTATTTATTGGCAGCATCAGTTCCTGGATACCTTCACGGTGTACGCCATCTTGACGGTCACATTTAATAGATATTTAAAGTGATGAAAAATATGTATGAATACATTTTGAGATAATTAAATTCCCGATAGAAGCTTAGCGTCATTCAAAAACTCCCTCATATTTTTTTCCTATCAAACACCACAAGTTACTATGGTCCACAATAGTCAGAATATAAAAGAATTATACAGTATTAGGAAAATTATATTATGATTAAAATTACTATCGTTCTCACTGAGGCGACGCATTAAGTATATATCGCCAGATGACAATCAAAACTAAGCAAATAAACTAAAAAAATCACATGGCTAAGTCAACCTTATGACTATTCAAATACGGTTGATTTTCCTTTGAGATTATATGTAATTAATGCGTTTTTGTGGTCACCCGACGATTTATCAAAAACCGTCTGTTCTCGTCATATCTACTTCACGGTTCAACGACAATGCGACAACACACCAAGTGCCTGCGACAACACTTCAGCGTGCCACGACAAAAAACATTGAAACTACTACATAAAAGCGAATAAATGAAAAAAAGAAAATTATGTCACCACATTTCCTAAATATAAATGAAAAATCCACACGATACTATCATTTGGCGATCCACAGACACTTCGTATGTCGCCCGTCCTTACCCTAAAAATGCAAACGTACCAACCACTCCGCCTTCCGGCTTCCATTGAAATCAAAATAGACTAATATGGCTAGTCGTCCTTTTTCTAATATAAATCTCTTTGTCATAAAAATATTGACAGCTAGAGACTATCCTTAAATCCGACAGGAGGGTTTCCTTTACCACGTCTGAACATATTTGTCGTGTGGACGTAAGATCCGTAAGATCGGTATCTTGTGAGCAATCCCTTTCGCTTCGTGTAAATACTTCTAGTTTTGAGTTCAGAAGTGATTTGTTCCCTCATTGGCCTACTACACCTAAGACGTTTGGTTTGACGGGACCTGAAAATAACGAGAAAAAATTATTCGCCTCTCAATATTACAAATACTTTGTATACAACGGAATTGTCCACCATTGAAGGAATATGCGTGCAATTTGGTAGCATTGTCGGAACAATGGTAGACAGTTGGACAATGATATTGTGCACTAACCTTCGTATTATATTATATCACCCATTTCAAAACGTCATAAAAGTGTCAATGACTGGTTATTTAGTTTAATGAAATCAAGAAATCATTGTCATTATTAAATAAAAACTGTTTATGGCTGTTTATTGCCTGATTTCAATTGAAAGGCGGAATTTATCTATTATCTTGTACGGACCAAGGTTGATAGTTGATCAAAACAAATGTTTGTGAAGGTAAGCTGATATCGTGTCATTTGACTGATAAATGAATACTTAATTTCGTCACAAAAGGTTAATATGATGATGTATGTCTATATCTTTCTAGCAAAACAAAATAAAGCATGGAGTTTATACGTCCGTCGTGTACTTTGACGTCACAGTCCATATCGTATCTGATATATCAGAGATCTGACATATCTGAGATATCACGATAAATGCTTATATATACCGCATTTCTCGGCCAATTTTAATTTTACTCTATGTCATGTGTTATACGGTATTTACATATTTTGTTAAGAAATACTACAGCCAAAAATCATGCATATCGTCATTACTTTAAATAAAAAACACGCATCTGATACTGACTCCTGGTAAAAACGCAGTATGTGTATAGTAATTGTCCGTTCAACTGGGCTAATGCTGTTAACGAATACAATGCCATTGAGCGAACAATGCCATTGAGAGAATACAATACCACAAAAAAAATAACAATGCGTAACACGAGTAAACCCGGGCGGTCTACCTGGCTCCCCGTTGAATCTGTAAAAGCAAAACGCATTATTATTTTTTTTGTTTGAAAGCATTTGCGGCCTTATCATTACGGTCATAGAACCGATAATCTGTTGAAAGCTCATAGTATCTCTAAGTCTTTTCTCTACGGAATACGCACTTGCAGACCGTCGGGCGAATGTGAAATGCAAAACAAATTAAGATCGCAGTTATCTATAACTGCATTTACACTTTACTGTCTAGTAAATAGAATCTAAAATCTAATGATCTTTCAAGGCAGTTATACTTTTTTGACACTATATTCTCGTTATCCTAATTTGTGGTTTACCTCTCAATGGCATTGTATTCGTTAACAGCATTAGCCCAGTTGAACGGACAATTACTATATATGCCGTTCGTATGTAACTTTCGACGTTTTTCTCTGCGTCGTTTTTAGATACGAGTTTTTACCCGACTGCGGCGAAGCCCAAAGGAGGGTTATGTGTTTGACCTGTATGTATGTATGTCCGTTCCTGTGTCCGCTCGTAACTACTCAACGGCACATCCGATTTTGATAAATGATACATCATTAGATTCGTCTTGATGGTGCGAATGTCACTGGGTATGAAGTTCGTTAAAATAAACAAAATGGCGGATTTTATGCAGTTTCAAAGTGCACCGCGGTCGGGTTTTTTTTATTTCAAAGTAGTGACGATATTCCTTATCGAGAGGTGTTACCTGGCACGGCGGTGGTAGAAGTGGTGGTGCTCGTCGTCGTGCTCGAGGTGGTCGGCGCCGCGGTGCTCGTCGTTTGCTGGAATTTACACCAAAAGTATTACAACAACGGACATAGAACAAGGACTGAGCCGGTACAATGTTACATTACACTGGTAGCTGTTTACGCTTTTGTTACCTCTGTAATATAAGTAATTGGGCCTCGGGATAGAACCGTTTCGCATTTATGGGACCTAATGTCTAAAAACGGTAAACTTGACAACGGATTAGTGATAACTAATCAGAAGAGTTTTTAAATTTGCATCTTCCAACTACAGGAAAAACAGCTTCATGATACGTGCCAGTCGAAGCGTAAATAATTTGACAAAACAGGTGGACATTGATATATTTAATTGTAGCATTCCTTCTGTGAGGCGAAGTCTTGTCGAGCGTAGTTTCGTTTGAGCATGCTACCTTTTTGTAACATCATGAATTTCATAGTAATATTCTTTATCCTAGTGTTAATTATAAGTATTGTTTTTAACTGTAATAAGTATTGTTCTTAACTGTCATTGTTGTGTCTGAGTGTCGCACATAGTTTTGGTTTATTCTTGCTATACTGGTGACTATACGTGAGATCCTGTAATTGGCGTCACTGTTTTCTAAACAAACGTTCATACTGTTGTAAAGCTGTTGGTTCTCCTAAAATAAATAAATAAATAAAATAACTGGCCAAGAGCATGTCGGACCATGCTCAGTGTAGGGTTCCATAGCCGTAACTATAAGGGAAATAACTATAAGGTAAAGAATACGATGTAAAAAATTACAACAACAAAAGAGCGTATCTTCATAGCAATTACGTCCTTTTGTTGAGAAGCGCAGTTTATCGGCAATAACTCAAAAACGGTTAATCCGATCTTGTTGAAAATAATTTTCGTTGAAAGTATTAATTAAGCGTTATCTTTGCTATTTTTTTTGTATTTTTCGGACACACGGTTTAGAAGATAGAGGGGGGGGGACACAATTTTCACAACTTTCGGAGCGATTATTTTCAAAGGTATTCACTTAATCAAAAACAAAACTTAAGAACCTTAAAATGTTTTTGGAAGAGCTGTCGAACTATGTAGCACACGTTGATATTTTCTTAAATTTTTTTTTTTAGGTTCTGTAACATGTATGGAGTGCTCCCCTAAAAATAATTATTTTAGTTATTTAACTACCAAACTAAGTAGCGGCTCATACAAGACACCTATATTCCAAATTTGATCAATATCCATCGTGTAGTTTTTGAGTAAAATGCCTGTGACATACGGACAGACAGACAGACAGACAGACGGACGGACATGACGAAACTATAAGGGTTCCGTTTTTGCCATTTTGGCTACGGAACCCTAAAAAGGTCAAAAAAGCACGTGAATCATTCAGCCAATCAAAGTAATGTTTAGTATCTATGGCACAATACCATTGGCTGAACGACCCGCCCGAATCACGTTTTTGGTTTACCTTTTTTTAATACCTAAAAGAACACACTATACCAGGGTTTCCCAACCTTTATTTCGCCGAACCACCCCGAAATAATATTTTCATGGCCCCCTTAAGTTTCAACAAAAAATAAACACATTTTTTTATAGCAGCAGCGATTGAATTCGTAACAGTTAATTTACCTACGCGTTAAATAGATTTTTTTTGAAAATGTAAACGTACCTATTACGCCCCCACCTGACATTTCTCTACGCCCCCAAGGGAGGCGTGCCCCCTTGGTTGGGAAGTCCTGCACTTACACTAGGTCATAGATTCTGGGAAGTTCAGTCACTTACAGTGATGGTTTGAATCTTATTCTCTAGCGTGTCCACCCGGCCCGCCAGCGTGGAGTTGAGCGCGGCTATCTCCTGCTTGAGCTCGTCCTCTCTCCTCACGGTGGCCGTGACGTTGGCTATAGTTTCGTTGCTCCGTGCGTCCAGCGCTTGGATTAGTTTCTTCACTTCCTCTACACCGGATGTCGCCGCGAGCGCCTGTTTCCGCGTCGAGGCTAGTGTCTCGTCAAAGCCCGTGATCTGGGGAAACACGCAAAACAAGTGATTAGTACTTCGTGTACACTCCAGTATGCAACGCGTTATTTCTATCTAAAATACGTATTGGCAAACGATTTATTGGTTTGTCTATCTCTTTTGATGTTAGTTATTCTTTCTTTTTATCTCAAAGGTTAGCTGAAAGAGATCCCTTACGGGGATACGTTCACCTTTATACATAACTATTGTTATTTGTATTGTTTCTGTATGATGTTATGTGCAATAAAGTGTTTACATACAATTTTATACGGCTTAAGCAAATCAGGTTTTATCTTAAGACGTCCTGACTAAGACCCCCTACAGGCAAATGTTCATATTGACCCCTAAATATCCTTAGGTACTGATCCTAAACACCGGCAACAACAGTCTTTCATATCAAATTTTTGAAGCACAAAACCTATAGTAGTTTTACGACGTCGGTAACAATACGCGGTGAATTTTTACCCGTCTGCGGCGAAGCCCAAAAGGAGGGTTATGTGTTTGACCTGTTTGTATGTATCTAGGTATGTCCGTTTCTATGTCCGCTCGTAACTACTCAACGACACACGCGATTAGATTCGTCTTGATGGTCGGTACGTAAAATTCGTAAAAAAAACAAAAATGCACTTTAATGCGTGCTGTGTTTTGCACCGCAGTCGGTTTTTTTTTATCATAGCGTTTACCTGCGATCCGAACGAGCCGACCGTCTGTTGCAGCTCTGCGATCCTGCGCGGCGTGTCGGCGAGCTTGGGCGCGGCGGCGAGCTGCCCCGAGACCGCGGCGAGCTCGCCGGCCGCCTGTTCCACCCGTTTCACCAGCTCCGCGTGCTCCAGCTCCAGCTTCGACAGCCGCGCGCTGAGGATGCTCGCGTTGCCGCGGAGCTCCCGGGACGCGGTGTGGCATACTTGTAGCGCGTCGCCGACAGCTCCGCTGGTTGTTGATACTGTTTGACAAGGGATTTCGATGTCAAAATTCTATCGACTAAGATTATAATACAACCAGGGCCATCTTTAATCTAGTGAGGGATTTTAGGATAATAAAAACTTTAGTACATTGCAATTTCTGTACTTGTGAAGTAAACAACAACATCCATTAGATCACGAGCACATGTTATCGCATAAACGTTGCTGTTTTATGTAAGTACCTACAGCATTATTTGTTAACATGTTTTTTAAATCTTATAATGAAGGCACTAAGACGACGAGCATGCATGAAAAGATTAAAGAATGTTGATGAAGCGAAAGATGTAGAGAGCAGCTGTAGAGATCTGGAGCGCAACAAGTCGAATGACGTAGTCTCTGCCTACCCCGTTGGGAAGGCGTGACTATACCTATGTATGTAAGAGCAGAATACCTAGTTGTTTACTTATTCGATTAGTGTTATTACTGAGTCAGGATAAAATTGAATAGATAACATAAGATTGAAATAAAAGACTATTCAACCAAAACTGTCAGATTTAAATAATTAAGAAATGGATGTCGATAGGTACTCATACACAAGTGATTTTGCCCACACACATATCATAAACCCTCTATAATGCGTTCAAAAATCACAAATTATGACCAGCATAAAAATAAACTGTTTTGTTAGAACAAACTTCTTATCTGTGATAATATTATAATAGCTTCTTAATAACACCGAATTCAATGTTATTATGACATTCAAATTTCGAACATCTCTGAAAAACAAAGAAATTTGATTTGACCTCAATTCTAATGTTTTATCGAAATGAAATGTCAATTGCAAACAATTTTGACAAATCTCGCATGTTACTTGATATCGAACGATATGTTAAGCTATAGTTTGTTTGTTTTTGAATTCAAAAATAAAAACTACGATTGCGTGACATGCGTGAAAAAAGTTTTCATTTACCGCCATTTGACATTTTTAATTTGCGGTTGTTTGAACACATCATAGTTTATAATATAATATGTGTGTAGATAAAGCAGTGTATGTAACTGTAAATAATTTCGCATTAAAACACTCGTGTGATGTTATTATGAAACTCGGCTGCCGGTTCGGTTCAAGCAGCAAAGTGCCTTTACCTTTTGCTTGAAAACGCTATAATTATTGAAAAATTTGGTAATTAACTGACCGCCATAAACATGAATGTGTTATTTTGTCAGCAGGTGTTATATCTAAGAAGCTACTGTCATCATAGTACCTTTTGAACCTAATGAATACATCTGTACCAACATCCTAATAAGATTGATAGGCTTATAAAGGCTACAAGATTTGGCCACCCATCACCCATGTCATTGTCTGTTAAGAAGTATGAATAATTCATACAAAATATTGAATACGTCAATAAAAAGGCTTGCGACCAGTTTTGCCAGGTTACTATTATGTTTTTATTATACAGATTGAGTGGCTTTAAGGACGAGGAAGGTCACGCCCATGGCCACAGCAAAAACGGTTGTTAGCCTTACAGACATGGGTACCTGCACTGCAGCAAACCATGAAAATCATTTTAAAAAGTGACTAAAAGTGCCAATTTGTTATGGTACAGCCAAAATATTGTGCACCAATTTCAAGAAATTGCAGTGTAAAATATGATTCAGATCAAACTATTTCCAAAAAGGCTGAATTACCAATTAGGTACTAGGCTTCCGAACATTTCCCAACATTTTTCCCTAGTATTTTTACTAGGCTTTTGCCTATGTCACATTACACTCCTGTGCATAATCCTATAATTCAAAGATAACCAAATATCACCAAAAGCATTCTGTTACATATACAACAATTACGCCGCTCCGTTCCTTCATTGTGGCGTAAAGGACAAGACAACAAACTCTTTTGCTTATAATATGAGAAATAATTAACGTTAAAGTAATGATATATCCGCTGAGGTTCATTATTTATGGCTAGAAGTGCAAAAAAAGTTTAGTATCTTGAAGATACCCAGCCAGGTAAGTAGGCTATTTTACTTGCTACACAAATTTATTTACAAGCTTGTCTTGTATCAAACCTAAATCTTGTACCTATGTCGATTTCTACTACTTACTACTATACTAACGGTGAATAAAATTGATTTCCATTTTTCTTTCAATGCAATAATAAAGCAATAAAGGTCAACACGCTAAATAGAACATCATAATGACTAAACCATTGATCTTTGTACTGTTTCTGTAGGCGTGTTTGTATACTTACTCGTACATATAATGTACTAGCATTTTCCCGCGGCTTCGCCCGCGTTGTTCCCGTTATCGTCCCAAAGGAACTCTTTACCGGGATATAATGTATCCTATGTTTCAATCCAGGACTTGGTCTATTTGCATGCCAAATTTCAGCTTGATCCATCCAGTTGTTACCCCGTTATAAGGTAACAAACATCCAAACATCTTCACAAACTTTCGCATTTATAATATTAGTGGGATTTATTAAAATGGTGGTGCAGTTATCTAAAAACTGGAACACAGTATCGGTCACAAATTAACGAGCAGTTGTTTAATATTCGATTTATGATCCTAAAATATGCGCAATCAATGACGTTATGGTAATTATAGTTCGATATGCTTATGTCCTTTCAATTTGATTTTATGAATGTTTTTTTTAATAAATATGAAGGCGGGTCACCGCCGACGTCAGGGTTAGCCATAGCTTCGTGAGGATTTGGCAGCCGAGAAACAGGAACAGAGGCAATTCGTCGCTTGGATTCGTGGTGCGTTTCCGTTGACGTACGAAAAAGTCATCCGTAAAACAGCAAACCAACGATACGACGCTTTGCCAGAATGACAGCTTGTCAATCTCGTTCCAAAATAGCATCAAAGAGGCGCAATGCGCCGTCACGGCCAGACTGACATGCGACCGTCCTCGGGCGCTTTAGATTGCAGACCTGTAACAATCACACAATCAATCGAACAAGAATCAGCAATCCTACTTGCTAAAAATCTCGCTCGTCCACCCTGACAAAGTGTTAGCTGTTGCTGACGTGATAGCGTCGTTATCATTGTAACCTAACCGTAACACCAACCGCAGTTGCATCATCAATATCTCAAGGAAGCTCTCGTATGTCCCCTCAATCAACCCCGCAGGGTCTGGCCAGGACGATACGGCCTCATCAGCTTGGACCGGACAGGTGTGTCCTTTCGACCAGTGGACACTCCAAACGAATGTGTCCCTTCCAACCAGCTGCCGCGCACGGCAGCATGGCCCGGCACGACATTCTCGTTTTGACAACCTTTGCATAACCTGATGACTCCTTCTAAATTACAGTTAACGTATCACAGTTAGTTCGTGTATTAAGGTGTTTTTACCTTCTTTTTCCTACGCCGTCACGGTTTTCTACTCACTACATTAAACTTTTTAGAGATTTCCACCAGCCCTTCATAACCCTGAACCCTGGCTCTCTCGTGCGTGTATTAAGATATGGCACGAACCGGTCATGTTTGTCGACTCGTAACAGTTATTATCTGACTAAACAATGCTGCACTAGGTTGAAAATTTAAAACGATGAAAAAGCTTACTTTGCGATCAAGTAATAACAGAAAGTTACAATTAATGTGATTCGATTTAACACTGATCGTTCTTGTGGGTGAATTTACTCAAAAAAACAACATTTTGTACGATTAAAAAAATAACAACAAAATCAACCCAAAATCGCAATATTTCTCATGCCACAACACGGCTGGTTTTGATTTTAAGGGATTATTCGCTAAACAAAGGAGTGTTTAAAATAATTCTATAAAACGTGGGTTTCACAGACCAGGAATAAGTTTTTAGTACTTACATACACACTAATAGGCTACTTGATGACAGTTCAAATCAGCCTCTTTTTATGAAGTGTCAAAACGCTCCGAAAGTATGCAGTCTAGTATGAAATACTATCTTGTGACGTGCTTGTGACGTCATGCTCAACATGGCGCCCCACTTTTAGTTTTCGTAATTGTAAAATCGTTGATGGTACGAAAACAAGTTTGAATGACTTTATCCGGGCTGTTTTGGAAGCGTAATTTGCTGGTTAGAGTCAATGAATTCATTTTGATTGTTGTCAAATACCCTATTGATTCAAATCATGAAGCAAACAATTGTCCCAAATAATCATTCATCGGTTATTTCGTATTTCTTTAAATGAAAATATTATTAGCGGTAGGAGAAATGTTATTCCCGACTATCCGTTCGCCGTTCTTTATGCGCTCGTGAATGCTCAAGTAAGAAGAACGTTTTTGTCTCAAAAATGTATCAACATTTGTGCGTCACCCCTCACACGTATCACGATTCTCTTAATTCTTATTTTTCATCATTACTCCATGAACATTAATTTAAATTATGACCAAAGTGTTTCATGTTATAATAAATTAGTAACAATTGACAACATTTCATTTTTTCAAGTGGGCTATTTTTTGTTATGTATTGAAAAAAGATCAAATTCTAAGATATACGTGTTTTTTTATTTTCCCAGAAAAGCAATTTTTCATTCAAAAATATTAAGTGAAAAAATAGCGAATGTTTGAAAGGTCGTAAACGACATATGACGTCACGAGTACGCTTTTTCCTTTGCCTCTTGCTTTAAAAAAAAAATGGGTCGTGACGGTTGATTGATTTGACGTTTACGTCATTGTCAAATAATTGTCAACACAAATTTTCTTCTATAAAATTACAAGTAAGTAAAAACGAAATAATGGCATCAAAAGAAATTAAAAACTGTTTTATAAGAACGTGTAGTAATAACACAAGACTGACACCACAAAAAAAGTTTTTTTGTGTCCCTGCTGGGCAAAATGAGGCATGGTGTCGAGCGGCGGGGCTAGATCGTGTTCCTAAAAGGAAGTTATTCATCTGTGAAGATCATCTCGATGTAAGTACAACCAAATAATATACTTTATGCCACACCTGGCCATAAAGTGGCTTTTTCCGCACGCTGCGCGTACGGGAAAAACCGCTTTCTGGCCAAGTGTAGACATAAAATGATGTACACAACACGGGAGGTAATAAAGAAAGCCCTTGATCGCACATTTACGTCCCTCGCTTTCAGCTCGGTCCGCAAACTTCTGCGATCTCGGCCTTTC
Organism: Eudemis profundana; assembly: GCA_947034925.1. Lineage (NCBI taxonomy): Eukaryota > Metazoa > Arthropoda > Insecta > Lepidoptera > Tortricidae > Eudemis > Eudemis profundana. Next base: position 11,639,219 of record OX344811.1, read on the forward strand.
TTTGTATTACCACCCTAGTTATGTAATGAACTATAACCTAGCCCACCTTTGTATTAGATTGGTAGTGGACTATTTACTGATAAAGTTCACTGTACGTACTCATGTGTTGTGATATTTAACTTAACTAGCTAATTATAACCTTGTTTATGTAGGACTTTCTTAAATAGTTATTGGCACTTGCCCTTACAAATTCTTGCAGTGTGCATTGAAATCACCCTCATGGTGTTCAGGCTTATGCTTATTATACCTATTTGTCATTTCACAGTTGGAGGAAGACATGGAAAACTATAGATATTGGAAAGTCATGAATGTCAATGCAAAACTGAAACCTCGGCTTCCAGCATCACTCACAAGACCGTTAAAAGAATCAAACCAGCTAACACATCAGGCAGCACCGTCAACCTCTCATGATGAACCTACACCATCTTCTGCATCCTGTGGTGTAATGTGCTGCCCTAGTATGACAACCCAAAACATACAAGTTAAGGTAGCAACAAAAGATAAAACAACACATTGCAATTTGGAACCATTTAAGAAAGTTGCTAGAAAACGTAAATTTGACGAAATATTCTGTTTGAGTGACAGCAGTCACAATCAATCTCCAACTCCATCATGTGATGGTAGTACATATCAAATACTTGAAGAAGATACTCCAAGTAGTAATACACCAACCCGGAAAATGGAAGACGCTTTTATAGGGAGACGTTTTATCCTGAATATTATTAAAAAAAAACCAATGCAGTATCTTGGCTTACCCAAGGATTACTACTGGATAATTGAGTACTTAGCTCACTCATGTAATTCAGTTACCACCTTAAATATCATAACAACACTGTATAGAATAAAAAATGATGACACTTTTAGCAAAATTTCAGACTTATTTGAGATATCACTTGCAACAATATGGCGAAGTTATATTCCAACATTAACTGTACTTTCAAAATTTTTAAATCAATTTATCTATTGGCCCTCTGCATCTGTTATCAAAAGAAATTTACCAGACGCATTTAAAGTACACAGGGATTACACCCAAATTCAGGGAATCATTGATTGTTTTGAAGTTCAAATTCAACAGCCCTCTGACCCAGTAGAGCAGTCATTAACATGGTCACAGTACAAAAGTTGCAACACAGGAAAGTTTTTAATAAGTGCTACACCTGATGGTTTCATAAATTTTATATCAATCGGTTATGGTGGCCGTATATCTGATATTGCATTGGTTGAAGAATGTGGCTTCTTAGATGTTATTCCTCCGAATTGCACTATATTAGCAGATAGAGGGTTTAAACATTTAGAGCCTATGTTAAGCCACAAAGGTATTAAACTATTGAGACCACCTAGTGTTTACAAAAATGTCCAACCAACCAAGGAAGAAGTTTTAAGGACTAAAGTCATAGCCAGTCTCAGGGTGCATATAGAACGAGTCATTCGCAGAGTTCGTTTGTATTCACTTTTGAAGCCACATGCTACAGTTAATAATAAGTTAACTAATACTTTGGATAATGTAGTACAGGTTGCTTGCGGCTTGATAAATTTGCAAAGTCCTATTATTCATAATAAGTAGGTAGTGTGTGCACTCTTCCTAACTGTCCACATTATGTATGCAGGCTGATTTACGGTTATATTTTATGTTTATCATGTTCCCACCACCTATTTATCTAGTTAATTCTAAGTCAATTATGTTACCCAATGGTTGTCTGGAATAAATCACTTTTTAGCGATAAGACCTCCTGTTGCTTCCCAATTTATATTGTTACCTTTCAATCTGTTTTGTTCTCATTCTTCTGGTGTGCAATAATGTATATTGTATTGTATAGTTATTAAATTAAAGATTTTTTTTAAATGGTTAAACTTATATATCGTCGCTATACTTACTCAACCACATATCTACTCGAATAGTTTGATAGAAAACGCACCTGTATTACCAGTAGAAAAGTGCGATTTTCCTATGAAACTATTGGAGTAGATACGTGGTTGAGTAAGTATAGCGGCGATGTTTGGAAAATAAATATACTTGCACTAAGCCTTACAGTACAGTTTTATTTCTTAGAATAATGTTATTAGTTTCATATACAGGTACAGGTATATGTAAAGCAAAAACAAGGCTCAATGTAGGGCACACAATATGGGGTAGAAACTATCAAATGTTCACCTATACAACCATGAAATAATACAAAAAAAAAATTAAAAGACTTTTATTATGCATGGGCCGAAATTATTTTACACTTTGTAAAATGGTTTCAAAAATGTTCCCTTTCCAAAACTTTTCTGCTGATAAGATCAGTTCATCTGCGTAAACTTTATCATATTTAATCCAGTATGTATATATTTTGCGGTTGGTTTCAAACTGTGGATCAGCCACACAGAACAAGCCTTTAGTTTTTTTGGTAGCACACATCTGTATTTGTACCTGTGCTCTGAATTTCTCACAAACCTTATTGTTCTTGACATAATTTAGCATAGTTTTTTTTGTTGTCGGGCATTTAACTTCAATCACAAAATCGGATGTAACACCATCGGGTGAAGCTCCTATTATCGGCGTTATTAAAGTGAATCCAGCTGAACTAATTTGTATGTCTAAATCGGTTTCAAGTTTTTTGATTACTTCACCTTCCAGTCTCTTCCCTCTTTTGATAGCTTTTGTTTCAGGCACTTTATATTGTCCTAAAATACCTTGCACCAATGACCCCGACTTTGTAGTGCATCTGGATGCTTCATAAATTTTCGAGGCTGTAATCCGAGATTGTCTTAACGAGTGCCAAAGTTTGCTATTAACTTGTGACTTAGTACTGTCTTCTATTTCTGAAATGATATTTGGTGTAATTAGGTTTTTTGCATAGGTGATAAAATTTTCGTATGTCAGGCTGTCATTGTGATTCATGTTTGATACATAGTCGAGCATCATGTCGAATATACAAAAATCATTTAAGGTTGGTTTTCTTGTTTGGTAATTGAGTAACATACTGTCTTCTATTTTATGCTTCTTTGCTTCTTCTAAAAAATCATCTAATGTAGGAACATCACATGGTGAGATCTTTGGATGAGATCTTTTATTGCCAATTTTTGAAATAGCTATAAACTTATCTTTAGTTACTGCTTCACTTAACCTGGGTCTTTTCCAGTAGCACTCCGTAGACGTTGGGGAAGGTTCTTCGGTCCGCTTCACAAGCCACATCAAGAAACACAAGGCATGTTTGCAGCCACCTTGCGATGCAGCACAGTCATGACAGGAAACATCTATAACTGTGTCCTCTTTTTCTTGAATTTCTGCTGTAACCCGGTACATTTTGTTTCTGACACGCTGTTCTGGAGTGATGCGGCATTGCACGTAACATTTATCACCCTGGCGTCGGACTTCAACATATCCAACTGCACTTGAAACGTATGAAGTTCGAGACGATAAGGCAGCTTTTGCGCCTCGTATCCCAGCCAAATTATATTTATCGTCCGTTTGTATGAACTCTAACATCATGGCAGTATCAACCCATGGCAAGTTGGTACTACATGCTTGCACAAATCCATCTGAGGTCTTCATTTTTATGAGGTTCAATAAGTCCAAATACAAGTGCCAAAATTTCGTGTAAAGAAGCAGCGATATCAGTTTTTATTGCGATGTAAGCGTGAAAAGAAGCAGCAGTGTCCGTTATAAAAGCCAAGTCGTCAAGTATTTCAAGTGGAGCGAGAGTAATATCGTAAAATAAGAATAGTCGTTAACACCAAAATGTAAGAACTGACAATGTCATTTGAAAACTTTTGACAGAGTGTGACAACCGGATACATAAAAAAAATTATAGATTTAGTTTTGTCTTTGGTCTATTGTCTATGTACGTACTATCTACGTCACATTTCCGGTTTACAGTTTTTTGCGATTATCTTGGAAATTAACGGGTAAAAAAATAAAATAACTGCCTTGTTACATACGGGAAGCATATTTGCCGAAATGGTTTTCGATTTAGCCCACTTCATATAATTTGAAATGTTGTCAATTTACTGACATTCTAGTTCGGAGTTTATTTAAGCGCAATCATGCACATTACATGTTTTTTTTTTTGACCATCATTCTCCTTAGCAACACTGCCCAGCGTAATGACTTTTATTCAGAATAGGGCACACTATTCCATCACAATAATTATGTAAATAATACTGTCAATAACAGCATTTTTGGTAACCGACCTATGGAAGCGGAAAGGCTGACCTGAGGCAGTCAATTATTTATTTTGATTAAATTTAGTGATAAATAATCAGATTAACTTGAATGTACCTCGGGATTCAACAATCTTCGCGCAAAAAACTTTGACTGCGACAAAAAACAAGTAATTTCTAACCGGTGAATTGTTCTCCTTGAAAAACCTCAAAACGAGTGGAGGTTTGCATGCAGGCGTGAAGAGAGCGCCTTCGATAACCCAAGAAAAAAAAATTAACTTCCACAATAGTGAATTCTTGATTTGATGAACGGCCCTCCTAAACGGTGATAGTTCGCCACAGGGTGCTCGACCAAATGTCTTTATCCATGTTATATATGACCTTTATAGTATACCAAAATCACCAATAAAGTAGTATTTTTTTTAAGCTAAGGCAAAATTGTAACTAAAATGACGGACAAACAATACGGACAAATGATTTTACTATTATCTATTTCTTGCGTTAATGACATAAATTGTCAAGGCTCGTTATTCTCACCAAAGCGTTATCGAAATCTCAGCAATCGTCGTTCTCCTCACGCTTTATCATCATTCTTAACATGTTTTTACAACTATATTTTTAGACAAAACATGTTTTATGACACGTGCCTTTATTGCAAATCGTTATATTAACCTCTAATCTAGAGAACACGAGAACTTGAGTTGCAATAGCATGACGTTATCACGAACGTTTCTAACAAAATAAATAATTGTCAAATATTCACCCAGTATCATAAAATTACCTACTCTTGAACTCATCCCTGTTTAGCTTTAATTACATTCGATAATATTAATAAACAGACCACCCAGACATTTAAACACTTGTGTTTGCTTGTTCGGCAAAGCTTGACTAGCATCTGTTCCATATTCTTGAAATTTTAACAGAGAATTAGACCGAAGAATAAAACACTTCTCGAGTTCAAACATGGAGAGAATCGCTGGAAAGGTTACAGTTGCGAAGTTACTGTTCGGCACAAATTAGTAGTAAGGGACATTTTGAAAAAAAAAATAGCGTACGAGTTAAAATAATATCAACGAATTGTTTTCTTGTTGAAAAGGGCTAGCATTTATGAGTAAAGTCTTATTTAAATTCCCAATTTTACACAAAATATCATGAGCTACTTTAAAAAGCGGGTAAACGGGGCACTTAAAGATTGGTAACGTATAGGCTACTCTTCTGGTGTTGCAGATATTTGTGGGCGACGATGGCTGCTCGTTTGCCACGTATTACATAAAACAGTGATCTTTCTGATCGTATTGTGTAGCTACGACTAATATTGTAAGGCGATAGAAAGCGTGCATCCTTCCGACCACGCATGGACTCGACAGCATCTTTCTCCAACAGTCTGACAACCAAAGCACTCACAACTCGACCAGTATGTCCCCAACGATACTGTCTCGTGTCGAGTTAACCTGCACGGTGTGTCCCTTCGACCAGCCCTTCAGGCATGGACCGGACGACACCCTCTCTCGAACAACTCTAACCTGCACGGTGTGTCCCTTCGACCAGCCCTTCAGGCATGGACCGGACGACACCGTCTCTCGAACAACCCTTACCCGACGACTCCATCTAAATTCTGTTTATCTCACAGCCCTGCACTCGCTCGGTCAGTTAAGCTGTGCTAGCATGACATAATTTCGGTACAACATGAAACTAAGCAATATAAACGGAAGTTTTGCGCACAGTACTTGGGCATTTACTAAAAAAAAGCTTCCTTTAATAATCATATGTCCCACCTATCGTGTAGAAAAGTAACTGACTCACCGGGTGACATTCTCCAGGTATACCTCTACAATTGTTGTTCGAAAAGTTTCACCTCTTTCTTTCCTGGATAACCGCAAATCTAGCCAATAATAGTCAAAGTCCTCTCTGCAGTATGTGTGGGAACTGTTTACGCATCGCCGAAGAAATCATGCGCCGCTTTCTTCATTCAGCTAGCCGATGTCCGAGAATTCCATACCAATGACATTTACCCGCAATTCTAGCATTTGCCGTTTGAGATCGCTTAAAACCGGCTTGATTTTCTGAAACATTCAGTTATTTTAATTTTTATCAAAAACAAAGATGCAGAGGGTGCGAAAGTAGCCTGAAGCTGAGAAAATATATTTCTGTCATAAAATGTTTAATTTTTTGAAACAAGCTTTTACTGCCAACTGTACCCCCCTGTATACTCTCAAACTGCACGTCCAAACCGATCCAATGTACCCAAACACGCTGAATGTATCTTGTGTAATTTAGATTACTATACGGCTATCATACGAATCCCTCATCACATCAGCTTCACGTTATAATAATATTGTATTGTCATCTAATTTAAATATCCTAGCAAATTTTCAGCTCAATCGGAAACCGCAAAGTAGGTCAAATTTAACTTGCGAGACTTGATCACAGACACGCAGATACACAGACACCGGGACAGGTGAAACTAAGTAAATAAAAGCTTGTAAATAAATAATGATACGGCTGTGCATTGTTCGACTTGGCAGGGGCACTGCCGTGCCTTCAGATTCCGATTAAACACCTCGCGTCTAATCTGAAAAAAAAACGAAACATGAAGTTGTAACCAGCTAAGCTTCCGCAGTATTGGCATGCACGTTTGAACTCGGTGCCTCAACCCGTAATTTTATCGTAATCTGATACAAACGAACTTCTATACACTTCCTGTGGCATTTTTAGTCTGAAATGCAATCATATTCCACAAGCGTAGACCATCCTGAAGTGGTTTATTTCGTTTCGAGTTTTGACACATGCTTAGGCAATAAAATCCTCTATATCTATCTGCAACGTCGGGGTAATTGTAATAGCCGTGCTGCATACGACTGGTCGCTAGTTCTTGCCGCTGGTGGTATTGCCGTTACCAGCGCACGGGCGTTGCGTTTCCATGATAATCAACAACGATATTGACACTATTTTCATGGGGCGTAGATTTGTTCACCACTTCTGATGAAGGCGGGTCACCGCCGACGTCAGGGTTAGCCATAGCTTCGTGAGGATTTGGCAGCCGAGAAACAGGAACAGAGGCAATTCGTCGCTTGGATTCGTGGTGCGTTTCCGTTGACGTACGAAAAAGTCATCCGTAAAACAGCAAACCAACGATACGACGCTTTGCCAGAATGACAGCTTGTCAATCTCGTTCCAAAATAGCATCAAAGAGGCGCAATGCGCCGTCAAATATATGCACGACATTTAATATATGGATAGGACAATTAGGGCACACGTTCCATCCTCATTTCTATAAACATTATCAGATAATAAATTTTAGTTTATATTATGTCTGAGAAAAGGCTCTAGAAAGAAGCTCTTAGAAAAATTAGACCTGCTGAAATAAGGCTTTAATTTCTTTATAGAACTGAATACTTAATTGAGAAATTTGAATATTCTAAATGATTAACAAGTTAAAAAGTCGACCTAACCTCGGGATGAAGGTAAAAGTCACGGTGAGTAAGCCTTTCAGACATGCAAATCGCTCAGTTAACGTGGGCGGGAAATCTCTCGCTGCCTATGAACAATCGCGAGACACCCACTGATTTAAGTAAAGATTTAACAAGGTAACATTAGGTAGTACAAGTCATACTCAAAATAACTTTTGAACCACCGCTGCAAAAAGAGAGGTGTGTTACGTTTGACGTCTACATGTGTGTAATTTTCAGGTGTAGAAAACTCTACGACTCTACGAGCTAACGCCAAAACCTAAACTTTATTCTAGTTGTATAATAATATCTTATTATGATATGATGTAAGTTTGCAACATCAGTAAAATAATACTCGTAAACAAAGCCATGCTTGTTATTATCACTTTGATCTGTGTTGGTATGTTTACGAGTTTCTTTTTGGTGGAGTTACCTTTCCATTGTTTGGTTTCCTCCTATTATACTTTTCTTATTCTTCGCAAATCGTGTATACATGTGAATCTCTGGCCTATATTTTACCTATACCCAAAAAGGTAAATCGATTCTTTGCTCCGTCGTTGCGTACAAGATTGGTCACAAACTAAAAAAGCACTTTCACATTTATGAGTTAGGATATATAGTAAATATAAATATCTAAATATATCCTGAGCCTGGGGGACTTTTCTTAATACATAATATGCATATCTTTATGCGCCCGGTGAACATAATGTAACGGTTAATACATAATTCCAGATAAGAGTGCTTATTATTTTCCTGGAGATAAACCAAACCAGCCTGCTATTTATATCGGTTAAATTAAAAGTAAATAAACTCATAAAATAAAAAGTACGGAAGCCGAATTTCACGGTCGCAAGTCTAGGTCATGGAATATTTGCCGTAATATTCACGAGACCTTTCTATAATTGACGACCGGTTGGTTACTTCATTATTTTCAAGAAAGTTAAAGAGTTATGCAAATTGCATCGTTTGAACGTTGGTTAATTCGTTTACTTTGTTTCACAGTAAGTACCCATTCAGAATATAAGTTTCTAACAAATCTCCTAAATGTTTTGAAGTACATATATGTATATGAGCGTCCACATTTTAAAGTCACCATTGAAAGTGTGGTTATGCTATAAGTACGATCAGTACTTAATTAATATCGTTACCAAAATATAATTCGAATGTAGGGCTTACAATTTATAATAACTACAAGCCACCTTTTTCATCAATAACATCTGGCAAGTTCATTTTTTACCCCATTCCAGTGGTTAAATAGAGCTGGCTTTATAAATAAATATGGTTGAATTTATGTTTAAGTACCTAAAAAGCGCGTCTACATTTCGCGATAACAATGCAATGCAGGCGTATCTCAAATGGTCGATCAATAAACGAACCTCTATCCATTTCGATCCGAAGTGACACGATCTGCCGCCGAACATCGACGAAGAGCCACAGCACCGTGGCGGCGGAGACGACGCACACGCAGAGAGCTAGGGCGGCAGCGAGGCGGACGAAGGGGCGCGAGCGGCGGCGACGCGAGGCCCTCCGGCCCCAGGGCTCGCCTTCGTCGCTGGAGGCCGACAGGAGTCTCCCTCCTCTTGCACCCCCGCCCCCCACTAGCGCATCCAGCTCCCGCCTTTTGCGCATCTTCTTGCCTACGCGCAGCGGCACTGCCGCATGAACCGCGCTCTCCATGTCTCAAGATCGCTACCGCAAACGCATTCGCTCACTCACACTTGTCACTTATCTCAACACGCGTGTACGCGAGTCGGCGCTCGAAAGGCGAATGATAGCGTTGGGAATTAATCACCTCTCGATTGAGAATCTAAGTGGAAGTGTTTAAGCTTGTCAAGTTGAACAAATTAATCTAAAAGGTCGTAAGGTTTCAGATGCTTGGCGTATTTCGGTTTCCGTCAATGGTTTGTCAAAAGAGTCTAAAGATCGACGTACATTCTAAGATTTGAAAAAAATATAGGTAAAACTCTAAAAAGCAGACATAGGTGCTACTTTTGTAAACAGTATGGCTTTTTCGCGGCGCACACAAATATTGCAATATTTGCTAAGAAATGATCGATTTTCCGAACAAACAGAAAATGAACTTAAATAGCAATCTTATCATACAAATGGTTATTTCCTCAATTCGATCTTGCGTGTTTACTAAGTGTATAATAAAATTATTGCAATTTACTGTATATGGAAGAGCTATACAAAAGTAGGTGGACGAGAATAATCTAATTGCGCGGAAACGAGACCCGATCTACGTGACCGCGTTAGGTGTTTACCGGGAGCTCGTTAAGGTCGCCACCGAAGGGTCTACGTGACTACTGCTCTATGATTAATGATACAACCTTAAAATACAAGTAACTATAATCTATTATATATTCATAAAAATATTTATACGGTTTGTCATCAAAATATATATCTAGATCTAGATATATAGATAGATAAATATATATCTAGTAAAGCATTTCAATGTATATGTATACTAGCGACCCGCCCCGGCTTAGCACGGTGTTTCTCTATTATATTATGCATGTATTATACATATAAACCTTCCTCTTCAATCATTCTATCTATTAAAAGAACCGCATCAAAATCCGTTGCGTAGTTTTAAAGATTTAAGCATACATAGGGACATAGGGACAGAGAAAGAGACTTTGTTTTATACTATGTAGTGATGATGGATGTATACGGACTGACACAGTGATACAAAGAGACAGGGGAAAAGTGCAAGTAGGTATTCTTAAAATAGTCACGAAGAAAAAGGATTAATTGGACAGAATCGAAGTCAAATGAAGAGGTTTCGTGTAAGGTGTGGGTGGGGGAGCAGATTTTTATTTAGCAGCCTAAGAGGTCCCACTGCTGGGCAAAGGCCTTCACTCCTTTTCCCACAGGGGGAGCAGATAGTTTCTTAAAAAAAACAGTAGCTGGTAAGGTAGGCTTAATAACAAATAAATAAAAAATTGAAAATTTTTGATCGCATTTTGTGGATTGGCAGTGAAAAACTTGGGCTATTTTGGTAGAATGAAGGACATCTTTACTACATAAATATCAGGAGGTCAAATGTTGACAGGAATAAGAGAAGACAGTAGGAATCAGGTAGGTATTCGTCTAACGAGTGTTTCTTATTTAAATGTCTGCGACTCAGAGTTTAAAAACGTTCATTATCAATGCATTCATCTAAATTTATCACATTTTTTTATCACCCGGTGTTCATGTGCCTAATGTTACGCAAATTATCATCATACCTTGCTGGAAAATAACTGTAAGTAGTTAGTTACCAAAGAAATGGACAGGGGTAATTATTATATCTTGGAAATGGAGCGGGCAATATGCAAACTATTCTATATGTAATAGGTGACTATTCTATGTATATTGATTGAGGTCATTTACTCGTTGACAATGAAACCTCTTGGCGTGCCCTTGATCTTGCTGGACTGCGTACAAACATACCAAAGCAAATGTAAATCGTTAGACGTCTTGCAGACTCAATTTGTATATTTAAACCTGAAGGCCGTGTTGTTTGGTGAACTGATCTGTTTATTAGTTTACATTACGCCAAAGTAAGACCATTCCGTGATTTTTAACTGAGCAAGGTGACCCGATCTTTCCTTGGTGTGAGGAATGATGCATGTTTTTAGGGTTTCGTATCTCAAAAGGAAAAAACCCTTATAAGATTACTTTGTTGTCCGTCTGTCAAGACCCTTCATCTCGGGAACGCGGGTATCGAGTTGAAATAAATCCATATACTCAAGTCTATGGGCCCTTGAAGTTGAGAAACAATCAAACTTCTAAGTTAACGTGAAAAAAAGGTACGGCCGTTTATGCCGCAAAAAACGTAAATTTCGACACTCTCAAGGAAACCAAAATTCACATGGTACTTTCCGTTGACCTAGAACTATGAAATTTGGCAAGTAATACCGCCTTATAGGACAAGTATAGGGAAACATTTTAAAACTATACATTTTTAATAAAAACATAAAAAAATATTTTACTAAGAGAATCAACATTTATAGGGTACTTTATTATATGTAGGTACACCTACAAATTTGTACGGAACCCTCGGTGGGCGAGTCCGACTCGCACTTGTCCGGTTTTTGTTAACTAGAGGAGACCTGTGTCTAGTAATACGACCTAAGAGATTGTTGATGATGTGATAAGAAACGTGTCTAAGACGGTTACATTAGTATGGTTTCTATAACCTCGTACTTGTTGATCTTCCTTTATATTACAATAGCGAATGAGAACATCATGGGATCTGTGAAATTTACTAGTTACATTTACATCCACTTCCTGAACTGTTCAATAAGGGCTACCGTTTTTGTGCTCACCAGTTGGCGCAACTGTCGAATAGAGTTCTGAAGTATAGTTGTCAGTTAGTTATTAGTGAAAAATGGACGACAAATGTCTGGAAAAGTTACTCACGGTGGAAGATGGAATTAAGTAAACAAACGGAAGAATTAACTAGAAGTATAACCGAAAAAAAAATGTTAACCAGACTCTAGTTACCACGCTTGAAGAAAAAATACAACCCATTATCCAAGATAACCAACCTTTGAAAAAAGAGGTAGTATGTTCTCAAAACAAAAGTTTACAACTTAGAAAAAGGAGCAAGAAGAAATAATTTCATATTGCATGGTATAAAAGAGGCCGAACGTAACTACACGCAACTAATGGGCCTGGTCCTAGACACCCTAAATGTAGTTAGCGAAAACTCTAGCATGGAAAAATGGGATAAGTGGGAGATAAGCAGTGCTCAAAGACTTGGGAATAAGAGTGACATTAAAATCAGACCGATCCTCATTACAACAACCTTAACATGGAGAGAGATCGAGCTCCTGAAAAACAACAAAATATTTCGTAGCGGCACCTGAGCAACTGATGACTTCCCGAAGGACATACTCGTATTATAAAAAAGAAAGGACCTCAAACAAGAACGGAAGGAAGCTATCAATAATGGCAATATCACGATAATACGGTATGACAAATGACAAACTTATAATAAAAGACAAACCCACAGAAAAAAGGAAACGCTTACCGTCAAGCCCGCTTACCAATGACTCAAACGCTACCACCGAGCAAACTGATACTCCGAACAAAATCAACAATGTGAATGCCTTTGAATACATGAGGCAAAGGTCGACTAACACGTCGAATGAGGCATAGCAACTAATGCAAACCACAACAAAAAACATAATTTTTCGTAATACCTACAGTTGGTTTGGGGGTCGCGTCATGACAACTAAGTGATTTGTAATAAATATAGAAATTTGAGGATGGCTTTAAGAAGATAAATAAGCTGGTGCCGAATGTGCCAACGAGGAAACAAAGTATGTGGCGTAATAGGTTTGTGTGTGTAAGTAAACATTGCAAAGATTCCAACAAGCAGTAAGGAATTAATTGAGATAGTTACGAAGGAGCAGAGAACGGCAACCTACATTAAGATAATTGCTTCAACCGACGCGATTTCTTGGCGCGTCGAGACTAGACCTTTACACATACATACTTAAATAATAAATTTAAGCAGTATAACTTTTAGGACACACCGGCGAAGATCTGTACCAGCTAGACTATACTTAGGTACTTGTATTAAAAAAAAAAATATATGGCACATCTGGCCATGGCCATAAAGTGCTTTCTAGCCAAGTGTAGACATAAAATGATGTACACAACACGGGAGGTAATAAAGAAAGCCCTCGATCGCATATTTACGTCCTTCGCTTGCAGCTCGGGCCGCAAACATCTACGATCTCGGTCTTTCTTTGTTTTACAACCCTAGTTGTGTAATGCACTATAGTGGAATCAGCGTTACAAACCCCTGCTTGACCTAAAGTGAATTGCAGCCATTGCAGAAATTTTACTTTTGTTTGCAGCATACTGTACAAAAAAATGATGTAATTTATATTGCACTAAACTTAAGAAAATAAAAAGTAAAGGTGAATACAAACATTGTTTTTCAAATGCAGTTAATTATTGTGAAGTAATTCCATTACAAAGTCGTATCGTTATCAAATAATGCGGACTATCGTATAAATAACTTCATTCAGATTAAAAAATAATAATTTGTGTAATAAACTGAATAAGGCTAGACAAAAAAATATTCAATAGTACCAATAAGGTACCTATATACAGCACTGTTGTAAATAAACATTATCTAGTAAATAAGCGTGTTGTTGAAACTAGAAGATGCATACAACTCTTCAGACTAAGAGTGGTAGCATTATCGACCATCGGACTGGTGAATGAACACGCGCCTGCGCGGGGCTGCGACACTACTAGGGACGAACTACGATACATATGCGTTTGATGCAAGCGATAGTAGCCTTACTGCGGGGTACGTAACCGCTATGACGTCTGTCGTATTTACGTGGCGCTGCGCTCTATGCAAGGATAAAGGGTGAGAAACAAACATTGCGTTAACTTTCAATGGAGAGCTAGGTTTTTTTTTCAACTAAATATAACTTAGAGGCAGGTTTTTCCCTAATGTAACATGGTCAGCAATACCAAACAAGTATATAATCAATAAAATGTGAGCTATGTTTCTAGATAAGAATGGGTATCATTAACGGTTTCATTATCTAAAAGCCACGTTTCAATTATAGTCGAAGATAGCAGGAATCCATTCCGTTATATGCTTTAATAACGCACTAATTGCATCGCTTGATTTGATGGAGTTTGTATAGATTATTTTTGCGATAACAATGCAGTCATCGCACAAGATTACGCACTCTCAACGGAAACCGATACGCCACAAGCACTAAACCTCGTCACACACAGAACCACTAATATCACTAAAACCAAAAAAAAGAGACTAAAGTTAGCCAGAACCCAACATTCCAAGGAGACAATATTTTATACGCTCTTGAATATCAAAGAAAACCGTCGTTTTATTCATGGAGTGTATTTTTCATTGAATGGGACTATCTGGGTTTGTTTGAAATTATTGTTTCTCAGTGACTACCTTCACTAGGGATGTTTTTGTACGGAGAAGAGGAACGCGGTATTCCCCATGGAAGTTGGGGAGCGAACTAGCCGTGACGTCACGCAGGCGCGTCGCGCGTGCGTACTCCGCCCGCCCGTCGGAAATAGAGCGGCTGGATAAGACATCGCCAAATCACCTGACCGTTCACACGTTATAATAATATATCAGTCTGCTACTGGATATAGGCCTAAGTAACTATAACATTCAAATAGATATGATTTTCTAGAGTAGATATCGATACCTTTGGACTCAAAGGGCGTAAACGCCATTAGCACCTACGGCGTTTACGCCCTTTGACTCTAAAGGTATCGATATGGAACCTGGCAACATATGATGGGAAACCTATCACGTTCGTTTCTTTAGCTGATCAAACCAAATCAATTTTTACTTAACATCGTTTGGTATGGTTACGTGCGATATAAGAAATGTCCTTAGATAAACTTATCGTTGGGTAAGTCGCAGTAAAGATTAGTTTTCTCTTAAGGGTACTGAGGTAAGGTACAATTTTTTTTTAAAGCGGCAAGCTAGATTTGTGTCCGATGAACGTCAGTATACTGGTACCCATTAACCAGAGGATTGTAATGTAAACCAGAGGATTGTAATGTGTAAGTACACGCCATTTCAAAGCGACGCTTGAATGGTAACGTATGACTGTGCCATTTCTAATCATGTATCATAACTCTCCTTGTTGCTTCGCGTAGTCGGGTAAAAAGAGGCCCCCGATGGCATTAACTATATTGAAAATAAATAAAATAAATGGTAAACTATTTTGTCTAATTGGACACTTGTTTCATGAGTGATAGAGCAACATCGGTATATTTTTCTCAAAAATTGCACAATAAACGTGTCACTTCTTATTTTCCTATGTCTTATGTTATGCACGTAATCTGTGTATTAGTACGCGTGATTAGAGGCTCAATTTGTAGTAAGTAGCACCTAGTTAACTTTAATTTATTTTAACGACAATGTCTAGGTACTGCGTTCTAATTTAGGGTGTGAATTAAATTAATTCCTTTTAGTACGCGAGGTGACACGAATTATCCTTACTATGCGTGGGATCATAGGTATATGTTACCGTATTTAAAAAGAGGGGCAATCTACGCAAAATAAGGCACAGAGGGGATTCTGTCTGCACTTAAATCTTTTATTTAAGCTTCAGACGATTTAAAATGCTTTGGATCGGGGCTATGAGAAAATACGCGGTTTTAGCTTGAATTATGGAAATAGAGTGATGTTTGAAACAACATTTCTTAATGAAAAATACACAACACGTCAACTGGATGCTATCAAACCGCAACATTGATGTTTTTCAACGCTAACGTCGAAAAAACATCGAGTTCCGACTCGAATCATAGCGAAAGTAGACGTAGGTTATTTTTCTACACTACACACTACAATTTTAGAAAAAATAGCCTAGGTATATAATCGAGACACTGTGAGCATTTTAAACGTTTAAGGCCCCTTAACAGTGTCTGAAAGTTTAGTTTAGTCTAGTTTTTGTACAGACCATTTCCGCCACTTTTTACGTACTTCGTTTCTTGACCTATTTTGACATATTCGACCTGTGGTGGTAAACCATTACAGACTGCATACAAGTTTCGCGGATAATACTCCCGGAACCCCATCAACCATGTGTAGTATTTATTGAATTTATTGCAAAAACCAATGTATTAGAGCTTAATCCTAGGTACAGGTTTTCTGGTAGGGTGTAGCAATTTACATGCATTTATTAATTACTTATTACACTAAAATTAATTCCGAGTATTCGGAACTCACGCGCGGGCTGTTATTTACTTTGTCAGTAAACTAGAATACCTACATAGCTACTTATAACATCACCTATTATACTACTAGTGGACTCTCTCGCGACCTCGTTCGCAGAAGTGAAATAAGTTAAATGTACACTTTATGCTTCGGATTAGATGGATAAAAATTATCCTATGTGTTAAACGGGGCCACAGTCTACCTTAAGGCCAAATTTCATGAAAATCGGCCCGGTGGTTTTTACGTGATGCGCGAACAAACAAATACACGAATTTCAAGAACGATTTATTTACGTTTTATTATTTATTTTTAACACTCCCCAGTTACTTTTTTGCAAAAACCTTTAATGTACAAGCACATCTTTCTACGATTTTATTACCTAGATAGATTAAATGCCGTATTAAAACTGGAGCGTTACATAAAACATTCCAAGTGCCTAGTTAATACTACGCAGTAGATATTCTGCGCCTATAATTGCTGAAACACCTACATACCTATCAGGCATGGATCGGAAATCTATACGATCATATTTGTTCTACTTAGTTATAACGTTTTCACAACTTTTACAATTATAACTTTCGGAGCAATTCCCAATACGCTTCAACATCATCGGCCGAAAGACGTCCACTACAGGGCATAGGCCTCTCCCAAAGAACATTAGCAAAGAGAAGTTCTATGCTCCAAATTTCGTTGACATATATACCGAATAGAATAGGTTTCAAGTAAGTACTTAATAATACATTTTTGTAGGTGTATGGCCAAAGACAGACAGACGAAGGCATGAAAAATCGGGCATGACGGTACTATAAGAGAGGTGACTCCGAGGTCACTCCTAGAAGTCGTCGGTTACATCAAGGGTCTGCTAGATTGTGGGAGGGTTGGGTTGGCAAGAGTAATTTTGCCTTCAAGTCGTCACGCAAAATCGTCGTATTCCGGAAAACTAGCCCGCGTAAACTTACTATAAGAGTTCCATTTTTGTTATATTGGCTGAGGAACCCCAAACAGGCCGTTTGTTTGATTCGTCCATACTTTACTACTAATGCATCCATATAAATTAATATAACCCAGTATATAATTTTTGATGTAATATAACATTACACTTGTCTACTGTAATAAATAACAAGTAACAAACACAAAGCAATCAAAAGTTTGACGTCAAGCCGGAGGGTTAATAGCAGACATTTCGCGTACAGAATTGCTGCCTCAGTTACAAGGGAGGCACTTAAGTGACGTGTAGGCGGGGCTGGACGAGCCATGAGAGCCGTACAGATGTTTAGTACAATGCGGTACACAATGCTACTGGGAAGTATGTATAGCTACAACTGCTACAACATTCACCCTAGGGTTTGCTGTTATAATAGTAATGTTGAGACAAAGAGGGATAAGATAAGTCCCTTTATTTATTTGCTTAAAATATAACAATCAAATTATATGCATAAAATACATTTGAATTCGATCTCACCTGGTGTTATGTGACAAATTGGTTAAAAATCTTTCTTTAGTACCTTTTTTAGATGAGTGTAGTGAAGGTTATAAATAGGCCTCCAGAGAAGCCTCATACTAGTCCAAGTTGCGAGCTGACGCGCCAAAGGACGAATCCCGACATGATGGTCTGACACCATAAAGAATTGTGGTACCATGTCACAGTACAATACAGTAATTTTTATTCCTACAAAAGGTACATCGCGCGCTTGAATGTGTGCGCGCCGTGTACGAACACACTACAAGCAAAGATTTAAGAATGCGCACGAATGAACACATACACGCGATCCTGTGTAAATACGTGTCGCGCGCTCCTAAATGTCTGAAGTTGGACTACTTGTTTGTTTTTATACTTTGACCATGTGTAGTGCAGCCCATATAGCCCTAGACTTCTAATTTAATCATTCTTCAATCTAAGCGTCTGGATTTTGAACAGCTGCTCAACTAGATGATGTGACTACTGATAGTCACTATATCTCTCTCTTTGTCACCGCAGATACACAGCAAGGATTAAGAGCCATGGGCAAGTCATACAGTGCGAGTTTTCAGACATCTTATTAGCTAGCATCCCTCTCTTCTTCCCCCTCCCTCTCCCTCTGCTAGCATCCGTCTAGGAATGTATTATTCTGTTTGTACAGAATACTTCTGTCCTATGACTAAAACTAGACTATAGTTGTATATATGTAGACTATATATAGTTGTATAGAGGTTAGTCTAGTTTTAGATATCGGATGGCAGAATATTATATGTTACTATTCTATTACAATACAAACAATTTACTCTTTTCAATAGACTGCATCAGCTATAGTATTGGAAAGACAGAGATAATTTAGTACCAACCATGATCAACAGTAGCTTTCATTGTAGACACCTGATCGTAGAGAGCAGCACTGATCCATGTGAGTATTAGCAGCCAACCAACCAAAGTGCCACGGACTGCCCAACGGAGAGCGCATCGCACTTCTGCTCCTATGTTAGGCTCAGTTGCTTTTGGAGGGCCTCTGCTTCGTTCCCGTCTACAAGTAAAGATGTAAATGATAATATTTTATTTTACACAAAGTCGTATACATATATGTATAATTTCAAGGTATTTTCAAGTGAATAGTGCTAACAGAACTGATAACAATCATGTTATATATATAATACTTCCATCACAAGGAACTAAAAAAATTATCAAAAAGTAGTTTGTTTTTATTGTTTTTACTTCATTTGGACAATTCATTATAACAGTTTAAAAACTCATTCATTTATCTTGTCATGTTGATTTTTACTTTGTTAGATATTACTATTGTTAACTTGTAAACCAGTGAACCAATAATTTTTATTCATGTGGTGGTAGATGGAGGTAGTATTAGAATTCTGTAATAGTAGTCTGTTGCGGAGTGGGTATATCATCATTATTTTTACTTCTAGCATACATATTACATAATAATTATTAATCATAACTAAGGCAGGAAGTGGAATAATAGTGATAAATGTTAGGAACTTATTTTGTTACAGCACAAAAGTTATTGTATCTATCTATATATCCCATCTAGTTCATTCCGTCTTTTGAAGTTACTTGAACACTTCACTATTTGAATTGTCATCCTAGTCTAAAAGACAACTTTTTACTGTGGAAGCTCTTAGTAAAAAAAGTCACCTTGTAGTCTAGGACTACAGTGTACCCACTGCAGCGGGTAACCGTGACAATCTTAGAGTTATATGAATGAGTAGACTGGCTAATGATTTTGGAGAAAAAAACTTAAAATTATTAAGAGTAAAGTTGATTGCTTTGTGTGTACAACTCATCCTCTCTCCTCTCTTCTGCCCACAGGAAGCCACGGAAGTAACGGAAGAAAATGAGGCCATATCTAGTAAATGTAAGAAAAAGTTACCTGGTGATTTTCTTTTTCCTACTAGGAATTATTTCTAGCTGTAAGTCTTCTGATTCTTCGTCGCTTGAGAGGTCCAGAAGGCGAAAGTTTTCCTTATTAACTTTGGATGGTAGTGACATTTTTGTACTTGGTTCAAATACAACATGCTATCCACAACTTTCCTTTTCAGAGTTTCAGAGGCTCCACAATCCGTACTTTGGGCGCCTGAAAATTGTTTACAACTATTTGGCAGAAAACTATTTATTACATGTCTGAATTAAAAATCTGAAAAAGTCAGACGTAGGAAACATTGCATGTTCGCACACGTATTGTTTTCCAAAATAAGTAAGATTATAAACAAGAAGGAAAAAATACAACCCCAAAATAAAATCATAACATAGTATCGTAATTGACTGACTTGACAATCTTGACATGACAGACCAATGACAGAATAGCTAGACAGGACAGGACAGTTTTCATTCGTTCTTTTAGGTGTTGCCATTGAATAAATTGCTGTATACTGTTTGAGCCCTATTTAAAATTGCCGTGTTTTGAAACTACTTTAATAAGTTTTATATAAAAAAAATGATAATGTCAATTTGACATTGACATTTAATTTTCGGTGATTTCAGATCGGCTACATTGTTTTCTGGGTCCTAATCCTTCTATTCTCTATCTTTAATTATAATCCTCAATGGTAACTTAAAACTATAGCAAAGTACCAAACATGAAAGAAAAATGGAATTACATTTTGTACCTGCTTTGGTTTTCTTATTTAATAATGTCGGCCGTGCTTATGTTCGGCCAGGGTTTTCTTTTATCCCGCAAGACACTGAGCGATGTGACTGAATGTGTGCCTTTGAGCGACATCGGGTGTGACGGGCTGGAGACGAACTCTAGCAAAGTTTTGTGCACCGAAGATGAGAAGATTCGTCGTATTTTGTCTAATCCTGGTGCGCCGATAGTGTGCGCGGGGAGTAGGAACAGGGTTATGTTTGTGTTGGTGGATGCGCTGCGGTACGACTTTACGGAGTATGACGAGGGTCTGACTAAGCCGCTGCCGTACCAAAACCGGCTGCCCGTGATTCAGAAGACACTGAAACGCTGGCCAGAGCGAGCACGCCTCTTCCGGTTCATGGCGGATCCGCCCACGACTACGCTGCAGCGTATTAAGGCGCTCGTCACAGGCTCTTTGCCTACCTTCATAGATGTTAGTTCTAATTTTGCTGCAGTGGAGTTACAAGAAGACAATACTATAGATCAGGTAATAATTGACTAAGGGATTCTGGGTTTTTGTCATAAAAAATAGAAGGGTATTGCTGTAGCACACTGGTCTGCCAACACCATAAACATAATATTTTATTTCACAGCTGTTTAGAGCGGGAGGCAAGGCTGTGCTCCTGGGCGATGATACTTGGGCTCGGATCATTCCGGGCAGATGGATGAGGTCTCATGCCCTCTACTCATTCCACACCTGGGATTTGGATACTGTTGACTTAGGTGCTGTATAAGAAACTTATAGTCAGTTGTTCCCATACTAAATATCAATACCTTTAGACTCAAAGGGTGTAAACGCCATAGGTTCTATTGGTGTTTACGCCCTTTGAGTCTAAAGATATCAATATCGTCATTACTTAAAAAAAACATGTATGTATTTATACTGACTCCAGGTAAAAATGCAGTAAGTGTATATGAAGTTTGTATGTAACTTTTGACATTTTTCTCTACAATGTTTTCAAATACGAGTTTTTTTCAAAGTAGTGACAATATTTCTAATTGAATTTGGTCTGAGTTTGTAATATTTCCATTGCAGAAGTTGACTCTAAAATATATGATGAGGCCCAAAAATCTGACTGGGATCTACTCCTCGCTCACTACTTGGGTGTGGATCATGCCGGCCACAGATATGGACCTAACCATCCAGAGATGACTAGAAAACTTGTGGAGACCAATGCCAGATTAGAAAAACTTATAGATATGCTGCCTAAAGATGTGTTACTTTATGTAATTGGTGACCATGGCATGACTGAGACAGGTATTAGAATGTTTATACTAAATTAGATAAGATAAACTTTTATGATCTTGATATGATATTTACCCATATTCCCTAAGTTGTATGTTTTATTTTCAATGTTTTACTATTTTATTATATTTGGCTTTATTTAGAATTATAAATATATCATTCCCTTACTGCAGAATCCGCTTAAGTACATTATTTTGTTAAAATGAATTAATGATACTGTTACAATGTATTTTTCAAAGTCTACATGCAGTTGATTTTTAGATACAATACCTACCTGAATTATTCATCCCCATTCCTGAATTAAAATTAAGGCACGAAACACAAATCTTGTTTCATCCGCATGCCCAGAGCGCGGCAAGCGCGTGTCAGGCGCTCGGCCGAGCAGCCGCGGATCCGCCGCGCCCTGGGCGCGTCTACGAATTAAGATTTTGTTTGAGCGACCTATTATTTTTACAATATTCAACAACCAAAAGCTACTAATTATGGCAAATTACTAGATGCAGTCTTATTCAGTGATACATTGATATCTAAATAAAAACACAAAGGTTCACAACATATATTTAGATTAGATATTAGATATTTTTTCCAATTAACATTTTGATTTTAATTTTTTATTGTAATTTATTTTGTAATTAGGTCATTTTATTTTGACGATCTTTTTGTGAATTCATTTTAGGTTTAATATCTAAAACACTATGTAATTTCCAATAAGAAATAAATGAATCTAATCTAATCATTCAGTATACAGCAAACTTCACTAGTTCTTTTAGCAAATAAATCTTGAAATGATTTTAGCGTAGCGGTTTTTGTAGTAAGGGAACAAATCTATCATTAAAGTAGTACAAAGAAATATATGAACACAAGTTTTTTTACATTTTTTTAGACTCACATGAATGGAAAGGTTCGTATTCTGCATAATGTTTGCTATTCTAAAACGAATTGTGTTTGTTATGCTACAGATAACATTGTTAATTTTGAGTGTGTGAATCTAAAACATTACAAAAGGCCGATTTTATTACATGCATTGTATATACACATACATGTTATTGAGTTTAATTATGCTAATATATCTATCTATCCCTTGTTAAATTATTTTCGCTTTCACGTCTTTAATTCTTTTACAGCAAATAGGGAATAAGACCACATATATTCATGTCTTATTATTTTAATAAGTAATAACTAATTACAAATTTTCCACTGGGATCATTTAATCGCATGCATATACTTGAAGGTCCACTTTGCTGCTCGTCCATAGGGACGAATTTTAATTGTACCTTTATAGCAGTAGTCTATTGCCAAAGCTTTATTGACATCTATATTGGTGCTTTCTGAGAACGATATAAATATCTTTTACCAGGAGATCATGGAGGAGAAAGCAAAGCCGAGCGCACAGCGGCATTCTTCGCTTACCGTGGAGCAGGGCTGTCCAACATCGACCTGCATCCTCCAGGCAGTGAGGTGCAGCAAACTGACTTCACGCCCACAGTCAGCGCGGCGCTCGGTCGTCCACCGCCCGCACCATCACTAGGGAACCTGCAGTTCTCGGTGTTGCCTGAAACCACGGTGCCTGTGATGCTGTTGCAATTGAATAATGTTTTAAAACAGGTAAATGCGTACTTAAGTTAGTTTTTTTATGTGTCAAAACTATTAGTACTCTAGCGTCCCCCGCGGCTTTGCCTGTGTTTTCTTTTTATTTTTATCTATTTTTTTTATTTATTTATTTTTATTTTTTTTAATCCAGAACTTGGTGTACTCGCATGCCATCTCAGTCCATTCAGTTGTTTCCGCGTTATTTTCTTCAACATTCAAATTTCGAAACATCCTCACAAACTCACATTTATAAGATTCATTGGATAATTAGGAAGTTTACAAGTGAAAAGAAATGTGTCACGAATTCCCACAAAGGTCATAAAATAGTATGCCTCATATTGACACCTATAGGTACCTCCTGCTTACGATTCTGCTAACATAGACGTCGTTAATATTTTAAAAATAAGTGCAATGTTGGTTTTGCCCATGCATTTTCAACCACGAACGCGAAAAGACGCATGTGAATGTCTGTGGTAGGACTGGTAGGTATCTCACGCGTAGATATATTTAAAAGATGAGCCATTTTAATCATCTACTTGTGGAATAAATATTTGAATTGAATATATTTCTTTACAGATATCACAGTATTTAATAAGGTACGGCGAGGAATCCCAGCAAGTGCCTCTGGACAGGCTGGCTCTGTTGATAAACGAAACGAGGGAGCAGATGGGCAGAGCCGCGGACGTGGAGACTGTCGACCAGCTCAATGTTTACGTCACTGATGTCAAGTAAAATTCTTTTTTGCAAAATGTTCTTTAATGTTTCGTGGCAGTGAATACATTGCCAAATTTACGCGGTTATAGTTCTGTGTATGGTTTTACGTTCAGACATATTCGGGTGTCGTGGTAAACCAAGCAAAGTTAAAAATAATGATTTTTACATTTAAAAATTACGTCACGTTCTTGCCAATTATCCGCTCGAGTTTTATTCGGCTGTATGCTAGAACATGGCGTAAATTTCGGTATACGTTTCGGATAACGTAATAAACATAAGCGTAATCACACCGAATTATAGCTGCATTATTTCGGCATAATGTGACATGACATGACCCTTATTTTAAAAGTGTGCAAAATTATGATTCACTTTATCTTTTCCAGGGCATTGGTGAACAACACGCGCAGCGTATTCCGCGAAGTATGGGTGGAATTCGACTCACTCTCAATGCTGCGAGCCCTGCTACTATTTATTCTGGCCATATTTCTCAACTGGCTAATCACTGAGGGTCTCCCGATGGACCGCGTCCCTTTAATATTTGCGAGTTCTTTCGTCCCGACAGGATACATCTCGATGGCCGTTTGCATTTGCCTGTGCTATACCGGATTTTATTTTCAATTGATCGATGATGTTTTGCACGCGATCATTTTATCGACTGGGTTAGTTTCCGGCGCTCTGACCGCCGCTCTAGTCATAATGCACTGGGACGGAATATCCACGAGATGGTACGAGGGTCGGTCGACGTTCTACGAGAGATTCGCTAGAGGCGCACTCATGGCCTCCGCTGTGGTCCTAGTATCTAACAGTTACATAATAGAAGAAGGAGCCGGTCTATCCTTTCTGGCTTTGACGATTTTGGGTTTGATGGCGTGGAATATAGGGACGTTAAAGGCGGCAGCTTTGTGGGCGGGTTCCGGGGTAGTGTTAGCCGCGTCGCGGTCGTATAGAGGGTGTCGCGAGGAGCAAGGGGAGTGCTGGGTCACGGGCGGGGCGGCGGCTACGCAAGCGTCGCGGGCGGCGCTAGTTTTGGCGCTCGGGAGCGTTGCTGCTGTAGTGGCGGTGGGGCGGAGGCATATAGGCTGGCGGGGGCACGGGGTAGTGATAGCGGGGTTGTTCGCGTGCGCTCATTGGGCGGTCGGGTGGGGGTCTTTAGGCTCGCCGGCGCGTTCGCGGCTGTTAGCGCGGGGGGCGTGGCTAGCGCTCGCGGGCACAACCGTACTACTCTTGCGACGGGATGGCAAAGGGGCGGCGCTGCCGCTGCTAGCGACCGCGTTGTTGCTCTACGTGGGGAACACGCTGGTGCTGGGCGCGGCGTTGGCGCCGGCGGCGGCGCTCGCACTACTGACGGGGTTCCTGGCTTTGAACGTCGTGTCGCTTTTGAAGAACGAAGGATCCGCTAAATCATGTGAGTTTATGCGTTTTGTGTTGTTTCCAAGGCTAATTAAAAAAAAAAATACTTCAAGCATTGAATCTACGAAACTAGGATATGCGTGTGCCTATAATATTTGAGGAGTTCCCTCAACTCCTCGTGAATACCATCCAACATCAGAGTTGCATTTAGAAAGAAATTAACGAGTTACTATAAAAAATAATGAAATTGGTGTACATGTGCCTATAATATTAAAGGAGTCCCCTCGATTCCTCGTGGATCTCGTCACCAGAACTGGAACAAATGGGACTAACCTAGAAGTACACCTTTTCCATTAAAAAAAGAATTTTTCAAACGTTTCATAATCGAGGGAGTTTGAGATAGCAAACATCGCTCCTTTACTTTCTCAACCATGTATCTAAGAGAATATAATAATGGGTGCTAATTAAACAGACTTCTTTTTAATAGCATTATTCGCCTCTAAAAATCTACATTGCCATCTAAATTACTAAGTCAGCCACAATTACCGAGCGTCTGAATTATACTATCTTAGCCACTACTTATCTTCTATGTAGGCCACTCTAAATACAACTCAGCATGGTGGTTATTTTTTACCATCTAAACTTGTAACATGCATTCAAGCAGTAGACATCTAAAATCTTAATATATGCCATCAAAAAAGATATGCTATTAGCTTCTAATTTTTTAACTCAGTACGCTTAAAATATAACTCAACCCACATTAATTAATCGTCAAAATTTAGCTAAAATTGTCATCTAATAGTAAATTTTGGCCACTAATATTACCATAAAACTTTTATTTTAACCTTTTTTGAAGTCGGTTTAATTTTTTAAATTACTTTATGCCACACCTGGCAATAAAGTGACTTTTTCCGCACGCTGCGCGTACGGAAAAAGCCGCTTTCTGGCCGCCTTTTTCGTTCAGCCTATTTAAGTTTTTTGTTAAAGTCATTTCCCCCAACGGCCCCTTTGTTATAAACCAACCAAATTTCTAGCACTTGTAAAATTTTCGACGAATGACTTTAAATCGGAGCGCATAACACATCCGCACACCACAGTTTTCTGGTAGCAGCTCGTTTTTAATGTCAATAGTGACTTTCCGTATCTCCGGCGCTGCGGGAACAGCAGCCCTTCCGCCCTTGCATGACGGCGCACGGTCACTTCGCTCGGCTCCGCAGCTTCGGCTTGTTGGTCGCCTTCGGCGACCAGCCTCAGCCGCTCGCCTCACTCGTTCCCGCGCTTCGTCATGGCGGACTAGGGCTGCTCTCCCTCCACGCCTCCGGCTTTATAAAAACACTCTAGGGCGCGCTGTGTCGGCACGCGTCCTAACCAGCGAGAGCCCTAGATTCGGATTTTCGCAGGCTAATATCGTATACATAATATTCCATCATTGAAAATTTTACATTTTACAATCCGTCATTTATCTTGGTAATTATCAAATTTAGAGAAAAATTACCCGTACAAAACACGCTTATTTTAGACAAAAAAAATTTAGTTAAAAGGATATTCGGCTATATAATGATTAGTTAAAATAAGAATCGACAAAGTGAGTTTTAGATAAAATAATATTCGACAAAACAAGAGTTATGCAAATGATAATTTAGGTAAAACGAGTTTCGACAAAACAATAATTATGAAAAATGAATTTATACATATTGACTTTAGACAAAAAATTCATTATAGTAAAAGTTGTTAGACAAACTGAAATTAGACAAAAAAAATTTAGACAAGTCAAGGGAATACCTAGAAAAGCATTACAGCGCCCCCCAATCTAAATCCTATTCTCTTTCCGCACAGAGTCTAACGAAATTTTGTATGTGGAAATGGTAAAAAAGCTTCCTAACCCAAAACCTCGTACAATTTCGTACGAGCCTAATAGTGTCCTCGTACCTCGTACAGCAGACCACAAATCTCGTATTTGTACAAGGAACCTCGTACGTCTGGCAACCCTGGTGACTAACTCGTCGGTACATGAATGGCGCTCTCTGATTGGTGCAAATGGCCGGTCACTGTCGTCTCGCGCACTCGCGCCAAATTTTGAAGTGGCTATTTTCTCGATAACAGAATATGATGTATTATTTTACATGCTAAGTTATAATAAATGATGTTGTCAATGGAAGCTTGAATTATATTTTTTTGAGGACTTTGTGTTGAAGCCGTAAAACGTAAAATGGTGATGAAATGTAAAATCCATGGCTGAGTTAGTAAATTAGGTGGCAATATATAAACAAGAAGGCAAGTTAAGATAATTGTTGATCTTTGTTTGACGCTTTCTAAAGAATATTTAGCTGGCGTTGTAAAAGAGACGAATTAATTTATTAGAGGCTATCTCATTTTCCCGTTGCTTAGTTATAAAATGAGAAGTTTGAGCACGTGGCCAAGAAATAAATCTGCGGCTTGACTTATAATTTCCCTATAATAATTAATAGATAATAATAATTCATAGGAAACGCACTATTCTACTCGTAACACAGGTGCTTTTTCTATCAAACTATTCGATTAGATACGTGGTTGAGAAAGTAAAGGAACGACATGAAAATATTGACCTACTAGCAGTGAACGGAGATAAGACATGGAAGGAGCATGCGAGAACATTACCTTTCAAATTATCGGGACAATTTGCGCACAGACACAAATACGCACACATTTAAATTTGACGTTATGTATACAGAGCTTTTATTCGAAAATAGTAAACGAAATAATAGTCATCTCTTTCACACTGTTCTAAATAATAAGGTGTAAGAGAAACGCATATTTAGGCAATATCTACGAATCACTAAGTTCACTAACATTTTGGCCAATAAAATGTTGGACTGCAGCAGAGATATTAGCCAATCTTAGTTGATCAGGGATCCTATTTTAAAACTCTACGTTCATGCATTCGTCTATCTTTCTCTCTATTATTCTTATATGCAAGAGCGATAGAGACAAACGAAAGAACACGGTGATTGACAATAGCGCCTCAGATGACATGGATAGGTTTATGCAATACATTAAAGTGCCAGTCAAATAATGAATCAAATAGATTAAAATGTGGTTATGAAATAATAATTTTAAAAACAATTTTACATATTTACAACACTTGTTTCTTATTGGATACCATTAATTTTTGTATACTACGACTAAAACTGTACAATTGAGAATATTCCCTGGGATACACTATATCGATTATACTTATAACCACATTTTATTTTACTTACAATGAAGTTAAGTTATTTAAATTTAGTGGGTTTAGCTGCTTCGTCATGTTTATTTGGTCTTGTTTGGGTTGGTGTTGGGTATTGGGGTGGGTTGGCGGCGATTTTTCACTTGAAAATACCATCTGAAATTATTCAGGCCAATTAAAATAATGTGTAAGTTTATTGTGACGTATTAATGAAATCGAATGTAATAATGTCATACCTGTTGTTATATTTAAACATTAAAAAAAAGAGAAACTGGTGAGTTTCTTGCGGCGCTTCTTCTCACCAGAAGGTCACTACCCGAAGCGCCAAAAGAAATAATACATAGAATCAGACTTGTAAAAGAGCCCTTGAGGGCCTACTTGCAGAGATAAACTATTTTATTTTATTTTGTACAGGTAATACATCTCAAAAACCGCCATTTATTCCAAAAAAATTCTAGGTACTTACTGTACAAATTGGTATGGCGGTTTTATTAAGCTGTGTAAACCCCTTTTTTGATAAATATAAGTCTTCATCTTTGAAATGGATGGAACATATCAAAGTTTTTTTACTAGGCATCCAATCATTCTCCTGTCTCTCAAATTGGACAGCTTTTTTCCATAGATCTCTCCTAACAGGATCTTTTGGAAAGCTAAATAAAAGAAAACATACTATCATAATTATTAATTATAAGTTCAAAATCCAAATCAGTAGTTAGGAATTTGTAACAATATACATATTAAATATGAAAATCCAATTACGCAATACATTAATGTTCTTCATTTGGCATAACATCATCCCCATAGAGAAAATGACATAATATTATTTTTGCATATTAATGTTAAATTAGCCATTTACTTACATGTGAAAACTGACTCCACTATCCTTCGAAATATCGGAATGGCTTTTGCACCACTTCACTGCACAGGCAGGCATGTTTAATCATGTTATATACGTTAAAACATTGTATGAAAATAAAAAATTTGCCATCCGTCACTCACTGTCATCACGATCGCACTGAAGTCGACGCCGGTATAGATTTTAAGCACCGCCCACCGCGGTGTACTTTGCGAGGTGCCATTATTGAGGGGACAGAATGCTTCCATGTCTTATCTCCGTTCACTGCCTACTAGAGAACCTCCTGTATTTTCTGACGTCGACTGTACACAAATAATTATGTAAATGATTTTTTCACACCTCCTATTCAGAAAAAAGTATTTTGATCCCTCATAAGAGGGATCAAAGTGATACTTTTCTGTTCAAGGACTACCTAGAGGGTATTTTTAGTTTGAACCTGCTTAGAATATGCCATTGCCATACCATACATTATAGACTCTACATATTGACTCTACATATCAACTCTACATATCGACTCTACATTATTGACTCTACATATCGATTCTACATATCGACTCTACATATCGACTCTCCATATCGACTCTACATTATCGACTCTACATTATTGACTCTACATATCGACTCTAAATATCAACTCTACATATCGACTCTACATATCGACTCTCCATATCGACTCTACATTATCGACTCTACATTATTGACTCTACATATCGACTCTACATATCGATTCTACATATCGACTCTACATATCCACTCTACATATCGACTCGACATATCGACTCTCCATATCGACTCTACATTATCGACTCTACATTATTGCTCTACATATCGACTCTACATATCGACTCTCCAATCTCCATATCGACTCTACATTGACTCTACATATCGACTCTACATAAAGTCGATAATAAGGAATGGCCCAGACCACAGGTGTTTGGGGTCCGAGCCGCAGGCGAGGGCCATAAATATAATATGGAAGTGGTAAATTCGTCCCGTCCGTAAAAAGTAATAAACGTTTTATAAAATAATAAGGAACTGTAAATTTAACAATTTCACATTTCATTTTATTAAAAATGTGTGATGCTCTTTGACTAACTATATATTTCGTTTTCGTTATTTTGGTAGGTAGCGTTTGTATTTAAATTTTCCTCATAGTCGGTGTGAAAAGCAGTATGTGTCACAAGGTAGCAAAATTATTTTCACCACGGGCGTTAACACTTGAATCCCTCACTACGCTCCGGATTCTACTTTAGAATCCCTCGCTACGCTCGGGATTCAATTGTAGAATCCGTCGCTTCGTTCAGGATTCAATGTACGCCCTCGCCGTAAATATATCATTTTGCTCCCTTGTGACACAATCTACTATTATGCCACACCTGGCCATAAAGCGGCTTTTACCACACGCTACGCGTACGGACAAAGCCGCTTTCTGGCCAAGCGTAGACATAAAATGATGTACACAACACAGGAGGTAATAAAGAAAGCGTTCGATCGCATATTTACGCGATTTCTGCGATCTCGGCCTTTTTTTGTATTACCAATTTACTACCCTAGTTGTGTAATGTACTATTATGTCACGCCTGGCCATAAAGTGGCTTTTTCCGCACGTTGGCCAAGTGTAGAATTAAAAAAAAATTCTGCAAGTAGGCCCTCAAGGGCTCTTATACGTTAAATTATGTACACAACACGGGAGGTAATAAAGAAAGCCCTCGATCGCATATTTACGTCCCTCGCTTGCAGCTCGGGTCGCAAACATCTGCGATCTCGGCCTTTCTTTGTTTTACCACCCTAGTTGTGTAATGCACTATTGTTGCAGCACTCTCGACCCGCTGCAGCTCTAGCGCGGCCTGCCTGTGGGTGCTGCTAGCGTCGTACCACTTCTACGGCACGGGGCACCACGCGACCATCGGCCACATCCGCTGGGCGCCGGCCTTCCACGCGGGCGACCCGCACTACACCGGCCTGGGCCCGCCTATAGTCGCCTTCCTTGTGCTATTGGAGCTTTTCGGTGAGATTTAACAACTATAACTTGACATATACAGGGTGATTGATAATTCGACCTATACTTTGAAAGGGGTTATACTAGAGCTCATTTGCAATAAATTTAGCTCAGTAAACTAGGGGTCTAAATTTGATGGTTATCAAGTTATTTGAGTTTTACGTTTTTTTAGAAAAAGCCCGCTTTTCGGACTAAAAATGATAATTATGAAAAAAGTACTTCCATTTGGCTGGTATAAACTTTGTTTTCTAAAAGCCAATGAACCAATGACTACTTCAAATAAAAATTTGTGTCAACATTTCAGAATTATCTTAGAAATAAACGGTCATGAAAACCAAAGTCATAATTTTTTTTTTCGATTTTGTTACAACTGATGAGAATTACTTGAAAAAAATGTATGGCACTTGATGTAAAAACTACAGAAATAAGTTCCTCAATTAATAAGCTTTCCAAAAAAGTACAAATGTTGGCAACTTTTTCAAAAATCTTGAAAATAATAATAATAATTCCAGAGCAGGTAGCGGTTTCGCAAAAGGCGTACCTGGCCCGGAGCCGCGTTGTTTGTGTCACCTTTATTTTTCTGAGGGCTTCAATTGACCTGCCTCGGTATCTTATCTTACCTTATTAGGGGTGAGATCAGGGTAGATTGCGTTCAGGCATGTTCGTGACTAACCGAGGTTTAATTATCTTCATTCAGTAAGTGATCAATTATCTGCCTTCGACCTTCTTTCCAATTCAGACGTATCGTTGTTAACTTATTTATTTTACAAATGAAATGAATTATTGTTTATCAAAACAAAGAATAATAGCATGAACCTCGTATAATCCAACGAACTAACCGAGGCTAAATTATCTTCATTCAATAAGTAATCAATCAATTACTGTCAACCGTCTTTCCAATTGGACGTATCGTTGTTAACTAATTATTTTACAAATCATTAACTAACTAACCGAGGCTTAATTATTTTTTTCAGTAATGAGGTGACCAATTAGTTAATTATTGAAAGTAATAATGATACCTAATGACTGACAGAAATAAGCATACCGGACCTGAAGCCAGTCTGCTTACTTTGTGTTTCTTCATGCAGAAAGCACGATATTAATTTATTTACATCAAATGCTTGTTGGTAGGAATAAGATTGCAAAAGCAGTAAAATAACCAGTTTCTAAATAAAATTTTATTTTAAAATAATTAAATTATTACTAAACACAAAAAGAAGCACGCAGGGTAATGTTTCGCCATACGATAAATAAATAATTAAAATAAATTACAATTACAACTACAAATCTTGTTCGAATTGCCTGCCTCGGTTGCGAATGCAAGCACGAAGTCTTGTACGTACTTCACTGACTGTAACCCGCGTCGACAGACTTTCTTTAATAGTTTGGGCAGCTGCTACAATTTTTTCTCGTAGATCTTCTACATCACGAATTGGCCTGTCGTAGACTAATGCCTTCATGTGACCCCAAATGTAGAAGTCGCATGGAGTTAAGTCGGGACTTCTCGCTGGCCAAGGGATCGGACCACCTCGACCAATCCATTTTTCTGGATAATTCACATCCAACCAATGTCGCACACGCAGATAATAGTGAGCTGGGCAGCCATCGTGTTGATACACCATGGCTATCCTTCTGGCAAGCGGCACATCCTCCAGCAGCATAGGTAGTTCGTCCCTCAAAAAGTTCTCGTACGCGTCACCGGTTAATCGTGCCGGCAGAAAGAATGGCCCGATCAAATTGTCGTGCACAATACCCATCCAGACATTTAGTGAGAATCTGTGCTGGTGAGCTCCTTCTCTGGACCTCCGTGGGTTTTGATGTTTGGGGGCCCAAAAATGCAGATTGTGGTAGTTAGTTATTCCGTCGCGGTCGAAGTTGGACTCATCTGTCCACAAAATGTTCTTCAGGTACTCCGGGTCTTCGATGTCAGCATTCAACAAAAATCTGCAGAAATCGATTCTTCTTGCAGGATCTCCCTCCTCGATAGCGTGTACTGGAGTGTAGTGGTATGGATACTGCCGTGCTGAATGTAATGTGAACCAAACCTTCCACTGAGTTATCCCAAGCTGGTTAGCCACAATCCTTGTTGATGTAGTGCCATCCGCGCGGAAACACTCCAGGATTTGTTCCTCTTCAACCGGATCATGGACTGGAGGTCTTCCAGCATCAGCTTGACGACGTTGAACCGATCCAGTTTCTCGAGTACGTCGATACGTCGCACCAAACACACTTACATCAGGTAAACGGCGGTTGGGGAAGCGTCGTTGATATTCTCTGCGAGCCGCAGCGGAGCCGCCATCACAAAACCCGTAACAGTACAGGATATCCGCGTATTCTTCATTTTGATAAGCAGCCATTTTTTTTAAGAAATTAGTACGTCCGAGTTGGAAAGAAGGTCAAAAGTAATTGATTGATCACTTACTGAATGAAGATAATTAAACCTCGGTTAGTCACGAACATGCCCGAACACGAACCGAACGCAATGTACCCAGATCTCACCCCTAATTAGATAAGATAAGATACCGAGGCAGGTCAATTGAAGCTCTCAGAAAAATAAAGGTGACACAAACAACGCGGCTCCGGGCCAGGTACGCCTTTTGCGAAACCGCTACCTGCTCTGGAATTATTATTATTATTTTCAAGATTTTTGAAAAAGTTGACAACATTTGTACTTTTTTGGAAAGCTTATTAATTGAGGAACTTATTTCTGTAGTTTTTACATCAAGTGCCGTACATTTTTTTCAAGTAATTCTCATCAGTTGTAACAAAATCGAAAAAAAAAATTATGACTTTGGTTTTTATGACCGTTTATTTCTAAGATAATTCTGAAATTTTGACACAGATTTTTATTTGAAGTAGTCATTGGTTCATTGGCTTTTAGAAAACAAAGTTTATACCAGCCAAATGGAAGTACTTTTTTCATAATTATCACTTTTAGTCCGAAAGGCGGGTTTTTTCTAAAAAAACGTAAAACTTAAATAACTTGATAACTATCAAATTTAGACCCCTAGTTTACTGGGCTAAATTTATTGCAAATGAGCTCTAGTATAACCCCCTTCAAGGTATAGGTCGAATTATCAATCACCCTGTACAGGGTGGGAGGGACTATACCGACATATTTTAGCCATGAATTCCTGGTGGTGTGACGAGTAAATAATGTTATATCAACATGGGTTGAATATTGTCATTTTACATTAATAGTCTTATGGAACAAAATAAATCAGTAAATTCAGCCCCTCGTTATAAATATGTCCTTACTGGAGGAAAAGTTATCAAAAAGGGTTTACCTTGTTTTGGCATAATTTTATTTGTCCGAATGTTCTATTTGCCCGAATACTATTTACGCATAATTGTTATTTTACAGATAATATTGACTTTTCAAAATAATTATGAAAGAAACCTAACCTAACCTAATATGTTCTAAGTGGCTGATGCAAAAGATTTTGCAAAATATTTTCCGTTAAAGCTAGAGAAAAATTATGCGAAATAAAATTCGGGCTAACAATACATTCGGACAAATAAAACGTATGCCAAATAAAGGGAACCCATCTAAATGGCACTCACCTATGGTCTAGACCGGGAATCGAACCCGGTACCTCTGGATTTCAACCACTCGACCACCAAGTCATAGTAGATGGCAAAATTGAGGGCACTTGCTGGGTGCTCCGGTGGTCGAGTGGTTGAGACACTGGGCCGGAAATCCAGAGGTACCGGGTTCGGTTCCCGATCTGGATCATAGGTGAGTGCCATTTAAATTTTCTATGTACTTTAATTTCTTGTATCTAAGTGTCTTGTACCAAAAGAAGAGTTATGTGTTTAACCTGTATGTAGGTATGTATATTCCTATGTTCGCTCATAACTACTCAACGATACACCCGATTTTGATAAATGGTGCATTATTAGATTCGCCTTGATAATTCGAGTGTCACTGGGTACAATGCGCGGTATTTTTTGAAGAATAAAAAAAAAAACTTTATTGTCACAACCAAAACAATAATAACAAAAATATAATAATAGATAGATCATTTATTTCATGAGAAAATAACAGTATAAATTTGAAGTACAAAGCTACAAGCAGCAAGCTAGTTGTGAAAGTGTTAAGGTGGTGTTCCACCGGCAGGCCGAGACGTGACGAGACGAGGATTGAATTGAAATTTGTATCAAGTTGCGCGACGAGCGAGCGGCGATGCGCTAGGAAAGGATTGAAAACTTCATACAAATTTCAATTCAATCCTCGTCTCGTCTCGACTTACCCTGCCGGTGGAAAACCACCTTTAACCTATTAGAATAGAAATTATAATACTCGTGTCTGGGTGTGTCAGGCATGCCCCTGTTGTTCGGCGCGGCGGCGCCGCTGCTGGCGCTGTGGCGCGGCGCGGGCGCGGCGGGTGCGCGCGCGCAGCTCACCGCGGTGTTCCTGCTGAGCCTCAAGTTCGCGCTCTGCTTTTCTGTGAGGGTGAGTATTGGTTTATTTCCACTTCCTGACTGCTACGGGGCATTTCTCCAGAAATATGTCTGCGACTCATTCATCTGTCTCCATACATTTAGTATGAAAAAGGACCAGATGAATGAGGTGACCGCAGACATATTTCGTGAGACATGCCCTACGGAACTTACATAGAACCTTAATATTTTTAACGAATCGTAGTAGTATTTGCTTGTTAAGTACAAGTTTTGATGAACGGAATAGCTCTTATTACTATAACGATTTGGTTCAAGTTTCCCTGCACACCTAATTAGCTCAGCCTTAGAAGATTTAACTTTGATATAACTGCTAGTATGCTAGTTTCGCCGCCGCGTTTTTACCTTAAGGTGGTCAGAGTCCGTCGGTTTTTCATACAGACTTAAAGAGGGTCATTGTTTGCTTCCCCGGCATCAATTATGTTTGAAATATGTTTTATTTTATAGCTTGATACATTTTATTTGCGCGAAATGACATGAAAATTCCCAAAAAGCCAAAATAGTACATTACACAACTAGGGTGGTAAAACAAAGAAAGGCCAAGATCGCAGGTGTTTGCGGCCCGAGCTGCAAGCGAGGGACGGAAATATGCGATCGACGGCTTTCATTATTATCTCCCGTGCTGTGTACATCATTTTATGTCTACTCTTGGCCAGAAAGCGGCTTTTTCCGTACACGTAGCGTGCGGTAAAAGCCACTTTATGGCCAGGTGTGGCATAAAATACAATTTGAACATAATTCATGCCTGGGAAGCAAGCAATGACCCTTTATGTTTGTATGGAAAACCGACCGACTCAAATAGCCTCAACACACAATAGGCTACTTGATGACAGTTCAAATCAGCTTCTTTTTATGAAGTGTCAAAACGCTCAGAAAGTATGCAGTTTAGTATGAACTTGTGACGTCATACTCAACATGGGTCTTATTTTTAGTTTTCGTCATTGTAAAATCATTGGCGGCACAAAAATAAGTGATTGATTTTATCCTGGCAGTTTTAGGAGCGTAATTTGCTGGCTAGAGTTAATCGATTTATCTTATGCCACAACTGGCCATAAAATGATGTACACAACACGGGAGGTAATAAAGAAAGCCCTCGATCGCATATTTACGTCCCTCGCTTGAAGCTCGGGCCGCAAACATCTGCGATCTCGGCCTTTCTTTATATTACCACCCTAGTTGTGTAATGTACTATTAATAGGGAATATGCATGATATTTTTCATTTACTTTAATAAAACCTCATTCATATAAAAAACAGTAGGAAAAAAATATTTTTGAATAACTATAAAAATAACCAAGATATAACGCAACAAAGATTTATCTCTATCTCTTTCTCGCAAAACAGAATATAGTATGGAGATTGTACGGTGGCCGTGTACTATAACGTCATAGTCCATATCGGATCTCTCTCTCTAATCGCTGTCTGATTAGTGCTTTAAAATGTTTATATCTTCCGTATTTCTCGGTCGATTTCAATTTTATTTTGACTGTATGTCTTTTTTACGGCATTTTCAAATTTTGTTAAGAAATCTGTTAAAGAAAAATTAATGCATATTCCCTATTGTTGTCAAATACCCTATTTGGTATTCCAGTCGTTCATGTGCGCACTATCCGCGACTATCCACTGCCGGCACCTCATGATCTGGGGCGTGTTCACGCCGAAGCTGCTGTTCGAGGCGGGCGCGTGCGGCGCCGCGCTGCTCGGCGTCACGCTCGGCGCGGCGCTGGCCACTTGGCACGTGCCCACGCAACAGAGGAACAGTTGACACAAACACTAAAGCCGCATTCACATTTATCTGTCGTGTTGTGTTGTGTCCAGGCATCGGATATTCCTGCGCCTATTTACCTAAACTTCGGCGTCGGCGTAGGTAGTTGAATGGTATGGAGGCGGACTCGATTTATTTTTTTACTTTTAGTAAATTTACCGGGATTTCGGAAATTAGGCTTACATAAACACATACCTATTTATAGTATTGCAATGTACTATTTGTAGTAGTAGTAGTTATTTCCCATGTACAGAACGACATAATATTATTTAATTTACCTGCAATTAATTTCGGTAAAGAATTAACGTTATAGCTACTATTAATAGAACAATTTGCGTTAAGTTTTATCTTAAATATAATTTTAACAAAGAGACGATAACAATGAACAGGAACTTATATTATTTAAAAATATATTTTTAAGAAGCCGACTCCATACTTGCTTAGTTTTTTCCGGGAATTCGCCAACTTTAGGTAAATAGGCGCAGGAATATCCGATGCCTGGTTGTGTCGCATCAGATC
The DNA here is from genome assembly GCA_947034925.1 of Eudemis profundana. Taxonomy (NCBI): domain Eukaryota; kingdom Metazoa; phylum Arthropoda; class Insecta; order Lepidoptera; family Tortricidae; genus Eudemis; species Eudemis profundana. The sequence continues at coordinate 11,677,358 of OX344811.1, forward strand.
GGAATCGGTCTTATACATTTAGTGTGGTAACGTTCACACTAGTGTGTGTGATGTGACAACACTCTAGTACAAACGATGCGTCACAACACGTCACGTCAGACAAATATTAACCTGGCTTAAGTAACATGGTGGGCGTGTTATGGCTAAAACACTACAGGAGTGTGATGGCAAGTTTCGTCGCGCGATCAATAAATGGGCAGTTTTATTTTAAAATGTACGGTGAAGTGAAACTTAAGCTGTCAGTTGGTGACAAAATATATGCAGGTTGACACTAATCGTCAGTTTTGTGACGACCTGATTTTTAAAATTTACGGTTAAGTGAAACTTAAGCTATGTTTAATACCGTCTAAGCTGTCGGTTGGTGACGACATATGTGCAGTTTGACACTAATCGTCAGTTTTGTGACGAACTGCTAGTTAAGGGGTTATTTTAAATGAAAATGCCCGAATGATAAGCACCCGTCACGGTCTGACAAATATGTAAGTGTGAGTGACGGACGCTTTATCAATTATTTATTGCTCGACAAAGCCTAGCATCATAAGCTTGCTAGTCATTATAAGCTGACATGCGCTTATATAACAGACGAATAGTTTATACAATAAGGGCGGCCGCACAAGGCTAGTTAAAGTTTATGAATTTCTAAATATATAAAAAAAATGTTTTTAATGAAGCGAAAATTTAAAAAGCAGCCTCCCGGATATAAAGGCGGCCGGCGGATAAAGAAAGATGGAAAGTCACTGAAATGACGGAGTGACCGCCTGTGTTGGCCCGGAAAGGACCGTGGAGATCCGGGCCTGAGTTCCGCCTGCCGTATTGAATTTTTCAATTTTCGCTTTAATTAGTCACATTTAGTTAGTCTTGTCCACTCTAGGTTTATTCGAAATAAGATTTCGAATTTCACGTTTTTGTGTGGACGAACAGTTCGCGTTCCCGCAACAAGAGTCGAGCATGCACTGCATCGCATAGGACCGCTCGAACAGTTCCTTGCTCGTACGGTCATAATCGTGTCACCGGCTTGAATAGTCATTGTCATCTGCTCGAACAGTCATTGTCATCTGCTCGAAAAGTCATTGTCATCTACTCGAACAGTCATTGTCATCTGCTCGAACAGTCCAGCCCCCCAGTCACCAGATGATAGATCATCTGGTCACCTGCTGTAGCGGCCAGTGCGCTTAACGATAGGTTGGAATTTCGATTGCCAACTTTGCATTGCGATTTCGACTACTCGTGTTGTCGTGTGTATTTCAGTGAGATGCATACATGTGGTTCAGTAGATCGAAACGGTCACACTTTACTGCGCTTAATACTCTCAAGTACTTTGTTTAAAGTTGGAACTGTATCATGTCTTCTCTCTCCTTCGTTATACATTTGAGTGATAGGGGCATTACAATTAGAACTTTGAACCGAGATTTTTCAGAAGTTCTTCGTCTAGATCTTACATCAAAATGACGACGAGGATGGTAAACATCGGTTTTGACCGCTACGAGTTATCATTTTGAACGTTGTGTTTCGTCGCTACTTTAAAATATTGTATAGTTCGCGTCACGTAAAAAGAACGCTGGAAGAAAGTGGAGGGGGTATGTTTGCGCATTGGTACACTCGCGCACGAAAGTACTATGTTTATTGTTTTATTTTTGAACTAGCCTTTCGCTCGCGGCGCGGTTCGATTAAAAAGTATATGTATTATTATCTATTATTTATTTATTAATAGGGTGAAACAACTTTTTAACCCACGCAAAGCTGTCCGCAACTTTTAATCTTCGTTGAAATATAACGCCCTTAAAAAATGGTTTGTCTATATTTAAATTTATATTGTATGTTAAAACGTTGAAAGTCCCGTCTCATGAACCTAATTTTCTTTTTGGTATGACGCTTAATAGTAAAACATCGTCCCCCATAACTGTTTACACAGTTTGACTGTGGGATCCTTGAGTATTATTAGTTGATATATTATTAAATGGAATTAAAAACATGTTTCTGTGTAGAATGGAATAAAAAAAACAATATACATCATAAATAATTTTTCTATGTAAAACCATTTTGTAATAAACAAGACACTTTTGTGCGCGACAGTATTTTGAGAACGAACGTGACGTGAACACAGTGCGGAAAGCAAAGGTCGACTGACGAACCAATAGCGCCCCGGCAATGAGGCGGCGCGGCACCCGCCCTCCCCGCGCCGCACCTCATACCACCAAATAGACCGATAAATTGCCTACTGCGCAGCCCCACCACCAGCGTTCTTTTTACGTGATTAGTATTGTACCTAACTTGAAGTAGAGTTTGAAAAATATTCCTTCGTAGACGTGACGATTATTACATTTTTTTTAAATGAGGGGACGAACTTTTTTTAAAGTAGTGATGGTTTTTTAATGTGCCTAGTATCTACATTTGTGCGAGAAAAGCGGTGAGGTATAAAGTTAGGACGTGATTTTAATTTTATTTTATGAAAGTGAGGCGTCAAAATGTAATTTACGTTGAATCTTAGAGTTTCTGGTTTTCTTGAGAGATTGTGTCTTCAGATAATCACGAACGCGAAGAAACGCTTTTCCCGCACGAATGTAGTGTTTTGTAGAACTCGTTTCATCTATATTGATATATTTATGCATTTACACCGTATTTTTGTTAATCTACGTTAACTTTAAGAGTTGCCGTCAAGTAGAATAAAAATAAATGCGGTTTTTGTGTATACATTAGTGTATTTAAATTTGATCATTGTTACATAGTCTGGGGAACTGCTTTGGCAGCAGCCATGTAGGCCTACAGTCAATTTGTGACCCTAAACTTCCGTTAATAGATTAGAATTCTAACGTTAAACCTCACTTAAGTTTCTCACACTTTCTTTAGGGTCACTTTTGGAGTGTTAGATTGAGATGGTTTACAGTATTTAAACACTTTTACAGTCTTTGTGACGGGTAAAAAGGGGAGGATTGCCAGACATTTTGAATTTGCTGACTTTTTGCACTGCCAAATGCGGTTGACTAGACTATGCCACATCGTTATTAGGCGTACAGTCAATGTCAGTTTTGTCGCTACAGGCTTGTGCCGTTATTTAAAGCCGTGTTTACATGTTTTCAAGACTGTACATTAATCGAGGAGTAACTTTTCGAAGAGGTTTACATCAATTTTGTTGTTTCGTGAAATTGAATCTTATGGCTAACAATTTAAGGTTGAGATTATATTAGTACAATTTCTGGAATGTAAACCCTTGTGAAAAGATTCTTTGTAAGTTATGTGAAAGGAGTTTGAAATGGGAATGTTTACAAAGTTTTTATATTGTATGGCTGGTACAATTATAAAAGATACGGGTTAAGTTGTGTTTAGTAGTTGTATTTATTGCCAGAGACGGCATTTTATTTACCAATCAATATTATTATACATTTTTTAATGTTATTCCATGTAAAATTATATTGTAACTGACACTGCCATAGATACTGTTCTGAAATTTTGAAGAGTTATTGTTGTAGTGGAGACAATGTTAAATTCTTTCTGATATTAGGAATAAAAAAATAGCGATTATCTAGTTAAGAACAGAGGTGTCTAGTGGTTACTCAGAGGAATCAAGTTTAAAACTTGTCATTTTAACAATATGTACAGATAGATAAATTAGCTTTTAGTCATGATCATGATCGCCACATTATGTCTGGAACAAATCGCAAATTCGGACTTTATTGTAACGCATTTAGGTGTATTTTACATTGTCACAAACATGTTTGTGGAAAGATAACTAGCATAGATCTATCCAGGTATCTCATTGATGATCATCGTGAAAGTTATTGGTCTTCAACTCGTCACTGTAGTAGTTCATTTATTCGACTGGGTACCTAGTAAATATTATTTGCCACAAACTTCTAACTCTAAAATAGTAGTGTAACGTTCTGCAAATCACTTTGTAATATTTCTTTCGGAACTTTTTGTTTCTCTCTATTGCGAAATAATACTAGTAATAGCTGTTTAGCGAAAGTATTTCGTTAAGAGGTGGTAAGCAGGAATAAATGGACTAAAATATTATATATTTTATGCCACACCTGGCCATAAAGTGGCTTTTCCCGCACGCTGCGCGTACGGAAAAAGCCACTTTCTGGCCAAATGTAGACATAGAATTATGTACACAACACGGGAGGTAATAAAGAAAGCCCTCGATCGCATATTTCCGTCCCTCGCTTGCAGCTCGGGCCGCAAACATCCGCGATCTCGGCCTTTCTTTATATTACCACCCTAGTTGTGAAATGTACTATTACAGTGTATCTGATGAACGGTGGTGTGATCTTATAGCTCTTTCCTGTGTGCTTATATGAAAGTTATTTTACATAAAAAGTTCTGTTTAATCGTCACAATTTGGACTGCCTCTACCAGTCTGATGAAATCAATTGGTAAAAACAGTATTGAAATTATATATTGGAATGTTCAATCTGAAAGTATGTAAATTAAAATTATGTCCATTATAACACTGCCAAGAAACGACCATAATGCTTTTTATAATTCATTGTCGCGTTTAGATCAATACCGTATTTAGTATTGCGGCTTGACTGAATGTTAGACAAACTAAACAATAGAATACAGTTCAATAGTGTCCTGTCACCTGTCACAGAACTAGTACGCTAGCGTTACGCCATGGTTACGCCGATTTATAGCATCCATATCTTTCTTAAGTATGTGGGTCATTTCAAAATGTGTCCCACGCCAGAAATTCTTGACACGTTTCACTGTCCCCATACAAAACTATCGGACAAAGTCACAAGTCCCAACTGCAATCAGTATGAGGAAGTGACTCCATAGTGGAAGCACGCACTCCTGAATAAAACCTTCATGACCCAACATTGTGGGTACCGGGACAGAGAACGAGTTATGTACGAGTGTATAGTTCTGTTATACAAAAAGTCAAGGATGAAGTACATTATTTCAATATCTCATTAATTTCAGTGACATAGTGGTCATATAAAGGTGGATTTAGACCAAACGAATTCTAACCCCACTCTACCAAATTCTTTGTGTGTACACAAATTTGGTAGAGTGGGGTTTCAATTCAATTCAGTTAGAATGTGTTAGAATTCGTTTGGTCTAAATCCACCTTAAGTTGGTAACCAGTTGTTTTGTGGGATAATTTTCTGAGATTGAAATGACCCTTACAAGTGTGGTTGGAAGGTATCAGCGTAATTCGTCCCATTCATTTTTCGTTCAATTCGTATTTTGTCTCATTCTATATTCGTCACACATTCTCTATGTAGTTAGTCTTAATAAAGAATGTGTGACGAATATAGAATGAGACGAATTACGATGATACCGGTTCGAAATATTACCGTGCTGATCTAAGTAGAGGGAATCAACTTCAGGTTGTGTTATTTGGGGGCACTACAGACCAAATGCAATTCAATTCAGTTAGAATGTGTTAGAATTCGTTTGGTCTAAATCCACCTTAAGTTGGTAACCAGTTGTTTTGTGGGATAATTTTCTGAGATTGAAATGACCCTTACAAGTGTGGTTGGAAGGTATCAGCGTAATTCGTCCCATTCATTTTTCGTTCAATTCGTATTTTGTCTCATTCTATATTCGTCACACATTCTCTATGTAGTTAGTCTTAATAAAGAATGTGTGACGAATATAGAATGAGACGAATTACGATGATACCGGTTCGAAATATTACCGTGCTGATCTAAGTAGAGGGAATCAACTTCAGGTTGTGTTATTTGGGGGCACTACAGACCAAATGCAATGCAGCATCAGTATTTATTGTAAGCTAGTCATCATGCCTTACACTCTAGCAATACCATTAAATATAGTCTATGGTGTATTTTGAAAAAGCCAAAATAGTGTCTTGATTTGTGTGCTTTATTTATTGATGAAATTATGAAAGTATGTTTTTTTTTATGATTTTGAATAAATTCGTTATAGATTTATTATTGTTTCATTAAATCAAACAAACAACAAAAATATAATTATTTACATTTATTTGGATAGGAAATACTATACAATTTACTAATGAACGTTTGAAGTCTCACTTGTATAAATGTGGAGAGTTTCTAAACATTTCACTATGTCGGCTAGACAAAGTAATTTGACAAGTATAAACGATCTTCATTGTTTATTCTAGCACCATAAAAATAATACAGATATACAGTATGTAATTATGTAATAAATAAATCAATAGATGTTTGTTTAGAGACCACCACAACAGTTAGAAGAGAATTATGATATGGTTCTTGGAACAACTGCACTTCATGTTGAAGTGGAAGGCGAGGCTGTGTATGGATGGATCAAGTGCTCCGAGAAAGAATTGACGGCGGCGGCTCCGCGGACTTCTTTATCTAGAAGGGGCAGTTTCGTAACATGGAAGTCTTCATAGAGGTCTGCGATTTGCTCCAAGTATTTCTCTTGGACCTTGTGCCTGGCAGCACAGAGCTGGCAAGGCGCGGAGGAGTGTAGTAGTAACTGATTGACGATAATGTTATGGGTGTCAATGCCACAGCGAGTCAGCTCCTGAACCAAACGCTCAGTCTCGTAAAGGGAGAGGAACTCAGCTATACACACGCAAACGAAAGTAGTTTGGTTGGGGTCTTTGAACTGAGCATTGACTTGTCTGATCACTGAAAGCATTTCGTCCATTTTGTTGCTGAACATGTCCGAGTTGAACTCTGCTAGTCCGAACAGTGCTGCCACCTGGTTAATAAACGGCGCCACCTGTAAATGAACAAAATTTTGGTTAACCTATCTGTTTATTGTAATGAAGAAAACTTTTTTGTTTGTTCTTTAGTGATCACCAACAAACAGTGCTTTGTAGGACAGTTATACGCGCTCATATCTTTTTTAACGCATTCACTGCCATTCCTTTTTCCTGGACAATCGCCAGGTGCACACTTTACTGTGTACCCCAAACACACCCAAGATGTTTTAAGTTTGAATATTATCAGGTTATGACCCAAATGGAAAAGCTAAATATTACAATGAATTTTATTCCAATAAAAAGTAAAAGAAAACAAATTAAACAGTGACACATTGCAAATCACATGTGAGTTCAGCCAACTGTTACCCAGTACCTCTAACGCACATATGAGTGCATACTAATTTGACATTGGTTTGTTCGCATTGGAACTACTTAGGTAATTATTCTAACAAGAAGAATGCAAACCGCCAGTCTCGTTTTGAATAAAACATGATTAGTTATTTATATTTTATTCTTTAATCATATTAAACCTATCGATTCCAATTAAGCTTAACAGACAACACTATTGAAATTGGGATACACCAAAAAACACTAGAATAGTTTGGGACATTTTTGGGATATCTTCTGATCCAAGAAGTAACATATTAGACATAAGTAGATTTAGAATTCACATATGCATTGAAGGCACAGGGCGAAATTCACTAAATATTATGAATGTGTCTGTGTGTTTAAGGTAATGTGTCTGGGTACGCGTCTGTGTGGTGAATGTAACAAAAACGCATATATGCGTTGCTGGCAGTGAATGCGTTAATGATGCTTGAAATTAATGAAATCAAGGGCGGATTTAGGCCACCCCCAGACGGCTGTGAATTTTAATACGATTATAAATACTACAAGTTTAGTTTTAACAGTTATTGTTGATTATTTTTGCCCGTTTGCCCCCCAGAAAAAAAAACCTGGATCGGCCCTTGAATTAAATTACAGAAAATATAACATTTTACCTTCCAATAAAATGATTATTATTTTTCCTGAAGTCGTTCGACGTCTTCATTGAGAGAGTAGCGATGTTCGCGCCGATTTGAACGCCGCCGGAAGTACCACGTGATGCCGTCGTCGCCTCGAAGCCGCATCCGGTTCCCGCCGTCAACTGTCAAAAGCAAAAACCCGCCAACTCGCTCGCCGCCATGTTAAACCATTGTTGCGGAGGTAATGCGTTTGGTGGTCCACCAGGAAGCCATTACTCAGACGTCGAACGACTTCAGGAAAAATAATAATCATTTTATTGGAAGGTAAAATGTTATATTATTTGTTCCGTTTCGTCGTTCGACGTCTTCATTGAGATCTGTTTATTATCTCCTGGTGGCGAGTGAGAGGGCGCAACAATGTGAAGCTTAAGTCAGCGAGAAGGGAAAGGACTTGCCTTGCATACGGCAAGAGTACTTGCCTAACGTACCTGATGGTAACGCATTAGTTACCCGGTGGTTCACGAAGTATGCTAGTGTATGTAGGACCCACTTGACAGAAGATACTCGGCAGGCGCAGTCTGTGGTTCTCGATGTCCTGATAACATAGTTGTACTTTACCCAGGACCGTGAGAAGGGAACCCGTTTAGACGACTCTTGGCTCGAGGCGAGTAGGACTAGCAGTCCTCGTCAGGGATTTTTGAAATCTTACACGTAGACATTTTAGAGATACTGATAGGGGATTAGACCTTTTATATTTCCACAAAGGCATATCATACGTATATATAGGATATGAAGCATTCAGTGTTGATACTAGTACTAGTTGACGGTAATTCGTTTCCGAATTTAAAAGAAGTTTTGATTAGTTAGAATATATATATATATATATATATGACACTGTTGTATGACATTTTAACATGTTTTTGGATATCGTTATATTACGTTGTTGTATTCTTATGATGTATTACCAAGCTCAAGACGAAACTGTACATGTTGGACATACCGTAGGCACAGTTCAGACAGGAGGAGGGATGCATAGCACTTTATACTCTGGCGTGGCGTCAAAAGTATCATTGGCCAAGTCGAAGCAATTTTGGCTTAATTACGATTGCCAAATTAAATTTTAGAGAATCAGAATATTACCAGAACACAATCTTAACTGTTCTTATTCTGAATAGTACTAGGTACGGGTGCTCACGCTTTAAACAAAAACATAAAATAAAAGTAAAAAAAAAAAATAAATAAATAAATAGTCAACGCGATTAGGGTCGCGTTCTATTGACACTGACATTTTACCTTTTGTTAGGCTAACGACCCTGCGATTAGTTTTCTTGGGCCGCCATGATCTTCTACTTCGGCCAGGTCCGATGTCGGAGCCTAGCGGCTGTAGTAGCCAGATCTGGCACCTTGGAGATACGTACAAAGGTGTGTCTGCAGATTGTGTAGTTTCGGTGTTTGCCAGCGGCTCCGCAGTGAGAGAGCGGAACGTGATGTGGATGAACAGACTTACTTAGCAACCACTTGAAATTGTGTCTCCGAAAACCGTGTCGCGTCGGCAACTATCTCCACCTTGCCAAGCGGATAGTTTTCTGGATATTTGTGCATTTATTTACGAATTTGTTTGATTCTTAAGTAGGGGCCATTAACTGGATCGGCTTTAGAAGTTTAACCATATGGTACATCTGTTCGTATAGACAAGGAAAATACCTCGAGGGTTTCATATCTCACCCCTGTATGGCAGGGCCGCCGTAGCGATTAAAGAATAATGAAGAAAAATTAAGTATTTGCCGTTATAACTTAAAAAATTCTGCCGGCGCGGCTAGATTACTTTTAAAGTGTACGCAAAATAGGCGTATAAATATCAGTCAGATGTGCAAAAGTAGCCCACATAACTTCTATAGTGTTAAAGATGAACCGCTGCACGCTCTCCCGAGTTTTTACCCAGATTGTCTATTTAGTCGCGAGCAAGAATGCTGGCCTTGGCGAAGCCTGGCCACAGTGGCCGCGGCCGGGCGGAGAGCTGCTGCGCGTTCTGCTTTGAACCTGATGGCATTGCCTTTTCCGATAAGGATGTAGCGAACACAAGATGACATACCTGTACTCTTAAGAGTCGTAAGACAGTTACGGTGATTGGTTCCAATGGGATAAGAAGCATTTTTTACCTCAGATGGCAGACTTGCGCCAGTCTCATTGGTGGTAAAGGTCTGTTCCGACTGGTCAAAACGCGTACGTCGGGATATCGACAAGTCTTTTAAAATGGTGTTGCTCGACATTTCCCAGCTTCTCGGAGAAACCCGGGAGGCGCGACATATTTTTATAGATGTTGATGTAGTGGCGAGAAAGATGATGACGTCGGAGTGACGGCTGCGACGGAGTTTGGTCGAGACGCGCGCTTTACCTCTGAATTCTCTGATGGGGACTCTCAAAATACTGCAGTAGCGCGTGTAGCGCGCGGTGCTTCAGAGGTTACCTGCGACAGCGCCATGGCGGTAGGTGGTGCCGTTGCGGCAGCCGATATTGGCGCGTAGACAGCAGTCGGTGCCGTTGTGGCGGCCGGTGTTAGTGTAGTGGCGAGCGGTGCCATTGCGGCGATCCGTGCCATTGCAGCAGCCGATATTAGCGCGTAGACAGCAGTCGGTGCCGTTGTGGCGGCCGATGTTAGTGTAGTGGCGAGCGGTGCCATTGCGGCGATCCGTGCCATTGCAGCAGCCGATATTAGCGCGTAGACAGCAGTCGGTGCCGTTGTGGCGACCGATGCTAGCGTAGTGGCGAGCGGTGCCGTTGCGGCGATCCGTGCCAGCGCGAAGGGTAGCCCTGTATCGAAGACCGGTGTGGCGAGTTATACCGGGGGTAGCGGCAAGTGGTGCCATTGCGGCGATCCGTGCCAGCGCGAAAAGGAGCCCCGCATAGAAGATCGGTTTAGCAATTGATACCGGGGGCAGTGGCAAGTGGTGCCATTGCGGCGATCCGTGCCAGCGCGCAGGGTAGCCCCGTAGAAGGCCAGTATGGCGAATTACGTTGGGGCAGCGGCAAGCGGAGCCATTGGGGCGATCCGTGCTAGCGCAAAGTGTAATCCCGGCACTGATGCCGGCGCAGTGGCCAATGGTGCCATTGCGGCAGCCTGTGCCAGCGTAGAGACCGCCGTATAGCGGTGGTTGATGCCATTGCGAAGACCGATGCCTGCGGCGCGCTAGATGCTGTAGCATGGTTGGCGCCTTCGCAGCGACCGATGCGGGGACGATGGACGCCCTCACAGCAGTGGTCGGAGCCATCGAGGCGACCCGTACTGGTGCGGTGGGTGGAGCTATAGCGCATTATTTACCATTGCGATGACACCCAAGTGGTGGCGTTACGGCAACAACCGGAGAGGTGACCGACGCCATAGCGGCGACCGGAGCCTCGATAGAAGCTGACGTTACGGCGGATGCCGCGACGGCGGACGGCACAATGGCGACACCGATAACTTACATAGGTACCTGTACACCAGGTGAGGCCATAACCTGTAGTAGCATTTCAGTGTCGAAACCCGCCAAAATCCGCAGATTCTGACGCGGAGTGACGCGGAGGGACGGCCGAGGCGGTGTCTGCACGAGGACGCAGCGTCACGCACGAAGTGACGCAACAGCACACATTGTGACCTCGTTCTCAATTTCAGTGAGAGTACATGGTGGCGCTCGATGTCTTGGCGCGTGGCGGGTGCGTGGTGCGGGCGGGGCGCGGGGCGGGGGCGGGGCGCGGGCGGCGCCGCGGAGCCCCCGCGACCGCCCGCGACCAGCTACCCGCGCTGCGAGGGCGCCCACACGAGGTCACGCGAACATTACTGGCCGACGGGTCGATCGATGCGTAGAGTGAAGGCGTACCTGTAGACGTAGCGGTAAGGGCGTGGGCGCGCGGGGGGACGAGCGGCGGATCGTTTGAGGTACTTCTCCACAGCAATCTTCGTCTCTACGGGATTATGGATGCCGGATACTTATGCCGCTTCGCTGGATCCTACGGCTCTGCGATACCCCGCAACGCCTCTCCTAGGGTTCATGCCTGGCGATCTGTACCTGTAGTCGGAGTCCGCTGGAACTATTTCTCAGGGTCCGGCCGGTGCGGGGTCACTTTCGGAATATTATTCCGGAAAAATCTATATCACCCCCGCTGTTACGATTATCTCGCAGCTGGGGATCGAACCCGAATTCATTCTGAAGATTCCTTACGTTAACCCTGTTAAGATACAGTCGAAGCACTAAATAAAAGGCGCCACGTACGCGGTGCTCAGGGAGCGGCGGGTCCGCGGCGCGGCGACCGCGTTCTGGACGCGCGTCTATCACGAGACGTCGATAATGTGCTTCTTGTCTAGGCTAGGGAAGCGCTCATGCGGCTATTCTGCGGGATGCGGTGAAGGCGGCCCAGGGGGCACGGGACCTGAATCGACACTATGCCCGCTTTTTGCGGAAGGGTTAACCACGTGTCATAAGTGACTTTCGATAATTCTTTAATCATTAATTCACGTTCAACACGACGTTCACGATTCAAATAGAATATAACGCGGCATAGTCAGCGATAATTATTCATTAATTCGATAAATTCTCGTCGCTCTAAGCACAGATAAAAATAACGACGTATACGTTAGCGGCTACATCTTCGGCGACTATGTGTCGGCCGTTAAAATACTGTTTAGATAGCACAGATGCAAGATATTACGCGGCAGAAGACCACGTACTTAATAACGGTCTTTACATCCAGATCCGAGGGTAGGATGGAACGCGCGTGATAAAAGAACACTTATTAAGAAGATCGTAATGCTTTCAGCTGAAAAAATAACGCAATATGACTATTGCAAGAGCTAAGCATTGAAAATTTTAAAAGTAAAAATGAGGGTAGGTTTCTACCACACGAGTATATTTATACGCTTGGAGCAAATTCGCTTTTGGGACTGTTCGAGCTCCAGATAAAGAACCTCCGCTTAATAAAAGTTCTAATTTCAATGAAGTAAAATGATAAAACACTCCTGGTTGGTAGGTAGGTATGATGGCTGACTCACCGGCTGTCGGTACAAGTTTGTACCTGACCGTGTCCTCGGCGCTGCTGTACGCGACGCTCTGCTCCGGAACATGCGACGGCACGTTGTGGCACTTCGTTCGTATCTCCTACTTCACATCTCGGAGATACGCGGGCTAACTATTCACGGGAACGCGAGATAGTCAGGCCTATTAACCTTGCAGTAACCGAGCGATTTTTGAAATCGGCTTTTAGCCGAATATTAATAATTAACAAAAATGATAATATAGTTTTCGCCGGTTAGAGCAAAGGCTAAGGGCGGACGTCCGTCTCGGACGGCGGACGACGCAACAATGGTTTAACATGGCGGCGAGCGAGTTGGCGGGTTTTTGCTTTTGACAGTTGACGGCGGGAACCGGATGCGGCTTCGAGGCGACGACGGCATCACGTGGTACTTCCGGCGGCGTTCAAATCGGCGCGAACATCGCTACTCTCTCAATGAAGACGTCGAACGACGAAACGGAACAAATAATAATAAAATTAGTGCATTTCCCAAGTGTTACAACAAAATTATGGCAATAGTGCGAGAGTTGTATGGCATTTTTGGTTAATTGGTAATAACACAGGATATTATTTCAATTTAAGAGTTGTTAGTAATAATGCTTTACCAATATTCCAAAGGGGCACTTTTACAAAGTGTCATGAAATCAACAGTTACATTTTGTGTTTTTTACATACCTTTGATTTAAGCCGCATGAGCTTCCCGAGGCCTTTCTCCACAACTTGTGGAAATGATAGCAGACGCAGTGTGTGGCCAGTTGGTGCGGTGTCAAACACAACCGCACTGAAGTTCATGCCCTTCACTAGCTTCATTACCTGTGGATCACATAGATTTGTTTATTTGAAGACACATTTAGCTTCTCTTGGGTTCAAATCCTGGTAAGGGCAAATATTTGTGTGGTGAGCATGAGTATTTGTTCCCGAGTCATGGATGATTTATATCCATCTAAGTATATATTTGTGTAAGATTGTATATATTTGTGTAAGATTGTCCCCCAATATTTATTTATTTATTTCGTTAATGTTTATCACAAGATGTTTTAAGTTTGAATATTATAAGATTATTGACCCAAATGGAAAAGCAAAATATCACAATGAATTTTATTCCAATAAAAAGTAAAAGAAAACAAATTTAACAGTGAGACATTGCTAATCATCATGCAATATTCAGTTACTGGCTGATGAAATAATTTCACTATCAAAGTAATTCTAACAATATCACTCTATCCCAAGCTTTTAAATATTATGAACTCATGAAACAATGCAAAGAAATCTAATGGCATAAGTTTTCTCTAGTGTTATGTTACTACTAATGTTTAATACCTCAGCATAGCTCATAGCTTCATCAATGCCGGGGAATGCCCCCACGATTTCCTGCATGACACCTTTTCCTAGCCGCATGGCCTCAGTCTCTCCCTCGAAATACTCCTCTGGCAGCTCATTCAACCCCACATTAGGATCAATCTCCATCGCAAATAGATTTTCAAAACCCTTCACTTTTGTGGGCACCTGAAACAAACAATTTACGACGTAGTAGCAAATTAACCGTTAATTGGTACCGGCATTGACTGATTTTAACTGTAACAATTACCTTAGAAAATTTCTGGTCGAATGCATCTGATATATTGTGAGCAGGATCAGTCGAAATAATGAGCACTGATTCGCGCACCTTCGACAGTTGAACGGCAAGGCTACAGCTGAAAACATTAATCGGTTTATGAAATTGTTTAGAATACCAAAAAACTAGTATTGTTTCGAGAGGTTACAATGACTTTTAATACCTGCATGTAGTTTTGCCAACACCACCTTTTCCTCCAACAAATATCCAACGTAGAGACGTCTGTTCTATAACATTACGTAGAGACGGCTCCAACACATCCAAGGCTTGATTATCTTCCATAGTTACAGTTGCAATAGCTCTTAATTAATTTTTAAGAACGGTAAACATGCGACGACGTATGTCTGCCGTGTACGACTTCGAAATTTTGACAATGCAATGCAATACAGTGAAGTGACTGATGGAAGATACATCGGTCATTACCACAGACAGCAAAATGACGGTCATAAGATTTCCATAATATAAATCGAAATATGGCATATAAATCAGAAGTTTTTAACATAAGCTTAAACAGCTTTCACAAGTCAAGTCAAGCTTTTTTTCATTCAATTCATTCATTCAGTTCATCAGGTTCATAGTATCTCTATATAGTTTGTGGGTTCATCTATGGTCCATCTTGACAAGATGACAATTGATTGACAATTTGATATAGACGACATAGTTTCTCTATCTTTATCGTATTATCATTATCATTATCAGGAAAATCACAGGATACATACGGAATACAACGGTTTACAAAATGTCATGAATGAAATGAATAAATATATGAATGAAAATAATGCTTTTACGCGTCCTACGATGTCGTATTGTATTGATAACTATATTTGTTGCCACTGGGATTTGTGTTTATTTGTGTCCGCAGTTTAAATTGTATCCTATTGCTCCTGTGACAGTAGCTCCAAGTCCTTTACACCCTCGCACTACTCGCCATATATCAAAATTGCTGACTGTAGTGTTCCGACAATTCGAGGACTTCGAGAATGACGTCGCGGATAGCGTTCAGTCGTTCGTGTCGACCTTCCCGAACGTGCCGGTGGTGGTGGTGTGTGAAACGGCGCCGTACCCACCGTTTCCTTTCTCTGCCAACAATGATACCCTTCGGAACGTGAAGGTGGTATCTTTGGAGTTGAGGCTCAATGCTGCGCCGAAGGAATTGAATCCTTTGACTTATATTCTGACTGATTATGTGTTGTTCGTGCCTGACTCGACGCGAGTGTCACGACGGGTGATGCAGCAAGCGGCCATTGCTGCTACAGCACCCTCTGCACCTGCTGTAGCCATAGGAGTGGCGAATGCCCGTCTTATTTGCCAGCATATCAAATGGAACTATGCTGATTGGACTCTTCAGTACAATAAAGATGCTTCTGGCAAGATCTGTGATGCGGTTCACGGACAACATGCCCTCCTGATCAAAACAGCGCATCTGCTCACATTCCCACAGCCATTTGTGTTGCCTTTCCCAGAGTCACTGTATTTGCAAATGTTTGTGAAAAACCTGAAGGTAAGATCACGACAAATGTGTATATAATATTAATAAAAAAAAGTTTAAATTAATGTACTTTTAAACCTTCTTCCTTTAACCTCATTATGTAAGACCATCTGCTTATTTATTTGGACTGTTTATATTTAATGAATATGTTCTAGGTACAAATTCTTGAAGGAAAATTAGGAGCAGGGCGAGGAGTATTAAAAAGTCCTTCAGCAAGGCAAAAGTCTATGCGTCACTTGAGAGAAAACCGAGTTGCTCTCTATAAGATATTGGGAGTCAAAGCCATGATCAGGGAAGATGGAAAAGTGCAGTGGTTTGGATGCAAAAGGGAAACACAAGTAAGATTAAATACCTCATTATTTATCAATACTTCACACCCGTAAGTCCAACTGCAAGAGTTTACAGTTTTATAGTGACTGCATTATACATGCGAGACACTGCAAAAGAGGGTTCTTCAACACAAACACACCTTATACCCACTCATGAAGCCCTTGTGGAATCATTAAATTTGAATTTTGGCCTCAATTTAAGGAGGACATTATATCTTATTTATCTAAATTAGTCTTAAAACTTCAATTCAGAATTTATTTATTGCCTTGTTACTTAAAATTACCATTATCTTCACTTATTTCGTGAACTATGATTGTGTACATGGTCACTCTTGTCTACCTTTGAAAACTACTCGTGCACTAAATACCGATACGGGAGGAGTCTATCGATTGCCCAAGATGGACATAATAAAAAAGAGGTACCGAGTGATCGCGTGCATATGCGTCAAACTCATGATCTCCCACTGCATGTATAAAGATACCATTATACAACGAGGAATGTTATTTCCAGCGTTGCTTCCCATCAGTGCAAGGCACGCCCTCCTACATCCTCTCGCACCGGAACACGCCGCCGTGCTGCCGCCGCAACATGCGGCGCGGCGCCACGCACGTGCTGCGCGCGCTCGCGCAGGCCGGCGCGCGCTGCTGGCTCGAGACCACTTCGCTGCTGGGCGCCGTCGTACGGTAAGAGGCTAACAACTCGCTTGCTTTTCGTAACTATAGTTACCTGTGAAAGCAACATCAATAGCAACAGAGTTGAAAGGAAAATAGCATGCAATGCAAGGGAAGGAATAAGGGTTGTACCTTACAATATTAGTTAGGGTCTTAGAAATAGTGTGGCGGAGTTGAGCAGAAGGGCAGATACCATTCTTAAACTCTCCACTTTCCAGATCGAATTTTGGTTGTTGGCATGACAGCATCGGCTTTTTTTCTAGATATTTTACATAATTCTCCTGTACTAGAACTAGAAGAACCAAAGAGGGATTGAGCTCCATACTTACCATAAACAACTTCATAACTCACCCTCATCACCCATTATTTTTTAGTGTGTAATAAATAATAGTATGTCTTGTAATTTATTGTTTTGTAGATTAACTGAATCTAAATACAATGATAAATTAACATTTGTATGGAAAATGAAGCAAAATATAATAAAACCTCTTTGGACCACTGAGCCAATGTAGTTAGTATAGATTTACTAGCAAAACAATGTACTTTAAAGGATACTCGCAATGTACTGTCTTGATTCCAGTGGCGACCTCCTACCCTGGGCGGAACACGTGGAGATCGGCATCCACGCATCGGACGTGGCGCGCGTGCCGTGGCTGCAGCGCGGCGGCGCCGACCCCGAGGGCTACGTGTGGGAGCGGGCCACCAAGGGACACTACTATAGGTAACATCTGCAGGAAGACCACTGCTGGGCATAGGTCACCCCAGGGCTCTAGCTAAAGAAAGCATTTGCGCTGTGTCTGTAGCGCGGCGGCGCCGACCCTGAGGGCTACCTGTGGGAGCGGGCCACCAAGGGACACTACTATAGGTAACATCAACCGCTGGTCATAGGTCACCGCAGGGCCATATATATGCGGGCCATTGTGGGACAGTTCAAACGGAACATGTAGAGATCGGCAAACACGCGTTGGAAGTGGCGTGTCTATATTTTCTTTATAGTTTGCGTGAAAACATTATACCTCACACGGTAGCAAAATCATTCAATCAATTCCAGCTGTTATCCAATGGCGATCAGGATATTTAATGTTCTTCCAAAGCATTTCAAAAGCCTGACCATTAGGGAACTTAAGCGCAAACTCTCCCATTGGCTGCTAAACGAGTGTCATTATTCCTTAAAAGATTATCTGAAACGAGACGAAACTGCTTGCATTGTTTATAATTTAACTGTATTTGCTCAAATTTGCATGTCACCCTGTGACAAAGCATGCCAGATCTGTATTCTATTATATTATCACCTATGTACCCACCATGTTTTATGCAAATAAATAAATGAATTATGAATTCACGTTTGAATCCGCTTAGAATTCTACTTTAGGATTCCTCAGAATCATAGTTTTATACGGTAGAATTATAGTATAATATGAGGAGTATAGAAGCAAAAACGCCTATGTCCATTCGACGCAACTTGAATAGAGGCGTTTTTTGCTTCTATACCCCCCTCATCAGTGGCGTGGCGTAAAAGATAATCTTGGGCAAGCCGGTGCAGATGTGGCGTACATTTTCCTTAAGAGCTGTAGAATAAGTTGGTCAAATGCCTGATATTAGGCAAGCCGATAGGAGTCGAGTTCTTTCGACGCCACGGCACTGCCCCTCATATAATCTTACATACAATACAATGCTTAACTATCCATAGAGTCGCCTATTCTGCAACCAACAACGCTTACGTGTTGGTGTTGCCGTTCGCGGCGAAGAATGGAACCATGTGGCCGGCCGACTGGGTGCTGGCGCACCAGAGACAGTTCCCCGAGAGGCACTTACATCCGTTGGCACAGGTGAGGGCTAAAGGTTATTGTGTCACCAGATGTCACTTTGGTTGATGGGGTTGAATACTAGAGATGGGCCGACTACGGATTTGCCGACTAGCTAGTCGGCCGACTGATCGGTTCTTAATTTGCCGATTAATCGGCCGACTAGTCGCCATTGCCGATCATAGTTATAAGCTGTGTTCGGGTGCAATCGGAAACGTTCAGTTCGCTTCGTCTCCGGGGAGACGAAGTGAACTGGCGGGCCATTTGTTGTTACGCGTTCGTGTTTTGACCAGTTTAGTGAGGTTTGTTTAAGTTATTGTTTAGGCAGCGTGTTCAGTAAATAATAATTAAGAAAAATATGGTCTAATTTCTTCTGTGTCCTATATTCTCCGCTAGGCAATAGTGCCGAATATTCGGCATTTTTTTGCCGACTAATCGGCCGACTACAAATGATGCCGAATAGTCGGTGTTCCCGACTAGTCGGCGATTAGTCGGCCCATCTCTATTGAATACTCGTATGTACGAGTATCTCCAGTAGGCAGCTAGGGGGGTCAGCCCGCACCATCGTGTCGGTGTCACCCATCGCGGGGTGACGCGAAAGTAAAATTTCATGACATGCAATCGCTGAATGCACTCCCCCTGCTCCCAAACGAAAAAAAGCGGCTTATGGGGTGGCAAGTTGAGTATCTTGTCTAGTTTACTTCGCAAATTGTTTTATCAGAACTACCAAAGCGTCTTGTTAAAGTGCATTTTTCCCTTACTATGGCTCAATTTATTTAATCGTAATCGTAAATGAAATAGGATGCAAGAGAATTCATTAATCATCCTACAGAACAGTATATTTTAGTTCATTTGTTACAGTTTAGGTATTTGATTTGTGCAATTGTGCCAATCAATTTTATCACCATACATGGTTTTGAAACATTTTGACAGATGATTTAAAACAATGTATCCCTTTATTGAGTGAGATATTTTAGTGAGCATCACTAAAATGCGTTTCGATGCGTTGGATTAGGTGGAAATCGATCATACTTTATAAAAAAATAAAAAAAAAACGTTGATTTTTTTTACAGATTCAGTTCGCGGGTCGACAGGCGCCGGCGCCAAACGATGCGAGCGCCTTCTTGGATCTCAAGTTGGGGGCCGGCGCTGTTGAGAGGTGCAACAGAATCGGCCCCAAGTTACTATATCCTTAAGTAATGGTTTTTGAATCTCATTCAATTCGATGTTTTGAATCATTTCGACTAAATTTAGTCCCTTTTTGAAATCTAGACACCGGCCTCCAAGAATGATGGTATTTTTGTCTTGGCTCTTAGTACACCATAATTTCCTGTTACTCGTATATGACCGAGTTATAAATTTAACTACTAAAGCCCAGCGATGAATGGAATGGAATGATTATTGGGGGATTCTTGAAGGACAGCAATGGCCACAAATATTTAGAAGATTCCGCCTCATTAGGATGGCATTTTTGTTCAATTTGTAGAGCCTGCATAACAAAAAATGCAAGACATATATAGATACAAGAAATCTAAGTACATAGAAAAATTAAATGGCGCTCACTTAAGGTTCGGGTTGCTCCGGTGGTCGACGGGTAAAGACGCTGGGCCGGAAATCCAGAGGTACCGGGTTCGATTCCTGGTCTGGACCATAAGTGAGCGCCATTTAATTTTTCTATGATCTTTGATTTCTTGCTTCTAATTATGTAACATAAAAATGTGGTGTAATTTACCCGCATTCAAAAACTAATCAAGAAACATCATGTTTTTTCTTTCATATAGCGAAAATGCAATACAAAAAAAGCGGGATCTTCTGAATATTCGCCAATATGTGTGTGTACAGGGGAATGATAGTTTTCAAGAATGACTCAATTTTACGTTCTTTCCACAGATGTGACAATTGTCATCGTCACATCTGTGGAAATACTACATTACACAACAAGGGTGGTAATACAAAGAAAGGCCGAGATCGCAGATGTTTACGGCCCGAGCTGCAAGCGAGGGACGTAAATATGCGATCGAGGGCTTTCTTTATTACCTCTCGTCTTGTGTACATAATTTTATGTCTACACTTGACCAGAAAGCGCACTTGACCAGAAACATTTACATTTGCACAACTGTCGCACAAATGTACGAGGTGATATTGGATCTCTTTTAGCTATTTCGTTTTTATTTAAATACGGGTCACGGCAAGCCTTTATTACAAAGCCGTAAGGTTTACAATTCAGATTCGGACAGTGAACGTGTTACATTGTCTAACGTGCACTTTCTACATGCGGTAGTAAACGTAATCAACGTTCTTCTATTGTTTCCTATAAAATCCTTTTCTTCGTTGTTGATAAAAGTAGTCGAAGTAGTCTTTGAAATCCTCAAGCATAAATGCAGGTTACAACCTAATACTTCTTTGAATTAGAATCCTATTTTAATAAAATTATCGAAGAAGAAGAAAATAAGAAAAGGAATATTATTTTGATAAAATTATCAGAGGATAACTTCAAAATTAACAGTGCAGGATTGTATTGTATTATAAACTTTAATACGATACGTATAAAATTGGGTATCTATATTTTCCGTAAAAGATTTTAATTCTTCTTCAAGTCTCCATACGCGGTCTGTTTTTGGACGCCACGAAAACAGCAGCAGTGCGTGTGTGCTTGTAGTTATATTTTAATATTAATGTCATCATGAACAAAGAAAACACTAGTCATAGTATTGTAATAGTACATTACATAACTAGGGTGGTAATACAAAGAAAGGCCGAGATCGCAGAAGTTTGCGGCCCGAGCTGCAAGCGAGGGACGTAAATATGCGATCGGGGGCTTTCTTTATTACCTCCCGTGTTGTGTACATCATTTTATGTCTACACTTGGCCAGAAAGCGGGTTTTTCCGTACGCGCAGCGTGCGGAAAAAGCCGCTTTATGGCCAGGTGTAGCATAAAAGTATTTTTGATTCTACTAGATTAATTTAAGGCGTTAGCAGTTCCCAAGCAAGAAAAGTCGATTCAGTTCAGACATTAGGTAATGCCATAGAGATTTGTCATTTCAGAAGCTAAGCTAGTATATGTAATATACAGGTTGATTTTAAATAAAAATACGAACGCCATATGAACTTTATATATTGGAAATAGCCATTTTCACGCGAAGGAAATTTGCCTTTATTTTTAAAATAATGAACTGGATTAAAAATTGTAAATAAGTTGACAAACATAAGTTTAGTGTCTTTAATTTACGAATTTACTTAGGTACTTGCGTAATTACTTCACGTTCAGTGTTTATGGTGGTTGCCGTTCATGTAGCGTTCGTTTTTTTTCACCCTGTATAACACTAGACTTCAGTGTGGTATGTACATGTATAAAACTGGACATGCACTAAACTGGGAATATGTAAATGCTTGCTAAGAATGGAGAAGACACGATTACTTTAGATTTTAATAGTGTAAGTAATTTTTGATCTCAAAAGCATTTAAGTCTAGTCTTGTAAGTAAAATTTTAAACTCGTTGATGAATGAAGGTGTTTTACGTAAATATTTGCCTGAAAATGTGACAACTTCATTCACTGACGATTCAGTTTTATTCCTAAGAATCTAACCTTTATTTGACACCTAATATTACTATAGTTCTACCAATTAAAGACATTATTCAGGGTCTATATTAAAACACATACAGTAAATCTTCCTATTTTGACAACGCATACCGTTATTACGCATAATTGTATGACCGCATAATATTAAAATGTATATTTTAATACGCATATTTTAATTCGCATACCGTTAATACGCGTAACAATAACATTAATTTTTATAAATACTAAAAAATATAATTTTAATACGCCTAATCGAACGTTGAAATTTCCTTTTATGTTGGGGTTGCAGTTCAAACCTAATCTAATCTAAACAAGCCTAGATTTCTGGTAGCAGTTAGGTAGTTTCTGTTGAGGTTGCAGTTCAAACCTAACCTAACTTACATTTCCGGTAGCAGTTCGTTTCTTTTGGGGTCACAGTTCTAACCTAGCCTATCCTACTTTTCTGGTAGCAATTGTTTAGCCAAGCATTTACCACCTAGTAGTAAGAATAATCCAAAAATTTAGGAATCTCTGAACAACGGGTGTAAACTTGGAATAATTTTTCAGAAACGCTCATTTTATACCGAACGCATAATTTTATGCGTTCGGTATACCTAATTATATTATGCGAATTTCAGGTATGCCAAAACAGTTGGTATGCTTATTAACTTGTATGCGTTTTTATTATTATGCCATTTAAGCGGTATGCTTAATCATTGTATGACTAGACTGTTATGCGTTTTCATAATAGGACTTTTAAATTATGCCTAATAAGGGACACCCCATTACTCACGTTACTTCGACGGGGGGAAGTGACTTGACAGATGACCATTCAAGTATGAATCCGACAACGTTATGTACCATTGGAGATACTTATCTGACCATTCTTCAACCTTATACCATTGAATAAGGTTTACAAATCGATACCCTAGTTCACACTTGTACTAATTACGAGAAAAAAGTTCCGTATTAAACACGTACGGAAATCATAAAGTTGCAATTTCATTGGAAAAACAACAGTTGTAACTAGTTTGATGTAAACTCACCCGGTGCAGATCCATCGCCCTTATCGCTGGCCAATAGGGATGACGACTGGGTTAAAACTATATAATTGTATTTAGTCCGTGAGTTAGATCATGGAAAAATATGGGACACGTATTTTTTGGTTTAAGAGTCATTTTCAAAAAAATTGTACATAGTTAAGGGCCTAATAAAAACAAAATCACGATCGCTTCCTTTGTGTTACGAAAGTTAGGCATACAAACTATATGGGTAACTTTCGTAACACAGAGGAATAAATTAAGTTTTGTTTTAATTAAATCCCTTAATTGTGTAATTTTTTTTTGAAAATGACTCTTAAATATTAAAAATCGACTAAGTTATAGACCATGAAACTTCTGGAGTGGGGGCTTGTGACGTCACTCCTAGGTGAAAATTGTACCAAGGTGTGACGTCACTCGAAATTTCTAAGCACCTCGTCATTTTTTGTTTGTCAAACAAAAGAAAAAATATGTCTAGGTACAATTTTTTTTAATAATCTAACTGACGGACTAAACAGTTTTTTTTAGTCGTCTAGCCCATTAGGTGCTGTCTAAGTTTTCTAGTAGTAGCTCGTTATCGTGAACAGGGTATAAGAACGAGTGTGAACTAGGGAAACGAAATGGTGTGACTTCATTTGTACGTCGCTATATCCCTCCCGGTTGGCTGCTTAGCTACTGTGGGAAATGTCCGACTAAGGCTGCCCTTCCACTGGAACAGCGGAAAAGGCCAATATAAACAATAGAATTTAAGCCCTTCTCAGCTCTACTTTAGTGGACATGGATTATAACAATTCTATTGGTTAATAATAGTGGAGGGATAGCCTATAGGAGGGAGTTATGTTCAGGAATAAAATTGTCTTTTAACCATGTGTGACTTTTGGAAACCATTGGAAATGGAATTGTTTTGTTTTTTAGAGTTTATCGATTACTCGTAGTCGTGGGCTTAGGCCTAGGTTGTTTTCTTTCAGAGCTTTACTAGGGATAAATAAATGTCTCAAAATATGTTTGAAGTTTTATTTTCTACATAAATAAATAGGCATTATGCATAATAAAGTCAATCCAAAAAACCTTAATATAAACGTAACATAAACCTTAATTATCGTCTTCAAATTTCTCGTCCAGAACTCCCACGGTGTAAGGCGGGTCGCGCACTAAAGTCAGCAGTTTATCCAGTTTCATTATCTAAAAACGTTTGAAATTAGTTATTTAGTAGAAATAGTACATTTGTGCACCGAATTTTTGTTGATTTCAATTCGATACGATTTAGAAGTGGTTGAAAATCTTCCCCGATTGTGTCACTATGTTTGGAAATTACAGGGAAAATCAATATAGTTAGCCCGTATTAAAAATCAACATTTTTAACTTTGTATTTATTGGGCCTTTAAGTACCTACATATCACTTTAAGAAATAGAAATTTACAATCCCAATCACTTTGAATATGACGTAAAGTGCGAAATATGTTCTCAAAAATATTTTTTTGTCAGAGGGCTTTATTATACGTATAAAGACAAAATCTTGAAAAAGACAATATTAATACCTGTAGCGTTCTTTGGTCTATTCCAACTGCTTTCTTAGGCGGTTTACACATGACTCGTAAATTAGGAGACAGCTTTAAAACGTGGCAGGTACCCCTGAAGAGAAATAAAACATAAACATAAAAAAAAACAATATGCAGCAAAACAAAAAAAGAAAAATGTTTTCATTGTACTGCCCCCAGAGAGATTTGAACTCTCGACCCCTGGTTTACAAGACCAGTGCTCTAACCCCTGAGCTATGGAGGCGCTGCGAGAACGGGCGAAATATCGATTTAGAAGCTGTACGCCCATTTTGGTAGCAAATGTTGACGTCATCGGGCCTTGCGTTAGATAATAGAGCGTGAAATACGTTACGAGAATGATTAATTATTATTTTTGATTCTTATGAATAATTCCTAGTGGAAAAATCATACTCCGTTCTCCTTTAGATAGCTTAAGTAATCCCACTAATGGTTTATACATATATTGTGTGCATTACAGTCAGAATATTTCATAATCGGTTGAAATACGTAGGTACGTCCAATAAATTACAATAAAATTAAGTCATACTTAGTATCCCCACAGACAATGACAGGCAGTCGAGAGTTGAAATCGAGCCGCGTGAGTTTCTTTGTTTTCTTAGAAACTACGGCTTGCACGCAGATCGGACGGTACTTGTTGACGTTCAAATCGAACACATACACCTGAAAAAACATTAATTAGCTGGCAATTATAATTATTAATGCACACCTGGCCACAAAGTGGCTTTTTCCGCACGCTGCGCGTACGGAAAAAACCGCTTTCTGGCCAAGTGTAGACATACAATGATGTACACACCACGGGAGGTAATAAAGAAAGCCCTCGATCGCATATTTACGTCCCTCGCTTTCAGCTCGGGCCGCAAACTTCTGCGATCTCGTCTCGGCCTTTCTTTGTATTACCATCCTAGTTATGTAATGTATTATTTCATAATTCTCACCTACAATAAATATTGCTATACTAATCAAATTTAATTCGAGTCCATATTCTTACCTACTGGGTTAAACGATGTTTTTAAAGAACGAAATAAAGAGGTACTAGATTAGGTATAGGTACTGATAAAAGTAGGTAAACATTAGATTGGTCGTAATCTAAAATTGTATCATTTGGTTAAATAAGTATGTTAAGTTAATATGAGATTCGTTTGTCGACGTTTTAAGATCTACGTACCTACTTGCAGCCAGATAAGTATTTATGAACCCATAGAGTTCAAAAGTTTGACAACTGAAGTACCTAATGCAATGAATACCTATATTTGAGATACTTACAAGCAAGTACCTTAAAATAAATAGCCAGACGGAGGCTCGCCAACAGAGAACTGAAGCCATTTCGAATGCGCCGGCTGCTTGTACGTACGAGCCGCACGCACACATCGACTAGTTTTTTTCTATTGCAAGCAGCACACGCAGATAGGTAGCCGGCCGATTAGACATGCTTCAGTTCTTTGTTAGTGATGCTCTGTCCGGCTTTTTATTTGAAGGTCCTTGCTTACAAGTGATTGAAAATCAAAAATGAGTAGGTGGGCCTTTTTTTTTCAAAATGCTACCAAACACTTAATGTTTTAAATATGATAAATTTTATGTGATTCCTACTCAGAATCGCGACTCTATTTTCATAGCATTAGAGCCGTGTTCAGATATTTATGAGTACACTGACAGCTCAGATATATCTGATGGCGACTGTAGGTAACTATCAACTCTGATAGGAGAAAAAAAATGTGTCCAAAAATTTTCTATTCTCTTTGCGTTACTTTTCCATATAAAACTTGTAAAGCGGTAACGGACGGGAAAATCAATATTTGTATGAAAATTTTTTGGATACTTTTTTATTCTATCAGAGTCGATATTACTCGTGATTCTGATATTTCTCATTAGGAATCACATAAAATTTATCAAAATTAAAACATTAAGTATTAATTTTAGCTTATCCTTAACTTTAAAATTACTCAAAAGGAAGTTCTAATTGTGCCGAGAGCTTGACTCTCGAGAATCGGCCCCCTATTCTCTAGAACAGCTCTTATTATTTATACGAAGTGTTCTTTAATATTTTGGGCTATCGTCTTATTTTAATACGTAGCTAAATAAGAAGTTAAAAGTTGTATATATAGATCTCACTTTCCCGTCGGCTGTGCAGGCGGCGAACACGGTGCTGGAGTAGGGCGCCCATTTCACGTCCCCCACCGGGGAGCCAAGCTCAAACATGAACAGGGGCTCGCTGCAAGAGAAACTCTTTTATTATACAACTAGGGCAGCGGTGGGCAACCTTTTAGCAGCCAGGGGCCACATAGTAGCTAACGAAATTGACGCAGGTCGCACTTTGTTAATAATTTGTAATTTTATACAATTCTGAATATATAAAACCTCCTTTCTCCATAGACTGTCATTCTTCATAGTTCCATACTTTGGATTGTAACCCGACCGCTAGGGGATTTCCGGGCAAAAACTAGATGGCGCTAAAAAAGTAGGTAAACATTTGACGATGTTATAATTGAACAAAGAAACATAGTATAGTAACAATTAGTTCGTAAACAGCTAAGAATAAATAAATTCTAACATTTAAATACTGTGTCACGTTTGCAAAGTTGAATAATTGTAAATAATATAATTATTTTATCAAGCTTATATATAGATGGCGTTGTAAATTCGGGGAACAGCTTTTTGTATGGAGAATGACAGTCCTCTTGTTTTAATGGTCCTTGCCTTTATACAGTGTGTCCCTGGATAAAGTGCACAAACAAATAGGGATAAAACTAGATGCAATTTAATCGACAAAAAAGTAATGAAATTTTTTTTAAACCATTATTTACTTTTTTATGAATTTTTAACAAAAAATATCTCATGCATTGGACCTTATCGGAACAAAGCAAGATATCTTGACAACTATTGGCTCTATTGATTTGGTATAAACGTAATTATAATCACAAAAGATTATTCATGATAAATCAATTACCAAAAATCTGCAAAAATAATCCAAAATCAAAAAAAGCTGGTTTTTCTTACGAATTTCATGTATTTTTTGTCAAAATTATTAATCATGTCTCGATTTCCTCAAAATAATGTCCATATGTGACGTCCTACGTGAAAAGGTACCTTATGAGGGTTTCTAGTAACGGAGATATGAACGGTTTTGTGAAATCCTTCAAAATCATCATTTTTTTCTTTTATGCAAAATTGTAAAATATAGGAATAGACGTGTATTTGTAGCTTGGTTTCACTGCTGTACGTTATTTTTTTCTATATAAAAATTGGGTTCAAAGTTTAGTAGAAAAGGTACCTTATGGCGGATCACATACAAAAATGATAAAGCTGTTGATAAAATTCATTAATAAAATTTACTAGCAACTTTTGCTTATTTCTTTTTTATAACACGACGGTGGCAAACAAGCATGCGGCCTACATAATGGTAAGCAAAAATTTTCGAAATGATCCTAGAAAGCTGAAAATTTGGAAGGAAAGGGCCACTGGGTGTCACAGATTCGGAATTGAAAAAAAAAAATAAATAAAAATAAATACATTTGTATGTCGTTTTTTTAAATTTTTAATTATTAAACATTTTTTTAAAACAGATAAAAAAGTGTTTTTGACGAATCGTATAACTTTTTGACCATTTTTAGAAAGACCTTGTTTTTTTTTTAAAAATTGACAAAAATAAAAAAAACACTGGCGAATGCCCATCATTTTTGACCATTTTAGAAAAAGTTTTTTAATTTTTTTTCAAAAAAACTTACAAAAATAGACTTTTTTTTGCGGTTTCTATAATTTTTTACCACTTTGTCATGTTTCCCTTTCAACCTTTTTAGAAAAAGTCTTAAAAACATTTTTTTTTAAACATAAAAACGTGTTTTTGGCGAATCGTGAAACTTTTTGACCATTTTAGAAAAACCTTGTTTTTTTCAAAAAAATTACAAAAATAAAAAAACACTGGCGAATGCCTATCATTTTGACCATTTTAGAAAAAGGTTTTTATTAATTTTTTCGAAAAAATTACGAAAAAAGAAATTTTTTGGCGGTTTCTATCATTTTTGACCACTTAAGAAAAAGAATCTTTTTAATTTAAAACACGCTAAACGACGACGAACACTTCTCACAACTATTCGAACGAAAAGGTAAGCAAATACTGCTCATGCCTGCCGGCTGAGACTCCGAGCGGCCAGCAAGACCGAGAGAGAACGATACGTGAAGTGTTGGTGAGAGTAGGACAGATGCGTGGCGGTACTGGCGGTGTAGCCAAAATAATACCACGGCACGGCGGTATGAAGGACAAAAACTGAGCAAGTTACGACAAGTACCTATTTCTAACATTTTTAAATTACACCGCCATAAAGTACCTTTTGTACTAAACTGTAGAAGCATATTATTCAGCCTTTAATTCGCCTATAACAAAAATAAAGATAGGCAAAGACGTGTCGTAACATATAATTTACTAAATGGAAATACATAATAAAAAAAACACAATTTTTACACAACATTGAATATCTCCGTAACTAGAAACCCTCATAAGGTACCTTTTCACGTAAGACGTCACATTTGAGAATTACTCTTAATTGGTCAAGATTTGAAATAAATTTCTAATAACCTTTTTTCTTCAGTTTTCTGTCTTAATACAAGATTTGTCAATAAATAATGTAAATATCGTGCCATACTGTAATTATCAATAATTTTTGCTTATGGCCCGCCATAAGGTACCTTTTCTCAAATGTATGGGAATAATTTGTGATTTTTACGTAACTTCAATCGTTTATAAATAAAAAAATACGACTTGTAGAATAATAATGACACTTTTGAGATACTTGTGTAGACTGATTAAATATAATTTAGAACTAATTATACGAAAATTGTGAATATTATAGGAATGATGAAACATATAATAAAAATGACATTTTAATTAAAATAAAAATATTTCGTTAACAATGTGATTTTATTTCTATCCCAAAATGTGCAGTCTAATATCTCTAACTATATACAATGGTTCAGATTACAATATGTTAAAGAACAGGCCGATTTTTTTTTTTTTTTAAATTCGTTCTCATAAGCGACTTGCTCTAATCAAAGGCTGATTTTTCACGACCTGGAAGTCACATTAATAAAACTATTACTGATTTCCAAAGAAAATTACCTTGAGATACATAATCAATCATCATCTCCATAACTTCCAACGGGAACATACTTAAAATTAGTTTTAAACTTCTTTTGACGATTTCTCAAAAGTGCAATTTTAGCATGTGCAGGTTTGATGTTTTTTTAAAAAAAAAGTATGGGACTTAGGGTCGTGATTCTTTTTGTATTAGATAGCTTATTTAACACAGATTTAGGATCTGTGCTTAACTCAATACCAACCATAAGGTACCTTTTCCCGTGGAACGTCACATATTATCACTAGTTATTATCATAAATAATGTTTGTGTGTCTTATTACCTTTTATTTAATTTGTGTATCTTATTACCTTTTATTTAAAAAAATAACCAGGTATCTAACGCCCATACGTGTCAAGATATCTTGCTTTGTTCCGATAAAATCCACTGCATACGATACATTTTGTTAAAAAAATCATAAAAGAGTAAATAATTATTTTAAATATTTTTATAACTGTTTTTGTCGATAAAATTGTATATAGTTTCATCCCTATTTGTTTGTGCACTTTATCCTGGGACACACTGTATATAAAATAGCCAGGGAGGCCCGCGGGCCGCAAGTGAGCGGTTCCCGGGCCGCAGGTTGCCGACCGCTGAACTAGAGGATGGCTTTGTTTGCGAAGGTGAAAAAGTGCAATATGTCTCTTTTCTGTGGCTTAGTTGCGTAAAAATAAAATGTATCCTACGTGTTGACCAGGGTCATAGCTAGTCTGCCTGTATACTATAGTTTCTACTCACTCTCTCCCATCTTCCCAAATTTTAACCCTCCAATCGCCTGAGCAGGACGCGTAGATACTGTTGTTGAAGTAGTTGTAATTGATTCTGTACACCGGCATGTGGTGGCCCTAGGAGAAACGTTTAAAATTTAAATACAAATATCGTTGCTTGCACCGATGTATTGATAATTGAGATGTGACTTTACAATATAAGTAGATTTCCTTTTCATTCGCAAGTATGTTACACGAGGGTTAAGTAAATATTATTCTTTAAGATTTGCATGTTTTTAAGGTGAATGAATGTAGTTATTTAATTTTAAGACCAAAGAAAATAATTATTTCATGCAAAAAATTATGACATGATTAGAAATAACATTAAAAAAATCTTTCCTCGACGCTCTCTTACACTAAGATTCCAAGTAATATTTAAGGCCGGCTTTACACCTGTAAGTTTTACTTACGTAAGTAAGGACGCAGCTATACGTTAGACTGAGATAGTCAGTCAGCTATCTCAGTCTAACGTATAGCTGCGTCCTTACTTACGTAAGTAAAACTTACAGGTGTAAAGCCGGCCTACAGTTAAGTGTGATAACATGTCTGTTAGTCACTTGTCGCTCTTAATGGAATATAATAAAAGTAATCTAGCAAACGGTATTGGACCTGGACAGAGCGCACGTAGTTCCGATTATACTTCAAGGAGCAGGTGTGGATCATGCCGTCCTCGGTGCCCACCATGAAGATCTCCTCCTTCTCGGGGTGGAAGCAGATGCAGCTGCCGCAACCTGTTTTGGGACGAAATTAAGGATGAATTCGTATATCGACAAACGCACTCATTTATATTTATTTCCTAAAGAATAAACGCACCTATGATGCTAGTGGTGAGACAGCTGAACTGGACCTGACCATCGGCCGAGATGGAGAAGAACAAGCCGTCACATCGAAGAGTTTGGAGCCTCAAGGGAAGCTAATGAAAAGCCTTAGTTGCCACTCATTGACTATAGCTTCCAGTGGCGTGGCGTAATAGATATCCTTGGGCAAACCCATGCAGATTTGCCGTATATTTTCCTTAAAAGCTGTAGAACAAGGTGCTCAAACGCCTGATATTAGGTAAGCCGGCAGAAATCGATTTCTTTGCACGCCACGCTACTGATAGTTTCTAAGGGACAAAAGTCTTACTGTTTGCGGTGAGCATGGTGCCATCGGGTTTCGGAATTCGGCATGTGTGGAAAAGGCGACTGCAGAGTGATCATGGTGGGGGCCTGCAGCCTTCCCGGCATCACAGCCCACTGGACCATGCGACCATCTCTCGAGATGGAGAAGAACAAACCCTCATATCGTAGACAACTAGAGCTAAAGACTTTTTTGCCACTCATTGATTATGACTTCAATCGTGTCTTATTGTTGACGGTGAGCATGGTGCCATCAGGATCGAGAATGGCCGATACAGGGGACTGCAGAGTGATGATGGTGGTGGCATGCAGTTCTACCGGCATCATAGCCCACTGGACCACGCGACCATCTCTCGAGATGGAGAAGAACGAACCCTCATATCGAAGACAACTAGAGCTCCAAGAGAAGCTAAAGACTTTTTTGCCACTCATTGACTATGACTTCAATCGTGTCTTACTGTTGACGGTGAGCATTGTGCCATCAGGTCCGGGAATGGGCGGTACGGAGGACTGCAGAGTGATGATGGTGGTGGCCTGCAGCTCTCCCGGCATCACAGCCCACTGGACCACGCGACCATCACCCGAGATGGAGAAGAATGAAGCCTCGCCATCTAGGAGGCGGGGGCCCCAGCGGATCTAGATGGATAGAAAGAGTAACTGTAAAATTATTATAAAGACATCCAAAAGGATTCTCGAAGGTTGGTCAGGGCAATCATGGTGCTTATTTTTCCAATTTACTAAGACTCAAAAACTCTAGCAATGTGTTCTTTCACGACAGATAAACTTGGTACCACAGTTTTACATGCTCGCTTGCAGCTCGGGCCGCAAACTTCTGCGATCTAGGCCTTTCTTTATTACCTCCCGTGTTGTGTACATCATTTTATGTCTACACTTGGCCAGAAAGCTGCTTTTTCCGTACGCGCAGCGTGTGGAAAAAGCCACTTTATGGCCAGGTGTGGCATAAAATAATTGTTATATTTACCTCCCACACAATATTGGTGTGCTTGTCTCTGACGGAGTCCGACTTATACTGGTAAGAGGACTCCAGCGTCAGTTGAGCGTTGTATACGCAGACGTTACCATCGTACCGCCCTGTGAAACGAGAACATAATTGTTGTACTCTGGGGTCGCCTGACTTGGGTGATAATTAATTAATATCCCTTAGGTCCAGCAACACTTTATTTCCGAACTATAATTATTAACAACGGGAGCACATCTTAACGTAAACTCAAACGAGAGGAAAGAGAGTGAGTGAACGAGTTGTTGTATGAATATACTACAATAAATGACGGTTTTATACACCGTGGGCCCGTACAACCCGACCAATTTTAACCACGTATTCCTGATGGTATTACAAGAAAATAACGTTATATCAACATAGGTCGAATTTTGTCATTTTACGTTGATAGACTTATGGAACAAAATAAATCAGTAAATTCAGCCCCTCCTTATAAACATGTCCTTACTTGAGGAAAAGATATCAAAAAGGAAAAAAAAAAGCTAAAATGGAAACGAAAGGTCAATTTTTTGGCCTCGTAGTCGCCTACCATCAAATACTACGAAGGTTAATTGCTGTTTAGTTAAAGGATTTAAAAAAATCAGTAAAAGTATCTTAGTCACATTTATTAGGGCTTGTGACACACTTGGGAGTTTTTATTTTAAAAATTATGAATATCTCGGAAAGTCAGCGTTAATCAACTATACGTCACATAACTTTTTTTACTTCTAATAGTTCTTAGAATCTATGGTTAAAGTTGGTCGGGTTTTACGGGCCCACGGTGTATCTGAATTTAAGTACGTCCAAAGGCGATAGAATGCGACTACGATAACTCTGCAGTTAGAATTAACTTAAGTGTAGTGATATCATTAATATCACTCTAACGTAGGTATAGGTACCTATGAACTATTTACGTTCACGCAGTACAGTTGTTTCAGAAAGGTTTACTTATGTCTACTCTTCCATAACCCTTTCATCAAAAACTTAATTAAGTGTAAAACGGTTACATTATTTTGTCTAACTTGTGAGTTTCGTTTCAAGTGCTTACCAACGCATATAAGGTAGGGAGTCTCAGAGTAAACGTCGAGACAGATGAGCGGCGACTCCGTGATGACGGCGTACTCGGGAAACGCCGGGTTCTTGATGCTGTAAAGACACAGGCATCCCTCCTTTTGTTGGTTGGTGAAATCCACTACAAGAGAGACGAAATCGCTTAGTTGTTTGTTGGAATGGGATAGAGATAAAAGAAGACGTAGCCTTTAGAAAGATAAGATACGTGTTGTATAGGTAGTTACACGAGAGTTGGAGGAGAGGTGAATGATTACACACACAGCTACATGAAGTACTCATTGCAAAAAAGTGAATGAATTAAATGAATGAGTGAGTAAACAAACACAAGGCAAGTTGCAAGTTTAAACAAACTTTTTGGTCTATCTTGCAATTCACTGTTGAACCTGCTATCGGTACGAAAAAAGAACAGTAATTCATTTTAAAATCCCGCTGTCATTACAGTGCTGTTGTGTGCGTGACCTCAACTCTCGTGAAACTACCTATACCAGCAGCATCCAATCGTATATTGCCTAGTGAAATAAAAATCGTGAACCTTATTCTGTGCTCTTACTTACATGATCCATAAGCGACTGCGAACAGGTCCTGGTAATGAGGATTCCAGGCGACCTCACAAACGGCGTGGCTGCGCATGGGTTCGTACTGGAACTTCCACAGCGGCAGCAGAGAGCCCATGCCTTCGCGGAACTCGTCTGACGGGTCGTCCCAGTAACGGTAGTCCTGAGCTGTGGACGATACATGAATACCTTTATAGCAAGGGTTCCCAATCTTTTTTAGCCCGTGGCGCACTTACAAGTTTATAGTACTTCGTCACGGCGCCCTACCCTATAGTTCGCTCAAAATAGGTATTGTGCTTTATAGGTACCCGCGAATATTTGTTTTAGATAATGATAGAGGATCAACTCACGACAACGTCCCTCTTTACTTTCTACGGCACACCAGGGCGCCGCGGCGCACACTTTGGGAACTCCTGCCTTATAGTAAGCAGGCTTGGGCCGACGCAGCGCTTGGTGGCTATTCTAGCCTATTTAAGGGCTATCAATGCTATCATACACGACGAAGATACTATAATATTTCGTTAGGTGACAACCAACACTCACTAACTAACAACCCGTGCCCCGTGCTGTTAGTCTCATAAAGTCAAGTTTCAAATATGAAACCCGGGTATTACCCGACTCTAAATAAACTCAGTTACCCGGGTTGCACTACCTACAATGAACTTGCCGATATTACCGGCCGTGTTAAGTAAGATAAGGAAGCATATGATGTTCTTTCGCGTTTGCTTTAAGGCGGCAGATTATAATACTACCTTTTTATTAATTACTAGGTTTTTTAACCCGGGTTCTGAGTCAAAATACCCGGGTTTTACCCGACTCTAAATAAAGTCGGTTACCCGGGTATCCGGGTTGCTTTCCCTACTGGTAGCTCACCAATGTCGTCGTAGATGTTCTGGTTGACGAGCCGCTCGAGTACGGCCCACGCCTCGCGCACGCGCGTCGCCAGCTGCTCGTCGTGGATCTGCTGCGCGGTCTTCGCATGTTTCGCCGCTTTTTTGCGCAACTGAATCATCATTATTCAATGAATATGTCGCCGCCAACTGGCTTAATTAGCTATTTGGTTAGCTGCCTAACCTTTTCACTAAACACACTCCTTATTTTAGGTTAGGTTTGTTAGTCAGCTTGTGTCCCTCAGAGCAGAAATGGAAGCCCAGCACAGCGGGGCTTCGTCGACCTGCTGGTGGGTCATAGTTTAGTGAATAGGCTGGGCAGGTAACCAAACGGCTAATGAGACCAGTTGGCTGCGACAAATATATAATGGGTTGTGCAACTGATTTAGAATTAAGATACAAGTCGTAGCCGACTGCAGACAGCAGCAGGAGACGACGTGTTGTTGCGACTTTACTGGTTTCTATGCAGATATTTAGAGGGTGAGGCCCGTATTTAGAGATCTCTGCCTTTATTAGTAACAACCTAGCCTAAGTTTAGTAACATGCTATGGATCTAATTCCGAAATAAAGAATTTATTATTTATTATTAGCACTTGGTATTGGAAAGGCAAGCCATGCTTTTGGGCTTATATGAAGGGTCCACCGCTGAGGCCTCTCTAGGCTGGCCGGGGTCTTGTAGGCCTAGGCGGCAATCTGGCGCTGTTTCTATGTATGTATTCCTATGCAGACGACTTGTAGGTGGCTGGGAATTTTCGCGAGAAGAATTTGTTAGGTTAGGTTACATTAGTTGTGCTTAAATGCTGTATAACCTTTCAAATTTGTATCCAAACCATTGCTAAATGAAAACTGACAAATATTGTCAACAGACAATATTTGTCAGTTTTGTCACCGCCGCTAACCGCTAGTTAGCTGGAGTTCTTTTCAGAAAATGCTCGGCTACTGCAATTCGATATTTAAGTACAAAATTGAATCAAGTCACCTGCCAGGCTAATTATAAATAAACACTTTTGAAAAAGATAAACACAAAAGAAATTGGAAGTGTGTCTCCTTACCCTCTTCGGTTTTTCATCTTCTTTCTCCTTCAGCTTTCTAGCCCAATCCTCTTGGTAGTAGTCGAATATGACGCTTTGCAGAGCCACGGCGCAGTAATTCGCTCGAGCTGGTGGCACGGTTTGCGTTTCCACTGACTGACATTATAAAAAATACTATTTAATGTGTTTTGAAGAGTAAGAGGACTACTATAGTCAGATATACAGCGTGGGAGGGACTATAGGTACCGACAAACTTTAACTATAGATTCTAACAACTATTAGGAGTAAAAAATGTTACGTGATGTATGGTCGAAAAACGCTTACTTTCAGAGATATTCATTATTTTTTAAATGAAAACTCCCAAGTGTGTAACAAGCCCTAATAAATGTGACTAAGATAGTTTTACTATTTTTTTTAAATCCTTTAACTAAACAGCAATTAACCTTCGCAGTATTTGATGGTAAGCGACTACGAGGCCAAAAAATTGACCTTTCGTTTCCACTTTAGCTTTTTTTTTCTTATTGATAACTTTTCCTCCAGTAAGGACATGTTTATAACGAGGGGCTTAATTTACTGATTTATTTTATTCCATAAGACTATTAATGTAAAATGACACTATTCGACCCATGTTGATAATTTACTCGTCACACCACCAGTAATTCATGGCTAAAGTATGTCGGTATAGTCCCTCCCACCCTGTATAATAACACGTGGCACGCCAACATGTCTGACGTGGCTCTAATCCTACAGTTTACTAGACTGACTTCTATACAACTCCATATAGTATAGTATAGTCTAGTTTTAGTCATAGGACGGCAGAAATACTCACACGCCGAGGGTTGTTGTAGGTGAGAGCGGCCCGCTCGCAGAAGTTGAACTGGTTTGCCAGCTTCTTGACACGAGGTCTGATGACGATTTCTTCGTCGCCGGGGAATTCAGGCGGCGCTTCCTCGGCTAAGACAGACAACAATTAACCGCGTCGACTTGACAATATAAATTTGTTATGATCTTAACGTTGATATTAACGTTGCCATGCGTATACATACTACATGCTTGTAAATATGTTCGTGCTAACTTACATAATTACAAAACCTACGGCCAATGTAACCAAAGGACATCGCGTAGGCAAAATCTCTTAGTCCCCCCGCGACCGCGACTCGCGAAGGCCCGTGCGGCTCTGGACGTGATGGGATGCAACTTATATAACCGTGTTCCCACAGATATAATAAATTCGGCAACCGACACTATTTTTACAAAAAAACTTAAGACGCTGTTGTTAGATATGGCGTTCTACAAAATAAATGAGTTTTTAGCGAAGGATCGTTGACCCAAATGCTAATTAAGTACACATTAAATTGCCTACTAGGTATAATAAATTTATATAAAATAATATATAAAAATTAAATATAAATGTATGATGCATGAAATAACTACTCTATACCATTGTAAAGATATGTTAAGCACACTGACTTGTAAATGAGATGTACATTTACCAATAAATGATCTGAATCTGAATCTGAATCTGATCACATTCAGAAATCAATTTTTTATAATTGAAAAATCGGTGGTAAATGATCCTTTGCATCAAAGTAACGCCAATCCACGGTATGTATTAAGATTTTATTTTTAATAAATTGCAAATATTCTGACAAGACCTTGTTTGGCTTAGATAAAAAAATGTACTCAGGTCTACGGTTTCTTGAAGCTGTGAAAAAAATCATCTACGTTAACATGAAAAAACGATACGGCCGTTTATGCTACAAAAAATCGTATATTTCGACACTCTCAAGGGAATCAAAATTTGTAGAGTACTTACCGTTGACTTAGAACTATGAAATATCGTCTTATACTACAAGTATAGGCAAGAAACTGAAAACTATAGTACATTTTTAATTAAATCATAAAAAATAGACTTTACTAAGGGAAACAAAATGTATAGGGTACCTACTTTAATTATATGTACCTACAAATTTGTACGGAATCCTCGGTGGGCGAGTCCGACTCGCACTTGTTCGGTTTTTTTCCTTTTGAGGTACGGAACCCCAAAAAGGGCCCAATATATGGATGACCCCTTAAGCCCGGTCCAGATGAGTGTAATGTGTAAGTACTGTAATAGGGATGACGACTGGGTTAAAACTATATAATTCTATTTAGTCCGTCAGTTAGATTATGGAAAAATATGGGACACGTATTTTTTGATTTATCAAAATGTTAAAAATCGACAAAGTTATAGATCATCAAACTTCTGGAGTGGGGGCGTGTGACGTCACTCCTAGGTGAAAATTGTACCTAGGAGTGACGTCATTCGAAACTACTAAGCACTCAATCCTCGTCATTTTTTGTTTGTCAAACAAACGAAAAAATACGTGTACAATTTTTTTTAATAATCTAACGGACGGACTAAACAGTTTTTTTTAGTCGTCTAGCCCATTTAACGTGTAATGTAACGCGAACCTGCGCGTGAACGGCAATATTCCCCACGAATGTGGAATATTACACGTAATCTTACATTACACGTTACACTCGTCTGGACCCGGCTTTAGCCTCTTACTCTCTTCAGCCTCAGCCTCCTCGGCGACCTCCTCGGTCTCCTGCTGCTCGGTCTCCACCGCCTCCGCCACGGCTGTCTCTGGGGCTTTCTCCTCTTCCGGCTTTTGCTCTTCTGTATATGAAAAATCAGACATTAATTCAAATTGTGGTGCGCGCCTGTTTCCATAATTATTTAGTCAAAATGTAATGTTTATTGTAATTTTTGTTCCTCTGACACCAACATAAATTTCAGGATTTCTAAAAATATATAATTCTGTACCTAGACGAAACTAAATTATGACAAACTAGCTGTCCCGGCGAATTTCGTTCCGCCTCAGATTTTTTTAGATGTTTTAATAGTTATTTTGTTATTCGGGGCAGAGAAAAACCCCAAACATCAAAGATGATAAAAATCGGTCCACCCGTTCTCGAGTTATAGATAGATGGTGTAGGTACTAACACGACTTTGTTTTATATATATAGATATAACATTATGCCTTTGTGTTTTGCATCCTAATATGGATAATACTAGCATTTTCCCGCGGCTTCACCCGCGTTGTTCTCGTTATTGTCCCAAAGGAACTCTTTACCGGGATATAAAGTATCCTATGTTTCAATCCAGGACTTGGACTACTTACATGCCAAATTTCAGCTTGATCCATCCAGTTGTTATCCCGTTATTAGGTAACAAACATCCAAACATCCAAACATCTAAACATCCAAACATCCAAACATCCTCACAAACTTTCGCATTTATAATATTAGTGGGATGGGATTTTTTTTACAGTTTAGATAAACATTACAAGAAAGTACTCAAACATAAGAAATCAAACGTTCAATAGTCATAATTAAAAATAATATTCAAACAGCACTCAAACTATCTAAGACTTTCCGTCATATATAGGTACAATTAGAGTGTATTATCGACTGTGGCGAAGCCTAAAAGTAGGGTTATGACATCACATAGTGCCCAACGGTAACCGTAACCCATCGGCTATGTGATACTTTATTAGATTCGTCTTGATGGTGCATGTGTAACAATGGGTACCTATATGAAATTCTTAAAAAATCTAAATCAAACAATCTAAGGCCTTCAGTTACATCGGTCATGAAAAACTACGATGTTACGATGGTATGAGGCTAAGAGTGATGCACACTTAGGTACAGAATCTAAGGTTCACTGATCTATGAAAGTAGGCGGATCGATCAACTTTTTCTCGTACCTCGTTACCATGGTTACGTCCCCTGGACTATTCTTTAAAAACATTATTTTCTATAAGTTTTCTACAGTTAAAATTCATCAAATGAACATTGTTGTCGTAGTTATACGCCTATTATTTTATGGACTCTCTCCTATGTACATTAGCAGCATATACTATAACAGTTTCTGTAAGAAACTCTGACACTGTTGCCTCTTAGGCAACGGGACAGAATAACAAACAAGAAAAAGTTGGTTGACCCAGCAGTGGGATGTAGAGTGATCATGCACTTGTACACTATGTATAGCAGGGTTTCTTAAACTGTGGTCCATGGACCCCTTAGGGGTCCGTGATACGAGAGCCAGGGGTCCGTGGCTATGCATACAATGCAAAATTTCATGTGCCCTTCGTTTTATTTTTCTCTGACTGATTATATTCGGAAAGGGTCTGTAAGGTTTTCGAAATAAAGTAGAGGTGACCAGTAGACAGAACAGTTTCCTTAACCGCGCAAGTCGAAAACTAA
Source organism: Eudemis profundana (assembly GCA_947034925.1). Lineage (NCBI taxonomy): Eukaryota > Metazoa > Arthropoda > Insecta > Lepidoptera > Tortricidae > Eudemis > Eudemis profundana. Next base: position 11,717,904 of record OX344811.1, read on the forward strand.
ATAATTTAACGAAAGAGCTCGATATTGACATATTTAATTGCGTAATTCCTTCTGTGAGGCGAAAATTATCTAAAGCAACCATTAATGCACTTCTTCATTTTCTTATCGGTTTTTGCATTATACTGTTAGAGGTTAATTACTATTTATTCTTTTGTAAGTGCTATTGTTGACACGCATCCTATTGCTATTTTATAGCGGGTAGTAGGTACATATTTACTTATTTCACTTGTTTATTGAATGTTTAACGTTAAAAGTTTGGTTCTGGTAAAAATGTTGTCTCCTGCATGTGTGCGCTGCAGGTTGTAAGATGTGCGTATTGCTTAAGTTTATGTTTCTTACTTTAAATCTACATGTGAGTTCCTGTAATTGGCTCTGTATTTCTACTGAAGTTTCTACTTGTATTGTAATAGCTGTTGGTTCTCCTGAATAAAATATAGTATTTTATGCAACAGTTGTATAAGAAGGTTCAAAAAATGCGAATTGCGTGAGTTGCGATACGAGCCGCGAATGCGGCGAGTATCGCAAATAGAGACGCAATGAGCGTTTTTTGACTTAATTATACAACGTTGCATACAATACTTTTTCTACGACAGGTTTTAAAATTATAAAATACAAACAAGGCATAACCTGCAAAGAAGGCAAATATGACGTATGACTGTCAGTATGTGTCTATGGTAAACTTTTTATTTTTTAAATGAAGTTGACACGCAGTGAATATATTAAAAATACTTTTGTTTTTATGTTGGCATCAATGAATTTAGTTCAGAAAGTTTTGTTTTTCTTAAAAGCCGTAGGATTTTAATTGTTTGTTAAGTTGGTAGTTGTGCATTTTTACCGTAAAGTTAAAATTGAGCGCTTAATCCTTGACCTCAGTTTAACCTAGATTTAGAAGTCTGTGGTTGCTAGCAATAACGTAAAGTGGCTATAACGACACTAGTGCTGTTATGGGGAATAGAGTATAGACTTCTCTGAACTCATATTATATATGTTCTTATATTAGTGTTCGTGACCAAGTAAAAGACAGATAACAGTACAGGAGTAGAAAAAATAAATAAAAAGATTAAGAAACTCTTATGTTTAGTAAAGTAGGTAGTGACCTTCTGCTTTGCCCTCCTCCGCGGGCGGCGGCTCCTGTTCCTGCTCCTCCTCTTCCTCCGCGTCTTCAGCCGTCTTCTTGACCTTCGCGCGCTTCGGCCCCGCGTCGTCGAAACCCACCATGCCTTATTTCATACAACTGATTATAGTGAAACCATTAACCATTTTAAATGGAAGGGCCTCTGTAGACGAACCCATATGAAGGGTACACGAAAAGAACATGTCTAGTCACCGAAGCAACTTTTTGACCATACGCAAGCGATACACATCCCTGGTGCGCCGCGTGCGGGCTAACCCCCAACCCCATCCTGCGCTCAACTGCGGACAGGTTCGACTGTCCATACTTGAGGCACTGCTGTGGGTTGCTTGTTTCCTGCAGCCTATATTCATTACTCGGTCAATAGCTTATAAATAAATAAATATTAGGGGACAATTTTACATAAATCAACATATTCCCAAACTAAGCAATTCTTGTGCTATGGGTACTAGACGACGATATACATACTTATATAGATAAATACATACATAAATAGATAGAAAACATCCATGACTCAGGAATAAATACTCGTGCTCATCACACAAATATTTGCCCATACCAGGATTTGAACCCGGGACCTCTGGCTTCATAGGCGGTGTCACTCCCACTAAGCCAAAAGTGTCGTCAAACCACCAGTTAGTAGTAGTAGTAGTAGTTTACCATTAACATCTTGGGTTTTTTTTTTTTTTATAAATATTAGGGGACAATCTTACACAAATCGAAGTAGTCCCATAGTAAGCTCAATAAGGCTTGTGTTATGGATACTAGACGACGATATTAGACGGTTATTAGACGGTTTTATTCGAAAATCTTAGGACTTACCATAGTTTGAGCTTCAACAACAACATTACGAATAGCTTATACTGTATTTATATTTTGAAAATGTTTGTAACCGATTATTATAACCTACATAATATTTATTTATTAACAATGTGACTTGTACATATGATTTCTATACATAAATGTACTGAACTGAACACGTTATACATTAACATAAAGTAACTCACCATAGCCAGCAGCAATTTGCGCCTTGGCTTCATCGGAATCCTTACGTATGGCTGTTCCCTGGTAAACGAACAGCGGGTACGATTTCCCGAACATCGGTTTAGGTATGGTGGTGAACATATGCTTGCCATAATGGTAGGCCACCTCATCCGCAACCCACTGGGGGTTGATCTGCGTCAGTACACGAGCCACGTCCTCATCTAGATCCTAAATAAAATTGGATTTTAGAAAAACTAACTCATAACTCATAACATTTATCACTTTAAGATATCACTAAATTTATCTTAAACTAAGATAATTATACTAAATCTAAAACATAAGCTAAATTAAGTTATTTTTATAATGGGCTCTCGTGGCATAGAGCCAAAAATTTTCCTGAAAATGCTTGTATTTTCTCGCTTTATGTCGATACTGATACGCTTGGCGAAGAATCTGCCAGCCCTTAGATAAGATAGACATTTTGTCCAACTAATTCCCCTAAAGTTTCATTCATATAAATAAAGGGATAGAAATAGAAAATGTTATTGTAACGTAATAAATACGCGGTAGTATTGGAAACGGGTACACTCTATTTGGGATTTCTATACAAAGTCTGCCTACTTTCCATGCAGTGTTGCCAACTCCGAATTTCATTCAATGCTAAAATTTTGCTGAAAATCTGCTAAAATTATGCTAAAACTTGATAAATTCTGTTAAAATATGTGCTAACTAAAAAAAAGCATTATTCTTTCAAATTTAACATATTGTGAGTATTACAGCTTTACAAATAATCTTTTTTGTGGCCCATACTAAACTTTCAGCAAAAAAATTGCTAAAAATAAGTAGTAAAATTAAGAATGTCATGTGTTAATCGGCATTTTTTATAGTACAAATTAATTTTTTTACTACAGCTTACAAACAATCATAGTAAAATATGTTAAAAATTAAAGTGGCAAAAAATTTAAGCTTTCATTACATGTTAATTACGACTTAGATAATTAAAGTTATATTATTGTCAACCATGCAATCGAAGGTTATTTTACAAACTTATGTCATCACCAACTTGTATGTTTCTAAATTTACCATTTATCTGTCTGTTTGTCATCAACAGGTAACATTTCTATTATTTACAAAATTATGCCAAAAATTATGCTAACTGCTAAATGTAAAAAATTTCTGCTAAACCAGTCCAAATTATGCTAAATTTAGCACTGAAACTGCTAAATTGGCAACACTGTTTCCATGTATTTGCTTGCAATACAGTGCATAATCGAACAGTTACAAAAAGTGAAAAATATTAATTACTAGGCTAATATAGAGTTATAGACTAATTCATGAGATAATGTTTTTCACAAATAAATGAAGTTGGTAGTAACAATATTGGTGGTAAAGTCGGGAAAGTACTGTGTGATTAAGGCTTTTTCTCTATTTATCTACCTCATAAGATTTTAAAAGTACATATATACTCTATCTTTAACAAGTAAGACTACAAAGGATACTAATTGGTACTAGGTTATTCATAAAAATATGCCGAATCTATATGCAGAATATTAATTACCTAATATTATCCTATGACTTATGAGTAGGTAGAGGTACTCACGGCTTCAGGGACGTCTTCCTGGTCGTCAGGTTTCAAGAGGGTCCGTGGTTTCAGCCAATCCAGACCCTCATCTTCGACTAAGTTGCCTTTCGATTTAGTCACTTCTTTCTGTTAAGATTGCGATGAAAAATTATAAAACTTGTATAAACCATTGAAACACATAATAATTCTAACTGTGACATACATTTATGACGTTAAGTGTCTTATTTAGAAGCGCATTCTGTTCATCGCCATGAAGAGCACGTTTAATCATAGCCCTCAGCATGGTGGAAAAATATCAAAGCCTTTTTCGGTACAAGGGAAAGTCTGAGACACGCAAGCCTCGGTTGACAGCGAATCAAATACTGTTAAGGTTTCCACAAATTTGAAACGCTCGCCGAATTAGCATAGCGTTCGATGTTAGGTCTTTATTAGGGCTGATCATGTAAATAGTGTATTAAAATGCGGCTAACATAATTCTGGCAGGGAAGCATGACTAAACAAACTATTAAGAAGGTTTGCGTGCTTAAAGAATGCTTGGTTTTCAGACTTCAGCGCCTGATATATTGCGGTGTTTTTACACATCAAGAGCTACTTCAGTAACTTAGTATTAGGTTCAAAAAGGCGAGACTTTTTAACCTGTTAAATAGTTGTTATAACGAAATTGGCTTTAAAAATGTATAAGTGCACTTAATTGTCATCTAATCTTCCACAACCTTGGTTCTGTTATATCGTGCATAAAAGTAGGTATATATTTACAAACAAAAATATATATTAAGGTATTACTAATAAACGGTTCTAACAACAATGATAAATGGTAACTTGAATGATATTAGTCCGTAAATTTCATTTTATGATAGTTCTACGACTACGATAAAAATTAAACGGCCCAATTGTCACGCAATAAAATAACGATGAGTGCACAATATAGCGTTGCAACGTATACATTTAGGTTTGGTACACTGAATTACCTTTTCAAATAAAAAAAAAACATACAATTCAAATAAAATAAAAAAAACAATGCAAATTGTTTTATTTCTCCCATGTTTCAGTCTTCTACGGTAACGTTGTACTTACATCGCTATCACTGTCTGTTTCAGATAACATTTTTTTTTACAAGAGAACCAATTATTGTTATTTTACTCAATAACCTGCTAGCGGTTAAAAACGACTGCGGTATGAAGCGTTTCGAGCGCGTTTGCTGCATTGTAGCGAACTTTGTAACTTGTTTCTAATAGCGCTCAACTTCCTTACTTACCAACATTAACTGTAATGTAAACTGTATCATACTGATACCACAGTTTAGCTGAAAGTAACGACAGCACACTTAGGAAGGAGGTTAGAACGTTAACCTCAATATATTTGATCATATTTGTCGTGACTACATTTAGTAATTCAGCATTACTCTTTGACTATGCACCATTCGTCTGCTGACAAGCAAGTCACTAAGTACCTAACAAATACCTACTTAAAGCAAAGCTCGTATCTCAGTATTGATTTACTAATTAGATACGACCTTTTGAAGAGCAGTGACAGAAGTTTTAGTGAATTTTGATTGTCACCAGGCGATATTATAAGATGAATTGATCAAGATTATAAAAACATTTAATTGCCGAAAATCCTTATTCATTGACGTTTATTATTATCATGGATGTTCATGTTTAATGTTAGACCCTCCAAAAGCGAAGTAAAGTTTAAAATTTTCCTCCACCGATTGCTTATTACTCCAAAAGCTTTCTTTACTCAACCAAATTCGAGCTCATATCGCTGCCGCCCTATGAATAAAACTAGACTAACCTCTATTGAGCTGTATAGGGGTTAGTCTAGTTTTAGATACCTATCGGACGACAGATTGTATTGTTTGCCACTTCACTCTCAGAAATCTTCTACATTAGCTGCAGAGTTCTTATTTGATCAATCACAGTTTGACTTTAAGAATGTTCTGTGATAATAGTCTATTTTTAATTCAAATCAAATGATTGATTTTTGCAATTAGGCCTCAACAGCTCTTTTACAGGTCTGAATCTAGCACTTCGGAATTTGCCCTTTGTACGTTTCTTCTGCAAACTGTACAAACTTTGCAAATGACTCCCCAGGCTGGGCGTGTCACCAAATTCTAATTACTAGCCGTGTCTGGCATCAGCTAGTACTGCGACATCACGACATCGCGCGGCTGTGGACATACTTTTCAGCTCGCTATCAGGCATTTCACTCGTTTGCATGAGAACAAGTTTAGGACATTGAACACACTATGACTGAACATTCTATGTAGTTTAATTAGTAGAAAATGGTTAGTTGTTCAGAAAGAAGTGATTTATAAGTTCATTTTCCTATGACGTGATCTAGTAAGTATTTTCCGAGATTAGTATGTTTTGGTTTAATTAACTACACATTAAGTATTTTTTTTAAACAATGTTATGAAGTGATGTTTCAGGATTTTGTTCCTTTTTTGCGCAAGTAACTTTAAAATTTAATTTAATAGGTTTGTTAAAAATTGTTTGCTTTTTGTATTGATTTTATCTGATAATTAAGCATTTATAACTGGATCTTTCTTACCTACGTAGTTTCCGTGTTGGATTTTCTTGTAAGTCACTCGGAAAATTAAGCGGGATTGCGTTTACGCGTATACGATGATACCCGTTCTGTCATATTGTTATCCATCCTTTTCCTTAATAAAGGATACATATATGTAAATATACATCGTGTTGTTTTTGATTTCCGTTACATTCAAATTCAATTCAACAGAAGCTATCTAAATCACTTTTTCTTAATTTCGAAAAAAATATTACAATTCATACAAAATAAATTAATATTGACTTGATGGCCATTTTAAAAAACACTTTTGAGTTAGTCAAAAGTTAATGTCAAGTATGACAGTGTTTGAATTATAACAGCTCATTTATACTGGTTGGTGATTAAATTACGATTATGAATATTTTTAAAACGGTATGAGTTACAAAATTAGTTTATTGGAGAAATTAACTTAGTTAGATCTGAAGAATGTGCCCTCGAAGTTAACGGTAATCACATATAAAGATGAGAAATTTCAATTTACATCTTCTTTGTGAAGTTGCAAGTATGATTTGCCTCAAATAGAACATGTCACATTTTCGACGATGACCATAAAAGGGCTAAGCATTTCCGATTCTATTTTACCAATCATTTACGTGCCGTGACCGGGTGCAGCAACATACAAATGAGCATTTATTGTTATAGGCATAAAATTTTACGATCGTCCCTTCCGCGTTGCGTGCCTCTGATGAATGAGCGATGACAATAAAGGGATCGATGGGATAATGACGCTGATACCGAATATCGTGACGAGATAATACAATTTAATATCGATTAGGTACTCTCCCCCATTAGCTGCTCATTGCAAGAGTTATCGCGCCCCAGTCAAGTCGTCTGTTGAAAACTTTCTAAATGTGTTCGGTTTTACTTTGAAGGTAAGGCGATTTGTGATATTATTTCTAGCATGTCGTATGTCTCTAAAGATTTTAAAACTCGATGTCAGCAGATACATTTCATTAAAGTCGGCATGTCGCCAATCCGTCTAATACCGTTATTCATTTTGCATTTAGCAGACTAAATAAGATCTTAATGCTTCTTTAATCGGTCCGCTCTAGTAAATATACTAAAATCTATTTCTAGCGATCCCGAAGCTAGGAAATACCAAAAGCTTATGGAGGTCACATGATGATAAGATAAGACGTTCATATTCATACGTCGTCGTCGTCTAGTATCCATAACACAAGCCTTATTGAGCTTACTATGGGGCTAGTTCGATTTGTGTAAGATTGTCCCCTTATATTTATTATTATTATTATTATTTATTATTTATATTGCAAGCTATTTCATAGTAGGTAATACACGTGGTGAATGATCATGGTATAATGATGTAAACGTAAAAGAAAGAAATTGTGTTTTTTTCCGAGTCTCAAATTCACATAATTTTGTTGAAATTAATTTCTAAAGCTGTCATGCGAAATAGATACAGCAGGAAAATTGTTTATAACATTTGTAATAAGACTTGGTACCGATGCTTACAATTGAATGAATCTCGCACATAGTTCGTACACTAGACAAGGACAGACACAAACATACACAGCTGACAAGGACGAATATATATACAATATATGTCGACAGCACACAAGCATCTAGACAAAGACTGGTCGGGTCCTAAGGACCATACTCACAGTAAGGCGTTTCAGTAGGTTCCCAAGGGATTTCTCCTTGGACTTACTTCGCCAAAGTTCTGGCAACCTAACCGATCCCTGCTTACTCATCCCTGGCAGAGTAGGGAGCTGGGCAAATCATTAAAATAATTATTAATTGTGTGATTTGCTTGTTTAGTTTGTTCTGTTGTGCCTGTAGTATGCGAGATCAGTGAGGCAATGTATTCTGTATTGATTTTAATACACGTAAAAATTACTTACTCAATTGTGGAGTGATTGGTATATTTCTTCTATAAAGTAGAACCTATATTACAGGTAAAAACCACCAAGTTGATCAAAACGAAGCGTGTAGTCCTTATTTTTTCATAGTTAAATTTGTTTTGATGAAGGTGATTGTAACGGACTAGGTGTTGTAAGAATTATAAGCTGTGGGTATGTATCACAATGTAACAACTGAGGAGTGTCTTTTCAAAAGGACTTATTTCCACTATAAACTTTTTTTGGGAAATTAAGGAAAACATAAACTTACGGTCTTCATTTCGAAATTAATACTGTATGTATTTTCGCTATTGTATTAACATAAAGTTGACTTAAATGTTAAACTAGGTACATATGTACATTTATGTACCTCAATAATACCATTGATTTTTCAGAATTAACTTCGTCAGGGTAGATTAACCCAATGAAGGGTAACTTTGACCCACATATAAATACATAGGGTCTAATAATAAACATAACATAACACAAATGACAACCACATGACAATGTGCCATAATTGCAATGCAATAATGAACCCAAAATTGAGGCAGTGATAGGAAAACTTTCTTCATGGTGTGCCAGAAAATTAAATAAATTTCAGAGGCGGGTCAGAATTATAGGAAATCATATTTTTTAAGATATTTATACTCCCGAACCGTCAAAATATATTAGCACGGGCCATAAACTAGTTATATATTTCAAAGAACTATGGGCGGGCCGGATTAAACCCTCCCGCGGGTCGTATTTTCCACACCACTCTATGGCCAAAGTTACCTACCAGGGCCAAAGTACCCCTTTTTATGGATCATGGGTTGGCGTTTGACCTTGGTCTCACCTGATGGACAGTGAAGAAAAGGTCTAAGATGGAGCACGCTTACCCAGATCCTTAACGACATCTAGGTCGTAAGTCATAGGAAACACAGACGCCGGAAGAGAATTCCAATCACTAGCAGTGCGTATCAGAAAATATCTCTTAAAACGCGCAGTGCGGCACGTGGCGAACTCAACCACATTTGGATGGAATCCCTCGCGGCGTCTAGTAGTCCGATTAGAAAAGGAGGAAGGTGGGATTAGATCAAACAGTTCATCGGTGCACTCTCCAAAATACATCCCATAAAAGACGGATACGTCGTGAGCTTATGGAATTGGCCGTTTTGTTGTGGCCTTGTGAGATATAAACCTTTTCGATTTGTACATTTCAGACATGAACTCTTATGAAATGGATAATTGTTTATTCAGAAAATAGTCAAGTAGAATAATTTTATAGTGCAGAAGAAGGTCACGTATAACATTATTATAAGCGAACTTTTTCTGCGTCATCTTCGCAACACTCGCATTCAAATTCGTTACGATTTTCATCTACTCCTGACTATATATTTAACTAATATATGGTTTATACCTAGCCATAGAATAATAATTAGTACTACGTACTCTCCCTCCCTCCGTAACAAAACTGCCGTTCGCGAGTTCGCGTCCAACAACCGGACGGAGCTGACCCGCATCCGACCGTCTCTTTACCACGCAGTGAGTCAGTCCTAACCAAAGTCCTAACCAAGCCAGATCCGATAGCTTAACCCATTCGTCTTCAAACAATTTTTAAGCACTGAAAGATGCCGGGTTACAATGTCAGCTCTACGAAAAGTTCCAATTCAGGAAGAAATAAGCAGTTTTGATCCGAACTTTGATTTTTGGACCTTTTTTAGAGAACAAAGAGAGACTTTTTATAACTCAATCTCAGAGAAATAATGTAATTTTGTGTTTAAAGCAGAACTGCATTTATAGTTTAAAAACAAAGAATAATGAAAATAAGCCCTTTTGAAAAGATACTCCTCAACTATAACTACCGGCAATACTAGAGGTATATAGTAACAGATTTATTAGTACATATAGTCAGCGCCGGATTTCCGCCTAGGCCTACAAGGCCCCCGGCCTAGGGGCCCGGCCAGCCAAGAGGGGCCCCAGCGGTGGACACTTCATATAAGCCAAAAGCATGGCTTGCTTTCTCAATACCAAGTGCCTATGGGCCCTAGATCTCTAAATACGGCCCTGCATATAGTTTCGTTGGCGACAGGCATTTCATGTTCTCCAACTGATTAATCTATGTAAATATGTTACCTTGACAAAGAAAACTTGTTTATAACGTTCGAGTTAAAGTAGGTAATCGTACACAAAAGTGTATTTATTCTACAGTGAGGTGTATATATATAGTTATATTAAGTTCCCTAATCACCAAATACAATAAACCAGATTTTTAGAGAATTTTAATCTAAGTCCTGAAGTATGAAAGTTATTTTGTTAAATTTGACAATTTGTATTCCAAATTCTGGTCTATTGGAAAATATGTAGAAGGAAACTTGGATCTAATTTAGGGATGTAAAAATAGTGTAAGGTTGTGTGGTATTGGTTTGGTTACGAGTCTTGCTTGAGTCGTGAGTAGCAACGTGATATGTGTTTGATCAATGCGATAGATACATTACATAATCACATATTTTAAACTACTTACAATATAATTAAATTATTGAAAATATTATCTATCTATCATTCATGCTATATTAGTCTCAATAAGTATATAAAAATATTCATAGTAAAATACTGAACACTACTTTTTGTTATTAAAATTATGCAAATTCTTGAACATACTTAGATGTTATTAACATTTTCCAATTGCTTCAATTTTACGTACCTTTTTTGGTGCCATTTTAAGGAATTATTCCTTTTCTTTTAAATTATATCACCAAATTACGAAAGAATTTTAGTGGATAGAAAAGTTTGACAAATTCGAAACAATTTTGTCAAAATACAACGTCAGAATAGCATGCGCGCGCACCTTGGTCGTCATGGTAACGGGTGCGGGGGCTACGAGAGACGTGGCCGGGCAGTAAGGTCTCCATTCCGGAAATGTACTGTGCTCTACGCGTGTTCTGAAAAATTGTCGGCTTAAAAGCCTTAGCCTATACAAACACAGTGAATATAAGCAATTATTGTACGTATCATCCATTATTTTATTAGTTTTAAATAATATTAGAGACATCTTTTGTTACACTCTTAGTAGCCATGAACTTATCGACGTAATTCGGCGTGTGCTGTAATAACTTTGATGTTTTGGGTATCATACGAGTATAGCGCTGTTTTGTTATGAATGTTTCCTATGATTTATGATGAAACGACGGTTTTGAAAATTGTGTTAATTGTGTCAAAATGGTGTAGCATTCTGTCGTTTTCTTGAGCTTAGCTTAAATTTTGTGATTGCATTCCCGGGAACATTGAATGCTGAACACGTATGCATGCATTTTCTTACCATACGAAATTCTCCTATTGATTTTGGTGTAGAAACATCGTTACATACTTATGTTCGCAAAATAAATAAATATGCTTTCTAAATCTTCCTTAAAATCTATGTAATTTTTAGGGTCTCAAAAGGAAAAAACGGAACCCTTATAGGATCACTTTGTTGTCCGTCTGTCTGTCAAGACCTTTTATCTCGGGAACGCGTGGACTCGATACCGAGTCATAAAAAATATTAATATTGTAGGTACCTACAAAAGGGGATGACGACTGAGTCAAAACTATATAATTCTATTCATATTCATATTCATATTCATTTTATTCATAATAATTCATATTACATGTCAATACACTTGCTTAAAAAATAATACCTACAATGCTTGTAAAATTACAAACTACAACTTACAATAGTGAGTATAGGTAGGCAATAGTACCTACTCCGTAGCTACAATAAACTCGTTAAAGCTATAAAAGGTGTTCTCGATAAGCCAACATTTTAACCGCGATTTGAAGCCCGCAAGCGACAAGGCATCCGTGACGTGTGCAGGCAGTCGGTTGTACACTGTCGGTCCCATGACGTGGGTGAGCTTGGCAGACTTTGCCAATCTGTGTTTGATGCCCACGAGCTTGTGTGCATTGCGCAGATTGCGTCCGTGGACATCTGCTCCCGTCAAGTATTCGGCTAGGTGGCAGCGCACGTATACGGCTACTTGGAATATGACAACGGATGGTAGTGTAAGTATCCGGAGGGACTTAAAGTGCGGCCTTGCGGACACACTCTGGCCGACCTGTACAATCGCTCGCAAGGCTCTCTTCTGCATGCGAAAGACACGCTCCCAGTCGGCAGCGCGCCCCCACAGCTCTGCGCCATATTGAAGGAGCGAGTGCACAGTGGCAAAATAGCACGCGCGTACCACTTCTCTGGGTACCACTCGAGCCAGACGTCGCAGCGCGAAGCAGGCACTTCCCAATTTATTGCACACTTTTGTGGCGTGGGACCCCCATTGAAGCCCGCTGTCTAGCTCGAAACCCAGAAATGTGGTGCTACTGACCTGCTCTATTTTTGTGCCGTCCACAAGAACCGAGAGACTCCTTGCAGTTTTTCCTCCCAGATGGAAAACGAGAAAGTGCGTTTTTTTAAGGTTCAGTACCAATCCGTTGTCATGAAAATATTGCGCCACCTGCGATGCGACATCATTCAGACGTCGTTCGAGCTCGTCAGTGTCGGGTGCATAAACCACCGCGGCGACGTCATCGGCATACATATATATATCTCCCGACGGTATCGCCTCAGGAAGGTCGTTGAGAAGTAGTGAGAACAATATATTGGATACCGACGACCCCTGCGCAACACCCATATCGGTAGCTATCGGTAGCGATCGAACTCTCCCACCGTCACTGACTACTACCTGCAATCTGTCAAACAGAATGTCAGATATGAGGGCGTGTGCTTTCCCATCGATGCCATAGTGTCGCAGTTTCATTCCAAGCACCGAGTGGTCGGCGACGTCGAACGCCTTCGAGAGGTCGCAGCACAACACCGCGACCTGCAGTCGGCGCTCGCGCGCCGCCACCACGCCGCGCACCAGCTCCCGCGCCATCGCGGTTGTCGAACGGCCAGCTCGGTAAGCGTACTGCCGCTCGGATAGGGCGCCGGTTGTGGCCAAGAACTCGGTCAGGCGCGAACTGAGGCCGTTTTCTAGTACCTTCGCCACGGCCGGTATGATGGAGACGGGTCTGTACCCGTCGATGTCCTCCCTTTTTCCCTTTCCTTTAAACAGCGGTGAGATCTTGCTGATTTTTAGAGAAGAGGGATATACCCCTTCGGAAATACAACGATTGTACAGATCCGCCAACACCGGCGACAAGGGAGCCGCGGCGAGGTGCAGGAGCTCCATCGACACACCGTAAATGTCTTTGGTCGGTTTGTGTGGGATATTTTTGGTTATGGTGGAGAATACCTCAGTTGCAGTGAACGGTCGCAAGCGCAGGCTGCGATCGGCCGGCGCGCGAGCACCTACCAGTGCGGCGCGCACGCGCGGCAGGTCGGCGCTCGGCGCACCGCACGCCGCCGCCGCTCGAGCGAACCGATCGTTCATTGCATTCGCCGCATCCTGCCGGGATTTGAACTTGATTCCGTTTGAGTCAAGAACTATGTCTGTAAAATCGACCACAGCACACGATGTTTTCCCTCTTTCCTTATTAACAATTTGCCACATCGACTTGGAGGCATTTTGATTCTGATGCATAATGTTTACATAGTGCTCGTATTTACTTAGCCTAATAAGTTCGTTATATTTTTTATGAGCAGTTTCAATAAAAAATTTCAAGTGATCATTATTTGGAAATGTATACCCTAGTTTAATCATGTCGAATAATAAAAATTGAGAATTAATAATGTCATCTGATAGCCAAGAATAATTTTTGCGGTAACTTAATTTTTTTAATGGGAAGCATATGTCAAACTTATTACTAATGGTGTTAATTACAGATATCGCCATCTGGGCCGCGCTACGGCCGCGACGATTCCATAATTCCTCCCAGTCGATGCTATAAATTGCTTCTATAAAACTATGTTTATTAGCATGTGTGTAGGTGCGAGCGAGGCGCGCGGGCGCAGGCGGCGCGCGGGACCGGCGCAGCACGTCGCAGCGCACGGCGAGGTGGTCGCCTATGTTTGTAGTCACGGGGCTCACGCTTGTTAAACTAGCTTGGCAATTTGTATACACATGATCTAAACAAGTAGACGAGTGACTGGTTGTCCGGGTTGGAAAATCTACTTCGCATCTGAAGTTGTAAACCGATAATATTTCAAGTAGATCCTTCAGAGAGGCATTCTCGTCCAGACAATCGATATTCATATCACCAACTATTATGCAGTCTTTGTCGAGTTCGCTGATCTTATCGAGCACACCTTCTACGTGAGTTATAAAATCATGAGCATTTATCATGTTCGTCCTATAGATACATACTACCACTAAATCAAAGTCTAATAACTCTATTGCAGATATTTCACAACACAGTTCTACTGCCAGTTTCTGTATGTCAACAATTTCAATCGCTTTAATATTATTTTTAACAAAAATACACGATATTTAGTCCGTCAGTAAGAGTATGAAATATATGGGACACGTATTTTTTGGTTTATCAAAATATTAAAAATCGACAAAGTTATAGATCATCAAACTTCTGAATTGGGGGCTTGCGACGTCACTCCTAGGTGAAAATTGTACCTAGGAGTGACGTCACTCGAAACTTCTACGAACTCTATCGTCATCATTTTTTGTTTGAAAAAGAAAAAGTCAAAAGAAAAAATACGTGTACAATATTTTTCAATAATCTAACTGACGGACTAAACAGTTTTTGTCGTCTAGCTCATTGTTACTGAACCCTCGGTGGACGAGTCCGGCTCGCACTTGTCCGGTTTTTAAGTAATAAAACTTGCAATAGATAGTTATCTTTTTAAATTGTTCTAATTATGTAAGTACCTCTTGTAATGTGTTTTTCTGGTGTGCAATAAAGTATACTTGTATTGTATTGTATGGTATGTATCTTATCATAAAAAACCGGACAAGTGCGAGTCGGACTCACCCACCGAGGGTTCCGTACAAATTTGTACGTAGATATATTAAAGTAGGTACCCTCTAAATGTTGGTTCCCTAAGTAAAGTACTCGTACATAAAAAAAATTTAAGGATTCGTTAAAAATGTATAGTTTTCAGATTTTTCCATATACTTGTAGTATAAGAAGGTATTAACTTGCTAAATTTCATAATTCTAGGTCAACTGAAAGTACGCTATGAATTTTGGTTACCTTAAGAGTGTCGAAATTTGTTTTTTGCGGCATAAACGGCCGTATCTTTTTTTAACTTAGAAGTTTGATTTTTTTCACAGCTTCAAGGGACGGTCCCTTGAAGCTGTGTAAAAATCAAACTTCAGACCTGAGTAGGTATATGGTTTTAATTCGAACTCTATACCTTGACGCGTTCCCGAGATAAAGAGTCTTGACAGACAGACAGATAGCCGGACAACAAAGTGATCCTATAAGGGTTTCGTTTTTTCCTTTTGAGGTACGGAGCCCTAAAAATCTTACTATAAGCACGTTAGTTAAATTATACTTCTTTATTTTAATTAATTTTTATTTAGTCCGCATCCGACATGGCCATTCGAATGGATTGAGATAAAATTTGGCATGCTTACAAGCAGAGCAAGTGCTGGATTTAAATATGAGATACTTTATATTCCGGTAGAAAGTTCCTTTGGATGATTACGGAAATAACACAGGTGAAGCCGTTCGTACCTAAATTCTATTTCTTATATTTATTTAAACAAACTCTCGTTTAATTTTTCAGTAGTGGCGTGAGGCTTCAAACTGGCAGATCAGGAGGGGCGCGGACCGCTGCTGCCGGGCGCAGAGCCGGCAGACAGCGGCATAGACAGCGACGAGACGGACAGCGAGCGCCGCGATCGTCGCCGTTTGCGCCAGAATGAGGTACGTGATCTTCAAACTGGCGAGTCAGGAGGGGTGCGAACCGCTGCTACCGAGCGCCCTGCGGCATAGACAGCGACGTGAGGGACAGGGAGCGCCACGATCGTCGCCGCTTGCGACTGAATGAGCTTTCAAACTCTTTGAGGCCTTCAAACTCGCGGGTCAGGAGGGGCGCGGGCAGTTGTCGGGCGCAGAGCCGGCAGACAGCGGTATATGTACACAGCGCCGAGACAGACAGTGAGCGCCATAATCGCCACTTGCGCCAGAATGAGGTACGTGGTCTTCACGCTGGCGGACCAGGAGGAGCACGCACCGCTGCTGCCGGGGCAAGAGCCGGCAGACAGCGACAAGGCGGACTGCGAGCGCCGCGATCGCCGCCGCTTGCGCCCAATGAGGTACGTAGTCTTTAAACTGGTGGATCAGGGTGCGTTAGAATGAAATCAGTAAACGGGTAAATATTATGCCAGAATCTTTAGACAGGGAAGACTACGATGATATGGACAGTCGGCAACTGTGGCGCCAGTAGTAGGGAATAAATAAATAAAATATCTGTAAAGTAAGTCCATGCAAATCCATAGGCTAGTCCACATCTTGTCCAACATTTTCAGTAATCAAAAAATTTCAAGGCACGTAACTCCAGTCTGCCTACTTTAAGATACCTACTTTTGTTAACAAAATAAAAATAAATGATTTATTATTACAGGACAGTCTCGACGATGAGAGCGATGTGACCGTGGAAATCAACATGCCTGTACCGTGGAACTACTGCGCGCAGCATCCTAACCGCTCTTACGCGGACCAGCGCGCGGCACGTCTTTCCCCCTCGCTCTTCGAAGTCGAATTGACTCCGTCCGAAGAAGACGATGCTTCAGTCCTCGAGCTCATCATACCTTACCAACAGCCGCGGTATAAGAAATTACCGACATCATCCCCTTTGAAAACCAAGATTAGGGCTCCAAAGTACATTTGTGGGTTTCTCTGCTGTTTCCGTAAATAGGACTTAGGTTTGTCACGGACCAAATTGACCTTTGCGTGAACTATGTTTTGTTCGATAACTGTTTAGGATATTTCTCTATATTAGTGCGCGAAACATGGATTTTCGCTCTCAATATGAATTGATATATAATTTTTTCTTTGGTTTTCCTTTAGGTTTTAACATATGTAAAATCTCACTTCTACTAAGACTTGAACCGTGTATGTTATAAGAAAATTACCACAGCGAAATTATTATCAATACATGGCTACGCACACGTTTTATTCCGAATCCATGATTTCATACTGTATCAAGGTTGTATAAATATTTTTCAAAATATGTTCACCATGTTTCAACGTAGACGGGACACGCGGAATCATCAGATTAGACGTATCTGAGAGTTTAAGTAGGTACTATATGAAACAAATTTTTCGCAATTTTGGTTGAGGACCTAAAATTTAATGATGAATTGGCTCATGACAGGCATTTTGTACTTTTCTTCTATGGTTAATAGGATATAGCCTTGTTTAGTTAAGTCTCACTACGTTGAGGACCGGGTGAAATGAAACGAGGGACTTTCCTTAAAATATAGTGTCATATATTTGATGTAGAATCCACCTGCAATAGTTAAATGCTTGTAATAATGAAGAAAAACAAAACTATCAAAATAATATTTTTTAATATTTGTTCAACCTAATGTTTAGCCGCCGTTACTGCTACAAGGGTACACGGCGGTGTCATACTATACGCGCTCGCGTCCATGCCCGCATATGACTTCTAAATAGGGATGAAACACACAGTTTTTTGGATGAAAGTTTAACAAACTATAACTTGAAAATAATGCACTTAGACTAAACAATGCCACATTTGCAGGAAAGTCCTTCGTTCCATTCCACCCAGTATACATAAGTAAGTACGATACTTATATGTTAACTTACTAAAGTTACATGAAATAATTACACTATCTATTAAGTACATTATCTGCGTTGGGTTTGCAAGGCATTCTGTCCGTCCGTCAACGTATATCACCCAATATCACAGATTTTTTTTTCGACAAATATTAAAATAAAATGTTATCGAATGGCAAGGTAATACTTATGTAAAAATATAGATGTGTTAAAAATGTTTTAGACATGACAGTTCTGTAGGCTTATGATGCTACACTTTGTCACACGATAAATAAATGATAAAGCATCCGTCACGTTCTGACAAATAGTGTGTGAGAGTGATGAATGTTTTATCATTTATTTATCGTGTGATGAAGCGTAGCATCATAAGCTTACTTTTCAAGATACGTAGAAGTAACATAAATGTAAGGATGTGTTTTTAATTGTCCGAGTTCGATTTTAATAAGGTAATTGACTAACTAAGTGAAATTGAAGTAATCTTATCCAACAGGAGGTAAAATGCAGTCCAACGCCTAGGTTCTGAATTCCATAGGCTAGTTTCCTAACAGATCAAATCAGCTTCCTTTTATGAAGTATCAAAACGCTCAGAAGTATGCAATTTTAAAAATACTTACGAACAAATGTCGTCAGAGGTTCAAACGGTCAAATTGTCTTCTTATTTTTTTTGTCATTTTAAAATCGCTAAAGGCAAGAAAACAAGTGAATTTGGATTGATTTGGCATAAGTTTTGGAAACTGAATCTGATAATTAGCGTTGACT
The DNA here is from genome assembly GCA_947034925.1 of Eudemis profundana. NCBI lineage: Eukaryota > Metazoa > Arthropoda > Insecta > Lepidoptera > Tortricidae > Eudemis > Eudemis profundana. Next base: position 11,736,445 of record OX344811.1, read on the forward strand.
AATTGATTTTTACTCCAGGAAAGTACCATATTTGTCTGGACTATTACCACATATTAGATAATACAGTAACCAGATGTTTCGCTCTTCTTCTTTTTTCTTTTCATACAAACCAGGAATATCCCCGCTATTGCAAACTGCAGTTACTCTATTTCGATAGCGATGCTCGGCCATTTTTTTTGTTGCGAATTTATGGTCGTTGGGAACGTCCGAGCCTATCGTTTTAAATACGTAATTACTATTTAATTAATCTCTAAGATAAAATGCCATGCGAAACTACGTATTAATGAGTCGGGATAAGAAAAAAATATACGACGCGCGACGTACCTACTAATATATTTTTTATAAAGATTACTTTGTGAAAATTATGTTGACATAGGTACAGGTCGATTCACGAAAGCTATTTGTATGAAAATAGCTGTCACTCAGTACAAATCTCGCGCCAGCTTTCGTGACTCGACCTGTACCTAATTATTTCATATAATGGTATGTTGAGTAAAATATACGATGAAATCATATGTTAGTATTTTTCATATGATTTGGTGTCAATGGTCATTTTGCTTATGGCGATTCATATAATACGAGTATTATTTTTAAGTAAAAATAAAAGTGTGTCAATTTGTTACGGTTGAGAATTTTTACAACTTCTATGGGTGTTTCTATTTCTGTCAATTATGATAAAAACACGACTTGGAAATATTTCTATTCAGTTTTTTAAACTGTATTAAAATGAAAGAACTTTGTGCTTTTCATCTGATATTGTAACAAAATGTTCATGTAATTTGAGATTGTACAATGTATAATGTAAATTGACGATGGAAGAGTACTATTTTCAGAGCTTGATACTTGCATGTATGTGTATTTTAAAGACTGATTTAAAAACGTTATATTTAAAACCTGGAATAGTTGATGGTTTAATATCGACAGAAGATGGCTTATAATATTGTATCATAATTGTTGTTATATTTAATTATCTCGATTAGATTATGACACAATCTCTACTAATATAAAGTTTCGGTGAACTTACCGTTTAATACTGTTCCAAACATAAAATGATGTACAGTCCCCATGCCAACATGCCAAAACGGGGCATGCAAAAATATCTGACACCACATATCGATACCTTTAGACTCAAAGGGCGTTAACGCCATTAAATGGCGTTTACGTCCTTTGAGTCTAAAGGTATCGATATTACTGCTAATTCCCAAAATACTGCATTCCCAGAATACCAGATTTTTAAAATACCAGATTCTCGATTCATCGAATTCTCCGTATACCAGATTCCCAAAATAATACATCCAACAAAATCATTTAGATCCTCGATTTTATAATCGAATTCTAGTGTAACGGCCATTCTCACGAAGTATGTCTGCGGTCACGCGGTCACTTAATTACCGCGACGCTGTTTTCATACTAAATGTATGGAGGCGCGGTAATTAGACGCAGTCATACTTCGCGAGAATCTGCGTAAGGCAGGAATCTGATAAATCCAGAATCAGGTATTTTGAAAAATCTGGCATTTTGGGAATGCGGTATTGAGGTGGTATTTGATATTTATGCGTGCCGAGTTTCAATAAATAGGGGACGTGCACAAGGAAGGTGCTGCCAATCCGAATCTTGTATTCTATATATCTTGTTACTACCTTAAGGAAAGGAAAAAGCCGTTAATATCGTGGTGATGCACGATTAACGTTATGTGGCCTGTCCACGACTTAGTATACCTACTTCACAATAGGGATGACGACTGGGTTAAAACTATATTATTCTATTTAGTCCGTCAGTTAGATTATTGAAAAATATGGGACACGTATTTTTTGGTTTATCAAAATATTAAAAATCGACAAAGAAAATTGTACCTAGGAGTGACTGTACCTAGGAGTGACGTCACTCAAAACTTCTAAGCACTCTATCCTCGTCATTTTTTATTTGTCAAACAAAAGAAAAAATACGTGTACAATATTTTTTAATAATCTAACTGACGGACTCAACAGTTTTTTTAGTCGTCTAGCCCATTGCATGTATAACCAGTATTTGATTTCAGGCCCGATAAGTTTCCTTTACTAACATAGTGTTTTTTTTGTCGATTCAGTGCTGCCACCGTTCCTGCACGGTCCTTAGGGCTCATTCATTTATTACGTAAGACGATTTAGGGAGGGAGGGGGGACGGCCATGTCTTATTTTATCTTACCAGGGAGTGGGAGGGAGTTTTGTTAGTTCTTATGAAAAATCTCAAAAATCGTCCAACGTAATAAATTAATGGCCCCTTATATTAATGCCGGTGACCGTACGTACACCCAACGTGTGGTAATAGAAAGCTCCAGCCAGATCGCATAGATATGCGATCTAAATAATAGATGCGCCATATTTATGGCTCGTTCCTTATTTTGCCGCCCTCGGGGTATAATATACTGTAATGTTATCTTGTAGTATCCAGAATTTTATGCAGCGCGCATTTTTTTTACTTATAGCAGCAATTGGGTTGTTTCTGACTGCAGTAATTATACCGAAGTATAAATCTATCGACATCAAAACTTGTATATTTTTTAGCTATTTATTCGATCATGTACGTAACTACCTACATTTTTTTACTTTAATTTTTCGACCTTAGCAACCGAAATTACCTATGTAGTACTTAATGACTATTGTAAAGTAGAAATTTTCTTGAAGGGAATTTGAAATGCACTTGTAAAAATGTTGCATATTAGTGTTATTCAAAATGGATGAACATTTAAAATGTGTCAAAACAAATTTATTTATATCCTGTTAGCGTATTATTAAGAAATTATTTGTGATAATTTATTAAAGAAAATAATTATTGCAAACTATTGATAAAAATAAAATCTATTCACAATTAAAATATTTATTATGTACCCGATTTCCTGTATGAAATCTTGCATCATAAAGGACACAATATAATTATGAAACAAAATGTTATGTTATGTTACACACAATAAAATTATGAAACATTAATATGGATGATCTTAAGACAAGTGGCTAAAGAGACCTGTTACACCTCGGACAAACCACTTATTTGTCTAGTTGATTTTAGACGAGTTGCTTCATGGACCGATTACGTACGTATTCGACTATCTGCAAATTTAGCCAAATGATTTTTAGATGAGTTTATGCCATTACTATTACCACTTGCGTTTTTGACCACTTGATACTAATCCATTTTTTTCAGGTCTGATGAATTTCCTTCACTGTCCGCGTTGTATTGCTTTTGTCTATTGCTGCCACCTAAGTTCCTGCATAATCCCAGTATTGACCAAAGCCTGGTATGGTAGATTGATGATTATAGTTTGGCAACTTCGTTGGTGACACTCACATGTGTGCTTTCTGTTATGTGCAGCCGTAACTACGTACACAAGTTACCGCCAACACACACATAACAACAAGCACACATGTAGTGTCACCAACGAAGTTGCCAAGCTATAGTGTCCGACTGAAACTAGTTTTCACGGCCAAAACCGAAACTGAATTTCGGCTTCGATCTCAGGTTCGGCAGGCGTACGTCACTACGCGATTTTGTTTCGCAGTAATTATTATTAATTTATTATTTCTTGCCTAATCCATTAGGCAAGCCCAGGGCTGCGCCGACCCCTGGCAGCGCCTGTGTGCGAAACCTATGAAGCAAGTTTTTTTTTTCATTACTGGAGGATGCGAATAATTGGTAAATCTGGTTCATTTACGTTAATTTATGAATATTATTAGATTCTAGTGATTTTGTTAATATTACAATCATTCAATTTTGACAAGAAAAAGTCATCTTCTTTCCTTTTAAGTCCTATATTATACAATGTAGAAAGCACTGGGTTGTAATACCTATAGGTAAATATTAATAAAATATCTTTGCTGTGCACCACGGAAAACATTACCTAACCTACTCGAAATTTGAAATACTATATTATTTCGACTATGTATAAAATCAAATGCCGTTATTAACGCCATAACTACCTGTTATTTAACATGAAACACAATCTGTAATAAGAAGTTTATTTTTGTCGACAACCCTAGCGGTGGGCGTGGCGACCAGAAAGAGCACGCTTTATGAGTTAGAGCGAGAAGGTAGGATTCGGCGCATTTTTGTGACTCGAACGTGGGTTTTGTTAGACCACTTATACAGTGCGAGTTCTGTACAAAGTACTAATATTTATTCTGTGGTTTCGGCCGAAACCGAAACTTCTATATAAGGTAATGTTCGTGGGATGAAAAAAATGACAATCATAATTCATAATCAGTCAGTCTTCATTTTTAAATAACACATTAATAATTTATCATCTGATATTAAAATATCTTATTTCAAATAAATTATAAGTGCATTTTGAAATAAATACCTACTGTCTCATCGCATATTGATGATGGATTGATTGGTGGTGAGCCTAAACCAATTTTTACGGGATTGTAGGATCGTGGGTTAGAATCGTAACTGACTCTATGAAGTTCATAGTATGAAGCTACCAATGAGTTTTTAACCCATGTAGGAAATAGGTAAACTACCAGAGTATAGAAATTATCCGTTCAAGAGAGCTAATGCTGTTAAAGAATACAATGCCATTGAGCGAACAATGCCATTGATGGAATACAATACCACCAAAAAAAAATAACAATGCGTAACACGAGTAAACCCGGGCGGTCTACCTGGCTCCCCGTTAAATCTGTAAAAGCAAAATGCATTATTATTTTTTGTTTCAAAGTATTTGCCGCCTTATCATTACGGTCATAGAACCGATAATCCGTTGAAAGCTCATAGTATCTCTAAGTCTTTTCTCTACGGAATACGCACTTGCAGACCGTCGGGCGAATGTGAAATGCAAAACAAATTAAGATCGCAGTTATCTATAACTGCATTTACACTTTACTGTCTAGTAAATAGAATCTAAAATGTAATGATCTTTCAAGGCAGTTATACTTTTTTGACACTATATTCTCGTTATCCTAATTTGTGGTTTACCTCTCAATGGCATTGTATTCGTTAACAACATTAGCCCAGTTGATCGGATAATTACTATAGCAGGGGCTACGGCCGTCGGATGACAGTCGCTCCAAGGTAAAAATCTGACCTGATAAATGTGTAATGTAACGGAAAAAGGGGATGGAGTTTATAAAGGTAGGTACTTTACATGCATGCCACGTCATAGAATTACTTAGGTGTGCTAATACTGCAAAGCAAATTAGTGCAATCAATAAAAAGCTCTCAAACGACCTCTTTCTCACTGAACGAAATCCTAGCATTTCATTCATAAAGTATTAGGTACAAAGTAATAAAGTAAACTCATAGTAGATAGCAGCACTTGCTACAGAATCAGAAGCGGTTTTTAGGCAGCTATTAGACTAACATACATGAAAGCGTTAGTTTTGCTACTCGACGCTAGATGGCGTTGTACTTAATGTTATTCCCTAACAAATGAGAAATGTTATACAGTTAAATTACGATGGGTAAATTATAGCGTAATACTTAAAATTGTATTTATTACGTTGACTCCGGGCTCCAGATATCAGGGTAGCAGTGAATTGGTTTTACAGAATTCCCTGGCAAACCGGAGCAGCTTTCCTTAGGGTGATCCGAATCGTCTGCTTCTTCATACAAACTCAAAGAGGGTACCAATCATCATCATCATGGGTCATTGTAATATATTTGAGTAATTAAAACTCTAATAAATGCCCATGGCGCTGAAGATCTATGGTCGACAGCATAACATTTATGTTGTAAGTTCTAAGGTTGTTTTTCGCAGACGGAATGTCAAGTAATTAAATGGTACCCAACTGAGCCAAATTTGACGTTGTTAAAATGGACTCTTGTGGCATTTGTGTGGATAGCTGGGTGATACGAATCGTCTTAATAGCCATAGAATATGCTCCTGAAATCTATATATATTATGTAAGGTAGATACTGACAAAACGTCAAAACAAGTACGACTACTTAGAACAGGAGATCGGAATGGGGAAGGGCAACCAAACAAACGAGATCGACCGACGGATAAGGTTCATGTGGGCTGCCTACTCGAAACTGGACTTTGCTTTCAAGATGAAGATCTCTGCAGAACAAAAAGCCAGAATATTCAACCAGTGCATCCTGCCAGTGCTCACGCATGGTGCTGAGACCTGGGTTTTTACTCGAGAAACCATCAACAGACTGGAAGGAGCTCAGAGGGCGGTTGAGAGGAAACTGGTAGGAGCGTCATTGACGGACTGCAAAACAAATAAATGGCTTCGAAAGCAAAGCAAAGTCAAAATGCCATACCTCAAAATGAAGTGGGCTGGACACGTGGCTCGAAATGAGATATCTTGGTGCAAGCGTATCCTGGAATGGAAACCGTGGGGAGAAAAGCGTCCTCAAGGACGAACGCAAATGCGCTGGAAAGATGACGTGAGGAAAGTTGTTGGCTTGAATTCGATACATATGACACAACACAGAGAGGAATGGAGAGAATTGAAGGAGGTCTACACCATCATGATTGAAAAAGGCTAAAGATGAAGAAGAAGGACTGTGGGGGTTGATGGGAGGTGGAGTAAAATTTTTCCTTTTATATTGTCTTTTATTGCGAATGCTCGCTTATACCTACATCCAACTTAAGACTATAAACAAACTACTTCCAATAAGAGCGACACAGACTGCATTCCTTTAATTCAAACTATTCGATTTATTCTTTACAGGCTGCCAGTCTGTCTCGCCATCAGGCAGTGTCATGCGCCTTTCAAGCAGGAGTCGTGGGTTCGAATTCTGGCTCATACCAATCAGTTTTTCGGAGCTTATGTACGAAATATTATTAGATATTTACCATTATCTTTTCGGTGATCGAGGAACCAGGGCTCGGAACCGTTATTTTGCAAAAACCCCGAAATATCCCCATATTTTGAATTATTTTATGCTTTTAGTAGGACTCAATAATGTAGGTATTTAAGTAATGACTTCGTATTATTAAATTGTTCGATTAAAAAATGAAATAATAAACCAAGAACGAAAATAACGCAAATAATATTGGTATTTTTGTATAGAGAGAATACCGGTATCCGAGCCCTGGGAGAAACATCGTAAAGAAACCTGCACACATCCGCGAGGAAATTCAAAGGTGTATGTGAAATCCGCAGTGGGCTAGCATCGCAAGTATACAACCCATTCACTGTCGTCTATGAGAGTAGGCCTGAGCCCGGAACTGGGACGTTTACAGGCTGATGATGTACAAGCAGGTGGGAATCAAGTCTTATGTATCTACATACGCTTACATTCTAACTACATACCAGTGCCTATCTATGGTTAGTCATGATTCACAAATATAAGATCATTCTGAAAATTTGGTCTACTTACATTTAAGGCCGAGCCACACCGGCTGCGTGTGCACGCACTGTACGCTGCAGCTCCTTGACTTTGAGCGTGACTAGCCGCCATTTTGAAAAACATTCATACTATAAAACGCGTACGCCACAGCAACGCAGACGTGTACGCAGCCGGTGTGGCTTGGCCTTTAATTTGACGCTAATTACACACACCTTCCTTTATACACGTCTTCCACTGGGTGGGCATATGATCAGAGATTGTAAAGCGTTGAACATGTATTCCGACATTCCGACAATAGGCAGTATAAGTTGATAACCCATCATCATACAACCTGGAGACTTCCACAATCAACGGTCGCACGATTTTTGCCTCCATCGACTTCAAGCGGGTTTAACCCGGTAACCTATAAAACTTCGCAGCACGCGGTAAAGCGTCTGCCGATCTTCGAAGTAGAACACTTGGAAAATTTAATTACAAATGACATAAAAAAGAAAAACCCGGCAAGTATATATGAGCCTGACTCGCACGACAAAGTGTCCAGACAACTATACTTAAATCTATATTTTGGTAGTAACATTTGTATTAATGTTACTACTCGGTTAATCTTGCACCAGATGCCTATGGCATAAATTGATAGAAACGTTAACCATTTTAGACTATTTATGCCGCACCTGGCCATAAAGTGACTTTTTCCGCACGCTACCCGATGTACACAACACGGGAGGTAATAAAGAAAGCCCTCGATCGCATATTTACGTCCCTCGCTTGCAGCTCGGGCCGTAAACTTCTGCGATCTCGGCCTTTCTTTGTATTACCACCCTAGTTATGTAATGTACTATTTCTTGCCAATCTTGTATTGTAAGATCTTACTAAATATTAAAATCGGTTCATAATGGCCAAGATAGTTAACTCGTTCATCCTCTATTTTCCCAGCCTGTATTTTTTTATTTAAATACGTGGATTGAAGGTGTATAACGTCATATTTTTCTTTAAATTAGTTCCACATTTGGCCAAAATATAGCGTATAAAACCAACACAAAAATTGAAAACCCTGTTTTATGAAGCAGGTTAAAAAGATACTATTGTACTTATTAATAATGTGCGAGTAAAATACATAATATTAGCAGCGATTAAGTCCATACTTAATAACCTGCTATCGCAGAATGCCCTGTTCCCGGGAAAGCCTACATTTGCACGTAAACAACAGAGCGGGGAATGAGGGTAATGTATCAGTTTCACTCGAATAATCACGCACGAACCATTTGTATTATCGGAACAAAAAATATGCTAAGTACCGACACCTTTATGTATGTGTCGTAACTACCTCCTATTCAGAAAAAAAGGCTTTTCTTCCCTCGTAGAAGGGATCAAAGCTCAAAGTGATTCCTTTCTATTTATTTTATATTCGCTAAACTCAGGATTCTGCTTTAATATATCTCGCTACGCTCAAAATTGGACTGTAGAATCCTTCGCTTTCAGATGACTTTCATCATGCCCAAGCGCGTCGGCTCCCTGAAGCGATGATGGGCGCGCGGCAGCGCCAATAGTAAAATATAAAGACAATCAAGTAGTACGACTTCGGCCGTTTATAGGAGCGCGCGACACGTATTTACACGGACTCACGATCGCACGTCTGTGGGAGTGCTCTCCATACTGTGGCAGTGTTAATTATTTATTCTCCTGACTACTAATATAGTTCTTAAGAACCCTTTGTTACTAACACATAGTATATGGATATTTGATTTGAAATAAATTTGAATATGCACTGGATTCAATGTACGCCACCGAATCCGCTATATACTCATCTTATCTATTGTACTTTACAAAGATTTTGCGGCAGGGACAAAAAAAGTGCTTGTTTGTTTACAGTAATAAATAAATCTACGGATTTTAAAGAAAATTAATGAAAATGCAATTGATAAATTAAAAAGTAAAATTCTAGTCTCTGCTTCTCTAACTCTATTCGGAGCTACTAGCTATCTCATTAGCTCGATCACCACACATCCACACATACATAATACGCAAAGGCCGCTTCAGCCAATTTTGCTGGCTCGTGCGGTCACTTTGAGCGCTCAGTGAAAAGCCACTAGTGGCCGCGGCAGACTAACCTGCTTGCAGCATTGTAAGCCCCCCGCTAAGCTAAGACAGCTACGAAAGAGTTCGCCGAGCTTGTAAAAAAGCCACCTCCTTGGTTTTCCTATACAATACTCGTAACACAGAAGATTAGGTACCTTCTCTTTTACTTATTTACATGTAGTTACTCGGTCTTCTTGGTGTTAGGGCCTTATCACACTGGCGATTTGCGAGCGAGTTGCGAGCGTGTTTTCATACAAAACTGGTGGCGGCGAGCTGGTGGCGAGCTGGCGGCGAGTTCCCCGCGATCGAAATCTGTATGAAAACACGCTCCAGGGGCGTATTTTGAAATTTAGCGCCCCGGGCCAATAAAGTTTGCCACCCTACAGAGGGGCGACTCGTGCTTTAAATTGAGCGTGGGGCTGACTCGCGGCGCCCCTTATGGCCCGTGCCCGCCGCCCCCCTCGCGCCCTGCTGCCCCGGGCCATGGCCCCCTTGGCCCTAGCGTAAATACGCCCCTGACACGCTCGCAACTCGCTCGCAAATCACCACTGTGATAAGGCTCTTATTGCTGTATTTATGAAATAGAGTCAATATTATTCGGTGTTTCTCACTTTTTCCAGAAATGTGTTTTAATTCAAAACCTAGAATTCATGGACATAAAAAAGACAACACTTTTGAATCCATCTAGCAATAACTTAAAAACCGATCTATAATTAATACAGATTAATTACTCAATTAACAATCAAAGCCAACTATGGCAGCTGCTAGTTATTTTCTTCTAATATTAGTGTACATACCTACCTAATAAATTAAAAAAAAATCGCTAGAATTATATGTATTCACTACCCAAGAATGTAAGAAACTGCAACGTCACCCCAAATAGGTACAAATCCACCGCGAAACCTTCCCATTGAAAGCGACATACAAAACGCCAATAAAACTTTAACATTTAGATACCTACGTAACCTACTTACGTAGCTCGGAAACCTCGAAAAGTTCCAAATGGGGGACACTGTCAGTTTCACCCGGCTGGCTGCCAGAATGTCCTGAATTATTCCGTGAAACTCCACAGCGAGGTGACAAAATAACTTGCACGTACTGTCTGCTATCACGGAGTATATTTCAACGGTCCGTCCTCTATTTTATCTGTTATTAATTTTCCCCGTCATATTTTGTTTTACTTTACTGTTGACGTTTTACTTTAAGCTAAGTCATTTACTTTTTTATTTACATGTAGTAGTCGGTTGAACACAATTTTAAAATTATCATGCATCTTTAAATTCATTTATATACTGCGTATTCCGTCTCTTGTGTTTTTTTTTGAGGTATACTCTTCAAGACTAATCTGACAGTGACATTTGTTATGTTCTTGGAGGTTGACTACAACTTAGCCAGGAAATTATTAGTGCTTCACCTAGACCTGCCTAAGGTAGGCAAGGTCTATGTGAAGCACTATTAACCTATCTTACCCATGATTCCCTTGACCTGAATCACAAAATAGATAGGTACAGAAATCAATCAACATACAAAGCGCGCTCGAGCAACGCACACATAGATACTGCTCACGGACACGATATCTCAAGACAGTTCAAACCAGTGCGAGCGCGAGTGCGATCCGCTTAACACGCGCGTCTGCTAACTATTTTATGCAATCATGGAGCAACGAAAAAAAAGTTATTATAACTGTTCAGTGGACGGTTGTTTAAATTCAACATTAAACAGTGAATTGGCGTTTTTTAGTCTACCAGTGGTTTCGGAGAGGTAAGTAGTTATCTGTTTGTATTTCGATGGTTCGTTTTAACGTTACACAGAACAGTTAGGTAGGTAGTATTTCAATGATTTCGCTTTGGTTATTTTAAAACACATCTGAACTTGAAACCACTTGAAATACTGTGACAAATAGCAATCGAATTTGTTAATGTTTCTGATTACAAAAACTTAATACGATCTTTGTTTATGCAACGTTAACTATAAAATATTTTGAGGGTGTAGCTATAGGTACAACGCTTACTTTGTGGCGTTATAAAGGTCGGTAGTAACAAGTGGGTTAAAATAAATAACGGTTTCCTTTTTGGAAACAGTATAATAAAAGAAGTATTAACAAAATTTTTGTAAGGTAAATAAATTTACGCCACCTTACTTACGTGAGTTGAAAACATGTTTTTTTGTTTGTGTAGATATTGTGTTGTTTTTTTGTGTCATTTGATAGGTTTAGTTTTCTAAAACGGATAGGTCAATGGAAATTTTGTAACTCTGGCAATCCGTTAAGAAGTTATTAGGGATTTTCGATAGTGAACATGGACAAACGTAAAATTTTGTAGGTATTTTTCTGTTCTGTAAACCTTTTGTATTGTAATTGTAATAGTAGGCAGGTTTATTGTTTTGTTTTGTAGGATAAGTTTTTTGCTATAACGGGCTATAGGTACTGCGGGTTTGGAGTAGGTACCTAGCTAGACCCCTCAGTTACCCGCTTCACTTCTAGCCCATTATTTGTAAGGTTACGGTATATTTTTTAAAGATAAAGTTATATTTTGTTTCAGGCGAACTGAGTGGTTGAGATTGATCCATAGGGAAGACTTAATAGATTCAAGTTGCTCGCGTGCTCGTGTGTGTGAAGCTCATTTTAGTCCCGACTGCGTTATTATAAATTCAAGTCGAAAGTTGTTAAAAAGAAATTCAGTTCCACAACTCCTCCTACCATTACTGAATACATTAGATAAAGGAATTCAAGCAGTTATTGAAACAACCGATGCAAATGTACAGTGTAATTATGATTTGCAAACGAATGCTCAAGTACAAACTCCATTACACCTTTCAAATGATACTCCTCGAAAAAGAAAACTTTCAAGTGAACTTGAAACATGCCGAAAGAGACTAAAAATAACAAACAATATTTCACAGTCTGAATCCAACATGTTTTTTAAGTTATGTGACAAATTCTTGGCCCCAACCTTTGCACGTATTGTAAAACAACAGACCAAAATTAAAACTCATGGACACGGGAACAGGTATAATTTGGACTACAAAATGTTCTGTTTGAATTTATACTATGTAAGTCCACAGGCATATAATTTGTTAAAAGACACTTTATGTTTACCAAGTAAACAAACACTAACGAAGATGTATATGCCTGTAACTACAAAAATTCACAGCCACCTCATGGATGTTCTTAATACCAAAGTACAATATATGAGTGATATGGATAGAAATTGTACACTTGTCGTTGATGCTATGAGTCTTAAAGCAAATTTGTTTTACAATATTAAAGAAGACAGAATATATGGTTTCCATGAAGTTGACGGTGTGCAATCTCCTGAGCCTGCGAAGTACGCTTTAGTAGCAATGATCCATGGCTTATTTGAAAATTATAAGCAGCCAGTAGGTTTTGCATTATTAGCTGAATGCAAAAATTATCAAAGCGTAACAGATTGGATTGACAAGCTAATCCTACAACTGTGTTCAATTGGTTTCCATGTCCGAAGTTTAGTGTCAGATATGGGTTCTGATTTTTTGAACAGCGCCAAAAAAAGATCAGTATCTGCGGAAAGTCCCTTTTTTTTCGTTGGTGACAGAAAGATATATTATATATTTGATCCACCTCACTTGATCAAATTAGTGCGGAATAACTTGGTTAACTATGACTTTCATTTTGAAAACAATGTGGCGAAATGGCATCACATAGTTCAGTTTTATGAGATGGATAAGTTGAAACGACTGAAAAAACGACTTGCCCCAAAACTTACGGATAGTCATATTAAACCCACAAATTTTGAGAAGATGAAGGTAAAGTACGCTGTGCAAGTTCTTAGTGCTACCGTTGCAGCCGGCTTAAGTACATACAGGGACTTTGGAATAATAGAAAATTCTGCAGAAGGCACAATTAAAATGATTGAAATGATGAACGATTTATTTGATTTTTTGAATACATCATCTCGCTATGGAAGAAAACAATATCAAAACGCATTTTGTGGAGAAGAATACCAGATTGCTTATATTAATAGCATGTTGAATTTCTTTGCGTCGTTGAAATTAATTCACCCAAATGACGGCCGAAATTTCACATCTAGAGTAAAGTTCATTGAAGGTTTCCAAATAACCTTAAAATCTTTATTAATGTTGTTTGAGGATTTAAGAATTGAAGGATTCTCTCATATACTGACCAGACGATTAAATCAGGACTGTTTAGAAAACTTTTTTGGTCAGATTAGGACAAAGAACGGAAATTCCACGGAACCAACATCCTGGCAGCTGGTTTCAGCATTCAGGAAAATATTTTTCATAAATATTTTAAAGTCACCTAAAAGTGGAAATTGCAAAGAAGATTTAACAAAATGTTTACTAGATGGTGAGAAATTATATGCTCCCTTAGCCAATGAGGCTCGTAATCCAAAAACCACTTCGACAGACAACAGAGAAAAAAATGAAAGTTGTCTCAAAAGTAATTTAATATCAACTGCGGATTATACCACACTTGACTTACCGGAAAAAAACGCGTTAGTTTACGTCAGTGGATATTTGTTGAGGAAATGCTTGGATTACCACAAGGAATGTCATGAGCTTATGGCTTATGCAAAAGGAGACGACAATGCAAAAAACTGTTTACAGGGCGCTACATTTACCAGTTATAAAGATTATTGCAAAGATGGCACCAAAACTTTATTAACAATACCACCAGACAGTTTTGTGGAATTTGTTAGATCAATGGAGGACCGATTCTGCAACTTTTTCAAAAGGAACTACTTGAACTGTGAAATTCTAAAAAGTCTATTAAATGAGGTACAGACACTAATGTTCTCAATGCCTTGCAAGTGTTTTCCACTAACTTACTGTAAACAATTGTACATGAGAATGCGAATTTATTACACATTAAAGTATAATAATCGTGCATTTCGCCAATGTCGAAATCGTCGCAAGATATTTTCTGTGACAAATTTGTAATATATATAACAATGACATTAAAATAAAAATATTGTAGTTATTATTAATTTATATCTCCATTCATCCCGTTTCATTCTCCACAATAAATCATACAACTAGCTAGGAGCGCCATGATACCACGATAGTTTTTCGTGCATAAGCCATAGTTGACAACCCTAGCGCGATCGCCGAGCGTAGGTATGAAAAGTGAAGTACATACATGAGGTTGACTTCTGTACCTATCTATTTTGTGCCTGAATCCACTATGGTTTCATAATGTGGACACTCTGGGCCATTCCGTGGGCTAAGGTCTTAGGGAAGATTTCGATACTATTACGTTCAAGGAAGCTTACGATATGTCCTTTGGTCCAGGCTGCCACCAAGGCCGGTCAAAATTGTGCTTTTATTTTGAACTAAAGGTATAAGCCATTAGAAACCCCTTTGATGTAGAATAGGGATGATGACTGGGTTAAAAATATGTAATTCTATTTAGTCCGTCAGTTAGATTATGGAAAAATATGGGACACGTATTTTTTGGTTTATCAAAATATTAAAAATCGACAAAGTTATAGATTATCAAACTTCTGGAGTGGGGGCTTGTGACGTCACTCTTGAGTATAATTTGTACTCAAGAGTGACGTCACTCGAAACTTCTAAGCACTCTATCCTCGTCAGTTTTTGTTTGTCAAACAAAACAAAAAATACGTGTACAATATTTTTTCATAATGTAACAGACGGACTAAACAGTTTTTTTTAGTCATCTAGCCTATTCCCTATTAACTGTGCCCTGTGCCTATGGGGTTGGGCGATACTGCACTGACCAATTATCTGGTGCACCAGATATTTGAAGTCACACTTTTCTATTCCAATGGTATTATGTGAATGTGGAAGAACCACGCTTAAAATAATGAGTAATATTTATTACCTCATAATGTAAAAAAAATAACTTCGAGGTACATTTCGTTCCAAGTAAATTAAATATTACAGCCATTTGACGAAAATAATTTTTTGATGTCCGCTTCAAATCAGTTTAGTGTCTTTCTGAAAAGTTATTGAGAGGATATTTTTTGACCTAATATTCTTGTGATACTGGTGGTGTAAATGATAAATACATAAGCAAAAAAAATTGGAAGATAGTTGGAAAATCACTTTGTGAATTTGGCAGATTCGTAACGAATCAGGCCTTATGTAATTTAGATGACCCTATGGCTATACCTTTCGGCTCCCATCATTAGATCAGCTCCACGTCATAATGATATTGCATTGTCATCCGATTTACATATCCATGCAATATTTCAGCTCAATTGGAAGCCGGAAAGTCAATTAAATTTAACTTGCAAGATTTCATTAGAGAAGGACAGACACCGGGGCAGGCGAAACTAAATAAAAGCTTGGAAAAACGTCTACAGTGCGCGTTATATACATACAAGCGCTGCTTACTCCAGAAAAATGTACGGTTTCCGACGAGCAAAATGCGGTTTGTATACAAGAAATGCCACAGACAAAAGTTTGGGCCCAACTAATAAATTGGTGAATACGGATTTATTAACCGAATGATTTATATTAAACTAGCATTTTCCCGCGGCTTCGCCCGCGTTGTTCCCGTTATTGTCCCAAAGGAACTCTTTACCGGGATATAATGTATCCTATGTTTCAATGCAGGACTTGGTCTACTTGCATGCCAAATTTCAGCTTGATCCATCCAGTTGTTACCCCGTTATAAGGTAACAAACATTCAAACATCCAAACATCCAAACATCTTCACAAACTTTCGCATTTATAATATTAGTGGGATTCGCAGAGATATTGAATCTCTACTCTATTTTAGGTAATTGTTTTAGCTACTAGGAAAACCATAATTAGTGAACCTTTGTCCACGAAATTCATCCTTGAGTGATCATGAATCGTTTGTACATATGCGGCGGGAAACTTTGTACAAGTCCTTGCCATTTTCATAGCATCTCGTCCAGGCGAGAGAGCATTCGTAACCGTGATCAGTGATCAAGCTTTCAAGTAAAGGTAAATCAATCCCAAGTAAACTTTTAAAATAGAATTTCTGAACAACTTGACAGACGTTTTCTATATTCAGTCCATCCGGAGACAATTTGAATAGGTAGCTAAAAACAAAAAAGCATCTACTGCTGGGCGTACGTTTTATAAACGTTCAATAAAATATAAGTACTGATAATGACTTATATGAATATCTATGTTGCTGTTTTTCATCGTTGTTAAAGTGGGCTTAAATTAAATAAATAATAATAAATAAATAATAAATATTAGGGGACAATCTTACACAAATCAAACTAGCCCCATAGTAAGCTCAATGAGGCTTGTGTTATGGATACTAGACGACGATATATTTAATAGATACAAATACTTAAATACATAGAAAACATCCATGACTCAGGAACAAATATTCGTGCTCATCACACAAATAATTGCCCTTACCGGGATACGAACCCAGGACCTCTAGCTTCGTAGGCAGGGTCACTACCAACTAAGCTAAAGCGGTCGGTAAATTATAATATTCCTTTCATTTGAAAAAATAATTACTTAATGAATAACATTTGTAATGCATTTATTGATAAAGTGCATAATATAACGGTACAATGAGTGCGTAAGGTTTATTAGCCCCTCGGCTGAGAGAGCACGTGAAGGCTGTTTAATCGCGTCTGGGTGGACGGCGGCGGGCGCCCCGCGAGGCTCAATGGGCGCGGGCGGCGCCCGAGCTCCAGTCGCGCCTCAAGCCCCGGAGGGGCCACACGTGTCCTCGCTCCCGCCACGCGACTTATGTAACCATCCACACGGTGAGTCTGCCTCTAACCTCCACCAACCCCACGTAACACCGATTAAATCGCGCGTGCGTTCGCGCGATCGCGTAGTGGCTCGATAGCGAATCGCGCGTTCGGCTAACACGTTCGTTGTGCAATAATCGTCAGCTGGAGAGGTGACATAATCGATGCAGTAAGTACCTACCGGTGATCGACGAATGCGAATATTGGCATGCGGCAGGTGCGTTATGTAACGGGACGCTCGTGCCTGGAGCCGCGACGAAAGGAGACGGCTCGCGGCTGGAAGTGCCGGTCCAGACACCGTTCCAACAAAAAATATCGTCTTAGGCGTTCCAAACATCGAAATAAATATCAATATTTATATCTAATTTATCAAAACTGTACTGTTGACTAGCGTAGATTTGACTTTTGGAATAACTCAACTAGTTTATGTTGCCAAAAATTAGTTTTAGTTGATTAAAGTTCCCGCTACACCGGTGTATTCACGAGACGTGTAATGAGGGACGGAAGGCGAAAAGGTTCACATGCATTGCCTAATTGGGAGGTCGAACGCGAAGAATTCTACCCGCTCGTAGAAGGTTCTGGCAGAGTTCCGGTTTTTTATTAAAGTGATACATATTTCTTTTTAGCAAACGCAGTCCGAATGGAGTATTTACGGTAATGATGTAGGTAGATTGCGCTATTATACGGTCTTGTTATCCCACAGATCGATACAATGCCGATGCCGTATGATTTGCCTAATAGACGATCGGATCTAATGAGAATCCAATGAGACTTTTTATTCAAGAGGCAGGTTCGTGCGAGTTTTGGGATTTGCTGTTAATTACTTGCTTATCTTTTGTTTAGTTAACCGAAGCACAGCTCAGCTCTACTATTGATGTACCAATGTTAGTTTAGTTAATTCCCGTTTTGCTTGACCTAAATCTTACAAGGTTTTCCGCGAATGTCTAGCTCAGCAAATTTGTCTAGGTACTTAAGTATTCTGCTGGTTTTTAATCTCTTTAATATTTCGCGGTTTGTTCTGCATTTCTCAGTTGTATTGTTAAACCACATTCGCTATCATTGATAAAATTAAAATGAAATTATGAATTGAAGATTACACGAAAGTTCATGTTGTAGTATTTATTTCTATGAGTCATTTACGCGAATCAGATATTAGATAAAAGTCAGTAAATTAAAATGAACAGTAACTACTAGCTAAATAGGAATATATTTTATATGGTTGACTATATAATATATATTCCTATTTTCGGAACATTTACAGCGAAAAGCTTAGAAGGACATTTAGACAAAAAATCTGACTAGAGAAATAACCATTTATCATGATACTGTTGGTGACAGAAAGGCGACGTTGCTTTATCTATACTTTTGAGAACGCGACCTACAGTCAGTTCGTTTAAGAAATAGAGATCTGATAGAGTCGGCTGGATGTGACGGGGGATTATGGACTGGATGTTTTGATTTGCCGTCACTAGTCGGAAAACGTGATAAAGAACCTTAAAGTATTTCACTTTAGCGGTGATTTTCCTTATTTATATGTTAACTTTTTCACAACTTCATGTTAGGCCAAACATTATTTCATAAATATTTTAAACATATTCACGTGATTTCAGTTATGTATTACGACTAGTTTCTTATGAAATATGAGTTGTAAATAAGCTGAGTTTCCTTTGATTAAAGAGTAGTTTTAAAATCTGTTGAGAATGTCCTTTGGTATTCTGTTCGTTAGCTTATAGCCTTTGTCAACAGCTTCTAACTAACTCAACCAGCTAAGGAAGCTGGAATTTACTTTGTCTTTGACTTCACAGTAGGTAAGTAGATGGAAAAATAGAACTTTTGAATTTATAACATTTGTATGTATGCTGTATCATGGTTAATTGGTTACACATTGTTCCGCGGCTTCAACTGTGTTATTTTCGTTGTTATTCCAATTTCTTGGAACCAAGTTTTCTTGTAAACCAATTTCACCTCAATCCACTTAACTGTATTATTTAGCCAGAAATATCCAAACACTCACATTTATAACACAACTTTTCACACTTATAATATTAGTAGTTCTTAACTAACCAAAAGATATCTACCTCAAATCCTGGCTTCTCTCTCTAACATGCTTACCTACATCTGAACGTACAAACTTACCTATAATAACGTAGTATCAAGTGACTTGATGATCAATTATCTCTTAATACATAGTAAATTACTACAGGAACCTACACCCAATTTATCCTGCTAATGAACCCTTGCATCTTTATTAATATTTAGCGGTGTAATGGCAACAATGGCAGTCTTAGGGTCCATTGTAGCCTTTAAGAGGGTGATGGAGATGAGTCGCATCTATTCATGCTATTGTCTTAGCTGATAGGGAAACATCAGTTGGACTTAGTCTTAGCTAGCGGTCAACATTAAATGGTTTGAATGTTTTGGTAACCGTAGGTTTAGGAAATATACTCGTACCTACATGAAGACTGGGCTTAAACATTTCTCAGTCACTCAATTGATAGGTATTGTGACCTTTTTGGTTATTTTGTACGCATCTATATACATAGATACAGTTACCAATCAATGGTTTATATCTAGAGTGGAACTAGTAGGTCGATCGTGCTGTTTACCAGCTGTCTATAGTAAAGACTCTATACTGTATGGTAAGGTAAATAAAAATAAATATTGGGCCAATCTTACACAAATCAACCTAGTCCCAAACTAAGCAATGTACTATGGCTTGTACTATGGGTACTAGACGATGATATAAATATTTATATAGATAAATACCTGCTTAAATAGATAGAAAACATCCATGACTCGGGAACAAATACTCATGCTCATCACACAAATATTTGCCCTTACTAGGATTTGAACCGAAGAGAAGCTAAATTAAGAGTCGTCTATCATTCCATGTCTATATCGTATATCAATCCTGTAAGAAGGCGGCTGAATCGGATATCGAGGTCGGTTCAACCATTCCCGTTATTCTGTGTGTATGCTGATTGAGGTACCTAATGAAAGTTTTAGTTGTTGGTTGACATGCTACATAATCATTCCAAAATATAACGATGATGAAAATTAAATATTAAAAATAAATTATATTACGAAGCCATAGAAACAAGTAAATACTTGCTATAAATAAATCTAAACCAAAACATTTAAAAGTTTAAGATTGTTAAAAGTTCTTCGGACGCAAATTGGGTCCGGATCGTCGTCACTTTACGGTTTATAAAGGCATTTCCGGCAGCATATTATAAAAGTAAGTGCGAACATTATCGCGAGCGATAAATGCTGCCACCATTAAACCGGCAATTAAATGATTAGCAGCGATTATGTAATTATTTTTTTACTAGCACGGCTTGCAGATTACTCCTTGGTCGTAATACTAGTTCCAGTACTTTAATTACACTTTTACTAATTAAAAGGTAAATAGCGCAATTTTTAAAGATATAATTCTGATCCTGGTCCTGACGGTCTGTGACGTAGGTACCCGGGAACGCGACTTAAAGCTTTGTATGAAATAATATGAAACACTCACGTTCTCAAAACAATTTGTTAACTTGAATGAACCAGTTTGTGATAATCCTTTTTACTAATATAAGTTCGCCTTTGTACATAACCATTGATCGTTGTATTGTTTTTGTATGGTTTTAGTGCAATAAAGTGTTTACATACATTCATATAAATTGGTTTTGGCAAACTTACTAGTTTCTATATGGAACAATGTCAGTTGGACGAGTGTGAACACAGGAAGATAAATATATCAAGATAGTAAAAGTAAATACTGCGGTTGCTTGCTGTCCAATGCTATGCGCACGTGTTCTTGAATAATATTTCGCCATCTTGAAACATTGGATGTCCAAGTCCCGTTGACAGTAGGTACCTATCAGTGGCGTGACGTAAAATATATCCTTGGGCAAGCCGGTGCAGATTTGGCGTACATTTTCCTTAAGAGCTGTAGAATAAGGTGCTCAAATGCCTGATATTAGGCAAGCCGGTAGGAATCGAGTTCTTTGGACGCCACGCTACTGACGCCACGCTACCTATATTACTCGTAGATAGCGTATCTTTGTTTTACTAGTTAAAAATGTAAGCACAAATCATTTAAACTTATCATATCTGGCCAGTTTCATCCTTTTTTTTTATACGCATTTTATAAATATATGTGAATTGATATATACCTATAGCTTTTCGGTGAAGGAAAAAAATCGTGAGGAAACCTGCATACATCCGTGTAGAAAATCAGAGGTGTATGTGAAGTCTCCAACCCGCACGGGGCCAGCGTGGGAACTACAGCCCATTCACTCTCATCTATGAGAGTAAGCCTGTGACCAGCAGTGGGACGTACCTATTCATGTTGAAGTGTGATTTATTTTTGTTTGCCAAATAAATGGTTAAAGGCTTAAGTGGCCTGCCAGTGATAGCCGCTCGGGGCTAAATCAAACGGCTCCGCAGAAGTTACCTTGTAATTCCTTTTGGAACTCAGGATGTCTAACTAGTTATGTTGATTGCCGCTTTGGTTCCACGAGAAGCTGTTATCAATCAATTTAGTACTCAGTTTCTCAGAAGGAAGTTTATTATCGACTTCGCAAAGGCAATAACATTGAAAACGCGTTAAGAAAGTCGATGACTCGTTGGTAGAACGGCCGGAAAGTTGTTAAACATGCGCGTCTGAGTTCCGGGACATATATGCAAGGTGGACGTCCGAGTGCTTGACGGTGTACCAGTAATTGCCATCTTAATTTTAAATGATATTTGTTTCTGAGTCTTGGATGTTTTTTTATGTATTTAAGTATTTATTAAATATATAGTCGTCTAGTATCCATAACACAAGCCTTATTGAGCTTACTATGGGACTAGTTCGATCTGTGTAAGATTGTCCCCTACTATTTATTTAACACGTTACCTATATTATTACTGCATGTCCCGAGAAAAAATTTTTTGGTCGTGAACTTGTCCTTTGGCAGTGTTTGCCAGAGGTTACATCGACCGAGCTTGCGTCGACCCATTTAGGTACTTCTGGAAGTGCCATCTACCGACCAAATGCAAAAGGCAGTTTCTTTGTATGTAACACGTAAATTGTCGCCTAGCTTTTTCCTTTGGAGCATTATAGCTCGGTTTGCCGTTGACTTCTGAAAAATTCCGCTCTATCGAAGACAAACAGGAGCTTTTATTCGAAGCATTTTTCGCGCAGATTGAATTGCACAGAGTATTTTTATGGATTCGTAAATCGCATCTTAGAAGGAAAGGGATTGAAACCATATAAAAGTCAACCCAGTTATGACCAATTTGTCGTCAGGTTTTTTTAGAAAAGCCAACTAATACTTATAAATATGATATTAATAAGTTCTTATAATTAAGATAAAAATAACGTATAATTAACACGAAGTTAGTTTGAGAGTAGTTTTATAACTGTAAAATGTGTTTCTTGTGATCATCTTTAGAAATTTACGTAACACTAAAACACATGTCAGGGATAAGTTCGCCTTTGTACATAATCATTGATTTTTGTACTGCTTCTGTATGATTTTATGTGCAATAAAGTGTTTACATACATACATACATACATACATATATGTCGGTTAAGGGCCCTCTCATACTGGCGATTTGCGAGCGTGTTTTCATACAAAACTTGTCGCGCTCGCCGCGATCGAAATCTCTATGAAAACACGCTCGCAACTCACTTGCATAAGGCCCTAAGTAACTTCCAGTTTTGACTTCTGTAATCTTTTATATAAAGCACGAGATTCCTTTAAGTCAGTCTAAAAATATTTCCTTGTTCAATAATAATCCCAACCGCCTTGCCCCAAGGTGTGCCATAGATAATTTGATTTATATTGCCAAAACAGTCAATGCTATTATACCTACCTCTCTGCAATAATTCGCAATCAATCATCTGAGTCTTTGTTTCTTAGAAGGTTTCTTGCTTATAAAAAGTTAAATAAAAACGATTTCGTACATATGCCTATAGATATGAACTGATCCGTATCAAGTTACCGTCGATACCTTTAGCTTGAGCAAAACTATAACTTGTTTTTATGTGTTCCAAAAAATATATGGCAAAGAGATTGATTGCCTAGGGCTCGATATGCTGGCGTTTTGTTAAGGTTTTATCGTGTTTAGTGAAGTTACTGCTTTTATTGTATCCGTTTGTACTATATTTTAGTTTTCTTTGTATGTTGGTATAGTTTGCTCTATCTTTCAGATTTCGTAAAGCACAACAACCATTTAACACATAGGTAGGGGAAAAAATCAAAACTGCGAGGGTTTGAACTAAGACTGTCAAGTACGAGTCGGGCACGCGCACCGAGTGTTCCGTACAAACTCGTAAGTAAATACGTGAATAGTTCAAGAAAAACTGTATGGTGCCCTCTGCTAATCAGAGAACCTAACCTACTTTTCTGGTAGCAGTTCGTTTTGTGAGGATCACAGTTCAAACCTAACTAACCTACTTTTCTGGTAGCAGTACAGTTTTGTGAGGATCGCAGTTCAAACCTAACTAAACCTACTTTTCTGTTAGCAGTACGGTGTTGTGAGGATCGCAGTTAAAACCTTACCTAACCAGAAATACTTTTCTTAAATACTTATAATATAGTTTTAGTCTAGGTTAGGTTAGTGTAATCATATAGTTTATATTTGTATATATTTTTTTTTTACTATTCAATGTACCTCAACTTCCCTCGTCTAATGTAAATAAATAAAATTAGAACTTACAAGTATATTTAAAAAAATATATTGCTAGAAATTGTTATGTTAAAAATATTATAATCATAAATAGTAGTGCCAACGCCTGAAGTGATGACCACGACCACTCTGTCAAGAGTGATAACGACAAGGAAGAAGAAATAGTAGTAACAGTGATAGTACGAAAAATTACATTATGAATATGATCCGCCCCCCCGTCCCCCTTTTTTTGGGCTTTTCGTAGCTAAGAACTCGTGCAGCATTCTTGTTGCTTAAATGTTTTAACCTAATCTTAGCCCCTTTTCTATCAATTGTTTATTTTGTCAGGTCACAGTTCTAAATCTAACCTAACACACTTTTCTTAGCAACAGTTCGTTATTATGAGATTTGTGAGGATTCAACGTTCTAACCTAATCCACTTTTTATTAGCAAAAGTTTCTGTTCGCATCTCAATTTGAAATTGCACTTCTGTAGGGTTTTTAGCATATCTGTATGTTTTTTAATCGTGACGGTAAAATTATATTAGGGTACCTAAATGAAATTTCGATTTTACGTAGCATCGGAATTATAAAAAGGTGGTAAACAAGTCGGTTTTCAAATAATAAAGTTGGCAATCGTTCTTCTGGTTATTGAGTTTCGGGATAACGATAATGTGGGAAAACAAACAAGCGACATATGCGTTTATGATTGCTTATGACATGATGCGTTTATGACACAAGCGTTTATGATTTCTAAACACCCTCATTCAGCTAAGCGTTTTCGGACAAGTGTTTTTCGAAACTTTGATAGGTTACCGACATTAAGAGGAAACAGTAAGGCCGAGAGAATTGAAAATTAGGTATTTGTAAAATGTGTCGCTGTCCCGCACTGCCCGCCTCTCCCCAGCAGAGCGCGATAGAGACAACTGCAGCTTGGACCGAAAATACCTTTTAAAATTTCATGAAAACAACGTTTCGTAGTCCCCTGATTTCTTCCCCAAAACTGAACCTATTTAACTATTTTTTTTTATTAAACATTAAAGAAAGGCTTTGGCCATGTTCCTATGTTTTCCTTTTTTTTAATAATCTAGTCAAATTTGTTTTATGGATGTGTGAACACAGCGGAAAATCTGGCATTTTTTTTAGGTTTTTGAAGGTTAATATCTCTTTTGAGAATCAATTTATCGTAAAAAGGAAAACATAGGAACATATCAATAGTAGCCATAGATTTTTGGACAAAAAAATATTGCTCTGCTAGCATTAACCAGGGAGGAAACAGGGGACTACGTTTGTATGGAAAAACTGCCCTCCTGTTTCCTCTTAATGTACTTTTTGACTTTTAAACAATTTGACAAAGGGACTTTTGAACCCACTGAACATTTTGGGATTTTGACCATTTGTCTTTTGTTAATTTTTTCTTTCATACATTTTGGCTCTCTGGTGTTTGTGACCTCTGATTATTTTGTCCTCTGTTCATTATGGCATATTTACATTGCACCTTCAGACATTTGTACCAAAATGCCTTGTTACCGTTCCGAGAACTTCTCTCCTTCGGAATTCTCTTTTCGGAAGGAGAGAGGCACAAGCCGACTGCATCTAACTCGCGCGTCTACTATGTTTCCTCGTAGTCATTAAGACTGACATTTATTTCCAAGGACAAACCAAGGCAGTGCCGCCGTTCGCTGATAACGCGTAATTTATCGCTCCAAGCATTCGGTAATGGTTGGTCCGAAAATAAATTCTTTGACACAAGCACAATTATCGGTCGCATCGCAAGGCCGACGATTAAGCAGACTAGTTTTTGTTTAAAGGCTATTTAAAACAGGATCCGCGAACGTGCGAATACCGCGTATGAAGTCCCGCGTGGCTTTTGCTTCTTTTTTATTACCTACAAATCCTGACTCCTATTATTTTCTGTTTTATGTCCATGGCTTCGCCAATTAAACTTAGTTTCGTGAATGATTTAAACCATAAACTAGTAATCACATTCTCATCAATGAACATTTAATGAAACGTCGGTTTTGCTGTAAATTGCGACTAAATCCTTACTAAAATAATACCTAAATATGAGATTCCAGTTTATTAGGACCTTAAGTCCATGATTATCATGAAATATATTACAATATTGTATTATAAATGTACAGGGTTACTTTGGAGACTGGAACAGAAGAAGATAATTATCATATAAAAACTAAGATACCTACAACACATCCTGGCCAAAAAACTATACTTAGTTTCATGTACATAATTAAATTAATGTTTTTAAATGGACAGATTACCTCTCATATAAAATGTATCTTTTGTCTGTGTGTTTAAGCATGTTTATTCCATGAGTTATACCTTTTAGTCTGTGTCGGATTATAGATTCTGTTTATTTATTTTATTGGCTGTGAAAGGAATACGCTCAAAGGCGACGAAATGGAATTTTGATTTATTAATTCCCCGCAATCAACTTTTTTGTTCGTTCGCTGTTGTGTTTTCATTTTAATTTGACACCCTCTTTCATCGAATTACTGTGGAGCTGAGAAGGCAGCGAAAATGGGAGATATATTCGCGGTTCCATTGTAAATTGATTTTATAAAATTTGGCCCAGGAAAAATTATTCATACCGTTCAATTTCGACTATTAGTCAATTATTCGTAACGTACACTTGTTGGTAGGTATTTTATATTTCATGGAACGTGACGTGATATTGTAATGGAACCGATATTACGTACCAAAATAATCTCAATACATTATTATAACTATCTTCATATAGCACGGCAAAATTAAATAATTCATATAAATGATCTTGAAAAAAAAAATACCGAATTTCATTCCTCCGAAAACTGTTTTGATGAAGATTGTATTCTCATTTTATGAGGTTATGTTGTAACTTCAATGTTTGTCATGAAAAGCTGCATGCAAAAGTGGACGAAAAGAGGGTACGATTATGTATGTATTTGTAAACACTTTATTGCACAAAATAATACGAAGTACAGTACAGGATTGTAAAATAAAGGTATATGTACAAAGGTGAACTTATCCCTTTAAGGGATCTCTTCCAGTTAACATTTGAGCAGATAAGTGATGAGACATGAGAGGTGGTAGACAAACTGAGCGTCATGTACAAGAGATTTAAAGGTAATCATGTAAATAGATGCTACTAGTAAACAAATACATACAAAACAAACAAATACGTACATATAAAAATAAATAGATACATATATATGCGTATTGCGTACATATAAAACCTGTAAAAAACATCTGAAAACCGTATTACATATTCAGTCAGAGGGACAAGATAACCACAACTTTTTTAATTTCTCCAGGCGAGGTAAGACGAGAATCGGGCGCGGAAGCCTAGTTTCCAAATAATTTTTAGAGCACTTATTTGACTCGAAGGTCAATGTAAAACATATATAATAATATTCAGAACTGTATCTAGGGCTTCCTCTCACTTAGAACACGATAGCGAACACTTCGCTCGATAGAAAAGTAGCGCGTAGAAAACACTATAAAATAAAGTATTTTTTTCATTTTTTTCATTTTCTTCATTACCACTACCTTTTCTGACAAAATTGATACCTGACAATCATGATTTCACAGTCATGCAGGGCATCCTCTCATGTTTGGGTTGATAACGTATACTTTCATGTTAGAAATCGAAGATAATCTGCAATAATCTGCGTTCCGCCCGACCCTAGTTGTATGTGAAATGCGAGCCAGGTCCTACCGGGCCTTAAGCGAGGCTACAGACAGACCGACACTGCCTGAACAAGGGTGGCAAATTGTTCCATAATTTGTCAGAGTGTACCGTGAAAGATTTATCGTATGAGCGTTGTTTATGAGCAGGTCTTGAGAGAGACAAATCAGCGCTAGAATAAACTTAAACCTCTTGGGAAGGTACAATGGAGAAGAGGGGACAAACGAAACATTAAACAGGATAGACAAAGTATGTACGTCTCTACGACGACGAATTGGTAACCACTTGAGCTGCGAGCGGAAGGACGACACGTGATCGAATTTGCGAAGGCCGAAAATGTAGCGTATGGAGACATTTTGCAAACGGTCAAGCTTGTCAAGCGGTTCCTCCTTTAAATCAGTGAACGCAGTATCCCCGTAATCCAGAAGACGGAGTAATAGAGAGCGAGCAGAGCGAGAGTAATTTTGGTCTGGAGCGGAAGGAAATTTTGGAGACCCTTCTACTAATATCGACCACATGGGTTGACCAAGAAAGTGTCTCGTCCATAGTGATAACCAGATTCTTGACTGTAGAGGAGAAAGGGATACGTGATCCATCAAAGAGATTATGTCTGAACGTGGACATCAAAATTGAAGCACATAGGTATATATTATGACAGTTATATTGTATACTACTAGCATATCAAGTTGCATATTTTCTGCGTTTCCTAGTTTTAAAAGTACTTAAAACCTACACCTACATACCTAAGAGTACATTACCATTCGTCCGGTCATATTCCAATAACATCCAGCCTTCCTGCAAAAATAAAATTGCAAACTATAGCTTGGCAACATCGTTGGTGACACTCACATGTGTGCTTTTTTTGTTTTGTGCAGCCATAACTGCTTACACAAGTTAACGCCATACACGAACGGCTGCCTGCGGAGGCTGCCTCTGTCGGTCGCCGTTCGTGTTGGCGGTAACTTGTGTAAGTAGTTACGGCTGCACATAACAAAAAGCACACATGTGGGTTGACACTCACAACGAAGTTGCCAAGCTATAATCAAAAGTTTGCATGAGTTTTCTGCCATCCTGTACACTTCAAAGTTTAAACAGAAACTTAAACGGCAGCATCGTTAATTTGTCACAGCGCTTATGAATCGTTCCGGTGAGTGACGTCACCCGATGTTCGATACAGACGTTTCAAATAGGTATTTGCCAGCTGCCGGCAGAGAACGGCAGTAATATCGTCTCCGACAAGTCTTTTGTATACGAAATGGGAGCAGATGACATGTTCAGACTAGGAATGATTTATTATTTTATCGAGAAGGCTTTCGCTGACTTAAATGTATGCTATGTATATTAACGATTTTACACGTTCTTAGTGAGGTAGGTTTAAAATATATTTATTTGATTATATATTTTTATATAATAGACGACTGAATGAAATCAAGTATTTAATACCTTAAAGTGGTTACGATTACGATGTACTTAAGGGCTTCGAAGCAAACATGTCTAATCAACTTTTGGAGGTAATAGTTGTATCACAATAGGTACCTACCTATTATGTAAATCTTAAACAACTTTGGTAGATGTGACATAATTTTCCTTCAGGTTAAATGAAATATATTTCTGAAAATCTATTACATAAGCCACTTAGAATAGGTTAAGCTAGAGCTTTTTTCAACCAAAGGTGCGCGGAATGAGTATTCGAACAATATCACATCACATTAATATAAGGAAAGTAATTTTTTGGTCAGCCGTTATTAAAATTGATCCGCAAAAAAATTAGCAGTTAAATCATTTGGGCAGCATACAAAGATTTGGCTGGCAACAAGCTGGCAATAAATAAAAATCGGGCGGCAACTCTTGTTCAGCAAATAATTTAAAAATGGCTAACATTTTAACCAATATTAATCTGCTTTATTTATCATTTGTCTGCCTAATAAACAGTCGAGCTGCAAAATAATGACTTGGCCGGCAAGATTTTACAATCGGTTAGCAGAGAAAACATGCGTGGATTGCGTTTAGTTTGAAAAATCAGCAGTACTGTGGGCAGAGCGAAACGGACCACGTGACGCGAGCAGCCAATCGCGGGCGTGTTTGTTTTGTCATTCGGTGATTGTCAGCTGTCAGTGTCAAGTAGTAGTGTTTATCAATTATCAGTGATTTTTACCGTATTGCTATTTTTGAAGATACTACTTACTATAAAATGTAAAAAGCCTGCGATAGTCCGAATCTAGGGCTCTCGCTGGTTAAGATGCGTGCCGACACTGCGCGCCCTAGAGTGTTTTTATAGCGTCGGAGATACGGAAAGTCAACTTTTTCAACTTTGAAGTCGAATATCTCGGTTATTTTTGATTTCAGAGAAAAGGTTTTTCCATAAAACAGGCTTATTTTAGCGAATTCTATACGATAAAACAATAATAAATAGGTGTTATAATGACACCAACATCCATCGAAATTTTTACGTCTTAAAAATTTGTCAACTTTGAAGTCGAATATCTCGGACATTTTTTATTTTAGAAATAGAAGTTTTTCTAATAAAATATGCTTATTTTATTGTAAACTCGAAAATTTTATTTAGATGTGCCCTTTTGCGTTATTGCGGCAGAATAGTCAAGTTGCGCCCATTTTGTGCATGCCAGTTAGGTTTTATTGCACCTTTCATTTTGATGAACAAAATGAAATATTTTGCTTACCTACTGATTGCTTACCAAAATTTGATTAACCGTAGATCGCTTAATGCAGCTCAAATATTTAATTTGCTGACCAAAATAATTTAGAGCAGTTCAGTATATCATTAATTGCAGCCTGATTTATAAATGTTTGCTAACCATAAGTTGCTTACCAACCTATTTTGGCTGACCAAATACATATTTCTGCTGACCAAAATATGAATATTTTGCTGATCGATTAAATGATACCCTTAATATAATAAATGTAAAAGTTTGTGAAGATGTTTGGATATTTGGATGTTTGTTACTAAATAACGGGGTAACAACTGGACGGATTGAGCTGGAATTTGGCGTGCAAGTAGATCAAGTTCTGGATTGAAACAAAGAATACTTTATACCCCAGTAAAAAAATTCTATCGGACAGTAACGGGAACAACGCGGGCGAAGCCGCGGGTAAATACTAGTAAAATATAATAGATACATTCGGTCAAATAAAAACATGCCAAAACAACAGGAAATGTTAATAAAGAGGAACTTTTATTCATGCATTTATTTCAATCACTGCAACAGCCAGCCATATGAATGTCTGCTAAATATGTAGAACCTAAAATTACGTTGTAGGCATAATCAGGCAGCTTATGACGGAAAATGAAACACTTCCATTTTGCGGAAAATCTATTGCTTGCCATTTAATTTTTAACGCCCCTTTAACGTTAATGTTCTGTGATAAAAATGGAATTAAGCCACAAAATCCTCCAGAGCGATCATTTTTACGAGTTCAGGTCCCCGCTCACGGGTTCACAACGGTTTGGCACAGAAAATGACATAATAGAGAACTCTAACTTAGTTTAAGGGTATCATTTAATCGATCAGCAAAATATTCATATTTTGGTCGGCAGAAATATGTATTTGGTCAAAATAGCTAGTTGGTAAGCAACTTATGGCTAGCAAACATTTATAAATCAGGCTGAAATTAATGATATTCTGAAATGCTTTAAATTATATTGGTCAGCAAATTAAATATTTGAGCTGCATTAAGCGATCTACGGTTAATCAAATTTTGGTAAGCAATCAGTAGGTATGCAAAATATTTCATTTAAAAAAAAATGTCCGAGATATTCGATTTCAAAGTTGACCAATTTTTAAGACGTAAAAATTTCGATGGATGTTGGTGTCATTATAACACCTATTTATTATTGTTTTATCCTATAGAATTCTCTAAAATAAGCATGTTTTATAGAAAAAACTTTTCCCTGAAATCAAAAATAGCCGAGATATTCGACTTCAAAGTTGAAACAGTTGACTTTCCGTATATCCAGCGCTGCGGGAACAGCAGCCCTTCCGCCCTTGCATGACGACGCACGGTCACTTCGCTCGGCTCCGCAGCTTTGGCTTGTTGGTCGCCTTCGGCGACCAGCCTCAGCCCCTCGCCTCACTCGTTCCCGCGCTTCGTCATGGCGGGCGAGGGCTGCTCTCCCTCCGCGCCACCAGCTCTATAAAAACACTCTAGGACGCGCAGTGTCGGCACGCGTCCTAACCAGCGAGAGCCCTAGATTCGGACTTTCGCAGGCTTTTTACATTTTATAGTAAGTAGTATCTTCAAAAATAGCAATACGGTAAAAATCACTGATAATTGATAAACACTACTACTTGACACTGACAGCTGACAATCACCGAATGACAAAACAAACTCGCCCGCGATTGGCTGCTCGCGTCACGTGGTCTGTTTCGCTCTGCCCACAGTACTGCTGATTTTTCAAACTAAACGCAATCCACGCATGTTTTCTCTGCTAACCAATTGTAAAATCTTGCCGGCCAAGTAATTATTTTGCAGCTCGACTGTTTATTAGGCAGACAAATGATAAATAAAGCAGATTAATATTGGTTAAAATGTTAACCATTTTTAAATTATTTGCTGAACAAGAGTTGCCGCCCGATTTTTATTTATTACCAGCCAAATCTTTGTATGGGGCCATTCATTTATTAGGTAAGACGATTTTTGCCAATTTTTGACCCCCTCCCCCTATGTAAGAAAAAATAAGAATAGGCCGACCCCCTCCCCCTATTTAATTTTTATTACGTAAGAATCTAAAGGAAAAATGAGTTTACGTATGAAATGTTTTAATTTTTATTTTTCAAAGAAACATTTGTAATGACGTTTATTTACAGATACCTACTATGTTTTTATTTTTTTTGTAATATACCTATTTAGACATGCGCGCCGATCGAAAAAAAATCTGGCGGCGGCGCGCCACGAAAAAATCCACGGCGGCGTGAGATTTTTCAACTTTGTAAATAGGTATCGCTTTCAATATTAAGACCTTTAACTTTAAAAAAGAACTTTAACTAAAAATAAAAGACAAAGGGGCAGAATTCGTGACCACTGTACCCTACTCTCGCCGCACCGTACTCTTTCCTAATAGGAGTACGCGCTACAGTCGTCACGAATTCTGCCCCTTGCCACATGCTTAAACATTTTTTTATTGGTCAATCGTGTCTCAATCTCTATCCAAACATGTTAAAGATTAGGTACACCTGAAGTGAGTATTAAGGCAAAGAATTATACTACGGCAACTTAAACGTTGACTGGGAACGGGATCCCGTAACCTTACTCATCGTTTCAGTTCATCGTAAAGGTGCTCTATGGCGTTCACGACGGGATTTCTTGCTGGCTAATGCATAACAGGAATCCTGAACTCTTCCAGTAAGTATCTGACAATTAATACACTGTGAGTGCGGGCGTTACCGTGCGTGAAAGTGAACCCACGAATGACAAATGCGGTATATGGGACCACTTGATCTTTTAGGATCACCAATTCACCATAATGAATAGTCGAGCAGTCAGGGCTCCCTGGCGGCGACCTCCACCAGGCCAAGAAACTCACACAAGCTCAATTTTTTCTGTGCTTGACATACCACTCCAGGACATGCACGATTGCACGAGTCACCGCCGTAGTTCACGATGTTTGTGCAAAAGATCCCTCACTTCTTTTGTGCATTCTTCTATGCATAAAGTTCCGATAAAGTTTGTCGTGTGTAAACTGAAGTCGGTCTTTGCGATGCTGTGTTGTGTGGTCAATTTGGGACCTGCGGCAGCTCTAGATCTGAGATAAGATGTTTTTCTCTTGTAGCTTTCTTCCAACCGTAGAGCTGCTAATCGATGTCCTGCGAGCTTTTAGAAGCTGCTGTAAGAGCCGGACAGCGTTGTAAAACCGATTCCGCAGGTAGGTTAAAACGATGAAGCGGTCGTCTCTCTCAGAAATGCACTGTCATCGTCAATCTATGCCTTCTGGTGAAGCCTCTAGTGTCTTCAAACTATTGGAATACTCGTGGAACAGTGAAATGGCTTAGATTGTGTTGCTAAGCAACATTACCGTGCTGTACTCCTGCTTGAAGTAGTACTGCGTCATGATCGGCTTCATCAGCAGAAGCATCCATATGCAAAGAATAATTCCTTGCTTTTTCTGTTCAGGTGTAATTGTTAACAAACCTGGATAGCGATTGAGGCATGGTTGACCAATGAATTCTTGTTTCTAAACGTGTAGGAAGAGGCAGAATACTCCTCTCACTTTTTTTAGAACCCCTTCTCTACATAAACTACGAGTTTTCATAAAATGAAACAGTTGTTTGATTGAGAAGCATTAAACAAGCTTTCAATCGATACTGATATTAATAGGGTACAGTAAATTAGTTGAGAGTTATTTTTGCTTGTACCTGATTTACGCAGATATGCGATTTTTTTGACGCCGAGTGTATAAACAATGTAATGAAAATATCATGGACACTGGCGATTATTTTGCGATGGTAGTTAAAGTTAAACAAAGCCTTAGTTACATAAATCGATACTGTAGAAAGCAACGCCTTTCAGATTACATTTTAGATTTTTTTACTCTCAAAAAAAATGGAGGCACTGATTAATTTTCAAGGAAAGCATTTTGAAACTAGCGAAGGTTTAGAAATAACATACAAATCAACGCATGTTGCTTACAATAATTCTATGATGACGATCGATCCTTTGATTTACATTGATTACTCCAATCGGCGTCACAGTTTTGCCATGCCTCGTCTCTGACTCGGCGCGAATTTTAAACTACTGGCGGTAGCGGCGGTGCGCCGTCTCCTTATGACGTCGGCGCGCATGTTTAAACCTATAGGCGAAGAACACACTGAAATCGCCCGTCGCCGCGATTTTTCCGTGTAGCTGCGCATAGTACGCAACTACTATGCGCAGCTACACGGAAAAAATCGCCGCTATTTACGCGCCAGTGTGCGCCACCCCGCGATTTTTCTATACAAATCGATGATTCTACATACAAAGTTGAAAATCGCTGAGTCGCGTGTCGCCGCGATTTTCGCTGCAGTGTGAGATCCGCCATAGGTATGCAACCAAGCATGCGCCTACGCTCTCGCGCGCTTTTTTAAAAGTATAATCTTGACTTTGCGCATTTTTATGATCTTACGTAAGAACTACCAAAACTCCCCCTCACCCCCTTGTAAGAAAAAATAAGACATGGTCGTCCAGGGGGGAGTTTTACAAAATAATGGAAATGTTGATTCTGGAATCTGAACCTCCTATTCTGAATCTTCTATTTAACATATTTTTAATTTGGCACAAGCTTCATTCTATCTAACGCCTTTTTGAAAGGGTTTCTTAACAAGTGGGTCTTTGATCAGTATCTGTTGCCAGTGATGACTCACGGCGCCGAGACATGGTCGTTTACAATGGGCGTCATAAGAAGGCTCAAGGTCACTCAAAGGGCAATGGAAAGAGCCATGCTCGGCGTTTCTCTCTGAGATCGACTCAAAAACGAAGAGATCCGTAGGAGAACTAGGGTTACCGACATAGCTCAACGAATTGCAACCCTTAAGTGACAATGGGCGGGGCACATTGCTTGCAGAACTAATGACCGTTGGGGCGTTAAAGTTCTGGAGTGGCGACCAAGTACTCGAAGACGAAGCGTTGGCACGCCTCCCACAAAGCGGACCGACGATCTGGTGAAAATCGAGGGAAACTACTGGATGCGAGCAGCACAATGCCGACAGTGGTGGAGATCCTTGGGGAAGGCCTATGTCCAGCAGTGGACGTTTTTTAGCTAATATGATGATGGTGAAAGACGCATGCTTCTAACTCGTAACTTGCCGCAGAAAACACCCTTTCTGTTTCCATGCTCGTAGGCGGCAACGGTATGGTTTGCATTTACAGATAGGTAGATAGGTGGACGACGGATAGGTGGATTTAGGGATAGGAGGATTTACATCAGAAATAATTATAGAATTTATTTTAAAATTTAACATAATGCAATAATGACAGTCTAATCTAATCTAATCAGTCCCAACAGCCTTCTTCGGCTGATCTGGGAGAACCCTGCTTGCTCGTTTTGGAAGCACTGGAACTCACTACATATGGGCTCCAGGGTTTATAACCTAATGTAACATACGTAGTCGAAATTTATTTATTTATTTTGGAATTAATATTATTTAGAGTGACATTTTTCTGAAATTTTATACAATTACTAGCTGTTGCCCGCGACTTCGCCCGCGTGAAATTCGAATACTCATGTGGGTGGTTAAAGGTGCACATACCTATTTGACCGCAGGCTAATAGTAGTACCTCTTTCTACATTACTAAAACCACGTAAAACT
Source organism: Eudemis profundana (assembly GCA_947034925.1). NCBI lineage: Eukaryota > Metazoa > Arthropoda > Insecta > Lepidoptera > Tortricidae > Eudemis > Eudemis profundana. The sequence continues at coordinate 11,772,135 of OX344811.1, forward strand.
GGCCGTGCGCGAAGTAGTAACTACCCCCTAAGAAGCAACCCCTTTTGTCCCCCTAGGGATGAGTTTCGAAAAACGGTGAATTCATGTTTCTTTTATTGAAGAAACGTGATAAGTCAGGTGAACAACTTTTTAAGAATGTGTGGATATATTTTCTTGCTTTTAAGTAAATAGGATTTTTATGTAACATTATACCTCTAACTGTAAAAACCATTCAGTATACAAACTTTAATACCTTTAAAATATGATTTTCCAAAAAACACTTTTTTATTCTTTTTACGTTGTATATAAATAATGTACTCAGCATATTTCAAGTTTCTAGGTTTAGTAATGAATGACTCTGTTCAAATTCAAATTTTCCACCCCCATTTAACTCCATTTAATTGGGGTATGAATTTCGAAAACCGGCAAAGCTAGTTTTTCTTGACATGTAATGAAGGATTTACATATCAAGTCGCAGATCTCCTACTTTAAAAATCATGTCCCAAGTATACAAATTTCAACTCCGACTTTAGTCCCTTAGGAAATGAATTTTGAAAAACTGTGGAATCACTTTACTTTAAATTGAATAAACAGTCTATACATAAAGTTTCAAACCTTCCCATGCAAATATTCAACTCTTTTAAACCCGTCAAGGGAAGTAAGAACCTCTGCACATGTAAAGTTTCTAGATCTATAAGTTTTTGTTCTGTCTTTCAAACTTTCAACCTCTATTTAATTCCTAAATTAGATGAATTTCGGAAAACGGTAATAATGGCTTTTCTTGGCTCATTATAAAAGTCTATCTATGATGTCTTAGATCTCCTAATGTAAAAATCATATATTCCCGACCCGATACAAACTCTCAAACCCTATTTAAGCTTTTTGGGGATGAATTCCAAAATACGGTGAAAACACTCTTCTTTTAAAACAATGAAGAATTTAAACATGAAGTTTCATACCTCTTACTAAAAAAGATGGTAAAGTCCCGATACAATTTTTCAACCCCTATTTAAACCCCTTCGAGGATGAATTTCGAAAAATGGTGAAATCAGTTTTCTTTTATTCTAATAAAGAGTCTAAACATGAAGTTTTAAACCTCTTACTTAAAAAGATCGTAGAGTCCCGATAGCATCTTTCAACCCCCATTTAAACCCCTTGGAGGATGAATTTCGGAAAACGGTAAAAACACTATTCTTTTATTCTAATGAAGAGTCTAAACATGATCGTTTATCCCTTTTACTTTAAGCATCGCAGACTCTCGATACAAACTTTTAACCCCCATTTAAACCCCTTAGAGGATGAATTTCAAAAAACGGCGAAACCACTTTTCTTTTATTCTAATGAAGAATCTAAACATGATCTTTCAAACCACTTACTTTAAAAATCGCAGACTCTTCATACAAACTTTCAACCCCCCATTTTATCTCTCAGGGGGTGAATTTAAAAAAACGGTGAAACCACTTTTCTTTTATTCTAATGAAGAATCTGTTATGTATGTAATGGTGGTGGGTAGAAATAAGCTTCTGCGCGCCCTCTGGCGGTGTCTGTATACTAGTTAGTTCGACAATAAATCGATAACCGAACGCACGGACTTCTGATTGCTTCCCCTATATTTGCATCCTGGACCCCCGAGGCTTGGATATATCAGAATCTAAACATGAAGTTTCAAACCTCTTACTTAAAAAAATCGTAGAATACCGATACAAACTTTCAACCCCCATTTTAACCTCTCAGGGGATGAATTTCAAAAAACGGTGAAATCACTTTTCTTTTATTTTAATGAAGAATCTAAGCACGAAGTTTTAAACCTCTTACTTAAAAAATCGTAGTCTCTCCATACAAATTTTGAACCCCTATTTGAACCCCTTAGAGGATGAATTTCGAGAAATCGGTTCTTATCTCTCACCTACCTTATATGACCATTCTACTGTGAAAGTTTCAAGTTCTTCGCTTCAGTAGTTTCGGCTGTGCGTTGATGAGTCAGTCAGGACTTTGCCTTTTATATACGAGTATATAGATTATTAACATACATTTTTATTTTCTACATTATTATGATTTGAATGAATTACTTTTAGAGTTAAGAATATTTTTTTGTTTGTCAGTTATACAAACATAGGATAAGTTCAAAAATTGTAACTAACACTATGGACGTTCGTCAGAAATAAAGACAATGAATTGAATTGAATTGAATAATTCATACGAATAATAACTTTTGCGTTTTGTTCAAAATACTGATTTTACTCTTATTTTCATACTATTCAAAATATCCGTATTATCCGAATAATTAATACCGTCAAACCCGAATTTCATATGCAGCGGATATTCGGATAATTTGAATATTCGAATTCGGATTGCAAACCCTACCTGTGATAGAATGACTAAAACTGACGTTTAAATGGAGTTAAATTTCTGAGCGCTGCCATTTCCTGTGGTTTTGGCAGCGGACCAGCCCAGCTCATCGAGCCACCATAATGTCGTGAAGCTTTGAATTTTTAGCTCGTACATGAGCCTTTGCCTGAGTTAGGTCTTGCATGTGACGTCCAATGAAACGTATGTGCAAGTATTGTTTAAGGGATATGAACACATAATTCCATTCTGAGCTGAATATATTTATATCTCAATTTGATTATTTAGCTATTTACTTGGAAAAACTTGAAATCTTTTTCCGAGTTATTTTCTTTGAAAAATTTAGTAGGTTATCCAATGTTTTGTAAAGTATGCCTGATCATAAAGCATACATTGATTTAAGAATATGTAGTCAAGTTTGACAGTATTTTTTGTATTGCGTACTTTAATTTTATGATCTTAAATATATCGTATTACCTACGATATTGTCAAATAAATGGAACGTTAAAAAAACCTCATAACTTGAGCATTTAGCGGTCATTACAAAGCAAAAAATAAAGACCTTTAAATGAACAACACTTTACCCCGACGAATGCGAACCGTACTCAGCAATCGCTTGCGTGAGAACGAACCTTTCAAACCAAAACACGGTGCAGTAAAAAGTGGCAAGAGAACACAGAAAATCTACCGCTTACGCCACAAAACTACTATCTCGCGTAATTATGTAATTGAAAACCGACCTTGTCGAGGTACGGATAGAGTTCTCATTTGAGAGTATCAAAATTGAGAAGTGAGGTTGTTAAAGTAAGAGGGAAAATCGTCATTCCCGTGGCCCTAACGAGCGGTAAGCTCTCAGCAAATTGGCAGGGAGGGCAAGGACGTAACGCGCTGGATGGAACGTTACAATGGAACGACGAACATGCGATGTTTCCTAAGACAATATTAGAAAAGAATCTTTCAGCGAGCAGAGTTGGCATTGAATGGATATTTGCTTGTGAGTGTTTTTAGACAATTTCAGTTGTAGGCGATGTTTTATTCCTGTAGAAATAATAGATCGTTTCAGTCGGTTTCTGATTTGAGGAATTTCTACTCTGATGCATCGAAACGTAAACTTATTTTATTTCGATGCTCTGATGTAAATAAATCAGCTAAACATCAAATAGGCCGTAAGCTTATTGTTTATTACGCTAGTGGTATAGAAAATAATCTAGGTAATATTAGAGTGTAATATTTTTTGTCGTAGTATCAAAGCTCTAAAAGTACTCGTAATACAAATAAGTCTGACTTACTGACTTAAGTATATTGAGTATGGCCCGCCAAGATTTGTCTACAAACTCTTATTAGCCAATTAAAGTGTGTAAACTGCACTATAATATGCGGAGCATAATAATATATAAACTTCTTGGAAGTAAAACTAGTAGTTCTGAATCAGAGACGTGTGTTCAGTGTCTCTAGAGATTTTAATCTATACGGCATCGTTCTAGGAATTGCTACCTGAGAATGTGTCTACCTCCACATAACAAAACTTAGATTTTGTTTTGACGTTTTTGACGTAGGACCGTGACCAGAGACGTGCCAGAGACAGTGAAGTTTGACTTGTTCGGTTGGCACCATTGGTTGGCGCGCGCTTTGGCCGCGTTCACTATAAGTGGACCTAGCCGACCAAGTCAATATACACATGCAATTTATAAATTTCATAATTTATCATTCTGTCTGTCTGTCCTGGACCGGTCATACGACTTTCTCGGCATAACGTCGCCCCCGGTTGGTTCCACCGGAAGACCAGCGCTGGTCTTTTAGGTCGGCATTATGCTGAGGTGGGACCGATTTGTGGCAGCGTTTTCTGGCAATCTTTACTTTAAAATATGTATATTGTTTTTCTATAATATTTTTATGCTGTCATGAATAAATGTATTTTCTTTCTTCTTTCATAACCATTATTCGGATTAGTTAATAGGCACAGTTACCTTGTTATGAAGTACAAACAGTATTTAGAACTAAATTGGCCTAACCATTTATTACAAACACAACTCTAACTCAACTAAATAGAATTAAAATATGTACAAATAAATAAACAGTCTATTTTACATCATTTGGGTTGAAAAGTATAACGAATTCGTCAATGTTTTAAGGTTACGTTTCTTTATAACCTAAAAAAAATTAAGACTACATCTAATTTATTTTTCCTTCGAGTTTGTTGTGAATTTGTGATATGCTGTTTTCCAATTCACTAGGTATCTAACTATATCTATCTATATCTATCTAACTATAATACATGGGTATATTCGGTTTATTCCAAATAGGTACCTAATGTTGGTAAACTATGGATTCAGTTTTTAGGGCTAAATAGTGCAGCCATTAAAACAAACATCTAGACTAGGTTCATAAAATTTAAAATAAATATCAATGAGGGCTAACAATTTTAAACTAACAAACACACGTCGCATTGCTGAAGATATTGATCTTCTATATTCTCCATGAAAATTTACCTCCTTAACAGGGGCCATGTTTAGATCTATTTTAGTTTTAGCTTATATAGTTTTAGTTTTTAGCGTATTCTTTTTATTAATGGGTTTTATTAAGAGATTCAAGTTTTTTACGATTAGTGCAGTTCAACTTGCGTTCTTACACTCGCCATTATTCTATACTTTTCACCTTTCAGTATATGACAGAGATGGCAACTCTTCGAATTTCAAACCGTAGTGCGAGCCACTCAATCCGACTTAATAACGGAAAAATCTTGCTACCTTAACATTTACATTGTACTAGTACAAAAGTGCGTCATCTAGTTGTGGTAAACGTGTGGCACACGCACACTACAAAGTTAGGATAGAATCAATCCCTGTCAGTAGAAACCTCGGGGCCCACGGGCAGCCACTAAGTGCCTTAATTCCTCCTTGCTTCCCAGTATCCTTTTTACCCCACGATGGAAATTACATTCCCTGAACCCTCTAAATTACATATCCATGACTTTTTTTGCTGAAATATATTTTTTTGCAGATACATGTCCGTCAGTCGTTTACTAATTATAGGTAATATTAAAAATCCGCTAGGCTGGGTTGTTTTCGCGGGAGCGTAGGGTATTTATTATACACAAGCATTGTGTGTCTAACTGTCTATCATATAAAAACAGGCTCAACATCATTATTACGTTTGTATTGTTATTTTAGTTCTGATGAAAAATGAAAATGCAAACAAACAATGAATCATCTGAATTCCTTGATATAATCACGTTTCGTGAATGATTAAAAGTACGACGACGTTGCCAACTCAGTGTCAGTAAATGGCCTTAACACGCTATCTACTTGAGAAATAACAAAAAAATCAGTTTCTAGTGTGATAGCAAATACGTGCCATATCTGAAGAGGGCTTTATTTCCCAGGTGGCTGAGGGCAGCGAAAACGGCTAAAATATCATTCTCAAAGTGAATATTTGTATTTTGACAAAAGTTTTCTTTCTGTAGCATAAAATAATACTTTTGTGTGTATAATAATATAAGAAATACAGGATTTAAGGATCTTATGAATTGAATATACCTATTATTAATTATACACGTATTTAAATACGATTTTGTAACATTTTCCATCTTATGGTCGCTCTTTATGGTTTTTTTATGCACAAGTATCTAACAACTAGGTACCAAACATCCACACCCCTACTGCGCTGGTACGAGAATCTAAAGCTATAGTTACATATCTTTACCGATTTCAAAAAAAGACACTTAGCGCTTATCTACGTACCCACGTTTTATAACGATCGTTTTATGTTTCCTTCCTTGCCGTTTTTTTTAATTTGTTACGAATTTTATTACATGTAGAAGAAAATTTGTCTTGCGGGTAGGGATGTAACGATACACAGTTTTGCCGATACGATACCGATACCGATATATAGTAGTTAATATCGGCGATACCGATACCGATACCGATATCTTAGCTAAATAATGAAGTATGAACTTCAGATATTTGTATGTCCTTATTATAACTAATGGCAATGACTACTGGCTATATTTACCAGAGAGTCAACCTTGAAAGTGTAAAATAAAAATAAATAAATTGTCAACTCAAAATTCAATTTTATTTAAATTTAGAACCAAAGATTTAATTAACATAGCCTAGTGTGGGGCTAGTTCGATTTGTGTAAGATTGTCCCCTAATATTTATATTTATTTATATTTATATTTTATATTTATAGTAATTATCTATTGCACAAGGTAATAGACCAATACATAAATTAAGTCAGAAATTGAAATTACCATTTGCAGATATTTTTTCATACAGCAAATTCTTTTCGCGTTCTTCAAATATCGGTTGTATAATATCGGTATCGGTATCGGTATCGTTACATCCCTACTTGCGGGCTAGCACAATTGTTCGGTACTTCGTTTGTCGTGCGACACATTACACTTGTCGCTCTCGCTCTGTAGGTACTATTTTTTTTATTCCTATAGATTGGCAAACAGGCAGACGGCCCACCTGATGGAAAGCGGTCACCGCCGCCTATAGACATTTGCAACACTAGATGCATTGCCAATGCGTTGCCGGCTTTGCCGGTCTCGAAGAAATTTTATGACACCCTTTTTAAAAAACTAACTGGAAAACCTGAAGAAATGTAGTGCTAGGTAGATGAACTGTTTTAGAGTTGGGCCCTAAACGACGATTATGCCAGTGGCCATCAAGACAAGCTCGGTCTATTATTGATTGACAATGTTTGTGTAGATAAAATTCAATATTCTTATCAAGGCGATTGTGACCTTTTTACTGAAGTCAATGTCACGGATTTGCTGTGTTACGTATTAAAACTGATATCGAGACTGGGTTAATAGGTAATATATTATTATTTTGTCTAAGAATAGATAGTACGTTGGTTAGCATTAAAGGGAATACTAACTAATTAAATAGGCCTCGTCGGAGCTATGGGTTTATTTAAAGGAAAAATAAGCAACTTTGAGTTTCAGCCTAAATTAACAAAGTCATGATTTTAACTCTACTATTTTATATATATCGCAGCGTCCCAATTTTACAACAGTTCCGCGGACAGAAGGTCCTCGCCTTTTTTAGGGTTCCTTAGCCAAAATGGCTAAACAGGAACCCTTATAGTTTCGTCATGTCCGTCCGTCCGTCCGTCCGTATGTCACAGGCATTTTACTCAAAAACTACAAGACCTATACTGATGAAATTTGGAATATAGATGTCTTGTAGATGCCGCAACTAAGTTTGGTAGTTAAATAATAAAAATAAAAAAATCTAGGGGGGGCACTCCATACATGTAACAGAAACTAAAAATATTTTTTTTTCACAAAATGTCAACGTGTGGTACATAGTTCGACAGCTCTTTTGAAAACATTTTAAGGTTCTTAAGTAATGTTTTTGATTAAGTGAATACCTTTGGAAATAATCGCTCCGAAAGTTGTGAAAATTGTGTCCCCCCCCCTCTATCTTCTAAACCGTGAGTCCGAAAAATATAAAAAAAATTACAAAGATAACGCTCAAATAATACTTTCAACGAAAATTATTTTCAACAAGATCGGATTAACCGTTTTTGAGTTATTGCCGATAAACTGCGCTTCGCAACAAAAGGACATAATTGCTATGAAGATACGCTCTTTTGTTGTTGTACTTTTTTACGTCGTATTTTTTACCTTATGGAACCCTACACTGAGCATGGTCCGACATGCTCTTGGCCAGTTATTTACAGTGGTGTTGATGAGAATGGGGAGTTATGAGTTTACGTGGTTTCCCACTCTCTGCAGTGGGAGCCTTCCTATCAACTTACAAAACAGGTATGCCATATTAGACATGCGTTAAAATGTGTCACTACGTACAGTGAAAAGAGTGATATGAATCTTTAGCTCTCAAAGATATGTATCACTCTTTTAGCTCACAAGGAAGGGTACCCAACTGTCCGACTCCGATTTGATTCATTTTGATATATGTTATAGAGTAGTCTAAAATAGCAGACACGTATTTTTTTTAGCTGCCCAAGTTCAACTTTTTAGGAGATATTGTCCTTCAAAGTACTGAAAAGTGACTAAACCGTCCAACTCCTACAGAAAAAATTTTTTTAGCAAGTTTCTAGTTAATTAGGTACTAGTTTCATTATATGTTGGAGAACGTGAAAAAAGAATAGACACTTATTTTGTCATTTCACCTCAAACTCATATTTTTCTAAAAAAAAAACACCCTTCAAAGTTTGAGCCATTTGAGGTTTTCGCTACGCGGGGTTTCTATTTCTGCTCTGAGGGACACAAGCTAACTAACAAACCTAACCTAAAATTTAAATGAAAAGGCTAGGCACTAGGCAGTTAACTAAATGGCTAATTAAGCTAGTTGGCGGCTCGTACACAACAGGATAATCCAAAGTTTGGACCATAGTTGAGTGCATTGAACCATAAAAACCTGAGTTTACTGTACTTCCTCCGGGCAACTTTTGCGTATGCAGGTATGCTTCATTCATTACACGTCATTTCGAAACGACTGGTCGGATTTCAACCATTTTTGATATAGGCGAAATTATAATTTTCATATTAATGTAATAAAACGTAGGTATAGACCGGTCCACGACAGATTTACATGCGTCGTTCAAATATCTACGCGGTACAATCACCGTTTAACAATTCTCAGAACTCGTTATCTCGAAATGTGCCATTAAATTATCCTTGAGGTTGCATAAAACGGTCGATAGGTGGACAAGGCGGAATAGCGGAAGATCTCACCATTAAAAGGTCATCAACGTATCTGAACAACGTGTCTGTACGCAAGATTAAGTGTATTCTGTCTTATTGCGAAGCGCATTGGTTCTCTTAACGAAATTTGCATGTGTGCATAAAAATAAGAAAATTAATGCATTTATCTTGTGAGAAATGAGACTTGTCGTGATCTCAGCACGCTTGGAGTATTGAGTGCAGTATGAGAAGGAAAGAAAGAACAACCGATTCTTAAAACAGAGAAGATTTTAATTTCTACTGTATTTATGCTTAGAGCAACACGAGTTGCTCTAAGTATTTATTGTGTGTATGTTACGTTATAATGTCAGTGAACTGCGGAACGATTTTAGGGTTCCGTACCAAAATGGTAAAAAAGGAACCCTTATGGTGCGACTCTGTCTGTCTGCCCGTTTCTAACGTATCTACTGATGCTATCGACTTGAAATTTGGAATAGTGTTAACAACCGCTAATCCGAGCCTATCGGACAGAAAAAAAACTATACCTTTTTTTTACTTTTATTTTAATAGTGGACGTAGGTGTAGAGTAAAGTAGAGGTACTATATCGAGTGGGACATCAAATGAAAAGGGCTTAGTGTGTAGATTCCAAACCCGTTTTTTCTTAGACATGTACTTTTTGATTTAAGACAAAAAACGTTAAACCATTCCCCCTATTATCTCCGAAGTTACTGAACAGAAAAATCTGTAATAATTACCGATTATTAATATCATCCTATATATTATAGGAAAAATAAAGCGGTTTTCCTAACTTGCAGCGTTTTTTAGAAATTCGCAAAAATCGTAAGATAAATTTATTTGCTCCTACTGAACTAACCGTGACATATGTCGATGTATGGGGACAACAGTTTTTCAAGAGCAAAGTTAATTTTGTCCCACCGTACAGTTTATCTTGAATTATTCACTTATCTACTGACGAGTTTGTACGGAACCCTCGGTGCGCGAGTCCGACTAGCACTTGACCGGTTTTTTTTATTACGATTATTTCAAGTCGTGTAAACTTAATCTAATCATTAGATTTTTTATGCCACACCTGGCCATAAAGTGATTATTTCCGCACGCTGCGCGTACGGAAAAATCCGCTTTCTGGTGTAAAAGATACGTCTAACGCTCTTAGTTTATTAAATTTTAACGATACTTTAATGTTAACTTTATACGTGTATTTTTAAAATGGTACCTAATTAACCTATCGTGCGTTTCGTCTTAATTAATTGGCCAGCTGTATGATCGTCTAGTCTAATGGTAGGACACTACATTATGAACCGAGAACCCATATTCTTTAATGTAACACACAGAACTCAGCTATTTCTTTGCACACGTCTATACCTATTTATCCCTATGAGTAATACCTATACCTATTTATCCCTACGAGTAATACCTATACCAATTTATTCGTTACCTTTTACTATAAGTCTATAGTCAATGAAGATTAGTATGGTAAGTGATAGAGGCAAAGATAAATAGTCAGAAGTGGTTTAGTCATATTGTCAAAGTCAAGGTTTGTCTGAATGTACCTAGCTACTGCTATTGAACTCTGTTATTACTGGAGCACAGGACAGTAGCACACTCCTCGCTACTGTCGGTGGACCTCAGCCTGATGCATGGGCAGTCCTCGCCTCCTAGCCTGGAAGAGGCTTCTCAGAGTTCAATGGCGATTAGCACGCAATCTAATCATTTCGAGAGGAGATATGCAAAGGGAGTATTTTTTTTTTGTGCTGAATGGGTATTACATTCTTACTCTCCAGAGAAAGCAGAACATTCACCATTTCAGGCTTATTTCAAGGAAAGCTAATGCAAATTATACTCTGATATGTGGGTGCTATATTAAGCATCCTTTTCCCACAGACTTCAGTCTACTATCGCTTTGTAACCAAGGGCCGTTAAGGACAAAATAAAGCAACGAAACATTTGTCCGCCGGTAGGTAATTACTTCTGTAAAGGTCTTGTCAACGAGTCGATGTCTAAGGAAAGGATAGAATCCTTCCTTTATACCTTGTCGAATATAGGCCAGCTTCATAAACCTATGTTATTACAATCATTCAGAATAGTATGATGAGATAACAGAAGTTAGAGACGGCTTTAGCAAGCTCTAAACATCTGCAAGCCTAAATCTAGGCTTAAGCCATTCTTAGCTAATATTTTCCATAAAAGTAATATTCAAATAAATCAATAAAGAAGTTTCAGTCTTCAGTGATGTTAGGCAGTTCAATCAGCCTTAGATTTGATTTCATTCAAGATAGTATGATGAGGTAATAGAAGTCTATGTCTGCTCTGCCTGCATAGAACATTCTATAAGTCTAAATCTAGACTGAAGCTATTCTTAGCTTATACTCTCCAGAACAAAATATTCAATTAATGTTAAAGATAGATGTCACAATCTCCAATATAACGGTCTGAAATGGTATAGTTAAATAAGATACAGGACAGCTCCGCAAGCCTATATCTTTTATTTTATTCAAGATAGCATGATGAGGTAGATAGAAGTCTGGGGCAGCTCAGCAAGCCCAGAACATTCTGGAAGTCTAAATCTAGACTGGGGTAAGCCATTCTTAGCTTATACTTTCCTGAATAAATTATTTGCAAGTAAAATTTACTTAATTGTTTCAACATTATAATTAGAATTCGTGACATCTTAGAAAGATACAAGTAAACAGTTAAAATAACCAGGAATCCCATCAGATTCCAATAAACCCAGATAATTATTATCAAAGGATAACTATAACTAATTAAAATGAGTTAAAAATAATAATGCTACCTAAATAATAAATTAGCTACAAAATATTTTCCTATCCGCCTGCACTATCCCACCCCCAATGTGTGTGACTCTAAATCTATCTGTTTCCCATCACTACTAAAGTTTGTATATCAAAGAGGCCGGCCTCATATTTAAATGCGTGAGTGTAGTGTGTCCCTAACTATGCAACTAAAATTCAGTTGGGTGACTGAGAAAGCAACTTACAACCCAGTGTGAGTGCCTCCCCCTTGCGCAATAAGCTTGATGAAACAGCTATGGATACGCAAAGTAAGACAATTCTATCCGTGTATATAAAATAATAGATAAATATATTTAACAAGACCGAGATTCGGGACTAGCGCAGCTCCAAGAGTATGGTATCCCAAATGTCCAACTCTGTGGTCCTCTCAGATATACGCTAGCTGGACCCCATTGAACCTCGAGGCATTCTCCAGCGTTATATAAGATCTGGAGTCAAGGATGCCACCCTTGAAAGCTACGTTAAACTATGAACACAGAGCTTTCAACGTTTGTCACCGTTATTCGTTGTTAAAAGCTCTGTTTAGCACACTTCGCTAATGTACGGATTCTGGCGTAAATCAAATCAAATAATATCACACGAAACTTACGATTAAAACAATAATTAAATAGCCAAATAGTCAGTGGATAAATCCACAAAACACTCCGCCATTCAATCATGTAAAACCGTAATTTCAAAAATACATTTAAAATCAATTATAAAATAATAATAGAATGATTCAATACTTAACGGACAATTAAAATCCATCAAACACCAAATCACTCCACAAAACAATTTAAATGCGTGATATTTCAATTATAAAATAACAATAAAATGGTTTAATATTTAATGGACAATTAGTCACAGTCATAGTCAGTCATTAAAATCCATCAAACACCAAACCATTCCACAAAACAATTTAAATACGAAACAATTTACGCGGCGAGAATCTACGTCAGCCAGACGTCCGTACTGTTCGGGTTTGCAAAGAAAATGTTTTTCCGTAGCACACGACTCGTATTTAAACCACGCTCGTCACTTGCGTCAACGTCTTCAGTGTCTTCAATGTCTTCAATGTCTTCAATGTCTTCAACGTCTTCAACGTCTTCAACGTCTTCCTTCAATGTCTTCAATGTCTTCAGTGTCTTCAATGTCTTCAATGTCTTCAATATCTTCAATGTCTTCAATGTCTTCAATGTCTTCAGTGTCTTCAGTGTCTTCAATGTCTTCAATGTCTTCAATGTCTTCCTTCAATGTCTTCAGTGTCTTCAATGTCTTCAGTGTCTTCAATGTCTTCAATGTCTTCAATGTCCTCAATGTCTTCAATGCCTTCAAGGCCGCTCCCTCGCTATTCGAATCTAACAATACAGGCGGCGCGACACAAAGAAACTTGTCGGCACAAGTTTCTTTGTCAATGCCGCTTTGGCGTTGATCAATAGGGTTGCGTCACCACTTGTCACAGAATATAAATAGAGCAGTATGGAAACTTTATTTTTTGAAATAAATACCTACGCTCCATTAGAACGTTAAGGTTGTTTAAAATGAAAAGATCGCGGGCTGTGTGGGCGCGTGCACGTAACACTAATCAATTACATTATGAATTCAATCTATTAAAACACTGTGAAATAATGTCAATCAGTACCATCAAAAGCATTCTATTACACTGGCCAAGTGTAGACATAAAATGATGTACACAACACGGGAGGGAGTAAAGAAAGCCCTCGATCGCATATTTACGTCCCTCGCTTGCAGCTCGGGCCGCAAACTTCTGCGATCTCGGCCTTTCTTTGTATTACCACCTTAGTTACGTAATGTACTATTTTGTGTTGGTTGGTATTTAATGTAGTAATTGTTCCATTTTAAACTAAATACATAATAGTTAGAGTAAAATTATTATAGATCTCATTCCCATTTCCTGAAAAACACCGGCGTCGGCAGTTTTCTCACGATGCAACTGTTTTAATATTTTATGGTAGTGCTTAATATAGTATGTCGTTAAAATCACTGTGTATGAACGCTCAAAAGCAATAACGGATAAAAAAGTTAGGGGCGACATATAAAGTAAGGTAACGGCGCCTATTACCGTGGTATATAGGTAGTTTTCAAATGATTCCAATAAATGATGGGTATGAGAGCTCCTTAACGCCCGAGATTATTTTTTTTATTTTAGAGTGTCTATTAAACTTTCCGAATAGCTACTTTTTGAACTTATTTTAATCAATCAATCAATCAATCAATCAATCAATCATAGTTTATTTGTAATAACATAGGTAATAACAGTACAAGTACAGTGATGTTAAGTTTTTTACGGTCAACTATGTTTTGCCCAAAGGCGTACAAAAACTTAAGACTTAATTCTAAGTAGGCTTAACTGTCATGCTTAATAATTATGTTCTAGTTGGAGTACAGGTTAGGTAAATAATATAAAATATGTTAAAATTACTTAATAATAATAGCTGTGCATGTCAAAAATTTAGAACAATTTATAATAATAATAATGTCAATGTATCACTAATAATTCGAATTTAAATTGTCCCGTAAATAATCCTGGATTGAATAATAACATTTATTTATAAGTAATTTTAATAATTTATTCCTTAATTCTAACATTGGTAACCTTTTGAATCCAGCAGGTAGTTTATTATATATTTTACTAGCTTGACAATATATGCTTTTACGCATCAATGCTGTCTTTGCAGGAATTGGGAGAAGGTCTTTGTTATATTTTTCTCTCAAATTCCTGTTGGACATCTCAGCACAAGTTTTGAATAAATTTGCATTACTTTTTACAAACATAATGGTTTCGAAGACAAAAAGCGAGGGCATAGTTAGGATATTTAGTTTTTTAAATTGTGGTACACAACTATCGGTTGGTTTAAGGCCGCAAATTGCTCTAATACACCTCTTTTGTGCCTTGAAAACCATTTCCCTGTGTGTTGAGTTGCCCCAAAAAATTATGCCATAGCGTAATAATGAGGCTACGTAACCATGGTATGCCGTTAAAACAGCATGAGGACTACACTGTTTAGCGAGTTTATGCAGGGCGTATGCATATTGGTGCAATTTCTTGGAGATTTGCTCTGTGTGGGCGTTCCACGATAAATGGTTATCTATCTGTACTCCCAGAAATTTGGTAACATTAACAGATTCAATATTTTTTCCTTCATAATTACAATTGATTGAAAGTGGTATTTTTCGTTGACAAAAGTGCATTATCTTAGTCTTATCAAGGTTAATTAATAAATTATTCATATTAAGCCAATTAATTATGTCAGTAATAGTATTATTAATTTCGAGTTCATAGTTATCCGGATTGTTACATTTAATCATTACGGTGCTGTCATCCGCAAATAGAACCATGGGGTACTTGACATACTTCGGAAGGTCATTAATATATAACAAAAATAGCAATGGGCCAAGCACACTTCCCTGTGGCACACCATACATTATTTTTCGCTTTTTGGATCTGTATGTTATTTGCTGTTTGGTTCGCAAACAGATTTGAGTGAGCTCTGTGTGTTGGTCCCTGTTACTTAAGTAAGATTTAAAAAGATCTAATACAATCCCACGTACACCATAGGCATCGAGCTTCTTTAATAGAATTGTATGATCTACATAATCGAATGCTTTCGTAAGGTCCATAAAAATTGCACAGACATGGTTACGCTTATCTATGTTTTCCATAATGGGACGCACAAGGTCAAATATTGCCATATTTATAGTTTTGTGCTTGCGAAAGCCTTTTTGTTCTGTAGTAAGTAGATTACTTTTTTCTAAATACGTGTATAAAGCCTCGTATATAACCTTTTCCACAATTTTGGAAAATACCGACGCTAGAGCTATCGGTCTGTAATTTGTCATAGAAGCTTTATCTCCCTTTTTGTGTAAAGGTTTGACAATTACGGGTTTCAATTTATCCGGATACACTCCAGTTGTGATACTGGCATTTGCAATATGGCTAAGAGGAAAGACAATTACATGCGCTACTTCTTTCACAACTTTAGTACATATATTGTCATATCCAACACTATTTGTATTTTTCAAAGATTTAATGATGTTGCAGATGTCCGCCGGAGTAACGGGCCTCATATACATTGATCGAATACAGTTTACATCGATATGGTACTGCGGTCTAGAACTCTCAGCCTGGATTTGATCAATGAAGAAGTCATTGAAGGCATTAGATATATCAGTTGGATCAGTAATAGTCTCGTTGTCTTTAATAATTTCGAGAACTGGCTCCTTAGGAAATTGCTGCTTGGCGTTTTTTATAATTTGCCATGTAGCCTTTGATTTATTACGTGCAGATTTAATAAAATGGTCATTTTGTGACCGTTGCGTAAGGCTCATAATTTTCTTAAACCTGGCACTATATGATTTAAATTTATTTTTATTGACAGAATTGGGACAAAAACGATACTGCCACAACATCAACCTTCGTTTTTTGCTGCAGATTTTAATGCCACGAGATATCCATTTCGGTTTTTTAATGGATTTAATTATTTTAATTTTGTATGGGAAACATACATTATAGAAACATGTAAAGGTGTCTAGGAATAAATTAAAGGCCTGGTTAGCATCGTTACATTCCATTACATCAGAAAAGGAAATACCACTAATGGTTTTTTTAAATAGTTCCAAATTTTCTGAGCTATAGTCGCGCTGTTTTATTCGCCAGGAGGCCTTTATTTTATTATATTTGACAAAATAATTATTGAAACTAGAAAAGGAGAATCTTCTATTACCGTGGTAATGGATAGGATGTAATTCTATTACCGCGAATTTAGCTTCTAATACCGTCGGTACAAAAAGCAGCATTTTTTACCATCGGTAATAGTAAACTGATACACAATTCGGCACCCAATACCGAGGATTAAATAATATTTATGATTTTGGTTCCGTACATTATTATTATACCTACTTGTAAGTAAGTACATCAAGGTTTTTGGAAATCAAAACAAAATGTTATGTTACCCAAACTAATATTGACGAAATATTGAATGGGTCGCTAAACGACTCCCATACCTATTACCGAGTGTCATGTGATCGTACCATCGGTAATAGACTTCATTTGGATTTTCGTCCAATCTAATTCCGACCCATAAGAATTTTTGTGTACAATTGCAATTTCATTACAAATCAAACATAGTTTGTATAAGCTTGCAACAAACCAAAATCAAAAAGCTGGTATGTAAATATAGTTAATTATTACAATATTTAAATGACATGACAAAATCAGGGTTTCCATAGAAACTGCAGATTCAGTATTGAAGTTCTGGTTAAAAATTAAGGGTTTCTTCAATATATTCCATGCCATGGAAATAGTTCTTTAATGGCGTCAATAGATCAAAATTTAAATAACTGTAAGAGAGCATGTAACCGTCAACATAGAAGAGATAAAGCAAAAAGAATCAAATTACCATCTTACCTATTACCGTGGTATACCACGGTATTAGTTTCCCCAACCAAAAACGCATTTTCAGGCCAAATAAAATAGGAAAGTAATTTTTTGGTCAGCCGTTATTAAAATTGATCCGCAAAAAAAATAAGCAGTTAAATCATTGGGGCAGCATACAAAGATTTGGCTGGCAATAAATAAAAATCGGGCGGCAACTCTTGTTCAGCAAATAATTTAAAAATGGTTAACATTTTAACCAATATTAATCTGCTTTTTTTATCATTTGTCTGCCTAATAAACAGTCGAGCTGCAAAATAATTACTTGGCCGGCAAGATTTTACAATTGGTTAGCAGAGAAAACATGCGTGGATTGCGTTTAGTTTGAAAAATCAGCAGTACTGTGGGCAGAGCGAAACAGACCACGTGACGCGAGCAGCCAATCGCGGGCGTGTTTGTTTTGTCATTCGGTGATTGTCAGCTGTGTCAAGTAGTATTGTTTATCAATTATCAGTGATTTTTACCGTATTGCTATTTTTGAAGATACTACTTACTATAAAATGTAAAAAGCCTGCGAAAGTCCGAATCTAGGGCTCTCGCTGGTTAGGACGCGTGCCGACACTGCGCGCCCTAGAGTGTTTTTATAGAGCCGGAGGCGCGGAGGGAGAGCAGCCCTCGCCCGCCATGACGAAGCGCGGGAACGAGTGAGGCGAGTGGCTGAGGCTGGAGCCGAGCAAAGTGACCGTGCGTCGTCATGCAAGGGCGGAAGGGCTGCTGTTTCCGCAGCATCGGAGATACGGAAAGTCAACTTTTTCAACTTTGAAGTCGAATATCTCGGTTATTTTTGATTTCAAAGAAAAGTTTTTTCCATAAAACATGCTTATTTTAGCGAATTCTATACGATAAAACAATAATAAATATGTGTTATAATGACACCAACATCAATCGAAATTTTTACGTCTTAAAAATTTGTCAACTTTGAAGTCGAATATCTTGGACATTTTTTATTTTAGAAATAGAAGTTTTTCTAGTAAAATATGCTTATTTTATTGTAAACTCGAAAATTTTATTTAGATGTGCCCTTTTGCGTTATTGCGGCAGAATAGTTGCGCCCATTTTGTGTTTTATTGCACCTTTCATTTTGATGAACAAAATGAAATATTTTGCTTACTTACTGATTGCTTACCAACATTTGATTAACCGTAGATCGCTTAATGCAGCTCAAATATTTAATTTGCTGACCAAAATAATTTAAAGCAGTTCAGTATAATTATCATTAATTGCAGCCTGATTTATAAATGTTTGCTAACCATAAGTTGCTTACCAACTAGCTATTTTGGCTGACCAAATACATATTTCTGCTGACCAAAATATGAATATTTTGCTGATCGATTAAATGATACCCAATAAAATATAAAGTTTACGAACAAGTTGTGCACAAAACTATAAACAACCATTAAAAAGTCATAGCATTCGTTCAATAGTGGTAGATATTACGTAAAATTATAAATAAGGTTCGGGTACACTCATTTGTGACGTGACACGTTAGTATGACACAACCGCTTTCTACGCCGCCGTCGCGGGAACTAACGAATTGTGAGCTTGTTGTTACAATCACAAACACTTGCATAAACTGATCCGTTAGTCAACTAAATAAGCATCATTTTTGTAAAAATATGTTTTATTGTATAACGAACGGCTTGCTTATAAAACGCATATTTTTAAATGCCGCGGTAATGGTCGCCGATTTTGATACCCCCGGTAATAGGCGCCGTTACCTTAATTCTCTTGTAACCAATATGACTCAACAATTTATTGCTAAACGCAAGCCTAAACCCGCTGCGCCGAGCGAGTATGAAACCGTTTTATTTTCGCGTGGAAGGGTTCGCAAGGCCACGGTAAACATATTAGAAGAGGCAGTAACTAGCAAATCTGTATAAATTTCCTAAAGTGGCGTACTCACACAGACGCGCGCTCCACTGAAAATCTCACGGGGCGTCGTCGAGAGCATATCAGTCGCGTTTAGTTTACGGCGTGTGTCGAGTCGAGACACACGGGCAAGCGAGTGAGTGATAAAGTTGAGATACTGGTTTAGCTATTATATTTACTGTGTCAGGGCTGTCATTAATCTCACTCGAGACGTTTGCAAGAATGCGACAAATAATGTAGCTGGCTAGTGCGGAATCAACTAAACATTTGGAATTACTTCTTACTTAGAAATCGTTCAATAGGGTGATTGAACAATGTCTTAAGAAGTAATTCCAAATTTCCTATAGTAAAAATAAATTATTCAACGCTGAGTGTTTGACACTTCGGCTGTCCCATATCAATAGTATATTACATAACTAGGGTGGTAATACAAAGAAAAGCCGAGATCGCAGATGTTTGCGGCCCGAGCTGCAAGCGAGGGACGTAAATGTGCGTACGAGGGCTTTCTTTATTACCTCCCGTGTTGTGTACATCTTTTTATGTCTATACTTGGCCAGAAAGCGGCTTTTTCCCTAGGCGCAGCGTGCGGAAAAAGTCACTTTATGGCCAGGTGTGGCATAAAACCTAGTAAGTGCTCCAGACAAATTTTAAAAAGAGCTTAGAAACATAGTTATATTTATGTTTTTATGCCCTTTTCAAAATTTGAACTTCATAAAAATATGCTGATTTGATCTATTAGGAAACTAGTCAATTACTGTTAACTTAACTGTCGTGTAGCAATACAATATTCTCTGCTTTGCTAAACACAAGTAAGTATGCCAAGGCAACCCTGATGCGCTGTATGAACGTGTTTTTAAACCTTTTTTTTTCGTGTGAAAAGGTTCACAGGGCTGTCATTAATCTCTCTCGAGATGTTTTCGAGAACGCAGCCTGTAAAGATGCCATTTCATATTTGCCAAATATTTTGTTTTTGTTTATGATAGGTACGCCGTTTCTTTATAGCTTGGCAACTTCGTTGATGACACTCCCATTTGTGTGCTTTTTATTATGTGCAGCCGTAACTACTTACACAAGTTACCCGACGACCGACTTAGCCGGACCGGAGGCAGCCTCCGTCGGTCACCGTTCGTGTTGGCGGTAACTTGTGTAAGTAGTTACGGCTGCACATAACAAAAAGCACACATGGGAGTGTCACCAACGAAGTTGCCAAGCTATAGTTTGATATAGATAGAAAACAAAAGACACACACAGACAGTGTTCGGTAAAAGATAAATCTATTGAATCTACATCAGTATTAATAAATAAATATTAGAGGACAATCTTACAAAAATCGAACTAGTCCCATAGTAAGCTCAATAAGACTTGTGTTATGGATACTAGACGACAATATGTATAATTCTTTAATAGAAACAAATTCTAAAACACATAGAAAAAATCCAAGACTCAGAAACAAATTAAAAAAAAAAACAAATATCATCACACTAATAATATTTGCTCTTACCGGGATTCGAACCCAGGACCGTCAGCTTCGTAGGCAGAGTCACTAACCACTAGGCTAAACCGGTCGCCGGTAGTATTAGCATTATATACGAGCTGGAGTGTCAAAACAAAACAATTTCACACAAAAGACATTATCGAATTATTTGCTCACTCGCTTCGTTCGTGTTATAAGCCTATTTCTTTATTATTTCATGTTTTTGCTTCACTGTTGAAGGCCAGCCTACCAACTACCAAGGCATTGATCATCTGTAATAACATCGTTGCTGGTAACCGTACCTGATCAAGTACCTGAAGACAGTCAGCACGAATAAGAATTCTTGCATTGGTGCCTTCATAACCATAAATCGCTAGGCTTCTGATAGTTTCACAAGGATTTTTTAAATGCAAAATTTGTTTTATGCCACTCCTGTAGGCTTATGATGATACGCTTTGTCGCGCGATAAATAAATGATAAAGCATCCGTCACACTCACACATTATATGTGAGAACGTGACGGATGCTTTATCATTATTATATCGCGCGACAAAGCGTAGCATCATAAGCCTGCTGGCCATAAAGTGGCTTTTACAAGTGTAGACATAAAATGATGTACACAACACGAGAGGTAATAAAGAAAGCCCTCGATCCCATATTTACCAGCCTAGTTGTGTTATGTACTATTTTCTCTCATATGGTTACAGACTTTTACTAGGACTTAATACGTAGTGTACCGATAGTGTCGGCCATGCCACGGGGGTGAGCGCGCACGTTACCATTTTATTTTAGCGCGGAAGAGTTTGTAGGGTTGTCGTTAATCTCCTTTGAGACGTTTTCGAGCACGTGATGCGACATACATATAATGCCACTCTTAGGGGTACAAACATTTTCAAGCAGAAATCACTGAACCGGCAGAGACGGCATTTTAATCAAGCATCCTTTATTCTAAGCCCCTAAATATGCTATTTGTGTAAAACGAGTTCTCTATTAATAACTTCAAGAACTAATTGAATATTAATTGTCTGGAAGCTTCCCAGGATAACTTTACGGCAGCTACCGTCTATTTGAAGGTATACCTACCGGTATTTGAAGTCCCGAGTTCGTTTGGAGTTAGTTACGCGTGGCGGAGCGGATCCGAGCGTATCCTCGTAATGTAATGTCTTCGATTCATAAATTACCATTATTTAGTTCATCATATTTGATCCACGAAACACTGTTTAAAGTAGGTACAGTAAATAAATACTTCGCCATATGCTTCACTTAAGTATCCTTGTTGTTTTTCTGTCGTCAAAACGATCGACCACACTATCAATATGTCACTTTCCATTTACCAAACAGTTTAATGTAAGGATGCCTAAAGAAATCGTCTTATTATTTTTCCCACAATCTGTAACCTGAAACTTTTTGCCTTAATACATCCAACTTTACTACAAATACTAGTGGTCATCAAGCAAATATTTGCCTTTCGGCGAATCGAACGCAGAACCACTTCACTTCATATAAGGGGGGTCAGCTATACGCGTATACTTAACGTAACTTTACTGAGAGGGACATACCCCGGCTTGACTTTGCTCTCCACCCGTATCTCATGCATATCCTGCCTTTCAGTTAACTTATACCGTAAGTTTATTAAGTTTTCGGACGATTTGAAGCACCCCTTCTTAGTACAGTTTGATTGAGCTCGCTTGTCATCGACAATATTGGATAAGATTACGGCTCTAATCTTCATGACATTATTTTGTGCCCCAGTTACTTTCCAGTTACAGTTATGTCCCTCGGGGGCCCATCTAAGCCCAATCACGTTCGCAAGAAATATCAAACGATAATCGATTCTGCTGCGATCCCCGCGAACGATGATAAGCTTAGCCGATATAGACTAATCAAAGGAGTTGACCTTAATAAAGTCGATGAAAGCAAAAAGCGTGCGGCCGGCTGTATAGCTTGGTTACCCAAATTTTCTTTTCCCCATAGTTTTTATTTCCAATCGCGTCTTTTCACATTTAGTTTACTCCCCATCATCGTATGTGTTACCAATCGATTATTTTTTTGGAAACGAGGTTATCAATTCGACCGGTATGTATGTAATATTGTCAGAATTGCATAGGTTAGATATGTTACTCTATACCAGCTCTAAAACCTGTGTGCCAAATTTCCTAAGTGTATGTATGTTTGTCCACGTATATCTTAAAAACTATCAATCGGATTTCAAGACTCTCATAACTCATTCATAATTAATTTATATAGGTTATTAGAGACCGGATTTGAAGTAGCGATCTCAATATTAATATGGATATGACTGGTATAATTTATTATTTTTTCTACACACAAAAATAATGTAACTTATCGGAACAAAAAGTAAAAACCTTTTTGAAAGCTTTGTTTGTTAATTTTACGATATAGTTTATTTTTTTAGGTTCTTCTTCTTTAATATTTCTTCTGCACAATGCACAGTAAAAATTAAGACCTTATATAACCGACATGACATGTATTTAACAAATTGCACTAGTCATATCCATATTAATATTGAGATCGCTACTTCAAATCCGGTCTCTAGTGATTATATTTATCGTTCTCAAGATAAAGGCATATTTTTACACTTGACTGTACCTTTACCTTGAAAAGGGCACTTATAATGAGTACATGGCAGATCTACTTTCGAAAGGTTCGAAAAAAGAAATATGGATTGTAGAAAAAACCGCCCGGGTAAAATGTTTTTCAGTGAAAAGATCAAGCAGAGAATAAAGTAGTTGGGAAAATATGTGATTGGTATCACATACGATGGGGAATAAACTAAATGGGAAAAAAGCGATTGGAAATAAAAATAATGGGAAAAAATATTTGGGTAACCAAGCTATACAGCCACCCGAATTCATTGACCGCGAGAGTATTTTTTAAGATTTTTAAATCTGTCCTCTCCCTATGCCGGTCACCCTAATTTAAATAATAGAAATAGGTGTTTTTCAATATTTGACACTTATTTCATTTACATAATATTCTTCAATACCTGGCTGTATTAGCAATATCCGCTACCCAACCATAAAAATATTATTATCCAATAACTGGCCAAGAGCATGTCGGACCATGCTCAGTGTAGGGTTCCATAGCCATAAGGTAAAAAATACGACGTAAAAAAGTACAACAACAAAAGAGCGTATCTTCATAGCAATTACGTCCTTTTGTTGCGAAGTGCAGTTTATCGGCAATAACTCAAAAACGTTTAATCCGATCTTGTTGAAAATAATTTTCGTTGAAAGTATTAATTGAGCGTTATCTTTGTAATTTTTTTTATATTTTTCGGACTCACGGTTTAGAAGATAGAGGGGGGGGGGGGGGGACACAATTTTCACAACTTTCGGAGCGATTATTTCCAAAGATATTCACTTAATCAAAAACATTACTTAAGAACCTTAAAATGTTTTCAAAAGAGCTGTCGAACTATGTACCACACGTTGACATTTTGTAAAAAAATTTTTTTTTAGATCCTGTTACATGTATGGAGTGCCCCCCTAGATTTTTTTATTTTTATTATTTAACTACCTACCAAACTTAGTTGCGGCATCACAAGACATCTATATTCCAAATTTCATTAGTATAGGTCTTGTAGTTTTTGAGTAAAATGCCTGTGACATACGGACGGACGGACGGACGGACATGACGAAACTATAAGGGTTCCTTTTTAGCCATTTTGGCTACGGAACCCTAAAAATGGTGATTTTTGCGGTATCTCACTCCGTTAACGTCATTATTTTTCATGTTTTTTTACGAGTTCGATGTAAGCCTGAAATTGCTATTATTTTCAGTGTTATTTTTGCACATAATATCTAAGATTAATTAAAGATCAAAACGGGATACAATAATTTCACAATCCTGGAGTATTTTAGAAAATATGGCGGCATTTCACCGTCCCGAATTCATCGTCCGCGATTGTAGATACCTAGGTAAGTATACACTTAAGTGAAAAACTTAATCCTACATTGAATGGACTAGTGGCTGGAATACTATTGAATCGAATAAGGGAGACTTGCTTTACAAAATAATATTATCGAAGAAAAGAAGTTTCCGAACGTGAAATCGGATAAAAGGTGAGGCAGTAGCTTCTGAGAAAGTCTCAAAGCACGTCGTGGTTTATAACAAACGAGAGCAAAGTAAACAGAATTCGGGAAGTTGGGTATGTACATGGTAGTCTGATTTGATACAACTACTATTGACAAGGAAAATGCAGTTGGAATACGAAATGTTAAAATTTTATTCGTATTATACTACTAATAAGTTCTATTTATTTGCATTATCAAGTGAGTACCAGTAATAAAACGTTACATAAGCAAACTGGGAAACGTGATGCTAAAGTTTAAAAACTGAAATTGATATCAATGTTTCTAACCAATTACTTGGGTAAGGGTTTTATGTAAAACATTGATAAGGTATGTAACAAAAGTTAAACAAACAGTGCAGATACTTCTAGAAAATGCTTGCAATACAAAAAAAAAACCGGTCAAGTGCGAGTCGGACTCGCTAACCGAGGGTTCCGTACAAACTCGTAAGTAGATACGTGAATAGTTCAACAAAAACTGTATGGCCGTTAGCTTAGTAGGAGCAAATAAGTATGTGTACGATTTTTGAAAATTTCTAAAAAACGATGCAATTTAGGCAAACCGTTTTATTTTTCCTGTAATATTTAGGATGATATTAATATTTGGTAATAATTACAGATTTTTCTGTTCAGTAACTTCGAAGATAATAGGGGGGGAATGGTATATTTTTGAACGTTTTTGGTCATAAATCAAAAAGTACAAAATTAAGAAAAAAAACAAAAATTGTTTTGGAATCTACAAATTAAGCCCTTTCATTTGATATCCCATTCGATATAATAGCTCTACTTTTGTTTTTCCACATCCCATTTCGGACCACTTTAAAAAAAAAGTAAAAAAGGTATAAGATTTTTTTCTATCCAATAGGCTCGAGTCAGCGACTTTTAACACTATTCCAAATTTCAAGTCGATAGCATCAGTAGATCCTGAGATATCTTGCTGTGACAGACGGACAGACAGACAGACAGACAGACAGACAGACAGACAGACAGACAGACAGAGTCGCACCATAAGGGTTCCTTTTTTACCATTTTGGTACGGAACCCTAATAATTATGCGGATGCTATCCCTTACAGGGATAAGTTCGCCTTTGTACATATTATGTACAAAGGCGAACTACATAACCATTGATTTTTGTATTATTTTTGTATGATTTTATGTGCAATAAAGTGTTTACATACATACTATAAACGTCGTTTAGATTATACTCTTACCATCTCTTTGTCTTATGTATTGTATGTAAACACTTTATTGCACCAAATAAGACAAATTACAGGGTTACAAAATTAAGGTATATGTACAAAGGCGAACTTATCCCTTTGAGGGATCTCTTCCAGTTAACCTTTGAGCAGTTGAGTGATGAGACAAGAGAGATGGTAGACAAACTGAGAAACATGTACAAGAGATTATAGAGGTATTTATATGTAAATAAATAAAATGAATACATATACTGTATACATATATAAATAAATAAATACATATAGAAATACATAAAAATATAAAGAACCTGTAAAAATCATAAAACGTGTCAAGTATTCAGTCAGAGGGCAACCACAACTTTTTTAATTTCCCCTTAAGCGAAGCTACAGACCGACACTGTCTGAAAGACGGTGGCAATTTGTTCCATAATTTTACAGAGTGTACCATGAAGGATTTGCCGTAAGAGCGATGATTATGAAGAGATATTGAGAGAGACAAATCTGCACTAGAGCGCAGCCGGTGACCACTATCCTCCGCCATAAATTTAAATCTCTCGGAAAGGTAGAATGGAAAAGAGGGGACAAACAGAACATTAAAAAGGAGAGACAAGGTGTGTACGTCTCTACGGCGACGGATTGGTAACCACTTGAGCTGCGAGCGGAAGGAGGATATGTGGTCGAATTTGCGGAGGCCGAAAATGTACCGAATGCAAACATTTTGCAAACGCTCAAGCTTGTCAAGCAGTTCCTCCTTTAAATCAAGGAACGCAGTATCCCCGTAATCCAGAAGAGGGAGTAAAAGAGAACGGGCAAGAGTAATCTTTGTTTGAAGCGGGAGGAAATTTTGGAGGTGCCTTAGAGAGTGCAAAGAAGCAAAAACCCTTCTACTGATATCGACCACATGGGCTGACCAGGAAAGAGTCTGGTCCATAGTGATACCCAGATTCTTGACCGTAGAGGAGAAAGGGATATGTGATCCAACAAAGAAAATGTCAGGTATCACTTGGTTAGACAATTTGGAGATGAAGTAAGGACTGCCAATTATAATCGCTTGCGACTTCTTCGCGTTTACTTTTAACCCAAAGGATGAAGCCGAAGCTGCGGCGAAGCTAAAGGATGTCTTTGATGAAACGGAGAGTTATGTATATAATATTTCTGGTTATCAAGAATTATGTTCTAATAATCCAGTAGGTAAGCTTGAATCGCTTGTACCAAAACGTAAATTCAAATTTAAGGATTACCTGGTTAAGGTGCTCGCGATGCAGATTAGAGACCACGAAGATCTCCCAACCAAACAGGAAAGCATCAAAGCATTAAGCAAGATACTCTAAATTTAAACTTTACTTCTATGTGATAAGACTTAAAATGCAACGACTTTGGTTCTCGACTTACTGCACTTCAGTTTTGATGATGTTGGTCTCGAGTCGAGATGTAATCTAATGAAGTTAACGCAAGCTGTTAAAATCGATTAGTTAATTAGGAGCGGATCCGACAGGCCGCGGATCGCACTATTAATTTCCTTTGAGTATATGTCTGAAAACAGGGCGAACATCGCTCAATTCATCGTTACAACTTCATTCACCACACCACTAATGATATGTATAAATAGAAGTCTATAAAGTACCTATTACCACAGTATAATAGTAGTAATTTTTCTTCCTACGAAAATACATCGCGCACTTGAATGTATGCACGCCGTGGATTTGTTAGATGAGGTTCCCAAACGCTTGTTTTCCTTGCTGCAAATTTTCTTTTCGCATTTTTTTCCCGAAAGCGATTATCCCATTCACTTTTTTCCTCTGCAGCTTATTTCCACAGTCGCGTTGCTCATATTTTGTCGCCTCAATTTTAACCTACAATTAATTTCTATATTCGTTTTTTCCTTTGTTGTGTTTTTTCAGTATCGTTTTTGTCCGCAGTCAGTTTCGTATCCACTGTCGTGTTTTTTCCTGTGTCAGCCACTTTTTATAACTGTTTCCTTTTACTGGGGGGACAACAACTTTTAACCGCCTTACGTCTAAACTAAATTGACCTTGCGATTTTGAACTCTGTCATATTTCATAAAGAATATCATTGTAGTTAGGTACTTTGTCGCAGTCAGGGGACCTTGATCTATTCTATTAAGCTGCGGCTCCACTGTGGCAGAGACGAGCAGAGCGGATGTGGATTTCAACTAATGGTATTGGTCGATTTCTACTTGTCTCCTCTCCGCTCCGCTCGTCTCCGCCTCAGTGGAGCCCCAGCCTTAGGGTTCCGGAGTCAAAATTACTAAATAATGTTATACCCAGAGTAATTAATATTTGCTCTCGGGAATTATAGCGAGCAAAAAATATACTACCTACTAAACTAAGTAACAAAACAAAACTAATGAGAAAAAACGCATTTGGACACAAATGAGAGCATGTTAATAATTGCTTTAGGGAAATATTGCGTGCAAAATAAATAAATAAATAAATGCGAACAAATGCGATCAAAAAACTCGCTACCAAGAAATAGTAAGACAGAGAAATTAGAGAAATTTTGCGACTAGGAATAACCGCGGAAAGAAAATTTGCTACAAGGAAAACAAGCGTTTGGGAACCTCATCTAACAAATTACCCCGGAGAGGCTGAATTTCGATAATCCCTTTTAAGTGCACTTGTACATGATCTAAAGAACATGTGTATCAAGTTTTTTTTAAATTGCTAACTTAACTTCAAGAATACACGTTTAACATATTTCATCTAAATACTTATTCGCGGTAAAAATCTATGCTGAAACAGTTTTTGGAAAAGAAATTGAAAAAGTTTCATTCTGTAATTCTATCTTTTGTCTAAGGTAACGGCGCCTATTACCGGGGGTATCAAAATCAGCGCCCATTACCGCGGCAATTCAAAATATGCGTTTTATAAGCAAGCCGTCCGTTTTACAATAAAACATATTTATACAAAAGTGAACCTTATCTAGTTGACTAACGGACCTATTTATGCAAGTGTGTGTGATTGTAACAACAAGCTCGCAATACGTCAGTTCCCGCGACGGCGGCGTAGGAAGTGGTTGTGTAGTACAAACGCGTCACGTCACATGTGAGTGTACCCGAACCTTATTTATTAGTTTACGTAATAGCTACCACTATTGAACGAATGCTACGACTGTTTAATGATTGTTTATAGTTTTGTGCACAACTTGTTCGTGAAGTTTATATTTTATTTGGCCTGGAAATGCGTTTAAATTGGAAAATAAAATACAGCGGTGATAGACGCCATTTTTAAGGAAAGATGGTAATGTGATTCTTTTTGCTTTATCTTCTCTATATGTTGACGGTTACATGCTCTCTTACAGTTATTTAAATTTTGATCTATTGACGCTATTAAAGAACTATTTCCGTGGTATGGAATATATTGAAGAAACCCTTAATTTTTAACCAAAACTTCAGTACTGAATCTGCAGTTTCTATGGATACCCTGATTTTGTCATGTCGTTTAAATGTTGTAATAATTAACTATATTTACATACCAGCTTTTTGATTTTGGTTTTATAGCAAGCTTATAAAAACTATGTTTAATTTGTAATGAAATTGCAACTGTATCCTTCTTATGGGTCGGAATTAGATTTTACGAAAATCCAAACGAAGTCTATTACTGATGGTACGATCACATGACACTCAGTAATAGAATGTATGGGAATCTTTTAGCGACCCATTCAATATTTGTTTGGGTCGGTGATAGATATAACAAGAGGACCTATTACCGAGTGACATTTCAATCTTCTCTTAAAATAAATCATACCATAACATTTTGTTTTGATTTCCAAAAACCTTGATGTACTTACTTACAAGTAGGTATAATAATAATGTACGGAACCAAAATCATAAATATTATTTAACCCTCGGTATTGGGTGCCGAATTGTGTATCAGTTTACTATTACCGATGGTAAAAAATGCTGCTTTTTGTACCCTCGGTATTAGAAGCTAGATTCGCGGTAATGGAATTACATCCTATCTAGACATGTGCGCCGATCAAAAAATTGTCGGCGGCGGCGTTTGGCCAAAAATCGGCGGCGGCGGCGTATTTTCGGCGTGAAATCGGCGTGATTGAAACATGATTTCACACAGCGAAAAACCGTAATTCAGGGACACAGTTATTTAAAATATCGCCGTACATCACCTTAAACTCTGATTTAATGTTATAAACCTATATTTTTACAAAAAAAATTGAAATAAAATGGGTAAAATTTGCGTTTTTTGCCTTTTTGGCACTAGTGATCATAACGTTACGATGCCAAAGCCATCTACTGAGGGAAAGTGACCCATGCTTCATCTTGGTTCTACATGGCACATCTTCGGCCTATTCGAGAGGTTTTAGGCCTTATCAGACATTATTTATTCGAGCTACATGGTATGGCATTACCACTTGGTTATTCGGAGCTACATCAATTAAATAGTGCTTATACGGATTTCCTCATTTCTACGGAGCAACTTAGGTTCACACAGATCATCACTGCCTGTATGAGAGAAGTTCACTGGCCAAACGCCTATAGTTACAGGATCTAAAGCGTCGCGAGGATGAACTTAAGTTTTTCCAACGTTACCCAAACAGACCAAAATTAGATTAAGTACCACAAAAAGGCTTGTTTTTTTCGATTTTTGGGACTTTACTGTCATCTTTCGAAAACTTCCATGTAATTCCATATTCTCCATAACAGCGCGTGACCAAGGTACCTCGAGGCCGAATCTCTAATACGGTTCTGTACTGGAAAAACATATAAGTAGCAGCAGACATAAGCAAACTACAGCTCTCAGTAGCTCTAACAAAAGTATAGTAAACTAGGTTAATAAACCAGCGAACAAAATGATTAAAAATGGCAGAGCTCAAACTAGCTGGACTACCAGCTACAAATAACTTGCCATTCACTTTGAGGGACACTTTAGTTCCTCTGTTGCCCAATATCTTCCTGAACTCAAATATTGCCAAATGCTTAGAAATGGGCCGAACTAAAAATAATAAAAAATATGCTCAACGACCCCTGTGTTTATAAGACGAAAGTTATGTCGAACTCCCTGATCCCAGTCGGTCTTGGGGCAGTTAACCTTGAAGTTGTCTAGGACGAGAACTACGAATACACATATGTAACTGAAACATACACTCCAGTTCTTCTCTCTCACCATGGCTCAATGTCTCAAGAATAGTTTTTGACTAGTGACGAGATATCCAGTAGACGTATAGTCTTTCACCTTCATAAATAGGGTCGATTCACTCAACGTTCCATAGAGAGAGCTATGCTTGGAGTTTACGTTACCAAATTAGTAAATCCGTTTCGTCCCGTTTCCAAAGAACCTACTTAGGTGACATAACTCTAGCAAGATGAGGTGGTAATGGACTGGGCATATAGCTCGAGCAACAATGACCGATGGGATGGAAAGGTTCCTAAAGGGAGACCACGAATCTGAAGGAAGATGGAGCGTGGGTTGGCCTCCACAAAATGATCTGAGGACATGTTTAAGTTCGTCGGCATTCGATCAAGAGAAAACGTGTGCGTTGCGACTGTTCGTTCGGAATTATTTAGGGCAGACCTATGTTCATCAATTAATGTCTCCTGATTGAGATGTTAATGATGATCTAGAGCATTTTAAAAGCCTCTGCCGTCATAAAAAAAAACGTTATCCAAAAATGGGATGAACCTAGATTTCAACAGAGTATATGCCATGAACTGCTAGAACAAAGTGTTAAATAAGGTTAGATTTGATATTTGGTACGAAAATCTGCTTTTGCAATAAATTTTTAACCACGCCGATTTCACGCCGATCAGAAATCGGCGGCGGCGGCGTGGCCAAAAAAGCCGGCGGCGGCGGCGCGCCGGCGCGGCGCACACCTCTAATCCTATCCATTACCACGGTCATAGAAGATTCTCCTTTTCTGGTTTCAATAATTATTTTGTCAATCATAATAAAATAAAATAAGTTCAAAAAGTAGCGATTCGGAAAATTTAATAGACACTCTAAAATAAAAAAAAATAATCTCGGGCGTTAAGGAGCTCTCATACCCATCATTTATTGGAATCATTTGAAAACTACCTAAATACCACAGTAATAGGCGCCGTTACCTTACTTTACTTTTAGTGTCTCTAGAAAATAAAGTTTGATTTTTTGGAGTGTTTTAATTTATTTTATTGCATATTTGAGAAAAGCACTATACATACCTCGGCGTGAAATGAGGTTGCCAGCCTCGTAACTACCTGGCCTCGCGTTCGCTCGGCCATCTATATGTACTCGCCGGGAACCCCTCAATTCCCGGCTTCTGTAGTAATGTACTATTATTACACATCTTTATCTTTACATGAATCTACTTCTTTACATAAAACTATTCAATTTAACTTAACTCACAATAAATAAGTCCTCATCGTGGACGTGTCGGGATAATGTTTTTGTTGATATGCCACACAGATCGCATGATAACGGGTATTGTGAGTAAATGTGATTCCTTGCATTGTCATGTAAATGCACGGCTCCGCTGCGCTGCACCGACCCACGCCGCAAATATTTATAAACGCAACTATAGTGTTGGGCGTAGGTACTGTTTGAAAAGGACGTCAATTTGAAACAATAAACAATTTGCTTGCGGTGTTAGATTTCCCGAGTAGCGTGGATGCGGCATCAAATGTTCGTGCTTGTTGAAGCTTTGTTACTGTTTCTTAAATAAAATAGTATGAAGCAATACGAGAATATATCAGGGATTGGCGTATAGACAGATATGTATACCTATTTAGAGTTTTTTCGGCACGGTCACTAGGATCGTCTTTATGACAGCGGATTGAACTAAAGTCACACTTGAGTAACATTCAAAGTAGATATTCGTTGTTTCTCTGGTCGGAAATTATGTATTTATGTGAAAATTCGTGTTTGTAATAGGGTGTATAGTCTGACCGCCGGCTTAAGGGCAAAGAGTCATAAAAATGAGCTAATTGGTTATCTATTATAGAAAGAGCGTAAGTGATTTCTTAGGTATACAAAAAGCTAACGAAATAGTTAGTACTAAGGTACAATATTAAATGACAGCGCAAAAATAGCAAATGCAATAAAAAACATTCATTGGAGGGTAGGGTTGCAACTACTTATCGGGAATTACTACGAGAATTATTCCAACTAGTATTCTGTTGAATCTGGTTTAGTGGTTACGTGGTGGTTACGTGTATACGCTATTTACTTGATTTGTTAAAAAAATTGGTTTCGTCCGTGGCTAGATAAACAGGAACCCGACTGTACTCGTGTTCAGATTCGTTTAAATAGCGAGAGTAAGGAAATTGTTAAAAATGTGTACAACGGACTTTTTACACAAATAGGGCCCATAGCATTAAAAAAAACTGCTGAACTTACTCAGGTGCCATATCCAACAGTGAACAAAATCGTACGTAGCGGTACAAGTGAAGGAATTACCAAAGCAGTAGCAAATAAGTTCCCTAAAATTGATAACTTCACAGAAGATCTTATAAGTCGAATAATACGAGTATATGACAGTTACAGACAAAGACAGTGATTGTAATTACAATAATGTATTTTTAAATAATAAAAAAATAATGTATTTTTAATGTATTTTTTAATGTATCTTTAAATTATTTATGATGTAGGTATTATTTTACTAACTTATTACAGTTTTGACAACCCTATGCAGGTGTGAAGATATCTTTTGTATTTGAAACATAAAAAGCATTTTAAACTTTAATAGAACAGTGTTTAGGTCGAAATTCACTTGTTCGTATTACGACTTGTCACCTTTCGAACTAAACATGCTATTGTAATCAAGTTTTATGGCTTTTCACTCTTACGCAGCCGGATAGACTATAAGTGGTACAGTTAAAATCAACTATTGCTTTCGCCAATTTGATGCAATCGTGGACTTTATATGCGTAGTCCGTTAAAATAAGAAAGATCCACAGATCTAAAGTCTAGATCTGCGTCAGACGACCACGAAACTTTTATTAAGATCCACCTAAATCCTAACATAAAGATCCGGCGCATGAATAGGAATGAAGAATGGAATATAGGTGAATGAATTTGGGTTAGGGGAAGGTCGGGTAAAGTGAACACCCCAGGCAAAGCGAATTCGGCCTTCCTCTCCCGACTTATTCATCCTAGTCGCACCACGCGCCTACGACGTTTGGGATTCTTCACTGAGTAAGCGGCAGGCGTTGTAGGTAACGGTCGCTGCGCGAATGTCGGTGAGATGAGTCAAAACGTGTTTTTGGTGAAAAAGATCGATGTTTATAGGTAAATATATATTGCCTGTTATCTTGCCATATTATTTTTCTCGAATTTTAATTGTCGATGCTTCTGTTCCCTATTAAAATATCTTACGTTTACAGTGCATTTCTTTCTGAACGAAGCAACTGTTATTTTTTTAACGTGATTAATTTCATAAACTGACCGACAGGGCAAAGTGGATCGGGCAACGCGGATCTCGTGTTCACTTTGCCCGTGGGTATATATTTATGAAGTTCCATTTCCTAATCACAATATTTTTACTACAGATGGTATAGAAATATCAAAAATGACCAATCAGGGCTCTGGTCAACAGAAGTTATGTATATGGCAATCAGAGTGTGCATAGGTTTCACTTTGCCCGGCACTCTGGGCAAAGCAAAAAAAAATCTTTTTTTAATTTTTGTTCAAAATTACAAAAATTGTTAAACATTGGAGGCTAATGTTGTTTGTTTTTTAAAGGTTATTAATTAAAGATTGATTATAGACATTTTTTTCATTTCTTCCTTGTAAAACTTGTCTGTTATGTCCAGTAAAAGTAAAGGTGTTTCACTATGCCTGGACTTCCCCTACATGTAAACATAACGGTATTTTTTGGGTTCTTAAGACACTGAATCCTTACAAAATAATAATCTTTAAGTATAAGCGTCGACGTGGAAATCAACAATAGCCTCTGGCGCAACCGAAATGCTGCAACAATACCCGTCTTTACGTTGAGACGCCTCGAAAATAGACTTAACGAAAAATCGGTACCTCCGAGATGCTGGCGCTAGCGCCCGCTTTGAAATTGTGTCAACTTTTATTACTTTCCCAGCATAATACGTGTCTCTGGTTTTATGTGTCTTCCTTAACTTATATTAAGCAAATGTGTAGGAGTTTCAAATTTCACGGTCACTGAAACGTTCCATAATTGAGTTCGGAGAGTCATTTTGACGTGGAAATTATTATTATGACATTGTTAGAGATGGTTAATATTCATGGTTTAATGGATGGTTAACAATAATGGCAATGGTTACGACATTTAGGTCATGTTAACAAATGTAGGTATAATTTTAATTAGATTAATGCTTAGATTTATATTAAACACTCATGTGATGTTGATTCCGTGTAACAACAACTTCGATATTGGAGTGAGTACATTTTCTAGGTAAATAAACAAATTAGTCTTAGTAAAACAACATATGCGTGGTGATACTGGTGATTACTTACGTAAGATCATGAGCATATGTTCAATATATACCTACAATTTAAAGGTAAACATGAGTGTGTGCGTAAGAGAATAGGATTTAGATGGGGGGGGGGGCACTGTAATGCTTTTCTACCGTATTTGCAAAAAAAAAAAATGCCATACTGGTTAGGTTAGTTCCGTTTTTCGCCACGCTTATTCTCTTTCCGCACAGACTCTACCGTTTGTTTGTATTGGTTTCATAATTTTTCTCCGGGAGTCTTCGGACGTCTCGTAACTCCGTGATGATTATTTTGCGAGCTACACGTTCATTCACCAAGAAGCTCGCTCAACTAACACACCGCTAAGTGAATTTAGTGGAGTCCCCAAGTTCCACGGGTGGGGTCATTAATCAATCAGGGTGAACACCGTCGAATCAATCACGAGGGCAGGGTTCACTCATTGATTTACACGTCTACGCCGCCACTCGACTGCGAAATATGTTTTAAATCTTGAGGCAATTAATTATCGGCTTTTCTTTAGCGAGATAAATAGGCGCAGTGATTTAAATTTGAATAGATGGGGGTGCGGGGGTGTCGCGACGGGTGGAAGTTTTGCATGTTAGCTCCAAATGTAAATCGGATTGTGGGTTTGCGTTGGTGGGAGGATGTGCCTATGCATTTTGTATGATAAAGCGTATGACTTTTGGCTTTCGTGATAAAAAGAGAAGATTAGGCTGTATATTATATACTAATTTGAATATACAGGGTGAATTTTAAATTGTGAATCGCAATTATTTTTTAAGTTCATCATGATCGATAATAACTTGCATGGATGCAAGTAAATTAAAATTACTCATTTTTTATCTCGATTTATCCTTATTTGTTTTAAAATATTGGTTTATTATGTTCCGCATTTGTCACTCAATTGACCAAAAAAGGTATTTAACATTAGTATTTTGCTGACTAGTTTTGGCATGAATTTTCAATAACGTCCACATTGTTGTTCTTTACAAAAAAGTTTATTTCCGATCAAGAACTTAAATATGCCTCCTCCGTATGGTCACACCAACATACAAAAGTTAGATATGGTGTCTTTGTACTTAAACACAAGAACTTTTTGCACGAAGACATCTTAGGAAAATATTACATTGCAAGTCACGAGGTCCGAGGTAGGGTGACATACAATATTTTTATGCATAATTAAGGATTAAGGTTTGGATTCATTTTTTACCCTGTAGTATTCTACGAAACGATATTTCGATTAAAATAATTCGTAATAGTCTGCCCAAATGAATTTCTATCTTTGATTAATCGAATTTATTTTTATAGTGTTAAGAGGTCAGTGCCTATATGTATATCAAAGATGCGTATATTAATGATATACTCAAACATTTTTGAAAAAATGTCCCGACAAGACAATATAAATTTCATGATTAAAACTAAGTTATTATATTGTAGTATTTAAGTAATAATAAGTATGTACTTATGACTGTTAGTTTGGGCACACCTACCGCGAGGAACAGCCATCGGAAATGAAAATGTACGGGTAGTGGGGCGCAGAGATTACGCGAATGTGTTCTGGCGTTGGGAGAGGAAACTCCTAATTGTTTCATACAATTTAACTTTAGCTATACTTTGCCAAATACCATTTTCGCAGTTAAATGTTATCTCTAACGGGCTTGTTTCAGTTCCTGTTCAGTTATGCCGGGTTAAATTGCCCCTGGAAAAAATAGGTCTATAAAAATATGGGAGTACTTCAACATATCATCGTTACATAGCTGTGAAAAAATTATATTTACCTACCTTTAATTTCACACTTCACTAAGATTAAAAAATATCGAACTATTAAATTATAAAGTCCATTTCGAATAAAATTACTATTTAAAATAAGATCTGCCTCTTAATATAAAGATAGCATCAGACGTGGCCATTGCAAAATTAAAAGAATGGAACCATCTAAAATAAATCTCGAACTCTGAGGAGCAACTTTTAATGAAAAAATCCTAAGGGCGTAATCGCCAATCACATCGGAGAGGATCGTCGTAATTATTTAATATTCTTAATTTGTTAGAATTTACGTAATTTAAAGACTTTTACGAAATTACGTTACGGCGCCTACTGAACACTTTTTGGATTTTACGTTCAATTATAATGAAAGGTGTTAGTAAATCTAAGTGGCAATATTTCATGAAAACTAAAATAAAATAAATACTTATATATTTTATAATTATATTTAGACACAATTAGCTTTGATGTCCCCTTAACAATAATTATCAAAATTGAGCAAATCGCCTTTGTTTTATTATTGTTTTTCTTAAGTATAACAATTCAGTGCAGTAGTAATACGCCCTGGATAAATATTCTGCGAAGAAGCAAGCTGCGTTCCGTCATTTGTCTGAATTACACTTGACCTATTTTATGAAGGAAGTCGGCACAACGTAAAAAAGTGTTTTCTGCTCTGTTTTATATGTCGAAGTGTGGAGATTAGAAGCTTTCAAAGGATTAACTGGGGCAGTCCTCCGGCTGACCGTTTCATTAAAGTTTCTGTGCCCTGGTCCATTCTAATTTTAATACGAAAACAAAAATTACGTGACTCATTTATATATTTTCTGCCCGCGCGGTGTTGCCGTTATTTAATTATGGAATACCGTATGAACTGCGTATGAATACAACTTTACGATCTGCTTAGTTTTATGATTTTACTTGGCTATGGGCGCTAGGGTTAAGCAATATGGTCATATATTTTTATGATTATTTCGATTTGCTAATAAAATAATTTAGAAAGGCTATGATTAGGTATGAACATTATCACGTTTGCTGTTCATAATATAATTGAGACTTTTTATTTCTTCGGTGAATAGATGCACAGGGTAAAATATCCAAATGTATGTATAAATATGAAACGGCATTGGTTGGTTTTATATTAAGTATTTATACCTTTCTGTCGTGATCAATAACTTGAGGTACTTATCTGTTTCGAAAAAAACATAACGAGCAATTTATATAAATAAATTTAATTAAAACGTATCTTTTGTTTCAGATCCCCATTTTGAGGCACAAATCAGACCTGACGACAATTATTTAAGTCAAGCAACAAATCGAACGAAGCGCCTTCAACCGATACTATCAATTACAAGTAGTTAGTGTAAGATATAGTTAGTGTACACAAGTGCCAAGCGTGGATAGCGTAGCTTTAGCTAGTTAACGAGTTCGCGTAGTCGTGAGTGCGTGGGGGAGCGTTCCGAACGGCGTCGATGCGTCGGTAGTCCAGGGCGGTGTGTCGAGAAGAATCAAGATTGAGGTGGTGGCCGGGTGCGGTTGGGGCCGGCGGGCGCGCGTGAGGCCGCTGCACGCGCTGGGCCGCGCGGCCGGCATGTTGGCGTCGCAGCGATCGCAGTCGTGCAACGAGGAGGGCGCGTTCTTCGGGGCGCGCGCGCTGCGCAGGCCGCGCGGGAAGGGCAGCGGCAGCCCGCCCTGCTAGGGGTACGCCATGTCGCTGCGCAGCCTGCACCGGCGGCTATCATCCGCCAATAACACGTGAGTTACTCACTTTACTTATTGTCACACTATAAATAGCACTAATTTATCTTATCTTTCTAAAAAAAGGTACATTGTGCGCTTGTATGTTTGCGTGCCGTGAAAGAACGCGCTACGAGTAAAGTTTTACGCATGCGTAAGAATGCTCCAGTACGGATCGCGGTGTCTGTGCCTCGACCTTAAACACGTATCGCGCGCTCCTCGAAACGGCCGAAGTTTGACTACTGGTTTGTTTTTATACTATTGTCATGTCATGTCTAAAACCTGGCTAACTTCTATACATCTTCATAACATTTAGCCGAGTTTTAGTCATAGGTTTTAGTATTAAATACTGTGGCCGTCTTCTAGAACAATGTTTTAAAATTGAGTTATATGTATATGTCGCAGCCAACTGGTTTAATCAGCCATTTGGTTAAATATTAAATGCCATTTTCACTAAATTATGACCCGCCAGCAGGTCGACGAAGCCCCGCTACGCGGGGCTTCTATTTCTGGTCTGAGGGACACAAGCTACTAACAAACCTAACCTAAAATTTAAATGAAAAGGCTAGGCAGTTAACTAAATGGCTAATTAAGCTAGTTGGCGGCGACATATATAGGTAGATAGTCAAAAATATTTTAGTCGCGTCCAAACATATAAAATTGATGGTCAGAAAGAATTACATTATATTAATTAGCGAGCGTATTGTTATTTTAATTGTCAAATTTATTTGGTGGTAAGTCGGAAACAAAATGGTTTCCTTTTTCATCAAGGACTGTAGATACAGTTAGGTGTTTAATTGTGTTACAATTGGCAAAGTAGTAACATAAGTAACATAACTTTAACGGATTAAATCGCGTATAATTCTTAATTTTTACGTCCCGACGTTTCGTAACCCTTTTCAGCGATCGTAGTCGCGAGTAGACAAGCTCCACCCATATATGTGCCATGTAAAGTCTATATAACCCGTAGGCGAACAATGGCAAACATAATACATAGGTAGGTACAACGGAAATCGAATAGGTATAGCTAGGTACCATTTGGAGTAACAACTCAATAATCTTCTACGACTAAAACTATACTAACGGTATCCATTCCTGGGTTACTACGCGTGTTGTCCTTTCGGGCCCCAATAAAAAAAGCGATCGTTCCCGCGACAATCATCAAATGTCGAACGGCCAGCCATCGAGATGTGAATATTCAATTACGCCGCCTAAATCCAAAGCGCAGCCATAAAATCTATCTCGACTAGTAGAAAAATGAACCTTATTCTATGGGTATACGATTCCTTTTTCTATTTGCTTCTCTCATACCTGTTTCCAGCGGAATTAGTGGGTCGTTAATCGGCGTTCAATGTATGTAAATTGGCATCGCCATGGCCTGAGGGGAAGAGTGCTCGGGATAAATGCAGTTTCGAGAGCTAGTTAGTGCAGATTGAGCCGAGGCTTTTTGTAAACAAACAAAGAACTATGGCCGGATTTAAACCTGTAAGTTTTACTTACGTAAGTAAGGACGCAGACGTTACTCTGAGATAGTAACTTATAGTAACAAGCTTGGTTAATGCATAGCACGCAAATAATGATTATGAAGCATTGTGTTTTGGTACCATTGTATTTTTATACAAAACTGAGTATTGTTACGTATTAATGTCACCGGATGGAGAGTAACTACGAAGCCGAAAATGTTACTTTTTGATCCAGTAACAGCCAATTCACCCTTGTCATTGAGGTGAATAAACGTGAGAAAAAATCATTTAATATAAATAACCACAATGTTACACACAAAGCAGACCTGCTCACTTGGGCTAGAACAACTGGCCGCAGCTTTGCTTGTCGCGCGACAGAGACCTGTCACTTTTCCACTATACTCATACTCATACTCATTTATTGAAGGGGAAAGGATATAGGTAGGTAGAATTACGACAATGGGTCGCGCGGCTGAGTTGCGCTAGACTCTACCTGCTAGAGGTCCGTTTTCCCATGACTATACCTAACTTCATGCCGTGATTTAGTTGTAATGGAGAAAGTAGTTGGAGTTATTCGACAAATTAAAAATGTCATAATATAAAATATGCACCAAAATACTCAAATGTATTGCATAAGCGTAGACTATACTTGAAACCAAGCAACAACGCTCCGGATAACTTAATTGCATTTACAATACAATGTACATTCCTCGTTTCGACAAAGTTCAGAAAATTAAAGGATTTGCTGCAGGTTCTTGTTTCATGCAAGACTTAATTAACGCGAAATTAAGGTTCACTTTAAGTATAAAACTTTTAACACACGTTTACGACACCGACAATAATGCATACCTACAGATATCTATAAAAAAAAGTTACCTGCGTCAATTAATTTGTATTGCGACTGCATTTGTAGATTAATGGATAATAATTTCATTTATCATCTGATTTAAAAGTATACGACACATGACTACATTAGCGGAAAATGATGCCACAACCCCGTATTTCCAAGGATCGACATAGCAAGCCTCGATGAACGTGTGGGTCGAGAAGCTACGCCCCACAATCGCATATCTACAGTAGGAAATTGGAACTTCGGCATCACGTAGCGGGGGATTCTGTGGCGTCTACGCCGCCGTACCATCCGCACCCCGCCACTGAAATTCCCATCATATTTTCAGGTTATCAAGGCTCATATTTCAACGTTCCCACTAAGTCTTAGGCCATACAGGGTCACACCACAAAGTGGATTTCAAACCGCATAGATTGTATGTTTCTGTTGCTTTACGTACGCTTAGTTGGAAAGAGTATTGTTGTGTTTAACCTAGTTAGGTGTTACGCCCACGCTTGCTGCTAATAATGTGAGCCTGAAACTTTGTCTACGAGCCTTGTTTTATTCATTGCTGGAAATTAGGAGTTTGTCGTTCTGTGTTACATTAAGTTATAGTTATAGCAGTAGAATATGTTCTTGTTTACGGTGGTAGGGAAATTCATTGTAATGTTATTTATACTATCAGGTATGCCTATAGCAAACTGTATGACTAATACTCTATAACAAAGGTAAATCACCATAAAGATTTCGCCCCCGCTGTAAAATAGGATTGTTAGAATTTTGAGCCAGTGTGACGCTGTCAACTGTGTGTTCAAGAAAATAATAGTCAACTGTCGTGCAGCGCAAAATTCTGATCTAAAAACCTGCTACACGTACAATACATGTTTCTTAAAACAAAATTATCGTCTTAAGACTGAACAAGTGGCTATGTACGAAAATATAAGCGCTTATTTCACCCGATGAAAATGGGTCTAACAACGTCAAAACGCCGAAGACGTGAGCCGAAACCGAAATTCAAAAAGAAACTTTCGCTGTGACACAATTTAGTTCGCTTTGCGAAGTACGAATCAATTCTCTTTCGTTGTTCGATCCAATTTTTACATACTTTCAAGATATATAAATAATGTTGACAGTTACAGTTTTTCTATAGTCTATTTCTAAAACTATAAAGTACTGGGATGACGATCTCCCTTCTTATTGGTTACAAGCCGGCGTTCACATAATTATCTTCCAAGCCCGGAAAGCAATGATATTTTATAAGAAGATACGTTATACGCATACTCGCCAGCTGAGAAATATGCTTCCACGAAAGCAGCAGCACACATTGGTACCTCACTGTACGGTGTACATACTCACACATATTAACAGATTGCATAAAAGAGATGGCATAGTTACAATAATGCAAAAAAAAGAGACAGCTAGCTTTT
Source organism: Eudemis profundana (assembly GCA_947034925.1). NCBI lineage: Eukaryota > Metazoa > Arthropoda > Insecta > Lepidoptera > Tortricidae > Eudemis > Eudemis profundana. The sequence continues at coordinate 11,814,658 of OX344811.1, forward strand.
TGTTACTTGCGCGATTAATTTTTAAACGTAACCGAGTGAACCCATCGGCTAGATTCGGATTGACTCGGAGCCTGCTCGGCGCTCGCAGATTAAGCACGCAGAAGGTTGGTTATCCTTGTCACTCTCATTGTCAAAGACGTAAGTTTGTCTCTTTCATTCAAATGACCTCTATGGTAGTAAGATGGCGTCGTATTTGAAAAATAAAATAATAAAAATGATAAAATTAAATTATTTCAGCGTACTTACAGGTGATATGTGATCCCTTGAGCTTTGTTGCACTTTTTGCTATGATTGGTGCACTTTCTGATCACACACGACGGCATTTTTTTTGTGAATCTTGTAAATATTCACCCTTGACATCGTCGTGCGTTTCGTTGACCGACCCGCGAGTGACTACCCACTACAAAAAGGGCACCAATACATTTATCGTGGTTTCAGTGCTTCACTTTTGGAGTGCTTGTAACCTATCTACTTATAAAATATCATTGCCGGAAAGCCGCATTAATGTATTTTATTTGAATGAACCAATGAGCGTCTCGTATTCAGCCTTAGTAATTTATAGGTAAAAAAATCGGTCAAGTGCAAGTCGGACTCGCGCACTGAGGGTTCCGTACAAACTCGTAGATACGTGATTAGTTCAAGAAAAACTGTATGGCGGTTAGCTTAGTAGGAGCAAATAAGTATGTCTTACGATTTTTTCAAATTTATAAAAAACGGTGGAATTTAGGAAAACCGTTATATTTTTCCTGTAATATTTAGGATGATATTAATAATTGATAATTATTACAGATTTTTCAGTCCAGTAACTTCGAAAATAATAGGGGGAATGGTATATTTTTGAAGTTTTTTCGTCCAATATCAAGACGTAGATAATTAAGAAAAAAATATAAACGGTTTTGAAATCTACACATTAAGCCCTTTCCTTTGATATCCCACTCGATATAATAGCTCTACTTTTTTTTTTGGCTCGGGTTAGCGACTTATAAACCTGTTCCAAATTTCAAATCGATAGCAGCAGTAGTTTCTGAGATATCTGGCTGTGACAGACGGACAGCCAGACAGACAGAGTCGCACCATAAGGGTTTCTTTTTTACCATTTTGGTACGGAACCCTAAAAACGTAAAAAAGGCATAAGATTTTTTTTTCTGTCCAATAGGCTCGGTTTTTAAGACCATTCCAAATTTCAAGTCGATAGCATCAGTAGATCCTGAGATATCTTGCTGTGACAGACGGACAGGCAGACAGACAGAGTCGCACCATAAGGATTCCTTTTTACCATTTTGGTACGGAACCCTAAAAATAGACTATAAAACAAATGAATCTTTAAAATATACTGGTATAACATGATACCACGTTTATACAACAATATTTGCACTTGACCATGTAATGCTATCCGAAACAACTCACCAATAGAGACATCATCCGATGCGTCAACCGTGGCTAGATGCCAACTGTCCCAATCCTCATTGATGACGTAATCATGATATCAGCACCTGTGATTTGAGAAATGTAATATACTGGATTCGATCAATTGCTTAGAAATTCGGCTACAAAAAAACTTAAATAAAGTTGAGGTAGTTTAAAATTGTATGTCGCAAGATTACATAAAAATAAAAACATATATAGCTAAGACTAAGCACAATAAATGTTTAGCGTAGAGTGTAAATCACATTAGTACAATGGCTCTAATGAAGTAAAAATGAATTATTTATTTAGCGTAATTTAATACACAACGTCATATACTTATAATAAAATAAAATAGCCTAACTTAAGACACAGTGAACTTATCACAGTTATGAATCTAATAAAAATAAAAACGTTCTTGTTCAATTTTATAACAATTATAGGAGAGTGCTTTTTTAGCATATAAATATGGCAATATATCTCGTGGCCTAGCCGGCCGAGTGACGTAACGCTCAAACCTCTTGATACAACAAAACCCAGTCTCTCCGCCTAATATTAGCTAGACACTTAGTTTAAACAAGGGCGTCATTCAACAATCTTCAAAATAGCCTGCAGTCGCTCGCTGCAGCACGGTGAGAATAGTGCTTCTGACGTCATCCCGCTGGTGACGTCACACGACCTTGCCAATCTAGATGTGACCCAAAAGTCTGGTTCAAATGCGTAGTTGAAAGCATAAACACAAAACAATTTAAGTGGAAAAACATAAATATTTCACTCGTTTTTCAAATATAACATTTATAAATGTAGGTATATGATAATGGTAATTGGATGGCCATTGCATGAAATGAATGATTGTCGCATGTCCCCGCTGTCCGCGCTACGGGACCTAAGGGACCACTCAAACTCCTAAAGTAAGCAATTCCTTTTTACGCTCCACATCTCATAACATTTTGATGAATAAAATACGTTTATTGCTTATTTTCCACTTATAAATACTGCAATCCAGTTGCTGTAATACCTTAATCGTTAAAATAAATTAAATATTTAACTTATTCGCAAACTAAGTAAAGATATTTCAAATTCAGAATATTTAACCTCAGTTTCAGTGAAAAAGGCAGCGTCGAGAAAATCCAGCGGCAATGCTTTACAGCAAAAAGCCGGTGACATTATTATAAAATGAAATGATCAGAGCTCCCTGCCCGTGGCGGAAATTTCACTTAAATGTGTTATTAAGTAAGGAACCTAGCTTTAAAAAAAGCTAACTGAGAGACAACATTTCAATAAAAATATGGAAAGCCGTGGAAAACTTACAGCTTAAATCATACGAGAAAATTTGGCTCCATCAAGTCTAATTTACCAACAAAATTAAACATACGAGGAGATATTCACCCGTCGCTCGGTGTAGGTAAATATGAAAGGGGATGGCGAGATGTGGATTAGTGCGAGTATGAAAAGGACCGTCGATGTTATTCTTCAGAGAAGGTTAAGGGGACATCTTGTTAGGGTAAGCGTTCGATCTTAGGTGTATTTGTACATAACATATGTAGAACACGGTCGTTTGCTTGCGTAGACTGAAGACGAGTAATACTGAGTTATGCATTTCCATGATATTACTTCAGATTGAGACTTTAATGTGAGGATTGCTTAAATTATTAAGATGTCTTTTAGACGCTCTCGTCTCTAAGTGGCTTTTAAACAAGAGTGATAACTAAGTACAGTGAAACCTGGATAACTGGGACCTCAAGGGACCCGCAAATTTGTCTCACTTAAAGAGGTATTCCATTTACCCAGTGTCTCAGATATCCAGGTATAAATAAATATCTGTCTCATTTAAAGAGGGAGTTCCATTAATAGAGGTAAGAATAGAGGTTATTTCAGTTATATGTAGAGGTGCGATTAGGTACTAAATAAAATAAACATTGTATTTCGGATTCTAATTAAGTATTCAATACTCTACGGAGTGTTTATTGACTCCCCTTGTCCTACTTAACTTCCCCAGTTTTCTTCAGGGTATGTTTTTGACCTTGTTCATGATTCGAGATTTGACCGATCAGGTTATTATCATAGAGCGATTGCCAATTAACCTTCATAACATTCATAAATGTCACTTGACCAATCATTAGGCTCTCACTTGACCGGTTTTCGTGGATAAATGAGTTTAGGGCAAAAACTCGCTTAATAGCTTCTAAATATTCATGGGTCCAGCAAATGAAAACGATAAATTTATGAAAGTGCAGGGTCGGGCTCACAAAAGTTAACGGGCTGGCCGTTACACCTACCTCCTGTTGACGTTATTTTTCGTCACACATCCCCTTTCCCAAATGGGCAAGGCATGGGGATCACACCCGAAAGATAACTACGTTTATTTTAATGATTTTGGCGCCCGGCAACTCGTAAATCAGATGTCCCTCTACCTGGGGCAAAATCGTTTTTAAATTCAATTTCAGTTGACACGTTTAGCGCCACAAAAGTTCTCTCGCATACTTTATTGATTGTGTGCTCTTTAGAAGTACTTACTGCAGTTGTGTTGGGCCTGGGTTAGATGCAGTGATATAAAAGGTTACCCGCAGGTACTAAAATACTTGACGGACCTATACGTCTGATCGTTTGTGTGTCTTTTCTTAGCAAACTGTGTTTGAATCCAAGAAATCGAGAATGCTAGTTTGGATCGCTGTGTATGAAAATTTATGTACTAAAACCATAGGGTCTGAAATTACCAAAATAACCTACAAATATATTATTTTATATTACACTTAAAAGCATTTTGTAAGTTCTATGTTCACTAATGCACGATGCCAAAATATATTCAGAATGAAGCAAGAGAAACTTGCATCTCAAAGAGACCCATGAAGGGTCTCTTTGAGATATAACATTGCAACTGTCATTAATTTGATGGAAAGCCCACTACCTCAGTGGAATTGTATAAAAATACTGGTGAACTATTGCACGACCTAGATACAAGCACTGGCAAGAGGCCAAAACACGTTATCTACCAACTATGGAGTGAAATGCTAGCCGATTTCCAATATTCAGTTTTTAATTATCAAACCACTTGAATTTGTTGTTTCGTGAGGTTGCATTGTTACTAATTGAATTCGGCCGTTTCACTTGACACGAATACATAATTTGTTGCGGGAAACAATCTGTAAAAATTAGAAAAATACTTATTAACTCCATCACAATTTTTCATAATAAATACTAAATGTATTTATTATGAAAAATTAAATTTAGTTAACGTACCTACACTCACGGACAATGAATTCGGGTCGTTTTCTATATAATTGTTCATAGAAAGTGACCCGAATTCATTGTCTGTGAGTGTATATTAGGTACTATTTTCATTAGCAGCTAATAGAAACGTGAGGCAGAGCTAGATTAAGGAGAGGCTCAGAAGATTATGCAGATCCTATTATACCTAACCATCGAAGGCACTTGAAGTTTGCTAGGCGATAACATTTGCATAATTTTTTTATCGGTTTTGCGTTCAGACACTGATAGAGGTAAATTCAATAGGGTTAATTGATTTTTTACGCTTAAGATTAATTTTAACGTTGATTATAACAACACGCTTTTATTTTTTAACGACTATAAGTGGTTTTAGTGACATCTTAGAAATGGTTAAAGATAGTAACTTTATTATGGAAAAAACCAAAGTTATTTATTACTTCTATATATAATAGAATAGGCAACTCACCAAATTCACAATTCAACGCAAATATTAACTGTATAATATATGGAACTTATAGACACCGTCTTATGCCAGATGGGGCAAAGCTCAATAGGCACTACATTACCTATTCAGCAAATTTATAGACGCAGAGTATATCTTTCAGGAGCAGAAAAGCACTAAATTGTCGACACTATTTTCCATTAGGTACCTATATGTTCCGTGGTTTTCCCTGGATCGGGGCCAGACCGGCCGATATCCCGGCGAGACATAGTTCCCGCGATAGGCGAACAAAGCTCAGCTCTCTATATCGATCGCTTTCAAAGATGGCCAGATGTTGCCAGATATTATGCATAAGACACTGCAACGTGGAAGACAGACAACTTGACATAATTGAGCAAGTATAACGGCCCAAGTTAGTAATGTCGGGTTTATGATAATGGGATAGTTTTATCCGGGAGAAATGAGCGGTGCTAAATGACAGTGACAGAGGTGACGTAATAGGGGCCAGTGGTGGAAATGCTAATTTTATTCAGCGGCTTCCGGGTCTCGGTTAACATAATGTCCTTGTTTTTGGTAGGTAAACGGAATGCTTTGGAAGATATTTATTCTATTGGTCTTCGGACAAGGTTACTGGTTGGATACATGCTGTAAGGTAAAGATGCTATGAAGCAGTTAATTTGTATTTACAGTGCGCCGTAGGTACTCAATACTACCTATTTTATATGTTCGTGTGTAAAAATGTTCAAGATAGTTCACCACTTCTTTCAGACATTTGATATTTTAAACCCGCTGGTAAGTTTTTATCAGCTTTACTGGCAAATAATAACTGATTAATTGCTTTTTAAACCTGAAAATTAAAAATGGTCAAAACCATTGTTGTAGGTAGTTACTGTCAATAAGATTTTCTTGTGTATGTTTATTCGATATCAATAATCCTAATCTGGTCCATGGCGTGGCTATGCAAAAGCGATTGTTTTTGATTTGAAAATAAGATTAAATCTTTTTATTTTCATGAAACCCCTGGCTCAGTTAGAGGCGAGTTGGAGCGAAACTCCGAGCAAACAAGTTTCTAAACTTGGTCTGTTCGAACAGGGTCCGTCGTAGGATCTGTTCACAGCAGTACCGACTTTATGGAATAGGGATGCGATGCTGTCCCTTACGATCTTTATAGTTGCTAGAGTGAGATAGCGTGTTTATTAATGTTGAAATACCAGCTTAACTAGAAATGACGATATAATCGCAACCCGCAATGCCTCGCATCAAGGGTTATAATCAGCCTGGGATGGGCAAGTTTAGTTTTCCGTTGGCCATAACTAAAATCATCGCGGGCAGTATTTATGCCATCAATGCCAGGAGTAACGTAACAATATTCATTTTCTCAAACATGCAATGAAATATTTACATTAGGTACGTGCCTTATAATAGGCCGCAAAGTACCTCGTTTCCGGTGCGGCTAGACGAGAGGCCGTTAATGCAATAAATTTCATACAACATTGCCGGCCTAGGCCTGCAAGATGTTTTCTTTTTAATTTCCATTCCACATTTTTTCACGTTAAGTCATTAAAAAAACAATAAACGATGATTGCTATATTTTGCTGTTTTATTTATTTAAATTTGACATGAGTAATTGTAAATCTAAAAATTTGCTGTAAAAATGTGTACCGAAACAGTTTTTGGAAAAGAAATTTTTATTTTATTTTTTGTCTACTTTGCTACTAGTGTCTTTAGAAAATAAAGTTTGATTTTTTGGAGTGTTTTTAATTTCTTTCATTGCATATTTGAGAAAGGCACTATACATACCTCGGCGTGAGAAGGGTTTGCCAGTCTCATAACTAACCGATCTCGCTTTTGCTCGGCCATCTATATGTACTCGACCGGCAACCCCTTACTCCCCGGCCCCTGCAGTAATGTACTATTGCTACTGCGGTGTTTAACTTCATATAATATTTCTAAATCATCATAACTAAAAAAACCGACTTCAAAAAACATATAAACTAAAAACCAGAAAATAATATGGTAATTACCTCAAAGAAACGGATAATCAACGATTCATATATACATATACAGATATTTATAGTTTTTAAACTGTTTTTTTTTTTAAGTTGGTGCCCGCCACGCAAAGCTGGGTATGTTGAGCTCCTTAGCTGGCACCGATGGGACCACCTCGGAAGTCTACCCTTTCAAACAAAAAAAGAATTTTCCAAATCGGTCCAGCCGTCTTCAAGTAATCGGTGAACAAACGCACAAAAAAAACATACAATTGAATTGAGAACCGTCCTTCTTTTGGAAGTCGGTTAAAAATAGCAATGGGTGTTCTATGCATACGTAATACATTTTCCCCGCCAGTTTCTCTACCGCGTAGGTATACGATATAAAGTAAACATCCATCAACATAGCTTTAAAATTATTACATTATTCACGTTGCAGTGAGTTAGTGTCGCACGATAAAGGTGTTGGACGAATAAATTCGTTGGTTGTTAGACAGAAACTATTTCACGGCAGAACTGCAGGTAGGGGATGCAAAGCTGCGATAGCTTAGCCAGGTTGAGAATGACGCGAGTCGACAAACTTTGCGGTTTACGTAATAGTCTATTAAAATTGTCCTCTATTTCGTACAACGATACCACAACCACAAATCTGTACCTCAGAAGCATAACAATGTAAGTATGGGAAACAATAGTACTAACAGTGTTATGCTTCTCATGTACGGAAATAAGGTCTCTGTTTTGCTCCTTAGAAGCTTTTTTTGTGCTTGTTCTGGTGTTAGCTCTTAGAGCTATCACAACAGTCGGACTTCTTGGAAAAACCTCTGCACCACGGGTTCCTTCGAAGCAAGGCTCCATTTTTAACCGACTTCCAAAAGAAGGACGGTTCTCAATTCGTCTGTATGTTTTTTTTTTTATTTTTTTTTTTTGTGTGTTTGTTCACCGATTACTTGAAGACGGCTGGACCGATTTGGAAAATTCCTTTTTTGTTTGAAAGGGTAGACTTTCGAGGTGGTCCCATTGCAACCAAGTCAGGATCTGATGATGGAATCTTGGAGAAATCGAGGGAACTCTTCAAATATTATAGGCACACATATAGCGATTTCGGTATTTTTCGTAATTTCTCGTCCATCTCTTATTAGCAACAAGTTTTTAGTGTTAACCGACTTCAAAACAAAGAGTAAATTTGTATCTAGGTTTCTTCCCCGATTACTTGAAGACGGCTGAACCTATTTGGAAAATTATTTTTTGTTTAAAAGGGTATACCTCCGAGGTGGACCCATTGCAACCAAATCAGGATCTGATGATGGGATCTTGGAGAAATCGAGGGATCTCTTCAAATATCATATGCGATTTCGGTATTTTTCTTACTTTCTCGTGCATTTCTTATTAGAAATAAGTTACCAGTCTTAACCGACTTCAAAACAAAGAGCAATTTTTATGTAGGCTTGTTCCTCGGTTACTTGAAAACGTCTAGACCGATTTGGATTTTTTTTTCTTTTAACTAGATAGACTTAAGTCTATTTGGTTAAAATAATATATTTCCAGCGCCACTAAAAATTTAAAAATAAAGTAAATTTTTAAAACAAAAAATAAAAACCGACTTCCAAAAACCTAAACTAAAAACCAAAAAATAATATGTTAATTACCCCAAAGAAATGGATAATCAACGATTCATATATACATATACGGATATTTATACTTTTTAACCTGTTATTTTTGAAGTCGGTGCCAGCTAAGGAGCTCAACACAGCCAGGTTTACGTGGCAGGCACCAACTTCAAAAATAACAGGCTAAAAAGTATAAATATCTGTATATGTATATATGAATCGTTGATTATCCATTTCTTTGGGGTAATTAACATATTATTTTTGGTTTTTAGTTTAGGTTTTTGGAAGTCGGTTTTTATTTTTTGTTTTAAAAATTTACTTTATCAGTTATTATGTCAGTTTCATGTTACAAAAGAATTAAAAAAGAAACACAAATAGGGTATTTTCCTGATATATCAGTTCAGTAACTTTTTATGAAGTGTTTAAGTTTAGACTACGCAAAATTAAAAACTCATATTGTTATTTAAAAAACCATTTCTGAACTCAATATGTTATTTTTATACATGATAGGTAAGCTTTTCACTTTGATCTCACCTGTTGGTAAGTGAGGATGAAGTCGATGATGGAGCATGCTTAGAAATCCAAGTTATATTTTTCCTGGAAAAGGTTTTTTTTTTGCATTTTGTATACGTATAGTAGGTAATATGTTTACGAAATAAGAAATAATCGCCTAAACACACTTTGTGACTAATATCTATTACTTTATGCAGAGATATTGATTGAATGTGTCGGATCTCAACAATTTATGAAACGTTTTGCTGAAGATAGCAGGATACTTGAAAATCGCCAATAGACGGCCTCTTCTAAAATAGTGACGCTAGCTTAACACTTTCCGTGCCAAGCCTCAGAATTCTCGTACAATATGAACTTGGCAGCAGAAATAATGTAACAGAAAATTATCTTTATAATAATCTTAAACGTTCGGTTTAGCTGCTTTTAATATTTTGTTGGAGTTGCCTTTATTTTATAAAAAAACGAACACTAAAATATTATGTTTAAAAACTTATTCCCAAAGAGTGATTAAACTTTGAAGTTTGCACCAGTCTGCTTTTCATTCCGTTGTTTTTGTTTGAAACGTTGCCGATAGAATATCTTAGTCATTCGTAAACCGTTGAACGGATTTAAATGCAATTTATTAGCTAGATAACCTATAAGATACTTGATTATGCTGGTAATGTGGACAGAACTGCAAAGTACCGTCAAATGCTCCAACTTTGCCCACCGTCCAAACTTTGCCCAGGGTGTAAATATACTGTCCAGGAAGGAAATAGTATATTTACACCCTGGGCAAAGTTTGGACGGTGGGCAAAGTTGGAGCATTTGACGGTATATCATATTTTAGAAAATAAATGCAAAAATAACATAGTCAAAATATTTTCAGGATTTTAACCCTTGAATCGCCGGCAAACGTTAATTCGACATATCATTTCATCGAAAGTAAATTTTCTCTGAAACCGTTTTTTTCTTGAAATTAACATAAAACAAACCTAACCTAACCTAACGGTTACAGGATGACTTTTTAAAAAATCCAGTAAAGTTAACGGTTACAGAGAAAAAAGTTGTCGACGAGATGAACATTTGATAAAACGTTTGTCGACGAAACAACAGGCACCGATTTCAAATAAATTATAATGTTATAAGTTTATAACAATCATATAAGAGTTCATTGTTAAAACTTTATCAGAATTTATTTTAATTTCAGAGGAAAGTTATTAATAGAAAGTTATTGTCAACTGACCTTTACACAGTTAAACGTTTTTTCTGACGTACGCCTTCATAGCGTGCTGTATACTAAAGGTCAAGTCGATAAATGTGCAAATTCGAGGAGGCGTTACAAAGGTTCAATAAACGTTAAAGAAATGTAAACATATAGGTAGATAGATAAACACTTCATTCATCTACAAACGTAAATAACATAGAAAGCACAAATAGATGATGAGATTTTCTAGACAGAGTATTCTAGAAATAAGGGCTCTTGCACATAAACACGATACGATATAGCGTCGTGCTACGACATGGCATCGTTTCACGATGCGACGTCGTGTCATGGATAACATTCAATCAAAAAACAACTTTATGTCAGTGTCGAAAAATGTAAAATTAAAATATAATTTTCCTTGACATGACGTCGCATCTTGAAACGATGCCGTCTCGTAGCACGGCGCGATATCGTATTTATGTGTAAAAGGCTTAACACTTTAAGCTCATAATCAGCTGGGCGGTGAGTTAGACTTTAGAGGTAGATCTTACACATTTGATGCAATTTTACAAAAAAAATCACCCGCAAACGGGAATTAAATCGGTTATTGCTTTTTATGGTACCTAAACTAATATTAAAATCAAAAAGTACTATATCCAACTCTAAAATTGATGAGTTTATTAAATCGAATTTCTAATCTATCTGTTTTTAGAAGAAAGATAATAGGTACCTTCCTTTTGCACACAAATTTCTTTGCCCTTGGTAAAGTCTGAAAGAGATATGCCATCAGATCTCTCATCATCATCAGATCATCATCTGTTGGGTCTAAATTGTATATTAAAAAAATAAGTACGCCAGCTGTATTTTTCTACAAATATGTACGTACAAGCATCGTGAAAACAGTCGTGGTAACAACAGTGTTTATGTAAGTTTTAGTGTTTACGGATGGAGCTTGCAAACCCTCCGACATTATCACGTTTTTACGATGCTGCTAAAACATCGCGACCCGCGCGACTCGACTATTCAGGTTACCACTCGAAACTCCGCGACTAAATCGATAGACGAAGCGACAATCGAGTAGGTACCATGTATACTACCCGTACATTCTAACTAGCGTATTTTCTTCTATGTGGGTGTCGAGCTAGATTGGAGCGAATTTCGATACGATACTAACGACAAAGCAAGTTCGTGGGATCAAAGAAATAAAATGAAACTCGTGTGTTCGTTCCATTCATCTCTGCTTTAGAGTGCGACCAAGCGATTTGTATCTGGCTGGTATCTAATTTGGCTTAAAGTAACGTAGGGTAAAACTTAATGAAATCGGTTCAATGAACAGCCGTGTTTCGACTTCAATAAACACAAACGTTGCAAATATGCTTTGAAAATTGCGTTTTTACTTGTATAACATTATTTAAAGCACTTCTGTGTTGAGATATAATTAATTATGATTAAGAAAAAAAATTAAAGTCTTTTATAAAGATTACTACAACTTGTTGATATTATCGAACAGCTGAATATGATAGTTCTGTATGAGATTGGTGACCGATACATTTTGTAATTTCGATAAATAGGTAAGTGTCAATAGCATTGTTAAGCCCCATTTAGACGAGGCGAGAATTCGTATGCGAGTTTCATTACATTACGGGTTAGGTTAGGTTAGCCGCAATGAAATGAAACTCGCATAAAAGTTCTCCCTCCGTCTAAATGAGGCTTTATAATGAGTGTGTTTCAAATTGAACCTCCAAGTGCATTAATAAAATACATATTAAATAATTATATATTATTTATTACATCACTATTCTCAGATTAAGCAAACGTAAATGGGACTCTCAAATATTCTTTTCCTCGTTGCGCTTAATTGAAATTTGTACCTTTCTTAGGTCATTATAATAACCCTATTATAATGGGGTAAGGGTCGGGTTGCATAAAGTTTAAGGTCATATTTTTGATAGGCATACGTGGATTCGCCATGCTCATCATTACGCATAACTGTAAATAGTCATACATTTATGCGCATAACGTTTTTAATCATAATGTTTAAGAAGAACATACCTACTTAATGGGCATAAATTAGATGCGCATAAAAAAAATTGAGCATACTTTATAATGGACATAAATTGGTTGCTCATAAAACAATTTAACCATACTGTATAAACGCATAAACTGCAAAACGCATAAGCCTGTTTTTCTTAGTAGTTACTTTGCTTTATTTACAACATTGTTATTACAGTTTTTTTATCTTGGATAGTCAGTGGAGTATGTTATGATCGCAAGATACCTAACACTCCTCCTCGCTTCGCTCGTCGTCGTACCTAACTGTGGCTCTGTCACCGTTTTTTATCTTGGACAGTAAGTGGGGGTATGTTGTGATCGCTCTTCACTAATAATCGTACCTAAAAGTAACTATAATCATCAATATTATGGCTTGATATGTATGACATTTGCAATTATTACTAAAATAAATTATAATTGACTAAATAAATGTATGACATTCTAAATTATAGTAAAACCAATTATGACTTCGTATAATTATGACAGGGGACAATTATGCCATAGTACATATTAAGCCAAAAAATGAGCATCAACTTTATACTTAAAGTGTTATGATTATGACAATCGATATTATGACAATAGTTGTTATGCAACCAGACAAGCACCCATTACAATGACTTAAGAAAGTTACAAATTTCAATTAAGCGCAACCTCAATCCTACCCAGGATGGTATATATATATTATCATGGCAAGTCAAATATTCACCGTGTCGCTCCGATGAAACGTAAAAAAACACGAAGAAATCCAAAGGTGTCTGTGAAGTCCCCCTCCCGCCAGTGTGCCAGTGTGGTGACTACAGCCCATTCACTCTCATCAATAAGAGTAGACGGACCCAGTAGTAAGACGTAAGTACATAGGTAGGCTGATGGTAAAAGAACAGTTACGTATTAACAAAGGTAGAGCTGCCTTTCTTAGTCTTTCACAACTATACTTCTCTCTGTTTCGGTTTGTCATGACTTGAGCTCCCCCAACTTTCTTCATATTTTTGGCGGGATACCCTTAGGTAGGGCATCCCTATATCATCGAGCGGCAAAGGACTGAAGAGGCTCGCAGTTATTCGCCACAAAAAAAAAAACAATTACGTATATTGTGGAATCGTGGCCACAAAACAGCAAATATCAAATTAATCCTGAATATCAAATGTTCCTGAGTCATGGATGTTTTCTATGTATTTAAGAATTTGTATCTATTAAATATATCGTCGTCTAGTATCCATTACACAAGCCTTATTGAGCTTACTATGGGGCTAGTTCGATTTGTGTAAGATTGTCCCCTAATATTTATTTATTTATTTATTTATTTATTTAATCTGCGGTATAATACTCGTCGCGGCGACAAGCTGACTTGGCTAATGAACCGCGATAATTGATTAATTGCTTGTCAGCCGAGCCCGGCCGAGGTAACGGTTGCCCCGGCGTTGCTGACGTCACTTATTTACGCGCCTTCCGTTATTCATTCTTGAGGTACGACTGGAATGGACGTGAGGTTGGTGATAGACTTTATTAAACTTATACCTCCAAAATTCGGCGTGATTACGGCAGATAGCTTATTATTTGGGTCATATAGATTTTGTAGTATGAGTTAAGTGTTCGAGTTTTTCCTGTGGACGTCGCAAAATTAGGGGTTTTAAAAGCCTAATTTTCTAGCTGGACCCCTATAGGCAAATAGCCCTGCTCTTCGTCTTCTACGCCTATTTGATAAAAGCATAGTGATGTGTATTCGGGTCATTAACTATCATTGTTTTGTCCATAGGAAAGACGTTTTTTCGAAATTTGTATGACCCATTTGTAGATTTTTACCAACATATACTTAATTCAGTATCCATTGAAATGATCGTTCATTGGTACTTTTTTACTGACTTCAAAGCAACGAGGAGATTCTCAGTTCATCGGAAACTTATTTATTTAAAAGTTTAATTACTGCACAAGTGAAATTATCTACATTTGGAAACTGTTTACATCATCAAGCATGTTGTATATGTAATACTTTAAGCCTGTAAAATGTCACCCATTACTCGGACACAACACAAGCCCTCACACTGACGGCTCGATTGTGAAATAAATTACCTTTTTCAATTAACAATATCCGGCTGAAGCGTATCGCAATTAAAAGTAAAACATTATTTTGTTATTTATTCCGGACAAAGTGAACAATTTTGCGAAATGTAACTAAAGTGTCGTGGAGGTCCTAAAATAACGTGAAGGCTATAAGGGAATTTGAGGGTAAGCCGGGCCCGTAGGGACGCCGGAGAAATCGCCTGTGCCCGTCGGAAAAGTAGCGTAGGCAGTGGGGAATATATTTGACTGATCTTATTTGTTATACGAATTGTAATTCAATATGATCTAAGTTTAATGTAGCGATCTTCTTATACATAGCATTTGCTTTACCTTTTATACGACATGTGAGAAGTAATATTCATTTAGAAGAAAGATTAGTAAAATCGCGCACCGCTGGGGCTAAAGCATGACCAATAGAAGGCCAAAAACATGGCTGGCCTTATCAATACCAAGTGCCTAGAGGCCCTGAATCTTAAAGTACGGGCCTGGTCTTGAAACCAGAAACGATGAGTTGTGCTATTTCAAAAACTTAATAAGTTACCTACTGAAAGAAGTGAAGTTAGTAAAATACTACCCTCTGATATCCTAGAGAAACGAATGTGGGCAAATATGAGCTCTAAAATGTCTTTTGGAGGATCTAACACTTAGAGGGTGGAGTTTCAAAAAATACTTTTTCATTACTCACCTACTTACTTTATTAAACTCGTTTAATCAAATCTAGAGATGTAAAATGTATATTAAATTAAAACCTTTAGCAACAGTGTCTATCTATGTACAATATGTACATATCTTTTTATTAATATGTTTCTGTACATGGTGTTAGTTTTTCTATCTTCACTCAAATATGCAAAACGAGAGTTTGCAGACGCAATTAGCTTTTTGTAATTATAACATCAACTTTGACTGTATTTCTTAACTACTAGGCACTATAAAAAGAAATGAAGCATTTACACATTTTCATATTACAGTATATATATGAACGATATCGTGTGCGTGTCAAAACAAGAAATACCTGCCTGTAAACATGGGGGAGTGGTTTGACCCACTTACCCGTTCCTTTCATCCGAGCTATAATATTAACGCGCCCAGTAAATGATAACCGCAATTAGGTAAAACTCCTGCGAATTTCTATTACCTACTGATTACGGGAAGAGTAGAATAAAGCTTAAATTAGATGTGTATACCGCGCTCATTGTTATAGGTGTTAAGGGTGTTATTTAAGTATTAGTATATTACGCACTCAGGGTGGCAAAGTAACAAAATAAATATTCGATGACAACTTTACACAAATTCACCTAGTCCCAAACTAACACAAAAGTATATCGAGGTAGAAGGAATAACTAAATATTTTTACTAGAAAAAACCCGACCGCGGTGCACTTTAAAAGTGCATAAAATCCGCCATTTTGTTTATTTTAACGAACTTTACTCAGTGACACTCCCGCCATCAAGACGAATCCAATGATGTATCATTTATCAAAATCGGTTGTGCCATTGAGTAGTTACGAGCGGACACAGGAACGGACATACATTTATACATACAGGTCAAACATATTACCCTCCTTTGGGCTTCGCCGCAGTCGGGTAAAAAGTGTATTTACCTCGCTTGCTGAAAAGAAATGACGGTGACCTACTTTGCACACCGTCAACTTCAGTTTCCGTCAATATTACTATCAAATGTGAAAATCTGATAGTAATGGTAAAATTAATTGTTCAAATACCACCAAATGAAATGGAAAAAATATGTTTTCTATCACTGGATTACACTTGGCGTTAAACGCTAAGCGAAAAACCTTACACGCTTGATTTCCATACAAATCGCCAAACTATTTCCTTCTATCTAAAAATAAAAAATATAAAAATATGAATATTTGTTCCTGAGTCATGGACGTTTTCTATGTATTTAAGTATTTGTATCTATTAAATATATCGTCGTCTAGTATCCATAACACAAGCCTTATTGAGCTTACTATGGGGCTAGTTCGATTTGTGTAAGATTGTCCCCTAATATTTATTTATTTATTTATCTCGATATATTGCTGTGGTCGAACGGTACCCGTCGCCGTCAGCGCGCTCGCATGGGTGTTTCGGTGATTTTCGTTGCGTAAATTGTATTGTGCATTTGTGAGACAGGACATCACAGAGTATAATAAGGAGCGAGATGGTTTCCATTTCAAATATTTGTTGATTACAACACACATAAGTTGATTTAGTGAATCCTTTTTTTATGGCGACGTTTAAACGCGAAAGACATTACGGTCCAATTTAATTTTAAAGTTCTAAATATCTTGGAGTATCACAAACTCCTTTTTTTCTAGTCCTATTTATGAATGATTTAAACTGTTTAAGGGCTTTGTGACATTGATATAAGAGTTACTTTTTCTCGGCCTGCAAAAAACTTATATTTACTACCTGCTGTCTACTCACACGCGTACAGTAGCTATAAACTATGATTTTTTGAGATAACTATGAAGTGTCATTTAAAAAAAAAAATTACATGTTGGGAGTAAAGGAAAAATCACGTAAATTTTTATTTTTCACATACTTTCTTGTATCAAAATTTGGCCAATTATGTTGGAATCTACCTGTATAATATACTAATGTACCTTAAACAAGTCCGTCTAGAGCTGCTATAGTCTGGCTGAATAGGGACCGCCGAGTTACAAACTCCAATACACTAAAACGATGTACTTTACTAAGTAGGTAGAGGTACCCGACTAAATACGAGTAAAGTTTTCGTCGGACGGTAATATTCATTACAAGTTCATTACTCCGTCTGTTAGTTTGTGTGTAAAGATGTGAAGAGCGAGACGTCTTAATGAAGAAGATGTTCGGTTTAAAATTATTTCGTAAACTTTAGTCTTAGTAGTTATATTCATATATTTATGCCACACCTGGCCATAAAGTGACTTTTTCCGCACGCTGCGCGTACGGAAAAAGCTGCTTTCTGGCCAAGTGTAGACATAAAATGATGTACACAACACGGGAGGTAATAAAAAAAGCCCTCAGTCGCATATTTACGTCCCTCGCTTGCAGCTCGGGCCGCAAACTTCTGCGATATCGGCCTTTTTTTGTATTACCACCCTAGTTGTGTAATGTACTATTTCACTTCCTGACTCCTGTGTTAACCCTTCCCTACAAAGGGATCAACTGAACATCTAGGTATAGCCGATCTATAAGCAAATAGATTTTTAACTATTTTGTCTAAGTATCTGTTTCTAATGATAAATCTATGCTTTGAATTTTAGCAAGTCAAAATCAACCGTTTCAAGTATTAGATCAACTGTGTTAAAAAATAAGTTTAAATCAGGGCTCGAAACCGGTATTTTGCAAAAACCCTGAAATAGCCCAATAATGTATTTAAGGCATGATATCGTATTATTAGATTGTCTGGTTAAAAAACGAAATAATATAAACTAAAGAACGATAAGAACGGAAAGAATACCGGTATTTTTGTATGGAGCAAATACCGGTTTCCGAGCCCTGGTTTAAATAATGCAGTTAGAGCCAACAAATTATTCAGTAAACATGTGTATGTGAATTAACATGTATCTTCTAGGTAAGCGAACTCCGCCGTAGATCTTATTTCCTCTTTCCATCAGGTGAGACCGAGGTCAAAGCCTAACCCATCAATCATACAAAACTTCGAACTTGAGAATAATCGGTTAAGGTGCTACGAAAGAGACACGAGATATTTATTCGATGCGAAATACTAGTCAAATAAAGTAGACAACAGGCTGGCTTATCGCTAGACAATCTCTTTCTACATATCTAGTGCTACGAAACAAACAAAATCCCCGCAGTCTACGACGCGGCGTAGCGCTTATTTTTCAGCCTTAAGTGACTGGCGGACTCGTAGCACGGCTACGGGAAAATAATGACTTTCCTATATTATTGCTACGGACAGGTAGGTGTATTATGCTTTATTTTATTAGAGTAGTGGTTTGAAAAATAAGATATAATATCGATTAGATCCTTTTACTTTTCAACCGGAGCACTGTGACACAAAACCATGCAGTTGCGGCAGGGATAACATACAATTAGAAGATAGTAGGCCCCAGAGACGTTCCACCCAGAAAATCTCATTTATTACAACTTCGCGGAAACCAATGCCACGATAACCAATGAATGACCACACTGTTAATAGTCGTGTACTATTACCGAACGGGATAACCACCCTTAATTAGGCTGGGGGAGGGAAGAAATAGATGGGCGCCGTTTCCGCGGGCCTCGAGTTCGGCAATTTCAGTTAGCGGCAAATGGTAAGGAACTCGGACGTGCTTAATCTTGGGCCAGCGCCCTTTGTGGCCCTGAGCTATAGTAGCTGTGTAACAATTATATAAATAATGAGTCTATTATGACTATTTATTTAGGTTATTGGTTGCGTTGTGGCAATCCTATTCTACTAAGTTATGATTATAATCCAGTAGCTTCGCTCACGTTGTTCTCGTTATTATCCCGATGGAAATCGCCAAATTTCATCGCAATCCATTCAATGGCTACCGTTTTATTTATTAACAAACGTCCAAACATCTTCAAGAACTTTCTCATTTTTTCGGGTTCTGTACCAAAATGGTAAAAAAGGAACCCTTATGGTGCGACTCTGTTTGTCTGTCTGTCCCGTCTCTCTGTCTGTTTTTAATAAATGGACTTGCTCTTAACTCTCGTTTATGCCTGATGGTAAGCAATTTTGGATCATTTTAAAATTCGTCGCAGATAAAATTGTCCCAACGAAAAAATAGTACATTACACAACTAGGGTGGTAATATAAAGAAAGGCCGAGATCGCAGATGTTTGCGGCCCGAGCTGCAAGCGAGGGACGTAAATATGCGATCGAGGGCTTTCTTTATTACTTCCCGTGTTGTGTACATCATTTTATGTCTACACTTGGCTAGAAAGCGGCTTTTTCCGTACGCGCAGCGTGCGGAAAAAGCCACTTTATGGCCAGGTGTGGCATAAAGATTATTTTCATAAAATTTGTTTAAATTTATGTAAAATTGATTCAAGTTCTTAATTTAATAAAACAATGATCATCATCATTTCAACATATTATTATTAATTTAGCAGAATTATGGATTATTCAGTTTTTTTTTACAGTAACATACTTAGTGGTGATTTGTGGTAACGGAGTTGTTTTTTTCTATGGACGATTTTCTGTGACGAATGTTAGAATTACCCATTTATGGAGCCTAGGATAGAATATATTAATAGGATGTGAAAGCTCGTGAAGCTGTTGGGATGTTTATTAGAAACTAAACAACGGGGTAACTGTTTGATTGAGATGAAATTTGGCATACCCGTAGACCAAGTCCTGAATTGAAACAGGATACTTTGTATCCCGCTAGGCAGCTCCTTGGGATAGTTACGTAAATAATGCAGGTGAAACCGCGGATAAATGCTAGATGTTTTCACTGTTTATAATATATACGTGTGGATTTTCTAGTTTTATTTCCTACTAGACAATTGTTTAACGCCTCGTTAAACTCACTATTGCATGGTTTTTATTTGAAAAATATCTTAGTTCATTTTAATACCCCTTAAACAGTATGTTGAAAGATAAAGATATATACTCAGTTTGAGTTTGAGTTTGATATAACATATATTGTGCAATAAAGTTTAAATAAATAAATAGTAGGGACAATCTTACACAAATCGAACTATTCCCATAGTAAGCTCAATAAAGCTTGTGTTATGGATACTAGACGCCGACATATTTAATAGATAGGTACAAATACTTAAATACATAGAAAACATCCAAGGCTCAGAAACAAATATCATCACACAAATAATATTTGCTCTTACCGGGATTCAAACCCCGGACCGCCAGCTTCGTAGGCAGAGTCACTAACCACTAGGCTAAACCGGTCGTCATATTCACAGTTAATTTCAGCTTCTAAATTCACAAAGAAAGCAAATACCATAACATTTCTTACAACCGAGAAAACTTATTTAATTTAGATGATTGACAAAGATGTGGGCAAACTTTTCCTGACAAAAATGTTTATCTCGTTTTCTTAAACAGAGTGGAAATATTTCACATTTTTCCTTTAAAGAGGAGACAAAACTCAATTAAGTTATTACAACGGGCGTCTTCATTTAATTATAAGTATCCCTGAACTGGAAATGGTGGTGCTGGGAATGCCATAAACTGTTGGAGAGTCCGGGAACTGTCCGTAGCATCTGCTATTTTTTTGTTTTCGCTTCGCTCCATCCCCACTCATTTAGACAATTAAAAATTAATCGTTTTTAATGAACTCGGCCGCGGCCGCAATTTAGGCGCTTTATTCGGGACTTTTTCTTTAAAATCACGTTGAAATCGCCGTACTACACGTACCTACGAGTTACTTTAGCCATGGGCTTAGGCCTTAACCTAAGTTAGGCAACTTACTCTAACACTGAGCTCATCTATAGTTTTATTTTTCCTTGAAACATTTTTCAGTATTACATAAAAATATATTCTTTGGAGTACTTGTTTCATATTAAATTGATCCACATGTCATATAAAACAGCAAAAACTCTTTAGTATAAAATTGTATGAAACAATCCGCATTTCTACGTTGCTTATGAATGTAAATCCCTTTTTTTTTTAGAAACTGACAAACTCGCAACCCGTACACGGGCGTAGCGATTGTCAGACCGGGAGGTCGGCCGTGGCGTTCCCTGGGGTCGAACCAGGTCGCTAGCCGGACCACCCTGAGGTTGGTCGGACTGGGTCCCCACCCAGTCCGACCAACCTCAGGGTGGTCCGGGGGTGCCTGGGGTCGAACCAGGTCACCTTGTCCCGGTCCACCTCGATGGAATCGGGCTAGGTGGGGGCCTGAACGCCTGGGGTCGAACCAGGTCGTGTGGCCAGGGCCACCTTGACTTTGCGCTGATTGCTCAGAGTGAGCAGCGGACCAGCGGGAAGGATGACTCGGGTCATCCTGTCCTTATGTGAACTTGTATCGAACTAATGGGAGTTTTAGGTGCCCGTTCGCTAAAAACCTAGCCCAGCTAAGAAGACTCCGGCAAGAAACTTAGCTGAGCCCGAGCGAGGTCGGAGTGAAATGTAAATCCCAAAATAATCTTACTCAAGAGTAGAGTAAACTTGGTCTACTCTGGTTTGCAAAGTGTTCTAAAACAGTCGAATAAACGTCTCTTTATGTTGGAAAAGTTTCATCCGAGTCCATCACTCCGTCCCACGGGTATCTGCTTGTTGCGGGGAATACAGCGGATTTCTGGGCTGCATATCGTCTACGAAAATGGTTTCGGATTTACACATTTAGAGCTACATCTGTTTAAATCTACATGTGTAAATCCGCGTCCATTTTCATTATTGCTGTGAAAAACTGTCTATACCTACCTTAAATTTAAAAGCGACCTCTAGATATCGTACCCTTGGTCAAATAACGACGCATGTGACTTTACGTCATAAGTTTTTTATTGCCCAAAAGTCATACAAATCATACGAACTACATGATACACACAGATCCTGAAAAAATGTCATTTTGCAGATGCGTCGTTATTTGATCAAGGGTACGATATACTTGCACAAAAAACCACACGTCATGCAACCTTGTCATACGGCACATTAACCCTTTCCATTTCGTAAGTGGATGCTATGCGAGAAAGACAGATCATATTTACAACTAAGCCCGCAACAAAGATTGTCTGGAAGGGATCGCTTTTTAGCGATAACGTCGTTTACCTTTATCTTCATAGTCTTTTCGTAATCGTTTGTATTTTAATCCTTTTTTCTCTGTGATTTTCTTTACGATATTTCACTTTACTTAGCATCATAGAGTCATCAGACATATCGTCACACATCTTTGTGTCTATAGTAATAAATATGTTTGCGGTATATATGGCGGCTTGGATGTTACAGACAATTTGATGCTGACTGTACATTGCAATTCCTTAGGTAATAACAATCAAGAGTACTGTATTTATTTAAACTTTATTGCACAATAATAAAAAAAAGTACAATTGGCGGGCTTGATGGCTTAAGGCATTCTCTACCAGTCATCCATTGGGTAAAACAGAGACTTTAGCCAGATTAGACGGCCAGTTGAGAGTCATACTATGCATTCTTACATGGAATCTTTCAATAAATTGCTATATTTGGATATTTTGTATATCAAAGTGTTAAAAAATAGTATTTACAAAGTTTGAAAAGTTTCATTTAAGTCCATTACTGCACCCCACGAACAACAGCAGAACACTCGGGTGCGAGGAAAGCGGGTTCCCAAAGATTGCATTGTATTCAGTGGCGGATTTACCAGCAGGCTGAGTAGGCTGGAGCCTAGGGCGGCAGATTTTTAGGGGCGGCAAATTTGGAGCCAATATTATTTATTGTCTTATAAAAATGAAATAGATTTATACAAATATACCTACTAGGCTAGTCTAGTACTAGCCTAGTAGTAGTTAGTAGTAGAAATCGACACTAAAAATGCTAAAATGCAAACGCAACGCATGATATAGTTCTGATTTATTGGTATGTTGTATAGACCAGTTAGCGTAGTGTGAATTCAAATTTGTAACTTCGAAAAACTTGTGTTCATTGTACACCACGCGAAAAACTTCGAAATTTTGATGCTTTTTACTCTAAGCCCATGGACTAAGCGTTTTTTAAACGGTTTTATTTAGCTTACCGTGTTTGTGTCAAGTTTGTAAGTTTGTTTTGGTCAAATCTTGCGGCAGCTTTTTCAACTACTTCTAATAATTTACAATAAAATTCAGTCATTTTCTATAACAAATTAAATTTAAATCAATTTAAGTCCAACCGCTGCTTTATAAACTACCTATACGCCACGGACTAAACTATGGCCCATCGAAAATTTACAATTTTAAGTTTTTGCGTCATTTCCGTGAGTCCCTAGTTCACATAGAACCGAGCATTTGAATCCAGCTCTTAAGCAAGCACACGCTCCCTTGTATCCTTTCTTACATTTACAGGCTAAGATTTTGAGAAGCTGTCGTGGGCTCTTTGTTAATTTGCTAGTGGGATGAGGCGACAGGAACTCATTTCCCAACACCATTCAATGTGGTCTTTCTCTACTCCCATGCCATGGTGGTAGAGGCGGAACGCATGGAAAGAGGAAGCCTCAGAGGTTAAGGGCAAACGTGTCAAAATAACCTTTACGTTTGCCGCTGTCTTCACAAACAGGTAGAACCTTTAGTCTTGCAGTCTCCGTGTAGCTGGATCATCACCGTGAAGAGCTACCAACGAGTTTCATCTTTAAGTACAGAGATGGCCGCCAGGTTCAGAATTTCCTTTTACTCTGCCAGAAAAGGGCTCAGGTAGAGGAAGCAAAACTTAAATTTGTCAATATTCGGGAAAAATTTGGAACTTTTCTCTATTTGCAGTCTTTCTGCCCCGCTGGGGAATAGAGAAAAGTTCCGGACGGTGGTCGCCGACATCCGAGGAGCCCATGAAGAAGAAGAAGATATTAACTTTTACTGTTAATAGCTTTTTATGCAAAAAGTGAAAAATGTCACAAAATTTCGCATTTTTCCGCGAGGCCCGCAGCGAGCATAAGTTTTTCGAAGTCGCAAATATGGATTCATGTATTCCACTATACACAACTAATCCAAATACTAGGTATCAACTTTTGTCGAAGTCTTCATAGAAAACATTTCAAGGTTGTCTAAGGTGTGCCAGGTGTGGCATAAAATCATAGTATTAAGATTGAGAAGTCTTCATTTGGAATTAATTACAAAGCTACTGACGTGAGAACTTCATTTGCCGCTACAGTTTTTTCTTCAGTACTAAGTACTATAGCTTGGGAATTTCGTTGGTGACACTCGCAAGTGTGCTGTTTGTTATTTGCAGCCGTAACTACTCATACAAGTTACCGCTAACACGAACGACGACCGCCGGAGGCAGCCTCTGGAGGCCCTCGTTCGTGTTGGCGGTAACTTGTGTGAGTAGTTACGGCTGCACATAACAAAAAGCACATATGTGAGTGTCATCAACGAAGTTGCCAAGCTATAGCTTCGCCCCGTTAGTACTTATTCCGTGGGGCCGATTTTGAGTTTCAGTTACGCTTCCATACTTATTACATTTCGATACCGCAAATTAACCAATGAGAGCACGCCGTGGGGCTCGGCTGGCCCGAGCTGGCAGCGCCTTAATCGCGTACATCGGCGCGCGCCCCGCACTACACCACGTGTTGTAAAATAACCCACAAGATACGAACAAAAACAGAAGTTCTGAATTATAAGGTTAATCGAGAAGACATCACATGTATTTTTTTTACACAACGGGAAAGCAAAAAAAAAAGAAATTACTCAACAATATTTTCTAAGCGTGTTTACCCAAATATCATTTATTAACGCCACGTTACTGGTCGTTATAGTCTTGGCTCGGCCATTAGGTACAGTCCTCGCCTGCCGGCTCGGGCTCGGCAATACAGCCTCGACTGAAATAACCAATGTAGGTAAGTAGCTCGCTCGTATCATAAAATGTACTACGAGTACAACAAGTATTTTGCCGCATGGATTTTTTTATATTGGTGACACCACCACTATTAGGACGATAACTTCATGATTGGTCAGTCGGTAGGGGCGGCAAAATTTGAATAGCCTTCTGGCGGCAAATCTGTAAATCCGCCACTGATTGTATTGTATGTCTCTAGGAAATGCCACGCTGCAAATGGTTTTCGTGTCCTATCTAATCCTAAAAAAAGTAGTTAGCGAAGGATATACCAGTCGTGACTAGATTTAGAACTCGGTTTGTTTTGAATAGAAGGTCAAGGATAGAATATAGTGTTTTAAAAATTCTGTAAAATAATTATGCAACGACTACCTATTTCACAGTGCCAGAAAGACGGCTAAGAAAATCTACGTATGTCAAAGTTTCTTCTTTTAATTACGCTGTAAAATACCAGCTCTGCATTTTTACAGTGATGCCAACAAGCTGTGCACAGATTGATCCCATGGATTGTACTGTATACACTGAATGGGAGGAGTAGAGGCCGCGTTGTGTGGTCAGACGCCTGCCCATGACATTAACATGATACAGTGGCGGTTGCCCTGCGTGTTATACACTGCTATGTACACGTTCGGTACTGACAGAGTAAATGTTCCCTTAAGTTATGGAAATATGCGGTTGAATGATGCTGTCCAAAATTTGAGTAGACCAAGTTTGTTAGGTATCGGCAGAACACGTTGATAATAGGGATGATGACTGGGTTAAAAATATGTAATTCTATTTAGTCCGTCAGTTAGATTATGGAAAAATATGGGACACGTATTTTTTGGTTTATCAAAATATTAAAAATCGACAAAGTTATAGATCATCAAACTTCTGGAGTGGGGGCTTGTGACGTCACTCTTGAGTACAATTTGTACTCAAGAGTGACGTCACTCGAAACTTCTAAGCACTCTATCCTCGTCAGTTTTTGTTTGTCAAACAAAACAAAAAATACGTGTACAATATTTTTTCATAATGTAACAGACGGACTAAACAGTTTTTTTAGTCATCTAGCCTATTATACCATTTAGCCGTGGCTTACATTTTGTTTTTCGTTATATTCGTACTTGTACTTGTATTTGATTATGCATGATATAACACTTAGGTATATCAAGACACGTGCTATTGATGTTTACTAAAAAACAAGCAGATCAGAGACAAGAACCAAAACACTGAAATAATCAGAACAAATGCTGCTAGAGTATTTAGTCTCATAAACGAGGTCGTAAATACGGAATTGTCGCTAACTTGCGCAGTAAAACGCTTTTAGATGACCATCAGTCACCACTAAGCCGCAAGCGGCGTGCTAGTTAGTTCAAATTGCATTCTCCCAAGTTCACTTTTATTTTATTTTGCCTCAGTTTATTTTTCAGTCGCTTCCCGCTCGGGGCGTATTGGCCGCATATTTATTCTGCAACAGTTCTGTTTTGTTGCTGCAAATATCTAACTGTCCGTGGCCTGCAATTGGGTAAGTCAAGTTTTTCAAAAGTGTGCAATTTATATATTTTTTCTATAGTTCCCGACGTAATGATCTAGAAAATACCCCTATTGCATTTTTATTCCCTGTAATTCTTCCAAAATATCGTGTTAAGCTCACTTAAAAAAAGGGACGCCGGTCTGACAAAATTAGTGCCTAAATTTGTAAAAAAAAAACAAACGTATATGTGTGAAGTCTGTGTCAGCTGACAATTGTGACAGACCAAAGAGAAAAGATACTTTTGTTTTTTTTTTTACGAATTTAGCGTACCTTTTTTTAAGTGAGTTTAACACGATATTTTGGAAGAATTACAGGGAATAAAAATGCAATAGGGTTATCTGCTAGATCATTACGTCGGGAACTAACGAAAAAATATGTAAATTGCACACATTTGAAAACCTTGACTTACCCAATTGTCGCACGCCGTACACAGTTTCTAGATAATTGGCCTTCGAAATCGACCAACTACGTACTGGGTGCAATTTTACGACTAAATCACGTTTTGAAAAAAATCGTGTCGTTCTCAGGCACACGCTCTATACTTAGGTAGGTAGGTAGTAGTAATAATGCGTAGGCAATTAATATAAAAATGCAATTAAAAATATTATAGGCACTTTCGCGCCGGGAGTAATGCGGGGGGGTATTTTTGAATAGGTTTTTGTAGTTTGTTTTAATGTTTTTTTGTAATTAAGTTAGTTTTTTTATTTTGTTATATAAGCTTGACATTGTATTTTTTTTGTTTAATAATAAGTACATAGGTTTGATAATTTGATTAGTTGTGATTGTGTATTGTAATATTTTTTGTGTATTTGTGTATTTGAAGTTTGATTTAGACCTAAGACTGAAGGACCCTAAAAGTGAAAATTAATAAATGAACGAATAATTAAAAATATTATTGACAATCAGCTAAATATGTAGTATATTTTGCCTAAAAACGATCGACCCACTCATACAATCCTGGTATTCATATAGTGTGTTGTTTGTTTCGAGGCTGCCACCTTAAAGCAATCGTTTGTGTAATAGGTTACTAGACTCATATCAAATTTGGTGCAATAAATGATTATTTTCTGTAGTATTTATTTAAGAAATCAATATTTTTCGATTGCGGTTTATTAAAAGTGTTTGATGGCAAATTAATGGAAAATTTATCTTATTTTTTTTATTTTGAGAATGAGAATGAGAATGAGAATTTATTTGCATAAACACGGTAATACATTTTGATGACATTTAAGTAGTTTAAAAGAACCACGTGCTTAGCCACAGATTGGCATGCATAATTTTTTTTTTTTTTTATACATTAGTAAATTACACAGAAACAAACAATACAATTTCAAACCTAACTACTATACTCTTAATATAATTATGGAATATAAAATTAATTTGTATGTCACTTTAATAACAATAATTGTTTACATTAATAATAATTAATAATTTGTGTAATTAAAAAAATCATTTAAATTGTAAAAACATTTCTCTATAAGCCATTTCTTCAATTTTATTTTGAACAGTTTATCAGGTAACTGTCGAATGTCACGTGGTAAATTATTATAAACTCTAATGCTCATTAAGTGACATTTTTTCTTAAATAATTTTGTTTTACTCTGTGGCATCTGCAACTTCGACTCATCTCTCTTTTGAACTGTGAC
Organism: Eudemis profundana; assembly: GCA_947034925.1. Lineage (NCBI taxonomy): Eukaryota > Metazoa > Arthropoda > Insecta > Lepidoptera > Tortricidae > Eudemis > Eudemis profundana. The sequence goes on from OX344811.1 coordinate 11,842,711, forward strand.
ATTGAAATAAGTGACACGGTAGTTTTTTGAGGTTGTGATCGTAATAGTTTCGTTTTAATTGATTGATTACTATTAGCATTCCCCATGAACGTTGGATAAATGTCAAATGTTTGTTTTCGGTTTGAATGGCGTCACACCACAGATAATCTAAAGATTAACATAGCTACATCGTTTTCGCCCGGTTACGAAAGTTTAAATTTTAAATTATAATTTTGTGGTTTTCTAGGTCGTAAAAAAATAGGGTAATATTATCTAATTAATAATATAAGACAAACTTTAAAAAGGGTTTAAGTCAAGTAGTAGCCTATTATAGGTACTGAGAGGTAAACGTTTTAAATAATATGCTTCATGCCACACCTGGCCATAAAGTGACGTTTTCGGCACGCTGCGCGTACGAAAAAAGCTGCTTTCTGGCCAAGTGTAGACATAAAATGATGTACACAACACGGGAGGTAATAAAGAAAGCCCTCGATCGCACATTTACGTCCCTCGCTTGCAGCCCGGGCCGCAAACATCTGCGATCTCGGCCTTTCTTTGTATTACCACCCTAGTTGTGTAATGTACTATTACTAATTACCTATGCAAGCCCTCCGAAAATCACGCCATAAGTAAAAACAAAATACGGAAAAATGTTTGTCTCTGTTTGAAGTAAGTACTATTCTGAGTAAGTATGTACTTGTACATTCAGTAGTTAAGACTATCGCTATTAATAAAACACAGGACTTACGAGGTACTCATTCTAAACTTTTATATAAAAATAAAATAAAAATTAATAATGATTAGCTTCCGCACCCTCATTATCAATCGAGTTCAAATTTAATTAGTTACTAGTAAAGCTATAATGGAAACATTATACGCGTACTATTAATTATAGCAACAAACGTCAATAAACCGCACAAAACTGCTGACACGGTATCAGATCATAAAAATTAAGTTTATTATGTTGCCGCAAACGGTGTCAATGCGACGGGCCATAAAGCGGCCAACGGTTTAATCACTCGGCGCAATGATGTGGCTGACAAATTGCTGACAAGGGAGAGCGGTATAACTGACTGTATACAGCTTTGTTATACCCTTATAGGGTAAATTCATAGTAATTGGCTTGTACTCTTCTCGGAGGAAGCATATTGAAAAATACATTAAATAAGGGGTAGGACAGTCAATGGGGGTCAACAATTTTTGGCTCATCAGATGTGTCTTTAGTTGATGACACTGAATTTTTACATTATATGTATATGAAACTATTTATACTTTCCATCGATTTTGCCACTTTTATACAAATTTTCATGCCCCGTTTGAACTTTTTAGAGATTGGATTTCAAAAAATCCCTTCATAGTGCAGCTTCGCGTTTCTTAAACTACTTTGTGTTTTAAATTCCATCCCGCTACATGCAGTGGTTTAGGCTGCGTGTCTGTCTGTCTGTAGTCATAGCCTTAGCGAAATGATCTCTGTCAAAGAATGCCAGTATTGACTCCAGGTAGTGGCGCCGCCCTGGCGGCAAAAATGAATAGTAACGGCCTTCATTACACAAGTAAACGAATAGGGGCCCAATTATTATTTACTTTTTCTTCTTGAACATTGGATAAGGAGCTCCAATATCTTAAAATAGGTAAGCCCGTAAGAATCGTCTTCTATGCTGCGGATATGTATTCATCACGCTTATAACTAGGTACATCTAGAATTCAAATGTGTCCTGTATCTGGCCGGTGATCCGACAATGGAAAATCACCCTAACAAATTATATGAAAGTGAGCGTTTTTCCTCGACCGAATTGAATCACGGATTGAAGAGTCTCATTTACTACAGCTTCCATAGCGATTTTGTTGTGTAATTAAGCGCAAAGAAGCTTCATTGAGTTTTTCTGACTCACAATTTTAGCTAAAATTGTTCTTTACTTAAGTGTATTTTCCAAAATGCATACCATACAGAGTTGGGCAAAAATTTAGTTGACTAAGAATAAGAATAAAATTCGAAATTTTGTTCTCAATGAAACTATTTGAGTAAGATTGAAAATCATGAGCAAGTTATTCTGATTTGATTTAAAATGATTAAACCATTTCGTTTTTACTCTGAATGACGAATCAAATTTTCATTGATTTATTCAGGCAGACTATTAGTTAAAGTAACGTTTTAGTTGACTAATTGGTATTTAGAATAAGATTAATTTTATTTAGGTTCATATTAATTAGTTCACTGATTGTACTTGTAACTTGAACTATTTCTGGTATTACCATACAAAACATACACATATTGACAGCGAAATATACGAGTCTAGTGCTGAAATCTGTGATTTAAATTTAACCTTAAGCATTAACGCGATTAGAGTATAGTAGCGTTATCTAGTAAATTATTACTGCCCTTAGGCATATCTAATCTCCAGTTATATCTAAGCCGTTCATAACACGTAATCTAGTGTTCGAGAGCTTTATCACATTTACAATACAAAGTATCCTATCGTGACGTTATTTGTCCCTGTTGGTAGTGTAGCGATTATATAAGCACTATATCAATAATACATGTCGGTATGATCCCTAGGCGCATGCATGATTCAACAATCCTGTTGACTCATGGATTCATGAATGTATGCATGACTGATATATAAATAATAGTTGCCTACAACACCCTTGCCTGACGATCGAGAGCAACATCTATTTACACAGCTGTTCAGCCGTTTGCAGATCAAGTTTGAAATGTTGTTCGGAGAATTGAGAGCTGTGAATAACAGTTGATTTTAAAAATAATAAATAAAGATCGGATGGAAACCCTAAAATATCCCTAAAATGAAAGTCGCTATTTGAGTTGAACCCCCGCAAGATGGTCTGACGACCTGGTTAGGGTCACCAGAAGTCGATGAAGGCAAATCGGCCATTCTCACGAAGTATGTCTGCGGTCACCTAATTACCACGACGTTCGTTATGAAAGTCTTTGGGGAAACTTAAATTCAGCAATAGAAGTCTCCGGTTTGAATTGATGATAATGAAATAAAGATTTTTTGGCAACTTCCATTTTGGTTAAAACATCATTGGTTGACTGCCAAAAGTCACGAAAGGTCAACCACTTTCCAAGAGTAATTCCTGTAACCAGTGGCATGCCATCAAAAATATCATTGAGTAAGCCGGAGCAATTTTGGCTTTGCTTATTCTGATTACCTAGCACAAGGTAAATGTGCTAAGAGTGTTTTAAAATATGCAAGCCGATGGCAATTGGGTCTTATGGCCACCACGCCACTGGAAATAATTGAGTTTGGATTTTAATCCATTTTTGAAAAAATAGTCTGGTATTTTTTCAATGGGTCATTCAGTCATAAAATCAGAAAACTTAAAAGAGCTAATCAAGTAATTAATTTGCAAGAAAACCAGGCTTTAATATTAGTGATATTTTTCCAACCGTAGCAACATATATAATATCTATCGATTTAAAGTGGTCTAGATATAGGGATTCATACTTGTTGCAGCATCGGTTCACGTATACATGAACAAATTAGTTAAATACAGCCAAAAATATGGAACTTCAATAGGGTATTTGACAACAATCAAAATAAATGACTTAACTCTAACCAGCAAATTACGCTTCCAAAACTGGAATAACTAAACCCGGATAAAATCAATCAAACTTATTTTCGTGCCACCAACGATTTTACAATGACGAAAACTAAAAATAAGGCACCATGTTGAGCATGACGTCACAAGTTAGTATTTCATACTAAACTGCATACTTTCGGAGCGTTTTGACACTTCATATAAAGAAGCTTATGTGAACTGTCATCAAGTAGCCTATTCAAACTACGGATTCCAAAATCATAAAAACTAAATCCCGAATATAAAAACTAATTGAACAAAACACGATATTTGGAATCAACTCAGTTTGTATGAACGAGGAGAAATGACCGCCCGTTTATTCGACTTCTATTTGCACGGACACATTGGGAAATATGTGCACAAATTTGATTCTTATTACCCAGACATAAGTTCCAAAAATATTCATTCTACTAACGATTGTACGAGCTTCGAATATTTTATTGACATTGTTCGCATGCTCTCTACTTTTCAACACTCCATACTTCCGCTCTTGATAATCAATTTGTTTCACGAAAAGTATATTTCGAATTTCAACATTTTGTTTTGAAACAAGCCAGGGGCAAATTTTCAACGGGTTTTCCAATATCAACCGTCGAAGCGAGGTGTATTGTAACTTTTTATGAGGATCTAACTTTTAATATCAATAGTCGATTTGGTTCTGACAACTTTCGTAATGTAAGTATGTTATCAAAGACTTACAATCGCCTCACTTTTTTGTATACGCATCACAAAAGAAAACTGAAATACAAAGATTAAAAAAAAGTGACAAGTTTGTAGAGGATAACATACGGTTTTATTGCGTGGAAAAGGCTTGAAATTGCAGCCCCAAAGTCTAACATTATTAGTGTTGTATGAGTTATGGAGATAGCGTTCACTCTAGTGTATCTTGAGGTATGTTCTGTCCAAGAGTAAACTTGTAATGAGAGTACTGGTACTGCCATTGTAAAAGAACTTCGCCACATTATGATGTAGTCAAATTTACACGATATCATCAACTTTCTCGAGAAGAACATTCCTGGTTTATGGTACGTTGAATTCACCTACCTACGAACTGGCTGGACGGTTATAAAATAAATATTTACATACATACTTGGCCTTCACCTGAAACTTTCCTCACAAGACACCGAGTTAATGAGTTGAAAAGTTTCTCAACAACGCGGCTATGTTCATGTAAGTATGAACATAAATAAACCCCCAAGCACAATGTTAAATTAACAATTATAATCAGATCTAATTTCCGGCCGAAGAGGGCGTGCGGTGAGGGCTCGTCTAATACTCTAATGTGAGCGTTATATCGACAACGTAGCTGAATTAACTTTGATATTTAACGGTTATGTTGTAATCTATCTTGTATCTGTAACCCAAATGTCTGTTTTACAATGACTGGTTCAAATAAATGGATTAAGAGGTATATGGGTCTTTGTATCTTTTTTGGTTTGATAGACATATATATCTATTCATACCTTAGCCCTGCTTTAGGACATGCATACCACCGCCACCTCTCTGCACTCCTATTTCAGCAGTACCAAGTCAGCGAGATATAGGTATGGCGCTTTTTAATCAATGTGTTTAAATTTTTTCTCAACGTAGTCGGCAAATAACCAGGACAGAGACGCTGGTTCCAATCTGGCCTTGGCTACAGTCGGTAATGTTTAATTTTTCTATGTAAGTACCTATTTAGTCTTTGTATTTAAAATCGTAGTGAGTGAATAACAAATATTTTTTTTTGTAAATGACCCAATCATTTAACCTTCAAAAAGAAAATCTCTGGATTGAGACTTCAAATGTGACTTTTTCTGGCAAAGTGGTAAAGGCGATAGATATACAGAATAATTCCGTACCTAAGAAGCATAACATTGTAAGTAAGTATGGAAAACAATAGGACTTACAGTGTTATGCTTCAAAGGTACGGAATTATAAAATTATAATATATAGGGCAATGTACTATTGCTTGTGTCCTTATTAACAATAAGAAATGGTATATTTTGCTTGAGAATGACACAAATATCTATTTCAGTAAAAAAATGCTACATGTAAGGGCGAAATTTTAATCAACCAGATGGTTAAAGTTAAGCCCATTTTTAGTCTATGGACAGTTTTTATTTCTTATTTTACGAGGAGTCAGGAGTGGCCCGGTAGTTAAAACTGCTGGGATAATTAAATCTCTTATTACGGAGTCAGCAACTGTTTGTCTGCATTTCCAGACTCATGTCGGCGTTCCTCCCGATAACTTTGTTGCAACTTTCATTTTAATGAAGAGACTCTGTATTCATATTCATTTATTTAGTAATAATCATACATCGACAAAATAAAATACATGTAAGTTAATATAGTAACACGGCAGAATACAATTAATTAGTTTTCAATGATATCAATAAATTACTACTAATAAATGAAAACTAATATTTTTCAAACTGTCAGGAACTCATTTATTGAGTAATAGGCCTTTTTAAGTTGCGTGTTGAAACCGAGACTCGTTTTGTTGCTTTTAATTTCACGTGGAATTTTATTATAAATTTTAGTTCCAACTATATGTATACAGTTGCCAGTTTTCCTAAGCCGGTGTGTGGGTGTTTCCAAGTCATGTCGCCGGCTTTCTAGGAATCTGTTGCTGTTCCATCGTTTCTTGGTAAACGAAGCTAGGCTCGCTCGGACATACTTTGCCACCTCCAGTATAAATAGGGATGGGAGTGTTAAGATACGGAAGTCTATGAAGAGTTGGCGGGCCTGTGTATCCGGGGCGACTTTTGCCATCATTTTGTTGATCTTTTTTTGTACTATGAATGGTCGATCTCTGTCCGCAGCCAACCCCCATAAGTCCAGTGCGTATGATAACACTGGGTGGACATACCCGTAATATGCCTTGAGGAGGTTGGGCAATGATAGGTTTGGTGCTAGGCGGGATAGAACGAAATGTGCAGAGTTCGGTTTGGCGCAGTTGTAGGGTAGCGTACTTATTAATTGTATTATTATCTACAAGCATAGTACGTTACGTACATACCTACAGAAGTTTCTCTTTCTAACGAAACTAACGGTCGGGTCTGACCACCGGACGAAACGCGCCGGATCCGACTGTCTCTCTCTATCGCATAACGCGTGCTCTTTTTAGTCGTTGGCTAAGCTCTTCCAACCCCCCCCCCCCCTCCTGACTGGAGGGGTTACATACATTACTTTAAGCCGCACAGATCCTATTTAATCATAATATTCGACCATCCTTAAGCCATCAATCATGTAAAGTGACTAAAGCAAATTTCCTTTTTAAGGTAATTTAAGGGCCGCGCGTCGCAACCTATATCATACCAATAATAACACATTTAAGTACTAAAACGATTCGCTTTTCATTGAGTTATTAGATATTGCATTTGAACATTCGACCAACTGCTAAATCGCAGTTTCGATGCAGTTATCTTGCGGTCGGTGTAAAGACCAGTCTACCACAGTCTACTGAGCAGTCGCTATCTCCACATTAGGTACATTTTCTGATCGAAACTGACGGCTCGGACAAGCTGCAGGTCTATGAAGGTCGCGCATATCACACGGTGAATAAATGACAACGGATACGTTTCAGTACAAGTGTGTTGAATACTTTACGTAGGTACCAGCTGTCTTAACTTTGTGGTAAAAACATAATATCAGTAACTACTTTTGATACGCTGATCGGCCAGTTTTGAGCATTTAGACCAGCGGGGTTGTTTATAACGGTCCAACCTGTTTTTTTAACCGATTTCAAAAGGAGGTTATCAATTCGACTCGTATATACATAGTATGTAATATTGTCAGAATTGCACAGTTTTTACATATGTTACTCTATACCAGCTTCTAAACATGTGTGCCAAATTTCTTAGGTGCATGTATGTATGTTTTTGTCCGCGCATATCTCAAAAAATTAAAGTCAGATTGCAAAAAATATTTTTTAGTTGGACTAGGTATAGTCTACCTTAGGGAACTGTGCTGTGCAATCGGTTTAGTACTTTTTGAGATAGAGAGTTATGTGTGTATCCGTCACTAGGAAAATATGTACTTAACAGCGTAATTCGATTATCTACTACTGAAATTAAAAATTTAAGAAGGAAATAAAAAAGTATTTAGAATAATATCGACTTCAAAAAAGGAAGAAATAAAAGCTTTATGCCATTTTTGAGTTCGGTGGCAGGTTCACGCGGTGCAAACCATTCACAACACAGGCCTCGTAATGTCTCTATTTTAATGATATATTCGTACTAGTTTGAATGAAAATAGTAGACCTACTGACCTACTAAATTAACTTGTTCAACGTACCTAATTTTGCTCGTTGCCGCATTTCACTTGCCTGCTTGTCATGTACTGAGACTGGAACATGTTAGACATTTCAAAATGCACTGACCTAAGTTACAACTCCCTAATGTGAAGCGGTTGGGATGTCCAAAGTCAAATTTAGTTGTTAGTGATGTTATAACATTGTGATTTCGTTCTAATGTTACGACGGTAAGTTCGAGCAAATGTTGTACTTATTACAATATTGATTGAAATGTCATTGTTACTTCTATGGAATTTCATCTGAAAATTGTAATCTAGTGTTATAGTTAATTCAAGGAATGCATGTTGCATTGTTGGCCTTCTAACCTCATCTGACTTAGGTCGTATTGCCACTGTTGTACCTTTTTCTTTTAATGGTATCTACTCGTATGTGTTAAAATAATCAATGTCTAAGTCTACTTTCTTTGTTTGTATGAAACCGGGTTTCCGGGTTTTCCGGGACTCAAATTCTTATACTAATTACGTGGTACGCCTATTTTACGTGGTATTTGTATGGTGTATACATATAATCGATACTAAGAATATAATCGATATAACATCGTAGGGGACGTTATAACTATGACTGGGCGTTCGAATAATGTTGGATGAAGACAATTGGTTGGAACAAAAATCGTTACAAAAATTTCGTACGTTGCGCTGAAATGCCTCTATCAAGAGTTAATAATCTGAGCGCGCGGGATTCCCAACCCAAGCCTCAATTTGCTAAAAGGTGGAAGTTTCTCCTCCATTTGGTCGTTTTACTAGGCACGAGTGAGAGAGACGGACAACCGAGCCTGCAAACGTGGAGCGATAAAGACGGAACAAGTAAGATAAATGTGAATGGAGATGCCGTGGAATGAAGAAAAATAACGTTCGTTGTTACGGATGTGGAAGAAGCCGGGATTGTTTCCTCGTTAATATGCCGCGATGACGTGGCGGAAAACACACCTGTTTTTTTTTCTAATTGAATTACCATTACGTCAGGTGCGTCTGACATGTAACCTAATAATTATTTTCTAATAATTGATCATAGAAAATGACCCGAATTCATTATCAGTGAGTTAATTCCGGTAAAACAGTAGCTTCCTACTTCCTACTGCTGCAAATGCAAAGAATCACTGTTTAATAAACGTTTATATATCGGGGAAAATTAAATATTATATAAAAGGTGCTCGCGAGGAAACCGCATAATTTTGCCAGCGTATTCCTGATCATGTTTAGAAAAGAAAATGTCGTATAAAGTAAGGTGAATACAGATTAGTTTCGAGTTTTTAATTATTTTAGATTTGTAACATCTCCAGTGTTAATCAACTTTATAATTGTGATGTTGCGAGACCGACACACTACGGAAATTGTTGTTTAATGTGTAATGTCAAGTGTCCAATTTTTCACTTTGACATTTGACACTAATCAATAAAGTTCCACATTAATGGATATGCAAATATCACTCATTTAATACAATCATTGACTGATAGTTCGGGTACATCCTAAGGCATTGTGTTACTGGTTTATTTAATTTGTATGAAAAGTAAAAAACAGTTAAAAATCATATTTCGACTTGTGCTCATATAATGTTATTTAATCATTACGACCTCAGCTATATGCTGGTAAATTTATGCGGGTTCCTCGCGAACACCCTGTATAATTGGAGACATTAATAGTAAGTGATACCTACATTCTATGAGATGTTAATACAGTTAATTCGTGCGCTTCACTCCAAACTCTTCAATGATTTAATCTTATTTCATACATACAATACGTGTATGTATCACTATTATTGTCTATGAAGACTGATATCGTAATATTAGTCAGATACAAATATTTCCCATTGTTTGCCTTGTGTGTGAAATGATTTGAAGAAATACCACACATTTATCTACTTGTGATGCCTATTTATCGTTTGTTTTTTTATGAACTAAGGACAAATACGATAACGGTTCGCCATTTTGTTCTGTCCGAACTGAAGCTGTATACTTGAAATTCACTGTATACGTAAATCCTTCTTATAAGAACGAATTAAGAAGGATCCTAAAGTTGTAAGGAACTTAACAAAACGCTTTACAAGATATTTTTAATAGCAGTTGAAGTCTTAAATTAATCCCTCTCCCATATATATTTCGCTATAAAGATTGTTAATCTTGCATGATGGGCGAAGTTTGTTTACCCGTCTTTCCGTTAGTAAGCAGTTCATAAAGAGGGCAGCGATCCCGCGTCCTTTATGGTCGGTTTTATTTGTATTTTACCGCTTACTACTCCACTTTACTGACTCGAGTTGTACCTACTTCGTATAAATACGCCTTTGTTGGCGTGGAGCATTCATATAGGTGCCAATTAAGTTGGGAATTAGTCGTATATCGGATTAACCGCTTGCTAAAATGTTGGCTCATTTGCGCCGCCGTCTATTGATTTTTGTCATGTGATGGTTATTTGCATATAATAGATAAGGTAAACATATTAGTATCTGACACAGTTTGTGGATTTTATCCACGTCTGTGCTAAACTTTACTGACATATTTAATATATTGGTTCTATCTATTATTATAATAATGGAGCTTTTATAAATACACGAATTTGACAATTATTCGAAGTTTTTTGAATTATGAATGACACGTCTAGTATGTACAGTCTCGGAATGAAAAAGCACTTTTCGATTCTATGTCAATGAGTTAAGGTTTAAAAGTGACGAACCTTTTTATTCCGTGACTATAGGTACAATCAGTAACAGAGATAAGTAGCCACACTGTCTTACTTATTACCTCTTTCTTTGTGTAACTGCACATAAAACGAAGACTTTAAATATCTTAGACAAGGCAAAACATTAAAAATGATTCTTTAGAAATCGATTTTAAACCGAGCATCAAGATTCACATGTAACAAATATAACTACATGGAATCTACGGGATAGAATATATTGTTACTTATACTTAAGTTTGGCTTCTTAACCATGGGCACGAAAGGCACGAACGATGACAGATGACGAGGGCTGATGTACCCACCCTTCGACCCTCGTTCTGTACCGTCCCTGACAAGGTACAGCAATTTTTCTACAGACTTTCTTATAAATTTTATAAAATTATGTGCCTTGCGCGGTGTTAAATAAACAAGGGCTCAGTCGTAAGCAACGGTTTATGGTCAGATAATGTGAAAATATTTCACAGTCATCATGTCGGCGGTGAGGTAGTTCTGTGACATAGAAAGCAGTCTTATCGAATACCATGAAGAATGGACTTAGTGGACTCACAGCGTCAAAGAATTATTTGAAAGGTGTCCTTACTCTACTACTCTACGTGTCATAACTTACACAGTATATTATACTTTTTAGGGTTCCGTACCCGAACCCCTCCGCTGTCTGTCTGTCTGTCTGTCCGTGAGTCACAGGGCTCTAGCTTTGGAACCGTAATAGGTAGAGACTTAAAAAAAATTACAGAATATGTATTTCTATTGCCGCTATAACAGCAAATAATAAAAAGAAAATAAAAAGAAAAAGAAAAGGGGGTCCCCATACAAGAAACGTGTTTGTGTCGATCAGTCACAGGACTGTATCTTTTGAACCGTAAAAGATAGAGACTTGGAATTTCCGCATGTTTATTTATATTGTTGCTAACTCAAATAATATAATAATAAGACCAAATCATTATCAAAATTACTGAAAGGTACGATGAAGCTGGGGCACTCAAAATGTATGAACAATAAATACACTCCAGTGTTATAAATATAAGTAACATAAAAATGAGGATAGGTATCATAATATCCCACTTCCTATCCTGTCCCTCTAATCCTACTTCCTACTAATGTTATAAATGTTTATGACGACGTTTGTTACTAAATAACGCGGTAACAATTAAGGTCTTGTATATGTAGGTTTATATATCTATTTATTTATATATGTTTATGCCCCTGCGGTTATTTATTTTTTTATAATGCGAATAACGATGGCAAAGCCGCAAGTAAATGCTAGTTTGGTATTGGTATATGTATAAGTATACCTACTTTCACCTAGTTTTTCCTTTGAATGACTCACAATGCAACTTGCAGCTATAGTTTACCGGTAACAATGAAAATTAAACGAAATGTCCCACCGTAAAACATAATAACGACTTATTCAACTGCCATCGCGGAACCAACGACTAGAATTTATTTTATTGGGACCTTGTCGATGTCGGTATTCGCAGGAGTTGTGGGCGGGTCGAGGAATGATGTCTCTTTGAATTGTCAGTTTAACATTGTTGGGAAGAAACAGGCTTTCCAGCTTAACTTTGAGCAAGTTTTAAGTTACTAACGCATAGTTAGAGTTGAGGTCTTGAAGTTCCCGCTGGAATGAAGGGCTAAAATCACAGTGCTCACGCAAAGATAACTAAACAAAGCCATACACATTGTAGATGATATATAAAAAAAGGGTAAATCTTGACCAATAATATATGAGGTTGACAAACTGCATACCTATATATTTGGTCGAGATCAATGCATGAGAGTGTAGTTTTCGAGATTAATAATGATAACATAAAATATTGCCAAATCTACATTTCATTTGGAATTTAATTTGTGGGAGTGAAAGTGATAAAATTCATAAATAACTTCTTTAAATATTTTTTCGTTTTTGAATTCGATTTAATTTTTTGAAATTAAAAATTTAAACTGACTTCAAAAAATTAAAAATAAAAGTTTTTTTTAGGTCGGTGCCAGCCTCGTACCGTATAGGTACCTTTAGAAGCTGGTATAGGTATACATAGACTAACATATTTAAAAACTGTACAATTCTTACAATGTTACATACATACGGGTCGAATTGATAACCTCCTTTTTTTTGAAGTCGGATAAAAAGCGTTAAATCAAAACCGCGTTATTTAGCAATAATAATAGTACATTACACAACTAGGGTGGTAATACAAAGAAAAGCCGAGATCGCAGAAGTTTGCGGCCCGAGCTGCAAGCGAGGGACGTAAATAAGCGATCGAGGGCTTTCTTTATTACCTCCCGTGTTGCGTACATCATTTTATGTCTACACTTGGCCAGAAAGCGGCTTTTTCCGTACGCGCAGCGTGCGGAAAAAGCCACTTTATGGCCAGGTGTGGCATAAAGGATATATGTGTCATTCCGCGGGTAAAGGTACCTTATGGATTTTGCTGCTTGCGTCGTATCCGACTTCGTTACTATAGGAAGTATAGGATATCAAGATAGAAGGGCACAAGCGACAACGTCCACAAGGTACCTTTAGCCGCGGAACGTCACATATTATTTTTTTACAGTAAATGTTATTTACTAAACAACAGTACTTACTATGTCACTAAACATCGCTTGACTATGTGTGTTCTTTTCTGGTCAGGCTTTACAAAGTTTCGTTTTCATAAAGAGAACAAAGGAGGGAACTTCATAATCATGCCAAATTCCAATGAATTCGGATATCAGCGCTTGAAATGTGATTTGCAAATTTGAATTGAAACGGATAACTTGCATTGCATACGAAGATTGCAAGTTCAATAAAAGCTTGTACTTAATAATGAGTTGTATCAGACAAAAGTGACACTGTTAGTTATGTTATCCTAAACATGTAGATCTAGAGAGTTTGTGTTGTGTCTATGTTAACATCCATGTTTGGCCAAGGTATAATGAATGAAATTTCACCAGCAACATTTTTCTCACCTGTCGGGACACAATTTAGAAGGCCATCCATCTCCCGGACAGCTCTGTTTCTTTTTTTTATACGCGGCAAATATATACGCATCATTTTTCCATAGTCTCAGAATGTATCTCTAGTAATATTGCAATAACTAAATACCTATTTGACTATTTTACTTTATGAAAATGAAAAAATCTTATAATTTAAGTTAGCTACTTTTGAGCGCCAACCCAACCAACCACCTTGGAGCTTTGATCTTAGACAAACCAACGAAATGAGACAATCTACATTATTTTATTATAATTGGCAAATTGTTCTCAGTTGTGGTGCTGACTCTTTCTTATTTACCTAGCAAACTGTTCATCCTTAATAGACATATTATGTATTTAAATTGGAGCAGTGTTCGGATAAAGTTTGAAGCGAGGAACGTTGCTGGGTTGTTTACACTAACAACGTTGCAAGCTCGATTCCATGGAACTCCCTTCGGTGCAGTTGCTTCAGTCACAACTATGATGTGCTACTATAATCTTTATGTTAGTATAGTAGAATGTTTAATTGACCGAGCGAGCGAAGTGTATCTGTTTCTGCTTGGGCAGAATGCTTTCGTATGAGAGGAGTGGAGACGTCCGGCTTTTCTCCTATAATACAGGTCGCATTTCTCAACCGATTCCCGTGAATTTTTCTGATCAGGTTCCATGATTATAATATAATCATGGAACCTGCTTAGCTCAATATCCAAAAACTGAATTGACAAAAAATATAATATATTTTATATAATATATTTTTTGCCAATTCAGTTTTTGGATTTTTTTAATGGCGGAGCCATGGGCGTTGAAAGACTCGCGAGTTCTACAGCTCAGAAAACTACTAGTGTGTGTATAATTAGTAATTCTTTGGCGTTTCAACCATCATCAATCATTTCATCTTTAATACCTCCATATAAAATGATTCCATGACTAACATATGACCGACGCGAACTACCGATTACTGCAGGATGAAATTTGAAACAGATGTTCTTTAAGGGACGCAGAGGTTTAAAACGAAATATGGAGTTTTTGAAATTCGATTAAAGGGTTGAAACGAGGAATGAAATAAATCGGAGATTCACGCGAACGAATTCACGGGACGGCATTATCGTTATCTACTGGCAATCATGGTTTATGATAATGAGATGTTTAATAAAGAGATTCAGAGTTACTCAACCTGCATTGAATACAATTTTGCTGAGAGTTTATTTATCTGATGTTATCAGAAATAAGAAGAACCAAGGCAACTGACGTAGCTCTCAAAGTAAGTACGTCGAATAGCAAGTGGTTAGCAATGTAGCCTGAAGGGCGGATAGTTGATGATTTACATCTGACATTTAGCGAGATGAAATTATGGGAAGTGAATGGAGTATATTAATTACTAAATGATACTCGTAGTTTAGCTTATAAAAACGGACTAAGATAACAGGTGTTAACTAGAGGTAGGACGACTGTAACAATTTTATCTGTTTTTCTATTATTCTTTTATTTACGCATATTTATTTATAATTTATTTATTTAAACTGTTTAGCACAATACAAGAAAGTACAAATGGCGGACTTAGTTCCGTGAGGCATTCTCTCCAGTCAACCGTTAGGGTAAAACAATGAACATTATATACATACAACAATGAACATTATATATATACATCCCACTAATATTATAAATGCGAAAGTTTGTGAAGATGTTTGGATGTTTGGATGTTTGTTACCTTATAACGGGGTAACAACTGGATGGATCAAGCTGAAATTTAGCATGCAAGTAGACCAAGTCCTGGATTGAAACATAGGATACATTATATCCCGGTAAAGAGTTCCTTTGGGACGATAACGGGAACAACGCGGGCGAAGCCGCGGGAAAATGCTAGTACATTATAAGTAGTCAAATTGAATAAAACCGGTCAAGTGCGAGTCGGACACGCGCACCGAGGGTTCCGTACAAACTCGTATGTAGATACGTGAATAGTTCAAGAAAAACTGTATGGCGGTTAGCTTAGTAGGACCAAATAAATATATGTTACGGTTTTTGCAAATTTCTCAAAAACGGTGCAATTTAGGAAAACCGTTATTTTTCCTGTAATATTTAAGATGATATTTGTAATTGGTAATTATTACAATTTTTTCTGTTCTGTAACTTCTAAGATAATAGGGGGAATGGTATTTTTTTGAACGTTTTTAGTCATAAATCAAAAATTAGGTACATGATTAACAAAAAAATAAAAGCTTTGGAATTTACAAATTAAGCCCTTTCATTTGACACCCCACTTGATACAATAGCACAACTTTAAATTTACGACCGCCGATTACGGCCCCCTTTAAAAAAATGTAAAAAAGGTACAAGATGTTTTTTTTATCTAATAGGGTCGGGTTAGTGACTTTTAAAACTATTCCAAATTTCATATCGATAGCGGCAGTAGTTCCTGAGATATCTGGCTGTGACAGACGGACAGAGAGAGTCGCACCATAAGGGTTCCTTTTTTACCATTTTGGTACGAAACCCTAAAATCATCTACACTTTGCAGAAATAAAGACATGTAATTAAGATTCTGAATTGCTCATATAGCAAGATTGTTTCAGGAGTACCTACATCCTCAATTACGTAGCCATCCAGTTAACCTACTTGTAACCCCCTCGATGTCTCAGTAAGCGATGCGTTCTGTAAGCCAGGGCTGGCATCGACCGGCGATCAGTCAACGTCGACGCGTGCTGAATACCTAATGCCGACCACATCACCTGCATTTGAGTAAGAACAACTGGATACGCCTTGAGATATTTTGATACTTACAGTAATTCGGTGATTCTTATTCTATCTGCAATATAAAGTAACAATTAGATGACTTATTTTACAACGAATTTTGCCAGTCGTACAGGCATTTAGGATTTCAAATTTCAACTTTACAATTAAAACTTTACATGAGTTTTCATGCAAACCGCAAGAGTTTTTATACTACCAGCGCTCAATTTATCTACTTGACACGGTAACCACACTAGACGTGTAAGTAATAAAATCACTGTTCATTTCTGGCAACCCTGACGACGAAAATATCCGCAACGGTTTCACGCACACATGCAAACCTAGTGTGCAGATATACGAAAATCCTTGAATTTTGTATAAATTGATGCGACTTCGTTGCACTGCTGAATAATTTGAAATTTAGATTTGAAATATTTGGAGAAAGGTAGAATATTAGAACATGGAATGATGCCAGACAGGTCGCCCGTATTTTAGCAGACACTAATCGTTACAAGATTTATGATGATACATTTCATAACAACCATATGCAAGTTTTTCGTTGAATAGAACTGTGACCTTATTTCATGATTGCGAGTTAATTAATCAAATATAGCAAGAAAACGTCGATCACAAGTTAATTAGGGCATAAGGAAGCAATATTCATAGATAACACAAATTCATACGTCTTAGTAGGTATACGGTGATTACTTTCTTGCGATGTTTATGCTTAAATGTCGAGATATTGCATTTTAAAGATGCATGAAAAGCATGAAGCCCTGCATGTTGCATTTTTTAAAAGAATTGAAAATGAACCGTTTATAATAGATAACATTGTTATAGTATTTTATGCAACAGTTGTATAAGTAGGCTCAAAAAATGCGAATTGCGTGAGTGAACGTTGCATACAATACTTTTTCTACGACTAGGTTTTAAAATATAAAATACAAAATTAAGCATAACCTGCAAACAAGGCAAAAATGACGTATGACTGACAGTATGTGTCTATGGTAAACTTTTTTTTAAATTTGAAATATACTCGCTAGTGACACGCAGTGACTATATTAAAAATATTTTTGTTGGCATCAATGAATTTAGTTCGGAAAGTTTTGTTTTCCTAAAAACCGTAGGAATTTAATGGTTTGTTAAGTTGGTAGTTGTGCATTTTTATCGTAAATTTAGAATTGAGCGCTTAATCCTTGACCTAAGTTTAACCTAGATTTAGAAGTATGTGGCTGCTAGCAGTATCGTAATGTGACTATAACGACACTAGTGCTGTTATGGGGAATAGAGTATAGACTTCTCTGAACTCATATTATGTATGTTCTTATATTAGTGTTCGTGACCAAGTAAAAGACAGATAAAAGTACAGGAGTAGAAAGTTAAAAGTTAAAAACAAGCCCATTGTTACACGTATATAACACAAACTAAGCCATTAAATCGAGCGAGCTATCAGACCAAGTGCTCAGTCCTTTTGCAAGCCGCATGGGACCTCTTTGTACGACAACATGCCCGTACACTGTAAACACTTTACAGTCACGCGAGTAACAAGTCAATTAGAAAAGCAACCTGTAATGGGTAGACTTGGCTAGTTAAGTCTGTTACTGAATATAGAACTTGAAGGTAGAAAATGTACAGTAATTTATGCAAAATCAGGGTTACAGGTTGTATTATTGCAGACTGGTTTTCCGTAACTCGATGTCTATAGTATGCGCTTATTTAGATAAATAAATAAATATTGGGGGGACAATCTTACACAAATCGACTCTGTCCCAAACTAAGCAATGCTTGTTTTATGGGTACTAGACGATGATATACATACTTATATAGATAGAAAACATAAATGACTTGGGAACAAATACTTGCACTCATCACACAAATATGTGCCCTTACCAGCATTTGAACCCGGGATTTCGAACTTCGTAGGCGTGAGTTACTACTTCTGCCAACCCAATTCTACCAGAAAACCCAGGAGATGTTGCCAACGACTTCTGGGAGCGACCTCGGTGTTCCGAGGTGTTGTGCTTCAGGGTCATATTATATTTATTATCCTTTTAGATGGTAGCAGAGCTATTTTTTTGCAATGAACAGTCATTACCAGCCTAATTTTTTTTTGGAAACGTTTCTTTGTAATTCTGCCTCTAAATTTAACGCATCCTTTCCCGTACACGAGACAATAGTGTCCCGGCCCTTTGGGAGGCGTGCGCGGAGCCGAAACCAACGCGTAGAGGCCCTTTCGACAATTTAATGAAAGGCAACGTGTACACCCAGCGGATGCTGTCCCTGCCCGTGTCACGGGACGCACGCAGAGACAGCCCCCGCCAGATGCAAGGACTATTGTTGATTGATGGAATCTAAATTTACTGGGTTATGGTGGTGGAATTATGGACTAGATACTGGGCTACGGATTGAGACATGACGGCGCCTGTCAGGAAAAGTGGTTCATGGCTTTCGCGGCACTGACAGACCGTGACTTGCCCTCCGCTGATGGGCCCCTGTTAAATAGCGACATTATGAGCAATGGCCCAGGGGCAACACCGCTGTCGAGGGCTGCAGGGTTGTCGAGAGGTGTGCTGCGCTTTCTCCGAGGGTACTCGCGGCGTTATGCCTTTTATCACTTCCACGCCTGGAGCATATAGCTCTCGCGACTCCACTCTGGACGGCCGGTTAAGGCAAGCCAGAGGCGGAGGTCCTTTCACTAAATCCCATGACACTCCCTAAGGACCCCCCGGAGCACTCGGGTACGTGGGGTCGCTACTCCCTAACAGCTCGCCACAAGCTGCCCTGTAACGCATCCTTTATTATTAACAATATTTTAGAGTAATTCCATATTATTATATCTCTTTCGGTAGCTGATTACCATTATGAGAAGAGGTCGGACCCGCAACATCTGGCTTCGTAGTTTAAGAATGAGCGGCCCCTTGGCGGGCTGTCTAATATTAAAAATGTGTTTGTTTTTTACTTAAATCTGTTCGTTGCCCTTTTACAACTGAATCACTTTTGATGAAATTCAAGGAGAAAATGCTACTATTGCAGGGCAGCTATAGATCCTTCGCCGAGAATTCAAACTTTGCTTGTACGATATATATTTTTTTAAAGACAGGCTCGCCCGTTAACCAACCCGCATCATAAATACAGGGTGAAATTTTATTGACCGTCTAAATTTTTCCTAGGCATTAGGTATCAATAAAAGATGCCATTTCTAAAGAAAAAGATGTAGGTTTAATTTTTGACCAAAAAATATGCTGTCCGAAAAAACAATTAGTAACGTGAGGATTACGCGTATCGACGCTTAAGTTGTCTCGGCGACACAACGTGGGAGCAGGATAGGAGTCGCGGGGAGGGGACGGTTTCCGTCTCCCGCGCAGTGCGTTACCGCGGTATCCACAAACGTATGTTTTTTTAGGATATCTTTCAGCTGCTGTTTCTCAATATTTTAGTACTGAAAGATACTGACTGAAAAAACACGTATTTTCTATTTTTCGCTAAAGAGTGTGTAAAATTTAGACGATCAAAAAAAAAATTACCCTGAATAATATTGATACCTGGATTCTTAACATTTGTTTATAACCGGAGATCAGCTGTTTGACCATGCGGTCAAAATTATTAACCTTGAGCGGATTAACATATTTACCGTCCGATTTCGAACAGCTATGAGCTACAGCTAGAGTTCAAAATTACAACCAAGGCGTAGCAAAGCAACACCCTTGAACTTACACCAAAGACGCATGTGTACACATAAACCTAAAGCTTTGAAACGCGGGTGAATGCCTAAATAATTTTCAAATGCCTAAATAACAATTATCGTACTTGACGAAACACGATATTACTCGTCCATGGGCAAATCCAGGGCTCTACATCAAGGGTACTCATCTGTAAGTGAGCACCGGCGTGCTAGCGCTATTCATACCGTACTCCAATCAACAAGTCAGTTGACCCATACACTAATTTACCCGTCTGTTCAATTTAACCGAGCCATTCAATTTAAGCAGATTTTATCAGAAGTGTCCAATAAACCCAAAGTTATGGAGTTTCGAAATATGATATCGCATACATATGCGTATATGTAGGTACGACATAACATTTATGAAAGTCCATTTAGGGATGTTTTTAGCTTTATAAATATATATCCATATAAAATGAATCGTCGTTGATTAGGGTAATACTCCATCACGATAGTTACCCATTGACAAAATCTGAATGAACAGTCGGTATTTCATTCATGCTTTCCATGTTATTGAACAATTTTGCTCTCAGTAGGCAATAGTAGATTTCAAATGTTGATAAAATAGTCCGACCAAGTAAGCTTGGCAATACATTCCAAAGATATAATTGTTGGAGCTGAATCCTTTACATTAGGTATCGTAAATCGCCCAAGGCGAAGGTGCCTAAGTTCTATGCAGTTTCATCATCATCATCATCATCATTTCAGCCATAGGACGTCCACTGCTGGACATAGGCCTCCCTCATAGATTTCCACTTAATTCGGTTGGAAGCAACCTGCATCCACCGTGAGCCAGCAGCCTTAACCAAATCATCTGTCCATCTTGTTGGTGGACGTCCGACGCTGCGCTTGCCGAGTCGTGGTCTCCATTCGATAACCTTTCGGCCCCAACGGCCATCTGTTCTACGTGCTATATGCCCTGCCCATTGCCACTTCAACAAGCTTATCCGTTTAGCTATGCAGTTTACAATTTTATAATAACATGTAGAAAAAAAGAGATGTTACTTCGTCACTTAACGAAAAAAATACCCACTTGATAAAAATACGTTTGTAAAAAACGTTCTAAACACTTTACAAACATTTCTGCACACATCGTTACCCAAATATGCGGTCCAATTTTGCGCTACGTAACCCAACCGTTATCCCTGCCGTGCGTCGGAACTCGTTGTTGTTTCAGTAAATACTCACTCATGCAGGGTCAGTATTCGATACGGATATCGCCAGCTTCCGTCTCTCTTACACATTCCCGGGTTGCAAGAGAGAGGTGGAAAGAGCATCGGCAAAAATATTACCGCGGTATGCGATGAAATTGTCGTAATAGGACTGATATTGGTTTTGAATTTTTCCGTAGGTTCATTAGGGTTCCGTACCAAAATGGTAAACAAGGAACCCTTATGGTGCGACTCTGTCTGTTTGTCCGTCTGTCACAGCCAGATATCTCAGAAACTACTGCTGCTATCGATTTGAAATTTGGAATAGTATTAAAAGTAGCTAACCCGAGCCTGTTGGATGTAAAAAAATCTTGTAACTGTTTTACCTTTTTTTTAAGGGTTCCGTAATGGGACTTTGAAAATTGAAATTAGGGTTATTATATCAAGTGCGGTATCAAATGAAAGGGCTTGATTTATAAATTAAAAGACCGTTTTTATTTTTTTTTCTTAAATAAGTAGTTTTTGATTTCAGACGAAAAACGTTAAAAATAATACCATTCCCCCCTATTATCCTCGAAGTTACTGAACGGGAAAATCTGTAATAATTACCAATGTCATCCTAAATATTACAGGAAAAATATAACGGTTTTCCTAACTTGCACCGTTTTTGAGAAATTTGCAAAAATCGTAACACATACTGTGCAGGATTCGGTGGCTTCTCAGGGTCGATTCAATGAAGTCGTTTATTTTTTATAATAAATTGTGGTTTATTTCCGTTACTATTTTAAAATACAAATTGAGCAGTATGTGTCGTGTGTAATGGACGATTGAATAGCGAATAGAACCGAAGATTTGTATGTAGAGTGGGGCGGTCGGAGTTGTGCGGTCCTCGACGCTAGATGTCGCTAGGAGATGCGTGAACATGCCCCCGGCCTTGGGAGCACCAGCTCCCAACAGGATCCTTCACTCGTTCTCGGCTGCCGGCTCTGGTAATAGCGGGCAGATCTTTGAAAAGGCACGTCGGATAGTGCCCGTTGCTGTGCGTATATCTGCGACACGCGATACGCCATCGTCGCCAGGGAACAGACGCGTAACGCGTCCTAACCGCCATTTGAGTGGAGGCAGGTTATCCTCTTTTATTAGGACGAGGCTGTTTAATGTAATGTCATCCTTCTTCGTCTTCCACTTCGTTCTAAGTTGTAGCTCTGCGATATATTCCTTGGCCCAGCGTTGCCAAAAGTGTTGGCGCAACAGCTCGATCCTGGCGTAGCGTGTCAGGCGGGAAGGCTGCTCATCAGTCAGGTCCTCGCTTGCAGGGCTGGTTAGCGGTCGGCCAATCAGGAAATGGGCTGGTGTAAGGGGAGAGAGATCGCTAGGGTCTGTGGACAGAGGTGACATAGGACGGGAGTTTAGGACGGCTTCGATTTGTGTTAAAACCGTACTAAACTCTTGGTAAGTCAATCGTGCGTTGCCTACAATTCGTTTAAGGTGGAATTTACACGATTTTATTCCACTTTCCCAAAATCCAGCAAAATGAGGAGAATAGGGAGGAACGAAGCTGAATTTGATGCTATCGTTGGCAGCAAAATCGACTATCTCTTGTGAATTATTTTTTAAAAATACGGATAACTCTTTTTCCGCGCCAGTAAAGTTTTTCCCATTATCCGAATAAATAATGTTGGCTTTTCCTCGTCTACTAATAAAACGTTTAAGCGCTAAAAGATAATCATCAGTGGAGAGACTCGTAACTAACTCTAAATGTACGGCTCGTGTGACCATACATATGAATAAACAAACGTACGCCTTCATAAGTTGAGCACCCCTGCCTTTTCGATTGAGGATGTACATAGCTCCACAGTAATCGACAGCTGTACGAATAAATGGGAAACCAGGTTCAATCCGCGCAGATACAAGATTACCCATTATAGGATTAAGTACTTTACCTTTTAATCGAATGCAGGTAACGCATTGTCGAACAATTTTCCGTGCTAAGTTCCGTGCACCTAACGGCCACCAACATTCACGCATTGTTGATAATAACAGTTGCGGGCCGGCATGGAGAAGTCGCTTATGTTCGTATCTAAACAACAACACTGTGAAACTATGTTTACTACACAATAGCATCGGATGTTTTTTATTAAAATCGAAACTAGTCGAATTGCAAAGTCTACCACCGATTCTAATCACTTTAAACTTCGAACGTTCATCTAAAAACACGTTAAGACTAGATATACGATTATATTGTTTAACGTTCGTCTTAATCGATTTATTTTTAAGTAAGTTATCGTATACGTCCGGGAATGATTGTATTTGTGCGAATCTAACTAGCATCTGCCGCGATGCACCCAGCTCGTCCGCTGATAAGGAACCAGTTATGCGAAGTTGTTTACGCTCTGAGCCTATGCGTGAGTTTTGTATAAAGCGGAGTACATACGCGCCGATGCGAATTAGTTTGAGATACGATGAACATCTGTCGAAATTAAATAATTCATTGCACGGGTTGCAAACTAGACTGACAGTTGTTGATCGTAACTCAGGCAAATTATCGTAATTCGTGTTTTCGCCGGAATTATTTGAATTAAAGTTCGCGTTTGGGTCATGTAAAAATGATGGTCCGTTCCACCATAAATTACAATTTATTAAATTGTCAAGTCCGAGACCTCTCGACAATAAGTCAGCCGGGTTGTCTTCGCTATTTACGTGTAACCAAATCGCGTCACCAGTCAGTTCATTTATTTCGGTTACTCGATTCTGAACAAACGGCTTTAGTAAATGCGGTGGCATACGTATCCAACCCATGACTATTGTCGAGTCAGTCCAGAAGTATACGTTAGTGAACACTAACCTTAGTGACTCTGTTATTTTCTTATAAAGTCGAGCGCCTACGAGCGCGGCACAAAGTTCAAGTCTCGGGATACTTTGTGATTTTAAAGGCGAGACTTTACTTTTTCCGCATAATAATTTCACAGAAACGGCTGACCCTTCTTCATATGACCGTATATATGCGCACGCACCGAAAGCGTGTAAAGATGCATCGGAAAAAATATGAAGTTCCGTGTGTCCTGTGTGTTCGCTCCTAACATGACGCGGAATTCGTAAATCGTTTAAGCATTTCAGTGTATTTATGAAATTATGCCATGTTAACGCGATGTCTCTCGACACAGGAGTGTCCCAATCGATTTTACTTAGCCACAGTTTCTGAAGTAATATTTTGGAAATTATTACTGCCGGAGAAAGTAAGCCTAGTGGATCGTAAATCTGTGAAATAACGGATAGCATTATTCGTTTATTTAACTGCGACAAGTTAGGCATAGGATCGATCTTTGTCGTAAAATACAATTCATCTTTCGCATTATCCCAGCCTAGTCCGAGTGTTTTGCTTTGCGTGTACTCGCCGATAAAGTGCTCTTTGGAGTTCTCTTGAGTGACGTCACAGTTGAAAGTCCATTTACGCAAAGGAAAACATCCTGACTGTAGAACTTTATACGTATTTTCACAGATGTGCAATAAGGTTTGAAAGTGTACGGGAGACGACCCGTAATTAAATCGTCTACGAATATATCCTCATTGATAACGCGCGCGATGACGTCATCACCACATTCCGTGGCTAACTGTCGTATACACCGCATACTCAAATATGGTGCGGACGCGGTACCGTACGTGACAGTATTAAGCTCATAAACGTGTAACGGATCTGTAGGGGTTTCTCGCCAGAGTATCATTTGCAAGGATCTCTGATCTTGTTGAATTAAAACCTGTCTAAACATTTTTGCCACATCAGCACACGCGACGTACTTATACTGGCGAAAACGTAACAGAATTGAAAAAATGTCGTTTTGGAGTGCTGGCCCCGGCAGCTGAATGTCGTTTAATGACTTATTTGAAGAACTAAGGGCGCTTCCATTATAAACGACACGGAGTTTAGAAGTACTTCTTTCAGCTCTAAATACTCCGTGGTGAGGGAGAAAATAATTCGGCGCACCATATTCGTTTACACGAGTCATGTGACCCATCTCTTCATATTCACGCATGAAGTCACAATATAAACGTTTATATTCCGGTAAACGTTCAAGTTTACGTTCTAACGATAAAAAACAATTTTTCGCTAACGTATAAGAATCCCCGAGTGCATCAGCTGATTCTCTTAGCGGCATACGGACGGAAAATCTACCATCTTCTTCGCGTTTAGTCGTATTAATAAATAGCTCTTCACATTTACGCTCGTCAGCTGTGAGGATACTACCTACTCGTGGAATGTCCTCGAGTTCCCAGAACTTTCTGAGTTGAACGTCTATAGTCTGAGTAAAATTACACTGTACTTGATTATTAATGCGCAAGTTACGTGTATATACTGATCCGGAAATAAGCCAACCTAACTTCGAATTTTGTAAGTACGGCCCGGTTGATAATCGTATTCTATTGTCGTCTAATAGTTCCCAAAATTTATCCGCACCTATAAGTATGTCGATTTTGGAAGGCACGTAAAAAGTGGGATCTGCTAACTGAATGTTATCAGGAATGCGTATAAGGTCGAAATCTATGTTCGTTGACGGCAAACTGGAAGTTATGCGCGGCAAGACAAAACATTTCAAAGACGTATAATAATCGTTTATTTTAGATCGTATATTTATTTCGCATGAGTGATTCGACTGCGTGACAGATTGTCCCACACCCGAAATCTGAATAGTGGACTGTATATTTTTCGCGTTTAATCGATTACTTAAATCTTCCGTTATAAAACAGTTTTCGCTGGCATTGTCTAAAAGTGCCCGTGCCGTATGGAACCGATTGTTCGCATCGGCCACTTCTATCAACGCCGTAGAAAGCAAAACATGTTGGGGAATGAACCGGGTTCCCTCCGCTCCGCCATCGCTGCACTGAGCCATAGGCGCGCGATCAGATGTTACGCAATAGGTAGACGTGTTCGGTATCGATACACTGTATGCATGTGCAGGCGCATTCGACGGGCCCACGCACACACTCTCATCGCGGCTACTCTCAATATGCAGTAAACTATTGTGTTTTTGTTGACACTGTTTGCACGGACCGAATAGGCATTCGTTTAGGGTATGTCCTTCGCGTAAACAATTAGGACATAAGGATTTGTTATGAACAAAGTTTAACCTATCCTGAATAGATAAGTTTAAAAACTTAACACACGTATAAAGCGCATGATTTTCGTTACACATTACACAACTGCGAGATCGTTTATTGTTATTGTTAAAACTATTAAATGGTTTCGCTTTCGTAGAATTGGCATTCCCAGCAACACAGCTAACTACTTGCATGCTCGTAGGTTTGTTGGACGTGTAATTAGGTTTACTACTCGTTGGAGCTGACGACTTCGAATGATTTGAATTGATCATTTCTAGTGTATCAGCTCGGTTGCGGAGAAATGACAAGAGATCTTCTAATTTAAGTTTTTTAGGCTCGTTACTATTCGACTGGTTACAGATAGAACCTATGTGCGATTCCCACTTCCGTTCCGTGAGAGAATCGAGTTTGGAAACAATTAAATGAATTATTAATGTGTCCCACGAATCGGTCGGTTCATCTAACGTTTTTAATGCACGTATGTTACGTAACACGGTATCTATCAGTCTTCGTATTTGAGTCGAAGATTCTTGTTTCAAAGGCGAAAGATTAAACAATGACTTTATATGATTGTGCACTAAAAGCCTAGGGTTGTGAAACCGAATTTCAAGTAAATCCCATGCTTGCATGTAATTAGATGACGTAAATTCTAATGCACTGATTACTTGTAAGGCACTACCGCTGAGTGATGATCGCAAATAATGGAATTTCTGAATCGCATCCAGATCTGTGTGGTTATGAATCATGGTTTCGTACGAATTTTTGAATTCTAACCAACGGTCGTACGACCCATCGAAAACAGGCAATTTGATTTGGGGTAGCTTCAAATTCGACGTCGGTTTATTCACGGCATGACCACAACTCGCGTTTCCAGAAGAACCGTTACTTAACTCCACACTTTCGATTAAACAATTAGCGCTAGCCATAGTACCAAAATATAATAATTCGAGTGATTCTACGTATTCATAATTAGTACACATTTCCGAGTCAGGGGTACAAAGTTCAATTTCGTTCTCGATGACGTTAAATTTTTGAAAAACCTCTGTAGCTGCTTGCATTCGTAATTTTAACTCTGCTAAATGTAATTTTGAAGGGTTTTCTGTTTGAAAAGAATCTACATATCGTTTAAATTGCGTAAGGCGACCTTTCATGTTACCTCTTTGTTTTCGGAGGTCTGAAAGACGGTCATCCTTCCTAGGCGATCCACAAGAAACAGTCAATTTTGCACCAGATTCTTTCCCTTCAGACATTTTGCGAGATTAAAGAGAAAATAGAATAACTTACGTATAAATGACGAATTAGCACGGTAGATCACAAAGCTGCCGCGTGACTCACGTATCGAGCGCACTGGAATGCACAAAATATCACGGTTTTAACACAATTCGATTAGGAGAGGAATAGACGGGATAGATAGGCCTGACCGTTCACTGCTGCAGATGCTGGCGAGGTGCTGGTGTCTTCTTCCGTTAGGGAATTCGTCTTCCTGACGAAGATGACTCTCACGTTGTATCTGTGCTCGAAGACCAAATATGTGCAGGATTCGGTGGCTTCTCAGGGTCGATTCAATGAAGTCGTTTATTTTTTATAATAAATTGTGGTTTATTTCCGTTACTATTTTAAAATACAAATTGAGCAGTATGTGTCGTGTGTAATGGACGATTGAATAGCGAATAGAACCGAAGATTTGTATGTAGAGTGGGGCGGTCGGAGTTGTGCGGTCCTCGACGCTAGATGTCGCTAGGAGATGCGTGAACACATACTTATTCGCTCCTACTAAACTAATCGCCATACAGTTTTTCCTGAACTATTCATGTATTTACTTATGACTTTGTACGGAACCCTCGGTGCGCGAGTCCGACTCGCACTTGACCGTTTTTTATTTTTAATAGCCTTGATGTTGGTGGTATCACCTATATCATCTCAGCGCAGCCTTATTTATTAAGGACTAACATTTTCCTGCTGCGTCGCCTGCGTTCCATTCCATCTGCGGCCATTCTCACGAAGTATGTCTGCGGTCACCTAATTACCGCGACGCTGTTTTTATACTAAATGTATGGAGACGCGGTAATTAGACGCAGTCATACTTCGTGAGAATGGCCGTCCCGTTATTATCCCAAGGGAACTCTTTACCGGGATATAATCCTATGTTTCTATCCAGGATTTGGGCTACTTGCATGCCGAATTTCAGCTCAATCCGTTCAGTTGTTACCGCGTTATTTAGTAACAAATATTCAAACATTGAAATCTCCAAACATCCAATAATTTTCAGAAACTTTCATATAATATTAGTGTGAAGTATGATGTAATAGTGTGATATAAAGCTATAAAATGGTCACTAAATGAAACTATAACAAACTTACTATACTAGATTCTGCTTCTATTTCAAATTCGCTTGTGATGTTATAATGAGGAAGGTAGAACATGTTATATGCCAAGGAGTAACTCCGTTATGTAATAATTGTTCGTACAGAGAACGATTGAACGAGTTTATTTTTTATTTGTTTAGAAACTTTGCATTATTTAATGTAACCTATGAAATGAACCCTAATTCTAAATGGAACTAAGTATTATACGAGTAACTGAAACTGGTGATAGAACCGAACATCATTGAAAAACCAATCCCAAGGGCCATTATCTTCGCTGCCTTGGGGACCTGTAAGGATCGAGAGAAGATCGCACTGCTAAAAAGCACAATTGTGTTGACGAAGGAAGACGACAACGCCACGGCGGTCGCCCCAAGTATCTGGAGAGATGTAATGGCGACCGATCTGCAGGGCCTTCGCGCCACTGATAGCCGGATCCGAGACTGGCCAGGATCGAGCAAAGTGGCAAGCTCTAGTATGAAGACCAACATGCCATGTGCCAGTAGGTACAGGTCCATAGTTGATAGAGAAATAAAATGCAGAATAATAAACTCTAGCTAGTATACAAACTGATACGCAGTGCCTTTTGTCCACAAGTCCCTTCATGTGCATGTTACAAGGTACATACTTTATCGTCCGTCCCGTTTATGTTGTGTGCACGGGCTGTGCTGTAACAACAAAGCTACATAAATACCATGGAAAGGTTGGCCCCTCTGGGACCGCTCAGCTCGCGCGAGGTCCGGAAATTCATTCCGAAATTATTTTATAAATAACGATTTTGCATTTAATATGGCCCTCGTGTGCTTCTGGCACCATGTTTAGGGATGTTTTTGTTTATTTATGCCGCCTGTGTTAAAAGTCGCTAGAAAATGGTAACTTTATGAACGGACTGCTTGATGAAAATAATATTCTGTTTTATAGTTTTAGAGATTGTTACCGGGGGTAAAACTGTAAGTGTGTGATAATGGGCTAAACCAGCGGTCGGCAACCGCTAAGCAGCCAAGGGCCACATAGTAGCTAAGGAACGTGACGCGGACCGCACTTTGTTAATAATTTGTGATTTTAGGCTATTCGGAATATATTAACCGCAATACAAACCGGAATATAGGTCCGCAAGTGAGCGCCCGCGGGCCGCAGGTTGCCGATCGCTGGGCTAGACGACTAAAAAATCTATTTAGTCCGTCAGTTAGATTATTAAAAAATATTGTACACGTATTTTTTCTTTTGTTTGATAAACAAAAAATGACGAGGATAGAGTGCTTAGAAGTTTCGAGTGACGTCACGCCTAGGTACAATTTTCACCTAGAAGTGACGTCACAAGCCCCCACTCCAGAAATTTGATGATCTATAACTTTGTCGATATTTAATATTTTGAAAAACAAAAAAATACGTGTCCCATATTTTTCCATAATCTAACTGACGGACTAAATAGAATTATATAGTTTTAACCCAGTCGTCATCCCTATTGGATCCCCACATGTAGAAATTCATTTAATATATCTTTGTACGTAATTTATTGAAATTTAGTTAAAAAAACACGATAAACGGTAAAGTACTTAGGTTAAATAGAATTTCTACCTTGTAATTTGGGAAGTGTAATCCACAGATAGATAATATTATAATAATGTTGCAATCTTCGTCTAATATGCACATAACGATTGATCACCAATAGAACTCGTTACACTAATACAAAATTCCTTGT
Source organism: Eudemis profundana (assembly GCA_947034925.1). Taxonomy (NCBI): domain Eukaryota; kingdom Metazoa; phylum Arthropoda; class Insecta; order Lepidoptera; family Tortricidae; genus Eudemis; species Eudemis profundana. The sequence continues at coordinate 11,872,972 of OX344811.1, forward strand.
CACACTAGTATTATTAAAAAATCACGTAATCATTATTTTGGTAATTAAATACATGTACACAATATTAATAAATACCCGACGACGTGTGGATGTAAAATACACGGATACTCGCGGCATTACAACAATACAATTATGTTTAAGTTTCGAACATCTCCGAAAAACAAAGCAATTTGATTTGACCCCAGTTCTAATACCTATCAGTCGAAAAGACTGACTCTAGTTTGTCTCTGAATTTAATAAAAACTACGGTTGCGTGACATGCATGAAAAAAAAATAATTTACCGCCACATTTTTTAATATCTTGTGGTTTTTGAAAACGTTGTAGAGAGTTTGTAATTATAATTGTAAATAAAGCTTCACTGTAACTGTACATAATTAGTCATTAAAGCACTAATGTGATATTATTATGAAACTAATGTTGGCCCGTTTAATAAACCCACACTCGTATTTTAATGCCTTTCATTATATAACAGTCATATAAACTACTATTTGCCACGTTATTAATTGAGCAGACCATCGTTCGGATAAAGAGACAACGCCAACAAAGATCGATGAGGACACTGATTAAGATTAATCTAATAACTGTTTAATGGTTGAAGTTAAATCCTAGCAGTCCCACATGCAACCATTATTACATCTTGAAAACAAAAGTTCCGTTATGAGAGAAAATTATAAGCTGTGAGAATTATTTATACCCTCAATATGTAGGGCGCCGAAGAACTTTGTGTTATTCCTTCGCATAAATCTTCTCGTTACGATTCATAAAATCTCGTGTTATTAATGTGGATTGTGGGGGCTTGTTGAAAATTATACTTTCAATGGTACAGATAAATGGCAATGGCTTCGTTGGTGTGATATGCCATCACTGCAGAGTGCAGGTTTAGACTACATTTGGGCTGGTCATAATTTATTAGTTGGTGGAGGTTGCTGCTTGGTTTGTTGGTTGGTAACGTCCGTCTGGTGCTGTGGCATGTACTACTGCTTCTCACTCTGAAGGTCCCGAGTTCGAGCCTTGGTAGTGATATTGGTTTGTTTGTTGGCGGTCAGTGGTGTAGGGCTTGGATGTATGTGATTCTACGTTTAACGCTTATGTGAACTAAGAACCTGTAAGCGCCGTCCCTGAAGTGGCACTCCAGGAACAAGTCGATGGTCCGCCAAAATATACAGCTTTGTCGTTGTGTACGAACGCAATACAAGCAAAGAAATAAGAATGCGTAAGGATGCTCCAGTATGGATCGCACTCGCACAGACGTGCTATCGCGCGTTTGTGTGAATACGTGTCGCGCGCTCCTAAACGGCCGAAGTTGGATTACTTGTTTCGTCATTATACTTTGACTTTGTTCCGCCTCAGAATTTTTATTTTTTTTCAATGAATAATTCAAGTTTGTGACCTCGAGCGCCGAACGCAACTTTGTCAAAAATCGATAAAACCGCGAAATTTTCAGATTTTGCCGATTATAACCCTAAATAGTAGAAGAGCCGGCCTAACGACGACCTTCCCTCACTCTTTTTCCTAACGAAACATATACTGCATGAAAGAGCATGCATCAACAAACACAATGCACCAGGGTTGCCACCCCATATCCCGGCAAGGCTAGGGGTTGCCACGTTCTGAAGAGGTCACTAAAAAGGCTAATTTACCCTCATCCTTTTTCCTGACCGTTTTTACATAAGAATGAAGGCAATTGCATTACAAGCAAGATGGTATAGGGTTGCCTATCAAAAACCCGGCAAGGCCTAGGGTTGCCGCGATTTGAAAATTCTTGCGTGACATTTTTTGTCATTTTGACCAACTTCTATTATTCAGACGTTGTTACTGCCATAGAAGAAAATGATCCTCATACGGAACTGGGTCAACCCTCATTATTAGATTTTTTTGAAAAATGTCATTCGCTTGTTTGGTTAGAAGCCCTCATCCTTTTTCCTGACCGTTTTTACATAAGAATGAAGGCAATTGCATTACAAGCAAGATGGTAAAGGGTTGCCTATCAAAAACCCGGCAAGGCCTAGGGTTGCCGCGATTTGAAAATTCTTGCGTGACATTTTTTGTCATTTTGACCAACTTTTATTGTTCAGACGTTGTTACTGCCATAGAAGAAAATGATCCTCATACGCAACTGGGTCAACCCTCATTACTAGATTTTTTTGAAAAATTTCATTCGCTTGTTTGGTTAGAAGCCCTCATCCTTTTTCCTGACCATTTATACATAAAAATGTAGGCAATCACATTGCCTACACGATGGCATAGGGTTGTTTATCAAAAACCCGGCAAGGCCTAGGGTTGCCGCGATTTTAAAATTACTGCGTGACATTTTTTGTCATTTTGACCTACTTCTATTGTTTAGACGTTATTACTGCCATAGAAGAAAATGATCCTCATACGCAACTGGGTCAACCCTCATTACTAGATTTTTTTGAAAAATTTCATTCGCTTGTTTGGTTAGAAGCCCTCATCCTTTTTCCTGATCATTTATACATAAAAATGTAGGCAATCACATTGCCTACACGATGGAATAGGGTTGTTTATCAAAAACCCGGCAAGGCCTAGGGTTGCCGCGATTTTAAAATTACTGCGTGACATTTTTTGTCATTTTGACCAACTTCTATTGTTTAGACGTTATTACTGCCATAGAAGAAAATGATCCTCATACGCAACTGGGTCAACCCTCATTACTAGATTTTTTTGAAAAATTTCATTCGCTTGTTTGGTTAGAAGCCCTCATCCTTTTTCCTGGCCGTTTTTACATAAGAATGAAGGCAATCACATTGCCTACACGATGGCATAGGGTTGTTTATCAAAAACCCGGCAAGGCCTAGGGTTGCCGCGATTTTAAAATTACTGCGTGACATTTTTTATCATTTTGACCAACTTCTATTATTCAGACGTTGTTACTGCCATAGAAGAAAATGATCCTCATACGGAACTGGGTCAACCCTCATTATTAGATTTTTTTGAAAAATGTCATTCGCTTGTTTGGTTAGAAGCCCTCATCCTTTTTCCTGGCCGTTTTTACATAAGAATGAAGGCAATCACATTGCCTACACGATGGCATAGGGTTGTTTATCAAAAACCCGGCAAGGCCTAGGGTTGCCGCGATTTTAAAATTACTGCGTGACATTTTTTGTCATTTTGACCAACTTCTATTATTCAGACGTTGTTACTGCCATAGAAGAAAATGATCCTCATACGCAACTGGGTCAACCCTCATTATTAGATTTTTTTGAAAAATGTCATTCGCTTGTTTGGTTAGAAGCCCTCATCCTTTTTCCTGACCATTTATACATAAAAATGAAGGCAATCACATTACCTACACGATGGCATAGGGTTGTTTATCAAAAACCCGGCAAGGCCTAGGGTTGCCGCGATTTTAAAATTACTGCGTGACATTTTTTGTCATTTTGACCAACTTCTATTGTTTAGACGTTATTACTGCCATAGAAGAAAATGATCCTCATACGCAACTGGGTCAACCCTCATTACTAGATTTTTTTGAAAAATTTCATTCGCTTGTTTGGTTAGAAGCCCTCATCCTTTTTCCTGACCATTTATACATAAAAATGTAGGCAATCACATTGCCTACACGATGGCATAGGGTTGTTTATCAAAAACCCGGCAAGGCCTAGGGTTGCCGCGATTTTAAAATTACTGCGTGACATTTTTTGTCATTTTGACCTACTTCTATTGTTTAGACGTTATTACTGCCATAGAAGAAAATGATCCTCATACGCAACTGGGTCAACCCTCATTACTAGATTTTTTTGAAAAATTTCATTCGCTTGTTTGGTTAGAAGCCCTCATCCTTTTTCCTGATCATTTATACATAAAAATGTAGGCAATCACATTGCCTACACGATGGAATAGGGTTGTTTATCAAAAACCCGGCAAGGCCTAGGGTTGCCGCGATTTTAAAATTACTGCGTGACATTTTTTGTCATTTTGACCAACTTCTATTGTTTAGACGTTATTACTGCCATAGAAGAAAATGATCCTCATACGCAACTGGGTCAACCCTCATTACTAGATTTTTTTGAAAAATGTCATTCGCTTGTTTGGTTAGAAGCCCTCATCCTTTTTCCTGACCATTTATACATAAAAATGAAGGCAATCACATTGCCTACACGATGGCATAGGGTTGTTTATCAAAAACCCGGCAAGGACTAGGGTTGCCGCGATTTTAAAATGACTGCGTGACATTTTTTGTCATTTTGACCAACTTCTATTGTTTAGACGTTATTACTGCCATAGAACAAAATGATCTTCATATGCAACTGGGCCTCATTGCCAGATTTTTTTGAAAAATTAAATTTTAACCACTTATTGAGTTTTCTGGCAAAGAGTTGCTTACCAAAACCCTTAATTTGTGTTTTAGTTCGGAACAAATGTTAAGAATTAAGATATTAGAAATTGGCCCGTCTAGGTCCTGGGCCAAAGAGCGTAGAGTAGGCTGCGCGTTATACCTTTAACTTCTGGCCCAGGCTTAGTTTCAGTAGTTCGGTGATTTTAGTCCGGTTCAAACAAATATATATGAGTCGGACTAAAATCTCCGAACTACTGAAACTAGGCCCTGGCCCATCATCTGCGACCGAATAGTGTCTACATTTCGATGCTGACCCACCACTTACAACCGATGAATGTAGGGAGTAATTGGGGTTTCTGGACCATCATTATTGTAGACGGACGCTTACTACGACTAAGCATACACACACGACCCTCTTAAAATTTTTAAAGATAAGTTGTTGTTTAGTTTAAAATTAAGTAAGTTAGTTAAAATAAATAATCTTTGTATTTATAATCCTGATAAGTAATTTCCTAGCTACTTTAAACCTATTTACGTGACAAGAGAACAACAGTGGAGTGTCTAAGCCTGGCCTTTTATTGGGGTCCGTCTATGATAGCATTAATCCAGCTACTCTCAACACCCCTCGGTTGTATGTGGTGGATCAGAACAGGCAGGTCCTTTCTTGATGAACATGCAATTTTCAAATTTATAATATGTTAGGAAAACTAATGTTAAATCATAATAACTTAATTGTTTTAAATGTACTTCACACAACATGTTATGAAATTATTAAATACACATATTATACAATAAAAGTCATTTATTTACATACGTATAATGGATCTTCTATGATACGTGCAAATATCGCAGACAACCTGCATAAATATAATCTATTTTGTTAGAGCTAGTTTTTTATATGTAAAAATGATATTATTGCTTCATAATATCATATACCCAATGCAGTTGCGAAACTGTAACAAAACAATTACCATATGGACAAAACATTTAAAAGCTATAAAAAAACAGAGACACTTCCAAGTCATGCAACTTAAACATAATATGAATCATTTTAAACATATAGGTAATAGATACGAACTGGTCCGTACAGAACGTATGACCAGCTCACATTCAGTCGGCTGAAGTACTCGATTGAGAAAATATCTACTTAACATAATCACAACCTGTATGTCGCAAAGTACTTTTATCGTTGTTGGCTCACTGGAGGACTTAACGGAAATTTTGTAGAGCGTGAGTATATTTTCTAAATTTCTGGAATGGTCCGGGAATGAAATTGGATAAGACCAAAGTCACGTTTAAATCATTCCTGAACTCAGTGCACTTCATCGTCGATTATGTCAGTGTCGAAGTTCTTTGGGAGTACCTAAGATCATGTCGAATGTCCAGTCCTTGTAGCGGAAATCACAGTATTGGCTGGAAACTCGGTTCTCGAAGTTGTTGACGAATACGTCTATCTAGGACAAACAACCCAGCTAGGCAGGTCCAACTTCAAGAAAGAGATCAATTGACAGATCCAACTCGGATGGGCAGTGCTTGGGAAACTGCAAAGTATCTTCTCGTCCAAGATACCTCAGTGTTTGAAGACGAAAGTCTTCAACTATTGCGTATTACCGGTGATGACTTATGGAGCCGAGACGTGGTCTCTAGCTATGGGCCTCTTAAAGAAGCTCAGAGTCGCTCAGCCATCGATGGAATGGGCTGTTCTCGGGGTCTCTGTGCGAGATCGAATCAGAAATTAGGAGATTCGTGGACGAACCAAAGTAAGCGACGTAGCAAACCGGGTAAGTGAACTGAAGTGGCAATGAGCAGGCCACATAGCTCGTAGAACCGATGGCCATTTCATTGTGTGCCGGTGTGGCTCGGCCTTTATAGTCTTGTCAAGTTAGAGTACGCGCACATTTGGGCGCATACCACGACCAAAGCTCTACGAGTGATTGGGATTCGTCTACAATAATGATGGTCCAGAACCTCCAGTTACTCCCTACATCCCAAACAAGCGAATGAATTTTTTCAAAAAAATCTGGCAATGAGGGTTGACCCAGTTGCGTATGGGGATCTTTTTCTTCTATGGCAGTAATAACGTCTAAACAATAGAAGTTGGTCAAAATGACAAAAAATGTCACGCAAGAATTTTCAAATCTCGGCAACCCTAGGCCTTGCCGTGTTTTTGATAGGCAACCCTATACCATCTTGCTTGTAATGCAATTGCCTTCATTCTTATGTAAAAACGGTCAGGAAAAAGGATGAGGGCTTCTAACCAAACAAGCGAATGAAATTTTTCAAAAAAATCTAGTAATGAGGGTTGACCCAGTTGCGTATGAGGATCATTTTCTTCTATGGCAGTAATAACGTCTAAACAATAGAAGTTGGTCAAAATGACAAAAAATGTCACGCATTAATTTTAAAATCGCGGCAACCCTAGGCCTTGCCGGGATTTTGATAGGCAACCCTATGCCATCGTGTAGGCAATGTGATTGCCTACATTTTTATGTATAAATGGTCAGGAAAAAGGATGAGGGCTTCTAACCAAACAAGCGAATGAAATTTTTCAAAAAAATCTAGTAATGAGGGTTGACCCAGTTGCGTATGAGGATCATTTTCTTCTATGGCAGTAATAACGTCTAAACAATAGAAGTTGGTCAAAATGACAAAAAATGTCACGCAGTAATTTTAAAATCGCGGCAACCCTAGGCCTTGCCGGGTTTTTGATAAACAACCCTATTCCATCGTGTAGGCAATGTGATTGCCTACATTTTTATGTATAAATGATCAGGAAAAAGGATGAGGGCTTCTAACCAAACAAGCGAATGAAATTTTTCAAAAAAATCTAGTAATGAGGGTTGACCCAGTTGCGTATGAGGATCATTTTCTTCTATGGCAGTAACAACGTCTGAACAATAAAAGTTGGTCAAAATGACAAAAAATATCACGCAAGAATTTTCAAATCGCGGCAACCCTAGGCCTTGCCGGGTTTTTGATAAGCAGCTCTATGCCATCGTGTAGGCAATGTGATTGCCTACATTTTTATGTATAAATGGTCAGGAAAAAGGATGAGGGCTTCTAACCAAACAAGCGAATGATATTTTTCAAAAAAATCTAATAATGAGGGTTGACCCAGTTCCGTATGAGGATCATTTTCTTCTATGGCAGTAACAACGTCTGAACAATAGAAGTTGGTCAAAATGACAAAAAATGTCACGCAAGAATTTTCAAATCTCGGCAACCCTAGGCCTTGCCGTGTTTTTGATAGGCAACCCTATACCATCTTGCTTGTAATGCAATTGCCTTCATTCTTATGTAAAAACGGTCAGGAAAAAGGATGAGGGCTTCTAACCAAACAAGCGAATGAAATTTTTCAAAAAAATCTAGTAATGAGGGTTGACCCAGTTGCGTATGAGGATCATTTTCTTCTATGGCAGTAACAACGTCTGAACAATAGAAGTTGGTCAAAATGACAAAAAATATCACGCAAGAATTTTCAAATCGCGGCAACCCTAGGCCTTGCCGGGTTTTTGATAAGCAGCTCTATGCCATCGTGTAGGCAATGTGATTGCCTACATTTTTATGTATAAATGGTCAGGAAAAAGGATGAGGGCTTCTAACCAAACAAGCGAATGATATTTTTCAAAAAAATCTAATAATGAGGGTTGACCCAGTTCCGTATGAGGATCATTTTCTTCTATGGCAGTAACAACGTCTGAACAATAGAAGTTGGTCAAAATGACAAAAAATGTCACGCAAGAATTTTCAAATCTCGGCAACCCTAGGCCTTGCCGTGTTTTTGATAGGCAACCCTATACCATCTTGCTTGTAATGCAATTGCCTTCATTCTTATGTAAAAACGGTCAGGAAAAAGGATGAGGGCTTCTAACCAAACAAGCGAATGAAATTTTTCAAAAAAATCTAGTAATGAGGGTTGACCCAGTTGCGTATGAGGATCATTTTCTTCTATGGCAGTAACAACGTCTGAATAATAGAAGTTGGTCAAAATGATAAAAAATGTCACGCAGTAATTTTAAAATCGCGGCAACCCTAGGCCTTGCCGGGTTTTTGATAAACAACCCTATGCCATCGTGTAGGCAATGTGATTGCCTTCATTCTTATGTAAAAACGGCCAGGAAAAAGGATGAGGGCTTCTAACCAAACAAGCGAATGAAATTTTTCAAAAAAATCTAGTAATGAGGGTTGACCCAGTTGCGTATGAGGATCATTTTCTTCTATGGCAGTAATAACGTCTAAACAATAGAAGTTGGTCAAAATGACAAAAAATGTCACGCAGTAATTTTAAAATCGCGGCAACCCTAGGCCTTGCCGGGATTTTGATAGGCAACCCTATGCCATCGTGTAGGCAATGTGATTGCCTACATTTTTATGTATAAATGGTCAGGAAAAAGGATGAGGGCTTCTAACCAAACAAGCGAATGAAATTTTTCAAAAAAATCTAGTAATGAGGGTTGACCCAGTTGCGTATGAGGATCATTTTCTTCTATGGCAGTAATAACGTCTAAACAATAGAAGTAGGTCAAAATGACAAAAAATGTCACGCAAGAATTTTCAAATCTCGGCAACCCTAGGCCTTGCCGGGTTTTTGATAGGCAACCCTATACCATCTTGCTTGTAATGCAATTGCCTTCATTCTTATGTAAAAACGGTCAGGAAAAAGGATGAGGGCTTCTAACCAAACAAGCGAATGACATTTTTCAAAAAAATCTAATAATGAGGGTTGACCCAGTTCCGTATGAGGATCATTTTCTTCTATGGCAGTAACAACGTCTGAATAATAGAAGTTGGTCAAAATGACAAAAAATATCACGCAAGAATTTTCAAATCGCGGCAACCCTAAGCCTTGCCGGGTTTTTGATAGGCAACCCTATGCCATCGTGTAGGCAATGTGATTGCCTACATTTTTATGTATAAATGGTCAGGAAAAAGGATGAGGGCTTCTAACCAAACAAGCGAATGACATTTTTCAAAAAAATCTAATAATGAGGGTTGACCCAGTTCCGTATGAGGATCATTTTCTTCTATGGCAGTAACAACGTCTGAACAATAGAAGTTGGTCAAAATGACAAAAAATGTCACGCAAGAATTTTCAAATCGCGGCAACCCTAGGCCTTGCCGGGTTTTTGATAGGCAACCCTATACCATCTTGCTTGTAATGCAATTGCCTTCATTCTTATGTAAAAACGGTCAGGAAAAAGGATGAGGGTAAATTAGCCTTTTTAGTGACCTCTTCAGAACGTGGCAACCCCTAGCCTTGCCGGGATATGGGGTGGCAACCCTGGTGCATTGTGTTTGTTGATGCATGCTCTTTCATGCAGTATATGTTTCGTTAGGAAAAAGAGTGAGGGAAGGTCGTCGTTAGGCCGGCTCTTCTACTAAAAGGACTAGTATTTGATAGTACCTTTTCAGGGCGTTTTTAAAGTAGACTAAATTTGCTACAATATGAAACTAAAATTATTACCCAATAGTTCCTGAAATAAAGCCTTTCATAGCGTATAATATTTTCGAACTTCGCAATTATTTATAATCGATTTTAAAAAAAATAACTGGCCAAGAGCATGTCGGACCATGCTCAGTGTAGGGTTCCATAGCCGTAACTATAAGGTAAAAGATACGATGTAAAAAAAGTACAACAACAAAAGAGCGTATCTTCATAGCAATTACGTCCTTTTGTTGAGAAGCGCAGTTTATCGGCAATAACTCAAAAACAGTTAATTCGATCTTGTTGAAAATAATTTTCGTTGAAAGTATTAATTAAGCGTTACCTTCGTGATTTTTTTCATATTTTTCGGACGCACGGTTTAGAAAATAGAGGGGGGGGGGGGACACAATTTACACAACTTTCGGAGCGATTATTTCCAAATACATTCACTTAATCAAAAACATTACTTAGGAATCTTATAGTGTTTTTTAAAGAGCTGTCGAACTGTGTACTAAACGTTGATATTTGCTGAAAAAAAAAATTACTGTCTTTAACATGTATGGAGTGCCCCCCTAAAAATATTTATTTTAATTATTTATATACCAAACTAAGTAGCGGCTCATAAAATCCACCTATATTCCAAATTTCATCAATATCCATCATGTAGTTTTTGAGTAAAATGCCTGTGACATACGGACAGACAGACGGACGGACATGACGAAACTATAAGGGTTCCTTTTTTGCCATTTTGGCTAAGGAACCCTAACAAGGACATTCTAATCGGTTGTACTTTTCATTCGCATTATCTCATATATCCCATTTACGGTGTTTCTAATTACTAACTCTATCAGTATTAGCGCAAGGTTCCGTTTCAATTATATAATTGAGTCAGATATACGTGCTTTAGATAGTAAACAGCTGAATTTACGTCAAGGTCGCGAAGTAGGGGTGCCGAAATCTAAATATATATATTTGTAAAAATGTATTTAGTGTAGAATATTTTTTTTTATAATAGTTTTAGTTTCTATATATCGAGTAAAACACTTTACGTAGTCAAACATCCTAATCGGTTTTATTTTTCACTAGCCAAGTATCCTTGGTCACTTTCATTTGCTGTTTGACCGCCTTAGGCAAGAAAGTTTAAGCTGGGATTTTTTTTTAATGAGGAAGTTTTTGAGTAGGGCGGCCTGTGCAAGTGCATTTTTTTAATCGTAGCGGCCAATGTAGCGGCTGACGGTTTTCTTTCAATTGGGGTGTATGGGTTCTAATGGAGCATTCCACCAAAATGTCCCGCACCAGACGCCATTTTTTCATACTTTTAACAAAGTTAGGTTAGTTAGGAAGTAATTTTTTGGCATTTCAATATTTTATAACTTGGTTTCTAAATTAATAATGTAATTTAGGATTTTCTATATATCGTCCGTCCGTAATTTAAAGATTAATTTATTCAATTTATTGTCTTATTGTTGTATTTTTTTTAATTATTATATTTTTTTATTTTTTTTAATGTATGTTGTTATCGTCTTTCAGTAATTGTAATGTTTCTTTTTGCAAGAAATAAAAGGCGTTTTTACTATATTTTATTTTATTTATTATATATTATTTTTAAGGTAGTTGCCATAGTAGTCTCGTGCGGGACAAAGTAGACGATTTCGTGAAATGCTCCTAATATGTTAAACTGAGCCCCAACAGGATCTTTTAGCTACCCATTTTACCATTAGTCCAAGATCTTGTGATAATCATCCATCGGAGTGAGGCCTCAGGTTAAGATAAACGAACGGAAAATTAGCTCGAATGATGATGCAACCTCGATGCAGTCGTTAAAATAAGCCATAATAGGCTACTAGACTCATATCAAATTTGGTGCAGTAAGTGATTATTTTCTGTAGTATTTATTTAAGAAATCAATATTTTTCGATTACGGTTTATTAAAAGCGTTTGATGGCTACATATTTTTAATTGAAAATTTGTCTTATTTTTTTTCTTTGAACTCCGAAAACGGTATCGGCCATGATGTGACGTCATAGGGTCGTAATCTAACTTCATGTCAAATTATACGAGTGAAACTCGCCATGTAGCTTTGCTTTGCTGTGACATTGACATAAGTGACTTGGTGGTTTTTGAGGTTGTGATCGTAATCGTTTCGTTTTGATTGATTGATTACTATTAGTATTCCTCATAAACGCTAGATAAATGTCAAATGTTTGTTTTCGGTTGGAAGGACGTCACACCACAGATAATCTAAAGATTAACATAGCTAGCATCGTTTTCGCCCGGTTACGAGTTTAAATTTTAAATTACAATTTTGCGGTTTTCTAGGTCGTAAAAAAATAGGGTAATATTTTTTTCCGTTAATCCGATAATAATTAATAATATAAGACAAACTTTAAAAAGGGGTCAAATAGCCTATTCTTCAGAATGTTATGGTTCCTAATGAAAAGATCGTGCCTAAACTGACAACGACGGAAGATCCGCTAATCCAATACCCGCCTCTATACCTACTTACCTATTCTGAAATGAACTCTATCGACTCAGTGGCAATTTCGCAGTAATACCGCGGAAGAACGCCCGCCATTGACAAATGACTAGCGACCATTCAGCTACGCTATAGCAAAACCACGATATTAAAGCACCCAACATAACCCTTATGCAACTGAAAAAGAGTTCAAATTCGCTTTTTTGAAGCCCCAATTTGATAGTACTATATATCGTTTGCGTTCACAACTTGATTAAAAACCACCCTTTCATACTTTTTTCTGCGGTATGCTTGAATTGAATGCGTTTGAAGACGGGCTTTTTGAAATAGAGTTCAGTTAACGCTTTTGAATTGAATTATAGTTAAGAGATCCACTTAAGGTTGCTCTCAAAGCGCTATTTTAACCCAGAAATAATATGTTTATACGGGCTCATCCCGACGTGAGCGTGGCGTACGTTATGTTATAGTCTAAGATCCGAGTATAGAACGACCTTCACCGAATCACCTGGTTAATGGATGAAACGTATTTTATATGAAATTAAATATGTTAATAAATATATTGCAAGTGGGTTGCCTAAAAAAATTCAGTCCAGAATATGATTAATTAAAAATTTAAGTTAAATTTGCACCTGGTTGGTATGTGATGCTAAGGAAACGAGGTGCAAACTTAGCTCAACCGGTTACTATGAGAAAGTTAGTAGCTAGCGATTACCTAATGTAAAGTAACCTTACCCTCTATTTACTCTCTTTTGTAACTCGCTACTATTGTTTCAGTAAAAATAAAAACTGCTCCGAAATGAAATGAGCAAAATCCAGATCAAAATACGTTACGGTGTATTAGTTTGAAGAGAAGCGTATTTGTTCAGCAGTTAGGTGTTGGCAAACACGATGCGGCTAAGTAAATAGCGCCGAATGCGAATGACACCCTGCCCACGCGCTCCCAACCGAGTACTTTCATTAATTCTATTCCAGACACCCTTGGCGGAATGGCGTAACCGCCTATGAAGCTTGCAGGCACATATGCTCTTATTTACTGCACTAATTCCATTTCAGAGACGTCGTGGGCAGAATGTCATAACCGACTATAAAGTTTATAGGCGCATGTGCTGGTGTTATCTCTTAAATTGATTCCATTTCAGTAATCGTAACGTGGGTAGAATGTCGTATCTGACTACAAAGACGTAGGCGTGTGTAATGTGGAAAACCAGAATAATCCTGTAAGCATCACAGGCTGCGTGCGTGTTATCTTTCGAAACAAGGAGGTGTTATTTGAATCGTTTAGTTTTATTGACATTATTTTTTATTCGTGGTTTATAAATACTGTAGATGTAACCGTTAAAGGCTTTGTTCCAGTAGGTAGTCAGTTGATAATTAATACGGTTGAATTATGACTATTTCACATCAACGATTTTGAATCAAATATAGTAATTGGTCTACTAATGTCTGACCCTTGTTTCAAGTTTTAACTCTGTGTCTTAGTTAAAAATTCATGTGTCATCATAAGATTTCAGGGAACACAATATTTAAACTGGGAAATGTGCGTCATACTATCTTTGAACGCAATACTTATGTTTCTGTAATAATTGGTACCTATAAACATTTTGTCATGTTGATAAAAAGAAGAAACCTGTAGGCTTATGATGCTACGCTTTCTCGCGTGATAAAAATGATAAAGCATCCGTCACTCTCACACACATAATGTCAGAACGTGACGGATGCTTTATCATTTATTTATCGCGTGACAAAGCGTAGCATCATGAGCCTACTGGTCTAAAATATTCGTTAAAATTCTAATCTGAAGAAAGACGGGCCTACGTTGGTATATTAAGGTCGTTTTCGAAAATGTTAAGATCTTGAGAGAGAATCCTACTGAGCTTCAGCTAAGCCATTGAGAAAACAAGTATGGCAATCTCCTGTAGGCACATGCATTGGCGTAAATTTCTGCAGTTTCAATAAAAGATAACGAATGTTAATTACACGAACATTTGCTAAAACTAAGACAAACAGCAGACCGTGTCCTTCAAAACAAAGATGAAAGTGCTATTAAAATGAAAACAACATTAAAATCTGCGGGTCGTTATCGCCATCGGGGAAACGGAACCGATCCATCTTTCGGCGCGCGCGAGTTGCCTCTCTTAATTCGGCCTAATGACAAAAAGGACGCAATTAGAGAACGCACAGTAATAATAATGTACATCTGTTACATGGTACAAACATTATTTTAATCCATCTTAGTTCTTAAGGATGGAAGCTTATTGGAAATCTATATTCTATTCTATTGCAGGTTTTGGGATAACCGTTTCAATAGGCTTTTACTACTAGGGACTATTTTTTAAACTTTTTTACACAAAATAACACTTTTCGTACAGAAGGCGAACCTAATGCCATAAGGCATTCTCTGCCAGCAAACTTTACTTTAAACGCAACTGACTATACGCTACGCGTACGGAAAAATCCACTTTATGGCCAGGTGTGGCATAAACATTATTTTAATCCATCTTAGTTCTTAAGGATGGAAACTTAGTTCTTAAGGATGGAAATTTATATTCTATTCTATTGTACTAGGAACTATTTTTTAAACTTTATTACACAAAATAACACTTTTTGTACAGAAGGCGAACCTAATGCCATAAGGCATTCTCTACCAGCAAACTTTACTTTAAACGCAACTGACTATTAAAAAAAGGTAATTAAAACAAACATGTAACTTTTTAAGTGAAGATAGAGGCAAAAGCTCTATATATTTCATGTCAAACTTGAATTAGGATTCGACATCATCGGGATCCCTTTGTTTTCCATAAAGTTATAAGTCATAATATATATTTTTATGTCTACTTAAGGGCGTAATAATTTCAGGATATTTTAAAACACTATGACATGGAAACCAATGTAATTTGCGGTTCGGTTTGTTGTATAACAATTTAGAAAAGTTAATAGTGTCAGAGAAAATGTGACTTGCAATAAAAACAATACATTATAATTTTATAAAATTATGGGTGTTAATATTGGACACATCACCTAGTAACAAAAAAATATCTCATGTGTTCTGGAATACGTATTATAGTTGTGAGCTAGTTTGTACAGAAAATAAATTAAATTCTCTTATCCGTGATGCCATTAGTAAGGGAGACCGAGGGGTTTAGAAACGAATGTGAGTTGAAACAATATCAATTTTGCGGAATCTGTAACCATTATCGAGCTGGCACAATAACTCTGTTTAATTGTGTCCTAACCTAACACCCGCGGGCCCACCAGCATGCGTTCTTGCCACAAGGCGCGTGGTTGTGGAGTTCTAGCACCCATGTCGACAAAAACACGAAAAGTAAGTTTTAATCCTTTTTTATAGTAACCTATAATATAACGCCGTTTTAGAATAAGTACATGTTATAAAAATTATAGGAATATAACTATTGGTCCTAGAAAAAATATAAAAACATTGTTGACTCCCTCTTGCCAAGCAGAAAATGTAAAGAAATATGACATGTTGTCAATTTTATTTAACCGAATGTTCTATTTTTCCGAATACACTTTACGCATAGTTGTTATTTTACAGATACCATTGCCTTTTCGAAATAATTATAAATAAAACCTAACCAAACCTAACTATGATTATAGATACATTGAGCAAATGCATTGAAAAATCAAATCCGGCATTAGCTGTAGTCGATCGTATTTGATTTTTCAATGCATTTGCTCAATGTATCTATAATTATAATAAAATTGTGGTGTTTCCACATTAAGCTATGAGGATTCAAAATATTTCCAGTAAATATGATGATTCCTTAAAAATAGTGCACAAACCTAACTAATTTTAAGTAAATTACATAAAAGATGTTACTAAATATTTTCTGTTAAAGCTATATGATATGATGTTACTAACAATAAGTACTAGACTAGTATACATAGTAGCAAGTGGAATCGTCTAGTTCCGAGAGTGTAATAAGATTTAAAATGGTAACTGCAGTAGTTTGCGTACAAACACGTAACTAATCCCAAGTTAAATGCGTTGTGGGCTTAGAGACGCCGGCGATACGACCAACTCGAAATAGTTTTGCGACTTGATTGTATTTCTGTAGCAATACATGCAAACAGTTAAACCATGAAAATGTTAGATGACTTAAAGTCGGACTAGGTACGCTAAGTTTGCAGAGGTTGAAAAAAGGTTTTATTAAAAAATATATATATAGCAACATGGGGAAACTACAGCAACAAAAAAATTTAATCTTGGTACTTGCCAATAATTCTTCCCTTTATTACAACTCGGGCAAGCCGGTGCAGATTTGGCGTACATTTTCCTTAAGAGCTGTAGAATAAGGTGCTCAAATGTCTGATTAGGATTAGGCAAGCCGGTAGGAATCGAGTTCTTTGGACGCCACGCTACTGCTACTTACCTACTGAAATAAATATCTGGGTCAGTCTTGCACACATCGATCTAGTTCCAACCACACTAAGTCTGTCGTATAATTAGTAAAATAACTAAGGTATATTTTTATATTTTCCTGCATCTTTTAGATGACTATGTATAAATTTAAATAAATATGTCAGTACATTCGAGAGGCCTTTCGAATCCTATACAAATTACCCGGTGTTTCGAAAAATAAAATGTTGTCAATTATGCCAAAACTCCCGTTTTGGCATAATTTTATTTGACCGAATGTTCTCCCCCTTTTCATGCGGCGATGGACGGCCCGATCACAAAATTCAGGCATAATATTTTTTACACTTAAAACCGGTTCATGAAAATCATGAAAGATGACAAAGCCATTCTTCACAGGAGCAAAGATGCGGCATTGAAAGTTACGTATATTGTAATTGGCAAGACTTTATTGTAGTAAGAAGTAGTGAAAGTGAACTAACTTCGAGACACTGTAAAATTACGAAATAGTATTATTATTTACTAGCGACCCGCCCCGGCTTCGCACGGTGTTTCTCTATTATATTATGCATGTATTATACATATACGAGTAAACCTTCCTCTTCAATCACTCTATCTATTAAAAAAACCGCATCAAAATCCGTTGTGTAGTTTTAAAGATTTAAGCATACATAGGGACATAGAGACAGGGACAGAGAAAGCGACTTTGTTTTATACTATGTAGTGATTCTTACGTATTGTAGAAACTTAATTTATTTTGGGTGCGTGGATTAGATTCTAATTTTTTGTAGGTTAGTAATAAATAAATAAATAAAATAAATAAATATTAGGGGACAATCTTACACAAATCGAACTAGCCCCATAGTAAGCGCAATAAGGCTTGTGTTATGGATACTAGACGACGATATATTTAATAGATACAAATACTTAAATACATAGAAAACATCCATGACTCAGGAACAAATATTCGTGCTCATCACACAAATAAATGCCCTTACCGGGATAAATGAACGGGAGTAATGAACGATTAAAACAGTTAGGTTTACGTGATACAAGCATTTACCCGCGTTGTTATCCCAGGGGAACCTATCGGGATGTAAAGTATCCTATGGTGGTGTAGGTGGTCTACTTGTATGCCAAATTCCATCTTAATTCATCCAATTGTTACCGCGTTATTTAATAACAAAATTTCAAACCTTGAAACATGCAAACATCTTCATAAACTTTCGCATTTATATTATTAATAGGATAGTAGAATGGGATTGATTCATGCGATCAAAAGTTGCAACGCTCATCAAAATATCAACATTAGTCATCTATCCACTCCGCTCTGGAATACTAAGCCAAGGGAATACACTACGCAAATGTGGCCTCGGGCAGCTATAGTTATGAATAAATAACGTTTTATCCATGATTCACGGGTCGCTTGTGCAAAATATTCGCTTATTTTTTCAACAAAAACATTTTTCAATTGCTCCCTGTTGACTTTTGACTGTGGAGATGTGTTTCGTGATTGTGGCAGCCCGGGGATGATTGTGATATTCGTGATATACGGTGCGTGGCCAGTGATGCTCCACTACCCAGCTTTGGTCAGATATTCGCGTACCGATACACATTTTCATCGGCAGTTTTTGCTCATTTTACAACACGATTGTATTGTCAACATGAAAAGTGTGTGTGTTTTGATTGTAGGAAGTCATTATTATAAGAAAACGCGGCTTAATCGCGTAAAAACATGATTTTCTTTTGGTGTGCAATAAAGTATGATTGTATTGTATTGTATTGTATTGTGGCGTGAGGTGAATATCATGGCGATCCTGTCGGTAACCATGTCGATGCGATCATGGAGTCGCAAAGGGACCAAGGGGGGTGGAGGAATCCCTAGAAGCTAAAAAAAGAACGATTGCTAATATACTCAGTACTAATGACTACAGATTCTGTTCAGGCTTTGGCACAGAAAAACAAATTTTAATTATAGGTAGCTTACCTTAGAAAAAAGTTTAATTTTAACCTCAATTTGATTTAATCCCGACGACTAATTATAATATGATCCTGTTAGTCCTAAAAATCCATGGAGAACGGCGCGAGCCGGAGTTAAAATGAGTTTTTAGAATTGCGATTTAATATTGGAAACAAGCGCGAACAAATATTGCGCTTCTACGGACAGATTGCTTTTCTTTCATCGGAAAAACGCCCGAGGCGTTGCTCACGCGTGGCCTGTCTGCGAGCATTCAAATGTCTTTATGTAGATGGAGTGTAGAAGTTTTTATTGACCGGATTTGTCTACTGAATGGCGATTTTTTATGTGACATGCCTTTAATTTTTTTAAGCATTTTAATTCTAAATATTAATTCTTTGTTCAACACATTATGATGAAAATATTTATTGGGTTAAATAATTCTAGGGTGGTCCGACATTGGCGATGGATATTTTGTCTAGCGATTGTTCTGCAGAAATCAGACCAGGTGGGGGCCGTGGCATTCCCTGGGACCGAATCAGGTCGCTCGGCCCGGACCACCCTGACAGGGTCGGATTAGGTGGGGATGGGCCCCGGCCGGGGCGCCCTACTACCTGTGTATGGAACCAATGACATATGATAAAGATAAACTAACCAACAATAGATGTCATTTGTAAGACACTGTTATTGCACTCGTTATTTAAACGTCTCTCACTATACTCGTTAAAGTACTTAGTTCTCCGGAAAATCAACGTTCAAACAGCCAATTACTATCTCTATCCGAGCGAAAACTTTAATGCTAGTAAAATCTCCTTTTAAACAGAAGGGAACACATATCGTCGGGGATAGTGCAATACCGCGTAAGTAGCATAAGTATGTAGATAAGGTTCAGTTTCAAGCAAATTTCTTAGAAATTGAAACCTTATCTACATGTGGTATTGCAATATCCCCGGCGATATGAATTTCTATTGTAATTTTCTCTTTAATTGGCAAGAAAGAATAGTTGCGTCGTATACCTATTCCTTTTAACCAATAATCTATCATGCAAAATAATTATCAAATTAGCTATTGGGTTTTATATAAAATTATTACTTACAGTACTATTCTAACAATAAAAATTACTACCAACAAAATGAGTAGGTATGTCACAGTCTTTTTGATATTTAATTAAACCGTTGTTTTCTCTGTCATTGTCAGAAAGACGTCGGATTAGTCCTTAAATTATAATTATTGC
Source organism: Eudemis profundana (assembly GCA_947034925.1). Lineage (NCBI taxonomy): Eukaryota > Metazoa > Arthropoda > Insecta > Lepidoptera > Tortricidae > Eudemis > Eudemis profundana. The sequence continues at coordinate 11,892,737 of OX344811.1, forward strand.
TATACTCTGTTAAATGAAAAACATTCGCAACTTGTTCTAGAAAACGCTCAGTACTATAGTGCCCTTATGACTATTATATCCATATGCGGCTTTAAAGCTTGACCTACATTCTACCACCTGACATCTTAACTATTTTATGTTATATATATATCACAATTTAGCTCACGAGAACACATACCACGTCCAGTAATTATTTAGCTTGTGTAGGTTTATTTATTACATGGACATGTTGCTTAGGTTTTATTATAAGAAAATAGGGAAGTTTTCTGCCATTTTATTGTGTATGTACTATGTTTGTATATACTTTATAACAGATTAAGAATACAACTAAAGCAGATGATATTAGTACAAAGGGAACTTTATATAATATATTTAATACATAGGTACATACATACATACAGTTACTTATACGCAATTAAGTAAATATATAAACAAGATAGGCATTTTTTTTATATCCGCTATGCCGAAAAATGTATTCCAATGTTGAAATGATCATCGATAAGTAATGTTTAGCACCTTCCAATACAAATGGTGTGTTTTGTACGCCTACCACGAACGAAAGTAGTCGTGTGTCTATACAATAAGTACTAATCCAATGGTAGTTGATCAAAAATTCTGAGCGACGAATTAACTGGAATCATTTTGTACAGCGCCTGCATAATGTAGATACCACTTACGCTAAAATAGAGTTAAACACTTGTAGGTAAAGATTTATCATCATTGAAATCGACGATTACCGTGATATGTTTCCTCTGCTATTTAGTATAATTTTCTTGTCATTTGTAAAGTCTAAGTATGATAAATCCGTACGTGTTCTTTAAACTCATACTATATTCTAGGAGGGTGACAACGCTCTTCTGAAGAATTATAGACCCATCACGCTGCTGAGTCATGTCTATAAGCTGTTTTCCAGAGTCATCACAAACCGTCTCTCAAACAGGTTTGACGACTTCCAGCCTACCGAACAAGCCGGTTTCCGAAAAGGCTTTAGTACCATAGACCACATCCATACGCTGCGGCAGGTTATACAGAAAACAGAGGAGTATAACCGGCCACTATGCTTAGCGTTTGTGGACTATGAGAAGGCCTTCGATTCGATCGAAACCTGGGCGGTGCTACAGTCTCTCCAGCGGTGCCAGATTGACTATCGGTACATCGAAGTGCTGAAGTGTCTGTACGAAAACGCCACCATGTCAGTCCGCCTCCAGGATCAGATCTCGAAACCTATCCAGCTGCAGCGAGGAGTGAGACAGGGAGATGTTATATCTCCGAAACTGTTCACCGCTGCACTGGAAGTCATTTTCAAGCTTCTGGACTGGAAAGGACATGGCATCAACATCAATGGCGAGTACCTCACTCACCTCCGATTTGCCGATGATATTGTAGTAATGGTTGAGACCCTGGAGGACCTTGGCACAATGCTCGAAGACCTCAGTAGAGTTTTCCAACAAGTGGGTCTTAAAATGAACATGGACAAGACGAAAATTATGTCAAACGTCCATGTCGCACCCACTCCTCTTAAAGTTGGGAACTCGAATCTCGAAGTTGTCGACGAATATGTCTACCTGGGACAAACAATCCAACTAGGCAGGTCCGTAAGCTACGCAACATATTTTCGTCCCAAATTCCGCAGTGTCTCAAGACGAAAGTCTTTGACCAGTGTGTGTTGCCAGTGATGACTTATGGAACAGAGACGTGGTCGTTTACAATGGGCCTCATAAGAAGGCTCAAGGTCGCTCAAAGGGCAATGGAAAGAGCTATGCTCGGGGTTTCTCTTCGAGATCGAATCAGGAACGAGGAGATCCGTAGAAGAACTAAGGTTACCGATATAGCTCAACGCATTGCAAACCTTAAGTGGCAATGGGCAGGGCACATTGCTCGCAGAACTGATGGCCGTTAGGGTGGTAAGGTTCTCGAGTGGCGACCACGTACCGGAAGACGAAGTGTTAGCAGGCCTCCCACAAGGTGGACCGACGATCTGGTGAAAACCGCGGGAAGCCGCTGGATAATAGCAGCACAAAGCCGACAATCGTGGAGATCCTTGGGGAAGGCCTATGTCCAGCAGTGGACGTCTTTTGGCTGAAATGATGATGATGATGATGATTTATTCTAGGTATAAGTATGACTGCACATGACTCCACATGGTAGCAGCTTAATCTTAGAAAAGGATAATAACTCTAGTCTAACCCAAAATTCTCCGTATAATGCTGAGAGCAGAAAATGTACGTGTTCTGCATAGGATAATATCTAGGCATCCATGCTGCTGAAAAAAAATGAAATGCTGCCTTTTGCACAAACCTACTGAAAGATATAATAGCTGAACTTATTTAATTACTCGAAGGATAATATAACCTGCACCTATCTAACACCTGCGATCTGGGCCATTTCTAATTATAAGTACCGCCTTACTGTGAGAGCGCGTAGAACAGGGTCATTCCACCGTAAGAGGTAACGTGAGTCACAATTTTCATTATGTTTTAAATAATCATGATGCAAATTAAGTTGTTAATATCTCTCTAAAGAAGTGTTACTTATCATCTCTAGATATATTAACACTAAAATTTGTATCTTTAATGAAAAACACACGCAATGAAATCGTGACTCACGTTACATTTACGCGGAATGACCCAACGTACGATTGGACATGCTCAAAAAATATTTCGCTTTCTTGCTGTTTAATTACTTTTATTTAAACTGCAAGATCGAACAAACATCACTATCAGAAAACCCGCAAAACTCGGCCATACTTCCATGCGCTATATTAACTGTTGTGTAGTAGTTGATGAGGTCCTTTTTAGGGTTCCGTAGCCAAAATGGCTAAAAAGGAACCCTTATAGTTTCGTCATGTCCGCCCGTCCGTCCGTATGTCACAGGGATTTTACTCAAAAACTATAAGACGTATACTAATGAAATTTGGAATATAGATGTCTTGTAGATGCCGCTACTAAGTTTGGTAGTTAAATAATAAAAATAAAAAAATCTAGGGGGGCACTCCATACATGTAACAGAAGCTAAAAATTTTTTTTTTCAGCAAACATCAACTCAAACTCAAACTCAAACTCATTTATTTCTGTAAGTAGGCCTCAAGGGCTCTTTTACATGTCTGATTCTTTTCTTTTGGCGCTTCGGTAGATGACCTTCTGGTGAGAAGAAGCGCCTGAAGAAACTCACCAGTTTCTCTTTTAAAAACAACATTACAACAATTGTGACATTATTACATAAGATGACATTTATAAAATGCAACAAGCAAATAACTGGGCACAGTTTTTTTTACCTTTTACCGAGAGACGTATATAATCTCCGGATCCATTACATTACAAAACTTAAAACTACATTTTTAGAGATGTAAAGGGTCTCTAGGCGTCAAAACAAAAATATAGAAATTCGCAACGTGGGGTACATAATTCGATAGTTCTTTTAAAAACATTATAAGGCTTTTATGTACTTTTTTTTATTAAGTGAATACTTTCGGAAATAATCGCTCCGAAAGTTGCATAAATTGTGCCCCCCCCCCCCCCCCCTTAACTTTTAAACCGTAAATCGAAAAAATATGAAAAAAATCAGGAAGGTAACGCTTAATAAATACATTCAACGAAAATTATATTGAATAGTAACGAATAAACCGTTTTGAAGTTATTGCCGAAAAACTTCTCAACCGGGGTTAGGGTTTTAAGTGCCATTGATTTACACGGCATTTAAGACTTTTTGCCAGTTGTTTATTTTTAGTTTTATTTCTATCTGTAGCATTTTCTTATAGATACGGCTATGGAACCCTACACTGAGCATGGTCCGACATGCTCTTGACCAGTTATTTTTTTAGATTTTATTACAGAGAGTATACGTTAAAGTATAGCCACGATAAATAATATCTAGCTGTTTTACATAATAATAAATAATAATTGCTGTTTTATCAGTCATTTATAATAAAACTAGAAAATCATAATTAAGCATAGAAAATGTAGCAAACAATTCCAAGATACTAACAATAAGTATGACCAGTTATTCGTCTAAGACTATTTCAATACGCTGCAGTTTAAACTTGGCCGCGTTTAGCCGATATTCAGAAATATTTGCAAATTAAAGGTAATTTTTAAAAGAACGTAGAACCCTAAGTACCAATAAAAAATGTCCAAGGGATGTAAACTGCGATTATAATAAAATACTGTCAAAAATCTTGCGCATATAAAATACACTTTTTTTACTATACAATCAGAAGAATAATTATTGTCAAGAAAATTGGAAGGTTATTTTTTGTAAAAATGCACTATACTAACATTTCGTAATGATTTAGTGACATAATACATAACAGTCTGTATGTAATAAGTAGTTTACTCTTAACGGTTAATATATAATAGTATTTTATGCAACAGTTGTATAAGAAGGTTCAAAAAATGCGAATTGCGTGAGTTGCGATACGAGCCGCGAACGCGGCGAGTATCGCAAATAGAGACGCAATGAGCGTTTTTTGACTTAATTATACAACGTTGCATACAATACTTTTTCTACGACAGGTTTTAAAATTATAAAATACAAACAAGGCATAACCTGCAAAGAAGGCAAATATGACGTATGACTGTCAGTATGTGTCTATGGTAAACTTTTTATTTTTTAAATGAAGTTCACACGCAGTGAATATATTAAAAATACTTTTGTTTTTATGTTGGCATCAATGAATTTAGTTCAGAAAGTTTTGTTTTTCTTAAAAGCCGTAGGATTTTAATTGTTTATTAAGTTGGTAGTTGTGCATTTTTACCGTAAAGTTAAAATTGAGCGCTTAATCCTTGACCTCAGTTTAACCTAGATTTAGAAGTCTGTGGTTGTTAGCAATAACGTAAAGTGGCTATAACGACACTAGTGCTGTTATGGGGAATAGAGTATAGACTTCTCTGAACTCATATTATATATGTTCTTATATTAGTGTTCGTGACCAAGTAAAAGACAGATAACAGTACAGGAGTAGAAAAAGAATATTACTCAATCTTCCCGATGCGTCGGTTTTTCCTTAACGTAACCTACTTTTTTTGGTAGAATCAAAACTCCGCAAAAGTAGTCCGAAAAACGTTAATGAAGGGACAAAGTACACGTACGCTAGGATTTCAGGTCTTAATGAATTCTGCAGAGCACTGGCCTCTTAATGAGGTCGTAGTTAACGACTGTAGGTACTTGGTATCGATGACTCTCGACAGCTCCCGCTGTTCCGCCATCATTATTCTTTTTTTTCAAGAGCCGGGGCGTGGAGTATCCGATGCGCTATTGTATTAGAAACGTTTCATTCTGTACGAAATATATATTGTCGCTGAAATTTTTGGGAATATAAAAAGCGCAGATTTTTAGTAAGGAAGGAAAATTGATAGCCGTAATGGTGTTTTTATTGGATAAATATTCTTGATGAGTGTTTTTAATATGTGAACTTTATAAGTGGAACTCGCTTGCTTCTAGTTAGTAGGTACAATGTTATTTTCATCACACTTGCTCGTAAAGGGTGTTATAATTATAACACGCGGGCTTATAGACCAGCTCGAGCCGATTTCCCTCCCGTGGGTTAAACAAATCCCTAACTCCCAAGGGAGGAACAACTGTATGAAAATCTATAACTCCCGTGGGAGTTATGAGTTTAGTTTTACAATATAGAGATTTGTTCCTCACAACTAGTAGAATTGTTTTATGTTATGACAGAAAAAAATCGAGTCAACAGGCGAATTGTTGCTTACACGCTATAATTAACCCTGCTATAATTAATTCCTAACACACTTAATTTTAAAATTTCATCTCTGCCATACATGTACCTAGATATGAAAGGAAAAATAAATAGGTACCTACGATTTATTGTACTTATTATATGCAATTGCACACCTACTACATAAATACATGTACCGAATAACATTAATGTGTTATTTCTCATTATTTCCTATTGTTTATTTTTAAAACATTAATTGAGGATATATATTTTTATATTTATTGAGTAACTTTAAATTTTTTCAGGTAAGTTGCATGATTTCATCAGCACCGCAGTTTATGGAGGTAACTTATGCATAAAAGGTTTACCCTGGTGCCAGTGCATATTAAATAGGTACTCACTACCGCAGTAGTGGCAAAAAGGCTGCGTGTGCTCGTCGCTTAATTACCTACAGCATACATCACGTTTGACGTGAAAGAGATTATGTGTATCACGCGGCGAGAGGTTTCATTTCACTTACTGATTTAAGTATTTAATTTTTTGATTTAGGTATTTATTTATTCAAAAGTATGCTGACACTAGGGCATAATAGTATTATGGCAATAGGTACATATGTTAAATTTGTATCATATGTTGTAGATATAATGGAGACAAAGATGTTTTTCGACACGAGTGTCACTGTTTATCAGTAACGAAATTACGTCTGACGACTTCGTTCGCGTGAATTTCCACCTTTATCATGCAGTTTTTTATGTCCTGTTTTAACCCTTTAAAGTTTACTTACTACGCTAGCTCAGCGACCCCAAGTGGATCTTGGCCTGCGACACTAAGATTCGGCAGCTTGTCGCCAACTGCAGTTGGCTGTTTGAAGCTAGCAAAGATCCTTTTCGACTTCGCCTAACCAGCGATACCTGGGTCGGTCGAACGGACGTCGAGAATTTTGGACGCCCAAGGTAAGCTCTTTTGGCGGCTCGCTCCTTTCCCATTCTCTGTACGTGGCCCAGCCAGTGCAGTCGAGCAGACTTGCTCTCTCCAATGATATTGGGCTCGACAACCAGTTGTTCTACTTCCACATTCTTTATCACCCTCCAGCTTCCATATTCTCGCTTTACAGTTCGCAGAATCTTTCTTTCTGCCACTAAGAACTTGTTCTCTTCCTTCAATGTCGGTGTCCAAGCTTCGCATCCATACATCAAGATTGGTGTTATGTTATCACCGTCTTGTAGACCCTGATCTTTGTTCTTCTGTTGATAAGTTTGGACACTAGTGTTTTGTGTAGAGCCGCTGCCGGATCTATTTACTCCTTTGGTTGGTATCCAAGGTACTTGAATTTCGTTACGCCTTTATAGGTAGTTCCATCCACATTAAGGCCTTACCTGCTGGACCCCAACCCCATGTACTTTCGCATGTGGAAATACTCCGTCTTGTCGAGGCTGATTCTGAGACTCACTTTCTTTCCTTTCTCATCCAAAATACTTGCTATCGCTCTAACGTCATCCTCACACTGTCCAAGAAGAGCCAGGTCATCAGCGTATCCCACTACTTTGTTTGTGTCAGCCATTTAATTCCACTCCGCCGTCATACAAATATGGTAGGAGGCAGGGGCGAAATGTTCATCTTATTTCCTCATGAAAATGCTCTCTTTCTCCCTTATTTCGGTCTACTTCCAGTCACAAATATCAACGTCTGGCACCTCGGAGTGGTTGCGTTTGCCCAGGGGGACCCGTAAACTTGCAAAAAAATCTGGAAAAATATCCTATCGTCTCAAGGATAGTTTTGGGTTTAATCTATAGTTTTTTATGCTCGTAATCTCGAGGTAACATTTCCAGAACAGTAGGGCGTTGCTAAATACCTGCCAGAAAGTCCTGAAGTTGCAAGATTAGAGTCCAAATTTATCTTACAGCCTCAAGGCTGATTCTTACAAATGTTGTTGTACACCCCCCAGTATATACCCTATACAAAATGACAGAACATTAGGAAGTTGCTTTCAGCCCCTAGACGAGGTCAAAGTTGTACGTCTCAGGCAGGTACTAAACATGTGAAAAATGGTTAAATTATACGTGTTATGTGTAAATATTATATTTCTTCATTCTTTACGTGTACTCTGAGACACAAATGTCAACGTCCGGCACCCCAGACCTATTGCGTTCACCCAGGGGAGGAAGATAAATTTGCAAAGAAGCATAGAAAAATATCTGAACAAGGGTAGTTTTGGGTTAAGTCCATATTTTTTTATGTTGGTAATCTCGAGGTAACATTGCCAGAACAGTAGGGTGTTGTTAAGTACCTGCCAGAAGGACGTGAAGCTGCAAAATTAGGCCCAAATTTACATAACAAGCACAAGGCTGATTCTTACATATGTTGTGAAACAGTCTCTAAATATACCCTATACAAAATGACAGATCATTTGAACGTTGCCTTCATGCCGCCAGACGAGGTCAAAATTGTAGGTTTCAGTGTAAGAAATGGTTGATTTAGACATGTTATTTAAAATTGCTCTATTTCTCTATTATTTACGTTTGCTCCCGGTCACAAATCACAACGTCTGGCACTTTGAAGTGGTTGCGTTTACCCAGGAGAGGAGCTTTAGATTATTATTTCAGGGGTCCTCTCCTGGGCAAAGGCAACCACTCCGATGTGCCAGACGTTGAGATTTATGATCGGAACTAGACGTTAATAATGGAGAACTAGAGCAATAACAGATTAACATGCCTGAATCAACCATTTCATATATACACAGTAACTGAAACCTACATTTTTGACCTCATCTGGCGGCATGAAGGCAATGTCCAAATGATCTGTCATTTTGTATAGGGCATATTTAGAGACTGTATAACAACATTTGTAAGAATCAGCATTGTGCTTATCATGTAAATTTAGGCCCAATTTTGCACCTTCATGTCCGTTTGGCAGGTACTTAAAGACGCCCTACTGTTCTGGCAATGTTACCTTGATATTACCAACATAAAATATTATAGATCAAACCAAAAACTACCCTTGTGGCGTTCAGATATTTTTCCGTGCTTCTTTGCAAGTTTATCTTCCTCCCCTGGGTGAACACAACTGGTCCGGGGTGCCAGACGTTGACATTTGTGTCTCGGAGTACACGTAAAGAATGGAGAAATAGAGTATTTACAGATAACATGTGTAATTGAACCATTTTTTATATAGGTATTTAGTACCTGAGACCTACAACTTTGATCTCGTCTGGGTGCTGAACGCAACGTCCTAATTTTCTGTCATTTTGTATAGGGTATATACTGGGGGGTGTACAACAACATTTGTAAGAATCAGCCTTGAGGCTATAAGATAAATTTGGACCCTAATCCTGCAACTTCAGGACCTTCTGGCAGGTATTTAGCAACGCCCTACTGTTCTGGCAATGTTATCTCGAGATTACGAGCATAAAAAAACTATAGATTAAACCCAAAAAACTATTCTTGAGACAATAAGATATTTTTCCAGATTTTTTTGCAAGTTTACGGGTCCCCCCTGGGCAAACGCAACCACTCCGCGGTGCCAGATGTTGAGATTTGTGACAGGAAGTAGACCGAAATAAGGGAGAAAGAGAGCATTTTCATGAGGAAATAAGATGAAAATTTCGCCCGTGCCTCCCATACTAATAACCTTTTGGATGACATGTAGTAGAGTATCAAATTAAACAGCATTGGAGATATGCGTCACCTTGCTTCAGCCCTTTAGCGGCTACAAACTCATCGGATAATGATCCTCCTACCCTTAATTTTAGTCTGCTTTCTTGCGTGGTGACCCTAATCATTCCAACAAGTTTTGCTGGTATAAGAATACGAAAAAGTGACTAAAGTTTAATTTTAAGAATCCTCCCTGAGTGGACTTCTACGCCTCTTTAAAATATTAAGGTGCATGTGTCATACTTTCTGGCGGTGACATGGTATTATCCTACCAAATTCAAAATAGCATCAAAAAAATGTGCAAAAAGTGTACTAAATTGTACTTTAATTAAAAAAAATACTTACGAGAAAACAATTAATTTCATCCCGCTATCCGCAGTGGTTTAAGTGGTATGTTGTCTGTCAGTACTTTAACCACGTAACTGTTTTATATTGTAAGAGAAAAAAGCACTATTTCTTCATAGACCTTATATTGTGTATTAAGAAACAATCCACAGAATTATAGACCAACTCATATTATAACGCCATTGCCGGTGCAGGAGAGATGCCTTCCTATGGCAGTGAGCCGGGATTACCAGCGCACGGCAGCGTTCAGAAGCGCCGCTAACAATATGTATAGATTTTATAGCTCTAAGCTATTTAAAGCCAATAAATCATACTAGTATGGTTATAAAATACCCACAATAACACTTTGCCAGAGACTATTATAAGCCCAACAGACATTACCAAGTAAGTACCGTGAAACTACTTATAAAATGAAAACACATTAATAGACATCTTACCTTACTATACCTAAAGTAAACGCCATAATTAGGCGGACTAGTTTGACAGTTTTACAAGCACAAATGTTGCCAAAGTTAGGCCAGTGATGTTTTATTGACATAATAAAAATAAAGAAATGCGTTAGATTCGAGTGGTTTATATTGAATTTGTAACATTTTATAATATACTAGCTGATGCCCGCGACTTCGTCTGCGGTGTAAATTATAATTAGGCAATTAATCTTAATAGGCAATTAATAGTTTCTGATATTTGTTCATAAACTTTGTTGTAATTAAAAAAAACCCTCAAATATTGGGCCCAAAACTGCACAATGCACATTTACCGTGAAAATCAATTCTTAAGTCCATTTAAGGATTATTACCAAAAAATTAAATGCACTTAATAAACCGCTTGTTACTTACACAAAAAAACAATCTACTAATTGCTATATGCTATGCATGGAGTTAAAAACCTTTTACTTTAAAAATTGTACGGGTCCCTAAAAAAACTTTCAACCCCTACTTACTCAACCCGTCTTCGAGATAAATTTTAATGAACCGTGAAATCATTTGAGTTCTATTCAGTTTAATCAGTTTTAGATACCCTACTTTAAAAATCATTTGGTCCCTTTATAAAGTTTTGGTCCCCATTTATAACCCTTGGAAATGAATTTCAAAAAATGGTTTAACATTTTTTCTGTACCCTTATTGAAGGATCTATGTACGAAGTGTCAGATTTCCTACTTCAAAAATCCTTTGGACCCTATACAGAGTTTCAACCCCCATTTAAACCCCTTTGGGGATAAATTTCAAAAAACTGCAATCACTTTTCTTTTCTTTTTTAGATGAGTTCAAGATCTACTACAAAAATCGTTTGGTCCCTTTACAAAGTTTCAACCCCCTTTTGATCCCTTTTTAGGGATGAAAAAACGGTAAAACCACATTTCTTTTTTCTTATTAAGGAGTCTATGTACGATGTCCCAGATCGCCAACTTCAAAAATCTTTTGGTCCGTATACAAAGTTTCGACCCTCATTTAAACCCCTTTGGGGATGAATTTCAAAAAAACAGCAATCACTTTTCTTTACTCTCATGGATGAGTTTATGTAAGAAGTTTAAGATCTACTATAAATACCGTTTGGTCTCCATACAAAGTTTTGACCCCCGTTTGACCCCTTCTTAGGGATGAATTTAGAAAAACGAAAAATCACTTTTTCTACTCTTATTGAGGAGTTTATATACGATGTCTTAGAGCTCCAACTTCAAAAATCGTTTGTACCCTACACAAAGTTTCAACCCCCATTTTAACCCCTTTGGGGATGAATTCCAAAAAACAGCAATCACTTTTCTTTACTCTTATGGATGAGTCTATGAACGAAGTTCAAGATTTACTACAAAAATCGTTTGGTCCCCATACAAAGTTTCAACCCCCGTTTGACCCCTTTTTAGGAATGAATTTCGAAAAATGGTAAAACTACTTTTCTTTATTCTTATTGAGGAGTTTATGTACGATTTCTCAGAGCTCTAACTTCAAAGTTCAAATTTTCAACCCCCATCTAACCCCTTTTGGGGATGAATTTCAAAAAACCGTGAAATGACTTTCCTGTACTCATATTGTGGAGACTATGTACGATATCTCAGAGCTCCAACTTCAAAAATCGTTTCAAGCCCCATTTAACCCCCGTTGGGGATGAATTTTGAAAAACGGTGAAATTACTTTTTGCAACTAATCTCCTAGTTTAAAAATCGTGTGGTCCCCATTTAAACTTTCAACCCCCGTTTTACCCCTTTTAGGGATGAATTTCGAAAAAGGGTGAAATTACTTTTCTCTACTTATATTGAAGGATCTATGTGCGAACTCTGAGATCTCCAACTTCAAAAATCGTTGGTGCCTATACAAAATTTCAACCCCCGTTTAACCCCTTTTGGGGATGAATTTCGAAAAACCGTGAAATTACTTTCCTACACTCATATTGTGGAGCCTATGTACAATGTCTCAGAGCTCCAACTTCAAAAATCGTTTTAACCCCCATTTAACCCCTGTTGGGGATGAATTTTGAAAAAAGGTAAAACTACTTTCTTAGACCTTTATCGAAGAGTCTATATACGAAGTCTCAGATCTGTAACTTAAAAATAATTTGGTCCCTAAACAATATTTCAACCCCCGTTTTACCCCTTTTAGGGATGAATTTCGAAAAAGGGTTAAATTACTTTTCTTATCTCATATTGAAGGATCTATGTGCGAACTCTCAGATCTCTAACTTTAAAAATCGTTTGGTGCCTATACAAAGTTTCAAACCCCCATTTAACCCCTTTTGGGGATGAATTTAGAAAAACCGTGAAATTACATTCCTGTACTCATATTGATGGGTCTATGTGCAAAGTCTCAGATCTCCGTCTTTAAAAATCGTTTGGTCCCCATTTAAACTTTCAACCCCCGTTTAAGCCCTTATAGGGATGAATTTCGAAAAACCGTGAAATTATTTTTCTGTACTCATATTGAGGAGACTATGTACGATGTCTCAGAGCTGCAACTTCAAAAATCGTTTCAACCCCCATTTAGGATGTTCCCCATTGGGGATGAATTTTGAAAAACGGTAAAATTACTTTCTTCGACCTTTATTGAGGAGTCTATATACGAATTCTCAGATCTGTAACTTCAAAATAATTTGGTCCCTATACAACATTTCAACCCCCGTTTAACCCCTTTTAGGGATGAATCTCAAAAAAGGGTGGAATTACTTTTCTCATGTCATATTGAAGGATCTATGTGCAAACTCTCAGATCTCTAACGTCAAAAACCGTTTGGTGCCTATACAAAGTTTCAACCCCCATTTAACCCCTTTTGGGGATGAATTTCAAAAAACCGTGAAATTACTTTCCTGTACTCATCTTGATGAGTCTATATGCGAAGTCTCAGATCTCCTACTTTAAAAATCGTGTGGTCTTCATATAAACTTTCAACCCCCATTTAACCCTCTTTGGGGATGAATTTCCAAAAACGGTGAAATTACTTTTTTTAAATTGTATTAAAGAGTCTATGTTCGAAGTCTCAGATCTCCTACTTTAAAAATCGTATGGTCCCCATATAAACTTTCAACCCCCATTTAACCCCCTTTGGGGATGAATTTCAAAAAATCCCTTCTTATCCCTTACTTACGTTATATAACCACCCTACTGTGAAAATTTCAAGTTCCTAACTTCAGTAGTTTCGGCTGTGCGTTGATCAGTAAGTCAGTCAGTCAGTCAGGACTTCTTCTTTTATATATTTAGATAATTTTTTCGAGATTAATCCCATTTGTCTTGTGTAAATAAAATTATTAGTGTATTATTAAAGAATTTGTTTTTAATACGTATCGCGATGACATGTCAATCTACATCCTTAAAGATTGGCGCCATCCGCCATTTTGTTTTGTTTATTTAAGGATTACACGTTTCATGAGTTTATTTTGTCTTTTTACACCCCTTCTGATGCGTGCAAATTACTGTCGATAGCATGGTATCGATATTTACCTATGATTATTTAATTTTCTGTGAGCCAGGCAAAATTTTTATCCGTCCAACTAGTTCGCCTAATTATGGCGTTGACTTTACGTAGCTATTACTTAGGGTCAGAAATACCTATACGATATATCTAGTTGATGGTTGATACAGCAACGTGACCTCCATTAGGGGTGATATTATCGGGTCGCTGTGTTCTGATTGGTTAATGATGCTGTTACGTCATTACGTGGCTAGATGCGGGATATACAATTATGGATGCTGCAATTTCCACGCTACCTAGTTGATTAATGGATCTTTTGAAACATAACGGCCATTTATTTACGTATACCGGGTGAAATCTAAACCACACACACCTGACACAAGAGAGTTAGAGATTCAATCTGTGATTTGGGACAACTTTTCTTTGGGGTGGTTAACTGTCTAAATGCAAAACAACTCACTCTTACATGTTGGTCTACCAACTCGTGAGCTTTTCTATGAAACAGCTGATTTGTGGATGGATATTGTCTTGTAACAGATTTCACCCGGTATAATCAAACAACATTTGCCATATAATTGGGTTATCCCATTATTTTGTAATATAGGTATGATGATTCAAAAACCATTTCGAGAAAAAGGGTTGTAGAATTATTCCCTGTTATGAGATATTTTTTTTAAATTAGTTTTATATATTTATGTGTAATTTATCATTTGACCTTATTTGACCTCTAATAAATTGACGTCACGGTCGTGATTGGTAAGGTAGTATCTAATCTGTGATCTACCATAGTACTACATATAATCCATGTCCGGAATGTAGTAATGTGCATCGAATTTTGTCTTTTTTGACATGACATGGCATGTAAGATCTTTAAAAAATGGATTGATTATGCTATAAGTCCGTTTTGAACCCATCACTTTTAGGCTAGTCTATGCTATGGTTGAAATTGTCAATGTCAACGTTGTTTTATTTGACAAAAAACGAAATGATGCCAGGCAAAAAACACAATCAATAACATTTTACAGACATATCCAAAAGTTTTAAAGCATGACTCAAACAAACCGATTATGTAGTGACGTCATAATGAAAATTTCTTTAAAAATTAAAATAAATTAATTTACTTGGTTAATTGCAAAAACAACGAAATTAGTTTCTTAAATTAGCCTTTATCGAATAAAAATATAAAAACTAGACCTTATTTTTTTTGGATACCCTAATTTGGGTATAGCATGAGTTAGTCATTTGAAAGTGTTTTGTCAATCTTGTCATAATTCGAACCGATTTTAAGATTCGAAATTTAAACGCAATAAACTTGCACATACATCCTATCTCAACAAAATGAAACTTTTTCTGAAGTTTTTCCGCGAAAACAAGATTACGTTTTGCCAAGTGACATAATATTATATTTAAAAAAAAAAGGAATCACGAACATTTGACGACCCGTGCCAAGAGTGGCTTCGCGTCGACTATAAACGTCTTTCCAATCGTAACTCACAACTGCAAAATATATGGATTCCGAAATACGTGTGTCATAAAATTTGATATTGCACTTTTCATATTGCTTTTCATGACAACCTCGGTTTGCTTTTGTTTAAGAGTTTTTATATTAATTTAAGATTAGAAGAACCACGTGCTATCTATCCGTCATGCAGGGCTCGGAACCGGTATTTTGCAAAAACCCCGAAGTTGCCCAATACTTTGAATTATTTTATGCTTTTTATGTAGGGCTTAATAATGTATTATAAGTAATGATTTCGTATTATTTGATTGTCCGATTAAAAAATGAAATAATTAACCAAAGAACGAGAAGAACGGAAAAAATACCGGTATTTTTGTATGGAGAAAATACCGGTATCCGACCCCTGCCGTCATGTGATTTCGAGGAAGACCATCTTAACTGACCATTCGGTCGGTCGGTTTTCCATACAAACCACACAAACAGATAGTCATTGCTTGCTTCTACGGCATCAATTATTTCATTAATTATGTTTGAAATGTGTTTTAGTTTATAGTTTCAAATGATGCTGATAGATGGCACTGACTTTTAAGTCCCAATAGGGTACTTTCCTGACAGATAATAGTACATTACACAACTAGGGTGGTAATACAAAGAAAGGCTGAGATCGCAGATGTTTGCGGCCCGAGCTGTAAGCGACGGACGTAAATGTGCGATCGAGGGCTTTCTTTATTACCTCCCGTGTTGTGTACAACATTTTATGTTTACACTTGGCCAAAAAGCGGCTTTTTAAAATAAAGTCACTTTATGGCCAGGTGTGGCATAAAATCAGTTACAGATGTAGTGCAAAATGATTTTCCATCGGGAAAACTCGGATCTCAATTGGAATACGATGGCACCCGAACTGTTAATCAATAATTGTATTAAATGAGTGACGTTTTCATATCCATCAATATGGAACTTTATGGTTTAGTGTCAAGGGTACTGAAGGCGATTGAGAGAGCACGATAAATACGAACTTTTCCGATAAAGTACGATGGAAAATCATTTTACACTACATCTGTACTTTTTATGAAGTGACGCAAACATTTCAGGGAATAATACCAGATTCACTTTTCTCGAATAGGTACGTTCATTTCAGACTCTCATTTCAGTCATCATTAAAATAGGTCAAAAGTCAGAGTTCAAACTAACGCGTACAATGGAAAAGTAACCGCCTTTTCAGTTCCACACTATCAAAACCTTTTTCATTTCAGAGTATAATTTACACAACAAAGCCTTCTTTGTTCGAGTATCACGAACGAAATCGATGTCATGTTTATCAGGAGTTGAGCACTTATGTAGCTTGTACGAGTGCACTAGCCCACCAACTTGCCTTTCGTGTAACTGAGTTCTTATCGCTGTGACAAAAAAGCCTATTATGGCTTGATTCGTACCGCTAATAAATTTGTAGGCACTAGCCATGTACAGTGGTACACTGTGCATAGTGCATAGTGTGGGCCAATTTGGCGCTTCGCCAATGGGAACGCGCTCCCGATAACTGAATATGCAAGTGGACACTACTAGGATTAGGGCTGTCACCACAGAGTGAATGCAGACCATTTTTGAAACGTTTTAGTGTGAAACTTTACTTTGGTGAGAAATTTAGAGCTGGCGGTGGAAAGTTGTTCGATATAGTAGTGATTGAAATTTTACTAAAAAATAGTAATACATTTTAACATTAATATGTTTCCCTATTTCGGATCATCTAAGGTAACTTACCTACCTTATACTTGCAACAACTTGTACTTTAGTTTTGTATATGGAACTACTAGTATTTACCCACGGTTATTACTAAGGGCACTCTTTATCGGGTTATTAATTATCCTAGGACTTGGTCTACTTGTAATCCAATGAATTGTAACCGCGTCATTTCGTAACAAACATCCAAATATCCGTACCTTTAAATATGTCCACAAACTTTCACATTTCTTATATAAGTAGGATTCAAAAATTGACCGTTTAAATAACACTTATTCTTATTTCACACTTCACAAAACAATCAATGGGAGGCATTAAATATTGCATTCAAATTAATAACTCTACGCTATGGCTAATGGCTAAACAAAATTTTAGTTATAGCTTGGCAAATTCGTTGGTGACACTCCAATGGTCCGCAGGCAACGGGGGACGAAATACAGCGGGGCGGTATCAAGTATGCGCATGGCGGGGGACGTGTGTGCAAAGCGTCAGTCAGCCGCCAGTCGTGTTGGCGGTAACTTGTGTACATAATCAAACAAAAAGCGCAGAATATAACTGCGCAAAGATGAGTCTGCCGATTGACAAAGTTATTGGATTTCAAGCCAAACACATTGTATATACATACCTATTTTTATTTTTGGCTGCAAAAGTGCAGTTGAAAGACAGTTCTTTTCCAGCAATGTTTTCCAGGCGAAATTACTGCATCAAAATTGTAAACCAACTAGGCAATCCGCTTGCAGTCGGCGTGCAATTATTTTAACTGCAAAAAATCGGCCTTCAACTGCACTTGCAGCCAGAAAGCAACGAAAGACTGCTTCGGCCTTTAGGGGTATTGGCAGACATATCCATACTCCACTCAGGATGGGTCGGCTAGCGACCTGGTTCGACCCCAGGGAACGCCACGGCCGACCACCCGGTCAAACTATCGCTATGCCCAATAAGGATCGCGAGTTAGTCAGTCTTCAAAAAAAACAAATCCATACGTAATTCGTATCGTAGTCATATCGTCGTCATGGTATGTAGCGGTGCTCAATACGTCATCGTCCCCCACCCCCCGCGCAGACCATGGGAGTGTCATCAACGAATTTTCCAAGCAATAGATAATCGCTTATAACGTTTATACAGCACCAAGTACAGAGACGCGACCTGTAACTGTAATAACAATAGTTTTCCCACAGTTCAGTCGAATCTAAATCTAACGTCTCCAACTTGAGGGTTCACGTTTAGATGCATTAACTTCAACGCCAAGGGCATGTACAACCTCATGAAGACCAGTTAATTCGAGAGCCCTAGCGTTCAGAGATAATATTATACACGTAGCAACTCTATTCATACATATGGCTACATCGTAACACGAGTTTTTGTAACACGTCCAATTTGGCCCGTGTTAAGGAGGCCCGGGTAATGATATGTTTAATTTAAATGTGCCTGTTTGTGTTTGGTTACAGTGGAAAACGGTGTTTGGGTTAATTGTATATGTATGTATGTATGTATTTAAACACTTTATTGCACATAAAATCATACAGAAGCAGTACAAAAATCAATGGTTATGTACAAAGGCGAGCTTATCCCTGTAAGTAAGGTATCTCTTCCAGCTAACCTTAATTGTGACTTGGAATTACCCTTTTATATGGCTGAATGAATGAATGGGCTATCTAAGTACACATGCTCCATCTTCGACTTCATCCTGACTTAACACTTAACTCAAGTGAGATCGGGGTCAAATATTTGCGTATTATGCATAAAAATTAAATATATTGAATGGATTAATATGCGGTTAATTAGAATCTTACCTGATATGGAAAAATATGCGACACGTATTTTTTGATTTATGAAATTATTCAAAATCGACAAAGGTATAGATCACCAAACTTCCAGAGTGGGGGCTTGTGACGTCACCCCTAGGTGAAAATTGTACCAAGGAATGACGGCACTGGAAACTTCTAAGCGCTGTATCCTTGTCATTTTTTGGCCCTGGGCCTTTGGCCTTGCCCTTCTTGCTTGTGTGGGTGAAGTGTTCCAATAGACATTCCATTTTTGAAATTTATAATATGACGTGTCAGTTTGCAAACTAATTATTTGCTTAGCTTATAAGTTTGTCCTAATCCTGTACACTTATATTTTATTGTTATGATGATAAGTTCCGAATTTAATTAAAAATATGGTGTGATTTTATTATGCTTATTCGTTTTCTTGCAAACTGTACACAACTACACGCAACAGGAGCTTTATTTAAGTTTTTTGCCTTATAGAATGTCTTTACCTCAGTGCTCATTAGGACATAACATTGTATACGTTTATTCCATTTGCTTCATCAATGTATGGAGACAAAACACTAATCATGAAAATAATAAATAAATGTTTCTAAACATAGACAGTTTTTTTTTTCTGGATGGAATGGAAACGTTAGGTAATTAACTAGGTACATATTTTCAGCTGCGAGAGAATAGAAACCTGGTAGACTAGTAAGATAAGCGATAAAACGTTCGAAAACGGATTAACCGTACCTAGAACATACCTCCCGGTCTTTATTCTCTCTGTTTTAAATACAGTTAGACCATCTAACGTTTATATAAATTTATCAGCGGCTTCGGCCTTCTACATCACACTATCCATTGTTAACTTTATAGTAACTTAAACCTTAAAATGTAACCTTGTACCACCTTTCGACCAAACCACTTAAGCAGTCAATAGTTTCAATAGGTACACTTTGTTGATTAAAACCCATTGTATTGGTTAGCTGTTGTTGCGATCAATAAGCCTTCGAATCGAATTATTGTAACCTAACGTTCGAGGTACATAACGATTGAGGTAAATTTCAAACCGTTATGAGTTTCATAAGCTAATATACCTACAAGCCTTTCGAGCTTGATTGAGATTTGAGATGTCCATTTAACAATAATTGACAAGTATCGCACGGCCTTAAACACATGAAACTTTGCACATAAATTTCTTACCTTTATGGAATGAAGGAGAAAAAAAACAATTTTTTTTGTTAATTTTCTTTCTTTCTCTAAGAGGATAAAATTAGAAATGAATAATTGTATGAAATTCTATCGATAAATATGCATTTCAATATTAATTGGTAATATTAAAAACATGCAGCGGCAACTAGGCTATTTTAAATCTGAATAACAGGACCAACCAGTCGTAGGCGCAACTTGAAGAAGTATTTGCAAAAATTTAAACCCTTTTCGTAAAAATCATAAAAATGTCAACTACGACAACAAATCACAAAGACATCCTTACAATCACTTTATGCGGTTCATTTCGGATGTTAAACAGAGCTTTCCCCTGCATTTTTATAAAACCTAACTGAATAAAACGCACTGGATTTTATTCCGCTGCTCCATAAAGTCTGTTTAGATGGAATTTTGCTCGAATAAAAGGTATCTTGGAGGGAAATCTTAGACTTGTCCGGAGCTCGCGATATGTGAGACTCACTGAGATGCATTTGCTAAATGAAATCTATTATCTAACTCTGTCAAAAACTGCATTTTTTTCTCTCCTAAACATACAAGTATTAACCGTGAGTAAATTATAAAAGAGTTATTACACAATGTAACGTATCATACATTATTGCTTTTCATATCCTTTAAAAATGTGTAATGCACAGATACATTTTTTATTGCAAATTATATTGATACAATTTTAACCAGGTATTTTACTAATACACAAATATTACGTACGTAAAGACTGCATCGTTTATTATAAATACAACTTTACCTAGCCGTAGTTTTTTCGTATTATAGTTTTAGATTAAAATTGCACATGTGTTTAATTAATGCCTCGATAAGGTACACATTTCGCCCTGGGAGCTTGACGCATATGGTTTAGACAAAATGTATCCAATCCGAGTAACAATAACGAATCCGGATAAATACTATAAGAAAATTTACCTACTGTTTGCGAACAAGATGATATTACAAAAGATAAAAAACATACTACGCTAACCGCTATTATTTCTTCTGGCTTAAAAAAATATGGATCTGTGTAGTGCTCATTTTGAGAATATGGCATGTTACTCATTGCAACTCCGACTTTGCTGTCCAATATACGTAGGTATCATGGAGCGTTTCTATAGACCTGCTCTAATGATGGTTCAACGCCATCAATGTCCGCTGCGCTTTGGTTGCTGGCCGATTCCTTTAGCTGTCTCCCTTATCAAGCTCGTCCAAAATGTTACGTAAAAAGGAGTTTTTTTGTAAAAATATAAATTCACCACATTTATTCTACGGATGCTGAACTGTAGGCTTATGATACTACGCTTTGTCGCGCGATAAATAAATGATAAAGCATCCGTCACTCCCGCACACTACCTATTCGTCAGAACGTGACGGATGCTTTAGCATTTATTTATCGCACGACAAAGCGTAGCATCATATGCCTACTGGACAATCATGAATAGGATACTTAGATGGTTTTAGCAGCATATTAACCTTTTGTATTTTTAAATTGTAGGCGTAGCGTATAGGGGTCGCTGAAATAATCTCAAATTGAGCTCGATAGGCTTGTCCGAAATATATTTGCTGAACGATTTTGAAGTAGAGTAAAGTCCTAAAATAAAAAAGTAAAACCACATTACATGTTTTAATGTTTATTTGGGCACAAACGGTACATTGTTCTTATTACTAATATGATCACATAAATCATCAACCAGTAAAGTTGCCACTACTTACATCAGATCATATGCATTAAAAATACCTTCAGAACATAGTAGATAATACAAAAAATATACCTGTCAACAATTAGACTAGGTTTTATCTGCATTTATAATAAACGATAATCTTTTAGGTAAAAAGAGAACATTATCAATACGAAAGTAATTTAGTTATAGGTAGGTATGTAATATCAAATATTTTCAATTATTCCACCCTATGAAAGTGTAGCAAAATATTATTTCCAATTAGTTATGATCACTCAGCTGCATAAATTCAGCCAATCGTCGTTAATTAAATGAAGGGGGCCAGAGCTAAACGTCAGAATCAAATCGGACCATCCCGGTGAATCCGCAGCTCAAATTGTGGTCAGCTACGCTGTCAAAACGTAGCAGAGGGAAACTCGATAGCACTATCGTATTAATGTAATTAATGGTTTGTTAAAACGGGTCTTGTTTCACGTTTAACACGTTTCCTGTTCATGATCATTTCTCAAAGGGATACTGAAACCAACCTAACCTACCTTAGCGGATGGGTACTTTTTGACACTCCATTCTGGTCAATATCTAACTCTACATGCCTAACAAACGTTCGATCTAACAAGTATAATACAACAACAATGTCTTTTTTTGGTTTGTACTGTGTATAAGATTCACACCAAAGAATTGACACAGACTGGAGAACTAAGATTATGCCTTTTGGATATTTATTAGGGAAATCTAAGGACAACAGCGCGAAACATTCCGAGACAGACAGGATACTCGTGTCCTGGGCGCCGCCGTCCAAAGGGGCGCAAAGTTCACCAATTTAATTGAACGAAAGAAAAACAATTTTTCAATCAAAGTAATGTCTCGCAGTCACCGTGAATATTTTGACTAAGCAAGCCCATTTAATGTTAAACAATAGTACATTACATACCGAGGCTAGTAAAGTAAGAAATGTCTAGGCTTCGCCTCGGCCGACAATTGGGTAAGTCAAGATTTTCAAAAGTGTGCCATTTATATATTTTTTCGATAGTTCCCGACGTAATGATCTAGAAAGTACCCCAATTGCATTTTTATTCCCTGTAATTCTTTCAAAATGTCGTGTTAAACTCACATAGAAAAAGGGACGCCGGACTGACAAAATTAATGCCTAAATTCGTAAAAAAAAAAACAAACGTATCTGTGTGAAGGTTTGGTCTGTCACAATTGTCAGCTGACACAGACTTCACACAGATACATTTGTTTTTTTTTACGAATTTAGGCACTCATTTTGTCAGACCGGCGATATTTTGGAAGAATTACAGGAAATAAAAATGCAATAGGGATATTTTCTAAATCATTACGTCGGGAACTATCGAAAAAATATATAAATTGCACACTTTTGAGAAACTTGACTTACCCAATTACAGGTAATAATAATAATAAATATTAGGGGACAATCTTACACAAATCGAACTAGTCCCATAGTAAGCTCAATAAGGCTTGTGTTATGGATACTAGACGACGATATATTTAATAGATACAAATACTTAAATACATAGAAAACATCCTTGACTCAGGAACAAATATTCGTGCTCATCATACAAATAAATGCCCTTGCCAGGATTCGAACCCAGGACCTCCTGCTTCGTAGGCAGGGTCACTACCAACTGAGCTAAAGCGGTCGTCACACACAACTAAGCTAAAGCGGACAGGTGATCTGAAAACGCAAGAACCGAAGATACAAGGATTCGTCTGAAAATACAAAAAAAAATTCTAAATGCATTCATTATTGTGCGTTTTTGTGTTTTTGTGCATTTTTATAAAAGTTGGTAGGTACATCAATTAACGGATGATTAATAATTAATTCTTAATTGATTCCTATTTAGCTACCAATATTTTTAATATTATTTATTATTGGTTGGTGTTTTCCTGATCATGTAGTAATATATTTCCGACAGAATATTAATTATGAAAAATCATCAACAATAGTATTATTTATCGTTAGAAAAAATAGTAACAAATAGGAAAGTTATCGTGTCCATGGTAATGTTTGTTCTTTTAGACTTATGATACTCGTAGGAATAGTAGTGTACTCGTAGTGTAACGGGCTTTATAAAGTAATCTCCACGTAATCCTTATTCAAACGAGTGTTATTAATTACGCTAATATCAGATACGTTGTTTAATTAGACATTTTAATTAGTGCCTGTGTACACATGGGAACAAAGGGTACATTAATTTAATGTTGGATTTACGCCGCGGGCGGTATACTTTGCAATTTCAGTTTGCCATGTTTTTTACAAACTTTTTACTAACTTGCGATGTTTGTGTGTATGTTTGTTCGGGTCAAATCATGCAACTGAATTGTAAAGCAATTATGCTCAGCCGATTCAGCTGAAATTTTGCGTATGTATGTAAAGGGCATATTATTATGTCAATGAGCTGATTGTGGTGATAGAACCGGAAGATGGCCTAGCGTCATCTAAAATACATAAAATGCACTTACTGAGTAAGGGATCATTTAATTGGTTTTATATGCAGCTTGCCGGTGTACAAAAAAGACAGTCGACAGTAAATAGTTTGTCTGAAAATTATTACACCTTTCTAGTTCAATGAGTCTTATGACTCCTTATGGTACCCTTCAACTATTATAGGCATACTTACCTATAGTAATTTAGGGATTTTTTATAGTAACTCGTGTATTTATTTTTGTAAGTTCGTTTGAAATCGGTTAACTTAAAATGTTTATGTCAAATCAAGACTGAGCACTAAGCTGAATAAGACAAGCACTGTCACGGGTACTAAATAACTATAAGTACCTCTGCAGCCACATCTTCCCTCCGTAAACTATTTACATACGAGCGATTCACTTTATATTCACGCGGCATCCAAATACCACGTGAGTGTAACATTCGTGGCCTCCGCTGCACTTACGGTGTAAATTCATTTCGCAAAAGAAGAGTCCTCGGCGAGTCAACGCAACTCGTACAACTGAATGCAGGAGCTTGAACTCTCACGAGTGTTTGCCCCTTGACGAGTTGCCTACGGCGTTTCAACCTTCCACCTGGCTGTAATGAGATTCTTTGACGATTGGTTGAATCTGGATGAATATTTTAGCCATATATTTGGGTCTACAGATTGTGTAGTATGAGTTACGTGTTAGCGTCTTTCCTGTGGACATCACAAAATTAGGGGTTTTAGAAGCTTAATTTTCTAGCTGGACCCCTATAGGCAAATAACTCTACTCTTCTACTTCTAGGCCTATATGATAAAAACATAGTGATTCGGGTTGTTGACTATCATTGTTTTGTCTACAGACATTTTTTTTTTCGAAATCTGTATGGCCCATTCCCATATGCTTGAGTTAAATGGGACCGTTTTGTGGCAGCGTTTTCTGGCAATCTTTACTTTAAAATATGTATATTGTTTTTCTATAATGTTTTTATGCTGTCATGAATAAATGTATTTTCTTTCTTTCTTTCTTTCTTTCAAATGAGTCTGTGTTTATCGTGGTAAATAGGTACGCCTTTTGGGGAGATTATAACGTCGATACTACTGCTTAGTATTAAAAACCTCTTGATTTGCCAATAACTTCGATGCAAGTCCAGTGGCGGATTTGCCCTAAGGATGGGAAGGCCCACACCTAGGCCAGCCAGATATTAGGGGCAGGAAGTCTACATGATGGGAGCTGAAAAAAGGGTGGCTGGTACTTACTACTAGTATATGTTTGGCCTGGGGTCTAGAGACTTCATTTCTACCTGTCAGTCTTCAGAGAAACGAGTATTGATAATGCTATTTATTTAGGGAAGAATAATATAATGTTTAATCATAACTCTGATTACGTAATAAATAATAGAGATAGTTATTTTTTAAAGTAGTTAAAAAAAATCAAGTTTATTTTCTTCACTTAAAACTAATGGCCTCTTCCGGCGACATTTATTACTTTTCCGATGCCGTGCAGCAGTAAATATCTCCCTTTTATAAAAAGAACCAACATTTCCGGAAAATTGTTCATATTAACACCTTGCACTTGAGGTAAATATTGAATTATATCGGAATTTAAAATCCTTTATCGTATTTTCGTTTAAAGCAGCGACTACCTGGCTAGCATGAGTCTTTCGTAAAGAGTACAGTATGTAATTTGACATGTTCCAGTACTAAAATTGTCAGCTACTTTTAATGCTGACTGACTGAACCTAGGTACTTAGTTTTAGTAAAATTTAGTATTAGTGTAATACTTCTTTTTAACGTTTATGATTTATGATCTTTACTTAATTTCATTGATCTTTGTAGTCAAGTCATATTTATTCGTGTATTCGTATTAGATTAGATATTAGATAAAATATAATATGTGACGTTCCAAGGGTAAAGATACCTTGAGATTGGCATGGAGTTATGCATTCTAATAATCTGCAATTGATAAGCTATCGATATCAAAAAAGATCTACTTCCTAATGAATGTAGTTACGGATATATTTTTTTGAAATTAAATGAAAGTTTATTCCACAACAACATATATGGTACATGAAATTATATAGAATAGAAATTATTCATTCATAATATGTCCGGCTGTTAAACAGTAAATTAGTAAACAGTAAATTACAATAAACAATTTAAATTTAACTTTACGACCATATGATAGTATATATTTTAGTATTTATTAATACTTTGAGACCATTATGATGGGCTTAACATTTACTTATAATATAATAAGCATAACAATTTACAGTATACGTTACTTATGGCTTAATTGAAATAAAAAATGAATCTAAAAATATATTTATGATAAGTGTAAAATTCTTATGTAAGTACACTTTTAGGGAAAGTCTAATATCTCCAAAACTAGAACTATGTATAAGGTATTTCTTGCCGTGAAATGTATATGTGTTGAAAAATCTCAAATATGAAATAAGCAGCTAGTTTTTACGAAAGTTTAGTAGCAAATAACTGGAGGGAAAACAATAAACTCTTAGAAAGTAATTTAAGTGGTAGAAAAGAACAAAAACTGTTGAAATTGATACTCGCTCCGAAGACAAATGCTATGATTAAAGCAGCACTGCGGGTATTTAGTCACAGCGACCAAAACCACAGCAGACGGCCGAAATTTCTTCCGAATAGACCAATTTCCACAGTGATTATCGTTACCCGTATACCCGTGTATGGTCATCGGGTATGTTTACGAAGTTCCTTTGAGTCATTTGAAGCTCAGTAGGTACCAAAGTTTGGGTCGAGATTAGATAAATATCGCATTATCGTTGTATCGTCAGTCGTTTCCTTGCCTTTGAATAGGTAGTGAAAACACAGATAACAAAATGACTATAGCGAAGACTGAAAGTAACTTATCGTGGGCAACTTAATTACCCTGACTACTAATGAATACTTTACTTGCATTTATTTTAGCTTATTCGGTTCCTTGAGCTAAGTTGATTCTTGACGACTTCTTTTCGGTGTCCCTGAAGATCCCTTGGTGGGCGCGTAAAATTCACAAACTCATCACGCAAAAAATAGGCGCAATATCAGACGTCTAGTTACCTAACCTATAGCTTTTTCATTACCCGTGAATTAGTAACAGTAGGCTACCAGATAGGAATCTGGTAGCCTACTGTCATTTTTTTGCTTGGTTGAGAGAAATAGTGGTGTGAAATAGTGGCGCGGGTGGCGAATAAGTGGCACAGAGTATTGCATGGCGCGCTTCCAGACTAGTAGACTAATTCACATCGGTGTCAAAGTCGTCTATACAAATAACAAAAATTTTGATTACACTCACGGACAATGAATTCGGGTCATTTTTTATGAACAATTATATAGAAAATTACCCAAATTCATTGTCCGTGAGTGTAGGTATATTAAGACTATATTTGAGTACGCAACACGCAAAAACTACCGTAGCGCTTTCCATAAAATTTGGTATGCAGGTAGATTAAGACATAGGTTAACACATTGGTAGGGTCTTTTTAGCTAACTACGGCGAAGCCCAAAGCAACATTTAATGTAACAATTATTTCATCTCCGCAAACGAAGTTTTGGATGGGTCCACAAGTCCCTAACATAATATGACCCGTAAACTAATAATAACAGGTCACGCTGCTGTGGTTGATCACAATCAAATCGACTAGCTAGCATATTGTGACCCCCGATTACGAACAGTTATTACTAATTCACGAGTCAAATTATTTTAGGGTCGAGATATACGGCGAAGTTGTGAATTAGGTTACAGAAGCGCCATATCACCACAATTGAGAGAATAACTAATTATTTTTACAAAAAAAACCCGACCGCGTTGCACTTTAAAAGTCCATAAAATCCGCCACTTTTTTATTATAACGAACTTCAACTTCAACAACCCAGTGACACTTGCGCCATCAAGACGAATCTAATGATGTATAATTTATCAAAATCGGTTGTGCCGTTGAGTAGTTACGAGCGGACATACGAGTAGGAACGGACATACATACATACATACAGGTCAAACACATAACCCTCGTTTGGGCTTCGCCGCAGTCGGGTAAAAATTAATGGTAACAATACAATGGTGGCGACACGTTTAGGCTAGTGGGAGTGACACCGCCTACGAAGCTAGAGGTCGCGGGTTCAAAACCTGATAAGGGCAAATATTTGTGTGATGAGCACGAGTATTTGTTCCTGAGTCTTGGATGTTTTCTATCTATTTAAGTATATATTTATCTATATAAGTATGTATATCGTCATCTTGTACCCATAATAATACAAGCATTGCTTAGTTTGGGTCTAGGTTGATTTGTGTAAGATTGTTCCCACAGTATTTATTTACATGACCAGTTGGTCCTCGTTTGTTACGTCCAATGGAATTGCTGTTCGATTGCACTTCAATTAATCACCTAGATAATTGAGTAGAATGAATATTTCCAACACACATATCTGTTTAAAATACGTAACTACGTATACGTAGTGACATGTTTCATTTAATATACATGCTGTATGTATTATAAATTGTTTGTGACATATTCGGCCCAGTTGTAACGGAATGACACGCGGGTGCGGGTAATATGGAGCGGTGGTTTGGCGAGCCATGTTTGCAACGGTTAACCCCACGCGGTAACATATGTTACCTATCTATTCTAGTAGATACAAGACAGAAGCAGGCAGTTGGGCACACGCCCATATAATGAAGGAAAGAGTTAATGGTCCACGAAGAATAAGCCGGGTTAAGGTACCTAGAGGGTAGTTTCTTTCGTTCCTGAGACAGTTTTTTGGCTCGAGACCAACTGTGATCTGCAGATGGAGAATAAAATAAGTGTCGTTTAAGAATGTGGAAGGCTGAGAAAATAGATATACAGAAACCGGATGTCATTTAAGTAAATTTATTTCATTTTATTACGAAAAATTTTTTACTCAAAAATCGACCCGCATAATAATTTAAGTCATAATGCTATAATGTATCGTCGTTTGAAGTCATTACTTTTCATTTTCACTAAAACCGTTAATAATCATTTATATGACAAACAATAATTCGGACAAACATTATTTATGATCAGGACTCGAACTTTTGGTGCCGATGACGTCAAGATGCAAACATACAGCATGATTCACTCCAGGTTTTGGATTGATTTATTTTTACCGGAATTTACCGATAACGTAAAAGTTATGAATTTATTCTAGTATGCGTGTTCTACCATTAACACTAACCAATAAAAGTAGTAACATAATTAATTTATAAATTTTACGATACCGGTAATATAAGATAACGGTAAATCAATGTAAAACCTAAACTGAATCAACCTGTATGCATTTACTATTGGGTTGTGGCTGTATGTAGCTTGACGTCATCGGCACCAAAAGTTCGACCCCTGCTTATGAACCTTAATAAGTATAGGATTTTAATATGTTCTTATTCACAGAGGTTTTCCAGTGTATATAATTTTGTTGACCTACTTTATAGACAATATACTATATGCGTTACATGTACTCTGAGTTAGCAAAGTGTTAGAAAACGTTTCAACACTTATCCCTCGTGCTGACATCTGACATATTGTCACTGACTATCCTCTGATACGTCCATTACAGGTATGACATCTGGTAATGGGCAAGCAGTACATTATTAACAGTTCTGAGTAGATAAAGTAAGAATCCATTAGTGGCTTTAAACTGACGTTAGTTAATGAAACTACATAGGCTAGGTGACATTCTTATCGCCTTACTGTAAAAGGTTTAGGTACACAACAGAAATTCACAAAATTACAAATACAAATCGCTTTACCAATTCCTTATGAAAGGAGAAGTCTAAAAATTAAATTGATATACGAATGTAGAATAAGGTAATTCCGGGGAGAGGACCATACGGGAGAGATAGCCAATGGAAAAAAGATTAACTGATACCTAATGAATACATGGCACTACTTGCATTTTAATTAATTGGCTTCGTTCAAACATTTTATCATGATTAATCTTTGTTTAAACGATGGAAACTAAATTGAAAGTAGTGTCATTTGTTTATTATCAGTTAATCTCTTTTCCATATTTTTTCTATCATTTTGTAAAACTAGAATTTCACTGAACGAAGCCCGCTTCTATAGGGTTTAAGCACACATCGGCTGGACGTCCGCCGGACATTTGAAATTTGCCGAATACGAATGCCGGATGCAGGGGCGTCCCTACAATGTGTACCAACCATGAACGTCATTAGACATTTCCCACAGTAACAGCCGGATGCTGAATCTCGTGAAATCGATTTCAAATCGTTAAAATGAGCGTATAAACAGATTCCATTCGGGAGTATAAAACTACTTACTTTAGAACACGGAAGATAACTTCGCGGTAGAAATAGAATTTAGGCAGATCTAAATGGGCACGCATAGCCCAAATTGAAAAATAAAAGTTGTGTATTTCGTCGAGTGTTATCACGGTTGCAGCCAAAATAAACACAAGAATACCTCAAGACATGTGAGAACAAGGAAAATGCGCTAAGAAATCTAATTTTTGTAAAAGCAAATAAACGAATTTTACAGAGCAGCTACGTGAGCCCAGTGTGCATTTTGGCTTAGAATTAAGCCTAAAGCTGGATTTTATTTCAAGTTTTAACCACCGTAGAAATTGCGTAGCAAAAATCTTCTCAATACCATGGAAAATCTCGTTAAATTAGAAGTAAATCTTAAATCAGCCGCAACAGAAAACAATCCAGCCGCCGCAATATTCGCTTAACACAAAAGAATGTTAATCGTATAAAAAATGTCACAAAGAGTTTTTCATTAAAAACGTCCGTTCTTTTTGAGTTTGTTTCCTCAAGTTGAGTCACATTAATATTGCTATATGAAGGGACAGAAGGGCTCTCGCACCCTCTTTTAATATACGGGGAAGGGTTGCCTCTTCAAATCTCAGAGAGTCTTCACTTACTGAGCTTAGTGACATACTAGAGGGAAGTTTGGACATGTATTTGACTAAATAATGACATAGGACGAGTGGAAATCCGCCGCAATAAAGTAGCGGTTCTCTAATATAGAAATGAAAACAAAAGTCTACAAAGGCTTCGTTTCTGATTTAACAAGAGTCGTATTTCGCGCGGCTACCTCGAAACTGTTTCATTTAGTGTCTTTGAGCTCCACTTAATGACTTCCCTGGAATGTGTTCATTAAAAAATGTTACAATTGCTCCCAAAACATGCTATGTCTTCGTGAAAATTTAAGCAATTCAGTTCTATGTATATAATACATTACATAATATATAGGTAGTTCAAAACAAAGTAGATAACAGATATACATATATGTGTTGTTTTGTTTTTCTTATGCCTTCGTGCAAATATGTTGCTACAATACTGTGTTTTTGCATGTATATGAATAAATAAATTGAATTGAAATATAAAACAGAACATGTCACGTCACGTCGACATGATAAATATGATAATGCAGTTCTGAGAAATTAAATCGTCTTCTAAATCTTTGACGTTATGTATTGGGTTACGGAATATCCATACATTACTGTCGTTTTAAATAATTACTATAGAAATAAGAGTGCATACAGCAATATTCGAAAACTTCAACCAACTTTTTTCTATAGTAATTTAAAGTAAGTAGGTAACTAATACTAATTTCAAGTATAAATAAGTAATAGCCTCATCTCTTCAACTTTCTCACAAGCTTCTTTCATCAACAACTAAAGTATAATATTATGTATCTAAGTACGAGCCCCGATGCAAAAGATCTCGTCTAGTAAGAGCATTTTCTTAGGCTCTACAATTTTCTAGAAAAAAATGATTGAGATAAAAAGCGTATACCGTTTAATACAAGTGCTCTAATATTTTCATTTAGAATAAAAATATTTTACCTTAACAATTTTAAAATACAGGAAATACTAATTACACGACGAGTAATTTTTTTTTTCATTTTCTAGTTCAAATTATTTTTATCACGAACTCGAAAGGTGTAAGAAGGGCCATTAGGTAATAAGGAAAACAACACGGCACATTGATATACCGACAATGCAGTTGCTTCGATTCGAACCCAAGTGTGCAGAAGTGCTGTAGGAGAGCACAATACGATTTGGACAATAATTTTTAAAGAAAAAAAAATCAACAACAAAGAATTATAGAATCTAAATAATCTACATTAAAGATAACTATCATTGGTCCTATTACTCAGTTGTTTGATCTAAACAGGTAGTTAAGTATTTAGAAAAGTGTGATAGTTGCTTCGTGCTAGACGGAACTTTTTTGCATTTGTGCTCGTAGTAGGTACTTATTTCTAAGACTAGTAGAAAGAAAATCATTGTATAAACACAACAGTATCCAAATTGTTATGTTAATTTCATTCGCGATATTGGGTGCTTATGTAAAGGTAGTCACAATGGGAACCATTTCGGTGATTCATAACAAGAAAAGGGCGAGTTCATGCCTTTTGTTGGAGTAATTACCTATAATGGGAGACGGTTCTTGGAAACTGGAATTTCCCTTTCATATTGCGATGAATTTATTTACCTTTTTCCCGCAATCGCTTGTTCTTCCCGATTCTATTAAGAATTAATGCGAAATCATAAAAAAAAAGGAATAAATAAATAAATAAATATTAGGGGACAATCTTACACAAATCGAACTAGCCCCATAGTAAGCTCAATAAGGCTTGTGTTATGGATACTAGACGACGATATATTTAATAAATACAAATACTTAAATACGAAAAAGAAGAGAGCAAGGTGTGTGTTTTAGTACAATTAGGAAGAATATTATCTTCATTCTGAAGTACTCGTATACTATGGGTATACCTGTAGGCTTTTTGTCGAGTGAAAAATGTATAATAAAACACCCGTCACGTTCTGACAAGTATATAAGAGTGACAGTGACAGAAGCTTTATCAGTTATTTATTGCTCGACAAAACCTACACATTGCAGTGTATGAACAACTTACTGCTGTTTGTGGCATATTGTATTCGAGGCCTTAAAATATAAAAGAGACTTATAGTCGGATTACGCTAAGTTTGCAGAGGTCGAAAAAAGGTTTTATTAATATATATGACGAGGAAAGCCTACAACCATACCTTTGGGTTCCGGATCACCTTTGGCCACCCTAGTAGTATGGTCCAATAATCCAGTATCCGCACCAGTTTGAGTACTGGTGTATTGCTCTTCATGTCTTTCTTAACACAATCTAAATGTCGCAGTGATAATAAACGAAGTTACCCGATAAATTCCCAAAGAGCCACGTAATTCCGTACATTCTCTAAAGATGACTGACAATTCATCCATCAACGTCATATTTCCTCCTTTTAATCTAAACTGCCTGCATTACTCAAAAAGGATCTAATACTAAATGGTCAGTCATAACTAGCGCCCTCTCTGCGACTTTATCCAAGCCAATAATCAGATATTTTTGGCTAATGTAACGTTGTTATTTTATCACGATACGACACGGCCGTCCTGATCAGTCACACGTCCTCGTGTGACAGTGTGACTCTTCTGTAACATGAGACAGCGAAAGGACAGAACCTCTATTCACCGACTCGGCCGTTTCCTGACCACAATTTGTACTTCACTACTTAATTAAACTTTAGCAACAATAACTACTGTCATTATAACAAAAGAAAACGGAATCGGATACGGTTTGGCATGTGTTGTGTCTACTGAGTGTGATATGAACGTCGTCCTCTGGAATAAGCAGAGGGTTATGGCACAGAGGTGCTCCAATTGTCGTCCTCTGAATAGAGGGATATGGCACCGAGGTGCTCCAACCGTCATCCTCCAAAATAGAGAGTTATGGCACCGAGGTGCTCCAATCGTCGTCCTCTGAAATAGAGGGATATGGCACCGAGGTGCTCCAACCGTCATCCTCTGAAATAGAGGGATATGGCACCGAGGTGCTCCAACCGTCATCCTCCGAAATAGAGGGATATGGCACCGAGGTGCTCCAATCGTCGTCCTCTGAAATAGAGGGATATGGCACCGAGGTGCTCCAACCGTCATCCTCCGAAATAGAGGGATATGGCACCGAGGTGCTCTAATCGTCGTCCTCTGAAATAGAGGGATATGGCACCGAGGTGCTCCAACCATCATCCTCCGAAATAGAGGGATATGGCACCGAGGTGCTCCAATCGTCCTCCTCTGAAATAGAGGGATATGGCACCGAAGTGCTCCAACTGTCATCCTCTAAAAGAGAGGGATATGGCACCGTGGTGCTCCACTGTCATCCTCTGAAAGAGAGGGATATGGCACCGAGGTGCTCCAAACGCGTGTCTATGTTCTTTTTGTTATTTAAGTTCAAACTGTATACGCTTCCGATACGCAAAGAAACGGACATTGCTCATTGAATTACAACATGACTCCCATAGGTACGTTTACTCTACATTTGCTACGTTGCTGGGTTAGTTTGACATGCTACCCTTGCCTGCGTTCTCCGTGCTCGTAAACTGTGTTCTCCGTGCTCGTAAACTATGACACGTAGTGTCTTTTCCTAGACCGTCGAGGAAAGGAAAGCCTACAACCATACCTTTGGGTTCCGGATCACCTTTGGCCACCCTAGTGGTATGGTCCAATAATCCAGTATCCGCACCAGTTTGAGTACTGGTGTATTGCTCCTCATGTCTTTCTTAACACAATCTAAATGTCGCAGTGATAATAAACGAAGTTACACGATAAATTCCCAAAGAGCCACGTAATTCCGTACATTCTCTAAAGATGACTGACAATTCATCCATCAACGTCATATTTCCTCCTTTTAATCTAAACTGCCTGCATTACTCAAAAAGGATCTAATACTAAATGGTCAGTCATAACTAGCGCCCTCTCTGCGACTTTATCCAAGCCAATAATCAGATATTTTTGGCTAATGTAACGTTGTTATTTTATCACGATACGACATATATATATGGCAACATACAGAAACTACAGCAAAAGGATTATTTAATCTTGATCCTTGGCAATTCTTCCGTATATTACAAAATGTGCATACCTACTAAAATAAATATCGGGGTAAATCTTGCACACATAGACGCCAGTTCCATACCAAACTAAGAGATTTGTTCCAGGGTCTTAGATAATTTCAATGTATTATATTTAAATATGTACATGTATACAAGCATTGCTTAGTTTGGTTGGAATTTGATCAATTTGTGCAAGACTGTCCCGAATATTTATTTCAGTAGGTATGTACACATTATGTACTTATTAAACGGAAAGATATTTGCCAAGTATCAAGACTAATTTAATCATCCTGCTTGTGATGTTGCCATGTGTGTTTTTTGCAATAAAACCTTTTTTCGACCTTTGCAGACTTAGTACTTACCTGTTTCACACAATAACTCGTATATGAAATGAAATTATTGAAAGTATTTTTTTTTCAGGTAAGTTTCCTGCTCTCTCCGTACGTTTCAATCGAGGTAAAAGAAATGCACTTAAGAGAATTCGGATTCCCTTGTGGATTTGTAAGTTCTGTAGGTTGTATTTATTTCACTTCGGTTTTTCGAAGCTATATTAAGATTGTAATTCGATTAGCTTACTAACACATCAGTTATTTTTCTGAGAAATCAAATTAAAAAATATATATATCAAAACTTTCAGTTATTATGCAATGTAAGTTAAACAGACCTTTGACATCACTGCTCAACATGGTCGAAACGTTTCCTTTTTTTAATTTTTGTCACTTTAAAATGGTTAATGGCACGAAAGTGAGTGTAGTCGATTTCTTTCGAGCAATTTTGGAAACTTAATTTGATGGTCAATTAAAATTTATAGTATTCATCAATACTGATGGAGCATACCCAATTACCTACTAATAACTCTGCCACAGTGGCAATACTGCTAAGACAAAATTGATTTACAAAACACACAACTTGTGGTACCGTGGTACTCGTAGGTACTTCTCAGTATATACATAACATTTAAGATTATTTTGTACGATATTACCTACTCGATATTATCCCAGCAAGGGAAGTGAAAATTACGTTATAAGTAGGCAGTTAAGATTCAAAGTGTCTAGCCCTCTTCGAGGAATAGATAAAATCAACATACTACACTTTCGTAATCCAAGCTAAAAGAAAATGAAAGCTTTTGTCCCAGTCTTAAAATGTGAATATAGTGCTGTTTTTACCATCCCCCGATAGACGTTCACTGCTGGACATAGGCCTCCCCCAAAGAACGGCAACGGTCCTGTGCCGCCCGCATCCAGAGGACTCCAGCATCCTTCACCAGGACATTAGTCTTAGTTTACCTTGCAGGGGTTTACTCACGCAGTGTTATTTCAGTTTCTAGTAACTGAAGAATTTTAGTTACGACAAACTACGTCGACAATTACGTCTTAAAATTACCGACAGATTACGTTCCATTGAATTACAAATATATAATAAATAGAATGCTAAAAACCAGGCTTTTCGCTATCCTTTGTGGGTTTCAATAATACCCAATATTGGTTTCGACATGAATAGGCAAACAATATTTCGCCAAAGAGTGGTTAATTTGTAACCATACGTATACATATATAGGTACATACAAAACCATAGGTATTTGCGGTTTTGAAACGTTTTACTGCATTGTGTATTCTAAATGAGGAATCAAATGATATACATAAATAAATTCTTATCGCTGACGCGAGCCAACGCGAAGTTTAAAAAAACCGGTATAATAAATCCAAGACTTTTATACAGTCTTTTATTTTACATAGGTGAGCACTGACTAGGAAATATATATCAAAAGGTTGTTCGGAACTCCATCGGGCACACAAAATATGTATTTGCTCTATAAATACATACATCCACGATTATTGAAGGAAAAGAAAACATCGAATTGCTTCGTAACCCTCTACGGCGTAGCATTGAAGGTGTAAAACGTCGTAGCACTGCTTACTAGAGTGGCGTTTGGCGTAGCCAACTCTAGTTTTTAACCGTCTTCAAAAAGCAGGAAGTTCTCAGTTCGGCTGTATTTGTTATGTTTGTTTTTATGCTTCTTACTCGTAGTTTCTTAACTTCTTTCCTACTTTTCCAACGGCATTTTCGGCGACATCGCTTATGATTGTGTACCATTTCAACAAATGATATCGCATGTACACTCGCTTTACCATTAGGTACCATTAACCACAGAACACGTCCATATTATTTCTCTATTGTACATATTATGTATGTGTTTACGTATGTATGTAATTATGTAAACACTTTATTACACATACTCGTAAAGAATAAAAAGGTCAATGGTTTAATAATCAATATCTATATATTTTTAATTTATATGTACAAAGGCTAACTTATCCCTGTATAGAATATCTTCCAGCTAACCTTTTTGTGACTGGGAGACGATAGTATTAAGGATCAAAGAAAAAAAGCAAACCGACAATATACTTTGCACGAGGAATATAAGACAAATCATGAATATACATAATAACTACGAATATTATAACAATAAATATGGTAATAAGTAAATAGCATGTATTATTAAAAATACACAAAAACCGGCCAAGTGCCAGTCGGATTCGCACACGAAGGGTTCAGTATCACTGTCGAGCTAAAAGACGCCTAAAAACACGTTTATTGTATAGGGACTCCCTTTTATTTTTAACTTTATTTTATTTTTATTATTTGTTGTTACTGTGGCAATAAAACTATACGTTCTGTGTATATATCAAGCATCTACCTATTACCATTACTAAAATCGAGCAAAAAACACCAAAAAAACACGTTTCTTTTATAAGGACCCCCTTTAATTCTTGATTTCATTTTCTATTTATAATTTGATCTTTTAGCGACAGCGTCTATCTATTACGGTTTAAAAGATACTTAATTGTATCGGGACCCCATTTTCTTTTTTATTTTGTTTTCTTTTTATTATTTGTTGTTATAGCAGCGTTCTGTGAAAATTTCATGTCTCTACCTATTACAGTTCAAACGATAGAGCCATGTGACAGACGGACAGCCGAGGGTTCCGTTGGCACCCTTTGGGTGTGGAACCCTAAAAACACAGAGTTTTCATTGTTTGTCGGTACCCTGTCGAAATTTAGTAGCTTCTTGACATATATTATGTCCTTTGATAATGAACCCTGTCTTAAGCAGCGTAAAGTTGGTTTTTGCTTGTGCTACTACGAAAGCTAGGTTTTTTGGAGCCACGAATACGCAGTATATGCACGAGTGAGTGGTTAATCGCGCGTTATATGGAGCCAGCGAATAAGACCAT
Source organism: Eudemis profundana (assembly GCA_947034925.1). Lineage (NCBI taxonomy): Eukaryota > Metazoa > Arthropoda > Insecta > Lepidoptera > Tortricidae > Eudemis > Eudemis profundana. The sequence goes on from OX344811.1 coordinate 11,930,742, forward strand.
TGGTACTTAATCACCGGAGCAGACATGCATGGGACACACAAATCAAGTTTCACAAACATCCATTAAACTTAATTCTACTGTCTTATATTCCACTGTCTTATGCTCTTATATTGATATAATGTACGAAACAAATCTCACGATAACACAGCAATACCTACTACCAGTACTACCAAAACGCTTTTACTAAACATTTTTACAAAACCATAAAAACTAGCTATACAATGTGCTGCTCACAAAGTATAAAGGTTAAAATATTCACAACACAGCTGTTTGCGGAATAAAAACTCCAGCACCATCGTTAAACTGTGACACGGGAGCATAACACTCACTTTGGGGAAAACAAATCTTATTTCAACACTCGTGCCTCCGTTGACACGGTACCGCGCGTGGGCCACAGACGAACGATGCATTTTGGAAGAACGATACAATACTCTTTATTGCACACAATAATTTCAACAGAGAGAGAACACAACAACTAGTAGTACAGACAACAGGCTGACTTATCGCTAAAGGAGCGATCTCTCCGTCAGTAGCTAGCACTGTTGTCTGTAGGAAAGTTCTATTACTCTTAAAATGCCCTAGATCCTTGAAGCCCCGGTGTTTTTTCACCCCAACTAGCTATGACCGAGCAACTGAGCTATGAGCTCAGCAGGCTCTTATATAGCAGTCCTAACCAAGTGGGGGTCTTACGTTCCTGCAAGCAGATTTGTGAGCCGTGGCCACTAGCGACGTTTCGCGGGCTGCTCAAAGTGAGCGTATGGGCCAGCGGTATTGGTTGAGGCGGTTCAACCTTCCTTATTGTTTGTGTGCAATCGAACTCATGGAGATGTTTCGTTGGTTAGGAATAGCATTCACCGTACACCAGTGGCGTGGCGTAAAAGGTATCCTTGGGCAAGCCGGTGCAGATTGGGCGTACATTTTCCTTAAGAGCTGTAGAATAAAGTGCTTCAAATGCTTGATATTAGACAAACCGGCAGGATTCGAGTTCTTTGGACGCGACGCTACTGCCGTACACCGTACAGTCAGACAAGCCACCATACTATATGAAGTTCGTCCATCGGATTCGTTTGGTACTACTGCAACTACTGTTCGAGGCAGCAATTCAGTAATCATAACTGTTGCGCTGGGTACGTTCCAATTTCTATATCCGTGGTAATTTATGAGACGCAGTGCAAGTGACGAGGCCCCTACTTTAGACGCCATTGAAACACGTAAAATGGAAGTTAAACAAATGGCGGCGACACGCGAACTCGACGGAGCGCAGGCCCGTAGTCATACGGCGAAAGGATTGTTGTCTTACGTTACGATACCTACTCAAAATCGAAACGTTGGAAATATTCAAAGATAATAATTTTGATTATAGTACACTAGACATTGAATCCAACGTGAGTTTCAGTTAGTTGAATTGCAACGTTTTCACATTAAACTAGTGGATTTGTGAACTGTGCACCTCGCGCGGCGGTCAACCCCCATAGCTTCGCTAATGAATGGCAATTGTCTGAAATTTGAATTGACGGAAAACTCTTCATAATTATCGATCCTGCTCACAAAATTTCACGAGAATCGGTTGAAAAATGCGATCTGTAGAGGAGAACAGCCGGACAGCCAGAGAGACATGCGAAAGCATTTCTGCCCATGCTGAAACGATAACAAATGAATACTTTTTTAAATGAATATTTTTCCCTGAAAGTCTATCAAGAAACTTAGAATAAAAGTTTCTTAGACAATAGTCTCAAAAGAAATTAGTAAAAGTCTTCTTGTTTTCAATACAGCATTCTGAATCTTTAAAACTGTTACATTTACAGCCATTATCATAGATTATCTAAGCGTATATTTCGTACCCTTGGTCAAATAACAACGTATCTGCAAAACGGCAACTTTTCAGGATCTGTGTGTATCATGTAGTTTGTATAATTTGTATGACTTTTGGGAAATAAAAAAACTTATGACGTAAAGTCACATACGTTATTATTTGACCAAGGGTACGATTTATCGAGGAATCATCTAATTCTAATTGATAATGAAAATGATCTTTCTTGCAAGATTATAGTACCTACATAAGTGAAGTTGTTACAATATTTTAGGAGCACATAATCTACTCATCATAACACGCAGTATTTTTATTAGTTTATTACTTAAATTTCTCATAAAAAAAAACCGGACAAGTGCGAGTCGGACTCGCCCACCGAGGGTTCTGTACAAATGTGTAGGTACATATAATTAAGTACCCTATTAATTTGGATTCCCTTAGTAAAGTCTATTTTTTTTATTTAATTATAAATGTATAGTATCAGATTTTTCCCTGTGATTGTAGTATAAGACGGTATTCCTTGCCAAATTTCATAGTTCATTAGTCAACGGAAAGTAGGTACCCTATGAATTTTGGTTTGCTTAACTGAATGTTTGGTTTGTATGGTTTTAACTATTGTTCATAAAGTAAATGCCTAGAGTTAACTTTTTATAAAACCGTAAGACAGTACCGAGGCTAAGTCTAATTTTGTAAAAATTGTCACAATTTGTCCTTTCGTTGTAGTAAATAATCGTTGAACAACAATGATTTTCCAAGCGCGCGGTCAAAACGCTCGGATAATCGCCCTCCCGAGATAAAAGTTCTTGACAGACGGACAACAAAGTGATCCTATAAGGGTTCCGTTTTTCCTTTTGAGGTACGGAACCCTAAAAAGCAATACATAGTTCAAATGAAATTACATTAACCAGTAAATACAGAGGATGTCGAATTGTCGAGACATCTCCAATTATATTCGTTCAGAATTTTGATATCGATGAAATGTTAACTAAACACTTCAATAAATGAGGCACTACGTGAAAAACTCGCAGAAATAGCAATTAATGGCGTGAATTAAAAAGTAATTGGATCTGTACCGTTTAATAATGACGCCTAATTAATCTCTAATTATTCAATAAGAACGTGCCGATTCGAAGAAATGCCATTGCGAAATAAACAGATTTGTAATAAGTTAATGAACGTTGAAATGAATACGATGTTCATTATTTATTAACCTAATGCTGCGCCCTAAAACCTACTACTTACTGTCTTGTCAATTAAATTACCTATATGATTTGACATGTCGGTCATGGGTGTGTAATGTTAATGACCAATAGAACAATAATAGTATTTTATGCAACAGTTGTATAAGAAGGCTCAAAAAATGCGAATTGCGCGAGTTGCGATACGAGCCGCCATGGCGGCGAGTATCGCAAATAGAGGCGCAATGAGCGTTTTTTGACTTAATTATACAACGTTGCATACAATACTTTTTCTACGACTAGGTTTTAAAATATTAAATACATACCTAATTAAACAGCTCACAAACAATGCAAATATGACATATCTGCGGCTCTAGTGAAAAGGGGTACAAGTCGCATTTAACCTAGGAGCAAAAGGGTTTAAGTCATACAATAGAGTTATGACCTTTTGGTCCTGGTATAAATGTGACTTGTACCCCTTTTCACTAGACCCACAGATATTGACTGACACTTGTGTCTATGGTAAACTTTTTTTTTTTAATTAGAAGTCGCTCGTTAGTAATAAAAATACTTTTTTTTATGATGGCATCAATTAATTTAATTCGGAAAGTTTTGTTTTCCTTAAAAATCGTAGGAATTTAATTGCTTGTTAAGTTGGTAGTTGTGCATTTTTATCGTAAAGTTAGAATTGAGCGCTTAATGCTTAACCTAAGTTTAAAAGTTTACAAAATAATGCAGACGCGAAGACCAGAGTACCTTTTTGAAAAATTGAAGTGGCCTGAAAGTAGAACAGAGCGAGACCGAGGCGTCAGGAGTATGCACGCAAATAAACTCATCGTACCCAGACACAGGAGTAAGGGGTTCCGTGGAAGCTTCCGTTACCGTGCTTCGAAGGTATGGAATGACCTACCGCCCCCACTCCGCACCAACATGGCGCTGCCAACTTTCAAAGGTAATCTGCGAAAAGTATTACTCAAGAGACAGTTATATGAATCCTAATTTTAATTTTAATTTTGAACACGTATCGGAATTATAAACTCTTATCCCACAGGATACTCGGTTGTTCAGGTTGAATAGGTAACGTAACTATTAAAATAAGTGCTTGTAAAAATTCTAAAAAACTGATTGGACTGTATCTACATCTATCTACCTTAATTGTTTTTTTTTTGTATAATCACAACTGCATGTCAATACCAATCAAATTTATATTAACTTGTATGTTAAATCTTTTATGCCACACCTGGCCATAAAGTGTTTTCTTTCCCGCACGCGCATGTACTATTATATTATATGCAATCAGATTAGATTAGATTTGAAATTATATATTTTTTATTCATAATGTAAAGGACGAATGTTCCCTCCCTGAATAGCAAAGCAATTAGCCCGAGTAAGGTGCAGGCTGAAAAACAGCGCTGTGCAGCCCAACACGCTCACAGCATACGCTGAGCCTGAGCCTGTTGCCACTGTACCTACTTATAAATAAACAATGTAATTAATTAAGTTTAAGCTAGCTATAATATTGAATACAATGTAATTGTTTGAGTTTTTTTTTGTTTCTTGTGGCAATAAATCATCTTATCATTATCATTATCATTATCATTAACCTAGATTTAGAAGTCTGTGGCTGCTAGCAGCATCGTAATGTGACTATAACGACACTAGTTCTGTTATGGGGAATAGAGTATAGACTTCTCTGAACTCATATTATGTATGTTCTTATATTAGTGTTCGTGACCAAGTAAAAGACAGATTAAAGTACAGGAGTAGAAAAATGGTATAACATTCAACGTGTTACATAATCTCAATGTGTAGAATTGATCAATGGATAGAATAAACGTTTGGTAGAATAACAATTAATATATTTACCTTTATAATAACCACGATTCATATAATGATTATTTAATATATGTATTTTTTTAAATAATGCACATTTGTTATACTTCTCATTAAGTAGAAAAATAATGTTGTGTTGTGCAGTTCGCTATTGTTGGGGGATGCAGTTCAATCTTCACCTAACCTACCTTTTTGATAGCAGTTTGTTTTTGTTGGGGAACATAGTTCAAACCTAACCTAACCTACTTTTTGATAGCAGTTTGTCTTGGTCGGGGGACACAGTTCAAACCTAACCTAACCTACTTTTTGATAGCAGTTCGTTTTTGTTGGGGGACGAAGTTCAAACCTAACCTAATCTACTTTATCGGGTAGGTATATCATTTGATTATTCTAAGAAAATAGTATATGTTTCTAATAAATAATTAGTATGCCAAATGTCGATTCTATGAAAAGTTGATATATCATTTGAATAGTGTATCATTTTAATGTTATATCGGTTAAAAATATATTAAATGTTGTTCTACAGAATGAGACGCACCCGTCGGTCATAGTTATGCAATTCACAGGCTTGCCCAAAATTATCTGACATAACCAAGTGCCAAAAGACAGGGATATTGTTAAAAATTTGGTCCAGTCCATCAGTTATCATTGCAGGTAACAGCACAAACAACTAAAGTTTCATAGTCACAGCATTTGTTGCAAGTTCAGTTGTAATAACATATCTGTACAGTTTTTATATGATCCCTGATATTAAACTATATTAAGATTTAACGTCGATACCTTTTGAATGAAGAAATATTACATATATAGATACACAAGAAATCAAAGTAGGTAGAAAAATTAAATGGCGCTCACCTATGGTCCAGACCAGGACTCGAACCCGGTACCTCTTGATTTCCGACCCAGCGTCTACCAATTCGACCACCGGAGCACTCAGCCAGTGCCTTCAATTTTACCATCTACTTTTCCTTTTTCGCTCGATCATCAAAGCTAAGAATTTATTTTTCACGTGCGGAAAATCCCACTTCATGGCCTGGGGCGACGTAAAATTTTTATGCCACACCTGGCCATAAAGTGGCTTTTTCCGCACGCTGCGCATACGGAAAAGCCGCTTTCTGGTCAAGTGTAGACATAAAATGATGTACACAACACGGGAGGTAATAAAGAAAGCCTGAGATCGCATATTTATCGCCCTTTCATTCGGCTCGGTTGTCAAATGCCTGCGATCTGAGACATTCTTTGTTTTACCGCCCTAAGTAAATAATGTACTATAATTTATTCTTAAAATTCGCATACTGTCTTTCTTTTTTTTTCTTTATAAGTACGTAACTTATTAAAGAGTTGTATCATGGGCACGGTGCCGTTCGGCACGCACAGCCGGAACTACATTATTCAAACGGCACCCAAAAATGAAATGGCTGCAGTGCAGCGAAAATGCCCGAAACGAAACGCTTTGATGTCGAATCCTATACCCAGTGTATTAGTCTAGTTAATTAAGAAAAAAAGTCACAATCAATGGGTATTGTAATTATGTGCAATCTGCATCGTTTAAAATTACTTATGTACTATACGAGAGCTGAAAGCCCAGTTTCCTCAAACACTCTCGACAAATTCCCTTACAGTCCTCTTCAAAATAAGATTGCGGGTATTATGTAAGCAATCGAAATTTTATATCCTCTCTGATGGTTATATTCAGCTTAGTACCTATATAGCGTCAATTTTAATCTGACACGTGTAATCTTCCTTATCTCGTTTATATACGGGCGATATTTGTTGGGCTCATGTGCTTTGGTTCCTCGGGCGGTTAGCAAGCGTTCAATAGATGTGTTGGTCTAGTTTAGAAAGTCGTAAGTGTATTGGGCTTTTAGTGAAACATATGTCATATCCTGTTCGTGAAATAGTGAAGGACCGAGACTGTCAGCGGAAAAGGAGCAGGTTGAAAAAGGAAGGAATGCCAATGCTGACCGGAGTAGGGTTTTTCCGCGATTGTTATCAATCTCTTTTAAACAGTTTTTCCGTCGCCATGATTCGATATTGGCCGTTATTTGTGTATAAATAAAAACTCACTATACAGGTATACAAGAAGTCTTTAAAATGATTGATTACAACTAATTTAAAGACGAAATGTGACCACAATCGTAGGTAGGTATTCTAATAGTCTTTATTCAAACAGCCAATGTTTGAAATCCCCAGCATTTGCCAGTATTTCTAACAAATTTGGCGAGTCTTTCATTGTTAATAAAACCATAAGTGTTACGATAGATCAGCGGTCGGTCACTTGTGGCCGTCCAATTGTATAAAATCACAAATTATTAACAAAGTACGGCCCGCGTCAATTTTCTTAGCTACTATGTGGCCCTTGGCTGCTAAATGGTTGCCAACCGCTGCGATACATAATAAATTTGATTGTACAACTTTTTCAGTTGTATTTTTTCATATTACTTAACATTAATAACATCGTAAGTTTCATTTTCGTTTAGAAAAATCGTGCGGTTTCAAACCCATGTTGAAACCAGAAAACATGAGTTTCGCGATCTTTAAAACGTAATTTAGCACAATTTTTCACTGTAGTATCCTGGGAAAACAATGAAACGTGGGCAAAAACTACCCTTAAAATTCTTACCGTAAAATGGGGCTAATTAACACCCGCGAGGCTATTTGGCACTAAGAAAAAATAAATTATAAGTCCATTTATTTTTTTGCCATGGACATGGTAGGAACATACTATTAGATCTTCGTCTACCAGGGTCTAAGTCTAATGCGAAGTCGGTTAGTGGTATATAAATAAAGTGTTTATTAGTTTACGTTATTTTTCCAAATAGCCTCACGAGTCTTAAATAAGGTTTACGGTATGTAAAATGAAAAAGAGGTAGGTCATCATTAAAGTGTACGTAGGTACAGTTTAAATAGGGAGCCCGGGATCAAAACAAATGACGCTCGATTTTTCCCGCCACGACCCGAGACCGTGAGCACCGATTCAAGTGGCCCGATCTTGCCTTACTGGGTGATTGGGTGGGGCTAAATTTAGACTGTGCCAGATATGGGCGGCGTTTTGTGTGGTGAGTTTGTGGCCTCTTGTAACACTCATCCGCTGTATAAAAATGTGTTACTGATATACAGCCAAAACCCAACAAAACTATAAGATAATGAAATTTAGCAAAGAGATTTGTTATACAGAGTGTTTTTCATTTATGTATGGGGTTCCTATAGCGCATACGGCTATGTGAATGATAAAAACCTCTAATGTCACCGAGTTTTAAAGTCATTTTCTATTATTTTTAAGCGTTTCTTAATATTAATATTAACCGGTCGTAAACATTCTAAACTGTAAATTTAAATCAACATATAAATTACACATGCTTATTTTCAAGCAAGTAACGATCAACTTTCAGGCCGGTATATTAAGTAAGACATTACAGGCGGCGGTTTCCACACCTATTAGGCAAGTTTGCCGTCCCCCGGCACCTAAGCGGCCAGTCCTAAGTAAATAAACTTACTTTCACTAGTTGCAATCCCTTGTATTTTTCAGTAGGTGTCTAACTTTGCGGCAACTTTGCTTTTAAGGGGAGATAACAGGTATGTTGGTAATCTATTGTTATTTTTGTTATGGTTCACATCTTGCTTTGTAAGAAAAATATGTAGGTATTTTATTTAAACATATCACTATCGTCAAATGGGGGAACTTGGGACACGCGGGGTAACTATAGTTAACTGTTTTTACAAAAAATAATGCAGATAGTTGAAGGAATGACAAAGAGACTGGTAGGTGTAGGCCAATGTACAAAGATTATAAATGGGACAATGTTGACAATAGGATTTCTGAAATTGGGTACTATTTTTCTTGTCTAATGTTACCCCGCTTGCCCTAGGTTCCCTGTATTGTGCAATAAAGTCTAAGTAAATAACTACCTATTTCACAGTAAGCTAAGGTCCAATACACTAACAGCTAATATAGGTTTATCCCGGAAACTTGGTATCCGGGGCACGGCGAGATCAGCAGCGACCCAAACAGGTGTGTCGCACAGCGCAGCCCGCTTTGATCTCGACCTTTGACGATTTGTGTCGAACTAATTGGTCAAATAAATCTGTTGACTAGCCTGCCTAATAGGGTAAAGGCCGGGAAATAGTAGCGGCTAAAGATTATCGTTGCTGTGGGACGTTATCTGGGTCATACACAGAATGAAAAAATGTGAGACGCGACAGTGTTTTGTTTTGCTTGTTTTAGTGAAAGTATAGAGTATAGGTACTCTTAGGCACGTGGTCCAACCGCCATGATCGATCGATAGAACAGCGACGTTTTTTTTCGACTAGTTTGAGTGATCAAACTCTAAATTACTTGTAGGCCGATTGTTAAACTACTAGAACATCTAAATTTTCTTGAAATCCAATCGATCGGACGATGAGCTTGATTTTTTTCATTGGATTGGATCGCCAGGAAAAATAAGTTTCTTTATTCAATTGATCGGATAAGAACTTTTAAAATCCCGTTAGAACGATTAGTGGAGCTCTAAGACTTTAAGAAAATCCTGAACCGTGATGTCTGATCAATCAATCCGATCAATTCCACAAAGTCGACTGGTTATGACGAAGTCCAAACCAAAATAATAAAGGAGTGTAAATATGAAATTGCTGCGGTCTTGAGCTACTTAGTCAATACATCTTTTACAAACGGTGTTTTTCCAGAACCTTTAAAACTTTCCTTAGTTACCCCATAAACCCACTCCATAAAAAGAGAAATAAAGATTGTGTTGATAACTATAGATCAATATCTCTTATTTCAGTTATCTCCAAGATATTTGAAAAGGCATTTCATCAACGTCATTTCTTGATAAATTTAAAATAATTAAGCCTGAACAGTTTGGTTTTCAAAAAGGGAAATCAACATCATTAGCTGCTTTAAATTTGTCAAATAAAATTCTAGTCTACATGAACATGAGTTTGCCAGTATCAGCAATATTTTTCGACATGAGTCGAGCCTTCGACTTTGTTTGCCATGAAACACTCCTAACCAAATGTGAGATGTACGGCATAAGAGGAGTAGTTAATGACTGGCTTAGGGATTATTTGAATGGAAGGACCCAGTTTGTGAAAATAACCCTAATCGACTCTGCCAGTAACCAAACTTAATAAGGTTGGAGTGCCACAGGGGAGTATCCTGGGTCCCCTTTTATTTTTACTCTACATTAACGAGTTACCGAATATAACAAAATTTTACTGCACTCTTTTTGCGGATGACCTATCCGTTGTCATACTGTGTTATGACGCTAGAACTTATAACAATGACGTTAATGGTACAATTGACAATATTATAAGTTGGTTACATAGCAATAATCTAAATATTAATATAAATAAAAAGGCATTTATACAATTTGTGAATAGGAATGCTAACAAACAGCCTCTTACTGTAACCGTTTCAGATCAGGCTGTGACAGAATCCTGTCAGACAAAATTCTTAGGTATTTACATAGATGATAAATTTACTTGGAGTGAGCACATAAACCAACTATTATTTAACTGTGGAGGATCATTTAATACTTCTCAAATAAAGAATCCTCCCTATTCTTAAATAATAGGCAAGTACGTAGGAATCGAGTTCTGTGGACACCCCCCGGTACTGACTTGGTTTAACATTACATGTCAAAACTTTTTTGTTGTAAAAGAACTGCGTTGCGAGACTTGAATCTTTTTACATGAAATATTTTTGATGGGATTAATATTACATCCACCAATTCTACAAATTTATAGACCGCACAATAAAACAAAAATGTATCAAAATATGCTTTCCATGAAACAACGAGAAGACTGTACGTTTTTTGCACAGACTAAAAAATATAACGAAACACTCCCATTTTCCTGGAACAAGAATCCATTTAAACCAAAAAGGCTCTTAGATCCCCATAAAATGAAAACCGGACATGTGCGAGATAGACTCGCGTGGAGAGGGTTCCGTACGTTCAAAACAATACAAAACAATTATATTTTATTGCACAGTCTTCTTATAGGTTTTCCTGTAATCTATAGATGTAGGACTATTTTCCATATTTTTTCAAAATTCTACGTCCAATAGTTTCGGAGATAATGGGGGGGAATGGTAATTTATTGCTTATTTTCTTAAATTACTTCAAAACTATTGATATAAAAATGATAACAAAAATATATTTCAGATTCTCACAGTAAGCCCTTTTATTTAATATGTCACACGATATGGTTTGCTAACTTTTTTTTTATCTTCTAGTTGACTCCCCAATAATGGCCACCATGATTAAAATTCATATATTTTCGTGGCATGTCCGTGTTTGAGTCATGAACCTTAATATATGTACCAAATTTCAACTGAATCGGACTAATGCTTTCTGAGCAAATTGGCTGTGACAGACAGACAGACACACACTCTAAAAACCCGTCTAAAGAAATTGGTTGCGTCTAACAAGATCGTGATAGTTATAATCAAGCATCTTGATTCCATACGAGCCTAACAAGACGTTAGATGCACCAACTAAGATGATATAGATTGTTTATCATAGGTCAATTAACCATGTTCTGATTTGATTTAACAAACATTGATGTATAAGGTAACTAATTAAACATGATCGAATCATACAAAGAAGAAAATTATAATAGAAACAAGGAATATATTTGTTAAAATTATCAAGATTCTGGATTGTTGTTTTAATCACTAATGAACTTGCTGTTTTAATTAATCAGCTTTCGTTGATATGTTTAATATGTTGTTTGTTTTATTTAAGTTAACGCCAACAATGAGAAAATGTCTCTTCGTTGGCTCAGATTTTTTAGAGTGCACGAGTGATCCTATAAGGGTTCCGTTTTTTCCTTTTGAGGTACGGATCCGTAATAACAATAGTCATAAAGCGCAACACGGTATTCTGATTACTCTCGTTCATTTGGCCCCATTCCGGGACCTTTGCTGTAAGTCTTGCAGATTACTTTGACGGCTTTAAGGGATTTCCGGCTTATACGAACTTGGACCTTCACTGGCTCTTAGTGAAGTTTGTTGCTTCCAAGACGTGTTGTTTCTCACGGTCTACGTATCGCGGGGTTGTTTGAGACACTTCGTATACGATACACCGTCGGGGTACTTGGAAACTAGTATAACCTTCGCAACTCGCCCCTCAGTCGGTCTGTTAATACTTAATTACATTCCTTTACGCTGTTGAGAGGTGATACTGAGCTGGAATTTACCGAGTTCACAATAAGAACTGGTTCTATGTTCAACATATATATTTTTTTTATGTCAACAATGTTATCGATATGCATTCCACATGAAACGAATTCCATTGTCATAATCAAAACATATTATCCGTGGACAGAAAGTACTCGTACAAATACTCAGACATAAGAATTAATTCAACGGCATATTTCTACCACCTATTGTAAATTTAATCCTATGTTTATGAAAGTTTGGAAATCATTAATTTAATTACTCTATATAAATGTACAGTATTGGATATACAACGTGCGACATACAACGCTATAAAACCAATTTACATATAGCAAACAACTATAAGCCTGAATACACATTTATAAGTAAGCCAAAGACGGTAATAACTAACTCGTATCACTACACGAGTAAACAAACACTAGTCTCCCCTATTCACTACGCCCCATAACTTCCTTCCCATTACGCATACAAATTGAGTGTGTCAGTTCTTTTGCTTTCACTCGACTGTTTGCAGCGTCTTCTAATTACGCGACCTCTTCAGCCGAGCGCCCTCGCCGACGGCCTGGGACCCTTGTGTCTATACTGCTAACTATAGTAACTGTGTTTGTACAAGGTTCGCTTACTGCTGAAAAGATAGTTGAATTTTAAAGGGAAAATAGATGTTTTTATAGCTGTGAGCATAAACGTAGAAGAAAATGGTGCGTAAATAGTTACGCTGGCGCTAATCTATGTAGTAACAAAGTATTCGTAAAAGATAAGCATACTGCTGAATACACCTTAAAATTTTTAGAGAAATATGAGAAATGGGTAACACTCATTTCAAAAGAGCTGACGTTAGTGTATGTGAAATAAATGTCAGTATTTACTCATAGCTTCATAGAGAATCGTGCAAAGTCACGAAGTATAACGCAAAGCAAAAAGAAACGGACAATTAAAAAGCGCTCATACAAAAAAATACGCTGACACTGATATGAACACTCAGCGTTATGCTAATGCATGTCGAGAACGAGATACAGATTCTCAGCGCTCAGAATATAAAAAAATATTCTGAGCGCTGTATTAACTAATAAAGTGAATATAGATATTTCGCACATAGATTTTAACGCAGTTTTTGCTTTAATTGTCAGTGATTATGAGAAACTGCTTAACCTGATTAAGCTGTTTTACAAAACGGAGCTGTTTTGTAAAACAACTGGTGATTGCTAATAATAAAATAACTGATTCATATGTACGTCGTTAGTTAACTTACTTTAATCTATTTTAGATTATTATGAGTATTACTAAACAAAGAAATACTTACTGATTATTCTCTTTGGCATCATTAATTGATGGTAGATCGCCGTAAATTTTAAAAGTTATTGTCTAGCCATTAACTCAACCATCACCTATTCGCAGCTGCTTCATATTTATGTGTACACTCCCTTTATTCAGGCTCTAAATTACAAAATAATGTCCAAATATTGGCAAAATATAAGCTTTCGGTAGCACATGGATTTGGCAAATCGACTGCGAGCGGAGCGAACCCCATTAGCCGAGCCCTTTAATGATTCATAATGTGGCACTGTCCGAACCACGTTTTGTGCGAATAAAATATTAAACACATTTATTTATTTTTTCCGCATTATTTTTTTTACTCCAATCAACGAAGTAATAAGTATTTATTTTGAAAAAGCATATTGCAGATATTTACCATCTTAAGAATTTTGACGAAGCCTGCGTTGCAGAAATAGGTACTCGTACGGTTTACATTGGTAAGGTGTTTTAACGTAAATAAAGATCATCAACTAAGAGAAGTCGAAATTTCACCGCAAAAATTTTAATCTTTTAGAGCGTTGAAATCCGCAGTAAATAATTTTATCTGAAAGGCGCACGTACATTAAATAATTTGTTTTTACAGCGGATTATTTTAAGGTTAACATGAAATCTTTTTCTTTAAAATATTAACGTATTTTCAGTTTCTCTTATTTCCAATATACGTTGTTGGCAAAAGTTAAAATGTTTGGGACTCTAAATAAATTACTTGGGTGTATTTTCAAAAACGTAATTTCGCTGTCATGACATATTGGCGAATACTGAGAAGATTCTGCCTTATTAGAATTGGACTCTTGGTTACAATGTAGGATCAGTCAAGTTCTAACAAGTAACCAACGAATGCCAGTCTAGTGAGGAGGAATCTTTTAAATATTGGTAGCCAGAGAAATTACGCCAGCGAAAATACACCCACTTACAACCCTGAAGCAAAAAACGAGCTGAATAGAAAATCAGCAACCTTCCTTTTGCAGTTTATACTCGTATAGGTACTATAAAGCGACCCTTAAAAAAGTAAAAAAACAGTCTCATTTTTAGACTAGGCTCGTTAAAAATTAACACGTCGCTCAGTAGAATGAAGGCTTAATTAGAAGAATTAGAAGTAACAAACATTAGTAGCTTGGAGGTGAATTTCGTCAAAATAATCCCTTTTTAATCCGACGCTTAAGGCGTCGGCTGATTATTTATTCAGGGGACCGGGTAGCGTTGCTTCTGAAGCGGTAAGTCCATAGCTTCCCATAGACGTACAGCTAAACAATCATGGTTAGTATCTTGACTAAGAAAACGGCGCTAGCACATAAACTAAAGTAGGATTACAATACAAATAATACATTACAATACACTTTATTGCACACCATTTAATTCGCCTGTTGACTCGATTTTTTTTCTGTCGTAAATTGATTCTGCTATTTGTGAGGAACAAATATCTATGTGACACCTAATACATTTGTATAAGTACAACAGCCACAAATTGTAATCAAAAGTAGCAGATTGCACTGAGCATTGAAAACGCTCTATACAAAACGGCAGGAACTTATGACGTCATCTGCTCCATCGCTGTAGTAATTCTGTATGAAAAAAATAGCATTCTGCCATTTTGAGCACGAAAAAGTGCGTTTTAGCACATAGTTGTCTTAAATTTATTTTTTCAGTGTTATTTAAGCATTCCGAAATTGACTTTAATTTTTCTTTAAGACGATAAAAAAAGTATCGTTTTTTTTTTTAAATTGTGGTCTCATAACTTTATATTTTTTATACATTTTTTGTTTATTTCTTTTGTGTTATGATACTTATGATAATTTAGTATTTTCCAATCCATGTGACTATATTATGTTGTAAAAATCAACATCCGAATTGCAGAAATTCTTAAATTAACAAGATAAATACATACTAATCACAAATGGTAGACTTCTTCTTGGTCGGTATCTTCAATTCTAAAGGTCGTATCCTTGAAAGTTTCTCGTGGCTTCATGCACCAGCTTTCTCCATCTAGCTCGGTTCTCGGCTGTCCTTAGGGAAATAGGGAAACCAGTGATCGTCGTTACTTGGTCACATCAACTGCTGGGAGACCGGCCGCAGGGTCTCTTCCCCTCCACCTTGCCTTGAAGCCACCTTTGTTTATTTTAACGAACTTCATACTCAGTGACACTCGCACCATCAAGACGAATCTAATGATGTATCATTTATCAAAATCGGATGTGCCGTTGAGTAGTTACGAGCGGACACAGGAACGGACATACATACTTACATACAGGTCAAACACATAACCCTCCTTTGGGCTTCGCCGCAGTCGGGTAAAAAAGTAGGAATAAGGAGACTCACTGTATGAAACCTCGAATCGGGACATTCCAACTCTATACTCAGCAGGTATTCCCAACTGAATTCCAAATTTGATTGAAAACTATACAAATTTTAATCCAATTCTAGGATTGAGAGAGATACGAATAGCTTTATCGGAGATAACAACTTCAATCCCATTTTAGTCGAAGCTCGCTTGCATGAGTGCGGGAAGGGATCGAAATACTGGTTATTATACGTTTATTGCGTTGCAACTGTTTCCTCTGGAGGTAATAGAATATTGTTTACCTATTTATACGCCAAAAGCAAATAAAATATAAACAATAGTCAACAACGAGTCTTCGCTAAAAAGCGATCTCTGTAACTAACCATACGGTAGCGCAGTTGGCGCAAAGTAGCCTTAAAAAATAACTTTAATCTTACAAAAAAATATAAACAAAATATTATGAAAATATAACACGTAACCATACATATTAGAAAAAAAAATACAAATAAATATTCCTCTTGTTGTCTCAGTACTCTTTCTCTTCCCGTTACATTCTTGAATTTATTAAAATAATAAAAACTTTGACATAAATCACACCACACATTACACAGAAATAACTTCTATTATGAAAGTGGTTTCGCGTGCCTGAAATCAGACGACAAACTATTATAAACATGTTATAAGTATCCTTTGGAATCCAGCTAACGTCTAACTTAGTATAATTAGATTTTTAATTTAGGAACGCTCACAGACATTTCTCGAGCGCGGAATTGGAGCAGTTACCTCGGTAATGGTATGCGCTTTTAATTGGCTTAATTATTATTTCTGCATAATGTACGTTTCAATTGTTTTCAAGCGAATTGCTTTCGATTAAAGCAGAATACCCAAATTTGTATGGAAGCAGTGTGTGGTGTGTAAGCAAATATTACTGTATTGTATTGTATAGAAATTACTGATTATTATGAAATAATGTTATAATTTTAATTCATATTGCCTTTACTGTTTGACTGTGCTATATAATATAATTTAATTTGTTGCATTATTTATAATTTAACCTTGTTAGCTATAATTTGCATGTCACCCTGTGACAAAGCATGCGATGTCTATATTTAGGTACTGAAATGGCTATACATGTGCCAAGCAGTGTAGGTACTGTTTTAATTTAAAAAAATCAAATACTTAGTTAGGCTTAATAATTTTAATGACGGAATTCTGATAGCGAACGTTAAAGATACAACAAAATTGAGAACCTCCTCATTTCTGTGAACATTGTTAATAACTTAGGTATCGAGGACGAACAGACTATAAAATCCACAAATGGAGTTAATTATAGCGATCTTATCACTATAAAGGAATCTTATTCGAAGAACTTTTGGTCACTACTGACCGCAATCTTTCACGCTTAAGCTAATTCAACCTAGATTATTTTCTAAACTTGAGATTTTTTCGCATGCTTTCTAGCTAACGTATCATAAACAAATATTAGGTAATATAATAATTTAAAACCAGTTCGTTAGAAACCATATTAATCACGTCCGCAAAAACACCACAGCGATGATTCGAAAGAAGGCATTACAATGGCTACCCTTTCTTTGTGAAAACGCATCAATTTGGCTGGAGGTGGAAACAATGGGAAGGCCACGGGCAGGAGACGAGATGATTGACGAGCGCGGGGGGGTCACGAACGGGGGGGGGGGGGGGGGCAGTCTGGTACAGCAACCCTTAACCTATATCACTATGTAAGTAAAGAATGCTTGTTTCTGAGATCCCCAAATTGAGATTTTATTTCAGACTAGCTTATGCCCGCAACTTCGTCTGCGGTGAAAATTATAATTAGGCAATTAATCTTAATAGGCAATAAATAGTCTCTGATATTTGTTCATAAATTTTGGGCCAAAAACTGCACAATGCACATTTACCGCGAAAATTAATTCTTTAGTCCATTTAAGGATTATTTCCAAAAAATTAAATGCACTTAATTAACCACTTGTTACTAACACAAAAAAACAATCTACTAATTGCTATATGTTACGCATGGAGTTAGAAACCTTTTACTTTAAAAATTGTACAGTCTCTAAACAAAATTTCAACCCCTACCTATTCAACCGGTTTTTGAGATAAATTTTAATGAACGATAAAATCATTTGAGTTCTATTCAGTTTAATCAGTATTAGATAGGTACCCTACTTTAAAAATCATTTGGTCCCTTTATAAAGTTTTAGCCCCCATTTGACCCTTTTTGGAGATGAATTTCAAAAAACGGTTTAACTTTTTTTCTGTGCCCTTATTGAAGGATCTATGTACTAAGTATCAGATTTCCTACTTCAAAGATCCTTTGGACCCTATACAGAGTTTTGAACCCCCATTTAAACCCCTTTGGGGATAAATTTCAAAAAACTGCATTCACTTTTCTTTTCTCTTTTGGATGAGTTCAAGATCTACTACAAAAATCGTTTAGTCCTTTTACAAAGTTTCAACCCCTGTTTGATCCCTTTTTAGGCATGAAAAAACGGTAAAACCACATTTCTTTGTTCTTATTAGGGAGTCTATGTACGGTGTCTCAGATCGCAAACTTCAAAAATCTTTTGGTCCGTATACAAAGTTTCAACCCCTATTTAAACCCCTTTGGGGATGAATTTCAAAAAACAGCAATCACTTTTCTTTACTCTTATGGATGAGTCTATGTAAGAAGTTTAAGATCTACTACAAATACCGTTTGGTCACCATACAAAGTTTCGACCCCCCTTTGACCCCTTCTTAGGGATGAATTAAAAAAAACTAAAAATCACTTTTTTACAGTTATTAAGGAGTCTATGTACGATGTCTTAGAGCTCCAACTTCAAAAATCGTTTGGACCCTATACAAAGTTTCTACCCCCGTTTAAACCCCTTTGGGGATGAAGTTCAACAAACAGCAATTACTTTTCTGTACTTTTATGGATGAGTCGCTGTACGAAGTTCAAGATCTACTACAAAAATCGTTTGATCCCCATACAAAGTTTCAACTCCCTTTTGACCCCTTTTTAGGGATGAATTTCGAAAAACGGTAAAACCACTTTACTTTATTCTTACTGAGGAGTCTATGTACGATGTCTCAGAGCTCCAACCTCAAAAATCGTTTGGTCCCTGTACAAAGATTCAACCCCCATTTAACCCCTTTTGGGCATGAATTTCTAAGAACTGTGAAATGACTTTCCTGTACTGTATTGAGGGGTCTATGTGTGAAGTCTCAGATCTCCAACTTCAAAAATGGTTTGGACCCTATACAAAGTTTCAACCCCCATATTAACCCCTTTGGGGATGAATTCCAAAAAACAGCAATCACTTTCCTTTACTCTTATGGATGGATGAGTCTATGTACTAAGTTCAAGATCTACTACAAAAATCGTTTGGTCCTTTACAAAATTTCAACCCCCGTTTGACCCCTTTTTAGGGGTCAATTTTGAAAAACGGAAAACTACTTTTTTTACTCTTATTGAGGAGTCCATGTACGATGTCTTAGAGCTCCAACTTCAAAAATTTTTTGGACCCTGTACAAAGTTTCAACCCCCATTTAAATCCATTTGGGGATGAAGTTCAAAAAAAAGCAATCACTTTTCTTTACTCTTATGGATAAGTCTATGTACGAAGTTCAAGATCTACTACAAAAATCGTTTGGTCTCCATACAAAGTTTCAACCCCCGTTTGACCCCTTTTTAGGGGTCAATTTTGAAAAACGGAAAACTACTTTTTTTACTCTTATTAAGGAGTCCATGTACGATGTCTTAGAGCTCCAACTTCAAAAATCATTTGGTCCCTGTACAAAGATTCAACCCCCATTTAAGCCCTTTTGGGGGTGAATTTCGAAAAACCGTGGAATTACTTTCCTGTACTCATATTACGGAGACTATGTACGATGTCTCAGAGCTCCAGCTTCAAAAATCGTTTCAACCCCCATTTAACCCCCGTTGGGGATGAATTTTGAAAAACGGTAAAACAACTTTCTTCGACCTTTATTGAAGAGTCTATATACGAAGTCTCAGATCTGTCACTTAAAAATAATTTGGTCCCTATACAATATTTCAACCCCCGTTTTACCCCTTTTAAGGATGAATTTCGGAAAAAGGGTGAAATAACATTTTGCAACTTATATTGATGAGTCTATTTTCTAAGTCTCAGATCTCCTACTTTAAAAACGTGTGGTCTCCATTTAAACTTTTAACCCCAGTTTTACCCCTTTTAGGGATGAATTTCAAAAAGGGTGAAATTACTTTTCTCTACTCATATTGAAGGATCTATGTGCGAACTCTCAGATCTCTATCTTCAAAAATCGTTTGGTGCCTATACAAAGTTTCAACCCCCATTTAACCCCTTTTGGGGATGAATTTCGAAAAACCGTGAAATTACTTTCCTGTTCTCATATTGAAGGGTCTATGTTCGAAGTCTCAGATCTCCTACTTTAAAAATCGTGTGGTCCCCATATAAACTTTCAACCCCCATTTAACCCCCTTTGGGGATGAATTTCGAAAAATCCCTTCTTATCCCTTACTTACGTTATACAACCACCCTACTGTGAAAATTTCAAGTTCCTAGCTTTAGTAGTTTCGGCTGTGCGTTGATGAGCCAGTAAGTCAGTCAGTCAGTCAGTCAGTCAGTCAGTCAGTCAGTCAGGACATCTTCTTTTATATATATAGATAAAGGAATCATGTCCAAAACTAAATTAAGAATTTAAAATTTTAGCTCTGGATTGCGTAATTTGATTTATGAGTCAGTTTCAGAGGATTTCGACCGCGGTGGGTTTTTATTTTCACTCGTGTTCCAGCAAATACCGGGTAGAATGAAAGGAGGGACTTTTGTATGTCATATATTTGATGTAGAATCGACCTGCCATCGTTAAATGCTTGTAATAATGAAGAAAAACAAAACTGTCAATATAATATTTTTTAATATTTGTTCAACCCTAATTTGCATCAGTTTTGCCGCCGCTACCGCAGACGCGCGATCGTGCGTCTGTGTAAATACGTGTCGCGCGCTCCTAAACGGCCGAAGTTGGACTACTTGTTTGTCTTTATACTTTGGCTATGTTCCGCAATGATGATGATGTGATGATTATTAAGGCGCGGTAGGACCTGGCTCGCATTTCACATACAAACTAGGGTCGGGCGGAATGCAGATTATTGCAGATTATCTTCGATTTCTAACATAAAAGTATACGTTATCAACCCAAACATGAGAGGATGCCCTGCATGACTGTGAAATCATGATTGTCAGGTATTAATTTTGTCAGAAAAGGTAACTGGTGATGAACAAAATGAAAAAAAATGAAAAAAATACTTTATTTTATAGTGTTTTCGCGCTACTTTTCTATCGAGCGAAGTGTTCGCTATCGTGTTCTAAATGAGAGGAAGCCCTAGATACAGTTCTGAATATTATTATATATGTTTTACAGTGACCTAAGAGTCAAATAAGTGCTCTAAAAATGATTTGGAAACTAGGCTTCCGTGCCCGATTCTGGTCTCACCTCGCCTTAAAGGGATTTTGCCTTACGGCCATAAAATATGACCTTAGTGGCCACTATGGTCGTATTTTTATTTAGAAACAGTAATCTCACAGCTTTTTGACAGTTACCATTATCTGCGGGCGTATTTCGGATGCGATGCCAAGTCGAGCAAAACAAAGGCACAGCCCTACCATCCTTTTATCGAAGCCATAGCCATTTTCGACCTCCTGTAATTTTGTGCTAGCTAAAGCTAGAACCCTGAATTTTCAGAGATATATAGGGCCCAATAAGACTTAAGTGTATTCTCAATAACATTATATTTGAACTGGTACTTTAAGGCGCGGTAGGACCTGGCTCGCATTTCCCATACAAACTAGGGTCGGGCGCAATGCAGATTATTGCAGATTATCTTCGATTTCTAACATAAAAGTATACGTTATCAACCCAAACATGAGAGGATGCCCTGCATGACTGTGAAATCATGATTGTCAGGTATTAATTTTGTCAGAAAAGGTAACTGGTGATGAACAAAATGAAAAAAAATGAAAAAAATACTTTATTTTATAGTGTTTTCGCGCTACTTTTCTATCGAGCGAAGTGTTCGCTATCGTGTTCTAAGTGAGAGGAAGCCCTAGATACAGTTCTGAATATTATTATATATGTTTTACAGTGACCTAAGAGTCAAATAAGTGCTCTAAAAATGATTTAGAAACTAGGCTTCCGTGCCCGATTCTGGTCTCACCTCGCCTTAAGAACTATTGCACGTCAAAGTTCCTTAGTTTTGTCACTGACTCACTGACTGACTTAGAATTATGATGATCATCATAATTCTAAGGTACTTCTAGCAGACCCACGAGCTCCAAATTTTAAACATAGTTTTTAGCCTATCAAGTCCTAATCCTATACAAATACATGCGATTACAAAGTTAGCTTTGCAGTTCAAATCAGTTTTTTTTTTTTATTTAATAAATAAAGGACTTAGCTTTATTTTTTTAGGTTTAGTGCAATACGATTGTTATAATTATCAATATTATGGCTTAATAAAGTATTTCCCCAAGGACTTACAAAAATAAATGAGATCCCATCCAAAATATTACATGTAAAAAGATGCAAGTCTCGCAACGCAGTTTTTTTACAACAAAAAAGTTTTGATATGTAATGTTAAACCCAGTCAGTACCGGGGGGGTGTCCACAGAACTCGATTCCCACCGACTTGCCTATTATTTAACCGTGGAGGAATATTTAATACTTCACAAATAAAGAATCCACCCTCCACGGGTAAATAATAGGCAAGTCGGTGGGCATCTTTTTACATGTAATATTTTTTTATGGGATTATATTTTCATCAATAGATGTTACCTTTTTTAGGGTTTACTTATACGTAATTGTAATTCATACTTTTATCAAGTCATGTCTAAGTAACGAAATTAATATTGCGGTGAATGTCAAAGTGCTCTTCGATTAAATTAAAGTATCTAATAAGAAATACGACATCAGTGGTAAAGGTCAAATAAATATCAAAGGCATCCTTACAAATCAAGGTAGTTCCAAATTGGGTTCCAGTCGACCAATAGTTAATTCAAGGTTAGGCAATAATTTAGTGCTCATAACTAGCTAGGGATCAAACCTAGGATATTTAGCTTATAGGGTCGCTACCAAGTACGCCGTCACCGTCGTAGCCATTGACGTAAATAAAGGACAGGGCTAACGAGCGCGCAGACGGGATTTGTTAGATGAGGTTCCCAAACGCTGGTTTTCCTTGCTGAAATTTTTCTTTTCGCATTTTTTCCTGAAAGCGATTATTACCATTTACTTTTTTCCTCTGCAGCTTATTTTCACAGTCGGTTTGTTTCCGTTAATCATATTTTTCCGCCTCAATTTTAACCTGCAGTTAATTTCTACATTCGTTTTTTTCTTTGTTGTGTTTTTTCTGTGTCTCCTTTTTTCCCGCAGCCAGTTTTTATACACAATGTACTATTGCCAAGTATGATTACTGATATGTAAATGCAAATGTAAAAAGATGAAAATAACTTTCAGCTCTACATATTCTATTAGGCTGCGGCTTCACTATGGCAGAGACGAGCGGAGCGGAGAAGTGTCGTATAGCGATCGACCAATCACATTAGTTTTCGCTGTTTCCATTGAAGCGAAGTGGAGACGAGATGTGGATTTCAACTGATGTGATTGGTCGATTCCTACTTGTCTCCTCTCCGCTCCGCTCGTCTCCGCCTCAGTAGAGCCACAGACTTAGGGTTCCGGAGCCAAAATTACTAAATAATTTTACACCCAGAAGAATTAATATTTGCTCTAGGGAATTATAGCGAGCAAAAAAATATACAAGTAAGTAACAAAACGAAAGAGAAGAAACGCATTTGTACACCAATGCGAGCATGTTAATAATTGCTTTAGGGAAATATTGCGAGCAAAAAATATGCTACTAAGTAATAAACCGAATGTGAACAAATGCGATTAAAAAAACTCGCTACTAAGAAATAGTAAGACAGGGAAATTAGAGAAATGGAAAATTATGAGATTAGGAATAATCGCGAAAAGAAAATTTTCCGCAAGGAAAACAAGCGTTTGGGAACCTCATCTAACAAATCGCAGACGGTTCCAACGCGTTGGTCCTAAAAATCAGTTTTAGGACCAACGCGGCAGTGGGACGCGCTGCGCACAGCGCAGCCGGACGTTATAAAAATGCCTAATTGCGTGGTAAAAGGCTCCATTTACTGTTTCGCGGAATATAGACCCGCGTGGATTTTCGTCCGCGACATTTGTATACATTCAGTTTGGCATACAAATGTCGCGGCCGAAAATCGACCCACCCGAACTGTTCGGATGGGCCTAACCTTACTTTTGAAATCATTGGTCGTAGCACACCGTCTAACTTAAAGTAATATCTATAAAAATACTACTGACCTATTCCTTTATTGCGCATCAGTAATTATATATTTGGTAGCTCACTCACTGATCGGTTAATTGTACATATCCAACTAGTATTTTTCTACATTTATGTCATGTAATGAGAAAATTTAAAGCACAAAAACGCGTAAATACATCGCTTTATCGGGAGAATTCATCACGCGATCTCTCAATTACTGGCATTTACATATAGTACATATCAATATTGAAGTTTGCAAATTTTTTACCAATCCGGCTTGTTACGTGTTCGTTCAGTCTGAATGATTTGCAGTTTATTTGCAGTTTCCTTGTTTGTATTTGCTTTCCGTTCATAAACATTTCGAAGTTGCTGCATTCCCGCTGTATCATATTCGTATTAACATAAACAAGAAATGGCGATTCGTTTGTTTTCACGCAATAAACCATTATTGTTTTTGTTGCTGTGAAAACATACAAATATTGTGTTTTAATTTAGAAAGTATACGAGTAATATTTTCCACTAATGTCTTGTATATTGTTTGCCTATCTGTGTTTTACCTTTGGCCATCTTTTTGTATTTTTTTCCAACTCCTATCGCACGTTACTGTCGAATCCCGGCGAGGCTTGAATTGTGGACCTTCGGTATTTTTTGCGAAGTTAAGGGTTAAGTAATAAACATGAAAATGATTGAAAGAGATCCCTTACAGGGATAACATCGCTTTTGTACAAAATCAATTTTTGTATTATTTCTGTATGATTTTATGTGCAATGAAGTATTTGTATACAAAGATACCCACATACATAGTAACCGATTTTCAAATTAAGGTAAAAAAGATGCAGGACTATGCGTATGATACCCATGAATTTTATTTACATTTTTCTATTGTTCAGTTTTTGAGATACATAGTTATGGGTATTAGGTACCATATGCAGACGGACACGCTAGGGTTATCTTCTATAAGGAGTTTTGGTTTTTCTCCTACAATGTAGAAACTAGGTACTATCCTAAAAACAAAACATGAACAGATAATCCGTACTCAGTGCAAAAAACTCTGTATACTCGTCTATCTAGTTACAATCTGATAGGAAGACTTTTTTCCAAATAAATTCGAATACACACGCTACGACGCGTGTTCAATCAACTGGTCATATTGAGAATTATACTTCCACCCACGTCGTTCTAAAAGCCAGAGACGGATACAGTCTTTGCCACCCTATGCCGTGTAGAACCAGCCGACTTATAGGAAATTTGTTCTTAACATGCGTGACGAAACACACGACTTGATTTACTATGGGATCCTTACGTGACTCCTATATTTGTCGCGCCCAGCTAAGCTTCCCGTTTGAGTCTTTTTGGTCTAGGTCAGTACGGCCCGCGGGCAATCTCCGGCCCTGGTCTAGATTTAAGAAACTAATCGCTAAGCCTAACTCAAGATTAGCTCACCCATCACATCCGCAAGCAACCGCTTCAGCTAATGTCGCTAATCCATACTAAAATCACTCAGCGATATACATTGGTTTCGGACAAATCTGCTTGCAGGACTGCTTTCCATAATGAGTTAGAACTTCTGGTTACAGCTGAAACTCCAATTTAAGTAATAGTTTAAAAACCTAATAACGTTCCACATTACCCAAAGCATTTTTTTTTCACGGATCTCGTAGAATTTACCTTAAATCGTTGCTTCCCTCCAGGTCCCATGAAATTTTTCCAGCCTGTATATCTGGGGGCATCCATAAAGTACGTAAGTTGGTCACATTTCAATCCCTAGCGTGACGTCAAAAATTTTGAAAAATCGCAACTAGACGTTATAAAATTAAAACAGCAGTTCATTATATTCGCATATTCGATTTAAATTATTTTTTAATATAATCAACATCAACGCGCGTGACACTAGCAGAGCGAGTATTTCTAAACCTAATACAAATTTGGCATTTTAACACTTCGAAGTAATAGATTTTGAAGTGTGACGTCACGAAACTTAGGACCCCCTCCCACCCTTGTCACACTATAGGGAACGTGCACGACGAAGGTGCTGCCAACTGGTGCCGCCAATCTAAATCATATACCCTCTCATGCTGGGACCACATTGACGAAAACGCCGTTAATAACGTTAATTTATCGCGTTGAAGGACGATTAACGTCAGTGTAGCTACGACTTACTATATTTGACATTGACACTTACATATTATCATTGACATTGACAGCTTAATTAGACAGGGGCTATAGTTTCCTTTATTGTCCGCCCGTGTCTCTTTTGTTTTTGTCCTTTAGTGCTGCCACGTTCGTGCACGTTCCCTATATCACACTTCGTCGACCCCCTCCCTCCCCCTTAACGTGTGACGTACTTACTTTATGGATGACCGCTAAACGTAGATTTTGCAACGGCAAATTCGCGTGTCTAGTTAATGAACGCGTCAGTTAATATGATAATGTTAGTTATTAGCTTCTCAAAGAAAACAGACACGACAGTTTTTGTAATTACATTACAATGTTATTAATGGAGCTTTGTCGCTTAGTGAATAAGTTTTTGAGAACTGGCAGCATTGCCGACACTAAGTTACAACGCAAAGCTAAAGGAGATTGCCGACGCGTCTATGGGGCCTCGTACCAAATCAAAAGTCATTGTGTCAACACGAAACCGACTGTATCTTAAAGAACAAGAAACTGCCTTTCCTAATCACTAAATCCCATTAAAATCGTATTCGGGGATCCATAGGAAATTGAGATTGATTTCCAGATTTCGAAGTGAGTTTTTGCGTAGCAAATCGTCAAAGTATTTGTCAACCGGCCAAATACAAAATCACCTAATAACTTTAATTCCTGACGTTGACGAGACTTCACTTCACTTAGTCGTATTCGTATGACATGCCATTTCGGATACCTGTTTTAGGTTTTTTATTGTGCCTATTCAGATTGTTAAAATATTATTATAAAAAAAGTTATTTGAAACTATTTTGATACATCGTGAGATAAAAAATATTATAACATTACATTTACGCTCAATGTCTCGTATAGTGAAGTATCAGCGAAATATTACTAGTTATTTGTACCAAATAAAGAATTTAAAATGATTTACGACCTTCGACACAAAATTGTGAAAAGACGTGTCTTATAAAGTACCTTATATTTAAACTTAGAATAAGACAGAATGTCAAGCTGTCAATTTTCGTGCTAAGATCAAGAAAACTACATACATAATTAATTGTATTAAGACGTATCTATGACGTTAGCTTTGTCTTTTACACTCATGTGAGAAGTAGTCTTAAGAAAGAACGAGACAAACATGTTACTTTCCTGGGTATAGGACAGCTGGATGCAGTTCGTATAAGAAAGAACCGCGGAGTTTTATGGAATTAAATTTTTTGTATACATTTGTGTAGACGGTGGTGCCACTGTCATAGGCCTTTTAGATTTTGACCGATTTTGTTTGTCAAATACAGTTTTAAGGAAATCATACATTTTTCATGGTGGCGGCGGAAATCGTACAACACGTTCTTTTTTAATTGATCTCAGATTTCCCATTTTAAATTCAGTAATAAAAAAATCCCTCTGGTTAAAAAAATAAAACTAAGTTTTTGGTATCGTTTTGGTTGTGACACAATTTAATGACGATATTGGTACCAAAACTCGGCAATCTCCTTTACCAGACACTGTTGGGTGGGCTAGATGTTTTACAGCGTTACGGGCTGGTAGATAAAAAATAGTACATTACACAACTAGGGTGGTAAAACAAAGAGAGGCTGAGATCGCAGATGTTTGCGGCTCGAGTTTTCTGGCCAGATGTGGCATAATAGTTATTTTCATTCATCAGAACATATTGTTGATTGTAATAAGGTCGTTTTCGGGATCTTGCAGCTTGCGGAATTAAAGATACGTGTTTCTAGTTTGACGATTTATTCTGGACTGGTAGTTCGGTAAATTGTTATTGAATACATCATGCATGTGTGCGTAAGAGAACACATTAGTAAAAGACATGCAAAACGGCTTTGACATACCGCCCACCAAAAGGATATTAAGTATCCTTTTTAAATTGAAAAAAAAATACATGATTGTGTTACAATTATATCTCATCAACATTAATCATTATTTATAAAATATGTATTCTTAGCCAGATTTGCTGTGAAACAAAATTGGAAAGAAATCTAGATAAATTCATTATACAGTATGCATTTTTCACCTGTACAACAAACAATTACTTATACAACATATATAAGTAGCTGTTGAGATTTTAAACAAATTTAATTACATTACATAGACTAATCAGAATTTGAATCAATGGGAAAATAACAAAGTTTGCTGATAGAACGTTTCACAATATTGTCTCCACTTTTAACACTGTACACTCGCGTCAAGCCATCTGCGCCAGGATGTTTCTCCAGGATGCGGCCCATCAACCATTTCCCAGGTGGCAAATTTTCATTTTTTATTAGTACTATTTGGCCAACATCAAATTCAGGTTCTTTCTTTGTCCATTTAGTTCTTTGCTGGAGTCTGGATAGATATTCTTGTTGCCATCTGTGCCAAAAATCGTTTAACATTTTTTGCAAGTGTTGCCAACGTGATAAATTGCTTATCTTAGCATCTACTAAGCTCGGGGATGGTACGGTTATTGGAGCTTCTCCTATTAGAAAATGTCCCGGAGTAAGTGGTTCAATATTTTCATCATCGTCGATAGGGCTATACGGCCGAGAGTTTAGGCATGCCTCGATTTGGCAAAGTAGAGTTGACATTTCCTCGAACGTGAGATTTGAATCTAGGATGCGCTTCAGGTGGTATTTTACAGATTTAACCCCACTTTCCCACAGGCCTCCAAAGTTGGGACTATAAACTGGAACATAATGCCATTGAGTTCCATCTTCCGCAAGTTTGGTGGCTATTTCTTCATCAAAATCCAATTTAGCCTCGTTAAAAGCGTCTGCCAAAGCCTTGTTCGCGCCAATGAAGTTTCTCCCCTGGTCACTCCATAGATGTGCACACTTTCCTCGCCGAGAGACAAATCGCCGGAAGGCCCCAATAAAAGCTTCTGATGTCAAGTCTCCAACCAGTTCCAAGTGTATAGCTTTTGTCACCATACACACGAATATAGCTATGTACGATTTCGTTGCTCTGACTCCTCTGCCTTTTGACATCAGTGTTTGATATGGCCCCGCGAAATCGACGCCGCTGTTCAGGAAGGCTCTTGCTGGCGTAACTCTTTGCTTAGGCAGGTCTCCCATTAACTGCTTCTTAACAGTAGCACTATGTCTTGCACATATCAGACATTTGTGGATGTATGATCTGACGCTTCTTTTCAATCTTAGGATCCAGTATTTGTTCCTGATATAGCATAACATTAACTGTTGTCCTCCATGAAGAGTCTTCTGATGTGCGTCAGCCACAAGTAAAAAGGTAAGTCGATTTTTGTTATCAAGAATGATTGGGTTCTTACTCTCTTCACTCAGATTTGCATGTTTAAGTCGACCGCCCACCCTGAGTATATTTTCATCATCAAGGTAAGGATTTAATGTTTTCAACTTACTATCATGTTTTACTTGTTTGTTTCTCTGTAGCCTGTCAATATCTTCATTAAATGTCTGTCTTTGAATTAACTTTATGCAAATCTTTAGTGAACTATCTAACTCTTCTGTAGTTAGTGTGGTATTTGTCGTGATCTTCTTGTAGTTCAAAAATCGTTTGCAATATGTAATTGTCTTCATGAGTTCCATAAGATTGTCAAAGTCTTCAAACTGATCTATGATTGTGGGAGTGTCCTCTTCTTGTACTTTCAGATTAGTTTGAATGTTGCGTTTCATTTCTAAGTCGGTAGTGACATCTGGCTTATGAAATGGAATGTCTTGAGTTATAAGCCATTCTGGTCCGGTCCACCATAGATCATGTGAAATAAGTTCTGGTATTGACGTGCCTCGTGAAACAACATCAGCTGGATTTGAATGTGATTTCACATGAAACCATTTATCTCCAATGTCATCTAGAATGGTGACGACGCGATTTCTAACGAAGGTTTGCCAACGGTTTGGATCTCCTTTTAACCATGACAGAACTATTGTTGAGTCAGTCCATGCATATATTTGGCATTCTGGAATCCTCATAGCTTCTCTTATTTGTTTCAGCAATTTTGCCAGCAGTGCAGCCCCACACAGCTCTAACCGTGGCAATGATAATGGCTTGACTGGAGCTACACGAGCTTTAGCCGCTATGATACTTGTCTTGATTTCACCTTCAGATTCTACTCTTAAGTATGCCACGGCTCCATAACCGTTTGTGGATGCGTCACAAAATCCATGTACTGTTGCTTTGTTTAGATTTAGTTTAGTTGTATGTAACCATCTTGGTATTTTAATGTTTTTTAAGTGTTTGAAATTATCTCTTATGTTTAACCATTCTTCTTTGATTTCAGGTTCTACTTCTTCATCCCAACTGGATCTGCGTAACCAAAG
The DNA here is from genome assembly GCA_947034925.1 of Eudemis profundana. NCBI lineage: Eukaryota > Metazoa > Arthropoda > Insecta > Lepidoptera > Tortricidae > Eudemis > Eudemis profundana. Next base: position 11,961,131 of record OX344811.1, read on the forward strand.
CTTCTGGATTAACATCTTCGCCTGGATGATACTCGGTGCCAGCCATCCTAAAGGATCAAATAGCCTTTGAGTTTCAGCCAGTATGCTGCGTTTTGTGATGGCAGCTGGTGCTTGCGGCAGCTCGAATTGGTACTGAAAGTTGTCTTCGCCCATGTTCCAAGATATACCCAGTGCACGTACGGTTCCATCAAGCTTAATGGCCATCTTCACTTTACTGTTTCTCTCCTCGCTTGTAAATTGTTTCAAAAATTCGGAGTTGTTTGAAGACCATTTTTGTATCTGGAAACCGCCCTTGTTAAGAATCTCAGCAATGGTTTTCGCAACGTCTACAGCTTCTTCTACTGAGTCTTGGCCTGACATAAGATCATCCATGTAGAAATCTTCTTTAATTGTTTTGGATGCTACAGGATGATGTGCTCCTTCATCTTCTGCGACTTGTTGTAATGTTTTTACAGCTAAGTAGGGTGCCGATGCTGTACCGAATGTGACACGAAGAAGACGGTATTCTTTAATAGGGTCTCCAGGAGCTGTACGCCAAAGAATGCGTTGTAGATCTGAATCCTCTTTAGTAACTAAGATTTGGCGATACATTTTTTCTATGTCTGCAGCAAAGCATATGCGGTTCATGCGCCATCTCATGATTATGTTCCTCATGTCATCTTGAAGCTGTGGACCCACCAGCAACTCATCATTCAGTGCAATATTATCTGTGCCCTTCGCCGAGGCATCAAAGACAATTCTTACTTTCGACGTGTCCTTGTCGTTTCTAATCACTGCATGATGTGGAAGGTATACTGATGGATTCTCCTTTTCAGGCTCTGGAACTTCTTCCATATGCTTCAGTGTTAAATATTCTTCTATGACCTTTGTGTACTCTGTCTTGAATTCTTCATTTTTCTCGAATTTTCTTTCTAATTGCTTGAATCTCCTCAGTGCTATGTCCTTCGTTTCTCCTTCTGTTGCTTTAATTTTCTCTTCTTTTGTTGGCAATTTGACTATATATCTTCCTTCTTCTGTTCTGGTAGTTGTGTTTGCGTAAATGCTTTCGCAAAGTTTCTCTTCAGCTGTAAGTTCTGGTTTCTCAGTAGATTCCAGTTCCCACATGTTTTTTACCAGAAGGTCTAAGTTGATGTTGTGGTGCATAACAATAACATCTTCTGAAGAATTGTCTACAATGTCTCCAAAGAGAATCCATCCAAGGCTTGTATTCTGTGCACACGGTGAGCCTGGAGGACCCTTGATTATGTTGTTCTTCAGAATCTGTGCGTATACATCGACGCCTAGAAGCATGTCTACTCGGCCTGGTTGATAATAGCTCGGGTCTGCCAGGTCGAGGCCGGTTAGGTGCTGCCAAGAGTGATGAGCGTTTGTGATTGTTCTCGATGGGAGTTCAGTGGTTAAGCGCGTTGCTAAGACGTACGCCTCAATTTTTAAGTTGAAATCAGCGTCACACCTTGAGAGAAGTTCACAGTGTACCACGCTATTGATAGTTGTTTTTGTTGATCCCACTCCGGTAACTGAACCCTTTGCAGATTTTTTGCTTAACTTCAATAACTGCACTGCTCGCTCTGTGATGAAATTTGCTTGCGAGCCCTGGTCGACCAAAGCGCGCAGTGTGGTCACTTGTCCCGTCTCGTCCTTAACCGGAACAAGCGCTGTAGCCAATAAAGCTGTTGATTTTTTAGTTGCAAGGTTTGATGAAATTGTAATACTTTCTTCTTCATTGTGTTGTCTTGTTTCAGCATTGTCTTCTATCTGGCTTAGATGTGTCTTCACGTTCTCGTTCTTAGGAGTATGTATCAAAGAGTGATGACGCTTGTGACATATTTGACAGGATGTAGGTAGGCGGCACTTGAACACAGAGTGGCCACCAAGCAAGCAATTGTAACATAAGTTATTGGTCTTCACATAATTAATCCTGTCACTCACTTCCATATCTACAAAAGCCTTGCAATGACTCAGTGTGTGATTGTCATTGCATTTGATACATATCTTCTTTGCAGGTACGGGTGCCGTTGTATGAAAACTCTTCTGTATACTTGAGGATGCGGGCGAAGTTGTATAATGACTTTTCTGCGTAGTCTGTCTAGAAGTCGACGCGGCGGCAGATGACGTGTTGCTTATAAATTCAAGCGTGCGAAATTTAGTTTCAAGGAAGTTCTTTAAGTCTGGCCACGTAGGTAGGTTGTCCGGTGAAATCTTGAAAGAATGTTCTTCCCAGTCCTTGTGAGTCTCTGTATCCAGTTTCAGAACAACCAGGTGCACGATCATCGGATCCCACGTATCAACAGATACATTAAGATTGGTTAAACTGTTTAAACACTCTGTAGTTGTATCAAGAAGTGACTTTATCTGACTAGCAGTGTGTGCGTAGATTTTCTTTTGCGAGAATAATCGTTTTAAGATAGTGTTAACAATTATTCTTTTATTTCCGTAACGATTCTTCAAAGTTTTCCACGCTTCTTCGTAATTTTTATCTGTTATTTGTATATTTTTAAGTAACGCTTGCGCTTCGCCACTAACACTGTTCTTCAAAAAATGTAGTTTCATAACGTCCGTTAGGGATTTGTTATTGTGAATGAGCGACACAAATAAGTCTTGAAAGGTAAGCCAGTCCTCGTACAAGCCGCTAAAGACGGGCGGCTGCACGCGCGGTAATTTCACTTTATCTTCAATTGCAGTTGTTACAGGCATCTGCATATTTGGACTACTCGATGATGCCGATAACATGTCTTTCAAATCTCCACTCGTACACAATTATAAGTCTTCATAAACGTAGTATTCTTCGTTCACTAAATAAGCTATGTCGATGCGTTTCTCTTTTGGTGTAGACTTCAAAAGATCTTGATGGGCGTTTTTAAATGTATTCCAATATTGTTCTATGCATTGTAATCGCGTCTCGATATAACCCTTTGTAAGTCTTGATTTGGGGCACTTTCGCAGGTTAAGTTGCGTTTTTTGCAGTAAACTTGCAGTATCTTGAAGTACACTTAATAATTGTTCTGTAGTTAAACTCATCTTGAAGCACTAAAGTTCACAACACAAAGTTATTTCAATGTCAATACAGTTCAATTGTAATTGTAATTCGTTGCACTAATATCTTGCGTATAACTTATGACTTGTTTACGAGTTAACTGCATCGATCTCGAAAAGTTCACTATGAAAAAACGGCTCGCCGGGCGTCTTATCGCTGAGGCCTATTGTTCTCGAGCCCCGGTGAGCTCGGGACTTCTTCGATGCAATCCGATTCGTTATGGACCATATGTTGATTGTAATAAGGTCGTTTTCGGGATCTTGCAGCTTGCGGAATTAAAGATACGTGTTTCTAGTTTGACGATTTATTCTGGACTGGTAGTTCGGTAAATTGTTATTGAATACATCATGCATGTGTGCGTAAGAGAACACATTAGTAAAAGACATGCAAAACGGCTTTGACACATATAAAATGCAAACGCTGACATTTTTGAACAAACTCCGGCGTGCATTTTTTATTACTTTATATTATAAGTTTGGCTCCAGTACCTACATAAATTAATTACTCTCAGATGCACAAAGGTTAGTAAACGCTAATATTTAATGAGTGCCCTCAATTTCTAATCCCTCTTTTCTTTACCCTTAAACTTTTGCATTCGTCAATATCACATTCGTCAAGAGTCAAATTAGCTACGAACCCGACGCTCTTTCATATAAAGTGCTTGACGATTCATATATATTTTGTAAACAAAACCACACTCATTTAGGTAACATAATAAAATACTGCACACTCAAAACCATCCAAACAAAATGATGAATGAAATATGATAAAATGGAACGTACGACGACTACCGACGGAATGACTAAAAAACAATGAACGAACAAAAGCAAACGTGCTCCAATGATTTTAATGGGTTGAAAGGCAAACAAAATCAATATTACATTCCTGTTTACTTGATGGTCGAATGAGTGAGTGAAGAGCGTATCGTTGAATAAATTTTCGGATAAATATGATTATGAATACCCGGGAGCCGTTTTCAAAAATATATTATAGAAAATGTATACCAGGTGTTGCCTACAACAGAAGCAAATAATTAAAACGTAGATTATACTTATAAAACAATAAAACTTTCGTTGAACGACTTTTAAAAAATATGTAATCTTTAGATTTTATATTTTTCATACAAATTAAATAGTATTTTCAATGCACGTTAACATCAGTCTAATTGACGTCGCTTATTTTATTTTTTTTTTATTTTATTTTATTGTAATGGGAAACAAACAGCATACAATTACACTTAATAAATTAAGTAATATAGCTAGATACAGAAGCCAAAACAGTTTCCACTAATAGTAAGTACATTTTTGCTCTGAGAGTAACTAAAAACAACATGCATTAAATGTATCTAAGTTATATATTTATACGTACAGGTTATTAATACCTGTCTAGTTGCGAGAACATAAAACAACATTGAGAAAAAAAAACATAAAAAGTTAAGTTAATATTAATTCAATACTGCAATCTTAATGTTTTTGAAATAATTTAAAATAGATTTGTAAAGTAGACTATAGTTTATCTATTGCTTTCAATACAGAAACAAATTTGCGCTGATCTAATTGAAACATGTCTATATGTGAATATTTCTTATTATAAATTTTGCAAGCTCTTACTACATACCTATTATTTACATATCTTTTACGACTAAACGGCGTTATCATATATATACAAACATAAAAAAACATGCAATACATTGCGGTGCAAAAATAAATTTGGAACACATTTCTCATTTATTTAGACCACGGTCTTATAACTTAGAACAAATTCACAGATTATTATACCATCGATTTTGGTAGTCAGTCTAACAACTCAAATAGCGTTAATTTTAAGTGGATTTCTAATTAAGTTGGGCGTCATTGGAAAAAGTTACCGGTTCTTAACGACAGATGACACTGTAATCGTCAATTGAAGACTGAGTGCTAAATCTAATTAATATATTTTGTTAAATAGTTTATTTATATTATTTATATATTCCAGTAAAACAATCACGTTCAATGAAGATTATATTTTTAAGGCAATGGTATCATTGAACATTATAAGTTATGATAACAATATCTTCTGGTCTTTACTGAAAATTCCAATTCCCGCATTGAATTTTTATGTCGGAATTAATATTGTCAAATGATTTTGTCACTACCGAAATAGATTTAGAAGTATGCACAGTCTAAAACAAATATATATTTTATGATTCTAAGCGTTCGTTTTATTATGTATATATTTTATTGAATTATTAGAAAGAAAGAAAGAAAATACATTTATTTATGACAGCAAAAAGTTACAAAATAGAAAAAATAAACAAGAAAACACAAAAAATTTATAAAAATCTCGCTGCCACAAAAATTACTACAACTAATAACATAATTTTTTTCATAACGTATTTTTTTGTGAAATGGAACATATAGACATATGTCAAGTCAACCGAGATAAAAAGTCACTGTTTCGTATCTGAATTTGAAGATACGTTTCGTTAAATTTTCTTTACTTCAATGTATATGATTATTTACGACGACCTGGCCAGTTTTTGAATGAATACCGATTCCCCCGCTCACGATTACTCTGGCAATCTACCGGATTCTGACGACTCCTCCTATGCCTGACTCTGGTTTGAAATTTTGGACGGCGATATTTTGCGTTGTATTTGAAATACTTGTGACTATCTCTGTGTTTGTGAAGTGTAAAGATTCCAATAAATTAAAAAATGGTAGTAGAACAGATTTTGACCAATTCGACAAAGTTGAAAAATATGGCTGTAACATACCTACTGTCGCAAATGATACAAAAAAGTAAATGAACTTGTATGAATTCAATATTGTTTTATTTCTTGAGTAGCTGGTGATTTTCATGATATTTCTATTACACTCTATGTATTGGTATACCAATACATAGAGTGTAATAGAAATACTTCGAAGATGTAATATCCAGAACTATAGAGCACACCGTAGCTCTATAGTTTACCGGCACTAAACACGAGATGGCGCTACATGTCAAACCTTCAAGTTATATCTCTATCTATATTCAAAACTACTCTATGATTTAGACTTTAATGCACAATACAGGAAAGTACAAACGGCGAACTTAATGCAATAAGGCATTCTCTACCAGTTAACCGCTGGGCCAAACAGAAATATTAAATTGGTGCATGAACATATAGGTAGTCAAAATCCGTAAAATCTTATAGGTATATAAGGTTTAAAAGTACTAACGATTTAGTCAGAAAAACCTCAAAAGTCGATATTCTGAAAAAGTAGCTACCTCTGGATTTTTTTGACCACCAATCAATTAGCTTGGACTTAGGCGATTTCAGTCTGTATCGAGTCGAGACAAATGAGCAGAATGACCATTGTATGGCCCAGTACCGAAAGACGAATAGTGCGTTGCGTCGGCGAACAAAGAGCCACTAATGCCGTTTGTTATTGTTTTGTATTGACGAAGTCCACGTCGTGGGCGTAGCCTAAATATAGTACGGATAAATGATGTCCCCTGCGGTTTCCGAATTAATGCCGCTAGCTTGTTTTATGTAACCACCGAGAATAAGCAATGATGAAGTTGGAACGATATATTTTGTTTAGTTTAGTACGATTTTGATGAAGCGGATGGAATCTATATTTTCTTCCCTACAGGTATCTATAGTGTGAAAAACTGAAATTTTCATGAAAACTTATCGTATCCCAAAACATAGAGTTACTTTGTTAATCATAATTTCATAATCATTTATTTCATGCACAACATGCTATTACAAGATGTTTTAGTTAAAAAATTCAAGGATAAACTTATAATTAACTAAAACCAGCGAAATTCACCCAAAAGTTCGCAATTAGGTACCTACTGTGAAAGTATAAACGCAGCGCAGGTATGTACGTAGCAGATAGGTAAGTGCTCCAGTGAATGAACACTTAAGGAAATTTTCTACTTTAAAATTTTTTTTTTGGCAGATCGCAATAATTAAATTCAAATATTACCGATCCTAAAGAGTAAACAACTATTCTAGTTTCCTAAAATCACTTTTATTTTGCATTAGTGCTGCACAGTTTTAAATTATAGCAAGCTGTAGGGGATAAAATGGAAAATCACCAGTGAATGAACACAAAATTCTAGTAAATGAACAAATGAAACCAATAAATGAACTAACTTAAAAATAATGCTTTATTTTGGTGTAAAAATACAAAAAGATTCTTGGTCATATTGGAATCTTTTGTATGATTTCTTTGAAGTTTCCATGTTCTAAAACAAGAAAAATACAATAAATGTTGTAGTTCATTCACTGGTTTTTGGAAATTAATTAATGAACTATCTGTCATTGCGGTAGTTCATTCACTGGAAAACTCGGACCAGCGAATAAACTGTTAAAAGTTGAATAAACTGTTAGAAATTGAATATTTAAAGTTTTGTTCGAACACTGGCCTTTTGTCAGACAGCACATTTCTATCAAAGTCATAGAAAACCAAATCTTATAACTACTACTGCAATGTCAAATATTGAACAAACAATAAATCACGCGATTCCAGTCAATGAACCCCCCCGTTCGTTCATTGGATTTAAGCCATTTTGATTTTTAGTTATAGAACACTGGATTAAAAGCCACTATTTGAAAATAAATCACATTAAACTATACATTAATAGCACGAACATGACCTTACGACTTAAAAAAACACGCACTGTACAAGGCAGACGCACGGGACACACGCAGTAACACATTAAACACAACGTAGCTTGCCTTAACCCTTATTACACCTCCATATAAAAAACGAACAGCAACCGCATGCCCACTTTACATCGCCGCTATTTTGACACTGATGCGTATGAGTTGAAGTAAGTGCTACCAGAACTTGTCAAATAATGTTGCTAACCGAAAAAAAAATATCACGCGTGGTAAAAAGGTAAAGAAATCTTATTTTACGACAAAAACATGCATTTTGTTCGTTCACTGGATTTGTTCATTCACTGGAGCACTTACCCTAGTAGGTGCAGTCTCAAAAGTTGCTGGATTATTTACTACCAGTCTGGAGTACTAAAGTATCCAGCTAGTTTTAAGGATGACTGTACTTTTTTTAGTTTTTGAGATATGTACTTCACTAAATTGTAATATTCTACACCTAAAAGCTGCTCCCGCCGATTAATGACACAACGTCAATTATCGTACCTAGTTTCAATAGATCCAATACTACTTCAAAGCAAAAAGTGTACTAGTAGGTACATTTTGTAACAGAAAATACAGAACTCCGACGTAAAGTTTAAATGAAGCTAGTCAACCTGAACACAATAGTTAAATGAATAACTGATCGAAAATTCTTTTGTGTGCCTCGCTCAATGGCCCTCTACTCTATACTCTCAGGTTACCTAGCGTAGTATTTACTAGGTACAAGAGAGGTACGTTTAGAAAAAGGTACCTAAACCTACAATTCTGCCTCCAAGATTGTAACGTATTTTTATGGTTTTGACAACATTATGCAATACAAAAATATAACAAAAACCGTTATGCGAAGCATTAGAAATCCATTTTTTATAATGATGTTTCGGCACATTTATGTTAACTTTATATATTGATCATATTATATAATTCGGAAAAAACATGTTATTATTGAATTTAGTCTTAACTACTAAACATTACTCGCGACTTTAAGGAATCTTCCGAGATAAACCTATGATATTATCCATCTATAATAGTATCCTATATTATTCCCAGGGCCTCACGCTATCTGCAGGATCTAAGAGTGAAAAGGTATCAGATAAATAAGCAGAGCTATTTTCGCATTTAGAATAAGCATAGGGTAATAAAATAACTTTGAATTTATCTGCCTACTTAAAATTTATTAGGTACTAGAATTTGCCAAATTTCATTCAGTTGTTACCGCCATATTTATCAACAGACATCCAAACCTCCAAACATCCAAACATCCAACCAAACATCTTCAGAAACTTTTTCATTTATAATATTAGTTGGATATATTATGTAGGTACCTAACGCCACAAGGTGAGCGCTACCATGTTCGTACTCTAGCGCCATCTGTTGACGAGTAGCGAAATTGTTTTAAAAGTTCGTGAGAAAACAGAATAGAAAAAAGTTAAACTTTGTAATATTCCTCGCAGATAGTATTCTTTTTATATTGACAACAAATACCCATACAACATTTAAACTTATCATTTTGAATTTCAATCAAATTTGTTAGTATGGCGTAGATCGTAATTATGCCGTAAGAACGAGATTAGGTATAAATTACTATCAACTCCAAAAGTAGGTACAACTCGATAGTTTGATCTTTGTAACAGTGACATAAAGGTTTGTACCTAAAGGTAAAAGGCCAAAATTTATTGGAAGGTTCCTAAATCTCAAACTATGTAGGTATTTACATCCTAAGTGCCTCAACAGCAGCTAAATGACGTCTGCTCGAAACAACGTCTACGAACATAATACAACTAAAACGTTTGTAGTCCGACGGCTACAAAGAAGGCATTTTCTTTTGTGCCGTCACAAAGAACAGTGTTCAAGGTCCCGCCCTTCTATCGAAGGCTAACTGTTTGTATAGCCTCCGATATTGCAGATTAACCCCCGTACCCCGTTTCGGCCGTCACGACGTTACCTGAAGTGCCCCATAAAAGATACGATAAAATAATAGTTGGCAACAGACCTTGCTGATATCGCGGTTCCCCAGCGCGAGGCCAGATGGCGGTAGAACAGATTAGTTTCAGATTGTGACCTATAGATGGCGTCATTTATTAAATTCGTATGTATCAAATATAATTTTTTATACGTTATAATTAACATAATGTACCTACAAGCGATCCCTAAGCTAATATGTGAATTAATGTAATTGTGTTAGACGAGGTTAAGTTCTACTCGTAAGTACGCTGAGATCATTTTACTGTTTCTTTTCTTTTAATGTAGGCACCCACTTTGTGCCATTCAGTCAGTCAAAGAGAGACCCGTTATTGACACAAACATGTATAGGGTATCGAAACTGACTGTCTCCATCCATCTCACTCCTAATCAACTAATCAATTCATACGTAATGGTTATTTATTTATAAAATAAAAAGCTTCTGAGCCATTTTTGTGCTTCTAAATTTTCAGGCATCCTTTTTCCAATATACCTAAATAAATCTTCTTTCGCTTTTGTACATGTTTATTAACCACGCTAGAAAGCAACGGGTTTAATACGATTCCAAAATTGCTTGAATCACACTTGGTTTAAGTACCAACGATTCGAATAACACAATATATATCTTGTTATATTAATGTGCCTCGAAATAATGTAGAAATAAATGTCAAGGCAGCTCGATTGACGAGAGTTTTATGCCGGGTATTCAGCGCCGCAGAACAGTTCATTATCATTATGCCACTAGGGTAGTAAAGTCGTAATTTATTTTTCTGTTCCATAATACCCCATTTTTCGTAAAGATGGCGTTTAATAAATCACCATGAACATTCCTAGCATATGAGAAGTATTTATATAATTATATTTATAAGTTAATAAGCAATAACAGACTACATTATAGTAAGCCTACACAATCAGAGGGTTAACTAATGATCACGTTTGCGTCAACTAACACACAGTCCAATCTCCCTTGATTATTTGTAGCCGGTTTTATTGGAGAACTTTCAAAGGAATGCTCGCAAGTTTGACAGGAAGGCAATCGCAAGATTGTCAAACGCTGGTAGAGGTTATGTCACTGAAAGGAGTCAGGTAGCGGGGTGGGACGGGTCGGGGAGTGAGCGGGCGAGGAGACCCCGCGCCGGCCGCCAGTGCTCACCCGGCCCCTAGTCCGCGCGCATGTCCTTTAAACCGACCCCATTCAGATCTCCACACAAAACGCGGCTCCGTTACATAACAACCCTCGAGGGGCATTAAAACCTCATAGTGTTAAGGCTTTTTTCTGTGATCGATACATTTTTGCACGTTTTACACGCGTAGATAAGTTAGCGTTACGTAAGCCGCCGTCCACGAAGCTTTGCTTGCCGCTTTGTGATTGATATTTGTGATATTCGGTTGTGATATTCGTTGTAGGCCAGCTTTTTGCTCATAGTGTAGTCGATAACGCACAATAGTGTACTCGTATGTAACGGAGTTGCGAGCGTCCAAGCCGCCGTTGGTCGCAGTGGGATCTGTTCCTACCTGTTGATCTGTCCTGTGCGTTCCTGTCCTGGTTTCCTGTCGGGTCGCATGGTGAGCGCTGGTTCCGAGGACTTGTTGAGCGGGATGAGCGCTTAGGCGTCGAGAGTGGCTCGGCACGGCTTCGCGCGGCTGGTGGCGGCGCGCCACGCCATCTGGCGGCTGCGGCGCTCCGGCTCGCAGCCCGCGCACAACTCCAATGACCACGAACAGACCAACCACCTGTATGTCTCTTCTCTGTCTCTTCATGTTCTGTCTTGCAAGCTTCTGTTTCTATGTGCTCTGTCTGCCTTATTAACCCTATCTTTTTTGGATTAACAAAATGAAAAAAAAAACGCTCTGAACACAATAATATAACAATGCACTGATGCTATATATTGCACTGTGCATTATATGTCATTTAAATTTATTTATGAATGTTATTGCACAACTATTTACCAATTACCTTCAACATCAAACAGTGCACTTGTAAAAAATATCGTGCTGTGCATTTCAGGCACTTTAATTAACATTGTTGCGCAGCTTTTCCATTTATCAAGGCAATTGAAAAACTTTACGTACTAAACTACACAAACAAAATGAAAAAAAAAACGCTCTGAACACAATAATATAACAATGCACTGATGCTATATATTGCACTGTGCATTATATGTCATTTAAATTTATTTATGAATGTTATTGCACAACTATTTACCAATTACCTTCAACATCAAACAGTGCACTTGTAAAAAATATCGTGCTGTGCATTTCAGGCACTTTAATTAACATTGTTGCGCAGCTTTTCCATTTATCAAGGCAATTGAAAAACTTTACGTACTAAACTACACATTTCACGTAAAGCAAAGCCGCTAAGTGCTCATTCGCCACAAAGAGTGAGGCTCGCAAAACCCAGCCGAATAAGCCGCAAAAACTCTAGTCAACTTTTCGTGGCCCTATTTTTATACGCTCTTATTAAGTTTGTTTTCCGCTGCTTGCCAGATGCTCACTTTCCCGCTTTACATTCCTCCTTCATATTTTCCATTCCACGAGGCCGCGTCAGCTGGAGACGACCACAATAAATGTTTCCTCGCAATTGTTGTTTTATTTTGCGCTTTGTCCAGCGACGGCGTCCATTGAATGTTACCTGTATGCGCTTGTGCTGTAGTTCAGTGTTATGGTACGTCTACACCTTCCGCGTGTTGTATAATTCAGCGTACCAGGAATTATTCCGCGTATTATACGCGATGCACTTCAAATACGCTCCGTTTGCCGCATGTGAGGACGCGCTATTAGACGAGCAATCGATACGCACAATATCAGTGTACGTAATCGCAGTGTTAGAGTAGGAAATGTATGGTTGTCTGTGTTTAATGATAGCCTACGGGTAAGGCGATGGGCTTTAACCAACCGAACTAAACCTGTACCATTGTATGTAGGTAATTGTATAGAATCGACTTCCTACCATAATGTATAGTCAATCTATCTATCCATGTGACTTTTAAAATAGTATCTGGGTATTCTTTAATACTCGTATACTATCAAGCATATTTCCATTTTCTCAAGAGGTTATTTCACGTATAAAGGTTCATGACCGCATAATATTCATCGAAAAGCCATTGTACTGAAACGAAATGCTGTGAAAAGTTATGCAAGCTTTACATCCATCATTCATGTTGTTTTACGGCGAAATGGGTGGAAAAGGAAAAGGGCCCCACTTACACGAAGGTACAAGAACTTATGAGTATAGCCGAACCGTAGGCAGTAATATAAACAGCCAGTCCGTCGCGTCGGGGTTACGGAAACCTTTCTATTTAAAGAGGATGGGAAAATAACACTCGTGCAATAGCAGATCTAACCTAGGTCTAACTGAGCTAAGGTAGCTCAAGCCCAAAAGTACTTTTTATGTGGGGTGTTTCTATATTTTATCACATCAAAACAGAATCAGGGATCAACCATTTATGGCGTAGACGAGGCAACAAAACTTAGGACGGTAATAAAGCGTTTATTTTCCTGATTACTGTGAAACTAGTTAGTCCAAATTGTAGTAACTAAGGAAAATTAAAATCACACTTTTTTACTCAATATAGGTAACATCAATGACGCTCATCTCACTGCTACTCTCCGACATGCACCAAATTTGTATGACGAATTTTAATGTATTGTATGATTTGCTTACGTTAGCTGACAAACCAATCGTATATGACTTTACTTTAACTCACGTGGAATTGAGGACCAGAAGTTCATTGGCCACAATACATGAACTCGTAGGTACGAATACCTACTCGATCGAAGTCTCTTCATTGATTATTTAATATTAGTCAACTCAATAGTGGTGCTGCAGAGAGCTCCGGAATAGTTCCAGTGTAATTAATATAAAATACTATTTAAATACTTATACATTATATGTAACTGCACAATTATGTGTAGAAAGCTTATAAACCAAATGAAAAAAATATGAGACGAGACGAGAAAAATATTAAAATCACTAACAGCAAAAATATGCAAGCGAAAATGTTCTCATTCCTTGTTTCTCCAGTTTACTATTTCTCTTTAACCCACTTAAAAGGAAATCTTTCATATACGTTACGTTATGTAAAGAACTCTTCATGCTTCTAGTATCCAATGTAGTCGTAGGTTCAAATTAATTAAGGGTACGTGTGAACTGCGAGAGGCAAGTAGGACAAAGCCGGACTGTTCACCGTTGTCCCCTCCCGCATCTCACGTAATATCCTGGCACCCAAAAGTTGTACGCCTACGGTTTTTCAGTGAGTAGATTTCAGAAGATACCTAATGTAGACGTCAGAGTCAAAGTGTAACTAGACAGAGAAGTAGTCAAACTTCGGCCGTTTAGGAGCGCGATGTAGGTTCTCAAAGTCGAGCCGCAGACAGTGCGATCCGTACTACTGCTAGGTACTGCTAAGGTATTATAATATACTGTGTCTGAGTGCTTGATACGGCTCCAGCAGTTGCCATATCGAATGTTAAGTCATCAGCAATAGGTAGAGGAGTTAACTATTAGGCCGTGACAAAATTAACATGTATAATTAAATAGATTGTAATATGAACGAAACGTGGTATGGATCACTACTTTAGGTACAATTTTTTAATATCCCTGAAAGCTGTGATAAATAAATTAATCCATGTTCTCGTCCAGTCTCTAGGGCGCGGGGTGAACTCATATGACGTGAAATATTTTAATTGTACCGTCGATGTGAATACTTGATGTATGAAGTACTTAATGAAATTCCTTTTTCATGGCGTATCGTATTTATGGATCTTTATATAAGTGAAATGTTAAGAATAGGACACAATGGGAGTTTTGCCTGTGACGTGTTAACTATATTTAACTACAGCCTTGCATATATGCACACATATATGTGTGTAAACATAAATATTGATGAGTATAAAATAACAAAAACAATACATAAGATATGAATATATATAGTGGTGCACAATTTTTTTTAGATAAGTATTAAGAAGTCTAATGTTCTTGAGTCCTAGCTAGAGCATTAGACAATAATACCTATAACTTTTTATACGATAATTGTTACTACTAGAAGTTTTAATAAATACATTTTGACAACAGCAAAAATATGCGTCCTTAAACAGAAATAACAAATAAAAAATGTAATTATCAGAAAAATGTATTGTGAAAACCGTTTGAATTATTACTCGTAATATTACACAGAACAAATCGAGCTTAAATAACCAAACAAACCTACCCCCAGACCTCGCATCGATTTTTGAGTACTGGTACGGCAACCAGACAAACGTTGTGAGATGGTCAGGTCAACTTTCGGACATGTACAGGTTGGAATGCGGGGTGAGGCAGGGGGGGCTGTCCTCGCCTCTGCTATTCAACCTGTACATGAACGGACTGATCGCTGAGCTCAGCAGCGCCGGAGTCGGGTGTTCTATTGGCGGTAAGTTTGTCAACAATATAAGTTACGCCGACGATATGGTGCTGCTGTGCCCATCGATCAGTGCTCTCCAAAAGTTGATAAACATCTGTGAGAGATATGCAGTGTCGCATGGACTCAAGTATAATGAATCAAAAAGTGAGCTTTTAGTGTTTAAGGCCGGGAATAAAATTTACCGAAGGGTTCCACAGGTGACACTCAATGGTAAGCCGCTTTCGAGAGTCCATAAATTCAAATACTTGGGTCACTGGGTCACGGACGATCTCACAGATGATATGGACATGGAGAGGGAGCGGAGAGCTCTGGCCGTGCGCTGCAATATGCTGGCACGCAGGTTCGCTAAGTGTACTAGCGACGTTAAAATAACATTGTTTAAAGCCTACTGTCAGTCCATGTACACTTGCGCCCTGTGGACCAGATATAAGCAGAAATCGTACCAGGCTCTCAGGGTCCAGTATAACAATGCTTTCAGGGTGCTGCTGGGACTGAGGAAACATTGCAGTGCATCAGGGATGTTCGCGGAAGCTCGAACAGATTGTTTTTATACAATAATCCGCAAACGAGTCGCTTCCCTGATGCACAGGGTGTGGAACAGTACCAACAGCTTCCTGAAAGCAATTGCTGAGAGATGAGACAACCCTATCCTGTTTTTCTGGGTGAAGACGCACACGTCACATTATTTAAGTCGCTTCACCCCGAAAATATTACTATAGGCTAGATTATAATAATTATTATTTATATAAAATTGTTTACTAACCAATATAAATCGTGTAACCTACTAACAAAAATATGGATTCAAAATCTGAAATAAACATTATTCATTCATTCATTCATTCAAATCTCCAAAACACCAGACTAAATATGTCATTGAATAAATAAGAAGGATGAAAATAAAACCTAATGGGATGACACTCGTCCTGACCTTGAAAGCAAAGTTTCGTAATAAAGTAATCACATTATATATTTGGATTACGCCTTGCCCGACTTTTATGTGCCTATCCCGGGGTGGAATTGCAAATAGGTAGGTTCTCTTGTGTGATATAATACAATACTTAGTAATAATACAGCATTTGTATTGTAGCCCAGAAATTGTGTTTTATTGTCGTCAAAGGGGAGAATAGACAACAGTAATCCCCAAATATCTTGAGTGTGATCCTGATGATTTGTTTTGATAACAAGACTTTCTTAAAGGTGTAAGTAATGACAATGACCTTGGCAGCCCTTTCCCAGTGCCGTAAATTGGGCGGTGCCACCGGTGCCCAGGCACAGGGCGTAGACTCTAGGGGGCGCCAGAACGGCCAGACCAGACAGGACCCTACGGTACCTATAATATCTAAAAAAACATGGGCGCAGTTGTAGAAGCTCGGACCGGACAGGGCGCAGAAAAGGCTACTTATTTACGGCACTGCCCTTTCCTAATTAAAACCTTTTTAATCGTGGAGTCTGGGAGAACAAAATATTAATTGGGTAAGGCCCCGAGGAGTTTCAGCCGCCCTTTCCGTTGCGTTACGAGATATTCATATATATGAAAAATGCATAAATTTTAGAGGAATATAGATGAAATATTAGTGGATATTCTTATTCTTATTTACACTTCACGCATTAGTTTTCGTAACACAATGGAAAGGGCGGTTGAAACGCTCCGCGGCTGTACCCAATTGGGGATATTAGCTATTTATAGTACGTTACACAACTAGGGTGGTAATACAAAGAAAGGCCGAGATCGCAGAAGTTTGCGTCCCGAGCTGCAAGCGAGGGACGTAAATATGCGATCGAGGGCTTTCTTTATTACCTCCCGTGTTGTGTACATAATTTTATGTCTACACTTGGCCAGAAAGCGGCTTTTTCCGTACGCGCAGTGTGCGGAAAAGGCACTTTATGGCCAGGTGTGGCATAAAATACTTAATGACCGCTAATGCAGCTTGTTTTTGAACCATATGTAACACACTTGGGTATGGGAAAAATGAGTAATGAATTATACACATTTCTTTATGAATGTGATATCAAGCCAAAAGTATATCTTTTGTGATTTGCAAGAGGTTGCCACACTCGATATAGTAAATATAATACATTTGAGTGATGTGTAACGTCACGCGCTTGACTGATTTTTCAATTGTAATATTACTCGCATTACTTTCACATATCTAACACAAAGTCTAATATATTCCTACAAGGAAAATATTTAAATCAGCGAGACAGAACCTAACTCCAGTCTAGAATGATTTGCATAGCATCTCTAATAACGTGGTCCCTTTTAGTCTCTTTTTGAAGCATAGTACGTATATCTAAATACAATTTCTCAGAAAGTATTTCCCAGGCTATACGGCTCTCTGGAATCAAAAGGACGCAACTTATTTACATGTCCTGAGTAGATACGCCGTTTTATGTAGGTAAGTAGGGAACCAACGTTGGGTTCATTGCGAGTCAGGGCACGTCCTACGCCCCCGTTCCAACTCCGGCCTGTTAAATTCTACTATGACAAAAAGTATTTTCTTACGATGTAGATTAATATAGGTGGCGAATAAATAGCTCGGCGTGTTAGGAAAAAAGTTTATATTCATCAAAAACGTGTAGACGGAAAAGAAGGGCCGTTTAGGATTTACGGTCTCCGTAAATTTCTTATTTGTGCTTGTAGTTCAGAAAATACTCTGAGTTTTTTAGATTTTATAGCAAAACATGAGTAATATTTCCGATACGATTTCAAAAAGCGAAGTAGCATGTTGAAATAAAAATACAAAAAGGAAACAAACAATTAGTGGAATTCCTGGCATGGGTCAGTTTTTCGACTAATTACGATCCGAACAGCAAACTTAAGCGGTGTTTCCACTTCCGTGGAGCTGCGTAGAGCGCGGAGAATACAACTAACGGGCATTTCTCCAGAAATATGTCATTCATCTCGACTCGACTCATTCATCTGTCTCCATACATTTAGTATGAAAAAGGGCCAGATGAATGAGGTGACCGCAGACATATTTCTGGAGAAATGCCCTAACATGAATGTCTCTTAACTATTTTCTCCATGCAACCCCAAAAGAACTCCTCAATATGAAATATGATATAATTTCTTACAGTTTTGTTCGCCGTAAAAGTTTTCAAGGCTTTAAACTTATTCAATATCAAAGTTTTTACGCTCGGAAAGATCGCAAGTTCCCGGTTAAGTTAGGTATCAATATTTAATGAGAGTAAAACTACAAGTTACTTCACCGCTTCAAATCTTGTGCCTATCTATCAACGGATTTCAAAGCTTTTGTACACGATTTTTTTTTATTCAAAAGTCCTCGTTTTATATAGTATTAGGTAAGTACTGGATATTTCACACAATGATATTCTCATACAACATTTATAAAAATAATTATTTAATGAAGTGACTTTAGGCGCCATGGTCATACTACTTGTTGTTGTCTTTGTTGTTGTAGGTAGTAGTCTATTATACTATCTTATTATAATTGAAAGGTGATGGGAAATAATCCATGCAGAAACGGGAAAGATAAATAACTAAAATCTATACCTATGACCCATAAAAATTGTAAATAAGATTTTCAAAATTCATCCCTTACGGAATATCCCCTAAATAAACAACTAACCCCTATAATAGTTACCAATTATTTTATAAACGTGCGCTAGAAATACAACCAACACTTTCGTATCTACGCCGTAGCCCGTAGACCTTTCACGTAGCGCTATCTACAGAATATCTACAGTGTTTTAGGGTTCCGTACCCAAAGGGTGCCAACGGAACCCTACTAAGCCTCCGCTGTCTGTCCGTATGTCACAGAGCTCTATCTTTTGAACCGTAATAGGTAGAGAATTTAAATTTTCACAGAATGTATACTTTGATTGCTTATTAATAAAATCGACATAAAATGAAAAAGAAAAGGGGGCCCCGTACAAGAAACGTGTTTCTGTCGATGTGTCACAGGGCTCTATCTCTTGAACTGTAATGGATTGAGAATTAAAATGTTAACAAAGTATATGTTTCTATTTCCACTATAAAATCAAATAATAAAAACAAAATAAAATTACGAATTAAAGGGGGTCCCCATACAAAAAACGTGTTTTTTGTACATTTATGGCTTCATTTTAGTAATGGTGATCCTTGATATATTTACAGAATGTGTAAACTAATTCTGCTACAAAAGTGAAAGATCGGAGAGATTTAGATGTGTGTTTAGTTTATTTGTTGGCCAATATTGTACTTGTTAAGCATTGGTAAAATAATATGGGTTTAGGTACGGTTGTATTATATAAGCCCTGCGAGCTGAGCCGCAGTATATTTACATAAAAAGTTTACTAAAAATGAAATACTTATTAATATTTTGTTGTTTTGGCATAATCCTATTATCGGGCAGGCATAATTTAATAACAGTAAAAGTATTTTAGTAGTAGTTATTAACTTTTCGGTACGGCAATAAATGTAATCTGGCTCGGGTTTATTGCAAATAAGTATAAGTAGTATTTGTTGTATTAATCTCACCAAGATTATGTTAGATTTTATAAATTACGATTACAATTATTATCTCAGATAGATTACATTAGATTAGATTATTTATTTCTCATTTTAAAATGACATTATAAGTGGCATTACACGTCAAGTTATAAGAATTTAAAACGAGATCGTCAATTAAATGGAATAAACAAATTAAATATTGAAATTCACAATTAACACAAATCAAAATGGTACAATGAAAATAAATTAAAAAATAACAAAATACACATTAAATGTCAAAATAAATAGAGCACAAAGAATTATGGTCGCATTAGTCACAACAGGGATAGTCCAAAAATACGGAATGTCATATATGACATATACAACGTGTCCCAAAACTCAACGATAAGCCGGCACCAGAGGATGGAGCTACTTATGATTAGTCGAGAAAAAATAATTGAGATATATATTTTTTTCCTTATTTTTTCTCGACTAATCATAAGTAGCTCCATCCTCTGGTGCCGGCTTATCGTTGAGTTTTGGGACAGTATGTATCATTAAAATTAAAATAAAATGAGCAATAATAATAACAATGCAGGAAAAATAAATGTCAATTATTTCAAAATTAAACAAATGTCATCCCCATATATTCACTGGCGGAATACACGGGGTTATTCAATAAAAGGATTTTATAAAAGATATAAGTATCTAGTTACCTAAATTTCAGCAGAAAGCAATGTTAATATACCTATATATTGATTAAGCTCTCTTTGTGAAGTGTCAAATCGCTCAGATAGTAAGCAATTTCTTTTCAAATTGTAGCTTTTAAGATCGTTGATAGAAAAAAAATAGTGTAACTGGCAGTGGCGTGGCGTAAAAGATATCTTTGGGCAAGCCGGTGCAGATTTGGGGTACATTTTCCTTAAGCGCTGTAGAATAAGGTGGTCAAGTGCATGATATTAGGCAAGCCGGTAGGAATCGAGTTCTTTGGACGCCACGCCACTGGTAACTGGATTCTTTCCGAACAGTTTTACAAACAAAATTTGATGGTTAGCGTTAATTTATTTATTTTGTTGGAAAATACCCTTTTAGCTTATCTGCAGGTAATATTACCAACCTATAATAAATCATAAAAACTCACAGACAGTAAAAACTATCATATCATCGGTAGCAAATAGCGCAATCGATGAAGTGGCTGACCCTTAGTAGCAAGCTCAGTTATAGAGCTTTTATTTTTAATTTCCATTGAGACCCTGTCTACTGGAGTATTCGAACTCCAGACTCACCAACTTATCCGTGCCGGAAAACACGAAAAAATAACCTTTTTTCCCATGTTATAAGACCCTTGACTTGCTACAGATAACTTGGTCAGATTGTCCAATATTGATTTAGTGATTACCGCGCTCCGCACGCGACTACGAAAGTGAAATGAAATACGTATCTTGCCAGGGAACCGAGAACTTATTAGTCATAATAATACTCATAGGACGTTCTTTTTTAATGGCTTCCAAAATGTTGACCAGTTATTTTTTTATTCCGATAGATATCTAGGTACATGCATTTTATTTATGAGTTATAGGTACAGTGTGGAAAGATTGTATGGCCCGGGAGGCAAACTGCCTTAAATCCTTAAGTTAGCTCATTTTACATAAAGGAGACATTCTTTTATTTAAAAAAGAACTGCTTTCAAAAATTTTCTTAAATTCGTTTGTTTCACCCGAGAATCAAACCAGCTAAAAATAAAATACTCGCTATTTTATTCCTCTAATCTAAAGGATTATTGTTCAGGATAAAACCTCTCTAACAAACATTTGGTCTCCGAAATAAAAAACATCGTGAAATCTCTCATTATTCTTATTTTATCATCAACGTATTTTTTGGTTTATCAAAATATTAAAAATCGACAAAGTTATAGATCATCAAACTTCTGGAGTGGGGGCTTGTGACGTCACTCCTAGGTGAAAATTGTACCTAGGTGTGACGTCACTCGAAACTTCTAAGCACTCTATCTTCGTAATTTTTTGTTTGTCAAACAAAAGAAAAAATTCGTGTACAATATTTTTTAATAATCTAACTGACGGACTAAACAGTTTGTTTTTGTCGTCTAGCCCATTCTATTCATTCAAGACAAGCTAATTTTAGAAAATCTTTGGTTGCAGTTTTATTTCTTTTTAAAAATTAAAGAATGCTTCCTTTACGTAAAATGAGCTAACTTAAGGATTGAAGGGAGTTTCCCTCCAAGGTCCATAAATTTTTTCTACCCTGTAACAAAAGCATTCTTACATAGTACTATAGGGTACTTAAGTATTTTCCTCGTAAAAAAAATAACAGCCCAATCTTAGACACCAGTAAATCAAAACCTAAGTTATAGATAACTTTAATCCACTGATTAGTCCGGATTTGCTCAAGAAACTAGTTAAATAAAGACTTATAATAAATCATTGAAAACCCAAAATAAACCCTAAATTGTAAACTGTGATATGCAATAAATATTTGTATTGAAAACTAAATAGCCTTGTTTTCAAATCGATATAAAATTGGTAGCAACAAAAAGAGTTAAGTATAAACCGCCTTGCCGAGGTGAAGGCTTAGTGTCTGGTATTCATTGCCTGTACCCAGACTAGCCGATAGACAAAGTCAGTGCGGGCTCTAAATATAATCATAATTCTATTCTATTATAATATAATTCTACTAGAATGTAGTAGCAAACAAATTTATTATTGTATATACCCGTTTCATTAACGGACATCTGGATGTCCGTCACGCCTGGGCGTGGGAGAAAACTTCGTTCTTATGGTTGTCGATATTCCATTCATTTGCACGAATTAATTCGCTTCCTCGGTTTTAATGTGGATCGTCCAGGAAAGAAATTTGCTATTGTATTTTTTACCTGTCAAATATAACTTAGGATTAGGACTCTTCAATACAAGAGTGAATAAGCTGCGACCTACACGTCGTAATCGCTTGCCATCAGGCGCTACTGAGGTCAATCACAGGTCAGTTCATCATCGTCATCTATCGCCTATATCCTGTATATCTATCTTTTAAGTCTATTTTACGATAATGAAAAATAACCCAAATATTAATCATTAAGTATGGATCTACGACACTATCGAGAAAATGTTACTTTTCGTGCAATGCGCAAAAAATATAGAATATAGAAATCGAATTTTGTTTCGGTTGCCATTTCAAGAAACTTCACTTGAAACTGAAACTCGACTGTATGTGGCCCGGTCCACATTCAAACGGCATACTGACCCAGTTGGCCCTGTGGTTGCACTGTGAAGCCAAAGGTTTACAGGTTCGTTCTTCGCCGGAAGCCTAAATACTCATATGTACGCATATTTATCATACGGGTTAGTAGTTTGTGAGTATAGTCAGGTGCACTTCCAGCACTTCACTCGATTTTGGCCTCGCGCGGTGGGCGTAGTCAATCCGGTCGCCGGCAACCAAAACGTCACAGTTTCACAATATAATAATTATCGTGACAGTAGCAAACGCCGTTGATGCCGGCCGAACGCCGCTAGCGAAAACTATGCGAGAACGTATTGTACTGTGCGAAGTTTCCGTGCTGTGGCTGTGGCGGTGGGAATTCCCACGCTCGCGTCAAAACAATAGACTCCGACACGAGCGTGGGAATTCTTGTTTTTTGTATGGAAACGCGCGACACTGAATCTCTCGACATATCTGTTTATATTCTCTAATCTGTGGTATAGTTTATAAGCACATTAACCCCAAGAGACAGGGTATAGGTAGGTATATAAATAGGTATTTTTAAAATATCTTGTCCCTAATTTAATAAAATTGCAGAAACCTGTATTGGAGGAAGTACCTATAATAAAAGGGATATAACGAAAATTTGAACCTCCGCATTCAAACACATTTTTTTTAAATATAGTTTCATTTATGTTTGAAGGATGTTATTGTCTAGGAAATATACGTTGATGTCTTTCGTACCCCATACAAGTAAAGACATGTAAAATTTAAATTGAAAACTCGAATTGCTTTTTACGACCTAAGAAACCTAGGTGTCCTCAAATGGATTTCTGAAATATCAAAGCGTTGTAAAAAAGTAAGTACAGCCCAATTTCATTGATACCTATATCAAAATTGTCTTACATCAAACATACTCGTACTAATGCGAGATTTATAGAAACTCCTTTAATTATATAGCAATAAATGCAATTGAAAACAACGTTTACCCCACAAATTATTTGTATAAGATAGGTGTTTTCCAGAAACTGCCTAAAAGCTAGGATGATGGATAGGATGTTTTTCAGTAATATTCCTAAATATAGACGCGCACCAACCAAAAGTTGCGTGATAGCCAGACAATCGATGAAATTACGCTACGACCAGAAATACACTAGACACTAGGTCACGTTGGTATTACTAATCTAAACCTTGTTATAATAATGAAAATTAACAAATTCTTCCTGCAGGCTTATGAAACTAAATTTTAACGATAAATAAATCCTATTTAGCATCCGTCACTCTTAGAATACTTTCTCTGAACGTGACGGGTGCTTTATCATTTATTTATCGCGCGTACAAATCCTACCATCATATTTAAATATATACTAAACTACCTAGCTAAGGTATTGGTCCTTACCACTCTCCTAACGTTTAGCGAGATTTTGCTTTTACTTGAAAAAGTAATTGTACGTCACGCTAATATTGTTCGAGAAATAATTATTTTCATTTAATTACAAACTCGAATTCAAGGCATTCATTGAAGAAGCAAATACCGTATTTACACAACAGCAATATTCGTTATTTCCCTCACAAAGAATCCCTTCAGATCTCAGCCAAATTGGTCAGTGGAAATTCCGAACCATAAACCCCGTGCCTATTCATTAGGAGGGTTGCTCTGCCTCGTAAACGCGGCGAAGGTAATTCTTGCCCCGGTTGTACACACTCGCCGAGACCAGGTGAGACACACAATTCGACATTTTCTTAGGTTGTGCGAAAAGTGCAATTGTATCCCGTTCGATTTCGGTGAGTGTGTTCTTTTCGGATAGATATCTATTTCTACGACTCATCCAGCCATCCAGCGTTGACTATTGTGTTTCTCGTCGATATTGCTGTAATATCGCCTAAAACACTAAGATAAATTCCAATACACGCTCAGTTGTCACTACTAAAGTAGCAAACTAGTAGTCGCCGCAATATAGTAACCAATTCTGACGGTACTGAAAAACTGTGCAGACCTAGCTTACATAGCTTCCGTAGCAGCGTAGCGAGCAAAGATCCTATTCTGGCTCAAAGACCTCCCTACCAAGCAGGTATTCAGTATAGGTGTACGGTACGGCATCGTAAACACCATGTGCAAACTCAGATCAACCGGACAGTAGGTATGCACTATGCACAGTTAGGTACCAGTCTATAGTCCGATTTACCTTACCTCCCTTAAGTAATAAACAAGCTTAATTTTTAATGACTAATGAGTTTACGTTTGACTTTGATCTCACTTGATGGCAGGACTAGGTCTATAATGGGGTGGATTTTCGCCATACAAATTGGTATGCCATACATTTAGTTTGGCATACAAATGTCACGGACGAAAATCTACCCAATGGATGGTGGATGGTCTACTATCAAGATACCCCTTTCTGCGACAAATTATTATTTGACAGCTTGATCACCTGTTCATTTGTGCCCTAGGGTTATTTTATTCATGAGAATATACTAGTGTTCGACAAAAGACGATGCACTTTCGATAATCGTAACTGTTTAGTACAGACAGTTAGGAAGAACTTGTAACATTGTTGGTAAGAAAGCAGACTCACTATACGGCACTCGGCGCCGTTCGCGATCGGCGTGCTCGTATTGACCCGTCTAAATTTAGCCGACGTTTCTGCGAATCTGATCACTGGCTAAGGAGCTAATGCTTTTATAAAAGAAATACCGCGCAGGTCATTAATGGAGGTACGTAAAAGTTTGGGACCTCGGTATAAATTAGTTTTAGGTCGCAAAGTATAACAGGTTTACCTGTTATACGAAATCTTAATTTAGTTTGGTTTGGCAATGTATGTATTAGGTAACACAATGATTTAAAAATAAGTGAGATAAAATCTTTCCAAAGTAGGTATTTAGTCATAACGTACCCATGTCACAGGATTTCAAAAAATAAGCGTCATTCCTTTGGACAATACAACAGTTAACAGCATGGGTACATACCACTAACTAAAATATTACAGATCTCATAACAGTAGGGGGTTACTACATGCCCATAAGCGTCCAACAAGAAAATAAGGCTTTAAAAGCCTTTGACTTTTCGTTTTTTACACTAGCAAGGTAGCAAACAAACGTACGGCCTGCCTGATGTTAAGCAGTCACCGTAGCCTGTAGACGCTTGCAACTAGGGGATGCAATACCGGTGTTACTTGTATGGGCCAATACCGAAAAACCGGTATTATCCATACAAAACCGGTATTGCATGTCTTATACAACGCCAGAAGCGTGCGTGCGTGTTGCCAACCCTTTAAAAACCTATTCAGCCTCCCGGGAAAACTGCGGCAAAGAGCTCCTTCTACATTCGGATAGTGCGCGGTAGGAAACTCCTTTGAAACCGCACGGTTCGCGATTACTTTGATTTCAACGTGTGTGAATGAATACTCTCCTTAGACTTAAGGGTTCAATACCTCTAGTGAGCATCGAATTGACTTTAGTGAACACTAGTTACATTAAATAATACCTGTATGGCCCACCCTCTTTTTTTTTTGTAAGCTGACTAACTTCCAAGTCTTACTGACTGTTCCAAAAGTCGGACCAGATGGGGGCCGTGGCGTTCCCTGGGATCGAACCAGGTCGCTTGGCCCGGACCATCAGAGGGTCGGACTAGGGGGGGGGGCGAAGCGCTTGGGATTTAACCAGGTCACTTGGCCCAGACCACCTTGAAGTTTCGCTAATTACTCAAAGTGAACAACGGACGAGCGGGAAGGTTGAAGCGGATCAACCTGTCTTTATGTAGAGTGTGTAAATCGAATTAATGAGACTTTTAGTTGCCGGTTCGCTAAAACCTAGCCCAGCTAAGAAGACTCCAGCAAGAAACTTAGCTGAGCCCAAACGAGGTCGGAGTGAGATACGTTACATAGCAACAATACTTTATTATTGACAATAAATCATCACATATTATATTTAGTAATTAATTTGTACTATTTAGTCCCTAGCATAGAATAATTGTACTTATTCGCAGTTACTTAATATGCGAAGTTATAACTAGTCCGTATAGAACGTATTCGCTCCGTAGGTACTAACCAGCTGCCAAAAATGCAAATTTGTGTAAGACGCCGATAAAGAATCGTACTCAAAATGTGAATAAAATATGGTCGGTGTGTAACGTATCACAAACCTTCGACTAATCTACACAAAAACAAAAAAAAATCCCATTCTGAACCTAATAATAATTTGTCACTTATTTTGTGCATTGACTTCATGCACCTCTAGTGGGTAACACGTCCCACGCTACATCTTCCCAGTTTCATAAAACTATTGTCGCAAAGAACACGAAAAATCCATTTACTCTAAACCGTCGTAAGTAAAGCCATCGACACATTTTTGCTCGTATTTTTTACTGTGAGGCATTTTGCCCGACACAGAGTACTTATAATAAGAAAGAGATAAGCTTAATCCGTTCAGTCACAAAAGGACGTATACCTAAAAGATACGGCATAGAAATTATGTATTTTTGCACTAGACGAGCATTTTATCCTATTCATAAATTTGGTAACGATAGTAAGAGAACTCATCTGTATTATATTTTTGATTCAAGCACAGATCAAAACAAGGCTTCTGAGTTATCACCTAAACGTGAATGTGGTAGACAATATAATAACAAGTATCAATGCCTACCAATTTCGAAGTTTTAATTAGAAATAGCGTATGTAATGTCTGGGACAGATGGTATCGCATAGCCATAACTAATAGAAAACTGGCCACCACCTATGGAAACAACTGCACAAGCAAATTGCTTGCAAGCATTATATTCCAACTAAATTATTGGTTCAGTCAATAACTTAAATTATCACTGTACTATTTTACAGATTTTACTAATATTTTATATGTATCTAAAATATAATTATGTAAATTATACATCGAACAAAAGGCACCAAACATCATTTGTCAACAATGCATCCTTGCATCTGTACCTAACCTGTTGATCTGTTCATATGGCAAATATCAAAGTGGAACCTTTTGCTTGGCATATACAGGCGCAATGTAAACAAAAAAATAAAAATGATTTATTCATTAACTTGAAATTTAACAACATTCAGGTTGGTGTCTCGTAAGTATATAAGGTACCTGCGTCAAGAGACACCGCACTTCCTTAATGGTTTACTAAGTAAAATAACAATGTTGAATATACAAAGTGTGAATAACCCGCAGTATATGTGTGGGTGATGCGTAAAACGCGTCGTAAACCAAGAAGCCCCAATTACTCCCACGCCGACGTACTCGGCCCTAATTTTAGAGTAGGCTAAACCTGGGCGAAATGTTTATGACAAATAAAGAGCTTCGGAAGCTATTCGTTATACATAAAAAACAAATATTCATGCAAAGGACTTAAGTAATTCCCGTTCTATTTTTTTTTTACTTTTTATATATGTCAAAGTACTACTTAGACTCTATTTTAGAACACCTAAGTTACTCTTTATAGGTTGATAGTTGACTGCCCTTTTTTGACTAATCAATGGAAATTTTAAGGGAACTATTTAGCACGCAAATGGCACTCACTTATACAGCGTGAGTGCTATTTGGGTACTAAATAGTTCCTTGTACAACCTTTATAGAGCTTAAAATGGACGTACGAGTATAACTGAGGTAACTCTTATACAGCTTGTGTATTACTTGGGTAGATTACCCAGTCCGATTCACTCGGGGGTGGTGCGGCTTGCGACCTGGTTCGACCCCAGGGAACGCCACGCCCGACCACCCGGTCATACTATCGCTACGCCCACTAGGGTTGCGAGTTAGTCAGGCTTTAAAAAAAAGAAAAAAAAAACTTGGGTAGATTGACACTTTGGGTAGGTACTTATTACCTACATCTTTCATTTAGATAGGTTTTTGTCTTGGAAAACCAAGAAAATAGTATATTGCCAGCTTAATTTCATGACCATAGACAATAGCCTCCCTTCCCTCTGCACTCTTTATGCTGAAACACATCCATCTTTTATATAATCTGTTTTCATTAGGAAAAGTATGCATGTATCTACCTATGTATTGTTAGGTACAAAAGCTTGAAGGCGGCGAACACCCTTCAAATGAACAACACCACCCTTCACGGTAAAAATAGAATGAACTCAATTCTTTCGTTTTCAGTAAACATTTTCAGAATTATTTTTTATTCTAATGACGGACAAAATGCGGTAGATACTTATATCATATTTGTATTTTAGCTATAGTCGGACTACGCTAAGTTTGCAGAGGTCGAAAAAAGGTTTTATTAAAAATATATATATATGGCAACATGCGGAAACTACAGCCAGAGGATTATTTAATCTTGGTCCTCGGCAATAATTCTTCCGTTTATTACAAAATGTGTCTACATATCTACTAAAATAAATATCTGGGTAAATCTTGCACACATCTATTTAGTTTCAACCAAACTAAGCGGTTTGATCTAGGGTCTTAGATAATTTCAATGTATTTAAATATTATATTTAAATATGTACATGTATACCAGTGGCGTGGCGTAAAAGATATCCTTGGGCAAGCCGGTGCAGATTTGGCGTACATTTTCCTTAAGAGCTGTAGAATAAGGTGCTCATATGGCTGATATTAGGCAAGCCGTTAGGAATCGAGTTCATTGGACGCTACGCTACTGATGTATACAAGCATTGCTTAGTTTGGTTGGAATTAGATCAATTTGTGCAAGACTATCCCGAATATTTATTTCAGTAGGTATGTACACATTATATACTTATTAAACGGAAAGATATTTGCGAAGTATCAAGACTAATTAATCATCTTGCTTGTGATGTTGCCATGTGTGTGTTTTTGCAATGAAACCTTTTTTCGACCTCTGCAGACTTAGCGTAGTCTGACTCTACCTTTTTTTGATACTCTCGCTATAGCTTATAACAGCGGTCGGCAACGTGCGGCCCGCGGGCGGCATTCGGCCCTTGAACCGCTCAGTTGTGGCCCTATATTCCGGTCTCTATAGCCGTCGCTTTATTCCGAATAGTATAAAATCCCAAATGCTTAACAAAATGTGGCCGGCGTCAATTCTTTAGCTACTATATGGCCCTTGGCTGCTAAGCGGTTGCCGACCGCTGGCTTATAATACCTAAACTACAAGATAATAGGTTTAGATTTGTAATAATAATATCTTACCTATATGACATTACTTAATAGGCTTGTGTCCTAAATTTTGTTTCTGATTTAAATGGATTCTACTATTTATGAGGAACAAATATATACTTATAACTACTATCGCCACAAATTGCAATCAAAAGTAGCCGACCTCACCGAGCGTTGAAAACCGCCCATACAAAACGAACGCACCCTGTGACGTCATCGCTTGTCCTCGCTGTACTAAGTCTGTATGAAAAATAGTACATTACACAACTAGGGTGGTAATACAAAGAAAGCCCGAAATCGCAGATGTTTGCGGCCCGAACTGCAAGCGAGGGACGTAAATATGCGATCGAGGGCTTTCTTTATTACCTCCCGTGTTGTGTACATCATTTTATGTCTACACTTGGCCAGAAAGCGGCTTTTTCCGTACGCGCAGCGTATAAAAAGATCTATTTATTCGATTCAATATGGGGGACAACCAAACTCAAGCTAGTCCTAAAGTTCCCAAACTAAGCAATGCTTACAGTACTGCGGCTACCGGACAATGTTATGAGTAGGTAATTACTTATACCGATAAATAATTTCATAAATAGAACAGGAACATTTGTTAGAGTTGCACATTCATCAAAAAGCTTAACTTCTTCAGTTTTAAACGTCTCTAAAAACAAACAACGCTACACTTTATGAATAAAATAGGTACTCGACGAAAAACTTTTAATTAAGTATCACAAGCAATTATAAAAGTACGGTGAAACTCCGTAAGGAGCGCAACAGTAAGTGGGGGGTTATTTAAGAGCGTTTATCCCTAACAAGCTAGCAACGTCACGATATTTATCCATTATCCTTATGTTTTTCAAGGAATTTAAGTAACACTTGAATACCTTTGTTAAAACATATTTGCACACACATTGCAAATAATTATAAGTATGTAACAAGTGTGGCACAGAATTGTAAAATCTTAAAAGATCTCGTAAAAGATAAAAACGTGGAAAAAAGTGTGTTAACGGAGTGCGTTGAACAACAAAAATGTGTGGCATTCAATTCGAATATGTATTTACTAAACATGTAACTAACATGCAGGTAGATAGCATTGTATCAATCGATTCCGCTTACTTTGGCTTTTTTTTCATGTATTGATCGTCCAAATAGTCTTCCCGCTTAATAGTAAATTTACAGATATCATTGACATTTCTGAAAAAAATATAACCTTGGGTAGGTTATATTTTTTATTATATTCTAAGTGAAATTCCGTAAAAGATATTACAAAATATATTTAATTTAAATGGTGGTAGAACATTAAGCGGATTAAAAATTGGGACAAATAAAATTGTGACATCTTTAATCTTCACTAGAATTTTGCAAACTAATGCAGAAATATAAAAGAAATGCGGCGTTGCGAGCTTACTAGGACTATACCCTAATCTGGCAGGACATCTTGGAAAAGTTTCCCAGTCGGAGGGACAATGGGCGGAGCAATTATTATCTTACACAAGATATAACAGCAGGGAACAAAACAAATAAAGGGTCGACGACCCGATGAGACATGGGATATACGAAATTATGTATTACATAAGTAGCTCAACAGTATATGACAGTTCGAGGCAAAAGGGACCACTATACTGCTTGTCAATAACGACTTTTTCAATTGCATTTCCATAATAGTAGGCTACTGCTAGGACCACATTGACGACTACTAGGCAATGATATTTTATAAGAAGATACGTTATACGCATACTCGCCAGCTGAGAAATATGCTTCCAAGAAAGCAGCAGCACACATTGGTACCTCACTGTACGGTGTAAATACTCACACATATTAACAGATTGCATAAAAGAGATGGCATAGTTACAATAATGCAAAAAAAAGAGACAGCTAGCTTTTTGTTACTTGCGCGATTAATTTTTAAACGTAACCGAATGAACCCATCGGCTAGATTCGGATTGCCTCGGAGCCTGCTCGGCGCTCGCAGATTAAGCACGCAGAAGGTTGGTTATCCTTGTCACTCTCATTGTCAAAGACGTAAATTTGTCTCTTTCATTCAAATGACCTCTATGGTAGTAAGATGGCGTCGTATTTGAAAAATAAAATAATAAAAATGATAAAATTAAATTATTTCAGCGTACTTACAGGTGATATGTGATCCCTTGCGCTTTGTTGCACTTTTTGCTATGATTGGTGCACTTTCTGATCACACACGACGGCATTTTTTTTGTGAATCTTGTAAATATTCACCCTTGACATCGTCGTGCGTTTCGTTGACCGACCCGCGAGTGACTACCCACTACAAAAAGGGCACCAATACAATTATCGTGGTTTCAGTGCTTCACTTTTGGAGTGCTTGTAACCTATCTACTTATAAAATATCATTGCTACTAGGTAAGTTAAGTAGTACATTTACTTAGGAAATACACATATCGTCACCGTAGGTTCAATTGGCATATGGGACATTAATTTGGCTGTAGTTTCCCCAATTGAACCATCAGGCGACGTTATTTTACACACAATTGACTATGAACTTGGGTATCCAGCGAGTAAAAATCTTCCTAAGCGCTAAATGTTCATGAAGTATTTTGTGGACTTGACTCATACCGATGCCTAAGCTTGTGCGAATCTGCTGATAGGTCACTCTTTTGTCAGTCTCTATCATACGCCGCACAACACTGATGTTATCTTCAGTCGTCGCCGTAGAAGGCCGTCCCTCACGCAGATCATCGGTGAGATTAGTGCGACCACGTTTAAATTCATTAAACCAGTTGTCAACAGTGGCACGAGATGGGGCTTCATCGTGAAAGGCCAATCGAAGTCTATCATAACTTTCTTGTTGACTTAAATGACATCGAAAGTCGTAAAAAATCATTGCACGGAAATTTTCTCGCGTTAAATTCATCCTGACGTAACACAGACAATTTTCAATTTGCCGCCAAATCGCGAAAGTCGCGAAACAAATGACAGATGAATGAATGGAATACATACACAATAATATTAGATAACAAAGAGTTCCATTTTCAAATTTAAAACTTATTTTTTCATTATATATTTTAAAAGTGGCCAGTTCAAAAAACTTTCAGTGTCGCCCTCGTAGGTATCTCCGGACAACCAAATTTCCCGCGACAGTGGTGCCAATGTTCAGAAGTTAGTTTCAGGCTGGACGAGTTTTCCTTTTCGCGCAGTCTCGGCGGATTTACATAGATGGCGCTTAGCGCAAAAAATAAACCTAGTTCTGCTACTTGCCGCTAGATGGTGCTATATCAGTGAATATTCAACGAAAACTATAAATACAATGATTCCCAGTATAAGGAACTCGTCGGAGTACTCGACACTTAGGGAATGCAACCGAATAGTGAAAAAACCGAGTATCGGTTTTAACCGTCCGGTTTTAACCGATTTGAAACTCGAATATTACTCGGTTAATAACCGAGTATTTTTTACAGTAAGCAAAGTATTGAATAATGATAGGTTAACGTGGTTTTTATGATTTTTCATCACACTTGCTCGAAAATGGTGAAATGACCTATGGCGCCCTAGGGCGTAATGGTTTTTTTCTTTAAATTTGAAACGCTGGTTCTGTTTTACTCTTATTTGTCATGTTCAAAGGAAACGCCAACTTACTTTTTTAACTTTTATCACTGAAATATTTATTTTAAGATAGCTGTTATTGCAAATACATGTAAACACATATTTCGGTAATATTAATTAAATGTTTAAATAGTGTATTTCAGTATTTTGCAAATATAAAATCGTTTTAGGTCTTTACCGCTATGGTTTCCGAACGTGACTTGACATTCGCATTGTCTATGGACTTATGTCACTAATGTCAATTTCCCTTTTAATATTTTCTGGTCATACTGGGTCGATTAGTAAGGTTGTTTAATTAAGATTTCCTCACAAGTGTGATGTAATAGTACATTGTGTATCTAGGGCGGTAAGTAAGGAATTACAAACGAGTGTTTGTTATAAGCCCGAGGTGAAACCGAGTGCTTTAATAACACGAGTTTGTAATTCCCTTACCGCCCGTGGCACACACAATGTTTTTCATCACACTTGTGAGGAAATCTGATTAATATAACCTTACTAATCGTCCCAGTATGACAAGAAAATATTAAAATAGAAAGTGACATTAGTGATATATGTCCATAGACAATGCGAAATGTCAAGTCTCGTTCGGAAACCATAGCAGTAAACACCTAAAACGGCCATTTTAGTTGATTTTATATTTGCAAAATACTGAAATACACTATTTAAACATTTAATTAATGTTACCGAAATATGTGTTTACATGTATTTGCAATAACAGCTATCTTAAAATAAATATTTCAGTGATAAAAGTTAAAAAAAGTACGTTGGCGTTTCCTTTGAACATGACAAATAAGAGTAAAACAGAACCAGCGTTTCAAATTTAAAAAAAAAAACCATTACGCCCTAGGGCGCCATAGGTCATTTATGGCCCGCAGAACCTACGTGTAATGACACCATTTTCGAGCAAGTGTGATGAAAAACATTGTGTGTGCCACGGGCGGTAAAGGAATTAAAAATTCGTGTTATTAAAGCCTTCGGCTTCACCTCGGGCTTATAACAAACACTCGTTTGTAATTCCGTACTTACCGCCCTAGAAACACAATGTACTATTAATGTTAATACTAGGTAAATAAGTAATTTAATGAGTATGTCCTTATCTAGAAAAGGTCACAAAACCAAAAGAGACCGCGAGATAACTCTTATCTTGCCAATACAGCTCAACCCTTTACCTACCCTAATCCAGGTACGTCAGGTACTCAGGTAACTCGATGTTATTTTTCATCGCACTTGCTCGAAAATGGTGTTATTACACGCAAGCTCTGCGGGCCGTAAATGACCTATTACGCCCGAGGGTGTAATTTTTTTTAATTTCAATACGCTGGTTCTGTTTTACTCTTATTTGTCATGTTCAAAGGAAACGCCAACTTACTTTTTTAACTTTAATCTCTGTAATGTTTATTTAAAGAGAACTGTTAATGCAAATAAGTCCATGTAAACACATATTTCTGTAACATTAAATAAATGTTTAAATAGTGTATTTGAGTGTCATTTTCAAAATACTGAAACTTATTCAAATTAAAAAAAAAACATTACGCCCTAGGGCGTAATAGGTCATATACGGCCAGCAAAACCTACGTGTAACAACACCATTTTCGAGCAAGTGTGATGAAAAATCATAAAAACCACGTTAACCTATCATTATTCAATACTTTGCTTACTGTAAAAAATACTCGGTTATTATTCGAGTATTCGATTCGAATTCGAGTTTAACCGTGGAAAAACCGATACTCGGTTTTCGGTTATGGCTGCATTCCCTATCGACACTGTCCCAGTAGTCGCCTGTCATCTTGAATGTTAAGTCATTAGCAATAGGTCACCTCTATTGCTAATGATAATAAGTTTTCCTATGAAACATTAGGTAAATATTTTGTAACTACTAATATTGTTGAATTATGTGATTTACCTAATAAACTGGTACCTAAACAGGTTACTACCTAAGACGCGCCTTTCTTGCCGAAACTTGATGTTTTCTACACCAAGTGTAAGGCCGCCAACCGTCCCGCATTTTGCGGGACAGTCCCGGATTTCATTATTCTGTTCCGCGTTTAAATATTGATTAAAAAGGGCGTCTTGATGTGAAATTATTAACTACGTACAGTGCTATCGAGAATTGGACAATAAAAATCAGCTTAATTTGTTGCCATAATACATTATTATTATTAGCTAGTAGCTACCCAGGTAGTCGGTAAATAATGCATGCATAGGTACCGATTTTCAGTTTCTAAAGCTCACGGGTTACGGGCAGAATAACCAGTCACGTGAGCGTTAGCAAAAGTCAACTATATCATCAGATACTTCCATAAAGTACCATCGACCCTGACCCGCACGAGGTCGCATGTCGGCCTACCTGAATATCTAGGGTTAGATCTATCTATGTACATGCCAGTTATATATAGCAGTACAATTTTAACTTGCCAAGGTGAACACTGTTTGGTTCCGTTCATTAATCGGGGTAGATTGATGTTTAGCGCTTTGAGCGATTAGTTTAAACGTTTCGCTCTTTCCAATTCGGAAAGTTGAACGGGTACGAGTGGGCGGTAGGATTTAATAACTACGGGAGTGCTTTTAAATATATCTGGAAATAAATAGTAGGTATAATAACTATACCTGTCCTTTTTGTATCTGCATTAGTTATTGCTGTGAGGTTTAACTAGTGCTACTACATATTATTAGATCATAAAAATAAAACTACGTAAACATTAATTGTAAACTCATTGAATGTAACTTAACCTTCTGAGAGCTGTAAGGAATAAATAATTAAATATGTCTAATCTTATGTTAGCTACAAATGACACTGTCCCGTCAGTTCATCGTATGATCAGCTCAACATTGACCCTTAGATTCCTGAAATGAAATATAAGTAAATATGTACCTATATCGAATATAGTTGAACGAGATTTTTCTAAAAGGAACTTATTATTTCACTTTGACGAAAATTTACGTTGAGTATGTAGTTACTGGAAACACCGGAAACGTGACTGTTATTTGTCATACCTACTTTTTTTAACCACTCTAATATGGATGAGATACCATTTTGACCTTTGCCACATCGAGGCATGTTTAAAAAAGCACACAAATTAACAATGTTTTATGACCCTTTTAGGAAACAACATGACTACGTTCATAGTTACATTTAGTTTATAAAAAATTTAACAAGTGCGCTCCACTGAAATACTAGGTTGTTCATACATTATGCACAAGTAAACACAAGTTGTATGTCGCAACTATCTACGTCCACGGTCTTTATAGACACCCTTGTCATACAAGTACAATGACCAAAGTACCTATCTAGGGAGCAGGAAGTTGAATACAAAATGAAGCAACATAACACTCACTAAACGTTTTTTTAAACTTTAAATAATGGGCACAAACCATACCTTTATGTTAAGTAATGCTTTAGAAAAACACACTTCGTATTTAATAGCCAACTTTTGGGAAACCGCGGTCCACAGAAATATATCGAGGTAGAAGGGAAAAGTGTACCTGGGCATTTCTCCAGAAATATGTCTGCGGTCACCTCATTCATCTGGCCCTTTTTCATACTAAATGTATGGAAACAGATGAATGAGTCGCAGACATATTTCTGGAGAAATGCCCACCTATGTACCTCGCGTGCTAAAAAGAAGTGGCAACGACCTACTTTGCAAGCGGTTAACTTGAGTTGCCGTCAATATTATTATCAGATTTGATAATCTGATAGTAATAGTATAATTAATTGTTCAAATGTCGCCAAATGAAATGGAAAATTTTAATGTTTTCTATCACTAAATTACACTATTGGCGTCAAACGCCAAGCGAAAAACGTTACACGCTTGATACCCATGTCCATAAAAATCGACGAAGGATTTCCCTCTATCTCGATTCTCGATATATTTTTGTGCCCCTGTCCCGCCGCCAGCTAGTAAACGAGTAAAATTGGGCGGTAAAAAACAGTTCATTACGGGCTGACAAGGTACAGTGTGATCGATTGACCTTTCCAGATGCGCAATGTAATACTGTTACTCGTCCAATTTTACTCGCCTACTCGCTCGCGGTAGGACAGGTGCCTATAGGCCCGTAGCGTAGGTATTATAAAGTTCGCAATACTAAAGATCGAGTCAGCAAAGCATCTAACACATTACTTAAATAATTCATCAAAAGAATATAACAGCCGAGCTGACTCCACGCTCACCAAACGCTGTGTAAAATAACGGGGTACATATGTGTTGATCCTTAATTCCTTAACTATTGAAGCTACATAATAATAAAGTGGAATAATAAGGTTCTAGTCAACTGAAAATCGTAACACATCACACACATAAACACATTAATAAAACAAAACAATACTCTCAAAGCATTCTAATTTTCTCAACTCCGAACGGTACGAATTTTAATTTTTAAATAGACGCTTCTCTCCCGTTCCATCGCGTTTAATCACTTAATGCGAATGGATCACGAGTAATTCCTTCTGAAGATGCCACCACATTGGCGTAGAAAAACGTTATTATAATATGCTACCAAGTCAACAACAACAACCCATAGTGCTCTGTGAAACCAGAAAAGTCATATAACACCCAAAATTTTACAAATTTCCGATATTTTTTATGATCTGAAAGATAAATTAAAGTTATTTTAAGAATGCTTAAGATTCAATGAAAAAAAAGTATGGCAAGTATGTGCGTACGCACTTTTCATATCTTTATAAATTTAAATATTTTTTATTTATTTCTTCTTTATTATAATAATTTGATAACTTCGAAACTACGTAACTGCATTTGGTAGTAAAATTCAATATTAGTCAACATGCCTATTATGATGTGGAGTACCTATGTTTCTCCCGGCCTTATAACACAAATCTGACGCCTTGTTATCGGTTCTTAGTTAAAATGGAAGTAACAACTTAGTACTAGTAAAATGCTTGTTTTTAATTTTGCACCCTGTATAAGACAACTTTCATATGGATATGTTAAGAGCTTTAAGTAATTCGATTACTCGACTTGCTACGCCGGTAACGTATATATATTATTTGATGTGCCTATATGATGTTCCAACCGTATAGCGCTGGCAGTGAGAATGAATTGAAGCACGGGCCATTTAAATGTACAAGCCTCTTAAATGATTAGAAATTGGTAAGGAGGAAGAAAAGCCATGGTAGGTACAATATTTTTTTGCCCATCAACAGTTTTACTAGAAAGTTCCACTGTTTTGTACATCATTTCATAACCGTACATTTTCTGGGATACAAGTTCAAAGTTTATCATTGTCCGGCTCACCTACTAAAAGTCACTTCAGACAGAATATAGTAGAATAGAAAAGCTTTATTCGAATGACACACAATTACCTGAAATCACACACACACACATACTTCGATCTACTCCTCTAGTCTGATGTTGCGTGAAAGGACCAACTAGTTAGTTCCAGAAACACAATTTGAAATGCTACTGAGTTCGTATTTATAAGTTGGTATCGAATAAATGATTGAAAGTTCTAACTATTGGACCATTGACTGAAATACAATATTTTAATGATGCAACTGCAAAGGTCACAACATAGATCGCTGTAACACTCAATTAATATTCGCTCATTAGGATTTCAGCCGAGTAATGGCAGCAGCGTTTGATATTTCACGGGGCCAAAACATAATTACGCTGGAATATGCAAAATATGGCGATGGAAAAACGCAACGTTCGACCTATAGGTACAGCTGTGGAAAATACGGCTGCTTGCATTTTTTACAATAAATGGAATATCTCTTGGCAATCAGCCGTGTTTGAGTATCCATTGATTTACGATATGGATTTTAAGGCAAAAGTGAACAGGAATCTGAGTTACCATACAACATCGCGGATCTTATCTTCACTTTCAAAATCCATAAAAAAATATTACCTAAGCGTACATTTAAGATCGAGCGACCCCGCTCTAAATACCTAGGTATGCCTAGATATGTTCTGGGCTTGAGATGCATGTGGATTATCATTGGTGAAAAATTGCAATGCACTGCATTAAGAAAGTAGACGGTAAAATTATTGTATTACCAAAACAACTGTTGTTTCCATTATGAAACGTTGGAGAACATACAACATCTCATTTATGTCCCACTGTTATGCGAGTTTCATGTAATTGCGGCGTTTGATCGTTCGTCTGAGCTCATCATACCTAACTAGCCCGCAATTTCAACATGGAAAGAATCAAAATCCCAGTAAAATATGAATAGAAACAGTAAAAAGTCTTCAGGTTGTCCGTATTTCTAGCGAGGACCTGCTGTAGTAATTAACAGATTAATGAAAAAAACCTACCCCGCAATGTAATTAAACTCGCATACGAATTCTCACCTCGTCTAAATGAGGCCTTAGGCACGTGCTGATGAAAGCGAGCTGAAGTTGAAGATTTCATACAATTTTGAATTTAAATATTTATTTGCGTGAATAGTAACAAACTCTAGTACAACCCATATTTTCTTAACTAAATTACAGATTGTTTCAATCTTAATGCCAATGATGTACATTTGGTGCTCCCAAGAGCCGCAACCCCGACACGTGAAGCGATCTCGGTGGTAATTGAGATCGAGAGGCTGTGCATTGCTACTGATAGCGAGATAACTATGACCTGCGAGAAGCACTTGTTGGTTCTAATTAAAGTTAGTTTTGGAATACCGTCCTCAGTGATGTCAAATTAGAACTTATTTTATTTACTTATTTTAATGTATTGCCCTGGTTTTTGAGTACCACGATTACTATTTTATGTGTAAAATTATTCTTTTTATTTAATTTTACACGTAAAATAGGTGCATATCAGACGTCGAGTTTCAGAAAACTAGCCTGCGTAGATCTATACTTAAACCTACTCCCACTGCTACTCCTATATTAATAATTCGACATTTTTATTATTAAATCATAACAGTGACTAATAGGCACAATTTAATACTCCTATTATGAAAACGCATAACAGTCTAGGCATACGCCCGATTAGGCGTATAAAAATTATGATTTTTAATATTTATGAAACATAATGTTATACTTAGCCAATGTTATGCGTATTAATGGCATGCGAATTAAAATATGTGTCTTAAAATATACATTTTAATATTATGCGAATATACAATTATGGTTAGTAACGGTATGCGTTGTCAAAATAGGAAGTTTTACTGTATGCGTTTTAATATAGACACTTTTCAACATTATCAGATATACCGTTTTTGAGATATTGCCGAAAAACTGT
This sequence comes from Eudemis profundana, assembly GCA_947034925.1. Classification (NCBI taxonomy): domain Eukaryota; kingdom Metazoa; phylum Arthropoda; class Insecta; order Lepidoptera; family Tortricidae; genus Eudemis; species Eudemis profundana. The sequence continues at coordinate 12,001,666 of OX344811.1, forward strand.
GCTTCTCAACAAAAGGACGTAAGTGTCAACTAGACGTTTTGGCAATACCTGGACATTATGACAATTAGACTTTTTAACAATTGGATGTATTAGTAACTGGTTATTATGTTATGACAACTGGGTGTTTTAACAATTTGACATTATTTCTCGGTCATTTTGACTCCTGGACATTTTGACACTTGGCCTAACATACCCCGGGGGATTATTACATATCCATGTAAGGTAAAATAAAACTAAATAGAAGGTTCTATATAAATTTTATTAAAGAATCTCATTACTAGGTATTTCTATATGATAAATGATAATCTAATCACGCTTTTCTTCTTTAAGAAGTTGTAAAGATAAACTGATTAGATCTACCCTTACAACATCAACTTGAAAATAAATTGCAGTACTTATCAAATATTTAAAGTTTCATTTTAGCTCAAAAAGCCTCCTTTTGACGAACGCGAATAACCCTAATTAGTAGATTAAGATCCACCAGCCCTCAAAATGTCACCATATTGAGTTTGCCGTAAATTTAACCCCATTTTGCATAAAAAGCAAACGACATTAACTGACTTTTGGCAAGTCGAGAGCAAAGCAAATTACCCTCCCAAATTCCGTCGACTGTGGCGTTTTATTCCGTTTCCAATTAAAAATTTACTGCAGATAAAAAACAATTGCGACACGCCTACAGAAACCGCAGTTCACTGCAAAACACATTATACAATTTATACAAACGTCCATTTGTGGAAACGTCCATTTGTGAGCAGCCATTTCTGTTTGATCTCAGGGTTTCTAATCTAACTATCGCCGTTCGGACGAGGGAGCAGAGTCGTAGGAGCCCTGAAGGGGGTCAGGTTGAGCTGGTGATAGCGCAAAGAGAATTCCCGGTATCAAGCCTCCCTCGTTAGGGGGAGAACGGCAGCCATACGTCATGCACACGGACAGTGTTCATCCCGGGAGACCCGGAGCAAACACGTCGCACGCCAAATGCCTAAAATTTTATTTTATATACTACATTAGTCGCGTTTTAACCAATTAGCTGAAGACTCATCGCGCGATTCCGGTCCGTTTTAAGTGAAATTAAATCCAATTTACACGGATGAAACCGCTGACAATGGCGGAGTAATCTGAATGAAAGTGGGTAAATTAATTGAAGCCGCTTATGTTACCTATCCGGCGCAAATTAAATCTCGCATTGCAAACCAGTACGAGTCTAATTGTAAATGCTTTTTTATACTCAACGCAATAAATGTTAATTTAATTTGTATAAACTTGAATACGGGTGACATATGGTATAAATGTATGTAGTAAATAACTAAATAATTTTCCTAAAAAAAACCTGACAGCGGTGCACTTTAAAAGTGCATAAAATCCGCCATTTTGTTTATTTTAACAATCTATACCAGACACTCGCGCCATCAAGACGAATCTAATGATGTATCATTTATCAAAATCGGTTGTGCCGTTGAGTAGTTATGAGCGGACATAAGAACGGACATACATATATACATACATACATACAGGTTAAACACATAACCCTCCTTTGGGCTTCGCCGCAGTCGGGTAATAAGACTTAAAGTCGAGTCGGGTAAAAAACATCAGAAACGACGACGTTTCCGAATCTGGCTCTATTATCATGCCTGTAATTGTTGTAAAATATGTATAGTTAATCTATTTTAGTTCATAAAGTTAAATTAATAGCGAAATGTTCTTTAAGGGTTTTATTTTGTATTAGGTTATCGATGCTTGTATTAATAGCGAAATTTGTTGAAAAATACAACATATCTATTTGACATAAACAGATCCATAATTAACACCAATCAAAAACGCCCGAAAATAATTTTCACGAAGTAATTGGTCCTATTAGTATTTAATCATATCGCAGAATCGCATGTCAAATACTTATAAATTAAGATTGCGATTCTGTATCTACTCCTACCTAAAAATTAAACACGTAAGATGTTATTGCACAACGCTTGCAAAGGCGGCAAGCTTTAACATGTATTTTATAGTTATAATATAAGTTTGAGCGAGGCATGAAGGATTTCGAGTCGATGCCGTAAAGCTGTTATATGGGCGGAGTGAGTAATGTGTGCTACGGGACCGGGAGTTGCCCAGAGAATTCGTTCCTGGAAATTTGAGAGAATCGTGGAATCGCGTTAGATTTTAAGAGTTTCTCGGAAAAGTAGATTTGTATAAAAACTGTTGCTCGAAATTAATTCTATACCTACCTTAGTTGGATCATTATTTGAACGTTCCACGCTGACAGATATTATATTATATTTCATATTTATTTACTAATATTCATTCATCGTCAGAAATAAATACATGCGACATGCTACTATAGGTTAATATAAGAAGATAACTGAAGTAGGTAACTGTAACGCGCGAGTAGCACACACACATTAATTTGACCAACCAGCGTTAAGCGACCGACTCACTAGAGGTGCTTCAGGTATGGGAGGGTGCTCCCGGCTATTTATTTTAAGGTCCTTGGTTTCACGCGCGCCACTTTCGTGTAGGTACACATTTTTGTCGAAGTTCCTGCAGATTTAAATGAAATTCCAAAATATTTCTTAGAAGTCCCAGATCTATACCAAATATATCGAATATAAGAATACAATCTCAGGGAACTTCGATAAAAACGTGTCCACATAATTGACGCGGGTGAAACGCTCAAATAATGAGCCAGTTAAGTAACTTATTAGGGCCCATTTATTTATTACGTAAGATGATTTTTGCCTGTTTTTAACTCCCACCCCCTGCATAGGGGGATATGTAAGAAAAAATAAGAATTAGCCGACCCCCCTCCCCTCCAATATAATATTTATTACGTAAGAATCTAAGGCAAAAATTATTTTACGTTTGGGTTGCTTAAATTCTTATTTTTCAAAGAAACATTTTTGTAGGGACGTTTATTTGCAGATACTAATAGTTTTTAATTTTTTGGTAAAATACCTATACGCAACGCAACCGAGCACGTGTTTCCGCTCTCGCGCAGATTCGCGTGCTTTTTTTTTAAAGTATTATCTAAAGTTTGCGTTTTTTTTTTTTTTTTTTATTGCTATAGACTGGCAAACAGGCAGACGGCCCACCTGATGGAAAGCGGTCACCGCCGCCTATAGACATTTGCAACACTAGATGCATTGCGTATTTTTATGATCTTACGTAAGAACTATCAAAACACCCTCCCACCCCCTTGTAAGAAAAAATAAGACATGGTCAACCTCCTTCCCCTCCTTAGCTGTCTTACGTAATTAAATGAATGACATTTGTCTCAATTTGGAATGTTTGTTCGACACTATTTCAATAAAGACAAAAAATTAACGACCGGCTTAGCCTGGTGGTTAGTGACTCTGCCTACGAAGCTGACGGTCCTGGGTTCCAATCCCGGTAAGAGCAAATATTATTTGTGTGATGATATTTGTTTCCGAGTCTTGGATCTTTTCTATATACAATTTTAAGTAGTTGTATCTATTAAATATATCGTCGCCTAGTATCCATAACACAAGCTTTATTGTGCTTACTATGGGACTAGTTCTATTTGTGTAAGATTGTCCCCTGATATTTATTATAAATATTTATATATTTATTTAATTCATTAGCTTCGTTGCTTGGTAGATGTCGAAAATGTAATACTGATGTCAAGTATATAGTAAGTCGTAGCTACACTAACGTTAATCGTCCTTCATAGCGATAACAACCGCATTTCCCGATAATGTGGGCCCAGCGTGATAGACAAATACAAAATTCGGAGGGCCACCAGTCGGCAGCACCTTTGTTGTGCTAGAAACAGCAAATACATTGCATTTATTTCATTTTGTGCACTTTGACTTCGAAAGAGAATAGGATTTGACTGTAAACGGCAAAGCTCCTATATATCATGTTTTATTTATGCGCCTACCGGATTCCGCTACTTTGACGCTAACTGCCCTCTAACGCACGTGATATATCGGCTCTCGCGATCGTTACCTCTGAAGCACCAATATTGTCAATGGGCTTAGCTTCTGACTTCACTACAAGCTTTTATTTAATGTCACGTGCAATTCGTATTACTGTAACAACCACATATCGGAAAATGTAACCAGATGTCTCATTCTCGTGGTGGTTTCAGACAACCAGGAATAACAACACGCCATACCTACAGAGAAACACGTCAATCAGCTGCTCTGCTTAAAAAACTTAAAATAGTTTGTGATGTCGTCGCAATCTCATCATAGCTCCAAACAAAGTTCTCATTGATAAAGAAAATGACACAAATACACCATGTATACTAGGCCATCATAATACTAGAGAACCTAAGGATTACGATTCTTAAGTAGGTCCTCAAATGTGAATGGATGTTTATCCGTAGCCGAGGGATATCGTGTTCTGACAATCGATGCTTCTGATTCCAAGCATACAGGCTGTAACTCTATCCTGCCTAGAATACTTAGTGGGATTGCTGTCAGTGACGTCATCGCACTGTGGCCGCAAACAGTTTGAGCCTGTCGTGGTTTTCACTATTTATTTAGAACTTTATCGTAAACATTATTTTTTGCCATGAAGTGATGAAGAATGACAGAGATGTGAAATACTTCAAAAAACAAGTAAACAGTAAAAGTTTGCGGACCTTTGGGTGCCCTCAAAGGTCGGCAAAGTATATGCTCAACTGAGTGTTGCGGATATCCATGCAGTGATGATAGCTGATTTCCATCAGGTGACTCATCTGCTCGTTTGCCACTTATTACATAAAAACAATTGACTGCTGACTTGTTGTTAAATAAATTTGTTCAGGCAATATTCAAATGCTAGCTTCCGGGCAGATTTTGGTCATGTAGCTTTATAAGTAATAACTAACTTTATCCTCGAACCCTCTCTGAAAATTAAATTTTAACCGAGACATTAAATCGCGGGATATTTTGTTGCGAATAGCCTTTTTATATTCGCGAAGATTCCGATTGGATTTATGCCTGAAATGGCTCCAGTCATGTTAAAGCTATGTTAACGATCTAAGGCGGAATGCAAGGATATAAAAAGATTTATTCGAATTGCTTCTATGAAACAGTCACATAGAAAATCAGAAAATTTATCGATACACAAAAAGTAGGTAGGTACTCGTAACTAATAAGAATTAAGTACGAGTAGAGTCTGTGCGGAAAGAGAGTAGGATTTAGATGGGGGGGCGCTGTAATGCTTTTCTACCGTATTTGCAAAAAAAATGCCATACTGGTTAGGTTAGGTTAGGTTAGTACGTTTTTCGCAACGCCTATTCTCTTACCGCACAGACTCTACCTATAGTACAGCAGTTTCTTATTTATGTAAAGATACTTGATTAGGGTGGTCAATAAAAATAAAAACCGGACACGTGCGAGTCGGACTCACCCACCGAGGGTTCCGTACAAATACTCTAAATAAAGACCATATTTTTTATGATTTAATTACAAATATATAGTTTTCCGATTTTTTCCCTATAGGTACTTGTAGTATAACACGGTATTACTTGCCAAATTTCATAGTTCTAAGTCAACGGGAAGTACCCAATACATTTTGGTATCCTGGAAAGTGTCGAAATATACGTTTTTTGCGGCATAAACGGTCATATATTTTTTTACGTTAACTTAGAAGTTTAATTTTTTCACAGCTTCAAGGAACCGTAGACCTGAGTAATTTCAACTCGATACCTCCACGCGTTCCCGAGATAAAGGGACTTGACAGACAGACGGACAGATATACGGACAATAAACTGATCTTATAAGGGTTCCGTTTTTTTCCTTTTGAGGTATGATACCCTAAAAACAATCGACAAGTCGAGCACACCGATTTATGTAGGTATTTCTGTTTAAAGAACGTTATTCTAATTAAGGCACTAGATATAATACAATGTCACTAAAATGAGAACTTCTAGCGAAGGTGGTCTAAGTCTAACCTTAGGTTAATAAAACTTGCGCAAATATGAGAGAATAAGTGACTAGTATAATACAATAATAATAGTATTAGTAATTATGTTTGTTTAATTACATTACAGTTTAGTAAAAAATAATCATACCTTGTGAAATGGTATTTGCAGAGTGTAACGTGCCTGGCACTAAATAATACACAACTGACATCCGTTTCATGTACATAACTGTCGAGAATGAATGCCATTTTAATTTTTGAATTGAATTGAATTGAAAACATTTATTTCAGGTCCTTTAGACCCATATAAGATTTGGTTAGTTACAATTGTCTTAGTGTTTTAGTGACTAAGTAGTTATTAATAACGTAAATAAATTGCATCCATGTGAAAGTTATACACGCGGTCATTGTTTTCTAACTTTTCCCATTTCGGCTCTCCGGTTACGCGTTCCCATAAAAATAACAGTCAATCAGCTATTGACCTACATTAGAGATAGCCAATCGATGTCACCCAATCCCTTTAGATTTATCGCATGCTACGAAAGTTTTAAGAGGGCCGTGGTAAACGATACAAGTGTCCTTTAGCGTTTTATTATAGTCCTTCACCCACTAAATCGCATAAATAAGAACATTATGACCATGAGTTTAAGGTTCAAAACCGTTTGATTCTACCGGATTGTGAACACTCGAGGAACTTCACTGATTTGCTTGAAAAAGGATGTATGTGCTATTGAAAGTACTATAAAGTTGCATCTTTTTAACCTTGTACGGAAGTAGAACCGCGCTCGGGGGTCCACTTTGCATACTTAGAACTTGCGAGAATTGATAGAGTTATGTCAAACGTGACGTGCGTGAGGTAAAACAGCCTATTTATACCGTTCCATATGCCGAAGGCTTGTGTTTAGTAACGGAATATCTTACCTATGTCATTAATTCCAGTTAGGTATCTCCCGGATATGTATAAAAGTTCGTTAGTCAGTAGTAAAGCTCAACTAACATAAGTATTATGTATGTAAGTACATTTACTGAGAAGAACAAGTATCCAGATTCAATGCTCTTTAGACAATCCTACTCATAATTCTAAGTGATCTGGTAAATTTTACATATAACCCTATTATATTTCGTATTTGCAATCTTGTAAATTGACACATCAGTTAATTGTAGGTACCTTACCTTAACTAGCGTGACAAAATGTGGTAATTATCCTTTCATTTCAAGAACGAATATAGAATTAATTAAAAGACAGGTGTAAATCTACGATATTAATGACAGTTTTCGTTTAATTTAATTTACATAGTAAAATATAGGGAGTTGCGTTCTTTGTCCTAAATCGGTGACATTTAGGCAGTAGTTAGCGACAAAAATAGCCCGTACCCTTTGCGAGGGAAATAATGAGGCTTGTTTTCAGTCCCGCGAGGAGCTACTTAACAGCACTACCCGTTCAAAGCTCAACCCACTTGTACTCGTAAATATATAATCTAAAGCTTTAATTTGTAGGGCAATTTTATCTTACTCGTACAAGAGTGTATATTTTTGACATAATACGACGAATGTCTAATAGGGTAAGTAGGATTCCATCGAAAGTTTACCAAGAATGCGTCCTAGTGCAGATCATTCGATTTTCTTCCGATCCAAGGAAACGACAAGGAGACCGTAGGTATGTCTCACTGATCAGCAAGAATCACCCTACACTTTTTGATTCTTTAGCGAATTAAAAACAATCCAAATTGACGAACCATTTCCAGTAAGGTTTACGACGACTCGAATAATTGCTTTCCTCGACGAAACCAAATAAAGTAAAACAATAATTTTATTCGTTTAAAGTCTGTTTTTTATTTCCGGAGACAAATATGACAGCTACAAATATCAACCATAAAAATAATGTGGCCAGCTTTTATGAAACAGTGCTGTCCTTTGTTTCGGTTCGCGGTGTAATTATTAATAACCGATATAATCAAAATTACTATTTACGTTAAAACATATATTTTTAGGTACTTATCGAAAATTAATTACATATAATAACTCCATTGTATTCAACCTTTAACCTACTATTGGATAATTAGTGCCTATGTATGTGATTCCGTTGCTTGAAATTATAACGCAGAGAAATAAAGCAGGTTTGGCGTATTTTCAGCTTTGTAAGATAAGTAATGAGTTTCGAATCAAATAAAATGTACCTTTAAATATTAGAAATATGGTGTATTTACAAATATTTTATATCTCCAAAAGGGTGCCCTTTTTACGTAAAGCATTGTATCGTTTTGGAACTTCGCGGATTATGCACTCATTGTGTTCATCATTAAACTTAAGAGCTACGCTCTTGTCGGTGGAGTAATCGCCACTCTACTCTATTCTGCGCCATTTGTTTGGTTTCCTGATACGACGCGGCGCTGACTTTCTCCTTCGCTTGATTGAAGTATGTTAACCTTGGTCTACCTCTGCCTCTCTTGCCCTCAATTTTCCCCTCTAAGATGTTCACAAAGAAAGTGTCATGTCGTATCAGATGTCCAATCATCTTTCCTCTCCGGTTCTGGATTGTTTTTAGCAAACTTCTTTGTTCCTTCACCATGCTCAGAACCTCTTCATTGGTCTTTCTTTCCGTCCAGCTAATTCTTTCCATTCTCCTCCAGCACCACATCTCAAACGCTTCCAGCCTTTCTCGGTCCTTCTGTGTCAGTGTCCATGTCTCACTGCCATACAAAGCGATACTCCAGATGTACACCTTAATTAATCTTTTCTTGGCTTTTTTAGATATTTTTGCTTTGAGCAAATGCTTTTTGTTGTTGAAAGCTTTCTTAGCCATAGCGAGTCTTTGCATAATGTCTGCGGTGCATCTGGAGTCACTGGTAATTAAACTGCCCAAATATTTAAATTTATTAACCTGTTCTAGTACATTGTTTTGAACTTTAATTGGTGAATGTACCAATGTGTATTTTGATATAGTTAGGGTTTTGGTTTTATTACAGTTAATTTTAAGTCCAAATTGATTAAAGATTTCATCCATTTCTCTTACTAATTCTTGTAATTGACTACTACTTTCAGCTAGTGCCGCTATGTCGTCTGCAAACCTAATAAATTTAATATTTTTCCCATTAATTTTGACTCCCCCCAAATCCGGATTTACCTTTTTGATGGCTTGTTCTATAAATATGTTAAAAATCAGTGGTGACAGTGGACACCCCTGTCTGACGCCTTGTCTGATCTTCGCGTTTCCTATTTCTTCCCCTACTTCTATTATGGTCTCCTGGTTTCTATAAAGTTCGTAAATTATCTTCCTATCTCTATAGTCTACTCCAGCTGCGCGCAGGATATCCATCATCTTTTTCCATTCCAATTTGTCAAATGCCTTTTCGAGGTCAATAAATGCAATGTGTGTGTCTAAGTTAAGTTCCAGTCTTCTATCTGCTACTAATCTAAGTGCCAAAATTGCTTCTCTAGTTCCTCTATTTTTCCTAAAACCATATTGATCTGGGCCCAGTTGATTTTCAACTATTGGTCTTAGTCTATTTTGTATAATTTTCAGTAAGATTTTTGATGCTTGTGAAATAAGGCTTAATGTCCGGTGCTCTTCGCATTTTAAAGTATTATGTTTTTTTGGTAGCGTTACTGTTTTACTGATTTGAAAATCTATCGGTACTTGTCCTGTTATGTACATACACTGTATAATATTAAAAATTTCGTCTAGCATATTTTCACACACTACATATTTAATCATTTCGATGTATATTTGATCAACTCCTGCTGCTTTGCCATTTTGGATACTCATTAAGGCCTTGACAAATTCTTCCTTCATTATAGCTGGACCCTTCTCATCCTCACCTACAGTTTGTTCATCCTCAATATCTCCTTCATCTAATCCTTCTCCTTTATAAAGTTCCTCTATATATCTGATCCATCTTTGTAATATATCTCTATTGTTTATTAAAATGTTTGTGTTACAGACACTTTAATATCAATAATCATAAATACCTACCTAAAATTTTGTCGGTATGTACCGGTTGTATCACATCACTATTTATGAGTTGTAAAAAACAGGCAACACATGAAATGTCATTTTTGTCCTCGGAAATAAAAAACAGACTATAGGTATAGCATGGGGGTGTCAGTCATGTGCGCATTTTTAGTGCTCTTGGTTGTGACGCGGGATGTGAATTGCGTGCGCCTTTACAAAACACAGCACAGGCTTTTATAATAAACTTCACTTAAGATACGAGTAAATTTTTGGTAGCAAGTCAATTTCGGGGCATACCTACCTATCTACTTAGAGCCTCCGCACTGGTGGCGCCCACAGCCCGGGCACTGGTGGCCGTCACAAGCTGCGAGCGAGCTTTTTCATACATTTTCTATGGCATTGGCGCACACCGGGCGTTCGAATGACTGATTTCGGGCCACAAGCTGTGGGAGTGGCTCTTCTTGTGGACGCGTTTAGTGGCTGCCACTAGTGACCCAATGTGCGGCCTCTCTTAGTTTAGAATATGTGATAGACATTAGATATTCTCTACTTGGTTCATTTTTGTGGCTTGATGTGGAGGTCACGCCATAACTGACGGTCGTTTCTCTTGTTCCAGATGCGAGGATGGTGGAGGCGGCGCTGCGACAGGCACGGGCGGGCGGGCGGCGTCGCTGCGACTCGCCAACGGGCGGGTGGCAGCGCAGTCGGCCGAGCAGCTGCCGCACTCGCCGGCCGACTGCGCCTCCGTGCGCATATCCATCGACAACACCAACACCTGCTGCACCGACTCGCTCGTCACCGCCCTCGACGACGAGACGCTACTGCTCGGTGAGTCTTAGGGCCTTCTTAGACGAACTGCTTGAAGCAGTTGTGACCAGCCGCTTTAAAGCTGCGGCTGCATACCGAACTAAGGCAATCTGAAGTTTCCGACCGCCGTACACGGACTTGAACTAGTCCGACTGCCCCAAGCTTTACGTCTATGGCTGATTTAGGCAACGCTCAGCGACGTGGTTTCGACGCGGAGTGTCCGCGTACAGACAAGTGGACGATACTTTTCACACCCGCGTCGCACTGAACGTGTTATATTGACATGATTCATTTAAATAGCGTCTATCGCATACGCGTCGGATATCCACGTCGCACTAAACATAGCCTTACTGTTATTATCCTAGTCGACTCGCTGGAAGCAGCGTCATCAGAAGAACTAGCACAACTGGCCGCGATTTCGTTGTCGCGCGACACTCTATCACCCGACTCTCTGACGGTTAATGGAAATGCCGTTGATGTCGTGCGATAAAGAGTCAGCCGGCGCAGTTGTCCTAGTTACAGGTACAGGTCCAATCGGCCAACTGTATCTCCACGAAAACACCCAAAAAATCTAATATTTTCTCATCGCCAAGCAACGCTGGGTAGTCGGCAAGACGGCTGTCAATCGTGTCGGTCCCTATACTTACTGTTACTGCTCAGTAGCAAAGCTCCATCGTTGTCTATAATGAGCCAGTGGCCGCACAGAGCGTAAAGCTTGAACATACTTATTGGCACTTATTTAAGCCTCCCAGAGATACAACGATCATGTTGTCCATCGAGTAAGTTACATCTTACTCCTTCTGACTGCAAAGAAGCCTCATTTTACTGTAAAAAAAGAAATGTACATATTTCAATTAACTTAAGAAAATATGAAACTATAACTGCAGCATACCAGATACCATACATTTCGATCCACGTTAAAAAATAAGACATGAAGACAACCATACATTTCGATCTACGTAAAAAATAAAACTTGAAGATAAATAAAGCCAAGCCAATAAATAACTCTTAAATTAAACTTATGTTTGAAAAGTAGACATAGGGAGAGACTGTGATAGTAAGTAACAGAAGAAAACCAAATGTATTGTTCAAGTAGACAAATAAAGTTAAGATATCAATATAGTCCCAGATTGCCAGCAATAGGAACATTTCAGACTAGGCCTAGATCGGCATGTCATCGTGTATGCAAGCCGTAATTATGCAAAGCAGGCCTTCAAGCATTTTCGGACATGATCAAACATGTGACTTGCCGTGCCTGGGGACCTGCAATAATGTAGCAGCCCCAAACTACCTCGGTTCCTGGCAGGCTGGTATACACGGCTCGCCTTACACAAAAAGGCGTATCTTAGTAGAAAATATTCGTCACATACGTCCTTCTGTCATGGGCTGTGGTACACGGGTTCATGAATTAGTCACAGACTAAGTTGATAATACGCTTCAGTGGCCGTGTTGTATTTCAATTTAAACCATTTCAGAAGCAGGCTTTCAGTGCGAAGTTGCAAGGAATCATGCTACCTTCAGTTCACAACTTGATACATATTTATTTATTTATTTTATTTATTGGACACACAGAACAAATTACAGTCATTAATACAACTTACATAACGCTAATATAGATCAGATCAGGACTACAATTCTTAATGATGCATGCATATGTAGCACCTGCCTCGTTTTATGCCATATTTTTCGTGAAGAAACCTACAAATTAGATACTCAACTTGGGGGAATGCTGTGTTACTACCAACTAAAAACTCCACAGTGACCGCCGTCTGTGCTACCCAACTGAGGAGTCCAGGATCTCAGAATGAACGCACTAAGATCCTTCTCACGCTATGCCCGTAACGTAACGGAATCTCCTTTCGGCGTCATGTATTTTGCCACTTTCCCTGGGGCCTCACAACCACGATAACGACAGGCAGAATAGATCGTAGACATATTTTTAACTGGTTCAACATGGTGACATGGTGTGTACTGTATCCCTTTCCGGGTGGGAAATTTGTTGTATGAAAACTTCCGACTGTTGTGACAGCTCATAGCACCCGTTCAAGCAAAAAAAAAAACATTTAACTATTCGAGCGCGGCGCTAGTGTTTGCACGATAACTGCGTGCCGCGCCGTGTCCCCTTGCGTGTCAAAACATCCGGAATTATCTAAGGGAATTATTTTCATGGGACTTACGCATTATGTACGCTGTTATGTGTATAGTATAAAACTCTTTGCGTGACACATAATCTGTGTGTAAAGCTTCACAGTTCAAATATATCTTCCGTCGTAAGTAGTTTATATGTATACGAGTCTTTTTTACTAACGGTTTTTTTTAATTTCAAACACTATCTACAATCTACATATTGCTAAAAGTTAGAAAGCTATTTTTACTGAGGAAATATTTTCCTATTAAGATGATAATTTGATAAATCAAAGAAGAGTTATTTGTTCCAAAAATACTGATGAGTTTTTGTGTACTATTCCTACAGTTATAATTACTTATAGGTAACTAAATAGAATAGATAGATATTTGGACTAAGTTCAAAATACGTTATTTTAGGATAGGTAGTACTAGAATGAAATAGCTAAAAAAGGTTTTATTAAAAAATATATACATGGCAACATGAAGAAACTACAGTAAGAGGATTATTTCATCTTGGTACTTGGTAATATTTTTTTCCTTTATTACAAAATGTGTCAGTCTTGCACAAATCCATCTAGTTCTAACCAAACTAAGCGATTTGTTCCTGGGTCTTGGATAATTTCTATGTATGTATTTCAGTATTATATTTATCCCATCAAAAACATTACATGTAAAAAGATGCAAGTCTGGCAACACAGTTCTTTTACAACAAAAAAGTTTTGAGGTGTAATGTTAAACCAAGTCAGTACCGGGGGGTGTCCACCCACAGAACTCGATTCCCACCGACTTGCCTATTATTAGATCTATAAAATGTGTTCCTCCACAGTTAAATAATAGGCAAGTCGGTGGGAATCGAGTTCTGTGGGTGGACACCCCCCGGTACTGACTTGGTTTAACATTACATCTCAAAACTTTTTTGTTGTAAAAGAACTGCGTTGCGAGACTTGCATCTTTTTACATGTAATGTTTTTGATGGGATCTCATTTCTTTTTGTAAGTGATCTTCCTTTATTTATTACATTCCAATCCATTCTTTTTCCAATTTGGACTGCAAAACTAACTTTGTAATCGCATGTATTTGTATAGGATTACTTATGTGTGCAGTTGTGACTGAAATTGCAATATTTGGAGGTTTTTTAGGAATTAGTAGGCTAAAAACTACCTATGTTTAAAATTTGGAGCCTGTGAGTCTGCTAGAAGTACCTTAGAATTATGATGATCATCAGTCAGTGAGTCAGTCAGTCAGTGACAAAACTAAGGAACTTTGACATGCAATAGTTCTTAAACTACACGTTCAAATTGAATGATATTGTGAAATTGTGCCCTATATATCCCTGAAATTTCAGGCTTCTGGCTTTAGCCAGTACATCATTACGGGAGGCTGAAAATGGCCTGAATGGCTTCGAGAAAAGGATGGTACGGCCGTGCCTTTGTTTTGTTCGACTTGGCGGGGGCACTGCCGTGCCCCCAGATATATGTACATGTATACAAGCATTGCTTAGTTTGGTTGGAACTAGATTGATTGTACAAGACTGTCTTGAATATTTATTTCAGTAGATATGTAGATACATTATACTTATTAAACGGAAAGATATTTCCCAAGAATCAAAACTAATTAATCATTTTGCTTGTGATGTTGCCATGTTTGTTTTTTGAAATAAAACCTTTTTTCGACCTCTGCAGACTTAGCGTAGTCTGACTCTAAGTAAATTGTTGTCTTATTGTGTTAGGATCGATGACTTTATCGCAAATGAATCAAGTACTTACCTTCCTTTAAAAATTATCGTTTACGATGAAATATAACAAATCTAAAAAAGATTACCCAGGAAATTAAGGAATTCGCCGTCGTCATATTATCAACAGATCTGCCAAAACATGCTGCATAATGAATCATAAACAAAAACGCGCGTAAACCAACATTGATCTTTTTCAAGTTCATTACGCGAATAAAACCCAAAAATGAAACAGTCATCCTTCAACCCACAAACGCAACGCAAATATAACCTGAAAGCCCATACGATTTTGATTGCTTTAGCACAGAGGTCTTCAACCTTTTCCAAATCAAGGGCCGAGAACGACTTTTTTTTGGCATAGCGAGCCGCATCATGGGTAGCTATAGCGATTTTTTTTAATTAGATAACAATTGACCCACGTTCTTTTTTTATACAAAAAAAACAGGAAAACAATTAATAGGGTTCTAGCTTGCTTTAGCTTTTAGCTTGCTCATCACACCTGCATTCAGATTTTTCTTTTTAACTCTTTATGCAATGAGTCACCTGATGGGAAATAGTAACCATCGCCCATAGTAAGATTGCGCGTGTAGTAGGTATGTATTGTATAAAGTAGGTACGCCAAGAGTGCATCTGAGTAGCATAGGTACTACACGCTCTCACCACAAGTACCACAACTGACACTGCCTATCTTATCTCATAGACTCTGCTTGGAATCTCAATTTCATTTATGCTTGTACAATGCCTGCCTGAAAACAAAATATTAAGAGTGCCGAGGTCAGTCCGAGGTAGGTCATGCCGTAAAATGAACAAGGACAGAAGGTTCGCTCCCTCGTTAAATTCGTAAAAATTATATTCTGTGCAAAATAAGTTATGTTGAGATTCGTAACTATAGTCTGATAAATAAGTTCTCGAGCGCTTCGTACAACAGTTTATTATTTTGAAAACGCACTAGAGATCGCACTTTAGTGATAAAACCGCCTTTTGTTTACCTTACTATCAATGTCATACTATATTATTTTTGAGGTATTATATTACAAAATATATTAGCTTTTGCCCACTAATTCGTCTTCGAATAAACTAAATGGGGAAAAACCCGATTGGAAATAAAAATAATGGGGAAAGAAAAAAATGGGTAGCGTTGCTACTTATATACAGCCACGTTTACACTCTCCCATGATAAAAACTATCATAATAATATGGGGGTATTCCCACCTGTTACTAATTCGGACAGAATTACTTTCGCGTTTATAATATTAATTTGGATAGTGATTCATCAAGAGTTAGAAACTTTTCGTCCGCGGGTAAGGTGAAAAGATAAAGAGCGTCAATTTAGCTAGACCTGAATAACTAGTATTTTAGTATTAACCTGACGTAAGCAAATTTTTTACGCAACTAAACATTTCTAATCCAAGCAGCGGCTCTTCTGCAGCTATACGTATTACGTACTGCGGCTCTCCGGATATGAAACCCATTTCCTGCAACAATTAGCCGGGCCGACATTAAATTTGCAGTTGCCGCCGAATTGCGCCGGCTGTACCTATCGTGCGGCCCCGTCGTCTATGGACTATGGATAACATCGAGGTGTCAGGTGACCAAAACGCCAATGTGGATCTTTTACCGACGTCTTTGTTTGCGAACATTGCACTACACTTCCGCTCTATCATGCATGCCCTTATTGGTGCTCCCACATTGGCTGTTATAAATGTTATACCTATAACATTACGTAACCTCAAATTTTATCCTTTAAACAGCTTTAAATGCTTTTTGATATTGAAAACCGTTAAATACTCAGACTTAAAGCCGGTAAGATATATGACAGACATGCATTGAAACTACGGTTTGTCTCATTTAAAACAAAAAAGAAATAAAAAAATATATATATTACTTAAATCAAGGGCTAACTTTAATGTCCCTGACCTTATTGAATAACTAAAAAGATTTCAAAAAATTCCAAAAAGAATTCAACGTGGAAATGCATCATCGACATAGACTGCAATAAATTTTTGATTCCCAGCATTCAGCGTGTGCCAAAGAATGCAAGGTTGGAGGCAAGTGAATCATTTAGAATAACCTTCCGGCTCTGAGTCCGATATGGAATGGTTTTTGGGGGTAATTTTTTTAAATTATTCAAACTTTATAAATAACTATAACAATATCTTTATAAATACGTACAAACAATGATATTTTATAAGAAGATACGTTATACGCATACTCGCCAGCTGAGAAATATGCTTCCAAGAAAGCAGCAGCACACATTGGTACCTCACTGTACGGTGTACATACTCACACATATTAACAGATTGCATAAAAGAGATGGCATAGTTACAATAATGCAAAAAAAAGAGACAGCTAGCTTTTTGTTACTTGCGCGATTAATTTTTAAACGTAACCGAGTGAACCCATCGGATTGACTCGGACCCTGCTCGGCGCTCGCAGATTAAGCACGCAGAAGGTTGGTTATCCTTGTCACTCTCATTGTCAAAGACGTAAGTTTGTCTCTTTCATTCAAATGACCTCTATGGTAGTAAGATGGCGTCGTATTTGAAAAATAAAATAATAAAAATGATAAAATTAAATTATTTCAGCGTACTTACAGGTGATATGTGATCCCTTGCGCTTTGTTGCACTTTTTGCTATGATTGGTGCACTTTCTGATCACACACGACGGCATTTTTTTTGTGAATCTTGTAAATATTCACCCTTGACATCGTCGTGCGTTTCGTTGACCGACCCGCGAGTGACTACCCACTACAAAAAGGGCACCAATACATTTATCGTGGTTTCAGTGCTTCACTTTTGGAGTGCTTGTAACCTATTGCGTACAAACAGCAACACACTTAACTGCCCATTAAAGACAGAGCAGAGAGAAAATGATAACGATTGAAAGAGATAAATATATTTGTATTATGTCAACTTCAAATCAAATAACGTTTGCGTATGTGTAATGTGCCTTTGAGCTTTGTCATTGTGGTTGTTTGGGCAAAGTTTTTTTTTTCCATACTGTAAATAAAGGTTTTATTTCAACAAGACAGGTGAATTTGTCAAAATTATGATTTCGCTTTCAGACGAACGTTGGGATGAAATAAACTAATTATATTGCTAATGCTTTTATTGGTGCTTCATATTTTTGATATGATGCACCAATATAATGTAATTTATATTTATTATTCATTCATTCTTTTCCACGAATTCAATATTATGGCATTAATGTCAATAATGACTGACGTTGGATCAGCCATAAAAGAAAAAATATTGTTTCAAAACTCTTTTGAATAGTAGCCAATTTATACTCATAAACACACGCACACATGCATAACACGACGCCTTCAAGTGTGATTCTCTTTCTTGCAGTATTTCCCATTTTTTGAAGTGTATAGTTAACTGTGTTGCTGTTTGTACAACTAAATACATAACTTTCTGGTTCTGATCTGATGAACCACAAAGTTGAGAGCGTGAGCCAAATTTATATTATCTGTAATAATGATACAAAAAAAGCTTATAAAAGGAAACAAATACCATAATCATAGTCGTAGCACAATATACGACCAACAGGTTGTTTTAGCTGCAGGGTCAACTCCGTGCTAAAAGAAACAGCTCATAAAATAAAATAAATTCTTAATTGGGTAGAAGGAAAATAGTAACGCCCAACTACTATTGAGACTGTACATTATTTCCAATCTCTTTTTAACTCGACGATATTTTTTCACACGCAATAAAAGACAGCATTATCTTTATCCTCCCTTGGCCATCTGTTGAGTCACAAGCCTGACCCGGATATTATACCCATAGATTTTTGCACAGGCCTTGTCTAATTTCCATATTCAATCCAACCCCGAATGTTGATAGTCGCGGTGAATATTTTAACCAAGTGCGCCTGTCGTTTCATATAATTTAAGCTGGTCTGAGAGCTAAAGTTTAACTACGAAATGGAATAATTTAGTATGTTTTACAACAGCATTTCAGTATAAAATCTGTTGGTAGCAGCAATTCTAAACTACAATAATTCAACTTGTATTTCATATTAAAGGACCATGGGCAAATTTGTATGGGCGGTGTCCCCAAGACCAACAAAAATGAGACCAATGATATTTTATAAGTAGATAGGTTACAAGCACTCCAAAAGTGAAGCACTGAAACCACGATAAATGTATTGGTGCCCTTTTTGTAGTGGGTAGTCACTCGCGGGTCGGTCAACGAAACGCACGACGATGTCAAGGGTGAATATTTACAAGATTCACAAAAAAAATGCCGTCGTGTGTGATCAGAAAGTGCACCAATCATAGCAAAAAGTGCAACAAAGCGCAAGGGATCACATATCACCTGTAAGTACGCTGAAATAATTTAATTTTATCATTTTTATTATTTTATTTTCAAATACGACGCCATCTTACTACCATAGAGGTCATTTGAATGAAAGAGACAAACTTACGTCTTTGACAATGAGAGTGACAAGGATAGCCGAGCAGGCTCCGAGTCAATCCGAATCTAGCCGATGGGTTCACTCGGTTACGTTTAAAAATTAATCGCGCAAGTAACAAAAAGCTAGCTGTCTCTTTTTTTTGCATTATTGTAACTATGCCATCTCTTTTATGCAATCTGTTAATATGTGTGAGTATGTACACCGTACAGTGAGGTACCAATGTGTGCTGCTGCTTTCTTGGAAGCATATTTCTCAGCTGGCGAGTATGCGTATAACGTATCTTCTTATAAAATATCATTGAATGAGACATGTGTCAGTTAATAGGCCTTGGCAACACGATGATTTTTTACTATGGCGACGATCACCCCAAGAATGGGGTTTTCTTGGAAAATCGTATTTTGTTTTGTATAGTGTTAGCCGTTTATGGAATGAAAAGTTGCTGCGCCGAGTAACATCACTAAGAGCGTGACACATCACTACGGCGTCATGATAGACGTCGGACTGCATTAGGCGGGGATTGCGCCCGCGTCCTGTGATTCTTGGATTGATCGATAATATACCTGAGCCTGTGTTTTCTATAGTGTAATGTTGTAAATAAATAATGTATTTAATGGTAATAGTGTTTGAGTCTAACAATAGGAAGGGCCCAAAAACCGGCCCCTATGGAACACCGCACCGCGCGTTCTCCGTGCTCCCCTCGTGTCATAGAGTACTACTACAACAACATTACTGACAGTTCGAATTGAGTCCACCATAGACGCCATAAACTGCCTGGGGAAGTCCCCAGGGCGGTTAGGGACTACGCGACCAGAAGAGAGGAGGGCGCAGTGAGTGGTTGTAGACATCAGTAGTGCTCTACAAAACGAGGGGAGCACGGAGATCGCGAGGAATGCAGTGCGGTGTTCCACAAGGGCCTGTTTTTGGATCCCTCCTATACAAAACAAAATACGATTTTCCAAGAAAACCCCATTCTTGAGGTGATCTTCGCCATAGTAAAAATCCATCGTGTTGCCCAGGTCAATTAACTGACACATGTCTCATCTCTGTTGGTGGGTGGGGACGTTTCTGCCCATCGTCCTTGTCGAACGAAATTAAAAAATTATTCAAGATATATGCTGACAAATAACTCGCTAAACAAAAATAGGCACTTGAGATGTTTTGCACGACCTTTGACTGTCTCACGCGTATTAAAAGGTCACGTAAGAGTTGAATTAGACCAAAACGTAAACTAAAAGTAAAGTTAATTATGGAAGTAAATCGTAAAATGTCAGAACACAGTGGGGCTAGTTTGCTCTAATTGTAGTTTGTTGTCTAGAAAACACGAAACATAGGAGTAACGAGCTCATAAAATAAACAGCATAATGTAAACTTTTAACAAGAGCAGAGACTATCCCAAGACCAGATATTAGTGTGGCAGTGCCAAAAGTTGTTACGTTTGACTACAAATATACACCTACGTATGTTTATTCTGTGATCTAATTATGGTCCTTCAGTGTCAAGAAATAAATTATTTTACTATGGTAAATTGATAATATTACCCATTACCTGGACACAGGCCTACTCCCATATATCCGCGAAGAAAGTCAAAGGTGTACCTGGGTAGTTCTCTGCGATTTTATACCGCGATTTTTTTGTCATTACCATCGCCACTATTATTGGCGGTTTTATAAAAGCAATCAGGATCATTATGATAAAAATAGCAGAGGCACGCGACTTCTACAAGATAACCAAAAACGACTCCATAGTTTATACGGAGCTCATCTATAATGTGGCGATGGTAATGATCCGATTGGTGCGACTTTTTAGTCGCAGAGAACTACCCACCTACCCAAGGAAAGGACCTTAAACTAATAGCCGGCCGGACGGTGTGCCTCGCTTACAAAGAACAGAAGAATGTCTAATAAGCCGGCTACCTATGTGTGCGTGCGGCTCGTAAGTACAAGCAGCCAGCTTATTAAAAATAGCTTCAGTTCTCTGTTAGCGAGGCTCCGTCCGGCTATTTGTTTTAAGGTCTTTGGGTCTACCTATGTGAAGTTGCCCATCCGCACCGTGCCAGCGCGGGGACTACAGCCCATTCACTTTCTATGAGAATAGGCCTGATTATAATAATATAATATAGCCTTAAAACACATTAAAGAAGTCACCAGCGACATAATATTCACTAGCAAACTCAAATCCATGCTCATAGACCTAGCTTATTACAGTGTGGACGAGTTTCTTGAACGTGCTCTTTGACCTATAGGTAATACCTAATTGTAATGAAAAATATAATCATTAACATTGTATAATATAATAATAATAATTTAATAGTAATTGTAATTTATATTTGATGATAATTAATGTAAAATGACCTGTAAAATCCCATAATTATTTTATCAATAAATTATCTGAATCTGAATCCAAAACTAAGTTATAAGAGTACAAAAAACGACGAACATAGATTAATATATACGTGTGTATGAATGAACAATCTCCCTAATTGAATCTCTCTAACCGTGGAGTATATAAAACTCCATGGCAAGTATAAAGTCATGCGGTGAAAATCTTAGAGGAGTAATAAAATAACTAATATTAAATGCTATAAAATGTGTAACAATGGCGGTTTTATAGCTTTTAATAATGGCGACTGACCTCTATGAACTGGTGCCCACAAAAGCCACACAATACAGTTACATAGCCAATACAGTTCCTGGTGCGTAACCTATTTATAGACCGCAAAGCCTTGCCAGAGTCTAAGCTTTATATATTAAGAAAGAAAATTTTAAGTAGGTACATGATGTCGGTAATACTCGTATACACTATAGCTAATAATTAGTCAAAGCAGCTGGCTGCAACTTTACTAGCACTATGTAAAACGAAAAGAGCAGATAGTATTAGTCATATGACCACGGCACGGACAATGCTTTGCCACGATATCGGTGGCAAGCGGCAGCGGCAAACGGTGGTCATAACTGGCAGCAGAAGCACGGATCGCGGCCTCTCATTGCCACCTACGGCCGCCACCGATGTCGTGGATGGGCCTGTATTAGGTAATGCAATACCCGGTCAAATATGAACCCGGCAAAAATTACCTCACTCTAAATCCAGTTACCAGTACAGTACAGTTTTCAGTTACCCGGGTTTTCGGGTACCCGGGTTGTATTACCTACAATGAACTTGCCGGCATTACCGTCCCTGTTAAGTAGGGCAAGCAAAGTATATGATGTTTTCGCGTTTGCTTTAAGGCAGCCGACGTTAGATTTTATTTATTATCTTTAAAATAAAAACTGACTTCCAAAAACTTAAACTAAAAAGCAGAAAATAATATGTTAACTACCCCAAAGAAATGTATAATCAACGATTCATATATGCATATACAGATATTTATAGTTTTTCACCTGTTATTTTTGAAGTCGGTGCTAGCTAAGGAGCTCAGCATAGTCAGCTTTGCGTGGCAGGCACCGACTTCAAAAATAACAGGTTAAAAACTATAAATATCTGTATATGTATATATGAATCGTTGATTATACATTTCTTTGGGGTAATTAACATATTATTTCTGCTTTTTAGTTTAAGTTTTTTTGAAGTCGGTTTTTATTTTTTTGTTTTAAAAATTTTTAGTGGCGCTGTAAAATATTGTTTTAACCAAATAGACTTAAGTCTATTTAGTTAAAAGAACATTTTTCCAAATCGGTCGAGCTGTTTTCAAGTAATCGGGGAACAAACCTACATAAAAATTGCTCTTTGTTTTGAAGTTGATTAAGACTGGAAACTTATTGCTTATAAGAAATGGACGAGAAACTACGAAAAATACCGAAATCGCTATATGTTTGCCTCTAATATTTTAAGAGTTCCCTCGGTTTCTCCAAGATCCCATCATCAGATCCTGATTTGGTTGCAATGGGACCACCTCGAAAGTATACCCTTTCAAACAAAAAAAGAATTTTCCACATCGGTCCAGCCGTCTTCGAGTAATCGCGTAACAAACATACAAAAAAAAAACATACAGACGAATAGAGAACCGTCCTTCTTTTGGAAGTCGGTTAATAAAACGATACATGTATAATTTGTATTAACTCTCAACAAACATCAGACTCTAAATAAAGTCGGTTACCCGGGTGCCCGAGTTTTCGACTTCCCTTGTCGTGCGACAGACTACGACCTGTCTTGTTCGCATAATTATTGAATGAAAAAGGACAGATTAGATTAGGTCTCAATTGTGCTGGAGATACCGGCATCCAGCCAACGAGCTTGTATAATTCTGATTGTGATATAGCCTGACACTTGTATAGTAATCAGTAGCGTGGCGTCCAAAGAACTCGATTCCTGCCGGCTTGCCTAATATCAGGCATTTGATCACGTTATTCTACAGCTCTTAAGGAAAATGCACGCCAAATCTGCACCGGCTTTCCCAATGATATCTTTTACGCCACGCCACTGATAGTAATAAATAAATGTTTGTAATTGGAATCGGCACCATTGATTTGCAAAGTTGTAAACGCAGTTAATCATATTATGACCTACTAGACCTTGGGTCAAAAGTATAATTCTGCCGTCCGATATCTTAAACTAGACTAACCTCTATACAACTCCATAGAGGTTAGTCTAGTTTTAGTCATAGGACGGCAAATTATCCGCCCATGGCACAGCGGCCACTGCAAAAAACCTGAATACCTCTGAACACCGGTCACCTCTGTAAAATAGAGTTCTGCTCGCAAGCAAAAGCTTTAGATAATATTAATTTATTTTTAATGCAGAATATTTCGTTGGCAGTTTTCCAAACCTTTCCACATTTCAGATTACCCTAGCTATTAATTGATGTAATAAAAAATATAAATTTTGTAAGTATCACATAAGGTCAAGTTAAATAGAAGGCCTTGGAGCCTCGTCTAGTTAAAGGTGTGAATTTGCATTCGACTAGAGTAACCACTTACCGTAAGTGAGTTCTCGGAAGACAGACGTCGCCGATCCAGGCTATTCCAGACCAGGAGAAAGATTCCCGTGGGTCCTCTGGTAATTACTTCAGCCTCGGAGACACCCTCTTACGTCATCGATTGAGCCTCGGAATTGGACTCTTGAAGAAATTATGCAAGAGCCGGGAAAATATCGCTCGTAGCGCCTCGGAGTTACATAAACTTATTTTTCTTTCGTAGCAAATTTAGTTCATTTTTTTATTCGAATTGCCTTTAGTAAAGCAACGTCTGTTCTTGGAGCATAATTCATGCTCTTATTTGAGTAACTGACAGTCAATGTACAACTTTATATGAAAGAAACATGTTGTTTCTTCATTGGTTTTTAATGCGGGTAAATTACACCACATTTTTTCTATGTACTTTGATTTATTGTATCTATATATATGTAGTCAATGTACAACCTAAACTAAATGGACGGACTTTATTGAATTATTATTAATAACATTCATCTTTAATTAGAGTATGCCCTAATCAAATATGAATATTTCCAAAAAAGTCCAATGGGGGAGATACCTCGACTTGTAAATACAAATCTTAACAATGACTAATAGAATTGCACAGTAAGACGTGTTAGGTGTTATAAATAACTGGCCAAGAGCATGTCGGACCATGCTCAGTGTAGGGTTCCATAGCCGTAACTATAAGGTAAAAAATACGATGTAAAAAAAGTACAACAACAAAAGAGCGTATCTTCATAGCAATTACGTCCTTTTGTTGAGAAGCGCAGTTTATCGGCAATAACTCAAAAACGGTACATTCGATCTTGTTGAAAACAATTTTCTTTGAAAGTATTAATAAAGCGTTACCTTCGTGATTTTTTTCATATTTTTCGGACGCACGGTTTAGAAAATAGAGGGGGGGGGACACAATTTACACAACTTTCGGAGCCATTATTTCCAAATACATTCACTTAATCATAAAACATTACTTAGGAACTTTACAGTGTTTTTTAAAGAGCTGTCGAACTATGTACCACACGTTGATATTTGCTGAAAAATTTTTTTTTTACTGTCTTTAACATGTATGGAGTGCCCCCTAAAAATATTTATTTTAATTATTTATATACCAAACTAAGTAGCGGCTCATAAAAGACACCTATATTCCAAATTTCATCAATATCCATCATGTAGTTTCTGAGTAAAATGCCTGTGACATACGGACAGACAGACAGACGGACGGACATGACGAAACTATAAGGGTTCCGTTTTTGCCATTTTGGCTACGGAACCCTAAAAACGTAAAATGCTCGAAACTTTACACAGATATTCTTACAAACCTAATTTAAATGAGCATTATGAAAGCATTTTTAATACGTAGCTTTTATTAGATTCAGAGGTTGCTTGAAAATCCTATTGGACACATGGTCACGATTTTTCAAAAAAAAAGTATTAAGCAATCGACCACAACACCGTTTGCCGTAGAGCTTTTATGGAAAAAACAACTAGCATTGTGTTGGAACACTATAAGCGCACTATGAAAGCGGCTTATCTGTGTTAATGTAATGCATGCGAAATTGCATTTTTTGCTACGTCGCATGTAGATACGAGTATGTATATTGGAATATTCAATTATTTCAAGAATGTGTAACCACATTCTTATTCCGGTCTAATATACTTATAATGTTAATTAATTTTACCCTGACAACATATACATTCATGCATGAGTAGGAACAATTGTCTAATATCGTATGAGAGTCATTTTCAAAAAAATTGTACACAATTAAGGGATTTAATTAAAACAAAACTTAATTTATTCCTCTGTGTTACGAAAGTTACCCATATAGTTTGTATGCCTAACTTTCGTAACACAGAGGAAGCGATCGTGATTTTGTTTTTATTGGGCCCTTAACTGTGTACAATTTTTTTGAAAATGACTCATGAATATGTGCATCTATAGTGGTAAATGAGAGGGCGTCCAAGTGGGAGTCTAAATAAAATATATCATGAGTTTACAGCGATCAATAGTAATACACAATTACACATGGTTCACCTTGTTTTGGCATAATTTTATTTGTCCGAATGTTCTATTTGTCCGAATACTATTTACGCGTAATTGTTATTTTACACATAATATTGACTTTTCAAAATAATTATAAAAGAAACCTAACCTAACCTAATATGTTCTAAGTGGCTGATGCAAAAGATTTTGCAAAATATTTTCCGTTAAAGCTAAAGAAAAATTATGCGAAATAAAATTCGGGCCAACAATACATTCGGACAAATAAAACGTATGCCAAATAAAGGGAACCCTCTGTGAATATTTAACTTACCTATTACAGTACAAAAACAGAGTCTAAGTAACCCAGAAAAAAATAGGTCTATTAAGCACTTACATAAACTGTAGTAAGATTATAGTTGGACTATGCAATGCATTATTAAATTATTCTAATTCACACAAAACTAAAGCTAAAGTTGGTACGAAATGGACGCAAGGTATTGTGAGGGTCTAGCCGGTGGAGTATCGAAGGATAAAGCACTTGGTAATTGTGTATTAGTTTTATTCCGAGATATTTACATAATGTTTCTATAGCGGCGTTCAGATGAGAACTGTCTCAATATTTTATAAGTTAAACTGACAAATAATTGTAATATTTGAATTATATTCATAATTCTTCTGTAGAGACAGCCAGCGTCTCTACAGTATGCAACTATAGGTTTTGGTTTTTTTTTTGGACCATATGATGATACTAACTCATAGCGGAGTGGCGGCAGACCTCGCCGGCGATGGCGAGATGACTTAGACTCATTTCTGAAAGACTAGCAAAACGAAGCTCAAAACCGTGAGCAATGGAAGAAGAGGGAGGAGGCCTTTGCCCAGCAGTGGGACACCGCAGGCTCATAAAAAAAATATGACGATATATTTGATAGGTTCTACGGTATGGTTAAAGACGTTAAGAAGTTGATAAAACTTTAGATGCCTTAGTTAGAAAATCACTAGATAGTATAAAACAAAGTCGTTTTCTCTGTCCCTATGTCTTAAATCTTTAAAACTACGCAACGGATTTTGATGCGGGTTTTTTTAATAGATAGAGTGATTGAAGAGGATGTATAATATGTACATGCATAATATAATTGAGAAACACCGTGCGAAGCCGGGTCGGGTCGCTAGTTTAAAATATTTTAATCGAGACTTTGATATAAATAATGATAACATCAGCCAATTGGTTGATGACATTTATAAAAGTTGTTTGTGAGCTTTAAACATTAGGGCGACTTATATTTGATTTTACTGCGTCTGTGGGGTACAAGGAAAAAACGCGATTTAAGCTTGAATTATGGCAATTTAGAGTGATGTTTGAAACGACATTTCTTATTGAAAAATAAATAGAATACTATCAACTGTATGCTATTAAGACACAGCATACGAGTAGTAGCCCTGAACTTAACAGTAAATGGGTCGTTTTCAAAAAAAGATGTCCACAGTTAAGGGTTAATTGAAAAAAATGTTAATCTTCCTCTGTGTAACTAAAGTTATCCATATTTAAATTGTATGGTAGCTTTCTTTACACAGATGAACAAGATTCACGTTTTGTTAAATTATTCCCTTGATTACGGACATATTTTTTTGAAATTGACCCATTCATGTCATCAAAATCAAAGACTATCAAAACTCCTCTCGAATCATACAGTAACTAGCCTAAATCAATGAATGTTTCAAACATCATTGAATAACACAAATTTTAATAAAAATCTTCGAATTCACCTAACATACTCTTTGCAACGTTACAGTATTTTTTCACTTTCAATTAGGCTTGTCGCAACCGGAAGAAGAGTTCCGTCGAGTTTAGGGAGGTAATTTTCGTAGTCAAGTGTTCGTAAAGAACGCAAATTTAGGCAACAGGAACCGGGAATCAAGCTGTTAGCGACGCGGGCACGGCGGCGGCGGGCAGGCCGCTCTAAACTTGTCAATCTTACTTCACAAGAATCGTAATTTATCTTTATCACTACCAAGGACCATTAAAACAAGAGGACTGTCATTCTCCATACCTTGGATTGTAACCCGACAGCCAGGGGGTTTCCGGGCAAAAACTAGATGGCGCTAAAAAACTAAACATTTAACGATGTTATAATTGAACAAAGAAACATAGTATAGTAACAATTAGTTCGTAAACAGCTAATAATAAATAAATTCTAACATTTAAATACTGTGTCACGTTTGCAAAGTTGAATAATTGTAAATAATATAATTCTTTTACCAAGCTTATACATAGATGGCGTTGTAAATTCGGGGAACAGTTTTTTGTATGGAGAATGACGTCCTCTTGTTTTAATGGTCCTTGTCACTACCCAGTACCCATCCTAGACATTGTAAAGTCGTTAGGTTTACCGTCATTTCACAAATAACATTCACAAACTTATTCATTTCACAACTATTTCTCAAAATCTTCTATAATCTATAAATGATTATTTGACAAATATACATTCAGCTAATGTAACACTTGAAAATATATATTGAATGTTAAATTATCCTCTAACAACAAATGTTCATTTCCCAAATAAATCTTTTTTCAAACAAGTTATTTTGCAAAACTATCTGATCGATAATTTTTCGATAATTTACTGTATGTCTGCAAATTTTATTAGGGGCAAGTAATTTACAGGCATCTACTTATAATCATAGACCTCAGGAACACTATGATTATAAATCACAGTGTTACATAGTGTCACTAGAAATGTGGTTGTATTGTGGTCGCAAGATACCTAACACTCCTCCTTGCTTCGCTCTTATGCGTACCTAATGGGTCTCTGGAAATCCCTCTTAGAATATTATAAATGCGAAAGTTTTTGAAGATGTTTGGATATTTGGATGTTTGTAACCTAATAACAGGGAAACAACTGGATGGATCAAGCTGAAATTTGGCATGCAAGTAGACCAAGTCCTGGATTGAAACATAGGATACTTTAAATCCCGGTAAAGAAATTTCTTTGGGACAATAACGGGAACAACGCGGGCGAAGCCGCGGGAAAATGCTAGTGTTGTATATAGTCGAAAGAGTTGTAGTCATTATTATATATTTGTATTGTGACTAACTATAACACGCAAATAAAAAAATACATTTACATATTCCCATCATATCAAGTCATATCTTGGCTAGGCCAAACTATGCATTTTATGAAACGTTCATTTACCAAACGTTATTTTGTCAAAAGCCGTGAATAATAAATGATTTGTAAATAATTATTTCTAATATGAGGTTTTTTCAAGTAAATAATTTGTGTAATGAACTATATGTAAAATGTACCAAACGTTGTTTTTTAAATTAATATTGGTGAAACTTTTTTTTTAAATGATTGGATAGCTCGTTGTTGGTTATATATATATATAATCGTAGGTACTTGCTGTAGATAAAAATTATTGCAGCGCATATGTATATTTGTTTCATTGCTATATAGTCAAAGCATTTTTATTGTTTCATGGGTAGCGTACCTAATATTATTAAAACATTGATACGAAAAGTGCACAAAAATCAGCGAAGGAGAAATTAAGTGAGCGTAGTTTAGCTTCACTCCTTTATTTTAATTTCAATTTTTCGGTCTTTATATTTTTATGAATGATTTATTTACACCTTGAAAATAACAAAACATAAACTGCAACCCCAAAGTGTTCTCGCTTTTAGCAAGAGTTTATTATACATATTTTATTTAATAAGTGCACGTAGTGTCTAGCCTGCCTAGGTATTTTCCCTCGTAAAGTTGCAGGATTTTCAAATTATACTGGCATAGCAAAACTACTTTTGCAAGTATATAAAAATCATGCTTTTTATTAAACAGAGATTATTCCATAAAAATGAAGGAACAATAATTTTTACCATATCGTGACTCGAGTGTGATTGGGGTAAGAGATAGATAAAAAATAAATATTCAATATAGAGACTTTGACCCTAAGACTGAATTTTTTTTACGAGAGCATGATGGTCGCGGGCAGGGCGCGCAGCGCTTCGGCGCCTAGTCGCGTGCAGTCCTCCACCGCCCATCCGCGCGTGATGACATGCCGCGCGCCGCCCCAGCACTGAGTACAACCCCGCGCAAACACGACAAAGTCTAGTGCAGTGATCAGTGCATCTACAAAATGGAAACAGAACATCGTCACGTTCGTAGTTAATTTTTTCAGTGTCGATTGTGTTGTTTTCGATGTTTGAGCTTAGTTGCTCGCCATTTGATGGGTCTAACAATAATTTTGGTATGACAATAATTTCATCAAAATATAAAAAAGGGATGGTTAACTCATCGGACTTTATAAATGAATAATAAGCTAGTGGTACATTTTACCTGGTTAGTTAGTTTTTTAACATACGTAAAATCTACGAGTAATCAGCGCTAAGTAGTTTAACTTGTAGATAATGTTCATAAATGGTATTACGTTATCGCATGTGATTTATTATTGTAACATAGCAACGTGTTGTATTTAGGATTAGACGATTGGTCACTACCACGTGATAATAAAAGCTTGTACGCGCGAAGTAGGTTAAGTCAGTAGTACTCATCGTTGCCAAATAGGGCCAATGATACGGGTGCACTGCCAAAACAAACTACAAACTCTTGCGAGGTAACAACTTAATGGCGGAAATGCTTCTGGAAATGTCTACGCGGCCTTTGAATTATGCGAAATGACATCACAACATTTTGTTCTACACGAAAAATATAAATAAATACAGAGACTATTCAAATTTCGACGCCCGCTGATGGCAATTGTCGAGATTTTGAAACTCTACATGAGCTAATTGTTACGCTCTCGAGAGAATCAGGCGTGACTCTCTGGTACAAATCAGTTATTGAAATGTATTAAAATGTTTACAAGCCGGAGATGGTAAAATAAACTTCGTATTTTTGTAAAAAACATCGCGAAAAATACGTTCGCGCGTGACGAATTCGTCATCCCCTATCGCAATATTATGGACCGAAAACTCATTAATGTGGGTACTGATGTATTCGAGACATTTTAATGAATGTGCCAACTTATCAACTGACAGCTACTGGTACCTACTACTAACTATATAATATATTGTGAAAACTTAAACATAAAAAGGAAGATAACTTTAGCTTCAGTAACAGTCATCTAGATAAGGACGCCACTAGATGTTTGGCAGATTGGCTTTGCAAAGATATCATCTATATCTGAACATTACTATTTAGATGTTTTCGTACAATGTTAAATTTTTTCAAAGCAAAAAAACTAGGCTGCTGAGCCCATAACTTTAGGGGACTGTGAATTTGTGGCGTAACACACTTTCACATATTTTATGGGTCATTCTCAGAGTTTCTAATAACTCCTTTCTATGTAGTTAAGGACAAGGGTGCATTATACGCACATACATACATATTACACACTACTTCAAAGCTAAAAGTATTTAATACCTAGATGCTTTAATCGCTGTCATTTCGATTTCAATTTCGATTACAAAGCTGATATGTATGTTATGCAATAAATAATTTAGCCCTCAGAAGGGACAACGTTTGTGTTTCACTATGTGTCAATATGACCGACTCTTAGGTATTTGTACCGTATAGAATAAAAATAATTGTCGGTCTCCATTGATTCTCAACAATGATATCAAAATAAAATTACTGAAAAATCAATAAGACCCATTTTCTATATCTTATGGTTAAACCCATAGTTACATGCAATGGTTCCGATTAGACATGTTAACCCTCATTGATACAGCCTCTTAAAGTGTTACCCACGTACTATCACACTAAGGAAATATGTATCTATTAACATATAAATAGCTAAGGCAGTTGGCATAGCTGCCGCAATTAGTTTAGCCTCTTGGCTTAACGTTTTATGATTGAGCCTTGTCAATAACCATACGCTACATGTGTTGTTTATAGACAAAAGTAATATAAACGTGCTAGATTTCTCGCAAGTTTATCCGAACTTTTGTCGAATAATGTTTCTCACACGTTTTTTCATAAAAGATACCGTATATTTTATTGTTGTATTGTCATAAGCAGACACATCTAAAATTGATGTGAACCAGTGAACTTGGTCGAAAATAAATATGTACTGAAAAGATTTTTTTTACCTATTATAGGTATAAAATTGTGAGCGCATGAAATAATTTTAATTACCATAAAAAAAAACTTTTTAAATTAAGAGAACTGAATTATAAACGTCTCGACGATCAACATCTATATATCGCGTGTCAACAATTACTATGTCACCTTACATAATCAGATGTAGTGAGTAATGTCGCTCAGTTGTGTTGTATAGTTAATTTGTTCGATAAATATGAATTAATCGTCGTACGTCGTCCAACACGTGACACGAGTAATATCGTTGCAATGTCAATTGGATGTAACCAATACTTGTGTATGCTAGGATTAAATCAGCCGAGGAGTACTAGGACTAGAATCTCAATTGAAGACACTGAACTTTATAACGTACTAACTACACTTCGGCAAACTTGAGACCCTATAAATAAGATGAAGTTAACTCACGAGTCAATGAAAGACGCAGCGTAGAACAAGATGGACTGACGACCTGATTAAGGTCTCCGAAAGTGAATGGAGTCAAAAAGCATGGACTATATGGAATGGTATATATGAATATTTTGAGGATGACCTATGTTCAGCAGTGGACGTCTTCGGTCGAAATTATGAAATCACGAATGCTGCTGGGGACAGAAAGGCGTTGCATGGCTTCGTGGAGACCCTCTGTATAAAACGGCGATTAATGCTGTAGGTACTCTAGTAATTCAATCAGCTTTACAGAAGAAAAATCAATGACTGTTGCCAGAACAACTTAGACCTTGTCTTCACTTTCCATCAGGTGAGACCAAAATTAAACGCAAACCCGTCATCCAAAAAAATAAAAATAAAATAAAAGGTCAATAGATTTGGGCACATCACCTATACCATATCACAAGTTTTTTAATACTTTGGTCTTTAATCGGCTCAGTGTGCTTAGTTCGACGCAAAATATATTGCTGCTCCATTCAACAGAATGGCAATTACATTTTCGATTTAAGCAATTGATAAGATTAAAAATGTACGTCTCGCTCACACACACATTCGTTGATTCTCGAGAGAGTCATGCGTCGTTATCGATACGCTTGCATATGATTTAAGCCGATAGTAAAATTGAGATGCAAGCCAAACGGTTTAACAGCACACTCGTTTGTCTAGACTACATGTAAGTATGAGTGAATACAACGTGGTACTAATACATAGGTACTCGTCCTGGTGCGTCTACTTAAGCCAGGAGTCCCACTCAAGTAGGGATACCAGATGTCAGGAATTTTGACAGGTTTTTCCAAGATCCGAATTTTACCTACTCAAACAGCCTGGCTGCTGCGCGATAGGCCTTATACTAACTTAGTGCGGCTCATTTGCAAGTTGTTATTACGCACTATTTAGGAACTGGAATCATAATTTATTTCAACACACGATTTTTCTGCTTATTTATTTATTTATTTAAACTTTATTGCACAAAAGAAAACTTATCATACGAAAAGCGAACCTAATGCCATAAGGCATTCTCTACCAGTTAACCTTAGGGCAAAGCAGATAACTTGAATAAGATATCGCAATAATGAAAGATAAACTAATTCTGTTTGCAAATTTAATCTTATTGAGTAGTGGGTGGTCGGTAAAATCTGATAAGAAGAAGCGTAACATTTAATAATTAACATTGCAGCCCTCATATCGTTGATAAACAACCATTAATTAGCACGAAGCAACAGGCATATTTACATTAGGCTAGCCTGTGAATGCGGGACCACACAATTGAATTAAGCTACTGACAATGCTGATATGATAATCTATCGTTGCAACCGGTATGGCTGACGTTTGTCAAATGCCATGAACTGATAATGCTAGTTGCAATGTGATAATATTGAACCGAAGTTCCTTGGCTTGCGGAGCAGAAAATTGGGTTTGTTATGCATCTCAAAACCAGATTCTTTAGGTTGAGTACCTATGTCAAGCATTGTTAACATTTTATCCAATACCTTTTAATCGTCAGTTCTTTTTTATATTTGTGAAATCTCTTGAAGTGGATTTGTCATCTAATAAGACATCCAAATAATACATAAAGCATTCGAATGAAAACTACATGCATCATGGCACGATTATAACCTCCCTTTGTGATTTGATTTTAAAACGTCAGTGCTAGACTGACGTTTATTTTCAAGTTTTATTTTTCTAGCTAAAGATATATCAGTTAGAAAAACAAAACACGTGAAATAATAAAACAAAATGCCACACGTTTCGTTTGATATACGTCACCATCGCTATGCAACAGTTCACCAAAATAACTCCGTGATATTTCACTCCCCGCCGCTTGACCCGTTTCCATGGATTTTCGTCATTTTTCTGCTGCATCATTCTTAAAATACACGCCAAAGCTTTCAAAGTTCGCTTGTCCCTTATGTGTCAAACAGCCCGATCTAAAACAAAAATATTTATGTTTTTCCGTAAACAACGGATAGTCTGAAATTTCCCAAATGTCCCAAGCGCGCGTGGCAGCCATCTGTCATTTCATTGATCACTGTCAAAATGTGCGAAATGGAAAATTAATTGAATAAAAATAATTAGTATTCCGCGATTGATGGAGAATCATAAATAAATGCTGGTAACTAGTTTACAATGGCTAATAAGTCGTCGTTTAGAAAATTTACGTGCATTTGAAAATTTGACACTGACAGTACCATTTGTCACATATATCCCTTAGGTACATGCATACAGTATCAAAAATGACACTACTGTAGTGACATAAGTAGAAATCAACTTAACTCAAGTTCAACTTTAGGGCCTGTCCACACTGGCGATTTGGGAGGTATTTTCATACAGAATTTGATTGCGGCGAACTCGCCGCGACAAGTTTTGTATGAAAAAACACGCTCGTAACTCGCTCGCAAATCGCCAGTGTGATAAGGCCCTTAGACTTTGCCAAACTCGTCACTTTAACCTCAAATTGACATGGATTGGATTTCCAGTTGAGTTTAGACATTTCAGAAATAAATAAAATGCACGATCCACTACGTCGTTCTCTGAACTCATAAATAATTAGCTGTTTATGTTATAGCAAACATTGTGGTTCGAGAGGTAATCAAATATCAAACCTGACAGTACAAATTAAGAGGAAATAGTAAGGTCGAGAGAATTGAAAATTAGGTATTTGTAAAATGTGTCGCTATCCCGCACTGCCCGCCTCTCACTCGCAGAGCGCGATAGAGACAACTGCAGCTTGGACCGAAAATACCTTTTAAAATTTCATGAAAACAACGTTTCGTAGTCCCCTTATTTCTTCCCCAAAACTTAACCTATTTAACTAATTTTTCCATTAAACATTAAAGAAAGGCTTTGGCCGTGTTCCTATGTTTTCCTTTTTTTTAATAATCTAGTCAAATTTGTTTTCTGGATGTGTGAACACAGCGTAAAATCTGGCATTTTTTTTAGGTTTTTGAAGGTTAATATCTCTTTTGAGAATCGATTTATCGTAAAAAGGAAAACATAGGAACATATCAATTGTAGCCATAGATTTTTGGACAAAAAATGATTGCTCTACTGGCATTATCCCGGGAAGGAAACAGGGGACTAAGTTTGTATGGAAAAACTGCCCTCCTGTTTCCTCTTAAGTAAATCGGAAAATCCAAACTTCCAAACGCGACCCGGACAATCAAATTGCCATTTTGCTAACGCAATCTAGGTCCGATTCAATTTATTTTCGAGCACGTGCGCTAACCGCGCTCGATGTAAAGGCTGACCAGGAGTATATATGTGGTTTATCATGAGGACATTGTTTCCCAAATTAATACGATAACTTAATATTTTATTAAGAGCGAAAATTTAAAAATGATTTGCCTCAGGCAGGTTACAAACTTGCGTCTCCAACGGCCCCCCTAAGGTCGTGTACAAGTTCCCATAAAAATAAATAACTATCTATACTACCTTTACTTTTTTTTTCATTTTTGAGACTTTTCCAAAAACTGAGTAGGTATTACTATATTAGAGTATACTATTACGCTAAATTGGTCTCGTATCGTTTGCAAGGCACTCTTGGTTTCAGTTTACTTTGTACGGAAATCGATAGAATAGAATTTGAAAAAATTGTGTAAGAAACACGTTTATATATACTAAATTTTTAGTTGTTAAAATTGATATTTATTTTAATTTCAAAATCCCTTAAAGTATGCCTATGAATTATTCAAATTACATATATATTTTCATTATAAAACATCGATGGGTAGTACCTAATCAGCATTTTAGTTAATTTTTATTTCATCCGGTAAACTTAATATCAACTATGAAATGTCACTTCGAAATAAGTATTTGAAACAGTTATCGATAAATTTAATATCGGAAGGAAGTCCCTATCTAGTTGATTGACGTTTTTGCCACAAAAACTTCTATGTCTGGCTATAATAAAATGTCATATATAATATGGTGACGTCAACTTTAGATTTCGGCCTCAATTGTGCTAAAAGTACTAAAATTCATAAACAGCTGATAAAAAAATACTCTAGTAAAGGATATTTTTAAAGATATTTAAAGGCCATTTAAACTGCAGGACTAATTATATACTTTTAAAAATAACTTGTGGTTTGATTTTTAGCACACTTTAAAGTTTATCCGAACACGCAATGTATTGCGAAATTGATTACGTCTGTAGGGTGACAAGATTGACAAGCAATGTCAATTAGACGGATTTTGATGTACATTGAAAATACTAATTACTTTGTATGAAAAAGAGACAATCTAAGCACTACATATTTTTAAAAAGTGGTTGAACAAAAGTTTTATTATTTGAGGAATAGAATCTACGGTTTAATTTTTTGCTCGTATTACAGGCCACACCCGGTATTATGTGCTAAGTTGGCGTCACGGAGCAACATTTAACTATGGTGACTTCTGCCTTCTGCCAAAAAGGCCTATCTTAATACGAGTGGATGTGTCATGAATAGATAGATACAGTTTTTTGGCTTATGACGGCAGTGTTGACATTGATAAACACTAAAAAGTCACAAAATTGTGGCCAATGTCAGAAATTAGTCCAATAAAATTCCGGAATAAGGCCTAATCTCATATCTTTTTGATCAGGCTTTACATTCGACCGAACCTGATAATGAGTGGTCCGCGGTGATGCTAATGGTAAAATGACAAACATCCTCTGGTTTCGCATCGTGAATGCTTCCCGGTAACTAATACCTATCATTACGTACATGATCTAATTTATAACGGTTTGGGATTTTTATTTATGACGCCAACGTCCATTCGATTATAATCGCTTAGTGTCAGCATCAATACAATAAATTATTTTATTTTATTGCACAAAATAAATCTTATCGTACAAAAGGAGAATTTAACGAAAGTCGAAATATTACAACATTAGGCGATCTCTTCTAGTCCAGTTGGGGGTTCTCAATCTTTTTCAGCCCGTGGCGTACTTACAAGTTTAGTACTTCGTCACGGCGCCCTACCCTAGTTCGCTCAAACTCAAAACAGGTATTGTTGCTTTATAGGTAGGTACCCCGCAAATATTTGTGGTTTTAAATAATGATAGAAGATCGACTCACGGCGCCCGTCTTTACTTTCTACGGCGCACCAGGGCGCCGCGGTGCACACTTTGGGAACCCCTGTTCTAGACAAATCTTTCTCGGTACCTAAAGAATTTTTCACGTACCGTATCTCAAAGAGCTCGCTGTCAGAAAACGACTTCAAAGTCAAAAGCAACGATGTGACCTCCCATATGCTTTATCATTTATTTATCGCGTGACAAAGCGTCGCATCATAAGCCTACTGGTACGCCACGGCCCCAACCTAGTTCGATTTTTGCTACGTCTAATAAGGATTGCAAGTTAGTAAAAAAAAACCTTTTCACACCTATTCAGAAAAAAGTATTTTTCACACCTCCTATTCAGAAAAAAGTATTTTGATCCCTCATAAGAGGGATCAAAGTGATACTTTTCTGTTCAAGGACTACCTTCAGGGTATTTTTAGTTTGAACCTGCTTAGAATATGCCATTGCCATACCATACATTATAGACTCTACATATTGACTCTACATATCAACTCTACATATCGACTCTACATTATTGACTCTACATATCGATTATACATATCGACTCTACATTATCGACTCTACATTATTGACTCTACATATCGACTCTACATATCGATTCTACATATCGACTCTACATATCCACTCTACATATCGACTCGACATATCGACTCTCCATATCGACTCTACATTATCGACTCTACATTATTGCTCTACATATCGACTCTACATATCAACTCTACATATCGACTCTACATATCGACTCTCCATATCGACTCTACATTATCGACTCTACATTATTGACTCTACATATCGACTCAAAATATCAACTCTACATATCGACTCTACATATCGACTCTCCATATCGACTCTACATTATCGACTCTACATTATTGACTCTACATATCGACTCTACATATCGATTCTACATATCGACTCTACATATCGACTCTACATATCCACTCTACATATCGACTCGACATATCGACTCTCCATATCGACTCTACATTATCGACTCTACATTATTGCTCTACATATCGACTCTACATATCAACTCTACATATCGACTCTACATATCGACTCTCCATATCGACTCTACATTGACTCTTCATATCGACTCTACATATCGACTCTACATTGACTCTACATATCGACTCTACATTGACTCTACATATCGACTCTACATATCGACTCTACATATCGACTCTACATAAAGTCGATAATAAGGAATGGCCCAGACCACAGGTGTTTGGGGTCCGAGCCGCAGGCGAGGGCCATAAATATAATATGGAAGTGGTAAATTCGTCCCGTCCGTAAAAAGTAATAAACGTTTTATAAAATAATAAGGAACTGTAAATTTAACAATTTCACATTTCATTTTATTAAAAATGTGTGATGCTCTTTGACTAACTATATATTTCGTTTTCGTTATTTTGGTAGGTAGCGTTTGTATTTAAATTTTCCTCATAGTCGGTGTGAAAAGCAGTATGTGTCACAAGGTAGCAAAATTATTTTCACCACGGGCGTTAACACTTGAATCCCTCACTACGCTCCGGATTCTACTTTAGAATCCCTCGCTACGCTCGGGATTCAATTGTAGAATCCGTCGCTTCGTTCAGGAT
Organism: Eudemis profundana; assembly: GCA_947034925.1. Lineage (NCBI taxonomy): Eukaryota > Metazoa > Arthropoda > Insecta > Lepidoptera > Tortricidae > Eudemis > Eudemis profundana. Next base: position 12,040,643 of record OX344811.1, read on the forward strand.
TCAATGTACGCCCTCGCCGTAAATACATCATTTTGCTCCCTTGTGACACAATCTACTATTGCTCCCTCATAAGAGGGATCAAAGTGGTACTTTTCTGTTCAAGGACAACTGAGTTTTTCAGTTTGAACCCTCTTAGAATATGACATACCATAGACAGTTTTATTAATATATTACACACAGAGGGCGGTATAATAAGAAATGGCCCAGATCACAGGTGTTTACGGTCCGAGCCGCAGGCGAGGGCCATAAATATAATATGGAAGTGGTATTTTCGTGATTTTCGTCCCGTCCGTAAAAAATAATAATCGTTTTATAAAATAATATAATAGACAAATTTAACATTTAATTTTCAGTAATAATGTGTGATGCTCTTTGATCACGGGCAATGAATTCGGGTCACTTTCTATGAATATTTATATAGAAAACGACCCAAATTTATTGTCCGTAAGTGTATATAGTTCGTTATTTTGGTAGGTAGCGTTTGTATTTGAATTTTCCTCATAGTCGGTGTGAAAAGCAGTATGTGTCACAAGGTAGCAAAATATTTATTTCCACCACGGGCGTTAACACTTGAATCCCTCACTACGCTCCGGAATATACTTTAGACAATCCTTCGTTCAGGATTCAATATACGCCCATACATCATTTTGCTCCCTTGTGACACAATCTACTATAAACCTTTCCGTCTGCGTTTATCCTAAAATCATGTACAAAAAATGTACCTCGGCTAAAGTGTTTCTTAAGAAGGCACTTTAATTTAACTATCGCTTATGCAACTAAGCATTCAACAGTACAAAACATTACTAATCGTGTTTACTAATCAACCTAAGCCACATGCCAGTACACTAATATACTCTTAGTTGCTGTAGGTATAGTAAGTAATATTCCTGATTACCTATAAAATTAACTCAGGTGGTAATTACGCTCAGTATTGGTTTCCCAGTGAGACAAACATGCCGTGTTTATCGATCAGTCTGTCGACCGACGCAAGATTTCAAAACCAATGATACCATGGTGTACTTGAAGAGTTTAAGTGTCTCACTTAACAAACGGTTGAGAAGTTTAAATCGTGACGGAAAATGTGTAAAAACCAGTGCGAAGTGTTGCCCAAGTAAGACTACCCGTTTTATTCAATTAATATGATAGTTTAGTTTAGAAAAATGTTGGTGGAGGTGTTTTTATTAACACAATAATATAGAGGTATTGTAAAGTGCGTCTCAGATAAATAATGCGAAGAAATGGATACCGATCCATGCCAAATAGTTATTATCCAGGTAAGAATATGTATATATTTTTAAATTGCTCGTGTAATTGAATATAACAAGTGTGTGTGAGACTAGTGTTGGAAGTAATTTATTACAGTGCCTTTGATTTTTTTCAATAAATAATTGAAGCGATTTGATGTATTAGCTACTGAATAATGACCAACAAGAGCTAATTATCATTATCCTAAATACGATTAACTTACTACTTACTTACTAACCCACGAAAACCTATAACCTTATACATTTTGCAATAAAGTAGCCATAATACTGCTACTGCATAGGCATCGCGTAATGCCCACAAAAATGAATTTAAATCCATATTATATTTGCAACATGGTAACAGAAACCCAACATTACTTAGAAATAATTATACGCTGTTAGATTTCACTGGCAGAGCACATATTTCAACAACTGCTTAGGTATGCATAGTTTATGGCATCTTACAGAACCGTTTCTTATTCCCTACCTACCTCAACTAGAACAAAAACAAACGACTGTCGTACCGTACCGACCGACCCTGCCACATCTGTTCCCAAGCTGCAAAAACACGCATGTTTTCGCTTAATCTGTCTCCCTTATCGTTTCGTAAGAAAAAGCGGGATCAGTTGTCAGTGGCATTGGTCTGTTCTTTAATACTGCAGACAATGTGTGACTCATCAGTATCCCACATCCGTATCGCATGACGTATTTCATCTTGCTTCGAGATGTTCCCCTTCCACAGTGCAAAATGAAATCCAACTAAGGTAAACGCCCGACTGCTCAACAATGTTCCAGTAATTGCCATCTTGAACGTTTCGATATTTCCCGACGTAATGAACTAGAAAATATCGCTATCGCATATTTATTCCCTGTAATTTTTGTAAAATATTTTTTCAATGCTTGATATGACAGCTTTAAATTAAAGGTCGCCAAAATGTCGAGTGTGTACGTCCGTCATAAGAAAATAGGTATCAGTTGAGGTCTGTGGTGCGTCGACTGACAAGTGTCATTTGCGACAACCAAATAAATCAATAATTCTGTTAAGGTATTTGTGTGTTTGGTGTTATTAGATCTTTGTGCTGGCCTTTGGATTGAAAAAAAGTAGAGAGAATTGCAAGAATTGTGGAGCTTCACCCTTGATGTCAAAATAACTACATAAAAACCGGTCAAGTGCGAGTCGGACTCGCGCACCGAGGGTTCCGTACAAACTCATAAGTAGATACATGAATAGTTCAAGAAAAACTATATGGCGATGAGTTAAGTAGGAGCAAATAAGTATGTGTTAAGTTTTTTTTCAAATTTCTCCAAAACGGTGCAAGTTAAGAAAACCGTTACATTTTTCCTGTAATATTTAGGACAACATTAATAATTGGTAATTATTACAGATTTTTCTGTTCAGTAACTTCGAAGATAATAGGGGGGGAATGGTATTTTTTTTTAACGTTTTTCTCCATTTATAAATCAAAAACTACTTATTTAAAAAAAAAAAACAAAAACAGTATTTTATTCTACAAATCAAGCCCTTTCATTTGATACCCCACTAGATATAATAGCCCTACTTTCAATTTTCAAAGTCCCATTAAAGTTAGGTACAAGATTTTTTTTACATACAATAAGCTCGGGTTAGCGGTTCTTAACACTATTCCGAATTTCAAGTCGATAGCATCAGTAGATCCTGAGATATCTCTAGACAGACAAACAGACAGACAGACAGAGTCGCACCATAAGGGTTCCTTTTTTACCATTTTGGTACGGAACCCTAAAAATGAGTTCGTGCGCGGAGACGAGAATTTGTGACATGGCTTATGATCCTTGAATATTTTCAGATGATTGATAAACACAATATTGCTAAAATTAAGAGGTGTTAAAGCATTAATGTACGTACTCGTCATTAGCATAAAGTTTTCGATAACTGTATACTTAAATACCTATCAAACTTCTCTTATATTGATTTTTACAATATTTGTTTAGATTTTGTTTTGTTACAATTGACACCTGACAGCTGACACAGACCTCGTATAGACAATTCTTTGATTTTTATTACGAACTTAGGGACTAATTTTGTCAGCCTGGCGTCCCTTTTTAATCGAGAATTTAATACAATATTTTGGAAGAATTACAGGTAATAAAAATGCAGTAGCGATATTTTCTGGACCTTAACGACGAGGCCTATCGAAAATATATGTATAAACTACACATCTTTGAAATACTTGACCTACCCAATTAGGCATTATGTTAGCAAGCCAAACACTAAGACGTTTGCCTTTAACTAAAATAATCCCTGTCCTGTTATAAAATTTACTCTCCAAACAAACATAAATGCACAGTCAAAATTTTGACTAATATAATGAAGCATCGACCCACAAGACGACGTCCACCAACAAGATGGACAGATGATTTGGTTAAGGCTGCTGGCTCACGGTGGATGCAGGTTGCTTCCAACCGAATTAAGTGGAAATCTATGAGGGAGGCCTATGTCCAGTCCAGCAGTGGACGTCCTATGGCTGAAATGATGATGATGATGATGATGATCGACCCAAAGATTGTTTATTTTATTGAAGCCTGACGAACTTGCAATCCGTACTGGATGTCAAAAATCGAACTAGGTGGGGGCCGTGGCGTACCCTGGGGTCGAACCAGGTCGCTGGCCGGACCACCTTGAGTGGATCGAACTAACTGTGAGTGTCAGGATGGCGGGTGTACATCAACAAATGGAGCTGTGGTGTACCTCAGGAGTTAGTGCTAGCAATGTGCCAAATGTGCGCCAAAGAGATATTTAAGAAATAAATGGTGCCCGCCATTCTGACGTCAGGTTGGCGGGTGCATTTCCAGTTCTAGCTAATGGCTGCCTACTCAAGGGTGAAAGTACTGCCTAAGGTTAGTGCTCGCAATGTGCTTCCACATTCATGAAGCACAATCAAATTCAAAGCTGGAACAGAGGGAACATAGTCGACCCAAAGAAACTACGTGAGTTTAAAAATAATTTGTGAGATTTCGGCGAAAGCTGCATTGTGAAGAAACATCTAAAAAGTTAGCTCATTACAATAACAAAATGTACTTCATCTTGGAACTGTGTTCGCGGTACGATTTACTAGCTCTTCGTTAAATGAAACCTTTTTTTAGAACTTTCGTTGTAACTCCAGGGAAACTTATATTTTATAAACTTTTCGCCTGGAGCTATTCAATTTCTTGTGTACATAAATCTGCGTGTTACATTTCGCGAAATAATTAAATATCTTGACGTCTGTGGGTAATGAAGCGTGTACAAAGTACAGTCAAGAGCAATGAAATATATAATACTTAATTATAAACAAACTCGTAATACTGGTATTACATTACCTACAATCATAGTTATCTTTATTAATGTAATAGTTGTATTTGTTTGTTTATTTACTATTATTTCACGCACCAATGGAAGGGCGTAGAGGTACTTACGTGGTTTATAGACCGGAGAGTAAGATAGGACACTTTTTATTCCGATAAAAACTGACCAAATGCAACTATGATGGCATTACGGCCACAAGAAAATATACAAACTTATTGACTAAATAAATATAAGCAACACGTAAAAATGTCACAGCAATATATAGTAATTACTTATCAAAAACAGTCAGCTAAATATGAGAAGGTATTAGGTACAATGCAAAAGATGTCACTTGACTTGAGTGACCATCGGAATATACAGAATTTTCTAAATTATCTTCGTTTATACGAAAGTAACGTTTATTCATTATTTGTCTGTCCTTTTCTCATATTGTAATGGAGCAGCGGTTTCAACCGGGATATTTTACACATTTTGCATTTCAAATTAGAGGGATGGAATAATAAACACTATTTTCATCCTAAATAATGCGACGTTCTTGTGGGATTAGTACTCTTGCTTAGCGGGTGCGTTCGCAGAAGAATTGTAACCGTAAAATTTGTACCAACCAAATGATGTTTTATTTTCAACCTTGCGGGATTTTATGTTTCGTATCTGGACAAAATTATTATGTTATAAGACTCTAAGGAATATGCATTATAATTTTTAGTGATTTGTAATTCTGCAACTACCTACTAAAACATAAATTTGCCTGAATGTACTCAACCCACCAAGACGACGTAACAGTATTAAAATTTAATATTAACGTGAACGTTCTCGGCGTTAACACGCGAAAGATCAAAGAACAAAATGTTATTACTTCTTTTTTCTACTCCTGTACGTTTATTTGTCTTTTACTTGGTCACGAACACTAATATAAGAACATACATAATATGAGTTCAGAGAAGTCTATACTCTATTCCCCTTAAAAAATACTGCTAGCAGCCACAGACTTCTAAATCTAGGATAAAATTAGGTCAAGGATTACGCGTTCAATACTAACTTTATAATTTATAATAAAAATACACAACTACCTAAATTCCTGCGGTTTTGAAGAAAAACAAAACTTTCCGAACTAAATTCTTTGATGCCAACATAAAAAAAAAAAATTAATATCGTCACTGCGTGTATACGTCAAATTAATAACAAAAGTTTATCATAGACACATACTTATTATATTGTCAGTCATATTTGCCTTGTTTGCGCGCTATGTTTAATTTTGTATTTTATATTTTAAAACCTAGTCGTAGAAAAAGTATTGTATGCAACGTTGTATAATTCAGTCAAAAAACGCTCATGGCGTGTCTATTTGCAACTCACGCCATTCGTATTTTTTAAGCCTACTTATACAACTGAATAGATACAGAATAACTAGCTAATGTGTTAGGTCGATCACCCGATGTCTATCAACCGACGTAATTTTTAAACTTAAAACGTTTTTGTTGTAGAAGAACTTCGTTGCGAGACTTGCATCTTTTTACATGTAATGTTTTTGATGGGATGGCACATCTTAAGAGGGTATAAGGGGAAGGGGGCACTTTTTATGAGGAATCAATCATTTCTCAAGTATATAAAAAGCTCTAATTCTACTCAGACGAAGTCGCGTCAGTCGCGTGCAAAAGCTAGTAAAAGATATTGTATAAGTAATCATAAATTAAGTAATATATTATCATAAACGTTTTCGGGGTTGCGGCCTCGTGCCCCTTTCAAAGAACGTGTCTGTTCACACGCATGTCCGTCCGCAGCTTTACCAGTTATGTATAGCTCTTGTAAACGGATAAAAGTACATCCAACACACACCTATAATAGAGGCCTACAATACGTATAAATATTATGTAGTGTCTTGAAATGGGATTTAAGAACAGGTGACTCGGTCAGAATATAAATTAATAAATATTATGAAATATACAGGATTATTACACAGGTAAAGCTTTTATGTTGTCTTTCCTGTTGCTGATAGTTGAAATAGCGCTGCTTCTGAAATTCCAAAACCAGGAGAGTATATTTTGTTTTTTAGTTTGTCTGGCCCAGCGCAATACAAAGAGTGCACACACTAATATAGCTATTAGGATTAATGAAGAAGATTAACTTCACAAATAATAAAATAACTTTGAATCATATGATCGATAATAAAGCCGATCGAGTAACCATATTTATCGATATTTTTACCGCGACATCTCGCGCAAACTGACATTGCCAGCAAGATGAAGGCAGCACAATAAGCTTACTCGTACATGTGAAGCGTAAAGCGCAAACAAAGCGTCGCACACCAACTGCCGTCACACCACTGTACGGAACGAAACCTATCAGTCAGCATTCTCCACGTCTGTCAGACGATTTGCAACATAATGACGCCGTCTCCACCCGAAACTGCGAACAAATCTTCAAACTTTAATTCGCCACTCGAATATAGGTAGTTTCTATTATTCCGACTAGGTCTATCACGGGACAAGACAAATTGCCCTCGTTTAACGAATGTGTAAAACATAAACAGGATTAAAGACAAAAGCGATTTTGTTCAAATAAGCGGCTAGTTTATTTTCAGCTACAAATGAGTGCAGTTTATGTTTTACTTAGAGTATATTTGTTACTAATTTCAAGGTATGATCTAGACAAAACCGTATTAAAAACGTTTATAATAAAATGTAAGTATGACATTTACATACTTAAATCCTGTTTTATAATGACTTTGCACTAGATCAACTTGGTACCAATAAAGGCAATGATTATTTAGCGTCACATAATCAGTACTGTGATTTGTCCTCGAACTTAGTCAGATTAGTTAGTTAAAACAGTAATAAAGCTTATTAACACCACACTAAAAGCGCTGTCAATCTGTATATGACTGTTAGAATCACTATCTAACCAAATTACCTGTAGCAAGTTACCTATAAATAGACCTCAAACCCCATCAGTTTGCATATTTTAAGTCATTTCAGAACATTATTCTACTGCTCTTGAAGATCAGAAATTGAATGAAATCTTAAATATCGAATTACTTCAATTGATTCATCAATAATCAGTTTATTTAGAAATAAGTTTCTGTCAAAAAATATTTTTTGAGACAAGCTTTTATTGCAGACTGTACTTTTTTGTATAATATCGCATTGTCATCTCATGTAAGGACATATTTACAAAATTACTTGCAAAATTTCAGCTCAATCAGAAATCGGGAAGTAAGTCAAATTAAACTTACAAGATTTGATACAGACACACAGTAACACAAACAGACACAGGGACAGGTGAAACTAAATAAAAGCTTGTAAAAATCGCATTCCATTCGATCCACTTACTTAGTTGAGTGCTAAGTACCTACTATTTAACTCAGACACACTCACAAAAAGACGGACACATAAAGGTTTCAAATTTATAACACTCCGATTTTTGCAGTGGAGGTAAAAAAAGTTGATTCTGCTCCAGGTTAATTAGAATATCTTCGACCCTTCAACACTGCAAAGCACTATACAATACACTGTATGTTGTGTTCCTTTCATCAACATTGCAGTAATCACAGCCACTAAAACAACGTCCAGGAACCTTAAGTAGGGTACAGGTTATTTGCCTAAGTTAAATAAAGGTCAGCCGGTAGGCGTTTGACAAATACGGGTGTGGAAGTGACCCATCCTTCAGTGAAGGGCCTACATCACTTACGCGGATATACAAAATACCTACAAAAGAAGTTTGGATAACTTGGGGATATCAAATCCCAAAGCTGGGATGATATTGCAAATCCCAGGACCCGGGAATTGGTATTTGATATCCAAAATTGTGTTATTCAGAAATGAAATAGTTTTTACCTTAACGTTTTTTTTTTTGAAACTTTTGGAAATAACGGCCAAAGTAACTGAATACTCAGAGGTAATACTCGACGTTATTTTTACGTGAAATTGTTCATATAGCTGTTTCTCTTTTACAGCTCTTTTGTTTCTTCTAATTGAAGCGTATCAAATGACAAGAGAACAGCTGTCTGAATCATTTTAGAATGACCTTAAAAACAATTCTTGTTAGAGAAATCGTTCAATAATAGATATCATTTATTCTACATATGTAAGCCTAGAAAGAGAACTAGAAGCAAATAGTCATACAGAGAAACTAATTTCTTGCCCGCGATTAGCCTATGTGAGAATATTTTGCTTATTGTACAGAAGTTGTGAACTTTTTGAGGATATAATATCAGCTACAGACGTAATTAGTGAGTCAAATCAATACCTAGGTACCTGCTTTATTGCATGAAAAAAACGCACTTCCGCATTCATAATATTAGTAAAAACTGGGTATTTCCCACGTTTTCGCCTGCGTGGCATACGTATTTTACATACAGGGATACGTAAAATACGATCTAGCGCCGTGCATTGTTTTTGTATGAGAAGTGACCTATGTTACTCTCAGGCCTAGGTAGGTACATTCTATAGAATGACGATCGCTTTGATTTTTTGCATACACATATATGTGTATGCAAAAAATCAAAGCGATCGGATGTAATGTAAAAGAAAGATTACTTTGACAACCCTACAAACGCACTTCGCATTTCTAATATGCGTAAAATGATGCAGCATCAGGGAAGCCCGTCGCCCGCAACAACTTTCAAATAACAAAAGGAAATTTTAGAAACAGTACGCGTACTGTACCGAATGCGAAAGTTCCGCGAGAAACATAGAAGGTATGATGAATTGCTCCGGACTTATATCGTTATAATGATTTACTACGGACGTTTACCTGCCGCCCCCGCAATAGCTACTTTTATGGTCCATTCCACCAAACAATTAGAGTACGCGCAGACAGAGCGCGGTCTGGAGTTCCGAGTTCTGCGGTCAGAGTTCTGCGTTTTGACAGCTCGAGAGTTCCAACGCACACAGGGGGCGTTCTAATTCTTGCGTTCTATTTCGTTCGTGTTTTTGTACGTGCAACATGTCGTTAGATAGTTCATCTTCCGATGAAGAAGAATTGCTTTTGTGGACCCTAGCTTATAAAAAAAGACGAAGATATTGGGTGCACCCTATTAACACAACACGGGAAGAACAAGGCGAATTCAGCACTATTTTTGATGACTTACTTTAGGGACGAAGAGCGATTCTATATCTATTTTCGCATGTCGATAGATAGCTTTAATGAATTGTATGATAAGACAAAATGTGATATCGAAAAGCAAAATACTAACTGGAGGAAATCTATTTCAGCAAAAGAAAGGCTGGCAGTATTTATAAGGTATGTATTTCAAAACGCATAGGTAGTTATCTTTACTACAAAAAAATCTTCTTAACAATAAATAAACAAAAACGCATAGGTAGTTATCTTTACTACAAAAAAATCTTCTTAACAATAAATAAACAAAAGGCTCATTTGTTATTCTGTAATGAATATGTCATTGTTTCGTAATATTTTTTAATATTGGGGGTCGAATTATCGGACAATATACCAAATGCCATATTGTCTTGATTCGGCGCACTAGCATTTTGAATTGTGATGATCGAATTCTGCCGAGTTGATTGTGGCCTCTCTACTTCATTAAAAACAGCACTGGGAACACCAACACAATATACCCTCTTCTCCTGGTTGGGTGCACTAGCAGTTTCTGAGTGATTGGAATAATCCTGAGCTGGACTGGAAGTGGCAAAAGTCCACGGCGAATTCGGCTCAGAACTGCTAGAGGCATATGATTGTGGTGCCATTCGAGAACCACTGGCATCACTTTCTACTTCAGCTTGTAGCTCGTACCGAGCAAAGACAGTTGCCAATTCTAATTTTAACATACTTTGCACTCTAGCTGGAAATTTCTTAAATGTGTCTGCATAACTTAAAAAAAAATAATCCACACCATCAAATTTAGACTTTTGTTCATTTTTTTCTCTCAAATAGTTAAGTATTTTATCACTTGGGTCTGTCATTTTCATTCTTTTTCTCTTATGGGATGTGATATCAATTTCATCAACCGAATTCTCTGCATTTTCTGTAATATCAATTGAGAATTCATCAACCAAAGTGTCTGTGATAGTAGCATTTTGAGACTGTATTAGGGGCTGACTGTTGCTTTCAGTGGGTCTTCTCACATTGTAGTCATCTAAAAACCTCATTTGTGAGGCCCATGGCCAACTCTTATATTTTTTATAAGCTTGGCCTGTACAAGTTTCATTATTTTTCTTGAACTTATTATAATTATCCCTCAGAACCTTCCACTTTGCCATCCAGATTTTACCTAAAAGCAAAAAAAATATGTTTCAGGTATCTTGCTACAGGAGATAGCTATAAAACAATTGGTCATTCCTACCGTATGGGATTTACAACTGTTGGTGCAATAGTGAAAGAAGTAAGTCAAGCGGTGTGGAATGCATTACAACCAATATATTTGCCGGAGCCGACTGAAAAAACGTGGAAGGAGGCAGAAATAGTATTCAATGAGAAATGGAAATTTCCAAATTGCATTGGCAGTGTTGATGGAAAACATATTTATATAAGATGCCCACCCAATACTGGTACATTACATTTTTGCCATAAACATAGATACTCTATTGTGTTGCTTGCTGTGGTGGACCCAGACTATAAATTTATTTTGATTGATGTCGGCAGCTATGGAAAGGAAAGTGACAGTACGGTTTTTCAAAGAACCTCTTTCTATGAAAAACTTGTTAACAATCAGCTGAACATTCCTGGGCCAAAGCCATTACCAGGTCGAGAAAAGCCAGTGCCTCATGTTTTCATTGGAGATGGCGGTTTCAAATTAGAAACATTTTTAATGAGACCTTTTCCAACTAATGTAACTCTTCACGACGAAAGAAAAAAAAGATATAATAAGAGACTGAGTAGTGCCAGACGTATTGTAGAGAGTACATTTGGCATTTTGGCTCAAAAATGGCGGGTGTTTTTTAAGCCTCAAGAACTCAATGTAGACACTGCCGTTCATGTCGTGAAAGCGGCGTGTTGTTTGCACAATTACCTCAGAGTAAAAGGAGAATGTCCTATAAACGATGATGATGAAGCACAGAACAATAATCATCAAACCGCCTTTCGACCTTTTCAGCAAAGAAATACGAATAGAACCAACTGTACAGCATATGCGATTCGGGACGAATTTATCACCTATTTTAATCAATAGGTATATTTTGTTAGTTTTAAATAGATTTCTTTCGTAATTATGGGATTTTTATTACACACTCGTACCTACGTCGTTATCGCGGGTGCAAAAACGATTTGACACTGACAGTACAGACAGATTATGAAAAACAAGCAATAACAGACGCAAAACATTTTAACTCGTACGAGTAGGCATAAATGTTCCTCAAAATGAGTTTTGCGTCTGTTATTGCTTGTTTTTCATAATCTTTCTGTACTGCCAATTCGTTTTTGCACCCGCGATAACGATGTATGCTTATTACAACGGAATACGACTGATTTTAACGATTAGGGAATATCCGATTTTCGAGAGAAAAACATTCACGTAGCTGTTCGCTTGGATCAAGGACAAATAAAATTTTGTATAATGACACTTGTTTTCATGGAGCAATTTAATAATAGTAGGTAGTATGTTGTACGTAATGTAACTAATAAAATAGAATAATAATAATGTGACATTTACTTACTTTCCCCAAAACCCATCGCCGCAGCAATTTCGACCCAAGCTTCTCCTTTTTTGTCCCTATTTTTATAATCTACATGGCTTAAATCGTACAATAGCCTCCTTTCTCTAATCAAATCAATAAGTTTTTCCGTATTTGCGACTTCCGACATTGTGGTGAACTCTGCGTTCTCTGTCTCGGCGGCAAAAGAACTCTTAGAACGCGGCGTTCCGCCCGGACCGCCGCGGTCTGACCGCCTGCTGTGTGCATTATCGTAAGGGACTCAGTACATCCGAAAGAACGCAGAACTCTGAACGCGGAACTCGGAACTCCAGACCGCGCTCTGTCTGCGCGGGCCCTTAGAACATCGTTACCAAACCCATGGTAAGAGACAATTTTAATTAGATATACAGGGTGTCCCTAAAACCAACTTTTATACGATCAGGGCTGATAGACCAGCTCATAAGAACCTAGATTAAGCAAATTTGACCTCAGTAAAAATCTCTTAGTTTTCGAGATATTGACGTTTTTGTAAAACTCGTGCTAAGTGATACCCTGACTCGGTGTTTTGAGTGTCATTGCTAAAATATCAAGTATTTTACAAATCTGTTTTTTGCTATGTGTGGCCAAATAACTATGCTATTGAACGTATTTTCTATTTTTGCTAATTTATTCATGCTGTGGACACAGTACAATAACAAAAAAAAATTATTCGATTTTTTTCAAATTTCACCTCTGACTTCGAACTAGCGTGGTGAAAAAAAAATGTACCAACATAACCAGGCACTCAACGTAAAAAAATTGCGCATTTATTGTAGTTTCTAAAATGGTATAAAATTTACTAAACACTGTAATAACTTTTGAAATAATGATATTTTGTTACAAAATTAACTGTCTGCCGCCTTCATCTCATACGATCCGGTTGAACTAAGTTTGCACCTGGCGTGCTTGACATCACATACAAATTAGGTGCAAACTTCACGTAATCGTCAATATCTCGAAAACTAAGAAATTTTTATGAGGTCAATTTTACTCAGTCTCGTTTTTTATGAGCTGGTTTATCAGCCCTGTTCGCCATTTTGTAAAAGTCGCGAATTTTGATAGCCTGGATCAGTCTTTCGAAAGTCATGACTTCAAATTTCAGTATTTTCTTAATCTGCTTTTTGTTTTAAACATTACTTAATAATTATGCTATCATACCTTATCAAAATAAATTAGATTTTACGTGATTCAAAATATGACCTCGGATTTGAATCGCGTAATACTTAAAACAAATTTACCATGCTAAAATAAAAAAAAAATAATGTAGTTTAAAATAGTAAGATTTTACACACTAGGCACCGTAGTTTTTAAGATAATAGCATTTTAATTCAAAAGGAGGTTATACTACAATATTCCATTGGTTAAATTTCGTACCAGAATTTGAATTTCGAACAGAAAAGGTATGATAGCATAATTATTAAGTAATGTTTAACAAAAAGCAGATTAAGAAAATACTGAAATTTGAAGTCATGACATTCGAAAGACTGATCCAGGCTATCAAAATTCGCGACTTTTACAAAATGGCGAACAGGGCTGATAAATTAGCTCATAAAAAACGAGACTGAGTAAAATTGACCTCATAAAAATTTCTTAGTTTTCGAGATATTGACGATTACGTGAAGGTTGCACCTAATTTGTATGTGATGTCAAGCACGCCAGGTGCAAACTTAGTTCAACCGGATCGTATGAGATGAAGGCGGCAGACAGTTAATTTTGTAACAAAATATCATTATTTCAAAAATTATTACAGTGTTTAGTAAATTTTATACCATTTTAGAAACTACAATAAATGCGCAATTTTTTTACGTTGAGTGCCTGGTTATGTTGGTACATTTTTTTTTCACCACGCTAGTTCGAAGTCAGAGGTGAAATTTGAAAAAAATCGAATAATTTTTTTTTGTTATTGTACTGTGTCCACAGCATGAATAAATTAGCAAAAATAGAAAATACGTTCAATAGCATAGTTATTTGGCCACACATAGCAAAAAACAGATTTGTAAAATACTTGATATTTTAGCAATGACACTCAAAACACCGAGTCAGGGTATCACTTAGCACGAGTTTTACAAAAACGTCAATATCTCGAAAACTAAGAGATTTTTACTGAGGTCAAATTTGCTTAATCTAGGTTCTTATGAGCTGGTCTATCAGCCCTGATCGTATAAAAGTTGGTTTTAGAGACACCCTGTATACCTACTATCATGACGAAAATTTTATTTTGCGGTTATTAATGAAATGTTAAAAAACGGTTAATTTATGAATATATTTTTGTTAACAAAACTGTCCTGGGACTACTACGCTTGGGACTGGATATATCTGAAACGGTACCGAAGTGTCGACGTTGAATCATAAATATTTTTGGTAAAAATATTAATTTATAAATGGTTATATGTATTTTCTTTTTCTCTCATGGCCACTAACCACGCATAGCTTATAATTTGCAGTCACTTGAAAATTATAAATATTTTAGGGCCAAGATAAAATTAATCAGTTAATTTTGCCAAAATCCAATAAAAACGTGTCCAGGAATATCAAATACTAATTACAAAAAAAATAGGGTAATAGTAAGAATAGGAAGATCTTTATTATTTTTCGTTCAACCTTCTATAAATTTCCTCGCTACCTCCACGGAATCTATTCCAGGCATAATATGTTAATAATTTAAACTGTATTACAGCTTTCAGACTGTTCTGTTCTCTTGATTTAGGCGTGAACACCGTAATAGCGTAACGTAAGGTCAGCAAACAAAGGCTATAAGTTTGGAAACAAAAAACTATTGATTTTGTGGCACCAACTCCGGCGGGCAACCTTCTGCGGCCGGATAGCGACGTCGCGAATTTCAAATGTTCGATCGGTGCGCCTGCTGACTGTGTACGGTCAGGAAATAAGGCTCGAGGAAAATCTAACATTTCGAGATTATAAGCGACATCGTGGGCATGATGACTTGGTTTTCCCCTATGATCTACATATATAGAATGACACATCGGACCACCTACTCATAGCGCCTACAAAAATACTTTGAGAAACTGTCCCTGACATGCGCAAATACTGAAAATTTTAAAATTCAGTCCTCTCCTCAAAAGTGGGTAGGAACTAAGTCAGTGGTGAGTGGTGGCCCGCGGGAGGCTTTAATCCGGCCCGCCGACGGTCCTTCGAAGTTAGTATATGGCCTGCGATATAGTACATTACACAACTAGGGCTTTCTTTATTACCTGCCGTGTTGTGTAGGTACGTAATTTTGTGTCTACCTAGTTTTATGGCCAGAAAGCGGTTTTTTCCGTACACGTAACGTGCGGTAAAAGCCACTGTATGGCCAGGTGTGGCATGAATATATTTTAAAGTGGTAAGAGGCTACGCGTGCAGAAAATCCCACTTCCTAGTAGTTGCTAGTTGCTGGGGAGATGTAAAATTTTGTACTTACCACGGGCGGTAATAGCATTCGGCTCGGGCGTCAAATGCCTGCGATCTGAGACATTCTTAGCTTTACCACCCAAGGTAAGTATGTAATGTAGGTACTATTATGGTCTATCAGTATGAAGATTTTAAAACAATAGAACATTACTTACTACAGACAGAGGCCGGGAAGTGAGGTGTTCCCGGCTGAGTACATATAGATGGCCGAGCGAACACGAGGCCAGATAGTTACGAGGCTGGCAACCCCATTTCACGCCGAGGTATGTACAGTGCTTTTCTCAAATATGCAATGAAATAAATTTTTCATCACACTTGCTCGAAAATGGTGTTGTTACACGTAGGTTCTGCGGGCCGTAAATGACCTATTACGCCCTAGGGCGTAATGGTTTACTTTTTAAATTTGAAACGCTCTGGTTCTGTTTTACTCTTATTTGTCATGTTCAAAGGTAACGCCAACTTACTTTTTTAACTTTTATTACTTAAATATTTATTTAAAGAGAACTGTTATTGCAAATACATGTAAACACATATTTCTGTAACATTAATTAAATGTTTAAATAGTGTATTTCAGTATTTTGCAAATATAAAGTCAACCATTTTTAAGTCTTTACCGCTATGGTTTCCGAGGGCATTTCTCCAGAAATATGTCTGCGGTCACCTCATTCATCTGGCCCTTTTTCATACTAAATGTATGGAGACAGATGAATGAGTCGCAGACATATTTCTGGAGAAATGCCCCCGAACGTGACTTGACATTCGCATTGTCTATGGATATATGTCACTAATGTCACTGTCAGTTTTACAGTTTTATTAAGGTTAAGTAAGGTTATTTTAATCAGATTTCCTCACAAGTGTGATGAAAAACATTGTGTGTGCCACGGGCGGTAAAGGAATTACAAACTCGTGTTATTGTAACAAACACTCGTTTGTAATTCCTTACTGACCGGCCTTGATACACAATGTACTAATGAATACAGAATGGAAATTTAAAAAAAACCACATTGCCGGCCTAGGCCTATTATTAGGCACGTAATGTAAAAATTTCATTGCATGTTTGAGAAAAAATATTTTTTTGCTGTAAATAATTCTGGCCCTTGTCTGAACTAAGAGATCAAAGCGAAAAGCGTGATTTTACACCCCTTGTTGAATATTCGCTCATTTGCTACATATGTAAATAAATAAAATATGTTCCGGGTCAGGTCACGTCAATTCTATATACCCACGAATTTCCCGTCAATTTACGAAGAAACCAACCCAACTCAAGTGAAGCCTGGTCAAATTAAGAGGTCCAAGCAAATATATGAGATTAACATGTCTGGACCAGGCACGGCCCACACAACAAGACGAACTAGCCTTCTCAATATCGCATGTTATTCCTTTCTATAACGTCAAAAGCAACCTTATCTAATGAAAAATAAAGTATATTTTTGAAACTACTAAAAGAAAAAGTTGAGATACGCCACTAATACATTATACCTGGCTATTTTGTAAGGGTACCGGTAAATCTCAATATTTCAAGTCGACCGAACGTATTGGCTAGTAAAATACCGCCCTCTTGCGTATTGCTGGTAACCTAACTAGTAAAAGTACGCACTGAAATTTCAAATACTGCAATATAACAGTAGTTAAAAATAACTACATTTAAAAATTGAGATGAATACACATTTATTGGACTATAAAAAACATACAAAAAATGTTTTTATTGACATGCACAAAGTTAATTTTTGGGACCTGGCCCGTCACTCCACTTTGCAATAATAATTGTGCAGATTCACCTGGCTGCAATAAAAATAGGTACCTAAAGATTTCAAATTGACGGGTATCATTAACCACCAGCAATGTACCAACCACCACCTTTTTTAACTAACTAAAATTACAAAAAAAAATCTTCAACCCTTGGGGATTTGCTTTTGCTATGTACCGCTAAATACTGTCATTTTTATTGGATATCTGCATAGAAAAAGTTTATATTATACAAATTAGCTTATCTTAATTTGTACATTTATAACTAGTAATTACTCATAACATAGTGATAATGGCAGAATGATGGAAACTACTGAGAACTAACAGGTCACAGGTTAAGATGACGAATCGGAAAATTTGGTGGCAGGGATTTCGATTTTTCTCAGGAATCATAAAACATATGAAAGTAACATTTGATAACCTGATTATTGGGATAAACTACTCCATTTTGTGAGATGCAGGAACACGATTTGTTAACTTTTGTAACAGACAAAAGTATGCCAAAGATACCTCTTTAAAAAGCGGAATTTGCATTGTACAGGCAAACCAGACCTATTTAAGCCCCTAAATTCTCTGAGTAACATAGTTTTAACCTATATTTTAATATCTGAGATAAGATTTTTGAAAATTAATTGTAGTTTGTAATTGAAACGAAAAAAACCGTTTCTACGTATACGACCTTTTCATATAAGCTAGCACAAGCGCGTATTTGTATGAAATCAGTCTCCCCTCAGTCCGCCGACGGCCGTTGCCAACGACAGTTCTGTGACAGTTGACTGGCTGCGCCGTAAACAAAACCTGTGAGAAATCTTATTTAAGAATGGGAAAAAAGCGTGTTGGATTTTCCAAAAGGAAAAGGAAAGCACTATTATTAGAAAAATGTAACTATATGACTAAAAGAAAGTAAGTAATCGTCAAATTTATACCACAAATAAGTCTAGTTTACGCTGTGGGAAAATGACAACAAATGTCGACATTGGAACAGCGGCATCGTCGAGTCTTTCAATTGTAAAATTAAATATTATTTCTGTGTACGTAAATAGAAACATTTGTAATATACCCATTGTATTAAATTAAAATAAGGAAAACTATAATAGTGTAATACAGGATGGTTCATAAGTAAAGGTTTTTCTTTAATGCATTAGTGAGTAGTAGTAGAGTACTTTATAGTAGGTAATGTATAATACATATCACTCTCTGGTATATTAAATTAATGTTTGCCTCATAAAAACCTCAATAGTTTAACCACGTTTGTGAGGGATTCGTAAAACAATATGAGAACTATCCGCTTACAAAATGTAAATATGTAAGAAGGCTATACTACTGATACATAACGAGAGTTCTTAAAACACGATAGATAGCAACATAACCATATAAAATCACACGAGTATTTAAGGTTTAATTATGTAGAGTTGCATACATCTACTATCTACACATGTTTTTATAAATAAATACTCAAAGACCAACTAGGTTCTCATTATATCTAGTATCGATAACGATGTTTTAATGACTTTTTTATAATACTGGCACAGACAACGCACTGATCTTACATATATGACTAATGGTGGTCATATAAAATGATTTCCAAACGCATGACAGAGGATTTTTCACATGGACGTAGATTGAAATATAAATAATATGTAAAATTGTAAATATATTGTAAAGTTAAAATGTAAAAAAAATGTTAAATACCTATATTGCCCGTAAAAACAGCATGTTCGAATTAATTTTTGTTTGTGTCTACATTACCAGTCCTAAACCAAAGATTAGCATTATTGGAATAATCTTTTGTCCTAATAACTATTCGAATAATCTTTCCTCCTAATAATTTTTCGAATACAAAATATTATTCGGATACTTATCAGGACTTATAATTATTCGACTAAACAATAACACGATATTTTTATTGCCGAATTATTTATTCGACCAATTTTCATAATTTATTCTTTACTAGCATTTACCCACGGCTTTGTCCGCGTTGTTCCCGTTATAGTCCCAAGGGAAATAATTACGGCATAAATCCTATTAGCCCACTTTGTATTGTCCTCGAGGTCGCCAACTGGTACAGGAAGGATTCCCTTGGTACAATTGTATATTGGATCAATCTGAGCTGATTTAGCCCGGTAGCCATGGACCCCCCCCCTGGTGGGTAGGGAGGGGGGGCACTCAAAGTGACGCTTTACCTTGCTTCGGACAAAAAATTCTATTGTCCTCAATTTGCCTACCACCTTGTGTTTGGTATCATTTTCGTATAAATCAAGAACGAGGGATTCAATTTCGATATAATATGTATGAAGTTTGATACAAAAAAACTGAAATATTGAAGAAAGTATGAAAATCACACTTCACAGTTTTGAACAAAAAGGTGTATATTTAGAAAAATATGAAGGTTTTTGAGCGTAAAAAAATACTGCTAGACGGGAAATTTTATCAGCTTTTACACAATATACATTTTATGTAACCTTATCACACAACCTCTACCTGGAAAAAAATCGAACATGGTACGCGACAGTCTCAAGATTATTTTTTCAATCCGTCCGTCTCACAGAAGGTCACATAATACATATGTAGTACTGGCATCATATTTCAGAAGAGCACAAGTAAGCATAAAAAAATAAAAATAAAAAAAATTGTACTTACTTTTCGAAAAAACTTAATTTATATGATAAGTTGGTTTTTCATATAAAATACTTGATTACCCAACTTAACTTTGCAGATGACCCGCGATCATAGTGTGATAAATCATGAAAGTTGTATATTGGGTCAACCTGAGCTGATTTAGCCCGGTAGTCATGGACCTCCCCCTGGTGGATAGGGAGGGGGGGCACTCAAAGTGACGTTTTACCTTGCTTCGAACATAAAATTCTATTGACTTCAATTTGCTTACCATCTCATGTTTGGTATCGTTTTCATATAAATCAAGGACGAGGAATTCAATTCCAATATAATATGTATGAAGTTTCATACAAAAAATTATTTATTAAGTTTCATTGTTACTAACAAATTATGGAAATGCTTCCGAAATAAATAATTTGAATTTGAATTTGAATTTTGAAAAAACTGAAATATTGAAGAAAGTATGAAAATCACACTTCACAGTTTTGAACAAAAAGGTGTATATTTAGAAAAATATGAAGGTTTTTGAGCGTAAAAAAATACTGCTAGACGGGAAATTTTATCAGCTTTTACACAATATACATTTTATGTAACCTTATCACACAACCTCTACCTGGAAAAAAATCGAACATGGTACGCGACAGTCTCAAGATTATTTTTTCAATCCGTCCGTCTCACAGAAGGTCACATAATACATATGTAGTACTGGCATCATATTTCAGAAGAGCACAAGTAAGCATAAAAAAATAAAAATAAAAAAATTGTACTTACTTTTCGAAAAAACTTAACTTATATGATAAGTTGGTTTTTCATATAAAATACTTGATTACCCAACTTAACTTTGCAGATGACCCGCGCTCATTGTGACGCGCGCGCCAACAGAAGCCAGTTTTTGGCAGCATCTCTTAAGAGCCGTTTACTAGGGTGTACACGTATGGGGCCAAACTATGGTGCCCATTCAAAATTTGGCAAGTCCAGAGGATTGGGGATGGGATGGTAGATAGATCCCCATGATAACAACTGGACACCTAAGTGGACAACTGCACCCGTTGCCTCAACCGCTTGCCTAGAACTCGTTAGGTGCAAGTGTAAGAAGACACGGTGCAGTGGTAGGTGCAACTGCCAAAAACGGTAATTAAAGTGCACTGATCCATGCAATTGTGGTGGGAAATGCCACCTCGAGTAGTAAATGAAATAAAAAAATATGATTTTCTTCAGGCATTACATTTTATTTCAATACACAAAATGATATAATTCTATAATATATTATAAAGCACTTTTTTTGTACCCAACTATAGTATAATTTTAAGTATTTTTTGAGTTTAGATATAAAGCAAATATATTTTCATGATTTATCACACTATGAGCGCGGGTCATCAGCAAAGTTAAGTTGGGTAATCAAGTATTTTAAATGAAAAACCAACTTATCACATAAGTTAAGTTTTTTCGGAAAGTAAGTACAAATTTTTTTATTTTTATTTTTTTATGCTTACTTGTGCTCTTCTGAAATATGATGCCAGTACTACATATGTATTATATGACCTTCTGTGAGACGGACAGATTGAAAAAATAATCTTGAGACTGTCGCGTACCATGTTCGATTTTTTTCCAGGTAGAGGTTGTGTGATAAGGTTACATAAAATGTATATTGTGTAAAAGCTGATAAAATTTCCCGTCTAGCAGTATTTTTTTACGCTCAAAAACCTTCATATTTTTCTAAATATACACCTTTTTGTTCAAAACTGTGAAGTGTGATTTTCATACTTTCTTCAATATTTTAGTTTTTTTGTATCAAACTTCATACATATTATATCGGAATTGAATTCCTCGTCCTTGATTTATATGAAAACGATACCAAACATGAGATGGTAAGCAAATTGAAGTCAATAGAATTTTATGTTCGAAGCAAGGTAAAACGTCACTTTGAGTGCCCCCCCTCCCTATCCACCAGGGGGAGGTCCATGACTACCGGGCTAAATCAGCTCAGGTTGACCCAATATACAACTTTCATGATTTATCACACTATGATCGCGGGTCATCTGCAAAGTTAAGTTGGGTAATCAAGTATTTTATATGAAAAACCAACTTATCATATAAATTAAGTTTTTTCGAAAAGTAAGTACAATTTTTTTTATTTTTATTTTTTTATGCTTACTTGTGCTCTTCTGAAATATGATGCCAGTACTACATATGTATTATGTGACCTTCTGTGAGACGGACGGATTGAAAAAATAATCTTGAGACTGTCGCGTACCATGTTCGATTTTTTTCCAGGTAGAGGTTGTGTGATAAGGTTACATAAAATGTATATTGTGTAAAAGCTGATAAAATTTCCCGTCTAGCAGTATTTTTTTACGCTCAAAAACCTTCATATTTTTCTAAATATACACCTTTTTGTTCAAAACTGTGAAGTGTGATTTTCATACTTTCTTCAATATTTCAGTTTTTTTGTATCAAACTTCATACATATTATATCGAAATTGAATCCCTCGTTCTTGATTTATACGAAAATGATACCAAACACAAGGTGGTAGGCAAATTGAGGACAATAGAATTTTTTGTCCGAAGCAAGGTAAAGCGTCACTTTGAGTGCCCCCCCTCCCTACCCACCAGGGGGGGTCCATGGCTACCGGGCTAAATCAGCTCAAATTGACCCAATATACAACTGTACCAAGGGAATCCTTCCTGTACCAGTTGGCGAGCTCCCCATACATTGGATGACAATACAAAGCGGACTATATGTTTCAATCCAGTACTTGGTCTACTTGCATGCCAAATTTCAGATCAATCCATTCAGTTGTTACCCCGTATTTAGTAACACACATCCAAACATCTTCACAAATTTTCACATTTATAATATTAGTAGGATTGTATTCGGAAAATCCACGAAAATTATTTAAGGTTTTTTGGTTATTCCATTCAAATAAATTACACAGATAATATTTAAAATTACTCGCGTTTACCGTATATTTATCAATCACACTTTACTTTTTCCCATACAAACAGTACAGAAAACATGGTAGTATTTTATTGATTTGAGTAGATCTGTAGATAATACATTATCATTACTAAGTTTTGTGTATCGATTTAACAAATAACAAATTTAAAAATATAGGTAGCGACTCGATTTATTTTCTGTTCACTTTTGACATAAACAATGTAGGCACTTTTCGATAGGTAATATTAATGTAAAGTTTTCAATGTGCGTTTGCAAATTTGACATATAGGGTTATGGAATTGAGTTCTTTTTTGAATGACACTTTTTATAGACACAGGTTATAAGTGAGCGTCATTAGCATCGATTATAATGTAATTAGAAATGTCATTTCGACTGATTGTGTGTGATATACCGCGTAAAAATATAGGAGGGTGTGCGGGTTGTGGGGCGCAAATGCTCCGTTTTCGATTCATTGTTTAGCGATGCGTCACCTTAAGCTCTGCTAGTGTCACAATTATTATATTATTGATAAGTAGATTAAAAATGTGTTGATAAGAAATGCACGATGCGCTGCGCTGCAGTCGTGGCGTGAGATTTTAATCCGCTTTCAACCTGGATCTATCCTGATTTATGCAGCGTCCACCAGAGTTGTGTGAAGTAGCGGAGCGCTCTGCGAGAAAATAATGCGAGCTGGAGGGCATTTCTCCAGAAATATGCCTGCGACTCATTCATCTGTCTCCATACATTTAGTATGAAAAAGGGCCAGATGAATGAGGTGACCGCAGACATATTTCTGGAGAAATGCCCTGGAGATGGACTGGGCACGTTGATTGTTAGATTTATTTCTCCTGCACCGCTCCGCTACCTCTGGTGGATATCGAGCCTTATCAATATCTGATTTACACATAGCATAAATATAGATAAAAACACTTATTATGTTTTGATCAAGGACCTTAAAATAAATAAGTAGTCATAGGTAAATATCGATAAAATGTTATCGAAAATAATTTACACGCATCAGGATAGGTCTAAAAAGACAAAATAAATGAATGAAACGTAATACACGAAATCTTTTCGAGAATTTATTGTGTCACTTTACTTATCTAAAGCATTTTTTATTTTTATTATATCGACAAAACATCATTGGCCTAACTCTGGCAACAATTGTGCTTATGGAACTGTTAAACTAGCTCGCCTAATTATGGCGTTTACTTTACGGACATCTTTTTTTGAAAATGACCTGAGTAGTAACCCCTACCCTCTACGTATGTAGTTACAATGCATATCAGTATATCGCGTTAAAATACCCGCCGGAGAAGCGGTACAACTTCGAAAGATTTATCGACGTGGAAGGTGATTTGCTACTTAGTAAGTTGGCGTATGTGGCGGATATTTCCATAACTTATTAAACGTAACTAATGGGCGGCGGCCGCGGCCACAGCGCCGCATACCGATTAGCTGCCCAATTATGCACCTGAATTGCTATCGCTATATCGGTTACTTATGACATTACGGGTATTTTTTATTCGCAGTAGAAATACATTTGCGTTCGGATATGGAAACATGTTGTTCCTTTATTTGTTTAGTACATCACGATTCTCTTTTGTTAAATTATAAAAATACAAGAACTAATACATAAGTTGCACTAACCCATGGGCCACTGTTGAATCGAACACGGTACCTACCTCTGGATTTCCGATCCAGCTTTTCAATCATTCGCCCAGCGAACAAGTGCCTTCCACTTTGCCATCTACGTTGACTTCTGCACGATCATTTTTGTTCTTAATAAGGCTTTTCGGTATTCTCTTTAAGTGTTAAGGGTCAATATTCGGTATTTAACAGGCATTTTTTCATCATTATCATCTCCGCAAATATTTTTGGAATAGGTAATGGTGAAGGTATTTTTTTTTTATGAAACCGAAAGGCAGTCCCGAGACTGAGTCTAGTTTGTTCAAATGATGGCGGCTTACTCTTGATGTTGATATTGATAATAATGATGTTGAACCGCGCGGTCAAAAAGCTCGGAGAATCAGACTTGCTAAAGCCTCTTCAAGTTTAAAGGACCTTAGCAAATTTTAAATGTCTGTAATCCAGATTATGATAAAGTTGCTGATAATTTTAGCAAAGTGATTGAAGTACTTATATATATAAAATTGTCTTCGGTTTCCGCGATTATCACTCATAGTAATAAATAATAAATAAATAATAAATAAATATAAGGGGACAATCTTACACAAATCGAACTAGCCCCATAGTAAGCTCAATAAGGCTTGTGTTATGGATACTAGACGACGATATATTTAATAGATACATACATACAAATACTTAAATACATAGAAAACATCCATGACTCAGGAACAAATATTCGTGCTCATCACACAAATAAATGCCCTTACCGGGATTCGAACCCAGGACCTCTTGCTTCATAGGCAGGGTCACTACCAACTAAGCTAAAGCGGTCGTCAAAAATAAAACAACTTAAACGGATTAAATCGCCTATATCACTACATTTTAAGTCCCGACGTTTCGTAACCCTTTTCAGCGTTCGTGGTCGCGGGTGCATGATAGTTTTGTTTAAGATATTAACACGAAAGAAATTTGGCTATTTGGAGTGATGTTTCACACATATTTCTCCATGATAAATTAATAAATTAGGTACATATCGAGTCATGCAATTATCCATTCGCGTTAGACATCTTTCTGAAGCAAAATTAGTTTAATTTGGAAACAATATTACATAAATTTAAACTAAACTAATATGTAAACGTAACGTAAGTATTAAACTTTACTAATAAATGTAATTGCGCACCTGGACTTGCCATTCATTGCTATAGATTCAATTTGACATTGCGATTTGCAATACTTATTAATCCCATTATACTTCAGAATAAGCAGTGCTGGAACCAACATATTTAGAAAATAAATGTTATCGTGGATATCATTTTTGTTACATATTGTTTTGTTTTACTTTACTTATGTTTCAATCGCTCATAACCATAATATGTCATCAGAATCATTTTATCCTTGAGACGTCCACTGCTGAAGATAGGTACGTCTCCCTTAAAGACTTCCACATCACTACAATCCACCCTTAGAAAAATAGCAGAATGATTTTGCCCCGTATGGCACTAATATACAAGAACTAAATTTAAGCAAACTAGAGGAAATTAAGCCTAAATTCTGGGTTTATAATATACGTGACGTGACGCTCCGTGGCTAAAGGTACCTTATGGACACTGTCGCTTGTGCCCTTCTATCTTGATATCCTATAGTAACGGAGTCGGATACGACGCAAGCGACAGCGTCCACAAGGTACGATTAGCCGCGGAACGTCACATATTAATTTTGAGGATCTGAGTACATGAGCATCTTCTGGGTACGCTCGCTGCATCGTGAGCTTCATCAATACTCGCCAATAGGCTTAATCGAAGTCCACAGCAAACCCAAAATATATAAAAAATACTATTGAAGTTTCCTGACAAGTGACAATGCCTTTCCATTCATTTTCACGAGAGAAATGATATCAAACGCCCGAGAATTGGATTTCTAATCTATTTTAGTCTCGATATGACATCCATCACGGAGTTATAATTTCAGCACATCGCGCCATACCCTTGACAAAGCCGGCCTAATTCGGAGGCCTCCCCATTCTAATTCACTTCCGTATCGATGACGTTAGCGTTTCCCATTCAGAATAAGGTCGCGACTCGTAAATTCCCGGCGACCTTGCTAATGCAAGCCACAGTACCTGCTGTCCCAATTCTGCGACCGTGTCCTTCCCCCTGAATATTTAAACGGGTTGATACAATTCTGAGATCGAGATCGGCTCCAGTTAGTTGTGTGGGCGTTCGGGGAGTTTTAAAGTGGTGACCTTTTGTATTTTGTTACTTGACCGAAATCACACGTGGGTATAAATAAAACCTATTAAAACTTTCGAAAATACCCTCCTTGGCGTCCGTATTCCGTTTGATACGTGGGGTTTAGGACACCACTGGATCAGAGTGTGTATTGAACATGCTTACATCAATTTAATACGAATGGATAAACTCTTTAATTCTAATTAATAGTTAGGTAGATTAGAACAATTATTTGCGTAGTGTTCTTTTCTATTCGGCGACGGAGCAGCAGATTGCCACTGTAATATTTTGCATAGAGATCAAGGACCTTAAAATAAATAGCCGGACGGAGTCCTTGATAGAGATAAAATAAATAATAAGCCAAGCCACAGGCAGAATCGAAATTACTAATAAGTTTATTCGCATTACCATACCTATCTCGTTGAACAGGACTTTACTTGGCGATTCGTCACTCATTACACTATTTACCGATGGTCAATGGTCAAACCACGTCCGGCCGGGGTAATACCACAAAATCAAACCTGGTCTGATGAAAAACCCATTTTTTGACCACATTATTTTAGATTAATTCATCTAAATGGATTTAGTAAAAAACAGATAACATTATCTCTATTCACCAGTACCTATTGGAATATACTACTCCACAATTAACTTCATCTATTAATAATGTATATGGCAATAATTAACAACTCAATTAGGATTTTGATTTTATTAATACCTCTTGTAAATGTATTGAAAAAATAAAATCAAGACAACCACGTTGTGACAAGTATAATTAATGTTCACATTTAAGACCTGACAATGACCGTGACAAGGTGTTAGCCCACATATGCTTCGACTCCTTCCATTAATTTACTCAGAAACGCTTAGTATAAATCGTATTGCCAAAATACATGTTGATATACATTCCCACGTTATAATTCACCGTGTGAAAGGCCACGGCCACTCGTGCGCAAGGTTGCGAAGCTTCCTTCCCGTTCGCCGTTATCAAACTTTGCTGAATAATAAAAACACTTCGGAACTGGCATCGGCGGCAAGTTTTAAGTGAACTCCCTAAGTCTCGTCAATTATTTCAATCTTAAGAGTCAATAGGTTATTTATAGTTTACTCTTAGAGGCCGTGTTTGACTTTGGCTAGTCTAGTGCAATCGATTAAGACAGTCATTAGAAAGAGCGGAATTTTCTATAATTTATTGGTCTGTGCACCGACAACTACTGTAATTGCCAGAGCTGTTTGCTGTCGTAAAGAATTAGCAGGTGCCGTGACTAAATCTATGCAGTTGGCACAGTAGCAGTCAGCTTCACTCACCTGACAACTCGCGCATCTCCTGTAAATGCTGCAATGTTAGATCGAGAGCAGCAAACCGAGGCACTTGCCGTGGTAAGATCAACCTTTCTACGTTCTTCAGCTCGTATTAACCCAAAAGTAAATTTCATTGATCATAAAAGTCCCAATTATTCATATAATTTATCACGCCCTCATGACAATTATTAGGTTATTATGTTTTACTGTTATGATACCTAAAGAAAGTTATTTTTTTTTAGTTTCCTCGGGCAATAAGACCCGAGTATGGAAAAGGTCGTTGGGTTAGAAATGCCATCAGCGTCGTGCTAAGAACAATAATTTGTTAGAACGTTTAGGTTTCTAAGAATAAGCTGACAATTTATAAATGTTAGTCATTTCCACAATCACTTAGCGTTTAGCGTGATATTGTTAGCGGTACTTTAAGGAGGCGCCAAACTCCCAGTAAAGGAATTCCAGAATGCCAGAGGAACAGTTTTTGGCTCATATTTTTGATCAGTTCGGGATGATTTTGGGGATCTATTTAAAAAAAACCGTGTTCTCAATAGTCGTTGATTCATCACTGAAGTTCTAGCCGGCACGGAACTAGTTCCAGTGGGTAAAATTTTGTTATAACTTATTTTCAGTAAGATTTTTTATAATAGCCGTTGGCGCACTTGCCCCGGTCAGTACCTTATATGTTTATTTCTGCATTACTTTAAATTAAAAGAAACCCTAAAACAACCATTCCTTGAACGCTCCAATCGCATGAATGGATAGTCATAAACATCGCGTTATGGAGCCTAAGGCTTATCGTGCGGCATCTAAGGTCGCGATTGTGTGTCACCGGTGGGCCCATGAGAAGTTGACCCAGCCCGCCATACTGCTTTAAAAAGGCTTATCTGTCATCAAAAATACTATATTCATATATCCTTTGCTATAGAGCGCGTTTCATAGGACACCTGCACATTGAGATAAGGTGATCTGCGTGCCATGCATGCTTGGTCACTGTCAATCCAATGTCGAGAAATGGAGCCTTCTAGTCAGTTGCGTACCTAAATGGAAATATTTAACTCGCGTATGTTATTTTCAAAATTCAAAACATCCAATCAGTCACGCTGTCGCTACTAATTGCCTATAGATGGCAAAAAAATCGGTTTGGTATCATTTTTGATCTTATTAAATGTTAGTAATCCGTTTCGTTCGCTAGACCTACAAATTTCTAAATTGATTTTTTTTATATTAATTAATGTAAAAAATAGTTTTTAAAGCACAGCTGCGATCATCAAAAATGAGATTCGGTAGTTAAGTATTGTTTACTTTTCCTACTAACTGCATCCTTGTACGTTATTAATTGCCTACTATTAGTTTAAATCGGCCATTATCGACCTACTGGCCGTATAATTAGATATCTGTGTTTAAGAGATGACGATGGATCTGTCACCATCATCAGTATTGCATCACGAGAGCGATTACACCTGTTATTCTAGAAATTACCTACATTTTTACAACTAGCCAAATTTTTTTCAACCAAGACCATGCATTAGCTAACATTCTGCTACATTACTCATTACAAATTCTGAATTGATTTAGTAATAATAAAGACTCAATATACCTACAGAAAATTTGAAATTGAGAGACCGTCTTTTCCTGAACTAGTGGGTAAATAAATAATACCGCAATTGTCTGAGATAAGTAGCATTTAACTCGCAAAACCTAAGCTAACATGGGTCTAGAGTGACATGACACCTCGTGACGTAATCACGTTACGCAGGGCCAAAGTTGGTGTTTGTTCACTAAATACAACATTATGACTCACTCAAGCTGCATATTCATTACATTTTGAACTCGTGACCGTGACCTCGATGGCCTCTTGGCTTTTTCCATTCAGTGTTGGGGTGAACACTTTTCTCCCCTTGTTTCCTTTTATATCATCATCATCAATCATCATGGCCTTAACCCCTAGTAGGTATGCGGCGTTTGAATTTGAATTTTGCTAAATCATTTTTTAACCTTAATATTTAAATATTAAGGTCCAAACACTTAACACGGATCTGTGTCTATGCACACGAGGGGTTAATATTCTACTTAAGAATTTTCTATAGGCCTGAGTTAGGTCTCTTAAGACAATTTGCCTCTGGGAAAAAGTATTTCCCTGGCAATTTCTACTAGTGCCGTTCACAGGCTGCCCTTCAGTTTACAGCGAAAGTAAGGGTGAGTTCGTCTTCAGACCTTAAACCAGAGCCCTGGTACTGGTGGTGGTGGGGAACCGATATTTTGCAAAAACCCCGAAGTAGCCAAATATTTTGAATAATTGTATGCTTTTTACGTCGGGCTCAATATAATGTATTTAAGTTATGAATTCGTATTATTAGAATGTCCGATTAAAAAATGAAATAATAAACCAAAGAACGAAAAGTGCGGAAAAAATGCCGGTATTTTTTTTTTGAGAAAATACCGGTATCCGACCCCTGTCCTAAACTGTCTACCTCTTGAACCCTTGCTTTCTCATGCGTACCGATGGGTGAAAATCTTGCTCCTTTTTCTTCCGTTCTTGTTAATTTAGGTGATTGGTGAAGTATGTGCATGTTAAAGCAGTGTCAAACTTAAAATGTATTTTTACACGATACGTGCTTTCTTAAAATTTGTTTTAAGATGCATAATATCTACTACTACATAGAGGCTATAGATATAACGACACAGACGACGAACACACATAAATACCTAAGTGCTATTTTTACAGCAATTTATGTCTAGTTGCGCAATACTATAACATTAAGAGTATTTATTGGAACCTAGGTGTTTATTATGTGTCTGTAACTTAATGCGTATGCATGTAATGTATGTATTGTTATGCGCAAAACCTCGAGCAATTTATTATGTGAGCTGTGAGGATTATTTTTACAGCAATTCCGCTGACAGTCGACCAATAGTACCAATACATAGGTATATCTATTTGTACATATTCACCTCCCCTGTTGTGTTCCTGTTGTTTCCGATTTAGTCAGCAGCTTAGCCCCAAAACTACTGTTATATCAATTGAACATCATTGATTTTAATATGCTATTTAGATGTTTCACTCCTAAGCCTCTGCTCTCGTTTCTCCGCTCAACCCCGCATTGATTGTTGGATCTCGCCAATACTTACGGAACGCATCCAAATCATATCTTCATCTCCATTTAGTACTCCGCGGTGGCCTTTGTACGGAACCCACTCAAGGCTCACTTTTCCGAATGTCCGAACGTGTGAATTCCGACATATTCGACCAGCCCAGCAAAATTAGCGCAACTATATATTACTCAAAAAAAACAACCTACCTAATAATAATCGCCCATTACTTGTTATTACTAACACTAACGATAACAAACGATTAACTTGTAACATTTCCTAGAAACTTTTCAAACCGAAACACAATCAAAATGACGCATGGAACGAATTCGTCTATTATACACATGTAATTTAACATATTCTTTAACTAATGACGTTTGTGTACTACTTTACGTATTGAGACCACATTAACTAGGTGTGTTTTTGTGTGGAAACTGTTTATTTTGTTGAGCCTGAAATAATTTTATACTACAGGTAACTCTCTACATCAGTACGTCTAGCATAACTGGCCGCGACTTCGTTTCTCGCGCGACAGTGCATCACCTGTCACTGTCACACGATATTGAGTGGAAAGAGATAGGTAGCATTTGTCGCGCGACAAAGAGTCGCGTGTCACAGTTGTGCTAGAGGTACAGGAAGTCAGCAGAATTATGCTATGCGACCGAGCGATGAGAGAGCTAGAACTGAAATGGTATTTGTACCTATGAAATTGATTTACTGATTGTTTATCTGAATTGAAATGACTGCGAAATCTGCTTGTTTCGAAATAACTTATTTAATTTTACTTATTTGTGATTGTGATTATATGTTTCCTGACGTCTGTAGGAAATATTAAAATATTTGAATGCATAACTAATATCTGCAAAAGACAAATATAAAATTGTGAATTCTCTCTACTCCTTCAGTCAACTTTATCAGAACAAAATACTACGTGGCACTAGTGCCACATAGTATTTTTTTAAGTATGAACATTGTCTCAAGTCGATCTTTGTTTGAACAGATCAAGTTAATGATTGCATTGCACCTATTATAATTTAATCACGTTACCATTGTTTAACTGCTTCCGAGTTCGATTTGTTTGCGTGATCTATCCACTTTATGCAGTCATTAGACCTAGGAAATAGACACTGGACAATGTACAGAAACTTCAACATTACGTCTATCAAAGCCTACTTATTCTGGTGGTGGTTTCTGTTAAACTTAGATTTTTTGTCTGAAAGAGAAAAACTAAAGATTGGACTCAATACAGTGGCTATTGAAAGACCCGTGTCTTTTGTTCTGCAGTGGGTTCAATAGACTGACATTAACCTATAAGTAGTCTATCTCACACACTAGTTACCAATAAGATCTCGCCAATAAGCTACAGGAATTAAGAATCCTCATTACATGTCAATAAGAAGTCAAAGCGAAAATGTCACATATGAAGATTTCCCAATAACTATAGCTAACCGGATAACTATAGACTCTAGAGGGACACAGAGGCATTCTAAGCATTTTCTGTAAAGTTATAATACTTGATATTTATTTAATGTAAAATTATAACACAATTTGCTTTGTTAAACCATGTAATGGACTTTCACTTCTTGTTTTACGCGATGTTCGTATGAAGACATACTCCAGGGCAAACGTTTCTTACACATCCCCACAGAATAATCACTCACATTGAACGTTACAAGTAACTAACCCAATCACCATAAACAGAACATAAATCAGAATAATAAACTAAAACAGAAACAGTAAATAATTAAAACAACATACGAATTCGACATCATTATTCGATAATAAGTACTATACAATGACAGCTCCGGTCAACGAGCAGAACTAAATGTACCTCTACCCTCCATAGCTAAACGTTTCATTTCTTGAGTGTTACTTATCTCTACTACAACTATTTTATAAGGACACTTTCTTTGTTTTAATGCAAATAGGACTAGTTGTTTTTGTTATTTAGAAGTTCTGATAAGTTGTAAAAAGCATTTGTGAATAAATTAGACGAAAGTATCATCAATATTTTATTTTTGAGCATCTACTTTAGAGATGTCATTTATTGAACGTCAGCCTAAAACTGAAAATATAAAGAAGGAACCTTTTTTTTCTTGTGTCTCCTATACAGAACAGACTGTACGTAGAGTAAAATGTCATTTGATTCGGTACTATTATATAAACCGCAAATAAATAACACTGCAATAAAGAACGAGTACCTAAGCAAAATCTTTCCTCTTAGTTGCGGAACTAATTATTATAGGTCCAATAATGAGTCGATTATGTTTCCACTCGTGAGGCAGTTGAAGTGTCTCGGTGTTTAAGCAATTAGTGCTTTTTATTTTACTTACTGTTCAATACTGTTTACATTCCCGTTATTATTTACTGAAATGAAACTCATTAATGATTTATATGTACATGATCGCAGTATACCATTAGACAAACAAAGACTTTTCGAGATAGCACACAACCTATACGCACTACGGACTTCGATCACGTTACGTAAGATGTGTGACCCCACATCCAATTAGGTATTGGTATGCACTCCTTTTTAATTTAAATAAAACCGTAGGAATTTTAATACTTAATGTTTGTTAGTCACCGTCTGATTTATTTATTTTCCTCCTTTCAAGTTCCGATTCGCGGAAAGTCTGACAACATCGCCTCCACCAGGCCAACTTTCAAAGACTCTTGTATCATCAACCGAGCATAGAACAAGCCGGGCAATAACGACACCGGTAATTATTAACTTCGAGTAATAGCAGTGATCTGCTTTATATCTGTTTCGTCAGTCATTGACATTAATTGCTCCTCGTTGCGGGAAAAATATCAGTGCATGGTGTGTTGTGGGCACGGCCAGTCGCGGCCGTTCCGCACGCGTATGTTTAACGGATGGTATTGTATAAGCTTGGAGTGTATTATTTTGGGGGCGCCGGAGTCTGCCGCCGGCAAGCTCAATCAAGCAATTGCATAGTGGTATGGGCGTCGTTCGGTGGCGCGCGCCTTTCGCCCGCACACGCCGCGTCGCCCGCGCACCCGCGTGACAAAATGATCGACTCAGTTCCGCTGTAGTTCGCAAATTAGCAAAAAAACGTTCACGATGTGTTGTGCGAGATTCACCAACTACTTGTTCCACAAGTTGAGGAAGTACACATGTGGATTTGCCAGCCGCGAAAGTGAGTATTGAGCGTTATCGTCTAGGAAATTATTACCTATATCGTATTTTTACGATCGATGTTTTACCGATAACCGCTGTTCCAAGTTAAGTTTAATATGTAACTAATTTCTTAGCTAGGCCTATTTATATCGCGGTATTGAAGGAATTCAAACACGAGTACACTGGATGTGTATTTATTACGCTCGCATAAATATACCGTGCAGCAGCACACATGTTCATTTGTTATTATTTAAGCTAGATATCGACGTCTTAGTCATGGAATTATCGACGCACCTTTTTCTAGAAACAACTTTCTAGTTCTCGTCGGTGTTTCTCTGACAAAAATAGACTCAACGAACAATCGAATGCTAAATCATGCAATATTTATATTTTTACCGACTAACTTTACCACCTATTGGGATGTTAATTATATGTTTAAGGAAATAACTGGCACTAATTAATTAGCTATTTCGTATATAATTCCGTGGAATGGATTTAATAGCAATCCGCATATATTTTTAACCAAATTCAAAAAGTTCTGGTTGTATAAAAAAAAATAAGCGTTCATAGTCAAGCTAATCATGACTAGGTTTCTAGTAGGATTTTCTTGTGATTGTCATGAATATTTACATCTTTAATCTAAAGTTTTCTTATCTGTTCATATGTAGGTACAGTACCTATATAGGTATTTCACCCGAACGTCATTTGCCTGTGACCTGCGTGAATGTATTTGAGAATAACAAACAAGTATAATACCTACTTTGGTGTAATCTGCAGTTAAAGCAAATTTACTTTCGATTGCCTAGTTATGATTTGCTGTATAGGCAAATTACAATATTATTAGTACGGTCTGGTTAAGTAGCTATGAATATGATCGACATCTTTTATATTGATCTATCTATTCTAAGCCAGACTTTATAATGTTTAGTTATACCGTTATACTCAGTCAAAGTATTTACTAATTATGCATACTGATTCTTATATCTTACCACCTACCTAGCGACGTACCCATTTATATATACAACCACTATTCTATGCCGAATATGGGTGCCTGTGAATACATATAACCTTTACTTTTATGCATACGAGTACATACCTAGTATTTAGTTTATCTAGACAAATCTGGTAAATACTGTAAATTACATTATTGCGTACTTACCATTTTACAAATAATAAAGTTACGCGCCTCTAATATTTTAAAACCCTTTAATTTTTCTTAGGAGAATAGGTGCAACATGCTCATATAAAAGCTTTCTCTCGAAATTTGTGTACCTAATAGAAACGTGTTGTTAAAAGAAAGTAAAATTATAGTTATAGGCATGAACTTACTTTCAATTTAGTAAGTAGGTATAATATTACCTGTTCGTTAGGTCTATTTATAGATTTAACTATCAATATTAATAATGTAATAAAGTCGTTGAACCGGATGCGATGTAGCATATCAATAAGACTCTGATCGACCTGACTAATTATTTTTTATCAGCTTCTTACAGTATACAGTAACAATACGAAATAACATATCAATTAAGACGACCAATAAAAACCATGTCATCCAATCCAATACATGCCAATTTTATATCGAGACATGTATTTAACCTGCCCCCAGATATCGGCTCTTGATCGAAAAGTGTGAAAAATACGCCATTTCCATGAAATTTACTCAACAACAGTACATAGTCATAGTCAAACTGCATATTTCATGGTACATACCAGTGGCGTGGCGTAAAAGATATCCTTGGGCAAGCCGATGCAGATTATAGTGTTCGTTTTCCTTAAGAGCTGTAGAATAAGGTGCTAAAATGCCTGACATTAGGCAAGCCGGTAGGAATCGAGTTCTTTGGACGCCACGCTACTAGTACATACATAATAGCGAAAAAACGCGACCTTTAGTAAAGCGTGTCGTATTTTATACCCCCGGAACCGGCACAAAAGCCTCTACCTCAGCGTACTGTACGTGTTGCATGCACCGCTACTTTATCATATCACCAACGTAAACAGAGAATAAATCTTGCATGTCAAGTTTATTTTCAATTGAACAAATAACGCTGTCCTTGACACCGCGGCCAAACATTATCCTTTTGTCTCAATTGGCTCGTAATTGTCTCGTGGCTGTTCTCGTTCTATTCTGAGACACAATTTGCACCTACGATTGTCTCCAAATTACACCTTAACTGGATATGAGGGGTTAACTTTGTTAGCTAAAATG
Organism: Eudemis profundana; assembly: GCA_947034925.1. Taxonomy (NCBI): domain Eukaryota; kingdom Metazoa; phylum Arthropoda; class Insecta; order Lepidoptera; family Tortricidae; genus Eudemis; species Eudemis profundana. Next base: position 12,077,142 of record OX344811.1, read on the forward strand.
TTGGAGAGCGCTACGCTCACTGCTACGCTCAGTTTGCATTTATGCAAATTGCAAAGGATAACGTAATACCAATTCTTATATTATTAATACACTGAAATCATCAGGACAGTATAATGCAAATCGAATTAAAAATTAATTCACGAATGACTGCTTAATATTACATTATCAAATCTTACAAATAAGAGACATTTAATTTAGTACGTTACCATATATCTCGAAATCACATATTCGACAATCGACTATTTCCCACGGTAACCAATATTATTAATATATTGGCTAGTAACAATCGATTGACTGATATTTCTTTAATTAACTGCTACAGACAGTTTATTAAGAAAATATCAGTCAATATCACTAAAAAAACGACTGAGTGTAACACAAAAACTGAAATTGATTTCAGCCAAATGGAAAGCCAAAATTAGCGTATATTTGTCAAATACAAACTTACTTTAATTCTATATAGGTAAGTGAGAAGTTCACATTCTACACAAAATTTGGAAGCTAACTCGTTTGTGCTATTGTGTTTGTCTGTGTTCTGTGTTGTGCTGTGATGTGCTCGACTCGAGACTGCATGGGGGAAAGTGGCACCCGATTACAATAGTAATCACTAACCACGTCGATCGTTTAACGGAGACTACTAAAAACAATCTTCACAATGCCAAAAGGTAAGTTAATAATTCCAAGAAAATGTCCAACGATCTACGGACACATCGCATTAACCTTAACATAATTATATTCTATCCCGACTTTGAGATTACTTCCAATACTCGGAATCAGGAAAGTTAGTGATGAGTTAATGTTTGTCATATATATTAGATTGTATTTTCTTATGTGTGTATTATTATTGTATTTTGTATGTATGTGTAAGTTTACTTTGAGGCATATGTCAAAAGGGCGCCGGTAGTTAAGATAGCTACGTCTCTAAACTCGTGTCTAATAGAGTAAATCATATACTTAAGTACAGTTCAATTAAACTGAACTGTCTTATCATTAATAACATTTTTTAACTAAACAGGCATTCTAAACAAATATCAAGCAAAATAGTGTTTAAAATGTTGACTGGAATTGCTTTATTTACCTACGGCGAAATGGCAGTTGTTGGCAGCGCAAAAGTATTTATCTACTAAATAAGGTCATTCTGTTTAATCGGACTGTACGTTTGCAAAGGTAGGTTAGGTACACGTTGTCGTATAAATGTCACAGAGATTTTCATACGGAAAAACTGTGCGAGTCACTTCTACATATTCTGTGTCCCTCGACAAATGAACCCATGTGTATTAGGCTTAAGTGAATCGTTGGAAGCTTTTAATTGGTGCGGAGGTGGATGGCATGCTCACGTGTCCGGGTCTCGTGGCGCGGACTGAACACGGTCGTGTTTGAGCCAAAGTTTAAGGTTACTGCCAATCAACAAACAATCAAGGAACATAACAATTCCGATCTTTTAACAAAGAATTCGCCAATGGGCGAACGATCTTTATCAGATATCGCTATGGTAATTGAGACTGTCTATCTTGTCTGTGAGTTCGTTCCATTTGGAATTTTACCCCGCAAAATGATCTTTTTGAACTGTTAAAGTGTTTTTTTACAAAGAACCGCCTAATCTATGAACCGCCCCTTTCTCAGTAGCGCCGCCCGCCTTGTTGGCAAATTCTGATAGCTCTCAATTTGCAACATTGAAACTATTAGCATAAACTAGATCTGCCTTTATGAGAGTTCGATTTTCGAACAGATACTTTGAAATGGTTCTTTCTGCTGATAATTTAATTTGAAATGGAATATGACGTTTAATTAAAGTTCCAGTCAGACCCGGCAGATAAATTAATATCTTTTGTACCAGCTGCTCCTCAGGAAGGGAAATATATTGATGTTATATATTGGCCGGGCAAACAAGACGAGCTTTGTAACGACCGTGGAACTCAAGTGATTTATCAAATACTAGTCGTGTCGTTTTACGGTGAAATGGTACTCTTTCCCTCTTCGCGCGTCCTGGTGAATAGCATAAAAGTGTGCACACTCTTACTTATCTCTGCTGCAAAACATAAACGCTTGAACTGTTATGATGCTAAAAGAGTATAGTAGGTACCTTGAGGTCCAGTGTAACTACAGACACATGGAACAATACGTTAGTCTTCGATGTGACAACGCATTTGCATTAAGGCTGCGGTTCCACTGAAGCGGAGACGAGCAGAGCGGACAGGAGATGTGTAGGGATCGACCAGTCACATTAGTGTTCGCTGTTTCTATTGACATTGACTAATGTGATTGGTCAATCCTGCACGTCTCCTCTCCGCTCCGTTCATCTCCGCCTCAATGGAGCCGCAGCATAGAGGATGGATACGAGTAGGTATACAGCTGCAGTTTCAGTTATCAGTTATCAATTCGTTTATTGATTTCATGTGTTTCTGTGGATATCACCAACGTTGTCCTTAAAAACCGATTTTTCTTGCTGAACTCTTATAGGCATATCTGGCTCTAATACTACTAGGCCTATATCTATATGATAAAATCATAGTAATATGCACCCACGCCTTGAACTAATGTAAGTATTCACAGGAAAAACGCTTATTTTCTGAAACATGTGTAGCCCACGTAAATGGGTTCTAATGGTTTCTAGACGTAATGAGTCGTGTATATACAGATTAGTGTGTAAAGGCGAAATTGGTCGCATGACTGTGCGACGATTTTGTCATTAGAACTGTAGCACACACTGACTCAGTTGATTGGCGGTCTCCACTTACGTCGTTGACGCCATCTGAATCAATGAAGTGCCATTGGCTCATTGTTTAATCGTTTGTTTTATCAGCTGTAATGAACATACTCACAAGCCTTGCTACTAGTTCGCTCCTGACATATATTGCATCAAAACTTTAACATTAATGTAGCTTGAAGTGTGTTGAATTGAAGAGCATACATCTTTTCGACCGAGTTTTCCAAGAAATGTGGTGCATCATAAAGCCAATATTGCAAAAACATATTACTCATATGGATTTTGAATCCAGATTTTAGTAGTTAACCACGTTGGCCTACACATTTACAGCTCATTTACCGAGATTTCAAAATGACAATGCAAATCAGTGCATTTTCAAATGCTTGTGTGACACCGAAGAAACAAAGCGCTTACACATGGCTGTTTTCAAATTTGAAAACCGAACCGGCTATGGACGGCATTCGACATCTAGCGACACCAATCAATGTTTCCTCACCTAACGATACCGTCACCAATATGTCGTCGCCTACACTCTCTGTCCCTTTCACTCTACAGCGATGAAGAGAAAGGGACAGGGGATGTCGTCGACGACATAGCAGTGCTGGTGTCGGTGGATGTGGAAGACTTGTAAAAAGGGAGCTGCCCATCTTGTGATAGCCGAATTTGCTTTGATATTATGACGATACGAAATCTCTCGATTCGTAGGGTTCTAAGAAATCCTAATCATATTTTTTTTTTTAATTTCGCCATACGAGAATATCGCCATAAAAGAAATAATAATTTCCTTTCAAGTGGCGGTTGCAAGTACTGCAAGAACGTATGTGTACCTAAGCAAGAAGTACGGGCGTTATTTCACACTATAAACAGGAAACCTTTTACATTAAACAGTAGAGTGGAAGCGTATGCAGTGGAAAGAACAATAACATCAACTCACGCGCTCTATTGTGAACGCTGAATGTCCACACATCCATACATTTTGGCACAGAACCACAATACTCGTATTGCTGTTTGATAAGTTAGTGACCTCGGGTATTGTTGAAAACGCGCTCACTTCATTTCCGAAACGAATGAATTTTATTATGACAAGATTGAACTTGCATCTGAAAACTTTGATTAAAAACCTCACAGGATGAACGAACTGGCATAAAGTAGCTTGGCATTTTAGAACGAAAACGAAATGTATGGTTACAAGGTAAGCTGGAAGTTATTAATGCAATAATGCGAAAAGTGTACAGAGAATATTGGCAATGATTAGCCTAGAAGGAAAACCTCTTTACAGTTCATACACCTTTCCTTAAAAGAACCACAAGTAGTACAAGTCGCATTTAATCTAGAAGCAAAAGGGCTTAAGTCATACAAGTTGTGTTGTGTTGTGACCAAAAGTGGTCCTGGTATAAATGTGACTTGTACCCCTTTTCACTATACCCACAGATTCCAAAACTTATAAAAGTTTTTGTTTTCGAAGATTTGTCTTCAAGAATTTCAAAAATTAAAATTCCTATGTAGGTAAGGTATAAGCCATATGTAATATAGGTTACCGAAACTACGATGAGCGATCTACCAAATTATGTGGCCGCAAACTACTATTGGCCTAATCTCGTCTTCTTTGGCGAATGAATCCCTAAACAATGTATCTAGTCTAGAAATAGTGTACTGCCCATTTTTCTCAAGGCTTGTTTAACATATTTTAATAACCGATCCACGTTATAGCAATATCACAATTTGATTAAAGATATAATTTGGCTCTGTCTACTTGTATGTCATGGAGAGTTTATTCACAAACAAAAAGGAATGTTTTTAAATTGTTCAGTCTGGGATAGATTTTTGACTTTAGCTTGAGAATGCTCTCAAGGGCGAAAATTGGTATCATCATGGCTATCCGCTATGTGGATCTTGGCCTTGGACACGAGAAATCGCCAATTTTTCCTATTCTGTGTCACCTCACGCCAGTCAGGCATTTTAATAAAAGATGAAAAAGTAGACTAACCTTTCGTTTCTTTCCCAGGCGACGCCGATATGGCCCTAAAGCAGGGCAGCGGCACCGGCAAAGTCCACTTCGGTGGTCTGGACGATGTGTCCCTGTACGGCACGCCAGTGGAGCCCGCGCCACCGGTGTCCGACGCCAAGCAGGGCTTCCTGCGGAACCAACTGCAGGCGCTCTTCCAGCCTACCGACAACAAGCTTGCCATGAAACTCTTCGGCTCCAAGAAGGCGCTCATGAAAGAGCGGATCCGGCAGAAGGCGGCCGGCCATTGGGTTATACATCCGTGCAGTAGTTTCAGGTGAGTGCTCAATACAACTCAGACAAATGACTGCAACCTGAGCAGTTGGACTTACCTTAGTCCGTAAAATTGTTGACATTATGTAACTTATTTGTTACTGGTGTAGTGAATAATGTTTGGTCATTGTATTTTATCGGTAAAGGTCCGTATATATCTTGCGCTCTCTATTCAGTAATTGAGAGAGCGAGATAAATAGTGATTAGTTCCTATATACACGATTTTTCTAACTCAATAATTTATGGCGGTCACGTTAGTCGTAATTAGTTACACATGGAAACAAACTTTTTTTCTATGATATTTTTTTATTTTGAAATCCATTTTATCCTAAATTCCTTATCACCTTACTCAAGTGTATCTGTAAGCTTACAACCTCTTTAAAAAAATAATGGCAATTTATGATTATTATGAGTAATACTCTTGTCATTGTCATCAAGTCTATTGACTTAAGATCTATCAAATTTTCCGCCAAAGTGATGGCACGACCGTGACCACGTGACTTTGCTTCAATAATGAATGTAGGATGACCATGTCACCAGTAATTATTCCCTTAAATTATTTTCCAACGTTTAATTAATTAAACAGTGAGGTAGGTAATTGCGTGAGACCTCGCTTATTAAGTTTAATTTTAGCTAGATATTAATATTTTTCTACTTCTGATCACCGATTAAAAATCATCGTGTATAGGAACTTTTCCGAATACACAAAATACGATTGCAAAGCATTATTCACTACAACTGTACCTTATAGGATGCACCGTATGACGTGATCTGCACAGAAGCAGTTTTCTGAGAAAGTCTCATGGAAGCGAGCTTCTGTTCAGGATACAGTGTGTCCCAGGATAAAGTGCACAAACAAATAGGGATGAAACTATATACAATTTTATCGACAAAAACAGTAATGAATTTTTTTTAAATAATTATTTACTTTTTTATGATTTTTTAACAAAGTGTATCTTGACACGTATGGGCGTTAGATACCTGGTTATTTTTTTAAATAAAAGGTAACAAGATATACAAACATTATTTATGATAATAACTATGATAATATTGACATTATTTTGAGGAAATCGAGAAATTATTGATAATTTAAACAAAAAATACACAAAATTCGTAGGAAAAACCAGTTTTTTTTGGATTATTTTTGCAGATTTTTCCTAATTTCTTTAACATAAGTAATCCTTTGTGATTATAATTACGTTTATTTCAAATCGATAGAGCCTATAGGTGTCAAGATATCTTGCTTTGTTCCGACAAGGTCCAATGCATAAGATACTTTATGTTAAAAATTCATAAAAAAGTAAATGATGGTTTAAAAAAAAAATTCATTATATATGCTACGTGGTGTCCTGCATTTATTTTTTACCCCATAAAATTACATGACTGAAGGTATATAAAAAAAACTGAAAACAAATTTGCAACCAATATCGTCGGGTATGACGGTTACACTTAAACATGAGCAATGAGATAATAATTATAATTGGATTATACAATACAATACAAATATACTTATTGCACACGAGAAAAACACATTACAAGAGGTACTTACATAAGTAAAACAATTATGTCATCAATAACAAATAACAGTGGCAATTACCGCACGTATCGTAGTGACAATTATGGATTCGTAACGCAAAATCCTTTCTCTTTACAGTAATGAGTAGGTGTTAGATACAGTTGCAGAACGATAATCTGTAGCTTCTGCTTTCATATGTTATACAAATCTGCCTAATGTGTAAAGACTATGTAGGTGTACATTTTTTTAGGACAGCCAAGACGTCGATTTAGTAAAGTCTCTGGGGTACAATACATAATGCCGAAAGCATAATTCTTCCCAATTTCATTATTCCGAAACCCATGTTAAGCAGAACTTTTTTTTTAACTTAACTATACTTACTCGCCCACCAACTAAAATAGATCCACCGTTCCGCATAAAATAATATTCGGATTAATAATGGTTTTAAAATGATGACTATGGCATTTTTGAGTGTTCCCGGTTATGATACTAAACTTAGGTGTACCTACGTAGGTATCATTTGGCTACGAATGCATTCCCGCTATCAATTCCAGATTCCAGTCCATCGCGTCGCCCACTACGTCACAGAATTTTTGAAATGATTCCGGGTCATTTCGCGTAAATGTAACGTGAGTCACGATTTCATTGCGTGTTTTTTCATTAAAGATACAAATTTTAGTGTTAATATATCTAGGTATTATAAGTAACACTTCTTTAGAGATATATTAACACTTTGATTTGCATCATGATGATTTAGAACTTAAATAATAATTGTGACTCACGTTACCTCATACCGTGGAGTGACCCTTCCGAGCCCTTAAGCTGTCCAGTAAATCGTAACTGTGAAGTGACCTTCGGTTACCGCCAGATCGTGTATAACCGCCCCAAATTTCTGGCCTGAAAAGGAACTCAGTTATCCATGTCTTCATAGACTTAACCACAAACGTTTAAATAGATGTCGGAGTGCGACCTTGCAAGGTCAAAGTGTTATTTTTATTTACGTAGATATAGTCAATCTGCCTGAGTTGAGTCCTACCAAATCCAGATTGTTCTTGACTCGAACGAAAGTGAAACCAGTACCTCTAGCACAACTGGGACACGCGACTCTTTGTAGCACGACTAATACTACCTATCTCTTTCCACTCGATATAGTGTGACAGTGACAGGTCATACTTTGTCGCGCGAGAAACGAAGTCGCGGCCAGTTATGCTAGACAGCCAGGTACTGTTTGTTTAATATTAAGGCGAATTAGGTTGTTTTGTGTCATTCCGACTACAATAGACGTCACACCCGGTACTCAGAAGTTGACACGCTCGGCTTTCATACATTTCACAGTATCTACTGCGTCTATCTTGACATAGTCTATGGCAGGGATCTTTAACCCGCGTGCGGCCCGCGGAGGTTTCATTGGCGGCCCACCTACAGTTTAACGGCAAAGCTGTTGGCGGGTCCAATAAAACACATACTCAAAATACACGCGCTCATCACACCAATATTTACCCTCCCCAAAATTTTGACCCTGGTCCTCTAGCTTCGTAGGCGGTGTCACTAAACGTGGCTAAACGTGTCGTCAAATAATTAAAAGAACTCAATTTTCTAGTTTAAGGGTTGTGTTGTGCTTACTAAACCTACTAAAAGAATTAAAGTACCTACTACATTAAATATCGTATCGTGATGGCGGTCTTATATCACACGACAAAGCAATATTGTTTTAATGACTACTACAATTGTACAAATTAATGTATTGACTTCGCCAATAAATGCGCATTGTTTGTCGTGGCATTACATGACTAATCGTATTGACTTTGGTGGGTTTAACACAATCATTTATATTATTGTAATTTGCAAACGTCTCCTAAAATTAGGTGATTAAAATTTTAAATATTTAGAACTAGCATTTTCCCGCGGCTTCGCCCGCGTTGTTCCCGCTACTGTCCCAAGGGAACTCTTTACCGGAGTAAAAAGTATCCTATGTTTCAATCCAGGACTTGGTCTACTTGTATGCCAAATTTCAGCTCAATCCATCCAGTCGTTACCCCGTTATTAAGTAACAAACATCCAAATAAACATCTTCACAAACTTTCGCATTTATAATATTAGTGGGAAGTGGGATGGGACGTCCGACACAATGACGTCCGAACAAATGCTTAAAATTTAGATTCGTAAATTCGATCCCGAGATTTGTCGATTCTCATTAGTGAATAAATCTAAAATAAAGCATTTCTAGCACCAATTAAGCAGTAAGTGCCACCAACATAGGGCTCCTGGTGCAATGCGCAAGCGCACTAACGGCAACAACAGGATAGCCCGATAAAATGTGAAACATTGCACTATGGTCGGCATTTTTAGAATTTCCATTGTCGATGTCAATTTACTCCGCAGTCGATCATATTGCCCAGCAGACCGTAGTCTGCAAAACTGCATGACCAGTTTAAAAGACGTTATGTCACCATCAAATGCCAATATATTTACGCCCTTTTGAAAATAGGATTGTACAAACGTGTTGCTTGTATAATTACAGGCGTGCGTAGCCACTCATAGTCACTTGTCTGAAATGATGACTGAACGCAGCCCGGCTTTATTGAGCAACTAATCTAACCAGCTGAACTGTAAAAGGGCATATATGCCTTTCAGGTACACATTTAGATATGACCTTTTACTGTAATACGGTAGTAATAATAATAACATGCCCTCACTACCGCCTTGGCTAGGCCAATGATTCGTTCTGCTTACAAATATGATTCCGGCTATATTTTTTTTTACAATGTTAAAGATTTGTTTTTTATTGTAGCATTAACGACTGCCAAGGAATTGTAAATATTTTACTAGAAGAGAAAAATTATACACATTATCTTCTACGGTTAACCGGGCCAACACCGGCGTAGGAGATGCAGGTTCACTCGCGGCTGAAGGGTTAGAAAACTTAGAAAATAGCCTTGTATCATATACGCGTAAAGAAACATAGCATCTATTTATCAATAAAGTGATGAGAACTGAAACTAAACATGGGGAGAGACTAAACAAATGAAGAATGTTATTTTGGTAAAAAAGCTTTTTCCATAATATTCCGTTTATCTCATCCTTACATCTTACCCCCAGTAAGTTATACCTACATATATAAACTCAGAGTAACTTACGTAACATGCAGGCTTAGAGCTCATAATTTTAAGAGTAGATATTCTCAACTCGATTGATTTCTATTTATTACTACATAGTGGACCTTAATGTAGGGCATTATATGAGTGATGTATGTATTATCTAGTGGTTAACTTAAATTATTGGTTAAAGAAACCTAATCGCATTTGTGTGGTCATCTGACTCACCAGATTAGCATTCTTATTAAGAATCCGCGGCCTGTCAGATAATGAATCATAGAAACTAACAACGGGTGCAAAATAGAATATGGATGATGACTGGGTTAAAAATATGTAATTCTATTTAGTCCGTCAGTTAGATTATGGAAAAATATGGGACACGTATTTTTTGGTTTATCAAAATATTAAAAATCGACAAAGTTATAGATCATCAAACTTCTGGAGTGGGGGCTTGTGACGTCACTCTTGAGTACAATTTGTACTCAAGAGTGACGTGACTCGAAACTTCTAAGCACTCTATCCTCGTCAGTTTTTGTTTGTCAAACAAAACAAAAAATACGTGTACAATATTTTTTCATAATGTAACAGACGGACTAAACAGTTTTTTTTAGTCATCTAGCCTATTGGCATCGGACATAGAGCCATTCATTGTTGTTATTCCTCTATATGGCACCAGGCAATAATAGGGGAATAGAGGTAATATCCGAGCGTTATCGAATCAATCCATTTGCAAGGCAGGCAATGTGGAACGTGCTTTGTACAGCGCAATGCTCGTTTGTAGCTACAAATGCATTACGTCTCATTGAATTTCTACATCAGCATACGTAAGACAGGAATACGTTTTTACTGTGGCTTTTTCGCTAACCGTTTCTCTGAGAATTATCCAAAAGAAGTTTATGTGAATTCCCCTCGTGCCGCGTTCTCAGACCAGATTTTTCAAAATACCAGATTCCTGATTTATCGGATTCCTATCTTGCCACATTCAAGTTACACCTGATTATAAAATCGTAGTTTAGAATGAGAAACTACATGATTTTGTAATAGTACATTGTGCACCGAGGGTAGTAAGAAGGGATTTACTAACGAGAGTCTATTAGGAGCCCGACGCCGTAGGCGGAGGGCTTTTAATGACTCGAGTTTGTAATCCCCTTACTGCCCGTGGTACACACAATGTTTTTCATCACATTTGCGAGGAAAATAAAATAAGACAAAAATAAAATTATTTACTGTCAACTTTTTCATATAGTCTTCCACAGATAATGCTAAGAACTGCGTTTAGTTTTCAAACTTGACAGGCAGTACCGCCAGATTGTACCGATTTTCAAAATAAAATTTTAAACTAAATTATTTTAATTGCATCAAAATAATTGCAAAAAATACTGAAATAATAGTTAAACATACCATATAATCTTTGTATACCCTAAAATTGGTTTTGCAGCCAAGTTCTGAAGATGTGAAATAAGCCTTGGCTGATAAGAAACCTCCTTAGTCTGAAATGACGTAGGGTCGGTTGTCCAACAGTGAACCATCAAGATACACTGAACCACCGCCATATTGAAGAAACTGCGACGTTGCCAGTTTCACCGATCGTGCTAAAACATGCCGTCTAAGAACCCTTCCCCCCTCCCGTAGTGAGCCAGCGGCAGCGGCTTAGGCCGGACCTGTGATAGCAATTTGTTTAAATTTCGTCGAAAAAAGATACTTTTCACAAGTAAGTGTCTGGATTTTTGTATATTTTGTTATTTAATATATGACCAAACGCTGTATGGTGTTAAATTTGATGTAGTCTTAGTCATTTTATGAGAACATTGCTTTGTGACAATTCCGTTTATAACCTATCTTTTTTTCGTATTTTAAGTTGAATGGTGTGGTTGTTGAACAGTGAACCTGGTTCACACAGTACTCACTGAGCCGGCTCACTGTGTACCGCACGATATATAATATATAATAACTTTTAGTTTTTGTAAGAAGAATACGTTTTTTATTTCTTTATATTCATGTATATTAAAAATACAGATGATTACCAAGTATTGTGTTAGTTTTCTTTCATATTTCAGCTTTTTTTACTGGTAATGGCATTATGGTTCACTGTTGAAGTAAGGGTGGTTCAATGTAAACTACCCATAGTATACAGTGAAACAAATATCTTTTCTTTTTTTAAAACTAGAAGAATACGTTTTTTATTTCTTTATATTCATGTATATTAAAAGTACAGATGCTTACCAAATATTGTGTTAGTTTTCTTTCACATTTCAGCATTTTTTACTGATAATGGCATTATGGTTCACTGTTGAAATAAGGGTGGTTTAATGTAAACTACCCATAGTATACAGTGAACCAAATATCATTTTTTTTTAAAAACCTACTTAATGGATGTTAGTTAGTCCAAAAAGCATTTTGTAACCTATACATAAGATACCTTATGAAATTACCTAAACAATGACATCAAAACCAAATTTCTAGCTTTATTTTTTAGCAAGTTCTGCGACTTCAAAAAAAAGGTGGTTCACTGTTGGACAACGCACCCTACGGGTAGGTTCTATATTTTAAAACTAAACTCATAACTCCCTCGGGAGTTATAGATTTTCATACAGTTTTTCTTCCCGTGGGAGTTTTAGATTTTTATAACCCACGGGAGGTAAAACAGCTCGAGCTGGTCTATAAACCCGCGTGTTATAAAACCCTTTTTCTACTCCTGTACTGTTATCTGTCTTTTACTTGGTCACGAACACTAATATAAGAACATACATAATATGAGTTCAGAGAAGTCTATACTCTATTCCCCATAACAGCACTAGTGTCGTTATAGCCACTTTACGTTATTGCTAGCAACCACAGACTTCTAAATCTAGGTTAAACTTAGGTCAAGGATTAAGCGCTCAATTTTAACTTTACGGTAAAAATGCACAACTACCAACTTAACAAACAATTAAATTCCTACGGCTTTTAAGAAAAAGAAACTTTCTGAACTAAATTCATTGATGCCAACATAAAAACAAAAGTATTTTTAATATATTCACTGCGTGTCAACTTCATTTAAAAAATAAAAAGTTTACCATAGACACATACTGACAGTCAATTCGCATTTTTTGAACCTTCTTATACAACTGTTGCATAAAATACTATTACGAGCAAGTGTGATAAAAAATATATTATTTATTAAAAATCTGGGAATGCGATATTTTCGGCACGAGGGGTGAATTCAATGCAACATGAGTTACGTCTTTTCTTCCTTGAGCAACGAGAGGTATAGGGAAGACAACTTAAGTAAGCCCTCTTGCGTGTAGTTGCGCTCATTCGCAAAATATCGCCTTCCTAGAATACACAACTAGGCTGGTAAAACAAAGAAAGGCCGAGATCGCAGATGTTTGCGGCTCGAGCTGCAAGCGAGGGACGTAAATACGCGATCGAGGGATTCTTTATTACCTCCCGTGTTGTGTACATCATTTTATGTCTTCACTTGGCCAGAAAGCGGCTTTTTCCGTACGTGCAGCGGGCGGAAAAAGCCACTTTATGGCCAGGTGTGGCATAAAATCATTTAGGAGCGTTTTCCAAAAAAAATACCGGGGTAGCTACTTTCTCAAAATATGGACTTGTGAGGTTTTTTTGGATCAGAATCGTAAGTACTTTCGAACCTTATACGTAAAAAAGTGTCCCAATTTTTTTTTCCATTACGTCACCATTTTGCATAGTATTTGTATGAACGTGACGTAGTGGAAAGACAAAATCCCGTACAAATTTTGGGACACTTTTTTTTACGTATAAGGTTCGAATGTACTAACGATTCTGAGCCAGAAAAACCTCAAAAGTCCATATTTTGAGAAAGTAGTTACCCCAGTATTTTTTTGGAAAACGCTCTTAGATCCTTGAGTAACCTACGGTTTTATAATCTAGTTTAACGGTAATGTGGTGGTAAATCAGGTCCACCCCGGGTGCCAAGCACTGGGGACAGCGGACCGTATTTCATGTCTAGGGGTGCCTGCTAAATGCAACCCCCCCCCCCCCCCCCCCCTCACCGGGCGAATCAAAAATTAGACCTCTCCGCCCCGGGTACCCGACTGGCTTACGCCGCCACTGCATGCAAAAGGAGCTTTACCTGAGTTTTTCCTCTATAAGAGCTTTTTAAAATATACATTCAATGCTAATAGACATCACGGAGCCATATTCTTCAGTAACTTGCAAAAACCTTTTATCAATATTCTAGCAAACTAAATTCGATGTTAATTTCGTATTTCGGCTTGTAAATCAGTAGTTGCGTTGATTGTAGGTTGCTTTTAGTATTAATTTATGAGGCTCCCTCCTGGACTGAAGCATATTTCAGCAAAGCCTACGCAAAATCGTCACAAGATCTAATAATCCAGTAGGCTATTTGCAAAGAATATTTACTGCAAACATATAAGATTCGCATTCACAGTACAAGCTTTGCTTAGTTTGGGACTATAGGTCGATTAGTGTAAGATTGTCCCCCAATATTTGTTTATTTTATTTATTCATGAAAACGCATTATAGTATTAATATAATTATTATTCACACAGGCGCGCGATAGTACGTGTGTGTGAGTGCGATCGATACTGGAGCATTCTTATGTATTCTTATTTCTTTGCTTGTAGTGCGTTCGTACACGGCGCGCACACATTCAAGCGCGCGATGTACCTTTTGTAGGAAGAAAAATTACTGCTATTATACTGTGGCCAAACGGCCTAATGGAGGTAGAGTTTGTGCGGAATGAGAATAGGATTTAGATTAGGGGGCGCTGTAATGCTTTTCTACCGTATATACCGTATTTTCTGTTCTATGGCCATACTGGTTAGGTTAGTTCCGTTTTTCGCCACGCCTATTCTCTTTCCGCACAGACTCTACTACGCGTAGCTAATATATTCACATCGCTGCTCTGTGGTGCTACTGTAGCCCCCGTAGCACTACTGTGCTGGCTTACAAAGAGCTCGTTACGGCCTAATTCGCGAATGCTAAATAACTTAACATCCCAAACTCCTTTACAGCTCCGAGCTTGTTAACTATTCCGATGCTACACAATTACGCCCCCTCGCTAATGGCGTTTCGTTAAATAATAACGGGTTAATTGCATTCATTTGTCAAAATTTGTATCTAGAATTTCAAGTTTCTTCATGAGCTATATTTTCAGCCAAGCATCATCATAATACACGAACTTTGTTCTAAATTAATTTTTTTTGGAACTAGGTTTCTTCCTTCTAGGCTTCATGTCCTAGATACGAGATTTCTAGATATCTACAATTCTAAATAAGATGGTGGAGTGAAGTTACAATATGTAGATTTTTGTGTTCTGCATTTGTTACTCGTAATCTAGTATTTTACGAATACCGCACAAATGACAATAAGATTATCTGTCAACACAGCGCGAGGCAAAGTAACATCGTAAATAGGGTCGATCAATAAAAATCCTTAGAACCTTGTCATCTTACAATTGAGATTTTTTATTCAAATTAACTTATATTCTGTGTGAACTTTATTTTGACAAAGTACTAAAGTGGATGTAAAGGGAGACCGGGTATGGTTGTCTCACGGGTTGGTTGTCACAGCAGCCATTAAATAATACGAAACGTATAGGAATAAGTGCATCGATTGGTGAAGTAAGTAAGGAGGTGAAGCTCTTGCGATCTTTTAACACCGAGCGATGCAATGATTCCTTTGTTTCGTATTATTTAATGGCTGCTGTGACAACCAACCCGTGAGACAACCATACCCGGTCTCCCCAAGTTCATACATAATTTACTGCGTTTTTCCTGTAGTTCGTATCAGATAGAGCCTTCATTGTAGTGATTATAGGAATCAAACTACCAATCGCAGTCCTAGATATAAATTTCGAAGTAAATCAGTGATCTGATCATCATCATTAAAAAAAATAGGTCTGACTCAAATCACAGTTTTGTGTCTGTGTGTATATGTGTGTGTGTGTGTGTGTGTGTGTGTGTGTGTGTGTGTGTGTGTGTGTGTGTGTGTGTGTGTAAGAGTATAAACTAATGTGAATAAGGTACGCTTTTCGAGTAGATTCGGTACTAGAATATTCTATAATTAGAATCTTCAAAGCTTATTAGCCACTCCAATTCCTGTCACGACTTGTGTCCGTTTCGAGACGTGACGTTTCGAGAAATAATCAGTACATCTTACCTAATTAATTACCTTCATTCGTAATTTACATTTCTAATATGAAGTTTATTAAAATTGCGGAAACAACGTTGAAACTTTGCTGGGTGCGGTCCAAAGTGTCGCCATTTATATTCATTCTGAGTTTCTTTAGGAGTTTGAATAGATTTTCCTAGTTGTTAAGCATATAATCTATTCAAAGCAAGCGTTAGTGTTCTACTATATGTTATTCTGTTAGGTATCTGAACTGAATGTCTTCCGTTGAGCATAGCGGCATAGAATGGAAACAGTTCCGGTGATCTACCAACATTTATAAGCTAATAGAGTCACCCGGGACGAAAGACGATATGAGGCAAAGGTAAGTTCTACAAATTGAAGTTTCTCTCAACATCTGTCCAACAAATGCTGTTTTTACATAAAACCATAAAAATAAAATAATTTATTCCTGCAAGTAGAGGGCTCTTTTACATGTCTAATTCTATTCTTTTCTTTTGGCGCTTCAGGTAAATTACCTTCTGTTGAGAAGAAGCGCCGGAAGAAACTCACCAATTTCTCCTTTCAAACATATTAAGTATTACAAAAATATACATGATTTTCATTAATACATTACATTAAACTTAAAACTACATTCTTAGAGATGTAAAGGGTCTCTAGGCGTCAAAGCAAGACAAATAAAATAATAGAAAATAGACTAGTAAAATTAATGGAGATGTAAAGAGTCTCCTTCGTCAAAATATTATGTTTTACAGGTGTAAAGGATCTCCAAACGTCAAAATTAATAATGCTCTTTTTCAAAAACTATTAGATTGTGAAAATTTTTCCCTCCGGGTGGCCTTATGGTAATCAAGACATTACTTTTCACTATGTTCATACCCTACGCCTGAAGCATACATCTGTCAGGCCATTGCTCATAATTCTCATAAATATATTTTACAAGTACAATAAACGTTAGGCCCGCTTTAGCCTTGTCTTAGATTTAGCTTAGATACGCCCATTACTAAATATACACCCAGAGTGCTAATACAAATAAGGCATTATTAGGTCGCAGGTGAGTAGTTCTACTTGCGTCTCAAGTTCTCAACTGCTCTCACTTTCCTGGTCGCATTATTGACTATTTGTCTGTAGACTCGCATTACCATTTACTTTTATTTTCTAGATGTACTGGTATTCTACAAAATAACAGAAAATTGTAATCCGAGCCTACAGGGAAATAATCAAAAATACAACCAGGAAAGTGAGAATGGTTGAAAAGTTAGTAGAACTAGCCAGGTGTTTGTAGCCCGAATCGTGGATAAGGATCATAAATATGAGATCTGGGCGTATCTTTCTTGCCACCCGTGGTGCGTGGTGCATAAGGACGTGGGATTACTCCCTTCGCAACGGGCGGAAAATGGACAAATTATTTTACGGCCTCGGGTGACATAAATGTAATTTAGCCATTTTCGACGTTGGTTATAGTCTACCTATACCACTGTAAACTTGTAACATATTAGGTCTAACTTTTATAAAATATATATTATATATAATATATATATTGTAAGAGCGTTCAGAATCCATTACATTTTATTATGACTTCCGTTTTATAGAGCAAATCTCGTTGTCTATCGGCTAGCGGCCGAGGTGACAGCTTCCGCCCGATTGGCTTCGTCTCGATTAGATACCAGCTGAACACGTAAAGGATTGAGTTTATACCTGATTTGTTTGAAAAAACGTGACCACTGACATTTTAGAAAAAGGCACCTCGGTTCGTTATAGTAACCTCCAATATAAATAGCAATACATATATAACAGTTATACAAAGTGTTAATACAATATTCTTTATTGTGCACTAAAACAAAAGATTACAAAAACTTAAATCTAAAACAGCATAAATGGTAAACAACAGGCGGTCTTATCGCTAATAAGCGATCTCTTCCAGACAACCTTAGGGTAGTAGAGTGAGCGCAAAATAAAATCAGAGGTGAGTAGGTAGTGCACAAGGAAATGAAAACAGATTATTATCAAAAACAGGACAAATACATACAAATAAATATACACACACACACACACACATATATATATATATATATACATATATATGCATATGCATATAAACAAACAATAAATAAATAAATGCATTCATTGAAATAAACGACACCAACAAATCGACTTAACTTTAAGGGAGTGATAGGTAGTGTGTTGCTTGAGTAGAGTCTTGAAAATGGGAAGGGATTTTGCACGCCTTAATTCTTGCAGTAGGGTATTCCACATACGGCTAGCTTGAAAGGTAAAAGAATCGCTATAAAATTTGGAAGAGGAAGTAACTTGGGCCAAAAGATAGTTCTGTGAGGATCTTAAAGAAGATAGATACTCGTATTTAAAACGTTCCTTAAGGTACCAAGGGGTAGTGGGGTTGAAAAGTATGCCAAAGAGGAGTGTAAGAATGTGAGAGTTTCGGCGAGTGTTAAGTGATATAGTTTTCATTTTGAGGCATATTTCAGGCGATAATATATATGTATAGGTTATAGGTTAACGTGGGCTTATTTTCCGCAACTCGACGACAAACATGCGCCTATTTTGCGTGATGGAGCGAGAACATATAATTTATAAGATATGTTTGGTCCACTAGCATCGGTAAAGTAAATAAGTTAGTTTTTTGTTTTGATTAAACAATTCAAGTGGATTAAATCGCGTATATTACTTTATTTTACATCCCGACTACCAGCGACCATGAACACTGAAAAGGGCTACGAAACCTGGGGACGTAAAATTAAGTAATAAAGGCGATTTAATCCGTTTAAATTGTTTTATTAGAATGAGTGATAATAGTGGGAACCGAAGAATATATTTTGTTTGTCGTGACTATAACTTTTAGGTACTATCGTTTCATTTAGCACGTTACTTTTACATATTTCTGAACAGTAATTTTTAGTATAGACACAAGTTACGTTGGTTAAATTTTTGGATTACCCCGATTGAAAGAATGATTTTGCAATTATTGTTTTATTAACCGAAACTATTTATTTTCAGTACTTCTTTACACGCAACGGTACGTTACCGGGGCCTGTTTCATAAACGTGACAATGACAGGCGACAGGTGACAGGTGACAATTTGTCAATTTGACAATTTTTTGTTTCATAAACATTACCAATGACAAATAAGTCATGGTGGAAAAAATACAAATAAGTCAACTTGTCGCGACATTTCGACATATTTCTGTTTCATAAAAATTTTCTCTTGACAGGCGACAGGTGACAATTTTTCGAGAAAATCTTGACATATTTGTTTTATGAAACACTAAATTTTAATTACAATTGGACATAATTGTAGACTTGTCGTCGATTTTTGACAGGCGATCTCACCCAATGTCAGCGGTTGCGCCTAACTTACTAGTCATTTGAAACATGGTGCTATCATCAACAGATAGAAGTTCTTAGTAGCAGTGATGATGTATATTAATTTAACTTACACTTAGGACAAGAATAAAATGTTTTTTTGATGTTGTTGAACTTCCTTTTCCTTCAGTTTAGCCATGTTGTATCACGCAAATAATTTAATTTTTTTGTTGAATATGCACAACCCTTTCAACGACTCTTCGATTTCCTTCCATTTGTTTACTTGTCATTCAAATCATATATAAGGCCTAAGATAGTTTTGCTGTCCATTTCCCACGTTGTCAATGCCAAACCATCTAAGGAGAGTGAATATAGGTATAACTACTTGCATGTGCAACCAATCTACTTACCTACATGCCAAATTTAATTATAATTTAATCCATTCAATTTTTACCACGTTTAGCAATAAACATCTAAACATCTTCACAAACTTTTACATTTATAATAATTAGTACGAATATAACAAATGTTTCTATTGCTACCCTCTTACCGTTACCATTTACCTACGCTATTATTTTAACAAAATCTATGCAGTGACAATTTTGTCACAAGCAACGATAATTATGTCGATTACCATGACAAAAAAGTCAGTGATCATTTTCTTAGAAACCGACAATTTGTAACTGACAATGGTAGACTTTTATGAAACGTAATTTACAATGACAATTTTGTTAACTATTTACCTGTCGCAATAAGACATATTTGTCACGTTTATGAAACAGAATTTCTTGTGACAATACGACTTTTTTGTCAAAAACTGACAATTTGTCGGATTGTCACGTATATGAAACAGGCCCCAGGATGTCATAAAACTCAACACCACCATACTCCACACCACAATCCAATCCATCACATGCAACTCAAAATAGACACAATACATCGACAAAGCGCAAAGTAATCAAAGCTATTGCAACTTATTAACGGAACAATGTGTAGAGTACAATACAAGACGCAAGCCCCTACACAATTATCAATTACACTAACAGTATAAAGACTCAGGAAATGCGTGTATCAGAAGGAGATAAAACCAGTTGAGATTGCCGCAGCAAATCGTCCAATGTCAAGGGTGATATCGACGCAAGGTCCCGCACTCCTCCCAATATGTACGCTTAGAGACAAAAGTTTTTTTTATCGCTCGAAGTTTACGGTAATGCCAGAAGGCTGAGACTTTCTTTACTTTGTGCTGTCCGAACTGAATCGCTGTTTAAGTTAAAATGCAATAACGAATTAACGATTAATTAAGCGTATGCTGTTAGCGCTAACCGCTTGGTCACGACATTGCACGACCAGAGGCAGCGGCGGCCATACGTGGGAGCGGGAGTTCGGAGTAGCCGCCACTAAGAGTTTTTTGGTAGATTTCTACCGTAATTGTAAGGTAGGATCAGCTACAGAGAAAAGTAACCCCTTTTTTTGGGATGGTCTGTGTCCCACTTTGGGAAATCTGAATTCTCCGAAGGAGAGGGGCACAGGAAAAAGTAACCCCCTCGCCTTACTATGAATGTATTTCTCTCCAGCTCACCGTACTATATTCGGGCATATTCATATATTCAGCTTTCAGGTCGCTCTTAGTCCAGCTTATAATTGAGCGAGTTTAGTGCTTTTTAGGGTTCCGTACCTCAAAAGGAAAGAACGGAACCCTTATAAGATCACTTTGTTGTCCGTCTGTCCGTCTGTCTGTCTGTCCGTCTGGAGGTATCAAGATGAAACTAAAACCATATTATACTCAGATCTATGGTCCCTTGTCGCTGTGAAAAAATCAGACTTCTAAGTTAAGGTAAAAACAAGATAAGTAATTTATGCCGCAAAAACTTACATTTCGACTCTCTCAAGGAAACCAAAATTTATAGGGTACTTGCCGTTGACCTAGAACTATGAAATTTGGAAGGTAATAAGTAGTCCGTCTTATACTACAAGTATAGGAAAAAATCTGAAAACTATACATTTGTAATTAAATTGAAATTTAAGTATTTGTACTGAACCCTCGGTGGGCGAGTCCGACTCGCTCTTGTCCGGTTTCTTAAGGCGAACTCCAATTTCCATACACTCTCGATGCGTTGCTCACT
Source organism: Eudemis profundana (assembly GCA_947034925.1). Lineage (NCBI taxonomy): Eukaryota > Metazoa > Arthropoda > Insecta > Lepidoptera > Tortricidae > Eudemis > Eudemis profundana. Next base: position 12,098,299 of record OX344811.1, read on the forward strand.
ATCCCTGTAAAAATTACAGTAAGCGTGACATTATTTATTTTTGATTTAAAAAAATGCGTCTAGAGACTTGAAATTTTCATAGAATACTTATTTCTGTTACCGCTATAACAACAAATAGTAAAAACAAAATAAAATGAAAAAAAGGGTCCCCAATCATACAAGAAACGTGTTTCTGTCGGTCTGTCACAGAGCTTATGTTTTAAACCGTAATAGGTACAGACTTCAAATTTTCACAAAATGCATATTTCTATTGTAACTAAAAGGTGTAATAATGAAAAGAAAATAAAATCAAGAATTAAAGGGGGCCCCATACAAGAACCGTGTTTTTTGGTGACTTTTTGCTCGAATGTGATACGGGACCCTCCGTGTGCGAATAACGACTCGCACTCGGGCGGTTTTTTAAAGGTCTGGATTTCTCGGTTTAGTTACCTCAGGTTTTTATTTTACTGTTTTATTTATGAAGAAGAAAAAAACACATTTTTCTTAATTCTTATGGTACACAAATTTCTATGTTTTTCTGAACAAAAACTAAATCCCCGATAAGCATCGCTACGACGATGAATCAGGTTACTGTCTTTATTTATTTACGCTTACGTCTGCACGATTATCTTCAACTGAACGAAGCCTACGTTTGTCTTGACTTTGATGGATGTCATTTAATATTCCATCTTATTTCGTCTCGAGATTATCGTTCTTACGTTAACGTTTCAAAAATGTATGAGACAGCGGAGCTTCCCATTTGTTTTGCTAAACTTTGAAAATTCTAAGCTATAGAGTTCAAACTCGGCCGAACAGCAGTTGAATGAAATTAAGGTGTATCGGGTAATTGCGAACGAGGGGTAATTCTGAAAATTACGAACTTCTACTAATCCATGCGAGATTTTTGAGGTGTACAATCATTAGTCAATGCACTATTGGAATGTCTAGGTACTTAGTACCTACAGTGTTAGAGTGTTACTAGGCACATAACTAACTATACAGTAAATATACCAGAAATACTTAATTTTCGGAATTAATCTATGTTCGAATTTACCCCCAATGCACTTTATGTAAGCTTCACATCTTTGATTATTTTATGAAAAAGCCCATCGTCATCGCAAATTAAACGATAAACAGTTTTAATGCGAGCTTTAGTCGTCTGCGTGCCGCCACGTTCCGTGTGGCTCGATACAACATTACAAATGTAACCACCATGGTCACGCACACACGCACTAGAGTCCTTAACTCTTAATTCCTATTTACCGAGTTCATTCAATTCCTTCTCCAACATCTTGGAGGTTACTTTTTCGTTTGCAAACTACGACTTCGTTTCCATTCTTTAAAAATCTAATGTTATCTACGTTATGGAAATCGAATATTCCAACTGAACTGTTGACTTTATTCTTCGCAAGCATTCAAGTGAAAATTGCTAAGACGTCCTGATCTAAGAAGTTCTATTCTATCACCAGCAATACTTTACAAACGATGTGTAGCTTTTAGAAAATAGCGCACACTGAAAACAAACTGCAGGAAATTGACAATGAGTATCTTGACAATTTCGATTTTAGCATGTTTCAATTAAGTGCGAAATTGCTATACATTTTCGATTAGCACGTTGTTCTCGTTTGAATGATTAGTGCGCAACCGCAACTACGCCTCGATGCTAATTAGATGCAGTCGATTGCACTGCAAGTCCCCACAATATATGCCGATAATCAATCTTATGTTCAAACTTATTAACTGTAATGCAACTTGTATAATTACGATTTCGCTTTCAGTCAGTTGTTAAGACGGCCGTTAGAAGATGCCCGTGTTTAGTAGTGATCGTTTCCTGCGCTCATTCCCAAAATACAGCATTCCTAAAATACCAGACATCCAATACATCAGATTCTCCTATACCAGATTCCCAAAATAATACATCCAACAAAGTCATTTAGATCCTTGAGGAACTTACGATTTTATAATCTAGTGTAACGGGAATGTGATCAGACAGGAATCTGGTTAATCGAGAATTTGGTATTTTGAAAAATCTGGTGTTTTGGAAATGCGGTATTTTGGGCACGAGCGGTATCCTGTAATGCTATACCGAATTGGGTATGATAATAAATACCTTGGCCCAAGAGAACGTAACTGATTTTAATACAATTAGGACTCTGTAAAATAGAACTGGTCGAGCGAACTCAGAATATGTATGAGATTAAAACAGATAAACTAAAGTTTAAGCACGAGTTCACAACCATATTTTGCTTATTATTTTTAACGTTACACAGGAGACACAACAATTAAAAGGCTGTGGTCTCGACTGTACTCGTAGGCCTCACCTGGTCCCATCTGGCTCGAGCTAAGTCGTGCAATAACACTCGAGTTCCGCGTCTGGGTGCCATTTGCTAGATGATTGCGCATTCATGTCACCGTCACAGCTGTACAGCGAAAATTGATTTCGACGTACGCAAGGCAATATCAATAGTAGAATCACGACCGCTGGATTCTATCGAATATTTCCCTTAGAAGGCATTCGATGCGAGCCGCGTATGGCACCATACTTATAGCTAATAGAATCTCGTAATGTCACTATGAATATAGATCACTACATACGTCGTGGGTGTTCTTTATATGCAAAGAAATTATACTAATCGGTATGAAAAAAGATGAATTATCAATGCAAAGCTTAAACGAATGAAACTAAACACTAGAAACCACAAATGAACCATATATAGATGCAATCATTTTTATTTATTCTTTTACTAGAAAATTTCTGAAAGAATTCGACACAAGCGTAATAAGAATAAAAAAAACTTTTCCATCGGTAGTTCCACATAACTATGGCAGATATTAAGAATTTTATCACATACCACTTAAAAAGAGTTACTCAAATCCGACGATACGAGTATTACATGTTTTTTAATCGCCATGTTTGAAGTTGCTATTGAACAAAATCCTGTTTAAATCACTTTTCATTACCTCAAAATATTCGAAACGAATAATAAAATTGGCCGACACCGATTGATGGTCCGACCTATCGATTATTCATATTCAATGTGTAACGAGTTGGAAAACAGGAGCGGTTCACATGAAATCTGAAATTCATTAACTGTGTTTGACAACGAATTGGTTTGTGTACCTAAATATTATTATCGACAACCCTTTCGAATCTACAAATTCAGCAAAAAATATCAGGATCCGTTTAAAGATACTATGATTTTTGAACGCTAGGCTTAAATTGAAATTGTACAACTTTAGCTCAACTGCGTTCCCTGAATAAATGGGAAAAATGCGGATTAATCACACGAAGACGATACCTACCTACATGCAACTGTGCCGAAAAGTCAGAGATCAAAGGTATATTAATATTTATCGCGTTAGACCGGTAAAACATTTTTCATCACACTTGCTCGAAAATGGTGCATTACACGTAGGTTTTGCGGGCCGTAAATGAGCTATTACGCCCTAGGGCGTAATGGTTTTCTTTTTAAATTTGAAACGCTGGTTCTGTTTTACTCTTATTTGTCATGTTCAAAGGAAACGCCAACTTACTTTTTTAACTTTTATCACTGAAATATTTATTTAAAGAGAACTGGTATTGCAAATACATGTAAACACATATTTCTGTAACATTAATTAAATGTTTCAATAGTGTATTTCAGTATTTTGCAATTATAAAATCAACCGTTTTAGGTCTGTACCGCTATGGTTTCCGAACGTTGCGCATTGTCTATGGATATGTCACTAATGTCACTGTCAGTTTTACAATTTTATTTAGGTTAAGTAAGGTTAATTTTAATTAGATTTCCTCACAAGTGTGATGAAAAACATTGTGTGTGCCACGGGCGGTAAAGGAATTACAAACTCGTGTTATTAAAGCCCTCGGCTTCGCCTCGGCCTTGTAACAAACACTCGTTTGTAATTCCTTACCTACCGCCCTTGATACACAATGTACTATTTCATCACACTTGCTCGAAAATGGTGTCATTACACGTAGGTTCTGCGGGCCGTAAATGACCTATTACGCCCTAGGGCGTAATGGTTTTCTTTTTAAATTTGAAACGATGGTTTAGTTTTACTCTTATTTTTCGTGTTCAAAGGAAATGCCAATTTACTTTTTTAACTTTTATCACTGAAATATTTATTTAAAGAGAACTGTTATTGCAAATACATATAAACACATATTTCTGTTACATTAATTGAATGTTTAAATAGTGTATTTCAGTATTTTGCAAATATAAAATCAACCGTTTTAGGTCTTTACCGTTATGGGTTCCGAACGTGTCTTGACTTTCGCATTGTCTATGGATATGTCACTAATGTCACTGTCAGTTTTACAATTTTATTTAGGTTAAGTAAGGATATTTTAATTAGATTTTCTCACAAGTGTGATAAAAAACATTGTGTGTGCCACGGGCGGTAAAGGAATTACCGCCCTTGATACATAATGTACTATTTTTATATGTTCGAAGCGCGAAAGCACAAAGTGTTACAACGAATTTTTATCAAACATTCATGAATAATTCCGTGGACATGTTGCTTTCTTGTAAGGGATTTCAATATATTGTAATAAATTCAAATAGGAAATTGATGAAAATCAGAGACAAGTTGTGATAAATCAAGCTGTTGTGAAAGGGTCAGATCGGAGACCGCTACATTTAGCTGGAAACATAAAAATGTAATCTGTATACAAGGTGCTCGTGCGGAATCGAAAAGATTTTAACCACGCATTCCTGAGGTCATTAGAAGTATAAAATGTTATATACGTATTATATAACATAAAGTCAAAATCGGCAAAAAAAAATCTTGTTACGATGATATTTTTTAACTGTTTTTGCCGAATTCGACAGAAAATCTTTTGGATTCCTCACGAGCACCTTTTATTAAAACTTCTTATAAGGAACTGAATGAACTATCTGCAATATGAAGCAAAGGCATTTCTGCACAATAGGAGCACTAAATGCACAGAATTAGGTCGATTTATCAACATTGTTTCTTACAACGGCCGTAAGGCAGTAAGTCAAGAAAGGAATGTTTTGTAAACACTACACCACGAACGTGAATCATTCAATCAATGATTGCAAAAGAAATATAGTTAACCCGACAATAAAGATTGTGCTCTTAATAGAATTGTCACTCGCACCCACCAAATTGATCGTTTAGTATCTGACCTTATTAATTTTATAGACTACTCGAATCTATTACAAAAACATTAAATACAAAAGGTAATAAAACGAAACAGCCGCAAGTTTTAATTACAAATTCTAATTAAAAGTAGGTATGGCTGCTCGAACACTATGAAATTTTAATTAGTTGTCAACTTCCATACAAAGTAGCTCCCGAGTAAAAAACCGGAAAAGTACTTCATTTTCGATATTTCGAACAGAAAATTGACTGCAAGCGCTATAAAGGGGGCCATTATCGTAATTTGTAAACGTGTTGATTTTACAACGGCGGTAATGACACTTTGCGGAAAATGCAGTGTATGATGACCGTCAATTTTCACGGAATGCCGGCAAAAATTATGTCGATCGCTGCCGTAGCCTTTGGTACCTATTGACTTTTATGAAGGAAATTCAAATTAAGTTAAACATTTGGGAAATTCCTCATAAACATGTTAGAAATATTTATAATACCTATTGTTATTATAAGAAATCGGGACTTAACTGAGTAAATACATGTTCTATTTACATCGACGTTTCGGACGAATCGTAACGTCCATAATTTTGCAGGAACATACTTAAACATATGAAGAAGATATAGAGTAAATTTATTATAACGCCTTTGAGAATTGGTAAATATTTCACGTTGCTTCAGCGGTGATATTTTTACAGTTCAAGAAAATGTATATTTGCAAAAAGTTGAGTTTTAAAGCATTAATCATTACCTTGCACCAATACCTACAATCTACATATCGATACCTTTAGACTCAAAGGGCGTAAACGCCATTAGAACCTACGGCGTTTACGCCTTTTGAGTCTAAATGTATCGATATATGTGTACGGGTACCTAATGATAATAATATTTGATTGAAAAGGCTACGCTCGTTCATCCGAAGTTGTGGTCACATATTTTTCGTAAACTTGCCCGTGTACATATTTTTGCCCCTGATTATTCATGGTTATTAGTAGGGAATATAGGCATTGCAATTAACCAACTGCAAGCTATTTAACTATTCATATCCGGTACCTGCCGCACCGGCTTCAGTTATTCGAGTATCGATTCATTTGACCCCTACCCAGTGCCCAGACGCATAAGTAGATTTACTTACCTAATCCCAGCTGACTGCTATCACAGTATAAATGTAGTAATTTTTCTTCCTACAAAAGGTACATCGCGCGCTTGTATGTGTACGCGCCGTGAACGAACGCACTATAGGCAAAGTTTTAAGAATGCGTAAGAATGCTTCAGTACGGATCGCACTCACACATACACGCGATACAATACGTACCTAGGTATCGCGCATTCCTAAACGGTCGAAGTTTGACTACTCGCAAAGTTTAAAGACAAACAAGTAGTACAACTTTGGCCATTTAGGAGCGCGCGACACGTATTTACACAGACGCACGATCGTCTGTGTGAGTGCGTTCCATACTGGAGCGTTCTTGCGCATTATTCAATCTTTGCTTGTAGTGTGTTCGTACACGGCGCGCACACATTGGAGCGCGCGATGTACCTTTTGTAGGAACAAAAATGACTGTATTATACTGTGCTACTTGTTTGTCTAAAGTTGAATGGTTCATCATTCTTTGTATTACCATAGTTGTGTAATGTACTATTACGACATAGTATGCATACTATGTCGTAAATTAATTTATTTAATAATATAATAGTCTCATGAGACTACAGTATAATCGAGGTAATATAGTCGTGACCTACTTCTGTAGCTGTAAAGGTGAAAGCAAACTGGACATATTTTTAGCTCTTCTAAGATAATGCACTGATATGCCCGCTTCATTTAAGTCCACGAGAAATAATCCTCGTAAAATAACGTTTACCTTGCATTTTTTTGCTGAGAATAAAAAATATTTTCAGATAGATGCAAGTTGAGAAGAAAATGGGTAAAAGTAATGAATTTTTACAACAATAGGACATTGCTATTGCGATTATTATTCGCCTGAAGTTGCTGTTTGATACTGATCACTGAAAACACAGTACCTATAATAGCAGTAAGTTTTCTTCCGATAAAAGATACATCGCGCGCTTGTATGTGTGCGCGCCGTTTACGCACTGCCATAACTAAACTTTTAGCCATGCTTAAATCGCGCACCCGTAAAGGGCCGGAGTGTGCCTACTTTTCTTTCCTTACACTTTGCTGAAAGTCTTAGAGCACACAGAAGGAAATCGCTACAACACATTTTTCCGATCAGGTTGCTCGACATGTTGGCAGATACTAAAGTCTAGCTAAGGCTACGCTTCCTACCAAGTCTGTGTTTGTCTAAGATATAAATAGGTTCTAATGATAGATACAGGTTGTACTTAAAACCAATATGCGTAGATGCCACAGAAATGTCAGCGTCGTGACACTCACGAGTGTCGCGACACATGCTGAGTGGGTTCCATTTTTGTTACCATTGTACCATTAGTTTTAAGAATAGATTAAGTTTGCAATCTAGTTTAGTTGTTTTTGGTAGAAAATAAATGTCTCTCTTCTCTTCTTCTCTCTAAATATATCGAGATAAAAGGAATTAGTTCGTCGATTTGTACGGGAATCAAGCGTGTAACGTTTTTCGTTTGGCTTTGACGCCAAAAAAAACAAAAGTGTAATTTAGTGATAAATTTCGACTTTATCTTCACTTACCAACAGGTGAGATCAAAGTCAAATGCTTACCTTCCGTGAATAAAAAAAAAAAAAAAATATTTTACATAAATTTTCAATTTAATTTGCTGGTATTTGAACAATGAATTATACTATTATTATTAGATTTTTAAATATGATAATCTGGACGCACGGCAATGCCCCCGCCAAGTAATATTGACAGCAGCTCAAAAGTAGATCGTTGCCACTTCTTCTTAGCACGTGAGGTACATACACTTTTTCCTTTTACCTCGCTATATTTCTGCGGTAGATACATTTTATGCAACTTGAAAACGTAAGGAACCTAATTGATAGAACTGCAAATCACACAAGTAAATAATTCATGTAACATCGGCTGTTGCGGTTAGATAATCTGTATTGAATAAGTATATACCTACCCTGTTTGTTTATGTGGGGAAAATTACACTGACGCTGGAGTAACTTAATATTGCAAATACGTCGTTCAGATGACGCAGCAATTACAACAACTAAGACGTTCTAGGCCATGCATAAACTTATTGCAATTAAGATTACGCAACTATATTGCCATTAACATATACCATTTCTAAGTAAATATTTTGGTTCTAAGTTTATATTATGGTATCAATCAGCTATTAGACACAGGGTTAGACAGTAGATTTGATTTAAACAGTATAGAACTCCTGTGACATAAATTGTATAGTCCGTAAAGACCCGTCTTTCAACATGTCCTGAACCATCTTGCAAATCTTCTACTAATAAGGCCGATTTACAAAAGAAAATTAGGTTTACTTAAGCCGGAAGCCACGAACGGCTAGCGTAAGGAGGTAAAAATGCATAAAATATGGCCTTCTAACTTCTTAAACTCAGCCCGCAATCTACATTATTCATCCATTCAACAAAACTCGAAGAGTTCAAAATTATCAAGATTATGTGACTTGACTACACCAATTGATTACTAATCCAGTATTTAGCACCCTTAGTATTTTTTTAGTAAAGCCGGTTTTGCTTAAAAAAATGACTATTTATTTTCAATCTTAAAACGAATTCAAATGGTTTTAAATCAATTGTAGAATCAATTTGTATTAGGCCGGTTTATTACTAACAGTGCGAATTTTCGTAAATAACAAACCCTTCCGCACTTATTTATTTATTAGTGTCTCGTCTAGACTTCACCTAATAGCCCTATGAAATCGTTTTTGTTACGATTTTATAAAGCCCCGCTTTAGTACGGTTTTTCTCATAAACTACTTTGTGTTGAATTTTCCGCAAGGGCTTTGTCGCATCTATTAACTCTTGAAAATAGTGCTGAAGTGAAAATATGATATTTTAAGCTTTTTATATGATTTTTAATTTTTATTGGTACAGCTCCTAAGAAAATTATACTTTAAATAGCAGAACTATGTACTTATACGATGTAATATTTTGATTATTTATAACTTAATGTGGACACACTATAGTGGGTGAGTGGTAGAGTGGTTATGTACCATTTATGTACTTTATATATCAATAATCGTATGTACAAACGAAGCCACTGTCAACTGACCACCCATAGAGAGACCATCTCCCTACTCGGTTACCTCTGAATAAATTTGAAGATAGGTATGTACATATAGGTATACCTTGTGCCAGAAATATCCGCTAAAGTGGGGGTTATATGCTCAATTTGGCTCAAATACCCTTTACAAACACTGTAGCTAACGTCCCGATATAACCGCAACTGAGCTAGCTAGAACAAAATCCACGATACAGAAACCGTACAAAAGCAAAAGCAAATAGTCGTTTAAGCGGGCACGATTTAGCAATGTTCCTGCAAGTTCCGAGCTCAATATTACATGAGTACGTTCCATATTTTTGTATCGACTTTCTTGTTTCGCTCGCTGCGCCCCGCAGTTTTATGTTTCTGCATAATATATACCGATACGCGTTTACCTGTGCTGTGCAAAGGTCAAACTGGCTTCCAGAAAACTCGGACTAGTGTTTTGCTTAAACAGCTCGTAAACTATAAACGACAACCCGCTGACAGTACCGCTTATAGTCTTAAATAATGTATCTGGGCTTTTTTATTTAAAGTGCGTTCTTAACTGACAGTTAGCAGGTCGTCACAAAACTGGCGATTAGTGTCAAACTCTATACATTTCAGACATGTCACGGACTGACAGGTTAGACGGTATTTGAACATAGCTTGAGATTCGCCTAACCGTAGATTTTAAAATAAAACTGCCCATCTACCTCTTTCTGCAGGGATATGATTGTCGTGTTTGTCACTCGACTATATCATGAGTAAGCACCCGTCAATTACATATACTAAAAAATGTAAGAGAGACAGTTGCTTTGTCAATTATTTGTCACCTCTGCTGATCTTTTGGGACGTCTATGTTACGTTCCAGTTCTCATTTTGATACATTTCTCTATCGTCCACTTCACCTCCTAATTCATACTCCAATTTCATCAACTTCCCAGCTTGTCCGCTATTGTGACTTGCCAAGTAAAGAAGGTGCTCGGAGTTGACTTAATCTAATCAAATATTTTAAAAGTTAATACTGTCTTTGAAAAATATGAAATTTTCTAGCATTAATTAAGTTAGCTTTCTCTGAAACGAAACTACTTAATTCATTGTCTGTCCGTCCTAAATTCCAGAAACATTCCTGAAAAAGAAATTTATTTTAGATTAATGAAATCTGAAAAGAGCTACCTACTTTTTATATTCCTCTAAAAACTCTAGTTTAGAAAGTGCACTTGATAACAATGTGTTCAAACCGCGCTCCACATTTTGTTGCAGCGGACAAAGTCCCGTTTATGGCAGCCGTTTACCCTGGTGCACATGATTCAATTAAACATATTAACTTGATTAAACTCTGTTCGTACCACTATGTTACGAGCACCTTTCTATCTACTCTATTATTACAAACTTTGAGGCAGAAATCAGCCGTGAGACGGCAGATGAAAAAACGTTGGTTAAACTAGTTTTCCAACAAGATATACTCTTAAGTTGATACTTCCATATTTACAAGAAAGTGAGGTAAACGAGCAATTGATACATATCTTCATATTGACGGTTCTGTGAATTGATCAATAATAGGCAAAAGGTGTAGTACAGTCAGCTACAGAGAAAACGAACCTCTCTGTCATACATTCGTAGAATGCCAAGGGGGTTACTTTTCTCTGCAGATGATCATACATAATATGTAAACTGTACGGAATAGTAGGTAGACGATAAGAAACTAAAAAGTGAGCCTTTCTTTTCATCCTTATTTGCAGTGATCGGCGACCGGTAGCATTTTATGTCACTTTAACGTCAAACGTGTAACAACTAATATGGATAAGCTGTGGTGTTAGAAATAAACCTGCATACATTTTTAACTTTTAATCATATCCATGTTATACTTTCGTCGAAAAATTGCTACAGGACGCCGATCAACACTTATTTGTACTCCACAGACATACTAAATTTGAAAAATCAACAGCAAAAGAAAAGGAAATAGAGAATAAAAGTACTTGTATACGAAAAAACTAAATTTCACTCTGTCATGAAGTCGAAGGGAAAAACTAGTAAAGGATAACCTGTGTAATGGTGAAAGAAAGAGAAATACGTACTAAGGTCAACCGGGGTAATTGCGTCTACGGGGGTAAATGCGTCTTTTAAAGATTCCATTAAATCCGTACTCTATAAAACTACCCATAGGTACCCTATGTGAGGTTCAATGGGTTTTGACGATATTTGTGGACTGTATTGTTTTAAATAAAAAGACTTATTTAAGTTTCCATAGCAGAGTGCTACCTCAACTAGGCACTATTGAAGAAGGCTTAGAGCCTTTAGAGATAAATCTCGTAAGAGAAATTTAAGATGAGTGAGTTGCAATTGGGCGCCGCCCAGTATTTATATGATTTTGAGCGGAAAGAGAGGGGGTAAGTTTGGTATGTTGCCCCTTCTCCGGATAGTGCATAGCTTGAGATGGCGATATTGTTTATTCATTTATTAAACACAATACAAGTTTACATAGTACAAGTAAGAATTAAATTTTTAAAGGTAAACAATAATTAATCAATATAATTTCAGGTAGAGATCTGGCGGAATTATTTTATATTTAGAAGTAGTTAAATATATGTTTATTGTAATATTTTTAGAGCAATGTTCAACACGATTGTCCGGTTAAAAAAATAAATAATAAACCCATATAATTTCACACATAAACAATAGACAGTAAAGACCATTAAAATATAAGGTAAAACACACATAAATCACAATTAAAATAACTAAACAATAAAAGATTCTTTTACCTATAAAATTCCAATAAGATTCTCTCCTGTGTGATTCCTTAAACCTAACTGATTGATCATTTTATACATGCATAATTAAAGGAATAATATATTTACAGAGTTGTTTCCGACACCCTACCTGCCTGTAAAGTACGGCGTATACCACAGGGAGGTAGGGTAGGGGTAGTTTTAAAGAGTTTTGATTTAATGTAATCTTTAAAAGACGCATTTGCCGCCATAGACGCAATCACCCGGGTTGACCTTAAGCCATTTAGGTCCTATACATTTAAGGGGTAAAGCCGCAAGCTTACCTAGTACCTACACTCATGGACAATGAATTCGGGTCATTTTCTATGAACAATTATATACAAAATGACCCGAATTCATTGTCCGTGAGTGTATTTAATATTAAATCGGGCCTTATCATGCAATAGGCTCCAGAACTGATCCTGCTTTTATTTTACAGGCAAATTACCTAGCCGACCGCCATTGTTCTAACTAAAAGGAAACAATGAAAAGTTTTTCTGCGTATTAATTCTGTGGTGCTGTTTTAAGCTGCTAAATATTTGTTAACATATTAATATTTTAATACCTACAACAAGTTCAAGACAATAGATATTCCTGTAATATAAACATAACCATTTCAGTAGTTTCGAACTAGAGTGCTTTTAGAATCAATTATATTATAACGCAACCCATTTTATATTAACTCGTACTATAAAGAACAGATTTTTAGTAATTGGTCAATTCAGATTCATTCCTTGCAACGAAATTTTCTTTCATGTTAGTAATTCTGAGCCTATGGGTAGTGTCCAATGCACTAAAAAGTAATTGTTATAGCATATTGAAGAAATGAACTAAACTATAGTGTTTCACGAATGTTTATGCCTATAGTAATAAAGATGTGTTGCGATAGGTATCGATGTTACTGACTATTTGAAGCTAACTGTACAAAAGGTGCTTCCCTGGGCACTGTAATGCCGACTGTACACTAACATTATGCCCGCCCTCTTGGCGCTTAATGGTGTGTATGCAGACAAAGTTTTAATTAAATACGTCGACTGCTACTACAGCTATCCTGTTGATCTTTCCACTTTGCTAGTGGACCGACCCCTTTCTTGGGCTGGAGATCAGAGGCCGTGATAATGTGTTATGGCCAATTTTATGCCTATACTATAAATATTGCAAAAAAAGCTTTTTCATCACACTTACTCGTTGCCAAAGGGTGTTATAACACGCGGCCAGCTCGAGCCGATTTACCTCCCGTGGAATAAAAATCTATAACTCCCACGGGAGGAAAAACTATATGAAAATCTATAACTCCCTCGGGAGTTATGAGTTTAGTTTTAAAATATAGAATCTACCCGTACATCATTTCAGACTAAGGAGGTTTCAAATCAGCCAAGGCTTATTTCCCGTCTTCAAAACTTACAAAACGATACTAATTTTAGTGTATAGTATACAAGGTGAAATATTAGTGGTTGTTTTCCGTTTAAGGGCATGTTCAGTATCGTGTTCTGATTAGGAAAAAGAAGAAGAAAAAAATTGTCTTTTGTATGGAGGGTCGGCTGATTTTAACGACCTGCTCCATAGAAAATGACTTTTTTTCGCTTTAAAAGAAATTTTCTTCCACTTTTTCCTAATCACAACACGATACTGAACATGCCCTTAAACGGAAAACAACCACTAAAATTTCACCTTGTATAAAACTTATATGGTAATTTTTTTTTTCCTCGCAAATGTAATGAAAAACATTGTGTGTATCACGGGCAGTAAAAGGATTACAAACTCGAATCATTAAAAGCTCTCCGCCTAAAGCGTCGGGCTCCTAATAGACTCTCGTTAGTAATAAAAAATTTAAAAAAGAACTAAAATCAATATCCTGGAATAACATTATAACAACACAAAACGACATAAATACTAATTATACAAATTTCCATAATAAATTACAAGAGCTACTAGCAAAACATATTCCTGTAAAACGTATACAAATCAAAAATAACATCAATAAAAAACCGTGGCTAACAATCGGGATAAAAACTGCATGCAAAAATAAAAGATTCCTTCGTATTGTGAGAAACTATACAAAAAATAAAAGCTTTAAAGTTTACTACTCAAAATACTCAACATTATTGAAAAAATGCGTAAATTTATCAAAAAAGCATAATTTCATAAAACAAATGCAACTATCAAACAATAAAATTAAAACTATGTGGAATATAATTAAAACTACCACAAATCAACATAAAAAACTCCAGTGTAAAAACATGATTTTAAACATCCACAATACTATTTTAGAAACGCCCGACCAAATAGTCAATACTTTGAACGAGCACTTCGCCTCGGTCGGTGAGTCACCGCTACTGCCATTGCCGGTGACGGCAGATAGCGGCGCGCGCGCGCCTACAAAACCGACCGGCCGACCTGTGATTACCCCCTGTGTAAACTCTAACTCTATAATGCTAAGCGAAGTAACAGAGTCAGAAATTGTAACACTAATACGACAAATGAAAAACAGAATGAGCTCGGGTATAGACGAAATTCCAGCGGTATTAATTAAATTGTGCACAAATGAGTTAACGATGCCCTTACGCTTCATAATAAACCAGTCATTTTCTGAAGGTGTTTTTCCTGATTTGCTAAAGTATGCAAAAATTAAACCCGTTCTAAAACCACGAGGCTCCGAAACGGATCTAAGCCAATACAGGCCAATTGCGCTCTTACCTACTATTTCCAAGTTATTTGAAAAAGCAATGGTAAATCGAGTTTATAAATTCTTCGACAAATATGAAATCCTAGATAAAAATCAGTTTGGCTTCAGAAAGAAACACTCCACTACACTTGCTGTCTACCATTATATACAGGAAATTCTAGGTCATATAAATTGCAAAAAATACGCCATAGGGTTACTACTTGATATCTAAAGCCTACGATCGAGTTTCGCACGACATTCTACTTTGGAAATTATATGGTATGGGCATCCGAGGTAACGCATATAAGTGGTTCCAAACATATTTAAAAAATCGACAACAGTGTGTTCAGATAAATTGGTTTGACGAAAACTCAGGAGAAACTAAAACTATAACCTCCCAAATGCGACCTATTACTTGCTCCATCCCACAGGGAAGTGTAACCGGATGTCTTCTATTCCTTGCGTATATAAACGATTTACCTAAAATATTAAACGCAAAATGTGTGATGTTTGCCGATGATGTCTCCATACTTTTGAACAGCTCAAGTAGTATGGATTGCAACAACAGTCTATCAGAAGTTGCTAAAACAGTTTGTAAATGGCTAGACGATCATAATTTAGAAATCAACCTTAAAAAAACTAAAATAATACAATTCAAACCCGTACAGAAAACACCGCTACATATGACGCTACAGATAAATAACGAAATTATTGAAGAAGTAAATGAATTTAAACTGTTAGGAATAAATATAGATTCTAGTATAAATTGGAAATACCATATTCTAACCCTTAAAACTAAATTAAGTAGCTTTATTTACGCTTTGAGCATACTGAAGGTCAATACTAACCTAAAGACTGCATTATCGGCTTATTATGCATTTGCACATGCAAGGCTCCAGTACGGTGTAATATTATGGGGGGCCAGTACGGATATTCAACAGTTATTCGTATTGCAAAAGAAATGCATCCGTATTTTAACAAATATCCGGGTACCAAACAGCTGTCGTCCGTTTTTTGTACAGCTCGAAGTCCTTACGTTACCATCTATTTATATTTTAGAAGCCGCACTTTTTGCTAGAAATAACCCAGGTTTATTTAAACGGAAAGTAGTAAAATCAGAAAGACGAAAAAACATAAACGAGTTAGAATTGCCAACCGCTAAACTAGCGATGTTCAAAAACAGTCCGTATTATCGATGCATACTAATAGCTAACAAGGTACCAGAAGAAATAAAAAACGAAACGAAAGATGAAGTATTTAAACAAAAACTCAAAAAATTATTAATCCGAAAATGCTATTATTCAATTGATGAATTCCTAAAAGATACATCATTATCCAAATAAAGTAGTATTAAATATGAATAGAACGTAAATAATGCCAAATATTAATATACCTCATATGATATTTTATTTAAATGATAATTAATTGAATTGAATATTAGAAATATAATTTAATAATTTAATTTAATAATTTATTTGAGTATTGTCATAATTTCATTCAATAACTTAATTTAATAATTTAATTTAACAATATCTTATCTAAAGATTTTAAAGAGTATTTAAATTATTATGATCGTGAAACTTTATTAATAACGTAAACAGTTATTTAGTGTCTAGATAATAATATTGCATGAAAAACTCAGTTTTAAGTTTTAAGTTCTGTTTTCATTTTATTTTATTTTAGTCATTAAGTTGTCGTATTGCTATATACCCCAACAGGGTTCATGTGAACGCAAGCTGTAATAATGCTACTTATAAGACCTTATGTAACACATGATTATAATGCAATAAATGAATTATGAATTATGAATTAATCCCCTTCTTACTGCTCTCGGTGCACAATGAACACTCTGGGACTATAAAAGGTGATTTGAGTCGCCCTGATCTCCATACAAACGAAATGTGGGTTAACATTCCATTTTAACGACATCAAATTGTTTTTTTTTTCATAACTTGATGCATTTTGTCTGCGCAAAATAACATAAGAATTCCTAAAAAGCTTTTGTCCCGGATCATTTGTATAAGCATCTATCTATGTTATATTTTCGTCTTTTATTTATCCATATACATCGTCTTTCATCTATACTCTTTTACCCCTAGAACTAAGTTTGAGAAAAATTGTCTCGCGATATTTATTTTTTACTTTTCTAAGATTGTAAAACTGGCCCCTAAATAAAATACAAAGTAAAAGTCTGATGAAGACTCGCCTGATAACAAATTAACGACAGCCCTACCTTATGAATACTGACAAAGTTCATGTTGAATAAATTGAAACGTATTTTACATTATACGTCACAATTTTTTAAAGCAATATTAGGTGTGCTGATTTGAGGACATTTAAGGTGTCAAAAGCAACCGAGGAATCATTTCTAGATATACAGGATACCTCGCGGATGACTATCCATGTGCCCTAAATTAATTAACTTTTTTTCTTCCTCGTACCAACTTTATTAAAGAAACACAAGTGAAAAAATAATGATATACTTAGTGTGCAAAATGGAGAGGAACACGCGATAATTTTTCTCTCGCCTAAATACAAGATTCCCATGGGATTCACGAGTCACGAGAAAAACCTTAAAACAACAAATTACGCTAACAATAAAACGTTAACTATTTTACAGGGTACCTATTGATCCTGTGGTAGTTTAGTCGTGTGGCGATTTAGTGCTGCGCCACAATCCTTTTAATTACTATATTATATTATTTAACACTAAACAATAATTACCTACCTAATAAAATGTTTTAAGAAAAATATTCACGTACTCAGTAAAAGCGCTACTGTTTGCAATTCCATAACTGCGGTCTAAGTTTCCAGTTTACCCCACACTCAAGCTGCCTCCGCTCGTTGTTTCTGCCACATTAAATAACATTTTATGAAATTTTCAAATGCATTCTGTCGTGTTCCTAATAAAATTGAATTCCGCAAACCAACTGCTACAAATTCAAAAGTTTTAAACTAACTATGTTCAACAATGACTACTGTATGCTGTAAAATAACAATATAATTATGCTATAAGTAGATCGTGCACAAACTAAACTGTTTGAGTTTGAGCGGTGTCCATTGCACAAAGCAAATTCATTTGCACAAAGCGTAGCGGTTTTTCTTTTGCTAGAAACCACCGAAACAGTTTTCCGACACACGCGTTTGCTGAAGGTAAACAAAAAGGCCTAAACTGCTGTCTATTTTAGTTCCTTTAGATGTATGGTCGAAGTTGAAGAGTGAGAAGATGACTTATTCGGAATTTGCAAGCTGTAACAAAATTGTGCAATTGAATTAGATAATAATATTGTGGAAACTAAAAGCTAATTGAGTAATACACATCAACACATGCCATCGTCTTCAATTTCTAATCTAAATGTTTACCTTATATCAAAGTGCAGGAATATATTCCATGGGTGCACGTGGGTTATATGGAAACCTGTATAATTTCAAACCGTAACATTTATTCCAAATAAACGTCCCTCCCCCAGAGCAGCCGTTATCATTGGCAGAAGTGTTGCGCACAAATGCAACCGGCAGATTTTTTCACAATTGCTAGACTTAGTTATATTATAACTAGGCACGCAACGTAAGACTTTACCTTTACTTTTGTAAACAAATTGATAGCTTCAAGCTATAATAATATAATAACACAGATTGCCGTGTGCCTGAAAGTCGCTCGAGCTAACAATTTAACGTAATAATGTAAACAACCAACACGAATATTTCGTATAAGAAAAGCTTTCGAAAGATAATTGACTCACCCTGCCCATTATTGGCACGCAAGAAAATAATTTTAACTTACTATGTATCAAATCAAACATGACCGTTCGCGTTCTACGCCTATGTAAATATAACTAACTGCATGGCCGATCTTTCGCGTACCTATCTATGGGTTAATGACCTCAAGTAGCATTTGCTCATTAGTAATAACGGATTGAAATATTTAAAATATAACCATAACCCTTACATAAAACGGATCTTACCCGGAATTTAATGTTATGTCAAACTGGAGAAAATTAAGGACAAGGCTTAATAATTACATAAATCCGCATTCGGACAGATAACTAAACCTCTTCACGGGTCATCTATACAATAAACTTGCGAAATAAACCCACACAAGCTTCAAAGTCTAGACATCTTACATAAACACAGTTTTATTCATTCCTCCTCCAAACATTTTTATTACATCGACTCTTCTACTCGATAAAAGCATCTCGAAATGCTTTCAAAGCAAGTCGTGTAGTGCAAGGGAAATATTTTTAACACGTTTGTGTACAGCACTCATGCGAGGTCGATGAATGGAGACCGACACAGGGACAGCCACGAGTGTGGAATAAACATGCTAAGGATGTGTGATAGTAAAAACTTAATTCATCTCTACGGTCACTTTATATTTGTACAACAAAGCAGCACTTTTAACAATACAAAACGTTCTCAAAACTTGAGAGCAACATAAGGGGAACAATAGTTCTCATTTTCTCAACCCTTACCATGATTCCTTAACACGACCAGCAAGATAAGCAATAGACCTAGCAAAAGGGAAATCAGTGAAAAGAAAAACTTAAAGTAAAATAAAAAAAACCGACAAAAAAGCTTTTATATCTCATAAACGGCTAGCTAAAAACACACTCGGTCATGACACCTTTCAAACAAAAAAATCGCATCGAATTCGGTCCAGTAGTTGTTCAGGAAAATGCTAATAGACATACATACACACAAACAACTTCTAACACCAGACCCGTACACCGCTTCCGTTCCGTTCCGTCTGTAAACCAATGCTTGAAAGTTTTGTTTACAACCGCAATTTCGCATTTGCGACTAAAACACGTAAAAGGAATGTGTGAAAAGCATCCTCATGTTAATTCAGGAGAGATCAATGTTTCTGTCAGGCCAACGTTCACATTATTATGATAACAAAATCCTATTTAGTCCACTTGACACCAATAATAACTCATATGATAATCCTGCTTAAAAGGTGTAATGAAATGACTAACGACCCAAAACCGTGACCCTATTCCGACGACATACAAAACATAGTCGATTTGCCGTGACATTAGAGCTATCATTTCTGCATTGACCTTGTGGCAAAAAGGGGCGGTAATGATGAATTAAAGAGGTCTAGCGCTAGACAGACAGAAAACTACAATAAAGAGTCACCGTCAAGAGTCAGCTATAGTAGGTACCCGTCTCCGCCTAGAGTTATTACTTTCACAGCATGATGCACAGATAAGTGACGCCACGATAGAGAAAGATCGCTATTAGTACATTGTGTATCAAGGGCGGTAAGTAAGGAATTACAAACGAGTGTTTGTTACAAGCCCGAGGCGAAGCCAAGGGCTTTAACAACACGAGTTTGTAATTCCTTTACCGCCCGTGGCACACACAATGTTTTTCATCACACTTGTGAGGAAATCTGATTAAAATAACCTTACTTAACCTAAATAAAATTGTAAAACTGACAGTGACATTAGTGACATTATCCATAGACAATGCGACTTTACGTCACGTTCGGAAACCATAGCGGTAAAGACTTAAAATGGTTGATTTTATTTTTGCAAAATACTGAAATGCACTATTTAAACATTTAATTAATGTTACAGAAATATGTGTTTACATGTATTTGCAATAACAGTTCTCTTTAAATAAATATTTCAGTAATAAAAGTTAAAAAAGTACGTTGGCGTTTCCTTTGAACATGACAAATAACAGTAAAACAGAACCAGCGTTTCAAATTTAAAAAGAAAACCATTACGCCCTAGGGCGTAATAGGTCATTTACGGCCCGCAAAACCTACGTGTAATGACACCATTTTCGAGCAAGTGTGATGAAAAAAATTTTCCTAATACGAGGGGTATCCAACATACCCTACTAGAAGTTAGAAAAACAATGCGAAGCCTACTAAAACCTCGAAACATGTATGTAAACTTTAAGAGCCTTATCACAGACAATTGCCAACAATTGTCAAATTTAGACGAGCACTATTTAAATGGTTGACAGAAAAATGCTTTTATACCTACAGTAAATGATTTTTTAGAATGCAATAATGCAATGTAATGTATTAATAATGTAATGATAATTTAATAGTGTTCTTATAGTTTAATGTAACTAGTAATAATTATCTTATATAAACATGAGTTTTTGCATGTTGTAATAAGCTGAGTGTGCGAGCGATTTTTTCTCTTATACCTATATATGTCAACGAAATGTTAACCACACTTAATGCAAATAAATATAATTTCATTTCATTTCACACTTACGATTTGCGAGCGAGCTGCGCTGCGGGCGAGTTAGAAGCGAAGTTCCATGCAAATGACGCCCTCGGTGAACTCGACTGGTTTTGTATGGAAACTCGTTCGCAGCTCGCCCGCAAATCGCAAGTGTGATAAGGCCCTTACAATTTTAGAATACACAATACATTCGTCACACAAACACATTAATGCCTCGCACTCAGGCGATATTGAAATCATAACAATCGACTGGGAATCCGATCAAAATTTACGACCATCGATGGTTAGATTGGATGAATTTACTGCCTGCAATTACTCGTGTCCACTCATTCGACATAAACTTATAAGAGGATTAAACGGTACAGCATGAATTGTCGATTTATGCCGGATTCAGCAGTCGACTAAATCCGGTAAGCCACCGTGGGATGTAAATATGTGCAATTTTTCTAACCACGACTTGGTTAATTGTGGTTCTCAGTACAGGCTTTTAAACATCCGTATCTTTAATGATATTGCGGTCTCTTACTTCATCAATCCTGCATGGGGTTTTTTTTTTTTACTTTTCATTGTTAATGTGGTAAATATACAGGGTACAACATGGGTCGTAAACAGAAATTTCCGTTTGTATTGCAGTATTTTAAGGCAAATTCATTGCATTAACCCTTAAAGCAAACAATAAAACTTTTTGATATTATTAATTTAAAATAGGAAAAATACCAAGCTTATGGTCACCCTATCCGGTACTTGACTGTAGCTTTAAGTACTTACAATTACTGTTATGTAGATTTATGTATTCCAAGAACCTACATTATGCACTTAATGTAAACACACTTGGTATTGGTTGTTATCGTATTTTATTTTGAAAAAAAATAATCGCAAATTTCAATCACACAACTGTTTTTTAATAACGAATTAACAAACAATGTGTACATATTTCTGCCCCTCATATCATCTACATTTTTAAGGCGCGGTAGGACCTGGCTCGCATTTCACATACAAACTAGGGTCGGGCGGAATGCAGATTATTGCAGATTATCTTCGATTTCTAACATAAAAGTATACGTTATCAACCCAAACATGAGAGGATGCCCTGCATGACTGTGAAATCATGATTGTCAGGTATTAATTTTGTCAGAAAAGGTAACTGGTGATGAACAAAATGAAAAAAAATGAAAAAAATACTTTATTTTATAGCGTTTTCGCGCTACTTTTCTATCGAGCGAAGTGTTCGCTATCGTGTTCTAAGTGAGAGGAAGCCCTAGATACAGTTCTGAATATTATTATATATGTTTTACAGTGACCTAAGAGTCAAATAAGTGCTCTAAAAATGATTTGGAAACTAGGCTTCCGTGCCCGATTCTGGTCTCACCTCGCCTTAAGCTAAAGTTAGACAGTAAGAAAAACATATTTCTGTTCACGACCCATGTCTCACCCTGTATGTGCCAGGTGTGATGTAGATTTAACATGAATTATAATCCGGAGATGCCAGAGTACGATACCTTTAGACTCAAAGGACGTAAGCTCCATTAAAACCTACCTAGTCCTTTGAGTCTAAAGGTATCGATATACGTATGTTGGGTGGTTTCACTCAATCGGAGACCTTCCCAATGCTTAGTGCTTATAGGTAAGGTATTTGCATTAGTTGCGTCACCACAACTGTTCTTTTGATTTTATAAATGTCAATTGCATAGCATCTTTTGCAACATGTTTTTGCATGCTTCACTTTTTATGTCAAATATCGCTAAAGAAACTATTTCATATAATATACAATATTCTTTCTTGTGCACCAAAACAAAAGATCATAAAAACTTAAATCTAAAACAGCATATTAAATGCTAAACAACAGGCAGTCTTATCGCTAGTAAGCGATCTCTTCCAGACGACCTTAGAGTAGTAAAGTAAAAGCCTATTTTAGTCTCACTGCACTGCTGTGTACAGGCTTGCCATCGAATATCGTATACATAAATATATTTCCATTTTGAGTGATTATAATTAGCCAAATAAATCAACATTATACTGTTCTAATGACATTCTAAGCAAGTCATAACATGGTACCACCCAGTGCTCACCAGCTCAAAGCCGCGGACTGAATCCAGATTATACCTATAAATTAAACCAATCGCAAGTCACAAACACGTAGATATGACGAACGGCCGCGCGACACGTAAGATTTTCCGAACGTTACCTATGTGTTTTGAATAATTCCAATTTCGTAGAATTGCCGAACGATCGATAGGAATTTTTAAGGACGTATGTCATAAAATGTTGTAACACCTCGTTTTACGTGAGATGGATGTAGATTACATTTTTATTCGCATTAAATGTTGCGGAGTATTTCAAATGAAACGTCGACATTTAAGTATATATTCAGTACATACCTAGCTACTAAATATTCATACCTTATACTGGTATAGATATTTTAGAGCTTTTCGTACACATTTTAAGTATACACTTAGTTCCGTGCTTCCGTGGAATCTGCGAATGTCTTCTTAATGACTGTTTTAGTTCAAATTGTCAACAATAAGTACCTAACACATAATTTTTGTACCTTCGTTTATATGGCCAGATTCAAGTAACCAATCGAAAGATAAAGTACCATGACGTAAGCACCAAGTTTATTTTCTCTCCCATTCTCAATCCATTTCTCACATGCTTCTGCGAAAGCCTACTCGGCCATTACTCTTGCTTATCGCCTTACAAAATACCCTTAAAGCGGGCAAAATCATTTATTTGTACGCGTTTTAACAGTAAATACGCATTTGCTATCATTATATTATTTTCATCACGTCATTGCCGGATGATCTCAGTGGCTATTGTAGAAAAAATGTCAACCGTAAATTTCCATGAAATACAGACATGAGGTAACCTTTGCGGTTAGATAAATATTCCGGTAACTGAATAAATAAGCTGTTAAATATTTTGTCCAATACTATACGGTTTAGTGCCCCCTTAACGGCGCTTCATAGCTTTTAGCGTCAAATAATGTGATCGGTTATCCTTAAAGTCATCTTGCTTCATTTTTATCGAATTCCCTCTAAATCACGAGTCACGACCACCAGTTAAAGTGTATGTAACAAATTGCCACCGACTCGTCAAACTGGGGACAGTCACTAAATATATTTGCGCTTTCCATTAGCAACAATGTATTTAACTGCTTTTCTTCTTTTCACCTACAAAATGAAATTAACCGTACGTTTGACATTTAAAATTATGCTCACATTTTGCATTCAGCACACATTGCGCGCAATAATCAATTACGTTGGTGAAAAGTGGCGCCGTATTACGGCAACTAAAAGTTTCATGCTGCAGGAAAAGTCAATAAAGTGCGAGCACGTACTTTTCCACAAATACCTTGTCAAATTCAGTTTCTTTTTAACTTTTTAATTCCATGTTTCAAATACACTTGAGCTTTTCGTAAATGTCTGAACAAAAGACTAGACCTGAGGCGGTATAAAAAGGCGTCCGGGACACGTTCAGGTGGCGGGCCGGGCCGGCCAACCCTGGCTCAAGTGGTCGGCCCACTCGGCCGCCTCCTCGAGTTCCCTCGAACACGTTGGAAAATTTTTGCCTCCTCTGCCGTTCAAATTTCACAATACTTGATACTTTGGCAAGCAAGCGTAGGTTTCCAAATTCGACGTAATTCGTTTTTCGGCAGTTGCCAGAAATCTTGAAGATTAAGAATTTAATTCAAACGATCTTATTGCAAACGGATTATTATAGTAGGTATCTATGAGATGGAAAGTTCACACAGAAAGGTAAACGGTAGAAAACGGAAGACTGGCTGCGACTAAATTGAGAATTTGAAGTCAAAGTTTACATTTTAAAAGCAAGCAAACTAGCTCAGAGTGCCCCCGGCGGATGGCAAATAGTTTGTACCCATGTAAAGTTTCCGCTGCATTGAATAACGGGCCAGTTGTTTCTGAATCTCCATTTGTATTCATATTTTTGTTATTTCTTTACGTCGGAACAGAACAGAAAGAAATTGAAGTGCAACATTACTGAATCACAATTTTTATTTCATGCTTTGACTTTTGTGCAATGAGAGTACCTAATTACTGAATCTTTTCGTTGTAACAAAATAGAGAAACAAACAGAGAGTAAACGAATTTAAAATCAACTTGTCAAATAAACTCGTTCAATAAATCCCCAAGTCGAATGTCATTAGAAGCAGCAAACGTTCCCAGACAGCGAGTGCCCGCGACAGTCTTTTGATCATGGAGACACTCCGCTAAGGAAGGACCCTCGAGAACGTGATAAGGCCTCCCGGGACACAGAAGTTTCTCGGAACATCTGGGTACCTATTTCTATAATTCAAAGCCTTTGATGCGCAGGTAGCTTATCTCATAATAAATCTTTGAGACCGTTCCTTGTGGAATGGTAAAGATTATAACCACATTTTTAGGCTTCTTTACCTTAAAAGGACAAAACGGAACCCTTATAGGATCACTCGTGTGTCTGTCTGTCTACCTGTCTGTCTGTCTGTCTGTCTGTCTGTAAAAGTAGCTTTCATAGCTACTTTTGGGGGGTCAAGTAGAAAATTAAGAAAAAAGTTAGCGAACTATATCGTGTGACATTTTAAATGAAAGGGCTTACTGTGAGAATCTCAAATATATTTTTATACCAATAGTTATGAAGTTATTTAAGAAAATAGGCAAAAATTTACCATTCACCCCCCTTATCTCCGAAACTATTGAACGTAGAATTTTGAAAAAATATGGAAAATAGCCCTACACCTATAGATTACAGGAAAACCTATAAGAAGTCAATGTGCAAAGGATACTTGTTTTATATTGTTTCGAAGGTACGGTTTTACTTTAAAAAACACTACTTCATTAAAGTGCATAAATCCCCCACTTTGTTATAATTTTTACGAATGACGGTATTTAGAAATCAGAAATCCACCAGCTGGCAGCAGGGTGGCGAAAGGTCTATTTGGCAGTAGATGTCAAAATCAGGTGGTGTGATTGGTGGATCTTGGCGCCTACTGTCAAAAAGATCTTTCGCCACCCTGCTGCCAGCTGGTGGATTTATCATTTCTAAACACCCTCATTGTACACAGTGACTCGCGTGCCATCAAGACGAATTTAATGATGTATCATTTATCAAAATCGAGTGTGTCATTGAGTAGTTACGAGCGAACATAGGAACGGGCATACATACATACATACATACTTACATATAAGCCCTCCTTTTGGCTTCGCCGCAGTCGGGCAAAAAAGCCTGCAGTGATAACAAAAACTAACATGTTGGTGTTGACTTATGTTTGTCACGAAAACAGCAGGTTTTTGCCATCAAAAAGTACTGTTAAAACCGAGCAATTCAATTTCGCAAGCTAAATTGATTGGTGGCATTCAAACCGGTACTTGCAAACACAACTTGTGTAAGCAAATTATTCTCCGAATAGGAAATAAAAGGGCGGAACTGAATTTCGAAAAAGGTTTTCACTGCCCGTGAAACTGAGTCTCGAATACACAAAGCAAATGAAGCATTGAATAAAATAACTGGCGGACTAAAATAAAGCCAATTGTAGGAAACTAGGTAATTCAGTCGTATATACCTTCAAGGGCTCCAGTTTTCAATCAAAATTCTATTAATATTCTATGAATCCCTCGCTCGTGTAAACCATTAAAAGGGTATAAAATCTTACTATTCCTAATGCCACACCATTTCCTTTCATAGTAGTTCGCTGGGAGCGAATTTATTGAAGCTACTTGCTTTTCTTATACACACAAAAGCCAGAACTCTGAATGCTGCAATTTTTCCACTCCACTTGATTAGAACTCATACTGAAACTTAACTTGCTTAAGCTCGACATTCTTTTAAAATGTCAAATAAATTGTACCCCTCTTACATGAATTGGGACGTAGATACGTTTCATTCGAGCCAAGCATTTATGCTGTAACACCGCGATAAATTGTATATTATTTATAATAAGTAAATGAAATAATTAAAAAAAAAATTCCTCTGTTAAAACAGTGGTTGGCAGCAAAACATTTTGCATTTGAGTATTTCTTATACGTTAGTCGTAAGTTAGCATTAAAAACAGATTATTGAAATGCCATCCCGTAAGCCGTATAAATACCAAATAATGATATACATATAGACTTCTATTGCCCCTAAAAACTGCGCGACATACTGAGAGATAGTGACGGGATCGAAGTCGCGGGCAAAAGCTAGCGCTATTTAAATTCAAGTTATTTGAAGTCTGTAACGTGACTTAGCGTCCTGTAAGTTTAATCTTTGAGTAGTTAGAGGAATTTGTACAGCTTTAGTAGGGTTTTAGCTTCAACCTTTGTCTTCAGAGTCTGCAAGCTATCTCTCATGTTCATATTTCATGTTACATACTGTAATCAGATTTTCATCGTAATTACGAGTCCCTTTTTATATGTTTATTTGTTTTTCTAGTTACCAAAGTAACAACTACTGTTTTAACTATAATCTCATCATTTTGATGTTGAGCAAGATTATAGTTACCACAAGATAACTTAATTTGTACTTCTATTCAGGTACTTACATCCATAATTGAGGTGACGGTTGCACCATTTGTATCAGTATACTTACCTATACTTATATACAGGTGTATATCCTAAGTTAAACCAAGAGTTTTAAGTGCTCGCATACTAAATACAGACTTTAGAATACAAAGCGTAAACTGCATAAAATGTTAATACCAAACCTCTATCTAAGATGGATATTTCACGAAATGCATTTATGCATCGCATTTCCCGATGTAAACTGTCCCTGAAAAATTTAGAAAGCATTAGCAACTATAAAACGGATTTACGATTGTTCTTTAGACAAGTTACGTGTACGTCTTTGTTTTGTATCACTTATATGTTTGATGACATGATGACAATGTTAATGGTAGTAGTGACGATAAATGTTTTAGGTACAACAGCGTGAAATAAATAGGTACACAATTACATTCGGTACTGATTACTGATATGAGGCTACGTAGACATTTTTCACTAAAATTGAGGATAATAAACAGTAAAATAACTAGTAGAGTCTGGCTAATGAAAGATGAGACTAAAAAATAGCGGCAAATTTAAAAAAACAACGGGTTGCAACACTGTTTATAGGGTGACAAAAACGGTAATGATACTTGAGCCGATTTTTGAGTTGTTGTCACCTTTTCAATTTTTCCAATTTTAGTGAAAATTGGTAAGTACATAGCTTTTATTAGAGTGTTAGTGTTTATTTATGATATATATTTACTCCCCACATTAGCCACGGAAAGAAAAGCAAAAACAATTCAGTAAGTATTTTCGGAAACTGTTACTTTCTTATGTTGCATATTGAGTATCAAAATCACCACAGCATACTATCCTCAGAAATCTAATGACGTTTGACACATTTGACGTTTGTATAATGTCGCCATTTAAAAAGTTTGGAACAAATGTCAGTCTCATCTTTCATTAGCCAGACTCTATAAAATAATTCCATCTTAATCCTCAACGTATATAATAATATAATATATAGTGTAATATTCATTGCCCGACTGTTTACATTCATATTACAGCCTATGCAAGACATGTCATATGAAATAGCGAACCAAACTATCGATATACAGTTTACATACTTTATTTTTAGATCCTATAATCGAAATTTGCATATTCCGACAGCAATTTTGCGGGGCCGTAGAAAAGGTCAGGAGAACCTTCCTAAACATTCTGCGGCCTAGCCGCGGAACATAATAATGCTGAAAATGACAACACGTGTCCTAATACTAACGTAAAGGAGGATCAAAAATACTTTGGTGCTATTTCTATTTCCTTATATAATACTCGTAAATTCGTAGAAATTTCGTGTTCGCGCATAATGCAAAAACTACCAGACTGATTTCTATTTTATTTGGACCCCGGTAACACATAGGTTAAGTACCTGATTATGGTTAATAATAATAATCTAGTAAAAGTCTTAACAGTAAAAATGACTGACGAACCACTCCTAAACCGATGCCTAGAATTGTATGCAATTCTTCAATAAAAACTCGTAAATGAGGACTTGACTGAATTTACGAAGTTCAAAAAGGAAAAAAAACAAAAAGCTCAAATGTGTAACGGAAAATTCAGGTTAAAAGTCGTGGAGGATAGGGGGTCGCGAAATATATTCGTATACAAAGGGGGTCTTGCCATGAAATAGTTTGAAAAACACTAATCTAGTGTAACGGGAATGTAGTAAGACAGGCATCTGATAAATAAAAATCTGGTATTTTAGGAATGCGGTATTTTGGGCATGAGCGCTGATAACTAGAAACAACCGGGGTTACATTGTATAGTTTTGTGTTTTTTTCACGTCTCATTATTATTAAATAGCGTCAACTAACTTTACCGAGCGTATTGCTGACATGGTTTCACTGGAAACACGAAGAATGACCTTAGATGCCCTCTTTTTGTACAAAATCCTTCAGCACAAAGTAGACTGTCCGCAATTATTGAGCCTTCTAAACTTTCGAGCTCCTTCTAGAATGCCCCGCTGCCCTATTACGCCATTATGTCCACCGCTCAGCAGAACAGCAGCAGGCAGAAATCCACCAACCTGTAGGTTATGTAAGGTGGCAACCAATTGCAGTGACCTCACGGATATCCACTATGACCCACTTCGCAAATTTTTAACAGCACTACACAAGTGCACTGTTTAGTCTTGATTTGGCTAGCTGGTTAGTTTTTACTTGTCTAATTTTTAAGAGTACCCATATTTCAGACATAATTAACTTGTATTCTCTTAATTTAACTTAATTCACACTGTTATGCATGAGGTGTTTATCTTTAAGTGACTGTTACGCTACTCATCCAAATTATTGTATGTTGTTACTGAATTGTATATGTGTAAACTGTCGTTGATGAACCTTAAATAAATAAATAAAAAATAAAAAAATCATGTATAATTGCAAATTTTAATTAGGTAAATAAAAATAAGAAACTTGTTTGAAATTAATTCAGGCATTATACTTCTATTTTTAAAAAAAAATCGTGGATTTCTAAGATTCCTCCAATTAAAGATATTTTTATCACACCTAATTCTAATGGCAATTAGGTTACAAGAAAATTTTGTTACAGGATATTTCCATACAGGCACGAACATTGCACACTAAACTTCAGACTGGATGCCTCTTAAAATGCATTCTATGCCACACCTGGCCATAAAGTGGCTTTTTCCGCACGCTACGCGTTCGGGAAAAGTCGCTTTCTGGCCAAGTGTAGACATAAAATGATGTACACAACACGGGAGGGTAATAAAGAAAGCCCTCGATCGCATATTTACGTCCCTCGCCTGCGGCTCGGGCCGCAAACATCTACGATCTCGGCCTTTCTTTATATTACCACCCTAGTTGTGTAATATACTATTAATATCGCCTGTTGACTGATACCGTTTTGATGGCAGCGTAAGAATCTAGCTACGAAATTATGTAGTTGATTTTTATTGTAAAAATTATATCTTTTCTACGACTAATAAGGAAAGAAAACTGTTGGAACTTTTTTACTGGCTCGTAAAGAACGTATTCGCTAGAGGTATTGTTGCGATTTATATTTGCTACGAGTATTTGATGTTTGTCGTAATCCTACCTTCTGAAAATAGATTCACTTGGAAACCTATGACAGTACGAGTTTTCTTCAAACATGGCCAGAAATGCTAAAATTTTCAATAAAGAAGAAATGGAAAAAACTTCGCCACGAATATTTTCAAAATCGCTTTCCGGATCTTAGAAATGAGGAATTATTATATGACGTAGGTATATTTTCCAAAAAAAGCTGAAGCTGTATTGGATCTGAAGTCCAAACTTGTTACGTTTCAAAAATATGTTGCCATTTTTTGTACAGCTGTATTAAAAATGGTACTGTGGCATATTTTATTTTTTTTTCCTTAAGTACCTAGGTACTTTTGGTTAAGTACAAGTGTATGTAGGATTTGAGACTTTTTTGTCGAGCTCTGGTCATTATACGGAGGCTCATATCTAGATTTTCTTTTGATTTCACTTTACGATAGAGGTATATAAAACGGAGCCTGCATAAAGCTCTCCGCGACATAGTGTTGGCCGGGACATCAGCAATAACATATTGATGAATCGGGGAGTGCAAAAATATGTGACCCCACTCTAGGTCTAATGCAATATGGTCGTGTCAGTTGTTTATGCGTGCTCCGCTTCATTATATATTTTTGCCAGTGATTGTCCCGCGTCCTTAACTTGCGAGAATAAGAAAGTCAAAATAGAACCTAACCCTAACCTATTCTGGAAACGATCGGTAGGTAATAAAAATAGGACAAATATAAAATGACTTATTGAGAACGGTTAAATGGTAACGTTCAACTCCGTTTTTTAAACAAACTGACCACGAGTTGTATAAACGTTGTGTAACGGTGTGTAGTGGATTATGCATCAACCTTTATGCGAAATGCAACATTACACAAAGCTTTGTTGTACAAATTGTGCTTATTATGACCGTACAATGCGGACTTGGTTACCGCGGCACATAATGTTGCCCTGCATAGTGCGATGAATACGGCGGCCACAAAAGGAACGAAACAATGCAGATTTACTCAAGACGAATAGGTGAGAATAGCTAGTATACTGAGCTGATTATTAACAAAAGCATTTTGTTAGCTGAGTTAACACTTATGGTCTACACGACGACACTAACTTTGACAATTAGTTTGGAATATTGGAACAGATTACGCATATAATTTCGCTATAGTTCAATCTAACTGGTGCTACTTAACTGTAGGAAATTAGACTGTGAATGGGCGAGGTCACCATACGATACCCAAGTGGCATACAAGTTTTAGAGCTTATTCAACCCTTATAGCACTTTAGCTCGAGGAATAATAGCTGTATAAGCACTTATACAGCTTGTGTGCTAGTGAGCGTAGACTGAACTGAAGGAACAAGCATAAAATTTTGCTCAAGAGAAAGAGAGAGTAAACCTTAATTTCCCATTTTTTCTCACTTATATTGTTATTCGTGTCTTGTTATGTCAAAAAAATATTCGTATTTTACTGTTTTGTAAGTGTTCCTCAAACTAAAATAGGATATTTCATAAATAGGAGGATGAAACTTTGTACAGAAATCCCATCAAGTATAAGAGTGGTATAAACATGCATAGCCCGTACCGGATTTCCGCCTAGGCCTTTAATTTTCTGTAGGCTTATGGTGCTTTATCATTTATTTATGGCGCGACAAAGCGCAGCATCATACGCCTACTGACCTAGGGGCCCGACTACTCTAGAGAGACTCCAGTGGTTGACCTTTCATATAAGCCCAAAAGTATGGTTTGCCTTCTCAATACCGAGTGCTTAGGGGCCCTGGATCTATAAATACGGAATAGCAGTCACCGAATTTGCTCCAAAATGTAATAAGGTAGGTACTTGTATATTTTTATGGTCAACAATAACTGAAATGCATCTAATTGCAACGAGAACTTGACCCCGCCAACGAAAAGTTAATTTTAACTGACACTTACGAGCCGTGTCAGCTAGATAATCTGACAGGGAACTGACAGACGAAACAAGTTTAAGCCGCGGTGTGTGGTTGACCCGGGTAAGGGAAATTCATCAAAGGATTTTGCTGATTTTGTGCAAGTTGAGACAGATTAAAGGGGACTTATTCGATTGCCCTGTCCTTATCAGATTTAGACTCAAATCGTAAATATGGGCAACGTCAAAAAAAAACCTGTTTTAGTAGGTATGTTTTGCCAATGTAGGTAACATCTTAATTCAAGCTCAATGAAAAAAAAGTTAAAACCTATAAGTTTAAATAATATGCACACGTAAATTATCCTCCTTAATAAAAAAGACGCGGTAGGCCTCTTAACAAGAGAAATGGTTTGGACTAGTGATGTGCCGTTACCGGGAATATTCCCGAAGTAAGAATATTCCCAGTAACATAACCGGTAAGTTACCCAAGAATCAGAAATATAGGGAAATATTCAAATTTTGTAAATGTAATCATATATTGTAAAGTCAAGTAATAAAACTAATAAATCACGTATACCTATACCTATACCTATACCACGTAGCAGATTTACTGGAGTGCGTGAATTTGGAGTTTTCAAAAAATATTTTAAAGGCCGAATCAAAGGTCAGAGAATATTTAAGTGTAGTGTCAGTTTTAAGTGCTGCTTACAATTACTTACGATTATAATGACGTTGTCAAGAAGGTCACAGAGTTCGTTTACCTTTTTAATTTACTCATGACATTTTGATATGATCTTCTTGCCATCTATGAAAAATGTACAATGTAGCCTTTGTAATCCCGTAGTTACATAAAAAAAGCTTTTATTGGCATGGATGATAATAGTATTTTATGCAACAGTTGTATAAGAAGGTTCAAAAAATGCGAATTGCGTGAGTTGCGATACGAGCCGCGAATGCGGCGAGTATCGCAAATAGAGACGCAATGAGCGTTTTTTGACTTAATTATACAACGTTGCATACAATACTTTTTCTACGACTAGGTTAAAATATAAAATACATGGACGTCACGCGTGTCTCGTCCGGTCTCTCCGAGTGTGTACAGCCGGCATGACAGTTGTGTCTATGGTAAACTTTTTTTTGATATGGCTGGTGACACGATGTGACGATAATTAAAATACTTTTTTAGGGTTCCGTAGCCAAAATGGCTAAAAAGGAAGGAAGAAAGGTCCGTCCGTCCGTCCGTCCGTATGTCACAGGCATTTTACTCAAAAACTACAAGACCTATACTGATGAAATTTGGAATATAGATGTCTTGTAGATGCCGCAACTAAGTTTGGTAGTTAAATAATAAAAATAAAAAAATCTAAGGGGGGCACTCCATACATGTAACAGAAGCTAAAAAAAATTTTTTTCAGAAAATGTCAACGTGTGGTACATAGTTCGACAGCTCTTTTGAAAACATTTTAAGGTTCTTAAGTAATGTTTTTGATTAAGTGAATACCTTTGGAAATAATCGCTCCGAAACTTGTGAAAATTGTGTCCCCCCCCCTCTATCTTCTAAACCGTGTGTCCGAAAAATATAAAAAAAAATACAAAGATAACGCTCAATTAATACTTTCAAAAAAAATTATTTTCAACAAGATCGGATTAACCGTTTTTGAGTTATTGCCGATAAACTGCGCTTCTCAACAAAAGGACGTAATTGCTACGAAGATACGCTCTTTTGTTGTTGTACTTTTTTTACATCGTATTTTTTACCTTATAGTTACGGCTATGGAACCCTACTCTGAGCATGGTCCAACATGCTCTTGGCCAGTTATTTTATGTTGGCATCAATTAATTTAATTCGGAAAGTTTTGTTTTTCTTATGAATCGTAGGAATTTAATTGTTTGTTAAGTTGGTAGTTGTGAATTTTTATCGTGAAGTTAGAATTGAGCGCTTAATCCTTGACCTAAGTTTAACCTAGATTTAGAAGTCTGTGGATGCTAGCAATAACGTAAAGTGACTATAACGACACTAGTGCTGTTATGGGGAATAGAGTATAGACTTCTCTGAACTCATATTATGTATGTTCTTATATTAGTGTTCGTGACCAAGTAAAAGACAGATAACAGTACAGGAGTAGAAAAAATGTGATAAAACTTGATTACAAAAAACTCAACATATCTGTTATGAATGTCATTAAGAAAGATACTGCAAAGCTTTTGAAATATATCAATACTCAATACTTCCTGTAAGGTAGATATCCGAGTGGTTGACACTGTCTCAATAGTTGCAATCTTGAATGTTCAGTAATTATCCATAGAGGTGACTGCAAGCTGTCAACTATATTGTGTATGTGTCTAATACTAGAACGTTTACCGTAATGCATACATTTCAAGATCTATTTCCAGCGAAATAAATCTAAATAACGTAGCCAAATAAAATCTCTAAACACAGTTTTATGTATTTCCTGCAATGGTTAGTATTAAACTGTAATATGAATTACCACGCTCGTTCTAATCAAAAGTTACTTATTTACACGCACCAGTATAAACCAGTGACGATTAGTGTACAGTAGCGTGAAGTACTAAATACTATACCGCAATCAGATAGACGTCATGCCACAGTTACATCATTACCGATACTAATAGCAGGTCACTGCACAAATGCATATGATCTTGATACGGCATCCGACACATACGACCCGGATACCGACTGCTTACCTCCCCGACCATATATCTTTCTCCTATACCATATTGAATTGTGAACTCTATTTTCTATGCGACACGGTTGCTTTTATAACCCTGCCATTGAATACAATACGTCATTCAGGAACAAGCAACGGATATCTGCCTAATCACAGCCTAATAATATATGGAAATTACGTGTTAATATTAATTATGCGAAATTTGAACACCTGCGTAGAAATGTAAGCACGAGTAGATGATTAGACTCAATTTGAACTTTAATGTTCCATTTGCATTATTTTGAGGCTGGTTAAATTCTCTATTCAGATTTGGCCCTGGGTCAGCTAAACTCATTTTGATACCTAATAAGTGTCATGGTCGCGTATATATTTCTGTTTTTTTGAGGTTGTAATTAATACGAGCATCCCTCATCATAACCATTGATAAAGTCTACGATGGAACGATCACACCCAACTTAATGGATCTTGAAATATCCGGATTGTAACCTTAGATTGTACCTCGTCTTAGCAGTAACAGACACGATGAAGAATGCATATCACTTTTTTGTTATATGTGTTTTGTTATAATCACTTAAACGTGCGTAAGAAACGATTTCATTTAATTTTTGTTAGTAAAGATCAAAATCCTCTTCGGGCCGTTGAACCAAAACAGTAAGTATCACAATAGGTACCTTCCTATTTATGCAAAATTAAAGCAAATACTCGTAGAATTATAAAACATTTACAAAAAACCTTTCTTTGGTTTATGTCGCGCAAGTTCACTCTAATTATGACATATCTCGCCTTTATTCTGCGGGCTTTTGTTTCTCAGTCTAAACAAAATTATAAATTTATAATTTATTGTACTTCTTAATGTAAGTGAAAACAGTTTACAACTTTCATGAATTAATATTTCCAGTCTTTGTTAGTTATCTTGTTATTAAAATCCTATATAATATTCCTTATTGTTTTTATATATTCTTATCATATAACCTACACTCTCGTAAATTCAAATAGCTACCTAGAGTAGTTCAGAGGCTAACTGCTCGTTAATAACCCATATCGAAATTTAACGATTCATCCCGTAATGAACCATTCCCGTTAATGTCGCCCGGAATGGATACTCCACTCACTTACGTGTTTTAAAAATTCCCCGGGCCTTAATGCCTGTAATCAGCTTTAACGATCGCAATCGAAGCTATCACGATACGTTAATCTTTCTTTTGTCTTTACCTTCTGGAGTTTATCGCGACTTTGATAAAATATCTTGCATTTGATGTACTTGAACCTGCTTTAAAGATGTGACTCAAATAAACTTGGAACCGGTGAGTCAACTTACGAAGTTATAAGACACTCAAAATCGTATACATATAAATGGGAAATAAAGCAAAAGCTCCCAATTATTCATTTCTGTTAATTCCACCTAATCAATTGTAAAAAAAATGCATATTTAGACTAGTGTCATTTTAAATGCGTTTCTTAGATTTTAAACGAAGGTTTAGATTTTTCAAGGAAGAAAAGCACTGAGAGATTTCATTTGGCTCAGAAATAACGAAGGCAGATAATACGATTAAATCTTTGGAGCTGCAACTGAGACGTGACTTAAACTGAATCCGGCTAAACTTGTGCAATACTTACTGTAAAGATTAAATTTGAAGAGGCAGTTAAAATACATACTAATAAAGGCTTACCCGAACCGAAAAAAATTGCAGGTAAAGATAAAAAAAGTCTAGCAGCGTTTAAAATATGCCGTATTCCAAACAAACATATAGACAAGATCCATATCGTGCCACTTTAAAAAAAGAACCCAGATATCCGAGATTAGAGTTAACTGCTCTTAGACTTTCATATTCTCTTCCACAGTTTTCTATTTCACTGAAGGAACTAATGAAGACCTTCCATGACTTCAAGTTTCGTTACTGTAACCGAGTGGATTTACCTACTTTCTGTTTAGTTATTAAAACAAATACATGGCAAATAATAGAACAATCATTTGTAATGAAAATTCCACGAGCTTCATGTACATGGTTGAGCAATTTAAATGCAGCGCAATAGGTAAGTGCATCGAATTAAGGTTAATTAAAGCAATGGCCATTTATGTTTGTTGTGATTTGATCGTTCACTGTATCATTCGTATAGTTTTATATTCGTCGGTCGAATAGATTTGTTCGATCAACGAATCTGGGTAGCATTGTTGAAGTTTAACAACTTACTTTGCAACTGCAATTTGGGGGGCTATGAGAAAGGGTAGTAAAATTCACTAAGTACTTACTCAATAAATTAAGTAAATTAATAATACATATTATATAATATGATATACATTAGAATATCTTCTGAAAATACTTTTGAATAAAAACGCCGTACGTGTTCGAAACTTATCAAGAATTATCGACTAATCAAATTATGAGTGATACCTCAGTTCAAAAGTTTATTTTCAATACAGCTTCTTACGTTTGAACGTTTAGATCACAATCTATTTAGTATCTAGTGATTTCTCAATATGGCCTAGGACGATATTTAGTAAAACATAAATAAAATAATAAGCGTTCGAACGTGTTTGTGCTAATAATCCAGTTGAAAGTGTAGCAGCGCATATTAAAATTTAATTTTCTTTTTGCCTGAGCGGTAATTTTCGCACACAAAGCTCAATCTAATAATCAAAGAAATTTTTCTTGGGTTCTTAGTACTTAGTATTTATATACTAATTTCATCAAAACCGCTTTTATTTCCGTAACATAATAGTATTAAATGGACAATGTTGCTTTTGTTGAGCAAAATAGCCAGCGGGCTATTGGAATTCGATGCAGACATAACCCAGCCGATGCTTTACTGCTTCACTCCAACGAGCTATCGCGTTTTACAACCTCTACTATCGATGTACTATTAAGTATTTACGCGACCGATCATAAACTACAAATTCAGTAGTAGGCGACACGTCTTAATATCAAAGTCAAATCATTTATGGATTTCTACACCAACGGAGATATTAAATAAGATGAACCAACCAAAGATAAAAGCCCTAGTAAATACTCCTAAAGAACGGCTCTTACCCGCTGACGACATTTGGCAACGACAATGCCAACTGTCATTAGTACCTAAGTATCGTCCGTGGCGCGTGGATAATAAGAGCTCTCAGAGAAAAGGGCGAGGTTTTGAAAAGAGTGCCAGCAACCACCACGACCACTCTGTAAAGAATGAAATTGTCGAAGAACAATAAACAATAAAGTTAGCATTCCCTCAAAATACAACAACCGGCAACAAAAACGGAATCTGTCTGACAATGGAGAAAATAAAAATTGCATTAACTGCTCAAATAAAGCGGCAGAAACGCTAGAGGCCGAAACATTTGGGCGCCATCTTATACATATGTCATGGCCCTACAATTTCGCGCGCTTTCTCGTTTAACTGGGTGTTTTGGCAGTCAGTCAGCGTCGTTATAATTTAAACGAGTTCCGCCAAATTGCTTTTTGTTTGTTTCTTTGATACAAAGATACTATACCTATGCGCAATTGGTTAAATCATGACATAAGCACACTGATTTCCTATCAGTCCTATCACTAACCGAAATCTATTTTGCAAATTGTAGGGATCCTAAACAGTTTAAAAAAATACATCTTACCAAATTAAATGGCTATTGGCATTTGGCAATGAATCCGTAATTTGTTTTTACCTTTATGGAGTAAACTTTGAGTTACCTAATAAATAAATAAAACCATACAGTTTGTGAAAGTAGTTGTGACTAAACAATAGTGACCCAAGAAAATTACCTATCTTTCTTTAAAAAGCTTGTGCGAATGGCGTTTGCGTGGAACAAGTAATTCTTTTTATATCTGTATTTCTAACAGATGATTCTGCACTTTGAGAAGTTTCTGTTTGTTTATTTATGATATCTTCATGACTTGTACATTCTTCGTAACATTCTCGGATTCTTCATAAAAATGTACTAAATAAGTATCCATATTGTCTACACGAAGTGTACTCCGTTGGACCATATAATAAAGAAGGCAGAATCGTGTCAAAAATAGGTTGTATATTTTGGCAAAGGGCCATGAAACAAGTGTTGTAATTCACATTACAAATGTAATTATCAAAATGTTAATAGCCTCAGGTAGTTAGCAACTCGTAAACCTGTCCAGAGTTTATAGAGGTAGCAGCAGTACCTACGGAATAGTAAATTTGAACATCACTTTGAAAGTTATAAGTTATTCAATGGCAAGTTAGAATTAATAAACTAAATATTTGAATTTGATCCAGCAAATTGAACTTGACACTACCAATATCATCGCCTAAGTAAGATAGCTCTCTGGACCGCCTCTGGACTTAAACCATAAGGTAGCA
This sequence comes from Eudemis profundana, assembly GCA_947034925.1. Lineage (NCBI taxonomy): Eukaryota > Metazoa > Arthropoda > Insecta > Lepidoptera > Tortricidae > Eudemis > Eudemis profundana. Next base: position 12,137,620 of record OX344811.1, read on the forward strand.
TGGCCATTTTTTAAATCCGTTCTTATCAGTTAATTTTAAGGTTTTCATTGCTTAAGCTTCCATCAATTGGAGTCAACCAAAATGAGACTGTAAAAAAATAGTGTAATCCGACGAATGAGGTGAAGTGTATCAAAAAGTAATGTTTAGGTAATTGCAACTAACCACGGAATAATAGAAATAAACAACGTAGTTACATTTTCTGCCTACGTTAACCATTCCTACAAACAAACGAGTCCCACTAGGCGCATCCGTTGAATTTCACGCCACATAAATAGCTTTCATTTGAAATAGTCAAACGCAAAAACCTCGCGGTTAGGGAAATAACTTTTGGAATTAATACTATCTTATAAAGTGTTTTTTTCTTTGTATATTTCCACGCCACCGTAACCAGTGTTGGGCACTCATGACTAATATCGTCAATCAGAATAAAAAATCGTGAGAATAAATCATTTCAGTTTCAATCAGAATAAATTCGAAATGATTAAATCACTTCAATTTCAATCAGATTAAATTTGAAATGATTAAATCACTTAAGATTTATTCTCACTCAAAAATTTGAGTAAAACTAATTTAATCACCAATCAAATAAATTCAATCATGATTTTTTTAGTTAAAATGAATTCCTCTGATTGATTTATTTATCGAAATTGAAATTGTTATCCCGTCTATAGGCTTAGTAAGTAATGTAGTAGCAATATCTTGTATTTCGTGTTCCACTATTCACTCACTCCTGCACACAGGCATCACATCAGCAAGCTGAACTGAACTGATGATGGAACATGGAAGTGGGCTCGTTTTAATGAGTTCTATGCAATTTTAACCGACTTTCAAATGAAGGACGGTTCTCTATTCGTCTATATGTTTTTATTTTTATTTTATTTTTTATATTTGTTACGCGATTACTCGAAGACGGCTAGACCGATGTGGAAAATTCTTTTTTTGTTTGAAAGGGTATACTTCCGAGGTGGTCCCATTGCAACCAAATCAGGATCTGATGATGAGATCTTGGAGAAACCGAGGGAACTCTTAAAATATTAGAGGCACACATATAGCGATCTTGGTATTTTTCTTAGTTTCTCGTGCATTTCTTATTAGAAATAAGTTTCCAGTCTTAACCGACTTCAAAACAAAGAGCAATTTTTATGTAGGTTTGTTCCCCGATTAATTTAAAACAGCTATCCCGATTTGGAAAAATGTTACCTCCTTCATAATTGTAAGAAAAACTACTTTATTTCTTCTCTAAAAACTAAGTTGTACACAGAGATGGGCAAAATGTAATCGACTAACGATTGAGATTAACAGAATTAATTGCGACGGACGATGGAAAACGACGACTGATCAATCTTAGTTGTATAGAGTGCAACTAGTTTAGTTGCAACTAAATTAGCTGCCGATTGATTTCGGTCAACTAAACTTTTTAATCGACTTATTAGTTAGACTATTTTTCCGCAAATAATGTTAGAAGCAAATTGAACGGAAAACAACATGCAGATGTTTCATTCAATAGAAGTAGAACGTGTCATTTTTATTAGATTCGTCGGCACTTCTGCCGCCATAACGCAAAAGGGCACATCTAACATTTTTTTCGACACTGAGTTCTATATATATTCGGAATCAGTAAATTTCACTGATTCCGAATATGTATACAACTCAGTGTCAAAAAAAATGTTAGTTGTGCCCTTTTGCGTTATGGCGGCAGACTTGCACCAAAATGCAACAAACAACTTCCAGGTAAGTAGGATTATCCCATTGTTTTGTCGCCGCGTGACACTAAAAAGAGATTTACTAATGACAGAGACAACAAAATATTGATAATATCTATATCTAAGATTTACTCAGTATCGTATAGAACTAGTACTGAAAGTATCAAAATAATTATGAATAGAGCACCTAACTACCTACCTATTTACCTACTATTGTTTGCGACTTGTAAAGATTGTGCATTGCAGTTTTTCGTTATTTATCGTAATATTAAGGCCCATTATATTGCATTTTCATTCAAGCGTTTCAAATTAAACTTGTATACATAATTTTAGCTCAATCGGTTGAAGATATCTGCTTCAATATAAGTTGCAAGATTCCACCCAAACCAACATAGTTACAACGTACGCATACGAGTACCTACCTACAATGTACATACTTACTCGTCGTAGTTACATATTGCAAGTTATCTATATTGCAAGTTAAATAAAAAATGCAAAAACGAGCGACTACATAGTTTTATTTAATATAGATTTAACCGTGAAATTTAGTCGATTGAAACTAAAACGAATTTAATTGTTAGTCGACCATTCTCACAACTAATTTAATCGCAACTAAATTAATCGCCATTAAAAAATGACGATTGATATTTTGAATCGATCTCTGGTTGTACAATCAATATTTTTTAGTGTTGTACTAAATAATAAAGACATTTTAAATTATACACGTCACGCTTGTTAAAATCACGAAAAGTTAAGGCCTGTTTATAACAAATCAAATGAGCCCAAACTCGCGGGGTTTACTAAAACCCTTCAAAGAGTACCATTACCCAGCACCTGGCTCCATCGTCAGACCACCACCATAGAGTGTAATGCATACGAGTATAACTCTTTACAACAAATAAAATGAGCCCAAACTTGACAGATTTACTAAAATTACCACTGCCCACGTCCTGGATCCATCACTAGACCATCACCACAGGATTTAATGCATAGGACTCTTTACAACAAATCAAATAAGCCCAAACTCGAGGGGTTTACTAAGACTCTACGAAGGGTTCCACTACCCACCTCCTGGCTGGCTGACCATCGCCGTATAGTGTAATGTATACTATACTATGTATAGAACCCTTTACCACAAGCGAAATGAATCCATACTTGAATTGAAGGTCTTACCAATAGCCATTAAAGAGTTCCACTACCTACCTCCTGGTTCCATTCATCATCAGATAATCTCGAAGCTACCTAATTACTATGCCATAGGTTGTGTGTCATATTTATTCATGGTTAAAAAAAACTGAACATTAAAAGTATGAGAAATAGTTCAAATTACAAGTGCACTAAATGTATAAGAAGAATAAAATCAATCTTATTCTAAATATTAATAAGTCAACTAAAACGTTAGTTTAACTAATAGTCTGTCGGAATAAATTAATCAAAATTTGATTTGCCATTTAGAATAAAAATGAAATGATTTAATCATTTTAAATCAAATCAGAATAAAAATGAAATGATTTAATCATTTTAAATCAAATCAGAATAACTTGCGCATGATTTTCAATCTTACTCAAATATTTTGATTGAGAATAAAATTTGGAATTTTATTCTTATTCTTAGTCAACTACATTTTTGCCCAACTCTGACCGTAACGAGTCGAAAAGCAAATGATTGAATATCGACGAAATTGACATTTCATCCTCTGCTTGGAATAAGTAACAACTCCTGCCACGCGGGAAAAGCTTAGTTGTGAGAAAAAACAAGTGCTTATAAAATAAAATGAGAACAGGGATTACTTGTATACGATTATAGAAATCTTGTAGGTACTACTTTATACGATTATACAATTCGTTGAAGATACAAAGTTAAGGTTATACTTTTAAAGATTTATTTTCGCTCGTAAAATGCACGAGAAAATCTGAAAGCCGAAAAGGTTACAAAGTCGTTACATTAGCCGACTGTGACATATTGTTCAGATTTTCCGACTTATTGTAGGAAATCAGAGCCACACTTCCTTTCGTTGCGGCGAAATGGTGAAGTGAAGCGATAGCGTTATAATTTAGATTTAATTTAATTAGGCTCTAGTATCTACCTCTCATCTCTTTTAAACTAAGATTAATTAATTGTGTTTTTTTTTTTACTTGCCAATAGTTCTGACGCTTAGAGACCATATAGGTACCTACCTACATCACTAAATTTTTTTTTTTTAATTTTAGTCTTTAAGCGATTCCTGTGATATGAAATGAATCGCAGTTATTTTATTGTAAATCGTGTAAATGTAAATGCGCTCATTTTGAAAAAAGACTAACTGAAGATTTTTCGGCGTTTCTTCACTTCTAATGTCACTTTACAAAGCGCTAGTAGATTCAGTAGCTTCAGACTTGTGAAAGTGCCCCTGTGGCCTATTTGCAGAATACATGATTTTGATGTTGCCTAGATACTGAAATCGCAACAAAAAATTGAGCTGTGCCTATATTAGAGCACTCACGTTTTTAATTCTATAACCCTTTCATTGCGGAATGACGCCAGTCGCCACACACCAACCTTCATGACACGCCTGTCGTGCCATCCGCAACGAATCGGTTAAACAGTTTTGGATATACACATAAACAATGCGATTTACATACTCGCATTGCGGTAGCACATTGCTAACCTATTATTATATTTATTATCTACGTTGCCCTATACCTCACCTCTTCATACATTTTCCTCTTTTTGGAATGCAATAAATGTTTGATGTATTTTATGCATACCTAATAGTAGGTACAAGTAGGTACTTAACAGCAATATGCAAGTTGCAGTAATGCACTCTGACTCAGATCACAAATCGTGTAATCAAATTAAATGACCGATGAGATCATTTTTGTGTCCATTGTGTCTTTGTGGAGCTGGGAATTGTACCGACATGCGATGCCGTCGTCTCATCCCACAACAATAATGTTTACCTCTGCTATCCCGTCTGAGGTATTGTGTTACAAATCTCGACCAGACATTAGACTATAATGGTAGTCTAGCCATTCTGAACGAATTTTATACGTTTGGTAATAACTCTTTACACAATTTCACATTCGTTCGAGCTCTGCCAATATACGTAAAGCAATAAATATATAGGTAGTGCTCGAAAGTATCTCAAAACTTAGTTTAAATTTACATGTAAACTATGTCACCTTGAAACTTAGCCGTCACCGCGAAAGTTTATTGACAAACTTGGGAACATCTTATGAGAAATATCTCAAATTCCACATTACTTACTTTGTTGGATTGGCATCACGCAAAATGCATTTAACTTTACAGGAGGACTGGTTAACAACAAAATGACACATGTTCACTATTAGGGCTCGTTACCAACAGAAACTTCAGCCCTTACTGTAAGCACATGTCTTCTGTCTGGCTTTACAGAACTGTATATTTAGAATAGGAAAGCACGGACAATTTCAAGAATGTAATTATCGTCGACCGTAGTTCCAATTGGGGTAAGAGACAGGCAAAACATTGCCCCTTACGCCAATTGAAGCTACAGCTGAAGTTATATTCCGTAATTATAGACCGATTTTAATCAGCCGTCTCCGAAGATTATTGTGCATAACCTAACCTAAACTAATCTTATAAATATATTGCGTGGTGGACTGGTGGTACAAATCATATAATCCGCGTACCTCGCTGTCATTCATCGTAATTTTTGTCTTCTTCAAAAGTAACACTATAATAGTCTTTGAACCGCAGTTTTTCATAGTTTATTCTTATTGTCCTCAGATTCTACTGGGACCTGTGTATGCTATTGCTCCTGGTGGCCAACTTGATCATCCTGCCGGTCGCTATCTCCTTCTTCAACGACGACCTCAGCACACGCTGGATAGCCTTCAACTGTCTCTCCGACACAATTTTCCTTATAGATATCGTTGTTAATTTTAGGACAGGTAAGCTTTATCGTTTTCCTATTTTATGCGTTTATGTAACATTGCTTCTTTATATAAATGGGCCAAATCTCGAAGTTGTCTTTGTCTACTGGGTAATTCCATGGCAGAATGTATTATAACGTAAGTTACCAATATTTCGCTCGTTTTTTCATTGATGGTGCAAATTTAATTGTCAATATATCTAGGGATCAAAGTTATTCTTACCTAGAGCAACACTTACATGATGCAACATAAGTAAATAAATAGACATACGATGAAATTGTAACTTTTGTTAAATTTGGAATTAATTTGGAAAAAAATGGAATTACCCTACTTTCTTTAAGTGTTTTGAGTTTGAAATCATTTAAAATTTAGTATGCGTATGAATGCAACTACCTAAAATGTAATTTTCTTCAACAAATGCCATTACGTCGCTGGGCCTGCAGGAGTCGCTATGTGAGTTTTGTTGATTTATGGTTTTGAACCTCATATACGTAAGCTCCAGCGTAAAAAAATAAACAAACAAACAAACACGTAACACATAGCGATTTTTGCAGGCCCAGCGACGATTAACTATGTACATCATGCAATTAATTTTTTTGTTAACTTTGTTAAAATATCAACTAAGAATGATCTACCAATGCAATTTTTCGGTTTCTTTTCAGGAATAATGCAGCAAGATAATGCAGAACAAGTGATATTAGATCCCAAGTTAATAGCGAAGCACTATTTGAGGACATGGTTCTTCCTTGACCTCATCTCTAGTATACCACTAGATTATATATTCTTGATCTTCAATCAGGTAAACGTACGTTGCAATTTGGCCGTGTTGTTCTTATTACTGTAGTTTTAAACTGTCTTTTATGTTGTTTTGATATTCTGTTTCAGCATTTGTTCCATTAGTGTTTTTGTTTTTGTTATTTCGATATTCGTTTCTCATTGTGATTTTGCCCACCTGCCACGAGAGCGTCCGAGGTGACACCGTGTTTCGATTTAATATCTCGTTTTAAGGTTTAAGAGAACAATTCAAAAGGTTTGATTGAATCATACTAGATTCATAATCGATTCCATGTTTCTTCATATTATCGATTTTCGTCCTCACCTTTATATTGTCTGCACGCATCATTGGTAACCCATATGATTTCCTGTCTGAAGCTTACCTTCTCTTCGTCCTATTAGGTGGTCTGGTTTATCACGACATTCCTTGGAACGTATGGGATACTCAATCCTTTTCTATTGGTTATGGAATCCGTCTTTATAAATGAGCAATTTCGACAGTGCACTGGCTGGTTCTATATTACATTTTCTAACTATGCACTTTTAAAAAATCTACTGTACCTATATTATGATTTTACGTTCAGCAATACTTCCGCCTACTTCAAATAAATTGATGGTATCATGCACGCCATTTTCTCTTTTCCTCTAACTATTAGGTATAACATTTCCTTTTTTTGTACCTACCTTTGCCTTTTGATTCATACACAGCATGTTTTATGTGTTTTTGTACTAGAGTTCCTATTTATCAACTTACTGTTAAATTGTAGCTTTTCGTTTAGTTCGAGTAAGGAAATATGAATATGGCTGATTTATTTTTATTTGAAAACAACACGACCGAATTGTAAAAATTATATACCTATCTTAATAAAGTCTATGTTTCCTGAACAAAGTACATATGTACTAAACTGTGAAGCTCATTAGGAAATGAGTTTCAGAATTATTTGATGTTGGAAGTCTGTCATTTTGAATTGTTATCTCTCCCTTTTCACTGCTGTTCGCTCACACAAGGTTCCATATAAACACTTTTTTTAAAGTGTGTCAAATCGGCTGTTTTATATAACAGTATAAATAAGTATAAATTGTTTGAATTGGAACCTATCGCACAACTAAATAGTTCTTCTAACCTACTAGTAGTGTGAATGATCAGAATGACGCCCTCCACTAAATACCTAGTCAAAGACCCCTTGCAACTCTGAATGTAAATTAACAAACCATAAATATAACATGACATGTTTGTTGTTATGCTTCAGCACTTTTGTTTGGCTGATACTTACTCTTTCGATATCAGCAAGTCTGCATGTCTTGTACACTTCAAACTGTATAAAGAACATTGCCACCTAGCAGTCCCCGGGTGCTCCTAAGATAGGTTATCTTTCGAGCACCCTGTAACGTCCACGGGTATTTTAATTTTTTTGATTGTGTTGACAGGACTTTAGTGAAAGCTTTCAAATTCTTCACGCGGGTCGTGCTCTAAGGATACTCCGGTTAGCCAAGCTGCTGTCGCTGGTGCGGCTACTGCGGTTGTCCAGGCTGGTCCGCTATGTCTCGCAATGGGAGGAAGTATATGTAAGCCATCATCTCTTCTGACCCAAACTACAGGTCGCCCACTATTCTACCTACTAACACAGCTCTAACACATTACGCTCACATCTACTAACACGACATAACTAAACAGCCTAATGCAAGCTACCTAATTCAGGATTAAAATTTTTTAATGTAAACATGTATAATATTTAACTAACGATTTGGTTTAAATGCACAATGGGCTAGACGACAAAAAAAAACTGTTTAGTTCGTCAGTTAGATTATTAAAAAATATTGTACACGTATTTTTTCTTTTGTTTGCCAAACAAAAAATGACGAAGATAGAGTCCTTAGAAGTTTAAAGTGACGTCACTTCTAGGTACAATTTTCACCTAGGAGTGACGTCACAAGCCCCCACTCCAGAAGTTTGATGATCTATAACTTTGTCGATATTTAATATTTTGATAAACCAAAAAATACCTGTCCCATATTTTTCCGTAATCTAAATGACGGACTAAATAGAATTATATATTTTTAACCCAGTCGTCATCCCCATTATAACCTAACGTGTTAATGAGTAATATTTTAAAATTTTCTAGCCAGTAGTGGTCCCAAGTATATGGAGTGTTGTAATCCTGTATTATACCATCGATCCCACCCCCCACTGTATGTACGCCCCACGTCCCGCTCTGCACTTCTCTTCTGCTTCTCTGCAAGCTTCTTTCTGCCTGAGCACGCTCTCACTCGTGACGTCTCTCTTTTCTGCGCCCGCGCCCGAGCCCCGCCCCGCCGCGCGATTGCGCCCCGCCCCCTGTCGAGACCCCATCGCTCGCCAACATGACAATATGATTTGCGAAAGTTTTCGTATATTTTGTTGCCGCTTATCCGGAGCCTTTAGAAGATGCGCTGACGCCGAATACTCGACCAATAGACGTAGCTCCCCACATAGCTAGCGAAAGCTATAGCTTCTTTTAAAACCCACCAAAACGATATCACCTTTACATACAATTGGACATTTCATATCAACTCTCATCTGACTAAATGAAACAAAACAAAAATTTCAAAATATACCTATTAGAGAATGTTGCTTGCATAGTGTCAAACCAAGAGGCCAAGTAGAAATTTTATACATATATAAATTAATACTTCTCGAATATATTGGGCTGCACCTACAACTACGATAGACCCCCTCAGTAAAGGCTAGCGACAATTAGAGCAGTGATATGTTACGACGTCACAAGCTCGCGGACACGGTTACGGTTACGAAGCGGAGATTCAGAGAGAAGTGGAGTAGGCGCGGGGAGGGTGGTGGCTGACTGGCGACCTCGCAGTGACGCTGTTGTGTGCAGATGAGCCCCGCTCCGCAGCCGCGCAGCGTGCCGGACGACGCCGAGAGCGCCGGCTCGCGCGACCTCGTCACGCAGGTGCTGCTGTGCCGTCCGCATGCCCGTTGCCCGTGACCCTCCCCTAGCTAGCATAGGGGCTTAGCCCGCGTCCTGTTCGTCTCGATGTTAGTGCATCCTGTGTGTGCCCCGCGCCCGCTACCCGCACGCGACTAATACCCGACCCGCTCCGCCCGCAACCCCGCGTCAACCCTGCCGAACCTATCCGCGCTCACGCCGGGCGCGCCTGGCTCTCTTCCTACTATCTCGTGTTTCTCGCTTGTTTTCTAGATCTTGCAGAATCTTCAAAAAAAGCGCACGGAACGAAGGGGACGTCTCAGCTCCGACGTTGCCAAAAAGAAGGGTCGCACCAAAAGCAATCTGATCTTCAAGGTAACCAGGGTCGGCACGAGCCGGCGCGCATGTGCTCGTTCGCCCGCTTAGCATGCTGCCGGCGCCGCCCGGCGCCCTAGTCCGCTGCGTTCGCTTCGCTTCCTGTCTTACTTTGGCGTTTCTGTTTCCGACCCGGTCCCGCCGGCGGCCGCGCGGGCGGACGCGCGAGGCGGCGAGGCGGCGGGGGTCTCGCGACCGTGCGGCGGCCGCGGCCGCGCGACCCCTCGACCGCCTCCTCACGCATGCGAGCTCAACACAATTCGTCTCACGCGATCATACTTTTTTTCTCACTAATACTTTACGAATCCATCGGTAGAGAATCATCGCGATGCTTGACCTCGAGCGTCATTGTCGCGCGCAGTCCGCACGGCTTCCTTTAGAGGCGAAGCTGGCTCATGGGGAGATGTTGACCTTGCCGTTCTCTTTGCAGTTCCTCAACATGGCATCAGTATTTATGCGGATATTCAACTTGATCTGCATGATGTTGTTGATCGGCCACTGGTCTGGATGCCTTCAATTCCTGGTTCCTATGTTGCAAGGGTTCCCGGCGAACTCTTGGGTTGCAATAAACGAGTTACAGGTAACATATTCTACTTATTACTGTAACCTCCTCATTTTCTATATTTAAAGTGTGACAATGTAGAATAACTTTATGGTGTGTTCGTTTGCAGGATTCGTTCTGGCTAGAACAGTACTCGTGGGCGCTGTTTAAGGCCATGTCACATATGCTGTGCATCGGGTACGGCCGGTTCCCCCCGCAGTCGCTCACCGACATGTGGCTCACGATGCTGTCCATGATATCGGGCGCCACCTGCTACGCTCTCTTCCTCGGCCACGCCACCAATCTCATCCAGTCCCTCGACTCTTCCCGCAGACAATACAGAGAAAAGGTACGTTTCGAACCAACCACTACTATCTACTATTCCTTACTCTCTTACTTCCTTACAGATTTGGAGATCTTAAAGGCCCTGCGTTATGGAAATTCTAAACCGTTATGAACACCTCCGTGTAACTTCTATCAAAGCATTAATGGTTTTTCATTTTAAACCACATTGTGTAATTGCATATCCATTGTGCTATTAATATTTTTGGTTACATCATCAGTGTTCCGATCTTGGGTGCTATTTGGGGTATATGGCTTCAAACGTTATACAGAAACATGGATATTCCTCAAGATTCCGGGAATAGGTTATCACTATAGCACGCATATAACAAACAAAAAATACGCATACCTACAATAATATTGATTCCCAGAATTCCGAGAAATACCCATACCCATGTTTCTGTATAACGTTTGAAGTCATATACCCCAAATAGCACCCAAGATCCGAACACTGTATATCATAAAACCATTATTTTAAAGTATTATCATCCTGCAAATCCTACCAACAGTAGGAACCATTACAGTTACTAAACCCTTCATTGCCTGTTTCAGAGATTAGACGTGAGTACCGAGTAGATGTTCGTGTGTCAATGTCGTTATACAGATTATTTGAATATTTATATAGTACTCTAACTCAGGTCACTCACGCATAAATTCATCACATATTATATCCACTCTAATAGGTGTTATGAATCATTCATCATAATATATTTATAAATGTATCATTAACGGGTGTTCAAAACAGTTTTCTTTCCACGGGTCTTCCTAACAATTTCATTTCCATTTCTATACTTTTATTAATATGCAGATTTATATAGGTATTTCATAGTTATATTTAGGTCCTAATTGGTGCTACAATACTAATCCTGACTTACTGCGAACCTCGAAATATATAAAATTTCTAAAAGATCAGTCCACAATCAAACTAAATATACCTACCTAATACTCAATACTAACGTGAAATATGTGACATGGAGGTAAAATCTTTCAGACGTTTGGAAGATCTCATTTCTCAAAATACCATTAGTAGCACTGCAGTTACAGTTATAGGCAAGAATAAAATTGAGCTTCGTAGTAAGGGCATAGATAAAGCATGATATAAAAATGCACCATCTATATCGTGAGTCCTGTGACCTTTGTGTATCTTTGGATTTAACGCACTGTGCTTCACCAAATCAACTGCAAAGGGATGTTTGATACCGTTCAGACTGTGAAATAGCAGTCGCAACGATGACGTATTTGGAATGGGTACATGGTTATATGAATTCCATGACTAAATTCGGGTTTATACAATTACAGGTGAAACAAGTAGAAGAATATATGGCTTACCGAAAGCTGCCGCGTGAGATGAGACAGCGCATCACGGAGTATTTCGAGCACCGGTACCAGGGCAAGTTCTTCGACGAGGAGTTGATCCTCGGAGAACTGAGCGAGAAACTTCGAGAGGACGTCATCAACTACAACTGTCGATCGCTCGTCGCCTCTGTGCCATTCTTCGCGAACGCTGACTCTAACTTCGTGTCGGACGTCGTCACTAAGCTACGTTATGAAGTCTTCCAACCTGGTAAACACATCATTAGTTAAAGTATGCTTTTGACACTGTCCCTCAGGTCCTAAGCACCAGATTCCCGCAAAACCTATTTTCGAAATTAAAAAAAATCAAAACCCTGGAATCCCTTATGGACAGCCGCAAAACGGAATTTTGGAAGAATATCCTACAGATCAGTGACCATATATTTACACTTTTTTATGTGAAGAAGAAGGGACCAACCCTAATAGCCACCATTTCGATAATGTAAAGTACTTCAACATTAATTAAAAGCGGAGCTTAAAACGCCTTTCGTTAGTCGTTTCCGTTTACGAATCATTGATTACCAACCAAACAAATTAATATTAACACATATTTATTTTATACATTTCAAATAATTAATAAGTATATTAAGTTATTAAAGAATTATTTTTATTACAATTCACCCACCTCAATGTCACTTTGACACTAAGTAACCAGAGATTATTAGGAAATAGGAACATTTTTTTCTGTCATAATAGAAATTAAACCTTTTTCACATATGCGTTTCAGGTGACATCATCATAAAAGAAGGAACCATTGGAAACAAAATGTACTTCATCCAAGAAGGGATCGTGGATATAGTAATGGCGAACGGCGAAGTAGCAACGAGTCTCTCCGACGGGTCGTACTTCGGGGAGATCTGCCTACTGACCAACGCGCGGCGGGTGGCGTCCGTCCGCGCGGAGACCTACTGCAACCTGTTCTCGCTGTCCGTGGACCACTTCAACGCCGTGCTCGACCAGTACCCGCTCATGCGGCGCACCATGGAGAGCGTGGCGGCCGAGCGCCTCAACAAGATCGGCAAGAACCCCAACCTCGTCGCGCACCGCGAGGACGACACCACCTCGGAGGGGAACACGATCAACGCGGTGGTGAACGCGCTCGCCGCCGAGGCCGAGCACGTGAGCCTGTCGGACGACAGCGTGGCGCGGCTGTCGGAGCGCTCGCTGGGGCTGGCGCTGCAGCCGCTGCAGGCCGCGTCGTGCCGCATGGCGGGCGTGGCGCTGCCCGGGCTGGGCGTGGCGGCGGCGCTGCCGCGGCCCAAGTCCGAGCACGACTTCAGCTCCGCGCAGCAGCAGCAGCCGCCGCTGTCCTCCGCCGGCGCCGCCTTCCACAAGTCCGACGCCGGCATCGCGCCCTGACGCCGCACCCGCTAGGCGCCGGCTACCGATAGCAATACTAGGCTTAGTGCGAGCCCCGGCTCGCTAGTTGTAGCGTAGACGAGTATTATAGCTGCGACTTCGCCGGGCGCGCTCGAGGCGCCGCCCGCTGAATCTCATTTTGTGATCTTATACTTAATTCTCCTGTGTTATAATTTAGGTTAAATTTTATATCATTGACGCTGTGAGGAATCGGCGAATACGCGACGTATTCCGATTGTATAGATAATATACCTGTTATATATTGAAGAATGATACTATTGAATCTTTATAGAGATACCTTGCCATTAAAAGAGAAAATAATTATATAGACTAGACTGAGATGTAAAGATATCACTATTTTATGCTTTGTTGATGTATGAAATAGACCTCTATTGTTGACGGATACCGAATAAACGGTGGAAGGATATGAACGTTCCAAGTATATAAAACGTTCCTTATATTCACGGTTCGGAGATAATTATAGTATTTGAAGTTGTTTATAAATATAAAGGATGGCTTGCGAAGCGAACGGTGTGACCGCGACGGATTCGAAAGTGAGCGATACGACCACGACCGTTTCACAAAAGAAGCAGTGCGATCGTGGCCGCTTCGTCAAATGAGCGATGCGTTCGCAACAGACTCTCCAAAGGAGCGCAACAACAGCGACTACTTCAAGAAGGGGGCGGCTCGATCGCTTCGCGAGCCCCACGCGCGATTCCAATAGCACACACTTTGCTTTCTTCATTTTAATTATAAGTAGTCATATCTACCGATAATCGATATAATTAGCGCAAAACATTTCTCTCGGTTTCCTAATTAGAGGTGAATCAGTAGCGCTTCGGATATTTTCGAAATCCTTTCTTTATGTAAATATTGTATTATCGAGGATTCGCCTTTAGCGCGGTTTGTTTTCGAGTGGGACTGGGGGGACCGGAGGGGGTGGGGCGGGAGCGCCGAGCGGCGGTCCAGTCAATTATTCGGTGCGTTCGCGACGTGACTTCGGGCCCGTATTACAACAAAAGGGCTTATGAGCCTTGATTACTACAATGCTTATAGACTTTTTTATTTTACTACATTCTAAAAGCTACTTACGACTCTGCACTCCGCTTTTTATATTTTTAAGAGCATTTAATGTGCTTCAACAATGTCATCGTTGATTTCGCTGAAAACTTTACAGTGAAGTGTTCGCTCGACCCTCCCTGTTTTATCGGTCGCTAAAGAAAACAAATAATAACCCTAAAGCAGAGGAAAGAGGAAGAGGTGGAATTTGCGAAGTGGAGAGTGGTTATCTTACTTTTAGGAGCGGAACCGCGGTCACCTCTCGACGCGCCGCCGCCGTCGCCGTCGCACTTCACAAATTGTTTTTACTTTTAGGGTAAATAATTTATTATCGATAGAGATCATTTCGTAGGAGTAAGTAGGCCGGAGCGTTAACAAATTCGATTGAACTACGTTTTGTGATAACTCGTAGAGCAGCCGCGGCTGCCGCGCCTCCCAGCCGCCGGCTCGGGGGGGCCCGACCAGCACCAGTTGCGTAGTCCAAATAGACTTAACTCTCGTGATACCGATACACGCCAATCCTTAACAAAAGGTTCGTATTGAGTAGTTGACGCTTACGTCATTGTTAACTTTGCACCAATAAAATACTATGGTGACGTGAGCGCTTGCTGGCTTAGCGTGATCATATTACGCGACTTAGGAACGTGACAATCGCCAGCAATAGTGACGCGATTGAGACGCACTGCATAGTCTTCTAATGTGAACAAACCTTTTTTGTGGATTGTCATAATTATAACACGTTGACGAGGATCTCGGACGCAGTTTTTTTGCAAACAACGATCACCTTAGCGTTATTCTATTACGTAGTGGTTTCATTAATGCTTCCTAGACACAGCTTAATGTGGCCGCTTCTAAGTTAACAATAAGTTTAAGAGTTCCAATAATTAGTATACAATTGCAACATATCGTAGTAGGGGCGGGGCGAGCCGAACGCTGGCGGGCGCGCTTCGAGATGAGTCGTTGACTATTCTTATAGTGTCATGACAATTTGTAAAGACGGTTTTGCAAATGTTGACTTTTTAGCCAAAATATAGGTAATGAATGACGAACCAATGCGCAGTAGCTTACTCGTAGTACGCAGCCTAGGTCTCATTTTGGCGACTAACACCAATAGATACCTACTTTATACTCGTAAGATATTTATACAATTGGTCTTAGCAGAGTGAATATCTGTCAATTTATCTAAAAGAGTATAAATATTGCGTTTTAATTCCCAGAGCATTTAACTGTTGTTTTAACTGGCATTATTACTGCTTTTGTAAATGATTATAAATTTTATAGAAGAGATCTATTTTTATTGTGAAGTTGAGCTACTGTATAAAAGATAACTTATACATAATTGTTTTAAATCCAAACTGTTATTTTAATACCCACATATTATTATAAATACGTATACCTACTGATTTCTGGTACCTAACTATTTTCACCAAAAGTGCTCATCGCTGTCAAGAAAATTAGAGAAAAAATGCATTAAAGAATGAAGAAAACTGTCCATGTTTTTTAATAACCTGCCTTTATTGCCACCACCTTCCACTCGACGTTGTTAAAGAACAGACAGGTAAAGTAAATTCGTTAAATAAAACCGTTTAATAAAAGGAGCGAAAGTGTTTTTTACCTACTCGTATCGCCTGTCTACATTATGGCTAATTAAGAAAATCGCGGTCAATTTCGTCCTAATACCAATACAATTTGACTAGTGAGCCAGTTATAACAGTTTGTAATCGGTTCAAAATATGTACGGGTACGGGACTATATTAGCCGAAGTTGCGAATTAGTCTACAATACACCAAAAAATTAAAGAGATCTTGAATACGCATCACGCGCTCCTAAACGGCCGATTTTTTTTTTTTTTTAGAAACTGACAAACTCGCAGCCCATCCTGGGCGTAGCGATTGTCGGACCGGGTGGTTGGCCGTGGCGTTCCCTGGGGTCGAACCAGGTCGCTAGCCAGACCACCCTGAGTTGGTCGGACTGGGTGGGAGCCGGGAGTGCCTGGGGTCGAACCAGGTCACTTAGTCCCGGTCCACCTCGATATGATCGGGCTAGGTTAAACGGCCGAAGTTTGAGTACTTGTATTTGTCCTTATACTTTGCAATGAGTGTGTGCGGGCGGCAGAGCGTGTTCGGAGTGGAGGAACCTTTGTTCGGATTGAACTTACTCTACACTAACAATAGCGTTGGATCAAATGTACTCGACTTACTTAGCTAAATAAGTTGAAGCGCCAAAGGCCACTTTTTCGTCAAGACAAGTAGGATAAAGTTCCTCCTTGCCACTTACCCACCATCGGATCTGGCGCTACCTGGGTCAATTTCAGGTAACATAAAAAATAAAGAAAAGTATGATAAAACTTATAGATGTCCTATAATTGATAAACCGCCGAGAATTGGGATCTATGGACGTCCTGCCAAAGCGGAGAAATAGTAATAGCCAATCCTGAGGACTACATGTTCGTTACATCGAAGTTAGATAAGATGAACGCACCGCATTTACTTACGAGGTGCGTAGGTACGAGTATGCTGCATAATGGGCTCCGCCTGAAATAAAGAATTTGATTTTGATTGATAGATTGATTGATAAAAACAATATCATAACATCGGATTATTAAATAGCTTTAGTTAATTATTGGTAGAAAAATTACTACTGGATGGACATATGGACATATTTAAACACAAATTGAACAAGTAATTGATAATTGCGCCATCTAGAGTGGAGTAGCAAACCTACTATTAGTTGGTTTTTTTTCAAGGAATTTTATGGCCTGGCTACTGAACTTTTAAGCCAAGTGTTTATTGATGTAGTCATTAGTGTTGCCATAAATAGTGTAACTAAAATATGGTCTTTTTCATCCATATAATTAAGTAAATAAAAATAAATAAAAAATTGATGTCAATACCCCTCAAAAGATTTACTAATCAAACAATTGCTTGGCGGTACTTATTCATGCCCGTTCTCATTTTGCATCGTGATTAAAAAAGCATAATGACGCTTAGTGTCCTCGTAAGACGATAACGGAGCGATAACGAAACGAAACATCAAAAAGATGTCAATTTTTTTTGACATTACTGATTGCATTTCTCGGTTCCGCAAGCGCAAACCGCAGCAAACCTCAATCAACCTCGCTGTCACGTCAGTCAGAGTGTCAGTCGAAGTCGAGCATGCGTTTCTGTACGGAAAAGTTTTTATAAATACTAGTTCCATGTGTAACATATATTGCGTTTACGTGATATACCAATGTAAATTTATTGTTATGCTTTAACACCCAACCCAAGATATCTCCGATACATAAAGATTTCGGTTTCATCAATACTTACAAAGATTCCCAATGTCAACACGAAGAGCTAGAATAAAAGCCGTAGCCTCATTGCCGGTGAGGCGAAAAAATGCAGAAAACCACATAAAGGACGAAAAACCCATTAAAAGTCCTAAAACACCACGACCACAGACATTACAAGATGAAATTTCTAAAATAAAATCACCACTGAACAAAACTGCATCCCCTGTGCAGCCACGGGAACAATTTAAGACAACTGATGCTCTAAAACCTGGCGAGTTCTTACTTTCGCCTCCGCCTAAAAATTTACCATCAAGAGAAACAGTAAAAACTCCAAAACGCAGTGAAAAAGTGCCTGTTATCACGTCAATATCGAGACCGAGCTCATCAAACACCTTCGC
This sequence comes from Eudemis profundana, assembly GCA_947034925.1. Lineage (NCBI taxonomy): Eukaryota > Metazoa > Arthropoda > Insecta > Lepidoptera > Tortricidae > Eudemis > Eudemis profundana. The sequence goes on from OX344811.1 coordinate 12,155,615, forward strand.
ATCGCCTCTACGATGGAGCAGTCCTGCTAGGAAGGCTGTCCCGTCACCAATCCGGAACTCGCTCCAGACTAGACCTCTGTCAGCCAATACTGAAGTTATCCTTGAGAGACTTGAGTCTCCAAGGAGTGCTCAAAGCTATCCAGATGCTTCTGAAAAACATAAGAATGTCCCTAATACAGATGAGAAAGTTCAGATTGTTCAAAATAATGCTGTGCAGAAACTTGAAACAACCGAAGGTATGTGTGAGTTTTAGTAAATGATCTGTAGTACCTTATATGGGATTATTTTGTGACCATTATATAAATAACTGTATGGACTGAGGACTGTGGAAAGTATGCATGAAAAAATACAGTAATTTTCAAAAGATTGGTAGCATATGTTAATTTTTTGTTCTAAAGTGAGAAAGAAAGAAGAAAAAAGGAAATACATTTGTTTATTTATACATCATACATATAAAATCATACATTTTGATACTTCTACATCCATTTTCACTGTGAAAATGTATTGTTCCCAGATTACAATCCACCTAGCATTCCAGAGAGCATCACAGATGAGACTGGCATGGATGGCATCATCCCCCTCCAACCGACTCGCAGTGCCCCAAAACCTTTAGATTTGTTGAAGAATGAGATCATCTCAGAGAATGCCCAAGTGCTCTTTGACCCTATCATTCCTCTGCCATCTCCAAGCAAAGTGCGGCCGAAGCTGCGACCCGCACCTAGACTAGGGCCACATAGGAGGAATAGTATTCAAGTATGTAATAGCTTTAATGTGGTACCCTCCAATGCCACAAACTAATAATTGTATTTAAGAAAGGTTTAACTGAAAAGTTCCTCTAGTGTTTCTGTTCTTTAAATGTCATGCTCTGCTCCAGTATGCAATGCTCCAGTATGGAGCGCATTGTCTACACCTCGACCTTGAATACATATCGCGCGCTCTTAAACGGCCGAAGTTTGAGTACTTGGCTGTCTTTACTTTGCTACAGTCTAATAGCCATTAATGTGATATCAAAAGTATCCAGCATTGTGTACAAAACCACTGCATTTTGACAAAAGTCTTTCGTCTCAGGGCAGTGCGAGTGAGTCGGAAGATGAGAGTCGCCGCGCGTTGTTAAACAGCGGTGCACCAACGCCGGTGCCGACACGACAACGACACGACTCGCATACGTCACATAGCACCACGCATTCTCTGCCTAACAGGTATGTATTGTCATTTATTTATATAGTTTAATATTAAAAAGTTTACGAGCTTAAGTACAGTTTTTTTTATTTTACCAAAACTCGCCGCCCAAAATATGCTAAAATCGAAACTAACTGCTCAATCGTTTATAAATTCAGTAATATTATACCTAATTAAATGATTACGAGATTTTTTGTATAAGGATAGAATGTGGGCCAATTTTTATGTAATTAAAAATAACCGTTATAAATACTTATGTTATGATGCGGCCCGCTATGCAAAAAGAAAACATTCTTGGCCCTTGATTTGGGAAAGGTTGACCCCTGGCGTAAATAGCCCATAGATAATTCGACTGCCCTGCCCCTGATCAAAATGTAGTAAGGGTCAAACATTTTGGACAAGTTTTTTATTTAACTTAATATTTCCCTCTTAGTAAGTCCTCATCCAATGAGGTCATCCTTTGCTACATTGCAATATGGGGCAGCTGAATTTCTTAAAACTCCATTTAGCAATCAGTTACAACGACCTAAATATTGTTGCTTTCAATAGTATATTTATGGAACTACACGCACCATTATGTCACATAACAAAGGCCATTCAGTATCATCTAAACAAACATTAAGATGATTTATAGGTTGTTGGGTATTGTTGCAGAGAGGTCAGCCGCGTTCGGAACGACTCTGTGTGCTCAGGTGTGAGCCAGCTCACTGCGCCGCCGCCGGCCTCGCCACTCAAGGAACGACATGTCACCAAGTTAGTGAGCTTTGGTTGTGAAAGGGCATTGTTTCAGAGGTCAGCCGCGTTCGGAACGACTCTGCGTGTTCAGGTGTGAGCCAGCTCACCGCGCCGCCGCCGGCCTCGCCACTCAAGGAACGACATGTCACCAAGTTAGTGAGCTTTGGTTGTGAAAGGGCATTGTTTCAGAGGTCAGTCGCGTTCGGAACCACTCTGTGTGTTCAGGTGTGAGCCAGCTCACTGCGCCGCCGCCGGCCTCGCCACTCAAGGAACGACATGTCACCAAGTTAGTGAGCTTTGGTTGTGAAAGGGCATTGTTTCAGAGGTCAGCCGCGTTCGGAACGACTCTGCGTGTTCAGGTGTGAGCCAGCTCACCGCGCCGCCGCCGGCCTCGCCGCTCAAGGAACGACATGTCACCAAGTTAGTGAGCTTTGATTGTGTAAGGGCATTGTTACAGAGGTCAGTTGCGTTCGGAACGACTCTGTGTGTTCAGGTGTGAGCCAGCTCACCGCGCCGCCGCCGGCCTCGCCGCTCAAGGAACGACATGTCACGAAGTTAGTGAGCTTTGATTGTGTAAGGGCATTGTTACAGAGGTCAGTTGCGTTCGGAACGACTCTGTGTGTTCAGGTGTGAGCCAGCTCACCGCGCCGCCGCCGGCCTCGCCGCTCAAGGAACGACATGTCACGAAGTTAGTGAGCTTTGGTTGTGTAAGGGCACTATTGCAGAGGTCAGCTGTATTCGGAACGACTCTGTGTGCTCAGGTGTGAGCCTACTCGCCCCACCGCCGCCGGCTTCGCCACTCAAGGAGCGGCATGTCACATAGCTATAGTTGCATAAGAGCACTGTTGCAGAGTTCAGCCGCCATAGGGACGACTCTGTATGCTCAGGTGTAAGTTAGCTCACCGCGCCGAGTTAAAGAGCTTTAGTTACGTAAAAACGTTGACCAAATAAAATTCAGTTGTTTTCTAAAACTAAATTCCAAAATTTTAACTACATTTTAGCCGGTAAGTATTACATTAAATTAGTGACCTTTGTTTACATACGTAATAATATTGTCTTCGGTTTCCGCGATTATCACTCATAGTAATAAAACAACTTAAACGGATTAATTCGCGTATATTACTACACATAGTTAATGTTTTTTATGTCATCGGAAAGGCAAACGAGCACACAGGTCACCTGATGGTAAGTGACTTGGAAGTGGGTAAGATGGTGGTAGCGATCCGGGCGGACCCTGCACAAGGTCCTACCTCCTCGTAATACTGTCAATACAAATACGGGAAATCTAAATAGGTTCGCCAAAGAAATATGCAGTGACATCAGTGCTTTTTACCCGTCTGCGGCGAAGCCCAAAGGAGGGTAATGTGTTTGACCTGTATGTATGTATGTCCGTTCCTGTGTCCGCTCGTAACTACTCAACGGCACAACCGATTTTGATAAATGATACATCATTGGATTCGTCTTGATGGCGCGAGTGTCACTGGGTATGAAGTTCGTTAAAATAAACAAAATGGCGGATTTTATGCACTTTTAAAGTGCACCGCGGTCGGGTTTTTTTTAGTAAAAATATTTAGTTATTCTAATAATATATGCTCCTGCAAAACTCATATTGCTTTTAGAAATAAAACATAGTCTATGACACTCCCTGACCGATATCTGAATGTCTATTCGTAAGTAGGTCCTCGCAAGAGGGTCTTTTCTTCTCAGCATATATGTGTCCACTGCTGGACATATGCCTCATGCATGTATTTCCGATGTGTTTCCAATCACAAATTACATCACACTGTTTTTCGACCCCCCCCCCCCCCCCCCCCTGTCACTTTTTCCTAACATATTGCATCTTTTTATTATAGGCTGTCACATTTGGCTAGACCCCCCTCCCCCCTAGGTGTGTGACATAATATATGGATGACCCCTGGGGAGGAGGGTACCGTAAAATCCCACTTAATATTATAAATGCGAAAGTTTGTGAAGATGTTTGGATGTTTAGATGTTTGGATGTTTGTTACTTAATAACGGGGTACCGACTGGATGGATTGAGCTGAAATTTGGCATGGAAGTAGACCAAGCCCTGGATTGAAACATAGGATACTTTTTATCCCGGTGAAGAGTTCCCTTGGGACAGTAGCGGGAACAACGCGGGCGAAGCCGCGGGAAAATGCTAGTAACTAATAAATATGTCATATTGGCAGATGTCGTCGTCAAGAGATGTCGCGTCGCATCTCCGCGATGCGCCGGCGCCGCGACCCGGTCAAGCGCGACGCACTCACCATGTACGATCTCATCTTCTACAACCCCACCACCAACCCCATTGTGTAAGTACTTCATTAGAATAAGAATGATTTATTGCGAATAGGGATGATGACTGGGTTAAAAATATGTAATTCTATTTAGTCCGTCAGTTAGATTATGGAAAAATATGGGACACGTATTTTTTGGTTTATCAAAATATTAAAAATCGACAAAGTTATAGATCATCAAACTTCTGGAGTGGGGGCTTGTGACGTCACTCTTGAGTACAATTTGTACTCAAGAGTGACGTCACTCGAAACTTCTAAGCACTCTATCCTCGTCAGTTTTTGTTTGTCAAACAAAACAAACAGACGTAACAGACGTACAAAATGTAACAGACGGACTAAACAGTTTTTTTTAGTCATCTAGCCTATTGTGAACGTAGGTAGATTATAAAAATGACAATAGCCTATTTGAAGATGGTTGCAATCAGCTTATTTTTATGAAGTGCCAAAATGCTCAGGAATTATGCAGTTTAATATGTAATACTGGCCTGTGACGTCATGCTCAACATGATGCCTTATTTTTAGTTCGTTGGAGGCACAAATACTAGTGTAATTAATTTTATCCGAGCAGTATTGGAAACGTCATTTTATGGTTAGAGTTTGTGGCTTTTCATTTGCAATTGGCCTGTCTTGTCGAAGGCATAGCTGGCTGATTGAGTAACAGCCGGCAGTTGAAGAGGTATGTCGTACCTGTAGTCAGACCTGTCTTCCTATAGTCTATTTTTTTATCTATAAAGTACTAAGGCTGAACACGACACGCTCATTGGTTCATTCAAATTAAGTACTAAAGCTTTCACGGCGTGGAAGATATTGCGTGAACGCCGGCTTGTAGCTACTACGAAGGGAGATCGTCATCCCAGAACTTTGTAGTTAAAAAAAGACTTTATAGATGGATCACGACTGAGATCGTTTAGTGGCAAGACAAAGTGACAAGCGGCTGAAACTGCTGTTCATTTGGCCCTACCAAGGACCATTAAACCAAGAGGACTGTCATTAATAAATAAATAAATATTAGGGAACAATCTTACACAAATCGAACTAGCCCCATAGTAAGCTCAATAAGGCTTGTGTTATGGATACTAGACAGACGCGATATATTTAATAGATACAAATACTTAAATACATAGAAAACATCCATGACTCAGGAACAAATATTCGTGCTCATCACACAAATAAATGCCCTTACCGGGATTTGAACCCAGGACCTCTTGCTTCGTAGGCAGGGTCACTACCAACTAAGCTAAAGCGGTCGTCAAATTCTCCATACAAAAAGCTGTTCCCCGAATTTACAACGCCATCTATGTATAAGCTTGGTATAAGAATTATATTATTTACAATTATTCAACTTTGCAAACGTGACACAGCATTTAAATGTTAGAATTTATTTATTATCAGCTGTTTACGAACTAATTGTTACTATACTATGTTTCTTTGTTCAATTATAAAATCGTCATCTAGTTTTTCCCCGGAAATCCCCTAGCGGTCGGGTTACGATCCAAAGTATGGAGAATGGACAGTCCTCTTGTTTTAATGGTCCTTGCTCTACCCATGAAACGCAAGCTAGATACAAATAAATGCTCTCAAATCTGCAAAAAGCGACAGGTAATAACCCCCCTCTAGATTTAGTAGAGGTTTCTATTGGCTCAGTATAATAGCAGTATTTTTTCTTCCTACAAAAGGTACGTCGCGCACTTGTGTGTGTGCGCGCCGTGTACGAACACACTACAAGCAAAGTTTTAAGAATACGTAAGAGGGCATTTCTCCAGAAATATGTCTGCGGTCACCTCATTCATCTGGACCTTTTTCATACTAAATATATGGAGACAGATGAATGAGTCGCAGACATATTTCTGGAGAAATGCCCAAGAATGCTCCAGTACGGATCGCAGTGTCGGCGCCACGACCTTGAACGCGTGTCGCGCGCTCCTAAACGATCGAAGTTTGTCTTCTTGTCTGTCATTAAATTTGCGATTGGGGACTTGTTTTGAATCCTTGGAGGTCACGCGTACTGTTAAGAGGTGAAATAGTGTGATCAAATCTTTAAACAAAAAAAAAATATATTATTTTCTCCCGATGTTCATAATTCACGAGTTGCTAAAAGTAAATACAAAATCTTACAGCCCAGACCAAGACGAGCTGAAAGCCAAGGAGGCCAACCAGAAAGATGAGGACGAGAGGAAGAAAGCACCCGTCATGGAAGAGGAGCCCAGCGACGCCCCGACAGACGCCGCACCCGTGCCACAGATAAAGCTTGGACCTAATGGGGAGATCATGCTTGATGAGCAGAGCTTGGTAAGTACAGGCGACTTGGTCGTCATTGCAAAAGTGATTCCCTATCAGCAGCACCGGATTTCCGCCTAGGCGTAAAAGGCCCTGGCCTAGGGGCCCGGCCTGCCTAGAGAGGCCCCAGCGGTGGACCCTTCATATAAGTCTAAAAGTATAGCTTGCCTTCTTAATACCAAGTGCCCATCAGCGAAGTCGGGTAGAAAGTGTTCGTTAATATTAAAGTTGATAGCAGTTCCTGAGACAAGCTTTTATTGCCGATAGTATCGATCCGATACCGATCGCAAACTGCACATCACAAGTAATCAAATTAACCCAAACACGGTGAGTTTATCTTATGTCATTTAGATGATCCTATGGCCATCCGGCTCCATCATCAGACCAGCTCCATATCATAATAATATTGCATTGTCATCTGATTTACATACTATTGCAAAATGTCAGCTCAATCGGTTGAAGATATCTGTTTCAAAATTGAGTTGCAAGATTCCAGCCGAACAGACATCGTTACATACATACATTACAAGTTAAATAAATAAAAGCTTGTAAAATTGTTCAAATCCGTCCAACCTTTTTAACATGACATGAACATCATACACACTCCAACATACATTATCTAACAGTTTGCCCATACTTTCCATGAAGTCTTGTACATGCAGTTACATGTCATTGTCATTACACTTTCAGTATCCCAAGCTCCAAATTTTCATACAAAATGAAAATCGATAGTCGGGATCTCGGGGGAAAGGAAACAGTTTGGTTCCAGCTGAACGTACTATTCTCTTTTTGACTTATTTCATCCCGTTGACAGGTTATAAAACAAACAGAGAGCAACCGCAAGCTCTCATCGTCAGTGGTGCGGGAAGGAGCGTGGGGCGGCGGCAGCGGGCGCTACTCACGGACAGCGAGAACTGCCGACTGGAGTGAAGCAGAGACCGTGAGGTTCTACCGCGCGCTGGCTGCTGTGGGGACCGATTTACCTCATGGCTCCGCTCTTCCTGATCGGAACAGGAGGGGATATCAAGATCAAGGTAAATAGTCTTCATCACAAGACACAACAACAGGGACTGACGATGGGAGCAAAGCAGAGACCGTGAGGTTCTACCGCGCGTTTGCTGCAGTAGGGACGGATTTTACCCTCATGGCTCCGCTCTTCCCTGATCGGAACAGAAGGGATCTCAGGATCAAAGTAAAGATTTTCGTCACAAGACACGCTTACAACTGGGACTGACGATGGGAGCAGGGCCGATACCATGTAGTTCTACCGCGCGTTGGCGACGGATTTTACCGTCATAGCTCCGATCTGATCACGAATCACGAGGGAGATCTCCAGATCAAGGTAAGGAATCTTCGTCACGTGCCCGATACGAGTATCTGCCTGCCTAGTCTGCCAGGACTGCTGATTAGAGCAACGCTGCAGTAGGAACGGATTTACCGTTATGACACCAACTAGTAAACAAGTGGCATCTTAAGATAAGACGTTGTGCAAATGCGCAGATATGCTTTTCAGAGACTCATAATATTAAAATGTGTTGTTTCCGTTTCTATTCCTCCTCAATACCTCTTTATTATCACTCACTTGTCCAATATTCGCGCGATGAACACTTAGGTAGTGACTTCAATGTTCGTGACTTCGTAAAATTACGGATAACAATCATCCTTTCTGATTATTGGCCCAGGCAGTTGCGACTATGGCACGACTTTATACTGTTACGTATTGAACCGGGACTGGCGACTTGATTCGACCCCAAGCCAAAAGGTGGCCCGGCCAGCGAACTGGTTCGACCCCAGGGAACGGCACGGCCCCACCTGGTACGACTTTTGCCACGCCCAATAAGGGTAGCAAGTTTGTCAGTTTTCAAAAAAAAAGTTACGTATTGATTTAATACATTTCAGTTTAAAAAGAAGAAAGACTGAACGGTGCGCAAGTGGACAAGGCACTCCGCTCGCAAACCGCATGGGACGCGGTGGGACTAGAGGACGTGTTCTCCCGCGAGCGCGAGGCGGCGGCGCGGCGGGCCGACGCCGAGCGCGAGCAGCTGCAGGCCGCGCGCCGCGCGCAGAGAGAGCGCGTGCGCGCGCAACAACACATGCGGCTGCGGAACAGTGAGTATCCCGTGTGACCGCACACTACATAGCGGGGTGACAGACCGCGTGGGACGCGGGGGGACTAGAGGACGTGTTCTCCCGCGAGCGCGAGGCGGCGGCGCGGCGGGCCGACGCCGAGCGCGAGCAGCTGCAGGCCGCGCGCCGCGCGCAGAGAGAGCGCGTGCGCGCGCAACAACACATGCGGCTGCGGAACAGTGAGTATCCCGTGTGACCGCACACTACATAGCGGGGTGACAGACCGCGTGGGACGCGGGGGGACTAGAGGACGTGTTCTCCCGCGAGCGCGAGGCGGCGGCGCGGCGGGCCGACGCCGAGCGCGAGCAGCTGCAGGCCGCGCGCCGCGCGCAGAGAGAGCGCGTGCGCGCGCAACAACACATGCGGCTGCGGAACAGTGAGTATCCCGTGTGACCGCACACTACATAGCGGGGTGACAGACCGCGTGGGACGCGGGGGGACTAGAGGACGTGTTCTCCCGCGAGCGCGAGGCGGCGGCGCGGCGGGCCGACGCCGAGCGCGAGCAGCTGCAGGCCGCGCGCCGCGCGCAGAGAGAGCGCGTGCGCGCGCAACAACACATGCGGCTGCGGAACAGTGAGTATCCCGTGTGACCGCACACTACATAGCGGGGTGACAGACCGCGTGGGACGCGGGGGGACTAGAGGACGTGTTCTCCCGCGAGCGCGAGGCGGCGGCGCGGCGGGCCGACGCCGAGCGCGAGCAGCTGCAGGCCGCGCGCCGCGCGCAGAGAGAGCGCGTGCGCGCGCAACAACACATGCGGCTGCGGAACAGTGAGTATCCCGTGTGACCGCACACTACATAGCGGGGTGACAGACCGCGTGGGACGCGGGGGGACTAGAGGACGTGTTCTCCCGCGAGCGCGAGGCGGCGGCGCGGCGGGCCGACGCCGAGCGCGAGCAGCTGCAGGCCGCGCGCCGCGCGCAGAGAGAGCGCGTGCGCGCGCAACAACACATGCGGCTGCGGAACAGTGAGTATCCCGTGTGACCGCACACTACATAGCGGGGTGACAGACCGCGTGGGACGCGGGGGGACTAGAGGACGTGTTCTCCCGCGAGCGCGAGGCGGCGGCGCGGCGGGCCGACGCCGAGCGCGAGCAGCTGCAGGCCGCGCGCCGCGCGCAGAGAGAGCGCGTGCGCGCGCAACAACACATGCGGCTGCGGAACAGTGAGTATCCCGTGTGACCGCACACTACATAGCGGGGTGACAGACCGCGTGGGACGCGGGGGGACTAGAGGACGTGTTCTCCCGCGAGCGCGAGGCGGCGGCGCGGCGGGCCGACGCCGAGCGCGAGCAGCTGCAGGCCGCGCGCCGCGCGCAGAGAGAGCGCGTGCGCGCGCAACAACACATGCGGCTGCGGAACAGTGAGTATCCCGTGTGACCGCACACTACATAGCGGGGTGACAGACCGCGTGGGACGCGGGGGGACTAGAGGACGTGTTCTCCCGCGAGCGCGAGGCGGCGGCGCGGCGGGCCGACGCCGAGCGCGAGCAGCTGCAGGCCGCGCGCCGCGCGCAGAGAGAGCGCGTGCGCGCGCAACAACACATGCGGCTGCGGAACAGTGAGTATCCCGTGTGACCGCACACTACATAGCGGGGTGACAGACCGCGTGGGACGCGGGGGGAGTAGAGAACAAGTATCTTAGTTAAGCAAAGAACGGCTGCGGAACAGTGAGTATACCGTGTGAGCATACACTACAGCATAGCGGAGTGACAGAACGCATGGGAGGACGAGGAGAGTAGAGAACAAGTGTCCAAGTTGTTGGTTTCAAATTAAATTTCCTCTTTTTGAGTTCCGTACCCAAAGGGTGCCAGCGGAACCCTATTACTAAAACTCCGCTGTTCGACTGCCTATCTGTCCGTCTGTCACAGGGCTGTGTGTTTTGAACCGTGATAGGTAGATTTGATTTTTTTACAGACCATGTGTTTTTATTGTCACTATAGCAACAAATAATAAAAACAAAATTAAACTCAACATAAAAAGCAATTCTCATACAAGAAATGTTTTTTCGTTTTTGTCTCAACGGTGGTAAGTACAGAACCCTTCGTGAGCGAATCCGACTCGCACTTGGCCAGTTTTGTTATCCAATAACACCATCCTCACCATAATTGTTAATCTTTCAGGCCGAGGGGCGAAGGCTCTAGAGACAATCAGCGAACCACCGAGCGAACCGATCACAGCCGACGACTTCATCCAAAGAGCACTAGCCGCCAAGCCGCGTAGGAAACGAAAGATACCCGACCCAGCCCCAATACAGAGCCCACACCTAAACCAAGCTTCAAAAATCACTCCACCCAAAATGCCGGCTCTCACTGACGTCGCCAGAATAGACCCCTCGACCACTCAAGTCCCACCGAACATCGAGGCTGGTTCCCTGGTCGTCCTAACAGTGAACGACCCGAAATCACCGACAAAGAAAATGCTACAGACGTATATCTCACGTGGTGCCGGCCAGTTAACTCCGGTCGCATTGCCGCCTAACCTCCTTACTTCAGTAATGGGTTATGTGAAGAAGGGAACACCGAAAAGCAACGTGTCGGCCACTTCGTCGCCATTAATGTCGCCGGCGAGTGTGGCGAGTGCCGACAGCCGGACTAGTCTAAATAACCCCAGTGTTATACAAGTGAATCCGAGCCCTAATAAACGACAGAGACACAGTTCGTATACTATTACGCAGCTTTAGTGTGTTATTTATGCGTTTTTCTACTCCTGTACTGTTATCTGTCTTTTACTTGGTCACGAACACTAATATAAGAACACACATAATATGAGTTCAGAGAAGTCTATACTCTATTCCCCATAACAGCACTAGTGTCGTTTTAGTCACTTTATGTTATTGCCAGCAGCCACAGACTTCTAAATCTAGGTTAAACTTAGGTCAAGGATTAAGCGCTCAATTTTAACTTTACGGTAAAAATGCACAACTACCAACTTAACAAACAATTAAATTCCTATGGTTTTTAAGAAAAACAAAACTTTCCGAACTAAGTTCATTGATGCCAACATAAAAAAAGTATTTTTAATTTAAGTATATTTTAAATTAAAAAAAAAAGTTTACCATAGACACCATACTGTCAGTCAAACGTCATATTTGCCTTGTTTCCAGGTTATGATTAATTTTGTATTTTATAATTTAAAACCTCGTCGTAGAAAAAGTATTGTATGCAACGTTGTATAATTAAGTCAAAAAACGCTCATTGCGTCTCTATTTGCGATACTCGCCGCATTCGCGGCTCGTATCGCAACTCACGCAATTCGCATTTTTTGAACCCACTTATACAACTGTTGCATAAAATACTATTGTTGAGTGTGAGCGCGAGTTGAGTTGCTTAAAAACTATATTAAGCAATAATGGAACTTTGTATCTCTGCAATCATATTAGCTTGGTATGTTGGCGTAACTTCTGATGGTTTTCGGCTTGTTTTGTTTTACTCGACATTTACGAGGAATACTCCATAGCCTAGTTTTTTCTTTATCCTAATCTAAGCTGACCGCTGCCCCGAGTAGAGTTGTGCCGTTCTCATAAATTCTCGGAAACATTCTCAGTTTGTATGGGAAGTGTTCCCGAGAATGTTCTTTCTCCATACAAAACTGAGAACGGCACATCTCTATCCCAAGTTTGAATACCAATATCGTATCTGTGTGATGAGAACGACTATTGTCTGTCATTACCCCACCATATAATCAAAACTATCACGTTACACAATTATGATTAAAACATAGTCGTTACATGAATGTTACGCTGATATATAATACAACTAAAAAGTAACGATCAGTTTTCAAAACACCTGTCAAAGGAAGATACAGTAAGGAAATAATCAGTAAAATTCTATACGTCGATTCTACCTAATGAGACATATTTATTCCGTGAAATAAGAATGTATGGCAAACAAATATGTAAATAATTAATACATAAGTTATATAAGCATATAACTTAACGTAATTTTAACTTTTGATAGTAATGTTTGGAAACCATTATGTAACTTTTACTTGTTAATATTGTATCGTTTTAAGTACATAAATTATTGATACATATGCTTGTTGGTATTTTTACTGGCACCCATGGTATGAAATTCCCACTATATTAGAATAGGAGAGGTGATCTTAGATTCCGCAGATGACATGATGCAAAATTTCAAACCCCACTTACATGGGGAAAAAAGCGATTAACCGACAGAAATAGTATGCCAATGGACAGATCAAACGATTCGCTGAAAATGATGAAGATAAACCATCAACGTAATTGGCATCCTAATGAAGTGTATGAAAATAAATGCCAGATCAATTTCATTTTTTTTTTATCCCTAAATAACATTGCGATTGAAAAACAATTTTTCCTAATGGTGCGTACGACCCTCGAATAGCCACGCCGCCAAATGAGTTCAATCCATAATAAGGATGATTAGGTCAGTAATTTTACTCAATTAAACACAATCTCACTTAACCAACATTTATTCATAATTACAGCCTTATAATGTAGCTTAGACTTGCACTAAAGTGCAACGTAACGTAGTCAAGTCGGGTTATTTCAAGATACTTCCGTTGCCCGTCGCGTCGCCTGTTTATACGTTCATTGCCTGGTTAAGCTAAATTTGCACCTGGATGCAACGACTTCCCATACTGAGGAGATGCAAACGTAGCTTAAGGTGATTCCAGCTACCCAGTTCTTCGGCTCAGTTCCGTACGAACGAAAAAAGGGCTATTAATCGACTTTAATGACATCAAATATGTTTAATTGTATACCTTGATACATTTTGTCTACGCAAAACATGAGTCCAAAACATGCATTCGGCCATGGTTCAGTGCCATCTATGAGCAACATTCGAAACTATACTTTTAATTATTTAAAATACATATTTTTTCGGCTGTTTAGCAACTTCTCATCATTGTTTCATATCTTTGAAAGAAAACACATTTCAATCAAAATGTATGCTCAGCACCAGATTTCCGCGTAGACCTATAAAACCCCGGCCCGCCTAGAGGCCCCAGCGGTGGAGCCTTCATATAAGCCCAAAAGCATGGCTTGCCTTCTCAATACTAAGTGCCTAAGAGTCCTGGATCTCTAAATACGGGCCTGTTTATGCTGCTAATATATAGGTAGGCCTGAGACTCGCTTCCGTCGTGCGGTAATTATTATTAAATATCGCCAGGGTGGAAAAAAAATTGCTATCCTCACTGGATGTAGCAAAAATCTAACCAGGTGGGGGCCGTCGCATACCCTGGGGCAAACCAGATCGCTGGCCGGACCACCTTGAATGGATCGGACTAGCTGGGGGCCGGGGGCGCCTGGGGTCGAACCAGGTCGCTTGTCCCGGTCCCCTAGAGAGGGTCGGACTAGGGACGCGTTGTGTACGTGTTATGTGATGAAGAGAGATGGTCGGATGCGGGTCAGCTCCGTCATTCGACGCGAACGGCAGTTTTGTTAGGGAGAGACGCTTCTGTGTGACCGTCAAGATGGCGCACACCGTAAAGATATGCAGAATCTGATGCTGCCAACAAATAGTACCGACGAAATACCTAGGTGACAAAAATAGTACCCTTTAACTTTTCGAAATGTAAGGCCTGTTCACGGTGTACGCTACCGGGCGTCAAGCTGGCGTACACCGCTTATATCTCTGGAATGGCTTGGTTTTGGATAACGCTTTATATCCCAAAATATAGTACCCAAATTGTACCCTAGGGGCCTAAAATTTCATTTCTCTAGCTATCGTAGAAGCCGAGATATTCCATGACTTAACGGTGTAAAAAAACTTGCACCGGCAAGCTGGCGTACCCGGGAATTTCACACAGAGACTTCGAATTCCGAAATCACGTGGTACTCTATATCTCGTCTTCTACGATAGCTAGAGAATAGTACATTACATAACTAGGGTGGTAATACACAGAAAGGCCGAGATCGCAGAAGTTTGCGGCCCGAGCTGCAAGCGAGGGACGTAAATATGCGATCGAGGGCTTTCTTTATTACCTCCCGTGTTGTGTACATCATTTTATGTCTACACTTGGCCAGAAAGCGGCTTTTTCCGTACGCGCAGCGTGCGGAAAAAGTCACTTTATGGCCAGGCGTGGCATAAATGAAATTTCAGGGCCCTAGGGTACTATTTTTCGAGATATAAAGCGTTTCCGCAAACAGAGCCGTTCCCGAGATACAAGCGGTGTACGCCAGCTTGACGCCCGGTAACGTACACCGTGAACAGGCCTTATATTTCAAAAAGTAAAGGGTACAATTTTTTCCCCTACATATTTGGTCGGTACTATTTATTGGCAGCATCCGATTCTGGATATCTTTACGGTGTACGCCATCTTGACGGTCACGCTTCTGTACGTAGCACTAATTCTTATTCTGTGGTATAGGTACATGTTAACCCTCTTTTAATTTATATGAAGAACCGGGCTACTTAAATCACCTTAACCAGGGTAAAATCTAAATCAGTGCGCCTCTATGATCTCGTTAGGGAACCACTGCGATGACTCCAGGCCGTCCCACAGTGACAGCTCTGGTTGTAGAAACTCTTGGTTCATCTCGTCTATGTCTATGGTCTTCTTGTGCTCTGGAAATCATATTGTGTTATTTGGATTGGTTTGGTATTGCGAAACTGTACTTTTGTCGGTTTGAAGGGTAAGAGAGCCAGTTTATTAGTTCTTGAGCAAGGGGCTTTTTAAAATTGTCGCAATATCGAACTGTGTGGCGATACGTACAGTCAAGGGCAAAAATAAGTAAACACCACGAAATCTCATAAATTTGTATCTAAACCTTATTACTATGACAGTAGAGTTGATGTGCATATATTTATGAAAATTTGTGTTATATCTTCGCCCTTGACTGTATGCCGCAGCAAAATTTCAGCACCACGGATGTAAATACAATGGCGTAAGAACCATGCAGTATATTGTCTCTTAGGTTTGTTGTTCTATCTAAAATGTGTATAAGGAACGTGCACAACGAAGGTGCTGCCAACTAGTGCCGCCAATCTGAACCTTGTACTCTATCGTGCTAGGGCACATTAACAGGAAATTTTTTTGAAGCGACCCTAGTATCACCGAACTACTGAAACTAGGCCAGAACAACATGTTTTACTTCATAGAGTGACAGCGTAGCTGTAAAGTTATGGATACATAATAATAAAGTTTATAATAGCAGCATATAATAGCACATAATCTACTTTATTTTTTTATTGTAGCAATCTGCCAACGAATTCTCAATATTTGTAAATATTTTATTAGAAGAGAAAAATTTAAAAATTATAATATGTCTCGGGCAGGATTCGAACCTGCACGAGACATATAACTTTTCAATTTTTCTCTTCTAATAAAATATTTATAATTTACTTTATACTTAAGCACTAAAATAACACAATATTATATGACATACGAAGCCCTGTAAAATAAAGAATGACGGTCTTCAGGTAAAATGATGTACACACTACTTTTTGATGACTGAAATAATAATAATCATCAAAAATCTCCCTTAGCGACTTGCCTCCTTTAAATCCGCTACTACACTCTCGTCGGTCATAAATTTCGGGTCAGTGAAATACCGCCATATTTCCTAAAATACTCCAGGGTTGTGAAATTATTAAATCCCGTATTAAAAATCTATATATATTGAATCCCGTTTTGATATTTAATTAATTTTAGATATTATCTGCAAAAATCAGCACCCCCCCCCCCCCCCCCCTGCCCGTACCTCGCTACGCCCATGACCACCGGCACGCCTCCAGTATGGCCCCTGGCCTGGTAATGCCAGCGGCATATCCGCGCGGCAAAAAGCTGCCGGCATAGTGTGTAAAGCCTTTACGCATTAAGTGTGCTGCCTGTTAAGGATGTCACAATCACAACAAATGTTAGATAATGTCACAAAAAAGTAGACAAGTAATGCTTACCGACAAGTGCCAAATCGTCATTTTGCGTCTTGGCGGCGACGGCCTGCGCGGCGACCTCGGGCGCAGGCGCCGCCGGCGCGACCGCCGCGCTCTGGTCGCCCTGCCCATAGTATCCAGACCACGCTGAGTAATTTTGCCAATAGGCTGACGGATCATAATATTGGTTGTACTCCTATAATCATAACTGCTCGTCAATACACGTCCGGATACTACGCCATGATGCAGCTAGGCACTCGACTATTAGCAATGTCGCGTGGTATTGAAGCTTCAAACAGTTATGTTAGGATTCGAACGCAGCGGTTTATAGCTAGTGATATCTAAGGCAAACAAAAGAGTGACGCCCGTTTGCGCAAACGTCCATCGCTGTCACATTATATCTTAGCGAGTTAGAAAGTGATAGCAAGAATACCTACTAATGTAACGTTAGTGTAAATGAACGTTAGTGCAGCTGAGCATTAGCTTGCCTGAGACAGCATTCAAAATGGATGATGGCGTTAGGTTGAAGTACTATAGAAAAGTATAATATGAAACATAGTGATTGTAATATCAGCTTACTATTGCCTATTTTATATGACATGAAATGGAACGCCAACACATATGAAGAGACATCTTCCGTTCTAAAAGAGAAAGTGGGATAGCATGACTATCGTACAAAATGTAAACAATAAAACTTGTACATTAATATGGCGAGTCTCATACGTCAGTAAAAATAAGCTATAACGTAAGACTTTAATCGTATCTACAAAGTAACGACAATGACAATAAATATGGGTGAGCAATGCAAATAAATTAATCAGTATTGGGAAATCCAAAATAAAAAGATAGAGTGCTAAACAAAAAGAGGTAGTAAGGACAAAATTGAAAAAAAAACGGTATTAAGATCTTTATCTTAAAACATTTCAGATTTTTTTCATTAACTATAGATATCTCTTTAAGGCTGCCCGTCCACTGAAGCGAAGCGGAACGGAGAGTGCCAACATTTACCAATAAAATTAAAACTTTCCTCCGCTGCGCTTCAGTGGGTGTGGATTATTGCAATTATATTGGTTATAAAGGCCCTCTTCGCTCCGCTTCAATGAACGGGCAGCCTTAAAGCTCCCAGCCGTACTGACACATTTGAATGGCTCAGCCTACCTGTAACTACTAATGAAATAGCTCAAATGTAAAATTTGTAGCTCTCACGGGGGAATAGTCAGGTTCGGGATCCGAGCGGTGCGCGTACGACTGCGCTTGGACAGTGAGCGTGATCACATCGATCTGTTGGGTTTAGGAACACTCAAAAAGGAGCTGTATATTATTACAACTACGGTCTTTAGATAACTGCCTTGAAGTATAAGTGATCATATCGTCGACCATAAGTTTATTGGGCGAAAGGGAGATTGCTTTGCCTATCCCTTCTATCTATCAGCCACGGAAGTCCACTGCTGGACATAGGCCTCCCCAATAGATCGCTACAAAGTTCGGTTCTGAGCAGACCTTCACGAGGTCATCTGTCCACCGAGTTTGAGGCCATCCCATGCTGCGCTTACCTTAATAAGGCTCAGAGTCAGGAAACGTGCAATGGAAAGGCCTATGCTCGGAGTTTCTCTGCGCGATAGAATCATAAATAAGGTATTCGCAAAACAACCCAAGTAACGGACATATTTAGCTCACAGGATTGCACTGTTGAAGTGGCAGTGGACAGGCCATATCGATACCTTTAGACTCAAAGGACGTAAACGCCTAGTAGGTTCTAATGGCGCTTACGCCCTTTGAGTCTAAAGGTCGATATAGACTTGAGAACGGGGCAGTAAAGTCCTGGAGTAGCGACCACGCATGGGTAAGCCCATTCCTTATCCCACCTAAACCTATGGTTGACAATATTGAACACCTATTTATAAGTTTTCTTTCGCGAATCAAAGGGACCTAGTAATTCCAATGTCTGTACAACGGGTAGTCAGCTGTTAATTATTTTCCTTGTTCTGACATATTCAAGATATGGATGTTTTTCTGTTCCGTTACATATTTCATGATAAATAGCATGGTCAAGAACTGTCTGGTCAGTTAGTTTGTAAGGTTCCTTTAAAATCACTATACTTAATACAACTTCTATGACGTATTTCAGGAATGAACAAAATATAAAAAACAAAGTAAGAAATAGAATCTAAAATTAAAACTTGACAGGAGCTGTCATGAATAAGCAGTAACCTTAAAAATCCCTAATAAGTTATATGTAATTAAAAAGTGTAATATAAGCATAAGAAATTGCTATAATGTAACCACACTGCTTAGAATAAAGCAAATTAAAATACATAGCTATTCAACTATGACATCCACTGTGGTTTGGGCATTCCTGGACATAGCGCTATAATATAAGTAACAGCAAACTCACAAGCGCATTCACTGGCAAATAACTTAAATCAGTGGTGAGCAAATTTTCTTCATGGGGGCCAGAGAATTCAATAAACTTCAGAGGAGGGCCAGAATTATAGCAAAAATTAGTTTTCTTTTAAAATTTCTAATATGTCTGTACTGCTGGACCGTCAAAATAGGTTATCACTGGCCATATTGTTCCTTTACTTTCTCAACCACATATCTAATTGAATAGTTTGATAGGAAAATCGCACTTTTCTACTCATAACACAGGTGCTTTTTCTATCAGACTATTCGATTAGATACGTGGTTGAGAAAGTAAAGAAACGATATATTACTTATTTCGAAGGACCGTCAGCGGGCCGGATTTAACCCTACTGCGGGCCGGATATGGCCCGCTGGCCGTACTTTGCCCACCACTGAATTCAATTATAAAAACATCGCTAAGCACGCAAGACTTGTTAACCATTTGACTGCCAAGTCACAAAGATTTAATTTATTTTTATTCCACAGACGAAAGTTCCGAAATGTGTACTTATTTTGAAATGTTACATTACTGCCCAGTTCCCACTAAAGCAAAATTCTCTAATTGCATAATTAACTGTACTCCTCCTAACAGCCTAAGCCTGTTAAATCAGGTCCAGCATCAGTATGTATGTGTCGCCGTCAACTAGCTTAATTAGCTATTTGGTTAGCTGCTAGGTTAGGTTTGTTAGTCAGCTTGTGTCCCTCAGAGCAGAAATAGAAGCCCCTCGCAGCGGGGCTTCGTCGACTTGCTGGCGGGTCATTGTTAAGTGAAATGGCTAGGCAGCTAACCACATGGCTAATTAAACCAGTTGGCTGTGACATATGCATTAATGCTTAATTCGATAAAACCAAACACTATACAGTTTGCATGTAAGATAGTGCTAATCGGAGTCTAAGGATATGGGCAGGTATCAGTTTGGCTATGTTCACTTGTTCAGTGCGACGTGGACGTCCAACGCGTATCGCTATAGACGATAAAATGCGTCACGTCAATATAGCACGTTCAATGCGACGCGGATGCGAAAACTATCGTCCGCTCGTCCGCTAGCTCACACGCGCAAGGACACTTGGCATCGACACTGCGTCGCACTGAACCTAGCTTTTAAACCAGAAGCCTACTTTCGAATCTTCACAGCTCGAACTTGGTCTGTAGTACTAATATAGGTACTCTTTAGTGTGACCGCTAATGTTGGATAAAAAAGTTTAAAACAGATAAGGCTCAAAACTGATTTGCATCAATCTATCCTATCGTGACTGTTATAAATGTTATAATCTAAGATTAAAGTAAAATAATTACCCATTTCTTAATAATTCACCTGAGAAAACTTATTTTAGTTGGGTTTAAAGTGGTAACATAGTAGTGGTAGTTTAAAAGTAACATGTAAAGTGACATTTTGGCGGTCAAAAGGTTAAATATTTTTATAAACCATACCGTCCCACTGTTGTAGGCCGCGTTTGGCGCGTTAGAAGCAGATTGGTTCTGTCCTGTAGTAGCACCCTTCGGTTTTGGGACCGCGGTACAAATTTTCAAAGGCTTTGTACCAAGACCTGTATACCCGTTCATGGCGTATAGTGCATTACGTTGCTCATCCTCGCTGCCAAATCTTACGAAACCATAACCCTTTGTGTAGCCTGCATTGTCCAATATCACTGGAAACAGATATCAGAAATATGAAGATAATGTTTACAAGCTACAGAGGCCATGAGTTTAAAAACTGAAAGCCAATTGTACGGTGCCACTTTTGAGTATGATTTTAAACTAGCATTATTCAAAAAAATATAGATTTTAACCAAATTGAAATAAAATATTAATGTCTGCATATAAATATTCAATGTCATTTCAGTATTTTTATTTTTGATGGCAATAATTGCAGCAGTTGGCAACATTTGTCTACAACCATCATCATTCAGGAACATTCAACAATGGTGACCCAAGGGTCACCATGGGGGTGAAGTTGATAGGAGCAGTTGTCCGAGCAGTTGTCCGTTTTTAACCCATTATTGCAAAACATAATTATAAATAAATAAACATACTGTATCCCAAAACTAAAGCTTAGGTTAACACAAATTAGGACTACTTATTAGTTTTTTTATGGTTCAAAAGGTCTGAAGACCATTACTTGCATAAGGCGACCAACTTCATATGAAAAGGGGACAAGTTTTAACCTTCGGGTTGCTGTGAGTTTTCTTCTTAGATCAATCATTAAATGTGGGACAAAAGCATGAAATTCGGGATGGTTGGTCACCTTATACTTGAATAGATCAGAAATCTATTAAGTCAGAATATTACCTTTTGCAGTTTTGATAGAATTGTACTTAGAAGCGAAAACCCTGTAAAGTGAGTAGTCATCTACTTCAGAACTTAAATCACCGACCCACACAGAGAACTCTCGTTCAGATTGCATGTTGGCCCGGGCCTCCCGGGATGCTGTGTTCAACCTGAAACGCACCACTGGGAATGTGCCAGGGATTGGTTTGCCGTTCAGTTTATGCATTGCATCTATGGCTTCTTCATCAGTCTGAAATTATAGGAAAGAAAACAATACTTTAAATAACACCACCATTCTAGTTATCAAAATTAATTAACCCAAAGCATGCTCTGTGCCAATGAGTCCTCTGAATTTTTGTTACTTTTGATTCCTTCTGAGTATAATCAGTTACCTGGCTTTACAGCTTGGTGTAATGATTCTGGCATGTTTGGCACTTTTGGACCAGGTGAGTATTGGACCGGAATGTAATTCTGTTGTGTTTTTACTATGTTTTTTTTATTGCTTGACAAAGCCTTTTGCTAATATTTTTCTTCAAGTATTAGTTTTGTTTGACAAAGCATGTTGCGCACATTCGCCACCTTGAGAATTTCATGAAGCCTGGTTAGTGGATATATGGTCTGTATTGATAAGTCTTTTTTAACCCTTTGATTGCTACAGACGGCCATAGACGTCAACGGAAAATCGTGACTATCACGCCAATGACGGCACTGACAGTCACTTTTTTTTAATGAAAACCTATTAAAAAATAGCCCATTCTTATGTTGGCATAATTTCTTTAGCCATCTTTATTTTACCCCTGTGGCGTCAGCGGCACGGCGTCTTCCTTCGCCCTTGGGCGTTCAAAAGGGTAAATAAATTATTTTTTGTCAGTTGTTGCTTTTACTAGACATACCTGAAAGTGTACAAAGGCATAGCCTGCAGGCTCTCCCGTGAACTTATTTCTCATAACCTTCACAGTCAGAGGTCGCTGCCCCATGCGGTGGAAAGCTGCCACAATGAAACTCTCTGTCATATTGGGCTCCAGCTGAAAAGTAAAAAAACTTGTGTAACATACAGATTTTTGAAAGATTACTTTACTCAGCCTGTAAAGCTCAATTGTGTAAATACAATTGAGCCACATGGAATTAGAGCTGGTAGTTTTTATCAAATTTCAAAATAAATGTTATTGCAAATTTGAGTTTCTAATAAAACTTACACTGCCCATCCACAACTGACACTGCATGGACATTTTTGGTGAGAATAACTGATTACTGAATAGTTTGTGTTACAAATAAAACTAATAGCTCGCGGTTAGTTATATTATGATTAAGAAATCAATACAAGCTTTTGAATATTGTAAGATCACAATTATTTCATTCCTAAACACACGCTTTTATAAACATCGACTTGAATTGAATTGAATGAACGATTTGATTTGAATGAATGAAATAATATTTTGACTTTGACAGAAGTGCTGCGCCATTCGCTGGCTATTGATTAGTTTGTAGTTCATTCAAAAAGAATCGACTCCAACTTTTCCATTTACAGAAAAATATTTCGTATCTGCGCAAAAGTAAAATTATAATTTTATTACTCAGTATATTTATTTATATTAGTATTTACGTGTTTCTGTTTAAAAGCGTTTAAAATCCATTTATCTCTAAATAATACCACATTACGAACTGAATGAAATATTGCGACATACATGTGATGATTCACGACCACGAAACATTCTCTTGAATGTGTCATTGACTTTGGTTCCGCCGAGTCTTTCGGTAGTGTATTCTATTCAACATAATAAAATTGTCCCTAAAACTTACTCAAATACTGGTTACAAAGTTTTAATCAATATTAGTTTCTAGAAATAGTTAAGAAAATTATTATTGAATTGTGAATAAACGTGTTGTGGAGAGTGAGTTTTACTAAAAAGGGAAATTCCTATCAAGTTAACGTTTACTTGTAAAGTCAGTGATGTGTTAATCTAATCAGGTCAGGTGATTATTGGCAAAAATGTCGCGTCTTGATAACATCGATGCACTTGAAAAGCAATTAGCTGATTTACAAATGACTAATAAGGAATTTGGTTCCGTTACTAGAGGAAAAAAAATACCTCCAGTTGTACCGCCGAAAAAGAAAGCTCAACCCCAAGTTCCGCGCAGTGCAGTCGTTAACACTCTACGAGAGCCATCATATTCTGCTAAAATTTCGCCGGTGCTGAATAACAATGCTACTACTCACAATCCAAATCGCAACAACGTGCATTCAGCAGGAACCGATTATGCTAATATCAGTCATTCGAGTGATCCTGGCGTTTCTTACAATCATGGTTCACCAATGGCACCGAAAAGCTACAACGCTACATACAGTAACCTTCCACCATACCGAAACAATACAGATAGTCTACCTCCACCGCCACCACCGCCGCCGCTGCACATTCCAACGTCGAAACCTTACGACAACAGTCAAATTAACGAAGAATACTTACCGCCCCCCTCTCCTGTTAGCTCAAATTACAGCGAACTCGTCCGCGCCACAGCAAATTTAAATTATAACCAGGAAAGGCAGAATTATCCACCTATTTATCAAAATGAGTTCGCTGATTACGCTGCATCCCAAGCGTCGACTTATGAATACGCACTGTACGAACCGATAAACCCTCGGCCTCAAAGCAGTCTTTCTGGCCAAAATACCTTTCAAAATTATCGAGCCAATGTACCAATTCCTGGAAAATCACCACTTCCAAAGGAAGAAGAAGTGGATGCTCTAACGAATATGCTTGTGCAGTCTATATCAGATAGCCAGGATTTGGATGTTTTTGGTATTTGTGTAAAATGCGATGGTAAAGTTATTGGAGAAAGTTCAGGATGTACAGCAATGGGAAATATGTACCACGTCCAGTGTTTTTGTTGCTACCGCTGTAATACCAATTTACAGGGAAAACCTTTTTATGCTGTTGAAGGACACCCTTTCTGTGAAACAGATTATTATGAAACGCTGGAAAAATGCTCTGTTTGTACTATGCCAATCCTAGACAGAATTTTAAGAGCAACTGGTAAACCGTACCATCCCACTTGCTTTACATGTGTAGTATGTGGTAAGAGTCTTGATGGCATTCCGTTTACTGTTGATGCTATGAATCAAATTCATTGTATTGAAGACTTTCATAAGAAATTTGCACCTCGGTGCTGTGTATGCGAATTACCTATTATGCCCGAAGAAGGACAAGAGGAAACTGTCCGTGTTGTTGCACTTGATCGCAGCTTTCATGTACGATGCTATCGATGTGAAGATTGTGGGCTATTACTGTCATCAGAAGCAGAAGGACGTGGGTGTTATCCACTTGATGATCATATTCTTTGTAAAAATTGTAATGCTCACCGTATACGCATGCTTACGGTTCCTGTTATGACAACAGATTTATAAAGTAGTATATATGTTAAACATTGTAATAGTATTTATTTTAATTGATATCGCATATTGTTAAGAATCATATGAAAAAATATGTATAATTTATTGCTCTTCTTTATTAATTTAATATTTTTAACATATACTACAGGAGATTCTACGCCTTGGGTAATTTAATGCTTATCTCACTAGGCTAGGATATCTTTTTTAACCGACTTCATAAAAAAGGAGGTTGGGGATGATTGTCTAGCTAGTAGATGTAATATATGCTAATACGCGTTTAACTATTTTTATCCTTAATTCCAGGCTGACATTGAATTTAGGTTTCACAGTGTCATGTAGCTTTAAGTCTGCCATTTGTGTTATTTATTGTTGGTCATGTTTAAAAGAAAAATAGCTTTGAGTAAGTCTGATAAGTTTTTCATAAATCGATTTGGAAAAATTATAAATAAGCAGGAAAGATACGGTTCATGTAGCATTTTAAACGAAATATAAAGTAAACATCGAAAGTTTAATAAAGTACACTTGTTACGTCTTAATAAGGTACATGTAGGTCAGACAGAGATCAAGTGACACAAACCATATTAGATTACGGATAAAAACACCCCGTCAATGCAATGATGAAGTGTGTTGCATTTGTAAAGGTCATTTTATGATTGATTCATTTAATAGAAACTAAGAAACATGTGATATTGGCTGCTAGTTTCATCAAAGTATGATATTTATTGTTGTAAAAGCATTTTAAGCATTATATAATAATGCTGACAAATTACTATTATTGTCAAACATTGAATTGTCTATTTTTATTTATTCATTATATTTTAAAGATATTTTTGTTGTTTTATTAAACCCAGTTTTACAACAACAAGCAGACAGCAGAATTTAGGTAGGTAATATGAAGTAGATAAAAACCACTATTTAAGTATCTAACTTATATTGAACAAAGTTAAACGTAAATTGGAGGTTTGTTTTGCCTTTATTATACATAAGATAAGATAATATGATATGTGTACAGTAAATAAATAATAAACATTGAGGGACAATCTTACACAAATCAACCTAGTCCCAAACTAAGCAATGTTTAATATGCAATGGGTATTGGGTACTAGACGACGAGATACATACTTATATAGATAAATACATACTTAAATAGATAGAAAACATCCATGACTCAGGAATACTCGTGCTCATCACACAAATATTTGCCCTTACCAGGATTTGAACCCGGGACCTCAAGCTTCGTAGGCGGTGTCACTCCTACTAAGCTAAACGTGTCGTCAGTATGTAGTATGTACAATATGACAAAACAATGGCAGTACGTAATAAAATTTTATTAAAAAAATATTTACACTTTTCATTGTTTACATAATGTAAAAAGTAACACGTATTTATTTTTATTCAAAGTAAAGCTAAGTCTTTAAAATACTGGCTGAAATTTTAGAAAGAAGGCACACAAATCACAGTTTTATTATCTTTTAAAATTATTACCTATTAAAAGTCATAATCTAAACACTTATTTTAAATTTATTTATTCACATAGCTTAGTTAACGAAAAGCACAGCATTGAGATATTACTCCAAAGTAACTTCCATTTTATGTGTTATACTAGTCGTATCAAAATAGATTAACACAATGGTTTACAGAACTTTATGGACATAATTGGAATTACAATTACTCCACTCAAACTGAGATCTATGTTATACTTGACTTAAATGTTTTTAACGTATAATACTGCAATATTTATTTACGAGTATTTTAAGTGCAGAATTGGACATATTGTAATTTGCACATTGTATTGTTATGCCTTATGTTTTAACTTTGTATTGAATTTGGGTGGGCTCAATACTTGTTTCATAAATAAGGATCTTTTTTCCTTAATATTCTTTGACATTATAAGATCAGTTCTGTATGGTGTTGAATTATTTGCTTTAGCTCCTGTTGATGTTACATTGATTGATTTTTCGTCTATACCTTCGTTTCTGTCGTTGCTAGAATCAAGTCGATTCCTTACTACTACTGACTCAGTTGAGGCTGATATTTGTTCTGTAGAATGGAATAAAGTCTCTTCATCTGAGTTTATATTTAATTTAGGTTCGAACTTCTCTCTTAGAATAGAGAATTTGCGTCTGGGTTTACTCCTTACACTTTTTTTCAAGTTTGTCATTTTAGGAGGAGGTGCTTCAGCGTTGGATGTTGATGTATCTTTTTGTATTAGTGATTGTAAAG
Source organism: Eudemis profundana (assembly GCA_947034925.1). Taxonomy (NCBI): domain Eukaryota; kingdom Metazoa; phylum Arthropoda; class Insecta; order Lepidoptera; family Tortricidae; genus Eudemis; species Eudemis profundana. The sequence goes on from OX344811.1 coordinate 12,182,369, forward strand.
AAGACGTTAATCTTGCTGAAGGTATGTCTTCAGTTGAACTAAGTGGCAGTGAGTTATCAGTAACTAGTTGCCATAGCAAGTCAATGTCTTTGTTTGATAAATCTTGGAGACTTGGATCAGGCTTAGCACCATTTCTTTTATATTGTGTTTTGAGATTGGTAACGTTTGGTTTTTGACGGTGTTTAGTATTCCTCCGTCCGTTATACGAACTCTCAACAGTAGACGTCTCTGATGATGACGTGATAGTACAATTAAGTTCTTTCTTATGTAAATCATATTTAGAACGATGGGAGCCATTAAGCATATTTTCTTTTTCGGGAAGAGATTCCATTATGTTACTTGAATCGAACTTTGATGGTTCTTTCCATAATGCTCTTTTAAGATTACACTCTATTTTTATAGATTCATCTTCTTTGGGTGAGTACCAGTGTAGGTCTCTCCGATTATGATATAAGTTTCTTGGTGAATTAGCAACTGTCGCTTTTCGTATTTCGTCTATAGTTGCTACTAAGGAACTTTCTGAATTAAGCCTTTTTTTACTTGAGGGATCTAAATCTCCTAAATCATCTAATTCTTCCAAGATTGGTTCCAAAAAATCCTTTCCTGTATCAACCATACATGGTTTGGCAAGAAAAGTGTCATCGTTAGTTTGACAAATAATTGAATCAACGTATTCTTCCTGATTATTTGAGTCAAATTTAACGAAAACATTGGAGTAAGTCGGCACTTTTTTCGGGAATGGTGGTGCCGCTAAAATAGCTGTTTTTAAGTCTTGAGACACACAACTACTAATTTCGGAACTACCTGAAGTCAAAGTATCACGTCTTCTGTCTCGGAATACACTACCATCGTGAAGCCAATTTTCAATATCGGAATATCCATTCCAAGACCTTAGGCCCCAAGCTTCACGTGCAATATTAACTGCACAAATATTTTCATAGTCATGAACAGATAAAATTTCAGTTGGTGTATCTAGATCACGTTGTTTTGAAGGAAAAGAATCACTGCTCATAACTTTCTTGTTTTTTCCTTTTCTGGTATACATTTCTTTTAATATATCTAAAGCAATTCTTTGTATGTTTTCAATGTCGGCATCTTGGTTGCCAACTTTAATATTTTTTAATGCACTCAAGCACAACTTTTGAACGATATTTTCATTAAAAGTATTAATATCTGAGCTATTAATGTCACTAAAACTCAAATCTAAATCCATATCAATCGAATCAGATGAAGTCTTTTTATTGGACCCATCTGTATCGTGACTAAATTCCGACCCATGATCTGTTTTTGCATTCTTAGCAAACTCTCTATTGCAAACATCCAGATTAACGTTTGTTAAATCGTCTCGCAATTCATCAGATGAACATATTCCACGGCGCTTTTGCAAATTAAGGGTACTTGCCGTAATAATGTCTATAGAGCTTTCTAAGTTTTCAAATGAAGACAACTTTAACGTCAATTCAGTTGGGATTAACATTGAAGCTTTTGCCTTTTTGAGAGTAGTTTTAAGTCTTCCTCTTTCATACAAGTCCAAGTTTTCTTCCTTGTTTATAGTTTGAGGAGTGTTTTCTACAGTATGAAATTCTACACTTGAAACATCCATACTATTGTCACCAACTGGCGCCGATGTGAATGTAGGCGTTCCAGACCTAGCAATCCAGTGGTCTAAAAGAAACTTTTTATCTGCGCTATCGATGTCGTTTGGTTGTACTTGAACACAATCTTTTCTGAAAGACAAAAAAAAAACATTTCACACTTCGTTCAATATTATTTTTCAATAGAATAACCATTTGAAAAACAAAAATTAATAAATACCTGGAATTCTCATCAGTAAGCTCAATTTTATTTGAGCCTTTGAAAGACCTGACGTAATTTAAGCCTTTGTTATTATTTCTTTTATTTTCCGAAGCTTTTGTTACTTTATTATTCAACTCAATATCGTTACTATTTTTCCATGGTATAGGGCCCTTAGAATGGAAGTATCTATAATAGAGAATCATAGCGCACATTCCTGAAAAAAAGAAAACTACTATTAAAGTTATATAATCAATCATCCGAGTGCTACTCGGAATCGTGCAATTACAGTATATCTGAAAAAGATTTCGTTTTTAATTGCGTTACGTGACAGAGGTACATTCGCGATCTTACTATTTCTGTCGTTTCCATTGCTGTTTTCGAAACAGTATGTGTAATCAAATGCAAACAATAAGTTAAACAAAAACATAATGTTAGGGTTTCTTTCTATTATCTTAAGAATGGAAAAAAAATGATTTCTTACCTATTATGGTACCAGCAATTACACATATGGATGTTGCAATGGACCAAGGTTTCTTTTGCCTTTCTGAATCGGATATCAAGACATACAAGAATAAACTTCCGAAATTTTGTGTCACCATTAACGTGTAGAACATCATTAGGCGATACCTAGTATGACCTTCTCTCAAATTAATATAACAGAAGCAATATACGAGTCCCATAATAACATTGTAAAATGTTTCTTCTAGTTTATTTGGGCAAAATGTGGTCTTTTGAGTTACAATCCAGAACGTCATAGCTGACCAGTGGAGTCCTAAAACAAAAAAAATTAATATCACTTCATATTATTAATATCGAGTAATCAAAACAAGATTTGTAATTGGAATAATACATACCTAAAGGTATTAATGTCCATATGCCAAAAACAATTGTAAATAGCAAGATACCGGAAATCCTACTGATAAGCATGCCAAAATGCCAAATTAATTTGAGTAAAAAGGCGCTCCATTGAAATTTTTCACTACTAAACCAAGAAGTGCCATATATATAGTTTGCGCATCCCCATATAACTGATGCAATCGAAGCACACAAGGCGAAAGCTGAAAAAAAAACAATATAAAGTTGACGTCAACACAAAGAGAAAACTATACGTAAAATAACAACACATTTTTTAAACAAAACAAATGAATGCCAAGGGTAACTTTACGCAAAAATATTTTATGCCACACCTGGCCATAAAGTGACTTTTTCCGCACGCTATGCGTACGGAAAAAGCCGCTTTCTGGCCAAATGTAGACATAAAATGATGTACACAACACGGGAGGTAATAAAGAAAGCCCTCGATCGCATATTTACGTCCCTCGCTTGCAGCTCGGGCGGCAAACTTCTGCGATCTTGGGCTTTCTTTGTAATACCACCCTAGTTATGTAATGTACTATACCTTTTGTGTGATAGTTTTCATTCAATGTTACTATTCCGTAAACTTGTAAAATAATTTGTGGAATCGTTCCAATAAAAATATATAAGAAGTGCAATAAATTGAGATCGTTTATTTGTGTAAATAGCTTCAGTGCTTTTATTGACTCCACATTTTTACATTCAAACACTTTGTGCATGAAACTTATATATCTGAAAAAGTAAGAACATATATACAATAACTTTAACGTCTGAGAATAAAATTCAAGATTCGTACACATTTAAATGTTTTGTATCAAGTCACGACCAAATTAAAAAGGGTACCTTTCCAACAATCCCACCAGAAATCCATGAGTTATCCAATGTCTAATGCTGGATTTTTGATCAATCACAAACCATCTCAATGAAAAAACGTTTATCATAACATTCGGAGCAACAATGAAAATTAGAGTAGTTAGAGCCCAGTATGGATATCCACCTTTGCAGTATTCAACGAAAACCAATACATCTGAAAAAATAGTCCATTTTATTATCATCACATTTGTGTAACCGATTTCATTTAAAAGTTGTTCAAGAACAAGTCTTGTCTTACGCACCTGTAGTCAAATCGGCAAGTATGGTTACCAACGATATAAACACACACAAAACATTTAATAAACAAACATTATCTTCTTGATCACTAAAAGTTTTTCTTTGTGAATTATAACTGCCGAGCCTACAAGCCTCAGCCATCTTACAGGTCTTATTGATCAACCATGCTATTTATTAACAATAAACTTCTCTTAAAAAATTAACCCCAAGGCCTAACTTCAGGTAGTGGGATGGAAAAGCATTAGCAAGCGCTTGCGGTGGGGCGGTACGGCGCGGGCGCAGGTCGGTGCACGCTGATTATTTGTTCTTTTCATTCATTCAGACGAATTTGAGGGATTGATTGAGTATTTTATCGAAATAATGTAGTTCTTCATTCAATCACTTACCAACAATCGATTACACAATATCCATTCGTTGTATACGATTTTTACTTAATCTGTGTCTCATCTTTTCTGACATTATCCACCCATTTGAGTCATTCATTCATTCAATTGCCACTACACTATATTGTATTGTCAGTTTTATTCAATTTTGTTGTTAAAATAAATAGAATTTTTGTTTGAGCATTTATAGCAAGTAATAGATATAACTGGAATATTTTAAGTTTTGTGGAGTCCCGAGTTTTTGTGACAAAATGATTCATGATGCTCTTTTAGTTTTGTGGGATTGTTCTCAAACGACACAAGAGGTTCACAATGTCTTATTTCATAATTACAAGTAAATTAGAACAGATTTTTTTACTGTTGATTGTAAATATAATATTTTTTAGACAAACAAATATCAGCATTATGCAAATCAAGGAGATTCGGACGTCTACCATAGGATATGTGAAATTGCCAAGAGCCACCACAGAATTCAAACTTTTGTTGAGAGCATGGGTTTTCATCGTAGAAAATCACATTCAGGTATACATTTACTTATTGTTTCTGCAACTTTGTTGCGTTGATCATGTGGGTGTCTTATACGAAATCCTCAGATTCCATTTTTTTTCGTTCCAGCTTCAACCCGCACTACAGGCCTTTATGCCCAAGCGTTGAGCGAGGGAATGACTGAAGTACTTCAGTCTTACAAAAAAACTCTCCTCGAAGTGGAAGGACTAGTGATGGGCAACCATACCTTCACATTGTCTTTTGTTTATAGTTATGTTGAGAAATACCAAGGCCTATTCAACACATTAAATAGACTGATCTCTACAATTAAGGAGAGAAGACTGAATGGATGCCAGATTTTGAGCTTGACTCATCAGTATATATTGAATGGCAATGAAATGGTTCATGATGCTATAATTAAGTAAGTACTGTTTTGAATATAACAAACATATTTACCCCTTTCAGACTGAGACATTTTTTGCTATATATCGACGACAACAACGTACATGGTGCAAAGTGCTAAGGAGTTGTTCTGCAATTAGAATCATATACGTTGTTGTCGTCAATATATTATTATATATTTGCTATATATATTGTTATATATATATTATTAGGATAGATCCTTCTTCCTTGTTTTCCAGTCATTAGACTGAGGGTCGCAACCACATGAGGCTAGCTCTATGCACCAAAACCAAATCTCCACTCCACACGATTTTCTGCCTTCCGGATCAATACCTGTAGAGTTCCCTAACATGTTTCCTTTACGGCATTGGCCCATCGGGTTGGTGATCTTCCACATCCCTTTTTCCTTACATGTGGCCAACCACAATGAGCTTTTCCAAACAACTTGGTGTGTTTTTTGATTCATAGTTGTAGTATTATATGGGGTTTATAGGGAGTAATAATGGAATGCTTGATTGATTGATGCTGTGCTGGCATGGTAAAGTTCAAACTATTTTTTGTCAATCACAATCCACAATCCTTTCATTCTGCACTGTAAGGGTTACATTTGAAAACACATGTGGTTTAATAATTTTAGAGATATTTCAGTAATTTATTCAAGTTAATATTCAAATACAGGTTGAAAGTAACTTTGTTGGATTAATATTAACTATAAAGTTTTAAGTAAAATAAGAAATATTTTTCTACTAAAACATGTGCTTTACAGAATATTTGCATACATAAACAATGTATTTATGAATCAACTGTGCACCTGGTTGCTGTATGGAGAGCTGAGAGACCCGTACCAGGAGTTTTTAATAGCATGCAGTAAGGATGAGACTTCCGACACACTCCTGTCCACCACACCTTCAAGCACAAATATTGATAAAACCCTTTTAAACAGCGTAAGTATCATTCAAGCTCTGGAATGAATGTTCTATACCTTTACCAATGCCTATACCTCGCTGGCTTGAATCCGGTTATACAGAGTGAACAAGCAAACCTAACCTGGATGGGAAAATACCCTAAATATGTAACATAGCAAATTATCATCAATGGAAACATTATACAAATGAGGATTCACTGTTTTTTTAATTCTTTAAGTGAATTTTATCAGTTTTTAGAAATTTGTAAATAGTATTTGTTTTCACCTATATTTCATTCTGTGTGTGTTTTGTTGTTGTTTTGTTTTTCTGTTTTTCATTTATTGATTTCATTACATTTTAGTTGCAGGATGCATCTCTGGATTGCGGTTTCATATTGAATCCCAACATGATACCTCATTTCATACCACTCTCCTTGGCTCAAGAAATACTGTTTATTGGCAAAACAGTTATTCTTTTTGGTTTCGATCCACGGAAAATGAAAAAGGGGGGGAATACTACATTGAAAAGCAGGCCAATGTTGTCTTTAAAGAAGTTTGGTGATTCTAGAAGGTAATTTTATTGATTATTGATGTAATATAATCTAAGAATCCCATCACACCTCTCTGCCCTCCACCTAGACGGACTGTTCTCGGCAGCAATTCACCTATCCCAAGGCTGTGCAAAACACTCAACAACTGTAGTCATATGAAAGATATACACTTTGATTCACCAGTATATTTTAAAAAGTGTTTGGGTAAACTTAGTGTAATCTAACTGAAGTTGTGAGCAGTGATGGGCCGTTCTCGAGAAGTTTCGGAAACAAGAGAATATCGGGAGAAGCTTCTCGGGAAAGTTCTCCTCAGCGGAAATTTCTGAGAAAGTACCTTATATTTTTGAGTTATGCATTTTTTGTTCGCTTAATACTCATTATATTTGTGGTTTATAACTATTTGCAGAGTATTTGTGCGCAACAGGTCATTCTATCAATGAAATTCTCTTTGCTCTCGAGAATTTCCCGGGAAACTTCTCGGAAACGTTCTCTGGGGAACGTTCTCAGCAAAAATTCATGTTATTTTTTCTTCTAAAAAGTTTTTTTTATAGATTATTAATCATTTACGGTACTTTATTAGGCGTTGTCATCGTATTATTATTCGTTTACACATTGAATGTTAAGTCTTTTCAAGACTGAAATGGGTAAAAACGGACTAGTGCGACTTGATCTGCGGACATTGATATATTATCTTTTTCATCACTTTCTCGAAAATGGTGTTGTTACACGTAAGTTTTGCGGGCTGTAAATGATCTATTACGCCCTAGGGCGTAATGGATTTTTTTCTGTTTTACTCTTATTGGTCATGTTCAAAGGAAACGCCAACTTACTTTTTTAACTTTTTTTACTTTAAAGAGAGCTGTTATTGCAAATACATGTAAACACATATTTCGGTAAAATAAATTAAATGTTTAATAAATAGTGTATTTCAGTATTTGGCAAATGTAAAATCAAGTAAAATGTCCGTTTTAGGTTTTTACCGCTATGGTTTCCGAACGTGACTTGACATTCGCATTATCTATGGATATTAATGTCACTTTCTGATTTAAAAATTTGTTCTCATACTGGGTGGATTAGTAAGGTTATTTAGGTATTTAGATTTCCTCACAAGTGTGATGAAAAACATTGTGTGTGCCACGGGTGGTAAAGGAATTACAAACGAGTGTTATTAAAGCCCTCGGCTTTACCTCGGGCTTGTAACAAATACTCGTTTGTAATTCCTTCCTTACCGCCCTAGATACACAATTTACTATAAAATATCACCGACTCTTGTGCTTTCTTACCTGTCATAAATAATTCTCTCTCTTTACCTGCCACCCAGAGCCCAAAAAAGGGGACAGGTCCGATCCATCAAATTACAATCCTATTGCTATTACTTTCCTTTTCTCTAAGGTGATAGAGCGTGTGATTAATATAAAATTCCTTAGATAGGTATCTAAAAGAACATAATTTGATCAACGGCCTTCTATATGGTCGCTGCACTGGTGATCTCCTAGTACCTATATCCCACACACCGCTGCCAACTGCCCACAGCCAAAGCTGGCATCCAAAAAGTTTGATGTGCTGAGTTGAGCGAAGCGGTACATCAGGTCTGGGCAAAGACAGCTGTTGTACAAATCGCAGATTTCATATGGAGTACTGCTATCATCATGTTCCTCTTGGCTCGGTACAAAAACGCACTATGTGACAAATTTGAAGCGGTAATGAACCTTTAAGTCTAAGGAGAGACTTCGCCTATTTATGTGTATTCTACCATTTTTAAAATTTGTATAATAGGCTGTTTATTTCATTGCATATTTGTGAAAAGCACTACCTCGGCGTGAAATGGGGTTGCCAGCCTCGTAACTATTTGGACTCGCTCTCGCTCGGCCATGTATATGTACTCGACCGGCAATCCCTTCCTTCTGTTGTGAAGTAATTTATTTATTAAAAAAAACAGCAAATAGCAAATGTATTAAATATAGAAACTAAAAGTATAATCAAGTAAAAACAAATCCTATAACGAAATAAAAATAAAAGCAATTATGTAGGCTGTCAATGTCAATATTGTTCATTATTAGAAACAGCTACCGAGGGAGAACGTTTCCGAGAAGCTTCTCGGGATTATAGAGAATTTTGCCTTTAGAATATTCATTCAGGATACACTCATTTACGAATGCCTATTAAACACAATAACGAAAACATTTCCGCCCTAAAAATACCTGTATTTTAAATCTAAATCACTTTTATGTTAAAATTTGTTCCGGAGAAGTTTGCCGGAAATATTTCACCGAGAATGTTTCCGAGAAGCTTCTCGGGAATTTCTCGAGAACATAGAGAATTTTGCTCTCAGAATATTCGAAAAAGTTCAGGTACCTTATGAACGTCTATCAATAACATATACGAAGACATAAAAGCACAATAATACTATTTTTTTAAAGTATTTATGTACTTTCTCAGATATTTCCGTTCCCGGAGAACTTTCTCGAGAACATGTGAGAATTCTCAGGAGAAGGAATTCTCGAGAGCGAGAACGTTCTCACCGGCACAACACTGGTTGTGAGCGCAACTTGCTGCTGTTTTATGTGTTGAGTAGTATTAGTTTATATCGTTTTTTCATATAATGCATGCGGTGTTTACCTTTCAGTAGTTGTAAATTAAGCAAATAAATATATATTTTTAGGTATCAAATGTAATGTCTAACCAGTGTAAACAATAGTTGGTGAACCAAATAAATAAATTAAAATAAAGAATAAATTACGCACATTGTGACAACAAGCAGAAGAAGAAAATATACCTATTTCTTTTGTAGGTTTACAATTTGGGAAGATAAAGAATCAGAGTTTCACGAGAAATTGCAGAAGTTTAAAGATCCTGAATTATTTGAAGTCTATAACTTGAGGAATGTAGTGAGAGAGATTAAAGAGTGTGTTACTAAGGTAAATTTCCCACTATCATAAGAAAAAAATCTCTTGTAAGAAAAAATGTCTCGAACATTGATAACTGATAACAGAAAAAATACTAGCTTGTAGTATTTTTTTCTCTTATTAACATTCCAATTTTGGTGGTTAGGTACCAAATCTTGCAAATTTGAGTTTAAGAAATTACTCAATCAATAATTTGATCTCAATCTCTGGTGCTCAAATTTCTCATCATGGTGATGAAAATCAGACCTAAGATAAGCACCTAAGATAATTATCAACAAAAACTTGTTTTAAAAATGTATTCGAAATGTTTCAGCATCTTTGGGCAGTAGCCGTAGAAGAGGCTCAACTGATCCACGAGCTACGACTTATGAAGGACTTCTACCTGCTGGGCAGAGGCGAGCTCTTCTTGGAACTACTGCGTCTCAGTGCACATATGTTAGAGAAACCCACCACCCGGACTGGAACTAGAGGTGAGAGCAGTATTTACCAACAACCATTATAGCAACAGAGTGTGGTTCCATCGAGGATGTGCAGCACTATTTGGTGGAGTCCGGACTCGAGAGAAAAGAGCTACGTTAGCTAGAGTTAGGGGTTCAAAAGGTTAACGTGCACGAATGTAGGCCTTTAATTCAATTTTGGCGTAACCCCACTCAAAGGATGCCAAGTTTGTTTATGGTTTTTTTAAAACATAGTGTACAAATTTTGACGTATGGACGTATATAAGCTGATGATGATTACCAGATCATCAGTCCATCTTGCAAAAGGGCTTTGTATAGTCAACATCATAATGTAAATATCTGTACGGATGAAGTGACAAAATTTTCTAAAATGGCAATTGTAAGGGCCGTAAGAGTATACAGACAGATATTTTTGTCGCCTTGCTAACCAGCCAGGCAAGCTATGTCCGACCGAAACACAGACCACCTCCACTAGATGGAGCATGCCATACGACACGAGCTCACCACGCATATGTGCGATTAAATATCGGTAGATATTACCAGTACAACGCGTGTTTCACATCTTTTTTATCATTTTATGTTTTGAGATTGTCGTCGGATTGAACAGGAATATTTATTTCACGTTTGGTGCACACACAAGTCAGAAACATGGTCGCAACTGAAAGAGCGGCTGGTCGCGTAATGTCGTAATGCTATACGATTGACCATATCTGATGTGAGCGCGCGCCGCCCAACATGCTCCGTCTAGTGGAGGTAGTCTGTGGACCGAAACGACCGAATTTCGGCTTTGATCTCAGTTTCGGCCGAAACCAGAACCGAAACCGAAACTTCCAATAAGGTCATGTTTTCATGGGAAGAATAAAAACTGGTCAAGTGCAAAGCGGACTCGCGCACCGAGGGTTCCGTACAAACATGGATCAAGATAAACTGTATGGTTGGATATCGACATAGGTCGCGGTTAGTTTAGTAGTAGCAGCAAAAACCTAAATTTGCGTTACCTACGATTTTTGCGAATTTATGAAAAACGATGCAAGTTAGGAAAACCGTTACTATATTTTTCCTGTAATATTTAGGATAATATGAATAATTAGTAATTATTACAGATTTTTCTGTTCAGTAACTTCGAAGATAATAGGGCGGAAAAGAAATTTTTTGAACGTTTTCCTACATCACCGAACGTTTTCCAACCTAAATCAAAAAGCACATGATTAAGAAAACATATGAAAAAGCATGAAAAGAAAATAAAAAAGCATTTTTTTCATGTCCTGTAAGCTCAGCGATTTTAAAATTATTCCAAATTTCAAATCGATAGCAGCAGTAGCTTCTAAGATATCTGGCAGTGACAGACGGACAGACAGACAAACGGAGTCGCACCATAAGGGTTCCTTTTTTACTATTTTGGTATGGAACCCTAAAAATGACACTCATAATCAATCAGTCTTCATTTTTAAATAACATATTAATATATATTCATAGTCTCCGATATTTAGAGTAATCATTAATTATAACATATTATAACTTCTTAATTTATTTCAAATATTATTTATTACCTGTGCTTTTTGAAATAAACACTGTCCGATCGCAGCACGAAACCTCTCAAATTCAGTTTCTGTTTCGGCCGTAGTTTCGGCCGGATGGCAGCCGAAACCGAAACTAAGCCGAAACCCATTTTTTGGCCGAAACTAGGCCGAAACCGAAATTTCGGTCGGACACTAAAAAAATATGAAAATGTGCGGCTCGCCTTTATTTTGCTAGTATGTGGCCCTTGGCTACGAAAAGGTAGCCAACCACTGGGTTATACGAGTAATGTGCCTTCCCGGTTATTGCATATTTTCATTATTATAATTTCAATATTATATTCTATTATTCTATTTATTGTTATTTGAAGTTATTATTATGAATGTATTAATTAATTAATTGAATTGACATAATCCACTGTAATACTAACATTAGTTGTTTAAGTTCTGCTTGTAAATACTAACACATATATGGACTCAAGGTCTGAAATAAATATATTCATTCATTCATTATTCGTTCTTGTTTGACAGATATGAATCATGCGTTCCAATTGGCAGCGAGAGCGGTGTTTCTCAGCAACAGTGCGGATATCGAGAAGTTCAGTTTTGAATTGCCGTATGTCAAGCCAAACACGTCAGCCAACTCGACGGTCACGGATGAATCTTACTCAGGTAACAGACTATCCAATTTGAGAACTCTAATTCCCACATACATCTTACTATTATATCGTCACTACTTAAAAAAAAAACTTGTATCTAAAAACGTCGTCGAGAAGAACGTCAAAAGTTACATACGAACGTCATATACACTTACTGCGTTTTTACCTGGAGTCAGTGTTAGATACGTGTTTTTTTTAAAAGTAACGACGATATATTACTATGCCCTAACAACAAATAAAATATTTAGGTATATCTACCAGCGTTTCAACCGCTCTCTCCGGTCGCGTTTTTGACTATATCTCTGAAAGCTCGGTTTACAATTTTAGGTTATTTTGTAGAATACCGGTATCTCTAAAATATAACAGAAAATGGTGATCCGAACCTACAGGAAAATAGCCAAAAATACGATCAGCAAAGTGAAAGCGGTTGAAACGGTAGTAGAACTACCCAATTTTTACATTGATGTACGGAACCCTTCGTGTGCGAGTTCGACTTACAAGGAAAGGTACCCAACTGTCCGGCTCCGATCTTATTTATTTTGAATGATATACAGCCTGTAAATCTAATACGGGCGAATATTGAAACGGTGGTCAGCATAGGACCTAAGAAGGATATTTAGATAACTATTGCTTAATTAAAACCACAATGAAAATATGTACCATACAAAATAATTCGGGCCGCAATTTAACGCAACACATTCAAGTTGACAAACACGCTAGTTGACAGTTACTTTAAAAAAAGCTCGTATCTCGCAACTGTGTTAGATTCTACAATAAGGTACCCCTAGATGCATGGGAACTGCCTTATAGTTCGTTTAAAAATTACATTAAATCTGCGCTTTTGAAGAGAGCTTATTATAAAGTCCAAGATTACTTGGATGACAAAGAACCATGGCCAAAGCATCAGTCGCAGCAGTCGTCGAAATAGGGCAGTGTCCCGGAGAGGTTTAGGTACATGATGCCTACAGATGGCGTCGCTGCTACGGGCTGTATCGTTCCATTGTTACATTTATTTTTATTTTTATTGTAATTTTATTTCATTATTTGCATTTTGACATACTGAATACATACCTGTTATGTATACTGTAGCTAGTTGTAATGACTGTTAGCTTAATAGTCTATTTCTCGACGTGAAACATACGTTTCCCATTTTGTATTTCGACGTTTGGAGTTCCTTTACACCTCCAAAACATAATGTTTTGACAACGGAGACTCCTTACATCTCCATAAATTTTAGTCTATGTTTGCCTATTTTCTATATTTTTTATCGTGTTTTGACGCCTAGAGACCCTTTACATCTCTAAAAATGTAGTTTTAAGTTTTGTAATGTAATGGATCCGGAGATTATATACGTCTCTCGGTAAAATGTAAAAAAAACTGTGCCCAGTTATTTGCTTGTTGCATTTTATAAATATTGTCATCTTATGTAATAATGTCACAATTGTTGTAATGTTGTTTTTAAAAGAGAAACTGGTGAGTTTCTTCAGGCGCTTCTTCTCACCAGAAGGTCATCTACCGAAGCGCCAAAAGAAAAGAATCAGACATGTAAAAGAGCCCTTGAGGCCTACTTACAGAAATAAATGAGTTTGAGTTTGTCATAACAAGCATGTATGCGGTAAATTGCTGCTAGGTAAATTTTCAAAAATTAATTACGAGGTCACTATTAAGTGTAATTTAAAAAATCATATTAATTAATGATAACACTACAATCTCAACCTATTGCGACAAACTGACCTCCAAAGGGCTCAAACTTTGGAGGGTGTTTTTTTAGGAAAATATGAGTTTGAGCCGATATAACGAAACACGTGCTTATTATTTTATTTATGTTCTCAAACATAATCAAATTAGTAATTAACTAGCAACTTGCTTGAATTTTATTTTCTATAGAAGTTGGAGGGTTTAGTCACTTTTAAGTACTTTGGAGGTGAGTTTGTCCCAATCAATAGGTTGAGATTGGGCAGCTAAAAAAATACGTGTCTATTATTTTAGACTACTCTCTAACATAATATCAAAATAAATCAGATCGGAGCCGGGCAGTTGGGTACCTTTCCTCGTTAGGCGGTTTTTTATTTTATTTAAAAAGTATGTATTTTTGTAGCTGCCGATGGTTGGTCCAGTTTAATTCTGAAGTACGACTTCAAGTGGCCTCTCCACTTATTGTTCACGCCTGAAGTGCTAGCGCGGTACAACGATATGTTCCGACTGCTCCTTAGGATCAAAAAAACCCAGCATGACCTACACTCGCTGTGGAAGACGTATAAGCAGTCTGCTAGGTAAGTTAAACGAAGGAATAGGGTAGTTTCCTGTAGTGAAATAGATTATTCAATGTTAATAGGCTACTTTCCTGACAGATCAAATCAGTTACCTTTTATGAAGTGTCAAAACGCTCAGATAGTATGAAGTTTGTATGGAATAAAAGTGAAATGACGTCATTTTACTCAAACATCAAATCATCTTATCATCTTGATCTTTTAAAAATCGTTTAAAACGCTAAATAGGTGATGTTTAGTTCGTTTTTGCAAATTTTCGAAAGCTGAGTTAATGGCTAGCGTGTAGTAATTTATATTATAAAAATGAACTAAACATCACATATTTAGCGTTTTAAACGATTTTTAAAAGATAAAAACCTATGAATAAGAAGATGATTTGGTGTTTGAGTAAAATTACGTAATTTTACTTTTATTCCATACAAACTTCATACTATCTGAGCGTTTTGACACTTCATAAAAAGTAACTGATTTGATCTGTCAGGAAAGTAGCCTATTGTTTATTTATTTATTTATTTATTTATTTATTTTATTTATTTTCTATCATCTATATTGTCTATCAAAAGACTCGAAAAAGGTCTATGGCAGCCTAGTTAAAAGAACCAATGGACATACCTATGACAAGTGGCTCATTCCGCGATCTTGCCGCGCGGCCTTGAGGCCCCCGCGAAGGGGCCTTACCCAGTGACCAAAAAAAGCACGTGTTAGTACGCGTTATGCGATAGAAATGGTCGGATCCGGTGCGTTCCGTCCGGTGGTCCGGCCCGAAGACAGTTTTGTCAGAGAGAGAGAGAGACTTCTGTACGTAATACTATTACTTATTCTGCGCCTATGATGTTTCTTTTCAGCTTCGCAATGTGCCAGCTCCACAATAAACTGATGTTCCTGGTAAACAACCTGCAGCACTACATGCAGGCGGATGTGTTGGATACGTCCTTTTCGAAACTCATGGAGGCAGTCAACAAGACCAACGACTTCGAGAAGCTGAGGAAAGCACACGCCGTCTTCCTGGCTGATGTGTTGAGCCAGTCATTTCTGACTATAACTTCGGTGAGTTCTTCTATAGTCTTGTTATGTTTGTACACGTCCTTCTGAATGCCCATATAAGCTGTAAACAATACTAACGATATCGAGAAGCTAAGAAAGACACACGCTACCTTCCTGGCTGATGTGTTGAGCCAGTCCTTTTTGACTATAACTTCTGTGAGCTCTTCTATAGTCTTGTTATGTTTGTACACGTCCTTCTGAAAGCCCATATAAGCTGTAAACAATACTAACGATATCGAGAAGCTAAGAAAGACACACGCTACCTTCCTGGCTGATGTGTTGAGCCAGTCCTTTCTGACTATAACTTCGGTGAGCTCTTTTATAGTCTTGTTATGTTTGTACACGTCCTTCTGAATGCCCATATAAGCTGTAAACAATACTAACGACATCGAGAAGCTAAGAAAGACACACGCTACCTTCCTGGCTGATGTGTTGAGCCAGTCCTTTTTGACTATAACTTTGGTGAGTTCTTCTATAGTCTTGTTATGTTTGTACACGTCCTGCTGAAAGCTCATTGAGGCTGTAAACAAGCCCAACGAATTCGAGAAGCTGAGGAAAGGACACGCAAGGGCGTAGCCAGGATTCTGTTAATTCCTACTAATCAGCTCCATCTTCTGGGGGAAAATGTCCCTGGTAACCAGCTCCATTCTCAACAGGGGACTGGGGGGAGGAGGTCAGCTGAATTGAAATTAAAAGGTCAGGAGTTTTTCAATTTTTGATTTAAGTTTTTACTTCTATCAATGTTGTACAAACGAAGCCACTGTTAACTGACCACCCACACATAGACTTTACGTACACGTTGCAATAGAGTTGACATCCGTTTACAAATGTACAGTTAACAGTGTGTTAGATTTTACTAATTTTATCAGCTCTTTAACTTAACAAAATTAATTCTTATAAAAATGTTATTCAACGAGGAAACCTTTATTCCAGTCGACAAACAGCGAGTATTCCGGTTGTGAGTCGTCGGATTCCATCAACAACCCAGTGTTCTGTAATATCATGGAACTGCTCAAGCTGTGCCACTCCTTCTGCAATATGAGCACCTCCGTCACTGATAAGGAGTCTGAAGACTATTACATAAGGGGATACTCTGAGAGGTATAGCATTGTGTGTATTTATGTGACCGTCAAGATGGCGTACACCGTAAAGGTATCCAGAATCAGATGCTGCCAATAAATAGTACCCAAATAGTACCGACTAAATACCTAGATGAAAAAGATAGTACCATTAAACTTTTAGAAATATGTGGCGTTATCAGCGGGAAGGGACCTTGTTGTCGGTATTGAGTTATTCATATCCCCATAATCTACATACATTTAGCTATCGAACCATGTAAAAAACATGCATGCAAAAAAACCGACAACATGGTCCCTTTTCCCAGATAACGCCACATATAAGGCCTGTTCACGGTGTACGCTACCGGGCCGTCAAGCTGGCGTACACCACTTGTATCTCTAGAACGGTTTTTTTTTCGGAAATGCTTAATATCTCGAAAAATAGTACCCTTGGACCCTAAAATTTCATTTCTCTAGCTATCGTAGAAGCCGAGATATTCCATGACTGCCTCATTTCGGAATTCGAAGTCATTCTAGAGAAATGAAATTTTAGGGCTCTATTTGATTTGGGTACTATTTTTTTTTGACGCGTTTCCGAAAACATAGCCGTTCCAGAGATACAAGCGGTATACGCCAGCTTGACGGCCCGGTAGCGTACACCGTGAACAGGCCTTATATTTTGAAAAGTTTAAGGGTACTATTTTTTTCACCTGTATTTCGTCGATACTATTTGGGTACTATTTTTTGGCAGCATCGGATTCTGGATATCTTTACAGTGTACGCCATCTTGACGGTCACGTATTTATACGTTATTTTTCGGTAGCCTCAAAGGCTTAGAAAAATACTCCTATAATATTTTATTTTAAATGCCACCAGTTTGAAATCCAAAAGGAATCCAATAAAAGCAAATTTAGATCCTTTTAATGCAGAGGTGGTCTCCGCACTAAGCCGTTTCCTCCAATACATGTTAGGTGCTACCACAGAAATCGGTAGATCGTCAGCTAAAAAATCTTGGATTCTAGTTCTTATATGGTCGATCAATGACCGATCAATTGGTGTTCTAAAACCTTAACGTAACCTTTTGGCTAGTTTTGCACCAACCTTCCACCTAAAAAAATAACCTTAGAGTCAAAATTCTTAGGGAAGTTTGTAGACATTACTTTGTTTTTCCAGATTCAATAAACTAGTGAAACAGTTAATGCAACTGCTGTTATCACTTCGCGACCGACCGTGTGGCATATTCCTGGCGCGTCTACTCATGAGACTTGACTACAACCGGTGGCTGAGTGGAGAGGCCCAGTTGACTCAGTCTGTCACCAATATGTTACGATAGTTACATCTTTGACCGGTGTACTTACGATAGGACTGCTCTCGTTGCGAGATCGGTCGTGCGGCATATTCCTGGCGCGCCTACTCATGATACTTGACTATAACCGGTGGTTGAGTGGGGAGGCCCAGTTGACTCAGTCTGTCACCTATATGTTACGATAGTTACATCTTTGACCGGTGTACTTACGATAGGACCGCTATCGCTGCGAGATCGGACGTGCGGCATATTCCTGGCGCGTCTACTCATGAGGCTGGACTACTATCGGTGGCTGAGTGGAGAGGCCCAGTTGACTCAGTTTGTCACCAATATGTTACTATAGTTACATCTTTGACCGGTGCACTCACAAAAGGAATGCTATCGCTGCGAGACCTACCGTGAGGCATATGGCGCGACTTCTCATGAGGCTGGATTGCAACCGGTGGCTGAGCGAAGAGGCCCAGCTGATTCAGTCTGTTACGATATTTTAGATCGGTCTAGTTACGATGGGATGTGATAGGTCTAGTGCACCACATGAGAATCTACGTCATTTTGCCGTAGATCGCGATTAACACAGCAGCATTTAGATTTTGCTAATGACAATGCAATATCAATTTTTTCAAGCTTTTTTAAACAGACCACGTTTTAAAAGAACATTCTGCCATATATCTGCCAAAGTAAATACATATAGATAACTAGCATTTTCCCGCGGCTTCGCCCGCGTTGTTCCCGTTATTGTCCCAAAGGAACTCTTTACCGGGATATAATGTATCCTATGTTTCAATCCAGGACTTGGTCTACTTGCATGCCAAATTTCAGCTTGATCCATCCAGTTGTTACCCCGTTATAAGGTAACAAACATCCAAACATCTTCACAAACTTTCGCATTTATAATATTAGTGGGATGTTTATTGTGTGTGCCATCATGTAAATATTTTTAACTGCCATTATACGCCATAGGCCATTCCTTTTTGTCTAACTTTTTATCAGCTGCACTATACTGTTACAAATTTGTATACCAAATTAGATTAATAAGAATGGCTATACTATATGGAAAAACAAATGTATGCAAGATAAATTACTCGAAATAACGTATGATGAAATATTCTAAAAAATAAAAAGAATACTTATAATACAAGTTTTTTATTTTAACTGTCACCGGCCTCCATATCATCTTTATCATCAATATTTTCTTCTAGAATAGTTTCTTCCACCATACCAGCGGTTTCCGTAGCTTTGCCTTCTATCGCGTGTTGCTCCGTTTGCTTCATGAAAGTCTTTATTAGAATGCATTTTGTCATATCACAAGAGCATGGTAGAGGATGTTCTATTTCGTTGGGGTCTACGATTGTTAGTTGGAGGTTGTATCTGTAACAATGGAAATAGTGTCAATATTGTTTTTGTTAAAAAATGTTATATAAATTTTGTTTTAAATGAATTTGCAAAAGAATGTGGTTGTGAGGTTGACTGTGAATTTATTTAGTAATTTTCATAATATGTCACCATACCTAAATGAGGACATTTAAAAAAAATGCCTAAGTTCATTACATTGTCTCTGTCATTTCACCCCGACACACCACATCTTTCAAAGGGTAACTTAACATGACAGTAATGTTGGTAAACCTATTTGATATATGTATATATATATATATTATTAAATTTGTGCAATTTCGCCGACTGCTTTACCTTCTGCAGTTCAATTGATCTCTCTTCATATCCAACTGGAATGCGATAGGCTCACCAGCCTCCACCTCTTGCTCATCTGGCAGGACTATGATGGTTTGCTTCCAATGTGTTTCGGGACTTGACGGAGCTGTGCTCAGTACTTCTCTCCCCACCTCACTTGATAACTCTGGGAACATGCACTCGAACCATACGCAGAGTCCTTGGAAGGCACCTGCTTTGTTGGCTCCTGTGGATAGTAACAACTACAATGGGTTTTTATTTAAGTGATAGATAAGAACTGGTTTCCACAGCCAATTTACCAGTAAGTCACTGTAAGGCCAAGGCCACAGACTGGACGCCTGTCGTGTCAAAGTATAAAGAGAGAGACAGCGCGCGATACATATCGCTCGTCAAGGTCGAGGCGCTGGCAGTGCGATCCGTACTGGAGCATTCTTAAAACTTTGCTTGTAGTGCATTTGTTCACGGCGCGCACACATACAAGCCGCTCGATGCACAAACGAGCCACTGTTGACGGACCACCAATAGACAAAGCAATAAAGTTGACATTTGTTTACTAATGTACAGTTAACAGTTTGTTCGATTGTACCTTTTGTAGGAAGAAAAATTATTGCTATTACACATACTGTGTAGCAGGGCGTCAAGTCTAGCAGGGCGTCAAGTCAAGTTTCGTACATGAACTCATCGCCCTGTTGCTTGCAGGCGTCCAGTCCATTAATTTCTCATATTTGCTAGGAAAAGAAATGGCTACATGCTGAGGCTTTCCCTAAGGCTAAGTAGGCCTGGGCGTGCGTAGGGCAGCCAAAGTTTAGGAGCTAGCATGATAATAATACACTGAATATAATACAAGAACAAGAAACAACCATAAAGCCTAAATTCTGGCTGTATGAAATAGCGTCGGGGATAGCGCAATACCGCGTAAGTAGCATATCGTCGACCGTAGGCTGAATTAGCGTAAGGGACATTGTTTTGCCTGTCCCTTACCGTAATTCAGCCTACGGTCGACGATATGTAGATAAGGTTTCGATTTCTAACAAATTTGCTGGAAACTGAACCTTATCTACTACAGGACACACTTACGCGGTATTGCACTATTCCCGACGATAGGGGCGGCGTAGGCGGGTAGTTCTCTGCGATTTTATACCGCGATTTTTTTGTCATTACCATCGCCACTATTATTGGCGGTTTTATAAAAGCAATCAGGATCATTATGATAAAAATAGCAGAGGCACGCGACTTCTACAAGATAACCAAAAACGACTCCATAGTTTATACGGAGCTCATCTATAATGTGGCGATGGTAATGATGCGATTGGTGCGACTTTTTAGTCGCAGAGAACTACCCAGGCGGCGAAAGTGCCTGTGGCTACTTGTCTTTGGTATAACAGCGACGAAATGTCGTAGTCTAGCATAATATTTTCGACAAATTATGTCATTTCTTGTCATTCTACACTCACTGACAGGGGTTGGGGTCCTGATCGCCTTACTTGCATTTAGCCTTGGTATTCCAAACGTCTCAGTTGTACACTGGCCAAGTATGCAAAATGACTTGTTTATCTAATCCCATGATTACAAAATGGTCCAAGTTTCAAGAAGACTTAGGGAGCAAAACGCCTAGGTCGTGAAATGCACAAGTAGGCAGAATGTCTCAATTGTATAAAGTCTTGGTTGTGATAAGGACTACTTTACGATTTAACTACATAGTCTTTATACTATAAAAACATTCTACAATATTGGACGTAAAGATTATTCAGACCATATACCTATTAAAACATTATGACGTTAAGCCGTTTTGCAGTCAAGTCATTCAGTCTACTATGTCTTATAACAGTGAGGGCGTTTTACAGACCAAGACATTTTACTCCCCGGACAAAAATACAACTAAGGTGCTCTGCTCTCTAAGGCTAAATGCAAGTAAGGCGTTCAGAACCCAACCCACTGACAGTGAATTGGGGTCGTTTTCTATGAACAATTAATTATACACAAAGTGACCCGAATTCATTGTCCGTGTCATACCTGTTGTTATATTTAAACATTTAAAAAAAGAGAAACTGGTGAGTTTCTTCCGGCGCTTCTTACCAGAAGGTCACTACCCAAAGCGCCAAAAGAAAAAGAAATAATACATATTTAGAATCAGACTTGTAAAAGAGCCCATGAGGGCCTACTTGCAGAAATAAACTATTTTATTTATTTTATTCTATAATATCCAACATACCAACTACATGCTGTATATTGAAAGAGTCCAAATCTTCAGGCATATCTTCTCTCAAATTGATCCAACACATGGCTATCTCCTCTCCCAAAACTTCATCAGCATGTATGGTCAGGATCTCAGGCTTATTGCACTTACTGGCTCTGAACTGTTTGCCAAATGCCGACATTGATACTCCATACACATCATCCCATTTTTTATATAGCGACTGAACACTGTAATATATGTTTTGGGATAAATAAATATTAAATTTTCCCTCTTAATTTATTTCTCAAGCACTAAATATAGTAAGCTTATTGTATGCATCACTCAGCCACATAGAATATGCACAACATTGCTCATTCACTATGAAATTGTCATGTTTATTTGTAATGTAAATTACCACAACTACAGGTAAATGTGTTGAAAATTTTAACTACCTACATATTGGGATGTTACGTACAAAACACTTGCTATGCTTTGTGCCTATTACATGACACCAAATTTTTGGTCAGTTATGCAATTTTTTCAGCCAGATTTATTTTACAGTTTTGGAACACTAACAATAAATGCTGGCCATAGTTTACTGGCACCAATATCTTACCTACATGGAGCTACATATATTGTAGCACTTTCAGGAAACATCTCCCCACCCTCCTTTAAGAACTTGTGTCTAGCGGCAAGCACAGAGTCCAACATTCCCTCATGTAAGAGGTAGAAACCCATCCACTCAGAGACTATGGCATCTACCTTAATGTTGTTTGGCAGTTCTACATTTTCTACTCTACTATGTATAACCTGGAATGGAGTTTTGTTTTTAAAATATTAATCTAATTATGTATAGCACAGATTGCAGAGGATAATGAAAATAAAAGCTGTTAGGTTGTGGACACAATACCTCGATAACTTCTTCAAACTTATTGTCCTTAACAATATCCTTAGCTACATTCGCAAGACTACTTGCTTCAATAGCGTACACTTTTTTCGCCCCAGCTTGTGCACAAAATATTGAAAGGATTCCAGTACCGCAACCTACGTCCATAACGACTTTCTCTTTGAAGTAGGCTTTGTTTCCTAATATGGCTTTCTTGTAGGCAAGTGTTCTCGGAGCATCGTCGAGCATTAATCTGTGCACCTGTGAACAAAAAGTTCATTATGATTATATGAACAAAAACGAGGATGTACGAAACTGCAAAATAAAAGTAACCTCAAAATCTTCATAGCTGCAAAAGTAATCTTCTTGTACATCCATTTTAATGTTGGTTATAGGATTCACTTAAGCCCAAGATACAGCAATCAGTCCTACATAGAATGATTTAATAAAATAATATGGAGACAATGCTCGATGCATGTGATACACATTGTTTTGACACTTCAACTTTTTTTTTTTTTCTTTTTTTTATGGCATCGCGCTCTTGGCGCATTCAGCCAGACAAGTAAAACGAGGAAACGGAATTGTTTAAGATAGGAAAACGGAATATACGGAATTTGGAAAAGGCGAGGAAAAGATCAGGATGGGGTACGGAATATAAATAAATTACAGTTTAATATTATTAAATGATAAATATGAAGAAAGTGCTTTAAATACACATATCGCTGAGCTATTGTTTATATGTAGGAGGGATGCGATAGAGGTAGGGAACGGAATGGCAAGATCTGTCAGTTGTGACATCAAGGAAGAGCGATCGTAAAGCCGGCAGGCGAAAAACAAATGGTTAAGATCACAAGGATCCGTTCCACATTCACATGCAGGACTGGGCACGATTCCCAGCCTTGCTAAGTGCTCTGGCGTACAAACGTGTCCCAATCTCATACGGATAATTATAGTCACAGCCGGTTTTGGAATGTACATTTGTGAGAACCATGGTTTGAGAGGAATCATGGGTTGAATATCACGATAACGCAAGCCAGTCCTGACATCAGGGGATGCCCAGAGTTGATTCCAAGCATCCCTTAGGTACGTCTTTGGTAGCGCCAAGAGATCTTCAGGAATATTTTTATATGGAAAGAGGTCCCCACAGTCAATGGCCTCGCGTGCTATTTGGTCAACCCTTTCATTACCTTTAATACCCCTATGCCCGGGGATCCAGGCTAAAGAAACAATATATCCATTCAGTGAACATTTGAACAAGAGACTTCGAATTTTGTAAATTATTGGATTGTTAGATTTCGATCTGAATGGAAATTTGGCTATTGACTGTAATGAACTCAAGGAATCTGAAAATATGATTGTTTTGTTAAGTTTCACTAGTAAAATGTACTCTATTGCTTTCAGAATTCCAAAACATTCACCAGTGAAAACTGATGACTCTGGAGGCATTTTAACTTTTTGTACAATATTAAATTGTGAATGCAATACTCCAACGCCAACGCATCCATTAGCCGACGTCTTAGAGGCATCTGTGTAAATATGATGGGTGTCCTGAGCATCATTGCCAAGGAAGCCCAAAAATTGACGGTTGTGTTCCACATCATGCTTTGCAATTCCAATATTCAAGAATACTGAAGGTTTAAGAATTAAAGATTGATATTCAAATTGAAAGATGGGGAGTGTTGGAGAATTAATGGTTTGAGCTGAAATGGAATTAAAATGAGCATAGCTCTTAAGAAGGCAGGGCGGGTTTTTGTGTCTCCAGTAGTTTGAAAGGGTTATTTGTAATGACAGTTCACTTAAAATAGGCCAGAGTTGATGGTTTGAAAATTGAGAGCAGCGGAAAATATACCTGTCAGAAAGAAATTGTCTTCGCAAATGGAGTGGAGGCTCAACACACTCCACCTGCATTGCATTAATGGGACTTGATTTCATGGCGCCACAGACAATTCGAAGTGCACTTCTTAAAGCACTTCGAATTGTCTGTGGCGCCATGAAATCAAGTCCCATTAATGCAATGCAGGTGGAGTGTGTTGAGCCTCCACTCCATTTGCGAAGACAATTTCTTTCTGACAGGTATATTTTCCGCTGCTCTCAATTTTCAAACCATCAACTCTGGCCTATTTTAAGTGAACTGTCATTACAAATAACCCTGAATGCCACGCAATTTCTTGAAACCTGCAGCACTTCCTGGCTCTAATAGGAAAGTTCCGTAATCCAAAACACTTCTAATTAAGGCATTGTACAACAGTTTTAAGCAAAAAGGGTGTGCACCCCACCACACTCCAGATACACATCTAAGAATATGCATATTCTTCTCACACTTGGAAACTACGTAATCACAATGTGGAAGGCCAGATAATTTACTATCCAAAATGACACCCAGGAATTTACACTGGCTTTTTACTGCTATGGGGAAATCTCCAAATTTAACAATGATCGGAGGAGGAAATTGTTTTCGTGTAAATAAAACTACAGTACTTTTGGCAACTGACAGGTCTAAACCATTGCTGTCTAACCAGAACTTTAAAGACCTTAATGAAGAGGTAAGGGTTTTACTAGCATGTTGGATGGAGACATTTGACGAGTATAACAATAAATCATCTGCATACTGTAAAACTCTAACAGAATTATTTAGTGAAGATTCTAAATCAAATGTATATATATTATACAATAAAGGGCTGAGAACAGACCCTTGTGGGAGTCCTCTCCACACAACACGGGTGATTTTATTATTATCATCAATAAGAAGACTAATGAATCTTTCTGATAGAAAATTAACTATGAAGTTTGTTAGCATTGTCGGTATGCCTAACCTATCAAGTTTGTCCCTAAGTATTGAAACTAAAACATTGTCATAAGCAGAGCTGATATCAAGAAAGGCTGCAACTACTGATTCATTATGTGAAAAAGCTAAACGAATATGAGACGTGAATATGGCCAAGCTATCATAAGTGGATTTCCCCTTGCGAAAGCCAAATTGGCTTTCAGCCAGTAACATATTGCTTTCAACAAAGAATTCTAATCTGTTTTTAATTAAATGCTCTGTAACTTTAGCAAATATTGACGAAAGAGCAATGGGACGATATGAAGAGACCTCCGAAGCTGGTTTATGGGGCTTTAGAATAGGAATAACTATTTGTGATCTCCATGAGTCTGGGACGACTCCAGACTGTATAATGGAGTTTATAATTTGTAGATAGTAACAAAGAGTGCTATCACTGACATTGGCCAGGAAAGAATAAGGAATTCCATCTTCACCAGGTGCAGTATCTTTCAAATTACTTAACACACCTTTTAACTCTTCTATTTGGAATGGACAGTTCAAATTAAATATAGTGGAAGGATTTTCCAGCAGTGCAGAGGTCTTATAAACATATTGTTCTGGAACCGATGCTGGTGCCAATTGATCCATAAATTGTTCAGCAAGGCTGGGTGGAAGTATTGACCTTGATGTTTCGTTAAAAGCATGTCTGAACCTTTTAATATTATTCCACACTATTGATGGTTTTACATTGGGACTGAGAGAGGCACAGAAACGCCTCCATCCATCATATTTTTTCTTACGCAGTAGTTTTTTAGTTTCACGCGCAATTTGCATATATGACTCAAAGTTTTCGTTTGTCATTGAATGACTGTAACGCTTTTCAGCCTCTTTGCGATTTTTAATTGCCTGTGTGCATTCGAAATCCCACCATGGTGGAGACGGAATTTTACCAGATGCACTATTTTTTACAGGGAAAATTTCATCAGCCGCATCTGTCATCACTCTAGCCAGGGCAGCTGAGCAACTTGCGACGTCATTTTCGTCTGTGCTGGGCAGTTCCAGTAGCTTCTCTTCAACACAACATTTAAACTTTTCCCAATCTACATTACTTAAAATGTACTTTAGCCTTGGACTAGGCTTTGGAATTGATGGAATAGAGGACGGGAAGGAAATTATAATTGGAAAATGATCACTTCCATATGTTGATTCTAAAGTGTGCCAAGATAACAGGCAGTGGAGTTGCGCAGAACAAATTGAAAGATCTATGGCACTAACTGATTCTAAAGGCCCAGTTCGACGAGTACGAGAACCGGTATTTAAAACACATAGATTGTGATTATCAACCATTTTTAAAAGTTGTTCTCCATGATAGCTTGAAATTGAGCTACCCCAAGAACAGTGTTGTGAATTAAAATCACCTAATATTAACAATTCATTCTCAATAGAAGCTATTATTTGTTCTAACTCTTGAAATATAATTAAAGATGGACGTGGGATATATACAGATATGATACAAATGTTATTTACAATGGCAGCAACGATAGAAAAATCGTCACTGTGTGGAGGAAGAGGAAGTGGGGTGAATGAAATTGTATTCCTAATGAGTAAGGCCACTCCGCCATACCCATCAGGTCGATCCTCTCTGAGACATGAGTAGCCAGTAACTCTAAGAAGAGCTCTAGGCTTCAGCCATGTCTCAGACAGGGCGAAAACGAAAGGTTCGTATTTATTCAAAAGGTAAATTAAATCATGTTTTTTATTCACTACACTTCTGCAATTCCATTGAACTATTTTGTCCATTATGTTTTAGTGAAGTTGCAAGTAATTCAAGCAGTGGGGCAACGTGGGACGGTAGAGTAAGGTTTGGAGATGACAGCAAACTAATTAAGGCTTTAATAGCCTCAGCTACAGATTGTGTTTCAGATTGGTTACTAGTAGGTTCCTGCAGTGCACAACCATTTGGGGAAGATGGCATAGAGAATTCCCGTATTAGAGCATTATGAGAGGCTTGGTCATAGCCTTTATTAGTTTTCCTAGGTGTTGCTCTGGGTTTTAGGAAAATTGTTTTCCTATAGCTTTGACTTGGTGAAGGCTGGCTAGTAGTTGTGCTTGTGTTATGGGTATACTGGATTGTATTTGTGTTGTGACGCTGGGGCTGGGAAACTAGCACATCTGCATACGATTTTATAGCTGCTGGATGAAGTTTCACCGCTTCTCCATATGAGATGCACTGATTTGCCATTGTTACTTTAATCTCTTTTTGTCTTTTATGTTCTGGGCATGACCTATTTGTTGCATAGTGGAAACCATTGCATAAGAAGCAAGTTGAATTATCTTCTTCAACTGTACATGTTTCACCAGTATGCAATTGCCCACATTTATAACACTTGGGTTTTGATCTGCAATTTGTTTTTGTGTGTCCGAATTTACAGCAATTAAAGCATTGAATGGTTGGGAATACATAAAGCTCTACTGACAGGGAGTTGTAGCAGGAGTAGACCCGCTTAGGTAATACTTGTCCATCAAAAGTTAGTACAATGGTTTCTGATGGTTGCCAGGTGACAGAGCCATTAACCATAACTTTGTGGTTTAAACGCCTAACTTTTAGAACCTTACCACACCCAAATGGTACTGAAATGTTCGAGGTAATTTCCTCCTCCGACCATTGTGCTGGGATCCCACGCACTAATCCCATGCGTGTGACGGAGAAAGAAGGGATGTAGGCATTTAAATTCTCTGCCTCAAGGCGACCATCGGTGATAAATGCGTTGGCGTCGATCATGTTCGAGAAGGCCATCGAGATACGGGTCCTGCCAATCCGCTTCACACTACCGTTTACGACGTTTCGAAAGTTATTTTTCATCAGAAACCTCCCAAAAGCAACTGGATGTAAGGAGGAGCTTGTATTATCTTTAGAGAGTTGAACATGTATAGTATAGGGGGCGACATCTGTATTAGTAAATAAAGTTCTACTAACTTGAGTACTTGTTTTAATGTTAGTTGGAGTAACCGGGTCAGGTACAGTATTTGCAGTATTATTAAGTGAATGTTCATGAACAACTTCAGCACTTAAACAATCGCACGAAAATTCCCCGCCAGAGCTCTGATCCCTCTTCCTTTTTTTATTGCAGTGTTTGCACCGCTTGTGAGATTTATGACGTTTCAATTCATTTTTACCCGATGCATCGGTGTCCATGCCGGATTCTGAGTCAATTGTAACATTATAGCCGACCTGGAGATTAGCACCTCCAGGGTCGGGAGGTTTTTTCTCCTCCGGTCTCATGAAAAATATTTACAAAAAAACTTACCTAGTTTGATGTATTTATGTAAACTATATACAAAAAAAGATATTTACAGATATAATAAACCAAATATATACAAATCTACTACCAATCTGATCTTATTTTACATAAATTTTAAAATAAAAGTTAAGAAAACGAAAAACCAGAACCGCCGCGTTTCACGTTTCCCGCGCTTTTTTTTTCCACTTCAACTTCAACAACAGTGTTGCCAGACGGGTTTTACGTTCCGTTACGCGCCACTCTTAAAAATAGTACGCAAATTCAAGTTTGAGTACGCAGTACAAAATTTACTGTGAAATAGTTGTTTATGCAACTGATACATAATGAGCAGTGCCGGATTAAGCCACTGAGGGGCCTGTAGCATTTCTCCAAAAAGCTGGTTGGTTGATCTCAGATATACACATGACAATATCAGATAATATTAATAATTCCTACCTCATACCTTTTATGTGGAAATATTCAGGCCTCTCTAGGGTCGGAGTATAGCAAAGGGGGGGCGATTTTGGGACTTGAAAATTTTTCATCAATTTTTTTTTTGCTGTTTTTGGCTTAAATTTGTGTGTGTGCGTGTAGATCATGCTAAAATAAGCATGTTTTGTTATGTAAACTTTTTTTCTCCGATCAATATTTACCGAGATATTGGGGTTCAAAAGTCAGTAATTTTGAAGGGCTCTGGGACTTAGAAAAATTTTGGAGTCGTGAAATTTATGTCAATATAACACCTCATTTTTGTTAATGAGTCCTATAAAACATGCTAAAGTAAGCGTATTTTGTTCTATAAACTTTTGTTTTCCGACCAATATTTACCGAGATATTGAGGTTCAAAGTTTCAAGGACTGAACATTTTTTGATAGGTGTGGTCAGTGGCGGATTAGCCATATAGCAAGAGTAGCAAATGCTACGGGCCCCGCGCCCACTCGCAAAAGGGGACCCCCCCCCCCCTCGTTAAGTCATTTCGTCACGTATAAAATTACCGTTCAGTCGCATACCGTTTAAGCATATCTAAGACCATCCAAGGGCCTCTTTGAAGGAATGCTACAGGCCCCGCGCTGGCTTAATCCGGCACTGGGTGTGGTGTCATTATGACACTTTTTTTTTATGATGCTATCGTTTAGAATACGCTAAAATAAACATGCTTTATGGAAGAAACTTTTCTCTTAAATCAAAAATAACCGAGATATTCGGCTTGATAGTTACCGAGATATTGACTCCTAAAAACTCGGATAATGGATACGACTAGAAGTATATATGGCGGTAATAGTGACT
This sequence comes from Eudemis profundana, assembly GCA_947034925.1. Taxonomy (NCBI): domain Eukaryota; kingdom Metazoa; phylum Arthropoda; class Insecta; order Lepidoptera; family Tortricidae; genus Eudemis; species Eudemis profundana. The sequence continues at coordinate 12,212,155 of OX344811.1, forward strand.
TTCCGTATCTCCGGCTCTATAAAAACACTCTAGGGCGCGCAGTGTCGGCACGCGTCCTAACCAGCGAGAGCCCTAGATTCGGACTTTCGCAGGCTAATATCGTATACATAAACCATTATAGACCGGACCGATTCCATCATTGAAAATTTTACCTACATTTTACAATCCGTCCTTTATCTTGGTAATTATCAAGTTTAAAGAAAAGTTGCCCATACAAAACATGCTTATTTTAGCGTCTTCTATACGATAGCATCATAAAAACTTGGTGTTATAATAACACCACTTCACTCAAGTGGAAGTTGGATTACGATAATGACGAATTTTCAGTCCCAGAGCCCTTCAAAATTACTGACATTTGAACCCCAATATCTCAGAAAATATTGATCGGAGAATAAAAGTTTATGTAACAAAACACGCTTATTTTAGCGTAATCTACACGATTCAAGCCTAAAAACACCATCTCAAAATCGGCCCCCCTTTGCTACCTATACCCCAACCCTCTCTATAGATAGATTGTAATTATTCTTCAATTATTTGTATTCTGTACACAATATTTTGCAACCAAGTTACGGCTACAAATGTAAAATGTAAAAATGTATCGTTTTAAACTGTATGCTATGTTTATAATTCACCTGTTAAAATGCAATCCAATTAAAGAAAATAATGTATATAGCTTGGCAATTTCGTTGGTGACACTCACATGTGTGCTATTTGTTTTGTGCAGCCGTAACTACTTACACAAGTTACCGCCAACACGAACGGCTGCCTGCGGAAGCAGCCTCCGTCGGTCGCCGTTCGTGTTGGCGGTAACTTGTGTACCTAAGTAGTTACGGCTGCACATAACAAAAGGCACACATGTGAGTGTCACCGACGAAGTTGCCAAGGTATAGTAATACTTACTCACAATTGTCCTATAAAACAAAAGCAACAAAACTCCCCACACAAAAAAAACGCAAGTAATGAAAGAAAAGAAAGAAAGTATCGCAGTAGAGAAGCAAATATTTAAGACTTGAAATGACATGAAAATTAAACCGCCAACCGCCAGAGAAAACGCTAAATCAAGGCGCCAACAGCACAGCGCGAACCAAATCAAAATGGCGTTGACTTACAATATAATCATACAGTACACTCAAACTAAATCAAACTCTAATACATAGTTAACATGTTCTATTTTGTGTTGACTATGATGGTGCCTTAATGTCATTAGAATTTGTAAACTAGTTTGGCATGTCACTTGCTTGTCAGTGCGATAAGCACAGATAATCTCTAGAAGTATCAGTAGTAAACATATTTTGGGTGCGTTCGTAAATAATATTAACCGGAAAACCTAAAAAATATTTATTCTGTTCAAGTGGACTAACCGGCTGTCAGGGTAATAAAATAGTACGCAAATCGACGGATGAGTACGCGAGTACGCAAGACCATCAAATAGTACGCATTGCGTACTATTGCGTACCCATATGGCTGACACGTTATTTAGCGAGTGACATCAATCCGTTTATTTCATAAACTGCTATCTACTACATAGAGGTTTTATTCCAACACCCTCTCCTAATTTTATGTTTATAAAATACAAGTTATTAATATAAAATTATAAAAATAACATCAACAGATTGAATAAAAACATAGTCCAACTGAGCAGAGGCGTAACGCAGTTAAGTTCTTTTAACCAGGGCGAATTAAGAGTTTTAACTCACCAAAAACGTTCATCCTAAAAGTTCTTAACAAGTTAACATTATACTATTTTTATGTTTCAAGAACTTTACTTTATCTAGAGCCTTGGTTAAAATATCTGCTGTTTGATTTTCGGTTGAACAATAATCTATTTTAAATCCATTGTTAGCATACACCTCATGGATGTAATGATAACGCACATCAATGTGCTTAGACCGTTTGTTAAAGATCCCAGTTTTTATGAGCTGAATTGCGCTCTGATTATCAATTTTGAATGTGACAGGTACTTTAATGTTGAGATCAACCAGCAAGGATTTTAGGAACATTGTCTCCTTACAACATTCGGCCGCTGCAATAAATTCAGCTTCGGTTGATGACAACGCGACGATAGGCTGTCTACGTGAACACCACGCTACTGGTCCTCCATCCAACATAATAATGTAGCCTGTAGTGCTACGTCTTGTTTTAATATCTCCGGCGTAATCTGAATCGCAGAAGACAGAAAACTCTAAATCTTTGTTCTTCTTATAGCACACACCCTCTCCTAAGGTGCCTGCCAGGTACCTTAATATTCTCTTTACGGCAATTCACTTTATTTTATGTTTCTACAGAAACCACTTTTTATGCTTTTAAGACATTAAAAACATTTTATTTTCTTTATTTTAAGGGACGGCTAGCCCATAACCTGACACGTTATTTAGCGAGTGACATCAATCCGTTTATTTCATAAACTGCTATCTACTACATAGAGGTTTTATTCCAACAATGGCAACGCTGTTCAACAATGTCAACAACATTATAGAATGAGAATGACTTAAGCTATTTGTGTCACTGTTTAAACTGCCAATTTTCTTACTGTGCAGAGCACTGTAGAGCATCGACTAATCGATTATAACGAATATGGAAAGACGATATGAAGATAAAATCGATTCAATATCGTTCATTTCATTCAGTCCAGTCATTCACATTTTTTCTGCTGCGTGCGAGGTATAATCTGTGCACTCCTCACCGACCCGACCGACCTAACTAAAGAATTAAGAAAAAGAATTCGGCGCGGAGTGGGTATCGTGATGTTGTAACTTATTGTGCTTTATTTAAAAGATGTTCTAACAAATTTCCTTTTTGGGTCGCATTATTCATCAAGATGGCTAAAGAAGGAGATATGTCTCTTTATCAAGATGTGCTGGAACCGTTCAGACGTGTGATAAATACCGAGCCCCCAAAAGAGAAGTTGTCGGCGTCTATGAAAATGAATTTCACGGACAGTAACCAGTCGATTAAAGAAGGTAATATTTAACCGTCGTTAAGAGCATTAGTATGTTTAATTATGAAGTATTTACGTCTACTTTGTGTTGTTTACAGGTTTGTCTAACCTATTATCCATGGGTAAAAGAAAGTCCAGCGCAAGTATTGCTGAAGCTACGCCAGATAAGCGGCAGCGTGTGGATAGCTTGACGACAATTCCACCGTCCCCGTGGGAAGCCAAGAGGATGAAGATAGATTTGATAGGGGCTAAGGCTCAGGTATACATTAAATTAGATCTTGTCAAATGCCTTGAATGAATTGCTGTTGACAAAACTATCATTGTTCATCATATGAAAAGTTGAGGCGGTTGCTTGTGGCGGTTATATTTAATAAAGAACTCGCAATTCAGATATTTGGTTGTATGTTTGAAATTCAAAATACTAAGAATTGTCCTGTTAATAGGTCTAGGACCTGTAATTACCAGTAACTACAGACAAGTGTTTACCAGTTACTCTGATAGTAGGTTTAAATTATCTTCCATTAGTTATAATGGTTTAATATCTCACAGATAACTAAACTGGAAGCCCGAGTGAACCATCAGCACACAATTCGGAAGGAGATGCAGATCTTATTTGAGGAGGAAAAAGCCTCGCTGATGGAGCAACACAAACGGGATGAGCGGGCGCTATCGGACATGGAGGACAGACTTAATATCATCAGGAGGAGGGAGCAGGAGTTAAAGGATGAATTGTGTGAGGTGAGTGTCAGCTAGAGGTGAGTCAATCTTAGGGTATTAACATACTGAACAATTGGTATTCTAACAGCTATAATTCAGTGAAACGGATGAATATACTAAATATAAACCTATCTCTAAGGTTAAGAACATTCATGTATTTTGGCTTGTAGCTGCTATTATATCTTGTGCTTGATCCTTGTTAATAAAGTATATCAACTGTAGGATTCATTCAGGTAAAGAACAGGCAAAGCTGTCCGGTACATTATCATTGTAAAGCAAGAATGTTGTAACTTCCTACGAAAATCTTAGTGAGTTACAGCAATAATGCTTTCCAGCAACCATATGTACCAACAGTAGGAGTCCTTTCAGACACACTTCAACCCGACGGGATCTTTTGTGTAACACCACCATATGATACATTTCAGACTGTGAGAGAGCACAAGGATAGCAAAGCGAAATGGGAATTAGAAAAAACAGAGCTACAAAGGCATATAGCTGAGCTCAAGGATAAATTGTTAGAGGCCAATGTAAGCAACAAAGACCAGGTCTCCGAGATGAAGAAGGACATGGATGAATTGTTACAGGTACACTCTTTAAACTATGGTTTAAAATTTAAAAATGAGATATGATTTATTGTTACAGTATAATCCGTTTATAACATTTTAGCAACGTACATGCGAATTTCTTTGATTACATATAGACAATTTTTATCAAAGAATATTCATATTCTTTCATATATTGGCACACAGTTAATGTAACAATGTAGTGATGCAATAAGAAAACGAAATAAGTAAATAATAAATTTTAGCTCAATTAGGTACTCTTACCAGTGGTGTGCCAGTTCTAAAAACTAAAGGTATACGAAAACTGCAACAAGCTCAAACAAAACCTATAAAAAAACAAAAACGCATATTTACATAAAAATACAAAATCATCAACAAATTGTTTAAGAATTCAGTCCGAGACTTTTAAGTTTTGTATTTTGTGTTTAAGATTTTTAAGCAACAAAATAATCCTTACTCTTACCTTAGGCTTTAGAAGGCTCCCAGGCTGAAGTAGAAATGTTGAAAAAAGAGGTAGCCAAGCAGACAAGCCGAGCAGAGCAGTGCACCAACCTCCGGACCCAGTTGGAGAAGCAGACATTTGAGTTGCAGCAGGCCAACAGCAAACTGAAGGAGATTCAGTTTGAGAAGGACTCTTATAAGGACTGGCAACAGCAAGCTAAGGTATTGTTGCATTCACTACCTAGTTGTATTATTTTTATCGGGTGTTCTATATTGAGTAATACTTAAAATGTCGATAATTTCTATTTAAAATGTATCTTAACTATGTGTTGTAGGAATTTGGTAAGTTCATGTTACAAACAAATCGCTTGCCTTTAATTGACCACAAATAAAATTCAGGACATTAGCAACACAAACCTAGTGCAACATTTACTTAAATAAAAACATATTTGGAAATAAAGGCAAACCTTTGGCATGGGATTAAAGATGCTGGTGACATTTTTTCCTTTAGGTGCAATGTGCTGACATATACTGCGAGAAAGCCTGGATTTTATTAGTGTGTTTCTTCTTTTTCTATTGATTTTTTCTGATCATGATAATTTTACAGACTGCTCAAAAACGGCTAAGCAACATGGCCGAACTAGAAAAGGAGGTTGTGCGCTTGCGTGCCGCGGAGCGTTCCCTTCGTGACTCCATCTGCAACAAGCTGCTCTTAGAAGAGCAGGTGCATACCCTGACCACACGGGTCGAGGCTTTGCAGCCGGTTCAACAGGAGTTACATGAGGCTAAGGTACCTTTTTGTTTTTTTCTACGCCTGTACTTTTATCTGTATTTTACTTGATCACGAACACTAATATAAAAACATACATGATATGAGTCTATACTCTATTCCCCATAACAGCACTTGTGTCGTTAAAGTCGCTAAACGATACTGCTAGCTGCTGCAGACTTCTAAATCTAGGTTAAACTTAGGTCAAGGATTAAGCGATCAATACTAACTTTACAATAATAACTGGCCAAGAGCATGTCGGACCATGCTCAGTGTAGGGTTCCATAGCCGTAACTGTAAGGTAAAAAATACGATGTAAAAAAAGTACAACAACAAAAGAGCGTATCTTTATAGCAATTACGTCCTTTTGTTGAGAAGCGCAGTTTATCGGCAATAACTCAAAAACGGTTAATCCGATCTTGTTGAAAATAATTTTCGTTGAAAGTATTAATTAAGCGTTATCTTTGTAATTTTTTTTATATTTTTCGGATGCACGGTTTAGAAGATAGAGGGGGGGGGACACAATTTTCACAACTTTCGGAGCGATTATATCCAAAGCTATTCATTTAATCAAAAACATTACTTAAGAACCTTAAAATGTTTTTGAAAGAGCTGTCGAACTATGTACCACACGTTGATATTTTCTGAAAAAAATTTTTTTTAGCTTCTGTAACATGTATGGAGTGCCCCCCCTAAAAATATTTATTTTAATTATTTAACTACCAAACTAAGTAGCGGCTTGTACAAGAAACCTATATTCCAAATTTCATCAATATCCGTCGTGCAGTTTTTGAGTAAAATGCCTGTGACATACGGACAGACGGACAGACGGACGGACGGACATGACGAAACTGTAAGGGTTCCGTTTTTGCCATTTTGGCTACGGAACCCTAAAAATGCACAACTACCAACTTAACAAACAAATAAATTCATGCGGTATTGTTACGAAAAACAAAACTTTCCGAACTTAGTTCTTTGATGCCAACAAAAAAAAAGTATTTTTAATATCGTCACTGCGTGTCACTAGCGGTATACGTCAAATTAAAAACAAAGTTTACCATAGACGCATACTTATTATATTGTCAGTCATATGTCATATTTGCCTTGTTTGCACGCCATGTTTAATTTTATATTTTAAAACCTACTCGTAGAAAAAGTATTGTATGCAACATTGTGTAATTCAGTCAAAAAACGCTCATGGCGTCTCTATTTGCGATACTCGCCGCCGCGGCGGCTCTCAGAGAGAGAGGGATGGAGGGAAATACCCACTAAAAGCACTCCGGCGTTTTCTCGCATTACCGGTTTGTAGGGTTGTCTAGGGATCGCGAGCATTCTAGCCATGACACCCCCGAGGCTAAGGTACCTGTAGTATTTATAGTAAATCCTATAGCAACTGGCTCAGACTGGTCATATAGTCAAGATATTATTTGACAGCCGGGCCCTAGCGGGTCGATTTCGAAGCGTTTCGACCGCGGCGGTTTTTCCATTCGTGTTCCAGCAAATATAGCAGCAAGCGGTGATGATTACATTTAAATTTTATGATAAACGATAGACGATATCAAGGCTAGACATGATTTAATTAAAAGTTATCGTCACTATAATAGGCGGTAAAAAGCGAGGGACACTAATGAAATAAAAAAAAAACGGTCAAGTGCGAGTCGGACTCGCGCACCGAGGGTTCCGTACAAACTCATAAGTAGATACGCGAATAGTTCAAGAAAAACTGTATGTCGATTTGTTTAGTAGAAGCAAATAAATATATGTTATGATTTTTGCAAATTTCAGTGCAAGTTAGGAAAACAGTTATATTTTCCCTGTAATATTTAGAACCTGACGTGTAATGATTCTATTTAATAGCAAGGACCATTAAATCAAGAGGACTGTTATTCTCCATACAAAAAGCTGTTCCCCGAATTTACAACGCCATCTATGTATAAGCTTGGTAAAATAATTATAATATTATTTACAATTATTTAACTTTGCAAACGTGACACAGTATTTAAATGTATTTAAATTTATTTATTATTAGCTGTTTACGAACTAATTGTTACTATACTATGTTTCTTTGTTCAATTATAGCATCGTTAAATGTTTAGTGTTTTAGCGCCATCTAGTTTTTTTCCCAGAAATCCCCTAGCGTGAAACAGGCCATCGCTTAGTTTTGCTACTCTCCGCTAGATGGATTAATGGATGGATTAAGTTTTTGTAAATTTCTAAAAAAGTATTAAAGTTAGGAAGACCGTTCTATTTTTCCTGTAATGTTCAGGTTGATATTGATAATCAGTAATTATGATACATTTTTCTGATCAGTAACTTCGGAGATAATAGGGGGGGAATGGTACATAAAAATGTATAAATTAAAAACTACTTATTTAAGAAAAAAAATAAAAATGGTGTTTTAATCTACAAATTAAGCCCTTTCATTTGATACCCCACTCAATATAATAGCCCTACTTTCAATTTTCAAAGTCCCATTACGGAGCCTTTTAAAAAAAAAGTAAAAAAGGTACAAGATATTTTTTATGTCCAATAAGCTTGGGTTAGCTACTTTTAACACTATTCCACATTTCAAATCGATAGCATCAGTAGTTTCTGAGATATCTGGCTGTGACAGACGGACAGACAGACAGACAGACAGACAGACAGACAGAGTCGCACCATAAGGGTTCCTTTTTTACCATTTTGGTACGGAACCCTAAAAACGCTGGAGTAACGCCTGAAATTGACCCTAGCATGCTTGAGGCCCCTACTTTATCTATTCCGTAGTATACCCATCCCCGTCTACCCATATCCCAAACGCAAAATAGGCGCATTTCAGATGTGGATGGGAAGTTTCCCATCAGCCCGTAAATCTACCCAAATCATGGGTTTGTGCGGAGCCAAAAAAAAATTATATATTTTCACTCACACAGACGCACTATCGCGCGTCTGTGTGAGTGCACTCCGTACTGGAGCAGTAATGCGCATTGGTAAATCTTTGCTTGTAGTGCGTTCGTACACGGCGCGCACACATTCAAGCTCACGATGTACATTTTGTAGGAAGAAAAATGACTATTATGCTGTGACCCTGAGTTATTTTGCGAATGTTCCTCACAACATTTGCTCCACGGCAGGTGAAAATAGCATCGCTGGAGTCAGCGCTCGCGGATTGGCGCAGCGCGGCGCGCGCGCATGGTGTGGAGACAGCGCGAGCATTGGCGTCAGCATTGGACTCTGCACTGACCAATCAGCTCACAGCCGTCGCCGGACAGTCGCAGGCGCAGTCACAGCTCGCGCAGATCAATGAGGTACTGTCATCTAAAATCGATATCTTTGACATCCGCTTACTCATTTGACACTTTCACGACTAGACAAAAAATTGATAACTACCCCAGATACCGACAGCACCCGCTAGGCGGGTGTGTGAGAACAATGATGCGGTACGAAAGAAACGGCCGGTATCTGAGGAAACGTTACGAGCGGCTGCAAAGCTGGCGCTTGGGCGTGAAAGTGTTAAAAAAACGACTACTTTTTACATTTTCGCACCCAAAGGTTACCAACGGAACCTTTAAGGCTCCGCTGTCCTTCTGTTACACTGAAAATTTCAAGTCTTTATCTTCAAAAAGTGCTTTTTTAAATCTCAAGAGATTTTCACAGAATGTGTGTCTCCATTGCCGGTAGTTAATGGGTGTATTTTCGCTGGCGTAATTTCTCTGACCACCAATATTTAAAAGATTTATCCTCACTAGACTGGCATTCGTTGGTTACTTGTTAGAACTTAACTGATTCTACATTGTAACCAAAAGTCCAACTCTGGTGAGGCAGAATCTTCTCAATATTCGCCAATATGTCATGACAGCGAAATGACGTTTTTGAAAATACACCCTAATAATAAAAATCAGATAAAAGTTATGAGGGTTCTCATACAAGAAATGTGATTATTTTTGCGTTTTTGGTTCGACGGCTGTACGGATATAGGTATACTACTCGCAGTTGATTATTTGATGAAATGTGAATGATTGATATCTTGGAATTAAAATTTGGTTTTGGAGTTATTTTCAAGATCAGAATATTGGAAAATTTAGAAAATGACTCTTCTGATGATGACTTTTCAGTAATGATTATGCCATCAAAGTCCACGTGTGAATCAAACGTCAGAGTTTGAGCTCACGTCTCGCCCTACACTCTGCCCCTGTTGGTAATATTGGCTCTTCAAAAGTGATTCTACCTTGTCTTGTCTAAGTACGCTATATATACATTCCGGAGCTTATGTAGGTGTATATGAAATATTATATTATGATTTTATCTATAGGACATTGCAACTCTGAAGTACGAGCGCGACAAGGCGACTACGAAGCTGAACGATCTCCTGTCAGTCCGCAAGACCCAGGAGAGCCTTATCCACAGGCTGCAGAAACGGCTTCTGTTGGTCACCAGAGAGCGAGATAGTTACAGGTAGGGATACCTTAAAAACTTGAGGAAATGTTCTTTTTATTTTATTAATTTGATTGGTTTCTTTCTAAATTTACATCCTTGAAAATGTACATTCACATTTATAAAGACTTATTTTGCGTAAAAAAAATGAGTTACCGCCTTTCTGAGGGCAGTATTATGTCTGTCAAGTACAACATTTTCGATGTCATTTTCGTAACCTGCGTTTGTGAGTCTAGAAAATGACTTTCATGAAGACTCTTGAATGTCTGCTGTCGTGCAATCTAAAATCAACTCACCGGTACCCATATGGTACGTCAGCTAAGCCGTTTGTAATTGCATTCTACTGCTATTCTGTTAACACTTTCACTACCAGAGAAAAAATTGATCAACACCCCAGAAACCGACAGAGCCCGCTAGGGCGTTTAGGAAAATAATGTGCAACGCAAAATCGGCCGGCATCTGGGCAAAAGTTACGAGCGCCTACCAGGCGGGTTGTTGGTCGTAAAAGTGTTAACAAAGCCTTATGATTATAGGCAGCAACTGGATTGCTACGAGAAGGAGCTAACGGTGACTTTGTGCGGCGAGGCGGGCGCGGCGGGCAGCGCGGCGCTGCTGTCGGCGCGCGTCGACCAGCTGGAGCGCGCGCTGCAGGGCTACCGCGACCTGCTCAACATGCACGACCAGAACTCGCACGCTACAGGTCAGTGCACCGTGTGTATACACAACAAGCACACTGCTACTGCTGTCGGCGCGCGTCGACCAGCTGGAGCGCGCGCTGCAGGGCTACCGCGACCTGCTCAACATGCACGACCAGAACTCGCACGCTACAGGTCAGTGCACCGTGTGTATACACAACAAGCACACTGCTACTGCTGTCGGCGCGCGTCGACCAGCTGGAGCGCGCGCTGCAGGGCTACCGCGACCTGCTCAACATGCACGACCAGAACTCGCACGCTACAGGTCAGTGCACCGTGTGTATACACAACAAGCACACTGCTACTGCTGTCGGCGCGCGTCGACCAGCTGGAGCGCGCGCTGCAGGGCTACCGCGACCTGCTCAACATGCACGACCAGAACTCGCACGCTACAGGTCAGTGCACCGTGTGTATACACAACAAGCACACTGCTACTGCTGTCGGCGCGCGTCGACCAGCTGGAGCGCGCGCTGCAGGGCTACCGCGACCTGCTCAACATGCACGACCAGAACTCGCACGCTACAGGTCAGTGCACCGTGTGTATACACAACAAGCACACTGCTACTGCTGTCGGCGCGCGTCGACCAGCTGGAGCGCGCGCTGCAGGGCTACCGCGACCTGCTCAACATGCACGACCAGAACTCGCACGCTACAGGTCAGTGCACCGTGTGTATACACAACAAGCACACTGCTACTGTTGGCGGCGCGCGTCGACCAGCTGGAGCGCGCGCTGCAGGGCTACCGCGACCTGCTCAACATGCACGACCAGAACTCGCACGCTACAGGTCAGTGCACCGTGTGTATACACAACAAGCACACTGCTACTGCTGTCGGCGCGCGTCGACCAGCTGGAGCGCGCGCTGCAGGGCTACCGCGACCTGCTCAACATGCACGACCAGAACTCGCACGCTACAGGTCAGTGCACCGTGTGTATACACAACAAGCACACTGCTACTGTTGGCGGCGCGCGTCGACCAGCTGGAGCGCGCGCTGCAGGGCTACCGCGACCTGCTCAACATGCACGACCAGAACTCGCACGCTACAGGTCAGTGCACCGTGTGTATACACAACAAGCACACTGCTACTGCTGTCGGCGCGCGTCGATCAGCTGGAGCGCGCGCTGCAGGGCTACCGCGACCTGCTCAACATGCACGACCAGAACTCGCACGCTACAGGTCAGTGCACCGTGTGTATACACAACAAGCACACTGCTACTGCTGTCGGCGCGCGTCGACCAGCTGGAGCGCGCGCTGCAGGGCTACCGCGACCTGCTCAACATGCACGACCAGAACTCGCACGCTACAGGTCAGTGCACCGTGTGTATACACAACAAGCACACTGCTACTGTTGGCGGCGCGCGTCGACCAGCTGGAGCGCGCGCTGCAGGGCTACCGCGACCTGCTCAACATGCACGACCAGAACTCGCACGCTACAGGTCAGTGCACCGTGTGTATACACAACAAGCACACTGCTACTGCTGTCGGCGCGCGTCGACCAGCTGGAGCGCGCGCTGCAGGGCTACCGCGACCTGCTCAACATGCACGACCAGAACTCGCACGCTACAGGTCAGTGCACCGTGTGTATACACAACAAGCACACTGCTACTGTTGGCGGCGCGCGTCGACCAGCTGGAGCGCGCGCTGCAGGGCTACCGCGACCTGCTCAACATGCACGACCAGAACTCGCACGCTACAGGTCAGTGCACCGTGTGTATACACAACAAGCACACTGCTACTGTTGGCGGCGCGCGTCGACCAGCTGGAGCGCGCGCTGCAGGGCTACCGCGACCTGCTCAACATGCACGACCAGAACTCGCACGCTACAGGTCAGTGCACCGTGTGTATACACAACAAGCACACTGCTACTGCTGTCGGCGCGCGTCGACCAGCTGGAGCGCGCGCTGCAGGGCTACCGCGACCTGCTCAACATGCACGACCAGAACTCGCACGCTACAGGTCAGTGCACCGTGTGTATACACAACAAGCACACTGCTACTGTTGGCGGCGCGCGTCGACCAGCTGGAGCGCGCGCTGCAGGGCTACCGCGACCTGCTCAACATGCACGACCAGAACTCGCACGCTACAGGTCAGTGCACCGTGTGTATACACAACAAGCACACTGCTACTGCTGTCGGCGCGCGTCGACCAGCTGGAGCGCGCGCTGCAGGGCTACCGCGACCTGCTCAACATGCACGACCAGAACTCGCACGCTACAGGTCAGTGCACCGTGTGTATACACAACAAGCACACTGCTACTGTTGGCGGCGCGCGTCGACCAGCTGGAGCGCGCGCTGCAGGGCTACCGCGACCTGCTCAACATGCACGACCAGAACTCGCACGCTACAGGTCAGTGCACCGTGTGTATACACAACAAGCACACTGCTACTGCTGTCGGCGCGCGTCGACCAGCTGGAGCGCGCGCTGCAGGGCTACCGCGACCTGCTCAACATGCACGACCAGAACTCGCACGCTACAGGTCAGTGCACCGTGTGTATACACAACAAGCACACTGCTACTGTTGGCGGCGCGCGTCGACCAGCTGGAGCGCGCGCTGCAGGGCTACCGCGACCTGCTCAACATGCACGACCAGAACTCGCACGCTACAGGTCAGTGCACCGTGTGTATACACAACAAGCACACTGCTACTGCTGTCGGCGCGCGTCGACCAGCTGGAGCGCGCGCTGCAGGGCTACCGCGACCTGCTCAACATGCACGACCAGAACTCGCACGCTACAGGTCAGTGCACCGTGTGTATACACAACAAGCACACTGCTACTGTTGGCGGCGCGCGTCGACCAGCTGGAGCGCGCGCTGCAGGGCTACCGCGACCTGCTCAACATGCACGACCAGAACTCGCACGCTACAGGTCAGTGCACCGTGTGTATACACAACAAGCACACTGCTACTGCTGTCGGCGCGCGTCGACCAGCTGGAGCGCGCGCTGCAGGGCTACCGCGACCTGCTCAACATGCACGACCAGAACTCGCACGCTACAGGTCAGTGCACCGTGTGTATACACAACAAGCACACTGCTACTGTTGGCGGCGCGCGTCGACCAGCTGGAGCGCGCGCTGCAGGGCTACCGCGACCTGCTCAACATGCACGACCAGAACTCGCACGCTACAGGTCAGTGCACTGTGTGTATACACAACAAGCACACTGCTACTGCTGGCGGCGAGGCGGGTGTGATCACGGGAACGACCTCAAGATAACCGCGACGCAGCATGTAACAGCCAATTGGAACGCGCATCTACAATGTAGCGTAATATACGCGCGTTCTACAGTTGAGCGAACTCTACAGGTGAGTTTACTGCTTATTTTAGAATTGGTCGGTGGGTGGTGATGCACCATTCGTTTGAGATTCTGAGGCGTACTGTTAACATTTTTCCTAGAACGGTGGAATTGTGCTAGTCACACTGTTTACTAAAACGGTAGAATTGTGGTGGGCGTGAGCTACAGTTTGCTCAATATGCACGCTCAGAACAAGCGAGCTACGGGCTAGTGTTAAAATTAACTGTTAAGCGGAGTTGTGCCCGAATGAGGGTTTCATAGGAAACTTATAATTCCACCAGTTGGCAGCAGTGTGGCGAGAGCTCTTTTTCACCAAAGTGACAAAAACATTCAATCACCACCAATTAGGTATCAAAGTCAAAACTTTAACATATTTCCTTATTTTAACAGGATCTTATATACTTTATATATTATGAAGGAAACATTTTTGGGTCGTTTTCAAAAAAATTGTACATAGTTAAGGGCCTAATAAAAACAAAAATCACGATCGCTTCCTTTGTGTTACGAAAGTAAGGCATACAAACTATATGTGTAACTTTCGTAACACAAAGGAATAAATTAAGTTTTGTTTTAATTAAATCCCTTAATTGTGTACAATTTTTTTGAAAATGACTCTTTTGTCTCTTCATTGGTTTTAATGTGGGCAATTTACACCACACTTTATCTATATATGTAGGATCTATAATTTTTACAAATTCGGTTTCAGTCAAGTACCCAAGTCTCTTCTCTAGACCTCACTGATCAATCAGACCAATTGTTTGCAGTGGTGGAAGGTCTCCGCGCGGACGTGAGCAAGTGGCGCGACGAGGCCGAGGCGGCGCGCCGCGACGTCAACAAGCTGCGCGCGCAGAGGGACAACCTGCAAGCGCAGCTGGAGAGGCTCAACGTGCCGTCTACTAAGGTGAGTATCAACATGTTTAACACCAACATTGTTAAGACGTCCGCCGCAGGCCTCCTTCAATAGATAGATAGATCATTTTATTCATGAGAAAATAGCAGTATACATTTGCATTGCAAAGTTACAAGCATTCACGTCATGATCGTCAAATGAGAATAATAAAATTAACAATGTCACAGTTTCAAAACAGTTGTGTAATATACTATTATTATTGTATCAAATCATGTCCTGCACACCGTTCCTAGCATGTATCGCACCATAGCTCTGCGTGATTCTGAACTTCTCACCAAAGTACTTAGTGAGTTGAGCTCGTTCAGAATGTTATACAGAATGGTAAAAATAATGGGATATAAAATGAAAAAGCAAAGTTTACTCAAAGGAAACTTTTTTCCAGGTGATCCACTTAGCTGACAACCCTGCCGCTTTAGCCCATAAGCAAGTTCAGGGAGACCTAGAAGCCGCTAACGAAGAGGTAATATAATTAGAAAATTTTGTTTATATCAAATATTCACCTGTTATTTAATTTGACTTTTTCATTACTTATTATATTTTTGTATCATGTTACTTTAATTAATTCCAATATAACAATACTTTCTTCAATGACATGCAATGAGAATAGGAAATGTTGTACGCCATATTCTAGCTGATACTGACGAACTAAAATACTATTGTTAACATCTATTTATAATATAACTACTCACTTTCTAACAATAAATGATTCTATTCTAGTGAAAGCCTTATCAATGTCGCACACATTGTTTAAAGCACTGTGTTTCGCTCTGCTTTGTGTAGTATCTGTATCATGTCTGTTGTCTCTGTATCATTATGTTCAGTGAATCTGATGTGAGTCGTGTAAATTTTCTTTTTCTTTATTAAACTAATCCCGGCCTAAATACTATCATGTTTGTGGTCATCAAGTATATCATAAGGAATGTTAGCATTGAATTTTCACGTAATCTTCTTGTATTTTAGATAAAGAAGCTGAAAGCCGCGTTACGCGAAGGCGGGTCGCGCGGCTGCCCCGAGGATTTAGCTCAAGTAAAGCAACAACTTGAGAATAGCCAAATCAAACTACAAAGGTATGGTTTAAATTGAGTCATGATTTATTTTAACTTTTTTTCTGATAAATTTGATACATAGAATTATCTGTATCGTTTCCAGTCAAAAGGTACCGCTGTTTGTCAAAAATGAAGAAATTTGTTCGCGTTTTTGGGTTGATTTCAGAGCATTTTGATCGCGGCGGTTTTTTATTCGTGTTCCGGCAAATATAGCACTGTATATAGTCTTGTATAGTACTGACAGTAAAAAATGTAAAAATGGAGAACTAGTGTGTAAAAAGCCACTTTAAAATTTAATAGCAAATATTTGCTACATTAAACTACAAATGTCCGCAAGTGACAAATAAATAATGCCATTTATTTTTTGTCACCGGCTAGCAGGGAGGAGCCTGGTCAACCCGCGACGGCGGCTAGTGACGGTACTTACGCATACAAACGTAGAATTGCTAACGCCCTCGATGTTCCTTTATTTTAGGCACATCTTAATTTGTTACTTTTAACTATCCTTCTCTATATAACCTAGCACAAGGGTCGGCAAACCGCGGCCTTTTGAAGGGTAATTACTATGAAAAACTTGAATCACAAAACTGCGGCTCATTGAGCTGCCGAAATATTGATATTTTCCCGGCATCTGGCTCTTTGTCTAAAAAGTTTTCCGACCCCTGGCCTAGCACAACTGGTCGTGGGTCGCATTATCGCATTGTCCCGTATATAGTGCGTATACATTTTTTTTTATTTAATACGAGAGCTCTTGAATCCAACCATTGCATCCACCAACAGTAATTGCAAGTATTAAATATTTAGACAGTTTTTATCTGCGTAATTAAGCGAGGAAAACGCAACAATCTAAGTCGAGGCCAGCTGTATTAGTCCTTTATTCATAGTATTTACTGAGATGCGTCGATGTTCACTCGGGGTGAAAGCAACTATGAGGCTAAGGTAACTAATTGAAGTTAGAGACTAACGAAGAAAGTGTTCTCAAGCAATGAAACACCGATTAGGACTGACAGTTGATATATTATTAAATACGTAGGTATGCTCACAATAGTATATCCTACCCACCAGTGGCGTCGCGTATAAGATATCCTTGGGCACGCCGGTGCAGATTTGGCGTAATTTTTTCTTAAGAGCTGTAGAATAAGGTGCTCAAATGGCTGATATTAGGGTAGTTCTCTGCGACTAAACAGTCGCACCAATCACATAATTACCATCGCCACATTATGGATGAGCTCCCTATAAACTATGGAGACGTTTTCGGTTATCTTGTAGAAGTCGCGCGCCTCTGCTATTTTTATCATAATGATCCTGATTGCTTTTATAAAACGGCCAATAATAGTGGCGATGGTAATGAATGAAGCAAGCAAAACGGTATAAAATCGCAGAGAACTACCCATTAGGCAATCCGGTAGGAATCGAGTTCTTTGGACGCCATGATACTGCTTTCTTTCTCCAATGATTTCAAAAGTAAGGATCGGCCCATTCGAACAGTTCGGAACTATTTTCCCCGTAATAAAAAATGCAGCTATAAAGACCAGCTGCGCAGAGGACGCGCCGCGTGTCGCACTGCGGACTGGTTCTGATTTGGCGGTATTTTTACCGCCAAAGCGTTGGAACCGTCTGCGCGCTCGCTTAGCCCTGTCCTTTGTATACGTCAATGCGTTTCTCTCAATCTAATGATTATAAACCATTTGACTGAAAGAAATTCAATTATGTAGTTAAGAGGAAACAGTAAGGCCGAGAGAATTGAAAATTAGGTATTTGTAAAATGTGTCGCTGTCCCGCACTGCTCGCCTCTCCCGCGCAGAGCGCGATAGAGACAACTGCAGCTTGGACCGAAAATACCTTTTAAAATTTTATGAAAACAACGTTTCGTAGTCCCCTGATGTCTTCCCCAAAACTTAACCTATTTAACTAATTTTTTCATTAAACATTAAAGAAAGGCTTTGGCCGTGTTCCTATGTTTTCCTTTTTTTTAATAATCTAGTCAAATTTGTTCTCTGGATGTCTGAACACAGCGGATAATCTGGCATTTTTTTTAGGTTTTTGAAGGTTAATATCTCTTTTGAGAATCAATTTATCGTAAAAAGGAAAACATAGGAATCTATCAATAGTAGCCATAGATTTTGGGACAAAAAATTATTGCTCTAGTGGCATTAACCAGGGAGGAAACAGAGGACTACGTTTGTATGGAAAAACTGCCCTCCTGTTTCCTCTTATCTTAGTTTCATAGTTGCATTCGCCCTAGGTGACCTTAATTGTATTTTATTTTATTTTATTCGTATGGCATTATTCATTCAGTTTTATTATTCTCAGATAAATGGCACTTCGTTACTACAATTCCGATTTCGATTTGCAAGTAGTTTGGTGATGAGGCTTTATTATAAATCGACATTTCGGCAAAATGTACTTTTTGCCTGAGAAAATCACAATGGTTTTTGTTACTTACTATTTTCTTCACATTATGAGATCATGTTGGTATTTTTGTATAAACACTGTATTTTGTATAATATAGTACAGTCAATTACAAAATTCGAAATTCTGATCGCATTCCGATTTCAGCCACCTAACTCGATAACTAGTAAAAAAAATGCTAAAATTCTAAGTAGACTGACGATTTTTAGAGTTGACCGTACAAATATATTAAATATTTATATGTTATTAGAAATCTACTATCTTAAATCTATGTTCTGGGCGTTATCAAAATTCCTTTTTGTAATTTAAAAATGTTACGTTATTTCTGCTCAGAATCGTTGAATCTGCTATACTATTAGTTCTAACAGGAGAAAAAAGTTCGATTTTCGTTATATTTCAGGTTCAGTGGCTTTTTCTTGTGATGGTCATAAAAAAGAAACCTATATGAAGTACATATATTTAATTTAGAAAAATGTTTGCTTCAATAAAATTCATGACTGAGCAGGAATAACACGTAATTTTAGAATAGGTTATTTTATTTCTAAAAGCATAATATGGTTGCTTGTTGCTACAGTGAAACTTCCTTAAATTTGTATCATGATGTACCTACCCGCATATATTCAACGCTTTACCATATAATCAGCCTTTTACTAAAATTGTTAGTTGTCTCTGAGTACTAAAATACCATTTTTGTTAATCATGTGAATGTTTTCAGAATGAAAGAAGAGTTCACGTCGTCCGCGCAGGAGTACAGAGACGTGTGTTACATGTTGCTGGGCTACAAAGTGGACAGAACTGGACATAAGAATTATAGGTAACGAAAAACATAACACCTCTCCTACTTTGAACATGTAAATAAAATCTTGACGTTTGGGTATTGCAGTAATTCATGACCTCTGTGAGAACTGTGCCGAAAATCAAAGATAAATTAATATTTCTGCCGTCCTATGACTAAAACTAGACTAACCTCTATGGAGTTGTATAGATGTTAGTCTAGTTTTAGATATCGGACGGCAGATTTATGTTTATTACGTTAGACCGATCTCACGCCATTGGTTGGTTGGTTACTTGCTATATCCATTATGTATACTTCTATTTTTCTTACACACAATCACCTGCAATCGAATCCTTTGTGTTTTTATAAAAATCTGACATGCTCGCCTTTTTTTTCAGAATATCTAACATGTATGCAGAATCTGCAGAAGAATATCTCACATTTACTCTATGTGATGACGGAATAGAGATGGTGCACACAGACTACTCCTCAACCTTGGAGGACCTTGTGGAGCTACATCTCCATCATCACAGATCCATCCCAATGTTCCTCAGTGCTCTAACTCTGGAGCTATTCGCAAGGACCACTATGCAACAAGAAGTTGAAGATTGTTAGTGGCCAGTGATAACCGGAATAAACTAGTTTTTAGTGGATACAGTGAGTGATGTGATACGGTCAAGGTGTGGTGGTTTTTTAAGATTTAAGAAGAATGCGTGACAATCGTGAAGTGATAGACATGTTATAGTCTAGGCTAGGAGGTTGGGTTAAGTCGGCCAAATTTTATTTCACAAGCTACATATTAACTTATTCAATGCCACTTGAATCTAAACTTGGTACAGTGTTAAACCATACCTTAATAGCATTTTTGCTTCCCAATATGGTTATAGAATAGTTTTAGAACTGTTTTGTAAGCGTTCTGAGGCCATTATACTATAACAGCTCTTTTGCAAAGAAGGTTAATTAATGATAAGTCTGGTCTAAAAATTCCCGGAAATTTGCATTACTCCTAATACAATAGCTTGAAGTTAGAAGAAATCATACAGTGATAAGAGTCATAACTGCTTTATTAAGTTAATTGTACTTCCAACTTTCTTCCCCATAATGAACTGTGTGATCAACCATCTGTTATATTTTGCACAAACAATTTATATTTAAATTACTTTTACAATATTTGTAATAATCCAGCATCAAAAACTATGTTTCATATACCACCTATATACTATAACAAATAGATATCAATATTGATCGAAATTATCTCGTCTCATGTTAGTTAGGGTTAAAAATATAAAATGTGATTTATGAATGTACTTTAATTCAAAGACAGTGTGTAAAATAAATTTACAGAAGTAAGTTATGTTAAAAAGTGTTTTTGTAAGCTTATATTGGCACTGTACAGGTATATTAGTGACTTTTAAAGGGTCTTATTTAATTGGTGAACTAACTATAATAAGTTTTTATAGACAAAGTACACTCATGTCTTATCACATAAGGTCTATATTAGGTGAGACACCTAAATCAAAATAAACACCTTTTAAAAGTCATGCCCTAAATATTTCTTACTGAAATAAACAGTGCCAGTAAAATCAAAACATGTAATGAATTAGAAAACCGGTATAAAAATTCAACTATGTATAATAATGAATATACCATATTTTGATGTCTTTTAACAGACTTGCATATCATGCTTTTTACGAAACCCTGACATTGCCATTGTTGCAAAAGTATTAAATTCCTAGAATCAATAATAATAAGTTTGTCATATCTAACCCTACAGCTCTTCTTTCGTAGGTACTTTGAAAGTAGCAAAATGTGGAAACTATTCTGGTCCTTTTGCGACTGCAGTGAACAAGTGAGCATTTCAAGTTATAGTCATTTCACATTATTAACTTCTCATGGTAGAAACGTGTTTTATGCACCTACAGAAAAGGTTCAATACTTGTAAAGGTGGGTTTAGACCAAACGAGCGAATGCTCATTCTACCCCCACTCTACCAAATTCGTGGTGTGTAAACAAAGAAAGAGCATTCTTTCCTTGTTCTTCCTTATTTTGCGAAGATTCTAAGTATGGTCGTGGAATGCTCGCTCGCTTGATGTAAACGACGGACGAGCGTACGAACAGTCGCCGAGCGCGTTCGCTCGTGTTCGGACCCGCTCGCTTCGGGGAGCGGTCTCTTCAAAGCGTTCTAGTGCTCGGGGGACTTGACCTATCGTTGTAATTATAGATTGGTCTCAAGAAAAATGTCTTCTAATGATAGAAGCTTACCAAAATGCCAGGTGTCTGTGGGATCCGACTTTTGTAAATTATAAAAACACAATTGAGTCAGGATGATAAATGAAAAACTTGCAATTACAATATCAGTCTCAGAGTCAGACATAGTGCACATAGTCCACAGACACCCGACGAATGAGCAACGGGCACTCTTTCGCCTGATCTAAACATCTCTAGAGCATATGCTCTCGAATCCTAGTTCTTGGGTTGCATTCTTGCTCGCTGATATTCGTGTGGTGTAAACGCTGAGAACGAACTTTTGTTTACACTAAAAGATCAAGAATGAATGCTCTACTCTGGTTCTAGCTCTTTGTTCGTTTGGTCTAAACCCACCTTAAGATGATACAAAATGTAACGAAATTACATGGCATCTAAATAGCATGCTGCATCATTCATGTTTCAAAAACATTAGACCTTTTTTAGCATCATTTGCATTAACACTATGAATGTAGCATGTATAATGTTACACATTTTTCTAAGCATAACATTTTATATCAAGGTTGCAAATAATTATTTCAGTTATTTTGTTTGTATACGGATATGACATTCCTAAATTGGCAATCTCTAATATATATTGACTGAAAATATGAATTATAAAGCCAACCGTCAGTGTACAGGCAAGTATTGTAATAAATTTCTATAAATACAAATGGTTGTATCATTTTATTTGTTAATTACCTAATTTTTAGATCATTCATTTTCATTACACATAAACTGCAGTCAACGCCATAATCAGACGAACTAGTTTGACAGTTCCACAAGCACAAATGTTGCCAGAGTTAGGCCAGTTACGTTTTGTCGATATAATAAAAATAAAGACCGATATAATGAAAATAAAGAATGACGACTGTGATTTAATTTATAACCTAATAAATAAAGTAAAGTGACACAAGAAATTCTTGAAAAGATTCAAGGATTAGACGTTTCATGAATTTATTTTGTCTTTTTAGACCTATGATGCGTGCAAATTATTGTCGATAACATTTTATCGTACCTATCACTATTTAATTTTCTGTGAGCCAGGCAACATTTTTATCTGTCAAACTAGTTCGTCTGATTATGGCGTTGACTTGGTCAGTTCACGTACCCGCGCGGCAAATACAAAATTCGTCACAACTGTATTCGGAGTGCCGGACGGACGTACACTTGACGGCACAAATATGTTTACACCTTTCGACCTTATTTCGTTGGAGTAAGATCGAAAAGTGTAAACATATCTGTGCCGTCGACTGTACATACAATGAGTGAACAGTTGGTTTCGACTTTCGATGCACTATATCGAACGCTCCAGAATTGCATCTAAACTGCCTTGCTTGCAGTTGACTGGCAGTTTCAATACAGTTCGTCAGTAATTCTACTTTACAGACTGTTCCATAACTTGTGACGAAAGTATACTCTTGACAAAGCTTCAAAAGTTAACCATAATAATGTTTGCTGCCCTTGCGAGCCAACTTGGGCCATTAGGCACACTAGAGTAAATACACCCTGAATTTCCATCTGAACGCTTCAGCACCCATGGATTCTTTTTTCACACCACTGATCAGAAAGGTGGCAATTTATGAATGGTATCGGGAGCTCAAAACAGCGGGTTCTTGGACAGTGCACCAGCGAGCTAACAATTTGTAGGGTTTAAAATATCCATTGACAAATGAGAGCTGCGCCCGCATCGGCCATCGGCGACACATCGGTGGTGTCGGTGCCAGCCGCCCGGTGCGCAAGAGAATTTTGTCGCGTCTATATCCATATTCTACACAAAATGGATGAAAAAAAGGGTCAAGCCCTGAATTTTCCCGACCCTGGAAATTTGCCGCCCTGGACACTAGCCCCTAGTGCCCCTGGGCCAATATTCAGCGTTTTTACGGCGTTTTATTTTCGTCATTATTGTCTCAGTAAATATTGTTCAAAAAAACGATACCTGGGGCCCGTTTCACGAAGCTACAAGTTACAAATTACAAGCGGAAGTCTCTTTTCAATACCTTTTGATAGAAAGAGACTTCCGCTTGTAATTTGTAACTTGTAGCTTCGTGAAACGGGTCCCAGGGGCCCGTTTCACGTTGACATTGAAGAGTTTGGTTTAACTAGTCATAGTTCTGAAAATAACCAGGTCAATAATATAAATCATTGTCATGCATTTACACAAACCGATACATTTGAAAATCTAACTAGAGTTAACTTTTTATGAAACCGAAAAACAGTCCCGAGGTTAAGTCTAGTTTTATCAAAATTGTCACGATTTGTCCTGATTGTCAAACCGCGCGGTCAAAACGCTCGGAGAATCGCCCCCCTAATGTTTGCCGCCCCTTAAATAAAAGTGCCACCCAGGGCGGGCTGCCCTTGCGCTTCCCACACTAAAGTGCGTCTACGATAACTTTGCAGAGCGGAACATGGCAACACAACACCTCCATTTAAAAGTCACATTTTCATACAAATTTGACTTTTAAATGGAGGTGTTGCCATGTTCCGCTCTGCAAAGTTATCGTAGTCGCACTCTATACATCTTGACAACATTTCATATTTTCAAAAGATCTTAATTCGAAAACCATTTGGGTAAAACTGTATTTTATCCTCAAAAAAAATATTTTTGGATTTTTTTTCCCATTCATTTTGGAAAAAATCGTCAATTAGTGTGAACCGGAAGTGTGACGTCATTTTCCCTGCATTATCGAGAGAGACCTTAGTACTGAAACGATTAAAAAGTGTATGGTATCCGGTTGTCATTTTCTGACATACTTGCCGTCTGACTTTTATTTGTTTTGAAAATTGTTACAACTGCTTAGCAGCTTTAGAAGTTTAATTTTCTTACCGTTGGTTTATTTGCACGTTTTCGAAGACCTTAAAAGACTTGGCACTTTCCCACTGGACTCCGATAACGCATTCAAACATTATTAACTTGGCATTCTTTTACCGGACACCGATTTTTTTCATATAATGAAGACATCAGAAGGTTTTTCTCAGGCTGATAGCACGAATCTGCCGCGTGTTGAAATTATGATGATGATGGAGTACACATCGGCAAGTGATAAATATAATCCAGCCCAAATAAGAGGAGCAAAAGCATCGTTGTCTTCCCGAACTTCCTATGTTGACAACGCTGTAACGCCTGACAGTTATTTTTTTTTCATCACACTTGCTCGTAAAGGGTGTTATAACACGCGCGCTTATAGACCAACTCGAGCCGATTTACCCCCCGTGGGTTACAAATATCTATAACTCCCACGGGAGGAAAAACTGTATGAAAATCTATAACTCCCTCGGGAGTTATGAGTTTAGTTTTAAAAGTCGTACGTCATTTCAGACTAAGGAGGTTTCGAATCAGCCAAGGCTATTTCACATCTTCAAAACTTGGCTACAAAACCAATTTTAGTGTAAATAAAACTTATATGGTATATTTTACTATTATTTCCGTAGTTTTTGCGATTATTTTAATGCAATTAAATTAATTTAGTTTAAAATTTTATTTTGAAAATCGGTACAATCTGGCGACATTGCCTGTCAAGTTTAAAAACTAAACGCAGTTCTTAACATTATCTGTGGAAGACTATATTGAAAAAGTTGACAGTTGAAGTTGTTTCTTAGCGGGTGCGTTTAGTTTATTTCATTTTTATGTTTTATTTTTTTTCCTCGCAAATGTGATGAAAAACATTGTGTGTTTAGGGTTGTTTGGTTGAGGTAGTTGTAGTTAGTAAACTCCAGATCAGAAGGTAAAAACATAATTTATTATTTTTTTTTTTTTTTTTTTTTTTTTTTTTTTTTTTTTTTTTTTTTTTTTTTTTTTTTTAAAACCTGACAAACTCACAACCCACTTTCGGGCATTGTGATTGTCGGGCCGGGTGGTTGGCCGTTGCGGTCACTGGGCTCGAACCAGTTCGCTTGGCCAGACCACCCAAGGGCGTCCGACCGTGTGCCTTACACACGGCCGACATCGGACTGGGTATGTGCCGGGGGGTGCCTGGAGTCGAACCAGGTCACCGGTCCCGGCTTACCACGATAGGAGTCGGGCTAGGTGGGGGCTTCACGCCTGGAGTCGAACCAGGTCGTTTGGCCAGGGCCACCTTGACTTTACGCTGATTGCTCAGAGTGAGCAACGGACCAGCGGGAAGGATGACTCGGGTCATCCTGTCCTTATGTGAACTTGTGTATCGAACTAATGGGAGTTTTAGTTGCCGGTTCGCTAAACCTAGCCCAGCTAAGAAGACTCCGGCAAGAAACTTAGCTGGGCCCGAGCAAGGTCGGAGTGAAGTTAAGCCAGGACATTCGGGTCCTGGGGCAAGTCGGGACGCGGCCCTTGTGTGGTGTTGTCGCGAGGAGGTCGACCCCGCCGGCGGGGTCGACGCTGTGTTCGTCGGGCACCGTTCGACGGCATCTCAGCGATGATTCTTTCGAATCTCGCTGAGATGTCGTCGTCCGGATCATGCAGAAAGCTGCGGGGCCGCCGGGTGAAGCGACCTCGGATGAGGTCGGACCGGCGCAGCTCGTCGTCAGGACCTGGAACAGAGGGAACATAGTCAGCCGCTTGCCTAACAAGTGGATTCCTATGCTGGGAAGCCGTCCTAAAATACCGTTTTGAAGCCATCTTAAAGAAACCTTGAATCGAGGGAAGCTTGTATTCAAGGTGAAGGCTAATATTCCGAACATACCACGGGGTGTCGGTCATCCTACGAATGAACCTATTCTGTACGACCTGTAGTGGTTTCAAACGTGTTTTAGGCACGTGTGCAAACACTACACTGGCGTAGGTCATTATGGGACGAATACAAGTTTTGTAAAGTGTAAGCTTATTTCTAAGCGACATTTTACTCCGCTTGTTAGTCATCCCTCCTAACCTATTCATGACGAAGAGAGCGCGACCGCGTACGCGTTTAATATGTTTGGTGAAGGATAAGCATTTATCCAGTATAACACCTAGGTATTTGACCTCATTTACCCAGGGGATGGCTAAACCGAATAGTTGGATAGGAACTAACCTTTCCATTATTCGCTTCCTAGTCGGAGAGAATACAATTGCAGCGCTTTTCTCAGGATTAACTTCGATGCGCCAGAGATTGAACCACCGCCCGAGGGCAGTTATCGCCTCCTGGAGCAATTTCCGTATAATACTGGGCTTAACGTGCGATGTGTATAGGGCCGTGTCGTCCGCGAACAACCCCAGATGCACTTTGTCGTGCCTGGGAATGTCGTTCGTGAACAGGGAGTAGAGCGTGGGAGAGAGTACGGAGCCTTGCGGGACTCCGGCGCGTATGGGGTGAGGTACCGATAACGTTCCCTCCAGTCGGTAGCGAAAGCTTCGATCCCTGAGAAAATCTTGTATTATGAGTACAAGTCTGTCCGGCATATCCATCTCATATAGCCAGAGTAACGGCTGGTCCCGCCAAAACGGTGGTACACGTAGCGACAGTGATATGCCGGAGACTTCTTGGGGCGCAGCTGCCGGTTGCTGTTGCTGCGGTTGGTTGTTGCTGGGGTGTGCTGGAGCTTGCTGCTGGTCTGGCATGGTGACTGCTTCTTGATGGTTCTTCTTTTGTCGGGGTCACCACTTTAGGGTTGTTTGGTTGAGGTAGTTGTAGTTAGTAAACTCCAGATCAGAAGGTAAAAACATAATTTATTTACAAAAAAGCATGATTAATATATAAAAATAATAGGGCACAATTAGTTAATAGGTACGCGAGAATAGATTCCGGGGTGAGACGCGCGGGGGACGTGAACTCCGAAGTGCGCCGGCGTTGGTGGAACGCGGCTATGTTCGCGCCGCATTACGCATGCGCGAGTCGCCGCGTGATCGCCGAAATAAAATAGCGCGCACGGGCCCGGCTCAGCCTTTTCTGCTCCGGCCGTCGAGGTGTAACGTCGTGTCTCCGCTCTGCGCTGCGCCTCTTCTCGCGGACAAGGACATCGTGGACATCGTGTTGCTGCTGCTTGAAGACACTGTGTTTCTTGCAACATCCAATAAGAAAAATGTTCTTATTAGAACAATCGGATGCCTTTGTGGGTGTCTGCGTTTCTTGGAAATACGACGATCAATCAATCACCTACAGGGTTCCCCCTCAAGTGTAGCGTACCGGCAGGCGAACGGCGCGGCCGCGGGATGTTGTCTTCGTTGAATTTGTAGGTGTTTGTTGTTTCAGGGTCGTATTTTGTTGTTGGTCGTTCTGTCGGCTTTCTGTTTGTTTCAGCTGGTTATTTTTCTCGGGTTTCGGTCTTGATGTTTCATTGTTGCAGGAACTTGATGTTTCGTTGTTGCAGGAACTTGATGTTTTATTGTTGCAGGAACTTGATGTTATTGATGCGTAGGTCGGAGTTGATGTTAGAGTCGTAGCGGTAGGTATGTTTGTAGCTGTGCTCGGCGATGGAGTTGTAGGTATATTGTTGTTGTAGGTAGCTTGCTCGTCGTCGGTGATTACGTAGGCGGGTTTTAGTCGGTCGATCGAGATATTCAGCTGACGATTAGGTAGTTGCAGCGTGAATATCTTGCCGTCTCTTTTCAGCACTTTGTAGGGTCCGTCGTATGGTGCTTGTAGCGGTTTCTTTACAGCGTCCACTCGAACAAAAACTTGATCGCAGGTGTGTAGGTCGTTGTGTACGAATATGACCTTTTTGTTGCTATGTGGTTGTTGAGGTACGGGTTTCAGGTCTTCGATTGTTGTTCTCAGCTGATCCACGAAGTTGGAGTCCATAGTGACGTCGGCGGGTGTCGGTGTGAAGAAATCGCCGGGTAATCTGACGTTACAGCCATATGTCAGCTGAGCGGCGCTTACGCCGGTGTCGCTCCGGAGCGCGGTGCGAACACCGAGCATAATTGTCGGTAATTGGTCGATCCAGCTTCGTGTGGTTTGAAGTTTTGCTTTTAGCGCGGCCTTGAGTGTCCGGTGCCAGCGCTCGATTGCACCATTAGATTGTGGATGGTACGGAGTTGTCCGGATTCGTTCGATGCCGAGTAAGTGCGAAAGGGATGCAAATACTCGGCTTTCGAACTGTCTTCCCTGGTCCGTAGAGATAGTAGCAGGGCAACCGAAGCGGGAAATCCAAACGTCGTAAACGCCTTTCGCGACGTCTTCGGCGGTGATTTCTCGTAGTGGGTGCGCCTCGGGCCATCTTGTTGCGCGATCGATGATTGTTAGTAGGTATCGATGTCCGTCGGCGGTAGTGGGGAGCGGTCCGACCAAATCGCAATGGACATTTTCGAATCGGTTGCTTGGCGGGAACGAAGATAAGGGGCTTGACGTGTGCCGTAGTATCTTCGCACGCTGACATTGTAGGCATGTTTTCGCCCACTTGCCGATATCCGCGTTCATCGCGGGCCAGAAGTAACGCTGCGCGACGAGTTTTCGAGTTGTGTTGATACCAGGATGGCTTACGTTGTGTACTGCGTTGAATGCGGTGCGACGGTAATCTTCGGGTAGGTATGGGCGTAATTGTGAAGTTGAAGTTTCGCATAGAAGTTCGGTGTCGGTTCCAGGTAAAGTTATTTTCTTCATACTTAGGTTGTTTTGCTGTGCGAGTGATCGGGTAATATTGCTGTCTCGTTCTTGTGCTTCGGCAAGTCGCTTGTAATCAATCGGCGATGGGCATGCGATTGATTCAATGCGAGATAATGCGTCGGCGGCTGCGTTTTCCGATCCTTTGATGTGACGAATGTCTGTTGTAAACTCGCTGATATGTAGCAGTTGTCGGGTTCGTCGCGGAGATTCATTGATGGTACTTGTCTTCGTAAACGCAAACGTGAGAGGTTTTTGGTCCGTGTATATTATTACTTCTCGTCCTTCAAACATCTTGCGGAAGTACTTCGTTGCCATATAGATGGCGGTTAACTCGCGGTCGTAGGTACTGTAGCGAGTCTGCGCGTCGGTGAATTTCTTGGAATAGTATCCGAGTGGTTGCCACGAGTTGTTGATGAATTGGCTGAGTACCGCTCCTGCTGTCTTGTCGCTGGCGTCACTGAAGATCGCAAGTGCAGCGTCGTGTGAGGGATGTGCGAGTAAAGCGGCGTTTTTTATGCTGTCTTTACACGCCTCGAATGCTTGCGTTGCTTCAGCTGTCCAGTTGATTTTTGTTCTGTCGCGCTTCTTGACATTGTGCAGGTAGGTATTCAGCGGCGCTTGTATGGTGGCGGCGTCTTTGATGTGTTCCCGGTAAAAGTTAAGCATTCCGAGGAAACGTCGTAGCTCCTCGATAGTTTGTGGTTGTGGGTAATCGACGATTGCTTGAACTTTTTCTTCAGGTGGCTGGATACCGCTGGCTGATACTTGGTAGCCGAGGAATTTGACAGCTGGCTGGCCGAAAACACATTTGGCGGGGTTGATGGTGATGCCGTAGTCATCAAGGCGTTGCAATATTGTGCGCAAATGTGTTCGGTGTTCGTCTTCGTTTTTTGAGGCTACCAGTAGGTCGTCGACGAATGGAAATACGAAGTCGAGCTCTCTCAGTACCTCGTGGATGAAGCGCTGAAAGGTATTTCCGCTGGTCTTCAGTCCCGGGACCATCCGAGGAAATTCGAACAACCCGAATGGCGTGATGATTGCTGTCTTCTCCACGTCTCGTTCGGCGACTGGGATTTGTTGGTAAGCGCGATTTAAGTCGAGAGTGGAGAAAATCTTCTTGCCGGCGAGCTGATAAGTGAAGTCTCGGATGCGCGGTATCGGGTATCGGTCTGGTACGGTGATGGCGTTGAGTCTTCGGTAGTCGCCGCACACTCGTAACTCTCCTGACTTTTTAGGTACGACGTGCAACGGCGACGACCACGGGCTCTTGCTGGGTCGACATAGGCCTTGGTCGATCATATTTTGAAACTCCTTTCGAACTTGTTCATAGCGATGTGGTGCTATGGGGCGTGGCCTGCAGTGGAGGGGAGGGCCTGTTGTCTCGATGAAATGTTCGACGGGATGCTTGGGGTTGAGCTTCATTGAGGTTAGTCGGGTGATGCCGGGAAAATCTGCCAATATTCCGTGGTATGCTTGATGCACATCTATGCTACGAACGGTAGGTATGTCCGTAGCACAGAGTTGTGCATTTGAGATGAGTTGCGTCTTCCCATCGATTAATCTTCTATTTTTGAGGTCAACGGTGATGTTGTGATGCTTCAAAAAATCGGCTCCCAGGATCGGTTTGGAAACTGCGGCGATAATGAATTTCCACTTGAAAGTGCGTCGAAGATTGAGGTCAAGGTCGAGCGTCTTCTCGCCGTACGTAGGTATGATGGTGTTGTTAGCGGCGTAAAGTTGGAATGGCAGTGGTTGCTCAGGAGCGCCTTTTCCTCTCGGCAGGACGGAAATATTTGCACCCGTATCTACCAAGAAGGTGAGTTTTGATGATCGGTCCGTAACAAATAGGCGGTGGGATGGTTCGTTAACGCCGGTATCCGCCGCTGCCAGCGTTGACGTTAGTTTTCCGACGGCGGTGATGTGATGGGTTTGAAGCTGCAGGGTTGCTCGCATTTCTTTGCGTCCATGCCGAACCGCCGATGATAATAGCAGTATGGCATGGGCGAGCTCTTGCGGCTTGGTCTATTTTGTGACGAATTTCTTGAGCGTGACGATGACCGGAAGCGGTTGAACGGACGACTATTGCGTTGAAAACGGGGTTGCGTGCGTAGCTCGGCGACTTCCAGCGATAATCTTCGGATTTCGTTAATTAAATGTTGATTGTCGAATGCGGGTTGTGCTTGAATGGGCTGCGGCTGCGGTTGCGGTGGATACGCCGGAACGGTGGGCAGCGTCGCGACGGCGGCGATGTGATGTGTTGGGTTCGATACCTCCATCATTTTGTCGGCGAGCAGGGCTAGGTCATCAAGCGTGGTCTTGATTTTGAATGCTTCGCTGACGGTGAGCACGGAGCGGATATGAGGAGGCAGATGATCGAGCCACATCATCTGTATTGTGCTTTCGGGGAACTTCTCTCGGTTGAGATTCTGCATTCGCCGGAGGAGTTGGCTCGGCTTCTGGTCGCCTAACTCGACTTGCGATAGTAGTTTCTTCGCCTGGGCGCTGCTGGATTCTTCGTATAGGGAGATTAGACGGTCCTTGATTGCCTTGTAGTAGTCATTCTGCGGCGGCGAGTAGATGAGGTCAGAGATGTTCTGAATATCTTGCTTGTCGAGCTGGGCGATCACCATTTGAGCGAGCTGGGCCTGGCTTCGTTTGAGTTCTGCAGTCGCGGCTTCGAAGCTGCAGAACCAGAGTAACGGCTGGTCCCGCCAAAACGGTGGTACACGTAGCGACAGTGATATGCCGGAGACTTCTTGGGGCGCAGCTGCCGGTTGCTGTTGCTGCGGTTGGTTGTTGCTGGGGTGTGCTGGAGCTTGCTGCTGGTCTGGCATGGTGACTGCTTCTTGATGGTTCTTCTTTTGTCGGGGTCACCACTTTAGGGTTGTTTGGTTGAGGTAGTTGTAGTTAGTAAACTCCAGATCAGAAGGTAAAAACATAATTTATTTACAAAAAAGCATGATTAATATATAAAAATAATAGGGCACAATTAGTTAATAGGTACGCGAGAATAGATTCCGGGGTGAGACGCGCGGGGGACGTGAACTCCGAAGTGCGCCGGCGTTGGTGGAACGCGGCTATGTTCGCGCCGCATTACGCATGCGCGAGTCGCCGCGTGATCGCCGAAATAAAATAGCGCGCACGGGCCCGGCTCAGCCTTTTCTGCTCCGGCCGTCGAGGTGTAACGTCGTGTCTCCGCTCTGCGCTGCGCCTCTTCTCGCGGACAAGGACATCGTGGACATCGTGTTGCTGCTGCTTGAAGACACTGTGTTTCTTGCAACATCCAATAAGAAAAATGTTCTTATTAGAACAATCGGATGCCTTTGTGGGTGTCTGCGTTTCTTGGAAATACGACGATCAATCAATCACCTACATGTGTATCACGGGCAGTAAGAAGATTACAAACTCGAGTCATTAAAAGCCCTCCGCCTACGGCGTCGGGCTTCTAATAGACTCTCGTTAGTAATCCCCTTCTTACTACCCTCGGTGCACAATGTACTATAATCGTAATTGTCGCTCTGGATTCTAGTTTTTAGGGTTCCGTACCAAAATGGTAAAAAAGGAACCCTTATGGTGCGACTCTGTCTGTCTGTCTGTCTGTCTGTCTGTCTGTCTGTCTGTCTGTCTGTCTGTCTGTCCGTCTGTCACAGCAAGATATCTCAGGATCTACTGATGCTATCGACTTGAAATTTGGAATAGTGTTAAGAACCGCTAACCCGAGCTTATAGGATGTAAAAAAATTCTTGTAACTTTTTTACTTTTTTTTTAAAGGGGTCCGTAATGAGACTTTGCAAATTGAAAGTAGGGCTATTATATCGAGTGAGGTATCAAATAAAAGGGCTTAATTTGTAAATTAAAACAGTATTTTTGTATTTTTTTTAAAATAATTAGTTTTTGATTTATGGCGAAAAACGTTAAAAAAAATACCGTTCCCCCCCTATTATCTTCGAAGTTACTGAACAGAAAAATCTGTAATAATTACCAATTATTAATGTCATCCTATATATTACAGGAAAAATATAACGGTTTTCCTAACTTGCACTGTTTTTGAGAAATTTGCAAAAATCTTAACACATACTTATTTGCTCCTACTAAACTAATCGCCATATAGTTTTTCTTGAACTATTCATGTATCTACTTATGAGTTTGTACGGAACCCTCGGTGCGCGAGTCCGACTCGCACTTGGCCGGTTTTTTTTTTTTAAATCGTAATTGTCGCTCTGGATTCTAGTTGGGAAAGTGACGTCATTTTCTACATACGCCCTTTTAGAATGAGCTACTTTTCAAACTGCTATTTTTAATTGAAAAATTGAGTTAAAACAAAAAAGAAAAAATACGGGTAGCTTAAAATTCCACCTATTTTCTATCCAGCTCATAAAATGAAGGAGTAGAAAATTTGAAATATTGTCACTGTCAGTGTCAATGTCAATATTGTCAATCTCAACCTGTCAGCTGTCATGTTTGGTTTGACTTTGACAGTCGCTAGTATCGCTGTAAAAAATATTTTCATTGAAATTAACGAAATAATTGATGATTTAACATAGCATCGTGTATGTGTCGTCTCAAGTGTATCAACAAATTATAGGTTTTTAAATAAAAATGGAGATCCAAAACACTAGTGAAACGAAGCCAGCAAAAATGAATAAAAGTTCATTTAACTTGCGAAGTCTCCGGTTATCCCTGAAATTCAGACCTAAAATATTGAGACTGGTGTTAAAAATGAGACATACAATAAGGAAGAAAACACGACTTCTCAATGCTATGAAAGAGCGATTAAAAAATAAGGTGCTTAACCTTACTTATTCTATGGTCTGCTAGGCTAAGTTTTTTTCCTAATGTTTCATGTTATTTGATATTATTATTGAGTGAAAACAATTTACTGTGTGCACTGAGATTTCTGTTTTTTTTTGTTAAACAATTTTGCAAAAAAGTATGAAGTTCTCAGGGTTCATTTATATTTGACTGTGTTTCATTATTCTACTACTGAACTCTTAACTCTCACTAAAACTTCAAAATTTTGAAGTGTGAGGATGTTTAGAATACAGTTGAAATGACACATCTCATATTCATATTTATTTCCTATTTCAGACAAATTATACTACATCAACTGTGAGCACGCAGACTGAAAATGATAACATTGAAGAGTTTGGTTTAACTAGTCATAGTTCTGAAAATAACCAGGTCAATAATATAAATCATTGTCATGCATTTACACAAACCGATACACTTGAAAATCAACCTTTAACCAATATTGAAGTTAAAACAAAAGATGTAGAAAATTCAACTTTGGAATCTTCAAATATTGCTAATGACAAAAATAGCGGTTGGAATTTGAATAGTGAAGATAATGAGAAAAGTATAGCTGAGCAAGTAAAAGAGGCGGCTCAGAGTGCTATGCAGCAGTCGGGGATGGTATTTGTGGAGTCAGCAGGGATGTACTATGATTACAAGACTGGTTATTATTACAGTGCTGTAAGTAACTTTACAATTTACACTGAAATTGGTATTGGTAGATATCAAAATTCAGAAAGTTGTTTGTTTGTTGTTGTTGTCTGATTGTTGCTTTTGGGAAATAATTTTTCTTCTCTGGTAATGCTATAGTCAGGCTGTGTAATGCTTTGTCCATGCTAAACTTCTAAGCAGTTTCTAGTTTTAGTTGATTTATTTATTGATACATTACAGTGTGTTTTATCAATGTATTATTTAAAGTAAAATGATACTATTTAGTGATGTCAATATAAGTTATTTATTTATGTAACGTAATTCTGAATAATATCTATATTTAAACTTTCAGGAACTTGGTTTATATTATCATCCTGACACAGGATGCTATTATCACTACTCTGAAGACAAACAAACATTTGAATTCCATTCATACCCTGACCGAAGCAAGACTGCCACCAATCCTTTGTATGAAGCCCATGAAAAGAAGAAGGCACGAAAACTCAAAAAGGTAAAATTCTTCCTAACAGAATATAGTTTCAGATTTTATATCCAGTTTTATTATACAAAACAAGTTGTTACAAAGCCCAGTAGACAATATATCATGTTTTCCTTTTTAAGAAATATTGATATTGAATCAGGGTGGTCTCTTATTAAGCAATAAGGGGCTAGTAACTAAGGGGTAGTATTTAAAGGCACATCAAAAAATTAACCATAACCTAACTGAAATACTGACTTGCACAACAAAAATACCAAAACAAACATCAAAACATAGCTTTGATGTACATATGGTTTTTTTTGATGTGCAAGTCAGTATTTTATTGCGTGGTGATTTATTATTTCTCGTAACTAAGTCACCAGGTTAAAAGCATAAAGATAGAAATAGAAATCATCATTATGGAAAACCAACAATGTGAACTATTTATCCTTAGATCGGCACATATAGATTTGGCAAATATGATGTTAAACTTCTGTTTAAAGCTGTTTGATTTCTACCTTTTATTTTCCTTCTTTGTTACAGGCAAGAAAACGGGAAGAAACCGACATTGATAACCTGACGAAAAATCTATCTCAGGTTTCACTCAGAGGCCAAACCGCCTTAGGTAATTAGATGATAAAAAGTAACTACCCAATACCAAAGTGAATATTCTATTACAGGAGGAAGAAGACAATGAAGAAGGAAGCAAAGCCAAGCGGAGGAAGAAAAATAAAAAGAAGACTTTGAACGGAGACTCTGATACTAAAGATATCAAAGCAAGTGTTGAAGGTAGTGATAAAACAGTTGAAAAAGATAAAGACTGTTCTGAAAAAGGTGAATTAATAGAAGAAGATGCTGATATGAAAGAAAAAGCAGAAAAGGTAGAAGATGTCCAAGATTTAGAAGAGGGAGAATGCAGTGAGTCAGACAATGAAAAAGAAGACAAAACAGAAGATCTTGAGTCTGATGATGGTGATGACTCAGATGCTAGCATGTCAACTATTAGCAATGATGATGGTAAATGAAAACTCCTAAATGCTGCTATGGAGATCATATTTTGTGGATTTCAGTAGACTAATTCACAACTCGGCCGTCAATGTCGTCCTTGATATAATTGGGCCCGTGAACTAGTAATAACAGTATATGGACGGCGAAATTGTGAATAAGCCTACAAATCAAAACCGATGTTGTACTTGTTTTAATATATTCAATTTATCAATAAGAAGATACAGTGGGGTTAGTACCGAATCGTCTATGTAGCAAAATGTCCAGTGACGCAAATTGACCATTACATACGTGATACTATACGTTTTAATATTTAGGTGTTCAGCTTTATCGTCGACATTAGGTAATTAGTAATTTGCGTTATGGACTATTTAAATATTTGACATTTTACGTACTATAAACGTGTTGTTATCTAATTTTTTGTTTTAATTTTTTTTATCAAACTTTAACACAACGAAATTATAAATGTAAGTACTCGCTAAACTGTTACGTTTAACGGCGAGACGCGCTTTGGTTTATAACAAACTTAACCTAATTCATATATTGCTAAGTTTTAACAATATAAAACAGGTACAGAACATAAATATGATGACAGAGTTTCAAGTAGGTAGGTAGATAGACTATGAGATCGGCTTAATATCGAGAAAGAGATCGCGCAGCCTTGACTTTAATACATTTCTACTTAATTTAGGTGTTTGCCTTAATAAATCAATCTCATTAAATACTTAATATTTATGGACTATTATGCTAGTCTATTTTACACTTTAGGCATCTTCACAAAATGGTCAATTTACTTAAGCGACTTTTGGCTTCGTGTTCAATTGGCGTCACTGGACATTTTGCTACATAGACGATTCGGTATTTAACCATACAGTGGCGGACTAAGCCAGTCAGAGGCCTGAGGTGGCGTAAGTACAGGAGACTCACATTTCCCTCTTTGAAAAAAAGTCCAACGTGGGGGTAGATCACTCTACCCCGCTTAGGCCGCCACTGGTTAGATACATTCACGGACAATGAATTCGGGACTTTTCTATAAAATTGTCAGTCGCCATGTTTTTGTTAGTTGAATTGTGTACTAAATTGATATTATGGGTAAGGTTTTCTATAGATACTTTTGCGTAGAAAAAATATTAGCAAATGTTGCGTTGAACGATAATTAGTAACCATTTGGATATTTCACTATACTTGTTAAGCTTCTTATTGATCGCATTTTTCATTTCAAAACCAACATTTTATTTGTCCCAGATTCTATCGCTAAACACCATCCGCCCTGCATGCGAGTGATCGTCCGAGAGACGAATCTGCCAAAACTGAAGGTGGGCCGTTTGTTCCTGGTGACAAAAGATGGCGGCACCGTCGGGAGAGAAGGCAGTGCGCATACTATTCTTATAGAGGACAACAACGTTTCTAGGGTATGCATGTTAATTTTTCCTCTTTTCCTCAATATTTAAATATCAGATTTACAAACTGGAAAATCTCACATCTTTTATGCCACATGTGCCCATAAAGTGGCTTTGACCGCACGCTACGCGTACGGAAAAAGCTGCTTTCTGGCCAAGTGTAGTCATAAAATGATGTACACAACACGGGAGGTAAGAAAGCCCTAGATCGCATATTTACGTCCCTCACTTTCAGGTCGGGCCGCAAACATCTGTGATCTTGGCCTTTCGTTGTTTAACCACCCTAGTTGTGTAGTGTACTATTTTTTGAGGTTTTGTCAAAATTGATGCCATTAAATTGTAGTATCTCACGCTCGAGTCAAAGTATAAACACAAACAAGTAGTCAAACTTCAGCTGTTTAGGAGCGCGCGATGTACCCATGGCGCGCACACATACAAACGCGCGATGTACCTTTTGTAGGAAAAAAAATTACTGCTATTATACCTGTGACCGAGTTCTGTACTGAAGTTTAGGAAATCCTGAATTGAATAACGATAATAAGGCTAGAAAATGAGTATGGCAATTTATTTATATACATATATCGGGGGACAATCTTACACAAATCGAGCTAGTCCCAAACTAAGCGCTTGTACAATGGGTAGGTACTAGACGACGATATACATACTTATATAGACAATACATACTTAAATAGATAGAAAACATCCATGATTCAGGAACAAATACTCTTGCTCATCACACAAATATTTGCCCTTACCAGGATTTGAACCCGGGACCTCTAGCTTCGTAGGCGGTGGCACTCCCACTGAGCTAAACGTGTCGTCAATTTTATTTAAATGTTATCTTACGTTCTTTTTCGCACTTTCTTGTATTTGTAGAACCATTTGGACATTAGATACGACATGGGCAGGAGAACGTACACGGTCACAGACCTGGGCTCGAAGAATGGAACCAGTCTGAATGGTGTGAGGATATCTGAGAGCCAAATCATCAGCGAACCAGTTGAGGTTAGTTCTACGGTTTTGTTTTTAGCTGACTTCACAAAAAAATCTCAATTTGTTTATTTTTTTTATGTTTATTACCCCAGTACCCCATCATTTATAAACCGAAAAAATCTATACATGATTTCCAATAGACTACCTAAATTGCTACGAGTATACCTGTGTAGGTAAATTAGAGATATTTGAATTGATTGATCCAAGAGCCTTTGCTCATGGAGTCTTTTAAACGCACCGTCGACGTGCGTTTCGTAGTAGTCTCGCTTTTAAAGCCTAAAAATAAATAGAGACATAATTAGTCTCTAATTCGCTTTTTTTTTTCAATAAAAATTTTCAATTTTAGGTGATGCATGGAAGCACTATACAATTAGGTGAAACCAAACTGCTATGTCACATACACCCTGGGATTGATACATGCGGACACTGTGAACCCGGTCTTGTTATGGAAAGTAAGTTTAATCATATTCTTAAACATGAAGGTTATATTTTATCCGCATTTAAAGGACCGTGTCACACTATACGCTGTGGCACCCATTTATTTTGTTTCACACGCGTATTTTTTGCATTCTGTAAAGATCGCGAATGGTTAGGTTGAGACCAAGGACCATTAAAACAAGAGGACTGTCATTCTCCATACTTTGGATTGTAACCCGACCGCTAGGGGATTTGCGGGCAAAAACTAGATGGCGCTAAAAAACTAAACATTTAACGATGTTTTAATTGAACAAAGAAACATAGTACAGTAACAATTAGTTCGTAAACAGCTAATAATACATAAATTCTAAGATTTAAACACTGTGTCACGTTTGCAAAGTTGAATAATTGTAAATAATATCATTCGTTTACGAAGCTTTCACATAGATGGCGTTGTAAACTTGGGGAACAGCTTTTTGTATGGGCAATGTCAGTCCTCTTGTTTTAATGGTCCTTGGTTGAGACCAAAAAATAAAGTACTTAACCATTCGGATTTCAATTTATTTATGTTTAATCTTAAATAAAAATTAAAGTTACATTTGAAGAGTCCTGATTTTATATTTTTTTGTGACTGTTCGAACCTTTAAAGTATTCATTGTTAATCTAATTTGAACCTTACAGCGCAAGAAAAAGAGAAGAAAGCCGCTTATACGAGAACGTGTAGCGTTCAGAAACAGCACCAACTCGAGCTAGCCAGGCTGAAGAACAAATACGCGCCCAAGCCTCTAGCGATAGAGGAGACGGCGTACAACGACAGGGCGAAGGAGCGTAGAGACAAAGTGGGGTCGTCGCATCATTCCGAGAAAACGCAGAGCAGCGATTTGGACACGTGAGTTTGTAGAAATAAAGTTCAATTTGCATTGGTCACAAGAACTTCAATGGTATTTTGATTAAATAAAAAAATCTTTTTGAATGGGAGACAGTATTACACAAACCGACCTAGGCCCAAACTAAGCAATATAAATATGATGACTATGGCTTGTGTCGTAGTTCAATATACCATAATAAAGAGATTGTGTTGACATAGATATTATAATTATTGATTCCGTCCGTGGGTCGATTTTATTAATTTTTTTTAATGGTATTAGTGTCTCTCGATGCCATGTTTACTGCCAAGGCTTATCGAGTGACGACAACCTTTGATTAAATCGATACCGCCTATCGTTTATAATAATAGTTAACTGAGATCCCTACCCCTTGCGGCAATATTTGCTGGGACACGAATGAAAAAAAAAAACCGCCGCGGTCAAAACGCTCTGAAATCGACCCCCGTGTAAATAATATTTTTTTTGTGAAAGCTCTATGGGCCATTCCACGTCGTTTCGACAAATGGGTGTGCGGCATGATTTTTGATTTGAATAAAAAAAATTGAGGATATACTTTATGGTGGCAGAAGTGCTAAACCACCGCTATTTATTTTTTTCATCTTTTAATTTTCGATCTTTGTCCATTTGAAATAAGCAGTGGGGTCTAATTCCTGCTTGTATATAATATGCTCTAACTTTTTTTTTAGAAAAGATAACGAAATAATTGTTGCTGTGTTTGATTAGGTAAGAACTGTGAATATCATACTGTATAACAAAAGTTATCTGAATTAACCACGAACAAAATGGTGTCCATTTGAAATATACACTTAACTGGTAAATTTTTACAATGTTTTTATTTTTTCTGTCTCAACCCTGATGCATATTAAGGATAACTTTTTTCTGATTTAGAAAGTACTTGTTTTGCTTATTCTACAAAATAAATATTATCGTGTTAGGGTAATAACTTCTAAGAGAAAAATAGTAGTGAAAATTGAGAATTTCGAAAAATGGTTATGTTTGACCCCCAAAAAACGCATGTGGAAGAAAACATAAAAATCTGAATTTATTCAGAAGATATAGTCCATGTCTTCGATAATCAGATTCAGTTTAAAAAGTTTTGTTATTTTGCCTATTTTTGGAAATGTGATTTTTTTAAACTGCTTATCTCGTGCATTTTCTCTCTCATTGTATTTATATATGCAGATTAAAATATTTACGACTATAAATTTTAAATGTATGGTAATTGATGAAAATCAATAAATAAAGCCAGACGGTTCAAGTTTACTACATATATTTAATAATATTTATATAAAAAGAAACTAAACACATTACATGCAAACCTTTACTACTTCGAAATTTTCTGAAGTAGAATCACGTCGCACTTTTAATTCATTTTGAGAACTGGGAACGAAACTATGATAAGAACGTATATTTTTAATGGTTCTTATATTTTTAAATCGCTCTGATAGGTACAACTCAGCTACATCGACATCTGATTCTGAGACGAAAAAAAGAACTTGATTCCAAGAATTTTGTTTACACAAAACTCGTACTTAACTTAAGGGGATAAAATGTTATCACTACCTGGGGTATATGTAGTCATATTATCTATTTACACATAAATATCTCTATAATATCTTGTACTTGATCCTGTTTGTCTACCACCTCTCTTGTCTCATCACTCAACTGCTCAAAGGTTGACTGGAAGAGCTCCCTTAAAGGGATAAGTTCGACTTTGTACATATAACTTTATTTTGTAACCCTGTGCTTTGTATTATTTTGTGCAATAAAGAATTTACATACATACATACATAAATACAATGAGAGAGAAAATGCACGAGATAAGCAGTTTAAAAAAATCACATTTCCAAAAATAGGCAAAATAACAAAACTTTTTAAACTGAATCTGATTATCGAAGACATGGACTATATCTTCTGAATAAATTCAGATTTTTATGTTTTCTTCCACATGCGTTTTTTGGGGGTCAAACATAACCATTTTTCGAAATTCTCAATTTTCACTACTATTTTTCTCTTAGAAGTTATTACCCTAACACGATAATATTTATTTTGTAGAATAAGCAAAACAAGTACTTTCTAAATCAGAAAAAAGTTATCCTTAATATGCATCAGGGTTGAGACAGAAAAAATAAAAACATTGTAAAAATTTACCAGTTAAGTGTATATTTCAAATGGACACCATTTTGTTCGTGGTTAATTCAGATAACTTTTGTTATACAGTATGATATTCACAGTTCTTACCTAATCAAACACAGCAACAATTATTTCGTTATCTTTTCTAAAAAAAAAGTTAGAGCATATTATATACAAGCAGGAATTAGACCCCACTGCTTATTTCAAATGGACAAAGATCGAAAATTAAAAGATGAAAAAAATAAATAGCGGTGGTTTAGCACTTCTGCCACCATAAAGTATATCCTCAATTTTTTTTATTCAAATCAAAAATCATGCCGCACACCCATTTGTCGAAACGACGTGGAATGGCCCCTATAAATTATGCAATACCATTTATTCTACTAATGGTATTGCATATTTTATAGCACTTTCAAAAAAAGAACTATATTTTTTTTATATTAAAATCCTTACATAAAGTAAACTTTACAGTAAAGGGGTTTTATGCATGATGTATATGTATCACTAGTGTTACTATTGATTGAAACAAAAGATATTATCACGATTTAAACATGCGTATGTTTGACGGCAGGTTTGTGTAGCTACAGTCTGTGCCGTACTATAGGCGAAGGCTGGACGTACAATACATACTTTGATCCATCAATATGGTAAATACTGATGGATCACCTGATGTTCACGTAATCCACCAATATACTAGACTAGACATTCAATAAATATCACAATATTTGATAAATATCAGTAAATCACAGTATTTATTGAACGTCTAGCCTTCGCCTAGGAATAGACAGAAGAAAGGAAAGAAAAGGTTCTTTATAGTGTCAGTTTTAGGCTGCTGTTCAATCATTGACATCTCTAAAGTAGATACTCAAAAATAAAATATTGACGATATCAATACTTTCGTCTAATTGATTTTCAAGAACATGTCCCATACAAAACTGAGAACGTTCCCGAGAATTACCGAGAACGGCACAATTCTATATAGAACATCTTTATTTTCTTGGTTTTTCTTTTAAATATTGTAAATATTTCGCCTGTGTTTCAAAGTCAAGTCAAGTCTTATCTTTTCATGTGATCAGGAAAATCCCCGCAAATATCTATGACAACCAAAAGGTATAATAAATATATCTTTTCGCAGTTTGTCGTAACATTACCAATCACTTGATCACATATGATGAGATGCTCAAAGTTTGTCTCAAAACATGGCGATAATATCCTTGTAAATGGGCATTTTTATTTTAAAATCTACGGTTAGGCGAAACTTAAGCTATGTTCAAATACCGTCTAACCTGTCCGTCCGTGACGAAATGTATGGAGTTTGACACTAATCGTCAGTTCTGTAACGACCTGCTAACTGTCAGTTAAGAACGCACTTTAAATAAAAAAGCCCAGATATACTCGTAAATATGGAAATATCACCAGGACACGGTATATTACGGAATAAATGGTGCGCAGCGTGACACAGACACACTAATGGCTTTTTGATTCAGAGCGTAATTGGGGAATCATTTCTGAGTTTTAAAAAAACGGCTAAGCACGAGTCGCACACAACTACAAAAGGGTCTGTTAAGTACTGATGCTCGAAAAATTACAGAGATCCTTAAATAAACAAGATACTAAAAACTAATTGATACTTATTGGATTTGACCCCTAACCCCTCTGTTCATATATTCGATACGAATCTGCTGTCGAACAAATAACCTTGTCCTCCTTGAATCGAAGGGGACAAATATTAATACTTCTAGCAGACCCAAAAGCTCCAAATTTTAAACATAATTCGTTTTTAGCCTATAAAGTCATGCAAAACTTAAAAATATTGCAATTTCCATACGAATTGCATAAGTAATCCTATACGAATACATGCAATTACAAAGTTACTTTTGTAGTTCAAATGGGAAATAGTTTTATTTCTTTTTAAAAATAAATGAATGTTTCCTTTCAGTAGAATAAGCCAACTAAAGGGTTTAAGGTAGTTCCCCTCCAGGGCCCATAGATTTCCACCCTGTATACCTATTATATTGAAATGACAGTAGTATATTCCCGTGTAAGGTAAGGAACGAAAATATATTATTCTCGAACATTCCAAATTTAACCTGACCAAATAAAGCAACACAGAGTCTGGTTACTTTGTTGCAAAATTAAGTCAAAGCGCGTTACAGCATTTTTTAAACGAGATAAAATAACGTCGCCTTAAGTCGTCTCAGAGTTCCGTTTGTACGAGGATTTTTGGAAATTTTTCGATTTCAAAATTACGCAATGAATGCTAGTAAGTTTACTGCGCGACTGTTTTTCATAAATAAATATGAAAATGAAAAATTTGACTTGAAATAAAAAATAAAAAAAATCAAATCAAATTCTTAGGTAAGTGCACAATAAAAATATCTGCTTACCGCCTATGTACTATGTACGCCATTGTACATAATAACAGGTTAAAATACAATTAAAGCAGATGAAACAAGTACATATGCAACTTCAGGTACCGTTTTCTATCATTTGAGATTTCTTCGTTCTTTATTTTCTCGTGTTCTGGTTGGATACTAAGGAAGTGCACTAAGGAACCCGAATTGTAAACGATCTCGGTGTTCAAAAATGCTTTTTTTTACAGGTTTATAGCGCCCGAAAATAAAGGCTTCAAGTTACTGGAGAAGATGGGCTGGTCGAAGGGCGAGGGGCTCGGCAAGGACAGCCAGGGCGACACCGAGCCGGTGAGTCCACGTTATCATAATGAAGCTATTCATCATCCCACAGTGTTGCCAAAACCTACACGATTAATTGCAACCCCCCCGCTCTTGACATGACTAATTAGTCCAGACGAATCGTTAACCTTGCCTCGGAATCGTAAAAGCTCAAAAAGGCTTTTTCGTTTTTGGCAATAACTGGCTGTCTGTAGGTCAGCCGTCTGCCAACATATCCTCGTGTTTTTAGCAATAATGAACTCTATGTCGAAGGGTTAAGGCCGCTCATGTGTCGCTGATAAGATGGTGGACCTGTACCTGC
Organism: Eudemis profundana; assembly: GCA_947034925.1. Lineage (NCBI taxonomy): Eukaryota > Metazoa > Arthropoda > Insecta > Lepidoptera > Tortricidae > Eudemis > Eudemis profundana. Next base: position 12,256,616 of record OX344811.1, read on the forward strand.
CCATTTAAAACAATTTGCGTACTCGTTTTTTTTCTGTGGCGGCTCGCATTAGGCTCGGAGATATGATGGGCTGTCATTAATTTGTGCTCAGGCGGTGACGCTTAGGGCGTGCGTAGCGCGTAACCGTCGCATACTCGTACTGCAATTTTGTTAAACATTGGATTTTGATTCTTATCTCCATGGACTAAAATCGCTTTTGCAACTATTTTATTCAGCTAGATCCCGGATCGCGAAATTCACTTAGTATGTTTCGGACTCGCGGTAAGGCCGTAGTTTAGATGGGAGCTAATCTGGATTCAGAGACATCAGTGGTTTGAATTGCTTTAGGGTACCTACGTGTTAACTATAATTCAGTTATTAGTTTCGCGAAATGGGAGCCAATACTCGTAAACTGGATTTAAATGTATTTTAATACGATAAATACAAGATTTGGTCATTAAACCGATGACTAATTTAGCGCACTGTAGTTGTAGGTGACTACAAATTGATTAAAACTGAAACGAAGCTACGAGTTGAAAATTTTGTTTCTTTGAAATGAATGGTTAGATGCAGCAACATGCTATGATATCTTTCGATGATTGGTATACCAAGTTGCACGTAGAATCAGAATTATTGATCATTATGCTTCAAGCTTCGTGAAAACCATTCAAGTCAACTCTACCCATAACTGCAATTCAGCGTTACAATCCGAGGCGAGCACTGTATCTTTACAAGTAATAAAATGTAATGTTTTCTATGCTTCGGGTTCCCATTGTGCACGATAATCGTTCTGCAATCAGCGAATGCCCGTCGGTATTCTCACAACTGACTTGTCACTGCCGTATGGAACTGCAGTCCGCCAGTGAAGGCTATTGAAGGGCCCTGCCATACCATTAAAAGCGGTTATAATGCGGTATGATGGCTGAGAATGACGGTGCGTAGCGCAACAAAAAAAAAAAAAAAAAATAATAAAAGAACATTTCAGGTTCAAAACTAATTTGCTGTATTGAAAGGTATAGTAATTATCCGATCAACTGAGCTAATGTTGTTAACGAATACAATGCCATTGAGAGGTAAACCACAAATTAGGATAACGAGAATATAGTGTCAAAAAAGTATAACTGCCTTGAAAGATCATTAGATTTTAGATTCTATTTACTAGACAAATATAGTGTAAATGCAGTTATAGATAACTGCGATCTTAATTTGTTTTGCATTTCACATTCGCCCGACGGTCTGCAAGTGCGTATTCCGTAGAGAAAAGACTTAGAGATACTATGAGCTTTCAACGGATTATCGGTTCTATGACCGTAATGATAAGGCGGCAAATACTTTCAAACAAAAAATAATAATGCATTTTGCTTTTACAGATTTAACGGGGAGCCAGGTAGACCGCCCGGGTTTACTCGTGTTACGCATTGTTATTTTTTTTTTGTGGTATTGTATTCTATCAATGGCATTGTTCGCTCAATGGCATTGTATTCTTTAACAGCATTAGCTCTCTTGAACGGATAATTTCTATAGACGTGGTGAAATCTCTGCATAATATTCTCCCATATACAGTATCGTACCGTTAGTGGTTGGGAGGCAATTTAGTCATTTGTCGGGTGTCAGCCGAGGGCCCCGGGACGTCCGACAACATTGTTGCAGCCTTTTGCACGTCATATTTCATCGTCCAATAAGCTACAGGAAGGAGCGCAGCATTATGCATCATTAAGGCGCTAAGCCGATATTAGTTATTTATGGAGTATGCAACATGCCTGAGATTAGACGAGATTAGACGGCTCCAGTATTTAGATGGGCTTGAGATTTATGCATCGCTATATTTATGCTAGATTACTAACTTGGACTTTGTGTTTACGCAGATAATCTTGTAAGATTTGTGGCAACGATAAAATAACATCGTCAAAATATTTAGAATCTGCTATCGTTATTCGGAAATGGGCTGCTTGCATTTTAACGAACTCAAATGTAGCTTAGATTGAAATTTATGGTCGTTTTTCGGTTGATTGATTTGATTGGTAGATTTTGACGATATCATTTTGCATTGTTTTTGCAGACACTCGTTATTGGAGTGATGAAGTATACCTAGTCACGATCATTAATTTGTGACCCATTTCGTAGAAACGTTCATTGAACAGCCATAATGCAATAAGGTCGTTATTAACTTACAAACAATTCACAGTTGACTCTTGAGGTATTATAAATGTTTTGTATGAAATTTGACCTTAGATGAGTCACATTAAAGTTCGTGACTGCACCTATATAGTTGTGATGGTAAATACAGGGTGATTGATAATTCGACCTATACCTTGAAGGGGGTTATACTAGAGCTCATTTGCAATAAATTTAGCCCAGTAAACTAGGGGTCTAAATTTGATAGTTATCAAGTTATTTCAGTTTTACGTTTTTTTAGAAAAAACCCGCCTTTCGGACTAAAAGTGATAATTATGAAAAAAGTACTTCCATTTGGCTGGTATAAACTTTGTTTTCTAAAAGCCAATGAACCAATGACTACTTCAAATAAAAATCTGTGTCAAAATTTCAGAATTATCTTAGAAATAAACGGTCATAAAAACCAAAGTCATAATTTTTTTTTTCGATTTTGTTACAACTGATGAGAATTACTTGAAAAAAATGTACGGCACTTGATGTAAAAACTACAGAAATAAGTTCCTCAATTAATAAGCTTTCCAAAAAAGTACAAATGTTGTCAACTTTTTCAAAAATCTTGAAAATAATAATAATAATTCCAGAGCAGGTAGCGGTTTCGCAAAAGGCGTACCTGGCCCGGAGCCGCGTTGTTTGTGTCACCTTTATTTTTCTGAGAGTTTCAATTGACCTGCCTCGGTATCTTATCTTATCTAATTAGGGGTGAGATCTGGGTACATTGCGTTCGGTTCGTGTTCGGGCATGTTCGTGACTAACCGAGGTTTAATTATCTTCATTCAGTAAGTGATCAATCAATTACTTTTGACCTTCTTTCCAACTCGGACGTACTAATTTCTTAAAAAAAATGGCTGCTTATCAAAATGAAGAATACGCGGATATCCTGTACAGGTTACGGGTTTTGTGATGGCGGCTCCGCTGCGGCTCGCAGAGAATATCAACGACGCTTCCCCAACCGCCGTTTACCTGATGTAAGTGTGTTTGGTGCGACGTATCGACGTATTCGAGAAACTGGATCGGTTCAACGTCGTCAAGCTGATGCTGGAAGACCTCCAGTCCATGATCCGGTTGAAGAGGAACAAATCCTGGAGTGTTTCCGCGCGGATGGCACTACATCAACAAGGATTGTGGCTAACCAGCTTGGGATAACTCAGTGGAAGGTTTGGTTCACATTACATTCAGCACGGCAGTATCCATACCACTACACTCCAGTACACGCTATCGAGGAGGGAGATCCTGCAAGAAGAATCGATTTCTGCAGATTTTTGTTGAATGCTGACATCGAAGACCCGGAGTACCTGAAGAACATTTTGTGGACAGATGAGTCCAACTTCGACCGCGACGGAATAACTAACTACCACAATCTGCATTTTTGGGCCCCCAAACATCAAAACCCACGGAGGTCCAGAGAAGGAGCTCACCAGCACAGATTCTCACTAAATGTCTGGATGGGTATTGTGCACGACAATTTGATCGGGCCATTCTTTCTGCCGGCACGATTAACCGGTGACGCGTACGAGAACTTTTTGAGGGACGAACTACCTATGCTGCTGGAGGATGTGCCGCTTGCCAGAAGGATAGCCATGGTGTATCAACACGATGGCTGCCCAGCTCACTATTATCTGCGTGTGCGACATTGGTTGGATGTGAATTATCCAGAAAAATGGATTGGTCGAGGTGGTCCGATCCCTTGGCCAGCGAGAAGTCCCGACTTAACTCCATGCGACTTCTACATTTGGGGTCACATGAAGGCATTAGTCTACGACAGGCCAATTCGTGATGTAGAAGATTTACGAGAAAAAATTGTAGCAGCTGCCCAAACTATTAAAGAAAGTCTGTCGACGCGGGTTACAGTCAGTGAAGTACGTACAAGACTTCGTGCTTGCATTCGCAACCGAGGCAGGCAATTCGAACAAGATTTGTAGTTGTAATTGTAATTTATTTTAATTATTTATTTATCGTATGGCGAAACATTACCCTGCGTGCTTCTTTTTGTGTTTAGTAATAATTTAATTATTTTAAAATAAAATTTTATTTAGAAACTGGTTATTTTACTGCTTTTGCAATCTTATTCCTACCAACAAGCATTTGATGTAAATAAATTAATATCGTGCTTTCTGCATGAAGAAACACAAAGTAAGCAGACTGGCTTCAGGTCCGGTATGCTTATTTCTGTCAGTCATTAGGTATCATTATTACTTTCAATAATTAACTAATTGGTCACCTCATTACTGAAAAAAATAATTAAGCCTCGGTTAGTTAGTTAATGATTTGTAAAATAATTAGTTAACAACGATACGTCCAATTGGAAAGACGGTTGACAGTAATTGATTGATTACTTATTGAATGAAGATAATTTAGCCTCGGTTAGTTCGTTGGATTATACGAGGTTCATGCTATTATTCTTTGTTTTGATAAACAATAATTCATTTCATTTGTAAAATAAATAAGTTAACAACGATACGTCTGAATTGGAAAGAAGGTCGAAGGCAGATAATTGATCACTTACTGAATGAAGATAATTAAACCTCGGTTAGTCACGAACATGCCTGAACGCAATCTACCCTGATCTCACCCCTAATAAGGTAAGATAAGATACCGAGGCAGGTCAATTGAAGCCCTCAGAAAAATAAAGGTGACACAAACAACGCGGCTCCGGGCCAGGTACGCCTTTTGCGAAACCGCTACCTGCTCTGGAATTATTATTATTATTTTCAAGATTTTTGAAAAAGTTGCCAACATTTGTACTTTTTTGGAAAGCTTATTAATTGAGGAACTTATTTCTGTAGTTTTTACATCAAGTGCCGTACATTTTTTTCAAGTAATTCTCATCAGTTGTAACAAAATCGAAAAAAAAAATTATGACTTTGGTTTTCATGACCGTTTATTTCTAAGATAATTCTGAAATGTTGACACAAATTTTTATTTGAAGTAGTCATTGGTTTGGCTTTTAGAAAACAAAGTTTATACCAGCCAAATGGAAGTACTTTTTTCATAATTATCATTTTTAGTCCGAAAAGCGGGCTTTTTCTAAAAAAACGTAAAACTCAAATAACTTGATAACCATCAAATTTAGACCCCTAGTTTACTGAGCTAAATTTATTGCAAATGAGCTCTAGTATAACCCCTTTCAAAGTATAGGTCGAATTATCAATCACCCTGTATAATTATGAATAAAAAACCTAAAAACTAGCTACACATAATTTTGCATATTATTTAGCAAGGCTGAACAGTCTATTCCAATCCAGAACACCAGTTCGGCCTAAAGGCTGCATTTATCACCTGTCCCTCTATCGCGCTTGCGTCAACAAATTGCTATGCCACGCTTTATTGATGACTCAAGATTCAGACATTTCCTTGTATGTAACTATTCTTGACTTTCTGCGAATTTCACTTTTATTAGGGCTGTAGGATTTCCGTGAACGCGTTAGAATGTTCCGCCGCTGAGTTCACTGGATTAGGTTGACTGACGGGTTCTTGGATGGAATAGTTTGCGTTAACTATTTCCTGGTGAATTGAGTCACATTTTTGCGCCTTTTTCCTCGTATATTTGTAGGTCTACGATGACAAACCTGCCACGTTCGCATAACCGTTAAATGTAATATAATTTGGTGACTCGGTCGTAGTTCTATGGGAGCCCATCGCATCGTCTAAAATTTGTTTGCCCTATATTAATATAATGTTTAGTTGAAAATGTCTTCCGCTGAAATTGAATATATTATAGTTTTTTTTTACAATAGCCTTATAGGATTGAGTTTTAACATTACGGAAAAGTACGGGTTCAGCGTGAGAAATTTTCTACTAAATGATAGTTCGACCAAACTTTACCCATTATACAGATCTGTTCAGATATTATTGACACTGATTGTAGATACTGTGTGGATACCCACGACTTGAAGTACAGTAGCTCGTACCATTAACCCCTAAGCTAGTATTGACAGTCCTGTTGTCGCGGCACATTCCAGGCTTGTGTGAGTGCTGGGTCAATATCTAACACTTACATGCATACGTTAACACTTAGCCTGTTGTACATTAAATACCAAACAATTGCTTTTCTCCTTTTCATCCACCTCTGGGCTTAGTATTGTCGATAGTTCTAAACTGATCGACGATTGAGAACCACATGTCCACACTAAGGAGAGACGTTTAGCGCTCTGATTGTAGCACCGTCTGAGCAACATTCGAAGCAAGCAAAAGGCGTAAAATCTTCCGACTGTGGAATGAGGTCCTCTGTGAGGTGTTAATAAAAATAGTATGTTTATTTTTACAAAGTGGTATATTTTACATACATAGACTTTACTCTATGTCAATATTATAAGATTTCGTTTATTAAGTGTTCGCTCAAAGGTTAAACTTTTGGTTTTTTCTAGAAATGAGAAAATAGGCCGCTCTTCGACTGGAAACCGGGATAGGGCCGTGTCCCCAGGTCTAGTTTTTCAAATTAATTGAAATAAGTTTCCATTTTCCAATAACTTCCATGGCCATTCCAATCTATGTCTGAATATAATCGGGTGTCGTGTTGATTATATCTACAGCGTGCCAGTGATTTCTAAAGCTTGCTGTTAAGAGCATTCACATTAGTAGGTTCTTGTCGCGTTTGCCATATTGACGGTGCTATTATTAACCTTGTAATTGGGTACAAAACGGCCGGGAATGTAAACTACTGATTAGAAATGATGTACAAAGATGGCATCGATAAAACTATTGGATTATTACGAATATTTTCCTTAAAAACAACAGAATCACCAGTGCATGATATGAAAAATGGAGGCCGGCACGGAGAATTTCTTTTATTTTTACGAAGCAAAGGCCGCGGCCCACGCACCCCGACAATAAACTTTATTTTGGGTCTCCGCAAGGCGAACTCTTAAAAGTTTACCCTTTTTTACTTTTACTGAACTCGTCTTAACCGGTCGGTAGGGCACAGATATTAAAAGATAAAAAAGATAAAATTGCGGTTTATATCAATCTGGTACAGACGCGCCGCTTGAGCGAGAGGGCACGGGATGGTTTTGAATTTTGCGTAACAGTAGCAGCCATATAGATGTTTTTATGCACACTGTTGTCCGTTTTGCATGTATGTATAATTTAATTCCATCAGAACGGATACCTGTCATGAAATGCATAATTTTGTTGTAAGCAGAAATCGTTGCACTGATTCGATACTGATACATTTTAAGCATTTGCGGAGTTGAATAATCTTCTCTAAATCAATGTTTATAGGGTAACTTATGGTGGGTTGTTAGTTTTCAGGATACGTCAGTTTTGAACTGAAGAAGCGAAATTACTTATAGCTGGGCGAACAGTCCGCAACATTGTTGCATTAAAACACGAACTGTAGTGTTTTACAAATCGTCTGTTCAGTTCTACAACCTATTAATTTCCCAAATAGTGTGATTGAAAAGTCGACCTTAAAACGTATGCAATAACGTTCTTAATTGAAAATGATGTCCGACGGAGATATGGGGTTGGACCTCATGGCTGCGAGGAAATTGCCCATCCGGCCGTGGCGTCACTGTCGCCTTTGGCCAGCCTACTTGCCTTGCGTGCAATGTATCAGAGATATAGCAGATGTGGATTTTACTGACTCGCGAATTGTGTAATTTAAACGGTGTTTTACTTATACGCTCCATAAATTTACTTGCTTTTACTGGCGGATGCTTGGGAAAGAAGCAGCTATCTGGTAGAATGGGTCAGTAATATATACTTCCATTCCTATTTACGCGAGTTAGGTTACGTCTCTCTTGGCTCAGCGTTTCTACTGATAGCAAAGGAGGCCTAGTATGCGTCGAGGGTGCCTGCCGTGTTGTCGACAAATGTTTCTTAGAATGATTCATTTCATCAAATTTTAATTTACCCGAGAATGTTTACCCTGAAACTGTATATTTTTTGATACTTAAGAAATCATTAGTTAATGTGTGCTTTATTAAAAACACAAAACTAATAAAAAAGTACTACCAATGAAATGATACGTTTAATGATGAATGGAAAAAGAGGAAGAAAAGCATCCAAATGAGAGATTATTTTAAATTGGTTTAGAACATTCTACCTATCCGTAAACATTTTTGTAACACGTGCAAAATTTTGAGAGATACTAATACAAATATACCTTATAATACCAAAAGAAACGTAAAAAATTGATAACGGTAGACATCAGGTGGCATAATCGCTAAAAACTTAAAAAGCCAATTTAAGTGTTAATTTGTTAATTGTATGCGCAATTATGCTTAAGTAAGGGTTTTACATAATTAGTTAAGCTCTATCAAAACTATGATTGTGTAGGTAAATAAGTTCATACGTGATCACAGCATATATGTATAGGTATAGGGCCTATACCTATTATAGGTTATAGCTTTATACTGGCTGGTTCTCTGCAACTTGACGTCTCATACTAGGTACGCCTATTTTGTGTGATGACAATTTAACACAGCGCTCTCGAATGCAAACTGTTTATTGCAACTCACGTTAAAACCAGACTGTTTAGAACTTACAGCACCTCCGCAGCTTAAATATGCTCAACTGACCACAAGTCGTGTAGCAGTCTGGCCGGCGAGCGCTGAACGCTCAATTTGAACTAAACCACATTTCGGACTTGAGCTCTTCATCAAGTGCCGGTCGGTGTTTTACATCCGCATAATGCATCCGTATACTGATGATTTGATGAAACTTACCTATAGCCAAAGCTCAAATAAAAATCTTTTTACCCTTCTCGAAACGGATTCTCTTTGTGTGAATGTTATCCGATACAATACTCTTTATTACACACCAAAAAAATACAGAAATATTAGAGAGATATTTTCGCTATTGTAAACTCTCGTCCTTTCACTTTTTCCTTTTTCGGGATCCGCTTTGACTATGATCCAGATTTTGCGTGAGGTACCTTATTTAACGCCAATAGTAAACCCGGGTACGTCTTGGTCTAATATAAATTCTATGACAAAATGCCAAAGGAAAGTATCCCAAAGCGAAAGTATCGCATTATCGCTTGTTAACAAGGATCAACTAACAGTTTGCTGATATACAAGCGCAAACTAATCTCGTCTTTATTGGTAAACAGTAATTGTTATCCTTTGGCTATAGCTTGGCAACTTCGTTCGTGACACTCACCTGTGTGCTTTTTGTTCTGTGCAGCCGTAATTACTTACACAAGTTACCGCCAACACGAACGGCGACCGACGGAGGCTGCTTGCGGAGGCCCCCGTTCGTGTTGGCGGTAATTTGTGTAAGTAGTTACGGCTGCACAGAACAACACACAGGTGAGTGTCACCAACGAAGTTGCCAAGCATAGGAACGATACATTTGCTCTGAAATTGTAATATGTTTTTACGAAAGCGCGATGTATCAAAAGACTCAACAATGTGACATGAAGCGTAAGTTGTGCGATGTTTCTAAAATTTTTGCTATACAAAATCAAGTCGGAATGTTCGGTGAAATGCAAGGGACCATATAAATTAGGTGTTATATCAGGTTTCCGTGCATGTTCACGACTACCGCTTATTCATTGTGGTTTCCAAGATACTCAGTTTCTGACGAAGTAACTTTGTTAATAATGTTGCTGGTCTCAGGCGCAAACCCGGTCTTCACGACAAAGGTATTACATTACCTCGCCTGTCTCTAATGTATGTTATTACTTATTATATATATGTTTTATCTAGTACCAATGTACGTTGTAATGTATGTTGAATTTTTGCCGATTTTGACATTATGTTATATAACATTTTTTACTCCTAATGACCTCAGGAATACGTGGTTAAAATCTTTTGGATTCCTCCCGAACACCTTGTATAAAAGACAACAACTTTATTACTTGTGGTTCTTTGTTTCATAATTATAATTAAATAATGTATGCGGGATAATTCGTTTAAAATGTTTTATTTAAATAACTCAGAAGGCTAACAATTTGCCTTAAACCCCGAGATTGAAGCGGCTGCGGACGGGTGATGCAAATTGCACTGACCACACCTGCTGCATGCTTGCATTGGCTTAATGCTCGATGCATTACGAAGCTAAACGCTTTGCTTGATTTATTGCCATGAAGCGTACTTCAACTGTATTTTGAGAGAAACCTCGTAAAATTAATATTTAACCAACCTCGCGGGCTTTTCAAACGCAAATATAAACTTTTTCATTAAACTTAGTGCGCCTTTTGATATCCAATCAACTTATCTCAACCGTTATTATGGGGAAGAGACCTAGAGGTAGCCAGAAATATACCTAAATAAAAAATATTAATACATTAAAAAAACATTTTTTTACCCGACTGCGGCGAAGCCCAAAGGAGTATGAAGTTTGTTAAAATAAACAAAATGGCGGATTTTATGCACTTTTAAAGTGCAGCGCGGTCGGGTTTTTTTTTAGTAAAAATATTTAGTTATTTAGGTATACTTAGTCGAGGAATGAAATGGTTCGCCTTTTTTTAACCTTAACTTATTGACATAGAGACGAAAAATGACAAATCTTTTACGGCCATTCTCACGAAGTATGTCTGCGGTCACCTAATTACCGCGACGCAGTTTTCATACTAAATGTATGGAGACGCGGTAATTAGACGCAGTCATACTTCGTGAGAATGGCCGTTTAATGCTGTGACTCTACATTGTACCTACTCTGTGGTTCTGCGGCATCTACAAGTACTTTACAAGTCTAAAAGTCTTTCTCGGTATGAATACTCGTATTACTGTATAATTAATACTTATATTTGAATTTTAAATGTATGTTGTCCTCGCCTCGGTAACCCATTACGCGTGAAGAAAAAAAAATCGAAATTAACGCAATGTCATGTATGCAGGGATTTTACTGTTCTCGAATGGCGAAACATCAAATTACAATATACGCAATTTACTGTATTTAAATGGCAAGACCATCGAATTATAATGTATGTATTATTCTGTTTTTAAATGGCGCGAACATGAAATTATAATATATAAATTTTACTGTTTTTAAATGGCGAGCAAGTCGGGGCCATTTGGTCCGCAAAACGGAGTTGCGACGGACTATAAAGCTGCGCACATAGTAACCAAGTATATGAATACAGTAATGTAATACAAAAGTCGGTAAGTACTAAAATCCAGCAGACCTCTTCCCGGAAAAATATAACTTGGATCTCTTCAAGTCGAGAGTGAATAGGCACTATCTAGGTAAGCATGTTCCATCATCGACTTCATCTTCACTTACCAACAGGTGAGATCGAAGTCAAATGCTTGCCTATCGCGAATAAAAAAAAATGATAAGAAAAATAGAATTCTAAAATAGTATTTTTAAATGGTGATATTTAAGGGCATTTTTATTTTAAATATGTATTATTAACTAGCAGTTAGTGGTAGTCGCTAAACTGACGATCAGTGTTGGTCCGCATATGTTTCGTCACAAGCTGACCGGTAAATCCGTATCTAAACATACGTTCAGATTCGCCTAGCCGTACATTTTAAAATAAAAATGTTTTTCATTTCAGCTTAAGTCATTTTTATTTTAATATGTACGGTTATAGGCTTTAAAAATCTTTGGAGGGACGAAGCGTCAAAATCTCAATGGTTTGCGCCTCAATAAAATCGGTTCAAATTTTGACACAGCTTATGGCGCCAATATTCGGCATTGGCGCCACTACGACAGACTCATCCGTGGAATCACCAAACAAAAAAAAACCGGTCAAGTGCGAGTCGGACTCGCGCACCGAGGGTTCCGTACAAAATCGTCAGTACATACGTGAATAATTCACGAAAAATTGTATGGTGGGACAAACTTAACTTTGCTCTTGTAAAACTGTTGTCCCCATACATCGACATATGCCGCGGTTAGTTTAGTAGGAGCAAATAAGTTTGTCTTACGATTTTTGCGAATTTCTGAAAAACGCTGCAAGTTAGAAAAACCGTTTTATTTTTCCTGTAATATTTAGGATAATATTAATAATCGGTAATTATTTCAGATTTTTCTGTTCAGTAAATTCGGAGATAATAGGGGGGGAATGGTATTATTTTAAACGTTTTTGGTCTTAAATCAAAAACTACACGTTTACTGAAAAAAATAAAAACGGTTTTGAAATCTTCATATTAAGCTCTTTCATTTGATATCCCACTCGATATATTAGCTCAACTTTTGATTTTAGACATCCCATTTCGGTCCGCATTAAAAAAAAAGTAAAAAAGGTATAGGTTTTTTTTTCTGTTCCATAGGCTCAAATTAGCGGTTTTTAACACTATTCCAAATTTCAAGTCGATAGCATCAGTAGATCCTGAGATATCTTGCTGTGACAGACGGACAGACAGACAGACAGACAGACAGACAGACAGACAGACAGACAGACAGAGTCGCACCATAAGGGTTCCTTTTTTACCATTTTGGTACGGAACCCTAAAAACACACCTTTTAACAAGCGCTGTCCTGTCACACAAAAAAATCATCACAATTTTTGCTTTCCTAAACTCGTAAACCCGGAAGTAGGTACTTGGGTACATGTTAAATACATTTCGTCACTACTTGGAAAAAAACTCGTATCTAATAACGTCGTAGAGAAAAACGTCAAAAGTTATATATGAACTTTCTATACACTTGCTGCGGTTTTACCTGAAGTCGGTATTAGATACGTGTTTTTTTTAAAGTACTGACGATTTGGCTATTGGCTACAGTATGAAGTTCTTCAAGAGGGGAGTGAATAGGTTTTTAAAGGGTCGGCAACACGCACGTAATGCCCCTGGCGTTGCTGTTAAGCAAAACTTAAGCAATGTTTAAATTCTGTCTAATCTGTCAGTCGGTGACGAAATATAAGGAGTTTGACACTAAACTAATCGTCAGTTTTGTGACGACCTGTTAACTATCAGTTAAGGGGACACTTCAAATAAAAAAGCCCAGATGCGCAAAGTAGTGGCGTAATGTGCGTTTTTTATTTCATCAAATATAAAATCAGCTCAAGGACAATCCGCTGTCCGCTCGGTCACTTTCTGTCACCTACGCCTTATATCCTTCTCCTGAAATGAACGAAACGTAAGGTTGCCCCATTTAATCGAAACTTTACGGCTCTCTTTATCTATACTGTACAGGCTTAATGCGTAAACAGCCCGATACAGCCACGCAAATGGACTGACCGCTCGTTTGGGGATTATCTAGCTTTTTACTGTTTCCCCGGGATATTTTTATACGTTATTTTACGCGTTGCCTTTTCCAAACATGAATAAACTTTCTACGTTGGTTGAATCCGATTTTTCGACCCACGCTACCAGTTAAACCCTTGCTTAAAGTGGCACCTAAAGTCTGACGAGATATGTGATTGTATCTGTAGGTAAGTACAGTCATAATATGACTGTACCAACCTAAAGCACTGTAAAAAGTACGTCAGATATACATATAAATAATATAGAGTATGATATACACACTCTATATGTATATCCGATGTACTTTTTGATCATTTACAAAATTTAGCTAATTTAATTTATTAAACAATGCTTTAGGAATTAATCTTAGTTACTGGTAGTATCAACATCTTCTTACTCTCATGTGACTACGATGTCACGAGAGAGTCGGAAGCTTTTTGACATTATGGCTATTCTATTTTCACTTACAAGTTGTTATTCTCTGCTAGTATTCGTTTATTAAGAATAAATAGCATGAGAAATTTTAGCAATTTAAACTGACCGTTACAAATTTGATCGTTTCAACGATTTATTAGTGTTTTACCTCAAGCAAATAATAAAAATATTTTTACTAAAAAAACCCGACCGCGGAGCACTTTAACAGTGCATAAAATCCGCCATTTTGTTTATTTTAACGAACTTCATACCCAGTGACACTCGCGCTATCAAGACGAATCTAATGATGTATCATTTATCAAAATCGGTTGTGCCATTGAGTAGTTACGTGCGGACATAGGAACGGACATACATATATACAGGTCAAACACATAACCCTCCTGCACAACACTGCGACTAAAGATATTGTCTAATAATAAAATAGACGATTGAGACACAAGTCGATAGTGAAATACACGATCGAGGTGAAATGCGACTAAACATATTAGCGGCCAAAAAATAAACGATTAAGACACAACGCGAAAATTAAATATGCCATCGAGGTGAAATACCTACGATTAGGTGAAACGTGTTTTTTTTTGCTTTTGAGATAAAATACTAACAAACTGTTTCAACGGTAGAAATTTATTTTCAAATTCCTTTCATTTTTCTCGTGATCATTAGTCATGGTTTCCTAACTAATCCAATTCAAAAGCCAAGTTTCTAAAGTAAATTTATAGACGCCGCCGGCTATAAATGTTATTCTTTGTGCACTGCTTCATTAGAATCGTGACTGCAATCATTCGGTGCACTATATTTGAATATCCGTCATTCGGCATGCATCGAGTGCAGTGCTGTCCTGAATTATAACAAAAGGGCTTATTTTATATAGCGAATGGTTGTCGCTTATGAGCCTCTCTGAATTAAGTGCAATGGCCAGTAAACTGGCGGCAATTCGCATGCAGATGTGGCGACACCACGCGAGCTTGCGCCAAAGCTTACTGAATTTTAGGGTTCCTTTCTTGACAACAACTTACGCGACCACTTTACTGGCCGTTTTCAGCTACGTACACGAACCTTGGTTCGTGCCAGCACGCCAATGTTTTACTCCCATGGTGCTGAGGTTCAGCTGCGGCTACCTGCCGCCATGCAGTCCGCTTCTTCCGATTATAGTTTTCAGATTTTTCACTATAGGTACTAGTAGTACAAGACGGTATTACTTGCCAAATTTCATAGTTCTAGGTCAACGGACAGTATCCTATAAATTTTGGTTTCCTTGAGAGAGTCTAAACGTATCTTTTTTGCGGCATAAACGGCCATATATATCTTTTTACGTTAACTTAGAAGTTTAATTTTTTACAGCTTCAAGGGACCATAGACCTGAGTATATAAATTTTAATTTCAACTTGATACCTCCACGCGTTCCCGAGATAAAGGGTCTTGACAGACGGGCAGACAGACGGACAATTAAGTGGGGTTCCGTTTGTTCCTTTTGAGGTACGGAACCCTAAAAAGGTTAATTTCTTATGGCATTTCAAAAATAAAGGATTCTCAAAACATTCCTGTCATACATGAAGCATGACTATGCTACGATTATAACAACCTATGGTAAACATCTCTCCGATTCCGAGTATTTCCGATTGCCCAATATTGCCATTTTTTAACCAAACGGGATAAAAGAAATATCGTCTCGCTCGCACTCTGACACCATACAGTTGTTATGACTGAGTCGCTCGTACTCTTTAACTGACTTATCTGCGTATAATTTTTTAAATACTTACGAAAAGTTTATCAAATAACAATATTCGTAATAACTAACCGAACATTTCGCGTTTTCTTTTTGTGTAGTTTACCTATATGTAGTGTGATACTACCCAGCACGACCACGGACGATTTTGTTATTTCTTTTGCGGTACATATTCACGAAAAAAAATGTACTTTTTTGTACTATTCATTAAAAAATTTGTACTCGTACGGTTTCGGAGTTGTGAGATAGACGTTGTGGTCGTGCTAGGTAGATGCTACCTGGCACGACCACACTCAGATCGAGGTTAGCTTGATAGTCGAAATAAATGTACTGAAATTGTACTATTTTGTACCGAGTATAAAAAAATTGTACCGCTTCCCAATTTAAAAAAAAATAACTTTTTGTTTCGCGGAGTACAGCCGACGGAAAAGAAAGCGGTACAAATTCACGAAAAAAAATGTACTTTTATGTACTCTTCATTAAAATGTAATAACTCATACGGTTTCGGCAGTGTGACACAAAAGGTGGGGGTCGTGCTAGGTAGATGCTACCTGGCACGACCACACTGACATTGAGGTTAGTTTGATAGTCAATATAAATGTACTGAAATTGTACTATTTTGTACCGTACATAAAATAATTGTACCTCTTCTCAGTTAAAAAAAAAAGTCCTTCAATGGTTCGCGGAGTACAGCCGACGCAAAAGAATGAGGTACAAATTCATGAAAAAAAATGTACTTTTAGGTACTTGTAATCAAAAAGTAATTACTCATACAGTTTCGGCAGTGTGACACTAAAGGTTGGTTAAGGTTGGGTCGTGCTAGGTAGATAGATGGTTCCTGGCACGAATACGCTGATATCAAGGTGAGTTTGATGGTCAAAATAAATGTATTCTATTTGTACTATTTTGTACTTCGCAAAAAATAATAGTACTTCTTCGCAGTTTAAAAAAAAAGAACTTCAAGGTTCGCGGAATACAGCCGACGCAAAAGAAAGAGGTACAGATTCATGAAAAAAAAGTACTTTTATGTACAGTCAGCTGCAGAAATAAGTAGCCCCCCTAGTCATACATCTTAGTATAGGGCGCTACTTATCTCTGCAGCTGACTGAAATTTTCATAAAAAAAAAACAAATATTCATACAGTTTCGGTATTGTGATACAGGTTGTGGTCCCTTGTTCCTGGCACGGCCACGGTACAATACAAAATAAATGTGCTCAAATTGTGTCTACAGTCTACAGCATATCAAATGTGATAGGGTTATAGCAAAAACCGCTGCCGTTACAGAAGAGGAAAGTAGGGGAAATTTGAAGCCAATTGTTAGCCTAAGGTCAGGCCTAAAAATATGGTAACGAATTTTATTCTAATGCCTCGGCCGGACAATTCTGAAATTTATACTTTCAATATTTATTAGACGCGACTGTAAATGGAAAACAAAACAAGTAGATACAAATCTATCTAGTAGCCTTGCATATCCACTGCTGGACAAATAACCGGTCTATATCCCCCACTGGAAACACAAATAGTGATTTTTTTTCAACATTTTATGATGAACAACGCATGATCTGAATCATTAGCTATTGTAAAACATTTTGCAATGCAACTAAACCTACTTTTTTACGGATTTCACTTGCAATAAAACCCAAAGCTGTTTTCATAAATCAAATCTTAAGTCTTATGAAGTTATCAATGATAATTATATAGAATGAGTATAAGATAAAAATGACCTTCGCGTATACCTTTGGATAGGAGATATTTATAGCCCGACTAAATAAAATATCATACATAGATAGAGCACTTCAGCATTATTATATCCTATCTAATTTGGTTGGGTTTCTTTATTTGCTGCCAGTTTGCCCAAATTTACCAGTCACAAGCCGGTGGCAGGCTTCAAAAACGCATACGCGGGTAAGGGACAACAAACGTAACAGTATTTCTCACTTCCACGCGTGGAATTCTGTATAAGTTGCATCATTTCTTTGCTTATCATTCCAATGCCAGGGGGTTGCAATGGTATGACGTTTGTCAAAAACAATTAAGGTGGTCGCACACATAACAGCTCGGCACCGGGACGTATTCTTTGTAAGAAGCTCTAACGCGCATTTGTTGGTGTCGGACAGTCGGAGTGGCATAGTCTCGCCTCGGCATAAGCTAGTGAACCGCACCGCAAGCATAACGTCACGGTATACGGTAGTTTATGTTCCGATAAAAGGTACATCGGGAGTGCGCATGTGTGCGCGCCGTGTACGGACGCACCACAGGCAAGCATTGCCGCGTCGTGGGCGCGTGCTTAGTCAGGGCTGAGTTAAGTGTATAAATTAATTTTATTAACAGTTAAATGAAGTTTTATTTTTTACTACCTAGTATAATCGACGTTTTTCTAAGTAATTGATTATCCAAAATAAAAACTTTTAGGTACTAATAATTCCGACTATACAAACCTTTTACAAATGATGTACCTATACTTTATCTACTTACTAGAATTTACTTTCAAAATGTCGAGACGCAACTATTTACCATTATTTCATATAATCACATACTTACTTACTAAAATTGTATTATAAATAATAGCATTGAATTTGCACTGAGCTCCTGGTCTATGGAGTTCTTTTTAAGTTGCCGACTGAGACACATGCCGCGTCACGTGGCAAGCACAAAGGATGCCGCCGTCCGTCGCCTTTCATAAAGAACGCGTGCGCAGCGGTGGCGATCAATCGAAGTATACCAATTAAATAGAGTACCTAGATAATTATTTTGTTTGACAGTGATGAGTAAAATAAACAGATTTTTTTAAACGTGTACCTACTAATTAAATAGTAGTTGATTCTATTGATACATAAAATGCCTTAAACACGAGAGTGGTTTTATGAAACGAGCCGAAATATCGTTGCGTTACTTACATGTACACGTACCAATACTAATTTATTTAAACTATTATACTTAATAACATTAACATCAGATGTGTGCGATCAGATAGTTTCATTTCATATTGAAATAAGTAACTTTTTCTAGGTTGACCTCGAACGATTGTTCGTTCGATCGAGGTCAACCTAATAAAAGTTACGTTCGTAGTAAGTAGTATTTTACAGAACCGACGAGCGGCAGCCCTGTGCCTTAGGCCGACTCCGGTGTCGCGCGCTCCTAAACGGCGAAGACGAACTACTTGGTTGTCTTTATACTTTGATAGCGTGTGCAATCCGCGGTCACCGCGCTTACATCGCGTCACCTCCGGGTGGATTTCAGAGCGTGTCAACCGCCGTCATCACCATTCCCGAAATTTCGACGATTCTTTTTAAGAATGTGTCCCATTATTTTGATAAAATCCGAAAATGGTACTCACTTTTTTCATGTTTTGTACAAAAAATATACCTACAATTTTTAAAAAGATGTCATCATAATATCGAGGTTGGTGATGACGGTGGTTGAAACGCTGTGAAATCCACCCCCCGCGCTTACGCCTCGCCCTCGGCGACGACTATCGCCCGCCCATGGTACCTACATGAAAAACGGGTATTTACTTCCCAATTCTGTCAATTTTGTCCTTCCACATGTTGCCATTTAGTGCAAATAAATTATCTAACCGTTTCTTCAATTATTTGCTGGTAAAAAAGGGAATGCTCTGTTATTAAAATTAAATAGTATTCCTTTTACCGAAATAAACGGGTCATTTTTTTTTTTAAAGTTGTACACTAACTTTTTTTTTAGATCTGAGAAATTTTACATCTTTTCTACTCAGAACAGAATCACGCGTCTCTGATAAAAGAAAAAAGTGTCCCAAATTTTTATGGGTATTTTTTAATTGATTATGGGTACTTACTAATACATTTTCTTACATTATTAAAGTTCTTAAACTTAATCGTGACTCATTAATTTCTGAGCTCGGAAAGAACACACAGATATGTTTTCTTGTACCATGCTGCCGCTTATTTGCTTGCGTATGGTCGACGTCTCGTTGATGGCGAAACGATGAGCTGAGGCCGTTCCGTTCCGGTGCCGAGCTGTTATGTGTGCGGTAACCTTTATAGTTGTCTTCTGCTTCTGATATTTCCTGCCAGTTTTACTACGTTTAAAAATAATCTTCGTAAAACTGGCATATAAAGATTCTGAGTTTAAAAATAATTATTTTTGGTATCATTCTAATAATTGTCATATATTGCAAACCTTTGGACCAATACTATATTTATTATATTATGTACATATTATTACTGTTGTAAAATTGTAGGTACTTACATAATATAATCAATTAGGATTGCAGATTTCTTACATAATTAATTATATAGCACAGTGCCATAGTAGTAGTAAATGTGTTAGGTAAATATAAGTAAATATATCAAAATGATGATTATTGCTACTACGGTTCATGAGTTTTATGATCTAGGGACAAACCATCTTCCTATTTTCATTTCATTCGCTAACATGTCGTCCGTCCTTTTCTCACTTACGAGAAGAACGACACGTTGAGAGAGACGGCAACAATAACAAACATTCTGATAGGAAATTCCTCTTTTATTTTAAAATCGACATAAATTCAAGATAATCATCGCCAGATCTCTAAGTAAGTTTTTATGAATAAGACCTAGACTTAAGATTTTCTAGCTAGACTTATCTGGGGGCACGGTAGTGCCCCCGCCAAGCCGAGCCAAACAAAGGCACGGCCGTACCATCATTTTCTCGAAGCCATTCAGGCCATTTTCAGCCTTCCGTAATTTTGTACTAGCTAAAGCTAGAACACTGAAATTTCAGGGATATACAGGGTGTCTGGGCAACGATGTCGGACCTTTTAAGGGCGTATAGTACTATCGATCGTATCGATAAATCTCCAAGCGGAAATCCGCGCGATTTTTGAGTAGATGGTAATTAAATAGCGGCAATTTAAACATTTCAAATAACTGAGCACGGGCGCACGTGGTAATTTTGCCATTATGTGTCCATTATCCGTCCTACAAATGCAAAATGAGTTTATTGGATAGCTAAATGTGTAAGCAATCAATTTAAACTAATAATTCTATTCAAATATTCCAATAACAGGGCAAAAAAATGAATAAAACCAAATAATCATAACAAAAACGCATTACTTTTACAGTTTTTAATTTTTTTTACCATCCACTAAAAAAAACCACGTGGTGATTTATCGATAAAATCGATTGTACTATACGCCCTTAAAAGCTCCGACATCGTTGTCCAGACACCCTGTGTAGGGCACAATAAGACATATACATATATATATATATATTATCAATATCATTCAATTTGAACGTATAGTTTAAGAACTATTGCATGTCAAAGTTCCTTAGTTTTGTCATCACTGTCTCACTGACTGACTGACTCACTGACTGATGATCATCATAATTCTATGGTACTTCTAGCAGACCCACAAGCTCCAAATTTTAAATATAGTTGGTTTTTAGCCTATCAAGTCCTAAAAAAACCTAAAAATATTGCAATTTCAGTCACAACTGCACTCATAAATGCTTGTAATCCTATACAAATACATGCGATTACAAAGTTAGTTTGGTAAGGTCAATGTGGCTAATTCCGTCTGGTCGGGCAATTCCGTACAGCGGTTTTTGCGGCCAAACAAACAATAGTATGCACTTGATGACTCGACTGGCACAGGAGCGAAACTTTTCACACTAACTGACGAAATTAGAAGTTTGTTAGAATGATAGTTTAGCCGTAAAAACCGCTGTACGGAATTGGCCCACCAGACGGAATTAGCCACATTGACCTTAGTTCAAATTGAAAAGAATGGATTGGAATGTAATTAATAAAGGGAGACCACTTACAAAAAGAAATGATATCCTATCAAAAACATTACATGTCAAAAGATGCAAGTCTCGTAACGCAGTTCTCCTACAACAAAAAAGTTTTGAGATGTAAAGTTAAAGCAAGTCAGTACCGGGGCGGTATCAACAGAACTCGATTTCCACAGACTTGCATATTATTCAACCGTGGAGGAACACATTTTATAGATCTATCTAAAGTTTTTGATGGGATCTCATTTATTTTTGTAAGTGGTCTTCAATCCATTATATTTTCCATTTGAACTACAAAAGTAATCGCATGTATTTGTATAGTATTACAAACTTACTTATGCAGTTTGTATTGAAATTGCTATTTTTTATGTATATTGTTAGGTTTTGCATGATAGGCTAAAAACAAGTACATACATACATTTATTAAGTACGTTTAAAATTTGGAGCTTGTGGGTCTGCTAGAAGTATCTTAGAATTATGATGTTCTGTCACTCAGTCAGTCAATGACAAAACTGAGGAACTTTGACGTGCAATAGTTCTTAAACTGCACGGTCAAATGGGTTAGGCTCACAAGGACTAGATTTCTAGACTAGGTGAACAAATTTCCTAATTGCATCATGTCTCAATAAACAAAATTACCTACTGTTTTGAACAATGACCTGGTGAACAATATGTATGTCTTAGTTGCACGAACGTCATTATAACAAAAGGCCTAAGAGTAGGTTTTATTATGACTAGGTTGTAAAATGACACATTATGTATTTTGTCTAAATAGCAAGTCTAGGTAGCAAAACGTCGTGGTTGCATAATGACTAGGTTATAATATAACTATTAATAAATTCCCATTTGACAATTTCTTGTCATTCGATCATTTTAGACGTTTTGCAACTAGGACTTAGTACATATTCGGTCTTATGTAACCCTGTCATTTTTACACGACTGCCCAAAAAAAGGAGTGTTATGTTTTCAGGTTTCATGTATGTATGTATGTGAGTTTCTTTATTCCACAATAACTTCTTAACGCCTTAACCGATTTAGACATGTTAGGTATCGTTAGAATCCTTGCGCCAGCCCGAGTGACATAGGATATGACGTTATAATTAAACCAATATGGCGGAAGCTGTACGCCATTTTCTGTGGTCTGAAAAAACAAAAACTTCCAATCCTATCGAGTGGGGTATCAAAACGAAGAGATTTAAAAGCTGATTATAACAATATTTACTTTTGGTGAGAAAACTCGTTGTATATTAAATCGCGCCATTATCTTTTTTCGTAGTACATTTTTGAGACGTGACCCCACTTGCGCCCATCGAGTGCGGTATTAAAATAAAGGATTTTTAAAGGCGATCATAATAGTACATTGTGTATCAAGGGCGGTAGGTAAGGAATTACAAACGAGTGTTTGTTACAAGCCCGAGGCGAAGCCAAGGGCTTTAACAACACGAGTTTGTAATTCCTTTACCGCCCGTGGCACACACAATGTTTTTCATCACACTTGTGAGGAAATCTGATTAAAATAACCTTACTTAACCTAAATAAAATTGTAAAACTGACAGTGAAATTAGTGACATTATCCATAGACAATGCGACTTCACGTCACGTTCGGAAACCATAGCGGTAAAGACTTAAAATGGTTGATTTTATTTTTGCAAAATACTGAAATGCACAATTTAAACATTTAATTAATGTTACAGAAATATGTGTTTACATGTATTTGCAATAACAGTTCTCTTTAAATAAATATTTCAGTAATAAAAGTTAAAAAAGTATGGTGGCGTTTCCTTTGAACATGACAAATAAGAGTAAAACAGAACCAGCGTTTCAAATTTAAAAAGAAAACCATTACGCCCTAGGGCGTAATAGGTCATTTACGGCCCGCAAAACCTACGTGTAATGACACCATTTTCGAGCAAGTGTGATGAAAAAATATATACGGGCTTTTTTATTTAAAGTGCGTTCTTAACTGACAGTTTTATTTATTCGTATGGCATGTAGATCACAAAGAATAGTACATTGTGTATCAAGGGCGGTAAGTAAGGAATTACAAACGAGTGTTTGTTACAAGGTCGAGGCGAAGCCGAGGGCTTTAACAACACGAGTTTGTAATTCCTTTACCGCCCGTGGCACACACAATGTTTTTCATCACACTTGTGAGGAAATCTGATTAAAATAACCTTACTTAACCTAAATAAAATTGTAAAACTGACAGTGACATTAGTGACATATATCAAGACGACAAGTCACGTTCGGAAACCATAGCGGTAAAGACTTAAAATGGTTGATTTTATATTTGCAAAATACTGAAATACACTATTTAAACATTAAATTAATGTTACAGAAATATGTGTTTACATGTATTTGCAATAACAGTTCTCTTTAAATAAATATTTCAGTAATAAAAGTTAAAAAAGTAAGTTGGCGTTTCCTTTGATCATGACAAATAAGAGTAAAACAGAACCAGCGTTTCAAATTTAAAAAGAAAACCATTACGCCCTAGGGCGTAATAGGCCATTTACGGCCCGCAAAACCTACGTGTAATGACACCATTTTCGAGCAAGTGTGATGAAAAATAATATAACAATCGTTAGCACGTCGTTACAGAGCTGACCGTTAGTGTCAAACTCCATACATTTCGTTACGGTCTGACAGGTTAGACGGTATTTGAACATAGCTTAAGTTTCGCCTAACCATACATTTTAAAATAAAAATGCCCATACAACATATATACACCGTGAAATTTTAGTGGTTGTATTCCTTTTAAGGGCATGTTCAGTATCGTGTTCTGATCAGGAAAAAGTGGAAGAAATTTATTTTTAACGCGAAAAAAAAAATTTCTATGGAGCAGGTCGTTCAAATTAGCCGACCTTCCATACAAAAGACGATTTTTTTTACGTCAAATTTTTTTTTTCTTCTTTTTCCTAATCAGAACACGATACTGAACATGCCCTTTAACGGAATACAACCATTAAAATTTCACGGTGTATGTAAACTTACTCTTGGCGAGAAAACACGAAATGTTCAACATCGCGCTATCAACATTTTTTAAAGACATGACAGAAAACTGTCAATGAACAACTGTCGTTATTGGACTTATGATTTTCTCTAGCGAATAGATTTCATCCGTAAATTAAATGTTTCTGCAAATTAAATGTTTTATGCAGCATCAAGTAAAACTGTGAATGGGCAGAAGTTTCAAGTTGGTCCAGTACCTACGAATTGGGGACTTCACATACCTTTGAATTCATTCCATGCATGCTTCGCAGTTAGCACATGTGGATGTTGAGCCGTCGTTTTTCTAGAAATACAGTGTTTGAGTTTCAACGCCGTAAAAAATGTATTCAAAACGCAAGTTTGGTAACCAATCATTCCGGCCTTATTGTATAGCGGGACGGCTTACATATTATACCGGTCTAGTTTTAAATCAAGCAATACTTGTACTTAGGATTTGTACTAGGATTTCTAGACGACGATATACAAACTTATACACACTTAAATAGACAGAAAACATCAATGTTTCATCAAGTACTTGTGCTCATCTCACAAATATTTGCCCTTACCAGGATTTAAACCTCTAGCTGCGTAAGCGGTGTCACTCCCACTAAGCTAAATGTGTCGTCAAAGTGTCGGAAGCAGGGCTCGAAACCTACACTATCCATGTACTCGGCTACTTTGTCAATTTGCTATTAGGGTGATTTGTATATTTCGCTGTTGTGAAAACAATATGTAGTTCAACTAAGTCCAAAATTATACAGAGTCGTTTTTATAATAGGAGTTTTAAATTATGCCTAATAAGGGTCACCCGATTCAATTGCTTATTTTTTTGGGATCAATTTTAATGGCTGAACGTTTAATTACTTCCCGTTATTTAAGTTTAAACTACCTCTCCTCTATGTGTCAGTTTAATTTTATTTTAGAAAAATGTAAATAAACGTAATAAATGGTTGTAAGTTGATATTGGTTTTCACTTTAGTCTTTAAGTTAAATTACACAGCAATGGGTAAGCCCCGTTATCTTGTCGCACTGCACTGACGTTGCTTTTTCGTTCAAAAGAATCAGACATGCCCTTGAGGCCCACTTGCAGAAATATATCAGTTTGAGTTTTGAGTTTGTAGGGGTTGAAACTTATCTAAATGTCAATGGTGTAGAGTGTAAGCAAATAACCTTCACGCCAATATTAAACAAACACTACAACAAAGATCTGCAATGCATTGCAGTTACCTATCTGTCAATGTAACATGCCGTTTTGGTCTAAAGCATGTGCAAGTGCGTCAAATCGTTTGCTTTGAGAATATTTATTTATAAGCTTGCTCAAAATTTGCATGCTTATTAGCGGCAAATCTGTAGGCGTATGATGCTACGCTTTGTCACGCGATAAATAAATGATAAAGCATCCGTCACTTCTGACAATATTATGTGTGAGAGTGACGGATGCTTTATCATTTATTTATCACGTGACAAAACGTATTATCATAAGCCTACTGAACGGCTGCAGAGCTTGCTAATTTTAAGCATGCTTAAAAGCATGCTTATTTTTGAGCAAATGTGTCAGTACCTTCAAAATTTAAAAGAAAGTGATTTTGAAATATTAAACCGATTTCAAAAAAAGGGGAAATAAAAGAGGTCGGCATGGTACCGCATTGGTGGTGCCAAATGATTACGTTTATTCTAATTGTTAAGGCTGGCACTGAAATCAAAAAATATTTTATTTCTTCCTTTTTTGAAGTAGATTCAACTTTGTAAAATCACTTTTTAAATCAGCTACAGTTTTACAAGGGTGACACACACACAAAGCGGTCAAACTTATTTCGTCAGGGTTAAAAATAAAACGGACGGAACATTGGATGAGAAGGGGTGTAAAAGTTACTATGGGGAATCAGATGCGGATGCGGGTGAGGGTGAGAATGAAGATGAAGATTTGCTTTGCTCTAGTGAGGGAGGCTTTTTAGGATAAAAACTATCCTATGTCCATTCTCGGATCTCAAACTTACTTTATACGAAATTTCATCACAATCGATCAACGGTTTATACATGAAAAGGTAACAGATAAACAAGAGTTACTTTAGCATTTATAATATGACTAATATAAGTATAGATTTCCTTTTGCTATGTACAATCAGCGGAGCAATACAACTTCAAATGGGGACATTCTTACCTTTTTTGTAATGGCAGCGGTTTTTGCCATACCACTGTCACATTTGATGTGCTATAGAAGTGTAGACTGTAGCCAAAATTTGAGCATATTTATTTTGCACTATTCTGGTCATTTGATTAAGCTCGATGTAAGTGTGGTTGTGCCAAGAACCATCTACCTAGCACAGTGACCACAACCTTTTGTCACTTTGCCGAAATCGTATGAATATTTCTTTTTTAATTAATAGTGCATAAAAATACGTTTTTTTCATAAATGTGTACATCTTTCTTTAGCGTCGGTCGATTCCGCGAACCATTGAAGTACTTTTTTCTTAACTGCAAAGAATTACTATTACTTCATGCAAAGTAAAAAATAGTACAAATAGAATACATTTATTTTGACCATCAAACTCACCTCGATATCAGCGTATTCGTGCCAGGAACCATCTATCTACCTAGCACGACCCAACCTTAACCAACCTTTAGTGTCACACTGCCGAAACTGTATGAGTAATTACTTTTTGATTACAAGTACCTAAAAGTACATTTTTTTTCATGAATTTGTACCTCATTCTTTTGCGTCGGCTGTACTCCGCGAACCATTGAAGGACTTTTTTTTTTAACTGAGAAGAGGTACAATTATTTTATGTACGGTACAAAATAGTACAATTTCAGTACATTTATATTGACTATCAAACTAACCTCAATGTCAGTGTGGTCGTGCCAGGTAGCATCTACCTAGCACGACCCCCACCTTTTGTGTCACACTGCCGAAACCGTATGAGTTATTACATTTTAATGAAGAGTACATAAAAGTACATTTTTTTTCGTGAATTTGTACCGCTTTCTTTTCCGTCGGCTGTACTCCGCGAAACAAAAAGTTTTTTTTTTTTAAATTGGGAAGCGGTACAATTTTTTTATACTCGGTACAAAATAGTACAATTTCAGTACATTTATTTCGACTATCAAGCTAACCTCGATCTGAGTGTGGTCGTGCCAGGTAGCATCTACCTAGCACGACCACAACGTCTATCTCACAACTCCGAAACCGTACGAGTACAAATTTTTTAATGAATAGTACAAAAAAGTACATTTTTTTTCGTGAATATGTACCGCAAAAGAAATAACAAAATCGTCCGTGGTCGTGCTGGGTAGTATCACACTATATGTAGGCATATACGCTATAAAATGTCTAAAATTTCGTCCCAATCAAAGAGTTTTACTTATATTCAACGGAACCTCCTGTATCACTAAAGTTAAGCCCACTCAGTTAATCCTGTGCCAGAGAATTACGCGATTTTCTTGAAGCAAGCATTTTAGTTATTCGTTCCAGAATCGCATGCGCGCGTGGCGTTAAGCCTAGCAATGTGTTTATTGGAATAATTTAAATGTTAACGCAACACAGACCTTTTTACTTACGGTTACTTTGTTACTTGCAGTTGATTTTACATTTATTAGGGTGGTAGAAGATTGCGTCCGCGAAGGTGAAAAAGGTTAACCCTCACTTTTGCTGCACCGTAGTTATTGAAAACGGTTTAACCCTTTTTGCGTGCTGTGGCACGCAAAAAGGGTTGAATCTTGAACCAAACACACTCACATATATATACACGCACACATTCAAAAAAGAATAAATAAAATGTTTTTTCTTTC
The DNA here is from genome assembly GCA_947034925.1 of Eudemis profundana. Taxonomy (NCBI): domain Eukaryota; kingdom Metazoa; phylum Arthropoda; class Insecta; order Lepidoptera; family Tortricidae; genus Eudemis; species Eudemis profundana. The sequence goes on from OX344811.1 coordinate 12,284,543, forward strand.
CATTTAGAGACGAGACCCCCAAATAACCTATCTCAGTTATCTTAAATGTACTTCAGTTTTACAGTTTTATAATGTTGCATATCTATTTGTATACTCGTACCTATAGATTCCTGCTATTTATTTAACTTGTGTGGCAAACGAATTCTGCTTGGGTATTTTTCAGAAACTGCCTATTTTCTGGGGTAAAAAGTGGCACTTTAGTACCTCTAGTTGCTATTTTATTTGTCAAATCAATAATCAGTTACGTCGATTCTCCTTTGCCGAGTGAAACAAGGAAAGACTAAACCACTAGAGTTTATATAAAATAAATAATTTTCATAAACTCCCTATAGTATTTCTTAATGCGATACATACGCGCACAAATTCGTTCCTACAAAAATCAGTGAAATGTTAATTTAGTCAGATAATGATGTATGTTAAGCCTTCAGACGATATCTTGATGTTTGCTGTGATAACAATACATCTACATTCCGTCGCGGTCGCTTGCTGTATCTGCATAAAATATTCTTAGGTTTTCAATCCTTGGTAGAGTAGACAGTTAGGTTCTGCTCATTGCAAAAGGTGATTAAGTGATGTCATGAGTGGTAGGCTAACGAGACTAGGGAAGGTGGCGGATACCACGGGCATGGAGTGAGGAGGTTTTTAGTGCGATTGTTTGGAACCGCAGGTCTTCGCAAAAATAATGCAATGGCGGTAAGGAACGTGCACAATGAAGGTGCTGCCAACTGGCGTCGCCAATCCGAATCTTTTACTCTAATCTATGCTGGGGCCACGTGCATTGACGGGAAACGCCGTTAATTGGGATGTTGAATAATGTTGAATGTTACAACATAATATAGTCACATAGATTGCAAAATACTAAATTATCATAACACAAAAGAAATAAACAAAAAATGTATAAAAAATATAAAGTTATGAGACCACAAAGTTTAAAAAAATACGATATTTTTTTTATCGTCTTTAAGAAAAATTAAAGTCAATTTCGGAATGCTTAAATAACACTGAAAAAATAAATGTACGACAACTATGTCCTTGAACGCACTTCTTCGTGCTCAAAATGGCAAAATGCTATTTTTTTCATACAGACTTAGTACAGCGATGCAACGGATGACGTCATAATGCTCAGTCCGATCTGCTACTTTTGATTACAATTTGTGGCTGTTATACTTATACCAATGTATTAGGTGTCATATAGATATTTGTTCCTCAGAAATAGTAGAATCGATTTAGGACAGAAAAAAAAACGATTCAACAGGCTAATTGTCGCAATGAAAGACGGTTAACGTTAGTGTAGCCACGGCATACTGTACTTGATATTGACCATAGAAATATATTGAGATAGAAGGAAATAGTTCGTTGATTTGTATGAGAACCAAGCGAGTAACGTTTTTTGCTTGGCGTTTGACACCAAAAGTGTAATTTAGTGATGGAAAACATAAATTTTCCGTTTCATTTGGTGGGTTTGGATCAATTAATTATACCATTATTATCAGATTTTCCGATCTGATAATAATATTGACGTAAACTGAAGTTGACGGCGTCCAAAGTAGGTCACCGTCACTTCTTTTTAGCACGCGAGGTACATACGCTTTTTCCTTCTACCCCGAATTTCTGTGATATTGACATTTATAACCAGTTTTTTTCGTCTGATAAGTTTCCTTTACTGTCCGCTTAGAGTCTCTTTTGTCGATTTCGTGCTGCCACCTATTCCTGCACGTTCCCTACACCTATTGCTATTTTTAGGGTTCCGTACCAAAATGGTAAAAAAGGAACCCTTATGGTGCGACTCTGTCTGTCTGTCCGTCTGTCACAGCCAGATATCTCAGGAACTACTGCTGCTATCTATAAGTAGCTAACCCGAGCTTATTGGATATAAAAAAAATCTTGTACCTTTTTTTTTAAAGGGCTCCGTAATGGGATTTTGAAAATTGAAAGTAGGGCTAATAGATCGAGTGGGGTATCAAATGAAAGAGCTTAATTTGTAGATTAAAACACCGTTTTTATTTTTTTTCTTAAATAAATAGTTTTTGATTTATGGCGAAAAACGTTTAAAAAAATACCATTCCCCCCCTATTATCTCCGAAGTTACTGATCAGAAAAATGTGTCATAATTACCAATTATTAATGTCGTCCTAAATATTACAGGAAAAATATAACGGTTTTCCTCACTTGCACCGTTTTTGAGAAATTTGCAAAAATCATACCACATACTTATTTGCTCCTATTAAACTAATCGCCATACAGTTTTTCTTGAACTATTCATGTATCTACTTATTAGGATTATTATTAGGAAGACCGTTATATTTTCTCTTCCTAACTTGAATATTTTTTTTTAAATTTACAAACTTCTTAAAATATATATTACTTCTACCCTCCCTACGAGAGCCATCTAGCAGAGAGTAGCAAAACTAAGCGATGGTTTATTTCAGATTACATAAAAAAAATGTCTATTAAATACAATGATCACTCATCAGGAATCGGGAAAAAAACATAAAGTAACAATAATTATTAAAAACTCTATAATAGGAGTAAGTTAGGAAATTTGAAACTAGTAAATACCATAAAAATGAAATACCACTAGCGCCATCTAGGGACACAAATCTAAAATAAGGTAGCTTGTGGCAGCAATATTAATTTAATACACAAAAGTGTGCTTCAAAACATGATTCCTTCATGAAAAATGATACATGAGAACTAACTTAGTTGACAAACAATTATTTCAATCAGCCAATAACAAACAGTAACGTTTAAATTTAAATTACAAGTAAAATTTACGCGCTATTTAGTATCAATAGATGTCGCTGTAGCCAAGGTTGGGCAAAATACTGGCTTCATTGTATTTCAAATACGAAATATAAAATACATTTAAAAATGTATTTGAATTACAAAATACAAAATACTTTGGTGGCAGGTATTTGAAATACAAAATACAAAATACAGTATTCAAAATTATGTATTTGAAATACAAAATACAAAATACTTCGACACTTTTAACATAACATTCATGTTTTTATGATTATGAATTGAAGAAGGAATTGCCTTTCATAAAAACTGAATTCCTAAACGTATTATCAGATAAGTTCCGTCTATAGTCTGTTTTTTATTTCCGAAGACAAATATGACAGCTACAAATGTCAAACGTAAAAATAATGTGGCCAGCTTTTAAGAAACAGACAACAGTGCTGTCCTTTGTTTCGGTTCGTGGTGTAATTATTAATAACCGATATAATAAAAATTACTTTTTACGTTAAAACATATATTTTTAGGTACTTATCGAAAATTAATTAAATATAATAACTACATTGTATTCAACCTTTAACCTACTATTGGATAAATAGTGCCTACGTATGTGATTCCGTTGCTTGAAATGATAATATTTTCAGCTTTGTAAGATAAGTAATGAGTTTCGAATCAAATAAAATGTACCTTTAAATATGAGAAATATGCTGTATTTACAAATATTCTATATCTCCAAAAGGGTGGCATTCTTACCTAAAGTATTGTATCGTTTTGGAACTTCGCGGATTATGCACTCATTGTGTTACAGACACTTTAATATCAATAAACATAAGAACCTACCTAAATTTTTGTCGGTAAATACCGGTTGTATCACATCACTATTTATGAGTTGTAAAAAACAGGCAACACATGAAATGTCATTTTTGTCCTCGGAAATAAAAAACAGACTATAGTTGGCGAATGGATGTCTCCAGCCATCACAGGTACAACCATCACAGTTACCATTTTGGCTTGTACGTACATGCAAATTCGGGTTTTGTTTAATTTTGCAATTAAGTGATTTAATTTAAATGCACCTCAAAATTATACTTACAAGGTTTTTGGTTATTTATTTTACTTTTAGAGAAAAGTATCGTTCGGTACCTAAGTACGATATTTTGTGTTTTTTTTTAAATACGTTACGACCACGGATTTTTTACATAATATATCTAATTAATATTCAATACTTAATGACCCAGTCATTTCGAACATTCGAGGTCGCAAAAAATCGCACAACGCTGAATATGTTGGGATGTTGTTAGGATACATATAAGTAGTTTAAACTCGATTTTGCAGTTTCGAAAAAGTTGTGCTAAATGTATGGTGATGGAAAAACACTGAAAATTTTGGTCATTTTTCAGAGTTCGGTTTATACCTTCTAAAAAATGCGTTTTAGGTAAAAGTTGTCTATGATACTATTAAAATAGATAAAATTTCTTACAATGTGAGTGTAATTATAACTCTGTATGTTTAGGAAATGTTGAGATATGGTACTTCAAAAAATAGTCATTTTTACTAAAAAGTTCTAATTTGTACTTTTAGCTCTCTTTTAACCCAAATATTGGCTGAATTACTCATCCTTTGACAGAATTGTCTAAAAAAGAGTTATATAGCAGTTATTCAGCTTTATTTTAACACTAAATTGAACCCTGTACAACCAATAGTTCTCCAGTTATCGAATGATAATGAATCATTAGAGAACTCTCATTTCTGAAGAATAGTGCTCATAAAGTAAATTTTTATTTTCCATGTAATGTTCGTTATAAATGGGACTGCGTTTACAAATCTCATTTATTTAAAATGATCTGGAGATGTTATATGTGTGCGGTCTGGGTATCGACATATAATGTAAGGAACGATAACGTGTAACAAAACAGACGTTGAAATTTACCCCATAACGACCAATTTTTTACATCAAGACGAATGGTATAATGTATAAAGTGGAGTTGATAACTTACTTAATGTTTACTATGATTGAGTCTAAAGTAATTTATAACAAATATTTATATGACAGTTTGAGTAGATGACGTTTTTTGGATAAGTTGAATATCATCAACAATCTGAGATTGGTTACAAACTTATTAACTTGAGAAGTTCATTTGACGCTATTATTTCTCTTTAGGCTTACGTTGGCACTCTATATTAGCTCCACCCTCTTGGGCACCTAGCTCGTGGGGCCATTTTAGGGCCAGTTATTCTACCACATTTTTACATTGCAATGGCCTGGGACGTAACATGCACGCTCCACTGCAACGCACATATTCCGGGCCCTTAGTTGACTCCTGCGGAGCAATACGCGACATAATGTAAATTAGTATTAATATCACGGGACTTCTCATACACATCAATGTAATCCCAATTGAACCCGTGTTTTGTATTAAGGGTGCTAGATGACAATATACATACTTAGATAAACACGTACTTTAATAGATAGAAACATTCAGTCAGGAACAAATACTCGGGCTCATCACACAAATATTTGCCCTTACCAGGGTTTGAGCCCGGGACCTCTAGCTTCGTAGGCGGTCTCACTCCCACTAAGCTAAACGTGTCGTCTTCCTCATTAAAGGTTTACCAGATCTGACAATAGAGGACTCGCAACAAACGTTTGATGTTACGTTCCAAAACATCGAAATGTAAAAATGTCGTAGAATAACTGGCCCTAAAATGGCCCCACGAGTTAGGTGCCCAAGGGGGTGGAGCTAATATAGAGTGCCGACGTAAGCCTAAAGAGAAATAATAGCGTCAAATGCACTTCTCAAGTCAATAAGTTTGTAACCAATCTCAAATTGTTGATGATATTCAACTTATCCAAAAAACGTCATCTACTCAAACTGTCATATAATTATTTGTTATAAATTACTTTAGACTCAATCATAGTAAACATTAAGTAAATTATCAAGTCCACTTAATACTTATACCATTCGTCTTGATATTTGTTACACGTTATCTTTACTTACATTATATGTCGATACCCAGACCTCACACATATTTAAATCTCCAGATCATTTTAAAAATATGAGATTTATGCCACAACTGGCCATAAAGTGGCTTTTTCCGCACGCTGCGCGTACGGAAAAAGCCGCTGTACACAATACGGGAGTTAATAAAGAAGCCCTCGATCGCATATTTACGTCCCTCGCTTGCAGCTCGGGCCGCAAACATCTGCGATCTCGGGCTTTCTTTGTTTTACCACCCTAGTTGTGTAATGTACTATTGTAAACACAGTACTATTTATAACGAACATTACATGGAAAATAAAATTTACTTTTGAGCACTATTCTACAGAAATGAGAGTTCTCTAATGATTCGTTATCGTTCGATAACTGGAGAACTATTGGTTGTACAGGGTTCAACTTAGTCTTAAAATAAAGCTGAATAACAGCTTTATTACTCTTTTTTAGGCAATTTTATCAAAGAATGAATAATTCAGCCAATATTTGGATTAAAAGATAGCTAAAAGTACAAATTAGTATTTTTTAGGAAAAATGGCTATTTTTTTAAATACCATAACTCAACATTTTCTAAACATACAGAGTTATAATTACACTCATATTGTAGGGAATTTTATCTACTTTAATAGTATAATAGATAACTTTTCCCTAAAACGCATTATTTAGAAGTTGTAAACTAAACTCTGAAAAATTACCGAAAATTTCGGTGTTTTTCGACCACCACACATTTAGCACAACTTTTTCGAAACTGCAAAATCGAGTTTAAACTACTTATATGTATCCTAACAACATCCCAACATATTCAGCGTTGTGCGATTATTTGCGACCTCACCCCGATTTTTATGTTCGCCACGACGGGGGTATAATACGAATAGCCGACAAAAGAATAAAAACAGCGAGTTATCGAATTATGTTCAGGTCAAGCTACTTTTATGCGCGTATGTCACTGTGTTCTAAAGGGGCTATCACACGGGCCACACGGTTGGAAATGTTTCGACGGTCTAAGGTTACCAACTTACCATGACGTTCATATAAATTTAATGAAATGTAAGTATTTTGTGGAAATGTATTTTGAAGCTTGAAGTATTTGAAATACAAAATTCTAAATACATGCGAGTGCAGTATTTGAAATACCAAATACAAAATACTTTTCCAAGTAGTATTTGAAATACAAATACAAAATACTAATTTGTATTTCAAATACGTATTTCAAATACATGTAATTGAAATACTGCCCAACCCTGGCTGTAGCATACGATGCATCGCGCTGTTAAGATTTTTCCTGGTTTAATAGGACTAAGGTGGGTTTAAGGCAGGGTTGTTGTTAGTCGTAAGGTTGGTCTACTTATGAGTTTATACGGAACCCTCGGTGCGCGAGTCCGACTCGCACTTGACCGGTTTTTTTAAATTTAGTCTATAGATATGATTGTCCCACTGCAAGGCAACCTTTAATCAAACCCACAGATCCCCATTTGATGCCAAATAATGCATGTAAGTCGTCCCGCCATCGCCGTATAGAGTCTGTGCGTAAAGAGAATGGGATTTAGATTTGAGGGCGCTGTAACGCTTTTCTACCGTATTTGCCATACTGGCTGGTTAGGTTAGTTCCGTTTTTCGCCACGCCTATTCTGTTTCCGCACAGACTCTAGCAAGGTTTATTAAACTGTCGTCCATGGACCCCCTAGGGGTCCGTGGTACGAGAGCCGGGGATCCGTGGCTATTCATACAACACAAACTTTCGTGTGCCCTTGATTATATTTTTCTCTGATTATATTCGGAAAGGGTCTGTAAGGTTTTCGAAATAATGTAGGGGGTCCGTGACCAAAAAAAGATTAAGAAACTCTGCCATATAGGCTCCGTAGGCGGCGACCCAGTATCCTAAACTTTAAGGTGATTCGAGTCGGACGGTTTTCTATACAGACATAAAGAGGTTCATATTGTTTGTTTTCCACGGCATCATATTTGAACTGTGTTTTGTTTAAATAGCTTGATACATTTTGTCTGCTCGAAATGACACGAGAACTCGTATAAAAAACTAAAAATATACATTTTTAGCAACCTATGTTTGGTTTCAAATGATGATAATAGATAACGCTGGCATTCAGCAGCAAATTGCACATTAATTCTGGTATTTTGAGACTTCTCATGTCATTTCGCGCAGACAAAAACTGTACCTAATATGAAACGCATTTGAAGCACTATTGATGTCGTTACAATGACACTCTTTGTGTTTGTATGGAGAAGGGCTCGGATACCGGTATCTTTTTTTCATACAAAATACCGGTATTTTTTCCGTTCTGTGGCTTTTTATTTAATTTTTTTAATCGGAGAATCTAATAATACGAAATCATTACTTAAATACATGATCGAGCCCTACATAAAAAGGATATAATAATTCAATATATTGGGCTATTTCGGGGTTTTTGCAAAATAAGGTTAAAGGTTCCGAGCCCTGGATGGAGAACCGCCCGACTCGGATCACCTTAACCTGGCGGTTTTATCGCCAAAGACAGCTCCGCTTATTTCCGAGACAACTCTATTCCTACCGGCTTGCCTAATATCAGATTTTTTGACCTATTATTCGAGAGCTCTTAAGGAAAATGTACGCCAAATCTGCACCGGCTTGCCCTAGGATATCTTTTACGCCACGTCACTGACGAGGTTCGTCCTTTTAACACATACCTAGTTATTAAAACATTTTAATTAAACATGTTTTGAATTTTTATTGCATAATTAATGACTAATTTCAAAATACGCGTGTATATTTCGTATAGACCTCAGGATTTCTCTTAATCGTGTAACAGATGAGATTATAAATGCCTAATATGTCAGATCTCAGAGCAAGATACGTTAGCAATATTAATAAGTGGTCCGAAAGGAGTTCATTAGTCACGCTGAATTCGCTAAACTCGCGGCCGGTATTGCAATTTAACAAATTTGTTGCAATTATCTATAGTTTCTGAGTAAATATGAAAACGGAATGCGATATTTTATGAACTGGAATGGCTACTAAGAATTAAGGCCGATTGCATTGAGTTTGACTGAGGTAAATAATGAAACGTCGGGTTCTGGCGTTTGGCGTAAAGATAGGATTTGGTTTGTTTATAATTTTCTTTTTATCTAAAACTGGCCAGCGATTGATGTCACCCGATATTAAACTTGTATTCCAATATGCCCTCGCGCTTAAGAGCTAGGGTAAAAGTGGGATAGATGCCCAAGGAGGATAGATGCCTTACTTTACACGTGACGCCCCCTGTGAGTGGTGAATTCTCAGGGTTTACTTTAAATGAAAGCTTCCCACCTCCCACCCACTGGTACCATGTACTTCGATCGAATGCATATGTCACAAATAGGGATTTTTTATGTAGCCTGAACGGTGTCCCACTGCTGGGCAAAGGCCTCTCCCTGTGATTTCCACAACTCCCTATTTGATGCCTCCTCCGGCCAGTTGTTAAGGAATGCGTCAAGTCGTCCCGCCATCTCCGTTTAGGCCTGCCCCGCCTGCGTCGCCCGTCTTGCGGCACCCACTTGGTGCCTTTTTTTTGTTTTTTTTTTTTTAGAAAGAAACTGACAAACTCGCAGCCCATACACGGGCGTAGCGATTGTCGGACCGGGTGGTCGGCCGTGGCGTTTCCTGGGGTCGAACCAGATCGCTAGCCGGGCCACCCTGAGTTTGGTCGGACTGGGTGGGTGCCGGGGGTGCCTGGGGTCGAACCAGGTCACCTTGTCCCGGTCCACCTCGATGTAATCGGGCTAGGTGGGGCCTGAACGCCTGGAGTCGAACCAGGTCGTTTGGCCAGGGCCACCTTGACTTTGCGCTGATTGCTCAGAGTGAGCAGCGGACCAGCGGGAAGGATGACTCGGGTCATCCTGTCCTTATGTGAACTTGTGTATCGAACTAATGGGAGTTTTAGGTGCCGGTTCGCTAAAAACCTAGCCCAGCTAAGAAGACTCCGGCAAGAAACTTAGCTGAGCCCGAGCGAGGTCTGAGTGAAGTTAAACCAGGACATTCGGGTCCTGGGGCAAGTCGGGACGCGGCCCTTGTGTGCTGTTGTCGCGAGGAGGTCGACCCCGCCAGCGGGGTCGACGCAATGTGTCTGACTCCGTCCGACGACCTCGCAGCAAGGATTCTTTCGAATCCAGCTGAGATGTCGTCGTCCGGATCGGACAAAAACGTGCGGGGACGCCGGGTGAATCGGCCTCAGCTGAGGCCGGACCGGCGAAGCACGTCGTCAGGACCTGGAACAGAGGGAACATAGTCAGCCGCTTGCCTAATAAGTGGATTCCTATGTTGGAGAGCCGTCCTAAAGTACCGTTTCGAAGCCATCTTAAAGAAACCTTGAATCAAGGGAAGCTTGTATTCAAGGTGAAGGCTAAGATTCCGAACATACCACGCGGACTTGATGGCTATATTTGCCCACCTCTCTGGGTGCATGCGGCAAACGTGGCCGGCCCAATCCCACTTGAACTATATGATATTCGAATGTAACTTTTGACGTTTTTCTCTTAGATACAAGTTTTTTTCAAAGTAGTGACGATACTTATTATCTACTTACAAACATTATTTTTAGGGTGTTTTATTATTAGGGTGACAAATCAATACACAAAAAAATTAATATAACAACAAAATGTGTATTTATTTCAAATAAAAAAGAAGTTTTAAGTTAGGTTTTTAATAAAAAAAAAATCGGATCTTTATTTAGTCGGAATTTTTATTTTTTGATATTTTGGAATTCGGAGTTTTGATAATCGGAATTCGAACTTTTGATGTATCGGATTTAGATATGAGCGCCGACGGCCAATGAGGGTATTAAGAAATCAGAAATCCACCAGCTGGCAGCAGTGTGGCGAAAGTTCTATTTGGCAGTAGATGTCAAAATCAGGTGGTGTGATTGGTCGATCTTGACGCCTACTGTCAAAAAGACCTTTCACCACTGCTGCCAGCTGGTGGGTTTATGATCTCTAAACACCCTCATTTCACGGCGGCGGCGTGGCCTTGGATCTTAATATTTTTATTAAAGCCCGATTTGTAAGAAAAAATGAAGAAAACCATATATTTAATACCAAATTAGGCTGTATTTTTTTGTGTAGTTAGCTATTATCACTCATTCAATCTCTATCACCTCTTCAGAGGAAGAAATTTCGACTAAGCAATAATTTGACTAAACATTACATACTTTAAGATAAACAATTTTAGACCATGTGATGAACTTACGCTTTGGAGTTTTTAAGGCGGGGATGTTCGAAGACGACAAGCAATTCGAGCTCCCCGCCCCCCTTAGACGAACAAGCGGCGCGATCCCGTTCGAAATGAACTTTTCGTGACCCCAACCTGTGTAAATGTGTCAACTTATGCCGCAGCGAAATTGTAACAGTAGGTCTACTACCTTACGTACTCTCTGGTTAAGTTTATATCAGGTAGATATACAGATGTAGTGAATAATCCTTTCCTATCGGCAAAACTCGGAACAACGATAACACCCGAATGGTGCCGATGTGTCTATGAATTACTGTATTATTAAATTACGTGTAGGTATCAAATAAATCGCATACTTTATTTATCAATGTCAAATGTCAAACTGCCCGTTTGACGTATATTACACTGAGATGTTAAAACCACCACGATTTTATCATATAAAGAATTCGTTAGGTAAACAAAAATATAACTAGTTACCGAGGACGTTTTATTTCAATAAAACGCACTAATAAAAACCAAATTCCGGTTGGGATGATCTAATGATTCTATAAGGATTGGAACCCCAAAAGTCTAACTATAAGTCAAAACTACAGTAGGATTTTGCAGACCTTTTTTATAACAATTAATTTTTTTAATTAATTAAAAATACTGTGACATAACAAAATGCATTAATACACGAGTCCATGAAGTTTATCACAAAATCTAACATAAATATCAACAAAATATTTCTGTGGTATTAACTACTCTATATAGATACTTCCCCTTGCAATGCGACCGTTCCCTACGTCGTCTCGATGGGTACTGAGTGCGAGTGAAGTAGTAAGACAAAAACGAACATTTCCGGGAAAATACGAAAGGAAAGGATTATTCACTACATCTGTACCTATCTATGACATCGAAACACTTAAAATAAAAGGATCATCGTAATGTTAGAAAAGAAAGCGGTTGTTTTTCTAATAGGTACCTAACGTTTAGTTAATAAATAAACTTAAACTAAACATGATAATATTATCACTGCCGGTTACAGTTGGGAGATATTGTAGATTTATTATTTACTTATAAATAAATTAGACCAACAGGCATCGTGTCGTACAATGTGAAAGGTAGGTACATATTTCATCTGGGGGCACGGCAGTGCCCCCGCCAAGTCGAGCAAAACAAAGGCACGGCACGGCCATACCATCCTTTTCTCGAAGCCATTCAAGCTAATTTCAGCCTCCTGTAATTTTGTACTGGCTAAAGCTACAATCCTGAAATTTCAGGGATATATACACAATAAGACATATATATTCTCAATATCATTCAAATTGAACGTGTAGTTTAAGAACTATTGCATGTCAAAGTTCCTTAGTTTTGTCACTGACTGACTGACTGATTCACTGATTCACTGACTGATGATCATCATAATTCTAAAGTACTTCTAGCAGACTCACAGGCTCCAAATTTTAAACATAGTTAGTTTTTAACCGACTTCCAAAAAAAGGACGGTTCTCTATTCGTCTGTTTTTTTTTGTGTGTTTGTTCACCGATTACTTGAAGACGGCTGGACCGATTTGGAAAATTCTTTTTTTGTTTGAAAGGGTAGAGTTCCGAGGTGGTCCCATTGCAACCAAATCAGGATCTGATGATGGAATCTTGGAGAAATCGAAGGAACTCTTCAAATATTATAGGCACACATATAGCGATTTCGGTATTTTTCGTAATTTTTTCTCGTCCATGTCTTATTAGCAACAAGTTTCTAGTGTTAGCCGACTTCAAAACAAAGAGTAAATTTATATCTAGGTTTCTTCCCCGATTACTTGAAGACGGCTGAACCTATTCTTTTTTGTGTTAAAGGGTTTATACCTCCGAGGTGGTCCTATTGCAACCAAATCAGAATCTGATGATGGGATCTTGGAGAAATCGAGGGAACTCTTCAAATATCATAGGCACACATATAGGGATCAAACTTTGACTTTGACTCTGACTCTGACTCTGATTCTGACTCTGACTCTGACTCTGACTCGGACTCGGACTCGGACTCGGACTCGGGCTCGGACTCGGACTCGGTCTCGGACTCGGACTCGGTCTCGGACTCGGACTCGGACTCGGACTCGGACTCGGACTCGGACTCGGTCTCGGACTCGGACTCGGTCTCGGACTCGGACTCGGACTCGGTCTCGGACTCGGACTCGGACTCGGACTCTGACTGACTTTGACTTTGACTTCAACTTTGACTTCGACTTTGACATATTCGATTGTCTGTAAAGTCGGTTTACTGACGATAGTTGAACGTGACAACGTCATAAGGTACTAACCCTAACCTTACCCTATGAAACGGAAAACTCAGCAGTGTCTCTTGTCATACAATAGAGATTTTGACAGCCGTATCTTAAGGAATAAGGCCTAATTTACTAACAGTTTTTGGAAGTCGGTTTTTATTTTTTGTTTTAAAAATTTACTTTATTTTTAAATTTTTAGTAGCGCTGGAAAAATATTGTTTTAACCAAATAGACTTCAGTCTATTTAGTTAAAAGAAAAATTTTCAGAATCGGTCTAGCCGTTTTCAAGTAATCGGGGAACAAACCTACATAAAAATTGCTCTTTGTTTTGAAGTCGGTTAAAACTGGAAACTTATTTCTAATAAGAAATGCACGAGAAACATAGAAAAATACCAAAATCCCTATATGTGTGCCTATGATATTTGAAGAGTTCCCTCGATTTCTCCAAGATCCCATCATCAGATCCTGATTTGGTTGCAATGGAATCACCTCAAAAGTATACTTGCCGTTTCAAACAAAAAAATAATTTTCCAAATCGGCCCAGTCGTTTTTAAGTAATCGGGGAAAAAACCTATATAAACAATTGTTCCTTTTTTGAAGTCGGTCAATACTAAAAACTTATTGCTTAAATAAGAAATGGACGAGAAACTACGAAAAATACCGAAATCGCTATATGTGTGCCTCTAATATTTGAAGAGTTCCCTCGGTTTCTCCAAGATCCCATCATCAGATCCTGATTTGGTTGCAATGGGACCACCTCGGAAGTATACCCTTTCAAACAAAAAAAGAGTTTTCCCAAATCGGTCTAGCAGTCTTCGAGTAATCGCGTAACAAACATACAAAAAAAAACATACAGACGAATAGAGAACCGTCCTTCTTTTGGAAGTCGGTTAAAAATAAAACAAATGTGTGCAATGGTATACAGTTGAAGAAGCTTATGTTTTGCTCAAGACTAAAATTTACTAATCATGATGAAGAAATAATAGTGATAAGTTAAATAACCTATCATTTTAATATGGAAAGTAAATTTTTGGTCAGCCGTTATTAAAATTGATCCGCAAAAAAAAATAAGCAGTTAAATCATTTGGGCAGCATACAAAGATTTGGCTGGCAATAAATAAAATCGGGCGGCAACTCTTGTTCAGCAAACAGTTTAAAAACGGTTAACATTTTAACCAATATTAATCTGCTTTTTTAATCATTTGGCTGCCTAATAAACAGTCGAGCTGCAAAATAATTACTTGGGTAGCAAGATTTTACAATTGGTCAGCAGAGAGTTTAATTGAGATATACAGGGTGTCACTGTGATATATACTGGGTGTCACTGTGATATATACAGGGTGTCACTGTGTTATATACAGGATGTCACTGTGATAGATACAGGATGTCACTGTGATATATACAGGGTGTCACTGTGTTATATACAGGGTGTCACTGTAATGTATACAGGGTGTCAGTGTGATAGATACAGGATGTCACTGTGATATATACAGGGTGTCACTGTGTTATATGTATACAGGGTGTCACTGTAATGTATACAGGATGTTACTGTGATATAAATAGAATGTCATTGTGATATATACAGGGTGCCATTGTGTTATATACAGGGTGTCACTGTGATAGATACAGGATGTCACTGTCAGCAGAGAAAACATGTCTGTAAGCAGTTTAATTGAAATATACAGGGTGTCACTGTGATATATACTGGGTGTCACTGTGATATATACAGGGTGTCACTATGTTATATACAGGGTGTCACTGTGATAGATACAGGATGTCACTGTGATATATACAGGGTGTCACTATGTTATATACAGGGTGTCACTGTAATGTATACAGGGTGTCACTCTAAAAACGAAACAGCTCCCAAAAATAGGTAGGTTAGGGTTATTTTTTTTTGATGACCTTAAAACGAAACGGCTCCCAAAAATAGGTAGGTTAGGGTTATTTCTTTTGATGACCCTAAAAACGAAACGGCTCCCAAAAATAGGTAGGTTAGGGTTATTTTTTTTTTGATGACCCTAAAAACGAAACGGCTCTCAAAAATAGGTAGGTTAGGGTTATTTTTTTGCTGACCCTAAAAACGAAACGATACACGTTGTGAATAAATAATATAACTTCTAAACATTATGAGATGTATAAAAAATCGAAATACCAATTTTATATGAGCCCATCACAGTGACACCCTGTATACATTAATAAATAAATAATAATAATAAATAAATAATAAATAAATAATAAATATTAGGGGACAATCTTACACAAATCGAACTAGCCCCATAGTAAGCTCAATAAAGCTTGTGTTACATTACAGTGACACCCTGTATATAACACAGTGACACTATGTATATATCACAGTGACACCCTGTATATATCACAGTGACATCCTGTCCTGTATCTATCACAGTGACACCCTGTATATATCACAGTATCACTCTGTATCTATCACAGTGACACCCTGTATATATCACAGTTACATCCTGTATATATCACAGTGACACCTGCTACTTGACAGCTGACAATTACCGAATGACAAAATGCGCACACGATTGGCGGCAGAATAGTTGCGCCCAGTTAGGTTTTATTGCCCCCTTTTTTTTGATGAACAAAATGAAATATTTTGCTTACCTACTGATTGCTTACCAAAATTTGATTTACCGTAGATCGCTTAATGCAGCTCAAATATTTAATTTGCTGACCAAAATAATTTAAAGCAGATCAGTATATCATTAATTGCAGCCTGATTTATAAATGTTTGCTTACCATAAGTTGCTTACCAACAAGCTATTTTGGCTGACCAAATACATATTTCTGCTGACCAAAATATGAATATTTTGCTGATCGATTAAATGATACCCTTTTAATATTCAGCTAATCATTCGATATCAAAGGCGTTGGATTACTGTTAGAGTGTATACGCTGTGATTCTAGCGTGACGTTTATTTTGTCCGTTGAGTGAGGAGAGCTGTCACGAGCTCGAAAGCGACACAGGTCCGGCCTCGGACACGCCCGGCGGGCATCTGAAGCCACAGCGCGTGGGCTACTTTATAGTACTGAGCTACTAAAAAATAAGTAATTTAAAAAAAACTGAACCGCACAGGTCCCGGTAAAATGTCATTATCTATCGATTGACATGTTCTTTAGTGATATAAATGTGATAGAACTCGAGTAAAACTGGAAAAACTGCTAAAAAATTACCTGTTTTCGTGACGAATTATGATCGAGCGAAGTTGAAAGTATCGTGTTTTGAACCGCACAGAAACACAGAAGCACTCTTGAACTATAATATATTTCTTTTTCGATCCAAAAATATGAATATTTCGTTACTTAATTTTGATTCTCCCGGAGGTCGATTTCGGAAATCCTGCCCTTAAGAATAGTTGTAGCATCTTCTATACCTTAAACAATTTTATGCCACACCTGGCCATAAAGTGGCTTTTTCCGCACGCTGCGCGTACGGAAAAAGCCGCTTTCTGGCCAAGTGTAGACATAAAATTATATACACAACACGGGAGGTAATAAAGAAAGCCCTCGATCGCATATTGGTGTTTTCTTATTGCTTAATTTAATGTTTTCATTTTTTTTTATTGTTTTAAACCTGACGTAATTTTTATTGATATTTTATTTTCTCTTGACATTGCATTGTAAAAATATTCGACATACTGAATTTATTGCTTTGACATTGTATTACCTAGGATGGCCTAGATCGTATACAACATATATTTAGATTAGATATTAGTTATTTTTTCCAATTGACATTTTGATTTTAATTTTTTATTGTAATTATTTCATTTTATTTTGACGATCTTTTTGTGAATTTATTTTAGTTTTAATATCTAAGTACTTGATCTCTGCTATGAGATTAGGACAATCAATATCCCCTTTGACTATATCATACAATAGTCCCATGTCGAGCATCTCTCTTCTATCCTCTAAACTCATCAAACCTATCTAAAACACTATGTAATTTCCAATAAGAAATAAATGAATCTAATCTAATCTAATCTATTTACGTCCCTCGCTTGCAGCTCGGGCCGCAAACTTCTGCGATCTCGGCCTTTCTTTGTATTACCACCCTAGTTGTGTAATGCACTATTGTTTCACGTAGGTATCCTGGACAACATGTCCAAGAAAAGTTAAGTGCAGTCAGTTAAAAATCTTAACAAAATATAATCTTGCTAACTGTTTCCATACACAGCTAGCACCGCTAAATGCAAATAAGAGTTTTAATTTAAATTTCACGTTGTACATCAGCTGGTATCTAAAGTGCAGATCGTCTCGTCATGTTGTCATTGTTCGGTCTGAGTCGCGTATTCACGAACACGGGAGCGCTGGTTCTTGCAACCTCTCTAGTCTCTTCACATCGTAACCAGCAGTATTATATGAATTATAAATAAATACTTACATTTATTACCTGATAATGCGATTACTCTTTGTTCTGATATTGTTTAATCATTAATAAATTTGTACCTGCAGAGTTATTACGGCGTACGGAGTTAGTAGGTACCTACTCTTCAAATGTCACCAGAGTATTGAGACAGAGACATCAACAGCGATGGTTTAGGAAAAAAGGCGTTTTAAACACGGAAATTCCAGAAAAAAGTCCTGACTTCATTCGAAAAATCCTAAAATTCTCGCAACCGCGAGAGAGGTTAGGTACTTATACTCATCTACCCTTAATACCTTTGTATAACTTTGGCTTGAAACAGGGCGGTATCATACTTCTTCCCTCCCCCCAATACTATCGCGGTAGCATTCGATACCTACACCCAGTTCTTAGACTCCAATATCCAAATAATTAGTACCTACACAATTATTATTGAGCCACAATTTAGCTGTATATCAAAAAAATGCGCGCTAAATCCACTCGCAACTCTAATTTATTTAATTAATTTTATTGAGGAGAACCAATCCTGACAAAAGCCCTATAAATTTTGATATAGTTATCAGTTCAAATAACCAAGAGTTCATACTTTCCTAAGTACTGGCTGAATCAGACCTAAGGGCCTTAGGGCCTACGTGAAAAATTGATGAATTGAATATGGCAACCCTATTGGCGGACAATAATGTAACTGCATGCGTGGTTTGGCACCACGCCGCCGCTATCTAAACTGCATCTGCGCTTGCGCAGTGCATCGCTTCATTACTGCTCGCTTTACGACTAACAACTGTCTTTATACCCATATTAAGAATGAATACTCGTAATATATGTTAAAGACAAAACCTCCATGTATGTGACTGCCGGTGTGAATCATACGAGGTAATAAAGTGAGGACAGAAAGGTCAAGAAAATATTACTTCATAAAAATGCATGTTTTTTGTTTGATGGGTCTATATTTTTTGATATCGGAGACTCTAATAACTACAAAATAGGTAGTAAATCTGATCACTAAAGTCTTTAGTTACAAGAAACTGCTAAAACAAATAAGGTTTCAATTTGTAGATGACGTCCACATTATGTACCTTGCAAATCTTCATAATATTATAAAAATAAGACTTAGCCATAAAACACATCGTCTAGATTGGAACACATGGTAACGTTATTCTAAGTTACTTGTTTTTACATTTCAGAGAATCAAGTGATTCGTTAATGAGTACACAAAAACTGGATGCATGATTTTCCAAATCCATTCATTCGATCCGCTGAATCGACCTGTTGATGTCAGTGCATATCTTTAATTGATTCATTTTACGATTCGGTTTAAACTGCAATCGACCCAGACGGGCAGCAAAAAATCGGTCAAGTGTGGGTCCATCTTCCGAAATCGGAATCCTACAATTTCGTAAAAAACCTTATCTAAAAAATATTTTATCATGAATCACAACTCTTTAACAGATTGATGTAGATTGTAGAGTCAAATCAGTCAGACACTAATGAATATTTTAAATCTTGCATTTTCGATTTATTTGATACTGCATTCCATGAATTCATGTTATTGTTTTTTAAGATTCTACAAAAATAAAATAATGTTAAGTATTTGTTTTGATTCGGTGTGCTCTAAACATCAAGACATCCAAGACGTACAAAAAGTTCTGACAAATATGTAGGGTAACAGCACCAGTGGTCAGCCTTTTGCGACGTTTATTGCTCATAATCTCATAAATATCGCTATAATCAAAATAAACGAATCACGTGTACCAGTGGC
Source organism: Eudemis profundana (assembly GCA_947034925.1). Lineage (NCBI taxonomy): Eukaryota > Metazoa > Arthropoda > Insecta > Lepidoptera > Tortricidae > Eudemis > Eudemis profundana. The sequence continues at coordinate 12,303,879 of OX344811.1, forward strand.
GTAACTATATCATCTGGGGCCCATGGCAAATTCCTTTAATGGGGGCCCTAACATTAGCTTTATTATTTTAACGTTATACTTACGCCGGGGCCCTCTTGGGCATTTTGCCAGCCCTGCCAGTCCTGCCACCCTGTAGTTACGCCTCTGACGTGTACTTAAATAGAAGCTCTGATACCTTATTGACTAATATGTCACGTGACTGAAGCGGCAGGGGATCAGGGGGTAGGTAAGAAAAAACGTGTTATTAGTAAATATGATTGTCTTTTATGCAAGTTGGCTTTATGCATTATTTCATGTATTGAATTATATTAAATATACATAAAAATATCACTGATTTACCCATAAATTGGGGGGGGGGGGGGGGGGGGGGCTGACCATTAGATACCACGTTTTTTACAAATGGTCAGCCTCCCGGGCAGAAGATTGAGTTATTTAATTATTTTTGGAATTACGAGAAAAAGTGAGCGTAAAAAACATAATATTTCAATGAAATTATCTTCCTTTTCCTAATCGAGGAAAAACTCAGCAATCAGCCGCATTTTCAATTATTTTTTTTACGCGGCTGACCACCGGGAGTTGCGTATCCAGTATACAGCCACGATCATTGTATTAGATCGAAGGGCTGTGTACTGGGTATCAACGAGGTTGTTTATTGGATTTTTGAGGCTGACCACTGGGAAAAGTGTCATTTTCTGTTTAAGCTTAAATATATATTTTATCAAGGACCATTAAAACAAGAGGACTGTCATTCTCCATACAAAAATCTGTTCCTCGAATTTACAACGCCATCTATGTATAAGCTTGGTAAAAGAATTATATTATTTACATTTATTCAACTTTACAAATGTGATGTGGTATTTTAATGTTAGAATTTATTTATTATTTTGCTGTTTACGAACTAATTGTTACTGTACTATGTTTCTTTGTTCAATTATAACATCGTTAAATGTTTAGTTTTTTAGCGCCATCTAGTTTTTCCCCGGTAATCCCCTAGCGGTAGGGTTACAATTCAAAGTATTGCGATTGACGGTCCTCTTGTTTTAATGGTCCTTGATTTTATGAAGAAAAATATTGCTTTTGACATATATTGTTTAAAAACTACAATAAACAAATAATTCAATCATGTGTTCCGTTTTTTGTTTGACGAATGCTGTAGAAATGCCAACTGTTCAAACTTTAAAAAGTCGTTATGAGGCTGACCACTGACGCCTTTACGAGTACCCTATTAGTCAACGGTTTTTTCGATGGCGAGCATTTAATGACAAAATTTGAGCATTCGTCTAAATTATCTTCTTAAATCTGTTTTTGGAAAGGACATGACGTTATAAATTATAAGGAAAAACGTCTTGAGGAATTTAGGCGCCTGAATAACATATTGATAATTAAAATGATTCATCGTGTTAATATAATATTTATGATCTTGATTAAAAAACAAGAACTGAACGTACGCATTGATGACTGTGTAGGAATCAATAATTGGTATTAAAATAATGAATTAATTTAGGCATAAGTTAAAGATTTCCATATTAAGTTACTTTTGACCGGATTAGCAAAGTAATATCGCATTATGATATTTATACGCACAGTAATAAAATAACCCGTAAGTAAAATTCGCCGAAAATAAAAACTTATTTTTAGGCTTGTCTCAACTATTACTATGAATATTACATACTTATATTTGTATTATGTTTATGTGTGTATACAGACGCGTCCAACCGGGAATGTTTTGAGTCTAGGTATAGGACTGGTCTTTGCCCACCAGTGGGATACTCAGCAGGCTGTAAAAAATATGTATACATGTGACAAATATTTTGGCAAATGAAAATAAATATGAGAACTAACCTCACAAGAGAATCAATGAACATGATACTAATTCTTACACAAGTCCCATTCACAATCGCTGTCACCAAGCGCCCGTCTTACAAAAAATAGTCTAGTCGGCATTGACCAGCCCCTACAAGGAGTTGTTTTGATCTGTGCCATTGGCCTCATAGATCACCTTGTCCACGTACTAAAAGGGGGTAACATCTTATAGTAACAATCACTCTTACGCTCTTTTCCATCGACACAATACCGGCGTAAGAGCATCTTCTATGGCACAGGAAATCTGGACTTCCGTCCGTCTAGGCTGTTCACCCGGCTAGACAATGAACCGCTAATAACACATTGTCTGTCTGTCTGTCGTTAGATGTAATGGGCGCGTAGTTACCTGCCTTTTATGGTCTAGTGATCCTATGTTGTTTTAACGATGGCAAATTGTTCGCCATGGGAAGTGTCTCGCGGGATGAAATTGATCGAGGGTTTCGTTTGTTCATGGAAATATTTAAGCTGATGTTCAAACTTAGAGGGCAACTCTAAAAATTCTTTTCGTTTTAACGTATAGTTTAATACGTAATACTTATCTAACTTGTATATTCGAGTAATAACTTAACAATTTGTAAGTAGTGATAGTTTGAATACCTATCTCAAATTAGCTAGCCACTTTTGACTCTCAATAAACTACTCATATCATAATGCTCCATTCTTACAGAGATTTTTGGTTAATGTGTACCGTGTGTGTGTGTGTGTGTGTTTGTTTGGTCAGTAGTTACTAGGAAGACAAATTACATTAAACCATGGTTTTACTCCTTTTGGAGGTCCAACATGTTTGTGAAACACAAGTTTTTATCAAGTCCGAATTTTGAATTGCAACAAAATGTGTCTTTTGGCAAAATTATTATTTGTGTGACAATTCAAGATGCGTCAAATGCATCTAACTATGCATCTTGTTACTAACTGACGACTTGTTACGTATGAGTGGGAGTTGAACCTATATAACAATCTACTAATAGTTTGGATGCTTGTGATTTGTTTTCTCGTTTTCATACATATGTATGTCGCAGTATCGGAGTTCTCCCCATGAAGGAATATCAAGTGTAGACATGCTTGAGTGTGATTGGTTGCGTTGCGATACAATGACGTGACGTTTATTCAAAATTGACTTAGTTCTGTAATAGGCTACTTGACAGGTTTCTGAAAAGTAACTCAGATTGTTTAATGATGTCTATTGAGCACTCAGAAAGTGGTTATTTTTAATTCTTTTGTGTATTTTTTCTGAAAAAAGCAAATAAAAATGCTCTTTTAAAATTAGGCGCCAAAACGCTTTCTCCGACAATATGGCGTCTATTGACGTAACACGATAGTAAACCGACAAACGTCAACGAGGATCGCATAACGTTCTGAATGACAGAATTACGAACGAATAGGATTGACAGATGCTGTCGATGCCGTTTACAATGATGTGACGTCATCGGCCAATCCAAACCGTTTTCGATAAAATGGCGACAGATAAAAATTAATCAATTTTCATCCGGGTTTTATAAATAAATTACCCATTTATTTTTAGTAATATTCGTGTAAATTGGTTTTAATACTTACAATTAATACATATATCCATAATTCTTCCATTATTTTTCACACTGTCAAGTAGCCTATTGGTTTGTCAATCTTTGGCACGTCAGAAAATTGATGAATTATGCTGGACAAGGAATTGGATTCAGCGATGTGTCCCTTCGCCCAAAAGGCTCACTCAGGCCTTTTGGGCGAAGGGACACATGCCGTAACGCAACCTACCACACTGCGTTTCTTCGTTTATTTACTAGCTTATTGATACTTTCGAGCTCCAACCAGGGGCGTATTTTGAAATTTGGCGCCCCGGGCCAATAATGTTTCGCCGCCCCAGAAGTCAAGGAAAAAAAAATTATTGAAATAAAAAATACAACATTTTTAATAACTTTTTTGTGGTGTAATAATTTGTTTACAAAGTCATTAATGATGATTTGATTACTTATAATCCAGTAACTTTATACATCAGAGCTTGGGACAATCGCGACGGCTCGCGCGCTTGGATGTGTGCGCGCCGTGTACGAACGCACTACAAGCAAAGAAATAAGAATGCTCCAGTATGGATCGCCCTCACACAGACGGGCTATCGCGCGTATTTGTGAATACGTGTCGCGCGCTCCTAAACGGCCGAAATTGGACTATTTGTTCGTCTTTATACTTTGCCTTGAGAGCGAACCTAACTTTGTCAAAAATCGAAAAAACCGTAAAAATTTGGGAAGGTCTAGTTTTAGGTAGTACCTTCGCAGGACGTTTTTAAAGTAGACTAAATTTGTTATAATGCCCATGAGGCTAGAATTGTCTCTGTAGATCCATAGTTTCCGAAATAAAGCCTTTCAAAGTTTATAATTTTTTTCGAACTTCGCAATTTTTTGCAATATTCTGTCGTTCTGAATTAATTTTGACCCTGATTCTTCGTAACCCCTGTTATACTATCGAAGCTTTGTACGTTATGGGATGTTAAAAAAGAAAATGAGAAGTGTGAACGAGAATGTTTAATGATAAGCTAAAGCTACGCATAATGAAATAAAAAGGTAAGGGTAACAAAAATTACTAGGTTTATTAGTTAATTAGTAAGTAAATTGAGTTATTCAAAATCAATAAATTAAGTTATTTTAGCCCTCTTCGAAGGGCGGTGCCGATCGCAGTGAGGATGATCAGCCCAATGTCCTCACCAAAAATTGCGAAGTTCGAAAAAATTATGAATTTTGAAAAGCTTTTCCAGAAACTATTAGGTCTACACACTACAGAGATAATTTTATTATTTCATATTGTAGAAAATTTTGTGTACTTTAAAAACGCCCTGAGAAGGTACTATCAAAAACTAGTCCTTTAGGGTTATAATCGCCAAAATCTGAAAACCGAAATTTTCGCGGTTTTTTCGATTTTTAACAAAGTTGCGTTTGGCCCTCGAGGTCACAAATTTAGATTATTCATTCAACATCATAAACAAGTCTGCAAAACGTAAGAAGAACTTTCAGGTAACAAGGTTACTGGATTATTCGTTGTTTTGTAAAATAGGTTTCAATATTGAGAAACCGTCCCCTCTTCACTCTGCGCCCCGCCCGCGCCCTTATTCAGAGCATGTACTTATTGTCCTTAACACGCCGTATGTTTTTAATAACAGACGCGCTCCGTAGGTATTGTATTGACGAACATTAACTTACGACCGTATTTTCGATAAAATAAAAAAGATGAGAAGTAAAAGTCAGTTGAATGGCGCCAAAACCAGAACAAAAGGCAATCGGCCAGGGGCGGCTATGGCGCCCCTGGCCGATTGGCGCCCCGGGCCATGGCCCGGATGGCCCTAGGGTAAATACGCCCCTGGCTCCAACCGCTGGAAACCTAACTTGACTGCAAATCATCGGCAATCTGTTGGGCATCCTGACGATGCCTACCCCCTGACGCTGACATGTACATATGTAACATGTGTAGTTCTAGTACCCGGTTACGCTAAGTTAGCACGCTGTTTTTTTTTAACGTCGATACGTTTCTGTTTAGCGCGCACTACTCCGAGACGAAAGTCGGCCCATAATATGGGGTCGCATAATAATTACCCGACTGCGGCGAAGCCCAAAGGAGGGTTATGTGTTTGACCTGTATGTATGTATGTAAGTATGTATGTATGTATGTCCGTTCCTATGTCCGCTCGTAACTACTCAACGGCACATCCGATTTTGATAAATGATACATCATTAGATTCGTCTTGATGGTGCGAGTGTCACTGGATATGAAGTTCGTTAAAATAAACAAAATGGTGAATTTTATGCAGTTTCAAAGCGCACCGCGGTCGGGTTTTTTGTAAATAAAAATGTGGTTATTTAAGTTATAATATTATCTTTGTCATGATGTATCGTTTAGCATAATTCGTCTTTCTCTGAAATCGTTAGCTAGGTATAAAACAAACCTAACCTACATGTTAATAATTCAAAAAACATACATACATACGGTGCTAAAATCATAAACCTCCGTTTTGCTTTGCCGTAGTCGGGTAAAAACTAAACGGTTTCAGAGGAAACAATGAACAAAAATTACGATAAACATTATGTCTTTCAAGCACTATGCGAGCAGACATGCACTCTTTTTATTGGGAATAAACGCTAGTTTACTGCTGGGACTGGTCGGATTGTCGTAGACGTTTCATTCCAGCGAGGCGTAACCTTTGCTTCACTCATCACTTTTTCAAACTCGGAAATTGATAGCCATTTTAATGCAATAGTAACTACTCACCAGTGGCGTGGCGTCCATAGAACCCGATTCTCACCGGCTTGCCTATTTTAAAGCATATGGCCGGAGTATCTACTACTCCTGAAGAAAAAGTTATCCAAATTTGCTCCGGCTTTACTAAGAATATATTTAACGCCACACAACTGCTACTCACACGTAACAGAACAACTTTTTGTTTGTTTTTGTATTAAATAACTCCCTATTGCAGAAAATCATGTTTAACCTATTTCTAGAATCTTCTTTCTTTGGCGACGACATACATGGACAAGGTTTACTATTGGATCGCATAAATTTAAAAGGCATAATTCATCATTTCGCATAATTCATCATTTGGCGTAATGCTTTTTTTTCTGAACACGTAAACTTTTCAGGATTATTATAACGCAAACCTAACCTAACCAGACCTATTTAATAGGATGAGGCCTTAAAGAGTCCTGAAAATTCTACAGTTTAAGAAAAAAATGCATTATGCCGAATGATGAATTATGCCAAATGATGCATTATGCGTTTTAAATTTATGCGATCCAATAGGTTCCTCATGGACAATGACTGGCAAATGACGACGTAATTGCCATTGATACTTGTCTTTTTGCATCGCTTTCTTTTTGGCAGGGTAACAGATTGTTTGCAATTAATTAATCACTTTAGAACTTTGTATGGTTAATTATAATTAACGCATTTAATCCTACATACTTGTGTTATTATGATCCTGTCCTAATTCTTAGTTAAGTTATAACAAAAATGATCACTTGTCCGATTTCACCGTATATACGACTATCATTATATTGTTTCAGGTTCCTCTGGTCAGCAACGAGGGTAAATTAGGTCTAGGTACGGGGGCCGCGGGGGCACCTTCATTAGCACCGAAGTTCGTCCCGAAAAACACCCTCGGGACATCCACGATGAGACTGGCCGCCAAGAGCAAACTGCTGCAGCCGCCTGCTAAAGCATTTCAGGATCCGTTGGATGAAGATTCCGAATAAACCAATCAGTACTTGTTTATTTCGGATACAATACGAATTGGAATTGAGCTATCTTATTGATGTCAGACACTTTAGTTTATAATAAGCGAAAAATAAACATATTTTTTACTTGTTGCGTAAGGTCAGTCATTGAAGTAGCTATTGAACTACTCATGCATCGCAGTTATGTCGCATAAGCAAGAAAATGTTTAGTTTTGGTTTGAAATGGTTTCAAACCCAACGTGGTTAAAATGTAGTCTTGAGTATAAATACTACCGCAGTTTCCTAATACCTAGTTTTTAATGGTATTATTTAACTATATTGTTTTTTTTTAAACTGTCACTATTGTTTAAGTATTTATTTATATTTTTTTATGATTATATGAGTATGAAATTGCATATAATGTCCCATGCGTGGAGTTGTTTTTTTATTTAGTTAAAGTATATAAATGTTATTTTGCCAATTGCAATCCAAGGGTACCAGATATACATGTATAGTTAATTATGTCGACTTTTAAAATTAATATGGAATGTAGGTTATAGTGTAACGCGGGCTTATTTTCCGCAACTCGACGACAAACATGCGCTTATTTTGCGTGATAATATGGATGTAATAAACTTATTTATTCGTTGTTATGTAGAGGCTAAAGTACTTTAATTGACTTTGTGATAATCTTATTGAGTGTCGTGGTGTATGAGATTCAGGTTTTTAATTACCTATATAATCTACTTCATATCACGATACATTATTAAAACGTTTTGTGTGACAAATTGGTGATATATGTTCAAGAATCCATTCAATTCACAAATGGCAAAGATCATTTAAAAATACAAACGTATATAGTCTTAATGAGAAAACATCCTGTATTGAAGATAGTTAAAAAATCATTGCTATTCCATCTCCTGTAGCGTTTAAAGGTGCGTTTAGTTTATTTCCCAATGATTAATTCTTAGTACTGTATAAAAATAATAATTGAAGTAAATTGAGGAAACACCGCATTAGCCAGATGTCTTATTGCTCGAAAGGTAATAATTAATCTAACTCGGGGAACTGAGCAAATGATACAGACCACTCGGTCTCCATTACGTTTTCTAGAAACTGCAAAATGCAGCGCAAACGCAGCTCTGCGCTGGGTAATTTTGCTGTCAATAAAAACCCACGCTTGGGTGATTTTACAAAGTGATCACAGAATCATTGACTGAAAGGTGAACCAGCTGCTTTTTTATTTTTAAGTGGCAAAATAGTTTTGAAAGTTTTCTTTAGATTTCCTTTAATCCTCCTTTCCTAAAGGTCATCCTCTATTATGATGGTCTCGATATAATCGTTACATCTAAAACGGTGTCCAAAGATATATTCTCAAGTCCCTTGATCTTATGGAATTCCGTACTTTTTCGACAGTTTTTCTTCCCAGTCGACTCGATTTATCTTTTGATTGTCATTTAATTATATTCAATCAACACGATGTCTTCTGGTGTACCCTTATGCTTTGCGAACTTAACTGATTTTCAATCCCTTGGGGAATAATTTAAACAATAGTATCAGTAGAATTACCCGATTGGACATGTAAAGCGACTGGATTGTATGCACCATTCGTAGAAACTTGCGGAGAAAAAACATGCAAATACATGAGCGTTTCTCTGTAATCTATACTTAGGCTTTTTATGCCAGCGTGCGCACTTAATAAGTCATTAAATGGATGAGAATTGTTACGAATCATACAGAATTTGCGACGGTATCACCTATTCTTCACTGATCTCATTTTGTAGACATGGACGGTTAGAAGTTAGAACTGAAACCGTTTCGGGACTCCAAATGCTCTATGGATAATTATTTTCGTGATAGCTAGCTCTTGTACTCTTTTACGCTTCAACCACTAACTATATCAAGAGTGATTTAATTTGTATATTTTAGTAATTATTGGAACGATTCACACAATGTCGCCATATTTATACCTACTATGAACAACGCCAAAAATAAGTAACTCCTTTAGATATCAGTTCAGCCACACAGTGACAAATGTAGCAATACCCGTGCAGTGAAAACAACGTTACATTGTGCGTCGAAACCCGATGTGACAATTGGCTATCGAGTACAGTACTAGAAACAAGTAAAAGTGCTTCCAAGAACATGCACTTTCCTACCAGCCTTGTCATTAGGCGCGGAAATGCCAGCTTTCCATACCGGCCGGTGGTCACGCGCCTATCTTAATGCTTTGAATATGAGGAAACGGGATTGGGTTCCGTATCTAGTTTCCTGCAGCTTTTTATATGTGGAGCAGTCTACGCACTTTTTTCCACGGAATGTAATGTTAATACACATCAGCTATCTCACCATTAGAATATCTTTTATCTACACGAGATATATGATTTTGCCCTGTTATGTTATTTTAACCTATTGTACCTACAGAAAATGAGTAGGTATAAATTATCTGGTATAATAACAGCACCTATGAATGTCAAAATAAGCATCCTCTTCGAGAAGTTTCAACGGAAAAGCAGCGAGCTTAAATCAGTTCTTGGAACAGGTACCTATACTTAAGTCAATCTACAGACTAGACCATAGGTACTGTTGGATGAAAAATATTTTACCTAACTATATTATGCTCTTTTCGTCATTTGTATATTTTATTTGTAGACGGTGATCATGTCATAACGTATACGCGTGATCTTGCGGAACCCTAGAAAGCCAGACATTTGTGGTATTGTGGTTATAACAACGCCCAGAGCTTGGGAGCCATGCAGTCTCGTATCTATCTACCTGTTCATAATACCTACTGATATAGGTAGGCTTGTAGTCAATGCTTGCGCGCAACTGGGGGGGGGGGGGGGTCATAGCACGACCAGATGAAAACGCCAAACAGAATTTCACCGAGTCTTGGGGGGGGGGGGGGGGGGGTGAACCTGCGATCTGCATAGATATCAATGCTTGGAAATTTGGAATCGATTGAAGCAGATGATATGTAACTCGATGGCAATCTGATTCTACGGATAACACGCCTCTGCTACTCCGCCATTTTAAAACTGAATAGGTGTTTTTACCAACAGCAATAGATTTTTCTCCTGATTTACATTGTAAAACATGTACTTTATTGTATATTGTACCCAGTAAAGGTCAGGGCGACCTCGGCAGGTGGCGCCTGGGCATTAGTTATGCGCGGGCCGTCTGCGCCGCTTCCTGCACCCCGCACCCTCGCAATTAACACAGCTTAATGACTGTGTTTTTGCACGTCAGGTGCTGTCTGGGTTAAGGATACCGGGGGTAACGTTAAACAATAGGTGAAAGTAAAAGCGCCCAGCTATGGTTCGAAGCACAAAATATGTTCTGAGGGCCAATGTTTAGTTTTTACAGCGTTTTACCTTTGTCATTATCGTCTCAGTAAATGTACAAAAACAATCATTTAGGCAGCAATGACTTTCGAACCGCGGGGTCAAAACTTTCGGAGAATTGCCTCCGCGCGTATGTGCCATTTTGAGTTATGTACGTATGTATAAAAAAATAAAAATAACATATAACGGGAAAAACACCATTTTTCCACACACGAGGCAAGACAGGACGCCAAATGTATACATGTACATTACGTTTAGCTGAAAACATACACAAACAAAACTGGACATAGGCCTCTTCCATAGGTCGCCACAGAGTGCGGCCCGGTGCAAGTCGCATTCACTGACTCCCCGCTACTTTCACGAGATATTTCTTTTTCATGATGAAAGTCTTATTACCACATCACTTACGAGTAACTTCACCTAAGCGGAGCAAACGACTTGGAGTTCCCTGTAGAAAAGGTATGCCATCCATTTTGTTATTTTGTTGCTGAGCTGTTGGTAATGCTGCGCAGGAGTCAAACCAATCAGCCTATGGGTTATGTCCACAAAAGATCGAAGGGCAAAATACTGAACAAATTTCATATTTTTTCTTAAAAATTGTATTTACAGTGTATGTTTATGTGTAAATTTTACACGCAAAAGGCCCGTCAGACCGGATACCTAAGTTAACAAAAACGACAAAGTACGGAAGGTCTAAAGCCAGACAAATCCAGACGGATGATAAAACCCTACAATGTATGTAGCTTTAGAGGCTTACGAGTGAATTTGGCGAAGACACAGTAAATGTATTAGCTAATGCAGTATCTCAACTAGGCCTTTTCTTTGAGATAATGATGAGAGAGAGGAAGAGGTTAAAGCTCTCAAGTACCTATGCACCACTGTAAGAGACACAATGATTAAACTTTGATCTAATTGGGGGGCATTCGCGACTGATAATAAGCATGTACTCCAAAGTACCACAGCAGATGTGGATTATGTATGAGTCTTGAGAAAAATGAGCCGTGTATCGAGATCGAGAAAAAGTAAAAGGCCGAGACTGAATCAGAAAATTTGAGGATTTTTATTAGTCTGTAATTGCTTATTTTCTTAAATTCGCGACATAATATGTTCGTATCCATCCATTATGCAAAAATTCGTTTTTATAACAGTTAACACAACCTTTTAAAGTACATAGAAAAATGAAATGACACTCACCTGTGTCCAGACCGGGAATCGAACCCGGTACCTCTGGATTTCCGGTCCAGCGACTTAACCACTCATCCACCGGAGCACCCAGCCAGTGCCCTCAATTTTACCATCTACTGTGATTTTTGTACCATTCTGGTTTAACAGGTTTATAACCAGATTATTGAGTGGGCCGGATTGGACCAGATCGCGGGCCGTAGTTTGGAGTCCCCGGGCCTAGACGGTCCACGTACATAATCGCCATGAGTTTTTTATAAAAATACGTTCTCTTGTCGTATATTAGCTAATTTAGCTACGCATTGATGTAAGTAATTTCTCAAGTATTCAAAATACTGAAAACAACCAAACAATACAGACTAGCTCGCGCTTTAAATTCTTATAACTTGACATGCAATGCAACTTATAATGTAATTTTAAAATGAGAAATAAATAATCTAATCTAATCTAGACTCCTTATAGTGCACCACAGTCAACAAGGGATATCGATTTTTCGCACTCTGCTCGATCGATCCCATATATCTTGCCAGCTGTACGTCTAGCATAACTGGCCGCGATTTCGTTTCTCGCGCGACAGAGATTCACCTGTCACTGTCACACTATATTGAGTGGAAAGAGACAGGTAGCATTTGTCGCGCGACAAAGAGTCGCGTGTCACAGTTGTGCTAGAGGTACTGGAGTCACACGTGAGGTTGGGGTTATATGCGACCGCGTGGAGGACTCATACGGTTCTAAAAGGCCTTTGGCGTGAGTTGAAGTACGTTAAGTAATATATTGACTGTACTGTGGCGAATGTTAGGCAGCGAGAAGCACTTGCCCGAGGGACGTTACGCCGTCTGCCCCGCGACCTTGGCTCACCTGTTGCATTTATACCTAATTGCGGGCCTGTCTGGGAAAACGGAAGCCGACTCCGAAACGTGCGTATTTCGGCCCTTATTATACGCTATTTTTAGTCTGGCAACCTAAGGGTGGGTTTTTGGGTCCGAATTACACGATTAGTGTCACTATTTTTAGAGCTTTATTTAGTTGTAAGTTGAGTAGGTATCAGTGGCGTGGCGTAAAAGATATGCTTGGGCAAGCCGGTGCAGATTTTGCGTAGATTTTAATTAAGAGTTTTAGAATAAGGTGCTCAAATGCCTGATATTAGGCAAGTCGGTAGTAATCGAGTTATTTGGACGCCACGCTACTGGTACAGTCGCCATCAGATATATCTGAGCTGTCAGTGTACTCATAAATATCTGAACACGGCTCTAATGCTTTGAAAATAGATATATCTGATGGCGACTGTAGGTATGTACTCAACTTACAATTTAGTGCTGCAATGACATTATTTACAAGAAAAATGTGACGTCCATTGTAATGTGTCGATATCTACATGTCGAAAACGCCTAAGTCCAACCAAGCTAATACGTCTTGGTATTCCCAAAAAAGGAATAAAGATAATCTCTACATTCGATTATAATGGAGTTTACTTGCTGTCAATTTTAGACACGTGATACTCAGACAACCGTAAGGCGGACTCCTGGTCAGTGTGTACCCAGAATGGTCTGCTTAGACAGGGAAATTATTTTCGAAGCTGTATGCTTACCTACATTACATTATAGTTAATTTGTACACGGCAAGGAGAAAAAAACCGGTCAAGTGCGAGTCGGACTCGCGCACCGAGGGTTCCGTACAAACTCATAAGTAGATACGCGAATAGTTCAAGAAAAACTGTATGTCGATTTGTTTAGTAGAAGCAAATAAGTATATGTTATGATTTTTGCAAATTTCTAAAAAACAGTGCAAATTAGGAAAACAGTTATATTTTCCCTGTAATATTTAGAACCTGACGTGTAATGATTCTATTTAATAGCAAGGACCATTAAATCAAGAGGACTATCATTCTCCATACAAAAAGCTGTTCCCCGAATTTACAACGCCATCTATGTATAAGCTTGGTAAAATAATTATAATATTATTTACAGTTATTTAACTTTGCAAACGTGACAAAGTATTTAAATGTATTTAAATTTATTTATTATTAGCTGTTTACGAACTAATTGTTACTATACTATGTTTCTTTGTTTAAATCGTTAAATGTTTAGTGTTTTAGCGCCATCTAGTTTTGCCCGGAAATCCCCTAGCGTGAAACATGCCATCGCTTAGTTTTGCTACTCGCCGCTAGGGATTTCAAGTTTTGTAAATTTCTAAAAAGGTATTAAAGTTAGCAAGACCGTTCTATTTTTCCTGTAATATTCAGGTTGATATTTATAATTAGTAATTATGACACATTTTTCTGATCAGTAACTTCGGAGATAATAGGGGGGGAATGGTACATAAAAATGTATAAATCAAAAACTACTTATTTAAGAAAAAAAATAAAAATGGTGTTTTAATCTAATAATTAAGCCCTTTCATTTGATACCCCACTCAATATAATAGCCCTACTTTCAATTTTCAAAGTCCCATTATGGAGCCTTTAAAAAAAAAAGTAAAAAAGGTACAAGATATTTTTTATGTCCAATAGGCTCGGGTTAGCTACTTTTAACACTATTCCAAATTTCAAATCGATAGCATCAGTAGTTCCTGAGATATCTGGCTGTGACAGACGGACAGACAGACAGACAGACAAACAGACAGAGTCGCACCATAAGGGTTCCTTTTTTACCATTTTGGTACGGAACCCTAAAAACCGTCACGAGACCAGACGTAGGTACAGTCAAGGAATTTAATTTCCAACCCGCCTAAGGTCCAATATCGTGTAGCATACTGTCATCATAAGAGCTAGCTAGAGTACGACGTTACTTTGACATATCACACCCTTGTAACACACGCATTGTTTTGTGTCAGTAACTAGGTAACAGATTAACAACGTTGACATGGTGAACTGAAATTTGGAACGTCAAGGCACTACCAAAAACCAAAATAGGACGACAATCGCGGAATCGAAATTCGAAGAAAGTCCATCTTTCTCGCTCTTTCAATATTCGAATGAAAGGAACGCAGATAACGAAATTTAGATTATCGACGTTCCGGACTTTCCGGAGCCTGGATTCGGAGTTTATTAAAATTTTCTCTATTGACACTGACACCAACTGACACGTATTCGTAATTAGATGAGCAAATGACTTCGCAAAGAGGTTATCTGTAATGTGCAGTGACAAATAATACGTATTGACATTTAAATACTATTACTGAAATAGAAATTTCCACCTTAATGCATCGTGAATGCTTAAGGGCAGGATTTCCGAAATCGACCTCCGGGAGAATCAAAATTAAGTAACGAAATATTCATATTTTTGGATCGAAAAAGAAATACATTATAGTTCAAGAGTGCTTCTGTGTTTCTGTGCGGTTCAAAACACGATACTTTTAACTTCGCTCGATCATAATTCGTCACGAAAACAGGTAATTTTTTAACAGTTTTTCCAGTTTTACTCGAGTTCTATCACACTTATACCATTAAAAAATATGTCAATCGATAGATAATGACATTTTACCGGGACCTGTGCGGTTAAGTTTTTTTTAAATTACTTATTTTTTAGTAGCTCAGTAGTATTTAACAACGTAGCCCACGCGCTGTGGCTTCAGATGCCCGCCGGGCGTGTCCGAGGCCGGACCTGTGTCGCTTTCGAGCTCGTGACAGCTCTCCTCACTCGACGGACAAAATAAACGTCACGCTAGAATCACAGCGTATACACTCTAACAGTAATCCAACGCCTTTGATATAAAATGATAAGCTGAATATTAAAATGATAGGTTATTTAACTTATCACTGTTATTTCTTCATCATGATTAGTAAATTTTAGTCTTGTGCAAAACATAGGCTTCTTCAACTGTATGCCATTGCATACATTTGTTTTATTTTTAACCGACTTCCAAAAGAAGGACGGTTCTCAATTCGTCTGTTTTTTTTGTGTGTATTTTTCGTAGTTTCTCGTCCATTTCTTATTAGCAATAAGTTTTTAGTATTAACCGACTTCAAAAAAGGAACAAATGTTTATGTAGATTTTTTCCCCGATTACTTAAAAACGGCTGGGCCGATTTGGAAAATAATTTTTTTGTTTGAAACGGCAAGTATACATACTTCCGAGGTGATTCCATTGCAACCAAATCAGGATCTGATGATGGGATCTTGGAGAAATCGAGGGAACTCTTCAAATATCATAGGCACACATATAGGGATTTTGGTATTTTTCTTTGTTTCTCGTGCAATTCTTATTAGAAATAAGTTTCCAGTCTTAACCGACTTCAAAATAAAGAGCAATTTTTATGTAGGTTTGGTCTCCGATTACTTGAAAACGACCGATTCTGAAAATTTTTCTTTTAACTAAATAGACTTTAGGCTTCGAGCCTTTTTCATATGAGATAGTATAGTTGGTAGGTGGATAGATGGGTAGGCGGTAGGGATGTTACGAAGTTTCGGTTTCGGTTCGGATATACCGAAACTTTCGGTTGATTTCACACCTCCGGTTTCGTTTCGGTTCCGATAAATTTCAAGCGAAGGTTATACCGAAACTCGAAGCCCAGCGGCCGCATTGCGCGGCGCGTGCCAAGACAAACAGGTTTGTACTTGTCTCTCCGGGAATCACCCCACGTGTTCTGCAACGATTACTTACGGTGGGTTTGTACACAAAGAATTTGGTAGAGTGGGGTTAGAATGTGCATTCTTTCGTTAGGTCTAAACCCACCTTTACATTCATTATTGTTTTGGTTGGTGCACGGCAGGGAATGGGTGTTGTGTTTTGTTTTGATTTGACTCGTTCGTTTAGTGGAACATGTGATTGAGTGTAACTGGGACAATATTATTTAACGATGAAGCCGAAAGCAAGTGCTATTTGGACATACTTTATAGAAGTTGACGCAAATACGGCCAAGTGCATTCTTGCGTTCGCCATTTCATACTTAGTAAGTAAGTATTACTTACGTTACAGCAGTATTGTTTATGCTTACGAGTAAAATATTGTTACTAAAAATATGAAAGTTACTGATTTTTGTTATACCTAATTATAGAACTTCACCTAATTACAGGATAAATCGTAGACAGGTAACATTAACCATAATAAAAAAAAACGGCGCATACGGAAAAAGCCGCTTTATGGCCAAGTGTAGGCATAAAATGAGGTACACAACACGGGAGGTAATAAAGAAAGCCCACGATCGCATATTTACGTCCCTCGCTTGCAGCTCGGGCCAGAAACTTCTGCGATCTCGGCCTTTCTTTGTATTACCACCCTAGTTGTGTAATATACTATTTTAGGCGTGTAACAATTTCGAACCTGCAATTTGGTGTTCATTTAGTTAGTGACAGGCCTGATAATGTTATCAGAGAGGAATGACCTATTTTCTATGACTGTATTTTTTTGAATTGATAGTACCTAAAGAACAGAATAACGATAGCAATGTTTTATCTTATTATCTGACCCGGCCTTAACATACATCTCTTTTCTGTTTCGGTTTCGGTTCTGGTTTCGGTTTCGGTTTCGGTTTCGGTTTCGGTTTCGGTTTCGGTTGATGATGATGATGATGATGATGATGATGATGATGATGATGATGATGATGATGATGATGATGATGATGATGATGATGATGATGATATGCACGAGAAACAAAGAAAAATACCAAAATCCCTGTATGTGTGCCTACGATATTTGAAGAGTTCCCTCGGTTTCTCCAAGATCCCATCATCAGATCCTGATTTGGTTGCAATGGGACCACCTCGGAACTATACCCTTTCAAACAAAAAAAGAATTTTCCAAATCGGTCCAGCCGTCTTCAAGTAATCGGTGAACAAACACACAAAAAAACAGACGAATTGAGAACCGTCTTTCTTTTGGAAATCGGTTAAAATCTGTTTAAAATTTGGAGCCTGTGAGTCTGCTAGAAGTACTTTAGAATTATGATGATCATCAGTCAGTGAATCAGTCAGTCAGTCAGTGACAAAACTAAGGAACTTTGACATGCAATAGTTCTTAAACTACACGTTCAAATTGAATGATATTGAGAATATATATGTCTTATTGTGCCCTATATATCCCTGAAATTTCAGGATTGTAGCTTTAGCCAGTACAAAATTACAGGAGGCTGAAATTGGCTTGAATGGCTTCGAGAAAAGGATGGTATGGCCGTGCCGTGCCTTTGTTTTGCTCGACTTGGCGGCGGCACTGCCGTGCCCCCAGATGAAATATGTACCTACCTTTCACATTGTACGACACGATGCCTGTTGGTCGAATTCATTTATAAGTAGTAATAAATCTACAATATCTCCCAACTGTAACCGGCAGTGATAATATTATCATGTTTAGTTTAAATTTATTTATTAACTAAACGTTAGGTACCTATTATTCTTTCCTAACATTACGATGATCCTTTTATTTTAGCTGTTTCGATGTCATAGATAGGTATATCTACCTGATATAAACTTAACCAGAGAGTACGTAAGGTAGTAGACCTACTGTTACAATTTCGCTGCGGCATAAGTTGACACATTTACACAGGTTGGGTTCACGAAGGTTCATTCCGAACGGGATCGCGCCGCTTGTTCGTCTAAGGGGGGCGGGGAGCTAGAAATGCTTGTCGTCTTCGAACATCCCCCCCTTAACAACATTTCAATGAAACGGGTAGGAAATTAAATTCCTTGACTGTACCTAGATTTTCGATTATTTTTCGGTTTTTCTGGTAACCCTCGCATGAGGCTCATGGTTCTTCCCGTCGACCGCGCACCCCGCCTCGGACGTTCGAAGTGTCTAATACCTACTGATCAATGAATCTGTGGTGAGATATAGATAGGGACATTATATCTACCCTATACCCTACTTATTCCACTTTCGGACCTATGTACGTGTACACAAAAAAAAAACAAAAAGTTTAATACCTACAACTTAATTAAGTGCCAGGGTATGCATGAAGGCAGGGCGGGGGTGAGTAGGTCCGGACCTGGCGGGGGGTAAACCGGGGCACCTGCCCCGGGCGGCAGTTTCAGGGGACGCCAAATTCATATACTTTTTTGAGATTTTCAAAATAATTTATCTCAGCGCCGGAGAAGAGGGCCACATCAAATTTCTGCCCCAACACGGAAAAATCGAAGATCCGGGGCTGGGTGAGGAATGATAAAGCTGTACTAGTCACCGTTGCCCTCTTCCTGAAACCTTCGCATATCACGGCTCTCAATTAAGTTGTAGAGAGATATTTTGTGCTATATAGGATAATGTAGGTATGGCTCCGATTACGGGAAAATTCTGGGTAATTATTAAAAAAAATAGTATTCACAAGAAATGCCACAAAATCTGAGTGATGGTAGTTGATTCAATATTAATATACAAAAATAGAGTTGTTAGAAAAAAATCATATACGTTGTCGCGGCTACAAATGAACCCAAATGTGTAAAAATATCCGAGAATTGAATCAAAAGTATTTTCTTTTGTTGACCAGTGTAATTCTAATCAGTAGTTGAGTTATTCTTCAGAAATATATTTGCGACTTATTCCTCTGTCTCCATACATTTAGTATGAAAAAGGGCCATAGGAATAAGGTGACCGCAGACATATTTCTGAAGAATAACCCAGTTACGTCACCAATCGTCATTACTAAGTAAGCATATATTTTGCAGCGGCACTCGACATGGTCCACTGTATAGATTTGTCTATAAAATGACCATAAAGTTGTTTACCCACTATCGAAGTCAGACATGAAACCCCTGACAGAGGTCAGGCGGGCACCTGCTCAGTGTCGGCCAGACTGTTTAGACGGCAGTTATTTCTGCGGCCGTAAACTTTTTATTATTAAAATTTGCAGACGTGCTTATTGAAGTGGATGTTATGAATGTGTAAACTGTAAAAACTGTAAAGTTGAAATCGACTTGAACGTCATACTTTTATCTTTTTTCTGTTGACGGGGTTCTCAGTTTAGATTCATCAAAGTGAAATTTGAGAGCATCCTTATTTTATTTCGGATCGGGTGTTTGAATGTTGAAGTTCGAGTTAGGAATACCGTTTACAGTTTTATACATCGGTCGTCGGTTCTTCGAGCTATGCCCAGTCTATGCCACCTTAACCTGCTAACTTTGGTAAAGTAGAATATCGAATTCGAGATCAAAAATGTAAACAAATGGGTTGCCACCATTAAAAAAATAAACGTTAGCGGTGGTAAGTCTAAAATCATTGAAATAATTATAAAAAATAAAATATTCACAGGTAAACACTGTTGGGGCATTTCTCCAGAAATATGTCTGCGACTCATTCATCTGCCTCCATACATTTAGTATGAAAAAGGGCCAGATGAATGAGGTGACCGCAGACATATTTCTGGAGAAATGCCCGTTGTATGGATATTTAAAAATATGTTACTTAGTTATATATCGAATTAATATTTTTTTTATAACGTATTTGGGGTTATTCCCACCTTTTACCACCAAGTTGTTACCAGTGGTAACAGATGGGAAAAAAATTCCCACTAGTTACCACTAAGCGGTTTAGTGGTAACAAGTGGGAATTTTTTTCCCATCTGTTACCACTAAAACAATTGGTGGTAACTAGTGGGAAAAAAATCTTTAGTGGTAACAATAATATATTTTACTGGCTTATGCTCACGACTTCGTCCGCGCAGAAGGATAAAAAGTATATGTAGATTTCAGAAGGAGACCATTTCTGGTTTGTAGTGAGTAGTCTATAATAATATATATTATGCAAATTTAAAAAGTATGCTATATCTTAACTCCAATTACACCCTCTAAGAGGATTAATTATGAAAAATGGTGAAATCACCTTTTTCATTTTTTAATAGGTGTAATGTATTTGCAAAGTCCTTAGCTTTTTAAAACCGGCCAAGAGCATGTCGGGCCATGCTCAGTGTAGGGTTCCGTAGCTATTCATTCAAAAAATCAGATATAGGGGATGACCGGCTCATGAAAAGGGTAGCATTGTTCTTCGCGTGGTGTTTTTAAATATGCTATCTCTTTCACACTTACGGAAAACGAAAGAGATAATAAATGACGACAGCGTGTTTATTGTTATTTAATTTTGGCCTGTTTTCTCTCAAGACCGTGAACAAACTGTATATTTTGCAAGCAAAGGAAAAGTGTGCGTGTGTGTATTTGTGGTGCAAAACACAAAATACTCGATTTTTTCGGGGTTTATTCTATAATACAGTGCAAAGCCTTGGTCGAAAAGTAGGTGTTGTAGATTTTTAAATAGGTATGTTTTTGCAGACGATGTTTTTTTCACCTAATACGATTAAAAAATAAAAAAAGTATCAGTTGGATACATTAAATTGTATACATTACAGATATGTATCAATAGGAGTTAAGAGTATTCTTAAATCGTAAAACCTAATTTGTGTTTACGTATATTTAGTAACTGTAGGTTTCATGAGTACCTATAGGCGGGTTTGTATAATAATATTTGGAGAAAAATAAACGAAGAAATTCAACTAAGTAACAAGATTAATATCTTCTAAGCGGCAGTTCTCAGTAAATAACAATAGGATTGCAGTCATAAAATGGCACTGCACTTCACCTGCATAGAAGCGAAACGTAACAAGCAGCTTTGAACAGTTACGGTGATTAGTACGGTCGTGCACAAAATAGAGTCGCAATTTCTTTGACAAAAGGATGTAGTTACTGCGATCATACGCTTAACCCTGGAGATCTTGTTTGCCATTCGTTATCTATTTGAAGTTGGCGAATGCAACCCAGTGATTTTCCAAATTTGCCTGACCACCCCCATCTCGGTGTAAAAGTGCGAGTAACGCCGTTTGATGTTATTTTGTTAAAATATTTTAATTATGTTTTGTCGTGGTCGGTTGTGGGTCGGTTGTCGGTTACAATATATCCCATTTTTGCCATCGATATGTACATATAATACATAAACGGTAATCGGTAGGGTAGAAATCATTGTTACCTGCGGGGCGTCAAATCTGGAGTTCATCACCCATCACCAAATTTCGAGAAATCTCTATCGCACTGACATATTTGAAAGAAATAGTAGGAGATAAAAAAAATCGAAATGCGCGATCTTCGCGCTAGCCGGCCTGTGGTTTATCAAAGTTTTAAAGTAACGACGTTCCTAAAAACCTTATTAATGCATTTTTATATGTTACTGATATAAACAGAATAGAAGATTAATAACTAATCCTCAAAAAACGAGATATAGTGACAACCCTGAAAAATCGGCCGTTTCGTAAGAACTCGCTAGAGGAGTCGGATGACATTGCCTTTGGCCATCTATAATTGTATAGTACGAACTCCCCTCGGGAGCCGGGTGACATGTGAGCAAAGTTACTGAGAACTCGCTAGGGGCGTTCTTGACAGTGAAAGTGTTAAAGAATTAGGAATGACTGAATTGATATTTCGCAAGAAATGATCAGGTGGAAATGACGGATATTTCCTCAGTATCATAAGAAGTACCTAGAGTGGATGATATTTTTTTCTCGGCTGCTGATTTCACCATTCTAAAGCTGCGCAGAAGCCCACTCCAAAGAAACTTCCATACAAGCCACCTGCTGCGCAGGTTAACTTATATTATAGGTACTATCACTTTTTTTTCGTGGCACCAGCGACAGCTAAAGGATGTTATTTCCAACATTCGTTAAGAATTGTATGTAGGCTACGGCCGCTGCCAATGCCAATATTTGTGACAGAATCACGTTTCATTTAGATGAGTTTTGTTAGCTCAAATATCTGGCTTTGAAGCCTCATACCTATCTCAAAAACGATTAATTTTACAGAGCTATTAGTGAGCTCAAATGTTTTCGAATGAAATATTATTTTAAAGTTATAAAGTAAAAAATGTGAATAAACCCATAGTTATGAATTAAACATTTTTTAAAGGCAAAAACGACGAGTTGTGTAGGAATCGTAGTCTGTCGTCTCTGCCTGCCCAAATGGGATACAGGTGTAAGTATGTATGTACATATATCTCCAGACTTCATCAATAGCATTAAATAAGCTAAAAAAATTGGTGGTAACTACTGGGAATAAAATTCCCATTTGTTACCACCATTTATTTTAGTGGTAACAGATGGGAATTTAAATTCCCATCTGTTACCAGTGGTGAAAGATGGGAAAAAAATTCCCATCTGTTACCACTGGTAACAAATTGGTGGTAACAGGTGGGAATAACCCCGTATTTGTGGTGTTTAAGTAAATTATATGCAGTTTAAATTTATACTACTGGCAATGGTAAGAAGTTTTAAACATTTGGTATGTAATTAAAACAACAGTTTATTTTTAATATTATTCTCAAATATTCGCGAGTCATTGATACATTTTTAAATTTCTTTCCATGTATAATTGTATTTCGTTGCATTTTGCTTTTTGTTTCTTGTTAAGTTTTCTATTTGTGCGTGTTGTTTAATGAGTATAATCGTTTTTTAGACTAAACCTTTTTTACTTCACAATATACTGGCTAGTTGTAAAACGGCCGAATAAAAAGCACGTGAAAAAAAAAACAAATGAGGGTGGTTGAAAATTTGTAGCAGATGCATGTGAGTTTTGATCTCGTTGTAACTTTTAAATAAATAATTGTGGTTTAAGGTGAATTTTTAACACGTGTTCTTTCTAGACTAACTATAAATGTCCTAGTCTTCCACCCAATACCTGTTACTGAAAAGCATACGTGGTAAATAAAATTCATATATAAAACATGCATTAGATAGAAAAGATTTTATACCCCTGGAAGGTCACTTTGACATTGACAGTTGTTTGTTTACATTTTTGATCTCGAATTTGATATTCGACTTTAGCTATGCCGGTTACGTAAGTTCTCCTAAGGATTTCCTCATTTCTGATTCCATCCCGTAAAGAGACATTGTCGACTCTCTCTATTGCACGTTGAGCGACTCTGGGACGTAGTTTTATTCTTACTGGGCAAGTTGGAGAAGATTTGGTTTGGATTTTCCTTAATAGTAGCAGAATAAGAGGTGCTCAAATGCTTAATTTAAGGCAAGCTGGTGGGAATCAAGTTCCTCGGACCCGTCGCTACAGCCAGGTAGTAGGTAGGTTACTTAGCTATATTGTTGAATTATACGGGATAATAGAGAAATACCGATAGTTTTTAGACCGATTCATTTCACAGCAACAGTATACAGTACAAGTATTTAATATCTATTTAGAGAGGACCGCTCTGGTCTACTGCCATGAATCGAATGCCCGTCAAGGAACATAATACTCAAGAGAAGAACGATAACTCCATATAAAAAAATAGTAACTTCCGGTTCTTGCGTTTATACTACTAGCGACATTGTCGTATAACAGTGAACTAATTGATGGCGGGGTTTTTAAATGCCACAGCTTGTCAAAATATGGCGGGGTTTTTAAATGCCACATTGAAATTTATTTTATATAAGAAACTATGTTTATTTTTATTTGATACCAAATATCGACCGATATTCAGTATCAAATAAAAATAAACATAGTTTCTCATCCTCCATTGTTATGATGAAGTTTAGTATTTTGAACTCTGGCGTGTGCTGGGAAATTCAGTTTATAAAAAACAACGATAAAGTATCTTGAACATATTTATTCATTTTGTAAAATATTTAATTTTCTTTATAATGCTTTTCCACTCGCCTCCTCGGAAAAATGGATGCTAACATGGCGATCACAACACAACACATAAACCAAGTATAATCGCTCGTCACACTTGCACAGTCGTTATCCTCGTTTTTCATGGTGGAATAGATGCCCGAGAGCAAATATTTTTGTAAAGAACACAAGAATTTGTTCTTGAGTCATGAATTTTCTGTATATTCAAATATGTCACGTGGTCCTGTTCCAGAGCCAAGTCAAAGTGTAGGGTAGATATTTTCGACGACACCACTGTCCTACCTAAGTATTAAACATAGCCGATTTTGTCACACAATTACATTTTTATACGTTTATCACACGAAAATATTTTAGACACAAGATATTATTATAACTTTTGACGTGACACCAACGTGACGCCATTTTCAATTTGTAGTGTTGCCAGGTCTAGATTGGAAAAATCAGACTTAACATGTCCTAAACAACAAAAGATTTGAATGATTACATGATTCTTAAAAGGTGAAGGTTATTTTTTCCTTTAGGAATTTGACGTTTAGCTCTCACAATGCCTACATCCTAATATGATCTTTCTCTAAAATGTTATTGTAACTAAAACTTCAAAACCCCAAAGAAGTTATAATTACATAAATGGGATAAAAAGACCCAATATGGTAACACTAATACAGACTAGTGTTGCTAATGTAAAATATTGTACAAGTTTTATTTTCACATGTAGCAATAGTCAAATTTCGCACAACGCACACATACAAAAGTACAAGTTGCCAATATTTGTTCCAGAGTTGAGAGACCCTGATGCCCGTCCGTCTCTACCTCGACCATGCCTGTCAACATCGTATTGGCGCGAAGCGAGTGTAGTGTTGGCACGGTAGTGGGGTGCAGTAGTGGCGCCACCGGAAGGAGTCAAATTCACAATCACGTTTATTTAAAATTGATAAGTACCCTAAATGGCAAAATGTATTCAGAATTATTATTATTAGAGAACAATTAATATACTATTTATTACTCCTTACAATATGTATAAGTAACGCTGTATGCATATGACAAGTCAAGTATTCATAATGTAAGCGGAAAAGTGTATAAAAATGAGACGTTTTTTTTAATTTATTTTATTCGCTGTAGGGCATTTGATTTCGATCTCACCTGGGCCCGTTTCACGAAGTCACTGGTGGTAATTTTTCATAATTTTTCGTAGTCTGTTAATTATCTATATTATCCATAGAAATTACTTGCATTAAGAGGAAACAGGAGGGCAGTTTTTCCATACAAAGGTAGTCCCCTGTTTCCTCCCTGGATAATGCCAGTAGAGCAATCATTTCTTGTCCAAAAATCTATGGCTACTATTGATATGTTCCTATGTTTTCCTTTTTACGATAAATTGATTCTCAAAAGAGATATTAACCTTCAAAAACCTAAAAAAATGCCAGATTTTCCGCTGTGTTCACACATCCAGAAAACAAATTTGACTAGATTATTAAAAAAAAGGAAAACATAGGAACACGGCCAAGGCCTTTCTTTAATGTTTAATGAAAAAATTAGTTAAATAGGTTAAGTTTTGGGGAAGAAATCAGGGGACTACGAAACGTTGTTTTCATGAAATTTTAAAAAGTATTTTCGGTCCAAGCTGCAGTTGTCTCTATCGCGCTCTGCAGGTGAGAGGCGGGCAGTGCGGGATAGCGACACATTTTACAAATACCTAATTTTCAATTCTCTCGACCTTACTGTTTCCTCTTAAGGACTATCAAATTTTTTGTTTCCTATATTTTGATGTAGAATTGATTAGCCCCACTTATCAATAATATCAAAGAATTACTAACAAAGCAGAAAAATAAGAGATATTGTTCTGTCGAACTCATGCACATGCATACGCATACAAAGAATTGTGTATGCTTAGGTTACACTAACTACATTACAGTATATCCTTAATTGGTCTAATTGGCTCGACACCCTGTTTCGGCTAGCAAGCATTGTCTGTTTAATCTGACTGAACACATGAATAACGTTTCCTAGAACGCCGTGTCTTTCATACAATCCTCATTAGTCTAGGTCATTTCAATGTTAGTTAGTACCTACGTAAAAAACAAATCCCATCAGAAACATTACATTTAAAAATATGCAAGTCTTGCAACACAGTTTTTATGATTATGGTCAGTTGGTTATTTTGGTTAGTACCGGGGACCCCTCCGGTACTGACTAAAATAACCGACTTGGTTTCAGATTCAGATTATTTATTGCATATCACATTGTAGGTACATATTATACAGTAGCATGGTTTACAATATGACACCCTGTAGGGCGCAGCAAAAGAAATAAGAAGGGCAGTGGAGAGTTTATACAAAGAAAAAAGAAATAGGGATATAAGTAAAAATCGAATTAAATAACAAAATTGAAAGGAGTCTAAATATAAAGGGATACAGGTATTCAAAATTAAAACGTAAGAAAAGTACATATGCGGACTTCGTTTTTCTTCTCTTTTTTTGTCAATCGTTATAAAAATCATTTAAACTATAGTAGGCTTTAATAAGGAAATTCTAGGGTTTAAGTATGAACTGTTTATCGGACTGGCTGTTTTTTATATCGTCAGTTATCTTATTGAATATTTTTATTGCCAAGGAATTGGGACTACTGCTATGTAGTTTGAGTTTTGATAGTGTTGACGGTATAAGTTTGTTTTGGGATCTGCTAACGTAACGTCTAGGAAGATCTGACTGTTTAGTGAGAAAATTTGGTATTTTTTAACAAATTTGCATACTTCAAAGATATAAATTTAACATTACCTACATCTTAAAAAATTTTGTTGTAGAAGACCTGTCTTGCGAGACTTGCATCTTTTACATGTAATATTTTTGATGGGATCTCATTTCTTTTTGTAAGTGGTCTTCCTTTATTTATTACCTACGTTTCAATCAATTTAAACTCAATTTGCCAGTTGAACTACAAAAGTAACTTGGTAATCGCATGTATTTGTATAGGATTACAAACTACTAATGCAGTTCGTATATCTTTAAAAGGTGATTGAAATTGCAATATTTTTAGTTTTTGTATGACTTGATAGGCCAAAAACTAATTATGTTTAAAATTTGGAGCTTGTGGGTCTGCTAGAAGTATCTTAGATTTATGATGATCATCAGTGAGGCAAGGGCAAAACTAAGGAACTTTGACGTGCAAGAGTTCTTAAACTACAAGTCAAAATTGAATGTTATTGAGAATATATATGTCATATTATGCCCTATATATCCTTGAAAAGGGTCCTTGTTTTACCCAGCACAAAATTACAGGAGGTTGAAAATAGCCTGAATGGCTTCGAGAAAAGGATGGTACCTAAGGCTGTGCCTTTGTTTTTCTCGACTTGGCGGGGGCACTGCTGTGCCCCCAGTTCTCAATACAACATTACGTGTATTCAATTGTTATATAATTACGATCATTCGTCACGGTGCTGTATCACTTAACTGTCTCAGCAATCAGAGGTCTTTGTGTACCGTCTAGGCCTATTTACTTGTGGTATAGTGTTTCTATGTGCGAGGCTATCCTGAGCGTGGATGTCGGAAGAATTCACACGGTTTCCACTGGAAGTGGCTTGATGACGCTATAAGCGCTTGGGTAAATAAAGACATGAAGACTTACATTGCGAAATCACAAGGTTTAAAAAAGCATGCAGCTAAAGCTAACATTAATTTTTTACGTTTCCCGTAAATCATTTCTTAATATCACACCACGTACTAAGTACATTTTATAGTGACTGACGGACAAGGCAAAGCCTAGGGGAGGCATACAGCGTTGCATTGGAGTGCCTTGTGCGTGAGGGCACCTCACCGATATATGTATATGGTATATTTACCTATGTATATCAGAAAGTGCAACCCAGGCTATAGATATATGCGGGACTGACGCGAGCTGTACGTCTAGCATAACTGACCGCGACTTCGTTTCTCGCGCGACAGAGCATCACCTGTCACTGTCACACAATATTGAGTGGAAAGAGATAGGTAGCATTTGTTGCGCGAAAAAGAGTCGCGTGTCACACTTGTGCTAGAGGTACTGTTTTATCGCCGTAAGTGGCGCATCACAACTCTCTACATCCGTGTATTGTATCGCATGCGGCTAGACGTGCACTTAGCATGTTCGACCGCCCGAAACGTGATCTCGGAATGGCTGTCTAGACGAGAGCCGTCTGCCTAGGCTCTGCTGGCCCAATACCAATTACCGAAACAGTAGCCAGATATCATGTTCCACAAACAACTCTCAAATGCGATTCGATATGTCTGTAACAGCTATCTGAATTTTGTTGAGATTTGAACGGATAATAGAAAAAAGAACACTCGTATAAATATCGCATGTATAATCATTATTGTTCCGTGCCCTTATCACTCTTTTTTGTAATTCTGTCAGTAGTGGTGCTTAATACCTAGAATGAAATACCTACCAATATCAGTAGCTTCTGCAAAACCTCTCAACTAGCAAAACCCTTTTTGTAGCTCTTCCAATTTTCAAAATCCAGTAGTTACTTACATTTAATGAATTTCTAAGAGTTTTAAACCCCGAAAAAGTGCGATTTATTTTATAGGTGTGTTTGTAACTTTACACTTGTATTATAGTCGTAATACACTGCCTGCAATTTACACCGATTATAATTTTAACATCGTCATGGAAAACCATGTCTTCCTGTAATTGGTTAGCAAAAGAAATAGGGCATGTGTAAAATACGAGTACCTAAGTCTCTTTCCATCATCGTCTCATCTCACTGGATGTAGTGTACACTTTAAGTGTGAAATAGTACATTGTGTATCTAGGGCGGTAGTAGAGGAATTACAAACGAGTGTTTGCCCGAGGTGAAACCATAGCGGTGAAGACCTAAACCGGCCATTTTAGTTGATTTAATATTTGCAAAATACTGAAATACACTATTTAAACATTTAATTAATGTTACCGAAATGTGTGTTTACATGTATTTGCAATAACAGTTCTCTTTACATAAATATCTCGGTGATAAAAGTTAAAAAAGTAAGTTGGCGTTTCCTTTGAACGTGACAAATAAGAGTATAACAGAACCAGCGTTTCAAATTTAAAAAGAAAACCATTACGCCCTAGGGCGTAATAGGTCATTTACGGCCCGCAGAACCTACGTGTAATGACACAATTTTCGAGCAAGTGTGATGAAAATATATATACAGTTTCGAACCTTATTCCCCCAGTAGATATACATTCTGAAATGAGCACATGTTATTAGGTGAACGTACGCCCGAATACACTGGATGACTCCTTACAACTTAGGTCACCTTACTGTTAGGTTTATTTTTAATTTCAGCATACAGAAAGGGACATTTATCATTTATATAATTTTGTAAATTACTAATTTTTGATACTAGAACTAACAGTGCAGTGTGTTCATTCATTTTTGCACGTAGGCAGAGAGAAATATCTGTTAAAATGGGAAATATGTTTCTTGTACAGATACACTCAGAATAACGAATAGATGCGTGCCTTTCAGCCAGTCAGACCGACTCCAGGTCTGTAATGCATCCATGCAAAATTTGAACAAAAAGACGAAAGGTATTTGAAAAAGTTTATAACATAGTATTTATTAGTAAACTTTTTGGTCTGTTTCCAATTAATGTAATATACGACGTGTTAAAATTTGCGGGATTATTTTTAAAAGAAGCAATAAATTAGCCATGAAAGTAGTATGAGTTTTCGTATGTGGATATAAGGATTCAAATCGTTTGTTGTGGTTGCGTGCGGGTTTGTGGGCTCAGACAGGTAGGTATGCCGATGCATGATGCACGGCGTGCGGCAGACATCATTATGTCATCGCGTCTAGACGAGCACAGGTCCACCAACTTATGCTCACCACGAACTAAGCAAATATAGTCCTAATGTGAAAGTACTTAAAGTCTTCTCTGAGACCTAGCTTAAGGTGGTGTCCGTAGTGAGTAAACATCCGACGTTTCTCCACGGTCATTACTCAAATCCACATCAATTTTGCGATGATTAGACAAGGCTTATTGTCGGAATTTGTGGTAATTAGTTTATTCGTAGTCTGATGGCCACAAAAAGGTTTTTTTGGGAAAAAATAAAATCTATGAGTTAAAGTTAGGTACTTTGTTCAATCAAAAATCTTACTTACCGTTTATCAAAATAAATATAACTGTCGTAATATTTTTACAAATAATATAACCGACATAACTTATTAAAAATGTTGACTTTGTTATTTTGTTTTCAAAAACAGGAATATATTTTTAATGTCTTGAACCTTACATAATTATTTAGACTAACATAATTTCAGAAAGCTACGCTTTGTCGCGTGATAAATAAATGACAAAGCATTCGTCCTTCTGTCACACACATATTGTCAGAACGTGACAGATGCTTCATCATTTATTTATCGCGCGACAAAGTGTAGCATCATACGCTTCTAGGTACCTAATTTACTTATATTGTCCCTTGCCATGGTATTTGATACAAAATTACCATGATGTATAGTAAGGTGCCTAAATTAGATCGGTAACATCTTTTTAAGATGAAGATGACTAGCAAAAGCAATCCGCTGATAGTAAAAACTGGCTAGCAACAATTGGGTAATGATTCATTATTCAGTAGGTATCTGTGCCAAGACATCCTCAGCCATAGCAGTTCACGAAATATGCACCTACAAAAAACGGCGAGCAAGTATGGAGCGGCCTGATTTGATAACACGGTGCTTTTTGCCCGCATTCCGATTTGTTGTTGGCTGTCAGTGTGTTATTAGCAAGTCCAGAGCTCTACGAAAGGACCGCACGAATTAGAAATTATTTTATACTTTACTTTGTGAATAGGAACGTTTAGGGCTACTTTCCTGCCAGATCAGATCAGGTTCTTGGTACTTACTCTTGAGGAAGTATGTAAGTAGAGACTGACAAAAAAAACCGAGACAGTACTAAAAATCCGGACGAGTGCCAGTCGGACTCGCCCACCGAGGGTTCCGTACAAACTTTACATAAAGACTATATTTTTTATGATTTCATTAGAAATGTATTATTTTCAGATTTTTTCCCTATACACGTGGTATAAGACGGTAATACTTTCCAAATTTCATAGTTGTAGGTCAACGGAAAGTACCCAATAAATTATGATTTTCTTGAGAGTGTCGAAATACCTGCGTTTTTTGCGGCATAAATGGCCATAGGTATATATTAGTTTGATTTTTTCACAGCTTCAAGGGACCGTAGACCTGAGTATAATTATGTTTTTATTTTGAACTCGATACGTAGTCTACGCGTTCCCGAGATAAAGGGTCTTGACAGACAGACGGACGGACGGACAGACGGACAACAAAGTGATCTTATAAGGGTTCGGTTTTTTTCTTTTTTTCGGTACGGAACCCTAAAAAAACCAAGATGGTCACTCTTGGTTTTGGTTACTTTATAAATGTCTGCTATTCTAGCACGATTCTCAAGCAGTACCTACCTAATCGTTAGACAAATTTAATCAAATAAGGAATATATTATTTAATATGACAAACGAACTATCCAAATTGGAGATTTGCTGTAAATTGGTATACCGTCTGTTCCCTAGGAAGGCAGTAAACTAGTTCAATTTTAGAACAAACTTGCAAGGAATTAGACTACTTATTCATAATCATAACGACGCCTACACTGGACACAATACTGTGTCCTATATTCGCTGCATAATTATTTACATTAATATACCGTACCTATTCATTATACACCGAAAAAACCCTGTCATGTCCGCATAACTAACTTAATAATATTATGTAAATCGGCTAGTTTTTGCTCCCATAACTTAGTAATGTGCTCAAATTGCTCCTTGAGGCTCCATTTTAGAGGTAATAAACAACGTCGATGAAGAAATAGATTAGCTGGTGGCAATTAATAGAAACAAAACGATTGTTATTAATAATTTATGAGGCAAATAATGACATGGTTTCATGTGTTGTCGGGGTAATAAATATTAAAGTGGTGAAGCTTAAGTACCTAGTCAGACTCCATTGGAGGTTGATTTAGTTTGGACATTTTTTTCCGTTTTATTTGAAATATTTGCAAGTTTCTGTTCAAATAATTTCAGTTTATGTTTCATATTGGTAACAGTGACAGTATGAGAATGAAGTAACCTTGAAGATTAAGATTTATCTACCTATCGGCTGTAAGCCAGCGTAGAGCTGCGCGCTAGGCTGTAAGTGGCATTTACTACCCGCTGCGTGAGAAAAACCTCTTCATTTCATGTCCTAGGGAAGACGTAATAGTATATGACACACCTAGGGCGGAATAATAAGGAATGGCCCAGATCGCAGTTGGTTTTGCGTTTATATAAATATGCGATCTAGGGCTTTACTATAAATACCGCCCGTGGTGTATCCACAGTTTTACGACTTCCCTTGGCCAGGAAGTGGTATTTTCTTCCCGCGCAGGGGGTGGAAAATGACACATACGGCCTAGGGTGATGTAAAAATAAATACACACCACGGGCCCATAAAGAAAGGCCCAGATCAGGTATTTTGGACTTCACATGCAGGTCAGGCCACAAACTCGTGCGATCTAAGGCAATCTTTATTTTTCCGCCCTAAGCGGTTAATACTCCATCCGCAATCACTTCCATTCGGTAGAGGCTGCAATGTTTCTTTCAATAAGGAAGAACCAAATTAAAGCTATGTTATAGCTCGAAGAATTGCACGGTTGAAGTGGCAGTTAGCAGGCCATACAGTATGAAAAACAGATAACCGTTGCGATGGGGCAGTAAAGCCTGGAGAGGACCACGCATAGGCAAACGTAGCGGAGGACGGCCCAGGCTCGGTGGACAGACGTTCTCATAAGATTAGCGGGGAGTCGGTGGAAGCGGTCTACACAAGACCGCACTTTGTATTGATCTATGTAGGAGGCCTATGTCGAACAGTGGATGTTCGTGGTTGATAGATAATGATATAACTACTTAGTGTTCGCGTGTGACGAAAGCAATGAGACGGTCACACGAGCCGCCTGTTTGTCTGTTTCGCTGCAGTTTCCTGAAAACAACGCTGTATTGGTCATTTAACACACGTATTTACTAACCATTTCGCTGAACGGTATGTGTGGCAAACAAGGATCTTTTAAAGGGAATACAGTCCAACATTCTTATGCCGAACACACTGTTTCATGTCTCGATTACTGGCTTAATCACTTTTTAAGTACCTACTTTGCTATATTGCTTCTTAAACTTAAAAGTAAATGAGTTTATTACTTTTTGGTCGAAAGAGATTTGTTTTAAAGATTAGTACCAAATTTGTTGTTATTTTTATTGTGCCAAAGAACCATAAAAATGTAAATTAATGTATTTTATAGAGGCTTATGTTTGGAGGAAGTAGACTTTAATATATCAGTCATCAGGCCGATCCCAACAACCAGCTAAGAAACGATTATAAAACCATAATTGATACTGAAACACTTACATTTAACGATTAAGTTTAATATTCGTAAATTTCTTATAGAGATTTGACTCGGTTATCCTTATATTGTCGAAGTTTAAATATAAAATTAATGTATACAGAGCTCGTTTATCCGAGCTTAAACTATAGCGCAATTTAAAACCGCCAAATTATTGGTGCGTTGCAATGTTACTCTTCTTTGTCGCGTAACCAATCGAATTGTATTGCATTAAGCAGTTCGGTGGTCATGCTCTAGTCGTGCGACAGTAAGTATAACAGCATGATTTCTATCGGCTAAGTCGCCTAGTAGTAGTAGCAGTCGTTAACTTATTTATAACACCTTGCAAAAGAGTCTAACTTCAGTTTAACTGTAGTAAAATGCAAACGAAACTTAGCTACCGTGAAAAACAATTGAATTCATTAAAGGGAAAGTAACGAGACAAAATTCACGATTAAACAGGCAAAGGAAATCACTCGAAGTAACGGGCGTACTATCAGCGGCGAATGTCTAATATGTAATTTTCACTTTCCGTGAAATCCTAGAAGAAGTATATCAACATGCCTAGCAACATACCATAGCACAGCGATACTTGTATACCTAAGTACTAGATGTGAATAGACGGCCGCCCTAACGAAACTATACTGGATCTCAGCTAAGCTGGTATCTCAGACGGTACCGGTAACGTACAAAAAAATGTAAAAAAAAATTGGAGCACTGAACGAACGGTAAGGCCTAAAGGATTAGATATCACTGGAGCCTTTTGAAACGTGGTGTTGGCGAAGGAGAAAGAAAATTTTTAGGAGTTTGGGAGTGCAGTAAACTAATGAAAACGATAACAATAGGACAAGAAAAACGTATAAATACCTTGTATGACATGACATGACACATTTATAAATAAGATTACGGAAGACCAAGCTGGAAATTGGAAGCCGAGTACCATAAAATAAAAGAGAAGCTATAGGCATCGGTCGTATAAGGAAGTCACGGAGGTTATTCTGGATTGAGTTAGGTGGAAAAAGCTAGGTCAGGGGTAGGCAACCACCATCGATATTTTTCCTGCATTTGGCTCTTTTAAAAAAAAGTTTGCCGACCTCTGAGCTAGGTACTGCACCGAAAAAATAATGAACTCCAACCAAAATGCTTTATTATTTTTTGCGACACCTGGAAAAAGTAGCGCTCTTATAATTTTCATTCATCTTGCAAAACTGGTTATGTCTGAGAACAGCACACTAAACTATATAACGTCTGGTGCCGACTGTACATATTGGCAATAATTTAAACATTTTTAATATAATTCAGTTTAACCCGACAGACAAGTCTGCCAACGCGAGTCAATTAGACAAGGTAGCAAAACGTATAAGTAAAGGGTGGTGTGACTTCGATAAGAGTTTAGGTTACGTCTTGTATTAATAATATAGCAAGAACGAAATACATTATAATATAATCATAATATTAACACAAACAAAGCGACAAAGAGTCGCGTGGCACAGTTACGCGAAAATGATCTAACTCACGAAACAATCGAAAGTGGAGTTACTCCTAAGTACACCAGTGTTCTATGATGGCTACACTTTCAATCACAGAAATATATCGAAATAAGAAGGAAATAGTTCGTCGATTTGTATGGGAACCAAGCGTGTAAGATTTTGCGTTAAAATCGCATGAACGTGTATGACGTCAAGAGCGTAATTAAGTGATGGAAAACATAAATTTTCCATTTCATTTGTGGTATTTGAACTATTAGTTATATTCTAGAGCTATATACCATTATATTATCTATCAGACTTTTCAAATTTCTGTGCTTTTGATCAACACAACTGAATTTAACGTTCAATTACTCAAGTGCAATTTTATATCCAGTTGTATTAAATGATTTTTTTTTACTATTATGGTGACAAACAAGCGTACGGTCTGCCTGATTATAAGCAGTCACCGTAGCCTTACAGCTTCGTTCCTCGGCGCATGCGCGACATAACCTCAAAGCCCTAGGAAAGCTTGTGAATGAATGGCTACAGGATCCTATACATTAGTGCAGATGTAGTAATGCTTACGCCACGCGGACGCCAGGGACCGGCCGGGCGTCCGGCGCGCTGCGCGGGAGTGTTTGCCAGGTGGAAATATGAAAAATCCTGACTATTCTTTTGAGTTATCCGATAAGAATGTTGCAGCTTGAGCTAAGATTTCTTGGTCGAAGTGAATTAACACATTGTCCTCCTTTGCGTCGCGTATCGGGTGAAATGATGTGTTATCTTTAGCAACGTGACAACTTTATTCGCAAAATTTGTGATTCGATCGAAGGCTTTTATTTTAAGGAAAAATTATATATTTTTAATACTTACAGGTTTACATACCTAGGTAGGTACTAGGTAGGCATGTGTCTTTACCAAGAAATACAAAGGTTTGCAGTTTCTTACTTTTGAGTGCCTAAAAAAAGGAAACATACTTGATATTTCTTTAAAAAACTACATTGGCATACAACACTTGTTCTATTATTATCAATTCAACCCAGAGATGTCCACTGCTGAACATAGGTCTCCCGCAAAGACTTCCACAACGAAGGGTGGCGGCGACCCTAATCAGGTCATGAGGCCACTTTGTGGGGCACCGACCCAGGTTGCGTCTTAGTTCGTGGTCTTCATTTGAGAACATTTACCCCCATTCAATCGGTCATCGGTTCTCCTATTTGTTAAAAAAAAGATTTGTATGTACCTACTTGTAGTCGGAACCTCAACATGCTTTTACATCAAGATTTTTGGGGGTTTTGGGGCCACGACTGTATACAGCTAAATGCTGAATGCAGCATTTATAAAATCGGTCTTGCTGAAGGTAAGAAAGTCCTACAAGGAGCCCTGAAAAACTTGACCTATGAAGATACAGAGAAATTACTGACTGTTCTAAAATAAGCATTGTATTATTCCATCTTTTTTTTAATTTATGAAAGGAACAAATAATCGTGATCATCACACAAATATTTGCTCTTACCAGGATTTGAACCCGGGACCTCTAGCTTCGTAGGCGGTGTCACTCCCATTAGGCCAAATGTGTCGTTAAATAACACACAATAGTATATAGTATTACATATAATTTCAGAAAACTGGCGGCTGGCAACCCGAGCGGGTGGATGCAACTAGTTTTTTACCGGCGCGCACATCCGTGTCGGCGCGGCCGGTTTTTGCGTCGCCCGCGCGTCTGCGCGTTTTTCTACGCGCGATTGATGTGCGTCTGGCTGTTTACACGAGGCGTATAGCGCTACCGTGCGCGTAATGCGGATGTTAGCGTTGTCATGCGTTAGGTCAACCTGAAATCATTTTAAACAAGCTTTTACTTAGTTTTACTCGTCCCGGTGTCTGTCTGTATGTAATTAAATCTTGCGAGTTAAATTTGACCGACTTTTCGGTGTCCGATAGAGCTAAAACTTTGCAGTTGTACTTACTTATATTTATTTATTTAAACTAAAGTTTGCACAAAAGAAAACTTATCGTACAAAAGGCGAACTATCTTTGCTTTCATTTTTCAAAAAGGCAAAACGATACTCGTACATAATTTTAGCAAGAAACGTTTAGTTTCAAATGATCATAATAGACTGCGCTAACCTTTAAAGGCCCACTTGCGCGTTACTTCCGGTCTTTTGAGACTTCTCGTGTCATTCCATGGAAACAAAATGTATCAAGCTATAAAATAGAACACATTTTAAACACAATTGATGCCGAGAAAGCAAACAATGACCCTCTTTATGTATGTATGGAAAACCGACCGACTCTAATCACCTTAATATCCGTGGGGGTGATACAGTAATACATAGATAATTAGCATACATAGCAGAATAGAACATTATGATACGAGTATAATAATAATAAAAGCGTTTATTTACTCCACCACAAAGTAATTACAGGGTAAAACAATCATTTTAAAGTTATCCAATTCTAAACAGACTTGTGTGGTGGAGACTGGTGCCTGAACTAGGGGAAACCTGTATGTCAGGTCACCAGGTCTCCATACCTGAGTGGGCTATGTTGGTCATTACAGTCGCGGCTGTAATAACTGAGACTGTAATGACCAATGCCCACGAATATCATATGTGATATGTGTTGGAATATAACACTGGCAGCAACAGATCATGCCTTTTGAATAGCTGTCAAGTAGAAAACTGTCTGGTGAAAAAAATGTTCGCAATGTCATAGGTAAATGCTTACGATAGTAATTTAAATATATTTATACACATATTATTCCACTGCAATTTACTTAATTCCAAGAGGTTATGGGCCCAGCACGCTTCCACTGCGCTTAGCTTGAGCGAAGCTAGTAGAGAGGCGGTGTTTCTACAAGCATTGGTTAAGGAACTGCTGATGATATCTGATTGCGATATTGTGATGTATTGTGACAACCAGTCCGCTATGCAACTTGCTGTTAATAGGGTGCATCATAAGAGAAGCAAGCATATTGAAATACGATACCATTATGTTAGGGATATGGTCGATAGGTTCAATGTTAAGATATTGTACGTTCCTACAGATGCAATGATTGCAGACGTATTCACCAAGCCGCTGGGCTGTATTAAGAGCTTCAGCAGGCAGCTTGGTATAGTATAGCCTAACTGTTGATGCCCGAGTTATGGGAGGGTGTTGGAATATAACACTGGCAGCAACAGATCATGCCTTTTGAATAGCTGTCAAGTAGAAACCTGTCTGGTGAAAAAAATGATCGCAATGTCATAGGTAAATGCTTACGATAGTAATTTATATATATTTATATACATATTATTCCACTGCAATTTACATAATTCCAAGAATATGACGTTTTTCAACACAATTGCGAATAAAAAAACAATACTTATAATTTAAAACTTATATGTTTGTATTTATTTTGTGGGTTATCTAACAACACCACTAGGCATGGTGTGGTCTAGGTGGCGCGCCATGTTACGCGTACATGGCGCTGAGCGGCGGCGCGAAAATAAAGCCATGCTCTCATTTGTCAATTTGCGGTAATGTAAAGTAAAAAGCCTACCGGGATTGAATTTAAACGAATCGAAAGATTTAATATATTTGTTTCCCGATAGGATAAGTCACTCGTGAACAAGAAGGGACGGGGTTGGGCGAAGAGTGATGTCCACGCGCGTTGCCGACCGGGGTCCTCCAGTTGCTTTAGCCTCTTGAGGGTGTTTGCGATCACGGCTGGCTCCTGGCTCTGGATGCTACAGACTCCGAAGTTTAGCGGTTTCGGACGCCCTGGGGCTTAGAAGCTGTCACCGGGTAGAAATGCAGCCACAAGCCATCCAGCCAACACTTCCGTGTAAGCAGAAGAATGAAGAAACAAAAAAAGGAACAATATATAGGCGACCAATATATTGAGAAATAATATATTAAACTAGACCGAACTTAGTCCGAAATATACTCGCGGGCAAACATTTCGGGTCAGTAAAATACCGCCATATTTCCTATAGCACTGCAGGGTTGTGATTTGAAATTATTGAATCCCGTTTTGATCTTTAATTAATTTTAGATATTATCTGTAAAAATAACACTGAAAATAATAGCAATTTCAGGTTTTAATTGAACTTGTAAAACCCATGAAAAATAAAGACATTAACGGAGTGAAATATCTCAAAAATTACCATTTTATATATAATATTTTTATGATGCTACCACAGTCAGATATTATGAAGAATAGTATATTATGTAAATCAACTTAATCAACCAAGTGTCAAATATTGAAAAACACCTATTTTTACCCGACTGCGGCGAAGCCCAAAGGAGGGTTATGTGTTTAACCTGTATGTATGTATGTGTGTATGTCCGTTCCTGTGTCCGCTCGTAACTACTCAACGGCACATCCGATTTTGATAAATGATACATCATTAGATTCGTCTTGATGGTGCGAGTGTCACTGGGTATGAAGTTCGTTAAAATAAATAACATGGCGGATTTTATGCAGTTTCAAAGTGCACCGCGGTCGGGTTTTTTTTAGTAAAAATGTGGTTATTATTATTTAAATTACAGTGACCCGAAACTTTTGCTCTTGAGGGTAGATGACAATAATTTCGACAGCTGTTTTTTTAGGTGTTTTACCCTATTTGGTGGGTGAATCCTTCTGACAGTAAAATTGATTCGAGAGTTATATCACGTTATCTAAGTGGGCTTAAGTCTTTAATTTCGTATTGTAATCATAATCATATACTTATTTATTGTCGTATTGTGAGTAGGTACTGTGGGTCTTGGGGTGCTAGACAGGAAACCTCCCAGAGTGTTGGGTTGGATTCTTGGATTCTTCTCATTCCTCTTGATCCGGTTGATCCGCAGGAAAGGGATGTTGGAGTATTTGATTTATAATGCAAAAATCAATCAATATCGTATGTGTGTATCCTACTTAACATGATCGCATTCATGTAGAGACAACTTTATTTTTTTGATCTGTGCACACTATATTGTAGGTGTCAGATGTGCTGACTTTCAAGCGTATTCATTCTAAAAGGATAATATAAAGAGAGTGTTGTCAAATCCTTAATTAAAGAATTAAAATAACATCCTAATTTAAATAGTAAAAGTGCTTAAAAACAATTAGGGAAGCGTCTTGGCCGGTGCACCCCGGGAGCAACGGCAAGTGATTTCTTAGGGGCCCCTAATTTATCACTTGCCGATGCTGCGAATGAGCCTGTCGGGGGGAGGGGGGAGGACTCTCCAGGTGCGACACGCGAGGGTGGAGCGTCGGGCACGGGCAGCATCCCTCCGACGTCTCCTTTTGGGGGGCAGGCACCAGACGGGTGACCTGTGCCGCTGCGTGGTGGCGGAGGACTGGTCCATCGTGGTCCGTAAACCTGACTGTCCCCAGCAACGAGGGCTGGTGACGGTCAGGAACGTTCGTGCTAGAGTCTGCGGGGTAGGGGTGGGGTGTATGTCCTCCCGTGGCGGTGAGGGTGGGACTGGCGGAGAGCCCCACATAACCAATGCTTAACATCTGGCTGTCACCCCCGATGGCCTTACGTTACTTAGTGGTATGCAGTTTTATGCATTTATCCGGGTGTAAAAAAAAAAAAGATACAGTGGGTCTTAACTTACACATAAGGTACACGTCCGAGCGCTCGAACAGTGTCAGCTACTGAGACAGCAGGGTGTCGAGCATTAGGTTAGGATGTTTACCTTAGTTCGTCACAACCTAATGATGACAGGCGTACAATATTTACTAATTTTAAATCTAAACAAAGTTGAGTATTTTTTGCCGTTTCTCGTTATAGTTTCAATCCAGACTTTGTCTATGTTTAAGTGTAAATTTGTATTGTATCTCCTCGTGACTGTGGAACGCTGACAAACGTCTAAACGCCGGTGCTCGTGATTCGACTGTTTATATACCCACGCCCACTCTTTCCGCACTGAAATCAAAGATAACCTATTGTTTATAGATGTCGTCTGGCTCTGTCATCAATATGCCACTTCTGAGTGAATGCCGCCTACTCACCTACTAGTAACTCGGAAAAATTAAACGGATGCGCTAGGTATTTATTGATTTATATTTAACAGTTATGTTCTTGTTCCCCTAGAATTCGCTATTGGCCTATTCGTATTATTGTTCTTTGTGAAAATATATAATGCATATAAAACCTTTTGTTAGAAATAACTTCTAAAATCATATCTAGGCAACTACCCGCGTTTATTTAAAACTTACGAAAGCTTCCTTTATGGACACAAAATAAGCTTGATAAAAATTAATAGGGTGTTTACCTCGAATAAATAATGGCAAGATAAAAGTAATAAAACTGACCTGGAACAAATATTACAGTAAAAGATTACCGGGCCGAAGAAGATGGCTTATACATAAAATAAATGTGTTTGACGCTCTACCATTAATAGCAAGTAAGAGTTTATTACCTACCTGTTTATTTAACCTATTTTAGCGTCCCATGGCACATAAAACACTTGTATGATCGTTTTCTCTATTATATAGAGCCATAAAACTCCAGATTCCAATTTCAAAAATCATTAAGTTTTTTTAACGGAAAGGTCGTTCATAAAAGTACCATCTAAATTAAATTTAATCGCCCCTAAATTCATAATAGATAACATAAAATATACTAAATCCTTTTTACGTCCATTCTTGTCATATTAATTGTCTGGTGAGTGCATTAGAGGTCGCTATTAAATAAACAAAATGTTAAAACGTACGTTTTCCGACGTTAATGTGAGCGAGTCATATGCCGGGATGCAGCGGAATTTATGTATTACTTGTAGTATTTTTCCGTGGAATTGTATTTTAAATTAAAATTGTTATTTGTTTTTTACGTCTTCTTAAAGTATGGCAAATGTCGTATTGTTTTTAGATCTCCTACATAGATTTAAATTAGTTGATGCTCACAACCCGCGTGGCATTATATTGGTTTTATTTATTAAACCGCCCGGTATATTGCTTGTCGGCAAAATTATATCTACAGCATAGATTTAGGCAAAAGTGTCATGAATTGTTTCGAGAAAAGGATGGTAAGCCCCTGTTTGTTGACTGAAAATTTAAATTGGTTAATGGCGTCGGGGTCTAAATTTGTAATGTATTGATTACAAATTGCATATATTATTTGATTAACTCTACACACACACTTTGTACTTATCTATAGAAAAAAATAACCCAATTTAGGTATTTATAAATCCTGCAGTCTCTATCTCCATAAGTACACGCAGATTCCAAACTATAGGACTTTGATAAACAAAGTCGTAATTTCTGCGCGAAGTTATTCAAATTGCCTCTCACGAGCTTCTAGATTCTATATCTATTTGTTGGTAAATATTCGAAGAGCTTGACTAGGGACATTAATGGGAAGTGCTATGAACTTAAATACTGGCATGTTTATGACCTATCAACTACATTTTTAGTACCTACTGGTGGCTCCACTGCTTGTCTGTCACTTAATTGCATAAAAAAATGTTGCTTTTAATTAATTGTAAGTAGGTACACCTATATGTTAAAGCTGGTACAGTTTTCAGAATATCAGCATCTTTCCTGTCGACAATACAATATATAATTACCGGCATGGGAACATATTTTATTCATTTAAATTTTATTGCACATAAATAAAAAGTAGGTCACAATAGGCAAACATAATACCATGGGCCCGTTTCACGAAGCTACAAGTTACAAATTACAAGCGGAAGTCTCTTTTCAATACCTTTTGATAGAAAGAGACTTCCGCTTGTAATTTGTAACTTGTAGCTTCGTGAAACGGGCCCCCTATCATTGTTTTAATTTTTTTAATAGTTGTCTAGTAGTACATGGACTATTAACATTTGTATTACTTGAC
The DNA here is from genome assembly GCA_947034925.1 of Eudemis profundana. Classification (NCBI taxonomy): domain Eukaryota; kingdom Metazoa; phylum Arthropoda; class Insecta; order Lepidoptera; family Tortricidae; genus Eudemis; species Eudemis profundana. The sequence continues at coordinate 12,346,652 of OX344811.1, forward strand.
CTTTAGGTTCTTTCGGGTTTTTTATTGCAGAGAAGAAAACGCGAAGTATGATCGCTTTTTTATAGACCTTAAAAAGGTTGCCGATTAAAAAAAAACGCATCTTTATGTCGTACCTTAGATTCGTTGTATCAAACGGTGAGAAGTTTTCCATCCTGTCCGTAAAACGAACCAAAGTCTCGCGCCATTGCCGCTTGAATTGAATATTTATCTCGGCAATGAAATGTACTGTAAGGTAAAGCGAGTAGGCTTAGCTATTGCGGCGATTGTAGCTCAGTCCAGTTAGGGTAGGGTGTTCACAAATTAACGGTACCAACTTTGCAACTTTGTCTGCGTTCCCAAAAGGGCTTATTTTACTAGGAAAATCCAACCAGATACGCCCTCCTGTGGAAAGAGGACAGTATTGTGGCAAAGACAGTTCGAAAATAGCTGCGAGGTAAACAAGTGCTATGTAAAGTCGAATCGACGAAATTCTTGGCATGGCTTGCCTGCCCGCATATTTGTTCTGTTTAAGTCTCTCGGAATTTGATAATGGTCGGCCCTGGCTAGTTTATGGAGAACGGAGACCGCGACACTATCGGCTTAGCTTTTGTTTTAGAAAATAAACTCATAGTAGGTACGGTTCTATAATATACCTGTTTGTTTCGCTTCCATACAAATAAAATAACATATAGTTTAATAACAAACGCAGGCTTTTAGATACTGATGAAGATCTTAGAGACAAGGTGAAAGAGTTTTGTTCATTTCCAAATTCTGTTAGGATTTTCAGGAGGACTCTACAAAATGTTTCCCTTGTTACGCCGAAATCCTTATCTTTATAAGTATTCCATACAAAAATTCGGCATTTTGGCCTGATAGGACAGAATTGCATCAGTTCGTCTGGTCTGATAAATACAGCTCGCGTCATTCTTGATAAATAAGCGACATGTAAGTAAAAGGATAAATTTAACCAAATAGGTACATTCTTGGTTTACAAGGGCTCAGGCTCTTTACCAACACACAAGCGAAGAGACCTGAAAGGGTGGCGTCAGACATTTTAGCACTAACTCTATAAAGTCATGGTTATGGATTGTAGAAAATTTCACATATAATAAGAATGCCCGAATTCGTTGGCATTATTGTACATGAGCAGAATTGCTGCAGACAGGGCTCGGATACCGGTATTTTCTCCATACAATTAAAAGTACATAAAATGTTGTTTATTTTAACGAACTTCATACCCAGTGACACTCTTATCAAAATTGGTTGTGACGTTGCGTACCTAGTTACGAGCGGATATAGGAACGGACATACATACAGGTCAAACACATAACCCTCCTTTTGGGCTTCGCTGCAGTCGGGTAAAAATACCGGGTTTTTTTTCGTTATTTTCGTGCTTTGGTTTATTAAATATTTCATTTTCTAATCGGACGATCTAATAATACGAAATCATTACTTGAATAAATGACTGATCCTTACTTTAAAAGCATAAAATATTTCAAAATATTGGGATATTTCGGGGTTTTTGCAAATACCGCTTCCGAGCCCTAGCTGTAGATTTTAATATCATTTTCATCACACTTGCTCGAAAATGGTGTCATTACACGTAGGTTTTGCGGGCCGTAAATGACCTATTACGCCCTAGGGCGTAATGGTTTTCTTTTTAAATTTGAAAGGCTGGTTCTGTTTTACTCTTATTTGTCATGATCAAAGGAAACGCCAACTTACTTTTTTAACTTTTATTACTGAAATATTTATTTAAAGAGAACTGTTATTGCAAATACATGTAAACACATATTTCTGTAACATTAATTAAATGTTTAAATAGTGTATTTCAGTATTTTGCAACTATAAAATCAACCATTTTAAGTCTTTACCGCTATGGTTTCCAAACGTGACTTGTCGTCTTGATATATGTCACTAATGTCACTGTCAGTTTTACAATTTTATTTAGGTTAAGTAAGGTTATTTTAATCAGATTTCCTCACAAGTGTGATGAAACACATTGTGTGTGCCACGGGCGGTAAAGGAATTACAAACTCGTGTTGTTAAACCCCTCGGCTTCGCCTCGGCCTTGTAACAAACACTCGTTTGTAATTCCTTACTTACCGCCCTTGATACACAATGTACTATTCTGGGCATTTCTCCAGAAATATGTCTGCGGTCACCTCATTCATCTGGCCCTTTTTCATACTAAATGTATGGAGACAGATGAATGAGTCGCAGACATATTTCTGGAGAAATGCCCTTCTGGACCGGCGATTTCTTGCTGGTGTCATGTCAACTCCCTTCTTTACTCAGCTATGCCATCAAGGGAAGTGCCCGCGTCACTGGCTCACTAACGTGGAATCCAAACAGGATATTGCGTAACAGGTGATTCACTGGCCTAGATCCAAAAATTTAGGGTCTTCGGCACTAAAAATGGGTGTGCGTGTGAGATGCCAAAATACTTAATAGTCTCCGAATTGCATTTTGGTTTACTCTCGAATTGGAATTTACGCTGTAGATAAATATATACTTATACCTATCCTTGCACTTTGCAGTGCAGTGTGTCACATGTACTCATGCGCTTACCTTTCTTCACAAATGTTTTAATGTCTGTGTTACAAATGTTTTGAGTTTGATCGCTCTCTGTTTGAGTAAATTCCATTTGATTGCCTGTATGACGCTTGGTGCTCCATGTCCAACCTGCATACGTAGATAATACGCGCGTTGTAAACTATTAGCTATCTACTATGTAGCATATGATCTTTACAATATCATATTCATTTGATAAACAATACTTAAATTGAAATAAAAGTATTGCATGTATTTGCACGAATGTTGAATAGGTGACCAAGCTGGCAGGTTTTCTCGCTTATTTAATTAATTTTTCTACTCCTGTACTGTTATCTGTCTTTTACTTGGTCACGAACACTAATATAAGAACATACATAATATGAGTTCAGAGAAGTCTATACTCTATTCCCCATAACAGCACTAGTGTCGTTATAGTCACTTTACGTTATTGCTAGCATCCACAGACTTCTAAATCTAGGTTAAACTTAGGTCAAGGATTAAGCGCTCAATTCTAACTTCACGATAAAAATTCACAACTACCAACTTAACAAACAATTAAATTCCTACGATTCATAAGAAAAACAAAACTTTCCGAATTAAATTAATTGATGCCAACATAAAAAAAAAGTATTTTAATTATCGTCACATCGTGTCACCAGCCATATCAAAAAAAAGTTTACCATAGACACAACTGTCATGCCGGCTGTACACACTCGGAGAGACCGGATGAGACACGCGTGACGTCCATGTATTTTATATTTTAACCTAGTCGTAGAAAAAGTATTTTTTCTACTCCTGTACTGTTATCTGTCTTTTACTTGGTCACGAACACTAATATAAGAACATATATAATATGAGTTCAGAGCAGTCTATACTCTATTCCCCATAACAGCACTAGTGTCGTTATAGCCACTTTACGTTATTGCTAACAACCACAGACTTCTAAATCTAGGTTAAACTGAGGTCAAGGATTAAGCGCTCAATTTTAACTTTACGGTAAAAATGCACAACTACCAACTTAACAAACAATTAAAATCCTACGGCTTTTAAGAAAAACAAAACTTTCTGAACTAAATTCATTGATGCCAACATAAAAACAAAAGTATTTTTAATATATTCACTGCGTGTCAACTTCATTTAAAAAATAAAATCAAATCAAATCAAATCAAATGGTTTATTGCAAATCATGTGTATAAAGGTCTTATAGGTGCTTAAACAAGTGCAAGAACATGAACCCTGCAAGGGCACAGCAATCTTAAAACTAGGGACATATTTTACAACTAAATATAAACTAAAGCTATGTCTTACGGACTATACATCAGTCAAGAAGTCTTGTGTGGAGTAGTAACATTTCCCAAGCAAGTACTCCTTTAGCTGGGCTTTAAATTTAGTAAAATTGCTTTCTTTTTTAAGAAAGTCCGGGATCGCGTTGTAGACTTTTATGCACATTGCGAAAGGGCCAGAGTTCACCATGTGTAATTTTGAGAAAGGTTTGTCCAATTTGTCACGACGCCGGAGATTTTGTGGCCGAGAGTATTGCGGGAATAATGGCATATTTTTCTTAACAAATATGCATGCTTCCATAATATACATTGATGGTAGTGTAAGTATCTTTTGTTCGATAAAGTGTTTTTTACAGCTTTCTATCGTCTTTATATTTACTAATATTCTAAGGCATCGTTTTTGGAGCCTAAAAAGATGTACAGAATCTGAACTATTACCCCACATCACTATTCCGTATTTCAGCCAAGCGTGGGCATAGGCGTAATAAGCACAAGTGGCTGTTTTTAGGTCACTTGATGTTTTTAGTTTATAGAGAGCATAAGTAAACCTATTTAACTTGGAAATAATTTTATTGATGTGTTCTTTCCAGTTTATTGTTGTATCAATGGTGATACCAAGCAACGAAAACGTATTAACACATTCTAATTTGGTGTCTTTGAACATATATTCCATGTTTATCGATCGTCGTTGGTATGGTTTAAAGTGAATCAGTTTCGTCTTTGTGAAATTTACTTCCAAGTTGTGATCGGCTAACCAGGTCGTGATGTCTAATAATACAGAGTCAAGTTGGTTTTTTAGGTTACAGTCTTTCTCACATGGTATAACAATCGATATATCATCCGCGAATAAGGTACAGGGATCATCTATTGCTTTGGGCAGATCATTAATGTATAGCAAGAATAGTACACAACCAGTTTACCATAGACACATACTGACAGTCATACGTCATATTTGCCTTCTTTGCAGGTTATGCCTTGTTTGTATTTTATAATTTTAAAACCTGTCGTAGAAAAAGTATTGTATGCAACGTTGTATAATTAAGTCAAAAAACGCTCATTGCGTCTCTATTTGCGATACTCGCCGCATTCGCGGCTCGTATCGCAACTCACGCAATTCGCATTTTTTGAACCTTCTTATACAACTGTTGCATAAAATACTAGTATGCAACGTTGTATAATTAAGTCAAAAAACGCTCATTGCGTCTCTATTTGCGATACTATCGCCGCATTCGCGGCTCGTATCGCAACTCACGCAATTCGCATTTTTTGAACCTTCTTATACAACTGTTGCATAAAATACTATTTTGAATAAGCACCTACCCACTTCTGTATTAGCTCGCATTTATTTAATATTTTGTATGAGTATGAAAATACGTGACGTGAAACAGTTACACAACATTGAGTTGAATTGATGTTGCAAAAGACAGTTCACTAATAAAGTACATAACTACATCAACAAGAAAATTCATTAATATTTTTTTTTTACGAAAAACTTTAATCATTATAATTTCGCACCTAGTTGATACTCCGCAGGTAATGCGAGAAGTGGTAACAATAAGCTTTCGTACTATTTCCTCAAAATGTGTGTTTGTAGGAGCGAACCTACACAACATTGAGTTGAATTGATGTTGCAAAAGACAGTTCACTAATAAAGTACATAACTACATCAACAAGAAAATTCATTAATATTTTTTTTTTACGAAAAACTTTAATCATTATAATTTCGCACCTAGTTGATACTCCGCAGGTAATGCGAGAAGTGGTAACAATAAGCTTTCGTACTATTTCCTCAAAATGTGTGTTTGTTTGTAGGAGCGAACCTTCTTTATTATTTATACTCTATGACTGGCGAGTGGGAAAGTTGAATGGAACTCCCACGCGCATACCACCAGTCTAAACGTATTGTAGAACTAATCCAAAGACTACTTTTACAATTTCGTATCTCTACACATAGCCGTTGAGAAAAACTACCTTCATTCCTGTTCTCAAGGTTTAAATTTGTAGAACACGCGGAAGCGTGGTACTTTAGTTGTACGAGCTATTGTTAGTGGTCAGTTTTAATTTACGGGCTAAACACGCACGATTTGATGAATGAATTGCTTTTGGGCGTTAGGCAGGAAATAAAGCCCACGCATTCTCGGTAATGAGCTGAATTTAAACTAGCAATTGTTAGGGCACGTGATTTCTAGGATTCCGGCTGTATTGGGCAATTATCACGGCAGCGATGTACTAAATTCATTATTGACGGGTAATAACTTTTGCAAATTAATCTCCTAATGAACCCAACTAGGGGTTGAACGTTTGCATGGAAATCTAGACCGGAAAATAATATTTTACGTGATATATATATAATGTGTCATCCATACTTTTAATATTTTTTGACACAATTGTTCTTGTTGTGAGTGGATTTAGACAGGGACTCGAGACTTTCATAAAGGGGGAAAACGTTACTAAGTAATCTTTAGTTTTTTGATTATAACATTCTTTAAACCGTTAAACTCACATTACAGTTTGCAATTCATCTAACTAGTTGTTTGAATAAAAGTCACAAATGTTCGAAAATCAAAACATCTTCATTCGAATTTAATGATGCGGGAACTGCCGAACAGAGTAGGTATACAGGTATTTCAAATATGAATCATTTCGTCTGACTTTTTTAATGCTCATAATTGTTTTTGTGTGACTTGACAAATTACGCGGTCGCCCGTCTGCTAACTTAATACCTATATCTAATTATTGTCTGCATTTTATGGGTTGAAAAAATGACATTCGTGAGAATGAGGTCGAAATAATCACGACTCTGAATTTACGTCGATTTAATTCGACAGAAATAAATGACACGAGCTGTTTTTATTAGGAATCGATTACTCTTAGTGTGTAGTTGAATGGAAATAATGGGTTTCCATTAATTCATTGCAGTGGACTGTACGTCTGTCTGGCGTTCTTTGTCTGGCGAGTTGCAATTGTTTTGTGATGGATGCAAAAACAGTGTGTACCTAGAGACGTGGATGCTATGATGGCAAATGGATTGAATCAGATGTAGCAGTCAGGCACAGTCAAGGATTTAATTATATCCAAGCCAACCAAATGTCTGGTATGAGCTAAATCACGTCAAAACAGTCGAAACGACTTCAATCTGGCTGTTGAAAAATTCTAGAATATATTGTAAACGACTCTTGCGGACGCAGTTACAGACATCTTCCATTCTGGAATAAAACCGCTTCGTGAATAGGTAGCTAAAAAAATAAAACTATTGGACAATTTGGAAAAACGGAAATTCAATGCAAATTGAAACAGTTCAGTTGGTCATTAAATTTTATCTGCCGATTATATTCTTGTTAATATGAAAACTCACGGACGTTGTTATCTTCGGTTACGTTCACATGCTTAATCGATATTGCTATAATAATGTGATGTCAACAAACACCTTGATATTTAATAAATGTACGGAAATCTTTTCACATGGAAATAATTACTTAGATACTTATTTCTATCAAGCATTGGTTCAAATCACTGAAGAGTTATACGTTAGTTAGTTAATTATTTATCTCTCCGTGTATGGTAGTTGGTCCTTTTAAAAAGGTACATAGGTATTATACATATAACAATAACTTCGAAAAAAGTTCCGCTGATATTAAGGCTTAATTTCGTTTAGGACATATATTTTCTGCTTAATTTAAAACTTTAGGTCTTTTCAAATGATTTGAGTTGTAAACATCATCCATTACCTAATATAATTTCTTTGATAATATCAACGGCGGGCGGCATCATGAACAAAGATACCTACGCTGAATTTCTGTAGCGGTTCTGTTTCGAAAATATTTTTTTTATAAATCTACAAAATTTGGTGCTATTTAAAGTTTTCGAGTTCAAAACACAACACATTACGAAAAAATTGGTATATTTAGGTAAATATGGTTATGGTTGCACTGAACTGATTGAACTGAACTTCGCTAAAATTAAAGTTTGGTTCTGTTTGGATCATAGGTATATTTTTTACATAATGTTCCATGTTTGCTTTTTCTTTATGCCTATCACTTGAAAACATTTGACAGTTAATAAAATCTGTGCCCAGTTATTTGCTTGTTGCATTTTATTAATGTAATTTCAAGTATAAGGGGTCATCCATATAGTTCGTCACACCCATTTCTAGCCAAATGTGACAGCCTGTTTATGCTAACAGGGCCAAATATGTTAGGACAAAGTGTGACATGAGGGGGGGGGGGGGGTCAAAAAGTCTGAAAAATCGTGTGACGTACTTTGTGGATGACCCCTAACATGTCTCTAGGTATATGTCTCTTTATTTATATTATTCTTTTCAATTTATATTGTTTTGAGGCCTAGAGACCCTTTACAATTACATCATTAAATCAACTTAAAACAAGTGCGAGTTCCATACAAACTCGTAAGTAGATATGTGAATAGTTCAAGAAAAACTGTGTGGCGGTTAGCTTAGTAGGAGTAAATAAGTACGTGTTACGATTTTTGCATATTTCTAAAAAACGGTGCAATTTAGGAAAACCGTTAATAACCGATAATAATTGGTAATTATTACAGATTTTTCTGTTCAGTTACTTCAAAGGTAATAGGAGGAATGGTATTTTTTGAAGGTTTTCGGTCATAAATCAAAAAAGTACCTACATGATTAACCAAAAAAATAAAAATGGCTTTGGAATCTACAAATTAAGTCCTTTTAGTTGATATCCCACTTGATACAATAGCACCTTTAAAAAAAAAGTCCAAGATTTTTTTTATGTCGAATAGGGTCGTATTAGTGACTTTTAAAACTATTCCAAGTTTCATATCGATAGCAGCAGTATCCTGAGATATCTAGCTGTGACAGACGGACAGACAGACGGACAGACTGACGGACAGACAGACAGATAGAGTCGCACTGTAATGGTTCCTTTTTTACCATTTTGGTATGGAACCCCAAAATACACGTAGTATTGGTGATTAGAGGGGCATTCCTCCAGAAATATGTCTGCGGTCACCTCATTCATCTGGCCCTTTTTCATACTAAATGTATGGAGACAGATGAATGATTCGCAGACATATTTCTGGAGAAATGACCCGAGATAGTATTGGTAATTGCAGAGGTACGAAACGTTATGATTATGAACGAATTCCGCTGAATTTTATTATCCAAAAGGGTTTTTCTTATTAAGACATACAAGTTGGTCCTTTTAAAAACTTTTCAGTTGAAAACATAATACATAACATTACAAACAATGCGGGTTTTTCACTTCAAAACAACTATGCATTTATTGTAAGTATAGGAAAAACAGAGAACATTACAAAAATATGTTCTCGATTTTATTTCTTCAGTAAGACAGAATATTATAGTAGAGTTAGTTAGCCGCATCACTGTGCGCATCGGGTTACAAGCATGAAATTTTTACCACAGATAGAGTGTACCGCGGTGACTATTTTTCGATGTGGAGGGAAGTCAGATTCATCCCCTGTGCGCGGGGAGAGCGGGTAGATGGGCCAAATACACCTCTTTTTAATTTTTTAATTTAATTTAATTTCAGTATTTTTTTTAGGACGATAAAAGTCACAGAATTTTATTATCTTGAAAGTTACAAAGTAATAGCACAAAATTTCAGTATTATCCATAATTATAGCGTACTTAATACGATCAAACGGATTGAAACATTCAATTATAGTAACTACCAAATTGTCTTTTTTTTTAATATTGGACCAAACAATAGATTTATTTTGAAAATGGGTATTGAAATAGGTAAGGTTTTTATTCAAGCACACTATGAACACCCGCAGACCTCTTTTAAAGAAAGCATTTGTAAAAATGTATGCGCCCTTGAAAAGACTTCAACGCACTGAAATAAAAGTTCGCGGATACGTTAATTGGCAATAATATCACATCTATCTTGGTTTCTCATGTATTTGAATCTTTAAAATGTTAGAGGACTATGCATCTCGATTATAAGTTAGTCTTAATTAGACGATACTTAAGACCATTTGAGGTTACTTATAGGTAATAGATAGAGTCTGTTATCGGAGCAATCGTAGGCGTTCCGTAGGGCTTTCGACTCTAGTGTCTCGGCCGTCTGTCTGCGTGGCGCGGTCGTCGACTCATTGCACTTGCACCGGGTCTCGGCGGTCGGCGGTCGGCGCTCGGCGCTCGGCCACGCGCTCAGTGCGCGCCAACACGCCGCCGCCGCCACACCGCGTCGCCCCGCGCCGCGGATCACGATAAACTTTGAATTGGAGGAAATTTAAGTTTTTTTTTTTAATTTGGGGTTTGTGTGTGATTGTGAGGTGTGTCGGCGTAGCGCGGGGCACGCGCCGGCATGCCACGATAGGAGCATGCGGCTGCTGCTGCCGCTGCTCGTGCTGCCGCTCGTGCTCGCGCGCCCGGCAGCAGGTGAGCGCTTTTTGTTTTTTTTTTACTTTTTTTTTTAATTTGGTATAGTAGGATACTAGGCTAAGCAAAGGCTCCTTCGACTTCTGTCTCCAGCCAGGTTTTACCATTCCTTTTTAACAAGAACGGTACTAAATTCAACTGTAAGTTGTTGTGTTTGACATTATTTCTTATTTAAACTAAAATTTAATAAAGAGAATATGTGTTCATTTATTTATTTATATTTTTATGTAGAAATAAGAACTGCCATCAGTATTTTATGAGTTTTTAGAGAGACCGGTAACCGTGAAACTAAGTTTGTACTTTTACTATCGTCAGTTTTCTTTTTTAAATTCTGCTGTTTTAATTTTGGAAATGGTCTGCATTTTACAGCAACTGTTGCCAATTTATTGTCTAAAGTTATGTTCTTTTGTTTCTGAATCCAAAAAAGTATGACGTTGAAAAATTACAATTGCTCACTCACTCCACATGAATTTGAATACCCTGCAGTTTATAATTCGCGATCTTTTACAGAAACTGATGACCGAGAAGCTCAATTTGTACTGTATTTTGAAGTTAAAGTTGAATTTCTTAAATTCAGTACAGAAAAAAAAATTGCAATTTTAGAATATTTAAGTACTTAGTACTACTTAATAAGTCTACTACTAATAGGTAGGCATAAATGTTTAGGCTTATTTATCAAGCCTATCATACGAATCGCTATAAAAGCTTGAACATCTATAACATAAATTAACATTACCAGTTTCTGTTAATTAATAGAGGTTAAAATAAACTTAAACTACTCCATTAAAAAACAATAAAAATAATAAATAAATCAACATTTTCATCGCTTATCGTAATCGTAAAATTTTAGTGTCGTCGCGTCACCCGAAACCATTTTTTTGTTTTTAAATATTTGACTTTTAAAAATCAAAATGGTCGAAGGAATTTATTGAATGCGGTTGTCACTGGCTGCTCACTGGTTCTTCGTAATGATAATTAATAACAATTAAATATAAGGAAACAGGGTGTGATAATTTTTTTAAAGTTACACCTTTAATTTATCAAGTATTTATTAACTTAGGTAAGTAATATTTTGTCTTCGGGAATTTCATCATAACAATAACCTCGCTATTTTATAAGAACGTTTTGTTCAAACTCGGAAGAAGTAGCGGAGAAAATTCTAGTACCCACCAAATAAAAAATATAACACAGCATTTTACAAGGAAAAAAACATTAAATTAGACGTCCGAGTGCTTGACACTGTCCCATTAGTTGCCATCTTGAATGTTAAGTCATAAGCAATAGAGGTGACGGCAGGGTGTCGACTATTGGGCACTAGAGTGACGAGCACTAGGACGTTTATCTTACTGGCAGCCCTAATTAAACTTAAAACATTACGACTTGTAACTTTTATGTAACGTGACATGTACAAACCAGAAGACAGTCCTTAAATTAAAATATATAAGTACTTACATTAAACTTCTGTGAATAGTATACCTGTTATTTTCGTTCACATAATTTGTCTGCCTGTTGCATCATATTAGTTTTACAGCAAATATAAAGCGCGGTGTCGTTGCCAAACCCGACCTGCCGACGTGAAATATTCACGTTCTGCATTATTGCATACTTCAATTAGCGAACACGCGTTTTGTTTCATTCAAAATTCCCCTGACCCTGGGTCTCATGCGATACTTTTTCCGTATTGTTAAGTACATTTTTAGGTACTGAATAGGTAGGCATCCATATTTTTTTAAATTAAAAAACAAAACTTTCGGGAGCACATTTTCAAAAATTGAATCGCTATGTCGCAGCCGATTGGTTTAATTAGCCATTTGGTTATCTGCCTTGCCTAGCCTTTTCTCTAAACGGCGCCATTTAGTTAACTGCCTGGATGAAATTTAGCCAATGCGTCAATGTATCAATTAACGATATGGCTGACCAATGCTTAGGCCGTTCGTTTAGTAGGAAAACTATAAGGAGATTAGGGTTTTCTTTCTAAACAACTATGACCCGCCAGCAAGTCAACGAAACCTTGCTGCGCGGGGCTTCTATTTCTGTTCTGAGGGACACAAGCTGACTAACAAACCTAAACCTAAAAAACCGGCCAAGTGCGAGTCGGACCCGCATACGCAGGGTTCCTTACCACCGTACAAAGAAAACGTCTTAATAAACAACTGGCAAAAGGTTTTAAATGCCGTGTAAATCAATGGCACTTAAAATCTTTTGGGATGAAAAGTTTTTCGGCAATAACATCAAAACGGTTTATTCGATACTGTTCAAAATAATTTTCTTTGAATGAACTTAGCGCTACATTCCTGATTCTTTTTATATTTTTTGGACTTACGGTTCAAAAGTTAAAGGGGGGGACACAATTTATTCAACTTTCAGAGCGATTATTTCCGAAAGTTTTTTATTTTTATTATTTAACTACCAAACTAAGTAGCGGCATCTACAAGACATCTAGGGTAAGTGCTCCAGTGAATGAACACTAAAGGAAATTTCCAACTTTAAAAAAATATTTTTGGCAGATAGTAATAATTGAATTCAAATATTACTGTTCCTATAGAGTAAACAACTATTCTAGTTTTCTAAAATCAATTTTATTTTGTAGTAGTGCTGCACAGTTTTAAATTATAGCAAGCTATAGGGGATAAAATGGAAAAAGACCAGTGAATGAACACACAATTCTAGTAAATGAACAAATGAAACCAATGAATGAACTACCTTAAAAATAATGCTTTAATTTGGTATAAGGGCTTTGTCGAGAGATTCCTGGTCATATTGGAATCTTTTGTATGATTTTTTTTTAAGTTTCCATGTTCTAAAACAAGAAAAAATACATAAATGTTGGCGTTTATTCACTGGTTTTTGAATACTAATTAATGAACTATCTGTTATTGCGGTAGTTCATTCACTGAAAAACTCAGACCAGTGAATAAACTGTTAAAAATTGAATAAACTGTTAAAAATAGAGTATTTAAAGTTTTGTTCGAACACTGGCCTTTTGTCAGACAGCACATTTCTAGCAAAGTCATAGAAAACCAAATCTTATAACTACTACTGAAACGTCTGATATTGAACAAACAATAATCACGCGATTCCAGTGAATGAACCCCCCTGTTCGTTCATTGGATTTAAGCCATTTTGATTTCTAGTTATAGAACACTGGATTAAAAGCCACTATTTGAAAATAAATAACATTAAACACATTAATAGCACAAAAATCACCTTACTGCTTTAAAAAACACGCACTGTACAAGGCAGACGCACGGGACACACGCAGTAAAACATTAAACACAACGGAGCTTACCTTAACCCTTATTACACCTCCATATAAAAAACGAACGGCAAACGCATGCCCACTTTACATCGCCGCTATTTTGACACTGATGCATAGAAGTTGAAGTAAGTGCTACCAGAACTTGTCAAATAATGTTGCTAACAGAGAAAAAATATCACGCGTGGTAAAAAGGTACAGAAATCTTATTTTACGACAAAAACATGCATTTTTTCCGTTCACTGGATTTGTTCATTCACTGGAGCACTTACCCTATACTCCAAATTTCAACAGTATACGTCTTCAAGTTTTTGAGTAAAATGTCTGTGATATACGGACGGACGGACATGACGAACCTATAAGGGTTCCTTTTTAGCCATTTTGGCTACGGAACCCTAAAAAGGACTTTGTTTTGTTAATTTTTTCCATGGTAGCTCCCCTTATGGTAGGATTCTTATAAGGTTTTTTGTTTTTTTTTATCTGAACCTTGTTGATTTCCATACGATGACGTTCGATTCTAATAGTACTTATATGTATCGGTTTTAGAAAAAAATCCTTTGGGACTTTCGATAATTGTGACAAATATGAATACATTATGATTTAAAACTTTATATGGGAAACACTGGATCGCAGTGGTAACCTATAGGCAGTATAACGCTCTGAACAGTAGATATAGATTTGCAGAGTGCACGACACCTCAGTCGGGACCAGCGTTGCCAGATTTTTTTTTTACTAAGTCGGAACTTTGAAACTTTTTGAGTAAAAAATATTTTTACTAAAAAAAACCCGACCGCGGTGCACTTTAAAAGTGCATAAAATCCGCCATTTTGTTTATTTTAACGAACTTCATACCCAGTGACACCCGCGCCATCAAGAAAAATCTAATGATGTATCATTTATCAAAATCGGTTGTGCCGTCGAGTAGTTATGAGCGGACATAGGAACGGACATACATACATACAGGTCAAACACATAACCCTCCTTTGGGCTTCGCCGCAGTCGGGTAAAAAGCGAAATTCTTTTGTCGAAAGCGGGACATAGTAAAAAAACGTATATAATTAGATTTTTAAATATTTACCTTTTATTTGAGTTTTAAATTAAGTACTTGTCTGTGCCACCCGCCCGCACTTCCTCAGCACGCTGCATCACTTTCGAGTTATCCTCAAAAAGCGGGACTGACCTGTCTGTTAATTTTTATTTAAAAATCGGGACGTCACGCCAAAATCGGGACTTCTGGTATCGCTGGTCGGGACGCTCCGCATTCGGCTGCAGATAGGTGGAGTTGGCACATCATTCGAGTCAGACTGTCATGACCTCATGAATGACCAGGACGCTCAACAAGGAGTTAACACACTGCACACGCAGTCTTACTACTAACCTACTGGAAAATATGTCATGTGAAGATAAGGAACACTAGGTATATGAAAGTTTGCCAGAACAGAGTAGATAAGACAATTATAGTAGGTACCGCGCACAATCCGAAAGTGGAATGAGCTCCCTGCCGCGGTTTTCCCGGAAGGCTACAGTATGGAGTTCTTCAAGAGGGGGGTGAATGGGTTTTTAAAGGGTCGGCAACACGCACGTAATACCCCTGGTGTTGCAAGCGTCCATAGGCTGTGGTCACTGCTTACCATCAGGCAGTCCGTACGCTTGTTTGCCACCCTAGTTGTCTAAAAAAAGTACCTTACATTACCGAAGGCAAGGGCGATAAATATGCGATCGCCTCAGATTCTTTATTACGTCTCCCCCAGGCCATAAAGTGAGATTTTGCCACTTTATGGCCAGGTGTGACGTAATAAATAGTACATTACATAACTAGGGTAGTAATACAAAGAAGATTTGCGGCCCGAGCTGCAAGCGAGGGACGTAAATATGCGATCGAGGGCTTTCTTTATTACCTCCCGTGTTGTGTACATCATTTTATGTCTACACTTGGCCAGAAAGTGGCTTTTTCCGTACGCGCAGTGTGCGGAAAAAGTCACTTTATGGCCAGGTGTGGCATAACACTATTAACGAGTGAGTGAGTACGTATTGACAATTGACATATATCAGCGAATATTATACAATATAATGTATTATAAATCTTTTTGTCTCGTGAGTGATACGCTTTACAAGAAAAAACATTTTCCAGGCTTGTTAACATTTCAAAATACCTATGCCTAACTATAAAACAAAATATGTTCTTTCCAGAAGGAACTTGACTACGTCATGATAATATTGTCATTGTTTATGAGTGTCTATACCTATGCTTATGATGTAGACTAGCTCACACGACGTCATCAGCTTTCACGGGAAGAACATCCTTGTTTTAATGTACCATGTTCCGATTCTGGAACTACATTGTACCTACACTCTAATCTCTAATCGTTCTAAATCTTCACTGAAGCTCATTAACTGCCTATAGTGTCTATCTATAAAACGTCCGTCAGATGCGTCGATGCACTAACTGGGTGACCCACATCGGGAAAACTACGAGAATAGTAACCACCTTTACTAATAAACTAGCTATGTTCATCGTCGCCGTCAATCATGACTTGGCAAAAGCTATAGACTATAAAAATTCACTTCTATTTCGAAATTGACTTGGCGATTTTAGCCCTTAAGTTGAAAACTAAAAATAGGCCTAATAAACATTACACAGGCAACGCTCAGCCGGGTCATAAAGTTTTGCATATAAGAAACCAGAATATTCATTCATACCTCAGGTTACACGTAATTAAGACATTATACCAGAGTTATGGCAATAAAATAAGTAAAAGATTGTTTGATGAGAATTAATAAATAAAATAACTTGCTGGGAATTATAATTAATAAAATAACTTGCTGGGAATTTCGTTCTCGCCATTGGGGCTAAAACTACCACTTTAGATTCGCTTCGTAACGCTCAGTTGATTGGTTTTTTAGCACGCCACGTAATACATATAGGTAAGTATGCCCAAAAAAATGAATAGGGAACTTCCTCTCTTCATTGAAGTTGGTTGATAAGCGTTAATATTTGCCAAATGAATATTAGTCATATATCTTTTTTATGATAACAGTCAACACCTACTGTCCATTATGGGGCCGGACAAATCAGTCTACGAACGCAATTACGGGTGGCGAAGGCCACTGATGAAGTAGTCACTACTTTTGTCGTTCCACCACATGTGCTTCATTAGATTGAATAATAGTACATTACATACCGAGCAGTGGCGTGGCGTTCATAGAACTCGAATTCCATCGGCTTGCCTAATATTAGGCAGATCAGCGCTTCGATCCTAGTGCTCTTAAAGAAAATTGAAGCCAAAGCTGCTCCGGCTTGCCCAAAGATTTATTCAACGTCACGCCACTGATATCGAGGCCAGTAAAGTAAGAAATGTCTCAGATCAGAGACTTTCATATTTACTGGCCAAGCTTTGTATACTATTTTTCTGTTTAACGGAGCCAGAAAGCGGCATATTCGTTTATTTCGTAGTGGCTAGCAAGGTGACGCTTTCCGGCCGGAGGACAGAAAAATACTGTAGGTATAGGTGTACGACATAACGAGAGCTGTTCTGTTTGACTAGTCACCGGCTCTTAAAAAACTTGTACATCTATAACTGAGGAGTGTCTTTTCAAAAGGATTTACTATGAAAACCATAGAAAAAAATAAGGCCTTTTGAAAAGATTTTCCTCAACTGTATTTACACTCACGTAATTTGTAAAAATGTATTAAAACTTTAAATTTCGGTTCATTTTTAAAATCGAAAAGCCATATTTTATGAAATTGAAACTTGCAAAAATAAACCTAACAGAAAAAAAAAATATCGATTGCTCTACAACGTGGCACTAGATTTGATCCCTATCGATCACCATTGAACTCTCATCATGCTTGGTCTATGATACATGTGTTATGCATAACACAATTCCATCTAGATCTTGTACTGCTATACATATCGATAATACCTACTGTTTTAAAAACACTTGTTTTTAATATCCGGATCCATGTATCTACTACATCATATAACCGATGATGTTTTATTTTATAAACCGAAACTCTCTAAAGTAGGACCTCGCATCTACTAAAATGCTCTGGATGAATGCTTGAAATAGGTATTATACCTACATGGGATGAGGGATTTGGGTCTCCACTTCTTGTCTTCTCGTCGTAAGGTACTCGTATGTCCGGCTCATCTGCCGTCCTATGGAAATTAAGTAAAGTATCCACGCCGTGGTTGACGACGGCGGCATATTTGGTGCCTTAGTTCCAATCGAATGTCACTCGCGGCGAAATCGCCGCGAGTTCGCCGCAGCTGGTTTTGCATGGAAACTCTCCCGAAGCTCGCCCGCAAATCGCAAGTGTGATAAGGCCCTTAAGCACGAAATAAGTAATAGGACCTACCTACTACAAGTACAGAAGTTCCTCTTTCTAACAAAACTGACGTTCGGGTCCGACCAACGGACGGGACGCACCGCAACCGACCGTCTCTCTACCGCATTGACGCGTGCTTTTTCTGGTTGAGCCTCTCCGGAGGGGTAAAATTTGGTACTAGTAGCCGCCCGGCGAAATCGTGGAGAGAGCCGCTCTTGACCTAAGCTAGGCGTCATGTGATGAACTTGGTCTTGAATATCCGATTAAAAAGACTACAATACCTAATCCCTCCAGCCCAGTGACTAAAACTGCACTAATTCACCCACTTGTACAGAGAGAAGCACGATTTTAGTCATCATAATAGACGGCAGCCATTGTTACAATACCAACAGTATTTAGGTTTACATCGTTACACGGTCGAAGTTCTTTAATTGTAACAAACCCATTTTACCCGAGCGCTGGCAAACTCGCAGATAGTAAACAGTCCCAATTTAGTTTTCAATGAATAGCACGATAACTCGAGGACGAATCCCGTGTCAACAAACCCGAGATGCGTAGGCGCCGGATTGCTATCGGCTTATCACGAAACTAGCGTTACAGATAAATTACTAAATCCTGACGGACGTTTGATGTCGTAATGTGTCATCGGTAATGGGACAAATATTGACTTGATAGTCCTCATTGTACACATTTATAATAGGATTAATGCCTGATAAATTGATAATAAAAACATTAGTACCTATTGCAGTACCTATGTGACATCTAACAATATAACGACTAAATTCTATTTCTGTCTGGAATTTATATACTTAACTACTTACCTAAATAAATTAGTTTATGCCGTGTTAAATACACTGTGAAAGAAATGTAATAGTATTTTATGCAACAGTTGTATAAGTGGGTTCAAAAAATGCGAATTGCGTGAGTTGCGATACGAGCCGCGAATGCGGCGAGTATCGCAAATAGAGACGCAATGAGCGTTTTTTGACTTAATTATACAACGTTGCATACAATACTTTTTCTACGACGAGGTTTTAAATTATAAAATACAAAATTAATAATAACCTGGAAACAAGGCAAATATGACGTTTGACTGACAGTATGTGTCTATGGTAAACTTTTTTTTTAATTTAAAATATACTTAAATTAAAAATACTTTTTTTTATGTTGGCATCAATGAATTTAGTTTTGTTTTTCTTAAAAACCGTAGGAATTTAATTGTTTGTTAAGTTGGTAGTTGTGCATTTTTACCGTAAAGTTAAAATTGAGCGCTTAATCCTTGACCTAAGTTTAACCTAGATTTAGAAGTATGTGGCTGCTAGCAATAACGTAAAGTGACTATAACGACACTAGTGCTGTTATGGGGAATAGAGTATAGACTTCTCTGAACTCATATTATGTATGTTCTTATATTAGTATTCGTGACCAAGTTAAAGACAGATAACAGTACAGGAGTAGAAAAAATAGTTTTCAGAAAATGGCGCTAGCCTTATGTTATGCCCATAAGGCTACTCTACCCACAGGAAGCGACATAGGAGATATTTGTATATATAATCTAGTTCCCAATAGGTATTAGGTTTATTAGTTATTAAGTTGTAAATAATGTTTTTTTTTATCTTATGTTTGTAGTTTATGTAGATTAATTAAAATCATTAGAGGTTTCTATGTAAAAGATTGGCAGATTGGCTGGTATGGTGTGTTTACGAGAAGTCTATTTACTCGTACTACCTAAGAAAATATTTAATTGTCTATACCTAATCGTAAATATAACCTTTATCTATGCCTATATATTACATACATATTCATGTTTGTGACTCGTATATCAGGATGCCTGCTTAAATCAATCCAGCAAAAATCATGCATCTTTACATCGCAGGCAAAACTCGTTTCCAATGAGTGATGATCCCGTTTACAGGGAGTTAAGTATAAAGTTGCCATCCGAAGCGTAATTTAAGCATCCCTAAATCATCAGAGCTACACTTCCTGGCTCGCGACAAGTTTTTGCTGGTCTACTGAGGAGGAATAAAGTAGCAATATAAAAGTAGCTCATACATAGTTAGTGCGTTCTTCACTAGAGCGACAGCGGCCGTTTGCTATTTCTTGTCCCAATTTGCACTAGTCTTTTGAATAATTCTCCCATAAAACCAACTAAGTAGCATAGGCTCTTACAACCTCAGACGTTTAAGTGAAATTAGCGGCAGTTAGCGCCTACTTGTACGTATTTAATCTCCACTTAACTGAATAACATATTTCTGTGTCTGGGAAACATCCGCCGGCCGCCGTGAGGCTAGACCGCGCTCCCTTATACATAATGTACGCGCAACGCTGTACGGTAAAGCGTAATTAAGTTTCATGTCTGGTTAAGTTCCGAGTGGTTAAACACCTCGGTAATTGATACTAGTATCGTACTGGGGATCAGTCAGTCTAGCAAATAGTACTCACTGGCTATATTTAGGAAAAGGTCTATGCATACATACGCGAAGAAATTTAAAGGTGTATGTGAAGTCCCCAATCCGCAGTGTGGGGACTACAGCCCATTCACTGTCATCTATGAGGACTGTGCCACGCAGTTGAGCAGTGGGACGTATATAGGCTGATGATGATCCACCTCGTAGTAGAACATCAAGAATAAGACGATGAGGATGAGGAAATTAAGAATTTGATGACGAGTGTTAGAGTCTGTGCGGAAAGAGAATAGGCGTGGCGAAAAACGGAACTAACCTGACAAGTATGGCCACAGAACAGAAAATACGGCACATACGGTAGAAAAGCATTACAGCGCCCCCCAAAATTAATCCTATTCTCATTCCGCACAGTAGCATCTGGGTTACGGGAAATGCAGACAAGTTACTCGAACTGTAAATAGATGCAAGTATGATGCATAGTTAGCGGTAATTTTGAGGGTGAGGAGAGTGACAGTACAGGAAAGTTGCCACCTCCAGCTCATCACGTTGAAGGGGCGTTAACATCAGTACCTAACTGTAGTCTGGTTTTAATTTTAATCCGCTTTTAAATAGTACTCGAATGCATATTCCAAGTTAATTCGATTCGCAATGGTGCCGTTCAGAACCATAACAGCGAATGAGCAAGTGAATGTGGATGATCGATAGGGCCTTTTGACGCAGCTCGGTAGAATGACCCGGAGTGTTGTTTTGGCCAGCCGGCGTACATTTGCATGTGTAAATAAATATTAAAGAGCCGAGTCTGGCCGAGGCGGAGCGGCGCCGATTCGAGAGGAACCGCATATCAGACGAGCACCTGCGGGCTAGGGATGGGAATCACGATACCCGGTCAGGTTATCGATATTTTTTTATTGGAGTTTTTATCGATTTACCAAAAATAAAGAAACTGCGTGGGGGTCTAGTGATCGAAGTTATAGACAGTTTTTCATTTCCCTGTTCCTGATAGTTAAGGACATGGGGACATTGAATACTATAATTCGATACAGGCCACGGTAAAATCATATTCTTTTCATGTATTTTATGTTATTAATGAATTAATTGAATCACGTTAACACTAAATCGGGAGTGCAACAAATTTGGCTCCAGAGTCTTTAATTTGTGGGTTGTTTTTCTGTTCTTCAATTATTTATTTATTCCCCATGCTCGTATCAAAAGTAAAATAAAATATCGATATGTTGCAGAGGCTGACTTCACGCGATTTAACTTAAATAAAAATACCTTATACTAAATAATATTAATAAATTAAACTCGCAATCACATTTGTCAGCGCCGACGTAAACATGTCATTTAGCTTTCAATTGACATTCCGTGCGCACGCGTCGGCGAGTGGGACCATGTTATAAATGTTTGTTCGTAAACACTTTGTTGCATTAAGGTGATTCGAGTCGGTCTGTTTTCCATACAAACATAAAGAGGGTCATTATTTGCTTCCATAGGTTCAAATTTGTTCGGAATAAGTTCTATTTTATAGCTTGATACAATTTGTTTGCGCGAATTAACTTGAGAAGTTTCAAAAAAACAGAATTAACATGCAATATTTCAATAAAGAGCAACGCCATCTATCAGCATCATTTGGAATTAAACGTTTTTTGCTAAAATTATATGTATTTTTGATTTTTTTAAAGTTCTCATATCATTTCACGCAAATAAAATGTATCAAGCTATAACAAACTGTGAACTATGAACTGTGGAATAAATTGTCGCCTGCAGTGTTTCCGGACCGATTCGACCTTCAAACCTTCAAGAAAAGAGCGTACTCCCACCTGAAAGGCCGGCAACGCACTTGTGACTCTTTTGGTGTTGCAGGTGTCTATGGGCGACGGTGATTGCTTACCATCAGGCGACCCGTCTGCTCGTTTGCCCCCTATTTCATAAAAAAAAAAAACCGATCAAGTGCGAGTCGGACTCGCGCACTGAGGGTTCCGTACAAACTCATAAGTAGATACATGAATAGTTAAAGAAAAACTATATGGCGATTAGTTTAGTAGGTAGGAGTAAATAAGTATGTGTTAAGATTTTTGCAAATTTCTCAAAAACGGTGAAAGTTAGGAAAACCGTTATATTTTTCCTGTAATATGATGACATTAATAATTGGTAATTATTACAGATTTTTCTGTTCAGTAACTTCGAAGATAATAGGGGGAATGGTATTTTTTTTAACGTTTTTTACCATAAATCAAAAACTACTTATTTAAAATAAATAACAAATATAGTGTTTTAATGTACAAATCAAGCCCTTTCATTTGATACCCCATTCAATATAATAGCCCTACTTTCAATTTTCAAAGTCTCATTACGGACCCCTTTAGAAAAAAAGTAAAAAAGTTACAAGATTTTTTTACATCCCATAAGCTCGGGTTAGCGGTTCTTAACACTATTCCAAATTTCAAGTCGATAGCATAAGTAGATCCTGAGATATCTTGCTGTGACAGACGGACAAGTCATGCAATTTTAAGGAATATATCGTCGCGCGTCGTCTAGTATCTATAACACAAGCCTTATTGAGCTTACTATGGGACTAGTTCGATTTGTGTAAGATTGTCCCCTAATATTAATTATTTATCATCATGATACCGGATTATATGAGTCCTACTCTCACATAATTTCAGGGAAACACAGAAACGTAGGTAAAAACCGGCCAAGTGCGAGTCGGACTCGCGCACCGAGGGTTCCGTACAAACTCATAAGTAGATACATGAATAGTTCAAGAAAAACTATATGGCCATTAGTTTAGTAGGAGCAAATAAGTATGTGTTAAGATTTTTGCAAATTTCTCAAAAACAGTGCAAGTTAGGAAAACCGTTATATTTTTCCTGTAATATATAGGATGACATTAATAATTGGTAATTATTACAGATTTTTCTGTTCAGTAACTTCGAAGATAATAGGGGGGGAACGGTATTTTTTTTAACGTTTTTCGCCATAAATCAAAAACTACTAATTTAAAAAAAATACAAAAATACTGTTTTAATCTACAAATTAAGCCCTTTCGTTTGATACCTCACTCAATATAATAGCCCTACTTTTAATTTGCAAAGTCTCATTACGGACCCCTTTAAAAAAAAAGTATAAAAGTTACAAGATTTTTTTTACATCCTATAAGCTCGGGTTAGCGGTTCTTAACACTATTCCAAATTTCAAGTCGATAGCATCAGTAGATCCTGATATATCTTGCTGTGACAGACGGACAGACAGACAGACAGACAGACAGACAGACAGACAGAGTCACACCATAAGGGTTCCTTTTTTACCATTTTGGTACGGAACCCTAAAAAACACAACACATTTCAAATATAATTGATGCCGTAGAAACAAACAATGACCCTCTTTTGGTTTGTATGGAAAACCGATCTTTTTAAATTCGTCTGCTGCGCAGGAGAGGCACAGTATGGAAAACCGACCGACTCGTTTCACCTCAAGCAGTTTAGTTACTACCCCGCGACTTTGTCTGAGTTGTTTTTATTTCCGATGTATCTTAACTGTGACGATAGCCCTGCACTGAGACTTTCGCCAAGAAATGCATGGTATTCTTTACTTACATTAACATGAGGTGTATATGTAGGATCTTGCCTCTGTACATTTTCAAAGCGGTTGTTTATTTTCACTCACATACCTACTCGAAATTTAATGTGTTGATTTTAGCATCGCCCATGTTAAAAGAAAAATAAAATTGTACATTTCTATCAAATGGACCGTTCGGATACATGGTTGAAGTTTTACCCCATTTTCCTCATATCAATGTGAACCTAAGGGCCTGAGACTTTTCAGTACAGTAAAAGCCTATCAAAGCGGGAAAGGAGTTATAATATCTGTTTCCCTTTGTGTAAGTAGGACTATTTTATATTCCAGAATCACACAAATCGGCTGCTCCCAACGATTCTGAAGGCACCTTTTGAGTTTTTTTTGCTAATGGTGAGGAGGTGAGATGCCATATTTTTCTTGATGAAACGAATTTTGTATGGAATATAACACAATGCCTCCTCTTATCCTAGCAAGTGCGGGTGAATTGGCACTTTCCGATCCAAAAAGTAAATGTTCCATTATTTTTTTTCAAAAGTTTTCTGAATCCAATACATTAAAAAGTAGATTAGAGTAGTTAGGTATTTTATAGCAAACACTGTGCCATAGGGTGTCTACTGTCCGTCCATCCTATGCCAAAGTTGGTCGAGTTCGGGTTGTCGACTTGTCATGATTGGGGTAATTCCACGACAGAGAGTAACGTAAGTTACCATTTCTTCGCGTGTTTCTTTATTGATGGTGTAAATTCAGGTGTCAATATATCTAGGAATTATAGCTATACTTATCCAGATTAAAATTACTTAAATTTACGCCATAAATACACGATGAAATGGTAACTTCTGTTACATTTTCA
The DNA here is from genome assembly GCA_947034925.1 of Eudemis profundana. Lineage (NCBI taxonomy): Eukaryota > Metazoa > Arthropoda > Insecta > Lepidoptera > Tortricidae > Eudemis > Eudemis profundana. The sequence continues at coordinate 12,371,278 of OX344811.1, forward strand.
TGGAATTGCCCATTTAGAGGTTAAAATTCTAATCCGGTTTTAGCCATATCATGTCTTTTATATTTATCGATTGACGTTATTATTCTAAAAAAAGGATTACCTCAACTGTCAAATACACTTTTGGAAGATACATACAACTTTCAATTAAATATAGCCTTGTCAGAATATGGTGCGGGTTGTGTTTTTGTTATTGTATACAAAATTGATTTTGTCAGCAAAAAGGATGAGGGAAGGTCAGGCCGCGTCTTAGATTTTAAGCTGATTGCCTGGTCTTTATATGCATTCCCGTCCCATTTATGTGCAGATGCTTAACTTTTCTGAAGTAGATACTTTGATGCGTTCCGCTCTGATTTATATGTGATGCTGACAATACATTCCCTGTAACGGGCCTGGGCCCCCACTCACAGTCTGCATGCGAATGATCTCGCCCTGCTGAAATATGCGCAAACGCACGTACCGTCTGCATTCATCGACTCAGATTTATGCGAAGCGGGGTCCACATACAAATGCCGTGAAAATTGACATGTGAACGTTAGTTAAGGGTCCGAGAAATAATTTAGCAATTAGTCATCATGTTTGCTATATTGTACCGGTACGGTAACACACTGTGTATTTTGGTAGATGACTAAGGGAGGTGTATCGAATGATTGTATAATACTTACTAGAAATGGCACTAAGGCTTATTTTCCACTACAGATGTGCTAAGCTGGGTAACTAGTATGGATGACCAAAGAGGTTCGTGTATTTTTATAGTTCAGCTTAACTAACTTATTTCCACGCGATTATTGCTGGATATCATACACATCCTTACCTGCGTATCTTAGCATATATCTAGAGGAAACGCAGCTTAAGGCGTAAATCGATGATGGGTTTTAATCGTTCGGGTCTACTCAAAACGATAGGCAGACCGCTTAAGGCGCTTAAGTACTTAGTACCTAAAACTAAACTTATAGCCGCACATTTGGCTGTGAGTTCACTTGTCGTGGTCATAATCTTCGATATCGCTAAAGAAGGTCCATGTCACGTCACTAGAGTGAATGCACGCGCGTTGGCGCAGCGCGCGGTGCATCGCGCGCTCACTATTGTGTCAATGTCAATACTCCTCAGTTTATGTAGTCGCCACGGCAATTCCGCAAAAAAAACAACGCAGAACAGGCGCATGTCTCAGGTACTATGCCTTGGACAACTTCAAAAACATAAAATTGATGCAAAAAAATTGGAAAATACATTGATTATGGTTATGAAAGTTTCCAGGTGCTATTTTTTCCCTCAAATACAGGTTCTTCTTGCTGCGGTTTTTTAACAACAATTTTTTCTTTCTTTTCTATATTGAACGTTTACTTTGTCGACAACCTTCACGACTTTTTGCTATCATGTCATTATAAGCATTTTAGGTTTATATGCTGACTGTGAATATATACATTTGTAATTTCTTTTTAGGGTTTTATTTTATGCTTGCAAAAAAAAATACCATTCGCGGAGGTAGTAGCTTAGCTCGACATTACTTATTTTTTTCAGGCATACCTATACTGAAAATGATTGTAGCAAAAAAACCGGTTACATAATGTATACTGAGAACATTACATGACTTATTCAGCAACCGGGATTTCCATATTTCCATTATTTTCGAGTTGCTGAACGGAATTATATTTACGCGTTAAAAACTGGCTAGACGAACCTTATTGTATTATGCAAAGTACCGGCTCCAGACATCACCTGCTTAAATCGTCCTTTGCTCAGAAACTAGGTCGGCTGAAGGCTGCCAGACAATCACAATTTTAAATTAGAACCCTTAGCTTTACATACAGTATACAGGGTGGAGAGTTTGCATTTTGGTTACGTATTTTTATTTTAACAATTCTGTTGGTAATATCACAAAAATATGTCTTTTTGGCACGTACTAAATTGACTGGTTAATTATGTTTACTGAATTGAACTGATGTTATCATCAACCAAATGATGTCCACTGCTAGACCTAGGCCTTCCCCAAATAATGGCACCATGATCGGTCCTATGCAGCCCGCATCCAGCGGACTCCTGCAACATTCACTTTATTCGTATTTTTATGAATAAACTAGTTTACAATTCATACAAATAGTGTTTTCGAGGTAGATAAAAAAAAATGACTTAATTTTTTTTTGGATTTTAGACCGATTTGAAAATTATTTGTTGTTGAAGATAGGTAGGTATATAATTATGAACACGTACTTAACACTGGGTGTGCATAACATTGAACCAAGACGAGTGGTGTAATAAAGTAAAGGCCTATCCGCAACTAGCGGACACATGGCGAAAACCTAGATAGATAGAATAAAATAAATAAAAAATAAATACAATTATTTAATTCTGCAAGTAGCTCCTCAAGGGCTCGTTTACAAGTCTGATTCTATTCTTTTCTTTTGGCGCTTCGGTAGTGACCTTCTGGTGAGAAGAAGCGCCGGAAGAAACTCAACACTTTCTCATTTTAAGCATTAAATATAACAAGAAGTTAGTTAGTTTAAATATAACTACAATGATTATGATGTTTTATTACTCATTATTTAAGTCCCCAATCCGCACAGGGCCAGCGTGGGGACTACAGTCCATTCACTCTCATCTATGAGAGTGAGAGATCAGTGGAACGTATGCGATGATGACGATGATATTAAAGAGGTTTTTAAGACTAGGTACTTAGATGCGTTTATGTTTCATCCTGTATATCACAGATTTATGAATGGCATCCCGATTCCATAAGTTAGGCCCATTTGAATGGAAGTATACATTGAAACAAAAGTTGTAGAATCGTAAACTTTCTGCTTATTAACATACTTAATTTATTGTAGAAAATTTCTCGCTTTCATTCTTTGTCTGTAGATCATACCAATATTTTGTTTGAAATTCTAACCATTTTTTGCAATATTACAATATAAAATTTTATGTGTGGTTACGTAAATTTTCTGCTAACTTTATAATATTTTTTGACGATATTAATCTATTTTGCGTAGTATATAATTTTAAAGTATTGACTGAAAATAACAATTCCTATTTTATTATTAGTACCAAAATATTTTCACTTAATTTAGATTAAATAAAAAATATCGCGGGTTTTATCAAGTCCAACAAAATATAGTATATTACACAGCTAGGGTGGTAAAACAAAGAAAGGCCTAGATCGCAGATTTTTACGGCCCGAGCTGCAAGCGAGGGACCTAAATATGCGATCGATGGCTTTACCTCCCGTGTTGTGTACCTACATCATTTTATGTCTACACTTGGCCAGAAAGCGGCTTTTTCCGTATATACTCGTAGCGTGCGGTAAAAGCCACTAGGGCCAGGTAGGGCATAAATATTATTTTGGCAGTTGCTTATTCATTGAACTCCATCGATTAAAAATAATCTTTGGTGGAGCTTCAAATCTCTCATCGATCGAGGGAAACCATGACTAATTGGATGAATATCCTGTTGTTTGTTGTCTTATCACCGAAGACGTATTCTTTGAAAACCGGATATATTCATCCTTCTCACAGGTCCTGCCAGAATTAATGTTTCTTTAATAATATTTTATTTTAATCGTTCAAAACTTGAAAGCCGAAGAAATGACGCGAGTAATTGGTCTAAATAGTAATAGGTAGGTATTTTCGGATCATTCTGGTGCCGCGAATACCGCGTGGATATTTGAATAAACAAATGACGCAACTTAGATCCGTTTCCGCAACGACCGAAATAATTGATGAGTATGTTTGCTTGATAGAGTGGAGTTTATTTAAAGGGTGGATTTAATTGGTTTTGACAAAAATAACAATGATTTGTCACTAGTGTCAGCCTGCCTGGAAAAGCTTAAATAATACCAATACCAACATATCAAATAAATAAACTGATCGCTGATCAAGTTAGACATAAGTATTTAATAACTTCTTTATGCAGACTGTAAGTGAATCAAAAAATGTTGTGCAATATTTTTTTAATAATCTTGTTTATTTAAATAAAATATTTAATTATTATGTGCCTCAAATGCATTTTCGGGAAAGCCCAATTTGTTAGTTAGGTATGAGTTAATTTTGGTTCGTATATCTTGAAAAACAATAAATTAATCGAAATTCAATTGCGCACACATTAACGTCATTAAATGTAATTCAAAGCGGCGTTTCGGTATCAGTATTAGATAATTTGAATATAAATCGCGTAATAGCCTCTAAAAAGTGGCGCCAAATCTGTCCGACGCGATACGAGTTTATATTATACTCCGTATAATACAGGACGACTCGTGAAGAAGGCCTTAAGTATGAGAACATAAGAGTTACAATCGGGTAGCAAGCGAATCATGTTACATTTTAAAGGTTACGAGTAATTGAAAGCGCAGGAGTGGGATCAACGGCCGCGAATCGCTCCACTGCTAAAATAATATAAAAATTTACAAGTATTTTTATCACTGGCCGGTAATAACAGAAAAATAACATCATCATTTATAATTTTAATACCCTGTCCGTCTGCTGCGGCCATATCTCATGCTGCTCTATCCGGCTACGTTATTTAACGGTGTTTAAGCAGGAACACGTTTTTTGTTTTCCTTTAACATCAATAAAGATTTAGGATGCGTAGATAAGTTATCAGGCGATAATTCTCGTGTGAAATTCCTTTTAAAGTCTTTGAAGCTTTTAGACTCTATGCTCTGCCTAAGAAAGGTAGGCAGGGCTCGGAAACCGGTATTTTGTCCATACAAAAATACCGGTATTTTTTCCGTTCTTTTCGTTCTTTAGTTTATTATTTCATTTTTAATCGGACAATCTAATAATACGAATTTATTACTTAAATACTTTATTGAGTCCTACATAAAAAGCATACTTCAAAATATTAGGCTACTTCGGGGTTTTTGCGGATTCCGCGAGATGGCTACAGGAGCAGAGGCAGACCGAGAAGGAGATGGCGGGATGACCTGGACTCATTTCAAGTCGGGTGGCAGGAGCATGCATTAAACCGAGACGAGTGGCTGAAAAAAGGGGAGGCCTTTGCCCAGCAGTGGGACACACAAACGGGCTAATAAAAAAAAAAACCGGTTCCGAGCCCTGAAGGTAGGTAGGTATGCTTTCTTTTCAATTAGCGAATAAATTGTATATTTATAAAGAAATTTCAGTACTTTTATTTTTCTCTTCGGCACGATTATCTAATATATCACCTCAAGTCAAATTAACTTAGCCGCTATCAATAAATAATCTCCCGCCAAAGACTTTATCTTTGCCATTCACACTTCTAAGTCGAAATTTAAAAAGGCAATTGGACGATACGCCTGTCCATGTTAGGTTGTGGTCGGGCCGGTTCGTGCGTCACTGCTGAGGACTAGTGCGGGCTCTGTCTGCCCGTCGTCTACCGCGCTCGTGACTCAAGCGGGCATAGGGAATCCACGGGCAGTTAGGGCTGATGATGCATTTGTATTTAATTTCCATTCAGTGTATTTTTTTTATCATTTAATACATGAAGATGGATAGTGGATACCTTATATCCTGTTCGTAATGTGACACTAAAATATTTTGTACGTACATTTTAACGTCTTGAGGCGTACAACTGTCGTATCACTTTTTTTAAGGACGACCCCTATCGGCGTTTTATGGACGCCAATATAATTCAGCGACCATTTACAATAAGTTTTGTTAAACAGTGTAACAGTCATTACAGGCCATCATATGATATGCGGTTGCAGTCAATTTTAACTAAAATCGAGAGAAAATATTCCAGGTCACTAACATAAAATGTAGGTAACATAATACCCTGAAAACGAATGCAGCTTGTTCGAATAAATTATTATTTATTTTACTTTTAATAACATTATATGAAAGACGGCGTCCCTTCCATTTATTTATAAAGTCAACTCTGAAAAAATTCAATTATCTACCTTTAAGTATATACCTTAATTCATTAGGTTATGAGACATTTTGGTGTTGTCCATACTACAAAACCAGGAGAATAGAAATGTTGGAACGGCAGTAGCCCTGCGTTCGCCGCACGTGGTTTCACCAGGAGTGGTTTGTGCTGTTATTCTTCAATCTTCGCCACGCATTTGTTTTTGTTTAGTCTGCAGGAACATGGAAGCGAACGAGATTTTTATTGTTATTCGATTTTGCCTTGAATACAGTGGTTGAATACTCCAGACGTAGCACAGTTTTGGTTAGTTTTTTGAGTTTGAGTGGGAAGTCGTAGAATCTTTAATTTGAGTATTAACTGATACAATTTGAAGGTATAAAAGTAAAATTTAAACAATATCTTTTTTGTAGTGAATTCACAAATATATTTTTTCTTGGTAAATGTCGGCGTCAGGGGGTAGGAGTCGTCAGGATGTCCATCAAATTGCCAATAATCCGCAGTCGAGTGTAGGTTTCCATCGGTTGGAGCTCGATAGGGGGCCATTCTTTTCTTTCTTTATTTTATTTTTTCTTTATCCAGCCAGTTTTAGACCCCCTCCCCCCCTTATGTAAGAAAAAATAAGAATCGGGTGACCCCCTCCCCCCCCCCCCTCCCCGTTTAATATTTATTACGTAAGAATCTAAAGGAAAAATAATTTTACGTTTGGGCTGTCTTAATTTTTATATTTCAAAGAATCATTTTTGTAGGGCCTTTTATTTGCAGATAGTATAATAGTTTTAATTTTTTTAGTAAAATACATAGACATGCTTAAAATAACTTATAAAGGCTGTCTGGAAAAGATCGCTCTTTAGCAATAAGACCGCCTATTGTTGGCCACTGTTTAAAAGTGGTATATAAATATAAGTTTGCATTGTATTTTTTTTGGTGTGTCATTTTTAGTATCTTGTTTATTTAAGGATCTCTGTAATTTGTTGGTGTGCAATAAAGAGTATTGTATTGTATAACTTTGTCCACAGCCGGGATCTGCTGGTCGGGAATGGAGCGCGATGGGCGCTGCAGCTCGGTGGCGGCGCTGCGCGTGGGGCGCGCTGAGTGCTGCTCGGGCGGCGCGCGCGCGCCCGCGGCCTGGAGCCCGCGCGACCTGGACAGCGGCGAGATATTCTTCTACAAGGCGCTGTCGGGCGGCGTGCCCTGCACCGCTTGCGCAGGTGAGGTTCTACGTAGGACCAACTGTGTTTACTATCCAACCTGACGGCACTGCGCGTGGGGCGCGCCCGCGGCCTGGAGCCCGCGCGACCTGGACAGCGGCGAGATATTCTTTTACAAGGCGCTGTCGGGCGGCGTGCCCTGCACCGCTTGCGCAGGTGAGCTTCTACGTAGGACCAACTGTGTTTACTATCCAACCTGACGGCACTGCGCGTGGGGCGCGCCCGCGGCCTGGAGCCCGCGCGACCTGGACAGCGGCGAGATATTCTTTTACAAGGCGCTGTCGGGCGGCGTGCCCTGCACCGCTTGCGCAGGTGAGCTTCTACGTAGGACCAACTGTGTTTACTATCCAACCTGACGGCACTGCGCGTGGGGCGCGCCCGCGGCCTGGAGCCCGCGCGACCTGGACAGCGGCGAGATATTCTTTTACAAGGCGCTGTCGGGCGGCGTGCCCTGCACCGCTTGCGCAGGTGAGGTTCTACGTAGGACCAACTGTGTTTACTATACAACCTGACGGCGCTGCGCGTGGGGCGCGACGAGTGCTGCTCGGGCGGCGCGCGCGCGCTCGGGCCTGGAGCCCGCGCGACCTGGACAGCGGCGAGATATTCTTCTACAAGGCGCTGTCGGGCGGCGTGCCCTGCACCGCTTGCGCAGGTGAGGTTCTACGTAGGACCAACTGTGTTTACTATCCAACCTGACGGCACTGCGCGTGGGGCGCGCCCGCGGCCTGGAGCCCGCGCGACCTGGACAGCGGCGAGATATTCTTTTACAAGGCGCTGTCGGGCGGCGTGCCCTGCACCGCTTGCGCAGGTGAGCTTCTACGTAGGACCAACTGTGTTTACTATCCAACCTGACGGCACTGCGCGTGGGGCGCGCCCGCGGCCTGGAGCCCGCGCGACCTGGACAGCGCCGAGATATTCTTTTACAAGGCGCTGTCGGGCGGCGTGCCCTGCACCGCTTGCGCAGGTGAGCTTCTACGTAGGACCAACTGTGTTTACTATCCAACCTGACGGCACTGCGCGTGGGGCGCGCCCGCGGCCTGGAGCCCGCGCGACCTGGACAGCGGCGAGATATTCTTCTACAAGGCGCTGTCGGCCGGCGTGCCCTGCACCGCTTGTGCAGGTGAACTACTACGTAGGACCAACTGTGTTTAGTATCCGACCTGGCGGCGCTACGAGTGGGGCGGGCCGGGTGCTGTTCGGGCGGAGCCTGCAGAGGCCCTGCACCGCCTGCGCAGGTGAACTTCTATGTACGAGTAGATGATCCTGATCAAGTGCGCGAAATCTTAAAATATCTTGCGCGTGATGCGACACGTAACGGCTATTGGGAACGCGCATCTGTAACACAGTGCAATGCATGCGCGCTCTCGAAATATTCTTCTTCGATCAGACCAGATTGCGATCTAACGCAGGATCAGGTGAAAAAAAAATTATCCTCTGACTAGGCCGTACTACGGCCTAGTCTCTTACTTATATGTCTAATTGTCTATTAGCGTTTTCCGAAAAGATAACAAATCATTTATTCGGATAATTTATACTTATGAAGCGTAATAAATTAATGTTTGAAGATATACTTGCAGTGCATTTTGCGTAATCATACTGATGATGTTCATTTAGGAACAAGACTCAATTAAAAACTGTTCTGCCTACCATCATTAAAGTCTTCATTAAATCTACAAAATAATGACTTGGTGGAAGTGACATACGCAGGACATAACATTCTTAACACCTATTAGATTACAAACGTGAAAATAGGTGGATATAGTATATAGTTACGTGCTTGAATTATAAATAAGTAAATGTAGAATAGATTAAGTAACTGGGCAATCAATGGCTCGACACAGTTCTAAAGTGTCCTGGCTATGTCGCGTTTAAGATAACATTAGGTACACAAAAGCAATATTCGTGCTTCATTCATTGATAACAATTAACAAACAACCATTGTGTTATCAAGGAATTAGGACTTTCAGAGCGTCGACTTATAAGCAAACAAAGTGTATACCTACATTTAACATGTAGCTATTTTTGTTTTTCTTGCATATTCGCAGTTGACCAATGATTTCTCTTGTGTGGTACTTAGAAAAACTCGGCGATGTCTCAACTTAGTTTTTATATGTCTAGCAGTGCGTCACTACCTACAAACCTACTGAACACGTCAAACATAAAATTTGCTAAGAAACGATACAATAGTACAAAAGATTTTCTGATAATAATTTTTCTGTGTCTTAAATAGACTTGCTATTTATTATCAAAATAATAACATCACCTAATAATATGTAAACAAGTATAATAAGGTCCTTTGACAGCAATCCAAAAACAATGAAATTGCAGTATTTAATATTAACTCAGTAAGACTCAATCGTGTGTTTGCCACTTCTTATCGCCATTAACTTTTTAATTAACTTTTTTTACTTATTTTAAGAAAAATAATGTCCATAAATTTTCTTTTTTGCTTCCACCTGTCAAAGGTTTTATTTTTAACTGGTGTTATATCAGTTTAGCGCTTTCTGGCGGAATTTCGAAAATTCCGGAACTGACTTCTAATAATATAACCAAAAAACTCGCGTTTAGACGTGTATGATTTATCACCTACAGTAACATGCATTTGCACGACATAGCTCCATATTGCTCGGAGTGAAACCGTGGGTAACCGATGCCGTCGTCAGTGACACATTTTGTTTCGCTCGGGTTCATTTGTTTTTACGCAGTCGTGCGAAATTTGCAACTCTATAACCATGCAAGCTGATCGTTGCGCAAAGTTACGTGTTTAACGGAATTAGTCTGATAGATAAAATAGAGCGGGTCCTTGAACGAATTTTGGGATCACTCCATGGACATCGGACACCCTGAGCGCAACAGCGCGGCTATCGGTAGTCCCGTCTCAGAGAGCCAGCCAGTTTACTGTACGTCCACATCACATCATCAGCGTACATACTTCCAACTTCTGGGTACAGGCCTACTCTCATAAATGAAAGTCAATAGGCTATAGTACAGACTGTAGTAGGCGTACTGTATGGATCCTATAGCTTATCTGAATTAAATGATGTATTATTATAGTCCCCACGCTCGCCTACCTACTGCGGATTGAGGACTTCAAATGCACCTTTGAATTGCATTACGGGCAGACTGCGCTGGGTATGACTGGCTGTAGGAGTGACCGGGTATGGTTGTCTCAGGGGTTGGTTGACACAGCTGCTATAAAATAAAACTAAACGAAGGAATAAGTACATCGATCGGTTTTAAAAGATCGCAAGAGCAAATACCTCCTTCTGTACTTCACCAATTGATGCATTTATTCTTTCGTTTAGTATTCTTTTATAGCCGCTGTGACAACCAACCCCTGCGACAACCATACCTGGACTCCCCTACACATTTACAACAATCTTTCGATATGGGTGTCTATTTTAAACATCAGACTATAGCCCACTGCTGTCGATAGGTCTCTCCAAACCTATGCTATCCAGCAGGATTCACGATCAATCTCATCTAGCCCTTGAGTAGATGACCTCTCTAGGCAGTCTGAGGGCGGGGTGCCTGCCGTTTCGTTGACGATTGTGACATCGAACTTTTAGAGCGTAAAAAAAATCTTCATTTTCGAAAAGTAGTGGGGTAGTAGTAGTAGGTGTTCCCAGCGCGCTATGACATGGGGTACTTCAAGAAACGAGTAAACAGGGCTCTCAAAGATCGGCAACGTATAGGTAACACCTCTGGTGTTGCAGATATCTATGGGCGACGTTGACTGCTTTCCATCAGGCAGCTCGTCTGCTCGTTTGCCACTTATAACATAAAAAAAAAAAAAAAAAAAAAAAAAAAGTAACCATTAGGTTGGTCTTTTATCATTGCTAAAAAAATTATGTCGATGAAATGAATATGGTTTTAAAAAAAATATCTCGCTGAAATGAAACAACGTTTGCTGATCTACCCTTTAAATGGCAGAATCAAAATTGTAATGCAAAAATAACCACCTTACAACGTCGTCTTTTGGCATTTTTTTTCTCAACCAGAATCATTAGGACAATTGAGCCTCGAGGAGGCTTTACTTTAAAGTCCCGACCTCGGTGGTTTTTGGGCGTTAAAGTGTCTATTATAATTTTAAAGTGTTATTTAATTGTATAGAATCATGCGCGGGAGTGTCCTGCGGGTCAGGGCGGCGGTGCGTGGTGCGCGGCGGGCGCGCGCGCTGCGTCTGCGCCGCGGCCTGCCGCCGCGCCGGACCTGTCTGCGGCAGCGACGGCAAGACGTACCGCTCGCTGTGCCGGCTGCGGCGCCGCGCGTGCCGTCGCCCCGCCAAGCATCTGTCGCTTGACTACCCGGGGCCTTGTCGACGTGAGTCTTTTTTCCTTTTTTTTATTTAGCACCTGACTACGAGTCCTACTGACTCTTGGGTAAGACTCGGACCAGCGGAGCTTAGAAACCTGCAAACAGGCTCCCTAGCCACGACTACCTCGAGTTTTCGCAAATTGCTCAAAGTGATCAATGACCAGCGGGAAGTAACAGATCAGTGAGACTTCTTTCCTAACTACGCTAAAGTAAAAGGGAGGGTTATGATTTCGAGCAGAGATGCTTCGAGGATTTGTATTCCTAGCACATAATATATCTGCACTCGGTGACTCATTAACGCGCGACAAAAATGTTCTATCCATTTCCATTCAACACAGTGTGAGACAAACATGATGGAGTAACACTACAAGCGTAGTAGCGTCGGCCGTGACCAGTTGTGCGTACCTGTCAAAACGTATACAATTTACAGAGCCATTGTCGTGGGATTTGTCCCACGTGGGAAGTGCGAAAATGACTAGGTACCTACTTTTCTTACTACATCAAGTCTTATCATTTTTACTGGCGTAGGTATCAGTCAAATACCGTTTCCTACCCGAAACTTAGTGCGAAATCTAACTTCCTACCTCTTTATTATATCACAGTTTTTCTATATTCGTAGTGTGTAGTGGGCAAAAAAAACTAGTAGAAATACCGAACAACTTGTATTAGGTATTCTATTCGGTCAGTATTAAGTAAAGAACTGAAATAGTCATCTTCTTTCGATATTCTATTCAAATTTTTGTCCCAATGTACCTAAATGTTCTGTACCTACAGTACATAGGGATTATGAAATGTGAATTTCCTCATGCTTGCCGTGATGGGTGTCTGCTAGTCTCGAATTAACCAGGCATTCCGCGGCAACTGTCACCGCGCGTCGACGTAATCGTTTTAAGGAATTAACTTACTCGGTTTATGCCACACTAACTCGAGTGTTGACACGTCTGTACTAATATTCTAAACGAGGAAGTAACAATGTATCCTATGTTTGAGCTAAGCTAAACTTGCTGGAATTTAGAAGAGATTATTTGTGCCGAAATTACAATATTAAAATCGCCTGGGCCCTTGAAATTTGGCGTGCTAATTTGAGGTATTTTTCTTTTTGTGCAAAGTCACAAATTCAATTACTATTTACAAAAAAGCAAAAAAAAAAAAAATTACTATTTAGCTCAAGTTGATGCGATTTTGATATGTGCTCAGAAGAGACATCGACATGTTTCGAGGGTTAGTTTACTCTCGAAATTTCTTTCGGATAGCTGCATCGTTGTAAAATCATATCCGTATAGGCCTTGTGAGAAGGCAATATTTCTTAATGTTAAAGTTCAAATTAAATTATTAATTTCACTTGAAAAGTAACTAATTTGGGATTACGTACCTACGACGATATACGCGATATTTATAAAAGATCAGTCTGGACATTCGTCAACTTCACACGTGCGACATGTAATGAATGAGCTCGTGCCGTGGCCGTGGACATCTCGTTGCAATTAATATCGATCATTTGTTTACATATTTCATACCATTAATGCGCCCCGCGGGAAAAACACGCCACGCAAACAAAGCTTGCAACTAAAGGTGTTGTATGTTGCAAGTCGGTTTATCGAAACAAGAGAAATGTGCTAAGTTTTTCCACAACGCGCGAAGAGAGGAGAGTTCGGGTCACATGCTTGATCACATTTTCGCGTAAATTAAATCCGGGAAGGAATGAAATTAGTTGTGTCAAATATTCTGGTGAATGAGGTGCAATTTCACAGGTATACATGTGTGTTACCTGATTAAGGCCAAATATAAAAAAATATTCAATAAATTTTTCGCTTAAGGAGTCTTTTTCGATACACTTCGATCCAATTGGCTCGTTTGTACTCTAGGTCCATCGCTACGCTACTACGCTAGGTACGAATACTCCTGGAACCAAATAGGCGCGTTATCAGACGTCTACATAGTGTAATATACAGGTTGGAACTGGGGGTTTATGGGGGTTCGAAGTAATAGTCTTTCATGATGATACTTGTTGTATTGAGTATAAGACAAGACTAAGACGAAGACCAAAGACAAAGACGTGTCTTAAAGCTAGTTACATCTTTTTATAATATAATAATGCTTACTCGCTATAACCCAAATCCGTGCGTCACATTTCGTAAACAGTAACGAAGAGTTACTGTTAATTCATCACATTACATCTCCCCCGAAAGTTCACTCTTCACCCCCTCATGCAACAAAAAAAAATGTGACGAACGCAGTTGAGTTTTACATTTTTGTTTCTTATTTGTAGCATTTAAACTAACACTTGATTTGATAAAATGAACTAAAAACATTAAATAAATAAATAAATAAATAAATATTAGGGGACAATCTTACACAAATCGAACTAGCCCCATGGTAAGCCCAATAAGGCTTGTGTTATGGATACTAGACGACGATATATTTAATAGATACAATACTTAAATACATAGAAAACATCCATGACTCAGGAACAAATATTCGTGCTCATCACACAAATAAATGCCCTTACCGGGATTCGAACCCAGGACCTCTTGCTTCGTAGGCAGGGTCTCTACCAACTAAGCTAAAGCGGTCGTCGTTAACATAATTATATGGTAGGTATTTATAATAACTGAAATTAATACATAAGTTTATCAAAATTACTGTCCATATCGGTCAAGAAGGTGTTAACATTTAATTCAAAATTACTTTTATTTAGCCATAAATTATAATCATACACATTAGTAAACATTTCCTAGGTATCGGTACATTTACCCAATGATAAAATATCTAATGCCATCGGAGTCCTTAGCTCCTAATAAAAAAAAAACAAATGGGAATAGTTTCCCAAGGGCATGGTCACCCTTCAATCCTCTCAAAAACACAAATGGGAATGGTTACCCAAGGGCATGGTCACCCTTAATTACCGGCATATCAGGCCTAACTCTCGGTTGCCTGTACTTAGAGTCACAAATACATTAAGACGTTATAAGTCTCCAACGGTTTTCACGGAGGGCACGGTAGTCCAAAACACCATGAGCCAACACGAAGGACTAGTGCTCTAACTTCCCTAACACAAAAATTACAATAATATGTACCGTACCCGGATATTAAACCTTCTGTATATTAATTATTCAAGTTATATTGTTATTTAAACAATTTAAGTAATTTGATGCTATCCCGAACTCTAGGTTGATCAGACCTAGAAATGCGGGTATATCTGGTGATAAACTCTTTGAAATATTAAAAAAATCTGGAGAAATATTATTACTGGAATGCAAAATCATATACATATTATTGATAAGTAGGTCATACTAAAATCTAACTATTATAATGGACAAAGTCGACGCAATACGCGGGCGCGATGAGCGGCGCACGGGCGCAATGACCGCCGCGTGCTGACCGTGCAGAATACTGCTCTACATATTGATTGTATTGCGAAATACCTATATCGCTGTTATTATACATTTTTATTTATATTTAAATCATTTATATGTAATGCAAATGAAAAAAAAATCATTAAAAACACAATATCTGCTAAACAATTCGCAATCATATTATACGTTAAGTATCTGAATAATATATAAATCTATATTTTATTTCAACTGAACTCTACTATCATATTACCTTAATTATTTCTTAATTCGCAACTAAATATTATACTGCATAGCTGTATTGAACATAAATAAAAAATTTAAATCGTATGGGTACATTACAATATTGTTATAATTAAAAACTTACATTAATCGGAATCAATCTACTGGTAAGTGAGTCATGCTGACACTGCGCTAGGTAATGTCGGGACGGGTCACGTTGGCGGGCACGACGCTCGCCGATGATGCTGCTGTTGCTCGATGACGGGCCGGGCTAACCCTGGACTCCCTCGAACATGGGCCGGGATTTCCCTGGACACCTCTTGAAGTGGGCCGGGATAACCCTGGACACCTCTTGAATTGCGAGCCGGGATAACCCTGGACAACGCTCTTCTTTTCTTGAAAATATGTCTTTAAATTTTCATAATAATTTTTCAGTTTTCGGTTTGATCTTCTTTCTTCAATTCCTCAGAATATTTTTTTTTGCAATGGTGTTCTAGGCTTCAATCTTCTTTCTTCTAGAGGTACAGTCTTCAATATGTTCTTCAAATATTTTTCTTCATAGTGCAGCTTGATTCTGTAACTTATTCTTTCTTCATATTCCTTGGTATCCTGGCAGGATCGCCATGTAATATACAGGTTGGAACTGGGGGTTTATGGGGGTTCGAAGTAATAGTCTTTCATGATGATACTTGTTGTATTGAGTATAAGACAAGACTAAGACGAAGACCAAAGACAAAGACGTGTCTTAAAGCTAGTTACATCTTTTTATAATATAATAATGCTTACTCGCTATAACCCAAATCCGTGCGTCACATTTCGTAAACAGTAACGAAGAGTTACTGTTAATTCATCACATTACAATAGCAAACTTCACATCCAACAATTTTGCTAATAACACCATCTCACGCCACTTTCCATCAGTACACTAACGTTTGCAAGTTTATAAATAAATTTCCATGACATTACGTCAGTGCAAATGAACAGTTGACGTAAAACGGAGTCGCTGGTGAATAGAGAGCAGATTGCATTCTGCAACCTTGTTGCATTTGAATGTGCTGAGCAGCTAATACCCTCGACGTGTTGGTTTAGCTGCGAACATGATGGATTGCAGTTTTAATCAAGCTGAGCTAATATCGTAAATTTAAATCATTTATTTTCTCATTTAGTTTAGCATTCCTTGACATCGTGAAGGGGTTTTATCAGAGAACTTTGCCTTACTGTTACTATAGCCACCTGATAATATTTAAAAGGAGGATCGCTAATACCTATAATATAAAATGAATGTCAAGTTCTGTGGATGAATTCTTTTAAAAAAGGCGGGCAAAACTGTAGAAAAAGACATAAAAAAATAGTTTTCGTTCCCGACAAATAACTTGACATAATAATTTATTCTAAAAAAGCATAAAAATCTATTGTTTACGAGCTTGATACGAAAAGGTCGGTTCAAGGTAAATTGGCATTTTATTTGAAGAATTTCGAGTACCTATGAGTGACATATTCTTTTACGATTTGGTGGGTTATAAATAACTTAAGAATTAGGAAGATCGCCAAATTTCTTGGCGCCACTAGAATGTTACAAGATGTTATTCATCGTAATGTGTTAGTATATTTTAGAATTTATGTTCTCTGGCGTTAGAGTGCCGGCCCACGTGTTAAATGACAGTTTTCATCGGAACCGTATTAGATATCTAAATTTACTCGAGAGTATAGTTAGCATCATAAACGTATATTCACTTTATAGTTTGTCGTTTTAATGTTTATCTTTCACGAATATTATAAAATTTGTTAAAATTACAAGCTACCGTAAAACGGGGTGAGTAGGGACAAAACTGACATTCAAACATCGATAAAATTTTATTTTTACATATGCTGACTGAATTGTAGGTATATATAATAAATGTTCCGGCCGTTTGTATTTTAGTTTTTTATGACTTTGGGTAGTTCCGATTCATAACTTTGACAATACACACAAAATCCCTCCTCACCTCGTAGTCCCTCGTAGTTGGGGTAAGAAGGGATTTCATACTAAGGTGAGTTGGGCAAATTGTTGGATCGACACTTTTGGATTCCAGCTCCATTTGCGATGAGAATATATTATTTAGGTAGCAGTAGCCTTTATAAACCACCTCACCCCTCTGTCACTGTCCTCGCAATCCCTTCTCACCCCATTTTACGGTACTGGAGCGTGCAAATGTTAATGACACACAGTTAACCAATCCTGAAACAGATTTTTAAATACAGTTAATAGTAGAAGTAGCTAGGGGAATAATATAGAAATACAGTGTATAGATGAGAGGCAGACATAATTATGTTGGTTTAAGTTTCCCAAAAAGCTTAATAAGGTAAGATAAGAACTATTTTAGTCCATATTAAACATAATCGGGTGATTCGATCGATATTATATTCCAAACTCTACCTACCACTTAAATTAATTATCAAATAAACCACAGGCAACTTACATTTTTACCCGACTACGCGAAGCAAAAAGGAGGGTTATTACATTCAATCAGAGTTTATTTCGTACATACTAATGACTGTTCATTTCAAGTTTTTCATTCCGTTTCACTGAAAATCCGTTACAATATAACTCGGTTTCACATGTGCCCACGGACATACTTGGCAGTACCAAAAGAGCCCTTGTAGGTCTGTGATTCTTATGCTAATGATGCCATTTTGGTTCTGCAGTAGAGGCATCCATCATGCGCATAGCAACCGTCCTAGACCAAAGTCTCGGAACCCGGCAAAGTTCACTGGCTCATTATTGAGCACCCGAGCCTGACCGCCCTGAGGTGCAAGTCGTGAGCGATCGCTATGATAGACCAAATGGAAGTCAAAATCTTATTCTTCAGTACTGTTCCAAGTAGTACTTAAACAAGTTTCTCGTCCCGAAAACTGCTATTTCTTCCTAAATCGCTTTACATAAACAACTCGAAACAACAAGTTGAACATTACTACAAACTTTGGCCTATTCAAGCGAAAAAACAAATTTTCTACATGAAAAATTGTATCTTGAGGGGGGAAGCTTGTTTTTCTACTTTGGACAGTTCTAGAGAATCAGACAATATTATTACTGCCTCCGCCTAATGGAGAATACTCCGACAACACACGGAAACGGAGGAATTAGGTAATTGAAGCAAAGCGCACAAACGATCGCAGATGGCCTTTTGTTGAAGATATAGAAGAGTCTTGGACAGGTCATTAACAGTTTAGATAATAACCTATATTAAATCGCTGTCGCGTAAACTTTAAACCACACTGCCCTCCATCTTTCAGACCAGCTTATAATGCACTACCTTATAAGAAATTTAACGTAAAAACAATGCCAGAGTTTTTGTTTTAATAAATTATTAACGATACTCGATGCTACTGGAGCTCAATATCATGTAATGTACTGCGGAAAGTTTTTTGTATTTATTTCTTAAAAATTATAAAATTTTAGGCAATGAGGGTATTTAGAAATCAGAAATCCACCAGCTGGCAGCAGGGTGGCGAAAGGTCTATTTGGCAGTAGATGTCAAAATCAGGTCGTGTGATTGGTGGATCTTGACGCCTACTGTCAAAAAGACCTTTCGCCACCCTGCTGCCAGCTGGTGGGTTTATGATTTCTAAACACCCTCATTCGCTGTTTTAAAACCCTGTGCTAGGGTACCTACAGTTCGTAATCGGGGTTCAACATATCGTCATTACTTTAAAAAGAACATGTATCTGACACTGACTCCAGTTAAAATGCAGTAAGTGTATATGATGTTCATACGTAACTTTTGACGTTTTTCTCTATGCCGATTTTAGAGACGAGCTTTTTTCAAAGTAGTTACGATATGTCGGTCAGCTCGTCGCTTTGACTTTGTGGACCACAACAACATGATCTCCGTTTACGAACTGTTATTGCCAGGTCGCAAGTCAAATTATCGCAATATATACAATACAATACAATACAATATTCTATATTCTTTATTGTGCACCAAAACAAAAGATTACAGAAACTTAAATCTAAAACAGCATAAATGGTAAACAACAGGCGGGCGGTATATTATATATTGCGTTCAAAAAATTAAAGTAACAATCAACTTTATTAGACTAACAGCAAGGTTTATATTCCGATAGTTTCAATGTTGTTAGTTAGTGAGTTTTGATTGTCATCCGACGATATACTAGAACCGAGGTTTACAGCGAAGTTTTCAACAATTTACTAGTGTATTGCAAACTGAGCTTGTTTATTTGTCTTTTACCGTCTAACGGCATATCCACTGGTACCCTTGTAGGGGTTAGATATGATAACTTACTTTGTTTTTTAATGATACCTTCTGGACGAGATCAAAGATCTCACTTGCAAAAGCAGTAATAGCTTTTGATATAAGTGCGAAAAGTATGTACGGAAATGCTTGCAATGCAACATACAGAATTCAATTAAATTGAAATATGAAAAAGCAAGAAATGAATTTATTATGTACTGTAGTTTGCTTATTTGCTGTTCGAAAGTTAGCTGAAAAGTATAAAGCACTAGTGCGCAAATTACAACTTTCCGCACGATATACAGCTACGAAATTACCCCTTCTTGAGCAAGTCTATTAAAAACGTATTATTAATAAAACGCTCAAACACTTTGAAAAATTTAGAACTTAGCTAAACTCTAATCACAGCTTTGTGTTATGCCGTGGTAATAATACGCTCTAACAAAACTTACCATAGTGTCCGTGATCAAGTTATAGGTAATTTCAAACGTTCGACGTTCCCGTTCCAAGCTAGGAATTTTTCCCTCCGGCATACGATTTGCAACCTGTCAATATTTCGTTCATTTCCTGGTCGCGCTATTATATTCAGGATAGTGTACATTTGTTGTGGAGAAACAATTGTCCATTAAGAGCCGGGCCCGCCGTCGTTTTGTTCGTGGCCAGTGCATTAATCCCGAGTGCAGTAATGACCGGACACTCCCCTACTATCGCACTAGTAAATTGCGAGCTCGTTCCTAGAAGGCTGGCTACATCTCTATTGGAATCGCGACTCAATAATGGCTCATTGCGATGCACGATACGTCTGAGCGGGCGCGTCGCCCCGGGTGCATGCATGTGAATGAGACCCGCTCCCTACCCGAGGTTCTCGAATGCATTTCGAATGTGCACTGCTGTAGCTATTCAGACATTCGCCGTCATCTCGTCCTTAACATCATTTGACCCATGGACTACTAGGTAATCCTAAACTTACTACCCATTAAATTAAGGTTTACGCGGAATAATTTTCCGCAATTCGACTTTTGATTTCATATTCATCTATTTTGCGTGATGCCTTATGAACTAGTTGTAACAATATCAAAATATGTCGTTTATCTCGTCGCTTTGTCTTTGAGAAATCACAGCCGCATGACTTCCGATTACGAACTTTTATTATTACCATAGAAATATACCGAGATAGAAGACAATAGTTCGTCAATTTGTATGAGAACCGAGCGTGTAACGTTTTTCGCTTGGAGTTTGACGCCAAAAGTGTAATTTAGTGATGGAAAACAAAAGTTTTCCATTTCATTTGGTGGTATTTGAACAATTAATTATACCATTGTTATCAGATTTTCAAATCTGATAATAATATTGACGGTAACTGAAGTTGACGGCGTGCAAAGTAGATCGCCGCCACTTCTTTTTAGCACGCGAGGTACATACACTTTTTCCTTCTACCTCGATATATTTCTGTGGGTCAAACTATATTAGGGACGAGTTTGACAGCGTATATCTGAGTTATACTCCTGCACCGTTAAGCATCGGATGGGAAAGCGCTTCGAGTCGAATGTACGAGTATTTGTGGTTGTAGTTTACGCTAGCTGGATATCGAGTGGTTTTTATAAGTAAGGGTTCTTTTAAAGAGTTCAACAAGTACCTATTTGCTTTGTTAAAATACCTAGTTCACGGTTCCGTGAAGATGTTAGTAAGGACTCTTGAACGTATTCGTAAGTCGTTTATACAATGCCACCTCAATGCATGGGGCACAAATGAAATAAGAAATGTTACTGCCATTTATTTCTCTGAATAGCAAAAAAATCAAATCATTTAGAATCGCACTTCTTATTAGTTTATACTTATTCAGCCGTTGAGTTTATTTTTTTAATTTCCATAAAATTTGAAGATGCAGGAGTACGTACCTACTTAATTTGTCGCTGTGTTCGTTCTTCTTGCACCGTCCTAGTTGGATGGAAAAAAACAGTACCGTGCCTACTTACACAGTTGCTTGTTTGCTTAAAGCAGCGGTCTGCAAGCTGGCTGGGCCGCATGCGGCCCGTGAACCGCTCACTTGCGGCCCTATATTCCGGTCTGAATTGCGGTCGCTATATGCCGAATTGTATAAAATCACAAATTATTAAAAAAGAGCGGCCTGCGTCAATTTCCTTAGCTACTATGTGGCCCTTGGCTGGTAATCGGTTGCCGATCGCTGGCTTAAAGTACGACACTTAGCGCCTAGAAGTAAACTCGTGTAATAGTTCCATTAGTTGCACCGCGAACTGCTAAGTTTATTGCGATAGCCGGCAAGTCTCTTTCGCATATACTAGAAAGAAAAAGAAGGCTGCAGCATGTCGCGTGACAAGCGAGCTTGCTGCCAACAGCCGCTAGCGCAGGCAAGCTTATCAGTAGCAGCCCTGTAGCTAACAACCTAATTGCATTAATGCTACAAAATTATAGCCCACGGACCAAGCGAGTCCACTATGTGTTTAGTTATAATGACCACTCCAACACTTCGTGTTTTGTGCAAATACTTACGCCTTAGGCTGGTATTACGACTGGATGACAATTGAGACCACTCCGACCATGCAAAATCGATAACCATCACTTGCATACACTTTATTAATATGCGTACGTAGATGGCAATATGCATGACTATAAAATAAACACTAGAACATAGTACCTTCGTTAAGTACCGAAGCGTTTCCTGGTTTCTAACATCCTAGTTGCCGTAGCGGGTATTCTAAAGAACATGATAAAATATCGCATGATTCTATTAATTGACCAGACCATCGTATAAGCCAGGGCTCTCCAAACTACGGCCCGTGGTCCGCATCCAGCCCGCGGGAAGAAAGCTGGAGGGCCTATGATCCGGCCCGCGAGGCATTCTAATCCGGCCCGCGGCATAGAATAAGAATAGTACCTACTACGAGCCTCCTGCCCGCAAAGTAAAGTACTACAGATATGATGTGATGAGAGCACCAAAGGGACGAAAAAAGATTATAAGTAACTGCAAGTCGACCATGTCATGTGGTACGCGCGGAAAAAAGTTTGGAGACCCCTGGTATAAACTGCAATTTTAATGATCCGACCATAAATGAATTTCTTTAGTTAATAAAACTTGCTTGCATTTGCATCAGACTCTTCGCTTAACGATGATTGAGAACTTGGAAAACAAACCAGGTTCTTCGATTTATCGTTATTAACAACCAAGAATTATATTATCGTTTTTAAAAGAAAACAAAATCGTTAAATTTCATAAAGCGTGGAAGTCCAATACGAGCAAACAATTAAACCAGATATAGCGTTTAGTAGTGTTATCATTAATGAATATGATTTTTTAAATTATACTAATTGCCTAGTGACTGCAATACGGCCACATCTCAAAAAAAAATTTTTTTTTTGAGATTTTTTTTGATTACTGTCACCACGTCACGTACTTAATACGTGACAGTAATCAACAATAATCTCAAAAAAATTTTTTTTTTGAGATGTGGCCGTATTGCAGTCACGACTTAATTTAAAGTGACCTCGTAATTAATTTTTGGAAATTTACCGAGCAGCAATGTACCGCATACATGCTTATGACATTGCGAGATACAAAGCTTTTTAAAGCAACTGTCAACTAGCGTGTTTGTCAACTTGAATGTGTTGCGTTACATCGCGGGCCGAATTATTTTGTATGGTAAATATTTTCATTGCAGTTTTAAGCAAAATATATCTAAATATATTTCTTAGGTCCTATGCTGACCACCGTTTCAATATTCGCCCGTATTGGAATTCAACGCTGTATAAAAGCATACTTTTACGACTGTTTCGACTTTGGCGCTAAAATACAAATATAACGATATCGTAGCAAATAAACTTGATAGAGAACAAAACACTCGTTATTTCCAAAATTAAATATCTGCGAACGAATAGGTAGTAAAGATATCATCGCAGGTACTTAAGATTCGACAGCTATTGAGACGTAAGTATTTTACGACTGGATGTCTGATGTTTTTGCAAACGCATGTGCTAAAAACCGTACCTACCTACTTAAATAATACCTTAAGTTGAATTTCGCAGAATTAATTTATTCGGCGGGTAAGTTTATTTTCTAGTAGGTAATTTCAATGAGATAAAAGTTTAATTTCGGCAATGTTTTAAGCATTTACGTCGACATCGGTAGACCGCCTGTACACACAGTCCTATCTAGGTTTTAGGAAATCTCATGGTCTTCATACAGCTTTCGTTTAATTCACCGAGGCTTTAGCTTCATAGCTCCTATATATCAGACGTGTTACCTTATCGCGTAGCTATTATTATTTCTAATAGAATAGATACCGTCGTTTACAGTCGCTCTTCTATCTTAAACCCCGAGGACATAGGCCTCCTTCAGCATGGTCGAAGATCTTCACCTATTTAGTGCTTTCAACGATTTATAAAAGATCAAAACTAAAAATAAGGACATAATTGAACCATTGAAGAAAATGACGTCATAATATTTTTTTCGAAATTTCACTCTATCTTGGCGTTTTGACACTTCATAAAAAGTAACCGTTTTGATTTGTCAGGAAAGTACCCTATTACATGGTAGGTAGTGTCGCAGGATGTCACCTGAGAGTCCAGAATGAGTGCAATTACAGAACCGGCTCGCGTCCGGCCCGCTTCCTCGATATTTCGTACGTACGTACTTAAGTACCTACAATTTAAGATACTTTCGAGTATAGGTAGTTACACATTGACGGAGTAGCTGATTTAGGCTGGGATCTGGAGGTTTCCTTTTATCCTTATCTGAGTTCTTCATAACATTGTATTCAGTTTCTGCGTTTATGTTACTTGCAATACTATTACTATTCAATTTGTGACTTCTGCATTTTCATATAATGTTAATAATGCACCTTCGCGAACGAAGTCGCGGGGATCTTCTAGTAGTAACATGGTAACTACATAGGACCGCAGTATTTCCAGCATGGCGTGGGGATTGACCAAATTATTGCAAGAGACCCATGATGGTTTGCTCTAATATCCATTGACCAACTAACATCAATGTGCGGGACCTGTAGCTTTCATTACATCTGCTATTGAGCATTTCAAAACTTAACGTGCATATAGTGTTTGAGGGTTACCAGATGTCAGGAATTTCCTGACATGTCAGGAATTTATGGAATTTTTCAGGAATGCGGAAATGTGAGGGATTTTTAATGGCATTAATTATAAGCAGCTGAAATCTTCGCCTTATTGCCATTGCTTTGAGATTGGAGCGCAGATCGTACAGTAGCAAAACAGAGTGTCAGGAATATACAGTTTTCGTAAATAATGCATTTTGTCACGTATTTCAAAATTTGTATCTGTTAATCTTATGTTTTTAGCCTTTTGTTTGTACCAGTGAGTCGCGTCGGGTGCGTCCGTGGTGCGTCTGACCCAGACGTCCTCATTCCATAACATGAATAATGGTGCGATAACATCGCCGCCCGTTTGAGCGTTTCATTGCGTTTTACGAGCGGGTAGGCTCGCCACAGACAGACATTAAACGTTTCATGCTAAACTTTTGCGCTTGTGATTCTGAACTTTATTAATAAATAGGAGATGCCGCGACTTCGTCTGAGAAGGTGAAAATAGTCATAACTGAAACTGGAGTCACTGATGTGAAACCTTTTTTTTATTGAGACTCCTTCAAATAACGTATTAATGTAATTTTCATGACGAAGCATTTATTGACCAAACTAGCGCGAAGCGTGTCCGTTCCAGCTTGGTAAAAATGCTTTCGTAGGTACTTATGTCTGTCTGACGGTCCGACTGTGCTCCTCTACGGGTCGCATTTCTCAAACGTTTATCGTTAAATTTTGTGAGCAGATTTGATAATTACATATACATATATGAATTTATTTGTCGTTTCAGTTTTTGGAAAATTTTCAAAATGGCGGTAACATGGGGGTTGACAGACTCACGAGGTCTGCAGCTGACAGATCCATTAATTATAAAGTCTTGGTCTGAGACAACTTGATAAATTCCCTGTAATCTAATCTCTAAACGCTAGCACTCGATCGCAGTCTAGACCAGACTGGCCGCTCTATAAACCGCAATCCGATACAACGAGTGGGAATAGCGAAAATCGCCAGACGGTGCTGATTTCTACTCCGTTATTATGTTACATTAGCGGCTCACTCGATCCTTTTAACTAGTTTTTCTACCTGTACTTTTATCTGTCTTTTACTTGGTCACGAACACTAATATAAGAACATACATAATATGAGTTCAGAGAAGTCTATACCTACTCTATTCCCCATGACAGCACTAGTGTCGTTATAGTCACATTACGATACTGCTAGCAGACACAGACTTCTAAATCTAGGTTAAACTTAGATCAAGGATTAAGCGCTCAATTCTAACTTTACGATAAAAATGCACATCTACCTACTTAACAAACAATTAAATTCCTACGGTTTTTAAGAAAAACAAAACTTTCCGAAAGAAATTCATTGATGATAACATAAAAAAAGTATTTTTAAAATCGTCACTGCCTGTCACTAGCGAGTACCAAGTAAGTGTACTTCAAATTAAAAAAAAGTTTACCATAGACACATACTGTCAGTCATATGTCATATTTGCCTTGTTTGCGAGCTATGTTTAATTACGTATTTTATATTTTAAAACCTAGTCGTAGAAAAAGTATTGTATGCGACGTTGTATAATTAAGTCAAAAAACGCTCATTGCGTCTCTATTTGCGATACTCGCCGCATTGGCGGCTCGTATCGCAACTCACGCAATTCGCATTTTTTGAACCCACTTATACAACTGTTGCATAAAATACTATTATGCCACACCTGGCCATAAAGTGACGTGCCATGAAGTACGGAAAAAGCCGCTTTCTGGCCAAGTGTAGACATAAAATGATGTACACAACGCGCGAGGTAATAAAGAAAGCCCTCGATCGCATATTTACGTCCCTCGCTTTCAGCTCGGGCCGCAAACTTCTGCGATCTCGGCCTTTCTTTGTATTACCACCCTAGTTATGTAATGAACTATTAATCATGTGTTCGGGAACTGTAAGAATGACCGCCATTGCACCACCATGACCGTCTAGATTTCAAATCATTACCAAATAAATCTTCATAGAGTATCGATTCCGATGTTACTATAATTTTTCATACAAAAACAAAACTTCACATCAAGTCAAAGTCATCGATAACACACTGATATTACAATACTGGTTGCATTAATGATGGTCATTATATATGGTTTCCGAACGCACAATAGAGGATTTATGACATGGGTGTAGAGTACAATAGATAAACTCTTATACAGCTTGTCTGCGACCACTCTGCGACCATCGTCTCGAAAATACATCATCGATGTGTACAACTGCAGATACATTTTATAGGTACCTACCTGCTTATAGGTTGACTCCTTAATTCCGTAAAATATGAAGGCGCCTTGATGATTGTGGCTTTGTTTTGCAGCGACTGGCTACGGCTTGAAATGATGCCGCAATTTTAAATTTTCCTAAGTATGACTGACTAGGTACATAATATAAATGTGCCTTCTGATATTATGACAACTTTTGTTGATGAAATGCGTTTATTTAAATCATTTCGTAACAATCTTCTCGGATACCTAATACATGTATATACATAGTTCTGAGTAAAAAAAATCAAATGTGTTAAATTGTGACTAATTATGAGTACCTACTTCATTTATTTTTAAGTATTAGGTACCGCCAACCGCCAGGTACCTACAATAAAATAATACATTATTGCACACCAAGAGGAAATTACAATGGAAATTTAATTAAAAACAATCGTTAACAAAAGGCAGTTTTATCGCTAACGAGCGAGGATATCGGAGTCGATCTAAAATTAACAAAAGTAATGAGTACCTACTATGCAATTTGATTACAATTCAACATCCCTACCTATAATATGCGCCTGCAAACGTTGAACCTACTACAACTACAATACTCGTAATCGATAAGGATTCAACTAAGTATTACACAGATAAGCTGCTCTTAGGCAATACGGGGAGAATGCTACCAAAACTTACAATTTTTAACATATTTTCCGCTAGTAGGTACTCGTAAACCTAGATCTCTTTGTGAGCAAAAAGCCCGCAGCGCAGTGCACTTTGTGCTATGGAAAAGAATTAATCCGGCTCGAAGAACCATTGTGTGTGATAAAAACTGCAGCTTCGCTACGGAAATTCGATATTCCATAAAAGTCCTGGTTATTCATCTATTGAGCTGGATTATGTTACGCTTTGTAAATGGAATAGTGTTTTCATTTCAGTGTACCTATTCGTGCCTTTTGTAATTGTTAATCCTCTAGGATTGGATTCAACAAAATAGTTGAATGGGCTCTAGCCCATTCAACTATTTTGTTGAGCTTCCAGGAGAGTTGGTCAAACGCATTTATAAGCTATTCATTTAGTAATTGGCTAGGCAGGCACTTTATTAGTACTAAAATGTCCATGAATATTCGCTTGAACGAATTTATAAAATACAACGCGTCACTTCGCACTCCATTGAATGGAATAGAGTAGATAATATTTGTCGCGTGCCAATTGGTGCTAAAGAGACGCGTAGGCAGTACAGTGGTAGTGGCGATGGTGCAGGAACGTTGCGACGGACGTCAGAAAAATAAAATGGTTAGCCCTTATTTTCGTTTATTGTTTAGTTGGAAGCTGTGAAGGCGTCCGCTGCGGCGGCGACAAGCGCTGCATGTTGGACGCGGAGCTCGGCGCGCACTGCGTCCGCTGCGGGGCGTGCAACGTCGCCGGCGCTCCCGTCTGCGCCGTCGACGGGCGCACCTACGCCGGTGCCTGCGCGTTGCGACGTGCCGCTTGCGAGCGCGGCAAGGCACTGCCACTGGCCTATAAGGGGACTTGTAAAGGTATGGAGTAAAAAGCGCTACATGCTGAATGTTGTACTAATAGTTCCCCTGCATTCGCTGCGGCGCGTGGCGCGTGTAACGTCGCCGGTGCTCCCGGCTGCACCGTCGACGGGCACACCTACGCCGGTGCCTGCGCGCTGCGCCGAGCCGCCTGCGGGCGCGGCAAAGCACTGCCACTGGCCTATAAGGGGACTTGTAAAGGTATGGGTAAAAAGTGCTACATGCTGAATGTTGTACTAGTAGTTCCCCTGCATTCGCTACGGCGCGTGTAACGTCGCCGGTGCTCCCGGCTGCGCCGTCGACGGGCGCACCTACGCCGGCGCTTGCGGGCTGCGCCGAGCCGCCTGCGGGCACGGCAAAGCACTGCCGCTAGCATACAAGGGAACTCGTAAAGGTATGGAGTCACTGCGCGTGCTGCATGCTGAATATTGTAGTCCCACTGAGTTCGCCGCGGCGCGTGCAACGTCGACGGACGCACCCGAGCCGGCGCCTGCGGCACTGCCGCTGGCCTACTGTGCATTGAGACTTGTCATACTATTTTGTGGAGATAAAATGTATCAAACTATAGATTAAAACACATCAACCATGATTTATGACGTGGAAGCGAATGATGGCCCTTTTTTGTTTGTATTAGAAAACGGACCAACTCGAATCACTTTAAACTGAGCATATCGTTTTCAATTTTAGCGAACGCGACTTGCGCCACAATATCCTGCAACTCCGGGCAGCGCTGCGTGGCGGGCGGCGCGAGCGGCGCGCGCTGCGTGTCGTGCGGCTCGTGCGGCGGCGGGCTGCGGCGCGAGCTGTGCGGCTCCGACGCGCGCACTTACCCGTCGTGGTGCCGCCTGCAGCGCGCCGCGTGCCACGCCGGCCGCGTCGTCGATCCTATGCACCCTGGGCCGTGTAAAGGTAGTTTCCATTGACGTATACAAAGGACAGGGCTAAGCAAGCGCGCAGGCGGTTCCAACGCTTTGGCGGTAAAAATATCGGCAAATCAGTGCCAGTCGGCAGTGCGACACCCGGCGCGTGCACTGCGCAGCTGGTCTTTATAGCTGCATTTTTTGTTACGGGGAAAACAGTTCCGAACTGTTGCCATCCTGGGCTGTGCACAAGGTTTTTGTTCTGGGGCTACTGCAGCTCTAGCTTCTCCTATCCTAAAGTGATTGTGATGCGAGATTGACGACGCAAGGAGCTAGCCTGTAACAGCCTGTTGTATTAATTTGTTGGTATTGGAAAACATTCACATAGAAATTGGATTGGTTGACTGGTAGAGAATACCTTACGGTATTAAGTGTGCCATTTGTACTTTCTTGTATTGTGCAATAAATATTAAATACCTACCTAAATAAATTGTAGACTTTAGATCAATCAGATACACCATTTTGTGCTACTCCTTTTGTACTCTTCCAGGTCCTGTGCCAAGTCCTATTTCCTTCATCGTAGTCATGATCAAGTTAGATATATGTGTTGTCTTTCTAGGGAGCAAAAACATAACGGACAATAGAGTGACCGACGAGCGAAGCGGAGGCGATGGAAAACACGGGCTATAGTCGCATATTCATCTCGCGGCGTTGCTGTGTTCCCGGTACATTGCTGCTGCTGTTTAGACAACCTGCATTCACATGAGCTAAAGTTTACGTGCAAGTTAATTGTCGATTCAAGAAAGCAAATTATTCTTAAGGCTATTTCAGCATTATACCTACTTTGAAGCCATCTCGGCTATAGAAGTTCTCAAGATAAAAAAAACATAAACTTGTTCGTTAACTGTATCTAACAGTGACATGTTTTTTGTAGTAAGAAAAGTTAAGCTAGCAGTGTTGCAGGGCACAGCTTTCTGCTTGGTCCACTGGACTTCCAGTCAAATCTTTTTAGTATTAACAAAATTCAAAAAACGTACTCGTAGCATTAGATAATTTTATCTAACGATACATATTCGATCTATGTAGATAAATAATTATATAGTTTTAATTAACACTTACATAATTAAATTTGAGCACCAAATCGTACTTAATATTTAGTCAGAAATATACTTAGGAGTGTAGTTAGCACAAAATTTGGAACTTATTGTAGGTACTAGTACTCTAGTTGAATTGGAATTTCTGTCTTGCGACGAAGCCGCTAGGGTAACTTAATAATACTTCATTGGACTGACAATTGTTCTTAAAATTTTATTAACTAAGACTTGATATTTTTACTTGACGAGAATGTGGTTTTGACGCTTATGCAATATTTATTATTAAGTTATGAAATATTAAGTTTTAGTGCAATAATTTTATTGAAAATGGTATGATATTCATGTATGCGTGTATATTTTTGTTTTTAGAAATGAGTCAAACTGTCGTGGCCACGGTCGAAACAATTTGGGCATGTTAGAGTGTTAAATCGTTTTCAGTATTATATGTATTTAAGATTATTAGAATATTCTTATTTTCGAAACCTTTATACATTGGATATTAGGTGATTTTAATAGACTGTAGATAAAAAGTAATTTATTGTTACTTTTAAATTATTTCTAAAACGTTTCCAGCACGGATTAATCTTGTTAGAGTATTCGTATTTCGTCGTAGTCAAAGCGATGTGTGATGTCAGTTTTAGCGGATTTACTCTCTTGGCGTCCAGCTTAGCTTTAATAAGTAACTCGGTTTCTAAAAGCGCGAGTCGCAACTAGTCCACATTCTTCCTCTGCTTAATCACGCCACTTTTTAGTTTTAATCACGTATTTATTGAATTTAAATTATTTTTTAATTCGCCTATCCGACCTGAATATTGGATTCGTATTCGGTTGAAAGTCCCTAGCCGAGCCAAGATTGTGACACTACACATAGATGTTATATTAGATAGTGTAATTATTATTATAAATACTTGTCACTTGTATCGATGGTGTAGTGTAAGCTTCTGGTAGATTCTTAGTACGGCACGAGTTTACTCATCGAGTAAAACTTCCACTTCTATAATATAATTATGAACCTTAATGCAAAGACTTAAGGTTTATTTTAAACACAATATTGTAACTCGTGTTAAATACTTTGTGAGGGCAGACTAATTGTTCTTAGACTTAGAATGTGGACGTAACTAATACATAATATATGACTTAGCTCTTGTCAATTATTTCCTAGTGCTAAACAAGTTGTTAACTGCACCTGATATAATAATACTTACTTGTTGTAGTTACTCATTGCGAACATTAGATGATGTATAATATATTTGTCCTTGTTGATTACTTTTCTTGGTCTTCATAAATATTTTACATGGAACACTTGCAGTTTTTATTTATCCTCCATTATAATATATTTCCTTGGGCTAATATCCCAAACATGAAATAAGTTTTTTTTCATCATGTAAGTATATCATTGGATGGCTGAAAGCGATTTTAATCAGTATTGTAGGCTTATAAAAACCAATTTTACTGTTGGATCCCAACTATATATAGGGAACGTGTACAACGAAGGTTCCGTCAATCTGAATCTTGTACTCTTATCATGCAGGGCCACATTAACGGAAACACCGTTAATTATCGCGGTGAAGACCGATTAACGTTAGTGTTGGACTTACTAGGTATACTATTTTATAACCAATTTTTTTTTGGTCTAATAAGTTTCCGTTACTGTCCGCATAGTGTCTCTTTTGTCGATTTAGTGCCACTTATAGTTACTACATATTCCCTTTATGCATAAAGCCCAATGGTACAGTCGCCATCAGATATATCTGAACTGTCAGTGTACTCATAAATATCTGAACACGGCTCTAATGCTATGAAAATAGAGCCGTGTTCATATATTTATGATACACTGACAGCTCAGATATATCTGATGGCGACTGTACCTCATTTGCTTTCTTTGCTCTACATGTCCTTACAGTGATGAATAGAGACAAACCGTTCCCGGGAATATTCCCCATACAAGTGAGGAATATTCCCGGGAACGGTACATCTCTAGTGATGAATAAGATATGAAATAAAAGAAAAAGTTTACTAGACCATTTTATTTTATTTCCAAGTAAAAAACCTGTCAAATACAAACATTTGTTAGGTACTTATATGACAAAAACTCCGTCGTTTCATAAACTAGAACTGTGTCAACTCAGTTTATAGCAGTCCTGGACTAGATGCGCTCTTGCGGACGACAGACACGCAACTACGGAGTCTCGGACATACAGCTAGTGTTACCCTGGAGTATAATTATCGCAAAAATTTAACCCCGTGTCACTTAAATTTGAACCCTGTCTCAAACCACATACAGTACTTTTTACATGTGCTTTTTTGACAGAATAAAGTCAGATTTTTGCAGATTTTATACACAACTCAAAAACCTCGATTAACTTATTATTATGTGCGTATTTATCGACCAACATTAAGTCTATCAAATGACAATAATGGTTCGGTATTTTGTTAACGGACACAATTAAGTACACCTATTAAGAAACGAATATAAAGAAAAGAAAAATAAACGTAGCCGCCCTATAAAATTGTATAATAATAACACTAAAAAGATCTATAAATGCAAACTCTAAATGAGTACAGTAGAAAAAAATACATCCAAAGGAAAGTTATTTATATAGCTCATTTCGTTCAATAGTTTCTATCGTTTACACATTTGTTAACCTTATACCCTATGGTAATAATTAGACAAGTACAAAATGATATTTCATCCTTAAAAATATCTATTCGTAGCCTAGGATTAAAGTCGGTTGTATATCTCATAAATACAATAACGTTAATTGTAATTAACAGTTGCCGCCGCGGAGCGCGGGAAGCTCCGCTCCGGCAGCGAAGTTAGGATTCGATTCGAATTAGCTCCTCACACATACAACCATATCATGACGTCGCATGCACACACACTACTTACATAATTTTGTTACAAAATATCGTGTATGGAAGAACTACGCTAAAGGCTAACATGTTACATTACAGTTCTCGATATGTTTTATTTTAAATGTCACATGTTCGAAATGGCACGCTTCAAGCCGAACCTCACTACTGATGCGGTGCGTTAGTAATACAGTATACTTCATGTGACGTAGTTGGTGGTCACGTATCGCACGTCTAGAAAAGCAAGTTGTAATGCAAACCACCAATATTTAAGATTCTCGAAAACCCGAGGAAACTTCTAGCAATACCTCAAAGACAATAAGATTCTAAACTGAACCAAAGAAGTTTCGGTATACAACTCGATTTCTAGGTTTTTTGAATTTACGCCGCACTAGATGTGCGATACTATTAGTGACCACTCCTCTTACACTAGAGCTAACAACGTCATCTACCTCAACAATAACACTTAATTATTGTTTTGCGAAGTCTCCAATTCACGTAATTGAAATATAAACACACCCCACAATTCTCATAAGCTAGTTCGTGACACTTAATTAATGAAGAAATTCGTAGTCACTTTTAACGTTAACGGTGCACAATTCCTTGTTTCGACGATAATTAAATGTTAACTTACTTATCGATAATTTTGTAATAAATGCATTTCGTTCATAACTACAGCGCCACGTCGCGTCAAAGTGTGAAAAATAAATAGGAAAAATTTGAAATCGTCGACTAGTAAAGCTGATTCCGAACAAAAGTCTCGTTAGTGGTTAGACGTTAGCGATGAACGACACAGGACCGTGCTGTAGTTTAGTTAAGGGGTTTTAAGGCGGGACGTACGGGGGAGGTTTCCTGTAGGTAGGGGTGGCTTTGGGTCTGGGAGGTGTGCGGGAAGCGGCGAAGGGGGGTGGGGGGCGGTAGGGGGCGTCCTCCCCGGCGCGGTAGTCGGGTGCGGGGGGGAGCAAAGGGGGTTTCTCCTCGCGCATGATGACGGGGCTCTTGTGGACGGGTTCCGCGTCCCCTCGCTCCTCGAGCTCGTCCTGGAAGATGACCGGGATGCCCTTGGAGCGGAACGCCTGTCGCTCCTCTTCGTCTCCAACGCTCATTTTTCCTGTAATCGTACAGTTACAATTAAACATCAGCTGTTTGGTTCGGTTCAATAGTGTACGTGTCGGGTGTTCCGCGATCTAAATATGCTTAGGACTTGTTTTAAGGAAACTGAGACATGAAAGTGAAAGATGATGTTTCAGGAGAATTGTGTAACAACTTTGGGCTTTTTCCTCCAAAAAAGTCCTAACCAATCCGTTCAACTACAACAACGTTACGTAGCGGTGACTTATATTGAAAGTGATTCTTCAATTACAATGATAGTTCAGATGCAACTGTGTCAGTACCTACATGACTTGATTTTAATGGTGAAGTCACTGTGTGAAAACCTAATCTAAAAGTCGCCTACGTAGGTAATCAATTATTTACAGACATTAAAAACGAAATAAATAAAAGATTACCTACTTTCAACAATAATCTAATAGTACTTTCAGATTGACGAATACCATTTTGTGTTCGGCCTTATGCTATAAACTATGAAGCGTTTTAGAAGATAGCGATTGGTAAAAAAAAACATCATCCAACTTTTATAACGTTCTATGCCTCCATGTAATTACAATATTGACGTGCGTTTCGACAGTTATACGTAAATACTTTCGCGAGTGAGTCAAGCGTTAAAAAGTTTTGTCACCTCTGGAATGGTTTCATCATTGCCACCTAAATCGACGGAAATAAACATTTAGCTACGTATCACATTTGAAATTTAGTAGCAATCCAAATAGAAAGTCCGTCCGCCAAGTTAAACTCGTCGCCTGTCAATTTTAAATGAGGTTAAAATCGTGAAGATGATTGCAGATGCCGCCAGGACTTGAACTATTTTCTATTGTCAATGGTTTGTGAACAAAGTGTTGCGTTATTATTAACTTGTGCAATTAACGTCACCAAAAAAAAAATGTCGCCGAAAATAATAAAACATATATCTGAAACAGGGGGGGTTATCATTTTAACCGAATTCCAAAAGAAGGACGCTTTTCAAATTCTATGTTTTTTTGTGACTTAGTTCACCGATTACTCGAAGACGGCTGAACCGATTTGGGAAATCGATGTCATACGAGTAAGTATCAATATTATTTTTGATTTTGATGGTAATAATTGCACACGTTGCATTCCAGTTCCATTTACTTACAAAGACAATAGAAGGTAGTTCGGGCCCCGGCGCCATCTGCAGTGAGCAATTGGTAGTTTATAACCACTTTGAATGTACATTTGATATATCAGTGTATACCCGTGGTATATTAACTCAAAAGGCAAAATACATACTGTCACACAATAGTCCTCGGCTCTTTCAATTTAGATTGCCACACATAATATTGATGTACAAAAAATCAACTTACCGGTACGCCGCCTCCTATAAAGAACGCAAGCGATGATACCAGCAACAAGCAGCATACACACGATGACAACGGCCGGTATGATGAACGTCACCAAATACTCCGTATACCCAGACTCAGCCGCGGGACCCGCCTTGGTATTATGCATGTTCGATGACCCTGACGGTATCACTGGCGGTTTGGTGATCTTAGTATTCTGGTCGCCGCACAACCCTAGCGGTATCAGAGTTATCGACATCACTTTCTCTTTGTCAAAAACGTGGTCGACGATCTCTTTTAGAGCGCCGTTCCCGGCCGTGCCTTCGTCCGCGATGATCATTTTGCGGAGCGTCTCGATTTTGTCTTTCGGACAACTGTCCATTGGCAAGCTAGTGTTGTACCTGTAGACAAATTGTAATTTGTTGTAACTTAATAATAGCATAAGGTTTTATTATTGTTAAAGTTTTATGTAGTTCCACGGGGTATTAGTCTTAAGACTGTAACGCTGTGTAACATGAATAAATAATTATTGACAAGACCCCAGTTATTCCGTCTCATTTTAAACCCTATATAAGGACCGGTAAAAATCTTTTAAAGAATGACACCAATTTTAATTTTTAGGGGTAGTATTACCTAAACTAAACAATAGGTTATCTAGGCTTCTTAACTATTTCTCGATAGATAGGTATTCTGCACCAACCTTTCGAAGTCGTAGTCGAATTTGAGGGAATGTGCATCCTAGACTATCGGTAATACCTAGTGTTAGTGGTGCTAGCAGTAGGCTGATGCCTGGTGTTCCTAATCCTAATATTGCTGGTGTCATTATCTCCGTACAGCGCGGCGAGTTTCTCTAAAATTTGCGCTTATTGTTCGCGTTGTTTGCCAGTTATTCGTAATCGTAGTCGAGCGTGACTAACGCAATTTGGAACTTGAATGTGTAACGTAGAAGGCCAGCTTTTTTCAGTACTTACCATATAATAGTGGTGCTAGCAGTAGGATGGTGAGTGATGTTCCTAATCCTAATATTGCTGGTGTCCTTATCTCCGAACAGCGCGGCGAGTTTCTCTACAATCTTGCGTTTGTTGTTCGCATTGGTTGTTAGTTGTTCGTAGTCGTAGTCGAGTGTCATTTGGAACTCGACGGTGGGTTTGATCGCGGGGGCCTTCAGTACTTCCACTATCAAGCTGTCGTAGGCGCTCTTCTTGCTTGAATCTTCTGCGATCTATTATAAATAAATAATATAATGTATTTATTTTTACCTCAAAAAGGATATTTTTACAAGCTAAATTAACAAATTTGTTTTTAATAGGTACTTAACCTTTGTGAGAGACTGGAGTCTGAATTAGGTGTAGACCTGTATTACAGATCTCCAGGCCCTCACCTCGGAAATACAAGTACTGAGATTATACACAGTGATAAAGTG
This sequence comes from Eudemis profundana, assembly GCA_947034925.1. Taxonomy (NCBI): domain Eukaryota; kingdom Metazoa; phylum Arthropoda; class Insecta; order Lepidoptera; family Tortricidae; genus Eudemis; species Eudemis profundana. Next base: position 12,407,936 of record OX344811.1, read on the forward strand.
ACTATGGCATTTATGAGGCATTGAAATAGACTGGGTTAAAAATTAGATCCAAATGCGACCCAGGACTGAATGGCCGGGCGAAAATTGATTAAGAGAGCTGGTTTTAACTGAAATAGGTTACGGAGAGGAATAAAGACAATTGTGACAAAATAAATAGATCCCATTTTTTTATTAGGAAGTCTTCTTCCTGTTCCTACGTCGAATTACAAGAATCTTACTACTGCTATTTATATAAGTTACAAAGCTACTAAATGATACAACAGTAATATGAAGAGGGAGCGAGTCCGTCGATAGTAATATCAGAGCTATCCTTGGATGGGCGTCGATTGTCATACAAATGGGTCACGGCGTTCAACAGCTAGGTACAGTAAAATTGGAGTTAGACAGATAGGGTTCATTATACCGCCATTAGGCTGCCGGTCAAATGTTATTGATGACTTACCAGCTGATAATGGACGGTGCCCACGTCATCGGCAGACGGCAATCCGTAGAATTCCTGGTTGCGCTCGTCAAACTGCAACCAGTGTCCCACGGGCAGCTCCGAGCGATCCATGTAGCGGAGAGACAGCGCAAGGTTGCGCGTGCCGCCGTCTTCGGGGTCGAAGAACGTGTCCTGGGGAAAAAGATGAATTTTAGTTAAATATGGTTCATTATTGGTGAAGCAAACGCTGCAAAGTAGTGTCCCACCGAAACTAGTTTTCACGGCCGAAACCGAATTTCGGCTTTGATCTGTTTCGGCCGAAACCAGAACCGACATTTCCATATAAGGTCATGTTTTCGTGGGAAGATAAAAAAATATCAATCATAATCAGTCAGTCTTCATTTTTAAATAACATATTAATCATTTAGTCTCTGATATTTAAAGTAATGATTAATTAACTTTATTAACTTCTTATTTCAAATAGTTTGTGTGCTTTTTGAAAAAAATACTGTCCGATCGCAATTCGAAACCAATTAAATTCAGTTTCGGTTTCGTAGCGTCGTAAATCGGCGCCCAGGGCACCTATCCCAACTGCGCCCCTTTGTTAGCAGTTGGGGGTTTCATTCAAGACTTTATTTCGCCATGATTGCGAATTTGGATTGCACTTTTTTTAATAGATAGTTACTAAATTTCGTTTTTTTGACGCCCCCGCGGTGTACCCGTGTAGCGTGTACTGACCTCGGGCACCTTATACAGCAGCAGGTGACCGACGGTGGCGCGCAGCATGTCGACCTGGTTGCGCGTGACGGGCGGGTAGGTGTCGGGCGCGCGCGTGGCGACGCGGGGCGGCGCGGCGTGCGCGCGGCGCCCCGCGACCCGTGTAGCGTGTACTGACCTCGGGCACCTTATACAGCAGCAGGTGACCGACGGTGGCGCGCAGCATGTCGACCTGGTTGCGCGTGACGGGCGGGTAGGTGTCGGGCGCGCGCGTGGCGACGCGGGGCGGCGCGGCGTGCGCGCGGCGCCCCGCGACCCGTGTAGCGTGTACTGACCTCGGGCACCTTATACAGCAGCAGGTGACCGACGGTGGCGCGCAGCATGTCGACCTGGTTGCGCGTGACGGGCGGGTAGGTGTCGGGCGCGCGCGTGGCGACGCGGGGCGGCGCGGCGTGCGCGCGGCGCCCCGCGACCCGTGTAGCGTGTACTGACCTCGGGCACCTTATACAGCAGCAGGTGACCGACGGTGGCGCGCAGCATGTCGACCTGGTTGCGCGTGACGGGCGGGTAGGTGTCGGGCGCGCGCGTGGCGACGCGGGGCGGCGCGGCGTGCGCGCGGCGCCCCGCGACCCGTGTAGCGTGTACTGACCTCGGGCACCTTATACAGCAGCAGGTGACCGACGGTGGCGCGCAGCATGTCGACCTGGTTGCGCGTGACGGGCGGGTAGGTGTCGGGCGCGCGCGTGGCGACGCGGGGCGGCGCGGCGTGCGCGCGGCGCCCCGCGACCCGTGTAGCGTGTACTGACCTCGGGCACCTTATACAGCAGCAGGTGACCGACGGTGGCGCGCAGCATGTCGACCTGGTTGCGCGTGACGGGCGGGTAGGTGTCGGGCGCGCGCGTGGCGACGCGGGGCGGCGCGGCGTGCGCGCGGCGCCCCGCGACCCGTGTAGCGTGTACTGACCTCGGGCACCTTATACAGCAGCAGGTGACCGACGGTGGCGCGCAGCATGTCGACCTGGTTGCGCGTGACGGGCGGGTAGGTGTCGGGCGCGCGCGTGGCGACGCGGGGCGGCGCGGCGTGCGCGCGGCGCCCCGCGACCCGTGTAGCGTGTACTGACCTCGGGCACCTTATACAGCAGCAGGTGACCGACGGTGGCGCGCAGCATGTCGACCTGGTTGCGCGTGACGGGCGGGTAGGTGTCGGGCGCGCGCGTGGCGACGCGGGGCGGCGCGGCGTGCGCGCGGCGCCCCGCGACCCGTGTAGCGTGTACTGACCTCGGGCACCTTATACAGCAGCAGGTGACCGACGGTGGCGCGCAGCATGTCGACCTGGTTGCGCGTGACGGGCGGGTAGGTGTCGGGCGCGCGCGTGGCGACGCGGGGCGGCGCGGCGTGCGCGCGGCGCCCCGCGACCCGTGTAGCGTGTACTGACCTCGGGCACCTTATACAGCAGCAGGTGACCGACGGTGGCGCGCAGCATGTCGACCTGGTTGCGCGTGACGGGCGGGTAGGTGTCGGGCGCGCGCGTGGCGACGCGGGGCGGCGCGGCGTGCGCGCGGCGCCCCGCGACCCGTGTAGCGTGTACTGACCTCGGGCACCTTATACAGCAGCAGGTGACCGACGGTGGCGCGCAGCATGTCGACCTGGTTGCGCGTGACGGGCGGGTAGGTGTCGGGCGCGCGCGTGGCGACGCGGGGCGGCGCGGCGTGCGCGCAGCGCCCCGCGACCCGTGTAGCGTGTACTGACCTCGGGCACCTTATACAGCAGCAGGTGACCGACGGTGGCGCGCAGCATGTCGACCTGGTTGCGCGTGACGGGCGGGTAGGTGTCGGGCGCGCGCGTGGCGACGCGGGGCGGCGCGGCGTGCGCGCAGCGCCCCGCGACCCGTGTAGCGTGTACTGACCTCGGGCACCTTATACAGCAGCAGGTGACCGACGGTGGCGCGCAGCATGTCGACCTGGTTGCGCGTGACGGGCGGGTAGGTGTCGGGCGCGCGCGTGGCGACGCGGGGCGGCGCGGCGTGCGCGCGGCGCCCCGCGACCCGTGTAGCGTGTACTGACCTCGGGCACCTTATACAGCAGCAGGTGACCGACGGTGGCGCGCAGCATGTCGACCTGGTTGCGCGTGACGGGCGGGTAGGTGTCGGGCGCGCGCGTGGCGACGCGGGGCGGCGCGGCGTGCGCGCAGCGCCCCGCGACCCGTGTAGCGTGTACTGACCTCGGGCACCTTATACAGCAGCAGGTGACCGACGGTGGCGCGCAGCATGTCGACCTGGTTGCGCGTGACGGGCGGGTAGGTGTCGGGCGCGCGCGTGGCGACGCGGGGCGGCGCGGCGTGCGCGCAGCGCCCCGCGACCCGTGTAGCGTGTACTGACCTCGGGCACCTTATACAGCAGCAGGTGACCGACGGTGGCGCGCAGCATGTCGACCTGGTTGCGCGTGACGGGCGGGTAGGTGTCGGGCGCGCGCGTGGCGACGCGGGGCGGCGCGGCGTGCGCGCGGCGCCCCGCGACCCGTGTAGCGTGTACTGACCTCGGGCACCTTATACAGCAGCAGGTGACCGACGGTGGCGCGCAGCATGTCGACCTGGTTGCGCGTGACGGGCGGGTAGGTGTCGGGCGCGCGCGTGGCGACGCGGGGCGGCGCGGCGTGCGCGCGGCGCCCCGCGACCCGTGTAGCGTGTACTGACCTCGGGCACCTTATACAGCAGCAGGTGACCGACGGTGGCGCGCAGCATGTCGACCTGGTTGCGCGTGACGGGCGGGTAGGTGTCGGGCGCGCGCGTGGCGACGCGGGGCGGCGCGGCGTGCGCGCGGCGCCCCGCGACCCGTGTAGCGTGTACTGACCTCGGGCACCTTATACAGCAGCAGGTGACCGACGGTGGCGCGCAGCATGTCGACCTGGTTGCGCGTGACGGGCGGGTAGGTGTCGGGCGCGCGCGTGGCGACGCGGGGCGGCGCGGCGTGCGCGCGGCGCCCCGCGACCCGTGTAGCGTGTACTGACCTCGGGCACCTTATACAGCAGCAGGTGACCGACGGTGGCGCGCAGCATGTCGACCTGGTTGCGCGTGACGGGCGGGTAGGTGTCGGGCGCGCGCGTGGCGACGCGGGGCGGCGCGGCGTGCGCGCGGCGCCCCGCGACCCGTGTAGCGTGTACTGACCTCGGGCACCTTATACAGCAGCAGGTGACCGACGGTGGCGCGCAGCATGTCGACCTGGTTGCGCGTGACGGGCGGGTAGGTGTCGGGCGCGCGCGTGGCGACGCGGGGCGGCGCGGCGTGCGCGCGGCGCCCCGCGACCCGTGTAGCGTGTACTGACCTCGGGCACCTTATACAGCAGCAGGTGACCGACGGTGGCGCGCAGCATGTCGACCTGGTTGCGCGTGACGGGCGGGTAGGTGTCGGGCGCGCGCGTGGCGACGCGGGGCGGCGCGGCGTGCGCGCGGCGCCCCGCGACCCGTGTAGCGTGTACTGACCTCGGGCACCTTATACAGCAGCAGGTGACCGACGGTGGCGCGCAGCATGTCGACCTGGTTGCGCGTGACGGGCGGGTAGGTGTCGGGCGCGCGCGTGGCGACGCGGGGCGGCGCGGCGTGCGCGCGGCGCCCCGCGACCCGTGTAGCGTGTACTGACCTCGGGCACCTTATACAGCAGCAGGTGACCGACGGTGGCGCGCAGCATGTCGACCTGGTTACGCGTGACGGGCGGGTAGGTGTCGGGCGCGCGCGTGGCGACGCGGGGCGGCGCGGCGTGCGCGCGGCGCCCCGCGACCCGTGTAGCGTGTACTGACCTCGGGCACCTTATACAGCAGCAGGTGACCGACGGTGGCGCGCAGCATGTCGACCTGGTTGCGCGTGACGGGCGGGTAGGTGTCGGGCGCGCGCGTGGCGACGCGGGGCGGCGCGGCGTGCGCGCGGCGCCCCGCGACCCGTGTAGCGTGTACTGACCTCGGGCACCTTATACAGCAGCAGGTGACCGACGGTGGCGCGCAGCATGTCGACCTGGTTACGCGTGACGGGCGGGTAGGTGTCGGGCGCGCGCGTGGCGACGCGGGGCGGCGCGGCGTGCGCGCAGCGCCCCGCGCCGCGCCACCACACGTCCGCCACCACCAGCTCCGGGGACATCACGTCGGTCAGCCGCGCCGACGGCACGCGGGAGTCGGGAGACGTTTCCATTATCTGAAAAATTGTTATGGTGAATAGGTTTTCGTGTACGGACAAACTGTCCTCTTAAACGGGCCTCTACGTCAAAAGGGATTTTATCACGTGAGTGCTACAAAACATTATGGTCTAGGAGGCACGAGCGAAATTTTCATCTGATTTTCTCATGAAAATGCTCTGTTTCTCCATTATTTCAATTTCCAGTCATAAATCTCAACGCCTGGCACGTCGGAGTGGTTGCGTTTGCCCAGGGGAGGACCGTAAACTTGCAAAAATCCTGGAAAAGTATCTGATCGCCACAAAGGTAGTTTTGGATTTAATCTATAGTTTTTTATATCACTAATCTCGAGGTAGCATTGCCAAAACAGTAGGGCGTCGCAAAACACCTGCCAGATGGCCGTTAAGTTGCGAAATAGGGATCCCAATTTACATGATAAGCACAAGGCTGATTCTTACATATGTTGTAATACAGTCTCTAAATATACCCTATACAAAATGACAGATGATTTGGACATTACCTTCATGCCGCCAGACGCGGATCTGCCAGTCTAGATCGTAGTTGTAGGACTATTCTCCTGAGCTTGCTAATTTCTATACTAGTGTAATATATTTAACTACAAAATACCCTATTATTTGTATTTACCTGCATTAACCTCTTGATGTCATCCATAGGGCACGCGGTTTCCTTAGGCAAAGTGTCGTTGGTCCACACGAACTCGCACATGTCTCCAGTCTGTGACACATTCAGTACAGTGATGTGGTGCATGTCTGTAGCGAGTAGGTTCACGATGCCTTCTAGCGCACGGATCTGCCAGTCTAGATCGTAGTTGTAGGTCTTGTTCAGTTTGAAGTGCATTACGAACTGGTGGTTGATCGTTCGGGCGGCTTTGTGCTGGAATAGGAATATTTTAATTAATTGTCATGTTTAACTGGTGTGAAATCGACTACAATAAATAATTATATTTAGCCAAAGGCTAAGATTATCTTTCGGGTTCGTTGGCAAATAATCGTTTGGGGTAAATCAAACGTGGGGATATACCGAATTAATCAAACCAGACTACATATTTTTTGCTGTAACCGGCAAGTATGCTAGAGACGCTAGTAGCGATTCTATTAGTGTCCCAGCAAAATTAACTTAAACGGTAAAGAAACTTACACACTGCTCAACTTGCGGCGGTTTAGTGTTTGAACGTTTAGAACTTTACACGTACGCCTCTAAATTCTATCGCAGATCTAGCTTGAGTCCGTTCAACAGCAACTTAGACCGAAAATCAGAACGGATGTAAGGACGTTACAATTGTTTATAAAATTGTTGTTTTACCTGTTGGACAGTGATGTCAAGGGGCCCCTGGGCAGTACGACCCTCGCTATCTTGTGCTTCAATCACGAAGTTCCAACGAGACACGTGCGCTTCTAACGGCCTGCAATCACACAAGTCAAAGTCAAACAATCTATTTAATATGTTATTATACAGTCTCTTCTGGGTCTTAACGAGGAATATATTATAAATATATATAGCTTAGAAAAAATCTATGGGCCCTGGAGGGAAACTACCTTAAATCCTTCAGTTAGCTCATTTTACTGAAAGGAAATATTCCTTTATTTATAAAAACAAACAAAACTGCATTAAAAGATTTTCTAAAATTTGCTTGTTTGCCCGGGAATCGAACCGCCTAAAAATGAAAAAAATAAGCACTCACTATTTTATTCTATTCTACCAACCTATAGGACTATTGGTCAGGATAAAATCTCTCTAATAAACATTTGATCTTACAAGTAAAAAAGATCGTGAAATCTATCATTAATTTTATTTTACCTTCAATTCCAATACAAAAGCCAAGAGAATTTAAATCTTTGAACGCAGTTTTGTTTCTTATATGTTTGTTTTGTTTATATATCGATACCTTTAGACTCAAAGGACGTAAACGCCGTAGGTTCTAATGGCGCTTACGCCCTTAGAGTCTAAAGGTATCGATATTTAAATATTGTGGGGACAATCTTACACAAATCATCCTGGTCCCAAACTAAGCAATGCTTGTATTATGGGTACTAGACGAGTTGTCAGTTTAAGTCCAGGTTGCTCTAAGGTTCGGCCATTAAATCTCACACAGGCTAACTAATGAGGATTTGATTAAACGAGGATCTGTACTCACAAAGCATACACCTCCAGTTTGGAAGGCAGGAACTGTATCCAGGAGTTCTTACTGAGTTTGGTGCCCTCTTTCATGTACATGCTGTAGGTCAGGTTGTTGTCGTCCTCGGGGTCCGTGAACAGGTCTGCTGGGATCACGTATCTGAACAAAACATCCAATATTTCAATTCACAAACAAATCATAGACAGTAATAACGTAGACGCGTTAAAACATGACTATAAATGGAATGACCAGGGATTTTTATTTTTTTCTCATTTACAAGGACTTTTCACTTATTAAAACTCATTGAATAAAGTAAGGATAGACTTCTTTGGTCGGCACACATTGACTTCACCCATATTATCTATTAAGTGGGTAACAGGTTCTACAGGTCGATTCACAAGAGGCGGCGCGGATTTTGTATGCAGCGAGTGCTTATTTCATATAAAATCCGTGCCAGCTCTTATGAATCGATCTATACTTAGTTTAATTACAATTACAAACCGTCTAAAATATCGTCAAGAGTGCTTTTGAGGTAATCTTACCTCAAAGGCACTCTTGACTCTTGATCTCCTGGTTTATCTATCTAGATAAACCAGGAGAGACTAATTCATTACATTATACGAGATCTTTTTTCTTTACATACCTAAAGCACATCAGATCACCACGCTCGGTGACAAACTCAAAATACACCATAGACCTTCTAGTCGCTTTGTACTTCGTAATGGAATCAATGAATTACCTGAACGCTTTGCCAGCAACAGTGGCGACCTTTCTCATGTGGTGTTTAAGGGAAGGCGGCTTCTTCGTTGGCACTGGCATTGCGAATGTGACAGTCTCGGTGGTTCGTCCTACGATCGTGCTCGATCGTTCCGAAGGTATGACAGACTCCTGGAATGTGTTACATTTAGTTATAATTTGCAGGTGTCACTGATGAATGATAACTACATTCGCTCAGTGACCCAAATTGGATCTTGGAACAAAAAATTAAATACTACATAACATTATACATCAAATAATTTACAGCTTTTTATGTTTCATATTTTTTCAGCATGTAATTTAGTAGTAATAAATGTATGAAATTAGACACTTCCTGTAATATAATTCCGATTTTGCCAACTTTGAGTATATGCAATATTTTAACTCAAACAGAATATATAAAAAATCTAATAATTTTAAAATTGAAAAGATAATATTTATTTGTAATAATTTTTTTATATATCTAAATATAATGAGCGACTAATTTTGAATTTTGAAAAAGTTAGGGTTAGTGAATTAAATCGAAAATGCGCCCAAATAAATCATGAAGTACGTTAGGTTAAGTTTTCCCAATGATTTTCACACTCACATTCGTTTTAAAAAGTGAACCATTACCATTTCAACGTTGTAATTGTACAAGTGTACATCCCTTCTAACACTCCAGTGCACACCACTAACCCGTTTCTACAATGCAAACATACTTACGAACGTATCTTAGGTCAGTATGAATTTCTTCGGCTGGTTTTTGGTGTCACAAGAGCGCCGTAGTCGTAGTCGTATCTTGGGCGAAGAGGCCGTACTCATTTTCGAATGCAGACAGCAGCAGATTCAAAGAGGACATAAAGGGTACCGTAAAACGGGGTGAGTAGGAACAAAACTGACATTCAAACCTCGATAAAATTTTATTTTTAACCGGCTTTCAAAACAACGACGGTTCTCAATTCGTCTGTATGTTTTTTTTTATTTTTTATATTATTTTTTTTTGTGTGTTTGTTCACCGATTACTCGAAGACGGCTACACCGATTGATGATGGGATCTTGGAGAAATCGAGGGAACTCTTCAAATATTATAGTCACACATATGGTGATTTGGGTATTTTTATAGAGTCTCATGTGTGTTTATGTTAACTGACCTCCGCAAAGGAAAAACGGCATTCAATTTATACGTTTGTTACTCGATTACTCGAACATGGCTGAACATTATTTTCCCATTGCAACCAAATCACGAGCTGATGATGGAATCTTACAGTTATAGAGAGAACTTTTAAAATATTATAGGCCACACATACGGCGAGTTGGTTATTTTACATAGTCTCGGCATTTATTATCGAAATTAGCTTATTGAAAGCCGGTTGTTTTAAAATTTTTAATTTTGTGGTTAATTATTACATATGTAATTTGAATATGAATTGTATATATAATAAATGTACCAGCCGTTTGTATTTTAATTTTTTTCTGATTTTGGGTAGTTATAATTGATAACTTTGACAATAAACACAAAATCCCTCCTCACCTCGTAGTCTCTTGTAGTTGGGGTGAGAATCAATTTCATACTAAGATGAGTGGGGAAATTGTAAAAACCACCTCACCCCTCTGTCATCCCTACTCTCCCCATTCGTAACCCAATTGTCCTCGCAATCCCTTCTCACCCCATTTTACGTACACCCCACCCCATTACACGTACTTTACCTCAACTTCAAAAGTAGGATCTCGTTCAACCTTCACAAAGGCTGACAGATTGGACTTTTTCTAACATTATTTCGCTTACAAACCTGCTTTGTGACCTCAGTAGCTTCCGTCTCCGGCGCCGGCGTTGTCGTCGACGTCGTTGTTGAAGTTGTCGACGTCGTTGTCGAAGTTGTCGAGGTCGTCGTCGGCGCTTCAGTCGTGGTCGTTGACGTGGTTGTCGACGTGGTCGTCGGCATGGGCACCGTGGCCTCGACCGCCGGCGACGAAGCCGTGGTCGGCTCCGACGACGAAGGCACCTCGTTCGACGCGCGAATTATAACGGTTTGCTGAAAGTGCCATGCGGACGCTCACACGATGTGCCGTGAAGGGTGGAGACGTAAAAACAACGAATATCTCAAGTAAAGGTATGCTGTTTGTTAGGACGACTATAAGTAATTTTACAAAATACGCCAATTTTTTTAAATATTATGAACAGTACTATGTAAATCATGGCTTGAAAATCTAACGAAATAGACTTTGTGCTTTGTGACAACACAAAACGTGTTTGCGACACTAAACAAATATTGCTGCCACAAGCAATCTTTCATAGAACTCAACAATCAAGTAGATCGCTAAGTTAGCTCTCCCGGGGCCACTACGTTAGGTACAATAATCTATATTAATAATTTAGCCGGGGCCTACGGTAGACCTGAACGAAAAGCGCCTCAAAAATTAAAGCGTAAAAAAATAACACTTTCGAATCGACAACTTATATTCGCAAAATTCGTATAACGGAGAAATAAGCGTATAAAGATGTAAAATAATTCGAATAATACCAAAAACAGTCGGCCATGTTTGCTTGCGTCAATTCGAGTTCGTTCTGAAATTGTCACAGTTTAGTGCAGGGGCACGTAGCATGCGACTATAACTGCGGGCGCGGCTGTACAGACTTGGCATGGGTAAGAAAACCGTTATTTATTTTAACTAGAAAAATCATACGTTTCCATAATTTTATTTCAAAGAAAACAATCTTTAAACGGGAATATAATTAATAATTTACTGACATAATTGAAAAATAATGTAATAATATTGGCAATAATATTGTACAATATTATTGAAACATAACCCAAGAAAAAGTAACAAACGTGGGCGAAGGTGTCGGATAAATTTCTAAACGAAAAAAAAGGAATAGGCACTTTTTTTTTAATCTCTCTAAAGGTGAAGTGGTAAGTTAGGGGCGAAACTCTGTAGGTAGCTTTTTAAGTTTTCTTAAATTTATTCTGACTTAAAAAAACACATTAAATTATACCCGTTTTTAGTACAAAGACATAAAAGTGAAAATAAATGTTTATGATTTAGGTGAAAACACAAAATTAACCAGGCGTTTGAAATATTCGACCATAATACAGATAAACTTGAGGATGCAGGTCTCAATGTTTTTAGGGTTCCGTATCATAATGGTAAAAAAGAAACCCTTATGGTGCGGCTCTGTCTGTCTGTCCGTCTCTCACAGTCAGATATCCTAAACTATTGATGCAATCGATTAGAAAATTGGAATAGTTTTAAAAGTCGCTAACCTGAGCTACTGGGCGTAAAAAAATTCTAATACCTTTTTTACTTTTTTTAGGGGGCCGAAATGGGAGGTTGAAAATTTCAAGTTGTGCTATTGTATTAAGTGATATTTTTTAGAAATTTAGAAAAAATCATAACAAATACTTATTTGCTCCTACTAAACTAACCGCCATACAGTTTTTCTTAAGTTATTCACGCATCTACTTACGAGTTTGTACGGAACCCTCGGTGCGCAAGTCCGACTCGCACTTGACCGGTTTTTTATCATGTTTGAGGTAGGAATAGGAACGTTGAAATATGGTTTTCGAATTTTTTTTCTACCTACGGGAAGCAACATAGAGGATGCCGGTTAATTTTACTTCCAAAAGATGAGTCCGTAGTTTGTGAAGAACATGGTAAAATTAATAAAACAAAATTTAAGGTTTGTCAAATCACGCACGCAGCAATCAAACCCAACGTAGTAAGCTGGGAGTGAAAAAAAAACCTACAGAGCTCGGAACATCACGCTGCGCACCGCAATCTGCATTGATGATGTAGATGCTAACCCCTTAGGTTGAAGTAAGACTAGGCCGGCCACGTCTGTAGTATGTATCCAAATAGGCGGGCTAAACTGGCTACGAAGTAGGTGCGACATGCTGAATGGACAGGACCGGACTGGGCTCCCTGACTTCCCACGAGTACGGGGCCCAATAACAACAACCACAAGCCGGGGGCCAGGCCCGTGGGGGCTCCGCGGCGGCTAGGAAAACTGGAAAACACCAACTTAACTATATGGCCAGTCCGACGACGCTAGAACAGGCCGCGGCGAAGATGGTGAGACGACCTGAATGCTTTTCTTAACGGCTGTCCAAAGTTAGCTCGGAACCGGGACGGCTGTCATATTTTGTATTTCAAGAACGAGGGCTTAAATTAAAAATTTAGACCATGTTGGGGTGGGGTGAGCCCGAGGTACAGGCTGGGTGGCGAGGACATAGCATGCCACGGTGAAAATGGCAGGACAACCTAGAACCTAGACGTATTTTTTAACGGCTGGTCTGGGTGGTCCTTTGGACCAGAACCATTGCAAGCGGGATAGATTTACCCTTCAGTGGGACATTAATAATTAGACTAAAAAATGGGATTTGGCTCCAAAAGGGGTAAAATTTTGAATAGGAATCTATTATTTCAGATATTTGAAAGTAAACCTTGATATGTAAATTACATACCTAATATATTAAATGTTTGTGAAGTTCCCTGAATTTCAACAAAACATAACTACATATAGAACCCACATTTCTTAGATGTCGGTTAAAAATAAAAGGCTTCGAAAGATAAATAACAAAATGTACCTAACTGAAGAGATTCTTGGTAATGCTATTTCTGACGAGGTGAAAGGGTTAAATGGGGTTTGTAATTTTTTACATTTTACCCGGGCGAAGCCGGGTTTTCAGCTAGTTAATTATAAATATTTCACATTCAAAGTTTGCAGCCGAAAAAATGGATATATATCGTTGTTTCTACGCCATCAGATTAGTCAGTAAGTATATATGTACATATTAATTTACACTATGGAAATGGAAACCGTGAAAAGGCAAAAATGTACACTATTCTAAGTGTTAAAGTTAACACCAGTTCCACTCTGATTTCGAATTAGTCTACCGGTTCATAATTAGTCTACTGTGAAGTGTTAGGTGGTTAAAGTGTGACGATGTCATACCGTTTCGGCTTCAGTGGTAGTGGGGAGGTCACCAGGCACAATGACGATGGGATCGTGACTGACATCCAGGCGCCTTGGGGTCTCGTCTGGTAACGCCGCATAACTGATGACGTTGGCTTCTGATGCTGATTCACCACCATATGGAGTTATTTGCACTTTGGGTTCCATCTGAAAAATGTAATATTATTAAATGTTGAGGCTTTTCATGTTGGTTTTGAAGAAATCACGAAGCTTTTGCACGCAAGGAGGGCTACTAGGTTCAAACAATTTCATGCTAGTGCGTTTAAGTTTCTGTTCAAATTAGTGGATATATTTCTAGCACGGATTGTGAACGAGAAATATAATGTAATAATATACGCTAGCCATTCTTACTAAATCCAGTCTGTGGCATTTAATATTTTACAATCTACAGCTAAACGTTCTAATAATATAATTTTCTGGACATACAAGATTACAATACAAACGGAATATCGGGTACGTATAGTTACGAAATTTATCTACCGGTTTTATTGGTTGCTAAATCATGCTATATTTACCCGTAATTAATATAAATACATAATAGATAACAAACTAATCGTGCTTTAGGTACTACAGTGTGTGATGTAATTGTCTCAGTAAACGGAACAAGGTAAAATATGCCTTATTTACAGCGAAACGTCTTATACTGGGAATCACATCACACCATGCCATGCGAACACCGATGCTGTTGTTGGGTTACGACAAACCTCCGTGGTATATGTATTAGTAGAGGCGGGCTCGGGAGTGGTTTCCTCTGCGCGCGTCGTTTCTTCGGTAGCGGTGACAGGTTGGGTTGCGGGCGGGGGGGATATGGTTGTCGGGGGGATAGTGGTTTCGAGGGTGGTGGGGGTGGTTGCCAGGGTGTGTGGGGGGATGGGTAGCGGGGTCGTCGTCGGGGCGTCGTTCTCGGTCTGAAACGTGTCGGTGGTGGTTGCTGGTGACTCGCCGTGGTGGTGGCGGTGGGGGTGAGGGGCGGGGGTCGGGGAGGAGGGCGGGGGTTCCACCTGCAGCGCGTGCGCCGCGACACACACTAGGTTAGTACTGCCACCCATTTGTACATACACTAAGCGAGCCCTGTGTGTGGTTATTGTGCTAAGTTTAGTACAAGAGAGCGCTTAAATGAAACAATACATGGTTTTCCTTTTAAGTAAAGCGCTTTTCGTTGTTGAAATAATTCGCTTGGGGTGCACGTTCAACGTGTAAATACATTTAAAAACAAATGCTCTGAAACCTGCGCTATGTGTTTTATTTGAAGCTGTTGGCAGTGTCAAAGGCAATGCTTGAAAGCGAGATAGTTAATAACAGCACACAAAGCTCACTTGTAAAATATGATTGTTTAATATATATCAGATTTAAATTATTCATTATATGAATGTTGATGTATGATAAGTTGATCATGTTCATGTAATAACTGCAATTTAAGCTTCTTTTTATAAACATTTTGTTATTTCTTTATATGTAAGTATAGATGAAAAGTAAATGATGTTGGCGCAAATGTTTGTGACGAGATGTACTTAAAAACCCAATCGTAACGATTCTAATCTTTGATCAAATGTTTGCCAAACATGTTGTTTCTGTACCAATGCCCAGTGCTAATACAGGGATTAAGGTTTTGACGGTGGGTATCCAATCATATGGCATCTCCATTCAACATTCCATGCTAAATAATGTGTCTCGATGGATGCGGCTATGATGGCGTGACAGATAAGTGCAAGATTTCATTCCTCTCATTTTTTTACTCTACATAGGGACATTCATTGAAAAATAACACTTTTTCATATTAATCGTAAAGAAAAAAGCAATCATCCTTACAGCGCCTCGCTCTTATTGATATAAAAGGGCGCTACGCTAAATAAAAGTGTATGCTGGTCTTTTTTCTGATGCGAAAGTAAGATTACTTTTGTTGTGATTACCTTAGTACCTTATATTGTTTTTATTTTTATTTTAACTGCAGACATCACTTTGTATGTTTCAAAATAGATTTTCTGAATTAAAGTATTATTTTTCAATGAATTAGTAGATGATGCATCGGATTATATTGTAAGACCCGAGGTACACAGTCGTATACACCCGTTTACTTTAGAACGTCAACGTGTAGATAAACTAATGTTAATAGTGTAACTCCAGCCTTACAAAGATGGATGACAGTCTCATACCAGGAAAGGTGACAATGAATGAATTCGAAATACCAGTCTTAAATCTATCAAGGTTATTGCAATTCGATGACGCACAGTTATCAATGAATGTATAAGTAATGATGACCCATTTTAAGCGTTTCTTAAGCATATATAAAATATGTTTGTGCTTAGTTATTGCATTTCACGGGACTAAAAAGACTACACTGAATATAATAATAACGATTAACAACTCGCTCGTGAAATACAAAGGCGTGTGCACTTTTCTCTTGTTTTCTCGCTTAGAATAAATCGTTTAATGCTTGGTGTTTAACCGTCTTTAGTAAAGTATCTATAATAGGATAGTTGACAACAAATTGACTGTTCTGTTGCTAATACGTTGAAATAACTAGTACCGATTGAACTGATTCAAAGTCCTTTATTAAATGTAATGAACGGCAATAGACGTCAATGACTAAGCCATTAAACATAGCGTTACTATACTCACAGATCGTCATCGCTGATGCATCGTGCAGACTTATTTACTCATATTACAATGATAATACTTCCCTAATGATGTCCACTGAAGATTCTCCGCAGTGTTAGAAATGTTTACGAATCAGTTTTCGTTAGTCTTATTTGTATATTAATATAGCATAATGAAACATTTGAACACTGTATAATAACGAACACAATATTAAGACATCGTTATCATTTTATTGTTAACTACAATCAGTGGCGGACTAACAGGGGGGCGGAAGGGGCGGCCCGCCCCGGGCCCCCGGTCTTTGGGGGGCCCCAAATACCTCCGCGTTCTCCTGATCAAATCCTAAACAAGACTTTAAAAATGTGCTTAGTAGTTAGTACCTACATAATTTCATCAAGATCAAAACACTACAGCCATCTAGAATTTTTACGCGTTACTAATGTTCTTTTAACTTTGCTGAACGCGTCCAATACGCTGAGGCAATTCCTGTGTACGGATAAGCGCAGCGCGCGCCTTCCTGCGCTTGTCCACAAACTGAACTAGTCTAAACCTGTTTTGAGGGTTCCGTACCAAAATGGTAAAAAAGGAACCCTTATGGTGCGACTCTGTCTGTCTGTTTGTCACAGCAAGATATCTCAGGATCTACTGATGCTATCGACTTGAAAGGTCATTGGGCATTTTGTTCGGACATATGACCCACGGCGTACACAAACGAAATAGGTCTAGGTATGCAATTTTTTTTGAGATGTGGCCGTCTCAAAAAAAATTTTGTTGAGATTCTTGTTGATTACTTAATACGTGACAGTAATTAACAAAAATCTCAAAAAAAAAAAAATTTCAGATGTGGCCGTATTGCAGTCCCTAGGCGAACATCGTACACATACTACTGTTGAATCAATCAATCAATCAATCAATCAGTTTATTGCAAGAACATAGTTACATAAGATGATAATTATAATACAGTGTTGCTTATGTTCTACCAGAAAAGGCATGCAATTTAACAATATTTAAATAGTTCCCAATTATAAATGTCAAAATACTTAATTTCCTGCTTAAAATGACAAAAGTGACTAACAATAAAATAATTAATCTCAGAGAATTATTATGTAGTCAAATAAAAAATAAATTAAAGTAAATAAATTAAAATTTGAGTTAAAAAAAATAATTTAGGAAAGTTGGCCACTAGACATTTGGCTTATTGGCAAAGTAATCATTTATAGAGTAAAAACATTTATCTAGTAGCCATTCTGTCAGAGTTCTCTTAAATCGATTTATAGGACATTCTTTAACAAATTCCGGTAATTGGTTGTAGACTTGGATAGCCATACAGTACGAGTTTTTTTTGTGAAGTTTAACTCTAGATCTTGGCAAGTATAATTTGTTTCTATTCCTCGTTGATCGTGGATAGAAGGTACAATGTTTTTCAAAAAATTCAGGATGTTCTTTTACAAATATGCACATTTGTTTAATGTACATGCATGGAAGTGGTAATACTTTTATTGCTTTGAACAATGGCGCACATGGTTCCAAGTAGTGAGTGTTACACACGGCTCTTATGCATTTTTTTTGTGCCAAGAAGACATGATGAACATCAACGGAGTTTCCCCAGATAATCAATCCGTAGCTAAGTAGAGAGGACACATAGCCGTGGTAAGCTGTTAGTGCTGTGTCTCTAGATGATGCTCTACTTAATCTTCTTAATGCAAACACAAACCTATCCAGCCTTTCACAGATATAGGCAATATGTGATTTCCAACTACAAAACTTGTCAATGTAAATTCCAAGAAATTTGGTTGTTTCTACTTCACCTAGTACGTTATTATTATAATTTACATTAAGGGCGATGTCATTACTTTTATATGTCCTAAATTGCATAATGTTAGTTTTGTCAATGTTTATTTTTAGATTGTTTTTATGTAACCAGTTAATAATGTCAGCAAGAGTGTTATTTATTTCAGTATTAAAATTATCAAGATTATCTGGCTTAATTATTAGGGTAGTATCGTCAGCAAACATTATGCAATGATGTTTAATATGCAGTGGCAAGTCATTAATATAGAGGAGAAAGAATAAAGGCCCTAGAATACTCCCCTGGGGTACACCGCAGCTGTTGTGCTTGTATTTTGACCTCTTTGTTATAAGTTCTCCATTTTCAATAGTCTGTATTTCCGTACACTGTTGGCGATCTGCAAGGTAGCTGTTTATCCAGCTATAAGCATTCCCTCTGACACCATACCTCTCTAGTTTTTTTAAGAGGATTGAATGGTTAACAAAATCAAAAGCCTTGCTTAAGTCGAGAAATATAGCTGCCACAGGGATCCTACTGTTTATGGAATCTGTTATTAGCTTCATGAGATTAAAGCATGCTAATGTGGTTGAGCTGCCCTTACGAAAGCCATATTGATTCATGTTTAGGATGCAGTTTAAAAAAGATGATAAGCGTTTGTGCATGGCTTTTTCTATGATCTTCGAAATGATCGATGTAAGAGTGATGGGCCGGTAGTTATTCATCTGTGTCTTATCATCCTTCTTGTATATCGGTTTAACTATAGATAGTTTCAGATCGTTAGGAAAACAGCCTTGTTCAAAGGATAAATTTATTATGTGAGTCAGAGGTATGCTTATATATTTTGCACATAGCTTTATGACTTTAGTACTTAAACAATCTACACCTACCGCATTGCTGTTGTTTAAGGACATAATAAGTTTGTAAGTTTCATTTGCATCGCATGGACTAAGGAATATAGTTTTCTGATTCAAGGGCACTGATAAATGGCCATCTATGACTTCTTTATTCATTACTTGTTGTTTTGTCAGGTTAATAAAGAAGTCATTGAAAAGTGTAGCTATTTTAGTAGGATCAGAATATATTGTGTGATCAGTTTTAATACAATCTATGGTGTTAGGCTCCGTGTGAGTAGATCCATTAATGATTTGCCAAGTAGCCCTCGATTTATTTTTTGCCCGTGTAATTAATCTTGCATTATTTAACTGTTGTGCTTTATCTATACATTTTTTCAAGAGTTTTGTGTATGTCTTATATTTGAGTTTATTTTGGGATTTATTTGTCATTTCATGTATATACTTTAAATATAGCTTCCTTTTATTTGTGCATGCTTTACGCAAGCCTCTTGTCAGCCATTTGATGTTATTGAGTTTGTGATTTACTTTTATGCGAATATACGGAAAGCACAATTCATTAAATAGTCTCAAAGTTTCATATAAATCATGGAATGCTGCATTTGCTTCTTCTGTATTGAGTACTTCAGAGAAAGATAATGACGCAATACAGTTCCGGAACTTACGCAAATTTTCTTGACTGTAATCTCGTTTTTTCATGTAATATGGACTCTTACGCACGCTTTTTACAGGAAAAGTGACAAATTGGGCTGTTTCATGATCTGAAAGTGCAAGTGGGCGGATTTCAGATGTAATATTCTTAATATTACTAGCTATTTGATCGAGGCATGATGTACCCCGTGTAGGAACATCTATGTGCATTTTGCAATTGTAATTTTTCAGTAATTTTATAATTTTGGTTGTACTTTGATCTATTTTTAATATATTAAAATTCCAATCTCCGCATAATACAATTTTATATTTTGATTTTTTTCGACCAAAGTAATGCAAGAGAGCCTCAAAATGAAGCATAAACTGGTCTTTATTCGTATGTTTGGGAACACGATAGATGTTTACTATTATAAGTTTGGAGTCTGGAATCTCAATACCGCTACATTCAAAGACTTTTGGAACACTAAGATCGGCACAGATTTGCAAAGGTTTAAATTTCAAATTATGCTTTACTAGTATGCAAGATCCCCCTCTTTTTTGATTCTTGCGGGAATAATTGCTAGCCAGCTTAAAATTACTTATTTTTATATTATCCTCATTGCCTTTTCGGATGAAAGTTTCACTTAGGCATAGTACGTCAACCCGCTTATCGCTCCTATTTAGGTCCGTTAGTGCAACCTCAATAAAATCTAATTTATTTAAAACACCCTGTATATTTTGATGCATAATTGTAAAGCTCTTAGTTTTCACGAAAAAACGTACTTTCTGGACAAGTCTCAGGAAGAGCCGATTGCTCTACATTGGCCTCAGTGTTAAACATGGTTATTGATTGTATTAGATACCCTAGATCCTTAAATATTACGTCAAGTCCTCGCCTGTTAATTATCCCTGAACCAATTGAAAACATATAGTTCGTGTACGACAAATTTAAATTAGAATCTATAAGGTAAGCATACTCATGTGTTTGATTGTCAAGGTATAATAGATTGTTGAATATTTCAATTCTCTTATTACACAGGTTTGAATAATTATTTAGTATAAACGTAGGTAAACAAATGATTACATTCGTGTGTTGGAGTCTTTGGATCTGTTCTCTTATAAATACAATTAAATTATGGTAGTTAGTTGACAGCCTAAAGTCTCTTTCTCCAACCAAAATAACACAATAGTCCTTGTGAGTGAAATCTTTAAGTTTTTCCTCGAGTCCTTGGAAAAGCTGATGGACACCTCCGCCGGGTATTCGGTAGTGACACAAATTCGTTTTGTCGAAGGCTCGTTCAGCTATTTTCAATATTTGGGAATAATCGCTGCTAATGATACACATGTTTGATTTGGCAGCACTAACAGGATTCATAGGCTGTACCGGCAGGTTGCACGTGATGGGAGAGTCACTACTAGTATGTTTGTTTTCTTCTGTTCGTGTTTCGTCAAGCCTGGACCTGCTAACCCTTTGCCTTTTCTTTTTACATGACGACTTTTGTGCACTTCCAGCTTTTGATGAAGGGGTCGTAGTTGCCATAGATGTGCAGATATTTGTCAGTTTATTTATTTTTGACTCATACTCCTGTATTTTTTTTTTTAGAGTGTGATTTTCGGACGAAAGCAGCTCAATCTCATTCTCAGCCGAGTCGTATTTTTCTTGGAGCAGAGAGAGCTTAGATTGAAGCGATTCAACCTTAAATTGACTATTTATTATTAGTTCAGGACAACTTCTGTTTAGTCTAGAGCCAATTATCATGGACTTTTTAGAGACCTCTTCACACGATTCCATTTCCTCAGCTTCTTCTGTGTCCGACGAGAGTGAACTAAAAGAATTTTCCGTTGGGACGTTAATAATTAACTTTTCTTTCCGGTGTGTAATTCTTTTCTCATCTGAAGACGTTGGTTGTACAATTGGAGTGGAGCAGCTTTTCATTGCATCACATGAATTTTGCTTAATAGGTGGAGTCATTGGTATTTCAGATGCCGGCTCTTGTGGTGTCGTATTGTTTTTCTTGGTTTTCCTAACCGTTACGTTGGACGATGACGTAGTCTTGTTCGATAGGCAAGGCGATTTACTTGTTTGCTGGGTACAAGACTTACACTTCCATTTTTCTCTCTTTTGACGCTCCATTAATCTGAATACTTTCTCAGGGTAGCCATCACATTCTAGATGGAATGTCAATTTACATTTTGAGCATACTGCTCTTTTAGTTGGATCCACTGATCGCCTACATTTATGACAATGTGCATCAATTTTGCGGCCGTCAGACGTAGATAAAGATTTATTTGTCATTTTGTAAGATCTATTCAGGAGCCTGTTTTGTATTTAACGCCCTCTCGCGTCGATTTGCAGCAGCAGCTCAATATGAACATAAGATGATGTTTGTGTATGTATTGTTTGTTAACTCGAGAGTGAATAACTTTTTTCTGCCGGTTGATACATAAAAAAAAGTTACATATTTAGAAAAGTGAGATTAAATTCTCCATTTTAAAACTAATTTGGTCTCTGTACGCGAAATTTCGGAAAGCGGGTCAAAAACGCCCAATGACCTTTGGAATGCTAACCCAAGCTTATGGGAAGTAAAAAAATCTTGTAACTTTTTTTCTAAAGGGGTCCGTAATAAGACTTTGAAAATTTTTGATTTATGGCAAAAATCGTTAAAATTTATACATCAAGTTTTTTTTTCACTCCGTTAATATCTATTTAGTGACAATAAAACATACTAGTACAAAATTGAGCAACATTATTAATGTCGTCCTATATATTACAGGAAAAACGGTTTTCCTTACTTTCACCGTTTTTGAGAAATTTGCAAAAATCTTAACACATACTTATTTGCTCCTACTAAACTAATCGCCATATAGTTTTTCTTGAACTATTCATGTATGTACTTATGAGTTTGTACGGAACCCTCAGTGCGCGAGTTCGACTCGCACTTGACCGGTTTTTTTCTACATTGATATTTAATAGTTTATTAGTGTGTTCTGATATTTTCGCGAAAGGATAAACCTTTTTTCAAATTGTTAAGTAACTTGTAAAACTATCTTTGATTTATTTTAGCAATTTTTTTTCGATCGATTCGTATTTAATTTAAGTCGAATTTAAGTTTCACTTGCCAGATTTTAACGAAATAAACATAAACACTTATTAATACATACAAATGTGAACCGAATAAGAAGCTTGTAAAATTACATTTTTTTTAAAGCTGGGGGGCCTCATTTAGCTTTGTCGCCCCGGGCCTCTGACGGGCTTAGTCCGCCACTGACTACAATAATACCAATTTTACACTTAGCTGGCTGCTCATACGTTCTTTCATTTTAAATGTCTATTAGTCTATGTGGTCACTTTCAATCTTATAGAATTAGAAAGTGACAGTAGGAGTTCTAATAGGAAACCGACTTTAAAAAACGTTTACGCGGCTGCCTGTCTTAAGATAGCCATAATATTAACGGATAATGGTTTTATATTGAAAGTGCTGTTTAAAAACCTAAAACTGTCAATAGAATCACCTAATTTCCTAGAGATACTCACACAATCCTTTGTGACTCTGTTTCCAACGGGTGTATTAGGAAGACCGAGTCTACGTAATACACCCGTGCCCAAAGTAGAGTAACATTAGTATCGTACAAAGTGGAGTACTGACCGATTCTGGCAGTTTTTCGTCGGGAATGTCTACGTCCCGGTAATTTTCGTCGTCGCCGTCGTCGTAGCCGCTGTAGTCGGGCGGGTCTTCTTCGTCGTCGTAGTTTTCGTATGCGCCCGAGCCGTCGTCCAGATCGTGAGGCAACTGGGGATGAATGTTAACCAATATTTTACATGAGTTAATTATTTAATGCGAAAAAACAACACGTTTTATTTACATTGGCATTTAACTGGTTATTTCAGGGGACACGAGCTGAAATGTTCAATCGACGGATTTTCAGTTGTGTATAAGAAAGCGATAAAGTGATATTTCAATAAACAATTTTTATTATTAACATTAGACGAAAATTGAAAACTACCTCAGAAACCGACAGAGCCCGCTAGGTGGGTTTGTCAGGCCAATAATGCGATACGAAAAAAACGGCCGGAATCTGAGCAAAAGTTACGAGCGCCCGCTAGGCGGGTTGTTAGTCATGAAAATGTTTAATAAAGATGACACCGGCCATGTTAAACCTGCCACACACGTTTCCTGTGGAGGAGTTGGTGCTTGATGACCGTCAGCCGCCAGCAGTTGCCGAGTAAACTGCATGATGTGCACTGTGCGTGTCGACACACACACACCTACAAACACACATTTCACAGTCGTGACGTGTGTGACGAGTGCAGTCCCGCGACTGCTCTTGCAACCCGGCTACCTTGTCTCAATATATCTTCAGTGTAACATTTATTTTCTAAAACTCACTTGTCTCTTGAGTCGAGGCACGGGCTTGACGGCGGTCAGCCGCCAGCCGATGACGGGCAGTCGCATGATGTGCGCAAGAGTGCCGTCGCGCGACTGCTCGCGCAACCCGGCCACCAACACCTTGTGCCGGCTCCAGAGCTTCTCGCCGCAACCCACCTGGAATGGTGATGAAAAAAATTAGTTCACTAATGAAATGGTCTTGGTCAACGCGAGCTGCAGCGTGGGTAGATACTATCTGGTATCTTACGCTGCACAACAGCTGCTCTTTTCATAATACTCCTTTCTTTGTACTCTCTAGTGAGACTTCTGTTTACGCCACTGGACAAAAATGTCGCATTTTGGCTCTCTGAGAAGCGGATGTGTTGCCTTTTTTCTGTGGAGAAAACCTGCCTATAGTATCTTTAGCATCAAAAATTGCACGGTGACTGCCACCTGAAACTACTTGTATCCAGGATATCAAATTGAACGCATTGCGCTTCTCATAATTCCCCCTTGCGCTATGCCCAAGACGGCCTTGTCCCGGGGCAACATGTTTATCGTTCCTTTGGGCTAGCTATTTCGATTATCCCATTTACATAGTTGCATATTACGATAGGCAGAGGAGACCGTAGACCTATCCATAACAATCGCTATCAGTGGAGCCACAGTATAATAGCAGTATTTTTTCTTCCTACAAAAGGTACATCGCGCGCTTGAATGTGTGCGCGCCGTGTACGCACGCACTACAAGCAAAGTTTTAAGAATGCGCACGAATGCTCCAGTAGGTATGCCACTCACACAGGCGTGCTATCGCGCGTCCGCGTGAATACGTGTCGCGCGCTTTTAAACGGCCGAAGTTAGACACTTGTTCGTCTCTATACTTTGGTGGAGCTGATCTGTAAGAGGCTAGACGACTAAAAAAAACTGTTTAGTCCGTCAGTTAGATAATTAAAAAGTATTGTATACGTATTTTTTCTTTTGATTGACAAACAAAAAATAACGAGGATAGAGTGCTTAGAAGTTTCGAGTGACGTCACTCCTTGGTACAAATTTCACCTAGGAGTGACGTCACACGCCCCCACTCCAGAAGTTTGATGATCTATAACTTTGTCGATTTTTAATAATTTGATAAACCAAAAAATAGGATTATATATTTTTTAACCCAGTCGTCATCCCTATTCTTGGTCGTTTGGTGTCAACTCCCTAACTACCGAAAGCAAAAAGTTAAACTTACGTTCAAGTAGATGGCGGTAGTGGCGTCGCCGCGCCTGCGCTGCGCGGAGCCGACGCCGCTCATGAGCACCGACTGCGTCCGCGCCGCCTCCGCCTTGTACGGCTGGATCCAGAACTCATCCTGTAACATAATAACTACTATTAACAACGGGATATTTACCATGTATGTTTGTTTTTCTGAGTTCCCGATATTTCGGCACTGTTGCAAGCGCCATCATCACGGAGTAACTGACGTGCTGCGAGTTTTTAGTTGTAGTCTACCCACACACCATAGCGATCCACCCTCTTTTGGGTTCGCTTCGTCAGCGCGCGCGCGCGTTCGCGTCGTTCACTTATTGCTATGAGAAGGTAATAGACGGTATCTTATTTAAATTTTAAACACGACTTAGGTAAAATATGGTATGTTTGATTAAATCATCTGACGCAGGATTCCCTAAGGTATGGTTGTTATAAATAACTCAAAACCATTTTTTTGAGAAACCGCCTATTTCTGATATGGGTAGACTACTACAGTTGCTGGAAAGTTACGGACGATGATGATGAGTGCTGGAAATATTGTATGCGCTGAATCATTAACATGATTAATAAATAGTATATAAATATACTGTAGTATAAAACATTTCTGTGACTAAGGCACTGACAAACCACACTTAAAAACTTGTCGATAGCGGAATGTTCTTAAGGCATCGTAAAGGGGCACAAAGGGAGAATTTACGAGAACGAAGTCACGGAGCGGCTGATTCAAACCTAATTTAAGAACAGGGTAAGTTGTAAATTCGCGTCCTTTAATTGCGTGTGGCAAGTGAAAGTGACACGTGCCGATCTAAGCGGCAATTACTTTTAACGGCCGCTCTAATGAGATCATTATGTTACACAATTACGATCACGGTATTCCGTTAATTTGAAACAATGTATCACATACAGGCATAATCTTCATTGGCGAAACATACATATTTGCATGTAAACGTTTCATGCCGAGTTCATATCGTGAAGCTATTTTTCGAGATTCGTCTGAAATAACGAATAGCTCCATTACATGCTGAAAACCACAAACAAGTATGGAAGAAGTGGAAATAGTGCAAATTACTTGCTCGATCTAAATCGTTGTCACAAGAGGCGAAACGTTAACCTTAAGGACTGGCGTGATCTTGACGACTAGAGTCTGGCTAATGAAAGATGAGACTGACATTTATTCCAAACTTTTTAAATGGCGACATTATACAAACGTCAAATGTGTCAAACGTCATTAGATTTCTGAGGATAGTATGCTGTGGTGATTTTGATACTCAATATGCAACATAAGAAAGTAAGTTTCCGAAAATACTTACTGAATTGTTTTTGCTTTTCTTTCCGTGGCTAATGTGGGGAGTAAATATATATCATAAATAAACACTAACACTCTAATAAAAGCTATGTACTTACCAATTTTCACTAAAATCGGAAGAATTAAAAAGGTGACAACAACTCAAAAATCGGCTCAAGTATCATTACCGTTTTTGTCACCCTATAAACAGTGTTGCAACCCGTTGTTTTTTTAAATTTGCCGCTATTTTTTAGTCTCATCTTTCATTAGCCAGACTCTAGTATAGTTTTCAATATTGATGGACATATTTTATAGTATAACGGCGCAGTACAGCGTTCAGCTACTTTTGAGGCTGACTTGTCGTGTGACTCTTTGCCACAAGAGTTTTCCTTCTTTCTGGTTAGTGCAAGAGCGAGACACGGTAATGGATGGTTATCGTGGTGGTGTATGTGTAGGCAGGAGCAGTTGTAGTCTATGCTAGTCCTTCTTGTGTTTAAGTATAGGCAATGTTTGGTCGGGAGTTCGAACGAGGTAATCCTAGTCAACTAAACCAATTTATTTTTAAATTTTTTATAAGTAACTTTTTGTTTCCACGTTTGTCAATGATCTGCTGGGGTAACTGATGCTATTGTTTTATTAAGTGTAGCTGGAATGGTTAAGATGATCTTACCCAGTCTAGGGCCATGAAGTTAGCGAGTTCCATGAGCGCGCGTATCCGCTGTCGCGGCGTGATTTGCTGGAAGGCGCCGTCGACCAAGATGGCTAGCACTAGGCGGTTCTCGGAGCCCAGGCACG
This sequence comes from Eudemis profundana, assembly GCA_947034925.1. Lineage (NCBI taxonomy): Eukaryota > Metazoa > Arthropoda > Insecta > Lepidoptera > Tortricidae > Eudemis > Eudemis profundana. The sequence goes on from OX344811.1 coordinate 12,434,647, forward strand.
AACCGTATTTGGAGTGGGGCTTCTCTTCTGCTCTCTTCACCTGTGGATCAAAGGATAGAGACATCAAATCTATAACATGAATACGTCTAAAACGGTGCTCGGACCGTATAGTCAAAAATGTTTTATATAACTACATAGTTAACGGCTAAAATCAAAATATAATAATATAAGGTCAGTCGGGGCAACCTCTCGGTTTTAGTCCGTTGGGTGGTTGTAAGATGTCGTTTGTAGTATAATATCTGTACTTTTTGATATTTTTTATGGTAGGCGCGCTTACCCCGTCGGCGCACTTGCCCGGACTGATCTTAGCAATATACCTATTATATTTGCATACATTTCATTCAAAATAATAATTATGAGTAGGTATGATGGTTCACCATCACTGTCGCATTTTCTTAGGTATTTGTCAGAAAATGACGGGTGTTTTATCTCTAGTGATAAGTTCCCACTAGAATCTCGCAAATATTTCGGAGAAATATTACGTTCAACCAATTATGCTGCGTTTAATTTTCATCTGTGGATGAATAATAAATTCGTAGAAACAGTGTTTTTGCACATTAAAGATTTTTCCAAGCTAAAGCTTTTCTCTAAGCTAAGTCGAAGCAAAAAAGAGACATTTAACTTATTTCACCTGCGCAAACGAAGTTGTTGGCGGGGCCACTAGTAGCTGTAATACAAAGCTGTCGCCGCGAGTGTTGCCCCTTTCAATTCATGAATGAATATTGCAACATTAACACTGTTATGCAACTGACCGCATGTTTGCACCGCAAGCCACAGTACTGTCACTGAAGTGCATCTAAACTCTATAACGCTCATCCGCTTCACAAATAAGAGTCAGAAGTCATACAAAAGCGGTCTGGCTTCATTTGACTGACCCACTTTCTTTGTTTGGCCAATACACACTAGTCTCACTCCACTAATCGGGGAAGGATGCTGGGGCCTTTTATACTTTTCCAATTAAGTTCTTTGTGGATGCATACAATGGCCCTTTAGATTAAAATAATTGCGCGGATGAAAGGTTAGCTATAAACCTCAATCTGTCCAGTATCTATCTAATACCTTTAAGCAATTCTTGTATCCTAATTTATTTATTTCGGGGATGGGGGTTTTGGGGGGAACCATTGATCTAGCTCGATTTTATCTCTGGGAAAATGCGTGCTCTGGAGTTTTTCATGTATGTTTTTTTTCCGAGCAAAGCTCGATGGTCAGATATTTAGGTTTAAACCTTCACCTCTGTAAAGGTGTTTTGTACTGACATAAGCACGATAAAAAACGACTGACTACTGACGCTGAATCGACGATAATGATGAAGTTTTACTTACCATTGACGGCAACATTTGTATGCTATTAAATGCTTAAATAAGACAGCGATTTGTAAAGCCGAACTTTGTTCTAAAAATATATACATATCTCAATGGTGAGAGTATTGAACTTCGGAGTTCGTCCATGTGCGGTCACAGTGAAAGCGCCATGTCGTTTATTGGAGTGAATACAAAGATCACATGAACAGAGAAACTTCGTCTTGAAGAAAAGTGAAACCTCTTCTTAAAGTTGCATAAATAGGATGGCAAACACCACATGGGTGGGATGGGTCACAGTTAAGATGAAGATGCTGCAGTACGCTGCTTCCGCGTTTCAAGTCCACCTCGATATAATTGACAGTATTATGTTGTGGAGTAACCACATAGATTCATCTTAAAGTATCAATATAAATACCTCGATAGTGAAAGAGTCCGTGGCACTCAGACCTCTGGTCCGTCCATGTGCGGTCACAGTGAAGGTGTGGGCGCCAAGGTCCTGATGCTGTGGCACTCCGCTGATGAGACCGTGTCTCGAGTCCACGGCCAGCCAGCTCGGCGTGCGGCGGCCATCTTCACTGTGCACCTGGTAATGGGAATACAGTGAATCAAGATTATGAGAAAACTCTCTGAAGTTGTCGAGACTGTGTTCGGGTTGGTTCACGAGTAGAACCAGGTTTTGACAGAAAAAAGACTTCGGAACGTTGATTATAGGAATCTTTCTCATACAAAATAGTATGGAGATATTATTAGTTTCAATAATTGTCTGTGATATGTTATAGAACCTCTCAATAATAGAAATATTTGTGAAAAAACCACGTCAATATCATAAAAACTCACCGAGATACCACAATATTAAAATCACATTTTTAGACTTTCCCAAATACGTGCCGAAACGCTTCCTACTGAAAGCCCATTATAATGTGACGTCACGAGACATACGTTGTTTGGGGAAATCAAAAACCTTGTTCTGCAACTAAGTTAAAACTTGCGATTATCGTAATGATTATATAATTTTAGACTTTCCCATCCAAATTTGCAGGCTCATTTTGCTTATTTTAACAGGATCTTATAATTTTTACAAATCTCGGTTACAGTCAAGTACCGGATACTAGAGGTTTCCGAAAAAAAAATATTGTCAGAAGATGCAAACTAATGACCAAAGCATCGTTGAAAGAAAATGTTTTAAATACATACAGTTACTGTAAAAAGTTATTACTGGTCGTTAGTTTTAACTAACGATAATTAGCTACACCAATTTTGCAATGCCTTTTTTGAACCTAAGTACTTAAATTTACACCTGCATGCAACCACTATTATTCCCCTTATTGGAAAGACAAAGTTCCGGTTGTCGAAAGCGACACGCGGACGGAAGACCAGTGGTTCGAAAAATTGAACGTTATATAAATACGAGCATTTCATTACTTAATTTCCCCCTATACTATCTGGCGGTGGTTAACCAATTAATTATTTATGCTACTGACTTATTTAATATGCGTATTACATTCATAAATACGTGAGTCATTGGTCAGAGGAAGGTCAGTGACTTCTCTGTAATTCATTATGAAAATATTTACAACTATGGCTTTTGCTTGCGTTAGTGTAGGTATTTAGCTTACCCCTGCATTTTACCGGAATAAAAAGTATTTCTAACACCATCCGCAAGCTAATGTTTAAGAAGGAAGAATCAAGAAACATGAATCACGAATGATCCCAATTGTATATGCTGTTTATTTTAAAGTCTGAACTGATAGTCTTGAAATGCATACGAATAGAGTCAAAAGTAGGAACGTAGAAATTTAAATTCAATTTCTTTGTTGATTCAACCCCTTTCTACAAAATCTCCCTGCATTTGCTGGAGCATAATTCTTCGCCGGAGTGCTACATTTGAATTTAAAATTCAATTGGACAAATTCTATTGAACTAATGGAATTGAAGGCATACCTTATACGCTAGTACGTCGCCGGTAAATGCTTGTTTGGGTATTTCCATTCGGAACAGGTGTCCCACGTAGGCCGATGTGTCAGGAACACCCCATAACCTTTTTAGGCCATTTTTCGCTATTTCTGAATGGTTTGCTGTTAGTTCAACCTGAAAGGAAGCGAAATAAATTACAGGTAAGTTGAGTGGTTGAACTATACTCCTTTGTCTTCTTTAGTCAAGGGGGAAAGTTTCAAGAGATTGTTTTACTTCGTAGTTCAGGTAAGTGCTGTTTTTCTGTGGGGGTTCGGAAATAAACTGCACTGTTTCAGTGCGATTTAGCACGACGTTTACAAATTACGTTTTCCATTCTTCGCCGACGCATAATTGGATACTAAATGGACTGAAACGTAGACAAAATATCCAACGCAAGAAAAATGCTATACTGGTAATTTCGTAATTTATAGCTACTTTGTGAAATCGCCCTTGAAAATGATTAATCTGAAGAATTCATTAATATTACATATACTCATATATGAATCGTAGAGATATTCAACGCACTGAATTGACATCCACATCCATATTGAATACTCCCAAGTATCATTACCAAGTAACCTCGAAGCAATAATATTAAATTCATCCTTCCTAGGATATCACATGAGCTAGTCGAGCATATACCTACTGCCGAAGTTAGTGCAAAGGTAAGGGTCAAATTGTCCTGTAGCGAGTGGTCCTACAATTCCGTAAATTTTGTGGCATATCATTTACATCTCTGATTAATATAATTGTGGACTCGCATTGCCAACTGAAAGTTTACCACTTTTTATTTAACTTGCAATTTTTATATGTTGGTATGTTTAGAGCAAGTCTTGCAAGCTGAATTAGGACTTCCTGACGTTCAATTGTGCTCAAATTTGGTACGTGTACCTACTTGTATAATATTTGGTAACAATGAAATAATAGGTATGGTACCATAGAGCTGGTCTGATAATGGAGCCGGAAGGTGGCTATAGGATTATCTATCTAAATTACATAGAAGAAACGCCACAGTGTTTGGTTTCATTTGATTGGTTTCGATATGCAGTTGTCAAAAAAGGTTGTCTTAAAAGTATTTTTTTTAAAGAAACTTGATGTTTGAAGTCAGAAAAGGACTAACCTGGAACTCCTCGCTGTTGTCGAAGGCGAAGTCTTCGTCATGGCGACTCAGGGCCAACGGACAGAGCAGCAAGAGCGCGCATGCGACGAACCGCGCGCCCCCCATCTCTGGTGCCCCACTCATAAACACATGCTGCGGACAAAGAAATATTACAGATAAATAAACGTTATAATATCAATTTACTATATGACAAAATAACATGTAAATATATATCTGAATTTGAATCTGAAATACACACACCTAGGCAAGCCCTACAGTGGGCTACACAACGAAAGAGGAAACGTGGACGTCCTAAGCAATATAAATTGGAAAATTTTAACTTCGTCGCCGCAGGTATCAAGTACAAGAGCTTTAGTCGCGTCATGGCTTGGTGGCTATAAAAGCGTAAGAAGCGGTTACAAAGAAATTTAAACACATACATGAATTGGTATGAAAAAAAATCGCAAAACAAAAGTCAAAGTTAAAAGTGAGTGGTGGGTTTTGCTAAAACATGGGCATGCAGCGAAGAAATAGCAATTCATCTTTCACGTATCATCATCACATCATCATTTAAACCTAGAGGAACGTCTCAAACGTTTACTGTTGAACACAGGTCTCCCCCAAAGTCTTCCACAACGAACGATCGCACGCCCTTTGCCTGTATCGACCTCCGGCGCCCTTAACCAGGTTTCAGGGCCGACCCACGCACCCATAAGGTTACAGGACGCTGCAGTCAATATGGCAACTACATTACGTTGCAAATTATGGATAGAGACCCCGTTCGCCAAAGAACGGAGGTTTATTTTCGCCGCATAACTACGACTGTCGTCTCTAACTAAACATAGACGTCTAATTTGGTAGGCGAATGCAAAGTCCGACAATTATACGAAGTAGAACGAACGAGTCACCAGAGGATTGTCTCTAAACTTGGAACGTATAGGTAGGTAGTAGGAGCTACGCTAATTACGAGTACTGGCGATTAAAGAAACCTTCAATCTTAAGACGAGGCATTCGAATTTTTGGCAGTTTTTCTTTCCACATTGTAAGCAAAGTAGATAAACTAGGCGAATGAAGTTTTAGTACGTTATTTTTCATTATATATTCTAACGAACAGGGACAGGAAAACATGATTGGTGAAAATTTTCTCGATAGGTTTTCATTCCAAAGTAGTATCCAATAATTTTTTTATTTAGCAAATTACTCCGAAACCATAAGCTTTTATACTTCGAAATTTTCAGAAACGACAGTAATGCTATTCATCTAGCCAACGGGGAGACATCATTTCATTTACTTGCGTAGTTTACTTTCTATGACTGATTTTTTACCTGCGGGACCTATGTCGCATACGCCTTTGTTTTTATTAGCGTCACCACTAACTTTTGTCTCTTTTTTTACGCGCGGAAGTAATTGATGCTATCTCATTCAAGGTTCCGCCTTCAGTAGTCTGTGATTCTTGCCGACGACGGATGTGTGCCAGAATTGTGCTTGCGTTGAAATCCCGCTAACGTAATTAGTATTAAAAAAAATCGGACTATTGGTACATTTAATACTAGCTAATTACGTGATAATAATAAGTGCTGTGAATGTGTTAAATAGTTTGTTCGGTTTAGAAATTTTTGTACCTACATTTAGTTCCTACGTGATGGGCGCGAAATCAAACAAGATAAAAAGAAGCAAAAGAAAATTTATAGAATCTCAGAGAAAAAAAAGTCACATGAGAAGCAAACCTAGTAAGTACCTAATCGTTAATTAATTGTCGTCGAGTCTATAGGTAGTATATTTATTTAGGTTGATTTGAAAAAAGGTAAACAAAATACTTTTTTTTATAATACACAAAGAAATAGACTGTTACCTACCGAGGTACCTACCTACTTTATAATGCTTGTTATGTTTCAGAGACAAATTTGAGTCATAATAATGAAATAGACAAACAGTTGAATGAAAGTAATAATTCCGTAAATGAAAGCAGACCGGGCACGGAAGAACAAAAACTAACGGAGCCGCCATTGACCGTTTTAGATTTGGACCATACTGTCCGGACAATTCGGTAAGTGGCCGATAGCCCATATGCAATATACCTGGCATTTGGAATGCCTTTGAAATAAAAATTTAAATATATGTATTTTTATTACTTTAGATTTGACACTTCCGAAGAAAAGATATGTTTAGATGAACATAACAATCTGCCTTCAGTCTCGTCGGCCGCTGCAGGTGTCATTGTATCTAAGCAAAAACTATCTAGACCGAAAAAAGAATTTGGAGAAAACGAATCAAAAAAGGTATGTACCTACTTTACTTGAGTACCTAATATTTATTACCTAAACTAATCAAATTTAGAATCTGCCTAAGACGATACTCAGTGAAAATACCTAAATGAATTGTTTTAGGACAAGACGAATAAAAAAAGACAGAGTGACCATGATAAGGAAAACGCACCTTGTCAAAGTGATGTAACTAACAGAAGAAACAAAAAGGTACGTACTGTCTATTAGTAGTATTAGTACGCCTTACTAATAAAAATGAACAGGTACAGCGACCCTTTTTTTGCAAAAAATTGTACCAGCAGGCTTTTTGTCTATAGCCCTCGCAATTGCCATCGTGTTCATTTCGTCAGCCTTTGTATAGGCCAAAAAAATAACATGATGGCTTTGATGGTATCGGAAATAGCTGGTTGCTACAATCATGGGCTAGACGACTAAAAATCGTTTAGTCCGTGAGTTATTATTAAAAATATTGTATACGTATTCTTTCTTTTGTTTGACAAACAAAAAATGACGAGGATAGAGTGCTTAGAAGTTTCGAGTGACGTCACTCCTTGGTACAATTTTCACCTAGGAGTGACATCACAAGCCTCCACTCCAGAAGTTTGATGATCTATAACTTTGTCGATTTTTAATATTTTAATAAACCAAAAAATATGTGTCTAATATTTTTTCATAATCTAACTGACGGACTAAATAGAATTATATAGTTTTAACTGAACCCAGTCGTCATCCCTATGAGCCTGCTGTTTTAGAAATTTACATAATTTTGGTGGAGATGGTGGAGTTATATTATCATTTCAGTCAGAAAACGTCCACCTACGAGTATATTATAATACTTGTAGGTATATTTCTTGTTGAGACTGTAGGTATTTTGATAACAAAAAATATGTAAACTTCATTTTTGTTTTCAGTCAAAAATTTCAAATTTAATCAAAGACACATCCATGGATGTAGAAGAAAAGTGTCCATATGAAGTTGAAACCTACAATGACGTTGTAAGTATTTGTTTTTATTTTATTTGTTATCTTATTGTAACAATTTCATGATTCATATTATCATCTTATATTTATTTCAGGAATGCACAAAGGTTACAGGAAGGCGTATAGTTAATATTCAAAGTTTTTTTGATAAATTGAAAGCTGTAGCTAATCACAGTTCACTCTTTAACTGTGGATTTCATTGTATCGAAATAATATCAGAATGTAAAAAAGGATTGTATTCCCGGCTCAATCTAGAGTGCACCTTGTGCAAAAAAAAATTTCAGGTTGAAACAACAGACCAGGATATAAACAAAAACGCTGTATCCGGAGTGATGGCAAGTGGTGGCGGACACGCTCAGTTGCAACAGCTGACAGCTGCTGTTGATTTACCAGATATTGGAACCAACGCTTACGCGAAAATTCAAAATCTAATATCAGATGCATGGGAATCTACAGCATATGCAGAGATGTTAAAAGCTGGACAAGCTGAAAGAGAAGCTGCCATAAAAGAAGGCAGAATAAGTAAAGATGGTGTAGCTATGATAGATGTTATAGTCGACGGTTGCTGGAGTAAGCGATCGTACCAAACCAATTATGCAGCAAGCTCAGGATGCGCAGCTATAATTGGTAGGCGTACGGGAAAAGTACTATACATGGCAGTAAAAAATAAATATTGTTGCATCTGTCAAAGGAATGGCAGCACACCAAAGGAGCATCCTTGCTATAAAAACTTTGAAGGTCCTTCTACAGCAATGGAATCGACAATTATTGCAGAAGGATTTAAGAGGTCGATAGAAATGCATAATATTATTTATCAAAGATTTATAGCCGATGGCGACAGCAGTACCTACGCCAAAATTATCGATTCCCGGCCTTATTCAAACGTGACAGTAGAAAAACTAAACTGCAGAAATCATATTTTGCGAAGATTTTGTAATAATATGCAGAAGCTAATTACTGATACGCGATATCCATTAAAAGATAGAAAATCGATAACAAAGGGTAAAGTTCTGTCTGCTCGCAAATATATATGTGACGCTATCAAACTCGAAGCCGAAGAAAAAAACTACGAAAATTTACATGCCAATATAAACAATTCAGTATATCATGCTTTTGGAAACCACAGTAAATGCCAAAAAAATATATGTTCTCTCACTGAGCAAAAAGTTACTGAATTTAATACTACCAGCTTATGGCAAAGAGTCAAAACCTTGGCAGCCAATGTAGCTTCTCACTCAAGAAGCCTTATTGAAAATGTTGACAGTAATGTTGTTGAACAATTTAACGGAGTAATTGCCAAATTAGTAGGTGGTAAACGAATAAATTACACACAAAGGCGTGGCTACCAAACGAGGTGCTCAGGTGCTGTCATATCCTTTAATACCGGTAAGCTTCTTTCAACAGTTCTCCGAAATACACACCAAAAGTCACCCAGCATAACGTTGAAAAAATATGATGAAAAAGTTTGCCTAAAGAGGGAAAGAAATAGACAAATGATAAGGAAAAAAAAACGTCATTTGAACGTGCTAAAATCAATAGATTTGAACTATGGTGAAAACGCGGAGCAGCCAGACAAAGATCCAGTGACTTTTAATATGGATAAAGAGGCTTTTTTAAAGAATTTAGAAAAGTCTGATGAAGAGCGAAATTACATTCAGAAACAAACCATTTTACAAAGTGAATGTGGCCAATGGCTCGAGCTTAGAAGAAACCTTTTGACAGCTTCAAATTTTGGAAAAGTTATTAAGAGGCGAAAGAACCACAGCTGCCGAAACATGGTAAAGAACATGTTATACTCCAAATCATTAGACAACGTGAGCTCCATCCAACACGGAAGAGAATATGAAACAGTGGCTCTCGAGCAGCTGTGTAATCTCAAGGGCATAACAATAAACAAATGTGGCCTGTTTATTGATGAAAAACATAGTTTCCTAGGAGCTACCCCCGATGGCATTGCTGGCGATATGGTAGTGGAAATAAAATGTCCAATTGCTCCATTTAAAATGGGTGACATTGATGCTGCGATCGACAAAAACAAAATGCATTTTTGGAAGAAATGTAAAAACGGTCAAGTAAGTTTTGATCTTATTATTTTCACTAAAACAAATCAACACTATCAATAAATTTATTACGAATTTTCAAATTATTCCGACTTATAAGTTAAATTAACCACGAGCTCGCGTATATTTGTGTAAGTTATTTATTCCATTTACATTACAGGTTATAATAAACAAAAAATCGGACTGGTTTTACCAAGCACAAGGTCAAATGCATATTGCCAAAAAATCACGATGTTTGTTTGCAGTGTGGTATGGAGACAAAAAATTTAAAATAGAAATGTTAGAGAAAGACGATAACTTTTGGCGTACCGAAATGGAGCCAAAACTTGTATCATTTTACATGGATTGCCTTCTGCCAGAATTGGTAGATCCAAGGCACCCAAGAAATAAATTGATACGAGATAACAAACAAACCACAACCCACCATCCGCTAACATCTAGTTCAGAGGAAACCCCCAAAAAACGAAAACAAAAAACGGAACCTATACAATACGAAGAAAAGAATGATGACAGTCCCCCAACTCTCGTACGAAGAGTTATCGATTTCAGCCAGTTTTAAAAGCGTATTATAGCATCAAACTCCATGTCCTGTCGCAGTCAAATAAATAAATAGATTTTAAGGTAAATTAATTATAATTTATTTTTAAACTTGTTTATTGTTATTTAAAATTTTAATAATTACAAATAATTAATTAATTAATGAAACCATGCCAAAGGAGTGGAATTTTTTTGATCTATTTTAGTTTCCGGTAGGTATATTTTAATTTTCACTTTATATTTTTTCTACTTTAGGTTTTGAGTTTAGTACTTAGTTTTTAATTTAATTTGTAATTTTCTTTCGTTTTATTTCAATTAAAATGAAAAGTTCCTGTTAAATACAAAAACAATAATGAAATGAATTGACATAATCCATTGTAATAGGTACTAACGTTAGTTGTTTAAGTTTATTTGTAAGTACTAACACATATGATGAAATGTATTAATTCATTCATAGCGTAAAGCGATAACGCTTAAATTATACATGTAAATTTTTTTTTAATTCACAACGTTACAATACAAATAAAACGTTACAATTATTCTTTTCAAACACAAAGATTTTTATTCACCACTACTATTTTATTTATTTATTTCAACTTAATTGCACAAAAGAAAACTTATCGTACATTAGGTGGACTTAATCTTACTATTCACCACATAATAAAAAATAGCTCTATTCGTTCTTTGTTCTTACTGCAACGTTCCATAATGATAGATACTCGCGGCGCACGGGCATTGCGTACGAGTTTCGCTAGAGGGTGGCGGGCTGACGGGGGTGATGGGCGGAGCAAGCGTGGGAATTATTTTTAGGGTGCCTCGTCTTAACAGAAATAAAAGGATTACAGCGTATACTATTTAGTAACAGCTTCACGTATTGATAGAGTTATTTGTGACAATGTTGATTTAGCAAATACGAACTTAACGTATAATAGTACATTGTGCACCGAGGGTAGTAAGAAGGGGATTACTAACGAGAGTCTATTAGAAGCCCGACGCCGTAGGCGGAGGGCTTTTAATGACTCGAGTTTGTAATCTCCTTACTGCCCGTGATACACACAATGTTTTTCATCACATTTGCGAGGAAAAAAAAATAAAACATAAAAATGAAATAAACTAAACGCACCCGCTAAGAGACAACTTCAACTGTCAACTTTTTCAATATAGTCTTCTACAGATAATGCTAAGAACTGCGTTTAGTTTTTAAACTTGACAGGCAATGTCGCCAGATTGTACCGATTTTCAAAATAAAATTTTAAACTAAATTAATTTAATTGCATTAAAATAATCGCAAAAACTACGGAAATAATAGTAAAATATATCATATAAGTTTTATTTTACACTAAAATTGGTTTTGTAGCCAAGTTTTGAAGATGTGAAATAGCCTTGGCTGATTCGAAACCTCCTTAGTCTGAAATGACGTACGACTTTTAAAACTAAACTCATAACTCCCGAGGGAGTTATAGATTTTCATACAGTTTTTCCTCCCGTGGGAGTTATAGATATTTGTAACCCACGGGGGGTAAATCGGCTCGAGTTGGTCTATAAGCGCGCGTGTTATAACACCCTTTACGAGCAAGTGTGATGAAAACATAAATACCTACTTATTTTGAAAGGAATTACGACTTGGTAAAGACTTGTACTAAGAGACGTTGTCGCCCACTCATCATTTCCTTATTGCAATATTGGTGACCGACAAATAAGTCATATCGGGCAAATCTTTTTAAATACCATCATTTTGTTTACCCACATTTGACTAAGTTCAGTCTCAAGTTCCATCCCTTGACGATTTCGTGCAAACTTGACAAATGACTAACATAAGAGCTATAAAACGGGCGAGACAGCGAACGGAAACGGGCGGGGTACTGTTACACAGTTAAAGAAGCGTGCTGCCGCATAATGATCGAACGCAAATAGAATGCTGCGAGCTTCATCGGCCGCGAGTGCATAGCGGCGAGCGAATAATATTGCTCCTTGGACATCGAGGACCATGAAATCGCAACATGTATGTAGGTACCCCCCCCCCCCCCCCCCCCTATGGCGACAATCTTACGGTACTACCAAAGGAAAGGAAGTAAAATGATTAATTTTACGCATCCTGTTAATAAATGTACAAATAAGTCAGTAATTCTACTTGCACATTTTCGTAATCAAATCTTCCTTCAAAATTTGATTGTAGGTTTCAGAACTTAATATAGGTTAGGACTGTTCAGTAGTTTAAGACTTTAATCAAATAAGACAGACATCAGGACTATAATCTATTTATACCGAAGTATGCACGTAATGATACAATACATATAGAATAACGATTTTGGCCGTCTTGTTAAGACGCTAGAGCATAGCAATAAGGCAAGGAGGATACCGACCGAAGTTCTATGCACGTGCAAATAGACTGGATGCTAGGCTAAGTTTAGAATACCTCTGATATTGTTACTTGTGAATATGAAATAATGACAACCTTGCTATTTATTTACTCATCTGAATAACCAACATATTTCCTGTTGACAAGAAAATTCATGTTTACATGATGTGATGATGGACATATATCAGGATATAGATTGGAAATAAAGGGTAATTTATATTAAAACGTTCATCGCATTAAGTCTTCTTTGCATTGATATCAAATAATATGTATATCCTAGTAGATAATTGACGCAAATGGATATGACCTAATTTTTCGATGCAGATAAATTAGCATGAATTAACCATCAATTAAAGTCCTGAAAATTAATGTAGGTACTAAGTTTAAAACCAATTATTACCACCCTGGATTCTCTGTTCACCAAACCCAATGGATGAAGGTTGGTTTCCATTTGTTTCATAAAAGCGTATATTTATAGCGGTGTTTTCGTCTGGTCATTAATATATTCAACATACAATGGATATTTAAGGTAAGTGTCACGTAAAAGCAACTGTGTTCCCTCCCGCCCTCACTTATAGCTAGCTTCTATCGCATGCGTTCTGTCGCAAAGGCACTTCAGGGAATACATTTATAGGTACATTAGTTTTAGTACAGCGTACTTTTAGACACTTGAAAGGCGATGTTATTTTTAGAAATTACTTCCAGATATCCGAACTTGAACGCATTCATTTCACAGTTTCAGGAAGTAACCTTAATTTGACCTGTCTTATTACGAAAAGACTTTAATGTAGATTTCCTAAAGGAAATTTGGCTAAGACAAAGTCAAGTGATGATTAATGATCGGGACGAAAGTTAATGTTGAAGAGGCACGAGTTTTTCCCGACTCTTAAATAAATATTTAAAGATATATTTAGTACCACGGAAACGATGAATAATTCTTTAGAACGATTTAATGAGGTAAATAAGTAAATGGTTTGGTACAAGAGACCTGCGAAATTTTCGACGCAGACATCCTCTCCAATTATTTTGAAGAAGTCCGGACGAATTTAGGAATTGATTGTGTCCGTGACAAGTACGCGAAGAAGATAAACTGAGAAAATTATTAAATTATTATTAAGAATACAATTCGAATACTTATTAAAAATATGTAATTGTCTTTATACCTGCACTGTCACTCGTTAATACAAAACGGAGTATAATGGAGTTTGATGCCACGAGGTTGACGTTGTCTAGCTTAAGTAACAAATTAACGACAAATATAAAGTTCAATGACTAGGGTAGTAGGGTAGGGTAATTCCGGGATAGTTGACCATAGTTTTTTTAAATGCTGTTAAAAATAAACCTTATTAAAGTTTATATTTATAATTTAGCTTTCAACAATTAACTTTGATATACCTATTCAACAAAAAATAAATAATTCTTATCATTTTTTTATTTATTACAATTGGCCGTCTCTCCCTAGTTGACCGGATGTGCATACAATTAGTCATCTTTCCCGGGGAGTCCAGGTGTGATGATGGCCATAACAATGATTTTACATACTTTAGGTTTATTTTCCAAAGCTAATTAAACAGTAACTAGGGACACCTAGCCAACACTTCCCTGAATTATTTCGATGGGCCATCTCCTCCTTATGGCTAACTTCCCCGGAATTACCCTATAACGCAAAGGAAACTTTAGTTGGTGGATCTTTTTTACCTAGAATAATAGGTAGATACTAAAAATGTGTGGCAGAGATGTAGATGAAGATGTAGAGCCGCCTCTGTCACGTTAATTTAGTGAAAAAGAATAAAACATATATGAAAAACAAACTCACTATAACGCTATTATATTAAATATAGTAATGATAATTTAACATTTAAAATTAAAATAAAGTAAAAACAGTGAAATTTGTACTGTAGTTAAGATGATTGATAAGAAGGACGGATTCAACGTAGGTAGATAACTGAAGAGGAAGAACGATCCAAGTAGTTTCTTTAGTTATGAGTAGCGAATAATTTGCAAAGTAAAAAAATATATATTCTTACTGGCTGTCAAACATTCTCTAGTAATTATCTAAATGTTTGACAAACTGGAAGTTCCGTCCATATTTCTAATAAAGCAAACTTTGATTTGATTCCAGTGCAGCAAGAGTTTAACTGTTATTGATTATTTCATTCCAAGAGCGGAAATCCCAAGGGGAGGGAGACAAGACAACTCCCGGCAAAATATCGTGGAAAAAATATTAAAACATCAATTTCAGAGGAACCTTAGCTCGGTTTTTTTTGGAAATTATTTAGCAAGAAATAAAACATTCTACTGTTGATGTTACTATGATTAAATGTAAACTCTAGTACTCGTCGAGACGAAACAAATGAGTCCAAACACGATGGGGTTGCGTCGTTTTTTTACGTAGTTCCCATAGACACCTTCCGGCTCCATCATCAGACTCGCTCCATCATCAGACCCTGGACATCATTTCCGTTCAGAGTACTCATCAAGACGAAACAAATGAGCCCAAACACGATGGGGTTCCGACGTTTTATTACGAAGTTCCCATGGCCACCTTCCGGCTCCATCATCAGACCCTGGATATCATTTCGGTTCAGAGTACTCGTCAAGACGAAACAGATGAGCCCAAACACAATGGGCTTGCGTCGTCATATTACGTAGTTCCCATGGACACCTTCCTATTCTATCAACAGATCCTGGATATCACCTAAGATCAGATCAGAGTACCTACTCGTCAAAACAAATATATCTAGTTCAAACCCAACCAAATTTAATTTTTATCATTACACAAAAAAATTAAAACTACTTCAGACAGTTTCGAATAAAAATCGAAACCGAACTCGGTTTTCGAGTTTAATCGAAAAGTACTCGATTCTCGGTTTTCGAGTCTGGCTGCAATCCCTAGTGTGAACCTCTGGGCACGATATCAAAATGTTTAGCCATTATTTATTTATTTATTAATACATGTTAACATGACATTACAGTAAAAAAACCAATGCGTCATGAAACGTAGAAATAAAATAACTATTTAGGCGACGAAACGGCGTGGCCCCGTTGCATCGTCGTCTCTGGTGTAGGATTCGGCAGGTTGCCCCGAAACCGTCGAAACACGACACCCTTCGGCCAGAAGTCAGCACTTGCGATGGTTTCCTGCAGCGGCCGCGGCACGCGCACCACAAACGAGCTGAAGTGCACATAGTGGCGCGAACGCAGCTGGAACACCCTCAGCGAGAAGCCGGTCTTCTGACGAACGTACTCCGACACCTCATCAGCCGTGGCGGTGTAATGTAGGCGCGATACATATAGCGCCTTGCCCGGTGTGGCGATTATGGTTTGTCTGGGGTCGTAATGGGTAAGAAAGGGAGAGAGAACCGAGAAGTAATTATTTTATTACTGATGGCGCTCGTCACCCTATCAATCCAATGCTGTTAGCTACAACAAACAGGGGACTGATTTTTTAAGAGGCTGGGGGAGTTCTCGAGATACGCCAATGTGCTGTCAGTCATTCTTAAACCTGTGTTATGATATTTAATTCATGTGCAAATAAGTTCTGCAATTAGATAAAACTACAGGGATCATGTATATCGTTAGAAGGAGTAGTACTCGTACCGCCAAAAGCATCTTTATTATTTATATCTGTCAGCAAAATAGACCTGCCGTACCGTATTGTTAAATATAGCAACATCATTTACGAGTATGTTAACCAACGAAGTTAGTAAAAGTTTATAGGTGCATTCAATACTGAGAAACAAACTAATAAAAACAACTGCAACGGCACGTCTATTGCTTCGGAGAATTATTTGAATTAAACATAAACTTTGTTTTGACAATGTCTCGATATAGATAAATCCTAGCATTTTATGCGTAGAATTAAAAAATATGTTACCTGAATTATGTTTTATATAATAGCAGTAATGGCTGTAAATATTGCTGAGTAAGCATAAATAAATGAGTAGCGTTCACCTAGTTTTTCGTTCTATTTCTGAAAATGCCAAGTCATTCGCCATCAGACTATTTAAATGAAGCAGTGCCTAAAATAGCAGTTGAAATTGTTAAATAATTTTAACTTGGTACAGATATTTTAGTGAATAAAGCGTTAAAAGGAATTACAAAGCTTATTTACCAAGACTTTTGAAATACTCTCAGAGATATCATAATAAATGCCGTCCGCAAAGTTATGAAATTAGAACAGATATCAATTTAGGTTTGCAAACCGGAATGGTAAGCGTGTTACAATCAGACTCTCAAAGCCCGCCCTTGAGTCGCCTGGGGACGGAGGGTTGGCACAATGGACCTTTTCCCCCGACAAAATCTCCTGTCTACCACATACATACTTATGCCTACAACTTTTGTCAACATACAGCTTTCACTACTTGGCCTCGGGAAAAAGTTACCCTTTTTACTTGTCGAGAGCGCCTAATGCCCACTCGGAGTTGAGACATTTTTCGAGCTCGGAATAGATTTATTCAAGGTGTTTTGAAAAGAAACTTGTTCAATGTTTTTATTTTCATTCATTACTGTTTATACGGGCTCAAAACAGGAGGGTTTACTTAATAGAGCAATTCATTTGTTTAAAAACAACGTGGGCTGTGTTAAATAAAAATCACGTAGACTAAGAGCACTTTTAAATGTAAAAGTCTTGTAAAGCTCCCAATGTTTCCAAGCGGTTAATACAAAGGTTAGTATTTAATTAAATCTAACCTAAATATTAATGTAAGCAGAGAGCTTGACAATCGAGAAATAATTTACAAAGACGACGTGAAAGCTCGTTAATACCTATTTTATCAAGTTAAAAAGAATTGCCAAGTTAGGGGAGCGACGCAGGGACTTAATCGAAAAATGTTCAAAGGGAAACTTTGGGCCCTCGGTATTTGGGGAACAATTACGTGGCAAGGCGAAAGTTTCCCAATGCGTTGAATCTGAATAAGGCATTTATGGAAAAGCACCTGGATTCGGATATTTCTGCAATACCTACCCCAAAATCCATATTAGACTAATATTTAACTTTCTTGTGCAGGTTTGGAAGATGTTTTGAAGACGTCCAGTAAATAAACTTGACACACAGAACCATGTCATGAGATGATGTCATATAAATATAGGTATATTGTTGATTAAATGTGACACACGGAACCATGTTATGAGATGATGCCATATGGACATTGTTGATTGTGAGAAGGTTCAGCGTAGGGTAGGACAGAACGAGATTAAATGATCAGAAGACGATGAGTAACACGGATGCGCAAGGCGCTAGACGAGAACTAAGAAATAGGTGGAAAATAAATTCGGTTAGTGGCCAAGATTATCTCTACGGACAATGGGTAGGCTCAATGGCCAGCATAATCAGTATGAACTAATAAACATAGTCTTATATTGGAGATATAAACGAGGGGACTTAATGCTGTTTCCTTGTGCTTGTTTACGTCATTTGAATAAACCGAAGATGTTTGTAGATTCTCATTTTCCCCTCAATATGTAGGTATAATTACTCCATATTACCGCAGATAGTGTCGTAAAATAGGCAAGATCAGATAAATGTATAGAGGCGAAGTAATTATATTTGTGCCGCTGAGGGAATGTCGTTGGGTTTCGAGGTTCGGAGCGCAAAGCTGCAATGCCAAGAGGTCGTATAAGTCTAGAAGTATCGTGCGTTCATAACCTTTTTGGCTTATACCCGTAGGACGGGGTACGAGGGTACTACATTCCGCCGCGAATTCGGGTCAGCTGGTAATCAGGCTCGTCATAACGTGAATAATTCAAGACCTGACTACGGCACCTGATTGGAGCCTGATAGGATCAAGCTGATCGAAAAATTAACACCAGGTTAACGGATCTTGTGGGGTTCATTTTCTAGTTGGTTTATTGCGCATATATATTTTATAAGACTTTCTTTATTAATTACATGCCACTCTAACTATCAGTCATTTGTATCGATTGAGCCAAAAACTGGACACATTCGGTGAACTTATTCATTCATATTTATTCGTATTGATGGAAGTGTTGATTCAAATCAAATGTTGCGAACTGATTATATGTGATAACTAGCTATTTCCCGCGGCTTCGCCCGCGTTGTTCCCGTTATTGTCCCAAAGAAACTCTTTACCGGAATATAAAGTATCCTTTGTTTCAATCCAGGACTTGGTCTACTTACATGCCAAATTTCTGCTTGATCCATCCAGTTGTTACCCTGTTATTTAGTAACAAACATCTTCACAAACTTTCACATTTAAGTATAATATTAGTGTGAAGATTTTCGAATGTTAAAAGTTTAAATATACAATTTAATATAACCAGAGATCGGAATAGGTAGAGTATATTTACCTAAACTTCGAAGAACATAGTCGAAAAGTAGAGAGTCCCTTACAACAAAATTTTTATCCGGGACTTAAGTCTCGGAATCTTACTAAAAAAATATATAATTGGTATTCTTTACCACATTTCTCGAACATTCTCAGTATAACTGTCTCTTTCTAATGGTGCTGTCTCTTTCACTCCTTCGAGAAATTTCGCCATATACTGAAGTGTAGTTCAAAGGCCCATAAGGGGTCCTGAAAACGGATTTTCAGGTTATTGCGCCATCTGATAGAGGGTGTCCTGGAACAGACTGAAAACATGTTTCAGGCGCCTGAAAACAACGGCAACTTGGGTGAATTTTCAATCTTCTACTATGTGAAAGAGCCACCTCTGAAACGGCCTGATATCACCTTTCAGCCTGCTGAAAACGCTTCTAAAGCACGGAAAATCACGTTTGAAGTTTTAACCTATACCATCGGCGCAACACACATACACACATTACTTTTGCGCCGGTGGCTCTTTCACATAGTAGAAGATCGAAAATTCACCTAAGTTGCCGTTGTTTTCAGGCGCCTGAAACATGTTTTCAGTCCGTTTCAGAACACCCTCTATAAGATGGCGTAATAACCTGAAAACCCGTTTTCAGACGTTTTCAGGACTTATGGGCCTTTGAACTACACTTCAGTATAGTTATGACGAAATTTTCGAAGGAGTGAAAGAGACAGCACTATTAGAAAAAGACAGCTATACTGAGAATGCTAGAGAAATGTGCGAAAGAATACCAATAATATATTTTTTTAGTAAGAAAAAAATTTAGTTGTAAGGGAGTCTCCACTTTTCGACTTTGTTCTTCGAAGTTTAGGTTAATATACTCTACCTATTCCGATCTCTCTATATAAACTTTCAACCCCTATTTAAACCCCTTAGAGGATGAATTTCGAAAAACGGTGATATCACTTTTCTTGTAATCTAATAAAAAGTCTAAACATGACGGGTCAAACCTCTTACTTCTAAAATCTAGACTCTCCATACAAATTTTGAACCCCTATTTGAACCCCTTAGGGGATGAATTTTGAAAAATCTTTTCTTAGTGCACATTTAGACCTTATAAGGATCCTACGTGCTAAATTTGGAATTCCTAGGACCAGCGGTTTGGGCTGTGCGTTGATATACAAACTTTCAACCCCCATTTAAATCCCTTAGGGGATGAATTTTGAAAAATCCTTTCTTAGTGCACCCCTAGACCTTATAAGGAACCTACGTGCTGAATTTGGACTTCCTAGGACCAGCGGTTTGGGCGGTGCGTTGATATACCAACTTTCAACCCCCATTTAAACCCCTCAGAGGATGAATTTCGAAAAACGGTGAAATTACTTTTCTTGTAATCTAATAAAAATCTAAACATGAGATTTCAAACCTCTTACTTCTAAAATCGTACTCTCCATACAAATTTTGAACCCCTTAGGGGGTAAATTTTGAAAAATCCTTTCTTAGTGCACCCCTAGACCTTATAAGGAATCTACGTGCTAAATTTGGAATTCCTAGGACCAGCGGTTTGGGCGGTACGTTGATATACAAACTTTCAACCCCCATTTAAACCCCTTAGGGGATGAATTTTGAAAAATCCTTTTTTAGTACACCATTATACTTTATAAGGAACCTACGTGCTAAATTTGGAATTCCTAGGACCAGCGGTTTGGGCGTTGCGTTGATATACAAACTTTCAACCCCCATTTAAACCCCTCAGAGGATGAATTTCGAAAAACGGTGAAATTACTTTTGTTGTAATCTAATAAAGAGTCTAAAAATAAAGTTTCAAACCTCTTACTTCTAAAATCGTAGACTCTCCATACAAAATTTGAACCCCTATTTGAACCCTTAGGGGATGAATTTTGAAAAATCCTTTCTTATTGCACCCCTAGACCTTATAAGGAATCTACGTGCTAAATTTGGAATTCTTAGGACCAGCGGTTTGGGCGGTGCTATGATAAACAAACTTTCAACCCCCATTTCAACCCCTTAGGGGATGAATTTTGAAAAATCCTTTCTTAGTGCACCCCTAGACCTTATAAGGAACTTACGTGCTAAATTTGGAATTCCTAGGACCAGCGGTTTGGGCGGTACGTTGATATACAAACTTTCAACCCCCATTTAAACCCCTTAGGGGACGAATTTTGAAAAATCCTTTCTTAGTGCAACCCTAGACCTTATAAGGAACCTACGTGCTAAATTTGGAATACCTAGGACCAGCGGTTTGGGCGGTACGTTGATATACAAACTTTCAACCCCCATTTAAACACCTTAGGGGACGAATTTTGAAAAATCCTTTCTTAGTGCACATTTAGACCTTATAAGGAACCTACGTGCTAAATTTGGAATTCCTAGGACCAGCGGTTTGGGCTGTGCGTTGATAAACAAACTTTCAACCCCCATTTAAACCCCTTAGGGGATGAATTTCGAAAAACGGTGTAATTACTTTTCTTGTAATCTAATAAAGAGTCTAAACATAAAGTTTCAAACCTCTTACTTCTAAAATCTAGACTCTCCATACAAACTTTGAACCCCTTAGGGGATGAATTTTGAAAAATCCTTTCTTAGTGCACGCCTAGACCTTATAAGGAACCTACATGTTAAATTTGGAATTTCTAGGACCAGGGGTTTGGGCTGTGCGTTGATAAACAAACTTTCAACCCCCATTTAAACCCCTTAGGGGACGAATTTTGAAAAATCCTTTCTTAGTGCAACCCTAGACCTTATAAGGAACCTACGTGCTAAATTTGGAATTCCTAGGACCAGCGGTTTGGGCGGTACATTGATATACAAACTTTCAACCCCCATTTAAACACCTTAGGGGACGAATTTTGAAAAATCCTTTCTTAGTGCACATTTAGACCTTATAAGGAACCTACGTGCTAAATTTGGAATTCCTAGGACCAGCGGTTTGGGCGGTACGTTGATATACAAACTTTCAACCCCATTTAAACCCCTTAGGGGATGAATTTTGAAAAATCCTTTCTTAGTGCACCGTTAGACCTTATAAGGAACCTACGTGCTAAATTTGGAATTCCTAGGACCAGCGGTTTGGGCTGTGCGTTGATAAACAAACTTTCAACCCGCATTTAAACCCCTTAAGGGATGAATTTCGAAAAACGGTGTAATTACTTTTCTTGTAATCTAATAAAGAGTCTAAACATGAAGTTTCAAATCTCTTACTTCTAAAATCGTAGACTCTTCATACAAACTTTGAACCCCTATTTGAACCCCTTAGGGGGTAAATTTTGAAAAATCCTTTCTTAGTGCACCCCTAGACCTTATAAGAAACCTACATGCTAAATTTGGAATTCCTAGGACCAGCGGTTTGGGCGGTACGTTGATATACAAACTTTCAACCCCCATTTAAACCCCTTAGGGGATGAATTTTGAAAAATCCTTTCTTAATGCACCTCTAGACCTTATAAGGATCATACGTGCTAAATTTGAAATTCGTAGGACCAGCGGTTTGGGCTGTGCGTTGATAAACAAACTTTCAACCCCCATTTAAACCCCTTAGGGGATGAATTTCGAAAAACGGTGAAATTGCTTTTCTTGTTATCTAATAAAAAGTCTAAACATGAAGTTTCAAATCTCCTACTTCTAAAATCGTAGACTCTCCATACAAACTTTGAACCCCAATTTGAACCCCTTAGGGGGTAAATTTTGACAAATCCTTTCTTAGTGCACCCCTAGACCTTATAAGGAACCTACATGCTAAATTTGGAATTCCTAGGACCAGCGGTTTGGGCTGTGCGTTGATATGTCAGTCAGTCAGTCAGTCAGTCAGTCAATCAGTCAGTTTCTTCTTTTATATATTTAGATGAATGTAAATATGGGCCGCTTTGTCGCTTCTAGTTTCCGAATTACGGGCAGTTTAGTAAAACTGGGTAAAAATTACCTAAACTCAGTTTTAGTCAGAATTAGATCTATGATTTCGATCTCAGAGCTTGAATGATCTTTTTGAGCACCTTTTTGAACGCTCAAAGTTTGGCGGTGGTGGTGATGGTGGTGGCGGTGGTGGCGGTGGTGGTGGTGGTTGATTATGATGATGATGGACTGGGCCGACCGGGCGGCGGGGTCATTGCTTACCTGATGAACTCCATACTGGGGGTATGGAAGTGGACTTTTTTCCATTGCACTTTGCACCATCACATATTACTTTTATAGTTAAAGCATCGCGAATATTATGATATACTCCTAATTTTATGTTTTTGATATGGCATAGATTTAATAAAGTGACGGAGTGTTTCTAAGAAATTTGATATCGTTTGAAATAGTAAACTTTCTTACATTCGTGAAAGGCTGTTCATGCACTCTTGATCACCGTACTCAGTAACTATCTTTTTCAACACTTGTACGCTAAACCATTCTTTCAGTTTTAAAACACTGCCAATTTTCCAAGCAGAATTTTATGAGAACGTGTTAAAAAAGCGCCTGCAAGCGTTTACAAAGTGATGCTATAAATCCTCGGCTTTTTTAGAAATACTAGATTTCCAGAGTCGACACAGCATCCTTTTACGTAAAACCTCCGCGAGCGAAAGAAGCACTCTCAACTTGAAAGAGTGCTCTAACCGAAATAGTCTGCGTTTCACGAAATATGCCAGTATTTTCCGTTTCACTAAATTGTAGAAAAGCTTAGATTCAACATTTCATTTTAAACGAACGCTTTCAAACGGGGCTCTCAGAAATCTCCAGCGATACTCGGATTTCGGGCTTTATATTTTGAATTCGTGGAAACGGAACAGGATGGTTGATCCGTGAATATTAAGCAAATAGGAATATCGCAATAAGGATGTTTGTAAAGAATAATACCGTAAAAGATAAACAGTTTAAAGAAAAAAGGCGAGGAGTGATGGATAGATGCAAATAAGCGCTTCCGCCATTTTTAACCTGTCCTGAAAATGCCGCAAGTGATATTTCAAAAGAGAATATCAACTTGACTTTCGGAAGACAGTGATATATTGTATTTTTATTGGAAAAGCAACCTTAGTTTATCTAATATAACGTTCAAATTTCTAAAGAACTCGAAAACGACATATGAAGATGTGTAAAGCTCGATCTTGCGGCAAACAGTAATGCTATATAGGTTCATAGGATGCATAATCACATACGACGTTACTGCTACAAAAAAGTGCGTTATTGTGAGGGCGACGAAAGGCGCAAGTCTATTTCGACAGCGGAAGTCACGTGCTCGGGTGCTTCTGCGCTCGCGTGCATCATAATGTCGTGCTGCCGTCCAATGGAATAAAGCTGTAAGAAACTATAGGTATCATGCACTCGCCGTCGTTTCATTAGAATGGCAGCGTAGTTCTCGGTATTGAGGAGCTATAAATATGCCGTAGTCTCATACGTTCTACCGATACTGCTCACATTGTGATCACATTGGTTAGGAGTGGTTTATGGCTGTGGATAGGTCATGCATAGTAAATTTGAAACAACAGACTTGTGAAACGGTGGCTTTTGAACTTTTTATGACCACTTTCGGTAGTGTAGGGATATCTTTAAATCACTGATAAACATACTTTATTTTACAATAGTTTACTATGCTAAATCCTCCTGAAGTCGTTAGTTAACGGCGTCCCTTGACAATGTTACGCATATTAACCTCGGACAAAAAAAGTGAACATTATCTCGTTTTTCATCGTCATTACTCATATCACCTAACACGCGAATATTGCCCGTTAGCGCTCGGTTTTTTGCAGCCCGTATTCTTGGCCTCGCCATAATAAAGCCAGGCCACCCAGCCTGCATTGTGCGAGCAAAGGCCAGAATGGCTATTGTTTTCACCCTCTGTGCTTGAAGCGTTGTAAAAGGTGACATTTTAAGAATTACACCACTAGAGTTCATTTGGCATGACGTACGCTATGCATGTTTTTTTGGAAAGCTGACTTCGTTTTATGTCGATAACAAAAACGTAATTCCAGTAAATTTAATAACATTTTCATTATAAGCAGGTAATGAAAAGTCACAGGGACTATAATTAAAGAGATTTTACAGAGCGACTTTTAGACTTACTAAGTTTTGCCTTTGGACGAAGTCGCGCCCTAAGAATTATAGTGACCTAAATGAAAATTACAAGTTTGTAAAACGTTAAGGTCGACATCCAAGGCCTTTTTAAGGCTAAAAGTCAGAATTCTTAATATTTTGATTAGGTTACTATATTTGTAAAGGTTCGAAGTGCATTGTATTTATCCTTCCCGAAAAATTATCATTTAATTTGGTTTTGGGTTTAAAGATCTTTATTAATCATAAAGAACACATGTTTACTTACAATGAGCTTAAATTAAATACAGCAAGCTTATACGTATTTTCAACTTTACGATCGATTACAATAAGTTGTAACGATAGCTTAACGTCCATACAATTCATCTTCCTGCTTTTGATTCATTATTATTCATCATAAAACACGTCTACTTTTCGCGGTTGTTTATTCACAAACCATTTTCCGGGCAGCCGACAGACAAAATGTGTTTCAAACTTTTGGGAAATTAATCTGTAGGTTCGGGGAACTTCAAAAAGTATAATGCCACGAGTTTGCTATTTAAACAGCGCAAACGGCAGAGTTTACCGTGAAATAACAAAGTGTAACTTGTAATATTTGCGTCGAACCTTTTCTGCAAATTTGGCCGTATATGACGTCAATACAGTTTTTTAGGATGTAAAATTTACACAGGGTTCTCTTTTTTACAAAAGTTTCACAATTTTTCGCGGATAGAGGTCATAATCAGGATATCAGTGCTAGGTATCAAAGAATACGAGGAAGTATTTGCATTAGACTGTCTGATAACAAAGTCTAAAATGTAATTGACAGCATCGTATAACTTACATCGCAATAAATCTAACGCCTAAGATCTTGAACAGTTAATTGAAGAAACATGCAGGGACTGAGCTGTTGAAAACAGGTAAACTAGCTAGGTAATTATGACTTTACACTTAAAACTAAACTTTTGTGGATGTTTATAACCTTAATGGACGGGAACATTCCGAACTCTTTCTTTGTGGTAGCCCCCACCCCACACATCGTCTGCAAACGGCCACGTGCCTCGGAACTCGATTAAGTTGTCTCGTAAACCGAGTCAACCTTGGATCCCTCCCGAGCGAACTTATTAGTCTAACGACTGAGGTGTGCTCTAATCAGGGAGGCCGCCCCTGCTTGTGGAACTTTTCTAGACTAATAACGGCGAGTCGCGTCAAAACGTCTCTGTTTGTGAGTTACCATAAGTTTGGTGATAAGGGTGATTAAATATACAAAATTATTTAATATTTCAACTACCTATATTGCAATACCCTTAAGGATTTATAAGGAATATGTGAATTCAATAAATGAATGTAATTTTAAAGTCCGTCTTTTAAATTATACAAGTCACTGATTTTAATGCTGGTAATAATAGTGTCAAATGTAACGGTACGAACCAACGCGTTCTCTGTGTTGACACCTGTCTGCGCTATTTTAAACCTTACCTAATTAGTATAGTGCCAGCACGTTAAAAAATTAGAATATTTTTTTGAATATGAAACGCTCTATAAATATTCGGTGAGCTGAATGCAATCAAGCCTATTGTTTTGGATGTCTGAAAAAAGAATACGGCGTTGACGTCAATCCGTCGCCATGTTTGTTTGTTCCTCCGAGTAAAACAAATATTACAACATATTATTAAAAAAAGGAACTTTCTTTTTTTTTAACAGTACAAATGTTTACTTTTTGTTAATATTGTTTAAAATTTTATTCAGAGTACAACAAAGAAGCTATGGTGACAAAAATAGAGACTAAAAGTAACTTATATCGAAAACTAAATAGACCTAAAGACCAAATTAAACTACCTAAAAACAAACATTATAAAACTTTCTTATATTTATATCACATTATACAACTTTTAAGCATGTTTTCAGATCTCTATTTCATATTCTCGAAGTTCTCCTCCAGTTAGATGGAAAACCGGTCAAGTGCGAATCGAAACGAAGGGTTCCGTGCCACAGTCGAGTAAAAGACGTAAATAAACACGTTTATATGAAATAATGTTTAATTTTCTTTTTATACACGTTCTGTGAAAATTCCAAGTCTCTACCTGTTACGGTTCAAAAGATACAGCCCAATGACAGACGGACAGACAGTCAGCGCCCTCCGGTCGACTCTGACCACTTCCTAATTTGTCCATTTCCAAAATTGACCACTTCCTAATTCGTCCACTCCTACAAGGTCCTTTTCCTAAATTGTCTCTTTTTATGTTCCGCATTCGTCCACTTCCTATTTAGTCCATTCCTAATTTGTCCACTTCCTATTCAGTCAATTCCTAACTTGTCCACTTTAGTTAGAAAATTTTTCATCAACATTTTTTTTGCCGTTTTTAGGCTTAGATTCGATTGATTCGTGTAGATTACGCTAAAATAGGCATGTTTTGTAAAATGAACTTTTTTTCTCCGACCAATATATTTACCAAGATATTGGGGTTCGAAAGTCAGTCATTTTTATAAGAGCTTCTGGACTTTGAAATTTTTTTGATGGGTGTGTTGTCATTATGACACCTATTTTAAACGATTGTAACGTATAGAACACGTTAAAATAAGCATCTTTTACTTGAAAAACTTTTCTCTAAAATTAAAAATGGCTGAAATAGACGCCTTCAAAAATAAATATTTTAAAACTTCGATTTTTTTTCGCCGAAAGTGGTGTCATTATGACACCTATTTTAAATGATTGTATCGTGTAGATTACGCTAAAATAAGCATATATGGCAAATAAACTTTTTTTCTCCGACCAATATTTACCGAGAAATTGGGGTTCGAAGGTCAGTCATTTTTACGATTTTGGCCATTAACGTCGGGATGGCAAAATGACGAGGTACAAAAATGTCGAGAAACATTTAGGAACAAAAAGTTGAATTCCTAAAATGTTGAGTTTGCAAGAAATTGAATTCGCAGCATGTTGAATTCCTAAAATGTTGAGTTTGCAAAAACTTGTATGCGTTGGTGTAGATGCCAGGAGCCTTGGTCGGTCACTGCCTGTCTCGGAGTCAAGAAGTGAGCTTAGAGTGGAGGCTAAAGCTATATTATACGCGTGGAAAATTAGTTATTGCCAACATTAGTGGCACCGATTGAAACATATTTTTTTCACCACACCACACAACTGATTACTTTGCCCCACATGGCTAAATATCAGTTTGGTGTCGTAAAAAAAAATTCTGACCTATTAATTGGTGTCCCTTTCAACAGAATTGAAAGCATTTTTTTTGTCCAATTTTATGATGACAGTATCACTAACATCATGAGCCAGTGCGTAATGCCTCGTCGCGTGGATGGATTGCCGCCTCGCAACCGAAAGGGATTCCAAAACCTATCCCAAATCCCAAAATGTATACTTTCCTAGTCACAAAGTCAACGTTATGGGAATTCAACTTTTAAATATTTCAACATTATTATAAGAATTCAACATTTTGCGAAATTAAAAAAAATCAACATTCTGGGAAAGTAAACATTTTGGGATTTCAACATTTTAGGAATTCAACCTTCTGTTCCTAAATGGTCGAGAAATGCTTCATAAATGTGACGACAAATGCTTAATGAATGACGATATGGAAAAATTATAAAGTATTATAAGGTCGAGGAATGAAAATGTCAAAAATAAAAACCGACTTCCAAAAACTTAAACTAAAAAGCAGAAAATAATATGTTAATTACCCCAAGGAAATGTATAATCAGCGATTCATATATACATACACAGATATTTATAGTTTTTAACCTGTTATTTTTAGTTTAAGTTTTTGGAAGTCAGTTTTTATTTTTTGTTTAAAAAATTTACTTTATTTTTAAATTTTTAGTGGCGCTGAAAAAATATTGTTTTAAACAAATAGACTGGACAGGCATTTTACTCAAAAACTACACGATGGATATTAATGAAATTTGGAATATAGGTGTATTATATGAGCCGCTACTTAGTTTGGTAGTTAAACAACTAAAATAAATATTTTTAGGGGGGGCACTCCATACATGTTACAGAAGCTAATTTTTTTTTCATAAAATATCAACGTGTGGTACCTACATAGTTCGACAGCTCTTTCAAAAACATTTTAAGGTTCTTAAGTAATGTTTTTGATTAAGTGAATATCTTTGAAAATAATCGCTCCGAAAATTGTGAAAATTGTGCCCCTCCCCCCCTCTATCTTCTAAACCGTGTGTCCAAAAAATATAAAAAAAATTATAAAGATAACGCTTAATTAATACTTTCAACGAAAATTATTTTCAACAAGATCGGTTTAACCGTTTTTGAGTTATTGCCGATAAGCTGCACTTTTCAACAAAAAGACGTAATTGCTTACTTTTTCTTGAACTATTCATGTATCTACTTATGCGTTTGTACGGAACCCTCGGTGCGCGATTCCGACTCGCACTTGACCGGTTTTTTTATGAAGCATTTCTCGACATTTTTATACCTCGTCATTTCTCCATCCCGACGTTAATGGCCAAAATAGTAAAAATGACTGACCTTCGAACCCCAATTTCTCGGTAAATATTGGTCGGAGAAAAAAAGTTTATTTGCCATATATGCTTATTTTAGCGTAATCTACACGATACAATCATTTAAAATAGGTGTCATAATGACACCACTTTCGGCGAAAAAAAATCGAAGTTTTAAAATATTTATTTTTGAAGGCGTCCTCTTCAGCCATTTTTAATTTTAGAGAAAAGTTTTTCAAGTAAAAGATGCTTATTTTAACGTGTTCTATACGTTACAATCGTTTAAAATAGGTGTCATAATGACAACACACCCATCGAAAAAATTTCAAAGTCCAGAAGCTCTTATAAAAATGACTGACTTTCGAACCCCAATATCTTGGTAAATATTGGTCGGAGAAAAAAAGTTCATTTTACAAAACATGCTTATTTTAGCGTAATCTACACGAATCAATCGAATCTAAGCCTAAAAACGGCAAAAAAAAATTTGATGAAAAAAATTCTAACTAAAGTGGACAAGTTAGGAATTGACTGAATAGGAAGTGGACAAATTAGGAAGTGGGCAACTTTGGAAGTGGACAAGTTAGGAAGTGGACGAACTAGGAAGTAGACGATTTTGGAAATGGACAAATTAGGAAGTGGTCAGAGTCGACCGGAGGGAGTCAGCGGAGTCTTAGTAATAGGGTCCTGTTGGTACACTTTGGATACGGAAAAAAGTAATTCATTCATTATTATAGCAGTTGACTAGGACTCACTAAAATTTGTCTACGATTGCCGTAGGTTAGGTATAGAAATATTTCGATATATTTCTGTGGGAATGGGCTAATTTTCCGCAACTCGACGATAAATATACCGCGTGTCGCCTGTAACAGGAGGAAATAATTAGAACGTAGATTCTACTCATCAAACAATAAAACTTTCGTTCAACAACTTTTCAAAATTATGTAATCTTTAAATTTTATCTTTTTCATACAAATTAAACAGTATTTTCAATGTACGATAACATCAGTCTAATTGACGTCGCTTGTCACGCTACAAACATAAAAAAAAAAACTGGCCAAGTGCGAGTCGGACTCGCGCACCGAGGGTTCCGTACAAACTCATAAGTAGATACATGAATAGTTCAAGAAAAACTATATGGCGATTAGTTTAGTAGGAGCAAATAAGTATGTGTTAAGATTTTTGCAAATTTCTCAAAAACGGTTCAAGTTAGGAAAACCGTTATATTTTTCGTGTAATATATATAACGACATTAATAATTGGTAATTATTACAGATTTTTCTGTTCAGTAACTTCGAAGATAATAGGGGGGGAATGGTATTTTTTTTAACGTTTTTCGCCATAAATCAAAAACTGCTTATTTAAAAAAAAAATACAAAAATAGTGTTTTAATCTATAAATAAAGCCCTTTCATTTGATACCCCACTCGATATAATAGCCCTACTTTCAATTTTCAAAGTCTCATTACGGACCCTTTTAAAAAAAAAGTAAAAAAGTTACAAGATTTTTTTTACATCCCATAAGCTCGGGTTAGCGGTTCTTAACACTATTCCAAATTTCAAGTCGATAGCATCAGTAGATCCTGAGATATCTTGCTGTGACAGACGGACAGACAGACAGACAGACAGACAGACAGACAGACAGACAGACAGACAGACAGAGTCGCACCATAAGGGTTCCTTTTTTACCATTTTGGTACGGAACCCTAAAAACATCGCAATACAAACTTCAAAGTGTCCTAAGTAAAAATTAAAATATAAGTTATTTTTAAATGTCGCTGAACTTATGTTGTTCAGTTTGAAGAGTACAAACGAAGACACAGTTAAGTGACCATCATAGACCTTAATACATTGTAATAAGGGTGACAACTGGTCAGTTAGCAGTGTCTTCGATTGTACCTACGTAAGATTACGTTTTAGTTATTTGCTCCAAGTGCAGGCAATAACCTGGTACATTCGCCTATTTTGCGGTTACGGTTGCGGTAATTTTGAATATCAACTTTGTTGCACTAGAGCGGCATATTTCTCTACTGAGGGATCGTAAGCATAAAATGTTTATTATGACTCTCTTTTCGAGCGTAGGTACTGCGGTTTTGGCGAGTTTTCCACAATAGAACTAACCTGTTTATGCGTCATCATGAGTGGAACGCATTGCGGTATATTCAGTTTTTATGCCTTGCAAAGTCACAGATGATTTTCAGTGCTTATACCTAGGTAATCTATACATAAAAAATAGTTCCCGTGACTAAGGTATTGCCAGACACAGTAAAGCCTAAATCATTTTAGTAGGGTAATTTACAATTTCGCCATCATACTCGCCCCAGGTATAATTTGACCCGTCAGCTAATAAGGACAGTTCGTAATTAAAACTTAGATTTGGATTAGAACCATGCAGTGTAATATTATTTGCCATACGTTAAATATAGTATTTTATGCAACAGTTGTATAAGAAGGTTCAAAAAATGCGAATTGCGTGAGTTGCGATACGAGCCGCGAATGCGGCGAGTATCGCAAATAGAGACGCAATGAGCGTTTTTTGACTTAATTATACAACGTTGCATACAATACTTTTTCTACGACAGGTTTTAAAATTATAAAATACAAACAAGGCATAACCTGCAAAGAAGGCAAATATGACGTATGACTGTCAGTATGTGTCTATGGTAAACTTTTTATTTTTTAAATGAAGTTGACACGCAGTGAATATATTAAAAATACTTTTGTTTTTATGTTGGCATCAATGAATTTAGTTCAGAAAGTTTTGTTTTTCTTAAAAGCCGTAGGATTTTAATTGTTTGTTAAGTTGGTAGTTGTGCATTTTTACCGTAAAGTTAAAATTGAGCGCTTAATCCTTGACCTCAGTTTAACCTAGATTTAGAAGTCTGTGGTTGCTAGCAATAACGTAAAGTGGCTATAACGACACTAGTGCTGTTATGGGGAATAGAGTATAGACTTCTCTGAACTCATATTATATATGTTCTTATATTAGTGTTCGTGACCAAGTAAAAGACAGATAACAGTACAGGAGTAGAAAAAATAATTAAAAGATCGACACAAAAGAAAACGCAACGACATATTTCCGTACCTGAGAAGCATAACACTGTAAGTCCTATTGTTTTCCATACTTACTTACAGTGTTATGCTTCTCATCTACGGATTTAGACCCCGTTTACAAACTGTTATCGTTATTAGTAGTTCACGCAAAAAATTACCTACGGGATTAATAAATTACCAAAATCCTAAAAACCGTAAAAGTTTTCAATATGGTTTTGTACTATTCCAAAGCCGTAAAAGTTTTCAATATGGTTTTGTACTATTCCAAAGCCTACAATGTTGCTGTCAGTTCAGTCAAGTATCAATACATTTACTCTACCAGTCCTACAATCTCAGGAAAGCAGAGAAACGTAATCATATTCATGAATTGTAAATAACATTTTATTTGCCATGTTCCTTCGCCACGGCTTTCTGTATTATGTAAACTATTTAAGCCAGCATGGAAATTGTGTGCTTTCCGCACAAAAGCAAAAACACATGACAAAACACTATTTGCACGATTTCTAAAGCGAAATGTGTGTATAAAAGTGCGACCAAACCGCAGCTCAAAAGACGTTGATGCTGTAAACGCAATGATGTGCCTCATGCGTCGGGTGCGTCCCACGAGATATAACTACATAATATATAATTTCATATTAATAACGTTCACAAGATATAATGAACGTTTGCTATAACATCAAAATCAATATTTTTATTAGGAATAACATTTAATTAAACTAATACTCATTTGGTATAAAGTTTTTTTATATAACATTCAAATACTCTAAATTCAGTTTATATAACATGCATAACGTATATCGATCATAGTATATACTATCTTTTAGTATAATGATTATAAAATATAATAGCGTATGATATACAAAATTAGTTATAACTGCTACTCCTGTAGAAAACAAGAGGTTGCCAGAACAGTAGGTAGGCTTATATTAGGTCAGAACATTTAAGCAACTAGAGTTATGCACGGGTTCTTAACTACGAAAAAGCTTAAAAAGGGGGGACGGGGGGGCGAAGCCCCCCACGAGGGGGGCTCGGGGGGCGAAGCCCCCCGCATGGAAAAAAGCAGACAGAAAAAGTAGGTTAGGTTAGGTTAGGTTAGGTTTGAAACTGCGTCCCCCAACGAAAACTAACTGCTGGCAGAAAAACTAGGTTAGGTTAGGTTAGGTTTAGGTTAGGTTTGAAACTGCGTCCCCCAGCAAAAACGAACTGCTGGCTGAAAACTAGGTTAGGTTAAGTTAGGTTTAGGTTAGGTTTGAACTGCATCCCCTAACAAAAATAAACTGCTAAAAGAAAAAGTAGGTTAGGTTAAGTTCGGTTTAGGTTAGGTTTGGAATTGCGTCCCCTAACAAAAACGAACTGTTGGCAGAAAAACTATACTTATGCATTATGGTGTTAGATGTATTGTAGAATATACATTATAAAGCTGAGATATTATGAACGTTATGCATAATGATGGTTATATACAATGATATTATACTTAACAAACGTTATGCTTAATAAAAATAGATAATTTGATATTATACAAAACGTTCGTTATACACCTTGAACCGTATACAAAACAAGCTTATACAATATGAGCGTATATAATATGAATATTATAGTATTAGTTCTTATATCTTTTATTACTTACCCTCATGCGTCACGTTTTTTAAACCAGGCAGCGCGGCCGCCCAGATCGCTCTCAAAATACGTTAACGCACCGTAAACGCAGTGAAGAAACTCATGCGTTACGTTTTTAACGTGTACCCTTCAAACTGGTGCCTAAAATATACGTAGTCAGTGGTGTTCATCAGTAGCATCCATCCGTATTATAAGCACTGGTTTGGAAAACACGCGTCAAAAACGTGACCCATGAGTTACGTCTCTCCGTTTACGGTATGTCGACGCCTTTTGAGCTGCGGTTTGACCGCACCTTAAGATTTCAGGCCCACGTAAACAAACGAACCTAGTAACGTAATGGAGACTTGGGACAATGGAATTTGGTTCTTATTCCTGTGTCATAAAGATGTAATGTTAATGTGTACGTTACGTTTTATGACAATGCGGGAACGCGCATCTATTTTCGCCAACGCTACTCTTTCGAAAAGAAAAAAAAGGCGTAGGAAAGCGTGTATTTCTTACAAGCATTCTCCCTTTTTCCACTGAGTAAAGTTTTATTTTACACTCGTAAATCCTCGACCCCATGTCGAACTATGCTTTACGACGGGCTGGTAAATATGCTGTTTATTTAGTCATTTAGTCACACCAACTGTTCACTTGTGGTTAACAATAGACGTTAGTGCGTAAATACAATTATTTCGTATTTCGTATTCTGAAATACGATCTGTTCAGGGTAATAACTTTTGACCCAGTTCCGCAGTCACATGATTAAATAAAGACGTCTATAATATTCAGGTGTTTACCAAATTGTTGTTTTGTTAGCTATCGCTGCCTGTAATACCGCAGATACTATCTATATACTATCTATACAGTGGCGTGGAGTCAAATATATTCTTAGTAAAGCCGGAGCAGATTTGGATTACTTTTTCTACAGGATAGTAGATACTCTGGTCATATGCTTTAAAATGGGCAAGCCGGTGGGAATCGGCTTCTGTGGAGACGCCACGCCACTGCTATCTTAGGTGACCGTGTCACTCGATTGTATGGGTATTGTTCAACTATATTGTTTTAAACTAGTTGTAGTGGTACTGGTATTCACTACCGATAACTGCCATGCAGGAATATTACGAACTCATGAAAAAAGCTTGTCTTTCTACCCTCTAAAACCCTATATCCCACAATGACGTATTATTGACCATTCTATGTGTTTGGGTTAGTATTAGGACTATTACTGATGAGTAAAACCTAATATAGCTTAATGCTTGAAGTACATATTAAATACATTTGTTTTAAAAGTGGAGAACAGGATATTGCTTGTAAGGTTATTTGTAATTCTAAACACAACTAGTTTAATTTCATTTAATAGTCTAGAAATAAAGCTGTTTCTTGTTCCTGTTCTAGACTTGTCCACCGCACACTTGTCTATTTAGAAATACAGAGATATAATCATAGGTTATATAACCTATGATCATAATATAATATCGTATGGATGGACTTTGGAATCTGAAGTGCCGACACCAAGTATATTTCGATTACTGTACGTAGGTAATAACAGTTGTTACACAACTGAAACACGTGTAACAGCCATGAACTGCTGCAAGGGCAAGGTGTTCATTAAGATCTTTCAGATCGTAAATACTGCATGTAAGTCTGATAGACAATCTCCGCAAGCCACTCCCGAAAAATAACAGATTGCGCGGCATATGTGGGCTCAGCACCGAGGTTATTTATTTAGGCAGGCGGAACTTTGGTGTAAGTGAAGAGAAAGAATGTGGGCATTTTTTGAGCGCCCTCACGCATCGACGTGGTGTTCCGGTGATGGCCAGCGAGAACGCTGAAGTTGAGTATATACAAGAAGGATTTAAAAGGACGTGTAAGGTTTTTCTTGCTTCTCATGTATAAAAAGAATTCAGTCGACAGTAAAAATCGCTGATTTTATCCAGGTCCGGAAAGCGAATTGCTTAGCAATTTTCAAATACAGATTGATTTCTTTATCCGAACGAGAGCGGTTGAAGGCAAAGTGTGCAAATTAGCCCAGGGATTGGTTAGGTCCAGGAAATTAAGTCCGCCATAATACACATAAATCATTCTTCCAGACATTCAGTAAAAGTTTTTCCCAAAAGCGTAAAGTAACTGAGATGCAAGCCTACAAATTCATAAAAAAGGTAGTCCTTATTTATACAGAATAACTTATAGCTCAGAAATATGGCAATATTATGGTTACATTAAGGTATCTTCTCTCGGTATCCCTCATATTTGGAAAGTAACACAAAACAATAAATAGGAGCAGAGAGATAAATCATGAAATAACTAACACTGATACAAGACCTACTAATCTACTCTAGACGGTTGACATGGTCAATAATAATATTCTTTGAAAGGGGACCTTTATAAATAACTAAGGCCGCATTACCGTCTAAGGAGTGTAATCTTGACATAGGGCATAGTAATCTATCACTGGCTCCAATGCCTCATTAGTATGGATAATAAATATGCCTTACAGCCGGGGCTTTACTGCTGCTTATCGCTTCGACTAAAATTAATTTTAAAATTCTTATAAAATTTTGAATCTTATTCCCTCGACATACAAACAGAAACTCGGTATTTTTATTTAGGGATGATACTATACACGCGTATCTGAATCTACAGTGGCGAAGCTATTTCAATGAGAATATAGTGGCAAAAACATTCAATTTCGCCAACACCTGCAAAGCCGTTGTCGCATCACCTATGAATACGGATGCAGGAGCATAGTTTGAAGTACATATCGTCGGGGATAGTGCAATACCGCGTAAGTAGCATATCGTCACTAAAAAAAAAAAAAAAAAAAAAATAAAAAAAATAAAAATTGTTTATTTTGCCGAAAGTGTACATAAAATAATGTTTACCTGTGACCGCCACACTAGGCTAGGCCTGTCTCGTGGGGTCAATTTAAAAATTACCTAATACTAAATTTGCTGATTTCTACGCTGAAGTATTGAATTTGTAACTACAATTAATTTTCAAAAACCTAGAGTATACATTGTTAGAAATAAACTTAACATAGAAAGACAATAACAATACTACTTGACAACTTTTTCCTGTGATATGTTATAGAAACACCTCTCAATAATAGAAATATTAGTGAAAAAAAACCACTGCAATATCATAAAAACTCACCGAGATACTATAATTTTAAAATCACATTTTTAGACTTTCCCAAATAAGTGTTGAAACGCTCCCTACTGAAGCCCGTTATACAGCGACGTCACTACTCATACGTTGTTTGGGAAAATCAATAACTTTGTTCTGCAACTATGATAAAATTTGCGTTTATCGTAACGGTTTCACAACAAACAAAAGTTACTATAAATTTTATGGGTTATTTAATGGTATTAAAAAGTTACACATTAAATATCAAACTCAAAACTTGAACATATTTCCTTATTGTGCTTCTTTTAACAGGATCTTATATATTTTTACAAATTTCAGTTACAGTCAAGTACCTTTGATTTGGGATTTATATGAACAAAAGACATACCAAATCATTGAAGTCAGCATGACAGTGCGTGCAATGAGTGTGTGTGTGTGTGTGTGTGTGTGTGTGCGTGTGTGTGTGTATTTTCTTAAACTGATTTTTTATAAGGATAGGGTACTTACCACCGAGAAGTCTTAATCAATTGTTCTGTTTCATTATAAGTAAGAGTTTTAAGCCAAGAAATGACTTTTTTCTTTACTTCACTTCTAGTACAGTTTTTAATTTCGCATTCTTTATTTACCTTATTATATATACGAGGAGAAAGGAAATCTTGAAATCTTTTGGCGAAAGCGGTCCTTGTTTTGGGGATAGGTAAATTAAAAACACGTTTTCTAAGGGAAGTTCCATGGACTATATTAGAGTTAGTTACTTCAGTGTGCATCGTCATTGTCAATTTGATGATAGCAAGCTTACGCACGCTGAGTACGTCCATGTCTTTATATACATCTATCGTAGGGTAAAGTCTGGGCTTTTTAAGGATAACCTTAAGTATAAACCTCTGTGCTCTCTCTAAGTTAATCATTAACGAGCTGGACGCGCCTCCCCATACGGTGATGCAGTAAGTTAAGATTGGCTGACAGAGGGCAGTATAAATCATTTTCAGTAGACTTCTGTCAGTTACATCTCTTAATTTCTTCATAGTATAAATTAATTTTCTGACTCGAGCAGCCACAGATTCAATATGTTTAGAAAAATTAAGTTTTTCATCTAATGTGACGCCTAGATATTTTATAGAAGACGACCGTTCGATTGAGGAACAGTTGCAAGAAGAAGTTCCTTGACTACAGTTCAATTTATGAATCTTTATTTTTGCGTGGATTGCTGGTTCTGAGGCTGCAGTTTTATGAAAACAAAGAAGTTTAGTTTTGGCGGCGTTTAAAGTTAGCAGATTATTATTTAGCCAGTTATAAATTGCAGTTATGCCGCTTTGAGCAAACTCGAGACATTGTGGCCAAGAGTTTCCATGAAATAATATAGCAGTATCGTCTGCGTAGCATATAACTTCCGCGTTTTTTATGGGGATATGTGTCAGATCGTTTAAATATACTATGAAAAGGGTTGGGCCAAGGATACTTCCCTGCGGAACTCCAAAAGTGACTGATTTCGCTGCGCTTAGCGTGCTTCCAAACTGTGTACTTTGTCGCCTGCCAGTTAAGTAACTTTTGAACCAGGTTTGGGCTACTCCTCTGATTCCTAGTCGTTCGAGTTTCTGTAGCAGGATAGGAACCGACACTGTGTCAAATGCTTTTGACAGGTCTAGGAATATTCCAGTGCACGGTTTACCCTTGTCAAGGTAAGTACTAACAAGTTTGGTGAAAAGAGAGACCGCGTCCTCTGTCGATTTTCCTTGTCGGAAACCATACTGCCTATCTGACAACAAGCCTTCTGAATTTAGGTAGTTAATGAGTCTCTTATTAACTAGCTTTTCTAGCACCTTGGAGCAGCTGGACAAAAGTGATATTGGTCTGTAATTATTAGCGTTATCTTTGGCACCAGATTTATATATAGGTACAATAGCTGCTGTCTTCCAGGTATCTGGAAACGAACCGTATTCTAAACTGAGATTGCATATAGTAGTAAGGGGTTTGGCAACGTAGCGTTTTACGAGTTTCAGAAACCGGTTGCTTATCCCGTCTATGCCTGAGGCGTTGCTAGATTTAAGGCTCATGATTATGCTTTCAACTTCTTGGGTGTCAGTCGGTGTCATAAAGAAGGACTTTGATGAAGACGGGGATATATTGACTTTAGATGCAAGGGCTGCCTCAGTCTCTCCAGATTGGGCAAGGAGATTATTTGCAAGTGACTGACCTACCGACGAGAAATACTCGTTTATGTGATTCAGAGATTCAAGCACAGTCGGTTTTATTGTTGCATAGCCAGGGGTTCCATTGTTATTTGGGATCTGTATTATTTGCTTTATAGTCTTCCACAGTTTTTTTGGATCGTTTCGATTTTCAGTTACTTGTTTATTATCGTATTCGATTTTAAGTTTACGAATAAGGGTTATGTAAAAGTTCCTATAACGAGTGAAAGTTAGTCTTGCATTGAGATCATTTGGGTTCCTACGGCTAATTTCATGCAAACGATCCTTGTGCATGGAGCACCTGATTAGCCCTGGTGTAATCCAAGGCTTTAAATTAAATTTAGAGCGACTGACAGCCTTTTTAGTTGAATTTTTGTCGATAACTGTAGTTAGGGTTTTAGTAAACGCATTGGCCGCTTCGGTGGGAGAGGAACTATTGGCAACATGTTCCCAGTCTATTTTTTCTAACTCATTACAAATAGCTTCGTAATTTACCTTGTTAACAAATCTTACTATAGGAGCTGATTTAATTCTGGTTGCCAAGCACAGAACTACCATATCATGATCAGTTATGTCAGTTGCACAGACTACTACTTTATGGGATTTCTCTGATCTTATCAGGAAATGATCCAGGCATGCATCATTTCTTGTGGGTTTATCGACTACAGATTTTAAACCAAGGCTAGCCACGAGACACAAATAATCTGACGACTGGGAAGTTACTTTCATTATATCTATATTTATGTCACCTGTAATAATCATATCTAATTTACTATGTGTCCTATTAACAAACGATTCCAGGGAGGTTAAGAAAGGTTCAATATTAGACACAGAAGGAGAACGATATATTCCAACAAGAGCGAAACATTTAGGTACTTCAATAAACAGGCAATCGGCATCCTGAATTTTCGGCTCACTTACTTGGGCATTCCAGATGTCTCTTACGTAGACTACCACTCCACTTGCCTGGTTACCTAGATTTTCAGTGCGGTAGGATGTATAGCCATCAATGTGTTCGATCACTGAGCCGACCTTCAGCCAACATTCGGTTAGAACTATAAAATCAAACATTGTATTAAAGCGCTTCAAGGTGACTAAAAAGCTATTAATGTTCCGTTGTAGACTTCGAATATTAAATGTTAATATTTTTAAGTTGTATTTTTGACTAAAATAGTTTTGGCATAACTCTGGAGTTCCTACCGTGTGGCAGTTTACCGTGAAAATTTCTTCAATATCGTCTCCCGGATCTAGGTCGGTGGTGGAGGTTGCATGAAGGGAGTATCAAGGCTAAGCCACAGGGTAGGGTGGAATCCAGATCTATATTGTGTTATAATATATATTTGTGGATGAGTAAAAGTGTATATTTGTGTGGGAAATGTGCTAGGGTGTAAAAGTAATATTTGTAACTGTTTAACATGCTGAAAACAACAATCTGCAATACTAGTGGTGTCTTTGTCAAACACAGAGCAAGAATAAATACACAGTCTACTATAGCATTTAAACTTACAATGAAAAACGCTTAAGAGATATATGCCACATATAAAATTATAGTGTGAGATAATCTTGCCATTAGAATTACGCATTAGAAAAATCCGTGGCAGGCTCAGGCTGTTCAGGCTGTTGCGCAGATCCAAAAACGCGGTCAATGCAGTAATTGCTTTTAATATGTACTGCATCTCCACCATCTCGCTTTCGTGTGTAGATAAATCCGCCACTAGTCCAACAGTATTTGAAGTTTGCTTGGCTCGCCCGTTCTCTGGCGACTCGAAATAACTGACGGTTTTCACGGGTTAGCCGTTCATTTATGTATAATTTCTGCGGGGCACCTTCGGCGACAATATCTGTAGTGTCCAAGTTACGTCGGGTTTTTGATTTTGCAATAAAATCATCTCTCACCTTTCTGCGGGTAAAGCGTACAATCACAGGTCGTGGTAATTGCCTGGACTCGTTGCTAGACTGATTTCTCTTGGGGCCCGCTCTTGAGACATAGTCTATGTCGACGTCTGATACGCTGGCACCGATCTTCGTGGCGATGGTCATCATCGTATGATGTAAGTTTTCATTTTTAGTTTCTGGGCATCCTATGATTTCTATGTCATTTCTCAAAGCTAATTGCGCTTGGATGTTGTACCTGTTTTCAAGATCTTGTAGCGATGCTTTTATGGCAACATTTTGGGATTGCTGGTCTTCCAGGATCTGCAGCCGACGTTCTGTATCTGAGATCTTGTCCGTGATCTCACTTATATGGGTCTGGCAATTAGACAGGGTGTCTAAAGCAGTGGTTATTTGGAGTTTTAAATCCGACATATCACCACGTAGAAGTTTAATCTCCGAGGTAAGCTCTGCGAGACCCCCGTCAGAAGATGTTTGCGGCTTTGCCGGTTCGGCAGGTAGTTCAGACGACACGGACCCCGAGCTCGGTTTCGACTGTCGTTGCTGTGAAGTTTTGTTTTTGTTACGCAATGTGACGTTACTATCGGTTTGCAGGGCACGTAGCGGGGTAGAGGAGTTATCACCTACTCTTTTTGTTGCAGCTTTGCAATTTGGGCAGGTCCAAATGTCTTTTTCTGCCGAAGAAAGTTTGACTGAAATGCACAGGTGGCAAAAGACCTTTTCGCATGCTTCCGACTTACATATCTTCATATTTTTAAGGTCCGTTATAACTTCATCGCATCCGGAGCAGATTTTCGTATCATTATTTCGTGTCATTGTTGTTTTGATTTTACCTTGTACCACTATATCGCAACTTAACGGTGATCCGATGAGAATAGTATCGCGAGCGATAGCGTTTTCCTGTTCGTAGTGGTATCGTGGTACGGAGGCGCGGTAGGTTTGACGTTAAGCCGGTCGGTTTATCTACCGCACGCACTGCACTATTTGTGAACTACGCGGAATGTTATTTTGCACACTTTTTCTCCCGAAAACACCAGAGTATATTGTCTAATTATATTTATTGTCTATAATGGGCACATTATATTTGAAATTGCACTTAAAATGTTCATGTTTTCGATTATTTAGAAATTTTATAACGGAACGGAACGGAAGCCAATGTTGTTGACAACAGCGCAGGGTTGCCAGTCCCTTTGTTCCTCCCTTTGCTCCCCCACTACGTTGAAAGACACTCGTATCTAAAAACATCGTAGAGAAAAACGTCAAACGTTACGTACGAACTTCAAATACACTTACTGCGTTTTTACCTGGAGTCAGTATCAGACACATGTTTTTTTTAAAGTACTGACGATATGTAGATAAGGTTCAGTCTCAAGCAAATTTGTTAGAAATTGAAACCTTATCGACATGTGCTACTTACGCGGTATTGCACTATCCCAGGACTTCTAATTTCCGTTTTATACTGGTTCCGGTGGAGAACGCAAGAGACTGGAAAGTAGGATAAAACTAGACACATCCTGAATGATAGTAGGTCCCGAAGGAGGTTGTAATAGATTTTCTGTGAGTGTTTACGAGCTATTTATGTTACTTCATGTCATTGGAACATTATAAATATTCATTCCGAGATTTATTGTGAAAAAAAGGTGAAAGAACAGCGTTGCATGACAACTAGCAGTGAGCATATCTTTCTACAACGTGTTTTCTCAAATATAAATGGTTGTTACTTCTTCATATTTACATCCGCATTCTCATCTGCAGTGAGTTGAGTAAAACAACATCCTTACTTGCATAGCCTGCAGCCGCCACAACTTGGTGATTTACGGCCACTGTCCTAAAAACACCTTTCTCCCTTTTGGGCAACGCTTTCGGCGCACAATTTATATGTCTGACTGCATCGATTTAATTATCACTCCGCATTAAGCGACTACCTGCGTTGGGATGGTCATGCTTCGCTTGACTCGAATACCTGACAAAAATTACAAAAAACTTCTGCTATCGTACTGCCTTGTGCAACTTTTATCGAAGAGAAACTGCCAATGTTGTATTACTTAAAAGAAGTCCACACCTTTTTCGATGGCTTAAAGATTACAGGAAAATAACTGTGAATATACTCGTACCACTACCATTTTCTATTCGATGTATTAGGATGGCAAAAATCATACAGTTCTATACTCTACTGTAAAGTAGCGTCGAAATTATGTAAGAGACATTTAGAAATAATTTGACTTACCATTCCTACTTTGCTTATTTTCTATCTAGTCAAGTATACTTTCGGCATGATCCTACAGACACCACCATGCAATCGATTCTTTCTCACGCAAACATGGAGGTGTTTAAACATCGCTGACCACTTTTAATGCACCGCTACACAGACGCTGAATGTACGTATGTTGAACTGTTATAAAGTTGGCAGGATCCGGAGAGAACCCGGGTGGAGGCGTCTAGACGGGTACTAAACCTTGGTTATATATGTGCAGATTTGCATTAAACGAGCTAATGTCTGCTCTCACCCCTTTTCGCTATTCACGAGTTATTGATAACATCGATTCGCTTTATCTTTACAGCCAATTGGTTCAAGGAAGTCATTTAGTGTGCGATTTTCAATTTAAATGTATAGGTATGGTCTTCTTGCTAGAATTGCAACATACTATGTGTACCGTTATCAAGGCGTCATTTGTATTGGATACTTATGAAACAAAACAAGACTGCTTGGAATTTAGGCACTAAACTTGTCCCACCGCCGACGAGTAGGTAAGCGAGTAAAACTGGGCGAGTAGCACTATATTGCGGATCTGGAAAGATCGATCGATCACACTATACCTCGTCGGCCCACCATGAACTTACTCGTCAAATTTTACTCGCTTACTCGCCGGTGGTGGGTCA
Organism: Eudemis profundana; assembly: GCA_947034925.1. Classification (NCBI taxonomy): domain Eukaryota; kingdom Metazoa; phylum Arthropoda; class Insecta; order Lepidoptera; family Tortricidae; genus Eudemis; species Eudemis profundana. The sequence goes on from OX344811.1 coordinate 12,478,707, forward strand.
AGTGTTGTTGTCCCAGCTTTGCATAGTATACGTACATATCAGTGGACTTGTTATTTATCGTAAGAGGTATCTAAAAACCGTAGTGAACAGTCAGGGAACGGTAAACTGTATGATAATCGAGCACAATTGTCACAATATCTAAAGTCTTGAAAATACTTGATGACAATTCAAATCAGTTTCTTTTTATAAGGTGTCAAAACGCTCGGAAAGTCTACAGTTTAGTATGAAATACTGACTTGTGACGTCATGCTCAACATGGTGCCTTATTTCTAGTTTTTGTCATTATAAAATCGCTGAGGCACGAAAATTAGTGTGTTTTTATCCAGGCAGTTTTGGAAATGTAAATTGATGGTTAAAGTTAATTTATTTATTTTGATTGTTGTCAAACACCCTATCACGCATTACACGAGAACAATAAAAGACTTTTTTCTGAAAGCCTGTAGGCCCTGTACTTCAGGGCTTCCAACAGGACTGTAATAAATAAAGGAGTTATAAAAAGGTTTTTTTATATACGTTATGGGGCGATAGAACCCTTTCCCTTTAGTCAGTAGTTAGTAGTAATTTAGAACCTTGTTTGTCATTTTAGTCGCATTGTTTAATTATCCTTTCAAAATGGAGTCGCATAGAAGCATTACAATTGTAAAACACATTGGATTATTCATAGCTTATCCCTTTCCGAGTCAGCTGCTTTCAATCTCTTCCTACAATAAAGCTAAATCTTTTACACAATCAGAATAAAATATAAAACATTAGTGCAAGCTTGAGTACAATCCGATTAGTTCCTGTTTTCGCCGGACGTTCTTCATTAAAGTAAGAATACAACAATCAGAAAGACCTTCAGTTAATGCTCGAGAAAAGCTAGTTCTTTGAAGTTTTTCTCGTGAAAGTTGGACGACTGCCAAGTTTATACAACTAAAGGTTAACGCGGTATATGATGGCTGTAATAAAGCAAGAAATAATTTGACAACGGCTTTGGCTGGACAAGAGAATAAACATCGTCTAATATCTATTACGGTTGACGATGATAGATGATTATTACATCAAATGCTTTCAGGATATTAATTTTAGGAAACGTTATAGTTATATAATTAATTTTTAAACATATTTAATTAGAAAATGCATTCGGTGGAGAATAGTGCTAGTTTGCACAAGACTTTGAAGAGACGTCTGAGATAAGAGGTAGACTCTTTGCTATGCAGACGTAGGAATATGTGGCACACGCGTCGTTGAAAAAACATGCCTTCGTAAAACGTGGTAAAAAGTTGAATTGCAAAAAGTAGATAATTATGTGGATTTTAAACGGTTGTCTCTTTTTACCATATCAAATGAGATAACAGTGTAACTTTTCCTCTTAATTTGGTTAATGAGCTGCTCTGATGACGCTTTAAAACGATTTTATTGTTTTCCGTTAGTAACTTAGAAGCAGATACATCTACCTAAAGGGCTAGAGTAGTTTCAGATGAATTCCTAATGAAAAAGCGAAGTGGTGTTTTTAAAGAAGGATTGATTCAATTCGATCGGAGATTGGCTATCGTTTTAAATCGTATAGTACTAAACATCGTACACTCACCTTGATTAATTTAAAGCCGCGATGGACGGCGTTACAGGAACTTATTTATATGATCTGAAACAAATAAAAACAGCAATATTAATTACGATCGCCAAATAAACTACGGTTCATCAATATTGCATTTTAATGTGGCAGTCTATGTTTAATAAAACGTTCAACATACTTGCTTAGGTGAGAAAGTACATATAGCAACAAGTAGAGACGCATTCTTAATCACAACTTGATGTAATTAAGTAGTATTTAAGCACGAGCATTACAGGTTTCAAAGCAAACATCCAGAACTATTAGGAACAAATTAGATTTGGATCACAGAACCAGTTTCGCGGCCGGCTAGGAATACCAAAACTTCAGCCTAAGCCCAGCTCACTCCTGACCTAATTCGAGAGCGGATTCAATGCCTGGTTGATCTTAAAGTTAGCCATAAACGGTACCGTTTGTTCGTCACGGTGGCGGCTGTGGCTTTGCAGAATTCGAGGCACGGTACTCGGTATTGAGATGTTTGGTATTTAGGCCGTATCGTTGGTAGAATAGTTCTAGTCGATAAGTGGTCAATTAATAGACGTAATCTTTCCTTGCTAAACACAGACTATCTGGCAGGTTATAGGCTTGTTTAATCATCTGCACCTTTTCCTCAGATGAGGTTAATTATTTCGATACCTATCAGTGGCGTGGCGTAAAAGATATCCTTGGGAAAGCCGGTGCAGATTTGGCGTACATTTTCCTTAAAGCAGTAGAATATAGTGGTCAAATGCCTGATATTAGGCAAGCCGGTGGGAATCGAGTTCTTTGGACGCCACACCACTGTTACCTATGTATGTTACAAAAGACCACAACAATAATTGTATCAAAAGAAGAGGTATAGGTATATATATTTTTTGAATAAAATTATCAAATTCAACATTTACGAAATTTATAAGTAATCAACTAGCAACACTAATTACTGATAATTAACAACGCCGGGCATCATTTAACGGCTTAATGAGCAAGATAAACTAATTAGGCATATTCGCCAAATTACCATATTTATTACATGCCTTCAACTGCCATCCCCACTTAATATTGTTAATATTATATTTCGCACAATATTAATGAAAAACAGTTTAAAGGCGTTAATGAGTTTTAGTTCCAGACTAATATTAATTACAGCGCTCCAATTTAGAATACTTTGTTTTCATTAAGTATTCCTCCTTTCACGTGTTAGTGTATAGATAAATAACTATGTAACTATATTCCTACTAACATAAATATAAGTTTTTCACTGTTACTAACCCGATCTGGATGTTTATCCGAATTAAAGTATTTTGAATTTGAATTTAACGACTCAAACATGCCTAAGGTTTATAATTATTTTCTGGACAGTAAATACTAGGGCTCCCGCTACACGTGTTACACGTCGAAACGGATATCCGTGTTCTTAAGACCGGCGGTACTGAGATCCCGGATTACACGAACCCTCCGGGTACCGGAAACGTTTCTCAGAAACGTTTCTTCGTGATCACGGGTTCTACGTGTCCGCGGGTACACGTGTATTTAAAACCGGCCCGAACAGGTACGAACCGAAACGATTGGAGTCAAGGCACCATATCTACTATTTAATGCTGACTTCAGAGGAACTTTTTTGGCGAACGAATGTTTAATAATAGTTTGTAGTTAACTGTGTTGGAAAATCATATTTAGCCAACTACTCAAAATATGTTTTTTATATGAATCGTCATCGTTGTAGGCATCGCTATTCTACATTTTCTGCTGTTTTTTAAGTATTCTAAATCTGCTCGCACCTAGTTTAGAAACTTTATTCTGATGTGTCAGGTTTTGATTTTATAAAATTAAAACCTATTGCTTCTTATCTAAATCCATTAATTAAAAACAACATTTTATTTATAATAATATATCAGATATGTGACGAATATGGTTTGCAGATATACTAAAATATCAATTAAAAATAACAGTTTAGAATATAATTATAAATTACTTCGCAAAAACAACAAACATCTGCCAAGTCAAGTGATCATTCATAACTGGATTTCACCCAAGAACCACAAAATTCCACGTTACCTTACTTAACTTGCGATAACATTGCTAATTTCTTTAAGATAGATTCTAAAATTGCTAATCATTCAAGTTTACTTGAGTGAGTTCACAATAGCGTTCAGGTAATAAACGTTAACGCCGAACGCCCTTTTGTTCGTCAGTAACAAAGAAGTAGGTTCCCAAATCATCATCATAAGTTTGACTACCATACCAATTATAAGCTTTATGTCGTAGTAATAAGGTTAAAACGTATGCACAAAAATATGCAACAAATGCACCGGCAAAATCTTGGAAGATTAGATAAGTAAATGTTTTCTATTTATTTAGAGCCGCTACGCACTATCACGTATTTTACTCCCTCTTGGGAGAGCAAAAACAATTAGAACGAATAAGAAATGGGTAAGATTTTTGAAATAGGGTACCTAGTTGTGTTTTAGTATGATCCCAGTTCGCTCCGTAATCGGTCAGTTTTCAAGCATTGCAAACGAAAATAATATTGTTTTACAAATGCTCCCCTAAATTAGATTTTAATATACAACTGTTACTGATTATTTCACATTTTAACGATATTTGTTGATGTCACTTGTTAATCACATATTCACATTTATTTTTCGATTTTAAATTGTGTTAGGATTAAAGCATTTTAACAAATAAATCCAAATTTGAGCCTTTGTTTGTCTTCTTATTCACCTACTGAACTCGCAGGTCCAAATTAAATAAACATTTTTTTTTTATGTTAGTTTATTGGTAACATAACAAGTAACTTAATAAACAAAAACCGGTCAAGTGCGAGTCGAACGCACGCACGAAGGGTTCCGTGCCATTTCAGTTTTTGTTGTTATAGCGGCAACAGAAATACATCGTCTGTTAAAATTTTAACTGTCTAGTATCACAGTTCATGAGATACAGCCTAGGGACAGACAGACAGACAGTGGACTCTTAGTAATAGGGTCTCGTTTTTACCCTAAAAAGTGCTAGTATTTGAACTTTGAAGTATTATATAAAAATGTCTACCAACTCGTATTCTATGCAAAAACTACCTGCTCTTAAAAGGCCGAACCCTTAGCCCAGTAAATTGTTTATTGACTTTCGGCTTTACATATGTACACCACGGAATAAGATATGCTCGAAACTTATAAATATTGTGTCTATTAATTTGTAGCTCGTACCACGATTCGTACCTTGCTACTCGTTAAGGACGGATCCGGAGACACGGGTAAATAAGATCAGTTTCTTCGGGTACCCGTGTACCCGTGGAAACGGATCTTAATTACACGTTTCCTAATTACACGTGCGGAACGGGCCAGAAAACCGTGTACGTGTTACTCAGAAACGGGTAATAGAAACGTTTACACGAAACCCGTACACGAGCGCGAGCCCTAGTAAATACGAATTATTTAATCAGGTTAATGTGATTTGTATAAATAAATAAATAAACATATATATTGTGGTGGACAATCTGTCTGACACAAATCGACCTAGTCCCGAACTAAGCAATGCTTGTATTATGCTAGTTGCTATATGACCGTAGTTGCAATATAGTCAATGTTTAGATTTTTGATCCAGTTTGGACCATGTACTTGTGTACATGCATGAGTAAAACTGGTCAGATCGGTAGCAGAAAAAAGTTCTGCAAATGAACGGATGCACGCGCCGACCGATAAATCAAAGGCATAGTTAGTAATTAAAAAAACAAACTAGTTGGCAACATCGGAAGCATAAGGCGGTCAACACACAACATTGCCTACAACGCTGCATACACTACTTTCCAACTCCCGGCGTTTAAAAGCTTTCGTGTATTCATTTGGAAACTTTCTCAATTCCCTTAGGTTGGCAGCTGGGCTAAATTTATGTAAAATGCCTTTTTGCACGTTTCGGTATTAAGCGGTCCTTTTGTCAGACAACTTTGTTATTATCGCATGTGATTTAAAACTGGGAACGGGAAACAACTGTCGTTAAAAGCAAAACATTGTAGTGTGTTGCTAACATGCATTCTTGTTTGGATGACTGACTTTGCTTTCTTTAATGAAAAATCACATTTGTCAAAGTATAGAAAAAAAAAGTAGCAGAAATTGGTATAGGTTATTAAAAAGTACCGCTGTAGGTAAACTTATGTAAAGTTACGATCGCCAATATACGCTTTACTACCGTTCAAAAGTAAACAGACATTTTCAAACACTTTACAAACTTAGTCGTACGTAATGTCATGATTAAGGTATTTTATATAAATGTACCTACATTCTATGTGTGCTTCGCTATATGTATCTAATTGATTGCTATTCTATGATATCTCATTGAACGCTGTTTCTATACTAAACCATTTAATTGCTACGTTAATTTAGAGGGCTCCGTATTGTTAAAATGTGGTGAGTGACAGGCGGAAATTTTGTAAGCTTCCTATTACATATAAGATGTAGCGATGCCCAAGTACATATTTGTCACAGATGTAAACATTATTATTAGCCTCGAACAAAAGATTGGTAAGCTATAAAGTAAACAAAACTCCAAGGGCCATGATTCACGCACCTCACACATCGCATGTGACTCATTATTCAGTAAACTTAGCAGTTAGCGAGCTGGATAACGCTTGAACCTCGCACTCAGGGTCTGAGGTCATTGTGTAAATATTTTATTCACTCGAAATTACAAAAGGAACATAAAGCCGCTAATAAATCTTTAAAAAGGAAAAATGAAAAAGGTTCCACTTAGAATGCAGATAGAATTTATAAGACGGATTTGTTTATAAAGTCAGCACATACGTTTGTGTATAGATGACACATAAGATAAACAGATATTTGATGAAGACAATATTTTTAGTGTTTGCCAACGTTCTAATATTTCTAGAAATTTTAAATCAATTCCTACGAATGAATAGGTACCTATTAAAACTTTTCTAGGAAATTGTTCTTTTTACAATAACTACTTGAGCTAACTACTACGCACGAGTATAAAAATATGTTTACGTTATTAAATCTTATCTCGAGTTGAAGCATCCTTATCTTCAAGTTTCGTGAAGTTTCTGTTCCAAACAAGCTAAGTTTCTAGGTCACACAATATGTTGTTTTTTTCAGGACAACTACTAGCAGCGTGCTCTTAATAACAAATCTCAAGAGAACCTTTAAAAATGAAAAACAGACCGAATAAAAAGTACCTACAGTATTATATTTTCTGCAAAGAACTCAAATTAAATTACATAGTAATGAAGCGTAGTTATTTAGCTACGCTTTAATACATTTCTGAGCAATAAATATGTTAATGAAATTAAACAAAACGGTTGAAAACAGACATTTATTTACAATGGTGAAATCGGCTCGTAAAGTAGGAACATCTGTTGTCAGTTTAATTTTTAGAGCCTGCCCAAATAACAAGAAATTGGGGGATGGTACGGTTTATTAGCATTGAGCATCGATTTTATCGCTGTTTGATGATAATAAAGCTGTAAATATTTAATGCTCCAGATGTAACATAATATGAAAACATTTTATTAATATTTGATCCCAACCGTGCACGAAATACCTATGAAAAGTAGATGTTTTCAACTTTTCACAAGAAGTGTGTACTTACCTACAAGCGAACTAAGCGAAATATCTGAGTCAATAAGTAATGCCCTAGTTCACACTCGTACTAATTACATATTTTATGCCCATAAAATTGCAACGTTATGTTATGACTTGTGTACTAACGTGCTTATTACGAAACTTTTTTTCTGTTTATTAGGAGTATTAGTACGAATGTGAACTAGAGCATCGATGTATATAGCCTGTAAGAGTGTAGTTAAAACGAATTTAATATGACACATTTGTTGTGTTTTATGCGCTCCTTCTACAACTACATATATACATGTTATCGTATTCATATTCATATTTAGTTATTTAGTTTTAGTTACATGACTATCATTGTTCTGTATTTAATCATTGATTTGTATCTCCTAATACAAGCGTGAGAGGTGCAATATTTGTCAAAACACGCACTAAAGTTACCTAAGAGAAAATATGCTATACTGAAGACAGCCTACTTAGCAAGTATATTACTATAGCTTGGCAACTTCGTTGGTGACATTCACATGTGTGCTTTTTGTTATGTGCAGCCGTAACTACTTACACAAGTTACCGACAACACGAACGGCGACCGACGGAGGCAGCCACCGCAGGCAGCCGTTCGTGTTGGCGGTAACTTGTGTAAGTAGTTACGGCTGTACATATAACAAAAAGCACACATGAGAGCGTCACCAATGAAGTTGCCAAGCTATACATAGTAAACAGACATTGTTCGAACAACCATTTGCCTCATTCCAAATATTGATTGTTTGATCAATTCGACACTAACAAAGTAATTAGACCTATATAGGTAATAGAAGGGCTTGTGAATGGCCATCTGTTTGATTTCACCATCGATTCGGCTATTCGAATATCGTGATGTCATCTGGGCCGCCCGTTTGTCGCCGTGCGGCGTTGCGTAACGCGTTGGACATCTCTATTAGCGACTGACAGAATTGTAAATGTGTAACTGTGAAATGTAACTTCAGTGACTGTAGCTAGTCTAACTTCCGAAGTCATTTAATATGATGAGATTGCATGGAATTTGCAATTAAGCGTTGAATGAAAGCAATAACGGGACTAATGCTAAAAAGAACAATCTGATTGTTCTTTATTCTGAGTCACCACAGTCGTGATCCTTAAATTACTATACTTTTGGTTAAAACTGTAAGAGCGAAGTAGGTTCGCTAACTTAGTTTTAGAGATTTTAGCTTGCATATTTGCTTATGCTTGCAAGATTTTGATAAAACTATTGTTTATAAAAATGCAATTGTACAATTAAACTGGTTAATTATTACTCAGAGATTTAAAAAGGATGATCACTGATCACACAGACCTACTAACTGTACTTAATCAGAAAGGAATTCAAGGCTCCTTCCTATAGTAAACGTTATTATCTAAGCAGACTTAGGCATATAGGTAAACAATGCCGTCTTTTAGCGAAGTTTCAAGGAGATTTACACAAGAGTTTGCTCAAGACTTGAGCATATTAACTTACTTAAGTGAATTTGTTGTTACCTTTTTATCTCCGCTATAGTAAATAACCGGTGAAGTTACAAGCAACACGTGACACATCGATATACACATACCTAAGTAGATTTATGTATATGTAGCGTTAGTAAAATATCAAGGAAGGGCACCAAATAGAAACATGTGCACTGCACAATAGGGAGTATTACTGCAATGTTCTGCCACCAGAATGCAGCACTAGCACAAACCGTAAACAGTTTTTGACAAGTCGTAAAAACGGAATTATAATAGGGTACTTGCCTGTAGTCAATATAAATTACTTCACGCTATAGCCTTGAAATCTGCTTTCGAAAATTTGCAAAAATCAACTAAAATTCACCTATTTAACGTTTTAAACGATTTTTAAAAGACCAAAAGCTATAAATGAGGACATGATTTGATGTTTGAGCACAATGACGTCATTATGCTTTTTCTCATAGAAACTTCATACTATCCGAGCGTTTTGACAATTCATAAAAAGTAACTGATTTGATCTGTCAGGAAAGTACCCTATTGCAAAAAAATGTTTTAATTTGAGTTTCAAGAAGACATTATTTTAATATAAAATGCACCAGCGCTGCGGATGTAAGATTGAAGGGAATCATTGATTTCAGAAAGACAAAATGTACGAAAACTATGGGAAGCGGCAATACGTCGTAAAAACTTTATATAAAAGAAAAACACTCTAAAATATGTTCAGCACATTGAATTAAATAGGTTTTGGCTTGCTGAAATCACATCATTATCTTTTTTAACTTATTTTTCCACCGTTTTCCCTTTAAACTCGCACAACGTTCTCGAAACAGTTTATTTTAGATCATCCACTTTTAAATGACCGTAGGACGCCATAATATCCCAGTACAGACTTTTTAATGCATGAATAATATTAAAACTATTAAAATTTATTATGTTCTCGGAGATTATTTGTTACGAATAAATATGACATTGTCATAGCGATTTGTTTACTGTTTGAGCTAGTAGCGCCCCCTACGCCGAGTTTTGCGTAATATTCTATACAAACCTCGAAAATTAAATTGGGCCATTTCGAACTTTCTTAAGACTCAAATCTTAGTGTTATTTTTACTGCATAAATGTGTTATATTCCAAAACGTTAAATTAAAATATATGTTGAAACTATATTTAAAATTAGACTGAAAATCGAGTCTGATTGACAGATTGGGGATGGATGGATTCATGCCAGACGTAAGTAATTCGTTTGAAAATTATTTATTCACGTCAAAATGTGTTTCTACGGTTATAGATGAATTACTATTCCTTTGAAGTCGTAAGACGAATGTTACAGATATTTTATTTTTTTACTAGACCAAAGGTAAAAAGAGGGGAGGTCATATTTTTCGTTTGTCATTTAAATTCCTTCAGTTCAAAATAACTGATTCATTGATGTGTAAGTCGGTATAAATATCTACTAAGTAACCTTTAGTACGCGCAAACTACTAGTTCATTTCTACTCTTGACGGCTTGCACAAGTCTTCGTATTCGTGCGCGACACACCATGTAACAGCTTATGAAAACGCGCCTACGTTGCTCTGCGTTTTAGATGCGCGTTCTATTCGTGATGTGTGGGGTGCGAGATACGAGCACATACATATATGTCGCAGCCGTTTTGTGATAGTAGATTTTGTGATAGATATACAGGTTACCGTGAGTGAATTTTTGATATGAATATCATTTAAGGTAATTAGGTAGACAGCTTTTACGAGTTACGAGGACATCGCCTAGCGTGGATGGGCATGTGATGCGGAGAGATGAAAGTCATGTGATAAGACGAGTGTTAGGTATGAATGTCGAACGAAGGTTCTGGAAGAAGAGGTAGACCAAGAAAGAGGTGGATGGATTGTGTGAGAGATGATATGGCTAGGAAGGATGTAAACGCTGAGATGACATGTGATAGAAAGGTATGGAAGAAGAGGACATGCTGCGCCGACCCCAAATGAATGGGAAAAGGCTAAGCGAATGATGATGATGAGGTAGACAGCTTTATTCATTCAACAACGAAATGAGATAACCTCGTAAGTGGTAAAAGCATGTCTCAGAGATTTGCATTTTATCCATCTGTCCATTCCGCAGGATTTGAGCAAACCCAAGTGATTTCAATTAAGATATATGTATTTGTGTTGTATGCAAGTCCGTGGATCATAATAGGAGATGCAGTGCGTGCAACGGCATTTGAATAGGATTTATCAGGGCAACGTGACTGAGCGCGGCCCACGCGCAGATGTTTGCGGTTGTGCGCTAGGGGGTTTATTCACTGTTAAATGTGTCTGCATTCATCATATTTATATTATGGTACCTACATGATAATAATAATAATTTTAATTCGGATATGTTGACTGTCGAACATAGGTCACCCCCAAAGACTTCCACGGCGAATAATGGCGCGTTTTAAGGAACGATGTCAAGGTATTGTTGTCTTAATTATAAGCGAGCAAACGAATGACGGCTGCCAGATTTTTGCCACCAAAGCGGCACTACTGAATACGGGGCAGTCACTATCATTCTAGAAACTTTTGTAGCAGAAATTAAAACCCTTTGATAAATCATTTTTTAATCATTCATTCTCTTCAGCTAAATCAATATTCTTATTCCGTGAGTTTAAAAATGTTAACCCTCTTTTAATACCTGTATGGACAGGTCTTATATCGATTTAGATGATAATTGCTCGAATATTAAGTATACCTAGGTAGTATTAGAGACTATGTGGTATTAATAATTTATTCCAAGATATGGGCCATTAGTCTACGTATATTAAGCATACTCACTCGCCTATTTTCATATATTATTCAGTGTCAGAATCAGGGCTGGATTCACGGGTCTAACGCTTATGTTAGGGAGTCATTATTAAAACAATTACCTTTATAAAGCCTCATAAAACCAGCCAAGCGTACAATTAAATTCACACGAATTGAAAGAATCTACCATGTAACAAAGTCATAATACCTAAATAATACAGTTATATCTTAGTACGGTCGACATATGCCCTTATATTCAGCGCAGGCTTCGTATAAACCCACTCATTTCAAAATGGCGTAAGTCTTTGGCATTCTAAAAAACATATATATTCGAAATCAACATGTTGATTTCGAATTACATAGTAGTAGCACAATAGTCACAGAAGCTTAATTTTTAAAGGGTGTAAGTATATCAGTGAAATCTCAATTCTGATATCGTTTAAGTGAATGCGGCAGAAAAAAGCAAATCATTAAAAATGTATGTGTTACAGAAATGTATAGGAGATATGTCGTTCTGTCTTGGTACAGCAGAAAGGCGCGTGGTCACGCGCGGCTAGCCAGCGAATTAAGACGAGGCACCCTAAAAATAATTCCCACGCTTGCTCCGCCCATCACCCCCGTCAGCCCGCCACCCTCTAGCGAAACTCGTACGCAATGCCCGTGCGCCGCGAGTATCTATCATTATGGAACGTTGCAGTAAGAACAAAGAACGAATAGAGCTATTTTTTATTATGTGGTGAATAGTAAGATTAAGTCCACCTAATGTACGATAAGTTTTCTTTTGTGCAATTAAGTTGAAATAAATAAATAAAATAGTAGTGGTGAATAAAAATCTTTGTGTTTGAAAAGAATAATTGTAACGTTTTATTTGTATTGTAACGTTGTGAATTAAAAAAAAATTTACATGTATAATTTAAGCGTTATCGCTTTACGCTATGAATGAATTAATACATTTCATCATATGTGTTAGTACTTACAAATAAACTTAAACAACTAACGTTAGTACCTATTACAATGGATTATGTCAATTCATTTCATTATTGTTTTTGTATTTAACAGGAACTTTTCATTTTAATTGAAATAAAACGAAAGAAAATTACAAATTAAATTAAAAACTAAGTACTAAACTCAAAACCTAAAGTAGAAAAAATATAAAGTGAAAATTAAAATATACCTACCGGAAACTAAAATAGATCAAAAAAATTCCACTCCTTTGGCATGGTTTCATTAATTAATTAATTATTTGTAATTATTAAAATTTTAAATAACAATAAACAAGTTTAAAAATAAATTATAATTAATTTACCTTAAAATCTATTTATTTATTTGACTGCGACAGGACATGGAGTTTGATGCTATAATACGCTTTTAAAACTGGCTGAAATCGATAACTCTTCGTACGAGAGTTGGGGGACTGTCATCATTCTTTTCTTCGTATTGTATAGGTTCCGTTTTTTGTTTTCGTTTTTTGGGGGTTTCCTCTGAACTAGATGTTAGCGGATGGTGGGTTGTGGTTTGTTTGTTATCTCGTATCAATTTATTTCTTGGGTGCCTTGGATCTACCAATTCTGGCAGAAGGCAATCCATGTAAAATGATACAAGTTTTGGCTCCATTTCGGTACGCCAAAAGTTATCGTCTTTCTCTAACATTTCTATTTTAAATTTTTTGTCTCCATACCACACTGCAAACAAACATCGTGATTTTTTGGCAATATGCATTTGACCTTGTGCTTGGTAAAACCAGTCCGATTTTTTGTTTATTATAACCTGTAATGTAAATGGAATAAATAACTTACACAAATATACGCGAGCTCGTGGTTAATTTAACTTATAAGTCGGAATAATTTGAAAATTCGTAATAAATTTATTGATAGTGTTGATTTGTTTTAGTGAAAATAATAAGATCAAAACTTACTTGACCGTTTTTACATTTCTTCCAAAAATGCATTTTGTTTTTGTCGATCGCAGCATCAATGTCACCCATTTTAAATGGAGCAATTGGACATTTTATTTCCACTACCATATCGCCAGCAATGCCATCGGGGGTAGCTCCTAGGAAACTATGTTTTTCATCAATAAACAGGCCACATTTGTTTATTGTTATGCCCTTGAGATTACACAGCTGCTCGAGAGCCACTGTTTCATATTCTCTTCCGTGTTGGATGGAGCTCACGTTGTCTAATGATTTGGAGTATAACATGTTCTTTACCATGTTTCGGCAGCTGTGGTTCTTTCGCCTCTTAATAACTTTTCCAAAATTTGAAGCTGTCAAAAGGTTTCTTCTAAGCTCGAGCCATTGGCCACATTCACTTTGTAAAATGGTTTGTTTCTGAATGTAATTTCGCTCTTCATCAGACTTTTCTAAATTCTTTAAAAAAGCCTCTTTATCCATATTAAAAGTCACTGGATCTTTGTCTGGCTGCTCCGCGTTTTCACCATAGTTCAAATCTATTGATTTTAGCACGTTCAAATGACGTTTTTTTTTCCTTATCATTTGTCTATTTCTTTCCCTCTTTAGGCAAACTTTTTCATCATATTTTTTCAACGTTATGCTGGGTGACTTTTGGTGTGTATTTCGGAGAACTGTTGAAAGAAGCTTACCGGTATTAAAGGATATGACAGCACCTGAGCACCTCGTTTGGTAGCCACGCCTTTGTGTGTAATTTATTCGTTTACCACCTACTAATTTGGCAATTACTCCGTTAAATTGTTCAACAACATTACTGTCAACATTTTCAATAAGGCTTCTTGAGTGAGAAGCTACATTGGCTGCCAAGGTTTTGACTCTTTGCCATAAGCTGGTAGTATTAAATTCAGTAACTTTTTGCTCAGTGAGAGAACATATATTTTTTTGGCATTTACTGTGGTTTCCAAAAGCATGATATACTGAATTGTTTATATTGGCATGTAAATTTTCGTAGTTTTTTTCTTCGGCTTCGAGTTTGATAGCGTCACATATATATTTGCGAGCAGACAGAACTTTACCCTTTGTTATCGATTTTCTATCTTTTAATGGATATCGCGTATCAGTAATTAGCTTCTGCATATTATTACAAAATCTTCGCAAAATATGATTTCTGCAGTTTAGTTTTTCTACTGTCACGTTTGAATAAGGCCGGGAATCGATAATTTTGGCGTAGGTACTGCTGTCGCCATCGGCTATAAATCTTTGATAAATAATATTATGCATTTCTATCGACCTCTTAAATCCTTCTGCAATAATTGTCGATTCCATTGCTGTAGAAGGACCTTCAAAGTTTTTATAGCAAGGATGCTCCTTTGGTGTGCTGCCATTCCTTTGACAGATGCAACAATATTTATTTTTTACTGCCATGTATAGTACTTTTCCCGTACGCCTACCAATTATAGCTGCGCATCCTGAGCTTGCTGCATAATTGGTTTGGTACGATCGCTTACTCCAGCAACCGTCGACTATAACATCTATCATAGCTACACCATCTTTACTTATTCTGCCTTCTTTTATGGCAGCTTCTCTTTCAGCTTGTCCAGCTTTTAACATCTCTGCATATGCTGTAGATTCCCATGCATCTGATATTAGATTTTGAATTTTCGCGTAAGCGTTGGTTCCAATATCTGGTAAATCAACAGCAGCTGTCAGCTGTTGCAACTGAGCGTGTCCGCCACCACTTGCCATCACTCCGGATACAGCGTTTTTGTTTATATCCTGGTCTGTTGTTTCAACCTGAAATTTTTTTTTGCACAAGGTGCACTCTAGATTGAGCCGGGAATACAATCCTTTTTTACATTCTGATATTATTTCGATACAATGAAATCCACAGTTAAAGAGTGAACTGTGATTAGCTACAGCTTTCAATTTATCAAAAAAACTTTGAATATTAACTATACGCCTTCCTGTAACCTTTGTGCATTCCTGAAATAAATATAAGATGATAATATGAATCATGAAATTGTTACAATAAGATAACAAATAAAATAAAAACAAATACTTACAACGTCATTGTAGGTTTCAACTTCATATGGACACTTTTCTTCTACATCCATGGATGTGTCTTTGATTAAATTTGAAATTTTTGACTGAAAACAAAAATGAAGTTTACATATTTTTTGTTATCAAAATACCTACAGTCTCAACAAGAAATATACCTACAAGTATTATAATATACTCGTAGGTGGACGTTTTCTGACTGAAATGATAATATAACTCCACCATCTCCACCAAAATTATGTAAATTTCTAAAACAGCAGGCTCATAGGGATGACGACTGGGTTCAGTTAAAACTATATAATTCTATTTAGTCCGTCAGTTAGATTATGAAAAAATATTAGACACATATTTTTTGGTTTATTAAAATATTAAAAATCGACAAAGTTATAGATCATCAAACTTCTGGAGTGGAGGCTTGTGATGTCACTCCTAGGTGAAAATTGTACCAAGGAGTGACGTCACTCGAAACTTCTAAGCACTCTATCCTCGTCATTTTTTGTTTGTCAAACAAAAGAAAGAATACGTATACAATATTTTTAATAATAACTCACGGACTAAACGATTTTTAGTCGTCTAGCCCATGATTGTAGCAACCAGCTATTTCCGATACCATCAAAGCCATCATGTTATTTTTTTGGCCTATACAAAGGCTGACGAAATGAACACGATGGCAATTGCGAGGGCTATAGACAAAAAGCCTGCTGGTACAATTTTTTGCAAAAAAAGGGTCGCTGTACCTGTTCATTTTTATTAGTAAGGCGTACTAATACTACTAATAGACAGTACGTACCTTTTTGTTTCTTCTGTTAGTTACATCACTTTGACAAGGTGCGTTTTCCTTATCATGGTCACTCTGTCTTTTTTTATTCGTCTTGTCCTAAAACAATTCATTTAGGTATTTTCACTGAGTATCGTCTTAGGCAGATTCTAAATTTGATTAGTTTAGGTAATAAATATTAGGTACTCAAGTAAAGTAGGTACATACCTTTTTTGATTCGTTTTCTCCAAATTCTTTTTTCGGTCTAGATAGTTTTTGCTTAGATACAATGACACCTGCAGCGGCCGACGAGACTGAAGGCAGATTGTTATGTTCATCTAAACATATCTTTTCTTCGGAAGTGTCAAATCTAAAGTAATAAAAATACATATATTTAAATTTTTATTTCAAAGGCATTCCAAATGCCAGGTATATTGCATATGGGCTATCGGCCACTTACCGAATTGTCCGGACAGTATGGTCCAAATCTAAAACGGTCAATGGCGGCTCCGTTAGTTTTTGTTCTTCCGTGCCCGGTCTGCTTTCATTTACGGAATTATTACTTTCATTCAACTGTTTGTCTATTTCATTATTATGACTCAAATTTGTCTCTGAAACATAACAAGCATTATAAAGTAGGTAGGTACCTCGGTAGGTAACAGTCTATTTCTTTGTGTATTATAAAAAAAAGTATTTTGTTTACCTTTTTTCAAATCAACCTAAATAAATATACTACCTATAGACTCGACGACAATTAATTAACGATTAGGTACTTACTAGGTTTGCTTCTCATGTGACTTTTTTTTCTCTGAGATTCTATAAATTTTCTTTTGCTTCTTTTTATCTTGTTTGATTTCGCGCCCATCACGTAGGAACTAAATGTAGGTACAAAAATTTCTAAACCGAACAAACTATTTAACACATTCACAGCACTTATTATTATCACGTAATTAGCTAGTATTAAATGTACCAATAGTCCGATTTTTTTTAATACTAATTACGTTAGCGGGATTTCAACGCAAGCACAATTCTGGCACACATCCGTCGTCGGCAAGAATCACAGACTACTGAAGGCGGAACCTTGAATGAGATAGCATCAATTACTTCCGCGCGTAAAAAAAGAGACAAAAGTTAGTGGTGACGCTAATAAAAACAAAGGCGTATGCGACATAGGTCCCGCAGGTAAAAAATCAGTCATAGAAAGTAAACTACGCAAGTAAATGAAATGATGTCTCCCCGTTGGCTAGATGAATAGCATTACTGTCGTTTCTGAAAATTTCGAAGTATAAAAGCTTATGGTTTCGGAGTAATTTGCTAAATAAAAAAATTATTGGATACTACTTTGGAATGAAAACCTATCGAGAAAATTTTCACCAATCATGTTTTCCTGTCCCTGTTCGTTAGAATATATAATGAAAAATAACGTACTAAAACTTCATTCGCCTAGTTTATCTACTTTGCTTACAATGTGGAAAGAAAAACTGCCAAAAATTCGAATGCCTCGTCTTAATCTGCTACGGTGACTGAACTGTCATACACTGCACTGAGATGTTACACCCACCATGTAACTGAGATACAAGTCAAGCAATAACCGCCTTTATTTCGAATAACATAAGGCCTATGGCACATCAGAGATAAGTTGGCGGTGTATAGTGTTGCAGTTACACTGTTAATGCTTTATAATTAGAGCGCTTTGCTCGCACCCAGTTTGGTGAACACAATGACCGCGAGTTAAGACTGAAGAAGTTTGCAGTGTAGTATGTAGGTCACCGAGACAGTAAAGATCGTAGGAAATGCCAGCTGAATACCAGTCAGACACTAAAATAGTCGTAAATCTGAGCAATGACAGTGGTATTATGCTAGTGGTATACGTGCTTACACACAGCTAGGCTTCTAAAACTTTGCCGTAAAGCTCTTATTGCACCTTAACTGTTTGTGTAAGGTTTCCTATGTCATTTGCAAGCACATTCCAATCTATTTACGTTCATACAAGTTGATCGGGTCATACCTACAGATGAAATAGGGGGTAATAAACAATTTTAACGACATTGGTAACAGATTTGGTTGAAATTTGTTCCATATTTTTGGCTCGATTTATTTTGTCAACAACATGAGAAGTCTCAAAAACACAATAATTGCAATGGGCTATTGATGCGGCTGGGCTATGTACTAGCGTCATGCGAAAGTAAACTTTTAATTACTCAAATACAGTCAAACCTGGATAAGCGAGAGTTCAAGGGAGCACAATCTCATTCTCGCTTAGGTTTCTCACTAACCCGAGTTTCTCGCTAATGCAGGTACATGGGTAGCTACAGAGGTACGCATGGGTAGCTACAGAGGTCTCTCTTATAGAGGTACGCAGCAAAAATAAGTCACAGCAAGTACG
This sequence comes from Eudemis profundana, assembly GCA_947034925.1. NCBI lineage: Eukaryota > Metazoa > Arthropoda > Insecta > Lepidoptera > Tortricidae > Eudemis > Eudemis profundana. The sequence goes on from OX344811.1 coordinate 12,497,213, forward strand.
AATGTAGTAAATATGTCCAAAAGGCACTTTTCGATATTGGGAAATTCAGAAACTCTAGTCCTCTTAATATTTCCATGTCTATCAGAGCACTCGACTTTATAGTCTTTTGATTTTATAATAGGTAAATTAAACTCCCTCTGAATTTCATTTCGCGATTTTCCGGATTCAAACGCATTCACTATTTTAAGTTTATCACTTAATGACAGTACAATAATATAAATAAATAAAGCTCGACTGTCGCTTATAGAGGTATAGATAAGTAGCAGTCTCACTTACGGAGGTCCATGTGGGAAAAAAGTCTCTCTCTTACAGAGGTTTCTGTTTCTCGCTAATAGAGGTTTTGGGAGCTTAAAATGACGGGTCCTGGCTATTACTCTCACTGATAGAGTTTTCTCACTTATCCAGTTCTCACTTACCCAGGTTTGACTGTATATGCATATTTGGCTTTTTGAGGCTATTCATGTTGTTTTGTGCAGAAAAAATGTAATAACACAAGAAAAAAACATGTTCCATCAAAATAAATGTAGTTTAAGTAATTTATTAATCCCTTTTTTCGTTTCACCTTGAGAACCAGGCGACTGGAATTACCTAAGCTGAAAAAGTACACAAAGGTAAAAAATTTCAAGTTAAAAGGTAAAAAGCGGCGTTCTCTTCAACGTAGCTCATATCATATAAACCTAGTTCCTAACAAGGACCGATAAATATAGGTTACTACTGTAAAGATGCAATTAGAAATTGTCCTTAATGAAAAGTGGCAAAGTGGTACCTTTAGCTTGGAAACCGCACACCTACAGTCTAGGTTAACAGCATAGCAAAGCCACGTAAAGCGCTTTGCACAAAGTTTGGCGATCATTAGCGTCGGAGCCGATTAACAGAACTATGTACATTTAAATAACTAGTGGGTCCAAGTTCATTGTTCTGTTTATTAATTTAATGGGATAAATGAGTGGGCTTTGAGCGAGCTTAGAGTTTTGTTTTTGGATCGTGACATCAACGGAGTTGGAAGGATTAAAGAGATTGAACTGCTAACTAGGTTAAATGCCATTCTAAACTGCAAGTATCTACTCTGTACTATTAATATATAGTTACCCGTATTCCTTTTTATTGTTATCGACTACGTATCTTTCATTCTCAAGCATATATGAATTACTAGCATTTCTCTGTGTCGCTTCGCCCGCGTTAATCACGTTATTATGCAAATGGAACTTTTTACTGGGATAATAAAGTATCTAGAGTCCGATCGAAATGTCGGTTTCGGTCTCGGCCTAGTTTCGGCTTAGTTTCGGATTTGGCTGCCATCCGGTCGAAACTAAAGCCGAAACCGAATTCAAGAGGTTTCGCGCTGCGATCGGACAGTCGTTGTTTCAAAAAGCACACATAATTTATTTGAAATTAGAAGTGATAATTATGTTACATTTATGATTACTTCAAATATCAGAGACTGAATGATTAATATGTTATTTATAGTATTTTATCCAACAGTTGTATAAGTGGGTTCAAAAAATGCGAATTGCGTGAGTTGCGATACGAGCCGCGAATGCGGCGAGAATCGCAAATAGAGACGCAATGAGCGTTTTTTGACTTAATTATACAACGTTGCATACAATACTTTTTCTACAACTACGTTTTAAATTATAAAATACAAAATTAATCATAACCCGGAAACAAGGCAAATATGACGTTTGACTTACAGTATGTGTCTATGATAAACTTTTTTTTTTAATTTAAAATATACTTAAATTAAAAATACTCTTTTTATGTTGGCATCAATGAATTTAGTTTGGAAAGTTTTGTTTTTCTTAAAAACCGTAGGAATTTAATTGTTTGTTAAGTTGGTAGTTGTGCATTTTTACCGTAAAGTTAAAATTGAGCGCTTAATCCTTGACCTAAGTTTAACCTAGATTTAGAAGTCTGTGGCTGATAGCAATAACGTAAAGTGACTATAACGACACTAGTGCTGTTATGGGGAATAGAGTATAGACTTTTCTGAACTCATATTATGTATGTTCTTATATTAGTGTTCGTGACCAAGTAAAAGACAGATAACAGTACAGGAGTAGAAAAAAAAATTTACTTGCCTGATTTTTTCATAAACATGTCCTTATATGGAAGTTTCGGCCATAAAGACTAGTTTCGGTCGGACACTAAAAGCCCCCTATGATAAAGTACCCTATGTTTTTATTCTAGACTTGTCTACTTCTACTTGTATCCCAAATTTCATATCAATTCATTCGATTGTTACCGCGTTATTTAGTAATAATAATTCAAACAACTTATAAATCTTATAATATTAGTACGATTACAAAATGTACAGAATAATACATTTGGTAATCGTACTAGAAGTTGTTTAAAGACATTATCTAGTACGTATCTACTAGAGAATACGACGCCTTTAAACAACTTCTACTTATGGAAAGAGGCAAAGAGCACGAACGTAACGATAAGAAGCTTTAGAAGTAAGAACAACTATAAAACAATATTCAATTTCACGGATCGAGAGAACAATGGCTCGACTGTTCTATTTCTCTCGTATTTTGTTAGAACTCGAAACTTCGACCTAGGGAATAGACAAACTCCTCCGTTCATTGAACAGCTGTTCTTTCAAACGGTGGCTCCGTGAGTTTCGTCCTCGCGTATCTAGATCGGCGTTACGTAACTTGCTTCACACGTACCTGCCTGAGATTGGCCGCACGTTGTAAGAAATTCCCTCCAGACAATTTTTGATGCTGCCGGTAACCTCTCTGCACAATTTTCTTGGACGCAATTTCTTACAGCAACTGGAGTTCTCAGTACAAACTTGTAATTTTATAGGCATTTTTATTTAAAATGTCGTCTTAACTAGCAGTTAACAGGTTGTCACAAAACTGACGATAGTTTTAAAAATATACAGGGTGTGCCATAAGTCACACGTCACAGTGACAACGGGGCTAGGTCAGCTTAAAAGGCACCAAACCAGCCTAATATGACCTTAGTAAGAGTTGCACGGTTTTCGAGATAATGGCAAATTAATTTGCCATTATCTCGAAAATTAAAGCTTTTTAGAAATTTTCACGTTTCAAGATAAATGCAGTATTCTTTCGCACATTACACTAGTTATCGACCAGATAACACTTTTATCATCTCAATTAACTATTCATGACAGCGTACACGTAAAAATAAAATGATTTCATAGCTACTGGAGCACACGCTGGTACTAAACATGTTAAAAAACGTGAAAATTTCTAAAACGCTTTAATTTGCCATTATCTTGAAAAACCGTGCAACTCTTACTAAGGTCATATTAGGCTGGTTTGGTGCCTCTTAAGCTGACCTAGCCCCGTTGTCACTGTGACGTGTGACTTATGGCACACCCTGTATATTTTTAAAACTATCGTGTAACTTTTACTAAGGTCATATTAGGCTGGTTTGGTGCCTCTTGAGCTGACCTAGCCCCGGTGTCACTGTGACGTGTGACTTATGGGACACCCTGTATAGTGGTATGTACACATGGCATGACAGTCACTGGCAAAACTTAACCATCAAACAAAGTTTTACAATGTATCTTACAATTCCTATAGTATTTCTGTTTAGCCTCATGGTTGATTGGTAGACAATGTATTACGGTATTAAGTCCGCCATGTGTACTTTCTTGTATTGTGCAATAAACCCTAAATAATTTAATAATGAGCGGCCGAGCTTTTGCGTCCGTGTCGAAGGACGGACGTAACTATACCTAGCAGTGGTGTGGCGTAAAAGATATCCTTGGGCAAGCCGGTTCAGATTTAGCGTACATTTTTCTTAAGAGCTGTAGACTAAGGTGTTTTAATGCCTAATATCTATTAGGCAAGCCGGTAGGAATCGAGTTCTATGGACGCCACGCTACTGACACCTAGTGACTTTCCTGCTCAGATAATGCTCTGGAAAAACACGCATACGGCTTATTATGATGAAGTTGCAATTTCTAGATTATTCTAAAATACATAATTTATAACCTACTTAAGCCACAGTGCTTGAAACTTCCTCACTCGTCCCTGGTCAGCACATGCGACGTTGGCAGCCTAGTTAAATTTATAACCTACTCAGCTTTTACATACCTACATATTCGACATGTTAACAACGGTTTGGGATTACACAGCCCCTTAAACTAACGCCGACAAAATCATGCATATTAAGTTTATTTAACAAGCAAATATACGGTCAGCTAATTTAAGGCTTCTACGATATCTTTTGGTAATGTGCAATAGTACATTGTGTATCAAGGGCGGTAAGTAAGGAATTACAAACGAGTGTTTGTTACAAGGCCGAGACGAAGCCGAAGGCTTTAATAACACGAGTTTGTAATTCCTTTACCGCCCGTGGCACACACAATGTTTTTCATCACACTTGTGAGGAAATCTGATTAAAATAACCTTACTTAACCTAAATAAAATGGTAAAACTGACAGTGACATTAGTGACATTATCCATAGACAATGCGAATCTCAAGTCACGTTCGGAAACCATAGCGGTAAAGACTTAAAATGGTTGATTTTATTTTTGCAAAATACTGAAATGCACTATTTAAACATTTAATTAATGTTACAGAAATATGTGTTTACATTATTGGCAATAACAGTTCTCTTTAAATAAATTTTTCAGTAATAAAAGTTAAAAAAGTACGTTGGCGTTTCCTTTGAACATGACAAATAAGAGTAAAACAGAACCAGCGTTTCAAATTTAAAAAGAAAACCATTACGCCCTAGGGCGTAATAGGTCATTTACGGCCCGCAAAACCTACGTGTAATGACACCATTTTCGAGCAAGTGTGATGAAAAAAAAAATACACTACAGACTACTCATAATTCACCTAGTAGAATTGGTGGAAAGTGTGCGTCCTAACATGGCACAAGATACCGGAAATAAATTAAAGATAATAAGATAAAGTCTAGTGCGAAATTTATCATTTTATCACTAATTGCACACCAATGGAGTATTTCCATTTAAATATGAAAATCATGGTAGAGATATCATGATTTTCGAAAAAAAACTCGGTCTGTCCATAAAACCAATGATTAAAGACTTCGTATACCTAACTGATCTTAATGAAGGCAATGCGAATTTAAATCTTAATAACGATAAGGATGCCAATCTTCATCTAGAAACCATAATTGAATGCCTCTGGCCATTTAGTGCCGCCACATGTTCCGAGAACATTTCACCAGTTAACTCAATTGGCCTATTTCATGCCTGATAAAAAGTCCGAGTACCGTAAAACAAAGATGTTGAGGTCATTCAAGTCTCCTGTACGTAATAATTGCAGAAAAGAAACAACAGAAGTAAATGTATAACGGGCATCATTGTACAGATAACTTATCAAAAAAGGTTAAGAGACTTAAAAGACGTTTAAATGCCAAGTTGTCAACATGTGTACTTGATATCTATTCTTGATAGATATTCTGCAATCAAGCCTGGGATACCTTTGTATTTTTTAAACGATGAATGATTTATGTAAGAGCGTGTCGTAGTCATAGATGTGGCTTAGTGGTACTAAATGATGAATAAAGCCCGACCGGATGATATTTGAATCGGTTTGTAACGCGAATGGGTTGGCTAAGTGATGTGTGAAAGCGAATTGCGAAGTAAGTTTAACATGAAGCCAGTACGATAATAACAGGAGTACATCACATGTGTACCTACTCACAGCACAGCGTACCTACACTAATTACTGATCCTTCATGGTAAAGTAATGAAATAGAGCACGCACTAACCCGATTAACCTGAAGGCAATTATCTTATAGCTGCATTCGCTATGCACTTTCGTAATGAGGGCTAATCGGACATTGCCGTGTCAGGCGCAGGCTAAACATGGATATGCACCGGGCATTACCGGTAGTCCGATTACTAGAGATTACATTTTCTGTACCGCTTTCTATCTGCTTTCATAGTAATCAAAAACGGTATATGGAATTTACGATGACCGTTTTGCGCTTAAATTTTTAAGCGATAACACGGTTGGTATTTAGTATTGTATTGGCATTAGAGTTGAAATGAAAGATAATAAAGGAACTTGACGAGCTGGTATAACAACCTCCATTGTTGAGTCTCAAGAACGGCTATAAAAGTAATGAACTGTAGGGTACCTAAAGCTGAACATCTATCTCGCTAATACAAAGGAACGTATGTACCTTGACTAAATGCGCAGGCGTTGGATAAGTAATTAAGGAATCCTCTATAGCAGCGGTCGGCAACCAGCGGCCCGCGGGCCGCATGCGGCCCGTGAACCGCTCACTTGCGGCCCGCGAGCTTCCCTGGATATTTTGTATGTAAAGGTCGATATATTCAGAATTGTATAAAATCACCAATAATTAACATAGTGCGGCCCGCGTCAATATCGTTAGCTACTATGTGGCCCTTGGCTGCTAAAAGGTTGCCGACCGCTGCCCTATAGCATTGCATAGTTTTTAGATTGTATACGTCCTTCTCACTTATTTCCAATTTCAGTATCCTTCCTAATGCGATTGATTGCGATGTGCTAGCTAGCTCTCTTAATTTACATATCTGAATATGCCGAATGCTGCGGATCGCATTATAGTGATAATGATAATTATCATAAACAAACGACAATGCGTTTGACGTGTGTAAATTTGAATGTGCACGTGACATAAAACATTTACAACAAACTACTACTATACACCGTGTACACTGTACAAAGTTTAAAGAGATAGCGCGACTAGTCGCACTGTCCAACGGACTCCCACACTCCATAGAGAGGGGGAGGTTTTAGTTGTAGGTCACTGGGCAAAATAAAAAATAAACAGTTTCTTACCCGCTTCAAAAACATGACTATGCATTTGATTCAGGACTCTCTCCCTTAACCCAAAAATCCGTTTTTGTTCGCTTTTCTTTTAAAGGTTTGTCGAGAGGTTTATTACTGGTTCTATAGCCCTGGTTTCGGACTACGCGTGTTTCATACTCGTTAGGGTGTCCCAGAAAGCAAATCTCCATACAAACTTTGAAGCCAAGTCGGCACGGGTTCCCATCATAACAGAGAACTGAAATTTTAAATACCATAATATTTTAGTATAGTTACAACTTTTTTTGGGGGTATACATTACAACATTTTTTTTTAAAAAATCTTGCCCATACAACAAATAGTACATTACATAACTAGGGTGGTAATACAAAGAAAGGCTGAGATCGCAGAAGTTTGCGGCCCGAGCTGCAAGCGAGGGACGTAAATATGCGATCGAGGGCTTTCTTTATTACCTCCTGTGTTGTGTACATCATTTTATGTCTACACTTGGCCAGAAAGCGGCTTTTTCCGTACGCGCAGCGTGCGGAAAAAGTCACTTTATGGCCAGGTGTGGTATAAAAATTTTTTCTTACTTATTTTATAATGCATACCCCTCAAACATTTTTGAACTACTCAAATATACTGGTATATAAAATTTCAGCTCTCTGTGATGATGGGAACGCGTGCCGACTTGGCTTCAAACTTTTTATGGAGCTTTGCTTTCTGGGACACCCTAATACTCATACTGTCGAAAAAAAAATCCTTAAAAATCTCTTCACAATGGTTGGCACTAAAAGACCTTACTTTTACCTGAGTTGAGCTACTATTCAGGTTACGTTTCTTTGTTCAGGCACAATATCCATTAAAAAGACTCAATTGGCCCTTCAGAGCGTTTAATGATAATGCCGAGGAAATAATGATGGACCCTTAGTGGAGAGCTACTTAGAACAAACGTGGAAGGAAAAATGTCTGAAGACGAAGACGTTTGTGGGCTTACTGCTAATGAGGTAAATCTGATTGCAATTATGACATCGGTAAGAATATGATCTACGGCTATCCGTATTACAGTTAAAGGTATTATAGTAGTAGTTTTAATAGTAAATCATTTTTTGACGTCATGTTGTGAATGTTTTATTGGATATAATGACTATTCTGATAAGTCTAGTAACTAGACTTATCAGAATAGTAAAAATCAGAAAAAAAATCTATATGTTGTTATGAAATCATAACAACATATAGATTTTTTTGAGTTTTTTTTTTTCATTTCCATACTCAACACTTCCTAACTAACCCCTTCGAGGAAGCTAAAACTGAACATATTTCTTCGAATGCATTGCCTATTTCGATAGCTTTAACCGTAACACAACTTTTGATGACTATTAGAAATAAATAGACAACATTTTTTTCGTCAAAATAAAATCACACACCTCTAGCTGCAATACACATGTTAAGCATTTGAAATAAGCAAATTAAGAAGGACTAGTCAAGTCATAATGCGCTTAAAGCGGTAATTCTCTTAGCTGCAGGATAACAACTCACTGGGTAAGCAGCCACGTAAGCGCATTCTCAACGTTTTATGATGTAACTCGTTCAAAGGATTGAGTCCACTGGAACTAGACACTTTATGATGAAAACTTAGTTCTAGGGGTCTACGTTATATGGTCGCATAAGACATACGAGTACGTACGTTATCTATGACAAGTCAACATAAATTAGTAGAAAGCAAAAGATATACGAGGGTCTATTTGCATTGGTATTGTAATCCATGCAAGGATTTAAAATGAGGAATGGATTGCTCTAAGAAATATAAAGAGAGAAATCACCTACTTTATAAGAGATGCTGACTTAGAATTACTTAGATTAATGATTATTTTCATATATCTTGGAATTTTTAAATCAACCGAAAGATGTTCACTGCTGTAGATTAGCAATGATTGCCGCTATGACTATCCTACGCTGCTTGTATCCTATCGAATTTGGTGACCTTTACCAGGTCATCGGTCCACTCGCTACTCGCCACTTAAGAAATCTTTGGTCCCAGTGACCGTCGGTTCTATCAGCAATGTGCCAAAACAGTGTTTCAAAATGAAAGTTTTTGAGAGTGTGCGTTGCTCGTTACGGCACTGAAACGTGGTCGCCTACAATGCGTCTAATAAGAATGCTCAAATTGAAGACAACTGTTGTGTAACATTTTGTAAATGTCTTTTGATGTCACTTAAACGTTGCAATACTCCTTTAAACAGTTAAGTCCAGGGGTTCCCAATCTTTTTCATTCCGTGGCGCACTTACAAGTTTAGTACTTCGTCACGGCGCCTTACCCTAGTTCGCTCAAAATAGGTATTGTTGCTTTATAGGTACCCGCGAATATTTTGTGGTTTTAGATAATGATAGAGGATCGACTCACAGCGCCCCTCTTTACTTTCTCTGGCGCACCAGGACGCCGCGGCGCACACTTTGGGAACCCCTGAGTTCAGAAGAAAACGTTACGAAATAGTTCAGTTTAGTAATAAAAACTTTGATAAATTTGCCAGGAATTAAATTGCGTTTGTTATTCCATTCCAATTAAATTTAACAGTCTATAGAGCGGATTCATTAAGCTTGTTATATTACGCAATGAACTACCTGTTGGTTGAACGAAAAAAAACTCAAAATAAAAGCATAGAAAAGCGACATTTATCCAAATGAATGTTTTTACAATCGTCCCAAAGGTGCGAGACGTTTTACAAAAACAGTTATATTATAGTGTTAAAGATGCATCCGTATCCAATAACATGCATGCACATCCACAAACGCGCCTCTGCCGTTAGACCCTGAATAAACAAACAGGGCCACCTGCTCTGAAATAAAATAGAATATTTAGCCGATCGATATGGATGGCGGATGCGTGAAGCGCGATCTCTGCCGGGCACGATGGGTATTGATTTCCAGACGGGATTGACGTGATGTGACGTGACTTGAGATTGATTTGAGCATGCCAATCGATTGAGCGGATTGTCTTTGCGATTGTTCAATGAGGAACATTAGGGGAAGCGGCGTTTCATGCCTTATGCGAGGGATTCATCATCTTGAAACCTTATCTTAATAGGGCTATGCTGAGGGTATTATAACACCAGATGCGTCTTATAGTCTTATGTTTTAGTCAGGCTGGAATACTACTATACTTACGAAACCCTTCTATCGCCACATATTGTAAGCAGTTACTTGGGTAACTTCTAAATATGTGTTAACCTAACCTAATAACACTTGGAGATATATTTTTTACGACATCGTTTAACTTCACTAACTGGACAACACGCTTAATGATCTTTGACATTGCAACGTCGACATTGTAGTATGATAACGATAACATTAAGTTATTAAATCCCTTTAACGATGACAATTACCTACGTAAGTTAAAAATGCCAAAATAAAACAATGGACAGTACAGGTTTGTTACATTTGACACCGTTAAACATTCCGTTTTAACGTCAGGCTTTAAAACTTTTGTTGGAAAGCTTTAAGCACACCAACGCCCGAAATGGCCAAGTTGACACATTTCGAGCTCCCTGTCTTTTTAGGTAATTTAAAGTTTAAGCCACGAAGCCCTCAAAGCCGTGAGGCATGAACTAGTCCCGGGATTACGGACCCAAGATACATGAACATCTGCTATGTGCTTGTTAAGCTGAGTACTGAGGCTTTACAAGTTCGGAATAATCCTGCAACTTTTATGTAGTTGAACATGGGCATAATTAACTTAGAACGGTCTACTCTAATTTTACTCATGTCTTGTGTGAATATCTAAGGAGTACCATTGTCTAAGGATCATCGTCTAATACCTACCGTTACTGAACTTAAAACATGTTAAGATGAATACCTTTATTAATATACCTTTTCATGAAATCACAAGCCGTGAACCGATCTTGCTCCACTATCAAGATTGTCTTTTCGCAAGCTGCAACTAACCTAATTCAACAGAATTCTCACCGCACGCAGGTTGTCAATCAAACTGAGAGACGGATCATTAATTTCACAGCTCGCAATCCTTTCTGTGACAGTTCGGATCCACCGTACTATTACATAGTTTACAAACATATCCTTCCGATGTAAACTTACCGTCAACCCTTGAAACGTCATTTGCTTTGACAATTCTCGGAACATGAACGGGTAAATACCCATAAAGTAAGCCCTTTCGTTATGAATATCGAACAGGCGGCTTTTGTAAATATTTGTTTCAAATTTATTTTGAGATCGCGTTTGATTTATACGCTGGTGGAGTATTTTGGCGGTGATCTCAACCGACGGAGAGTTATATTTACAATATGGAAGCGTAAATATTTAGCATTTATAATTGTAAATGAGATAATTTCGTAATAAATATTGTAGGAGCTTTGCTTGCTTGAAAAACAAGAAAGATTCATTATACCAATTTTTAGAACTTTATATCTACTATTAAGGCCAGATCAAGGGCGCTTTTTTAGGCTCGCTCGGCCGAGACGAAGAATTGGGAAAAAAATTCTTCGCAAGTTATATACACCGTGGGCCCGTATACCCCGACCAACTTTAACCATAGATTCTAACAACTATTAGAAGTAAAAAAAGTTATGTGACGTATAGTCGATTAACGCTTACTTTCCGAGATATTCATAATATTTAAAATAAAAACTCCCAAGTGTGTAACAAGCCCTAATAAATGTGACTAAGATACGTTTACTGATTTTTTTAAAATCCTTTAGCTAAACAGCAATTAACCTTCGCAGTATTAGATGGTAAGCGATTACAAAGCCAAAATATTGACCTTTCGTTTCCATTTTAGTTTTTTTTTCCTTTTTAATAAGTTTTCCTCCAGTAAGAACATGTTTATAACGATGGACTGAATTTATTGATTTGTTTTGTTCCATAAGACTATTAATGTAAAATCACAAAATTCGACCTATGTTGATATAACGTTATTTTATTTACTAGTAATACCATCAGGAATACGTGGTTAAAGTTGGTCGGGTTGTACGGGCCCACGGTGTATATGTAATTTCACGAAATACATCTGTCCCGATTTATCCATTGCGTAAACATTGGTTTTCGGAACAGTCCTACTACCATTATCGTGTCTGCGCGGTATCTCGGTTGGAGCGAAAAACTCGGTGCTTATTGGCCGAGACCGACAGCGAGAATGTTGTCGTCGCGATTTTGGCCAAAATTAGCCGAGACCGAGACATCGGTCGAACCTTATATACTCATACATATACTATATCTGCGTTGTTTCCAAGAAAAAGGTTGTCTTTGTCGATTACCAATAAGGGCATTTTAACTGGTTTTAATATGCAAATGATGAGAGTTACACATATAAAAAATGCAAACACATATTATTGTTATATTTTATATACAGTCGCTAAGTTTTCTTTTCACAATAGAAAAGATATCATCTGATAGAATAGTAAATGTATTATTGTAACATCTAATACCAATATTGGAAGCCTGTCTAGACAGACCTTGATATATAGGCTTATAAATATTTAGGTAGTGTACTTTCTACTCTTTCTAGTATGTATAAGTAAAAAGTTTCTAACAGTTACTGAAATACCAATCCTCTGAGAGGCAATAGAAAGTTAATTGCAAACCTTAACTTAACCAATTAACCACTGATTGATGATGTCACATCAATCATTGCAGTCGGGAAATCGCATGTTCAAACAGTTAAGAAAAAAAAATCGGCAGCAGCAAGGAGAATGCGCAATTAGTATGACAATTATTTGCAACCGAGCGTGCATAAAGATAGAATGAATCAAATAAGATTTTATAAGCTACAATTGGGGTTTATTGACACTTTTGATCCTCTGTACGCAGAATAGTCATAACGAACGATTACGCTGTATCTTCGATAACCACATCGCTTATAATACCACCTTTTAAGACTTCACTCTCGTCAGCTAAAGAGTAAAGGAGACGGCTCTGTGAGATCGCAACAGGATCAAAGAGATCCCTTAAAACTAAAATACAAGCAGACATAGCTCGAAGAACTACAAAACGGAGCAAAGGGTACCTACATAAGACATCCCTTTAAAAAAATTATGTGACTCTATGGCTCTCTCTTGTACTTTTGTGCATTAAAAGCAATTTTGAAGGGTCACAACAGCGGTTGGTTTCCGCTGACTTTATTTCAGAATCCATCCATAAATAATTGCGTCACGCATTTAGGGGCCGAAGGTCTGACAAGGTGTGATAAAAGTAATTATTTTCGTTTCAAAACGAGAATGTGCGGTAAAATATCTCACGGAAGACGAAGTTGCTAATAGAAAACGATCGTGTTGATTGTATTGTCCGATTTATGCGTTAGATCAGCAGGAATTGTCTCGCCTTGTGCAAAGCGATCGACAGAGCGTGACCAGAGTCGCTTTGTTATTGCAATGGCAACTACACTTTTCTAATCTTTGCACCTAATGTAAAATTCCCACTTACTGCGTCGCATCGAGTTGCAATTTACTTCATAATTGAGGATATTGAAATTTAATTCAAGTTCATGTTTATCAAGTTCTGACAGCAGCGCCATACAACATTGAACTTTAACATTGAGAGTTAAATTTAGTTTAATCATCAGTTACCAAGGAATTGGGTGTATTTGTGAGAGTACAAGTAACTTGGACGAGAACAGAGTCCTCTCGTGGTCAAACGTAACCCGAAACTGTCTTCATTGCTCTGGTCCACAGGGACAGAGGACAACGAACTTGGCGACAACAAGCACGACAGCGATATTGCATAATGTGACCAAGATTGTCGCATGACTCGGAAACTTGGGCGCTCGGGCTGTCAAATAAATCCACTTTATTTCCCGTGGCGCGCTGCGTGCTCTCGAATTTACTTACTAATTGTAGCTGCGCTTAATGTTTTTCACAGCAGCAAGTGCGTTTTGACTTAAGAATTTTCTCATCGGCTTGCTCTTTTACTGCACGCGACGTAGGTTGAAATAACCATAAATAATGTGTTTTGCATTTGTTTTACAGCATTAGAAAAAAGCGCCTTAAAAGAATTACTTACACTATTATGTTAAAACCTCAGGAGACTAGGAATATTTTAATAATTACCATTGTTCACTAATAAGGCTTGAGGTTAGAGGAGACTAAATCGACATAATTAATTCTATACAACGCTAAAAGATTAAAGCACACAATGCAAAGAAAGTAAACTTTGCCTAACTAACAAAACAAGGTTGTATTTTAAGGGTTGTTGAAATATTGCCGGGGGACTGAACAACATTAATAGCCTGAAAGAACCCACGATATTATAATCGCAAATACAATAGATAGCCGCAAATAATGAAAAATGTAACTTCCAAAGTTGACTTTACATAATACGTATAACCCCCGAGGAGTTTTATTCGGGCGATCAATATTTCCTTTTATAATATTATTAAAGTTGTTATTCAATGTCGGCTTCAGTTTGGGAAACAGCCAGCCCAAAGGTATGGAGTTAAATGTCTATTAATTACTGTGTGGAACGAACTTCGGTGTTTTAAAACTTTCTAATGAATAGATTGGTTTAGAATAGTTCCCTTGGTAATTATTTATGTTTGACTTTTAAGTGCAGATTGTAGAGTTGTTCAAATATGTACCGTTAACTTGATACGCTGGCATCAAGTTACTTAGGTTGTGTCCATGTGTATTATTTCATCAAAAGCAGCGTATGACTATATTAAGAATGTTGTTTATACATTTATAAGGCCCTTTTAGGGTTTCGTACCTCAATAGAACCCTTACAGGATCAGTTTTTTTGCCGTTTATTTAATGTCATAAGAAGCAAAAGAGCTGTCACTCTATTTCCTTTAAGTTTTATTTTAAAATTCTAAACTAAGCAAAAAACTGCAGTATTTTTTAGCGAGGAAAGTAATGGTCAGATATAACATTATTATTGGTATTTTCAACTGATTACAAAGCAAATACAATTAATATGAAAGTCATTTGGGACTTATATTCAGTTCACAAGTAATTTTGTTTTCTGGTAAAAATTCTTCCCTGGTTTAAATGGGTGCAAATGAGAAATTAGTAAGAACTTCATTATCCTAACACCACATCTTCTAATTTGTCTTCCAATGGAGTACCGATAAGTAAAATTGGTAATTGCCAATTAGGTACTCTTGGAGAGCTGTTGAAGTAATCTAAAGAATTATGCCCGTGTGAGTAGAATTTTCATCTCAAATTAACCCTCGCCCTGCTCTCGACATCAGGGCTTTCGCGAACCACGTGAATTTTATTAGGGTTGGCAATCAATAGCTACCCTATTCTGGAACCCCTTTTCTATTTTATGACATCAATAATATTTATAGCGTTAATAACGACGACGTGTGATTGAAAATGCATGAAGAGGATTGAAGCTTTGACCTAAGAAGTCAGTAAACTTAACTTTATTGACAGCTGTTTAAGCAATAGAGATAGTGCTTATCTATGTTGTAACTTGAGACCATACACGCTTATTATGTTACCGTCAAGCAGCATTCCAGTCTCTACGGAGACATACGAAATTCCTGTCTAAATATACATGAGTTTTAATGTCTATGGATTTCCTTTTAATTCACATGCATTAAATACCATGCAATCATCATATTTCGAGTTACATTAAAAAAAACTTACATGTATTTCAATAATCCGCTAACTAGTACGTAGCAACAAATTTCAGGGTGGCACTTAGTCACTTGAAAGTAGACACTTAATTCAAATAACTTCACTTCACTTAAGTCACTACGCACGCAGGCTCGACACAGCCTAGTCGACCGTCGTCGGCAGCGAGTAGGAGCCGACTGAGCCGGCGAATAAACCAATGAGCAGTCGCTCCCCTCCCCACCCCCACAAATCCCGCACCAAACCAAACCTGAGATCAGCTGAGAATCCTCATCCCTATTTTTTTGTTTGCGATATGCATCTGTCGTCAATAAGTCATTGTACTGTTATCTTTTATATACGTATGGGTGGTCACAATGTTAATTCTTAATACCACCGTAGACACATTAGTCATATGGACAGACACTTTGCTAATTAGCTCTTTAGCTAACAAGCCTGTCAATCGTCGTTCCGGAGTGTTACGAAATATTGATAGATGGGATGACAGATTCACTCAGTCTTAGTACTTCCGTTGTTATTTGAAGTCGTCACAATTTATCGTCCTTTTCCATTAACGTTTTGTAATAAATGGCTTTTTATGCAAGTCGCCCGTAAGAAACTCCTTTTATTTTTGTAAATTATCAAGGAATTATTATTTTTTGTGTATTATCAAATCTATTTCCTAAAAACAATCTTTTTGTGACAAAGATAGGTATTCATCCAATTTTACACTGTGAATATTTATTATCTAATTTTCCAGTTCAGTTATTTAATATCCTCGTTGCACGTGCCAGGCCCATGAACAACCATAAAAGTCGCATCCATAGGGGTACAAAACCATTAAATTCCGGACCACCATGTGCAGACTTAAATGCAATTGCAACTATTTAGTAGATATCGATCACAAAACGATACTGGCATTCTATTGTACTCGTATATTACAAGATTTATGAACTCAAACTTATCTTTTTGCCAACCTACTCCGTTAACGTCCACAGTTCGGTTGAAATCGATTTTTATTAAGGAATAAGGTTTCTTTTTGGCGTTATAAAAACAGTTTGCGGAGCGAAACACAAAAGATTTCGGCTTCACACTATTACCTATGTGAACTCAATAAAAAAGTGTGACCCGAATTTCTTCCGTTTTATGTTTGCCTTATCAAAATAACGAAGTTACTTAACGCGTTTTTCATCCTGAAGTACCCCGCTTCTTTACACGCCTTTCGGCTGCGCTAGTCTCATTTGGAATGCCATCAATCACTGACACGAAACAACCTAAAAGACTCCTGTGCATAAAAAATATAAACATGAGACATCGTTATGGCTTTCTTTTATTTCTGAAAAAGGTATGCTAATGTCCAATGTCATTTGACTCGTAGATACGGGGAAAATATTTTGATATTTTTGGGATTGTCAAAGCTGTTCTCTGTTTAGTTTACAGTCCTTTAAAATTGCGGTTTTAATCCGTTTATGGACCGATTTTATAGTAATCTATCCATGTAGCATGTTAGCTACATTGCTCTTTAGTAAGTATTAGTATTTTGTGTTGCTTGGATTTTATATTTGCATAAAGAGAAATCTTCTATCCCGCCTGACGGGTCGCCCCAAGCACTTATTACCTTGGTCAGGCAGAAGCCCTAATTTCTTTTTTCTTTGCTGTGTTTCGGACTCTGCCAAGCACACATTAAACTAACGATTTTAATTCTAGACGGCTAAGTCACAGGAATTTTAGAGCATAAAAAATAGCAAGCAATAAAAAATATAGGCATTTTTGACGCTACACCAGGCAAGTCTCACTCCGCGATTTTGTTTCGAGGTAATTGTTATTATTCCATGCCTAATGCATGTTCAGGGCGGCGCCGACACCCGGCAGCGCCTGTGCGCGAAACCTATGAAGCCCAAAGGAGGGTTATGTGTTTGACCTGTATGTGTGTATGTAAGTAAATTATGTATGTTACCCGACTGCGGCGAAGCGCATTGGAGGGTTATGTGTTTGAACTGTATATATGTATGACGACGTGTATCAAAACAGTTATAAGTATAACGTCACGCATATATATTTTTTAACTACCTCTAATTCGCTAGGAAATTCAAGCTATAATAATCATATATTTAAGTTGTGTCAAATTATTTAAGTATAACTGTAAACGTAACAAAAACAAATTGAGTTGTCTAGCCTGGAGCAGGTTTAAATGGGTCGTTATTTATAAATTACAGCGAAGTTGGTTCAGTGTTTCTCAGTTATTATTTCTAACATAATAATTATACGGGTGACAACTGGAGACAAAAAAGGATACGAATTAGTGTCTTGTTAAGGAGATGTGTTATTTTAAGAATTTAGAAAGTCGAGAGGAACTGGAGAGCGACTGGGCTTGGATGGATTTTTATAAATATTTAAAATTTCGCTGAGTGGGAGATACTTGAGTCTTGAATTTCCTTTGAGATGATTGGCTTCATGTTTGATTTTTCACGCTTGGAATATATTAAACGCCAACTCATGAACGGTTTTAATACGAGATGCCGTATAATAACAAGTAATAAGTTTGCATTGTATTTTTTCTTTTAGTGTGCAATAAAGTATGATTGTATTAAAAAAAAAAATAGTTTATTTTTGCAAGTAGGGCCTCAAGGGCTCTTTTACAAGTCTAAGTCTAAATATGTATGTATTATTTCATTTCTTTTCTTTTGGCGCTATTGTATTGTAATACTTAATTTGATTTCATTACTGTTCCAAACTTTATCAGTTCATTACTATAAAAAGTACGCAACCTAGAGAAATACACAAAAGCATAAAAAAACTGTTCCTGTGGCCAATGATATCAGAGCAATCAATACTATCAAACCGAATATAACAAATCGTAGGAAATTAATTAAAAAACCGGACAAGTGCGAGTTAGACTCGCGTGGAGAGGGTTCCGTACGTTCAAAACAATATAAAACAATTATGCTTTATTGCACAGACTTCTTATAGGTTCCTGTAATCTATACTAGGACTATTATCCATATTTTTTTCAAAATTCTAGGCTTAATATTTTCGGAGATAAGGGGGGGGGGGATGGTCAATTATTGCCTCTTTTCTTAAATAACTTAAAAACTATTAATATAAAAATTATAAAAGAAATATATTTGAGATTCTCATAGTGAGCCCTTTCATTTAATATGTCACACGATATAGTTTGCTACTTGGCTGTGACAGACAGACAGATAAAATAAAAGTAGTTTTCTGTCCTCCGGCCCGAAAGCGTCAACTTTCGGGCCGCTGCGCTAAACGAAGTTGCCGCTTTCCAGCTCCGTCGAACAATAAAATAGTATAATATACCTACCAATCGCATATTTCCCCAACTACTTTATTCTCTGCTTGATCTTTTCGCCGAAAAACATTTTACCCGGGCGGTTTTTCCCCCAATCTATATTATTCACAAATACGTATTTTACCAAATAAAATAAAAATAAAAATTTGGGTAACCAATTTGTGTACAGCCGTTTTTGAATGATGCGCGCACAAACAAACCGACACACAACATTTTCAAAAACTATATAATTACTTTATATTTCTAACATTTCTCTGTTACTTTTTTTGGAAAAATCTTTAATGTACAAACATAGTTCTTCTACGATTTTATTATACAGTGTGTAAGTCTAATACGGGCGAATCTCTTAACGGTGGTTAGTATAGGACAAAGTGAAGGTAATTAGATAACATTTACTTAAAGTTGCAACAATAATTTTGTCCATACAAAATAATTCATGCAAACACACTCACGTTAAACGCTCGTTGACAGTTACGTTGGTTGACATTTCGGTACCGCCGTACCGCAACCATGTTTACAGTACATTGCTGCTGAGAAATTTAAAAAAAAATAATTATGGGGTCGTAATGAACTGCAACTTAAAAAAACCTTTTACTTCATGATTACACTAATGAATACTATGTCCGATTTAATTTATCGCCCGTAGTAGACTTACACGCTTATGTATAGATAGATATTCACTGAATTTGTCAAATAACAAGCTACATATTCGGGATCGCCTGTGAAGGCTCAATTTAGAATGAAGGTAAATAAACTCGTTACCTTAAATTCCATTATATGTAAATCATGGTTCATGTTAAATCGAAATCTTCTTTGAGGAATTTTTCATGAAAAGGAAGCAGTCACGCGAGCAAGCGCGACTGAGCGAGGAATCGATGTCTCATTCTTACTATGTATGAGTTTTTTTTTGTCATGACACTCATTATTTATTGAGTAAATTAATTTATGACTCTTTAATCTTGTTTACATTCATAATAAAATAAAGTTAAAAACTAAAACCCGACTACGAAAAAGTCTAAAACAAGAATCTTAGGTTTTAGTGCGCCAGGTACAGATAAGTTGCATTTTTTTTAATTTAGAGAACGTTTCGAGTATGCCGTCAATCGTTCGTAGTCGGAGGCCCCGGCAAGAAGACAAACAAAAAAGGGGCCTCCGACTACGAACGATTGACGGCATACTCGAAACGTTCTCTAAATTAAAAAAAATGCAATTTATCTGTACCTGGCGCACTAAAACCTAAGATTCTTGTTTTAGACTTTTTCGTAGTCGGGTTTTAGTTTTTAACTTTATTTTATTTACGTATTTTTAGTTATTATTCAGTTAGGGTTTTAAGCGCCTTTTCCTTCCTAAGAACCATATCAGGGTGTGAGGCCAACGACCGAGCTCTTTCATGAACACCCTCCATTTAATAGTATTTAATGATAAGAATTACAACAGTAACACTTAGATACATGGTTTGCTTACAACGATATAAGACGCTTTATGCTTTGCTTTTGTCCCGCTTAAAATTACTACGGGACGGGGTGTTTGCGGAAGAGCTCGGTTTTCGGCCTCGCAGCCCGAAACTCGGCCTTCGGACTTGCAAAAATTAGACTAATACTCGTAGGTATACGTAAGTAACCAGGGGCGCTCGGTGCCTTTGGTCCAACGCGGTATTCGGTCTTTGCCCGCTTAAAATTATTGCGGGATACTGGATTATTGGGAGTTTGCTGAGGAGTTCGGCCTTTGGCCTCGAAGCCTGAAGCTCGCCCTTCGGGCTCGCAAAAATCAGACTAATAGGTATACGTAAGTAACCAGGGGCGCTCGGTCGGTACCTTTGGTCCGACGAGGGGGTATTCGGTCTTTGTCCCGTTTAAAATTATTGCGGAATGCTGGGTTATTCGGTGTTTGCTGAGTAGTTCGGCCTTTGGCCTCAAAGCCTGAAGCTCGCCCTTCGGGCTCGCAAAATTTAGACATTTATATACAGTTTGCGCGAAGAAACCAGGAGCGCTTCATGCCTTTGGCTCTGTGCGGTACTGCTTGCGAAGGAGAAACAACATGAATTGATATGTTAATTAGTCAAAAAGTATGAAAACCGGTGACATACAACCGTAGCAAAACATATGTACATGCCACACTTTTATAAAATGCTTTTAATTGGAACGACTTTAGAATTATCAAAATCAATTCTAACGTGTTTTACTTATACTGCAAAATAGGTACAAAGAAAAAATATCTTTCACTAACACCTATTTGAATATCGTGATTCAACGTAACTAAATGTTGTCATATATGATTCCACTCCTCGCCAAAAGATGGATTAAAGCAGTTTACAACACAGTGTCATCTGTTATTGAGTAGAAAGAAATAATTATTATAGGGGTGCGACTAAGTGTGACTAGAGTGATTTATAGATATCGATTTAGGGCCTTATCCCACTGGCGATTTGCGGGCGAGTTTTCATACGTGTCCGTCAAGATAGCGTACACCGTAAAGATATTCAGAATCTGATGCAGCCAATAAATAGTACCCAAATAGTACCGACGAAATACCTTGGTGAAAAAAATAGTACCCTTAAACTTTTCGAAATATAAGGCCTGTTCACGGTGTACGCTACTGGGCGTCAAGCTGGCGTACACCGTTTGTATCTCTGGAACGGCTTTGTTTTTGGAAACGCTTTATATCTAAAAAAAAGTACCTAAATATTACCCTAGGGCCCTAAAATTTCATTTCTGTAGCTATCGTAGAAGCCGAGATATTCCATGACTTAACGGTGTACAAAATTTCACACCGTCAAACTGGCGTACCCGGGAATTTCTTATAGAAAGAGCTCACTATATCTCGGCTTCTACGATAGCTAGGGAAATGAAATTGTAGGGCCCTAGGGTACTGTTTGGGTACTATTTTTTGAGTTCGCCGCGAGTGACATTTGTATGGAAACTCGCCCGCGGCTCGCTCGCAAATCGCCAGAGTGATAAGGCTCTTACAGTCAGCTGTAAAAAGATAATACATGGTTACCGTATTTAGAAACATCTTTACTTGAAGTTTATTGCAATTAAAGAGTAGATATTTTTGAGTGCATTTAATACGTATGTCTGCTGATTGCCTGAGTCCAAGACTTACTTTTTCAAATATGTTGCTACATTAAAAGAAGTTTTTAATTAGATTAGTATGTTTCTTTGCTTGTATGAAATTATGAAAAATATCTTGGCCACCGCATACTGTGCTACTGCTACGGGGCTGCGGAAACCAAACTATCCCGGCCGGTAGTATTCATTCACTCTTTTTCTAGAAGCGGATCTTTCGGAAATCTGAAAGGGTTAATTTTGTATTTTAGGTGCACTGAGTTATTCACGATACAAAATATCGACTTCATCTTAGCCACACCTCTAGTTGAGTAGCTTAGCAAACTGTCATTGCGGATAGGGAAAATCGACTTGTACATTTATTTCAATATTAATACAATAATACGTACCGGTGATAATATATGCCTCCTCAGACATATTTTTAAATCTGCTCGCAGTGAGGCAGCATATTTACGGCATTACAACGATTTTATTTCAACATTTTTGATGTGACACAACACACGCGTCAGTTGGCGGCATGAAAATGACATGTATTCGGCAATGTTCGCAAATACGAAGTTACCCGATATCTCTCAATACGAATGACACATGTAAAGGTCTATAGTGAGATTCGATAGATCTGAACAAAAACAATAACAAATATGTTGACTGACAATTTGGATCTATTGTCTATGGATTTACTGTGAAATAGTGATGGGAAAGGTATAACATTAATTAATCAATCCATTTGACATTCATTAAGTTATTATTAACTACCCTAACGATTTCTTGTTTTTATTTTATTATCTTTTGTTGACAACAGAAATACACATTCTGTGAAAATTTTAAGTCTTTTTCTTTTACGGTTCAAAAGCTAGAGCCCTATGACGGACGGACAGCGGAGGCTTGATGATAGGGTTCCGTTGGCACCCTTTGGGTACGGAACCCTAATAACGCAGTTTTTAAAGTTACGTGCTATTTTACCTTTACCTTTACCGGTACCTTTTCAACAATATTTTTAAGGGAAAGCACAGTCCGTAAATTACAGAGCCAAATTGTTGCTATCCAGTAGTAAAAGTCCAGCCAAAAAACAATGTTTTTCGAAGTCAAGAAATGGGAAAGCAAAGTCGTATTTCTAACAAAATCGGAAGACCAGAATAATGCGAATAAACGTTTCTTTAATCTTTGTCACTTCTTGTCAGTTATGGTTATTTTTTAATTAAGGCCATAGATAGCAACCATGGACGTCACGGCTTGTCCGAAATGTCAAGATGATGGTCAAGAGTTGATGTGATGGATGAGTATGATTTCACCAGGCCATTGCTGCCCTTGGCTGCCCGCCTTTGTGCGAAACCTATGCAGCAGTTCCTCTTTATTGTCGTCGTGCTTCGACTTCCGGCGCCCCTATCACCTTGGCGCCTGTGTGCGCTGCACACTTCGCACACAGGGGCGGCGCAGCCCTGTACCAGGCTCACATAATTTGTCACTTCTTTTGGCGGTGTAATCAGACGAGTAAAAACGCAAGGATCTTGTTTTAGCCTTTTTCGTAGTTGGGTTTTCCTATATACATTTATTGGAAAATCTATAATTAAAAAATAATCTTTCCGAAATACTAATCGATATCAAAATGTCATTGTTAATAAAAAGTAATACATTTTTAAAGAACGGACATTCCCATCACTACGAATCCAAAGACATTATAGATTTTTACATTTTAGATGAGTAAAAAAATTTGAGTAACATTTGACATATAGAAAAATGGTATTGACTAAGTTTGTTTTTACTAAAATATGAATAATTAATGGATATTTGAATTAAAAATGAATGAAAATACAAGGTTTATGTATATAACTTGTTGATAAGGCTATGTTCGTTCTTAAAAAGTGCGTGATTACGAAGTAATGAAGGTAAATCCGTTTGTTTACTTGTTTGTCCTTTTCTATTGAATCTCACTATAGCATAGCAGGCCATTAGGATATTTAGCAGGTGTCAAAATATCAATATATGTTTTTTCTTTTTCTTTCAAGTATATTATGAAAGTAACAGGTGATGACGTTTCGTGCCACGACTGCCATAACTGCACATTATGCTAGCCCTTCTGTAACGAATCGTCGGAGATCAAGCTGTTGAATATCGTTATTGTTGTTATTAAAATGAAAATATTGTTGCATAATATACTTGTATCAGCATGTGTGATACATTTTTGCAATAGGTTTTTAAAGCTCTTTAATTTGATCTGTAACTCGATGCTACTCGATGACTTTTATTTTTTAATCCTTGAGTTTTTTTGAGAATCACGGCCTTTATATTAAATTTCAGTTTCAACTAACTAGCCTATGACCCGCGCAGAATCAAGACGAATCTAACGATACCCCACATGTTTGAATCGGTTTAGTAGTTTTTGAGTTATGAGGGAACAAACGAACATACAAACATACATACATACGGTGCTAAAATCATAACCCTCCTTTTTGCTTCGCCGTAGTCGGGTAAAAATTAGTCAAGTGCATCAAGTTTGCCACACTGCGTCAATTTTATAAAAATGTACTGTGGTCTAATTCAGAAATTTACCGTCGAGTTAGCGATGTATGAGATAGACATCAAGTCCTATGCAGCAGTAAGAGGATTCTAAAGCGAGAAAAGCCTCATTAGTAATGGGTCACTTTCAAAAAAATATGTCCGTAGTTAAGGAATTAATTTAACAAAAAGTTCGTCTTATTCGTCTAAAGAAAGTTACCGTACAATTTGTATGAATAACTTTCGTTATACAGAGAAACAAGATTAACATTTTGTTCGATTAACCCTTAACTACAGACATCTTTTTTTAAACGAACCTAATACCTTGTGTAATGTGTTAGTATCTATTTATATGAATCACATTACAGTAATATTATAAAAGTGAAAGTTTGTGAAGATTTTTTTTTTTTGTTTGGATGTTTAGATGTCTGTAACTAAATAACGGGGTAACAACTGAATGGATTGAGCTAAAATTCAGCATACAACTAGACCAAGTCCTGGATTGAAACATAGGATACTTTATATCCCGGTAAAGAGTTCCCTTGGGACAGTAACGGGAACAATACGGGCGAGGCCGCGGGTAATTGCTAGTGATACATAAATGGAAGTCAGTGACTACTTTACATAGCTATTAATCCGGAAGACGTTCACGTGCAAACAGGCTAACAGTAAAACGAATATAACCACATTTTTACTAAAAAAAACCCGACCGCGGTGTGCACTTTGAAACTGCATACAATCCGCCATTTTGTTTATTTTAACGAACTTCATACCCAGTGACACTCGCACCATCAAGACGAATCTAATGATGTATCATTTATCAAAATCGGATGTGCCGTTGAGTAGTTACGAGCGGACACAGGAACGGACATACATACATACAGGTCAAACACATAACCCTCCTTTGGGCTTCGCTGCAGTCGGGTAATTAAGGCATATTTCACGAACGAGGCCCTCCCTGTAGTACGTATTATGCCTTCGAGAATCATGTCTCGGAAAGGAAACCTTGGAAAATGCTTCAATTCACAAACAAGTGTGCCTCCACGACGCGTTAGAGCGAGGGTCCTTACGGCTCTGCCCGAATGTTTTAGATTCCCTTTCGTGTTTACAGAACAAACGGCCTTTGAGGCAGGTTTCATGCGAAATTACAGAGGGACTGAGTCTACGTTGTCAATTTAGGAATTAAGACGTACCAAAAATAAATATGAAGCTACGAGAAAGCTACGCAGACCATTCCTTATAATATTTTTTCATCACACTTGCTCGAAAATGGTGTTGTTACACGTAAGTTCTGCGGGCCGTAAATGACATATTACGCTCTAGGGCGTTAGGGCGTAATGGTATATTTTTTTAAATTTGAATACTCAGTTCACCTATTTACCCATATCCCATATTACCTATATACCCAGTTCAGTTATTTGTCATGTTCAAAGGAAACACTAACTTACTTTTTTAACTTTTATCACTGAAATATTTATTTAGGTAAAGAGAACTGTTTTGAACATTTACTGCAAATACATGTAAACGCATATTTCGGTAACATTGATTAAATGTTTAAATAGTGTATTTCAGTATTTTGTAAATATAAAATCAACTAAAATGGCCGTTTACAGGTCTTTGCCGCTATGGTTTGGTTTCCGAACGTGACTTGACATTCGCATTGTCTATGGATATATGTCACTTTCTGTTTTAAAATGTTATTATACTGGCTGGATTAGGAAGGGTATTTATTTAGATTTCCTCACAAGTGTGATGAAAAACATTGTGTGTGCCATGGGCGGTAAAGGAATTACAAACTCGTATTATTAAAGCTTCTAACAAACACTCGTTTGTAATTCCTTCCTTACCGCCCTAGATACACAATGTAGGTACTATTATAGTGCTTGAGAACGGAACTTACAACGCCAAATTATAAAAATAAAAACACGATTCCTACAATTTATATTAGGTGTACCTAATGACACGGAAATGTTATGTAACCTCTTCGTAGTCTGGCGTCGCATCTTACTTAAATTACATTTTCATGCTTTGCGATAAAGCAAAAAATCGTGGGTTTATTTCAGACAATTGTGGGTAAAACGTTAAAAATAACGCAGTCACACTGATATTTCACTATTGGCAATCCGTCTAATTTGGTCTCGCTATCTCTGCGGTGTCCCTACTACAGAATAGAAGACAATGATTCACCAGTAATTTAGATTCAAAGTCATTGACACAGAATAGCTATTTTTGTGGAGATCGTTGGCTCTTTGCAAAGGAGTCGTTCTTTTCGTGTTCACTGAGATGATTTACACAAACATTCACTGAAGTTTGATCGGGTTTTCATTTATTAAAAACTTTTCAATGTTGTTTTGAAAAAGGCAAGCAATTTAAAATGAAATCGAGAGTTGTTTGTTCACGCGATTGGTATTTTTTTTAATAAAACCAAAGAATAAACGACAAGTTGCAAAGACGTTTATTAAATCGGATGTTGCCATGAGTCGCTCGCTGTTTTTATATTTTTGTCATGTCATGTACATAAAAAATATGTACACGGGAATAATATTGTTCCTAATAAGGAAAAAAGCTCTATATTATACATAAAAATAAACATTTGCGGTTCCGTTACAAGTCCAGAATTTGATTTCCTACTTCTTTGTCTGTTTTGTTTTAATAGGGTAGAATTGCATGATTGAAGATTTCTATTGTAGACTTAAGGATATTCTATCCTTTTTTTCCTTCAAAAACTATATAACAATCAGCTTTGCTAGAGGGGTAGGTCATAAATCTTGCGGTCCTAGCTGAAATGACACCTCTTTGTATTCTTAATACGTAACTCATTAGTCTCGATATTAACAACTTAAAAAGAAATTGCAGTAATTCATATGGAAAGAAACGCGTTCAGTAAAAACAAGAAAAAAGTATAATAAAAACAGACAATAGAAAACTATAAAAAAATGGGCAGCCAATCACTTCACAAATATTCATTTTAAAAATAAAGTTTGGCAAATGAAATGAACTAATGACAAATTAGTCGATTCGCAAAATATTTAAGGCGGTAAGTAAGGAATTACAAACGAGTGTTTGTTACAAGTCCGAGGCGAAGCCGAGGGCTTTAATAACATTCATTTGTAATTCCCTTACCGCCTGTGGCACACACAATGTTTTTCATCACACTTGTGAGGAAATCTAAATAAAAATAACCTTACTAATCTACCCAGTATCAGAAGAAAATTTTAAAACAGAAAGTGACATTAGCGAAATTTATCCATCCATCCAGTCACGTTCGGAAACCATAGCGGTAAAGACCCAAAACGGCCATTTTAGTTGATTTTATACTTGCAATATACTGAAATACTTACACTATTTAAACATTTAATTAATGTTACCGAAATATGTGTTTACATGTATTTGCAATAACAGTTCTCTTTAAATAAATATTTCAGTGATAAAAGTTAACAGAACCAGCGTATTCAAATAAAATAAAAATAAAAACCATTACACCCTAAGGCGTAATATGTCATTTACGGCCCGCAAAACCTACGTGTAACAACACCATTTTCGAGCTAGTGTGATGAAAAATAATTTATGCCACACCTGGCCATAAAGTGGCTTTTTCCGCACGCTGCGCGTACGGAAAAAGTCGCTTTCGGGCCAAATGTAGACATAAAATGATGTACACAACACAGGAGGTAATAAAGAAAGCCCTCGATCGCATATTTACGTCCCTCGCTTGCAGCTCGGGCCGCAAACTTCTGCGATCTCGGCCTTTCTTTGTATTACCACCCTAGTTATGTAATGTTGTACTATTTCATGGGCGTAATGGTTTTCTTTTTAAATTTGAAACGCTGGTTCTGTTTTACTCTTATTTGTCATGTTCAAAGGAAACACCAACTTACTTTTTTAACTTTTATTACTGAAATATTTATTTAAAGAGAACTGTCATTGCAAATACATGTAAACACATATTTCTGTAACATTAATTACATGTTTAAATAGTGTATTTCAGTATTTTGCAAATATACAATCAACCATTTTAAGTCTTTACCGCTATGGTTTCTGAACGTGACTTGACCTTCGCATTGTCTATGGATATGTCACTAATGTCACTGTCAGTTTTACAATTTTATTTAGGTTAAAGTAAGGTTATTTTAATCAGATTTCCTCACAAGTGTGATGAAAAACATTGTGTGTGCCACGGGCGGTAAAGGAATTACAATCTCGTGTTATTAAAGCCCTCGGCTTCGCCTCGGCCTTGTAACAAACACTCGTTTGTAATTCCTTACTTACCGCCCTTGATACACAATGTACTATTATGAGTACCTATATTGTACATGGAGGTAGGTAAATAATTACTAGCCTGTTTTTTATTTGTTCCTAATAAAAATTGCAGACATACAGTATTAATCGAACAATAATTTATTAATCCGTCGGAGTTTTGCAAAATAACTTTGAAAAAGGATTTATTTGTGAATTGAACATTTGTTAAATAATTATTTTTTACATTCAATATATTTGCAGTGTTACATTTGCTGAATGTATACATTTGTCAAATAATCATTTATAATATGAGGATTTTGAGAAATGGTATGTTTGTGAATCGTTATTTGTTAAATGATCATTTGTGAAATGACGATAAACCAAAATAAAAACCGGCCAAGTGCGAGTCGGACTCGTGCACCGAGGGTTCCGTACAAACTCATAAGTAGATACATGAATAGTTCAAGAAAAACTATTATGGCGATTAGTTTAGTAGGAGCAAATAAGTATGTGTTAAGATTTTTGCAAATTTCTCAAAAACAGTGCAAGTTAGGAAAACCGTTATATTTTTCCTGTAATATATAGGATGACATTAATAATTGGTAATTATTACAGATTTTTCTGTTCAGTAACTTCGAAGATAATAGGGGGGGAACGGTATTTTTTTTAACGTTTTTCGCCATAAATCAAAAACTACTTATTTAAAAAAAATACAAAAATACTGTTTTAATCTACAAATTAAGCCCTTTCATTTGATACCTCACTCAATATAATAGCCCTACTTTCAATTTGCAAAGTCTCATTACGGACCCCTTTAAAAAAAAAGTAAAAAAGTAACAAGAATTTTTTTACATCCTTTAAGCTCGGGTTAGCGGCTCTTAACACTATTCCAAATTTCAAGTCGATAGCATCAGTAGATCCTGAGATATCTTGCTGTGACAGACGGACAGACAGACAGACAGACAGACAGACAGACAGACAGACAGACAGACAGGTCGCACCATAAGGGTTCCTTTTTTACCATTTTGGTACGGAACCCTAAAAATGCTGTGCAGTTTTGCATATTACCTAAATACTTAAAAGAAATTGCGTGATTCACATGGAAACAAAAGTGTAATTTCTATACGCCAGTGGACTTAACATGAAAAACGACCAGAATAAACTAGGGTTGTTGAAAACATACTATTATTTCGTTGTAGAAGTCTTTACAGTACTCCTTTGAACGGCGTTGGTTTCTGTTCAGTCTTGTATTCTATTAAGGCGAGGTAGTACGAGAATCGGGCGAGGAAGCCTAGTTTCCAAATCATTTTTAGAGCACTTATTTGACTCGTAGGTCACTGTAAAACATATATAATAATATTCAGAACTGTATCTAGGGCTTCCTTTCACCTAGAACACGATAGCGAACACTTCGCTCGATAGAAAAGTAGCGTGAAAACACTATAAAATAAAGTAGTTTTTTCATTTTGTTCATTACCAGTTACCTTTTCTGGCAAAATTAATACCTGACAATCATGATTTCACAGTCATGCAGGGCTTCCTCTCATGTTTGGGTTGATAACGTATACTATTATGTTAGAAATCGAAGATAATCTGCAATAATCTGCATTCCGCCCGACCCTAGTGGACCTACCGCGACGCCCGTCACCCCGCCAGTATTGATAAGGCTTCTGCCAACGTCAGACCTGTGTCGTGTTTTCTCCGCGCCTTTCTGGGCATAAAACATGTCAGTAATTGTTGGAAAATCGTTTATAAAATAAATAAAAAATAACAGTAAGCACAACATCAATCTAGAGAGAGAATAGGGTAAGAAAACATGCATAATTCGTTATACAAAATTGTACTTCCGTAAGTTATATAAGCAAGTCGTACCAGATGGTTCACTCCGACCAAATATCAAAATCGGTAGTTTGTATTTCTATGACGCTTATGATTGATTACAATTTTTATATGGTGATAATTATGCTATTGAAAAATTCGGTAATAAATTAATATTTTATAAGTTTAATGACATCTGTTACATTACACGCATTTATTAACTTTACATTAATAAACATACAGACCAATTTGGGTAGTTTGGACTTATTTGATTTCATTTGACGTGCAGTTTGCGATCTTATACAAAAAAGAATACAGTCGGTAATAAAAAACAATTTTTTGACAGGAACTTATTTTCCCGAGAATTATTGTTTTCTCGTGAATGAAGTATTTATCGAGGGTGCCTTTATTTATTTATTAAATAAATATTATATAAAAAAAGGTACATCTTTAGGGAAGATACTTGTTTTCTACTTAGGAAAAATCGGACTGTGCAAATCTTGCAACGTTTGTAACAACGTATGTACTTTCTACATATCGTCGCCACCATGCTAAACTTACATATCTGTAATTTTTGTGAACTTGGATTTTAGACCTAAACCTGAGCTGCACGTACGGAAAAAGCCGCTTTCTGGCGAAGTGTAGACATAAAATGATTTACACAACACGGGAGGTAATAAAGAAAGCCCTCGCTTGCAGCTCGGGCCGCAAACTTCTGCGATCTCGGCCTTTCTTTGTATTACCACCCTAGTCGTGTAATGTACTATTATTCCTTGCCTAATGCATTAGGCAAGCTCTGGGCTGCGCTGACACCCGGCAGCGCCTGTGTGCGTAACCTATGAAGCCCAAAGGAGGGTTATGTGTTTGACCCGTATGTTTGTATGTATGTATATATGTACGTAAGTACGTATGTTACCCGACTGCGGTGAAGCCCAAAGGAGGGTTATGTAAGTATGTATGCATGTATGTATGTATGTAAGTATATATGTTTGAATGTATGTATGTATGTATATATGCATGTATGTATGTATGTATGTATGTACGTAAGTATGTATGCTACTCGACTGCGGCGAAGCCCAAAGGACGGTTATGTGTTTGACTGGTATGTATGTATGTGTGTGTGTGTGTGTATGTATGTATGTATGGTGTGTGTATGTATGTATGCATGTATTTATGTATGTATGTATGTAAGTATGTATGTTACCCGATAGCGGCGAAGCCCAAAGGACGGTTATGTGTTTGACCGGTATGTATGTATGTAAATATGTAAGTATGTTTGACGACGTGTATCAAAACAGTTATATAACTTCATGCAAATATTTTTTTTAACTGCCTATAATTCACTAAGAAATTCAAGCTATGGGTAATAAATAATAATCGCAAAGATGAGTCTGCGGATCTGAAAAGTTATTTTCTTCTATTATCTTCGAAGTAACTGAACAGAAAGATCTGTAATAATTATTATTAATAATAATAATCCTTATTTTCTCAAACATGGCATGAAATGTTTAAATTACGTGCCTAAAAATAGGCCGCAAAGTACCTCGTTTCCGGTGCGGCTTGACACTTGGCACGGAATGGAATTTCATACTTACATTGCCGGCCTAGGCCGAAACGATTTTTGCTATATTTTGCAGTTTTATTTATGTAAAATTGACATGAACATAACAAATAACACATTATAAACAATTTCCAATTGTTGTAAATTGCAAACTAAACCACAAGAATACACATCCTACTAATATTATAAATGCGAAAGTTTGTGAAGATGTTTGGATATTTGGATGTTTGGATGTTTGTTACCTAATAACGGGATAGCAACTGGATGGATCAAGCTGAAATTTGGCATGCAAGTAGACCAAGTCCTGGATTGAAACATAGGATACATATATCCCGGTAAAGAGTTCCTTTGGGACAATAACGGGAACAACGCGAGCGAAGCCGCGGGAAAATGCTAGTTTAAAATATTTCATCTAAATATTCGCGGTAAAAATGTAAACTGAAACAGCTTTTGTATATGGTTTCCGAACGTGACTTGATATTTGATTATCTATGGATATAATGTCACTAACGTCACTTTCTGATAGAAAGTTTCTGTTATAAAATAATATTTAGGGTAAGGATATTAGTAAGTTTATTTATTTCAATGCATATTTGAGAAAAGCACTATACATACCTCGGCGGGAAATGGGGTTGCCGGCCTTGTAACTATCTGGCCTCGCTTCGCTCGGCCAGCTAAATGTACTCGACCGGCAACCCTTCACTTCCCGGCCTCTGCAGTAATGTACTATTAATTTACATGTTCATTTAGTACCTACTAGCATTTTCCCGCGGCTTCGCCTGCGTTGTTCCCGTTATTGTCCCAAAGGAACTCTTTACCGGGATATAATGTATCCTATGTTTCAATCCAGGACTTGGTCTACTTGCATGCCAAATTTCAGCCTGATCCATCCACTTGTTACCCCGTTATAAGGTAACAAACATCCAAACATCCAAATATCCAAACATACAAATATCTTCACAAACTTTCGCATTTATAATATTAGTGGGATGGGATTAAATTTAGTACTAAAATAGTACATTGTGTATGTAGGGCGGTAAGTAAGGAATTACAAACGAGTGTTTGTTATAAGCCCGAGGTGAAACCGAGGGCTTTAATAACACTCGTTTGTAATTCCTTTACCGCCCGTGGCACACATAATGTTTTTCATCACACTTGTGAGGAAATATTATTAATAATATAACCTTACTAATCGTCCCAGTATGACAAGAAAATATTAAAACATCAAAGTGACGTTAGTGACATATGTCATAGACAATGCGAAAGTCAAGTCACGTTCGGAAACCATAGCGGTAAAGATCTAAAATGGTTGATTTTATATTTGAAAAATACTGAAATACACTATTTAAACATTTAATTAATGTTACCGAAATATGTGTTTACATGTATTTGCAATAACAGTTATCTTTAAATCTGGGGGCACGGCAGTGCCCCCGCCAAGTCGAGCAAAACAATGGCACGGCTGTACCATCCTTTTCTCGAAGCCATTCAGGCGATTTTCAGCCTCCCGTAATTTTGTACTGGCTAAAGCTAGAACCCTGAAATTTCAGAGATATATAGGGCTCAATAAGACCTATGTATATTCTCAATATCATTCAATTTGAACGTGTAGTTTAAGAAGTATTGCATGTCAAAGTTCCTTAGTTTTGTCACTGACTCACTGATTCACTCACTGATTCATTCACTGACTCACTGATCATCATAATTCTAAGGTACTTCTAGCAGACCTACAAGCTCCAAATTTTAAACATAGTTAGTTTTTAGCCTATAAAGTCCTTAAAAACCTAAATATGTTGTAATTTCAGTCACAACTGCACACATAAGTTTGTAATCCTATACAAATACATGGGATTAATTTTGCATTAATTTTGCGGTTTAAGTTGAAAAGAATGGATTGGAATGTAATAATTAAAGGAAAACCACTTACAAAAAGAAATGAGATCTCATCAAAAACATTACATGTAAAACTAGCTGATGCCCGCGACTTCGTCTGCGGTGTAAATTATAATTAGGCAATTAATCTTAATAGGCAATTAATAGTTTCTGATATTTGTTCATAAACTTTGTTGTAATTAAACAAAACCCTCAAATATTGGGCCCAAAACTGCACAATGCACATTTACCGCGAAAATCAATTCTTAAGTCCATTTAAGGATTATTACCAAATAATGAAATGCACTTAATAAACCACTTGTTACTTACACAAAAAAACAATCTACTAATTGCTATATGCTATGCATGGAGTTAAAAACCTTTTACTTTAAAAATTGTACGGTCCCTAAACAAACTTTCAACCCCTACTTACTCAACCCGTCTTCGAGATAAATTTTAATGAACCGTGAAATCATTTGAGTTCTATTCAGTTTAATCAGTTTTAGATACCATACTTTAAAAATCATTTGGTCCCTTTATAAAGTTTTGGTCCCCATTAATAACCCTTTTTGGAGATGAATTTCAAAAAATGGTTTAACATTTTTTCTGTACCCTTATTGAAGGATCTATGTACGAAGTGTCAGATTTCCTACTTCAAAAATCCTTTGGACCCTATACAGAGTTTCAACCCCCATTTAAACCCCTTTGGGGATAAATTTCAAAAAACTGCAATCACTTTTCTTTTCTCTTTTAGATGAGTTCAAGATCTACTACAAAAATCGTTTGGTCCCTTTACAAAGTTTCAACCCCCTTTTGATCCCTTTTTAGGGATGAGAAAACGGTAAAACCACATTTCTTTTTTCTTATTAAGGAGTCTATGTACGATGTCCCAGATCGCCAACTTCAAAAATCTTTTGGTCCGTATACAAAGTTTCGACCCCCATTTAAACCCCTTTGGGGATGAATTTCAAAAAAACAGCAATCACTTTTCTTTACTCTCATGGATGAGTTTATGTAAGAAGTTTAAGATCTACTATAAATACCGTTTGGTCTCCATACAAAGTTTTGACCCCCGTTTGACCCCTTCTTAGGGATGAATTTTGAAAAACGAAAAATCACTTTTTCTACTCTTATTGAGGAGTTTATGTACGATGTCTAAGAGCTCCAACTTCAAAAATCGTTTGTACCCTACACAAAGTTTCAACCCCCATTTTAACCCCTTTGGGGATGAATTCCAAAAAACAGCAATCACTTTTCTTTACTCTTATGGATGAGTCTATGAACGAAGTTCAAGATTTAGTACAAAAATCGTTTGGTCCCCATACAAAGTTTCAACCCCCGTTTGACCCCTTTTTAGGAATGAATTTCGAAAAAGGGTAAAACTACTTTTCTTTATTCTTATTGAGGAGTTTATGTACGATTTCTCAGAGCTCCAACTTCAAAGTTCAAATTTTCAACCCCCATTTAACCCCTTTTGGGGATGAATTTCAAAAAACCGTGAAATGTCTTTCCTGTACTCATATTGTGGAGACTATGTACGATATCTCAGAGCTCCAACTTCAAAAATCGTTTCAAGCCCCATTTAACCCCCGTTGGGGATGAATTTTGAAAAACGGTGAAATTACTTTTTGCAACTAATCTCCTAGTTTAAAAATCGTGTGGTCCCCATTTAAACTTTCAACCCCCGTTTTACCCCTTTTAGGGATGAATTTCGAAAAAGGGTGAAATTACTTTTCTCTACTTATATTGAAGGATCTATGTGCGAACTCTCAGATCTCCAACTTCAAAAATCGTTGGTGCCTATACAAAGTTTCAACCCCCATTTAACCCCTTTTGGGGATGAATTTCGAAAAACCGTGAAATTACTTTCCTACACTCATATTGTGGAGCCTATGTACAATGTCTCAGAGCTCCAACTTCAAAAATCGTTTTAACCCCCATTTAACCCCTGTTGGGGATGAATTTTGAAAACCGGTAAAACTACTTTCTTAGACCTTTATTGAGGAGTCTATATACGAAGTCTCAGATCTGTAACTTAAAAATAATTTGGTCCCTAAACAATATTTCAACCCCCGTTTTACCCCTTTTAGGGATGAATTTCGAAAAAGGGTTAAATTACTTTTCTTATCTCATATTAAAGGATCTATGTGCGAACTCTCAGATCTCTAACTTCAAAAATCGTTTGGTGCCTATACAAAGTTTCAAACCCCCATTTAACCCCTTTTGGGGATGAATTTAGAAAAACCGTGAAATTACATTCCTGTACTCATATTGATGGGTCTATGTGCAAAGTCTCAGATCTCTGTCTTTAAAAATCGTTTGGTCCCCATTTAAACTTTCAACCCCCGTTTAACCCCTTTTAGGGATGAATTTCGAAAAACCGTGAAATTATTTTCGTGTACTCATATTGAGGAGACCATGTACGATGTCTCAGAGCTGCAACTTCAAAAATCGTTTCAACCCCCATTTAACCCCCGTTGGGGATGAATTTTGAAAAACGGTAAAATTACTTTCTTCTACCTTTATTGAGGAGTCTATATACGAATTCTCAGATCTGTAACTTAAAAATAATTTGGTCCCTAAACAGTATTTCAACCCCCGTTTAACCCCTTTTAGGGATGAATTTCAAAAAAGGGTGAAATTACTTTTCTCATCTCATATTGAAGGATCTATGTGCAAACTCTCAGATCTCTAACGTCAAAAACCGTTTGGTGCCTATACAAAGTTTCAACCCCCATTTAACCCCTTTTGGGGATGAATTTCAAAAAACCGTGAAATTACTTTCCTGTACTCATCTTGATGGGTCTATATGCGAAGTCTCAGATCTTCTACTTTAAAAATCGTGTGGTCTTCATATAAACTTTCAACCCCCATTTAACCCTCTTTGGGGATGAATTTCCAAAAACGGTGAAATTACTTTTTTTAAATTGTATTAAAGAGTCTATGTTCGAAGTCTCAGTTCTCCTACTTTAAAAATCGTATGGTCCCCATATGAACTTTCAACCCCCATTTAACCCCCTTTGGGGATGAATTTCAAAAAATCCCTTCTTATCTCTTACTTACGTTATATAACCACCCTACTGTGAAAATTTCAAGTTCCTAACTTCAGTAGCTTCGGCTGTGCGTTGATCAGTAAGTCAGTCAGTCAGTCAGGACTTCTTCTTTTATATATTTAGAAGATGCAAGTCTCGCAACGCAGTTCTCCTACAACAAAAAAGTTTTGAGATGTAAAGATAAACCAAGTCAGTACCGGGGAGGTATCAACAGAACTCGATTTCCACCGACTTGCCTATTATTTAACCGTGGAGGAAAACATTTTATAGATCTAATATTAGAAAACCAGATACGTTCTTTCCGAGACTGATAATTATGACCTAAGACATTCTGACGTCACATGCTAGATATGTTTTCTTTTCATCCAACTACAGTACATTACACAACTAGGGTGGTAACACAAAGAAAGGCCGAGATCGCAGAAATTTAGTTACAAGATTCCACTCGAACAAACATAGTTACATTGCAAGTTCAATGAAAGGATGTAAAAAAATAAACGCGAGACAATACGCACGAACGATCTGTCAGTGAATTTATAAAGCTAAGCTATGGCGCGGAGTATTACGGCAAGCGGGCGCCCGCCGCCGCCCCGCGCGCTCGGGGCCCCGCGCACAGTGCCCCTGCTTCACCCCCTCAATATCGCGACGAGCCAGGTCCTACCGGGCCTTAAGGTGAAATTGGATATTTAATCAAAGGAAAAGCTATTATGTACACTATTATCTTCAAGCTGCAATTTAATGTG
Organism: Eudemis profundana; assembly: GCA_947034925.1. NCBI lineage: Eukaryota > Metazoa > Arthropoda > Insecta > Lepidoptera > Tortricidae > Eudemis > Eudemis profundana. Next base: position 12,534,684 of record OX344811.1, read on the forward strand.
CACTCACTTTCTGTTTTTACTCTGGAGGATGAGAAAACATTTGGCTAAAGACTTGTATTAGAATTAATTTCATACGATTAGTTTTTTTTGCTTTGCCGTGTTTATGGTTAAAAAAAGCATAATACCCTACAATGTAAATTTTCTTGCTGCTTCGAAATGGCATAGATTTTAAAAAGAACTCTTTTTGGTTTGCGTTTGATTCTGTATCTCTAGCACAACTGACGCGCGCCTCTTTGTCGTGCGACAAATACTACCTATCTTTTTCCATTCAATATAGTGTGACAGTGACAGGTTATGTTCTCTCGCGCGACAAGCGTAGTCGCGGCATGTTATGCTAGCTAGACTGGTGTTAGCTGATGTAACGGGGAGATAAGGTTTACGATGGAGTCCGCTCCACACATAGTGTTTCCAGTGGCTAGATACTAGTGACTCTAAGTAGATAAAACTTTTTGTTTTAAGACCGTAAAGTGCATAATGCATGTCGGTAACCATAGGAGTTAACCCGGCATTTCCGGGAGCTTAGCGAGTTTATAATCTGCTGCCCTAGTTTGAAGAAAGGACTTATTGAAGTAGTGAAACCACGTTAGTTACTCATCCTCATTCTCTCACAGATAAAGGAAGTTGAAGACAGGAAGAACTGGCTAAATCTGGAGGCCTTCACCCAAAGACGAATCCTTACAAGAAAATCTGAAAATTTATATATATATATATATATATATTTTATTCTATTAATTTGTAAACGTGTTACTTTTTAACGAGTACCTAGTGTAAGTAAACAATAAAGGCTTTTTTATTCTATTTTTTGTGATAGTTTCTCAAAGGGAAAATACAAAACATATTCCACTGGACCAGCATAAATGCCGAAACCTAACAATTCACACATTGCAATTTGGTTCCCTACTCAGGACAGTTGCTGCAACCAATATGTAGCCGCTACACAGCTACTTTTCACGAATGCACAGGTGCCGCCGACATTGCATGCTCCGAAATGGTTAACATATGTACTGGAAAAATCGTTACTACATGTACAGCACAGACAAAGCAATATTACCTACTATACTTGAATTAATGCGTAAAGTAACTCTAAATGTCATAAAACTGGAAACGCTTGCCGTGGGGAAGTAATGATTGACCAGTATAAAAAGGCACAGAAATGTGTCGAAAGAAAATCAGCAATACTTTTCATTCTTTTAACACATTCTTTGGATTCCTTATCTCAAAAAGAAAAACGGAACCCTTTAGGTACATTTAAAAATCATCAGATTTATTTAGCATCTCGTATGCTCTGAATTGTGGTTATTGTACTTTTCGTACATGTTAGTTCAAATCTGAACATATATTTCAGAACAACGGTAAAATTAGTATTTACGAGCAAAACTTTCAACGCTATTGCATTTTCTCATACGTTACTTGTGTTTTACTTAGTTTCGCAGTGGTCACATTACCCTAACATAACGACAATATTATTGCAAAGTTTCAACCTCAGTTTAACTCTTTTCTTCATAGTGGTCAGTAGTGTTAACTACCTATTTATTATCTTTGTATTCAAGAGGTTCGGTTTGCTTAGATCGTGTCCCTTGGCTGCACTTTTCTTATAGCATTTTCACTGTCGTGAAAATAGGGAAAAGGAAATGCAGTTACACATTTCATCGGCGAAACCAGATGATATCGTACGTTATCTTTGGCATCAGCTTTCTGACGGACCAAATCTTACGTACAGATATATACGTTCACGGGGCAAAAGTTAAATTACTATGATGAAACCGAAGCAAATTCCTCGCGACAGCTGCCACTAAATTAACAGTAATGTTTAGTAATTCTAAACATTAACAATCACGCCATGTAATTGTTCTATATTAAAGGTCGTCACTAGGATAGTAGCAATAAATTGAGGCTGTGATCTTGTCGCCTCACTAGATTAACAGTTTGTTGGTTTAAATTGGCTCTAAGGGTTCAATTTGATATTATACTGTGACAAAAAATGACAGCTTAGATATTAGATAATGTAGTGATAGATATTATTATTATGTATAACGTATACGAGCAATCAAGTCATGTAAAAGTAGTGTACAGTCAGTTGCAGAGATAAGCAATCCCCTTATCATACTACGAATGTATGACAGGGTAGTTCCTTTATTCTGCAGCTGATTATACTTGACGCATCTATGTGTACCTTGTAATATGTATTTGCCAGTATTGATGTAGTACCTGAAAATAAAATAATACATTTAATAAAAATTTGTAGTTGAATTATTTATCATCTAACACGTCGTCGTCATCTTACCAAACCCAAATAAACATTAAGATACATTAATACAGACACCACACTTTTACAACATATCTTCCTAATGTTGAGCATATTTTATTCAGCATATGAGTGAGTAATCAAGATGCCTTCGACACTTCTGTGCTACGGACATATTTACTATAAATGTAGCTTTAATAGATAGAAAGCAACTTTAAATACTGTTTTATTACGTCAGAGGTTTACTGGAAGGCCAGAGTGCGACGATAGAGCACTTAACCCCCACAAAGCTCTTGGGAAGTGCTAAGGGGGCGCTCTACACGACTAAAATCGTTTTAAAACTGTCGACTGAATGTCAAATCAAGGAGAATCAAAGTTTCTAAGAGAAAAGTTCTTCAATCAAGCCTCTAAATAGGGTAAGTTTGAGCATCGCTATTAAAGTCTGAGCTTATGTTGCGTAGAAAATTTTCAATGTTATTTTAGACGCTACTAAGTTTGGAAGAAACGCAAAGGAAAACCATCTTTAGCAAACACGAACAGTTTTAAGTTTTTATGTTATATAATCCTCTGCACTTTACAATCCCTTGATATCTCGCATACTTGTATAACATTTTATAGTATGGTGTAGCCGCATGTTCGTAGTGGCACTTACAATAAAAATAGTCTAACCATTTTGTTCGTATTTTTACAAAACTATATAAATGGAAAAGAAACTGACAGCTAACTATAACGATACGATTGTGAAATAGACATCGAAGTCCTTGAAGGTTCCGTTTCAGCCGTCGGTGTAAACAATTTTCTAACAATGCAAACGTGGCAGCACGCAGGAAGTGGGTGCCCATATCAAAGGTCTGGTTTGCGACATCGATAAATTGACACCGAAATATATCGAAATAACCTACCTGAGCACATACGTAGGTATACATAGGTACTATAAAATAATTTTTGGTTACTAAGTATTTCTGCCTCGCTCTACGTCTTTCTCCCTAATGTTACTGATTCGTACGCAAGGCCGAGTGATACGGCGATGCGGGTATTGTTTCTCGTTCCAAACCACCAGCAAATAGAATCGTTATCTCGTCTCGGATTGAACCCGTGTCTACGACAAAAAAGTATACAGGGTGATTGGAAATTCGACCTATCCCTTGAAAAGGGTTATTCTAGAGCTTATTTGCAATGATTTAAGTCCAATCAACCGGGGGTCAAAACTCAATGGTTATCAAGTTATTTGACTTTTAACTTATTTTTTTTAAAACCCGCCTTTCGATCTAAAACTGCTTATTGTGAAAAAACTACTTAAATTAGTAATGAAAAAGAGCCATCATCTAATAGCCAATAAATGGTTGATTACGAAAAATCCAAAAAACATGCCAAAACCTTTGAAAATGTTACCAATAAAAGAATTTAAAGTCAAAAGTTTTTGGATTTTGTTCAAAATTTTGTAATTCTTTGAGGCATTACTTAAAAAAAAATTACGACACTTCGCGTAAAAATTACTAAAATTAGTTCCTCAGTTCATAAGCTTTCTAAAAAGGTAGAATTGTTGACATTTTTTGCATAACTTTTTAAAATAACATTAATAATAAGAGAGGTGGTAGAGAATTTCGCCTAGCGTACCGAACCCTTAATCAGTTTGTTTGTGTCACTTTAGTTTCTCCGTGGGCTTTGTTTGTCTTCGGTTTCTTATTTTATCTCATCTTCTTAGGTTAGAAGTCACTAAAAGTAACCTTCCGTGATATTTCGGTTAGTAATTTATCTGTAAGTTCCCGGTTGCCTTAAGTTTGCACCTGGTTTCCTTGGTGTAACTTACAAATTAGGTGCAAACTTAACGCAACCGGGAACTGATTGATAAATTACTTATTGAAATATCACCGAAGGCAACTTTGAGTGATTCCAATCCTAAGAAGATGAAATAAAATAAAAAACCGAAGACAAACAAAACCCACGGATAAACTAAAGTGACACAAACAAACTGATTAAGGGTCCGGTACGCTAGGTGATATTCCCTAGCCCCTCTCTTATTATTAATGTTATTTTAAAAAGTTATGCAAAAAATGTCGACAATTCTACCTTTTTAGAAAGCTTATGAACTGAGAAACTAATTTTAGTAATTTTTACGCAAAGTGTCGTAATTTTTTTTTAAGTAATGCCTCAAAGAATTTCAAAATTTTGAACAAAATCCAAAACTTTTGACTTTAAATTCTTTTATTGGTAACATTTTCAAAGGTTTTGGCATGTTTTTTAGATTTTTCGTAATTAACCATTTATTGGCTATTAGATGATGGCTCTTTTTCGTTCCTAATTTAAGTAGTTTTTTCACAATTAGCAGTTTTAGATCGAAAGGCGGGTTTTAAAAAAAATAAGTTACAAGTCAAATAACTTGATAACCATTGAGTTTTGACCCCCGGTTGATTGGCCTTAAATCATTGCAAATAAGCTCTAGAATAACCCCTTTCAAGGAATAGGTCGAATTTCCAATCACCCTGTATAAAAATGTAAGCCCTGTAGGAACCATAAATTGTCTCGCAAACAATTGTGGATGGAGCACATTGTCCTCAAACAATAGGTAAACACGAGTCCCTACCCAACCGACACGGGACGAGACTCCTTTGTGTCTAAACAACACAATTACTTACAGTAACATATTGGACAAATAAGGCGATAGCATATGGCAAAAATTCAATATCCAGTCCCAATCCGCCCACTTCCAATAACTGTTAGTCTTAAAGATGTCTCTCCTCGGTTTATTTGAGAGCGTTTAACAAGTCGGTATTTGTCAAAGGCTGATTTGTATCTTTAGAAAGCGCTGATGCATCTCCCTGAGATGCAGATAGCAACAGGTCAACGTCTTTAGCCAGAAATAGAGCGCATCGGCCGGTGGCCCGTGTATTTCGTCGCCTGCGCTTAGCGATTCATTCCGACTTCTCATTAATATGTCAACAAGGTTATCAATATGCTGCATCTACGTTCAATATTCATGTTTACGTTGGAAATTTGAAGGGGAATATGAACGTAATCACGGCACTTGTGGCTCCATGACTCGGCGTGGGTCAACGGACTCGACCTATTTTTTTACAAGTGGTTAGCCATTAGCTTCTCAACTGATTCGATTCCAACAATACCTCGCATACTGCGAATGAATCCCTACTCTATTTGAGTGCAGTTAGCTTAATAGTTTTACTGTTAATGGAATCGAGCTAGCTGAAACTGAAACGCGGTCTGGTCAACAAACCCGCGTAAAAGCAAAACCGTCAAGTGATTTATAAATTCAATTTACTATTCAAATAAAATCCACTGCGGTACAAACTTAACAGATTGACACCAGACCAGTAACCCAAACTAATCTGACCGCAAATATATTGGCCATAATGTTAAAAACACACAGTATAAGCTTTTATCAGTGAAAGATACAATGTTCTTGCATTGTCTTGGTACATACATGCTTACATCTGACCAAATATCAATTCAGCGAAAGAGAGAATAACCTAACTATACTTATTAAGGAACAAACATATGACGTTAATAAAGAAAGAGCTTAGTAGAATAAATATTTGAAAAGTACTAATTAAATTATTGACACGCGGAGTTACGTAGTCTCCATACCCCCAAAGGTGAAGACCTTCTTTTACTTATTGTTATAAAGACGGGATACGAGAAAAAGAGGAGTATAATAAATACAGCAACAGACTGCGTGACCCCATTAACGTATGAATAGTGTCTTTAATAAATAGCTAGTGGCAGACACCATTCTTTGCACAATTTCCTCCTAAGCCGACTTTATCGTCTCGTCCTTTAGCGGAGATAATCAAGCGCCATGCTCCATCTCATTTCTGCGGTGCAATGTACACAGCCATAAATTAGCCTTATCTTGACATTTCGTGTCTGTGACTGCGATACATCAACGTCGCAAGGGCTCGTCTTATGTATTAGCGAAAGTAAATTGATTCTCAACGAAACAATTTGATCTATTGGGCTGTCATTGACCGTCGCATCATCGCATGTCGCATATTTGTGATGTGCGGCTTGATTGAATGTAATGCGGCATCAATGACTCATCTTGTTTAGAGTTTGTTAAACCTTCTGTACACTAAGCACCGTTACGGTGCAAAGCGACATACGCGTTGGCGATGCTGCCTTGCGGGCTCGCGTGATTCGTAAATTACTATGTGATTGCGTGATGAGTATTACTATCAACCTTATAAAGCTACTAAGTAACTAAAGCTGCTACATATGTATATGTGAATAATCAGAATGAACGGTCACTATGAGCGGAAAATCAGTCTTCTATTGGATTGACATAACGAAAGCACAGAATAAGTAATACCTAGCAGTGGCGTGGCGTCCATAGAACTCGATTCCCATCGGCTTGCCTAATATTAGGCAGTTCAGCACTTAATTCTAGTGCTCTTAAAGAAAATCGAAGCTAAAGCTGCTCCGGCTTGCCCAAGGATTTCTTCAACGCCACGCCACTGATACCTAGTGCTTTGTACAGAACTCGCACTGTCTAATAATTCGAGTCACAAAAATGCGCCGAATCCTACCTTCTCGCTCTAACTCATAACGCGCGCTCTTTCTGGTCGCCACGCCCACCGCTAGGGTTGTCGACAAAAATAAACTTCTTATTACAAATTGTGTTTCATGTTAAATGACAGGTAGTTGTGGCGTTAATAATGGCATTTGATTTTATACAGTCGAAATAATATAGCATTTCAAGTTTCGAGTAGGTTAGGTATTGTTTTCCGTGGTGCATAGCAAAGATGTTTTATTATTATCTACCTATAGGTATTACAACCCAGTGCTTTCTACATTATTTAATATAGGACTTAAAGGGAAATAAAGATTTTTCCTTTTCAAAATTGAATGATTGTAAAATTAACAAAATCACTAGAATCTAATAAAGTAAATGAACCAGATTTACCAATTATTCGCATCCTCGAAACACGAAGACAATAAAGAGGTATAGGCTTATAGGTTTTGCACACAGGCGCAGCCCTGGGCTCGCCTAATGCATCAGGCAAGGAATAATATTAGTTTTCTCAAACGTGGCATGAAATGTTGACATTACGTGCCTAAAAATAGGCCGCAAAGTACCTCGTTTTCGGTTCGGCTTGACACTTGGCACGGAATGGAATTTCATACTTACTTATTTTTTTTTAAATTTCCATTCCACATTTATTTAGGCCACAGCATCACGGCATTCAGCCATTAATAAAACAAAAAACGATTTTTGCTATATTTTGCAGTTTTATTATTTAAAATTGATACGAACATAACAAATAACACATTATAAACAATTTCTAATTATTATAAATTGCAAACTAAACCACAAGAATACACATTTAAAATAGTTCATCCAAATTTTCGCGGTAAAAATGTAAACTGAAACAGCTTTTTGTTGTATATGGTTTCCGAACGTGACATTTGCGCATGTCATGCGATTTGTCTATGGCAGATATAATATGTCACTAACGTCACTTTCTGATAGAAAGTTTCTGTTATAAAATAATATTTAGGGTAAGTAAGGATATTAGTAAGTTTATTTATTTTCTGCCCTCCGGCCGGCAAGCGTCACCTTGCCGATTTCAAGATGCCGCTTTCTGGCTCCGTCGAACAGAAAAATAGTATACAAACCTTGGCCAGTAAATAAGAAAGCCTCAGATCACATGTTTGTCGTCCTCGGCTTCGCCTCGGCCGACAATTCCATGAGATCTGAGGCATTTATTACTCTACTGGCCTCGGTATGTAATGTACTATTCATTGCATATTTGAGAAAAGCACTATACATACCTCGGCGGGAAATGGGGTTGCCGGCCTCGTAACTATCTGGCCTCGCTTCGCTCAGCCAGCTATATGTACTCGGCCGGCAACTCCTTACTTCCCGGCCTCTGCAGTAATGTACTATACCGCGAAACAAAATCGCTGAGTGACGTACACCTGACGAAAGTGATGAGCAATGAGCTGTCATCGATCAACCGATGCGTAAGATTTGTCATGTTGCAAATAAGTCTAATGTAGTCTCGCAAACTACCTGTGTTTCGCCTGAGCACTTAGGCAACTAGTGATATGATAAAACGTTGCAATTCTGCAGTAGAGAGACGAATAAGTTGGTATAATTACTGACTTTTTTATCGCCATATCACAACAGGTATTTAACAAAATACTAACCATTTACTAAACCTTTTCAATTTTGCCGTCCTACAAGTTATTAATCTGAGCGTAAACCAAAGCAAATCTCAAAGAAAACTTCTTCGAGTTCCGACTTAACGGAAAACGGAAGGCGAAACTAAGTTTGCAAGTTGGTTTACACTGAAATCTATTGAATTTAAAGAGCTTTGCGCCGTTCACGGCTCCTTAGACTCAACTCATATCAGATTTAGTCTGCCAAGTGAACCGATACCATCAAAAGCCTGAATTTAAAAGGCTTCCTTCGGGAAAGGGGAAGAAAACAAGACTCAAACATGGCTTACAAAAACCTTTGCGCCTATCTTAACTTAGTTAAGGAATATGTAGTGTAAGAATTTGCGTTAAAATTGGCTGAGATGAGATTGTGTAGCGAAACTAATGCTATAATCGTGAATAAATAAACATTTTGTACGACGCTATAGGCACTACGGCAGCGTTGACTGACTGGAAATATGATACATAGCGACAGATGTTACGCATTGCAATATATGTAGGTAGGCATCTATCTATTGTTTAAATATTGATTATAACTGACGGATACCCCTCTTGCTTGCGCTAACGCTATTCCTAGTTTTGATTTTATAAGAGGTCTATTGGAGGTTTTAATTTCAACTAAAAGCAAAATTAGACCGACCTTAAAAACAATAGCTTCATTTCAAATCCAGTTGTACTTACGAGCGAGCGGCAGCAATAAAAAATATTCTAATTGTACATCTCACAATGGGCTCAAATTCGCTCTTTTCATAAAGGACAATGCGAGTGCCGAAAACGTACAAAGGAAGAGTTGCCGTGTAAAAAATGTTCATTTCCTTCAGTTCGCTTTGGGCAAACAAATTAAATTCCTTCGTACCATAATCACGACAGTCTGTAACGTGCGGGGAAATTGTCATGTGACTGTAAAGTAAAATCGTCCGTCGCGACAATGTCACATGTGTCCATACGATTAATAGTAGCATGGGACGTTCTTCTTCCAAACAAATTTGCAATTTTGAGGAAGGAAGAAACAGCTGTGTTACGTGGTCGCGTCAAGTTACATAAGTCGTTTTTGTTCTAAACCCGTGAAATATGCAATTCCGGGCAAGAGACGGTAAGAGCACGGCACGTCCCGGTCGGTGCCATTCACAACCGGTTATTGTATGCAAATGACGGCGGGACATTTTTCATGCCGACAGGATTAGTATTCCCGTACGCCAATCGTTTGCTTCTATTTGGCTAATAGTATAGGAGCCCATCGTCGTAGCGAGAATCATCTGTTCGTTTATCGTAGTTATATTTAGAAATACAACTGCATATCTAACGTTTTTTTTTCCTAATAAAATTGACGACACGTTTAGCTTAGTGGGAGTGACACAATCTACGAAGCTAGAGGTCCCTGGTTCAAATCCTGGTAAGAGTAAATATTAGTGTAATGAGCATGAGTATTTGTTCCTGTGATGTTATCTATCTATTTAAGTATGTATTTTGATTATATAAGTGTGTATATCGTCTTCGAGTACCCATAATACAAGCACTGCTTACTCGTAGTTTGGGATTAGATCGTTTTGTGTAAGATGTCCCGTGATATTTATTTAATTGAGAATTTAGTCTACGCAACAATGCCATCTCACGTTAAGTTAAGAAAAAAAAGTTAAGGAATGTTCTCTTCTCCTGGTATTTTTGAGAGTATATTTAAGAGAGTAAAATATTGACATGCATGGTCTCCATGTGGATGACAGCCTGACCTAAACTGTTTTTTTATTACTTTTAACTCATAAATCCCTGTAGCCTGAAGTGCAGAATTTAAGAATAGCTGTACCCCTATACTGCGCATTGTGTTAGTTATTGATTCCAGTAACAGATGCCGATACTGACGTCAGCCGGGATCTTAGCCTATGTGTTTGTAATTATTGCCAAGCACGTAACATTGTCAGGTTAACGACTAGCCGTTTAATCTCTTAGGTTGGCAGCCCTGCGCTTTATACGGTTTAGTTTTGCGAATTGACGGGAATGTGGCTGGCAAAGGGGTTTAATGCACCTTTCAACAGGATGTTTTAAGTGGTACGTTTTCAGGAAACCGTTTGTAACAGTTTTTATGCGAGCGTGCATTATATTCATTTCATAACTTTATTTGTGACTTATCCGTTTAACGGAGTATAAAACCCACTAGTATAGCGAGAGTAATGATTGCGTACCAAAGAATTTCTCGCTTACACTTTTTTGATAAAATATAGATAGCAAATTAATTTCAGGTTTTTTTCGAAATTTGCTGGAGCGCAGGCTAATATAACAGTTGATTTCAAACGACATCCTTTCCAGCAGCAATCGTTCTAGCTACTTCCATGTAGCTACGTATGACTCGAGAGCAACATACATATAAGGAAAGCTCACCATTTACATAAATGAAGAATATATTTGTTGCAAATTCTCGTGATCCAAAGAAGTGTAAACATATAACGCTCTCAACGGCACGGTATCTATACGTAATCTTTCAGCCGTTTTTCATACAACTATCAACGCTTAAAATTGGTTCCCGCTGATACAAAAAGGGGATTGGTTCGTGTGGGCAAGACAAAGGACCCTGATGAGTGGGCCCGGGCATTGTCGCCGGGAATCCGGCCGCAATCACCGTGCCCCGAATACCAGACCAGCGGAACATTGTCAGTGTTCATTGTAATTAGATGGGCGGGCCTGACTTGATCAATCGAATGTTCCAAGTTGCGATTCTAATGCGACGCAGTGTTGACAAGATCAGAAGTCGATTAAATGCTATTATGTATTGACACGTACTGCTTAGGCACTGCGAAGTGTCACAAAAAACGGTAGGGTCACACAGATCTAGAAACACGGTGGTGTGTATCGCTAATTTCTAAGAATCTACTATATATATTCGAAGAAAGTTGAAGAAATGTGACGTTCTGTGCACATTGAAAATATTTACTTATGTCGAATAAGCTTTTTAAGGAAACTTCTGCAATTTGAAGCAAGAACAAAACGGCGAAACGGATCTGTATTGTACAGGGCTGGCTCGGTATCCAGGAATTGTATAAAATGATACTTTTTAGCACGAACGAGGCGTTAAAAATATTCTTGGATAGGGGAACTATGACACTTCTCATCTGGACGAAGCTGTAAGCAAATTTAGATATTAAATCCAATGCTAATTCAGTTCAATTGGTATTTACATCTATCATACACGAGTGCGTGGTCAAAATAATTGATTAGTAGGTATGCAAGTCTGGAATTTGGGTTAGGCGAAAAGATACATCCACAAACGATGGATCGGAGTGACGTATGACAAGCTACATTATACGCGGCTGTAACAGTTCTAATGCAAGAAATAGCATATTAAATATGTCTGCACCGCACAAGCTTTTAACAAGCTCTCATAAATAAAACATAAACCGATGTTATCGTTAATCGACTCCATACCTATCTATAAGGCAGTTCAACCGTGTCGTAAACTGAGAGATGATACATAGCATGCACCGCGAAACATAGTAAAAGCTGTAACAAGAACTATGGTGCTAACGACCTCCGTTTAGTAACACATGACCGAATTCGTTACGTGATGTACGAGGTTTCGAGTGCGTTGGTTGTCGATACAATGTAATTGGCTTGATTGTTGACTGGCCAGAGCAAAACGCTTCTGGCCGCGCGCTGCATCAATTGTCTCATACACACATAAATTAATGAATTTACCCAGCGTAGCGTGTCTACGGACAATTTTAGCTGTTAATTTCAACGCCATTGCCGGTTTTTGTCGACGTCCAGAGCTGCTCAAGCGTGAAAATAATGCTATTTCAGAGACTATTTACGACATTATAATGTTCAGAGATATGCTTCATTATCAAGTTGTATCGATGGTAACCTTACTATTTTGTAGTTCATAGTCCGATTTACAACTGCTTAGAATTATTCAAGTTACGCCTACGTTTAAGATTCCTAACTTAACAAATTCTTGATCGTTAAATCACTATGTAGGCAGATTTATACCAAATTGTTCGAGAGTAAGTACTAGGTACCTACGATTTGATCCTAAGTTAAGAGTAGATGTATTCAATTCGGCTTTCTTAACTTGCCAATAAAGAGTATGGCTAACTTTTGCATATAAATATTCATTTAATCGAGCTTCAACATTCATGGAGTTGTTCACATTCAAGTTCGGTCCTCCATGCAAACGTAGTTTAGTTTTTATTTTTGATGCGTTAGTTCAATGTGACACGAAATACGAGTATTTTTTTCATGTAGCCTGCGCGGTGTCCCACTGCTGGGCAAAGGCCTCTCCCTTTGATTTCCACAACTCCCTATTTGATGCCTCCCCCGGCCAGACGACCGAACGACGAGTATAATATACTCGTCGTTCGGTCGTCTGGCCGGGGTCGTTTTTTTTGGTCATATTATGACCAAAAAAATATTCCGACGGATTGCGAACCTTTTTTAAAGTCAAAAATACCAGTTCAGACTGTGACCATAAAATGGTCTTAATTCTGTAACAATAATCTGATTTCAACATGTGTTATTACAATACATTACCTGTTATTCTACGACATATTGCAGTACCCATCAGTGGCGTGGCGTAAAAGATATCCTTGGGTAAGCCGGTGCAAATTTGGCGCTCATTTTCCTTAAGAGCTGTTGAAAAAGGTGGCCAAATGCCTGATATTAGGCAAGCCGGGAGGAATGGAGTTCTTTGGACGCCACGCCACTGGTACCCATAGCTGACAATACTCACATCCAAGTTGCACAAAACCGGTGTTTATGAATGAGATGGAAGCAGTTTGAATGTGCAAGCCGTGGTCGGGCGCATCAAACAACTTAAAATAGAGATCTGACTCATACTCAGAACAAGCACAGTGGCCTGTGAGCTCGATTTGCTCTGTTTCATTGTAACTTGTAATGTAAACTTACTAACAATAACCCTTTAAAGTTGCGTCACGGCTATTAGTCTTGATCTACGGAGAATTGATCAGTAAAAACCGAATCGATATTCTTAATAAGAAAATGTAAGCAGCGATTAGTGATGTCATGTTTTATTAAATAAGGAAATGCTTTGGATGCATTTGTTTGCTGCAAGCTAGCCACGGGGTGTTTATGGAACTGAGGAGTAATTAAATTATGTATTACCAGGAGCTTTTTTTTGCCTACTTTTATTATATCTCTGAGAAACTAATTTCAAGCCATTGTTTACGCGAATGCATCTTTGGGCTCATAATGACTGTGTCTGTGGCGATTACAAAGACACATAAGGCATCTATCTCATTTTGACCAGTACCTACAAAAGAAACATGTTTCTAATCGCCAATCCGTAACTCTAGCACAACTATTGATTCTTAGTTTCGCGACAAATACTGCTTTTCCCTTTATTTTCAATACAGTAAGAAAGTGAAAGGTCATCTTTTGTTGCATGACAATTAGCGAAGTTGTGTCGATTTCAAGCGTTTTTCCAGAGTTTTTTTATTTCATTACTATTTATTAGTGTCCCTCGATTTTTGCCGCGACAACGACAACTTTTGATTAAATGATATGTATTGTGTACCTATGTAGTAGGGTGCTTCTTATTTTGTCGATTTTTTGATTTGTTGCGGGGCACCCCTTCATTTTATTTTAGGGCATGAAAAACATGACTGTTTTTTTTTAAATTTTTTTCTTCAAGTTTTAGAAGAATAAAAGTTGACTGTGATCACCGCCGCTTGCTGCTATATTTGCTGGAACACGATAGAGAAAAACTGCCGCCGTCGAAACGCTGTGAAATCGATTACAGTCAGTTGAACTAGCCCGGGAGGTCTGTGCGACTAGTTTACAAAATCTAGTTTAAAGTTAAAATACCAACGTCGGTTGACTAACATAATGTAGAAAATGTCAATTCATGGAATTGGTATCAAATCTAATCTTTTATTATTTTCAAGTAGGCCTCAAAGTCTCTTTTAAAGATCTGATTCTATCAGCGGTTCGGAAAACGACCCTCTGTTGAGAAGAAACGCCGCAAGAAACTGACCCAGGTGCGACTGTGCAGTTAAGTTTGAAATATGTATGACATAATATAAATAGATACTATGCACTGCATATACTGGAGCATTCCATGAAAACATCAACTTTTTGTCCCTTACGAAACACTATGACAGCGTATGCAGTTGTCGTATGTTTTCTTCAATAGCCAGTTTCAGCGCGACAAGCGTGAATATAAAAGCTCTTTTAAATCACAATACATCCTGTATTCACCTACTAAATATACCTGTATTAGCCCGGTATCCATATTAGGAACAAGACTGGCCGCCACAGACGCCGCTATACCTAAAATGGAAGCCAGAGCTCTTAACGAGCAACCGCCAGGCTCTGAGGACTAAGACCTAATAAAAAAGGGTTTTAGCGCGAATCGGACATGGGTTCAGAGGGTTTTTGTCTCGATTGTCTCCGTTGTGGATTTCCTGTACAATCTATAAGGTATCGAAGGTCGGGGAAGATATATCTAATAAGAAAGTTTGCTTCTTCGTAAATAAGAATATTTTAGCTGCGGCTAATCGCAAGTAACACTTATCGTAATCACTGATAGCTTTTTGCTACTATGCCGTGATTGCTGTCGTGATGAACGATGGACCATAAAACCTACATTTGTGCGTGCGTTTTATAGCAGGCTGATAAGTGTCTTAATGAAATATAAAACTGATTGCGCTTTCTAAATGACCAATATCATATAAAGTACCTATCATATTATGGTTTTAAGTGCAGTGATTATAGCAAAATAGCATGCACGCAGTCATTGCTACACTAATAATGTTGTAGTTGATAAGTACATATGAAAAATCTGTTTTCTTTTAGTGCAGCCTGGTCACGTAGAAATTACAGATCATAACACAATAAATTAAGAGAAAAGACAAGTATACTGACGTTTACATGAACAAAGAGGGGAAGTACCAAGTGTTGTTGCAAAGAGTCGAGATTGCATTAGCAAATGTTCTACGACATTTGTCGTGTAAAGTAATAAGTTCTCGCTGTCGTAGAAAAACGTGAGCATTATTTGTTGACGTTAAGAAATCGAATGTTGTCACTCGGAGACTTTAAGTGAAATCGACCGTATTTATGCCAATGTCGACACTGATTTTTATGTAGTTCTTGGACCTTACTATGTCCCATCGTGCCCTATGCAGTTAATTGCTCAATTTTGTGATATTATTTAATCATAAGTTATCGCAATTTAGGCATGTCTCGACTCTCATACATGACATAAGTTAGTTATATTGGTTATTACACTGGGCTGTGAAAAACATTAACACAAATACAGATAATTTTATTTTTCAGATAACAAAATCGATTGTGTTGTTAGTAAATACTTAACTTATACATCAATACATCCAAAAGCATTTCCACCCGGTTGACCACAAAAGTTTAAAATAATGTGCAGCATTTTACCCAACCTCTCGCACTCCGAAATTCATGTGATCCTGATGCAGTATAATATTCGATGTGCTGTGCGCTGGCTGCCTGAGCACATAACTTTTGGTTGAAGCATATGTTTTTAAAGTGGTCGTAAAATTTGCGCCAAATGTAAGTTTAGTTATGAAAGAGAACGCAATATTTCTAGAGACAATATGGTATAGCTTAACTACAGTTAGCTGGGAAACTATGAAGATGACGAAGTTTTAATTACTTCAGTGTCTAATGGTTATTCTCTGAGGGCATACTTTATTTAAAGTGACATCGTAAGTCTGTTGCTTATAAACGAGCGTTAACATTTGAGTATTGTAAACTGTACACTATCTTTACTTTATAATAAATGAATGCAATTAAATTTACCAGAAAGTGTGTAACACTGGGCTTTTGACAGTTCCTCAAAGACGTAGAGTGCGACTACGATAGCTTTGCAAAGCGGAACATGGCAACACCTCCATTTAAAGTCACATTTTCATAGAAATTTGACGTTTAACGGCACACATACACTACACTTAAAACTACTGTTATAATATAAAACAGATAACCTCAGGGTTTTTTTTTTAGGTTATTATCAAACTATTACTTCAGAATACTAAATACTGGAGTTATGCACTGTATTTAGGGGTGTGTCAAACTTTAGTGCTACATTTTGCTATAATTTGCAACGTAAAATCATTTAACTTTATTTCACAGCAATTTAGATTTTAGTACGTTGCTTGTACCTTGTAAAATGTAGCTTGTTATCGCCTGCAGCTTATCTGGGAAATGGCAAATGTGCCAGAACTGCCGCAGTTTATTTTATGACAAATAATAAACTTGCGGCGGCCCGTTTATGACGTCGCGACGCCGGACGTCGGCATAACGGCCGATAGAAAAATGGCGGAGACGCTACGATGACAATTACGATATACATATTCGGTTGGATAGCTATATTTTTCACTAGAAGACTCGCTTGCAATTTTGCTTGCGGAGGTGAAATAAGTTAAATGTCTCTTTGGCTTCAGCTTAGTCGAGTAAATCCCGGTTACCTAGACGGAACAAGAGAAATTATCATAGTCCACGTGTACACCAAATTTTATGCAAATTAAACAAACATAGTCTTGCTACGGTTTTATTATATGTATAGATTATTGACAAACCGAGCTCGATTTTGTCACTTTGTCATATCACCTAAAAAATCACAATGGCTCTTTAATTATTCTGAGCCAGAACACAAGTGGTATCAACAGAACTAAGATCTATAAAATGTGTTCCTCTACGGTTAAATAATAGGCAAGTCGGTGGAAATCGAGTTCTGTTGATACCCTCCGGGTACTGACTTGGTTTAACTTTACATCTCAAAACTTTTTTTTGTAGGAGAACTGCGTTGCGAGACTTGCATCTTTTTACATGTAATGTTTTTGATGGGATCTCATTTCTTTTTGTAAGTGGTCTTCCTTTAATTATTACGTTACAATACATTCTTTTCAATTTGAACTGCAAAACTAACTTTGTAATGCATGTATTTGTATAGGATTACAAACTTATGTGTGCAGTTGTGACTGAAATTACAACATATTTAGGTTTTTAAGGACTTGATAGGCTAAAAACTATGTTTAAAATTTGGAGCTTGCAGGTCTGCTAGAAGTACCTTAGAATTATGATGATCATCAGTCAGTCAGTGAGTCAGTGACAAAACTAAGGAACTTTGACATGCAATAGATCTTAAACTACACGTTCAAATTGAATTATATTGAGAATATATATGTCTTATTGAGCCCTATATATCCCTGAAATTTCAGGGTTCTAGCTTTAGCCAGTACAAAATTACGGGAGGCTGAAAATCGCCTGAATGGCTTCGAGAAAAGGATGGTACGGCCGTGCCTTTGTTTTGCTCGACTAGGCGGGGGCACTCCCGTGCCCCCAGATCAATTGAAAAATTATAATCCATATCTACTGAAGCAGAGCGAAGCGGAACTTAGCTGCGCTCCTTTCCGCTCCACTTCGCTCCAGAGTACGGCCAATCTTATATGGCTTTCTTCTAAGGACGCGACATCAACACAATTTCTAGATTGTGTTGATCAATCACATCGCATGTTGATCTAGCCATTTCTTTCTTCTACTAATAGCAACCCTGCCCTGCGAATACCGTAGTAACATCTAAACTGCTGCTACGGTCTTACGAAGTTCTAAAAATACACTACCCTACTATATGCCCCTATGTTAGTAATTAAACCTGTTGTCTTGGTTCAACCGTACTGCACTGTACTGTAAAACAGCAAAGACATAATTTGGCATGTATGGCGATTGGCGTCATTAAAGAATGTGTAAAGTTAACGTTACAAATTTGATCAGTCTTACCTTGTCTCAGTCCACGATGCGAATCTATTCGCATCGTTGCGTCTTTTCCTTAAGGGCATATCGACATCTAAGCATTGGGCTTAGGACGAGCCTTGTTAAGCTTTCATGTGACTGTCTGCCTTATCGGAGCCCGTGCGAAGCCTTTAACTAGCTAGTATTAAGTGAAACGATGTGATGAGTTTAGCAGACTCGTAAGGAATTATTCAGTTGCGGAAGTCTTGCTGGAGACCTATGTTCAGCAGAGGACGTCTCCGGGTTGACACGATGTTGATGTTGAAATTTGCTTAAAGTTTCATATGTATAACGTAATATCCACATACACGTATACATATTAGGGAATGCAACCCGTGTACCCGAAAACCGGGGTACCCGGGTAACCGACTTTATTTAGATTCGGGTGAAACCCGGGTATTTATACTCAGATCGCGGGTTAAGAAAACCTAGTAATTAATAAAAATTATGCATGTATCGTTTTATTTTAAAGATAATAATTAAAATCTATCGTCGACCGCTTTAAAGCAAGTACGCAAAAACATCACATGCTTGCTCATCTTACTTAACACGGCCGGCAATGCCGGCAAGTTCATTGTAGGTAATGCAACCCGGGTACCCGAAAACCCCGGTAACTGGCTTTACTTAGACTCGGGTTTCGTATTTGACCGGTTATTGCATTCCCTAATACATATTATCCTTGTAAGGTAGGTTTATTCACAATGAATGGAACATCTTCAGTGTAACCTATTCTGTCAATTGATTGGTGGATTGGCGTTTGTTTATGATTGGGTAAAGTTTTCGATGCATACGCACGTTCCCAATACCGATGCTGAAATATAGAGCCGACGTGCATGAAAGTATGGATGCCTGAACTTAATGTAATCTCTTTTGGAACAATCTATACATCCGTGAAATTATTTGACTAGTGTCTCAAATGCTGTATGCTGCATAGACCGACATGTGTATCGGTGTAAATCTTCTATCCATTTCTACGCGTCCGTAAGCACTCGTGCAGTGGCGTACCATGCGAGAATATCTACACACCTTACGAGTCATTGCAATTACGAGTAAGTTACGCGATTCTTAAAAATATTTCTGTAAGCGTTTGAAAATTGTACAATACAAAGAGAACCGTTAGTGAACATGGCGAGGTACATTTTATAAGAAGTCAGCCAGGGCCTACACTACGCACGTCTTCGTTCGTGGGCATTTCTCCAGAAATATGTCTGCGGTTACCTCATTCATCTGGCCCTTTTTCATACTAAATGTATGGAGACAGATGAATGAGTCGCAGAAATGCCCTCATAGTTCGTATACTGCCGTCTGGGTCAAATACTTTAACAACTCGAGCGATATGGACGTTACGATACGAACTTTTAACGAAGTCATTCAGAGTAGGCCAGGCCATGTTGAGCTTATCGATCCTAAAATACACGTTCTTATTTTACCGACTATCATAACCCACGGCTGCGCCTGCGTTATTTCCGTTATCATCCGAAGAGAAATCTTTAACGGAATATAAAGTAATGTAGTAGTAATGTGTTACAATCCAGGACTTGGTCTACTGACAATGGTTATATGCCAAATTTCATCTCGTTACGTTACGTTATTTAGTAAGAAACACCCAAACATCTTCACAAATTTTCTGAGACTGTTTTCTATTATAATATAAATATCACAGGTATAATAATATATGATAGGTAGCGGGCCTACAACACCAAATCGTACTAAAAATGGAATATTATGTATTCATGCCTATTGTTATTTCATGCGTTTACCTAACTTTCGATGCCCGTGAACAAAACAACAACAAAATTCTAACAACAACCATTCAGGTCAAAGCTGTTTAATGTCGAGTAACAAACAGCAGCATGTTTTGAAATCTATTGGCCCGATGTATTAGTGGAAATTGTTGTACATCTGACTATTCGATTCTGAGGTGGTTTCCGCAGCCAAGTTTCTCTGGCCAAAGTTTATACGATATTAAACGAACGAGACTATTGAATTTACACAATGGCTAGAGGAAATATCAAAAGTATGAGGAATTCGGATAGAAAAACTACTAGAATGTGTAGCATAATCGCTACAGGTTTTGTGTCGTTAGTTCGTTTGTTCGCTAGTGTTGGCTAACTTGTACGGTCGCGGCTTCTCTTGGTCGGCCACGTGGTCATAAATGGCGGTGTCTGTATAGCGATGCGTAATCTGTCAAATACATGCTCTATAAAATCGGTTGTACTCTCGCCGAGATTGGATTACGTCCTTACTTCACTTCAAGTTTTTGGCGTGCTGGTGGGTTTCGGTTATGTTTTTTTCAAATTGTGGATTCCAGATTCGTCGAGTTTGAAATTTGATTGTATGGACAAACGCTGGTGTTTTTTTCATTCTCAATCTGACTTTCACGTGGAAAGCACATTACTTTCTTTGCAATTTTTTGCAGTTTGCATATTGTGTTCTAGCCCGTGCGGTGGTGATATTTTTACTGTTCTCAAAGTAACGGTGAATAATAATTGTGATCGTGACGAGTTCACGCTGCATGAGCGTGGACCTGTTTAGTGTTGTTCGTCCAAGACGTGCGGTCTTGTGCGTGGTCTATGAACCCTCAACGGCGCCGTAGTAGCGCTGACCTTGCGTGGTCTGTTTAAAAAGAAGCCGGTCATTCTTCGTGCTCCGGGTATGTACCGTCGTTGTGGTTTCGCTAGTAGTGTCGCGGGCTGCCGTTTACGTATAGATTTTTTCATTTTTTCGTATTCTTTTCAGCTCCAACGTGACGCTCCGTTCTTCCTGAGTGTAAGACGTGCGTAGGCGGTATTCGCGAGCGGCCATCTCGGCGTGGCGGTTGCCTACGGTTCGATGGTGAATGCTGCCGCGGACTTATATGAACGAGTGCTATTGGATGCGAACCTAGAGGACGGTGGCGTGGCAACATAGGAATAACTACGTCAAGGAATTATTAGTATAAGCATTTAGCCAGGTACCCTGCAGTATTTAGTGACATACGCGTGCTTGTGATCGCCTTTGGACGCTCTGTTATACGTCCGGCGCGGCCAGTCAATTTATTTCAAGAAGCCGTTCTCAAAATTCAGAAAGGCTCTTACCCGCCAGTGTACTATATAATTTTTCGGTCATTTTAATTTCTCTTTGCGACTCATCTAAATTCAGAAAGGCTTCTACCCGCCAGCGTAGTATTTGATTTTCCGGACCTTTTCTTTCCCTTTGCGACACCCTAGGGTTTCATCAATTCATTCATCCTCCCATTTCATCACCACTTTCCGCCCTAGGTACCGTCAGTGCCTCACGCGTACGTTCGATCTTGGACTCGCTCGGACGACCAGCCCCGATGCTCGGTTCCAACATCGATCGTACTCGCTACGCTTTTTTTCTTTAACTACTTTGACTTGGTACTTGCCTTCTGCTAAAATTGCTACTACGGATCGTCATACCGCGTCTCAGTTCGTGAGTCGAATAAAACTATAGTGTTCACGTTTCTAATTATTTAATGGTTACCAACTACCGGTCCAAAGCCGATTTGTTTTGCCGATTTGAGTTAAATAAAACTGTTTGTGGTCCTAATAATTTTATTGTCATCGGATATATAATTTGCCTGGTGCCTTATTAACTTACCCTGCGATTTCTTGCCTTGTGTTGTAAAATGGTGGTTTTCAGGAATAAATAAACAAAATTATACGTGTTATTGTGTGTGATTTTATTTTTAGTTATTTTCACTACAATTATGGCGCCCGATACAGTATGGTAAGTTGAACCCTGGTTTACTTTTCATATTTAATGTGTGAAATTATTTTATTCGCTACTTCAAACATTTTTTTTTTTCAATTTTTTTGCTTTGTTCGGGGAAGGTGACCGCTTTCCGGTCCTGTATTACTAATGCTTTCTTTGATTATAGCCTTCCGGTGTTCCTGAATACTCGTACGTGTTGCACGGGTCATACGGTGTAGCTCAGCGTGACATTGAACCCCACTTCGGACGCGGAACTTGGATCTTGTTGGACGTCAGCCTCAGATCGCTTCGACGTGACAGCTCTGAAGTTATTTGAAACTCTGTGATTTGTTACCTGTTAAACAGAAATATTTTTAATCGGCATCCTGTTTCATTCTATCCCCAAACGTATCCCGAGTTATTTATTTAGTAGTTTGCAAACCCTTTAAACTTGCACCCGTAGACGTTAGGGCAATTTCACGGTAAGTCGTTTAGAGAACAATTTATCACTTTTCGCGTACTATATTTCTTTTCGGTGTTTGTTCGCAGGCGTTTATTATCACATATATTATCGCAAATATTATTGTATATTGTCGCTGACGTTCCAGTGTCAATACTACTTAACACGCTCGTCGCCAAGCGACGCATCGCCCGTGTCAGTTTCATATAGGCTAGGCTAGTTTTGTCAGGTTGAATAACTAGCATCGTGGCCTTGTGGTATAACCGTTGGGTCTGCGAGCTCGAGGTTGCTGGATCGATCCTCAGCGTGGGTCTTCTTTTTGCTTTTTTTTCCGACGGTTATTTCTAGTTTAAGCCTCGCGGAATCTGATCCCGGTGTCGACAGTGTTTTATTCCCAGGGTTTTCCGTTTTTTTTGCCTCTTGAGAATAAAATCGAGATTCCATTCAAATTAAATTTTCAATAGTGATAGATTAAATTAAAAACCGATTGGTCGCGTCTAGTAATCTAAATTAAACCAAACTGAACAATCCTGCTAAACTGCTAAAATTAGTACTGCTAAATTACCAAACTAAATAAGTAATTATTAATCATTTGTTAACCAATTGGTTAATTAATTAATTTTTCGTTTAATTAATTAATCAATATCAATTAATGATCCGGTTACTACTTTAATTAAAGTAAATTAAATTAATCGGTTAGGGTTGTCAACCACGTTCAAATTAAATTAGTTCGGATTGCTAATTTAATTAAATATCTCCAAACAAGTTATTTTAGATTTTCTTCATAAATTAGATTCAACAAGCCGGGTTTAATTAACTGAATTGAATTGAATTGAATTAAGATTTGACTTCGATTTAATTGCGTTTATTTTGGATTATCTAATATTTGCAAATGAGACTTCATAAATTAAATTGAATTAAACGTTGCGTTGTTGCGAATCGTTTAGCTATTTTGAATTAAATCAATTCGATAGGGTTGGCAACTTAGACTTCTATTAAATTGAGTTTATTTTGGGTCAATTTAATATTTTCAAACAAGACTTCATAAATTAAATTAAATTAACGGAGCTTGAATAGCTATGGCTATTATTAGGGGTGGCAATCGAGTTTGGATTAAATTAGTTTTGATTGTGAACTGAATTTAAGTTTTTAAATACTTCTTAAATTAGATCGATTTAACCAAGTTTAATTTGAATGGATATCTAACCGGCATCTATAACTTAAATTTTTTGGATGTTCGCGTTTACTTCTAACTTTAATTTTTTTTGGATGTTTGCGTCGACTTCTAACTTTATTTTTTTTGGAAGTTCTTGTTGACGTCTAGCACTTCGTTGAACCTCTAGCTACCTGCTTTGCTTAGTTTGTTGCTTCTTTGCTTTAGTTTGCTGCGTTTCTGCTTTAGTCTGCTGCTTCTTTTTGTGCGATCGTTTGTTAACTTTGCAGTTATGTCGAATTTCGGCGGCGAAGGTTCTATCTATTTGACGCCACACCTTCCAGAGCGGAGTACGCACCCACCCCATGTTTTCGGTCTAGCTGATGACACGGGGAAGGAGTTCGTCCACAGCGAGCTCCGGCATCGTGCGGCATCGACACTTCGTCTGGTGCAAGCGCCGTTGCTTATTTAAATGTGGTGTTGTTTATTTAAATTTCTTTCGCTTTTAGGAAGAGGGGATAGCGCGTAAGATCTCTCCATCCTACATGGTTAGGTGGTCTTTGCTTACTTTGTTGCCTTTCAGCGGTTTTTCTCTGTTTCTCTTTTTTGGGTGGATGGCCCTTAACCATTCCTCCCTTTTTTTGAACCGTTGTTGGCTTTGGTAAGATAGGGGAATAGTCGCTTTGTTTTTGGCTATTTTCCCATTTTTTGTTTTTAGGTCTTCGTATTGTCTCCTCTTTTTCAGCGGGTTTTTTTTTTCTCTCCTTTCTGGTGGTTTGGTGTGCTGCGTCTTTCTTCTTTATTTCGTGCTTTTTTCCTTTTCCTGGGTCTAATGTTTCTTTTCTTTCTTCTTCTTCTTGCTTCTTCACTTCTTCTCTTTCTTCTTCTTCTTCTGCTTCTTCTTCTCCCTCTTCCCTTCTTCATTTCTTTCTTTCGTGCACTCCGAATTTCCTGATGTTCGGCAGGGAGGTGTTGGTTGATCGGCGGCGCGACGTTGACCAGGCTGAGGTCCAAGAGGTGGGTCTCAGTCGGGCCGAGCGCGCTGAGAACCTTCTCGCCTTGCAGGACGTGTATGCGAGGGTTTCGGATTCCTTGGTTTTGGCTTTTCACCGGAACGCCAGGAAATTCAACTTGAACCGGAGGTCAGTTAGGCTCGTCGTCGGTCAGATTGTTTGGCGCAGGAACTTTCAGCGTGGCACGACCGACGCGCTTAGAGGTGGCAAGTTTGCTGCGCGCTTTGTCCAGTGTCGCGTGGTTAGGCGTATTTCCTCGCAGGTGTATGAGTTGGTCGACGTGGAGACCCAGGTGGTCGGCACTTATCACATTAAGGACATCCTTAAATGATCGCTCCGACCCGGTTTTTTTTGCTTTTCGACAGAATCCTCCAAATTCAAAAAGGCGCGATTGCCCGCCCGTTCTTTTTCGACGTTTTTGTGGCTTCGTTTTTCCTTTCGTCTTCGCCCCCCAGCGGCCTCGGCACAGTGGGGCGTGTCGTTGCCGTTTGGGGTGGTTGGGGGTTTGTGTATTCTAGGTTCGTTCGGTAGGTCGTTGATTCTAGGTGTTATCTGGTGTTGTGCCTCTTCCTTCCGCCAGCGGCCCATTGAGCCGGGCTGTCGCGCGTGTGGGTGTTTGTCTTGTGAGGTGCTCCTTGGCGCGGCTTTGGTTGAGACTGACATTGCAGATTTGCTGGACAGGTTCCTTCCAGTTTCGTTACGTTTCGTTCAGTGTCGTTACGTTTTTCGTTCCATTTCGTTTTCCGCTTTTCCTGTTGTCTTCTTTTCATGAAGACGCGTCAATGCTACGTGTCATCTCATGCTGCTGGGGGTCCGTTTTGAATGTAGGGGTTTGTCGCGTTGCTAACCAACAACCCAACCGTAGCTCGCTTATCGTTAGGTTAGGTTAGTTAGTGTTTTTTCTAGATTGTCGTTAGGATAGGTTTGATGGCGTTGTACGTCTAATATAATAGTGTTAAGGTTTGTCCGGACGAGGCTTTGTCCCAGCTATATGCTGGCGCGCGTTTTAACGCGATAGGATTGACGCATGTTGTCGCCGTCTGAAGCTTCGTGCTTGTCGGTCGATTTTCGTACCGCCCCGTCGGGGATCGGGTATTTTCCTGGACAACGACATCTTGATGGACCGATGTAGGCCGTATAGCCATATGGGCTAAAAACTCCGGATTCGTATCACGATTTTGGACCAACGGTTCCAACCGTGTTCGCTTGGGACGACAGGTTCCTTTGCGCCTTAGGTTTAGTTCAGCGGTTAGGTTAGGTTATCGCCTTCCATAGGGCTGTAGGTTTAAGTTAGCGGTTAGCTTTGTGGTCATTCTTGGGATATTGTCCTTATAATTGTTGCCTTCGGTTGTTTTCGGCTAATAACCCGCGTCGGTTTATTAGTCGATTTGTGCTAGGGTCTTATTGAGCTGTTGGTTGAGGCGTTGGGTTAGCGATGCCTCAAGTAGTTGTGGTGGACGATGGAGTTTCCTAAGTAATAGGGTTGCGTAGAATTGTTTACTGGCTCGATTACGGAACTCCTTGTCAGCTGGTTGGTTTGTGGGGGTTGACTTCTCGGTTTTTCTCTTCTCTTGTTTGTTTGTTTTATTTGGGGGATATCTGTAGCATAATCGCTACAGGTTTTGTGTCGTTAGTTCGTTTGTTCGCTAGTGTTGGCTAACTTGTACGGTCGCGGCTTCTCTTGGTCGGCCACGTGGTCATAAATGGCGGTGTCTGTATAGCGATGCGTAATCTGTCAAATACATGCTCTATAAAATCGGTTGTACTCTCGCCGAGATTGGATTACGTCCTTACTTCACTTCAAGTTTTTGGCGTGCTGGTGGGTTTCGGTTATGTTTTTTTCAAATTGTGGATTCCAGATTCGTCGAGTTTGAAATTTGATTGTATGGACAAACGCTGGTGTTTTTTTCATTCTCAATCTGACTTTCACGTGGAAAGCACATTACTTTCTTTGCAATTTTTTGCAGTTTGCATATTGTGTTCTAGCCCGTGCGGTGGTGATATTTTTACTGTTCTCAAAGTAACGGTGAATAATAATTGTGATCGTGACGAGTTCACGCTGCATGAGCGTGGACCTGTTTAGTGTTGTTCGTCCAAGACGTGCGGTCTTGTGCGTGGTCTATGAACCCTCAACGGCGCCGTAGTAGCGCTGACCTTGCGTGGTCTGTTTAAAAAGAAGCCGGTCATTCTTCGTGCTCCGGGTATGTACCGTCGTTGTGGTTTCGCTAGTAGTGTCGCGGGCTGCCGTTTACGTATAGATTTTTTCATTTTTTCGTATTCTTTTCAGCTCCAACGTGACGCTCCGTTCTTCCTGAGTGTAAGACGTGCGTAGGCGGTATTCGCGAGCGGCCATCTCGGCGTGGCGGTTGCCTACGGTTCGATGGTGAATGCTGCCGCGGACTTATATGAACGAGTGCTATTGGATGCGAACCTAGAGGACGGTGGCGTGGCAACATAGGAATAACTACGTCAAGGAATTATTAGTATAAGCATTTAGCCAGGTACCCTGCAGTATTTAGTGACATACGCGTGCTTGTGATCGCCTTTGGACGCTCTGTTATACGTCCGGCGCGGCCAGTCAATTTATTTCAAGAAGCCGTTCTCAAAATTCAGAAAGGCTCTTACCCGCCAGTGTACTATATAATTTTTCGGTCATTTTAATTTCTCTTTGCGACTCATCTAAATTCAGAAAGGCTTCTACCCGCCAGCGTAGTATTTGATTTTCCGGACCTTTTCTTTCCCTTTGCGACACCCTAGGGTTTCATCAATTCATTCATCCTCCCATTTCATCACCACTTTCCGCCCTAGGTACCGTCAGTGCCTCACGCGTACGTTCGATCTTGGACTCGCTCGGACGACCAGCCCCGATGCTCGGTTCCAACATCGATCGTACTCGCTACGCTTTTTTTCTTTAACTACTTTGACTTGGTACTTGCCTTCTGCTAAAATTGCTACTACGGATCGTCATACCGCGTCTCAGTTCGTGAGTCGAATAAAACTATAGTGTTCACGTTTCTAATTATTTAATGGTTACCAACTACCGGTCCAAAGCCGATTTGTTTTGCCGATTTGAGTTAAATAAAACTGTTTGTGGTCCTAATAATTTTATTGTCATCGGATATATAATTTGCCTGGTGCCTTATTAACTTACCCTGCGATTTCTTGCCTTGTGTTGTAAAATGGTGGTTTTCAGGAATAAATAAACAAAATTATACGTGTTGTTGTGTGTGATTTATTTTTAGTTTATTCACTACAAATGCTACAATACAGCGTATAACTTATTAATTACGCTATCTCCATGCCGACACCGCGGGGCTCAGCTTGGTATAGCGCATAGGTATTATGCGTGTCTTATTATGAAGCATATTTATTTATCAAATTGCAACATGATCTAGTGCTAGTTTACACCTCATGCACTATGCACCCTAGCAGTTTAATAACTGTGTAATGTGTATCTATGTCGTTTGATAAACTTTTTAATTTATTTGGCCTATATTGTCTCCCAAATTTTTGCCTTGGTGTGCCAAACTATATTTCGCCGAAATATAGTTTGATTGTAAAGTTTTCCTGTCGTTTTGTTAAGAGAAAATGTTTGAATATATCCGTATTTCTTCTTATTTTTAATTTACTTCCTTATTTATTGTTGCGAAAACTAATCTTACTCAGGAGACGGTTTCCAAGGTTTCAGATAGAAAGCAATCATTATGTTTGTAGGTTACATATTGTGAATATATAATATTACACGTGTGTGTAAACACATCGCCATGTATTTCGGTGTTTGGTTACATTTGCCGATATATAACACTAAGCGACATGACGTGTGGAGTTACACAAGCATTGTACCTATATTTTACTCATACATATTTATCGTACGCATCGAATATTAAGAGATGAATTGCGATCATGCATTTGAAATGCATGCGTCAAAACTGATGTGTCAATGATATCATGTTTCCAAGTATAAAAATCCGATTCAACCATACGCAAATTGGCTATTGAAGTGAAGGCGTCCAAATGAAATCGTTAGTTTACTTTGGGGCTATGTCAATTTGTGTAACTGCTTGAATCACAGTAAAAATAATTAGCGCCCTTGACTAATTACAAGTTAGTTAAATGCCTAGAAGAGTTGTTTTCAAAAAAATATATCCGTAGTTAGGGCTTTATTAAACCAAGTGTTAACTATTTCCTTTGTGTAACGAAAGTTAAATATATAAATTGTATGGTAACTTTCGTTACACAAAGGAATAAGATTAACTTTTTGGTCCAATTATGGACATCTTTTTTTGAAAACGACTCAGAAATAACTAGAAAAAAATGAATTGCCTTTTATATAAGCTGCATGGTATTTTGTATCGATTCACATTTGAGCTACCTTACACAACGTTGTTGGAACAGAAAGCAACGATTACATTAAGCACAAATTGGGTCAAAGAAAAAAATGAGGACAGGAGTAAAGGGTCCTTTTAGCAAACTGCGAGTTAAAACCAGCGTTGCGTTAAATTCGGCACTCAAAGAGCAGTGTCGGTAAGTTGCGTAACACGATAATGGGAGTTTCAAGACACGTCCCAATGACTTGACAAAAGTCTCGGATTGGATGTTAAGGGGTTCCCAATTCGAAAAAATCTGAAAATAAACGCAAAAATATCTAGAATTAATTATTCAGTATTCATTTTGATTCGCGATTAATTTACTCTGAAATTGCACACGATTTTAAAGAAACACATTGTTACTATCCGTATAGGTATACGACTCGTAGGTACAGATTGTTCTCTTAACCAGATAATGGATGGGTTTTGTTTTACAATTTAGTGAACAAGGCACGCTTACTTAAAAAAAAATCCTTATTTTTTATTAAAAGGAAGAAGTAGTACATACTTCAAGTTTCCGTGCTAAAAGTGTTAATTTCGACGACTGTTAGTTTCTTCCTGTTGCAATTATGAGATATAGGTACCACTACCACATAGGCTTCATATATATAGTTCGAACCATATTCTTGATGATTAATTGTATATTAAAATTCTGAAGAACGCTCTAATATTGTGTCGCTACTATCGTTAGACGAATGGGCGCGGTTCAGTCAGGGAAGACGAACTAACGTCGATATATCGTTCCCTATCTGCGGCATTATCTTAAACTACGTAAACTATATCACATTACTCGGCGTCTTTTTTCCTCTACGGTAACCATAAACCGCTAAAATGGAATAGTAAAAGTGCACTTAGTCACGGCTTATATGACAACGATGTTCCGATGACAATTTGAGTAGATTAGTTTAAATCTCTTGAGCAAGAGGTCACGTTATTAACACGGGGTAATCAAAGTGGTTTGGAACTAAGCTGCTGTGCCCTGTGGGAATGTTACGTTCGTGGTGAAAGTTTAACGCGTTTTAGACGGGATTCCTTCATTATTAATAGTCTCCTCAAATAGCTGAAAGGAACCTATATGTGACTAGTATACGTAATTTGGAGTTAATAATTAAAACCTAATTAATATACCGAGGAAACATTTAAAATTTCCTTTAGCGACTGTTAATCGGTAACATTTATGAGATACGAATATAACTTTGAAAGTATAATTTGGTATATGTATCAAATAAATAAATTCACAAACGAAAACTCTAAGTGGTTTCATCTAAAAACCTTACCTTGAAAAAAAAAGATGGAAGCCTCGATCAGACTCAGCAAATAATTGACCTGAAACAAATGACAGTCATTAAGTATTTTCGGCGAAGTGTTTTTTATTTAAGAAGTTGAAGATGACATCTTAATGATCGCAATAGCCTTGGGCATCGGATTTAAAATGCGTTTTGTTTTCAGTGGAGTTGCTTCGACTAATGTTTTAGGTATGACGCAGTGAGGATAGCACTCTATCTAAGTAAAGCGTGAAATTGATCCACCTTACCCTCGGGCCAATACGTTGATGCGTTGTTTCCATAATTAATTAGTTCCCATTCGGATTTACGTCATATCTTCCAAATACCTAGTTAAGGGGATATTAGTGTGATACGAATTTCGTCAGTTTGTTATATTTTTATCCCATGGGAACTCAGCACTCCTTCAGGATAGAATACAAGATTTAATTAAGCGTATCTTGGAGATTATTAAGGAAAATTTGACAGTGGTAAAGGTATGCATTAATTAAAATTGCACGCATATGTGGCGGAAAACGCTTACAATATTTTGAAAGAACTGATAAACTAAAAGTATAGTAGGCAGAGATGGGCAAAATGTAATCGACTAACGATTAACGATTGAAACTAACAGAATTAGTTGCGACGGACGATTGAAAACGACGACTAATCAATCTTAGTTGCGTAGAGTGCAACTAATTTAGTTGCAACTAAATTAGTTGCCGATTGATTTTGGACAACTAAACTTTTTAATCGACTAATTAGTTAGACTAATTTTCCGCAACTAATGTTAGAAGCAAATTGAACTGAAAACCTCGGTATGGCTATGTTGACAGACTGAATAGGACATCTTAACGGATGTATAAAAATGAAATATTCTTGTATTACTTACGATATTTTACATGGAGTGAGATCTCTGTGCTAACTATTATTCTCTTTGATAATACCAACCGAATGATCTTAAATTGTGTATATAACACGTTTAGTTTGGATGGCAATAATAATATAATGGTCGAAGAATAGAACATGAGAAAAACACAGTTATGATAAATCAAACTTTGTATATGAAACATTCAAACAACAATAATAATTTAAAGCAAAAAGTATCAAAAAAATCAACGTTGTTTATACAGAAACATGTATGTATATACATCATAACTTGGCTTAACATCATGGCTTTTTCCGCTTGCAGGCTACAAGCGAGGGCCGTAAATATGCGATCGAGGGCTTTCTTCATTACCTCCCGTGTTGTGTTCATCATTTTATGTCTACACTTGGCCAGAAAGCGGCTTTTTCCATACGCGCAGCGTGCGGAAAGAGCCATTTTATGGCCAGGTGTGGCATAAATATTTTAAATGACACGTTGAAAACAAAATAGACCGTATCATTTTATGGTCAGGTGTAGCATAAATATTTTAAATGACACGTTGAAAACAAAATAGACCGTATAGGTAATAAACAACATGCAGATGTTTCATTCAATAGAACGTGTTATTTTTGGAAGATTCGTCGGCACCTGCACCAAATGCAACAAACAACTTCCAGGTACCTAAGTAGGATTATCCCATTGTTTTGTCGCCGCGTGACACTAAAAAGAGTTTCACTAATGACCGACAGCAAAATATTGATAATATCTATGTAAACTATCTATGTAGTCTAACTAGTATTAAAGTATCAAAATATTAATAGAGCACCAACCTACCTACTATATTGT
The DNA here is from genome assembly GCA_947034925.1 of Eudemis profundana. NCBI lineage: Eukaryota > Metazoa > Arthropoda > Insecta > Lepidoptera > Tortricidae > Eudemis > Eudemis profundana. The sequence goes on from OX344811.1 coordinate 12,566,536, forward strand.
TTGCGACTTGTAAACATTGCAGTTTCTCGTTATTTATCATTACGGGCCATACCCATAATATTGCATTGTCATTCAAGCGTTTCAAATTAACCGTGTATACATAATTTTAGCTCAATCGGTTGAAGATATCTGCTTCAAAATTAGTTGCAAGATTCCACCCAAACCAACATAGTTACAACATAAGAGTACCTACCAACAATGTACATACCTACTCGTAGTTACGTATTGCAAATTATCTATATTACAAGTTAAATAAAAAATGCAAAAACGAGCGACCACGTAGTTTTAATATAGATTTAATCGTGAAATTTAGTCGATTGAAACTACAACTAATTTAATTGTTAGTTGCACATTCTCACAACTAATTCAATCGCAACTAAATTAGTCGCGACTAAAAAATGACGATTGATATTTTCAATCGATTGATTAGTTAACTAAAAAATTAATCGATTAATGCCCATCTCTGATAGTAGGTAGGTATCAGTAGCGTGGCGTCCAAAGAACTCGATTCCTTTCGGCTTGCCTAATATCAGGCATTTGAGCACCTTATTCTACAGCTCTTAAGGAAAATATACGCCAAATCTGCACCGGCTTGCCAAAGGATATCTTTTACGCCACACCACTGGTAGGTATCTAAATACGACACAACCATAAGCAGCGTTCATTCTATTGTACGCAAATTGATCGCTTTCGTTCTGGGGATAAGTAGATATTTAAATGCAAAGCCGGGCTAATCCCATGCCTCATAATTCCGAAGCAATTGTTTTTATACACCGAATGTACTTGAAATTTATTTTGTTGCAAAATAATTGGTCTACTCTATTGATGCAGCGCGTTTCAGAAGAGGTTATTGTCTGTTACAGGGACATCTCAATCAATCATCATTTATTAATGAAGAGCATAAGTATTTAGAGCAGAGGTAGGCGTCCGAGTAGGTACTTAACTGACAGTTAACAGGTCGTTACAGAACTTTCGATTAGTGTCAAACTCCATACATTTCGTTACGGACTGACAGGTTAGACGGTATTTGAACATAGCTTAAGTTTCGCTTAGCCGTACATTTTAAAATAAAAATGCCCATGTTCATGGTGATTTTATATAAGTAAATAAAACTGCAAAATATAGCAAATATCGTTTATTGTTTTTTAATTTTTATTTATTAAGGATTACCAACAGTACCACCATTTTTTAATGACAGAACACCGTGATGCCGTGTCCCAAATAAATGTGGAATGGAAATTAAAAAAAAAAAACACATTGCACTGTCGCAATGTTGTATGAAATACCATTATATGCCATGCCAAGTGTCAAGCCGCACCGGAAACGTTGTACTTTGCGGCCTATTATAAGGCACGTAATTTCAACATTCTATTCCATGTTTGAAAACCATGCTTTTACTAATGAAATGATGTATTTATTCAAGATGGCAGATCAAGCACAACTGGACCAGTGTTAAGAACGCACTTTAAATAAAAAAGCCCACATAACAAATAACACATTATAAACAATTTATAATAATTTTAAATTGCAAACTTAACTACAAGAATACACCTTTAACATATTTCATCTAAATATTCACGGTAAAAATGTATAAGTACTGAAACAGTTTGTGGAAAGGAAATTGAAATTTTTTCTATCTTTTGTCTACTTTACTTTCAGTGTGTATTTTAGTTTTGTGGTTTTGGAGTGTTTTTAATTTATTTCATTGCATATGTGAGAAAAGCACTATACATACCTTGGCGTGAAATGGGGTTGTCAGCCTCGTAACTATCTGGCCTCGCTTTCGCTCGGCCATCTATATTTACTCGGCCGGTAACCTCTTACTTCCCGGCCTCTGTAGTAAGTAATGTACTATTTTATGTCATTTAATGAGCAACAACAACAATGTCAACTATTGGGCATTAGGATGTCAAACACTAGGACATTTACGTAGAAAGTACGTTTTCATAGAAAGGTTCATTCCACAAGTTAAAACTCAGTTGTCGTTAAATAAAAAATTACAGATGTCAAACACATAAACCTCCTTTGGGCTTCGCCGCAGTCGGGTAAATAGACTTATGGTACAAAAATTAGTAACTCTGCAGGCAACAATACTGCTATAGTTTTTCAATCGGCGAAACTAGTTTATCATTTGAATGCTCCCATTGGTGGTTCAATTTAACATGTGCACAGCATTGCTTGTTAAATAAATTCGTGTAAACCAAAAATGATGACATTTATAAAGAGATCTTTGGAAACGCACTTAGGCGGATCTCACACTGCAGCGAAAATCGCGGCGACACGCGACTCAGCGATTTTCAACTTTGTATGTAGAATCATCGATTTGTATAGAAAAATCGCGGGGTGGCGCACACTGGCGCGTAAATCGCGGCGATTTTTTCCGTGTAGCTGCGCATACACGGAAAAAATCGCGGCGACGGGCGATTTCAGTGTGTTCTTCGCCTTATGTAAATGTGTTCGGCTTCCCGGCGTACCTACATGTTTGAGTCTTTGTTATTATTTCCTCGAAGATTCCGCGAAATGGAAATGTTAGTTGTTATATTTGGAATATTACTCTAATCTGGCAAGCAATATAATTATTTGTTGTCATTTCATTTGGAAGACGAATCTAGATATATGTTGTTATTGTGCGTTGTACAAAATAGGAATAGGATTCGATATTATCAAGATAATTAGGTACAGTTATTCGTAATTACCACCAGTGCAGGAAAGACAACAACTATATCACTACCAACCGAATGTTATATCTGTACAACACAACCTACGTCGTAGGTTATACCGATGTTCTTGGAAGTTTTTTGCGGCGCTTTTTCTCTTCAGATGTCCTACAGATATATTTGAAGCACTAGAAGATTTGGATCAACTCATTTTTGATTGTAAAATCAAATTTTGAATTTCCCCAAAATGTTCACGTGACAACTGAATGGTTTTTTTCGAGGATGAGACTTTTTACCTAGATAGCCTACTCACCTGTGTAGGACAGATAAAAACGCAAGAATAAATTCTCGCACGTATTTTAAAAGACGCGGATATAATTTCAATAGTTTTGGCTTCTTGGTACTATATAATGCCTATAAAAACCACTTTTATCACTACACACACACACATTATTGTGAATCTAGAATTACTAACAACACGTACAAGTTTATGTTTTCATATGAATCTAATAAATGTTGAAGTATAATTCAGTACTCATCTACTTACAAAACTACTACGCACTTTTTATTTCCTGATTTACTAATTATTGACAAGTAAATACAGAAATAGGCTAACCTTCGGCATTCGTTTGACCCATCACACCCTATTCTCGTTAGTCTCTATAAAGCTTTATTAAAGATCGACACTGGAAATAGAATGGCGACATTCATGGCAACTAATAAGCGTCATCTATAAAGGTCTGCGAAGCGTTATAATGTCTATTTGCAGCACCGTTTGTCACTAACATGTGCCTATTTTAAGACATACTGTATAACAAGAACGAGCCAGCAGACCTACATTTAATAAATAACTAGGTAGGTACTTATTATGTGTCGATTCAGGCTTTTTAGAAAATAAATAAACTGTTTCTGTTCGTAGAATTAACGATTGAGTGAAAAAAGATTGAAAGTTGCAATTCAAGATTTAGACTACGATTCTAAGGCACATCTCAAAGCACCCGGAGTACAAAGGGCTCTCGTGAAAATGGTTTTTCTCCACTTTCCAGTATGAAGTAGAGTGCCTGAGAGGTGCGATGTTAAAGCGTCCGCCAGAGGAGTTATTATTATAAATGATGCAGGGGTCGCGCCAAATAAAGCCAGTAGACGTTTTACTTTATCCCTAGTGGATGAAAATGGAGGGACGCATCGGGGATTGTCTGGGCGCTTCCCTTCGAATAATCTTACATATTACTCCAAGTTCCCTGAATATTTGATAGAGAACGCGTGACTTGAATAGGGTCGAACTTTTAATAAACTTTTCAATAAGATTAGGCTTGGCTTTGTAGCAAATCGACGGAGATTTTAGAAGCAGGTAAGCCGTAAGAGTAAGACGTTATTTCCTAAATAGAAAGGGTCAAATTATGAGATAAGATAAACGGCGGAGCTCAGTTTGCCCTCCATTAGGGATGAGAGGTCGGGATTCATAATTTCGCGTTCCTCATTAAGCGGGAGCGCTGAGAATGAGATATTATTATGAACTTCCGGCGCCAAGGATATGACCTGAATCGTCTAACTCGACACAATACCAGCGGAGAGAGATGTTACTTCTTAATTCTCGCAACTGCTATTTTATTCAAATGTAACGGCTTACTACGTCGGCGGGAAAGGATGCGGAGATATAGGTAAGCTTTTGATAACATAAACCCGTGGAATGGAATACTTTTACCAGTAGCCTGGACTCGATATTTTTAAAGATAAGCTTAAGTAAAACTGGCATCTTTTATTACATAAATGCACTGTCATTTCCATCATAAGCACTTGCTACTTGGAATTTCACGGAATATTCTAGACTTTAAGAAGAATAAGATCATTTCAGGATAAGTTCGCCTTTGTACTTAACCTTTGTACCTTGTACCTTTATTTTGCAATTCTGTACTGTACTTTGTCTTATTTTGTGCAATAAAGTGTTTACGTACATACATACCTTAAATTTAATTTTGTTGCATTGAATCGTATGGGCTTTTTTTATTTAAAGTGCGTTCTTAATTGACAGTTAGCAGGTCGTCACAGAATTAGTGTCAAACTCCATACATTTCGTTACGGACTGACAGGTTAGACGGTATTTGAACATAGCTTAAGTTTTGCCTAACCGTAGATTTTAAAATAAAAATGCCCATATTATTGCGTATGTAAGTTTAGTTAAAGTACCTAAATGAATAATAGATTTCATTCTACGAAAGATGTGTTACATTACTTGAATATTGTTTTATATTATCATGTGAAATTCATAATTTTAATGGATCTTCGTTATCTATGTATAGGCTGAATGCCGTAACGATGAGATCGCCGTATCTGGCCTATCAGCTTGAATCTGGGCCACACGCAAATGTTTGCACGCGATACTTCTTGTACTATCTTTGATTACTTTCGTTCAAAAACGGTAATCAAGTCAAAGCTTCAATTTGAGGGTATAAGCAACTTACCTAAGCTAACTGTATATTTGCATATGTAATATAAGTTCATCGCCCCCGCTCCTCGCAAGATACGGTATTATATAATAATTGTATTGTAGATGTAGATAAGGTTTAGAATTTAGGTACCTACATAAGGAGTAAGGAACCTATTTGTATAGTTAGTCGGTGGAAATCGATTTTTGTGGACACCCCCCGGTACCTTACATTACCTACATCTCAAAACTTTTTTGGTGTAGAAGAACTGTGTTGCGAGACTTGCATCTTTTTACATGTACTGTTTTTGATGAGATTTTATTTTATTTTTCATTTACCCGATCATACTTTTGGCACTGCATACGTTAAGAGACAAAACATTGACACCGTATCAACAAACATATCACCAGAACCGAATCATCTAATCCAGCGGTCGGCAACCTTTTAGCAGCAAAGGGCCACATAGTAGCTAACGAAAATGACGCGGGCGCACTTTATTAATAATTTATGATTTTATACAATTCGGAATATAGCGACCTTTACATACAAAATAGCCAGGGAGGCTCGTGGGCCGCTAGTGAGCGGTTCAAGGGCCGCATGCGGCCCGCAGGTTGCCGACCGCTGATCTAATCAAAAGTTTTCTAGTGTAATCTAGCGAGTCTTGCCAGTGATCGAGTTGATAGTAAACTTGTTTCAGCTTTTACCGGTCGCCGTAGACAGGAATGGATATCTGTTAGTTGATAAGGATATAGAAGTAAAATGTCAATTAATTGAAATATGTTGTATGTATTTATGTCCACGTATTATCGGATTTCTTTCAAAGAAAAACCTTCCAAGCAATACGATGAATGTAGTTATACTGTTGTATGTCGATAATAGATTTGATTAGAGACACGCCGTTTGGGAATATCAAGATGTGATAAAGGGCGATTCGGGGGTATCCCGAGATGAGGATATTGCCTATCAGTGGCGTGGCGTTGAAGAAATCCTTACGCAAGCCGGAGTAGCTCTGGCTTCAATTTTCTTTCAGAACACTAGGATAAAATGCTGAACTGCCTAATATTAGTCAAGCCGATGGGAATCGAGTTCTTTGGACGCCACGCCACTGTTAGGTACCTATACAACTGGGCAATACGTAGGTATTAGAGTTAGAGCGCAGTTTAACAATCTTCCAAGCAATACGATGAATGTAGGTAGGTATACTGTGTGACGATTAGGTTTGATTAGAGACGTGCCATTTGGGAACACCTCGATGTGGTATAGGGAATTTCGGGGGCTATCCCGACATGAGAATATTGCCTATACAATGGGCATTCCTATTGCATACGGTATTCCTAGAGCTAGAGCGCAGTTTAACATTCCGATCATTTTGTATAAAATCGAATTAGGCCGATCAGTTTATACCTACAATAGGGATGACGGCTGGGTTAAAATATATCATTCTATTAGTTATGGAAAAATATGGGACACGTATTTTTTGGTTTATCAAATTATTAAAAATCGACAAAAGTCAACCTTCCGGATTGGGGGCTCTGACGTCACTCCTAGGTGAAAATTGTTCCAAAGAGTGACTCGCTCGAAACTTTTAAGCACTGTATCCTCATTTTTTGTTTGTCAAACAAAAGAAAAAATACGTGTACAATATTTTTTAATAATCTAACTGAAGGACTAAACAGTTTTTTTTAATCGTCTAGCCTATTATTACTTCTTCAGTCTAGACCAGCGGTCGGCCACCTGCGGCCCGTGAACCGCTCACTTGCGGCCCGCGAGCATCCCTGGCTATTTTGTATAAAAGGTCGCTATTATCCGAATTGTATAAAATCACAAATTATGTATTAACAAAGTGCGGCCCGCGTCAATTAGGTTAGCTACTATGTGGCCCTTGGCTGCTAAAAGATTGCCGACCGCTGGTCTAGACCCTAGGCATCATCCCAGATAAACTGTTACAAAGAAATGACCATGACCCTCAGCAATGAGGAAACTGATGCAATGAAGAGGAATCTAGTAATACATCATCTATACGACCCACTGTTGCTACTTCTTACTTGTAAGCATTTGTGTAAAAGAGATGCAAGCTAGCTATATCACAGCCATTATGTCTGCGCAAATCGTGAGGCCCGGTCAGTCTACAATTGTACATCCGGAGGGAATCGTGACTTATTTCGTCTATGAGTGTTATCTACTCCTTATCTGCGCGTGAGTCATCCAGACGCCGGCGCCTACCGCCCGCGCGCACCGAGCCTACCTACGCTTTTAAAAATAAAACAGGTCAAGTGCGAATCGGACTCGGGCACCGAGGGTTCCGTACAAACTCGTAAGTAGATACGTGAAGTTCAAGAAAAACTGTATGGCGCGGTTAGTTTAGTAGGAGCAAATAAGTATGTAAGTATTACGATTTTTGCAAATTTCTAAAAAACGGTGCATGTTAGGAAAACCGTTATATTTTTCCTGTAATATTTAGAGTAATATTGATAATTGGTAATTATTACATATTTGATACAATAGCCAAAAAAAAGTAAAAGATTTTTTTTCATATATCTAGTAGCCTCGGGTTAGCGACTTTTAAAACTATGCCAGACTGTGACAGACCGACGGATAGACATACAGACGTACAGACAGAGTCGCACCATAAGGGTTCCTTTTTTACCATTTAGGCACGGAACCCTAATACTGGTTGTACTATTTATAAAGTACGTGATTAATTATTAAATGTTTAGTATTACGTTATCGCATTGATGTGACGTTACGTCTATCAAACTTTGATCGGTTGGCATAGAATTGAAGTGTGGTTTTCATACAAGAAAAGCTGTAGATTTTAGGAGATAAGTTTTTTTAACTTCAATTGGGTGAGATTGTATTCAGTGGCTAGTAAACTTGTGTCCCTAAAATTCTATCCTTGCTATGTTATGATTTAGGGCGGCCCAATAATGGCTCTGTTTTCACATAGTTGTTGTAAGTGAATAGATAACGTAATTTGTATGAAAATGGAAATGATGGTCAACATTATCATGAAAAATTAAAATGTTTCCTTGTAAAACGTCAGTAAAATTTTGGAGCACTTGGGAGGGATTAAATAGGCCCTTACTTTATGAGCGACGCAGTAATAAAATTTCAGGCGGTACTCGAGTACCTGCAAAATTAACATTCCGCCTCCGGTTCAAACTTTGCTGAAGAATTTTTCAAGAAGGGGCCTTAATTAATGGGAAAACTGTGTCTCGGTAGAATCCCGACCTAGGTTTATCTAGCGGGTAAGTGACAAGCGCACTGACTGCACTGAAATAGTACATTACACAACTAGGGTGGTAATATAAAGATAGGCCGAGCGATCAAGGGCTTTCTTTATTACCTCCCGTGTTGTGTACATCATTTTATTGTGCACGCTACGCGTACGGAAAGAGCCGCTTTCTAGCCAAGCGTAGACATAAAATGATGTACACAACACGGGAGGTAATAAAGAAAGCCCTCGATCGCATATTTACGTCCCTCGCTTGCAGCTCGGACCGCAAACATCTGCGATCTCGGTCTTTCTTTGTTTTACCACCCTAGTTGTGTAATGTACTATTCTGCTTTATACAAGTCAGAGCCGCACGTAAAATTAATATTTGCTTTAAAGTATCTAGTTTAATGCGGGTGTTTAAAAATCAGAAATCCGCCAGCTGGCAGCAGGGTGGCGAAAGGTCTATTTGGCAGTAGATGTCAAAATCAGGTGGTGTGATTGGTGGATCTTGACGCCTACTGTCAAAAAGACCTTTCGCCACCCTGCTGCGAGCTGGTGGGTTTATGATTTCTAAACACCCTTATTGATACATCAAAATAAACGATCTCAAACTTCTATTGTAACGACTAACTAACCAACATCTGCAAGACTTACTTTAAAAAATACCCAAATCCCTTAAGTATGCCTATAATATTTGAAAAGTTCCCTCGATTGCTTAACAATCCCATCATCAGATCTTGACCTGGTAATTGGGACCACCTGGGACATATATCATCCTATCCTATTCTACTTATATACCTATGCACGTTTATTATATACAACAAAACCAATTACATAACAAAAAGCAACATTGCCACACTGAATGGCAATGCTGATGCTCTGTGCTAGGAAGGAGCCAGCTCTCTGGTCACCAGATACTTCGCTCCTACTTATATTATACGTGTGAAAGTTTGTCAAGATGTTTGGATGTTTATAAGAAATAACAGGGTAACAACTGAACTGAATGGATAGAGATGAAATTTGGCATGCAAGTAGACCAAGTTCTGGATTGAAATAAAGGATACTATACTTTTTATCCCGGCAAAGAGTTCCCTTTAGAATGTAAAGAGGCCGTGGGTAAATTCATCTATTAAAACAATAATTTCCAAATCGGTTGAGCAGTCTTCGAGTAATCCTCCTTTTTCGAAGGAGGTCAAATGATAACATTGTTCTAAGGTCTAAAGTATACAGTGTCAGCTTTAACAAATGTTTTGAGCATGAAGCCGTGTCATCATATGCATCCCATATGCGTTCGAGTCGCCTCACGATGTGAAAGATTAAAAAGTCGAGATTAATCACAAGTTTTTTGATGCTGTCGTGTATGCTACGTAAATATAATGTCAGGGATTTCATGAGGCGTTAAGGGACAAGATGAAATAAAAAAGTGATGGTAAAAAACGGATGGAATAGAGATATTATGATCCCTTTTTACGTTTATTAAAATTTAGCCTAGTAACGCTTTTTTTGTATACAGAATGATGAGGCAAATAATTAGTAAGTCTGGTTGTGTCACCAGCTAGCAACACGATGGTAAATTGGCAATAGTACATTACTTACAAACAAACAACAAACAAAACAAATACAAATTTATACTGTTATTTTCTCATGAAATAAATGATCTATCTATCTATCTATCTATCTTACCTAGGGCGGTAAAACAAAGAATATTTCAGATCACAGGTATTTGACGCCCGGACGAAGACAAGAGCGATTAATATACGATCTGAGGCTTTCTTTATTACCGCCCGTGGTAAGTACAAAATTTTTCATCACACTTGCTCGAAAATGGTGTCATTACACGTAGGTTTTGCGGGCCGTAAATGACCTATTACGCCCTAGGGCGTAATGGTTTTCTTTTTAAATTTGAAACGCTGGTTCTGTTTTACTCTTATTTGTCATGATCAAAGGAAACGCCAACTTACTTTTTTAACTTTTATTACTGAAATATTTATTTAAAGAGAACTGTTATTGCAAATACATGTAAACACATATTTCTGTAACATTAATTAAATGTTTAAATAGTGTATTTCAGTATTTTGCAAATATAAAATCAACCATTTTAAGTCTTTACCGCTATGGTTTAAGAACGTGACTTGTCGTCTTGATATATGTCACTAATGTCACTGTCAGTTTTACAATTTTATTTAGGTTAAGTAAGGTTATTTGAATCAGATTTCCTCACAAGTGTGATGAAAAACATTGTGTGTGCCACGGGCGGTAAAGGAATTACAAACGAGTGTTTGTTACAAGGCCGAGGCGAAGCCGAGGGCTTTAACAAACACTCGTTTGTAATTCCTTACTTACCGCCCTTGATACACAATGTACTATTACGTCTCTCCCCGACCATGAAGTGGGATTTTCTGCACGCGTAGCGGGCGGTTTTTGCCACTTTATGGCCAGGTGTGACGTAAAAATACATACGTATATGGCGTAGGAGCAGTAACATAATATAATCAACGAACGATTTGTTAGGTGGACTTCCCGAACTCATTGTTTCTTCGAAGTAAATTTTCCGTTCGCATTTTTCCCCGAAAGATTTTTTTACAGTCTTATAGTTCTCTGATCCTTTATTTCACCGCTTTCCTTTTTTTCTATGAGCATATTTTACTATCGTCTTTTTTCACTATATACTTACCGATATCCAGGGGCAGTCACTTTATATTTGTAAAAATAGTTTAGGTACCAATAGGTTAAGGGCCGATACAGACGGACTACAACCCAACTGCATTTTGTATAGAAAACGTGCAGTCGGAGTTCCCATACATGTTTCGGTTAGAATGCAGTCAGTCTGTAGCGGCTTTAAGGTAGGTTCAATTAATAAGGTCTTTGAGAGCTATACATAATCTTATATTACGTTATAATAAGAAGTATAGATTACCGATCGGGGAACAATGCGAACGGAAAGTGTACTTGCTGACTAAAAAACGAAAAGTATATTATGGTGCATAGGGATTTTACCGATCGGGGAAAAATGCGAACGGAAAATTTACTTCGAAGAACTAATGAGTTCGGGAAGGCCACCTAACAAATCAAACGAACAGTGCTCTACTTATAAATATAATAAATGTCTCAATTTCAAAGCCCAGTTCTGTCCCAATTTGCCATCAGTTCAAACAGCTCCATTTTGGCTTCAGCTGTGTCGAATTTCGCCCGCTGACGATTTTCGCCGGAGCAGCGAGACGAAGTCGTTCGCCTATAAAACCCAGATTTGTCGCGAAGCTATTACTTGCCAACTTATAAACGCCAGCTAACCCCTCTCGATGTCAATGCACCTTCCACGTGCAAATGTTTGCCACGAAAATACGCTTAATCCGTCTTTTGGCAACAATGCAGTGTTCGCGTAATAAAACCAATGAGGCCTAAATAATTATAACTCTACTATGTAGGTAACAGAGAGTAACAAACTCATCAAAATGTATAGACTGAGCGTTGTTTTTTAATTAATTGTGTTTTAACGTTTGAATACCTAGCCTTTGGTGTTTTTGTAAACACATTAAATCATATGATATGGGTAAACTATTTGGAATATTGATGTTGATGATAATGCTACTTAATATTCATTGGGAGATAACTAATTAAAATACGATGATGCCGATGTTTGATTATGATTAAATAAATTTATGAAATAAGGCCTACGTTTCTTTTTGTATAAGATAATCTTCGGCTAGATTGCAGGTTACATTTATATGGGACGGTTCTGAATATCAAATCACAGGGACGGAGTAATGTATTTTACATAGAACCCCTATTGCGGGTGACTCTATTTGAAGATAACAAGAAAGAAACAATCGCGAGAATCTATTTTTATGGACCATTTTGGACAGCATTATATTTACCCTTTAAAATCTCTTGAATAATTCATGAATATTCATGTTTTATTATTGTTTATCGCTGAATAAAGAACCCGTGTTTACATAGATCGTAGCAATAACAATTATGGGTCAACACACTCGTGCATGTTGTGATATAGTCGTGGCCAGGCGCGGCCCTCCCTCGTTCGTTACATTGTCATGCTCTGGTCATTGTGGCCAATTAATTCGGACCATAAACGAATGTGTTCCGCCGATCCATTCTGAATTAAGGCCATCGCAGATGGTATTGCATCAATCGCGGCCGTTACATTTCAGTCTGAGGAATTCGATACTTCGTAGATAGATGGGTCAAATGTTTGTGATTTTCGGGCGTTAATTGTAAGCAACTCGGTAGCTATATGCAGATGTAAAGTGAACATGTATGGGAGCCACGAATTTGTTGAGTTGTTGTTAAGATAAGGTAGGGCACCGTGAAAAAACGGGAATGGACTGCCTCTAGACGCATTTTGATAAAATAGTACCTACTAGTTTTTCCTGCTCCTGTTAACTTGCTTTAAAATAAAATTTCCTTTGTCTTTGTAAACTAAGCTTTCAAGGTTCGAGAAACTCATGACAAACCCTAGTTTACAAAAATTCGAAGTTTAGAATGAAATCACAAAATTCATTTCGAATCCGCGAAGCGACCATTTTCATAAATAATCCTCGTAAATTTCTATACAATTGTGCCTGCACTGCACTTGTATAAATTTTAACCAATTGTTAGGTATGGCCGGGTGCAATGAACTCTAGAGTCGACAGTTGAGCTCGCAGCTTGCGATGATCTGTCATGACTAAAAGTAGTTAACTGAATTGGATCCTCACTCTGGGAGGCAACGAGTAATCAATTAGAGGCTCAGACAGATGAACAAAAGGCTTAAGTACTCAATTGAACGAAATAATTTGTTGCCAGATATCGTCACCCTAGTGTTGCGGGCGTTTTTACCATAAAATTTTGAGAAAAAAGTAACCAAGAGCGTCATCTACTTTTTTATTTTTTCGTTAATTCCTATAAGTTTGACAACATTCGTGGACCAACCTTTCCCCGATACTAATCACTTAAAATATGTCCCTTTATCGAAATCGTTCCTTGACCGGTACTCGTGCCCACAGTCGCCCACGCAGGCTCTAACAGGTTATAATAACATACTGTACCATTACTTAATACGTAGGAAGTTAAGGTACTTGTTACTACTTTAATTTTATAGGAAGATTATTCGACATTCTAAGTGAAAGGAGGTTTTACAATAATTGTAAGACATAAGCAGCTTTGACCTTTAAAATGTAGGCAAGTGCTTCTTATCTTACTACGAATAGCGATATATTGACAAGCATACAAAACCGAAAGATCTTAGAAAGACCCAGGAATGCATCCTATTTAAATATGATAAAATAATCTAAGTTTACCTCTACCTTACTTTCCTTAGGTGGTAGGTATATAAAAAAAAAAAAATTACCAGCGGTAAAGACCGGATATTTCCGTATTTTACCGCACCCTACTTTGGCAAGGCACAGTGATGCGATGAAGTTTTATAAGATACACTGTACGTTTGTGCTAACTCATTGCTAAATGCCTACCTACTGCACTAGGGTTTTCAAATAATCTTGAAACTCTTATGAGGAAACAGTAAGGTCGAGAGAATTGAAAATTAGGTATTTGTAAAATGTGTCGCTATCCCGCACTGCCCGCCTCTCCCCCGCAGAGCGCGATAGAGACAACTGCAGCTTGGACCGAAAATACCTTTTAAAATTTCATGAAAACAACGTTTCGTAGTCCCCTGATTTCTTCCCCAAAACTTAACCTATTTAACTAATTTTTTCATTAAACATTAAAGAAAGGCTTTGGCCGTGTTCCTATGTTTTCCTTTTTTTTAAATAATCTAGTCAAATTTGTTTTCTGGATGTGTGAACACAGCGAAAAATCTGGCATTTTTTTCAGGTTTTTGAAGGTTCTCTTTTGAGAATCAATTTATCGTAAAAAGGAAAACATAGGAACATATCAATAGTAGCCATAGATTTTTGGACAAAAAATGATTGCTCTACTGGCATTATCCAGGGAGGAAACAGGGGACTACGTTTGTATGGAAAAACTGCCCTCCTGTTTCCTCTTAAAACTAAATTCAAATCCAAATTCAAGACCTTCCTTGAAGGTTTTGGATTTCGCGCTTCAAGGACGGTCTTGAATTTGAATTCAAGACAGGACACATGCATCTCAAGTAAAATGACTTTTGGAATCACGAAATCCAAAACTTTCAAGGACGGGTCTTGATTTTGAATTTAGTTATAAGAGTGTCAAGATTATTTGAAAACCCTAGTGCAGTAGGTAGGCATTTAGCAATGCGTTATCAAAACCGTACAAAGCTTCATTACATCGCTGTGCCTTGCCAACGTAGGGCGAGTTGAAATACGGAAATATCCAGTCTTCACCGCTGGTAAACAATTTTTTTGAATACCACCTAAGGATAGTAAAATCTATGTGGTCAGGCCACATAGATTTTGCACGAAAGGACATTGTAGTACCAAGGGCATCACGCACATACCGTATCGTTCTGCATGTGGCTTGTTCTTTAGTATTCATGTACGAATATATATGTATGTATGTATGTAAACACTTTATTGCACATAAAATCATACAGAAGCAGTACAAAAATCAATGGTTATGTACAAAGGCGAGCTTATCCCTGTAAGGGATCTCTTCCAGCTAACCTTTGAGCAGATGAGAAAGAATAACTAATACCACAGAAGATAGACAAACTAACAAACTTGATTCATTTACTTACACAAAGAAAATAGGGCAAGTTTTGAATACACATAAAAACCCAACATAAATACATGACCAATTATACATATCAGATATAACCTAACTACATATATAAACATATACTACTAAATAAATAAATAGATATACATACCTATAATATATACATATATATATATATATATATACATATATACACATATCAAGTATTCAACCGTATCAGAAAAAAAAAAAAAAAATAATAATAAGGTAAACCTTTTTCGTCAGGAGTCTGAGAGCCATAGCTTTTTTAACTTCTCCTTAAATGATGCAACAGATTGAGATTGCCTCACGGCCACTGGTAGTGAGTTCCATAATTTCACGGCATGGACTGTGAAGGATTTCCTATATGTGCGTGACTTAGTTGGTGGAATAGCCAGAGAGAGATTGGCACTCGATCGCAGTCGATGGCCACTACCGACAGCCATATAGGTAAATCTTTCGGAAAGATAGGAGGGGGAAGCAGGATTAAATAACACGTTGAAAAGCAATGACAGAACATGCACATCCCTGCGACGACGGATCGGAAGCCAACCGAGCTGTGATCGGAACTGAGACACGTAGTATACATACTGTCTTAAACTTAAGTATGACTCTTTTCTAATTATAATTAATGGCACACAGGCTCAAAGGAAATAGGTATACAGTTAATCGCCAGTACGGTGTCCAGAGGCATTGTAAGAATTTAATAATCTATTGTACAAAAAATGTACCGTAAGCAGAAATGGTTACTTGGTTGGTAGGTACAAAAAAAATTTTTATAATATCAATGAGTATGTCATATTGAAAGCGAATCTTTTCCAGATGACTGGTTATGTAACCTATGATTCATCTGAATTAGTATCAGATCATCGGACAGAGTTGAAGTCATATTTATGATTATACATGTACAGTCAGCTGTGGAGAAAGGTGACTCCTCTGTGGTACAAACTTATATTGTACCTTTCTCTGTATCTGACTGTACATAATTGTGAAAAGTTAATTATGATTACAATGGGTATTTTCAGTTATCTGAATGTTAGTAACAATGGAAGATCTTAGTTTTAGTAATTACAATAAAGTATTATATCATTATAAACTATCACGATTACACTAAATTATTTGAAGTACATGACTTCAAATCTATACCTATGTTGGTATAGAACATATAATATCTAGACATGTGGATGTAGTTATCAGTAGTATAGGTAACTGCGGGTGTTATGATTTCACTTCCCAAAAATATGCAACAAATCGAGTAACACAAAAGTAGGAAATTATAATTTAAATAATTAAAGTACTTATTATTTACAAAATAAATTAAGTACAAATATATTTTACTCATTCTTATCAGTTATCAAATTTGAGCAATAGAATAATTCGACCACAACAACGTACATGGTGCAAAGTGCTAAGGAGTTGTTCTGCAATTAGAATCATATACATTGTTGTCGTCGAATTATTGGTTTTTCCTTATAGACAAATTATAATTATCACGTTAAGTAGCAGGAAAAGAATAAATT
The DNA here is from genome assembly GCA_947034925.1 of Eudemis profundana. Classification (NCBI taxonomy): domain Eukaryota; kingdom Metazoa; phylum Arthropoda; class Insecta; order Lepidoptera; family Tortricidae; genus Eudemis; species Eudemis profundana. The sequence continues at coordinate 12,583,022 of OX344811.1, forward strand.
AATTAGTTTGTTAAAACTTATAATATTCTAAGATAATTATTATTTATCTCGAGTTATGATAAGAAAGTTTGGTACGGGTTTCTGAACACACAATCCATGCAGTGGTCTACTAACAACTCCAACAAGGCATCATAGAAGAACAATACACAGATTACAGAGTGTTATCTCTTCTCAAGGTGCATTGATCTAGTCCTGTAACTGTAAAATTGTCAGATGGCAGAATAATAACTATAATTTTTTTATGGTTTCAGCCAATGTGATGGGTAGGTTTGAGCTTCATAGCTACAATCAATCGGGAAGCTCCTTTTTAACTATTTACATTTAGGTGAAGACCATTGCGCATTTGTAATTTATATCTTCATTAGCAATTTGACTTAGTCTATTAGTTTCTGATCTTTCTGAATATAATTTTTTTTGTTGTTTTAAGATTACTGTATCTGGGGGCATGGCAGTGCCCCATCAAGTCGAGCAAAACAAAGGCATGGAGGATTCTTTATTAGAGAACTATAAAATGTGTTCCTACACGGTTAAATAATATGCATGCATAAGGTACTGACTAAAATAACTGTATAATAAATGACATTACATCTCAAAATTTTTTTGTTGTAGAAGAACTGCATTGCAAGACTTGCATCTTTTTACATTTAATGTTTTTGATGGGTATTTTTGTCTTAGGTTTCAACACAATTAAAGAGAGATCTTATCTATCAGATTAACTTTGTATGGAAATAAATGTAAAATGATATTGGACTGAGCAACATTAGGTAAGTACCTATGATAATTTTTATCCAACTTGCTTACCTTGGTATCATCTTCATAACTTTGCCCATGTTGATGTAAGTAAAAAAATATAGAGAAGTCTTAAATTTAGGAGGAATATGAAAGAAAAGGTAGATAAGAGGTTATAACTAGTAATTTTATCCTTTTTTAAACCTTTAGCAGTTTTGTGGTAGCTTAAGAAAATATTTTCTTAGAAAATGTAACTTATAAGATTAATTATATTACTTAAGATTGTTAAGAATTGTATATTTTCAACGTTGCTACGATGCGTTACCCAAACAAGTTATTATCAATTCTGAGATAAGGTATGAATGACCTCACCCAAATACGGAACTTAAGAAATCAAAAACAGGCTAAAATTAAAGTATAATGAACTTGTTATAAACATGGTCGTATATCTTTTAGTTGACGAAAACAATATGTTTAAATAAAATCATAGAATTGCTTATATTTACTACTCACACAAATTCACATGACCAAACCCCGGACTTCCACAAACAGTTGACACCGCGGCATCTGTCTATTTGCACACCTTTACCGTTTTGATATTGTCTTTAGAAAGAAAAATAATGAATGTTTTCATTGATAAACTAAACACAACACAAATCACATCTGTAAAAATCACGGCAAACAATATCCCCAGCCAATCCTGACATTCCCAACTCGCCACCCGCTCCGCTCTCTACACCTCCGGTGTCTCGCCCTGCGCCCGACTTGTCTAGTCTTTTTATGATTATCTGTGGGGAGTAACGTTTTAGAAGTTCGCTAATTGCTAAGAATACTTCGACGATAATCCATTATTTTATTAATATTTTATCGTTGTTTTTCCTAACTCTAACAATTAATAAGTAAAAAAATCATAAAATGTCTTTACTGCATTCAGCATTAACTGACAGGTGCCATTTTTAATAACAAAAAATTCTAGCAACACTTTCTTTGACATTTTTTTGTTGCGACATCTATGGTCGAATAGCTTAACTAGGAACTAAAACGAGTCAAAGAGATTTCTATTACTTTGTTTCATAGATGCCGCTTAAGTCAAGTTGATAAAACATTCAGATAACAGTGACATCTATGTTCGAGTAGCATAACCACTCTAAGATAACATCAACCTGAGACACTTATATTGATGAGGACAGATGGCGTCTTTGTATATGTAGGGCACTAGGGCAATTAAGAGGAGTAAGGTTTCGTTTTGTAGGTGATGATAGCTTTTCATAAACACAGGTTGCTTGTTAATTAATGGATGATGATCTGTAACATGATGATCGATGGACGAATAATATCTCTGACTTTATAAATAAGTTTATTTTTCGTATTCCAATAACAGCAAGAATTATTATTTATTAGGTAGTTTTAACAATAACTATGTTATTGATAGGAATTTTGTTTTTTATATAATACTAAATAAATTAGATTTAGTGGTAGGTGACTCTTGTGGTAACTTTTTATGGCATTGTTTTTATATTGACAAAGCCGGGGTATGCTTGAGATGGTGGTGGTTTTGTTACGATGGTTGACAATTAAGGTCGTAGGACTCGTAGGAAGTCGATGGAGTCAAAATACGTGCCAGTCCGTTGTGGCAGTCTTTGGGGGAGACCTATGTTAAGCAGCAGTCGCCTCTAGTTTGTTTATACTACTAGGGTGGCAAACCAGCGTACGGCCTGTTTGTTGGTAAGCAGTCTCCGTAGCATATGGATGCTTGCAACGCTAGGAGCATTTACTTGCGTGTTGAATGATTAAAATGATGGTAGTCACAGTTTATAATCACAGAAATATAGTTCGTCGATTTATATGGGAACCAAGTGTGTAAGAATTGGCGATTGACGTTTGACGTCAATAGTGTAATTTAGTGATGGAAAACATACATTTTCCGTTTCATTTGGTGGTATTTGAACAAGTAATGATACCATTATTATCAGATTTGATAAATGAGTTGATGGCGAACAAAGGAGGTCCCTGGCCCTTCTTTTTAGCACGTAAGTTACAGTCGATGCCCTCACTTTAGTATCCAGTAGGCTTATGATGCTACGCTTTGTCGCGTGATAAATAAATGATAAAGCATTTGTCACGTTCTGACAAATACTGTGTGAGAGTGACGGCTGCTTTATCATTTATTTATGGCGTGACAAAGCGTAGCACGGTAGCATCATAAGCTTACAGGCGTGCATACATAAATGTAGTACCTATACGTGCGCCTGGATACTTGAGTGCGTAACCGACTGTACCTACCTACATACAGTCTTCCCTTCTATCTCAATATATTTCTGTGTTTATAACTAAAGTAATGTACATAATCGGTTATGTTATGTTATGTTTATTTCCAGTATTCCAGTACGTTAACGAGCTGTCGCGGTGACGAGACCTATCTCAGCTTTCATCTACCGTCCCTTCATTATTTTTACCAGCCAGATGATAATCTCAGACGCATGTCAACGATAATACAATCTCGGTATAGTTGTCGCTGGTTGTTAGTATTTTGTTTAGGTAACAGTTGGTAAGAGCGGCGTGGCGTCAAATGTAATATTTATCATTTAAATAATAATTGAGTTTACTATACTAGTAAATCGGCCGTACTGCCGTAGCTTGACCCATTGAGGTACTTTTTTTAAATGAGACTAAATTTTACTACCCAGAATAATTCAAAAATACAAAAAGCTCCATAGTCCGTACGGAACGTAGGTACTCGCTCTGTGATCAACTTGAAATGAGAATCAACAACGACTGCACCTTTTTTAAGTGTTGCATTAAAACCTGAAAGTATACATTTCGAGTACAATTTTAAGATCGATGTCTGTTACTTGAATTTGAATTTTTGAGTGGTTGTCGGTACGGAACGAGTACGTTCTTTACGGATCAGTTTGAACTTTGTATATTAGGACAATGAGAAGAAGTACAGTTATTCTATGCTAGTAACTAAATAGTAGGTACAATTTGAGTAGGTACTATTTTATTCTTCTTCTTCTTCAGTGTGTCATATCCTAACGGATGTCGGCGATCATCAAGCGAAAGTCTTCTCTATTTTTCCCCACTCTGCTAAGAGTGGTAGCGTCTGCAGCACCGGTCCAGTCCCTGATATTCTCACACCATGATGTTCTGGGTCTTCCTCTACCTCTTTTTCCTTCTATTTTTCCCTCTATTATGGTTTTAAGTATTGCACATTTCGTGTTTCTGTAGATATGTCCAAAATATGCCGTTTTTCTTCTTTTGATTGTCAGAAGACTATTTTATGCAATGGTTTATTCTCAATAATAAAATATGGTCCGTACGCAATGCAACGTATCACACTCCAAGATGACAGTTAAAGGTGTCCAGCATTTTATTTAAAAGCCTGCTCAGAAATATATGTAGAGGTTTATCGGGAGGGCGTTCTTTGTTATCAACTCCAGTAGGCTTATGATGCTAAGCTTTGTCACGCAATAAATAAGTGATAAAGCATCCGTCACTCTCACACAGTATTTGTTAGAACGTGACGGATGCTTTATCATTTATTTATCGCGTGACAAAGCGTAGCATCATAAGCCTACAGATTTCATTAAAGGCAAGAAAAAGCGCTATAAGTAAGTAACTAAATTTTAATTGAATACTGCGTTTAATTAGCAATAATAAAGGATACCTAGCCTATTATTTTTATGGATATTTAGGTATAGGTGACTTGCTAAACAGAAAGATTTGTCATGTTACTAATCTTTTGTCGAAAATTAGTTTAATTAACACTTTGCTAATTTCGCATCACTGAGTAATAACGTCACAAAAAATTAGCCGGAGTAAGAAATTATTTGCAATTAAACTTAGCAATATGGCTTAACCTCATCATTTCTATAGGCTTATGATGCTACGATTTGTCACGCGATAAATCTGGTTAGCCTTTAACGTCATCTAAACAGGTAGATGACTATCAGTGAGTCAGCATAATGAGAAATAATTTGGTTGTGCACGGATATTTATACCTAAACCATTTACAGGATAGCAATAGCAAATGAAGTGTTCATAAAAATATCGGCACACACTCATAATGTCCAAGAAGTGTGCTTCTAATCATTAGAGACCGGATTTGAAGTAGCGATCTCAATATTAATATGGATATGACTGGTATAATTTATTATTTTTTCTACACACAAAAATAATGTAACTTATCGGAACAAAAAAGTAAAAACCATTTTGGAAGCTTTTGTAAATATTGGGCAAAAATTAAGGTGATAATAAATAAAAACATCGTTTGTTAATTTTTGAAATCGTTTATTTTTTTAAGTTCTACTTCTTTAACATTTCTTCTGTACAATGCACAGTTAAAATGAAGACCTTATATAACCAACATAACACTCCTCCTCCGTCACTCTAAGATACTATTTGCCAGAACGTGACAGATTCTTTATCGTTTACTTATCGCGTGCCAAAGCGTAGGGGAGACCAGGGATGAATGTAGCATTTTTTAATTTTATCGGAATATCTCACATACCTATTTGAATATCAAAATTCTTATTAATACACATGATAGACCGGTCTTTCAGCTATCTTTAGACATCACCTTACCATGCAGCTGTTATTAGAGATTTGGAGAAAATCGACAAATATAAAGTGTGGAATTTGTTACAACCATACCTACCCCTAGGGATGGTTGTAACACTGTAAATAAATACAAAGTAACTTTCGTAATCATCATATTTACTTATTAATTAACCATTTAGGTATTACAATAATATTGTGACTATAAAAAATATCGTATGTTTCAATACAGGTCCACAGGGTACAGGTACAGGTTGTAATAAAATTTAATTGGCAATACAAAGAATAATGGTCTACTTGTATGCCAAATAATCCAAACATCCAAATCTCCACACAACCAAACATCTTCACAAACTTTCACGTTTATTATATGAGTAGGATTAGTAGAGTCTACATGGGCCCAAAACTAATACTCTAGGCATATTGGTTTAAAAAGGAATCCATACATATGTCTCTGCGTTAGTCAAACCTCTATTCGTTGTTATTTTGTGTAAATTGGGCATCCTGAAATAAGAAAATACATCTGATAGCTTTGAAACATTTAAAAAAAGGTTTTGAGTTGCCATGACCCTAATCGGGATGAAAGTAGAGTTTAGAAAATTTTCCGAATATGACAGACACATACCTATAAATATGTAAACCGTTATAAAGTACCCATTCCGCATACCGAAATAGAAAGATGAATAGTTATGCTATTCAATTCACCAATAAAACACCAGCTTAAACATGCAATAAGAGATATAATGACAATTGAACAAAATGGCCAAAACTTACTTTAAAGTATTTTTTCGGCACCTACCCGTTATCTCCAGAACCTGATTGCACGGCGCCTTGAGTTCAGCGAGGGTTCAAAATGGAGCATACCCGTGGAACATCATAATATTGTAGCTAGCATACTTTTTTCAAAAACTCATTTGCTAGGTTCAACCCGTGTTACTTTCATACACTTACTGGCTACAATATGTTGTTACCTATCTGTTTACCGGTCCTAACTTATGAAAAGCGTTCAACGACGTCTTAGGTAGGTAGGTACTGCGAAGTTCACTGCTTCACCTGTGAAATACCCAAATTTCGCAATGATAAACGAAAGTAAGTACCTAGGTAGTAATACAAAAATCGCTTTTCATACGTTATGGAAGGCCTGAATACGCAGAAAAATTTAAAATAACTCACAGTTATTGAAGGTAGTTTCCTAAAATTATTAGGTAAAGCATTAATTGTTCAGTTTATAAGTACAGGGTATGTAGGTGTGCTGACGTCACGGTCACGTGAGTGGCGCACGTGCCACCCCGGCACGTGACCGCACACACCACACACTCCTACCCTTTAGGTATTGCCCCATAACTTGAACGGGTTGTAATAACTCCGCTCACAAACTTCTATATTTTAAGTCTTCCTTTAAATTTTTTCTCCCCCGTTGCCAAGTTTCAAACTCCGCGAAACAATCACCTAGTTCTAAGGATTCATTTCAAAATAAAAGTAAACGAGAAATTGTGCACGAAAATATACCGCCGTTGCTGTGATTCGCTCTAAACGTTTTGATGTGTATTTTGCAAGTCGATGGGGACGAGTGGAGCGAAAAACTTAAACTTACAATTAATATTAAAACATGCGCAATAAAATAAAGCGTGATAAAGCCAAGCAGTCGGAAAGTATTCCCGTCAGTCGAGCAGTGCTTTTGACATGGCTATTATTTCCCCGCTCGATAAAAACGTTGTAACTAACAGAGTACAACCTACTCCATTTTAAACCTTATTTCTTCATAAATAAGAACCACACTCCTTGTATTTACATATTTCATGAGTCTGTACGATGTTCGAAATATTCATAGTGTCTCGGACGATGAATACAGCAGCGATGCAAATGATACAGGTTCTGATATTGTTCTACAAAATTTGCTACGAACCTTGTTTTGTGTTTTGAATAGGTACCCCGAGGTTGCTGCTATCCTTGCGAATGAAATTGTATAAATACTAATCTAGAAGACTGGTTGTATATTGGATGAGTTAATTTAACATGTTGGAACTTTGGACACTATAGGTATACCTAATCTCGGAATAAGGCAAAATGTTCAACTTTTAATTGTTGTAGACTTGTATCATTTGAATTTGAATATCACTGTAGTAAAGAAGTACCTAGGTAGTTTAGTAATTAATGGACACACACTTACTTACACAAACCGCGATCTAGAATTTGTATGATGACTTACACTGCAGATACCTATGTGTGTACTGTGGATATCATTTTATTTGGACCGTATGCAGCTCAGCTATTTTGGTTCTTATGATCCGATGCGGTGAAGTAGGTATCATCAAGTTAGGAAGACAATTCGCGTATTAATGCAATATTTTATAAAGATTTAAGCGCCTTATAAATCTACGTTAGGTACATCAACAAATTATTATAAGGAAAGTTAGTACAACTTACTTGTTCCTCATTTTCCGCAAGCCCGCATCACCAAAACTTAGGTATATCTAAATATCATGTGGAGCAATCTACATTGAATGCGATGTCCCTTCCAACCCTTACGTCGAGAGGTGAGGATGAGCATCCAACCGCCATTTTACACCAATCAACTCGAGTGCATGCATCTACCGAACACCAACGCCGTATTATCTTGAGGGATATTCAAAAATTTCTTGTGATAGACCAAAACGTTGTATACGATTTTTTCAACTGATGCAATATAATATAACTTTGTATGTGGTTTGGATGGCTATTTATTTATTCATCTATCAGCGACGGACGTCCACTGCTGGGCATAGGCTTTCCCATAGATTGCCACAAAGTTCGGTTCTGAGCAGATCGCATTCACTGGCTCTCCGCTACCTTCACGTGGTCGCCCGTGTCTGGGGCTGTGCCGCGCTGCGCTTACCTATGCGTGGTCATCACTCCAGGATTTTACTTTACTGCCTACTATAGGTAGCCCACTAGTGGTAGTACCTACATAGGTTGCACGGTTGAAGTGGCGGTGGTGGTGGTTTGGTTTTTTTGCGGTTTGGTTCTTTTGCGGATATGATCATTTCTGATTCTATCAAGAAAAACTCACGAATCTCTGCCAAAGGAGAGGTGATATGCCATCCCATGGCTAAAACCCGGATAACTGCTATACAACACCATAGCCGTGTTTCAGGCATAGAACGGTAGTGATTTCGAATTTGCGTAGCGATATTCAATCGTCTTGCTTCATGCATAGTTGTATAGGTACAAATAACGTCGTCTTGGTTAGTACCGTTCGTCTTAAGACGCTTACCAGGTTTTTATAGGGCGCAGCCATTTTGTATATTTTTCCAAAGCACTATGTAAATGTGCTGGCCCCGAGGAGCAGGATTTCTAATGTAATTGACAGCTGGAATGAGATTGTTTCGACCGCCGTTCACTTGAGGGTTCGACCCTTCAATTTTAACGCTTTCTACTCGCGCATGTATAATTTTGATGTGATTATCGATCGGTGTGCACGGAGACTTGCTAGTGATTAAGTAATTATAGGCCCATAATCAAAGTAATACGCTTGTGCATACGAGTAACTCATCACTGTCATATAAAACATTCAGAAGCAAATATGTTGGTTATTGTTATTTCGTTCTGATAAAGTATAACTAACCAGTTTGTATGCACTTCCAAAAATACTGATTCTTTGTCTATATGTAGAAACATTGACCAAGTTGTACGTCTACATCCCGCTGAAATAAATTTGCATAAAAGAAAAAAAATACCAATGCTTTGTCTTGTACAGAAGCTTTGTTAGCGAAAAGCGCTAACATGCTCTTTATACTGCAGACCTATAATGATTTCATTTATATTATTATACACCTGATAAATGTAAGATTTGCGAGGAAGCACCAATATCCTCTTACCTTGCGTCGTGGGCAACGTCTCCGCAAAATAATGTGTTTGTTCCCCATCTATATATGGCCTGGTGATAGACGGTATTCATTAGTTTGTTGAAACGTACGTATCTGGATTTCCAAGTATTCGAAGTAGGTCAGCTTTCCGCATGTCCTCTACGGTTCTCTGGGGACTGGCTGTATTAGCAGATTGGATAGCCACCTATATACGCTGAAAACTACGCAATTATAACATATAAAATGTCGCATGGTGACGAGCGGCGATAATTTTGTATGGGTAGCGCGGAATATGTAGTGTGTAGTATCTAATTGTTGCCGCCCCGCGGCTGCGTCCATCTGCGATATTCCAACGGTTTCATACAATCTTGGTTGAAATTTCCCATTTACACCTGTAGGGGTTGGATTTCGGAAAGTACTTTCTCAGTGCTCCTGTACGCCTCGTAAAGTACATGTGTTTTAAATTTCATCCCGCTATCTACAGCAAAATTCTACAAGAAAGTAAATGAGATTTTTATCAGCTACATAGCTGTTTAATTAATTACTCAACTAATAGTGTCAACAAACAGTAATATAATCTTAAATTAATTTCTCTTTTCAATGCGTGTCACAGTTACAACTAGGGGATGCTAATTATCTATCCCGCACTCCTATCTTACACTACCTTGTTGTAGTAAAGACAACCTTGTAACGGACGAAATAAAGTTGATATTTCAAATTAATGAAATATAGAGATGAGTGTTGGAGAGAGTTTCGGTGACATTTGATAATAAAAACAAATGACACGTCAGCATTCGTCGAGTTATCGTCCGATCTCTATATGGGGCATTGTTAATACCGGACATAAACTGTTTTGTAATGTTAATTTTTGTGTGGATTGTATTTTCTTTTGTTTTCGACTTACAGTTCCGTGGAATGCGATATTTCCTGTATATGCATTATGTAGTTTTGTGCACAACTGCTAACAAAAAACTTGTGAATATAATTTTGTGAGAAGTTATATTTTTTTAGTTGCATTTATTATAGGTAAAGGTTGTGAAAATTTACTATTTTAGATTATCGGTCTATAAAGTTTACGGCAGCAAAAAGTTGAATGATTCAGTTTTATAGTTGTAAAACTATGCGGCATGGACTCTTTTCACGGGATTTGCTTACTTATCCCGAATAATTGAGACCATTGGATTAGGTCTGAACCTCTTGCCATAGATTTTCCCCTTATGCCCTTCATCTAATTATTTCACTGTTAAATTGACTTGAATGTTCACGGAAATTTAAGTAACATAACTTCGTGTTAATTTCATACGATTGAAGTTATAATTGGTGTTAACAAATATAATAATCATTTGATCTCGCGTAGGCGACACAGCGTCGCCAGTAGAAGGGTGGGTCACGATCCTCACTTGTTTTATTGCTACAATGACTTGACAGTTATTATCTGTGATGAAAATAAATTTGATGAGGGATAAAGAGAAAAATGAATTCAAACGTAATCGACTGGTATTTGTCATTATTGTACGGTCAGCATCAAGAAGGGTACTCAGGGTAAAATGCGATTTCTGGCATGGTAATATTACGAATGTCATGTCATTAGGTACTTGTTACTCCAAATGTCCGAATGTCATGATTACCCAGTTCAAATCATCACTTAATAATAAGTCGTTTAGGAAAGAAAATTGCTTCATCCGAAGTTAAACGTCTTGAAATCTGATCAATACTGAGGAATGCTCACGATTAAGAGTACCGGGTGCATTCGAAACATCGAGGAGTTGTCGGCTGAGGTCGTTCTAACCCATGTAGCGTCCAAGTGCACTGGTAACCTCACGTTGGCGAAAGGAGAAACTAGTGGCGCGCCATCCTTCGCGGCCATTACACGGAACAGAATGCAGGGTTTTCGGTCGTGCCGTTTCGCCGTGAACGATAACATCTAACAAAAGTGACGTTAAAATTTGCACCTTAACGCCCACTTTTTAAAATCAATACCTACATCTTATCTATCAAGTGATATTGATACCCAACTTAATGTTTACTATGTGTGAGTCTAAAGTCATTTATGACAAATATTAAGATTTAGAAGACTGCAATTTCGAATAGGATACGTATCGTTTAAAGACAAAAATCTGTGATTGGTTACAAAGCTACTAACGTGAGAAATTAATTTGACGCTATAGTTTTTTTCTTTCGCACTAAGTACTGGTTCTACCCCGTTAGTATGTATTCCGTGGGGCCGATTTTGAGCGTCAGTTAAGTTTCCATACTTATTATATTTTGATGGCTGCGAGCGACGCTTGCTCTTTGGAGGTGTCGCTTGCGGCGCGCGGCTCCCCCTTAGACAAAGTATAAAGTCAGAAAAGTAGTCACACTCCGACCCTTTAGGAGCGCGCTATACCTATTCAAGGTCGAGGCGCAGGCGGTGTGACTCGGACTGGAGCATTCTTACGCATTCGTAAAATGTTGTCTGTAGTGCGTTCGTAAACAGCGTGCCCCTTTTGTAGGAAGAAAAATGTCTGCTATTATATTGTGCCCAGCGTCTATGTGCTCTGCATAGGGCATGCAATACCGGTTTTATTTGTATGGATAATACTGGTTTTTCGGTATTGGCCCGTACAAGTGATACAGGTATTGCATGCCCTAGCTCTGCGCACCTTGCACCATAGGTACATAAAGCTGTCACTGACTGTCGGCTATTACCTATAATGTGAGTGATTCGCTGTTAATTCAACATTATTGACTATTCTGAAAAAATCTTGTATGAAGGGTCCCGCGAGCTTCCGATATTCTGGCTTAATTGTGAAATATATTTCGGGTTTGTTGAAGTTTTATGATAATTTGTGTCAACGCCCCCATTTCGGGTGTTTTATGGGGTAGTCGGGATAAACGTTCTAACAGTGTATGGGGTTTATATGTAGTAATGCTCTTTTCGTTTTAGAGTAGCCCTTCCTCGAACAGTTTCTGTTTAACGGTGTGTTTTAGTGCGCGCTGAATTTGATGTTAATGTACATTCTGTGTTCATATCGCTGTTACTAACCATCACGGCGAAGGGTTTTTTATGGAGGGCCTTTTAAAAATATGCCCTAACTCTCTTCTCCTGCTCGAGTTTTTGCCCTATATTTCTTGGTCGGTTTATCAACATTTTGTTCGTTTATTTTAATAATTGTGAATGTTATTAAAGTAAACATCTTGAGATTAGGAACAAATGACGATACATTAGAGTGTATTTTCTGTAATTTCACTCAAATACTTAGTCTGAACAATTGCATCTATATATACTGAAGGAAATGCAATAAACGCAAAAATAACGTAGAATATTCCTACATTATTTCTTACTATTTATTTCTTATTTTGTACGTGGGCACTGGGCAAATATCAATTTTACATACTTTGTTATATTAAACACTAACACGTGAAACATTCAGCAATACTCAACAAAATGGAAGCCCAGTGTTTCGTGACCAGGCTGTGTTTGCCCGGTTTAACAGCTTGTAAATCTTCCTATAAAATATACAACATTGTTGCTTTCGGCTACTGTTCTTTGTGGCCAAAGCCCACCCGATCTTGATATAATTAATTAACGGACACATGTTTTATGAGGTTATTTTAGGGTTGTACAGATGTGAAATTAACGTAATTACTGTGTAAAACAAATAGTTATACTGGATCGAGTGTAACTACGTTCTACGACCTGTCCGATATAAAAATAGGCTCGTTCGACCGCCCGCCAAACTGAAACTGCTATCGTTCGCCATTAGGTACTAGATGGATGCAATAAGTAGAGTCATCCATACAAGCCGAAACTCAGTAGCAATCATGGTACAAGAAAATCTGGAATGTTCTTCCCGAGACTGACAATGATGACCTCAATTAACTTCAGACATACTGACGTCACGAGCTTTGATATGTTGCCATTTTGTGAAAATAAATTATACAAATTACCGTGGAAGTTAGGCCGTCCTCTTATTTGGGACGCCACTTGCGTGGACACTCTAGCACCATCGCACGTAGCCACCACGTCCCTGAAGGCAGGCGAGGCGGCATCGGCGGCTGAGGCGATGAAACGCCGCAAGTATGCTGGGCTAGCTAACAACCACATATTTGCGGCGTTTGCGGTTGAGACCCTCGGGCCATGGAGCTCAGACGCCCATAATTAACGTGACATCAGCATATCTGATTTCGGAAAAAACATTACCTGGTATGTTCGTACCATCATAGCAATGAAACTGGTTAGCAAAGAAACAACTTCTTATAGTGTAAAAACGGTTTTAGTATTAATTTAACTGAACCATAGTAATCCAGGAACGCTTTAAAACAGAGTTTTAAAACTCGGAGGCCTATTTACTGGCCCTCGGCAAGATTGAGACGGGAGCCCTAACGGTTTTTTTGTGTCGGTGTAAATCTTAAGACGCGTTTACGAGCGATACCGCGTGGCTCAAGTAAGGAGAGAAGCGAGGGTATTGATGTGATATTGATAAACGGTCACAGTATAATATCAGTAATTTTTCTTCTTACAAAAGGTACATCGCGCGCATGAATGTGTGCGCGCCGTGCACGAACGCACTACAAGTAAAGTCTTAAGAATGCTCCCGTATGGATCGCACTCACACAGACGTGCTGTCGCGCGTCTATGTGAATACGTGTCGCAGTTGTTGAGTGACTTGTCAATATTCGTAAATTAGCCGTATAATATCAGCACGACACACTTGTTTATACGTGAACATACGTTGTAAAGTGGCTGCTACCATGAATAGACCATCATGAAAGTTGAAAAAATTATGAACTCTATCTCCATGGTCCGTAAATAACAAAGTTTTGACAACAAGCATGCAGGCCATCCGAGAACATTGTGTGTTAGTCATCTAAAAACTTTTTTTTGAAGACTGACTAACTCGCGACCCTAAGGGCATAGCGATACTTTGACCGGGTGGTCGGCCATGGCGTTCCCTGGGGTCGAACCAGGTCGCTAGCCGGCCCACCCTGATTGGATCGGACTGGGTGGGGGCCGGGGGCGCCTGGAGTCGAACCAGGTCGCTCCCTAAAAACCTCTATATCTTATAACTCGGCCATAAGTTTTGCACAGAGACCTTTGCCATAACATCCCATGAACAGTAAAACAACCTTTAAGGCGCTCGTGAAAATTTTAACGTCCACACGGTCAAGATTTAAAGTAACGGTCATGGTATTGCTTTTGTATTTCGGCAGTATTTGTTGGGCGTAGGTACGAGTATGAATGAATACTTACCTACTGCGAAGTGCTCGTCGTAGAAGTGTGTGACGACCTTAGAGGAACACATTTCTTTTCATGGGATTATTATGATATAAAGCCAATGATTTCAAAAGTAAGGATAGGCCCATCTGAACAGTTCGGAACTATCTTAACGCAGCTATAAAGACCAGCTGCGCAGTGCACGCGCCGCGTGTAGCACTGCCGACTGGCACTGATTCGGCGGTATTTTTACCGCCAAAGCGTTGGAACCGTCTGCGCGCTCGCTTAGCCCTGTCCTTTGTTTTGTGTACGTCAATGTATAAAGCTGATCTGATGATGGAGTCGGATGGTAGCCATAGGATGATCTAAATTACACAAGGTAAATTCAACGTGTGTGGGCTCAATTTTTACTTGCAATTTGCCATTAGGTGTACAAAAAAGTACAGTCGGCAATAAAAGCTTGTCTCAAAAAACGTTTTTTGACAGAAACTTACGTTACAATAACCTATAAAATACCTATAAAACACGAACCATAAATTATCATAATTATATCCAGCTGAATTGACATAAATCACGTTATGACACATTAGAATCATACGTTATCATATTTCATCTGTACCTATTTTTTGAACGGATTAGCACTGTAATCTGTACGCATTTGTAACGCATAAACAAAAAGAATCTGTTCATATGATTATGATTCACGAATCATAAAAATAACTTTTATAAAAATACTATATATTTGAAATCAAATCTCGCACATAAAATTCCGGCCGTAAATTAAATTGAGAAATGTAACCAGTAACAAGTTTTGCATGACGCATTCTGCTCGTTTTTTATTTAAATTTACAAACAGATAATATTATGCGATATTGCATTAGTTCCGTGTTTTCGTTAACTCTTTGCGTGATAACCTTTTTGGATTCTTTTGATGTAGTCACAGGTACGAATAGTGTACAAGTTACAGAACATTCTCAATTTTCAAAAAAATTCTTTAAAGTTTCTGAAATGTTTCTCGCGAATTTTAACAAAGTTTCCAATCAGAAAGATTTCTGGGGGAATTTTTAAAAAATGTATTATTGATTCTATATCACATTTTAATAAGACAGGCAGTAGAAATATCTAATTAGATTAAGTTGTCAGATTATTCGATGTTTATGCCATTATTGTTTCTTCCTATTAGCAATAGGCTGACTAAAATGACGAGGATACAGTGCTTAGAATCTTCGAGTGACGTCACTCCATGGTACAATTTTCACCTAGGAGTGACGTCACAAGCCCCCACTCCGGAAGTTTGATGATCTATAACTTTGTCGATTTTTAATATTGTAATAAACCAAAAAATACGTGTCCTATATTTTTCCATAATCTAACTGACGGACTAATTAGAATGATATTATTTTTAACTCAGTCGTCATCTCTATTCTGCACAATTAATTCCACGCAACTGCGTTGGATCACATTCGTCATTCTTCACAGTTGTTCTCCCTATACAATCCCGTTTCTTCCTATTCGTGATTCTGCATTTTGTTGTCCGAGTTTATCATCTTTACTAATACTGCAGACTAAAATATATATATGTACCTTATTAGTGTAATTATTTAAAACATTTGCATCTCCCATATTAGTTATTTTTATTCCCGTCGGGTTAACAAAGAAATCGATATATCTTAGGCTACCTACCAATAGGGCAGTATATGCTCAGCAGGAAGTCACAACATCAACAGAATCTTAATAACAGTAAGTGCTTACCTTCACTCGTAGATCTATACTGTCTGTGGGAAATTAAAATATCCCAGATATTTAAATGACTTTTTTTAGAACCTGACTTCACCTATGAGTCTTCACCTATGAATCCAGACCATACAAACCTGCATAGCGATGTTACGAGTTAATTTTATTCCAACTCGGATAACTCGAGTTGACTCGGCCGCTAACTCGAATCGAAACTCGAGTTGACTCGACTCGCATCAACCGGATGGGACCCGCTTCGCGGCAGCAGCCAAACGGATCGGCGAGTCGAGTCGAGTTCAGCGTATCCGTAACAAAATGAATATTAGTCGAGTTGAGTTTCGAGTTGGCGAATCGCTAACTCGCGTGCACTCGCATAACTCGCATTCGTTATCCGGCCCGTATCAATTCTAGCTAGAGTTAGGAATGCGAGTTGATTAGAGTTTAGAGTCTGATTCGAGTTATACGAATCAGACAACTCGACTCACCCATCGCTAAACCTGCAAGCAGGTCCACTAGCCGCGACCACCGTGACTTTTCGCTGAACGCTCAAAATAAGCGACCAGCTAGCGGGATTGGTTGATACGGTTCAACCTTGTCTTATGAAGATGAATTACTAGTAGGTTATAGGTTTAAGCGGGCTTGTTTTCCTTAATCGATGCCTGATATGCGCCTAGGATATGCAATATTTTTTTATGGCTAATACCAGGATCCCGGTATTGACCCATACCGGTAATACCGGTATTGCATGCCCTATTAATATGCACCTATTTCGCATGTAATGAATACTATTAGACGATTCTGGGGTTGTATAATAATGCAACAGTATTTTTATTGTGACTACGTTCTGATATTTTACGGATACTTTTATAATAATATGACGTGGTTTGCATTAATATTCGTATTACAATCTAATTTTATTAACCCCAGATGCTGCAAAAACTGTAAGTACGAGAAGCACACCAGCCTCTACCCAACCACCACGTAAGTACCTATAATATTTTGTTTTTAGGGTTCCGTACTTCAAATGGAAAAAAAGGCACCCTTATATCACTTTGTTGTCCGTCTGTCCGTCCGTCCGTCCGTTCGTCTGTCTGTCTGTCCATCTGTCAAGACCCCATTTCTCGGGAACGCGTGGAGGTAACGAGTTGAAACTAATAACCATTCCTCTCCTATTCCACTCCTATGGTCCCTTGTAGCTGTAAAAAAGTCAAACTTCTAAGTTAACATAAATAAAAAGATATGGCCATTTATGCTGCAAAAATCGTAAAATTGTGATTCATAATGAAATTATACTCGTATTAACAAATGTGCTTTTAATGCAATGTGCAGTTGTATTTAATATAAAACTAACTGAATATCATCGGACTGAAGTATCGACAGTCTTTGAAAACCCGTCCCGAAAGTACCGGGACGTCCCGGTTCTATTATCGGCCAGTACCGAAAATCCCGATCCTCCAGAACGGTATCGGTACTGCGTACCCTAATACATTTGTAATATAATCATAAAAATAAAGTATTTATTTAAAGACTATATTTTTAAATTTAATTATTTGTACGGAACCCTGGGTGGGCGAGTCCGACTCGCTCTTGTCCGGATTTTTAGGTTATCGTACTCAAAGGGTCCAATTATTAAACCTCTGCTGTCCATCTGTCCGGCAGTCACAATGGCTTGCACACTTACGCGGTATTGCACTATCCCCGACGATATATCTATTTATTTGCATGTATCTGTCCTGTTTTCTTTGCTTTTCGTTTTTGGTCATAATTTGTCTTTTATCACCTTGTGCACTACCTACTCACTTCTGCTTTTATTTTGCGTCAACTTTACTACCCTAAGGTTGTCTGGAAGATATGTTTTATTAGCGATAAGACCCCTTGTTGTTTACTATTTAAAATGTTGTTTTAGATTTAAGTTTTTTATGACCTTTTGTTTTGGTGCACAATAAAAAATATTGTATTGTAAACCTTCCTACATACCTATGCATTATAATTGAAAGTGTCTG
This sequence comes from Eudemis profundana, assembly GCA_947034925.1. NCBI lineage: Eukaryota > Metazoa > Arthropoda > Insecta > Lepidoptera > Tortricidae > Eudemis > Eudemis profundana. Next base: position 12,601,087 of record OX344811.1, read on the forward strand.
CACCAGCTACTTATAATACTGGTATCTATTTATAATAATATATTATAATTTTATGATAAATGTACGACTATTTTTTTCCTTTTAATTTTTTCAGGTACCCCCTTTGATTTATTGCGTTTTTGGTAAGAATGAGCAAATACAGGGCGATTCCTAAGTGGTAAACATTATTCTGTACCTCAAGTATAAACACTTGTACGTAAGCATATATGTAAAAATCTCTAAAAAAAATTTGTACAGTTTAGTTATAAAATTGTATTATTAAATTTACTAGATCGCATGGTTACCCTACTTTTTATGTTGAACTGTCATGGCATGTCGTTAAGATTATTTATTTCAACCTTTTTGTATTTGCTGTCTGAAAATATTAAAAATATACAGGGTGGTTTTCTATAATCTGTACATATTAAAAGGGGTGAAATTCCAACTAATTTTATCGGTAAAAATGACTTTAATTTTTCTGCTTGCAGGCTGAATACACAAGCAATGTATTTCTCATAAGACCTAGAATTAAGAATCTGTATTCACGCAAATAAATAATTTTGATTTGATTATGATTTGATTTGAAATAAAATCGTTTGCTTCTAAAGTAAATGCAATGAATTTACCTTGAAATATTGCGTTAGAAACATTTATTTCTATTCGCCACTTAGGAATTACCTGTATACATAATGCGGGTCTATATAGGTAGGTATCTTAACGTTCCTCTTGCTCTTCTGCAAAACAGTTAATATTTTAGTCTAATGCCGATAGTAGTGACGGAACAAATTACCGGCTTCGCAAAATTAAAAGTACATGACATGCAACCACTGAATGTCGTGCCCGCCTATGGGTTACAAGCCGCAAAACAAAAAAAAATAACTGGCCAAGAGCATGTCGGACCATGCTCAGTGTAGGGTTCCATAGCCGTAACTATAAGGTAAAAAATACGATGTAAAAAAAGTACAACAACAAAAGAGCGTATCTTCATAGCAATTACGTCCTTTTGTTGAGAAGCGCAGTTTATCGGCAATAACTCAAAAACGGTACATTCGATCTTGTTGAAAATAATTTTCGTTGAAAGTATTAATTAAGCGTTACCTTCGTGATTTTTTTTATATTTTTCGGACGCACGGTTTAGAAAATAGAGGGGGGGGGGGGGGGACGGACACTATTTACACAACTTTCGGAGCGATTATTTCCAAATACATTCACTTAATCAAAAACATTACTTAGGAACCTTATAGTGTTTTTTAAAGAGCTGTCGAACTATGTACCACACGTTGATATTTGCTAAAAAATTTTTTTTTTACTGTCTTTAACATATATGGAGTGCCCCCCCTAAAAATATTTATTTTAATTATTTATATACCAAACTAAGTAGCGGCTCATAAAAGACACCTATATTCCAAATTTCATCAATATCCATCATGTAGTTTTTGAGTAAAATGCCTGTGACATACGGACAGACAGACAGACAGACGGACGGACATGACGAAACTATAAGGGTTCCGTTTTTGCCATTTTGGCTACGGAACCCTAAAAAATGGGGCTTAACACGTTCACTGTCCCCATATAAAACTATCGGACAATGTCACAAGTCCCAACTGTGCTATCAGTATGGGGAAGTCACCCCACAGAGAAAACACGGACTCCTGAAAAAAACCTTCATGACCCCACATTAGGGGCACCGGGGTGACACTATAGGTATCGCCCTGCCCACAGAGATAGGTAAAGTTTTATATGATTACAATCTAGTTTATTGAAAAACGTACTGCAAAACAAATTAGTATGTACCTATTGATAAATTATTTATAATTTATTTCAGGAGCGGAGAATCTTTAAGATTAGCAAGAAAGCATAACCATCACGTCCATAGACAAAACAGGTAACAAATTTTATAATTACTTATATAGATACAAGAAATCAAAGTACATAGAGAAATTAAATGGTACTCACCTGTGGTCCAGACCAGGAATCGATCCCGGTACCTCTCGATTTCCGGCCCAGCACCTTAACCACTTGCCCACCGGAGCACACAACAAGCGTCTTCAATTTTACCATCTACTTTGACTTTCGTATCATTTTGGTTTAATAGGTTTTTAACCTAAACGCCAGCTATGAGAACACGTATTACACATGTATCCCACCTCAATAAAATTTACAGCCATGACAAAAAGAAACAAAACAAAAACAAATAAACATCATGATTCTTTCATATGTAGAATTTTATAACTGTTTCAGAGAATTATCATAGGCAAAGAACTGTCACCAACGACTTTAAAATAAATAGCTGGACGTAGCCTCGCTATCGGATAGCTGAAGCACTTCTAGTAAGCCGGTCGCTTAACGCTGGTTGATGTGTGCGTGCTGCTCGTAAGTATAAAGCTACCGGCTTATTATAGGTGCTTCCGTTATCTGTTGGTCCATCTATTTGACTGTCACCGAGATATTTTAAAACAACTGGGCTATAGTTAAACTGAATAAGAAATTTGGAATACGCGTTAAAAATAATTTTGTGAAAGCTCACAAGGAAAATTATACTGATCAATAATATACATTATTGACATTTCAGTGATCACGATTCTGAAGAAACGGACAGCAGAGAAAGTATGTACGTAGGACCCAATGGTTAGGTATATAATAATATGCTTGTACATGTGTAATTTTTCTAGTAGTTTAAGAAATTACTCATCCTCCCAGTTTTATTTCAGCCATAATCACGCACATGATAAAGAGGAAAACGGCAGAAGCCACAAATTTTCTCATAAAGAAGGAGAAAAAACGAAATGGTAACTAAGTAAGACATTTTATACAATTGTTACTTTACATTCTTACATCATTCAGCGTCTGAGAGGATTAAGGATGACTTAAACGACGAACCGGACGACGCAGCATGGGTCTCCAGGTTTGGTTAATGAAATGTGAATGCCTGAAATATGTAAAATCTATGAAACTCAAATGACGCCTACCGGCAATGAAATTGATGATAAAGCTTTGTATAGTTATATCAGAGTTTATTGTAAAACGTAAAGTAAAAAAAATATTAAGTACGTCATACTTTATTTCAGGAGTGGAGAGTCCTTAGAAAAAAGAGAAGATAAAAGTCACAGCTACAGAAGAAACAGGTACCTATTTTGGTCAATTTTTCCAGGAAATCGTCATTGTCTTAAGCAAAGGTCACCAAGAGTGGGAAGCGTTTGGGAAATTGCAAAGTGTCTTCTCGTCTAAGATAGCTCAGTGCTTGAAGATGAAAGTCTTCAACCAGTATTTACTAGTATTACTGGTGATGACCTACGGAGCCGAGACGTGGTCTCTAACTATGGGCCTCTTAAGGAAGCTCAGACTCACTCAGCGAGCTATGGAATGGGCTATGCTCGGATCTCTCTGCGAGATCGTATCAGAAATGAGGAGATTCGTAGATGAACCAAAGTCACCGACGTAGCAAACCGGGTTGGCAAACTGAAGTGCGGGCAGGGCACATAGCTCGAAGAACCGATGGCCGTTGGAGCAAAAAGGTTCTCGAGTGAAGACCACGTACTGGCAAGCGCGTGGGACGGCAATGTGGCCATCCGGATCTGGTTAGGGTTACGGGTTGCGGGGACTCGCTGGATGCGGGTAGCTTCTATCCGACCCATGTGGAAGTCTATTGAGGAAGCCTGTGTCCAGCAGTGGTTGTCCTATGGCTGAAATAATGATGATGATGCGGAATTATTTATTGACGCACTAAAATATTGTTATTGACGATTGAATCCTTAAATTAGGATCCTAATGATTATACTTTTGTATAATATCATTTTATATAAATATAAATAAAAACTCATTCTTTAATTTTTATTTTAGCCATAATCACACACACGAAAATAAAATCGGCAGAAGGACCGAATTCCATTCCCATTCCCAAGAAGAAGGAACACCGCAAGGGTAATACACTAAGTACCTACTATGATTTTTTTTATAGCATGAACGTCTACTAAAGAATTCTAAATATTAAATCGGAAGCGAAAATTGGGCAGGATTCGTACCTCCAACGGCTCTCTGGGCCAACACAGGCACACTACTGATAAAATTGTACCACAGAAGCGCTTTACACAAGTCATCCAGTTTTTTAACCAGTTACTTCCACTTATTTATTAACAGATTTTCGTTTCTAAGACGTGCCGCTATGGAATAGGATTTGCTCCCACCGTCTGGTTTCCTGACAAATACAACTTAGGGCTCTTTCTCGACAAGAGTACCTACTTGGGTCATTATTCGAGCGTTTAAACCGCCTCACTTTTGTGGACACGTTTTTGACGAAATCCCTGCAGATTTTTGTGGCATTTTGAACTATTTGGTAGAGACCCCGGACTTCTGACAAATAGTCAGATATCCCATCAAAAGCTACACGAATTTCGGCGAAAAGATGTCCACGAAAGTGACGCGGAACAAACGCTCGAATAATGACCCACTTAAATAGGCTTTTACTGAACCGGCGAGCTACATCTTTGGCTTCGTAGTCGCTTATCACCATCAGTCGCTACTGAGATCAATTGCAGGTCAGCGAAAGAAAAAAAAACACAATTGTCACTTCGACAATTTTACATAGGATTGAACGTCTGACGCACATAGGATTGAAAGCGACTGGAGTAGTCCTCTTGGAAACGCGGAGCTACAGGTTGAAAAATTCGATAATGCGAATGAGGTCACCGTTGTGCTAACGGACATTTCTCCGGTGATTTGCGCGGTATTGACATTGAAGGCATCAGTAATCTAAAGGCATCATAAATCACCGGAGATATGACTTAACAGGAAAGAGATAATTCTTCTGGCCACAAATATTGGATACGGGATTTTTTGGGATTAATAAGAACACATAATGTACATAAATTCACACAGGGGGTTGAATTATTAATGATATACAAGATATATTGAGAACTCAAAAATCGACTTCATACAAAATTTCTGCATTAGACAATTGTATTTCATTAATAGTCTAACCCTGAGCGTGATTTTATATGGACAATGTATTATTATCAAACCAGGGAAATTCTGTGTTCAATAAAAATAATTAATTATTTTTGGTGATTGTAACCACTGTTAGTTACGTCCTCCCGCGAAGTTTAGGTAAATAGGCACTACCTATTCCGAGCTCTGGTGATAAGGCTCTTATGGAGATGCTAATTCGCACGGATAATTCGAGTGCCACACGAGGCATTTAATTTCCAATTTTCGCTTCAATACAAAATTTGGAATTGATTTTGGTACCTAATATTTTTATGAAAGCATTTTATTACAACAAAATGCTCCGTGTTCAGGAAAAAGATGCCACTTTACCGCTTACAATGAAGTCGATTTTTGATCACATGATCATTTATACTACTGGCCAATTACTGGAACCTTATTGACTACTAGACACCTGGTACCTTCTGCCTGAGAATGGCACAAATATTGTAATGGCCAGTTCACATTATTCCAGTAGCATTCCAGTCCAGCAATCCAATCCAGTGCTGAAATGCTACTGGAATAATGTGAACCGACACTGGAATGCACTGGAATGTACCCATTCCAGTGAGCATTCCAGTCCAGTGACTGGAGAGACCGTCAACTTTTCATTCCAGCTCACCCAATCCAGCGCCACTGGAATAGTGTAGACAGCCATTCCAGTTGCAATCTAGTGCTAGATTGAACGTTTAACAGTGAATACGAGATAGTTGTTTTGGGGATAAAAAACTGGAAGACTGGAGGACTGGAATGATGTAAACGATATGCTCCAGTCCACAACAGGACTGGATTAGCCCGCTGGATCACTGGACTGGAATAATGTGAACTGGCCATAATTCTTTTTGATCGATAATCGACATACTTCATTTTAATTTTACTAATCCTTTATTTTCTGTTAGGGCTGCAAGAAATAGGTAAGTAAATTCAATGGGTCGCCACGTTTACCCTAGTGGGAGTGACACCGTCTACGAAGCTAGAGGTCCCGGGTTCAAATCCTGGTAAGGGTAAATATTTGTGTGATATGAGCACGAGTATTTATTCTTGAGTCTTGAGTGTTTTCTATCTATTTAAGTAGGTATAATATCGTACCCTTGGTAAAAGAACGTCGCACGTGACTTTACGTCCAAAGTTTTTTTATTGCTTAAAAGTCATACAAATCATACGAACTACATGATACACACACAGATCCTGAAAAGTTGTCATTTTGCAGATACGACGTTATTTGACCAAGGGTACGATATATTGATCTAATCGTCTAGTACCCATAATATAAGCATTGCTTACTTTGAGACTAGGTCGATTTGTGCAATATTGACCCACACAAAAAAAAAATCATAATACAAACGCAAATTAGGGGTCATCCATATAGTACGTCACACCCATGGTTCTAGCCAAATGTGACAGCCTATATTAAAAAGATGAAATATACAGCGTGTAAGTCTAATACGGGCGAACAATTAAACCAGATATAGCGTTTAGTAGTGTTATCATTAATTAATATGATTTTTTAAATTACACTTAATAGTGACCTCGTAATTAATTTTTGAAAATTTACCGAGCAGCAATGTACCACATACATGCTTGTTATGACATTGCGAGATACGAGCTTTTTTAAAGTAACTGTCAACTAGCGTGTTTGTCAACTTGAATGTGTTGCGTTACATTGCGGCCCGAATTATTTTGTATGGTAAATATTTTCATTGTGGTTTTAAGCAATATTTATCTAAATATGCTTCTTAGGTCTTATGCTGACCACCGTTTCAATATTCGCCCGTATTAGATTTACAGGCTGTATGTTAGGAAAATGTGTGACATGGGGGTGGGGGGGTCTAAAAGTCTGAAAAATCGTGTGACGTACTTTGTTTTTCTTAAAAATAAAAACAACTTATTATTGTTTTAAGTTTTAATCCTACAAAATAAGGTAAAAGTCCTATAGCTTGGCAACTTCGTTGGTGACACTCCCATGTGTGCTTTTTGTTATGTGCAGCCGTAACTACTTACACAAGTTACAGCCAACGCGAACGGCGACCGACGGAGGCTGCCTCCGGTCCGGCTGGGTCGGTCGTCGGGTAACTTGTGGGAGTGTCACCAACGAAGTTGCCAAGCTATAGTGCTCGACACGAATGCCCATAGTCGACCACCTGCTGTCACCTGTATTGCTAAATGACTTAAGTCAAGATGGCGACTACTCGGACGTTTAACTTGATTATCTAATTTGTGTACTGAGTGCCACCGCCCCGATAATCGGGTTTTCGCTACATACGGCAATTAGCGCCCTACCAAGGACCTTAAACTAAATAGCCGTACGGAGCCTCGCTAACAAAGAACTGAAGCATGTCTAGTCCGCCGGCTGTCAATGTGTGCGTGCGCAGTAGGTAAAAACTAGTTGATGTGTGCGTGGAGTGCGTGCGGCTATTTATTTTAAGTCCTTGCGCCCTACAGACTACGGCGTAGCACAGGTAGCGATGCTTGACAATGAATTAATGAAGAAAACATAATTATAATTAAAAACGGATCACTCATGTTGTAAAAAGACGATTCCACTCGACATGTTTAGGGAACATTCGGCATTCCCTTAATCATGAATAGCCGCGAACCTTGCCCATCGAATAGAACATGTCAAGTGGAAATCTCGTCATTCTACAGCGTGCTTGAGTCTCACGGCAGTTTTCGGAGTAAAATCATCTTATCAAGTTCAGTGTCAAGCATCGCTACCTGAGTGGGTATGATTATCACCCCCTAATCCAATCCATCGAATGATTTTATCCCGGTTTTAAATAACCCTTTATTTTATTTCAAGAAAACTGTAAGTAAAACCATAATGTTTTAAAATCGTTTTATGTCTCGTACATTATAGGGTTTAGGACTAGGATCATACACGTTTTCAGAAAGTGAGCCCTAGAGGCTTATGGTGCTACGCTTTGTCACGCGATAAATAAGTGATAAAGCATCCGTCACTCTCACACACTATATGTCAGAACGTGACGAATGCTTTATCACTTATTTATCGCGTGACAAAGCGTAGCACCATAAGCCTACAGGGCTCACTTTCTGAAATCGCGTGACAAAGCGTAGCATCATAAGCCTACTGGGCACCATTTCTGTAGACAATACTATTTATTGTAATAGTTAACGGCATGGGTACATACATAATCATTATGTTTTTATGCTAAAGGTCTAGGAGTACATAGTACGAACATGTCTACAAGGGACTAGGAAGAAAATTAAACTTTTAAAACTCTTTTGATGATGTCTACAGGGAAGATGCAATCACTCACTGTATGGCCTCATAGCTACACTTTGTTGTAAAATTCAATATTAAGTACTCGAGATCCCTATTATAGCAAACGGCAATGCATTGCATTGTTATGTTATGGTTTGAAGACTAAGAGAGCAAGTTTGGATACATGAGGCAAACCACAGTCCTCGATGTGACAACTATTTTCTCGAATTTACATGGGCTCATCCATTAAATAGGCATCTAATATTGATAGTGGTGCCATCTCTTTCCAGCATTTGGAGTCATCATCTTTTTTTTTAAGCCTGACAAACTTGCAAGTCTTAGTGACTGTTGCAAAAGTCGGACCAGGTGGGGGCCGTGGCGTTCCCTGGGGTCGAACCAGGCCGCTGGCCGGACCACCTTGAGTGGGTCGGACTAGGTGGGGGCCGGGGGCGCCTGGGATCGAACCAGGTCGCTAGAATCATCATCTACAACCCACATATATAAATTTAAAATGTCTTTATTGCATAAAAAACAAGTTTTGAATTGTCTATCTAAGGGATGGAACTGCCCTGTAAGTAAAAGATTGCCTGTGTTGGGAGTCAAATATGTTCGTCCTATATACATCGTTTGCATCTCCCCGAACGGGTTTTCCTTTATTTTTTCAACTTAGGATGTGTTCAAAAACCAACTGGACGATTTACAACCTTTTAACACATTTTGGCGCCCTCTGAAAACGTTGCCCGGGGCAAGTGCCTCCGTCTGAAGATCCGGGGCTGAGTAGGCTGCATGCTTATTATCACTCAGAAGCATAAAAATACAGGGTGACAAACCCATTTAGAACTATCATCAGAATCCACCATTTTGTTTTTTGTTTAACGAGTTACTCAGTCTCACTCGCGCCACCAAGGCGAATCTAATGATGTATCATTTATCAAAATCGAGTGTATCAGAGTAGTTACAGTCTGGCAAAAAAGAGTAGAAATTAAAAAGTGGCAACATCGTAGTGTCATCCCTTTCAAATCAATCTAAGAAAAAAGGGATGACACTACAGTGTTGTCACTTTTTAATTTCTACTCTTTTGTGCCAGACTATACGAGTGGACATAGGAACGGACATACATACATACGTACCTACATGCTTACTTACATACGTTCATATATACAGGTCAAACAGATAACCCTCGTATTGGGCTGCGCCGCAGTCGGGTAAAAATATAGGTAGTTCCACGGGAGTTGAGGTGAATGATTGATGACACAGCTACCTGAAGTACTCATTGCAAAAAAGTGACTGAATGAAATGAATGAGTGAGTAAATAAACACAAGGCTATAGTTTAAAGAAACTTTTTGGTATATCCTGCAATTGACTTTTGAACTTGGTGTCGGTACGAAAAAAGAACAGTAATTTCAAAACCTCGCTGTCATTACATGACAGTGTTGTTGTGTGCGTGGCCTCAACTCTCGTGAAACTACCTGTAGACAACATTCATCTTTTGGATCTTTCAGTAATCCATCCCACCAATCAAATCCGGTCGAGGAGAGTATTATGGAGGATTCGAAAATAAATGGTTATGCCGTAAGTTTCAATTAACTTAATAATTTGCCATTATATTTATTCAATCTATACCAATGTAGTATAAGACGTTATACTTGCCAAATTTATAGTTCTAGGTCAACGGAAAGTACCCTTTGAATTTTGGTTTCTTGAGAGTGTCGAAATGTACGTTTTATGCGGCATAAACGGCCGTATCTTTTTCCACGTTAACTAAGAAGCTTGATTTGTTTCACAGCATCAAGGAATCGTAGACTTGAGTATACGGTTTTAATTTCAACTCGACACCTCTACGCGTTGCCGAGATAAAGGGTCTTGACAGACGGGTAGACAGACGGACGGACAACAAAGTGTATACGGGTTCCGCTTTTTCCTTTTGAGGTACGGAACCTTAAAAAGGAAAAATCAAGTATTGGCGACGTTAACTTTCTGCATATGCACAGTGATTCCGCCGTAGGCCATAAATCGAAAAAAGTCATGAGCGTATCCTGAACTAAAAAGTAAGTAAAATGATTCACTAATAGACAATCTACTAAATACTATATATAGCACAGTAATAAAGTACTATTATCATTTACTTTTGTGCAACGAAAGTGAACGCATCTCGACCCTAATTAGTAGTGTGTTTTTGTCGCCGCAACTTAATCACTTTGTTATTGTGTACTATTATTATTATTTGCGTGTTTCCACGTGGTGTTATTATGGAAATCTAAGAAGAGGGTATGTACTTTATTTTCCAATTATGTTTTATGTATAAATATGCATGCTTATATTTTAAAATAATTTTCTAGTAGAGGTCTGTTGTTTACGATTAATTTTTAAGAAGTATGATTTCATTGAGAGTTATACTCTGATGCCGAAGTTTGCCGCACTTGACACATATATTATGTTATAGATGAAAGTGTCCTTAATAAGGGCTGTAACTTTCATCGACCTCTTTTGACCTCTTCTTAGGTAAAAGGGGTTTCAAAGAACAAGAGTAGGATAGCCGAAACAAAACCCGATTTTTAAAAAATGTTTTTATGTTTGTTTTAGGTACATTTTAAAGGTGTTCTATTTCGAAACGTAGTGTTTTTGATATTTGGCACTCTGGACAAGGAACTGATACAGAAAAAAATCAACATGTTTTTACTACTCTGACAGAAACATCAATTATTTCGGATAACATCGAAAATATTGACATAGAGAATTTAAGGGTTAAAATAAGGAATTTATGTAAACGGATTGCATGTTATTGGAAAAAAACAAGATGTACAAAGTCTAAATTTCTACATAAATATGCAGATTGGCTTAATGATGTAGAATACATTGATGTGATCCAAAGTATCGAGCAGCGTTTTTCTCAGCAGAATGATAACGTCGACCCCTCCCCTTCCACTTCTGGTGGCCGTCCGAGGAAAAACTTTAATGAAAGTAGTAAACGCACTAAAAGAAGAAGACTGGCGGAACTATCTAATTTTGACGAGTCTGCTGTAAATACACTGCTCAATGCTTCTGCTGATTCCAGCTTAACTTCTACAAAAGTCGACGAAAACAAAGTTTTGTCACTAATTGCTGAAGGTAAGATTTCTAGGAAGCAATATCTATTAATTACGAATTTTATACATGATAATATACTGAAAGATTGTATGCCTTCCTATCAATGCATTGTAAAGGCTAAAAAGAGATGTTACCCTAAAACTGTATAGCCGTTACTGAATCATCAGCCGAAGTCGAACTTCAGAGTTTGTTAAATCACACTGCCACTCGGATTCTTTAGTCTCAAAAAGATATTTTAGATAAAATACCTGACCAGTCTTTAAATAAAATATCTTTGGTTGGGAAATGGGGATTCGATGGCAGTACAGGACATAGCGAATACAAACAAACTTTCTCAGATTCTTTTCTTGTGGATAGTAGCTTGTTTGTTACTATATAACCTTATTTGTATATATGTAAATAGTCTTGAAATAAATACTTTTATTATTTATGTAGTATGATGTTTCATTTATGTTTTTATTAATTACAAAATATTTTTATCTAATGGCTTTATGTTTAAAATAATAACGTTTTTTAAAATGGTTTTGACTACAGATATTTTTTTTCATAAAAATAGTCACATAAGTTTATTATAAATGTCTAAAAATGTTATTAATGATATATGTCATGCTTGTATAATAACTATCTATAGTTTAAAATCGAAAAAATGGCTTTTTTTGGAGTTGAGGTATTTATGGCCGCCCTTGTACGGGAGCGGAATCACCGTGATATGGCTGTGACAAGTCACGCACACAAATGGGGTGCGTAACGATGGCTATATTTTTTTTGTTATAATATTAGTCGCAATAACGCTCATTTGATATAATTATTGAATCATACCGGGTGTGCCCTATAATACGAGCAAATAACCACATTTTTACTAAAACTGCGGTGCACTTTGAAACTGCATAATATCCGCCATTTTGTTTATTTTAACGAACTTTATACCCAGTGACACTCGCACCATCAAGACGAATCTAATGATGTATCATTTATCAAAATCGGATGTGCCGTTGAGTAGTTACGAGCGGACACAGGAACGGACATACATACATACATACAGGTCAAACACATAACCCTCCTTTGGGCTTCGCCGCAGTCGGGTAAAAATTAAACCGTAGATTCTACTCCTCAAATAATAAAACTTTTGTTCAACCACTTTTTAAAAATATGTAGTCCTTAGATTGTCTCTTTTTCATACAAAGTACATCAAAATCCGTCTAATTGACATTGCTTGTCAATCTTGTCACCCTACAGATGTAATCAATTTCGCAATACATTACGTGTTCGGATAAACTTTAAAGTGTGCTAAAAATCAAACCACAAGTTATTTTTAAAAGTCGCTGAATAAAAGTTGTCTAGTTTGAGGAGTAGAACCCACGTTTAACTTTTTTGCTCATATTACAGGCCACACCCTATATACTTAATATACGTACATATGATATAATTATCATTTTTTTTTAAGGATCATTTAACCTAATAATATTTAATATAACTTTCTTTAAGTATAATGCATATTTCCTATAATGAACTTATGGTATAACGTTAATTTCATGTAAAATACAATTGGCATAACCATTGTTGATATAACGTATTGGATACATAATCACAAAACAAACTGCTGCTACTAGAAGAGAAGGCTAGATTAGGTTATAACTGCAGCCCTTACACAAAACGAACTACTACCAGAAAAGTAGGTTGGTTACGTTAGAACTGCGACCCCTCCCTACACAAGACGACCTGCTACCAGAAAAATAGGTTAGATTAGAACTGCGATTTCTTCACAAAATCAAATGCTATCAGACAGTAGGTTTTTTTTGTTATTCAACTTTATGAGTTGAAATAGAGGCCCCGCGATGGATACGGGCGAATCTATTTCTGTAACTAGGTATAAGTATTCATCTGTGATAGTTTAAGCTGTGATGTTTAGTTGTGATATTTTAAGCTGTGGTGTTATTGAACTGTGTATATTCTAGGTGTTGTTAAATTTCTTTAAGCTGTTTATTACTTTCTTGATGATTTTCTAGTATGATTGGACGGTTGATTCTTTAGTTAGTTACTATTTCTGTAATGTTGTATGGATCTTCATTTAGATTTTGGCAGATAATTTCGTGATCTCAAACAGTAGGTTAGGTTAAATTGGAACTGCGTCCTTCAACAAAACGAACTGCTATCAAAAAGTTGGTTAGGTTAGGTTTGAACTGCGCCCCAGGAAAAACGAGCTGTTACAAAAAAAAACACTACATTCGGAGTATACCAACAAATAATAGACGAAATAATTTCCGACTCGACGTAAAAAAAATATGCCTAAACAATATATGCGTTACAATTTTAAAAATGTACTAATAAAAAATATAATATGATTTGTAGGTATATAAAATGAGCATTATACCATGTAATGGTTATAAGAAATAAGTGTTATTCATAAGGATAATTATACGAAATATAAATATATATTTAAATATTATACCAAAGGTTTATTATACAGAATGAGTGATTATACCCTTTGAAATTATATCAAATGTTTTTATATCGAAGGAAATTATGTTTTTTATTTTTCATAATATTTATTGTAGCTGTTAAGCACCATGAAGTATATATTGGCGGATATAGACGAAAACATCACAATTAGCTCCATAGCCAATACTGTCGAGCACCATGACATAGTGCTGGTTAAAATGAGCAAGAAACCACGGAAATACTTCAGGGCTAACAAATACGTAGACGAAGAACCGCAGAAGAAGATAATACTTATTGTTCATGGTCTGAGTCCCATGGGGTTCAGGGATATACCTTGCTTATATAATCCTCAAAGTTTCCAGGAGTTGGTGAAGATTTATGCTTCGTATTTGGACAAATTTGATATATTTCTAATCCCAATGGCAAACCCGGACGGAATTGCTGATCAGACGGTGAGTTTTTTAACCTTTCATTATGTATATGAATCAGTGGTGTGGCGTAAAAGATAACCTTGGGCAAGCCAATGCAGATTTAGTGTACATTTTCCTTAAGAGCTGTAGAATAAGGTGTTCAAATGCCTGATATTAGGCAAGCCGGTAGGAATCGAGTTCTTTGGACGCCACGCTACTGGTATGTATGTATGTAATAGTACATTACACAACTAAGGTCGTAAAACAAAGAAAGGCCGAGATCCGGCCCGAGCTGCAAGCGAGGGAGATAAATATGCGATCAAGGGCTTTCTTTATTACCTCCCGTGTCGTGTACATATTACACATAGTACAAGTATTGCTTAGTTTGGGACTAGGTCGATTTGTGTTAGATTGTCCCCTAATATTTATTTATTTACTATAAAAAAAATTAGCTCAAGATATGGAATAAGAATAAGTCGCCTCAAGATAACTGCTTTGGGGTGGCTCTGGACCGTAATTTCGACATAAAGTGGAACAAGACCAGTAACATCGGCCCCTGCAGCCAGCACTACCCCGGGCCAAAAGCTTTTTCGGAGATAGAGAGCCGCACAGTGGGAGACCTGATCCACCATTACAGCCACAAGATCGTGGCGTATATCCACGTTCATGGAGGGACTTATAATGCACAAGCGTATAAGGTATCGTTTTTACCATTAAGGCTGCGATTTAGGGTTTGCTCGCGGGAAATACGGGATCCGAAAGCACCGGGATTTCCTGGTATTTTGATCCGAGTAAAGAACCGGGACGTGAAAATAAAAAAATCCGATATTTACGGGATATTTGGTAAACACATTTAAGTAGAATGTATCACCTAATTGACTGAGTTCTGACTATAATAATATTAATAATAATTCAAATAGTGAGAGAAACAGCCAACAAGAGACGTATAATTCGACGAAACGAACAAGCGAGTAGTTAAATTTTAACCAAACACGGGTGGCGGCCGTGGTATCGGGCGATCGGCGGCGATTCACCCGCCCCGCTGGTCCGTAAAATTGCGATTATTAAATTATCTATATATATAAAAGAAGAAGTCCTGACTGACTTACTGGCTCATCAACGCACAGCCGAAACTACTGAAGCTAGAAACTTGATTTTTTTACAGTAGGGTGGTTGTATTACGTAAGTAAGGGATAAGAAGGGATTTTTCGAAATTCATCCCCAAAGGGGGTTAAATGTGGGTTGAAACTTTGTATGGGGACAAAACGATTTTTGAAGTAGGAAATTTGAAACTTCGAACATAGACTCCTCAATATAAGTTGAGAAAAGTAATTTCACCGTTTTGTGAAATTCATCCCTAAAAGGGTTAAAAGGGGGTAGAAACTTTATATGGGGTCCACACGATTTTTAAAGTTGGAGATCTGAGACTTTGCACATAGACCCTTCAATATAAGTACAGGAAAGTAATTTCATGGTTTTTTGAAATTCATCCCCAAAGGGAGTTAAACGGGGGTTGAAAGTTTATAAGGGGACCACACGATTTTTAAAGTAGGAGATCTGAGACTTCGGTCATAGACTTTTTAATACAAGTTAGAAAAAGTTATTTCACAGTTTTTCGAAATTTACCCCTAAAGGGGGGTTAAATGGGTGTTGAAACTTTGTATAGGGACCCAACGATTTTTGAAGTAGGAGATTTGAGACTTCGAACATAGACTCTTCAACATAAGTTGAAAAAAGTATTTTCACCGTTTTTTGAAATTCATCCCCAAAGAGGGTTAGCTACAGGTTGAAAGTTTATATGGGGACCACTCGATTTTTAAAGTAGGAAATCTGTGACTTCGTATATAAAGCCTTCAATAAAAGCAAAGTAAAGTCATTTCACCATTTTTGGAAATTCATCCAGGGGTTGAAACTTTGTATAGGCACCAAACGATTTTTAAAGTTGGAGATCTGAGACTTTGTAAATAGACCCTTCAATATGATTAGAGAAAGGTGGTTTTTGCGTTTTTCGAAATTCATCCCTAAAAGGCGTTAAACGGGGGTTGATATATTGTATAGGGACCAAATTATTTTTAAGTTACAGATCTGAAACTTCGTATATAGATTCTTCAATAAAGGTTAAAGAAAGTAGTTTTACTGTTTTTCGAAATTCATCCCTAATAGGGGTTAAATGGGGGTTGACACTATTTATGAAGTTTGAGCTCTGAGACATCGTACATAGACTCCTCCATAAGAGTAAAAAAAGTAGTTTTAGCGTTTTTCGAAATTCATCTCCAAAAGGGGTTACATGGGGTTGAATCTTCGTACAAGGACCAACCGATTTTTGAAGTTGGAGCTCTGAGACATCGTACATAGACTCCTCAAAAAGAGTAAAAAAGTAGTTTTAACGTTTTTCGAAATTCATCTCCAAAAGGGGTTAAATGGGGGTTGAATCTTTGTACAGGGAAAAATCGGTTGATTTTTGAAGTTGGAGCTCTGAGACAATAAGAGTAAAAAAAAGTGTTTTTTCGTTTTTCAAAATTAATCCCTGAAAACGGGGTCAAACGGGGGTCGAAACTTTGTATGGGGACCAAACGGTATTTGAAGTAGATCTAAACTTCTTACACAGACTGATCCATAAGAGTAATTGCTGTTTTTTGGAATTCATCTCCAAAGGGGTTTAAATGGGGGTTGAAACTTTGTAAAGGGACCAAACGATTTTTGGAGATCTGAGACATCGTACATAGATTTCTTAATAAGAACAAAAAAATGTGGTTTTACCGTTTTTTCATCCCTAAAAAGGGATCAAACGGGGGTTGAAACTTTGTATAAGGACAAAACTATTTTTGTAGTAGATCTTGAACTCATCCAAAAGAGAAAAGAAAAGTGATTGCAGTTTTTTGAAATTTATCCTCAAAGGGGTTTAAATGGGGGTTGAAACTCTGTATAGGATCCAAAGGATTTTTGAAGTAGGAGATCTGATACTTCGTACATAGATCCTTCAATAAGGGTACAGAAAAAAACGTTAAACCACTTTTTGAAATTCATTTCCAAAGGGGGTTAAATGGCGGTTAAAACTTTGTAAAGGGACCAAACGATTTTTAAAGTAAGGTATCTAAAACTGATTAAACTGAATAGAACTCAAATGATTTCATCGTTCATTAAAATTTGTCTCGACAACGGGTTGAGTAGATGGGGGTTGAAAGTTTGTATAGGGACCGTTCAATTTTTTAAGTAAAAGGTTTCAAACTCCATGCATAGCATATACAGCGTGGGAGGGACTATACCGACAAACTTTAACTATAGATTCTAACAACTATTATGAGTAAAAAATGTTATGTGATGTGTAGTCGAAAAACGCTTACTTTCCGAGATATCCATTATTTTGTAAATGAAAAATCCCAAGTGTGTAACAAGCCCTAATAAATGTGACTAAGATACCTTTACTATTTTTTTTTAAATCCCTTAAACTAAACAGGAATTAACCTTCGCAGTATTTGATGGTAAGCGACTACGAGGCCAAAAAATTGACCTTTCCTTTCCATATTAGCTTTGTTTTTCTTTTTGATAACTTTTCAGCCAGTAAGGACATGTTTATAACGAGGGGCTTAATTTACTGATTTATTTTGTTCCATAAGACTATTAATGTAAAATGACAATATTCGACCCATGTTGATTATAACATTATTTACTCGTCACACCACCAGGAATTCATGGCTGGAGTATGTCGGTATAGTCCCTCCTCCCACCCTGTATAGCAATTAGTGAATTGTTTTTTTGTGTATGAAACAGGCAGGTGGTTTATGAAGTGCATTTAATTTTTTAGAAATAATCCTTAAATGGACTACAGAATTGATTTTCGCGGTAAATGTGCATTGTGCAGATTTGGGCCCAATATTTGAGGGTTTTGTTTGGAAAGTAAATTTTTGGTCAGCCGTTATTAAAATTGATCCGCAAAAAAAATAAGCAGTTAAATCATTTGGGCAGCACACAAAGATTTGGCTGGCAATAAATAAAATCGGGCGGCAACTCTTGTTCAGCAAACAGTTTAAAAACGGTTAACATTTTAACCAATATTAATCTGCTTTTTTTATCATTTGGCTGCCTAATAAACAGTCGAGCTGCAAAATAATTACTTGGGTAGCAAGATTTTACAATTGGTCAGCAGAGAGTTTAATTGAGATATACAGGGTGTCACTGTGATATATACTGGGTGTCACTGTGATATATACTGGGTGTCACTGTGATATATACAGGGTGTCACTGTGATAGATACAGGATGTCACTGTGATATATACAGGGTGTCACTGTGTTATATACAGGGTGTTACTGTAATGTATACAGGATGTTACTGTGATATATATAGAATGTCATTGTGATTTATACAGGGTGCCATTGTGTTATATACAGGGTGTCACTGTGATAGATACAGGATGTCACTGTCAGCAGAGAAAATATGTCTGTAAGCAGTTTAATTGAGATATACAGGGTGTCACTGTGATATATACTGGGTGTCACTGTGATATATACAGGGTGTCACTGTGTTATATACAGGGTGTCACTGTGATAGATACAGGATGTCACTGTGATATATACAGGGTGTCACTGTGTTATATACAGGGTGTCACTGTAATGTATACAGGGTGTCACTCTAAAAACGAAACAGCTCCCAAAAATAGGTAGGTTAGGGTTATTTTTTTTGATGACCCTAAAAACAAAACGGTTCCCAAAAATAGGTAGGTTAGGGTTATTTTTTTTGATGACCCTAAAAACGAAACGGCTCCCAAAAATAGGTAGGTTAGGGTTATTTTTTTTTTGATGACCCTAAAAACGAAACGGCTCTCAAAAATAGGTAGGTTAGGGTTATTTTTTTGCTGGCCTTAAAAACGAAACGATACACGTTGTGAATAAATAATATAACTTCTAAACATTATGAGATGTATACAAAATCGAAATACCAATTTTATATGAGCCCATCACAGTGACACCCTGTATACATTACAGTGACAACCTGTATATAACACAGTGACACTATGTATATATCACAGTGACACCCTGTATATATCACAGTGACATCCTGTATCTATCACAGTGACACCCTGTATATATCACAGTATCACTCTGATTCTATCACAGTGACACCCTGTATATGTCACAGTTACATCCTGTATCTATCACAGTTACACCCTGTATATAACACAGTGACACCCTGTATATATCACAGTGACACCCTGTATATATCACAGTGACACCTGCTACTTGACAGCTGACAATTACCGAATGACAAAATGCGCACACGATTGGCGGCAGAATAGTTGCTCCCAGTTAGGTTTTATTGTCCCCTTTTTTTTGATGAACAAAATGAAATATTTTGCTTACCTACTGATTGCTTACCAAAATTTGATTAACCGTAGATCGCTTAATGCAGCTCAAATATTTAATTTGCTGACCAAATTAATTTAGAGCAGATCAGTATATCATTAATTGCAGCCTGATTTATAAATGTTTGCTAACCATAAGTTGCTTACCAACTAGCTATTTTGGCTGACCAAATACATATTTCTGCTGACCAAAATATGAATATTTTGCTGATCGATTAAATGATACCCGTTTTGTTTAATGACAACCAAGTTTATGAACAAATCTCAGAAACTATTTATAAAGATTAATGGCCTAATTATAATTTACACCGCAGACGAAGTCGCGGGCATAAGCTAGTATTCATATAAAAGTGGTTTTGCTGCAAAGTGTAGTCATTTTTATTTAAAAAAATAAAATCCAACAAAGCCTCATCGGACTGAAGTATCGACAGAGTTTTTGAAGACTCTTCCCGAAAGTACCGAAAATCCCGGTTATTTAGAATGGTACCAGTACTGCATACCTGAGAGCTGTGCAAGGTAGTGGAGCGGTGTGCGAATAAGAAATTCACCAATCAACGTGCCTGCCTCGCTCAGCGTGGCCCGGCGTTGGTGGTTTTTTACCCGACTGCGGCGAAGCCCAAAGGAGGGTAATGTGTTTGACCTGTATGTATGTATGTATGTCCGTTCCTGTGTCCGCTCGTAACTACTCAACGGCACAACCGATTTTGATAAATGATACATCATTGGATTCGTCTTGATGGCGCGAGTGTCACTGGGTATGAAGTTCGTTAAAATAAACAAAATGGCGGATTTTATGCACTTTTAAAATGCACCGCGGTCGGGTTTTTTTAGTAAAAACATTTAGTTGTACACCGCTTTGCTACCTCGCACAGCTCTGCTGGAAACGTAGCTTACTGAACGACGTTTACCATAACACCAGTATAAAAATCGTCTACAGACTTTATCAGCTAAATCCCTTTTGCTCTGCCTGATTGCTTAAATCAGGGGTCTTGACCATTTAAATAATAAATACACTTTATTGCGCACCAGAAAAACATAAAAGAGGTACTTACATAATTAAAACAATTTAAAATGGTAGAGGTTATCGCTAGAGAGCGATCGACTATTTTGAGAATGATTCCGTAATTTCTTGTGGATGCCATTTAATTTTGAATGCGTGATAAGAACATGAAGTACTAAACATAATATAAACCACACAGTAAACAGATTATGACTAGAGAATTAATAAAAAGGGTATAAACTTACTGTTTTGTATGAAAACACGCTCGCAAATCGCCAGTGTGATAAGACCCTAAGTATTGTCTATGGACGGCGGTAGAAAATTAATTCCGGACATTTTAAAGTTTGAGTCTGACTACTATGCTATGACTTGAATGCGAATTGCGAATAGATATCTAAATCACGGTACGAGGTTCGGATTTCTGCCGTCCTAGTCTAAAAGGCGACTTTTTTGCTATAGAAGTTCATAGTAAAAAGTCGCCTTTTAGACTAGGACGGCAGATTTAAGAATTAGTTATTCTTTAGTACAGTCGAGTTCATCATTATCTGAGCAAAGATGGGACCAAAACATCTGAACAAGACCCTATTGTCAGAGGCATAAGAACTAGATCAGATATTTTTGATCCGTTCTTTGCTCTGATAATGATGAACTCGACTGTACCTAAAGGGTATCAAGGAAAGTCAGTTGCTTTGTTGAATTTTTAGATTACGTATGGTAAGCCTTATGCTTGCACAGATGAAAACAGTTAATTAAGTGCTCTTAATACATACATTATGAATTAGCTATAGTATTTATTAACTACAGAAATA
This sequence comes from Eudemis profundana, assembly GCA_947034925.1. Taxonomy (NCBI): domain Eukaryota; kingdom Metazoa; phylum Arthropoda; class Insecta; order Lepidoptera; family Tortricidae; genus Eudemis; species Eudemis profundana. Next base: position 12,622,375 of record OX344811.1, read on the forward strand.
TATCGAGATAAAAGGAAATAGTTCGTCGATTTGTATGGGGCCAAGCGTGTAAAGTTTTTCGCTTGACGTTTGACGCCAAAAGTGTAATGTAGTGATGGAAACCATCAATTTTCCATTTCATTTCGTGGTAGTTGATCGATTAATTATACCATTATTATCACATTTTCAAATCGGATGATAATATTGACGGCAATTGAAGTTAACGGCGTGCAAATCAGGTCGTCGCCGTCGCCACTTCTTTTTAGCACGCGAGGTACATACACTTTTTCTTTTTACCTCGATATATTTCTGTGATATTAACTTATCTCCCTATGCGATCGATGACGATGGAAATATCGCCAGATACAAGGGCTAACTTGTCAGTTATTCTGTTCCTACTGTCTAACTAAAATAATACGAAGTCATGTCGTTTTGGTCAACCCTCATCGTTAATTTAATAATTTCTGTGCCCAGGGAGATGCAGTTCTCTATCCAAGAGGTTATACAGACCAAGCAGACGATGAGAAGTATGTCGATATGGACGCCGAAATCGAAGAGGCAATGAGGAACGCCGGTTTCAAAGTGTACGGTGTTACTGTAACCAGTATGTACAACTGGTACGGAAAAGTATTCGGAAGTAGTGTGGACTATGCAACTAGGGTAAGAACTGCAGATGTAAATTTTCGATCAAATGTAGCCAAGAACTTTAAAAACTACAGAATTAAGGCATTTTCTAGATGCTTAAGATCGTTTAGAAACAAAAAGAATACTTAGGTATAATATGTATATTTGGCATAAAAATATGCCACTGCCGAGTAAAGGCATTCTACCTTCTTTTCTATTATTTTCTTGTATTTGCCATGTCTGGCTTGTCATGAATGAAGGCATCCAACTTTCATTTGTCTATTTAAGCCGACTTAATTATTTAAAAAAAACCCGACCGCGGTGCACTTTAAAAGTACATAAAATCCTTCATTCCATCATTTTGTTTACTTTAACTGTTTAGTACGAACTTCACACTCAATGACACTCGCGCCATCAAGACGAATCTATTATGTATCATTTATCAAAATCGGTTGTGCCGTTGAGTAGTTACGAGTGGACATAGTTACGGACATACATACATACAGGTCAAACACATAACCCTCCTTTTGGGCTTCGCCGCAGTCGGGTAAAAAGAAGAGGTTCTCAGTTCGTCGGTATTTTATGTATATGTCCCGATTAGGTACATAGGGACTCAAAGACCCAGGTTCAGTGGTTCAGGATTCGGATTTTTTTTTGAAACCTTCCAGTGGGACCACCCATTGCAGCCAGGTCAAAATAGAGGGAACTCTCCGAGTATTATACTTGAAGTATTACTTCCTCCTCCTCCTTGCATCGGTTATGTGCAGAGGGAAGTGATAATTTTTGAGAATTACCCATTTACTTTATTTTATGTAGGTATACGGAATTCAATACGGAATGGAGTTTGTAATGCAACCGTATGAAGTCGATTACTATGACACCTCGGAGCCGATAAGTGACGATGTACTATCTGAAGTTTGGGCAAAAATTATTGAGATAGTTTTCAACAATATTCATAGAAGCACAGATAAATCATTTTCATCGGACTATAGCACTTAAAACCAGAATTTTAGAAATACAGATCATATTAGTGGAATCTTGACTTTCTTTTTAAAAGCCTTTAATCTAGCAGCGGTTATGTCATATTCATCTGGAAAGTATTTCGAAGTTAATGAAACTTTAACAGGTTGTTTGTGGGTACACTAGGTGGACTATCCTTAGTTTCCGACCGAGGACCGAGGATCTCGTGCGAACGCCAGGATTGACACTTTTTGCAGATTTTTACTTTTATCTCGAAAACGCGTGGAAGTATTGGTATAGTTGCTTTGGCATAAATAGGCTACATTAAATTTGCTATTAACTAGGTTATATTAATTTAATTTAATTTTATTTTAGTTACAGAGAATTAAGATGTTGGATTTGGTGAAACTCAAAAAAGCCGGGGTGTTCTTATAAGCTTTGTATTTACCTTGTCCGTTAAAATCCCGAGCTGACTCTCGGCACAGTTGTTTCTTGGATAGTCTTTAGTGCTCTGGCATAGAGAATTATCAAGAAATCTTACACTCGTAGTGTGGGAAGGGGAGAGAAATCTGATTTATAAGAGTTATGCTACTCCAAAACGGTGCATGACACCTAAAATCGTATAAGGACGAACCCTTAAGACATGACAAATTCATTTCTGGCACCAACTCTCTACATCTCTATATAAATCAATCATTAAAAAGCAAAAAAACCGCAAAGTACGTAAGTTTTTCTTACATAATTATACCTCTTTATTTTTAACCACGAGAGATGCTATAGAAAAATATTCGCTGATCTAGAAACGACACTCATATGGTGTTTGAAAAATATACAGGGTACAAAGTTTAATCGAACCAGTAAGGGTAGTTTATCCAAATACCTGCTCTTATTGAAAGCGACATTTTAAAATCTTCACTAAATTAACGCTTTCGAATTGCCGATCACATAAAAACACACAGTGAGCGAAAAAAACGATAGTTTTGGCAAACATATTTTACAGCGTCAATCAATCCAATCCGATTCATCGAATTTGGAGAGACCGAAATACATAAATATCCAACGGTACCAAAGTGAGGCTCATGCGCACGCTGATCTTCTCCGTTTTTTTATATGGCTCAGAATCTTGAACCACCTGCGCTAAGGACAGGCAATCGATTAATGCATTAGAAATGTGGTTCAGGAGGCGGATGGAATGTATCCATACTTACGCAACTTAACATAGAAACGAGACTCTCGCCGATATGCTTCCAAAGAATCTTCGGCCATTCTCACGAAGTATGACTGCGTCTAATTACTGCGTCTCCATACATTTAGTATGAAAACAGCGTCGCGGTAATTAGGTGACCGCAGACATACTTCGTGAGAATGGCCGTCTTGACCTACTTACTTTAGACATGTGGCGAAAAGAGATCCACAGAATTTAGAAAAACTCGATGGCAGGAAAATGGGAGGGAAGAAGACCACGCGGACGATAACCCACTCGATGGACAGACCAAGTGAAAAATATAACTTCTTCCTATGACCGCTGCCTTGCGAAAAGCCAAAGACGGAAACGGATGGCGAAAGAAAGTGAAGACCCTGGTCAGGGTATTTCAAACTGGACACGACCTTCGGCTATGAAGAGGACGACGAAGAAGGGAAGAAGTATAGAACGTAAAGGCACAGTAACTGCCAGCTGAATGAAGCAGTATGTCAACTGGACCAGTTTTCACGCACTCACTGGTTTGTTTTTTTTGGCTTGGCTCGACTTAGCTCGCCGTTGAGTAAGTGAGTAAAATTGGGCGAGTAACAGTTGTTGCAGGCTGATTGGCCTTTCCAGATCCGCAATGTAATGCTACTATGCTTAGGTACTCGCCGGCGGTGGGACAAATGCCCTTGATTGAAACCAGCCACTTTATATTATACATGTAGATAATTTAATTTAAACAACTCAATTACACTTTCTCTTTAACACATGCATTTATATATCTCTTTAAGTATCTTTATTTAAGTACAAGTATGGTAAACACTGTTTACATCGTAACGGTTTTCGTGAATCAAGCGATGTCGCTCATGCGAACTGCACAATCAATGGACGCTAAAATGCGTAAATCAACGTATTTTCTTTAAAGCAAAAAGTACCAAGTCTATTTTTAATAATTTTGATTCTAAACTGTATTCCGTATGAATACAGTTCACATTGGAATGAACTGTTCAAACCGATTTGTTCATTTTAGTTCTAAAAGAGTAAATTCGCACAAGTATGTCATTGTTATCGATTGGACTGGCTCTGCATACAAAAAGACTTAAGAAAGTGAAGGTACCGTTTTGAGGATTTTAAATGTGTGTTTTTTTCATGTGTTTAAATCCACACTGCTACTATGGAAAAATGTACTAAGAACCTATGACATTCAGTGCACTTTATTACTTTTTAGCTAAGGTTCTACTGTGGTATTCGGAACAGGTACAAAAGCAAAGATAACCTACATTTAGTAATAAAGAGATGCGAGTGGTACCAACTGGTATTGTGTTCATTGATAAATATACTATTAAGAAACTGGAGCACATTTGGACGTTTTGTGCTAAGATTAAGAGGATGGAATATGGAGGCTATTTTATCACACTAAGTATGTCAAAGGCTTAAAGGTAAGAAGGTAAGTATAAGAGGTTACCTACATTAAGTTATCATACATGTTAATGTTTAAATAGTAAGTAGGTAACTGCCATTATATTTCATGCCAAGTTACTTTCATCGAGATTATTCATACTTTCCCTCAAATATCCACAAGCAACCAGTTGCTCTTGTGAATATGACAGATGATATCAAAAATATGTAAGGCATGAATAAAATGGGACGAAGCTACATATACAAAAGTAAGATGAGATCACGTATAGCAGTAGCGTCACTTTCCTTTTTACAATCAAACTGCGTTCATAATTTAGTCAAGCCAGTCAAGCCTACCGTTGAAAAATATCTCTCTCGAGCCGGCATCTCATAATGCCGTGTCATAGCAAAAACAGTCTTCAGACTATTACTTAGAGTTGAAATTTAACTGATGATCAGGTTACTTTGAGGAGTTTTTGAAAGTTATCGCTCAGACGGTGTCCGTTATTGCGTAGGCGCCGATCTTCCGCGGCTCTTTGTATCGCCAATGAACCAGTGACATTGGTCACTGGTTCATTGTCATTAGGTATATTGGATAAATATTAATTTACTAGAGGATATCAAGTCCGTTCGCGGAGGAAAGGTAGACAGACGTCCGAGTGTTTGACACTGTCCCAGTTGTTGCCATCTTGAATGTTAAGTCATTAACCTTTTCCACGCCAACGACGTATACAGGGCGTCCCACGGCGATGCCACATGGAGGGAAAGTACCTTAAATATCATAGATAGCATATTTTGCTGAAAGAAGACTTCATTTTATTTTTAAAACTTAGTAAAGTTGCATTCATACTTTTTTAATTTTTTTTGAAAAAAAATGTACGGAAAAAAATTATCGCGTCATTGGAGGAAAAGTACCTTATTGTAAATGAACATCTTACTGAACGAAGACATTATTTCGTTTTAAAAAAACAAGTTGAATTGCATTTTAAATAATTTCATGGTTAAACCGTGTCCATTATTGTTTAAACATGTTTTAAAATTACTGACTAGGCAGAAAAACAAGTATCTTACTTAAACTATGATCAGGTGTTGAAAGTTAAAAAAAAAAAGTTTAAAAAGTTTGTTGGCGGGAATTGACTATTTTATTTAGTTATTTCGCTTTACGAGGATTTTGTTACGACGGTATTGTATTAAATAACCATGGCGTATCAAAATAATGTTGATTTAATGGAAGCATACTTTTTGATCCACAAAAACATAACATTAGCCTTAAATTGGCACCGTGAAAGATATCCTGATAGAAATACACCATATCGATTTATTATGAAACGGTTGGTGGATAATCTGACAAATTTGGGACGTTTCGATCATCGATTACCACAACCACGGCACCAAATGTTAAACACTGACGATGAGCTCGACATTTTAATATACTTTGAGGCAAATCCTAAATGTTCAGTGAGGGAAGGTGAAGCAGAAACCGGATTTTCGAAAAGCAAAATACACCGTGTACTGAAAAAATACAAATTTAAAAGTTACGTTGAAGGGCGATTAGTACAAAAATTGCAACCGGATGATCCTGGTAGACGATTGATTTTCTGCCGAGAAATCGAGAGGGTCATTCTAGTGAATCAAGATTTTCTTAATAATATTATCTGGTCTGACGAAACAAACTTCAGCAATAATGGTATGTACAACAGACATAATAACCGCATCTGGAGCAGGGAGAATCCCTTACGTATCCGCGAGACTAACATTCAAGTGCGTTTTTCCTTCAACTGTTGGTGTGGTATTGTAAACAACCGGGTCCTCTTAGTACATTTTTACGAAGGGCATCTAAATACGGATAGGTATTTAGAAATACTTGAGATTTTAAGAATTGAGATAAATAATCTTCCGTTGGCAGAACGACAAAACATTATTTTTCAGCAAGATGGGGCTCCGGCTCATAACAGTCACAGAACAAGGGATTATCTCAATGAACACTTTACTTCCTGGACCGGAACAAATGGAGAAACTAGATGGCCGCCGAGATCCCCAGATCTAACCCCGTTAGATTTTTTTTATGGGGTTATGTAAAAAATGTAGTTTACAAGAACCAGTATGAAAATGTCCACGAGCTACAAGCAGAACTGAGACGTATTATTTTAAATATCCACCACACCATAATTAAAAAATCGACAGGGAGTGAAATAATGAAAAGAGTGAGACTTTGTATTGAACAGGATGGAAAACATTTTGAGCATTTGATAAATTGATTTAATTTTGTATTAAAAATATTAAAATGCATGGCCTTTATTTTTATTTTGTTATTTAGCAAAAAAGTAATTCTCACATTGAAGCCTTTCGATCGATATGACAAAGCTACAGAGTATTTTTAGGGTTCCGTATTTTTTCTCGTGTAGCGGGTTCGATTCCCGGTTTAACCATGAATTTATTTAAAATGCAATTCAACTTGTTTTTTTAAATCGAAATAATGTCTTCTTTCAGTAAGATGTTCATTTACAATAATTAAGGTACTTTTCCTCCAATGACGCGATATTTTTTTTCCATACACTTTTTTTCAAAAAAAATTAAAAAAGTATGAATGCAACTTTACTAAGTTTTAAAAATAAAATGAAGTCTTCTTTCAGCAAAATATGCTATCTATGATATTTAAGGTACTTTCCCTCCATGTGGCATCGCCGTGGGACGCCCTGTATATTGGCACCGGAGGTTGGACGCCAACGACGCATATATTGGTCACAGACCGCAGAGCGATATAAACCTTCATGCACCAGCATAAAGTTCAATTTCGGTTTTGATACTGCTATATCATGGCGTCTGATTTGCGACTTTTATGTTTTACGTAGCGGCGAAAAGGTTAAGCAATGAGGGGAGGTGTCTACTATTGAGCATTAGCGTAGAGGGGACGACCTGGACGCTTTTCTTGTTACCTGGCCAGAAGAGGCAATCGATAGAGAGACATGGAAATCAAGGGGAGCAGGCCTTTGCCCAGCAGTGGGACACTAATATAGGCGGAATAAAAAAAAAAACAATGCATCTCGCTGATTCGGCAAGTGCGTGTGACACTGCCTTAAGTCAAGCGGTTAAGAAAGTGGGCTGGCGGCGGTGACTCACGACCCCAGACAAAGACCAGATCCTCTGCGGGTTAATGTCAAATCGCATTGACCTAAAGACGGGTCTCAATAACGGGTCTGTTTTGATTGTTGATAATACAGTTTAAAAACCTATTAGTTGGTCAATGCCCCCCATACGTGCCTAATGCCTAGATACAATAGAGTGAAACCGCGCCTACCTATATGATAGTAACGCGCTGTTACGCATCTCCGAAAAGTATCCAGAGTATCCCGATACCTTCAAATTATGACGATGTATGCGATTCCAGTATCCCCCGCAAGGCCCAATGTGTTTAGACGTTTCCTGGTTTCCTCGATCAGTTTGATTGTCACAGGTTGCAAAATCAAATGAAAAAAATTAAACAGTTATATAAGTAGTTTTGGGAAGCATTATAAATAGTCAGTCCAGATGCAGTCAGGATATTATTAGCAGAATAGCCATAGGCAAACAAGCTTTTAATAATAAAAAACCCATTTTTAAATCAAAAATTTCGAAGAAGATAAGAAAACGGTTTATAAAATCATATATATGGAGCATAGGACTATACGGCAGTGAAACATGGACATTAATACAGAGAGATAGGGAACGATTAGAGGCCTTTGAAATGTGGTGTTGGAGGAGAATGGAAGGAATAAGTTGGACAGAAAGGATATCGAATGAAGAGGTATTAAGTAGGATAAAGGAAAAGAGGACTTTGCTAAGGGTCATAGAAGATAGAAGAGGTATCATGATGGGACACCTGTTACGACACGATCATTTCCTTAAAACTATTATAGAAGGAAAGATTGAGGGGAAACGAGGCAGGGGAAGACCAAGAAGGAATTACTTTGAGCAGATAAAAGAGAAGGTCAAGGTCGTGACGTACAAGGAAGTAAAGGAATTGGCGCAGAATAGGAAGGACTGGCGATTGCTTCACCGACAAGAACAAGGCTCTTAAGTTAAAGAAGAAGAAGATAAGTAGTACATGATCAGGTTTACTAAACGGCCTTTATCGTAGAGGAGTTGTTGCAGCAGTAGATACTTAAGTATATTCTTCGGGTGTCCCTTATTAGGCATAACTTAATAAACCTAATATTAAAATGCATAACAGTTTAGGCATACGACGATTAAGCATACCGATTAGATGGCATAATCATAAAAACGCATACTAGTTAATTTATATACCGATTGAATTGGCATACCTGAAATCCGCATAATGTTATTAAGTATAACGAACGCATACATTTATGCGAACGCATACATTTATGAAGGCAAGGCAAAACTTGCCTCAAAAAAGCTGGGTGTTCTAAACCGGGCCAAACAGTACTTCACCCCGCGGCAGCGCCTTGTGCTTTATAAGGCGCAAGTCAGGCCTCATATGGAGTACTGTTCACATCTCTGGGCTGGAGCACCAGCTTATCAGCTTGACCCCCTCGACGCCATCCAGAGACGCGCCGTCCGCATTGTCAACGATCCCATGCTTACTGACGGTTTAGAAACGCTTAGCCTCCGGAGAGACTTTGCATCTCTCTGCGTCTTCTACCGTTTGTATAATGGGGAATGTTCCAAGGAACTGTTTGGGTTGGTGCCTACCGCATCATTCTACCATCGCACTACTCGTCATCGGCAGGCGGTTCATCCCCATTTCCTTGAATCATTACAATCAACAACGCGCCGGTTCTCTAGAACCTTTCTAGCGCGTACAATAAGGATCTGGAATGAACTTCCTGCTAAGATTTTCCCACTGCGCTACAATATGGGATTTTTTAAAAAGGGTGTCATCAAATTTCTTCGAGACCGGCAACGCATTGGCAATGCATCTAGTGTTGCAAATGTCTATAGGCGGCGGTGACCGCTTTCCATCAGGTGGGCCGTCTGCCTGTTTGCCAGTCTATAGCAATAAAAAAAAAAAAAAAAAAAAAAATGCGTTCGGTATACGTGGGGCGTTACTTGGAATAAAAATAACTTAATTGGTCCTTGTTGTTTACAGAATCCCTACTTTTTGGGATTTATCTACTAGTACTATTGTTTCTAATACCTACAATAAAATATGTTCCCATTTTTACAATGGTTTTTTTAAAGTTTTGTGGTTAATATATTCCCCCTATTTATTCATTTGTTTTCATGCATGTATATATAGGTTTATATTTGCCCCTGCGATTCTTTATTTTTGGTAATTAGCTCTCCCTTTTGTTACCCTTCGCACCACCTACTTTTCTGGTTTATTTTTGTGTCAATTCCGCTACTCAAATGTTGTCTGGAAGATATATCTGGGAGATATCGCTTTTTAGCGATACGACCGCCTGGCCTACCTTTTTATTTTAATTATTTTCGCATATTTATGCACAAATAGCTGCGATATGAGACATTTTTTTATTTAACTTACCACCTTAGGTGTGTATTATAAATTATAATAATGCCTACTTAGGTTTTGTAAAACCATCCAGTTTTTTATATGCCGTACCTTAAAGGAATGTTTACCTTGTTGTTGTTGTTGTGGGCTTTCTTTATTACCTCCCGTGTTGTGTACATCATTTTATGTCTAAACTTGTCCAGAAAGCGGCTTTTTCCGTACGCGTAGCGTGCGGTATAAACCACTTTATGGCCAGGCCATACATTTTAATTTTTACTTTTAGAGATTTTTTTGTCGGGAGTTTTTTATCTTCACTGTAGTTGAGCCACTACTAGGCCACTAACTGGGCGTACTATAATAGTGTAGGGATTTTAATAAATAAATTCGAGAGAAAGTACTTTTACGTAATTAAATTGGAAGCGACAGTTAGTTTTCAAAACAAGTATGGACATGTCACTTTAAACATACTTGTACAAACTATGCGATATCATTTATTCGATTGAGCATCTTAAATTAAAATGTCTGATTAGACCTATTAAAATTATACTTTTTAGTATTTATGAACACTAATGTTATACCAAATAATTGTTATACGTTTTAATAGTATGCGAATTAAAATATGCGTTTTAAAATATACATTTTAATATTATACGAATATACAATTATGCGTAACAACTGTATGCATTGTCAAAATCGGAAGTTTTACTGTATGCGTTTTAATATAGACCCATATTCTTCAGTCCTTCTTCAACATGATAGATGATTTCCATTCCACAGATTCACGAGCCGAGTGCTGAGATCCTGGCGAATAACAACACTTATAACACCGATTTTTTCGCCTTTGAAGACAGGCAGGAAAACCCAGGTTGACTTGTTCTTGACCGGGGCGAGCCAGTAATTTTATAAAGTACTTAGTAATTAGTGATGTGCCATCCAGGAATATTCCCTAGTTGCATGGGGAAGTTTGGAGCACATGCCTGTGGTGGGAATATTCCACATATGAACAGAAATTACATATTAATTCGTGGTTAAAGTGAGAGCTGGGAAATCTGACCTACACTTCCCAGTCAGAGTGTCACTTTCAATTTTTAGCGAGTATCCACTTATGATTGTAGACATATGGAAAATGTTGTGATCATGTTGTCGTTAAAGTAATTAACGAAACCAGAATCCACGTTGAAAACGATAAACATATCACCGTTCTCGATCTTACGGTAGTCGCGCGCACGCAAGTTACTATGCGCAGTCCGCACCGGTACTGCGCGCGCGCCGCTCGCCACTCGTGCGCATCATTTCCGAGTCAATGCGTACCGAAGTTTTAATTGAATCTGGTTGCCGATTTACCTGCGTTTAGTATTATCAGTGATTTGAGATGGCGCGGTGCCTCGTGTTTGTGATCGGTGAGTGAATGTGTACTTGTATAGTTTTAATTTAAATTAATCAGGATCTATTATTAAAATAGTACATTACACAACTAGGGTGGTAAAACAAAGACAGGCCGAGATCGCAGATGTTTGCGGCCCGAGCTGCAAGCGAGGGACGTAAATATGCGATCGAGGGCTTTTTTATTACCTCCCGTGTTGTGGTACATCATTTTATGTTTACACTTGGCCAGTAAGTGGCATTTTCCGTACGCGCAGCGTGCGGAAAAAGCAACTTTTTGGCCAGGTGTGGCATAAATTGTATTCTAAATAAGACTAAATAAATACGGTGTCTCATTGGAGCCCGTGCATTCTAAATGATTTCTAAGTTTGTTTTGTTAGGTAACAATAATAATATCAATAGGTCCTGTATTATGTCTATATTGCCTAGAGTGGGGGGAGGACGGACAGCATAAATTTATTATTTACCTATATCTTTATTTAAACTTTATTGCACAAAAGAAATTAAATTTGAAACAAACAATTAGGTTAGGTATTAGTATCGATTAAATTGATTTTGTACATATTAATGAATAGTATATTTGTAAGATGTCGATGAAATTTGTATTTGTAGTATCTATTTACAAATTCGTATCAGATACAATCAAATTATTGTACCAGATACAAATTTGTAAAAGTAAAGGGCGAAACTCCATAGGTAACGATAAATTATTAACTTTCAGAGCAGCCAAAAGGTCCTAGGTTTTCCCATTGATAATAAGCAAACTCTAGAAATGTTGATCATAAGACATAAATCCTTTTATAATTGTTTTGCTACACTACAAATATTTTAGGGGTGGGTACATATTTTTAAATATTATTTGACTACGCGCGTCTAAGTATACCCTAAATTTCAGTTTGAAGTAAGTAGAAATGGACTTAAAGATTTGGCTTCAACACAGAGTGTAACCTATGTTTATTAGTCAACGTATCAGGGCCCTAATGATGATGATGATCATGCAGGTGACGTTTAATAAGATTTTCGTTTACGTTTCGTTTAAAGAGATTTTTAAATAAGAAAAACAAAAATTACGACACAATACAGTGCTTGGAAGATTCGCGTGACGTCAAATCAAATTATTTAGCAAGTAAGCCTCAAGGGGTTTTAGAGATGTAAAGGGTCTCTAGGCATCCAGACAAGAAAAAAATAAAATTAATAGATATTACCACAAGGTCAGGTTATTTTCGCCATGGAGGGTAACTTTGGCCATAGGGATTAACTTGATTCAGGTTCCATTATTGCATTTAAATTACGGCACATTGCCATGTGGTTGGTTTTAGCCTGACCGTTCATGTTTTTATGTTTATTACAGTCGGACTACGCTAAGTTTGCAGAGGTCGAAAAAAGGTTTTATTAAAAATTATTTAATCTTGGTACTTGGCAATAATTCTATACATACTAATTGCTATACATACTCGCAAGTTAGGAAAATAACTTAAATTCATTGGTACCGCTGGGGTTTGAACCAGGAACCTTGCTACCTCATACCATTCCCCTTCAAAACCACCAACGCTGTTAAGCATGAACAATGGGCAATCTTTTAAAAATAATTTGGGAAAGAACCGGTCCATTAAAATTTTTGATTAGACGATAATGATTTGCCTGTTTATCGGTAGCATGAATGGTGTATAATCCAAACATTTCATTTCACATTCTATTTTGAGTTGTAAACCTAATAGTGAATCTAATAAGGTTGCGTATCCAATTATGTGACGCAGTTAGAATGCAACATGGGCGATTGCTATACACTAATTAAATTGTGCACGCGGATTGAAAAACCATAACTTTCAGTCGTTATTGGTTTTACGCTACATTATTGCGTCGGTCGTAATTTTTTTCCTTACTTGAACGGTGAGCCACCTTAAGTCAAGGTAAGATTCCCTATAGAGATAGGTATAATATGAGAATAGGGATACTCATTTATAAAATTATCTCATTACTCCTTATTCATATTCAATTCATACAAACATAGTAATCGAGAGCACCGTGATTGTCCTTCAGAGAGATCAGTTGACGATGAAAACTACTATTCGCTAGTGAAAAAACACATCACGTCCTGTAAGAGATAACATCTAGATCCGACCTTTTGGAAGTATAAAGTGACGTAGAGTACATGTAAATGTAATAGCGTTAATGTCACCTATTTCCGTGCATCCGCTATTATAATTTGTCTATGGAAAGTATGGCAGTAGTTTTGCAACATACATTAAACTGTGCATGTCAACGAGCTTAGGTAAATATGTACATAAAACGAATAAACACCTATAACTATAAAATTATAGACCTAATAGGGTAGTTTTGTATCGTAATAACTAACTATTCAACAGTAATTAGCCAGTTCAGTTTCTAAAACGAATCCCGAATAAATCCAGATTGACATTTTTTGCCTTTAACGGTTTTAAAATGAGAAAAAGAAATTTTCACGCCAGAACAATTTGCTAATAAGAACCAGTGACGTCATTTGTTCGTCTTTTCCATGAAACTGCCAGTATTAACTGGGCTAACTGACACTTCATAAAAATGAGTTGATTCGATGTGCCAAAATTTAAACAAATAAAAAAATAATCAGGCCCCTCATCAGGCGTGGTCTCGAAGATACTGGCTGCATTTCCTCTCTGCACTGCAATGCTGATCGGCGTGTGGCAGCTGCCAGCTCTTCAGTCCTTTGTAATGTCTGCTTTCTGGACAGTTCCTCAAAAACCTGCCGGGGGTGGGCCAAGGCTCTCGATGACAAAACGAATATAATGAAATTGAATTGAAGGGATGTTTACAAAACAACATAACTGGCTAGACATAGAATATTTTTTTTAATGAACTGTCATTAAAATATCATTTAATGAGGTGTCAACAAGCTTAGTTAGTTATGTGGTCTTAAACTTCTGGATCTTGAGCTGCACACATGTCGCCAGGCATAGAGAATCAGGTTCAAGAAAAGTGCCGGTGTTTGTCGAACGGGTAGGTACGCAAGTAGAATTGTAGATAAGCGCCGACCTTTTTTTTTGCATTTATGAAATCACAATGAAGAAATTAAGGGTGGGGTCAGTCTTTAAATAATGTGACGTCCGAACTTCTCCTTCAGCAAACTGATAAGTATATATTTCATTTTATTTAACAAGCGCGCTAATTAAGATGTTTATTTCATAATACTTAAGTACTATTTATGAGTGCCTATTAACTCTTATTGATTCAAGCATACTAAAAAAATGCTTTCATTTAATCATTTTCCATTTATCGTCGGCTTCACTATATTGAAGTTCACCTTTAAATTATTGAATATACATTTAGATTCTACATTTTCTCATTCATTATTGGTATAATTAAATAATCGGGGATCCATTAGTGATGGACCGATCAAAGGCAGTTACATCAATCATGGAATTGGCCGAGAAGCCGCATCTAGGCAGAGTAGGAGACTGTAAAGAGATGGGGCGCCACAATGCGGCGATTGCAGTAGGGACACCCCGATAAGTAACCTTTCTGTACCCGGCAGCTCCCCAGGGAGCCAGCAATCAAATTTTACTTTTGATTCTATTTTCGATTTATATTAAAACAAAAATATATAGCGATATGATAACGTGTCAGACAATTAGTGCTAGCCCGTTATAATTACTTGCGTATTTTTTCATGCACTTACATGCAAAGCGAAAAGACATGCAAATAAATACAACAAACCACCACCAAAAATACAAAACTCGACTGCTTTGCCTCTCTGGGCGTTTTCCAAAATAAATACCGGGGTAGCTACTTTCTCAAAATATGGACTTTTGTTTGAGGTTTTTCTGGCTCAGAATCGTTAGTACTTTCGAAATTTATACGTAAAAAAAAGTGTCCTGTACTATACAGGGTGTAACCTTGAACGTAATACAAACTAAGCAATTCTGTCTCAGTTAACGACAGAGAACAAAATGCACAAATTGATTTATTAAAATTCGTCATAATTAATTTTCGCTAGTTTGCTAACAAAATTAAGAAATTAAAATCTTCACCCCTCATGACGTCACGCTTATGTGACCTGTTTGTTTGTTATGACAAATAACTTCAATAATCTGTCAGAATGCATGCATTTTATTTATAAATTATCGGTCTAGATAAGCAAAAAGGTAAGTGTTCACTACAAAATTAGATTCAAACTTTTTTCTCTCAACTCTAAGTAGGGTTACCACGATGAGACCAAAAAAAGTTGGACAATTAAAACAGTGATATTAATTAATTCATCTTAATTAACAACACGAGGCCTAGCAGAGGGGTTTAGCACCAAGGAGAGGAGTTTAAAAAACATTAGTTGTATTACGTTCAATGAAACACCTTGTATATACTTAAAACACGACGTAAAGAATATGTGAATCAGAATATTATGTACCTACTGTCAGGAGTAGGTACCTATTCTTTGAAGAAATAATTTTACAAGCCACAAATAATCAGAAGATTCCCGAATGATGATATTAAGTAATTAAAAATATACTTCGGCAAGTTTCTTACGCCGATTCCTCTCGGGGCAGAGGTTTCACATAGAAACTGGTAGTAAATCTTGACATTCATAGGTGCGTTTTAATATGCCTGAATTGAAGAATAAAGAATTTTGACTTTGAATTGATTAAACCTCTGAAGTATGATTCGATTACTATCCCGCCTCGGCCGCCTTGATTTGAGTGTGGAAGTGGAACATTCGCCAACCAATTACATTAAACCTGAGCCTCTGCATTATTTACCCTACGGCAGGGTTCTTCAATTACACGAAGCCAGGCAAACACGCTGAATGTCGCCACAAATTAAAAACTCGTTCGCCGCAAACAATCTGTCCTCGCTCCAGCACAAATGTCTCGGGAATGGAAGCCCCTTAAATGTAACTTCACTTCTTAGCCTAACCAAAAGGCCGGTCGACTATTAAATATTTCAGGGTATCAGAATTCCTTTTAGTAGACGGTCACTGGATTTTATATCTGGAATAAATAACAGGTAATTAGCCATCGGCGTTGTTTGCTGACGGAGAAATAATCTTCATCAAAATTGAAACTGTGGCGACCGAACCTTCTACACTACCTATAGTACGCAATATCTTCGAGCCACCCAAATAGGGTGACCACAAGTCCCGTATTTTACGGGTTGTCCCGTATTTCAGGCACGAATTTTTTATTGTCCCGTAATTTTATGATTCAATGGTAACGTGATAGAAAACATGTACTAATTAACTACTAATTAAAAACGCAAACTTTATTACAAACTTACTAATTAACAAAACTTACTTAATAACACACTGAACTAAATCATTTTAGTATAACGCACTTATTCACTTTTCACTATTCGCTTCGAGATCCGCATCTATCGCTGGATAGTTCAAACTGTTCACTAGTTAAGGCATGCTCCCGGTACTGGATTTCCATACAAATACGGTACCGGAACCAGGAATTCCCGGTTCTCGCCATACCAACTCAGTACCGGGAGCATGCCCTATCACTAGCCCACGCTGCGCGGCTAATATATTCGGAGATCTTTGCTCTAGATCATTCCAGAGAAATCCTATCTCGGGTCAATGATCGGGTCAATTCCTGGAAAGGCGACCCCTCGGTACGTGACCCATTGCGAGTGTTCTAGATAATCTAGATTGTTCGATGCACGACTCGACTGGAACGTGAAATTAGGCCCATAAGGGGTCCTGAAAACGCCTGAAAACGGGTTTTCAGGTTATTGCGCCATCTGATAGAGGGTGTCCTGAAACGGACTGACGAAATATGTTTCAGGCGCCTGAAGAAACCGGCAACTTGGTGAATTTTCATTCTTCTAGTATGTGAAAGAGCCACCTTTGAAACGGCCTGAAATCGCTTTTCAGCCTGCTGAAAACGATTCTAAAGCACGGAAAATCACGTTTGAAGTTTTGACCTATGCCACCGGCACAACAATATATTACATCTAAAACCATTAAAATGTATTTTCCTCCAACCGGAACCCACTGAATTAAAAAACCCATCCCTTTTAACATAAATGTAACGAAATGTAACCTGAAAGATGTAGGATACATTTCGTTACATTTATGTTAAAAGTTTCTTTTCCGAAGTTGTTTTAATTTGAATGTAGGTAAAGTTTACTTAAACAATGTAATATTTGCAGGTCTTCTCGGACTTTGCTGGCAGGTTGGTTGCAGGGACAGTAAATACGACAAGTAAGTATATATTTAAACTTAATTTGTTCTTGTAAATGTGTGTTAACTCTGATTTCTAGGTAGGTATTTGCTTTACTGTTTGACACCGCATAAATTATCCTTATCACATATAGGTATTGCACCTGATGTGATTTGAATGAGATTGTACTTGCCCACATCCGTGATTTTAAAAATAAGTCATATTTTTCTTAACGTATTTATTTAGACGTGTGTTTTTTAACTTTATGTTACTGTCTAGAGGCCAAACGTACTTGACAATAACAATCAGACATGGGAAATTGTCAAAATGTATCCAGCCCATATTATAAATAATCTCAAAAGCAAAGAAAACTGAAATGTATTTATATAATGATTTTCTTTACTCTTGACTAAATGTTAAATAGGTAGTGTTTTATTTTTTATGCAACGGAATAAGTTGATGCCACTCGATCTGTCTGGTATTAAATCACGCACACGTGACGTATACTCGGACAACTACAGGAAACCAACTACGCTATAGGTCGAATCATACAGATATGTCGTACTATTACTAAAACAAAACTAACTGCTATGGAGTTGTATAGAAGTTAATTAGGTTAAAACCTAACCTAACCTAAAGTCCACAAATTTCTAATAAACATTATTTCCTGTTTAAATACAATGATAGTTAACGACCTTAGTACATATCCATCACTGTTTTTATCAGAAACGTTTAGTAGTAAATATAATGGTATTACGTGGCTAAGTAGGTATAAGGTTACCGAAAGAAAATTTGGTTTTTAAAGCCATTTGTGATGCATATAAAAACGCGAACACTTAACTCATTCTATAAAATCTGTATGACTCGTAATATATCCTTCGTTGGACTTGGTACAAAGGTGCATTTTTGCTTTGTCCTTACCGATTTTCATTGTATCAATACCGATTTTCTATTTTTCTCAGCTACACACTCCTACGTATTATCCCGCACCATGAGAAGCACCTACAACTACTGACAGTGCTCCCCAGAGATAGTTTAGACGAAGTGGAAATTCTGAAGAGGAGTCGTGGGTTAAATGACGGCACCGATGTCTTGGTGTCTCCGAATAAGAGGGACGTGCTTCAGAGGTTCGCTGATGAAAATGGAATGCCGGTTTTGGCTAAATATAATTATGGCAGGTTGGTTTTCCTTAAGTACTATTTTTTTTTTAAATAACGCGAATGTGGATTTGTATAATGTATGGAATGTTGTAAGTTAAACGTCCTAGTACTCGACACGCTAATGTGCAACAGTCGACACTCTGCTGTCACCCCTATTGCTAATGACTTAACATTCAAGATGGCGCCTACTGGGCCAGTGTCAAGCACTCGAACGTCTACCTTATATATGCTATGGTAAAAAAACCGGTCAAGTGCGAGTTAGACTCGCGCGCCGAGTGTTTCGTACAAACTCTGCAGTAGATACGTGGATAATTCAAGATAAACTGTATGGTGGGACAAACTTAACTTTGCTCTTGAAAAACTGTTGTCCCCAAACATCGACAAATGTCGCGGTTAGTTTAGTAGGAGCAAAGGCCTCACAATTTTTGCGAATTTTTAAAAAACGCTGCAAGTTAGGAAAACAGTTTTATTTTACCTGTAATATTTAGGATGATATTAATAATCGGTAACTATACAGATTTTTCTTTTCAGTAACTTCTGGAGATAATAGAGGGAATAGTAATTTTTTAACGTTTTTTGTCTTAAATCAAAAACTACGTGTTTAAGAAAAAAATAAAAACGGTTTTGGAATCTACAAACTGAGCCCTTTCATTTGATATCACTCGATATAATAGCTCTACTTTTGATTTTCGACATCTCATTTCGGTCCCCTTTAAAATAAAAGTAAAAAGGTATAAGATTTTTTTCAGTCCATAGGCTCGGGTTAGCGATTTGTATCACTATTACAAATTTCAAGTTGATAGCATCAGTAGATTCTGAGATATCTTGCTGTGACAGACGGACATACAGACAGACAGAGTAGCACCATAAGGATTCCTTTTTTACCATTTTGGTACGGAACCCTAATAAAAAAGTAAATGGGTCATTGTGATTCTGGTCTGAGTGACATAAGCTAACTAACAAACCTAACCTAAAAAAAAAGAGTTTGTTTTGTTAACTTTTTCCATGCGCCCCTTGTGGAGGTGGGGGGGGGGGGGCTCCGCCCACCCATCCACCCCTGTGAGATCAGGTTATAGGAAAGAATACATTTATACAACTAAAATTTGACGGACGCGGCTAGGCGGGTTATTTATGTTGTCGAACGAAAGTAGTTTGCCTAGCCGTTTGATAGAAGGCCTAGACGACCATCCAGGCACTTAACTAAATGGCGCCGTTTAATGAAAATGCTAGGCAGTTAACCAAACGACTAATTAAGCTACTTGGCGGCGATATATGCATCATTACAGTATAAACAAGAGAATATGATAAAAACTGCAAGTTGCCAGATAAGTAACCTTTGCTACATTTTAAATTAAAAAAATCGTACATAAATCATACTAGGTTACGCTTCATCAGTTCCTTGACTAAAGTACTTAACAGACCAAATCACTGTGGAATTAAAACACATGTTACTTAGTTAAGAAAGGATTTTTAGACATTAAATCTTTAAAGGGTTGAAACGTTTGTATGAAAAAGTGGCAATTTCATAGAGGCGAACTTGAGCGGTGGTATCTAATAATGAATAAAGACCTGAAATTAATTAATGTTACCCAGGTCCTTTGAGGCCTTGGAGCGCGTTCCGAGAAGACGTTTCCACGAAGAATTCAGCGTATTGGGATATAATGGCTACGAAGCTGTAAGTAAAAAAATAATTTATTTAGGTACATTAAGTAGTTAGACATTAGAATTATTAAACGAAAATTTAAAATCGCTGAATTTTCGGTGATGGCGAATTGTGTATTACGCGAAATTTAACATCTATTGGGTCATTAAAAAAATGACAAACAGACTTAATTGAACAAAATGTTAATCTTGTTGCTTTTCGCTTTTTGTAACGAACGTTAACATAATACAATGTATGGTTAATAGTAGAGTTAGTTAGCCGGAGTTTTCTAACATTATTGTCCGCATCGGGTTACAAGCATGAAATTTTTAAATTTTTACCACATAAAAAGCGAAAAAGAGGTTTACTTGGTCACATTCACCCCACTCTCCCCGCTCACAGAGAACGAAACTGACTTCCCTCCACATTTATTTTTTATTATTATAGATATATTTATCAAAATCAAATTCTTTATTTCGGAACAACATTCCATAGTTGGTTAGTTACAACTTACGACTATGTTAATACCTAAAACTAAAAAAAAAAAAAAAAAAAAAAAAAAAAATAAAAAAATAGAAACTTTTCTATTAAAACTAATCTACAGAGCGTGCAATACCTACGATCTGCCCCATCCAGTATTTAAATATGGGACAGTCATACTTTTCTGTAATTATATTTAGAATTCTGTTGGTATTCAAATGGTAAATACATAATAATAGGTACATCGTCCCACAAAACTGTTTTCACAGTTTGACTGTGGGATCCGTCAGTCTATCTATTATACAATATTAGAAAACTTAATTAGGTACTGAACTGACAAAATAAAGGTAGAAACTAGGTAAGTACTTCAACAGAAATCAATTTAAATAATTAAATACTATCGAGGTAGTATTTTAACAATGTTTTTTTAAATTTATTTTTATTTTTCTCCGTCCTAATAGTCGCAGGTAAGGCGTTAAGTAAGTATGGTAAGCGCTTTTCGGTGAGTCTGTCCCCATAGTAATTACTTACTCTGGGAACAGCATACTTAGGTACAAAGTAGAAATTCTTTTTCTAGAGCGAATTCACTTAGCTTTGTACCTGACGAACAATACTCATTATCTGCATTGTTAACTGTGGCCACAACTTCGACTTCGAGATGTAAGGCATTATAGTGCACATAATTTTTACACTAAATTAGTCTTTAAGTCGAGCAAAATAAGGTTTACTCTTAAACAAAGAGAACACAGATGTTGGTCACTTCGTAAGTGAAAGAGCAGCGAAGTACGTATCGATGCTTAGAAAGACGAACGATGTATTCTCTTTGTTTAAGTGTAAACCTTAATTCGTTTGACTTAAAGACTAATTTAGTGTAAAAGCTATTTGCACTTATAGTGCCTTACATTTCGAAGTGGTAGTGGTGGCCACAGTTAACAATGCAGACAATGAGTATTGTTCGTCAGGTACACAGCTAAGTGAATTCGCTCTAGAAAAAGAATTTCTACTTGTACCTGAAGCTACAGACTTCGTGCCATGTTTATGGCTGATTTGAGATAAGTTACTCTCTTGATTGTCGTGTTGGTTCACTGACATTAAGTATTTGTGTCTTAGGGTTGCCGGAAGAATTTTACATACCTTAAATAACTTGTAATAATCATTTTTATATTTATTTTTAGTCTTATTGTTTACTAATAACTTGAGGAATCTAATCTGCAATTTTTCTATTTTCTCCAAATTTGTTTTAAATGTGAGGCCATAGCAATCCAAAGAGTAACCTTTTAATGGATTCTACTAGTGCCACATAAATACATTTGAGGGTGCTTATTGGGACTCTATAGCTAAGATGATAAAATCTACCAAGTAGGACTCTTAATTTACTACAAATATACTCTATATGATACGTCGACAGACATCGAAAAATAATCACCACGGAACACTCTATAAGTGGTAAAAATGTCATGCTTGTAACCCGAATGCGCACAATGATTCGGCTAACTAACTCTAATATAACGTTCGTTACAAGTACAAGATTAATGTTTTGTTTAATTAAAAAAAAAAACAATTGTTATAGGAAATACTAAAAAAGCCAAACAAATATGCAGTACTTACTACTTATACCAAAATGTTCGATCTCCAGCAGTGGCATGCAGCATGCGCTCCATATTAGCTACAAAGGCTTTTAATTGGATGTTCGTCTATGAGAGTAGACCTGTGCCCAGCAGTGGGACGTATATTATGGGCTGATGATGTATTACCAAAGTCCGTGAATTAGTCTTCTTCTGTTTTTCTCAGATGAACAGATACATTGATGATCTCGCAGCTCGGAAGCCGCAGCTGGTGAAGGTGCAGGCTCTCGGCTACAGCTACCAACGTCGCCCAATGCGACTTGTCAAGATCTCAAAAGACCCCAGCGCTGGCAATCCTGTCATTTTTGTTGATGCAGGTAATGTGTACTATCATTAACTTTCTACCAAACGCTTCACAAAGGTAACCTTTTGGTTTTTAAGTTACAACTACCAACAGCGCACTATGGTTCGCGTAGAACAAGCTAGCTGGACAAAATTATTTTACGACATATATGCGTTGGTATGTACATGTTATGTACAATTATCACATTTTTAGTTACTTTCATATAATTTTATGACTTTGGTTTACAGATTTTAATCTTAGCAGGGTGAAAATAAAAAAATGATAATAACACCAAATATTTTGTTATAAAAAACGCAATTCTAATTAAAACTATTCTTACACTACTTATTCTACTTTAGAATACTAACATAATCGTGTATTTGTCAGGCAAGGAATCCATTTAAAGTTACATAACACGAAAAAAAAACATTGAAATAGAAATTAAAATACACAAATAACATAATACAGAAAATTGTTATTCATTATCACTATTATCATCAGATGAATCATCTATTGAGTCATCTATTGAATAATCATGAGGATTTGTTATAATATTTTCATCAGTCTCCAAATTTATAGAATTGACATTGACTAGGGGCGATTAATAAGTCTAAAACTTCAGAAGGGATCTTTCCTATTTTCTTCCCAATTTTCTTATACGATTGTGTAGTAGATTTGCTCTCAACATAACATGCCAACGCTTCATCACTTGTCAAACACCTATTAACGTTTGTTTCACTCGATTTGTTCAGTTGCATACTATACGCTGACTCGTTCAAATCCCTGATCCTTTGTGCTAAATTTCTATTGCCCGATAAACGAGCTGAAACTTCTGCAGCGTAGAAGTAGTTCGCTCGTGCTTCTGGACTGGATCAGGTCGTCAACTCGTCAACGCTTCATCTTCAGGCTTGAATCCGCAAACTCTGTCGAAGGTCGTCCCACTTTAGGTAGGCCTTCTGAGGATGTACTTGGCACACATGGTATTATTGATACATCAAATGTAATATCAGCACCATGTAATCACTCTGAATTTATCTCTAAAAACTGCTGTTATTTTTTCCTGCCTGACTCCACTTTCCACTTATTTTCGACAATAATCGAGCAATTTTTACCTTCATGGCCCTCAACGATTGTTCAGTGGCTCCAACAAAGTCGTATCTAGATGAGATAAATCGAAATAAGTCCTCATTTCGTGTTGACTTATGGTGTTTAACCCACCATGAAAAAATCCATTCTTCGTATCGCGAACACAGCATCTAAGAAAAAAATTAGAAAAAAAATGTTACTAAATTGTCCGCAGATTCAAACTACCTTAATTTAAAAGTACATAAACGTATATATAATATATCCAAAAATTACACCGGGGACACGTGGGTACATGTGATTTTTTGACCGATGAAATTCAAAATATTCACTAAAATGTACATTTATCGAACACGACTGGTTTAAAATGGGTTGTGATAAAATTTTGTCCAAAATAATAGTAACAATTTATAGTCCATACCTTTATGTTCTAGTTCCATCACTAATAAAATACAATTAATTTCTTATGCACGCACAGTAACTTCATAATCCAAACGCAATTATGCAAATGATTGCAGTGAAAATTTTGCAATACCTTTATAATATACCTTAATTACTGCCTCATTAGTGATTTGTAAATCTTAATGTACACGTGTTAGTTATAATTAGTAATAAGAATATGGAAGGAATTTAAAGGTGATTTTTGTCCAGCTAGCTTGTTCTACGCGAACTATAGTGCAGCGGTCCTACGTATAAAATATCTACAGAGATTCCAATATCGGTATTTTTAGTATAATGGGCTTGTGATCTGGTGAATGTTGCTGGAGTCGAATAGTGGCGTTTTTTGGAGGCCTATCCCTAGCCACTGCTGGAGATATGCTTAAAGACGTTCACTGACGTCTTTCGGCTGATGATAATTATAGAGAGGTTCCATTTGTTGAACTTTTTATGCTATCAAGTGGTACAAGTGCTACAAGCATTTGATGAAACGAAGAAACTACGGCATGTGTATGTGACACTTGTGATCATCATCAGCCTGATGTAAATCTTAGGTGATGAAATTCCAATAATATTTTCATCACACTTGCTCGAAAATGGTGTCATTACACGTAGGTTTTGCGGGCCGTAAATGACCTATTACGCCCTAGGGCGTAATGGTTTTCTTTTTAAATTTGAAACGCTGGTTCTGTTTTACTCTTATTTGTCATGTTCAAAGAACACGCCAACTTACTATTTTAACTTTTATTACTGAAATATTTATTTAAAGAGAACTGTTATTGCAAATACATGTAAACACATATTTCTGTAACATTAATTATATGTTTCAATTATGTATTTCAGTATTTTGCAAATATAAAATCAACCATTTTAAGTCTTTACCGCTATGGTTTCCGAACGTGACTTGTCTTCTTGATATATGTCACTAATGTCACTGTCAGTTTTACAATTTTATTTAGGTTAAGTAAGGTTATTTTAATCAGATTTCCTCACAAGTGTGATGAAAAACATTGTGTGTGCCACGGGCGGTAAAGGAATTACAAACTTGTGTTAATAAAGCCCTCGGCTTCGCCTCGGCCTTGTAACAAACACTCGTTTGTAATTCCTTACTTACCGCCCTTGATACACAATGTACTATTTCTAGTCTGCGGTACCCGTTGATCATTAACCATTTAGAGAGATTCTTCTAGCTCAACACACTATTTGACGAACTGTCTTTCACGTGTTAACTAGTTGTTATTCCAAAAGGTATCCACGCTCGAGAATGGGTGGCCCCTGCAATGGCCATGTACATGATCCACCGATTGACCTCTGACAGACTAGGGCGAGAGCTGGACGGGGTTGACTGGTACATATTGCCTGTAGTCAACCCTGATGGCTACGAATACACTCGCAGTTCTCGTGCGGTGAGTATTCCAGAGATTTCTGTCAAGTAACATTTTGTCGGGTGACAACCAAAACTCACTTACTAACAACATTGAAACTACTGGAACATAAACTGTGCTGTGTGTTAGTCGTAGTGTGTGCTGTAGTGGTAGTGTAGATAAAGTTGATTGCTTCTTTAATTTTTTGAACGTAATTAGTGAGTTTTGGTTGTCAACCGACAATTAGTTCCAACTACTGAGAAAACTATAAACAAAGACTGATAACAAAGTCGTACAAAAGGTTTGTCCCATAAAACTCGCAACCTTGAAAATCTGGAGAAACTATTCATTATACTCATTCCAACGCCGCAATTTCTGAAGCAGGCATTTTCAACCAGCCAAAAGCTTCTGCTCGACGAAATTCAATTCTGTACTAGTTGAGTTGCGAGGAACTTTTTTGAACCCCTAAATTTGTAATACGTTGGCTTATTCATAATATCTATTACAGCAACGTTTATGGCGAAAGACGAGATCAAAAACTACTCGGGACTGCTACGGAGTAGACGGCAATAGAAACTACGGCTTCAAATGGGGTGTCAGCGGAGTTTCAAACAACCCTTGCGACCGAGAGACCTACGCCGGCCCTAAGCCCTTCTCTGAGGTTGAAACACAAATGGTCCGTAATGTGATGATGGAGAATAGAGATCGGATCAAACTGTACGTGTCATTGCACGCATACGGACAGTACTTGGTATATCCTTGGGGTTATACTGCCTCAAGTTTGCCGAAATCTTGGAAGAAGTTAGATAGCCTCGCTCGGAAGGTGTCTGCTTCGGTGCAAAGAGCTGGAGGACAGCCGTTCAAGGTTTTAAGCGCTGGACAGTGGTATCCAGCAGCAGGGGGTAGTGACGATTTTGCTTTTGGTGCCGTGGGCATCCCTTACTCTTATACCATGGAGTTAACAGACGGCTACGAGTTCATCTATCCCGAAAGTAAATTAGAGACGATTTTGCCGCAGTTCTATGAAGGTTTTAAAACATTTGCTGAACAAATAATGTATGAATTTGGTAATAAGAGGTAAAAAGGATTGTTTGATATCGTGATGTACTTTTTAGATTTCTTGTATGCGTGACGAAGTCGATTAACAGTCGGGCAGCCGTTATGCACTACCGCGTATTGAATTGAATTGACACTTTAATCTGCTGTCAAACTCTGTAAATAACAGGAGAAATCGGTATCATCCCGTCATGTCTCCCAACTAAATGCTGTGTTCACATTAACTTATTTATAGTCAGCAAAACTAGTTAACAATGTATATATTTCCTCTTGCGATCATTTTTCTTCAAGTAATTTCAACCCTTTGTAAATTGATGTACACAATGCTTTTCAGGTTACTTTATTCACGAGATAACGGCTGTCTTATTGCGAAGTAAAGTCCATTTCGGGCTTAAAATGTGTATAATAAATATGACCAAGAATTTGTTATAACACTACCAAAATTATAAAACTAAGTATGACTATTTAAGAAAGTTAAAAATAAATTTAACATTAAAACTGTCGTTTTATTATATGGCCTTTGAAAAATTGCGTAACCCACTCCACGGTGACAATTTCTTCGTGATCATGATATTTTCAACTTACGTATTTTTTATGGCAAACGTAATCTTACATGTTACAAGTTGTTATTGTTAAGAAGTAAGCCGCTAAATCAAAATACAAATAATATAAAAGAAATATAAATTCAATGTTTCTGATAACAATGTAATTGAAAACGTTGCTTGAGATAAGAGTTTCCAATGTTAGTGGCGTTACAGGTGCATTATATTAAGATATGGTACTCTATACCAAGTTAGTTCTTATACTTGCTGCAGGTAAACATTAAAACATATCGATAGAATACTATCAAGTCACTTTTAATTCACTAATATCATTAAGTCATAATCAATTAGTCACACAATAGATAAAAAGAAAAATAAATAATATGGGTAACATTACAGATACGATTCGTTATAAATAAATGTCTTTATTTGTGCAGATAGGTTTCAGAAACATACAGTGTCACAAATGTAAGAGTTTAACGAAAAAATATTACTGATACTACTTATAGGGCAGATTTTTCTAAAAAATCATGCACGTCATGAAGATAACAATATATATATGAAGTTAAAAAATAAGCGTTTCGTAATATGTAATGAGTTCATTCCCAATTGCTAATCGAATAAGAATGTAATATTGATAATTCTTATACGGATACTATTGAAACAATTTCGGACAATACGGGTTACCCTAATCCTAATATTGTAACTTAGCAATAGGGGTGATTCCTGGATTAAGAAAATATAACTATACGTCAGTTAGATTATCGAAAGAAAAGCGAACACGTATATTTGCTTATTAAATTAATAAAAATAAAATTAATAAAACTAAAGACCATCAAAGCTCCGGAGTGGGGGCTATTGTGACGTCACTTATGCACTTCTAGGTAAAAATTTTACCATAGCGTGACGTCGCGTGAAACTTCAAAGCAATGTATCGTCGTCATAAATATTGATTGTTAAACAAAATAAAAAAATACGTGCACAATATTTTTGAATAATCTAACTGACGGACCAAATTGTCTTTTCAGTCATCATGTCTACTGGGGAACTAAAATTTGCACATAATTTTCAGTTACGACATATGAGGTGGACGTATTGGCAGATACTTATTCCAGCAGCAACAGCTTGTGCGGGTGAGAGCTGACAATATGGATTTACCAGAGTACACCGGTGGAGTGCCTTTGTTCGGAGTGAACTTATTCTGTTTTCCCTCGAATCGCCGACAAACGTTTCTTTCTCTAAGTCATTGAGGTAAACCGCGGATAGACGGACGAATAGATGACGGACATGGAGAAACTGTAAGGATTCCTTGTAGACTACGGAATCCTATCAAGCAAGTCAATGGGCTTGATTCCTGGGTAAAAAAAAAATATATAATTAGTCCGTAATGAGATTATCAAAAAATATTAAATACGTATTTTTTCTTTTGTCAATCAAACAAAATATTACAATGATAAACGCGTTAAATTTCGGAAATGGGGTTTGTGACGCTACCACGTGGTAAACATTGAGCCACGACATGACTTCATGTGGAACTTTAACGGGCTATAGACATCTTCATTATTTTTTGTTTAATTCACAAAAGAAAGTATATTTGGCCAATATTTTTAGATGATCTAACTGACGGACTAAGGAAGCAAAAATCAGGACATACGCCTATTTAGTCCCATTTAAAAAAAACACCCAAAGAGTTGTGTACAGTTATCATCAAAATAATCTGTAACGGCCATTCTCACAAAGTAATTAGACGCAGTCATACTTCGTGAGAATGGCCGGTAACATTCAAAGCACATCCGTCAGTCTTTGTGCCTAAATTTCGTTTTTTTTGCATTCTTGTATTCAAAATATATTAATGCATCATATTACATTTCCAAAAAGAAATCTTAGTTTATGAAATTTTTCTAAACGTCATTAAAAAAAATTGGCACACCTAAAATCATGCCATTTCCACTACTAAAATTGCTTGTTTCTCAAAACCTATAAATCTGAGATGCGTCCTTTTGAATCAGGATGGCAGTACAGTATAATAGTAGATTGTATCATGATGTTAAAGTAATCACGCGCTGGGTCATTTCCATAACGAAAACTAGTTATTTGATCAAATCTCGAAGCCGTTTTAGGGAACTGAAAAAATTACAGCAACGGCTGCTGGATTTTCTCATTTCCCTTATCGACTTCATCAAATCCCTGATATGTTAGCGAAAAGATAAAACGAGTAATTTGAGGGAACTCGATTTTAACATTTCACCTGCAACGGCTAGGAGAGTTGATCAATTCACTGAGTTTAGCCAGGGCGTTATTATTTTAACATTTCCTTGAGGGATTTCGCTAAAGAATACAAAGATTTTGAAGTTAACGTTGCAAATGTGTGTTTACAAATTTTAATGCCCAAGGTAAAACCATTGCTTCCGTGTGACTCATACTGCTTTTCACACTATGAGAAAGTATGTATTGAGCAAATATACATCATAAAAGATACTGTGTAAAATAAAAAAAAAACATACAAATGTCCTTGACCAGAAAAGAGTCCCTTTGATCCCTCCAACGAGGGAAGAAAAGGTTTTTTCTGAATAGAATGCGTGAAGAGTATGTGCACCGACAGATGCAGACTGGTAAGGCAGTGCTACTTAGACATGCTGGCCGATCTTCAGCAGAAGGACGAGAAGGCGTGCATCGAGGATGTTGAGATTGGCACGAGTACAGTAAGAACTTTACTTTTTATTTACCTTTACTGATGGAATACAAAGGGTTATGAAATTATTCAATATCAGCATTTAGAGTTTGCGCTTAAATGCTTCATCGTATGTCTCAGACTTGTCTCGGCCATTTTCACGAAGTATGTCAGCGGTCACCTAATTACCGCGACGCTGTTTTCATGCTAAATGTATGGAGACGCGGTAATTAGACGCAGTCATACTTCGTGAGAATGGCCGGTTTAAGTTCGGCGGGTTTCGAAATAGTTACGTACACTTGGACGCTCAAACAGTGACATTTTATCCATCTATACACATAATTAAATCGTAGAAAGGTTTGTACATTAAAGATTTTTCCAAAAAACTAACTTCGCTTACAAAATTTTCAAAAACTGCTGCATTAGGGTTATACTCGCTATATTAATTTGTAAACTAAAAATAAATGAATATGCCGGCCGGTCAATCTTACCAAATCTATAAAATTATACCTAGAAATAATACTCCGTCAAAATTAAACAAAAGTAAAAAGTAAAAGTGATTTGCAAGCATTGCTTTGGTTACAGATGCTGGTGTATTTCCATGCATTGGAACAGTATTGTGGCAGTATATTTAAATTCACTACTAACTATTACACGAGTGAATCAAGGGATCTCTATGAGGTATGTTAACTAATTAAGATTCTATGAATTAATCAATTTAAGGGAAGATCCTTGATATCGACCTCTGGGAGAATCAACGGTAAACCACGAAATATTATTTTTTTAAATATAGCTATATGTTACAGTTTGATGACTCTTCTGTTTTAATTATGGTTCTAATCACGATGCTTACGACTTCGCTTGTTTATAAAAACCAGACAAGTAGTAGTCGGACTCGCTCACCGATTGGTTCCGTATAATTTTGTAGGTACATATGAATATTAATTATCCTTTAAATTGTGATTCCCTTGAAAGAGTCGAAATTTATATGTTTTCTGTGGCATAAACGGCCATATATTTCTTTACGTTAACTTAGTTTGATTTTTCCACACCTTTAACAAACTGTAAACCTGAGTGTATGGTTTTATTTCAACTTGTTGCGTTCTTGAGATGAAGAGTCTTACATAATATAAGAAGTCAAAGTACATAGAAAAATTAAATGGTACTCACCTGTGGGCCAAACCGGGAATCAAACCCTGGACCTCTGGATTTCTGGCCCAGCTCCTTAATCTCTTGGCCACTGGAGCACCCAGCAAGCGCCCTAAATTTTTCCATCTACTTTGACATTCGTATCGTTCTAGTTTTAATAAGTGTTTAACCTAAACGTGATCTATGAGAACACGTATTACACATGTATCCAACCTCAACGCATAAACTTTACAGCCATGACAATTGAGCGAGAGATGGCGCTAATATTAATACTACAGACGGATGGACGGACGGACAGACAGACAGACGGATAACAAAGTGTCCTATTAGGGTTCCGTTTTTTCCTTTTTAGATACGGATCCCTAAAAATCACGGAAACAGGTAAATTTTGAGAGCGTTTTAACTCGACATAAATTATATCAAACTGTTAGTGTGTCGGCCCTTGAACTTATCTATTGCTTACGTTCCGGCTCTTAAGACAATGTACTATTTAGGTGACGATTAAATTACCGAAAGAAGAGGAAACTGAAAAAAATCCTGATAAAAATCCTGATAAAAAGCCTGAAAAAGACCACGACCCGGTAATCTTGATCGACGCCGGACAGAGAGCGGGCAAGGAAGGAGTGACGCTGGCCCTGACATTTATAGAGCGACTGATGGCCTGCCAAGAGAACGAACATATGATCCAAAACGTTCGATGGATCTTTCTGCCCTGTGTCAACCCTGATGGCTTCGAATATATGCGATTTGTGAGTAAAATTATATTTAAATTATTTTTATTTGGAACTTGGCCTAACACTTTGCTTGCGTACAATTTGAGTTCTATGTATATCTCTAACATGAGACATGACTCTCCACGCAACCAAAAAATACAGGAAAAATTACAGGTAAGTAATAAAAATACAATAGCTGTATTTTCTAGATCATTACGTCGGGAACTATCGAAAAATGATATAAATTTTATACCTTTGAAAAAGTTTACTTACGCAATTAAGCACATGTTTTAATTACAGGATCGCCCTAGCTGGTCTAAGAATACGAGAAAAAGTGATGATGGAACCGGTTTTGGAGTAGATATTTCTAGAAATTTCGATCACCATTGGGATGACTGTGAAACAAATACGAATGGATATTCTTTCGACTACCCTGGCCCGATGCCTGATTCCGAGAGTGAGACTCAATTCGTTAGAGACGTAATTTTGCGCAACAAGGTAAATATCAAAGCTTATATATCGCTCAGATCGAACGGCCACGCGATACTATACCCACACGCGTACGGAGATAGACCTGTCGATGCTGGTGCACATTTAGAACAAGTTGCTGAACTAATAAGTCTAAAAGTGAACCAGAGAGGTAGTTCTTTTCAGAGTTTCTTGAACAATAGCATATACCGCATGAACGGGAAACCTCAATGCGGTAGTAGCGTAGACTACGCGCACAGCAAGGACATTGCTCTGGCGTATGAGATGCGCGTAGGTTTCGGGAAGGATCTTGATATACTGGAACAATTTCAACGCTTGCCCAAAGGATTAGAATCTACCCTGCGGAGCGCGTACTTCAGTGGTATCAGAGAACTTTACACTATTGTCTCTTCAGCAGCAAACAAAGACAGGACATTTTTCTGAGTGAAGGTTTTTGGCGGATTGATGTTGTATTTAGAAAGTAAGAATATAATAATTATACAACAGTAAGAAAATAAGTAACCGACTTCAAACTAATATATTCGATTAAAAAATGAAAGAGGTAGTATGTTTGAAGAGTTCACTCGATTTCTCCAAGATTTTATCACCGGATCCTGACTTGGCTGCAATGAGGCCAACAGGAAGGCTTATAATTTACAATAGTCCTGTCCATGATGGTAGATCGTTCCTAATAGAGCATTGCACGACCATTTTCAACAACTCGATGCGTACTGATAGTAGGTACGGCATCTCGGATCCCACGAGTTCGTGTCGAAGACCAAGTTGCTGGTAAATGATCCTGGCTACTTGGTTATGTTTATACAAGTAGTTAGCAAGTCTAGAACATCCGAAAATGACATGCCCGAGTGACTCCCCAGGACGGCGGCATGCCCGTATATATTTCCGATAGTTATTCGTCATGATAACTTCGTCCACAAATGCACCTCCGCATTATTATTATTTCATCATATTAAAGAAGCATATTTTCCATTTTATGTTCTATCTATGTTTTTAGTATTTTACCTACCTGAAGAAATCATATCTACGCAAATAAGTTGAGAAATGTATCACGCTACAGTTATTGAATTAGGCTCGAAGGAATTTGGCTCTACAAATCGAGCATAAAATCATGAATTGAGCTAATATCATATACTTGCTAAATATCTATTACGTAACAATATTTATTTAGTACATAATGGTGTATCTACGTTGGAGGAGTCACTTTTCCACTTTTGGGTAGGATGTCGGTCATGCGCCGTGGTGGCCAAGCAGCGCGCCTGCGCCAGGGGTGGGGCCCGTGGCCGTTCAGCCCGCTGCCACTCTGTAGTCGGCCGTGGCGGCGGCGCCGCGTTTGGCTCCAATGCCTCGACATCCTCACCTCCTAGTACCACTCTCGATAACTTAGCCGCCCGTGCCGATCGCGCAAACAAACTCCGCATTATTCCTTCGTTTCTTCTTTTCCATTCGAACTATAATTTCAGGTTAAAGTTTTATTTGCGTAGTGATTTTATATTTTGAGTTGTTTTCTAAAAAATGAAAAACCACAAATGAGTTTACGATTGTTTTTTGTAATTAATTTTGTGTATTTAAAATGATGCTGCCGTCTCTTCGTGCGGGCGTCGTCAGCGCTATCACCTAGCATTGCGGAGGAGGAGGTAAGTATGGGTCTAGTATTTAAGGCTCAGTCGATGCGTGGAGAAAGTGAGAAGTAGAGCAGTCGGGTGAGTTGTCTCCAGTAGTAACGCAGCGTGACGAGGCGATGGGCGGAAGGCGGGCCGTCGGCAACAGGTTGGCGCGGCTTGGCTCCGAGAGCCGCCCGCCGGCAGAACGATTCTATAAACCGCCAAAAACACCTCAAGCAAAGATTCCACGTTAATCAACCAAACGGATATCTCGAACATTTCTTCCCTAATTCTTCAACTATTTTCAGCGAAAACCCCGCTAAGAACGACATTTTTAATCTCAAAAGATGTAAATATTAATTTCAAAGGTAAATCTTGGTTAGGAGGGCTCATAACTTTTTATTTGGGTAATTAAAATGTCAAGGGATCGTTCCTTTTAAATACGGCTGAGAAATAAATTTAACATGCTTAAGGAAACCAGGTTATAAAGGAAATCTCCAGGCTCTCCTAAAGAAAAGAGCGTGAATAATGTTTTGTGGAAGTTAATCGAGTTATAATTAAAATTGATCTATTAAGAGCGCATGAACTAAACTGGAAATAACAGAAATACAAATTAAATGCCTTGTTTGTCATAATAAGTAAAATTTAGGCGATAGCAAAAACAATGCCCTCACTTAGTGCTAAATACATATAAATATTTGTCATTATATTGACATGAGATAATGATTCAAATAAATAACGACAAATTAAGTTATTAAAACAAATATGATAAATATTCCTATGAAAAAAGAAAAATTAACTTAAATGCTTTGAATCAGACAAAATTGAGACAGCTCCTCTGTCATACTAAATATTCCAAGATAGTACATTACACAACTAGGGTGGTAATACAAATAAAGGCCGAGATCGCAGAAGTTTGCGGCCCGAGCTGCAAGCGAGGGACGTAAATATGCGAATGAGGGTTTTCTTTATTACCTCCCGTGTTGTGTACATCATTTTATGTCTACACTTTATTGCCAGGTGTGGCATAAAGAATATAATTGAATAAGATTTATTATTAGTTTGTTTTGCAATGCTCTTTTGGGGTGCACTAAAGCATTATTATATTTTTCTACTCCTGTACTGTTATCTGTCTTTTTCTTGGTCACGAACACTAATATAAGAACATACATAATATGAGTTCAGAGAAGTCTATACTATATTCCCCATAACAGCACTAGTGTCGTTATAGTCACTTTACGTTATTGCTAGCAGCCACAGACTTCTAAATCTAGGTTAAACTTAGGTCAAGGATTAAGCGCTCAATTTTAACTTTACGGTAAAAATGCACAACTACCAACTTAACAAACAATTAAATTCCTACGGTTTTCAAGAAAAACAAAACTTTCCGAACTAAATTCATTGATGCCAACATAAAAAAGTATTTTTAATTTAAGTATATTTTAAATTAAAAAAAAGTTCACCATAGACACATACTGTCAGTCAAACGTCATATTTGCCTTGTTTCCAGGTTATGATTAATTTTTTATTTTATAATTTAAAACCTAGTCGTAGAAAAAGTATTGTAAGCAACGTTGTATAATTAAGTCCAAAAACACTCATTGCGTCTCTATTTGCGATACTCGCCGCATTCGCGGCTCGTATCGCAACTCACGCAATTCGCATTTTTTGAACCCACTTATTATACTTACTGTTGCATAAAATACTATTATTGTAATATATGAAAAATCGTATTGAAAGTTTTTATTTCTCAATAATTGAGAAAAAAAATAAGTGCTCAAATTACTAATAAAAAAACTAGTGAGTGCTGTTAATTTATTTTCTACTATAACTGTGTATTGAACACTCATAAAAACTGTAACAGTTAGGTTAATACATGAATTGTATATTCTACTTAATGAATAAAAAGTATATAAAAACTTGTAAAAATACATAAAAACATCAAAATATATACTAGTAATGTCTGGTAGGCCGCAAACTGTCTAATTCAGAGTAGTCCGGTAGGTGAGTAGGATAGTAAGTGTACAATTCAATTTTCAATACCTACAAGATGCACATTGATGATTTTTAGGGTTCCGTACCAAAATGGTAAAAAAAGGAACCCTTATGGTGCGACTCTGTCTGTCTGTCTGTCTGTTTGTCCGTCTGTCACAGCCAGATATCTCAGGAACTACTGCTGCTATCGGTTTGAAATTTGGAATAGTGTTAAAAGTAGCTAACCCGAGCTTATTGGACATAAAAAAAATCTTGTACCTTTTTTACTTTTTTTTTAAAGGGCTCCGTAATGGGATTTTCAAAATTGAAAGTAGGGCTTATATATCGAGTGGGGTATCAAATGAAAGAACTTAATTTGTAGATTAAAATACCATTTTTATTTTTTTTCTTAAATAAATAGTTTTTGATTTATGGCGAAAAAAGTTTAAAAAAATACCATTCTCCCCCTATTATCTCCGAAGTTACTGATCAGAAAAATGTGTCATAATTACCAATTATTAATGTCGTCCTAAATATTACAGGAAAAATATAACGGTTTTCCTCACTTGCACCGTTTTTGAGAAATTTGCAAAAATCATAACACATACTTATTTGCTCCTACTAAACTAATCGCCATACAGTTTTTCTTGAACTATTCATGTATCTACTTATTAGGATTATTATTATTATTAGGAAGACCGTTATATTTTCTCTTCCTAACTTGAATACTTTTTAAAAATTTACAAAAATCTTAACATATTAGTTCTACCCTCCCTACGAGAACCATCTAGCGGAGAGTAGCAAAACTAAGCGATGATTTATTTCAGATTATATAAAAAATGTCTATTAAATACAATGATCACTCATCAGGAATCGGGAAAAAAACATAAAGTAACAATAATTATTAAAAACTCTATAATAGGAGTATGTTAGGAAATTTGACACTAGTAAATACCATAAAAATGAAATACCACTAGCGCCATCTAGGGACACAAATCTAAAATAAGGTAGCTTGTGGCTAAAAATGATACATGAGAACTAACTTAGTTGACAAACAATTTTTTCAATCAGCCAATAACAAATAGTAACGTTTAAATTTAAATTACAAGTACAATTTACGCGCTATTTAGTATCAATAGATGTCGCTGTAGCATACGCTGCATCGCGCTGTTAAGATTTTTCCTGGTTGAATAGAGCTAAAGCGGGTTTAAGGCAGGGTTGCTGTTAGTCGTAAGGTTGGTCTACTTATTAGTTTATACGGAACCCTCGGTGCGCGAGTCCGACTCGCACTTGACCGGTTTTTTTATTTTAATTAAGTTCAAGATTCTAAAACACTTACTGCTGTTTTTAATATAATCTTTCAATATTCAAAATTATTCGGATTCATCTTCTTGCTGCTAACTAGGGCATGCAATACCGGTTTTACTTGTATGGGCCAATACCGAAAAGCCGGTTTTTCGGTATTGGCCCATACAAGTAAAACCGGTATTGCTGGTATTGCATGCCCTACTGGCAACCATCGAAACCATGCCGAAAGCAGTGTATTTTACCAAAAACTTACAAATCGGTATCGCGAACTATTTCGCTATATTCATATAGGCCTAATAATCGGGGGTTACCTTCATAAGTAAAGTTTGGAGTGCTGATAGGAGTATCGATCGCTCTCATTACTAGTCGCATATCGTACCGATAAGCGCCATGCGGGTGCTTAGGACTCGCCCACATCAGGAGAAATGTTTAGGGGACGGTGTTTAAAACTTATCATAACTAGCCCGGTTCACATCACTCGAGGAGTTTATTCTGAATTATTATGGGACAAAAATCGAGTGTCATGGTAAAATTCGGTTATACGATAAACGTATTAGTGCTTGACACACTAATGTCCCATAGTAACACCCTGCGGTAGCCTCTGTTACTGATGACTTAACATTAGAGATGCCAACTATTGGGACAGCGTCAAGCCCTTGGACATCTGCTTTACTCACTTATGCGAATTGTAAATAAACGCAACATTTTGCCACGTAGTTTTATATCAACAAATGAAGGACACAAAACATATTTTAAATGTATAGACACAAATATCGAATGTTCGCTGTATGTGCACTATGATATTTTTAAGTCCCTGTTTGGGCGCCACTTTAACAGTATCATGATTTAAACTATTTAAAGTATATTACTATAGTCCATTTTGGTTTATTGGATTGGGCGCTTACACAGTTTACTAACATTACGTACTATATATAAATATATACTATTAATAATTTCATGAAAAATATGAACTAATTGTTTAAGTTTAAGTTATGTTACCTAAGTTTAATTGGTAGAGAATGTTTTATGGCATTAAGTTCATAATTATAACGATAAATTGTCTTTTGTTAAAAACGAATAATTAGTATGATGTATACGCATAATAATAAATAAAGAAATAATGATTTAAAAGACAAAGGAAAATAAATCCAGTAATTTCGGCTTAGAGTTATTCTTAATATTTTTTTAGATGATTGGTAATGGCGCAAAATAATCACAAGAATGTACTTATTTTGGTCCCAATTTGGGCGCCAGTTTTAACTAAGACTATTCAGAAAGTTATCTTGAGACATTTCAATAATACTTTGAACCATTATACTTCAGTACTATAGTAAATTACGATTGATTAAAATTCTCGTAATTAGCAGTTTTTAATTTTTTATTGGTACGTAAACCTGTACTTCAGAACTTACTTAAAAGTCAAACAAGAGTGGGTTTAATTATAACGTATTCGGTTACCTTCCTAACAGTTTGATAATAATGTGAAAATTAAGTTTTCCAATTATTGAGAGGGTTGTATCAGTTTAGGAAGGGATATCGATATTAAAGTTTAAGGTAACTAATTACTACAGATCAAATTAATTTCTGTAGGTAGTATTATTATTATAATTCCCTTCGGCCGTGTACGAAACTGGCAGTTCGTAACCAGTTACGATCGAAGACTTTTTAGTTCTTTTACGAAACCAGTTACGGTGGAAGATTTTTTCTTCCTCGTAGGAAACCTCTTGAGATCGAAAAACACTAGGTAGGTTGGGTTTGTTAGGAAGCTTCCGATAACCGGAGGGCGAAACGCCTAAAAATAGGAGCTCCGTCGAAACCGTCGAATTACGAAAAAAAATGTAACAACTGGTTTCGTACTAAGAATAAAAATGATTCAATCGTAACTGGTTTCGTACAATGACTACAAAGTCTTCAATTGTAACAGGTCACGAACCGCTGGTTTCGTTCACGGCCGAAGGCCGGCCGAATTATATTTATTAATGCAAGTTAATAAATCAAATCCGTATAAAATACATTTAAAAATACATACATATATACATATAAAATAACGAAGATATCTTACATTTAAACTTAACGAAATTTTACAATTCACCATGTAGATTAAAAGTGCAACAATATAATTAAATGTATATAACAAACTGTACCTCATAGAATTTAGAGCATAGTATGTCGTATTAAACAATATAATAAATTAATGAAATCCTAACTAATCACACTAATATTATAAATGAGAAAGTTTGTGAAGATGTTTGGATGTTAAGATGTTAGGCTTTTGAATATTTGTTACTAAATAACGGGGTAGCAACTGGATGGATTACGATGAAATTTGCCATGCAAGTGGACCTGGGGACCTGTTCCTGGATTGGATCCTGCTCAGGACATTATACATCCTGGTACAGAGTTCCCTTGGGACATTAACGGGATAACGCGGGCGAAGCCTTCCATTTCTTAAAACATAAGGCAAGCCGGTGGGGATAGCGTTTTACAGACGTCACATCACTGGTACACAGAAAAAAAGACGATCTCAATTTTTAAATTCAATTGAAAAACTGACAGACATAATCAGTCACGAATACTTACACAACTCCAATTGCAATCAAACTAATTACAGTACTGGCCAATAAGCACGGACAATTCGAGTAAAACAAATGAGCATCCTGCTTACAAATGAATAGACGCGCCTCGTGGCACCCGTATTATGAAGACAGTTCAAAAGCCAGACAAACAGCAGTCGGAGTTCATTTTATGTGAAGTTAGACCGGATATTGGATTTCTAACTCCACAGGTAGGTACAGTTACGAATTCCATACGGCCAATTTAGTTTTAAGCCATGTCCGCGGCGAACCAAGGAGAGTATTAAAATTTGAAGCGCTCAAACTTGCCTCCTTTTAGTGTTCATTACGTTGGAAAGTTGGTGAAAATTCATACAAGTCTAAGTTCTAATGAACACCAGTCGGTGAAGTTGGTCGGCGGCATCGCTGCCGCGTGTGCCTTTTTGCCGCAAAATGCCCGCTTTGTTTCCTTACATTAAAATAATTTGCAGAGTTCGGAGCGTGTATTGATTTTGTTACTTATCTGCTTGCGGTATCGATATATACAGAAGGTTGCGATAAGAAGTTCTCTAGCTATTTTATGCTGTAATAAATAGATTAATTGTAACAGTAGTTTTATGGATTACAGTCCCCTTCCGCAAGACTAGTTTTGCAAACAGTAAGAAACCGGACAAGTGCGAGTCGGACTCGTCCACCGAGGCTTCGAATTTGTAGGCACATAAACGTACCCTATAAATTTTGATTCCCTTAAAATTTTTTTTAATTAAAAATGTGTAGTTTTCAGATTTTTGCCTATACTTGAAGAGTCTGTGCGGAAAGAGA
This sequence comes from Eudemis profundana, assembly GCA_947034925.1. Classification (NCBI taxonomy): domain Eukaryota; kingdom Metazoa; phylum Arthropoda; class Insecta; order Lepidoptera; family Tortricidae; genus Eudemis; species Eudemis profundana. The sequence goes on from OX344811.1 coordinate 12,662,464, forward strand.
ATAGGCGTGGCGAAAAACGGAACTAACCTAACCAGTATGGCATTTTTTTTGCAAATACGGTAGAAAAGCATTACAGCCCCCCCCCCCCCCCCCCCATCTAAATCCTATACTCTTTCCGCACAGACTCTAGTACGAGTATAAGACGGCATACTTGCCAAATTTCGTAGTTCTAGGTCAACGGAAAGTACCCTTTGAATTTAGGTTTCCTTGAGAGTGTCGAAATTTATGTTTTTTTGCGGCATAAACGGCCATATCCTTTTTTCATGTTAATTTAGAAGTTTTATTTTTTCACAGCTTCAAGGAACCGTAGACTCGAGTATATGTTTATTTTCAGCTCGATACCTCCTCCATGCGTTCCCGAGATAAAGGGTCTTGACAGATGGACAGACAGACGGACAACAGAGTGATCCTACAAGGGTTCCGTTTTTTTCCTTTTGAGGTACGGATCCCTAAAAATAGGTACTGTTTAGAATTAATAACAATAAAAATATTATTAAAAGCGTTTGGCAATTCAATATGGTCAACAGTTTAAATATAACTGGTCAAGAGCATGTCGGACCATGCTCAGTGTAGGGTTCCATAGCCGTATCTATAAGGAAATGTGCTACAGATAAAAATTAACAACTGGCAAAAGGTCTTAAATGCCGTGTAAATCAATGGCACTTAAAACCTTTTGGTTGAGAAGTTTTTCGGCAATAACTTCAAAACGGTTTATTCCTTACTATTCAAAATAATTTTCGGTGAATGTATTTAGTAAGCGTTACCTTCCTGATTTTTTTCATATTTTTTGGATTTACGGTTTAAAAGTTAAAGGGGGGGGACACAATTTATGCAACTTTCGGAGCGATTATTTCCGAAAGTATTCACTTAATCAAAAACAAGTACATAAAAGCCTTATAATGTTTTTAAAAGAACTATCGAATTATGTACCTCACGTTGATGTTTGCTGAAAAAAAATTTTTTTAGCTTCTGTTACATGTATGGAGTGCCCTCCCTGGATTTTTTTTATTTTTATTATTTAACTACCAAACTTAGTAGCGGCATCTACAAGATATCTTTATTCCAAATTTCATCAATATACGGACGGACGGACGGACATGACGAAACTATAAGGGTTCCTTTTTAGCCGTTTTGGCTACGGAACCCTAATAAAAAGGTAAGCAAAATCCCTATAAAAATACTGGAATTGATATATATGGGCCTATAAGGTTAAAGGAGTTTTCTCGGGGATCAGGTCATCAGGATTGGATTTTGAAACGATTGGGGGTTCAATTAATATTTCCAATTCATTTCATAAATGCCGGAGTTCTGACGAGGGAATAACAAAATCATCTGAATTGAGGAACATCTGAATTGAGGACCTCTTTTTTATAAGTAGGTTTAAAATTGAGAACCTGACTTCACATAATTGTAAAAGCAAATGACAAAATCATAAGGCAGTACTACAAATACCTGGAACCTACACGGTGACATAAGTTTTAATAGCACTAAATGCAAACTCGGATTTCGCAGACGTCCCGGCAAAATTCCCGCTCATCTCAAACAGAATTCACAGTTCAATCAAAGTTGTAAAAACTTTATTTTCGTGTGAAAGTTTTGAATGCCTTTTATCCGGAGGATGTTCGTTAAATGCAGGGTTCTAAAACAACTCACGCGGTGTCCCACGAGACATCAACAACTTGCCAACTTAGAGGCACTCCAAACTAATTTCACTCCATAATCCGGAGGAGGATCTGTTTTTGCTAATGTTTAACTTCTTTAAGTGTTTGAGGACAGATTGAGACAGGATATTGGGTTATATTTAGAATAAAGCGTATTTATGGAATACGATAGGAATAGAAGTATCTAATTATAGAGCTATGGCTGTGATTGGGATTGACCTCCACAGCTGGGGAACAGAGTTCGAAGATCTTTGTAAGAAGACTGTGTGAGGAGTGAGACTTGGTTTGTAACGCTATCCTATAAGTGTGACCTGACGCCAGCGCCAAAGTATAGAGACAGACAAGTAGTCAAACTTCGGCCGTTTTTCGTTAGTGCACTATAATAAGGGCTGCCATCCGTCCGGGCACCCCCCCCCCCCCCCCTCCCCAGCAATTTACAACTAATTACAACAAACCGAGGGAATGCAGCGACATTGGATTTATAGTTTTTCTGCCTTCGAAATAGATCAATAACAGAATGAAAATATTTTTTTAATGGACTTCGTTGTATCGCAAGTATGGACGACATACCTTCATGGGCAGCACTCCGAGATATGTATATCCATTTAAATATATATATCCGACATATAATTTGAAAGTTTTTTTAATTTTCACATTAATTGTGCTATAGTAATATCACTTCACTGCATACCTTTATTTTATTGCGTACTTTGAGGTGTCTCTTGCGACAAATAAATAACAATATATTTTGCTTATACCTCAGCCCGAGTCAATATGACTCAGTTCGTATTAAGAGCCACCCAGAATACCATATAACGTGGTGGATCAGAAGCGGTGCTATATGCGTAGAACAGGGCTATAGTAATTCTTAATTTTGGTGTGCTACTGAATATCCGCGCTACATGAGAATTGAGATGAAGTGTGAATAGTGGCTCAGGCCACACATATACAGGGTTTTAGGTAATAGATCTATCAAATAAAGCTAGTATAGGTTTAGTAAAATTGTCACTATTTTTTAGACATTTTGACTTTTTTAATTTTTCTCAAAATACCCTTGCTGAGTTTTTTGGTTGTTTATTTTTCATTTATAATTTGATGTCAAAATAATTTGGAATGAATGTGTTATCGGTTGTATAATATTGTAATTTAAAAAAAAAATCAAACTTTTGGAATGGACTATTTTTTGAAATTCTTTGACCGCGTGTGGTATAAAAAAAACAGGAACACTGGTGTACCCTTTAGCTTAAAAATATATCCATTAAATCCACATTTAAAAACAGTACCACGCCCATAACCAAAATAGCGGTAGAGCCACTAATTCTAATCGACCAACTACTATAGATCGTCTCATTGCATAATTGTTTCAAATATCCTAATTAATTAATGAAGAGTTTTCTAAAAGTAGGTTCAAGTATGACACAAATTTTCTTACTTTCTATTACAAAACATTAATAAAATGTGCATATTGAGTTACATTCGCCTATTAAACCAGTAGCAAACTAAAACATTCACCTATTAACCACAAACTAATTAAAACATTCATCCAAAACCACTTTACCCAATCTTAGTACATTCGAATCGAATAACACAATATCGTTACAAATATGACTACCAATAAACACCTTTAAACCTACATCAATAGAGTTGCTTATCGCAAACACTTTTTTCCAAGTTATTCAGTATTGAACGCTCTTTAGTAAATGTATAGCCAGGTACAACCAAATCCCCGCAACGAGACAATAAGAAAGGAGTTTCTCAGCAGACATTAGCCCTGTTGTTATTCTAAGTGGATTAGGGCCAGCGCATTTCAGATCTGGTTAAGCTGGAATCCAACATTAAGTCTGACAGAAAGCTTTCCAGCAACCCATGCACTTTGTACCTCAATCCGGTTTTAAACATTTTTGTAAGTCCCATTTCGCGGGGTACTTACCTAAATGGAAGTGTCACTCGGAAATCTCGGGTTTATGAAAAGGTTTGTTAAATTGCTTACGTGAAGGAGGAACTCTTTTAATTTTATGTATTTTTTAGGGTCCAATTGAATCTTCGCATAGTTTCGTCGTTTTGACCGAATCGAGTCTGTCATGTGCGTAGCGCATAAAAAGTAAATTCATTAGCCTTGGAGTTGTGTGATTTCTCTTTGAGATACATATGCATATTATACCTTTTTTTGAAGCCTGACAAACTTGCAAGCCTTACTGGCTGTTACAAAAATCGGACCCGTGAATTTTTTTTGAAGCCTGACAAACTAGCATGTACACCTCGATAAACATAATGTATAAGGATGTATCAGCAAAATACATTACATACTGTAAACTCAACTGCAACTCTCCGCCCCCCGCTAGCAATAACACTGAACTCCAATAAAAATTCCATTAGCGCTTAATAAGTACTTACGTTATACCTTCTTGGTTCCGCCCGATTAATTCATCAAGAGACGTCGACGCGGGCGCGCCCTCAGTCCTCAAACAGCAAGCACTTACACGTGGGGTGTTCACAAACTCATTAGATAAATGAAAGAGTTCACAAAACACGATCATCGGCCGCTGTCGACGGTATGATGGATCGTCTACGTATAACCACAGATTATATATGGGGTACAAGTTTCTTGTATTGGTTATTGAATAAGGAGAGAGAGAGAGAGAGAGCTAGCTGAATTAGTAAAAATGGATGTATGAAGAAATCTTTGTTCTTCACAATGCATGCAGTGATTCTCGGATTTACCAACACTTGTATATAAATAGCATATAATCAAAAGATAAAAGTGGTAGGTACCTACTTACATAGATAATAATATTGTAGAAAAACAAGAAACAATTATCCTTATTTGATAGAGTATCAATAGGAAACTTACTAAGCCAAGAGAATAAAAAGTGGCACTGATTTTTTTTGACTTTGACTAAATTGTCGGGTTTTTGAAAAATATAGCATTGCAGTCCCACTCCACGCAGTCAGACTAGCTACATTTTAAATTTTATTGTAAGATCCTACAACACCCAAGAAAACAGTAAAGACACCTGTTTCCTTAACAATACATATAAACTTTCACCTATTGGCACTTAATGCATCACACGAACACAGGGGCGCCGGTATCATCTTACCCATTTATTCACTTCGATCGAGTGTTTGAGTAGACGCGCTCGATGACGACAAATTAGTCGCATCTCGCGATACGCGGGTGTCAGGTGGCGCCAATTCGCGATTGACGGGCGCAAGTCGTTTCGGTTTTGGCAAAAATAAAAACAGCCTTATTTGAGTCTGTAAATAGTTAAGCTTTGCCCAAAAGATTTTCATTTGACTGCGAGGATGGGGTTTACGAGTCTTTTGTCAATTGTTTAACTGTTGTTAGACTTAAATCTGTTAATTGTTTTCGAAATGCAGATTTAGAAGACTTTTCGTTTCTTAAAAAATACCAACAACAAGAACTCGATGCAACATTAGATAATGACGATCAAAATATTATCAAGAGGCGGAATGAGACAAATAAATTATTTGTTTAGTCAACTGAACTCTATGTAATACGTATTTTTAGGTAAATAATTTATGACGCTGTTAATGAAATTTCAGTCTAAGCAGGTATTGTTAAACGATAAGTTTTCAGCCTTTAATATTTAACAATAATAATATATTTCATATTTAAAAGTTGCGGTAAAGCTGGGTATAGACTAGCGACTTGCAGTTTGAATAAAAACTTCAATTTAGACGAAAATTACAGAACATAGATTTATTATTTTTTTACGTCCACGGTATGACCTCTGACGTAATATCTTACCAATACTTATCCCGATGATGTTAAGTTGGCACCTCGTTTGCATGTACTGTCATGGTCACTGAGTGCCAACTTAGCTCAACTGGACATTCAGTTTTATACACCGAATGCTCTTGGGAACAGTAGGGCGGCCATTTACCTTGAGATAGTATCATTGCGCAGTATCTCCATGTAATAATCTACATTCGTTTCAGGCTACCACGTCGCGACACGCCAGTCTGTAGACAGCTTTAAGACACCTCCACTGATCAAATTTTCATTTGACTTACCCTCTGTAAAAACATAGGCCGGTCAAAATTATTTTCATACGCATACTACTTGTAGCTTTTATAGTCGATTAACCTGTTATTCTAGTTTTGTTAATGTGAAGGTTTTTCGTTTACAGCATTTTTTTTCAATATACTCGTAAGCAATAAAGATTTATTAAGTTTATCCACACGCATTATAAACCCTCTATAATGCGTTCAAAAACTGTTTTGTTACAGCATTTTTTTATGTGTGTAGATGTTATTATTGTTTCATAATAAAATCTAATCCGATGTTATTATGACATTCAAATCTCTGAAAAACAAAGCAATTTGATTTGACCTGATTTCTAATATCAGTCGATATTACGTTTTTTTTTAAATAAATGTCAATTGCAAACAATTTTGACAAATCTCGTACGTGATAGAGTGCGACTTCGCTAAGTTTGCAGAGGTCAAAAAAGGTTTTATTTAAAAAAATCCATATGGCAACATCACAAGAAATAGGATTAATAAAATTAGTCTTGATACTTGGCAAATATATTTCCGTTTAATAAGTATATGAATAGTGTGTCTACATACCTATGAAATAAATATTTAGGACAGTCTTGCACAAATTGATCTTAGTTCCAACCAAACTAGGCAATGCTTGTATACATGTACACATTTAAATATGTACATATAAATTATCCAAGACCCTGGAACAAATCGCCGTAGGTACATAACAGTGGCGTGGCGTAAAAGATATCCTTGGGCAATCCGGTGCAGATTTGGCGTTCATTTTCCTTAAGAGCTGTAGAAAAAGGTGGTCAAATGCCTGATATTAGGCAAGCCGGTAGGAATCGAGTTCTTTGGACACCACGCCACTGGTACATAACTAGGCATTAAAATACTCGTGTGATGTTATTAATATTAAACCCACACAGTAACAGTCACAGAAACTACTATAGTATTTATTGCAGTACTGATATATTCAGTTCAAAGGTCGGATCACTTAGAAATCGTGTTAGAATACACTACTTCGATTATATTGTGTAACGAATAAGGGAGATGGCAGAGCGCTTGACACTTTTACAATAAGTAGTTCCCATCTTGAACGTTACATCATTCATAGAGGTGACAGCAGCAGTGTGCCAATTATTGGTCATCATGTCAAACAGTAGGACATTCATCTTAAGATGAATGTCTCGTGTGAACTATTTTTAAATTATTTAATAACTATCTAGTTACCTACTATAGCTTGGCAACTTCGTTGGTGACACTCACCGGTCTGCTTTTTATTATTTGCAGCCGTAACTACTTACACAAGTTACCGCCAACATGAACGGCGACCGACGGAGGCAGCCCCCGGAGGCCCCCGTTCGTGTTGGCGGTAACTTGTGTAAGTAGTTACGGCTGCACATAACAAAAAGCACACAGGTGAGTGTTACCAACGAAGTTGCCAAGCAATAGTAGATAACATGACACTTTTTCAGGCCAAGGAACTACTATTATGTCCGATATACTGTAAACAGACGAGAACGTTGGACTGGCAAGATACTTTCTAAAGTACTTCTAACTCAATTTCCTAAGTGGACCTCTAAGCTACTGAACCCAATTATGCAATACAATGAATAATAGAAAACCCTATATCTAAACTACCTCTTCATAAAATGTCAAGAATGCCCGTCTCAATAATGCTTGTATCTGGGGAATCCATTTTTTACCCCAAACGTGGGGTAAAACTATTTCATGTGTACCAAAGTAAAAAGGGATTAGTGCGTATAAGTTTCATACATTCATAATACTTTCTGTTACGGAGGTTCATTCTCATATGACCGCAGGCTCTTGTCCGTTCACAATAAAACTTGAACCACTCGAAAACAAACTCAACAGGCATAAAGATCTGTTTCCAAATAACGTGGGTAATTCTTGAGGAAGTATAGTTGTACATCTGCAACATGTAGGTAGGTTACCCGGTTTACGACTTATAGACAACACACGACCCTTTAGCTGATAATAAATATAGGAAAAAATATAGTATGGTTTATAGACATGGGTAACATGTTTCTTTAAGGGCTGCTTTAATAAATCCGCTTTCAAATGGGGTGTTTAGTATCAAATAGATAAGTAGTTGAATGTATTATCGTTTTGAGTGGTGTCAAATAACCGGATGCACTAAAGCAGCATTTTTTGAAAAGCCCTAATAATTTGAGGCTTTTCACTCTCCAATCAAACGACAAGAGGGATACGAATCACGTTAAAGTCGATTCATAACGTTTTTTTATAAAAAAGGTAATTGAACATAAGTCTGGGCTAGGTGTCAACGAATAGATGCTAGATCCAAACACAATTTACTAGTAACTCATCGTCATCATCATCATTTCAAACTCGGGACGTCCACTGCTAAACGTTTCCCCCAAAGATTTCCATAACGTTTTTTGCTTCCATCGAATTCCGGCGACTTTAACCGGGTCATCTGACCATCTTGTGGAGGGCCAACCCACGCTGCGTCATTTGGTTCGTGATCGCCACTCAGGAACCTTTACGCCCCATCGGCCATCAGTTCTTCGAGCTATATGCCCAGCCGATTGCCCCTTTAACTTGCTAACTCTTAATTTTAAAGTACCCAATTTCTTTTCACATTCACCCATATCAGCCTGTATATACAGGTTGCATGCGGCTGGCAGGTTGATGTCATAATATTATGACATGACACTCGAATACTCAGATTTATTCCTTTTCGAAACTCGCTAGACACCGGGACAGTTATGCCGTGGGAGGACGGAAATGGAGTCCGCTTGGGCGGAAATCGGCAACCGTGGCAGGCCGTGCTCGGTCGGGGATTGCTGCCAATATTCGAAACAAGATTGCAACAAGACGAGTTTGACGGACGATTAGAGGGCGTTTCAGCGGCCATCTCTGTGTGGATGTTTTAGTTGTAGGCGCACAATTTATTTAAATACCGTGCCGGGGTGCAAAGTGACTAACCGAGCTTTGTCGGGCCTAGTTTTAACAGTTCAGTCTACTCGTATTAGTCCGGGGTCATATATATTATATACAGTAGGTCGAACCGGACTAATATCACCGACCTACTGATACTGGGGTCTTTTTCGTACCTCACCGCCGCAACGCGTATATAATTGGGCTCTCAATTTTAAGTTGTATCCATAGTTTAATTCACGAAAATGTTGCTCACTAATCAATCGGCACAAATAACATACATATCGTCACCACCCTGATAAAAACTCGTATCTAAAAACGACTCAGAGAAAAACGTCAAAGCTCCATACAAACTTCATATACACTTAATGCGTTTTTAGCTGAAGTCAGTATCAGATAGGTACGAGTTTTTTTTAAAGTAGTGACGGTATAACCTTACCTACGTAAGTATTAATCTAAATACGGGAATGTGTCAGCCAAATCGTGAAGCAAAAGAATATTTTAATCTCGCCGTTGTAATGGTGTTCACTTTCGATTAAACTATTTATATTAGCGATTATGTGTGAACTATGTCTTACTAGATAATGCATATTAAAAAACTATACTTATGAAGTCTTTAGCAGTAACTTTTATTCCTACAAAAGATACATCGCTCGCTTGTGTGTGTGCGCGCCGTGAACGAACGCACTATAAGCAAAGATTTAAGAAGGCGTAAGCAGTATGGATCGCACTCACGCAGAAGCACGATCACGCGTCTTTGTAAATACGTGTCGCACGCTCCTAAACGGCCGAAGTTGGACTACTTATCCGTCTTTGTACTTTGCTTAAGGTCGGTAGGTTTTAGAAGGCAGCAGTGGCCTGGCGTAAAAGATATCCTTGGGCAAGCCGATGCAGATTTGACGTACATTTTCGTTAAGAGCTGTAGAATACGGTGCTCAAATGCCTGATAATAGGCAACCCGGTAGGAGTCGAGTTCTTTTGACGCCACGCTACTGGAAAGCAGTCATATAAGTGCGCTCGGAAGCGTGATAAAAAGTGAAGGGACCATACAAACTATGGGAAATTATCAACTCAACACTGGTGAGCATAGGAGGATATTGCGTTAGAATAACTTGGCTACGAATAGATTCCAGAACACCGCACATACATAATTTCCATTCGCACATTGTAAATGGTACCATAACCTAGCACAACAGTGCCGTGCAACTCTTTGTCAAGCAGCAAATACTACCTATCCTTTTTCATTCAATATAGTGCGAGTCAAAGTGAAAGCAAACAAGCGAAGTGACAAGCGAAGACGCGGCCAGTTGCACTACTCCGGGAGGTGATTATCTAGCCAGCACTAAATAAACAGTTTCTCCCAGATGCACTACAATCTTACAAAAAATCTACTCTCGCAAGTGTCTTCAAACGCACCCCGTAAAGAAACTCTTACCGGGATTGTAGTAAAACTTGTAAATAAAACCGTAACGTCTGTAAGCAATAAAAGCAAGCGGCAATCTGCACTACCGCCGGCTTTAAAAAGCCGTGAAATAATTCAAAAGAGCACTCGTTAAAGCGCTGCAGCAGCTGGATTTAGCAACGGGCGCTTTATCACCTGGACTCAGCTGGTTTATAGCGCATCTAGCGCCCGCGACCATAAACTCGGCTCTGCATAAACGCGCACTTTCGCTGACATGGAAAATAGTTTACAGGCCTCTATATGTTACAGACTGTTTATCGCCTTTACTGCCGATACTGCTCCTCTAATCTCAAGAATAAAACTTTATACGCCATTTTTAGGGACCCTTTTATGACCAATACTTTGTAGACCGAATTAAATCTTAAATGTTTAATGAGCTGTTTGTGAACTCGGCGATTAAAAAGTTTTAAGCGTAGCGTTAATCCTGTCTGAAATCGAACACTAAAGTAGAAACTATCTAACTTCTCATATAAAGGTGCTATTCTGCAAGATAAAAAACAATCTAAACAGAACACGTCCTCTAACTGAAACACATGACTGATAGTTAGATATAATACTCTGCAAGCAGTCGTGATACGAGGTTGTACTCGTACCTATCGCAGAAATAACAATAGAGCGGCTACGTCGTACGATATGAGTTTATTCGCCCGCCGTGGAACTCAATAATCGCAGTTTCTAAGTCACTTAACCTGAACGAGGTACCGCGAGCCGCAGACAGTTTGCCGCGCGTGGATTCGAATCACACGATACCAAATAAACGTTCGATATAAGCAATATCGGCCGTTTACGCTCCCCTGTCGGCGGAAACCCCTTATTGTACAATAAAAATGTTATGAGGTAACTCTATTCAATGAACTCGTCTGTTATTGAAATCGGCGTTTCGGTTAAAGTAGACTTTCTTATGGAACGCGAATAATAAACAGCGGAGTTTCGTCTGTATCGGCCTTTGTTGCTGCTCTGATTGCTTTTATGGCGCGTTTTTGAGACGGAGCACAATGCGGTTCTGCCATTTGTAAGGCTGCAGGGATACAACGGCCAATCGATATCTGAATTAGCCTTTCAATGTTAGAAAACGTTTCTGTCGGTAATGTGATGAGCGGGTGCAATGAACTTCGTTAAACAAGCAGCGCTTCGTGATCAGAGTTCATAAAGTCAGGATGCCCCGTTGCTATTTTTTCGTCCATATTTTAAGCTTTCATTCATTCCTGGAAAAAAAGTTTTTCCCCTACTTTTGGTCCCATTTAATCAATATAAAACTAAGCTAAGTGTTTGATAGATAAAACATTGAAAACGATACATTTGGGAAAAGTTTCGGGCTTAAGGCAACCGAAAATGCGAACGCACGAGTTTAGAGTCCCCTTTAAATAAGGCAAACTACGTGTACTTACTGGTGCAATTCCCGAAAGGATGCGTGCCTCTATTTCCCCGTCTGTGGGCAAGTCAATATGTCGTCGGAGATGAGTTATTTTTCCATAATTCTGACGCGGCCGTCGGCGCGGCGCGCCCGGAGAATTTCCCAAATAAATAATAAATACGTCACTCGTGAGCTCAGACGTACCGCAGAGTAGCGTATGAGGAACCTCTATTTGTTTTGGAATTTATTATGCATTTGTACCAATATTCGTTATTTGTATGATTAAATATTTGAACTAAAACTCAATTCAGAAATTTGATTATACACATTTCCTTGACAGTAAGTATACTGACTGAATCTTAAGTAATATAAGAATTTGTTTACAAAGATAGTGTGTAAAAAGTAAGCCTTAATTATTTTAAAGCACAATCGGTATACATTGTGTCTTTAGTACAAAGAGCGTAGCCCTGTTTACATAGAGAATCGGCCTTTTTACCAAATGTTAACTGTATTTTTTTTTAAAGAGCTCTCATGACAAATATTATTTACTGTAAGTTTGAGCTTTCTAGCTTTGTTATTTTCTGAGATATGATTTTTTTTTAATTTTCGTAATATCCATTTTTTTTCAACATGGGCTTATGCGATTCACTTGAACTTTTGGGACAATAATATACATGTAATGACTCACATATTCTAAAAATAATATTTAATAGTGCCAAAAAAAATCTTAGCGAAAAGTAGGTAACAAAACTTCAGTATTTTTTTTCTCGCTTTTTAGAAAAGCGACACCTACAGTTCTTTGTCATGTGATTGCTTATATAAAGGCCTGCAACATATATTTATTTCAAAATAATCCAGTTGGTACTTCATACTAGAAAATGGAAAAATAAAGGATACTATCCATACCGCAAACGAGATACACAGTAAATAGGTAAAGGACAGATAATTCAGTCGCAAACCTATTTATTGGTACTGGCAGAATGCATTCTTAAGAGTATTATATAAGATGTCAAATGTTAATGTCAATTAGCTGTTATGAAAGCATTTAATGCGGTTTCGATTAGATTTCTTATCATTCTGTTGCATGCAGCAATAGTAGTAATTTACGGACTTTAATTATTTTGATTCCAATAATATCATGACGCCAAAAGTGACACCTACTAGGAAATGTGCTAATTGTGCTATAAACTTAAATAAAATTAGAGGGAAAAGGAAAGTAATTACAGCAGAAGACCTGACGTTTTATTCGCAGTTTTTATCGCCGACACAGACGTTTTGTATCGGCGATGTCATCTGTCCTAGATGCCGAACGAAAGCATATCGTGTACGTAACAGTAACACGCCAGTGTCGCCAGTGCTACCTGAGCCAAATACAAGTACAAGTATAAGCTTTGACCGCATATCTAGTTCGTCTAGTTCATCAATGGATGACACCACTTTTGTTGTACCTACACATTCCACAAGTACCGACGCTCATGAAAATTATGTTGAGTTGGCAATTCAACGGACCGTTTCTACACATGGGTACTGTTTCATTTGCGGAAATAAGTCAGACTTGAAAGTTATATCTAAAAAAGCCAGACTGAATGCGTTTGAAAAAACTATGATTTATATTCCAGGCAAGAATAGGTGTTGCTCTTCTCATATAATTAAAGATCGTATTTATGAAGATGATTTGCGTTCCCTCAGAATTCACTCTAGCAAGTGTTCACTTAAAGAGACTGAAGTGATAGAATTGTTCCAACACATGAGCATTAAATGTAAAGCCTCAGTATTTGATGCGATTGACGATCAATCTATTCCAGAGAAACAGATCCTTATTTTGACTGGTTTAACGTGGGAAAATATTATTTCTCTAAAAAATATGTTGATATCAATGCATAATAATTGTCAACGGTCTGTGTTGCAGGCACTTGTAGCATTTTTAACAAAGCTACGAACAGGAGCGTCGAATAAACTGACTAGCACACTTCTGGGTATTGAAAGAGAACAAGCTATATCGGACTATTCGGCTAGTGTTATGCACTCATTTGAAAAGGACATTTTGCCACTTCAATTTGGATCAAATGCACATACTAGGGAATACCTTATTGAAAATCATACCACAGAAATAGCTAAAAAGCTCCTGAATGCAGACAATTGCCTCATACTTATTTGCGATGGTACCTATGCTCGGCACGAAAAAAGTAGCAATAATGAATACCAGCGAAAATCTTTTTCTGGACAGAAGAAAACACCATTGTGTAAACCATTCACGGTTTGCACTACTGATGGTTTTGTTGTTGATATGCTTGGCCCGTATTTAGCAAACGTTAATGATGCAGAAATCATGCGTACAGTTATAGACGAACCAAATTGTTTATCTAGTCTATTGAAAGAGGGAGATGTGTTTGTTCTCGACAGGGGATTCCGTGATGTCGTTGCTTACCTAGAGTCAAAAGGTTATCGGGTTTTTATGCCTTCACTAAAGGGCAAACGGAAACAACTGACATCGCAAGAAGCAAACGAATCCAGGCGTGTTACTAAAGTACGATGGGTCGTAGAGACTGTACACGGCATGTTAAAAGAAAAAAATAAACTTCTTTCAAATGTTTTAGATAACAAAATGATTCCAAAAATAAAGAGTTATTATAGGATAGCTTCCTATCTTTTAAATGCATTCGGTAAAAGATTAATATCAGACGAAACTATGACTGGAGAAATATTAGAAAGGATGAATTTAAAAAATAATGAAGAAAATGCATTGGCATTGCAAGTCGAAGAAAAAGGTTGGCTTCGTAAGAGACTTCCTTTCGAAAGCGTAAATTCGGACTCAATTTTAGATTTTCCTGAACTGTCCGAGACGGACTTAAAAAAACTTTACACTGGAACGTATCAACTGGGACAGGCAGTTTCCTACTTAGCTGAGATGCTAAATGAAGACAACACTTTAAAAATGCAATACGTGAAAGAAAATTCAAATATATTGAAAGTTCAAGTTCCGTCCCGCCATTTTTCTAGAAAAGTGTATAGGTGCTTCATTCAGTATATCCCAAGCAATAATGAAGTAAACAGTATCGTACACTATTATTGTGAATGTGCAAATGGACTGCGTACGGTTGGCTGTTGCTCGCACGTAGCAGCTGTTGTATATTATTTATCCCACGGGCGATTTTTGTCCAAGATTCCACGTCCAGCTGAAAAGTTAATGACTTTATTCAAAAACGGATTTAATGTCATTATTAATTCCGATAGCGACGAAGACTGGTTGGTATTTTCAAAAAACCATTTGGTTAAAAAAATATGTATATTTGACAAAAGACGGATTAGCCGTCAATTGCTCAAAAAAAATAGGTAGTGTAGTGCGTCATCTGTGATATTGTCCCTGAAAAATGTATTACCAACCAAAATCTCTGGCTTCAATGGCATTTGCCGCAATATTGAAATCTTTGCCTGACTTTATGACTATTGAATTTGATGACGACACACCGTGGTTGATTAGCGTACGTCTGTCCATATAATGTAGTATGTCCACCGACTATATTAATCTACTATACTATACCTACGTATATGTATCTTATAAATGTTCTTTTTTCAGATTCAAAACATAAAAACAATGATTTGGTCGCTCGGATTACCACGTGCCATGTCAGTTGCGTTATTTTTCGAAGTGATTCCGGATTGGGATATAAACCTGAAGGACGAAGAAGTGGAACCCATAACAAAATGTCAAACGTGTGGGCAAGAATATTATTTTTGGGGCAATGCATACCAAAGACATACGGATGATATTTTTTGCAGCGTGTGTGGTGCTGATTTGTTTGTATACATATAGTTTTATGTAAATAGATTATTCAGTTGATTTTGTGCAAATCGTTTTCTTTAGTATCTAAGTAATAAACAATTAAAACATGACATTGACATCTTATATAATACTCTTAAGAATGCAATCTGCCAGTACCAATAAATAGGTTTGCGACTGAATTATCTGTCCTTTACCTATTTACTGTGTATCTCGTTTGCGGTATGGATAGTATCCTTTATTTTTCCATTTTCTAGTATGAAGTACCAACTGGATTATTTTGAAATAAATATATGTTGCAGGCCTTTATATAAGCAATCACATGACAAAGAACTGTAGGTGTCGCTTTTCTAAAAAGCGAGAAAAAAAATACTGAAGTTTTGTTACCTACTTTTCGCTAAGATTTTTTTTGGCACTATTAAATATTATTTCTAGAATATGTGAGTCATTACATGTATATTATTGTCCCAAAAGTTTAAGTGAATCGCATAAGCCCATGTTGAAAAAAAATGGATATTACGAAAATTAAAAAAAAATCATATCTCAGAAAATAACAAAGCTAGAAAGCTCAAACTTACAGTAAATAATATTTGTCATGAGAGCTCTTTAAAAAAAAAATACAGTTAACATTTGGTAAAAAGGCCGATTCTCTATGTAAACAGGGCTACGCTCTTTAGTTGATAGTTAATTCTTTTGCCCATGCATTCTAGACAAACTGTTGTAATGCATATTTGAGACGGCTTTACCAACCAACCCAAATAAAATTGAAAAGCATATTTCAGTCATCTAATACAGTTATGTCCCTATACTTGAGCCCCAGCAGAAGCTCTTGCGAGTAAGCTATCTGAACTCCTTGACGAAGTTAACCGACCACACATCACGCTATCAGAGAACGTGGTACTAGCTCCAAATATTCACACCAAGAGACAATCAGGACATCTACATATAGATACAAAAACAGAGCACAAAAAAGAATGCATTGGCAGTAACTCTATACGTCGGTCTCAGCAGAGCTCTTGGCAGCTACCTGCGATAACTCCTCAAAGAAGGAACTGACCACATGACACGCCATCAAGGTTACGTGGCACTCTGCTCCAAATCACACATAGAACTTTAAGAATGCTGTTTTATTTGAGTCGGCTGTATAACAAAAAAAATCATGTTTCAGTCATTGACAGTAACTCTGTACGCCGGTCCTAGCAGAGCTCTTGAAAGCTACCTGCGATAACTCCTCGACGATGTTAACCGACCACATGGCACGCCATCAGAGACCGTGGCACTAGCTCCACATTATCAAACCAAAATAATCCGAACATTAAGAATGCTTTTTTAACCTACTATAAAACCGAGTCAAGACAAACTTAGAATCCTATCCAAAGTGAGGCGGTACTTCACGCAGGCCGTGGCAGTAGCTCCTGATTTTCACACCAAAGACAATAGTTAAAACACAAACAGACGGCAAAGTGATCCGAACATTAATGAAAAAAGTTTTATTCAAATAAAATTTAAAAGCATATTTTAGTCATTGACAGTAACTCTGTACGTCGGTCCCAGTAGAGCTCTTGGGAGCTACCTGCGATAACTCCTCGACGAAGATAACCGACCACACGTCACGCCATCGGGGAGCGCGGCACTCCGCTCCAAACTTTCACATTTTAAGATGTTATTTAGTTTCGCGAATCCGGGGGGAGTGTGCTGTTAAATTATTAAATTTGTTCACAAAGGAAGTCCAAGTTTGTGGATGCGTCTTTGTTGCTCTTTCAGTTTTGAACAGGTTTCATTGAGTTAGCTTTTGAAATATGTGACGTGTCAATCTGTGATATTTTTGGAGTTATTTCCTTAGAGCAAAAGGATATATATACTTCTCCAGTCAACATAAAAGTAGCGGAACTTTTAAGCTGTCACAGGAAAGTTTAAAGATACATTCTTATTCGCAACTTTGTACCACTAAGTATGTTATGGCTATGAAATATAGTCTAAATTAACTCTAATATTACTCGTTAATGTATGACGATTATTTTAATAACGGATACATTCTCAGACGATCTATCTCATTTTTAACAAATCAATAAATTTAATGTTGTTAAATTCATATGAATTCAAGTTTTAGTTTAATGAAAACAGCTCTCATCAAATGTTCATTACTGATTGGGCCCCATTTCATAAACTTAATTTCAGCTAAGTAAATGGCATACACAATACGGCGAGTTGTGGTCTGCAGAAGAAATAGACGAACAAATCTATTAACCTCTGACATATTTCGGTCTGTGCGGTGCGGGGTCACACAAATTCCGTCGGCATTCATAGCGCAGACTATTGAACGGGCACTAAGCCTGTCCAGTGTCCAGGCTAATGGTAATTGTGTCTGTGTCTCCCTTTCTACCACTTACTGTAACAAGCTCGTATCATATTCAATTAAATTATTGAAAACGCAACCTTTTCGATACGACATAAAGTTCGTAATGAAAAGTAATTTACCTGCAGACAGTTAGGAGGTTGCGGTTATTAATCGGATGTTAGCGCACGATGTATGTTTGTGGGGGTTTTGATTCCTGTATACTCATTCATAAAATGACGTATGTGAGTAATAAAAGAGGTTGATATATTAGGTGTTTCGGTTTTTTGTCAATAATAATGATAATGGCTGTGGGATTTTCACTATTATTAGGCAAGTTGTATCTATGTCGATAGCGATAATAAATTGTCAATCTGGGCTGTAAATATTTACGTTTTATACCATTCAGTAATGGTTGTGAATTTTATCCCGCGAAATATATTAAAAATAATCAACGCCACAACTTTCTTACATGACATTATGAACTCCCAATGAATCCAAGCCTAGGAAACGCAAAAGAAAACACCATCCCAAACGACCGTAGGTACAATATAAATTAACCACGAATTCCCGCGCAATTCCTTGGCAGTGCAAATTACAACCTCCCATTCACGGGCAGCCTACCCGCATTCAGGGCTACAATTTGGGCCGGACGCGCTCACTCGTGCACGGGTGCTCATCACGGCCGCACGTGTTTCGAAGTGCCGTGCGTTTTATGCGATGTTACCGGTTACCGGATAGTTTGGGACAGACGTTTTGGTTGCGTTTAGTTTTATTTCATTGCTACTTGTACTCGTGTTTGTCATGCATATAAAAACTCCATTATATATTTATATTGCGAGTAGGTATGTTTTTAAGCCGTGAATATGTGGATAGTTTTGAAAAAGTTTTTAGACATGGTGTCGCCAATATCACCACCAGTAATGGAATTAGACGTCACGACTATTCGAGACCGACATCTCAACCAATCGACCATAGCAAAACTCCCCAGCGTATTTGGATTTTGGATGCTCTTTATATTATTATTAGAGACAATTTAATCGCATTTGATTTTTTAAAGACTCAAAAGTAGTAAAACTTTTTTATCTCTGTACGCGGCACATGAACACCATCGTGTTTACGTCATTGCTACTGATATCCTCTATCTTACACATCCTCTGTTATGAGTAGGGATAAAGATATGACACATCCAGCGAGCAGTTAATACTTAACAAAACCGAGTAAAAACATTAATGGTGAAGAAAATGTACCTAGTAATTTAAGCCGGATCAAATAAATAGAGGCTGTTGTTAAGGAAGTTAAAAGTCACACTAAAAAAAGATAAACACGATACGAAAAATCAAACTCTTAAATAGTTAATGAATGAAAAAGCCAAGTTCTCTGCCACTTCAACTTATAGCTCCAGATATTCGAATTGTAAATGGACTGCTATAACTGTGCCCAGTTATTTGCTTGTTGAATTTTATAAATGTCATTTTTTGTAATGAAATGAAATGAAATGAAATGAAATGAAAATGTTTTATTGTAATGTCACAATTGTTGTAATGTTTTTTTAAAAGAGAAACTGGCGAGTTTGTTCAGGCGCTTCTTCTCACCAGAAGGCCATCTACCGAAGCGCCAAAAGAAAATAATCAGACATGTAAAAGAGCCCTTGAGGCCTACTTGCTTGAAATAAATGAGTTTGAGTATGAGTTTTATAAACTAAAACTAAATACTTACCTAAATTAGATCCCGGTCCGACACACCTGGTCCAAAAGTGCCGAATATGTCAGCGGCATTGCCCCGCTGTACGGCCAAAGATATCTGTTGGACCAGATAAAAACCGGACCGGGGGTCACATCACATCCCCTGTCTCTTAATCGACACCCTATATTTTTTATTAAGTTTTTCGCCTGAGCACACCATGGCCCAGCAGTCTCAACAGCAGTCCATTTTTAATTTTAATTTCGTTTTATCTCCTAGTTACTATTTTTATATTTTATCCTTTTGGCCATTAAATAAATAGCTTAATTCATTTAATTTAAAATATTAAAACAAATTAAATGTGAATGAATTGAAAGTTAAAAAAAAATTGTACATAAAAGTCGCATCTTTCTCACCAATTACAATATGGCCAGGCGCAACATATTTTTATATGAATCCCCCGAGCGGGGGAATTAAAGATTGTCAACAAGTTTATTACTCGCTCCGGTGAGCAGGCCCCTCGGGGGGATATCATCGAGACGTAAACCGTGCCGTTCTTACGATGTTACTGAATGAGTTGCCTGCCTAATTAAGGTGTGGAAATGTGGATCCATAATAATGGAACACATCCCGCAGATTTAATCAGCAATATCAAAAATAACCTGCTGAAAACGCACGGGCAGCCTAGGGCTTAAGGGGTGGGACGGGATCGTGAGGTCCCGGGTTCGAATCCCAGCGGTCGCCATGATTCCGTTGATCTGGACTCCCCTGTCACATGGTGTTACAGAGGTCATAACAATCGCTTCCCCTCAAAAGAAATAGATAAAAGCGCCGCGGTGATGACAACGAAAATCGATTGCTGCAAAATACATCCGTTACGTAGTAGGTTTACAAAAAAGTTCTCTTAGCATTCGAGACTTTAAACGTACTTGATGTAAAGACCAGTATAGTTCCAAAATAACTTGATTTAACCCTTAAACCTAAATTAAACCATCTACCACCACATAATTGGGCGACCTTCGCAATTATAATTAGACACGTTGGCAAACATCGGCCGACGTGTCGTTTGCCATCAAACTACAGATTTCATGTTCGCTGCTCGTGTGGACCACTAATAGGGTATTATGAACTTCCGCTAAGAACTTAAGGGCTGAGGGTCCTTGAGGGGAGTAGGGACCCGCGGGGAAAGGGACGGGGCGGTATTTGAGGTATCTCCTTAGAAGTAAGCAAGGAGGGCGAGCGAGATTACAGATGGCAAGATAAGCCTCGAATTAGATACAACGAATTTTGTATGAAGTTGTAAAGATATTAAGCGCCTTGTATCTTTGCTTTGAGAATAAAATATTAGGTTTATTTTACAAAACCCCTAAGCGAGCATTATAGCGTTATTGCGCTTCATTTATTAATTGTTCATCGTTGTTTAACTGGTCGTATTGAAATTTGGGGAGGGCAACGGTTTTCCTTGTAATTTTATGGAGTACTAAGCTTTAGTAAAGATAATTCTGAAACTGGGCGAAGAACGACAAAGAACTGCGAAGTATTAAATAACAGAACTGATATTGACTGTAAATTAATATTCATTTTCGGTTAAGTTGGGAGAGTTTGCGGGGATGAGGCTATGAGAGGATGGCTGATGAGCTATTCTGACATATAATATATATATTACCTATGTAGTAAAAAGATATTTAAGGAGCATAATGTAGGTACTACTGTTAAAGATTCAGTCTTATTTGATGAAGAGATATTAACTACGATAAAAAAGCCTGTTTTAAAGCAATATGTGTAGCATATTTTAATTGCTAAATTACGGAAGCTTTTGTATATTTTTAAATTAAATCTTTTTTACCCCGAACCTTTATTGTACAATAGTATTTCAATGCGTGACAGCGCATGTCATCCAAAACAGAACTAACACATGATCTCTATAAACGTATTTTCTACGTGAACAACACAGATAATATATTAAAGTAAAGACCGCACGCCGGAATACGTGAGCAACATCGGTGTGTTTGCGGCATTCTCCTGCTAAATAATGCTATTAGGGTAAACTAGCTTTTCGCACCGCAGACGACGCGTCTTGTTTTAACATTTTTATCCGCCTTTTTGGCGTAAAACAACTACATAAAAGCACTTCCGTAGGGGAGAAAACACTTCCTTAAATCGGTTAAAAGTTGGGGAAAACGAATCACCGAATACGTTAAGTGACACTAATCTTAGTAACGCGGGCGGTTAATTTTTTATTTATTTCTTATTACGGTCTCCACGGTTTTAACGTCGGAAATTAAGCATTATATTAGACTAGCACTTACCCACGGCTTCGCCTGCGTTATTCCCACTATCTACTATCCCAAGAGAACTATTTACCGGGGTATAAAGTATCCTATGTTTCAATCCAGGGCTTGGTCTACTTACATGCCAAATTTCATCTGACTCCATTCACTTCTTACCGCGTTATTTATGGTAACATCACAAATCTATACCTCCAAACAGCCAAACATCTTCACATTTATAATATTAGTAGGATGGAAGGAAGTAAATTGTACTGTGCTAAATTCAAGAGATTAACTACTGACTGTATAAATATATCTAGAGAACTAAGCTATCTATTTTGAAATTGGGATAGTCAGGTTTATTTCACTAGTGATCTGTAAAAATTGTATTCCGTTAATAGAGATAGATAGGTACAGTTTGATTCATAATTGCTGGCGCGGATTTTGTATGCAACGCGCGCTTTTTTCATAAATTCCGCGCCAGCTCTTGTGAATCGACGTACCTATACCTACATTTAAATTCGCGTAACTTTCGCCAGGTTAAAAGGTACGTTCAAAACCCTGAAAACACAAGAATCATTAAGACGTTAGGCGAGACGGTGCAATTACGGGCAGATACTAGGTACAATTCTTGCAGGCTTAGTAGGACAGAGTACCACCCGAGGCGCTCACAAAAACCTCCCGGCCCGGGGCGGTTCTTAAATCTCAATTAAGGTTAAAACCGTGTCTTGGGGAGCACGTACACTGAATTAAATTAATGGCATCACATATTGCAACTGCGGCGGCCGCCCCTGAATTAATTGCTTTTTTTTCGTCTTCTTAAATGTTTTATTAGTGATGTACCTATATTTGTTTGTTTAGTCGGGGAATTACGGTGTTTAATCTTGTTCGGCTATTTGTTACTCTTCGATCCATTAATTTACTGGGTCAGTAAGTGTTTGTATAATGTTTGGCAGATATCTATATTAGAGACAGTGTCTATTTACTACACGTTACTATTTGAATAGTACCTAAATATTCCTAGCGCCTTAAAGGACCCTACGTCGTAAACTTCGTAGCGTCGTGACGTATCGATATATGTCATAATCCTTACGTCACACAATTATTATACAGTCATGATCTTTAATTTGTGATCCGTTTCCCGACAAGGTTCTTTGAATACTTATAATTATAACACTATGCAATAAGGTCGCTTAGTTACCTCTAAAAAAATCCCCGGTCGACACTTCATGTATGAATATTGCTGTATGAGATTTGACCTTAGGTGCGTTTAAATTTTTTTTATTAATAAATAAATAAATATTAGAGGACAATCTTACACAAATCAAACTAGTCCCATAGTGAGCTCAATAAGGCTTGTATTATGGATACTAGACGACGATATATTTAATAGATCAAATACATAGAAAACATCCAAGACTCAGAAACAAATATCAGCACACTAATAATATTTGCTCTTAC
The DNA here is from genome assembly GCA_947034925.1 of Eudemis profundana. Taxonomy (NCBI): domain Eukaryota; kingdom Metazoa; phylum Arthropoda; class Insecta; order Lepidoptera; family Tortricidae; genus Eudemis; species Eudemis profundana. Next base: position 12,685,404 of record OX344811.1, read on the forward strand.
CGGGATTCAAACCCGGGACCGTCAGCTTCGTAGGCAGTCATAATATTAAAGTTCATGATTATACCTCTCTCGATTTCTCCAAGTTAGTAAGCCGTTATAGAGCCAGTATATTTGAAGCATCATAGGTGAACTCGTACAACAAATTTTAATGAGCTCATCAAATTAACACACGCTCGCACGCAAGCTCGATTCCTGAATCAAGTCGCAAACTTGCCTGCTGACATTACAGGCACAATATTGTATAATAAGTTACGCCGTAACTTAAACTATTTACCTACTGAGCAAGTTTCGCGTGCCGACCGAATGCCTCCGGCGCGTACGGCGGGATTATAGATAATACGCACTGGAGATGATTTCAGTGCGTCATCGGTAGATTAATTAATCATTAAACGATCCCACTTCTGACATCACGTTGTGGTTTCAGGAATTAGGAAAAGACGTGATTTTTTGTGTAAATTTATATCTAAGAGAACGATTCCGACTGACACCGAACAAAAAGGGAGTACTTCTTTTTTTTTGAGAAGACAAGCCGAGAATATCCGAAGCAAGAGAATATGGACCAGTAAGCAACAGAGGGCGGTCAGCATAAATCTAGAATAAGTGCAAAAATAGGACAAGCGAGTCGTATTAAAATATCAATCACAGTTTTTATTTCGATGTTATCTCTTAACGGCTGGTCTGGATAGAGCGGTAGTGCTCTCATCAAGAACTAATCTAGTCCAGTGCTGGTGTAAAAATATTTACTTACTAACAAACTAAAGAAAATGCGATATGGAATAGAACCTATGAGAATGATATGTATTACAACCTAACCTAACATTGCCCATAAAATAAGACAAAGATAAACAAATAACAGCAACCACACCATTGATTAACCAATCCAGGACGATATTTATGCACAAGCACCCTTAAGCAACAACCGAACCAACGTATTGTACGAGGTTAAAAATAGTACATTATGATACGAGTGGTCAAAGTTGGTCATTACAGTCGAGGCTGTGTTGCATAGCCCGAGCCGTCAGGCGAGGGCTGTATAGCCGAGACTGTAATTACCAATGCCCACGAGTGTCATACGACGTTTTTCAACCCACTTGCGGATTTCTGTTTTGTACATATTTATTTAGTGGTTTATCTATCCTCGTCTATCGTCCGTCACTTCGTCGTGTGGTGTCGGAGTAGTGCGGGCGCACGCTCATGAACACGCTGGCGGGGATAATATCCGCACGCCGAGTCCCACGAGGACGTTCTCTCACTGGTCAATTGGCGGTAATTACAGCACTTGTGCGGTAATGTAAAGTAAAGAGTACTTGTGTGTAATAAGCTGCGTTCCGCGCATAAGAACCACCAAATAAGAGCGACTTTATGAGTAAGTGTGTTGAAAAGTAATGTTACCTACTGCACCCTACACTGTGCGTGTCATATTTTCGTCAAATCCGTGGCGCGTTGCCTAGCAACGCCGCAAGGCTCGACTCAAAGCCGGAAAATAATGACGAGCCGAAATATGACGGCTCACTGTTTCACTGCAACGCGACGCCGACAGATTAGCAAATATGGTGTTAGTACTTTTTGTTATATGATTTGATATTTACCATTAGCATTTCTGTGAAGGAAAAACATTTGTAAGGAATCCTGCATACATCCGCAAATATGTTCAAAGGTGTATGTGAAGTCCCCAATCCGCAGTGGGCAGCGTGGGGACTACAGCCCCTTCACACTCATCTACGAGAGTGGGCATGTGCCCAGCAGTGGGATGTATATAAGCTGAAGACTGAAGATGATGACTTTTTGTTACGGGAGAGGTATTAAGATATACCGGGTGTGGCCTGTAATACGAGCAAAAAATTAAACCGTAGATTCTACTCCTCAAATAATAAAACTTTAGTTCAACCACATTTTAAAAATATGTAGTCCTTAGATTCACTCTTTCATACAAAGTTATTAGTATTTTCAATGTACATCAAAATCCGTCTAATTGACATTGCTTGTCAATCTTGTCACCCTATAGGCGTAATCAATTTCGCAATACATTGCGTGTTCGGATAAACTTTAAAGTGTGCTAAAAATCAAACCATAAGTTATTTTTAAAAGTCGCTGAATAAAAGTTGTCTAGTTTGAGGAGTAGAACCTACGATTAACTTTTTTGCTCATACTACAGGCCACAGCCTGTATAACTATTTACATTGACAAAGCAAATCGATCTAGTCCCAAATTAAAAGCTTATGCTGTGTTAATCGAACATGATATTATAGTTATTAACTTAATAAAACTTGTTGTGACTGAGAGACACTCAGAGACAGACAATGTACATACGACCTTTTTTATTATTTCCAGACTGGCAAACAGGTAGACGGCCCATTTGATGGAAAGTCGATTAGATATTGCTCATGAATTTATTTTATTGCGTAAGTAAGCACGCATAAAAGATTTTCATAATTCGTCCCCTAAGACGGCCGTTTTTATTTTACCAAATTCAACTCAAATTTATGGAATGCGATGTGTCTTTGTTAGGTTTAACTCTACAAGTTGACTGCTTGATAAAACCATAGCATTGAATTTGCCATTCATACGTTAATTTATTTTTATTAAACAATGTTAAAAAAAATAGGTGACAGTACAAAGTATAAATAATAAATGTAAGCTTACTTCTTAATATTACTACTTCAAAGTTATGGTTCATCCCCGAAGGGGTTCGATGGTTAAGAGAATCTAGTTCTCAAGATGGTTCACTGCTGACATACACAACATACGAGCTAAGTATACCTAGGTAACAATGTATAGGTATGGTGAAATATGTAATTTTGTGAGCAGGCTGCCATAACTATGCGGTCAGCGCATTCCATGCCGCATCTACAATCCAGATACGACGGAAATTAAACGCTTCATTACGTCCTCAATCCAGCTTATAAACGTTACATGCACATGTAACATGCATACGTAGGTTAGAATGTCTCTAGAACAACCTCAACCTCACCAACAACCTCACCGTGCTCTGTTAGTAATTCGCCTGTTGACTCGATTTTTTTTCTGTCATAAATCGATTCTACTATTTTGTGAGGAACAGATATCTATATGACACCTAATACATTTGTGTAAGTATAACAGCCACAAATTGTAAGCAAAAGTAGCAGATCGCACTGAGCATTGAAAACGCACTATACAAAACGGTAGGAACTTATGATGTCATCCGTTCCGTGGCTGTACTAAGTCTGTTAAAAAAAAATAGCATTTTGGCATTTTGAGCACGAAAAAGTGCGTTTAAGCACATAGTTGTCATACATTTATTTTTTCAGTGTTATGTAAGCATTCCGACATTGACTTTATTTTTTCTTTAAGACGATGAAAAAAATATCGTTTTTTTTAAACTAGGTATGTGGCCTCATAACTTTATATTTTTTATACATTTTTGTTTATTTTTTTTGTATTATGATAATTTAGTATTTTCCAATCCATGTGACTATATAATGTTGTAAAATTCAACATTAGTCAACATCCCTATTAACGGCTGAATACTGCTGCCAATATGAACAATTTGACAGGTGTGTACTCGTAGTGTATGGAGAAACTGAACATAAACGTGGAATATGCTAGCTACTTGACCCCTTTTAAAGTTTGTCGTATATTATTAATTATTATCTGATGAACGGAAAAAAATATTACCCTATTTTTGTACGACCTAGAATACCGAAAAATTATAATTTAAACTTTCGTAACCGGGCGAAAACTATGCTAGCTATGATAATCTTTAGATTATCTGTGGTGTGACGTCATTCAAATCGGAAACAAACATTTGACATTTATCCAGCGTTCATGGGGAATGCTAATAGTGGGTCATTGTTCGAGCGTTTCACCCGCCTCACTTTCGTGGACACATTATTGTCGAAGTTCCCTCAGATTTTAGTCTCATATCGAGCTATTTGTTACATATCCGGGACTACCAACAAATACCTTAAAATTACATTAAAATCTGCCGGAATCTCGACAATAATGTGTCCACGAAAGTGAGGCGGCTGAAACGCTCAAATAATGACCCGCCTATGACATCACATCTTGGCCGACACCGTTTTTAGAGTTCAAAATAAAAAAAGTAAGACAAATTTTCAATTAAAAATACGTATGTAGCCACCAAACACTTTTAATAAACCGTAATCGCAAAATATTGATTTCTTAATCATTTATATAATAATCATTTATTTCACCAAATTTGATATAAGTCTAGTAGCCTATTTTGTCATTCACCTAGTAGGTATCCAGTTCAAGAACTAGTGCTTATTTTAAAATAATTTTAATTATTCGTAAAATAAAGTTGCATTTCTTTTGGAAACAGTCTACACCCAACATTCAATTATATTCTTTATGCAGTTAGATCCACATTGACAAACTAAATTTATCCGCACGTTTTTAGAAAACCGCTTAAGTTTTCCGTTCAGTTCACATCTAACTAGCGGCTATAGAATTCTATTAGAGTGCTGAATAACAAAAAATCGTGGTACTGTACTAGTAAGTTATTTGGACACTGGGCCATTCCACGTCGTTTCAACAAATGGGTGTGCGGCATGATTTTTGATTTGAATAAAAAAAATTGAGGATATACTTTATGGTGGCAGAAGTGCTAAACCACCGCTATTTATTTTTTTCATCTTTTAATTTTCGAGCTTTGTCCATTTGAAATAAATAGTGGGGTCTAATTCCTGCATGTATATAATATGCTCTAACTTTTTTTTAGAAAAGATAACGAAATAATTGTTGCTGTGTTTGATTAGGTAAGAACTGTGGATATCATACTGTATAACAAAAGTTATCTGAATTAACCACGAACAAAATGGTGTCCATTTGAAATATACACTTAACTGGTAAATTTTTACAATGTTTTTATTTTTTCTGTGTCAACCCTGATGCATATTAAGGATAACTTTTTTCTGATTTAGAAAGTACTTGTTTTGCTTATTCTACAAAATAAATATTATCGTGTTAGGGTAATAACTTCTAAGAGAAAAATAGTAGTGAAAATTGAGAATTTCGAAAAATGGTTATGTTTGACCCCCAAAAAACGCATGTGGAAGAAAACATAAAAATCTGAATTTATTCAGAAGATATAGTCCATGTCTTCGATAATCAGATTCAGTTTAAAAAGTTTTGTTATTTTGCCTATTTTTGGAAATGTGATTTTTTTAAACTGCTTATCTCGTGCATTTTCTCTCTCATTGTATTTATGTATGTATGTATGTAAACTCTTTATTGCACAAAATAATACAAAGCACAGGGTTACAAAATAAAGTTATATGTACAAAGTCGAACTTATCCCTTTAAGAGAGCTCTTCCAGTCAACCTTTGAGCAGTTGAGTGATGAGACAAGAGAGGTGGTAGACAAACAGGATCATGTACAAGAGATTATAGAGATATTTATGTGTAAATAGATAATATGACTACATATACCCCAGGTAGTGATAACATTTTATCCCCTTAAGTTAAGTACGAGTTTTGTGTAAACCAAATTCTTGGAATCAAGTTCTTTTTCGTCTCAGAATCAGATGTCGATGTAGCTGAGTTGTACCTATCAGAGCGATTTAAAAATATAAGAACCATAAAAAATATACGTTCTTATCATATAGTTTCGTTCCCAGTTCTCAAAATTAATTAAAAGTGCGACGTGATTCTACTTCAGAAAATTTCGAAGTAGTAAAGGTTTGCATGTAATGTTTTTAGTTTCTTTTTATATAAATATTATTAAATATATGTAGTAAACTTGAACCGTCTGGCTTTATTTATTGATTTTCATCAATGGCCATACATTTAAAATTTATAGTCGTAAATATTTTAATCTGCATATATAAATACAATGAGAAAGAAAATGCACGAGATAAGCAGTTTAAAAAAATCACATTTCCAAAAATAGGCAAAATAACAAAACTTTTTAAACTGAATCTGATTATCGAAGACATGGACTATATCTTCTGAATAAATTCAGATTTTTATGTTTTCTTCCACATGCGTTTTTTGGGGGTCAAACATAACCATTTTTCGAAATTCTCAATTTTCACTACTATTTTTCTCTTAGAAGTTATTACCCTAACACGATAATATTTATTTTGTAGAATAAGCAACACAAGTACTTTCTAAATCAGAAAAAAGTTATCCTTAATATGCATCAGGGTTGACACAGAAAAAATAAAAACATTGTAAAAATTTACCAGTTAAGTGTATATTTCAAATGGACACCATTTTGTTCGTGGTTAATTCAGATAACTTTTGTTATACAGTATGATATCCACAGTTCTTACCTAATCAAACACAGCAACAATTATTTCGTTATCTTTTCTAAAAAAAAAGTTAGAGCATACTATATACAAGCAGGAATTAGACCCCACTATTTATTTCAAATGGACAAAGCTCGAAAATTAAAAGATGAAAAAAATAAATAGCGGTGGTTTAGCACTTCTGCCACCATAAAGTATATCCTCAATTTTTTTTATTCAAATCAAAAATCATGCCGCACACCCATTTGTTGAAACGACGTGGAATGGCCCCACTGCCTATTTAGTGCACGCCGTAGTTTTTTACTCACTTTCATAATATTCTATACTCTCTGTTTTTTAACTTAACCGATGATTAATGATGATGGTAATTAGGTCGGTAGGCAAATCAAACAATACCTTCGCATTATTAAAATGAATACATAATAATGTACTCTGCAAATTGGAAATAAAAAGCAAACAAGAATAATCGATAATTTTAAACGGCAAAATAAATATTCGGTATTCGTTTCCATACTTCGGGCGGGTGAATTTTAAAAGGCTTATTATTGGATGTCACGACTTGATATACGGGGAGGCTCGGTAGTGGACTCGTAATCAACTATCGATTTTTATTTTCACCCTCCCGTAAATATAAACTTCGCTGACGATTTGTATCTATCGACTTGAGGTGATATTGGCTTTTTAAAGATTTCCGTGTCAACGTTTTAGAATTTTAAATTGATGGATTTTTGTAAATTTTGTAATAATTAACAAATAATTAATCTATGACTGACCCACTGTATAGGGTACGTACATTTTGACTCTTAACTTCATATGTAGGTATACCTATTACTGAACAATGCAACGAAAAACAAAGTGAAAACAAAAGAACACAAATTCCTTTGGTACCTAATTCCGAAAATAAACACATCTGAAAACATATAAATCAGCATTATGTGCCAATAATAAGTATATTTGGTTATTTTAATTACTAACACATTCGACGCATCAGCTTACTCGTAAGAAAATACAAAATGAGTCGGGTATCCGTGTTTCAGCGCTATAACGACAGGTTTTTAAACAGTACCAGCTCCATTCGGCTATTCCATTACTTACAAAGAAAATAAAAGGGTCTTTAAATAAATATGTATACTGTACTGAAGCCAACATTTATGTGTCCAAGTACGAGTGACTAGCTTTATTGGAATGCTTTTATTACAGCACTTATACAGCACTCGTAGACACAGATATTGTTGTTCGTGACAATAAATAAGACGTAAAATTTTATTTTACAGCTGTAAACGAAAGAAGCTAACGAAATTACATTCAATTACTGGCTGCGTCGCGGCATTCCTCCGGCGCAATAAAGGCCGCAAACCAACGTTCCTGGCGTAAATTTTTCGGACATAAAACTCTGTAAAAGTGAAGTTAGTGAGATGTAGAGCGACAATAAATGTTTATAGAGGTGGGACATCGCCCGCCCCACTCAATTAAGTTTTCGCAAAAGAAAAATAAAATTCGCCGTTCCTCATTCGGCGAGCAAACACGAATAAGGCAAATTAAGTGAGCAAAATAAGGTTCCCCTAAAATTAGGTCACGCAACCAAAGTGAGTCTTGGAGCGGTCGTTATAGGAATGAAACATCGCCGCCTTACTTAATGTAATTAAATTTTGAATTTTTAAATTTTTCGGTCGTCTTTGATACTCGCGGTTGCGGCTGGGTTTTCGTTCTTTTGGTTACTTTATATCCGTATTTTTTAAACAAGTAGCTTAAGCATGATTTACGGTTGTTTTTCTAGTGCTCATTCTATTCCGTAACGCGTATTGCAGCCTGGATTGGAACGTGGATTAAATCCAATCAGGCGCACTTACCTAAACCCAAAACAGCAAGGAACCCCGAATTTTCGTAAATAATGTAAAAGTTTTACTACCTGAGACTAATTGGGATCGAATTTTATTTTACTCTGTATAAGATGACATTAATGTATACAACTACAAAATTAAGTCGCCAAGCTAATACGACAGTATGTTTTCTCGGGTTCAGTTTTGGTGCTGTGCGTATGAGAGTTGATGAGAATTTAAAAATACATCACATGTTTTGTACCTGTATACCTTCTAAAACTATTTACTATCAATTGGCGGCGTACACTTCTGAATAATGGTGTTTCCTTAAGTCTTCCGCCATGAACGGTTCCACGTTTTCTGTGCCCATCAGCCGTCTTTATTTCTTTCTTAATTTGGCAGAATACCATAATTACCTACCCAGGCTATCTAGCATAACTGGCCGCGCCTTCGTTTCTCGCGCGACAAAGCATGACCTGTCACTGTCACACTGTATTGAGTGGAAAGAGATAGGTAGTATTAGTCGCACGACAAAGAGTCGCGTGTCACAGTTGTGCTAGAGGTACAGGTCAACGGTGTAGATATAAAATCCTTCATAATTCCCATTCGAACCGAGATCAAGAATCACCCACTAACGTAACCAATTTTCTTACCTTTGACAAAATCACGGCTGCTCTTATCTATTACGTAACATTACCCAAAGGACGCACGCGGAGCGAATATGGCCAACCCCAAACATGCGGCATTCATGCGCTTTTGAATCATATTAATAAGTGTTAAAGCTCATTTTGGTATGTGACACCGTTTGCCGGCAAAAGGCAAACGATTACAAGACGTTATATTGAGCTCTATGTGCAGGGCGTTAGGCCTATAATGAGTTTGTGTGTCAAGGAATCTGCGAACCGCATATGCTTGCGGCTCCCGCTCTCGTAAAAGGAGTCGCGGAGCACACCCGCTTAAATGAAGAAGGCAGTAAAATATATGAGTTTCATAGATCCTTAATGCCTTGTGACTTTGGATGGCAGAGCGAGCAAATTAGAAAATCTTTTGGAGAATAATTTAAGAAGTAAGCCCTCCGCGGTTCCTGGGCTAAGTTTGTTTCGCCTCCGCGGCGCAGGGCGATCAAAGACGAATGCTCATTTCGACTTGTTTAATTTGGAAGTGCAGTGGTGTTGTAAATTGACAAGATTACGTGGAAGTTGGCTGAGACTTGTTTGTTCAACCTGTAAAGGATTGCACGTACAATCATATTAGCATAAGCAATTAGTGTACCTGCAACCTGCTTCCTACAATAGATTTACCTACATACGTACTGATTACTACGTGCAGATTTTCTAGGGACCTACACTTAATTGTAACAATTTTTTTCACTTATTTGAAAGGGCCAAGTGGTTGATCAGATCAAAATAAACATTCCCAATTTTCAATAATTATGATTCACTTCTTACTCACATCCTTAGAAACGGTCTTGTTCATAATAATTATATCTTATAGTGTATCTGAGGGTCAAGGCGTGTGTGCACAGTCATTAAGAGTTTTGGAAGATACGTTGGAAATAGAGTCCATGCATTTTTTAAACCACCTGCTGATATTTGACATTCATTGTGTTCAAACAAAATTCCTGTTTTTAATAAAACACCGGCTGTATTTTATAAATGCATCAGATCCGTGGGTCAGGGGACTTTAAAGACTCATGCGACTAGTCGAAACAAATGTATTGTCAAGTTTTGAATGTTTCACGTTTCACTGAACAGTGCCGCCATCATTAATGGTCAATATTATTTGTCAACACGTGCAGACAGCTACTGGCACTGTTGTTCAAATTTGCCGCAGCATCAATGAAAACATTAAAACGCGATCAGTCATCGGATCCTCTATGGTAGAATAAATATAACAATGCGAACATCATACGCTCATGCAATTATCAATTTTATTTTAACTACTATTCAGATAGTCACAACAAATTGAATACTAAGTGCCTATTTGTACAACTTACGGATAAATAGATAAATATATATTAAGAACAACTGACTGGCCCCACGTTGGGCGCCATGATTGGGTACCATGTTTGTTAGGTTAGAGTTAAGAACAAAATTGTAACACACACATAATCTACAGCAAAACTAAACAAGTATTGAAGAAAAAGTGAATAAATGTTTCTTACAAGGATAATGCGACAAATGAAATTCCAGGAAATAGATCGAACCGGATTTGCAATAAAATATCTTGAGCGAAGACGCGGCAACCCTGTGCCCCTGCGCCGCTGGCGGGCTCCGCAATTTCTTTGTCTTACACCCTTTAACATATTTAATTAACCACCGGCAGAACTCGCTTGCGGGTGACGCCGTTATTTACGAGTACAGCCCTAAATACGTAAACTGAGCTCCCGTAGAATAATTTCTGCAACATCCTATCACTTTTTCAATTATCAAAATTTAAACCTTATTACAATGGGCCAACGTCGTATTTGGACTTTTAAGTGAACACAAACGAGGTTGCGAGGGATATCTATTGCTTTGTTGAGTACACGTATAATTGAAAGGTGCGTTTGGATGTTTTAAAACACCGTGATTACGAGTTTTGAAGATGTTTTGCGTTACTTGCGCCTTCGTAATCCTTGGGGGCGCCGTATGAATAAATGTACCATATATTGGATATAATTAGACAACCATCTTGCTGTAGTAATTTGACTTGCGAAAACGTCTTTTAGATGCGAATATTTACATTTTATTTAGTATCGAAAAGGCTAGCTCAATCAAATTATTCGCACGATAAGATTTATGAATCGCTCCGAAAATCGCGTAACAAGTTGTAGAATCATACGAGATTTTCATAAAGGAACAGATTTTATTTACATTGAGTTAACCGAATTTATTTAAGAACATCGAAGAAACGTCTAAGGGTCTACGGTAGGCGCCCCTGCTATTCATATCTCAAACCTATCTAAACATTTCAAACATCGGCGAAACTTCCTCCAAGAAAGTTCTACTCCGATCATACCATCGTATTTTTCTTCCTCAAAACGTGAAGCGTAACGCTAAAATGTATTCCATAAATCACGATACACTTATGTTATGAATTTCGAACAAGGCCTAACAAAAATACTTACTTAACAACTTGTTGGCAACTCGAGAACGATTAGCAAATGTGCCTACAGTTAACATCCTGAAGACTTGCAAATTAATAAAGTTTGCGATTGCACGGCCTCTATTCGGATTCGGAACGTACAATCTTACGATATCGTTGCGCAATTTTGTGTCTTCCTTTATATTATCGGCTTCATACAATGCAGAATTACGTAATGTAGATCAAACTAAGTTAAATATAGAATCTGCATAGATTATACCGCCCAAAGAATTTTCCAGAAAGATACATCCAAGGGAAATCACAAGCAACATCAACATGTAACTTAGGGCGCTCCGTATCGAGTCTGTAACCGCTCGACATAATGTTCTAAAGGTATGGGGTGCCCATCCGGCATCCTAGTAAAATATTGACACAAATCCCTTAACTTATAAAATCGTGCTTCCGTCCCCGATGTAGGCAATATGGGATTTCCGTCGTCATTTTGATGTAGGGCCTGAGGCGGCGCGGGAGTGGGCCGTAGGCGCGTGGTAGGGGCGCGGGGGACACCTGGCTACTTACTTCTTGTGGCCTATAGAATGTTTGCTGATCGATATGTGTCCGCTTTGTGCGAACTATGCATCCACTTTGGCCGACATTCAGTAGCCAATTATTTTTGTGAATTAAACTCCAGAAACATTTTGGTATATCGGTAAGTAAGAAAGCATTATTAACAAGTATTAAAATAGGTGCTAATGGATAAAATGGTGGTTTTATTAACACATGTCAGAGCTGTCTGGAACAAATTCCTTTTGCCCGGGAATCAACGTAAATATGCCCAAAAGCATTTGACTGCCATGCGAATAATTGCTATTATGTATTTCGATTTACTTTCCTGCATTGAGCAAAAAGTTAAAAACATATCTGCTACTGACTGCACTCATATCGAGGCCGATTGTTAACAGGAAGTAACGGCGCAGTACTTTAATATTAGTTCGATTATTAACAGGCACTCAGCACCGATACCAAAAAGATAAAAAGTACGAGCATAAACACGCTCTTAATCCTCGATTTGGGAGGGTCGGTGGAAATGGAAAAATATTTGTCTGGAAGCTCTCAACACCGATTCTTGTACCAAAGTTTTGAAAGGACGTAAATACATTCCGAATTCCTTTGTTTATACCTCCTTTTATCCTAGTGAGGCATAGACAAGCGATAGCACGTCCGCTTTATTTTACGCCGGTTAAGACAAGTGCAGGTTGTCTATTGCACGTTTTACTCCTTTTACGTTTGCATCACGTACACCTAAAACACGAAGCCACTTTCAATTTTCTTTTTTTGGTTGTTAAAAAGCCATTGAATTGTCGACGGTAATCTAATGCTCGGGCGAGACATCTTAGTTAAAGCTTTCATTAGCTTCGTTTTTAAGACACGCTAGATGAAATTTTAGTTTATTTTTCTGATGTCTGGGATCCTTTCTAGCATTCTTGGGTAGAATTTTTGTTTTGTAATTTTTTCAAAGATTTACACTTGCAGCCTTAGCAAGGAAATAAATATAAATAGATGACAGACTGATATCAATTTAAGAAAATAGAAACAACCGCCCCACCCGCGCGTAGTTTACATTGAAACTATATATTAGGGTAATCGTCCAAGTGTTGCACGCAAATGCCCATAGTTAGCACCCGACTGTCACCTCTATTGCTAATTACTTAACATTCAAGATCGCAACTACAGGGACAGTGCCAAGCAATCAACCGTCTACCTTACTCATTGCCTTTAGATTATATGATCATATATCATGTCGATACTTACGTAACATAATTGTCTAAATCAACACGAAAGGATAACCAAATTTGTGTTTTATCTAAAAAGATATGACTTTAAATTGACATCCCATTTACGAACTTATCGATATGTGTATGTAAAACATGCACACCCCTATATAGAATCCAACACTAGCGGTAAACAGGTCCAAAGTTAAGCCGGTGTAAGCTAGCGTTTATACAGCGGCGGCGTCCGGTTCATTTTGCAACTTTTCAAATAACTGCTTCAACTTCGCATACCGCTTGCCCCGAACGTTATGTGAACCGAGATCGCGTTATCGTTATTGGGGTATTATAATAGCTTCTTAGCACGTCTGGGCGCGTGTTACGAGATCGTGCGGTGTCGGCAGACGGCGTGGATTCTGTCGCGGGCTGGGATCGTAACTATAATAACACGAGTATTAGGTGTCCTGTCTGGTTTTACATTTGAATGCAAAAGGCTCTTTCAACGTTTTTTTTACCTTACTTGCAGTAAGAGGAAGAAAGAGACCGCCTGCCATACGAAAACGCACAGAAATATATCAAAATATAAGGAAATACTTAGTGGATTTGTATCCTACCTAGCGTGAAACGTTTTTCTCTTAATGTTTGACGCCAAAAGTGTAATTTAGTGATAGAAAACATACATTTTCCATTGCATACGGTGGTATTTGATTATATAATTATACCATTATTATCAGATTTTCAAAGCTGATAATTATATTGACGGCAATTGAAGTTAACGGCGTGCAAAGTAGGTTGCCGCCACTTCTTTTTAGCACGTGAGGTACATACACTTTTTCTTCTACCTCGATATATTTCTGTGCGAAAACGTATGAGTGTGCCCTTTTCTATGATTTTGAATGTATGTAAGTATCTGATTTCACTCTACAAAATAAAATAACAACCGAAGTAAGGGGTTTCATTCTTCTAATCCAATATAGACCACGATTCGCGGCTAAAAAATAATTTTATAAGAATATGAATGAAAATACGTATAAACATGAAAAATAAGGGAAGTTTTATTGACGTAATAGAACATTACTTAACTTACCTAGGTAAGTAAAACAAAGAATGTCACAGATTGCAGGTATTTGACACCCGAGCCGAATGCGAGCCGATCTGAGGCTTTCTTTATTACCTCCCGTGGTAAGTACAAAATTTTACATCTCCCCCAGGCCAGGAAGTGGGATTTTCGGCACGCGTAGCGTGCGGTAATTGTCACTTTGTGGCCAGGTGCGACGTAACAGCTATCAGATTACTAACGGGATCTAACTGGGCTATTCTTCAGAAATATATCTGCGATTCATTCATCTGTCCCCATACATTTAGTATGAAAAAGGGCCAGATGAATGAGGTGACCGTAGACATATTTCTAAAGAATAACCCAACTACAAAAATCGACCTTAGATCACGTTAACTCCGAGGATTGTCGGATCTTAATATCCCCTGTTATTAGAAAGGGTTAAACCTTTGAATAATCAGTGTGTCTTTAGGCCGCGCCAGACCGCAGACGTTTAATAGCCGGTTTACAGCCCGCCCGGTGCCGAATCACTTTACAGTCCTGTAATAGCGCTCTCATTGCTAATGGCCTAGTAAATAAATTCCACTAGCATTTAATGTTTCCAAGCAATATCTCAGTTGGATTTGATAATTTTCTCACGGTTTATATTTACAGATTTTGATTTAGAAAAGCGAAGATTTATCTTAAGATTTGCTGTACCTAATAAATATCAAATTAACGAGCTTTGAACCAAGTTCATAGAAAGTACCTACAAATCGATTATTTTAACATTTGTTTTCTCCTGCAAGGTACCTATATATACAATATAATATGTATTCGTGTTATAAGTAATAAACTCAACTTCAGTTTCTATTAATAAGTAATAAGACGTCTAGGAGAATCATAGAAGGAAAAGAAAACAAGCGACAGCTGAAAAGTGAAAAACGTTAACTTGTTGCATTCGAGAAACGCCCGAGCGAACCTCGGCTTCGTTTACTTTTAAGTAACTTAACACATTTTGACATAAAATTGTGCTTTTCTGATTAGACTAATTAAAACCAAACAGCACTTTATTGTAGTGCTTGTTCTCTTTGTAAAAAATATCGTTTAATCAATATATACAATGGCCTTAAATTTAAAAAAAAACGCTAATTTCGACAACATTGAATAAACTTGGTTGGAAAATTTGGTCGTTTTTAGGGTTCCGTACCAAAATGGTAAAAAAGGAACCCTTATGGTGCGACTCTGTCTGTCTGTCTGTCTGTCTGTCTGTCTGTCTGTCCGTCTGTCACAGCAAGATATCTCAGGATCTACTGATGCTATCGACTTGAAATTTGGAATAGTGTTAAGAACCGCTAACCCGAGCTTATAGGATGTAAAAATATTCTTGTAACTTTTTTACTTTTTTTTTAAAGGGGTCCGTAATGAGACTTTGCAAATTGAAAGTAGGGCTATTATATCGAGTGAGGTATCAAATGAAAGGGCTTAATTTGTAGATTAAAACAGTATTTTTGTATTTTTTTTTAAATAAGTAGTTTTTGATTTATGGCGAAAAACGTTAAAAAAAATACCGTTCCCCCCCTATTATCTTCGAAGTTACTGAACAGAAAAATCTGTAATAATTACCAATTATTAATGTCATCCCATATATTACAGGAAAAATATAACGGTTTTCCTAACTTTCACTGTTTTTGAGAAATTTGCAAAAATCTTAACACATACTTATTTGCTCCTACTAAACTAATCGCCATATAGTTTTTCTTGAACTATTCATGTATCTACTTATGAGTTTGTACGGAACCCTCGGTGCGCGAGTCCGACTCGCACTTGGCCGGTTTTTTTTTATTACATTGCCAAGATGTGCCGTATTAAGTAAGTATTTTCGGCGATTTAAGCTTTCACCGCAATTACAATAATTAAAATCGTTAGAAGAATCGGTGTAAAAAGCCGCTTTCATATTTTTTAAACATGGAGTTTGTGTATAGAGAACATTTTTTTTACTATAAAAAGTATGACGTTACGATGTTGCTAAGAATGGACGCTCTTCACACAAACGAAAAGAGTAAAAAATCGACTTTGACGACGTTTATGGTCAGTGCGTACGAAATTAAAGCTTAAAAAAGAAAGAAATGTAGCTTTTTCTGACTTACTATGTTTTGCCCAGATAAAATGTATGTACAATTCAACGAAAATGTATGTCGTTAATATAAATCTTTAACCCTCTTTATATTTGTATCAGAATCGAGCAACTCCATTAACCTTAAATGATTAAAAATACGCGTATAACTGCAAACCTGCAGTTTCGGCGGCGCGTGACATTAAACCGGACATAAAGTGAGCGTGCAATATCGAGTTAGCGAGTTTAGACCAAACAAGAGTTAGCACAGCAAATATTAGCTGAAACAGTAACCCAACAATGACTCAAAATCAAAACGTTTATTCTGCAAATAGGACTCAGGGGGACTTTTACAAGTCTCAATCTACGAGTTATTTAGAAAATATGATATCTGAAGAGAAGAAACCCGCCACAGGAATCAGTCTTCAGCCTTTCTCTAAATAAGGTAGAATAAAATGTTTTTTAATTGTAAAAAATAAGACTGTATTAAAACTAAGTGTGTTCGAAGGTGTGACTGTCTCTGGTCAGACGCAGACCCAAGATGGATAGACGTAGTACAAAAGCATAATTATAACTGAGTGTCAGGTATCCAAAGTGGACAGAAAAACGTGGAGGAGACGAGATTATATTGGGGGTCTGAAACTACTCTAGTACCATAGGCCAATCTAGAACAGAAATACTTCTATTTATGGCAAATATCGATCTTGTTTTAGTCAGGCATCTACGTTAGTGCGTTTTTGAAACGTTATATTTTGCATGGATTTATTAAGTTACGATGGGCTTGAGGGAATAATCCTCATGGATGCCAGGGAAGGGACGATACTGACAGGTTTCCTATCTACCATGGCTTTATTTAATTCTTCAGATACTACAGAAATATTAAAGAGAGCATCTTAAAAAGAGTAAATGGCTTTGTTTTACTGATCTACGATTGTATACTGTGGTTCGGGCTTCCGGGCGTAAACTACTTAAATCTTGACGCGGTGTTTGTCTGCGGACGGCAAACTTGGCCGTGACTTGCGCGACTTGGCTGGGCCGCCGCGACTTGGCCATTGCGATGCCGTGACGCGTTGTGTCACTGTACCTTCTATATGATAAGATATATATTCAAGTTTCTAGGAATAGTATGCTAATTTAAAGAATGGTTTCAATCTGAGAGTGTAAAATCAAGAACAATTGTAAGGTAAACGTCTTAAATGTTTGACTCGCTAAAGCCCAATATTTGACACCCTGTCACGTTTTTTGCTAATAACTTAACATTAAAAATGGCAAATACTGGAATAGTTCCATGCACTCGGATGTCTTTACCTTATTAAAATGTTGGGTATATATAAATGATATACTTATCTATAAAAAGATACTTGTATCACTTCTTCATAAAATTTTCGAGCAAATGAAAATACGAGTAACAGATATTAAAAGTCACAAACAAATGCATAGAGATATAAAATAAATCAAGCAATCATCAGATATCTCTCTCTGTTCAAAAAAAGTAACCAAAAGTAAGCAAATAACCAAAATAGTAACCAAATAAGTAAAGTCGATTTATTTAATTCTTATTTTATAGTACGAAGCTTGTGACGGATATGTTTGTCATATCAAACTGATTTTTTCCCGAAATAAAGGTTTTTTTTAATTTATAAGTTAGTTAACATAAACATTACAGCTCGAAAAGAATAAGTTAAAAGTTCCAATACCCACTAAGAAACATTATGAGTACCAAGATCGGCCTGTCATAACCTTCAGTTGTGTTTGTAAAGAGAAAAGCCGAATAAATCTTCATTTTGCTACCCCAGATGCTACTAGTATTTCCCCAGGGATACGCGGTGTGTATGCACAAAATACAGTGACATTATATATTTCCTGTTTTTCTTTAGTCCTGCGATTAGTGTGGACATTTTTAGGAAAGTAGTTTGTTTAAAAGTTAACATGTTTTTTCTGTTATGTTTTAATTTAAGGCAATATGCCGAAAATTATAGTAGAAAGCGATAATAAATGTTTTTTTTTTTGTTTCAATAAACCATCATGATAGAAAATTCTACACCTATTTTAAAATCTTGTTTTACTTGGGCATTTTCATTTAAAAGGGCCTGTTAACTAGCAGTTTATAGTAGTTGTCACAAAATTGACGACTAGTGTCAAACTGCATAATTGTATTTCGTTATCAACTGACAATTTAGACTTTATTTAAACATAACTTAAGTTTCGCTTAGCCATACATTTTAAAATGCCCATTTACATAAAGTACAATTTATTAAAATGTTGGTACAAGAACTCCGAAACTAAAATAAAACAAACAAATAAAATTATCCTCAATTATCAAAGTAAACCTAGGCAAATTGTGTACAGTTTCATATTTATGCTATTAACTTAATTCTGCTATTTCATTTTATGAACAATTAGTTTAATTAGAGTACTTAATTACTTTCATAATTGAATACTCAAATTTATAATATTAAGCTTCATTTTGTGTAAAAATTCGAAAATGGAAACGCAACGGAAAATGTTGTTGGTCACGGAGTTTGGATTAATATTTCGACACGTGAGCGACTTAACTACAGATTAAGGGTGATGACGGGAAGTGGCCAATTTATCCAGACACGTATAACTTTTGAGTTCTGGTTAATCAAAGGGTCCCGTATGCTGGTTGTTACGCGGATTGCTCAGTAGCTTTCCCTGTTGATTGACAGTGGCGCGCACTGGATTTACACGTTACTTCGCATGTTCGTTTAACTTTATCAGAAGAAGGTCCTTAGCGCTATGTTGGTTCTATAGAACATCGCTTGATTAGCCGCGTTTCATTAAAAAACTACAAGTATTAATCAGTCTTTTTAATTTATTGTTGCTCATTTTTATTAATTTATTAAGAAGTAATTCACTCTTAAACGCTATGAAAAACTCTCACAATCTTCAGAGTGCTATTTAGCAGCTGTTGCGTCCCAGGGCCGGCCAGCAATGGCTATTACATTCAAATTGATAAAAGAACCCACCTGTTGACTTTAGCCTCAAAGCGTATAAATGTGCTCGAAAAAGATTTTATTGGTTGAAAACGGTGGCTCGACAGATGTTCGCGGGAGATTTGCTTTCAACTCGCCGGAAAGTTGGCTGTTTGAGGACGCTTTTCAACTTACTGAATACTGTTTCATTCCACAAGCACTTTATCTTATTCCTTTTGTGATAGTTAACTTCGCTCAAGGTTTTTGAATGAGCGGACGTTTTACCTGTTGAGACATTTTTCCTCTGAGATTTTGCGCAAACTGGGGAACTTTGAGAACTGTTTTGTGTACCTTGTACTTTTTAATTGTCTCGACGTTGGATATAAAATTATATTTAAGAGAAAGTTGTCTCTGTTATATTAGAGCCAACAACATGACCGTATTTTACTTGCATCTTTTATGTACTCGTGTATTCTCAAGCAATATTTTAAATTAAGTTCCTTTAATAATTTCCTACTTGTGTAATAAATTGACTAAATTATTTCATCTCATAGATACCAACTGAAGAGAGGACGACTACTCACACTGCACACGACTGGAACAGCGAAATAAAAGGTTTGTGTTCTTTATAGCATTTTAATCAATCCTAGATTGCTGTCTGCAGGCCTAGGATGGTCGCGTCAGTGAGATAAAGCATGAAGCATTTTGTATAAATGTCGATAAAAACGACCATAATAAGCCTAGATTTATATTTGACACGTTACTTTTGGTTTAATTATATCTATTTTTATTTAGAATAATAATAACATATTTAATAGGTATATTTATCTGGCTGATAGATACACATGGCTAGAGATATTTCTAGCCATGTATCTATAAGTAATTTTGGTTCAGCGAACCATTTGACATAAATTTGAAAATGCCAACATTACGCGGCAGACGGGCCATTAAAACAACGACAAAGTCAACACGAACTCGCGCAGAACCAAAAAGGCACTGTAATTGATACGTGAAGTTCACAAAAGTGTTCCATAAGCCGGGCCCGAGGCGCGTCACACACGGACCAATTACCTAAAACACACAAGCTGACCTCGAATTGACTAATGAACGCCCGCGGGCGCGCCTTATCGCCTATCAGCGGCTTATGGCATCCGCAATTAACTGCGTGCGCTGTTTTACGTGGAACTCCAACTTGATTTGACGAAAATTAAAGAACACTAGAAGCTTTACGCACTTTTACGTCGTTAAATATGCGATTTCTTTAATGAATAAAATTGGATGAGTCGATCGAGGTGGGAGATATCGTAAGCCTGGTCGCAATAGCCCGTAACCTTCCTTCATGGGGACTATGACAGACAGTTTTCATTCTGTTGTTAGCCACCAGGACATGACCACATCGTAAAGTTTACCCTTATGTATAGTGAGTTAAGTGCAACGACTCAGGTATCTGCCACGTGCTCTGTGTGTCTTCTACGGTAGATTATAATAGGCTACTTGATGACAGTTCAAATCAGCTTCTTTTTATGAAGTGTCAAAACGCTCCGAAAGTATGTAGTTTAGTATGAAATACTTTCTTGTGACGTCATGCTCAACATGGTGCCTTATTTTTAGTTTTCGTCATTGTAAAATCGTTGATGTCACGAAAATAAGTTTGAATATTTTATCCGGGATGTTTTGGAAGCGTATTTTGCTGGTTAGAGTTAATGAATTTATTTTGATTGTTGTCAAATACCCTATACTCATATGAAATTCTTTATTTATAAGACATTTACCCTGCACCTCTAATGTCAAACATCATTGGAAGTACGTGATACGAGTACAATAATTTTCTAAACACAACAATCCTGATGTATCCCTATACAACACCCACAAGTTATCTGCTTTGTCCAAAGGTTGACCAGAATAATGTATGGTATTAAGTGTGCTTTCTGTCCGAAAATTTTCCATTTGTGCCATAAAGGTTAAATAAATTAATAAGTTTAATGACATTATTAAGGGTTAAACTTTTTTGTACCCTCTTCGGAATTCTTCATACTCATTGCTCGAAAACACGCCATCACAAACTACTAACATAATGCCACAACAATAATGCAATAAACAGACATAAAAGCCCAACAAAGATAATGAACAATTGAGTGGCTCCACATTAATACCAACGACAGTATCATTGAATCTTTACGATGTACCAACATTAGCTAAATGCTACGGAATCCAAATTAAATGAAACCACAAACAAATGTAGAGGGGTAAGAGGCCGGCGCAATTTATGTCCCCGTTCCCCACCGGCCTGTATCGATGTCGTTTGCATCTGAAATCTTTCGAAGCAGGACTATATTAGAGAGGGGAATTGGCTGGATCTTAATTTATCGAAGTTTTTATGGTTTAATTAACGGAATTCACTTAGCCAAGGGGAGGGGCGCCGGCGGCGACAGCGCGACGCATCGCCGCGGTTAGCGCTTTATTTTATACTAATAGATGTCCTCCCTGTG
Organism: Eudemis profundana; assembly: GCA_947034925.1. Taxonomy (NCBI): domain Eukaryota; kingdom Metazoa; phylum Arthropoda; class Insecta; order Lepidoptera; family Tortricidae; genus Eudemis; species Eudemis profundana. The sequence goes on from OX344811.1 coordinate 12,706,890, forward strand.
CTATAATTAGCACCAGGACGCCAGGACGCCATTGAAAGTTTTAATTGAAAAGGCTTTGTGCAGTTTTATAGTCTGTGAACAATGTTACACGGTATTTCATGCAGCCGCTCCGTCGCTTAATCTTGACACCTCGGCTTTGTTCGAGGGTTGGACGCCTTTTCAACAACACGCCTAAAATGCCCGTTTCTCATTAATACACTTTGTAAAATTTAACGGATGTTTATAAATATATATTTCACGAATTCTTAGTATTTTGTCGCTAACTTTAGTTTACTGCTGGTCGATTTTTAACCAAATAATTAAAACTATTTTTACCGTTTTAAGTATATATATTTTCAGTAGGTAGGTTGTGTTACATGAACATACCAAATCTTTGTCAATAAAACTTAAATTAAACGTTTAAAAATCATCCGACTAAAACATGTCCGACCTTTTCATTTCAAATTGGAATATCTCATGAACGGCTGAACCGATTTTTATGAAACATGTCAAAAAGCCATAGCTAGAAAACCTGCATTCAAATAAAAAAAGTATCCTAATCGGTTCACTTGTTTAAGCTATGATGCAAGAGATAGATACACAGATAGACAGACGCACACACATGGCGGTCATACTTATAACACCCCTCTTTTTACGTCGGGGGTTTAAAAAAGTTACAAGCTCAAATAACAAATAAAAATAATAAACTGAAACTTTTTCAATATCTCCAAAGGTATCAAATAAATAATTAAATTTAACAAATTTGTTGATAGGCCGAATAAACTTTTCATTGTGTTATTATTGGTTGTTTCGGAAATTAATTCACCCTTCCAAAATTTGGTATTCCAAACTGTAAATTGTAGCCTCTTGCCCCAATTATTATAACATTTATTCTTTATGGGATAAACAGATCCCTATTTATTAGGGTTCATTATTCGAATTAATTTGTTTGTGTTACGTTGCGGGCGGGTGCGGAGATAGACGAAGGTTAACCGCGCGGAAAGAGGCTGTTTTGATATTTAAATGAGGGTAGAGGCTTGATTGTAGTCATTCACCTCCGGCCGGCGCGGGCCGGCCCATCTGATCATACGAACACACATAGGAACATGCGAAGCCATCGAGTAACCGCAACTTTATATTCTATTGCGTAAAAGCGATATTTCCAACCTTTCCTTGTAAACATTTGGCTCCGACTGTACGACCGGCGACCGAACCGACTTCCCTATTTTAGGAATATTAATTACTATTCATATGAACTTTAGAGGTATAATTATTTTAATGTTGTTAAACTAGATATAAGGGATTTTAAGTTAAACTGCTGCAAAAGAGGTAACTTGGTCACATTTTAGTATCTAAAAGGGTATTAGGACTGAATTACCTTATCACTTAATTTCAGCATCATGGTGGGACAGTTTTTGTACTCCCACATTTCAAGCACCAACAACTATTACAATTTATCTTACTTTGAGAGCCCCAACCCTTTCATAAAATATTAACGTAACTATCGGCTAACTTCCTAACCGACCGAAAACCTAGTGACCTATACAGAAGAATTTATCATTATACCTACTAAGGTACCGTCTCTTACAACCTAACTACAAAATAATTTCATCGCTCAATAAAACGTGATAATGCCACAGATAATTTGATATCGCTGAAATAAATACCTAATTACGGGAGAACAGGCGATTTTGGAAGCTACACCGGTAACAATAGAGTTTAATTTGTAATTGGGGCCCGGTGCGGCTCGGATTACGGAGTTAATTACAAGTGTCGTTACAAGATCCCCTCTCAGCAGACTTCTTTTAATCCTGACTTTTAAACTACCCGCGAAATTGACTGGCAATTTTATGCCGGGCGGAATATCGTGGATTGCCGCATCTTGGTGTTTAGTAATTGGTGCATTATGATACCGATTACTGACAAACTGAAGTCTGGGTAATCCGCCTTACTATTCTGTTTTTTGTTGTGTTTTCTTTATTTAAAACTAGCTGTCCCGGCGAACTAAGTAAATACTTCGTTTTAATGGTTATTCTGCTATTCGGGGCAGAGATAAACCCACCAAACCAAAGATCATAAAAATCGGTCCACCCGTTCTTGAGTTATAAATGGTGTAATTAACCCGACTTTGTTTTATGTACACAGATAAGATATATAGATAGGCATATTTTTATTTTTACTTGTGGTATATAGTTTTATTTTAAATTTTCCTATCAATACTTTGTCTCATTATAATAAACTAAATAAATATAGGAAACCCTTTGACCTCGATCTAACCTATTGGTAAGTGACGATGGAGTGGATAATACAGCAGCCATGCCTATTCACTTTCAATTTGAAGAAATCTAAGTTTTAACCGTCGTCGCGAAAGAACTTGAGCTTTAAAGCAATGGAAATAGTAAAAAGAGTTCATCTAGATATTCCGGTTTAGGAGAAAAAGCCTGTTAAAGCTCTGTCAGACTGATAAAGAGTAGGTGTAGGCTATGCTATCCTTTTACTAATAATAGGATTCCGTTTGGCCCCATTCGCGTACACCTACGGAACACTAAAACACATTCTGTACTTGACGTGACCAATGCCATACTAGCCGCGAAAACATAGCCTTGGAAAATAACATATTGACTCAAACTCTCCAACTTTTCCCACAGTGTAAAAATAAAAGCACATCGTGCAAGCGGAGACGGAAATCGGATATTCAAACAAACGTCAAGCATTCGACAGGCGGAAGAACGAATGAATGCAAATCTCTCGCTACTCGCCCGCCTCGTTACACAACTCTACAATAGATTCGGAACATATTTATAGGCCGAAATTTTCCGGACAATAATTTCGTAAAAAAGGACCCACTTAGGCGGGGACCGGTTTTCACATAGTTATTACTTCCCGGTAAGCGCGTTCTCAACTCGATAAGTTTTTAATAAAAGTGAGATTACCGTATCGGCTCGTCGCTTTCATTTATAGTAGGTGCGAAGAATGTCATATAAGGCGAGGCGCGCTCGGATACATTTCACGTCTCGCTTCACGCTTTCCCTAAATCTGTTGTCATTTCAGCGCGATCCCGTGGAAATAGGGGCAGGAATCCCGGATAGTCGCGAGATATTTGGAGCTATTTCTCACACGAGCGCCCCCTTACGACACCTCCACAAAGGCGATTTCACCGTTTAAATATTTCAGCGTGTAAAAAGTGAAGTCGTGTAATCTTGTTACCTGGAGTCCCGGAGTTCCTACAGGATGTTATCTCTGAATTTTTTTGTTGTTTCTTAAAAAAAGTAAGAGTTACGTGAGAATACAACTGGCTGGTAACATTAGACTAGTCAATAGTATTCTATATTTTTACATGCCCAATTTTAGATAACTTTCACGATTAGAAAATAATACTCTCCTACTAATATTATAAACTAGCATTTACCCGCGGCTTCGCCCACATTGTTTCCGTTACTGTCCAAAAGCGCACTATTTACCGGGATATAAACTATCCTATAATACTATCCAGGTCTTGGCTTAGCCAAATTTCAGCTCAATCAATGCAGTTGTTCTCCAGTTATTTAGTAACAAACATCCAAACATGTCATGCATGCAAGAGATCCCTTAAAGGGATAAGTTCGCCTTTGTACATATACCTTTATTTTGTAACCCTGTACTTTGTCAGTTTGTGCAGTAAAGTGTTTACATACATACATACAAACCTCCAAACATCTTCACGAACAAAATTTAAAGCAGTTATCTGAATAATCAACAATAACATAAACAAACAAAATAAAAAAGTATTGTCCTAACATATACTCAGAATAATCATTCGAGAGAAACGGTTACAAGCGTAGGTAGTTCTAGGTATTTGCTGTTGTGTATGAAAGGTTTGTTTTAGCAGGAAATTGTTATGTTTGATTTTACGGGTTCCCGGTTCGCAGAATAAATTTTATCAGATGCACATGTGTTTCGCTAATAGGAAGTTCATCGCCATAATTAGAACATTTTAATAGTCACCATAGTAACATAGTTTGTGTTTCAAGTTTTGAAATAATAACTCGAATAACATCCATAGTACTTTAGTAACCAGGAAGATTACAAACATTCCGATTTTTTTATATTGTGTAGTAAAAAACTAGAAATGTGATCGCGTAGCCTCGATTTGTAACTTGTCTCGGTTGGTATCATAGATATTTTATATTTCATATTATCAGAACAAAAAATATATGGAGCAAATAAACTTGAAACTTGCGAGTTAGGAAAGTACGGCACCAACATTATTATTGGCATTAAAACATTCTGTCAATTTTCTCAAAAAAATCAACACTTTGTCCCGGAACACGGTTATCTCCTAATACGACGCCCCGTTTCTTGCCACGCAGGGTCAACTTTCCTTCCCCCTGCACAAATCTTAATGCCGTCAAAACACATCTGCGGCCGGTAACCCGGTAACGCGTCGCGCACGTGGGCGCTATCGCCTTACATCGTACATGTTCGATTAACAAAGAGCTTAACCCTGCTCCGCGCCATTTGTGTTTTCCCGTGCAGACAAATCGGTAACAATAAAACGCGGGCCTCCTCACAATGCTCGCACGCATGGCCTGCTTTTAATTTGCCCAACGTATATCGGACCCAACCCGGGACTTAAAAACACTCCCGGAAAATCCCGCAGCGTCCGCTCTATAAGGTAGTCGGTTCGAGCCTCTGTTTTCGCTGCGAATCATTCCGTGCTGGCAATTACAGCTCGATCGATTGCCTGCTCAAATCTCATCGGATTTTAAGATGATACCGGTAAAGAGAGTAGAAAGTAATTAGAGGAGCGTAGGCTCTCAGGCGTACGATGTTTTGTTGATAATTCAATAATCCGCCCTCGGGCGAATCTCTTCACGACGCCTCTCGTCGTTCCCCCTTGACGCTCCTTCCCTGCGATCTCGATGCCATTCTTACATAATCAGTTAGCGTACCAGATAACTTAAGCGTTTTTTATATCCGACACAATATTTAACGACGACAAAGTACCTCGAAAAAAGTTATATCAAGTTCCAAATATTATCCCGATACAAATAAAGTTAAATTGGCAAAGTTACGGAGGGATAGGCAGCTACAGGTGACATCCAATACGAATCTCGAAGATGATTTTGTAAAAAGAAATTAGTTCTTATGATCGTTAAGAGGATGCTGATGTGGCAAACTTATTTTATCTATAAATAAAATCGATGCAATACTTATAATATGTATAATATACTGTATCTCATAAAGTTCATAAGCTTCATTTTGGATGATAATGTTTGTCTCCTGAGAAAAGCCTGTCTAGAGCTACCAGCTGTTTTAGGTGTTCTACACACTCGTGTTAAAGTTTCCGCAATGAATCAATACTTGCGACAATGAATTAAACAAACAAAACAACTATTTTCACACACCAGAATAGATGCAAGTGCACATTGCATATTTCTTCTTTTTTTGTTTAAATATATTTTCCTTCTATGAAGCTCACTAATAACGCAACCAATTTGTTGGGTCTTGATGTAAGTGAAAAATAGTGTTGTTAGCGGCGGCGGCAGGGAGCGGCGTGCAGTATGTGGGGAAATGGGACAATTAATTAAATTAGCACTTAAATATATGCCCACATTCGCGGCTCGCAGCCACGCGAACACTTTATTAAAACTATTAGTCTTTTATATTGTATGCGGTATTGTGCAATATTTTATTTAGTATAAGTTATGCATTTAATAAATAACGACAAACGTTTCTCCGTACGCTTAAAAGTAACGTTGAATGCTTTACGGTTTTATTGTGGACAAACTGGTTAGCGAGACTAAGATATATCGTTAACATAGTATATTGAAGATTATTTAATAAAAATATACTCACACGCGCCAGAGGGGTCGGACGGACACAGAAATAGCTCGACAATGGACAGGGATATTCAAGAACGACGAACGAAGCTTTTTACCGAAATAGTATTATGGTAAAACAAAACAAGTTATGACTTTTTTCACCTTTCCCAATTGTGGACAAATTTTAAAAGCTCCTGTTAGTTTGCACTTACAGTAACCTTCAAAATTGGTCCACAATTAACGAAATTCAACAGTTACGAAAATACATTTGAACGAACCTTTTTGAAATCAGTTGGAAACGTCCAATTTGCGAACTCTGATAGCTCGAACATTTTCGCGAAATTTAGTCTTTCTGCATAGATCTTTAAACCAAAGTCCTAATCCACTTACCAGCCTCGAATCGCCGCACCCGCACATTTATCATACGCCATCGACCACTCATCACTACCACCGCAATTTACACCTTACGAGACGGACATTAAACTCTAATTCCTTTACATAGACTGGAGTTAGCCAACTAATCGACCGGCTAATTTTGCAAGCTCGTATTTCACTCACATCTGTTACTGTAAATGAAACCTTACGATATACATAGTTAAGTCCATATTTGGATATGGTATGTGATGGAGATATTCCTTTTTGTAGTCCAAATTAGTTGGCTGGCTAACTAATGTGTTAATGGCTTGGTTCTCGGGCTTGCTCGGGCATTAGTCGATTGCTGTTGTAAATAAATTATGGTGAATTGTAGTTTTTATATCTCGATTAAACAAAGCGACTGTAAATGTTAAGTTTAATCCCGTTACGTTTGGAAAATACAGTAATTAATAACGTTCAGAGTGTACACTGTACACGCTACGATGACTTTTGTCACTTATGAGTGAACTAAATGCCACTCCAGGCTGTCTAGCACTACTGGCCAAGACTTCGCTTGTAGCGCGACAGAACATGACCTGTCACTATCATACTCTATTGAGTGGTAAGAGATAGGTAGTATTTGTCGCGCGTCTAAGAGTCGCGTGTCACAGTTGTGCTAGAGGTCAGGATAACAATGAGAACGAAGTCGCGGCCAGTAATGTCTAGCATAACTGGCTGCGACTCCGTTTATCGCGCGACAGAACATCACCTGTCACTGTCACACTATATTGAGTGGAAAGAGATAAGTAGCATTCGCCGCGCGACGGAGAGTCGCGTGCCACAGTTGTGCTGGACGTCAGGACTTTACTGCCCCAACGGTTATCCGTTTATGGCCTGCCCACTACCACTTCAACCGTGCAATCCTGATATGTCCGTTACTTTGGTTCCTTTGCGGATATCATCATATCTGATTCTATTGCGCAGAGAAACTCCGAGCATAGCCCTTTCCAATGCACGTTGCGCAACTCTGGGCCATCTTATTAGTCCCATTGTGAACGACCATGTCTCAGTTCCGTATGTCATCACTGGCAACACGCACTGTTCGAAGACCTTGGCACTACCCGCATGAGGTAGTTAAGCGCAGCCTGGGACGGCCCCAGACTCGGTGGACAGATGACCTTGTGAAGGAACCTTGGGAAGCCGGTTGATGCGGTCTGCTCAGAACAGCACTTTGTGGCGATCTATGGGGGGGGCCTATACATAAATAAATAAATAAATAAAATAAAATAAAAAGCCTTTATTGATTCCTTACAATACTACTTAATTACATCGTAAAATTTAGTTTAAAAAAACAGTTAAATAAACAAAAGAAAATTTAAATATATATATATTTTTTTATATTATGTATGGATAGTAAGGACCCCTCTTCGGGTGAAGGCCTCCTCCAGTTTTAACCAGTTCTCTCTGTCTTCAGCTTTCTTCGTCCAGTTTTTGCCAGCTGTAGCTATGATCTCGTCAATCCACCTTTCTTTGGGCCTCCCTCTACTTCTGGTTCCTTTAGGACCCTGCCATAGAGTGGTTATTTTCGCCCATTTTTGGTCGTGTAGGCGTGCTGTATGGCCACACCATTTCCACTTCAATTTTTGGGCGTATAAAAGAGCATCTATCACGCCTGTTTTTTGTCGTATATCTGTGTTTTTCTTCTTATGGATCAGTCTTAGGTTTAATAATTTTCTTTCTATTGCCCGTTGACAACATTGGACTCTATTTCTCGTTTGCCGATTATATATCCATGTCTGACATCCATACGTCAAACTCGGCAAAAGGCAAGTATCTACAATTTTTCTTTTCAGTCGCATTGGCATATTTGATTTCAAAATTTCTTTGTATGACCAGAATTTTTTCCACGTGCCGGCAATCCTTCTTACCACTTCTTCAGTATTTCTATTCTTATTAAATGATAATAGTTTTCCTAGATAGATATAGTCTTCAACATATTCTAGAGGCTTTGAGTTTACTGATATTTCTTTTTGTGTAGAGTTTGTCATAATTTTGGTTTTCTGTATATTTAATTCTAGACCGATATTTTTACTGGCGTGGTTAAGGTCGTTTATCATGTTTCCTAATTGACTTGCAGTTTCTGAAAAAATCACTATATCATCTGCAAATCTTAGATTGCTGAGATATCTCCCATTAATAAGTAAACCTTTAGAAGCCCAGTCTAAATCTTTCATAATATATTGTAGAACTGAAATAAAAAGTTTGGGTGAGAGCGGGTCTCCTTGTTTTACACCACGCTTTATGTCTATAGGTTCACCTAATCTGTCTAACTTTATTCTACTTGAGCTTTTGCTGTAAATATCTTTAAGTATGCATATATAGGTTTCTTCGACATTTTGAGCTCTAAGTGCGTTCCAGATACTGATATGTGATATAGAGTCAAACGCTTTTGCGTAGTCGATAAACGCCAGATATAGAGGTCTTTTAAATTCGCTATACTTTTCGATTACTTGGTCGATTGCGTGAATGTGATCGATAGTGCTGAAACTTTTCCGGAATCCCGCCTGTTCTACAGGCTGGTGTAGCTCTATCGTGGGGCTTATTCTTTGTTCTAAACACATCGCAAACAGCTTGTATACACATGAGGAAAGGCTGATCGGGCGATAATTGCCTATATCTGAGTGGTCGCCTTTTTTATATAATAGTACTATATTCGATTCGGTCCACTTTTTGGGTACTTTTCTTTCCTGAAGAATCTTGTTGAAAATATATGTTAGAGGTGTCGCTAGGATATGTCGGGCTAGTTTTAATGTCTCGTTGGAGATAGAGTCTGGGCCGGGACTTTTCTCAAGTTTTAGTTTCTCCATTTTTTTTATTACTTCTATTTCTACAAAGTTTTGGGGTTGTGTATTGTTAGCGGAAGGTTCATTTTCCATCATTTCTGTTTGCTTACAGGAATACAAGCTTCGGTAGAAGGCAGTAGCTATGTTAACTATATCTGCTCGTGTTTTTGTCCGGTTCTCATCTTTTTCTGTACTTTTAAGGTTTGGTATCCATTCTTTTGCTTGGTTGAGCTTTTTGTAAGCTTTTTTCGCGCTTCCCGTATTCTCCAAAAACTTTTGTATAGTTTGAAGCCGATGTTGATAATAGTCCTTTTTTATGTGTTTATTGGTATTTTTATATAAAAGGGAGAGTTCCTGTTTTTGATCCTTCGTTTTTGGTTTTATTTTTTGCAATTCTTGGCGTTTTCTCAGTAGTTCCTTAGTTTCTTCTCTTAAAATGCTTAGTTTAGTAGTTTTATTTTGTAGTTTAGACGCTATCATGCTTGATGTAATGGTTTTTTCGAGTATTTCATAAATTGTCTCTACATTTTCGTGTTCGCTAAAGTGTAGATCGTTAATGGATTTTTCAAGGTTTTGTAGAAATAGTTTTTCTTCGTCGGCGCTTTTAAGTTGACAGGGTATTCTGTTGTACTGTGCTCTACTTTTTCTTAACTTCGAAATGTTCAGAGTTCCTCGGAGAAGTCTGTGGTCGCTCGGGTAATTTAGTTTGCTTATTACTTCGAAATTTGTAAATCTTTGCGGTATATTTGTCAAGATGTAGTCTATTTCATTTTTGGTTTTTTTATTAGGTGAAATCCAGGTCCATCTATTTTTTATACATTTTTTGTAGATTGTGTTCATCACAGTTAGTTTATTTTGGAGCGCAAATTGCATCAATCTTTCGCCTCTTATATTTCTCTCTCCGTAGCCGAATTTTCCAGTGACAGAACTTTCATAGGGTTTAGGATTACCTATTTTCGCGTTAAAATCTCCCATTAATATGACATTATTGTCGCTTTCTTTTAATGCTGTCTCTATGTCGTTGTAAAATTTATCTATTTTTTCATTTTCCGCGTCTAATGTTGGAGCATAAACTTGAATTAATAATAGGGTTACTGTGTCGAATTTCATTTTCAGTACGCACACTCGGTCAGAGATCGGAATGTATTTTTCGATATTCTTTTTATATTTTGCTTTAACCAAAAAACCAACTCCATGTAATCCCTTCTCTTCTCCTGTGTAGCAGAATATGTGGTCTTCATCTTCTAGTATTTTATTGCCAGTTCTTCTTATCTCCGATAAGCCAATGATATCATACTTGATCTGGGATATAGCTTCTTTAAACTCTATTAGTCTTTCTATTGATGACAATGATCTTACGTTAAATGTGCAGGTGTAGATTCGTTGTTCTGGAGGGTTGTAGTCTATTTTTTCCGCGGTGACAAGCCGTATTGGAGTATATAGAGGGGTCGCTGTTAATTGCTAGATTCGTTGGTTGGGGGTTTCAGAAGGTAGAGTGGTAAGTGTAGAGGTAGATGCTGCTGGATCGATTCGTGTTTGTATAATGTAGTTTGTTATGTCCATTTTATTTTTCTTCGGTATTTGTTGAACTTCCTCGTTTTTATTTGTAGAATTTTCCGGCGAAAGAGATAGATTCCTCTTATTGTTCGTCGATTCGTGTCTATTTTTATCTGTCGCAGGTCTCGATTTGGAAGGCACTAGTTTGTTGTATCTGATGGTCAAGTTTTCGCCTTTTTCTTTTCTTTCTTTCATTTCTATGATGAGCTGTTTTCTTTCTTCCACAACTTTAGCCGGATAGTATTGTTTTATATAATACTTCGTATTTACGAGATTTGACTTTTTCTTAAGAATTTCAATTTTTTTTCCTAAGGTAGTAAGAGTGACCATGATAGGTCTTGGTTTTTCCCCTTTCTTGCCCAACCTTTTCGCAAGCTCTATATCTGATTTTGTGCATTGTATTTTGACAAGGTTATTTATTACGTGTAGAACAGTGTTTTGCAGGTCAAAATAATTTTTTTCTGATTCGTTTACTCCGAATATCACTATGTTCCTTTGTGATAAATTTCTTTCTATTTGATCCATTCGTATCTCTTGAGAGTCCATCCTCTGTTTTATTAAAATATGCTGGTTTTCTAGTTGCTTAAATTTACTGTTTATATTATTGTTGATAGCCTCCGTAATGCTTTCCTTCATATCACGTAGTTCTAGTTTTTGACTTGCAAGGTCTTCTTGGATATTTTTTAACATTTTAGTTAATTCCTCCATTTTTGAGCTCTATAGGTATTTGGTGTTGTTTTTAGTGCCCTCTGGTGGCGAGTAGGAATTTAATCAATACTGGAAACAAATGCCTTATTAAACGCCCTCTATTGGCAAGTACAGTAAGTTCCACTATTCCACGCTAGATGGCGCTTTTATGTAACAACTTTAACACTTTTGACGGGTAGATGATTTGCATTAGCTTAATGTTATATATTTTTTTAGGTTGGAATCACCTAGAAATCACTTATATTTCACTATTGTTCTAAGTTTAGCAATCAGTTAATATGGTGGTTTGTATTTGATAACTTTTAACACTTGCAAAGTCTATACTTTTTATTTACTTTAGTGTTGTAAACAATGTACTGGCCACTATTATTTTTCAATTTTGTGTCTTTTATCACTAATATTCACATAAAATTCAGTCTTTATCATATGAATCGCACTTCACTTTTACTTTTTCCAGGCACTTTTTGTTGATAAACTCATTTTTTCTATTTTTAATTGCAAAAGATATACGGAGTCGATGTTGCACAGAGCACAGCGCCCTCTAGCCTCTCACTATGTATCCTATACATACATACATACATACAATATTCTTCATTGTGCACCAAAACAAAAGATTACAAAAACTTAAATCTAAAACAGCATTAATGGTAAACAACAGCAGCTATGTCCAGCAGTAGACATCCGTGGCTGATAGATAGATAGAAATGCCAGATCGCCACTTTATCCGCGTGAAATTCCGACTTTTGTATACCAACTTTCATCGTCTTTGGAACAGTTTAGGGGTTGAATTTCCAAAACACCCTACCTTTACATGCCCTATACATCCTCAAATTTCATCCCGCTATCTTCGACGATTTAAGCTGCAGCTACGTTTTTGTCAGTACATTAGTCACGGAACTGTATTTCTAATTCAAAACCTTTACAATTGTTAATTGGTTGGTAGTAAGATCTTTTAAAGAAAATGTATCAAAATCCATCAATCACGCCACAAGGTTTTGACATCTACTGTCAAATAGACCTTTTGCCACCGTGCTGCTGTCTGGAGGATTTTTTATCTTTGGGACCCTCATACGAAGTCTTACTATATCTATGTTTTCGACAAGTTTAGAAGATTTCACAGTATAAGGTAGAACACAATGACTTAGATAAGTTTGTTATCAGCTGCCACAAATATTGCCTTGGCTTACCTAGTAGCAAATTGGATTATTTAGTCCTTCCTCAACAACAGTATTTACCCTAACATACCCTATGTCAACACGAGCATACTTGACAATGCCATACTAAAGAAGGTAGGTAGCAATACTGAAATGAAATGTAGGTATTTATTTCTCAGAATCACACTCCACTCCACAGACCAGACCGCGTCGTACTTGCTACGACGCGTAGCCCGTAGAGACGTCTACGCCGTAGATGCAGCAACACAGAAAATGTGTCTGTTGTTAGAAAAAGCAACTTTTTGCTTTTATTTTTTATTTTTATTTTTTTATTTATTTATTAAATACATATTAGTTCTTACTTCTAAGGCAGTTTCCTGCTAAACTGTATAAACAGTTTGACAGCAGGTTTTTATCTATACATATTTAGATATATACTTCTGTAGTCTTAATTTACTTCCTTAATTAACATCACTCTATTGTCTCCAATAAATGTTTTTTTAACAACTTTTTAAATTTGTTCTTGTTAGCTTCATGTCGGATGTTCTCGGGCAAACTATTTAGTAGGTATGGGAGTCTTTTATGTAGTGTTCTATCTCCAAAGTAGTTGTATACTCTTGGTACTTCAAATTTACAAACCTGCCTAGGCTTATTAATACTGAAGCTCTCCAATTTTCAATAGTTAATTCGATTAGTGCTTTAAATATTTCCCTATTGAATATTGGCTTATAAAAATATTGCTTTATTGAATAGACATATGATTTTAGTGTGTAAGACTTGCCAGTTAAAAGATTTTTATTCAAACATAATTTGGCATAAGCGGAATAGTGTTAAAATCTATTTACCTATTTGAGGCATTCAGATTACCACAATTAAGTAATTAATACAAAACAGTAAGGAAACAGAGTAAGACAATTTCATTACCCAAAAACCGAATACCTACCTACTTATATTTTAGCAGACGTAAGTACTTAGTTTTGGCAAAAAAATACATGTACAATTGATGGGATTCTTCCATTCAATCTATTACGCGGTCGATCACGGTCGAGAGCAATCGGTAGACAACGGCCACGTCTCGAGTGGATGATTGAGCCGGAAAATGGGTCCCCACTCGTTACCGTCGCCATGTTGCACTGTTTCACCGTAAGGCTGAATATCTACCAGTACTATGCAAAGCAGACACGACGCGGTGAAGAAAAATACAGCAATAGATACGTTGGTTGGTGGATTTTTACCTCGGTAACCGCTTAATTGCCGCGCAGTTCCGGTGGAAGCACAGCTGACCCTGGGGTACAGTGAAGTGACTGACTTCTTTTATTGAAGCCTGTTGGATATCCAACAGGCTTCAAGGCTGAGTATCCACCAAAGCTGCCCCGCTCAGGGAAGCAGTGCATAAGAAAAAAATGCACAAACGCCATCTTGCGCTGAGCGAGGCTGGGAACGTTGATTGGTTTATTTTATCCTTGCTAACCGTTTTGCCCCCGTGTACCTACGCTCCGGTGGAAGCATTGCCTAACCTGGTCCGGGGGTACAGCGAAGCGAGTGACTGCAATCTGTTCGATTATAAGAAGTTTTAGACCTCTAGCTATGCCCCAAGATTATTTATCGTGCGAAATACTACTTATCCCTTATCCTTTTCCATCAATATAATGTCAAAGAGACAGGCACGACAAGCGAAGTCGCCGTTCGTTGTAGCCTGGTAGTAAGAAAGCCCTCGATCGCATATTTACGTCCCTCGCCTGCGGCTCGGGCCGCAAACATCTGCGATCTCGGCCTTTCTTTGTTTTACCACCCTAGTTGTGTAATGTACTATTACTACCCCTTTCTGCGTCACAAAAAAATCCAATTCATTTAAGTGGTGGTAGCCCTTACAATAAATAAGGCAGCGAAGCCGGTGCCGGTGTTGTGTTTCGCGCTACAGGCAGATTTTATTTTCCGCTTTTTGGGTAATCAATAGGGGAAACCCGACGCCTCTGACTAGGGTCGAATCAGAGTCAAGGATGTGCTTGTTTTTGTGGAATTAACGCCATCTATGTTATGCTTTGATATTTAAAAAAGTAACAGTTCATTAAATCAGTTAAGGACTTAAGGTGATTCGAGTCAGTCGGTTTTCCAATCATAAAGAAGGTCATCGTTTGCTTTTTTCTATTAAAATATACATAACAGTGGCTGTAAATCATTCATGTAATATACTCGTAGTAAAGTATAAGGGCCTTATCACACTTGCGATTTGCGGGCGAGTTTTCATACAAAACCAGTCGCGGCGAGTTTGCCGCGAGCGACGTTTGTATGGAACTTCGCTTCTAACTCGCCTTCGCAAATTGCAAGTGTGATAAGGCTAGAAGTTTCTGAAGATTTGTGCTGCTTGAACGCTTCTACATTAGGCCAAAAGTGTTGAGCACCCCTGTATTTTATTTAAAAATTCTTCAAAGAAGCTTTTATTTTAGTTGTTGCTAAATTACATTTGCAAAAATAAAATTTGCCGTAGCTCGCTCGGAAGAAAGGTAGGGTTTTTTTTTTACTTTAGTTTTTTTAATCTAAATAGATACTTCGAGGTGATAATTAAAAAAAATCCTTAATTCATTCGAACTTTATTAAATTTTGGTTGTTTGTATATTTTTATTATTGTGAAATAATATTTAATAATAGGCACCAATATTTTTAGGGTTGATAGTACTTAGTTTTCTGAGTTTATTTGTGTAAGAAACAATAAACAAATTATGTATGTTTTTTGGGGAAAATTAGGGAAGTAAGTTTGCTACGCAAAGCACCCTGTTAATGAGGTAAACAATAATCAGTGATTAAGACCTCTTTGATTATTTTATGGTTACTAACTATTCAATATGAATGAACTGGCCACTTAAGGGCCGATACAGACGGACTGCAACCCAACTGTAACTCCCTACGATTTGTATGGGAACTCCATCACAACTGCGCAGTCGGCGTGCAGTTGTGATGCAGTTCCCATACAAATCGTAGGGAGTTGCAGTTGGGTTGCAGTCCGTCTGTATCGGCCCTAAGATATGTTAACTTACAGCAACACAATTAACTTTTTACAGAAATTAAGAAATATTTCATATGATATTTTTGGTTTTCATATCTCGAAGAAAATAAATAAGTAAAAATTCTACCCAAACTTAATCATACTGTTAATTTAACTTACAAGAACATTTTCTGTCAAGTGGACGTCGTTTTCTGTTAGGGCCGATACAGACGGACTGCAACCCAACTGCAACTCCCTACGATTTGTATGGGAACTGCATCACAACTGCGCAGTCGGCGTGCAGTTGTGATGCAGTTCCCATACAAATCGTAGGGAGTTGCAGTTGGGTTGCAGTCCGTCTGTATCGGCCCTTAAAATATTGGTACCTAATTTGTTAGCAACTTATGTATAAAAGTTAATAATGTATATAAAAGTCATTTCACAAACAGGCATGCTCAATATTTATAACCAAGGCTGTAAGTACTCTTTTAGTATGCGATGTATCACGTATCCATATGTGTTAGCACGCGTGTCGAACAGAGGCCTAGCTCGGTATTCGGGCAACTTTGCCCGCAATCTTTATCGAATAAAGCAGTTTGCAAGCGCGCCCGCCACCCTTTATTATCTATTTATGAAGAATTTAAATGAACAGAATTGCCTCCTGAGACTGCGGCAGATTCGTTTAGGGACGTTTGAGATGAGCGTTTAGTTTAAGCGTAGTTTAGTATCTCGAGAATAGTTTGGTGTATATAGTAATAGTTAATATGTTTGGCGTATATATATAATATATGTGGTGTGTATATTGCTGGTTACGTATTTAGTTAAGGCTTCCGCGTTAGGTATGTTATTAATATATTAGTACATGTTCTGTTATTAGTTAATGTTTGGATATGTTTAAGTAAAAACCCGCTATCCAAAGTTAGTTATTCCATGTTATAGGTACAATATTACCGACTGTTTTATGAATATAAATTAAAGCATTATAATAAAAAAAAAAACATTTTCCGCATTAAATTCGACTCGCTTGGTTTTTAAATTTATTTGAAGATTTCATGTACAACTGACAAATTTAATGAATACAGGGTAAAATCAGAGACGTAATCAGAAACCACTATTTTAACTTAAACTCGGTAATTGATAGCCATTTTAAGGCAATAATACTTAAACGAAAATGAACAGCTTTTTTGACCATTTTTGCATTAATTAAATCTCTAATTCAGAAAATCGCGGTTACCTTATTTTAGAATTTAAACCCTATAGATTTATATTAAGACTATTTGATTTTATGACACATCATTCACAAATGGCAATGTAACATCATTCATAAATGGCATCTCTTTCGTTTTAGTAGGGTGATTGCATTGTCTACAATTGTAAAGTAATTAATGAGTTACTTGCTTTAGAACATTACGTTATTAAATAAAATCAACGCTTTTTAATCTGTTTCGTGCTTACATCATTATGATTCTTTTTTAATTGTTAATTAAGTGATATCAAACCTGATCACGTTACCGATTTTGCCCTGTAGAAACAAAGATTAAAACGATTTACATGCATAGGACCAAATATGGTTTCATATGTTATGTTATAATATAAAGTAACTAAACCAAATGTTTGGTTCAGGCAAGTATTACTCACAAAAAACCAATTTAAACGTATCTTTTCTGTTAGTCACTGCATGCGGCCAAAACGACATTATTCCATTCAACCTTTCCTCACTTCCCTCTTAAATCTGCTCTCATTTTTCACACCTCGAATTTGTCACTTTCTCCGACAAATAATAATAAAAATTCGCCAGTATACGAAGTATCAGATACGTGGGTCGTAACATAACACTCTGTTAGCGGGCCGCGCGGGCCGTACCCGCCCCGTAAAATAGTAATAAAAACGGAATAAATCCGCCACATCCCCAACGTCCCCTATTATTATGAACAGCCCTCACATACGGGGAACTATGAAATATTCCTTTAAAGCACAATATCTAATATTGGATCTCAAAGTGTAAAATGGGTGCGAGATAAAAAACGACGCTTAAGAGTTTTGGTGAATTCCCTGCGTGCTTATATTGGTTCGAGAAATATTTAATACTCTACCCATAATACAGAGTAATAAAGTACGTTACTATTAATAGAAAAGATATAATTCTATTTGTGGGTGGTTCTATATGAAGCAACCTAAATTTAACCAGTAAGTAACTGAATCCTTAAATAGTGAGCATCTTTATTCAGGTATTCCGGCCGACTCATAATTTCGTCCGCGTGTATAGGCTATTTGATGACAGCTTCTTTTTATGAGATGTCAAAAGTCAAAACGCTGAGATAGTTTACAGTTTAGTATTGAAATACTGACTTCATGATTTGCGACTCGTTTCATGCTCAACATGGTGCCTTATTTATTGTTTTTGTAATTTTAAAATAATTGGTGGTCCGAAAATGAGCGTAATTGATTTTATCCGAGCAGTTTTGGAAACATAATTTGATGGTTAGTGTTAAATAATTTATTTTGATTGTTGTCAAATATACTATAGCCAACTTTTCCTTACAAACTCTCTTTCACTCTTTCCCTTTAGTGATTCAATTTCGAAAAATTATTCTTTAATGCTCCTAAGTTCCGTAAAAAAACCTGTTATTCAACTTTCTGCTCGCTATGCGCACTTGTGCAGTGGTACCTATACTTAGTGATCTATTCTATTTATTTAAATCTATTGTAAGTACATGATTTTTCTACCACCTCTCTTGTTGGATCACTCAATTGCTCAAGGTTAACTGGAAGAGATCCCTTAAAGTTATAAGTTCACCTTTAAACATATTATATTATTGCGCAACCTTGTATTGCACCTTGTTTTATTTTGTGAAATAAAGTATTTAAATACATATATACACATTTTCTTTAAAGGACGTAGAGGTTTTTTAAGTAATTCACGTGACTGGAATGAAATGGGGTCTACTACCCCATTTCATAAAAGTTTTTATAAAGTCGTTGAAAATTCACGCGGACAAAGTCGCGGGGCGGCATCATCGATGGAGCATCTGTTAGTTATTATTCTTTGATAAATCTGAATAAGTAGCTATTCGTGAATGTTATAATATGAAGAGGTGAAAAACCACATTAGTATTTTTTTAATCTGTTTATTTCAAATATTTACATTTTTATTTATAATTCTTAACTACCAATCTTAATTTATAAAGATTTAAAATAATATATCGTCGACCGTAGGCTGAATTACACCAAAAAACAGCCTACGGTCGACGATATTATAAAGTATTGGGTCGAAGTGGCCATTGGCAGGATCAAGTAGGATAGACACTTGTTTACTTGATTCTGTTATAAATAGCTAACCGCGACTGACCACATGTTTTGTTTTTTTTTTGTTTAATCCCTGTATTAACTAATTACTACTAACACAATTATAAGTTTGCGATGTTCCGAACTAAAACTCTATCCTCCTGGATCCTGGAGGTATCGATTTCACCGAAACTGATACTTTTTTCAAAAAATCGTTTTAGTAAGTGCCCCCTAATATCGGAAAATTAATAAAAAAAATCATAGAGTTTCCCTCTCGATTTTTCTTTATGTCCTCAGGCGAGTACGTGGGGACTTTGTCCTTACTGGAGGACAGTATCAAATAGACAGAAATACTATCATTCACCAACTTTATTTTCATGTATATATACAAAAATGACTTATTTGTATTTATTATATAGCGCAGGATTATAAATTCGGTGTCATAATCAAAGAATTCTAAAGTCAGTAACAAAAAAAACTTCGTATGATAAACTTTGACTAAGCGCTTATTTCACTACGTTAACTTGGACTAGAATAAGTTTCTGTTAAAAAATGTTTATTTTTAGATAAGCTTTTATGGACGACTCTACTTTTTTATATAATCGCAATCTGCACGTCACAACCAATCAAATTTACCCAAACACGGCGAATTTATCTTGTAATTTAGATGATCCTTTAGCTACCATCCAGCTCCATCATTTGGTCAGCTCCATGTCATGATAATATTGCATTGTCATCTGATTTACGTATTTTTGCAAAATTTTAGCTCATTCGGTTGAAGATATCTGCTTCAAAATTGAGTTGCAAGATTCCACCAGAACAAACATAGGTACATACGGACAGTATACATACATTGAAAGTTATATAAAAGCTTGTAAATATCTTGATCCCCTCTATTTCTATTTCCAAGCCTGGCCTAGGAACCGCCGAAGATATATCTTCTGTTATCCTTTGAATATTTTCAAAAATATTGTTATCTTCGTCATTGCTTTCCGATTTAGATATAACGGAACCATTAGATTCCAGATTATTTCAGACCAAACATCTTCGCCTTAGGAAAAACCGTCGGATTCGTCGAAGTTAACGTACTCCTCTATTTCACAGTCCTTTTAGCCTGAAAATCGCTAATAAAACATAGTTAACATTCATCTAAGATCAAAAAATCTGACATCGTTGAGACCGTTTGTACTCATAAGAGAACATAAACATACCATGTTAAGACCGCTTGTACTCGCACGAGTACGTAAACTTCAGAGCTATTTTTGGCTAAAGTTTTTTAATTTTCTGGAGGAAATTAACTTACTAACATATGAAATACACAAAAAATTTACTAATCAAAATGAAACAAAAATATATAATTATACTTTCGGTGAGATAAATCTGGATTTACTTACCGCGAGGCATGGTGTGGCCAGTGGTGTCAGATCTCAAAGCCGCACTGATTGCTGATTGGCCATCAATGACTCAGTGTTTATTTTTTTAGGTTGACAGTTTTGTTCGGAAACGTTCTATGTCTGTTAACTTATTAAGCCGGTTTGACATTTGGCTGTAGATTTTTTTAAATGTTATGTCCTCAAGTGAGTACCGGGGGATCCAGGAGGCTATGGCTCGAAGTTGGTCTGAAATAAAGTATTTTTATTTTATTTTTATTTATCACCATACAGAGTGTGTCTTGACTGGACGTGGATTTATAATTTAATACCGACTTCATAAAATAGTTCTCTTGTAGTGGGCTGTATTATATTTAAATTTTTGTTATCTGCGAACTCCATCGTTTATGAACCGACTTGAATTATTTTGAATACCCACCCATATTTTTTAAAATCCAGCTGTGGTGATGTTTGTGATCCATAAGAAATTTATGGAACTCCTCAAATACTAAAGGCATATATATAACAATTTCAGGAGCTGATGCTAGTGACATAGAATCAGACTTTATAGTCGGTTATTAAAAAAATAGTTATTATCGTATCATGTATAGTTTTCATGACGCAACAGCGCCCGTCAGTGTTGCGTTAAAGTAAGAGGAAGGGGCCCAATGGCCGGAACGAAACCGCGAGTGTTTGCATTCGATAAGATTGTGAAGGGTGCTCATGTCAGGTCTATTGTTTCTCGCTGATTTTTCATTTTCACCGAATTTGTAAGGGCCCCGAAGCAGTTAAGTGGAAGCAAAGAAAATGTTCTTCAAAGTCCGGGATTTATATTTGTTTATTATTGATATAAAATAAAAATAGAAGATACGAAGAATCCCCAAATCAAACATTGTAATCGTGATGGATTAACTTATACAAATTCCTATCTCACACAATATAACTGCATAATAAGTCACCGTTAAGCCACTACTTTAAATGGCTAGCTAATTAACTTACTTACCTCCAAACTTAGGTTTTGCGGGTTAAGTCAGTCGTGTTCTAGTTTCTTGAGATAAACACGTAAGCGAATTATCAAATAAGCTGCAAAAATATGGTAACAATGTAAGTATACATTGTATAAAATAATTTTTATATAATTTGTGTTATACTTATTATGACTATTTCAATTGTAATCTGATATATATTTAACATCTTAATTATGGCGATAAAAAGCTTTTGTCGTTCTCATTCCGAAATTAATATAACTCAAATATTAGTTCTACGTTATTAATGCAAAGGGCTGCGACCGGCCAAAGGACATCGCACTCCACAAAAAGACCAAAACCGAAACACAATTTAAAAGAGAATTCTTAAAGAGCGAAGATGCGCTTGCCGGCAAAAAGATAATTTGCCCCGTCTGCCCCGGGCCCGCGTTTGTCTTTGCTATTGTGAACTTTTATTTCGCTTACTTTTATGAATTATTTTCAGTTGTTTTTATCACCGGTAAATTCAAATGGAAGCTCCGGGCTAAGTTCTTTTATGTGCCGACCACAGCGTTCGGATTTTGTTTAAACAGGGACCCTTTTATACCGAAATTGCGTGGATGCGGTTCGGTTGCGGCCGCGCGCTTCGATCACGGCGGATCTAAATATACCGACCGTGCCTGAATGTGCGCCAAAACATAAGCAATTAATACGAGTGGGAGTATCAAAGTTCAAATTAGGCATTTGTTTGCATGTAGACGGCTGGCGTCTTGTTACCACCGCTTGTCATGCTAATGCAACCTTGTCTAGCTCTCCCTCAGTCGCTCTTAAATTAGGCAATACTCGCGTGTAATTAGCGGGTTCACTGGTATTCACACCGTTAATTGCTTAGACTATTATGCGTAAGCCAGTAATTGCATATTCCGAGACTGTTTGTTAAACTAGCAATTGATTTGTTAGTGAGCTTTGTTGAGTTTGAATGACACGTGCTTAGATTCGCAGTAAATCGAGAGCTATAATTTAATGAAAATCTGGTTCAGAAGGCAGAGACAAGACAGTAGACGGTGCGGGCAAGTGCAAATACGTATTTGAATAAAAGGTAGGGGAAAGAATGCAACAAGCATTACTGAGCTTAAAAATTTACACGCATAGTGAGCGCTCGCCCGCGCGAGGAATGCCTTTCAACACGGACAAACAGACACGCAGAGGAGGAAAAAGAAGCCGGCAGTCTCAAATCCAACAAACGTAAAAGAGATTACCCACGCTCCAACTGCTCTCAACTTGTATAAACAAAAAAGCTCAATTTGTCCGCTTTAAAACAAGACGAAATTGCCATAGAGCGAGCAAAGACGGTTGAGGAATATTAAAAACGCTTTTAAAAAGACAACTGAGAGAGAGTGCAAGTTATTTGAATTTTCATCGTGACAAGTGACACGCGGGGCTGGGTTTGCCGAAACAACGCAGAGCCGTGCGGGTGAGGAATGTTCTACATTGATTTGTCTTATATTTTATTGACCTAAGATTTTGCTGATCGAATGAAACAAATAGCTTATTGCTCACCCAGGTTAAGAGAATAAAAAGTAACGATTTTGCATGAAGATAACCTATATTATGATTAGTAAAATAATAGTCATAAACTACTGTTTATTTTTGTCCTTCTGGCATTCCTGAGCTAATTTAACTAGAACATGCGAAACTAATTCATCTTACAAGGAAAAGTACCCAACTGTCCGGCTTAGATCTGATTTATTTTGATATATGTTAGAGAGTAGTCTAAAATAATAGACACGTATTTTTTTTAGCTGCCGTATTTCAACCTATTGGGATAAACTGACCTCCAAAGTACTGAAAAGTGACTAAACCCTCCAACTTCTACAGAAAAAAAAATCAAGCAAGTTGCTAGTTAATTACACTGGTTTCATTATATGTTGCAGAACATGAAAAAAGAATAGACACGTGTTTTGTCATTTCACCTCAAACTCGTATTTTCCTAAAAAAACACCCACAAATGGCTCAAACTTTGAAGGGTGTTTTATTTAGGAAAATATGAGTTTCAGCCGATATAACGAAAAACGTGCTTATTATTTTTTCATGTTCTCAAACATAATATCAAACCAGTAATTAACTAGCAACTTGCTTGAATTATTTTTTCTGTAGAATTTGGAGGGTTTAGTCACTTTTCAGTACTTTGGAGGTCAGTTTATCCCAATAGGTTGAGATTAGGCAGCTAAAAAAAATACGTGTCTCTTATTTTACTCTCTAACATAATATCAAAATAAATCAGATCGGAGCCGGACAGTTGGGTACCTTTCCTTGTTAGTATTACAATTTCGGTTATATAATGTATCCGCAAAGGCTTGAATTCCAGTGGCAAAAAAGTAACTGACATAAAATGTTGGTTAAACCAATAAACAGCCAAGTAATGGTATATCACATTACATTGCCTTACCAAAGTCATTACCATTTGCAATACACAAGCCTCAGAGCACGAGGGCGAAGTATTTTTGTGTTAAACGCCCCTCGGTGATTACACACAAATTGATACAAATTGAATTTTAAACCACTGCTTTCTGAACTGCGGAGCCGCGGGAGGCAGCAGGGAGGAAGATGCTGCCGGGAAGGGTTACGTTCACAGAAGGGCATTTCTCCAGAAATATGTCTGCGGTCACCTCATTCATCTGGCCCTTTTTCATACTAAATGTATGGAGACAGATGAATGAGTCGCAGACATATTTCTGGAGAAATGCCCAGAAATATATCGAGATAGAAGGAGACAGTTCGTCGATTTGTATGGGAACCAAGCGTGTAAGATTTTGCAGTAGACGTTTTACGTCAAGTGTGTAATAGAGTGTGTAATTTAGTGCTGGAAAACATAAATTTTCCATTTCATTTGGTGGTATTTGAACAATTAATTATACCATTATTATCAGATTTTCCAAATAGCACATTTATTCAAGATTATTTTGACATCTTCTCTTCTTAGTCGTAGTACACTCTTGTCAGAGTGGTCGGACGTTGTATCTTGACTTCCGGTTTTGGTAGTGTATAAAACATAACTCGAAACCAGATGGTAAGTCTTTAGACCGGCCTTCCATCATGTAGCTAATGATATATCCGTAAATAATCATTTACAATAATAATATTTGACTATTATTATAACTTTAAAGAAGTTTAATTTCGAATAACTCAATGGCGTGATCGTCTTAGTAATAAATGTAGGACAAGTTGTGAAAGTAGTAACCCTTGATCCCTAGGGTGTAATGCGTATCAAATTAAGACTCTAATTTACATATTTATAGTCTAACACTTCTCCGGGAATCTTATAATCACACTTCAATTCATATTTATACTGTGTTGCCCTAATTTACTGACAATTATACAATTTCTCCTCTCTCTTAGCACTCTTTACATCATAAAAACATAAACATGACTACAAGTTAAATTTAGAATTAATTATAGTAAACAATCTTAAGTTGTACAATTTAGCTATCCTAGTATAAAATTGTAAAGTGTAGTGAAGGAGTATGTGTAATGTACCTTACTAAAGGGTGGTTTGGAGAGGAAAAACGAGAGCCCCTTAACCCTCGCCCTCGTTACGTCTAGCTCAGCCATTTTCAACACCTAGCTAGTCCGTGACAGATAGGATTTGGCTAAGCAAATACAAATCTTCCTACATTCAAAATCAGAATGTAGTACTTTATAAAATAACTGATTACGCACTAACAGCCACTAGATTATTTTTATACTATGTACAAAGTGTCCCACTCCATATCTGGATGTGACTCATTATGTTCAAGGGTTTCCTGGGAGCTAAAATGGATATATATATAAGTTGTCAATACTTATAAAAGTATAATCATTTCCAAATCGGCTCAGAGTCTTCCATATATAGGACAGACATTAGGAAAGACCTTGTTCATATTAGTACTTAGTATTAGTAAGCATGCATAAGCGTGGCATTTGTAGTTAGGAACCAGTAATTTTAATATAAATAAAATATTGAGTTTACTATGAAGTATAAAATTAGCCATTCGAGGAATGGATATGACTGGGATAGGAAGGTTTACCACTTAAACCAATTACCTTTTTAAGACCAGTTCTTAATGAGAATATTTCCAAATTGGATCGTTTATGGAATATAGAACGCAAATTAAATACTAGGCAATATTTTATTACCTAGCATTTGTTGTGCAATCCCAGACCTTTTTAAGGCTAGCCAGCCTACAAAGGAATCTGTCAAACTGATAAGCCTCATAATCATCAACCTCGTCCCAAAGGGAGTCGTTAGTTATATGATAATTTAGCACAGAGACACAGAACTCCCGGATCCTGATTTTCAGGAATCATAAGAGAATTTATAGTAGTTCTTCGATTTGTTTCCAATTCTGTTGTGGTTCCAGAAAACCAGTACTATTGTATAACAATAAGAGCTTTGCAACCCTAATGTTACATCAGATTATCCCAAATGTAGGTTTAGGTCTCAGGTTACACTGAATCCCTATATTAAAACTCATGGAAATTTCACCAATTTGGAAAATCCCAGAACTTTATATACCTTGAAGGAATTATACCTTTACCTATCATGTGAGACTTATTACAGACAAAATTTGGTCCGAATAAGTTCCACAAAGATTTTACCATATCATTTGATTTACCTGTGTAAGTAAGTGTATGTGCAGTGTGAAATTAAACAGATAATAGAGTTCCTGTCATATGAATGTAATTATTTTAGGAAAATAAAGATAACTAATGTAATAATCCTTAATAATGAATACAACCATACCTACAGTACCAATTAGATACTTTTACTGTACTCATGTATGCTACATATATTAGCAATGTTCAATACAGTTTCTTTATAATATCACCACAGGACGCCGTCCTGGTAACGAATACACTATATAGTAAGGAATTGAAATGGACATCTCAATCATATAGATATAAATATCTACTTAACTTCCCTAACTCAACCGGAGACCTAGATTTCCCTAACATCCTAAGTATATGAACATGCAACTCACCCAGCTTACAATAAGGTTTTATTGTAAGAAAGCAATCCAATTCAACCAACAATCACTGCACTTTTAACATCACTTCACAACACCACTCACTCACTACTATACACTCTGATAATCCTAATTTCTATCAATCACACGCGACGTATAAGCTATTAACTGACCTCCACAACATAATACTGGCATAATTTTATCAGCTGACTGATGCCCAGGACGCGGCCGCGGACCGCCACAGCCGCCTGGCCATCAGCTGTTCAGGCATGACCAGTCAACAGTCCAGCGAGCCCGGGCACCCATCAGCTGGTCGGGGTCATTGACCTCGTCAGCTGGTCCAGCAGAAAACAATGTGGAGATCAATTATTAAAGCCCTTACCAGTAGTGCAGCAGACTTCAGCACCTCTTGAGCTCGGCAGCGGAAAAGACCCTGTTCTACCAGCCTCCTCTGATTATATACTCTTTTCCTCGCCCCCTGATCCCCGCACATCGAAAGTTCTAGAATTTAGTGATGTCCAACTTCCGTGACCAAAACATAACCGTTACTTCGACCTATTTCCCCAATTAGGGCGTTTTCTTATAAGGATTTCTACCTGAGCGATGCACTTTATTGCATTAAAGAATACTTTCTCATTTTTGAACTCTTACTAAGTCTATTTTATGCTAAAATCTCTCTAAAGAAGGAAACAGAGCTTCCCAGAAGTATCAGATACCAATATTTCTCAGCCCTTTTGGCCTTCATATAGTACCGCTACTCACCACCAGAGGTCGTTTTCGGCTTATATACTTATCAGTATTGTTTTTGA
Source organism: Eudemis profundana (assembly GCA_947034925.1). Lineage (NCBI taxonomy): Eukaryota > Metazoa > Arthropoda > Insecta > Lepidoptera > Tortricidae > Eudemis > Eudemis profundana. Next base: position 12,733,707 of record OX344811.1, read on the forward strand.
TTTCATCCTTAAGTCTGCTATCCTAAGGACGCTTTTTGCTTGACACAATCCGAAACCTTCCAAACACTCTGATTTCTAGAATATTCGGTAATATCAAGGTTAAATCTTACCAAAACTGCATCATCTTGTAATTTGGTTCTTTGTGACAGAAATCCTTTAATAATTTTAAACATCTTTATCAGCACTCCAATCCTAAAAGTTATACATTCATACTTACCATTATCACAGTGGACACTGTTCTCAAACATGTCCACTATGTCTCCATCAATCAGCAATTTTATCAATACAATGTCATACTACGATAATAGATAATTACACTGTAATAAAAAGTAAAGCTTCATATTATTTCTATATTTACTTACCTGTTATATACAATCCAACTGATTTCAGCGCCCTCTCTCGACATTTCACTTAACCTTTACGCCTAGTAGGTATCTGACTGGTATTAAATATCTCAGCCATACCCTATTGATCTTTCTTCATCGTATAATCGTCATCCACTAGATGTCGGTAAAACATATGTATATAATTTTATATACATTGTTTATTTCACAAACCATCATATAATAAAAGATCAAGAGTCACGCACTCTAGGAAATTCATTCCTGAAAGAAATCTCTTGTAGTCATCGCTTCAATAAAGATCGAATAACTAACAGAAATGACTTGATTCTGTTACAGTAGTTGTTGGTGGACTTTCAAACTTTCCTTCGCGATGTCTCTCCATAAAATAATAAAAATTAAAAAGATAGCGCGGTACAGCCAAGAAACTAGACAGGGTATAAATTTTGAAAAGAATTACATTAGTCAAAATATCTCAAAAATGGTGACACTTTTACTTAACCTATATTAGCTTTATTTGATGGGCCGCGGCCCCATGTCCACAGCACGGCGCCGGCGCCGTAAAAAGGCGCGGCGCGCGCCATAGAAACTGTACGGCGGGTGCCGCGCCGTGCCGTGGATATGGGGTCGCGGCCATAGACCTAAGTGCCCTCTATTACCAGTTCACTAGACGCATTTCTCGTCTCAATATTATTTTCTTTGAAATCGTGTGATAGATACCACCAGATCTCTCTAAAAAAACGAAGGAGGTATCTGTAGCTATTTTATACATAAATCGGTGCAACTTTTTCTCGTGCAACTGTTTCAGAATCGTCACCGTTTTAAGTTGTTTTTAAGCGAATCCTTTGAACGTACTACTTTAACTTTGCGAATTAAACCTTAACCCTTCCCTGCGTAATGGCGGCGATGATTTCCCGCTAAACCTTCATAACGCGACCTCGTCACTCTCACTTAGCGCCGTTTGCTCTGCACTTTCATTCACCCGCCGACTCGACTCGACGCGTTCGTTTGTTGTCGCCTTCATAAAGCGGAAACGCACTCAATTTACAATAATGCCTGTAATAAAGAACATTCTATTATGACTCATGACATACAGCTGTGGTAGTTTAAACGACCTGTTCTACAAATAACAGGCAAAATTTTGCACACAAAAGAATTGATACATACTTTTATTCATAATCCTGTTTTGCTTGAACGTATTCAGATAAAAAGTATTTAACCATTCATTTACTTAATAGTAGGAGAGCATAAATATATTTCTACGACAGGTAGGACAGAAATTTACTCAGAAAAGAGAAAAACAATCTTATTATTACGTTTTTTTGACGTTCCCAGTTTATAATAACCATTAACCACAAACTGTGCAACCCATCAACCATACTGTAATCGCGTAATGAAATTCTTACCCCTTCATTTAATAGCTACAAATACAGTCATGTTTCAAGATAACAATCGTCAGTATTATTGTCATAATATGCAGGAATATCATGTCTAAATGAATTAAGCTGCCGCAATGCCTAACACAATAGAGATCGCTCCGATTACACCCCGTCAACGTGTCGTAACATACTCGCCACTCACTCAGATCTGACAAACCTGAGAAACCTGACCGCCCCAAGTCTAAGTGTAAATTAGTGGGTATAGCCCAACGGCGGCCGACCGCGGTTCTATTGCATTAGTGCGGGAAGCCAGCCTTTATTGCTCAATTTGACTTTATTTAACGCAATTCGCAGGCGGTCGGGGAGAACGCGGGCCTCCCTCTCCCTCAGTTCCGTCTCGGCGGCTGACGGCGAACAGATGAGGTCCCACTTCAATCCACTTAGCACGCGGCAAGCCAAGCCAGTAGGTGATCGCAATCTACCGACTAACTCTCGGAATGCTTCTGAACATGTCCTGGCCACAATGGGAATTCCCGTGTATCCACTGTTTGCGAAATGGCCCAACAAAGTCCGGCAAGATATGAAGCGCTAAAGTTGGAAGCAATCCGAGAGCGAGCGGCTACTTAGCTCCGACACCGTGGGACAGCTAACTTGTACCGAAACAAATTACTTCAACAGTCGTATGTCCGCACGACGCTTCCCCGAGATTACGCGCACCTGCATTCAAAGTTGAGGCCCTAACTTCCTGACTATTCAAATTTAATTAGGGGCGCACCGCGCGACGCTCGTCTCGCAAGTACGCGCTTGACTATGTTTATTTTGGTTAATTCATGAACAAGTTTGCACTACAAAGTAATCTCCTTAACCGCAATGTTTATTATCCGGTCGAGATACGGTATCGGCCGTAAGCTGGAGCTCGCGGGGCGCGGGGCGCGGGTGGCGGGAGCGGTGTCATTTTCACGCTCGCATATTGCCGCGGAGCCTCATAATTGAATCATAAAATTGTTACGAATTTCGGCACTGAGCTCTTTGATTCACAGCGTTTGACGATAGTGGCTCTCGACTGCGCTTTATTTATTTTTCCGGAATAACCAGAAGCGCCTTTGTGATTTTTTGGCCCGTTATTTTATATTTGAAACTTACGCGTAATCACGGCGAGGCGTCTGACAGGAATTTTATTAAGCTTTATTTACGTGTCATGTATTGTAAAAGAAGCCGATCCGTGCGACCTTTATGCGTAATTCACGAGTTAGCAAATTATACTTCTACCTTAATTTTACGCTACTGAATACTAAAGGCGAATTTCCATCAACCGGATTCTGTTTACGGCGCACTTCTTTTTTCATCAAACGAGATTTATTTTCTTCAAAAATATGTAAAGTTGACAGCGCGCGGCGACGCTGATAGCGGCCGCGAGGGCTCAAATTAAAATGATATCTCAGTATTCGAGTCACGCGAAACATTAAGTTCACCCTGCAATAAACCGCGCCTTAAGCTCCGTCAGAATTAAAATTTGCCGGCTGATCTCTCCAGAGTGACGTTTACTGATGGATTACGGAATTAGGTGTTTTGTTAATTCCGAACTCGACATTGTCGGTCCCTTCCAATTACTCTTGTTTGTCGCCCCGCGACAAACAAATGAGCACGACTCGCAACTTTTGTTACATTGACTTTGATGCACGTCACATATTATATTAGCGAATCAAAACAATTCACAATTCGATTGCTTTGTAATTAAATTTAAATAATAACGCGTAGGCGCTACTTGACGTGACTAAACACTCTTGTTTACTTTTCAAACTTAAGTAATTATACACGCTCTTGTTTAATTTGTCTCATTTGGGACAAAAAAGTTCTAATCAATTTCACCGTTTAGTCATTAAAATTCAATCTTACAAGTTAAATTTAATGTCAAAGCACAACCCGTTTGATTATACATAGATATGTGCCCGTTGACAATCCAATACCTATTAGTCTTATGATTTTAAAGCTGAACTAGATTTAAACATTATTAATAAACGATATTGGATATGGGGATATTACACGTTTGATACTCCGATAGGTATTCAGCGCTCGGAGGAGATTGAGCGTCGTAACTAAGTACGTCGTAAAAGCCGGAGCCGAGGTAAAATAATGAATATAAAACGCAGTAAACGAGTTAGTGGAGGGGAGTTTTTAAAATCATTTGTAAGTAGCGCACTTGGTATGCAGGGACGGGCGGCGACGCCACGCACATATTTTAAATTTAGTAGAAGTAACGCCGATGCTTCGTAAAATGTTGAATGCGACTTGCATATGCAGTTTGCACGCACGCTTATACTTGTAGGTACTGGATACTAAACGGGATGCAATGTCGTTCGAGTAGTCTAGTCCTTTTGGCGAAACTGTAAACCGTATATCAACAAATCGTATATTTTGTTTTAAGTTTAACATTTAAGTTTGGAAACTATCGACGTGTTGATTTGATCTTTTTTTAATCGGCTAAGGTGCAATGGAGTCTGCGTCTTTTTTTTTTTTTAATAAAAACAGAATACGGTTTAGAGAGTGACGTAGTGTACACTGTATCCCAAAGAAAAACACAGTACCCAGAAATTAAACAAAACCGTTTACTATGCGGACGCTAAGACTAAGGACCTTAAAATAAATAGCCGGACGGAGCCTCGCTAATAGACAACTGAAGTCATTTTTAGTCCGCCAGCTGCTTGTACTTACGAGACGCACGCACGCACATATTAATTAGGTATTTCTTACTGCGAGCAGCACGCACACATAGGTAGCCGTTCTTTGCTAGCAAGGCTCCGTCCGGCTATTTATTTTAAGGTGCTTGGCTAAGACGAAAATAAATAAGTACTTAAGTAATCGTTTTATTCATATGTACCTATTTTTTTTTTAAGATTGTTCGCGCTGGTACAGGTACATTAGGACCCTTGGCACTGCCGTCAACACATAGGGTAACCAACGTTTAAATTAAAAAAGTTGTGTGATTTCTATTGTAAAAAAAGTGAACGGAGTTCCGGGCACTGCTAGATAATAATAATTTTCTACAGATATAAAATAAGTATTACTTGCGCGTCTGTGCTTCATGAAAATGCAGCTTTTCACAACACATGCACGTACGTTATTTTCCTTATATTGCATGTCTATCGCGACATACGGACGAGTTAATGACATTCACTCGTCTGCAATTTATATTTGTATTTTTTTTTGTATTTAGCATTCTCTGAATACTAACAAGGAAGGGTACCCAACTGTCCGACTCCGATTTGATTCATTTTGATATGTTATAGAGTAGTCTAAAATAACAGACACGTATTTATTTTAGCTGCCCAAGTTCAACTTTTTAGGAGATATTGTCCTTCAAAGTACTGAAAAGTGACTACTGTTCCGTGGAGGTGGGAGGGTGCTAATGTCTCTACGCAGGTGGCGTCCCAAACCAGCACCCTGCCCAGCCTCCACGGAATCACGGACATCCCGTCAGGTCTCTTGCCATCATCTCTAGCAATCCCAGTCGGCTCGAGGAGGGCTGGCACGTTGACTGTGGCAAAAGACCTGCGGATTATATCGTTCAGTGCGGCGTGTGTGGAAAAGCGGCCAGCGCTTTTCTGGCATAAAAGCCCGTGGTGTCCCAGCTGGTTGACTTCGCTGCCGCAGGGGCACCGGTGTGGAGTGCATATTTTGACTCTGAGCCTCTGATTGAATTTTGTTGTAGTCAGGAAAAGAATTTTCAAAAATAGGGGAACCTAGGAGGCAAAGTGAGTTGTCATTTACAATTTTTATATTGAGCGTTAAATGACTAAATTTTTGTTCGGTTTCGTTGGGATTTAAGAGGGAATTTGGAATATAAATTCGATAAAAGAAGAAAAAAAAATTCCTGAAAATGTGTGCTCAACAATCAAGATATAAGTGTCCTACGGTACGATACATGTATAAATATATCCTCCCTTAAAGAACAACCTCAGCCATCCGCAAATAAGTGTCCCCGAATATCCAAAGAATATCATAAGCAAGGTTGATGAAATCAATCATCCGATAATGAGACAATCAAACAATGGCCAATAATATCATAATATCGGCGTGTTGGCTCAAGAAATTTGGCGGCGATATCGGGGATTCCCTTCGAGGGAGTCGCCATTTGCCGTGACTCGATGGGGATAATTATGTTTGAAGTTAGTTATTGGGCAGGGTCAACATTAGTTTTAGGCTACGGTCGCGAGCGTAACGATTAGGACATGGGGTGAATAAGGAATTGTTATGTGTGATAAAAACAAATTTGCAGAGGGTTTTTTTTTCTAATAAAATGAGTATTTTATCTACACCCATGTCATAAATCCTCTATTGTGAGGTCGGAAACGGTATATAATGACTACCATTATTACATTACAATCAGTAATGTAACATCAGTGTGATAGCCTAACCTAACCTATTCTAATGTATGAAAAATAATTAAAACATCGATATCGATATTATAATACTGAATATCTACTTGGCCATGGCGATGAAATGGCGGTGATTCTTATTGTTCCCGTACACATAATTGAGAATTTATAATATTATTATGTACCTATGTATAGATAAAGTAATGTATGCAACTGTACATAATTAAGCCTTAAAACATCCCTCTTATTATTTACAGTTGCTTAAACTACTATTAAAAGGTTTGAGCCTAATCAATGCGCAATGCTCCTAAATTCGGAACGTATCCACTACAAAATATTTGCCCAAGTACATACACGTGAATAAAAAAAAATAAAAAAACTATACAAAATAGCTAGCGAATACGTTGTGTAACTTTGGCTAACTATTTATACTTATGTACTTGCTATATTTAAGGGTTCCGTACCAAAATGGTAAAAAAGGAACCCTTATGGTGCGACTCTGTCTGTCTGTCTGTCCGTCTGTCACAGCAAGACTTGAAATTTGGAATAGTGTTAAAAATGCGCTAATTCGAGCCTATTGGATAGAAAAAAATCTGATACCTTTTTTTACTTTTTTTAAAGGGGTCCGAAATGGGATGTGGAACAACAAAAGTAGAGCTATTATATCGAGTGGGATATCAAATGAAAGGGCTTAATTTGTAGATTCCAAAGCCATTTTTATTTTTTTTTTGTTAATTCTGTACTTTTTGATTTATGACAAAAACGTTAAAAAAAATACCATTCCCCCTATTATCTTCGAAGTTACTGAACAGAAAAATCTCTAATAATTACCAATTATTAATATCATCCTAAATATTACAGGAAAAAATAACGGTTTTCCTAAATTGCATCGTTTTTTAGAAATCGTCAAAAATCGTAACACATACTTATTTGCTCCTACTAAGCTAACCGCCATACAGTTTTTCTTGAACTATTCACGTATCTACTTACGAGTTTGTACGGAACCCTCGGTGCGCGAGTCCGACTCGCAATTGACCGGATTTTTTAAATATAATATGTGCAAATTTTAAAACGCAAGTTAAATAATAGAGCCGTAGATAAGACAGTCTGTACGATGAACAGATTTAGAAAAAACAGTAGGCTGCTTTGTCAATCGATAAATAAATGACAAAGTGTCGTACGTTCTGACAAGTATGTAAGTGTGAGAGTGACGGATGCTTCATCATTTATTTATCGATCGACAAGCAGATCGAGGCATCTTAGAATCGATAACAGAACACAACACAATTTCCGTGGGTTTTATTCATGTATTATCATTAATACTGATGTGCAAGTGGCGGAAACTTTCCAAAAAAAATTTGGATATAACTTGAAAACATCTAAAAAATCTTTTATGCCACACCTGGCCATAAAGTGGCTTTTCCCGCTCGCTACAAGTACGCTTTCTGGCCAAGAGTAGACATAAAATTATGTACACAATACGGGAGGTAATAAAGAAAGCCCTCAATCGCATATTTACATCCCTCTCTTGCAGCTCGGGCCGCAAACATCTGCGATCTCGGCCTTTCTTTGTTTTACCATCCTAGTTGTGTAATGAATGTACTAATTAGATTTTTTTAAGTTATATCAAAAAATTTTTTTGGAAAGTTTTCGCAACTTGCTCATTAGTAATCATTAAGCTAGGGTGTAAACTAAAATAACTCGCACATTACTCGCAGTCGTCACATAAAGAACTTTCGCCTAAAATACCAGTTACTTTAAAAACGAGGTTAACCCGCGCGGGACTCCAATCATTAAGTTTACTTAAACATATACGAGTAGGTATAATTCTCACGCAATATTACTAAAAGGTGTAAGCTGATAGATGAGGCCTTAGAGCGGCTTTAATTTGTTGATAGCTAATTTGCGCGTGTCCCGGGGGTGTTTGGGAAGGGATCAACACTACTGTAATTAAGGAATTCATTTAAAGTTATCGTCGGAATTATTTGTGCGTTCACTTTGATGTCTGGAGCGATCGCATGTCGTTTGCTACGTGACTGCAAATAAGGATGATATGATATATGGTTTCACACAGATATAGGCAAAAACCCTTTTGCAGTGTCAATTCTATTGAGTCTGCACACTCTTTGTAATTCTGAGTTTTATACCATACAAGTCTTTAGGACGATGATACTTACTTACTTATCACTTTGTTTGCCGAGAACCCTGAACGTAACTAAGTATTAGTACATTACTGCAAAGGCCGGGAAGTAAGGAGTTGCCGGCCGAGTACATATAGACGGCCGAGCGTAGCAAGGCCGAATAGTTACGAGACTGGCAACCCCTTTACACGCCGAGGTATATATAGTGCTTTTCTCAAATATGCAATAAAATAATTTAAAAAAAAACTCCAGGAAATCAGACACTTTATTTCCTAGACTCTAGTTGTAGTTGTAGTTGTTGTTGTCTAGTAGTTTAGTTTCTCTAGGACCTAGAGAAACTAAAAGTAAGTAAACTAGGCAAAAATGTATTATACAGAATGAAACATTTTTAATTTTCTCTCCAAAAACTGTTTAAGTACATTTTTTTAGCGCTAATAGGTATTTAGATGAAGTATTATGTGATAGTTAAATTAGCAATTTAAAATTATTTGAAATTGTTATAATGTTTTATTTGTTATGTTCATATCCATTTTAAATAAATAAAACAGCAAAATATAGTAAACATCGTTTATTGTTTTTTTAATGGCTGAACACCATGATGCTGTCACAAGAAAAATGTGGAATGGAAATTAAAAAAAAAACATCTTGTAGACCTGCGATTTTATATGCGATATGCTGTCTAGCCGCACTGGAATCAAGGTACTTTGCGGCCTTATTATAAGGAACGTAACGCGTATTTCGTTGCATGTTTGAGAAAAATATCTTTGTTTTAATTGAGCATTCGTGTTCAGAAGTATTTCCTAAAACTTTATTTACCTGAATGAAAAGTAACCCAATAATACAACCTGTGTTAATGTGGGGAGATATCAGTCATGGCACTTCTGGGATATTATTGTAATAGTAATTAAGGACCTTTCTACATTTTTTTCTTAGTGGATTGAATTAACCCTCTTCCTATTCCGATCTCTCATATCATCGACTGTAGGTTTAACTGGTGTAAGGGACATTGACCTTACTCCTATTGAACTTACCCACTGTCGACGATGTGTATTTTGCAGAACCCTTGATGTCTTAAATAACGATCTACTCCCTATTTTTTACCAATTTATTAATCTATAAACCTTAGCCCAAGTAACCAGGAACATCTTAACTAAAACAAAGATCGCAACGTCTACGATGCGTTTTTGAGTTTTCCTTTAGCGTTTCGTCCTCGGTAGGGCTGTCTCGCGCTTCATTAGCATATTAATTACCTGTCGGGTGCCAGACGCAGCCGCGGCGGCACCTGCGCCCTGCGCCAGCCCTAGCCCTTTGCCCCGCTTGTTTGACAATTATGCATATTTTTGTTTAAACTCGAACAACTCGTGAATTTGGTTGCAAAAATTAGAATCCCATGAACATTCATTACGGAGTTTATGAAGCTTCTTGTGGAAAAATAAAGATTTTTCACAAAATTTTATAAGTTTTTATCATTTTTAACTGACTTGAAAATGACAAAGACTACTAATTCCAATAATAAATAACACAATTTACGAGATTTTACCAGCTTTCTTGCGATTATAGCCGAATTTGTTAAGCTATCTTCTGATTAACTATAGCAGTCAAAGTTTGGTTGTTAAATGAAGTACCTACATCTCGTTGAACTAATCGATCCCTGCTCAGGTATCCGGTAAACCCTAGCAGTGTACTTGATCGAGCTGATTTATTAAAGTTGCCCGTAGTTGCTTCAAGTCTTTGTTCGCTGTCAAGATTGGCAGTTCGATTATCTGCCGCTCTAGCAAAAAGGTATGTAAAAATTAGACCGTAATGTCCCAGACTGCTTAAGCGCCCCGCGGGGAACTCCGGCGCTCCGTAAATTAAAACGACTGAAATACGAACCTCGCCGCGCCTCAAGGAAATATTCCTTCGCTTAATAACACACTTGTAACTAGATCACATCCGCTAAGAAAAAGCATTCTAGAGACTCGTTACGCGCTCTAGGGTCAGCTAAAATTCTAGTTCAAAACGAAAAAGCTCTATGTACAAATTTCTGTCGACTATGTTTACCCGCGGTATGGCCCGCATTCCGCGAGTTATTAACTGCATACCGGGATATGAAGTATTCCCTGTTTTAATCCACGACTTTGTCTACTTGTATGCTCAATTTCATGTCAATCCGTTCAACTGTTACCTTGTTATTTAGTAACAAACATCGAAACTAAATCAAAGTTAAATAAAATAAAACTAAAATAAATCTGAAAATGGCCAATGCGGCATGGTAACGAAAATATTGGCAGCATTTCCTCGCTGGATTGTGAGGTTTATGCGTTGAGCGAGGAAACTGCCAACTCTTCGGTCCCTTGTGGTTTCTCCGAGTCTCATCGTAACTCCTTGAAGAGACTCAGAGCGCCAGGGCTCCACGGACCAAGGGTCTCGACGCCCTGACGCCGACGACGCCAATCTAGCTTTAGTTACTTTGTACGGTTTTTAATAAATGTATATACACTTGATACCTAATTAAAAACATCTTTTATTATATTAGTACGGTAGTAGGATTTTAATAGTTAAGAGCATAAAAAGATATCCGCTTCAACGTACCTAGTATGTGGCGGCAGTGAGTCAATCACGTTCGCTTTATTATTTTTAAGTCCTTTGGAGTGTTCCCTCGCTCCAAACTTTCCCGACCCCAGTCGTGGTTGAAAGTTAATTTCTTTTCGTGTATTTTAAAATTAATTTTGCTTTTGTAGCGACCGCACGCCTCGGGACGAATTGTAAGCGACCGATTGTTAAAAGGTTTCTGTTACGCATAATGGTGTATAAAAAACCAGGAAAATGTTAATGCTTTTGAACAAATGCGTAAGCACGCACGTGGTGAAATTCTGTTTAATTGGGGGAAATATTTATCTATTAATTTAGAATTTCAAGTGTCATTGATGAGTTTCGCTGATACCTAGTTATCAGATATTTACAACGACTTTAATTTTTGAGGTCAGAATGTTGGTCTTTACCGTCGACATATTTCAAGGCAATTTCAAATTTGTTGTCATGTTTACAATAACAACGAATTTGAAAAAACATGGACGCACGGGTAAATCCTAAAAGCGATTTATTAAAATATCTATCGGAAAAATATTCATAATGGCCAGCAAATACTTTTATGGCCACTGAAAACACGCTGTGACTAGCAATATTTTAGCGTGAACAATAAAATCAATGAATGCACGCACATTACCCACATACGCGGCGTACAATGCACTGCATTTTGCTCCCGACCACATTGCAAAAAATACCGAACCAAGCGGAGTGAAAAGCTAACATTACAAATCAGTTCAGTAACGTACGGCTTTCCAGTGCTTTTGTATAAATAGTGAGGCAAATTTTTAGTTTAGAAAAAACTTCACTACATTAAAATAACAATAAGTACCTAAATAATAAGTAATGTGTGTGCACTTGTTTATGATTCTATTTTAATAACAATGATTATATCATCGGGTGACATTAATTACGAAAAAAATCTCAAAAGCAAATCTACCGTGTAGGAAGAGTAATAAGGTTGACTATCTCTGTGATTCGTTTGGTGTATTTACTGAGTTTTGGTTGTCACCTGACGATATGAATGAAACACGTAAGAAAAGAACTAGGTATAGGGCTATTTAATAACCTCTTTAAACTTTGCGATTAAGATACCCAGGCAATTTTCAATAACACAAACGACTAAAAACCAGTCTCAAGATACTTACTACTGTATAAAAAAGAAACAATTTATATGCTTTATTTACTCTTCCAACGTTATTACCTCATCAATTACTCAATCCAGACCCAATACTTCTCTCAAGCCCCAAAGTACTTTTAAAAATAGCAAGCCACCGGGAAAACTAAGCACTAGTAGTTCCATCCCTGCTCGGTTCCACAGGTGGCAGACGCCGGCTACCTAATTGTCGTTCATATTTATGAGACAGGCTTTTCGCTCGCAGCCGGTTGCTGCATTTGGATTTAAATCGTTTTACATCCAAGCTCGACTAAGTAAATGCGAGTTTAACTTTTCAATGTTTTATTCGGACCGTTTCATTTGCACGGGTGAATGTTTGTTACATTTTTTTGCATTTAAGTGAGGTTAGCTTTTAACATTTGAATAAAGACGATACATGCTCTTTTTTAGGAATCTTGAAAGTTAAATAATTAAACCACTAGGTAACAATTTTTTTAAGACTTTGCAGACTTTCTCCTCCATTGTAACTATGGATGGAAATAATGAATAAGAAGTACTGAAGGATCTACGAGCAAATAATATTGTAGGTAGGTATTCAACAACAGACATTACATGCGAATCCGTGGCTTGTCGAATCATTGATTAATGATGGTGTACCTAAAGTGATTCCCAATTGGGTCACTGATTGTTAACTAAACCCCAGTATTCAGATTTACGGCCTTTGTGAGCCATACGGCATAGCGTTATCCGGAAATTGAACAGATTACAGTCCCAAAATAATTTTCTTAACCGTTATGGAGCAAGTTGTGTTAATATTTTATATCTGCGTAGGATGAACGTACTAATCACTGAAACAAGGCAATTATGTATTATGTATATTAATAAATTAACAAGTCTTGCTACCATTTAAAGATCTTTCGGCATTACGATATAAAGTAAAAAATATATTACTAATGAAATACGAAGGTCTACATTTTTGGAGTGCAATAGCCATATTATAACGAAGAGCATGGAAGTGTGGAAACGAAGGGCCAGCCTTTGCTCAGTAGTGGGGGTCAGTTTAGACCGAATATCCTACAAATATTGGGTACAAAAGTGAAAGTTTGTGAACATGTTTGGATGTTTAGATGTTTGAAGGTTTGGATGTTTGTTAATAAATAACGGGGTAATTGGCATGCAAGTAAACCAAATTCTGGATTGAAACATATGCTACTTTATATCCCGGTGAAGAGTTCCCTTGGGACAATAACGGGAATAACGCGGGCGAAACCGCGGGTAACAGCTAGAATCTAATAATTGTTTAATCTCATACATGGTAATTTTCAAAGGATTCCGCTATTCCAAATAGTGTCCATATAATGTCTTAATTGTCTGCAGGAGGGCGCCGGCAGCCGGGGGCGACACAGGGTCGTCGTCAAAGGATCAAAGCCTCAGATAACAGATAAAACCTCCGACAGGTAAGCGTAATACGATTGCAGCCTAGAGATCGCTAACAAATACTGAAAAGGTTACATTTTGAGAGCGTATAAAGCTTATCCGATCTTCGGATCCTTAAGAAATGCTTGCAGTATTTCAATGACATTAAAACAGCTATTGTCCTTTGACGTTATAGGGATAAAATATCATTGCCTTTTATATTCTTTTGATCTGTAGGCATATATAGGTATATAATTTTTATTAACTCACCATATCAGCAAGATAAAATCTTAATCTAGACACGGTTTAAGTACTCGGTTTCCAAGAAGTTTTTAATCGATTACTTTGATTTATCAATAAAATGTGACGAAAAATACTCAAAAACACTCTATTTTTTATTGTTAAAAGAATAAAGAGTAAATTTGTAATTTTTGGTTTCTTTACATATATGGGACTTTCGAGTTTCGAAGTTTATGAACTAGATACCGAATAGAGACAGACGAAAACAGAGACAGTCACACAGTTAGGTACGTATTATGATACTGTTTTCCGTCTGAGTATGCAAACTTATGAATCAACTGAGTACTTTTTTGCACATAGTTCCCCAGTTATACAACCACTAATTGCATAATACATATACATCCATGAGCAGTAGGCTTCTGATCCTACGCTTTGTCGCGCGATAAATAAATGATAAAGCATCCGTCACTCTCACACACTATTTGTCAGAGCGTGACAGATCCTTTATCATTTATTTATCGCGCGACAAAGCGTAGCATCACATGCCTACAGATGTAGTTAAGGTAACAAAATTTTCTAAAACAATTTCGCTTAGGTTTTTAAGTGAGCTGCGTAACTTACACGCAGTCTATTCTCACAGTTTTGTATAGATACGTGCAGATGATTATAAAAGTCTAATCAATATGTTTTTAATAAAAAATGGGTGGGGGGGTAAAGCGGAGCTGAGGCATAAAGAAAGCCTTTCAAACGAAAAAAGATTCAAAGATACATCGAAAATTTCAACGAGGCTCGTAAGTGGCTGAGTGGTGTAGAGGTTAGCACATAGTCCAGGTAAGACAGTGACGCTGTTTCGAACCCGGCCTTAAGGCGAGGTAAGACGAGAATCGGGCGCGGAAGCCTAGTTTCCAAATGATTTTTAGAGCACTTATTTGACTCGTAGGTCACTGTATAACATATATAATAATATTCAGAACTGTATCTAGGGCTTCCTCTCACTTAGAACACGATAGCGAACACTTCGCTCGATAGAAAAGTAGCGCGAAAACACTATAAAATAAAGTATTTTTTTCATTTTTTTCATTTTGTTCATTACCAGTTACCTTTTCTGACAAAATTAATACTGACAATCATGATTTCACAGTCATTCAGGGCATCCTCTCATGTTTGGGTTGATAACGTATACTTTTATGTTAGAAATCGAAGATAATCTGCAATAATCTGCATTCCGCCCGACCCTAGTTGTATGTGAAATGCGAGCCAGGTCCTATCGGGCCTTAACAAAGAACACGTTTATTATTTCAATATATTTGGTTTGTATGTATTCATAATCGTAATCCAGATTCTGGCGTTACCGTATTGAAATTAAATAAATAATTTGAACATCGGTCATAGGGTCTATGGAATATCGGTCCATAGGGGTGAATCCGAAATATGTAACATACTAACACGATATTATACACGCCAATAGTGAATTGATCAATTATCA
This sequence comes from Eudemis profundana, assembly GCA_947034925.1. Classification (NCBI taxonomy): domain Eukaryota; kingdom Metazoa; phylum Arthropoda; class Insecta; order Lepidoptera; family Tortricidae; genus Eudemis; species Eudemis profundana. The sequence goes on from OX344811.1 coordinate 12,748,771, forward strand.
CCTCATAAATCTTGCACGGTTTAGTAAAAAAATTCAAATTCTCGGAATTAGCCCACATTCGGATTTACCCTAATGCACCTTATTTTCAGTAAATACGAGTATATTGGTTGTAAAACGAGGTGTCTGACCATGCGTTGTGATACATGTACGGGTATGCATTGGCGACCTTTGAACGTATCGATTCGCGATTACACGGGAGCATGCCCTAATTGGCTTCGTGACACCGCCCCGGTCCGCTACAACCCTTTACATGATTCTAGTGAGGTTACCGACTAACGGAGTTTACACAGGTGAAATGGATTAGCTGTTCACGTCATGACGCGATTTAGCCGTGTGGCCTTGAGGCCCCCTGTAGGTGGATTTAGACGGCGACCAGAATAGCACGCGTTATGCGATAGAAAGATACTGTCGGATGCGGTGCGTTCCGTCCGGTGGTCGGACCCGAAAGACAGTTTTGTTACAGAAAGAAGCTTCTGTAAGTAGTACTCTGTGTTCACGTGTTAAGTATGACCCAAGTGTGGCCGCAAGTAAATACTTAGTTAAACAACTGACAAAAACCTCAATCAAAATCATAGTACTTATCTATGCGCACCTTGGGCGGTTGAATAAAAAAATACCCTGATCGCAGGTGTTCATGTGTGATCTAAATGTTATTTACGTTACCATAGGCCGTAAGCGGCATTTTCACGGGAAGAAAATCTCACCTCCTGGCCACCACGGGCGGTAGTAAAGATGCTTTCGGTATAGTGTAGGTCAGATTCCGATTTCGTCAGGTGAAATGTAGGTAAGATTCCATTTTTGGCAGATTCCATGCAGGTCAGATTTTGTCAGGTGCCATTATGTCTGATTCCGATTTTGACAGATTCCTAATAGGTCAGATTGCGTTTTCGTCAGATTCCTAGTACCTAGGTCAGATTCCGTTTTCGCCGGATTCCTAGTAGGTCAGATCACATTTTCGTCTGATTCCTGGTTGGTCAGATGCCGACTTCATCAGGTTCCTAGTAGGTCAGATTCCGATTTGGTCAGTTTCCGAGTAGGTCAGATTTTGAATACGTCAGTTTCCTATTTCGTCAGATTCCGAGTAGGTCCGTTTCCTATTTGGTCAGTTTCCGATTTCGTCAGATTTAAATATCTCTAGGTTTTTAAGTGCGCTGTTTTGTGACGTGACACTTTAATTAATATTTAACCGGAATCTGACGTACTAAGAATCTGACGAAAACCCAATCTGATATATTAGAAATCTGTCAAAATCGGAATCAGATGGCACCTGACGAAATCGGAATTTGACCTCCATGGAATCTGCCGAAAATGGAATCTGACCTACATGCCACCTGACGAAATCGGTATCTGACCTACACTGCCGAAATTATAAAGATAGCCCCAGATCGCATATCGGCCAAATATCAAGTCTTTTACTCTACAGGTATACCGATATTAGTAATATTTTTACACAAAATCGCACTCTCTTTACAATAGTTATCTCACCGGAGACCTTTTCGGCTGTGTCCATGTATCAGTTCAGTAAAAGCAAAAAATAAGCAAGAAATAAACTGCGATGATAAGTAAAAACAAAATTTTACAACAAGCTGTAGTTACATAAACAGGGAAACGCAGAATTATCATATCAGAGCATAAAATAAAGGATAAAAATCATAATGTTTTACAAATATAGAACCTCAAAGTTTTGAAAAACTGATGATTGATTTATCAATTATCACCCAAAAGTAAAACCAGTTATTTTCATAATCCATACATATCAATGAAAAATAAATTATGCAATAAATATAAACATAATCTATTTCTCAAAATTCGGTCAAAATTATAAATTAATTACTTACTTGTTTTTCCATATACGAGTACATGCAGTACTTATAGCTATAGTAACATTACGTCGCGATTCGCACGGTCGGGTCGGCACAGTGATTAGAATGTGTGGCTTTTGTAGTCGTCAAAATGTAGATGTCAACATATTTTGATCATCACAAAAAATAGAATCGACTTACATCGTAATAAAATTCATTCACCATACCTATTGGTAAGGTCAATCGATGGAATATCACACAAACACCACCCACACAGCAGGTTAGCCAAACATCAGCAAATCTCTCTAAAATGCTGGAGCTGCGTTTAATCTCGACAATCATCCGTTTGTTTCGTCCACAGCTAAACCCGGGCGCCAGGCCGGGCATCACCGTACGCCGTGTCCTGTCCGGATTACTGGCGGAGTCCGGATGCGCGCGAGCGTGCCTGAGCACACGCCGCGGCGATTAGGCCCACTGCCCTTCTTGTCCCGTGAACCACGGATTGCCTCAGAAACAGATAAGTAGAAACAAATATTGAGTAAGTTTCATTGTTTATTTTTTTTCTTGCCTCAATCTATTGATCCTTCGATATTTCTGTGACAGGTACTTGTAATTTCCTTTATAGTTTATCCAGTCCCGTAGTTATATTATTTGATATTACTGTACGGCTAATAATTGAATCGTATGTTATGGATCTCGTTGTATTGTAAACACACTGCCTATCTGTTTGCCTACCCACTGTTTTCCTAACTTATTTACCTACTTGTGTATTTATTTACAGCTGTTATTTTCTGTGTATTGTACACAAAGACTTATTCGCGATGTATCATTTATATCTGAAGAATTAATCATGGACAAGTAAAATAATGCATCAGGATTAGGACTTAGAATTAGAATAGCCGATCCCGAATAGAGATTAGGTACCTAAGGTCGCAAGAAGTGGGAACATAACACAACTTCAAATTAAACCCGAAGCGCCAAAAGAAGAGATGAGACGTGTAAAAGAGCCCTTGAGGGCCTACTTGCAGAAATAAATTATTTTATTTTTATTTTAAACTACTTATTAACACATTCGCTTGGTTAGCGCCAAAACCAAACTTACTGCCATTTCTATACGAGTCACATACTTTCCGTATGAGGAATGCCAGCTATGCGTTACGACCTACATTTTCCCGTATCATGGCCATGGCATTAGAAAAAATAAACATTCTGATCAATAGACCGTATCCTTGTGTATATACAGCTACCACATAAATAAATCGAGGTAGAAGGAAAAAGTGTGTACCTCGCGTGCTAAAAACAAGTGGCGCCGACCTACTTTGCTCGCCGTCAACTTCAGTTGCCGCCAACATTATTATCAGATTTATCAGGTCTGAAAATCAAAATTAATTGTTCAAATACCACCAAATGAAATGGAAAATGTATGTTTTCCATCACTAAATTACACTTTTGGCGTCAAACGCCAAGTGAAAAATGTTACACGCTTGATTCCCATACAAATTAGCGAAATATTTCCTTCTATCTTGTCTCGATATATTTCTGTGACAGCTACCGTCGCCTGGGGATTTGTGGAAGATTCCGAAAGTTTAGGCCTTTTTTAAAAACCATTAATTTTACGGGAATATAGTTTCCATGCCGTACAGGACATACGTAATGCTAGTGATTAGGGTAATAAAGGATAGATAACAACTATTTTTAATTAACTTAATATCATCGTCGTTCTGTTTTACTGAGCATTCATAAATCATCAAAATAACAAGATTTGAGTGTTGACAATAGTTCAGCCATATCTTCTGAATTCAAAGATGTGTCTAGTGATGGTATCAAATTACTTACTGAAATGTTAACCAAGGATATTGTTTCAGGGTCACTGTTTCTGTTTTTGTTAATCAGTAGCTCATCTGCATCTGCACATAACACTTTTTTGTTGATGGACTTACGAAAATCCACTTTTTTCCTTGGGAATCGTTTTCTGGGTTCAAGGAAACCGCATTTATATGTTGACATCGGGTATTTTATTGTTTACATTCTCTTTATTTTTGTTTTTACTAGAGTCTGGCTAATGAAAGATGAGACTGAGATTTATTGAAAACTTTTTAAATGGCGACATTATACAAACGTCAAATGTGTCAAACGTCATTAAATTTCTGAGGATAGTATGCTGTGGTGATTTTGATACTCAATATGCAACATAAGAAAGTAACAGTCTCCGAAAATACTTACTGAATTGTTTTTGCTTTTCTTTCCGTGGCAAATGTGGGGAGTGAATATATCATAAATAAACACTAACACTTTAATAAAAACTATGTACTTACCAATTTTCATCATTTTCATCAAAATCGGAAGAAAGTGACAAAACAAAAATCGGCCCAAGTACCATTACCGTTTTTGTCACCCTATAAACAGTGTTGCAACCCGTTGTTTTTTTAAATTTGCCGCTATTTTTTAGTCTCATCTTTCATTAGCCAGACTCTAATTGTTACACTTCATAACACTTGATTTTTTTCCGATGAAGACGAAGGCGGAACTGATCTCGTTTTATCACTATGCGTAGTTGAACGTAAACTACGTTGTATAACTTTTTTTAGCTTCTTAATTCTTCACACATTTGCTCACATCGAACTTTTTACGTGATCGTTTCATTGTTTATGATAGTCGCCAAAAGCGATGCGGAGACGTGTTAACGGCCTACTAAAGGCCGAGCCACACCGGCTGCGTGTGCACGCACTGTACGCTGCAGCTCCTTGACTTTGAGCGTGACTAGCCGCCATTTTGAAAAACATTCATACTATACAACGCGTACGCCACGCGCACGCAGACGTGTACGCAGCCGGTGTGGCTCGGCCTTAAAGCGCTGCGTACGCGCATCTCGATGCGGTACGGGCTGGCAGAGTACGGCCAAATAGTACCCGTATCGCACCAAAGGAGAGTAATTACTTTTCTGTGAGTTAAGTACTTCACGCATTTTTTTGCTATTGAAATGGAATGTACTTGAAGCAAGAGTATCGGGAATATAGTTGTCTTTTTCTTACGTACGCGGAAACGTAGTACTCGTAAAACACACGGAATGTAAAACAAGCATAGTTACTGCCGCACAGGCGGAAAGTCAAATCCCATTATTTATTTGAGAACTATAAAATGTGTTCCTCCACGGTTAAATAATAGGCAAGTCAGTGGGAAGCGAATTTTGTTGATACCCCCTCCCCGCTCCCGCCCGCTACTGACTTGGTTTAACATATTTACATCTCAAAACTTTTTGTTGTAGGAGAACTGCGTTGCGAGACTTATATGTAATGTTTTTAATGGGATCTTCTTTTTGTAAGTGATCTTCCTTTATTTATTACATTCCAATCCATTCTATTTCTAATTTGAACTACAAAACTAACTTTTTAATCGCATGTATTTGTATAGGAATACAAAGTTACTTATGCAGTTTATATCGAAACTGCAATATTTTTAGGTTTTGCATGACATGATACAGCTAATTATGTTTAAAATTTGAAGCTTGTGGGTCTGCTAGAAGTACCTTAGAATTATGATGATCATCTGACCAGTCAGGCAGTCAGTCAGTCAGTGACAAAATTAAGGAACTTTGACGTGCATTCGTTCTTAAACTACACGTTCAAATTGTATGTTATTGAGAATATATCTAAGTCTTATTATGCGCTATATATCCCTGAAAATTCAGGGTTCTATCTTTAGTTAGCACAAAATTACGGGAGGCTGAAAATGGCCTGAATGGCTTCGAGAAAAGGATGGTACGGCCGTGCCTTTGTTTTTCTTGACTTGGCAGAGGCACTACCGTGCCCCCAGATACGGCCAAATACTCCCTGCAACGCAGCGAATGTTGGCTTCTTCACGGGTCCATATCGGGTCGGATAAAATTTTAAGTCATATTTTTGATACCTAGGCATAACTGGTTTCGTCATAATCATCATTACGCATAACATTATCATTGCGCATCATTAGTCATATTTTTTTAATTTTTGGCTAAAATTAATTATAATCATCAATATAATTACTAAAAATTATATGACATTCGACATTATGGTTAAAACAATTATGACAGGGAACAATTAATACCAAAAGACATTTATGAGCAACAACTTTATGCGTAAAGAGTTCTGACAATCGATGTTATGGTAGTGGTCGTTATGCGATAAGAGGAACACCCCTTCTTCACACATGCACTGAAGTACGCAGAAATATATTTTACGTTATCCGTGGGTTCTTGACCAAGGGAACACGTAAAATCGTGACCGTCAAGATGGCGTACACCGTAAAGATGCTCAAGACTGCCAATAAATAGTACCGACGTTTTCTATGATAGCTATTATTATTATTAAATAAATAATAATGATAGCTAGAGAAAATAAATTTTATGGCCCTAGGGTACTATTTTTTGAGATATAAAGCGTTTCCCAAAGCAAAGCCGTTCCAGAGATACAAACGGTGTACGCCAGCTTGACGCCCGGTAGCATAAGACTGTGAACAGGCCTTATATTTCGAAAAGTTTTAGGGTACTATTTTTTTCACCTAGGTATTTCGTCGGTACTATTTATTGGCAGCATCAGATTCTGGATATCTTTACGGTGTACGCCATCTTGACGGTCACCGTAAAATCGTGTTGGTAAGTACACACCACGGGCGGTAATTAGAAAAGCCCCAGATGGCATTATGGTGACAAGCACCTGCAATCTGGGTCATTCTTTATTTGACCGACCTGGGTGCGTAATATACTATTTTTAAGTACTGTCTTCGATAAGCAAGGGTCGAATGTAACGGATTCAAACAGCTGGCGACGACTTTTTATCTTAATCACGATTTGCAAACTTTGATTTGATAATCTTTATGCTAATGTTAAGAACGATCAGCACTGGTACTTAACTGTCCAAGATTGGTACTTCTGTATAGACATATATAATGGTGAGAGTCAGAATGGCGGGTGTACCATAACAAATATTAAAAACAATTATACTAAAAAAATGTACTCAAAATGTACTATTTAGTACCTACTTTAAAAAAAATTGTACCTCTCGGTACGTGAATTTATTACAATGTGTAGGTACACCCGCCATCCTGACAGTCAGGATGGCGGGTGTATGCCAGTTTACCAAGAAAACATTGATTATTGATAAATGCTACTAATCCAAAAAAATGTACCAAATTTGTACTCTAATATGCAGTTTAAAGTTTTTCGAAACTCATCTCCTAAAGGGGTTAAAATAGGGGTTGAAAGTTTGTATGAGTGGATGTTTTTTTAAGTAAGAGATCTAAGACTGGTGTCAACTATTAGTGCTAAATTTGTACTTCCACACGCCGTTTTCCGTTTTTCAAAATTCAACTTCTAAGGGGGTTAAATAGGGGTTGAAAGTTTGTATGAGAAGAATATAATTCTTAAAGTAAGAGATCTAAAACAAGTACCAACTATTAGTGCAGAATTTGTACCTCCGTACACCGTTTTCCGTTTTTGAAAATTCACCTCCTAAGGGGGTTAAATAGGGGTTGAAAGTTTTTATGAGCAGAATATAATTTTGAAAGTAAGAGATTTGAGATTAGTATCGACCATTAGTGCTAAATTTGTACCTCCACACGCCGTTTTCCGTTTTTCAAAATTCAACTTCTAAGGGGGTTAAATAGGGGTTGAAAGTTTGTATGAGAAGAATATAATTCTTAAAGTAAGAGATCTAAAACTAGTACCAACTATTAGTGCAGAATTTGTACCTCCACACGCCGTTTTCCGTTTTTCAAAATTCAACTTCTAAGGGGGTTAAATAGGGGTTGAAAGTTAGTATGAGCAGAATATAATTTTGAAAGTAAGAGATTTGAGATTAGTATCGACTATTAGTGCTAAATTTGTACCGCCACACGCCGTTTTCAGTTTTTCAAAATTCTACTTCTAAGGGGGTTAAATAGGGGTTGAAAGTTTGCATGAGAAGAATATAATTCTTAATGTATGAGATCTAAAACTAGTACTGACTATTAGCGCAGAATTTGTACCTCCGTACACCGTTTACTCTTTTTCGAAATTCACCTCCTAAGGGGGTTAAAGAGGGGTTGAAAGTTTGTTTGAGGAGAATATAATTCTTAAAGTAAGAGATCTAAAAGTAGTACCAACTATTAGTGCAGAATTTGTACCTCCACACGCCGTTTTCCGTTTTTCAAAATTCAACTTCTAAGGGGGTTAAATAGGGGTTGAAAGTTTGTATGAGAAGAATATAATTTTGAAAGTAAGAGATTTGACATTAGTATCGACTATTAGTGCTAAATTTGTACCGCCACACGCCGTTTTCAGTTTTTCGAAATTCAACTTCTAAGGGGGTTAAATAGGGGTTGAAAGTTTGTATGAGAAGAATATAATTCTTAAAGTATGAGATCTAAAACTAGTACTGACTATTAGCGCAGAATTTGTACCTCCGTACACCGTTTACTCTTTTTCGAAATTCACCTCCTAAGGGGGTTAAAGAGGGGTTGAAAGTTTGTATGAGGAGAATATAATTCTTAAAGTAAGAGATCTAAAACTAGTACCAACTATTAGTGCAGAATTTCTACCTCCGTACACCGTTTTCCGTTTTTGAAAATTCACCTCCTAAGGGGGTTAAATAGGGGTTGAAAGTTTGTATGAGGAGTAAGCATCTGGTGTTTCAAGCGTTTACATAAACAACATAACTGATTAATAAACTGCTTGACACCTACTGCCATTAAAAATGTTTCTCTGTAAGTAGGTATCAACCAGTCTAGTCAGATATGTTGTCTTTGTAAACTGGATGTTCAATTGAACATGGTAGATTATGATGATGCACCTACCCTACTTAACACATAGTAAAAGGTTGGCATTAAAAAGGCTGTGACATCCGAAGCGCTACATATATCGTAACGATTGAAAATGTAGTATAGCTATGGCACTGGTTGTTACAGACTATTTGATGCTGACTGTACCATTCATTGTTTTATAAAATTCCGTTTTGAAGAGGGTTGGCTTTACTCTTGAATATTTGAAACACCAGATGCTTACTCCTCATACGAACTTTCAACCCCTATTTAACCCCCTTAGGAGGTGAATTTTCAAAAACGGAAAACGGTGTACGGAGGTAGAAATTCTGCACTAATAGTTGGTACTAGTTTTAGATCTCTTACTTTAAGAATTATATTCTCCTCATACAAACTTTCAACCCCTCTTTAACCCCCTTAGGAGGTGAATTTCGAAAAAGAGTAAACGGTGTACGGAGGTACAAATTCTGCGCTAATAGTCAGTACTAGTTTTAGATCTCATACATTAAGAATTATATTCTTCTCATGCAAACTTTCAACCCCTATTTAACCCCCTTAGAAGTAGAATTTTGAAAAACTGAAAACGGCGTGTGGCGGTACAAATTTAGCACTAATAGTCGATACTAATCTCAAATCTCTTACTTTCAAAATTATATTCTTCTCATACAAACTTTCAACCCCTATTTAACCCCCTTAGAAGTTGAATTTTGAAAAACGGAAAACGGCGTGTGGAGGTACAAATTCTGCACTAATAGTTGGTACTAGTTTTAGATCTCTTACTTTAAGAATTATATTCTCCTCAAACAAACTTTCAACCCCTCTTTAACCCCCTTAGAAGTTGAATTTTGAAAAACGGAAAACGGCGTGTGGAGGTACAAATTTAGCACTAATGGTCGATACTAATCTCAAATCTCTTACTTTCAAAATTATATTCTGCTCATACAAACTTTTAACCCCTATTTAACCCCCTTAGGAGGTGAATTTTCAAAAACGGAAAACGGTGTACGGAGGTACAAATTCTGCACTAATAGTTGGTACTTGTTTTAGATCTCTTACTTTAAGAATTATATTCTTCTCATACAAACTTTCAACCCCTATTTAACCCCCTTAGAAGTTGAATTTTGAAAAACGGAAAACGGCGTGTGGAGGTACAAATTTAGCACTAATAGTTGACACCAGTCTTAGATCTCTTACTTAAAAAAACATCCACTCATACAAACTTTCAACCCCTATTTTAACCCCTTTAGGAGATGAGTTTCTAAAAACTTTAAACTGCATATTAGAGTACAAATTTGGTACATTTTTTTGGATTAGTAGCATTTATCAATAATCAATGTTTTCTTGGTAAACTGGCATACACCCGCCATCCTGACTGTCAGGATGGCGGGTGTACCTACACATTGTAATAAATTCACGTACCGAGAGGTACAATTTTTTTTAAAGTAGGTACTAAATAGTACATTTTGAGTACATTTTTTTAGAATAATTGTTTTTAATATTTGTTATGGTACACCCGCCATTCTGACTCTCACATATAATGCACAGCTGGCTGTCTACCTAATTATTGACGTGCGTATTTGCAATATGTTAAGTTTCAATAAAACATATATTTTTGATTAAATTAAAGATAATTTCCAGAATAGCGGACAGCGTCAAATTAGCACGTAAAATTAACCTAAATAGTATACCTACCCAACTATTTATAATTGGTGTTAGTAGTTAAGTACACGCTTAATGCACTGTTGAGTGATCAGCACTCAACAGTGCCGATAACCGCACTCAGCTTGCAAAGAAGACTGTACAACACGAGGTGCTGCATTCTCTTCTTGGCAGTTGGGAGCGCAGAAGACTAAAAAATTGGACTGTCTGACTTGGAGGTCACGCGTATTCTTGGGGAATTAACACACATTACGAGATGTTATTGCTTGAGAATACACGTAGCTGACAAGGAGAAATTCATCAGGCGAAGATCTTCTCATCGGCTTACTACTGGATAATATTACAACGATTTCAAAATTCTATCTGTTTTAGAGTTGCGCCAGAGATATTCAATACTATTGTAAGTGATGTTTCGTCCATGCGGAAATATCGAGTTCCGAATGGACGGAATCTCTGACGAAACCCTAAATAAAATGATCTGACCCTAAACTTGTCCATATGTGTATGTGGCTGTTTACGTAAAGTTGATCTTAACGCGGCAGGCACTTAAACTATTATATATTACGAATAACGTAACCCTCATCTCATCGTACATAATGTGCGGCTTTGTGTGACGAAAAGCCCGCCACATTGAGGTTATTTTTGCAGTGGATAGCCACTTTATGACTGTTTATCTGAAAGTTTCAGTCTCTTGTTCCACCTAGTGGGACATCAGGCCTAAAACCCAGATGAACACTCATTTTGTCCATCGAAATCGGTACACTTAATAAGGAAAAACCTGTTTCGTTTACCAGTTTTGGTGAGGTCTAGTTTTACTTTATTTTTTTTAATAAAATAGGCGAGTTAGGTACAATCTATATAGCCTGTTTCCAGGATTCTTCCACCGGAGAATCATTTGAAAACATCAAAGCAGTCTAAGAACAACATTGAAAAAATAATTATTTTTTTGAGGCATTTCTGATTGTACCTAGTAAGCTATTTTCCAATACTTTCAGACACATGCAATCCGCCGGGTTTTTATTAGAACACCAATATGAATTACTGTGTTTTGGGGATACTGTACCCATCAGAAGGCAGTATTTAGTATGTATATTAAAATGTATATGATTCTAACAGTGCTTTGTATTTTCAGAAGCTGATCAACTCGCTGTGGAGCCGGAGAACTTGTCGCCGCCATTGAAGGAATTGTGTGAAACGTACCAATTAAACCTGTAGACATTGTACGCCATTCTACTCCATTATATATAAAATAACTACAAAGTTAGCACGTATAACGTCCAGGTGAACCATTTATGATAGTGAAAGCTATATTTACTGCTGTATGTTTATAATCATCTCCATAAGACATCCAAACATATCATAATCTATTAAAAATTGATGTTTGATCGACCCTTCATCCTTTATATCACCTATAGTTACTAATATAAATGATAACGAAAATCAACAGATTTTATAAAACGTTGCGTATGGGTAGTTCTACGAAATCAATGATAAGTAAGTAGGTACTTAATACGCAAAAATTAAAAGATATTATGATGAATCTTTGTGTATAATTTACCCCTTTCATAGCAATAAATGTTTAGGGAGCTGTGTACCTAAATGTTAACTATGTAATAAATCTGTTCAAACATGACAATAGTATTATTTACATCGTTACCTCATTCACCCCATTATGGGATACAAATACGTAAGTACTAGTGTTTTGTACCGAAACTTTACTGGTAGGTATTACATATTATTAGTAAAAAAATCGTAAAGGGTAATCTAATATTGATTTGTTTGTCATAGGTTAATTCAAATTCAAATTTCTTTATTTCTTAAAAAGTACATCATTTGTGATCTAAGGGGATGGTACCTCCCGGTAAGCAAAAAATGCCTGTGTTGGAAGATACCGCTCCTCCTTAATTACAGCAGGTTATAATACAGCAGGTTACAAAAATTGATTATTTACAAGAGAAAAATAAGAACAAAAGAAACGATTAAAATTAAACTAATTACATTAACAGCAGGTATAATTGCCGTTAACTGTGAAGATTTCTTAGAATTAAGTAATAGTCACCAGAAATACTTGTCAAAAAGTTTCCATTTCACTTATTTTAAATTATTGTTAACGATATCATGATATATAGTATATAGTTTACGTATTGAATTTAAGAACACAGGTAACTGTAAATTTTTTTTTCAAGGAATCTCAGATTTTTTCTTCAATATCGGAGGAGTGATATTTGAAAAGTGAGAACCTTGAGTTGGAAGAGTAGCTCGGCATATTTTTAAAAATCCGTATCAACTAAGTTGAAACGACACCATTACTTAGTCCGTTTTTGAAATAGATGCTCTACTGGAATAAATATTCGTAGCTGATTAGTCAAAATTACTTGACAGTTCAGGACAGATTCGCTATGCCAGTTATTTGTGGTTAGCTAGTGGTGATATGAATCAAATTGAATCTAACCATGATGACTATAGGGATCGAATAGAGTCACCCGAGACCTTCACTTAATTTCCCTAGTAGAAAAAAATACGACTGTAAAAACCAGTCCGACCAACCCTATTTGGCAGTGGAAAATGGCAGCAAATTCATAATCTCTTCTTCTACTGGTCTCCCTTTTTGCGGCCAAACTGTTGGTCGGGCTAGTTATTATAGGTAGTCGTGTTTTGTTTTACTGTGACGTTTAGACTTGACCGCATATCCTGAGTATGAACTCTTTTTAAATACCAAACAGAGGAATTATAGGTACCCTATCTCTCTCTAACACTTCGACGACAGTGACCCTAACGAAAGAGATTAAAAAACGTCGTCAGTTAGATATTACATTGACTAGATTTGGGTTGGCATTGGTTAGATTTTACATTAATTTCGCTGTACAATTTCTACGGCCAAATTAGTTACTGTGGACTTACGGCCACATGTCTTTAGTTCTCTATAATGAAGGAAATTTTTCAACCCGAAGATTCTGCAACCTAACACCGACCAGCGCAACGGCAACGCCACTAAATAAGGTTGGTAATAGAACTTCTCAAGAGGTAAGTTTTTTTATGAAAGTTATACATTACCGTGATATTATATGTTAAAAAACAAAAGGCCTAAGATAGGGTACTCTGACCTGACTCACGAGCCTACTCACTTTTACCTTACAAACCAAAAAAAAGAGAGAAGTTTCTGAAAGTGAATGCTATTGCAACCTGTTTAGGTTGCAATAGCATTCACTTTCAGAAACTCGAACCAAAAATCTTCCTAATCTTCTGAGACTATTAACATTTACCGCGGCGCGTCTAAATTCCATAGCTCTAGAATACACCGAATGGTTCCTACCGATGCCACAACTCCCGAATTTGATTCCAACGAGTACAACGCCAGTATCAAAGTACACATGTTCGATTTCAAGCTAACATTATCATTTACAAAATAATTGCAATTAATAACGGGCTGTTAAAATAAACTCCCTTTTTGATTGTAGTTATTAAGTACACAATACACATGTTGTATATGAGCTCATACATCCAGTTTAGCCGCTAAAAAGTAACCAAGTAGAAGTAGCACACAAGCTTATACAGTTTGTGTGCTACTTGGGTAGTGAGACCTTCCGGTTCTTTGAGTTCTACGAATCTTGGCCAAATATGAAAGCAATACCTTCGATTCTACCAACGCAAGCACAGTCGGGTCCTACTATACAAACCTGTGGAAAGAGGTTTACTTATCTCACCCGATAACGGTCATAATGCACAATAACAAGGTCTCTAAATTGTGCTTAGGCAAACGTGACCAGATCTGGCATAGTATTTCTTGGGTTCTATAAATGCTTCTCCACTGATACAAATACGTGTAGAGACACTACACGGAAGTATAATATTATACCGGCCAGTCAAACAATAGTCACCTTCCGGTGGCTTTATCTCAGTTCCGAACAAAATTATTTCATAAAAGGTTATGCTCGACTCTCAATGAAAACCGAGAACAAAATGAATGAACAGTATTCAATAGGTACCGAATTACTCTAAACGTTTTACAAAACTTGAGAGTTATTTAGATAGGAATCGTGAAGATTAACTTTTAATGAACGTTAAAATTTGCCAGGGCGCACCAAGGCTTATAAATGTCGGTTATTTTTCAACTCTGTATTGTTTCACTGCTGCTTCACTTGCGTTGTTTGTTACTCTTCAATTGGTCTGTTGGGCTATTTCACTCTGTGTCATGTTATACAGCCCAATGCCCAGTCAAAATTTCAATGTAGTAAATCGGTTCAAATTATTTGTTTATACTAGAGCGAGAATGTTAGCTTAGAAAAGATTGTTGACTGTAGTATTTAGTGACCAATATATTTATCTTTATTGAGGGATCGTAAATTGTGTTAAATAGGTAGTAATATGAATAAAAACATCTTGGTCCAGATTGTTAGACGGCTTAATCTATTGTGGGTTTCCTTCATTTTGCATATTTTTTATTTCTCCGAAAATTTCATTTATCTGAATTTTAATCCGTATTGGCTTCCGCCGGCCTAAACAAAAAACGTTTCGTGAGTCACTTATAATAGTTTAGGTTAGGACAGAATTTTTTTCTGAAAAATCAATGTTATCTGTAAACTTTTTTGAGGAAAGGGTATAACAATACCTACATTCGGACCAAAAAATAAGCCATAACAAGAGGAACCATCAATTACTTCTTTCTTTCGGTGTCTGTCTTACAAACAATGAAATCTTGTATATGTAATTCGCCAGACTTAATTTTAATTAAGTTTCTAATTTGATGACACCTTGATAGCTATGTAAGCAACAAACGACTGTATTTTTGCAGGATAAACTTTCTGATTTTATTCTTTTAAAGGTTATATTCTCAGTCGATCACTCTTTATCAGAGTGGATTCATTATTCTGGTCCTAGCGCGTTATTGATTCATTTGCTCCTGTTAGTGGAATTCGGGATTATTCCATTATAGGAAGATGGTAGATTTCACTAGGTTAAATGAAGTATAGGAAAGAAAATTAATGAAAGTACACAAATATGACTCAAAATATTTTATTGCAATAACTAAATCACTGAAAGTATTATGCCAACTTCTAGCGCCATCCACTAAGCATATTCAAATTAACAAACAGAGTTAACAAAAATAAGATCCTAATAAATATGTATCGACATCAAATTATTTACATATTGCCTTAGGGGCATACATCGTCTTACATACTACAATCACCTTTCAGAACATACGATAACCTACAAAAAAAGAATCACTAACAAGTTCCTAAGAACAACGTTCTCCGTTCGACAAGAAATATTGCAGTTGTTCACCAGTCTTTCGTTGTGACAAATAAATGAAAAAGATAAAACACTGTAATATTGTGTATATGCCTCCTAAATTTTCAATTATTGTTTAATGTCAAAAAATAATCACGTAAGCAGGTTGATCAATGGTTTCTGAATATACTCAATGCAACGTTGACAGATATAAGAATAACAAGTAAGTTTATTAGTCTAATTCGTCAGCCTCAGAGGAAGAGTAAGGAGTCCTTCTTTCGGGAGCTGAGTCAGCAATGTTCGCCGAGAACAACGGAGGATCGGTATCAGATGTATCACCACTGCCGTTTCGTCTACGGTCTAATGTTGAAGTTTTATCTTGGCCGTTGTTAGCCTCCTCCTTACCAGTAAAGTCTGGTGCAGGGTTCAAATCATTATTGTGGACAACAGTAGTAACATTACTGCTGCTCACCACTTTCTCTTCTTCCCGAGAAGTTTTTCTCGAGATCTCTTCTATTTTGATATCACTTTCACCACTAGGGCTGATCGAGTCTGTATCAGAGTGGCGTTTAGTTTTATTATTAGTTGATATCGCTAAATGGTTTTCCACATTTTCGTTAACAATTCCCGTGTTGGTACCAGTGGCGGTAGTTTCCGCGGCTACCGTTCTAGAAGAGATGACATCACCTGTATGAGTTGTATTGGTTTGGGCAGTAGAGACCGAGGGTGTTGTTTGGGTGGTGGATTGAGCAGTATTCTGAACGGTCTGTGTGGTGGATTGAGTTGTGGGCGGAGTGGCCTGGGTTCCAGTACCGGGGGCGTCGTGATAAGCAGCTCCACTGGCCAACGCGGCGATACCAGCCAATCCTACCATGCCACCCATGCCGTGATGAGTGCGAAGAAGCAACTGTTGCAGTTGTGCTTGTTGTAGGATCACAGGCAGTTCATAGTGATGGAAGAAGTACAACATCGAGTGCTGAAAACAAAAGAAACATTGTACTGTTAAAGCACTATTGGTACTATCATAAAATCAATATCGATGCAGTCAGAATTTCGCGGAAGGATGCTTTACGTGTAACAATAAATAAACGGTAAAGGGATAAGCCGGTTGTAGGCGACGGCGGCGCAGCTAAGTGGCGGGCGCGTCGATATTTACTCGCAGACGTTCCCCGTGCAGATTATGAGACACGTCCGTCGAACTGAGCAAAACTCCTTTAGACAAATAAATGAGCGACTCGTGACACCGCCGAGAGTATCCCCGTTTCTATTTATTTATTTCTGGGTCAAAGTTCCCTCCCCTCGCGACGTCCGACGTAAGTTTTAATTAAGAAACTTGTGACCGCTCCGGAGTGAACTTTTATTTGAAATTATATTTTGTGACCCTCTCGTTTTGATTTTTTCCGTGTTGCGGGTGTAACGGGTTACGCGGTGCGGACAAGTTACGACGCCTCTGTGATTTATTATTCGAAGCGCATGCTACGCCACGGCGAAACCTCCACTGCCACTTATTTTGCGCCATCCGTAATTGAAATACTTGGTAGGAGTTTGACTTTAGGTACCTATTTAGCCTAGCTACGCTAGGAGGGTTTCTTAAGATCATCGTCCTTTGTTTTGTATTTGTCTGGATTTTACATTCATATTCACATTATTTAAATGTCGGTTCAGCGATGCCAAAATTAGTCGCTTCTTATTTTAATGGAGCAGTCATTCATAGGCTTAAAAGCATGTTATTCACGTAACACGTACAAGAACGATCCATTTGTCCCACAGTGAAAATGCTCCACATTGTGTGACCTTAATTGACACGACCCGCCCCAATCACATGTCGGATAATCGCTGCGACAGATTTAAAAAGAGGATCAAACGTTTAAAACGTATTTAATGGACAGAGATGATGCCCTTTTATACGTCCATTAACATCAACCGCTTTGAGATTTACCGCGCAGCCTACCCGATAAAATACATAGGTATTGGTGAATGGTATAAAGAGATATTTTTGAGCGATAATTCGTAGCTCAGAATTGGTTTAAAGCATTTTTTTAAATGTATATGATTCCGGCCTTGTCCGTGACTGAAAGGAAAGTTAGACGGTATTTGAACAATATTTAAGAACCGTTGCATTGTATAGTTTTTTGAAAAAGCTCAGTAGTGAGTTCGTAAAATGATTTTAATATGTATATCCTGCCGTTGCTTAGACCAACTCCAATTTGAACTTTGAGAAGCTGTAAAAAACTGTTATATTTTAACTGAAATGCCAGATGCAACGCGTCTTAGACCTTTGAGCGTTGAACGCGTACTTTGTGCTAGTGGTTGCAGTTGTGAACAACTGCGGGGGAACTGAACACCTCTCGAGAGTCGACTTAACACTTCAAAGGAAAGCGAGAGCTCTTTGTGATGATATTTTTTCTGCCGCAAAATTGTCTTAAACACTTTAGAGCCGGCACGTTGATTATGCCAAGACGGTAGAAAACTCTGACGAAAATAAAGTTATTTTGATTTAAAATGCAAAGAAAAAACAGCGAACGAAACTGCTTGGCGCGAGGGGCATCGGGGAAGAAAAAATCCCTTTTCATTTAACTAATCCTACAGCTAACGGGAAGGAATCACGAATTAGAAGCGAAAACATTGAATTAAACAGGAAAATAAAACAAAGCCTAATGCAGAATGCATTGGGCATGAACACAGTTATAGGAGGTCATGTTTTTTTGCGTGTGCGACTAGGCTTTACTCAAAAACGGAATATAACTTTGTATGGAGTTGATATCTACGTGGATTCAACAGACTGACTGCTTTAACAGTACAATAAGTGATACATTACGCGATGTTGCGTATAAATGCGTATATGTCAAAGGTTCTGAACTGAATTTACTCAATCATTAAATTTATTTTGACCAATTTGGATTTTCAGGAGAGAGAAGATGTTCCAGAAACTTAAAATTAGATAGAAGTGTTTGATTTAAGTGGAACTATAATTAGTGGGAGATCTGTAAGATTACCGCACTTTAACGACCCTGTAATGGCGGCCGTCGGGTGTTTATTTAGGACTTGACAGAAATTGGGCCAAAACGTGCCTATTATCTTGGATGAACCCCTTTTGCGGAATCGAAAATGAGTCGAGGTGAAAAATTGAAAAATGTTTCAAAGTAACTTTATTAAGATAGAGTTTAGCGGACTTTAGTTTGAGCTCGTTGTCAACAAGTAGGGACGGTTTAAATTAATGTAGCGGACGGCCCCACGTTGGGCGCCATCAATGTTATGCGCGTCGCGTCTCGGCCGGGGAGGCGACCTCGTGAAATATGATTTTTAATAAGTTGACACGCTCGATGATTATAAGATAAGCCCTCACTTTGCATTCCGAAGGGGCTTCTTGTTTTTCGACGTCGCCCTTCGCGCGCTCTAATCCAGCAGAGCCTACCGCGCCAGCTCGAGACGCTGCCGTTTTGCATAACAGAACCTGTACCATGTTATTCTATTCCGTTCAATACATTATATCATAATCAATAACTGCCGCTCAGCTAATTATGGTAAGGTGACAAAACCTATTTGGAGTAACCAATATTTGAACAGAAAAGGTACATTCGCTGAGTGTAAGTATTGTGTGTTCATTTATAATATCAAAACGAAATATCGTATGCAACAAGCGAGACAGTTGTTTTATACAAACTAAACACAAGCGCAGGCATGTCGTGGTCCGCTCGGCGCGTTATTAGCTTCCGCAAGCGGCGATCGCGTCATGGCTCGAGCACTTCCGTTCAAGACACGCTGTCTGCACTTCACTATATTGACCTACAGTTTTATACCGTTCCCAATGAAATACGTGTGCAATATTATTTTCTTATTAACAACCTCGACAGCAAATAATGTTTAAGGAGATTTACCTAAATTAACAAAAGAAACGATATACATCGTTTATTCGTAAGGTTCCCAATAATCATCCAATATAAATGCGGGATAAAATTGAAATAAGATTGCGAGTTTATATGTATACTGAAATATTATTGATAGAAAGATAATAAAGAATGTTATGTCTAATCCGACGTAACAATAGCTACTTAAGGTCACGAAACGTCTCTCGTGATCCCTCAAATGACGTTGTTTAAGTGCGTCATCGTGGATCCCGACGGCCCCCAGGCGTGCGGGAAATATTACACGCACGGAAGATATTTGGGAACTGTCCCGGAAAACATTTGACAAAACTTTGACGCGGCGGAGACGTCCATCTCGACCTAGACCGACAGGTAGACCGCGCACTAAACATTATATTTTATTTTTATAGCGTTAAAGTTGGTTCTTCTGCGGTGTAACAACTTCAAGTGTGCGACGCGGTCACAATAACGTATGGGGACGTGATTTGTTGACAAATGCTCGCGGGTCGACCCCGAGTTTTTAGAGCCCGCTAAGTCGCTATTTCTCGTAGTGTACTTAAAAATAATAATAACTGGAAGGTTCAACTGTGCCGTGATGATAAAATACTGTGGCCGTGTGCGCGTGAAATCACAACTCGGAGGAGCGTAGGGTATTTTGTGGTCCGCGGCCACTACATTAATACGGCTTATTATTTTCAAGCAGTGATTCTTTTTCCACACAGCAATATGAAAACGCGTTGCACTGCGCTTGAAGCATATTTTAATGTAGTCCAGGGATTTAATAACTGGATTGCGACAGAGGAATGTTAATATCGCTTTAGATAAACAGTTTATCCGCTAACTCCACGTGCGCATACACGGCGGCCGCCGCCGGCGGCCGGCCGACATCAAAGTGCTCTGGACAAACAGATAGCATGGCCCACTGGTGTTATACGCACGCAGGTATTTAAAGATATGCCTGATATTTCCCTTAATCAAATCTGGCATGACCCGCAGCAGGGTTGGCTAGCGGAGTAATTATTTTGCTGTCGAGCCGTCTGCTACAGAAAAGGGAAGTGTCAAGTGTTTGTTATTTGACGCATGTGGTCTGAGGGATATACACGTAACCATACATTTTATTATTACACTTTCATTCACCACGCGGCAAAAGCATGAACACTTTTCAATACATACAAAAGAGGTATAAATACACACCTGTGGAACAAATAACTTCATAAACATGTCCTAATAAAAGTAAAGTTCACCGCAAGTGCGTAATATTGTAAGCAATATGTTTACCTGTATAAAGAGCCACGAAGTAACAAGCGCCAGGCTGCTATATTGCCCATTGAAGCGGTAGTGGTACGCGTAGAACGAGAAGTGGTACAAGTAGAAGAATCTGAGGACAAAACAAAACATTATAAAGTTTCATGATCATGAAGTGAATAAAGTACCAAATTTTGTTCCAATATAGAATTACAAATAATCTTTTTTTTTTAACAACGTGTCTGGGTACGTAAAAGAAAACATAGTCCTATCAAATAATTCTTACAAACAAGCTTCGATAGCACGGAACGCTCCACTAACAAGACGCGACAGAAATATCTAAAACCAACTTTAAAACGTCAATTATTTTGACACCATAAAAGCGGCGATACTTCAATTGCATTCAACAAAAGACGTCCATTGAGAAGGAGCCAATCGTTGGGCGTCGTATATTTCGCTCTGGCGCTACCATTAGCTTCGTTATCTGCTTATTTCGGTGGATAAATTCCCAATGTGAGACGCGACGCGACAAACGGCTCCCGGAAAAGGGGAAAATGTCGCCTCGTTATCAGAAAAGGTTGCAATTTTATTTGAAATCGATATTCCCTCTGATATACATTTTTCTCCGAGTGCGGTCCGCCGTTTTGTAAGGCGATGCCACATGTTGCTCTTTGTTGGTGTTTATGTTTTAGTCGGAGAGGGTATTATCGTCTGCTGCATAATTGTATGGGGCGAGTTGTAGCGTACCAGTGTTTAGTAGGTACTGTTAGTATGAATTAGAGTTTGCAGTACCGGGAAATTTTAGTATGAGAGAACCGGGAATTCGCGGTACTGCCATACTAACATTTCCCGGTACTGCAAACCCTAGTATGAATAGGCGACATGCTTCAAGTCTAATTACTTACAATGGTTATGGAATAAAGACAAAAAAACAAATCAAAATAAAACATTAAAACTCAATCTATTGCACTACTTTACGTATTTATTGATTAACATCAGAATTAATAATGTATTTGTGACGTGTAGCTTCGAAGGACTCTACTAAAATTAATTAAAAATATGACTAAGACGATATTTATACTACAAGATGACTACATCAAGATCATCATAGAAGGAAAGATTGAAGGGAAAAGGAAGAGAGGCGTGGCAAGAAAGCCTTATATGTATATCAAGTCAAGTAAAAAACAAACAAACATCGTGTCCTATCAGCAGGTCAAAAAGAAGATTGAAGACATAGTTCATAGAGTTCGACCGAAATTTCGGTTTCGGTCTAGTTTCGGCTTAGTTTCGGTTTCGAGTGCCATCCGGCCGAAACTACAGCCGAAACCGAAACTGGATTTGAGGGGTTTCGTGCTGCGATCGGACATTCTTTATTTCAAAAAGCACAGATAGTGTGTGACTACGATAACTTTGCAGAGCGGAACATGGCAACACCTCAGTTTGAAAGTCAAATTCCTATGAAAATGTGACTGTGGTGCCAAACACCTGACCTTTAGGACTAAAATGCTTGTTTATCAAGCTTGCGTCTTGAGCACACTTTTGTACGGAGCCGAAACATGGACATCGTATGCAAAGCAGGAACGACGACTCAACGTTTTTCATATGCGCTGTCTTCGAAGCAACCTGAATATTACATGGAAGGACAGGGTTACGAACGAGAGAGTGCTGGAGATTGCACGGCTCCCTAGCATCACGGCTCTTTTGAAACAAAGACGCTTGCGGTGGCTGGGACATGTGCAACGCATGAGCAGCACTCGTTTACCTAGGCAGACCATGCTGGGCCAAGTTGCTTTCAAGAAACGCAACGTTGGCCGGCCCATCTTGCGTTTTAAAGATTGTGCGAAACGCGACATGGTTGCATTTGGCATCGATTGCAATGTCTGGGAGGATATTGCAGTAGACCGCGATGAGTGGAGGGGTGTTCTTTTGGATGGCAGCGTAACTCATGACAGGGCGTGGTTTCGAGATCTGGCCGCGAAGCGGGCTCAAAGGCACAATCCTGTTGGTGTCCCCTGTGTAGGTGATTCACGATTCTCGTGCAGTAAATGCGGACGGATATATGTCATTCTCGGATCGGGCTGTTTAGTCACGAAAGGCGATGCCTTTCTCGTACCGACGCTGCTTAAATCGTCTGTCAAGACGCAAAGGCCCTATGATTGATTGGTTGCCATGTTCCGCTCTGCAAAGTTATCGTAGCCGCACTCTAATTTATTTAATTCTAATTTATTACTCTTAATATCGGAGAATAAATTATTAATATGTTATTTACAAACCCGGACAAGTGCGAGTCGGACTCACGCACCGAGGGTTCCGTACAAACCCATAAGTAGATACATGAATAGTTCGAGAAAAACTGTATGGCGATTAGTAGGAGCAAATTAGTATGTGTTACGATTTTTGCAAATTTCTCAAAAACGGTGCAAGTTAGGAAAACCGTTATATTTTCCTGTAATATTTAGGATGACATTAATAATTGGTAATTATTACAGCTTTTTCTGTTCAGTAACTTCGAAGATAATAGGGGGAATGGTATTTATTTAACGTTTTTCGTCATAAATCAAAAACTACTTATTTAAGAAAAAAAACCAAAAACGGTGTTTTAATCTACAAATCAAGTCGTTTCATTTGATACCCCACTCGATATAATAGCCCTATTTTCAATTTTCAAAGTCCCATAACGGACCCCTTTAAAAAAAAGTAAAAAATTTACAAGATTTTTTTATATCCATTAGGCTCGGGTTACCTAGTTTTAATACTATTCCAAATTTCAAATCGATGGCAGCAGTAATTTCTGAGATATCTAGCTGTGACAGACGGACAGACAGGCAGACGGACATACAGACAGACAAAGTCGCACCATAAGGGTCACTTGTTTACCATTTTGGTACGGAACCCTAAAAATGAAGACTGACTGATTATGATTGTCATTTTTTTTTCTTCCCACGAAAACATGACCTTATATGGAAGTTTCAGTTTCGGTTCTGGTTTCGGCCGAAACTGAGATCAAAGGCGAAAATCGGTTTCAGTTTCGGTTTCGGCCGTGAAAACTAGTTTCGGTCGGACACTAATAGTTAATGGAAATGGCATTGCCGTCAAAAAATATTCTGCTAAAAGTGGCGTCGAATTATCACGTACGCACTGGAACAGTGAATACGATCCGTAAAGTGGATTGCGATTAGCATGATAATATCAACACAACGCCCTCTAATTAGCAGCTCAAGATTAATGCGACCTAGGCCGGATGTGTGCGTGTATAATACACCCGTAATGACGAAACATGATACCTCTTCAAATGTGGCCTATAAATGGTTAAGGAGCTGACATGACAGCCTCTATAGGCAGCTTACGATTTGAACACATCAAACAATCGCACATCTATAGAGATAAAAAGATTAAGCGTCTTTTGAATGAATGTAATTTAAAAGCAAAATAGAAACAAATGACAAGAAAGGACAGTAAACATAGAATTCAATAAAATGTTGTTTGTAAAACGTCTAGCACAAAGAGAAAGAGCGATGCGTCGATTAAGTTCTTAAGTAACAATTTCACGGGTAGATCGCTCCCGGGATGAATTAAAGAGGGGCAAAGCGAGGAGGCAATTCCGTGTCCACTGTTAAGCGGCTTCGGAGGCGTCGCCTTTGAACGACATCAAACAGCCAAGATTAAGCATTAAACATACATGTTAGTGGATTTAGAAGAAATAAGCGGCGTTTTCTTAATGTTCCTTCGGACATAAATATTTTATGGGTCGCCCGGGGCGCTGGCGGTAATGGAAAGATGTAAATGACGTCGCGAGTGACCAACAGAGAAGGTTTTCAATACGTCACTTTATTTTTGGTCTTTGCCATGTTTATAGATACATGTTACATCTTAAGTGGATTAATTTTTGTCTGTCTTTTAAATCAGATGGGCGTGCTAGCATTTTTAAAAGTGAATGCGACGTATGTGAAAGAAGTGATAGTCCCAAAGTCAGGTCTAACACATAGGAAGAATTTTGGCCAACATAAAATCGTATTTGATTAGGTAGTTATGAGACAAGTTTTTTTACAACCACACAATTCATATTAATTTAGTATGAGTGTTTTAATATTTTGTCATTTGGTATTTGAAGGAATTGTGCATTTCAATCTTTATGTATTTAGAGAATATGAAGTTTCAGGTCAAAGTCATAATTAATTGTCATAATCAATTTGACATTTGGGTTGGGTATTATGAGCCCATAGTAATTTGAAAATCAGGGGTATTAGTGAATAAGGTATTATATATGAAAAGTGGTTTAAGCAAAAAGCATCAATGCGGATTTTAAAACTAAGGCCATCGTGATTTATACGGTGTTAATAACTGATGTATAAGTTCATTTATAACGTAATCTAAATAAAGAGAAACATAGGAAACGCTTTACAGCGTCATAATAGAATCTAATTAAAAAAAAGAATTAACTAGAAACAGATCCGAAAACCGTACGATGTTTATTTCAGCAACATAATAGAAAGCGTGCAGTATTGATAAACTAGAATACTAGGAATAATTGAATATTAGAAATATTTTGTTTTGAATTTATTGATGCATTTCTGATACTTTTAACTTTCATACAAATGAATAACGTAATTTGTATGAAAGTCAATACCAAATTGACAAGTATAATGTTTTCATACACCGAAAAGCAATCGACAGCAAACAAAACGAGGCTACGCAGGACGTGCACTCCTGACTGGGGTTAGAGAAAGTCACGTGCAGCGATTCACATCATTATAATAAGTAATAACGTGTAAACAGCTGATTCACCATTCGAGCTTTAAAATATCAAAAATCGAATGGCCATTTACAATTTTCCTTATTAAGTACATCAAAATTATTCAGAACCCGGATAGGAGGCGGGGCGAAACTGAGCCTTGTTGAACTAACTCAGTGCGAAATCACTTTCGCCTTGGCCTTTGATGTCGAGTGCGCCAAAGGAATGTTATTCAGTAAAAACATGCAAATTCGATAAAGTATAACACAATATTACGGAGAGCAGCTGCCGTGGTAGCGCGACGGCGACGTCGCTACAATACGACGCGCATCGGAAAATGCTTTGAATATTATTTATCTGCCCGTGGACCCTCCGACCCGCCTCGGTCAAATAACTACTGAACAGTTTTATGAACTCCAAACAGATATCCGATCGCTTGAAATATTAGTTTGAAACAAGGGGGTTTAAATATAGGTAGAAACTGGAATTGGATATTTGCATTTAAACTTTTACGAGTTAAGATATTAATTGTAATGATAATGATTATAGAAATACTTTATACGCTAAATTTCAGGCTTTCCAGCGCATATTACTCATATTTTAGAAGACCTACTTCTACACACTAACCGTATCGTTTATTAAAATTTCCGCTCAGAGTTATATTTTCTACAACTACATATATTCTTTATGTGTATTTCTTCTAAATGACTCGGTTAATAAGAAGAAATAATACACGTGTACCTATTGTGTCACTATATTTTGTTTGAGCAGCATATTAGCAACAGGATTAGAAAAATACTCTAGAAAACTATTCGTACAAGGCAGTGCAACAGGAAAGAGTACGCATATCCACATATGTAGATATGATAACAGTTAAATTTCCGCCAACCCTCGCGGCGTTACTAACGAAATGAAATTCCGCAGAGCATACCACGCGGACGCGGAGCAGCGACCGCGACTTGACACAATACCGACTATCCAATAACTATCGCTGGTTTCACACCCAAAGGTCAGGTTTATTTGCAGATCGATATCAAGAATGAGAATAAGAAAGCTGATTTATCTGCGCTTGTTTAACAGCTAATGTTGAGGGTTTAAGTCCCAATGACGACATGTAGGTATACCTACTAATTTTTAGGTTTTCATTGTTAGACACAATACCAGTGCACGTTTGAGGAGTGGGTTAGTGGGTACCTATGGTTACTTTAAAACCCAAAGAGGTTATAATATAAATTGGGGAAGCACAAAAGTTGGTATCAGGATAATTTTTTTTATGACAATGTTAGTTCATAAATTTAAGAATATAAAGAAGTTGTACCAAACAGCTAAATTGAAGCAATTTTAAATAAAAATCCCGGACGGAAGTGCGAGTCGGACTCGTCCACCGAAGGTTCTATATAAATACTTTAATAAAGACTATATTTTTTATGATATAATTACACGTCTAGTATTCAGATTCTTCCCTATACTTGTAGTATAAGACGTTATTACTTGCCAAATTTCATAGTTCTAAGCTAAGTCAACGGAAAGTACCCTATACATTCTGGTTTCCTTGAGTGTCGAAATGCACTCACGGACAATGAATTCGGGTCATTTTCTATATAATTGTTTATAGAAAATGACCCGAATTCATTGTCCGAGAGTGTATGTTTTTGCAGCATAAACGGCCATATCTTTTTTTACGTTAACTTAGAAGTTTTATTTTTCACGACTTCAAGGGACTGTAGACCTGAGTACGAGTATACAGGTTTAATTTCAACTCGATACCTCCACGCGTTCCCGAGATAGGGTAAGGGTCTTGACAGACAGACGGACGGACGGACGGACGGCTAAACGGACGGACAACAAAGTGATCTTATAAAGGTTCCGTTTTTTCCTTTTGAGGTATGGAACCCTAAAAAAATACCCTAAATCTTAATACCTAATTTGAAAAAGGATATAGACATTATACCTAGAGTAGCTTACTGCAGCTAGCGATTTGTAATCCGAATAGGGGAGTTATCGAGTACGCAGAGAGAGTTGGTGTCGATGCTAATCGAGAGAAGAAGTTGCGATCGACCCCGACAAATGCGGTTCAACACACAAACTTGCTCCTGCCGAGTTCACCGGGCGGGGAAGCCTCTAGCTATTCCCAATATGCACCGATACAGGTTTATTTGCAGATATGACACAATTTAGGATCCCGACAGATTATTAGTGTAATTAAAGTTTTGATAAATCAATGAATGCAAGCATGATGGTGTCTGTTTTTTTTAAGACTTACGCCGAGAAACTGAAAGTGATTTGGACGGATTTAAGAACATTTTTTATGACTTAATTTTTCATACAATCTTTCGTTGCATGTACTTAACATAGAAGACACGTTGAGGATTTGTTACACTGAAAACGTGCCTCGTTAAGGTTGTACATACAAGGATTATTAGCAGATTAGAAACTGTTACGAGCACATGAATCTGCGGAAGGGTTCAGATTAGCCGTAAACCGACATCATAATTAACAGGCACCGGCAACATCAAGAAGGCAACGCGAGAAGTCGCGTCGCGGCCTTACGCTCCACTTGTCAAAGGCTCCTCGATTCACTACAAAGATATTATATCGAAGTTGGGACTTCCTAGTTGTACACATTCTATTTTAGCGAGTTCGGAAGGACGAAGTTACGACCGCCGACAGTTCAGATCGCTACGGATTGCCGGCACAATCGCACCTCTGTTTAAGGTTTTAAGCCAACCAAACTGAACTTGCGAAATTTTAGAGTTTCCAACTTCATAGTGGAACCGTTTAAAACTTGTTTTAAATGTTTAATTTATCTTTCAGGTTTCAATAAAAATGTTGTATTTGTTCGGTGACGCGAAGGAAAAGTTGCAGCTCCTAGTCGGTTTTGAAATGTTTTTTTTCTATAAACTGACGAAGTCGCCACCCATTCACGGGCGTAGCGATTGTCGGACCGGGAGGTCGGCCGTGGCGTTCCCTGGGGTCGAACCAGGTCGCTAACCGGACCACCCTGAGTTTGTTTGAAATGTTTAACTCATGTTTGGTATGTATATATAACTAGCTGTCTCGGCGAACTTCGTTCCGCCTCAGAATTTTTAATTGTTTAATTGTTTTTTTGTTAATCGGGACAGAGACAAACACATAAAATCAAAGATCATATAAATCGCTCCACCCGTTCTCGAGTAATAAATATATATAAAATCGTAGCAAGGCTTCGTATTTGTAAATTCAAGATTTATCAATATTTTTTGACATTTTTGTTTGCGCCAGGACTGATGCGGGGCGGCTTACTTGACTAGTCAGGTATTATTATACTTAGACTTTGTGTAAATTTTGACCGTGTAGTAGCGTATTATTATTATTTCAGGTATATCTTTATTTTCTTAGATTAGGCTTTTTACAATATATATATAAAAAGTAAAATACAAAGCGAAATTACAAAATATAAACACATTATAAAAAACCTAACCTAGGGTGCCGCCGGCAGCGGGGCGGGGCCCAGGCTACCGGTGGTTAGGGCCGCAGAGAGAGGAACCTCCTGACGATGCGCGCCGTGTCCAGAAGAACCGCTTTCTGTATCTGACCCTTGATCCAGCCATCTAGCGAGAGTCTCTTGAGATGGTGATCGAGTCGAGACTCTTCGCTATAAGTCCGTTCGCCGAAACGACTATCGGAACATTATTATTATTTATTATTAATGAAATATTCACATACAATGTAAGTTGATCCTTTTTTTGTCCATTTGTTTGTTTGTTTGCACATCACGCAATACCCACCAGACCAATTGTCATGAAATTTAGTGAACAGGTCGATTATGACCCCCGGTTAAAATATTGGGTACTTTTTAATGAGTAGGTACGGCGAAGCAATTAAGGGGCTTTTAAGTTCACCTCTGCGAACAAAGTTGCGGGCATCCTGTACTGAACAATAAAATACAATAATACATTACTGCAGAGGCCGGCAACCCCATTTCACGCCGAGGTATGTATAGTGCTTTTCTCAAATATGCAATGAAATAAATTAAATAAAAACACTCCAAAAAGTCTAACTTTATTGTCTAGAGACACTAAAAGTAAAGTAGACAAAAAATAGAATTACAGAATTAAAGATTGTCAATTTCCTTTCAAAAATCTGTTTCAGTATATATTTTTACCGCGAATATTTAGATGAAATATTTTAAATGTGTATTCTTGTAGTTCAGTTTGCAATTTAAAATTATTGGATATTGTTTATAATGTGTTATGTTGATGTCGATTTTATATACATGAAATTGCAAAATATAGCAAACATAGTTTAAATTGTGCTTGTTTATTGTGAGTGTTTGTTAATGGCTGAACGCCGTGATGCCGTGTCACAAATAAATGGGGAATGGAAATTAAAAAAAAAACACATTGCAGGCCTAAGCCGGCAACGTTGTATGTAATTCCATTGATTGCCAAATGTACTTTGCGGCCTATTATAAGGCACGTAATGTCAACATTTCATTGCATGTTTGAGAAAACACTCTTAATAGATATTCGTGCCTATCTATAAAGTGGAAAGAGTAAACTCCAAGGATCGATATCGAAACCGAGGTTTTTCTATGCGTAATTGAATGCGAAATCATTATAAATTATTGAAATTAATGTTCCGACTTTTGGGTATCATTAGAGGAGGCAGGGCGCGAGCCGGCAGCGATTTGTCGCTGTCTGCGGGCCGCCTATTAAATTAACTTATTGTCGGCACTTCGTGCCTCAAAGCGCGCTGCGAGCTAGGTCACGTACTACGGAACGTTTTTAAGCGAACTTCCGTTTTTTGAGTAGCTCACGCCACTGTGAAAATCTTTTCACAACTGCCAGCAGATTTACTATGCCGAGCTCCACCTTTGAATCGATTTAGTTTAACGCGAGTGGTCGAAACCGAGCGTGATATTTCTAGTTATTACCAATTACAAACAAATGAACGTGCGAAATGCGTTTATTGATGGATTGGACCCCAAGCTTTACGGTTGTATCACAAAAGGACAGGTTTGCGTCCATTTCCAAATAGTTTGATAGATTGCTTTAGTAGTTTGATAGATTGTTTACAGATAGCTATTTCGAAATTAACGTAGAAATGGAGAACTCGATGTAATTTCCATTAAAAGCGCACTGTTTTTGCTAATATTTCATAGAGGCCCGTGGGCACCGGAGCGTCGTTGTTTATCTGCCATAAGATGTGTGTCGGTGGTGTTATTAAATTCCCGTCTTTTTTCCCTAATCTCGTTGTCGGCACGCCCCGCGGGCCCTCATCGGAAATGGCATTATTTCCCAGTCGGAGCCCCACAGCGGACACCGGATACTCCCCGCTACCAATCCTCCGGCCACCCCCGAACTCATGTTTGAGAACTTTCAGCTATTTCCGTACGGTATACTTTTACATTTCTTTGTCATGTGCGAAAAAAACAATTATAACTGTCGTATATACTCGTAGTTAACGTTTAAGTACGAAATTATCGATCGTCGTGATTTCTGTTCCTAAAGAAATTATTTAGCTAAGAAAGACAAACTTACAAGTACAAAACAAGTTTACAACCGTATGAGAATAACGCAAGACCATACGCGTTCTAATTAATGGTTTTCAATACTTATAGCTTAATCTTCTTACACATGACATGATGTAGGTACAAATGTAGGTACATTTTAAATGAAATGCTTCAATTGGCTCAGCATTTTCGGGAGAGTTCATGCATCCAAAATAAAACCACTTGGAACGAGGCCCGCGGAGCATGCAAATAATTTAATCTTATTAAAGGCATCGCTAATGAAGTGAACCGGCATAAGTCAGCCGCTAATGAAAGGAAACACAATCCTTGTTTACTTTCGCCATTCAACCAGGCATTGTGTTCGCATAATGGTTCATATTGCGTTGCTTAAAGGATATCAAAATATTTTCTCTCGCCTCAGGTATTCTGGCTATCAGAACATTCGATATTACCCCACAATACGAGTATAAAAACAAACATACAGGTAAACGATCTTGTAAACAAAATATGAGAAGTTTCATCATAAAAACATTGCTCAAATACGGTATTTTTAACAATTAAAATACCACAATGACCATAAACATAAATTACCAAATAAACAAGCATTTGAAATATGATTGTTTCCAGTTTACAAAAGAAACCCACGGAAGCTTTAGGTCGTGTTCATACGAAAACAAATGCTAAAAGATATCAAAGAGCCGCAAACAGCTTCTTAAAAACGGGGGTATTGTGAAGTTGTTTCACGAACACTTTGAACATTTCTCACGTTCCCGATATTTGTCGCACCGGTCGTATTGTATGGAAAGTTGGACCGGCCACCTGCGAGAGCTTATGAGGACGTCTGTCCTCTCATTGTTCCACAACTTCCTCCCTACAACTTCTGCCCTCACTTATTGTGCGAACTCATATCTCTTTCATTTTTAAATTTCTAAGTATCAAAACGTGTTGAAGATATTAGCGTCTCAAGTGCTGCAACAGGAAAATACTGTTTTTATTTTTCAAGTGGTTTCAGGATAACCCCTCTTGATTAACGTCATCACTGTCGCTCGTGTGTGACACAACATATCCAAATACGCTTTCATAAAATTAGCCGAATATGAATAAGTAACTGCATACAACAAAATAATTTACCAATACGTGCGACAGCGAACATTCGTTTTGTGAGATGCGGATGCCGTGTACTTGGGGATCGCACTCGGATTTCATGCAGTTATGATGATGAAGTATTGCTTACGCTATTCTAGTTTATACCATAGTGCTGTTCTCTCTTGCGAGCCATTGTTATTTCGCGCGGAGTGTTGAAATATTATGGCGGAGTGTTTTCAAAACGGAAGTGGAGTGCACGAAAATCATCTTTGTGGCGAGGCGTTGTAGAGATGGCGGAGAATTGTTCATTTAGGATTTAGTTTTTCAGTTGTCGGGATGGGTGTTCTTGCGAATTGTGTCTTATGTGTATGTGGGGTCGGTTGTGTTTTGGTTGCGGGGATGGTCGCAGGTGGTACAATCCCGCTGCCGTCGGAGGGTGTGAATCACGGACGGTGCATCGCGCCGCATACATCTTAGCTCACTCAGTGTCACACCTCGTTGCTCTTTACAAATTTACTCCCAGCGTTATACACTTATATTGTGATTTACACAAGTTACCGCCATGTAGCGTAACATTTTGAGCAGTTTCTTTGTACTGCTATGCCGATACGCGTCACCGTTACTTTCAGATGAGGAGTCTCTAATTTAATGTCGAAGAAAATAACAAAGCTGACATTGATACATTCAAATCCATTGTTTTTTTTTAAAGCCGCAACTTTTATTTTAGTGCTGAATAGCCTCATGTCCCAGGTACCGTTGCTATAGAAGCTAATTGAATTATAAGTCCGTGGTGAATATGATACTCCTGACTAGGTATTCGCATGACGTCGAGGCCGTCCATTAAGGTCTCAGTGTCACACACAAAGGCGCACAATGGGCGCGACGGACAGCCTCACGCGTCACCTACAGCTAGCTAATGCGACACTAATAAACTATAGCTTACACGTATATTTGGCCAAGAAATTCTAAGAAAGCAGTCAAAATAAAGTATGCCAGAGTTATGTTTTTATTGTAAATAAGAATTTGTCCGCGACTTCCTCTAACGGAGTCTTATTACACTCGAAAGCTGTACTTTACCGTAAATTTACAAATTAAGTTTCTAGGAACCTTTCTTGGATTTTTTGTAAATGCCAAAAATCACTTATCGGTAACACATTTCCATTATTATAATATAAGGGCGGTGTGTCCGAGTGCTCAGCACTGTCCCAGTAGTTGCCATCTTGAATTTCAAGTCAAAATAGCAATAGAGGTAACGGCAATATGTCAATTATTGAGCGTTTTCCTTAGATTAGGACCTTACCTTACTTACAGACAGATTTTTTTACAAATTAATAAAATACTAGGTGCAAAAACACATTGTTCTACAATCGAAAAATGAAAAACATGTCTTATAAGCCCATTTCTGATGGACACGGACAGTCCGTTGGGAGACGAGTGCTACAGTTGGGGTGCATATTCCTTAAAAAGGGCGGATTGTTGGCCAAACAAACGTCCCGGTTTGATAAATTTACGCTTGGTCAACCCGAGGGTCAACTGGGTGTGTTACTCACTCATATTTTCCTATTCGTTTCAGATTATTTTGTTCTAAATCCGTTCAGTGTATATTTTAAAGTAGGTAAGTACGTTACAAAACACACAAGACATTTGGATGAGGTTGACAGGTCCTCAAAGTAACTGCACTCAATTCGATTCGGCTGGCAGCCACGTCTTGTTCAAACATCTCAGCCGCCGCGCCAAACATATCAGTTTCCGAGGCTCAGCGGCGCACCTCGCCAGCCGTGTTTGTGCGAGCAAATATGAGGGAGGAAGGGTGAAGTAAAAAATGGAGAAATGCGCCCCGAATAAACACAAGAGAAATAACGACATCAAACAATAATTGAAATCATAGCTCGCTCGGTGGCGGGGGAGTCTAATGCGCTCTACAAGCCGAGCGCCGTCTTACGGCGCACACGTCTAGTGGAGAGGTTATTACGGAACCTTCTTTCAATATCATTACAATCCCGCTGCGATCTTACATACGACTTCATTTCGAAAAGAGCAATCAGTGTGAGAAAAAACCGCCAATTGAGGTTGGTAACACACGTCGTAGCTATTAATCTCGGCAAATCGAATAAAAGGTAATAGAGGCTCGCCGAGGGAGAGGAAAGATTGCCTTCATCCTCAATGGGCGAGTCGAGCCGAGCCCTATGCGGTCGCGATACCATTATTAGTGAGTTAACTCAATTTGCGGCATATTGTTTGAGAGGAGCTTAATAACAGAGGCGAGAGGTCGCGGAGCATCGTCATGACTACCCTTGATCCGCGCCGCTCGCCCCACACTCAGCCCAAATTTTCACTAACTAATACCTACACGGAAAATATGTGTCCCTTCATTCAACATACTGAAAACAATTGCGCTAAAACACACTTACACTTAAATCAAAACTTTCAACAAAGGACGCTTCGACCAAATCACATGCAATAAAACTTGAATTTTGATAATTACGATTCCAATGATTTACAGAATTTAAGCCCGTGTTGTCTCAGTTGCTAGTTAAGGATCTGAAAGCAGCATTGAGCAAGAGCCGTTACAAATGTTTCTGCGAAGACCGAAAATAATTTGTCCATTGAGAGTTATTTAACAGTTAACATTAGGTTTGTTTATTTATGCCACCGAGTCCTCCCTTCGCAAAAACTACTTAAAAATATGAAATCGGTCCTAAATTCGTTTTGTGTTTCGTCCTACTGTAGACCTTATAGCAGGCGGGTAAAGCAGGCGTTACGAAAGCAAGGGGTTGGCGGTTACTGTTGGAGAATAAATACAATTTGGGGTAAATTATTAAAACGAGCTGTCGACCAAACGAAATTAATCGAAAGTATTCTCTCAGAATTTGGAAACGGAGGCAGAGAGGCCCTTGTAGTTTACTGGCTATGAAGCCGGCACTCGATTGGGCCGAGCGGAGCGGAGCGAGTCGCACCAACACTTAGTAAATTAACCAATTATTGGGTTACGATAATAAAGCACCTTCATTTACCTGCTTCGGAGTAATATCAATATTGGGGTTAAGCCACACAAAACATAAACAATTCACGTTTAATTAAGGTAAGATTTAGGTCTGACAAATGAATTAGTCCCATATTTTGCTTATATAGTGTCAGTGTAATGGCAACAAGGACGAGTGGCGGGGACAGCGCCGCGGGGGACCGGCCCCGGATGTCATGGAAAAATTGCTACTTCCGGACCGGGGCACAAAAGGGCCCGTCTGCGATATTATTATCAAGTGTAGTGACCTCCGTTACGAGCAGTCTATCAAAAAATATGTCAGCTAGTGCGGGTCGCACATACAATGTGAAAATGCAATGATACGGCCAAATCCCATTTTGAGGAAAATAAATCGAATAGTTTGTGGTTACGTTAATTTGTTAATAGAGTACAATAAGTGTAGTACATCAGTATTATATGGAAGCTTTGGGCACGTACTGTAACTAGACTTAGCTAGAAAATCTGTTCTATGGTCAGTAAATTCAGGTCGGTAAATATTCAAATATACCTAAATCTACAATAAGCAAGGCTCTCAGATTCTACACATGGTCTTTCATTACTGAACGAAGACAAGCAGTGGTTGAGGATAAGGGTTTGATACGAAAAAACTGGACAAGTGCGAGTTAGACTCGCGTGGAGAGGGTTCCGTATAGGGCGAGCAGAACGGGGAAATTTTAGTATGGCAGTACCAGGAATTCCCGGTTCTCCCATACTAAAATTTCGCGATTCTGCACACCCTAGTTCCGTACGTTCAAAACAATTATACTTTATTGCACAGACTTCTTATAGGTTTTCCTGTAATATATAGGTATAGGACTATTATCCATTTTTTTTTTCAAAATTCTAGGTCCAATAGTTTCGGAGATAAGTGGGGGGGGGTGTTTGGTAAATTTTTGCCTGTTTTCTTAAATAACAAAACTATTAATATAAAAATTACAAAAAAATATATAATATGTCACACGATATAGTTTGCTAACTTTTTAATTTTCTAGTTGACCCCCCCAATAGCGGCCCCCATGATTAAAATTCAAATATTTCCGTGACACGTCCGTGTTTGGGTCATTAACCTTAATATGTGTACCAAATTTCAACTCAATCGGTCCAGTACTTTCGGAGCAAATTGGCTGTGACAGACAGACACACGAGTGATCCTATAAGGGTTCCGTTTTTTTCCTTTTGAGGTACAGAACCCTAAAAATTACAAATAAGATCATAACTGCCAAAAGGCAAATTGTATCTCGTCTCCGAGCGAAAGGTGAATTTTTCTGAACCACTCTTTATTATTTATACGGATAAAAAATCTTAGAGGAACCGATTAGCAATATTACATCATCATTTATTTTTACATTAATTAGCGTCACTACATTTCAGAACTAAGTATGATTTTCCAAACCTTCAATAACAATGGAGCAGGTACTTAAAGTAATCGAATTCCATCCTCTTTCATTGTGACATTGATAAATAATTTACGAATAGAAAATTAACTTATTTTTATGGGCTTTTTTATTTAAAGTGCGTTCTTAACTGACAGTTATCAGGTCGTTACAGAACTGACCGTTAGTGTCAAACTCCATACATTTCGTTACGGACTGACAGGTTAGACGGTATTTGAACATAGCTTAAGTTTCGCCTAACCGTACATTTTAAAATAAAAATGCCCTTATATTTAAATTTGTTATTGTTTTTTTTTAATTTTAATTTTAAGGGGCTTGGTCGTTGAACGATCACGCCGCTCGATACGTTCACTTAACTATTATGCTTAAGATTATGCGTCAACCAAGCTACCACTTAGTTGATGCACATCCTATACAACTTATAATATAATTTAGCATGATCTGACTCTGGATCAGACAGCCCAGCATTACAAAGACCAGTGTTATAGGTCAGACGACGGGACCGGCCCCGCACGCACTCCATCAACACATGGTATACGTCTTCTACAACTTTGCAATCCACACAGTTTGGACTGTTTACTTTTCCCAATAAGAACTTAAATTTATTAGTGGGGACGTGGCCGGAGCGTAATCTCATCGCCATAACCAGATTTTGCCGTGACAGAGAACAGTGGGTTATCCACGGAGACTGTAGGGGTTCAGGCTGGATAGTCCTGTACCATGTTACTGTTTCAACCTGCCTCAATATTTAATTTGTTCAAACAAATCTGTCTTGGAAATCACTCATCAGCATTTTATGATAACCATAGCACAAATAAAATCATACCATGAAGCGAGTGACAAACGTAGAAAATGTATTTAAACTTGGCGAAAATAGCGCATAGATGCTGCACATAAGCGTGTGTAATCATGCAAATTCTAAGGCTGTCTCGTGTATGGCACAGGGCTGGCACGATTGTCCCGCGAGCCAGGGTGCAGGTTGTCAGTGTGCCAATTTCGCGGCATTCACAACAAATTACGTATTAAAGCGAGTGGAAGCGCAAACAAAACGGCCGTGTTCGTGACGTGAATACGCGCGGTACGCGAGTGCTGGAGTATTATAGTTCTAATTTTTTTGATACAAATTGATAGACCTGTCCGGAGCAGTGCAATTAAAATGTAACTACACTTAATTATAATCATTCTGTGGTTATTTCGGAATAATACCGATACTCGTGTAGCGAGGATTACAACAAAAACTAAATTATGTTAATATTTCAGTTATACCGAAATTAAATTTTATATAATATGTTTTAACAAAACTATAGAGCATAAACCGTCATAATATGTACCACTCCGGTACATGAGAAGTCTGAATTCTGCAATAATTATGTTGGCAAATATCGGATTTTTTTTGGAAATATATATATAATAACTACTTACGAACTACTTACGAAATCTACTTATTACGTCTAAACAATAATTTTAACATCGACAAAATATATCCCTAATACTTAAAAAAAAAATCTAATGGATGTTCTCGAGTTATTTGTGGAGCAGAAAAACAATAATAAGAAATTCTTACCCCAATTAGTATTACTGAAAATAGCTAATTAACAGAAATCATCTTTAAATCGAAGGGTCGCTGAAAAGGTTTTATTTGAGCGCGCTTGTTATCCTTTTCAACAAAAAATAATATGGCTAGGCATTCCATATTATTTTTTGTTGAAAAGGGATTATTTTGTTTTTGTTGCTGTGATAAGAAAAACACTGCTAAGTCTTCGTAAAATAAAATATCGCTTATCGAGGCGTGTCTATTTTCGCTGAATAGCCCTCGCAGCGTACCTATAAGAGTTAATGATTTCTCAGATCTCATTAGAAGCTCAGTCAACATTTACTTATAAATACTTTAAGAAATAAGAGGAAACTAGCTCAGTTCGGAAGACCGTAAACTTGGAAAATATCTGATTACTCGCCAATTAAAAAGGAAATCTCGCAGCACTTTGCTCAGGTATCGAGTAAACTGTCATAGTTTACAATCGAATCGCATTTAGCTGCAGTGGGGCCAGCTCGATATCGGATAGTGATGTTGTTACATAAAGCCGAGCGTAATCCTTTTAATTAGCGCAAAAAGACGAAACGACACCGGCACAGAGCTAACAACCTGTAGAACAGTTTTAGTTTTAGAAGACTAATTGAAAGAAGGACTACATTTTTTATAATAAATACTTAAAATAAAGACTATATTTTTATGATTTAATTACAAATGTATAGTTTTTAAATTGTTCTCTATACATATAGTATAAGACAGTATTACTAGCCAAATTCCATAGTTGGGTCAACGGAAAGTACCCTATAAATTTTGGTTTTCTTGAGAGTGTCGAAATACATGTTCTTTGCGGCATAAACGGCCATATCTCTTTTTTACGTTAACTTAGAAGTATGATTTTTTCACAGCTTCAAGCGAACGTAGACCTGAGTATATGGTTTTATTTTCAATTCGATATCTCCGCGCGTTCCCGAGATAAAGGGTCTTGACAGACAGACAGATGGACAACAAAGTGATCTTATTAGGGTATTCAAAGTGACCTAATAAGCCTTTTGAGGTACGGAACCCTAAAACACACTGGTCTTAAATTCCCAGTATGATATAACTGTAAGCTCGTGCATTAGGAACGCGTTAAAAAAGCGCAAAAACACGGGCGCTAAGTAAATAAATGTCACGCATGGAGGCGCTCAGTCTAGTCGCCTGCCGCCGAGACAGCCCGCAGCGTCTACGACTCGTCGTGAATGCCTAATTACGTCACGACAAAGAGTAAATAACTTTTCTATTTGCGTCGGGGTCGCGTTCGGTAAAACATTAATCATGATTGAGCTAAGTGG
Source organism: Eudemis profundana (assembly GCA_947034925.1). Lineage (NCBI taxonomy): Eukaryota > Metazoa > Arthropoda > Insecta > Lepidoptera > Tortricidae > Eudemis > Eudemis profundana. The sequence continues at coordinate 12,787,933 of OX344811.1, forward strand.
CTTAATACTGGAGGGATAATGGCAATGATCGGCGGGGGGCGGCGCCGCGGCGGCGCGCGGTTGGATGTCGCGCTACCTCTCCATATGTTTTTCTACGTTTCTAGTTCAATATGACAGTTGTGTTTTGATTAGAGTTATTGATGTAGGGGCAGTTATATGATTAGTTTACATAACGGAATATTGGAGTATGTTACATCGGTAAATCGAGTTCGTCTGCGAGTAAACTGGCATTCGCTTAGAAAATTGACCTATAAAAACATTTGTTGCCCTATGTTTCCCACAGTATAAGGCTCAATTCAATAGTAGGTAAAGACTATAAACGATAAATTTGGCCATGCATGCATTTGGTATATTTTTCTATTCACTGCTAATTTCGAGGCAGCATGTTTAGCATGGTTAGCAACTAAGACTTTAGAGTGAGATTTCTCGATAAATATATCAAGGTGCTTATAATCTTTTAACCAACGTTGTTTGAAATCTCAGTATTAAAAAAATGCTGCCTCAAAATTAGCAGTGAATACACTCACGGACAATGAATTCGGATCAGTTTGTACATTTTTTCATATTCAAAATTATTTATTCCAGATAACTATAAAGATCCATTAGTGTTAGATTACATTTAAAACTTATAGCTAATGTTAGTACACAATGAACACAATTAAAATATAGAACTGTTCACAGAAAATGACCCGAATTAATTGTCCGTAAGTGTAGAAAAATATACCAGATCATGCATGGCCAGGTTTTATCGTGTACAGTGTTTACTCACACATATATATAATATTGTGTTAATTACATTCTTAAGTTAAATATGCAATATAGTATCAATATAGGACATAGTCGCGTTATTAACACTATCCCTTGTGATGATTTTGCTCAGACACACTTTGCTAATTAAATAAACTTTATATACCAAACCAATAAACATCATATTTTATCTGTCAAATAAGTATCTTTAATCTGTCAAGAAAAACTTAAAATGCAATAGTTACTTAGTAGAGAGCATACAGCCATCGGTATCGAACTAGGTTTTAATCTTAAAAGGTTAGTTTTGCGTAAATCGATCAATTACAACCGATGTAGGGTTCGACCGTTAAGTCTACTTCCTTCCACAACACCAGTTAGTTCAGGAATGAAGGCCCGATGCCTCGTAAATGGAAAACACAAACATCGGTTAGTGGATCGCCCGCGGGCGCCGCACTGTTATTGTTTGCGCACCAAAACTAAACCGAGCAGGAAGCACGAAACAAACTTGAGAAGAAACCCTGAGGTAAGTCGAAATTTATGTTAATTTCGTCTTCTCCGTATAATGGAAATATTTTTGAAAAATGTTTGCCGAGGCTGCGAGAAAATATTCTGACGTCTTGCTTATTATGCAGTGGAATCAAAACGTCTTACTCTCGAGCAATCGACATAATCCTGCTAATGTCATGAATGTGAAGGTTGTGAAGATGTTTCGATGTTACTAAATAACGCTGTAACAACTGAGTGGATTGAGCTGACATGCAAGCAGACCTGAGTCACGGTATACGGTAGTTTTTGTTCCGATAAAAGGTACATCGGGAGCGCGCATGTGTGCGCAAGTCGTTTATAGAATGTTTGATAGTTTTGTGATCAAACTATAGGTACCAATTAAATAGAGTAGATAATTATTTTGTTTGACAGTGATGAGTAAAATTAACAGATTTTTTAAACGTGTACTCAATAAATAGTAGTTGATTCTATTGATACACAAAATGCCTTAAACACGAGAGTGGTTTTATGAAACGAGCCGAAATATTGTTGCGTTACTTACATGTACACATACCAATACTAATTTATTTATACTATTATACTTAATAACATTAACATCAGATGTGTGCGATCAGGTACTTTCATATTGAAATAAGTAACTTTTACTAGGTTGACCTCGAACGATTGTTCGTTCGATCGAGGTCAACCTAATAAAAGTTACGTTCGTAGTAAGTAGGTATTTTACAGAACCGACGAGCGGCAGCCCTGTGCCTTAGGCACGCTCAGGTGTCGCGCGCTCCTAAACGGCGAAGACGAACTACTTGGTTGTCTTTATACTTTGCCTGAGTCCTGGATCGAAACATAGGATACCTTTTATCCCGGTAAAGTGCCCCTTGGGACATTCACGGGAATAACGCGGGCGAAGCCGCGGTTAAATAAAAAAATAAATATTGTGGGGACAATCTTACACAAATCAAATTATTATTAAATTGACTGACCAGAGCATAGAGAATGATCATAGCCTGTCAAGAATCTAGGGCTGGTGCATTTCATCTACTAATCTCCCAATCAGCTGTCAATGGTTATCATCTTTCCTTATTTCGTTCACAATGCAACCAGTATTTCAAGAGGTCAGTAAAACAAATGCGACCTCAACTAGCCTTTAAATTTCCACAAATGTTATATCAGTTCAAAAAGCTAAGCTGCGAGTATACACTGATGCACACAAGTGCATGGAGTCTCCAGACTCCACGAAAGTGGCACTCGATGCGCCGCGGGAGCCGGTAAGGGGCGAGCACCTCGAGAGCTTTTCCTTGTCGCCGCACATAACGCTAAACGATAATCTTGATATGCCAGGGATATTGCGGTAGACTTCCGATCCGTAAACGGCAACAATTGCCGTCTATCGCCGTTAATGGAGCCCGACCTCCGCCGGCCGCCTGTTGCATTACCTCCGACCGCTCACAATGCGAGGTTTGCAAAGAAAATTTCGGTAGACGGTAAATATCTTCGAAATAAATGAAAACGTGACACTGCAGTGCTGGCTGAATTATAGGGGCGTTATATTACTCGGATATAGACTTTCTAAATAATGTAGGTAATTATGTACAACTTCTAGACAATAAGTTTTTCGAACTTGGAAAAATAAATCAGGGAGACCGTTGGAAGATACCTACGAATATAGACTTGTAATACCCAATCAAGTTAGCATAGTTAAATAAGTATATCAAAGGTGGAATTGTATTGAACACTTTTTATTTGCCAACCTAATTCCAAAGATTGATCGTTAAAATTATTTATATATACATACATAAGTATTCCCGAGGCAAATTGCCGGTGCCGTTGAAAGCTGGAACGAGGCGAATACCGCAAAGTATTTGGCATTTAAAAGTCACGCGTAAAAAGAGGCCACTTTGTGAGGATTCTTTCCAATTGCGCTTTGATAGGGCATCGCCTTTCAGCGTGGACCGGGAGCGGCGACAACAACATCAATACATTTTCAATGTCTCTAAGTTGGCTTCCTTACGACTTGACGATAATATTCGATCAAGGCATGTTACTTACCAAAATATGTAAAAAATGCTGCCTTATAACGATCTAAAATATATACATAAAAGCAATAAATAAACCCAATAACTATCAATTATAAGCTCCAGACAGTCGCAGGAAGTGAGCATTACGTCTGACTTGGTAATTGGAAATGAACGGAAGGCGTTCGGGCGGCGAACATCCTACAAGCTAATGAGCAACAACACTTACGGACCGATGGTTCATTTAGACAGGTGAGCGCTACAAAAGTGTAGCTACAGCTACACAGTTTCGTAGAGGCGCTACGCCACTCTACGAAAGTTGTAGAAGAAACAACAATTTATTGTATAAATGTTTAATGTAGAAAATCCTGAAAAGGAACTATATTATTGCAGCCTTCTACGGTTTTCTATGAATAGAATCAAAGCCAGCAATTTAAATTGAACTGGAAATAGTCGATAGTCGAACAGCAAACATACGTATATATAACGATTTTTATCACGTCAGAATTTTGTTTCTAGAGTACTGATTCTCATTAAAAAGCTATGGTAGCCGAGTAGTTCGAACACGCGTCTTTCAAGCAGAGGCCGTGGGTTCTAATCCTGGCTCGTATCAATGAGTTTTTCGGAACTTATGTACAAAATACAATTGAATTTTTATTTCCCATTTGCTTTTTTGGTGAAGGAAAAACATCATGAGGCGTCTGCATACATCTGTGAGGAAATTCAAATGTGTACGTGTAGACCCCAACCCACACTGGGCCAGCGTGGGGCCTACATCCTGTAGGCCTGTGCCCAGCAGTGGGACGCAAAATAAGCTGATGATGATCTCAATTAAATCTCTTTGCTAGTAAGCGACATGATAATATTCAGAAATGAAGTGTGTACATTTTCTTTAATTGTGTGGTAGGTAAGGTTGACTACCATAACGTTATTTTTGAGTTCCGTATAATAAACGACAGAGTACAAACGCAGTCACAGTATGTATTAATCTCACAATCCACATGTTTATCAGTAAGTAATGCATATCTAAATAGCGCGCATGAACTCGTTTCATCAATATTTTCCTGCACTCCAGGGGGAATGGCAATAAAGCAGGAATCATGTCTCACTTCAATGCACACAGTATGTCGAGCGGAATCTAATATTCGCCTAATACGGCAACTACACCGATAAATGGGTCATATTTTTCAAATGCAGTTGAAATAGTAGCGGTTAGAATACATTCAGCGTGAATACATTGACGAAATTAACTTCTAAAAATAGACGATCATGGCGTTTCATGAAATTTATAAATGTGAATAGGTACTGTTACTGAACTAGTGAGTTAAATTTTCGGCATCGTCATTATTAGCATCAGGAAACATTGAGTCATTAAAACTAAAAAACTCGCCATATTCAAATAAATACAGCATTCGAGGAACGCGAAAACTTACAATAGAAAAATTGAAACACAAAACAAAAATTACCTTTAAAATTTTTAATATGTAAATTAAATACGGACCAATAAGCCGTGGAAACCGGGACGAAATTACAGAAACCGTCTCGTAGCGTAAAATCTTGGCAACCCAACAACAAACAGCATCCGAAAACGAAACCAAACAAAATTCACTCCGGATAGATGTGCGCGGGGCGGGGTCGGCCGCGCCGGCTCACAATGCTGATTGAAAGCAAATAATGAAATCATAGGGCACGGAGCCTCGCCCGCAAATACTGTGAAAAATTGCACTCGCGCTTTCACAACAATGAATGCACACAAGACAATACCGCTGGTTATACGTTTTTGACATCCAAACACAACTGTGCATAAATAATGTACCGTAGGAATACTGTTGTCAGATGTTTTAGCTATTTTGCACTCGGGTGATACGAGTCGCTTGGTTTTCCGTGCAAACAAATTGGCAGTTAACAATGCACTTTAGCGACATCAAATTTGGTTAAAATTTGTTTCATTTTAGATTCAAGCGACTCAATTAACCTTAAGCTCCATTATAAATATATAAGGCTCCGAACTAGAATCAAGAAAAAATAATTCTGGTACAACTTTCTTATTGGAAGTCGGTTGATAAAAAAGAGCACAAATCACACATAATTTAAACAATGTACAAAATTACACTTACGCACCTTTGCATTCAGCTTCTACGTGACTTGTTCCGCTTTAACTGGAAGCATTGATTTCTTCTATTAAGTCAACGCAAATAAGTGCAAATTAATTTTAGAATAGATTTTTCCGATATTAATGCTAGTTAAATATTGTTTTCATCACACTTGCTCGAAAACCACAGACCACCTCCACTAGACGGAGCATGCCATACGACACGAGCTCACCACGCATATGTGCGATTAAATATCGGTAGATATTACTAGTACAACGCGTGTTTCACATCTATTTTATCATTTTTATCATTTGAGATTGTCGTCGGATTGAACAGAAATATTTATTTCACGTTTGGTGCACACACAAGTCAGAAACATGGTCGCAACTGAAAGAGCGGCTGGTCGCGTAATGTCGTAATGCTATACGATTGACCATATCTGATGTGAGCGCGCGCAGCCCAACATGCTCCGTCTAGTGGAGGTAGTCTGTGTCGAAAACACACACATACGTAGTCATTCACACGTAAGTTCTGCGGGCCGTAAATGACCTATTACGCCCTTGGTTTTTTTTTATTTGAAACGCTGGTTCTGTTTTAATCTTATTTGTCATGTTCAAAGGAAACGCCAACTTACTATTTTAACTTTTATCACTGAAATATTTATTTAAAGAGAACTGTTATTGCAAATGTAAACACATAACATATGTATTTCGGTAATATTAATTAAATGTTTAAATAGTGTATTTCAGTATTTTGCAAATATAAAATCAACTAAAATGGCCGTTTTAGGTCTTTACCGCTATGGTTTCCGAACGTGACTTGACATTCGCACTGTCTATGGACATATGTCACTAATGTCACTTTCTGTTTTAATATTTTCTTGTCACACGTGGTTCGATTAGTAAGGTTATTTTATTTAAATTTCCTCACAAGTGTGATGGAAAACATTGTGTGTGCCACGGGCGGTAAAGGAATTACAATCTCGTGTTATTAAAACCCTCGGCTTCACCTCGGGCTAATAACACACACTCGTTTGTAATTCCTTTCTTACCGCCCTAGATACATTAATGGGCATTTCTCGAGAAATATGTCTGCGGTCACCTCATTCATCTGGCCCTTTTTCATACTAAATGTATGGAGACAGATGAATGAGTCGCAGACATATTTCTGGAGAAATGCCCACATGATGTACTGTTGATTGAAACTGGCACAGCACAGATTTGAACGATTTTAATTATATAATATACAGATAGATACAAGGATTGACGTATAATAACATACACGCACAGTTTCAAAAAAAAAATGTCTACGAATCTAGCGCAAAATGATATTTCTAGTTACATTCTAATAGGTGCTAATAACGTTAATTTATAAGCTGTATCTATATAAAACTGTCATTCAAAAGATAACTTAATTCCATGACACCTATGTGTCAAATTTGCAAACAATGAAAACGTTAGTTTATTGGCACTTATCAAAAAGTGGCTACGCTATTTACGTCAAAAGTGAACAGCGAATAAATAGAGTCGCTTCCTGTTAAAAGATTTAAATATTTTTTTTGGTATACAGAAACACCGCAATCATAAATATTAGAAAGGTTTACAAAACAATACTTTTTGTCCTTATTATTGTTGCATTTTTGTGTCTTGGAGAATATACAAATTCAGATACATTGATACGGTTTCAATTCGCGGCCTGGACCATAGGTGAGCGCCATTTAATTTTTCTATGTACTTTGATTTCTAGTATCTATAGACGGTGGGCCCGAGTAACCCGAAAAACTTTTAACTATAGATTTTAACAACTATTAGTAATAGATACATAGAAAAATAGATACATAGAAGTACTAACCTACATCATTAGATTGATTCTGTAAATAAACATTCGTACCTAAGAAGACATTTATATACCAAATTATAATTGGAAATGATTTTCAAAACAATATATGCCCATCTACGAAAATTTTAAATTATTAAAATAGAATATTCTGATCGAAAACAATAAAATACAATCCTTACATCAAACGTATCAAATCCGATCCCTTAACAATGAACTACGTAGTTTTGTTTCCAATTTGGTTTTCGGTCCAGTGAAAATTTCACGCTATTGTCAAAACAACATAACAATAGGTATCAGCTCAGGTTGAAATATCTATTTGTTAAAATTTATAATGAATCGCATACGCAGAAACCTTTGTAAATTTGATATTGTTGAATGTCCATGCCTGTGCATCACATTTCGAATTTCACAAAAGGACTCTGGAACCTGTCAGAGGTATGTGTGAGCGGTGGTTATGCAGAATTTAATTACTGTACGCTGTTATTATGTGCAGTCGAGGTCATTTTCATATGAACATTGTGAGTACGAAATAAACTTATGCCACACCTGGCCAAAGCCCTCGATCGCATATTTACGTCCCTCGCTTGCAGCTCGGGCCGCAGACTTCTGCGATCTCGGCCTTTCTTTGTATTACCACCCTAGTTGTGTCATTTCTCAAACATGCAATGAAATGTTCACATTACGTGCCTTATAATAGGCCGCAAAGTACCTCGTTTCCGGTGCGGCTACCCGCTTGGCTTTTAATGGGATTCATACAACATTGCCGGCCTAGGCCTGCAATATGTTTTAATTTCCATTCCACATATATATGACACAGCATCACGGCGTTCAGCCATTAAAAAATCAACAAACGATGTTTGCTATAATTTGCAGTTTAATTTATATAAAATCGACATGAACATAATAAATAACACATTATAAACAATTTCCAATAATTTTAAATTGCAAACTTCACTACAAGAACACGCATTTAAAATATTTCATCTAAATATTCACTGTAAAAATGTATACTGAAACAGTTTTTGGAAAGGAAATTGAAAATTTTTGCATTCTGTAATAAAAAAATTGTCTAATTTTAGTGTCTCTAGAAAATAAAGTTCGATTTTTAGTGTTTTTAATTTAAAAGCACCATGTATACCAGTGGCGTGGCGTAACAGATATCCTTGGGCAAGCCGGCGCAGATTTGGCGTATATTTTCCTTAAGAGCAGTAGAATAAGGTGGTCAAATGCCTGATATTAGGCAAGCCGGTAGGAATCGAGTTCTTTGGACGCCACGCCACTGATGTATACATACTTCGGCGTGAAATGAGATTGCCAGCCTCGTAACTACCTGGCCTCGCTTTCGTTCGGTCATCTATTTGTATTCCGCCGGCAACCCCTTACTTCCCGGCCTCTATAGTAATGTACAGTCAGAAGCGACAAAAAGGCGTTTAATTCAAATTTGTTTAAACCAATATATTTGCTCCCATATTATACAAATTGCCATATGATGAAATATGACAAAAAAATGCACATTAATGACCAACTTTTCTTTAATCTTATATAACTTAGCCGGGATTCTTGGTCTTTTGGTCATTTATAATTTTTTCATTGATCGTTACTCGAATCAAAAATGTAAAGATAATATTCATATACCCCCTAAGTTTCATCTTCGTTGCAACGACTATTGTTCAATCAATCAATTTATTTGTGAAACATATTAAAGGACATCTAATCGCTTAATTCCGTCTGAGTCATCCGGCATTTTCGAAGGCAACAGTAACTTGTAACAGTATTGGTTAGGGCCCGTCGTCATAAAGAAAGCGGTCAAACACTCGGCGCAAATAGAGGCGTGGCGGCCGCGCCCGCGCTCAAACAACACTTGACCGATCATCTTTGTGGCAACCCTGTTTTATGTGAGAAGAAAAAACATAGTTAAGTTTTGATAATTGCATTCAACTGTTATTGATATTGGATATAAATATGCCTTAACCTTATACAAATAAAAAAAGTTTAGAATGTAATTGGGCGTTTTTTTTTAAATCGTAGCTACTTTCGCAAAATATGTACTTTTGAGGTTTCTCTGGCTCATTTAGTAGTATGGCATTATATAAAGCAATCATAGTATGGCTTTGAGATTGTTAAGCCAATTGACTGCGTCAGGTGTCAAGTCATCCAGATCTTCAGCTCGACCGGGGTAGCAGTGAAGGGGGCAGCACTGGATAATGTGTTCAGTGGTCTGCTCTTCCTCGCCGCACTCGCAGTGAGGAGTCCACCTTCCATCCCCATTTGTATTGGAAGAAGTTGCAGCGTCCGTGTCCAGTTCTTAGCCTGTTTAGGCGGCACCGACACTTGCGGGGAAGGTCGAATCCTTTTGGTTTCACCGTCAGGTCTGTTAGTTGGGCTGTTTTTCCCTACGTTGCAGAAGCCCATGCTTAGAATTTCTGTTTCAGAATCGTAAGTTCATTCAAACCTTATTCATGAATAAATGTAGATAAAATTTATACAGTAGAGTCTGTGCGGAAAGAGAATAGTATTAATGTTGGGGGGCGCTGTAATGCCTTTGTACCGTATGTGCCGTATTTTCTGTTCTGTGGCCATACTGGTTAGGTTAGTTCCATTTTTCGCCACGCCTACGCTCTTTCCGCACAGACTCTAATTTGGTTATTTTTATAGTAATTTTTGTATTTTCTGTTGTAATTGAATATATTACTTTAAAGGCGGTTATTTTATTTTTTAAATTTTGATCAATAAACTACGACCTAGAGATGATGTCTGAATCAATATCATACGATTTTACCCTTTACAACATAGCTCGAGAAAAGGTTAAAAACCGGCCAAGTCCGAGTAAGTTGTCATGACAAATCTGCGAGTCGGATTCACACACGAAGGGTTCCGTGCTACCGTTGAACAAGAATCACCAAAAATACGTTTCTTGTATGGGGCCGCTATAATAAAATAATAAAACAAAATAAAAGGGCGATTTTGTTTTTATTATTTTATTATAGCGGCAATAGAAATACACATTCTGTGAAAATTTCATGTCTCTACCTATTATAGTTCTAAAGATACAGCCCTGTGATAGACGGGCAGACTGAGAGCGGAGGCTTAGCAATAGGATTCCGATGGCATCCTTTGGCTATGGTACCCAAAAAACGCGTTATTTACAAGTAAAGGGAGGCTTTTTGTTAATGAATGATCACTTTCAATCTAATTAGATTGATATATTTATAGATATACTTCTAACCTAGTATTGCCGGCATAAACGGAATTCCGTTTATGTAATTTTTTGTCAGATAAAGTGACATAGTCAAGGTTTGATAACTGCAAATCGGCAATATATGTAATATTAAAACATATCTAGCGAATTACTATCATCAGGTCATCAGTCACTTACCAGAAGTTGACCGGTACACATCTCCGCTTATTTCCTGCCAAAAAAAACCTGAAGAAAATTTACATTCTTGAAACTACAGTCACTCAAATCGTTGCCTTACTGCAGCTTGGCCATGGCCAACGTGTTGTTGCTGCCCAGCTCGATTTGAGCCAGTCAGCAGTTTCCAAAGTGTATCGGAGGTTCCGAGAGACTGGGAACTTTACAAGAAGACCAGGAACCGACCGCCAGAGGTGCACAATGCTGCTGGTAACACTTGCGTTGCGTTAAGTTTGCACCTGGTTTCCTTGGCATGACATACCAACCAGGTGCAAACTTAACGCAACCGGGATTGAAGGGCTTTGACTTTTTAAAACCCGGCAACCGCAATTCAGGACTGATTTTTCGTAGGCAACCCTATATCACCGTGTTCGTAATAAAATAATCTTTATTTTGGCATAAAGTTTATTCATTAACCAGTCCAGTGTAAACTACTATTAAACAACAACCTCCCCGTTTTAGCACAGAATAAGTAGTACTACGTTCAGAACTCGCACTGTCTAACAAAACCTACGTTCGGGTTACAAAAGTGCGCCGAATCCTGCCGTCTCACTCTAACTCATAAAGCGCGCTCTTTCTGGTTGCCACGCCCATCGGTAGGGTTGTCGACAGAAATAAACTTCTTATTACAGATTGAGTTTCATGGTAAATTACAGGTAGTTATGTCGTTAATAATGGCATCTGATTTTATACATAGTCGAAATAATATAGTATTTCGAGTTTCAAGTAGGTTAGGTATTGTTTTCCGTGGTGCACAACAAAAATGTTTTTATTATTTACCTATAGGTATTACAACCCAATGCTTTCTACATTGTATAGTATAGGACTTAAAAGGAAAAATATCGCTTTTTCTTTTCATACGAAATAAATAAAACAATGATAGATATTTATTGTAAGATTAACAAAATCACTAGAATCTAATTAATTATAATATTCATACATTAACGTAAATGAACCAGATTTAACCAATTATTCGCATCCTCGAGTAATGAAAAAAAAAACTTGTCGGAATTAGTCTTATTTGTATAACACAGTATAAACACAAACTTTATCTATACATGTATAATAAAAAAAATGTGTTATCGGAATTTAGGTTCCGCAATGCAATATTTTTTTAGCATGACGATTCAAATCCATTATGGTCACTCGTATTTGTAATACGCGAGCGACACGCCACGGCGCAGCGCGAACACGTGCGCTTCCTGCCGGCGCGCGACAACCACTAACTTGCCTAATGCATTAGGCAAGAAATAATAATAATTACCGCGCAACAGAATCACGGAGAGACATACGCCTGGTTTTAGTTACTTGCGTGTTTGTAAGATGTCGTTTGTAGTATAATATCGTGTCGGGGTAACAACTGCAAGGATTGAGATGAAATTTAGCAAGCAAATAGACCAAATCCTGGATTGAAACATAGGATACTTTATATCCCGGTAAAGAGTTCGCTTGGGATAGTAACGAGAATAACGCAGGCGAAGCCGTGGGTAAATGCTAATAACCTATAAAACGTAGACACTCAAACGACTATAAACATAATTATTCCTTACAGTCAACTGAGTACGCATCCGAACTTAATAAATATGCACACGGACACACCTCATCCGAAGTGACACGGGAGCTCATCTATTCTAATATTGTTTCGAGTACGTCCCATAGAGCGAGTCGATTATGAAAATAACGTGTCAGTCCTCAGACGCAATTCGAGACCAGACCAGACCGAGAGAGCGATGTTAATACTATACAACTAAAACATCAGGCAATCTGCCTCCGCACTTGGTAAAATAACTACCGACATAGGATGTCTGAGTCTGAGTAGGTACCTACCAGTGGCGTGGTGTCCAAACAACTCGATTCTTACCGGCTTGCCTAATATCAGGCTTTTGACCACCTTATTCTAGAGCTCTTAAGGAAAATGTACGCCAAATCTGCACCGGCTTGTCCTAGAATATCTTTTACCCCACGCCACTGGTACCTACATATTATTTTGATATGGGACCAAACAACAAACAATTTTATCGCTTTAGTTTATAAGGAACAATCGATAGACGAATTAAATTTATCATAATTAGTATTTTCGTGTTAGGAAGAATTAATCATACACGTTTTTGTCTTATATTTAATGTTACTTTTGCTCTGAAAATGTTTTAGCTAAGTAATCATTATTTTGTAAGCCGAGGAAAATGATAAAAAAGTCGTCAAGCCATGAGGTTGGTCCTCAAACATCTTATGTAATTATAAGCAAACGAGTCTTTATAATGCTGGCCGTCACGCTACCTAGAGCTGAGACTGTACTAGAGGTTACCGTGTGGTTAGAGAGTGCCGTGGCCGCGGCATTCATTAAAACCAATCGCAATACACAAATTGAATATACCAAAATTGAAATTAAATCGGTGTGAATGACTCTATTCTCAATGTACGTGGGTAAATTCAATTGCAAATATATGCACTTGTAAAATCAGATTTGGAGAGTTTCAAGGACCTACGAATGTCCGACGATAAAAACTGGATAAACCTACTATCAAATATATATTACTATACCGTCAGGGAAGAGTCTGGGTCTGTGGCGTATTGTCCATAATGAGAATTTAATTGAGGGCGTAGCCGCGCCGACAGATACGCTTAACTTCATTAGTCGTCCGCGATTAGGTTACCTAATGTAATTGCTCTGTTACACAGTTTCACGTTGATGTTTGCCAAAATGAACCGCTACTGACGCCTTTCGAATCCCCCGGTAATTTATTTACCTACTGGTGTATTAACTACAATCAATTTCATACCGACATCAATATTGTGCAATATGAGTAGATAAACAATGGAGTACCATTAACATGATTCCTTTTTAGGGTTCCGTAGCCAAAATGGCAAAAACGGAAACCTTATAGTTTCGTCATGTCCGTCCGTCTGTCTGTCTGTCTGTCTGTCTGTCTGTCTGTCTGTCTGTCTGTCTGTCCGTATGTCACAGGCATTTTACTCAAAAACTACATGATGGATATTGATGAAATTTGGAATATAGGTGTCTTTTATGAGCCGCTACTTAGTTTGGTATATAAATAATTAAAATAAATATTTTTAGGGGGGGCACTCCATACATGTTAAAGACAGTAAAAAAAAATTTTTTCAGCAAATATCAACGTGTGGTACATAGTTCGACAGCTCTTTAAAAAACACTATAAGGTTTCTAAGTAATGTTTTTGATTAAGTGAATGTATTTGGAAATAATCGCTCCGAAAGTTGTGCAAATTGTGTCCCCCGCCTCTATTTTCTAAACCGTGCGCCCGAAAAATATGAAAAAAATCACGAAGGTAACGCTTAATTAATACTTTCAACGAAAATTATTTTCAACAAGATCGAATGTACCGTTTTTGAGTTATTGCCGATAAACTGCGCTTCTCAACAAAAGGACGTAATTGCTATGAAGATACGCTCTTTTGTTGTTGTACTTTTTTTACATCGTATTTTTTACCTTATATTATAGTTACGGCTATGGAACCCTACACTGAGCATGGTCCGACATGCTCTTGGCCAGTTATTTGACGATACTTTATTGTATTGCTATGTGGTTATTTATTATCTAACTTACATACAAAATTATATACATAAAGCAATTTAACCACTGCTAATTTAAGCTGCTAAAAAATGAGTTGCAAGATTTGACATAAACACTAATCATCATCATTAAAGTTAAGATCTATGCTCTTTTCGGAAGAGTAATCGTTACTTTACTGTATTCTCCGCCAGCCTTGTGGTATCGTGAATTCCTTCACTTGATTGTGTTAATCTTCGTCTATCTCTGCCTCTCCTGCCTTCAAAACACTAATATGCGAAGCCAAATAAAAGGTTTTAAAAATCGTCATCTTCTGCCTTCACGTCATAATGCAAGTCGCGCCGTCAAAACGCAATCCATAAAATTGTGTACGTTTCAAGGATAATTTTCGTCATTGTTTAGCACGACGTACCGGACGCCCGGTGATGGCGGCGCTGTGTCGAGATGCAAATGAGGCTGCGGCGGACGGCCGGCGCCAGCGATCGCGACTCTAATCGCTGGTAACTGTCCACGGGAAATATGGGGCTCGGGGTAATTGAAACCATGTGAACTGAGCAACTAATACCCTTGTCCGGCGATTTGTACGTGAATTTGAATTTCGAAGTGGATCGTTGGTCTCGTTTCTTGCAGATTGCGTTTTATTTATTCATCTAATCATTATTCCTTTGTGACGTTGTGGACGTCTTATAGTAACAGCGTAAAAGCGTTATTTCAATAGAAATGATTCTTAATTAGTGGCTCTTAATAGCTTTCATGCGTATTGCGAGGTTCAGATTAGTTGGAACCATGTGAACTGGGTCAATATTTGATATTCGCGGAAGCCAACCTGAATTTGCGTCTCTGATTATTTCGCTCAGTAAACACAATTAGAATTCTAGAATCGTACAATAAACAAAGCTCTATCATAAAAACTTATAATATAGGTATGAAGATTCACCGCAGTAAATTAATGCGACTAATTTCAGAGAGTAAAAGAAAGTCTAAAAGCAGATAGAAAACGGCGATCGCCTAGCCACTGTTTTCTTGTAACAAGGATATTACAAGGTATCAAACAAAAATACATAATAATGATTATTATGGGAACAATCTTACACAAATCGACCTAGTCCCAAACTAAGCAATGCTTGTACTATGGATACTAGACGATATACTTATATATAGAAAAATAACTTCTTTGATGTTCGTTATTCTTTCTTTTTTGCTCAAAGGGTGGGTGGAAGAGATCTCTTACAGAGATAAGACGCCTTTGTACATAAGCATTAATCATTGTACTGTTTCTGTATGATTTTATATGCAATAAAGTGTTTACATACACATAAATAGAGTGTGTCCCTGGATAAAGTGCATAAACAAATAGGGATGAAACTAGATGCAATTTAATGGACTAAATTAATAACAATTTCTCGATTTCCTCAAAATAATGTCCATGTTATAACTAGTTATTATTAGAAATAATGTTTGTGTATCTTATTGCCTTATATTTAAAAAAATAACCAGGTATCTAACGCCCATAGGTGTCAAGATATTTTTGAAATTAATTTGAAGGCGCAATGTATTGCGATTTTTTTTGTGTTTGTAGCGTGACAAGCGACGTCAATTAGACTGATGTTGACATACATTGAAAATATTATTTAATTAGTATGAAAATTAGAAAATCTTAATTCTACGTAATTTTTAAGTGTTTGAACAAAAGTTACATTGTTTGAGGAGTAGAATCTTTTCGATCGTGTTACAGGGCCCACGGTGTATAGGTATCGTAGTAAATAGTTCAATCCGTTTAGTGTCCGACCGAAACTAGTTTTCACGGCCGAAACCGAATTTCGCCCTTGATCTCAGTTTCAGCCGAAAGCAGAACCGGCACCGAAACTTCCATATAAGGTCATGTTTTCATGGGAAGAAAAAATGACAATCATAATCAGTCCGTCTTCATTTTTAAATATCATATTAATCATTTAGTCTCTGATATTTAGGGTAATCATTAATTATAATATAACATATTATAACTTCTTATTTCAAGTAAATAATCTGTGCTTTTAGAAATATAAATAATATAGACTGTACGATCGCAGCACAAAACCACTCAAATTCAGTTTCGGTTTCGGCTTTAGCTTCGGCCGGACGGCAGCCGAAACCGAAACTAAGCCGAAACCCGTTTTTTTGCCGAAACTAGGCCGAAACCGAAACCGAAATTTCTGTCGGACTCTAAAGCAGTTTTATTTAAATAAACTCTCATAATTATTATAACATTGGTACCTAAACCTCTACAAACAGTCCACACAGTTGTGATATTCACCTGCCAAATTTCCCCACAAAAATAATTACTCTATAGCAGTAATTCCATTCACCGTGTCATGTAATACTCTTAACATTCAATATCGTGCATATTCGCAATAGGCTTCAGAATCCTCTTTGGGTATGCATCGACATGATGCTCGCTGTTCAAACAAAAGACAACATTCCAAAAATAAACTGAATAGTCCAATATCGTGATAAACGAAATCAATATGGTCAGGTCATGTATTTGAAATTATTATGTATTTGACGTTTTATACAGCATTATGAGTTAATTTCATAGATGATTGAACGTATTAGGCTTGTTTTCATGAAGAAACTTGGTAAGCCTGAATGGTACAACGTTTGCTGTTACAAAATTATGGATAGAGTGACTCATAAGATCCATGTCATTGGTGCCTAAGACAAGATGCAATGATGATAAGTTACTATCTTATTATCACAAGCTTATACGTATCAACAACGTACGTAACTCCAGGTACCTAGTTGATAGTAGGGCTCGCGCTCGTGTCCGGGTTTCGTGTAAACGTTTCTATTACCCGTTTCTGAGTAACACGGACACGGTTTTCTGGCCCGTTTCGCACGGGTAATTAGGAAACGTGTAATTAAGATCCGTTTCCACGGGTACCCATAGAAACGGATCTTATTTACCCGTGTCTCCGGATCCGTCCTTAACGAGTAGCGAAGGTACGAATCGTGGTACGAGCTAAAAATTAATAGACACAATATTTATAAGTTTCGAGCATATCTTATTCCGTGGTGTAAGTATATATGTAAAACCGAAAGTCAATAAACAATTTATTGGGCTAAGGGTTCGGCCTTTTAAGAGCAGGTAGTTTTTGCATAGAATACGAGTAGGTAGACATTTTTATATAAGACTTCAAAGTTCAAATACTAGCACTTATTAGGGTAAAAACGAGACCCTATTATAATTTAATTTTATACTAAGAGTACACTGTCTGCCTGTCTGTCTGTCCCTAGGCTGTATATCCTGAACCGTGATAGCTAGACAGTTAAAATTTTAACAGACGATGTATTTCTGTTGCCGCTATAACAACAAAAACTGAAGGGGTACTGAACCCTTTGTGCGCGCGTTCGACTCGCACTTGACCGGGTTTTTGTTTATTATGTTACTTGTTATGTAAAATGCTTTAATCAATCCTAACACAATTTAAAATCAAAAAATAAATGTTAATATGTGATTAATAAGTGACATCAACAAATGTCCTTTAAATGTGAAATAATCAATAACAGTTGCCAAAGTTAGTGCGTAGCGGCTCCAAATAAATAGAGAACATTTACTTATATAATCTTGTAAGATTTTGCCAGTGCATTTTGTTGCAATTTTTTGTGCATACGTTTTAACCTTATTGCTACGACATAAAGCTTATAATTGGTAGTCATACTTGTGATGATGGTTTGGGCCCCTATTTCTTTGTTACTGGCGAACAAAAGGGCGTTTGGCGTTCACGTTTATTACCTGGACGCTATTGTGAAAGCCACTCAAGTAAACTTGAATTATTAGCAATTTTAGGATCTATGTTAAAGAAATTAGCAATGTTATCGCAAGTTAAGTAAGGTAACATGGATTTTTGTGGTTCTCAGGTGAAATCCAGTTATGAACGATCACTTGATAATGACGCTTACGTTTATCTTTTTGCGCCATTGGCAGATGTTTGTTGTTTTTGCGAAGTAATTCATAATTATATTCTAAACTATTATTTTTAATTGATATTTTAGTATATCTGCAAACCATATTCGTCACATATCTGATATAAATAAAATGTTGTTTTTTAATTAATGGACTTAAATAGGCAATAGGTTTTAATGTTATAAAATCAAAACCAGAACAACACAATAAAGTTTCTACACTAGGTACGAGCAGATTTAGAATAAAAAAAACAGCAGACAATGTAGAATAGCGATGCCTACTTCGATTCATAATTATACTCGTAAAAACATATTTTGAGTAGTTGGCTAAATATAATTTTCCAACACAAACTACATATTTTAAACATTCGTACGCCAAAAGAGTTCATCTAAAGTCAACATTAAATAGTAGATATGGTGCATTGACTCCAACTGTTTCGGTTCGTACTTCGTACCCGTTCGGGCCGGTTTTAAATACACGTGTACCCGCCGGACACGGACAACCCGTGAACACGAAGAAACGTCTCTGAGAAACGTTTCCGGTACCCGGCGGGTTCGTGTAATCCGGGTTCTTAGTACCGCCGGTCTTAAGAACACGGATATCCGTTTCGACGTGTAACATGTGTAGCGGGAGCCCTAGTTGATAGTTGGGACTTACGCGCATTTGGTTTCCAAGAGTTTTTGTGATGATAGGTCTAAGTTCTAGCCGGTAGAATTATTACTCCACTACCATAGAGGACAATATGAACAATTAACATTTTGCGAAAGAGAATTAACAGTGACTGTTTAATCAAAACTAAACGCAAGCTTCAATACTCCTCGCCGCAGCCTCGTGCGCCTAGTGTCGGAATATCCTGCCAGCGCATTCTGGAGATATTGGGATGATATCCACATGGGCTCAAGAGGCTGTGTATATAAGATTTTTTAAGAATGTTTTATTTTTTTTCTTTTTTTATCTGTGTCAATTTCTACTAACATAGCATATAAGTCATTTATAATTAACACTATGGACATGTTCTGAAATAAACGATTTGAATTGAATTGAATACATTTTATATGCTTAATTTAAAATATAAGTACGCGTAATGTTCCTGTTACAATAAGCGTATATGTCGTTTGAGTTTGAATAAAAATATTTTTGTAACCTTTTGTCCATCCTCACCTTTTTCATTTTTCACTTTATACTGAACAACATTAACGTAACTTTGATTTGCATTACCATGATTTCTTAGAAACTTATCCGATAGAGACATGATAAATAAACTGTTTTCAGTATTTTATCCGACGAAAGACCTCGGTAAATAGTTGTACCGTCGGTGAAGCGTAATTAACGCCTGCGAACAGCCGTCATTGCGCATTGGTCGCACGCTCCAATGGGCGCGACGCCGACGGCTCGTACCGGCGACGTTTAAACACATCGACAATTCATTAACGCGACGAGTGGGTGTGTTCTGTAAAACGTGTGGCTGCCAGGGAAGTTTTCAGTCTGAATGGTAAATGTGAGTGGGAAAGGGAACACGATATGAATGTTGCATTTCGTTGCAACAATAAGATAATCAAAGTGTGCTCAGTAATGATTATTTACCAATAAAGATTATGACTATCTATTCTAGGATAATCATGCCATAATTAAGAATGCTTGATCTGCTAATAGCTCTTTTACCATACCTTTATATAAGTTCAAAAGAAAATAGGTAAAATCTCTCTAGTGGCGGGTGTATTCTTGCACACCGAAGTCCAAGGAGTATTAGTCAAATGTTGTGTTCATAAAAGCACGATAAAGAATATGTGAGGACTGATGGATGAATGACTGTAAGTCACCGCAAAGCAATACCAGCCCCCTAAATCCCTATATCTTCTTGAGAGCACACCGGGACCGGTGTAAGTTTAGAAGTAATAGAAGAGGTACACAACTATTAGCAAGGCCTTCGGCGTATGCAGAAACGAGGAATATGGTGTATACCTATAGCAATTTGACATACGCCAAATTTCTTGCTAATACTTGTGTGCCAGTAATCGAACCTATACTGACACATTTGCATATACATTTGCACGTCATGTATACTGACAAAACCATCTCCCAGTGCGATCCGATCTGTATGATTACCAGCGTTGCGATGCAGTACTATCATTACTGCAATTGGCGACTCCTCAGGCGGTCCAGCAGCCAGCGGGTGCGTCATAAAACTGTAATGACTGTAACGAGGCGAGATGTGCCTGGAACAAGTTTATGCTACCAAGTGAAGTGACGTCACGGTTTATTGCCCGCGGGCGATTATTGAGTTATGAGCGATGTATCATTCGGCATCTGTGTTTGAGTTACATATCAAATAACTACGCTATGGAGTAATATTTGGATTCGGAAAGTGCTATTATTACTTCTACACGCTTTTACAAGTTTGTTTCTAAGTAGTAAGTATTTTTTTTGGACTTGAAAATTAAATTGGTAACTAAAGTAACCGGTACAGGAATCAGTAGGGTTTCGTTACCTTACATTTCCAATTTCGTGGTAATGTGAAATAAGCGGAAGTAGAGTGCTTAACCTACATACTTATTCAAATAGAAATAACTTAAATCCGACTTGAAAAAACTCCACCGTGGTGTAATTATTAAACTTGCCTACTGATGTGCACTTGCAGAAACTTATTTTTTTTTTTATATTACTTTGAATCATCTAAAAAATCTGTTTACTTGCCTGATAATTATAAACATAACATAGTTCATTTATATTCTCATCGGGAGGAAAAATAATAATATTACATGCAAGCAAAATTCAGCTGGAGTAATCCACCTAAGACCAAGAGCTGAATTTTGCTTTTCCCTCTCAGCCGTCGTTCATCAAGGCATAATTTTCATAACCGCAATAAAACGTGTCGTATTAGTGGATATAAGAAAACTGACCTCGGCCGAGTATAAACCTCTAATCGAACGCACTAGGGGCACGGAGCATAAATCAGTCTCCCCTCGCTATGACGCCCGACGGAGCCTTCAATTTGGCACATCCTTAAAATGACACACGAGAAGGGCGCCCCTAACGACGCCGCCGCGTCAACTCTAGCGCCGCGCTTATAAATAAATCGCACGCACATTACCGCTTCGGATTATCATTATTTACACGCGTATCGCTTTGAATCTTATCACACGTGAACTCTTCAAGAATGTTATTACAGCTACTTTCAGTGACATCTGTGCTTATGAGCGGGACTTTATAGATCTTAAATATGCATCCATCTAACCCGACCAAATTATAAATTATTTAAATAATTAAAAAAGGGCCCAACTCACCAGAGTTTTGAATACCTAAAAATAGTTCGTCTCAGGAGACTTCTAAAGAGCAATATTTTTTATTTACATCCATATAACTTTCCTACAATATATTCAGAAACGATAAGATAATGGCATATATTACGAAACCTGTACCGGTGGTGTCATCTTAATGTTTACATTAAAGTATACTCTATCTTAATGTTTACATTAAAGTATCGATAGCCGATACTTTAATTTTTATTACAAATAAAGTTAATAGTTTTAATTAAAAATTAGGTTTTAACTTTTCTTATTTGTGTTTTATTCAAACTTAGGTTTTAAACCTACAAATAAATGAATCCCTACTAACTTGAAAACGCCGGTCATATCTGAATACTTGTATCTGTACAAACTTATGATATCGTCGACCGTAGGCTGAATTACGGTAATGGACAGGCAAAACAATGTTCCTTACCGTAATTCAGCCTACGGTCGACGATATGTATGTAGATAAAATTATGTATGCGACTGTACATAATTAGGCATTATGCAGCAGTCACATAAATAACTATAAAAGTTGTATTCGAGCACATGGAATGTATGTTCACTTGTCCACGCAACATGATGGAATTTAACAATATTCATTTTATACAGAGTTGTATCCGGACAAACAGGGCAATACGAAGTTATTTACCTTACATATAGCAGTGAACAAAGAATTTGATTTGGAAACGAAGCTGATTAAAGGACTAAAAGTAATGCAAAATATTGCGAAAGGCTTGTTTATTGTTCATTATGTTTCGAAATAACAAACTCTAAAACTGGATTTTAGTTTCACTTCAAAACAACGAACAAACGGAAAAAACCCTAGCAAGTTAATTAAACTTAATACTAACTATTCCTCCCGTTAAATATAACCTTTGTAAATAAAACAAACTTTTTCCAACATCTTCGACGACATTTATACGGTTACACTGTAAAAATAAAATCATGCGTAATAACAGAGACTCAATGTATGTCGACAGTATGTTTTTGGTGCACAGTACAAAGTAAGAAAAATAATTTATGCCACCTGGCCATAAAGTGGCTTTTACCGCACGCTACGCGTACGGAAAAGCCGCTTTCTGGACAAGTGTAGACATAAAATGAAGTACACAGCACGGGAGGTAGTAAAGGAAGCCCTCGATCGCATATTTACGTCCCTCGCTTGCAGCTCGGGCCGCAAACATCTGCGATCTCGGGCTTTCTTTGTATTACCACCCTAGTTGTGTAATGTACTAATTTATAACTCAGCGTACCATTAAGCGGGAGGCTAACGTGAGAACAAATGTGTGAGTTACATCAACTCCATTTGACAAACTGCAAAAACGTTAAAAAGACGCTAACAGCTCGAGTTAGCTCATTGAAAATATCATGAAGCGCATACTATTTTACCGTATGTAACATACAATTACAGCCGATTTGAACCCAGCCGTAAATCTTAAAGCAAGTAACGCGTGGCCGGTAAAACCAACCAAAACTAAGCCCATCTGCTAAAAGAACACCTGTTTCCCAACTCTTTTATTAGTGGTTTGTGTTGATAGGGTCATCCAAGCCGGAGTATCGATCTGATAGGTCCGGAGTGCGTGTCGCCGGTCGCGGGGGAAGCAATCAGGCCGACGTCGTAGACAAACTGTCGGGGCGGACCTTAATTGGCGGTCCAAGAGATTTATATTTATGCGGGGAACCCGCTCGTCACGCGGTGAACGGTTTCACACGACCACAGAATCCGACCCACGCCCAACTGCCGATCGGGCAGACGAACTATCTTTGAAAACTGTCCGAGCATACTAATCGTAGTTTAAAGATTGTCAGTGCCCACATATCAAAGTTGAGTATTTTTTTAATTAGTGAATAAGGAAACTCCTAGACTTTGCAGGCGTGCGCATATTTTGTAAAATGCCTATACATGTATCGAAGCGCATGTTTTAGTCTATTTACTCAGACGCAATCCATAAGTATAATATTAATTGAACATATTTAAACGTAGTTTTAAAAGACTTTCGTTTTCTATTAAATTAAATTTGCAAAAATAGCAAGAATAAAAATAAATCTCAATTTAATGAACATCAAAAGTATGCGCAAACCTAAATATAAAAATACGAGTAAAAGACACGCGAAGAGAAATTAAAGCATTGCGCTGAACATATTATCACTCGTTTTAATTAGCCAGTAGGTACTGTATAAAAAACTTAATATGAAAAATGTTATTCCTCATTTTACAAGCAATGTCTATGTCCGCCTTATTTATTCATTTCAATAAAGAGGCAGCTCATTTTTATTTACTTTCAGAGCAATTAATTAAAATTTTGTGAACTTAATTAAATGATGCATCATTGCATGGAACGGCCTGCAGATAAATATTTCCACTGACATATGATACCGTGCCGTACATACAAATTAAATTATCCTGTCTGTATTTAAAACGAGATATTCGTAGTTACCCGTGACGGGCTTATGAAATATTAAAAAAGAGTTCTCCGTACGGGGAGTAGGTGGTAGGGATATTGCATTTTCTGTTTTTATTGGATCACGCTAATTTGATGACAAAGAACCCTGAGCAGGTAGCGAAGCAGACTTAAATTAACAAAGACTTTCCGCTCACAACGACGTTTTCAACAATTTCATTTAAATATTCAGAGCGTTTACCGTTTACCATATGCCTTTTAAAAGATTGTATATGAATTTATTATTCGGAACATCAAAAAAGAAGAGCTTTACGATGAAATAGGTCTTCTTCATGCAAGCGGCCACTTCATAATAGCAATTAGACTTTAATGAAAACTGTTTTTTATTCCACGTTGAACCTTAATTAGTAAATCAGATGTGTTCTAAAATATATATGTTACACGCGATCTTAATTGCAATTACCTTCGACACCTATTTATTATGGATAATCCTGAATAAGTTGCACTACTTGACAGTTTGTACACGGAATGAAATAGTATCAGTACACAGTATTTTAGGTACGGATTATTATTTTAAAAGAAAACAAACTGACATCGTAATGATATTCTGGTTGTAACAAGGTTTTAGACACTATCGTAACCCAATCCTATCTGGCATTACGACTTTAATTTGTGATTTATCATGATTAAGGGCAGCTAATCTCTCCTAAACATAACAAGCAATACTCCATTATGTTAACCAACGTGGAAACTTGTGGAAAATCCGGTAAAATAACCTAATTTCATCACATTCGAACGATATTATTTCGATAGCTGGCCACTTGGTCAACCCGATGGCCATTGACAGATCCTGTTTTGCATCTGACGAATAGGATCACCTCGTCAATGCTCAGGTGCTAATGGAATTGTTCCGATTTGACCAGCGTAGAGTAATGAGCGTCGACAAGTGACGGAAGGTGCCGGGAGCATATATTGGCAATACCTAGTGTCGGATGCTGCTCCGTATAGGCACACATTGACGCGTGGGATTGGTTTCTTGGGGTTGACGACTGACAGTTAATCGGGAATCTTTCTGACTACGTGACGATATACAAAATACCACAACAGGAGAATCACGGACCACAGTAATGTGGAGATCGACGGAGGGAGGACTTACAAAATACGGTAATTCGAGGTTTTGTAAGAAATTAATTACAATATTGGCATTTAGACTCTTCTTCGATTGCTGAAAAATCAACACTAATCTCAACACTATTACAACACGAAACATGGCAAACATTTTTTGTCTTAGGAATTATTTAATTTTAGCAAGACCTCTCACAAAGCCATCCCACCTGGTGCACTGTCCACACTTTCTTCCCCTCATGGAAGTGTCCAGATAAACAACGGTACTGTTGCTCAACCGAGTGCGCCTCCTTAATCAAAAGTCGTCCGAGCACGAAGCAATTTGGCTGACCGTCCACGCGGCCAATAAGGAGAGCTCTATTAAAACAAGCGCAAATAAAGCAAATTGAAAACGGCACCATCCTCCCGGGGTGGCTGTGCAGCCCGGCCTTGGAAAAATACGTCTGGACCTCTAAGCTAACTGATATACGTATATAAATACATACGTATATTCCACATGCGTTTTGTTTTACGCTTAGACTGATGTTTAAACTCTCGTCTATGAGAGTAGGCCTGTGCCCAGCAGTGGGACGTGTGTATATAGACTGATGATGATATTTAAAAACCTAAAAGCCTCTACTCAATCACGGAGGAGGGCTACGTTCATAATACATATTATTTGCACCCGAAAAATATGTATGAGTGGGCCATCGGTGCTTCTTATGAATAAAGATCACTGAAGTTCGAGCGATAAAGCTTTTAAAAACTTTTTTGCAAACAACCTATTTTAACTTAAGATTAAATATTACAATAATATTACAGTTAGTCCCTTCAGAATAACGTCGTCCACTTTCCTAATTAAGCACTCCTATGTGTCTACACAGGTACAATTCCTAGCTTATCCATTTCCCAACTCCCCCAAATTCCCAAAATATTTATTTACTTTTAAAAATGAATTATTTCACACAATCTGCCGAGTGTTCTCAATACCTGCTATCGAGCCCACTAATTAAATTGCCATATTGTGTTGGAAAATGTATACATTGCCATTATTTTTCCACTGACAGTGTGAGAGGACATTTTGACAACGCATTCAATTAGCTCGAAAATTTCGCAGGAGCTTCCAAATATTTCAGAAGTGTAGATAATTTATAGTTTTTTTATTGCTATGCATAAAAGAATATTGCAGCTGGAGTATTTGATTAAAATACTAATCCAAGAAGTATAAAGAAGCAACTATTTGCAGTACACAGATAATCACTTTTGTCTACTATTCTAAGGTTAAGGGCAAGTAATAAATACCTTTGAAACCTGATTCTAGCAAAGCAGCGGATATTGTCATGTCCCGTGCAAGAGTCGTATTATTATACAGGGTGTAATCGTTAAGTGTATCCAGGCGATTATTACGTAAATATAACAGATATTCGAAAACTTTAAACTGATATCGAAAGTACGTTACCCAATAAGTAAAATCACATTAATACCTTTTCTTAAATAATAGTAGTAATATTAAAAATATTAAGTTTAAACGCTCCCATACATTTAGTATGATGTTCCTTGAGGCTGTAATTTCCCTAACGATATTTCTGGTTTTATTAAAATGAAGTTATTGATGTGATTTTACTCATTAGGGAACGTACTTTTGACATCAATTGAACGTTTCCTGATATCTGTTACATTTACTGAATAATCGCTTGGCTACACTAAACGATTACACCCTGTATAATCTTCTAGAGAACAACTAAAGAGCTTGCAGATTCTCAGGTTAGTAATTTTAATTTCACTATTAATATCTATTGAACAATTTTGTATTGCATTTTGCTTTTGTTTTGACTTGTAAAGCGACTCGACCTACTTAAAACTCTATTAGTGGAATATTCTTCAGAACAACATTTGTTACTGGTCGCGCATTTTAGGGAAAAAATGTTGACTGTGCGTCCAAGTGAGGCTACGCGATGTCCTCGTATTTCTCGTTTTAAGTCAGTAATCCTCCCGTAGAGTTTTCAGGACAGTAATGGGTACGTCGGCATCAGATAGCATAAACTGATGTTTACATATGACGATGACCGAGTTGAGATATTACTCGTCTGGTCATTTACCTGTTAAGCTTAAAGAATTATCTCAACTTACCTCAACCAATGCCTCTTAGCGATGGCGGTGTGGCAGCAAATAGCGTCATATTGGTCCGCGATCCACACGATCAGTATGATGTAGAAGGCTGTTGTGGTGTCGTTGAAGAACTCCGACATTATTGCCTCCATACCTGTAGAAAAAATAATGGCAATGAATATGCATACGATCAAAAATTACTACAAGTTATCTAAAAATTATAACCTAAAGTGTGTCGGTTTAAGTATAAAAGTTCAGCTAAAACCTTTTCAATTCCTTTACCTTGCCTTTTCAAACGTATCACTGCAAAAAAAATCGAATCATGCCCTACATATATGTATAAGGTGCTAACAAATTAGGTACCAATATTTTAAGAGATGTTAACATACATCAACACAATTAACTTTTTATAGAGATAAAGAAAACTTTTTATATGATGTTTTTGGTTTTCATTTCCCGAACAAAATAAATAAATTAAAATTCTACCCAAACTTAATCATACTGTTAATTTAACTAACAAAAACATTTTCTGTCAAGTGGACGTCGTTTTCTGTTAAGTGGCCAGTTCATTCATATTGAAAAATTAGTAATCAAAGAGGTCTTAATCACTGATTATTGTTTAACTCATTAACTGGGTGTTTTACGTAGCAAACTTACTTTCCTAATTTACTCCAAAAAACATACACAAATAAACTCTAAAATAATAACTAAGAAAGCTTAGTACTATCAGCCCTAAAAATGTTGGTATCTAATTTATTAGCACCTTATATAGGCGGGTAAAGTTACAGACAAGAACGCGCGTTAAATACCTAAGCACGTTTTAGGGACCAAAACCAGAAATCTAAAGAGAAGAGAAGATCTCCGTCTGTGAGAGTATTTCATTCGCTCCCGTTAAGGATCCACACCGAATCTACTTTATTAAGCGCGTTAGCCGGTGCAGCGACGGCGCATCGCATTAAACATCGGGGGTCATGTGTGGGAGCGTCATCGGAGCTCGAGTCAGACTAATTAGGTGTCGACAATTACGCACTAACGACCGAAATCCGACCCGGGCCCTGGCGCGAGCTTATTAACAACGTGCAGGATCGGGAGCGACCCGCGATCTCGCCCCGTCTGAAGACACTGCATTTTCACACGAAAATTTGCTTTGGAGGAATTGCGTTTTAATTAGCTGCTGATATTCTGTCGACGACGTTCAGAACTGATATACGGTCAGTGGTGTCAATCGAGATCCCACAAGCGAAATTAAACTGGCTTGTGAGCTCCAACTCCAACCATAGAAATAACTTCTTGGTGCTGTCTTTCTCATTGCACTCAAAAACTTGGTTCGTGGACGATCTCGTGTTGCGATTTGGCTAAACGATAAACGCTACCTATCACATACGATCAAAATAGCTGTGAGACTGGTTTTCTAACTCAAAGTAACATTTTTTTCGTAATAACGGGAATATTCAATTTTTTTTTATGATTGCATTCCAAAAAAAATTTTTTCTATCCAAAAGAAAATATTTGAGACCGCCGTGATATGTTCAGTTAGGTTACTGAAAATTACAAAGAATAAAGAATTTGTGGAATAAATATTTTTAATATTCAATGTACCCAAAACAGACATGCATTTCGCAAAAAAATCAGTTGCATTGTTAAACTATTAAAGAGGAAAAAAAAGAAAACATGGCATAAAAATAGGTAAGGTACAGTCATTGACATTAATATGTGATACTTAGAACAAAACGCTTCTAAATACATGACATAACTCATAACAGTTCAAATACATTGTAATTGTTGCATAAAGTGTTCCAGTTTCATTGATAGTGTTCCGGTGTCAAACTAAGGACCCTTATTGTTAGATAACTCTACTGTTTTGATAGTTAACATTCAACTACGTGGTTTGTAATATTATGCCAAATTCGAGTACGGCCATGTATGCATAACATGTGAACTCCTATGAAATTTGTAACAAAGTCCCTAATGCACACAGTTCTATTGCACATAATAGTACAAACACGCAAAACACGGATATACATTCCAAATGTCATGAGGATATAACTCAATACGAAACCAGCAACTGTCCGGCGGCGGCGGCATTCGGGCGGTGCCTACTTTATTTGCATTTTGATGAGCCTCGACACTGATACAATAAACACGTTAGGGCTGTGATCGGGACACGACACGACGTCGGCCCGACTTCGGCAACGTTTAACCGAATCATATCTAACAAGGGACGTTTAATTGTTGCAGAGTTAGGGATATGTCAAGTAGACGCTTATACGTGACTTCTAGCAATTCTGATGTTTACACCTATTTTGTTCACGTAATGACAGAACAGTTCACGAATACGAGAAGTGACAAAATGATAAGTTGCTTAACCAACATGTTACATTCTCACATTATGAAACTTTAATTCTTATTCGGGAGTAGGTATGCAACGTACGAGTACAAATGAGTGAGAGAAAAAGTTTCTAAAACGATAACGCAAAGTTATTTCAGTTAGTTGAGCTAATTTTCCTACTTATCACGATGCTTTTCAGTAACTATACTTAATAAATGTTTTATTAAAATGCTCGTACATTCCTAATTACTATAAACTATTAAAACATTTCATTCTCATCCACATAAATCATTCGTTAATTATTCTAAATATTTTTACAGAAAACGCTCAAATATTCGATGAAAATGTGTCGGTATGGCCCCAAGAAGATTTGCAAGCTTTAGAGTCGTCAAATGGGGTGCGACGGAGCGTAAGTGTGACGGAAGTCACCGGCCGTTACCTATTCAACAGAGCATGCGACGTAATCCTAGGCGAGACGAGTAAACAAATTACCCGGACCGAGTCGGGCCGGCCGACGTGCCGGCGTCCGCTATTAATTTTAATTCCGGCATAGGGCGAAGATCGCCGAAGATGGGCGAAAGGCACGCGCCGAACATCAGCCTCTGTCGCAACTGGTGCGATCGAAAACTTGAAGACTGCCGATCAATTGACTTGTTCAATTAACATTTAATAAATTGATTAAATACACCATGAATAACGTTAGCCAACTTAGGACTTAATCACTACATGGTGATCGTGTTACCACCAATCAATCGCGGTGCAAATAGTTTTGTTTCATATTAATAAAAAACAAAAAAAGCTCGACAGTGACAACACCTTCACATGAAGTAATGTGGGTACCACTGTCAATTTCAATAGACTAAATAGAAGCCTCTATTTGATGAGAAATCGAAGAATGATAGGCAGAAATGTACGGCACCCAGCCTTAAGGTCCGACCGAGATCTCGGTCTCGGTCTCGGCTCTCGGCCAAAAAGGGCTGAGACTATGCAACGACTTCTGATTGCTGAATTTGAATTTGCCGCGCATGGCCGAACGCTTCTATGCGTCCCGTTGGTCGGTTCAGCGTCGGCTATTGTGACGCTTTTGCCGATTTCGATTAGCCATGTCACATTTTAAGCCAATTATAAGGCGATTTGGCATGATTGCGAGTATTAACATGTTCATTTCTTTTCGTTGTGTTATTCAGTAGTACTGGAGCTCTTTTTAGGGTTCCGTACCAAAATAGTAAAAAAGGACTCGTAGTGAATAGTAAGTAAGGAAGGAAGGAAGGAGGAGGACGAAAGGAGATGCGAGTCGTCTGTCTGTCCATCTGTTACAGCCAGATATCTCAGGAACTACTGCTGCTATCGATATGAAATTTGGAATAGTTTTAAAAGTCGTCCTTGAATCATTACACTCAACAACGCGCCGGTTCTCTAGAACCTTTCTAGCGCGTACAATAAGGATCTGGAATGAAATTCCTGCTAAGATTTTCCCACTGCGCTACAATTTGGGATGTTTTAAAAATTGTGTCATCAAATTTCTTCGAGACCGGCAACGCATTGGCAATGCATCTAGTGTTGCAAATGTCTATAGGCGGCGGTGACTGCTTTCCATCAGGTGGGCCGTCTGCCTGTTTGCCAGTCTATAGCAATAAAAAAAAACGACCCTCTTTGATATGAAAAAATCTTGTACCTTTTTACTTGTTTTTAAAGGGGGCAGTAATGGGAGGTCAAAAATTTAAAGTTGTACTATTGTACCAAATCAAATGAAAAGGCTTCATTTATAGATTCCAAAGCCATTTTTATTTTTTTGTTAATCATGTACTTTGTGATTCATGACCATAAACGTTCAAACAAATACCATTCCCCGCTTTATCTTCGAAGTTACTGAACAGAAAAATCTGTAATAATTACCAATTATTAATATCATCCTAAATATTACATGAAAATTTAACAGTTTTCCTAAATTGCACCATTTTTTAGAAAGGCCGTAGCAGGATAAGGGAAGAAAAAATGCCCTTGAATGATTAAGAGCTGTTTATTTTTTCTATAGTTGCTTTCATTTAGTTGTATAATTTTGCAAAATTTGGTTGAAAAATTCCCAGTGGTTCAGCCGGGAAAAAATAAAAACAAAATTTATGAAATTTGACGTATCTCTAAAACTATAACTCTTTGTCATTATATCTTTAATTCATTTTGGTTAATTAAATAGTATGTATGCCTTAAAAGAAAATCGAGTCTCTATCTTTACAATTTCTGTAAAAAACACGTAAGTCAAAATTTCAAAAAAAAGTTTTTTTGATTCCTGAAAGAGTGACCACTCTAAGTAATATTTCTAAAAAAGCCTTATTTAACGATCTGTCAGTCATATAAGTTTGACGGTTAAAATCGAAAAGCAACAGTGTCAAAATTAAAAAACTATGTTGGTCGGATTCTGTTACATTTTATTCTTATACTAATCTAATCTAATACAGCCAAAGAACTTAAAAATAAATCTTCTTTGTAAAGAATTAAAAATAAATCAATTTTTGACATTCCCATTAATATTGGCTTGAAAATATACAGGGTGGTTTTCGATAATCTGTACATATGAAAAGGGGTGAAATTTCAGCCAATTTTATCGGTAAAACTGATTTTAATTTTTGTTTGTGGTCATTCGTTTTTTTTTACAGATTTTTAAACTTTCAGTGAAATTTTCGGCAGTACCTACATCTATTTGCCACGATATAACTTTTGATCTAATTGCTTAAAATTGTAAGAAAAAATTGCAGGGTCATGGCAATAGACACGTTATTTAGTAGCAATAACAATAAACCACCGACTTGAAGAAAAAATCGTCAAAAAAAAATATAATTGTGAAAAACGGCTGTTTTTTTTTTCACGGAAAACACCGTTTTTCTCGAAAGTTTGCGAATATTGTGACCATTTTTTCATGCTTATTTTCGTTTAGCACTTAATTGTGATCTTAAAAACATTTTTTCTTACAGCTTTGAACAATAAGATCAAAAGTTATACTGCGTCAAACAGATGTACTGCCCAAAATTTCATAGAAAACTGTAAAAATCTGTAAAAAAATTTTTTTGCCCAGAAACAAAAATTAAAGTCATTTGTACCGATAAAATCAGTTGGAATTTCACCCCTTTTAATATGTACAAATTATCGAAAACCACCCTGTATTTGTATTAATTGTCGCCTTTTAACTTATAAAACCTTTTTTTTTTCAAATAGGTAATCATCATTATTTGTAATTAAGCCTTACTTATCGTTTCACCAGATAAATTCATTCGTAGGTAGGGTGTTGATCACACATTGCCGCAATAGGCTAGATGACTAAAAAAAACTGTTTAGTCCGTCTGTTACATTATGAAAAAATATTGTACACGTATTTTTTGTTTTGTTTGACAAACAAAAACTGACGAGGATAAAGTGCTTAGAAGTTTCGAGTGACGTCACTCTTGAGTACAATTTTCACTCAGAAGTGACGTCACAAGCCCCCACTCCAGAAGTTTGAAGATCTATAACTTTGTCGATTTTTAATATTTTGATAAACCAAAAAATACGTGTCCCATATTTTTCCATAATCTAACTGACGGACTAAATAGAATTACATATTTTTAACCCAGTCATCATCCCTATTGTGTACTACCTATCGCACGCAAGATATTTATCAAAAATCATGCAGCCTGCCGAAATTCTTAGTGGATTTTTTTTGAGAAACGGTATTAGTGTTACCGTTAATGAAGATAGCGATAGTGATTCAAATAAGAAGTAAAAGACATTTTTAAGTTGATACATATTCGAGTAAATGCCATAAATTTATTTTATTTTTAGTTCTTTACACAGAATATTTATGTTTAAGTTCTTTGGCTGTATTAGAATTGTATAAGAATAAAATGTAACAGAATCCGACCAACATAGTTTTTTAATTTTGACACTGTTGCTTTTCGATTTTAACCGTCAAACTTATATGACTGACAGATCGTTAAATAAGGCTTTTTTAGAAATGTCACTTAGAGTGGTCACTCCTTCAGGAATCAAAAAAACTTTTTTTGAAATTTTGACTTACGTGTTTTTTACAGAAAGTGTAAAGATAGAGACTCAATTTTCTTTTAAGGCATACGTACTATTTAATTAACCAAAATGAATTAAAGATATTATGATAAAGAGTTATAGTTTTAGAGATACGTCAAATTTTATAAATTTTGTTTTTATTTTTTCCCGGCTGAACCACTGGGAATTTTTTAACCAAACTTTGCACAATTATACAACTAAATGAAAGCAACTATAGAAAAAATAAACAGTTCTTAATCATTCAAGGGCATTTTTTCTTCCCTTATCCTGCTACGGCCTTTGCAAATATCGTAACCGTAACACATAACAACTTATTTGCTTCTACTAAACTAACCGCCAGTTTTTTTTTTTAACTATTCACGAGTCATCTACTTACGTGTTTGTACGGAACCCTCAGTGCGCGAGTCCGACTCTCAGTTGACCGGTTTTTTTTGTTAAATTTTAATTAATAAAACCTGTGTGTCAAATTTTTATTATTAAAATCTGTATGGGTCAAATTTTAACGAATAAAACCTTTTTTTGTACGAAATCCGCGTGTTTTCTCTATATTTATAAATTCTCGGTCTCGGTCTCGGCCGAGAATCCCATTTAGTCTCGGTCTCGGTCTCGGCCGAGACAAAAAATCGGTCTCGGTCGGACCTTACCCAGCCTCATCACCAATATAATTATAACGGATGTAGATATATTAACCACTGCAAGACCACTAGTCACTAAGACCACTAAAAAATCTCCTAATTTTGATTTCTTAATTCATTCTTAACTATCAATTAACTCTTAATGCCCAGTATTTGAAGGCTGATAACTCTCTTCTCCGAGGCATTAGGAGTTTGTCCTCATATTAGAAAATTAAGCTTATATAACTAGCTTTCACGTGATATGCATGAGATTTGTATTGGATATGAAGGCCAACTTGCCCATAATTCTTTAGCTTCTTTTCAAAACGCTCCGATAGTATGCAGTTTCCAAGAAAAACTGACTTGTTACGTTACACATTGGTAAATTTTTTTTAGTTTTTGTTATTTTAAAATCATTGATGACACGAAAATGATTAAGAACGAGAACGAAGGATTTTGCCGAGCAGTTTCGGGAACATAACCTGATGGTTATCGTTAATCAATTTATTGTGATTATTGGGAAATACTCAATTTATGAAATATTATAATATTTTTTATATTTTGCAAAATGTATTTTTAAACTTCCTCTCTGTAGAAATAGCATTTTAAAATAACTAATTTCTATACGTGTTTAACGCGCTATATTGAAAGAAGCAAGCAATAAATGTACACCAAATTGCGCATTATGAATTTATTATTCCAATTTCTGCAGCTCGACACCTTTTAAATTTTCTTTTTTCCCCTTTCACTTAAATTCTGTCTGCGGCTAAGACTTTTATCAGTTGTTTTACTTGGGGATATTGAAAATTTAAATTGGATTTGAGTTTATGAACCGGAAATATTTCCTTGGCTATAAATAATTATTTGTTTTGACTTTAGAGAAGAGTAAGGTCAGATAGGTTAAAAAGAACGAGGGTAGACAAATGATTTCTTAAGCACATGGCTATTATCGTCATTTAATTTCGTTTGGCCATGTTTATAATGCGGCCTCGCAATCAGGTATGCATTGTGGTGACAATGCATGCCTGATTGCGAGGCCGCAAAGGCGATAAGGGGTGCCTTATCCACAAAATCGCATAAGTCTAGTAGATTTAGAACTTTCTCATCTGAAATATCTAATGTGCTAAAGTAACGATTACTGGCCGCATGGTTGGGTATGTAATGTATTAAGCTTCGTTATAAAACTCACGAGCCACAACGATTTTTTTCGTCCCGTAGTCAGGTGGAAGGGTATCCATTTTCCATTCCTCGGTTGTTATATTTCAAATTAAAGAATATCATTTCATACCGGGACTCGAAGCACGCATCCAGGCGTGTCAATATCAGGCGACCTGCAGGCGGTCCGCTTGCAATCGACGGATGGAGCCGGTCGGCGTCCTGTCCGCATGCACCGGTCACAACCAGGGCCTCAATGAGCTCGTCTAATTGTTTTTTAGTATTTTTCAGGGATTCGTAAAACAAATCTAACCGCGTGACCGTGACATAATCTTATATTTTAAGGGAATCTAAAGTTATCCAACCTTTCGTCTCAGTTTGAGCTGTCAACATTGAAAAATTATTTATACCTGAATATTTGAACTGACTTGAAATTTTCCAATCTACCTAAAATATAAATTTTGCTAATGTTCGAATTTAAAAATTCTGTTGACCTGAACTACTGTTTCACCAAATTTTCCGCCGAAAAAGACGCTGCGGGGTCACTTCAGGTGAACTGTTAGTCTATATAGTTTTTCGCAGTAATACGGAGCTTATAAGACAATTTCTACAGAGTACCTAACAACAGAAAGAATTACATCATGTCATAACACATTAATACAAACATTAATATTGTAGTTATAAACAGACCTCAACCAAAGTATAAAGTAGTCCAACTTCGGCCGTCTAGGAGCGAGCGACACGTATTCACACAGACGCGTGATAGCACGTCTGTGTGAGTGCGATCCATACTGGAGCATTCGTACGCATTCTTAAAACTGTGCTTGTAGTGCGTTCGTACACGGCGCGCACACATTCAAGCGCGCGATGTACCTTTTGTAGGAATAAAAATTACTGCTGTTTTACTGTGCCTCAACGCTGTCTTTAAAATCAATAGTATACCTATACATATACTGCAACATTTCCGAAAACTCGTAGCATGTTAAGACACATTGAAGCTGTTTCAATATTACATTAGTTACTGCAAATAATTTAACACGTCAATATCAGATATACGAGTTGAAATGACGGCCTTCTGCCATAGATACCCGATTGTTTGAATCTGGATTGCATAGGGAATGCATATTGCAGATGAGTATCTGGTTATGACAATGTTTGAGTAAGGTTTAATACACTAAGCTTAGCGTACATAACATATAAGCAGTAAACTGGCGATTGTAAACAAAGATGTTTTTAAGCGTATGAAAAAATCTAAAAATAAAAAACGTTAAAAAATAGGGGGGGGTCGAATTTTTTTTTTAATTGTATCGTTGGAACCGTTAATGAAATTTGGAATCCAGCTCGGTAATTGTGTGTAAGCGTAGAAAAAAATTAAAAATAAAAAAAGTTAAAAATAGGCGGGCCCCATACAATTTTTTTTTTTTATTGTTTCGTTGGAACCGTTACAAACATTAAATCTCAATACCTGCCTAGTTTTCTTTACAAAAAGTAATGATATCCCACCAAAAACATAAATGTAAAAAAGGAGAGCCAAGTTTAATACGGTATCCAATAAAGCAAAGAAATAGCACGCATTTTCATATCTACCTCCTAATATAATTATAAAAAATAATAACGTATCATTGTTAAAATATTATTTTTATATTCGCTCACTAGTTTACTGTTATTAACTATACTAACCACTTGATTCTTTCTCATGTAAGTGAATAATTGTAATTCTTATGAGAAATAAAGATCTTTAAACCGAAATAGAGTTTTATACTTGTTCATAATGTTATTTTGTTACTATAAATACATATTTGGATTTTGCATAGGACTTGGCACTCATTTAGATCTCCATTCTTTTTGCGGCGAAGCCCACAGCCTAGCATAACTTTTGTATTGAACTTGGCTCTCCTTTTTTACATTTATATTATTCACAACAATACGTACATTTATAATCCTACAGTGGATGAAAATACACTTTCGTAAAAAATTAATTATTAAAGTCGTATACAAATCCATCGCAGCAATTTACTATGCTTCGAGCAAGACGTGAGTACTGCACTAAGCTCAAGTGCAATCCAAGACTAAGTAATATAAATTTTCCTAGGTGAATAGAGAAATGCACACAAATTGTTACTTCTTACTTCCAGGGGTTTAATCAAGGGGGACACCCGCCGCGTACGCCAGCATCCCAGCTTCCTTGAACTTGGCGCAAATTGAGAATAATGGAGCCCGTACGCCATTTTAGGGTTCCTTGGAAAAATCTAATCATCGACATCGTGTTTGCTTTCTCTTCACAAAAAGCAATAAAGAGTATTAAATCGGTCTTTCGAACTTAACTTTCTAACTGCGCAAACTATTAAAAAAGAACAGAATTTATTAGTTTCCGTGAGATGGTCGCAAATGTGAAATATGTTATTAAAACAATAAGTTTCTATTGGATTATTTATTAAAATGCCGGTATAAGGGCCGATACAGACGGACTGCAACCCAACTGCAACTCCCTACGATTTGTATGGGAACTGCATCACAACTGCACGCCGACGCCCACGTCGGCGACAAATCGTAGGGAGTTGCAGTTGGGTTGCAGTCCGTCTGTATCGGCCCTAAAGTTTAATTTCATAATCATCATACTAACTTAAAACTCCCGATTGTTTTACTATATATGTATGAAGGGACAGAATAAACTTTTTGAACGGAAATGTATTTAAAAGTAATTGTTTCTACATATC
This sequence comes from Eudemis profundana, assembly GCA_947034925.1. Taxonomy (NCBI): domain Eukaryota; kingdom Metazoa; phylum Arthropoda; class Insecta; order Lepidoptera; family Tortricidae; genus Eudemis; species Eudemis profundana. The sequence goes on from OX344811.1 coordinate 12,825,803, forward strand.
CAAACCAAAAGGATATGGGTAAGATAATGTCCACGCCGCTACTATGTTTCATCATTGAAGTGTAATACGGTAATAACCATAAAACGAGTAAGCTTATTAATATTTTCGTGCCAATAAACTTAGTATGATCACACTTCACACTTCATCAAAATCAGCGAAAACTAAAATATATTACATCAATTAACGTAGTTATTAAAACCAATATAAGAATAGTAGAAAACTTTTGATTTAATACTAACTCTACATACGTAAGGTTTGCAAGTACTTTTAATCTCGAGATTTAAACACGTAAACGAAATCTTAACTAAACATTGCTTAAGCACTTAATTGCTACGTTTTTACCTCCAGATTTTAGATCACGCGAGGGTTTAATTTTACGGGTCCAAGTCATTGAGTCGCTCCCTTAGGATCTGGATCATTAAGTGGGTAAATGGTTAATGAAAATAGAATGAGCACTAAACATCGAAGCGGAATTTCGCCAGTCACCTAGCCGTCATTAAATGTTGTTATCGTCGCGATTAAGTAAGAAAACAAACTTGGCTGGAGGGCGTCGCGCGGGGGCGTCGCGAATAATAATCTCAGTTTACGACGGGAGCCGAGTGAATCAATAAAAACACTAATAATGCACAGGCGTAATCCGGCTGTGCAGCGTCGCGATTACCGACACTAACGAGCTCGTAAAGACGGATCTCCAATGCACGGCTTAGTCGAGCCGAAACATTAACAGCGCCGCGGGATGGGTACAGGTCTAGGTGCTGTGCTCCAGGGCATTGTCTATTTTGTCCAATCATTGTCGGATTTCATTGCGTTCCTAGCATATATACGCTAAGACAGAAACCGATACAGACGATGGAAACCACCGAAGGTAGCAATTATGTAGCACTATCAACTGGTATCATAAGGGCGACGGTCGACATTGTAAAATGCAATATGATGCGCCATGTGATATCGAAGTTATCGAACCGATGCAATATGACGTGGCAGGCAAGAATGTCGTTATAGGACCTTTTGCCTATGTTAATGTAATCTGGGAGTTGGAATGATACTTCAGTATGTACTTAATTAAATCGTGTATTCAAGCACACGGTCGGGGGACAACTAGCGAGTCGGCTACACAGTGAGCTTTCCGTTGGCGCACAAGGATTGCTTACAATGCATAACTGTCCCTATAGTCGCCTCTCCTAAAAAAAAAAAATTTTACACAAGAAAAATTTTTAAAAACATGAAATTATTAATATTAACAATGAAAAATGTTATGCTTTACATGTCTTATGTCTTTTTTAATCATTATTTGAAAACTTAAAAATAAATTTACTGTGTCAATTATCACTATTGTTTTATTTTAATCAATCTTAAGTCCCAACAGAATAACTTGCGCCCACGCGAACAATGTCGCAGTGTTACTGTATTACTTGGAATCCGCCAGTGATAAGAGAACACGATGTCACTACAGTGTAACACTAACTACTAGTAATAAAGTTGAATTTAGAATACATCAGAGTTAGTAATCAAATTACACAACACAATACGGTGTAAAATAAAACTTACTTACTAATAGTTAAAGGATTACTTATTCTAACACAATAAAACGATTCGCACTGCTTTTAAACTTTCACAAAAATTTGTTGCGGCTGGTTTGGAGAAGCCTGCAACCCCGGAGTCATCTGCTGATCCATTGTCAAATTTCGAACTCTCTTAGTGAACCACTTGTTCATTCTCCTTTTACAACTACTACAGAAGTAGTACAGTAAAAATGTTATTAAAAGTATAATGACCACCAATAAAATTATACTGAATGTGTTCAACTGATTAGCTATTCCGGAAACGTTAATAGATGCTTCTGCCATCAACGTATTAGATTTGTCTGTATTATCAGAATCCGTTTTGCTTCCGTAATTTCCCATAATTACGTGTTAACTGCTCCGCTCTTTAAAATGTAGTGCGAATTGTTTTTTTATTTTACAAAACGAATACACATGTAACCTACATTACATATTATTACAATCATTAATTGCATAAAAATATTAGCCTACTAAATCTTTAAGTTTACTCATCACAAAATCTCACTGACCTCTTAACCGTCCGCCCGTAACGTGTAACATATGGTGCGGCGCTATGCACAGGCGAAGCGTTTCCGCTATCCGCTTGTGCCGTACTTGGTGAAATTATGTTTTGTGGTGAGTACAGTCTGTCCTCAAGTAAATATGCAGGTTTTAACCTGTCAATAGACATGTTTACTTCACGGTCTTCTAATTGAATTCGGAAAACTTTATTATTTCTTTTAATAACTTTATACGGCCCTTCATAAGGCGTTTGTAATGAAGTTTTCCCAATTCGACGTACAAATACGAAATTACAAGTCTTAAGGTCTGGACTTACAAAAAATTTGTCATCTCTATGATGAGCAAATTGTCTAGGTTTCATTTTACGTATTGTATCTTTAATTTTATCCAACATAACATGTGAATCTGTTACCTTATTATCAACATCACAATAAAATTCAGCTGGTAAACGTATGGAACAACCATAAGCCAATTGAGCGGCACTAACACCAGTATCTAATCTAGGTACCGTACGAAGACCTAATAAAACTGTGCTTAATTCGGTTACCCAAGAAGTATTATTCAAACGTGCTACTAACGCTGCTTTCAATGAACGATGCCAGCGTTCAATTACAGAATTACTCTGCGGATGATACGGTGTAGTTCTAAATTTCTGTGTTCCTACGTACCTCATTAGCTGTTGAAACAGACTACTCTCGAACTGTTTACCTTGGTCACTAGTTAATGCAATTGGACAGCCAAATCGCACTATCCAACCATCGTAAATTGTGTGTGCTACCGTTTCTGCCGAGATGTTCTGCAATGGAAACGCTTCTGGCCAGCCGGTAGCTCGATCTATGATAGTAAGACAATACCTGTAACCTTCAACCGTGGTCGGAAGAGGTCCGACTAAATCGGTATGGACATGCTGGAATCTGTCTACTACTGGAAACTTACCTGGTTCCGATTTAGTATGTCGCATGACCTTGGCTTTTTGGCATTGAACGCAGGTTTTGGCCCAAAGGCCTACATCTTTGTTCATGTTCCTCCAAAAATACCTATCAGCAACCATCTTACGCGATGCTCGTACACCTGGATGACTTAATTCATATATATGTCTAAAAATGTCACGACGAAATTGCTCAGGAATGTATGGCCTCGCATTACCTGTAGATATCTCGCAATACATGTCATAAGTACAGTTAGGCAACATTATTTTTTTAAATTGCAATCTATCATTTTGTAACAACGTTTTTAGCTCGGCATCCTTATTCTGTGCCTTTGCTATCAAAGAAAAGTCTATTGCAATATTTTGAAAGTTGACAGTCTCAATTCTAGACAATGCGTCCGCCACTATGTTATCCTTACCCTGTACGTGCCTAATATCAGTAGTAAACTCGCTGATAAAAAGTAATTGCCTCGTTCTTCTGGGTAGCTCTTTATTATTGTCTTTGTTTAATTTACGGAACGCATACGTCAAACTCTTATGGTCTGTGTAAATAATTAGTTCTCTACCTTCATGCAGATACCTAAAATGTTGCACAGCCAAATAAATAGCCAATAGCTCCTTGTCATAAGTGCTATATTTAGTTTGAGCTGTAGTTAGCTTCTTAGAAAAATAAGCTAACGGTTTCCACTTACCTTCGCTATACTGTTGTAACACAGCACCTACACATGTGTCGCTAGCGTCAGCATACAGTGAAATAGGTACTGTGGGAAGCGGATACGCTAACGCTGCCGCGTTCTGTAAGCTCCACTTACATTGCTCGAACGCTTCGTCAGCTTCCTTCGTCCACTCTATAGGTGTTTTGTCGTTACGCTTCGCTTTATGAATATACCTAAGCAATAATTCCTGGTACTGTACAGCGTGGGATATGTGCGGTCTATAGAAGTTTACCATTCCTAAAAATGTTCGTAATTGACTAACATTTTGCGGTTTTGGATAGTTTTTAATAGCTTCAACCTTACTTTCCAGCGGTTTAAAACCTTCCGTCGAAATCTCGTAACCTAGGAACTCTAATTTAGTTTCCTTAAATTTACATTTCTCCAAATTAATGGTAATGCCAAATTCGCTAAGTCTCTTAAACAATTGATCGAGATGACCGTCATGTTCTTCCTCTGAGAGAGAAGCCACAAGTATGTCATCTAAGTAACAATATACAAAATCAAGGTCTTTTAAAACGGTATTGTTCATAAATCGCTGAAATGTCTGGCAGCAGTTCCTCATTCCAAAATTCATTCTGGTATATTCCCATAAACCGAAAGGTGTTGTTATTGCTGTCTTCTCCACGTCCTCAGGATATACCATGATGTTATGATAAGCTCTACGAATGTCTACACAAGAAAATATGGACTTACCTGGTAGCAAATAGGTGAAGTCGTGCACTCTAGCAATAGGATAACGATCCGGCTTCGTAACCGCGTTCAGAGCTCTGTAATCACCACACGGCCGGATGTCTCCATCCTTTTTAAGAACAACATGCAAAGGACTAGACCACGGACTCTTTGATGGTCTGCAAATACCCATCTCCTGCATTTTTTGAAATTCCTTTTTAACTATGTCATACCTACCAGGAGGCAGTGGTCTAGTTCTTTGATGAATCGGAGGCCCCGTCGTCTCTATGTGATGATACGTATTATGTTTGGGTGCCTCAATAAATGACAACGGCTTTAATATATCTGGGTACTTGCACAATAAGTGATATGCCTTATTATCCTTGTTAATTGTACTGATTGATAAGCTGTCATGGTTTACAATTGTTCCAATCACAGAAATATTAGTCGAATCATCAATCAATCTTTTACCATGTAAATCTACAAGTAATTTGTACTTAAGTAAAAAATCCGCACCTATAATAGGTTTTTTTACGTCACATACAATAAATGACCATTTAAAAGAACGTCTTAAATTCAAATTTAACGTTAAATTTACATAACCGTACGCCTTAATTTCTGTATTATTTGCGGCATATAATTTACAATTTTCAATTGGTTGTAAAGAATCCTTTGAAAACTTGAAGTTCTTAGGAACGACACTGACATTCGCACCTGTGTCAACCAAAAATCGAAAACCCGAATTTCTATCAATAACATTAAGGCGATAATTATTTACCACTGTGCAGGGTTCCGCCGTAAACGTCTGCACCTCTTCTAGTTTCCCGTCGGCGATTTTCCTTTCCAGCTGCACGGTTGCACACACTTGTTAGCCTTCATCTTATAACGGTAATGATAAAAACATAGCCAGTCAGGGTTATTCTTATCTCTTCCAGAAGTTCCAGGACGGCTACGGCTGTTGGCGCGAGAGCGACTACGTGCCCCTGTTCGTCCTTGGCTCCTACTTGGTCTGCTACCACGTGAACTGCATAATTCCGTTATTCGGTCGTTAATCTTTGCTATCTCCGCCATTATATTATCTTTTGGCGGGCTCTGTCGTGAAGTCCTTTGCATCGCAGTTTCTCTTTGAATCGCCGCTACCTCATTGGGCTTGAATGTCTCCATTACCTTGTCTGCGATCTTCGCCAAAGTTTCCAAATTTTTCGAATCCGCTGAAGCTACGACGGCCCTCACCGATGGTGGTAGATGACCTTGCCAGAAATAAACCAAGGTCTCGTCCGGAAATTTGTCTCGTGCAAGGTCGCGCATCTTTCGCATTAATTGCGACGGCCGTTGATCTCCTAACTCCATGTCGGACATTAACTGTTGCAACCTATCACCTTCAGTTTTCTCGTAAACACTAAGTAATCTGCTCTTAAGTGTCTCAAATTTATTTTCGGCGGGCGGCTTTTCAAGGACATCCGCCACTTGCTGTATTGCATGTTTCCCCAGCTTTGCGATCACTATATTATAATTTGCTTGATCCCCTGCCTTTTGTTGTGACAGTATCGCCTCAACCTGAAGAAACCATAGCCTCGGTTGGTCCTGCCAGAAGTCTGGAATCCGCGCGGCCAGTGATATAGTCGACAACTCTATTGTTGTCGCAGCCCCTTGCGAAGAAGGTGGTGTTGGCGGTGCAGGTGGTTGCGGGCTCATATTGCAGCCTTATGCTTCCGATGACCCTGGAGCGCGGGGAGTTGTCTTCCGATAATGTCAATCACAATGATAACCACACACTATAGTTAATAACGTCACTTTCGAACCGAAACCGTAAATGCACTCACTCAACCAGATTACTTTATTATTTTTTTATTTATTATTATTTCACAAAATGTCTCCACTAAATGTTCAGTCGGGGTCACCAGTTATAGGACCTTTTGCCTATGTTAATGTAATCTGGGAGTTGGAATGATACTTCAGTATGTACTTAATTAAATCGTGTATTCAAGCACACGGTCGGGGGACAACTAGCGAGTCGGCTACACAGTGAGCTTTCCGTTGGCGCACAAGGATTGCTTACAATGCATAACTGTCCCTATAGTCGTCAATATTTCCTATGTCTATAGGCCTCTGATCGAGCGAACACTGTCTATTTTGTCCAATAATTGCGGGATTTTATCGCGTTCCTAGTTGAAATATTGACAAGGTAATTAAGATAGAAAGAGATACAGATGATGGAAACCACATAAAGTAGTAATCATGTAGGATTAATCAGCCTCAAATAATAGAGATCAAGTGTGCGCCGATCGACAGTGTAAAGTGCACCACCGTGAGATATCGATTCGATGCGGGATGACGTGACGCTCACCTGTGGTTAAAACTTAATGTCCTTAAGACATTCAGTGCCAGCCATAGTTACGAGTGCTACGCCGTAGTCCGTAGCAAGATAATCGCCGTATGTAGCGAAAATGCGCTGTAGCCCCTGGACCCGACTATCAGGTCGTTGGCACTGAATGTGTCAGGGCTCGTTACCGGTATTTTGCAAAAACCCCGAAATAGCCCATGATATTTTGAATATAATTTTATGATTTTTATGAAAAACTCAATAATGTATTTAAGTCATGATTTCGTATTATTAGATTGTCCGGTTAAACAATGAAATAAGAACGAAAAGAATACCGGTATTTTTGTATGGAGCAAATACCGGTTTCCGAGCCCTGGAATGGTTAATAATTCGTGTGAAACTCTTTGGGTCAGTTCTTCCAAATGATCAAGGATATTCCAGATTATTTCACGATAGTGTCGCATCTCTTTTGAATCAAGGAATGATCCAATGGTACCTATATTATCTACCATTCGCAAATATGTTAGTTTGCATACATACTAGGTATCCCATCTAATCCTAAAGGCAAGGTAAACGGCAAGCGACATTATTACACGGCGAGCTCGGCCGAGCCCGGACGGGCATCTTGCCACAAATACGGCGACTCATCGCCAATTTGTATCGGGCGAGGCGCATGCATGTTAATAAAGCCTATTGTGTCAGCCTCCGCTCCACGAGATTAATCCAGCGACGTCTAATCTATGCAGACCTGCAGCACAACGGAAGACACAATGCATGAGCACCTTCTATTTTCAGAAGTCGGTACACTGTTGCTGGGAAGGAAACTTGCGACTCTTATACGTAACAACGAAGTAGGACGTTTAACCTGTTTAATTGAATATGCCTTAATTATGCGTGTGATAGAAACCTGAAGCGATACTTCAAAAAAATTAACGAAATAAGTCCACATGTCCGGCAAGGGACAAATAAATAGTATACATTGTGAAAGCCCCATTGAAATTCCTATCGTATGTAAATGAATATCCTTAGCAAAGAATGGAGTAGCAAAAGCATGACATATTTAACACATTCATTGAAAAATAAACGCCCATTTTAATAATATATCGATTCTATGACTGTTTTTCAAGCTACCATCCACTATACAATGGATCAAATATTCCAGCCAATACTAAGCCCTATCCTATTATATTAAAATTACGTTATTAAATAAATTAGTTTAATAATAACCGGTTAATAAGGATTACTATTAGCTCATAAGTATTTGCGTCTCGCGGGCCCCCGCCGCTCGAGAGGAAGAGGAGTCAATCATTAGACCCGTTGAAGAGGTTAATTTCGATAATCCGCTTTGCCGTTCACGTAAAATCTGCTCAGAATTACGGTGCAAACCCAATGAACAGCCCGTGTATACTGAATTGAATACCGTGATGCTATCCCTCAGTTCCACGATAAAATGAATGAGATAGTGCGATATTTCGAATTATGGTCACTATTATTGGATAATAGCGAATAGTAGCTTGAGCAGATTATCGTCAACGGTTTTATTGCATAAATTAAGCAGAAAAGGAAGTGAAAATATATTGTATTAACTGATTCATAAAAAAAGGGCAAAATTAGAACGCCGAACAGCTGTAACAAAACGTGCGTAAAAATCGGCCAAATATTTCGTTAAAAACTGGTTAATTGGATCAAAATAAAATCGAGTGTACGAAAATAAACATACCTTGATAAAAGGTTACTTACATTCACAAAATGGAACGGTCACCAAATAACATTCCCAAAAAAGGGTGTGATACCCGAGTAAGTAAAATAGAAAGCGTCCATTCGATAGCAGCGATTGAAACCGTTCAATTTAGGGTTCGGACATTAATTGGGGCAACGCTTTTACAAAGTGCTAATGAAGAAAATAGATCAGTGAGGCAACCCGATGACGGCCCGCGGCCTGCCCGTGATAACCTTAAAGCATGGTGTACAACGGTAGCTATATTGTGGAACATTTATTGTTAACCGTCACCTAACGTGGTTAACTGTGCCTTGAAACGAGTAGGCACCGGTGAACCTGTGAGAAAGTAGGTACTTTCTCACAGGTTCACCGGTGGCTGTCACGAAATGAAAACAGCCCTAGACAACTTCTATTATTGCGAAGTATAAAATATAAGAATAAAAATACCGAGTTTTTAATAATTATCATGCTAATAGTTTGCACCAGTGCGGCTTTTTCGGCATACTTATTATTTCCTTTATGATCATAAGCGCTTGTAGCGCTAACTGCACAAGTATTCCTTGCATCCTAATTGTTCCGTATGGAACTAAAGGAACTACGGATTCGGAACACACCCGTGTGCACCGGGGCTCGTTCCGGACATGCCCCGCGGTCGAATCAACATTTGCCGACGGATCGAATTACCTCGCCGCGTCAACGTAACGTAATTGATTCAGCGTCCGGCGGGCGCCAGCACTCCTTTTTGTCTCCGGTCCGGAAAAAATGCGAATTTCACCACTAATTCAATATCCTCACGCTTTCCGGTACTTTGCGCCGCGGCGCGGGAAAATAAAATCGGTTTACTTATTTTGCATATTTTAAATATTTTTAGTGTCTACGAACAAACAAGCTGTTGGAAACGTGAAGCGTCACTTTTACTGGTTTTATTGAAACAAAAAAGTCCGTTTGTCTTTTTGTTGACTAATTTAGCTAGCTAGATAGCAATCTAACTACCCACAATTGATCAGTTTTTCAGTAAATAATTATCTTCCTCGACTCTGCACTCCAGACTCAAGTTGCAACGCACAAGTAGAGGTACCGATATACATCAGTGTCTGAACCAGGTTACACAACGCTCGGTACCATGTGCATATCAAGGGACATTCACAAAATCATAATCCCATGAATCGACTAAGACAAACCCGACTTTGCACCGTACTGATAAAGTTTATATTCCGCAGAAAGAAGGAATATGATACGAGCTTACGTAAGTTATTATTCGACGTGCAATTGAACACCAGGCGACGTGGAAACAGATACGCGACAAATGTACGGGAACGGTGCTGAATGATTTCGCTGGAAACACTCAAATATCGGAGGTGTATTTTTGTTTAGTTTTATAAAAACGGACATACTGAAATAGACAAGTAAATAATATATATACAGAGAGAAAGCAGGATTGATTTATATTGTAAACTATATATCACCATAGTTATACAGAAAGAGACCAGAGGCAAGCTTCGTATACTTGGATTATACAGGGTGATTTGAAATTCGACGTATTCCTTTAAAGGGGTTATTCTATAGCTTATTTGCAATGATTTAAGTCTAATCAACCAGGGGTCAAAACTCAATCGTTATCAAGTTATTTGAGTTTTAACTTTTTTTTAAAAGCCGCCTTTCGATCTAAAACTGCTAATTGTGATTTTTTTATATTATTTATTATGAGACAGTTTGTTAAGTTCTGTAATTTGTACGCGAAGTGTCATAATGTTTTCTAGTAATGACTCGAAGAATTACAAAATGTTGAACAAAATAAAAAGTTTTGACTTCAAATCCTTTTATTGGTAAAATTTTGAAAGGTTTTGTTTGGCATGTGTTTTGGATTTTGCTTCGTCAGCCGTTTATTGACTATTAGATGATGACTTTTTCATTCCTAATTTGAGTAGTTTTTTCACAATTAGCAGTTTTAGCTCGAAAGGCGGGTTTAAAAAAAAGTTAAAACTCAAATAACTTCATAAACATTGAGTTTTGACCCCCGGTTGATTGGACTTAAATCATTGCAAATGAGCTATAGAATAACCCCTTCAAGGAATACGTTGAATTTCAAACCACCCTGTATACTTTACACAGTTAAGCCTAATCCTAGTATACGAAACTTGCCTCTGGTCGCTTTCTGCATATCTATGGTCATATTATACGTATCTTAATACTTATAGAATAGATAGCAAAAAAACCTTTCCGTTGAAAGTAAAAAGTACATTTTTCATTGTATGTAAAAGTAAAGGAATAGCAAAGGGAAAATCGATATAAAAAAAACATAATAGCATGAGAATAATATTCTAGTATATAGCATGAATACTTTTCCGCTAATAGTAAAAATTGGTCTTATTTTACACTGAATTTTCAGAAACCTTAAAAACTTAACTACTTTATCAAAAATGTATAAAAAATAACCATAAACCGCACCCTCGCTCGTCTTTTTGACGTAGATTCAAAATGGGCTGACTACTCTAAAATTATGTTGAAAAAGGTTAACAAAACCAGATCTACTAAATACAAATAGAAGGATAATGTTAAACAAACAGACACTGCGAAATTCAACAAGTGAGTACATAATAAACATGATGCCGTATCAAAATAGAATTGAGTGGAAAAACTACGAACTCACCTGGGAGAGGAGCGCAAGCAATATTGCGGAGTCGATTTAAACAACGAGGTTTCAACTCGGTCCTAGGGCCGTGTGAAAATAAAAATGTTTCAAATGAAATAGGCTAACTAATTCCCAAGCCACGGAATAAGGTAACTTGCCCAGGGAAATATAGTTCTTGATATGTATGGGAATACGGGGGACACGAGTGAAACAAATGCTGGTCTAATGCACACTGGTTTAATCCGTATGCGGGTGGTGGGAGCGGCCACACACACATACGCACATATATAACAATCCTCCCCCTATTTTAAGAATATAAGTAAAAACTAAACCTCTCGTTTAAAAATATTTCTTAAAATCTAAGTTTAATTTGGAACGTCTACGTAACCTGCCTTGCATGTCTGTGGGCTGCCCCGATGCTTGCTCGGTATCGCTGAGACGTCTGTTTACGTCGGGCTCATTCACTACGTCGGTGGAAGACTCTGCGTCTTCAAACTCCGCATCACTCGTGGGCGCAACAAGTGTGTCATCGGCCGGGCTGTTAAGTAAAGAGTCTTGACGTATATGGCCTGGACCTTGATCGGTAACTCTATCCGTCACGGATGTCGTGCTGCTCAGTGATGACAACGTGGTCGATACCCCAGCAGACGGAGGTGAGGATGCCAATAAGGGTACTTGAGGTAGTGGTGACAGCCATAACGGCTGTGGCGGCTGCGGCGGCGGCGGCGGCGGCGGCGTAGGCGGCAGCGGCGGCGGTGTCGGCGGCAGCGGCGGCGGCGTAGGCGGCAGCGGCGGCGGCGTAGGCGGCAGCGGCGGCGGCGTCGGCGACTGCGACGGCGACGGCGGTTCGTAATCTGGTAAACGTTGGGTGCCCTGGCATAGGTTTTCGACCGTTCCATTAAATTTTACAATTTGATTAAGGTGTTTTTTTGTACATTGCAACGTTTGCATGTCTTTTACAAGGTACAAAACATTCCCAATTCTCTTAGAAATAATTCCTTTACACCAACTGTACTGAACTTTATTTGCAAATTTCTTATATAACACTAAGTCTCCTTTCTTAAAGTTACGGAGTTTCTTTACGTTAGACTGTGAACACTGTGATGGCACATTACGTATCATTTCTGCAACTGGCGAGGGCGGCAACGCCGAAGATGAATTTGTCAAATCGAGTCTACATCTCAATTTCCGTCCGTAAACTAACTGAGAAGGGGTGAAACCTGTGGTTGAATGCACTGAATTACGATAATCCATTAAATATCTTAGTAATGCTAACCGTTTTTGCCTTTCATTTTTGCTTGATAATATACTAGATTTTATCCCCTTTTTGACAATTTTAACAACAATTTCTGCCTGCCCGTTACTAGCCGGGTGATATGCCGGCGAAGTTACATGTTTTATGCCATTACTTTTACAAAATTTAGAAAATTCTTCTGAGCAAAAGGAGGTGCCATTGTCACTAACAATCGATTCAACTAGTCCGAATCTCGACATGAATTCGCATAACTTATCTATTACGGCGGAGGAAGTCGTAGTGTTCATTTGATAAACTTCAAGCCACTTGCTATACGCGTCCACTATAACTAGATACGAATGACCACCGACTGGGCCCAAAAAATCTATATGCAACCTCTCAAAGATACGCGCCGGACGGGGCCATGGCGCCGGCGGCGCGCGGGCCGGGGCGGGGCGCAGCTGCGAGCATACCTCGCACGAGCCCAGGTACCTCTCTAACGCTTCGTCGATTCCAGGGAACCAGAATCTAGATCGTGCCTCCGCTTTAGTTTTTACAATTCCCAAATGGGACGTATGGAGCTCTGCCAAAATCTTACCACGCAGCGATTCTGGAACTATAATTTTATGACCTCTCATAATGACCCCGTTTTCGACAGCTAACTGAGTTCGACACAGATGGTAAGGCCGCAATTTAAAATCCGCGATTTTTTTAGGCCACCCAGCCATAACATACTTACTTACAGAAGTCAAAATCACATCCCTTTGAGTTTCTCGCTGTAACTCATTGAGTGTCACTGGCATGTTATTGGCATCCATGACGAAACTAACGTACGCGGCGTTATCAATTAGCTCGGCGCCTGCACCCCCCGCGCGCGCGCCCGCGCTCCGCTCGGGAAGACTCGCGCGCGACAAGTAATCCGCGCTATTGTCGGCGCCTCGGACATACTCGATTACGTAATTATAGCCACTAAGGAATAACGCGTATCTCTGGAGCCGATTTGCTGAGACCTCAGGGATGCCTTTGTAAGGCCCAAAAATTGAGGTAAGGGGTTTGTGGTCCGTCCGCAGCACAAACGGGACTGCCCGGCCGTATAGGTACTGATGGAACCGTCGAACCCCATATATTATAGCCGTGGCCTCTTTTTGAATGTGCGCATACCGTTTTTCGGCGGGGTTGAGGGTGCGCGACGCAAATGATATTGGACGTTCCACGCCGTCCGCGCACACTTGCGACAAGACCGCTCCTAACCCGTTTGGGGACGCGTCCACTGGTTTTGACCCCTCTTTAAGTCTCAGGTTAATTTTATATTTATTAAATAACCCTAACTTGCTCGAGAATAATTGCGGGAAGCGCAGTTCCAGTTCTTTAACAGCGATAAGTGAATCATTGCAGTAATTGATAGGTAGTAACTGTAATCCAAACAAAGAAATGAAATCCCTACCCAGTAAAGGAACCCCGCCATCGCGAATAACAAACACTGATAGTGTATGCGTACGGTTCGCAAACTCAACGGGTAATTGTAAACTTCCCAAACAAGTTAATCGATCACCTGAGTAGGTCATTAACCTTTTACTGGTAGGTAACAATGGCACATCCTTAAAATGCATTTTGTACGTAACTTCGGAGATAACCGTCACAGAAGACCCACTATCTATTTCGAATTTTAACCGCAAACCATTTATTCTAACCGTTTCAACCATAGGTTCACCTCTCACTGACCGTATGTGAAATAACTCACCATCGTCATCGTTTTCGCCCTCGCCATCCGCGCTTGTGTCCATGTAATTAACACTTTTACACATCCTACGCAAATGTCCTTTCGTATTGCACTTTTTGCACGTATATTTCGCGAAACGACACTGTGTAGCACTATGATTAGCATATCCGCACACCGTACACTTAGCACTACTATTCTTTGGATTGCTATTACCGCTACGCTTAATCTTGAACAATTGATCGGATGGCGCGGCTGCGAGACCGGAGTGTCCCGCGGCGGCCGCGGCGGCGGCGCCTACCCGCGCGCATCGACTATTCTCAGCGTGTTCTACCGCTTTTGATAACGTTAACTTGGTTATATCCTGAGCGTAAAGTTTCTCTTTCTCACTGCCTGGAACCATGCCCATTATAAAGCGGTCGCGCAGCGCTTCTTCGACGTTGGCAAAAACACAATGAGCCGAAAGACCTCGTAACCTAGCTGCGAATTGCGGGAAGGTTTCGTTGGGTAATTGCGTAGCAGAGTAGAAGTTGTGCCGCTCTCCAAAACCAACACGTTTCGGCGTAAAATGCTCGTCCAGTAGTGTGATTATGTCGCTGAACGGCACTTCTTGAACCTCTTTAGGCAGCGCCAGATGTGCTGCAAGCTCGTACGATCCCTCTGTGAGTGCGCTCAGCAAAATCGCTCGTCTTTTTTCTCCCGTCGCGTCCGTAGTCGCGTTTATACTATTTGCGATGAACCACTGGGACAAACGACTTTTGTACGTCTTCCACGTTTGTGTGGTGTGGTCAAAGCTTGGTAAAATCCCAAAAATAGCACTCGCCATTTTGTTCAACACTCCGAAACAAAAATGTGGGTAGTCGTCGCCACTGATATGTATGGGAATACGGGGGACACGAGTGAAACAAATGCTGGTCTAATGCACACTGGTTTAATCCGTATGCGGGTGGTGGGAGCGGCCACACACACATACGCACATATATAACAGTTCTGATTGCTCTTTGAGCCTGTATTGGGTAGCGGATGTGATAAATACCCAACGGACATATGTTGCGTCGAATCTGATCAAATGGTATGAGAACCAATTACATTATAATTTTCTTTAGATTCGTAACGTTTTCTAATTTCTATACAAGTAGGTAGCATATTGCATCCATTAACTTATTCTCTAAGGCTTAATAAACGGAGGATCATATTACAAAAAAGAAGGTATTAACATTCTCGCAGTTTTAAAATTGAGTATTCTAATCAGTAAACGTATTTTATATAAATCCCTATGAAAAATTGAAGGAGCCATGGATGCTACTAAAGAGGCCCGAGTATGTTACCCAAAGTACTCCAAATGCAGTCTTTTACAGACCCATGTTTTGTTTCAAGTCTTTTTAGGGTTCCGTACCAAAATGGTAAAAAAGGGACCCTTATGGTGGGAAGTAAGCTAAACTTGGAAAAAACCACGTGCAGTAATAAATAAGTGTACAATAGTGTACATACACCGATTTTTGTTAATATCCCTAAAATGTCTAAAATAATAAGTTTTCAATAACTTCATACCGCTCAAAAATAAATTAAAAAGAATGCATGTATAGAGTAACATGCTATAAATTGGTTTCTAATAACATAACGCTTGTCCCTAGGCATAGCAAGGCTAGTTACTGCGATATGCAACCACCAATCGTTCCGTTTCTGTCAACCAATCCGACAGCCAGTGTCATTCGTTTGCAACCTGCTTGTCACATCGCTGTTGCGTCGGCTGATTAAACGACGACCCAAAAGGTACTAAATAAGTAATGTTATCATGTTTCTAAGTAGGTAACCACGGCAACATAAGTTTCGCATTAATAAGGCGGAGGGAAGGCTCGCTGAGTCTGCAGTCGCATACGCATCGATTACGGTGTTTTGTTTGACTTTTACCCGTCCGGCGGAGGGCTGATCGCGAAACTAATTATATCTTGGGGCGTCCGCGTCCGTTCTTACTCAACTTACATATATACATGCCTACAACATAGGGAACGGATAGATATCTTCTACGACTATTATTACATATGTTCCTTCTGTCAAGGCGTGAAAGAGTGGTATTATCTAAACTATTCACAGCCATCACCGTGGCACATTTATTACGCACATGAAGCGATATTTTTTGTTATAGATAATACAACAACTGATTCACATACGACTGTTAATTAAGCGTGTGATAAGTAAAATGCAGACTCTAAAAAGTACAAAAAATGCGCCGTCGCTCGCAAATGTATTTGTATTTACTGACTTGTTGCATGTTTTAAACAAATAATTTGATTAACCAAGTGGGCGTGGAGGTAAAATGCGAATTTGTTGATTTTTCGTTTCCATTTTCTCTGCCTTTTTCTTCAGAGGGGTCGGCGTCTCATCTGTATACTCGCTCGGGGGAACGAATGTTCTATCTAATTAACTTTATCATAAAGCGCAGGTTATTACCTTGTCGACGGAACGGACGGTTTAATCGAAAACGCAGTTTTGAAATACCGTGAGAATTTAAATCATTACCACGGTATCATTTTACAAAAACGGGAAACGCGCACGTTGCTGCGATAAATCTACTTTAGATATTACAATTATGACTCAATCAAAGCATGTGCAAGGCTAACCCAGATTAATATTTTTTTTTTATCAAATGCATATAATATATAAACGTAGGTATGTCGAAATTAAGCAATATTTGCGAAAAAAAGGGAAAAAAATTATAGTTTTCACAACATGGAGTCGTTATCTTCACTCAGTTTTGACTAAATGAAAATGTAAATGTTTGTAGTAACACCATCGAACAATTAAAATACTGAAGGCAAAGAATCAGTAACTATAACCACTAACGAAATTAAACATGAAGCTAAATAAAAACAGACATACCTTAACACGTCATAAACAGCATCTCGAAATAAGCTGAAGTCGTTTTCGAGCAAATAATGCCGGCATGCAACACGGCGAGTCCACCCGGTAACACAGTTATCCCGAGCCGACACGACGGCCACAATAATCGCGAGCTCGTAAGCGTCCGCCGTAAACCGACACCGCTGTCGCCAATCTGCTAAGTGAGTTATTTCGTACGACAAGAATGATTTTTGGGGAACGTCCTATTTCGGTCAAAACGCAAACGTTTTGCTGCTAGTGACACCCTGAGTATGAGTACATTAGTATTTATGTCTTTGGAGACTAAGTTTAAGCCTTTATGATCATATTGGTCAATGAGTCAACGAGATATTATCAGCATATATTTCAGTGACATTCATTACATAACCAATGAAACAAGGACGACGTAAATAATGAGTTCTGTCTTAACAAGCATTTTGGTTATTTAATCGTATGGAGTTACAATTTAATTGACAATAACATACATTGGACAATAAAACTGTCCTCAAATTAGTAGGTGCCATGATCGGTGACAGGTATTATCAAACCGCGTTTAGAAAGGGATTGAGCTCATATGTCATTTTTGAACTAATGCATGATATGACATTGTCAGTGGTAGAGTATGCAGATAAATTAAATTGTTATTTTGGTACAATGAAGTTCTAAAGCATGGAAAAAATATCAAATTATACAGCGTGTTTTTATTGATTTCCGATAGCATTAAGAGATAGTTCTTCAGATCAAATAGAGTTGTCAATAGACAGATTTGTCAAATTTGATAATACTATTTTTTATTAAACAAATGACAATATTTACCGAGAATAGAGTTTAAATATGCAAATCATATTTAGCTATTAATTCTATTATCTATAAGGGTCTGCACTTATGAAGATATCAAAGATTGGTTTATGATTATATTTAATCATTTATTAAGTACACTTGTGCTAACGGTACACTCGAATCCCTTTCTCAACGCGGTTTGATAATAAGCTATGCTATAGGCTAGAATAGGATAGGTATCGCTTACGGTTTACTATAGCTTGGCAACTTCGTTGGTGACACTCCCATGTGTTTTGTTATTTGCAGCCGTAACTACTTACACAAGTTACCGCCAACACGGAGGCTGCCTCAGTCGGTCGCTGTTCGTGTTGGCGGTAACTTACTGTGTAAGTAGTTACGGCTGCACATAAGAAAAAGCACACATGGGAGTGTCACCAACGAAGTTGCCAAGCATAGTTCTTATAAAAAAGTCACTGTCATACCTATATCCTTGACGATGTCTCTCAACAATAGAAAACCTTGTAGGATCTTGTATTATACTATACCGTGTTCTTCTGCTTAGGATATAATGTGACAATCCTTAACAATAACGCTAAGGTAACGTGGATTCTTATGGTAGAAACGTTATCTACTTAAGCAGCTACTTAAAGAGAGTTTTCTGTTCAATATAGTGAGCTCAGATTACAAAAGAGTCACTCACTCTTTGCCATTACCTATTATAATGCAGCCAGGTACTACCAATAAACTACACGCACTGGACAAAAACCGGATCATCCGCATCAGATCGACCACGGTCCTCAGACATGAGGGGGCGACCCCAGAGAGAGATTATAATAAAGGTTATATAGGACTACGTAAGTTAACTATTAATTGAATCTTATTGCATTCAAAGTCAAAAGGTCAAAGTCAAAGTTCTTTATTCTTCAATTTAGGCATATTAAAATGCACCTTAGAGCAACACGGAAAGAAGGCGCCATAAGGCCAAGTGCCTCCGCTACACAAATTTCTGGCATATTTGGCGAGGAGGGAACGAGGTAACGCACACTTACATACACACGCGTACATGAAAAATCGTCTATCACTACGAAACGAACACTTAACAAATAGAACAACACATAGACCAATTCACATTCACAAAGACACATTTTACATTGAAATATTAGTGTAATGACGTGACGCACAACATTGATAAGTTTAGCAGAACACTACCCAAACTTCAAGTAATGTCAAATCAGATTTTTGTAATTTTTATGTTTTAAAGGAAGTAAATAATGATAATGTGATTCTAAATACTTTAGATGTGAAAGGAATCACCATCTCTTTGTACGTTTGACGTTTTAGATCGCCTTTTGCAGCGAAATACGGAATAATTCGGCATATTCACGGAGATCTCTTCAGGTGAGTCGCTAGATTTAGTGTGACGACAAATCCAATTGCAACTAGTTTTAAGTATAGAACGAATATGATCACTGACGCAAATTGCTTGGCAGAGGGGAAATACTAAGCACGGCCACTCCCCACGAAGTCCGCGTTGCTCTAAGCATATGAATGTCAAGATTAACCAAGATTTACCACCACTACCTCAAAAGCTATAAACTGTCTTTGAGATTAAGCCAGGCGGTTTGACGGCAGATTGAACCATCTCCGTCATATTTAATTCTCGTTTATTTCAGCTTAGTCAGACAATCTTAACTTAATTCATCAGGGTAGTGCTCACAAGAACACAGCGCCATTCCGTGAATGGTCCCCGTTGGACCGGCAGGAGGTCCGCTGCGATTCACTTAGTAAGATTAGTTCGGACGCCATCGACGGTTTACACCTCGGAACGCGTCCAACATTACCAACACCCTAATGCGCTTGGGAAATCTATAAGGTGCAATTTACACGTTCCTTCGGGTAAGATGGAATGTGGATTGTGAAATGTAACAGTTACATGTAAATGACGCGCGTGTGCACAAACAGCTTTAATTTCACAAAGCAATTTTGAAGTTTTAATGCAATGTAGAGATGAAGTTTTAAAACTGACGTAAATGCAAATACGCTAACGCCAGGTACCCAAGTTGCGAGTAGGTAATACTCCTTTTAAGAGTTCTTTACATGCACTATTATTGTATTTAGAACTGTATGCTCATATGACACTGCGACCTTTCACCATACAAACAAAGCAAATTAAATAAAAGCTTGTAAAACGGGGATTCTTAGCACGAAATTAATGTAAAGAATAAAAGCAAAAGAACGCAGACTAATTTTCCAAGCAACGATTATAAATAACCTGAGCCACCCACAGATAGCTTAGCACTAATCTTGAAAGTTAAAAATTAAATTTTACCAATAAAATTCAGCGAGGGAATCTACGGGCAAAGTTTTAGCTCTCATCTGAGATAAGACGGCGCGCCTAGGCTAGTTTCTATCGAATGTGGATTATTACAATCAGGGAGTTAGTAAGGGAGGTGCTTTTGAACATCCGACGGACCAACAGAATTATAAGCACAAAACGGCTTTGATGTCAGATTTGAGTGATTTAGAGGCCGAACTGAAATTATTATTAATTTAGATAGTTGGTTGAATAATGTTTAACTAGCAACAAGACACTAAATAAGACAAGTAAAACAGGCCAATTACAGACACAAACTACAGACTCAGAAACTTGATTTGCACTAAGTGCATAAGGAAATAATAAAAGTATCAGTGCCACTCGATGCGGAGGTATCGAGATCGAACAATTGAATGCGAAACTTCGACTCGCGCTGGAGAGTTGGCTGGACTAACTCTTATTGCAAACTCGTGCGACCGGCTACTTAAACGACAACAATCGTACGTCAGGCCGGGTGCATACTGGCGAACACAGTGCGCACTAAACGGATTTCAGTGGTATTTATACCTACTTGCCGAATGCTAAACTGACCCAAACTTCCTCCGTAAGGCTCGGAAACTGACCATCTAGAACATCCGTATCTTGAGCCTATTTCCAAAGATACATATACTATAGGGATCGTTTAGTTGCGCCTGGCATTTCTAGCCGGACATCGCATGCGATATGTTTTATGCTCCTTCGAAATACTGAACCTCTGTTCTACATAAGTCCACGGTATTCATGTCACTAACTTCTAACCTTCTCATAAGCGTGTCATTGTAGGTAAGAGTAGGTATGAAGGACGCGAGCAAAGTAATTAAGAAGCATCAAAGTTAGGTCCTGAAAGCGGCTCAATCGCACTGTGTACAGGCGATTTCTCCGGGCGCTTTAACCACCCGGTTCGAAAGTCATTATTTGTATTTTGAACAATATTTACTGAGACGAAAATTAAGAAAATAAAACGCTGTAAAAAACGCTCAATATCGGCCCATACAACTGTCTGGACGCAGCTTTACAAGATAGTAAATACGCTTAAAGTTACCATTGTATTGAATAAAAAGAAACGAATAAAATACCTTACTGTTAGTGTTTTATTCGACTGAACGTAAGAAATTATATTCACGTTACACCTGGCCATAAAGTGACAATAACCGCCCGCTACGCGTGCGGAAAATCCCACTTCATGACCTGGGGAAGACGTAATAGTACATTGTGTATCAAGGGCGGTAAGTAAGGAATTACAAACGAGTGTTTGTTACCAGGCCGAGACGAAGCCGAGGGCTTTAATAACACGAGTTTGTAATTCCTTTACCGCCCGTGGCACACACAATGTTTTATATATCCATAGACAATGCGAATGTCAAGTCACGTTCGGAAACCATAGCAGTAAAGACCTAAAACGGCCATTTTAGTTGATTTTATATTTGCAAAATACTGAAATACACTATTTAAACATTTAATTAATGTTACCGAAATATTTATGTGTTTACATGTATTTGCAATAACAGTTCTCTTTAAATAAATATTTCAGTGATAAAAGTTAAAAAAGTAAGTTGGCGTTTCCTTTGAACATGACAAATAAGAGTAAAACAGAACTAGCGATTCAAATAAAAAGAAAACTATTACACCCTAGGGTATAATAGGTCATTTACGGCCCGCAGAACCTACGTGTAATGACACCATTTTCGAGCAAGTGTGATGAAAAAAAAAATTATTTTTATTTTCTAGAAACGCGGCAGCGTGTCAAGCCAAGTTCAAGCAAAACTGGCTAGCCAGGGCCAAGTGTAATATTACACGAACCACTTGGTGCCACTTTTCACCCTTCTATAACTCAAAACCTCTTTAACGTAAACACATAAAATTACGTGTGTTTAATTATATCCATAAGGACATTTAGAAGCCTAAATTTCATGAAGCTAGCTCAAACGGTTATAAAGATATGAAGGTCAAAAAGTCGTAAATTTTAGCACTGACTGACTCACTGACATATAGTAGCTAAACCTAACCTACTTCCAGATGACCTAGAAGTATGAAATTTGGAAAAAGGAGAGCCAAGTTCAATACAAAAATTATGCTAGGCTGTGGGTTTCGCCGCAAAAGAGTGGAGATATAAATGAGTACCAAGTCCTATGCAAAATCCAAATATGTATTTATAGAAACAAAATAACATTATGAACAAGTATTAAACTCTATTTCTTTGCTTTATTGGATACCTATAACTATAACAATTGCTGTTATTTAAAAATGTGAGATCTTAAAGTAGGTCAGATTTGACTTGGCCAGTTTTCATTACATCAGTCATTTTATAAAGTTATTCAACATAATATATATATATTTTTAATTCTAAAAATGTGAGATCTTCAAGTAGGTTAGATTTGACTTGGCCAGTTTTTATCAGAATTTCAGAACATTATTTTCACCTCGGTATTTCGTCGGTACTATTTGGGTACTATTTATTGGCTGCATCAGATTCTGAATATCTTTACGGTGTGCGCTATCTTGACGGACACCAGTTAATGATTTGCCTCCATCTGGCTCTGTTCATAACTATGATTAGCTTTTCGAGACTTTCACCTTCTCTTTGCACTAGGTGGCTGAAATATATATCCGTAAATAAGTATCCGTATCTTAGTATCTTTAAACACGGGACCCTAAAGTGCCCTTCGGTTTCACAGGCTCTCACGAGCCTGTTAGATGCATTTCCTAATAACCACCAAACAAGGCCGACGCCAACGACCTAAAGAGTAATGTGGTAAAATGTATGAAGCGCCATGCAAATTTAGTGCGTTATTCCTTTGAACGGCAACGTAGGACAGTGTGCATTACCCTGCCGAAGGCAAGGTAACGAATTTAACTTTAATAGACAAGGTAAGCGTGCAACTACTTCGATGCTTTGGGGTTCAATTGTCGTAAAGGGCGTTATTATGTTATGTCCAGTCCTAAATTATCGACCTAACAAATTATTTATAGCTTAAGATTCCACCACAAATTTACACCTGTTTGATGAAATGTATCTTAAATACATAATAGATTGGCATTGGGTTTCGAATGTCATGGATACTACAACAAGACTAAATAGGAACTTGACTGATGGATCGATATTAGATTTTGTTATCTGAAATCGATGTTAGTTGTTTAAATTTGGGTGTTCTTGAGGCTGAAAAATTAAATATATTCCTAGGTCCAATACAAAAGTCAGTATTTCAATCCGAAAATCATGAAACTAAGCAAATGTTTACGACATTTTAGTGACGCGGTAAATTAAGTTGAAGTGTTTTGAGTAAATGCTATAATCTATAATGGATACTGTGTTTAGTGAACTATAATATAAAATAAATATCATTTTTATGAATAACTTCCAAGCAAAGTTTCATCGTAGTTTGTGGGAGTAGGAAAATGGCACCATTTCAAACTTCCGATGGGTGCCCACGGAAAACAAAGTATTAAAATATATATTAATTGTTTCATAGTACACCATCATTTTTTTTTTCATTAAAGTCTATGACCATGCGGAATGACTCTACCTTAAAACAAGCAAGGAATCGTGTTTTAAAGATGCCACGCCACTATAATGTAGTGACTAAGGTAGAGCGTCTCATGCCGAATTAGGCATTGTAGTTTCTTATAGCAGTATAACTTTTATGGGCAGGTGACGATTAATGTTATAAATTTTTATACTATATTATTTTCATGCATTACGCAAAATATGCATATTTGTCGTCGAGTTGCGGAAAATTAGCCCGCGTTAATCTATAACCTATTTTCAGACGTTAGTACATTTATAGAACTTTTGTGACCCAGCTGAACATCGTCGTGATTGTTTCGTAAACATTAAATTATTGGCCAGGCATATTAAATTATACCCATAAATTCTACTCTGATTTTCGTCAAGGTGTATCTTTACCGTAAGATTGCTCAAAAGTCAAAGCCAAATACTCCTGATCTCTTAATTAGTCAGGATAATAACTGCTTATAAAGGAAACCCAATTTTCACATGTATTATTGAGCATAACTCTTAAAACAACATAAGTACCTAGGTAACTGAAAGACCCAGTTCTTAACCCTAACCGAGTCATTGACCGAACGTGGACATCATGAGGGAACCCGGTTCGCCATCTTTGAAAACGATAACAAACGCCATTGTATAGTTGAGGTTGAGCGTAAAATCGGGTCCCGTGAAACAATATGCGCAGAGCGTGACGCGAGGCCGCGAGACGACGATGACGTCGCATTAAAATGAAATCCATACGGGGATGATTGATGAGAGCTGCAAACACCGCGCCCGCCTCATTCAATTTACTGTCACCGTACACACTGCACTTTTACATATTAAGCTTCGAATTTTTTACCACTGACGAATTTTCATGGGCTTCCCAGTGATGTGTAATGAAATTTGAGAATGGCTTGTAATGTGAGAGGTTTTCGTTATTCCAGTACATTCTATCTATCTATTCAGCCTATATACACCCAGTGGGAATAGGCAAAGAGACAAACAAGTAATTTCTCTTCGGCCGTTTAGGAGCGCGTCTATTCAAGGCGCATAAGGTGCAATCTGTACAGCAGCATTCTTAATACGCATCTAAAAACTGTGCTTGTAATGCGTTAATTTACGGCGCACACAGATACAAGCCGCGCGATATGCCTTCTGTAGGTAGAAAAATTACTGCTACTATACTATGGTATAGGCCTCTTATTTATTACGGCACTTTCCTTGGTCGTATGCCCGCCTCATTTCTCATTTAATGCTTGATGACCGCCGTGCGGGAGATGTTGTCTGAACACCGAGCCGGTGGTCTTCCCGCATTTCCTTTTGATGATTTTGGTCACTACCTTAGTCCATCTCCCATTCTTCATGTATAAAATATGTGTTGATGCCTTATATTAGTGAAATAAATCATATTTGTATTTTTTTATTCATTATAAATTCATTTCCTATACCTTTATTGCGTTCTTGCAGTCCAATCCTGTAATTTAAAAGCGGTCGAATAAGGCAGTTACAAGATTTAGAAGATTCAGAATGGAAGGTTAAGTAAAAGCCTCTAATAAAACCAAACGAAATGGAGCCGAAATGGGGACACTTCTGACTTTATGACTTATAAATTAACTTCCAGTTTGCCTTTAAATTAAGAGGGAATAAATTTAGTTACCTTATCGTACTAAAACCTGAAAAACACTGGATTGGAAATTCTGTATGTCCTTTTATGAGTTGCTTGCAGTTAATTTGTTATTTTTAATTCATCAATATCAAAAAACTTTATTTTTTCAAATAATTTGTCATTTTGAAGATTTTTCCGGAATCATCTCTAAATGCGTTTATTTCTGTCATCATCCTGTCACAATTGCTGACAGAGCTCCGTTATACTTTGCGTTTGCGTCGAATCAAAAGTGAACAAAATATTTAAAATAAGATGTTTGCCTATATGAAATTACAATACACAATTCTGCGATATTTTTATGAGTAGCAGATAATGTGTCTAGCAAAAACTTGAATGGGAAAAAGTACAAAGAGCAAAAAATTTTCTAATGAACTGAACAGATGAACATTTTGAACCTAAGTATAAAAAGGCTTTCTATAGCTGAATTAGAACCTAAAATGTCGCACGTGCGCAACCCATCACGGATGCATCTCTGTCAGCAAGAAGGCCGTTGACAAATGAACTGGCCTCGGGTTCCCGTATTGAGCGCTACATATTGAAACCGGGGCACAATGAGAGCCCCAGTGCGATACTGATCTGTGCACGCCAGTGTGGCGTGTCCTTTATTGCAATACACGAGACAAGATACATTGCCATCTGTAAATACAAGACACGACTACAACAGTATTTGAATAACGTCAATGTGTCGTACCGTCTCATGCGAGCATTAAATCTGACCTGTTATTATTATGGTGATATTAAGGTTTGTAGCTTGTACGGTGGTCAATATTCAATACATGGATCATAGTTATCTGAATAAAGAATTTATTATTAATATTGGCGTGGGGCATGGTTTTCTTTAAATATACTGTTGCTTGTTACTGCACTTTAGTCGGTTATGCATTTTAGATTGAAGTCAACCAAACTGGAATAAGTTTTTATGCCGTGATTGTGAAATGGTGTTTCGGTTTACGAATATTTTCTGACGAATCTACAATTAGACAGCGTTCTCAATAAAAAAGAGCGGGCTACGAAATTATAATGCTACGCCGCGTAGAGCTTCTACGAAAGTTGAAATACGTAGGAACTAAAACTCTCTGCTGTTACTATGGACGTCTATATTCGTATCAGAGAAGTTGGCGCGGGTCAGCTAAGAATATTCTAGTTCTGGCGGCTATAATTAATTATCTTTCGGTTTTTGTATTTTAGAATATATAGTTTCAGAATTTAGTCATTGAGTTTACCAGTTACGCTTGAACTAGAGCCAATAATGAAAAACTGTTTGTAGTTCCGTTATTGTCATCGCAAGATTATTTCAAAATTTTACTAATGCCGCATGAGTCACTGTTGACTATTATAGTTTATAGGTACCTCATTTGACTAGCCTATGTTATGTCCTTTCCTCAATGAGTAGGGTCAATCAGTTGGCTATGAATAACTAAGCCGTATTAAATTAAACCTCAACTGATCTTAAGGTGATTCAAGTCGGCCGGTTCTCCATACAAACAGGAAGAGGGTCATCATTTGTTTCCACGACATCAATCGTGGTTGAAATGTGTTTCAATAGCTTGATACATTATGTCTGCGCGAAAATACATGAGAAGTCTCAAAAAACCAGAATTAACGTGCAATCTACGGTTTAAAGATAGCACCATCTACGAGTATTATCTAATTTGAAACCAAATGTTTTATTGCTAAAAATGGATATTTTTTTAGCTTTTTGCGACTTCTCATATCATTTCGCGCAAACAATTTATATCAAGCTATAAAATAAAACATAATTCAAACATATTTGATGCTGTGGAAAGAAACGATGACCCTTATGTCTGTATGGAAAACCGACCGACTCGAATCGCCAGTATCGCCACTAGAGTATGTGCGGAAAGAGAATAGACGTGGCGAAAAACGGAACTAACCTACCCAGTATGGCAAATACGGCAAATATTTTTTTCTTCGGTAGAAAAGCATTACAGCGCCCCCAATTTTAATCCTATTCTCTTTCCACACAGACTCTAACCATTTGTAGGATAATTCAAAACTACTCCGTTTGTTTCGTCTCAAATATAATTTGACTCGTATAGGTGGTAGTCGGTGATAGGGAATTAAAATAAATCGGTCCGCTCGTCGCTCCGACTTTGACGGGCCACAGCATGACCTCCGCTTACGAACTGTTATTACTAGTTCACGGCACCAATTATATTAGGGACGAATTTAACGGTGAAATTCTGAATTAGCCTACTGGATATCGATACTTCAGAACCTTTCTCATTACAGCAAAACTATTTCAGTAAATAACCTTTATGAAAGGATTTATAATACTGAAGAAACCCTTTGTTAGGTTAGTTTTATGCCTCACAATAGGTAATCCCGTTGTGTATGATGTGATTTTATAAAAAAAGGTCTACGATGTTTCATGTAGGTAGGTACTGAATATAAATACTCAGACTTGTAAAAGAGCCCTTGAGGACCTACTCGGACCTTCTTCTAAGTGGTCTAAAATGTGAATGCAAAGTTGTTCCATGCATAAAGTTAACAGTTTCAGTTCAATAGGAAACATACTCTGTTGAACATTCATAAATATCAACCGGACCGATTGTTCTACATTAAAATCAAATTGAGCCGTATTTTAAGTGCAGCTCTGGTGAAAGTTAAAACGAGGAGTTCTCCAACAAAGAGGTGACCCCTTCCTTCGATGCAGCAGACAGATAGGACAAACAAATTCTAGCCTATTGTATTTGCGGACGCAGCAAATTAAATCCCCATTCGTAGGGGCCGAGCTTACTCTGCGCTACCTGGAAAGAGCGCTTGGCGATCAAATATCGGGAAACCTATGCCTTTATCGTTCAGTAAAAATAAATAGGTTTTATTTCTACGAAAACTGATCATTTTTGAGAAGTACCTAATAGGAAATACCTATAGCTATACCTTAACTTTGTCTACAATCAGCTACAGAAAAAGGGTGCCACCTTGATATACATGTGTACCTATATAGCAGAGTAGATACACCTTCTATGTCCTACTATACACAATCTAGGGCTGGATCGACCAACATTTTATTTCAGGTTTACTCCGAAGCTAAAATGTCAAATCGGCGTTCATCCGAGAAAATGTGATCGAAAAGAAGAAACGGTTTAACGGGTATACTAGATACAAAGAATATCGTATCACTGAAGTGGCTCTAAGGATAATCGTATAAAAGTGAGAGTAACATTTTTATAAACATATTTCGAAACACGGTTTTATCAATGAAATGTATCAACGGTCCGACCACTAAGAAATCGCTCTCCGCTCCTCGTGTGTGTTTGTAAGGTTCGTGTACAGTAATCCACGGTCTCGTCCAACGCCATTGTCGATCGCTCGTGCCGGGCTTAAGGGCTTCGCGAGCCGACTCCACGGACATTTCGTAAATTAATAACCAATCACGCCGATACTTCGGGAATATTAACGCTGGGGGCTTATCTTGTACCTACGGTGGCTATTCAACCTGCAAAGAGGAGGGAAATATGGGACATTTTGGAGATACTTTTCGTCATATGATGATACTGATTTATTATACAAGACTGGCGGAAAATCATAGCATACATGAGACATGGACGATGTTTCAGATCACTAAAATAAAAGTGTTAAAATAAGTTATCAGAAACAAATCGGTATTATGCATCTCTTCTTCCTACCTATTAACCTCTTGGGATAAAAGGATCATTCACCTCTTCTTTATGGATAAAGCGTTGTTTATAATAGGGTAATAGTCAAACTTAAACCCGAAACTATATATGACAAAAATCACGTAAACGCGCTTGCTGCGTGCATATTTGTAGTGGTAACATATACAACAGAGAAATAGGTGTCAGAGGCTATGAAAGCTTTAAGCGTAAGACCAGTTTGTTTGTATATGGCGTTGTATTATAACAAGGTCATGTTCAGACTTAATGTCTCGGGCCCCCGAAACTTTAAGTAGTGAAACTCACGTAATCAAATCACGTAATCATTTGTCACTACTCTTCCATCTACCCCATCTTTAAATTGGCAACATATACGTGGACAAAGAAATAAGTGTCCGAGGCTATAAAAGCTTTGAGCGTAAGACCAGTTTGAGCGGTATTTTCCGTTATACAATAAACATTCGGCAGCAGGATTGCAGGAACAACACGGCAGTGCATCGGTACAGCCTTCATTCATGCCGCGCGCCGCAGCGAGGGGATTACGGCTCGGACAGATTATAATTCGTCACGTGCCGATGTTCCTTATTATGCAATTCGCATTGGGCGAAAATTAGGTGAAACAAAATGATCAAATCAACTTGAGCCAAATAGATCTACGCGGGCTTATTTTTTGCAACTCGATGTCTGATAAAGCGCATATTTTTCGTGTTAGCTAGAATATATTTGGTTCGTTTTCTCGAGTAGGATGCATTGTTTATTTAAATCTGCAAGTGTTTAACATACAGTTTTAACTACGATAATTATATACTCTGACGCTGATATCGCGTACCTATTAATAGACCTTATTAAACCTATTAAAAAAAGTATTGCGAATTGTAAATTTCCACAAAGTCGTGCGAGGAACAAATTGATATAGTTAACATTAAGTACGAGGGATACCTCAAGCTGTAAAATTCTGCTTTTGAGCGTACCAAATAGTTAAAGCGATATAAGCGATAGGTCATCTACCGAAGCGCCAAAAGAAAAGAATCAGACATGTAAAAGAGCCCTTGAGGCCTACTTACAGAAATAAATGAGTTTGAGTTTGAGTTTGATCGTTGCAAAGTTTACAAAGTAACACGAATATCCTCGAGATATAATAGTTATTTTATCATTTAAAATTTAAGGAGGCATTTCGGTCTACTTTCAGTCACAAATCTCAACTTGAGACTATCATGTAAATTTGGACCCTAATTTTGCAACTTCAGGACCTTCTGGCAAGTATTTAGCAACGCCTTACTGTTCTGGCAATGTTACCTCGCGATAACTAATATAAAAATTTATAAATTAAACCCAAAACTACCCTGAGACGATCAGATACTTTTCCAGGATTTTTTGCAAGTTTACGGTCCTCCCCTGGGCAAACGCAACCACTCCCGAGGTGCCAGACGTTGAGATTTGTGACCTAAAGTAGACCTAAATATCGGAGAAACCATAAATGTATGATATACAAAAAATGGCCCTACAAGAGTTGCCCGAACTTATTCTGACTTAGTCTAGTTTCACCCATAGACGGCGACAGTTGTCCACAGTGACTAAATGTTGCGTAAAAAATGCGTTAATATCAGCAATAAAACAAGAAAGCAGGATGAAATACTCTTTAGGTACGTCGGAATTAATATTGAGCAGAATTACAAATTAACTCATCGTGATTTCATAGTTTTTTAATATTAATGTTGTTAGTACAAATGTGTGGATGTCACGGAACAAAAATCTAAGGAGTCAGTATTCGGATATTTAATTTTTTTATAGAATCATAAGTAGTTTTTAAATTGTTTCAATTCAAGAATCCCACAAAATTCTCAGCGACGAGCACAATGGGCCGCTATTATAGCACAAGATGAAGGCGTGATCAAGTTTTTAGTCCAAACAACTCGAGCCTCGTGTGTTAGGTCCATTTTCTTGCCTGCGACATATGTACGACCAAAAAAGGATTAAATAGGCTTGCTGTAACTGCTAAACAAGTGTTGAACGTAAGCATTCTCACATTTTTAAAATATGGTTTTCCTTTTAAAATGTAACACAAAAATATTTTTCATCACACTTGCTCGAAAATGGTGCATTACACGTAGGTTTTGCGGGCCGTAAATGAGCTATTACGCCCTAGGGCGTAATGGTTTTCTTTTTAAATTTGAACCGCTGGTTCTGTTTTACTCTTATTTGTCATATCAAAGGAAACGACAACTTACTTTTTTAACTTGTATCACTGAAATATTTATTTAAAGATAACTGTTATTGCAAATACATGTAAACACATATTTTGGTAACATTAATTAAATGTTTAAATAGTGTATTTCAGTATGTTGCAAGTATAAAATCAACCATTTTAGGTCTTTACCGCTATGGTTTCCGAACGTGACTCGACATTCGCATTGTCTATGACATATGTCACTAATGTCACTGTCTGCTTTAATATTTTCTTGTCATACTGGGACGATTAGTAAGGTTATATTATTAAGATTTCCTCACAAGTCTGATGAAAAACATTGTGTGTGCCACGGGCGGTAAAGGAATTACAAACTCGTGTTATTAAAGCCCTCGGTTTCACCTCGGGATTATAACAAACACTCGTTTGTAATTCCTTACTTACCGCCCTAGATACACAATGTACTATTACTATTAATATTGTACACTTTAATTACCTATAGGCCTTCGAATTTCATGTCGTACTGTCGCAGATTTGACTACGTACACCATATGGTGAGGGTGTACAAGTCAGTATGATTCACATACAAATATTATTATCATTAGCGAGAATCAATTGTATTTTATGTATCATTCAATATCATATCGCGTATTTTTTAAAAGTTACGTTTGGTTTTCCTACAAAAAATGAGCTAATCTGATACACCTACGATTGACTTCTGAATATACAAACAAATATATTCTGCAAGACACAAAAATGCAACAATAATTAGGATAACGAAATTGTTTTATATACCTTTCTAATTTTAATTTATAATTTTGGTGTTTCTGTATAACAAAAAAAAAATAAATATTAGGGGACAATCTTACACAAATCGAACTAGCCCCATAGTAAGCCCAATAAGATCAATAAGATTAAGATTTTTTAACAGGAAGCGATTCCATTTATTCGTATATTTTTGACGTAAACAACGTAAGTGTCACTTTTTGATAGGTGCCAATAAACTAAAGGTTTCAATGTTCGTTTGCAAATTTGACACATAGGTGTCAAGGAATTAGTAGTTGTCTTTTGAATAACAGTTTTATATACAGCGTGGAAATCCAATACGAACAAATATTGAAACGGTGGGCAGCATAGGACCTAAGAAGTATATTTAGATAACTTTTGCTTAAAACTACACTAAAAATATTTACCATACAAAATAATTCGGCCCGCAATGTAACGCAACACATTCAAGTTGACACTTACTTTAAAAAAGCTCGTATCTCGCAATGTCATAACAAGCATGTAGTATGCGGTACATTGCTGCTCGGTAAATTTACAAAAATTAATTACGAGGTCACTATTAAGTGTAATTTAAAAAATCATATTAATTAATGATAACACTACTAAACTATATATCTGGTTTAATTGTTTGCTCGTATTGGACTTCCACGCTGTAGATACAATTTATAAATTAACGTTATTAGCATCTATTACAATGTAACTGTAAATGTCATTTTGCGCCAGATTTGTAGACATTTTTCTTTGAAACTGTGCGTCTATGTTATTATACGTCAATGGGAGAAACAGTATTTTCATGAGAAAATCAGATGAACATTTCGGCCGTACCTCCCATACTATTAAGTTGAAGCAAAAAAAATTATATATCACAACGTAATTCCGTTCTACTAGAAAAACGAAAGTAATATACTAATAAACTCGAACAATTGTTACAAAATACATTTGAATACGATAACAAAGTTAAAGCAAATCTGTCGGGCGACGAACAGAATTCGAAGTATAGGGCCGGCGCACTCCATTTGATTGGGCATTGTTTCGGGCCGCCCGCCGTTAATACGCTGCAGCCGATGCGATGCGAATCCAATTTTGGTCCGCGCAACCTGAGAGACCTATACACTACTTACGGATTTATTCTCTTATCTGTATCATTCATTGCCTTAAAAAATGAGCTTTATTTAGCAAAAGTCACAGTCTCTATTACAATCCTGGGCGCATGTTAGTTACGAGGTTGACAAAGTGAATAGTGTACATCCTCTGCCTGCTACGTATTAGTATTCAGAGCGAGAGCGGCCGTACGTGCTCGCGGGGAACGTGACGCGAGCAAACAAAACACGGGCGTACTTGAAATAGACCTGGTTCTGAGATTCCGCGGCTTTTTGTCCTGCCCATTCATTTGCAGAGGTGAAAAACTGGAACGGAGGCCCGGATTCCGGAACCAGAATAAAGTGAAGGCTTTCCACAAAAACCTTTTAACATTTTTTGATCTTTCTACCTGTAGTAAATTTATTTGATTTCAGAACAAACACCATGAATACAACAACGTATGGCGACATTCATGTGCAAATTATTTAGGTGTGTCACAGGAACATTTCCGCAGCGAATATTGTCCGCATCACAGCTAGCCGATTTCAGGTCACTTTCGCCAACCTATTACCCTGCTCCAAATTGACTGGGACATGAAAGCATAGCAATCCGATATACCGTTGACGTATACACGAACAATGAAATTGATAAAAGTAATCCAATAGTTCTGTTGCTGTAATATTAACTTTCTACGTATGTACGTACATCTTAACTCGTCTGCTAATATAATTTTAGCAAACTGGAATCGATACGTCGTCAAGTTCTGAGGATTGGTTTCAAAACTAATTTTGAACAGAAATCTACTTTAGTATATTTGTAAGACACACGAAAGATAGAGTGCAAACAGGCAAGGCGAGACGTGCGGACGAGGCGGGCACCGGGTCTACAATCTGAGCTGGTATAATTGAAAAGTCTGCAAGCCCCCGAGACAGAGTGACGTAGATAATAGACCTTATTAAATATGCCGAACCTCTCGGAGGCAGCTGGGAACGGATTGAAAATAATCCCTTCGGTAGACATTTTTAGAGTTCGCGAGCGGTTGCCAACTACGGCCGGCCGGCGGCGCCGCTGATACCATCGCCGGAGACATTGGAATTTAAAATGCGTAAGCCTCTCCGAATTAACTGACTGAAAGGAACATTCAAAAATTCAAAAGATTATGTATCAGAAGAGGAATCTTCTAGAACTTTTTGGGAATGGCTAGGCGAAATAATAGTTCTCGTTACATTGTTTACGTAGATAGCAGCAAACAAAGAGCGTGAAATTGGAAGTCTAAGCATTACTTAAGGAATATTGTAAACGGAAGGGTGCCCCCATATGAGCAGAGGTACTTAGTAGGTACAGCACACAAAGCGCGGTCGGGTTCGAAAATTGTGAGAAGCCGTATGACGGAGGCACGACTCAACCAGCGATATTAATCAGACGATATGCAATGCGGGCGCACACGTGCTCAACTTCAAGATTAGAATTTCAGAGCAAGCTCGTAACAATAATTGAGTCTGAGGAACTGCAGTTCGGCAAACAACTTATACCGGGACGCGGAGAACTTGAGACGTATTTATATTTAGATCACCAAATATAACAAATCAATACAATTCCGTTAACGTTGTTTTCATTTGAATGCTTTTCTCTGTTAATAGCAAAACAAGATCACGCGATAAAAAAAAATGTGTTTCATGAAAGCAATAGAATAAAATATCGGCATTATGAAATGCACTGAATAATATTTATTGCCTCGGTAGAAATTGTTCCAGAATTCCCACTTCGCTTCGTAGTGATAGTAAATCCGACTAATTTGCAGAAGTTGTCTTTGTTACAAAACAATTTTCAAATGAAATTGTAAACCCAGAGATAATGCGAAACGCTCCCCGTTTCAGGCTTAACCTCAATTTTCTTTCAAGTTAGATCAACAATGCAGTTGTTTAAAAAGGAAAAAGCGTTCTTTCACCGCCGATGAAAGAAAGGATCTATATATTGTTTTTACATTATATTTCCTGTTGTGGCAAACAACTCTTTCTAAAAAATATCCCACGAGCAATTTAAGATTCTTGACATTCAAGGAAAATAAATCAAAGCACATAGCGCGTGTAGTAGTGGCCTTTGATGCCGTCGATAGCCAAATAATGTGTACAAATCATTAGAAGGCAAATATATGCGAGCATTTCCAACACGTCAATAGCTGTTGACGTCTCACTTTGACGTTGAGAATATAGTTTTTTAGTGACAAAATTGTCTCGTTAGACTCGTTTGAAGCAGTAAAAGACGTTGCAGACAAACATGATGTCAAATTGCACGCAATTTTCATTCAACAAGTACTTACAATGACAAGTGTTTGTGTTTTGGTTTTTATATTTAACTTTATTTACTCTTCTTGAGTGAAATGAAAACCAACGCCACGGCTTGCCATAAAATTATGCTGAGCGGCATTTTGTACGTCACCAATACATTAGTATTAGTATGCATTTTATTCATTTTTATTTTGATGTTAAATAAATGTATAATTTTATTCTTCTAAATATACTTGTGAATTTTTTTCCTTACCATTATCTTTAAGCATTATCATACTTTAATTCCAAATACGACGTAAGTACATTTTTTTTAAGCACAGAAATAAAAATGACTGAGACAATAAGTAAAGGAAACAGTAAGCGGTCTTATCACTAAACAGCGATTTCTACCCAGAAAACCTTTGGTTAATGGACTACTCTTAATACATTTTGGGAAGCAGGCATTTATGATTTTGTTAATTTAGTGAGACCAAATTAATCGAATAATAATAATGGTCGCAATATCATTCAAGGACTAAGTAAGTACTACTTAGTCCTTGAATGTAATTGCGACCCTTATTATTATTCGATTAGTCAGAGTAGTCAGAAGGAACTTGCAAAACAACTAAAATTAGTTAGGTGCATACAATCGCAATATTTTCTAGATACCGACTGGCATTTTACAACACTTACAAGTGCTAATGATAACCTACAAATTAAAAGAAACATACCGGTGAAAAACTTGTGAGATGTTAAATAGATTATATTATTGTGTTTATTGTCATGTTATATATTTTTATGCCACACCTGGCCATAAAGTGGCTTTTTCCGCACGCTACGCGTTCGGAAAAAGTCGCTTTCTGGCCAAGTGTAGACATAAAATGATGTACACAACTAGGGCTTGCATTCCGGAATTCCGGAATTCGGAAATTCCGGAATTTCGGACGATTTTTCCGATATTGCAGTTCCGGAATTCATGGTACTTAATATCGGAAATTCCGGAATTGAAACCAGTGTACTAGAATTGGCCATTAAGATAGTTATTTTACAAAATTACGACGTTTTAATATAGTCGAAGGCTAATTATCTTCTTGCCCTGTCTTCATATCATGTGTCTTATCCTTCCGACACAATAAAAGTATATTTTTTTTAGTATTGAATAATGTCTTAACATTTATGAGAATCCTTGGCACTGGAGAAGGTTTCAATAACAGTTCCAGTAACGCCGGCCTGATCAAAACCTTAAGAGGTTTTTTCCAAACTTTCCTTAAGAGTTCTCTTAAACTTGAAAAACAAATAGGATTGTTTTTTGATTCCCTAGTATAAAATTAAAGGGTCAAGAAATAAAAAAACCGAACAAGTGCGAGTCGGACGCGCCTACTATTCCTACTAAGCGTTCCTTACAAAAACTTACTTTAAATAAAAAATGTTTTTTTTTATGATTTAATTACAAATGTAGAGTTTCAGATTTTTCTGTACGCATGTATTATAAGACGGAATTACTTACCAAATTGCATAGTTCTAGATCAACGTACCCTATAAATTTAAATTCCCTTGAGAGTGTCGAAATATACGTTTTCATCACACTTGCTCGAAAATGGTGCATTACACGTAGGTTTTGCGGGCCGTAAATGAGCTATTACGCCCTAGGGCGTAATGGTTTTCTTTTTAAATTTGAAACGCTGGTTCTGTTTTACTCTTATTTGTCATGTTCAAAGGAAACGCCAACTTACTTTTTTAACTTTTATCACTGAAATATTTATTTAAAGAGAACTGGTATTGCAAATACATGTAAACACATATTTCTGTAACATTAATTAAATGTTTCAATGGTGTATTTCAGTATTTTGCAATTATAAAATCAACCGTTTAAGGTCTGTACCGCTATGGTTTCCGAACGTTGCGCATTGTCTATGGATATGTCACTAATGTCACTGTCAGTTTTACAATTTTATTTAGGTTAAGTAAGGTTAATTTTAATTAGATTTCCTCACAAGTGTGATGAAAAACATTGTGTGTGCCACGGGCGGTAAAGGAATTACAAACTCGTGTTATTAAAGCCCTCGGCTTCGCCTCGGCCTTGTAACAAACACTCGTTTGTAATTCCTTACCTACCGCCCTTGATACACAATGTACTATTGCGGCATAAACGGCCGTATCATTTTTTTACGTTAATTTAGAAGTTTGATTTTTTCACAGATTTAAGGGACTGTAACCCTGAGCACATGGTTTTATTTTCATTTCGATACCTTCACACGTTCCCGAGATAAAGGGTATTAACAGACAGATGGACAGCAAAGTGATCCTATAAGGGTTCTATTTTTTTTCTTTTGAGCTACGGAACCCTTAAAACGACCAAATAAGGGCCACCCTAATATTTCTTGATGATTTTATGATTATATGATGTCGAATTACAGTATTTGTTATAATTAATACGGTGATACTGAATTACTGATAAGTTAATTGCTACTCAATTGCATTTATCAGACGTTGTTTAAGTAATTATTTCTCAAATGTTGTCTTGGAATACGATATACATATTCGTTGATTGTAAAATGAGCGCTGATCCTTATTTAAATATATTTTAAGCGAATTTCACATATTAGAAAACTGACCTAATAAATTCCGGAACCAGTTCCGGAATTCCGGAATTGAAGGTAAAATTCGAATCCAATTCCGGAGTTGGAAAATTGACCGATTTTGCAAGCCCTATACACAACACGGAAGGTAATAGAGAAAGCCCTCGATCGCATATTTACGTCCCTCGCCTGCGGCTCGGGCCGCAAACATCTGCGATCTCGGCCTTTCTTTATATTACCACCCTAGTTGTGTAATATACTATTTCAAGCTAGTGCATATGGTATTCAAATTAATTAATCAAAAGGGCTTCAACTGTTAAATCGAATCAATACTTTTTAGGGTATCGAGCCACGAAATGGATTGTAAAACAAGAAATTTGTAATTGGGTCATAAGTCCCGATGCCGCCTATGAGTCGCGAAATATTCCACAGCGAATATATAATAACCATGTACCCTTTGTTATTGGACGAGGGTCCCTAAATATCCATAGCATAGAAGCTATCGCCTTAGTTCCTGAGCACCCGTAGCGTTACGCAGACGGGTCGTAAAGAGCAATTATGTACCTCGATAAGCGAGAAAATGGTAAATTGGGTCAAAAGTTCCGATACATGGGCAAGCACGGGTGGGCGGCAAGGCGCCTCTGAGACGCAACAGATGCCCCACCCGCCCGCGCAACAGGCGCCGAGCCGGCCCGAACCGCGCCCGAGACTTGTTGAGTTGAATCGACCGACCTACTAACGTTGAGACATGAGAAATACGCGGTAGCGAGCTTGGCGACAATTTGGCTGCTAACTGATATGACACATATAACCTTATAAATAAGATAAATGCGAGGGAGAAGCATCATAATTATTAACGGCTCAGGACTCCTAAGGTGAGCAAAACAAAATCGCACACTTTTTACCCGACTACGGCGAAGCAAAAAGGAGGATTAGACTTTAGCACCGTATGTATTGTATGTTTGAATGTTCGTTTGTTCGCTCATAATTAAAATCTAGATAAGTAATATACAATTTCATAATGTTAGGTATTAATAATCAACACACTATAGTCTATAGGTATCAAATTAAATTCTTGATACATCTCTTCCAAAATCTACCGGTGGGTCGAACTACACTCACGAACAATGAATTCGGGTCATTTTATATGAACAATTATATAGAAAATGACCCGAATTCATTGTCCGTGAGTATATCTTGTAAGGAGACACACACAAGCCAAACAATGCGATATTATTTAAAGCTACAATATTTAGCTACAACATATTTAAGATTAATTACCTGAAATAAAAAAACACAACCCTATCACTAGTGCTTTGGTTTGTCTGTCCGTGTGTCACAGTGGAATTTATCAGCAAAAAAGATGACATTATCTTGAAAGTTGACAAATTTAGATCATGCGCATAATATTGAAATTAAATCATTTATTTCGGACTATCTCTCTTGGACGCAAAAGACACTGGGCATGTACAAAAACTTGCTACTGAAATGGCCGCAGGGTGGGTTAAACTTGGTCGATTTTTTTACTGTACAATTTACTGTAATACTAAAAAAATATTGTACCTAGTGTTTCCATAACTACTTAATATATTTCAGACATTATATACTCATATAAGATAGTTTTTCAATTAGCTATTGCAATGACAATTAGCTACAATAACTGGCTACAAAATTGCCTCAAAAGCGGTGAAGATAAGCATACTATTTTTACCCGACTGCGGCGAAGCCCAAAGGAGGGTTATGTGTTTGACCTGCATGTATGTATGTCCGTTCCTGTGTCCGCTCGTAACTACTCAACGACACATCCGATTTTGATAAATGATACATCATTAGATTCGTCTTGATGGTGCGAGTGTCACTGGGTATGAAGTTCGTTAAAATAAACAAAATGGTGGATTTTATGCAGTTTCAAAGTGCACCGCGGTCGGGTTTTTTTTAGTAAAAATGTGGTTATTTTGTTGTTTCCCTTGACGTAGAATCGCAGACTAGAATTCTGTCGTACAATTGTACAGGTTCGCTATAATTAAGATCTAACAAAAAAAAATAATTTGAAGTAAGAAGCTAGAGCTAAAGAATTACGTTGTGCGTGTTACGCTGAGCGAGGAATC
This sequence comes from Eudemis profundana, assembly GCA_947034925.1. Lineage (NCBI taxonomy): Eukaryota > Metazoa > Arthropoda > Insecta > Lepidoptera > Tortricidae > Eudemis > Eudemis profundana. The sequence goes on from OX344811.1 coordinate 12,865,620, forward strand.
TGCTAGCCTTTTGGTCGCCTAAGGGGGAATGAAAGGTGGTCCAGGGTCTCGACACCGAATGGCATAAAATGGTATTGGTTTTTAACTTTTTACACGTTTCAGCCATCTCCGCCGCCCCAGTCTTGGACGAAGTCCGCGGCAAAGGAGACGGCGCTAGTGTGCTTATTATTGGTTGTCCATTTATCTCAATCCCCTGGCACGTATGTTTTGAATGTAATCATGTAATAACTGATAACGAAAAATTAAATAAATAAATAGTACATTACACAACTAGGGTGGTAATACAAAGAAAGGCTGAGATCGCAGATGTTTGCGGCCCGAGCTCTAAGCGAGGGACGTAAATATGCGATCGAGGGCTTTCTTTATTACCTCCCGTGTAGTGTACATCATTTTATGTGTACACTTGGCCAGAAAGCGGCTTTTTCCGTACGCGCAGCAGAAAAAGTCACTTTATGGCCATAAAAGAATGTTATGCCAGGTATCCGTTCCTTACAAACAAACAACGGCTTGTAAAAATAGGACTAACTTGAACATATCAATTAATAATTCAAAAAATATTTATAATTGGTGAAGATATCGCGTGAGTGCAAACGTACAAAAAAGTTTTGAAAATTTCTTGAAAATGATCGATCAATTACGGTATATTTTCCTCTTCCTAAGCCGGTAATTACACCGTAAAGTGTGCACCTTTTTATACTTAACAATATTTCAGTAAATCGCTGTCAGTAAACAACCGAGCGAGCGTAAAGCGCGAGCAAAGAGTCTCCGTTTGAAAAATGGTTTCGTATGTCTGTCCGGCTGTTCTCCTCTACAGATCGTATTTCTCAACCGAGTCTCGTGAAATTTTGTGAGCGGGTTTGATATAGTCACATCGATTTTATTTTCGATTCAGTTTTTTTTGGTTTTTTAAAGTGACCGGAGTCACTAGTACCTACCTATAGTAGCATTAATTCTATTAGCAAAGTAAACGGTGAAGGACCATGCACTTTAAGTACAACTTGAGGAATTTACCTGTGTAAGTCACAGGCTTTGATACGTAATTTTATTTATTACGTCAATATTGACTAGTCGCTAACGTAGTTTGTAGCGGAAAATTTGTCGGTAACCTATTTTAAAATCCAATAAAGTCTATCGCCCAGAAACTGTGTCTATATCAAACAAAACTAGCCAGGCACTATGGCAGGGTTTCAGCGATATTCATTGCAACCTTTAATTAAATTTCACCAAATATTTGTAAATCACTGTCATGTAAGGTGCATTGGGGAAAATTAGAACATAGGGTAATTCCGAAAATTAAGAATTTGTCGGAATCCAGGCAACATACGGAGCGATTCCTAAGGGGTGAACGAACAGTCTGTAACAGGGCTCTATCTTTTCAACCTTAAGAGGAAACAGTAAGGTGGAGAGAATTGAAAATTAGGTATTTGTAAAATGTGTCGCTGTCCCGCACTGCCCGCCTCTCCCGCGCAGAGCGCGATAGAGACAACTGCAGCTTGGACCGAAAATACCTTTTAAAATTTCATGAAAACAACGTTTCGTAGTCGTTTCTTCCCCAAAACTTAACCTATTTAACTAATTTTTTCATTAAACATTAAAGAAAGGCTTTGGCCGTGTTCCTATGTTTTCCTTTTTTTTAATAATCTAGTCAAATTTGTTTTCTGGACGTGTGAACACAGCGGAAAATCTGGCATTTTTTTAGGTTTTTGAAGGTTAATATCTCTTTTGAGAATCAAATTATCGTAAAAAGGAAAACATAGGAACATATCAATAGTAGCCATAGATTTTTAGACAAAAAAATATTGCTCTACTGGCATTATCCAAGGAGGAAACAGGGGACTACGTTTGTATGGAAAAACTGCCCTCCTGTTTCCTCTTAATAGGCTTGAAATTTTCACAAAGTGTGTACTTCAATAGAAGTACTAGTCACTAAAATATCTGATAATAAAAAGAAAATAAAATCAAGAATTATAGGGGGTTCCCATACAAGAAACGTGTTTCTTAGAAACGTGTTTCTTGGCGTTTTTTGCTCGATTTTAATAATGGTATTAGGTAGATGCTTGATATTTTCACAGAATGTGTATTTCTATTGCCGGTATAACAACAAATTTTATAAACAAAATTAAGTTAATAGTAAAAGACCCCCTTTGACTTTACCCCATACAAGAAACGAGTTTTTTGGCGTCTTTTTGATCGACGGTGGTACGAAATACTTCGTGTGCGAATCCGACTCACAGTTGGTCGGTTTTTACTTTTTAAAGTGAAAATAACAGCAAAGTTTAATCGTTTGCTTCTAAAGTGAATACAATAAATTTACCTTAAAATGCTGCGTTAGAAACATTTATTTCTGTCCAATACTCAGGAATCACCCTGTATACAGGGTGGGAGGGACTATACCGACAAACTTTAACTATAGATTCTAACAACTATTAGGAGTAAAAAAAGTTATGTGATGTATAGTCGAAAAACGTTTACTTTCAGAGATATTCATTATTTTTTAAATGAAAACTCCCAAGTGTGTAACAAGCCCTAATAAATGTGACTAAGATAGTTTTACTATTTTTTTTAAATTCTTTAACTAAACAGCAATTAACCTTCGCAGTATTTGATGGTAAGCGACTACGAGGCCAAAAAATTGACCTTTCGTTTCCATTTTAGCTTTTTTCTTTCTTTTTGATAACTTTTCCTCTAGTAAGGACATGTTTAATAACGAGGGGCTGAATTTACTGATTTATTTTGTTCCATAAGACTATTAATGTAAAATGACAACATTCGACCCATGTTGATATAACATTATTTACTCGTCACACCACCAGGAATTCATGGCTAAAGTATGTCGGTATAGTCCCTCCCACCCTGTATTTACTGTAACTCGCTAACACTCTAGACACACGAATATAATGCTTCGACTAGTTGTGTACAGTCAGCATCAAATAGTCTGTAACATCCAAAGCACCATACATATACACGGTAGGAAACGAGTAACCCGGGAAATTTTAACCACATATTCCTGATTGTTTTACGAGTAAATAATGTTATATCAACATAGGCCACTTTGTTATTTTACATGAATAGACTTATGGAACAAAATAACTCAGTAAATTCAGCCCCTCTTTTGTAAACATGTCCTTACTGGAGGAAGATATATCGTAAAGGAAAAAAAGTTAAAACAGGTAAAAGTTAAAATAGAAACAACAGGTAATTTTTTTGGCCTCGTATTAATAAAAGTAAGTAAAAATAAAAATATCTTAGTCACATTGCTTGTTACACTCGTAGAATTTTTCATTCGGAAAATAATGAATATCTTGAAAAGTAGGCGTTTTTCGACTATACATCATTTAACTTTTTTTACTCTCAATGGTCGCTAGAATCTATTCTGCCGTCCTATGTCTAAAACTGGACTAACCTCTATGGAGTTGTACAGGGGTTAGTCCAGTTTTAGATATCGGACGGCAGTATTGTATTCAATGCTGACTGCACACACCTGATAACGTCCATGGTTTAGGTAGTAGAAAATCCTAATTTTCAGAATTAACTTATATTTGAAAATATCCTACTGCATATTACTTAATTATTTATTATATTTAAAAACATTAATAAAACACTAACGATTAAAATTTGTTACATATTGAATCAAGTTGTTCTCAAAATGAAGCTTCACTTATCTGACCACGAAACCTCAAAAGCCCTTGTGACACGCTAACCCCAAACTGCGATAGGCACGATCGATGCGCCGTGACGCAAATATGTGCCTAAAACGGAATGCAATTATCACGGTGCCGATTGAACTGGTGCGGCGATGATTCGATTAAATCGTTACATAGGTAGGTGTTCATAGACATAGAAGAGTCGTTTTGATTAAAATACATTATGAAATTACTTAAATTAAGTAGCTGTAAACGGTCCACTCTGTAACTAAAATGCATAAGATACGTTTGACACTTTTACACACGTTTTGGGTACATTTTTATTTATTTAAAACCGACCAAGTTATTATTTGTAAAATATATTTGTAGAACCAGTATGTGTTTACTTAAACTGTTTTCTTTAACCTGTTTCATTTCCAACGACAGGGAATACTTCCCACTTTCATCCTTCTCGTCTCCCAATTTTGAGCAGTTTCTAAACGGTCTTTATGAAAATCGACAGTTTTATGTAGACGCCTTTAATATGACAGTCGCACTAAAACGTTACAAAGTAATAAAGCTCCATAACAGTTCAAGCGTTACAATTTCAGCGCTCAACACATACGGCCCGTTGCAGTCGCGGTATCAAAGGTTTTGCATCGAGAAACGTTTAAGCGAACTTATTCTGGTACGAGGGAGCACGAGAGCTCGCGGAGAGGGCGCGAGTCGAGTCGTCACTCGTTCCGTCTGTTTGCACGCCACGCATTGCTATGTCGAGTACTCTCAAGCGTTTCTAGATGAATTATTAATTTCTCAGCTTCTACATGGGTGAACAACGTCGCATTTACTTCCAGACACAGGAATTGCATAAAAAGGGCATGATAATGATACAAGCACTTACCGACTAGAGCTAAAATGACTGTTAGCAGAGGTGCGGCTGGGAAGGACACGGTCACATTAAACTCAAGCATCTGAAGGAGATCCACTGAAACAAAAATAAAATGTTAGAATTGGTATTAAAAAGAAAACTTCACAATTGCCTTGGTAGGTTGGTATTTCGCAAAAGAGCAGGCGGCGATATTTCTTTTCATTAAAAGAAATATCATCGCCTGCTACAAAAAAAAGTCAAAAAAGGCAAAAGTATATAAATCGGAATAAATGTTCGATTTTCGAAGACCAAGAAAATGTTCCCACTCCGTTCGCACGGCAATGTGGTAGCTGCATGCTTCGTAAGTTGAATTAAAGCACGATATAAAAGTAATAGGAGTGAAAATGTTGCAAAATAATATCGCAGACTGCGGCAACATAAATTTAATTTAAAGTAAGTGTTACGATGGCGGTGCTATGCGCAGAGACCATAAGCCGCGCTCTAGCGGCCCCCGGAGATGCGCGCGCGGCGGCGCACACGTTAACGCGATCAAACGGCGGGCGTATGAATTTTTCATGCCGCACGAGAAGTAATGGTGTCGCCCGAGACGTCGGATCATTCTTTACGATCCGACAACGCAGGTTAAAAATATATCGTCTATCCATTGCCGTACCTGTACGTTAGTGCTTTACTGTAGTTAACTGGCTCAGATATTTCGGACGCTGTTTTAAATCCACTTTCACGTTTCAGCCCTACGTTTCGCTTCACGTTAAAGGATTATGTGCAAAAAGTTGGGTAAAATAAAGGCGGGTAATGACATCCACTGTTAATCCCAGGACTGGCGGTAAATTAAGAATGTATACGTGGGGTATACTGGGGTTTAAGTATTAACGAGTAAAATATGGGAATATTATTTACTAACTTAATATACTTTACTACTCGTACCTTAAATTAGTAGTGAAATATAAATAATACTAACCACAAATCCATTTTATTAAGACACTAAGGATAATAAAAATTAAACGTGTATGTGGAAAAAAAAACAAATGCCAGATGCTAGCAACTGACTGCCTTAAACGAAATAGATACCTACTCGTACATTCAATTTATAAGTAGCTTTAACGTAAAATCAAAATTGTATTATATTTTAAAACGTAACTCAGAACGTTAAAAACAAATGAACAAAAAATTAGACCTAATAATAAATCTCCCTCGCATACACGATCGCGACTCCGAAAAGTCCAGTAAGACCATCAACTAAATAGGATTTATCCCACAGTAGCGCTCCATTTTCGGGAGTTTTTTCAACGTTCAGATCCGTAATAAGATAAAGGATTTGCCGTCTGTTCGTTAGCATAGTTCGCGTGTGCTCAGTCAGTTCTCCGGGGCTCCGCGGCCGCTTGTTTGCTCGAGATGGGATAATCCCGATACAGTTTCCCGTTCGTAGGTGCCGGCTGTCGCCAGATCTTGTGATGTCGCCTTAGGGATCACGCTAGGGGCAAAGGTGCATAGAGAACATGTTTTTTTTTTTAAGAAAAAGATTGAGAGCATGTTTTTTTACAAGTTTGCCACAAGAACCGCTTTAAGATTATGTTATGAGATTGTGCAAGTTATGGATCCTCGGTTCTACCACTTTTTCTCAATGGACATTTGCCGCACTAGAGCTGATACATTGTCGATCTTTGAGTTCCCTATATAACTTTACTTTTTTTTCTATGAAAAATAGCAAGTAGCAAACCGTTCAATCCGCCGATATAATCACTTAAAAAGGGAAATCTTATTCGTGAGTTTCTGATAATATTACTATATTTCGTTTCCATGGTCTACAAACCTTTCAGGATTGTAAACGTTGTTCCTCACAACCACATAACATTTACGATTTTAAGAAATGTAATAAATAAGTTTCCCTAAGGCAAGGCGTCTAAATGATTATATTGTGACGAGAAATTTCCCGTCCACGCACTAGAGGCTTTCACGCCTGTCTGAATATGTCGCGGCCGATGTAAACCAAAATGCGACCGCTGCGTAAATAATAAAAAAAAATATTTACGCTATTTCGTGCTAGTGTCATCCCATTTATTTTAATGGAACCTGTTTTATACGAGCAAATTCACCCGGCAAGAAAATCATCTCAACTTTCTTAGTGGTAAAGTATGAAATATAAACGCATAAATAAATTAACATAACACCGATGGCCAACATTTTTAATATACAAGAAAAGAATCGAAGCCGACCCCGTTTTTAGACTGCGTGCGGTTTTTTCTTTGCTGTCAGAACAGATTTGTTATTGCAGATAAGCTTTAATATTTTCAGAGGAAATTGTAAATCGCATCGTCGAACGCAGTGAACTCATTCATCATGTGAAATTAATTTTGCCCTCGCTACCTATCCAGTTCTCGTTTCGTATCGTTCTACGGATTTCTGCAGCCCGGATTCATATTACCGTGAAGTATTGATAGCAGAAAGCGTTATCGATATTAAAACCCGTGAAATACTACCACCCAACAGATTTATTATTGGCTTCTTAAGTAAGATAGAGTTTGTACATAAAGAATATTATCTACAATTATTAATGAAATTCTAAACGCATATTTAAAAAAAAAAGAATCGATCGACAGGGCGGCGACGGATGTAAATCTATTTAGGGTAGACATGATGTTGTAAACAAGGATACTTGAGACGCTCTGAACAATGGATTGAGCAGGTAATTGGCATTAAAACTACTCGAAACGGTTGTTAGTACAGCCAAGAGGTTAGCGAGCGCCGAGCGTGGGGTCCGGAGGCGCTGGATACCGCTTGCCCTAATTAGCAAGAAACACGAGAAACGGGAGGAAAAATGAGCTGTCCCTGAGATATCGACTTCGCGAAGCGCTACCCTTTTTAAGTGGGGTTGAACTGGGACCGCGTGATGCACTTATGGTATTTTTGTGTTACATAATATGTTGATGTATTGAAATTGTTGAGTTTGCTTCAAATATTGGGTGAAAAAATAACATGCTGAGAAAAACGTCACTAACCAACGTATTAAATCATATAAACTGCGCCCGTTGGTAAAAGTTTGGAGAAAAGTGTACTGAACGTCGGTCAATTTCTAATCATTAACCCCTCGTATGCTTAGACACGGATCCGTGCCATCAGAACCTTTTGTTTTAAGCTCAAGGTCGATTTTTCAATAACAAATTTTGACGCCGAATACGAGGGGTTAATATTTCTCTAAGATTTTCCAATTTTTACAAGATTTTATTTTAGTTGCAATCTTCGTATGTAAGTAAGTTGCCTGTCTCATGCAAACCATTTTTCAACCTCAACCTCTTTTGTTCTATCCGATTCAATTGAAATTTGGCATAGTAAAATAAATTCGGTAACTATATTAAAGCACCTTCGAGCTGAGCTGATGATGGAACGGGGTTATAGAGAGTGTAATTCGTCTCATCGTGTCACGAGCTAGCATGTTTTGTTACTATGAGAGCATTAAAAATATTGTTTTTAGAAAATGTTTTTATAGAAATAGTTGTAAGGTCAATCGGGGTAATAGCGTCTATGGACGCAAATGCGTCTTTTAAAGATTCCATTAAATCCGAACTCTTTAAAACTACTTCTACCCTACCTGCCTGTAAAGTACAGCGTATACTACAGGCAGGTAGGGTAGGGGTAGTTTTAAAGAGTTGGATTTCACGGAATCTTTAAGACGCATTTGCCGCCATAGACGCAATTACCCCGGTTGACCTTAATAGAAATCAATTTATAACAAGTACCATTAGCAATATACGTACCATATCATACCCAGTCCAGAACTCAATTTCAAAACTGAGCTGAGACTGACTCAGAGCAACAAAGCAATAATATAGCGCCGTGATTGAATTTTTTATTTGTTTAAACTGCAACGGCCAATAATTTCATCTAACCTTTTGATTGCAAAGAAACAAACAATGTAGTAACGTTTGCAAAATTGAATTCCTACTGGAAATTGAAGTTGTAATTATTTTCCATCGACTCTCACAACAAGGATATAAGAACAGTATTGAATATGACAAAACTATAATATTTTTCAATAGAAAAACCAGAAAATAAATTTCGACATTAATGTTTAAATAGCGATAAATCGAATCAACAGTTTAAAAGCATCTAAAATGCAGCAGTCGGTAACAGACGTATTTTTTTCGGTCGTCTTAATTTCTATTGGCCAGCGAGAACGATAATCTTCTGAAGTGTATTTGGGCACTTAATATTGCTATGAATCTCTATGCTTTGCTAAGGAGCAACAAGAGAACGGAATAGATCACGACTAAAAAAGTCATTATTGGGCATTTCTCCAGAAATATGTCTGCGGTCACCTCATTCATCTGGCCGTTTTTCATACTAAATGTATGGAGACAGACGAATGAGTCGCAGACATATTTCGGGAGAAATGCCCTATTAGGCTTTAAATTAAAAAAGAGACCAAGTATAATCTGTTCACTGTGAACCTGAGAAGCTGTTGTATAAAAACGGTGCGAAGGAAAGAACGTCAAGTTTTATTGATGTCGGCACATCATTATTATCTCCTTATTTTCAACTCCGCCCCGATACCTTCTAATACCTCACTGCTTGGAAAATTGCGCTCCATTTGAGAACGAAATAATTGAACAAATTACATCGCAAATCGCCTTATAGGAGGAAAATATTGCAAATTAGATACTTAAAGGATTTCCAAAGCCACCCAATATAAAACGGTAATGTAAACATCAAGGTTCCCTTCGGAGAATTTTCATTTTAAAGGCTCAGCCTAGAGTAACAGTCAATGGTAACAGACGGAACGCAAAAAAAAGTTAATTTATCATATGTACACGTAACTATGTATATGTAACTTTTTTCCATTCTTTCGTCTGTTACATTATTAATTTCTGAGTTACATTTATTACACAGTTTATCGATGTCAGCTTTGCTCTTTTATATAAAACTAGCTTATGCCCGCGACTTCGTCTGCGGTTTAAATTATAATTAGGCAATTAATCTTTATAAATAGTTACTGTGTGTTACTTTATATTTGTTCATAAACTTGGTTGTAATTAAAAAAACCCCTCGAATATTGGGCCCAAAACTGCACAATGCACATTTACCGCGAAAATCAATTCTTTAGTCCATTTAAGGATTATTTCCAAAAAATTCAATGCACTTCATAAACCACCTGTTACTTACACAAAAAAACAATCTACTAATTACATGCTATGCATGGAGTTTGAAACCTTTTACTTTAAAAATTATACGGTCCCTAAACAAACTTTCAACCCCTACCTGAACGATGAAATTAATTGAGTTCTATTCAGTTTAATCAGTTTTAGATATCCTACTTTAAAAATCGTTTGGTTTCTTTACTAAGTCTTAACCCCCATTTAACCCCTTTTGGAGATGAATTTCAAATAATGGTTCAACTTTTTTTTTGTACCCTTATTGAAGGATCTATGTGCGAAGTATCAGATCTCCTACTTCAAAAATCCTTTGAACCCTATACAGATTTTCACCCCCTTTTTGGGGATAAATTTCAAAAAACTGCAATCACTTTTCTTTTCTCTTTTGGATTAGTTCAAGAACTACTACAAAAATTATTTGGTCCCTATACAAAGTTTCAACCCCCGTTTGACCGCTTTTTAGGGATGAATTTCGAAAAACGGTAAAACTACATTTCTTTGTTCTTATTAAGGAGTCTATGTACAATGTCTCAGATCTCCAACTTCAAAAATCGTTTGGTCCCTATACAAAGTTTCAACCCCCATTTATACCCCTTTGGGGATGAATTCCAAAAAACAGCTATCACTTTTCTTTACTCTTATGGATGAGTCTATGTAAGAAGTTGAGGATCTACTACAAATACTGTTTGGTCCCTTTACAAAGTTTCGACCCCTGTTTGACCCCTTTTTGTGATGAATTTTGAAAAACGGAAAACCACTTTTTTACCCTTATTGAGGTGTCTATGAACGATATCTCAGAGCTCCAACTTCAAAAATCGTTTGGACCCTATACAAAGTTTCAACCCCCATTTATACCCCTCTTGGAATGAATTTCAAAAACAGCTATCACTTTTCTTTAATCTTATGGATGAGTCTATGTACGAAGTTCAAGATGTACTGCAAAAATCGTTTAGTCCCTATACAAAATTTCTACCACCGTTTGACCCCTTTTTAGGGATGTATTTTGAAAAACTGTAACACCCCTTTTTTACTCTTATTGAAGAGTTTATGTACGACTCAGACCTCCAACTTCAAAAATCGTTTGGTCTCTGTACAAATATTTAACCCCCATTTAAACCCCTTTGGGGATGAATTCCAAAAAACAACAATCACTTTTCTTTTCTCTTATGGATGAGTCTATGTAAGATGTTTAAGATCTACTCAAACACCGTTTGATCGCCATACAAAGTTTCAACCCCCATTTAACCCCTTTTCGGGATGAATTTCGAAAAACGTTTAAACTACTTTTTTTAATCATATTGAGGATGATGTCTCAGAGCTCCTACTTCGAAAATCGTTTCAACCCACATTTAACCCCTGTTGGGGATGAATTTCAAAAATGGTAAAACTACTTTCTTCGACCTTTACTGAAGAGTCTATATAACATAGTCTCAGATCTCCAACTTCAAAAATCGTTTTGTGCTTATACAAAGTTTCATCCCCCATTTAACTCCTTTCGGGGATGAATTTCAAAAAGCGGTGAAATTGCTTTTCGTTACACTTATTGAAGGGTCTATGTTCGAAGTCTCAGATCTCCAACTTCGAAAATCGTTTGGTCCCTATACAATGTTTCAACCCCCGTTTAACCCCTTTCGGGGATCAATTTCGAAAAATCGTGAAATTACTTTCCTGTACTCATATTGAAGGGTCTATGTGCAAAGTCTCAGATCTCCTCCTTTAAAAATCGTGTGGTCCCCATATAAACTTTCAACCTCCATTTAACCCCTTTCGGGGATGAATTTCGAAAAACTGGTAAATTACTTTCCTGTACTTATATTGAAGGGTCTATATGCCAAGTCTCTGATCTCCTACTTTAAAAATAATTTCATGCTTATACAAAGTTTCAACCCCCGTTTAACCCCTTTTAGAGATGAATTTCAAAAAACGGTGAAATTACTTTTCTCAATTTATATTGTAGAGTCTATGATCGAAGTCTCAGATCTCCTACTTAAAAAATCGTGTGGTCCCCATATAAACTTTCAACCCCCATTTGACCCCTTTTGGGGGTGAATTTAAAAAAACAGTGAAATTACTTTTCTCATCTTATATTGAAGAGTCTATGTTCGAAGTCTCAGATCTCCTACTTAAAAAATCGTGCGGTCCCCATATTAACTTTCAACCCCCATTTGACCCTTTTTGGGGGTGAATTAAAAAAAAAACAGTGAAATTTATTTTCTCAAATTATATTGAAGAGTCTATGTTCGAAGCTCAGATCTCCTACTTAAAAAATCGTGTGGTCCTCATATAAACTTTCAACCCCCATTTGACCCCTTTTGGGGGTGAATTTAAAAAAACAGTGAAATTACTTTTCTCATCTTATATTGAAGAGTCTATGTTCGAAGTCTCAGATCTCCTACTTAAAAAATCGTGTTGTCCCCATATAAACTTTCAACCCCCATTTGACCCCTCTTGGGGGTGAATTAAAAAAAACAGTGAAATTACTTTTCTTAACTTATATTGAAGAGTCTATGTTCGAAGTCTCAGATCTCCTACTTTAAAAATCGTGTGGACCCCATATTAACTTTCAACCCCCCTTTTAACCCTTTTGGGGGTGAATTTCACAAAACGGTGAAATTACTTTTCTCAACTTATATTGAAGAGTATGTTCGAAGTTTCAGATTTCCTACTTCAAAAATCGTTTGGTCCCCATACAAAGTTTCAACTCCCATTTAACCCTCTTTGGGGACGAATTTCGAAAAATCCCTTCTTATCCCTTACTTACGTTATACTATACAGCCACCCTACTGTAAAAATTTCAAGCTTCTAGCTTCAGTAGTTTCGGCTGTGCGTTGATGAGCCAGTAAGTCAGTCAGGACTTCTTCTTTTATATATATAGATTACTAAAGATATTTAATATAATTGTTTTCTTAAAAAATGAGTAATTTCTTAAGAATAAAACAGGTAATACAGGTATTCATATACTTACTAGGAGATCCCAACCTTTGTACTGTAAACCTTGTACATTTGACAATTTTTTTTTTTTAATGTTGAATCGTTGAGTTTTTTTTTTGTAGGTAAAATAACACTGAGAAGACCTAATGCATACATCAATTTATTTATATTTTCGAATTTACTTGAACTCAGGATAAAATTAATTAGCGATTTAACTAGAGGCATACATATCTTCTCGAAGATCAAGTACAAAAAAAGCTTTTCACAATGCCTTGAAATAGAAATATTACTTATGTGTTAAAAGGTATTTTGGCTACGAAATAATTGGGGATTACAACTCAACCCGCGACTGTCAATTTCGTCGGAACGAGAAAAAAAAAACAAAACCATAACAAGGAAAATTTGCTACTTTTTATTAGAATAGGGTTGTTTTATATTTTATTCTATCCATTAACGGAAAGGATGAAAATATTTAAGCTTCTGAGTATCGAAAACATCCGTGTTAAATTCAGAATGTCTAGTAAAAAGGGATTGGTAAAAAAATACTTCGTCGGCTCCCCGGTAACTCTTAATTATCTCCTTAAGATCGCGGAGTTAATTCCGATATTTAATTATGCAAATGTTAAAGCCTTTTTTTCCGGGATCCTTCTATAGAACCCTTTTCGGTTAATTAAGGTAAGTGAACGGAATAGGCATATTATTTTTGTAGACATTTTACAGAGCTCCTATGGTTTACCAAAATATAATTCATTGTGATAAACTGAATGTGTGCGACTTTTTATTGGATAACCGATTGTATTGAGTTTTTATCATCTCAGTACAGATTTTACGTATTTGAACATACATCTATTTAAGACTAATTTAAGAGAACGCTATTCAAACACAAGTGACAACCGTCCATCGTGGACGTATGCACTATTTTGAATTATAGTTAGTTACACAAGTTGAGCGAAGACTGGCACGTACGCGTACTGAATAATTTTGACTATATTTGTATGCTTTCAGTCATGGATGGATATTTTTCAGATACCAAAACTAATTAACTCAAAATTAAGTGAACTAATTGACTGCAACCCAGCCCCCGGTGTCGGCATGCCAATAATAAGCGAAAATGAATTCGTCATAACAATCAAGCGAGCCGCAGTACAGCGTTGCGGTCTGTTTGACACATACCGAACAGTGCGGTTCTTTTGTGGATAGGTACGTATAGAACGACCATGTAGATATAATCATTAAATACGGAAATTCATCATTTGATCAAATCCAAATAAATATAAAACATATGCCGCATCTCTCACCATTTGAGGACGTTTCGACCGATGTTTCTGATTTTTCCTTGCTGTGTTGAATTTATTATTGTCAGGAAAAATATTGTATGATAGACGTGTCTGGGATGAAATTAATGTGTATTAATTATATTTCCTAGCAATAAACAGTTCTAGTAACAGTATGCGTATAAAAGTGTAAAACAACAGCCCCATTTCCCTTATTTGCATCAAGGGCAGGGGTGTGCATGTGCGATTTTTGATCACTTGATTTACAATCCGTCACTTGATTCATCAATCCCAGGAGTTTATTTTTCTTTGTAGTGTCAGTGGCGGACTAAGCCCGTCAGAGGCCCGGGGCGACAAAGTTAAATGAGGCCCCCCCAGCTTTAAAAAAAATTTAGTTTTACAAGCTTCTTATTCGGTTCACATTTGTATGTATTAATAAGAGTTTATGTTTATTTCGTTAAAATCTGGCAAGTGAAACTTAAATACGACTTAAATTAAATACGAATCGATCGAAAAAAAATTGCTAAAATAAATCAAAGATAGTTTTACAAGTTACTTTACAATATGAGAAAAGGTTTATCCGTTCGCGAAAATATCAGAACACACTAATAAACTATTAAATATCAATGTAGAAAAAAACCGGTCAAGTGCGAGTCGGACTCGCGCACCGAGGGTTCCGTACAAACTCATAAGTACATATATGAATAGTTCAAGAAAAACTATTTGGCGATTAGTTTAGTAGGAGCAAATAAGTATGTGTTAAGATTTTTGCAAATTTCTCAAAAACGGTGAAAGTTAGGAAAACCGTTATATTTTTCCTGTAATATATAGGACGACATTAATAATGTTGTTCAATTTTGTACTAGTATGTTTTATTGTCAATAAATAGATATTAACGGAGTGAAAAAAAAAATTATGTATAAAATTTAACGATTTTTGCCATAAATCAAAAACTAATTATAAAAAAAAAATACAAAAATAGTGTTTTAATCTACAAATTAAGCCCTTTCATTTGATACCCCACTCTATATAATAGCCCTACTTTCAATTTTCAAAGTCTTATTACGGACCCCTTAAGAAAAAAAGTTACAAGATTTTTTTACTTCCCATAAGCTGGGGTTAGCATTCCAAAAGTCATTGGGCGTTTTTGACCCGCTTTCCGAAATTTCGCGTACAGAGACCAAATTAATTTTAAAATTGAGAATTTAATCTCACTTTTATAAATACCTATGTAACTTTTTTTTATGTATCAACCGGCAGAAAAAAGTTATTCAACAGTATGTGTACGATGTTCGCCTAGGGACTGCAATACGGCCACATCTCAAAAAATTTTTTTTTTTTGATATTTTTGTTGATTACTGTCACGTATTAAGAGGAAACAGGAGGGCAGTTTTTCCATACAAACGTAGTCCCCTGTTTCCTCCCTGGATAATGCCAGTAGAGCAATAATTTTTTGTCCAAAAATCTATAGCTACTATTGATATGTTCCTATGTTTTCCTTTTTACGATAAATTGATTCCTAAAAGACATATTAACCTTCAAAAACCTAAAAAAAATGCCAGATTTTCCGCTGTGTTCACACATCCAGAAAACAAATTTGACTAGATTATTAAAAAAAAGGGAAAACATAGGAACACGGCCAAAGCCTTTCTTTAATGTTTAATGAAAAAATTAGTTAAATAGGTTAAGTTTTGGGGAAGAAATCAGGGGACTACGAAACGTTGTTTTCATGAAATTTTAAAAGGTATTTTCGGTCCAAGCTGCAGTTGTCTCTATCGCGCTCTGCGGGCGAGAGGCGGGCAGTGCGGGACAGCGACACATTTTACAAATACCTAATTTTCAATTCTCTCGACCTTACTATTTCCTCTTAAGTACGTGTACAGTAATCAACAATAATCTCAACAATTTTTTTTTTGAGACGGCCACATCTCAAAAATAAAATTGCAATCACTAGGCGAGTTCTGACTTAATTCATTGCAAAAATGCTATAATGATAAGAAATTATTTTTATTTTTTTCTCAATTTTCCCATGGTTTACAAGAATGCGACTCATACCACTGAGTAGCAGATACATTTACCTACATACCTAGCCCTATTTCGTTTGTGTACGCCGTGGGTGTTATGTCCGAACAAAATGCCCAATGACCTTTCAAGTCGATAGCATCAGTAGATCCTGAGATATCTTGCTGTGACGGACAGACAGACAGAGTCGCACCATAAGGGTTCCTTTTTTACCATTTTGGTACGGAACCCTAAAAACAGGTTTAGACTAGTTCAGTTTGTGGACAAGCGCAGGAGGGCGCGCGCTGCGCTTATCCGTACACAGGAATTGCCTCAGCGTATTGGACGCGTTCAGCAAAGTTAAAAGAACATTAGTACCGCGTAAAAATTCTAGATGGCTGTAATGTTTTGATCTTGATGAAATTATGTAGGTACTAACTACTAAGCACATTTTGAAAGTCTTGTTTAGGATTTGATCAGGAGAACGCGGAGGCATTTGGGGCCCCCCAAAGACCGGGGGCCCGGGGCGGGCCGCCCCTTCCGCCCCCCTGTTAGTCCGCCACTGTGTAGTGTACTGGTACCGCACTGTTTTAAATAAACACAAATTTGCTGATTTTATCTATAGGTCTTATACGGTGAACTGGCTGTGTGGTCTCACATTGTGCGATAAATAAATGATAAAGCATCCGTCACTATCACGCACATATTGTCAGAACGTGACGGATACTTTATCATTTATTTATCGCGCGACATAGCACTTCCCACTAATATTATAAATGCGAAAGTTTGTGAAGATGTTTGGATATTTGGATGTTTGGATGTTTGTTACCTTATAACTGGGTAACAACTGGATGGATCAAGCTGAAATTTGGCATGCAAGTAGACCAAGTCCTGGATTGAAACATAGGATATATTATATCCCGGTAAAGAGTTCCTTTGGGACAATAACAGGAACAACGCGGGCGAAGCCGCGGGAAAATGCTAGTATATTATAAATGTGAAATTTTGTGAAGATGTTTGGATGTTTGTTACTAAATAACGGGGCAACATCTGGATGGATTGAGCCGAAATTTGGCAAGCAAGTAGAGCAAGTCCTGGATTGAAACATTGGATACTTAATATCCCGGTAAAGAGTTCCCTTGGGACAGTAACGGGAACAACGCGGGCGAAGCCGCGGGAAAATGCTAGTATTAAAATATTTGCGCTTACAGTGATAATACTTAAAAGCCGATAATGTTATGCAATGTACGACATTCATCATTTAAAGGGTATTAGCCGCAATTAAATCGCAAAGCCCTCCCGGGTTTCAACAATATTGATCATGATGACTGACAAGTCCTGCACTCATTATCCAGACCGCGACTGTATTGGATTTCGGCTCGCATCCATTATAAGCATATCATGTTTATTATTGACGATAAAATGCATTGATCATGACGCGATATCATTTTGCAAATGATATTATTAAGATGATTTCGCTTAATAAAGCGAGGTTTTCTAAAAAAAAACCTAATTCGACGACTATTTACCGATAGGGTATTTGACAACTATCAAAATAAATAAATTAACTCGAACCATCAAATTACGTTTCCAAAACTGCCCGGATAAAATCAATCAAACTCATTTACCAACGATTTTAAAATGACAAAAACTAAAAATAAGGCACCATGATGAGCATGACTTCAAAAGTCAGTACCTATTTCATACTAAACTGCATCCTTTCTGAGCGTTTTGACACTTTAATTTGTACGGCGACTTTTTTTAATGTTAGGTATTTAGAGTTCAAACTTAGCATTTTTCATAAAATTCTTTAAAATAAAAAAATATTTACAAATATTTGTCGATTTCGTTTCTTAACACGTTCACTGTCCCCATACTAAACTATCCCCCAACAAAACTAGTCCCAACTGTGCAATCAGTACGGGGAAGTGAACCCATAGTGGAAGCACGGACTCCTGAAAAATACCTTCATGACCCCACATTGGGGGCACCGGGACAGGGAACGTGTTAAAGGACTTGACGTTTTGCTGTGAATGCGCACCAACTTCTGTACAAAAATGCAACCGACCGAGCGCAAACCAGCTTAAAGCGCAAGTGTCATTTTCTTATGGCTTTGTTTTGATTGAAACCCTACCGATAGGTATTATTGTACTAAATCAGCGGTCGGCAACCTTTTAGCAGCCATGGGCCACATAGTAGCTAACGCAATTGACGCAGGCCGCACTTTGTTAATAATTTGTGATTTTATACGATTCTGAATATAACAACCTTTACATAAAAAATAGCCAGGGAGGCTCGCGGGCCGCACGTGAGCTGCGGCCCGCGGGCCGCGGGTTGCCGACCGCTGTACTAAATAATATATTGCTCGTAAAGCACTTTTTGTATTTTTAACATGGGAGCCTGCTTTAATTCAGCTAAACTTCAATACTCATCAAGAATTTGTACTATATGAAGCACGCTTATTGATTAGTGCAGTACAATGCAAGAATAAGAAATGTAGGTATAGTATTGTATAGATTTAATTTGGTGGTAGATAGTTAGGTAGGTGAAATAAAATGCACGAACCGAACAACCAAACTGGCTCTACTTGTTTGTTTGTAAGTAAATCGAGTAAAATATTTTCAAATAACAAATGGTGTTTTGATTATAAGAAACAGAACGGTTATCACACTAATAGTATAAATGTGAAAGTTTGTGAAGATGTTTGGATGTTTAGATGATTGTATGTTTGGATATTTGGACCTTTGTTACTACGAGGGCTGCTACTTATGTATCCGGAATCCGGGATTTCAACCTTTTTCGACGCTGTATCTAAGCTCCACGGTAAAATTTGAACATTTCTTTAACACTTGCCGCTATGTTTTTTTTTTCTCATATACGCTAGTCTTTTGTTTTTGGCGGGTTTAAAATGTCATGTCGCTGGAAGAATGGAACTCCCACGTGAAAATTTTCGTTCTAAGATTTATTATGACTTTCGGCGTGGTTTAACGCAACAACGGTGCATAGATCAATTAACTTCGAATTTTAGTGATGAAGCTCCGTCAAAAACCACTGTGTATCACTGGTTTAGTGAGTTCAATCGTGGACCTAGTATGCTCACGGACGAAGTCAAGGAAGGTCGCCCAAAATCGGTCGTTGTTCCACAAAATATTGAAGCTGTGCGAAAACTCATAATGCATGATCGTCATGTTACGTATCGCGAGATAGAGGCGACTCTGGGTATTTGTATGACGAGCATTCATAAAATATTACATGAACCTTTAGCTATAAAAAAACTTTGTTCGCGTTGGATACCGCACAACTTAACTAAGGATCAAAAAGAGACTCGCGTCGAATGGTGCAGGAAAATGCTGAAAAAATATAACCGTGGGGACTCAAAAGCTGTTCATAATATCTACACAGGTGACGAATCCTGGATCTATGCGTATGATCCCGAAACTAAACAACAATCAACAGTGTGGGTGTTTCAAAATGAGCCGAACCCTACGAAAGTAACTCGTGCAAAAAGCACGTTGAAGCAAATGGTGGCTTGCTTTTTTGGTATTAATGGCCATGTAGCTACAGTTCCACTAGAGAATCGTAAAACGGTTAATTCGGAGTGGTACACGGCCATTTGTTTGCCGGAAGTATTTGAAGAAATTCCTAAAAAAAACCAGCGACGCAGAATCATTCTTCACCATGACAATGCCAGCTGTCATACATCACGCGAAACAACTCGATTTTTGGAAGATCAAAATATAGAATTAACGGGTCATCCACCATACAGCCCTGATTTGGCACCCAATGATTGTTATTTATTCCCAAATGTAAAGAATAAATTACGTGGTCAACGATTTTCGACCCGCGAAGATGACGTCGACGCGTTCAAAGAACACGTTTTGGAGATATCTCAGTCAAAGTGGAAAAAGTGCTTTAAAAATTGGTTTCTACGTATGCAAAAGTGCCTAGATCATCAAGGAGAATATTTTGAAAAAGAATAAACCATAATTATACCTACACATATATTTATTTTTTCTATTCCGGATACATAAGTAGCAGCCCTCGTACCTAAATAACGGGGCAGCAACTGGATAGATTGAGGTGAAATTTGGCATGCAAGTAGACTAAGTCCTGGATTGAAACATAGAATACTTTATATCCCGGTAAATAGTTCCCTTGGGATAGTAACGCTCTAGTTTTCAGTTGAAGAAAATCTACTGAATATTTAATTGTCCGGTACTACAAATCTATTTTTACACTGACATTTACTAATTTTTAGTATTTTGTAAGCTCTAAGTGCAGAGACAAGTTCCACACAAACGTACAGGTCGATTCACAAGAGCTGGCGCGGATTTAGTATGAAATATGCACTAGCCGCATACAAAATCTTGTGAATCGACCTGTAGTAAGCTTCATCTCTCAAAAGGCGAAAAATATTATATTCAAAATTGTCGAAGGACATATACTCTGCTCGCGTTTATTGGAATATACTATTCAATTCGTAATCTCCTTTTCCTCTTAAACCGATATTTATGGAACATTGCTACGGTTGTATAGAAGAAGTTCGCACAAAGCCTAGAGCAGAAAGCATTAATATTACCAATGGTATTAAACGGTACAAAGGTGCGCGTGAGAGCTCAATACGATCAGACACAATGACTAATCCGCTGAAGGTCCAAGAGATCCCACACGACCGACAGAGGGCTCAGGGCACTCGATCTACAGGTGTTTTATTACACCGCTCCACATTTCCAGTTTCCATACTGTCCTTAAAAATATTTTTCAATAAGCTCTTTAACAAATCGCGATTAACGAAAAAATCGCAGGAAAAGGATTACTCGGTATTTTCCGGACCTCTACTCGTTTGTTGGTACGGTTTTGCGCGATTTCTATTTCGTAGGATGAGTCGCCATGGAGACCAACCAGATCCCATTGAAAAGATATACCCTCATTCTATATTGTGAGTTGTGAATAGTTTATTTTTAAACCGAAAAATGCTACTTAGCTGGTAAGTATATGTGCTTCACATTTTTTTACTGCTAAATTCAACCACGTTGAAATTATATGTTTGCCCGATACCACTTTTGTCTCCGTAAGCAAGAAATAACTAACATCTTACATTTCACCATGACAACGAACACATATAGTTGGGTAAATTATGGGATCAAACCGAGCTAAGAGCAAAACGGCTAATGCGAGGCGGCGTCGCGTGAATCCCGGATATCAGTAACGAGCTTATCGATAACACTATAATGAGTACACTTCGCTTCGATACAAATGCTTCGATATGATTTTCCCGCCTGTTGAATGCGATTTACAAAAACGACGTCGTAATTTCGCGGGAATAGGGATTACACGTTTCTACCGAACTCTGTTGTGAAGGCAAAATCAAAGCAATCACAGAATGAAACACTTATCCGAACGCCAGCACCGAACAAATAGGGAAGGAAAAATTATCTCTATCTGGCTAATTGTCGACGGATCAAAGTGGGGGGCGAGGTAAATCCGACCCGTGATATTTTTATTTTTCAGTACAAGTGGAGGCTGGGTGGGGCGAGCCGCGGGCGCTATTCGCAATTGTTGTTATTACAAAGAGATTGCCGCTGAGCCGGCTCACGACTCGAGAATTTTTCGCCGAATTAATTCTAACAGCCCATAATTGCCATTTTTATAACACAGCCGCCACTAAGAACACTGTAAGTCCTTGCCGCAGTTGCCCTTCAGCAAATCGAAGGAAGCTATTAAATTATGTTTTTATTTTTCAATTAAAAACCACAAGAAAAAACTGAGCAAACGTTTTAAAGTGGAGATCTCGGACTTCCGAAAGACTTAGATGGGACTTGTCAATAGTTATTATACCAACTTACCTATAAAAACGAAGATTTGGTGGTGGGCATAACGCAGTAACATGGATATGGACACCGTCTGAAACAAAAGAAATAATAAATAAAAAACAAATAATTATGTTGAAGTAAAAGCGAGCTCAATAACGATTCAATATTAAAATACTTAGGGCAAATATTTATCTTATACATTTCGCCATTAACGATACGAAGAATGTCATTTGTAAGAAAAAAGGCAAGCATAAGTAATAAGCTCAACATTTAAATCCACAAACTCATTTTCGCTAATTGTAAAAGCAGTATAATAAAAACCCGCACCAATAAAAGACCAAATCACCGTATACGGCGGAGGTTGACCGCAGACAATTAAATTAAACGTAAAGTCAAACATATCGGAGTCTTTCGAAACGGCACAGCGCTGCATAAGGCAATATTTAGGTATCGTACTATTACTTAAATGGATTCAATCTGCACTAAGCGTTTCGTTAATGAAATTCAATCGAGCCGATGCGGCCCGGGGAGCAAATGATGTGGCGAAAAGATTGATAGCGCCCCGGCGACGCCGACCCTACCTCTACGTACGTGATTCTACGCAATGACTTCGAATTGAACTTTGTAATAAGAAACGTTCCTCGCTATAAAACTATCGATGCGTATGTGGGGGTTTATTTCAAAAACTATCAGTAACAAGCGCGGGCTTAGCTCAGAGTCCATCGCACGACGCCAGTCGCCAAACACGACACGCCCAGAGAATGTGACGGGCGGCAGTTTGTTCAGGCTAGATATGTAAGAGTTTTCGTAGCGAAAGTATTTTCGTTGGACATCGGGGGCAGTGCAGTGCGAAGAGCACGGCGCGACGGAGCGTGGACCGTGGGCCACGAGCAATGGGCCGGACTTAATCCAGCCACCGGTAAGTTATTAGTTTTTACGGCCAGCGTAAAGTAAAAAGCGGGATCGATCGCACCGCAGTTAATATTAAAACCACCGCGGTTAATATGTGGGCTCCTGCTTTTATTATCGCCCCCAACGGTGATCGATCAGCCGCTACCTAGAGGCACTTTGTTGTTTCCAAAACTCGCAACTTCGAAATTGTTGCGCGATTGGTACAGTATTTCCTTGATGAAGCACTATGAACGACATAACTTGAGTCCGTTTAACCTTTGAGCGAGCGCTTATTAGTTACCTATTAAGTACAATTTATAGGAGTGGGTATTATAACCCGACGAAAAGTTTCATGTATTGAAGACCAACCTCGCTATTCCCATGCTTTACAATACAACATGAGAATTGTGAATATACAGATGACATAGAAATATCGACGATTCTAATGTAAAGTAGGTGCTCTGAGAAAATAATTACCTATGAAAATTTTCACGAAAGCACGAATTATTTTTGGAGTTGCTCTCATTTCATCATCATCATCAAATTATCAGTGTTTGACGCTGAAGCTGTTACTGGTAATGTTACATTTTTGTTACACACCGACTTTATTTTTATGATAGAGGCTCTATGTAATTGAACACGTGAAATGAAACATTGCGCGCTGGAATTTATCCGTAGCATAGTCTACTTTGTCGTTTTAATTTGTCGTGTTAGGGCAAACTCGCTTTATTAAAATATGGCTGGACTAGTTATTCGAACGAACGCAAATAATAAATAGTCGTATGACAGTGGAATTCCTTAAATTGGCTTTGTGCTTTGACATCGCTCATGAAACCTGAGATATGTTACGCAGTATGTGCGCCGTTTGACAATTGATTAATGCAATTTCTCTGCTTCGTGACGTCAGCCAATCGGATTTGCCGCCTAACATATTGTGGTGCGAGCTGTGGCAGATATGATGCGTCATTGCCACAATTTAATAGTCATCGATTCTAATCCGATCGCTCTGTAGTCGGCAATGGACAGAAAAACTGATATACCTACTAAGAACCGTAAGGTAGGTTTACGTTACCTGCTTAAATTGCAAGCAGAAGAGCTAAGTTTATTATCAAATTCATATCTTTTTCAATTTGAAACTTCTCATACAGACTGGTGAAAAAGTTTTCTAGACCAGATCACGTTGAAGAATGAGAGGGGTTTCGTGGATTTTTTGAACAATTATTATGTATTCAATGGTTTCTAGCCTGAAACTATAAAAAAAAATACTAACTCAAATGAGGGTTTCTTAATACACCGTAGCTAGATGGCTAGCAATGTCCAATTGGAATAAATGCAAGTGCGCTAGGAATACTTTAGACCAAATCCCTATCTAAAGACTATATGGGTCATTCTAAATTAAGAGGTAATTTTGATGTCTTTGATGAAAAATCATATATTTTTTGGTTTTTTATTTTCGAAATAACGTTGTTACCTTTTAACTCTCCTCGTCTTCTTTATGGCCAGTCAAATTCATTATCTTAATTTCCTTATTGTTGGTTTAGTCACAATTGTACATTCATTAACAAAAAATAGGATTAATAAATCATTCTAACAAAACAATTAAAATTACGTACCTAATTATTTTTTTTCATAAAAAAGTTACGTCCTAATTTGTCCCACGTATTTCGTGTATCTGCCCTGGCTTTTAGTATTTCATTAAAAACGAAGTTAAATTTATTTTAATGCGAAAAGAGAATTTATTTAATTAAAGAGAACTGTTATTGCAAATACATGTCAACACATACAATACAATACAATACAATACAATACAATACAATACAATACAATACAATACAATCATACTTTATTGCACACCAAAAGAAAATTACATTGCAAACTTATATAAAAATAGTGGTAAACAATAGGCGGTCTTATCGCTAAAGAGCACATATTTCGATAACATTAATTAAATGTTTAAGTAGTGTATTTCAGTATTTTGCAAATATAAAATCAACTAAAATGGCCGTTTTATGTCTTTACCGCTATGGTTTCCGAACGTGATTTGCATTATCTATGGATATATATCACTTTCTGTTTTAAAATTATCTTCCCATACTAGGTAGATTAGTAAGGTTATTTATTTAGATTTCCTCACAAGTGTGACGAAAAACATTGTGTGGGCCGCGGGTGGTAAAGGAATTACAAATTTGTGTTATTAAAGACCTTGGCTTCGCCTCGGGCTTCTAACAAACACTCGTTTGTAAGTTCTTCGTATCACAATGTACTAATAGTATCTTCGCCACGTGTGATGCCCTTAATTCAATTGACGCTTACTAGTGACCGCCACTCACAAGTCAACACCGCCCGACAGTTTGCTTAGTCTTTTGTAAAAACACATGCTCGTATCGCCGTTGCGTTGCGTCAGAGGTGGAATTTGGAACCGTAATAAAGTTTGAAAGGGCTGTAAAAGAGCAATAACTGTAACTCGGGGAGAGGGCCGTGATTTTAGTGGTGCTGCAGGGCCGCGCCTAGCTGCGATACCTATTAATTGATCTGATACGTGTGCGAGTATGTACTAGCAAAGGTCTAGTATTCGAATGATATATACATATTTATCTATTTGAAAAACCTTCAAAGTAAGTGTACCTGTATTTCTCAACCTTGTACTATACCTTATCTTATGTTGTGCAATAAAGTATTTACATACATACATACATAGGTACATACATACATACATAGGTAGACACCCACTTCTCTCTCCGTTACATTTACAATTACTACTAGCACTGCTTACCTTGACTTTGTTAGTCACGTGACAGTGCAGATCTATCTGTTTCGCACAAGATAGAGGTATTAGTAGTATTTATTTATCACGCGACCAAGAGTCACGCATCACGCGTCAATTGTGCTAGACGTGATAAGCGGTCACCATAACATTTTCTGGTCATATTCCTAATTGGTCATATTCCTTATTCGACACTTTCCTAACTGGTCATATTCCTATACCTAGTCATATTCCGGATTCGGCATATATTTCTAACTCGTCATAACACGTACATTTGCCTGCACAAATGTACTACAGAATCCGTTCTACAAAGTATATTTACTTAGTAGGTACAATCTGTCCCCATATTTATTAATAAGCATCGCGATTTCATTTGACTGTACAATGATACTCATAGGAATATGACGAATCAACCTATATGACATCACAACAGTCATCACTACGACACGTATATTAATTAATCTGATACCATAATGCATTAGCGAGCACTCCCATTAGCGCATTGTCTTAGCATAAACTGGCAATGTAGTACTGCTTATGCGAGAGGGATAAGTCAATTGAGTAGGTAACTGCTTTCCAACGCGGCACCACTCGTGTGGTAAACCTATATTGTTAATATCTATGTGGAACTCCGCTTTTTACGATAAAAATTAACGGAGGTAATATCAACTGTCTACAATACCACTACTGCACTAAATATCTGAGTACCTATATTTTTGAAAAATATAATCAAAAGCAATAAGCGGACACGTATATCTGTTACAATTAGTATTAGTAGAATTTTAATTTAAGTAATAAGATAATAGGCAGTTTTAATATTAATTCATGAATGAAGAACATTTAGCATTCATAATATTAACAAGTGTATAATAATTACACGATACCTCTTATAAAATGTGTAAAATATAAAAAAAATATTGAATGAAATATAATCAAAGCCCTACGCCCGTTAGGTATAGGTATCGTCAACTGCCACAACTTTGCCTAGGCTGCCTAACTTTGCCTACTTAAATAAATAAATAAATATTAGGGGACAATCTTACACAAATCGAACTAGCCCCATAGTAAGCTCAATAAGGCTTGTGTTATGGATACATATAAAACATCCATGACTCAGGAACAAATATTCGTGCTCATCACACAAATAAATGCCCTTACCGGGATTTGAACCCAGGACCTCCTGCTTCGTCGGCAGGGTCACTACCAACTAAGCTAAAGCGGTCGTCAACTACTACTTGATTTCATAAACTTGCTCTGGGACAAGCTGCACATAAAACCATTTAACATCAAGTACCTATTCAATACTCAATATTATAGCATTATATGTTCTATGTTTCATATTAGAGCATTTCCAAAAAAGTTTGTACCTACACAATTTTGTGTGGACACGTTAACCGTCACAAAAGTCTTTTCATCACACTTGCTCCAAAATGGTGTTGTTACACGTAGGTTTTGCGGGCCGTAAACGACCTATTACGCCCTAAGGCGTAATGGATTTCTTTTTAAATTTGAAACGCTGGTTCTTTTTTACTCTTATTTGTCATGTTCAAAGGAAACGCCAACTTACTTTTTTAACTTTTATTACTGAAATATTTATTTAAAGAGAAATGTTATTGCAAATACATGTAAACACATATTTCTGTAACATTAATTAAATGTTTAAGTAGTGTATTTGAGTATTTTACAAATATAAAATCAACCATTTTAAGTCTTTATCGCTATGGTTGCCGATTCCTTACTTACCGCCCTTGATACACAATGTACTATTAACTTATTTGCCTATTTTGTTACCATTTCGACGGTCCCTACGTATAAAGCGTTATGTTGGAATGCATGGTTTTCAGGGGAGCAAATGTTCACATTGGTCTAAAAGTTATTATATGTGATAAAGTAAAAATATTATGACTGTTTTATACTATAGTAATAGAATAGTTTATTATAAAGTAAGGAATATTTTTGTTAATTGACGTTTTTTATAAAAATTGGCTAGATGACCTTTTTTACCTTGACTTTCAATGAATGTAAATGCGGTTAAGAGGAAACAGGACGGCAGTTTTTCCATACAAACGTAGTCCCCTGTTTCCTCCCTGGTTAATGCCAGTAGAGCAATAATTTTTTGTCCAAAAATCTATTGCTACTATTGATATGTTCGTATGTTTCCCTTTTTACGATAAATTGATTCTCAAAACTATTAACCTACTAACTATTACCCTTCTTTACCTTTTTTTCTATTACCTTTCTTTTCTTTACTTACTATTAACCTTCAAAAACCTAAAAAAATGCCAGATTTTCCGCTGTGTTCACACATCCAGAAAACAAATTTGACTAGATTATTAAAAAGAAGGAAAACATAGGAACACGGCCAAAGCCTTTCTTTAATGTTTAATGAAAAAATTAGTTAAATAGGTTAAGTTTTGGGGAAGAAATCAGGGGACTACGAAACATTGTTTTCATGAAATTTTAAAAGGTATTTTCGGTCCAAGCAGCAGTTGTCTCTATCGCGCTCTGCGGGGGAAAGGCGGGCAGTGCGGGATAGCGACACATTTTACAAATACCTAGTTTTCAATTCTCTCGGCCTTACTTATATCCGTTTATATATCAACATTTAATTTATTAAAATCAACAAATTAATATAAACATTTCCTGGAAAGTAAATCCATAGTACCGCTGAAATTAAGAAATTTTGTCTGGTTGTATAAAGTATGTTTGAGACGTACCAGTAACGAACATACCTCTATTTACGTGAACGTCGCGACAAAATGACGCTTATTTCAAAACACAATAGAGGCGGTTATGTGTACATGACCGCATGTACAACACCAATTCTTGAATTTTAGTGAAGTTATTCTCTTATACGTTTGAATATCTCCTGTATATCTTAACTTAGAAAAAAATATATAATTAATTAAAATCATATAGACAATTTAAAAAAAATACGATTTTGGACTTGACTTTATGTAATTGTAGGGGCCGTCGATTTTTTTTAATGATAAATAATATTATTACTGAATATTTCTCATAATTAAGATACTTTCGGCAATATGTTTCCCTAATTATCCCAATAAATCATCAACCAATAATGAACAATCATCAAAAATATTGGTAACAAAATAAGAATCAATGATTCGTTAATTGATGAATTCAAACTTAGAAATGCTCATTAATGAGCATTGAGCGACATGAGCGTAACGAAGCATAACACTGTAAGTTCTCTATTTTTAGGGTTCCGTACCAGCATAATAAAAAACCTTATGGTGGGACTCTGTCTGTCCGTCTGTCTGTAACAGCCAGATATCTCAGGAAATACTACTGCTATCGATTTGAAATTTGGAATAGTTTTAAAAATCGCTAACCCGACTCTATTGGACATAATGAAAATCTTATAAATTTTTTACCTTTTTTTTAAAGAGGGTCAAAATGGGAGGTCGAAAATTTTAAGTTGAGCTATTATATCAAATGAAAGGGCTTAATTTGTAGATTCCAAAACCATTTTTACTATTTGATTTAGTGTGAAAAACGTTAAAAAAAATACCATCCAATATTATCTTCGAAGTCACTGAAAAGAAAAATCTGTAATAATTACCAATTACTAATATCATCTTAAATATCACAGGAAAAATATTACTGTTTTCCTAACTTGCATCGTCATTTCGAAATTTTCAAATATCATAACACAAACTTATTTGCTGCTACTAAACTAACCGCGACCCATGTCGATGTATGGGGACAACAGTTTTTCAACGACAAAGTTAGGTTACACCATACAGTTTATCTTGAACTATTCACGTACCTGAGTCGATTTCAAAAAAAGATGTCCGTAATTAGACCTTAATTAAACAAAAAGTTAATCTTGTTCCTTTGTGTAACGAAAGTTACCATGCAATTTATATAGTTAACTTTCGTTACACAAAGGAAATAGTTAACACTTGGTTTAATAAAGCCCTAAATACGGACATCTTTTTTTGAAAACGACTCACCTATGGGCGATTCCATTATCGCGGGTGCAACATTTTGACTCATTCAAGGCCTGCTCCTAATAAAACGAAAAACATTTATTATAAAAATATTGTTTTAAGGATTACATTTTAACCTCTTTTCTACAGATTTGTGTATAAGAATTTAAAATAAATGTTTAAATAGCCACAAGAGAGGGTTAAAGTGCTATCGCGGGTGCAACCAAATCGGCCCACCTCTCCGGATCACAGTATAAAAACAGAAATATCTTTTAATTGAAAAATATTTAAAATGGCTTGCCTATTTATATTCAAAGACAATAAACAATCAACTATAGAAACATAAAAAAAGTATTAAAAACTGAAACTATCAATAAATTATTCACTGTTAAAACGATCGCGGGTGCAAAATCGTATGATTCGCAGTTGGTCCTAAATCTTAGAATGCTAAGGTTTTCAAGCGCTTTAACATCCTGAATATGAAGTTAAGTCCATAACAATTAATTTAAGACCTCACCCTACACGATGGTATCAAAAAAAGTAATAAATATTGGGACTTGAAAATTGATGTCAAGGTTCGTCTCTAGCGGAATCGCCCCTATCTACTTACGAGTTTGTATGGAACCCCCGGTGCGCGAGTCCGACTCGCACTTGACCGGTTTTTTTTGTCTTACTCGTTGGTGTCCCGGACCTTTGGGAGGCGTGCGTCTCGACAATTTAATTAAAGGCAAAGTGTACACTATACACCCAACGGATGCTATCTCTATCTGTGTCTTAATAGGTCCACAGAGCCAGTCCCCGTTAATATTAATTGTTAAAATGGAAAGATGTATGTACAGACAACGTTAAATACAACTCGCTAATAAGTGCTAATATGTAGTTTGAATGACTTCGGTTTTTACATTTGCAAAGCGTGTATAGAAACGTTTAAAGATTCTATGAACTGGTTACTGGATATTCACGTTGATAACTATCATTGTTTTGTCCACTGGAAAGACGTTATTTTTCGAAAACTGTAAGACCCATATGAGCTACCTACCGAATTACCACGTCACAATACTTAGCGGTCAAATTGCTTCCTTTTTTATATTTTTTGTATGTTTAATGGAAACAAATTCAGAAGTAAAAAATAATTGTGAGTTTAATTTTTCTAAAGACTTTCAGAAGTTTTATAATAGCCCAAACGAAACTGAACAGTAAACGAAAAATAAAGAAAAATATCTCATAGCGCCATCTATAGTTTCCCGAGGAAACACTGTTGTATCTACATCGTAAGTCTTAATAGTATCGCTACTGAACGATAGGAGGCGGTTTAATTTTGAACTCTCCCGCTTTGATGGGCTTTAGAGGGCCCATCAAACCCCGAGATCAAAAACTTACGCTACTCGACGCAAGATGGCGCAAAAAACAACATAATACTGTGTGGGACCACCAGTCAAAATGACAGATCATAATGATTCAGGAAAGACAGACCTAAATGATTATTGCTATTTGCGACGCAATCTACCTGCATACATAGAAAGTTATCCTCTACAAAAACATTAAGGATTAAGGTCGCCTGAGGTCAATGGAGGCAAAAAGTGTGCGACCAGTCGCTGTAGAAGTTTTTTGCCTGTGTGCAGCATTGGGCGCCTCAAGGTTGAAATGATGATTACGATGATGAAGGTACTTACAAAGACAAGCATGATGAAGAAAGCTGCGATGTACGAGCTGCGGGCCGTCAACATCGACACGAAGCGGTAATGTTCGCC
This sequence comes from Eudemis profundana, assembly GCA_947034925.1. Lineage (NCBI taxonomy): Eukaryota > Metazoa > Arthropoda > Insecta > Lepidoptera > Tortricidae > Eudemis > Eudemis profundana. The sequence continues at coordinate 12,896,657 of OX344811.1, forward strand.
AGTGATTACATTCCTGTAGAAAAAAAATACATTTCGTTTAGTTTTTATTAAAGAACACATCAGTGGCGTGGCGTCGAAACAAAACAACTCGATTCCTACCGGCTTGCCTAATATCAGGCTTTTGACCACCTTATTCTAGAGCTCTTAAGGAAAATGTACGCCAAATCTGCACCGGCTTGCCCTAGGATATCTTTTACGCCACGCCACTGGAACACATTCAAGTTTTCTTCTATTTGTGTAAGCCTAGTGTACTGTTGCGTAAAGACAACAGAGAGCGTCATTTGATTTCCAGTTCTTAGTCGTTTCTGGCCTCACGTGAAGTAATATATCCGAGATATTTTTATACGAACGTAAAGGCTGTTTTATCTATACGGGCCCTTCCGATAGATTATTTTTGTGCATTGCACATCGAACGGCGCAAAAGTTGATTATTTATTTTATAGTTTTCTTTTTGGGAGCGATGAGGCGTATTGATAAGACAATAGAATCGGATGGCTTAGCCATGCTAGCTCTCGGGTTAGCTCTCAATTTATAAGCGGGTTCGTATTCGGGGCACAGGGCACCACCCTCCCGCATGAAACAAATGTTCGCTTTTTGGGCGATCGGTTCCAGATATTAAGCCCTTCTAATGTCCGTTTTTGTACTAAAAAAAGGGTAATGAGCAGAAGCTAAAGTAAAGAGCTAAGCGGACCGGCGTAATATGGTTGTGCAGTGTGCAGTGCACATCCACTAAGAAAGACTTTCAGAATTTGCCTTCCACTGCCAGCGGGCTTCGCGGAGCAAGTGAGGTGGGAAATGAGATGAAAGTCCGTAACAAATTAAATTATATGTCATTGTATTTCGGACACTAGGCCCATAATGTGTTAGTTACAATTATCAAACAATAACCATGTCACTCCGTATTAACACATACGGTATTAGTTACTAAGGTTGCATAGTATAGTATATACAGATTACGAATACTAAGTACAAATACCTTATACTGACAACTCGAAAATTGATTGATTTATTTGTAAACCTTACCATCTGAGGTACACGCAAAATTCATACATATTTTTAACAACGGACGTACGCACAGCTCGGAGCATGTGCCTTAGTCTATTGTCGCATTATCAAAACTATAGTACAATCGAAGACACAGCTAACTGACCACTTGTCACCCTTATTGCAATGTATTGAGGTCTACTGATGGTCACTTAACTGTGTCTTGCTTCGTTTGTACGGGCCAAACGAACCTTCCGGTGAGGCCATAAATCATTAGGCCGACCCCGCCCCTTTTACTACCTGCTTGTAGGGATGTGTGTCGCACCTTTCGCAGATTATCGATGGTGTTACATATTTATAATAATAATTGGTTATGTTAGTTTTACCTCAAATAACCCTTATTGTCCTCCTGCTCAGCTAAAGACTTGATCGAGGCCATGAGCAAGTCGTCATAGCCGAGAAACTCGTCCAGGACGAATCTCGAGAAGGGATCGCCGAAGCACTCGTCCTTGCTGGGATCCAACGTGACGATCTTCACTGGGATCTTGAGACGCAGGCGTGCGTTCGGAGAGAGACGGAGGAAACCGTACTCGAGAGAGTACTCCAATATGTAGTCGTCATCTGAAACGAATTATAAATAACGTCAGATAAGTTCTAGCAATAAATTAAATGCCTAAGACTTAAAGTGCGCCTATTGTACTTTTTTTATTATTGTGCAATAAAGATTTTTATGAAGCCTGCACGGTGTCCCACTGCTGGGCAAAGGCCTCTCCCTGTGATTTCCACAACTCCCCATTTGATGCCTCCCCCGGCCAGGTGCTAAGGAATGTGTCCAAGTCGTCGCGCCATCTCCGTGCCGGCCTGCTCCGCCTGCGTCGCCCATCTTGCGGCACCCACTTTGTGGCTATATTAGCCCACCTCACTAGTCCGGCCCTCTCAAGGGGACTGGGACTAGCGACGTGGTTCGACCCCGGGCGCCCCCGGCCCCCATCTAGTCCGATCCATTCACGGTTGTCCGGCCAGCGACCTGGTTCGACCGGGTCCGATTTTAGCTACATCCAGCCCACCTCTCCGGGTGCATGCGGCAGACAGACGTGGCCGGCCCAATTCCACTTGAGCTTGGCGGCCTTAACTCCAACATCGGTTATGGTTAATAAAGTTTAAATAAATAAATGAAAAAAAAAACGCATCTTATAGCTTAATGCAATTTGTCTGCTCATTACAACACGAGAAGTCTCATAAAGTCAGAAATTACATCGGCCGTTTATGGTCAGTGCCATCTATTAGCATCAAAGAAAAAATGAACAACATGTGAAGGCAAATTGCTCTCATGGTGTTAATTTTTGCATAAATAGTGGAAATGGCCAAATCTACGCAATGGAGACCAACATTTATTTTTTAGACTAATAAATATTGATGGATTTTTCAAAATTAAACTTAGTTTAGCGTGATCTCCGCACAAGCAAACAGTGTAGGCAAGCCGCCTGCCAGATAGACGCACCGAGTAAAATTTGCCCGAACTACCCATAATCGGGCCATGCCATGTTAGAGGCCTATGTCCGACCGGCAGTAGAGTAGATTAGACTAAGTAATAAAGCTACGTGACGCGAAACTTTCTCTTTGTGTTGTATATATACTGTTATCCGCTTTGGGTTCTTGACCCAGTAAGTATAATTGATTTTTTACCTTTAATCGCTATCAAATATCAGCACATTTGATATTATCTATTATAAGCGTTTTATTTGCGTCAGTTTTTGCATTTATATGTATATTCACATATTAGATAACACTATATTTATTAACTTGGTACAGATTAAAGGGCATAGATCAGATTATGCACTATTATAGTGTTTCTTACAAGTATAGATTCATACAAATAGACCCACATTATGTTTAGCTTTAAATGTATTTTATGTATAGAAGTATCGGTCTTTTTATCTTAGGTGCCAAACGCGTGAACTGACTGAATGCGGTCATTTAGTTAGACAGCCAAGACCAGGCCAAAACTGTGAAGTTGATATTAACATTAAAACTTTAGTCACATACTTCATAGTTTTCTTTCATCTCACCGTACGACGAAAAGTCTGAGGCCTGATAATTACCATTTTAGGATAAAAATCGTTAATTATCTAGATTAATACCTTTTGAAGAATCATTTGAGGCTGCTTCATCCAGAGATTCCTGTAACAAAACAAAGAAGCATTTACAAACCTATGAATGCCATATGCATATTTTGTATATGTAATCTAGTTTGAGATACACTTATGTACGTTTAACTCTGTTATCCTAAAAATAAAATACGTTAATTTAAATGTAGCAGGAAGTAACAGTACCAAATCGTGAGTAAAACTATGACGTACAAACATAATTACTTAATGTCATTAGTGATTCCAACGTAGGTATTTGTAGTGTCGGAACCATCTCAGAAACAGGGCTTCTGAGACATTAATGGCTTCCTTTAACACTCTTCCAAACACAAACAGAATTAAAGAGAAAAATAACAAATGTAGATAAAGATTATATTAATCTAGACGACCCAAATTAGTATAGGTTGAATGTTCGAAATTTCTTTCATAGCACCATAGCATCTACAATATAGATAAGCATATTTGCATTACATAGCATAGTTAGTAGTAAAGTCAGCATCGCAACACGTCTTTATTAGTACAGACACAAAGATATGTGACGTTCCGCGGCTAAAGGTACCTTGTGGACGTTGTCGCTTGAGCCCTTTTAGCTTGATATCCTATAGTAACGGAGTCGAATGCAAGCGACAACGTCCATAAGGTACCTTTACCCGCAGAATGACACAGATTTGCTTTGGATTTTACAGACTATTTGAAGCTCACTGTACCTACGTTTAAAAGGAATTTCACCTTACTAAATCTAACAAATTAATTATTTGAGTAGTGTATCTTCAGTAATTATTCTGTTAAAATATGCTATTCAGTGAGTATTTTTGATACAATTAACATTTTACATCACGATTAACCTACTTAATTTTGTATTACCATAACCATACATATTAAATAACTACAAGCTTCACATAAAATACAAACTACTCTATTATGTCACATTCTATTACAAACGCTGCCATCACTGCTGAGGAAAACCACAATAAGTATGAGTTTAACACTTTCCCCATTAAACATGTTCAAAGTTATGCTCAAATTTTAAAATTTTAAATTAAAATACAAGTCTTTGGTTTTCACGATAAAGTCAAAGTACCTTATACTTTCCCTATAAGCGCTGTGACTGTAATGCGTGTGTTGTTATGTTGAAATAAAAAGAAATAATAAAAAATAAAATGTAAGAAGTAGAAAATGGGGTCCTTACCTCGGTAACTTTAGAATCTCTGTCAAGATCTTCCACCAACCCCATAATGCCCTCCCAGATAGATGAAGAGGGCTCAACATCCTCCCCGGAAACTATTGTAGCATTCAGGTCACCATCCTCCGGGTCTGGCACACCATCCACATCCTCAGACTTAGCGTCCATGTAAGCAGTCTCTAGCAACTGCTCTGAGGGAGTGCCATCATCATTGTCATCATGGATGCGGGTGATATTGCCATAATCTGTGCCATCCCGGAGATATTCATCCTCCTTCACATCATCACTGGTTGAAGACTCAATATTAATGAACCTGTAAAATACACAATAAAAACATATAGCATACTATTACATAAGCCTCATCATGAGCATCTATGAAGCCTACAGTGAATGGATTAAAGTGCTATGTCACAAGATTTAAATGCCAAATCTCATAAGCAAAGGACTTCATTTCACTAAAAAAAGTACATTTGGCAGACTTAATACCTTAAGGCACACTCAGCCAGGCAAACAGCGAATTTACTTATTCATCTATTACAAATACTGAACTTGCGAAAAGTGAAAGTACGTTGGGTCAGTGATGTTACTGAGAAAGTGCTCAATTATTGTAATGAGAAAATACTCATATTTTTAGAAGTCAATATTCAATAATACATACACACTTTTAGAGACTTCATTCAAATAGTTGGGGAGTGTGAACTATGAATGTTGGCTGTAAACTTATGGGTTCAGTTACTGACTTTTCTATTTTTTTTGTTTGGATTGTTGTAAAAGTAAACCAACATACTACATCATCTTTCCTGGTAGTCAGAGACATTTTACAAACAAGTGAGGTAATTTTGGAAGTTTTTTGAAAACCTCAGCATTGTGTTTAAAAGCAGTAACAGTAAACTGATATAGGTAAAACTGTCATGCCTTAATGCAAATTTATTGTTATTGAAATTTAGTTTACTAAATAAGGTCAACTTAATTAATATACTCAAGAATGCAGTGACATTGAAAACAATTGCAACCTTCTGGCTTAAGCCCAAGAGGCTGAAATAAAATCATTCAAATGTCAGGGTCAACCTACAATGTCTATACAAATTTTAGTACTGTTTGCTGATCTTGAATACAATTGCTATTGTATTTAAGGATTGTTCTATTTTTCCCCACCAACAAAATAAATGTATGATTCAATAGTTAATAAAAATCATTGACACATCCTTTTATTTGGATTTGTATGTGGATTTGAAAAACTTGTTCTAAACATAAAATATCGTACCCTTGGTGGAATAACGACGCATGTGACTTTACGTCAAAAGTTTTTTTATTGCTCAAAAGTCATACAAATCATACGAACTACATGGTACACACAGATACTGAAAAGTTGTCATTTTGCAGATGCGTCGTTATTTGACCAAGGGTACGATATGTAATTCCCAGGCATAAGGTAACCTACCCATTGCTGTCAGTAAAGATGAAATACATTTGCATCAATAGCAACCTGTTAACATTTCCAAATGCCAAGCAGCAAAGCAAACTTTTGGCTCAGAAACAGCACAGATACACATAAAACAAAATCGGGTTAGTAACACCATTTATAACTCGAGGACGGGTGGACTGAAAGTTATGATTTTTTATTGTTTGGCTTTGTCTTGGCCCCAAATGACAGAATAGCTATTACGGCATCTAAAAAATTCAAATTTCTAAGGCGGAATGAAGTTCGCCAGTACAGGTAGTATAATATAAAACCGGTTTAAAAATGCTGGTTTGACATATCAGTATCCCTTGGTAGGTCTAGCATAACAGGCCGCAGCTTCGTTACTGCCACTTTATATTGAGTGGTAAGAGATAGGTAGTATTTGTTGTGCAACAAAGTGTGCCACAGTTGTGCTAGAGGTACAGTTTTACTTAATTTAACGAAAACATCTATACATTTACTGTATGAATACATACAACATATAAACTGAATAGTTATGATTTACTCACCCTTCAGTTGCCAGAATGCCTAACATTGAGCTGAGTTCCTCTTTATCTTTCTTCAGTTTATGTTCCTTAGCATAGCTCTGCTCAATAGTATAATCATGGGCTGGATTCCTCAAAATCTCTACTCGCAGGATGCCATCTCTCGGCCAGGAGTCTTTCACATGATTTAAACAGGTTGTTGGTGTCCTTGAAAATGCTATGTGAATATAGGCAAGTACGAAGAAGGCAACAATCGCTTTCAATAGCACCAGAAATTCAAAGAACCTCCGCACTGGCCTGGGAAATGTCCGTGCATATGCCACAGCAAATTTAAAAAACAATGCATGGAACAGCCTTTCTCTGACATTAAATAAAGGATTTTGATTATTATTCCTATTTCGATTCATTGTAGCATTCAGTAAAGGCCCTCCAGGCAGCAAGTTGTTGTCAGGATTTACTCCAGGTGGCAGGTTATTCATTATCTGTGGGCCTCCCGCATTACTCATTGTTTCTGTTTCTCTACAGACTGGATGTTTATTGCACTACCTCAATCGCATTTTACGCATGCCACCTAAAAGAAGAAAGTAAGAGTAGAACACTTCACAAATTAACCTCCCGTCAACGTTAGAGGACATAAGTGCAACAGTTGCCAGATGCGTGATAAATTTCGATTTAAACTATGTTTGTTGTCAGGCTTCGATAATTTTTGCAATGACGTTGATATTGGTATCAACAAAAAATATCCGAGATCGAAACAGAAGGGGTTCTGGTTTTTTTTTTAGTTCTGACCTCTGTTTAGAAAAACAGTATTGAGGGCTGGAAATTATGACTATTTATATTATAAAGGCATGTAATATTTGGAAACACAGTTTTTGTAGGTGAATAACACTAATATGAAATACTAAATCTTTCAACACAAGTCACTTTCTCGTGTAAAAATATGGATAAATAAGTGAAACTGTCAAATTCTTGACATGTCATTGGATACGGGCTGGGAAGATTTTAGATCTTGACCATGGTATGTATTTATATAACCATAGACAGAGTTGTTTACTTTCACTGACGAAAAAATACCACCTTTTAAGACAGAAACGCAGGAGATAACAAGTTGTCCAACATTATAAACTAATAGTAGCATATTTACTTCTTACAGTTAGCCACATATTAGATTCACAAAAAAGTATTATTTTATTAACATATGCATATCAGTATAAAAAGTTATAAAAAAATGTACACGTTGAAAACACAATAAATAATTTAATTCCACTCAATGGTGGCGACATCTAGGATGTAAACGCACTGCGTATTAGTTTACCACAGCCCGCCCACCTGTAAGCTACTAGGTGGCGTTAATATAATGCAACTTTTTCAACTGTCTATTATAATTCCAAAACAAGGATTATTTTTTTATGCCACACCTGGCCATAAACTGACTTTTTTTCCGCACGCTACGCGTACGGAAAATGCCGCTTTCTGGCCAAGTGTAGACATAAAATGATGTACACAACACGGGAAGTAATATCCTCCTTCAGCCCACGATTGCTGCAGTACGGATCGCACCGTCTGTGCCTCGACCTTGAATACGTATCGCGCGCTCCTAAACGGCCGAAGAGAAACTACTTGTCTGTTTTTATTGTTTGTCTCGTAGATGGGGAGATGCGCCACACACAACTGCCATGCCACAGTAAAAACAATTCATTCCTTGGATAAGTTTTAATTAGGTACATGTACTAGTAGATGTTAGGGATGTACCTCCCTCCACAGTTGGTATTGACCTCCACCGCCAGCTACCTCAATCTTGACCTCGACTGTACTACTCGTAGAAACGTGAATTTGGTACTAGCTATATGCGAAGTAGGTACAGTCAGGGAAGTTTTCACATGACCACCTTAAGGGTCACTTTTGCGTGCGGCTACTGAGTCTCTACTGACCAATGATGGTTCAAGAAGCCAATTTTTTTCTTAAAGCAAATGTTACGACACACCGAGGGTTCTATAACAAAGAAAACGACAAAAAATGTCACAAAAAAGGACCCCGAGACCCTGCTTTTGTCTCAAACTTCGATTCGATTTCAACAGATATTTCATTCTGAGCAAAGTAACTTACGTATACGGTAGACTGGGGTAACTCTGATTCAGGGGGTAACATTGATCAACGATTTTTCAACTATACGAAGTTTTTGAATGCATTCAGAACAATTTATTATTAAGGTAGGCTACCTCAATAAAAATACTTAATAAACGTGTTCAAAATCAAAGGTAGGTATTTGGGTTTAAAAATCGATGATCAATGTTACCCCGTGAATCAGAGTAACCCCAGTCCACGTAGTTTAAATTGCATATCTCAACTCAATGGAATGTAAGCAGTGGCAAAAAATAACAAGTGGTCTTATCGCTAAAGAACGATCTGCTTTTGACAACTGGTTTTGTTTTTATTATCAACCTATAGTAATGTATTTCGAGAATAATTACAAGTATTATACAAATAATTTGGCTAAAGTGATTGTAACTACTTTTTCGATTTTATGTCTACACTTTGCCAGAAAGCGGCTTTTTCCGTACGCGCAGTGTGCGGAAAAAGCCACTTTATGGCCAGGTGTGGGATAAATATATTAATAGACTCTAGGTTTTATTATTATGAAATGATTAATCAATTCATACAATAAAGTCGTCGCAAAACCGTTTGTGCTCGTATCACGCAAAAACATGCGTTCATTACGAGTATTACCCCGGTTAAGACATAGGATATTTTTTACCCGAGGCGACTAAAAGCAATTATCCTGCTGCTGGGTTCGCTTACTTAAAGCGGCATTGCGCGATTCAAAGACCACACGACAAGGGTAGTTCACACAGCAAAAAAAAATGCGTCAAGTGAGAGTCGGATTCGCACACAAAGGGTTCCGTACCACCGTCGAGCAAAATACGCCGAAAACCACGTTTATTGTAAGTATGAGGGGTCTGATTTAATTATAAAATTTATTCTGATTTTATTATTTTCTGTTACAACGGCAACAGAAATACACATTCTGTGAAATATTCAAGTATCTGCCTAGTATGGTGGTTGGACAACGGAGGCACAGTAGGTAATAGCGTTGGTACTCTTTGGGTACGGAATCCTAAAAAAATCACAATGACTTCGAAGATTCAACTCGCAGAGTTGAGTCAAAATCAATAGACGGACCGTCAAAATCAATAGACGGACCGTCGAAACATTTGTGGTAATTAAAAACAGATGGTTTTAAAAAACGTGTCTTTTCCTGATTGGTTGGCTCATTGAGGGGCGGGTCTGCTTAAGATGAGCTTGCAAGCGAAATAGTTTTGAAACTGGTCATGTGAAAACTTCCCTGACTGTACTTATTGGGGGTTAGGGTAAACGACCAGAGCACACGCCACACTGTGGCAGCGGCCTATACAAGAGTCCGGACATTTGAGTCATAATCAAAGTATGATTTAGGGGTTAAAAGTTACATACTATGAAAGTTCAATAATTGGTTCACTGGAATCAAGCGATATTTTTTAAAATTATGGACTCACTGCGATGTAAGAGACCTTTAAACTTGCTCGATTCACAACTGGGTAAAAATCGTGTGTCTGTTATAGTCATTATCTCAGATGAATGGCTCAGTATCAAGCCATTATATTTATTTTTTCTTAAAGAAGGTATACTACAGAATTAGTTTTCATAGTTTTGAATGTAATTAATCAATTCCTAAGTCTTATACTCAACTCTTTTTAAACACATGTATTGAAATGACTATACTTTGAGTTTTGATTAAGTTCTAGAGCTGGCTTTAAGTCGGCACCGGAATAATTATTAAGTTCGCGGATAAAACAAAATGTTTTGCAAAATATTGGCTTAGCCTAACCGAGCTATTTCGAATAAAATGATTTTTTTGACATAAAACCGATACGCCTGGAAATAATTTCAAAGCAATAAATCGCACCACGAGTAATTTGTAGATACAATTCTGAGAAAAAACTGTAAGTAAATATGGTAACACATATATAACTTAAACTATATTTTTTGGACATGTTATAAGAAACAATGTCAATGGATTGTAATGACTGTTCTGGTGAAAATGCATCGAGCAATGACTTTGTCGAATACTGACATCTATCCACCTCGGAAAGCCATAGAAGATTTCAGCAAATGCCTTGTGTCCTATTTAAATAATGTAATAGGAATAGGAAAGGACGCTACTCGTATGTATCATCCATTTAAAAAATGTTTCTTTTACGGTTATTAATAGGTACTAAAATCGTACGTACATACGTAGAAAATAAACCCAAGAAACAGGTTACTTGTATGTAACATTATATAGGTGGTACTACATGCACGTTACAGTGCATACAATTTTAATGGGCATAATTAGTCATAATTTTATATTACGAATTGGTCACCTGTCAGAAGATGCACAGGAAGCGAGCCACAAAATTTTTCGTTACGTTAGACTACACCATACCCGTAAATGCAATGCCGTAAATCAAAGACGATGATTTTGCTATCAGATCCCGTAATATCAACCAATATTGTAAGAAAAACAAAAAAATCTTTAAACGTTGATGCGAAAATATTGATTGATGAGATGGAAAATGTTGAAGTTTTTTATACCGATTAAATATTAAAAGACAAGTGCAATATTTTTTATTAATTTTACAGCATATGAAAATTGACAACGCATTGTTTATTTATTTTATTTGTTTGTTCAATGGCCGCCGTGATGTGTGAGTGCGCCAGCACAAATAAAATAGCAAATAAAATGTACAACTTAAAAGTAACATTGCTTCAGGCATTACATTTGGTGTAGATAAAAATCACGATGTATCCATATATTTTTTAACAATAATTAGTTTATTTTGTCCAACTCCTCATAAACATTGCGTAATTTCGATATCATTGATTTACCGAATTTATTATTTTTATTATTTTTTTGTATGCAGAAAATGTGTTACCATTTATATTTTAAGCAATAAATCACAAGGACAATGGTTTTTTAAATATTTGTTAAAAATATCAAAGCTATACGACTTGTAGTTTTGAAATTATAGCAAAAATACTAAGCGCCAAAACGCATGTCACGCCGTTTGTATAGGCCGCTGCCACTGTGCGCCATGGTCGTGGTAAAAAAATGTAACTTAGGAGGACTGAAGCGGTTGTCATTGTTTATATTAAATTACTTTGTCATTTCTACACGGTTGACAGTTCCCTTTAGACACGAATGCCTTTACCTGCAGAGGGGTTCTTACAGAATTATAAACACTTTTATTGGAATTTACTTATTATCAAAAGATCAAAACTATTCTTAGTAAGACATATGAAATAATGATAGATATAACTTATTTAGGTAATCAACACATAATAAATTGAAAAAATAAAAGACCACCACATAACATTAAATCCGCAACGCAGGCTTCGTCAGGTGGGTACAACTTCAAATCGGCAACAGGCTTCGTCACACTTACCAACAAAAGTAATCCGCAACAGGCTTCTTCACTTCAGCTTACGTTAAAAAAGATCGACCCGAATCGTAACTGGCTCAAAAGTGCCCATGACGCTGGCGGCGTTGCCACGCTGTATCGACAACGAAATTTGCTGCACCAAATACGATCCAGAGCGTGGATCACCATCTCTATCCCTCAGACGGCGACGCACTAATAAACGCCTTGGCCTCCGCACCCCAAGGTCCTGCTTAGTAATACTAAAACATAATTACACGTAGCAGGCGTTACAACACACCCCAATAGGTACAGATCTTATACTCTGAATATCTTCATTCGAAGTTCGTATCATCGTGTCGTCCTTACTCCTTAATAGGTACCCCAGCAAGCCCAGAACTTATTCTGTGCTAGAACAGAGATTCCTGTGAGTCCTGTGACCTACGAGATAAAGTGATTTTCATGAGGCCATAATAAATATTACCCCGCAGAATAGCTGTTTTACCACCAAAAGGGACCTTGGACTTTAAAAGTATTAAAACTTTTATAGAGCGAAGACGGCTGGAATACGTAAATGCGCTGGCATTACACAGGTAGGTATTCAAAGCGCATAGATATTTCTAAAACCTATTTAACAAGCTTCTAACTGAATAGGTGATACAGACAAAATAAATGAAATCGGACTTTCTAAAGGCTGCTTTTCACGAGTTTAATTCCTACGCAAAGAAGCAGCCATTAATTTTACGGATTATTTGTAATACAATAGGGGACTTTTATGAGCGAGCGCAGCGTGAACATTATGAAGGATCATTGTGTGTGCTTGTCGAACAAAACCCATACAGGTCCATAGATTGACAGCTAAATTGTGCGAGTCTCCTTAAGGATTTTTTTAAATTCTTTGTGATGGCTTGAGCTTGGGCAGGATTCCGAATGACATGGTGAAAAGATTTGTTAACGTTAATGCTGTTCACATGTGATTTAATGGCAGGTGATTAGGATTTTTTTACTGACTTATCACTATTGAACATTTCTCCAAAAATTGTAGCTTGCAGTTATACCTACCTCCCATCCATTTACAGAATACATTACTTCAATACATTTTCGCGTTCTGTTACCAAAGTATTCATTAATAGGCTATTTGATGACAGTTCATATCAGCTTCTTTTTATGAAATGTCAAAACGCTCAGAAAGTACCTATGCAGTTTAGTTCCTTGTGTTTGAATCCCAATTGATTCCATAGTTTCATACATTATGTCGTTTTCGTCCGAAACCGAATTTTGTTGTTTTTACTGCACATCATATCTTATCCTTTACGTCCTACTAATATTATAAATGTGAAAATTTGTGAACATGTTTGAATGTAAATAAAAATGTAACGCAGGCGAAGGTGTAGGTAAATGCTAGTTATATATATAAATAATATAACTATATTAATGCAATTAGTTAAGCAATATTGCTTAAATAACTAATTGCATGTGTAATGCTAATGCACACTTTTGTCGCGCGAGTAGTGAATTCGTTATGCGTTTCAAAATTCCCAAAATAACTTTACAGGTAAGCAAGTGGAGTTAGCACTTCCACCTTTAATGGCGTCGTGTTTTAAACAACATTACCATTGCCCTCGGCTAGATCCCGACCCGTTGGAATCCTCATTAATCGTAGGCAAGAAACAAAACGAGAACTGAGATAGAGCCTCCGAGATAACGAGAAGTACCCGATGTTAAATTACTGGCCACTAGAGTTATAAATATTCAAAAAGCGACGAGTCGGCTTGGGAAAAAAATTGACGTCTCAATTATCGAGCGCCGAGGGACGCGGACAAAGGGAAGAGATACAGTAGGCCAGCTCGTCAATCACGAGTTCATGAGGCGCATACAAATGACGGTGTTACGCGTACGTGGATAATTACATGGTCTTGCCTGAAATGATAACTACAAGTCGCCTGTTGAGTTTGCTGCTCTACAAAACTAGTTTACTTTCGCTTATCTTCTTTTAAGTCTTGCCGTTACGTTGTTAGTGTACCTACCTATCGCCGTGAACGAACAGTGATCTCGGGACTCCGATATCACAGGTACGGTCACGGACTTTAATCGTTAAGCCATTCAGGGTTCAGTCTAATCTTGTCGCGTAATACATAATCTATGACACGACTATTGTAAGGTGAACCCTAAATGGCTCAACAATTAAAGTCCGTGAGTGTACCTACGGTTTTTCTTTTTTCGAACTGTGGTTGGAGGATAGTTGAAGTCAACTAAAAACGCTAGGTTTATACGATAGTAAAACAGAATGAGATACAAAATTAAATTCTGATATAGGTACATATAACAACTTAAGACTCCAGCATAAAACGGTCTATCATCAACATCATATGTATAAACACAGCATACTGTAGCCTGTCTTCGCTGTGTTAGGGGGCAGAGGACTTAATTTATATTATTCTCACGTTTTTTATTTCCTGTTAGCATCTCGTTGTGGTCGGGCCGAGATGCGTGCGTCTCTGCTCAGTGCCTTCAACTGTGATTTGGAAGCTGAATTATTAACTCGTTTATTAAAAACACATCTTGCGCCGCAATATTTCTTTTTTATGTAGCGCCACGGTCCATTTTATAGCTACATCTTACAAGTTCACAGGTAGAAACTGGTAACACAGATAACACTGAATAACACGTCTCACGGAGTCACGGCTCAGGAGTGCTGGCCGTACCAGGCCATTTGATTTTAAATGTGTTCGGATATGACGTAAAATAAAAAGTAACGATTTCCTTCAACTTATTTGAAATATTTACTTCAACTCGATTCATTAGAAAAACTGGGGGATCTAAATTGTGTTTGATGGTTAACTAGGTGGTTATCTCTACATATTCCTTATTAACCACCTAGTAACATTTAACAACATTTAATCCAGATTATCCGTGTACTTATTGTAATACCTACGATAAAGCAAAAGCAGGTATATTTTTTATTCGCAATCGAACCACTTTATCTGTCTGTTAACGCCGACATTTTCAAGGAACTTCATCAAGATTAGATTCGACGAATTATGTTTTTATGCTGCTGAATGACAGAACAGTCCTTAGTCATCATTTTTAATAAACACTTTTAGGTATTTTACTCTAATAAATTAATGCGATTTTTCAGACTTGTCAATAATGAGATATCCATTTAACTTTGTTCTTGTACGAAACAATAACAATAATTATGCCGTCATGTCTCAACCCATAGCTCAGTATTTAGGTAGTCCATATTTCCACCACCATAGCCCAGTAGAGTTAGATTCCATCAATCAACAAATAGCCCTTGCATTTGGCGGGGGCTGTCTCTGTGTGCGTCCCATGACACGGGCAGAGATAGCACCCGCTGGGTGTAACACTTTGCCTTTCATTAAATTGTTGAAAGGGCCTCTACGCGTTGGCTACGGCTCCGCGCACGCCTCCCAAAAGGTCCGGGACACTATTCTTATACTACGAGTAAGACGTAGGTACAATAATCGGCGACAAGGAATCGGCGGTCTTATCCCCCAAAGAACGATCTCTTCTATACAAACAAAACAAACAGAAACTATGTTACCTATATGTACCTATGAAGCGGACAAAATCTTCAGGAACGCCAGTTTGTAAATAGGTATTTAGGTTCATACCTACTTAAATTTTCGTATTCAGACAATAAGACAGGACGAAGATGGCAAAAAGTGAATGAAAAAATCCAATTATACTGATGTAATCTAAGTAGGTAAAGGTATGTAACTATTATTACTGAAGCATCTTAATAAAATAAACTTTATAGTTCAGAATATTGGTTCAATTTAATTCTTGAAGATTATTTAACGTGTGAGAATTATAGCCCATGTTAAATGGCCGGCCAAGTTTTTCTAGTCTAGCATTAAAAGATTCTTTATAAGGTGCCGGTTATGGGCGGGCACGGCAGTGTGACACGACAACATTTTAATTTAATATCGCTTCTCGGAACAGATTTTTATCATCTCATGCATATTAAATTAGTTCTCAAATCGAACGAGCAGTAAATTGTAAGTAATCTCCTTTGTATAAATCATAAGGTTTTAGAAAATTTACGAGCGTCATTTTTGGGCGTCTGCCGATGTCGTAAAAATTTATTCGCATTGGTTTTTTTTTACTGAGTTGTTTCGTGAGAGAAACAAATGATGTTACCTGCTCCTTTTTGTAATTTAGGGTAGGCTCTGACAGGATAACGAATAACCTTTAGCTTGATTGTTCTGAAGGAACTCCGTAGCACAGGAGTGATGGCGAACTTAAGTCCACTAGGTACCTGGTGTCAGTAGGTAAGTAGTACATATGACTACATCTATAAATAGTTTTATATGTAGCAGTGTCGGAGTTCGCCCCACGAAGGAATGTCAAGTTTGTTTATGCTTGAGTGTCTTTGGTTGCGGTACAATGACGTTTATTAAAAACCGACTTGGTTCGGTCACGTTCTGTTTTTGTCTTGCATGTCAGAAAATGGTGAATTGTGCTGAACAAGGAATTGGAGTCAGTGATGGTTGATCTGAGCATTATGGGGAAAGGAACACGTCCCGCAACCAACCTCACTGCATTTCTTCGATTATTATGACTAGTTAGTGATACCTACTATCGAGCTCCAACCGATGGAAACCGACACTCGACTACGGATTATTGGCAAATAGATGGGCATCCTGACGACTCCTACCCACTGACGCCGACATATATATATATATATATACCAACTACCTATCCACTGACCTAGGGCCTTATCACACTGGCGATAGGTATATCAGCTCGCCGCGCCGCGACAAGTTTTATATGAAAACACGCTTGCAGCACGCTCGCAAATCGCGTGTGATAATTATAAAGGCTCCTAATTGTAACATTTGTAACACCGCTGCGGCAGACTAAATTTTGTTGTCTGTGGAGCCCCTTTTATCCTATAATCATTTACTTTTCAAAATCTTTGATATCGGATAGAGAACGTACAGAGTGATTACAAAGTAACAGGCCAGGCCATAGGTACACTGCGTAGTCATATCATAACCTATTGAGAAAAGAAAATCTTGTATGAAGATATTACGTCACGCTAAACAGGTCAGGATATCAAGTGATTACTTTTGCGTCATCCTATGTTTACCCTCCAAGCGTTTTCCCTAATACATAGTTCAGCCACAAAGAACTCTAAGCTGTTTAAGCACGATATTTGCCTTTCCGCCCCATCGCGCTCGAAACAAGATAATCCCAGCCCGTGGCATAGATACCTGCTCAAATTATGTGACTGTTTGACTCTAACTGCGTCAATATTTGCTCAGTGCCTACCGAGCGTAAACTGACACCTTTACAAACTTATCCATGCAGTCACAGAAGCAGGAAAGTTAGGATAATGCTGCAAGTAAGGACGATATTAGAATTTTACAAGCGCAAGAGTAAGTTGGTAAGTTTGCACGTGTCGACAGCTCCCGTTTTTGGCTGGTTTCCTTTATTTTTGTTAAGTTAATCTTAATCTAATTTATTCTCTTAACGTTGATAACTCACTAGCTCTGTGTAAACAACAAATAAAGTTTCTGTAAAAAGTAAAGTAGGAATTAAATTCGATATGTTACTCACGCGCGTACCAATAAATATAAGATTTTATTCATTTTATTCGAGTTACAATAATACTGCATGGCTGTAGTATCGTGCCTTAGTAGCATCTGTAGACGTTTTGATGTTGGGCGCAGGCCCAGGGGTGGTCAACTTTTTTTCCGATTAAGAAAGTACGTGTTTGATTTGACGAACTCGCTTTCTTAGTCCCTTACAATGCAATCGAATGAGGTGTCTTAATAATCTATTTAAAGCGGTGCAAATGTGCAAAATTCGTCTCGATTAATATCATTAAAAGATGCAAGAATTTGCGTAAAAAAATTGGTACCAAAATAGGGTTATTTCATTAGTATGACTGTGACAAAACGAAGAAATATGTTTTAGGTATTCAGGCTGAGTGATCAACCGACTCAGATTTTGAGATCACAATTACTCACAGTCTACGTTTTTATTTCCCTATTGGTTAGTTAGAACAATAAAAAGCGGCACTTAGCTTGTATTTCCCGAGATCCGTATAAAGTCGGGTATGTCTTTTTAAATCAAGTTTAAGTGTTAACTGTCGTATTTTTTAGTAGCTTAACATTAATATTGTTTTTGTTCATTAATACAAAAAATGTTGGCAACGTCTGTCCACGATCCTCTCACATCCAGCTGCGATATCTTCATTTGGCGGCCGGCAGGTGTCACGTGGCTCCGTCGCTCCCATCTCTTTCTAACCCCCACTAACCCCTATACCCGTCTCTTTCGCTTTTGTGCTCGGCTCTGTAGGAAAGCTTGTAAGTTTTTTTTATCTTTTTAGTGAAGGTTTTATTTATTTCTCTCGTATTCCTGTGTACAAATAAATATGTTTGTATATGTAGGCTTATGTGAGTAGGAGTACCTACGTAATTGCTATCGAATGTTTATGCAGTTATGTTTACCATTTCCGCTGACGTTTTGAGTAAAGTTATAAGTAGTAGTATACTTTACTTTATTTTTGAGGTTTTCTTAGCTTATCTTTCGTTGAAGATTCTTAATTTACCGGTTGCTCATATCCTGTCGGCTTTCTCAACAATAGTTGTTAGTTGTCTCAGTAATAGTTGGTACCTAGTTGGTTGCACAATGATATTTTCCAACCAACAACAAACTAGGCTTATGTCCTCATCTCACAACTCGAGTTATCGTCGGTCGAACAAACATACAAATATAGAAAAGTTTTGAGGTTGACTATAGGTATGTACGATCTCAGTAACGCAATATTAAATTTATAATGATTGCATTGACAATGGACCAGAAGTAGCCTAACAAAAAAACAGCTTTTAAACATGATATGATATAACTAGGAGAGTTTACTGTCCAGTTATTGGCCACTTCTACTTACCTAAATAAGGTATGTATAAGCAAAGAGAAAAACGTTACATTATAAGATACAGTTAAATGCTCTTCTAATGAACGGGACGCGCATGCTTAAACGCACTTATCTGTACTCATGAAATGAGGTCGACACATTCCTGTCTTATACGGTGAAATGGACAACGCAGGAGTATGTTTGCACATGTCATCAAGCCTGTTATAAAGGTGACTTTTATTTGACTAAAACGATTTATTAGCAATCTGAAAATTCCTCTCTTCTCTAAATCTATAGCTATTAATGACACATTTTCACTTTTATATGTACACACAAATATGGTGATTTTTGTCATTGTAGTGGTTCTAATTCTAATCAGTCTGCTGCCGTTTTCTTAAAGTCGTCCGAGCTGTCCGACTATGTGGTTAGTCTCACGCTTCGACTAATGTCTTCGTTACTGACGATACATTGATAATGTACCTACTCTAAGGCCTTTTTTTTTAACCCCGAGAAATACATGAAACTGCATACCACCATTACCACCACGTAACCTAAGGCCATCGGGGGTGACAGCCAGATGTTACGCATTGGTTATGTGGGGCTCTCCGCTCCAGAAGGGATTGGCCTAACCACTAAAACTCAGGGATGCTTCCACCCTGTGCCTTCATGGTGATACCGTGGGATCGCTAGCAAGCCACCACGACATCACCGGCACCTTCGCCCTAGGGCGAACCCTCTCCGAAAAAGGCACACTGTAGCATGGCCGTGTGCCTTCCCTCAACTGCTTCCCCCCGACCAACGGCCGTCCCCCGGGGAAACCAGGAACCAGCACCGAACTCACGGGGTCCAATCGTGTATCCGGCGCCAAGTCCCACCCTCACCGCCACGGGAGGACAAACGCCCCTGCCCCGCAGCCGTCGACGGGAGGACACACGCCCCTACCCCGCAGACACTCGCCCGTCCGTTCCTCCAGCCCTCGTTGCTGGGAACAGTCAGGTTTACGGACCGCGATGGACCAGTCCTCTATGTCCCGCTAACGGGACGCAGAGGACTAGTCCACCGCCACCACGCAGGGGCACAGGTCACCCGTCTGGTGCCTGCCCGCAGTGCCCCCCAAAAGGAGACGTCGGAGGGATGCTGCCCGTGCCCGACGCTCCGCCCTCGCGTGCCGCACCTGGAGAGTCCTCTAACAGAGGAAACCCGGTGCGGGACCCTCCAACCCCCCCTGACAGGCTCATTCGCAGCATCGGCAAGTGATCAATTATGCGCCCCTAAGAAATCACTTGCCGTTGCTCCCGGGGTGCACCGGCCAAGACGCTTCCTTTTCCTGCGGATCAACTGGATCAAGAGGAATGACAAGAATCCAGACACTCTGGGAGGTTTCCTGTCTAGCGCCCCACCTACTCTAATGCCTGACAAAATGACGCCTCATGCAACATCCTCTGTTGGTAAACGTCCTAATGTTTGGCACGCGAATGCCCAATAGTTGTGTTGTGAAAACTGATCGCATCTTTAAAAATTAAAATGACGTTTTGTATCTGTGGTTTTAAGGCTGGCAACTTTTGTGACTTGCCAATATGTCGTCGCTCTGAACCAGTCGCATAAAAATACACAGTTTATCGTACCAAAACCATGGTTTGAATATGCAGTAAGAAGCCCCCGGCAGATCCCTCTCCACAACAAGTTGACACCCTACTGAAGGTTCAGGTATTGCTAATTAATAACTTAACATTCAAGATAGCAATTGCTGAGACAGTGGTAAGCACTCGAACATTTCCGTACTTCATTACCTAATACATGATCATTTCTTGAGACAATCTTCTGAATTAAGACAAAACACTCCACGAAATGCTATGAAAAACAAGCTTTCTATAATTAATCAAAACCTTCCACGCTTATTAAAAACAACCGTAAGCATTTCTAAGCACCTGTCTGTAAAACTTACGTTGAAGAATACGTTGATATACGATTTTGAGTCTTATACCTTAAACATACAGTACAAATTGTAATCACATTGTATGCCGCCCGGAACCAAAGCTAGCCGGTGTCAGGCAGGACATGACAGGCACTTCTTGCTTTAATAAGCAATCGCGATTAACTCCAATTCAACTTAATTCAAAGGCTCCTAATTACACCAGGACACAATTAAAGAGATTTGAAATTAAAATTCTTATTTGTATCAGCGGAACCTTTGCCCAAAAGCAGGGCTCGGAAACCGATATATGCTCCATACAAAAATACCGGTATTCTTTCCGTTCTTATCGTTCTTTGGTTTATTGTTTCGTTTTTAGGGTTCCGTAGCCAAAATGGCAAAAACGGAACCCTTATAGTTTCGTCATGTCGGTCCGTCTGTCTGTCTGTCTGTCCGTATGTCACAGGCATTTTACTCAAAAACTACATGATGGATATTGATGAAATTTGGAATATAGGTGTCTTTTATGAGCCGCTACTTAGTTTAGTATATAAATAATTAAAATAAATATTTTTAGGGGGGGCACTCCATACATGTTAAAGACAGTAAAAAATTTTTTTTTCAGCAAATATCAACGTGTGGTACATAGTTCGACAGCTCTTTAAAAAACACTGGTTCCTAAGTAATGTTTTTGATTAAGTGAATATATTTGGAAATAATCGCTCCGAAAGTAGTGTAAATTGTGTCCCCCCCCCCTCTATTTTCTAAACCGTGCGTCCGAAAAATATGAAAAAAAATCACGAAGGTAACGCTTAATTAATACTTTCAAAGAAAATTATTTTCAACAAGATCGAATGTACCGTATTTGAGTTATTGCCGATAAACTGCGCTTCTCAACAAAAGGACGTAATTGCTATGAAGATACGCTCTTTTGTTGTTGTACTTTTTATACATCGTATTTTTTACCTTATAGTTACGGCTATTTAACCCTACACTGAGCATGGTCCGACATGTTCTTGGCCAGTTATTTACCAGACAGTCTAATAATACGAAATCATGACTTAAATACATTACTGAGCTCTACATAAAAAGCATAAAATAATTCAAAATATTGGGCTATTTCGGGGTTTTTGCAAATTACCGGTTTCGAGCCCTGCCCAAAAGACAGCATTCTCGGCCTAGTAGTCTTGGCTGACTTAATTGAAGTGTTCATCAATACACTAGAGGGCATTTCTCCAGAAATATGTCTGCGACTCATTCATCTGTCTCCATACATTTAGTATGAAAAAGGGCCAGATGAATGAGGTGACCGCTGACATATTTCTGGAGAAACGCCCTAGAATACAATAACAAAACCATAGGTAGTGTTTATCACGTGACAAATAGAGGTCAGTACCTCTATTTGTCACGTGATAAACACTTATGCTCCGTTTTATTTGCCACATTTTTCACCTACTGCGCTACAAAAGACATCAACGCGCGACATACTGAAGTCCCTGTAACTATATTCTATTGTAATTTCCTGTGGTAATGTCCTTTAATAAAATAACCTCTAAAAAAATAACTTCAAACATTCACTTACTAAGTACTACACCAGCATATTTACGAGATACTATAAAATTATTGAAATTGCTATGCATGAGCCTATAATATTTGAGGAGTTCCACATTTCAACTTTGTCATGAATCATGGTTAAATTAGGACGCATTTCGATTTCTATACGTTATTGCGACTAGGTTAAGTTAGGTTTATTGGTTAGCAAGTTGTACGTAATGTGTTATTTTTATATTTATGTGGTTTAAATAGAGTCATCACTGCGACTTGAACTTATCTTATTTTATTTAAACTAAAAACCACGCCCAATCGAATTAATTGAGATGCCTAAAAACCTGTACCTTATTTCATTGATATAGTTTTCAATACTGGTTTTGTGAATTCATCAAAATGGTATACAATTGTGATTTTTATTATGATATGGAACTATTGGTACTGAGTACTGACCCAACCCGATTCCGGTGCACTATAGCTTGGCAACTTCGTTGGTGACACTCACATGTGTTTTTTTGTTATGTGCAGCCGTAGCTACTTACACAAGTTATGAAGTTACCGCCAACACGAACGGGGGCCCCCGGAGGCAGCCTCCGTCGGTCGCCGTTCATATTGGCGGTAACTTGTGTAAGTAGTTACGGCTACACATAACAAAAAGCACACATGTGAGTGTCACCAACGAAGTTGCCAAGCTATAACTACATATTACAAAATATTTAAAACTGTATTATTCTCCATTGGATAAATAAAACGCTTATCTTTTGCTAACTAAACAAGGTTTGATTTTCTGTGTCCATTATTTCACCAGCGGCATTTAAAATGGGTTTAGTCACAACGGAGCATAAAACTTCATTTTAAGATGTTTCAAGTAACCCGCTGCTCCATTCAAACGAAAAGGAGGTTATCAATCCATTTAATGATATCCGATTTAGTTTAAATTTATTTCATTTTAGGGTTATTCTTCAGCAATATGTCTGCGGTCACCTTATTCCTCTGGCCCTTTATCATACTAAATGTATGGAGACAGAGGCATAAGTCGCAGACTTATTTCTGAAGAATAACCCTTTATAGTTTGCCTGCGCAATATATGAGACGTACCAATAAACCACTAAAACATGAAATCGGCCATTGATGCGTCAGCTGCCTGCCGCAGTTTTCCCGGAAGGCTACAGTATGGAGTTCTTCAAGAGGGGAGTATATAGGTTTTTAAATGGTCGGCAACACGCAGGTAATGCCCCTGGTGTTGCAAGCGCCCATAGGCTGCGGTGACTGCTTATCATCAGACAGGTCGTATGCTTGTTTGTCACCCTAGTTATATAAAAAAACACCATCTAGCTGACAATCTAAAACTATTTTTAGGGTTCCGTAGCCAAAATGGCAAAAACGGAACCCTTATAGTTTCATCATGTCCGTCCGTCCGTCTGTCCGTCTTTCCGTCTGTCCGTACTTAGCTTGGTAGTTAAACAACTAAAATAAATGTTTTTAGGGGGGGCACTCCATACATGTTACAAAAGCTAAAAATTTTTTTTTTCATCAAATATCAACGTGTGCTACATAGTTCGACAGCTCTTTAAAAACACTATAAGGTTTTAAAGTAATGTTTTTGATTAAGTGAATATATTTGGAAATAATTGCTCCGAAAGTTGTGTAAATTGTGTCCCCCCCTCTCTATCTTCTAAACCAGAGGTTCTTAAACTTTTTTTGGTCACGGACCCCCTACGTTATTTCGAAAACCTTACGGACCCTTTCCGAATACAATCAGAGAAAAAGAAAATCGAGGGCACATGAAAGTTTGTGTTATATGCATAGCCACGGACCCGCGGCTCTCGTATCGCGGACCCCTAAGGGGTCCATGGACCACAGTTTAAGAAACCCTGTTCTAAACCATGTGTCCGAAAAAAAATATGAAAAAAATCACGAAGGTAACGCTTAATTAATACTTTCAACGAAAATTATTTTCAACAAGATCGGATTAACAGTTTTTAAGTTATTGCCGAGAAACTGCGCTTCTCAACAAAAGGACGTAATTGCTATGAAGATACGCTCTTTTGTTGTTGTACTTTTTTACATCGTATTTTTTACCTTATAGTTACGGCTATGGTACCCTACACTGAGCATGGTCCGACATGCTCTTGGCCAGTTATTTAACTACTTAATTATATTTGTATATGTATATGTTTTTTTTATGATTTCTTATATTTTTTACGCAGACAAAATGTAAGTATCAATCTGTAAAATAAAACACATTTCAGGGTGGTATTCGGCATTTAACATCGTTTTTGTCGTCATTATCATCTCGGAAAATATTGTTGAAATAGGTGAAACCGAAAGGCAGTCCCGAGGCTTAGTCTAGTTTGATCAAAATTATGGCGGCTTACTCTTCCTTTGTGGTAATAATCATTCTACCTCAACTGTATTTACTATTTTATATTCTTCAATAAACCTTGTTGATAAACATACCCAACAATTAATATTTTTAAAACAATATTAGGTATCTACTCGTATACTCATTTGTTTTTATTTTTTTTATCCAAACTTTATTGCACAATAATAAAAATTAAATATGCTGGCTTAATGCCTGAACTTAAGGCGTTCTCTACAAGTCAACCTTGGGTAAAACAGAGACTTTAGTTGGTGCAGGATTGTTTAAAGCCGAAACGACATTTGAGACACAAATCAAAATAAGAACTATGAAAAGTTGATGATAAAACGATATTTCATGAATAATACAATACGATACAATTTTCTTTATTGTGCACCAAAACAATAGATTATAAAAATTTAAATCTAAAACAGCTTTAAATGGTAAACAACATCGCTAATTAGCTATCTATTCAACTGAGTTCTCTGCAACTTCTATAACTTAACTTATGTAAGATTTTCAGACAAAATGCCGCTTGCCAATAAGATATTAATGCATCTTCATAGCAGTAACCTATAGCTAAGTCCTTATTGACAACTAGGTAATTGGTACGTTTTGCCAGAGAGCGACAGGTACATTTATAATCGTTTTCTCGGTACCTAACTGCTCTAACGATTCTAATAAAATTAATTATTTCGATAGAGTTTTGCTTTGTTCAACTACACTTTCAGCACTGAAAACAATCGTGCCCCTGAACCATCCAACTGAGCAAAGCTCGGTCACCCAGTTTGCAGCGATGTGTTCGCATCTTTCCTGTAGATAGGCATTTCTTTTATTACTTGTACCCAATTAAAATATTGTTAGCGTTAATGTTAATTTTGTCCTTTTGGTTACGCATTATTAATTTTAAGCATTGATAAAAATGCTTAAAATTAAATAAGTATACAACAAGCAGAACAAGTTTAACAATATTAACAAACAGTAATTAAATTTGTACTTTTTGCTACCAATTTTTTTAATTTAAACGTTGAAAAAGTGTTTAACCGCAGGCCGCATGGACAAAATTGAACTCCACGCTCACAATTTCTTAATTGGGTACTACAAGGAAATAGTACATTACACAACTATAAATGTTATAGGGTAGTAAAATAAAGAAAGGCCGAGATCGCAGATGTTTGCGGCCCGAGCTACAAGCAAGGGACGTAATATATGCGATCGAGGCGTCCGCGTAGCGTGCGGTAAAAGCCAGTTTTTGGTCAGGTGTGGCATAATAGTATATTACACAACTAGGGTGGTAATACAAAGAAAGGCCGAGATCGCAGAAGTTTGCGGCCCGAGCTGCAAGCGAGGGACGTAAATATGCGATCGAGGGCTTTCTTTATTACCTCCCGTGTTGTGTACAGCATTTTATGGCTACACTTGGCCAGAAAGCGTCTTTTTCCATACGCGCAGCGTGCGGAAAAAGCCACTTTATGGCCAGGTGTGGCATAAAATAGATTTCTATTTTGTCTTTTTGTTCAGATATCACTGAGATTAAAAATCTGAGTTCAAAAGTCTAATTTTTTTGTTTGGCCCTTATAGGCCTATGCACAAGCCCTTTAGTACTAGGTACTAGACCAGTATAACCTGTATTGGCCTCAAGATAGACGCTTATTTTCTGAAATCTGTATGAACGTCATTGACCTTTAATTTTGCCTCGTCCCAGTTTCTATATGGCCATCGATACACTTCTAGGCGCTTCCAACATCATCAGTCTTACGGGCAATTTGTCACAACACCTACAAAAAGCTTTCTCTTTTTTAAAACCGTATATTTTTTATCGATACACATTTTTTATGGCTTTAAATCCGACGTGTTCGATAGAGAAATCTCTATTTGACGGGACGTTTCTTTTTTTGTCGCATTTGATTGAAGCTACGCTAAGAGATGAAAATAATCGACAAAACGTTTTTTTTAACTAAGTAAATATTTTAATCAGATCGAATAGTAGGTAGGTTCATACAGTGTAATGAGCACAAGGAACATTTAGTCACTACTTTGAAAAAACTCGTATCTAAAAATGTCGTTAAGAAAAACGTCAAAAGTTACATAGGAACGTCATATACACTATACACTTGCTGTGTTTGGACCTGGAGTCAATGTCAGATGCGTGTTTTTCAAAGTAATGACGATTTACTTCATCGCCCTGTTTCCTATAACTTTGGGTTTCCATTAATTGGGCTAAATGTTTGTTTGTCACCTGGTGGCATTAGAGGTGGTGGCTTAGCTAGGTACCTCTGAGCTTCTTATTGTCCTGCCACAAATGGAAAATATAGCTGTCATTACATTACGCATGTATATTATTTCTAATACAATTATTTGAACATCTCAATTTTATTATTAAACATGATCATGTTTTACAAGATATTATGTTCCATTTTGCTGTAATATTATATAGAGTGAAAATCGTGAAAATGTATAGATCAATATTTCGCTATTAATTTCAATCACAATTCACAATTAAAATATTTGTATGTAGGTATATAAATATTTGTTTACATTGTATCAATGTGCGATAAGTATAAGCAAAGTTCAAAGATCGTTGCTGCCTTTTGCGTTTATACTACCTATAAAGAGGATAATGGGATAACACTACGTACGCCGCAAAACTTACACAAAAGGTTCTATTTCAGTAGGATATTTTCGTGTGTTAGGTTGTTTTGTTCATTAAGAACCAGCACCAACATTCGGATTCTGCGTTGTGATTTTCAGTGAGAATACCAATAGCTAGTTTGACGGCCGCCTAGCCTATAAAGTTTGTGGTCTCGGATTTGATCCATGATAAGGTCAACGTGTCCTTAAGACTTGCACTCAAATCTGGGAAAGATTTTTGCTCAAAATGGGTAAATTTTAGTAATCGCCGTAAGTTACGTAGATACACAACACCCATCAAGAGGCGAGATAAGTACGTGTGTTGATGGCATGTGCAGCGCAAAGTATTCTGAAGTCTCTCCTCCAGTTTAAGTATTTTACCGTACTGCTCGACGCACAATATTTATCATGCCTATCCACAGCAATCACAACAAGCATGTCTAGCAAATTATTCTCATAGCCCTGTGACGTCTTTCTCTCTTTCTCTCTCTGGGAGCGGTTCATGTCTAAGGATTGTGTTCACCACCAGGGTTGCACCTGGAGCGGATGATCTGCCTCCACCGGTTTTTGTGCAGCGCGACCCTTATAACCATGTAAAATTTGATCGGTCCATCTTGTTTGTGAACGGCCGCGCGATCTTCTGCCTTCGGTGTTCTCAACACCCAGTTTTTCAGATTTTTGTCGCTTATGCGCATTGTTGCATGTGCGGCTTAACATCGCAATTCCAATCCGGACTGAGCCCGGGGTGAACCGGCCCGGTGTCGCCGGACTGGTTCCCGCTCGTTAGTGCCGATGAAGTTGTTAAACGCGGCGACTCTCGCCTGGTTTTGTTCGTTTTGCGCCAGCGTCGATACCGACACGTAGCCTGGTAAGTATTTAACCACTAGCTTTTTGTGCTCTCAGTACGCTTGGATAGCGCTATCCAAGCGTAATCTAAATATAATCTTCATAATGATAAAACCGAGAACGTGACAGACATCGTCGGCGATGGCGAGATGATTTGAACTCCTTATGGACAATGTCTTGGAGACTTGGCACGTGCAGTAAAAACCGGGGTGAGTGAAAAAAGAGGGAGGCTGAAATCGTACACGTATTTCTCTACAAGTTGAGTTGATTATTCCAAGAAAAATCTCAGCAGCACAATGGAGGATCTTTGGCAAGTGTACCTACCTACTGCGGCTCTCGGGCTATTCGTAGACGAAGTTGCGAGTATATTCTATATAAAACAGTTTTTATACTTAGTCTATACCACCATAGACAGTGAGATGAAAAGAACTATTTAAATATTTAGTTTACTACTACTAGCGCATTCCTTAAGGCTGCACTCAAGCCATGCGCCTATTAATGTTGGATCAACTTCCTATCCATATATATTTCTATAAATCAAATTTTATTTTTTGTAATTTAATACAATAAAATGTACACACTTTCTCATCGACTGTACCCTACCGGTCTGATATACCAAAAGTTTTTATAACCATAACTTTATTACACCTCGACACGACATACAGTAATGCTAACATAAACATATTGAGATGTTGGATTAAGATATTTTTACACTCTCACATCCGTAATAAACGCTCAACGCGTCCGTTATAACTGTCCAACGGATGTCACAAAATTCCAAATTCCGAGTATTATCGATATAACTTAATCCACACCAAACCAACCAAACGCAGAACATAACATATAACTTCGAAAGGACGAATCATAATAACAAAAGCTTGACACTTACGCTTTTCTAAACATGAAGGGCTGAATAAAGTTATATATCATTATCATCCCAAAACTCCAGCATCCGGACACGTGTGCAGCGTAGGCCTCCACCCACACAAACGCATCCTATACAAGACCAAGCCCTAACAAGTAGGTACGATTGTATTTTAATTTCCAGACATGTTAATGATTTCCTTTAAAAGTCATGCATATGCATTTTGCTGTATTGTCTAGTCATAAGAACTAGCTTATCCAGCGATGTCCCCCGTGTGAAGCTGACTTTGTTAAAAATGTAGCTGTATTTTTATCAAAGCTGTATTTCTTTCTTCGCGTATTTAAATCAATTCTTTTATGTGAAATATCACGTTGATCTGTACAATCCCTGCTTGAAAGGAGAATCAATACAAATGAAAACAAATTTTCGATTCAGAACAGTCAGTATCGTAACGATGCGTTTTTTTCTTTCATTCACCTAACTCTGTAACCAATAACCGTCTTCTACGCTAAGAAGTGTTTTTTGCTGCTATTAAGTACCTCTTCTTAGTAAACAAGTGAATGATTATTCTACTTTCGAGGCTATTGAAAATCGAACATAATTGAGTTATATCCCTTTATTTTGTTCCAGTTTTACGTGGGCACCAGATACCCACTTGCCCAGGTTAGAACTCGGGTTTTATGAGATTTCTACCCACGATTTCTACCTCGAATCGTGTTCGTAGCTTTAGTACCAGCGTTTTATCACGATGAGGAAATTCCATCGATATCTCCGAACCTTTTACCCCAGGCGTAACCTTACAGAAATGGCTGAGAATCGTGACACTAGAACATCTACTTTAACGATACTTTATTCAAGTCGTGGTTATCATTAATATAAATATATTCCGCAAGTTCCGTTTTAAAATAATTAACATTTATTCAGTGTTGTCGACATTTCTTACTCTTATTCTTATGAGTATACCTAACAGTAGTGTGGCGTCCAAAGAACTCGATTCCTACCGGCTTGCCTAATATCAGGCATTTGAGCACCTTATTCTACAGCTCTTAAGGAAAATGTACGCCAAATCTGCACCGGCTTGCCCAAGAATATCTTTCACGCCACATAATATAAATACAAGTGGGAAATGCGATTAACATTTAGACCACAAACAAAACAAAGTTCGCCACAAGATAAATTTCACGTCTGTAAAGTACTTACTGTACATGACTACCATCTAAATATATGACATATTCCCTTCTTTCCCACCGTCCACCTCCCGAGACCACTTAGGTGAACCGTTGAAAATTTTTTTTTACTACCGTTCACCCCCGAATATATCGTATTCTTTATATTGGTGACCGTCCACCTCTGAAATTTATTTAATTAATTTTTGGGTGGATTTTCGTCCGCGACATTTGTATGCCTAACTAAATGTATGGCATACAAATTTGTA
The DNA here is from genome assembly GCA_947034925.1 of Eudemis profundana. Taxonomy (NCBI): domain Eukaryota; kingdom Metazoa; phylum Arthropoda; class Insecta; order Lepidoptera; family Tortricidae; genus Eudemis; species Eudemis profundana. The sequence goes on from OX344811.1 coordinate 12,926,844, forward strand.
TGGTGTACACTTTAAAAGTGCATAAAACCGCCATTTTGTTTATTTTAACGAACTTCCCAGTGACACTCGCGCCATCAAGACGAATCTAATGTTGTATCATTTATCAAAATCGGTTGTGCCGTTGAGTAGTTACGAGCGGACATAGGAACGGACATACATACATACATGCATAAATACATACAGGTCAAACACATAACCCTCCTTTGGGCTTCACCGCAGTCGGGTAAAAATCAACCCTTTTCCATGTTTATGTATATACATTTAAATAAGAACCACCGGAATAGTAGTTGTCAATGCCATATTGAAATTATGTGTATAGACAAACTTGAAATCTGAAGAGTTCTGATAATAGGTATTGATAATAAGGTGTACGGTGGAAATAAAATTTTTCCCATCGTACACCCAAGGTGGTCAAAGGTGAACGGTAGTAAAAAATATTTTCAACGGTTCACCCAGGTGGTCTCGGGAGGTGGACGGTGGGAAAGAAGGGGACATATTTATTATGACCACTGTCTATATTACCCACTTGTGACTTGATTTAAACTTTCATGATTTTCACTCATTGCTCATGTTAACAAAACGGCCAATCAGAGTTTTAGATCTCCTACTTTAAAACTCGTTTGGTGCCTATACAAAGTTTCAATAGCCATTTAACCCTCCTTTGGGTTTCGAAAAAACAACGAATTTCGAAAAACGGTAAAATTACTTTCCTCGACTCATTGAAGAGTCTATGTACGAAGTGTCGAAGTCTCAGATCTCCAACTTCAAAAATCGTAGGCTCCCTATACAAAATTTCAACCCCCGCTTAACCCCTTGTGAAATTACTTTTCTCTACTCTTATTGAATTTGAATACTCATTGGCGTCAAACTTATAACACCGCTCTCTTTGCGTCGGGGGTTAAAAATCGTTTTCAAGCCAGGGGCTCATTCATTTGTTAGTTACATTATCTTAAATATGTACTATGTTAGTAAAAGTTACATGGGTTTTATTTAAATATTTACCCTAGCCCGAGCATTATCTGCCACCACATTATAAATGGGGCAGTCAAGTGTATTTGACAACTGTCTATTTTATGCAACTTTGTATTGGAAACAGAGTTGCAACAGATTGATATGGAATTTACGCAAGTCGTGCTCGGACTTGATGTGGCTTGTTGGCCATTTGAAGTTATAGCTCTAGGCAATTCCGCATAGGTCATTTAAGGATATGAAACCTTATCGAGAATACTGAGAGTGATATACAAACGTACCTACCTATACCTACTTGTGCATTGTTTATATGCCTCAGACTCGCTGTGGATAGACTACACAAATTAAATGGGTAGGTAGGGACGTTAGTTTTTCCATCCATTTCCATGCTATGTATATCAACTAGATAGGTACATACAATATTAGCGAGCCAACGAAAAAAATTCTTTAGAATTAATATACCTAGGTAAATATAAGCTTAGTAAAAGAAGTTTGTCTGTTATGAAAATCTTCTGTCTTCGTTTTATTTTAGTAAGAGTAAATAATTATTTATTTATATTACCCATGTCTAAGTTTTCTGAAGACCGCACAAAATGGCGTCCCCCGACAAGAGCAAAGCTCTTAAATTGTGATGATGAAGTCTTCTGACGTATGTTTTTCAGGATCATCAAATCGATCCGAACGTGTACCTCTCTAGATCCACAATAAATTGTGCTGGAAGAGATCCCCTACAGTTATAAGTTCTTCTCTGACCGTAGCCATTGACTCTTGTCTTGTTTCTGTATGATTTTATGTGCAATAAAGTAAAACATAAAAATTTACGTACTCTTTGTCGTCAGATATATTTTCTCAAAATTCTCAAATATTAACAACAATTAACTAAATAGACCATGAAATAAATACACTCCGGTTTTAAAGTTGGTCAATTATAAAAGGTAAACCTCAGTACCTAACGCTGGAGTCGCAATTGCTTAACTTAACTCAAAGTCATTGTACCCTTTAGTTCTCCACCATTCGAAATTACTAGCAGTTTCACTTGACAATGCCAACGCAAAATTACAATGATGAGGTATGAGGTAGGTATCGTAACTTTAAGATAAATGAAGTTGCGCGGTTCTCCATACAAATATAAAAAGGGTTAAGGATCCATCGACTTCAATTTTAGTTTAAGCTGTGTTTTATTTTTACTGACTGATACATTTTGTGTGCACGAAATAACATAAAATCAAAGAGTAAAAAAGGAAAAAAATCTTAAATTTAAGCTCTAGTTTAGACGAACTGCCGATTGAATAATATTTTCTTCTCGGGACTTCTCATGTTATTCCGCGCAGATAAAATGTATCTGACTTCAGTTCATAATCACATTTCAGCCATATTTAATGTTCTTAAAGTCGATTTTTAACCTTTTCGTTTGTATGGATATCCGAACGATTCAAAAGTCGAGTCTGCATCCCCGCGGCCTGTGCGCGACGAGTTAATCAGCCAAAGAAAATCAGCGGTGGTCGAAGTGTACGGACGGGTCAATGATTTGCATTTTTTGTGGATGTTGTACTTTTGCGGTTTTAAACTAGGCATGCTTGAGTGGTTTTTTGGTCAATTTCGTCATTTGATGCTGTATAATTGTTGGCTTTTTTGGGTCTAAATTCGGCCGCAGCGCTGTAATCGAATGTAGAGCATCAGTATTGGGTAGTGCGTTCCTACCTTATTTTTAATAGTGATGTACCTCAATTATATAAAAGTCAGTTTCGAAGTTTCGTCATAGTTAGTTTCGAATTCATCATTCATCGTCGTGTTCGAAAGTAGAACTCATGCAGTCATACCTCAACTGAACCTTTATCGTAGACACGTCTGAATTTAAAATATATACCATATGCCTCAACTATCGAAGTTGGTTCCGAATTCGACCACACCACCCGTGGCGCTGTGATCGAATGTTGAGCACCCGTGTCGGATAATGGCACATAATGACTTTATCGGCGTCGGCGCTCAAAACCCGAGGGCGAGCGGATCACCCCATCCGCCCGCTTTTTCTGCCGCTTCCTTCTGGGAACCCACAACTGCTTATTACCGACATGTAAATATACACGCACGGAGCCTGAGAATTGTGAATAAATCACGGGCCAACAGGAAGCCTACTGTTCTGTTTTCCGATAATGGGAGTTACGGAGGGTTCGAAAATTGTGAACTATTATGACAAGATAGGATAATACGAATGAAAAAACATAAATGGTGGGTGATTTTCTCGAGCTTGTAAATATCACCTTTTATTTACGTTACCTGAAACCACTTATATATTAAAACGAGAGGAACTCAGAAAAAATAAAGTCATAAAATAAAGAAAATTGTCACGAGGTTAGTATAAATAAAATATATAAAGTCTCCGCGATGTCGATGGGAATTTTCAATTTATACTTAACTGACTTTTTCCCCGCATCGAAAACTATGATGAGACTTTGACTGATTACAATCTCAGGCCAATCATAGCTTAGGTGTTCGAAACAAATGACAGTTCGAAAAACCTTTAATGAAGACCTCAAGAGCGCGGCGGCGAGTACTAAACGAAATTTACGTTACACTCTCGTATCTCCTAATCCTGTCGTTCAAATACAATCTTATTCCAAGGAGCTAAGGTAACAATTTTAGTAGCCTAAAATCATCATAGGATATTGGGAAAATTATCCTCCGTAAGACGATGTTCGTTTGATGTTGCCGCCTCGCCGCCGCTCGGTGACATGCGAAGGCGATGACGCCTCCATAAAAAGTCAATGATTTATTTATTCCTGGCGAGGTTTGGTTGATGTGTCTATCAAGATGAATCTGTCTGAGGATTGGATTATAGCTCCTATCTATTGAAAAGGCCTTTACATATAGCTTAATAACTTCCAGGCATCTAGTAGGCAGCTGTATTATCAGTGCTCAGGAATAGTACATTACACAACTAGGGTGGTAATACAAAGAAAGGTCGAGATCGCAGAAGTTTGCGGCCCGAGCTGCAAGCGAGGGACGTAAATATGCGATCGAGGGCTTTCTTTATTACCTCCCGTGTTGTTTACATAATTTTACGTCTACACTTGGTCAGAAAGTGGCTTTTTTCGTACGCGCAGCGTACTATGGCCAGGTGTGGCATAAAAAATATTTTGTTTTAGTTTAAACGTAGGACCCCCCCCCCCCCCCGAGTCGAAAAAAATTGCGTTGGTATTGAGCTCCAAAATCCAGGGATTTACGCTTTATGTCCTAGTTCTCAAATTTTAGAGATAGCAGCCCTAGTTTAACGAGATCAATGAGTTATATAGAGTAGATATATAGAGCAGCATAAATAAGGCGGACCTTTCATAAAATCGGAAAGTTACAGTTGTTTTGCTGGGCTGATACCAGTAGCGAGGCATCTATAGAACCCCATTTTGCCTAGTTTAAGAAATTAAGGTACCGAACCTCACCCATGCTTACCTGTTATCTATCTATAATTTTGCCCTATTAATAGTCATGGCTACCTATCCTGTAGGTACCCGCTGCCCTTAACATCCTACCGCAAGCGGTAGTGTATAACAGTAGTATAACAGTAGTACTAGAGCCACCCATAATTTAACAAGGGCCGAAATGTAGAATAGGTTCATAACTAAACAGGAGACATAATTTAAATTCTTCATCATTATGTATGCCAGCGCCAGGCAAATATTTAAATGTAAGTAGAGTTATACTGTTAGTGGCATTTCTGAACACCAGCCCACTGTCATAGGAGAAGTGTATCCTGCGCCTGCAATGGCGTAATGTATTGGTTTATAATTTAGTGGATTGTGTCTTAATACTGAATGTAAGATATCCAAGGAACGCGTGCTTTTATCTGTATTAGTACCTACCTATGTATGACATATGACCATGTCAACAATACTAGGTAAGCAAAGCTCGCTCGTTGTGAAATGATCGGAAACCTTCACCACGAATTTAACCTTTAACGGCTTTAGATCCGTTACTGAACTGAACAGCTTAATTAAAGCAATGGCGTGCCCTGGATTGGCATAGGTAACATGATTCTGACACTGGTCTCCGCGGGTGGTCCCAATTACTCGAGCTTGTCCCGCCTTGCGTAAGCCTTCTAATTACTAGCAATTCGAGTAAAGATGGACATTAGTCTGTACAATAACTGAAGAAAAAGAAGGCCGCTCGCTTTTGAGTTTTGTTCGGGTTTTCTGTAATTGAAGCAGTACGCAAACGGCTGAAGTAATTATAGACTATATGTTGTAAATGTTGTAATATGTGACAAAATCACAGCGTTAAACCTTGCTTTGCCTGAGCCTTGTGTGTGATGTAAAACTTGCTTAAAACCGTCTTAGTTGATACACGACATCCGTAGCGCAGATTTTACATGAAATCCCTTCGTGAAGCCTATTTTTACCCGACTGCGGCGAAGCCCAAAGGGTTGTGTTTGTTGACCTGTATGTATGTATGTAAGTATGTATGTATGTCCGTTCCTATGTCCGCTCGTAACTACTCAACGGCACAACCGATTTTGATAAATGATACATCATTAGATTCGTCTTGATGGTGCGAGTGTCACTGGGTATGAAGTTTGTTAAAATAAACAAAATGGCGGATTTTATGCAGTTTCAAAGTGCACCGCGGTCGGGTTTTTTTAAATAAAAATGTGGTTTTTATTTCTATGCAAGGATCGATTCCAAAACCCCATCGTCACAGCCACGGTTTATATACTCGTAATCTTCGAATTTGTAGTTTATTGTAAACTAGCATTTACCCGCCCCTTCACCTGTGTTATTCCCGTTATTATCCCAAGAGAACTCTTTACATGGATATAAATTATCCTATGTTTAACCAACTTGGTCTACTGGCATGCCAAATTTCAGCTCAATCCTTCCAGTTGTTACTGCGTTATTTAGTAATAAACATCCTAACTTCCAAACAACTAAACATCCAAGCATATAAATTATCTATATGACGAACCGTGAATTTAATTTGTAGTCAAAATCCAATTTAAAATGGTAATCAATAATGGAAACATGTTTTAATCATTTGAGAGCGGGTAATTCAGTAGCCCGAATGGAGTTTTTCGTTGAACATTTGACAGCCGTTTGACAGCTAGAAAAACGCGCGCGTACTTGGCGCGATATGTGGGGATTCAGGCTGTGGTGTTCGCGAACTAAACCATTGGCTCTTAAACTTGTTTTAAAATCACAGTAATTAGTGGCAAGAGTGTTCACATGAACCCAAGTGATTAGTTGAGATAACGAAGTGTGTCCATTTCCGAGTGTTTCCTTGACATACGCGCCCAAATAGTAACAATGATTGAGACCGATCGGCTGAGCTATTTATTCACTTCGACATATAATATTTATATAAATTATTCACAAACTGTCACATTTATACAAGGTGTCTTCTAGCTCTTAGAACATATACCCGATACTCTTTCTGGACACCTTGTAGTAGGTATAAGCAGGATATTTACTAAAGTGTAGTTGCTTTGCTGACTAAAGATTATTTATATTAATTAGGTTTAATGGGATTTTTTTCGGTTGGTACACACCTTCCATCGGGTTTCTACACAAAATTATTGCAAGGGAGCCAATTTCTCACCAGACGCGCATTTTTTTATTACATTTTTTATACATTCGTCATAAGGTAATTGTGAAAATAGCCACTTGTTTCTACAATCCCCCAACTACCGCTGTTACTGCGTTCCGATAATAGTCATAAGTTGGTCTAGTTCGAGAGCTAACGAAGTATAATTTTCAGTCGCGGCGGACCACCGCGCTCGGGCCCTCGGCACGACGCCCCACGCCTCTAATGCGAGACGGATACACGCCTCACGACTGTCTACACTTTGCTATGATCACCGTTCCGTTCTGATCACTGTAAACACGAAAAATTACTTTATAATGTTTCTCTAAACTTACTCCGCGTCTTTACGGGTACTTCGAGGGATTAAACTCTGCTGAACCGCTATACGACACGATACGCGCATGATTACCATTGTCATGCATATATTCAATTCAACACTCTCACACTAGCATACTTGTCTAAAATAATAGGATTTATGGGTAGTTCTACCAGATATCACTTTCCTGGTCGCATTTTTGACTATTTCCCTATAGGCTCGGATTAGATACCGAATTACCGTATGCACGGATCAAGTTACAGTGTAAGCGTAGCTGATATAGCATATCTATCAAACATGTCGTAGTGAGAGCTGATATGGAAATAAGTGCATATTTCTTACTTTAGTGTTTAAAATAATTATTCACCTTTGTAATCTTGTTTCTGTTTGTTATCAAATAAATAAAATAAAATAAAAATACCATTTCCTGTTATTTTCTAGAGGTACTGGTATTCTACAAAATAACCAAACGCTGCGCTGGCAGAACTACCCTATCTAGTCTGTTGTGCCCAAAGTATGATCATCAATGAGATTTGGAAAAAAACATTTTGTCTATCGTCTGATCGGGAACAGAATTTGGGATGAAAATCACTCTTTAATTTATTTGTTAATTTAAAAGTGCTTGGTCGTTCAACCATGCTACTTCACATTACTCACGTTCGATTAACTATTGTAAAATGTCTGTGGTAAATTTGGGATATTTGTTAGAGTGCTTTCTGTGGAAGAGATCTGCTGACAATTGGTCGTTCAAACCACAAGCTATCATGTCCATCCAACGTGATGTAGCCTAAGGACTTGAGTTGTGCATGTTGAGATGAAGTTATTAATAACGAGTTGAGGAGATACGTAAGTTGTCGGTAACACATGACTTTTTCCGATATACGAGTACACTGGCAAAAATAAGGCCAGTTATTCGTTTACTTTATATCCTACGTACCTACAGTATCTACATATATGTCAACTTTATATCATAATTCTTAAGCTTAATGAAATATGCATCTTTCAGTAACCGAATCAAGTAACCAGATCAATTAAACTTGCCAGTAGATACCAAGTTATTTTCATAAAGGTACAAGAGTAGGTACTATTACAAACCGCAAAATATTTCATTTAAACACCTTAATCTTCCACATGACTACCTATTTCCGTTTCCATACGCATAACACGGAATCGCAATAAAACAGTTTAATGCTTTAATACCTTTGAAGATAATAGAGATTGTTTTGTTAAAATGAAATTATCTATGGCTATCTGACGCCGGCGGTATCTCGTAATTACAATTATTAAGCCTTTCTGTCGGCTGTGTACAAAGAATGTCTTTTTTACAGTATGGATTTTAGATTCGTCGTTTATTCAGTGGGCCTGAGTCACTACAGTATTCAACTTTTAGGTTAAAATGAATCAGTACCTTTTTCCCTCCGGAGTGTTACGTCAAAGTCGTAAAATGTCCAGGTGTCCAGATCGTAAAATAACCAAGTAGGAAAATGTCAAGTTGGCAAAATAACCAAGTAGTAGAATGTCAAGATCGTAAAATAACAAGGTAGCGTAATGTCAAGATCGTAACATAACCAGGTAGCAGAATGTCAAAATCGTAAAATAACCAGTGTCACGGTGCGAATCTTGATTTCTTACTTCAGGAAGTTGCGACTAGATGGCGTTAGTCAAGCTATTAGTTTTCGATTTATTTATTTTCCAAAAGAGAATTGAGAAAAAAAATAAAAATCGTTTCTTATAATTATAGCATTTTTGCAATGAATTAAGTCAGAACTATTGGAATTATTTCAAAAATACTTTGAATAGGTGCTTTATATTGCGGTGCTGTAGTTATATTGTTTAATTATAAAGAAGAACAAAAATAAAATCCAGTTCTAATATTGTTAATTCGTTTAAAAAGGCAGCAGGCGCATCAATCACTTCTTGATGCCTGGCCCACGATAAAAAATCGTACACATATTGTCGAATAACTTTTTTCTGCCGGTTGATACATAAAAAAAATACATATTTAGAAAAATGAGATTAAATTCTCTATTTTAAAACTAGTTTGGTCTCTGTACGCGAAAGTTCGGAAAACGGGTCAAAAACGCCCAATGACCTTTACCCTCAGCCTTTTTCCTAACTGTTTTTACATAATAATGAAGGCAATTGCATTATAAGCACGATGGTATAGGGTTGCCTACCAAAAACCCGGCAAGGCCTAGGGTTGCCGCTATTTGAAAATTATTGCGACCTCCTGCCGCCCAGAATTTTCTGGCCAAAGATGGGATAGCAGCCCAAAGTCCTTTTTATAGGTTCACATGGTTCCGGCCCAAGACTTTCGGCAGGTGATAACTTGACTTAGCGTTGTCGTATGAATGTATGGTTTTTAGGGTATCTTAAGTGATATGTATAAAAGGCTGTGAGACTAAAAAAACACCGAGATTCAATGTCTTTTTTAAAGGTCTCCGGGCCGCAACCATTACGAAGATTAAATTTTTAAAATGTGTATTTCTGAGTTTATTCTAATTACTTATGTGCCTATATGTTGATTTTTTATGCTTCTGTAGTATATTTATGTTATATTGCAATAAAAGTAATGCATTGCATATATATTGTTAAAATATTTTGTTTATGCCTACGACTGCCACGTGTTACCATTAATACTGACCACAAGCTGATTATTCTACAACCATGACTATTAAATTGTACGACTACTGTATATATTTATTCCCAAAAATACAATGGACCATTATTCAAATGAAAAATGAGCTGACAATTAGGCACCAAACTTGACCATATCGAACTTTTGTACTAAAACGGGGTAACCACCCGCAGACCTTTTAAAATCCTATAGAGTAATAACAATTTAACACTTATTTATCAATATTGCAAAAAACAATTATTGGGTTTTAAACCAGTTTCAAACAGAAATAAATAAAAAAAAGCAAATTAAATTAAATTAGAAGACAATTTCAATTTTTTTTGTATGTAAACCAAAATAGCGTAGCGGTTAAAGCCCGTAGACCTATTAAAATCCTTAAATATGTTGCCGCCCACATGCCTTTTAATAGGTCATCCGATCATTTCTTGTTGTATTTACAATAATATTGATTTAATGCATAAAATAAATATGGTTAAATAAAGACGAACATCTTAGGCAGCACTCACAGCAAAAATACATACGCAATCTGCCGAGATAGCAAAGATAATCACAGATTTACTTACCTGTTCCTCGACTCATCCCCATTGTTTTGGCGGTTACGTCAAAACTGACAGATGATGTTACACAGATTGACATCGAGTGTCAACTTCAAACATGACATATTCGTTCAGAAACCATCGGAATTAAATACGCGGTAAATTTAAAGTTCTATGACAAGTTGAAGTTGAAGACCTTTTAAAAGGTCATTGGGCGGCTATAAGTTGAAATCGTCATTATGCTTGGGCCGGAATCACTACTCAGGCGAAGACCTTTAAATAGGTCTTTGGGCGGCAGGAGGTTATATTTTTTGTAATTTAGACCAACTTCTATTGTTCGGACGTTACTATAGAACAAAATCATCCTAATACGCAACAGAGTCAATCCCCATTGGTAGATTTTTTCGAAAAATGTCATTCACTTTTTAAGTTAGAAGCCCTCATCGTTTTTAGGAAGTAAAAAAAAAATATGTAAAATTTGTCAATGAGGACTGACTCATTTACGTATTAGGGTGATTTTGTTCTATGGCAGGAATAACGGCCAAACAATAAAAGTTGGTCAAAATGATAAAAATCTCACGTAATAATTTTTAAATAGCGGCAACCCTTGCCGGGTTTTTGGTAGGCAATGGGTGGCAACCCTAGCGAATTGTGTTTGTTGATGCATGCTCTTCCTTGCAGTGTAAGACTGGGCATTTTACGACTTAGACATTTCACGATTTGGACCGCCCGAGACTTGGACTTTAGTAAAGACTTGACATTTTACGACTTAGACATTTCACGACTTGGACCGTCTGAGACTTAGACGTGGCACGACTTAGACGTTGTAAGATATGGACTTCTTACGATCTGGACGCAATTTCGAGACTGGACATTTTACGACTTTGACGTAGGGTAGACCGGGGACAATTGAAACACGTTATGAATGAAACAAGTTAAATTTCTCGAAAACCACAATACCTACGCCGATGAGGCAATACTCACGCCACGCGGGCGGCCATTTTACAAGTTTGAACCAGTAACGCTCGAGCGCCCGACTGGCGAGGCCATGTCAGGGAGCCGTTAAAAAATTTTGACCAAAAAAGTAAGTATCTGTGCTCTCATATATTTTCATATAATTTTGTGTTCTTGTGTAGTTTGACAAATTGAACTTATTAAGTGTTTTGAGTGTGAATTATAGAATATTCTAAGTGCCATTAAACAGTGATGGAGTGTTATTAATAGGTTAATATTTGAACTTGAAGTTAAATATGTGCTTTGGGGACGATAGAAACAACGAGCTTGTGGACGATTGAAACGTTTCAAACGTCCCCATGTTTTAACCGTCCCCACAAGTAACCGACAATAAATAAAATGGGGTTCTGATTTTGAGAACTCTTTCTCTGATAATGTTTTTATTTCTGTTATTTATGGTTTACCAATAATTCACCGGGTCAAAGGAAAAACCAACTATCTCCTCCTACAATTAATGATTGGCAAATAGGTGGTTTTGCCTTTGACCCGGCGAATCGTTGACATCAATATCTCATTATTTTATAAGTTACGAGCAATTACCTATTATTAATATATTTTATCTGTAAACTACCTAAGTTTCTACGTTCTTTAAACGTAAAATAATGTTTTTTTTTTAATTCTGCAACAAGTTGATTATTATGATAGTTATTTCGAAAATATATTTTATGCGGCTATGGTTAAAGTTTTGTTTTTATATTTTATATGGCGTAGGTACGTCTATCTTGTTGGCCTATAGACTCGTTATGATTGAAACATGGTTATAATTGAAACAACCATTTTGTATGAGACACATTTATGGTTTTTTACCACTATTCCATATAAGCAAATCTTATTGTTATATTAAAACTACCATGATAAAGCTAAATGTAAGAGGTAACCGCAACAAAGAATACTAGAAGTCGTGTATCTTTTTTTTTACATCCGTTTCTTTAATCGCGATCTTCAGACGATGATAAATTTTGTAATTTTGGTACTACGATAGTGATCTTTTGGTGATCTCTTTGTATAACATGACAGTCAATAATAAAGATAAAAATAATAAATTTTGTTTATTTTTCACAAACTTATTAAGGTGTTTCAAATGACCCCGCATAGTGTTTCAATTGACACTCATGTGGGGTCAATTGAACCACTCTCCCACTTCCTCTTTAATTCCCTATTATAAGATAATCATGGCTAATAGACCTTTAAAACTAATTTTATTTAAAAACTACATAAATTTCCTTAATAAAAATTAGTTGCACACCTTTCTAAATATAAAAATAAAAATGTTGCAGGCGATTAAACATAAATTGTTTCAGTTGTCCCCGGTCTACCCTAACACCCCGGAGGGTTCGAACTTACGAGTAGTCATTCGTTACCCTCATTTATTGAGTTCACTCTAAGACTCTAATTTTACATTCTCCTCCACATATGTCAAAAGAAACATGAGGTCCATAAACGTAGCCTTCTGTAGAAGATCGAATCCAAGTTAACGAAAACGAAGTTTCGAGTCGTGTCACTGTTCGCAACGGAACTTCATTTTCATACATGAGGCTTAAAGAACCCTCTGAGAACGCTTTTACGACACATATGTATAACTCTAAGGTATGGCTTTTATGCGAGTCACCGAAGCCTTTGCAGCCCTCGGCAGTAAGATATGTAGTTAAGCACTTAAGTCATCGTAAATCGCCAGTGTAGACCCAACTAGCAGTTGCAAGCAGTGTATTTACAGAAGAAGACATATATGATATATTTTTTCCAACAAGTTGTAACCTTTTGGATCTGCAAGGCTATCTATAGCCTCGGGAAATGTGGAGTTGATTGAGACATTGGATCGGAGCAAGGAGCTGGTTCCTGAGTTGTTTTGCAAATCTCGCCAATTGCTTGCCGTTACTTAGCAGACATAAGTTAGACGGAAATATACTGGATGCTTCAAAACCTATTTTCTATGATACGTCTCCATACCAAACGTACATAATTATATCATACGGCCCTTTGAAATTTGTATGAACAAGAGGCAAAAACCGAAAAACGATAGCTACCACATAGCTACCTATACCGTTACATTTTATGGATACCTAAGACTAATGCTGTTTAAAAGGTTGTCTGCGGTTTGCTCAACATAAGCTTATTTGGTCATATTTTTAAATAACCCCATTTTGCTTTTAGTTTTGTTCACTTTTATCTCGCTTTAAGGTGCAGTGAATAAAAACAACCATAGCAGACCTCAATAGCCCGAGGCACTACAGATCTGTAATATTTTAAACTTTCTAAAAGTTCTTTATAAAATATTACAGAACTGTAGTTTATTTTTGACACGCAAGCAATTGACATAGCAGAGACGAGGATATAGATGGTTGGTTTCATGGCACTAGTGGATTGTCTCTTTAACTTTTCAGGACTCGGGAAGACAAGATCTGTCTGGGTTATGGGTTAGTATCCTGAAATGTATTACATCCCACCAAAAACATAAATGTAAAAAAGGAGAGCCAAGTTCAATACAAAAGTTATGCTAGGCTGTGGGCTTCGCCGCAAAAAGCATGGAGATCTAAATGAGTGCCAAGTCCTATGCAAAATCCAAATATGTATTTATAGGAACAAAATAACATTATGAACAAGTATTAAACTCTATTTCTTTGCTTTATTGGATACCTATAACAATTGCTGTCATTTAAAAATGTGAGATCTTAAAGTACCTAGGTTAGATTTAAAATTACCTTTTACGTAAAAAGTAGTCCCAACTTGTCCGTACAAATTCTGAAAAACTGTTTCGTTACGCCTAACATTAAGCAAATAAGTGAAGGAACGCATTTTACTTGAATAATTATTTCATAATACAAGAAGTACAATATAAATTTTAATAAACACAGTCATTTATACAAATAAAATATAACTACTTAGTAAAGTAATAATTTATTTTCACGAAATGGCAACATATCACGCTAGTGACGTCAGCATGTCTGAGGTCAATTGAAGTCATCTCATCATAGTCTGTCTTGGGAAGAACATACCTAATTTTCTTGTACTAGGAGTCAAATTAGATACCTACCCAATACGCAATACTACCTTAAGTTCTCAACCGAAGCGGCAAAAGGATAGCACGCCAAATAGCGTTCCTTCGCTCAGGCCTTGGCGCAAGATAGCCTCCAGCCTTCAAGGCTACTGAAACGGGCACAAACAAACCGTGGGTGGCCCGTAATGACCGCTGATGATGCAGTAATTATGCTACAAACCGAATAGTTTCCTCATTGTTGCGCCATGCTGGAGCGTGTGTGGCGCGCGCAGTAAGACGCGCCGCAGACGGGGTATAAGTAATTTACTTGAAGAATACACGTAAAAAATACCACGCGACAATCTCGATTTGATAAGTTTAAACCTTACATAAAATAATATTGTCTTCGGTTTCCGCGATTATCACTCATAGTAATACTTACTTACGGGCTTAAAATGTAGAATGTGTGATGTATGTAGAATGTAAATGTAGATGTGTTGATGTATACGCGATTTAATCCGTTTAAGTTGTTTTCTTACATAAAATGTTGTACCTACCTAGTAGCCTATAGTCTGATTCTCCAGCAACTGGCTAAGAAATGCTCTTGTCTGCTTTATTTATGAGAAAATAGCTCTTTTCAGCAGAAAGGGTGCAATTTGAGGGTTGAAACTTTTGAATAGTTAGGACAATTCTGGTGATAGAGCTAGAGATAATAAGAATCGACAGATTTTAAGACCGAATGGGTAGAAACTGCGCAGGTGTCAAACAGGCCTTCGGATCGTATTTTCTTGCATTATCATCTGATGCATAATTCAGCGCTCTTAAGGGAGACTCAAAAACGCCAACATCCATGAAGACGACAAATGAATAAATACATTTTTGTTTAGATGACGCATTTAGGTGTATTTCTAGAGATTCGACATGACACTTAGAGCCTTATCACACTTGCGATTTGCGAGCGAGCTGCGTGTGAGTTAGAAGCGAAGTTCCATACTAAAGATCGCTCGCGGCGACCTCGCTGCGACTGGTTTTGTATGGAAACTCGCCCGCAAATAGCAAGGTTCATAAGGCCCTTAAGCAAAAAATTAGACAATCAGTTGTTTACAGCTTGCACTTTTCTCGGACTAAGTACTATACTAATGTTTTATTTTGGAACTCGTGTGCGCCAGGGCTTACCTTCTGCTTTGCCTATACATAGCATGATAACCGCATGCTGAGCCTGTCAGTCTCTTAATCTCGACCGTGGCTCTACCAGTTTGCCATGAATTAGGCGTTACAGCACGATAGTACACGCTCCAACGCTTAAATATCATATAATCATGTTTCTTGTACCGTACTTATATCCTTCTGCTATTAGAATGCATAACGGTGCTTGATACGTCTTAATACTTTATGTATGGAAACAGGAAAGGAATGATAGTGGAGTCGAAATTACGTTTATTTGTTATATCCCGTAAGTTTCTAAATTTTACAGCCGAAGGGGATATTCAAAATTAATAAATCATACTGTAATATATATTTTATTACCTATAGGGCGGTGCAGTAGACTACGAAGTCGAGTTTCAAGTTGAATATGTACAGTGAACCAAGAGAGTGGTCTATCAATTTTGAATTTCAACTCTAACAGGTACCATACAATTAACAAAGTCAAAAAGTGGTAGACCACTTTTTTGGCTGACTGTACCTACCTACCGAAAGTTTCCTTTTTAATAATTGTCATTTAGAGCAAAAACTTTTTTGGGTCTGCAAACTTAACAAACTTCATTTGGGTCTTTTATACAAATGGATACTTAAGTATCTAAGTATTGCAATATAACTACGTTTTGTGAGATTTAGAGGATAAGATTTAAAGAACATCAAAGTCGGCATAGGAAGCTCACCATCACCATCCACAGTAGGTGCCTTAACAGTACAAATACTATGGTTCCCTTTAACACGTTCGCTGCGATATAAGGCCTAAATACCCGATGCATGTACTCCCGCTCTGTGCGGAGGCGAGAAACGGTGAACTTACCCTGGTGCGGTGGCTGTATAATGAGTATTTCTGTATGTACAAAAGAGACAAGTATAGGTTTGAGTTTAGGACCTTAAGGGCTATTAGATAAAGCATTAAAATTGTGCTAAGGTTTTCCGGCCCGATAACGCACTGACTGATTTTTTTTTCGATTCCTTGCGGGTAATGGGCGGAAAGGCCCGTCATAGATTACAAGGTCATTCCACCCTACCCGCACTGAATAGATGATTGCATTGGTTTACTTCCGACTAGTGTTGTGACGTAATTAGCGGGAACCGACGTAGATACGATAGTGCATTGGTCTAGTGTTTGTTTACGTTTTTAAATTGTGGCGACTGTCTTCCAGTAATATTTAATCATAAATATTACAATAATAAACAGATTAAAATTACAATATTCTTTTAGATTGTCAAAATAATGTTGTCCTGAAGAAAAAACACACCTTCGAAAAAAAGGCGACAAAAGGAGAATTTGTGCTGGGTGCTACCAAAAGCTACGTGGTACACTCAACAGCCGAGAAGCAAATAAAAAAGTAAAGAAAATTAAATCTTTCTGCGTAGAATGGATACTGCCTATCATGTTTCTATAAAAATCACATGTAATTCATAAGAAATTGCAGTAAAATAATATTTTCCGTGTAGAATGTGAGAAATAATACTTACTGTCTGTCATGTTTCTATTATAAAAATTGTCTCTTTGTTTCTTTAATAAACTAAATTCAAAATAATATGTCGATAACTTATTTCCCATCACTAATACTTCCTCAATTAAACCTATTATTCAGTGCGGTTTCGGGTCACAAGACCTTACATATATTTTTGCATATATCTCTCAAGTAAATAATAGGAACCCAAGGCGAAGCAAATACTATGACCACCAACTCGTCTACTATCGATATTGATAGGTAGGTATCCAATTTTTTACGTTTTCGCATAGTTATAGTCATTTATATCTGTCGATACTTTACCGGGCCAATAAGCCCCATATCGCCGCGGCGGAAAGTTTAAGTACCAGGCCGATCGGCCAGTTAACGCACCGTATAAAAAAATGCCAGTTTTGATCCCGCAGCGAACGTGTTAAAAAGTAAAATAAACCTATGGAAGTATGGATTTATACGACTTTCTGGACTTGTACAAGTATTGTATTGTCGGTATTTCATGTACCGGCTACTGGTGTTAAGTACTTGATCCTTTGCCATTAGGGGTTTATTGCCATTGTTTGGCTATTGTATAGTTTCCTGCTTACTCAAACAAAAGCTTAACAAACAATAACACTCGAAAAAGGACCAACAAATTCAAACTAAACTAAGTTGTTAGGTATTCATATTTTCAGATTATTGAGTACTCTTGGGTTATAATGCTTTTAAGTAAGTATATAATAAGGGTATTGCAATTTGTAAGATCTTATAAAGCATACATGCAAACTAGAGTGCGACTACGCTAACTTTACAGAGGTCGAAAATAATAGGTCCTTTTTGATACAAGTGCGGAAAGTATGTCATTTTTCACGAGTCCCGAGGTGTCTTGGCCCGAGCCGTAAGGCGAGGGACAAGACTCGGGACGAGTGGAAATGACACTTCCGCACGTGTATCAAACGACGTTTTTTAATACATTTGCGAAAAATTACAACGAAAATGAAATGATTGAATGATTAAGAGACAAATTTGTTTATTTTTTGGCCTCATAAAAATGGAGCACTCAATTGGAACACTTATTAAGAGTCACGTTGAGTATCCTGACCACATTGTAGATGCCTGATATTTCTTAGATAATTCAAGAAAGTAGGCCATAAGTACATTTTCTGAGAATGACGCCGTTCGATTTTCTCGTTTCCAGTCAATGAATTGCTCATAGACGGCCAGATATTCCTCCTTCGACTTCTCTGGTAAAATAATGAATAGTAGTTGCCGTTGACACCTTTGCTAGTATATCTCGTGGTGTTGAATTTATTTCAAAATCGTCTGAATCGCTCATTTTTCACAAAAGTGTTATCAAACTAATGCGTGATAATTAATAATTACAAAATTACAATCATGAATGAAAATGGCGGGAATAAAACAAAATGTGTTACTTTTAATTGCGAACTTTTTCCAACGTGGCAGCGTTTGTCACCATTCAGCCAAATAAAAATAAACTATTTTGGGAACAGACAAACGTTCTAAGATAATTTAACTGCATTTAAAAATGGAAAAACAAAAAAGCAATAAATATTTAAATACTTAATAGCTCATTAATTTCCAAGTAAAATGTAATCTTTAGTGCCGGAAAGCTAGTTGTCATTTATAAAACTCGAACAGCCTGCACCATATTATCTTATCTGTGACAATTTTTATTTTTTGGGTCTCGCATAATACTAGTATTATGCGAGACCGCTGACTAAACTACTCATTGGTAATACTCAAGAAGCATACTTTTTAAACTATTTTAATATTAGATAACAGTTTAATTGTTTATAATAAAAACAATCAAACGTTATATATGTGGATTTAATATTTTAAACGTATCAAATGTATACTTTCATTCAATGTCCACTGACGTAATAAAAACAAAGAACGTATTTGACCATTAGTTGGATGTATGTATTTGAACAACAGTAAATTAAAAAAACCGGTCAAGTGCGAGTCGGACTCGCTCACCGAGGGTTCCGTACAAACTCGTAAGTAGATACGTGAATAGTTCAACAAAAACTGTATGGCCGTTAGCTTAGTAGGAGCAAATAAGTATGTGTACGATTTTTGAAAATTTCTAAAAAACGATGAAATTTAGGAAAACCGTTTTATTTTTCCTGTAATATTTAGGATGATATTAATAATTGGTAATTATTACAGATTTTTCTGTTCAGTAACTTCGAAGATAATAGGGGGGGAATGGTATTTTTTTGAACGTTTTTGGTCATAAATCAAAAAGTACAAAATTTTAAAAAACAACAAAAATTGTTTTCGAATCTACAAATTAAGCCCTTTCATTTGATATCCCACTCGATATAATAGCTCTACTTTTGTTTTTCCACATCCCATTTCGGACCCCTTTAAAAAAAAAGTAAAAAAGGTATAAGATTTTTTTTCTATCCAATAGGCTCGAATCAGCGACTTTTAACACTATTCCAAGTTTCAAGTCGATAGCATCAGTAGATCCTGAGATATCTTGCTGTGACAGACGGACAGACAGACAGACAGACAGACAGACAGACAGACAGAGTCGCACCATAAGGGTTCCTTTTTTACCATTTTGGTACGGAACCCTAAAAATGGGAAATAAAAAGCACTAGTTCGCAAAATCGAACTTTGCGCACGATATACAGCTACAAAAAGTACCACTTTTTGAGCAAGTGTATTAAAAAAGGTTTTTATGCCACACCTGGCCATAAAGTGGCTTTTTCCGCACGCTACGCGTAAGTGTAGACAAAAATTATGTACACAACACGGGAGGTAATAAAGAAAGCCCTCGACCGCATATTTACGTCCCTCGCTTGCAGCTCGGGCCGCAAACATCTGTGATCTCGGCCTTTCTTTGTTTTACCACCATAGTTGTGTAATGTACTATATTAAAATATATATATGTATGGCAACAAGGGGAAACCACAACAAGAGGATTATTTAATCTTGATACTTGGCAATATTCTTCTGTTTATTATAATATGTGTCTACATTTTTTTTTGCGCTGGGACAATGCATTACGCATACCCCCCCGGGCCTAGGGAGGCCAGATGTTGGTTGGAGGGGTTATGTGGGGCTCACTCCTCTCGCACACCCTCTGCTAGTCAGAGGGGGGGGGAGGAGCATACCCACTAAAAACCCACCGGCGTCTCTCCGCATGCCGTTTGTTGGGGGCACAGTTGGCTCTTAGCACTTCTACCATTGGTGCCCCCCGGCTGCCAATATGTATCTACCTACTGAAATAAATATCTGGGTCAGTCTTGTACTATTCGATCTACTTCCAACCAAAATAAACGATTTGTTCTAGGGTCTTGGATAATTTCTATGTATTTAAGTATTATATTTATATACGAGCATTGCTTAGTTTGGCTGGGACTAGATCGACTTGTGCAAGACTGTCCTGAATATTTGTTTCAGTAGGTTTGTAGACACATTATATACTTATTAAACGGAAAGATATTTTCCAAGTATCAAGACTAATTAATCCTCTTGCTTGCCATATGTATTTTTTTTTTAAATATACCTTTTTTCGATCTCTGCAAGCTTAGCGTAGTCGCACTAGCGCTATACACACGTGGTGAAAATAAACTCTTTAGATTCCTTAAGTGGAATCGACAGTTAGTTACAGACTTCTTAGATGATAAACATTGATAATAAAAAGGTCGTATACAAATATACAAGGAAAAATAGTTCAATATCGCGATCCTGGCTGGAATGGAGCCAGCACCTTTGTCTTGCCTGCACAATATATCATTTGCATATTTCATATACGTCCTGTATCTTGCCTATATTTATTATAACTTATAAGTTTTACGAACATGTTTTCCCAGAATCGGTAGACGCGCCTTGCGGATCTAAAATCTCGCAACCCACTGTCCCGTCTTTTAACTTGAAAGATGCTCATTGCGTTAAAGGGCATTTCTCCAGAAATATGTCTGCGGTCACCTCATTCATCTGGCCCTTTTTCACACAGATGAATGAGTCGCAGACATATTTCTGGAGAAATGCCCTAAAAGTGATCTTGATGCTTCATGCCAGACTTATTACTTCATTATAATTGTTTCTGTAGTGTAATCGTATGCAAAGTCACGTTGGTTATGCGTGTATGCATAAAATGCATTATAAAATGACGCATTAGCACTTAAGCCCTACAATTTTCTCACGCTGCCAGCTAATACGGATACCGCTCTTCAGGAAACCTATTGTGATTTTTTAAGTACGAAATTGTGACATAAGGGCTTTTATACACCACAAGAGCACTTCATACCGCTTGAGTTAAGTTTCGTAATTGGCAGTACGTGATTATTTTGGCATATCTAACCCCGTGGGGCGTGGGAAAGGATGTGCCAAAAAACCTGTGTCATTATGTGATAGATATGTTAGGCAGTTTGAATATTAAATTGTCGAGTCTTGAAAGTGTCTCGGTATTGAAATAGTTTAAGAATACCGAGAAGTATTTTTTGACTTGGCATTATTTAGCACTCAGTTTATCGTTTATCTATCTTCTCAGATTTTGAACGAACACGAACCACGCGAGGAATTCTAAAACTCCACTTAGTTCGACCATCAAAACATTAAATTAGGGTTCCATACCAATATGGTAAAAAAGGAACCCTTATGGTGCGACTCTGTCTGTCTGTCTGTCCGTCTGTCACAGCAAGATATATCAGGATCTACTGATGCTATCGACTTGAAATTTGGAATAGTGTTAAAAACCCGAGCCTATTTGACAGTCGCACCCTCAGATCATAGAAAGAATTTCTTTCTATGATCTGAGGTCGCACCATACAGTTTATCTTGAATTATTCACGTATAACACAAGCCTTATTGAGCTTACTATGGGACTAGTTCGATTCGTGTAAGATTGTCCCCTACTTCCCCTAGTATATATATTTTTTTATGTACTGACGAGTTTGTACGGAACCCTCGGTGCGCGAGTCCGACTCACACTTGACCGTTTTTTTTTTAATATCAATTTAGTTTACATAAAGTGATAGTTAAAACCAAATATTATTTTTTATTCTCATTTTATATTTACAACCAGTAACCGAGGAACTATGGCGCAGACTTAAGTTTAAAGGACTTGTTGCGTGTAGTAGAATTCATATAGAGATTATGTCCTTTTTCCAAAATGGAACGTAAAATTGTCTACACGGGCAGGTTACTACTACATGCAACAAGTCCTCTAGTTAAGTTTTTTACCTATAGTTACATGTAACATAACATGACCATGACGTTACGATATTGTGGACTAAACATACTTCGATACAGTATGTTGTTCATATTAACAAGTATTTTATAAGATCAAAATATCATGTTAACTTTTGTGAAAGTTCTAAACATATTAATATTTTTTAAGATGGCTACTGATCAACGATTTCCTCTCAATCAAGTATGTTAACGAATCTCCATCTGGATTTTCTCCGCAGGGGGGTCTCGTCGACCTCTACAGTCGAATTATGAAGCTTGTAACATCCGTGCATATAATATGAATAATAAATTATGATGGATGAGCAACGATTAAGCAGACGACAGGTACTTATACCTATAGGTTTGATAATAAGTACCTACCTACTCGTTTTTATAGAAGTATATTCGGCCCCAAAACAAATAGATAAATGTAGGATGTAGTGTAGGACGCGGCGCGGTGTGTATATAGCGGTATTGGATCTTTAAGTCTAAGGAGTAGTAAGGAGATTAGGAGAGACTCCGCTTCCTTATATGTATTCTACCGCTGGGCCATTCCACGTCGTTTCAACAAATGGGTGTGCGGCATGATTTTTGATTTGAATAAAAAAAATTGAGGATATACTTTATGGTGGCAGAAGTGCTAAACCACCGCTATTTATTTTTTTCATCTTTTAATTTTCGAGCTTTGTCCATTTGAAATAAATAGTGGGGTCTAATTCCTGCTTGTATATAATATGCTCTAACTTTTTTTTTAGAAAACATAATGAAAAAATTGTTGCTGTGTTTGATTAGGTAAGAACTGTGGATATCATACTGTATAACAAAAGTTATCTGAATTAACCACGAACAAAATGGTGTCCATTTGAAATATACACTTAACTGGTAAATTTTTACAATGTTTTTATTTTTTCTGTGTCAACCCTGATGCATATTAAGGATAACTTTTTTCTGATTTAGAAAGTACTTGTTTTGCTTATTCTACAAAATAAATATTATCGTGTTAGGGTAATAACTTCTAAGAGAAAAATAGTAGTGAAAATTGAGAATTTCGAAAAATGGTTATGTTTGACCCCCAAAAAACGCATGTGGAAGAAAACATAAAAATCTGAATTTATTCAGAAGATATAGTCACTGTCTTTGATAATCAGATTCAGTTTAAAAAGTTTTGTTATTTTGCCTATTTTTGGAAATGTGATTTTTTTAAACTGCTTATCACGCACGCTGCGCGTACGGAAAAAGCCGCTTTCTAGCCAAGTGTAGACATAAAATGATGTACACAACACGGGAGGTAATAAAGAAAGCCCTCGATCGCATATTTACGTCCCTCGCTTGCAGCTCGGGCCGCAAAATTCTGCGATCTCCGCCTTTCTTTGTATTACCACCCTAGTTATGTAATGTACTATTAAATCACGCAGCGATCCTTATTATAATGCTCAATCCACTCTTGAATCAAGAGACGAGGCCGAAATATATTGCTATCTGTCAATACTGGCACAATACTGTCATCTGGAAATACTTTGCCGTTTTGACAGACGGAAATGTATTTCGGCCTCGTAACAACACTCAGAAAAACCATTGAAAACGGCCTCGCCTCCACTTGAGCCAATGTATAGGATTAAGTTGTTTTAAACTTTTTTAATTTTTATTCTCAGATCATTTACTTTCAGGGAAAAGGTACCATTTTGCCGCTTGTGAATAAGGGCGATGCCTATTGTTGATAGGACTTTATTTTCAACTAAGATAGTAGTATTTTTTTCCAGGGAATAACATGGCTACTTACTGATTTCAGTCAAACTACGGAGTAAAGAAAACAAGTTTTTATTTTACTACAATCAAATAAATACACATAAATCCTTAATATAATTTTACAAAACGAACAAATGCAACAATTTTTACAAACTCTTAACTACATTGCTAACTAGTCTAATTCAATAAATTATTAATTATTCATATTTATAATTCCAAAATACTTTGTACGATTTTCCATAATTAAACACATGAAATGAAATGTATAAGTTACATATTTCAGTACTTATTCCATTGTTTTCTCTATGCACTAATCTAATAATCTCACTTTGGTAAACTGTGGTTAATCGGTTTAACATTTTATGGATATTCATTTAAGAATAAACTATAATCTATACTTCACTACAGTCACAAAAAATCTCAATTAATTCACACTGTATTTCTTGCACGCCTGCATACAATCACACACAAAACTGCCTCTACAGGGTATTTTGCTATTTCTATAAATGCTATAATACAAAAATAAACTTAAATAGAGTTAACCTTGACATAATCTCCAATCCATAGCTCCAATCAATAGCAATCCGTATCTATATATGTACTTGTTTACAATTAGTTTAGTGTATTGGTAATGTAGTTAAAATTAAATGACGTTAGTTGCACCGCCCACAAGCTATCTGCTTT
This sequence comes from Eudemis profundana, assembly GCA_947034925.1. Classification (NCBI taxonomy): domain Eukaryota; kingdom Metazoa; phylum Arthropoda; class Insecta; order Lepidoptera; family Tortricidae; genus Eudemis; species Eudemis profundana. Next base: position 12,951,151 of record OX344811.1, read on the forward strand.
GCCCTAAGGTTAACTGGCAGAGAATGCCCTATGGCATTAAGTTCGCCTTTTGTACGACAAGTTTTCTTTTGTGCAATAAAGTTTAATAAAAAAATAAATCTCTATCCATTTAGCGGAAAATTTTGCCATTTAAATGCATACCGTCAAACCCTCCAACTTTGCCCACCGCCCAATCTTTGCCCATGGGCTATTTCCTTCCTGCAGGAAGGAAATAGTATATTTTCATCCTGGGCAAAGATTGGACGGTGGGCAAAGTTGGAGGGTTTGACGGTACCTACAGTATAAGATCGATAGTTGCATAAAATTACTTAACACATCGACACCGCATAACGAGGACCTTCCCTAATCCTACTTCTGCATGGAAGAAATATTATATGCAATAAGAGGTAAATTTGTATACACAGAGCGCCCTGTGGTTGCCTCTTTCCCGTATCACTTCCCCATAACAAATTTAATTTCGGAATAAAAGAGAAGCGGAATAGAAAACGAGGGAAGGTCGATGTTAGGCCGTATCTTAGACTATTAATGTAACTACGTATAGTAACTGTCGCTTTGTGCATTATTTAGCTTACAAGATAGTCTGCACTTGCACTTTTTACGACGGAGACTATAAATGTATCGAAAAGTAAGTACGTCAGGATTATTTTATTGACTATGGAGACTTAGAATGGTCTTCCAACTATATGCATAGTTTGTAGGATTTATAGAACCTAGTTACAGGATAATATTCGTTTTTAATAGCCGATACGGAAGTATTATTGACCTTTATGATCAATTCGCTTATACAGAAGGTTATAATAAAGTTGTTGTATTGAGCTTTCAGTTGTTATTGTACGTACAGTATTTTAAGTATTAATGCAAATTATTCATAAAAAATAATTATGTTACATTTCAGGTTCAAATGTTCAACATAAATAGGTACTTATAATGTAGAAATTCAGGTGGTCAGAATAAAGCAATTCTACGCTTGATGAAATATTTATAAATAATAATTTCACACGCTAATTCTACAAATGATATCGCATGAGGTAATGCGAAAATAAGTGAGTCTTCATTCATATTCCATACATCAAGCCTCATTATAAAGAATAAAGAATGATATGATTGGCGACGAAACATTAGTATACAATTGCGGGCAGCATACTAAACAAAACAGCATTGTACTTTTATGAACCTCTTCTAGATTAATACCTAGAACCTCGACATACGTTTATAGCCACTATATTTTATGAGAATCTTCAATATAATTTTAATATTTTTTCCAAGATATGCTTGCAAGCGGATAGTAAACGTGGCAGAAAGTAAAGGTATACTTTCTTGTTTGGGTTCGTTACTATTTAATATCCACGAATAATTGGTTAGTTTTATGATGTACGATATTTTATATGTTAAATTTACATTTACTGCTATCAAAAGCACACTGAACGTTTTTGAACAAAGTAATTGCAACTATTTACTCTAGCCGGGTCCAGCACTTCCAGCAGTGAACATCTTTCGGCTAGTGATAATTTAATGAAAGGCAAGATGGAAGAAATGGGTGGTCTTTTGCGACTTTTGGATGAAAGAATAGGTAAATAGACTACATTGCGCAGGAGCTGCTAAACAGTTCACAATATATAGAGCTCTCAAAAGATAATTAGAATCGTAGGTATACCTAATCGATGGGCTCATTGCGTAGTTATCTATAGCGCAGTGCTGTACCCATTTCGGTTTCAGTGGTCGTTATTTTGTATGAATGTTAAATTTCATTTAAATTTCAGTACGATTACGGTTTCAGTCCTTTGGAACTGGGTAGCCCTAAATACGGTCTACATTTGTACATACTGGTGCAAAACAGATAGTCTGCGGTGCTCTGGTTTCGGTATGCTCTCAGAATAGGCACTTGGAACAAACCGGTTCCAGTAAGGTTGCCAGATGGTCGGGATTTGGTGGGATTCTCCAAAATTCTTGTATATCGTCCCGGCTCGATAAAGTAAAAAATCTCCCGAAAAATAACTTGATTTTAAGTTTCAAATTTTGATCAAGCGAAACGTTGCCCTAAAAAATGGTTAAATGTGTGCAAAGTAACACAAAATACTTGTGTAAAAAATAAATTACTTTATAAAAATTTGTTAGTTATTGATAATTTGATCCCACCAAAAACATAAATGTAAAAAAGGAGAGCCAAGTTCAATACAAAAATTATGCTTGGCTGTGGGCTTCGCCGCAAAAAGAATGGAGATCTAACTGAGTGCCAAGTCCTATGCATAATCCAAATATGTATTTATAGGAACAAAATAACATAATGAACAAGTATTAAACTCTATTTCTTTGCTTTATTGGATACCTATAACAATTGCTGTTATTTAAAAATGTGAGATCTTAAAGTAGGTAGATTTGACTTATAGAAGGGCCAAAAGTGGCACCAAGTGGTTCGTGTAATATTACACTCGGCGCTGGCTAGCCAGTTTTGCTTGAACTTGGCTTGACACACTGCCGCGTGTCTAAATATAATATATGTAATGAAAAACATTTTCTATTTTTAGGGTTCCGTACCAAAATGGTAAAAAAGGAACCCTTATGGTGCGACTCTGTCTGTCTGTCTGTCTGTCCGTCTGTCACAGCCAGATATCTCAGGAACTACTGCTGCTATCGGTTTGAAATTTGGAATAGTGTTAAAGGGTAGTTCTCTGCGACTAAAAAGTCGCACCAATCGCATCATTACCATCGCCACATTATAGATGAGCTCCGTATAAACTATGGAGTCGTTTTTGGTTATCTTGTAGAAGTCGCGTGCCTCTGCTATTTTTATCATAATGATCCTGATTGCTTTTATAAAACCGCCAATAATAGTGGCGATGGTAATGACAAAAAAATCGTGGTATAAAATCGCAGAGAACTACCCTAAAAGTAGCTAACCCGAGCTTATTGGACATAAAAAAAATCTTGTACCTTTTTTACTTTTTTTTTTGTTAGTATTTATTTACATAAAGCCAGCGGACGCCAATAATGTAAAATTTTGTTGTTTTTAATATATTTTCTTTCATTTGATTTTATGTTTGTTTCTCCCGACCAAAGTCCCAAAATCCCGAAAAATTGTTTTTTTCTCCCGATAAAAGGGCCATTCGATCTGGCAACCCTAGGTTCCAGCCTCTTCATTATTCAGAGAGCACGGTTAAAATGTTCGGTTTAAATCGAGTAAAAGAGACACCGCTACAGCAAGCCCTACACTTCAACAAAAAATACGTTTCAATAGAAATGATTGTCCGGAAAGCGATCAATTGGTTGGTATGCTATTTGCGAACATTTGGCAGTAGTTTCAGTTTTCGTATTTACCTTCCTAGCTATTTGGAGGCATTTGTCATCTCTCTTGAAATGGGCCAATTATACCAACTGTTCCAGAGATTCATTAGCAAAAAATGCCATTTAGAAGACGAAGTATTAATAACATAACATGCTAATGCGACGTTGGAATCTCTGGCCACATATTTACGGATCTACCGCCCTACATCAGCGCAGGCGATTAGTGTCACACCGGAATTAGCTACGACTATGTCATTAGAACATCCACTTCCTTAACCCAAGCAACCCTATTCTCTTCCGTTTCTTTCAAACGCCCAGCTGATGACGTGGGGTAGATAAGGACAGATTGAAACGTCGACTTGTAAATTCGTGTTTGACAGCGCACCGGGACGTTAGATCAATCGTCGTGGCGCCGTGGCGGGAACAGCCTAGCATTTGTCACCGGACCACCGGCGCTGCTGTATTTATAGCGACGCCCGCGCAACGCATGCGTGCTGTGGGCGGCGCGGCTATCCCTCTATCATGCAGGATTGCCTGCATTATGCGCGTGCGTTGGCCAGTTGCGATTTAACGCCGTATCAACGAAGCTCCGAGTCTGCGATTTATACACATGAAACTATTACTAGTATACAATACTTGGTTTCTAACGCGTTCAATGGTTTACCCGATAAGGTTTGACATAGAAATTGGAGCTTTCTGAGATACCAGTATCCAAAGTTTCTACTAGAATAAAAATACCGATTGGATCACAAAAACCTCAGTGTTTACTTACTTTGTATTAAGAATGCTAGAAAATTGTTAAACTCTGTCTACGGGCTTACAATTAACTGAGCGTCGTCTATTAAGGCACCTAATTAGATCCTATTAAACAGGCAGGTGCATAGTGCATACCAAAGTAATGCAACAAATGCCTTTCGTAGTTTACGTTCTTGTACTTTTCTCACTATTATGGCCAACATTTCTGGAAATACAAGCCCACAATACCATATTTTAGCCTTAGACATTAATCGCCACATACCTAACCAGTTTCTGCTCAAGGCACTGCCGATTCCATTTTTTCTTCAGAATAGGAACATCTTGCAGTTCACCTGTTTTACCCTTGCCTTTCCTCACTTACACGACCTTAACTAATCACTTACCAATATCTATCTGTACATATTTACAAAAGTTGTACTTCAAAGCAATCGCCGGTTCGTCCTTACAATTAAATTAGATCTAACTTGAGGTAGATCCCTTAAAAACTATCTGAATCTTAAAAACGATGCACTGATAAATGTTGATAAAAGTAGCAGCCATTTTGAAATAGTGGTGAAGGAACCGCTGCCTATTTGGACTACTTGCGGCGGTAAAGTTTTGTTAAGTTTATCATCACTGTCTACCTTCTTGTGGAAGCACAGTCTTGCTAGGTTGTTTTGCATTCTCGGACAGTCGTAGTCCTCATTCCCGTCGCAGTGGCATCCTGTTAGAGGCGCAGCTTTCTCTTGTTTCTTTAAAATCTCTATAGCATTTAGGCACTTATGGGAACACTTTCTGCCGCGGTACATAGCGCGGCACAAGCGGTGGTAGTAGCTGAGTGCTGTAGCGCATTGGGCGTCTGCTGAACAGATAAGCTGCGATAGGCGGCAGGAACTCGTCGCGTTGGCTGCCCCACGCAGAACCGACGGTCGACACACGTCGATCCGTCGCTTCGCTTCCAAGCAATACTCGTCTTCACACTCGCACTGTAACAATGAAAAACCAATATTTAATCTCAACGGACGCGTGTAACGATATTACATAAACGTTAAATTTTTTGAGAAAATCATAAATTTCCTCGGTCTGTATCGCATAATAATCTTTCACGCTCATAAAAGTTTTTTACGACATAACATTCCAGCCACCATCAAAATACATCGTGTTTTGTAAAGTCTTAATAAATATCGGACGTGACGTCTTGCAGCGATGCAGCCGGATGCTCGGATGTATTTCACTCACTGTACTCTTTACTAGGTATGTCTCATGTTTTTGCGCCTGTCGCTTGTGCTTTTGAATAAAACAAACATGCTATCTATATATATGTACCAACTTTCCTCGGAATACAGGTTCTTTGACAGGGGTTGACTGGGTGTATTTTATAAACAATAAATGGCCTATTCTAGTGCTCTAGGGCTTACGCTCAATTCCGTCAGTTTTATCATAAGATTCATAAGACTCGCAGTTATGTCGGAAAAGTAGGTATTAAAGTGTTAACTCGTTAAAATCATAGATTTCGCTGGTTATAGTGATAGAATAGTTAACTATTATGAATGAATGAATGAATAATGTTTATTTCAGATTTGTTTAAATCCATATTTTTGTTAGTACGTTATGAAGGTGCAATACAAAATGGTTACTTATTATTCACATACGAGAAAGTGGTATCTTTCCCCAAAAACGACTGATACCAAATAGTACATTACACAACTAGGGTGGTAATACAAAGAAAGGCCGAGATCGCAGATGTTTGCGGCCCGAGCTGCAAGCGAGGGACGTAAATATGCGGTTGAGGGCTTTCTTTATTACCTCCCGTGTTGTGTACATCGTTTTATGTCTACACTTGGCCAGAAAACGGCTTTTTCCGTACGCGCAGCGTGCAGAAAAAGTCACTTTATGGCCAGGTGTGGCATAAATATCTAAATCTTTATTTAGGGTTAGTATCGTTTTGCATCAAAAAACAAAACCGATCTTAATCGGGTTACGGGCCAGAATAACGTTCTAAGAAGCATTATAAATTCAGTTCCTATCCAAAATCCGTTTTAATTTCATGGTCAATTTATTTCATACCTAGCTGGGATGATAATGATGACCGCCGCCGTCTTACGCGTTTTTTGTGTGGGCAACACCTGCGCAAGAGTTCGACGCGGTAGGTCTCCGATCAAGACGTCAAATCCCAAGGCCGCAGTACCAATACTGCCCGAATACAACAATAATAACACCGCCTCTACTAATTAAGGCTTTAAGTGATGTTAATCTAAATTATGGACGCTCGCCTTATAAATATGAATGCGGACGGAGGAATCTCTGAGACCCTTTTAAATGAGACCACTTAAAGCATGTAGAGATGTGATTGCCTTTGAACAAAAAAGCTTATAATAAGGCAAGTAATACAACTATTACTACCTACTATGTGCATTGCAATTCGTATTGACTTGACATGCATCGTTGGTGCATTTTTATGTTTTATTCATAATCGTATACGAACAAATTACTAGAAAAACGTGCAAGTATTACATGTTGAAGGAACTTGGTTTTTAATGTGGTTCGTCCTGCATTAATTTGCAATTGTACCTAGGTTCATTCTAAAGGTAATGTAATTTCATTTAATGCTTTGAGCTGCGTGCGAACATTCAATACCAAGCCAGAATAGGGTCTCGTACTAAAATAAATTTAGAAGTAAGTACCTACTCTAGAAGTTGTGTCCATAATCTTTGGAATCCACGAGGAATTTCATGTTCAATTAAAAAAATCCACCGTGATTTTTTTTATTTAAGTGGCAAACGAGCAGACGCGCTGCCAGATGGAAAGCAGTCAACGTCGCCCAAGGATATCTGCAACACCAGAGGTGTTACCTACTTGCCAATCTTAGAGAGCCCCCTGTTTACTCTTGGTTTACTCGTTTCTTGAAGTACCCCATGTCATAACGCGCTGGGAACACCTCAGGTTTATCATTTATCTGTATTGTTTTAATTTTGAATACCTATCTACGTTTCTTTTAATGTTTAGTGAAATAGTAGAATGTTATTTAAACCACATAAATATACAATATATCAAAAATCACGTTATTTACAAGTTAACTAACGTTTCTTTTATTCTGTTGAATGATATTTTAATAGATAGTGACTATATGGATAAACATTTGAAACTGCAAAACTGTATGGTAAAGTACCTATTATTAAATCTTCGTGGTTATAAACGTTACTTTCTCTGCCTCCATCTTGCAGTACGCATGTTAATATATGTAGGTACTTAAGTAAAATCAAGTAGCGTCTGGTGTTCCATATAAGAGCTTAACATAAACATATTATCTACATCGGAAATTACATATTCTCTTGATGGATATTTAATGCATCGACACTTGGCATATCCGCATTATGGGGCATGTTTCTTGAAGCTTTTGGTACTCAGCTAATGTTCGCTCCTTACAAGAGCAAGACAATGTACATACGTTATTAAACCGGTGGGAAAACACCACCTGCTCTACCTTTCGAAAATAAAAGGTGGTAAGTACATGTAAAGCTCCTGCCATTTTCAATTTAAAGTCAGCGCCTGGGAGGTCTTAATTTTATCTTGTGCCTAGTTTGCTTCCTTGCCTTCGATAATTATAATAAATACAAAAACTTTTTTTTGGCTTTACTATAACTGCCTATAGTATTTCCTTATTAATAATTTGCATTATCGTTATCATTAAAATGACAACATTGGCATATTTTCACGTCAAGCAAATTACGGAATGGAGCCAAATGTAGCTACTTTATGGGTTAAAATTGTGTACTTGTATACCTAGTAAGAATTATCTAAGGTGTCCGAATGATTGTTCATTTTCTTTAGGAACATTCGGACACCTTAGATCATTCTTACTATAAGTGGAATGATTTCTGGGAAATCTAAATAAGGAGCGGACGACGCTTTGGTAGAATTTCCGTCCATAATAAGTCGAAACGACGCATTGACGTCATCTCATCATCCCATTTTAATGGCACTCCCTTATATTAGTAGGTACTAGATATAATTAATTATATATAGCATAGTACAGTCAGCGTCACATAGTTTGTAGCATCCGTAGCGCCATAAATATCGAGACACGATTTTATTACCATAGGCACAAAGATGTGTTACGATATAAGTAATACTTATTAAGTACATGGCGTTTTGGATGCTACAGACTATTTGACGCTGACTGTACGTAACATATGTACGTTGGTCTTTCTTGCTACCGATATAACCTAAAAGGTATCTTATAAAAAAATCGGCAAACGGAGAACCAATACTATCTATTTATCCTAAATGGGGCCATTTTTAGATTTATTTTAGTTTTAGCTTATAAAATTCAATGGATGGGATGGGATGTTTACAAAAACAACATAACTATTAACTAAGCTGGTTGACACCCTACTGTCACTAAAAATGTTTCTCTATACGGTATAGACTATACCTAAGTATCAACCAGACTAATCAGTTCTGTTGTTTATGTAAGGGTGTATTTTCTCTGGCGTAATTTCTCTGGCCACCAATATTTAAAAGATTCCTCCTCATTAGACTGGCATTCGTTGGTTACTTGTTAGAACTTGACTGATTCTACATTGTAACCAAAAGTCCAATTCTAATAAGGCAGAATCTTCTCAGTATTCGCCAATATGACATGACAGCAAAATTACGTTTTTGAAAATACACCCACATCCCTTCAATTATAATCTAGTTTTAGTTTATAGTATTTTTATTTTTGTCCATCGTATTAAACGAAACGTTATAGTTTCAAAATCCAAAAAAAAGTTAAATGTAGGTATACATACCTATGCATTTATAGATACAAATTCATTTGTTTGGTTTATGACGAACGGCACAGATAAATAATCGGTGTCTAAATTTCCCATGATAATGATAACATATACAAACAAGGAAAAACCGTATAACACTCACGTCACACTGAGGTGACGACTGGTATTACTGGTAATAAAGAGTTTTCACTGGAACATTAGGAGATATTATCATATTCCATGAAGAGTTTAAAGTAATGTTGAAGGATGTCAAAGTGTCAAGGAGTGCCGAGAGTAAAATAAAAGATCGCAGGTGGTTTGGCGATGTTGTCTTGGTCAAACTCAATCGTACACTTTTTTTTTTTTTTTTTTTTTTTTTTTTTAACCTGACAAACTCACAACCCACTTTCGAGCATTGTGATTGTCGGGCCGGGTGGTTGGCCGTTGCGGTCACTGGGCTCGAACCAGGTCGCTGGCCAGACCACCCAAGGGCGTCCGACCGTGTGCCTTACACACGGCCGACACGCACATCGGACTGGGTATGTGCCGGGGGGTGCCTGGAGTCGAACCAGGTCACCGGTCCCGGCTTACCACGATAGGTGTCGGGCTAGGTGGGGGCCTGCTCGCCTGGGGTCGAACCAGGACGATGGCCAGGGCCACCTTTGACTTTTCGCTGATTGCTCAAAGTGAGCAGCGGACCAGCGGGAAGGATGAAGCGGATCAAACCTGTCCTTATGTGAACTTGTGTATCGAACTAATGGGAGTTTTAGTTGCCGGTTCGCTAAACCTAGCCCAGCTAAGAAGACTCCGGCAAGAACTTAGCTGGGCCCGAGCAAGGTCGGAGTGAAGTTAAGCCAAGACATTCGGGTCCTGGGGCAAATCGGGACGCGGCCCTTGTGTGGTGTTGTCGCGAGGAGGTCGACCCCGCCGGCGGGGTCGACGCTGTGTTCGTCGAGCACCGTTCGACGGCATCTCAGCGATGATTCTTTCGAATCGAATCCCATGGCCACCTTCCGGCTCCATCATCAGACCCTGGATATCATTTCACTTTAGAGTACTCGTCAAGACAAAACAAATGAGCCCAAACACGATGGGGTTCTGACGTTTTATTACGGAGTTCCCATGCCCACCTTCCGGCTCCATCATCAGACCCTGGATATCATTTCGGTTTAGAGTACTCGTCAAGACAAAACAAATGAGCCCAGACACGATGGGGTTCCGACGTTTTATTACGGAATTCCCATGCCGACCTTCCGGCTCCATCATCAGACCCTGGATATTATTTCGGTACAGAGTACTCGTCAAGACGAAACAAATGTACCTGCCTCTAATCATTAAATTTATCCAAATTAAATATAAGTATGTATTAGGTATAACAGTGCATCAGACACTACATCTTAGTCCCCAGACTGACCACCCATGTGTAATCTTTTGCTTTGAACAGTTTGAACGTTAATTTGTTCTATCAGGTCGACAGAATGCTTGTTTTTCACTCGGTAATATAAATTAAAATTATACCTACAAATAATTAAATACACTCACGAACAATGAATTCTGGTCATTTCCTATTATAATTGTCCTTAGAAAATGACCCGAATTAATTGACCGTGAGTGTAATTAATCTCGTTATATGTATACCATATACCAAATACATCGCGCTGGACACTTGCTAACTAAATTATCTACGAAAAATGGTTAATTGTCCGAAACTACTTTTATAATCCGAATATTCCGAATGAATCCGTAACAAAACAACACAACAACCTAAGCAACGCACAAAAGCAAAAAATACAAAATCATTGTGCGCAGCATACCGAAAAACAAAATATCCCGCAGGCAAACTCAAGGTAAAATTAGAAATAGCAACTCGTTCTATCTTGTTACGCAACGAGAAAAACGTTTAATTTCGTTCCACAGAAACGGAACTTAGTAAAAAACGGTATCGCAAATGAACGGTTCTTTAACCGGTGATCACAAACAAAAACCAGAACCTTTCCGTTCTCGGGTCAATGAACAAAACCGGTATTCTACTCGGAACGGTTTCCGATCCCTGAGAGAAACTACTTGTTTGTCTTTACACTTTGTCCAAGATCTTGGTGTGATTGGTGAATTTTTTCAATAAGATCTGGCACCATAAAGCTGCCATTTGGAGAATTCATGATTTCTGAAAGTCCTCATTAGATTAAATGATTTAGCAATACCACACCGTCCAGGCGTCAACAATAGTATAGTAGTATAGGCCGGCAACGCACCTGTAACTCTTTTGGTGTTGCAGGTGTCTATCGGCGACGGTGATTGCTTACCATCAGGCGACCCGTCTGCTCGTTTGCCCCATATTTCATAAAAAAAAAAAAAAAATTGTGGTAGCCTAGGCGAGGGTGAATGTTGTCCAACATTCAAATTTTCTCAATAACCAGAGGCAACACAGTCTACGGGAAAGAAACGTTAGCGCGATGTAGGTAAATTACGCGCCATCTACAATCAAATCGGACCAAACCATATTTAGTTACATAGGCTATGAGCACTATGGATGCAGTTTATTTGTGACGTGTGCGAGGTCGTCAACCGCGACCCTCCCGCGATTTGATCTTGTTGCCGTCGTGTCCGACAAATCTGCTCGACGACGTCTAAATTAGATTTTATTGCGGGGCGTCTGCGTATACGCCACCACCAGCCAACTTAGAACCCTCCCGCCCTGACAACTCCATTCAAAACATATGAACAAAAATACTGGAATGAGTAATGAGGGATCAGATTAAACTGGCCGTGTTGATCAATTGCGATAGACGGACTATAAACAACCGTTGATGAGGAGTGATTCTGACACGGCCGAACTTTGGCCCCGGTAAAATTTTAACCGTGAATGAGGTATAATATGAATTATCATATAAGGAATGTTAATCTTTATAAGCAATCTCAATTTATTACATTTTATATTCATGAGAATTTCCTGCTACGGCTTTTGCCCGTATAAGTTAATCTGTCGTATATATTGTAGATTTCATATTTAGAGAAAAATCACACACAACAGAGCGGATATGATATACCTCCTACATCCAATTTCATAGCAACTTATATGTATAACAATTAACAACAGTGATCCTACAAGGAATTGCGTTTTTGGACCATTGAACCTTCTAACTATGTATAAATGCCGTCACCTTCATCAGCAGCTTGCCCTCTTCTGTCGATGTAAAAGCAATAAGAGCATGCACGCACGGCTTCGGGCCAACCCTAGTAGGCTCAGAAAGCACGTCTTTGCACAGCATCGTGTAGTTGCTGAGCGTGACGCTGAAAAACAAATGCTACCTCACCTTCATCAGCTCCTTGCCCTCCTCTGTTGACGTTAGAGCAATGAGAGCATGCTCGCACGGCTTCGGACACACACTCGTAGGCTCAGACAGCACATCATTACACAGCATCATGTAGTTGTTGAGCGCGGCGCCGCAGCCGGTGCGGTATGCGCAGCGCGTGCGCGCCTCGAAGCAAGGCGTGCTCGCCGCGCCGGCAGCGCACGCCGCTAGCAACGCCAGCAGCCACATCACCTGGAAACAAAGGTAACATTAGAACAAGTAGTTCCAAATCAACTGCAATCGTATGTTAGAGCAGCACATGCGGCCACTGGTACTGTGGCGGCTACAAGTACAGAGTGTGCGTCACTGCCGCAGCTGGTGGCCTGAACGCGGCCACTCGTAGGCCCGGTGCCATACAAAATGTATGAAAAACCTCGCCAGCAGCTTGTGGCAGCCACCAGTGGCCGGACTGCTGTTTGAATGTGCAGAGGCTGTTACGCGGGTAAAAACACGCCATGGTTAGAATATTATATGGGATGAAACGGCACAAAAACATAGGATCATGTGAAACTTAAAACTAAACAGTTTTAAATCATCAGCTATTCCACTGGTTACTTCGTGACGTTATCATCCAATAATAACTGCCAAATTGAAGTTATCATAATGTTGTATTGTCACAGGTATTCAGCAGAGACTAGCAAAAATATTTAAAAAAGCAGACGCGCAAGATTTGAAATCAACAAACAAAACCGTCTAAATAACACTTCTCTTGAGCAGTCGTGTAAAAAGATCATACTCCTGAATAACATGTAGTAAGTTATTCATTAACAGAAGCAGAAGGTTATGAATATCAACACTGAGTATGTATGTACCTATATACTAAGAAAAATCTGGATTTGCAGGGTCGCTGGGACCACCGCGACTTCGCTTGAATACAAAAGAACAAAATTCAAGGAATGGAGAACAGGTAAATCAACTCACGCATCAGATTATTTGCAAAACTACACGGAATATTCATGTCCTTCTTGACACAATGAATTAGGTTCATTAGAGAAGGCACGCCTAATGAAATCCTGTCGAGAATATGCAGCCGGCTTACTTAATATTAAAGAGCAAAAAGATTATCCTTTCAAAAGTAGCCTACGCTTCATAAACAAAACCAATCTCCGGATGACACAGCAAATGTAACATCTCAACTCTATAATAAATAAACATTTAATAATAATAAACAGCGCTCGACGACACGTCTGGCGTTCTCGGAAGGTGCGCGGGGGCCCGAAAACAAACAGAATCGCGGCACGTCCTCACTTGCTACTAACTTACACGCCAGTCTCAGTACCGTATCTTAGTTAGGCTAGGGATGACACTTTCTACATACTGAACTATTAACGGCATCCTTTTTCACAAGGCTGACAAAAAATTAGGGCGTACTTGAACTTTTTGGGCAGTAAAGAATCATTTTTGGCTCGATTGCTATTAATTCTATACAATTTTCAATATCCATTCTTCTTATTGCTTCTTATTGCGCCTTATTACCTAAATCGTAATTTTTTTAGACGCCATCACGTCTTTTAATCATTTTATATATGGTACATACATATTACTTTAGTTACAAAGACAAACAGTTTAGCATTTTTTAAACAAAACTCCTAAGAATGGGTCTAGTTCTGAGGGCACAATAGCTCCTACCTACTCGAGTATAGACTTTATAATAAACTAGCGACCCTCCCCGGCTTCGCACGGTGTTTCTCTATTATATTATGCATGTATTATATATATAAACCTTCCTCTTCAATCACTCTATCTATTAAAAAAAACCGCATCAAAATCCGTTGCGTAGTTTTAAAGATTTAAGCATACATAGGGACATAGAGACAGAGAAAGCGACTTTGTTTTATGAGCGTTTTCCAAAAAAAATACCGGGGACCGGGACACTTTTTTTTACGTATAAGGTTCGAAAGTACTAACGATTCTGAGCCAAAAACACCTCACAAGTCCATATTTTGAGAAAGTAGCTACCCCGGTATTTTTTTTGGAAAACGCTCTTATACTATGTAGTGATGTAGTGATAGTGATATTTGATAGAATGCGTTCCTTATTTAATGATGTATTTGTAACAAGCATAAGGAAATAGCGTTTTATATCTAACAGTTAGGTGTATTATCAATCAATTTATCATGTAGTTAATAGTTAAGTATAAGTCGTGAATCATTGCGATAACATACACTACACTGATAATTTTGCAAGAACAATTTGTGAATCCTGCCTACGCAATGACTCAACTTGAATGCAGTTCAAAATTCATTACTATTTATGAGCTCAGAAAATGAGAGCAATTCCATTGTCTTTAAATTGAAATGAAATTGACATCTCTAACCGGATGTCTAGATAGGGTTACCAGTTGCACAGGATATAATCAGATATTATTACATGTTTACTTAGGTGAAATTAAAAAAATAATAATCAAAAAGGATTATTTTAATTCATTAATTACACTACTTAGGTAGGTATATACATATAACTCTAGTAGTGTGTGACAATTGTTAAGTAAATATATAATGTCACATATTGTTTGCTGCATTAACATCAAACATTTTGGTCAGATATCAAGCCCTATTGCCTGATCCACCTCCTGATAACCCTGTTTCCAGGGTCGTTGTCCGTAGCCTGGATGCGAAAGAAAACAAAGTGACAATTCGAGATGTCCACCGCTGCCGCTTCGAGTGTTAAATTACAATAACAATGTCCGGACACAATGTAGGCTCTATTTGTATAACAATAAAGGCTAACGACGACAGGTAAGTACACGGCGTGCCACTGTTTAGTTTAATTATTAGTCGACGTGGAACATCTGAAGTGATATTTTAATGAGACGCTCAGTAAGTTTCTGGTCTGTTTTTCAAAGCTATTGAAACGGATAAAGGCCGTATATCATATACCACTGGAAACCAAACTGCTTACATTGTAACTGCGGAAGTTTTCATTCCTACATTAAACATCACTTTCTTTTCCAAGCGGTATAAAGGACTAGGTATACTAGGTACGCACAGGACCTATGCCGTCCGTACAGATTTCGGTCGGCACTATGAAAGGATACTCTAACTCGCGTATGAGATTGACCCTAAACTAGAACACAAAACCCACACATACTTACATGTCATCGTGTTAAGATAAAATCAAACATCGATTATTTCAAAGAACTCGTCGTGACAATGCTACGTGACATCGCAACACAATTTTTCTTTCACGCATGACACTTAAACTGTCTAATAATCGAGATCCAAGAAAGACGTCGCTGCGACATTTTTACCTCTGCAATCCAAACGGTCCAGCGTTTAGCAGGCGGGTGTGAAAAGCAAGACAAGTCAACATAGAGCGGTCAAGTGCGAGTTGAAGATGAAACGATAATATTACATAGTTGCTGCACTTAAACTTGCCTCCTACTCAAGAGCTCACAGACATTTAAATCGGTCGTAAAATCAATAAGGATATTCAACTGTTTCACAAGGTAGATAGTACTACTATAACTCTCCACACGTTTTATTTTATTCGAACATATCCTAGATGGTTACATCTTATGATGGTTAAGACGATCGGTTATAATTAAACTAAATACCTAATGGGTAATGGGCTAGACGACTAAAAAAACCGTTTAGTCCGTCAGTTAGATTATTAAAAAATATTGTACACGTATTTTTTCTTTTGTTTGACAAACAAAAAATGACGAGGATAGAGTGCTTAGAAGTTTCGAGTGACGTCACTCCTAGGTACAATTTTCACCTAGGAGTGACGTCACAAGCCCCCACTCCAGAAGTTTGATGATCTCTAACTTTGTCGATTTTTAATATTTTGATAAACCAAAAAATATTTTTTCATAATCTAACTAACGGACTAAATAGAATTATATAGTTTTGACTCTGTCGTCATCCCCATTCCACAACAGGTCTCACACACACTTCTCCTAATGACAGAGAGTTACAGAGAGTAACGTAAGGTAAGTTACCAATTTCAGGTGACCAATTGTTGGTGCAAATTCAGGTGTCAATATATCTAGGGCTTAAAGTTATACTTATCTAGATTAAAATTAATATGCACTTAAATTTACGCCATAAATAAAGAAATACGCGATGAAATTGGTATCTTCCTTTACATTTTCATGGAATTGCCCTAATTTATAAAAAGCTGGAAGAACAAAACTTGGCGACGGAAGTTTTAATTTTGGCGACAGAAGTAGGTATTGCAATTGAGAGGGAATTCTGTTGCGACCAAGAACTTATACGTAAGTATGGACGACACTTCGATCACCGTTCAAATGGACTATTAATCGTTATGAAACATTGCCTGTAGACGAAAACCCGACAAGCTCAAAGATGGGAAATTGAAGCAGCAACGTTCTCTTAGCGACAAAGTCACAGAGAGCACAAAACAAGCAAAACCCGCCAGATCGACTCCCGCGCGCGCTAACCAGTGCTCAAACACGTTCCCGCCTCATTATTGCGTGTCGTTTAACGCCAACTGATAGGGCAAACAGCTACTGGCTACACTATTTACCCTTGCTAGAATTTTTTAGTAGAAACGTTAAGAAGTAAGTCAATGTTACGTAAAACGGTCTACATATGCAATGTGCTCAGGTAAAAGTTATTTACAAATTGAAATAAGATCCGTAAAGATCTGAAAGGTTTGAAGCACTGACGATTAAGGCTATTTTCTATATGATTCAAAACACGTCAATGTTGTGGTATAATAAAATGTAATTCTCATGGATAAATAAATTTCCAAAATTCAAGGTGTAATCGCGTTTTTGTTCTTGCATTCCATTACACCAAATATTTACCCCTTTACTTGCTTATACTTCAATCAGTTATCTAGAATATCAGTAATTTTGTCATAATCCTGATTGAAAACATCTAAAATTTTCTAATTCCTCAAAACGGTGTCAACCGTTAGCAGTGTGTTCAGATAATAAATATTTCCTTTACGAAATGAATTACATTACATGCACAAGATTATATGATTTTTAAGTATAACATTTACGTCTATACATCTGATAACCGAAAAAAAACGAAATTTTATTTAATTAACAGGTTAAAAGTTTCAGTTCCAAACCCTGTTGTTGTTGCAATGTTTTCATATTACCAAGTAACCATAAAACAAAACGCTTCCCAACCCACATTGATTACTGTCTCATTCTTACGAAACCACCTAATAGCAATTACATAAAAACAAGTGATTTAGATAACGTTATCACGCTTCTGATAAGGCCCTGCATTGCGTTATGTGAATTGTTTTGTAACCAGAAATGGCGACCTCCGTCGCTAATGACTAATAAACTAAGATAGGAGACCTACAGAGATCAACTAATATTAGTCGTAATATCTCAAAATTTGCAATCTAAGTGTGAATGTGAATGTTTGCCGGTTGTAGACATTTCTTAATGGGGTTATCGCGTTTCGAATTTTGATTCACTCATTATAGTCTCGTAGCACCACTTAAGATTGTTTTATTGAGTATTTAGACGATCATTCTTATTTATTTGCACTTTCGATAACTTTGAAGTTATTATTATGCGGTTATTAGCTTTGTATATTTCTTTGTTTGTTTAAAATCTTGCAATTCAATTGTCACTTTCATCCAGTGGTATCTGACCACAGCACGAACTGTGAGCAATCCAAATGAGTTGACTCAGGAAAGGGATATAGGAAAAGGGGAAGGGATAGGGATATTAGGAAAGTATGAAACCATGAAATAAGAGAAGATAATCTCTTATAAACACTACTTACAAAAATGAGAATTTTGTCAAGTTGGTCCACTACGGCCTTGTTTCCTTTCTTAAGTAGTAAGCAAGTTTCTACTATTTGCATGCTGGCTATATATAAAGCAACTGACAATAACATATTGAACAATATTTACCAATTAAGTATTTGCCTAAAGTTACTTTATTTACCAGAAAACTCCAGTTTTCGGCAATAAATAGGTAAATCTTAAGGGTACAAATATGTGTTACTTTTTAGGACAACTCTTTAGGCTGACTGTACGCCGTAATCTCGGAAAAGTTCTCAAAAGTCCTATGGTGCAATTCTCCGAATCTGCATTAAGACATACGGATCAAGCCTGATGCCCAAGCCTATATCAGGTTCAGTTGCATCGTAACCCGACCCATTTGCCTTACATTCCCACTAGATACAGTTACGGCTAGTGCCATAACATTCAGAGTTATGGACGCGGTGAAACCGACGCCGCGTCGGCGGGCTTTACGGTTGGACTTTCTTGCGGAAATATTAAGTGTAAACATGTAAATTGTTGATTGCATTTATTTCAGCAGTTTAGTGCTGGAGTTAGTGAATCTTGAAAACCGCAATGTTAATATGAAACGGCTACAAATTTGACATTACGTTTACTGTAATGCTCATGGAGGTTCTGTTGGTGATGAAGAAATAAGATGATACCTACGGGCCTACGGCTGAAATATTTAACATTACTTAACTCATAAATGCATTTTCAAAAGAAATAAATTTTTAATCGACCTTCTCTACGCTAACAGAAAGGCGGCTTGAACGAAGTAGGTACCGCGTTAGTAGGAATTCAATTCTACAGGATTACTGCTACAAATCTTTTATCATTCACCACGAAAGGTAAAGGAGCATTCCATGAAAACATCTACTTTTTATCCTTTACGACACGCTGTGGTAGCTACCCTAATAAAACTTATTAGCTGCTAAGAAATAAGTACTAACCATCTTAAAGCCAAGTTATAATATTATATTACTATACCGACTTTCAGCGTCCTAATTTCACATCACGTCAAAAGTATGTATTAAAAAAGTAGTGTCCCTTACGAAACGTTTTCGTGGAATGCTCCTGAACAAGTACCTATGCTTAAAGTATTTCTGAAAAGACATACCGTAGTAAAGATATAAACGACTTTTTTTTCTATAAAAAAATATAGCGAATCTTCCCCGTGTCTACTCTTTCCGACAGAAGATTTAAATGATCTTGAGTTTTAAATACACACAAGAAGCAATGTATCTCGCAAAGGCCGGTAGCTGATAGAGTAGTAGGTAGCAAACAAAAAAGGGATGGCTACGTAAATAGGGTTCAGGTAGCAGTTTTTAAGCCTTTTGTAATTGTCCAATTGTGCATCGAAATGAAAGATATTAGTCTCTATTAGAGCTTACATACAAAGCACTTGGATTTACGAACATTTTTTTTACAATCACGCCGAACATTTAAACTGCGGCTTTTTCCCTACAAACAAGTCGGACGAAACATCGTAGTAAAAAATACAAAATTTTGGACAAAAAACAAAATCTCAAGATCAGCGGTTCCCTGACATCTCAATGGTATGCATGAGATCATAAATCACCAAAAAGGTTGTCTGGAAGACAAATTCGTGACATGTGGCGTGCAGCTGCAGCGATACGCGTTGAATCGACCATTTATTATGATTTGACAACTTGCATACAGTGTGCTTTTACAACATAGAACCCAATAAAAGAGGTTCTGTTTGGACTTATGAAGATATCTGAGAGTAGGTTCAGGTACGATCATATTCCTCTTTTATTATTCCTTAATGATTTCATCAGGTTAAACGGAAAAACTCCTATAACTTGAATTAATAGAATTAACGCGCATACGTAATAAGCTAATCTAATCTCACCACAGATTCTCAGCTCAGTCAGTTTTTGAATAAGTGAGACTTGTTTAATAATCAGATCAGACTGGGACTGTACACTGTACACCCTTAAATCAAGAAAATATATTCGCATCAGAATTAACATTTACCTACCGAAACATTGTATCTACACATAAAGTACAGAACCATGAAACTTAGAAGACAGGTGTTTCCGTTACCAATGTTGCCATTTGTCAACCTAATGATTTTAGCAAGCCTGCGTTTATGTAGGTATTCCAAAACAAAGCACCAAAATGCTATAAATGGAAAGAGGCCAATCTCACACGTGACCGAAGTCATAACAAACGCCAATATTGCGAGCCGTTTTGGTAGCACTCTCCGTAAACCGATCGTAAAATGCAACGCCATTTTACCTTTCCATATTGTGTCACCTCGTAAATAAATCAATGTTTATTGCTTAAGTAGGTATAATATAAATGGAAAAATAATATATACCTAATCAAAAATTCATGAAATTCTTTCGTTAATGAAATAAAAATATACCGAGTAATATGATGGGAATCAGAACGTAGGTTACGTAGGTAGGTATGCTTTTTTAGTACTTATAGATATCGTTTGATTTTAGGCACATAATTATCTCTATTGGCATATACACTTACGGACAATGAGTTCGGGTCATTTTCTATGGTTCATAGACTGACCCGAATGATTAATAGTAAAATAGTTATTATTTTATAGTATCTACATAGTTCAATCAAATAAAATGCGATGGATCTTTACACATATACACAACATACTGAAATGCAGACTACAGTTAAATAATCATTACGGGTAAAACCGTGTAATGTGTGGAGCAAATACCATTTAATCCTGTTTTTCTTCTGTAACAGTAATAAGAGTATATTATCATATATACTTACTTACATTAAAATTTAGACAAACAAAGCAAAACAACAAATAGTGGGAAATTAGGAGCAAGATGAAGATGATGTAGTATACTCGTAAGATTTACGATATGTAACTTGATATGCTTGAAGACTACTTTCAGTTAATTATATGGACAAACAAAACGTGACGTCGTATGCTAACGTTATTGAATTACACTTCTACAAATGGAAACGAAAATAACCGACAATGGCGAAGGGATCCTAGAACTAGACTGCCATGCCAACGCCTTATTTAAGAGATAAATCAGATTATCTTCTTAAGGAAATATAATTTAGGAGACTTCTTTTGCATTGTGATGTAAGGTTAGTGGGGGCAAATGCGCCGACGACGGGGCAGCGCGCCTACCATAAAAATATCTAAAAGTAAAGTACAGATATTATACTACATAGTAGGTACATACAACAAACAACATCTTACAACCACTCGGTTTTAGTTAGTTGCGTGGGACTGACCTTATAAGTTGATGAAATCACATTTTCATTTCTTTTTAAATACATAAACGATTCTAAACGCAATTCTTACATGCACTTTATATCCCGTTTCAGGTCCGTTGCAGCATTCGTGGTCTCAATAATGGGCAACTCCAGGGCCCGTGTTCTAAAGAAATTCTAAATTCTAGGTATAAACAGTGGCTCTATGGATTACATTATTACTACATACACACACTGTTAAATGTACATTTGTTTACGAATGTCTACTTTATTGCAACGTGTTAAAGTCTATGGGTGGTCAGTTAACAGTGGCTTCTTTTGTACATGTTCATGATTATAATTAGGTAGGTACTGCTAGGTAGCATGTTCTGTCGCCCACATTTCATATCAACTGTTGAGCGCTGGATTCACATTAGAGGCACTAGGGGCTTGCGCCCAGTGCCCTATCCCACAAAACTTACAATTACAATTTTACAAGTGTCAAGTTACAAGTTTGTAATAATACAAGTGTGCGTACCACAAAATATACAAGTAACAAATTAGTAGTGGAAAATTCTTAGAAATATGTAAATTGTATCGACAAGTCTACAATTTATTGTATCACAAAACTTTACACACGATACATATATTTTCCGGAAAACGTACACATTTGTAGCTGACAATTGTTTTGTGCTACATGAAATTGTAGTAATAATTAAACATATATGTAGAATTGTACCTACAAATTGACAATTCTCTAAACGTGTGTCACACACCCTCTTGCTACTATATGAATACTAGTAATTGCAGTATATTTTATCACATTTAGCGATTCCAATCCTTTGTACTACGAAATGTTTAGATCAAGTAGCAGTGATAGTGAAGAAGAATTAATTTTACTTTAATTTATGATCTGGGGATACAAAATACTGGATAAGAAAAAAATATATACATTCAATTTGAGAAACCGGTAAAAAAGGTAGGTACTTACCTTTGTACCTTACCTACGCCTTTTCCAATTTTGCCACATAATGTCCCAATCTTTCGCCATTATCCCTAAATCATTTAAATTTTGCGTTATCTCTTTCCATTTATTTATTTTCACAGTGTGCGTCAATTTATCACTAAATTTATCAAAAAGAATGTTTTTGTTTTCGTTAATGAGGTCTAAAATGGTCAGTTTAGCTTGCAAGTCCAATGTTGTAATGTCAGTTGGTATGTAGATTGTAGGTACCTACGTAGGTATTGCTCGTAGAAGTCGTAGATAGATCACTATATAATTATAATTAATGTAATTCTTGCGTATTGCGTATAAAGTGAAAGTACCTTCAACATCAAAGAAGCTAAATAAAGTGTTGCATATTTGTAGTTGTAACATTACAATTTTTCGCTTGTATATTTACAAATCAACAATCCTACAATTATGTAGCTGTCGTGACATACCTTTATTTTTTGTGAAACGCTTTCGCAAAAGTGACATATTTGTATACTGTAAACTTGTAACGAATACAAATTTGTAATTATTGTGGTACATTTTTTTGTTTACAATTGAACAAATTTGTCGAATTGTACACTTGTAAAGTTTTGTGGGATAGGACACAGGGCGGCAAATTCCCAGGAGCGTTAAAATACTGGGCTTGAGTTTTTTTTTATCATCCATTTTGTGTAGAATATAGATAACGGAGCAGTTTTTTGCAAATTTTAAGGAAACATAGGTACTAACACACTCTTATATAGCGTATCACAGTGAAGTATTTAGCATTCTTAGAGTGTCTGTCTTAATTGGTATTAGCATAATTTTCCGTAACTGCTGTCTCGCGCTGAGACTGGGGTACGTTCTGGTTGTTATCTCAATTGTCTTTAAAATTACGGATAGTTTGAGCTTCGTCGTCTGATGTTTCACTTGTTACAGAAAAAAACTTTACCTGACTATTGGTAACTAACGCACACAACTATCCATTTTTTTCTTTACTGTAGGCTTATGATGCTACGTTTTGTCACGCGATAAATAAGTGATAAAGCATCCGTCACTCTCACACACTATTTGTTAGAACGTGACGGATGCTTTATCATTTATTTATCGCGTGACAAAACGTAGCATCATAAGCCTACTGGTTTCTCTTTAATTTCCCATTTATAATTGCAATTGGATATCTGCTGCACAAGTGCAAAAAATTGTACTAAACCTTTAACGTAGTTCTTTTATTATTTTTACGTTCTTCAGAAAGTGAATTGTTATATAGAGGAACATCATTTCAATAGTGAGCTAGCTATCCTTTACACACCTAAGGTAAGCCTATCTATTAAAATTGTATATTCTGCTAAGTTTGTTTAATTGGTAAGCCAAAGTCTGTATCGGTTTCATAGCATCTTTAGTTGCTTGCGATTCAATTTTCGATGTCACTTTTGTGCATCTTTTGTGACTGTTAAGGATTATCTGTAGGTACATATAAATCTTTGCCCACATTACGTGCCACTTGTGCCTACAATACATAGATCAGCTAGGACATTACCATGGGCAGCATGTATCGATGGGGCTATAAATCACTTGGCGCCGAATACCAATGAGAAGTATTTTATGGGTAGTGCGTACGTGAAACGGACGGCTCTATAATTCATATCCACGTGATTAGGGAATGTTGTAATACGAGAAAAAATGATCTCGAATCTTGCGATTTTGGACATCAAACTCTAGCAAACAATGTGTTACCTTGGCAAGGTCATCATTATCGCGTGAAGACAATATGCACAGCTACAATGTTATCATTACCTTTTTCATTTGGGTTGGTTTCGCTATATGGTGTGAAAATCGCCCTCCGGACGTCCATATTTGTTTCTGAACGTACTTACCCTTCATGTATGCACAATTAATCCGCTTACCGAGCCTTACCAAAGACCGAAATAATCGCATAATTGAAAGGCCTATGAACAAAGGCAGTAAATCGGTTTACGATTTCGCTTACCTCTTATTACGGCAATTCAGGCCCTATGATCTCGATTTAGAATGTCATACATTTAAGACCTTTATGACTTAATCAATCGTGAAGTTTAATTATGAAATGTTGGAGTCGGACGTTGATCAAGATATGTACACGTCCGTCAGTTCATGTAGGGAACTCCGCAGAGCAGATCTCGATATGTTCTCTACATGTACCTATCAATAAACGACCTCGCGACAATATATCTACGTCAAACGGTTAGGCCATCTCATTAGTTCTCTTCACGTCGCCATTACAGCTAAGGACACAGAAAAAGCGAGGACGACGCATTAGAATCAGTACCTAATATGTCACATTATCAAGCTATTTGTATGCTTTATCACGACTATCACGCATATGCAAATCGGTTTTATTATGCAGTACTATCATTCGCAATACTTGTTATTTGCACCTCGGCATTCATTGTTTCTTTAGATTTACGATTGCAGTGCAGTTCTGTCGTGCATTAGAAATCATCTGAGTTATACTTTGAATAATAACGATCTTAAAAATTGTCTTAGAAGTTTTTATCCTCTGTAAGAATATTGTTGTTGTTTTCTACGGTTTCTTTAACAATATCTTTATTTTTATTGGCACATTCTCTGGAATTGTTTTGATAATTAAATTCGTATACATCGTACTTACCGCTTCGTCGTTACGAATACTAATGTGTTCCCCTGCAATGTTTATACATACTCAAAAAATCTCTGCAAGTGGAATGCAATCATTCATCCTTCTATTTTTAAATGCAATACAATAAAGTAAAAATGTACGTACAGCTATT
Organism: Eudemis profundana; assembly: GCA_947034925.1. NCBI lineage: Eukaryota > Metazoa > Arthropoda > Insecta > Lepidoptera > Tortricidae > Eudemis > Eudemis profundana. Next base: position 12,975,971 of record OX344811.1, read on the forward strand.
ACTCGTTCTCGCCGTAGTCACATGGCTCGTTCGTTGGAAAGTTTAGAACTCCTGTGTTTTGTTAACTTTTACGACGTTCCACAACATGTATCACTGTATAACAGAGTTTAGTTAGAGTTTAACACTGTTAGAGAACTTTCGTGCACAGTTTCATTTATTATTGTTTTGTTAGCGACGTCGAGTCGGTTTGTTTTGTACGGGATATCGCGCGGGCGGTGGACGCGTGCAGTTTAGCCGCGCTCGCGCTTACGATTGAGTTGTGGAGCGCGACGGAGCGTTGCGTTGGCTTGAACTCGCGCCGCGCCGCCATGCCAGGCCAGATGACAGCTTCATATTCTTTCTTCCCTTCCCGTTCCCTTCTCTCGCGTGCGCCTCAGCGGAATAGATACGTTTTTATTTTATTTTGAGTACCAACCGGTCCATCAATGTTCGAACTGTCTTCAGCTCTACTGGTCACTGTGATAAATATGAATGATTAATGCTGATAATATTTCGGTAATTGACGGTGACTTCGTTAAAGAATATCAAAGATTATATCCGAAAAGTAATCAATAATAATGTATAATACCACGACGGGTTATTGTGCCCCATTTTCCTCGATTTGAAAACCGTTATGTTCGAACGGGCTAAAGCCCAATAAAATCGATCTCTACCTTTTGTTTTATTTAGTGCGAATCGCCCCAGTCCAAGTATGTGCGTAATTAAAACATTTCCGATTATTTATTGACGCCTTGCCGCTTCGAATTTTGAGCCTGTAGAGTACAGAAGGCCTGTCCCATGGCTTGGGTCGACCTATTGTGTTTAAGGTCCAATCTGGCTTGCGCGGAGCCACAACGAGTTCTCGAGAAAGTCATTATTAAGACCTTCGGCCGTCGAGCCGTATTTTTTGTTCGCCTCGGTCAATGTTTGTAGTGTTTAAAAAAAGTTTATTTTAAAATTGCGTTGATTGAGTTGTTACGGACTTGCGGCGGGGAATAATTTCATGCTTTTGCCTCCAGTTTGATATACGGATAGCGTGTTGCCGGGCTATTTATATTAACTCTATTCAATTAATTTTTGCTAATTGGTGGCGGTTGCTTTGATGTTTTGGTTTAATTTTACCCCATTTTAATTCGCAATCGCAATTACATACATGTTTTATGCCTTTGATTGTAACGTCTCAATTAAACTTAACGACTGATCAAGAATCAGAAGTGGGATTTGATCGGGCAGATCATGTAGTGAAATTTTATTTTCGTCTTTGTATATTACATATAGGTATACTCGTAAGTATAAATAGTTATATAGTTTTGCTTGACTAATATCGACAAATTGATTTTAATTGGCAATACAAAGAATAACAAGATCATAAAAAACGTAAAATGACTTAAAATGTATCCTAAACTAAAATAAAATAATTAAACTACTCTTGACTAATATTGTTTTCGGTTCCCGCGATTATCACTCATAGTAATAAAACAACTTAAACGGATTAAATCGCGTATATTACTACATTTTAAGTCCCGACGTTTCGTAACCCTTTTCAGCGTTCGTGGTCGCGGGTAGACTGAGAAAATCATAAATTTCCTCTGTCAAAATTACTGTTACCTAGCCACTCAATCAAGTTTGATGATGCTTCGATCCTCGCTAAGGAGAAGCGCTATTTTCCAAGGATGCTTTGCGAGGCTATTGAAATCAAGAAGTATCCTAATTTCAATAGAGAAGATGGTTTGTCTCTACCACCTGCCTGGGATCCTGTATTACATCTCATCAAGGGACGGACGAGACACAGCACTGTAAAACCTTAACACTGAACGGTGTTTGTTTCTTCTAAAAATAGCATACCTAGAGTCTTTTTGTTTAAAATATGTTCTTTTTTGCATAAGGCAAGGCTGATAAGTTTTCTTGGCGTCTTCTTTCTTATCCAGTATGCCTTTTGGAAGCGCCGCTAGTTTCTAAGGTTAGGATAGTAAGCCCTTCTAGCATAATTATGTGTGAACGTCTTTACACATTAGGCCCGTCTGGCAACACTAAACTTTTTTCTGATTTGTTTTACCAAAAATAGCATACCTAGAGTCTTTTGCTTAAATTATTTTCTTTTTTGCATAAGGCGTGGCTGATAAGTTTCCTTCCTTGGCCTTCTTTCTTATCAAGTATGCCTTTTGGAAGCGCCGCTAGTTTTTCTAAAGTTAGGTTTTTAAGCCCTTCTGGCATGTGTGTGAACATCTTTACACATTAGGCCCATCTGGCAACACTAATATTGAATTTGTATTTTTTAAAGTGGGTAGGTTTGCGGTTTGTGGGTGGGTAGGTGGGTTTGTTTGTAGGTTCGCTGCACTGGAAGACATTTTCAAGCTTCTGGACTGGAAAGGACATGGCATCAACATCAATGGCGAGTACCTAACTCACCTCCGATTTGCCGATGATATTGTAGTAATGGCTGAGACCCTGGAGGACCTTGGCACAATGCTCGAAGACCTCAGTAGAGTTTCCCAACAAGTGGGTCTTAAAATGAACATGGACAAGACGAAAATTATGTCAAACGTCCATGTCGCACCCACTCCTCTTAAAGTTGGGAACTCGAATCTCGAAGTTGTCGACGAATATGTCTACCTGGGACAAACAATCCAACTAGGCAGGTCCAACTTCCAGAAAGAGGTTAATCGTCGAATTCAACTCGGCTGGGCAGCGTTCGGTAAGCTACGCAACATCTTTTCGTCCCAAATTCCGCAGTGTCTCAAGACGAAAGTCTTTGACCAGTGTGTGTTGCCAGTGATGACTTATGGAACAGAGACGTGGTCGTTTATAATGGGCCTCATAAGAAGGCTCAAGGTTGCTCAAAGGGCAATGGAAAGAGCTATGCTCGGGGTTTCTCTTCAGGATCGAATCAGGAACGAGGAGATCCGTAGAAGAACTATGGTTACCGATATAGCTCAACGCATTGCAAACCTTAAGTGGCAATGGGCAGGGCACATTGCTCGCAGAACTGATGGCCGTTGGGGTGGTAAGGTTCTCGAGTGGCGACTACGTACCGGAAGACGAAGTGTTGGCAGGCCTCCCACAAGGTGGACCGACGATCTGGTGAAAACCGCGGGAAGCCGCTGGATAATAGCAGCACAAAGCCGACAATCGTGGAGATCCTTGGGGAAGGCCTATGTCCAGCAGTGGACGTCTTTTGGCTGAAATGATGATGATGATGAGGTTTGCACAACAGTAATTTTGACAGAGGAAATTTATGAATTTCTCAGTCTACCCGCGACCACGAACGCTGAAAAGGGTTACGAAACGTCGGGACTTAAAATGTAGTAATATACGCGATTTAATCCGTTTAAGTTGTTTTATTACTCTTGACTAATTGAAATTCTAGTAGAATCATATTTTTACCAACCGTTATTCAATTGATATAATACCCCTATCAACCCCTACCCCTACCCAGTGACGCATGAAGCCAGCGCGGGGCCTGTAGCATTTATTCAAAGAGGCCCTTGGTTGGCCTTAGATATGCTTGAATACCGAATGACCGGTAATTTTATACGTGACGAATTACATAGCGAGGGGGGGGTCCCCTTTTGCGAGTGGGCGCGGGGCCCCCCAATGCGCGGGGCCCGTAGCATTTGCTACTCTTGCTATATGGCTAATCCGGCACTGCCCCTACCCCTATCAACTCCTATACTATCAACTCATTTTTTAAAGATGTGCTTAAATGTAAAGCATATCAGACGACCGGTTTAGCCTGGTGATTAAGTGACTCTGCCTATGAAGCTGACGGTCCTGGATTCGAATCCCGGTAAGAGCAAATATTATTTGTGGGATGACATTTGTTTCTGAGTCTTGGATGGATGTTTTCTATGTATTTAAGTATTTGTATTTATTAAATATTAAATATATCGTCGTCTAGTATCCATAACACAAGCCTTATTGAGCTTACTATGGGATGTAGTTCGATTTGTGTAAGATTGTCCCCTAATATTTATTTATTATTTATTTACTTATTTCAAATATTATTGAGCATTTCTGCGTGTTAATTATTTTTATGGAAGATCTGCGTAAGAGACATTCTATTGAAAGAACATTTATGTGGAAATTGTAAGCAATATTACAGTATTAGGTACTGTACTATTTATAAATTTAGTTCGCAACGACTACGTTAAGAGAAAGTTTAATTATCTACATTGGCGACGGTGTGGGAGTAAGGAAACGGTAAATTGACTAGTCTTACTCCGATACTGGCTAGGCAGTTTATTCAGTTCAGTCGAGCTCTTTTGAAATTCACTAACTACAGAGCACTTGGCATGGTAAAAAAAATATATCAACACTTGTGTTTTTTTCACCGACTGTGCGTTTTTAAGTGATTGACCGTTGAAATAACATAAAATTAGTAAAGATTCTAAAGGGTCGCTTTCGATAACATCAGGTATTTCGATAAACTGCTCTTGCCGGTTCGATCTAACTTTCCACCCTGTACTTATATTTTTCAAACACCAAATGAGTGTCGTTTTATTATCAACAAATATTTTTCCATGGCGTTTCTCGTGGTCAAAAATGAAGAGGTAGGTATACCTATGACAACTGTACAATTTTCGTGTTTTTTTTTCATTTTTTGTATGATAGTGTAGAGTTAGTAGCAGAAATAAATTTGCCATGTCTTAATGGTTCGCCAATGTCCGTATACGATCTTCGCTGGCGGGCATAATTTTTGAGTAAAATAGCTTAAAAAAAACCGAATGTCGAAACCGAATTTCTTACCTCTCCCCCTACCACCCCCGCAAGGTTTCTTGATTATTCTCAATTTCAAAGCACTCAAGACTATCCAAGTAACAACAATGCTGAGAATCGGCTCTGAATCTAAACGGGCAAGACGAACACAAAGCTTGAAAGAGCAACCCTGCTTTTTGAAGTTTCATCAACAGTTTCGACAACGTATGCATTATGCGACTAATTGCCTTAACATTTCCTAAAGGCTCTTGTTCATCAACCATTTAACTCCGGCTGCAACTATTGTTTCAACATGTGACTTCAGATGGCATAAATTAACGTTTTTGCATCATTTCACTAATAGAATAATTTTAAAGCACGCTAAAATACCTTGAAGGCAAAAACACTAGAATCCGCATCTGCAACATACAATGACATTTAGTTTTTTTTATCGCTAATGTATTTGTATCGCTAGAACTAGAACCGGCCGTAACGGCCTCCGAAATAAAACAAAATATGACGTTAAATCCAAGGAAATATTTAATTAAAGATTTAGTTAACAAACCAACGCCCTTCGACGTATGGTTACAAGGAACTATCGAACAAAATGTAGGTAATGAAATTTTAATAATATCTGATACTTTTGGAAGGGCAAAAATAACAAAATGTGAAACTGCTGACGGTGTTATCGATAAAGGATCATTACAAAAAGGTTAGTAACGCATGGACATTGGTATTTGATTTTTGTAATAAAACTTTTATAACCTTAAATATTCTTAGAATTAGCTTTCTGTCTAATTTCATTTTACTTTGAATTTTAGCTTTCAGCATCTAACAGTTTTTTAAGAATGTATCTATGATCTTTGACCAATCCATTTCTGAGTAGTGCCGCCCCGGTAGCAAAAGATACTGCTACTAAATAAATCTGTGGGTCTAGTTAAAAGGGGTACTTAAGCAATGATGGGTACAAGTCACATATAAACTAGGTACATGACTATTTCTGGGGGTCTAGTGAAAGGGGTACAAGTCACATTTACACCAGGAACAAAAGGTCACAAGTGTCACAACTCTATTGTATGACTTAGGCTCTTTTGCTCCTAGGTTAAGTATATCGTCGGCCGTAGGCTGAATTACGGTAAGGGACATTGTTTTGCCTGTCCCTTACCGTAATTCAGCCTACGGTCGACGATATGTGACTTGTACCCCTTTTCACTAGACCCACAGAGTTATATTCTAACATATAAGTTATTTTGCACTTAGATTATTTATGAGACTCGTATCCCTTTTCACTAGACCTGCAGAAATTGTTATTGTATGTGACTTCCTATCGCAAAATTCAGCTTTGCTACTCGTACACATAACAGCTGCTCGCATTTCTTTTTTGCTTCACCTTGGACCGCTTTATATGTGTCCGTCTAGATAGCGTACACCGTAAAGATATTCAGAATCTGATGCAGCTAATAAATAGTACCCAAATAGTACCGACGAAATACCTAGGTGAAAAAAATAGTACCCTTAAACTTTTCGAAATATAAGGCCTGTTCACGGTGTACGCTACCGGCGTCAAGCTGGCGTACACCGTTTGTATCTCTGGAACGGCTTTGTTTTTGGAAACGCTTTATATCTCAAAAAATAGTACCCAAATAGTACCCTAGGGCCCTAAAATTTTATTTCTCTAGCTATCGTAGAATCCGAGATATAGTGAGCTCTTTCTATAAGAAATTCCCGGGTACGCCAGCTTGACGGTGTGAAATTTTGTACACCGTTAAGTTATGGAATATCTCGGCTTCTACGATAGCTAGAGAAATAAAATTTTAGGGCCCTAGGGTACTATTTTTTGAGATATAAATCGTTTCCAAAAACAAAGCCGTTCCAGAGATACAAACGGTGTACGCCAGCTTGACGCCGGTAGCGTACACCGTGAACAGGCCTTATATTTCGAAAAGTTTAAGGGTACTATTTTTTTGACCTAGGTATTTCGTCGGTACTATTTGGGTACTATTTATTGGCTGCATCAGATTCTGAATATCTTTACGGTGTACGCTATCTTGACGGACACCTTTATATTGATTTTTGTTGCTCAGGATTTTAAGTAATAATTTCAGGCTACATAATTCGCGCAATATGCTCAATAATTTCATAGTCACGAAGTTCAATAATTTTTTCTTTGTTATCTCCATGTCGGTTTACGTTTAATTTCCAGGGAAATATTGCTGTATTCTAGGTACAGCAGTATCAACTAAAGGACTGCCAGAGGTGCAAGCTAGCAAATTCGTAGATCTGAGCTCACAACCACAAATGCAGGAGGCATGGGAACTCGAAGTAAAGGAAGCAAACTTAATCCTGGAAGAAAAAATAAAACCAGTATCATAGTATAAACATGTTTTATTATAACTCTGATAAAATCCATCACCATTCCATAACAGTAATGTGAAACAAGTATTGCTTAAGGCCATAAAATATAAACATAAAAACAATACAATATATTTTGTGTGATTTTTTACTCATCGTAACCAGTATTCCGCCAAACTACACCATTAATACCACTGGAATGCTTACAAGGTTTACATAATAGACTTAAGTAGTATACAGCAGGCACTTTTGGTAAAATTACAATTCGTCAAAGACAATCCCTACACTGCCGCAAGTGCCAAATAAATACAAAGATAGCTGTCCTGTAACAAATGCTTCAGTCTTACAATTTGGCATCAGATTTCAATAGCGGACCAAGTTTTTGAGCAAGCATGATGTTGCCGCTGATCTTGAGCTTTCCCTTCATGAAAGCAGTCTGTGGGTTGAGGGATCCAGATGCGATGGAGATCAAGTCATCGTCGGATACGGTCATCGTCACTTCGGCTTTGCCTTTAGGGGCACCTTCGAAGACTGCCGGTGTTTTGAGGTCTAAGGCTAGAAAATAAAGAAATTATTAATTGTAAACATCAATAGTTCATGAAAGACACGCAGAGGAGAAACTTGCGTAATCAGTAAATAAATGTTAGTTGATTACTTAAAATGGTATCAACACTAATAAAGATAGCACTGATAAAGAACCATAACAACAGTTTATTTATATTTTTACAATAAATATGTTTTTTAGAAAAGTACTGGAGAAGGTCGTTTAATAGCCCCTAAAACTGAAAACTACTTCTTAGATGTGCAAGTGTATGTCTACTGTTTACCACTGTTTTTATATAAGTTTGCAATGTAATTTTCTTTTGGTGTGCAATAAAGTATGATTGTATTGTATACATATTATAACGTCAAAACTGCTGGACGGATTTAACCATTTTTGTTAGACATTGTTCGTCATCCAAGAATACTTCTTTCTACTTAAGTGCGCTAAAACAAAAAGGCGAAGCTGTAGCCAAATTATAGTGCCTTAAAATAAACTTACTCCACTGTTTCACGGTTTTCCCATTATCGACGATGTTGTAAAGGAAGACCCCGCCAATAGACTTGGCCTTGGCCGCGTTTTTCTTGACTTCTTCTGTGATCTTGGCGAAGAGAGCGTCGCTCTTCAGAATAGCGCCGGACGCCGCGGGGGCGGCGGGCGCGGGGCCAGCACCGGACTCTACCTTCTTCAAGTCCATGTAGGCACCTAAAAAGAGATTATTATAACTTAAGAATCAAATCAAAAATGATACTTCACAAAAACTATGTATATTAAACAACTGAGACTATGTGTATGAGTTTACGTAACAGGCGACAGCTATGCTTATTTACAAAACAATATTGAAAATGACAATGTTGAAGTGGCAATAGGCTGGATAATCAGCTGGAGCTCTAATTACCGATGGCTGATGGACATAAAGATCCTCGAAAAATGAGCGGCCTTTTGTTGTGAAAGTATTTGGGGGAGACGTGACAACACAAACACCAGTGGAGCAAGAATTATAAATATTGTCTGTATTTACCAGCGATGACAACATTGCCGGTCTCCTTGACCTTGGTCTGGAAGTGTACCCGGGTGCCCTCGAGCCACATCTCGGTGGCGAGCGTCTGTCCCGGCGTCACCGGCTTCGCGAAACGCGCCTTCAGTGCCTTCACGTTCGCTGGGTTGTTACCGGCGTACCTGAAGAGACGAATATGTCAAGGCATGTCTACAAAAACGACATAACTGGAGAGAGGTGATTTTACAGGAGATCAATAAACGATCACTTTATGAATTAGTTATATAAACTTGTAGGTTATAATGAACTATTCTGCCCTCCGGCCGGAAAAAGTCATCTTGCCGACCGCTGCGCCAAACGAAGATACTGCTTTCTAACTCCGTCGAACAGAAAATAGTATACACGCCTTGGCCAGTAAATAAGAAAGCCTCAGACCACATTTACTTTTCGGCCGAGGCGAAGCCGAGACATTTCTTACTTTACTGGCCTCGGTATGTAATGTACTATTATAATTATTAGAAAGAATAAACTTACTTAGCCAGAACGTGTCTCGCAGAGATGCCAAGAGACGCCAGCCCGTGAAGAATAGGCTTGGCGTGTCCCATCGTAGCTGCCATATTGGGATCGATGTGGAGCGGGTTAAGGTCACCGGAGAGTCTGCAAAATGTCAGTGATTAGTATTTTTTTGTGGTTAGAATCGTCCGCAGACCAGCAATACTATCACGGATATATGATTCGAGAAAAGGTGAAACACCTTACTCGTGATAAAGATTTGCAATGCATATGTCCTTTTCAGACGACACATGTAGGGAGGAGGTTAAGCGCGGGGGGTTGGCTGACTGATCGGCCCCAAAGCCTTTACTTCCTAGGTAATTACCACAGTAAAATAGCAGTAATTTTCCTTCATACAAAAGGTACATCGCGCGCTTGAATGGGTGCGCGCCGTCTACGAACGCACTACAATCAGTTTTAAGAATGCTCCAGAATGGATAGCACTCACACAGACGTGCAATCGCGCGTCTGTGTGAATACGTGTCGCGCGCTCCTAACGGCCGAAGTTGGACTACTTGTTCGTCTTTATACTTTGTAATTACTTTTCTACAGACCTGTATAAGGCGGCCTGGTCTTCGGCCGTGCGTTGTTCAACCACCGCGTCGGGAGCCCTCTTGGGGGCGGGGGCTACGTTGGTGGCCACCTGGCTATTTCGGGGCCCTCCGAATCCTCCCTGGCCCAATACGAATATATGCTGTTGGGTGCGGTAAACTAGCTCCTTGTTCTGGAAGATTTCACCTAGGAAACGGAAAATTAAGTGTGATTGAAGGAAGACACAATGCATATCGTCATAACTTAAAAAAAAAAAGAAATGTATGTAAAATAATCCCTTAGTTTTCGTTAGCGATAATAAAAGTGGTAGCTTTTTTGACAAGCTTCAGTTAAATTCAGAGGTAAAGAATATATCGTCACTACTTTAAAGATTTTTTTTGTTTAGATAAATTTTATTGATAATGATTATGATTATTTATTTATATTCTTAACTACTAATATAATATAAATATACTTAATCCGAAATAAATCATTTTGAAAAAAACTCGTATCTAAAAACGTCGTAGAGAAAAACGTCAAAAGTTACATAAGAACTTCATATACACTTACCAATTCATATTTATTTATTGCGATCATGCGAACTACGACGTTTTTACCTTGAGTCCATATCAGATACGATTTTTTTAAGTAATGTCGATATTCAATACTATATATAATATGGATCATTGATTATTATAAAACTGAACATTTCTTCCGAAGTGCATACATAACGCATAGACATAACTATAGCTTTATCAGACCAGTTGATGATTTATATGTGCATCATAATAGATAACAAAGATCTAGAGAGGATTATGATTATGAATTATGCTATGACGCAACGTTTATTGCGAATAAACTCCATATTATAATATTGGATGATATTTGTTTCGAGTCTTGCATTGCGGTGTACGTTAAAATATATTTACACCAACAGGACCCCGAAAGATTCTCATTTTCGATTCTAATAGATCATATGTTCCCAAAGTAGTCCCTACCGCCCCCCGGCGGGCGTATAGGATGGGGCCTTGGGAGAAATTGGGGGCCGTTAATACTGTCCAGGGGGGCGCTACCGCTTTTGTAAATAAAAACTCATATAAATCACAATATAAACTTTTTGCAACATTGCAACACACACTATTCCTGGCGTACATACCCACTTGGGTACCGCCCACTTGGGCGGTAAGTCAAAAGTTTGGGAACCTATGCGATAGATAATTTATTAAAACTTGGTAGCACAGTGATTTTTACACTGTGGTCCAAATGCAAAAAGGCTCACTGTTGACGATGGCCACAGCACTCGAACCCTTGTCCAGTATGTCGACCACGTAAGCGCGGGTAGTGAATGCGCCCTCGGAACTGGGGAAGTCGCCCACGAACTCAATATACTGCTCTCCGTGAAGTATCTGGAAAATAAGTAACTTCGAGTTATAGCTGTTTGAAAGTTAGTCATCGTGAACAATTACTTACTTTATTAGTTTTTTAATGCGAGTACCTAAATTGCACCACATTTTTATGTTACATAATAAAGATACAAGAATGGTTGAGTGAGCGCCAAGAATTCTCTCTCTAACATTACTGTCGTTCGGATCGGACTACCGGACGGAACGCACCGGATCGGACCGTCTCTCTCTGGCATAACGCGTGCTTTTTCCGGTCGATGGCTAAGGCCCGCTCGCACGTCTACGTCGCATTTTTACAATTTAGAAGAGTCGTCGTTGTAGTACCAGAACGAAAGAAGACCGTATGTGTCAAATTACTTACGTTGGAGAAATCGGCGAATTTGCCGGGCGGCATGGACTTGGCAACAATGGGAGACTCCATACACATGCCAGCGAGGATAAAGAATGTAGGCAGGGCTGTGAACTCCTCGTGGGATTCGTACAAGAACTTCAGGTCGGTGGGGTTGGCTACCGAGGCGCCCACTGAAACAAAGACATGAAATTAGTGTCCGACCGAAACTAGTTTTTACCGCCGAAACCGAATTTCGGCTTTGATCTCAATTTCCGAAACTCTTATATAAGGTCATGTTGTCGTGGGATGAAAAAAAAAATAATTTAGTCTCCGACATTTGAAGTAATCATTATTATTTGTAATATATAAAAATGTCTTATTTCAAATAAATTATCCGTGCTTTTTGAAATAAAGACTGTCTGATCGCAGCACTAAACCTTTCAAATTCAGTTTTGGTTTCGGCCGGATGACTGCCGAAACCCGTTTATAGCCGAAATTAGGCCGAAACCGAAACCGAAATTTCGGTCGGACTCTACATGAAATAAATAAAAATCGGCCAAGTGCGACTCGGATTCGCACACGAAGGGTTCCGAACCATCGTCTAGCAAAAAATTCCAAAATAACACTTTTCTTGTATGACCCCTATTATTATTAATTTTATTTTGTTTTTATTATCTGTCCGACTCTGTGAGTACCAAGATACAGGCTCAGCCTAGTTTGGTCCTTACCGGATACTACATGTGTTTATGTAACTGTGCAATTTGGTATAAATAAATTTATCTTATCTTATCTTATCTTATCTGTTGTTATAGCGGCAACATAAATACACATTCTGTGAAAATTCAAATCTCTACCTATTATGGTTCAAAAGATACAGCCTTGTGACAGACGACGGCTTAGAAATAGGGTTCCGTTGGCACCCTTCGGGTACGGAAGCCTAAGAACGCTGTTAACATTTTTGGTTTAAATTTTGAGAATTCATAGTAATGTTTTATACCATATTTTACTCAGCAATCCTATAAAATACGTGTAAATATACACTAACAGACCGGTACTGTTTTTTTCTGATGGTAAATCGATTTTGCTACTTGTGAGAAACTAATATTTATATGATATATGTGTAAGTAGTACATTTGTATGATTATACCAGCCACACAATGTGATCACGATCAGTATTAGCCGACCGTAGCAAGCGTGGAAAACGCCTCATACAAAACGGTTGGAACCTATGCCGTCATCCGTTTCGTCGTTGTACTAACTTTGTATGAAAAAAAAAATCTTTTATATTTTGAGCACGGATGAACAAACAAAACAACACTTAGGTTATTTCCTTGTGTTAAGATGTTTCATTGATATTTATGCATTTTGAAAATAGCTTTTATTTTTTCATCTAATTGACCAAAAAAACGATAAAGTTTGTAACTGCAAATGCCACTGGATATACCTCAAAATTTACATGAAAAACATTCAACGGTGAAATTTACCAAAGCAATGTAGTTAATTCTCTGAAATATTTGGTTTCGGGCGAAGGTCACAAGTGGTCCTTTATTTTGCATTGGTAATTAGTTTGAACAAGTATTTAAGAAATTGTAAATGTACTGTCAAGAAGTAGTTATTTTACATAGAACAGACTGTTTACTCGTTATACGAATGTAAAGAAATACCGTTTCTCATTATAACATTAAGTTGGACATTATACATTGGGTATTCTTTATTCATTTATTTGTAGCGCAGGAAGGTATATCATAACCTTGATCTGTGGACGCTTTAGCCTAAAAATATTTGTTTATGTTGTTGTGTTTGTTAAAATGTAATTCTACCTATAGAACTTGTTCTGCAATATTTCTTTATTTTTATTGCCTACTGACAAGCAGGTAGACCTGTAGGCTTATGATGCTACGCTTTGTCGCGTGATAAATAAATGATAAAGCATCCGTCACTCTCACAAACTATTTGTCAGAACGTGACGGATGCTTTATCATTTATTTATTGCGTGACAAAGCGTAGCATTAAAAGCCTACTGATTGGAATGTGGTCTGCCTATAGACATTAGCAACACTATGCAACAAGAGCTGGCACGAATGGATTGAACGAAAGTAATGTCACTTGTCACTGATGAGTAATGTTCTTATACGGGTGGCTCCAAATATTTTGTAAACAAGTACATAACACTTCTTCATTATTCAAGAAAAAAAATACATATAATCTGAACATTATTAAGTCTAAACAGGTAAAAGATATGGCAGAAAGGTAAATTTGACGGATCGAATCAACGTGTATTTAATCATTTTGTGATGCACACATAAACCCAATAATTAAGCAACAAATTAAAGTTAGGACTTTCTTTGCTAAAAGACAATTTAGTGTACAATCTATTAATATATATAACAAGATTAACAGAACCAATAAAATCTATAGTAAAACATTTGGAGAATGTAAAAAACAAATTTCTATGTGGTTAAAAGGTAAAAGCTACGAGGAAACAGAATCAATCTTGCATTAGATCTTGTGTACCTACCTCGAAAGATACTTAATTCGAATTTCCCCCACACCACACATGTCACAAACACATCTTTTTTAAAATAAACTTTGTTTTACTACCCTAGTTATCCAGTACCCACATATAATAAACGCGAACGTGTACCGTATTTCCTAGTTATAATTTTAAATTTTATCTATGGGACTAGTTCGATTTGTGTAAGATTGTCCCCTAATATTTATTTATTTATATAATTAGTTAAAAATTTATTTTTAGCATAGTTATGACCTTGTATGAAAGAGCGAATTCCTCCTAACACAAGTGCAATACTTAAAAGGAGGATTCCTCACCATTTGTAAACACATTGTTAAAAATAAATAATTTTGATTTTTTTTTAATAAACATTATCATTCATTAGGTTGTCTGGAAGAGATCGCTCTTTAGCGATAAGACCGCCTATTGTTTACCAATGTTTTTGTATAAGTTTGCATTGTAATTTATCTTTTGGTGTGCAATAAAGTATGATTGTATTGTATTGTATTGTATTGTATTCACTCATTCAATACATTCGTGCCAGCTCTTGTGAATCGACCGGTACCTAAAAGAAAAGTACTGTGCTACTAAAGCCTAAATTTGTTGTCTAATTATTTTCATAAAGGCACTGACCTCCTAAGGCGTAGAGAGATAAATCCTTGGCGTTGTAGCTGTATGTTGTCCAATAGGATTCACGGTCGCCGTCCATTTTGCTGCGATCCTCAAAGTCCTGTAAGAAACACACAATCAATCTTTACGAAGCGCTAGTAAAATCAGTAGCGAATCTAATGACAAGTAGTGAATCTATTGACTTGTAAAAGTATTTTGAATCAATGCATAATTTGCAATAAAACACAGCTTTCGGTACTCCGTTTTTTTTTACGGGTATTTCACTTTTTAGGCTATGACCATTAAAGCATTTTGATTTTTTTGTAGACTCAACACTCTAATTATTACGAACGGCATATACATTGATATGTGACGTTACGAGTTAAAGGTACCTTATGGATATTGTCGCTTGCGTCCTTCTATCTTGATGTCCTATAGTACGGGAGTCGGCTACGACGCAAGCGACAATATCCATAAAGTACCTTTAACCGCGAAACGTCACACAGTATATTACATATTATGTGTAACCTACTTACTTGTAACTTTTCAACCAAGCCGAGAGTTACGTCGGAAATCTTGGCAATGTTCTTAGCATTGGTCATGTCGACAACCTGTTCCCAACTTTCTTTGACAGATTCGATGGTTACTGGGTCAGTTGGTTTCTTTCTAGAAAAAAAGATAGACTCATCAAAAAATTATATATAAATATTATGATTACCCTGAGATGTGTATTTCGTTTTTTTTTACGTGTTTTGCATTGATTGTCACTAAGAACAATGGAATAACATAATCATAAAGCGTTCTAAACAAAAAGTAAGGGTCAACCAGACCGAAACATAAAATACGCTAACGCTACGTTTAGGTACCGTAAACGCAGTGGCGCGTACTATGTGTCGCATTTTCAACCTACGCCCTGAAGCGAATACGCAAGGGCAGCTAGCTCATTTGAAGCTTCGGTATGGTAAGGCCTTTATCCTACGGAATGCTACAATAATTATAGGTTCATCTCTAAGACATTCATCTAACAAGAAACTTGCATCATGTAAAAGGGCCTTAAAAGTATGTTTACACGGTTGAGTATATCAACTACAGATGTATGTGCAAGTTGCAGAAAGTTTCCAAAAAGTTGAGAGATCAAAAATTGTTAAAAACTTTCAAAACAATTTAAAGAATGTTCGCATGTTGGAAAATTCCAAATACGAAATTTTGAGGAATTGCAAATAACAAGATTGAGATTTATATAGATATAGATTTATGTATGTACCTATGTAAACACTTTATTGCACAAAATAAGACAAAGGGTTACAAAATAAAGGTATATGTACAAAGGCGAACTTATCCCTTTAAGGGATCTCTTCCAGCTAACCTTTGAGCAGTAGCAGTAGCAGCTTAGATTTATAAATGAGAGATCTTTCCATGCAGAAAGTTTAGTAATTTTAGAAACTTTTCCTTGGCACATCAGTAATATGAACCGCATAGTTTCATTTCCAATTAAATATCAAGACATAAGGTTAGCTCCGTAGGTGCCACTTTTATAATCGAATAATAGTCTCTACGTACCTGAGG
Source organism: Eudemis profundana (assembly GCA_947034925.1). NCBI lineage: Eukaryota > Metazoa > Arthropoda > Insecta > Lepidoptera > Tortricidae > Eudemis > Eudemis profundana. The sequence goes on from OX344811.1 coordinate 12,992,039, forward strand.
GTCGTTCCTTCGCCCCTGACTAGATACGTTTTGGTGGCGAATCCCAGTGTCGAATCTATGACCAGGCCAGTCTCATTGAAGGACTCGTGCACCATGTATGCCTGAAAATACACACTAATAAAGGAGGAGACAAAATATCCCTAGAACCAAGGACCTTACAATAGCATCGCTAACAAATAACTGAAGCACCTCAAGTCCGCCGGTTGCTTAACGCTGGTTGGTCAGGTTAATGTGTGCATGCTGCGGGAAGTAGGAAGAAACTTAATATTGTCTTCGGTTTCCGCGATTATCACTCATAGTAATAAAACAACTTAAACGGATTAAATCGCGTATATTACTACATTTTAAGTCCCGACGTTTCGTAACTCTTTTCAGCGTTCGTGGTCGCGGTCGGCGGGTTAAAATGTAGTAATATACGCGATTTAATCCGTTTAAGTTGTTTTATTACTGTAGGAAGAAACTTGTTGATGTGTGAGTGCTGCTCGTAAGTACAAACTTATAAAGCAACCGGCACACTAGAAATTCTTCAGTGATCTGTTGGCGAGGCTCTGTCCGGCTATTTATTTTACGGTCCTTGCCTTGAACATATAGTAAGAATTATCGGTCATATTGACCTTTGCATCAATAATAGGCTACTTGATGACAGTTCAAATCAGCTTCTTTTTATGAAGTGTCAAAACGCTCCGAAAGTATGCAGTTTAGTATGAAATACTATCTTGTGACGTGCTTGTGACGTCATGCTCAACATGGTGCCTTATTATTAGTTTTCGTCATTGTAAAATCGTTGATGGCACGAAAATAAGTTTGAATGATTTTATCCGGGCTGTTTTGGAAGGGTAATTTGCTGGTTAGAGTTAATGAATTTATTTTGATTGTTGTCAAATACCCTATTGTAATTGTAAAAAAACTTATTATTACTCACCACGACTGGAGCAATAAGGTCCGGCTTCATGGCTTCAAACATGCTGGGCGGTAGAATGTCTTCGGTGAGGCGAGAGGCGGCGGTGGGCACAATAGTGTTCACCTTAATATTGTACTTGTCACCTTCGATGGCCAAGGTGTTGGCCAAACCGACCAGACCTAGCTTGGCGGCGCTAAAATAGGGAAATATGTATATTGAAATACATATACAGTTAGTGTATGAAGGTAAAGGATTACTAAAATAGGAGGCGGCATTTGATTGAAACTCATACACGCCATATAGGCAGGGAGAAGTCTACCCCCGCATCATTTGACAACGACTTAAGGCTACTCAAGAGCCCTATGAGTACTAAATTGAGACCTGTATGCTTATGATACTACGCTTTGTCGCGCGATAAATAAATGATAAAGCATCCGTCACTTCCACACACTATTTGTCAGAATGTGACGAATGCTTTATCATTTATTTATCGCGCGACAAAGCGTAGCATCATATGCCTACGGGTGTACGTAAGGAAAGAGGATGGCCCACAATGACGTGACTGATAGTGCTTTATCATAGGGAATGTGCACAATAAAGGTGTTCCTAACTGATGCCACCAACAATACTCCATCATGCTGGGACCACATTAACGGGAAACGCCGTTAATATCGCGATGATGGACGATTAACGTTAGGTGTGGCCAAGACTTGCTTACTCTTACTTGCTTCAGCCTGCCTTTACTACAGCTTGCCTTACTTAGGCCTGATAAGTTTCCTTTACTGTCCGCAGTGTCAATGACGTCACCGGTTTTTCTGGTTAAACAGTCTGCTTATTTTCAGAATCATAAAGGCAAGAAAATAAATTACTCTGGATTTATTTGGGATAAGGTTTTGAAGCTGAATTTAATATTTAGTGTTGAGTAATTTATTTAAACTACCCTATTAGTTGTAGAACTACACAATACCTGTAATTAGCTTGGCCAAAGTTGCCAAGTAGTCCGGCATTGCTCGACGTCATGATGACGCGGCCAAACTTCTGTTTCTTGAATAACTCCCATGCTGCTTGCGTTGTTTTGAAGGAACCCTTCATGTGAACAGCATGTACTAGGTCCCAATCCTACGAGAATAATACATAGTGGGTGAATCTTCTGTCAGTATTTTTATACTTTATAAATTTATAATATTTAAAACCGTTTGAATCTAAAACCGGAAATTCATAATAGTTTAACCATAAGTATGAAATTGTCTATTTGAAATTAAAACTGTTTGTCTTGAGTAGCTTTATTTGTGAAGAAATAGTCTGTTTCGGCAAAAAGTTCCATCGTGAATGTAGAAAATTCTTTACTACATAGGACAGCTAAGAAGAACAGACTGTAGACATGTTTCTTGGTTTCATAAAACAATGCAAAAACATACTAAGACAAAGACAGTTAAATTGGAGTATTTATGTTATGTTAATGAGGTAGGTACTGCCGAGCCCCATATTAGGAGCAGCTTGTCCTAGAGGATATTTACGAAAATTAAATAGGCAAAGATAGACACCTTAGAAGTTACGGGTCCCAATGGTACCTATTAATTATCATGCAGTAACCTGTATTATTCAGCATTCACTTCATATTAGATAAGCTCCTTACAATTAATCTAGTGAAGACCAAGAAACTAAACCTTATTCCTTGATGCTAACATTCAAGTTTACATGTGGACGTTCATTCGGTCCGGCCGTATTCATTTTAGTGTCCGTAGTTACCAGAATCATACATAATTCATGAGAACATCATTGCCAAAGTTCAATTACCACTTAATAAAATGATTACAATTGATAGTGGTATTTACTACAGTAATATTTGTTATCAAAAGATTACCTGGTCTGATATCTTGCTGAAACTTCTATCTCTGAGAATGCCAGCGTTGTTGATAATTATATCTATGCGGCCAAAGTTATCAATGGCAGTTTTTATGATCTTTTCTCCCTCAACTACTGAGTTGTAATCAGCAACTGCCTCTCCACCTAAAAAAGTATAATATATAAATGAAATTAATCTCTACATCTTTATGTGTCTGGATACCGGTGGTGTGGTATTCGTAGAACCCGATTACTACTAAAATTAGAGGTTTCAGGTAGGTACTGTTCTTGTTATAAAAATAGACCAAATCGTACCGTCAGTAATAAAGCAGCCTTATTCAAATTTTGTAACAATTGATTTAAAACCGTTTTAGAATATAAAGTATTTTTTTTTTAATTAAGCCAGTTTTTTATTAACGGTGAGAAATATAGACCTCAGAAATTTTTTATACCATGCCACTACTTCATATACATCGTAAGTTCCCAAAATTTGGTATAATAATGAAGTTCGAATTGAAGTTAATTGCTATAATTGAAAAGGTACAAGTATTATTACTATTTAGTTTGGAATTAACCAATTTTTATAAGTATCAAAACAAAATGTCTGTTGATAACCTAAACTGTCTAAAAACTGTGTGACTACTCTTAACAGCCTTGTATCATAGAACTGAAACAATATTAACATACAAACAATGTCTGCAGTAGGTATTTATTTATCACTTAGTAAGTTTTTGTTGCCGACTGACGAAATATGCAGCTATAGAAAATAAAATGCATAAATTCAAAATCAAAAAGGGATTTTAAGTAAACCTACTACAAAATCACTGCCCATAGAGCCAAGTTATGCAACACCAAATGTTGTCTCACTGGTCTGACTATGTAACAAATCACAAACTGCCTCTGACCCTCTTTCTTGGCAGGTTAACCCCTCCACCCAATGTTACAAAATTTACATTATTTTCATACTAAGAAGATGGAAATGACAGTCACACATATGGCCTTAAAAAAACTTATGTTACTACTAGCAAAAATCTTTTACTACTACTAGATTGTTTGAACCAACTACTCCTTTGTTTGTTACAGAACTTCCTATGATAAGAATGATAATGTAAATATTATTCTCAAGTTGTTGATGAAGAAAAATAATGCAATAAATTAATATTGATAAGATGTATTGGTTGGATACTCATTAGGTTCATTTAAAAGAATGATAATAATTATTTTACATGACTATAGGACCCACTTATCTTAATTTACAACCATTGTTTTTCTGTGTCTTGTTTGGTCGAAAATTTGCCACTTTAGGCAATCAAGAGTTGTGCTTCTTTCCGCAGGAGAGACACAGTTAATTTACAAGCAGTAAATGTGTTTTATATTTATTTTGCATAAATAATGAAGTAGAAACTTGTGATACAACATGACAAGCACAAAACATAAATTTTAACAACACTATAAACAGATATATAACATGAAGACAATGGTAACCTTTGTCCTTGATCTGTTTGACGACTTGATCGGCAAAGTTGGCCGATTTGCCAGCGCCGTCCCGGGCTCCACCCAGGTCGTTGACCACCACCTTGGCCCCGCGAGAAGCCAGCAGCAGCGCGTACTCCTTCCCGAGCCCATTCCCGGCACCGGTGACCACCGCCACACGACCGTCGTAGCGCAGCTGATCCATACTTCACGGGTTACCAAAGCGAAATGAGAATGAGACAATAAATTTCACTGAACTACGTAGTGCTTGATAAATTCACACTTTATAATTGTTATCTAGAGTCAAAGTCCATCAGAAACTTGTTTTTCCACGGGCTACACTTCGTACTGATGTGATCTTTATTGCATTAATAAAAAGTTTGTTTATCTGGATCGCAGGACCAACACCAACGACTGATGTACTGTTGATAAGATTAATGTCAATTGCCAAAGGAATTGCAAAGGAACGCGAGATAACTTTTAGTATGCTTGCACCGTAATAAAGATTAAAACTAGTATTTTTATTCGGGTCCGGTTAATGCCCGGCCCCGTATTGTACAGCCTGATAATTGGCGACCCCAAAAATGGTCGCGGATTATCGAGCCGGGCCTTATCACCCTGTGCAAAACGTGGCTTCCAATAGGGTATTTGACAACAACCAAAATAAATTCATTAACTCTAACCAGCAAATTACGCTTCCAAAACAGCCCGGATAAAATCATTCAAACTTATTTTCGTGCCATCAACGACTTTACAATTACGAAAACTAAAAATAAGGCACCATGTTGAGCATGACGTCACAAGATAGTATTCCATACTAAACTGCAGTTTCGGAGCGTTTTGACACCTCATAAAAAGAAGCTGATTTGAACTGGCAAGTAGTCTATTATCGCCCTGAACCAAACTTGTTCAGCTCGATAAAGCGCGGCCAAATAATGCGCAACCAAATAATTGGTGTACATCGCTTCTGATTCAGGGACTCCAATTATCACCCTGTACTGATAATGCCCAGCCCGAAATTCCCCGGCCCGATAATATACAGCCCGATAATTAATGTCCACTTTTCCAGCAGGTCGACGAAGCCTCGCTGCGCGAGGCTTCTATTTCTGCTCTAAAGGACACAAGTTGACTAACAAACCTAACCTAAAAAAGGAGGCTTCCAATTATTGGGCCGGGCATTATCAGGTCGAGCTTTATCACCTTGTACAGATAATGCTCGGCCCGATAATTCAAAGCCATTAGGCTCGAATCACTGGTCACCAATTATCGGGCTGTACATTCTCACCCTGTGCCAAACGTGGCTTCGAAATATCGGGCTGAGCATTATCTGTACAGGGCGAGAAAGCTCGACCGATAAAGCTCGACCGATAAAGCCCGGTCCGATAATCCGCGGCCACCTGTGCATTATCGGCCCGACTTTATTTTGGCTGTGCATTATCGTCTCCCCCAATATCAATCAAAAATTCTTTAATGTCAACCGTTTTTATTGGAACATACTGAAGATTTTTTTTACTGGATTTGGCTACATAAATTGGATTGGAACAACTGAAGATTTATTTTTTGGATTGGACACATTTGTGGATAATACTGAAGACTTTATAACTGGATTTGACTAAATGAAATTATAATTACTGAAGACAAGGCAGTATGGCCCATGGTCTTAGCCTGTCCGGATGGACAAAAATATAAAAAAAAAAAATAATGTAACCGTCATATCATTTCAAATTCAAAACAAAATGGTGTTAGGTTAGGTGTTTGTGTTTAGTGTTTACTTAAAATAATTATATTAACACTCTTTGTTTTACTATATGAATATCACGTAGTGAATATAAATGTTTTTGTCACATTCAAATGTAGAGCCCTCGAGGCAGTGGAAAGATAACGCTGAATTCATCAATGACCCCCTAGCTGGTAAATTGACGAATCTCTATGTGATTAAATCGTAAATAAATAAGGAAACGCCTAAAACTCAGGTAATTAGGATTTCTACCAATGACTACTTTATTTTACAGTAATATATCACGAGGGTCAATGGACTTTCAGTAAAGTTTCTCCATTGAACAACCTACAGTACAACAGAGTAAAGCTAAAGCAATATGCGTCCATAATTCGACAAGCATTGGTCAGTAGCGTGTCTGCGAAGAAGTCTTCTCTCAAGTATGAGGTGCAATTTGACCACCAGCCGCTGTTGAAATATTGCGAGGACGATGCTGATGCATTGAAGGTGAGTATTATAGATTTTTATTATAAAGTGAAAGTTCATCTGCCAGTACCGTAACAATAGAGTAGCAGAGCGAATAAAATGCCATGGGCCCTAGCCTGATGGGGCCCCGGGTTCGAGAAGTTGAGGACACAAGGAACCTAACATTTATTACAATTTTTTGGAGGGCTCGATCCACGATAAATCTGCCACCTAAGTATGTATGGTTATGCCACTGCCATCGACATTTCTTTACTTCTCGTAAGGCACTTCTTCAGTTATTTAGCATGGGCTCACTATATTACCATAGGAAGGTTAAGCTTTTGATCACCACAGCCACTGTCATAATGGTGGAATTTCGTGCCTATGATGCCAGGTTGGCAAATGTTCACACATGTTTAGTGATGGGTCGGCGGTAATATTCCCGTTACCAGTAAATTTCCAACTGGAATATTACTAGTAACTTACTGCTAAGTTACCCATGATCGGTAAGCTTGAAAAAAATGTTAGAAAGTAGATGTTTTATTCTTGTTAAGTACTAACAGAGTTTACATTGGTGCGACTTTTAATGATAAAGGTTACGAATCTTTTTTAAATTAGTAAATTACCAATGTAAACACATACACATAATGTAACATTCTCAATGTTACTGGGTATTTTCCCAATGCTACCTGTAATATTACCAGGTAAGCCCATGCAGATATTGCGACCGGTGTCGGTTGCAAAAGACACAAAGACCTTTCTTCTCTTTTGTTTACATCCACACAGATGGTCAGCAACTGTCGTGACCTTTAATTTTTGTTTATAGATAATAGCTGGGTAGCTTTTTGGAGTAAAATTTATGGTTCAGTTACAAAGTGACAGCTGTGTTTAGTAAACTGGTTAACAAGTGCGAGTATGGCTCCTAGACGCACATTCACTGTGAAAGAAAAGGCGGTAATTATCTCTGCCGTCCTATGTTTAAAACTAGACTAACCTCTATGGTGTTGTATAGGGGTTAGTCCAGTTTTAGATATCGGACGGCAGATCTCAAAATTGAAACAGTGAAAATAATGCTAATATGTACAAGGAATGCAAAGTTTCCCATTCAACAATATCTACCATAATTTTGCGTGTAACGACTTCCGGATATAACAACGAACTAAGGCCGGCCTTACACAGTTTGAATGAAGAAATTCATAATCTGAAAAAAATCAGAATGTGTGTGGATAATAGTTAAATTGTATGCAATTCCGTGCGTTCTGAATTCAGAGTATGAATTCAGATTCGGATTCAGACTGTGTAAGGCCGGCCTAACAGTGGTTCCTACGTCGTCGTTATACCACTGTAGTTCTCAGGTGAAGGCCATCCTAATAAATTACATATGATCATGATTTCAACTTAGTGTGCCACTTTTAAGCTAATGATAAAAATATATTTCAGATAAATGTTGCCACAAAAACAAACAGCAACAAGACAAAGATGGCTTACACCGGTATCCTGGTGTCCTGGGGAGTAAGCAATAGTCCAGAAGGCACCACACACCTGCCTTACCTGCTAGAGAAGGGGGAGCGGAAAATATCAGATGCTGTTAAAATGAGCTTACAGAGAATATTTGACTGCAATATCAGACCATTTACATTTACACAGGTAATTAATTACTACAATAAAACTGAAATAAAATCCTTTTCACACATACAGTGCCAAGATCCCGACTATCTTTGGGACTTAACACTGAACGTGTCAAAATCTATAGTTAAGTACTACATTTTGATTATGGTCTTATCTAAAGTAGTGGTTAACTAGGGTGGATCGTTTTTCGGGTTTTTCTGAAAAGGGCAATGTAATAGCACTAAAACGGTGCGTAATTTTATGTATAATCAGGGAAAAATAGGTTTTATACTTTTAGCGCGCGAACGGCAGCAGAAATTAAAAATAAATATTTTATGCCAATTATATTACTAATATATTGTTAACATATAAGTATGTACATAATTATGCGTTAAAAATAAATCATACGTTTTTAACAGTTTAAGGATGATCGTTTCAGAGAATTTTCATACAAATTTTAGTCCCGTTTTTCTCCGGCCGTGATCACTTTCTGTATTTGAAACATTATAAGTTCGATAGTACTTTTCCTTCTGATTCCGCCAATAAGAAAAAAATACCGAAAAAATGAGAAATATTCTAAATAAATCCATTTGAAAACTAATAAAATTTTGATCAAACCGTTGTTTGTGTGAGTGTAGAGTATCGTGTCGGTGTAAACAAAAGGGCGGCATTTATCAACAACAGCTGATTCTAGGTGTCAAAACAATGCCTAGATTGCATAAAACCTACTCCTAAAACTTCTGGCCGCTAAGCTAATAAAAATTTAAAAATAAAATGCTGTCAATCGGTGTCGAAGTTTATCTCCATCAACAAATTTCATTTCCTAAACTGATTTCAAGATGGAGGTGGTATTGCATTGTAACCGTTTTTATCGTATAGATAAAAATTGTACAAATACTTGAGTTATTTTTGACGTGATAACGTCTTATAATTCGATGGAGCCGGCTGCACGCACGAAAAAGTGTCCCGTTACCTTGCAGGGTCGTTACCTGTCAAATATATATTATTCCAGCACTAAAGTCGTTAAGACGATAGTTTCTTACAAATTGTTAATAAAATAGCCCTTATTCCCTAAGATACGGCTGTCAAAAATCTCTATTGAATGACAAGAGACCAGTGGCGGATTTGCCCTAAGGCCTAGTAGGCCCGGGCCTAGGGCGGCCAGATATTAGGGGCGGCCAATCGTGACAAAAAATCAAAAAGTCAAAGTCAAGGTCAAGTCCAAGTCCAAGTCCAAGTCCAAGTCCAAGTCCAAGTCCAAGTCCAAGTCCAAGTCCAAGTCCAAGTCCAAGTCCAAGTCCAAGTCAAAGTCAAAGTCAAAGTCAAAGTCAAAGTCAAAGTCAAAGTCAAAGTCAAAGTCAAAGTCAAAGTCAAAGTCAAAGTCAAAGTCAAAGTCAAAGTCAAAGTCAAAGTCAAAGTCAAAGTCAAAGTCAAAGTCAAAGTCAAAGTCAAAGTCAAAGTCAAAGTCAAAGTCAAAGTCAAAGTCAAAGTCAAAGTCAAAGTCAAAGTCAAAGTCAAGGTCAAGGTCAAGGTCAAGGTCAAGGTCAAGGTCAAAGTCAAGGTCAAGGTCAAGGTCAAGGTCAAGGTCAAGGTCAAGGTCAAGGTCAAGGTCAAGGTCAAGGTCAAGGTCAAAGTCAAAGTCAAAGTCAAAGTCAAAGTCAAAGTCAAAGTCAAAGTCAACGTCAACGTCAACGTCAACGTCAAAGTCAAAGTCAAAGTCAAAGTCAAAGTCAACGTCAAAGTCAACGTCAAAGTCAACGTCAAAGTCAACGTCAACGTCAACGTCAACGTCAACGTCAAAGTCAACGTCAAAGTCAACGTCAAAGTCAACGTCAAAGTCAACGTCAACGTCAACGTCAAAGTCAACGTCAACGTCAACGTCAACGTCAACGTCAAAGTCAACGTCAAAGTCAACGTCAAAGTCAGCGTCAACGTCAACGTCAACGTTATCACGTTCGACTATCGTCAGTAAACCGACTTTACAGACAACCGATTTTTTCTATGGATATAAATACGAGCTCTTATTCTTATTAAAAAATATTGGATTTTTCGATGCAGTCCATTAGTTTTAAAAGCTAAAAGAGTTTGCTATCATTGACCATAAATGTATCGTTTGAAAAAAACCTTTTTCGTTACTGCACTCCCATGCTCGATTAAAAAAATATGCTGCCTACAACAGTCACATTTATATTTGAAGTTGTCAAAATTTTTCATACAATAGCAAAGATATTCCTTGTTATTAGTTAAATATTTCCTTGATCAACATTTTGCATACTACTTAGGTGGTAAGCCTGCCTGATGTGAAGTAGTCACCGGAGCGTACTGCCATTTTACTAAAAATAATGAAAACAAACGTACGCACACTCGAGACCAGATAGATTACCCAAGTAAATCCTAATTTGCGTCATCATCAGAAGTTCGTTGCCGTCACCCCTGCTATGAAAAGCTATAGCTCTGCATGGAGATGTTCGGCTGGAATCAGCCAGACTGAAGATCGCCTACCTAGGGCGTTCAAGAATTAAGAAGCGATATGAGGCAGATGAAAGGCTTGGCTTTGTATTCTACCGAAGTCTATGAATAATATTTTCTATCAAACCCGTGAATCAAACTTTTTTTACAGCGCAATAATAACAGATCCTAAATGTATGACAGAGTAGCAAGATATTCACAAAAGTTTCTTGTAGTGGAATTTTAGCATTTTGGAGTAAGTAAGTTTGACGCGACAATTCTCAATAAAAATAAATAAATAAAATACGATATAAAATATGTTTTTTTCTTGGCTTGGCTAATAAGTAAGTATACTATAAAAGTATACTAACTTAGGTCAGTAAGTATACTAGTTACATGTAAGTTACATGCACAACTAACTATTCATATGTGAGAGGTCAATTTACAAAGAAAGAAGTAACAAACATGTGCAGATAATCAAAAAATCAGAAATATAAAAATATATTGGACACCTAACAATATATGTATGTAGTATGAAACTAAAACTTCATATTTCAACATCACCTGAACGTCTAAATCTTTATCAAATAGATTAAAATGGCGCCAAAATAATATGTAAACAAACATGACCCGTCATACTGTCATAATAATAATTATTGACAGTCACTGACACTAATGACTGTCAACGGGTACGCGTGTGTGCGAGAATGTGGAAAATTGCGATTATTTTCAAAAAATCTGTTTTATTGTCCACAAGAAGACTGTAGAGCTGAAATTGGTTGCGATTTAAGCTCATAATTTTTTACTGGTTCCGCCAAGACATAGAAATAGTAAATATTTGGTTGGGTTTAGCTAAAAATAATAAAAACACTACGCAAACGACGTACAATGCCATCTGAGCGGCTAAAATTGGTAACTTTCTCTAACGTTCCTCCTTAAATAAGGAACTAATTTTAGCCACTCAGGTGGCGTTTTACGTTGTTTGCGTAGTGTTTTTACCCGACTACGGCGAAGCAAAAAGGAGTGTTATGATTTTAGCACAGTATGTATATATGTATGTATTTATTTTTAGCTAAACCCAACCAAATATTTACTATTTCTATGTATTGGCGGAACCAGTAAAAAATTGTGAGCTTAACACTAGAACCGCCGAATGTTACGACCCCTCTAGAACCGCCGCCGTGACAAAATTGTCCTATGATAAATTTATAGCTACTTTTAAGTATAAGGCATAACAGTTATGATTAAAACACTTGTAATAATATACTTAATCTTCACTTTTAATCACTGTTATAATAGGGAATATGCATGATATTTTTTATTTACTTTAATAAAAGCTCATTCATATAAAAAACAGTAGGATTTTTTTTTTTCGAATAACTATAAAAATAACCAACATATAACACAACAAAGATTTATCTCTATCTCTTTCTCGCAAAACAGAATATAGTATGGAGGTTGTATGGCGGCCGTGTACTATGACGTCATAGTCCATATCGGATCTCTCTCTCAAATCGCTGTCTGATTAGTGCTTTAAAATGTTTATATCTTCCGTGTTTCTCGGTCGATTTCAATTTTATTTTGACTGTATGTTTATATTTACGGTATTTTCATATTTTGTTAAGAAATCTGTTAAAAAAAAATTCATGCATATTCCCTATTGTTTGACTAACTCTTGACCAGTGCCGGATAAAACCAGTGTGGTGCCAGAATTTTTTTAAAAGGCCTTTGGCTGGTCTAAGATTTGCTAAACACCAACTTTTATGAGACGAAATCACGTAACGGGGTGTGTGACTGACCAGTGGCCCCTCCAATGGACAGGGCCTGCTGTTTTTTTTTTTTTTTTTTTTTTTTAAACCTGACAAACTTGTCAAACAGTGGCCGTTGCGGTCACTGGGCTCGAACCAGGTCGCTGGCCAGACCACCCAAGGGCGTCCGACCGTGTGCCTTACACACGGCCGACACGCTCATCGGGCTGGGTATGTGCCGGGGGGTGCCTGGAGTCGAACCAGGTCACCGGTCCCGGCTTACCACGATAGGTGTCGGGCTAGGTGGGGGCCTGCTCGCCTGGGGTCGAACCAGGACGATGGCCAGGGCCACATTTGACTTTTCGCTGATTGCTCAAAGTGAGCAGCGGACCAGCGGGAAAGATGAAGCGGATCAACCTGTCCTTATGTGAACTTGTGTATCGAACTAAGGGCCTGCTGTATTTGCTACATCTTCTATGGGGATAATCGGCACTGTTTGGCTCTTGACTCTAATTAGGATGAGTCATATTAATCATTAGTGTTTGTATAACATACCCTAATAGGTTGCTTTGTTTTTGCAGTACCAACTGCTGATGTTTGGCTTCAGCTTTGTTGAGAGTGCATCTGCACGGGGCACGGATCCTTTCGTGTTGTCTTACACAACCCCTAGAGCAGATGTTAAGGATAAACTGGATTTCCGCTTTGAAGTGGGAAGCGTACATATCTTCTGGAATCGGTCAGTATAGATTTGTTATACCAAAAGTTAGCATCAAAAGGTGGTGATCGTTCAAACTGTTGTAATACTGCAGTATTTTCATGCATAAGAAGCCATTATGCGTATTTATTTTAAGTAATGCATTGTTTATTATGTTGAAGTAATTTGACCTTTTTTAGTTACAATACAATCAAAGTCACATTAGGAAGAAATACACTGGGCAAGTCACCTTAAGTGACAAAAATGTGGCAGATATGATGTAATGCAGGTCCAGAAAAGTAAAATTACGCGGTTTTTCAATGTACTTTCGTCCAGGGCCTGCTATTAGATACTTAAAACGGCTTAGCAAAACAATATATCATGCTATATACCTTGCAATAGACTTGACATAAAAAAGATATATTAGTGAAATTACTCGACCAATAGAGTCAACCAGCTTAGTTTTCTAAACATCCGCTGTAAAATAACCATTAATACCTTGACAATTTAATACATTCCAGTGCTAAGAACCCAACTACTGGGTTAATTTTGTATGGAAATTTGGGAGGTTGGTAGATAATGTGCTAAAACATGAATATTTTTTGATTCCAGGTCGAAAGATGAGGTGGACAACATCTCAGAGCTCATTAGCCAAGTGTACCGGTTACTCCAAACCCAAATAATGCACGCAATTATGTTTGACGTATCCGTTTTGGACATCTTCAAAATCACACTTCCGAAAGCAGAGGTCAAAAGCAATGGCATCGTCAAAATGAAATCTCCTGAAGTGGTCAATTCAGTTTTTAATGTGTTGAATAAGATCATTTGTAATGATCAGTCTTCATTAGACAGTTGATTTTTGCGTAGTGTTGACTACTGCCCACCTGCTCTTTAATATAATCTTGATTAATGACATTGGGAACCAATTTATTTACCTTTTGTACAGACAATCTACAGCTTAGGGCTCGTCCAGAGATCATGTGATCAAATATGGCTTATTTTTGACCTCCCCCCCCCCTCCCCCTTGGTGATTGTAATTATGACGGTGATTGTATCATTCGTGTTATTTTTCTGACCCCCCCATAGATGATCACAGGACTTCTGGACGAGCCCTTAGGTTAGTGGTCGAAAGGCCTTAAAATCTAATATTAAAAAGTTAAACCACAAATATGTCTTTTAACATTTACTCTCATGAATTACACCTTACAAATGTGTTTTTGCATATTGTAACCTTACAAAATATTACATCATTACAATGTGCTAAACTTAAAATAACCTATTATGTAATCATGTCTCTCTTACCTTGCAAGCAGTCCTCTCATCTGATTACACTTTATCCACTCAAGATGATGATGTTAAAATTTTATCTAATTTTTATATCAAATATCTTTTTGACTTTAAAAATGATAGTGTATCAAATTTGATAATAATTCTAAAGCAAGGCATGTAAGAAGGTTATGAAAATTTAGTCACACCAGATTCTAAATCAATATACACAATACACATTCATTACATATAGCTAACTCAAGGTTATTTATCTATTGTACAAAAATGCTTACTTACACATTGAAACACATAAATATATATTTCATTCAACTTCCCAGTAAATAAATAGTTAATCTGTCCAAAACCTATTTTTTAAATATACAAAATTAACTGTTTGATTTGGATAATATAATTGAATAATTAGTAAATAAAATACTCTTGTTTATCACAATAATCAGATGAAATCCGAATCCAAAAATAACATTAACGTGAGGAAGGTCATTTAAAGGATACGTTTTGGTAAATAAATGCGATGTATTGTGAAACTTTGCAAATAAAATATACACAATTTATACACGGTAAAACACATAAAAGCTTCATTCTTTCATGAAGGATCTAACATTGCACATATAACATGGTCACAAATTGTAACTTTCGTATATTGTGGTCCATAACTATTCGATCCATAGGTTATCAAAGAGAAGTGATAGGGGTATGCAAATACTGACGAATGTATGAGAAAGAATAGAACAGATTCATACAAGTAGTCAACGAGCAAATATTGACTCGTACTGTAAGTCTTATCATTACTAAGTATTAGAACTTGTCACAGCATTCTGGTTATCATAGTAGATACATATTTATTTTATTATATGAACAACTACTACCAAACCAGTCTGCAGCGACCAGTTAATTTGAGACGTTAATTACAGTACTAAATTACTTCTATAAATCGAGTCAACCTTTTGTATCGCCAAGTAGTTATAACTATTTTTCGAAACCCGTAACACTAGTGAAATTGTTATAGTCCAATAGTCTTGTAAATTTACAAAGACGATAATTAGTTTAAAGTTAGCACCCCCGAAATTTTCAACGAAATCCATCCGATTTTATAGTCATTTGCGTTCAATTACACACTGTATAATATGTACTAGTAAGTATAGTGCCGGAGCGGCAAACTACGATATCGAAGTGAGTGTCCAGATGCAAGCAAATTTGCAGCATTGAAATAAATCTAATACATGAACCGTCTTGCAGTAAGTTTCGTACCAATGTTCGTTGCACACAGCTGCGCCTTTCCTGCAACAAATTAACTAAGTTTAGTATATTACACAACTAGGGTGGTAAAACAAAGAAAGGCAGAGATCGCAGATGTTTGCGGCCCGAACTGCAGGCGAGGCTTTTTCCGTACGCGTAGCGAGGTGTGGCATGAAATCAGTATCACTGCTACATATAGCTAATAGCAGCGCCATATCTTGTCATTTTGAGGCTGTTGCGAAGAAAATCGGGTGGAATAGATCTTACAGCCCAAGAAGGCTTGTTTGAAGTTTCAAGTTGGTTATTATTAACCCCACAAACAAAGTGAGGTTATGAGTCGACTATCACACAAATATTTGCCCTTACCAGGATTTGAACCCGGGACCGCTAGCTTCGTAGGCGGTGTCACTCCCACTAGGATGACCCTCTAATCGCATAACGACTATTGTCATAATAACGATTGTCATAACTCTTTATGCATAAAGTTGCTCATAAATGTATTTTGAAATTAATTGTTCTATGGCACAATTTTACCCTGTCATAATTGCACATGTCATAATTGTTTTAACCATAACGTCGAATGTCATACAATTTTTAGTCATTATATTGATGATTATAATTAATTTTAGTCATAACAATTGTAATGCATAAAGTAGGTTAGGTTTGAACTACGCCCCTCAACAAAAACGAACTGCTATCAAAGCGGGTTAGGTTTGAACTGCGTCCCATAACAAAACTGAAGTGCCATCTAAAAGTAGATTAGGTTTGAACTGCGTCCCCCAACAATACCCAACTGCTATCAAAAAGTAGGTGAGGTTGGAACTGCGTCCTCCAACAAAAACGAACTGCTATCAAAAAGTAGGTTTGAACTGCGTCCTCCAACAATACCGAATTGCTATTAAAAAGTAGGTTATGTTAGGTTGGAACTTCCTCCAACAACAACGAACTGCTATCAAAAAGTGGGTTTGAACTGCGTCCCCCAACAATACCGAACTGCTATTAAAAAGTAGGTTTTGATTTGAACTGCGTCCCCCAGCAAAAACGAACTGCTATGAAAAAGTAGGTTAAGTTTAAACTGCGTCCCTCAACAATACCGAATTGCTATCAAAAAGTAGGTATTAGGAAGTGAGGTTAGGTTATTTACTGCTAACAAAAAAAAGGAATTAAAAAATGATTGAATGACTTAAAATTGTATGCAACCCGATATGGACCCCTCCCGCCAGGCTACAAGTGTGTATGTGTAAGGCTAAATGTGTTTACTGTTTAGACTGTAATAATAATACCTCATGATGAAACGTACCAGCCCCGCCTCAGTGTGTGCAGGCCAGCACCTAACAGCAGCCACCGCCGGAGTGCTGCGGGCCGATCTGGTACAGGACTGGTAACATACCTCATGATGAGATGTGCCAGCCCCGCCTCAGTGTGTGCAGGCCAGCACCTAACAGCAGCCACCGCCGGAGTGCTGCGGGCCGATCTGGTACAGGACTGGTAACATACCTCATGATGAGATGTGCCAGCCCCGCCTCAGTGTGTGCAGGCCAGCACCTAACAGCAGCCACCGCCGGAGTGCTGCGGGCCGATCTGGTACAGGACTGGTAACATACCTCATGATGAGATGTGCCAGCCCCGCCTCAGTGTGTGCAGGCCAGCACCTAACAGCAGCCACCGCCGGAGTGCTGCGGGCCGATCTGGTACAGGACTGGTAACATACCTCATGATGAGATGTGCCAGCCCCGCCTCAGTGTGTGCAGGCCAGCACCTAACAGCAGCCACCGCCGGAGTGCTGCGGGCCGATCTGGTACAGGACTGGTAACATACCTCATGATGAGATGTGCCAGCCCCGCCTCAGTGTGTGCAGGCCAGCACCTAACAGCAGCCACCGCCGGAGTGCTGCGGGCCGATCTGGTACAGGACTGGTAACATACCTCATGATGAGATGTGCCAGCCCCGCCTCAGTGTGTGCAGGCCAGCACCTAACAGCAGCCACCGCCGGAGTGCTGCGGGCCGATCTGGTACAGGACTGGTAACATACCTCATGATGAGATGTGCCAGCCCCGCCTCAGTGTGTGCAGGCCAGCACCTAACAGCAGCCACCGCCGGAGTGCTGCGGGCCGATCTGGTACAGGACTGGTAACATACCTCATGATGAGATGTGCCAGCCCCGCCTCAGTGTGTGCAGGCAAGCACCTAACAGCAGCCACCGCCGGAGTGCTGCGGGCCGATCTGGTACAGGACTGGTAACATACCTCATGATGAGATGTGCCAGCCCCGCCTCAGTGTGTGCAGGCCAGCACCTAACAGCAGCCACCGCCGGAGTGCTGCGGGCCGATCCGGTACCAGGACTGGTAACATACCTCATGATGAGATGTGCCAGCCCCGCCTCAGTGTGTGCAGGCCAGCACCTAACAGCAGCCACCGCCGGAGTGCTGCGGGCCGATCCGGTACCAGGACTGGTAACATACCTCATGATGAGATGTGCCAGCCCCGCCTCAGTGTGTGCAGGCCAGCACCTAACAGCAGCCACCGCCGGAGTGCTGCGGGCCGATCCGGTACCAGGACTGGTAACATACCTCATGATGAGATGTGCCAGCCCCGCCTCAGTGTGTGCAGGCCAGCACCTAACAGCAGCCACCGCCGGAGTGCTGCGGGCCGATCCGGTACCAGGACTGGTAACATACCTCATGATGAGATGTGCCAGCCCCGCCTCAGTGTGTGCAGGCCAGCACCTAACAGCAGCCACCGCCGGAGTGCTGCGGGCCGATCCGGTACCAGGACTGGTAACATACCTCATGATGAGATGTGCCAGCCCCGCCTCAGTGTGTGCAGGCCAGCACCTAACAGCAGCCACCGCCGGAGTGCTGCGGGCCGATCCGGTACCAGGACTGGTAACATACCTCATGATGAGATGTGCCAGCCCCGCCTCAGTGTGTGCAGGCCAGCACCTAACAGCAGCCACCGCCGGAGTGCTGCGGGCCGATCCGGTACCAGGACTGGTAACATACCTCATGATGAGATGTGCCAGCCCCGCCTCAGTGTGTGCAGGCCAGCACCTAACAGCAGCCACCGCCGGAGTGCTGCGGGCCGATCTGGTACAGGACTGGTAACATACCTCATGATGAGATGTGCCAGCCCCGCCTCAGTGTGTGCAGGCCAGCACCTAACAGCAGCCACCGCCGGAGTGCTGCGGGCCGATCTGGTACAGGACTGGTAACATACCTCATGATGAGATGTGCCAGCCCCGCCTCAGTGTGTGCAGGCCAGCACCTAACAGCAGCCACCGCCGGAGTGCTGCGGGCCGATCTGGTACAGGACTGGTAACATACCTCATGATGAGATGTGCCAGCCCCGCCTCAGTGTGTGCAGGCCAGCACCTAACAGCAGCCACCGCCGGAGTGCTGCGGGCCGATCTGGTACAGGACTGGTAACATACCTCATGATGAGATGTGCCAGCCCCGCCTCAGTGTGTGCAGGCCAGCACCTAACAGCAGCCACCGCCGGAGTGCTGCGGGCCGATCTGGTACAGGACTGGTAACATACCTCATGATGAGATGTGCCAGCCCCGCCTCAGTGTGTGCAGGCCAGCACCTAACAGCAGCCACCGCCGGAGTGCTGCGGGCCGATCTGGTACAGGACTGGTAACATACCTCATGATGAGATGTGCCAGCCCCGCCTCAGTGTGTGCAGGCCAGCACCTAACAGCAGCCACCGCCGGAGTGCTGCGGGCCGATCTGGTACAGGACTGGTAACATACCTCATGATGAGATGTGCCAGCCCCGCCTCAGTGTGTGCAGGCCAGCACCTAACAGCAGCCACCGCCGGAGTGCTGCGGGCCGATCTGGTACAGGACTGGTAACATACCTCATGATGAGATGTGCCAGCCCCGCCTCAGTGTGTGCAGGCCAGCACCTAACAGCAGCCACCGCCGGAGTGCTGCGGGCCGATCTGGTACAGGACTGGTAACATACCTCATGATGAGATGTGCCAGCCCCGCCTCAGTGTGTGCAGGCCAGCACCTAACAGCAGCCACCGCCGGAGTGCTGCGGGCCGATCTGGTACAGGACTGGTAACATACCTCATGATGAGATGTGCCAGCCCCGCCTCAGTGTGTGCAGGCCAGCACCTAACAGCAGCCACCGCCGGAGTGCTGCGGGCCGATCCGGTACCAGGACTGGTAACATACCTCATGATGAGATGTGCCAGCCCCGCCTCAGTGTGTGCAGGCCAGCACCTAACAGCAGCCACCGCCGGAGTGCTGCGGGCCGATCCGGTACCAGGACTGGTAACATACCTCATGATGAGATGTGCCAGCCCCGCCTCAGTGTGTGCAGGCCAGCACCTAACAGCAGCCACCGCCGGAGTGCTGCGGGCCGATCCGGTACCAGGACTGGTAACATACCTCATGATGAGATGTGCCAGCCCCGCCTCAGTGTGTGCAGGCCAGCACCTAACAGCAGCCACCGCCGGAGTGCTGCGGGCCGATCCGGTACCAGGACTGGTAACATACCTCATGATGAGATGTGCCAGCCCCGCCTCAGTGTGTGCAGGCCAGCACCTAACAGCAGCCACCGCCGGAGTGCTGCGGGCCGATCCGGTACCAGGACTGGTAACATACCTCATGATGAGATGTGCCAGCCCCGCCTCAGTGTGTGCAGGCCAGCACCTAACAGCAGCCACCGCCGGAGTGCTGCGGGCCGATCCGGTACCAGGACTGGTAACATACCTCATGATGAGATGTGCCAGCCCCGCCTCAGTGTGTGCAGGCCAGCACCTAACAGCAGCCACCGCCGGAGTGCTGCGGGCCGATCCGGTACCAGGACTGGTAACATACCTCATGATGAGATGTGCCAGCCCCGCCTCAGTGTGTGCAGGCCAGCACCTAACAGCAGCCACCGCCGGAGTGCTGCGGGCCGATCTGGTACAGGACTGGTAACATACCTCATGATGAGATGTGCCAGCCCCGCCTCAGTGTGTGCAGGCCAGCACCTAACAGCAGCCACCGCCGGAGTGCTGCGGGCCGATCTGGTACAGGACTGGTAACATACCTCATGATGAGATGTGCCAGCCCCGCCTCAGTGTGTGCAGGCCAGCACCTAACAGCAGCCACCGCCGGAGTGCTGCGGGCCGATCTGGTACAGGACTGGTAACATACCTCATGATGAGATGTGCCAGCCCCGCCTCAGTGTGTGCAGGCCAGCACCTAACAGCAGCCACCGCCGGAGTGCTGCGGGCCGATCTGGTACAGGACTGGTAACATACCTCATGATGAGATGTGCCAGCCCCGCCTCAGTGTGTGCAGGCCAGCACCTAACAGCAGCCACCGCCGGAGTGCTGCGGGCCGATCTGGTACAGGACTGGTAACATACCTCATGATGAGATGTGCCAGCCCCGCCTCAGTGTGTGCAGGCCAGCACCTAACAGCAGCCACCGCCGGAGTGCTGCGGGCCGATCTGGTACAGGACTGGTAACATATAGTGAGATTCGATAGAACGGAACAAAAACAATAACAAATATGTTGACTGACAATTTGGATCTATTGTCTATGGATTTACTGTGAAATAGTGATGGGAAAGGTATAACATTAATTAATCAATCCATTTGACATTCATGAAATTATTATTAACTACAAGTAAGTGAGGGGAACTTAAAGTATATCGTACTATTATTAATCAGATACTTTTATCATTATTAAATATTTTGTAACAATGAAAAGCTAGGGCGGGGAACTATGTTTTACCACCCTGGTTGCGTAATGTACTATTCTTTTTATTTTTACCACACCGAATTTAGGGTTTGGAACTAAGACGCGACGCAATTTTCCATCGCTGATTATTTGGAAATATGGTAGAAGTATCGCAGGGGTCTTCCGAAACCAGCAAAATTTTGAAAGTGGTCTACGAGAAACGAAAGCTTGGGAACCTCTGTTTCAGATAAACCATATGGGACACCCTAGTTCTGTTCACACTCGTATTAATTACGAGAAAAAGGTCTCGTTTTAGTAAAACGAGGGTATTTAGAAATCAAAAATCCACCAGCTGGCAGCAGGGTGGCGAAAGGTCTATTTGGCAGTAGATGTCAAAATCAGGCCATAGATAGCTATGGCCTTATACCAGACGACGACGAAGCAGAAAGGAGGATAATAGCGCCGTATGTAAAATCAAGGCCAAGTGCGGGTAGTTCGGAAAACACGCGCGGCTAGAAGATATTGACACCCGCCTCGCCAGTCTTTTCACAACCATGGACGTCACGGCTTGTCCGAAATGTCAAGATGATGGTCAAGAGTTGATGTGATGGATGAGTATGATTTCACCAGGCCATTGCTGCCCTTGGCTGCCCGCCTTTGTGCGAAACCTATGCAGCAGTTCCTCTTTATTGTCGTCGTGTTTCGACTTCCGGCGCCCCTATCACCTTGGCGCCTGTGTGCGCTGCACACTTCGCACACAGGGGCGGCGCAGCCCTGTACCAGGCTCACATAATTTGTCACTTCTTTTGGCGGTTGTAATCAGACGAGTAAAAACGCAAGGATCTTGTTTTAGCCTTTTTCGTAGTTGGGTTTTCCTATATACATTTATTGGATATGGCATTCATTGCCAAAATCTATAATTAAAAAATAATCTTTCCGAAATACTAATCGATATCAAAATGTCATTGTTAATAAAAAGTAATACATTTTTAAAGCACGGACATTCCCATCACTACGAATCCAAAGACATTATAGATTTTTACATTTTAGATGAGTAAAAAAATTTGAGTAACATTTGACATATAGAAAAATGGTATTGACTAAGTTTGTTTTTACTGAAATATGAATAATTAATGGATATTTTAATTAAAAAGGAATGAAAATACAAGGTTAATGTATATAAATTGTTGATAAGGCTATGTTCGTTCTTAAAAAGTGCGTGATTACGAAGTAATGAAGGTAAATCCGTTTGTTTACTTGTTTGTCCTTTTCTATTGAATCTCACTATACCTCATGATGAGATGTGCCAGCCCCGCCTCAGTGTGTGCAGGCCAGCACCTAACAGCAGCCACCGCCGGAGTGCTGCGGGCCGATCTGGTACAGGACTGGTAACATACCTCATGATGAGATGTGCCAGCCCCGCCTCAGTGTGTGCAGGCCAGCACCTAACAGCAGCCACCGCCGGAGTGCTGCGGGCCGATCTGGTACAGGACTGGTAACATACCTCATGATGAGATGTGCCAGCCCCGCCTCAGTGTGTGCAGGCCAGCACCTAACAGCAGCCACCGCCGGAGTGCTGCGGGCCGATCTGGTACAGGACTGGTAACATACCTCATGATGAGATGTGCCAGCCCCGCCTCAGTGTGTGCAGGCCAGCACCTAACAGCAGCCACCGCCGGAGTGCTGCGGGCCGATCTGGTACAGGACTGGTAACATACCTCATGATGAGATGTGCCAGCCCCGCCTCAGTGTGTGCAGGCCAGCACCTAACAGCAGCCACCGCCGGAGTGCTGCGGGCCGATCTGGTACAGGACTGGTAACATACCTCATGATGAGATGTGCCAGCCCCGCCTCAGTGTGTGCAGGCCAGCACCTAACAGCAGCCACCGCCGGAGTGCTGCGGGCCGATCTGGTACAGGACTGGTAACATACCTCATGATGAGATGTGCCAGCCCCGCCTCAGTGTGTGCAGGCCAGCACCTAACAGCAGCCACCGCCGGAGTGCTGCGGGCCGATCTGGTACAGGACTGGTAACATACCTCATGATGAGATGTGCCAGCCCCGCCTCAGTGTGTGCAGGCCAGCACCTAACAGCAGCCACCGCCGGAGTGCTGCGGGCCGATCTGGTACAGGACTGGTAACATACCTCATGATGAGATGTGCCAGCCCCGCCTCAGTGTGTGCAGGCCAGCACCTAACAGCAGCCACCGCCGGAGTGCTGCGGGCCGATCTGGTACAGGACTGGTAACATACCTCATGATGAGATGTGCCAGCCCCGCCTCAGTGTGTGCAGGCCAGCACCTAACAGCAGCCACCGCCGGAGTGCTGCGGGCCGATCTGGTACAGGACTGGTAACATACCTCATGATGAGATGTGCCAGCCCCGCCTCAGTGTGTGCAGGCCAGCACCTAACAGCAGCCACCGCCGGAGTGCTGCGGGCCGATCTGGTACAGGACTGGTAACATACCTCATGATGAGATGTGCCAGCCCCGCCTCAGTGTGTGCAGGCCAGCACCTAACAGCAGCCACCGCCGGAGTGCTGCGGGCCGATCTGGTACAGGACTGGTAACATACCTCATGATGAGATGTGCCAGCCCCGCCTCAGTGTGTGCAGGCCAGCACCTAACAGCAGCCACCGCCGGAGTGCTGCGGGCCGATCTGGTACAGGACTGGTAACATACCTCATGATGAGATGTGCCAGCCCCGCCTCAGTGTGTGCAGGCCAGCACCTAACAGCAGCCACCGCCGGAGTGCTGCGGGCCGATCTGGTACAGGACTGGTAACATACCTCATGATGAGATGTGCCAGCCCCGCCTCAGTGTGTGCAGGCCAGCACCTAACAGCAGCCACCGCCCGCCGCGCCGCCCGCGCCCGCGCCCCCCGCGCCTCCCGCCGCGCCGCCGCCGGAATGCTGCGGCCCGATCTTGATGCCGTTCGCCTGCAGATATATTTAAGGAATGCAATACAAAAAATGCGGTCAAATATGAAACCCGGGTATTACCCGACTCATACTGTTCTTCCAATCCAATCAACTAAACTGGCCAACCAATTGTACACAATGGAACTTGATGAAGTTATTTGTTCCTATCGAACCAACTAGTCGATCAGTTACTTATTTTGTAAATAAATCAAGGACAGGGAAATTACTTTTATCGCATTAAAGATTTTTGAAATCTTTTTAGTTCGTTCGTCCCACTCGACTCCACCAGAACGACACCGCTGGTGTCGTTTGGAATCACTATTCCGTTTAATACCACCGACTTTGAAAGAAGTTTGATTCACTAACCTCATTATTGATATCGAACACTCCCTCCTGGATTTTCTCGTAGATCTCTTTCGCAGTGTTGATGAACGCCTCCTCGACGTTAGCCGCCGTCTTCGCGGACGTCTCCATGAAGACTAGGCCGTGTTCGCGGGCGAAGGCTTCGCCCTCCTCTTTCTTGACTTCGCGCCTTGATTCTAAATCACTGTAAAAAGTACATTTTTAACCTTGGTCATCCACAAAGTCCGCAATCCCCCCCCCCCCATGTCACACTTGTTCCTAACATATTTGACCTTGTTAATATAGGCTGTCACATTTGGCTAGACCCCCCCCCCATGGGTGTACGTACTACCCCACGTACTATATGGATGCCCCTTGGCCACAGAATAAGTATTAGTACTTTGTTTGTACCTACAGAACTCGCACTGTCTAACAAAACCCACGTATGAGTCACAAACATGCGCCGAATCCTACCTTCTCGCTCTAACTCATAACGCGCGCTCTTTCTGGTCGCCACGCCCACCGCTAGGGTTGTCGACAAAAATAAATTTCTTATTACAGATTGAGTTTCATGATAAATTACAGGTAGTTAATGGCGTTAATATTGGCATTTGATTTTATACATAGTCGAAATAATATAGCATTTCAAGTTTCGAGTAGGTTAGGTATTGTTTTCCGTGGTGTGATGTGAACGATGTTTTATTATTATTTACTGATAGGTATTCCAACCCAGTGCTTTCTACATTGTATAATATAGGACTTAAAGGGAAAAAGATCGCTTTTTTCTTTTCAAAATTGAATGATTGTAAAATTAACAAAATCACTAGAATCTAATAATATTCATGAATTAACGTTAAAAAACCAGATTTACCAATTATTCACATCCTCCAGTAATGAAAAAAGAACTTGCTTCATAGGTTTCGCACACAGGCGCTGCCGGGGGTCGGCGCTGCCCTGGGCTTGCCTAATGCATTAGGCAAGGAATAATAATAATTACCGCGAAACAAAATCGCGGAGTGAAGTACGGCTGCCTTGGCAAATCTTTTTAGGATGGCTCTTCACTAGGTATTTAGGATTAAATAAGTTTCGTCAGTAGCACAGAATAAGTAAGTACTACGTACAGAAGTCTCTCTCTCTCTCTAACAAAGATCCGATCGTCTGTCTATTGCATAACGCGTACTAACGCGTGCTCTTTCTGGTCTCTAAGGTCCCCTCAAGAGGGCCTCAAAGCCACGCGGCGAAATTGCGGAGTGAGCCAGGTAAATCAAGACCGCGGCGAAACTGAGTTTTAGAGCCAAGATCAATACAGAGAAAAGGTGTCCCACCCTGCCAAACAAACGGGTGTATTTACCCTAGATACCCATGGCTCGGGCCGGCTGACGTAAGCCACGAGGGACGTCGCATGCCAACACCATGACTTAAGAGGAAACAGGAGGGCAGTTTTTCCATACAAACGTAGTCCCCTGTTTCCTCCCTGGATAATGCCAGTAGAGCAATAATTTTTTGTCCAAAAATCTATGGCTACTATTGATATGTTCCTATGTTTTCCTTTTTACGATAAATTGATTCTCAAAAGAGATATTAACCTTCAAAAACCTAAAAAAAATGCCAGAGCTTCCGCTGTGTTCACACATCCAGAAAACAAATTTGACTAGATTATTAAAAAACAGGAACACGGCCAAAGCCTTTCTTTTATGTTTGATGAAAAAATTAGTTAAATAGGTTAAGTTTTGGGGAAGAAATCAGGGGACTACGAAACGTTGTTTTCATGAAATTTTAATAGTACTTTTTGATACAAGTGCGGAAAGTATGTCATTTTTCACGAGTCCCGAGGTGTCTTGGCCCGAGCCGTAAGGCGAGGGACAAGACTCGGGACGAGTGGAAATGACACTTCCGCACGTGTATCAAACGACGTTTTTTAATACATTTGCGAAAAATTACAACGAAAATGAAATGATTGAATGATTAAGAGACAAATTTGTTTATTTTTTGGCCTCATAAAAATGGAGCACTCAATTGGAATTGGAACACTTATTAAGAGTCACGTTGAGTATCCTGACCACATTGTAGATGCCTGATATTTCTTAGATAATTCAAGAAAGTAGGCCATAAGTACATTTTCTGAGAATGACGCCGTTCGATTTTCTCGTTTCCAGTCAATGAATTGCTCATAGACGGCCAGATATTCCTCCTTCGACTTCTCTGGTAAAATAATGAATAGTAGTTGCCGTTGACTCCTTTGCTAGTATATCTCGTGGTGTTGAATTTATTTCAAAATCGTCTGAATCGCTCATTTTTCACAAAAGTGTTATCAAACTAATGCGTGATAATTAATAATTACAAAATTACAATCATGAATAAAAATGGCGGGAATAAAACAAAATGTGTTACTTTTAATTGCGAACTTTTTCCAACGTGGCAGCGTTTGTCACCATTCAGCCAAATAAAAATAAACTATTTTGGGAACAGACAAACGTTCTAAGATAATTTAACTGCATTTAAAAATGAAAAAAAGCAATAAATATTTAAATACTTAATAGCTCATTAATTTCCAAGTAAAATGTAATCTTTAGTGCCGGAAAGCTAGTTGTCATTTATAAAACTCGAACAGCCTGCACCATATTATCTTATCTGTGACAATTTTTATTTTTTGGGTCTCGCACTGTCTCGCATAATACTAGTATTATGCGAGACCGCTGACTAAACTACTCATTGGTAATACTCAAGAAGCATACTTTTTAAACTATTTTAATATTAGATAACAGTTTAATTGTTTATAATAAAAACAATCAAACGTTATATATGTGGATTTAATATTTTAAACGTATCAAATGTATACTTTCATTCAATGTCCACTGACGTAATAAAAACAAAGAACGTATTTGACCATTAGTTGGATGTATGTATTTGAACAACAGTAAATTAAAAAAAATGGGAAATAAAAAGCACTAGTTCGCAAAATCGAACTTTGCGCACGATATACAGCTACAAAAAGTACCACTTTTTGAGCAAGTGTATTAAAAAAGGTATTTTCGGTCCAAGCTGCAGTTGTCTCTATCGCGCTCTGCGCCGGAGAGGCGGGCAGTGCGGGACAGCGACACATTTTACAAATACCTAATTTTCAATTCTCTCCACCTTACTGTTTCCTCTTAAGGCATCTCGGCACCACTTGGCAAGATACCATCTTTATTGGCCCCGAGCGCAACCGAGCTATTTATCTCATTTTGTAATACACTCGCGGACAATGAATTCGGGTCATTTTCTATGAACAATTATATAGAAAATTACCCGAATTCATTGTCCGTGGGTGTAGCATACTGTAATGGATGAGAAGATTAGGTTTGCGTCTATATTGCAATGTGTCGTATCATGCCTAAAACAAATTAAAACAGAGGCTAGTACCCATATTCTCTCTTAAAAAGAAACCTACAGAACATTCTCTGGATTCTTTCAAGCATAATTATGAATTTAATTTCTGAGGGATCCCAGACCACCGAATTATACTCTAAGTTCGTTGGGATCCTTGGGTTTTTAAATTGTGAGGCAACTCGCATTATAAAGCCCATTGATTTACTGGTACCCTTGCAATAGGGATGATGACTGGGTTAAAAATATGTAATTCTATTTAGTCCGTCAGTTAGATTATGGAAAAATATGGGACACGTATTTTTTGGTTTATCAAAATATTAAAAATTGACAAAGTTATAGATCATCAAACTTCTGGAGTGGGGCCTTGTGACGTCACTCTTGAGTACAATTTGTACTCAAGAGTGACGTCACTCGAAACTTCTAAGCACTCTATCCTCGTCAGTTTTTGTTTGTCAAACAAAACAAAAAATACGTGTACAATATTTTTTCATAATGTAACAGACGGACTAAACAGTTTTTTTTAGTCATCTAGCCTATTGGCCATGATATGAGTATAGAAATGCAGCTTGGTGTCGATCTCAACTCCTAGGTCTCTGATACTGTCAACTCCGTCGAGTACTACACCAATAAGGGTGTAAACAGTCGTAATGGGCTGTGAGGATCTAGAGAAGGTGATTATTTGGCACTTAGAAGCATTGAAAGGCATGATAAACGGATGATAATGATGAAGCTGTGATCAGGGACCGGAACGCCTTACCTTTATCGAGGTTTTAAGAAGGGTTTTTAAAGCGCTGGTTTTGAGAAACAGTTTTATTCTGTTAAGCATATCGTCGCCACCATGCCAAACTAACACAACTGTAATTTTGACAAGAATGACTTTTTGATGTAGATCGGTACCAAATTCGATAGTTCATAATGTCCCCAATTTTCAGACTTCTATCTTTTAAGCTTTCAAAGTTACATTTTCACGAATCTGAAATTATAATTATTTATCCCATGGAAAACTTGCGAATTTGTGATCCATATAAACCACTTAAGCATATTTGCGAATGTGTGCGTGTGGATTGAGTGAGCACCCTTCTGAAATAAAAAAAAACATCCTGTTCATTTAGTAAAAGTTCTAAAACAATTGTAAAACTAAATCTCTGTATTTGTAAAAAGATAAATCAAAAGATATAACCTTTAACGTGTGCTCACTCAGTTCTCACAAACTACCAACGAAATCAGGGAATGTATTCATTTAACATATAATATTTATATACGATTTTTTAGTAAAACCTGTGCTAACTTACCTTTATAATTTGTAGATCACCTAGTAACGTATTTAAGATTTTACAAATAATTTCTTATGCTCACTCAATCCGCACACTTTCGAAAACCCGATTTCTGATGAAAAAACTGAAGATTTAAACTGCTATATATGTGTATATTTTAGTAAAACTAATCTGGGAATTTGTAAAATACAAAACGAACCACTAACGTGGCAGGTTTTTGGATAATAAATGTTTGTTAATGCTCACTCAGTCCACACGTTTCAAGTAAGTTAAAAATGTAAATATCTCAATATTTGTAGTATTACATAAACTATAAATTACTTCAACTTTTAGTAAAAATTTTTACTAAATATCCACCATCTAATATTTTATATTCGTTGTCTGTTTTTAAAGATATTCAATTGCAATTTTTCTAATGTAAGTAGATCGATTAGGTTGACCACACTTTATTATATTATGGTCATATCCATGAATTAAATTTTAAAGTAAACAATTGTTTTGATTAGGTTAGTACATACTTATTACAATTAAGAGTTACCTGATCCGTAATTATTACCTTTCATTTACTGTAAAAGATTTAATCCGAGATCAAAAAATAAAAATAAAATATTTTTCAATGTCAAAGTGACGTACCAGGGGTAGTAACCTTTTTGATCTCATATATTTTTTAAATGAACTGTATTTTGGATATGACCATAATATAATGAAGTGTGGTCAATCTAATCGATCTACTTACATTAGAAAATATGCAATTGAATATCTTTAAAAACAGACAACGAATATAAAATATTAGATGGTGGATATTTAGTAAAAATTTTTACTAAAAGTTGAAGTAATTTATAGTTTATGTAATACTACAAATATTGAGATATTTACATTTTTAACTTACTTGTAACGTGTGGACTGAGTGAGCATTAACAAACATTTATTATCCAAAAACCTGCCACGTTAGTGGTTCGTTTTGTATTTTACAAATTCCCAGATTAGTTTTACTAAAATATACACATATATAGCAGTTTAAATCTTCAGTTTTTTCATCAGAAATCGGGTTTTCGAAAGTGTGCGGATTGAGTGAGCATAAGAAATTATTTGTAAAATCTTAAATACGTTACTAGGTGATCTACAAATTATAAAGGTAAGTTAGCACAGGTTTTACTAAAAAATCGTATATAAATATTATATGTTAAATGAATACATTCCCTGATTTCGTTGGTAGTTTGTGAGAACTGAGTGAGCACACGTTAAAGGTTATATCTTTTGATTTATCTTTTTACAAATACAGAGATTTAGTTTTACAATTGTTTTAGAACTTTTACTAAATGAACAGGATGTTTTTTTTATTTCAGAAGGGTGCTCACTCAATCCACACGCACACTTTGCGAATCTGACACATTCGTTATTTTACTACGGTGATATTTAAATAGCATCCACATTAATGAACCATAGCATATTTGCGAATCTGTACATTCGTTAATTTACTATCTAAAAATTTATTTTTGCTTATTTAATTACCATTTTAGGTTCAGAGTAATAGATGTGCATGGTACAGTCGACGTCAGAGATACTTGGGGTATATTTACCCATGGCTTAATAAAAAACAAGGCTAAGCATTACTTTAGAACTTCGTGACGTCAGCGGACCTCATCTACGTCATAAACGGAGGATAGCACGTGTGAATGTGTCACGCAGTGACGTAGATGAGGTCTGAGGGCCAAGCTGTCAAGTAATGCACAGCCTTATCTTTTAAAGCCATGTATTTATCCTTATTAAAGATATCCTGACGTCGACTGTACCTTATTAAGCAGTTGAAATGGAAAACACACAGAAAATGGTAAAATGTAGATGATATTTTAATCACTTTCTCTGTGTTATCCGTTTATGGCTGAATCTGGCTAGAATCAAAAATAAATACAGATTCGCAACTCAATTTCCGAATACAAAACAAAAGAAAGGCAATTACGTACGCCATAGTAAACACACGAAACTGTCATTTTCGTAACTTTACCTCGGTTCAAAATGTTCAAATATATCAAAAGCACTTTTAATTTGCGAATGTGGTACTTTCGCGAGTTTACTATGGTGAACAACCTAACTTTATTTTCTCTATGTATGGAGATGCAAAATTGCGAATGTGCTGTAATTTCCAATTCCAATAAAATAATACATATCTGACAAATTGATCATTTAATGCATGTATTTTGAAACCCCTATGTATATACTTTATCAATACAAGTGCAACTATTACTAAGAAAAAAAAACAAATGTTTTTTTTTCAACTTCAAATGGCTCCCCTCGACAATCTGTTTTTTGCAGTTGTGTTAGTTTGGCATGGTGGCGACGATATCACCGGCTTAATACAAACACAGGTACGCCGATCGTTCGCGTTAACCCAAAACCCCAATCTAAACCTCCGTAAGAATTGTTACTGGGAAGTGGTTCCGGACGGAGCGCAAACTAAATTGATCTTAACCGTCATAGCCATTCGTTTCATTTTCATCGGACGAGGCTAAGCTATTGCCGGCTACTCTCGGCATAAAACCCTTTCAAATGTCTTAAAAACCCCTTCAAAGCCCTAGGGTTCGGCTTAACTCGTTGCGGGGTTTAACCCGTTTATGAGTTAACTCAATCAGATGTTAACCCAAACAAACGATTAATACTCGAACGGCTTAAGCCTTGCGAACGACTAAAGCCAACGAACGGGTTTTTCGGTCCCTGTCTGTGATATCTCGTTGCAAAGCTGACTGTGTAGCTGTGCAACAAGATATCACAGGTTCGACATTGACTGTAGCGACTGAGTTAAATCGCGGAAACCGAAGACAATATAATGTTAACTATTGCTTACCTCTTGTTTCCAATTAACATAATGACCATGTTGGAGTTAGAATGCTGACGCGCGTCTTCGAGCCACGTGGTGAGGTGGTTGAACGTGTCCCGCCGTGTGATGTCATACACCAGTAGCGCTCCGGCGGCACCCCGGTAGTATGACCGGGTGATCGACCTGGAATACGTTTATAGTACATTACACAACTAGGGTGGTAAAACAAAGAAAGGCCGAGATCGCAGATGTTTGCGGCCCGAGCTGCATGCGAGGGACGTAAATATGCGATCGAGGGCTTTCTCTATTACCTCCGTGTTGTGTACGTACATCATTTTATGTCTACACTTGGCGAGAAAGCGGCTTTATGGCCAGGTGTGGCATAATTAATTAAAAAAAAATTGTTTGAGACAAGCTTTTATTGCCGACTGTAAAATCGAACACACTGTTAACTGTACATTTGTAAACAAATGTCAACTTTATTGCAACGTCTATGGGTGGTCAGTTAACAGTGGCTTCGTTTGTACTTTTGCAAGATTTGATTACAGACACACAGATAGAAACCGCGACAGGTGAAATTAAATAAAAGCTTGTAAAAAGTCGGATTACGATTGACGAATAAAAAAAATTGAAGAGACCGGTCGACAGTTTCGCCGACTTGGGTACCGTTCTAGGTGGCACAAACAGGAGTGCACCTGTTTTGTTCAAAATTGGAGATGCCAGTTTAAGTCCCAATCCAAACATAATTTTAAAATTTTAGCTTTCAATAAGAAGCTTCATGTTATAAGGCTAGATTTTGCAAGGACTGATAATTGCAAGCATGAAATCGTCATTATGTAACCTGAGACTGATGTTGACTATTTGTACTCAGCCTAGGTCTTAACCGTTTGCCTTCGATACTGCTCCTGATACAATACTAATCACGTAAAAAGAACGCTGGTGGTGGGGCTGCGCAGTAGGCAATTTATCGGTCTATTTGGTGGTATGAGGTGCGGCGCGGGGAGGGCGGGTGCCGCGCCGCGTCATTGCCGGGGCGCTATTGGTTCGTCAGTCGACCTTTGCTTTCCGCACTGTGTTCACGTCACGTTCGTTCTCAAAATACTGTCGCGCACAAAAGTGTCTTGTTTATTACAAATTGGTTTTACATAGAAAAATGATTTATGATGTATATTGTTTGTTTTTTCCATTCTACACAGAAACATGTTTTTAATTCCATTTAATAATATATCAACTAATAATACTCAAGGATCCCACAGTCAAACTGTGTAAACAAACAGCTATGGGGGACGATGTTTTACTATTAAGCGTCATTCCAAAAAAAAAATAGGTTCATGAGACGGGACTTTCAACGTTTTAACATACAATATAAATTTAAATATAGACAAACCATTTTTTAAGGGCGTTATATTTCAACGAAGATTAGAAGTTGCGGACAGCTTTGTGTGGGTTAAAAAGTTGATTCACCCTATTAATAAATAAATAATAGATAATAATACATATACTTTTTAATCGAACCGCGCCGCGAGCGAAAGGCTAGTTTAAAAATAAAACAATAAACATAGTACTTTCGTGCGCGAGTGTACCAATGCGCAAACATACCCCCTCCACTTTCTTCCAGCGTTCTTTTTACGTGACGCGAACTGTACCCAGCCCGTGGTCACAAACATCCCAATAATGCAGCACTTCCAAGTTTTGAATACTGTCAGATTTGTCTCTATTTTAATTATTTTTTTTTAGAATCGAAATAAGTATTAATAGAATATTCATGTTATAAAATGTAACAATAGCAATAATTTTGCATTATTAAAAAGATTAGTAATGTGCAACGACCTTAGACTACTAAAGCATGAAAAATTCAGATCTAACGCAAGGTTACTACAAAAAACTGTGCAACCTCATTATCAAACAATACACAATGCACATTTACTTTAAATGTTAACGATACTCTTCATATAGGTCATAAATAAAGACCGATTGTCTATTCACGATACTTTTATCTATATTTAAATTAAACTGGTTGAATGTTTGTTTATAGTTAGCTAAATGGAACAAGCTAATCTAAGTCATTGCTCTATCAATATCACACAACAAAGAAAGCTAATCTTTGTTTTGTTGACAAGCCTCAGAGCCACAACATTATTGAAGTCAGTCTATGACTTTCTTGTTTTTTTTTACACAGTATTGAAACAGTAAAAACATTTTACTAAACTTAGATTTTGTAGACGTTAATATATATTTTCTGCTAGTTTAATGTGGTGTTAGAAAGGTCAGCCATAGTTAGTATACTTGAGCAGTTCACATTTACTTCAGAGGTATAGACCAGTTTTGGGTTTAATGTATATAGGGAACGTGCACGAACTAGGTGGCAGCACTAAACGAAAAAAAGGGACACGGGTGGACAATAAAGAAAACTATCACCCCTGTCAAATCAAGCTATCAATGTCAATATGTAAGTGTCAATGACAAATATAGTAAGTCGTAGCTACACTGACGTTAATCGTCCTTCATTGCAATAAATTACGGCGTTTCCGTCAATGTTGCCCCAGCATGAGAGGGTACTTGATTTAGATTGGCGGCACCAGTTGGCAACACCTTCGTCGTAAACGTTCCCTATATCGGAAATAGTATGATGTTAGGTACAGGGCATGCAAAAATATCTGACACTGCTCTATTACTATAGCAGTAAGGTAGTGTCAGATATTTATGCATGCCCAGTTTCATCATAATATTATTGCTGATGACTGTCCATTATGTTAAATTTAAACACATTTCATAGTAAATTCCTGAATGTTGTGTGCGTTTTGCTATAGGCCTTAAATTCAAATGTTTATTTGTACAACATAGGTATTTACATATAAATTGCATGGTGGCTGCCTCTTCCAACTTCCATTGTAGTCAATATATTAGTGATAGTAACTCCTCTCTAGTTTCGGTCTGCAGTAAATTTAAGATCATTTTCCAACTTTGATAGTGATGCTACACCAACACAGACATTGAACATTGTCCAATTTTTCCTTAAACTGGACTTTGCAAGAAAATCTCACCTGAAGGCTTCCTGTCCAGCAGTGTCCCAGATCTGCAGTTTAATCTGCTTGCCGTCAATAGTGATCATGCGGGCTCCGAACTCCACACCAATGGTTAAGTCGTGCACTGGCTGGAACCTCTTGTCCGTAAATTGTAGCAGCAGGCATGACTTGCCCACACCTATAAAAAAATAAAAAAATGTAGACCTGCCTTTCCGTAATACAAATATATTTTTCGTTCTGAGGTAACAAATATGAAAAAATATATGTGTACAACCATATTGAAAACCACCACCTCTTTGTAACTGTGCTACCTATGACTAAGAACATTTTATTTATTTATTTAATTTTATTTGCCATACATTGTGAACAATTTTACCGATGAGACAGTGGATTTAATTTTATTCACATATACGAAAATTACTCGGCACAGCCCTGAGCGTCCGCCTATTGCCCGCCTATCGGGCACCAGACAGACGTGCGGCATTGCGTTGCACGTCGTAGCCCACCTGGCGAGTTTGGTCAGTTTCTGGGGTTTTGGTCAAAATTTTGCCTGGTTGAAGTGTTAAATTATAGGTATCTAACATAAATCATAATACAGCCTATATGTTATATGTTCCTTTGTAGGTTGACTTTGATTGTACTCATAGAAACAATAAGTAGCAAACAATATGGAAACCATTATAATAGGTGTATTAGACATATACCAGTACCTCTAGCACAGCTGTAACACGCGACTAGACATGCGTTGCTCGTGAGTGAGTGATTCAAAAGAGCTATATCAGTCAGTCTACCTCACTGGCTCACTAGCTCAGTTCAGATTCAAACAACTCAGTATATCTTTCAGCTCACTCATTTACTTGCTCTCAAGTAGCTCTATTGAGCTGCAAGAAAAGATACGACAAATACAAACTTTTCGTCCCCTGTCTTGTTGCCGTATACCTAAAATATTCAGATTTGGAGCTACTGAGCTAGTGAGCTGTTGACACACTTTGGAGCTACTGAGCTGAAAGAGTTACTGAGCTAAAAAAGTGATACATATCTTTGAGACTTAAAGATTCATTTCATATCACTCTTTTCACTTTAGTGACACATTTTACAGGCGACTCTTTGTCGCGCGACAAATGCTACCTATCTCTTTTCACTCAATATAGTGTGACAGTGACAGGTGATGCTCTGTTCCACGAGAAACGAAGTCACGGCTAGTTGTGCTAGAAAGCCAGGTACCTATTCAGAAAGGTTATTACAAGTTCGTCATGCAACTCATTGTCGCGACGAATGTTACCTACTTGCCATCACATTTGCTGATACATAATATTTATCAATAGCATGACTCATTGAATTTCTAGTCTACTAATTATGTTTTGATTGCTGCACAGTCCAAATCAAATGTTACATACATGAAGCGTTTACACGTTTATTTACATTACATAAGTAATGTGTCAATTCTAAACCTAAAACATTCTACACAATAACAAACAAAGGAAGACCTTGACACCCAGACTTCTGCCTGGTTTAGCTGGTCTACTAATAACATGTTTATCCCGTGATAATCACCAACATCACGTTAAGATATGCGCTGAATATTAAGTGTGCTGAAACGAGCGTGGGCGGAAAGCAAGAGGTAATATAAGATAACAATCATCCACGCACCCCATTTACCAAAAACAATACATACGCCGATGTATATGAACTATCGTTACAGTTATGTCGAAACTTATGACGAACGTATTCACATCCTAGTTAGCACGACATAAAAACAAAAAGTACACTAGATAAAATATCAGGAAATAAAATCAATACCTGTGTCGCCAATGATGATGTATTTGAACAAGTAGGCGTAAGCCATTTTCAACTTTTATTCTTCAGATCTTAGTAAAATGCGAATAAGAACAAAGACAGACAATGATTTACAGCGCAATTGTTATTAATTGAGACGCAATTTTAAGATATTTCACAGCTGGTCGAAGTAACTTGTCATTGTGGAAAAACTGAAAACTGACTGAATGAATGATTTGGTGAATGGAAGATTGAATGAAACTTGAGGCGTTTTTTGTTCATAACCACAAGCAGGTCGTAGGTATCCGGTAATATAAAGACTTATTCAAATTCAAATAATTTATTTTCAGACATAGCATCCATAGAAATGTGTTAGTACAAGGCATAATAATTTTAATACTAGTGTTAGTAACTATATCTAAGACAACATACAATTAGGTACTCGATTTTTTAAAAACGACGAGCTGGGGCAACAACAGGTGCGTGCTTAAATACATAAAATCGAATAAAACTGGCATTGAACTGGTTGATCATTCAAACCATTCAGTGCAAAACAACACTATTTTGAAGGCGAGTCTGTTGAATGAATTAAATGTCAATTTGGGGTTTTTGTTATTAATGACTTTTAATCAGAAATGTTTAACATCTCACGCTTCCGTAATGTTATTTCAATTATTTGACATTATTAATGAGTAATAATTTGAGTTGAGTTGAATACGTTACTACGCGTTTTATTCTCTACTCAACTTGCAGTTAGTAACCTTAAAGTTAATTAATGTTTACAATGCCGACGAATTTTGTGATATCGTAGCCATGGATTCTGTCGAGGACGGCGGATGTGTGAGAAAATCATATAAACTGAACAATGACGGTGATAAAAGTAGGAACTGCAAGGGGGCACCGAAACAACGAGCTTTGAACGAGAACAGTGAAAATGTGTGTCCTGCGTCGGAAACGTCGGACACCAATTACGTTACATCAAATGATTCCCAGGCGAGGCGGTCGAACTGCGCGACTAGTGGCGAGCCGGGGCCGTCCGGTAGGTTCAACAGCACTAGTGAGGAGTGTTGCAACAAAAACATAACTAGCACAAGCCAGCCTTCAGGTGTCAGAGTGAACAACTGTCACCTTGAAGCCGCAAGCAGCAGCAAGGCTGACGGTGGCGCGCGTGACAACGGTCTCTCGAGTCCCCAGGACTTGCAGACCTGTCAGAGGCATAAGGTCTGCCTAGAAAAAGCAGGAAACACTTACAATTTAAATTTCCCTTCAACAAGTTCCACAAGCAGGGTTTTTGATAATTTCCTTGAAAACGCGGGATTGAGAGAAAATAGAAAGAGGCCATCTAGCTTAAAGCTAAATAGGCCTAACTTGGATGCAGATGACAGTTCAAGTGACACAGGGAATGATGACTATTCTTTGGGTTCTGAGGATGGTTGTATCTACACCTATAGAGGGGGTGAGCATTTGGCTGACCTACCTAGTTCCTTCTTCAGTTTGGATATGGGACTTCCCTTAGACAGGCATCTGCCTATCCCTCCAATTTACCCACAGCAACAGGCGGGAGCTAATGTCAGGGAACAGGGCTCTAGAGCCTCCAGCCCTGATATGGACTTTTTAGAAATGGACTTTGACCCTGGGCCGTCCTGTGAAGTCGATACGGGCGATGAATCCACACCAGATGCTGACCTAGATATGGCTGTGAACATGCCTGAGGAGAATGAGCCTGTCTTAAGGGATCCAACACCAGAATTTGTTCCTTTAAGGAATCCCGAGCCTAACAGACCAGTTAGCTCAACATCACAATGTCCAGAGCCATTGAACCACCACTTTAATATGCCATCAACTAGCAGAGGTATACCAACAGCACACAGTAGCTCAAGAGAAGACCCTGGGAACAATTACACATTTGGCCCTTATATTACACATATAAATGTAAAGGGTGAACAGCTGAGGGTCCGTAGGACAATGGCTCGGGGACCCTGCATTCTGCCGGTCAGGCTGCATCTCCATAATGGGGACTTAATTACACCAAGAGAAATGTTGCATCGTAAGTACATATATTTTTGATTACTAGTTATAAAAATATTGGTTAGCTCCCAATGATTTGAGATTTATAAGATAATAGAATGAAAAGGGAAAAATCCTGTAGTTCTGATAGACCTTGGTTTACTTAATTATAATATCACTTTGACCCTGACCTTTGATTCATGCCTTTGTTTTTAAGTGTATCTCCTTAAATCCTTACATGCTGTTATTATAAACTTAAATTCAATGCTGTGTTTTAATGATCAAATGCAGGCATGGATTTGATAATTAAAACACAGAAATAGTACATTACGCCTAATGAGTTCAAGTTATTACACATAGTAAATAATTGATAAAGAAATTATATTCTAATTATAAATGTGCGACTAATGGTTTACAGTTCACCACAAAACCAATATTACATAAATTTAAAATTTAGTAGATCAAAGTAATAATGACTGGTTAATTTAGATGAAATGATAGAATAAATAGACTTTGTAACTGTCAAAAAATTGAACAAAAGGCTATTATTACGTCAAATTCGTCAAACTTATTTTGTTTTGATTCATTAGACCAATAATCTTAAATATGACAGCACACACAGGATGACCATGATCCGAAACTAAGCTTGAGATTTATACTCGTACTACGAGTAATAGGGGACAATATTCATGGCTCTCCAATATTTCAGATGATGAAGAATTAGAAGAAGATGAGGCTGGTCCTTTAGCACATCAGATTAACCAGGGTGAAGGGCCAGTGATTGACGCTGTCAATGTGTCTGCTGCCCTCTTCCACATGTCAATGGCTAAAAAGCTCATGATTGAAAAGAACCGGTCAGACGAAGAGAGTGAAGGACCAGCTACGGTAATAAACTAATTCATTTAGTATACTTAGGGAATGGATGTATGCAAAGTTTGCATATTATATACTCTATACAAAATAAATAATATTTTAGTATGTTTAGCAAATTAAATTAGGACCACGTCCTGTCATTATATTAGACTCAAATTTGGTATACTTGTGAATTGTCAACAATGTATTAATAATTATGGTACCACGGAACTGAACTGATGGGGCTGGAAAGTGACTATAGAATGATTTAAACTACATAAGATGTGCCCACTGGCACTGTGATCATTTACTTGCTTTTGACATGCAGTTTGCGACTATAAAAATCAAGACTCGCCCACCGAGGGTTCCGTACAAATACTTTAAATAAAGGCCATATTTTTACAAATGTTAATGATAATTTTAATTAAAAAGGTATAGTTTTCAGATTTTCCTCTATACTTGTAGTATAAGACGGTATTACTTGCCAAATTTCATATTTCTAGGTCAACGGAAAGTACCTACTCTATAAATTTTGGTTTCCTTGAGAGACTCGAAATGTACGTTTTTTGCGGCATAAACGGTCATATCTTTTT
This sequence comes from Eudemis profundana, assembly GCA_947034925.1. Taxonomy (NCBI): domain Eukaryota; kingdom Metazoa; phylum Arthropoda; class Insecta; order Lepidoptera; family Tortricidae; genus Eudemis; species Eudemis profundana. Next base: position 13,032,115 of record OX344811.1, read on the forward strand.
TTTACGTTAACTTAGAAGTTTGATTCTTTTACAGCTTCAATGGACCATAAATCTGAGTATACGGTTTTAATTTCAACTCGATACCTCCACGCGTTCCCGAGATAAAGGGTCTTGACAGACGGACAGACAGACGGACGGACAGACCGATGGACGGACAGACGGACAACAAAGTAATCTTATAAGAGTTCCGTTTTTTCCTTTTGATGTACGGAGCCCTAAAAAGGGTTCCGTACCTCAGTTCCCCACTTCACTCTCGTCATTGAGGTTAAGCTTGTGCCCAGCAGTGGGATGATAATGATGATGATAGTTAAATTTTTTTTTCACGGAGACTGTTTTAAATATTTTAACAATAATACAACTCAAAAATCTCATCACATAGCAACAAGAAAAATATTAGAAACAGCTGTTATTGACTCCCACTGCAGCCAGGCCAGTGCTTTGTCTTTCCTTCGGCGGTTTGAGTCATATTACCAATCGCGCCAAGTAAGTTTGTGTCTGTGAATTTAGCTACTAGTAGGCTTGAGGCTAAGTTCACGGATACAAACTCACGTGGTTCACATTCATTCGCTAGCATACTTGAAGTTAACTACAAAGATACTTGAGGCTGACTTCACAGGTGCAATCTGTAAGTAAATTTTGGTTTACAGTCAGGAGAAGGCCCGTCGAGTGGTGTTGTGGAGCCACCTTGTAGTATGGTGTGGTCGGAGCGCGAGGCGAGCGAGCGGCAAGTCACGCAGATAGGCGTCTCTGCGTGCGGCGCCACTGCTGTCGTCAATGTCTTCGTGAGTTATTCTTATAGGGATGATTCTTCCTGAGTTGTCAAAGTCTACCTGTTTATATAAAGTTTTTTCTGGATTTGAGTGAAATTTAAGTTTTTTTGTAATAATTCAGGGGTTCCCAATCTTTTTCAGTTTAGTACTTCGTCACGGCGCCCTACCTTAGTTCGCTCAAAATAGGTGTTGTTGTACCCGCGAATATTTGTGGGTTTAGATACTTTCTACGGCGCACACTTCGGGAACCCCTGTAATAATCTATTTTTTTTCGTATAATGTTAGAACCTCAAGGATAGAATTTGACGAATTCAGAATAATAATTTGGACCCAAAGATTCATAGTTTGTTTTTTATTCTTTTTACAGATAGCATTAGGTGTTCCAGTAAACATAGAAAAAATCAATTCTGCAGTTGGTACTAGGCAGAGGGCAAACAATGCTCCTATACCCAGGTACGTATATTAATACATATAAAAAGTTAAATGACATAGGTTGGATTTTTATCCTTGATGAAAATAATAATTTTATGGAGTACAATCGCTGTCATCACTTGCATCGTCACAGGCAAAGATGCTTAAATATATCTGAACCCGTTCTTTATTTGATTAGTTCATCGGCAGTTTCAAACTGGCCAAAGTGGAATTTGCCAATCGGGGCTTGGGACTCGATGAGACGAGCAAAAAGGTTGAACTTACATACTATGCTGTAACATTCTCAGCTTCAGTCTGTCTGATTTGTCGGACCCTTTCGTAGTGAAGGGCCCTTTGGGGAGGAGTGAGTCCGATTCATCTGAGGTTGGTCCCAACCTCAGGCGGTATCTGAGGGGTCATTCACAAAGTATGCCACACGATTTTTCAGACTTTTAGACCCCCCCCCCCCCCCCCTCCATGTCACACTTTTTCCTAACATATTTGACCTTGTTAGTATAGGCTGTCACATTTGGCTAGACCCCCCCCCCATGGGTGTGACGTACTATATGGATGACCCCTGATGATCTTGGGGTCCGAAGTCGAGCCAGAAGCTGGGCATTTTTGCCAGTTTGACCTGACGGTGAGTAGTAACATTTCTCGTATTTACAACGTTCTCAGGTACCTACTGTCCCGCTCCGTGGCCGGTTGCACTGCGGCAGACCTCGTGAACGGCATTCAGAAAGCTTCAGAAGGATTGGTCGCCGCGAGATTCTTCCCCTTGTACCCGGAACGAGCAGTATCTCTGTCCCATTGGCTGGCCGACTGGATATCGATAGGTAATAATAATAATCTTTTAATTAAAAAAAAATAATAATAAGGTCCTACCAGCCATTTTATAATGTCGCTATTTAACAGGGGCCCATCTAGCGAAGGGCAAGTCAGTGTTTGTGCCACGAAAGCCATGAGACACTTTTCCTGACAGGCGCCGTCATGTCTCAATCCATAGCCCAGTATTTAGTCCATATTCCCAGTAGAGTTAGATTCCATCAATCAACAATAGCCCTTGCATTTGGCGTGGGCTGTCTCTGTGTGCGTCCCATGACACGGACAGAGACGGCATCCGACTTTGCCTTTCATTAAATTGTCGAAAGGGCCTCTACGCGTTGGCTTCGGCTCCGCGCACGCCTCCTAAAGGTCTGAGACACCATTGTCCCGTGAACGGGAAAGGTCCTAAAATAAGTGAACTTAGTACAATACCCTCTGATATCTAGAGAAACGTGGAGAAATTAAAGAAAGAAATATGCTATGTAATTGTTTGTTGCATAAATTTTTAACTAAACCTTATACACCGTGGGCCCGTATAACCCGACCAACTTTAACCATAGATTCTAACAACTATTAGAAGTAAAAAAAGTTATGTGACGTATAAAGTCTGTTTTTTATTTCCGAGGACAAAAATGACATTTCATGTGTTGCCTGTTTTTTACAACTCATAAATAGTGATGTGATACAACCGGTACTTGCCGACAAAAAAATAGGCAGGTACTTATGTTTATTGATATTAAAGTGTCTGTAACACAATGACTGCATAATCCGCGAAGTTCCAAATTGATACAATACTTTAGGTAAAAATTCCACTCTTTTGGAGACATAGAATATTTGTAAATACACCATATTTCTAGTATTTAAAGGTACATTTTATTTGATTCCAAACTCATTACTTATCTTACAAAGCTGAAAATACGCCAAACCCGCTTTATTTAATTTCAAGCAACGGAATCGCATACGTAGGCACTAATTATCCAATAGTAGGTTAAAGGTTTAATACAAATGTAGTTATTATATGTAATTAATTTTCGATAAGTACCTAAATATATATGTTTTAATAAAATATATATGCGATAAGTACCGATAAGTACCTAAAAATATATGTTTTAACGTAAATAGTAATTTTTATTATATCGGTTATTAATAATTACACCACGAACCGAAACAAAGGACTGCACTGTTTCTTAAAAGCTGGCCACATTATTTTTACGTTTGACATTTGTAGCTGTCATATTTGTCTTCGGAAATAAAAAATAGACTATAGTCGATTAACGCTTACTTTCCGAGATATTCTTAATTTTTAAAATAAAAACTCCCAAGTGTGTAACAAGCCCTAATAAATGTGACTAAGATACTTTTACTGTTTTTTTAAAATCCTTTAACTAAACAACAATTAACCTTCGCAGTATTAGATGGTAAGCGATTAAAAAGCCAAAATATTGACCTTTCGTTTCCATTTTAGCTTTTTTTTTCCTATTTAATAACTTTTCCTCCAGTAAGGACATGTTTATAACGAGGGACTGAATTTATTGATTTGTTTTGTTCCATAAGACTATTAATGTAAAATGACAAAATTCGACCTATGTTGATATAACGTTATTTACTTGTAATACCATCAGGAATACGTGGTTAAAGTTGGTCGGGTTGTACGGGCCCACGGTGTATAATTGGTACACCGAAAAGGTTACCTCTCAGCATGAGCCCCCTGAAAATTAGCGCCACCGACTCCAGTCGTTTGACTGGAGTCGGTGGCGCTAATTTTCAGGGCAACCAGTGGAGGGAGAGGAGTGGTTGACCAAATGCGCAAACAATAATGATAATACAAGTCGTTCTCAGGTCTTAGTTGTCAATAATAATAGCAATAGGTTATTGTTATGAATATGCAAATAAATATCGTCTTTATTGTCCAGGAGCAAAATAGACTTGTGTCTGAAAACGTCACATATTTTCAACACTTGAATAAACATATAATGAGTAATATCCTATTCGGCATGCCTTTTGCCATAGCGCTAGGGGAATTGTGCTTAAGATGACATACTTTTTCTTTCAAGATACATAGCTGAAATAAATGAAGACATCTGAGTTCCGCATCTAGCGTATATTCATTAAAGTTTCATATGCAATTAAATTGTTTCAATTTTAGGGCAATAAACATAATATAAAATGAAAAAAAACATACAAATAGCACGCATGGTCGACGTGCTTAAGATGACATATCTATAGTGTAAGAAGACACAGTATGTCATCTTAGACTTTTATGGTATGTCATCTTATACAATAATATTGTATAAGATGACATACCATCAAAGTCTAAGATGACATACTGTTAATTTAATAAGACAGGACAGCTTTATTATTAGGGTAAGGCTGAAAAATTGGGCTTATGTAACATAAAAGTAACTAAAAATATATGTTACTCAGTAACTTAAAAGTTACATAAAAGTATTCTAAAGGGATATTCACAATGTCTACAATACAAACACTTTTTGTACTAAGTGTTTATTTAAGAGATCAAATAGGTATATAAGGTCCTAATTTATTAGTTGCAGATATTTTTACAGCTGATAGTACTCGGTCTCTGGAGTATATTAAAGCATGAAACATTATAGCTTTTACGATGTTTTTTTGGAGAAAAAGGAAAAACAAATTTGCTACGTAATAACACCCTGTTATTGTGATTACTAAATGAAAACTCATTGAAAAGATTCTAGTAGCTCTTTTACGTACCACTTAACTGTAACTGGCCACTTCACGTAGATAAATTAAAAGACATTTGCAGTTTTCCCGCCGAACCGTTACGACATTTACGACAACAAATTGTTGATATGACAGATAGTGTTATTGTGACATGTGATAATGCACATGATGATTTATTTAGACGAAATTATAATAAATTTTATTGTTAGGTAGATGAAATCAGAAAAGTTATATGAAAAGATTTCTGAATTTCTATTTAAAGTTAATTATTTTAATGTAAAGTATAATGTGTTAAAATATCTGCAACTAATAAATTAGGACCTTGTATACTTTGGTACATTTTTGAACAAAGATGAATAAGTAATTAAAGGCTGATAGCCACACAAAAGCTGTCTTCACAAATAAAATTAAATCATAATTTTTCCCCGGATTACTTGTTATAATCATTGTAATTATGTAAAATAAAATAAAAAACACGTTACTCTTCTTTGTGTTGCGCAGTTGGGTATAAAAATTAAAACAAACCAAATATTTTAAACTCAAAAACCCGACTGCAAGAACTTGTAACTGAAAAGAAAGCGTGAACAAAGCTTTACTTTACTTTTATGTTACGTAACTTAAAAATAAATTAAAATGGTAACATATGTAACTTAAAAGTAACATAAAAGTTAACCTCTATTCACTTTCATTTGCATTATATAGAACAATAACAAACATATTAACTCGAACACGACACCTAGCTATAAACTAATATGAAGATTATATTAATAATGTATTACGTAATACAAAACAGAACAAATTTACCATGAAATTCACTCGTAACTTTTAAATTCCATAAAAAATCCTCGGCACAAGTTGAATCGACGCACTGAACTTCCCACAAAATGGCCGACCAGTGAGAGGTATACCAAGACTAAAGAATAAATAGTGTTGCCGTTATAATGTAATCAAATTCCGCAAATCAACTGCTAAAATAGCAAGACAGAACGGTTACTTAAATTAAGTAACTTAAAAGCTTCAATATGTTGACTTGTCTTATGTTACACGTAAATTATTATTTTAAATGGGCAATGCTAATGTTAAAGCTCGAAAAACGTTGCATTAATATATGACAGTTATAAAAAAAACTCCAACATATCAGTATAATATCACAAAACTAAAAAACGATAATTACAATCTTTCAGGAACATTTTTGGGACATTTTTATTTGTATGGAAATCGATGTAATTGCATAGAAGAAAAAAAAATTGGAATACAAACACAGAGATTTACATTTGTTAGTGGACTAGAACTAGTAGAAAAAGTTTTGTATTTTGCACGGAAAATTAAAAAAGTAAAATTTTGTAATTACTTTTCGTAAAAACAATGCCGGACGCTTACAAGTCACGAAATCATCCCTTTTTTACGGCCTTACCCATTAATTGCCCAAGCATAATTCGCAGGTAAACTGTTTTTTTCTTGCGGATATGCCTGCGCATTGTGTATGACACCAATTGGAACACAGTTGACACTTCACCCAATGTTCTTTTGGCCTAGATTGGCTAAATAGTTCATTACAGTAAATGCAAGCTGGATCATCAGCCTCCTCATCCTCATTGGCGTAAGGATCTTTGACTTCCTCTAGGTCCTCGTCATCATCCAAACTACCACGTTTCGTCTGCTTTCGACCTCGCGTATATTTGTATTTTCTAGTTGTGGATGCGGACTCAGGCTCAACATCATCTTCCCCTAGGTCCTCGTCGCCATCCAAACTACCACGTTTCGTCTGCTTTCGACCTCGCGTAGATCTGTATTTTCTAGGTGCGGATGTGGACTCAGGCTCCACATCATCTTCCTTGAGGTCCTTGTCGTCATCCAAAATAACACGTTTCGATTGCTTTCGACCTCGCGTAGATCTGCATTTTCTAGGTGCGGATGCGGACTCAGGCTCCACATCATCTTCCTTGAGGTCCTTGTCGTCATCCAAAATAACACGTTTCGATTGCTTTCGACCTCGCGTAGATCTGCATTTTTTAGGTGCGGGCTCAGGCTCGACGTCATCTTCAAAAATAACACGCTTTGTATGCTTTTGTTTTCTTAGAGATTTGCGATTTTCCTTTTCTTTTTTCAGCTGCACTGCTGCTTTTACTTCACACATGTATGGACTAGCCGTGAGAATCTGCGATCCACCAACTTTCCTGGTTGCTCTTAACTTACCTGTAGAGGCAGCCTTAGGTAGTGGTGAAATTTCTTTTAGTAACTTGGTGTTAGAAAGTATTGCATCTTCTATCTGCACTTGATAGTGAATTTTCGGAGCATTGGTAACATCCGTCTCTTCGTTGGCATTAGTGGGTTGCTTAGAACTAGACTCTAGAAATATTGGCCGGGACCGAGATAAAATATTGGCGCCATGATCAAGTGACAAAAGCCCAACAACACTTGCTGACAAAATTGTAGCATCTTCTTCCGGAGCAATGGTAACATCCATGTATTCGTTGCCATTAGTGGATTGCTTAGAATCAGACTCTAGAAGCATTGGCCGCGACCGGGATGAAATATTGGCGTCATGATCTTGTAACAAATGCGCAACAGCATTTGCTGTCAAAAGTTTAAGAGATGATGGGCGACTATCAACTACTCGAAAAGTGGCATCTTTTTGCGGGGCAATGGTGGCGTCCATCTGTTGATTGGCATTAGTGGGTTGCATAGAACCAGACTCTAGAAGCATTTCCTGGGACTGAGACGAAATATTGGCGTCATGATCTTGTGAAAAATGCCTACCAACACCTGCTGACAAAATTGTAGAGGATGAGTGATAACTTTCAAGTTCTTGAGAAGTGCCACCTATTTCTAAATTTATTTGCTCATGAGAGTTGGCAGTCACAACGTCCGTCTGTTGGCCAACGTCAGTAGATTCGGAGGAATCAGACTCTTCGTGATTTTGCTGGGGCAGAGATGAAATACTGGCAACCAGCCCGTCGTCACTATTCAATTCGTTTTCGGTAACATCGCTGGGTTGTTCAAATTCTCGAGCAGTGCCACTGGCACCGGTTTCAAAATTTATTTGATCATGAGAGTTGGCAGCCGCAACTTCCGTCTGTTGGCCAACGTCAGTAGATTCGGAGGAATCAGACTCTTCGTGATTTTGCTGGGGCAGAGATGAACTACTGGCAACCGGCCCGTCGTCATTATTTAATTCGTTTTCGGTTACATCGCTGGGTAGATACATGTCCTCTGGGAAAATGTGCGGATTAAAGGGATAAATTCCGCTTTTCGCAAAACCACTCGTTATATTCCTGACTGAAGCTGCATTTTCGTAAGCTCTACCAAAAATTTGAGCAACTTGGTATAGGTTTATAGTTCTGCCAGGATGGTTCTTCATCCAGGTGGCCATTTCGCGGTCATAATACGCTTGCAGTGGACCAAAAAATGATATATCAGTTGGCTGCATTCGATGAGTGCAATGCGGAGGAAGACAGAGCATTATCACGCCGTTGGCCTTAGCAAATTCTAGTGCTTCTAGATTTTTGTGGCTGGAATGACCGTCAAGTATTAACAGCACCTTGTTTGTTACAGAGGCATTCACAAATGAAGCAAAATGGCGCATCCACTTACAAAATAGGTCACTGACCATATACCCAGAGGGGTAGCACAGCTGCAAAGTGCCTGGTGGAGCACCGTCAAAGTATTCAGCTTTGTGATTTTTTCTTGGTATAATAATTGCAGGTGGAACAAAGTTTCCGATGGCATTAGCACAGGCAACAACTGTGAAATGTTCACCACGTTCAGCACTAGTGACAGCGCCGACTTGCTTTTTTCCTTTTGATGCAAAAACTTTTGGGGGCTTTTGGACAGTGTTAAGCCCAGACTCGTCCATATTGTAAATTCTATGCGCCTGAATCTCATTATCAGTCACTGCTTTTTCTAAAAGAGAAAAAAAATTCATTACTTGAGGCTTATTGAATGCCCTTGCTCGTGCAGCTGACGTTGCCTCTGGAGCCCTGAGTGAGATACCAAGATTGCGTTCTCTAAACCCTTTCAGCCAATCCCAGCCAGCTATTTTTTTACTCTTATCAAATCTGTGATCCAGCTTCATTTTTTCCGCAAATTCAAAAGCTAATTTTCTTATTTCGGTCGTATTAAACCCAAAAAGTCGTCGTTCAAAATCGAGCACATGATCCACGAGTACTTTTTCCATATCTGCGTTGAAGGTTGGTTTAAAGCGACCAAGGTTTTCTGGAGTACTATAATAATGTCGACGAAGCGTTGCTTGTGGCACATTAAAACGTTTAGATGCTAACAGCCAACCCATACTATTCTCCTTTACAGCTTCGATAGCCTTTACCATGTCTTCTTGTGACCAACTCTTCCGTGTCGTGGTACGTTTATAATTGCTAGGCATCCTGTACCTATAGGAAACAAACGAAAAACTAATTTAAAATCATATTATTTACAATCATATTTATTAAAATAAAATAATTTTATAAGGGTAAGATGACATGGTATGCCATCTTACACCCACGTCTGGTATGTCATCTTGCCCAAAAGTGAATGCAAATTTAATTCAACCGCCGCAACAAAAACTTTAAGGTTAGAATATGCTTTTACCAATATTAAGAACCTATAATAATCCTAGATTGCAATAAAAATTAGTTCAATTAGAAGATCCTTACCTTACGTGTATTTTCACCACCAAATAAAAACACAATGAAACTTTTTTCACATCAAAAATTACAAAAACCGGCACTACGTTAGAATACGCGTCCACAAGCCACCATATTGAAGTTTAATACTAGCGACACCTGTTGGCCGACTCTAGAACATCACTGGCAGTCCTTTAGCGCCAATATCTAAATCGATATTGCTGGTGTGTCATCTTATCTGACTATGTCATCTTAAGCACAACTCCCCTACTTACTCCTAATGTCAGTTGGATTCTGTATAAGACTGAGGTAATAGAATATGAATAGAACTAAACTGAAATCGTCTATCACGAAACCTACTAACTAAGCTAGGTATAATGGTCATGTATATACATACACACATATACATATGTATTAAGCAAGTTCGAAATCGGGTTCTATGGCCACGTCGTCGCTGCTAATTCTACTAGCACTTTGAAAATGACTTCTCAATAATCGCGGCACTTCACAAGAAAATATATTAAATTAAAAACGGATCACTCACGTTGTATGTACAAAAGACCCCCGATAGTGCCGAATGCTCCCGAAACATGTCGAGTGGAAATCTCGTCTTTTGTACATCGTGAGTGATCGGTTTTTAATTCAATACGTTAGTCTCACGGTAGTTTTCTAAGTAAAATAGAAAATATGTTATGATGGACAGTTGTGATTTTACATATCGATACCTTTAGACTCAAAGGGCGTAAGCTCCATTAGAACCTACGGCGTTTAAGTCCTTTGAGTCTAAATGTATCGATATATAGATACAAGAAATCAAAGTACATAGAAAAATTAAATGGCACTCACCTGTGTACAGACCGGGAATCGAAGCCGGTACCTCTGGATTTCCGGCCCAGCAACTCAACCACTCGTCCACCGTAGCACCCGCTAAGCGCCCTCAACTTTGCCATCTACTTTGACTTCCGTATCATTCTGCTTTTAATAGGAATTAATCTAAACGCCATCTATGAGAACCCGTATTACACACGTGTCTCACCCCAATGCGAACCTTTACAGGTTGCGACGATTGAGCGAGAGATGGCGTTAATATTAATACTTTATATGAAAGAAACATTTTTGTCTTTGTTTTAAAAAACCAATGAAGAGACAAATATGTTTCTTTCATATAAAGTTGTGATTTTGTTCGCCATTTCGATCCTCACATTGCATTTCTGATATTTGTATTCCAGGCGCGGTACCAATCTTAACAATGAACCTGCAAGTGGGCTGTGAAGGTGAAATACCAGACGCGTGGCACCACCAAATGGTATACGGGGTGTCGCCTCGCGGCATCTACCTGAGTAACCCCGTCGAGTGTGTGAGGGAGTGCGCTCTCTGGCCGAAGCTGACGTCACCGTCGGTACTGTTGGTCAGGACGAGGGACGTCCTGACCAGATTCACCCCGGACACTGATCTGACCCCGCTGATGGCTGTGCCTGATAGGAGGTTCAACACGTTCAATGTATTAGGTGAGTGACTTTCGAGCGCTGTAACGTTTATTGGTTCTTAAACTAAATCAACATATATATTTATAAATACAATACGAGTATTAAATTTGGTATGAAACATAACATTACATCTTATCATAAGTCATCCCAATCCCAACCCAACACATCGTACCTACTCGTAACAAAATAAAAGTAGTAGATGTTCGAAATCCGCGACAAGAACGGTAATTCCGGGACAATCCCTGATTTCCCGGGCATCTGGCAACCCTGACTCACACAGACGTGCGATCGTGCTGTGTGTGTAAATACGTGTCGCGCGCTCCTAAACGGCTGAAGTCGTACTTCGTTGTCTTAATTTATACTTTGACATAGGGATTGATGTAACGATACCGATATATCGGTATCGCCGATTATATACATCCGATTTTATATACAGCAAATTCTGAAAAGAATTTGCTGTATGAAAAAAAAATCTACAAAAAGTAATTTCAATTACTGACTTAAATTATGAATTCTTCTATTAACTTGTGCATTTTGTGCAATGATAATTACTATGTTAATTATATCTTTAGTTCATATTTTTTTTTATTTTGAGGAGACTATTTATTTTTACTTTACACTCAAGGTTGACTCTCTGTTAAATATAGCCAAGTTTTAGGTATAATAAGGACATACATAGGTCTGAGTTGCATACTTCATTATTTAGCTAAGATATCGGTATCGCCGATTATTTACTACAATAATCGGTTTCGAGGTAGGCCGGTCAAGGTGACCTGGTTCGACTCCAGGCACCCCCGGTACTCACCCAGCCCGACCTGTGTCTCGACTGTGTGTGTCACACCCAAGGGTGGTCTGGCTAGCGACCTGGTTCGACCCCAGGGAACGCCACGGCCAACCACCCGGTCCGACAAACAATAATCGGTATCGGTATCGTATCGGCAAAATTATGTATCGTTACTTTGACAACATTCCCTTTCAGGTCAAGTAGTGAACGTGATTCGCGAATGGCGCGCCTCCGGCTGGTCGGCGCAGGGCACCCGCACCCGCTACATCCGGCTTCCCGCGGCTTACCAGGCCGGCGTCACCGTGGCTGCCCTCACCGGCACGGCTGCCCATAAGCGGCTTACCACCGCCGCGCAACTACCGATACTAGCACCCTATATAGAGAAGTTTGGCGTCGGATAGTGATGCACTGCGGAGAAAGGTACGATTATGAGGGAATTTGGATTATATCTGAACGCTGTACTTATAAGGCATTTTCAACGCGCTCTGTTAAAGAAAGTCCATCAGCATTACAAATCTGTACGTTATCGCCAATGTAACAGAACGTGTGTTATCAAGAAGGTGATTTAAGTCCAAGGGTTGATACTTTATTCGCACTACTTATGGCTGGTGTATTGGAACGTAGTCACTGTGGCTGCCCTCACCGGCATGGCTGCCCATAAGCGGCTTACCACCGCCGCGCAACTACCGATTCTGGCACCCCATATAGAGAAGTTCGGCGTCGGATAGTGATGCGGTGCGGAGAGAATGGTACGATTATGAGGAAATTTGGATTATATCTGAACGCCGTACTTATAAGCCATTTTCAACGCGCTCTTTTCATCTGTTAAACAAAGTCTATCAGCATCACAAATCTGTACGTTATCGCCAATGTAACAGACCGTGTCTTATAGCAAGAACCGCGCACTACCGATACTGGTACCCTATATAGAGAAGTTCGGCGTCGGATAGTGATGTGGTGCGGAGAGAAAGGTACGATTATGAGAGAATTTGGATTATATCTGAACGCTGTACTTATAAGGCATTTTCAACGCGCTCTGTTAAAGAAAGCCCATCAGCATTACAAATCTGTACGTTATCGCCAATGTAACAGACCGTGTCTTATAGCAAAAACCGCGCAACTACCGATACTGGCACCCTATATAGAGAAGTTCGGCGTCGGATAGTGATGCGGTGCGGAGAGAAAGGTACGATTATGAGGGAATTTGGATTATATCTGTACGCTGTACTTATATGCCTTTTCCATCACGGTCTTTCTCTGTTTTAAGAATGTCCATCACAAGTGTTTTTGTCGCTAATGTAAAACAGACCGTGTCTTTTAACAAGGTTACTTAAGTCGCGCCTTACGTCGAGAAGTTCGCCGTCGGATAGTGATGTGACTATGACGCTACGGATAAAAAAGGTAAAATTATGAGGGAGTTCGGATTAAATCTGAACGGTGTTTTAGGCCACTTTCGTTGCGCTCTTTCACTCTGTTTTAAAGAAAGTCCGTCAGCATCACAAGTCTCGTCATCGCCAATGTAACAGACATAATGTTTTTAGTGAGAAGATTAGGTACAGTCAAGGAATTTAATTTCCAACCCACCTAAGGTCCAATATCGTATAGCATACTGTCATCATAAGAGCTAGCTAGAGTACGACGTTACTTTGACATACCACACGCATTGTTTTGTGTCAGTAACTAGGTAACAGATTAATAACGTTGACATGGTGAACTGAAATTTGGAACGTCAAGGCACTACCAAAAAAAGACGACAACTGCGGAATCGAAATTCGAAGAAAGTCCATCTTTCTCGCTCTTGCAATATTCGAATGAAAGGAACGCAGATAACGAAATTTAGATTATCGACGTTTGCAATAGACTTTCCGGAGTCTGGATTCGGAATTATTTTAAAATTTTCTCGATTGACACTGACACCAACTGACAAGTATTCGTAATTAGATGAGCAAATGACTTCGCAAAGAGGTTATCTGTAATGCGCAGTGACAAATAATACGTATTGACATTTAAATACTATTACTCAAATAGAAATTTCGACCTTAATGCATCGTCAATGCTTAACAACATTTCAATGAAACGGGTGGGAAATTAAATTCCTTGACTGTACTTTAAGCTCTAGAAGGAACAATATTCGCACTACATAGGGAACGTGCACGAACTATAGGTGGCAGCACTAAACGATAAAAGAGACACGGGCGGACAATAAAGGAAACTATCGACCCTGTCAAATCAAGCTGTCAATGATAATAATATGTAAGTGTCAATGTCAAATATAGTAAAGTCGTAGCTACACTGACGTTAATCGTCCTTCAACGCGATAAATTAAACGTTATTAACGGCGTTTTCGTCAATGTGGCCCCAGCGTGAGAGGGTATATGGTTTAGATTGGCGGCACCAGTTGGCAGCACCTTCGTCATGCACGTTCCCTATAGAACTTGTGTATCGGAACAGAGTAATCGTGGCTGCGCTTAACACTAGGGCTTACTATCGCCACGCCGCTATCGATACTGGCTTATATCTTCCCGATATTATGTCTTCCCGAATCACCGATCACTAAACCATAAAAAAGAGAAATCTTATCGTATCCTGTCCGCTTACCTGAATAAACTCCATGTTTGATATCTTATCTTTTCCCTTAAATTACATTAACTCATTCGTCATAAGTCTTGTTAATTTCATGAATATTACAGGTATTTGAGTAATAAAATAATTACACATTTCGTTGTTTTCAGCCATGCAAATAGACAAACCGAAAATATCCACTTATTAGTTAATAATAATTCTTTTCAAGCACTATGTAATAGCAAAACTGATGGACCAAATTTTTACAAAGTAAGACAGTTTTCTTCACAACACCTTACGACGGCAAAAGTTTAAATTTGCGTTCACCACCTATCAAGTACCTATTCTGAACGCTTCTCTGAGATTCATCATACATAGGCAGACATTGTTAACAGATCATCGGTATACCTTATAACAATGCAATACGGTACGGTGCTACGGTAGCCACTTAATTGTGACTTCAATTCGATATTACTGCACCTTTACTAATGGGTCATCCATATAACGGGAAATTCATAATCCTGGTCTCAAAGTTATCAAAAAACCACAGTATAATAGAATAACAGTATTTTTTTTTCCTACAAAAGGTACATCATGTATGTGTGCGCACCGTGTACGAACGCACTACATGCAAAGTTTTACGAATGCGTAAGAATGCTCCAGTCTGGATTGCACCGACTAAGTTGTAGTTTGAGCATTATACTTACTTGCATTGGGTTCATTTTTCTTCTTTCTTCTCTGCATGATGCATGTGGATTCAGTCTCGGGTATTGGAGCTAACAATATCGTTATGTGCCTATATTTTTATGGTTTAGGAAAAAAATACTCTCACCGACAGTATAAGAAATATAAAAAGCCAAATCGTTGTGTGTTTATACTACAAACAAAACACATCAAGTATTTTACCTATACCGCTCTATATTACAGTTATATTATACCTATTAACCTGTTATAATACTTTATGTTATTCACTCAATTATTAATAATTATATTTACTTTAGGTATTGTTTCATCTTTCCCTTCTAGGCTTACTGAAAGTTTCGCTCAAAGTTTTGTTTTCATTGTGTAAATTAATATAGGAACGTAGTGTTAGTATGTATCGTCAATAGAGGTTATGTTTGGCTAAATTTTATTAGCCAGGGACACGATTGTAAATATAAGAAATTAAAGTGTGTTGACACATATCAAAATTGTCTAAGCCCACGCGAAAGTGATGGAATTTTGGTCTTTTCAAAAAAGAAATAATGTTCAAATTGACATACCAAATCTCGAGGACTTAGATGATTTGATATATTTCGACATATAAGTGATAAACTATAGTAAAAGAGACCTATACGTGATGCTTCTTTCACCCGCTTATTTGTAAAGTGAGAATAGGCATGATGACTAAAAAAACTATTTGGCCCGTCAGTTAAATTCTTAGAGCAATACGGAAAGGAGGCGTCATCAGTCACTTGTCCGGTACACAAATTTCTGTCATATTTGGGGGAGGGGGGAACGAGGTAACGCACACTTACTTACACACGCGTACATGAAAAATCGTCCATCACTACGAAACTATAGCTTGGCAACGTCGTTGGTGACACTCACATGTATGCTTTTTGTTATGTGCAGCCATAACTACTCACACAAGTTACCGCCAACACGAACGGGGGCCTCCGGAGGCTGCTTTCGTCGGTTGTCGTGAAGTTGCCAAGCTATAACACGTAACAAATAGAACAACACATTGATCAATTCACATTCACAAAGATACATTTTGCATTGAAATAGTGTAATGACGTGACGCACAACATTGATAAGTTTAGCAGAACACCATGGCAACGCGAGGTTGCTCGGTTGTCAACTAGTAAACAAACTTCTAATAATGTCAAATCAGATTTTTGTAGTTTTTATGTTTTAAAGGAAGTAAATGATTCAAAAAAAAAAAAAAAAATTCAAAATTATTTATTTGGTAACTAAAGTTTTTACATCAGGTATGTCGAATCCTTCTTTTAAGTTTAACAAGTAAATGATGATAATGTGATTCTAAATACTTTAGATGTGAAAGGAAACACTATCTCTTTGTACGTTTGCCGTGTTAGATCTCCTTTTGCAGCGAAATACGGAACAATTCGGCATATTCACGGAGATCTCTTCAGGTGAGTTACTAGATTTAGTCTGACGACTAATCCAATTGCAACTAGTTTTATAAAACGAATATGAGCACTGGCGCAAATTGTTTGGCGAATGAGAAATACTAAAGCAAGGCGACTCCCCACGAAGTCCGTGTTGCTCTAAGGTTAAATTAGTAAAATATTCTACAACTACTTTTTCTTTTGTTTGACAAACAAAAATGAAGACGATACAATGCTTTGAAGTTTCGCGTGACTTCACCCATAGTGCAAGTTTTACCAAGGAGTGAAGTTTCAAGCCCAGAACTTTGAGGGTCATTATCTTAGTATTTTTTTATTAATTTGATAAAGCATATTTTTCGATACCTAATTTAAGTGACGGACTAAATAAAATGATATTTTCTTAACTAGGCATCATCCCTATTGCATAAGCTAGCCTGAGGTCTCCTTTCCTATGAGTTCTCACAAATATGTATTAGGGCAAATTGGTGCTTACTAGTCAAAATTATATTAGCACATGTTATCTTATTTCAAATCAGTTATACTTCTGTAACCGACCTATTATGCACAGTTTACTTATCCAACAACACACAGTTACGTACCTATTGTGTTTATTTATTATGTAATGTTAAGGCCGTGTTAGGATATTTTGAGATTTTGCATGAGAACAACATACCGTCGCTGCGTCGGGAATTTACAGTAAAAGATTTGGAATGCTTCCTAACATGGTTCTGGTAGTTTTCTTAAATTTAAGTAACTCATTCACGAATATTTACGCACTCAACGACGATAAAATAGAAGCGACGACATATTAACAACTATGAGTTGAATTCAAAATTGTATGAAAATCTCGGTTTTACAGTATAGCAGCGCTTGCGGCACAAAAGTCTAGCGACCTTAGCAGACGCAAAATATAAGGAACTGTAGGAAGGGCAGTAGTGCCACAAAATAAATAATAATACGACGTACAGAAGTCTATCTAACAAAACTGTCGTTCGGGTCCGACCACTGGACGGAACGCACCGGATCCGACCGTCTCTCTCCATCGCATAACGCGTGCTCTTTCTGGTCGCCTCTCCCGGGGCCCTCAAGGCCGCGCGGCGAAATGACCCACTCTAGTGCGTAGACCTCCACTACTTTTCGTTCACCGCCAGGCCAGACTTCCATGCTGCGAATTGTAGTTTAGGGCTATTCTTCAGAAATATGTCTGCGACTCATTCATCTGTCTCCATACATTTAGTATGAAAAAGGGCCAGTTGAATGAGTAGACCGCAGACATATTTCTGAAGAATAGCCCTTTAGTGGTGAACAAAAAGTGGGGGGGATCTGCGCCACTAGCGCGCACTGCTACCACTAGATTTTCGTGCCACGAGCAGTAAGAATAAGAACTGGTATTTTTTTCGTCTATATCCTCTTGTTTTCAAAAACAACTATCAGTCGCGAGATTGCAGTTGTTTCTGTTTCGGTTGTGTGCGACACAATCGTAAATAGATGCGCTTTATGTGTTTTTGGAGATATTTGAAATTATAATATTTTGTGGAGGTTTAACTTGACAGCTAATTAGTTAAAAATGAAAGGAAAGCTGCAACAGAATACTCCATTAAAAAGGGATTTTACGGATTAATCTTCGAAGACATGATTCCTCTGGTCCACAAATACTCGAAACATTCCTTATTTTGTAGAACTTGGCAAGTTCTACACAGTAACTAAAAATGCCATTTTAGTGAGGCGGAATCTGCTGAGTCTTTGCCAATGTATAGCAGTAGCGTGCCGTTCAAAGAACTCGATTCCTATCGGCTTGCCTAATATCAGGCATTTGAGCACCTTTTTCTACAGCTCTTAAGGAAAATGTCGCATTTGCATCGGCTTGCCCAAGGATATCCTTTACGCCACATTACTGATGTGTAGACCGAGAATCGATGTTTGCGAAGAATAATTCTTACTTTATTACTTTGACAAAGCGATGTTCAGTCAAACCTGCCACACGGTGGTCGAGTGTTCATGAAAAAAAAAAGCATTTTAAAGCTATCTCATTAAAATCTGTGGGTCTAGTGAAAATTAACAAATAATTTAACTGAGGAGTGTCTTTTCAAAAGGGCTTATTTTCTATGGTTTTCATAGAGAAATAAGCCCTTTTGAAAAGACACTCCTCAAATGCAAAGGAGCTCTAATCTTACAATAGACTCGTGGCCTTTTGTAGCCAGTTAATATATGACTTGAACCATTAGACCCACAGAAATGTTATCCATCTTTTGTATAGAAACTCAGCCTTAATCTATATTTACCTATAGGCACTTTTTTGCAACATTTTGGATGTTATAAGTGTACACAGCCTGTGTTATTTTCGTACAATCTTGTTGCTCTTTTGTATCAGCAGAAGCATTAATATCTCATAGACGGCATAGTAGGTATAATGTTTGTTAAGTTGAGTCATTGTATTCTACTCATAAGCGAGCGACTGTGTCTCTGCACTACAACATAATGATCGATGTAAAAGCAATGTTATGTATAACATTATATTTTTGGAAATATACTATGATAGAATATGGTTGTTTTATTTATCTAACTGCGGCAATAGTTGACGACGGCATATTTTGCTTCTAATGTCATATCTACCTCTACGCTTTACATTGTAGTAACGTGAGACATAAATACATATTTTGACGTCAACTTTACATGTAGGTAAGTTAAATTGAAACCTTTTTGAGCCGATTTCTAACTTCAGGCACTTCTGCAAATTGCTTGTTTTTGGTGCCTGTGTCCAGGATACTAGGCAACACGTCGCAAAAGGACTATTCTGTCTTTTGAGATCGTTTGAGATATGTTTGTTGACAAAGGCGTTCTGTGTATAAGGAACGGTTGCACACCCCTGAAATATCAATATTTATAAATAAAAACTTGCAGTAAAGTATAACTTTAGATTAATATTTAGGTAGATTAATAAAAAAGTAACCTGGCAGTTAAAATGTAGGCATATAACTTAGACAGATTTTTGTATTGATTTTTCATAAGCAAAAATTGATTTCGTAACAACATGAATACTAATGAATAGTAGGTACTACACTTAAGTACATCAAGCAATAATTATAGTAAAAGGGTCGTCTGTTCTCTGTTGGAAATGTTGTAGGACTGCCTTGTTCGGTGATGCAAGTAAGTCTCATATGAGTAAATATTTTTACGTATTTATTCTATTGCCTGTATTTGATGTGTATTATCTGATGCCATCTTTTCGTTGTACTCCATTAATTACGTATGCCGATGCATATCAAATTCGGTTAAATACCATTTCGTCTAAAACTTATTTTTAGAACAAACTGATAAACTTGAAGCACAGATGTGACCATTATCAACTGTCACGTTATACTACGTATACTACTGCATTATTAATGAAAGCGTCCTCATGTTATGTTCACAAGCTCGTGCATTCTATTCTATCTGTAGGGCTGTCGAGATGGAGATATCAATTGAGTTTGTATTTGGTCCTCACTCGCTTATTTATAATTTTAAACATTCATTATTATTAATCTTACCTACAGGTAGTTTCACGAGAGTTGAGGCCACGCACACAACGACACTGTCATGTAATGACAGCGAGGTTTTGAAATTATTGTTCTTTTTAGGGTTCCGTACCAATATGGTAAAAAGGAACCCTTATGGTGCGACTCTGTCTGTCTGTCTGTCTGTCTGTCCGTCTGTCACAGCAAGATATCTCAGGATCTACTGATGCTATCGACTTGAAACTTGGAATAGTGTTAAAAGTCGCTGACTCGAGCCTATTGGATAGAAAAAAAATCTTATACCTTTTTTACTTTTTTTTTAAAGGGGTCCGAAATGGGATGTGGAAAAACAAAAGTAGAGATGTTATATCGAGTGGGATATCAAATGAAAGGGCTTAATTTGTAGATTCCAAAACCATTTTTGTTTTTTTTTTCTTAATTTTGTACTTTTTGATTTATGACCAAAAACGTTCAAAAAAATACCATTCCCCCCCTATTATCTTCGAAGTTACTGAACAGAAAAATCTGTAATAATTACCAATTATTAATATCATCCTAAATATTACAGGAAAAATAAAACGGTTTTCCTAAATTGCATCGTTTTTTAGAAATTTTCAAAAATCGTACACATACTTATTTGCTCCTACTAAGCTAACGGCCATACAGTTTTTGTTGAACTATTCACGTATCTACTTACGAGTTTGTACGGAACCCTCGGTGAGCGAGTCCGACTCACATTTGACCGGTTTTTTCGTATCGATAGGAAGTTCAACAATGAATTGCAAGATGGACCAAAAAGTTTCGTTAAACTATAGCCTTGTGTTTATTTCACAGACTACCTCCACTAGACGGAGCATCTAAAGCGAGTCACGCTCACCACCGATATGTGTTTTTGCGCATATTAAATACTACGCGGCCGACCGCTCGTTGAGTAGCGACCATGTTTCTGACCTGTGTGCGCACCGACGTGAAATAAATAAGTATTTTTATTCAATCCGACGAAAATTTGCTAATGAAAATGATATTCTGCTACGTGAAATGGTTTAGGAAGAAATCTCAAACGTAGAACTTTAAAAAATATGTCGTAATTTTCCATAGATAAGTTGTGGGTTATTACGGGCGATGAAATCAAAGCTAACTCCACATATGTGACGTTCCGCAGGTAAAGGTACCTTATGGATATTGTCGCTTGCGTTGTATCCTACTCCGTTACTATAGGACATCAAGATAGAAGGACGCAAGCGACAATATCCATAAGGTACCTTTATCCGCGGAATGGCACATATAACAATTATATTTTTAACATTAAAGATACAAGGCAATTGCAACGTATTTGGTATAGCGAAGCGCGTAAGTAATGCGTAAGCGGGAGCGAGCGAAAAGTGGCACAGGTCCGGCGTGGATAGCGATCGGAGCGGCTCTGCGCAGGCGGCGATGCCAGTGTTGCCAGGGCCATTGAGTCATAAGTAACGTTTTGATTCTCGAAAAGTAACATTTTTGCTGCGAATGTAACATTCTGGTGAAAAAAAAATAAAAAAACAATTCAGCTTTGACAGCTGTCAAGATTAAGGGTAATAAGGTAAGAACAAAGACTTCTTCAGACATACCTTTTATACAACAAAGCATATACAGGGTGGTTTTCTATAATCTGTACATATTAAAAGGGGTGAAATTCCAACTAATTTTATCGGTAAAAATGACTTTTAATTTTTGTTTCTGGGCAAAAAATTTTTTTTACGGATTTTTACTGTTTTCTATGAAATTTCGGGCAGTACATCTGTTTGACGCGGTATAACTTTTGATCTTATTGTTCAAAGCTGTAAGAAAAAAATTTTTTAAGATCAAAATTAAGTGCTAAACGAAAATAAGCATGAAAAAATGGTCACAATATTCACAAACTTTCGAGAAAAACAGTGTTTTCCGTAAAAAAAACTGAAGCTTGCAACCGTTTTCCGCAATTATAATTTTTTTGGAGGATTTTTTCTTCAAATCGGTTGTTTATTGTTATTGCTACTAAATAGCGTGTCTATTGCCATGATCCTGCAATTTTTTCTTACAATTTGAAGCAATTAGATCAAAAGTTATACCGCGGCAAACAGATGTACTGCCGAAAATTTCATTGAAAGTTTAAAAATCTGTAAAAAAAAACGAATGACCACAAACAAAAATTAAAATCAGTTTTACCGATAAAATTGGCTGAAATTTCACCCCTTTTCATATGTACAGATTATCGAAAACTACCCTGTATGTGCCATTCCGCGGATAAAGGTACCTTATGGATATTGTCGCTTGCGTCCTTCTATCTTGATGTCCTATAGTAACGGAGTAGGATACAACGCAAGCGACAATATCCATAAGGTACCTTTACCTGCGGAACGTCACATATGTACAGGCATTGACGTATAATAACATAGACGCACAGTTTCAAAGAAAAATGTCTATGAATCTGGCGCAAAATGACATTTGTAGTTACACTTAAATATACGCTAATAACGTTAATTTATAAGCTGTATCTATATGAAACTGTCATTCAAAAGATAACTTAGTTCCATGACTCCTATGTGTCAAATTTGCAAACGGACATTTGAAAACTTAAGTTTATTGGCACCTATCAAAAAGTGAAACGTCAAAAGTGAGCAGCAAATAAATGGAGTCGCTTTTTGGTAAAAGATTCACGAAGATAATTAAAAAACTATGAAATCACGATGAGTTCACTTGTAATTCTGTTTAATATTAATTCGCCCTTAACTAAGAAGTATGTCCCATCTTTCTTTCTTGTTTTTTTGCTGCTATTAACGCATTTTTTTACGCTACATTTAGCCATTTTTGACAACTGTCGCCGTCTATGGTTGAAACCAGACTAAGTCAAAATGAGCTAGCCAAGCCGATCGGCTAGCTCATTTGTGGGGCCATTTTTTCCGGCTGATTGTGTATATCATACATCTATGTGTACAAGTATCGAAACATTAGAATATTCAGAATTTACATCTTCATCGTTTTGAGAGTTTCCATGCAAACAAAATAAAATTGTTTACGAAATCATTTACTAATTTTACGCTTTTTTCTAAAAACATGATTCACTGGTCAATTTCTAAATTGAATAAACCAATATACTATGGCATACCGATAATAAGTACATAAAAATTGGCAAATTGATACCCACCGAATATGATTGGATACACAGGTACTTTATTCCTGCTCATTTAAATTTTGAATCATCCACACACTGTCTTCACTGATCACAGTAAGTAAACAAAAACTAATATGGCCATTATAGCGCGCGAGCGCGGCCGGAAATTTTGCGAAATTTAAAGTTCGTAAGCTGACATCGCTTACTCAAACATAAGTTGACATAAGAGCGAGAAGAACGGAAAAACACGAACTACGAATTTCGAACAGATACGACTATACTTAGTACTCGTAGTATTGAAACCTTTTTTGGGTGTGTTCAGAAATTAAGAATATTTTTTTTTGTTTACAAAACAATATTATTAAGAAAAAAGTTACGAGCTAGAAAAGTAACGAAATTTGCTTAGGAATCAAAAATTACTAACATGTAACGCGAGAAGGTCAAAAGTAACGCAAAATGTTACAAATGTTACCAAACGGCAACACTGGGCGATGCGAGTGAGCTCCCGCGCGTCGGCCGCCTCCCGCGCCGCGCAGCATGCCCCGCTGTCGCCTCGGGGCAGGTTTGTGTAGGGATGCGCGCAACTTGTAGTGATGCGCCACACACCCCCTTCGGAGATTCAAAGTCCTGCGGAAAAACAATTTGGAAATCTTACAACCCGGCCTGAACGTGTTACTCGGACAGGTTTTGGAGCGGGACTTTGCAAATCAGTAGCTTGTTGTTGTTGTGTTCCTGAATTTTTATTTTGGTCTGCAATAGTAAAAGCTGGCTTGACTCGATCTATAGAGATGGTCACAGGTCCTCTATCTAATTCTACTGTGACCGTCTTCTCTGTTCTATTTAAAACTTTGTGTGGACCTGTATAAGGTCTTTCTAGGGCTCGCCGAACAGTGTCTCTGCGTATAAATACGAATGGTGCTGTTTTCAAGTTCTCATGCACAAAAACTGGTTTGACAGAGTGATTCGATGCTGGCTGTGGTTTGAGGTGAGACATGTGCTTTCTAAGCCGTGTCACAAAATCGTATGGCTGCATCATGTTGGTGTGTGGGTGTGTTGTGTGGATTGGAAAAACTCACCCGGTAACCGTAGTGGCTCACCATATACCATTTCAGCAGCCGAGCATCGAAGATCTGCTTTCCATGCTGTCCTCAGCCCCAGGAGCACGACAGGGAGGGCGTCCGTCCAGCTGCGCTCGTCGTGGGCCATGATGGAGGCCTTCAGTGAGCGGTGTAGGCGCTCGACCAATCCGTTGGCTGCAGGGTGGTATGCGGTAGTCTGCCGCAACTGCACTCCGCAGAGCCTGGTGAGCTCCTTGAAAAGCTGCGAGGTGAATTGGCGTCCCTGGTCGGTGGTGACGATCTGTGGACAACCGAAGCGTGAGATCCAACAATCACAGAAAGCTTTTGCGACCGTCTCAGCTGTGATGTCCATTATGGGTAGAACTTCTGGCCAGCGAGTAAACCTATCAATGGCTGTAAAACAGTATTTGTAGTCATGCGATGGTGGAAGCGGGCCGATTAAATCTATATGCACGTGGCTGAATCGTGCCCCTGGCAGCTGGAACTGTCCCAGTGGTGAGGATGTGTGACGATGTACCTTAGACGTCTGACATGCGTTGCAGGCTTGGGTCCAGGCGCGGCAGTCTTTGCGTGCGTTGGGCCAAATGTACCTTTCTGTTACGAGTTTTGTCGTCGTCTTCACGCCAGGGTGACTTAATGAGTGCAGGGCGTCGAATATTTGGCGCCGCAGACTCACGGGTGCATACGGGCGAGGCCTGAGCTGGGAAACGTCACAGTACAGAGTGATGCTGGTCCCGGGAACTGGTACTCGCTTAAGGTCTAGTGATGTTTCGCGTCTGGATATAATGTGCTGCAACTCCTCATCTGCTTCCTGCGCACGAGCTAGTGATTCCAACTCCGGTGGCTTCGTGATAGCTTCAATGCGAGACAGAGTATCAGCAGTGACATTTTCCTTACCGGAGATATGTTTGATGTCAGTCGTAAACTGCGATGAAGTCCAGCTGGTTGAACTGGCGCGGAGAGCAATGTCGATCCTTCTGTTGGAACGCGAACGTGATTGGCTTGTGATCCGTGTATACGGTAAAATGTCTACCTTCTACCATGAAACGAAAGTGTTTGATACCTTCGTAGACCGCAAGTAGCTCTCTGTCGTATGCGCTGTACATCTGTTGAGCTTTATTCATTTTCTTTGAAAAGAAAGCTAATGGTTGCCACTCACGGTTAACCAGTTGCTGCAAAACCGCGCCCAAGGCTGAGTTAGAGGCATCAGTGACAAGGGCGAGCGGTGCGTTCATCTCCGGATGTGCCAGAAGAGTAGACCTAACGATGCTAGCTTTGCAGTTCTCAAACGCGATTAACAGCTCTGGTGTCCAGGTGATAGGTTGGGTGGGGTGCTAGACAGGAAACCTCCCAGAGTGTCTGGATTCTTCTCATTCCTCTTGATCCGGTTGATCCGCAGGAAAGGGAAGCGTCTTGGCCGGTGCACCCCGGGAGCAACGGCAAGTGATTTCTTAGGGGCCCCTAATTGATCGCTTGCCGATGCTGCGAATGAGCCTGTCAGGGGGGGTTGGGGGGGTCCCGCACCGGGTTTCCTCTGTTAGAGGACTCTCCAGGTGCGGCACGCGAGGGCGGAGCGTCGGGCACGGGCAGCATCCCTCCGACGTCTCCTTTTGGGGGGCACTGCGGGCAGGCACCAGACGGGTGACCTGTGCCGCTGCGTGGTGGCGGTGGACTAGTCCTCTGCGTCCCGTTAGCGGGACGTAGAGGACTGGTCCACCGTGGTCCGTAAACCTGACTGTCCCCAGCAACGAGGGCTGGCGATGGTCAGGAACGGACAGGCGAATGTCTGCGGGGTAGGGGCGTTTGTCCTCCCGTGGACGGCTGCGGGGCAGGGGCGTTTGTCCTCCCGTGGCGGCGAGGGAGGGACCGGGACACCGTGTGTCTGGTGCCGGTCCCTGCTTCCCCGGGGGACGGCCATTTGGTCGGGGGGGAGCTGGTGAGGGAAGGCACACTGGCCATGCTACAGTGTGCCTTTTTCGGAGAGGGTCCGCCCTAGGGCGGAGGTGCTGGTGATGGCGTGGCGTTAGTAGATTCCCATTCCATCACCGTGAAGGCACAGGTCGGTAGCATCCCTGGGTTTTAGTGGGTAGGCCAATCCCTTCAGGAGCGGAGAGCCCCACATAACCAATACGTAACATCTGGCTGTCACCCCCGATGGCCTTAGGTTACGTAGTGGTATGCAGTTTTATGCATTTCCCGGGGTCAAAAAAAAAAAAAAAAAAGGTGTTAGGTTGGGTACCCTTTTGCTTCGGGCCACCGAGCAAGTCGTGTAAAGGAGCTTGTTCCTCTGCTGCGTGGGGAATAAAACGTCTGTAAAAATTGAGCATCCCCAGGAACCGCCGCAGGCCGTTGACTGTTTTAGGAGGAGGATATTCTTGGATTACCTTTATTTTGGTGTCTATTGGATGTGTGCCATGCTCGGATATGGTGAACCCAAGGAACGTCACCTCGCTCTGGCCGAATGCACACTTGCCTTCATTGATAAGCAGACCGTAGTCCCGCAGACGCTGGAAAACTTGCTCTAAGTGCTTCAGATGCTCTGTGTGATTCCTGGAAAACACCAAGATGTCATCAATGTACGAGTAGCAGCAGTCCATGCCTCGTAGAACCTCGTCGAGGAAGGGCTGAAAGCTCTGCGCAGCATTGCGTAAGCCAAATGACATAAAAGGAAATTCGAATAAACCAAATGGCGTAGTGATTGCAGTATTGGCTATGTCCTCTACAAAAACTGGGATTTGATTGTAGGCCTTGACTAAGTCTATCTTCGAGAAAATCCTGCAACCGGCGAGCCTGTGAGCATAGTCTTCAATGTGTCTTATGGGATACCTGTCTGGTATTGTGCGGGCGTTCAGTGCGCGGTAGTCCCCGCATGGCCTCCAACCATCCTTCTTAGGGGCGAGGTGCAAGGCGGAGGCCCAGGGTGAGTCCGAGCGTCGCGCTGTTCCGTCACTAACCATCTCCTCAAATTGTTGCTTGGCCACCTTCAAACGATCAGGAGCAAGCCGGCGCGGCCTGGTAAATACTGGAGGACCTGGTGTGGTACGTATGTAGTGCACGGTGTTGTGCTTGACTTCGCGTGGCACTCCCGATGGTTTTGTTAATTGAGGGTACTTTGATAATAAATCGTGGTACTCACTATTGCCCGATATAGTTTTGATGCTAGGAGTGCTGCAGTTCTTCAGCGTTGCTGCTGTTGACAGAGTAGTCACACTGTCCAGTAACCTGTGGTTCCTGCAATCAACCAGTATCCCATAGTGAGAAATGAAGTCGGCGCCGATGATCGGCTTGTCCACGTTGGCCACTACGAAGTTCCAGGAAAAATCTCGGCGTAGCCCCAGGTCTAGATGCAGCTTAATGATCCCGTACGTTTGAATTGAAGTGCCATTGGCAGCGGTGAGGCTGTACTCAGTCGGTTTGCCGTTGGGCATATGCGTGCGTGGCAGCACGCAGAGGTCGGAGCCGGTATCTATTAAAAACTGCATTTTAGAATTCCTGTCTGTGATAA
The DNA here is from genome assembly GCA_947034925.1 of Eudemis profundana. NCBI lineage: Eukaryota > Metazoa > Arthropoda > Insecta > Lepidoptera > Tortricidae > Eudemis > Eudemis profundana. Next base: position 13,059,598 of record OX344811.1, read on the forward strand.
AAAGGCGGCTGGTGGCGCGACAGTCACTCGCCGCGTCTATTGACTGCCCCTGGATTTTCCCGCCACGTAGTTGCAGGGCGACGTGCACTTTCTGGCCTTCTCAGCGAAAACGGAATGATACCAGCACATACCTGGTTTAATGCTGCGGCTCCGCCCCCTGCTTCTAGACCTGGAGGCAGATTGGCTGCGACGAAATCTCGAACGGCCTCTGTTTTGATGCAGTGATAATTGCGCTATTTGATTACTAAGCTCGGTCTGGATCCGAGTCTTAATAAGATCGTCTATACGTTGCAACAAACCATCGTAGTTAGAGGTAGACGCTACTTGAAATGGCACCGCGGGCGTGGTCGCTTCGCAAATCTTGTCAGCGAGATCCGCAAGTTGCTCGAGCGTGGCGGCGGACTGTGAAATTAAATAAGGTTGGACGTGAGCAGGTAATCGATTCATCCACATGGAGCGTAAAAATTCGTCTGATACACCGCCGTCGGCAGATGTAATCAAGTGGCGTAAAAATTGAGACGGTTTACGGTCTCCTAGCTCCTGGTTAGACAGCATATCTCTAATTTGTTGTTCTCGAGAAACTGACAAGCACTTCGTTAATTCTGTCTTTAACTTGAGATATTTATCAGTTTTAGGTGGATTCTTGATTAAAGATTTAACTTCTTTTGCGTACCTGTGATCCAGCTGAGCTATGATGGAGTAGAATTTCGTGGCGTCGTCCTTAATTCCAGAAACCAAAAAGTGCGCCTCTGCTTGTCCAAACCAAACCTCGGGATCGTCCGGCCAAAACGGTGGTAACCTTAACGCCACGCGGTCCACGGATCCGGAAGCGCCGCCATCTTGTGCGTCCGAAAATTCTGGAGCGTCGTTACTGCCCGGTGGTGGATTCGGCATCTCGTAAACCACTCGCTATCTCCGCCCGACCGTTAAAATTTAAAATACGCGTTCTAAATGTTCTAATTCGCTTATTGTCGCGGGTCACCACTATGTGGGTTATTACGGGCGATGAAATCAAAGCTAACTCCACATATAACAATTATATTTTTAACATTAAAGATACAAGGCAATTGCAACGTATTTGGTATAGCGAAGCGCGTAAGTAATGCGTAAGCGGGAGCGAGCGAAAAGTGGCACAGGTCCGGCGTGGATAGCGATCGGAGCGGCTCTGCGCAGGCGGCGATGCGAGTGAGCTCCCGCGCGTCGGCCGCCTCCCGCGCCGCGCAGCATGCCCCGCTGTCGCCACGGGGCAGGTTTGTGTAGGGATGCGCGCAACTTGTAGTGATGCGCCACAAAGTCAAATTCACTGTATGAAATGTAGAAAAAATTTGTTTACACAGTTTGACTGTGGGATCCTTGAGTATTATATATATCGTCGTCTAGTATCCATAACACAAGCCTTAAAAAATGTGGGTAGCTCAGAGCAGTAACATCGAGCTCTCGTAAAAAACTTAAAATTTATTATTATCAGTGTATGTATATGTGTAAATCAAACTTTAACGTGAAGTTTAAGGGACAATTATCGTCTGAAAGTGTTATCTAGGCGCGATACACACTGGATTTGTGTTTATTTACAACTTGTGAACTAGGTGATATCATTGTGACTTACAACGTTTTGCGGTTAGTTTTTTGACAGTAACACAGACTTTGTTTACGTTTTGATGTGAAAATAGTGAACAGTTTTAATTGAGCGAAGATAGTGAACTTGATAACATCATTTTCTAATTATTATAATTGGAATTAAAGCTAGACAGAGATAGCGCCATCTAACTTTTTGTACTGAAACACCGGAGCTAGTTAAATATATCAAAAGGAACATGTCTAAGTGCAGCGCGTGCGGAAAGTTTCTGCCGACGACAGGTGTCTCTGTCGCTGCATGCACGAAATGTGACAACAAATATCACAAAGCATGTTTATCGCTTGGCGCATCGGCGCCCATACCTACAAATTGGAGCTGCCCATGCTGTGTAGCAAAGGAGCCTCGAAAGGATAACACGGATACACCGGTCAAAGGCTCTTTGGGGCAGTCTACAAGCGAAGTAAGGGACCAGCAGGAACCCGTTACGTCCTTACTAGGATGCAGGGAAGAGACGATCGCCGAACTTATATCAGAAATAAAAATGTTCCGGGATGACTTGAAAAAAAATACAAAGGAAATGGCTGCATTTCGGAAAGAAATGCACACGCTCAAGGAGGATATTGTATCTTGTAAAACAAAAGTGGATCACATGGAGACAAAACTATTTAACATAGACGAACGTGTTCAGCAGTTAGAGAAGGAAAGATCGGAAACGCTCGAACTCCAAAGTACAATTCAGCAGCTAAAATGCGATTTAAACGACAAAGAGCAAGTAAACCTAATGAACGATATTGAGGTCACGAACATACCGGAATCGAATAACGAAAACCTTCATCACATTCTCGGCGTTCTCGGCACGGTACTGGGAACAACGCTTCCGGAGACCGACATCGTCGAAGCCTACCGCGCCGGCCCGCGGCGCCTCGTAGTGAGCGGAGGGCCGCCGGCGCACCCGCGCCCCGTCGTCGTGCGCGTGACGCGCCGCGCCGTCAAGGACCGCCTGCTGCAGGCGGCGCGCGTACGCCGCAACGTCACCACAGCTGATCTGTCGCTACCAGGGATAGCCACTAAGATATACCTTAATGAAAGGTTAACAAAAGAAAATCGCCGGATTTTCAAAAACGCCAAAGAGGAGGGAAAACGGCTGAGCTGGCGGTTTGTGTGGACTAAATATGGCAAAATTTATGCTCGAAAAGCTGAAGGCACACAAATACACACATTACGCTCGGACGATGATATAGCACGCGTCTTTCACATCGAAGAACAAATTGTCTCCCCGGCGCGGGCCAGAACTCCCGAGCTGCACCCCGACGCCGACGTCGGTACAGAACCGGTTTTGAACATCAACGGCCTAGATACTGTTCAGTTATGAACTATATTTGTGTATAATATAGATATGTTAAATTTACTTCTTTTACTCTTCTATGTGTGTGAGAGAACACCTATTCAGCACTATATCAAATATAGTGTGTGTATATTAAACAATTTATTTCTGATTAGCACTGAAACTACTAAAAATAGATCGTTTCCAAATGTAACAAGCTTTTACTATTATTTTTATAGACGACGAGAAAAATAAACGAAATTTAAATTTGTTATTGGGATTACTAAATGTTCGGTCGCTTAACACGGGTAAAGATGAATTGATATGTATGATGGAGAGTTATAAACCAGATATATTGGCTCTCAACGAGACCTGGTTAAAACATGGCGAAGAAAAAAGTGCGCCAGTGGTACCGGGCTACGTGTTTAAGCATCGGCCCCGGGCAGGCGCGAGCAGAGGCGGCGGGGTGGGGTTCTACGTGCGGCGCGGGCTGCGCGTGCGCGTGCGCGACCACCCCGACTCGCCGCTCGAGCAAATGTGGCTTGAAGTCTCCCTGCCCGGGGGAGTACGGCTGGCGGTGGGCACGGCCTACAGGCCGGAATCCTTGACAGTAGATATGGCCATAGACGCAATTAGTGAGTCGGTAAGTGCCTTTGCCTCTTACAATTATGTGTTTGTACTAACGGATTTTAATGTGGACCTTTTATTACCAGACAAAAACTATGCACCTGAACTATTAGCGTTTTTAGCCCAACAGAATCTTACGCAGTTAGTTCGGGAAGCAACGCGTATAACAGATCATTCTACAACGCTTTTAGACTTAATTATAACGGATGCACCCACGTTATGCAAAGGAATAAAAGTGTACCATAACCCATCTTTGAGCGATCATGCTTTGGTTATTGCCGAATTTCATATTAAAAAACTTAAAGCGGTACCGCGTTTTATTCATTACAGATCTTTGAAAGATATTGACGAGTCTCATTTTCAAAGGGATCTTTGTGCTATACCCTGGGCCGACGTGTTGTTAGCTAATGACGTTAACGACATGGTGAAACGTTTCGAATATTTTTTAATTACTCTGTTCGATAAGCACGCTCCGCTAAAACGGGTATGTATTAAAGAAAAACCGCATCCATGGCTAACCGACAACGTCAGGCTTATGATGAGTTTGCGAAACAAAGCACTCGCCAGAGCCCATTCTACTAAAAACGACTCGCATATAGATTACTATAAGAAATTACGTAATTTAGTTAATAATTCTATCAAACGCGAGAAATTAGCTTATTTTACTTTTTATGTTAATAGAAATATAGGAACCCCCGTTAAAATGTGGCAGCACCTGAAACGTTCTAGCATTTGGTAGTGAAAATGTAATTTCAATCCCACAACATCTAAATTGCGCGGAAGATATCAACCTTTCTTTTTTGGATATACCAGGTAACGGGCACATTGATTTAAATACTTATAGTTATTTCATAAAAAATAAATATGGAGAAAATACATTTGATATATCTGAGTGTTCTGTAGACCAGATTTTAAAAATAATTTCCAGTGTAAAAACAAATGCCTGTGGGCACGATTTAATTACTATAGATATGATCCGCATGACGTTACCGGAAACGTTATCAGTAATTACGGCAATTATTAATACTTCAATTTCTACCAAGGTTTTTCCCGAAGCATGGAAACTGGCCAGAGTAAAATGTTTACCCAAAGGTGGTTCTGTAGAAGGCTATAAAGACCTACGCCCAATAAGTATTTTACCAGTCATGTCAAAGTTTATTGAACGAGCGATCTGCATCCAGCTAACGAAATTCCTCGAGGAAAGTAGTATACTACCGACGGTACAATCTGGGTTTCGGAGCGGGCACAGTACGGCCACCGCTCTGGCTCATGTAACCGATGATATTATATCAGCGACCGACGAGGGTAAATGTAGTATACTTGTACTGCTGGATTTTTCGCGGGCTTTTGATTGCATCAGTAAAGAATTGTTAGTTGCTAAGATGGCGTTCTACGGTCTGTCGGTATCAACTCGGAAGTGGTTTATGTCGTACCTATCAAATCGTAAACAATATGTCCTCACAGAGGATGAGCAAGGACGCGAGATGCGCTCATCTGTTCAAACTGTTAAAAGAGGTACACCACAAGGTTCGATTCTCAGTCCGTTACTTTTTATCTTATTTACAGCCGACCTTAGCAAACTACTCAAACACTGTAGTATTCATCTATATGCCGACGACACACAGGTATACTTCTCGTTTGACCCACAAGAAACAACACGCGCTGTAGAGTTAATTAATGAAGATCTTGACGTCATATTTAAATGGGCATATAATAATAATCTAGTACTAAATCCCTTAAAGTCCAAGTATCTTGTACTGGGGACAAAACTACAACGCAGTCGCGCAATTAGCTATAGACCTGTGTTAGTGATAGATGGCAAAAATGTTGAGAGAGTAGAAACAGCCAAAAATCTGGGATTACTAATGGACGGTGATTTGCGCTATATTGACCACATAAATACAAAGATAAGAAACGCTTATTATAGACTAAAAGTACTATATGGAATTCGCGATTACCTTTCGGAAGAAGTCCGACTGTTGTTGGTCGAGTCGTTAGTGCTATCACACTTCAATTACTGTGATACTGTATACGGGCCCCGACTGTATGCTAAAACTTCCAAAGCAATACAAAGAGTTCAGAATGCTTGTACTAGGTTCTGCTTCTCTGTGCCAAAACGATCCCGAATCACACCAATCCTCAATGAAAAAAACATTTTAAAAATGGAGGCTCGTAGGACGCTTCACATGGCTAGTCTAGTCCACAACGTTGTCGCAAATCAGAAACCGGAGTATCTTTTTACAAAGATACGATGGTGTAAAGATTTGCATGACAGAAATACACGCAGTAAGCTGCAAAATAAAATGAGTATTCCACAGCACAAAAAAGCAGGCTTTAGAGGAGGTTTTAAATATTCTGCTTCCAAGATTTGGAACGACTTACCCCCACCATTGCGAACTAACGTATCCCTTCAATTTTTTAAGCACAAATTACGTTTATTATTATTATTCAAACAATTAGAAACCTGAAGTTTTAATTATTCAAATATAATGTACGATGCAAATTAGTAATTTATTATTGGTAATTTTCAGTGCTAAATGCAATTGTAAATTTCAAAATTTATGTATTTTTTGTTTCTCTCTAATGTGTAGTTTTTCATTTTCAAACATTTATAAAATATTGCACATGTCTATGTATAAGTAGAAATGAGTTTAAGTTTAATTAAGAGTCACCTATTTTGATGCTACCCACAGCCCAAAAAAAAATGTAGTCCTGAATGAGAAAAGGGACGGACTGAAAACCAGCGCTGCGCAGTCGCAAGGCTATCGCAGCACACGCTGAGTCCGTTCCTTTTGTCACACGGAATTACACATGGCCATAAAGTGGCTTTTACCGCACGCTACGAAAGGGCCGCTTTCTGGCCCAGTGTAGACATAGAATGGTGTGCACAGCACGGGAGGTAGTAAATGAAGCCCTCGATCGCATGTTTGCGTCCCTCGCTTGCAGCTCGGGCCGAAAACATCTGCGATCTCGGCCTTTCTTTGTTTTGCCACCCGGGTTGTGTAATGTACTATTTATTGTAAAATTGTATTTGTTTCTCTTTGTTTATTTGTACTGTGTAAGTTCTGTAACGTTCTGTGTTCAGTGTGACAATAAATGTTTCTTATTCTTATTCTTATTGAGCTTACTATGGGGCTAGTTCGATTTGTGTAAGATTGTCCCCTAATATTTATTTATTTATTTATATTTATTATTTATTATTAGTTGATATATTATTAAATGGAATTAAAAACATGTTTCTGTGTAGAATGGAAAAAAAACATACAATATACATCATAAATCATTTTTCTATGTAAAACCATTTTGTAATAAACAAGACACTTTTGTGCGCGGCAGTATTTTGAGAACGAACGTGACGTGAACACAGTGCGGAAAGCAAAGGTCGACTGACGAACCAATAGCGCCCCGGCAATGATGCGGTGCGGCACCCGCCCTCCCCGCGCCGCACCTCATACCACCAAATAGACCGATAAATTGCCTACTGCGCAGCCCCACCACTAGCGTTCTTTTTACGTGACGCGACCTGTAGCGGGAGTCCATTTTATACTGGCTACTGGGCAGAAGCGAAGTTTGTCCGTCTCTTTTTGACAAATGAAGAAACCGATTACGCTATTTCGTTCTAACGAAAACACGCGTTGTACCAGTGATGTGCAACACTTAGTACCGGCGTTTTTTGAATAGTAGGTACCGAATTTAATAATGATCGTCCCGTGAGCGACTGCTATATACAAAAATAAAAGATTATTGCGGTGTAAGGAAGTATTGTTATTATTTTCGTCGTTTCAATTTTATTTTAGAGTAGTCATTTCGTAGTTTTATTTAGCCTGTAGTTAATTTTAGTTTGTTGAGTACATTTATAATTGCTAATTAATAATATCAATAACGATATAAATGAATATATTTTCTTAGAGCAGTTAGGGTCATTATCAAGATGGACCTGATGATGCCCTTGGTGGAAGTACGAGGGATCTCCGAGCTGGTTATAGATACAGTTATGATATTTGGGCTCTTTCAAATTCTCTTGGTAGGTAAGCAGTTAGAACTAGTGTGACAAGATTGACCCAACAATGAAACGAAAGGTATCTATTTTCATACAAAAAAAAAACAAAATAGGTCAAGCCGTTTATGAGTAATCGGGAAACGTATAAAAAAGAAGATATTGAAGACAGGAAACTTTTTTGAAGTCGGTGAAAATAATGAAACTTGTAATTATTAGCTACACATAATATGTTATTCAATAGTGTAGGTACATTAAGTACAATATTATACCAGCAATAATTTGCTGAACCGGGTCAGCTACTTGTATAAACATGTCCCATCACTACAGATCCCCACGCCTTTTCAATCGGCCAATCGCAGCGCTGTTGACGCTCGCCCTCGCCCCGGACTTCGAGCGTCGGTGAAATAGGATTCGTACAAAAATATCAAGATTAGCTATCTAGTGGGGGTGATCTGTGGTTTATTTACTCACATTCATTTTATTCATTCACTTTTTTTTGCAGATTGTAATCATTCACCTCAACTCTCGTGAAACTACCTATACCTATCTATTTAACACTTTCGCAGTCACGGAGCCGATTAAAAGGCAAAATCCGTACCGTCAGTCAACAGCCGTAACTTACAATTAGTCTAGGCTACCTCTCATTGCATACTCGATTGTATAAACTTCCTCTGGAACAAGCTGCACATAATACTATCAAATATCAACTATTGAATACTAGTACTTGATATTTAATAGTTGTATAAGGTAAAGTTAGGCACGGACCTAGCACACGCGAGCGGGTTCCCGGTGTTGAAAGTGTTAATCGACTAAACAGGTACTCAAATAGTCTACATTTATTCTTCAATCATTATTAACTTGAGATTTTATTTCTGGATGCTAATAGAATGAAACTGGGAAAAGTAAAGAAGACAAATGTGTTTTTTATTACAAGAATTATATTCGAAAAATTACCTTGCATTACTCACAACAGATAAAACCACTAATTGAACAATAAATATATTTAATATGTACGATAAAATCTTAAACTTTGTCATTAAATATTTTTCAAATAATTCCAGTTTCACCAAGCAGAACTGGGTAGTTCTCTGCGACTAAACAGTCGCACCAATCACATCATTACCATCGCCACATTATAGATGAGCTCCCTATAAACTATGGAGTCGTTTTTGGTTATCTTGTAGAAGTCGCGTGCCTCTGCTATTTTTATCATAATGATCCTGATTGCTTTTATAAAACCGCCAATAATAATGGCGATGGTAATGAAAAAAAAATCGCGGTATAAAATCGCAGAGAACTACCCAACTAGGCAAAAGGAAATAAAAGTCTGGTCTGCCAAAGATCTCAGTGGCTTTAGCTTTAGTAATATAAAGCAAAGTAGATTGTGCAGCCTTCGAAGTCTGAAGTGTCAAGAGCAGCTATCTACGAATTCAGCATCATATGCACAGAATAGTTGAATGGAAACCGGATATCACGTTTTTTAATTGCGATGCCACAGAAAGCCCGAAGCACATTGTCGACAATTGGTAATGCCCCTCATTTTGCGTCAGAGGTAAAATCGTGCTTATGTTTGTGTCTACTGTCAAAACAAACAATAATCAATTGGTTTTATTTTGATTCCGCCGCTGATATTATTATTACTGAAATGTTTGGCTGGCCAGATCAAAAGAATTTAATTTCAAAAAACGAATAGTTACCCGATAACCCAAATATTTACAAATAACTCAGAAATATATTTATTGCAAATATTTCAATAACGATACGTGGAGTATTTATACTACACTTACACTGTAAGGTTAGCATGGGTGCCAACGACATAACCTAAGTATTCGCACGACATACCATCAGCCTGTCTCGCTCATACTACTAAAAAGAAAGATGGATCATATTTTTAATGTGACAAGGATTTACCGCCACATACAAATTATGCTAAAATTCTGACTAATTTCAAGGTATATACATAATGATATGTAAATAATTGTCAGTCTTTATTGAACAAATTTATTATAGATATTTTTGTAACATAAAATTCACCACCACCATACGTCACAATTAAAAAATCTTATTTAAGTTTCGATTGATTAATGACAAAATAGGTTCTCAATTATTAATACAAAATAGATTAAATATCCGACTTTGCATGTACAATCGAACACACTGTTAACTGTACAGTTGTAAACGAATCTCAACTTTATTGCAACGTGTTAAAGTGTATGGGAGGTCAGTTAACAGTGGCTTCGTTTGCGCGTAATATGTATGTCGCCGCCAACTAGCTTAATTAGCCATTTACTTAACTGCCTAGCCTTTTCATTTAAATTTTAGTTTAGGTTTGTTAGTTAGCTTGTGTCCCTCAGAGCAGAAACAGAAGCCCCGCGTAGCGGGGCTTCGTCGACCTGCTGGCGGGTTATAATTTAGTGAAAATGCTAGGCATTTAACCAAATGGCTGATTAAACCAGTTGGCTGCGACATTTATGATTTTCCTCTCGTGTCAGTATAATTTGATGATAAGTTAAAATTGCTGACCTAAACAGACAAAACATTTAAAATGTTTCAAGTTTGTCCATTCAAATCTAATTTAAAAATCAAATAAATAACAAAAATAAAAATAACTTGTCGAAGATAGTACATATTATAAACTAGTTCCAATAAATATAGCAGCCTCTGGCATATTTTATCTTATCAGTAAGACAACTTTGCCTATGTATTGTACAATAGCCTATTTTAACATAATCAATGACTTAGACATGAGGTAAATATTAACCATGATCATATTGCGTACTATTGAAATTAAAGAAAATGCCCATCAATATAATCACAAAAACACTGTGTTATTAATAAAATAATAAACTAAAACGAGAGCTTTTGTCAAGGTTAGAATAAATATTACGACGCGTTTTTGTGACGTCGTTATGATCTTCTTAAAATGTGATTTCTAGAATAAATGTATTTTGAGATTAGAATTTGGTAATAAACTAACGCAGCGTAATATCTTTAAAAACTTAAAATTATAATAAAGATACCGTGATTAGACCGCAGTCGGTAACAAGTGAATTGAAAGAAAAATACGAATAACTTTACAAAATATTGAGCAATTAATGTACAATTCGTATATTATTAATATCGAGTCGACGTCCATTCTGTTCTATAGGTAAATACACGTATAACAGAAAAATGTTTACTTTCACTTGCCTTTCTCTGCTTTACTTGCTATAAACTTTAAAGTCCTTGTGTTATTATTTTTGCTAGAAATAAACGCTGTAATCTTATCAAACGGTGTATCAATGCCTCCTTTTGTAAATCATATCAATAAGCTTAATGAAGAGCGCAGGCGACAAATCTTCAGGCAGCGCCTTAGCTTGGCTGACCAGCGACTCATACATGTCGGTTTCTGTCTGAGCGAAGATTTCTGGCAGCTGCAGTTGTTTATACAGCACCTATAATAATAATAATCATTCATTGCAGGCAACAAAGGCCCATAGATTACAATCTAACTAGGGATGTTACGATACACAATTTTGCCGATACGATACCGATTATTGTAGTAAATAATCGGCGATACCGATACCGATATCTTAGCTCAATAATGAAGTATGAACTTTAGATATTTGTATGTCCTTATTATACCTAAAACTCGGCTATATTTAACAGAGAGTCAACATTGAAAGTGTAAAGTAAAAATAAATAAATTGTCAACACAATTTTTATTTATATAATGAACCAAAGATATAATTAACATAGTAATTAATAATCTATGAGTGAGGCGTATGTCCAGCAGTGGACTTCCTATGGCTGAAATGATGATGATGATGATGAATTAATATTTCATAGACCAATACATAAATTAAGTCAGTAATTGAAATTACTTTTTGCAGATTTTTTTCATACAGCAAATTCCTTTCGCGCTCTTCAAATATCGGTTGTATATAATTGCGATACCGATATATCGGTATTGTTACATCCCTATAAATGTAACATACATATTAAAAATTACAACAAAACAAACCTTTATCCGTTCGATGTGTGCGGGCTCGTGGCTGCCGTAGCAAGTTGTGAAGACGATCCGTTGCGCCGGAGTGCACCGCTGCAACGCCGTGACGGCCAACCACGAGCATTTGCCCTCTTGGATGTCGGTACCTTTCTTCCCGCTGACTGTCTCGTCCCCGTAACAGTCTATGTAGTCGTCCTGTGAAATATGGCAACTGTAAGAAAGTTGGTATAGTCCAAGGACCATTAAAACAAGAGGACTGTCTTTCTCCATACTTTGGATCGTACCCCGACCGCAAGGGGATATCCAGGCAAAAACTAGATGGCCCTAAAAAACTAAACATTTAACGATGTTATAATTGAACAAAGAAACATAGTCAATTCTAACATTTAAATACCGTGTCACGCTTGCAAAGTTGAATAATTGTAAATAATATAATTCTTATACCAAGCTTATACATAGATGGCGTTGTAAATATGGGGGAACAGCTTTTTGTATGGAGAATGACAGTCCTCATGTTTTAATGGTCCTTCGTATAGTCTAAAGACAAACAAGTCAAAACTCGGTCGTTTAGGAGCGTGCGATATTTAAGCTTTTTATTTTCTATTTTTCTTAGTAATTTATCTTGTTTTGACGCCTAGAGACCCTTTACATATCTCTAAAATTGTAGTTTTATGTTTATTGAAATGTATTTAGTTAAGTAGTTGTTTGTGATATGCAATGTAATATTGTCACAATTATTGTAATGTTTTTAAAAGAGAAACTGGTGAGTTTCTTCCGGCGCTTCTTCTCACCAGAATGTCATCTGCAGAAGCGCCAAAAGAATCAGACATGTGAAAGAGCCGTTGAGGCCTACTTGCAGAAATATTTCATTTCATAAGGTTGATGTGCAGACAGTGCGTTCCTTACTGGAGCATTCTTAAAACTTTGCTTGTAGTGCGTACGTTCACGGAGCGCACACATACAAGCCGCGAGATGTATATTTTGTAGGAAGAAAAAATACTGCTATTATACTGTGGTTCGGTTACCCATAAAATAAGTGTAAAAGGGATAAAAAGGTTTTATCTCAAAATACGGAAGTATTAGCTTCGTTTTGCTAAGTTTAAGAACAACCTGTTTTAAAAATAAAAAGTGATCTCTAATTGCTCTTGCTACCCTACCTAAATACATAAATGTAGGAAGTAATAAGACCAATTTTGAAAACTAGCATAAAAAATACGCACCATTGAGATTACTGACTTTTATTAATATACATATGTAACGACAGATCCAGAGTTAGCAAGTTAATGGCATCCAGAGTTAGCAAGGCAATGGCAATGGGCTGGGTATATAGCTCGAAGAACCGACGACCTATTTCCTAAGTATAATTAATTAACGCGATCATACTTTTATTACCTCACAGGCACTTCGCAAAACATGACAAATTAGGTAATGGACGGACGACACAGCAAGGGATTCAAGAAACAATGACACACGACAGTATATCCAAGTCCAGAAACTGTACGTCTAGCATAACTGGCCGCGACTTCGTTCCTCGCGCGACAGAGCATCACCTGCCACTGTCACACGATATGGAGTGAAAAGAGATAGGTAGCATTTGTGGCGCGACAAAGAGTCGCGTGTCAGAGTTGTGCTAGAGGTACTGGTCAGCATACACAACAGGAAGAACACGTTTACGTAGGGTTTCCAGATTGAATTACCCTATTATCGGGAGCAGGAAACAATATGTCGGGATTTTGAGACTTTGGTCGGGAGATGCCCAGCGCGCTCTACGCGCGAGCTTTTTTTTTTAGCCTGGAAGAGCAAAAATTTTCGCTGACAGGACCACCTTGAGTTGATCGGACTAAGTTTTAAAATGAAGTCGGGAGGATATACAAAAAAATCGGGAGAATCCCGCCAATTATCGACCATCTGGCAACCCTACGCTTACGTCTTGATCATACGCAAGTGGATAATGTTACAAATTTGCCAGTATAACTAGCATAACAATTTTAAGCCTTTATCTATCTATTCCATACATATAATAAAATAAAATAAGTAGATATTTCATGTTTGTTCGCGTATCACGCAAAAACTCCTGGACCTATTTCCATGAAATTTGGTATACAGGCAGCTTATGGTTTACACATAAGATACTTTTTATTCGATTTATTCACCTCCGCGAACGAAGTTGCGGGCGAGTCCACACCTATAGAACGAAAGACGACCTAAAATTAAAATAGCTGACATTTTCCCCATTTAAATGTCAAGGCTCAAAAAGATAAATGAAGGTTGTTATTGTATTTAGACGTTACTGAACAATGGTAGTTTTTCTTTTGTTATGCAAGTAAGAGATGTTTGACTTTGATTACAAAAATTACAATAAGAAGTAACTGGAGCATACGATGTCACGTTTAAATTATAATATTTGCGTCATAATGTATCTGACAAAGGTTTTTTTTTAATATATTAGCATCTGTTTTAGTATAAAAATGACAGAATCGAATGTAAAATGAGCAATGCAAATTCATCCATTCATATTCTAAGCGTACTGTCGCAAACGGTCATGGTAGGATATCGTACTTGACGAATCAGCTATGTCTATATGAGGCGTAAGTTATTCTACCAAGACCGCGATTATGTAGCATTGATACCCCAATTGGCTTAGACCAATTTCCTTGATAGTTTACTAGCATTTACCCACGGCTCCTACGTTATTCCCGTTATGATCTCAAGGGACTACTAGTAATTCAGGACTGGGTCTACTTGTATGCCTAATTTCTTCTCAATCTACTCAATTGTTACCGCGTTATTTAGTAACAAACATTCAAAACTCCAAACAGCCGTACAACTTCATAAACTTTCATATTTGTAATATTAGTAGGATACAAGTCGCAGTCGCGATGATAGGATTTGATAAGGCACGATAACTTCTTCTGTAGAAGGACAGATAGAGGGAAAAAGAGGTAGAGGAAAACCTAGACGCAGTTACATGGACCAAGTGAAGGAAATAGTTGGTGTCGTATCTTATCAAAATGTCAAGAAGCTGGCATACGTCAGGCTAGATTGGAAGCTACTCCACCATCAAGAGTGTAACTCTTACATTAATGATGATGACAAGTCGCAGGAAAAAAGCATCGAAGAAATGTCTATCTTTTTAGCAATCAGGTTCTAAAATTGATTTAGTGTGGGTTCAATGGTGGATTTGCCCTAAGGCCCAGGAGGCTCGGGCCTAGGGCGGCCAGATATTAGAGACGGGGGTAGTCTACAATGGGTGCTGAGAAAGGGATGGCTGGTACTTACTACAGGGTGAAATTTTATTGATCGTCCAAATTTTTCCTAGGCATTAGGTATCAATAAAAGATGCCATTTCTGAAGAAGAAAATGTAGGTATGTGCTGTCCGAAAAAATAATTAGTAACGTGAGGATTACTGCCATCTAAAACTGAACTAACCCCTAGCCACTCACGTGTTTGATATTTTGCGTTCAACTCTATGCTATCTTGACATAAGTGTGCTGACATGCAGCTATAGCTGCATAAAGCACGTGAGTGGCTATACAACTCCATAGAGGTTAGTCCAGTTTTAGGCATAGGACGGAAGATTACGCGTATCGACGCGTAAGTTGTCTCGGCGACTCAACGCGGGAGCGGGGTAGGAGTAGCGGGGAGGGGACGGTTGCCGTCTCCCGCGCAGTGCGCTACCGCGGTATCCACAAACGTATGTTTTTTTAGGATATCTTTCAGCTGCTGTTTCTCAATATTTTAGTACTGAAAGATACTGACTGAAAAAACACGTATTTTCTATTTTTCGGCAAAGAATCCACTGTCAAAATTTGGCCGATGAAAACGATTTCACCCTGTATATGGCCTGGGCCCTACGACGGCTAAGACTGCAAATCCGCCTCGGTACGTCCACTTTAAGTACCTATTGTTACAAGACATCGACAGAATGATGGACAAATCACGAACCTGCATTTGGAAGAATCTGCCGATTTCCAGGCAAATGTTCTCCGCTTTCTTATGCTTCGCCGGGTCTGTGTTGTTGGTCAACAACAGGCCGAGACACACGGGCAGCTTGTAGGTGTAGTACGCAGTCTTGTGCTTGACGATAGCGTTGTACTGTTCTATCGTGAACAGACTGTAGTCGTTCTTGTGCCGTTTCGCCATCTTCAGGTCTAGATGCTGCCCGATCGACGTTTGGAAAAGAGTCTGAAATCGGAAGTTATGTTCGAGAATATGTTTTGTTATTTTTGTATACAATGTATTATTGCGTCTGATCTTTTCGTCTGCGTTTTCTATCCATTCCGATACTAGTTAGAGGCTGCCGAAATGTGGATATATTGCAGATTGCTCAAAATATCATGAACTGACAGAGGGATGAACGTTTTAAATTAAACTAATTCATAAAAAACTAGAATATATGATTGCAAAACTTAATCTTACTTAAGTTATATTATTTATGCCACACCTGGCCATAGAGTGGCTTTTTCCGCACGCTGCGCGAAAGCCAAGCCAAGCCAAGTTTCAGGCCAAGTGTAGACATAAAATGATGTACACAACACGGGAGGTAATAAAGAAAGCCCTCGATCGCATATTTACGTCCCTCGCTTGCAGCTCGTGCCGCAAACATCTCATCATCAGGCCGAAATCGCCTTTCTTTGTATTACCACCCTAGTTGTGTAATATACTATTGTGGGTCCTATAGTCCGGGATTTCGCGGCTGATATTACAAGGAAAAATATACCAGAAGGAAAATTATAAACTCCTTATAGGTCCTACAAGAAGTCGTAGAAGATTCTTGGTAGCAATATCTTCGTCAATTGTTCGGTTGTTGTACACGTGGATTGTTCCGTAATGTAGTAAACAAAGTGAAAATTGCCATGATGTCGCTCAGTCTTCGATTTAACCAGATGATGTGTAGGAGGCAAGGTTTTTGCCCTCCAGTGGGAAACCTAATGCTTAGAAAAAAAATGAGTTTATTAGTTAGTTACCTCATTAAACAGATCCAGTATTTTCGTATAAAACGTCTCGTTGCCGAACTGCGTCTTGATGACGTGGAACATGGAGGAGTATATGAGGATGGCGTCGTTAATGGCGCCCAGACCGACGTCGGGCAGTCGGTACCAGCACGGCATGCCGCGGCGAGTGGACGAGCTATCCATTATGTCGTCCAGTACGAGTAGGTACGTTTGCAACTGACAGGGAAATAAATGGAAACTCACATATCGTGGTAAGCACCAAATAAATAAGTTCTACGTCACCCCAGGGCGTAAGTGGCTTTTTATACCCTCTACGCGGAGAGAAAATCCCACTTCCTGGATCCCAGAGGGAAGGCTGTACACAACTGAAGCAGTAAGGGGTCATTCACGATTTTTCAGACTTCTAGACCTTTTTTATCTCTTGGTGTGTCTATTTCAGTTTTTTTTATCAGAACACCTTATTTGTGCTATTGCTAGGACCTGATTTGATAATTGAAACGCCGATATGCACATTTCCGATGCGTTATAAATAAGCGCTGTATAGACATGTTCCCATAACACCGTTCTGTAGTTTCGTCACGTGTGACTATATGCATAGTACCTAAAGTCCATTTTGCATATCAAAAAGTGAGATAATTTACTAAATTTCTTTCAAAACAGCTTATTTTTAATAAGTCTTGTTGAGAATAAGTTGATTGAGTCTTGATTTTAGTCTTCATATAGTCTTGAATGTTCTTCATTAGATTATGAATAAAAATAGGGCATAATTACTTACCATTTCCACACACCACCCCAACATTTTTGCTGAATGGATTGATTCATCAGTTATATTTTCCGGTTTCTCTAACATTTCGTATGCAAACAAAGTTGTCATTCCTCTTGTTTTTTTACCTCCACCTACATTGTATTCCAGCGTCTGTAAGGACACAAAAAAATAACAATAAGCTAAGATTTTCATTTACCTAATATGTCATTTTAAACGGTCATAATAAAGGATACCATAACTGCGTTTAGAAAGTGAAAAAATGCATAACTTTCTTTTCTGCTTCGGCGTATACGGATAAAAAGAACCCTTTTTTGACCATAGGGTATTTGACAACAATCAAAATAAATTCATTAACTCTAACCAGCAAATTACGCTTCCAAAACAGCCCGGATAAAATCATTCAAACTTATTTTCGTGCCATCAACGATTTTACAATTACGAAAACTAAAAATAAGGCACCATGTTGAGCATGACGTCACAAGATAGTACTTCATACTAAACTGCATACTTTCGGAGCGTTTTGACACTTCATAAAAAGAAGCTGATTTGAACTGTCATCAAGTAGCCTATTCTAGGATTTACAGCTATCGCTGTACCAAACATTTTAAGTGATGGAGCTAGCTACCTACACACAATTTTTATAAAATATCTGTATTTCTCGATTTTAGGACCTTAAAATAGTTCTTTTCAGGGCCAAATTTCCGCCTAAGCCACAAGACCCGGCTTAGGGGCCCACCCAGCCTAGAGGGTCCCCAGCGGTGGACCTTTCGTAAAAGCCCAAAAGCATGGCTTGCCTTCTCAATACCAAGTGCCTGGGCCCTGGATCTCTAAATACGGGCCTGGTCCTTTTCAGTCATTTTCGTCAACATATCTTCACTGAACGGCTATTTCATTATTGGAGCATTCCACGGAGACGTTACGTAAGCGACACTACCTTTTTAATACTTTTGCCATGTAAAATTAGGAAGCTGAATATTGGTATGGTAATATCATAACTTGGCTTTAAGATTGGTAGCGTTGCTTAGGAGCTAATAAGTTTTATTAGGGTACTGTAGCATGGCGTCAAAAGAACTCGATTCCCACAGGGCTTGCCTAATATCAGGTATTTGAGCACCTTATTCTACAGCACGTAAGGAAAATGCACGCCAAATCTGCACCGGCTTGCCCAAGGATATCTTTTACGCCACGCCACTGTTAGGGTAGCTTCCATAGCGTTACGTAAGCAACAAAAAGTAGATGTTTACATGGAATGCTCCTATTATAGATTATAACTAATCAAGTAAAGTACCTTTTTCACCCACTCTCCTACTTCCGGTACGTCTGCAAATTGCGTGTTGGTGGTGACTGTGTCCAGGACACTTGGGAGCACATCCTGGAACGATTCCTTTGTCTTTTGCGTGATCGTTTGAGATGCATTTGTAGATAACAATCTGCATACATTAAACGGTTTCAGACACCTGGAAAAAATAACACTGTATTTATGTATGTTTTTCGCGATAAACTATTTTTGTTTATTAATAAATAGTGCAACATATTTGCCACTATACATAAAATAAAACTGCATAAGTAAAATTAATGGTTTAAAATCTAATTCTTCCACAAAAATGCGTAACTATTGAGTGGTTAACAAAGCAAAGTTAAACCTGCAATATGACTTCGGGTGCTGTATGATTAAATCAATTTTTTTGCTGTGAGACATTATGATATGGTATAGAAGTTTATTGAGTAACATGAGTAAAAAATATTTGTGAAGTAAAAGATAAAAAAAAACTGTGGGAGTCCTTAAGTGCAACACTAGGATAGGAGTAATATCACGGACACCAAAGAGAATATTAATGCAATTAATTGTTTTACAAAGGAGCCAGCACGCAATACAAGTCTTAGGGTAAACTGATTGGAGACTGGTTGGTTTTCAACTGAAACCTAAGTTTTTATGGGCATCCGTGTACAGTCTGTGCCAAAAATATCGACATATTTTTTCACATTGTTCCATTGCAATGACATGAAAAATGTTTATATACTCTTCTTGAAGACTGTACTGTAAGATTTTTCCATTACAATAGATTGGCTGAGTTTGCCTCACAATAGGAGCCTATGTAAAAAATATTATGGTTTTCTATAGAATACACTTCCTGTGATATAGATCTTGAAATAAGTTATTTCAACAGTTAAGATAAAATTCAGAAAGGATGAAATTTAAAAGTAAAAATAAATTAGTCCCACTGTTACAAACATAATTAACCTTTAAATTATATACAAGTAACATATAATAAATAAATATAAAAGGACAATTTTATACAAATTAACCTAGTTGTGCTGTGCTAGTATTGATAACAACTAATGATATAAATACATAAACTCCCAAAATTTAAACATAATTAGTGTTTTCTACAATTGCAGGGATGTTTACCGGTTTTTTTATTTAAAGTGCGTTCTTAACTGACAGTTAGCAGGTACAGGTACAGAACTGACGATTAGTGTCAAACTCCATACATTTCGTCACGGACTGACAGGTTAGACGGTATTTGAACATAGCTTAAGTTTCGCCTAAACATAGATTTTAAAATAAAAATGCCCTTACAAAAACAACATATAACTGACTAGAATGGTTGATACTTATAAAGAAATATTTTTAATGTCAGCAACTTTCACACTTGATTACTTGCTCTAGAACACCATATAGTTTCTTCAGGGTCCAGTTTCTCAAAATAAAATGATCGTTGCGGTCCATTTATTAGTAACTTATGGTACTAAAGGTCCACACAAAATAGGTTGGTGGTCCGGATCCCGACCACGGTCTGCCATTTGGTGACCATTGCTCTAGAACCTCAGAGCTGCTAGCTGTACTACACAGGCAGACTTAGTCTAATTAAATGCCTCCATCATTATATGAATTCATATTTTTATTTTAAAAT
Source organism: Eudemis profundana (assembly GCA_947034925.1). Taxonomy (NCBI): domain Eukaryota; kingdom Metazoa; phylum Arthropoda; class Insecta; order Lepidoptera; family Tortricidae; genus Eudemis; species Eudemis profundana. The sequence continues at coordinate 13,079,750 of OX344811.1, forward strand.
TTGCAAGTTAATAAACATATTACTTGCAATTTGGTTGGGTAATGACACTCCATATAGGTATTTACTCAAGAAAAAAATGTGGTACTAATGCAATAAACAAGTTTTATATTTATATTTAGTCAGGTGTTCAATTAATACAAACACATTTTTATGTCATATGTATAGTTATAAACAAACATATACTGTGACAGCGTTATATTGTAACAATAAGAGATAATTACAGAAATACTGTATGGCAATACAATTTAAATAAAAAGTATAGAAGTTCTTACCTAGTTTATATTTCCAAACTTATAAATTTGTTGTATGAAAACATATTCTACAGCAGGGTTTCCCAAACTGTGCGTCGCGACGCCCTAGGGAGTCGCGACACGGGAGTTTCAAGTCGCCGTAAGTTAAACCTATAACGACCCGCACGTGTCTTAGTTTACAAGGGCGTCGCAAAAAGTTTACACCCTGCCAAAGGAGTCGAAGTGTAAATAAGTTTGGGAACCCCTGTTCTACAGTAAATTATGATTGATAATTTAAATTTTAATCATACTCATACTATTAGCGTTGCCCTACTGCAAAGGAAATGGGCCCCCATAATACCTGATTAGGTTTTATACCGCAAAACTTTCGAAAACTAAGTTTTAGGTATGGCCATTAGTACAGGCCATTGTGTAGATGTGGTTAGGGGGAAAATACACAAAAGATCCCATTGGGTCCAAGTGTATCCGTAAGGACCCCTATTACCTTGACTTTGAGTTTACCAAGATAAGATAAGGTATGAGGCCCAAGACATGTGAAAGAGCCCTTGGGGCCTCCTTGCAGAATAGTACATTACACAACTAGGGTGGTAATACAAAGAAAAGCTGAGATCGCAGATGTTTACGGCCCGAGCTGCAAGCGAGGGACGTAAATATACATCATTTTATGTCTACACTTGGCTAGAAAGCGGTTTTTTCCGTACGCGCAGCGTGCGGAAAAAGCCACTTTACGGCCAGGTGTGGCATAAATAAATTATTTCATTTCATTTCAAGACAGTTCTCATACGGATGTAAGGGCTTCCTAAGTTTGTGGCTCCTGGTTTACTGCTACCATGCCCATCGATAGCTACGCTGCTGATCATACTGGATTCTAGAGATGATTGTATGTGTCAAATCATTATTTCCAAATTTGTGAATACTCACCTAAACACATCTTTGTGATCCCTGACGAGTGTACAGCCTCTGGTGAGAGATCTAATTAAGTTTGTGGTATTCATCTTCAAGTAAAAATTTGGCAATGGCTTACTGTACTAACTTTCTCCTTGTTAATGACCGAATTCCTGCAATTATTTAGGATGCTGTAACAGAAGTAAGTCACAGAATTATATTAAAGTGACTAAGTGGTTTTAATAGTATTCCGTTTAATTACCGAGGCTTAATAATATGACCCGTTGTACAAGTAATCGTAAGTTATTAAACGTTATTCAACAAGAATTTTTACAACACAACGTCCACATCCATCAACTACTTTTCAAGTTCTGTCAGTGTCATTGTCACTATTGTCAGGTAATTACTGTCAAATAAGTAAACGTCAACTGAGCTCGAATATTGCAGCGACTTAAAAATATCACGAATAACTTTCATGGGAACTATTTCGCTTATTGATTTAAATGCTAAAATGGCTAAGCTTTTTCTAGATGGATTTTTTTAACAGAGTCTCGAATAGTAGCAATCCGTTTTAAAACTAGATTAAACACAGGTTGCCAACATAAGGAAGAAATAAATTTAAAGCGCGAAAGATAAATATCTAATCTATGCTCACAATCGTTTTTCTTTCGGAATGAAGTCTTATGCCGCGTCCACACAAGACAACGAAGGCCAACGAACGTTGGTCGGCGTTGGCTGTCGCACGTTCGTTGGTTCTCGGTCAACGGCGTACACACCAGACCAACGAACGCCAACGAATGTCGGCCTTCGTTGGCCGTGTGTGGGCGGTGTAACCAACGCCAACGATCGTTCGTTGGCGTGGCGGCAATATTAAAGGATTTGGAGCAAACTCAACGCGGTGTGGACGGATGCACGAAGGCCAACGAACGAAAGTTTTTGTAGACTTTTAACCCAAAAAGATATTTTGTACTCAAAACATTAACCAATGTAAAAAAACAAAGAGTGAGGTAGCGACGACATGTTTTTGTTGATTGATTTGATTCGACTGATGCCTCACGTTCGTTGATTATTGAAGGTGCATCCAAAGAACGCATTGAACGCACCCAATTAACGTGCGGTAGCCAACGCCGACGAACCTTCGTTGGCGTTCGTTGGCTTGGTGTGGACGCATGTCAAATGTGTGTGGTCACGTGATACGTCGCGCCAACGAACGATGATCGAACGCTCGTTAGCGTTTGCTAAACCGTCCACACCAAGCCAACGAAGGCCGGCGAAGCCCCTTCGTTGGCTTGGTGTGGACGCGGCATTAGATGATTGAACCTTTGAACAAGTTTTTAGGGTTCCGTTCCCAAATGGTGCCAACGGAACTCAATTACTAAGCCTCCACTGTCCGTATGTCACAGAGTTGTATCCTGTGGTTGTATCTTTTGAACCGTAAAAAATGTCAAGTCTTTACCTAGACTTGACATTTTCGGAGCTAAGAATATACCTACTCCGTCTACAGACCCTGCAGACAGCCGGCCAACTTAACCGAGAACGTGGGGCAGCTCCTGAGGTCCCCTGAGCCGACCATCCTGGCAGGGGACTTCAACGCCAAGCATGCAGCCTGGAACGCCTCAGTCCGACGAAGCAGGTCTCAAGATCGCCCAAGCCGCAGTGGATCACAATTTGATGTCCGGGGTTCCTACTAGGGCTGCCAGGTGAGTCGTGAAAAAATACCGGACAACCCCAGAAAGGGGGGAAAAATACGTTTTTTTTTATACTAATACATTGTTCTGTCCGGTATGACCATTTATTTTTTACCGGACAGGCCTCGAAAATAACGGACTGTACGCTTAAATACCGGACATCTGGCAACCCTAGTTCCTACTCGCCGACGCACTACTGCGACAACCATGACTCCGCCGACATCATCGACTTTGTGCCCATGCCCGACAATCAAGCAAGATATGCAGCTAAGCTCTTACTACCGGCCCTCTATTCCCGCTTCACTGACGACATCCCAGTGACGACTAAGACTGTCCGTCATTGGCTAAATCGTCAAAAGGCTTGCATGTCCATTGGCATTGACGGCATTGTCTAATATTGCAGCAACATGAACATGGCATGATCATTAGGTATTTAAATACAAAAACTTTTGTTCCCGTCAAGTGAGGTTAATTCTTTTTATAGGGCCAAAAAATACAGTAGCGGATTAATCAAACTCGTTGTAATCAGGTTTCATTTAATAATATTTAATATCAAAATTTCTATAATTTACACTTACCTATATTTTTTTAACAGTCATACACACATTCAGCTCTAATAACACAATGATACATCTGACATCCTGGCATGCAGAAGGGAAAATTAGAAATTGTTATAGTCGTATTTCATTTTATATCCTAAATACAGATTAAGAATATCTTAAGTAAGACGTAGATAGTAGTTAGTGGATTGATACAATTAAGCTTGTTAGAGCTAAACATTTATTATCACACATACATTTTCATTCATAACATCTACCTTATTTTCATCACAATTAGAACACTATAATACGTTTTCTAAATTTATAAAAATGCTCCAGCTATATATATACAGTTAATTCACATTTCGTCAATTCATAATCAACAAAATCGCTTAATTAGAAAAAAGTCCAGCTTTTTTTTTTAAATTAAATTTGTCGTCTGAAAATGTTGTCCAGAATTTTGAAGAATAAGTCGTGGGGCAGACCTCTAGTGACCTGTTGTATTTGAGTTCTAAGGAGATCGTACGTGGTGTCCTCGTATACTGAATAAGTGTGTGGGAGTTGCAGAGTCTCGTACAGATCTTTGATTTTGTCTACGCTCTCTGGGTTTGAGCTGCCGTAGTGGTCTTCAATGATCTGCCTCTGGGCCGGGGAGGCCCTCTGCAGGGCGACGACCGCTAGCCACGTGCATTTGCCGTCTTCAATGTCAGTGCCGTTTTTGCCTGTGACGGCCGGGTCGCCGAAGCAGTCCAGGAAATCGTCCTAGAAACGAAATAAATTATTTTAAGAATTTTGCTACTAGACAGGAACAGATAGGTAGATACATAACGTTGTAGGTAAAGATTAGTATAAGTCGCTGTTGTATTGGTGAAGGGGTGTCCAAACGTCTGGTCTCGAGACGAGAACCATATTGATATAGGTAGTTAGGTACCATAAAAATAAATTCTGTGTCAAAACTTTCTAGGGAGGCAATGATCATAAGTCTTTGGTAATCAATCCAAATAGAAACACCCCATTCTTCTTCTGATTTGGCTGATCTGATCATCAAACACAGCTACAATCAAATCCAAAGAAAGTAAAGAAACCAAGTTCTGGAACTTATAAGACACCGATGTCGGGGATGAAGAGCGTGTTAAGGACTTAAGACTTAAAAATACTGTTTACCCACCTGGATTTGGAAGAACTGCCCCATCTCTAGCAAAATAGTCTTGGCCTGTCTATGCGTCTCCAGATCGTCGATGCCCGACATGAGCAGCGCGAGCCCCACCGGCATTTGGAACGTGTGGTAGGCCACCTTGTACTTGGCGATGGTTAGGTACTTCTCCATGGTGAAGTTGGCCAAGTCGGGCTTGTCCGCTTTGAACATTGATTTCTCTAAGTACTGGCCGGTAGAGCATTTCAGGAGCATCTGTAGAAGAGGATTTGATTAATAGTAATTTTAATTAGTTTTAATTTAGGAGCTTATCTGGGATCATACGTTTTATCTACAATATAATAGAGTTATACTTTATTGCACACTAAAGATGAATTACAATATGTATAAACTTATATAAAAACAGTGGTAAACAATAGGCGGTATTATCGCTAAAGAGGCTAAAGGCCTTGGAACAAATGGATAGTGGACAGACGTAAATATTTTATGGAGTATAACGTAACCATCCCATCCCACGACTTCGCGATAGTTATCACTGTGTTATCACTTGCCAACGATAGTAGAAAAAATAATACCTAATGTATTTATTTAGCTGCTGTTAGGAAGATTAAACGGCAACAGCTTACATGCCGTTAACGTCAAATGAATAAGAAAGCCAGAGAAATCATACGATAGGTCATACCTACGTGATAACGAGAAGAAAATAGGTTTATCGGATAATGATTCGTTAAATGGATAAGAAATATCATTTCGTGACGAAACAACCACCACGTGTTTTGTTGCATCAAGAAAATGATTCGTGCAGAGATAACTCAGTAGAAAGTAGAATCATAAATGGACAAAACATATTTGTTAGGGTGCGACTTTAAGTAGTTTTTGATATGTCTATTACCTATAGATAAGACAACCACAGGGCCGAAATACCTTTGATTAAGTATAGATTTTGAACTAGGTATGATTTCGCCTCCTATCGCAGCAGTAAAGCTAGTACCTACCTAATTATATGTATAGGCAGTGATGGGCAAAATTTAATCGACTAACGATTAACGATTGAGATTAACCTATTCAATCGCGACTAACGATTAAAAATGACGATTGATCAATCTTAATCGTAAGAGTTTCGACTAATTTAGTCACGATTAAATCAATCGTCGATTAATAACCAGCGACTAAATTTTTAATCGATTAATTAATCAGACTAATTTTCTCTCGATTCATATAAGGAATGTTTTTTTTTTATGCAAGTCTAAGTTTCGAGTTACGTTGAGTGTTGACAGATTTCTCTAACAATGCCTGGGGCTGGACGAAAGAGTAGTACATAACTAGGGTGGTAATACAAAGAAAGGCCGTGATCGCAGATGTTTGCGGCCCGAGCTGCAAGCGAGGGACGTAAATATAAATAAATAAATATAATGTGTATTTATTTAGGTATAAACCCATTGATACAAATTATATCACAATTACAATTACAACAATTAACAATTAATTAAACAATTATTAAAATTACAACAAATTAAATTATCAATTACAATAAAAATTAATTAAATTACATTACATTTACAATTACAATTAATTTCATTAATAAATTAATAAATAATTAAGGCCAATAATTTGGAATGTCTGTCTACTAACGCTAAGACTACCACTTCATGACCGACACCTCACTCTTGAAGTAACACGTGGAACACGCCGTAATTATGTAGTTAGGCGATTCGCTCACCCTTCTGACAAATGACCAATGTCTCTTGCGTATTATGGCAAAAAAGTCATCAACTCTGTTCAAAGCGAACATGCCAGACGCACTACACCGCCACGGTAGCCTTAGCATCGCACGAAAAGCGTTGTTGTATTGGACTCTGAGCCTATTGAACGCACGCTTAGTGTACTGATACCACAGCTGACTTGTGTAGAACGCCTGACAGTAAGCCCCAAACAGGGTAATTTTCACCTGGTCAGAACAGTGAGCGAACCGGCGCGCCAACATATTACTTCTCATAGCAATAGCTTCTCATAGTAATATACGATCGAGGGCTTTCTTTATTACCTCCCGTGTTGTGTACATCATTTTATGTCTACACTTGGCCAGAAAAAGTCACTTTATGGCCAGGTGTGGCCTAAAGCATATTATGTTCGTGCTTCTAGCTTGATAAACAACACGCCAACGTACTCGTCAGTTTTTACCAGATGTGTCAAAGGGACGTCCCCATGCTTTATCTAGTAATTTACAACGTTCAATGAAAGTGAAGTGACTAATTACTGTATTTGCGAATAGAAACAAACTAGTAAACATCACATAGGACGGGTAAGTAAAGAGGTTTTTTCACTCTTTTATACATCTTTCTCTTTCTAATAATCTACCTGTGCTTCATCTAAGCCATAAACCCTTACCTTATGTAGGAGATCCTAGACTATAAAGGTCTTTTCATCACACTTGCTCGAAAATGGTGTTGTTACACGTAGGTTTTGCGGGCCGTTTTAATTTGAATACGTTGTTTCTGTTTTACTCTTATTTGTCATCATCAAAGGAAACGCCAACTTACTTTTTTAACTTTTATCACTGAAATATTTATTTAAAGAGAACTGTTATTGCAAATACATGTAAACACATATTTCTGTAACAATAATTAAATGTTTAAATAGTGTATTTCAGTATTTAGCAATTATAAAATCAACCGTTTTAGGTCTTTACCGCTATGGTTTCCGAACGTGACTTGACATTCGCAATGTCTATGGATATATGTCACTAATGTCACTGTCTGTTTATAATTTTATTTAGGTTAAATAAGGTTAATTTTAATTAGATTTCCTCACAACGGAGCGGAACGGTAAAGTTACTTACCGCCCTTGATACACAATGTACTAATAAGGTACTGCACTGTAAAAACCATCTTGTGTTACTAGAACAAGTTTATATCACATAGTATACCTACTAGAATGATTTTTCAAAATGTAAACACATTATTTTTTTGTAACGTGCGTGTTCCAATTTTTAATCGAGATTTAATCGTGAAATTAGTCGATTGAAATTAAAATTGATCAATCGTTAATCGCATACTCCGTCGATTAATTTAATCGCGATTAAATCAATCGCGACTAATTTTGTACGATTGATTTTTTTAATCGATTGATTAGTTGACTAAAAAATTAATCGATTAATGATAATGATAATGATAAGATGATTTATTGCCACAAGAAACAAAAAAAAACTCAAACAATTACATTGTATTCAATATTATAGCTAGCTTAAACTTAATTAATTACATTGTTTATTTATAAGTAGGTACAGTCCGGTCAGGGGGGTCAGTAGGGTTAATGCCCATCTCTGTGTATAGGTATGTAAATACTCGTAGATAATTAGTTTTCGATTTTTGGAATGATTAACAAACTGCTCAATAATTTATCTACTGTATGTACGAGTTGACAATCGATTGATAAGTAAGTACATAGTTATCTCTGCCGGTAGTTACGGCCCAGTGACCAAATTAATGAAAGCAACGCGATGATTTTGTTTTGCTACGATGCGCGACTAATGCATAGTGCATGTAGGTACCTAGTTACTAAAATTTGGAAGACGAAGAACAGTACAAAGATTGCATCGTCTCGCTAAAACTCAGAAAAGAGTCTTTGGTAAGTAGCTGCATTTAATCATTTGTATGAGATTTAGTAGAGATTTGCAGAACGGCTCAGTTACAAAATTGGGAAAATCAGACTAGAAATACCTAGAGTAGAGACATATCGCTGAACGCTGATAAACATATCGCTGCTGGTTAGAGCATGTCAAAAGGCCAGGTTGGTTACTGGTCTGGTTTTATCCACTACGTTTTTGATAGATATTGAAACCTAAGCTACGAGATCAACATCATGAACAGGGATCATCTGTGGGTCGTCCTTATAGTTATAAGGATGATGTTGGCCATACCTCAGATTCTTATCGTATCTCATTGCCACAACTCGATAGTTTTTATGGGAATAGATATGTGATATGGTAATTCGGTAGAATCAGATATGCATGCGGAGAATGGCCGAGGATGAGAACGAGAAGAAGAGAAAATGAGCCTCGCACCGCTCCGCTAGTCGAAATGAGCGGTAATTACCTCGTTAAACATCTCGATAACGTGCTTGTAATAAGGTTTTGCGCTGAACTGCTTCTTCAGTGTGGAGTACATGGCGGACTGCACTAGGCTCACGTCGTTGATGGCGCTGAGGCCGACCTCGGGGCGGCTGTGCCAGCTCAGAGCCCCGCGGCGCATCTGGCGGCCCTCCATGATGTCGTTCATAAGGAGTTGGTGCGCGTGGAACTGAAATAAATAATTTATTATGACAAGCTTGAAAGTAAAGCAGCTACGAACTTTATGTGTCAAAATTGTGAAACCTAGTGTTTAGATCTTTATTTTTTTTAGGTTCAACTGTGTATCTATAAAATTAATGTTTCGATTTTAATTTCGTGATCGAGATTGGTCTCGATCACGAATTTAAACGAATTTTTCGATTTAATAATCGATTACGAAAACAGGTAAACCAATCATAGCCTCACATACTTGTACCTATAGGTTATACCGTTATACTTAAATATTATTTGTGAAAGTCATTCAAGTAGCTATCTAATAGTTCAGTTGATTCAGTTAGATTTAGATACGCTATTTATATCAAGATGCTTCCTTGGAAATTAACTGATGTTTTTGTTTATATCAGTCGATGAAAGAGACGCACAGTTTAGTTTACAATGTGAGAATTGATTCGTACCGGCTGATGCAAATATCGAAGGTCTCGTTAAAGCGTCTAAAACGCAGTTACACGTATAACAGCTGTTAAACCATTTTGAACATTATTTCCTGCGAATAAAGAGCCTATTTGCTGTGATGTATGTACACGCATCACGCTGCACTTGCATGTCAATTGAGGCAAGTTACGAAACCATGCGATGACTCGACGCATGCAATTAGGTATGTTACCTACATGCAGTTCTATAGGTACGCAGATACCTATCGCCACTCCTTAGGCAAAAACATAATCCTGTCCTACTAATAATACTCGGCGTCACATAATTAATCCTATCCTACTAAAATAATCGCATTCAAACACAGGATAGGTAAGGTCAACCGGGGTATTTGCGCCTATTGAGCCAAGTGCCTGTAAGTAGTACCTATTCGGTGTACTTTACAGGCAGGTAGGGTAGGGGTAGTTTTAAAGAGTTCGGATTTAACGGAATCTTTAAAAGACGCATTTACATCCATAGACGCAATTACCCCTGTTGACCTTACATCTTTATATCCCATTGGGGAGTTCCCTGAGAATATAATAACGGGAATAATGTAGGCGATGCCGCGGGTAAATGCTAGTAGGGCAAGGTGGGGTAAGACGAACACTGGGGCAAGACGAACACTTGTATGGAATTTTCATACTGTCCGTCTTACCCCGGGCAAAATAAACTATGTTCGTCTTACCCCACCTTACCTTACCTAATTTCCGTGCATAAATTTGGATGAGTGTGTGGTATTGATTTATACGTAAACTTTCACGATTTTCACTCATTATTATCGTCGAGGTAATAGTGTTTGTTTTTACGCGATTTTGTCCCGTTTTGTTATAATATAATAACATGTGTGTTGTGTTAGGTGTATTCAATAGAAAACCACTTAGCTATCCTTGACTAACCCTCCATAGCTTCCCAGTGGGTAACGTGCAAAATTATGAGAAGAACGGTCAAAGAGTAACGATCCTCTTATACGTTATTAGATATTAGGCACTTGCATAATAATATGAAGCTGTTGCATCTAAGCTATAGGTGAGATAGACCATTACTTATATCAGTGATTAAATGTAAATATAACAATTTAAAGACTGCCTGCGTAGTTACATAACACGTTCTAAATGTGAGCTCAGGTTGAATAAATACCAGCTGTTTAGTTGTATTATAATAATGATTTTTATTATTTAGTGTGTTATAGCGCGAGGCATGTCGCAAAAAATGGCCGTGAAAAGAAACCGGTTTCTAATCCCCCAGACGGCAACATAGGTCCGTAAACAACACTATTTTGATCATTTTTAGGGTTCCGTAGCCAAAATGGCTAAAAAGGAACCCTTATAGTTTCGTCATGTCCGTCCGTCCGTCCGTCCGTCCGTATGTCACAGGTGGTCACAGGCATTTTACTCAAAAAATACAAGACGTATACTGATGAAATTTGGAATATAGATGTCTTGTAGATGCCGCTACTAAGTTTGGTAGTTAAATAATAAAAATAAAAAAATCTAGGGGGGGCACCCCATACATGTACCTAACAGAAGCTAAAAAAAAAAATGTTTTCAGCAAACATCAACGTGAGGTACATAATTCGATAGTTCTTTAAAAAACATTATAAGGCTTTTATGTACTTTTTTTATTAAGTGAATACTTTCGGAAATAATCACTCCGAAAGTTGCATAAATTGTGCCCCCCCCCCTTTAACTTTTAAACCGTAAATCCAAAAAATATAACAAAAATCAGGAAGGTAACGCTTAATAAATACATTCAACGAAAATTATTTTGAATAGTAACGAATAACCCGTTTTGAAGTTATTGCCGAAAAACTTCTCAACCAAAAGGTTTTAAGTGCCATTGATTTATACGGCATTTAAGACCTTTTGCCAGTTGTTTATTTTTAGCTTTATTTTTATCTGTAGCTCATTTCCTTATAGATACGGCTATGGAACCCTACACTGAGCATGGTCCGACATGCTCTTGACCAGTTATTTTTGATAAGCATCCAACTATTTTAGGCACCAAATCAAACTCGAGGAAAATAATTTAGTTTGAAATCGTTACAGCCGCATAGCACACACATCCTAATTAGGTAAGTTGATTTCAAATTTAAAGTTCTCAAAATGTTATTAATAAATGAATTACAGGCTAATAACTTAACGAAATTTTGAATTTATCCTTTGATAAGTGAAGGTCTATTATTTCTCTTATTGGTATTATTATTGTGCATTACTTAAGTGATGAATTAAGAGCACTCGCATAATGGCTAGGGTTGCCAGATGGTCGGGAATTGGCGGGATTCTCCCGATGTTTTTTATGTTCTCCCGACAAAGAAGAAAATCTCCCGACAAACGACTTCATTTTAAAAGTTAGTCCGATCCGCTCAAGGTAGCCCGGCCAATGAAAATTTCTGCGGTTTCAGGATAAAAAAAAGGTTGCGCGTCGAGCGCGCGGGGCATCTCCCGACCAAAGTCTCAAAATCCCGACATACTGTTTTCTGCTCCCGATAATACTGTAATTCCATCTGGCAACCCTAATAATGGCTCATCCTTTTAAACCAGCGATCGGCAACCTGCGGCCCGCGGGCCGCATGTGGCGCGTGAACCGCTCACTTGCCGACCTATATTCCGGTTTGTATTGCGGTTAATATATTCCGAATAGTCTAAAACCACAAATTATTAACAAAGTGCGGCCCGCGTCACGTTCCTTAGCTACTATGTGGCCCTTGGCTGCTAAGCGGTTGCCGACCGCTGTTTTAAACGAAACCCGATGTTCTAGCTCACGTTTTGTTTTGACTATAATATATTATCCACCTACAATGACTTTATTGCTAAATTAACTTAGGTACATTTCGACTTTTGCTTTTTTATGTTGCAAACAGGGCTCGGAACCGGTATTTTGCAAAAACCCCGAAATAGTAATGATTTCGTATTATTATGTAGATTGTTCGATTAAAAAATGAAATAATAAACCAAAGAACGAAAAGAACGGAAAAATACCGGTAATTTTTTCTATGGAGAAAATACCGGTATCCGACTCCTGGTTGCAAGAGGTATTCATCACTCCATATCCCCAGATTGGCAGCCGGTTTGACTAAATATTTTGGTACGTACCAAAACAAAGCACCTAAAGTTCACACTAAACAACCAGTGATTTTAAAACAGCGAATGACGAACGAGTAGTTTTAAAGAAACATGTTTAATTTACATATTGGCCAATGACTAAGTATTATTTGTAAACAATATTTAGCCTTCTCTTCGAACTACAATGAAAGTTTCTTGAGTGTGTTAAAACTTTAACGGAGGATTGAAAACATCATCCCTATGAGAGACTAGCAAGAAATTACAATTAGTTCTAACAACAATATTAGTCAATCACAAAAAATATAGCTTAAAATGAAAACCGGCCAAGTGCGAGTTGGATTCGAAGTCGGACATGAAGGCTTCCGTTCCGTGCTACCGTCGAGCAAAAAGACGTCAAAAAAACATTTATTGTGCGTATATCTCTTTTTATTTTTAACTTTATTTTTTTTTATTATTTGTTGTTAGAGCGGCAATAGAAACCATTGTGACCATATCTAGCATCTGCTTATTAGGTACCATTTTTAAAATCGAGCAAACCACGCCAAAAGACACGTTTCCTGTTTGGGGGCCCAATTTAATTTTTGATTTAATTTTCTTTTTATTATTTCATCTTTTAGTGCCAATATAAATACATATTCTGTGAACATTTCAAGCCTCTATCTATTACGGTACGGTTCAAAAGATACAGTCGTGTGACTGACCGACACAACACGTTTCTTATCTGGGGACCCCTTTTCTATAACATTTTATTTTGTTTTTATTACTTTTTGTTAGTAATAGAAATACACATTTTGTGAAAATTTCAAGTCTAACTATTACAGTTCAAAAGCTAGAGCCATGTGTCAGACGGACAGGAGGGGGTTAGTAATAGGGATCCGTTGGCACCCTTTAGGTACGGAACCCTAAAAAGGTGTAACAAAACGACATGCCATTATTTACGTACAAAGAAGTTTAGTATCGAAGTTATCGGACACGTATTGTGAAAAAGTAATGGAATTTTATTCATCGTCTGACTGCCCAGTTCATATGTATATACGCAGATTGTTTGTCAGTTCGTTATCGCGGTACCCGGCAAGGCGATAATGCTCGAGCAAATACATTTAGCATAGCTAAATGGGATTCAAGGTCTACTGTTATTTAATAAATTCGCACCATAGTATTACGATTGTTTTATTTTTCATGTAAGGTAAACGTCCTAGTTAGTGTTTAACACGCTAATGCCCAACAGTTGACACCTATAGCTAATGACTTAACATTTAACATTACAATAGGTTTTTTCCTGGGTAAAAAAAAACATAATTTCAATTAGGCCGTAATTTAGATTACCAAAAAATATTTAGGTAATACGTATTTTTTCTTTTATGCCACACCTGGCCATAAAGTGACTTTTCACGCTGTGCGTACGGAAAAAGCCGCTTTCTGGCCTAGTGTAGACATAAAATGATGTACACGACACGGGAGGTAGGTAATAAAAAAAGTCCTCGATCGCATATTTACGTCCCTCGCTTGCAGCTCGGGCCGCAAACTTCTGCGATCTCGGCCTTTCTTTGTATTACCACCTTAGTTATGTAATATACTATAGTCAATCAAACAAAAAAATATCAAGGTAAAGCGAGTTTAATTTCGGGAGTGCGGGTTCGACGTTCGTGACGCTATCCTACGTTTTGTGGTAAAAATCGAGCCACGTCGTGACGTCACGCGGGCCTTTAACGGGCTATATCTTCATTATTTTTTAATTCACAAAAGAATAAATACATGTCCAATATTTTTTGATACCTAGTCTAACTGACGGGTGTACGGCCCGCTGGAGGATTTATTGGTTTAATCCGATCCGCCGATAGTCTTTCGAAATAAGTACCTAGAAATCCTAGTACCTATATGGCCCGCGATAATATATTATTGATAGATTATTTTTTGAGATATTAAATAATGATAAAAAAAGAGCTACAATTCTGACCCTACTCTGAAATTTCTCAAAATTTTCTGGCACCCCATTTTGAAAGTTTGCCCACAACTGGTAAAAATGTTAAATCATTTTATTAAGGACATAAACGCGCGTCAAATAGTAATGATGCCTCTACATTCTATATATCTATACAAATTCGTTAGTTTCGTAAAACTGGTTCATTTATTATTATTGAATGTGTTTGTGGTCAATTTTTATATTCTCTACAATGCAACGGAGCAATGAATTGACCTGATTTTTGTATAGAAATAGAACATGGGCTGGGTCAATTTTCGGCCGCGACATTTGTATGCCAAACTAAATATTGGCATACAAATGTCGCGGACGAAAATCCACCCGGCTAGAGATTAGAGAATGACATAGGTATAGACCACTTTTTATCGTGGAAAAATGCACGGCGCCTGAATGCCGAAGGGTAAGTAAAATATTTTGCCACGCGGTACGCGATCGAAATCTTAACTTATTTACAAAGCAAAAAAACAAAAACAGACTCGGTCAAAATGTTTAGTAGGTAAGGTACCAGTGGCGTAGCGTAAAATATATCCTTGGGCAAGCCGGTGCAGATTTAGCGTTCATTTTTCTTAAGAGCTGTAGAATAAGGTGCTCTAATGCTTATTATTAGGCAAGCCGGTAGGAATCGAGTTCCATGGACGCCACTCTACTGGTAGGTAGGTAGGTACCTATCTAAGGTTATACAATAATAAAACCATCTAAATAAGTTGACAGTAAATAAGTTGACGCAACCGCAGACAAACTAAAACAAACAGGCATCCCAGTCCTATAAATAGACTCGTCACTATTTCACTGCGTGCTACCAAGTGCTACCGCATACCGGCATATAGCAAGTCGGCTGCCGGTAAGTCTAAGTCGGCGTACGAGCTACTCGCACTTATACTCGGCAACTTTGTGGTATTTAATAAACACGCTTCATACCGTCCTAATGGGACTAACCATATATTACTACCGTGGTGGCACTTTGGCGAAGTTAAATTTGTTTTACACGAGCGAATTTCAGGCCAACTTCAGCCAACTGATACGCAGGGCACAACAATATTTCAAAATTGGCCTCCATTATGGAGGCAGCTGCCCCTATCGATTGGCTGATGAGATTGAATCGTTTGGAACTAATTTAAAATAAAAAAAACATAGACGAGGTAGACAGCCCCGTTTGTTCATTCTTTCAGGTCTATAAATTATTTTCAAACGTATGTTAAGTCCTATTTGATTATCACCACTAACGTACGTTTGGGTTAACTTTGAGCCTCGTTGGTAAGCGATGTTGTAAACACCACGTGAAAACTTAGCTTGATCGGATGACACGTGCAAAACATACAAAACAGGAGTACCTAATTAGTAGTAAGTATTTACCATCTCTGTGCACCATCCCATGACGTTGGCCAAATGTATGTTTTCACGAGTGAGGTTTTCGGGTTTCTCCAGCATTTTATACGCCATCACGGTAGCTAGCCCCCTGTTCTTCTTTCCATTTGGCACGTTGTATTGCAAAAGCTGTAACAAAAACATTATTCAAGACGCGTTCTTGTTTTTTTATAAACAAAGGAAATAATGAGCACACGGCAATTTATTATGGGTAATGTTTGTCCAAGTGCTGCCAGGAGTTTTATTGGATTCGTCACCAATGTTTTGAGTAATAGAGGCTCGACTTTAATAGCATAGGATGATATCATCGTTTGTTGATATTTAATGTAATACTTGTACAATTGGCGAGCATTTGGCCAAATATAGTACGAGCACGTTTTTTGTTATCAAGACATTTGATGCACTCATGACACGATCAATAAGCTATCTAAAAACGAGCCCTAATTAGTTTTAACATGTTTTGTATTGTAACAATGTATTTTGTAATACTGCAATCGTATTTGGGAAAGTAAACGGAACATACAGTTCTTTAAACTTGATTAGCTGGAGCGAAGGTGCATAAACATGCGTTTATTCGAAGCCTATATTTGTAAGCTACCAGTCCGTGGCAATTTCAAACTGCTTTCTCTGGCTTTCATATCACAACACGACGAAAGTACATGACATCATTCATTTCATTATGCACCAATATGTAATTCTTACTCGTAGTTAACCAAGTCCCTTTACTTGCCTTGGAGACGTACAAAATGTATTTTAATCGGAAACTTAAAATACCTTAAATCGAAAATCTAAATCTACTAAGTATTGTACACATGTTATCTTTATTACTGAACACAAGGCTTGAGTTTACCAACATTAGCTAAATTTTTATTCCTCAAAGTTTTTATTATTTGTATATGCGTAGTCTTCCGCTTTGGTTACGCATATGAATTCTGCAGTAAAGGAAGTTCCACAACTATCCAATATTTTTGCTTGCCCATAATTAGTTGGTAAACTCAAACAAGGTACCCACTGACCAGCACAAAACGTACCTTAGCCAACCATTTGCTGGCTTCTGGCACGTCAAGATGCTTGCCAGTCTCCGTGAGGTCCCTCACGATGTCCGGGAAGCAAGCCATGAACTCCCTGGACTGGTCCTTGGGGACCGCCAGTCCTCGGGCCGCGAGGGGCATTTGCTGAGGAGTCAGGGTCGACAGGAATCTAGAGACCAAAAACATTCGGTCACACACACGGACAGTGCAATCGATAGTTCTGGCTGTAGAAACTGTGACTCCTTAGACTGTTCTTGTAGAAGAGTTAAAGAAAATGTCATCTAACCTAACGAACGATTAATACAGTCTGCTTGATTAGTGGTGCATGTAACGAAATCGTGGAGTTTCTTTCAGTCTTCGACTTTGTTACGGCCTATAACTGTGCTAATTCAGATAAATAGATAAACATCTTATGGCATTTCAATTACGTTACGTTACGGTGAAGTGGTTGAAATGCGATCACGCAGAAACGAACACACGATGCATGGTACCTACATGTCGAAACGCCCGCAATGCGAGATTACTGGGTTTTGTAAAAAATGGGTTGCCGGCACCTGCGTGCAGCTTGCTTAAAGAAAAATACAAATAAGCTGTTTATTGTTTGGTATATTATTCGTTGCCTGACAAAATCATTGCCTGAAAGGAAAAAATGTAAACAGAACCTTGTACACGTGTAGGTACGCTTCGTAGTTTATTATAAACTATTGCTTCGTAGTTATAATAGTAGTACTGTTAGTAAGTAGGTTCTTTTTGCTATAATTAAATAATAAGCGCCCTTTAATTAAGCAGACATTACGTTAACACCAATTGCTACTCGGTTTGTTTTTGTCGCAAATATTACTCGTCTAGTAGGTAGCTTAATTGCTTGGGTAAGTGCTCTAATAGCGACATAACGAGTAGACATTAACTGTTTACAAGGTAGATGCCGCCCAAATGAAATCTCCTTTACATATAGAGCACAATAGTTAAATAATGGTGCTAATTAAACGGAAAAAATCTTAACTTTAACAGCTTTATATTAAAGACGAACATGTTAGATTTTTATTTGTCAATAAGTGTTTAAATGACCAAAGTACTGAATGATTTTAGAATACATGCTTGTCATAGAGTTAACGCGTGATCGCTATATCAGCGGAACTAACCAACACCAACTACTATACATTTAAAAATTACTATTCTTATTGTAAAATATCTTAACTTGGTATTAAGTCTGGCCTGGAAGAAACTCCGAAAGTTACTAAAAGTTTCCGAGTGTGCTAAATTAGCGTTCGCGCACGGTACACGGGGTTCACTGACCTGTGGTATTTCTGCAGTTTGAGCAACTTCTTCGGTAGTCCGGTTTCCTCGTTGCTCTGGGGTTTGCTGGCTGGCTGGTCCAACTTGGGAACCATGGCGTCGGAGTTCGTCACGCTGGTAGTCTTACTGATCTGCCGGCGGACCTCATTCTTGTAAATCTGCACGATCTTCTCCAAGCTCTTGGCCGTTGAAAACATCTTGGATTTTTATTATTTTGTCCGTATCAAGATCTTTACGCAATTTGTATGCGCATAAATTTAATAGCTTGTTTAATTCAGTTAGAATTCAGAGGGTTAACTGTTATCGCAGTCGCGCGCGTACGTCTGATCAACATGGGCATGTATGACCGACTGAGTCTTTGTTGTGTTTCGCCTCCTTGCCTTGCCTTGCCGGTTTCACTACACTCAATCAAAATACAGCGCAGTGATGTCTGTTATGTTTACATCGGTTTCATCGATACTGATCGTCTCCATTGTTTAAACATTACATCACACTGGCGATGTATTCAACATAATGCCTTTTGTGTTGTAATTAAGTTCTGGGGTGGTTAAGAACTGAATCTGTTGACACAATCAGTTGAAGTACGAGTAGGTAGGTAGGTACCTTATTATCGTCATTGTAACGCAATAGTGTAATTGTTAAGGCAACTGTAATTGTTAATTAGGTCCAACTTGACAGTTGTCAAGTTGTAAATTAGAATATAATATCGTCATTACTTTAAATAAAACACGTATCTGATACTGACTCCAGGTAAAAACGCAGTAAGTGTATCTACCTATATGAAGTTCGTATGTAGGTAACTTTCGACGTTTTTCTGTACATTTTTAGATAAGTACGAGTTTCATCTCATAAGGACACATTTTGCATAAAGTATAAACCCATTTTTCTACACGGACGTGATTCTGATTGCACAATGGACTGTAGGTATATGGACAAACCCACTTTTTTATTAGGCTGCTTCAATAAAATAAATTCGTATAGTAGTTATAGATATGTGTATACTTTTATGAACCAACTTCATAATTCTATTTCAAAATGTTATTTTATTCCGATTTGTTACATTTTGAAAAGTTAGCATTAGATATTAGTTTGAAAATACATATATTTTTTTTATTAAAAGAGCTATTATATATGTACCATCATCACTATCACTACATAGTATAAAACAAAGTCGCTTTCTCTGTCTCTCTATGTCCCTATGTATGCTTAAATATTTTAAACTACGCAACGGATTTTGATGTGGTTTTTTTTAATAGATAGAGTGATTGAAGAGGAAGGTTTATATATGTAAATATATGCCTAATATAATAGAGAAACACCGTGCGAAGCCGGGGCGGGTCGCTAGTGTATTATAAAGTAGTATAGCGAAACGCGTCGCTATACAAGGCGACATTACAATACATCGAACAAACTATCGATAACCCAAAGCATCGAGCTCTTCCCACGCCTGGTGCGCAGCAAAACAAACTCGTTGCTCCCTCCCCTGCGCTCGCCACGCGGGCGACGTCACGTAGGCACCAGAGCACCCGGCAACAACGCCGGGCGCCATCCAAGCCATGGTACCTACCTACCCGTCCGATACGTAGCCCGAAATGTTTGCAACGTGTGCAATACGTCACGTGCCTCTCTCTTGTACGAATAATTCGTCCACAGATTCAACATTTTCACAACCGACTCAAAATTTTCATGTGGAATATTTTGATACGATTTACCTACATGAGAATTCCTTTGAAATATATCGTCGCTACTTTGAAAAAAACTCGTACTTATCTAAAAATGTACAGAAAAACGTCGAAAGTTACCTACATACGAACTTCATATAGGTAGATACACTTACTGCGTTTTTACCTGGAGTCAGTATCAGATACGTGTTTTATTTAAAGTAATGACGATATATATTCTAATTTATGCAAATAAATAAAAACCTACAGAACTGAGAAACGCCTTCTTGTATTTAGTATTAAATCAGTTAAAAACGTCTCTTTTGGTCAGACGATTACCTATATTTTTATTGAAGTAGGTACAGGTTTGACTGTCTGAAAAAGATAGAGTGGATGCTCCAGTGGTTTGAGAAAATCCCGTCTTGTAAAATACCTTTTATCAACTTGCAAATTTTCTAAATATAACAAGCCTGCAATTATTCTGACGACCTATGACTACACATATCAGACCAATTTCCCAATCCGTCTACACTTCATTGTCCTAATATGAAGAGGTGAAAATTAATAATAACATGCACAGACTTATGTCATTTTATCTTTAAGATCTAGTGTCGGTGCCGTGAACAGCCCTGACACAAAATGCAGCCACCATGCATCACGTCACGTAGTCACTCTATGAAGGTATTATTTATCTTTTATTCATGTGACAATAACATGTCATACTTATACATATATTATATTTTAAGTAAACTAGAATAAAACTAGCTATAACATTCTTCTATTTTTAGGTATACAACGTTGTTATGTTCTGCAATATATATAACAGTCTATCCGTTCTCACTTGTTTTATTTGGTAAATGTGTCATACCTACTCAGAGTTAAATATGTAGTTCTAATGATCTAATCTGACATTTCCTAATACTCTAACCGCAGACACAATGTCTGGAGAGCTATCTGCGATTATATTTCGAAGCAAAAATAGTTTTGAAACGTCGAGAACAGGAGTTTTTCAATCTGTTTATTATCAACACAACACAACATATTATAACCATTTAGGCCTTAATACAAGTGCTATTGGTTCAGCTACTAAGGTCAATCTACTCGTAATACCTTGATCTAGTTCAACAGGACGCAAACATTATCTACCAATACCTAGCTATGTCTCGTTATAGTCCTAATGTAAAGAAGACTTCTCTCTCTACTCTAGAACCCTAAAAACAACCAGCTGAGGCGTCTAATCATTAGTCTATATAAGACCATAGACTTAAGAGTATATATGTAGGACTTAAGTACATGAAACTCCCAACAGTATTTAAGTATAAACACAATGTGTTAAAAACTATCTATTTTCTTTTATAAAACGGACTGAACGCACGTTTCAAGTGGGTCATGGCAATTTAATTTTTTGCTGGATGATTGATTTCTCCGCAATCAGATGAAAGCAGTCATTGCACAGAAATTGCTTAAAAGCATTGCTTAACGGCGATTTGTTACAAAATATCGTTTTTAACTAATCTAAAAACGTCTTGCGGTCGGTTTTAAAAACAGCAAGGAGTAAGTATAGTAAATAAAGCAAAGTTCCTACCCAATATTCAAAAAACATCTTGTACTAATATCTTGTAATAGTACGTACCCTAGGACCATAAAATTTCATTTCCCTAGTTATCGTAGAATTCGAGATATTCCATGACTTAACGGTGTACAAAATTTTACACCGTCATGCTGGCGTACCCGGGAATTTCACATAAAGACTTCGAATTCCGAAATCACGCAGTTCACTATATCTCGGCTTCTACGATAGCTAGAGAAATGAAATTTTAGGGCCCTAGGGTACTATTTGGGTACTATTTTTTGAGATATAAAGCGTTTCCAAAAACAAAGGCGTTCCAGAGATACAAACGGTGTACGCCAGCTTGACGCCCGGTAGCGTACACCGTGAACCGGCCTTATATTTCAGAAAGTTCAAGGTTACCTACTATTTTTTTTCACCTAGGTATTTCGTCGGTACTATTTGGGTAGGTACTATTTATTGGCTGCATCAGATTCTGAATATCTTTACCTACTCTATCTTGACGGACACTGTGTTATGGGTACTAGACGACGATATACATACTTATACATATACTCGTGTTGGCGTTACTTTACATGAACATGTTGTGGTGGGATTATTGTTTCGATCACGTCTTGTCCCAAGGGAAAAGCCTATTTATTGAAGAGTTTGATAATTCAGTTGGGCAATAGAAAATGGTGACAATAAGGCGACCTAGTTATTAGATACATTTGTAAGCAGATAAAATACCGGAACGATACATCGAAAAACTATATGACAGTTGTATTAAACTGATAGTAGTATCTAATCAGGTATATATATAGAACTTAATTCCCATCTACTAGGTACAATAATGCCTATCGACACGAAGGATACATGTTAGGTGGGCATGAATATTGTGAGTTTTTTTTTTCATTAGGGTGGTCAAAGAAAATATTGTTTTACTTTCTCCACAAGGCTCCCTTTATTTGATTCGACTTAAAACGGCCATCTGAAAAATGTGGGCAAAATTTAATAATATTTAGAGGTCGCTCAAACTCCCAAATAATTGTATAGAATTAATTTGGGTGGTCCCCGAAATCCGAATACCTGCCTACAAGTACAATGATCTGTTACTTTATGTTCGATATTATTATTCGCGTAGATGTTGCTAGGAAAATCATTTCTTTTTCGTTTTCTACACAAAATATCTTCAAATCTGAGCGACCTCTCAATATTATTTAGATTTCGCTCAAATCTTATAGAAGAGCGTTTTTGGTTTTATTAAATGATTCTTGGATAAAGAATTTATTTCTAAAGAATCTATTTTTTGGACCTCCCTATTTTCCGTATTCTTACCTATATTATACGAAAGTCTGTTACTTGTCTCTGTCTGTTATCTTTTATCGCTTAAACAGCTGCACCTGCTTTGGATTTTGTCCTTCAGGGAGACTCCGAGCATAGCTCTTTCCATAGCACGTTGAGCGAATTTAAACTTGTGGATTAAACCCACAGTTAGGAACGCAGTGATCCGTCAGAGAACCAAGGTGACCGATATTGCTCTGAAAGTTAATAGGTTGAAGTGGGAATGGGCTGGTCACATATGTCGCAGAAACGATAACCGCTGCAGTAAGCGTGTTCTGGAGTGGAGACCGCGTCTTGGCAAACGTAGCGGGGGATGCCTTCTGGCCAGATGACGGGGCGACTTACATAAGGGGGCCGGCAGCGACTGGATTGCATAAAGCAGTTGACCGGGCTCTGTGGCGCACTTTGGGAGAGGCCTATGTCCAGCAGTGGACTGCAACGGGCTGATGATGATGATAATGAACTGCTTTGGATAAAATTTGGTGTGGATATAGTTTGAGATCCTGGGAAGGACATCGGATAGTTTTTATACCGGCAATCATATCTTAACGAGCTAAACAGGCCTGGGAGTTTGTATCGGGATTCTTCTTCTTGATTGCCCTGATGCCCTCTGCCTGATCTAGTAATTTCTGCCTCACTGGGGTTTAGGCTAGTGCACCATTAGCACCCTAGTGAGAGCACTACTACCTTTTACCGCATACGCGTGTTTTAGACTTAACATTATTCTGCACTGACTGATATAAATAAACATGCTTCTGTGCTTAATAATTAAGATAAATTATTTATCAAGAGACACGCGATCATATCGTGCTAAAATAGAACCATTACTTAAGTACCACAAGGTTAAGATCAAGGCGGTATAATAAGAAACGAGCAACTTGTAGCGGACAAATACATAGCTGTTTGCAATAAGACAGTAAAATGCAGGTTATAAATAGAAAGGAGCAATGGAAAGAGAATTATTTCTGATTCTATGGTTATCGTTTCTTATCTCGCGGTGTTGTCATTGTCGGTAGGCAATTAGATTTAATTGTTTGCAATTATGAGCGCTGCATGTGACTCCTTGATGATAAAACAACTGAAGTCTTACATAATAATTCAATAATGGAGTGTTTATATTCATAAGTAGGTAAACACTTTATTGCACTGCACTAAATAAAACAAGGTACAATACAAGGTTGCGAAATAGGGTATATGTACAATGGCGAACTTATTCATTTAAGGATCTCATCCTGTTTACCTTTGACCAATTTGAGTTATAGAAAAGGAGAGGTAGTAGACAAACTGAGAATACTTAACACTCACGGACAATGAATTCGGGTCATTTTTAACCGACTTCCAAAAGAAGGCCGGTTCTCTATTCGTCTGAATGTTTTTTTTTTTTTTTGTATGTTTGTTACGCGATTACTCGAAGACGGCTGGACCGATTTGAAAAATTCTTTTTTTGTTTGAAAGGGTATACTTCCGAAATGGTCCCATTGCAACCAAATCAGGATCTGATGATGGGATCCTGGAGAAACCGAGGGAACTCTTCAAATATTAGAGGCACACATATAGCGATTTCGGTATTTTTCGTAGTTTCTTGTCCATTTCTTACTAGCAATAAGTTTTTAGTGTTAACCGACTTCAAAAAAGGAACAAATGTTTATGTAGGTTTCTTCCCCGATTACTTAAAACCAGCTGGACCGATTTGGAAAATTATTTTTTTGTTTGAAAGGGTATACTTCCGAGGTGATTCCATTGCAACCAAATCAGGATCTGATGATGGGATCTTGGAGAAATCGAGGGAACTCTTCAAATATTAGAGGCACACATATAGCGATTTTGGTATTTTTCTTAGTTTCTCGTGCACTTCTTATTAGATATAAGTTTCCAGTCTTAACCGACTTCAAAACAAAGATCAATTTTTATGTAGGTTTGTTCCCCGATTACTTGAGGCTAGACCGATTTGGAAAAATTTTCTTTTAACTAAATAGACTTTAGTCTATTTGGTTAAAATAGTATTTTTACAGCGCCACTAAAAATTTAAAAATAAAGTAAATTTTTAAAACAAAAAATAAAAACCGACTTCCAAAAACTTAAACTAAAAAGCAGAAAATAATATGTTAATTACCCGAAAGAAATGGATAATCAACGATTCATATATACATATACAGATATTTATAGTTTTTAACCTGCTTTTTTGAAGTCGGTGCCAGCTAAGGATAAAAGGAGCTCAGCATAGCCAGCTTTGCGTGGCAGGCACCGACTTCAAAAAAACAGGTTAAAAACTATAAATATCTGTATATGTATATATGAATCGTTGATTATCCATTTCTTTCGGGTAATTAACATATTATTTTCTGCTTTTTAGTTTAAGTTTTTGGAAGTCGGTTTTTATTTTTTGTTTTAAAAATTTACTTTATCTATATATCATTGTTAATAGAAAATTACCCGAATTCATCGTCCGTGAGTGTAAATATCAATATTAGAGATTAAAATATCAAGATCACAGATTTCGTATCTAATTAACTATAAACTTGTTTATTTGGTAAATACAATTATACTTACTTCTATCGTAATCTGGTGCCTTCTATACGTACCTATAAGAGTTACTGATAAAACCAGGCAACCATTCTTGAAAATTGAATTTCGTTTAACCGCGAACCACTGGCTTAGAAAATAGGCCGGTCGCCCACGGACGGATTCTTGGTACATTAATACTTGGAACAAGTAGGTACAGTCGCCATCACATACATCGATACACTACAGGGTCGTCATAAATTTCTGAACTGTCTACTCTAACGCTTTGACAATAAAGTCGCGTTCAGATGTTTGTGAGCGCCTTATTTGTTTAGATGTATCTGATGACGACTGAACTACCCAAGTACTCAATAAGGTGAGAGCATGCAGGGTTTTAAAAGAAATTAATTTGGAGGTAAGTGGTTGTGAAGTCATAATCGTACATACTCGTTCATCTTTATTTTGTTCGAAGTAGCAAACAACTTTCTAACCACAAAATACACCTTTTTTGTCAAAACGGACTTTTCTTGTTGGGCCTATGTTTTAGTCATAAAATAGCAGTGGCGTGGCGTCCAAAGAACTCGATTCCTACCGGCTTGCCTAATATCAGGCATTTGACCACCTTATTCTACTACTCTTAAGGAAAATGTATGCCAAATCTTCACCGGCTTGCCCAAGGATATCTTTTACGCCACGCCACTGTAAAATAGTAATTATTTTGCAATAAGGACATAACATAAATGAGCAGCAACTACTTTGAGGGTAGAAAGTTGTTCACTACTTTCGACAAGCTAAAATGTTAGGGTGTCTGCTAGGATGATTTCTTAACATGGATTTCGTTTCATGCTTTGTTTTCATAACATTAAATTTTAAAGGATATTATATGAACCTTATGTATAATTGTTTTACTTTAGGATTTTTTATGCATTAGGTACCCATGCATCTTGGTGCCAATAATAATAAATAATAATAATAATAATAAATATTAGGGGACAATCTTACACGAATCGAACTAGCCCCATAGTAAGCTCAATAAGGCTTGTGTTATGGATACTAGATGACGATATATTTAATAGATACAAATACTAAAATACATAGAAAACATCCATGACTCAGGAACAAATATTCGTGCTCATCACACAAATAATCCAATGCGTAATGACTTGCTTGACTAACTTACTTGTACAATAGGAAAAATTGTGTTTTTTCCGGAAAGATTTCAATGATTATTAATGTGGAAATAATAAGGAAAGTGTTGCATTAAAGGGCAAACTATATTATTAGTAAGCGAATCGCAAGGTGTTTTCAAGGAAAGGTTGTTTATATTAACAACGCACTTCCGTATTCCGGATTGAAATTTGGGTCACGGGAAATGATTGATCAATAGGTATAAAAAAATCCAGCAACTTGCCTCCCTAAGACGATGCCGTTTACCACTGACGTAAAATATTCGTCTCTCCCGCATGTCACGCATAATTAGTTATAGACGGTGCCCGGCACGTACCGAAGGGAGGGATAAATGGATACTTTATTCGGGTCGATTTCAGAGCGTTTCGACCGGGGCGGTTTTTATTTTCATTCGTGTTCCAGCAAATATAGCAGCAAGTGGCGGTATCGAGGCTACACATGATTTATATCTATCATCTATATTTAATCAAAAGTTGTCGTCACTCCATAGTCCTGCGCGGTAAAAATCAAGGGATACGAATGAAGTAAAAAAAGCGCTGTTATAACGCCGGAAATCGCCCGGTTCCTGAACATATTTGGAAATTAAAATATCGCAACGCTAGATTGGGATTAACTTATGAAATATTTTAATGAAAAAAAGTTAGCATGAAATTTACAGTACAACAGATTGGAGAATATAACCAGATATTTCACTCTCGCGCGTTTTCATACAAAAAAACAGCCGTTCAAGTGCGAATCGGACACGCGCACCGCGAGTTCCGTACAAACTCGTAAGTAGATACGTGGGTAGTTTGAACTGTATGATGGTACAAACTTAACTTTGCTCTTGAATAGTGATGTGCCGCGGGAATATTCCCTTGTGCCCGGGAATATTCCCCAAACAAGGGAACATTGAAAATAGTATTACAATAGACATAAAATCTTCATAGGAGTTAATTATACGTTCTGGTATGCTGTTGGAGATATTATACTTCTTGAAAGAAACCCTATTTATTACTTTTTCCAGCATGTTTTGAAATAATATCCTTTTTAACCGACTTCCAAAAGAAGGACGGTTCTCAATTCGTCTGTCTGTTTTTAGGGTTCCGTAGCCAAAATGGCAAAAACGGAACCCTTATAGTTTCGTTTCGTCATGTCCGTCCGTCTGTCTGTCTGTCTGTCTGTCCGTATGTCACAGGCATTTTACTCAGAAACTACATGATGGATATTGATGAAATTTGGAATATAGGTGTCTTTTATGAGCCGCTACTTAGTTTGGTATATAAATAATTAAAATAAATATTTTTAGGGGGGGGCACTCCATACATGTTAAAGACAGTAAAAAAAAATTTTTTCAGCAAATATCAACGTGTGGTACATAGTTCGACAGCTCTTTTAAAAACATTTTAAGGTTTTTAAGTAATGTTTTGGATTAAGTGAATGTATTTGGAAATAATCGCTCCGGAAAAAGTGTTAATTGTGTCCCCCCCCTTTATTTTCTAAACCGTGCGTCCGAAAAATATGAAAAAAATCACGAAAGTAACGCTTAATTAATACTTTCAACGAAAATTATTTGCAACAAGATCGAGTTAACCGTTTTTGAGTTATTGCCGATAAACTGCGCTTCTCAACAAAAGGACGTAATTGCTATGAAGATACGCTCTTATGTTGTTGTACTTTTTTTACATCGTATTTTTTACCTTATAGTTACGGCTATGGAACCCTACACTGAGCATGGTCCGACATGCTCTTGGCCAGTTATTTTTTTTTTTGTGTGTTTGTTCACCAATTACTTGAAGACGGCTGGACCGATTTGGAAAATTCCTTTTTTGTTTGAAAGGGTAGACTTTCGAGGTGGTCCCATTGCAACCAAGTTAGGATCTGATGATGGAATCTTGGAGAAATCGAGGGAACTCTTCAAATATTATAGGCACACATATAGCGATTTCGGTATTTTTCGTAATTTCTCGTCCATCTCTAATTAGCAACAAGTTTTTAGTGTTAACCGACTTCAAAACAAAGAGTAAATTTGTATCTAGGTTTCTTTCCCGATTACTTGAAGACGGCTGAACTTATTTGGATAATTCTTTTTTTGTTTAAAAGGGTATACCGACCTCCGAGGTGGACCCATTGCAACCAAATCAGGATCTGATGATGGGATCTTGGAGAAATCGAGGGAAATCTTCAAATATCATAGGCACACATATGCGATTTCGGTATTTTTTTTCTTACTTTCTCGTGCATTTCTTATTAGAAATAAGTTCCCAGTCTTAACCGACTTCAAAACAAAGAGCAATTTTTATGTAGGCTTGTTCCTCGGTTACTTGAAAACGTCTAGACCGATTTGGATTTTTTTCTTATATTATATTTTAACCTAGACTTAAGTCTATTTGGTTAAAATTATATTTTTCCAGCGCCACAAAAATTTAAAAATAAAGTAAATTTTTAAAACAAAAATTAAAAACCGACTTCCAAAAACCTAAACTAAAAACCAAAAAATAATATGTTAATTACCCCAAAGAAATGGATAATCAACGATTCATATGTACATATACAGATATTTATACTTTTTAACCTGTTATTTTTGAAGTCGGTGCCAGCTAAGGAGCTCAACACAGCCAGGTTTACGTGGCAGGCACCAACTTCAAAAATAACAGGTTAAAAAATATATATACGTATCTACATATGTATATATGAATCGTTGATTATCCATTTCTTTGGGGTAATTAACATATTATTTTTTGGTTTTTAGTTTAGGTTTTTGGAAGTCGGTTTTTATTTTTTGTTTTAAAAATTTACTTTATTTCATTAAAATTCAACTAATTCTAAACGAACGTTGGTTGCAATGATAAATAACTCATCATCATTGTCATCATTCGCCTCTTGTCATCTACTGCTGGACATATGCCTTCCCCAGTTCGAGCCAACGTACCCGGATGTTCATCTCTTTGCATCCAACCACTTCCTGCTATTATCTTCGGGTCGCCAGTCCACCTGGTGGTGGGTCAACCCACAGGGCAACTCCTTCGCGGTGTTCACTCCAGAACTCATTTGCACCATCGGTCATCGACTCTGCGACAAATATGGCCTGTCCAGTCTACTGCCAATTTAGCTGGCTTATCCTGAACGCTATGTTGGCGACTGGATGTCCGTCTAATATCCTAGTTCCGGGTTTTGTCCTTTAGAGAAACTCCGAAGATACCCCTCTCCGTAGCACGCTGAGCGACTTGAAACTTCTGGACGAAGCCTTTTGTTAATGTCTCGGCTCCATAATTGAAGACTGGAAGGACGCACTGCTACTTTGAGATATTGGGGCAGTAGCGATTTGAAGATGTGGCGAAGCTTCTCATATACTACCCACACCCAATCCAACTGTATTCTTCTGTCGGCTTCCTTGTCAAAGTGTTCCTACCTTGAAAAACTGCTATCCCCATACATCGACATAATTATGTTGCGGTCAGTTTAGTAAGGAGCAAATAAGTTTGTCTTACGATTTTTGCGAATTTCTAAAAAACGATGCAAGTTAGGAAAACCGTTTTATTTTTCCTGTAATATTTAGTATGCTATTAATAATTGGTAATTATTACAGATTTTTCTCTTCAGTAACTTCAAAGATAATAGGGGGGAATGGTATTTTTTTTTCAAACGTTTTTCGCCATAAATTAAAAAGTACGTAATAAAGAAAATAAATGAGAATGGTTTTAGAATCTACAAATTAAGCCCTTTCATTTGATACCCCAGCCATTTTCACGAAGTATGTCTGCGGTCACCTAATTACCGCGACGCTGTTTTCATACTAAATGTATGGAGACGCGGTAATTAGATGCAGTCATACTTCGTGAGAATGGCCGACCCCATTTGATACGATAGCACAACTTTAATTTTTCGACCTCAAATTTCAGCCCCCTTTAAAAAAAAGTAAAATAGGTATAAGATTTTTTTTATGTCCAGTAGGCTCGGGTCAATGACTTTTATTACTATTCTAAATTTCAAATCGATAGCAGCAGTAATTCCTAAGATATCTGGCTGTGACAGACGGACAGACAGACAGAGTCGCACCATATTCCTTTTTTACCATTTTGGTACGGAACCCTAACAAGAATTCTCACACTCTCAGCGAAACAATAGACCTCTTCGACGCGCGCGCCGAGGCCACGTCCACAGCCACAGTACGGTAAACTTTGCGCAGTACAGTACGTTTACCTACTACTCGTATTTCCTTTGATATTTATCGGTTGAGAATGAGTGAAAGAGAAATGAGATGAAAGAATGAGTTTGGAAACTATACGTTATATTTCAAATAGGTATATTATTGATAATTTGCACAGTTCTCGGAGGTGGCGTTTGCCGGCATCAACGGGATTTGCGTACTGTGAGATTATTTATATTGTGCCACTATGACGTTTCGGTCCCTGGGGACCGAATCGGGAACGCCCACCTCGCGGGAGCCAAAAACCATATCGTAGCAAACAAGGCGTCCACAAACATCTGAACAGGACTCTATTGTCAAGGCGTTAGAGTGCATTGTTGAGGTACTTTTGTGCACCCCGAAGTGTAGAGATGTATTTGATGGGGACTGTACAAAACACTTCTCATATCTCATATCTGGGCTTTTTTATTTAAAGTGCGCTCTTAGCTAACACTTAACAGGTCGTCACAGAACTGACGATTAGTGTCAAACTCCATACATTTCGTCACGGACTGACAGGTTAGACGGTATTTGAACATAGCTTAAGTTTCGCCTAACCGTAGATTTTAAAATAAAAATGCCCATCTACCTACTGACATAACGTAGACAGACAGAATACCCTGAACAATGTGAGGGTCAAAGCTCGGTACGCAGCATTGTATATTAGATTAGCCCAATGAATAAAAACAGATTATTGATAAGTGCTCAGACATGACAGGAGATCCGCCCTCATTATATCAACTTTACATCGTTTTGAGCAAATTCTGTGAACCGGGAGGTCGACCGCCAATCTCAGTTTCGGATCAGTGTGAGATGAACGCTGTAGCCGCTGTCAAGGTCAGTTTGAAACAAAGTAATGATAATTGTATCATTTGTAATGATTTAATGATGTTTATCGTGAGGTTTCGCGGCGCGGCGCGCGCGCCGGCAGCCATGTTGGACGCCATTGTTGTTGGTTTCCGGAAAAGCGCACGGTTTGGGGTCACTGAGTGTACATCAACTTGCTGCGTCTTGTTAGAAGCTCGGTCAACTAAAGCTAATAGGCCGAACGATAACATGAATATTTTAATAATCGAGATATAATCATGAAAAAGAAAACAAATAATATTGAGATGTAGGTAGGTGCGTGAAAATATATGATCGAGCACTCTCTATTTATATTATTGCGCAATAGATGTTGCATTCTGAATTTCTGAGGTAAGCCGGTGAAAAGTCGGCACTAGGACCACTTTGTGACATAGATATACCAAAGTTGTAAGTTACCTATATTAAGGGACATAGATGACGATACTATATTAGGTATAGCTTGGAAAATGTAAACAGTACGAGTACTTAGCTAATTGATGAGGTTGGAAATTTTATCACTGCTTTCGATTGGCAAGGAGTTTTCTTTTCATTAAATACTACAAACAAGTAATTTACTTAACGAGACATCTACATCTATTTAATACTATATAAGCCTATTAATACTACCATTAATTATCTGAGTAATATGATGTATGTCTTGTATCATGTTGCGTTCTACGGCGAACTTAATACAATTAACTTGCCAGCGAATTGTTTGTTCAGTACAATATATTGAAAAAGTGGGCTTGTTACGTAGATTTATAGCCTCTGAATCCTTTTCAACCGCATTCTCCCAAACATAACGGCATTGTCGAAAAAGAATACCTAACAGTTATAGTTCAATACCTATTAGTTTTAATGAGCACAGTGAATTCTGTCCAACAATGACAAAGGTATTTTAATATGATCCCAACCTGTGCCCCGTGAGGCAAAAGGTTGTAAGTATGTTTGAGGCTCATAGAGAGTTACAATTTTTCAATTGGGTTGGCAGTATGGCGTACAGCTTGTTCGGTCAGTATGGGGTCGCCATGGAAAATTAGCGATGCGTGGCGATGGTGTGATTCGCTCACATCAATGCTCTCCTATTGTCGTCCCCCACTAAATGTGATTTAACTGAATTATGGAGTAGAAATGTCCACAATTTGTTTTTGACTGTCCTGTGGAGTGGCCGTGTGCCCTGCAAGTGTGTGTGTTGGACTGTGTGGTAACTGACTGTACCTACTTAAACTGTGCTACGCTGCGTAGAGGCTTGCCATAGGAAAGCTCACAAGTAAGTTCTTCGTAGCGGTTAATGAAGTCTGAAGCTACGAGCGCGTCTTATGCAAATATGCAATGTGGATACAATGTGTTTTATTTTTATTAATTAATTTAATTGACATTACTGTGAATTATGCCAGGTAAAAAAAATAAAATTGCTACTTACCGTAAGGCTGCCGAGGCTTAATTGAGAATATTGTCCGAAATTAGTCTTTTTAAAAACCACAGAGTAGGCGTCTACTTTTTTTATATTAAACAGTTTAAGCGAAAGAGAATTTAGTTTCTTTCCGCGCCGTCAAAGAGTATATAATCACTTGCCGCGCCGTAGGGTAGTTATTTACGCTACCCCCCGTTATAATGATTTTTCACAGAATTATGATTTTTGTAATTGTAAGTAGCTGTTCTAATAATTCGAATTACCTCCTTTACAATGTCTTCTTAATTGCGTTATTATCACAGTAGCCTACTGACACTGTAATATTTATTATAAATTACCTATGAGATTATTGTTAGTTCTGAAAATATACAAATATTAAATCGATAATGTTAGTGCTAAGGAAATCCTATTCGATATATTTCGATAATGCACAGAATTTAATAAGAGCTTGTGTAATTTAATAAGAGCCGAGAAATTTATGACGAAATGAAATGATGCATTGAAATGTATGAATTCGAGTTGTAACGCATACCCCGTCTCAAACTTTTTTTTATATAATAATGGGTTTGCGTTTGATTTTGGTCTCATCTGGTGGAAAGTGGAGACAAGGTATACCGTATACTGTATGATGGAACACGCTTTGCCAGATGATGCTTATTCACTGCCTCAAAAACATCCAGGTCGTAAGTTGCTTGCTTAGGTACCGAACATACAGACGATGGGAATTAAAATCAGTAGCGCTGCGAATCGGAAAAAAACTCTTAAATGAAAGGATGTGGGATTAGTTCGAACAGTTTCTGCACGTCCTGTTATGAAAACGCATAACAGTCTAGGCATACGATGATTCAGCATACCGCTTAAATGGCATAATAATAAATAAAACCGGTCAAGTGCGAGTCGGACTCGCGCACCGAGGGTTCCGTACAAACTCATAACTAGATACGCGAATAGTTCAAGAAAAACTGTATGTCGATTTGTTTAGTAGAAGCAAATAAGTATATGTTATGATTTTTGCAAATTTCTAAAAATCAGTGCAAGTTAGGAAAACAGTTATATTTTCCCTGTAATATTTAGAACCTGACGTGTAATGATTCTATTTAATAGCAAGGACCATTAAATCAAGAGGACTGTTATTCTCCATACAAAATGCTGTTCCCCGAATTTACAACGCCATCTATGTATAAGCTTGGTAAAATAATTATAATATTATTTACAATTATTTAACTTTGCAAACGTGACACAGTATATAAATTTATTTATTATTAGCTGTTTACGAACTAATTGTTACTATACTATGTTTCTTTGTTCAATTATAACATCGTTAAATGTTTAGTGTTTTAGCGCCATCTAGTTTTTTTCCCGGAAATCCCCTAGCGTGAAAAAGGCCATCGCTTAGTTTTGCTACTCTCCGCTAGATGGATTAATGGATGGATTAAGTTTTTGTAAATTTCTAAAAAAGTATTAAAGTTAGGAAGACCGTTCTATTTTTCCTGTAATGTTCAGGTTGATATTGATAATCAGTAATTATGATACATTTTTCTGATCAGTAACTTCGGAGATAATAGGGGGGGAATGGTACATAAAAATGTATAAATTAAAAACTACTTATTTAAGAAAAAAAATAAAAATGGTGTTTTAATCTACAAATTAATCCCTTTCATTTGATACCCCACTCAATATGATAGCCCTACTTTCAATTTTCAAAGTCCCATTACGGAGCCTTTTAAAAAAAAAGTAAAAAAGGTACAAGATATTTTTTATGTCCAATAAGCTCGGGTTAGCTACTTTTAATACTATTCCAAATTTCAAATCGATAGCATCAGTAGTTCCTGAGATATCTGGCTGTGACAGACGGACAGACAGACAGACAGACAGACAGACAGACAGAGTCGCACCATAAGGGTTCCTTTTTTACCATTTTGGTACGGAACCCTAAAACGCATACGACTTAATTGGCATACCGGTTGATTTGGCATACCTGAAATTCGCATAATATTGTTAGGTATAACGAAAACATAAGAAAGTCGGCGTAAATGAGTGTTCTTGAAAAATTATTCCAAGTTTCCGTTGTTCACGGAATCCCAACCTTTTAGGGTTTTCTTACTACTAGGAAGTAAATGCTGGCTGAACCGAACTGCGTTAGGTTAGAACTACGACCCTTACAGAAACGAATAGCTTCCAGAAGAGTAGGTTCGGTTAGGTTTGAACTGTAACCCCAACAGAAAAGAAAATTCCAACTTCCGATTAGGCGTTTTAAAATATTCTTTTTAATATTTATAAAAAATAATGTTATACTTAGTTATTGTTATGCGTGTTATTGGTATGCGAATCAAAATATGCGTTTTAAGATATACGGTTTAATATTATGCGAATATACAATTATGCCTAACAACGGTATGCGTTTTAATACAAACCCTTTCTGCACGCACTGTAGGTCTATGACGACTTAATTATTTTTGAAGTAGATTAAAAAAGTTGTTGATACCTGCCCCATATAGCGGGGCATGGTCCAGTGGCTCCGCCTGCGCGGGCGCAGCGACATTATGCAACCGCAGCGCGTGCGTGCCACGTGCATATGTACCGGAACCGAGCTAGGCCGAGAGCCGCCGATCCTAACGCCTCTGTCGTATTACCGGGATACTACACGTTCATCATTATACGGTCATGGAATGAAAAGGTTCGTCACTTTTCCACCCTATGTTAATGAGTTAAGGTTTAAAAGCGACGTACCTTTTCATTGCATGACTATACATAAGTATATTACTCTAGGCAGCAAATGTTTTCGAAAGCTTCCGTGCAACTAGGAATCCAATCTTGCTAATGTTGAATCCTGATAACCAACCGCATGATTTTTGTTGTCTTCCTACTTTTTTTAAGTCCTGTGTTTTGAAATGTATAGCCACATTGATTTGTATTACATCTAGCACTATAAAAACGGTGCCAGGGTGGTTTGCAAAATAGATTAGTTACAGTTTAGTTAAGCACCGACGAAAAAGCATATTACGATATCCTCAGCTCCATGTTATTTGAAGTATGGCTTATATTATAACATTTAAAAACTCCATTATTTGTCTAATCATTGACCTGACCACTCAGCTTAATAGGTAGCAATCAAATGTCAGTGATATTTCTTGTGTCGATTTAGTGAAATTAAATGCGAATTACCAAGATGTATTATTGTGATGCAAATCATAATGCAATGTTCAAAACACCTACTCGTATTTTCCTGCTAAACTGAACAAAATATAACAATTATGAGTTATGACACTTTTGGCAAAGTTTAACTTCTTATCAGTAAAATGCACAGTGTGACTAAATAAAATAAATATTAGGGGACAGTCTTATACCTACAAATCAAGCTAGTCCCAAAGTAAGCAATGCTTGTACTATGGGTACTAGACGACGATATACTTATATAGATAAATACCTATATACTCGTACTTAAATCGATAGCTAGTGATTATTGTTAGACTTCAATTTAGGTAATTCAATTGTAATCCGTGTTATGTATACTAAAGATCATATTACGTAGGTCGTATAGTTTAATTTAATGAAGTTACAAAGATAAGATTGTTTTCTTCGTTTATGTTTTAAATATTTTTGCTTTGTGTCGGTATCGGTACCTACTTAGGTATCTATTTGTCTGAACCTTTAATTTTGATACCAAAATACGCCCTCGTTGTAATCATTATTATGAATCAGAAATGTATAATACCTACTCTATGCATATAATGGCAAATGACAACCTAGAACCACAACCTATGACAACTAGACCATGTTCGTCTGATTCCTGGTAGGTTAGATGCCTCTTCGTCAAGTTCCTAATAGGTCAGATTCCGAAATGGTCAGTTTCCTGGTAGGTCAGGTTTCGAATACGTCAGTTTTCTATTTCGTCAGATTCCGAGTAGGTCAGTTTCCTATTTGGTCAGTTTCTATTTCGTCAGATTTAAATATCTCTAGGTTACCTACTAATTGCTTGCCAAAATTTGATTAACCGTGGGTCGCTCAATGCAGCTCAAATATTTAATTTGCTGACCAAAATAATTTAGAGCAGTTCAGTATAGGTATCATTAATTGCAGACAGATGTATAAATGTTTGCTAACCATAAGTTGCTTACCAACTGGTTATTTTGGCTGACCAAATACATATTTCTGTTCACCAAAATAAGAATATTTTGCTGATAGATTAAATGATACCCAAAATTAATTATCGAAGTAAAATGCGTTTCTTCACTTATTTGCTTCTAAAGAAAAGAAATGTTGAGCTAGTAACAAGATTTGTGACTTGTCACGGCCAATAATGTGCAGAAAGTTAAGGTTGCTATGCTTGGCAACTTCGTTGGTGATACTCACAAGTCACATGTGTGCTTTTTGTTATGTGCAGTCATAACTACTTACAACACAAGTTACTGCCAACACGAACGGCTGCCTGCGGAGGCTGCCTCCGTCGGTCGCCGTTCGTGTTCCTTCCTGTACGTGCTAGGTCTAGGTGTAAATTCGTACAATTTACTATTATTTGCTGTCTATTTATTGTCGTTTTGTGTATTTGTATTATTGATATAATTATATCGTCTCTTTTATTTCACCGTCGGTAAAGCGGCTTGACCAGTAGGTAATAGGTAACATACTTATACTCGTTCCGTGGGGCATTTGTACGATCTACTTAAAGGAAACAATACTGTTGTGTGGTTTTGTACCTCATTATCGTCAGTCATAAAAAAGAAGCTTGCTTCACAGATAAAGACTTCGTGCATTGTCATTTTAGTGGATTATCAACTCTAAGGCCTTTGCCAAGAGTTAAAATTGCTTTAATAGAAATGTAACTTTAGACGTATTATGCACTTCACACCCCCGGCATTTACCTGACTACCTGAGATCCGAACAAAGCGAAGAGAAGGAACGCATTTATTCTATTAATGCAGTTGTAAACTATGGTTCATGAAGATAGAGTTGATAATCAATTGAAGTTTAAAGGTGGTTGTAACGACTTTTTACAATAACGCCATCTTGGTGTTTTTGAGGTTTACAAACAATCGCTTTGTTTCCTTTAAGTGGATGGTACAAATGCCCCACCACGGAACGAGTATACCTACTGAGGTTTTTCGCGAACGTAGCAAGCCGCAGGGTTAAGCTTGCAAACATTTGCCGATGGCAAGCATTGTTAATATTGTTATCATCACGTGCGAGCTCGTGTGGCGGAAGATAGCGGCAAGGGCGGCGAATGTTTGTGGATTATCTTTATTCCGCTGTCATACAAAACTTGGACAAAGTTCAAGTTCGCGAGATATGTAGAGTAGATTAGGTATAGTACAGCGTTTATAGCCGATAACTTCTTTATAACCTACTGTGAAAGCTTGTTACTTAATGATGCATTAAGAGTTCAACGATTTAAGGTGAGATTTGTCTGGAAATAGACCAAGTCTGCTTCTTAGTGGGTACAGCTGAACCAAAGTCGGCGCAAGTTTCTTACGAGAAAAAAGTGCTTAACTGCATTAGATAAGTCGATGGGTGCTAAGTAGTGTAAGTGATGTGGTGGACGCCACGCCATGACAAAGATTCTTCTTTTTCTTAGAAATATATGAATGAATGAACTATTCTTATATCCTTCTCTTCTTAAGCTAATTACTGAACACCCCTATCAACATGATTCGTGATAAAAAAAATGCAAACCGTAGCTCTTGGACCAAACTGAATGTAACAATATTTGTCAAAGATTTTATACTAATACTGCTAATACAAGTACACTCACTCTCATCCATTAGAGGAGGTCTGTGCCCAGTAGTGGGATGTATTGTGTAGAGTTATAGACTGATGATGTATACAAGTATTTCCTTGTCTGCTAACAGGCAGTACTTGACTCCATTTTGAGCCGCCCATTTCCAATATTAGGAGTGCCTTCTGGATGTCGCAAGTGTCGAATCGGGAAGCTGGCTTTCCCACGGCCGATCCTAGCCCCGCCCACATTTCTACAATAGTGCCGAACAGTTTTCACACCGTTCCGTTGCGCGTGAGTGGAGATCATGAAAGGTGCTGGAACAGTTACTCGGGACGTTCGACATCCGCATCGCTCTCTTTAATTGATGAATGATGGGAGTGACCTACATATATTGAGTTTATTGTGAGCTCGTCCGTACCACAGTATAATGGTAGTAGTTTTTCTTTCGCATGTGTGCGCGCCGTGTACGCACGCACCACAAGCAAACATTTACCAATGCGTACCGATGCCACAGTATGGAGTGCACTCACACAGACGCGCGATCGTACGTCTAAGTAAATACGTGTCACGCGCTCTTAAACGGCCGAAGTCGTACTACTGTCTACTTGTTTGTCTTTATACTTTGTCCGTACTGTTGGGCTTTGGTAATACTTTTGGGCCATACCGATTTTTTGTATGAGTATGCGTTTTTTTAGCTTGGTAGCGTGTCTCCTCAGCTGGGTAAAGGCCTCTTCTCTGGATTTCCACTTGACTCTGTCGCTAGCTGTTTCAGGCCAATCAATCGTGCATGTGTATAGCTCATCTCGCCACCTCCGTCTAGGCCTGCCTTATTCGCCTTTTTTGGACATCATAAAATCAAGGGAATTCATACCTCTATAACTTAAAATTTGTATAGTAAAAACGTTACACTGTATGTAAACGTTAAGTATATGTAACCAAGCTGTTGACTACTGTATTGCTGCAGAAAACCAAAACAGACTGAACATTTTTAAGTAAGGTTATGACTGCCACATACACCGTGGGCCCGTATAACCCGACCAACTTTAACCATAGATTCTAACAACTATTAGAAGTAAAAAAAGTTATGTGACGTATAGTCGATTAACGCTTACTTTCCGAGATATTCATAATTTTTAAAATAAAAACTCCCAAGTGTGTAACAAGCCCTAATAAATGTGACTAAGATACTTTTACTGTTTTTTTAAAATCCTTTAACTAAACAGCAATTAACCTTCGCAGTATTAGATGGTAAGCGATTACAAAGCCAAAATATTGACCTTTCGTTTCCAATTTAAATTTTTTTTCCTTTTTAATAACTTTTCCTCCAGTAAGAACATGTTTATAACGAGGGACTGAATTTATTGTTTTCTTCCATTAGACAAAATTCGACCTATGTTGATATAACGTTATTTACTTCTAATACCATCAGGAATACGTGGTTAAAGTTTGTCGGGTTGTACGGGCCCACAGTGTAGATACAGTGGAAACCGCGTTGTGACCGCGTACAACACCCCTTTAACTTACTTACCTAGTTTTCTTTCCCGCAAAGTGCGCGTTCCCACTTCACATACGGAGATACGGTTCCTTCAATGTTCGTCTTAGCGGGTTCTACTGTGGTACAAAATTGTCGGTAACGGACTTGTGACGCTGACTATACTTAGGTACCTATTTTAGGAACAGGCTAGACTAGGTAATTATTATCTTCATCTTCATAAGCCCTTGGCTGAGCGGTCGTGGTCGTCATAAAGGGTGGGCCTAGCGTTAATTTCATAGTGGTATTGAAAATAATAACCGTGTCCTTTAAAAGCAGATCCAGTAGAGAATTGATCAAAACGAAATGTCTCGGAAATTGATTATTAACTATATTTAACTGAGAACTTATCAACAGGCATGATCGAAGTCATGAGCAAAGATAGAAAACAAAGTGAACCTACAAAAGGCAGAAACGTAGACACCTGCTAATCTCACAAATCACGACACGAACAGAGAAAAACACTGATTTTGTTACCTACCTAAATACAAATACTCTCATTGGTTAGTTCCCTGCATAAACTACACAGACACTTTATACATATAGGTATGACATCTTTCAACTTTGACTTCTAGGACCAAGGACTAATGAAAACAATATAAATTCGCATTGCAAATTTAGTCCAACCATGTGAACACCGGCCAGACAGCGATTTCACGATACAGATAACTGTATAAAATTTGGACGCGACGTCATTTTGTGGAAATGCGCGAGGACAGCGCTTGGGCACAATAAACCGGATGCCCACGTCCGGTTTCCATCGCCACATTTTGGTCAACGCCAAAATTTTCATAGTTTCGGGCCTCATAGCTTTGTCATTTAAATTTCTATATTTCGTACAGTAGTTACAGCAAATTGTTCGCCAAAGCCGAGCGGAGGATACATTTATGGCACACGATTACTACTTATGGTGTGGCTCGCCAACGGCAACAGCTTACATGACAGAAACATTAATAATTATAATTATTAATCTATAGTATACAATTATACATAAAACAAAATCGGGTTAGTTACACCATTTATAACTCGAGAACAGGTGGACTTTGATTTGTTGGATTTCTCTTCGCCCCGAATAGCAAAATAACAATTAAAACATCTAAAAAGATCAAACTCTGAGGCGCGATGAAGCCTGCCGGGACAGCTAGTTTATATTAAAGCAGAAACGTCTGCTGACAAAATCTATGTTTTTAACTGAAATTAAACTCTCTTTTCTTGTAATGTGTTTTAACCAAAACTTATATAATGCTTTGAAACCCTTAAAAGAACAAACGGACATGTCATATCTCTTCATTAGTTGTGAGCGGTGTAATGTAACATGCACAACATGCATGGGCAACGATAAAACAACGTGATGTCACAAAGCGCATGCGTAATGCTACAATAATGCATTCACTGACTGACTGCAGATTATTTACGTACAAAGATAAAGTTTCTTTAGACGGTTATATACTACACATAACTCAATACTCAATAGTACTCCTTTTATGCCTTTGGCCTTCTTTGTTGTATCTTGGAAATGCACTGCCACCGTCCTATGCCTAAAACCTAGCGAATGCCTACACACTTATTGAGGAGAGGTAAGCATCACAGTACAGTAATGTTTGGACAGTTTGCTTTCCTTAAGCGCACGTTCGGTACCTATGTAATGTGATGTGAGAGTCCACTGGACCTGGATAGAAACTACATACAGCTCAGCCGTATGTGGTTTCTATTCAGGATACCCACCTCCCACCTGAGCTAAATAACTAGAAATCTGTTAAACTTATTGACAGGCGTGAGAACAATAGCCAATTATGCATTGAAACATATAAAGGAAACTATTTGCAATTTTCCAGCCCAATTTCACGCGTCTGTGCAAACTAACGGTATCGATGACCATGTTGGATCCATTACAAATAATGTACGGCGATCAATAGCGGTACAGTTATTGTGCCCTTAGCACGGGCATTTTCTATTTTATCAACTAAATGTGTGCTTTGTAACACGCGCACACGCATGTAAGTAATTCGTAATTTCTCCATCAATCGTGTCCCTAATATACCCGTGAAATAACAATTACAAAATCGTAATTGGCGGTCAGAATATGTCGGCCCTTCGTTGCGTTAACTTTGACACATGACCTCTGATTAGGAACTGTTATTACCAGTTCATAGGTCAAGTGTTTGGACGAAGTGGACGTCGAAGCTGTGAATAAACCATTATCCTACTTATGTTGTAACGAGAAAAGTTTGAATATATCTAGTTTTTAATATGACAAAAGACTACAAATACTATTAAAATTACTTATGTTTAAGGATTTTGGACTGGTAAAAAGGGAAATGGCGTACTTAGTTAAATTTCTTAGGGTAAACAGAACAATACTGTATTGTGCTTATTGATGGATATTCTAATCTAAGCTTTCATTTCACACGGTATATTTTTATGTCAGTACAATGGAGCACAGATTAAGAGAATTTTTCATTGCGAGCACCTACCTACTGCGCAAAATTGTGTAATATTTCTAGGGCTAGATAGGTGTAGGTAACTATCCAGGAAGTTCGCACTATTCTACGAGTCCATAAATTGGTAAACAGATACGGATAGCATAATAGCATTGGCTATTGAAAACGTAAACTTCCTTGTGGACTGATAGTTTTATGATGGACAATATTACAGCTAGATACAACGTTTCACTTACGTGTGTGTAGGCGGAATTGTAAATCTAGCTGGTATTTAAGGAGGATTGAAAAGTCTATAAGAAAACATGATTTCTAAAAAAACCTACTCCAAACATTACATCACTACGATACAAATGCAGGTGATACTACAATAGTACATTGTGTATCAAGGGCGGTAAGTAAGTAATTACAAACGAGTGTTTGTTACAAAACAACACGAGTTTGTAATTCCTTTACCGCCCGTGGCACACACAATGTTTTTCATCACACTTGTGAGGAAATCTGATTAAAATAACCTTACTTAACCTAAATAAAATTGTAAAACTGACAGTGACATTAGTGACATATATCAAGACGACAAGTCACGTTCGGAAACCATAGCGGTAAAGACTTAAAATGGTTGATTTTATATTTGCAAAATACTGAAATACACTATTTAAACATTTGATTAATGTTACAGAAATATGTGTTTACATGTATTTGCAATAACAGTTCTCTTTAAATAAATATTTCAGTAATAAAAGTTACAAAAGTAAGTTGGCGTTTCCTTTGATCATGACAAATAAGAGTAAAACAGAACCAGCGTTTCAAATTTAAAAAGAAAACCATTACGCCCTAGGGCGTAATAGGTCATTTACGGCCCGCAAAACCTACGTGTAATGACACCATTTTCGAGCAAGTGTGATGAAAAATACTATAATCTAATACATGAGCCCAATACAAGAATATAGTGCCATCATCGACCCATCACGCAAAATAGGCATATATCTGTCATCTAGTTGCGAAACAATAGCCCGCGTTAACCTAAAAAAAACCTACATGAGCCTTAAATTTAAGAGGAAACAGTAAGGTGGAGAGAATTGAAAATTAGGTACCTATTTGTAAAATGTGTCGCTGTCCCGCACTGCCCGCCTCTCACGCGCAGAGCGCGATAGAGAATAAGAGACAACTGCAGCTTGGACCGAAAATACCTTTTAAAATTTCATGAAAACAACGTTTCGTATGTCAAGAACGGCGAGCTTGAATAAAACCCACAAGTCACTTTACAACGTTTATTTCCACTTTTCCACCTTAGGTACAATATTTATTACCACTTTTCCATTTAACCACTTTTATTTCCGTGTCAACAACGAGTAATTTTCAACAACGTCAGTTCTCGACAACGCATGCTGTTTCATTGGCGCGAGAGCCCCACCTGTCAACGTTGGCGGTAGACCGTCTGTCGCTCTCGCGCCACTTTTGACAGTATGTGTTGGCGGTTACTTCAATCTTAAAGCTTCTTAATTAATCATTGCTAAACAATATAATATTTTATAATTCATGATAAATCATAATTTAATTAAACATTATTTGTTATTCTAACAATTCGGCCATCCGCAATATGTACACGTCCCGTGTACAAAATAAGTAAGTTGGACCATAGATCCACATTAATCCACATCATTAATCAGTTTACGTAAGGATTTTACTCAATTATAATTAATCGTTTCTCTCTTGACACCATACATTTATATTCAAACAAAGGTAGTAAATAACATACAAGTACGGTACAAGTCGCTTCTACCTTGAAACCGCAACCGCTTAATTAAATACAAAATTAGTGGTACAAGTCGCTATACTATCTTGAAACCACTTCAATCGTGGCGCAGTTCAAGTCGCTTCTACCTTGAGCCTGCCCCTACTGAATCTATATAGACTTATAAATGCGGTACAAGTCGCTTCTACCTTGAAACCGCAAGACTTAATTAACCATAAAATTAGTGGTACAAGTCGCTGCTACCTTGAAACCACCTCAATTATGGCGCAGTTCAAGTCGCTTCTACCTTGAGCCTGCCACATATCTTACAGTCTAATGGTTTAATGACAGTTCAAGTCGCTTCTACCTTGAGCCTGTCTATCTTTTCATCAACATTTATATTCTAGGGGCCTAGATAATCATCTGATACCAAAGCAATTGCTCACAAATTGAGCTACTGGACAATCACTCACGACGCCGCCTCTCCTTCATCACAACTGCTAGATGAAGAATCGAGATTGGCTCTGTTAAAACTAAGCCATGGCTTCATTTTATCTACAGAAACTATAGTGCAATATTTGTGGTTTGATTTCTTCGTCAAAGGCGTATCTTCTACTTGATACCGATCGTTATCTAAGGCCGCGGTGACACGATATGGACCCTGATACTTAGGTACAAGTTTTCTACTTTGACCGGTTGATGGGACTTCCCTTTTAATGCTCACTAGATCGCCAATTTTGAATTTTAACGGCGTACTAGCCTTTTTGTCATACGCTTGTTTTTGTTTTTCCTGGTATTCTGTTATATGTTTATTAATTGTTTCTCTTATCTCGTCAACCGTACTGCCGCTATCTATGTGTTCGTTATCCAAGTAAGCCTTAATCCTACCTTC
Organism: Eudemis profundana; assembly: GCA_947034925.1. Classification (NCBI taxonomy): domain Eukaryota; kingdom Metazoa; phylum Arthropoda; class Insecta; order Lepidoptera; family Tortricidae; genus Eudemis; species Eudemis profundana. Next base: position 13,124,744 of record OX344811.1, read on the forward strand.
GGAACTACCTGTAAGGGATGTGCCAAACAACGCTTGTGCTGGAGTGGTACCAATTCCTTTGTTCAGGGTGTTATTTAGACCCCACTGTACGTCGGGTACACTTAAATCCCATTTGCGCTCGTCTTGACCTAGGCATTTAGCTGTGAGTGCATCAAGTAGCGTTCGGTTGTATCTTCCAACCTGTCCGTTCGCTCTTGGTGTAGCCACAGCATTGAGAATGTGTTTGGTCCCCAACTCATCAATGTACTCCTGAAACTTGCTACTCGTGAAACACGACCCGCGATCTGAAATTATCCGCTTTGGCACACCAAAGATACTAAAATATTCGCGTAATCGATCTATGACGATTGACGTTTTTGTACTTTTAACAGGTCTTAGAACGATGAATTTTGTGTAAGCGTCTATGATAACTAAGATGTGCGTGTTCCCTCTTGAGCTCTTTACGAAGGGCCCAACATGATCCAGATGGATGGTCCCAAACGGGGTGTCTATTTTTGGAATAGGATGTAATAAAGGTCTTTTTCTCCCAGACGCCTTAGAATAAGCACATTCTAGACAAGACTCGACATATTTTTTGATAAACCTTTTCATTTTACTAAACCAGTAGGTTTCTTTTACTTTAGTGTAGGTTTTGTCGAACGCAAAATGACCAATGTCATCGTGGCACTGTTTAAGTATCTGCCATCTCACCCCTTTTGGCACCACCCATCTCTCACCTTCATTCGTCTTCCTATATAACTTTTTATTGCGAACTACATAATTTGCCATCACCTCTACTACTTCCACTGATTTTGGGTCCGTTAACACACTAATCTTACTTTGAATCTCAGAATCAGAACTTTGCACTGTGCTTAACCAGTCAGAATCCCCTACGGCAATAGCATTGACTAGTTTGACGGGAGTGTCGTTAGGTGGTGGATTTCGGCTGAGTGCGTCAACATACGTCATTGACTTTCCTGGTCGGTACTCGATACTGTAATCAAACTCCTGCATGGATATCCACCACCTAGCGACCCTCGGTATCAAATCTCGTTTGAGAAAGGTCGCCCTAAGTGAGTTGCAATCGGTAAATATCCTAAACGTGATCCCAATAAGATATACCCGAAACCTTTGCAATGACGCGACAACTGCTAACGTTTCGAGTTCATACGATGTCATGTGTTGCTCTTCGGGAGTAGTTTGGCGGCTAAAATAAGCTACCGGTTTGAGGACCCCATCATGATTCCGCTGCATCAATATGCCTGCGACCCCGATTTTACAAGCGTCGGTATGAACTTCAGTAACGGCCTTTGGGTCATATAGCGATAGAGTGGGTTTCCTCACTAGTTCGTCTTTTAGAGTGTTAAACGCGTGTATTTGGGATTCACCCCAGACCCATGGCGTGTCCTTCTTAAGTAGAACAGTAAGTGGCTTTGCAATGACTGCAAAGTTTCTCACAAAACGTCGGAAGAAACTACATAAGCCTACAAATTGCCTAACACCGTGTTGGTCTCGAGGTTGGGGAAATTCCTGTACAGCCTGAATTTTACGGGAACCCGGTTTTATTCCCTCTGAGCTTAGTTCAAACCCAAGATAGTCTACACTTTTACTAAAAAAACAACATTTAGAGAGCTTAAGTGTTAGTCCCGCTTTTTCTATTAACTGTAGAACCGATTCTAACTTACGTATACCCTCGTCGATAGTTCTTGACGGTATTATAATGTCATCCATATAGGCTGACGCTATTTTACTAGTCCTGTCTGTCTGGTCACTGTCGCCACTAACATGATTGTTGGCTGTACCTAGCACTGAGTGGACCATACGCATGAATGTCGATGGAGCGTTAACGAGGCCGAAGGGCATCCGTTTAAATTCAAATTGCCCATCAGGCGTCACGAAACTTGTTTTTGGCCTATCACTTTCTTTTACTCCAATCTGGTAATACCCAGATGCTAGGTCAAGGGTAGTATAAAAGTTAAACCCCGACAGTTCATCGAGCTGATCATCGATCCTAGGTAGTGGAAAATTTTCTTTTATAGTCTTCCTGTTGAGGGCTCTGTAGTCCACGCATAGTCTAATATCGCCGGTCTTTTTCTTAACGAGGACTATAGGGCTCGCATAAGGGGACGTCGAAGGTTGAACTATATCACAATCTATGAGTTCCTGTACCATACCTCGCACCTTCTCTCTTTCGACAACTGGTAACCTATACGGACGATATACCACCGGCTCGTCATCCTTTAACTGAATCGACATTTCGATTAAATCCGTCTTACCAAGTTCTTGTAAATTAAATGCGAAAGTCTTGCGATATCTATTAAGTAAGTCTAGTAACTTTATGGTAGTTTCATGGTCAAGTGTATTAGGACTCAAATCATCAGTAACAATAGCTCGCGTTGGCTGAACTGCGGCAATGCGCATAACCTTATTCAGCATAGTATCTTTAGGCTGAACCTCTTCCTCTGCGCGCTTACATCTAGCCAACAACGATCCTTGTTTGAGGTTAAACGGTTCGGACGACATTCCCTTCACTAACGCTACCCCACTACCACCGGTTACTGTGAACAGCCCCTGCACTATATAATGCTCACGTCCTAATTGGTAACGCGTACTACCATCTATGTAAACCTCTCCCGTATACTTGGGTTCTGTTATGAAGTCGACAGCCGTTAACCCATTAACCGTGGTCTCAGACGCGCACATTAATTTAACTCTACCATCTAAACAATCTTCTGAACTGCTTATTCGCAGGAAAGTATGATCTTTTTCTACCACGATATGCGATTGTTCTGTGAAAGTGTGTCCAACAAGTACCGGTACATCCAAAAAGTTATCCGGGACAACCATACATTCTACCCATGCCTTCGCTGCATCTACTTCTAATTCTAATTTGCATTTGCCTAATGGTCTAACGACACCATCACCGAATCCCTTTAAGGGGCATAATGTTGTGTCGCTTTCCCACGTTAGTGACAATTCTTGCGCAAATGTTCTCTTGATTAATGTTTCCGCGCTACCGAAATCAATAAAACATTCGCAAGGCATTTTATTAATTAACGCTCGCTTATAGTACTTAGCTGACTTTGTGTCTGACACATCAACACACATAACCGGTTTTGATGAATTGCTATTATTTTCACCATTCTTATTATTATTATTGGTTCGACAGTTTTCGGTGGAATGACCAAAACGCATGCACTTACTACACTTTATCACAGGTTTAGGGCACTGGGACTTGTAATGACCGTCTTGTAAACAGTTAAAGCATTTTATCGACCTATCATTACTAGTTGCGTTCTTATTACCTAAATCCGATTTAGACTCAGTTTTAGCTTTGGTTTTACGATCAGTGTATGAACTATTCTTGGCGTTCTTTAAGAAAGGTAAAAGCTGATCTGGGCTATTAAAACGAGCTGCCTCAGCTCCTAAACGGACACTACGATCGTCAATTCCGAACACTAAACAATCAACTGCTCTCTTGCCAGTAATTTCACAACGATTTAGTAACATTATCTTATCATAGAAATACTCTTCTAATGAATCATTAAATCTAGCACGTTTGGCAAGCATTGTCGTAAGTAATTGTCCGTAATTATCATCGCTAGGGAATGCTAGTTTCAACTTTTCCTGCCACTCCTGCCAGGAAAACATAACGGTCGAGAGGCCAGCGTACCATTTCTGAGCTAGACCTTTAAGCTTTGGTAACGCAAAGTGAACAGTTTGACGATCATTCCAGTTGTAAATAACCGCGCACTCGTTCACTTTGTGTATCCACATCGCGATTGTTTGTTCCTTACAGGCTGGATCAAATTCCGGTACTGTATTTTGATTCGACAGTTTTTTCATTTGAACTTTTATCGCCAATGGTACGCAAAGCCTCTACCAGTTGTGAAATTGTGACATTATTGCTGGATACAGGCTGTAAATTTGGAGACTCACGTACGGTTCCGGGCTCGCGTTGTCCGCCTTGTGTTGATGCTGGAACGACCACAGCCCAGCTGTGGGGCCGTCGTCTCTCGCTACGCTGCCGCTGACCGCGCGAGCGAGACCTGCTTGGACGACCGCGCCCACGACGGCTGCTACGACTGCGTGTTCGGCGCCTATCGCAGTCATTGCTGCGAGACCGGCGCCTGCTGGCACGTTCCCGTGCCCGCTGACTGCTCCGTTGGCGTGGCCGCCGCGTACCGCCACGTCGACTACGTGACCGGCAGTCGCTGGCTCGGCCGCGTCCCCGACGGTTGCTCTGGCTGCGTGAACGACGACTGCCTCGTCCGTCTGTGTGCCTGGTCCTGCTGCGTGACCGGTGCTGACTCGAGGATGGTGTCGTCAGCACTCGTGACCTTCTCTGATCGTCCCCCATTTTCTGAAATGTAAATTTCTAGCACGAATCTCTGTCTTCAACGTAACACAATGAGGATGGAATGACGAATCAAGCATTGATAAAATACATCAAACATAAAAGGCATGAACTAGTAGTTTTATTTATATTACGCCCCACGTATATCAAACCCATACCCCGAATTACATTATCGTATTATCAAATAATTAACTAGGATACACGATGTAATCAATGTATAGCCGGACAATATTAGCAAAAGAAAATCTGAGAGATATTAGCAACATACCATAAATCGGGTACAATGTGACTAAGCGTACAGTAATCACAAAGTACAATAACCGCCCTCGAATAAACCATCCATATCTAGCGATCCTCGCCTTTGTTTCATAATTAGAGACAAGCAACTTAACTTGTTTTATTGTAAGTGACCGTTAGATAAAATAATAGTTAACAAAGCAAGATAATCAAATGAAAAAAAAAACGGCTCAATTTTGTAGCATGATATTAATTATTACAAACACCGTCAAGTATTCAATACTCCAAGTACACAGTAAACAATGCTAGTATAGCATATTCAATCTATTTTCTTTGTTTAACGTACGCTTACTTTTCCTTCTTATATAAGCCGGTATTAACCATTAAACTCCTGAGCTTATTTACGCACTAACACAGCCGAACACAATTTATTAACATCAAAGCGATAGTCATAAAATCATATCAATACTCACGATTTTGTTATTTGTACTAAACACTGGTTCGACTCAAGGAGTGATGCTTGTAACTCCTTTTCATCCCTTACTTCTGAATTTGTCAAGAACGGCGAGCTTGAATAAAACCCACAAGTCACTTTACAACGTTTATTTCCACTTTTCCACCTTACAATATTTATTACCACTTTTCCATTTAACCACTTTTATTTCCGTGTCAACAACGAGTAATTTTCAACAACGTCAGTTCTCGACAACGCATGCTGTTTCATTGGCGCGAGAGCCCCACCTGTCAACGTTGGCGGTAGACCGTCTGTCGCTCTCGCGCCACTTTTGACAGTATGTGTTGGCGGTTACTTCAATCTTAAAGCTTCTTAATTAATCATTGCTAAACAATATAATATTTTATAATTCATGATAAATCATAATTTAATTAAACATTATTTGTTATTCTAACACGTAGTCCCCTGATTTCTTCCCCAAAACTTAACCTATTTAACTAATTTTTTCATTAAACATTAAAGAAAGGCTTTGGCCGTGTTCCTATGTTTTCCTTTTTTTTAATAATCTAGTCAAATTTGTTTTCTGGATGTGTGAACACAGCGGAAAATCTGGCATTTTTTTTAGGTTTTTGAAGGTTAATATCTCTTTTGAGAATCAATTTATCGTAAAAAGGAAAACATAGGAACATATCAATAGTAGCCATAGATTTTTGGGCAAAAAATTATTGCTCTACTGGCATTATCCAGGGAGGAAACAGGGGACTACGTTTGTATGGAAAAACTGCCCTCCTGTTTCCTCTTAATATTTGAGGAATTCCTTCAATTCCTTATAGACCCCGTCACCAGAGCTGGATTTCGAAAAAAAATGGACTAATCTGGAGCTTGCCCTTTCAAAAAAATAATGATCTTTTCAATTCGATTCATAAATGGCGAAGTATTAAGGAAACTAACATAAAAAAATAAAACTAACTAGAAAAAAACCTATTTTTGTGAAGTCTGGTAAATAGCTTGACGATTGATGATATAGGTACATATCTGAGACTGAATATGCTAATATTTAAATCTCATATAAGGGGTGTATTTACTAGAAAAAAAAAACGCTAGGCCTATGGCACATTTGAAAACGGCACGGCAGGTCTATTAAAGGTCACTATAAATAATTCAGATAAAAACCACTTATTTCGAAATAGTATTGAGATTTATGATTTAAAACTGAATGCCAACATCCGTTGCATTGTATTCCATGTTTATGATGTACTAATATTTATGACCTTCCAAAAGTGACGACTTCATAATTTTCCCGAGCTTCACGCCGTAAACATGGTTAATTTACACATTTTGCTTCAGTAACTAGTACTCATTCCGAGTTGTTATTTAAGGTTCCGTACCAAAATGGTAAAAAAGAAACCCTTATGGTGCGACTCTGTCTGTTTGTCCATCTGTCACAGCCAGATATCTCAGGAACTGCTGCTGCTATTTATTTGAAATTTGGAATAGTGTTACATATGATATCGCTAACCCGAGCCTATTGTTATCTATTAAAAGAAGGGTTATTATACCAAGTGGGGTATCAAATGAAAGGGCTGAAGTTGTAGATTCCAAAACTGTTTTTTTTATCAAACATGTAGTTTTTAATTTTTGATGAAAAACATTTAAAAAAATACCACTCTGATCTCATTATCATGGGAATTATCTCCGAAGTTACTGGATAAAAAATGTGTTATAATTACCGATTAATAATATCGTCCTGAATATTACAGAAAAAGTATAATAGCTATCCTAACCTGCATCATTTTTTAGAAATTCACAAAAATCGTAAAACAAACTTAGTTTGTCAGTTACCTACTAAACTAAAAGCAACCTATGTCATATGGGGACAACAGGTTTTCCGGCAGCAAAGTCAAGTTTGTAACGGGATGGGAGGGAGTTTTGGAAGAAAAATGAATAGCCCCTAACGCCTAAACAAGAGTTATAAGTAAGTTCTACTGAATAAGCACCTTGGGTGTGACTAGGGAAGTTTGTTTGGTATTCGGACAAAATGTGCCATGTCCTAGTGATAAAAATATTCCAAGCATTATTTGATTATGTACTATAGATAGTTTATGTACTAATGCAACGTGTGAAAAGAGAACTAAAGTTAACAAAATAGTGATCCATTACCTACAATATTCTTTTATTTACATGCTATAACATTGTCGTTAATATCATGTGTAGGTACCTACTTGCGGTAGTTGCGGTATGAATCACAAATGTTAGTGACCCTACTTAACAAACGTGGCAATAAAGAGTTCAGGAAAGCTTGGCAAATACTGAATCACTTTTATTTATCGTAAAAAACAATGTGTTATTTTCAATGTGTAAACTGTAAGTATGCGTGCAAAGAAATGGATTCAACTCTGAATAAAATAGTACAAATAGGTATAAACAAAAGTAGACGCTAATAGTACCTTACGTTTACTGACCTTACGTAAAGCATAGGTGACTATAGTGGGTGCGCAGAAGACGGGTATTTTCATTTAAAAATGTATGTACCATCGAAGACACAGCTAACTGACCACTTTTCACCCTTATTACAATGTATTAAGGTCTACTGATGGTCACTTAACTGTGTCTTTGTTTGTACCAATAACACAAAACTGACGATTGATGCCAAACGGCATGTTTCAGGTTAAGGGCATTATTTTAAAATGTACGTTTAGGCGAAACTTAAGCCATGTTTGTTGTAACTACCATCTGTCAGTTGGTGACATATGCAGTTTGATAACTAATAAACGTCAGTTTTGTAACGACTTGTTAATTGCTAGTTAACAAGGTATTTTAAATGAAAATGTCCTTAAACAAAAATGCCCAAACACAACCGCGCACAACCCACAACCACCAGAGGAGAGACATACACGTCGTTTTTAAAAGGTTACCGTTCTAAGGCGGATCTCACACTGCAGTGAAAATCGCGGCGACACGCGACTCAGCGATTTTCAACTTTGTATGTAGAATCATCGATTTGTATAGAAAAATCGCGGGGTGGCGCACACTGGCGCGTAAATCGCGGCGATTTTTTCCGTGTAGCTGTGCATACACGGAAAAATTACGCCGATTAGGTAGGTAGGTACATGTTCAGTGTATGCGGGCTGTCTTACACTGCAACAGTCCTGAAATCAACGGTAACTTCAAAAAACATCAACATTCGTATTGAATATTTTTTTTCATTAAGAAATGCTGTGTCAATCTTTACACTAAATTTCCAAAATTCAGGCCGAAATCGCGTTTTCTGCTCTTGTAATCCACTAAATGCAGTAAAACGAAATATTAGACCCCGTTTAACATTCATACACATCTATGATATACGTACTTAAATCAATTGCTTAAAAATATCAATACTTTTGTCACAGCCTCAGTTAGGCCCCATTTAGACGAGGCGAGAACTCGTATGCGAGTTTCACTACGTCGCCTCGTCAAATCGGGCCTAGTCACTAAAGTCACTCATCAACGGATGCAGCTGTCAATGAAATATACACACTAAGAGTCGACTATAATATTCGATCAACCTTGGTCTCATTGTTCGTAGCATTCACCCAGCGCAGCGGACCGGGGAGCGTTTTGCAAACCATATTCACGTCCATAAAACTATGATTAGCCCCATGACTCATGAGCTGATTTGACCGTAATTGCGAACATGGAGGACTAGTGTTTCATGATTTTATGTAATGTGTACGAATGGATTTGTTATCACGCGTACAAGTAGGGAAATACATGCATCGTCAGATAGGGATCTACGTGTCGTGAAACGATAAATACAATGAATAAGGTACTTAATCCTATAAGTGCAAGTCGCTCTTTAGATGACAGGATTAGGTAGTTATTAAGTAATTGTATGTATTAATATTCTAATAGTCATATCCTTATAAGGGTGGGTTAACCTATCCTTTAGTTTGATACTACTCACTATACCTAATTAGATTGTTACAAATATAGTTGAAGGTTTTGGTAGCTCAATTGGTAACAGCGTGCAGCGTTTGATTGAGCCTTATCATTATCACAGTTTCCATACAAAACCAGTCGCGGCGAGTTCGCCGCGAGTGACGTTTGTATGGAACTTCGCTTCTAACTCGCCCGCAGCTCGCTCGCAAATCGCCATTGTGATAAAGCTCTAAATAATATTAATAATTGGGCAATATTACAATACAATACGTTAATCCTAGTAGGAGCATGACTTCACCGACGAAGCTAGAAGTTCGGGGTTAAAATTTTAGTAAGGGCCAATATTTATATGATGTTTATTTCCAGATTTATTCCCAACATATAAATTTCGAAAATAACAATTACGATTCATGTACAGAATAATATAATTGGTAGTTATAAGTATACAATAATCATACGCGAGCGCGATCGCGCGTCTGTGTGAGTGCGATCCATACTGGATCATTCTACACATTCTTAAATCTTTGCTTGTAGTGCGTTCGTACACGGCGCGCATACACACATACAAGCGCGCGATGTATCTTTTGTAGGAAGAGAAATTACTGCTATTATACTGTATCGATTACCAAATTCATGAAAAAGCTCGCTTGCAGCTGGTGGCGGCCTCCAGTGGCCGAACTGTGGCCGCCATTAGTGGCCCAATGTGCGGGCGCTCTTACTTTGGTGCCCGGTTGATTTGTGTAAGATTGTTCCCTGACATTTAAGGCCGAGCCACACCGGCTGCGTACACGTCTGCGTGCGCGTGGCGTACGCGTTGTATAGAATGAATGTTTATCAAAATGACGGCTAGTCACGCTCAAAGTCAAGGAGCTGCAGCGTACAGTGCGTGCACACGCAGCCGGTGTGCCTCGGCCTTTAATATAAACAAATACAAAAACGTTGCAGGTGGCCATATGAGCGGTCGGTGACGAGAGCTAGTCTGCAGCAGGAAGATGAAGCCGCGAGGGGCGAGCGTCATGCACGCCTTCACCGCGCTCACCATGCTCACCATGGCTAACGGTACCATCACATACGATCTCCATCCCTTAGGTGACGAGAGCCAGTCTGTAGCAGGAAGATGTAGCCGCGAGGGGCGAGCGTCATGCACGCCTTCACCGCGCTCGACATGCTCACCATGGCTAACGGTACCGTCACATACGATCTCCTTCCTCTCAGGTGATGAGAGCTAGTCTACAGCAGGAAGATGTAGCCGCAAGGGGCGAGCGTCATGCACGCCTTCACCGCGCTCAACATGCTCACCATCGCTAACGGTACCGTCACATACGATCTCCTTCCTCTCAGGTGACGAGAGCTAGTCTACAGCAGGAAGATGTAGCCGCGAGGGCCGAGCGTCATGCACGGCTTTGTGTGTTGCCAGTGATGACATAAGGAGTAAAAGCATCGACTTTCACTATAAGCATTATGAACCGGCTCAGAGTCACTCAACGTGCCATGGACAGAGCTATGCTCGGAGACCCTTTACGCGATAGAATCAGAAATGAGGAAATTCGTAGAAGAACTAAGGTAGCCGACATACCTGCCAAAGTTAGCAAGATAGAGTAGTAGCGGGCTGGGCATATAGCTCGAAGAACCGATGGCCGATGGGGCGTAAAGGTTCTCGAGTGCAGACCACGAACCGGAACCGGAAGACGCAGCGTAGGTCGGTCCCAACAAGATGGTCTGACGACCTGGTCAGGGTCGCCGGAAGTCAGTGGAGGTAGGAGGCGTGCGACCGTTTGTTGTGGAAGTCTTTTGAGGAGACCTATGTTCAGCAGTTGACGTAACAAGGTTGAAATGATGATCTGAAAAAGACCACTCAGCAGATCTCGGTGTGAAAACTGCTTCACCAGCCCTAGTAATCAAATTTTTTTTTTTTTTTTTAAGTATTACTAGTTTTCTAAGCACATCTGCTTAACGCAAATTATACTCACGGACAATGAATTCGGGTCATTTTCTATGAACAATTATATAGAAAATTTCCAGAATTCATTGTCCGTGAGTATATCAATATCAACTTATCGCATTGGTGAATTAGAGAATAGTAAAAGTAAATCATCATCAGCATAATTATTTTATCCACTAATCCACATAAACTCTCATAGTAGACTACGCTTCATTGACCCCATTTAACTCTTTTTTTTCTCTAGTAGTTGCCATAAGCTAATGCTTCCTATATAGTCACATCACCTAGTAACATTACCCTGTTACGATAATAAGTTATTGTTCATTATAGTGCGTATTTGTCAAGTTCTACTGTCGAAAGAAAATATTTTCTAAAATCATAGTGAAATAGTTAGCGCCATCGCTCGTTGTATGGGCATCAAATTTGCATAACGAACGACACACCCTCTGAATTTGACGTCATCATTTCACACCTCAGTAATTGGCAGGTCACATTATCGTTCATAATATTTGCTTGTTACCGGTATTGACTTACCGGATCCGATCAACAACATATAACAACGAGATAGATAGTGTTTGAAATTTAGCAAATATGTTATAATTTGAAATTAAATTATCACATTTCAGCCCAAACAACATGTAACCAAGGAATGGGGCGAGTGATGTACGAACGCCTCCCAAATCAACAACTACACGGATTCGACGATGACGTCGTAAGTGTTGATACGTTTCCACTACACTACAACACAATAACATTCTAATTGAATAACAATAAAACCTTGAAATGAAGGATTCAATATTGATAAACTCATTTTGCGCAGGTACGCGAAACAGCCCCGCCTTTTCGTGTTCTCGAAAAGTGCCAGGATCTCTGTTTACGAGACCGGTCGGGAAACAGTTTGGTCAGGACGTGCAATTCGATAGATTTCCAACCTGGAGCGCGTATAGCGGCTTTCAGTCCGGAGCCGGAGTATGAGGAGTCAACGTGCTACTTGACCAGGGAACAGGCTGCTCCTGAAGGCATCGGGACTCTCATGATCGTGCCCAACAGCGTCCATTTCAACGAAATCTGCTTAACATGTAAGAACCTTCTTAAAGTATACACACACAACATACATACACACACACATACACAAGTAACATACTAGCATTGTGACTGTGACAATTACGGTAGGCAAACATTTTACCGTTGGTTTTCCCAACAGCCACGCGCAATAGATATCAATATCAGGCTTCCACGCGTGGCAACTGAAACATTTTAGTATGGATTTACGCATATCCCATTCGCATTCATTATTATTCGTTTCAGCAAATCGTCCTGAGCGAGAATGCCCTTCCCGCCGCTATGTCTTCGAGAGACATGCGCGAAAACGCCTAAAACTCCCATCATCAGACCTCAAGGAGATCATGGTCGCCAATCGAACAGAGTGCGAGGACAAATGCTTGGGGGAGTTCAGCTTTGTGTGCCGGTCTGCTACGTACGACTCTGCTCTGAGGACTTGTTCCCTTAGCAGATTTACTAGAAGAACCCATCCGGAGCTTTTGGAAGATGACCATAATGCGGATTACCTGGAAAATACTTGTCTTAACGGTATATACCCATAAAATTATTAATTAGGCCATTTTTACGAATCGTTTGCTAATTCTTATCTTTTATTTCAGCTGAAAGGAGATGCGATGGTCTTGCTGTATTCATTAAGGAAGAAAACAAACGTCTTGGAGGACCTTTTGAGGCTGATGTCTTCTCCAATATGACTTTAGACGAATGTCAATCTATGTGTGTCCGTGCTGAGAAGTGAGTGTCATTTTTGGGATTTAACATTAACATTTATCTATCCTGTAAAATATGTATCTATTCTATAAAAATGTATTGACATTTTTAATTTTAGGTACTTTTGTCGATCGATTGAGCATGATGCAATGACTCGTCAATGCGTGCTCTCGGAAGAAGATTCCGTCTCTCAAAAGGATGACGTGACTGTCAGCGCATCGCCAACCCATCACTTTTATGATCTTGTTTGTCTCGACAATCGTGAGTTTCTTTTGTTTTCCTTTCACTATGTTTTAAGGCTAACAATAAATAACAATTTTAAGACTTACAAATATTTCATAATCTGCTAATGAACTGACAATGCTAACAGTTGATTTTTAAGGTGACTGTCATAATGCATGAAGTCGAAATAAGGTTTTTCTCACAATTATGATAGTCTCTCATCGGGTGACAGCTCGCGGCACGGAGTATCCGGACAACAGCGTGACGTCACACCTGTTCTCGCCGGGCCGGCGGCCGGACACCGCCTTCCAGCGATACCGGAACAGTCGGATCACGGGAGAGTTCCACTCGGAAATCACCGGACGATCGCTCAGCGAGTGCCTCGACGAATGCCTTCGACAAACCAGCTTTCAATGCAGGTAAACTTATAAAAACAGAATTTTCCAAATTAAAAGAACATACATCGACCGAACAAGCCAACAGCCATACGATCATTGATACTAACTATGATGAGAAGGGTTCTATATTTGATTATTTTTACCCGACTGCGGCGAAGGAGGGTTATGTATGACCGTTTCAATGTCCACTCGTAACTACTCAACGACACGTCCGATTTTGATAAGCGATAAATCATTAGATTCGTCTTGATAGCGCGAGTGTCGGGTACAAAAAAAATCAAAAATGGCGGATCTATGCATTTTAATGCGCGGTATTTTTTGCACCACAGTTGGGTTTTTTGTAAAGTAAAAATGTGGTTATTGTTAGATTGGACGTAGACTTATCAACCACTGCATCAAAATATGGAACGAAACCTAGAACATTCATGGCCTGAAAAAACAATCCCAAATATGAAAGTTGTATTGCTTGCTCATGTATTACATTCATTTCAAAACACACTATGTCAAACAATTTCGCTCCAAACGTCCCGATAACACGCTTAACCAAGTTCATTGTCCGATATTGGATGACACACAACGCTATTTTTATTTGACGATGTTTATTTCAGATCGGCAGTGTACAGCGATCGCGCCAGGACCTGCCGACTCAGTCGGTACAATCAGAAGGATGGGATGAGATTGCTCTACGATCCCGACTTTGATTACTACGAGAATTTAATGCGTAAGTATGCTCCCTGTCTCATGAGTAGCAAGAGTAAAGGAAGAGATCAATAAGCACTTGACAGTTTCAATTGGAAGCCCAATAAAATTGAGAGTAGTACAAGTACCTACGCTGTCCTCAAAGCTATAAGTGGCCAATTTGCTACGCGCGGAGGCACGTGGCCCGGCCATGACATCTGCATTGCGTTCTAGAAATAGAATACGACCCCATATCAGTTGGAATTGCTTGATATGGTAATAGCTCAGATGTTATTCAGTAAGCCCGCTTAGATTACTTACTTAAATGGCTCGTATATCTAGGCTTACGCGATACGTGGGTGGTAAAAACAATAGATCAGATAAGTAATGGCAGGTGATAAACAGCTTGGCAACTTCGTTCGGGTTGGCGGTAAATTGTGTAAATAGTTACGGCTGCACATAACAAAATGCACACACGTGAGTGTCACCAACGAAGCTGCCAAATTATAGTTAAGGGATACTGAAGTTTTCATGGCCTATTTTAATTGGTATCGAGTTCGTATCGTATTGTTTGCGATGGTGTTCTATTCTAAATTGTTATTTGTGTGGGGAAACAGACCAGATAGTGAGTGGGGCTGGTGAGGCCGATGCTAGCGGAGGATCGCAGGCGCCGTGGGGACGGCCGTCTACTACAGGTTCGGTGCATGGTAGACCTGACTTGAGACCTTTCTGTTTACGCATGTCATCTCATCATTGAAACCATGAATACATTCGTAGAATTCATTATAAGGGCGATTCTACTGGCTAACTAATGCATTTTAATTATAATTATTCTTCTCAAACTATTGACAAAATGATCATTTTGTTTTGTCCGATGTCGACGAGCGTTAATATTTAAAAACAAAAGCAACACATTAAATATCGTATTTAAAAGTTATTTTCACCTAAACTTACTTCGAGAAGAATAATAATAGAGAAACTTCCAGAAGAATCGTTCATCAAGTGCAGGCGGTACGACAGTAGTAGACTAGATGCTGTAGTATTTAGTTGTAGTTAGTTTTAGTTTTTATTTCATCTGTTGTGTAGTATCTAGGAGTCAGTGTATCCAGTAGTAGCAGTAGTTTATTGCAAAATAAAACCCTTTGCCAAGAGAATAATAGCTACCTAACTACCTTATTAGTCAGATGTATTTTTTTCAATTGGCACGCATTTGAATAATATACCTGACCACAAAATTAAAATAACCGCCTTTCAATGAAATTATTTTCATAAGAAATGTACAAGTCGGTCATTCCGCGTAAAAGTAACGTGAGTCACGATTTCATTGCGTGTTTTTTTTTTCATTTAGGATACAAATTTCAATTTACATTATTATGATTCAACACCCAGTAAAATTATGACTCGCGTCGCGTTACCTTTTACCGTGTACGAAATACCGACTACGAACAATACCTACCCAAAACGCTATAGGTATTTTATATTGTAATATTTTAAGAGTTCTTTTAATTTTTCAAAGATCCCATCATCAGGATCTTGATTTGGTTGCAATGACTCTGACTCCTCGGTGGTGTTGTTTTGTTGCCCTTTGAAATAAAATAAAAAAAGATTTTTCTTCAAAAGATTTTTCGATCAGGCATCTTCGAGTAATCGCGTAAGATACAAAAACATAAACATACTTACAGACGAATTGAGAACCGTTCTTCTTTTGAAACTCGGTTAAAAACAACGCGCCTTCTCTTCCTTGGCAAAGGGTAATTACTTAGTTAATTTATATTTGCGTAGCTTTAAGGGCCGATACAGACGGACTGCAACCCAACTGCAACTCCCTACGATTTGTATGGGAATTGCATCACAACTGCGCAGTCAGCGTGCAGTTGTGATGCAGTTCCCTTACAAATCGTAGGGAGTTGCAGTTGGGTTGCAGTCCGTCTGTATCGGCCCTAATAAATGTACATTGTTATCCTCTACCTATGCTGGTGATTTAAGTAGGTATTTAGTTTAACGAGCATGTTTTGTTTCTTGCGATTTGTTTACCTTGTGTTCCAAAAAATCGTCGTATTTAAGGATATTTCTTTGTACGATAACGTCAAATGCGAAAATATATTCTGAAATACATGCTATTTATCTAAAACTGTGTTAGTAAATGGAATGGCTGGAAGTTTGATAAGCTTTGTAGATAAAGCGGTTGTTCTTAAATTAGAGGATTCATTTAAAACAAAATAACTATGTGTGCATGCTTTAAAAGTAGACTTTAGTTAGTAGACGTTTAGATGTTCACACAAACGACATGCTGCCAACTATTAGACCAGGTTTTGACTGGGAGAGCCCGGGTGGAATTATGTTAAAAGGGATACTACGTTATACCTCGAGTATATGACCAATATGATGCAATGAAAAAATTAGTTAAATAGGTTAAGTTATGGGGAAGAAATCAGGGGACTACGAAACGTTGTTTTCATGAAATTTTAAAAGGTTTTTTCGGTCCAAGCTGCAGTTGTCTCTATCGCGCTCTGCGCGGGAGAGGCGGGCAGTGCGGGACAGCGACACATTTTACAAATACCTAATTTTCAATTCTCTCCACCTTACTGTTTCCTCTTAAGGCAACTGCATCTGTTGCTTCTGTCGTTGGCAGTATGTCGCCCGTGTGTAAGAGCTTTTACAAGATAGAGTAGTAGTTAAGTAACTCTACTAATTTGTTATTGTTATTCAAGGAGGTAGCGGCGATCGGGACCGTGACCGTGACCGCGACCGCGACCGCGATCGGTACCCCGACGACAGCTACTCGGACGACGAGCGGTACAGCGGCCGACCCGACCGCTACCCGTCCGACGACCGCTACCCGGCCGGCCCCGACTACCCGGACCGATACAACCCGGGCGACCGCTACCCGTCCGACCGATACCCTGACGACAGATACCCCGACGATAGATACCCTCCCGGAGTAGGCCCATACGACAGATACCCAAGCGATAGATACCCTGGCGCAGACCGCTATCCACCAGCAAGCGACCGTTACCCTCCAGCCGTCGACAGATACCGTCCTGGATATCCAGGCGGACTTGACAGATACCCTCCTCGTGACAGATATCCAGGTGGCGACTCTCTACCATACCCGGGACCGAACAGATACCCCTTCCTTGACTATCCTACCACTAACGACATAGGCAGATACCCGCCTCAAGAACGATACCCCGTAAGCAGATACCCAATAGACATTTACCCGGACAGATATCCCGCCGATCGGTATCCAGCTGACAGATACCCGAGTCGTGGTAGTGGATATAACGGGAGATATCCATCTAGGCCAGGCTGGTCTAGCCGATATCCTGACAGGTTCGATCAGGACAGATATCCCAGCACTAGTGATTGGGGGCGGTACCCGTACGGCAGCCGATACCCTGTGGGGGTGAATCGGGATCCGATACCACTCGGCGGGGACCGTTACCCAGACCTGTATGACAAGTATCCGCCGACCGGATCGTCATATCCTGGTAAGCACGAATCCTTTAACATATTAATTGATTAATATAACCTGTTCATATAACAACATCAATCTTAATCGCAATATAATAAGTATTGAAATGTAATTAATCATATTTACATCTAATCTAAGTAATTTAGTCACCCACAATTATAGATGGCAGCTGCTATTTTTTTAGTTTCTGATTGTTGTTGTTAATGATTTTATAGGGCGAGGTGGTTACTATGGTGGTTCTGATTATCCTGGGGCAGACCGCTACCCTGACAGAGGGGTCCGTCCAGGTGCCGACAGGTAAATAGACCTTTACATTAGATATTACATAGATTAGAGGATAGTGTAGATAGTGTAGTAATGTAATATACGAGCATTACCTACAACAAGCTGTTCTCACCTATTGATATTGGTGTGTAACAAGAACAAGATAGAGTCGCCTGTTGAACTAGCCTTCCACAAGTTAAAATACGATCTAACAAACACTAAAGTTCGTACTTAAGGTTTGATTCTGTTGCTACAAATAATTACAGATATCCAGTAGAACCCAGGCCGATCTATCCTGTAAGGCGGCCTTTAGAAAGACCTGGAGGTTACCGTGACACATACCCGCCTGGCGTAAATGGACCAATCGGTAACATCAGTTTACATTTTATTACTCATTTCATTTATTTAATGCTGGCGTCATTCTATTTATAATATGTTTAAGGTGGAGGTGGAGGTGGTTACGGAGGATATGAACCAGACGGCCCCATTGGACCTATCGGTGCGCCAGTTCGACCAGTAGGAATTCCCATCGGTAACCCACTAGGGGGCGCTCCCGTGGGTGGCCCCATAGGTGGGCCCCCAGTTGGGCATCGTCCCTGGCAAGGTTCGCGGTGTGAGGAGGACAGTTTCAGGCAGGTCGGCCGGCAACGCATGCAGCGTCGGTTTGTGCGGCGGTTCACAACCGCCCACTCACTAGCCCATTGTCAGAGGGAATGTATTGAGGCGAGGGATTTCATCTGTCGGGCATTCAACTACAGGTAAAACAAAATAATGGCATTTTTCGGTAAAAGTTTATTTATAATTGGGGAAATGTTGGCAAAAGTTTCACATTTTTTCGCAATTGACAACACAATAGTCGTTTCGGATGTTTATGATCACGATTATTACCCAGATACGGTGAATGAACTCAGCTAATTTTTTACTGCTTAGTCATAATCATATAATGAGTTGGATATGTACGAGTATATTTTCCTACTGGGTTTTTGTACTTCTGAAGTTAGATGCCAATTGAATGATATTTTTAGGGATGTGCCTTATGGAAGCGAGCCTCGTGACAACTGCGAGCTAAGCGATCGAGACACGAGGGAACTTGATGCAGCAAATCCTGCGCATTTCGATAACACGGCCAACGAGTATGACTTCTATGAGAGAGCACTTGGACGAATCGCTGACGACTGTTTGGATGGTAATTAGATTTAGGAAGAAAGTAAAATCAAATCATGAAATAATCCACAAATGTATAGTTTGACTTACCACTCTCATCAGCTCCACATAATCTCTGTCCGCGTATTGGATAGGAGATGGGACGGAATCCGTTATTTCTGTCCAGAGTACGAGTTTTTGAGCATTTATACGGAATATGAGAATTTTATTGGATGCACTTTCATTGAAATTAATGCATTTCCCAAGTGAATTTAATTCACAGAATTAGTCTTTTTAAGGCAATGAGTACTTTGACTTTAAAATATAGCATCTATAGTATGAATTTTTGTTTGTTTCAAGTATCACAAGTGTGTAATGAGGACGGGATGGAGTTCACACTTCGTCTTCCTGAAGGTTTCTTCGGTAGAATGTACACGTATGGATTCTATGATAGGTGTTTCTTCAGAGGAAATGGCGGGGTGTCCAATGTCTTACGAATCACTGGAGCTCATGGGTATCCTGAATGTGGAACCCAACGGGTAAGTAAAGCGAGATATTTATCTTCTTTCTTGGTATGCGTAAATCTAAAGTCTAGTTGTTCCCTAACTTTAGTTTACAAGTATTTAATTTTTGCCTTTAGCCAGAATTGCGAGTTATAAATAAGTCATACACAGAGAAATATTAGGTTGTAATTTACTTTGCTAAGTATTCCTGAATTTTTAGGACACGGGTACCTAAAATATGCTCAATAATGCAGACCAGAATTAGGTATGGTTCAAAGCAAATGACAAATAGCTTCCAGTGCAATGCCTCTAACTTTCGGGATTCGGAAATATTTTTAGAGTGGTTTTACTTCTTTGCGCGGCATCCCATGGCGACCTACTGACATTCAAAGATTAGGGGTGACTGACACATGAATTTTCAAACCAGTTCAGCACTTTTGAGCATTGTATGAATGTTACATGACATTTCTTTGTTGTAGTATGGCGATACAATGACGAACATCGTGGTGGTGCAGTTCAGCGATAACGTCCAGACGTCCAGAGATAAGCGATTTAATCTGACATGTCTGTTCCGGGGTCCCGCAGAAGCCGTGGTTACCTCAAACTATATCGGGGCCGGGTGAGACTGCGTTCTTAATGCTGGTGTCGATTTGATGACATGACATATTGTCTCTTTCATTTATGTGACCCGATGACTCTGATCTCTGTTATGAAGTTATGATATGAGTAGGTATGATGTGTCATAAGCACATAAATTATAATTTACCCATAGGTACCTACTAAATTCTATCCTGCGATTTCTTCCGAGTGGATTTTCTAATATTTACAAATAAAACTTCATCCCCTTTAGGAATTGCTATTCAGAAAATATTTTCTTAGTGAACCACCTTTTAAGACACTGTGTCTTTTCATATGTCCTAATTCCTATTGAACGAGTATTCTAATGCAAAGTCAGCTGCTAAAAGAAAATCGAGTCGTAAGGGTCAGTAGCAGTTACATTGTTAACTTGTTTGCAAAAAAAAATAAATAAAGAAAAAACCTAATTTCCATGTCATGTCGTCAAATAGACACAGTCAGGTATTGTTGGATTAACTGTTAACTGCGTGGCGTGACTGAAAGTTAGCGCTTCTAGTTAGCTTGCAGGAATGCGTCCGTTTAGTGCCTTTTCATAGTGCGTTGTTTCCGCACCGAAAACGCATCGGAAGATTCGGAAGATGTGAATCTGTATAGTTTGTATTAGAACGGAGCGTTTTCGATGCGTTTGCGGCGCGTCTACGCTGTAATTTTTTTACTATAAATAGAAGTTTTTTTAATTATGGTATACATCGAGTTTCCGGGTTACGTGTTTTGTTTTCAATAACGGTGTACTGGCTTCTGGGGTTTTGTACAATATTTTAAAAGCGTAGGTACCTAATCTAGTTGTTTTATCGACATTCTTTGAATTTTCTGTTTGCTTTTTCGTTTTCGTGTGCTGTGCGAAGCGATACTTGTGTTTAGTTTTGCCGAAGACTTGATATTTTGCTTTATTTAGGAATGGCGGTTTTGATTTTGAGTGCTGTTATTTCACTAACAGCTACTAACAAATGACTTTGAACGGATTCTTTAAAAAAAGTATTTTCCAAGCACAATAGGTAGTCTAATTTATCGAAGTACCTAAATAACATTAACGCGTAGGTATATTCGTCTATACTGAGTTGTATCAAACTATTTAAAGCTGCTATCATTAAGTTTGTTCTATCATTTCAACGTATAGACAGCTTTTTCTCACCTCAATGTTGTGCGCAGAGATATCCTCCCAAAAAAAAATAAAACAAACCAATAATAGCAGTTCATTTGAGTTCATTCAAAGTCAGTGTGTATTTTATTTAGAATAATAAACTTCATGTCTAACCGCAGATTTGGGTATGATCTCATCGACAGGTCTGGCAGTCCTATTCCGATAGAGTACCTGCCCGAGGAGAGCTCACTCAACTCCAAGGTCCGTCTGATGATCCTGTACCAAGGTCGTCCGACCACGACCATCGCCGTCGGGGATCCGTTAACCTTCAGACTGGAAGCTCAGGATGGGTACAACTACGCAACGGACATTTTCGCGACGAACGTCATTGCGAGGGATCCGTATTCAGGCAGATCTGTGCAGCTGATAGATAGAGTGGGGTAAGTTCAACCGTGCGAGGTTAAAGCCTCAGTTAGACAACCAAACTGCGCCGCGTACTTAATCGAGACATCCACCTTTAGCCTTAATATATCAAACTTATGTACCTACAGATATGTGCAAGATGTAAAGTTTCTAAAAAGTTGGAAAAGTTCTCAAACATGTCTGGAAACTTTCACAAGAATTTTAAGAAATTACCCTTATACGATTTTTGAGAACAAACCGAAATTTTTGCAATTGAAAAGTTTTGAAACTTTCTATAAGCACATCAGTAACCTTCTCTAAATATTTAGAAATATGTAAGTGGTACTCCTGTTGGCCTAATAACCAGGTCCGGACTTAGAGATCCAGGGCCCATTGGCACTTGATATTGAGAAGGTAATAAATAATGCTTTTGGGCTTAGGTATATGTACACCGCTGGGGCCTCTTTAGGGTGGCAGGGGCCCGGCCAGACCGGGACCTTGTAAGCCTAGGCGGTAATCCAGCGCTACTAATGACCTCGGACATGGTGACGTCCTTTGGGGGAGGTCAATGTCCAGCAGTGGCTGCCTTTCGGTTAATGATGAGGTAGTCGGGATGAGCACTCGATCTCTATTCAGAGCGAATCAAAATAATCCCAAGGCTGATTTCCGGCCATCCCTAGGAATCCGTACCGAGAGATAGACTAGACGTGTCATGCTTCATATGGGTAAGGCCGTAAAAAAGGGATGATTTCGTGACTTGTAAGCGTCCGGCATTGTTTAAACGAAAAGTAATTACAAAATTTTACTTTTTTAATTTTCCGTGCAAAATACAAAACTTTTTCTACTAGTTCTAGTCCACTAACAAATGTAAATCTCTGTGTTTGTATTCCAATTTTTTTTTTCTTCTATGCAATTGCATCGATTTCCATACAAATAAAAATGTCCCAAAAATGTTCCTGAAAGATTGTAATTATCGTTTTTTAGTTTTGTGATATTATACTGATATGTTGGAGTTTTTTTTATAACTGTCATATATTAATGCAACGTTTTTCGAGCTTTAACATTAGCATTGCCCATTTAAAATAATAATTTACGCGTAACATAAGACAAGTCAACATATTGAAGCTTTTAAGTTACTTAATTTAAGTAACCGTTCTGTCTTGCTATTTCAGCAGTTGATTTGCGGAATTTGATTTCATTATAACGGCAACACTATTTATTCTTTAGTCTTGGTATACCTCTCACTGGTCGGCCATTTTGTGGGTAGTTCAGTGCGTCGATTCAACTTGTGCCGAGGATTTTTTATGGAATTTAAAAGTTACGAGTGAATTTCATGGTAAATTTGTTCTGTTTTGTATTACGTAATACATTATTAATATAATCTTCATATTAGTTTATAGCTAGGTGTCGTGTTCGAGTTAATATGTTTGTTATTGTTCTATATAATGCAAATGAAAGTGAATAGAGGCTAACTTTTATGTTACTTTTAAGTTACTTATGTTACCATTTTAATTTATTTTTAAGTTACGTAACATAAAAGTAAAGTAAAGCTTTGTTCACGCTTTCTTTTCAGTTACAAGTTCTTGCAGTCGGGTTTTTAGTTTAAAATATTTGGTTTGTTTTAATTTTTATACCCAACTGCGCAACACAAAGAAGAGTAACGTGTTTTTTATTTTATTTTACATAATTACAATGATTATAACAAGTAATCCGGGGAAAAATTATGATTTAATTTTATTTGTGAAGACAGCTTTTGTGTGGCTATCAGCCTTTAATTACTTATTCATCTTTGTTCAAAAATGTACCAAAGTATATAAGGTCCTAATTTATTAGTTGCAGATATTTTAACACATTATACTTTACATTAAAATAATTAACTTTAAATAGAAATTCAGAAATCTTTTCATATAACTTTTCTGATTTCATTTACCTAACAATAAAATTTATTATAATTTCGTCTAAATAAATCATCATGTGCATTATCACATGTCACAATAACACTATCTGTCATATCAACAATTTGTTGTCGTAAATGTCGTAACGGTTCGGCGGGAAAACTGCAAATGTCTTTTAATTTATCTACGTGAAGTGGCCAGTTACAGTTAAGTGGTACGTAAAAGAGCTACTAGAATCTTTTCAATGAGTTTTCATTTAGTAATCACATTAACAGGGTGTTATTACGTAGCAAATTTGTTTTTCCTTTTTCTCCAAAAAAACATCGTAAAAGCTATAATGTTTCATGCTTTAATATACTCCAGAGACCGAGTACTATCAGCTGTAAAAATATCTGCAACTAATAAATTAGGACCTTATATACCTATTTGATCTCTTAAATAAACACTTAGTACAAAAAGTGTTTGTATTGTAGACATTGTGAATATCCCTTTAGAATACTTTTATGTAACTTTTAAGTTACTCAGTAACATATATTTTTAGTTACTTTTATGTTACATAAGCCCAATTTTTCAGCCTTACCCATATACTTTCTGGAATTACGACTTTTATATTCGGCCTTACCCGGAGATTTAAGATGACGGTGCTTCCGAAACTTACTGACTACTCTATTCTCAGTTATACATATAAACTTTCTTTACATTTATAGGTACGGTTCTATTATTCAACAATAGAAGATTTCGTAGCTCACTTGAGGAAGATGCAACTAAGTATGATTGTTTGATATGCATATGCTTATGTTTCACGCATATGTTTTAGGATTTAAATTTCCATTTAAAATTGTTATTTATAAATTAATAATTATTTTGTTGTTTAAATACTAGGTGTCCTTGATATCTATGCAAAATACCGTTTTATAAATAGCTTTTATCTGTATTTACTGCACGTCGTTTTATTTACATTATGATTTAAAACAGCTACAAAGACGTCAGCCAAACAAATTTGTTTACATACTAAATATTACCCTACCGAGTTATAGATAAGTAAGTATGTAGCTATGTACTTACATTTGCTGAGTTCGTTAGGAACATGCTAACATCAAACGTACCGTTTGATTGGATACCTACCGAATGTCGGATCAATAAAATAAGATTAATTAGGTACCCGGGGAATTAATTGCAACGCCGAATTGTTTTTTTACCTATATAGATAAATAATAATGTAAAAAATTATCGACTGGAGGTATTTCATTAATTTATAGATTTATACAATTTATTACCGCAAGTAAGGTATTTGTTAACATAAATAATAGCCTATGTAACGTCCTTATAATTATCCTGTTATTAAGCAACAACACTGTAAGTACAGTGACCTGTTATATCTGAGAGGAAAATGCGTTCAAAACTATCTGACACTACACATTATAAATAATGCGTAGTACCTAAGATAAAATCGCACCTACGGAGATAATGTAGTACCTAAAGTAATTAATCAGTGATATTGTAATTTGGCTCTATATTTTTAAGTCAAAACGCATCCTTTGATAAATCTTGAAATTAAGTAACTACTCGTACGTGGTAACTAAAGAGTACAGGGTAGCTACAGTCTTTGAAAATGTGATCAAATGTTTCTAATTTCGCTCGATTTAGTAATTTGCCTCGATTGTCTTTTTTTTTGCTCTCATAACCTCTAGCAGATTAGCGCACACCTCCCTAACCATTTCCGAAGGGTCGGGCTGGTCTTTGACA
This sequence comes from Eudemis profundana, assembly GCA_947034925.1. Classification (NCBI taxonomy): domain Eukaryota; kingdom Metazoa; phylum Arthropoda; class Insecta; order Lepidoptera; family Tortricidae; genus Eudemis; species Eudemis profundana. Next base: position 13,149,844 of record OX344811.1, read on the forward strand.
TCCTTTTATCTCCTAAGGGTTTATATTTGTACTAAAGTATATGAAGGGTACACGAAAATATCAGGTCTGGTCACCTTTTTATGAAAATGACATTTTAATCTCAAAATGTAGAGCTCGCAATGAACTGAAAAAAAGAAAATTTATTTACCAACACAGTTACAAGGTACATAACAAAAAAAACTCAAAGAATAGTGGGATAAAATGGATTGAGACTCACGGAAGTCGCAGGGTTAAAGAGATGGTTACCATTAGATTTGCTACAATAAAAAATCACATCTATGGAAATTCGGGTATTTTCATACTAACTCGTACATTATTATGTTGTATAGATTTGTTATAATCGAATAGGTACCGGAAACTTGGTACTGAAAGCACTGGTGTGATCGATCGATTGCAAAAATGTAGGCAATCAAATCTTTAGCCTATCATTGATGTAACCCCAGAGAAATTACTCGAGATTAATTCCGTTCAAATAAAGGGATATTGCCGAAAAGTGGCGATATAGCCGTCGTTGCAAATTTGGCTAGTAATTGCTCCCGATGACTAACTTTCAAACCGCTATAACTCAAAAAGTTACTTACGCGACTAGACATGTTCCTTCCGTGTACCCTTCAAATGCTATCTCACTGAACTCACGGTTTATGTTGCAGATGCCCAGTAGATCCAGACGTGTTCCCAGAGTTGGACAAGGGTCGCAGCGGGGACTCTTTGGAGGCCCGTTTCAACGCCTTCAAGATCCCTGAGTCCAACTTCCTGGTATTCGAAGCTACTGTAAGGACGTGCAGGGATGGTTGTCAGCCGGTAAGTTAGCAGTGACCTCGATCGTAAATGATACGTCCAAGCAGAACAAGAGCTCTATAAGGGCTTTATACAGCACGTAGATTATGGTGCAATAATCTATTGAAATGTAACCGGAAAATGCACCTAAATTTTTTCCGGGTCATATTTTACTTTGTATACTAAATGGTAAACAAACCGATTTGCGTCAATGCTTGTTCATTGTTGTTGTTAAGATAGCGTTATTATGCATAGTTAAGCTGTTATCAAGTACCATCCAGTTTCAGAGGATATCGATCGGTAGATTGCAAAGGTTATCGGTGGTATGATTCATAGGACTGGATGTAAAATAGAGGCTAAGTATTTACTTCTATGCAATTTGTAAAGATACTCTGTGCACTGTGTCAGTTTATTATTATCTCCCTTATTAGTTTCAGCAGTATGTAGGTAGGTACATAAGGAAGTCTATGTAATATAGTGCTAGTTTATTAGAGGTATATGTATGTCACATGTGTATACCTAATTTAAGAACTTTAGGGCCACTTTTTGAGGAGTCATGTTGAGAAAATGCAAAAGTAACAGAGATGGAATTCCGGCTGATGTTATTTTGCCAAGCTAAAAATTAAATAAGGTAAAAATAAAAACATTTGACGAAATATTTTGATTTTGACAGAAGTGTTCGAGTGCTAATGTCTGTTGTTCATCTTAATAAGCAGTTTACGTAATAATGTATATTAACTACTAAGCTATAAATAAAACCCCGATAATTAATTAATAATTGATAATGTTGAAGGGTATCATCACTTTCTACAATGAAAGCAGCGTGATCGGTTTGACTTGACCTAGTTACCTAATCCTTACACGTTCCTTAGGTATTATATAGCTAATAATATCTTACTCTGTACAGTCAGGAAAAAAGTGGGATTACTTATTTCTGTGGCGGATGCTGACTGCATCTAACTAAGTCAATAGTTCTCAATCATTTGTGCAGGTGTTGTCTGAAAGGGACTGCTTTTTAACAGAAGTATATAGATTCATATTATATGTTCATATATGCGTCTATTTTGCACTAACCTAACCTAACGCTCGTATACATAGGTATACGTCAGAATCATGAAAAATGTCAGCCTAGGTGTTGTAAGTCTTACCCACTACGAAACAAGCGGTCCTGGGTTCGTAGTCCACTGGGTTTGCACTTCCAGAGCTGTTCATTTTGGAGCTCTTCTTCCGTGTACTAGTCTAACAATTACGTCGTCACGTAACGTATAAAATTATCGGCTAGCCGGCGTTATACCGACGGCGCCGGCGACCTACGTTAGACCAGACCAATACCGGACGATCTACGATCCCCGCGTTGACTTAATCGGGCACTGAACTTGTATAATTAATTTGTAAAAAACCAACGGGTTTTGTTTCAGGCATACTGCCCGAGTCACACTGGACGCTCCGAGCCATCGTTCGGCCGTCGCCGACGAGATGTCAACGGCACGCTCACGATCGCTAACGACACTGCCGAAGCTGAGACTAAAGATGACTCGACGACCAAAGACGCTGATACAGAGAAAGAAAATAATGGAGACGCAGTGTACAAGGTCTCGTTCGAAAATGCTAGCGTCGACAAATATCTCAAGGAGGAGGTTGAGACGCCTAGTCACGTCAGAAAGATGATTGAGGTAAGATTTTTAGGCCGCTTTATTTTAGAACGACATATATTGCAAGTAGCTTGTATCGACTTCGTAGTACATAATTAAGAGTCAAGTGCCAAATCACAGTCCGTCAAAACTGATTCAGTTAAGTCGGGTTTACGACCCTCTTACAGCTACCCAAGCTGTAGCTGCGGTTCAAAAAAGGAACTGACTTTAGTCGGAAGCCCTCTTCAGACTACGAGACCTCTCTCGTAGTCTTTTACCATCAGGTGTCACAATAGGTCAATCGCAGGTTACTTATTATTTGGACCAGAGCAGTTTAGTTAAGTTACGCAAGCACATACGTACTATATTATCTGCATCAGAAACAAAACTCGGGCGGCCTCAGCAATCTCCACGAACACGCTAAGAACGGCCACTATGGGTAATTAGCGCAATCTATCAAGATATTTGTCAATTATAAATGACCGTTCCACTTCGAAGAACTAGGGTAATCTGTGGTTCTATTCTTCAGGTATTTGACAACCGTAACGAGCTTCTGGAGGAGAACGGACCGGCGGACTCGTCCCCCGTGGTCTCTGCTGTGGGCGTGTGTGTATCGCCTCATCACTACCGTGCATTGCTCGTCGCGCTCTGTGTGCTGCTGTCTTTACTGCTAGCTATGCTGTTGGCAGCGCTGTATATTTATAGGTACCTATTTAAGTATTAGGTATACAATTTTCGGTCACGATTTTGTTTAAGTTTATACTTATGCTTGGCATATTCTGCGTATTGCTTGGGAACCGTGCGGTTTGCCCTGGTAAAATAGTCGATCATACTACCTTGGACCGTAAACTATCTTAAGACAAAAAATCACGACAAACTAATTCCAACAATGTTATACCTTCTATCATTTAGATAGGTGTAGAAGTAGGTAGAGTCCGTCTGATAGAGGATTGGGAGCCAAGAATGCTAAATGGCGTAGGTAAGATACAAACGGAATACATACCTACTCGCTATCCTATTCGCTAGTTTCTTTCCAGCGTTCAGTTTCTTGAGTCCATAATGTAACAATATCTAAGAATAACAATAGATACAATCATGATACAATACAATCATACTTTAAGTATTGCAAACTAAAGACTATGCAAATCTCTAAAGAGTGACACAACAACAACAATCAAATGATATAATTATGATACAAACCCTATCTTGCCCAGGCGTTACTGGCGCGTGCTCCGTAAGAACATCCGGGCGTCGAGCGCGGCGCCTGCGCTGCGCCCCGTCACGCCAGGTCCACGGCCTACCCGACCCTCGCTCTTCTCCGCTTCACATCTGCACAAACCCTTCTCACTGAGGTATGGATAGCCCTTTCTATATGGTTGGTGGTATCAGTTCTCTTGCTTTGCAGAGTAGCTTACACCGATCCTTCTTGCGGCAGTTTATTTTTTTAAACTGGCAGTAGATTTTGACATCCTTATTTAGGTGCGTTGTACGGTCAGTTGCAGAGAAAAGTAGCCCCTTTGTCATACGACGAATGTATGATGCCTGTTCTCTGCAGCTGACCGTATTTAGCGTAGTTCTCTGCGATTTTATACCGTTTTGCTTGCTTCATTACCATCGCCACTATTATTGGCCGTTTTATAAAAGCAATGAGGATCATTATGATAAAAATAGCAGAGGCATGCGACTTCTACAAGATAACCGAAAACGACTCCATAGTTTAAAGGGAGCTCATCTATAATGTGGCGATGGTAATGATACGATTGGTGCGACTGTTTAGTCGCAGAGAACTACCCATTATGCTGTTATGTATCACAAGTGAAATTGGTGTAAACCGTTCTGGTTCATGACTTAGCTAGGGCGGTAAAACAAAGAATGGCTCAGATCGCAGGTAGTTGATATGCGCAAAGCGATAAATATGCGATTTGAGGCTTTCTTTATTGCCGCCCGTGGTAAGTACAATATTTTACGTCTCCCCCAGGCCATGAAGTGGGATTTTCCACGCGGTTGTTGCCGCTTTATGGCCAGATGTGACGTAAAATAAATCATTAACGCTTAAATTGAAGAATTAGGACTTTGACTTCGACCTAGTCACAAGTAGGTACTTACCTAATTAAGCTATTGGCCGCTTTTCATTATACAGGGTGATTGATAATTCGACCTATACCTTGAAGGGGGTTATACTAGAGCTCATTTGCAATAAATTTAGCCCAGTAAACTAGGGGTCTAAATTTGATAGTTATCAAGTTATTTAAGTTTTACGTTTTTTTAGAAAAAACCCGCCTTTCGGACTAAAAGTGATAATTATGAAAAAAGTACTTCCATTTGGCTGGTATAAACTTTGTTTTCTAAAAGCCAATGAACCAATGACTACTTCAAATAAAAATCTGTGTCAAAATTTCAGAATTATCTTAGAAATAAACGGTCATAAAAACCAAAGTCATAATTTTTTTTTTCGATTTTGTTACAACTGATGAGAATTACTTGAAAAAAATGTACGGCACTTGATGTAAAAACTACAGAAATAAGTTCCTCAATTAATAAGCTTTCCAAAAAAGTACAAATGTTGTCAACTTTTTCAAAAATCTTGAAAATAATAATAATAATTCCAGAGCAGGTAGCGGTTTCGCAAAAGGCGTACCTGGCCCGGAGCCGCGTTGTTTGTGTCACCTTTATTTTTCTGAGAGCTTCAATTGACCTGCCTCGGTATCTTATCTTATCTAATTAGGGGTGAGATCTGGGTACATTGCGTTCGGTTCGTGTTCGGGCATGTTCGTGACTAACCGAGGTTTAATTATCTTCATTCAGTAAGTGATCAATCAATTACTTTTGACCTTCTTTCCAACTCGGACGTACTAATTTCTTAAAAAAAAATGGCTGCTTATCAAAATGAAGAATACGCGGATATCCTGTACTGTTACGGGTTTTGTGATGGCGGCTCCGCTGCGGCTCGCAGAGAATATCAACGACGCTTCCCCAACCGCCGTTTACCTGATGTAAGTGTGTTTGGTGCGACGTATCGACGTATTCGAGAAACTGGATCGGTTCAACGTCGTCAAGCTGATGCTGGAAGACCTCCAGTCCATGATCCGGTTGAAGAGGAACAAATCCTGGAGTGTTTCCGCGCGGATGGCACTACATCAACAAGGATTGTGGCTAACCAGCTTGGGATAACTCAGTGGAAGGTTTGGTTCACATTACATTCAGCACGGCAGTATCCATACCACTACACTCCAGTACACGCTATCGAGGAGGGAGATCCTGCAAGAAGAATCGATTTCTGCAGATTTTTGTTGAATGCTGACATCGAAGATCCGGAGTACCTGAAGAACATTTTGTGGACAGATGAGTCCAACTTCGACCGCGACGGAATAACTAACTACCACAATCTGCATTTTTGGGCCCCCAAACATCAAAACCCACGGAGGTCCAGAGAAGGAGCTCACCAGCACAGATTCTCACTAAATGTCTGGATGGGTATTGTGCACGACAATTTGATCGGGCCATTCTTTCTGCCGGCACGATTAACCGGTGACGCGTACGAGAACTTTTTGAGGGACGAACTACCTATGCTGCTGGAGGATGTGCCGCTTGCCAGAAGGATAGCCATGGTGTATCAACACGATGGCTGCCCAGCTCACTATTATCTGCGTGTGCGACATTGGTTGGATGTGAATTATCCAGAAAAATGGATTGGTCGAGGTGGTCCGATCCCTTGGCCAGCGAGAAGTCCCGACTTAACTCCATGCGACTTCTACATTTGGGGTCACATGAAGGCATTAGTCTACGACAGGCCAATTCGTGATGTAGAAGATTTACGAGAAAAAATTGTAGCAGCTGCCCAAACTATTAAAGAAAGTCTGTCGACGCGGGTTACAGTCAGTGAAGTACGTACAAGACTTCGTGCTTGCATTCGCAACCGAGGCAGGCAATTCGAACAAGATTTGTAGTTGTAATTGTAATTTATTTTAATTATTTATTTATCGTATGGCGAAACATTACCCTGCGTGCTTCTTTTTGTGTTTAGTAATAATTTAATTATTTTAAAATAAAATTTTATTTAGAAACTGGTTATTTTACTGCTTTTGCAATCTTATTCCTACCAACAAGCATTTGATGTAAATAAATTAATATCGTGCTTTCTGCATGAAGAAACACAAAGTAAGCAGACTGGCTTCAGGTCCGGTATGCTTATTTCTGTCAGTCATTAGGTATCATTATTACTTTCAATAATTAACTAATTGGTCACCTCATTACTGAAAAAAATAATTAAGCCTCGGTTAGTTAGTTAATGATTTGTAAAATAATTAGTTAACAACGATACGTCCAATTGGAAAGACGGTTGACAGTAATTGATTGATTACTTATTGAATGAAGATAATTTAGCCTCGGTTAGTTCGTTGGATTATACGAGGTTCATGCTATTATTCTTTGTTTTGATAAACAATAATTCATTTCATTTGTAAAATAAATAAGTTAACAACGATACGTCTGAATTGGAAAGAAGGTCGAAGGCAGATAATTGATCACTTACTGAATGAAGATAATTAAACCTCGGTTAGTCACGAACATGCCTGAACGCAATCTACCCTGATCTCACCCCTAATAAGGTAAGATAAGATACCGAGGCAGGTCAATTGAAGCCCTCAGAAAAATAAAGGTGACACAAACAACGCGGCTCCGGGCCAGGTACGCCTTTTGCGAAACCGCTACCTGCTCTGGAATTATTATTATTATTTTCAAGATTTTTGAAAAAGTTGCCAACATTTGTACTTTTTTGGAAAGCTTATTAATTGAGGAACTTATTTCTGTAGTTTTTACATCAAGTGCCGTACATTTTTTTCAAGTAATTCTCATCAGTTGTAACAAAATCGAAAAAAAAAATTATGACTTTGGTTTTCATGACCGTTTATTTCTAAGATAATTCTGAAATGTTGACACAAATTTTTATTTGAAGTAGTCATTGGTTCATTGGCTTTTAGAAAACAAAGTTTATACCAGCCAAATGGAAGTACTTTTTTCATAATTATCATTTTTAGTCCGAAAAGCGGGCTTTTTCTAAAAAAACGTAAAACTCAAATAACTTGATAACCATCAAATTTAGACCCCTAGTTTACTGAGCTAAATTTATTGCAAATGAGCTCTAGTATAACCCCTTTCAAAGTATAGGTCGAATTATCAATCACCCTGTAGAAACACTAACGAGATAAGCTAATATCACGCCTAGGATAAAACTATAGCAATATTTCTTTCTCATGTTTCGTCTGTTTTCAGTGGCCTGGGTAGAACGTTCGCCGAGGTCGGCGAGGAGTCGGGCTCCGCCGGCCGTCTCGCGAACGCCTTCGACGACGGAAGCGAGCCCATCTACACCGATCCCTCTCTCTTCGAGCGCTCTCGCTCCCTCCGATCTCTCCACTCCTTGGATCTGAAGCCCGACCGACGTGACCACTAAGCATTACGCACCAGGCCAGGCATGAAAAAAGAGCTAAATAAGCCTGTTCCCTGTTTCGTGAAATCTCATTAATATATATTTTTTACTTTACTAAAATAGCAAAATGACAAACTTTGTAATATCGAAGTAACAATTTAAATATTAACTGCCATGAATGTGCTCAGATATCCGTCCGATAAGTAATATGTAACGTCCAGTAATATACTTTAATTGTAAAATGGTTGTTTTAAGTCGATACTAATAAATATTTACAGAGATTTTATCTACCTTGTTTTTATCAACCTCTGACTTTAACCTAGACTAAGTGTAAGGCCTGAGTGGCGAGCGTCCAGCGTCGCGTCCGGCGGAGCGTTCAGCGCGGCGTCTATGGGTTTTGTGCAGCGTGCACTCAGGACGAACACATACATTTGTTTATGTTCAACATGAACGCCGCACGCCCCGCTCGAGCGTCCACTCAGATCTTACACTAAGACATCTCTACGTTTTTCAATATCACTACATAGTATAAAACAAAGTCGCTTTCTCTGTCCCTATGTATGATTAAATCTTTAATACTACGCAACGGATTTTGATGCGGTTTTTTTAAATAGATAGAATGATTGAAGAGGAAGGTTTATATGTATAATACATGCATAATTATAATAGAGAAACACCGTGCGAAGCCGGAGCGGGTCGCTAGTTTTATAACAAGACACACTTAAAAAGATGTTTGCTATATCATACTGAGACTTCATCATTTCAATATAACAAATTATAGGAAGGTTCATACAAAAGATTCATTACCTTAAACATTTATTTAATTCTTAAAATATTAGAAATCTTATTACTAAATCAAATATTACATGTGATAAGGCGCAGGAGTGGGCACACTCATAAGCGGTGAGTCCAGATACTCCATCTCGGTAGTGCTCGGCCCAGCAGGCTCTGTTTGCACAGTCATTTTCTGCTGTATAGTTTCATACAACTTATGCACAGATTCATTGTGCTGTGTGCCAGGTTGCAACGCCTTCATCAGTGTCTGGATCCTCGTCTCAGGTAGCTTAGGATGTATATACCAGAGAAGCTTTAATAGATGTCTTGTGACATTGTCTTTTGAAAGACCAGCAAAGAAGAATTCATCAAACAAAACAGTACTGAAATCCTCTCCCTGGAATTCATCAGGTAGCTGAATTAATAATGCAACAAGTGCATGTAAGAATGGATCTTCATATGCTCGGCCATCTTTACAACTACCAAGGATACTAAGGATTCTGAGCAAAGCTCCACGGTCTCTCAATTTAGCAGCATGCAGTGTGTAGTACATAGCTAGGACACCACAGACTGAACTCTCTCGCATGTAAGCCTCACAGGCGTCAGGAGGGGGCCCTGAGTGCTCAATAGTTGTTATAGCAGACTCTCTTTCATCCGGGGGAAGTTTATTATGAGTAGCTCGTACTTGGTCATCTACCATAAGTGACATCAATGCTGGCAGATATTTAGTGACAACTTGACTGTCCAGTTTGGGTTCTTTGAACTCTTGGGAGTCTATCATAACCCAGGCACTTAGCCCTAGTGCTAACATCCTCAATAAGAGAATTAGTATTGTGTTATCTCTTGGCAGGCCTTCAGTGTTTATCAAATGTTGTAGGATTTTTATGGCCGATGTAGCCAGAAAGTTAATAGCGTAGGGATCACAAAGAGTCATAGAAAGGTCACCCAACACTTGCTCTTGACCTTTCTTAATACTGTCCAGGAATCCTTGCAGTTCTCTGGATCTCTTAATATCTACATTTCGCTCTCTAATGCAAGCATCCAAACACCATGTGAATTTGTGACATGGGTCAACAGAAATAATATCTTGGATCTCCAAATCATGGAGTGCCATTAAAAGTTCAGCTCTTAATGTACAGTAGTGTACATTCCTTGTCCTTAAAAATAGTGTTCGGAGAAACTGCAGTACCATGTCATATAATTTAACACTGTTTCCAATCATGTGGGCGAGTTTCTGTACGACGGCGCCTTGTCTTCGAACTTTCGGTGAGGGTGAAAAGAACAAATTATTCAGATTCTCATGGTCAAATAACACATTCTCCTTTTCTCTAATATACTGACTTAACAATGGGGATACTTCATCTCCGAATAAGGATTGGTTATCCTGCCATATTTGTCGTTTAACTTCAGTATCTGTATCATTATATAATTCTCGGTCTCTCACCAAAACTCTCAGGAATTTATCATCAATATGAGGTGTGTTTTTGAGAATACTCATAATAACTGGCCTTAGAGCCTTCACTCGCACAACTGAGAAGCTTTTATTGAGCAGTTCTTTTAGTTTTTTGTCATGTTCTCTGTTCTCCTTTGAGCCTAGCTCATTGATGTGCGATATGAGTTTGTCTCTCAGTTCTTCCAATACAGATGTATGAAAGTCCAGCCTGCGGACGCCGTGGAGATCGAGCAGCGGCAGCATTGGCCTCAATGAAGGCAACAGGATACCGTTTTCGAGCTGGAACTCTTCTATAGCTTTCAATGGATCAGTGCAGCTCGTGAGTGCGTCTCGAAGGTAAGCTTGACCAGGAACGCCGACATCTTCCAAGCCTGTGCCAGGCAACTTACTAGATGATGCCATGACTGTATTGATGAAAACAAAATCTTTTACACTAAATTATATAAATTAGAAATAAACAAAAGTAACGCTACAGTAAGTAGGAAAGCATAATTTCTTAACAATATGACCACTATGACAATGACATGCCATCTCGCATTGTTGCCAACTCCGAATTTCATGCAATGCTAAAATTTTGCTGAAATTCTGCTAAAATTATGCTAAAACTTGATAAATTCTGCTCAAAAATATGCTAAATAAAAAAAAAGCATTATTCTTTCAAATTTTAATGTATTGTGATTATTACAGCTTTACAATAATCCTTTTTGTGGCCCATACTAAACTTTCAGCAAAAAAATTGCTAAAGATACCTAAGTAAATTAAGAATGTCAATGTATTAATCGACATTTTTTTTTATATTGCAATCAAAGTAACATTTTTACTACAGCATACAAACATCATCATCATCAACTGTTCAAAGGTTAACTGAAAGAGATCCCTTAAAGAGATAAGTTTACCTTAGTACATATACCTTTATTTTGCAATCCTGTTCTGTACTTTGTTTTATTTTATACAATAAAGTGTTTACATAAATATTTACATTTATAATGTCAACAAAGATATAGTGTACTATAAAATTTCTAATTGTAAAAAAGTATGCCAAAAATTATGCTAAATGCTAAATTTAAAAAAAATCTGCTAAACCAGTCCAAATTATGCTAAATTTAGCACTAAATCTGCTAAATTGGCAACACTGCTCGACTCCTGTCGATGTCATAAAAACGTCATTCTGAAATTAAAATCAGGTTAGCCAACCGACAGAATATATCAAAGTTAATTTGAGCTTAAGGAAAAACCGGCAGTTCTTTGTCCATTTACACTTAATTTGTATGCTCGGAGTTTTTAAAACCTCTACTTGAATAATGTGGCAAGTGTTTTGACAACTACAGGCTGTCAAAATAAAAGAGCGATTCATTGATTAGTTTCGTTTCTGCGCTTTGCAAAAAGTGTAAAACCCATGTTATTTGTTTATTTTCAATAGCTGAAGAAATCTGGTTCTGGTGCTGCATCGTAAATCATAATTTTAACTAGAACGGCACATTCACAACCTCTACGATGTCTGCAAGTGCAACAGCAACAACGGATCTTTCCAAGCAGAAAACGTAAGTAATGTAATTATTTTATTTGTGTCGAAGTTTATATTGTATCCAGCAGTGGCGTGGCGTTCATAAAATCCGATTCCCACCGGCTTGCCTATTTTAAAAGTATGACCTTACTACTCCGGAAGAAAAAGTAATCCAAATCTGCTCCGGCTTTACTAAGAATATATTTGACGCCACGCCACTGGTATCCAGAGATATTTGCTTAAACCTATCATAACTCTACAGCATGTTTTGCGGCGACGTGAATGGGAACTTCCTTAACTTATTTTCCCGTGTTGAGAGTATCGTGAAGAAGTCCGGCCCTTTTGATGTACTACTGTGCGTTGGCAATTTCTTTGGTGACGACAATTCGCAATTGGATGCCTATAAAATGGGCTACAGGAAAGGTATGTGCATTCAGTTATTGCAGTTAAAAATACAGTATGACAAAGTTAGTAAATTATTTAGTTATGGTAATGTATATAACTAAAAGTTGTGATTATTTTCAGTTCCTGTTACTACATATGTTTTTGGCCCAAGCAACAGTGAGCATTGTCAATACTACTGTGAAGAAGGAAGCGAGATTGTCCCTAATGTGGTTTATATGGGTAAGTAAGAACTTCAAATGCTAAATTAGCCTGCAATCTGATTCCCTAAGATAAATAACATGCCTAGTATATGTTACGCCTAGCATATACTATTGTTACTAACTATCTATATTTCCTACAATTTTACATAATAACATCTAAGTGATTACCTCATAGCTGATTTTAACATTTATACCCGTCAACGGGTTGTGTGAAACATCGCCTGTACATTTATAAATTGATGCGTAACTATTAGCAGTATTATTGAGAGGTGCCTGCTGTTTTTCAACAAATGTTTTAAATATTGTTTTGTTTTTTCAACAAATGTTTTAAATAATGTTCTGTTTTATCAATATTTATTTGTCAAAATCTCTATTTTAACCATTTTTTTAGGGTTCCGTAGCCAAAATGGCATAAACGGAACCCTTATAGTTTCGTCATGTCCGTCCGTCTGTCTGTCCGTATGTCACAGGCATTTTACTCAAAAACTACATGATGGATATTGATGAAATTTGGAATATAGGTGTCTTTTATGAGCCGCTACTTAGCTTGGTATATAAATAATTAAAATAAATATTTTTAGGGGGGGCACTCCATATATCGTCGACCGTAGGCTGAATTAGCGTAAGGGACATTGTTTTGCCTGTCCCTTACCGTAATTCAGCCTATGGTCGACGATATGTTGAAGACAGTAAAAATGTTTTTTTTTCAGCAAATATCAACGTGTGGTACATAGTTCGACAGCTCTTTAAAAACACTATAAGGTTCCTAAGTAATGTTTTTGTTTAAGTGAATGTATTTGGAAATAATCGCTCCGAAAGTTGTGTAAATTGTGTCCCCCCCCTCTATTTTCTAAACCGTGCCTCCGAAAAATATGAAAAAAAGACAGGAAGGTAACCTTAATTAATACTTTCAACGAAAATTATTTTCAACAAGATCGAATGTACCGTTTTTGAGTTATTGCCGATAAACTGCGCTTCTCATCAAAAGGACGTAATTGCTATGAAGATACGCTCTTTTGTTGTAGTACTTTTTTTACATCGTATTTTTTACCTTATAGTTACGGCTATGCAACCCTACACTGAGCATGGTCCGACATGCTCTTGGCCAGTTTTTTTGTTTTATATCATTCTTAAGAAAAAAACTGTTTTAGAGAAATATATTTTGGACAAAATATGGGTGTCTTTTTAATCTATGATTATTCTATGATTCTATGATATCTATTATTATTCTATGATTTTTATAAAGAAAAAAGCCCTTTCGAAAACACTCCTCAAACAATATCAATGATTAAACATTTGTTAGTAATTCAAGGATAAGTCATTGTAATGATAACCATTTTTTCAGGCAAAAAGGGCATCTTCACAACAAGCCAAGATGTTAAAATAGCCTATTTAAGTGGTCTGTCTCGTAGAGAGCTGGGGAAAGATTTGCCTATGTGCACTTTTGAGCCGAGTGACTGCAGTGCAGTGAGAGATGCCTGTTTCAGAGGCCAGAGTGAATACAGAGGGGTGGATGTGTTGATCACTACTCTGTGGCCGGCTGGTATTCAGCAAGATGAAAATCAAAAGGTAATTTTTCTGTTGGTGTTTAGGAAACAACTTCCAGCTCACCATTATGACAATAACCTACATTTGGCAAAATTGACCACTTTCGGAACCAACATTTTGTAGCACTACGCTCATAGTCAATAACATGGGGAAATGCATACTTGGTATGAGCATAGTGTCCACAAAGCGTGTTCCGGGTGTTGATCATGTTAAAATTACTATCAAAGAATTAAGTGGGACCAAAATGATTTCATTCAAGTGCTAATGCTTATTAGTATTTAATGGCAAGTCTCATCACTAATGCTAAGCTTGGCCCTATTAATGAAACTAAGCATGTTATATGCTTATTATGTATAAGCAAAGTATAAAGACAGACAATTAGTCAAAGTTCGACCATTTACGAGCCTGCGATACGTATGCGATTAGGGTTGCCAGATGGTCGGGAATTGGCGGGATTCTCCCGATTTTTTGTATGTTTTCCCGTCTCCCGACATAGAAGAAAATCTCCCGACAAACGACTTAATTTTAAAACTTAGTCCGATCCACAAAAGGTGGTCCGGCCAGCGAATATTTCTGCTCTTTCAGGCTAAAAAAAAACAGCTCGCGTCGAGCGTGCGGGGCATTTCCCGACCAATGTCTCAAAATCCCGACAAATTGTTTCCTGCTCCCGATAATACGGTAATTCCATCTGGCAACCCTATATGCGATGCGATGCAGTCGAGGCGTAGACAGTACAATCCGTACTGGAGCATTCTTTGTATTCTTAAAACTTTGCTTGTAGTGCATTCGTTCACGGCGCGCACACATACAAGCGCGCGATGTACCTTTTGTAGGAAAAAAAATTACTGCTATTATCGACCATTCTCACGAAGTATGACCGCGTCTAATTACCGCGATCCATACATTTAGTATGAAAACAGGGTCGCGGTATTTAGGTGACCGCAGACATACTTCGTGAGAATGGCCGTTGTTATACTGTGTTATATGTTTGTTTTCAGGTAGATATTGCGCAAGAAAGACTATCAGATTTGGTAGCGTGGGTAGCTATGCATATAAAACCAAGGTACCATTTAGTACCTTCACCTGATAAATATTTTGAGAGGCAACCATACAGGTATGTAATATTATATTATGTTGTCCTCCTGTTAAAGAAATGTAAGAAAAAAAAAGAAGAGCGAGTATAAAAGTGGACATATGGGAAATTAAAATCCTTTTTTTTACAAAGAGTTTTTAAACTATATAGAAAATATAACACGAACGCAAACTCGGTAAGTCTTATCGTAATAATAAAAATATTTAAACGGATTAAATCGCGTATTTTATATAATAGGCTATTTTGATGACAGTTCAAATCGGCTTCTTTTTATGAACTGTCAAAGCGGCTCAGAAAGTATGCTGAAATACTGACTTGTGACGTCACGCTCACCATAGTGCCTTATTTTTAGTTTTTGTCATTTTAAAATCGTTGGTGGCACAAAAATTTGTGTGATTGATTTTTAAAGTAAATTAATTTATTTTGATTGTTGTTGAATACCCTATTTGACATCAAGTCCTTTGAATATGTTTATAATATGTCATCGTGGATATCGGAGAAAATATCAGTAAGTCTTACGTTAATCTAATATTTATTACAGAAACTTGAGTGTGCATCAGGACTACAGAGAAAGCGCGACTCGGTTCCTAGCGCTGGCCCCGGTGGCCAATAAAGGGAAGGAGAAGTGGATCTATGCCTGCTCCCTGCAGTCGATCAGCAAGATGCGAATGACAGATTTACTGCAGGGCACCACAGATGAGACCCCGTGTCCATTCGATCCTGAACTCTTGAAGCAGCATCAACCTGGAAAAGTTGTTAAGGTATTATTGAATCTCTTAGTTCTAATTTCTGGTTTTAAGAAGTAGTATAAACTCGATCTAAAAACGTCGTAGAGAAAAACGTCAAAGTTACACACGTACTTCATACAGGGTGAAATTTTTTCACTGTCCAAATTTTGACAATGGATTCATTAGCGAAAAATAGAAAATACGTGTTTTTCAGTCAGTATCTTTTAGTACTAAAATATTGAGAAACAGCAGCTTAAAGATATCGTAATTATAAACATGTTTGTGGATATCGCGGTAGCGCACTTCGCGAGAGACGGCAACGATCCCCTCCCCGCGAACCCTACCCCGCTCCCGCGTTGAGTCGCCGAGACAACTTACGCGTCGATATGCGTAATCCTCACGTTACTAATTATTTTTACGAACAGCACATTTTATACTGCAAAATGTTACCTACATTTTTTTCTTCAGAAATGCCATCGAAATGAAATGAAATAATTTGAAACGAAATAATTTATTTCTGTAAGTAGGCCTCAAGGGCTCTTTCACATGTCTGATTATTTCTTTTGGCGCTTCGGCAAATGACATTCTGGTGAGAAGAAGCGCCGGAAGAAACTCACCAGTTTCTCTTTTAAAATAAACATTGAGCATTACAATAATTGTGAAAATGCAATTTCAATAAGTAATACAATTAATCAAACATCTTTTATTGATACCTTTCACTTTCACCTTGTATACACCAGTGCCGTGCACTCCATAAAGTCAATCACTTCAAAAATGCCTATTCGGTTCCTCTAATTTCTGCCTTACTAAGGGTAGAAATTAGTAGGGTGGGCGTTATCTTACAACAGAACCAACCCTACTAATTTCTACCCTGGGTAGACACTATCTTTTTGTCTTTACGGAATGCAAGCCCAAGCGCTTTAGCCCCCACCTAGTCCGACCCTCTCAAGGTGGACCGCAACTAGCGACCTGGTTCGACCCCAGGCGCCGCCGGCCCCCACCTAGTTCGATCCACTCAAGGTGGTCCGGCCAGCGACCTGGTTCGACCCCAGGGAACGCCACGGCCCCCACCGGCTCCGATTTTTGCTACATCCAGTAAGAATTGCAAGTAAGTCAGGCTTAAAAAAAATGTGCACGCCACTGATATACACTAACTGCGTTTTTACCTGGAGTCAATTTTAGATACATGTTTTTTTAACTTTCTAGTCTCTAATTAAACAATATCATTTTAGCATCCTTTCCTTTCATTCTGGTTTAGCAACCGCCGGTTGAGACAAACAAAAAATAAGGTTTCTAGTTGTTACGGAGACCTCCCAAGATTTTGACAAGTCAATATCAAATAAGTCTGAATTCTTCCATAATATTAAAGTTGTACTTTTCAGTTTTCTGGCAACGGCCAATTCTTTTATGACATGGATGCCAGAGACGACGATCATGGCGGGAAACGAAAAAGGAAAGGAGAATTCTCAGACAGAAAGAAGAAAGATTTCGATCCAGGTTGGTTTAATTAATGTTTCCCAAGAAAATGTTGCTTTCATCATCCCTTTTCTTTGTCCCTTTTTTGAACGGTGGGAATAGTAGGTACATTATGATACTAGTGGGCTACATTGGTCATTACAGTCGAGGCTGTAATGGCCGAGACTAATGACCAATGCCCACGAGTGTCATACGACGTTTTTCGACACACTTGCGAATAAAGATAACTTATAACTTCTGTTTTTGTACTTATTTTGTGGGTTATTTAATACCACCTCGTCGCGTGGTGCAGCAGCGCCGGGCGCGCGCCGATGTACGCGGTCTCTGCGCTGCGCGGTGCGGGTGTAATATCCGCTGGCCTAGCCCCAAGGCGTGCTTTCATTGGTCAACACTAATGTGATAATGTAAAGTAAAAAGCACGGTGTGCTATAGCTGCGTTCCGCGCGTAAAAACAATGAAATAAAAGCCACTTTATAAGCAAGTGTATTGAAATAGTACATTACTTACCTAGGGCGGTAAAACAAAGAATGTCTCAGATCGCAGGTATTTGACGCTGGAGCCGAAGGCAAGGGCGATAAATATGCGATCTGAGGCCTTCTTTATTACCGCCCGTGGTAAGTACAAAATTTTACGTCTCCAGGCCATAAAGTCCATTTATTGAAGAAACGCATATTGCTCCGATAATTTGGTTCACTATTATCTGGCAGAAACTTTTTTGACATATATTTGGTTCGCATAATAATACTTAGCAGAAGTATTGTTTGGCAGAAACACCTTACGCAGAATTTTTTTTAGCAGAAATCATTTCGCAGAATTTTATAATCCCGAATCATATGTTGGCATAATGTTGATGGTCATAACAGTCTTCTAAACGAATAGTCATTTTGTAGATAATATTTTTGCATAATATTTAGGTGGCATAAAATTGTTTGGGTTGCAGTTCAAACCTAACCTAACCGAGTTTTTTTAAAAGCAGTTAGTTTTTGTTGGGGGATGCAGTTCAAACCTAACCTAACCTACTTTTTCTGTGTAGTATATTTTTTTTCATGCGGGGGGCTTCGCCCCCCGAGCCCCCCTTGTGGGGGGCTCTCCCCCCCGTCCCTCCTTTTTTGGCCTTTCCATAGCTCCGCCCCCCCGTCCCCCCGTTTTCTTCGTTATCCTTATAATTTACTAAACTAACCTAACCTACTTTTCTAACAGCCGTTCGTTTTTGTAAGAGGCTGCAGTTCTAACCTAACCTAACCTACTTTTCTAACAGCCGTTCGTTTTTGTAAGAGGCCGCAGTTCTAACCTAACCTAACCTACTTTTCTAACAGCCGTTCGTTTTTGTAAGAGGCCGCAGTTCTAACCTAACCTAACCTACTTTTCTAACAGCCGTTCGTTTTTGTAAGAGGCCGCAGTTCTAACCTAACCTAACCTACTTTTCTAACAGCCGTTCGTTTTTGTAAGAGGCCGTAGTTCTAACCTAACCTACCTACTTTTCTAACAGCCGTTGCAGTTCAAACCTAACCAAGTTTTTTTAAAAGCAGTTAGTTTTTGTTGGGGGACGCAGTTCAAACCTAACCTAACCTACTTTTTCTGTGTAATCTTTTTTTTCATGCGGCCCGCGGAGCCCCCCGTTTTCTTCGTTATCCTTATAATTTACTAAACTAACCTAACCTACTTTTATAACAGCCGTTCGTTTTTGTACGAGGCTGCAGTTCTAACCTAACCTAACCTACTTTTCTGCAAGCAGAAAAATCATTATGCCATAATAGAAGTATGCTACAGGACTATTATGCTACAAAAAATTATGCTAAAAAAAAACTGCGAAAGTCATTATCTGCAAAATGATATGCTACAAAATGTATTGTATGCCTAGAAATAATAATGCCAAATAAAGTTTATGCAAAACTACCATTCGACTAAATGTGTTTCTGCGAAACATGTTCTGTGGAGTGTATTTCTGACCAATATTATTCTGCCAGATGAGGGTAACCCCGATAATTTATTTGCACTAATGTTGATGTAATATTTGCACGAAGGGGATTCGATTAGGTCGGTTTTCCATACATACATTCATACATATATAAAGAAGGTCATTGTTTGCTTCCACGGCATCAGTTATGTTAGAAATATGTTATTATTTGCAGATAACTGCTGGTTCTGTCTGTCGTCGCCCACAGTGGAGAAGCATCTAGTGATAGCCGTGGGCGACCACTGCTATCTTGCCCTGCCCAAGGGTCCGTTGACGCCGGAACATGTCCTGATATTGCCTATCACCCACCACCAATCACTAGTCAAAGTAAGCATTAGATTCTAAATTTCTCACAATAGGCTATTTTACTGTACCCGAAGTTTGTAAAAATTATACATGTTGAAATTTAAATGATCGTCCAAATTCCTAGGCATTAGGTATAAAGGAGGCCATTTCTGAAGATAAAAACGAATGTGAAATGTCCGAAAAAATAATGTATGCCACACCTGGCTATAAAGTACGGAAAAAGCCGATTTCTGGCCAAGTGTAGACATAAAATGATGTACACAACAGGGGAGGTAATAAAGAAAGCCCTCGATCGCATATTTACGTCCCTCGCTTGCAGCTCGGGCCGCAAGCTTCTGCGATCTCGGACTTTCTTTGTATTACCACCCTAGTTATGTAATGTACTAATAGTAACGTCAGGATTACGCGTATCGACGCGGAAGTTTGTCTCGGCGACTCAACGCGGGAGTGAGGTAGGGGTCGCGGGGAGGGGACCGTTGCCGTCTCCCGCGCAGTGCGCTGCCGCGGTATCCACAAACATATTTATTTTTAGGATATCTTTCAGCTGCTGTTTCTCAATATTTTAGTTCTGAAAGATACTGGCTGAAAAAACACGTATTTTCTATTTTTCGCTAAAGAATCCACTCTCAAAATTTGGACGATGATATAAATTTCACCCTGTATAAAATTCTGTTAACATAAGCAAATACGTTGAAGTTTTCAGTTCAATACCAAGAAAGTCCTGTTTAAAAATGTTAAAAACGATTAATACTATTGAATAGCCATAACCCATAAAATTTAATGGTAACTTTGTTATGAAACCGTTAGGATAAACGCAAGTTTTAACATACATAGAAGTTTGAGGCTTTAGACACTTTTCAGTATTTTGGAGGTCAGTTTGTTCCAATAGGTTGAGATTGGGCAGCTAAAAAAAATACGTGTCTGTTATTTTAGACTACTCTCTAACATAAATCAAAATAAATTAAATCGGAGCCAGACAGTGGGGTACCCTTTCCTTGTAAGTTTCAATGCCTTTTTCAGGCGCCCGAGGAAGTAGTGGCCGAGATGAAGAAGTTCAAAGACGCGCTCCGCAGCATGTACGCAGCGAGCGGGAAGGTGGTCGTTTCCTTCGAGAGGAACTACCGCACCTCGCACATGCAGATACAGTGCGTGCCCGTGCCGCAGGCTTGTGAGCCGCAGTTGTTAGAAGTGTTCCAGGTACGCCATCCAACCAAATAACGACCTTATTTTATACTGAGTAAGGTTGATAATCAAATGGTAAACTTGATCTTGTTCTTTGAGAGGAACTACCGCACCTCGCACATGCAGATACAGTGCGTGCCCGTGCCGCAGGCTTGTGAGCCGCAGTTGTTAGAAGTGTTCCAGGTACGCCATCCAACCAAATAACGACCTTATTTTATACTGAGTAAGGTTGATAATCAAATGGTAAACTTGATCTTGTTCTTTGAGAGGAACTACCGCACCTCGCACATGCAGATACAGTGCGTGCCCGTGCCCGAGGCTTGTGAGCCGTAGTTGTTAGAAGTCTTCCAGGTATACCAGAGGTTCTTAAACTTTTTGTGGTCACGGACCCCCTACATTATTTCGAAAACCTTACGGACCCTTTCCGAATACAATCAGAGAAGAAGAAGATCAAGGGCACATGAAACTTTGTGTTGTATGCATAATCACGGACCCCCGGCTCTCGTATCACGGACCCCTAAGGGGTCCATGGACCACAGTTTAAGAAACCCTGACCATCCAACCAAATAACGACCTTATTTTATACTGAGTAAGGTTGATAATCAAATGGTAAACTTGATAATGGGTGTTCTTCGAGAGGAACTACCGCACCTCGCACATGCAGATACAGTGCGTGCCCGTGCCCGAGGCTTGTGAGCCGCAGTTGTTAGAAGTCTTGCAGGTATGCCATCCAACCAAATAACGACCTTATTTTATACTGAGTAAGGTTGTTAATCATTTGATAAACTCGAGGATGGGTTTCCTTCGAGAGGAATTATCGCACATGCAGATACAGTGCGTGCCCGTGCCGGAGGCTTGTGAGCCGCAGTTGTTAGAAGTTTTCCAGGTACGCCATCCAACCAAATAACCACGTTATTTTATACTGAGTAAGGTTGTTAATCATATGATAAACTCGAGGATGGTTTTCCTTCGAGAGGAACTACCGCACCTCGCACATGCAGATACAGTGCGTGCTCGTGCCCGAGGCTTGTGAGCCGCAGTTGTTAGAAGTCTTCCAGGTAAGTCAATAAGGATTCAATTTCCTACAGCAGCATTTCCCAAATTTGTCATCTGCCACTTAACGCATCAGCCTTCTAACTTATCGCCGATAAACATGGAAAAAAAGCATTTCCCAAACTAAGTCGCGGCTCACTGGTGGGTGGATAATATTGAGTGGGCCCTGAAACAGGAACATACCATATAGGTTGGTTGTTCTTCGAGAGGAACTACCGCACCTCGCACATGCAGATACAGGGCGTCCCTGTGACGGAGGCTTGTGAGCCGCAGTTGCAAAAGGGCGAATCCAGGACGTAGACAAACCAAGAATATATCTAGGATAAATGAGATGTTATTACCTAGTTCCTCGACTCGCCGTTAGGGAATCTAAGCATACAAATCGAATCGTCAAATCGACAAACTAACTTTTGAAGCCCTAGGCGATATACGTTACGTTGTGTTGCAGGACGAAGCGGGCATAAACAGCGTGCAGATAGAGGTGATGCCGCCGTACGCGGAGCTCAGCCAGGTGACGATGCCGGGCATCCCGTACTTCCACGCCGAGCTGCCCAGCGGCGAGCAGGTCTTCGCCAAGGCCAAACAGAACTTCCCGCTGCAGTTCGGAAGGTACGCTTTATACAACATATACAGAGGTTCAACAGGTCGAAGCATCCAAAGTCTACAGATGGAGCATTCCATGAAAACATCAACTTTTTGTCCCTTACGAAACGCTATGGCAGCTACCCTAATAAAACGTATTAGGTGCTAAGAAACACTACCAATCTTAAAGCAGAGTTGATATTACAATGCTGATAATTAGCTTCCTGAATTTATTTCTCGGAAGTATTAAAACGGTGGTGTCCCTTACGAAATATTTTCATGGAATGCTCCTAAAGCTAAGTATAAGTTCCCGCTACAGTTCGAAAGGTACGCTTTATGTAACATTGTATAGAACACATATGGTTCAATAGGTCGAAACATCAATAGTGTGTAGATAGAGGTGACGCCGTACACGGAGGTCAGCCAGGTGACGATGCCGGGCATCCCTTACTTCCACGCCGACGCAGATCTTCGTAAAGGCTAAACAGAACTTCCCACTGCTGTTCGGATAGTATACCGCCGGCATTATCAAAACAGGAGCCATACTGGTGGCGTACCGGCGGCTTACGGTGACGGGTAGTGTGTAGGAGCTTTAAGATTCCAGGCTCGACGGTACGTTTCTCTATATCGTCAACCATAGGTGCAATAAAATTGGGCGACCTTATTTTGTCAGTCGTATACCCTAATTGAACCTACGATTGAAGAATTCAAATGCCCACTGTAAATCTTCTCATTATTATTGAAAGATCAGCTCATACATTGTTTAAGCTAGTCCGTTAAGCCCAAAACGCATCAATTGACTGTCAACAATTATATTACTTTTTCTGATCTCACTACTATTCGAGTCAGCCTATTTTGGCGTTTAAATTTTTGATATAATTGATTACACATTAAATGTGACATTCATGTTCCATGTCCTTTTTACCCGACTGCGGCGAAGCCCAAAGGAGGGTTATGTGTTTGACCTATGTATGTATGTCTGTACGTATGTATGTCCGGTCGTAACTACTCAAGGGCACAATCGATTTTGATAAATGATACATCATCAGATTCGTCTTGATGACGCGAGTGTCACTGGGTATAAAGTTCGTTAAAATAAACAAAATGGCGGATTTTATGCACTTTTAAAGTGCGCCGCGGTCGGGTTCTTTAAGTAAAAATGTGGTTCTTTCAGAGACGTGCTCTCAAGCCCCGAGATCCTCGACTGCGAGGACAAAGCGGACTGGCGGCAGTGCCTCCTCAGTAGGGACCAGGAGGACGAGTACGTGGCCGAGTTCCGCAAGAACTTCCGACCGTATGACTTCACGGCAGACGATGACAGCGACTGATTGTGGCTCGAGAACTTCTTTAACAAATCCTTTGATATAACATCGCTTTGTGCTATTGTGATTTGCGTAATATCAATTTTTCTAAAATTGGCCTTTGTAATTGTTCACTTTTTCTTATACCTTTTTTTCTGATGCCAGGTTTTATAGCTCAGTACGGTATTCATTTAACGCGTCAAAATGCAATTTAGTTACGACTAAGGTAATTGAAACTTTAGATTTCTTTAGTAAATAAATTACGATTATACACAAAGACCAAATACATAGAAAAATTAATCGTAACCCACTGCAACCAAGGCCGGATTCGATCCAGCGTCTCTGTCTTGCCGGGACAACGTTTTTCTGCCCTCCGGCCAGAAAGCGTCACCTTACCGGCCGCTGCGCTAAACGAAGATGCCGCTTTCTGGCTCCGTCGAACAGAAAAATAGTATACAAACCTTGACCAGTAAATAAAAAGATCACATGTTTAACAATTACGTTTGATCTGAGACATTTCTTACTTTACTGGCCTCGGTATGTAATGTACTATTAAGCGCTAGACCACCTGGGTACTTGCAGACTACGTTCCGAATCTGGCCTTGGCTACAGTGGGTTACGTTTAATTTTTCTATGTATTTGGTCTTTGATACTGTAATCGTAATAAACATTGCGATGTTTTCATATCATAAAAATCTAAACACATTGAAAAAATTGTGTTCCGATGTCCGCGTCAAATGTTGATGTTACTTTAGTTAGTGTAATATCAGTTGTTACATTTTTTATTATTTAATTTACTAAAAAATTTGATCAACCTTTTTACATTACAATCTTTCAGACAGTTTGTAGAAGTTCTTGATCTATACTTACAGAGAGCGATCAGCGACGGTCGGATTCGGTGCGTTCCGTCCGGTAGACGGACCCGAACGACAGTTTTGTTAGATAGAGAGACTTCTGTACATAGTATTATTACTTATTCTGTCAACTGTGGTACAAGTCACATATCGCCTGTTTCTATTTTACAATTGGCTACTTGAGAACTTTTTGCCTGCTTTTGGGCCTGAAGGTTCGATCACCGGACGGAACGCACCGGATCCGACCGTCTATCGCATAACGCGTGCTCCTTATGGTCGCTGGCTAAGCTGCCCTCCTAGTGTAAAAGGCGACCTTTTACTATGGAAGTTCTTAGTAAAAAGTCGCCTTTTAGACTAGGACGGCAGTAAGGCCCTCGCGGAGCCTCAAGGCCTTGTCACAGAATATATATAAGCTAAAGCAGTAAGGAAGCTACAAACAAAACGATCGAAACGAACGCACACATAGACGCGCGCTTTTACACGGCCCCTAAGCGAATCTCACGATGCCGTCAGTCGCGAGTGCCGCATTGCGACGAGTGGCTGCGCCTTGCGTTTATTACGTGCGCGCCCAGACAGCCCGCGATCGACAACCCTAACGCTCTAGGAGCATTCCATGAAATCATCAACTTTTTGTCCCTTACGAAACGCTATGGCAGCTATAGGTCGCGTCACGTAAAAAGAACGCTGGTGGTTAAGCTGCGCATTAGGCCATTTATCGATCTACTTGGTGGTATGAGGTGCGGCGCGAGGAGGGCGGGTGCCGTGCCGCATCATTGCCGGGGCGCTATTGGTTCGTCAGTCGACCTTTGCTTTCCGCACTGTGTTCACGTCACGTTCGTTCTCAAAATACTGTCGCGCACAAAAGTGTCTTGTTTATTACAAAATGGTTTTACATAGAAAAATGATTTATGATGTATATTGTTTGTTTTATTCCATTCTACACAGAAACATGTTTTTAATTCCATTTAATAATATATCAACTAATAATACTCAAGGATCCCACAGTCAAACTGTGTAAACAGTTATGGGGGACGATGTTTTACTATTAAGCGTCATACCAAAAAAAAAATTAGGTTCATGAGACGGGACTTTCAACGTTTTAACATACAATATAAATTTAAATATAGACAAACCATTTTTTAAGGGCGTTATATTTCAACGAAGATTAAAAGTTGCGGACAGCTTTGTGTGGGTTAAAAAGTTGATTCACCCTATTAATAAATAAATAATAGATAATAATACATATACTTTTTAATCGAACCGCGCCGCGAGCGAAAGGCTAGTTCAAAAATAAAACAATAAAATTAGTACTTTCGTGCGCGAGTGTACCAATGCACAAACATACCCCCTACACTTTCTTCCAGCGTTCGTTTTACGTGACGCGACCTGTACCCTAATAAAACGTATTAGCTGCTAAGAAACACTACCAATCTTAAAGCCGAGTTATGATATTACAATGCTGATAATTAGCTTCCTGAATTTATTTCTCGGAAGTATGAAAACGGTGGTGTCCCTTACGAAATATTTTCATGGAATGCTCCTCTAATGGAGCGTAGGTATTTATTTCAAAAAGTAAGCCTAGCTTCGATACTGCTTTATTTATATTCTGTGGCCTTGTCGCGAGGGCCCAAGGCCGAGCGGCGAAATCGCGAAGTGAGCCACTCCTGCTACTCATTTTCAATGGAGCTAGCGATATTATAGTTTAGGCGCTCTCACACATAAACTTCTCTATTTAGAAGCGGGTTGCTCTGATTATGTATTCGTAATCTTACAATTCGTCATAACTTTAAAAAAAACACGTATCTGACACTGACTCCAGGTAAAAACGCAGCAAGTGTATATGACGTTCGTATGTAACTTTCGACGTTTTTCTCTGCGTCGTTTTTACATACGAGTTTTTTTCAAAGTAGTGACGAATTACATCAGTAGCAGATTGAATTATAACCGTCAAAAAATATGTTAGAAAGGAAAATCTGTATTTAGTTTAGACTAGGTACAATTGTTGCTGTTGAATATTATACCCGTATAAGCCCTCTCATTTAAAAATGTACCATAAACTGAAAAGTTAGTCATCGTCACAAATTTGACGATTATTGTCAAACGGCACTTTTCGTCACAAAGTTGGACGTTGTTTAAACATGACTTGAGTACCTATGACCTAACCAAGGACCTTAAAATAAATAGCCGGACGGAGCCTCCCTAGCGCGTGTGGCTCTTAAGTACAAGCAGCCGGTTTATTGAAAATAGCTTCAGTTCTCTGTTGACGAGGCTCCGTCCGGCTATTTATTTTAAGGTCCTTGGACCTAGCCGTACATTTATGATGAAAATGCCCATACATCTAATATATTATACAAATTTCCTTCTATTCCTTCTACCTATATGCATGTTGTTCGACGAACTAAAATCAGATGACATGCAGATGACGCAAAGTTATGTCTTTCAAGGGGATTTCTTAGGTAAGTAATTAAACGAATATAGCAATAGGTAGTACTAAAAGTGCGAGTGAGTGAATGAAAAACAGGAAATAATCATATGTAAAGGGAAAAACTTGTGGTTAAGAAATGATCACAAGTTTTAAACCGCGACTGAGGTCTAATAGGGAACGTGCACGACGAAGGTGCTGCCAACTGGTGCCGCCAATCTAAATCATATACCCTCTCATGCTGGGGCCACATTGACGAAAACGCCGTTAATAACGTTAATTTATCGCGTGGAAGGACGATTAACGTCAGTGTAGTTACGACTTACTATATTTGACATTGACACTTACATATTATCATTGACATTGACAGCTTGATTTGACAGACGCGATAGTTTCCTTTATTGTCCGCCCGTGTCTCTTTTGTCTTTTAGTGTTGCCACCTATAGTTCGTGCACGTTCCCTATTGAGAATGTGCTTTGAATAGTGCCGGGTATAACTCATACCCCGCACTCTATATTCAAAGTACATTCTCAATACCCTATGAGCGACGATGTGTTATCCGAAGTAGCACACAAGCTGTATAAGAGCTTATGCAGCGCTTATAACGCTCAAACTAGTGTATGCTAGTTGGGAAGCGAGTTCTCGATTCGTTAGACCCCATGCGCAGGCTGTATAGCTATACTATACAGAGCCTTGTATGACTGTGTGGGTACATATCAAAATCGGAGAAGTCCTCGAAATTTCGGTTCCCAATTTGAAGTTTATTCCTTTTTTGAAAGATGCGACTGCCATAAAGCCGGGTACTCACTAGCGAGCAATGGCCGAAAGGAAAATCTATAGTGTGTACGTTGCTTTCGGGTTTGCTTTATATACTATTTTATGTGGACTTAGACAATTTTGATGTGTCGACACAATTTGAATGCCAAGATGTTTGTGAAATTTGTAAAAAAATGTTTTACTTGTTGGTATTAAATAATAGACATTCTCAAGTAAATGAATTTTTATTTTCGTTCACATCATACTGTCCTAATAACTCATTTGTTTGCTTTATAAAAACATATCTGTAACAACATTAACTAACCCTTACATGTACGTGTATCAAAGTATAGTAACAGAATGTTCAAAAATGATATGGTACATTGACTAGAATTCATGACTTTCGAGGTCTAATGTTAAAATTATTTAGAAGTCTTGAAAGGAAATTACGAAGTTTTGTAGATCTAAATAGTTCGCTTGTGATCTTGTGATTATAACCAGTCCAACAGACACCGATTACTCAGCGGTTCAACTGTAAACACTGGAAGTAAAATATACGACGAAGAAATATGGTATTCTATTGTGGGGTCAAATCTCTTTATGCGGTGTCATACCGGTAACCACAAGAAATACTAGGATTGTACAGTATTTTGTGTCGAATTCTTGACCATTTTAATTGTACGGTCTAGTCTAAAAATATGTATACGATTTTGAATATTATTCCACGGACATAAGCTCCTAAATGAATACATATCTTTTTATAGGGAACGTGCACGACGAAGGTGCTGCCAACTGGTGACGCCAATCTAAAGGTTCTGCCCTATATTTGACATTGACAGTGCTGCCACCTATAGTTCGTGCACGGTCCCTATACTGACTGTATATGCGGATAGTTTCAAATATCATAATCCTTCTTACGTTGTGGCTACCGTAGATATGACTCAATTTGACTATTACACAGACTTTGGAGGAATTAAATTTTGGCCTTTTGGTCATGCCTTTGCATTTCTATCTGTCATATTTATCTGACCAGTTATGATTTTACAGTTAAATTGCTGAGTACAAATTATTCCATTCAATTCAACAGTTTGCTAACGAATGAAATACAGATAGATTTTCAATTTGCATGTCTATGCTATAACAATCGGATGGCTACAGTTTAAAATTGTTAAACCTCATGATGACTCTTATATTCTACTTTATCCCGACTGACTAGCATTAGGCTTCTGTTTAGTATATATATAAAATAGATCTCAATTAAATATAGGGCAGTCTTCCTTGGAATTACGAAAGAGTCAACGCAAACGATTGTAAAACAGTAAAAATTCACACAATCCACTTAAAAAATATTTTATCGAATACAAAATGTCGTGTTAAGTGTCCAACACTCGTTAACTAATACTACTGATACAGTTCGAATGTACATTAAAGTTAACTTTCTGCCATATTCACCAAAAAACTATAGGTAAGTGTATTGTCTTGTGTTACTGTTTACTGAGGATTGTTTATTTACTAAGTTTTAACTAAGTTTAGGTAGGTATTGGTTGCTTTACATAAGTATATCCAATTTACATGAAACTGCTTTGACGGGTAGGTAAGTTGTAAAAAAATGGGCTTTAACACGATATGGGGTTGGATGTAGGATTAATATTAAGGAATGTCGTGTAAGTATGAAGTTATTATATTCGTAAACATTTTGTGCGAAGGAATCGCAGCTGGCGCCAAATGTCCATAAGCTACGACATATTACTTGAGATATATATTAAGGTATGGGCCCTTACACATAAACAAGATACCTACGATATAGTGTTGTGCATCGTTTAACGATGCGACGTGTCGTGGAATATTATATTTTAATTTTTCTACACTGACATAAAGTTGTTATTTGATTGAATGTTTTCCAGGACACGACGTCGCATCGTGAAACGATATCGTATCGTGTTTGTGTAAGAGCCCTATGTAAGACATCTTACAGTTATAGACGATGAGAAAGACTTGCCAATCGAAACGAACGCTTCTCATAAACTTTACAACAACAAACAATTATAATGAAAATACCTATGGGATATAATTTTACAATTACATCCATAACTAGTTTTAAGACTTTGGTCAATAAGGCATTAAGTTTAAATATATATTTTTATTTTAATTATTGTTCTTCTTATGTTTACATTCGATAGTAAGTACACAGTAATTACATTAATATTTACAGTGCTACTTCCAAATTCGAAAATGGAAACGATCACTCGACGTTCGATTTTACTTATTATTGCCGATACACAACTTGCAATTTTACCAACAACATGAAGTATGATCAGTTGCGAGTCGACTGTAAGGTGTGCAGACAATTGCTGTTGCCTTCCCCATAGGTACATTCAACCGCGAATCCGACTGATTGCAACGATATATCGGCTGATAAGTTGCGAGGTGTGTTGCTTACATTAGTTCTGTAAGAGTGAAAAGGATAGCAAGATTGTTTTTTTTTCGAACTCAGGAGCGCATGCCCAGCATCAGAAGCCGTGTGCGGCGTTCCGAGTACAAAATTGATTATTGTAGTGGCACTAAGAGTAGTCATTTACTATACCTACCTATCTATCTACAGTCGTATGTACACCACTAGAAGTAGGTACGGAAGTAGAAATTTGGCAACTGTTTCAGCAAATCGTTTTCAACAACATCGTTTGTTATTCCTAATAATTAACAACAACACTATTAGGCGTAGTTTTGGCCGTTGGAGGAGTGTTGGGATTGAGTAAATAAAATACGGCTGCATTCTAACTCTCAGCGTCCAACCAAAATTGAAAGTTAGACCCAGTAGTTAAAGTTCACGTTGGATTGTGATCGTCACTTCCGCGCTAGGTTTACGGAATTTACAGTCGCACCCAAACAAATTTGAACCTTGACGGTAAGATTATAAAGTTCAATTTCTTTATTCACAAAGCTTTGTCGATGGTGCGCGTGGTATAAGAGTCGTGATCGTAATAGTAGGATCTATTGGTAGATGTTGAAGCGCTCCCCGCGGTTGTAGCGCCTGAATGATTGCTCAGAGGCTCTTCCCTGCATTCCACTGTAAAAATAAAGTTTAAAGCATGAATATACTAGGCACATCTATAAAATACCTATGGTAGGTAAGTACCTATAAGAAGTTGAAGCGATTGGTTGAAGAATTCGATGACTTGGGCAAGGGTCTCGGTAGTACAAATGGTCGTGCCCCCGTGTTGGCTCGCAGAGCCGTTGGAGATGCGGGTTCGAGTCTCACACGAGACATAATTTTTAAATTTTCACTTTCATTAAGGTTAACTACGTTAAATGTAGATGATAATATACAACATTTTAAAATTTTGTAACATTAAAATGCCACACTGTAAACTAAGAACAATATTTACACCTATTAAAATACATATAATAGATACTTTATATATGCTTTAAAAAGTGTGGTGTAAATTGCCCACATTAAAACCAATGAAGAGACAAAAAATGTTTCCTCATATGTAAAATATAACCTATTAAAATGTCAGCAAATGTTATGGATGCCCGGTAGGTGCTTTATTAGAATAACGAATCCAAACAAAAAATTCAAATTGTCAGGCAAGATTACCTACATTAGGTAGGTACCTATTAATATTCTCTGATTCTAGGTAAGTAATGCACACGATCCTATGTTACTTTGGTACACTTGAAAGTATCAGAGCTGGAAAATTAGAAACATAACATTCAAATTGACCTATGTTCCTTTTGTAAGTACATTAAAAATATGGAGCTGAGAACTTTCGTCATGTTACCCATAATATAGCATTTCAAATTTATAAGCATATATATCTCTTGGGCCTTAAAGCGCTTACGCACAACACCAAAAAGAACAGATAGATCTAAGTCCGATTCGCATGTCGCTTACGCACTATCTTCGCGAAAATACAATGACGACTCTTCTCTGTTATCACTTCCACCGCCGCGGTCCGTCCGACGATTGGACTATCGAATTAAAAAAAAAAGAATTGGATCGATATTGGGCGCAGTGCGTAAGCGCTCATACGAATAATGCGTAAGCGCTCATAAGTAAAGCCTTTACACACTGCGTTTGAAACACTACGCAATTTGAAGGAGATAAATACGCGAATGTCAGGCTTTCGTGCTTAGAGTCGAACTGGGCCTGAAGGCGGAAGGTGGGATTGTAGCTAAGGGCTCTTAATAGTCTGGGATACTATGGAGTAGGTAGGGTAGAGCGCAGGCTAGGGCCCGGTTGGCAAACGTCATCTCTAGGCTTATGATGATTGCGCGCAAATGACATTAGGAACAGAACTGGAGTAGACATCAGTGTTACATTTTTTAACACTGATTTCTATTATTCGAAATAAATTAGTGAACATCAATCATATTGTAGTCAATTGCATTAAAAAATGCAATCACAAATTCGCATTGGGTGCAATAAAATTTAAACACTTCCATATAAATTATATACAATATAAGTTTATACCCACTTTTTATAGACGAAATGTATCGATTGATAACGATAAAATAAATATAGGTTACCTACCTATATATAGGAAATTTTACCTACGACGCCATCGATAAATTTATCGACTGCATAAAAAATGTTAAACTAGGTACCTAATGTACATTCCAGTACTTTGCCTTATGTAATTTGCATTCGGTCTTCCGATTCCTAGTCATCTCGACTCGCTACGAAGGCTCAGAAACCAGCCCGACCCAAAGTTCTTAACGTC
Organism: Eudemis profundana; assembly: GCA_947034925.1. Classification (NCBI taxonomy): domain Eukaryota; kingdom Metazoa; phylum Arthropoda; class Insecta; order Lepidoptera; family Tortricidae; genus Eudemis; species Eudemis profundana. Next base: position 13,181,995 of record OX344811.1, read on the forward strand.
ACGCGGCGCCGGCATTGATTTACGCAGTGTGTAACGCTCTAAAGCTTGGTCTCTTGATCGGAATGCACAACACTAAACCCTTCGGAATTATTTCTTTGAAGATAGGTAATTTTATATGCGGTAACTGTTCGCGGTAAAATACACGTGCACAGAGGAGGCAGCGTTTTTTGCGTCGCGTTTTGGAAATTCATCTACCACACTGGTTGACACTGATGCCGCGTAAATGGAGTTGGTATTTGTAACACTGACCAGCGTAAAAGACGCGACGATCGCGTCTTTATAAATATTTTAAGACTGACGCTTGAAATCTGCCGTCCTAGTCTAAAAGGCGACTTTTTACTATGAACTTCCATAGCAAAAAGTCGCCTTTTAGACTAGGACGGCAGAAATGTACCTAAGTTTTGTATATTGCGGGTGCAGCATTGACAGAGCCGACTTCTAAAAACCGAGTACTTAAACCAACGTAGAGTTTGCCTAATGAAAGCTGAAGGCGTTTCTTCTCCCTTAGTGCCACCAAAATGGGAAAAGTATCAAAATCGTTTATTCTTACTTTGATCGGTAAATTAAAACTATGTGAAGGTTTTTGAATTTGCCGCTTTTTTTTCAGGTTCAGCTTTCTTTAGACAAACTCTTGCTTGGCAGACTACGGCAGGTCCAGTTTGTGAGGTGCGTTTCCAAAATGCGACACAGCCCAACCGTTGCGTTGGACGTTTGGAACCGTAGCGAACCCGATCAAGGGACCGAAGCCTAACGGCCCGGCTACGACATCGGCGGCAAGCGGCAGCGGCGAGCGGCGACCATAGTTGGAAGCGAGAAACTGCGCTCCGACCTCCCGCTTCCACATATGGCCGCCGCTCACCACCAATGTCGTGACCGGGTGTTAAGCTCTAAGATCTGGTATGCCGCGGCTACATTATCGGGATTCGGCGAAGGTTCGTGTTGGATTCTCTTTCTCTGACATATGAAAAGAACGAGACGCCTACACGAACCTTCGCCGAATCCCGATAATGTAGCCGTAGCGTAAGTATTCTAGAGCCGCCTGGCCACGCCACAACATCGCTTACGTTATTACACGTTAATCTGAAACGCCTCGCGCGGCATCTTGTCGCGCTTGCGCCGCGGACCCTCGCACTCGGTGTCGTCTGAGAACCGCGACGGCGGGTGGATGTGTTCGTTGAACGAGGGGTAGTTGGATATGCTGAAATGTTTTAGGATTTAGTTCTATGGCGGGCGGTTTACTGTGGCGCGATTTAACATGACAGAACATTCTCAGGCGTTGTTTTGATTCGCAATGTAACCTTACTTTGCCTATGGCTTCTTTCTTGGAGTTCCGTTAATTTCTTAGCGTGAGGCAATTTCATGTGTTGCCTCTTAAGACTGTCACATCGATTGTGTGACCTATCACGAGCCACAGTGACAACAGGTAGGTATTACACACCAAAGACAATATTTTTGAAATGACGTTACATAAGATGATTGTATTGTCTGTAGGTACCTACACTTAGGAAACAAGAATAAAAATGAAATGTAGCTATATAGTAATAGCTAGTATTAAACCCCTTTGTCTAGATACTTAAGAGACGCGTCAGCTGTAGTATTTCAATGATATGTATTGAACAATGTTAGTGAATTTGTAACAATAGGTAAATGTGAAAAGAATGCTTATATTTTTATGCCACACCTGGCCAAAAAGTGGCTTTTTCCGCACACTGCGCTTACGGAAAAAGCCGCTTTCTGGCCAAGTGTAGACATAAAATGATGTACACAACACGGGAGGTAATAAAGAAAGCCCTCGATCGCATATTTACGTCCCTCGCTTGCAGCTCGGGCCGCAAACTTCTGCGATCTCGGCCTTTCTTTGTATTACCACCCTAGTTGTGTAATGTACTATTCCTGTGTTCCTGACCGTTGAGAGAGACCTTTCTTTGGATCTGCAAAATAATGGGCCTCTGTGTCATGCCCGAGCCATGTGGACTGCGGGGTCCTGGGCACTTATCTGGAGTGTCTTTTTTTTCAAAATTGAGTTGCATATATATTTACATGCGTCTTTTTTACTGATTTTTCTCCGTATGATGGCAGAACTGTCAGTGCTAGTCACCTGAAGGTGGTTTCGTCGTTGTGGCTGCTGTAGCCGCTGGAGCTCCTCACGTGGCGTTTCCCCATCGCGCCGGCCTTACCCTTGCGCGAGGGAAACGCCTTCCTCACCACGCCCCCCACAGAGTTCTCCGATGAGGAGGAAGATTCTTCACGCTCCACGCTTGGGTCTGGATAACAGTATAAAGTATTATCTATCATTGACTGATTACAATCGGTAGAGCTGTTAGCTGGTAGGTAAATATCCAACCTACCCTATAGGCTATCTAGGGTAGATAGCGCTCATCTCTATACATCCGTAACGCTAGTATAAGTTGATCTATTTGCAATATCTTAAGACAAATACTAAACACTATTTGACTCAATTCTCATGAGGTTTATTTCAAGTATTTTCAAAGCGTACGAGAGAGCAACCTCATTTTTTTTGCCGCTTTTAATAAGGAAGAGACTGCGATTATTTTCGGACAAGATTGGAGAAAGAAAGATTTCAGCGTAAAATGGAAAATTCATGTGCGAGGTTAATGCTTTTATCCGATTCAAAAGGGTTAAGATTCTAGCTGTCATTAATTGTAACCAAAATTTGGAATGTAATTAAGCCAATTAGAGTAATACATGAGTTGGGGTGTGCGGGGCGCATGCGCGCGGGCTCGCTGTCCGAGTGCGGCGCGCTGGCGTCGTCGCTCGCGTCGTCCTCGTACTCTGTAATGGGCAGGTGCAGCGTTAATATCTTCTTCACCTCCGAGTCCGTGGAGCCCAAGTTGTCCGACTCTGGAATGCAATGAGAAATGTCGGTTGGGGACGTGGGGTGGGCGACGGTCGGGAAAGATATGACAGGTCGAGGATTCAAAGATTTATACAAATTTCGAGCGAAAGGAAAAAAAGCGCTTGTTTCAAGAAATTTTAGCCGAGAAAATATACGCTTGTTTCTAATTTGTAGGCATAGACTCAAAAGCGTGCCAGTATGGTTGAGACACAAACTTATGTAAGTACCATGAATAACAAACCTTTAGGCCATAATTTAGCGATTTTGTATCTATGTACAATAATTTTCTTTGCAGGAAACTAGTCTTAGCGATACGAAAAAAAAGAATCGTAATAGGTAAGTCAAAATTTCTGGTTAGGTTAGGTACAGAAGTAAAGACCTTTTGAGGGTTTGATGAAAAAGCCGCGAACGCATTGGACAGACAATATCCAGCGGAAGACTTTGGCTTTGACTTGATCAAGTTGCATTGGTTTTATATTTTTACATTATTTGAATGCCATTGGGGATTCGTTTGATATATTATTGACGCAAAGTCATATCTTTCCCGAACATAGTGGATAGGTACAAGTAAAAAAATGAGCAACACAACAATGGAAGATGCTCGTGATTCGCCACCAAGGATTAAAGTTCAAAATGGAATTAATAAAATTTCACGTGGCCAGTGTGTATGGAAAAAAGTATCAGTTAGAATGTATGAATGGTAGTGTCAGACCGGAATATGAATGTGACGATCAATGATTTAAATCCAACATGCAATTTGTCGCGACTAAAGAAGATTGAGAAGCGTACAAGAATAGAACACAGAAATAACTGCACGATATCTTTCAATCTTTTCATAATCGAAATCATTTAGGTAGATACGACCGACATGCTGTTTTAATCACAGGCATAACGTTTTTTCTACTGAATTATGCAGAAAAAAAGCTTTGAGCCCCTTTACGATGATTTGGGATGACGAATTGTCAAACGAAACGAACCCTTAAGAATAAAATCCCAAAATGTCTTAAACAGCAAATTTTTACTGTAAAAAAGGGATGACAGACAATAAACTAATAATACAACAAAGCCGGGGACTGGAACTACACGTTCAACATGACAACTAACCTAAGATACATGTTACAAAAAAGAAATTCCAAAAGGTATGTTACGATACATACTTTGTGCATGCTTACCTTTATAATTACAAAACCAGTTACGCTCCCACCGGGTTGCATAAAAGGTGATCATTTGTCAAATTCAAATCTCAATACTTAAACTAAAACGGGTCCAAATTAAACTCCAATAGAAGGTGCGGTCTACTTAAAACAAAATCAATAGTCTAACTACTTATAGATAAGCTCTGTTTAAATTGTCTGCGGGGTAGAAATGTGGTTGGAAGTTGGTACCTTGGCTCTCTGAGTGCGGGTCGCGGAGGCGATTTCCTTTTCTTCTCACTTTTGTGTATTCTGGTTCCTTGCCCTGTGATAAAGGATAGAATGCCTATATTCAATTATTCAAATGACAATTGTGGGCAAACTTTTAATGTTGAGATTTTATTCGATGACATTGTGGCCGTAGTTCTCAAGATTTTACAGTTGCCTAGTGTTAGTGATTTCTCTCTGTCACACCATTTATTGTGAGATGATAATAAAATTGCAAGTCAGCAGAAAAAAAAAACAATTAAACGAGCATATGACCCGACAAAAAGACAAGTCCCAACCAGGAGTCCCAGGCGTTAAGTCTTTCGTTGCTGTGAGCACGTAGCCAGGGTGGTTAAGTAATGGAAAAGAACGGCCTGGCAGTTTGGTTTGGTTGGCTGGATTGACGATGATGAATCAATTTTCCACCTTATATTTGTCGTTCTGCTTGAGGTCGTGGTACACGAAGGAGCCCCGCACGGAGTGGTAGGGGCCGCTGTACACGTTGCCGCTGTAGCTACTTTCACTATAAGTGGGCTTCGTTAGTTGGAACGTCGCATACGGACAGATGTCTTCGATGTATTCTGTGGATAGATGGACTTAGTGAAAATCAAAGTTTTTTGAATTAAGATCGAAGTTTAGGAAATGAAGAATATAAAAAAGGTTAGGTGCACCTTGGTACATTTTGGATTTGAAGCTCACAACGTACCTACTCTAGATACAGTACCTACGTTATGAGAGGCAGCGCCGGATTATCCACGCGCGTTAGTTAATCCCGCACTGGTTGTATAAAGTTGAAGGTGGCAGAGTCATGATTGGTGGTGGATCAAAAGAGAAGGTGAAGGTGGTAGAGTGGTGTATACCGTTGGAGGCATGTTTATAGTGGTGCGGCGGTGCGGGGTGCTGCGCGCGCGCCGCGAGGTACTGTTGGTCGCGGTTGGCCTTGTTTTGCAGTTGCGCTACTGAGGGAGACTCGCCTGCCGCGCTCTCCGTCGCCGCCGTCTCCGTGCCGCCCGCTTCTGATAAACGCAAGGTTAGCTCATACAAAGATTTATATCCAATCTAGAATTAAATTAGTAATTCGACCAGTTGACAGCAAGGTGGCGACAGGTTCCTCTGACAAAATTCATCTATCACACCAAAAGATTTTTGACTAAGTACTGTCAAATAGACCTTTCGCCACCGTAAACTGCAGCACAACTGTGATAGAGGTGCTGAAAGTAATAAAAAACATTTTCAGTCACAGTCATCCCAGTTCTATTTTAAAGTACCTATTGAATACTTTATCCTATTGCCCTAAAAGAAAAAGGAAGCCGAATTGGTTCTGGTTTGCCAGCGGATTTATTTGACGCCACGTCACTAGCGACACGTAATTGTAGGTACTTACTGTTTCTCCGGACTAGCAATACGATGGCGACGAGCGCGCCCAGCACAAGCAACGAGAGCGCGGCGGGGAGGATGACTCGAGCACCCCCTAGCGAGCGTGCGCCCGCCGCCGGTACCGGTGGTGACAGCTCGCCGTCTAGAACTGGAGATAAATAGATGCAACAATGTTTAAGGTAAGTCGAGTCGCTCGGTTCTCTATAAAAACAAAAAGGAGGTTAAAAATCGATTTTAAAGACATCATATGTATTTCGTAGTTTTATACAATTTATCTGAAATTATGGATTAAAGCTTTAGTTTCGAACGATGCATGTTGTTTCGCGCAGATAAAATGATTTAGACTATGAAACGAAACGCATTTCGACTAAATTTAATTACTATCAGAAGCGTTAAGTAGACAATCTGAAAAAGTGGCGCCCAACATGGGGCCAAAAGATGATCATAGAAACTCAACACTAATGAATAATAACTAATTAATGAAACGTTTTTCTCACCCATTTTTTACAGTAGTATTGCTTAAGTGGGTTACCTAGTTAAAAGCAATAAATATCAGTAATAATACTTTAACTTACTGCCGCTAAGCGAATGAGTAGTGAAGTTATACAACGCCACAGCATGTCCCGCGTTGTTGTGGGCCGTTATACGCAGCTGGTACTGGGTGGCCGGCGTTAGACCCGGCACACTGAAAACTCGTTCCGTCGCTTGCACGCTATTTGATACTAGCCGCCACTGAAATAAAGTTATGAAATTTTACAAACCCATGGGATATATGAAAAGTCTTATTTACTTTCGGATAATAGAAGCATTATGAAAATCATTGCGATTTTCCCCCAAAAAGATTGGTGCCCTAACGTAGACTCAAAAACAAAAGGAATTATAATAAATATTCGGATGTGTAGTGTTGTTGACTACAATAATTGAAAATTAAACCTGTTAATAAATTAGTTGATCTGTTCATGATAACATTTAACTCTACGGATGTTCATGTGTGTCATTACAAAAGTGGCGCCCAAACGTGGGGCTCCCCATCAACAGAAATTATGATAAATTTTAGGTTCTTTAGTTCAATACTCTAATAAAACAGTGCATACTTGTGATTGGCTGACTTCTCGATACTCAATAACGAAGTACAGAATACCGCAGCCACCGTCGCCCCAGGAGTCCAACCACACCGTAACCGTAGTCGTGTTGAGAGTTATCATTTGCGAGTGTTTCGGTTTAACTGGCACTGGAGAAAAGTTCATAACCAATATATTCAAGTTTTATTCGAAAAACAAACAAAAAATTGTACATTTTATGCATATCTCATAAAGTTAATCAGAGTCACAAATCATAATCAGAGTTTAAATGGCTCTTATTGCGATACACTTATTTTTCGATTAGGTATATGTTAGGTCATTCATTATAAAAGAATCTCGAAGGAAAACTAACCTCATTCGAAAAATAAGTTATACATGTTTATTGAGCTTGTATTGTCCAACTATAGTTATTAAGAAGTTTGTTGATTTTTTAGTCAGTAGCAAAGACAAGAGTGCTCGAGACAAATTGGTTGCAACTGTGAAAAATGTGGTTATACAAGATATTTCCTACCGGTTCCTTTAGTAAAGGCATGCACAATATCGCAAGGTAGCCCCGTCCCAATGCGGTTGAAGGCCGTGATGTAGAGTTGGTAGCGCGTTCCGCACCACAGGTTCGGCAACACGTGCTCCGACGTGCCGGCTTCTACTTGCAGCTCCTCCCAGTCGCCGTGCTCGCGTTTGTAATTGATCACGTAACCTAGGAACAGAATTTCGTAAGGTATGTAGAATCCATTCCATGGCAAACATCGAAAATTTGTAAGAATCATTTGCATGGCATCGGTGGTCAACAAAAGTATCAAAATTTCAAATGTGTGCAATGCACTGTGTCTGAGAGACGTGAGATAGATATAGATTATATTATAAATATGATATTTATATTAAAGATATTTAGAAGAAAATTACTTCAAATACTCGACTCGACTTAATCGAGAAAAAATATTTTTTGGATGTTTTTATGTAGGTAGGTATGTAGTGGATAAATTTTACGATTTTTGCCTCAGGGATAATTAAACTGCCAAGGACGGTTATACGAACTATTTGAGGAACGTCCTTTCAAAAGGGGTTTTCTACGGTTTTTATATAGAATTAAGCCCTTTTGAAAAGACACTCCCCATTTATCCAACCATGATGAATGATGAAGTTAAAAGAGGCTTGACATGTTCACCTACACAGACGAAACAAGGGGTAACTTCTAGTATATTTTTACCCAAGATAGGGCTCCCTCCGTCACCCTGGTCGCTCCACTGCAGATGCAGTGAGTCAGCGTACGAGTCCACGACAGCGAGCACCGGTGGCTGCGGCGGAACCTTCACTTCTACGCTATAGGTCACCTCGTCCCGCCCGTGAGGGTTCTCAACGGCGCAGGTGTAGTTCCCGCTGTCTGCGTATTGGCTCATGCTGGAGAAAATGAAAGATAATTTACTGGGTGTATTTAGGTAAACCAGCTCTCCAGCTCAGAGAGCTAACGAGAGAGAGAAGTGGCTGACTGAGGGCACCCACTCCTCTCTTTCCTCTATCTATTTGTCTAGTAAGTACTTGAATTGTATTGTACTGAAATGGAAGTCGAAAGCTAGTTTCGTTGCAGGTTTTCATTTCTAATGCTTATATTTTGGGGGTTTTTAGTATTCTGTATTTTTTTAAAGTCGATATTGCAACACACTAGCAATAGTTATTCTAACCTGATGATGAGCGTGCCGTCCGCGGTGACATTCTTCCTTAGCGTGGATTCGAGAGAGGCTCCATTCATGCTCCAGGTTGTGGAAGGGTTAGGGGAACCCACTTTATTGCACGACAGCGATATGTTCTCCTTCCACGGCGTCACTATGCTTCGACTGAATGATGTTATTCTTGCCGGCACTAGAATAGATAAAAAACAACCTCAAATTTATATTTTACTGTCACGTGGCGTAGATAGAACTTGGTTCCCGTACTTATTGCAGCATACTCTGAGTACTTTAACGTTAAGCGTAAGTCTATATTGGGCAAGTCATCGTCCATTTGGCTGGAAGTCGATACTGGCAAAAAGCGGGCGACCATTCGTTGCGGAAGTATTTGGGAGAGCCGTATGGCTGGTTATAACCGGCACTGCCTATGTCAAGTGTCTCCGATTGTCTATGTCAAGATAGATATAGTTATCTAAGTCATTCTTTGCTCCCTGTAATCGTAGTATCTTCCTGCGATGTATTACGTAGGATTTAGTTTAAGCATACACTTTAAACCAAACAGTATAGGGTGGCCAAAACTGCAACTCCACCCATGGCTATGTAAAACGTGTCTCACCAGAGTCGGAAGGCAGGACAGTGGCCACCCTGGTGGCTTCCCCCTCCCCGAGTCGCGTGGACGCCGACACCCAGAATTGATGCGTGGCTCGCGGTGGCGACCGTGACGTCTCGTGGGATAATGTGCTTGGAGACAGCATGCGTTTGTGAGTGCCCTCCTACAAGAAAATCCCATGATTATTACTATCCTCTTTTAGAGAGTAGAGAGAAAAGAAGAAAAAATCACAATACAATGCTGCAAGTGATGTTAGTTAGTAACTGAAGAAAAACATAGTGCAGCTGCTGGTGTCCGTCCCTAATACGCCTGCTTTTCAACTAGAGATGTGCTAAACTACCTATTATGATGGGTGTGGATAATTCATCAATAAGGATCGTTTACTTTTATAAATCAGCTTAGCCTAGAATAGACAGAAACGGGTTAGCTTACTGTTTAGCCACCTCGCATTTCTTTAGAGGAAAAGCAGCGTAACCGTCCATGTAATAAAATGGACTATGTTCTTGGGAAAGATCCTATGTCTTGGGAGCGTCTGCGAGCGACTGTTGAAATTTTGAAAATAGAGATCTTACCTCCCTTCCATCCTCAATGACGCTCATATACAGGGTGTACCCGACCAGAACACCGTTCGGGGAAGCCGGCGGTAGCCATGACACTAGGATCTTGTTACGCGAAGACACTACCGCTTTGATGTCCGCAGGCGCCGACGGTACTGGTATGAATTAATAAAAATATTAAATATTCATATATCAGTTTCAAATGTGTACCGAAGAATATACGATTCACGATACACATTTGAAACCATACGATTCTAGGTAAATAGTCTGAAATACAATATATTCTTGATAGAGCCTTGGTATTTTATTTAGCGTAGTAATAAAAAATACTCATATCTTGACCGCATGCCCATTAATATTGACTAAAATCTCCCCATGTGGTAAGTGTGAGCATTGTACACTATCGGTTTACACTTCATACCCCATTTTCCCATTGTGAATTATCCTATATCTGTCAAAATTTTGCTGTTATACAATTAACTTTGATGTTTTAAACATATAATTCAATTCAACTGGACGGATACGGAACAAGGCATATGAAGGGTTAAGACACTGTTTGACTGAATGTATCTTTGCTTACCATCTTCCTCAGTGTGACAGTAAACTGGGGCGGCCCTGACTCCATCCCCAGCGGCTGTGAAAGCGCACACAGTGACAGAGTAGTTTGTATACCGACGCAACCCCGACAGGGTCGTGTGCAGGCCTGATATCTGCTTCGTTACGGCATCTTCGCTTCCTGTAAGGAATAAATATATTGTTGAACGTAGGTATTCGTGACGGATACATGGTAAAATCACATTTGATGTATATTTTCCATATATTTTCGAAAAACATGCGATTTTCAGCAGTTTAACGTCGCTAAAATCCTAGAGTATTTACACAAAATGGTTTATATAGTGAACAAAAGCCATCCATAGCCATATTTCAACATCTAGGGTATAGTAGAAATTATCGTATGATTCGACGATCAGCCTCAAAACAGGTTCGATGATTTCAGAACTTTGATATTGAATTTAATTGTTTGGTTTTTTTTTTATTGGTCTGTATCCCGTTTGGTCAATATTGACCACTTTTGGTAAAACTGAAGTTGTTTGGTTGCTGGCTAGTGGTGATCTAAATATATAAAAGAAGAAGTCCTGACTGACTGACTGACTTACTGATCAACGCACAGCCGAAACTACTGAAGTTAGGAACTTGAAATTTTCACAGTAGGGTGGTTATATAACGTAAGTAAGGGATAAGAAGGGATTTTTTGAAATTCATCCCCAAAGGGGGTTAAATGGGGGTTGAAAGTTTATATGGGGACCATACGATTTTTAAAGTAGGAGATCTGAGACTTCGAACATAGACTCTTTAATACAATTTAAAAAAAGTAATTTCACCGTTTTTGGAAATTCATCCCCAAAGAGGGTTAAATGGGGGTTGAAAGTTTATATGAAGACCACACGATTTTTAAAGTAGGAGATCTGAGACTTCGCATATAGACCCATCAAGATGAGTACAGGAAAGTAATTTCACGGTTTTTTGAAATTCATCCCCAAAAGGGGTTAAATGGGGGTTGAAACTTTGTATAGGCACCAAACGGTTTTTGACGTTAGAGATCTGAGAGTTTGCACATAGATCCTTCAATATGACATGAGAAAAGTAATTCCACCCTTTTTTGAGATTCATCCCTAAAAGGGGTTAAACGGGGGTTGAAATGTTGTATAGGGACCAAATTATTTTGAAGTTACAGATCTGAGAATTCGTATATAGACTCCTCAATAAAGGTCGAAGAAAGTAATTTTACCGTTTTTCAAAATTCATCCCCAATGGGGAACATCCTAAATGGGGGTTGAAACGATTTTTGAAGTTGCAGCTCTGAGACATCGTACATAGTCTCCTCAATATGAGTACAGAAAAATAATTTCACGGTTTTTCGAAATTCATCCCTATAAGGGCTTAAACGGGGGTTGAAAGTTTAAATGGGGACCAAACGATTTTTAAAGACGGAGATCTGAGACTTTGCACATAGACCCATCAATATGAGTACAGGAATGTAATTTCACGGTTTTTCTAAATTCATCCCCAAAAGGGGTTAAATGGGGGTTTGAAACTTTGTATAGGCACCAAACGATTTTTAAAGTTAGAGATCTGAGAGTTCGCACATAGATCCTTCAATATGAGATAAGAAAAGTAATTTAACCCTTTTTCGAAATTCATCCCTAAAAGGGGTAAAACGGGGGTTGAAATATTGTTTAGGGACCAAATTATTTTTAAGTTACAGATCTGAGACTTCGTATATAGACTCCTCGATAAAGGTCTAAGAAAGTAGTTTTACCTTTTTTCAAAATTCATCCCCAACAGGGGTTAAATGGGGGTTAAAACGATTTTTGAAGTTGGAGCTCTGAGACATTGTACATAGGCTCCACAATATGAGTGTAGGAAAGTAATTTCACGGTTTTTCGAAATTCATCCCCAAAAGGGGTTAAACGGGGGTTGAAATTTTGTATAGGCACCAACGATTTTTGAAGTTGGAGATCTCAGAGTTCGCACATAGATCCTTCAATATAAGTAGAGAAAAGTAATTTCACCCTTTTTCGAAATTCATCCCTAAAAGGGGTAAAACGGGGGTTGAAAGTTTAAATGGGGACCACACGATTTTTAAACTAGGAGATTAGTTGCAAAAAGTAATTTCACCGTTTTTCAAAATTCATCCCCAACGGGGGTTAAATGGGGCTTGAAACGATTTTTGAAGTTGGAGCTCTGAGATATCGTACATAGTCTCCACAATATGAGTACAGGAAAGTCATTTCACGGTTTTTTGAAATTCATCCCCAAAAGGGGTTAGATGGGGGTTGAAAATTTGAACTTTGAAGTTAGAGCTCTGAGAAATCGTACATAAACTCCTCAATAAGAATAAAGAAAAGTAGTTTTACCATTTTTCGAAATTCATTCCTAAAAAGGGGTCAAACGGGGGTTGAAACTTTGTATGGGGACCAAACGATTTTTGTAGTAAATCTTGAACTTCGTTCATAGACTCATCCATAAGAGTAAAGAAAAGTGATTGCTGTTTTTTGGAATTCATCCCCAAAGGGGTTAAAATGGGGGTTGAAACTTTGTGTAGGGTACAAACGATTTTTGAAGTTGGAGCTCTAAGACATCGTATATAAACTCCTCAATAAGAGTAGAAAAAGTGATTTTTCGTTTTTCTAAATTCATCCCTAAAAAGGGGTCAAACGGGGGTCAAAACTTTGTATGGAGACCAAACGGTATTTATAGTAGATCTTAAACTTCTTACATAAACTCATCCATGAGAGTAAAGAAAAGTGATTGCTGTTTTTTTGAAATTCATCCCCAAAGGGGTTTAAATGAGGGTCGAAACTTTGTATACGGACCAAAAGATTTTTGAAGTTGGCGATCTGGGACATCGTACATAGACTCCTTAATAAGAAAAAAGAAATGTGGTTTTACCGTTTTTTCATCCCTAAAAAGGGATCAAAAGGGGGTTGAAACTTTGTAAAGGGACCAAACGATTTTTGTAGTAGATCTTGAACTCATCTAAAAAAGAAAAGAAAAGTGATTGCAGTTTTTTGAAATTTATCCCCAAAGGGGTTTAAATGGGGGTTGAAACTCTGTATAGGGTCCAAAGGATTTTTGAAGTAGGAAATCTGACACTTCGTACATAGATCCTTCAATAAGGGTACAGAAAAAATGTTAAACCATTTTTTGAAATTCATCTCCAAGGGTTATAAATGGGGACCAAAACTTTATAAAGGGACCAAATGATTTTTAAAGTAGGGTATCTAAAACTGATTAAACTGAATAGAACTCAAATGATTTCACGGTTCATTAAAATTTATCTCGAAGACGGGTTGAGTAAGTAGGGGTTGAAAGTTTTTTTAGGGACCCGTACAATTTTTAAAGTAAAAGGTTTTTAACTCCATGCATAGCATATAGCAATTAGTAGATTGTTTTTTTGTGTAAGTAACAAGCGGTTTATTAAGTGCATTTAATTTTTTGGTAATAATCCTTAAATGGACTTAAGAATTGATTTTCACGGTAAATGTGCATTGTGCAGTTTTGGGCCCAATATTTGAGGGTTTTGTTTAATTACAACAAAGTTTATGAACAAATATCAGAAACTATTAATTGCCTATTAAGATTAATTGCCTAATTATAATTTACACCGCAGACGAAGTCGCGGGCATCAGCTAGTAATATATAAAAGCCTTATTCATTAGGCATCGTACAGGTCGATTCACGAAAGCTGGCGCGAGATTTGACAGAATTTCTATGAAAATAGATGTCACTCAGGACAAATCTCGCGCCAGCTTTCGTGAATCGACCTGTAATATAGGATCAATAAAATCTATTCCTGGTATACTTACCATACCAATCGGTGACAGGCGCGTAAGTAACCCGGTACCCCTGAAGCACACCATTGCGCCCGCGCGTTGGTGGCGGCTCCCAGGCGACTCGCACTGACTGTGAGCTCAGCGCAGTGCACTGGAGCGATCCAGGTGGTAAGCTGGGCACTGTAACACGAGATGTGCGGTCCTTAAGAGATCATTTAATATTTTACTAACAAATACAACATTCAGGAAAGTAAAAGAGTCATCGGCGCTACTCATTAGTCTGACACTTAACTTTAGGGATAGTATTAACGATTGCTTGATTCAAAGAAATATTGCTCCTTAATACCTGATTTACGGCCGGCTTACGACTCTTCTGAGTTGTTTGACCGGCAGATGACTTACTTGGTGAGGAGATTTTTGCATGTTCGCCTGACCTCCCCTGATTTCTTTCTATATGTTCCTCTCTAGCGAATGTAACCGTCCATATAAAATCTATCACAGTCTAGTCCTTACCATCCTCCATAGTAGTCGCAGTAGTTGGCGGAGATGCTGGGCCGGCACCTCTGCTGTTATACGCTTGTACAACAACAGCATACGCGGCATGTTTCTGAAGTCCTGACAACGTCGTCCTCGCCCGGGCAGTTCCCGCACCCTCAACGGTGCGGACGGTGTAGGACGCGCCTCCCGGCCCACTCGCGCTTAGCACTGTGCTGTTGCTGTTTAACTGGAGACAGACACTTGAATATACAACAATAACTTGGATAAAACCATAACTTAAGTAAGTAATCCTGTCTAAAAAAAAGGAAATGGTTAGAACTCGAACCCTCAACAAAGCATAACCAAAATAAAAATCTCACAATGTTAGGATCTTTTTGGAGACTTGTATTACAAGTAAAAATTGCTTGGTCTAATAATTCTCTGAACAAATAGTCGATTCCTTTCTGTAACAGCCTGCTTTCTTTTAAGGAAAGAGTGAACAGGCATCTTCTTGATGAGCGTGGTCTATCGTAGAACTTGTCTCTACTTTTCATCAGGTGAGAACAAGGTCAAACGCTTTTAATCATAAAAATGTGAACCAGAAAAGCTGAAAGATAACAAGATTACCTCTTGAAACCCCACGTAGTACCCCAGGATGTTGCCGTTCCACAAGTCTCTCTGCGGAGGCTCCCAGCTCACGATCAGCTCCGTCGAGCTCTTGGCTTCTACTCGCACGTCTAATGGTGGGCCGCTTGGTACTGAAATAACAATATCCTGGTTGATTGACCATCTATCTGTATCTATTTACGAGACCGGGTGAGACACTGTTGTATATGCATACTGGCGCGCCCCTCCCCACGCCGCTTGCATACCAGTAATAAACCAGCTTCTCAAGTACACGGTCGTTTCCTTGCTCATACAGCGACAAGTCCTAAAGTTCTGTTACTATCGGCTCCAACCGTTTTATAGCAAAAGTATCAAGCGTGTCAATGCAGCTAATATTTTGGCACTTTAGAACCAGGAAGGACAGTATCAAGACGGGATTAATTTTTTTCAAATATACATTCCTTAGGTAATTATTTATTTAGACTTTATTGCACAATACAGAAAAGTATGTACAAACGACGAACTTAATGCCATAAGGCATTGTCTACAAGTTAACCCCTGGGCCTACAGAAACATTAAGTTGAAGTGTTGTCTTCAATCAGAGGTCAAATACTTACTCCCATACAACTTTCAACAAAATAATCAGGACACTTTAATAAAAGCTCACTCCATTCAGAATTAAATGACCTTTTGAATATTTCCAGCAAAATTAATATGGCGTTTCGGAAACTTTAGGTGATGTTAATTATTTAAAAGACCTTGTTACGATTTTATAGCTGATAAAATATATGGGACTTGATATACTATATTCACTATATTGATACAATTGAGTCAGTGTTGGCTACAAGGCTGTGTACTAAGTTATTAGGCTCGTTAACTTCACAAATCAATATGTGTAGGTTCTGGTATTACTTGACGATTGCCGTGGGGTGGTCAAGTATACATTACCTTCCTCAGTAGTAGTAACTTGCACCAGCTGACTCGGCTCGCTCTGCCCCAGCCTGTTCTCGGCGATGATGCGGAGGTGGTAAGATGTGGCCGGCTGCAAGTTTTGGACGTTGGCTGACGTTACACTACCCGGAACTATCACTTTTTGAGGAGTCGTTGGCCAAGGTTCTGAAAGTATTTTATCAAAAAGTTAATCAGTAAACCACTAATGGTGTTCTACGCGTTTAAAAGCATTGATAAAGGATAATATTTTTTGTTATTGCAAGATGTGTTTCAAATAACCAATCCTAATAACAGTAGTAATAGTAACTATTGGAATAGGCTCGTTTATAGCAATAACTTTTCCGAATTCAGTAAAACGATTACCTGAAGCTTCCTTGTATTGAACTATGTAGTTTATTATCGGACTGTTTCCTGCATAAGGCTGGGTCCACGATATTTGGATCGATCGCGACTGCTGGTCTATTATCCTTATATTTTTTGGCATTTCTGGCACCTGTAATGAAAGTATATTTTAATTTTCTATAGATCGCCTTGACTACAATCACTAGAAACTAAGCTTGTTGGATGTTTTTTAAAACTATGTTCTAATAAACAAGACTAGGTACTTACTGTACAGTGGAAAAATGAGCTTCAGTCAAAAAAAAAAAATTAAAAAAAAAAAAAAAAAAAAAAAAAAAAAAAAAAAAATAAAATAAATGAGCGAAGCGAAATACAGTGCTATTGCTTTTCTTACTGGCTGGTGGTCTTATATTGTATTATTTACTTTGTATCATTATTTTTTTAGTTTAATTAAGGTCTGTGTTTGTTATATTTGTTACGTCTTTTTACACTAAACCCCATATGCTAAACGACGAGGCTACTACATAGATGGATCTTCGGATACACTTCATGTATCCGAAGAGTTCTTATTGTTCTGAAAGTAACATTCTTTCGAAACCATAATTTCATTCCAGAACCCACATTGTGCTGAAAGTTTCTTTTTTATTTTATTTCAAGATCTAACATTGTCATTGTGTGTGTTGTTTGTGTAATCTAAACATGTTTTACAAAGTAAATGTGACTAGGTATAGTAAGTATTTATTTATTTTAGTAGTAGGTATTTTCCCCTGAGCCATAATTGCATAGGTATGTTATTGTTATTACCTCTTGTATAACAAGATGTATGAGCATCTCGTCCTGTCCATAGGCATTGGAAGCCCTGCAGGTCAGCGCCCCCGTGTCCTGTCGGTACGTCTGCAATATGCTCAGCTCAGAAACTAGGCCATCGTCCAGAACTTGCTCGCGGATTGTGTATCTGTAAAATGACTCCCAATTAAAACTTCGAGAGAACAATAAGGCAAAACTACTTGCAGGCTCGCTGTTAAAAAATTGAGAATT
Organism: Eudemis profundana; assembly: GCA_947034925.1. Classification (NCBI taxonomy): domain Eukaryota; kingdom Metazoa; phylum Arthropoda; class Insecta; order Lepidoptera; family Tortricidae; genus Eudemis; species Eudemis profundana. The sequence goes on from OX344811.1 coordinate 13,199,290, forward strand.
CTGAAAGTTTCTAACTTGCATGCAGAAGTCGTGTTTCGAGCGGTTTCGCCTATTCACTTATTCTTTCGGCTTCCTTACGTATAATTCTAAGAACGATATAACTAATTTGAGTTACTATGCTTGTTAATATAGTTTTATGTGCGTGATTTTAGAAAGTAGGGTAAATAGGTTGGAGCGTGGAGTACCTTTGTTTGGTATGGTGATGAGGAACGTCTCGCTGACCTAATAGAGGTACATTGCTAGCTAAAATAGATACATTGCAGAGTGTAGATCTATTGTAATTCATTACACTATCGGAGGTTATTTATTTATTTAAACTTAATATAATAAAAAAGAAAACTTATCGTACAAAAAGCGAACTTAATGCCATAAGGCATTCTCTACCAGTTACGAGCCTACCTCTGAGGTTAACTTTTGTTCAGGTGGTATGTGATGGTATGATAGAATCCATCCAGATGTACGCTAGACACCACAGCTGCGGTATTGGAGGTCAACGCACCTTTGGACCAGATGGTGCGCGATGGTATGATGGTGGGGGCTTCGCCAGCTGGCCATCACCTCTGTGGCGCCAGACACAGGAGAGGATATCTGCGCTATTGGAGAGCAACGCACCTTGGGACAAGATGATGCGTGATGGTATGATGGTGGGGGCTTCGCCAGCTGGCCATCACCTCTGTGGTGCCAGACACAGGTCAGTGGATATCTGCGCTATTGGAGGTCAACGCACCTTTGATCCAGATGGTGCGCGATCGTATGATGGTGAGGACTTCGCCAGCTGACCTCCAAAGGTGCATCACCAGACGCAGCGCACTGCAGATGAGCCGCCTCGCCTGCCGTCACTTGAACCGTCTTGCTTTTCATTGGGAAACGGGCAGGAGCTGTAATTAAACATACAATATATTCAAATCTTATAGGTTAGGTGTAGACTGGCCTATTTTATCCGCCAACTGACAGGGACGCATCTATCTGTAAAAGAATGAGATAGGTATGTACAAGTTATCTTTTTGATGAATATATTTTGGCATCTGTATCATTTATTTTTCCGCTTACACTTACAGTTCTTTTTTTATGTTATAAGCTGCCTGATGGAAAGCAGTCAACGTCGCCCATGGATATCTGCAACACCAGGGGTGTTATCTATACGTTGCCGATCCTTGAGAGCCCTGTTTACTCATTTCTTGAAGTACCCGATGTCATAGCGCGCTGGAAACAGCTTAGGTGGGAGTATAGCAGAAAAACCATGATGCCCGCTTGTTGCAATGTTAATAATATTGATTCAATAAATTCCTTGTACAAATCGTGATTTCGATTGTCCGCAAAGTTAATCTCGGCTATTAAATTCAAAAGTTATAAGCATTAAGCACCCTCCCAACCTGTATTGGATGATAGGATTTTCAAAGTCAGTTTTAATTAAATAAACTTGCCTAAGTAAGTATAAGTAAACGCGAGGTGGTTGAAAGGTTCTTTTTAATCCGATTATTGGAGTTTAAACCTGGTTGATACTGGAAAAATAAGAGTAGAATTGGAAAATTAAGAGTAGTTATACAGTAGATCCAAGCTTAAAATATATATTTTATTACGTCGTGAGATTTTTTGGTTCCTTTATCCCATTCAAAAAAGGCCTTTTTTGTTTAAAGATAAAAATAGACATTGTATATTATGGGAGCTAAAAAGGTTGGAAAGATTTACGACACAATGTTTGTGACGCAGTGATATTTATGGGCTAAAACCTATTACATATACAGCAGCAGTGTTACTGACGTTCTTGGCCTGCGATAACTACTATACACTTGCACCCGTAGAAAAAGGAGCTAATAGGAGGACATTAGGTATATTGTTGGAGGATAGACATTGACAAATCACAACCTTGACCACCATTTATGAATTATTTTATTAGTCTATAGTAGTATTTTAGGCAAGATCATCCGTATAGGTCAAAACCGATTTCAAAACCAAAACAGATTTGCTAACGAAGTAGTAGGCTATAAGGTTTTTGGCGGCCTAGTTTTATTTTATTTTTAAAAAAGTGAGTACGAGTAACTCGACTTTTCATACTTCGCCTGTTCTGCATGTCTTGCTTAGACTTCCTTCTTCTTCGCTGCTTCGACTTCGGTTACATAGTTATTGGCTCATACTTAAATAACTTTTTCAACAATCTACCGCTTATTTCTCTACGGAGTGCATGGAAGGTAATAACGGCCGCAGAAAAATATACTGATTTTTTAGCCTAAAATTTGTAGGTTTCCGGCATAGAGTGAAGGTTTCAACCTGCTAAAAATATCTGCAATACGCGAATATGAATAAGGTTATATTTGCTTTTCTGTATTTTTTTTTTTTTTTTTTTTACCTAGCCTATTACTGTGTCCCACTGCTGGGCAAAGGCCTCTCCATTGGATCCCCACAACTCCCTATTAGCTGCAGCCTCCGGCCAATCGGCTACAAAAGCGTCTAGGTCATCCCGCCATCTCCGTTTTGGCCTGCCCTGCCGTCGCCGCCCATCCTGTGGCACCCAATTTGTGACTATATGGGCCCATCTATCCGGATGCATGCGGCTAACGTGCCCGGCCCAGTCCCATTTGAGCCTGGCAGTTTTCGCTCCAACGTCAGCTATACGTGTTTTGGAACGCAGCGTAGTGTTTCGGACGCGATCTGTCCTTTTAACACCTAGAATGCTACGCTCCATCGCACGTTGGCAAACCTTCAGCTTGGACTTCTGACTCTCAGTAAGTGACCATGTTTGAGCACCGTAGGTTAGGATAGGCAGAATGCACATGTCGACGAGTTTACGCTTGAGTGTCAGTGGAAGGGTTCCCTTCATTAGCGTTTTCATGGACCAGTAGCTCTTCCAGGCGTTGCCAGTTCGTCTTTCGATTTCTTTGTCTTGCCTATTGCTGAAAGAGACTATCTGGCCCAAGTAGATATACTCGTCGACATATTGCATAGTCTGCCCATCTACCTCGACCCTACGTTTTGTGCTATTAGTCATGATTTGAGTCTTTAGGCGATTCATTTGAAGTCCAACTTGAAGGCTTGCGATACTCAGATCTTGGAGCATTTGCTGGAGCTCCAGTGCCGTTGAGGCGAAGAGGAGGATGTCGTCGGCGAAACGAAGATTTGATAACCTTCTATCGCCGACGACTATTCCCCTCTCCTGCCAGGAAACCGCCAGGGATCTGAAGATGTTTTTCTGAAGATGTTGGAAGTTAAATTTGACCCAATTTCCGGTTTCTGATTGAGCTGTAAAAGATACGGTCGGAAATAAAAAGCTCGTTTTAAAAAATATTTTTCATCACACTTGCTCGGAAATTGTGTTGTTACACGTAGGTTTTGCGGGCCGTAAATGACCTATTACGCCCTAGGGCGTAATGGTTTTCTTTTTAAATTTGAAACGCTGGTTCTGTTTTACTCTTATTTGTCATGTTCAAAGGAAACGCCAACTTACTTTTTTAACTTTTATTACTGAAATATTTATTTAAAGAGAACTGTTATATCAAATACATGTAAACACATATTTCTGTAACATTAATTAAATGTTTAATAGTGTATTTCAGTATTTTGCAAATATAAAATCAACCCTTTACCGCTATGGTTTCCGAACGTGACTTGATATTCGCATTGTCTATGGATATAATGTCACTACTGTCACTGTCAGTTTTACAATTTTATTTAGGTTAAGTAAGGTTATTTTAATCAGATTTCCTCACAAGTGTGATGAAAAACATTCTGTGTGCGACGGGCGGTAAAGGAATTACAAACTCGTGTTATTAAAGCCCTCGGCCTTGTAACAAACATTCGTTTGTAATTCCTTACTTACCGCCCTTGATACAAAATGTACTATTTTGACGGAGCCTTAATAGTGATAATTTTATTGTTTAGATTTAGAAGTTTGAGGCGAAATTAAAAAGAAGCTTGTATGGCAGTATCAAACTGAGATCACCATCGTTTCAACCTGGAGACGTCCAGTGTTGAACATAAACTTTCACAATTAATGGTCATACGTTTTTTGTCGCCATCGACTCCCGGTGACCTAAGCCACTAAGCCACATAGCTGCGAGAGTTAGCAAGTTCAAGTGGTAATAGGCCGGGCACACAGGTCGAAGAGGCAGATGAGAAGATGAGAAGATGGCAGATGAGGCGTAAAGGTTCTCGAATGGAGACCACGAATGTGACAACAAGATGTCGCTGGTTATGTTCGCCGAAAATCACCAACCCGCATGAAAAGCGTAAATATTTGCTCTATGGTGCCTAATGTTTTTTGGTCTATGTCTAGACATAGACTACCCCAAAAAAATATTCCTCGCGGCCGAAAGACGTCAAATTACAGCAATTTGACGTTTTTCTGACGATTATAATTAGCAGACCTAGGAATGTACGGGGCAAACGCCTGACAGGTACTAGAGGTAGACGATTTTTTTTATCGACATTTATGGATATCGATATTTTTGGCATTAGCATATTTAAGTTTTTGGTGCAGAATAGAAAGGCAAGTAGAAAGTTCGCGTATCGATACTCTCCGCGATGCGCGATCTCTCTTCAATTCTTTCCGCCTAAACTAGTAATCATACCCAGCTTTGTGTTTTATGCAAGTATATGGAAATGATTAACTTAATAGTCTTCGTCTTAAAGGACTTCTTTAGTATTATTTGTCAAGAACTTCATATGGTAAGAAAAGTCGGAAACAAAAATATCGATATCCATAAATGTCGATAAAAATGTTCGTCTACCTCTAGTACCTGTCAGACGTTTGCTCCTTACATTCCTAGGTCTGATAATTAGGTACGTGTAGTTCGCTTCATTTCCGTAAGCACATTGCGAAATGCTGCTGTTTTTACAGCGTCAATAAACAGTGATCATAAAAAGATAAACGAAGGCTTCTGCGCGTTCAGTTAAAAGGTACGTCGAAGTTTATCTCCGCAAGTAAGCTCGTGTCAAACCGAAATAAACTAGCGGGAAATACAATTACGGTTGGAAGCGAGGAACTGTTTACAAACCGGGCCTGGACGTGACTACTGGACGGAGCCCGGCGATCGAACTTCGAGAAATTCTTTTACGGGTGTTTACACTGACAAGTTGTTGCAATCTACATAAATTGAGGTCGGGATTTAGCAAATATAAACGACAATACCGCTACAGAATCAAACAAAGATATTCCATATTCCAAATGGAAAACTCTCAAAGAAATTCCCTTTTTATTCATCGTTATAGAGTGAAAGCGACCGCAACAGAAAACTACTTAGCAGTTACCGCTGCACCGCGATACTGAGCACAATTGAAATTGTATTACTTTCCGATATTTGCCATTCAACAAAAGCCAATAACGGCGAACACAAACACGTACACGGTGAACTTATTCTAGTGGAAACCGACTGTCTCGTTTTCCAATAAAGAGGAGACGTATTGCGACGTACGGTCATTGAGTTTTCTGCTCAGACGCGCGCGAGTCGGCGACTTCCCACACGACACACAACCAGCCATAGCGATCACTATTAACATTATATATTTTTGGGTATAAATACCATACAGTTTCTATGGCAAGTACCGCGCCGTTTTACGGCGACGGCGCCGTACCGTGGACATGGGGCCGCGGCCTAACTCCCGTTTTGTTATGATAATGTATTTTATTAATGAACTTCACAAAAAAGAGTGTTTTTTATTTACAGATTGGTACCATTTTTTCAAAATCTAGTTCTGAAAATGGGATCCATGAGGAATTGAGGAAAGACCTTAAATATTAGGTATAGGCACATGTAGCAATTTTAGTATTTTTAAAGTGTCTCATCATGAATGTAGTGACACAGATAAAATAATTAAAGACGGTTTTTAGGGTTCCGTATCAAAATGGTAAAAAGGAACCCTTATGGTGCGACTCTGCCTGTCTGTCTGTCCATCTGTCACAGCCAGATATCTCAGGAACTACGGCTGCCATCGATTTGAAATTTGGAATAGTTTTAAAAATCTTATGACTTTTTTACTATTTTTTTAAAGGGGGGTCGAAATTCAAAGGTTCTAAATTTAAAGTTAGGCTAATATCAAGTGGGGTATGAAATAAGGCCCACTTGCACGTTCTCGGGTTAGCCACTAACTCGGGGTTAACCGTATAAATCTGACAGTTGTTGTATGAATCTGACAAGAGTCAAATAAGGTTAGCGGCTTATAACCCGAGAACGTGCAAGTGGCCCTAAAAGGGCTTAATTTGTAGATTCCAAAAAAAACATTTATATTTTTCGTTCTTAATCATGTCCTTTTTGATTTAGAACGAAAAATGTTCAGAAATACCATTCCCCCCTGTTATCTTCGGAGTTACTGGACAGAAAAAATTGTAATAATTAAGGTAACGGCGCATATTACCGGGGGTATCAAAATCGGCGCCCATTACCGCGGCATTTCAAAATATGCGTTTTATAAGCAAGCCGTTCGTTTTACAATAAAACATATTTATACAAAAGTGAACCTTATCTAGTTGACTAACGGACCTATTTATGAAAGTGTGTTTGATTGTAACAACAAGCTCGCAATACGTCAGTTCCCGCGACGGCGGCGTAGGAAGTGGTTGTGTAGTACAAACTCGTCACGTCACATGTGAGTGTACCCGTACCTTAATTATTAGTTTACGTAATAGCTACCACTATTGAACGAATGCTACGACTGTTTAATGGTTGTTTATAGTTTTGTGCACAACTTGTTCGTGAAGTTTATATGTTATTTGACCTGGAAATGCGTTTAAATTGGAAAATAAAATACAGCGGTGATAGACGCCATTTTTGGTTGGGAAAACTAATATGGTAATTTGATTATTTTTGCTTTATCTTCTCTATTATGTTAACGGTTACATGCTCTCTTACAGTTATTTAAATTTTGATCTATTGACGCTATTAAAGAACTCTTTCCGTGGTATGGAATATATTGAAGAAATCCTTAATTTTTAACCAAAACTTCAGTACTGATTCTGCAGTTTCTATGTATACCCTGATTTTGTCATGTCGTTTAAATATTGTGTTTAATTAACTCTATTTACATACCAGCTTTTTGATTTTGGTTTTATAGCAAGCTTATGAAAACTATGTTTAATTTATAATAAAATTGCAACTGTACCCAAAAGTTCTTATGGGTCGGAATTAGATTTTACGAAAATCCAAACGAAGTCTATTACCGATGGTACGATCACATGACACTCGGTAATAGAATGTATGGGAATCTTTTAGCGACCCATTCAATATTTGTTTGGGTCGGTGATAGATATAAGAGGAGGACCTATTACCGAGTGACATTTCAATCTTCTCTTAAAATAAATCATACCATAACATTTTGTTTTGATTTCCAAAAACCTTGATGTACTTACTTACAAGAAGGTATAATAATAATGTACGGAACCAAAATCATAAATATTATTTAACCCGATCGTAAAAAATGCTGCTTTTTGTACCCTCGGTATTAGAAGCTAAATTCGCGGTAATAGAATTACATCCTATCCATTATCACGGTAATAGAAGATTCTCCTTTTCTGGTTTCAATAATTATTTTGTCAATCATAATAAAATAAAATAAGTTCAAAAAGTAGCGATTCGGAAAATTTAATAGACACTCTAAATTAAAAAAAATAATCTCGGGTGTTAAGGAGCTCTCATACCCATCATTTAATGGAATCATTTGAAAACTACCTAAATACCATGGTAATAGGCGTCGTTACCTTACCAATTATCATCCTAAATATGACAGAAAGAATATAACGGGTTTCCTAACTTGCATAGTTTTTCGAAATTCGCAAAGATCGTAACACAAACTTATTTGACATATGTCGATATATGGGGTCAACAGTTTTAGCAGTTAAGTTTGTCCCACCATCCAGTTTATCTTGAACTATTCACGTGTCTACTTACGAGTTTGTACGGAACCTACGGTGCGCGAGTCTGACTCGCAATTGACCAGCTTAATTTTTTAAGGTATGTTGTTTCTTATACCGATAGCAAAATATATTTTGCAATTTTAAAAGCGATGCGAAAACGCCGAGCGCTTTGAAGTGACCCGGGTATAATTTTAAAGTAGCGGTGGCACTCAGCGCTCATCAGACGTGGCGGAGTGGCGAGAAAATGGACTTCCTCCGATATTACATAAGTACAATAGAATGCTGCCAGTTCAGCAATTTGAGCGAGTTATCGGGCGCGGCGGAATTCTATAGAATTAAATAAAGTTCGCCCGGGGTGGAGCGTTAGATATAAAATTATAGGAAAAGTTGCCGACCTTCCGTGATTCGAATGATAATTGAAAGACGGTCTACTAAAGAAATAAACGTGACAGAAATCCTCAACACGCAAACTTGTACTGTAAAAGTAAAGTAGCAGATCGCTTTGGAATATTTTTATAAAATAGGAAAATACGAAATGCAATCGAGTGTGAAACCACCGACAAACAACGGCCTTTGAGAAAAATGCGTTCAATAAAACACTTGAAACGCTTCCATATCTGTCCTCACAAGCCGTAGTTCCCACTACATGACTACACGATATATAGAGTTCTAATGTTTTCAATAGGAAGGATATCTCCACGGCGTGCTACAGAGCAATAATGACGCGAAAGAATTTTCATTTGAGTACGGTCGCTTGTCCCGACCAAACTCATCCCAGCAATGGCTGCCATCAAGACATTCCACAACTTTTCGCAGACGGTTCGACAAAAAGATGCCTTTTACTTCTAGCTACAGATGGTGAAAAGTCATTTTCCCTTCCCCCTCGAGTTTAACTCGTGTTTCATTACTTAAAGTACTCGCAAGTTTTCGGGGTTTTTCAGTAACCAGGCCTATTTTAGTCCTTGCGGCGCAGTGTGCGCGAATTTACATTTCGCAGCCTAAGGGGAGATTTGGGCGTTTGTTTTAGTGTGAATATTTAATCTAACTTTTATTTCAACACAAGAAACGAAGTCTGTTTAATTTGCCTTAGAATAAATTGGGAGCATTTAGAAATAAACCATTTAAAGGTAATGCAAATAAGATAGCTGTGTGATGAGTTGAAGACAGTCTAACCCTCGCATATATTAACACTTACCATTAACTTTGAGGAAGATGAGCTTGCTCAGTCCCGCACCGATGTCGTTCCTTGCCTCGCACAGGTAATGGCCCTCGCTGTCCTTCGCTACTCGCTCGAACACCAGCGAGCCATTGTCGAGTACCCTCGAGCTGCCCTCGAACATGAAGTCTTTATACTCGCCAGGAGTATTTCCTATAAAAAATGCAATGAAAAATTTCACCTTGCAAAGAAAAAAATTTAGTATTCTTTTCTAAGAATTTCAGTACGATTTAGTGGTGTGGGGAATATATTTCGTAACAAAGGAGCCTGGCGGAAAACTATTTTATGAAGATATCATCACTGGTTGACAAACGTGATCTTGGAACGGAATTAGGTGAAATTGACGTCCTATTTTGCTCAGCGATTCAAGTGACATTAACGAATTAAAGAAGATTATGCTTACCAACTGCCTTCTTCCAGGTAATGGTTGGTTTCGGATACCCGTCTGCTTGGCATTGGAGAGTGACGTCTTGCCCTGCGGCAACTGCCACATCATTGGGCTCCAACCTCCACCGAGGAGGCACTGAGTAATAGAAGAAAAAAAAGCAAAGATTAATACTAAGCATGAAATGTAAGCATTATTGGTATATTCAGGACGATCGTAATAGAAATAACTTACCATTGACAGTTAGTGGAACTGTGAAACGCTCAGAACCAGCAACGTTAGACGCTATGCACGTGTAGTTCCCACTATGCAGCGAAGTGATGTGCTCGATGACCAGAGACGCGCTATACTCATCCATTCTTCTCGTGATGATCCCGCTGGGGGCATACGGTGATGACGTTACGGGCTGCCCGTTCTTCTCCCAACGAAAAGCAATCGGCAAATCGCCTTCTAAGATTTGGCACGAAATCGCTGCTCGCATGCCTTCTCTCAGCAAGTTTGTTAGTGGCTGAATAGGCAGGATCTTCGGCTGAACTGTGAAGAGAAAGTATTTAGTAGTAACGAGAATTTTAAGTTACAAAACAGAATATAACGAGAATTTTCCATGTCGGCAGCTTTAATGAAATTTTAATTAGTGAACCTAAATGGCGGTTTCGGCGAGCAGCGGGTCGTCCAATTATTGACCACGTGACAACGTCATAAGTGCCTGCGGTTTTCCACTCCTAAAGCGCTGGCATTCGGCGCATAAATATTTCTTGTTGACGTCGGGCTGAAATGCGATATATTCGGCTGTCATGCCGGTGCTCGGGCACTTTAAATGCACCGGGGGAAACGTTTGCCGAGCCTAGCGTCCACGGGAATTGGGCGTGAAAATATAATTAGGAATTTGAAAGTTTCACCTTTTTTGCTAGAACTTCCCCCAACCACATAATTCGCTGCGTTGGGCTCCGATCCCCGAGGACCAGTTTATCAAAAGTTTCGCTATTTGTGCGGACGAGTTTGTTAGTTTGTTTTTATCCCACCTCATGATATATTATGCGGTGGAATAAGTGATGGGATATGTTGATAGTTAGAAATGTGTGTTATGTGTGGGTTTTGCTAAATGTCACATAATACTTTTATTTCTATTTTATTTGTTCGATACTGGATTTCAAAAAGAACGTATTGTAACGACCTAAGCTTAAGATAATTCTTATAATGACATTGATAGATTAACTTAAGTATTCCAACTTCCTTCTTTCCTTCTTGTTCGAGATGTAGAAAAGTTTGTATCCGAATTCAAATCAAAACCCAAACTTTACTCTTAAAAATACAAACCGTACGTCTACGTCTCGGACAAAAGTTTTTATTTACTGTTAATTAATGTAATCCTCTGTTCACGGCCGTATTGCTTATACAGTTTAGTAAGCTCATAGTCCTTATTTCATTCACTTTTTATTTTTTTATTGCCCTATTAACCGGGAAAAGCTGGGAGTTTAATGCCCGTAGATGCCGCGGGAATGGTAAACGCGCTAACTTTAATGAATTACGGATGAGTAACTCCGCCCCTCTTGAATTTGTGATTTTATAGCGCTCTAAAGCTTACTACAGAAAATGAGAAAGTTTATACCCAAAATTCTGATTACGTTTGACTTTGAAACGTTCGAGTTTAGGGATAAAACTGGTGTAGTTTAATCCCTATTATAATTGATGTGATCATACAGATGGGAGATGCAATTAATTTAGAAAACCGCGTGGAATATTCTGTCGCGACGAGTGTGTGCGAGCTGTCAGTTACCGCTCCGTTGAAGCACCGCACCGGGTGGGAGTGTTTCATGCATTTAGGAAATTCTTGAACCGCAAAGGGAAATATTTACGCTTTAATATCCTCATACGTGTGAAGCACTGAATAAATACATTAAGTAAATTGTGCTTATACCTGTTAAACACGTTATAAAGTTGACTTTGCCGATGATGTAATATTCATGAACGAATAATTTTATTTTAAACTTCTTGCTGTTGGCACGATTGACCGAGTTACTGCTATGGAAATCCTGCGACTCTTATCACTTCATGATACGGCCTAATCCAGTCATTCATATTTTTGAACACCATTATGTCAGTTGAGTCTGTTCACTTACAAGGATTCTTTGGTAACACATACTGAGCCCAACTGATCTAGAACCAAAATTTGGACCTTTGTCTGTCCTGTGGCACTTTCTGTTCGTAATCTGACTGAGTTCACTTAAAGGAGACTAACCTAAAATCTTCATCTCGACCTCCCTGTGAATCGCGTGCCATTGCCCGTTCGCTGCCTGGCTGTTTTTAGGGTTCCGTACCAAAATGGTAAAAAAGGAACCCTTATGGTGCGACTCTGTCTGTCTGTCTATCCGTCTGTCACAGCCAGATATCTCAGGAACTACGGCTGCTATCGATTTGAAATTTGGAATACCGTTAAAAGTAGCTAACCCGAGCTACTAAATACTTATGAGTTTGTATGGAACCCTCGGTGCGCGAGTCCGACTCGCACTTGACCGGTTTTATTTTTGTCACTGCGACTACTCTGTGATGAGCATTATTCACGATCACCCCTTACTGAGCCTGTACACTGACGTATAATCTATACCTCGACCTCCTTGCGTGCAGCGTGTTATTTATTTACCATTGGCACCTATGTTGTTCTATTCTCAAAGGGCGTACATTATTGCCTATCGCCTATTGTTGACCACTGTTTTTTTTGTATTTAAGTTTGTATTGTATTTTTTTTTGTGCTTGAAAGTATGATTGTATGTATTATATTTGCTTAGTAAATACTAAGCTGTAAGAATACTTACCCTTTGACTTTCCTGCGTGGCGCGTGCCGCTGCCTGTTCGCTGCTTGGCATGTGTACGCGGCGCCATCTTCTCCTCGCTACGCTCATTTTTATAGGGTAATTCCTTTTTTTAGGACTTACTAAGCTGTAGAGGTCCTTACCTAGAATCTGCACTTCGACTTCCCTGCGTGCCGCGTGCCGTTGCCTGTTCGCCGCTTGGCACGTGTACGTCCCAGCATCTTCGCCTCGTTGTGTCTGCTCCACGATAAGAGTTCCGTTAGGGAAGACTCGTTGCCGGCGATTCAATGGGAGCGTTTGACCATCTGTTGAACGTCATGGGCGGTTATTCATTGGAAAATACAAAAGGCGACGACGGGTAGACATTTTGTGTGAGAAAATTTTATGATATTTTATCACATCATACGTTTTGAAATTTATATCCTGTATTCAGAAAGCAGAATTGAACAAAATCAAATTAAAAATAGACTTTCGATATGAATTCATAAACTTCATAAAGGCCCTTCTTTTTCTCTCCCTCTTTATAAAAATGTTACCTTAAATAATATCTAAGAGGAAAAATTACTCAAATTATGAATCTTTATACTCCTCTTACAATAGACGTGCTAGATACACACGTGGAAATACAGGTACCGTAATATTTAATCATAAATCCATCATTCCACGTGAAATTACATGGATAAAAATAATATTATGCTATTTAATAATCTTTGCACGCGCGCCATTTCCTTAGCTAAGCTCATAAATTACGCTAGCTAAAGTAGGGGCTAAAATAAAATTCTAATTGTAAATTGTCCGGCGTGACGGCGGAGCTCGGTCGAGAGCGGGCAAACGACATCAAACAAATTTCAGCCAGTTAAGGCCGAAAGTTCGCCGGGAACGCCTAGCCTATTTCCACATTGAACTATTTCCGTATAATGCGCGTGTTTTTAAAGCCACAATTATACAATACCTCTCTATAGAAGCCCGGAATTTAGAGACTGGCTGGACGAATGGATTTCTCAATAAGTTTGTACGTCAATAAACCAATCCTTAATTTACTCCTATTTTGTTACTAATGTATTTGATGATTATTTATTATTGGTTGGTGTTTTGCTGATTCGTTTGGATAATTAGAATTTTGGAGTTAACATTTTAATTATGAAATATATCAGTATTGTTTATCGTTAAAAAAATTGGTAACTAAATAGGAAAGTTAACGACTTTCATGGCATGTGTCAACAGTTATTTGTGTAATGCTATATTTTGCTGTTTTATTTATATATAAAATTGACACGTACAAAACAAATAACACATTAGGTATAAACAGTTTCGAATAATTTTAAATTGCAAATTTAACAACACGGTAAAACTGTGTACTCAAACAGTTTTTAGAAAGGAAATCGAAACTATTTTATACTAAAATTCTATTTTTTGTCTACTTTGCTTTTAGTCTCTAAAAAATAAAGATAGATTTTTTGGAGTGTGTTTCATTTATTTTATTCCATATTTGAGAAAAGCACTATACCTCGGCGTATCTATATATGTACTCAGCCGGCAACCCCTTACTTCCCGGCCTCTGCAGTAATGTAGGTACTATTAACTGTAAGGTCGACATGTTATGAGGTCCGCGCGAGGTTCAAAGGGGCAGTGTAGCTCTTTGCGAAAAAAGTTTGGATACCCCTAAACCAAAGCGACATTTTAGAATAATAAGACCTCATTAGAATAAGCAACCTAAAGTATACGGTATGGATGTTATTATGAATGAAGCGAGAAAGAGTAAGATTAATTAACACAATTATTGAACTTAGTAGCGTTTATCCTCGGCGTCTGCGTTATTTATTTTTACCGTTATTATGCCAAATTAACTCATTATCGGGATATAAAGTATCCTGTTTCAATCCAGAACTTGGTCTACTTGAATGCCAAATTTCATTTCAATCCGTTCAATTATTACCGCGTTATTTAGTTAATACATCAAAATATCTTCACAGACTTTCACATTTATAATATTAACAGGATAGGATACTAAGATACGAGTAGTGTAGGTATCTAGTTATTTCATTCAAATAGTTAATTAAAAGAAAACGACGGTTTATAGTATTTTTGTATTACAAAGCGGCCTGTAATCATGGTTAATTTAATTGATCAAAAAGTTTCGCTTTCAGTCTACGTTCTAGCCTACTTTATCATTCAGAAAACCGGCTACGCTATGCAGTATGAATAATACTTTAACTAGACATCGTCGCTGCTATCTATCCGTTTCTATAAGTACAAAGTAACTTCACTCGTAGTTCTCATATATATTCTATTTCAACCTGGATCCCGCGTGGTTCGAATATAAAGGTAATATTTTGATTCGCATGTGCGCCCAACCTTTTATATCAATACAGGTATCAAAAACCTTCGGTCAGCTTAATGAGAGTGTTCCATGAAAAAGATAAGGCCTAGTTGTTGACAAGGGTCGGTACGAAAAGGAAAATTACTAAGGAGTGACCGGCGGGCCTTAATTTAATCTTGCACAGTAATTCTGTTAAACGCGGGGGAATTTTTACGGTCTTATAAATTTCAGTCGGAGTTTACTTCATTATGCTCTAAGGTCGGTTGGGCGGAAGAGAGCCATCAATCGGAAGTCCTCAATTTGTTATTTTCTTTAAAAATGAGACTCCCTTCGTTGTCACGATTTAAAGACCTTTTACGACGGAGACAGTAAATTGAGTTATTCAGTTTTCTTATTTAACTTAAAGTAATTAAGCTCTTTTAGACGTTGTATAACGCTGTCTTTAATTTTACCTTGTTAGAAATAAGTAACGGTAACGTACGCCCGACGGGTTTTCCATGTAAACTTTTTATCCTCATATTTTTGATTAGATAATAATTATAATCTAACTGCACGCGTCAATAACATGACCACGTAAGTTACGCCTAGGGCTTGCAATACCGGGAAATTTTAGTATGGCAGCACCGGGAATTCCCGGTGCTTGCCTACTAAAAGGGTAAAGGGCCTTTGAAAAATTGCCCCCGCGTTTTTGGTTTGAACTTTTGTACAAATATTACTGTACTAGGTAATAGTTTTTTAACATATAGCTTTTAGTCACTTTAATATTTGTACAAAAGTTCATATTCGTTACTTTCATAGTTTAGGAGAGAAAAAATAAAACAGTTTTGGAGTTTATCGGGTATTTGAACCCCCAGGGGGTGACAGGGGTATGAAACATTTATTACCCCTTCAAAAGGCATCGTTTGGTTATAGTTTCAAACCAAAAACGCTGGGGGCAAGGCTATACCTAATGCTATACCCTTTCCCGGTACTGCACGCTCTAGTTACGCCACTGCGTGCACCCATATCATAAATCCCCTATTATGCATTTTGAAACCGTATATAATGTGTGATACTACCCAGCACGACCACGGACGATTTTGTTATTTCTTTTGCGGTACATATTCACGAAAAAAAATGTACTTTTTTGTACTATTCATTAAAAAAATTGTACTCGTACGGTTTCGGAGTTGTGAGATAGAGGTTGTGGTCGTGCTAGGTAGATGCTACCTGGCACGACCACACTGACATTGAGGTTAGTTTGATAGTGAACATAAATGTACTGAAATTGTACTATTTTGTACCGAGTATAAAATAATTGTACCCCTTCCCAATTTAAAAAAAAATAACTTTTTTGTTCGCGGAGTACAGCCGACGGAAAAGAAAGCGGTACAAATTCACGAAAAAAAATGTACTTTTATGTACTCTTCATTAAAATGTAATAACTCATACGGTTTCGGCAGTGTGACACAAAAGGTGGGGGTCGTGCTAGGTAGATGCTACCTGGCACGACCACACTGACATTGAGGTTAGTTTGATAGTGAAAATAAATGTACTGAAATTGTACTATTTTGTACCGTACATAAAATAATTGTACCTCTTCTCAGTTAAAAAAAAATGTCCCTCAATGGTTCGCGGAGTACAGCCGACGCAAAAGAATGAGGTACAAATTCATGAAAAAAAATGTACTTTTATGTACTCTTCATTAAAAAGTAATAACTCATACGGTTTCGGCAGTGTGACACAAAAGGTGGGGGTCGTGCTAGGTAGATGCTACCTGGCACGACCACACTGACATTGAGGTTTGTTTGATAGACAAAATAAATGTACTGAAATTGTACTATTTTGTACCCAACATAAAATAATTGTACCTCTTCTCAGTAAAAAAAAATGTCCCTCAATGGTTCGCGGAGTACAGCCGACGCAAAAGAATGAGGGACAAATTCATGAAAAAAATGTACTTTTAGGTACTTGTAATCAAAAAGTAATTACTCATACAGTTTCGGCAGTGTGACACAAAAGGTTGGTTAAGGTTGGGTCGTGCCAGGTAGACAGATGGTTCTTGGTCTAGGTACGACTACGCTGATATCGAGGTGAGTTTGATGGGCAAAATAAATGTATTCTATTTGTACTATTTTGAACTTCGCATAAAATAATAGTACTTCTTCGCAGTTAAAAAAAAAGAACTTCAAGGTTCGCGGAATACAGCCGACGCAAAGTATTCTTATGCACTCTTCATTAGAAAACAAATATTTATACGGTTTCGGCATTGTGACACAAATGGTTGTAGTCACCGTGCTAGGTAGATGGTTCCTGACACAACCACGCTTAATCGAATGACCAGAATAATACAAAATAAATGCTCAACTTCTAGCAAATTGTACAGTCTACACTTCTATAGCATTTCAAATGTGACAGTGGTATAGCAAAAACCGCTGCCATTACCAAAGAGGTAAGAATGTATCCATTTGAAGTCGTATTGCTCCGCTGAATGTGCATTAGCAAAAGGAATCCTATACTTATATTAGTTATATTATAAATGCTAAAGTAACTCTGTTTATCTGTTACCTTTTTATGTATAAACCGTTGATCGATTGTGATGAAATTTAAAGAAAGTTTGAGATCCGAGAATGTACATAGGATAGTTTTTATTCTAAAAAACCAAGAGAGCAAAGCAAATCTTCACCGTCATTCTCACCCTCAGCCGCATCCGCATCTGATTCCCCATAGAAACTTCTACACCTATTCTCATCCAATGTTCCGTACGTTTTATTTTTAAACTCTGACGAAATAAGTTTGACCGCTTTGTGTGTGTGTCACCCTTGTAAAATTGTAACTTTTAGCTGAAACAGACCACCAAATCGGTTAGGGAAGAGTTCGAAAATCAAAATACATCGTTCGAAATTCCTTCGCAGTAGCGCTGGTGTAGCTTGTGGTATGATCTGATCTGAATATACCAGTTCTAGACGGATTGAAGTGCGCTGATATGGCGCGTTCCCCTTAACAGCGTAATCCAACTTAATATGTACTCAAATTTTAAAATACATAGGTAATAAACAAGTATTTTTACAAAGTTGATTCTACTTCAAAAAAGGAAGAAATATTTATTGTTGTTGGTGCCAGCCTTAACAATTGGAATAAACGTAGTCATATCTCCTATCCAAAGGTATACGCGAAGGTCATTTTTATCTTATACTCATTCTATATATGATTGATAACTTCATAAGACTTATGATTTGATTTATGAAAACAGCTTTGGGTTTTATTGCAAGTAAAATCTGAAAAAAAGTAGGTTTAGTTGCATTGCAAAATGTTTTACAATAGCTAATGATTCTCATCATGCGTTGTTCATCATAAAATTATGAAAAAAAAACTATTTGTGTTTCCAGTGGGGGATATAGACATTTGTCAAGCAGTGGATATGCAAGGCTAATAGATATATTTGTATCTACTTGTTTTGTTTTCCATTTACAGTCGCGTCTAATAAATATTGAAAGTATAAATTTCAGAATTGTCCGACCGAGGCATTAGAATAAAATTCGTTACCATATTTTTAGGCCTGACCTTAAGGCTAACAATTGGCTTCAAATGTCCCCTACTTTCCTCTTCTGTAACGGCAGCGGGTTTTTCTATAACCCTATCACATTTAATGTGCTGTAGACTGTAGGCACAATTTGAGCACATTTATTTTGTATTGTACCGTGCCCGTACCAGGAACAAGGGGCCACAACCTGTATCACAATACTGAACCTGTATGAATATTTGTTTTTTTTATGAAAATTTCAGTCAGCTGCAGAGATAAGTAGCGCCCCTGTCATACTAAGATGTATGACTGGGGGGCTACTTATTTCTGCAGCTGACTGTACATAAAAGTACTTTTTTTTCATGAATGTGTACCAATTTCTTTTGCGTCGGCTGTATTCCGCGAACCTTGAAGTTCTTTTTTTTTAACTGCGAAGAAGTACTATTATTTTATGCGAAGTTCAAAATAGTACAAATAGAATACATTTATTTTGCCCATCAAACTCACCTCGATATCAGCGTAGTCGTACCTAGACCAAGAACCATCTGTCTACCTGGCACGACCCAACCTTAACCAACCTTTTGTGTCACACTGCCGAAACTGTATGAGTAATTACTTTTTGATTACAAGTACCTAAAAGTACATTTTTTTTCATGAATTTGTCCCTCATTCTTTTGCGTCGGCTGTACTCCGCGAACCATTGAGGGACATTTTTTTTTTACTGAGAAGAGGTACAATTATTTTATGTTGGGTACAAAATAGTACAATTTCAGTACATTTATTTTGTCTATCAAACAAACCTCAATGTCAGTGTGGTCGTGCCAGGTAGCATCTACCTAGCACGACCTCCACCTTTTGTGTCACACTGCCGAAACCGTATGAGTTATTACTTTTTAATGAAGAGTACATAAAAGTACATTTTTTTTCATGAATTTGTACCTCATTCTTTTGCGTCGGCTGTACTCCGCGAACCATTGAGGGACATTTTTTTTTAACTGAGAAGAGGTACAATTATTTTATGTACGGTACAAAATAGTACAATTTCAGTACATTTATTTTCACTATCAAACTAACCTCAATGTCAGTGTGGTCGTGCCAGGTAGCATCTACCTAGCACGACCCCCACCTTTTGTGTCACACTGCCGAAACCGTATGAGTTATTACATTTTAATGAAGAGTACATAAAAGTACATTTTTTTTCGTGAATTTGTACCGCTTTCTTTTCCGTCGGCTGTACTCCGCGAACAAAAAAGTTATTTTTTTTTAAATTGGGAAGGGGTACAATTATTTTATACTCGGTACAAAATAGTACAATTTCAGTACATTTATGTTCACTATCAAACTAACCTCAATGTCAGTGTGGTCGTGCCAGGTAGCATCTACCTAGCACGACCACAACCTCTATCTCACAACTCCGAAACCGTACGAGTACAATTTTTTTAATGAATAGTACAAAAAAGTACATTTTTTTTCGTGAATATGTACCGCAAAAGAAATAACAAAATCGTCCGTGGTCGTGCTGGGTAGTATCACACTATATAATGACCACTATTATTGCAACCAGTAATCTAACATCAGTGTATTATCAATGCCAGTGTTATAATAATGTAGAAAGATGTAGTTTATACTACATATTATGAAAATTTAGTTAAGTCATGATTTCAAATCTATAGTCTGCCATGGCATTGTAATGGCGATAATTCTTTTAACACATCATTAAAGATTCATAATAATGTGTGCAGATAAAGCAATGTATGCAATGGTACATAATTATGCCTTAAAACACTCGTGTGATCATATTATGGAGCTCGCCTTTATGTATCAGTTACATAAACTACTATGGAACAGCGGTTTGATCGCGCCGTAAAAAGTCACTTTTACGACATCAAAATGTACTTTGGTTAAAATATGTTTCGTTTTATAGTATATATCTTGTCTGCGCAAAATCTTGTGACCTGATTGGTCAGAAAGACGTTACAGCATGGTGCTACCAGCCGGTTGATTACTATTTACATAAATCTCGCCGTAAATATACTTCCACCGAAAGCATTAAGCCGTACTACCGTATTTAAATATAAACTAATCCCCATCTTTGCTAAACAATAAACAATTTTATTCTTGACCTAAATTCCATGACCTACATTTGAAGGTTAATCAAATCAACTGAAACACAAAAGCAGCCTTCGAAATCGAGTTCCGAACAAAACTAATACCAATCAAAACATTCACACTTCGTCCATCACGTTCAGATATCATCTATAACGTGATTCGCTGACGTAACGTATTAGGCTGCGTTTCCACCATAGCTGTGCGAGACACGGAGTGCGTGGAAAAAGTCCACCAATGCCAGGCCGCGCTGAATGAGGCTAGGCACGTTGACTGGTGATTTTCCTTCTTCTCGCACAGCTCTGGTGTGGAACCGCAGCCTAAAGGAGCTCCAGTTTCCTCTACTTTCCTTAACGACCTGTTGCTACTATCTGAAGGAAAAAGGTGGTAAGTACCTATGAAACAAGTATATTGTTGCGGCGTTTTCTTGTGGATGTTGCTCGAAGTCGCGACCTCCCGCGGGAGCTTAATTCGTTACTCTTTCGCTTGCCCATTTTCTTAAACATATTGCTAAACTATAGGATGCTCTTAACTTCATTCGTGCGAAATAAGGTAATGTTTCTTTTTGCTTCGTCGTAATCGGGTAAAATGTATGCTACTTTTTAATCACAGCCATGATCGCCCATTACGTCAAATTTCATGGAAATCGATCCAGTAGTTTTAGCGTAATGTGTGAACAAAAAAACCGACAAACAAGTTATATTACTTTACGTCACACCTGTAGGCTTATGATGCTACGCTTTGTCGCGCGATATATAAATGATAAAGCATCCGTCACTCTCACACACTATCTGTCAGAACGTGACGGATGCTTTACCATTTATTTAACACGCGACAAAGCGTAGCATCATTCGTCTACTGGCCATAAGGTGGCATTAACCGCCCGCTACGCGTGCGGAAAAGCCTCAGATCGCATATTTATCGCCCTTGCCTTCGGCTCTGGCGTCAAATACCTGCGATCTGAGACATACTTTGTTTTATCGCCCTAGTAATGTCCTATAATCTTTGCAGTATTTTTTTTAAATCTTTAATGTACTTTTTTGGAAATTCAATGTTTAGCAATTTTGTGGTTCGTCATCAGTCGCGCCTCGTTGGAAAATAGTAGCACGAAGAATATCAGGATTATTTTAATCTTAAAAAAAATCGAGCTCTGCAGACTTAGCGTGGACGCACTCTCATCAAAAACAGGGTGCTTTACGTAGCAAACTTACTTCCCTAATTTTCTCCAAAAAACATAATTTGTTTAATTATTGTTTTATACATAAATTAACTCAGAAAGCTGAGTACTATCAGTCCTAAAAATATTGGCACCTAATTTATTAGCATCTTATATACAGCTTGAAGAACCGATGGCCGATGGGCTTGAAAGATATACGTACTTAGTTACTAGATTTTTTCCATTAAGTATTTAGAATAGCACCATATTTATTTGTTCAAATTGAGATATTTTAATTGGCTGACCCATATAGCAAGCCGCATTTAAAATGCGCTAATGACCCGCGAATAGAAATAATGAACGAAACAAAAAATTCTTTACGTCTAAACTCCGCCGCGGACTTAAACAGCATTTTGTATGAATAAAACATGAAGTTTGATAATAACTGGCTTGTCACTCTCCTCATAGAATATGAAGGAGGCTGGGATTATTTTATACGCAAAATCGTTTCTCGGAATATGGTTTACGTTATTAACCCGTTTCTAGGTAATGATATTGTTGCGCCGGTGGTATAGGTCAAAACTTTAAACGTGATTTTCTGTGCTTTAGAAGCGTTTTCAGCAGGCTGAAAAGTGATTTCAGGCCGTTTCAGAGGTGGCTCTTTCACATACTAGAAGATTGAAAATTCACCCTAGTTGCCGTTGTTTTCAGGCGACTGAAACATGTTTTCAGTCCGTTTCAGGGCACCCTCTATCAGATGGCGCAATAACCTGAAAACCCGTTTTCAGGCGTTTTCAGGACCCCTTATGGGCCTTTGAAGTACACTTCAGTATATGGCGAAATTTCACGAAGGAGTGAAAGAGATAGCACTATTAGAGAGAGACAGCTATATTGAGAAGGTTCGAGAAGTGTGTGAAAGAGACAGAACTAGAAAGGGATAGCAATAGTCGGGAATGTTCCAGCCGAATCGTACATCGAACCATCTGGATTGTCTAGAAAGAACACTCGCGATGCGTCATTGACCGAGGGGTCACCGACCGCCCTTGGACTTTGGACCGAACATTCGCGATGGGATTTCTCTGGAACATTGTGGAGCAAGGGCCTCCGGATATATAAGCCGCGCGCCCACGACCCCACAGTCAGTTTTGAACTAACGGCGATACAGTGCGAGTCTCGAAGCGAACCTGAGCGAAAAGTTAATAAGTGCGTTATAGTGAAGTGATTAGTACAGTGATTTATTAAGTAAGTAAGCCTTGTTAATTAGTAATTTTGCAATAAAGTTTGCCTTTTTAATTAGTGGTTAATTAGTGCATTTTTCTATCACGTTACCTACCCCACGGACGTAACATTTGGTGTCAGAAGTGAAGATAGAAAATGCCGTTTACACCGCGTGAGAACGAGCCGAAGGGAGTGCAGACCCGGAGCCAAGCTGCAGCAAGTGAGGACCCTGCGCCGGACGCTGGCTCATCAGACTCACCGGCCCCATGTAAGCAAGAGATGAACGTAAATGCCATCTTAGTTCTCTTAAAAGAGCAAGCTCGCCAACAGCAAGAGCAAGCTCGCCAACAACAAGAGCAAGCTCGCCAACAACAAGAGCAAGCTCGTCAAATCCAAGAGGGGCTTCGCAAACAGGAAGAACAGTCTCGAATCCTCCGGAAGGAGCTCAGGGAGGAGCAGGAAGAACAATCGAGAATGCTTCGCGATGTACATGAAACCGCAACCGAATGGAAGCGAGAGATGTGTGAAGTCCAAGAAAAACTGACGGGCTTGGACATTAAATTTGAAGCTGGACTTCATGATGTTAGGGAATCCGTTGGGACAGTTACGGCGAAAGTCGAGACTGTTAAGGAGGAAGTCGACACCTACAAGAACCGCCTCCAGAAGCTCGAAATAAAAGTGGCCAGCGGTACGAGTACCTGTGCGGCCGAGGTACCCATGTCGGGAGGTGGACGATTCAAGGTACCTCCTTTCGATGGTACATCGTCGTGGACAGCCTATAAGCGACAATTCGAGTCAGTCTCCAAGGCTAATGGCTGGAGTAAAGAACAGGCCAGGACAGCCCTAACCCTAGCGCTACGTGACGAGGCACTCACCATACTGGAAGCCCTAGGAGAAGAGGAAACTTACGACCGGCTTCTAGAAGCGTTGGAGGCCCGTTACGGTGACAAGCACCTGGAGCACGTGTACCGAGCTCAGTTAAAAGACAGGACGCAGGGGCGTAGTGAGACCTTGCAGCAGTGGGCCCTAGAAATTGAGAAGTTGGTCAGGAAGGCGTACCAACGTACATCCGCCTCTTTTGTGGACACCACGTTGGTACAGGCCTTCGTTGACGGAATACGGGACTTGGAAGTACGGGCTGCAGTGCGACTAGGGCACCATGGGAGCCTGAAGGATGCGGTAGCTCACGCCCTAGAGGTAGAAGCTGTGCGCCAGGACCCATCAAGGCCTTATAGGGTACGTGAAGTGTCTGTCAGGGAGCCGATTGCTCCCCGTCGTGAGTTTGGGCCACGATGTTACCATTGTGGAGAACGTGGCCACATACAGACTAGTTGCCCGAAAAGGAGCAGGAGAGAACGGGATCTGACTCCAGTGGCAAGGGCAACAGGCGCTGTGGCATCCGGGCCGCAGCAGGGAAACGAGTAAAAGCCAGGACTAAGGGACGAGTGCTGGCTGGTGGTCGAAATGTCCCAGTTATGATCTCACAGGCTAATGACGGGAATAGTCTGGTCGTCAAAGGAGAAATTGGTGGAGTACCATGTCACCTTACCATAGACACCGGAGCTTCTCGGACGGTGATCAGTTCTCGGCTACTGAAGCACCTGACCAGAGATCATCTAGTCCGACCCCTGCATCTCCAGCTGCAAACCGCTACTGGCCAGTACATTCCCATCCAGGGGGAGCGAGAGGTGACTTTAAAAATTGGTGATAAGAGCTACTGGCATAAAGTGATCGTCGCTAACATCATCGACGACTGCATCATTGGGCTGGATTTTATGAGAGTCCATGGCTGTAAAATTGACTTGAAGGTTGGAGTACTGAAATTTGGGCCTGATGAGGTGCCTATGGAGGGTGGAGTAAATGGGAATGTTTACTGTACTCGAAGAACTATCCTCCAACCAAGGGCACAGGTTCTAGTTCCAGTGCGATTGCCGTACAGCACAAGACAAGGATGTCATCGTTGTGTTGTTGTGGAAAAGGTCAATGATGGTAAACCATGGATGACAGCCCGCACGGTGGTAACAACATCATCTACAGCTTTCGTGAGAGTTCTTAATTTAAGTGACACCGAGTGCGTCCTTAGTAAAGGAGCTCTGGTTGGATCATGTGAGGAAATATCTTGGATACGAAGCTGTCAAGGTTCTGCGGAGAGCGAGAAACCTGGGTGTTCTGTGCCTCCAATGGACATTGAAAGGTTATTGGATGGCTCCAGAAACGATCTCACCAGGGAAAAGCTCTTTAAAGCCCGTAAATTGCTGTCGCGATATAGCAATGTCTTCTCTGCGCACGACAGTGACATCGGAAGAACTGGAGTAGTACAGCATGAGATAGACACTGGTGAAGTCATGCCTATCCGACAGCGACCTCGGCGAGTTCCGGTAGCTCGGGAGAAGGAGGTAGAAGACATGATCGAGGAAATGAAGAAGGGTGGCGTTATCGAGCCTTCAACAAGCCCGTGGTGTTCCCCCGTAGTTTTGGTAAAGAAGAAGGACGGGACCATGAGATTCTGCGTCGACTACCGCCGACTGAATGATGCCACTAAAAAAGACAGCTATCCATTACCTCGAATCGACGACACCTTAGACACTTTGAACGGAATGAAATGGTTTTCCACGTTAGATTTAAAAAGTGGCTATTGGCAAGTTGAGATCAAGGATAGAGATAAAGAGAAAACGGCTTTCTCAACCGGAAAGGGGCTCTGGCAGTTTAATGTTATGCCGTTTGGATTATGCAATGCACCAGCGACATTTGAGAGATTGATGGAACAAATACTAGCTGGACTGCTGGGAGATACTTGCTTGGTCTATTTGGATGACATTATCATCGTTGGTAGAGACTTCGATGATCACCTCAGCAAATTGGAGCAAGTATTGTCTAAGTTACGAGAGGCAAACCTTAAACTGAGTCCAAAGAAATGTTCGCTTTTCAAGCGAAAAGTCAATTACTTGGGACATGTGATTTCGAAGGATGGTATCCAGACAGATCCTGAGAAGATAAGTGCCGTGAAGGATTGGCCGATACCGAGGGACAAAACTGCAGTACGTGCATTTTTAGGACTGTGCTCATACTACAGGCGGTTTGTGAAGAACTTCTCGGATATAGCAAAGCCATTGCACGAACTGACGGAAGAAAAACGACAGTTTGATTGGACGGATCGGTGTACGGCAAGTTTCAGAAACACCAATACTGGGGTATCCGGATCCCGAAGTAGATTTTATTGTTGACACGGACGCCAGTAATACTGGTATTGGAGGAGTCTTGTCACAGAAGAAGGGTGAAAACGAAGTTGTAATCGCCTACTTCAGCAAGTCGTTGTCGAAGCCAGAACGAAATTACTGCGTCACTCGAAGGGAACTGCTGGCAGTTGTCAGGACGTTACAGCATTTCAGTAAATACCTGCTTGGGCGGAAGTTCCGTATCAGGACTGATCATGCTGCTCTGAAGTGGTTGTTGGAGTTTAAAAATCCCGAGGGTCAGGTTGCACGCTGGATTGAACAACTTCAGGAATATGACTTCGTCATCGAACACCGTAGTGGAAGATCACATGGAAACGCGGACGCCCTTTCTCGAAGACCTTGTCCGGACGACTGTAAACATTGTCTTAGACAAGAGGGCAAGGAATGTTTGAGGATGCTGAGGACTGACACAGTCAGCGAAGAGTGGAGTGATGAAGTCATGCAACTAGCACAGCAAGAGGATCCTGACGTGAAACCCATTTTTGACTGGATTAATGAGGGAGTACCCAAACCAAGGTGGTATGAAGTAGCTCCGATGAGTACGGTAACGAAAAGCTACTGGGCACAATGGGACAGCTTGGTTATGCATAATGGCGTACTATGCAGGAAATGGGAATCGGCGAATGGGAAGGATGCTCATCTACAAGTGGTCGTTCCAAGGAAAAGAGTGAAAGATGTCTTGGAAAGTTTCCACGACGGTACTTCTGGTGGACACCTTGGAATGAAAAGGACCTTAATGAAAATCCGACAACGGTTTTATTGGATTCACTGCCGTGAAGATGTCGAAAACTGGTGCAAGAAGTGCGTTAACTGTTCAGCAGTTAAAGGACCGCACACCCGTAGTAGAGGAGCGCTCAAACTGTACAATGTTGGAGCACCTTGGGAAAGAATTGCGCTAGACGTCGCAGGCCCGTTCCCGACATCTGACTCCGGAAACAAGTACATTCTTGTCGTGATGGATTACTTCACCAAATGGCCTGAAGCGTTTGCCATCCCTAACCAGGAAGCAGTCACCATAGCGGACAAGTTAGTGAATGAAGTTTGCTGTCGATTTGGAGTACCCCTGGAAATTCACAGTGATCAAGGCAGGAACTTTGAATCTGCGGTCTTTCAAGAGACTTGTCGAATCATGGGGATGCATAAGACGAGGACTACGGCATATCACCCACAATCGGATGGAATGGTGGAGAGATTCAATCAGACTCTAGAGAGACATCTGGCCAAGGTTGTTGAGAATCACCAAAAGGATTGGGATCGGCATATTCCTCTCTTTTTGATGTCATATAGGTCAGCAACCCATGAAAGTACGGCGGTTACTCCAGCGTATGCTAATTTTGGAAGAGAGCTTCGTTTACCAGCAGATCTTCTAACTGGACGTCCTCCTGATACTCCGAGGTCCATCACCGAGTATGTGAGTGATTTAAGGGATCGGATCGATGACGTTCACAGTCTTGTTCGTGAACACGGGCTGCAAGCTAGCACGAGAATGAAGACCCGATACGATAGGAAGGCTAACCAAATTGGGTTCGAGGAAGGATCGTGGGTGTGGCTACATAACCCGATGCGAAAGAAAGGAAAATCCCCAAAACTGTCCCCAAACTGGGAAGGGCCATATAGGGTAGTCACAAGGATCAACGACGTCACGTATCGGATACAGCGAAACCCTCGTAGTCCATCGAAGATTGTTCACGTTGACCGACTGGCGAGGTACCACGGAAATAATGATGCTCGGGACGAGCATGTCTTAGGAGGGGGTGGTGTTGCGCCGGTGGTATAGGTCAAAACTTTAAACGTGATTTTCTGTGCTTTAGAAGCGTTTTCAGCAGGCTGAAAAGTGATTTCAGGCCGTTTCAGAGGTGGCTCTTTCACATACTAGAAGATTGAAAATTCACCCTAGTTGCCGTTGTTTTCAGGCGACTGAAACATGTTTTCAGTCCGTTTCAGGGCACCCTCTATCAGATGGCGCAATAACCTGAAAACCCGTTTTCAGGCGTTTTCAGGACCCCTTATGGGCCTTTGAAGTACACTTCAGTATATGGCGAAATTTCACGAAGGAGTGAAAGAGATAGCACTATTAGAGAGAGACAGCTATATTGAGAAGGTTCGAGAAGTGTGTGAAAGAGACAGAACTAGAAAGGGATAGCAATAGTCGGGAATGTTCCAGCCGAATCGTACATCGAACCATCTGGATTGTCTAGAAAGAACACTCGCGATGCGTCATTGACCGAGGGGTCACCGACCGCCCTTGGACTTTGGACCGAACATTCGCGATGGGATTTCTCTGGAACATTGTGGAGCAAGGGCCTCCGGATATATAAGCCGCGCGCCCACGACCCCACAGTCAGTTTTGAACTAACGGCGATACAGTGCGAGTCTCGAAGCGAACCTGAGCGAAAAGTTAATAAGTGCGTTATAGTGAAGTGATTAGTACAGTGATTTATTAAGTAAGTAAGCCTTGTTAATTAGTAATTTTGCAATAAAGTTTGCCTTTTTAATTAGTGGTTAATTAGTGCATTTTTCTATCACGTTACCTACCCCACGGACGTAACAATATTGTATTAAATTTGGTGCTTGGCGTGGCTATTTGTGTGAAATGGAATTTAGAATGTATTGTGTTTTGGAAAGTTCATGACGGACAATGGGTAATAGCATGATATTTTATATGTACAATTTTAGTTTCATATTTGAAAGGGCATTTCTGGAACGATCGTGTAATGACCATAGTTTTACATTATGTTAGCTGTGCACCATCGAAATATAATAAGTATGGAAGCGTAACTGAAGCTCAAAATCGGCCCCACGGAATAAGTACAAACGGGGCGGAGCTAGCACTTAGTACCGAAATTGGCGTATAACGTATCTTCTTATAAAATATCATTGGTACCGAAGAAAAAACTGTAGCGGAAAATAAAATTCTCACGTTAGTAGGCTTTGTAACTAATCACAGATTTTTGTCTTTTAAACGATATACAACCTATCCAAAATGAAAACTTTTCAAACTTAATACTAATATTTGTCATAAATGATTTAAGACTCACACATAGTAAATATTAAGTTGGTTATCAACACCACTTTATATATAAGACGTATTGATTTTAATAAGTGGGCGTTGTGGGGCAACTTCTAACGTCAATTTTGTAAGACATTATCGTTCCATACATTATATTTCGATGCTGTGTTGTGCACACGTATTGGTGAAGATCCCACCTTTGTACACTGGCATTTTTGGTTATTATGTAGTTTCGGCCAAGCCGTATAAAAATAACCACAAATACCAATATACAGGGTGACCCTAAAATCAACGTCGATACGAAAAGGGCTGATAGACCAGCTCATAACACACCAGATTAAGTTAATTTGACCTCTGTAAAAATCTCTTAGTTTTCGAGATATTGACGTTTTTCCAAAACTCGTGCTAACCGATACCGTGACTCGGTGATTTGAGTGTGATGACTAAAACATCAAGTATTTTTCAAATCCTTATTATGCTTATTTTAACAGGATCTTATATAATTTTTACAAATTTCAGTTACAGTCAAGTACCGAATTGTGATATTACAGTCATAATTTTATCATTACATTTAAATCTATATGTACATATACACACATACTCCCGTACGCAAGTACGCACGCACATACACGCCTTAAAGTATCAATAAGTAATATGGAATGTATAATATGACAGGTAATAATGCTGATTTATTTGATTTTAAATATCACCTTCTGAAATTGTTTTCGACTCAATACAATTTCTGTTTCTCGAAAATACCATGGCTTTATTGAGCATTTCCAAGAACGACGCGACCATTATTTGATTAAACGCTTGGCTTGGCTGAATGTATCAACAAAATACGAATACGGGGAAATCATTATTGAGTTAATGAGCAAATTTTGAAGGAAATTGGGTATGTTACATGTAAATTTCAATTGTACGTTTATTAAGACGGCTTAGACGTTTCAAATCATATAGGCTATTTTTTACGATTCACCATGTGTATACATATTCTTTTATTTGTTATTTGCACGAACAGGATTATTCGGGTCTAATAGCTAATAGCATGAATTGGAAATGTATTTTTTTTCTTAAGAAATTATTGTATCAAAGATCACCAACAAAGTTTTAAACTCTAAAGCGTTTGTTTTTTTTTTCACCTCAAAAGTATAATCATACTCGAATGTAGGTATATCGCACCGTTACAATGAAAGCGGCCTAATATTTTTTTTAGAATTGAGTTAAAACCGTTCAGTCGTTTTAAGATTGAAACGATATCAAATTGCGATGTATCGATACATATTAAAATCACAAAAATCCAAGTTAATTCATAATGCTGCGGTCAGCGTCTTTTTAAAAAAGGAATTTTCTACAAATTAACTTAGTTACCTGAGTCATTTTCAAATACATTGTACACAATTTTTTTGAAAATGACTCAGGACGAAAGTTACCCATAT
Source organism: Eudemis profundana (assembly GCA_947034925.1). Lineage (NCBI taxonomy): Eukaryota > Metazoa > Arthropoda > Insecta > Lepidoptera > Tortricidae > Eudemis > Eudemis profundana. The sequence continues at coordinate 13,229,531 of OX344811.1, forward strand.
AGTTTGTATGACTAACTTTCGTAACACAGAGGAAGCGATCGTGCTTTTGTTTTTATTAGGCCCATAACTATGTACAATTTTTTTGAAAATGGCTCAGCGACCAAATTTCAAGATAAGATCTTAAATTTAACATAAAAAAAAGGATTAAAATGATCGGCTCAGCATGTTTAACTATGAACATATTTTTAGGGTTTCGTACCAAAATGGTAAAAAAGGAACCCTTATGGTGCAACTCTGTCTCTCTGTCTGTCCGTCTGTCACAGCAAGATATCTCAGGAACTACTGCTGCTATCGATATGAAATTTGGAATAGTTTTAAAAGTCGCTAACCCGACCCTATTTGATATAAAGAAATCTTGTACCTCTATTACTTTTTTTTAAAGGGGGCCGTAACGGGAGGTCGAAAATGTAATGTTGTGCTATTGTATCGAGTGGGGTATCAAATGAAAGGGCCTTATTTGTAGATTCCAATACCATTTTTATTTTTTTGTTAATTATACACTTTTAGATTTATGACCAAAAACGTTCAAAAAAATACCCCTATCATCTTCGAAGTTACTGAACAGAAAAATGTGTAATAATTACCAATTATTAATATCATCCTAAATATTACAGGAAAAATATAACGGTTTTCCTAAATTGCACCGTTTTTTAGAAATTTGCAAAAATCGTAACACATACTTATTTGCTCCTACTAAGCTAACCGCCATACAGTTTTTCGTGAACTATTCAGGTATCTACTTACGAGTTTGTACGGAGCCCTCGGTGCGTGAGTCCGACTCACACTTTACCGGTTTTTTAGTTTTGCACTGATGGCAAAAAACCTCTGGTAGCCCCCAATTTCAACTTTTAAATAAGACGGGAAACTACAAAGCGGCTTTCACTTGTTTGTGGACACGTCGAGACTTAAGTACCGAATGTAATCACCATCAATATGATAATCCAATCCGAGGGCGTGCAGATTGGGTTCCTAATAGCGCGTTCGAATTGTAACCGCAGACAAACGAAATATGGACTCTAATGTCGATGTCGTAAATAAAAGTGTAACTTTAGCTGACGTATTATGAAACTATTTTCATAAAAAAAAACATTAACTGGATAAAATTTGGTTTGCGTGATTCGAAAAAAGAAAGTAGGTACCGTAAAACGGGGCGACTTTAGGAAAAAATGTGGTTCCTTTGATAGATTTGATATGGTTATAACATGATTTCTATACTTCATTAGCTGGTTGCAATTTGATAATCAGCTGCAAAATCAACCAAAGTATTTCGTATATAGAGTTTAGCAAAGGAAAAATCGATTATATAAAAGAAAAACTGCTTTTGCAAAGTTGCCCCTGCATTTTAAAGTTTACGGTACCTATAATGTATAGGAAATCATAAAACATAAACTAAAATATCGTTTCCGTTTTCCGCGATTATCACATTAGACGACCGCTTTAGCTTAGTTGGTAGTGACCCTGCCTACGAAGCAAGAGGTCCTGGGTTCGAATCCCGGTAAGGGCATTTATTTGTGTGATGAGCACGAATATTTGTTCCTGAGTCATGGATGTTTTCCATGTATTTAAGTATTTGTATCTATTAAATATATCGTCGTCTAGTATCCATAACACAAGCCTTATTGAGCTTACTATGGGGCTAGTTCGATTTGTGTAAGATTGTCCCCTAATATTTATTATTTATTTATTATTATTATTATTATTTATTTATTATCACTCATTGTAATAAACATACCCCGGTTTGACGGGAGCAAGTTTTATCAACATCTATATGAAGCTATGATTGGAACTACTAATAGTCCTTCGTTTGTTACCACACATAATTAAAATATGTATTCGCATTTCGTAAATGAGAGTGTGACTTTGGACGAGTTATATCTATTCTGGGAGTAGTAACAATAAGAGCTTCATAAAAAACATGGTTCAGATAAATTTTGGTCGTATACAGCTTTAGTAAATTGAGAAATGGGATAACCAGGGTCGCTATCAACTAAACTAATATATGGGAAACGCATCTGGTCCATATGATCGATGTCGTTGGTCGCTCCTAATAGCACGTTCCGATTGCTCTGACTCGAGCCGTCTCGAGCAAACCGCACTTTTCAGGGCTATAGGTAGGGCAATAGCCAACGTTATGACTGTAGGATCCCAGTTCTGAAATGACTAATTGGGCTGATTGTGGAAGGAAACGTTCGGAAAAACTAGTATTATATTAATAAGCGGTCATTTGCCGACACTTCAGTAGTCTAGTGGGAGTGCTAAGCACAATGTCATTTGCCGAAGCGCCAAAAGAAAGAATCAGACATGTGAAAGAGCCCTTGAGGCCTACTTGCAGGAATAAATTATTTCATTTCATTTGCTAGAGGGCGCGGGTTCAATCTTGGTAAGCCCACAGATATTTGTGTGATAAGCACAGGTAAGTACGTATATCGCATACCGTCATCTTCTAGCTATAGTACAAGCGTTGCTTAGTTTGGGAATATGTCGATTTGTGAAAGATGCCCCCTAACCTGAGGCCCAGAGCACTTTTGGTGTTAAAGGAATTAGAACCTTATTTCATAGTATAAAAGTTCAAAATTCATTTCGAATTAGTCCTAAGTAGTAACCGGCCGCAGAAGGCTAATACAAAGATACAAAGTATAAGGAACGAAAAGTAGGCACACTCCGGTCCTTTAGGAGCGTGCACTGCTGTATTTAGGCACTGTTTACGATTTATTTTGCGGGAGCGAGCGAACGCGGCGATGGCGTGGTCCCGACTGGAGCATTGCTATGCATTTTAAAAGTTTGCTTGTAGTGCGTTCGTACACGGCTCACGGCGCGTACACATACAAGCGGCGCGATGTACCTTTTGTTGGAAGAAAAATGACTGCTATTGTACTGTGCCTAATATTTCTTTCTTTCCTTCCTTCATTCCTAATGTTAATTGGTATAGATTGCCTTATGGCATTAGGTTCGTCTTTTGTACGATAAGTTTTCTTTTGTGCAATAAAGTTTGAATAAATAAATAAAGTAATGCTACAGCATAAAATAATTACCTAACATTAAAATAAAATAAATACCTTAAATACTCTGCGGTTTAGACCAGGCACCATTGGTTCACTGACGGAATTGATTTCCTAAAATATCCTTAAACCGACTTAATTCACATGTCAGCTGCCTGAACCCGCTTAGGCACTAAAACCACAGTCAATATATTAGCTAAAACAGTATCTCAACTAGGTCTTTAGACGCTCTTAAGCCCAGCCGTATGTCGCGATGCGAACGCGATACATTGAACAGTGCGAGCAATCGAGACCCCAGCGAGATTCGTTGGAGGCATGCGACTGTGAGAGCGTCGTTATATATTGTGCGTTTATATGGATTCATTAGACCCAGTGAAATTCGTTGGAAGCATGCAACTGTGAACGCGTCGTTTTTCTGTGTTTATATGGATTCGATAGACCCAGCGAGATCCGTTGGAGGTATGTGACTACAAACCCGAAGATGCACCCCATATTGAATTAAAAACGGATCACTCACGTTGTACAAAAGGCTAGACATCATTCGGCATTTTCCCTTCCCTTAATCATGAGTAGTAATCAGCTCTCTCGGTGTGGCTTCCCGGCGCAGGCGCGCACATTGTCATTCATTGTCAACCGTACACACGACACTAACGTCAGATTCTAACGCCGCGGCATAAAAGTTGCGAGGCGTTCGAATCGTTCGTAAATACTACTCATGATTAAGCTACGTAGTAGGTAAGGTGCCGAATGCTCCCGAAACTGTCGAGTGGATGTCTCCCGAAACTGTCCGTTTTTAATTCAATATGTTTTAGTCTACTTAGAATTAAGTCTTAAGTTTTTGTACGCCTTTGGGCAAAACATAGTTGACCGTAAAAAACTTAACATCACTGTACTTGTACTGTTATTACCTATGTTATTACAAATAAACTATGATTGATTGATTGATTGATTGATTGATAGTCTCACGGCAGTTTTCTAGGGTCAACCCCCCACAAGATCGTCTCGGCCTGGTTAAGGTCGTCGGCAGTCGATAGAGGAAGAAAGTGTGCGACCGTTTGTTGTGGAAGTCTTTGAGGAAGACCTAGGCTCTGCAGTGGACGTCTCATGGTTAGGTAATCGTGCTCCCACACTAAGCTAAACGCACGTAACCTTATAAAACATTTGTTATCGAACATGTTACACCTAATTACTATGAGTTTTATGAAATGTTAGTGAATGTTATTGTGTTTTATAAAGTTATATAACTTTTATAACAGCTAGTGTGGGAGCACCACATTGTGATGATGATAATGACGCGACTCTACGTCGTTTTTGTGCGTTTAAATGGATTTGACTGCTGAAAAGTTATGTCTACTGTGGTAAAACTGCCTGTGAGCCACTCGTGTGTTTCTCGAGCTGTAAGCCGTATATCGGCGAACCAATTACGCCCCAGTATTTGTAGTTGCTGAAAGCGGGCTTAAACTTCCATATTGTTAGCTCTGGATATGACAAATTTTCAGTGTACATTACTGGGTGGGTAGTTCTCTGCGATTTTATACCGTTTTGCTTGCTTCATTAACATCGCCACTATTATTGGCCGTTTTATAAAAGCAATCAGGATCATTATGATAAAAATAGCAGAGGCAAGTGACTTTTACAAGATAACCGAAAACGACTCCATAGTTTATAGGGAGCTCATCCATAATGTGGCGATGGTAATGATGTGATTGGTGCGACTGTTTAGTCGCAGAGAACTACCCGGGAAAGTTAAATAATATCTGGTTATGGGATCGCTGCACCGATACTTGTTCAAAATGTGTGTAAGGAGCCCACAGATAGTGCAGTTTTAGTACATTACACAACTAGGGCGGTAAAACAAAGCTTTTTTTATTACTTCCCGTGTTGTGTACATTATTTTATGTCTACAGTTGGCCAGAAAGCGGCTTTTTCCGTACGCGTAGCGTGCGGTGAAAGCCACTTTATGGCCAGGTATGGAATAAAATATACGTATATCTTACGACAGTTTGTACCTACACAGAGCCTTAAATTACTACTTAATAGTGATTACTTTGCTCTATAAGAATATTCGGCTTCTTCAAAAATATAATGTTTAGCACGTTTTCTCAATAATTATACATTACTAGTGAGATTATCAGAACGACGAGAGATAATTTCAATTGAGATATTGGTTAAAGTCTATATCATAACTGTCGGGAATCCTATCCTACTTCTTATAGATAGTACCAGCCGAGTTGAGATCACGGACACAACAACATGCCATGTAATGATGAAGCTCAACAATGAATTGCAAGATATACCCAACAGTTTATATAAAGTATAGCTGTATAGAATAATATGAAGGTGAAAGTAAGACCCAAAACAAAGGCAACAATCAAAGAGAAAGAATCGTTCGCTCACCTTTGGAACTCAGATGAAGCAGCCACTCCAGCACTGACAGCACCAGCGCCGGGCTCCTGCTATGCCTAGGTCTTACTAGCTTTGCCACACACCGTAATCACACACACACAAATGGTAGAAAGTATATAAGGAAAGTCCTCGTGAAAGTGAACGTCTTTTGGTGGCGAAAAGCAGACAGCATGCACACCGTAGGACAGTCTATCATGCACTGACTGATGTAAACGGCCACGCTAGATGGCGCGCGCGGCTTCCGTAGACATACTTGCATCGAAAGGACCTCTAGTGAGAAACTAATTCTAATTCTAAGATAGTTGCCATACAAATATTAAACATACTGCCCCCCGCTGCGAAATGTTATTTCCAGAAAACAAAGTTGAAAGATAGACAGTGACATGTAATAGAATATAGCATTCTTTTAACAAAATACTAATAGTTACTCTTGATACCTAATTAAGACAGTTAAACGAAAGAGTTAAATGAAGAATATAAAACCAATATAAAAAAGGTTGTGTTGCTAAAGATGCGAAAGAAATGTTTTTACCAAACGGTGTTAAACGAACATATTTAAAGAAAGAACACGAAAAAATAGAATTTGAAAGAATTAATTGTCGCCGACAGGAAGGACGCAAAGTTTGACGACCGGGCGTTTCAATTCTCTTGCACGGGTATCGGTATTTGCGGTGCGGAGACTTGCTACACGAACGACCCCGTCAGGACCGGGGTGCACGTCAACAACGCGTGCCAACGACCACAGTAACGGTCGAAGGTTGTCATCCTTGATGAGGACAAGGTCACCAATACTCACAGCACGAGTGGTGTCAGTCCACTTGTTCCTCTGATTTAGAGTATTCAAATAATCACGATGCCAGCGTTTCCAGAAATCCGCGTGCAAGCGCTGTACTAATTGCCACCGATTCAAAAGTGAAAGTTTATCCTTATCATCGTTAGTGTCTGGGACATAAGTTAAAGGAAAGAGGGTCAAGAAATGTCCTGGTGTTAGGACGGAAAAGTCATTTGGATCATTACTGACCGCACACAGAGGGCGAGAATTTAGTACGGCCTCTATTTGCACTATCACTGTGTGGAACTCTTCCAAAGTCAGGAGATGAGTCCCGACCACCTTGGCTAGGTGACTCTTTACACAGCGAACGCCGGCCTCCCACACCCCTCCAAAGTGGGGGGAGGACGGAGGCACCGTCTTAAACTCAATCGCCTGAGTGGCAGCAGCCCCTTTCATGAGATCTGATAGCTGGTTTTTAGCACCAACGAAGTTTGTCCCACAATCGCTGAGAATTAGAGAGCACCAGCCTCTGCGGCCAACAAAACGGCGCAAGGCGGCGATGAAAGATTCAGAGGAAAGATCATTAGCAATCTCGAGGTGCAACGCTTTGCTTGACAGGCAAACGAAAAGGCAGAGGTACACCTTTTCGGGGCGCACACCACGGCGACGGCGGCCCAAAATAACATGAAAGGGTCCGGCGAAATCGCAACCCACGCGCTGAAAAGCTTTGACAGCAGTAACCCTAACGCTAGGAAGGTCACCCATGATGGGTTGTGAAGGCACCGGTTTAGCCCGAAAGCACGGGATGCAACGAGAGAGACGTTTTGCAATAGCACGACGAGCGGAGAGAATCCAAAAGTTTTGAGCTAACAGGAATTGAACCAGTTGTGGTCCACAATGCAACGATTTGGAATGGACATCGTCAATTATTAACGACGAGAGACGATGATTAGAAGGCAAAATGGCAGGATGTTTAGCTTCATAGTCTAAATGAGAATGCCGAAGCCTCCCCCCAACCCTCAGGACATTGTCATCTGAGAGGAAAGGACATAACTTTTTAAATGGCTTAGCTAAAGCCTTGTTTTCTTTAAGATTACGAATCTCCCTTTCAAAACAAGCTTGCTGACACGACTTTACGAGAGTAAGTAGTGCTTGATGAAGCTCTTGTTCACATATTGAATCACAATATGTTCTCTGCTTACGCAAAAGACTCAGGAATCTAAGCACAGTCGCAGTTACTCTCAGGATTTTCTTCAGAGAAGAAAACCGGAGTAAAAGCTGCTGTATTGAGTCAGTCTCGTTATCAACAACGAGAGCAGACCTTTTCTCTTCTTGACGCAATTCCAAACTTGCGTCAGTTGACAGAGGAGGATTTTGTAACTGCGGCCAACGCTCGGACGAGCGAGACAGAAATGACGGACCTGTCCACCAGAGAGGGTGAACAAGTAAAGCGTCGGGAAGCAAACCTCGTGAGGCAGCATCGGCCGGATTATCATGGGTGCTTATATAGTTCCATTGTGCGGATGGCAACTTCCGCTGAATCTTTGCGACACGATTGCCAACGAATATTTTCCATTTTGATGGATGTGACGCAATCCAAGAAAGGGTTATCGTCGAGTCAGACCAAGCATAGACATTTTTGATTTTGATTAATTCAGAAAGATGAGGAAGAATCGAATCTACCAAATCTGCAAGTAGTGCGGCTGCACAAAGCTCCAACCGAGGCAAACTTATACGCTTGGTAGGTGCCACACGTGATTTTGCGCATACCAAATGGGTGACAGAGGACCCATCATCAAGTTCGGCTTGCAGATAGACGACAGCAGCATAGCCAGACAAAGAAGCGTCGGCGAACCCATGGAGGTGATAAGCAACCGCATGGGGGTGGGTGATCCGTCGTGGTATGGCAGGTCCTGATAAGTTACCCAGTTGGGTAGAAAATTGACGCCAGACAGCAATTATTTCTTCGGGGGGCTCCTGGTCCCAGTCTAAACCCAAGAGCCACAGACGTTGGATTAGACATTTTGCCAGAAAGATAACAGGGCACAGCAGCCCTAATGGATCAAATACACGAGAAAGCTCTGAAAGTATCTGTCGTTTCGTGCACTGATTTGGAGACGGGTTGACCTTGTACTTGAGCTGGTCAGACGAGGAGTCCCAGTTCAACCCAAGTACTTTTACGACAGCTTGAGAGTCCGCATCGAACGACGTAGCAGCTTTAGGCGCACAATGCTCAGGTGGCAAATGGCTCAGCAAATCGGGATGGTTACTTGACCATTTTCGGAGCTCAAAGCCACCCCTTGACAGCAAATCAATCAGCTGGGCTTGCAATTCAAGCGCTTCACTGATCGACGCAGCACCAGTCGGAATGTCATCAACGTACGTGTCGGTAGATAGTGCTTTCGCCCCTAGAGGAAAGGCTTGACCGTCCGTATCAGCCAGCTGTTGAATTGTACGAAGTGCCAAGAACGGAGATGATGATACCCCATACGTTACAGTATTTAGGCGGTAGTCTTTTAGTTCGTCGTCAGGGTGAAAGCGCCACACAATGCGCTGAAAGTCTCGATGCCTCTCAGATAAGATGATATTTCGGTACATCTGCCGAATGTCTGCCGTGAAAACCACAGTGTGCAGACGAAAGCGCATGAGGATAATTGAAATATCCTTTTGAAGTTTCGGTCCGGTCAGCTGTGTATAATTTAAGGATAGCCCCTCCCCGTCCCGAGCCGAAGCGTCAAAAACGACACGAAATTTCGACGGCACGCTCGTAGGGGATTGCACACAGTGGTGGGGTATGTAATATGAATCGTCAGAGTTGGTGTCAGAAGAAGGCACCTCTGACATATGACCACTATCCAAGTAGTCTCGCATAAAGTCATTATAGGCCGTACGTAAAGTGACATCGTTCGTTAGACGTACTTCTAATTTCATAAAACGGCGTACAGCGATAGAACGCATGTTCCGGTACACGGGCTCGGCACTTCTGAAAGGCAGTTCCACAATAAATTTTCCCGATGCCGGGTCGCGCTGATGGGTCGAGGAGAAGCTCTCTTCACAAGCTGTATCCTCCGGCGACAGTATTTTCTCTGGGAGCCGAACGTCTTCGATCTCCCATAGCCGTTTTAAGTCGTCATCTAAATCGGCGTTTGATGTGTGGAGAGTTTGGACAGACGAGAGATTGGAATATAGGGATGGGATGCTCTCAAGGCAACGAGAGCGGCCCAAAAAGACCCAACCGAAGACAGTATTCAACCCTACAGGTTGCTCATCCCCACCAGGGATCACACCTTGCAGGAAGATTTCATTCCACAGTTCGGAACCAAGAAGGATGTCTATCGGCCCTGGAGAGTAGAAATCAGGGTCCGCGAGCTTGATGAAACCTAATTTTTCCAAAAAACTGGTTTCCACAGTAACTGACGGCATGTCGTGACAGATTCGCGATATGACAATGGCTTCAAAAGACAGTTCTTTGGCCTGTTGATTCTCAGGACGGATAGTGCATTGGACGGTACCCAATACATGCGTAGACGCGTTGCCTAAACCAAAAACAGATGGGGCGGTGCTCGAGACAGTTAAACCTAGTCGGTGCGCTAGGCTCTGAGTAATATAGTTTGCCTGGCTACCCGAGTCGAGCAAAATTCGAACGGCGTGAAAGGCACGCCATTTATCTAAAATATCTACGCGAGCAGTAGACAGCAGGACAGTTGAATTCGACGATGCGATAGTAGAAAGTCCCTGGACACCGAGAGCGTTATAGGTGGTGCCGGGGTTGCTAGGATGTTGTTTATTCTCACTTTGTACACTACGGTTGACATGCAATAAGGAGTGGTGACGGTGACCACATGACCGACATGAACTCTTGGAAGGACAGTTTGACACCGCATGGCCTGGGCGCAAACAGTTGTAGCACAGTTTTTTATTCATCACTACGGGTGACCGTTGATCAACAGTTAAGTTTTGAAATTCCGGACAGTGCGCAAGAAAATGTTTCTTACCGCAGAATTGACAAGGCGGGGGCGGTGGGGTAGTAGGAGAAGGAGACGGCTGATTCCCTACTAAAGTCGTTTGTTTGAAACGTTGCCACGGTGCCACGGCGTGGTTGTGACGCGTGGCGTTGGCAGGCGGACGGGTGCTTCCACCGGGAACGGAACCCACACTCGCTCCGGCGTGCTCCAAAGCCTTGCAATAATTTTCTACAAACTCTTCTAATGATTGATAACTCGGGATATCCTCCGACGTCACCGTCATTTCAAATTCTTTCCGAACAGAAGGTTCCAATTTCAAAAGCAATGTATAAAAAATTACGAAATCCCATTCAACAGTCGGTAAATTTAAAGTTTTTAAAATCGCTAAATTTTCTTGAAATGTATCCAACAAAGATCTAAAAGCTTGCGCAGTGTTATTTTGTAACTTTACAGTAGTAATAGAATGCCACGCTAGAAAGGCTAGCTGACGTTTGTTTTGGTAACGCTTCACTAAAGTTTCATACGCACTATCATAGTTTTCAGATGAAATAGGAAAAGCCTTTATTAAATTTAACGGTTCTCCTTTCAAAGACGCGACTAAGTATTGAAATTTCTCAATTTTAGAAATTTCACTTTTTTCGTGTACCAAGGTACGGTACAAATCATAGAACGTTCCCCAACATTTATAATCTCCTTCAAAAATAGGAATAGAAAGGCGTGGCATGCGCACGTTGCTGCCCGTGGACCCGCCGCGCGAGTCCCGCGAGGCCGCCGAATGTCCGTCAGAAACCAATTTTATTTCGTCGCGAAATAATTGAGAACTAATCGCCAAAATATCAATGACGGTCTCGTCAAACCCTTGTCTCGTCTCCTCATAGTCGGCGAGTTCCTGTGCCTCCGTTATGGATGCGCCTATTTTTGTATGACTCTCATCAAACATTTTTTCTAAACCTTCCAACCTGTCTACATGAACCTTAAAACGCGGTTTTAACTCGGGGTTAGTTAAACACCGTTTTGCACAAACATATGCATCATTTAAACGTTTAAGCGCAAGCGCACGCTTAGATTTATCAATTTCAGACATGTTTTACGCTTATAAACACAATAAATAGACGAAAAAACGAATCATCTACAACAATTTAAATCAATTTTATTTTTCTACTAACAGCGTAAATAAATGTGCTATAGAAATCTGAACTGTACTCCTCAGTATTAAGGTTGAACACTATAAAATGTATCGCACTTACGCCCTATTGAAAGTGGTTACAAGAATTGCACAGCGCGTAAAGAACTTATTTCTCGAACATCGACAGACTATGGAATGCGAAGCGGGCGACTTCTACCCGCGAATGAAAATATAATACGTACTACAATTTCGACAAATATGTAATTTTAACGTTTAATATTTTTACTGTATTATTAAAACGTAACTTTATATCTATGTTACAGTACTAAAGATAGATTTTAACACTTGATTCTTTGTAAAAGACGGCTACGAAAGAATGCTATTTTGTACTAAATGCACTGTATTTCACAAGCTATTTTTCTTGTTCAAATTAATATATATATCCGGTCGAATGAACCACAATTATGTATAGAATAATATGAAGGTGAAAGTAAGACCCAAAACAAAGGCAACAATCAAAGAGAAAGAATCGTTCGCTCACCTTTGGAACTCAGATGAAGCAGCCACTCCAGCACTGACAGCACCAGCGCCGGGCTCCTGCTATGCCTAGGTCTTACTAGCTTTGCCACACACCGTAATCACACACACACAAATGGTAGAAAGTATATAAGGAAAGTCCTCGTGAAAGTGAACGTCTTTTGGTGGCGAAAAGCAGACAGCATGCACACCGTAGGACAGTCTATCATGCACTGACTGATGTAAACGGCCACGCTAGATGGCGCGCGCGGCTTCCGTAGACATACTTGCATCGAAAGGACCTCTAGTGAGAAACTAATTCTAATTCTAAGATAGTTGCCATACAAATATTAAACAATAGCCTTGTGTTTATTTACTCACTCATTCATTTCATTCATTCACTTTTTTGTAATGAGTACTTCATGTAGCTGTGTGTGCAATCATTCATCTCAACCTGGAAGTTCCAGGAGAGTTGAGGTGAATGATTACACAGGTTCCAGGCTGGAACTACCTATATCTATTATAAATGTAAAAGTTTGTGAAGATGTTTGGATGTTTGTTACTAAATGACGCTAAAAAATTAAATGGATAGATATGAAATTTGGCATACAAGTAAGCCAAGTGTAGGGAGATTCTTTGGGATGATATCAGAAATAACGCAGTCACAGCGAGTATCACGTCCATAAAAGTTTGTTAGATCGTTTTGCTCGAGTTCATGAGATATTTAGATAGCAAAAGTATCCAATTACCCTAAATTTAGACGAATGTTCATAAAATAAATCCTTTAGCACTATCTGTCTGATAGTGCTAACGGATTTAGTTTATGAACTAAGGATCTTAGTGCTGTGTAAGAATCTCCCCAAGAGGACTGGGATTCGTGCCAAATCCTAGTAAATATCGCCCGGAAATTTGCCAATCGGTACGAAATAGACTCAACACAGATCAAGTACCTACTGTCTGATGGTTCTATAATGAAGATTGATAGGAGAGCTGAATTGTTCCGAATGCAAAGTCATGGTATTAATATTATCGTCTCTGTGCTTTAAGGTGAGTCGAGTCGCCCGGTTACCATACAAAAAAGAGAGTTAATAATTTACTTTAATGACACCAATTTTGTATGAAATGTGTTTTATTTTATAGATTGATACATTGACGTATACAAAGGGCAGGGCTAAGCGAGCGCGCAGACGGTTCCAACGCTTTGGCGGTAAAAATAGCGCCAAATCAGTACGAGGCGGCAGTGCGACACGCGGCGCGTGCAGCGTGCACTGCGCAAGTGCGCAGCTGGTCTTTATAGCTGCATTTTTTGTTACGGGGAAAATAGTTCCGAACTGTTTGGATGGACCTATCCTTACTTTTGAAATCATTGGCTTGATACAATTTGTTACTGCAAAACAACATGGTCTCATACAGCCAAGAAAATGTTTATTTAAGGAATTTAAACTTTAGTTTTGGTTGATGGTGAAAGATAGCGCTGACTGATGCAACAAAGGCCAATTGTACGTTTATGTAGTTTTTTAGGACTACTCATGTTGCTTTGCGCCGAAAAAATGTATCAAGCTTTAGATTTTAATGTAGGTACCTATAGTTAAAATGGATTCTTCCCCTTTTCGTTTGTATCAAACGACTCGCATCGAGCGACTCACGCTATCATCACTTTACACTAGGATACTGATTTTAAATAAAGTAAGTACTTACAATGAATGGACTTACATGGAAATGGACATGACATCAGCTATCGTACTATGGCGGAATCACATTGGTGGAATTTAGGAGTAACAAAAGACCTTTCAATAAAGTATTGGTGACATAATGATGTCTAAGACTTATTTTTTACCTCCTCACTCTTGGATAAGAATATTATCACACCACAATAATATTATAAACTAGCATTTTCCCGCGGCTTCGCCCGCGTTGTTCCCGTTATTGTCCCAAAGGAACTCTTTACCGGGATATAATGTATCCTATGTTTCAATCCAGGACTTGGTCTACTTGCATGCCAAATTTCAGCTTGATCCATCCAGTTGTTACCCCGTTATAAGGTAACAAACATCCAAACATCCAAACATCCAAATATCCAAACATCCAAACATCTTCACAAACTTTCGCATTTATAATATTAGTGGGATGTGAAAGTTTGTGACTAAGTAACGGTGTAACAATTGGATAAGAATATTATCACACCACAATAATATTATAAACTAGCATTTTCCCGCGGCTTCGCCCGCGTTGTTCCCGTTATTGTCCCAAAGGAACTCTTTACCGGGATATAATGTATCCTATGTTTCAATCCAGGACTTGGTCTACTTGCATGCCAAATTTCAGCTTGATCCATCCAGTTGTTACCCCGTTATAAGGTAACAAACATCCAAACATCCAAATATCCAAACATCCAAACATCTTCACAAACTTTCGCATTTATAATATTAGTGGGATGTGAAAGTTTGTGACTAAGTAACGGTGTAACAATTGGATGGATTGAGCTGAAAAGCATGCAAGTAGACCAAGTACTGTACCGAAACAAAGGATACTTTATATCTCGGTAAATAGGCACCTTGGGACAGTAACGGGAACAACGCGGGCGAAGCCGCGGATAAATGCTAGTGGAAGTGATAAATATTACTCTTTCCATTCAGTACGGTACGAAAAAGACGGGTAGCGATAAGCCTGGCTGTTAGGATAACATTAAACCCCCCGTGATTGACTTACCTCTCTCCCAAGTGACAGACTCGATAGGGTACCCGGCCACCGGGCACTTGATGACGAGATCGCTCCCAGCCACAGCAGTGACCTTCGGCATCTCTCGGATGAAGGGTAGTCCATACACGTTGACCCGCGCCGCGTGGACCGCCTTGCCGGCGGTGTTGGTGGCCACGCAAGCGTACTCGCCACCGTCTTGTTCTGTGACGCGGCTCACGTTAAGATGGCTGACCACGTCGTCTTGCAGGGTGACGTGCTGACCGACCACAAATCTGAACGGAAAGTTAAAATGTGCAATGTGACGGTTATATAAATGGAATAACCGCAGCGGCAGATTAAAATGGCGCAATTGTCACTGTTGTCGGTGAACGAGGAAAATGGGCATCTGTTTGCAATCTAATATTATGTAAAATTCTGTGGGTCTAGTCAGCTAGTGAAAAGGATCAGGGAATTAGGATACGAGTGGGCAATGTTGCTCATTACAGTCGAAGCTGTGTTGCACAGTGGTTCAATTTGCGGTAGTTACAACACTAGTGCGATAATGTAAAGTAAAAAGCAAGTAAGTAAATAAGAGCCACTTTATGAGCAAGTTGAAAAAGTCACATTATATGAACTAGGTACAAAAGGTCACAAATCTATTGTACTCTATTGCTCTTCTACAATCAGGTGACTGTGTGTGCTCACCAGACCCACGAAATTACTTGTTTAATTTAAACCTCAGTATCATCCCTGTGACGTGAAATATGGACGCCACTGTTAGTAAAATAAAGGCATTTTTCAGGTAGACAGAGCTACTTGAAGTTTGACTTGAAGAAGTAGTGCGAAGACAATGGATTATAAACCAAGTACAGGTGCATGTATGGCGTTGTAGTACTTTTTTCAGATGATTAATGCTTTCTCATTTTCTCAAAGGTTAGCTGGAAGAGATTCCTTACAGTTCCATTAAATTAAGTTCGCCTTTGTACATAACCATTGTTCTTTGTAATGTTTCTGTATGATTTTATGTACAATAAAGTGTGTAGTGTGTGTTTACATACATACATATTAACGTATCAAAAAGTTTTTTTTTCTAATTTTATGCAGATTACACCTGAGGATAGATGACAACTTCTGTCCAAGCGCGTATGTTGATGATCAAATACATATGTAAATTGATGTAGCTTGTTATTTATATGCCGAAGCCTTTACAATTCAGCTCAATTTTTATGGAAAATAAAGAAACTTTTAAAATTACCGTAGTTTTAAAAGAAATAACAACCTAACCCATAGGGATCTAGGGGCTTTTTCCCACTAGCGGTGCCCTTAATAAAACGATGCAATAAATCTATTTATAGTAGATTGTTTCCGCCATATCGACACATCATTTGTCTAAATCGGTTATGGGGTGAAATATTCGCGTGAATTTCTTCCTTTTTCGACTTTCCCGCAGCAAACAACTACATTATAAAGAAGAATGATAGATTAACACTCATGTCAGCTTTTTTCCAACTAAAATGAAGCTGAAATACAGGCGAGTTTTTAACAGTGGAACTTTTTTTACTTTTGCTTAGAGTATACTCGTACAAGGTAACTAGTAGTCTTCAAATATATCCTTGACAAAATCATAGTATATCCCAGTAGTTTAACCTCAAAGAAAGGTAAGTATTTAGGTATATCGTGCGACATGCATGTGTACGGTACGCGGCACGGCGGCCAAAGAAGCGCAGCATTTTGGGGAGATGGTCGTTAGTAAGGATTGCGCTGTGATGCCACGGCCACCGTATAAACGCCGCCTGGAGTTAAGTTAATGGGTTATACAGCGACAAAAGTGAGTTTATTGTGAAAGTGTGTTTGTACCTTGAATTAGTAGGTATAGGGAAGCCATCAAGTAGCCATGTGAACTGAGGCGGTGGGTGGCCCATCGCCACACACTTGAGCGACACACTGGGGCCAGGCTGCAGGGTCTGCTCAGAGAACCAGTACACCAGCTCTGGTTTTGATTCTGAAACAAAATCTCGTTTAGTTAATATTCTATCACAGTATAATAGCAGTAATTTTTCTTCCTACAAAAGGTACATTGCGCGCTTGTATGTGTGCGTGCCGTGAACGAACGCACTGCAAGCAGTTTTAAGAATGTGAAATCTTCTAGTATGGACCGCACTGTCTACGCCTCGAATAGGTACGTATCGCACGCCCCTAAACGGCCGAAGTTTGACTATAGGTATTTGTCTGTCTCTATACTTTGATTCTATTGTCTATTAGGTACAGTTATAACTTTAAGAATACGAGATAAAGGTATTTCACAGAGTATCAGCTTTAGTTAACCAGCCCACGAGTTTAAAACCTCATAAATTACTATTTTTTTTGGTTTTCGCACGAAATAAATAATTTTGAATTAAATTAGTTGGCCGAATTCGAAGTGTCAGGTTGTTCACGTTTTAGGACCTCCACTTAGGAGACAGTCGCAGCCCATTAACTTCGGAGCTGAGGCTTCGCCGCTTTACTTTTTTTAACCTTAATGTTTCCAATTTCCAACCAGTTGCAGTCTATGATCTCGAGACAACTTGACGGAACAGTTATTCAAGATATTCTAACAATGCAAATCTGTGCCTAAGATTTAAAAATAACTCCTGTTATTAACACAGTCCCTATTCTGAAATTGGATTACCCCCTTTTTTTAAAAATCAAAGTACGTAAGAGTCATAACGTGGGCTTAATCAAATTCAAAACATGTAAATTCTTTATAGAGAGAGGTAACCCCTTACTCGGGTAGACCCAAAACCTTTTTAAGTACGCTTCCGTCGTATTGTCATATTTCTTTTCATAATAAAACAGTTCCGCCTGATTTAATTCCGCTAATCCTTTTCTGGCTCTGCTCCTGGGCCGGCTCGGGATAGATTCCGTTTTAATTTTCATGTCGATTAAGCGGCGTGGCTGGTATTATGGGACAGGCCGAGCCACAAATCCGGCCCGCGCGCCCGCCGGCACGCCCGTCCTTTCGGTTAGATTAGTATTTTTCTCGAATTTGCGAAACAAAAGATTTTGTGTTAACAAATATTTTAAGAATTTCAGTTGGACGGTGAATTTTGTGGGGACAGTTTGATTATAATACAATACAGTTTGATTATAATGGCCAGTAGGCCATTGTTTAGTTATGCTATGCGTAATTGAATCAACAAAGTTAAGGATAAGTATACTCTTTTGACAAACACTTGTCTTGATATTTGATTTGATTGCAGTGATCTGAACAGCATAGGTTTATGCAAATCATTAGTATAGTTTACCGTAACTTGTGTTGTGTTTGATAATGATAATGCGCCTATTTTGCGTGATAGGTTAAAGGCACTTGGCACTACTCTTACCAACTCAACTAAACACAGTAATTGAATAACAAACTAATTACAGAATATAAATCAAAATAGACATCGCGACTGTATTATAATTTATGAATTATAGGTAATCATTACCTATATTTAGGTAAATAAAGTTCACGTAGTTGCTGTCACTATTTTCCTATGCGAATGCAGTTAAATAACGTACCTACTTTGTTACTACTAAATTATTTTATGAACAAAATAAGCACTTGAGCTACAACAGACATAAAACCAAAATCACATTGCACAAACTAAACGTAGCAAAGACAGACATTCAGTACAAAATAGATGAATTCAATGTTTCTTTTCAACGTGGCCAAAGCTCTTTTTATTGTGCATCTTTTGAAGAGTATAATTGCCGTCCACTGGCACTTTTACGTTCTTCCATCACATTTAAGCGTTTTAACTCATGGAATTTGGTTATTTGGGCTAGCATTTAAATAGGACCGTTTTAGAAACGTCCTTTTTGCCTTCCCGTTTAAGCGAGACAAAGGGAGTGGACGAAATTTATGTCATAGTTTTCCCAGGAGAGCCACGAGTCCCGGATTTGAAGCAATAACGCAGTACAGCCCTTCATTACTACACGGAACTATTTTATAAAATTCGCACGACCCACATTACAAAGTGATTAAGTATAACGATACACTAAGGGTTGGCACATAGTGGTTTTTGTTAACTTGGCGAAACTTGCTGTTAACGGTTGCAGCGTGTTAATGTTGGTTTTACTGTAGGGTTGGAAGGGCAACTAACGTAGTCTTCAAATAATACTATTATACCTACGAAGTGTACCTATCTACAGGCTGATTATTTTTTCATCTTTCAAATTTTTACAGTGGATTCTTTAGCAAAAAATAGAAAATACGTGTTTTTTCAATCAATATCTTTCAGTACTAAAATATTGAGAAATAGCAGCTGAAAGATATCCTAAAAAAAACATTCGTTAGTGGATACCGCGGCAGCGTACTGCGCGGGAGAAGGCAACGATCGCTGAGACAAACTTACGCGTCGATACGCGTAATCCTCATGTTACTAATTTTTTTTTTCGGATAGCTCTTTTTATGGTGAAAATATTACCTACATTTTTTTCAGAAATGGCATTTTATATTGATACCTAATGCCTTGTAAAAATTTGGACGATCAATAATATTTCACCCTGTATAAATGCAATCTTGCCTACCTTAACTACCTATACCTACAGGACAATTCCCAATAGCAAAATAAAACTGAAATTCAAAGTATTAGGTAGTAAATTAATTTTCTAAATAAATGCATCTTTTGTACTGAAAACGTCTACTTCCTCACATAAATAATGCACAAGTAGTTTGAACATCTGTTTGCCAATTTTAGGGTTCCGTACCAAAATGGTAAAAAAGGAACCCTTATGGTGCGACTCTGTCTGTCTGTCTGTCTGTCTGTCTGTCTGTCTGTCTGTCTGTCTGTCTGTCCGTCTGTCACAGCCAGATATCTCAGGAACTACTGATGCTATCGATTTGAAATTTGGAATACTGTTAAAAGTAGCTAACCCGAGCTTATTGGACATAAAATATATCTTGTACCTTTTTTACTTTTTTTTTAAAAGGCTCCGTAATGGGACTTTTAAAATTGAAAGTAGGGCTATTATGTTGAGCGGGGTATCAAATGAAAGGGCTTAATTTGTAGATTAAAACACCATTTTTATTTTTTTTCTTAATTAAGTAGTTTTTGATTTATACATTTTTATGTACCATTCCCCCCCTATTATCTCCGAAGTTACTGATCAGAAAAATGTGTCATAATTACTAATTATCAATATCAACCTGAACATTACAGGAAAAATAGAACGGTCTTCCTAACTTTAATACTTTTTTAGAAATTTACATAAACTTAATCCATCCATTAATCCATCTAGCGGAGAGTAGCAAAACTAAGCGATGGCCTGTTTCACGCTAGGGGATTTAACGATGTTATAATTGAACAACAATTAGTTCGTAAACAGCTAA
Organism: Eudemis profundana; assembly: GCA_947034925.1. NCBI lineage: Eukaryota > Metazoa > Arthropoda > Insecta > Lepidoptera > Tortricidae > Eudemis > Eudemis profundana. The sequence goes on from OX344811.1 coordinate 13,249,347, forward strand.
TAATAAATAAATTCTAACATTTAAATACTATGTCACGTTTGCAAAGTTGAAAAATTGTAAATAATTATTTTACCAAGCTTATACATAGATGGCGTTGTAAATTCGGGGAACAGCTTTTCGTATGGAGAATGACAGTCCTCTTGATTTAATCGTCCTTGCTATTAAATAGAATCATTACACGTCAGGTTCTAAATATTACAGGAAAAATATAACTGTTTTAACTTGCAATGTTTTTTAGAAATTTGCAAAAATCATAACATATATTTATTTGCTTCTTCTAAACAAATCGACATACAGTTTTTCTTGAACTATTCGCGTATCTACTTATGAGTTTGTACGGAACCCTCGGTGCGCGAGCCCGACTCGCACTTGACCGGTTTTTTTGACCTAGTGTTACTTGTTCACGCGGGAAAATACGTAGCGTAACTCATCTTAGCGCTAGATTAGGTAGGGTTACCATCGCAAAAAATGTCGGACTATACTCGTAAGTAAGAAACCACCACAAGGAGTCCATGCGGCAATCTGACCAGCCCAGTTCAACTTAAGGTGGGGCGGTTTTTTGCCCAAATTATACCAGTTCTGGAGCGTATTTCGAACACGATCGGTTCTCTTGATCCCTAATATGCTGTACTCTGGGTCGATTTCAGGTGTTTTTCCAGTTTTTTTTATTTCATTAGTGCTACCCCGATTTTAAATTCGGCCGCAAAGGACTATCGAGTGACAACATCTTTTGATTAAATCGAGTGTACCTTCAATACCGTTTATCGTTCATAATAAAAGTTAACTGTGATCACCACCGTTTGCTTGTTATATTTGCAGCCGTCGCGTTCGAAACGCTCTGAAATCGACCCTCTAACTTAATTACTATATGACAAATATATTTGCTTGAATGGTATTAAAAAAGAAAATAACGCGGGAAACTCTGAATATTGGCCCGTAGTGCGCCGTCTAGTCGGATTGCCAGCAGGCAGGAACAAATGAGGCTTGTTAACAGAAGGTCAACGGCTTGCATAATTTATGGAGAGGGCCGTCTCGCGCACCCGCCCGACACTTTATCTGGGGCATTCGGCAAATCGTGCATTTTCTCTCATGTCGTGAAATTTGTTTATTGGTTCATTTATGACGGCAGCTCGAACCATAGTCACAGATTACCTTATATGCAAAATAGCTTTATTCCTGTATGTATACACATCAGATATCATATGATTTTGTAATAGTTTTAGTTAAAACAGGCGGTCGGTGGTTTGCATAATTTATCGAGGCAGTCGTTTCCCGTCCACCTGACACTTTCTAAGGGCCTTATCACACTGGCGATTTACAAGCGAGTTGCGAGCGTGTTTTCATATCGCTGCGATAGAAATCTGCATGAAAACACGCTGGCAACTGGCTCGCAAAGCGTCAGTGTTATAAGGCCCTAATATCGGGAGCATTCCGTAAATTATGCGTGGAAATATTTTTTTTATTTTTATTTGCCTCAGATCAGATGTGTAATATTTATTATATGTATATGTGCACCCGAAACCAATACATAGGTTATAGGTGAGATACCTATAACCTATATGTCAATTTAAGTGATGCATTCTTATTTTGTGGTGACGTTTATCTGGGTGTTTTCCTATAAATCTCAGGTCCTGCTATTAATGTCTGACACTAAATAATAAAAGACTGACATGTTGTATAATTTATCGATAGAGCAATCTCACGAAAATAAATATCTTGATATCTTCTCATGCTAATACATACCTACATACTAACTTTGTATCAAAATATTTTCTCGCAGTAAGATGATTAAAATGTTATTATGACAAATTAAGCTAATAAACAGAAGGTCCACGGCTTGCATAATTTATAGAGAGCGCCATCTCGCATACGCCGACATTGTCAGGGGCATAATTGCATTTTTCAGTGTTTTTAATTAAAATAATCATCTCAATGGGATCATTCGCGTGTCTGTCTATCAGTCTGTTTTAGTACTTATCGGTAAATGATAAAATAATAGACGAAATTTTGAAATGGGTCATGCGTTTTCTTTGATTACATTTTGTCATATTCATGTCGTGTTGGATCATATGAAAAATAACAAGAGATTATTGTAATAAATACGATTATAGAATTGCTGACAAAAAAACTCACGTTTTCCTCTGAAACCATATTTTTTTCGGAGCTTTCATAAAACAAACCTAACCTAACTTACTGTATTCTATAATACGATAAGAAAATACGCTAAAAAATGGTTTTTGAGAAACTCGAAGAGTTGGGATATGAAACAGTTGGCAAATGAAACGGTTGGCAAATGCAATGTACCGTATAAAACATAAAAACAATCCTTTATAATACCCACTTACCATATGCGCACGTGAGTAAATAACGATTTTGTTCGTATATTTTCATATAATTTAATTTCGCGAGTTTAAATGACATGAACTAATGCACATACATTACTTTGAGACCCATGTGTTACCGTCACTGCGTCATTTGCAAGGCTAAGTCCGCCCGGCAACTCAGCGGAGTCGCACTTGTTTCAGACGGAAATTTACTGAAAACCAAGTTACTGGATTCGTTGGGTTAGATTTAGCTACTCCAGATTAGTTTAAATGAAGGACTTAATATAGACTCACATATCTGGTATGAACGGTATGCTAACCTGTTAATAACTAGATTACCTACGCTAAGTAGGTAAGTTTAAAGTTACAGAATATGTTTTTTTAATAATTGTTTAAACTGGATTTAGGAAAGTTATGTTATGACTAACACGAAATAGCAGTCTGTCTGTCCGTCTGTCACAGCCAGATATCTTAGGAACTATTGCTGCTATCGATTTGAGATTTGGAATAGTTTTAAAAGTCGGTAACCCGAGCCTACTGAACATAAAACATATATACATATTTTACTTTTTTTTATATGGAAATAGAAGGAAAATGGGAGCTAGAAAATTTAAGTTGTGCTATTGTATAAATAAAATGGAGTATCAAATGAAAGGGCCTAATATGTAAATTCGAAAACCATTTTTATATTTTTTCTTAATCATGTACTTTTTGATTTAGGACGAAAAACGTTAAAAAAATACCATACCCGCCCGCATCTTCGAAGTTACTGAACAGAAAAATCTGTAATAATTACCAACTATTATTATTAATTATCCTAAATATTACAGGAAAAACATAACGGTTTTCGTAACATGCACTGTTTTTTAGAAATTTCCAGTGTTTCCGGACCGATTCGACCTTCAAAGCTTCAAGAAAAGAGCCTACTCCCACCTGAAAGGCCGGCAACGCACTTGTGACTCCTTTGGTGTTGCAGGTGTCTATGGACGACGGTGATTGCTTACCATCAGGCGACCCGTCTGCTCGTTTGCCCCCTATTTCTTAAAAAAAAACATACTTATTTGCTCCTACTAAACTAACCGCCATACAGTTTTTCTAGTACTATTCACGTACGTACGTTACCAGTTTGGACGGAACCCTCGGTGCGCGAATCCGACTCGCACTTGACCGGGTTTTTATGATGTAAATCGATTACTTATATTTTTATGCGAGGATCAAATATCCCGGGATCTCGGTATCAGCCACACAATCGTGCCATGATTGGAAGCGCTACATGACCCCCCACTATATTTATAGGTAGAGGGCTACAAATCTACAAATTCCAAACAAAATATGCCGATCCAACCATCGTCGAAACCGCTGAATACAAAATTCAGAATTTTATTTACGAACCTATGTAAAAATCTAAGGCGCCTCTGCCGTCATTTAGTCCCCTAGCTTTTACCTACACAATTTTCCGTTTATACTACAAAATGTCGCATATTCCCAGCGCACTTATAAAGCAAAAGAATAGATTATATACCCCTTATGATACCCCCACGTCTAGTTCTTTTGCTTTGTATAGAATTTTAAAATTAACCCGGCGAAGCTAGCTCGGCTTCAAAGACGCACTATCTTGTGGAAAAATGTCGGAACTTCATATGAAGTCCATAAATACTTACTGCTTTTTATAAGATGTAGGGGTGACACACCATTATCCACTCTAGTCTCCAAGCGGATAACAATACATGGAGACCGTATTTGATATCCTGTTCGAAGTTGAGGAATGACGTCGTTCGGGAAACGTGATCGATGGGTGTCTGTTGAAGTTTTAATTAAAATACACGTAACCTGTTTCTTAACGAATTCGTCAGAATATAATTCGGTCTTAAGGTCTTTGGCTAGTGTGTGTTGCCAGTGATGACGTGGTCTTTCACTATAAGTATTATGAACCAGCTTATAGTCGCTCAACGTGCTATGGAGAGATCTATGCTCGGAGTAGCGTTGCCCGACGTCCCGTATTTCCCGGGACGTCCCGTATTTCAGTCATAATTTTAATCGTTATGCCGGGACACACCCTGTCCCGTATTTGACATCCAGATTTGATAAAAAGCGAATTATTGAAAAATTAAATGTAAAATCAAACAAAGATTAAGTACCTATGTTAACTCTTACATGATCTTCTTTACAATATAACTGTTAACTAGTAATAAAAACAATGTGAAATACATGTTTTTCATTTTTCCCGGGAAAAAAATTGAAATCCCGTATTTTTTTGCCAAAATGAGCATTTGCCCCTTACGGGATCAAAAAAATCTGGGAACCCTAGCTCGGAGTCTTTTTACGCGATCGAATGAGAAATGAGGAAATTCATAGAAGAACTAAGGTAACCGACATAGCTGCCAGAGTTAGCAAGTTAAAGTGGGAATGGGCTGGGCATATAGTTCGAAGAATCGATGGCCGCTGGGGTTAAAGGTTTTCGAATGGAGACCACGAACCGGAAGACGCAGCGTAGGTCGTCCTCCCACAAGATGCTATGACGACCTGATTAGGGTCGCCGGAAGTCGATAAAGGCAGGAGGCCGACCGTTCGTTGTGGAAGTTTTTGGGAGAGACCTATGATCTACAATGGACGTTTTCAAGGTTGAAATGATGGTAACAATGATAGTTCTGTGGGTCTAGTGAAAAGTGACAAGTCACATATTAACTAGGTACGAAAAGTCACAAGTCTATAGTAGAACTTGAGCTCCTTTGTACTTTAGTTATTTGTAACTTGTACCAGCTGTACCCCTTTTTACTAGACGCACAGAATTAACTACCAGATATAGAAATGATATCAGAATTAGGAATAAACTCAACTTTAAAACTCCACAAGTCCACACTTAATCGGAGCAAAACATTTTCTTTTAAGTTATATCTGAGTCCCATCTGAGTTAAATCCAGTAGATCCCACGTACACTTTACTTCTTTAGAGGATTTCCTAAATGCAATCCCTCTATGTATGTCCAAGTAAATGCATTGCGAAGACAAGCAACTTGTTGTAGGATAAATTGAATTGGATACGTTTTCTGTCGAAGAAAATTGCTTGAATCGAGGTAGGAACATTGGCTGAATAGAAAATTGTAAAAAGAACTAAGAGTGTACATACATTACGGGTAGCTGTATGTGTGGTTATAAACGTGTGGTGACACGACTTGTGTGCCACAGTCAGGGCTGGGCAAAATACATGATTTGATTTAGTTGAAATACAAATTACAAAATACTTTTCCACAGGTATTTGAAATACGAAATACAAAATACTTCGAGGTCGTGTAGTTGAAATACAAAATACAAAATATAGTATTTTGATTAGTTTTAATTGAAATACAAAATACAAATTACAAAATACATTAAGGGCAATGGAAATCGACACGTTAAAATGCTAAAATAGCAAAGCATGATGTAGTTCTAATTTGTTGGTATGACTGTGACTGAAGTGAATCCAATCCAAATTTACACCTACGCCATTTTTGAACTTTTTTGGATTCGTGCTATATGCATTTTTCACAGTAACATCTTTGGCACAAATTAACTACATTAAATTTGCTATAAATTAGATTCTTTTAATTTTTACTGTAAGTGTGATAGGTACCGAGAATTAAGGTTTTGAATTTCAAGAAACTCCAAAAAGCAGATATGCTCTTTCAAACTTTGTGCCCACCTTGCCCATTTATATTCCGAGCTGATTCTCGGCACAGTTGTTCCTTGGATAGTCTTGAGTGCTTTGACATTGAGAACCATCAATATATCAAGAAGCCTTGCGCGAGTAGTAGCGGGTGAGGTGAGAAGTTCGGATTCAACACTTTTTAGGGTTCCGTACCTCAAAAGGAAAAAACGGAACTCTTATAGGATCACTGTTGTCTGTCTGTCCGTCTGTTAAGACCCTTTCTCTCGGGAACATCTGAAGGTATCGAGCTGAAAATAAAACCATATACTCAGGTCTACAGTCCCTTGAAACTGTGAAAAATCTAACTTCTAAGTTAACGTGAAAAAAGATACGGCCGTATATGCCACAAAGAACGTAAATTTCGACACTCTGGAAACCAAAATTCAAAGGGTACTTTTCGTTGACTTAGAACTATGAAATTTGGCAAGTAATACATTTTGCCCTATACTTGTAGTATTTAAGACGGTATTGACCGTCTTACTACAAGTACATATAGGGAAAATCTGAAAACTAAATTTATAATTAAATAAATAAATAAGAATTTACTAAGGGAATCAAAATGTATAGGGTACTTTAATATATGTAGGTACCTACAAATTTGTATGGAACCCTCGGGCGAGACCGACTCGCGATATTTTTTAAGCGATTTTACTCCAAAACTATGTATGCCAGCGAAAATCGTATAACCCTTAATTTGGCAGAGAACCAAATGTTTGATTTCACAAGTTTTATTTATTTTCATTTATTATTTTAGTCTCAAAGATGCCCCAAAAAATATTTAAAAAAATATTGACTGAAGGATTTTCTGAAAATCTTATGTACAGTATATTTGACAAAAACCAATGCTCTTATAGCTAAAAGTGTCAATTATACTTCACAAATTGCTTAACAGGACAATACAAAGAGTAAAAAAAAAAAATTTTTTTTACGCTTTTATACAAAATAATGGTAAAATGCAGCATGAACAGTGGCTATTTTGTTCAAAAAGTTCGGCAAATTGTCGGGTCCCTATCAATTCATCAACCTATCAACTCATTTAAAATGCAACTGGTCTTCGGTTTTATCTAGTCTAAAACGCATCTGGCCTAAATAACTATATGAGAAATCCATGAAAATACAATATCATACAATCGGCCATCGATGTCAGCGCCATTAATTAGCATTATTCAAAACTAATTAGGATGTCAACGGAAACCGACTAGTTACTAAAACTCTGCTGTCCGGCTGCCCGTCTCTCCGTTAGTCACAGTTGTATCTTTTTATCCGTAATAAGTAAAGGCTTGAAATTTTCACAAAATGTATATTGCTATTGCCGCTATAACAGCAAATAATGATAATGAAATAAGGTTAAAATTGAAGGGGGTTCAATACAAGAAACGTGTTTGTTTGGTGTTTCGTGCTTGGCGTGTCTTTTGGTTTTTTGAGACTGCTCATATGTTCTTTCATTCAGAAAAAAATGTATCAAACTATAAAATGATGCTTTAGACGAGTTGGTACTAACCCGAATAGTGGATGTAAAAGAAAAGTCGCTCCTAGACAAGGAACTACGTAGCCTATCTGCGTTTTTGACGAGTCACTACTTAGGTCAGTTGAGTTTTAAACTACTTTCTACTTTAAATATGAAAAAGGCAAAGTAAATACGTGCTAGCAGTGAAACACTGACCTTTTCACTCATTAAATATGGAAAATTATTATAGAAACCTAACAAATACACAAAAATATTAGATCCTCAGTATCGATTTTTGTCAAAAATACTGTACTAGTCTTTCGAATATCAGTATGCTAGATATAAAGTTTTGTCCAAAATACTGTACATATGTGTTTACGTCCCTATCACATATAGAATATTTGATTTGACATTTTTTTATGATTTATAAAATATTAGTTATGGTATCACATTATAAGATAATGCTGATCAGACATTTAATTTTAACCAAAAAAAATTAAATAATAACATCAAATACCTGAACACGACGTAACGTCGATCGTTTGCTCACTCTTTTTGTTCAAAACTGACAAATGTCAGTTTGTAGCTCAGTAAGTATTTTTTCCCTTATTCGTAATTATACAAAGAATGAAATAAGATTTAAAATACGGGGAATTTACTAGAAAAATACGTACCTAAATTTTTTCAAAGTAACTGTACAGTATATTGGACTCTGCCAAATTAAGGGATAAGGACGTTGGCAAACCCTGTACTTTGTCTTATTTTTTGCAATAAAGTGTTTACATACATACAAACCATTAAGACATGGCGATTTTTTTTTCTGCCACTAACACTCAACATTTTCATATAAAAACCAGACAAATGCGATTCGGACTCGCCCAACGAGGGTTCCTTACTACTTAAATACTTGAATTTGAAAATAAAGTCTTTAAATATATACTATATGTTTCATGATTCAATTACAAATGTATAGTTTACAGATTTTTCCCTATATTTGTAGTATAAGACGGTATGACTTGCCAAATGTCATAGCTCTAGGTCAACGGTAAATAAATACCCTACCCTACAAATTTTGGTTTCCTTGAGGGTGTCGAAATATACGTTTTTTTTGTGACATAAACGGCCATATCTTTTTTTACGTTACCTTAGTAGTTTGCTTTTTCACAGCTTCAAGGAACTGGCGACCAGAGTATACCTCAATGTTTTTATTTTCAACTCAATACCTCTACGCGTTCCCGAGATAAAGAATCTTGAAAGACAGATAAACAGAAGGACAACAAAGTGATTATATAGGGGCTCCGTGTTTTCCTTTTGAGTTACGGAACCCTAAAAGTGGAATAACGCAATAAATCCACAAGAGTAGGGTTTTTGACAACTACCTATCAAAATAAATTCATTAACTGTAACCAGCAATTTACGCTTCCAAAACAGCCCGGATAAAATCATTCAAACTTATTTTCGTGCCATCAACGATTTTACAATGACGAAAACTAAAAATAAGGCACCATGTTGAGCATGACGTCACAAGATAGTATTTCATACTAAACTGCATACTTTCGGAGCATTTTGACACTTCATAAAAAGAAGCTGATTTGAACTGTCATCAAGTAGCCTATTGTAAACTTTTCATAGGTATACCTTTTTATTTTAACTACGAGAGACGCCATGGAAAAATATTAGTTGATAATAAAACGACACTCATTTGGTGTTCGATCACTCATTCCGGGTGGATAGTTTAATCATTCAATATTATTGATGACTGTCCAATTGCAATGTATTTTGTTCGAATGTATTTTGAAGCCATAGATATTTGAAATACTAATTACAAAATACCTCAACATCAGGTATTTGAAATACCAATTACAAATTACATTCTTAGGAAGTAATTGAAATACAAATACCAAATACGTATTTGTATTTCAAATACGTATTTCAATTACAAATATTTCAAATACTGCCCAGCCCTGGCCACAGTCCTGCTTATATGGAACCCCTGAAGAGCAGTGACACCAAATAGCGGGGACCGAATTAGTAATGAAACAAAGCGACTTATATAACCGCACGGTCAAAGGAGAAAGAGCCTTATGCGCTTCAGATAAGATCTTAATTGGAAATTTGACGGGTGAGCATTTAGTGCGTCGGCTGGTTGCGCCTACGGCAAGCGTGCCTACGTCACTGGAGCTCTTTGTTTGAGCTGAAGAGCTGACTCTAATAGCTTGCAGCGAATCCGCGCTTAAAAATGGACTTTTAAATATTTTATGAAGAATCTGGGCGGGTAGCGGTAGGAAAATGTCGAAAAATTACACGCGCACGTGCACGGGTAAAGAAATCCTATAGCCGCTGTTACTTTTTTCTGCAACGTAGGTACATGAAAAGGGGTGACGAAAAATTCTATCCTACTTTACAAGACCTAGGGTATTATACAGGGTGGATCATTGAATGTATGAAAAAAAAAATTGTTGCTACAACCCTTTTTGGCTACTATAAAAAAGTTGTTACATCTAGTTAACATTCATAATGTAAAATTTAAAAGATACATTAATATTTAGTACCTACTGCCCCAAGCTTATGGAAGTTTTACAAATATAGTCTTATTGGCATGATTTTTCCTACTCCCCTATTTAATATGATTTGGTTATTTATTCATCGAATGATGATTAATCGTTTAATTATACCGTGGTGCATCACTACGCCACAGAAAGGTGCGTCAAACAAAATAGTCACAGAGGCATCTGCAGCAGTTTGTGGTCCGTTCAGAAGGGATGGATTCATCAAAACGAGGCTGAAATCTCGGAAAATTATGCCATTTCAATTCCAAAAAAGATTTTAAAAAATAGTGTGAGAACGTAAATTTAACGTTTTTTCATTAGCGTTTTTGTATTATTTCCGACTATTAAATATGGCTATTTTTCATTCTATATAGTCTTTGCAATCTTTAACAACGGTTTCCTGCTTAAATACCCACAAGTTCAGTTCACCTGTGGCGGTTTTCATAATTTTTTAGAAAAAATTGACAGCATTGGGACAGTATAAAACATTTAAATAAATTAAAAATTTAGATATCATGTTACGGAGTAACAAGTTTCTTGTAGTAGCCAGAAACAAAATTAAGCATTTTTTTTGATCCTCCATACAGAATGTTAGAATAAAAGGTTAAATTCTCACCATTTTCCTCGTTGCCACGGGCACCCACTCTTTCAGGTGGCATCGGTTTTTCATCGCTCTTTGTTATATTGAATGATCCGACATAGATTTTATATTAATGGAAAGCCCTCGGAAAAAAATGAGGGCAGAGCGAGGGCTTGGCCCGGATAAAATTCAATGAAGAAATCGGATATTCAGCATTCAGGCAAAATTACTTAACTAGTAACTCGTTATTGAACCTTTTCCCTATTTACTTGCTTGATAAATTATGCAATATCCAACCATTCCGAGATCAACAAGATAAAGACAACTGATGAGTAAATTGTCGAACCATCGAAATAGCTTGAAACGTCGGTTTCGGATACCAATTTCGCCTATTCTGTGTAATATTATGTTTAAGAGTTTTATTAGAAGATGAAGATTGATGTTACGTAACGACTTTCAGACCGCAAAGTTTGCTAACTAAATATAAAGGAACGGGCATAGTTTTTTATTTGTTCTAGGACAGTTATAATTTGTTTCTCGTTTTGGAAGATATAAGGTTCATAAATAAGAGGGCCTCAAAAACATGGCGGTCGTAGGTCACTGCCCAAACTTCGACGGGTATTGTTTATGTAGGTAGTCGGATCAACTTGTGCTTGTGACACGAGGCTTAAGTGGAAAAGTTTATGACGACCTTTTGTTTGAGTATTTTCAGATGACCTTGACCGCAATGTTTATCGAGAAATTATCATTAAATTTTTTACTTGGCTATATTGGATTGGTGCTATTAACTCATTTCTTTCAATTGAAGTGTACTAAATAACTTCTACCTAAACGTCATTTTCCGTATGTACATGAAGCTGAACGTACTCGTATTTGCCCAACTTTAATTTTCAAATGTATCTGATACTTACAACATAAATAGTTATTCATCTGTTAAATAAAAATACGGCTCAGGATGACTTGGTCCACAGTCCCATTTCGTCACCTTCCTAACTCGTTCACATTCTGATATCGTCAATATCCCATTTTGTCAACATTCCTGTTTCGATCACAGTGCCAACTCATCCAATTTCTTTTATCGACCACTGTACTACTTGGTCACCAGTGCCAACTCGCCCCCATTCCTTTATCGTCCACAGTGCTGTTTGGTCCAAAGTGCCAACTCGTCCACATTTGTCAGACAGCAAAGTAGTCATAATAATAAACTGTTTTTACGACTAATAATTGAAAAAACATCTTAAAGTAAGAAAGATCGTACAATGCCTGATGGTGGAATAAAAGTATTTTCCGTGGCATTTTAGAGTATTTTTGCTTTTTAGTTATATAAATCAGTCAGATAAACGTTTACACGGCGTCTTTATAGCACAATTTGTCGATGATGGATGACTGTGGTAAAATGGACAAGCCTGAATAATGAACGATACAATAACGTTGACGAGTTGGCACTGTGATCTAAATAGGAATGTTGACGAGTTAGCACTGTAGTCGAAATAAGACTTTTGACGATTTGGCACTGTAGTCGAAATAGAAATGTTGACGAGTTGTTACTGTGGCCTACGTAGGAAAGCGGACGAGATAGGAAGAGAACGATATAGGAATGTTGGCGAATCAGAACAGTAGACCATATGACAATGAGGACGATTTAAGAAGGTGACGAAATGGTACTGTGGACGGAGTCGTCCTGAGCCATAAATACTTCTCACAATAAAATAAGGATTGCAATTGCTCGCAGTCACGACTGACAGACGAACCCCGTACCCCTGGGCTTACCTGCCAAACACAACACCTTAACCAATCCATCTTCAAATAGAAAGACAGAGACAGAGCCCGAAAAATTGATAGTTAAAAATATTTCTATTGAAGTGAAAATTGAAGAATTAAATGCCTTTGCGGGATTCTCGGGGTTCTCCGGAGGCTATCAAGAGGGGATTGCTGTTAGCTCCACCAAGGCCATAGTTCAAGTCATCAGTTTTCAATCTGCCACTCGATCATTTTATATGCCTTTCTGGGAGGCCATAGACCAACTAGTTCTTTGTGCTTTATCTTTCCATCGAACCTTTACTTTAAAATCAGCATTGGCAAACGTCGGAATAAAATACAGAAACTCAAACATACCTCTAGTGCCAGTGAAGTTCCAGTCAACATCGTGCGATTGCGCGCTGCGAGCGTAGGGCGTCCGCCTCGAGCGGTTGGCGGTGGCCCGCGGTCGCTCGGACACTGCAAATACCAGCCTTTACAAAAATAGAACACTCTCAAGAATACTACCAACATCTCCGTTTAAAATGCTACAAGCGACAAACTCGCACATATCCAATTACATATATTACTATAACTTGACTGATTTCGCTCCCTATTTGCTAACTTTCATTGTTAGTTACGATTGTGAGGCGTTTAAGGCATTTTATATTTGATAAAACGGCTTCCGCGCAAACAGAGTTGAACCGAGGTAAGCGGTTCTACGTTACGATCCTTTGTGAATAGAAGATCTGAAAAATGAACTTCTATTTCGTATTTCCGCTTTGAATTTACTTAGCTGAGATATATTTTAAAGAGGCTTGAGGCTTTTATTCGTGGTGCGTTACGTGTAATATACTTCAAAGGTCAGTATCACGTTTATATTTCAAGTACTTATATTAAAAGTAGTCTGTTAAAGACGGTTTTGAAATATTAATAAACCAGCCTGAAATCTAGCCTATTATATTTAAGAATTTCTTGAGGATAGAAACTGTGAAAGTCTTTCCAGGAATGTAGCCAATTAAGTAAGGTCGTTAAAACATGAAAATACTTTAGTTATCTACCTGGAATTAGTTACTTGAAATGTAAATTGAAAAAGAGAGGCCGTGATGTTTTCCGATACCTCTACTCGCTTACTATAATAGGTAGGAACTAATTTCAGACTAACGTTATTTAATACTAACGTTACGAAAATAATATTACAGGTATTAATTGCATTCTTTACGAATTTTATGATAGTTAATTAATAATATATCGATGGTAAGAAGCGGAAACGTACTACCGCCATTGTTTCCTTTGGCGGTTACTAAGTTTCCGCTTTTTGTCATTGAGACAGAAAAGTGAAGAGAATCTTACCATCTAATAAATACTCTGCAGCTCCATAGGCTTGGTCTCTGCCGTTGCTGGCAAAGCACTGGTAAACACCCTGGTCTTCCTTCTGCGTACTCTTGATATGTATCCTTAGGCCATCATCCGACAAACGAATCCTCTCATTAGCCTTAATAACCTTCGCGTTATGCACCCAATACAGCTTCTCGATTGGATGCCCGGAAATTTTGCACTCGAAAATTATATCAGAGTTTATTTTTGTTCGTAAAGCTTCTGGCTTTATTCGGACGGAGATAGGTTCTGCAATATGAGACATGATTTTCCTTACTATGCACATTTTCGCGGCAATATAACGTGGGACGCTAGTTTTAAATTGAATTTCTAGATTTGTTTTAGCTGAGCGGCGTGTATCACTGCACAAGACCGCATTACACGGAAAATCGCCGTTCTCTTTCCTCGTGTTGGTTTACGAGTTATTAAAAGTTGCTAGCTCTATTTCGCTCAAGGGACTATGGCGCATTAGGTAACAGTATCCAAACTTTTACAACTCTGTATTATAAACAACAATAATAACCTCTCAATTGTGCTATTAAACGTAATGAAAATATGAAAGCTAGTATTTTTTTTAATGACTGACTGTAAGATAAATATAGTAAAATAGGTTTATGGAAGATAATAAACAACGGCAAAAGGGGAAAATTATAATGCCTATGCTTATTCGTGTCGCTCTCGAGCAAAAGGTATCACTCACCGTTTTTGCTATAGTTGCGATCCTTGTACACAAACGGAAAAGTGTTTTTTTTGCTTGGGAACGACACATTTCAGACTGTTTCGTCTCAGTAGCACCGATGACCGTGCTAGGGTAAACATCTCAATAATAATATGGGGAAGAGCGTAGCTTATCCTAAAGCACAGGTTCAACCTATTTAGGAAGCAGTCTCTAGTATAAGGAACAATTTTAAATGATGTTTATGAAATAAATTATTATTATTATTTATTTATAGGGTAATTCTTCGAGGATCTTATTCCTTGGTCCATAAATATTGGCGAATTTTCCGTAGGTCCTGCCTCGGCCGCAGGACATTTTTGGTTGTTGTATAGAACTTGGCAAGACCACCATTTTTATTACGATTATAGTTATAAAGATTAAATACATAAAAAAAACTCAAACGTAACCCACTTGTAGCCAAGTAAACCCGTCGAAATTTTCAATGCATTTGTAACTGCGTTTGTTTTTGCGTTACTAAAGATCTTTGTATATATTTCTGTTTGAAAGCTTAGCTTTTACCTTAGCTCCACTCTACGGCATGCTTACGCAGTGCTCCCTGTCCGCACTCCTAATCCTGGAAAATTTCGACAGGTTTATCTGTACCCAGGTGGTGTAGTGGATAGCACGTTGTCCCGGTAAGACAGAGACGCGGGTTCGAATCTCGCCTTGGCTGCAAGTGGGTTACGTTTGATTTTTTCTAAGTGCTACATAATGGGCTAGACGACTAAAAATAACTATTCAGTCCGTCAGTTAGATTATTAAAAAATATTGTACACATATTTTTTCCTTTGTTTGACAAACAAAAAATGACGAGGATAGAGTGCTTAGAAGTTTCGAGTGACATCACTCCTCGGTACAATTTTCACCTAGGAGTGAGGTCACAAGCCAGTCCAGAGGTTTGATGATCTATAACTTTGTCGATTTTTAATATTTTGATAAACCAAAAAATACGTGTCCCATATTTTTCCATAATCTAACTGACGGACTAAATAGAATTATATAGTTTTAACCCAGTCGTCATCCCTATTGCCTAAAAAATATATGCTACTGCGGCAGGATCTGCGGCAATATATTTGTGGAGAGAGGAAATTACGCAAATAATCACCTACTACCGGTACTTACCTGTGACCGTGAGGGAGAAGTGCACGGACTCGCCGCCGGCGGTGTTGTTGAGCCAGCACACGAGCCGGCCGGCGTCCTCGCGCCGCACCGCGCGCAAGCTCAGCAGGCCGCCTTGCAGGTGCGCGCGCGCCCACGACGCCGTCTGCTCTATGGGCGTTAGCTGTTCGCGGTGCTCGCGAAACCACCTTTGAAACAAACAACACGTAGGTCAGGATGTCATAGTATATCTCGACTATTTTCCTGATTTCGTGACCATTTTGACCGAGCGAGTGATGCGTATCCATTTCAGCTTGGGTAAAAATGCTTTTATATGTCTTTCTAACTTCTACAGGTCGCAATTTTCAACCGCTTCTTGTGAAATTTTGCTAGCGGGTTCGATTACACGAGTAGATAGATATTTTATTTTTCACTCATGAGGTCATTATTGAATGAATGTAACATTACTTTCCTGAATTGTTCACCGAGTCAATTATTAGTGTTAAGATTTTGTTTTGCTTAATTTTGAAATGCTTCGCACCTGATCTTACCATGACCCAAACATAGACAGAAGGATTCATTTAAAAGTCTGATATCGAATTTTGGGGCATAACATGGTGCTCCCACATTGGCTGTTATAAATGTTATACAGTGTGTAAGTCTAATACGGGCGAATCTCTTAACGGTGGTTAGTATAGGACAAAGTGAAGGTAATTAGATAACATTTACTTAAAGTTGCAACAATAATTTTGTCCATACAAAACAGTTCAGCCCGCAATGTAATGCAAACACACTCACGTCAAACGCTCGTTGACAGTTACGTTGACATTTCGGTACCGCAACCATGTTTACAGTACATTGCTGCTGAGAAATTTAAAAAAAAATAATTATGGGGTCGTAATGAACTGCAACTTAAAAAAACCTTTTACTTCATGATTACACTAATGAATACTATGTCCGATTTAATTTATCGCCCGTATTAGACTTACACGCTGTATAACATTTATAACAGCCAATGTGGGAGCACCATGTTATGCCCCAAAATTCGATATCAGACTTTTAAATGAATCCTTGCCTACGAAGCTGGAGGTCCTGGGTTCGAATCCTGGTACGGGCATTTATTTGTGTGATGAGCACGAATATTTGTTCCTGAGTCATGGATGTTTTCTATGTATTTAAGTATTTGTATTTATTAAATATATCGTCGTCTAGTATCCATAACACAAGCCTTATTGAGCTTACTATGGAGCTAGTTAAATTTGTGTAAGGTTGTCCCCTAATATTTATATTTATATATTTATATTTATATGTTATACCTAATTACCTACTATGAGTATGAGTTTTATGAAATGTTAGTGAATGTTATCGTGTTTTATAACGTTACATAACATTTATAACAGCTAATGACTGAGCACCATTACGAATATGTTATGATTGAGTTCAATAGACAAGTCTCTACATAGGTAGCAGTCGATTTACGTAGGTAGCATCCTTTACGTCCGGTTAAAAAGGTTGGATTCAAAGTTGATAAATGCGCAACTTCCAAGTGAGACTCGGTATAAAGTACTTCCGATCCAGGCGCTTAATCTGCGACCTGGCTCGGCGCAACTTTACCTGCTACGAATCGTTAAACATATTTTGCCCGAGGAAAATATCGCAAGTGTACTTCATGTTGTTAGTCGATTGATAGCTGCAGCAAAGTTTTAATACTACATTTACCTGCAGCATGTGACACAAATACACTATATAGTTATACCAGTAGGTATATATTGTGTAGGTACTAGGTATTAATGTTATTTAAGAATGGAATTATGATTTTTATCACGCAATTTAATAGGTTTGGTACTCAGACTAGTGGTTGAATTCAGACAATCGGGTTTTCTTGTATCATTCATCAGTCAGTTTATACAAGATCCACGACAAAATGGCGCACATTCCAAGAGAATTTAAGTAAAAAATACGGTCGTAATATTCGTTTCTTAGCACTCAAATATTTGCTGCCTA
Organism: Eudemis profundana; assembly: GCA_947034925.1. Classification (NCBI taxonomy): domain Eukaryota; kingdom Metazoa; phylum Arthropoda; class Insecta; order Lepidoptera; family Tortricidae; genus Eudemis; species Eudemis profundana. The sequence continues at coordinate 13,266,865 of OX344811.1, forward strand.
TTCCGCAGAGCTTCCTCAAATACGAAAACCACACGTGGCAATAAAATGCGGTGAGAAAATATGAATAGTTTAGTCACACAGTGCCGAACAAAATGACGCAAAACGATATACTTTACTAACTTTTACTGTCCAACAAGCACGTAAACAGCGAAAATGTCTAACATATAAACATTCATGTACCCACTAATACTCTAACAATCTACATATCCAAACTTATATGAAGTTCGTGGAAAGAAAGGACTGTAAGCGGGTACGCGTCCGCTGTGTTAGGTACCAAGTCTTTTAGAAATAGTTTTGAAAGGAGTTGAAATGAGCGAGACATTTGCATTCTAAAAGATTTCCTCTCGGCAATGGTTGGATATGGAACTTTATTGTGTATTCTGATAACCGCCACTGCAATTACGTGCAGTCGAATAGATCCGTACGAGATCTTCTAGCGTGTTTTCATGTAGCAAGCAGATTGCAGAGAATAGTTTTATATTTATGGATTACTTATTCAGATTGTAAATTCGAAAGAGCCTGTATGTGTGATTTATCAGTTTTTCAAGCAAGGAGGAAGGTATATTTAATATGGATTATGAGTATAGTAATTTTTTAATCTTGTGCAATGCAATGCATTATTTCCAGAGCACAATACTTTTTATAAATAAGTTTAACTAAAATATCAGAAAAAAGGCTATAAGATATTTATTACAATTCAGTATGAATAAACATAAGTAGTATCACGGATTTTAATTAAGAACGACGTCACAAAACTCCCGTATTTGTTTATTTCCTTTGCGAAGTCTGCTCTCTCGAGAGACGTTCCAATGCTCTGAATTTGCTGAGCAAATTTAAACGCTGCTAAGTAACTAAGTTTTAATTTAACTGCTTTTTACGATGGCAATAAAATCGAAGTCTTAACGACCTTTTGTGAGGCCTGAATCATGATGAATTAGTTATTCAAATCTTTGTATGAAACGTGGGTTTCAAGGCGTAAAACTTTGTTTACAGTTTCAGTTAAGTAGTTGGGAATAGTGAAAGAAAATCTTTTTTAGGCATTCAAGTGAAAATCTCAATCCTTTTAACCAAAAATAAGTGAACAACGCAAAAAATATATACGTTAAACCGTTTTGTCTTTCATCATTAGCTGTTCAATTGGCCAACTATAGGTCCACTCCGTAGCAAAGCCTTAACCAAGTCGAAATTATCATTGTCGCAAGAACTCATTGTGTTTTCAAAGTTTCATAAGATTCAGTTTAGTAGAAGCTAGTTCAAACAGCTGTCGCAAGATTTGTATCAAACAAACGAACTAATATCGTGAACGTGCAAGCAAAGGCTAGATTGTGTTCGCGATAATTTTGAAATTTGACCATTGTAAACAGGTATACCTATCTGGGGCGACTACCCAAATTAATATTGTTAAATTTCGCACAAATTTTCGAGAGGGACGCTTAAAGTTGAATGGAACCTTGTGGAGAAAGTAAAATGAAAAAAAGTATTTCTTGAACCACCCTAATCTGCAGTGGCTTCCACCACAGAACTAAATCAAGGTCGAAGGAAAAAGTATATGTACCTCGCGTGCTAATATGTGGCGGCGACTTACTTTGCACGCCGTTTACTTCAGTTGCCGTCAATATTATTGTCAGATGTGAAAATCTGATACTAATGTTATAATTAATTGATCAAATACCACCAAACGCAATGGAAAATGTATGTTTTCCATCACTAAATTACACTTTTGGCGTCAAACGCCAAGCGTATACCGTTACACGCTTGGTTCCCATACAAATCGACGAACTATTTTGTTCTATCTCGATATATTTCTGTGGTTTCCACTGTGCGTTATGTAACGTTGTGTAGTCGTGGAACGGTTTTATATGTAGGTATAAACAGTATGCGATATGGCTAATTACATACACAGATAACTAACAATAAACTTACTTAAAATTTAACCGAAGTTTCCATTTGAGTTTCCCGTCATAACGTCGAAAGACAAATACACGGAGGAGACTGTGGTCGCGAGCGCTGAGGCTATTTGCCCAAACATGGGCAAGTTGTCGGGCAAACTTAGCCCAGTCAACAATGCTCTGCTACAACGGATTGAGCCTTTATACGGGGTATACCGGTATATAACATCGGCGTGGCATAAACGGTTATTTTTCGAAAGCATGATACCTCTGTACACATACTGGTGAGGTGGAATCTTCTGAGTAGGTCACGGAAGACTCGGAGTCACTAGAATGATATTTTAGTGACTATGTAGAACCTGCCAAGTGCTACAAAGTAACCACCACCAGAATGGCATTTAGGTGACTATGTAACAGTGGCGTGGCGTCCATAGAATTCGATGCCCACCGGTTTGCCTAATACTAGACAGTTCCGCACTTAATTCTAGTGCTCTTAAAGAAAATCGAAGCCAAAGCTGCTCCGGCTTGCCCAAGGATTTCTTCAACGCCGCGCCACTGCTATGTAGAATCTACCAAGTGCTACAAAGTAACCAAAAATTATGCCACTAGAATGGTATTTTGATGACTGTATTGTGTAGCACTTGCCAAGCTTAAGTTAGGAGGAATTTTCTAAATATTGTGGCCGGAGCCAATCCTAAAGAGGGAGTTTTTTAAATTCTTAACCAAACAAACAACAACAACGTTTTTAACAATAAAGGGGTTATTACAACAGTCATTGATTCCCCATTATCATAAGCTTGTGAGCCTTGTTCTTGTCCGTAGGGTAATTGCCATTCCGTTCACCAGTAAAATCTGGTGCTGTAACACAGGGTACTCAGCTCTAGGACCCGAGCAATGGTTCCTCTATGTATGTATGTGTTTAAATTTAGCATAAATAAGTTTCAGAAAAAACAGCTGATAAATTCTCCGTCTTGCACTCACTGCTTTTATAAAATAGGAAAACAGTTCCCGGCATGCAGATGAAGTAAACACTGTAACTTGCGCGCTAGCTCACTTCAACTTTGCTAACATATCACTCTATTCCGTACACTTGAGACAGCCGTGGTTTCCAGTTCAATTCAACATCTTTGCTTACAATACAACTTGCAAGAAACAACTTAGCTATATCCCTTACGTACAATCGCGGAACAAATAGGTTCATTACATTTGGGATTCATTCTCTTGACGTAAGTCGAAACGTGTCGCACATTTCCAAATCACTTTTTCCAAGTAAAAGATAAACACCACCTCTACAATAAATCAACTTCATTGATTATATATATTTAAAAATCTGAGATATCCACGTATGTTTTCTATTTATCAAAATCATGGGTAAAGTACCTATACTGCTACATTCAGTTCATATAATTTAACTAACGAGACGTGGGTGGTACCTATTGTTGCTTTCGCGTTGTTGTGCTATTTAACTGTGTAAGGTCAGATACTTTAATAGGTACAGCAGGGTTTAAATGCACGTAAACCAGTTGCAATACTGATTCTCTTATCATAGATAAAATGTGTTTTGTTCTGTTATCGTAAAATATCATCATTTTCGCTTACATCATTCTACCTCTGACAAGGGTTCAGGTCTCCGCACCAAAAAGGCAAACGACGAAAAGCACGGGTATTGAATCCCAATATTTTCTCATTAAGGTGTCGAACCAAGAGTAAACAGGAAACAGTCATTAGCACATAATATAATTAAGAAATAATCCGTTTCATGGAACACCAGTTGAAATTAGGTGTTGAATGATTTCATTATGAAAATCTATTTAAATTAACCGGGATTTGGTGGCAAGTGCCACGTAGGTACACGTAAATACATTTACGAGGGTATAATGCAATTTGGCGGGTTTGCGAGGCAAATTGCTCCTTGGCAGTTAAAACGAATCACGTAGCTCGGGATTATAAAATTGCGGTGAAATCTCTGCGTGGGATCAAAACGGATTCGCGACGAAATAAAGCATCTAATACTTTATCACGCACGAGGGTAAAGGGTAAATTTAAATTGAAATCTTTCACGCCACGTCGCAGTATTGTCTGGATAATAGCGAGCAAAGTTTTATAATTAAGCTCCCCGTTCAGACTCCGGAACAAATAATGAACGACTACGCAACACAACCTTGGCCAAAGTTTCTCTACTGCTCAGAAATAAATTATTGGTTATATGATCTAAAGTAGATCACCGCTTTCGAGAATTGCCAAAACAAACCATTAAAACGGTTCTGCGTAGGTTGATCTCGTTACGAAAGGCGCTACATTTAATCTTTGCCAAAATGAAAAGCGTAAGGCACGCCCCGCTAAGTGGATATGGGTAAGTGTATTCCGCTCGAGTTCTCGCAGAAACAATTTTATTTCCAAAACCTTTTAAACGAATGACTTGTCGATGGCGATTACACGTTACGTAGGAGAAGAATACCTACTAGGTAGGTTCAAATGGTTTTGCGCATTTCGCAATGCATTGGCTAAGTGTTGAAATGTCACACGTTTCAGCTATTTGTATGCTAGCTGCAGACTCGAGGCTTTTAGCCAGAGAATGCAGCTACTTCGCATGTGAAGGTTTAAAGGACATATTACTGGTATTTGTAGTTTAGTGACCTAGATTCCAACAACAAATATTCTGCCACCATAACGCAAAAGGGCACATCTAACATTTTTTTCGGCACTGAGTTGTATACATATTCGGAATCAGTAAATGTCACTGATTCCGAATATCACTAGGTACATATTATAAAACAAAGTTGCTTCCCGCTGTCTGTCTGTCCCTATGTATGCTAAAAACTACGCATCGGACTTTGATTCGTTTTTTTTAATAGATAGAGTGATTCAAGAGGAAGGTTTATATGTATAATACATGCATTTAGTATCAGCATCGCATCCGTGCGAAGCCGGGGCGGGTCGCTAGTATTTGTAATTATGTAAACAACTCAATAAATGTCAGTGCCCCTTTTCCTTATGGCGGCAGTATTGTTAAACTAGAAAAAGCTTGAATGTGAAAGAGTAGTTTTATCGCTGCGTTAGAATCGTGTCCTGAACAAGCATCTAAAGCTGTGTTACCTGTACCTCTAGCACAACTGTGACACGCGACTCTTTGTCGCGCGACAAATGCTACCTATCTCTTTCCACTCAATATCGTGTGACAGTGACAGGTGATGCTCTGTCGCGCGAGAAACGAAGTCGCGGCCAGTTATGCTAGACGTACTGGGGTATATGAAAACGATTTTATTACTGTTTTAGCGGTGTGTCGTAAATAAAAGGTCGCTGGTAGCGTGACATCCATATTGATTTAGTAAGGTAGCATGAGTCTATTTGATAGGCTCTAACCGTGTTAGGTTATTGAGCATAAACAAGGCCAGGATTTGCTTTAATTGAAGGCATAAAATGCTGTTAAAAATACGTTAATTGTGATTCCTACGCTTTGCATAATTCACTGGCTTTAAACGTAGATTTAAAACACATTACGGTGAGGCTAAGTGCTTGCCAATCGATTGGGACAAAGGCGGAGGCTATATATGCAAAGGTGTGTTTCGATTCGGCTGGAACTTCGGCATTGTTTATGGTTCCAGTGAGGAAAATTCCAGGCTCGAGAGCATGATTTATGTGTTTTGTGGCGAGAAATTAAGGAAAAAAAAACCGGTCAAGTGCGAGTCGGACTCGCGCACCGAGGGTTCCGTACAAACTCATAAGTAGATACGCGAATAGTTCAAGAAAAACTGTATGTCGATTTGTTTAGTAGAAGCAAATAAGTATATGTTATGATTTTTGCAAATTTCTAAAAAACAGTGCAAGTTAGGAAAACAGTTATATTTTCCCTGTAATATTTAGAACCTGACCTATTTAATAGCAAGGACCATTAAATCAAGAGGACTGTCATTCTCCATACAAAAAGCTGTTCCCCGAATTTACAACGCCATCTATGTATAAGCTTGGTAAAATAATTATAATATTATTTACAATTATTTAACTTTGCAAACGTGACACAGTATTTAAATTTATTTATTATTAGCTGTTTACGAACTAATTGTTACTATACTATGTTTCTTTGTTCAATTATAACATCGTTAAATGCTTAGTGTTTTAGCGCCATCTAGTTTTGCCCGGAAATCCCCTAGCGTGAAACATGCCATCGCTTAGTTTTGCTACTCGCCGCTAGAGATTTCAAGTTTATGTAAATTTCTAAAAAAGTATTAAAGTTAGCAAGACCGTTCTATTTTTCCTGTAATATTCAGGTTGATATTTATAATTAGTAATTATGACAGATTTTTCTGATCAGTAACTTCGGAGATAATAGGGGGGGAATGGTACATAAAAATGTATAAATCAAAAACTACTTATTTAAGAAAAAAAATAAAAATGGTGTTTTAATCTACAATTTAAGCCCTTTCATTTGATACCCCACTCAATATAATAGCCCTACTTTCAATTTTCAAAGTCCCATTACGGAGCCTTTTAAAAAAAAAGTAAAAAAGGTACAAGATATTTTTTATGTCCAATAGGCTCGGGTTAGCTACTTTTAACACTATTCCAAATTTCAAGTCGATAGCATCAGTAGTTCCTGAGATATCTGGCTGTGACAGACGGACAGACAGACAGACAGACAGACAGAGTCGCACCATAAGGGTTCCTTTTTTACCATTTTGGTACGGAACCCTAAAAAGGGAAAATGTGAATTGTACAGGTTATAAGTATTGCAGTTAAAGTTCGATATATACAAGAAAACATTATTTATCTTCAAACAATATTTACGTACAGTTTATGATATTCAAAACAACTGAGGTTCATGATAATTATATTTGGCATACGTTTTAAGTGTCCGAAAGTATTGTTAGCTCTAATTTTATTTCGCATAATTTTTCTCGAGCTTTAACGGAAACTACTTTGGAAAATATTTTACGTAGATCACTTAGAATAGGTTAGGTTAGGTTTATATCTATTCTGAAAAATCAATGATATCTGTAAAATAACAATGATGCATAAAGAGTATTCGGACAAATAGAACATTCGGATAAATAAAATTACAAGGGGATCTGTAAGATAGATAGGAATTCAACACTTAAATTTGCTAAGTGCTATAATTTACTTATAGTACCGCTTTTTATCGAAAATTATGCTCTGTCTGTCTACATGTTTAGTAGATTAGACAAGTTATATTTTACCCGTTCACGGGACAATGGTGTCCCGGACCTTTGGGAGGCGTGCGCTGAGCTGAAGCCAACGCGTAGAGGTCCTTTCGACAATTTAATGAGAGGCAAAGTGTACACCCAGCGGATGCTGTCCCTGCCCGTGTCATGGGACGCACGCAGAGACAGCCCCCGCCAAATGCAAGGACTATATTGTTGATTGATGGAATCTAACTCTACTGGGCTATGTCGGTGGAAATATGGACTAATTACTGAGTTATGGATTGAGGCATGACGGCGCCTGTCAGGAAAAGTGTCTCATGGCTTTCGTGGCACTGACAGACCGTGACTTGGCCTCCGCTGATGGGCCCGTTAAATAAATAGCGACATTATGAGCAATGGCCTAGCTAGGGGCAACACCGGTGCCGACGGCTGCAGGGTGTCGAGAGGTGTGCTACGCTTTCTCCGAGGGTACTCGCGGCGTTATGCCCTTTAACACTTCCACGGCTGGAGCATATAGCTATCGCGACTCCACTCTGGACGGCCGGTTAAGGCAAGCCAGAGGCGGAGGTCTTTACACTCTTACCCATGAGGACCCCCTGGAGCACTCGGGTACGTGGGGTCTCACGCGGCCTTTGAGCTGCGGCAGTAAGGACCGTATGAACATGCTGAGAGTTATTATATAAGTGGGCACTGGCCAGGCGTGCGCCGCGCACGGCAGCCACACGTCCTACCCGGCTTGCACGCTGTGCGTTAGTTGCGTGGCTCGGGACCCGCGGTCTCACACGGCCTTTGGGCTGCGTCAGTAAAGACTTTATAAATATGCTGAGGGTTACCTATAAATGGGCACTGGCCAGGCGTGCGCCACGCACGGCAGCCACACGTCCTACCCGGCTTGCACGCTGTGCGTTAGTTGCGTGGCTCGGGACCCGCGGTCTCACGCGGCCTTTGGGCTGCGTCAGTAAAGACTTTATAAATATGCTGAGGGTTACCTATAAGTGGGCACTGGCCAGGCGTGCGCCACGCACGGTAGCCGCACGTCCTGTCCGGCTTGCACGCGTCGGTTACGTGGCTCTGGGCCCACGCGCGGCCTCACACCGCCTTTCGGTTCCGTCACTATTATGTGACCTGTAAACAAAATAATAAAATAGACTTAGGTAAAAAAATCTGCTTGATGTGACAGAAGTTGGACTGACTTCTGTCACACCTAGCTGGAAAAGCTAATCACGAGGTAGGGTCTAAAGTCGCCGGAGTCTTAGTAATGGGGTTCCGTTGGGTACGGAACCCAAAAAAACAGAGCTGATGTTACTCACCGAAGTACTGGCTGGTGTAAGTATCCCCGGTGATCCGATCCCTGACACGGCATCGAAACGCGCTCCGGCTGCCGGCGCGCACCGCACTTATGTACAGCGACCCATCGTCTAGCCGCTCGTACCGGGGTTCTGGAGACAAAACACTCATAAGAGCTTGCGCACATTGGGCCACTAGTGGCGACAACAGCCCGGCCACTGGTGACCGCCACAACCTGCGGGCGAGGTTTTCCATACATTTTGTATGGCACCGGCGCAATCCGAGCGTTCTTGTTGATACTGTACTGTACTGTACTGTTCTGTCACGTACTAGGTACGAGATAAAAAAAATGGACTTTCTTTTTGAGATGTGGCCGTATTGCAGTCAGCAGGCGATTTGTGATTGTGACCACGTTTAGTGGCCTAATGTGCGGCCGTCTATCTATACATATAATCAAATCGTAGCAGGTTTAAGTTTGCACAATTTTTTTTTCAAAAAATTTAATGTCTCAAAAGTTGTATTTGATTTTTTTTGAAGTTAAATGAAATTGTTTGTTTGTACGCTCATTACGCAAAAACTGCCGGACTAATTTCAATGAAATATACTGTACAGGTAAATTATGCCTCTGGTTAACATATAGAGTACTTTTTACTCGACTACGGTGAAGCAAAAAAGAGATTTTTTTTCTTATTTCACCATTGCGAACGAAGTTGCAGGCAAGCCCTCTAGTGGTACAGTATGACAAGGTATGATCTAGTCACCGAATCAAGCCTTAGGTAGGCTTACCAAACTCTAATTCTAAATTGCGAAGATTTTAAGATTCCTGGTTTCCATCGACGTAGTCCTTGGAGGAATCTCCGAAACTATAATATCCGAAATGATTTGCCTACGTGCCGATTTAATATTTATAGCTACTTCGAGATTTGAACCCCTGGATGGCTGTAATAATTTATTTGCTGTAAATTACATCTAAGTTAGCGTCTGGAAGGTCAGAGCATCCCATGAGAGCTGTCGGATTAAGCTTTTTACTGAATGTTAGAGGTAAGGCCAATTTAATTTCATAATGGATTAAGTATAAGTAAGTGGGATATATTTTAATTCCAATTTGAATTAGAGAGCTCCGAAATCTTAATTCTAAATCCCACTAATATTATAGATGCGAAAGTTTGTGATGATGTTTGGATGTTTATTACTAAATAACGAGCTAAAAAATGGATGGATTGAGATGAAATTTGGCACGCAAATAGACCAAGTCCTGGATTGAAACATAAGGTACTTTATATCCCGGTAAAGAGTTCCCTTGGGATAGTAACGGGTAGAACGCGGGCGAAGCCGCGGGCAAATGCTAGTATACAATCTCTTAGTATGTCAACTTAAATGAATACGAACGCGAATACTCATGAATAAGACGCTGGACGCATTTGAGAAATGTTAGACTCTTTACAACGTTACCAAATACGTTTTTAATTCATTATCATTCAAATCAACGAGATTTAGAATTGGCTCAATCTTAAGACAAAGGTCATTTATTCAACTTTAGCTGCAATAATTATGAAAAGTTACCAAGAAGAAACTCCAAGACGAATAAGGAACAGAAAACAAAACGAAAACAAGAAGAGGGTATGAAGGGCTTTTTACCAAATTGCGGTTTAACAGGTCCCATAAGACTGAGGGTTGGCGAAAACTTTATATAGTAACCCGTAACCTTTGCACAACTTGTAAGGTAAACCTTAAAAGTAATCAAGTGTAAAGAATAAAAGTTATCACTACCACGGGACTCACAATGGACCTAATCAAGGGGAAAATAGGGGGCGCAGTAAATAAAGTATCCGAGAGGCAATCCTTGAGCGAAAAGGCAAGGAATGTGAGCCAGTAGGGCCGTAAACAAATGAGACCTGTCAGGCGCTCGAGTAGAAGTCTGGGATTGGCTGCTATTTGAAATTGGGACGTATTCCGTTAGTATAGGGTTGACATTAGAGTGTGTTCTTTGAGCAGACAAACAATTCAATAAAGTATCGCTGTCTAACTGTCCAAGCAGTGCTTGATTCTGAAAACCTCATCAGGGTTACCATGCAGTGGGTTGGGAGCGCGTTAAACCGATTATACACTGGTCGGGTTAATCTCGTAAAGTGATGAGCAGATTTAGTTCCTTTTGTTTCTTTAAAGAAGGAATGCGAATATATTTCTCTAAGAATTACGATGAAATGGATGAAATACATTAGAAAAAATAATTGTATACAGATAGATTAGCAAAGTTTTTACACGACCAAAGTAAAATAAGCAGGGCTTCTTTTTAAGCGAATTAAAAAAGGAGTTACTCAATGCGACTGTAAACCGTAATTATAATAAACCGATTTCGTAGGAAATTCTTTTTTCAATTTAAATGTTATGCTTTGTGCTTCCAGGATGGTTCCAAGTTTTCAACTTCCAGCTCTGAAGACGAGATCCGTGAGGGATTGAAGGAATGCCTCAAATGCAACATGCAAATATGTAGCAATTCCGGTGTTTTCTATAGTAACTCGTGCATTTACTGTATCGTACCTATATTATAGTTAGAGATGTTCCGTTCACGTCTCCGGCACGAATGGTACATCTCTACTAGTCCGTAGTGAGTGACTCAATAATCGAAGCCGAATTTTAAGTAGGTAATCAAAGACTTTCATAAAATAGGTATGAAGATCAAGGTCAAAATATATTAAAAAACGGATAACCTTCGTGTTTATTTGCAAGTGCTAGGTAGATTGTATTTTTATGCATCACATGATATCTTGTCGATTCGTTCTTAAAGCCTCCCCAGAGGTACTCATAAAAGTACACGGTATAAAAATAATTTAATCTGCCGCGAAACAGCTGAGCCCATAAACAGTTTTTGTACAAGAAGGCGAGTATACACTTGCCATTAAACAAGTTAATGTAGGTGGGTTATCCATTCACGGACAATGAATTCGGGTCATTTCTGTATAATTGTTCATAGAAAGTGACCCGAATTCATTGTCCGTGAGTGTAGATGTCCAAAAATAATTGTCACTCGATATTTTTCATTTATCGAAGATCTATGTATTACTAACGTCATAGTATCACGACCAGCTGGCATAGCAATGTCTTCGAAGTTTAATAGCTACCAATTGACAGTTTGCTGATGCCAGGTACGAATCCAGAGGGAGAGGTTCAAAACCAAAGTTTCACATCGTGTCATCTCTTTTATTGCTATTCAAAAAGATTTGACCTCTTATAGAGCATGAGCTAAATTTTTGAGTAGACTCAGCTAAGTTTTTTCTCCCTCTCTACTAACCTCACCTAAGTCAGCTGATTCTCGACATAAAACGATGCGTTAAAGCTATCCGGAACTGTAGGAGGTGGAAACGTTGTAGTAAGAATAATAGCTAATATATGCCGCATAAGTGGCAAGTTTCCGTTCACACAAACAATATTATTATTATTCGCAAATTCGGGGATCGGTATTCGTATTTGGAACTGTGAGTGATATGCATTTGTAGGTGTCCTGCCGTTTGACCAAAAGTCATTTGGCAAAATTACACTTGACAAACAACGTTTTGCAAAAAAATGTTTCACCAATTGATCATTTTACTACTAGTCATTTTACAAATGACTCACTTTTCCAAATAATCAACAGTTAAATTTACATTTTATAAATAATCATTTGACAAAATGAACATTTAGCAACTGAGTTATCAGACAAAACTACTCTTGGTCTAAAAACGTTTAGTACAATGTATTATTTGACAAGTGTTTCGTTTATTAATAAATCTAATAATAGATATGGTATAGGTCAAATTAATACACAGTATTTGGAAAAAAAGAGTGGGTTGTTAGGTTAGGTTAGGTTAGGGTTTGAACTGCGTCCCCCAACAAAAACGAACTGCTAGCAGAAAAATTAGGTTGTTAGGTTAGGTTAGGGTTTGAACGCGTCCCCCAAAAAAACGAACTGATGCATTTAGAATAATCATGGAAATAACCTAGGTCGTCGGTTGAGTTAGGTTTGTAAAAAAAAAAAAAAAGGTTTGTATTATGACCACCAATAGCGGAGCGAGTGAAGCGAAAGGAGCGTCATAATGCATGATTGCTTGCCTTCTATATAATCTTGTAACTTGTGGCGATAAGAGGGTAGCGGAATAAATTACCCAACAGACTAAATCACAATGTTTGAAAAAAGAAGTACTTTTTATGAAATAACATTTTGTTAAATGACATTTGGACAAATGCTTAATTTGCGAAACATATTATTTGGTGAAATGAAAAAAGGTCAATTGACATTTTATTATTTAACACATTTACCAAGTGTAGTGTTTGCTAATTAATCATTTACTAAGTGAGTTTTTGTTAGATGATACTTTTGTCAAATGTATCGTTTGCCAAATGATCATTTGGTGAAACGTTGTTTGTCAAATGACCATTTGTCAATAATTTTTTGGTTAAACATTAGTGAACCGCATTTGTAAGCTCCTAACGGCGCGTTAAGACGAGCTATTAGCACTCTCCCACCCGACTGCAGATTGCATGCCAAAAGTTAATAGTTTTCATTTGCCCTCTCACTTGAAGTTACCGAATCAAGTTTTAGCGCCTTAGGTACCGGCACATGGACCCGCGCCTTAATATTCATATTCAATTTGTATCCGAATGCTTACGCGAGTTAACACCTCTGCCTGCCAGCGGAGTTTCATTTTAGAGTCGTATATTTTTCTTCCGAAAATGATGAAAATGTGATGAAAATGTAATTGCGTGTATCGTCTCTCACTTGACAAGTATTTTGATGAGAAAAATTCAACGAGAATTTTCTTAAGAGCATTTTTGGCTACATTTACGAGCTATGCTTTCCTTCCATTTACCGGCTTAATTGGAGGGAAAAAGTTATTTGAGGAAGGTATGAGACGTGGCTGTTACATGAGGTACATAATTCTTGCCTTACTAAAAGCTTCTAGTAACTTTTCATTTGGTGTCAGAAACTAAGCACATCTTAGGGAGGTTATAAGTACACGCGACGTGGGCGCAAAAGTGCTACGTGAAAACGACCTGATGTGAAGAGGCGACCCATTTATAATTACGAAATACCTGAAATTAACATGAGATGCAGTCATGGCTTCAACAATGAGATTTTATCTTGATATAGCAGTGTAAGTACCTAATGCCCTTTACGGTACAGCGATTTTAGCAAAAAAAAACACTTTAGCAAATTTCTTTTGGAACAAAAGGACTTTGAAAGCAGTAAACGAATTAGAAACAACAAAGCAACCGTGCGAGGTAAATGCTTTCTGTGTGAGACTCCGAAGCAAATTAGAAGTTAAATATACCTATTGTTGCTGGTTCTACAGATTTAAAAATACTTTCCTGAAACTTTGTAAAGTGAAATACAAAAAACATCTATTTCATACTAAGAGAAAAGATTAAAGCATAAAATAAATAAACCACTATTTCAGAGGCATTTATATCCATATTCTTAGAATACGAATGGCGTGTTCTAAATTATATAAGCGTCTTCTCTAGGGAAATTGAACCTCTTATATTATGATGAAACACGATAAATGTTTAAAATGCTTTCTTCTTACACTTTTTTACTGGATTTTCAATCTAGTTGATGAAGTTTTTAATATCTCCCTGGAGTGCCGTCCGTTTATGCGGGAAGATAAATAAATATTCCATGCCTCATACGATGGTTCCGTATCCTGAAATCTATGATTGTGGATGATGGCTTGAATTCCTCAAGGTATACTCACACAAAACGTTGTGATTGCTCTCACTTCATCTGCTGATGTTACAACATGTTGATTAAATTTTTTTATAATTTTAAATTTAATCTGTTTATTTCAAATAATTACATTTTAATTTATAATTATTAACTACTTACTACTAATCTTAATTTATAAAGATTTTTTGAGTTAGGGAGCTCATTTACTTGCATTTTTTTAAAACAATTAACTAATAGGTATGAGGAACTTATTTATAAGGATTTCGACAATTATGCTTATTTAGGTAGGTTTTTCTCTATTATTAAGTAAATGTCGCTTAATTATATATTTTGATTGCGTACATAGATTTTACACGTTTCTGAGCGCGCTGGTACGATACACCGTTATCAATAATGAACTGTCAAGGGTCTCATCTAGGTATTGGAAGACGCTAGTGACCTCTACACCGAGCCAGTCGGCAGAGGAAAGGCGGTTCGCACAGTGCTCTGGTACGATACACCGCTATCAAGAGTGATACATCACTCTACATCAGTCTAGTACATACCTAAGTGAGACTTTTGACATGTCAAGAGTCTCACTTAGGTATTAGACTAGAAGATGCTACCGCCAGCCTCGCTGAGCCAGTCAGTGGAGATGACACGGTCCGCGCAGTGCGCTGGTATGTACGATGCAACGCGAGACTGCTGCCTTGCCCGCTGTTAAGAGTGAAGGGTCTCTAATCCAGGTAGTGGAAGACGCTAGTGCCGTCCCCGCTGGGCCAGTCGCTGAGTTAATGGAGGCAATGCGGTCGGCGCAGAACTCTGGTACGATACACCGTTATCAGAAGAGAAGTGTTAAGGGTCTCACCTAGGTACTGGAAGACGCTAGCGCCATCCTCGCCGAGCCAGTCGGTGGAGGCGACGCGGTCTGAGCAGTGCGCTGGTACGATGCAACGCAAGACTGCTGCGTTGCCCGCCATCACGTACTCGTCTGGTACGCGGACTTCCCACGGCATGCTTATTACTGGGGACAACCATTTTGATATAAGTACACAGGGGAGATAATACTGACATAACTTATAAATAGGTACTATGAAATAGAAGCCGACCATAAATCTTTATTAGGTATGCTGAAAGGATTATCTCTACGCCGAGCTAAAGCTCAAATCTGCTCTATAGTATACTGGAAATGTATCTCATATTTCTTGTCAGCATGTATTAATGTGACTATTATAAAGATATGATTGTGGTACTTTGGTAAGGGATTTATCAATCAATCTCCTCAAAAGTTGAACTTGTAAACAAAATATTATATGCTTGTTAAAATAATTTATGAACAAGGTATATTTCAAATGAATACGCAACATTAATAAAGTCAAATTGGATGAAGTGAATTTTCTCGAAATATATTTTACCACCGATCGATTGAGTAGTTAAGTACATAATATACCGGGTGTTGCCTGTAACAGGAGCAAATAATTAAAACGTAGATTCTACTCATCAAACAATAAAACTTTCGTACAACAACATTTAAAAATTATGTAATCTTTAGACTTGATTTTTTTCATACAAATTAAATAGTATTTTCAATGTACGTTAACATCAGTCTAATTGACGTCGCTTGCAACGCTATAAACATAAAAAAACATCGCCATACATTGCGGTTTCAAATGAACTTTAAAGTGTACTAAAAATGAAAACATAAGTTATTTTTAAATGTTGCTGAACAAATCTTGTCCAGTTTGAGGAGTACAATCTACGTTTTAATTATTTGCTCCTAGTACAGGCAACACCTGATATATTTTAACAGCTTTCAAGATTATGAACGTTAAAGCCGTTGAACCACAAAAAACCACACATACAAAGTCATGCCAAGGTCATTCACGTCTTACGTCGCCACTACTGTCACAAGATCTCTGACTTAAGTTCAAGTAATAAATAAATAATGTATAGGTATCTCGCGGGGATGAGTCTTCGAAATATGTTACAGGTGAAACTATCCGTAAGCCGCGCTAAGCTTCCCCGGACTCGAAAATCCCTGTGGGGGTCATTCAGAACTTCGTCGCCAGCCTTGTTTCCAATATACTGTGACCCGAAAACATCAACATTCATGTTGAAGTTCTGGGAGATTGGTATGTCATTTTCAGATATCTGGTAGACGTCGAGGCTGTCTATTAAATACTCGAAAATGTTGTGCGAATCTGTCAAGATTTCGACATTAACGATGCCACCGAAGTCATAGGAGATGTGCCCTAATAACAGTTCATGTATGTATGTAAACATTTTATTGCACATAAAATCATACAGAAACAGTACAAAGGCGAACTTATCCCTATAAGGAATCTCTTCCAGCTAATCTTTGAGCAGATGAGAGAGAATAACTAACATCAAAAAAGATAGACAAACTAACAAATTTAATTCATTTACTTACATAAAGAAAATAGGCAAGTTTTGAATACACACAAAAACCTAACATTAATATACCTCGCAATGCTCGTATTGCTAGTTTACGGGTCAAATTATATTAGAGACGGATTTGACGATGAAGTTCTAAATTATCCTACAGATCAGAGTGTCAGAGTTAGAGAGCTTCTGTCAGTGTAATATTTATAATCCTGACCCCCTTGGATCGAGTTAGTAGAAGGAGGTTATCGAGGGTTCCGGAATTACACTTATAGGTGCGAACGAAGATTAATATGAAGATAGGGCATACATTCTTAACAATTGTGGCAATAAAATTAGAATTAGTCTACCTCTCTAGTGTACAAATACATTTAAAAATAAAAATATTTATGCAAGTGTCCTTTTTACCCGACTACGGCGAAGCAAAAAGGAGGGTTATGATTTTAGCACCGTATGTATATATGTATGTATGTTTGTATGTTTGTATGTTTGTATGTTCGTTTGTTCCCTCATAACTCAAAAACTACTAAACCGATTCAAACATGAGGGGTATCGTTAGATTCGTCTTGATTCTGCGCGGGTTATAGGCTAGTTAGTTAAAACTAAAATTTAATATACAGACCATGGTCCTCAAAAAACTCATGGATTATAAAATAAAAGTCATCGAGTTGCATCGAGTTACATATCAAATTAAAGAGCTTTAAAAATCTATAGCAAAAATATATCACACATGCTGATACAGGTATATTATGCAACAATATTTTCATTTTAATAACAACAAGATCGACATTTAACAGCTTGCTCTCCAGCGATTTGTTTCGTCAAGGGCTAGCATAATGTGTCATTATGGCAGTCGTGGCATGAAATGACATCACCCGTTACTTTCATAATACATTTGATAGAAAAAGAAAAAACATATTTTGATATTCTGACACCTGCTAAATATCAAAATGGCCTGCTATGCTAGACCTTCAGATGTCTCATTCGTATTGAGAGATATCGGGTAACTTCGTATTTGCGAACATTGCCGAATACATGTCTTTTCATGCCGGCAACTGACGCGTGAATAATGTTAAATATGTCACATCAATAATGTTTAAATAAAATCGTTGTAATGCCGTAAATATTACGTGGTTTTACCTATGCTGCCTCACTGCGAGCATATTTAAAAATATGTCTCGAGGAGGCATTATCACCGGTAAGTATTATTGTATTAATATCGAAATAATTGTACATGTTTAATTTCGCTATCCGCAATGACAGTTTGCTAAGCTACTCAACTAGAGGTGTCATAAGATGAAGTCGATATTTTTTATCGACATTGGTTACCTACGTATGAATTGATAACTCGGTGCGCCTAAAATACAAAATTAACCCTTTCAGGATTCGGAAAGATCCGCTCGTAGAAGAAGAGTGAATGAATACTACCGGCCGGGATAATTTGGTTTCCGCAGCCCCGTAGCAGTAGTACAATATGCGGCGGCCAAGATATTTTTCATAATTTCATACAAACAAAGGAACTGAAAAAGTAAATCTTAGATTCAGGCAACTGCATAGATACATATTAAATGCGCTCAAAAATATTAACTCTTTAATTGCGATAAACTTCAAGTAAAGTTGTTTCTAAATACAGTAACCATTTATCATCTTTTTACAGCTGACTGTAAATCGATATCTATAAATCACTCTAGTCACACTTAGTGGCACCTCTATAATAATTATTTCTACTCAATAACAGATGACACTGTTGTAAACTGTTGTTATAATCCATCTGTTGGCGAGGAGCGGAATCATATATGACAATTTTAGTTACGTTGAATCACGATTTTCAAATAGGTGTTAGTGAAAGCTATTTTTTTTTCTTTGTATTTTGCAGTATGAGAAGAGCACTTTAGAATTGATTTTTATAATTCTAAAGTTGTTCCAATTAAAAGCCTTTTTTAAAAGTGTGGAATGTATATGTTTTGCTACGGTTGTACATGTCACCGGTTTTCATACTATTTGACCAATTAACATACCAATTCATGTTGTTTCTCCTCCGCAAGAAGTACCGCACAGAGCCAAAGGCATGAAGCGCTCCTGGTTACTTCACGCAAACTGTATGTAAATGTCTAATTATTGCGAGCCCGAAGGGCGAACTTCAGGCTTCTTCTACTCAGCAAACACCAAATAACCCAGCATTCCGAAATAATTTTAAGCGGGGCAAACACCGAATACCGCATTGGACCAAAGGTACCGAGCGCCCCTGGTTACTTACGTGTATACCTATTAGTCTAATTTTGGCGAGCCCGAAGGGCGAGCTTCAGGCTTCGAGGCCAAAGGCCGAACTCCTCAGCAAACACCCAATAACCCAGTATCCAGCAATAATTTTAAGCGGGGCAAAGACCGAATACCGCGTTGGACTGGACCAAAGGCACCGAGCGCCCCTGGTTACTTACTTGTACCTATTAATCTTATTTTTGCAAGTCCGAAGGCCGAGTTTCAGGCTGCGAGGCCGAAAACCGAGCTCTTCCGCAAACACCCCATGTTCCGTAGTAATTTTAAGCGGGACAAAAGCAAAGCATAAAGCGTCTTATATCGCTGTAAGCAAACCATGTGTTACTGTTGTAATTCTTGTCATTACTAAAATAGAGGGTGGTTATGAAAGAGTTTGGTCGTTGGCCTCACACGCTGGTATTGATATGGTTCTTAGGAAGGGAAAGGCGCTTAAAACCGTAACTGAATAATAACTAAAAATACGTAAATAAAATAAAGTTAAAAACTAAAACCCGACTACGAAAAAGTCTAAAACAAGAATCTTAGGTTTTAGTTCGCCAAGTACAGATAAATTGCAATTTTTTTAATTTAGAGAACGTTTCGAGTATGCCGTCAATCGTTCGTAGTCGGAGGCCCCGGCAAGAAGACAAACAAAAAAGGGGCCTCCGACTACGAACGATTGACGGCATACTCGAAACGTTCTCTAAATTAAAAAAATTGCAATTTATCTGTACTTGGCGAACTAAAACCTAAGATTCTTGTTTTAGACTTTTTCGTAGTCGGGTTTTAGTTTTTAACTTTATTTTATTTGCGTTGTAATTGCCTTTGATGGCAAATATTAAGTTAATCCGACTACTGAATGTGTACAGCTGGCGGCACGAATATGGAATTACATGTTTCCGCCTTATCTATGCCGTCGACTGTACGATAAAAATACTCTCGCAAGATTTGGCTTCCACACACCGCACCAGAGGTGAAAATATAAAACTGAAACTAGTCAAAAAACACCATAATCTACGGAATTTAAAATTTCCTTTCTAGAGTATTTCCACGTGTAGGTACTCCAAACTGTACTTTAAACGAATAGTAAAATTGTTAACAGGTGGACGATGCTGCACTCTACTGCACCCATAATGTAGACTCTAAAGACCTCGCCACGGAAGTAAAATACATGTTTTAAATTTCACTACAGCCTTTACTTTAGTTGGTTTCTTTTCATAATGAGAAAAGGTACCTTGAATAGGATAACTTACTACGTATAAAAATGTCACAGTTTTCCTGTGTGTTCCTCGTGTATGGCCACGTGTATGGCCCTCAAGGATACAACAAAGTAAGTACCTGTCCACGGCCAAAAAGTATTATATAGTATATAATTATAACACTGCACGCTGTTAGCGCCAGGGCTCGGAAACAGGTATTCCAGTAGCGTGGCGTCCAAAGAACTCGATTCCTACCGGCTTGACTAATATCAGGCATCTGAGCACCTTATTCTACAGCTCTCAAGGAAAACGTAGGCCAAATCTGCACCGGCTTCCCCAAGGATATCTTTTACGCCACGCCACTGATTTGCTCCATACAAAAATACCGGTATTCTTTCCGTTCTTATGGTTCTTTGGTTTATTATTTCGTTTTTAACCAGACAATCTAATAATACGAAATCATGACTTAAATACACTACTGAGCTCTACATAAAAAGCATAAAATAATTCAAAATATTGGGCTATTTCGGGGTTTTTGCAAAATACCGGTTTCGAGCCCTGGTTAGCGCTATAAGGAGAGGTGTGATCATGCGTCCGCTCAACAGCAAGCACTGCACGGCTAGCACAAGACGGCCGCGACATGTCTCGCGTGTAACGTGATATTTAATGGCCCACGGGAACGCGGATCTGTAACGCACACCATGTAAATACGTGTCCCAGTTGTGTTGTCCTAGCCGTATAGATAAATATTAACTTATGTTGAGTACCTAGTTCGTATGATGGATGACCAAGTGCCGTAGCTGGCAGCGGTAGGAGCGGCGGGCACGTCGCGCCGGTACCATGCCGCGGGGAAGGGCGGCAACTGCACCGAGCTTGGGTAGGAGCCATACCTGCGTGGACGGGTGTAGTCCTGGACAGCACAGCGAAGTCAGCGTCGAGCCTTAGCCGGCGGCGGTAGGAGGCGGCGTGTACGTTGCGCCGGTACCGCGCTGCGGGGAACGGCGGGAACTGCAGCGAGCCTGTGTAGGAGCCATACCTGCGTGGACGTGGATAGTCCTCGACAGCACGGCGAAGTCGGCGCCGAGCCGTAGCCGGCAGCGGTAGGAAGCGGCGTGCACGTCGCGCCGGTACCGCGCCGCGGGGAACGGCGGGAACTGCAACGAGCCGTTGGCGAGCACATGCCGCAGACCCGCGAGCGGCGTGACGGGCGTGTTGTCCAGCAGAAGCCAGTCCAGCTAACAGAAATAAAATAAAGATAATTAACATTTCTGTATTAAGCATGGTAGTTAAACCTACTTACTTAGAATTAAGTCTACATTTTTGTACGAGGTTCGACAAGGCTGTAAAAAATCTAACATTACTGTACTTGTATGTACTGTTATTAGGTAGGCATATAATATGTTATAAAAATAAATTTTGATTAGTTGATTGATTGTAAATAGTGACGTATACGGATCTCAAAAAAAAAGAAAAATCATTTATTTCTGCAAGTACGCCCTCAAGGGCTCTTTTATCACTCTCTTAAAACCAAATAATTTATTTAACAACTTTTGTTTTTAAAATAATTTACCTAGAAATTTTATCAATTGTTTGAAAGATTAACATCGGCATATAAGTCAAGACCTATTGTATTTCTAATCGGTTGTAGATTAAAAATCAGAAGATGTTACCATAAACAATTGGCTAAATACTTTATATGAAAGAAACATTTCTGTCTCTTCATATATGTAATTGGCTAAATGTAAACTAAAATCCTAAGCCCTTCAGAATCCTGAGTTTTTTATTTCAAAGTCGTGACACTGTTCAGCACTATAGGCACTATCTAGGTAAGCATGCTCCATCATCGACTTCATCTTCACTTACCAACAGGTGAGATCAAAGTCAAATGCTTACCTTTCGCGAATAAAAAAAAAATCTTACCCGTGGAGGATTCTTTATTTAAGAACTATATAACCCTCCTTTGGGCTTCGCCGCAGTCGGGTAAAATTGAGTTCTCTATAAATATCAACTAGTCTAGTCTGTTATGTTGTTTTTGTAAACATTCCTTCAATTGTTCGTTCATGCTGCTCAACTCATCAACAAAATAACAGCGTTTTTGAATACACGCAACGACGCAACAATTTTAATTTATTGCACAACTTTTTTGGCGTAAAAAGGGCAACTTGTTGAGACGTTGCGGTTTTCACGACAGCTAATACGCTACAACACGATATTTATAGCACTCCTGGGGTTATTCGGGTCGCTGTGTCTCCCCAGTGCGTCTTTTACGTGCGGAGCGTTACCAACTTTTATTTTTACGTAAACACTCGCTTTTCATGCAAAATGGAATATGGTAGTTTTAAAATGTAATTATGGCGTGGTTTTATGGTTCAGATGCGGTGAAAATGATTTATTTAATGGCGAATAATATGTGATGGTTAAAATATTTCGCTGAAAGACATCTAAAATTACTGCGCGGCGTAGAAAGGAATGAATCGTAAATGTTATCCTTTATTTACTAGCGCGACCATACCAAGCATAATTTGAGCAACTTCCTTTTCCTTTCCTTTTTTGATACCACAGCAAAGTTATATTAAAATCTAAAAGTGGTTTGGATGCCATGAATCTATTTGTAAAATAAAATTTATTTTTGCGTAAAATCCTTGAACGTAATGTCACCCCTTCCCTTCCTATTAGCCCTTAATTTGGCAAAAATACAGAAGGTCCATAATTCAAACCTCGCCGGGATTAAATAGTAACATGCGATTGGAGTTAGAAAAAAATACAAATTTGTCAAATTTAGGGTTAAGTGACAATTGTTAACTCTTGAGTTATGTCGCATTCATTTACCAAATAGTTAAGGGGCTCGAGACGGTCGAACGGTTTGATTCAAACACGTAAGGTTTGCTTTGACTCAAACCATTTTGATCGTTTAAAAAGCTATTTTGAACGGTTTGTCAAACATTAACGGGTTTGGAGCTGGTTTGATGAAATTTCATAATTTTATCGTGTTTGTCGTGCCGTTTGATCGTGCTTCGACGCGTTTGAACAAACTCGGCTTAGTTTTGTGGTGGATTTCGCAGTGTGACACAAGTCTAATTACGGCGGCGTACCGAACCAAACTGCGCAGTGCCGTTTAACAACCGTATTACCGTACAATACAAACCGACATCAAACGGTTTCATCAAACACGTAAGGTTTGAATCAAACCATTTGACCGTCTCGGGGCTCTTTTAGTCTCACTAGGTACATTTAAATTTGGCTTTGCCAACTAAACTGACAAGGTTCCAAGTTATAGATTTACTTGCCTGCGGTACGCACCCAAATCCACCTCTGTTCCATTTTTTCACACAGGGTATTATACCCACGTGCGTAGAAGCTCATTTTTCGTATCGTTCTAATAATGTTTGTTAGCAAACGCCGCGTCTCGGTCCCTTATGTTTTGCTTCCCATGTAAGTATAATGCAATAAATCTCACAGAAGGTTAGTTTAATATATTAGAGCAGAGATATCAAAGTACCTACATGGCGTAAATTAATGTGACGCGAAGGGTTTGTCAGACAGTCGAAATTCTACGTCAAAGGTTGTACCTATACCTACCTACCCACTTCTGTCATTTCGGGGCCATACATAAATTACATTATACTCAGAATAAGGTCCTATCCTTTGAATATTATAGACGAGAAAATTTGTGAAGATTTTTGGATGTTTAGGAGCACTCCATGAAAACATCTACTTTTATCGCTTACGTAACGCTATGGTAGCTACCCTAATAAAACTTATTAGCTGTTAAGAAACACAACCAATCTTAAAGCCAAGTTGTGATAGTAGGTACCATACTGATATTCAGCTTTCCTAATTTTACATGTCAAAAGTATTAAAATGGTAGTGTCGCTTACAAGGACCTTAAAATAAATAGCCGGACGGAGCCTCGCCAACAGAGAACTGAAGCCATTTCGAAGGCGCCGGCTGCTTATACATACGAGCCGCACGCACACATAAACTAGTTTTTTCCTATTGCGAGCAGCACACACAGATAGGTAGCCGGCTGATTAGACATGCTTCAGTTATTTGTTAGTGATGCTCTGTCCGGCTATTTATTTGAAGGTCCTTGGTCGCTTAGGTAACATTTCCGTGGAATACTCCTTTAGAGGTTTGGATTTTTGGGGCTTGTATGTTCGTTACTAAATAACGAGGTATATACTAAGCAATTAAATGGATTGAGAAGAGATGATATTTAGTTAACAAATAGATCAAACCCTGGATTGAACCATAGGATACTTCATATTCCAGTAAAAAGTTGTCTTAGATACTGAGGTGAATAACGCGGTTGGAGCCAAGGGTAAATGTTAGTTGACTTATATATACATCAAACGCGACTCCCTCTGTGATCTTAATTTCATAACTGAAGATCGTCGTGTTAGGACGTCTTATTTACGTGAAAGGACGACTTGCTTCTATTCCAATCTGTTAGAACCAAGGACGTTAAAATAAATAGCCGGATGTAGCCTCGATAACATAACTGAAGCACCTCTAGTGAGCTGGTCGCTGGTGGTGTAGTAGGCTCTACGCTCGTTGATGTGTGCGTGCGGCTCGTAAGTACAAAGCGACCAGCTCACTAAAGGTGCTTCAGTTATCTGTTAGCGGGGCTACGTCCGGCTATTTATTTTAAGGTCCTTGGTTGGAAGTTTAATTGAGATAGATGGCACTAAATTCCTTTAATTAAGTACCTTCATATTTTTTATCGTTCTCAGATATAAAAATCATTACTTTTGCATTTATTCATTATTATATCATTATCGACTTCTGATAAAGTATTCCATCCATGTCTTTGAGGGAATTGCTCTCTGTGATTTCCTAAGCGTTGCTTTTATGCAACCAGGTTTTTAAATTAAAATTTTGCAGGATTATTCTTATAAAAGCATTAGTTCACATTTTCATCTCACATTTGTTACAGCACCTTTTAGAGAACATTTAAAATACCTACTAATGGATGTTAAATCGCAGTCTTATATGACGTGATTAAAACCTGCTGTATCTTGGCTGCTTAGGGTCGGGACACACCGTTGAATATTTTAAAAGGCTCAACGTTTCCCGGAGCATGACATATAAATCCCCGACTTAATGTTGTTTAAACCAGCCCGTTTTTTTTAATAGTAGGTTAACAATACCCTTTTCAAATATAATTATTGATGTGAGTTTTTCGCTTCGGCTCCGGTCTGGTGGCGTTGTGTTAAATTTAATGGTTATTGATGCGTGCGAAGTAATTAACTGTCCCATCCGTTTAAGCGCGGTTTATTCCACATAATCTATAATCAAGCTAGTTATCTATCTAGGGTAATCACAACGTGATTATATAATGATCAGGCATCGGAAATTCGGATGCTTATATACCTAAAGTCGCCGTTAATAGACTTTTCTAACATTGTAAATAAACCGCCATATTGAAATTGTCTCTGAATTATGAATTTACTAGTGATGGGGAAGACTCTTATTTTACTCTTTTATGTCAAAACATATGGACTATTAAAGTATCGAACGCAAGAAACAGGTATTTTTAATTTGCTTAATCAGAAGACGAATCGTTACTTGAAGATTATGTATCCACCAGTATTT
Source organism: Eudemis profundana (assembly GCA_947034925.1). Taxonomy (NCBI): domain Eukaryota; kingdom Metazoa; phylum Arthropoda; class Insecta; order Lepidoptera; family Tortricidae; genus Eudemis; species Eudemis profundana. The sequence continues at coordinate 13,292,339 of OX344811.1, forward strand.
ATCACAAAAGGTGCCGTTATTTCATCCGTAGCTCTATCGATGATGCCGTCTAAATGTTTCGTTTTATTTTCTTAGGTACAGAGCGTAAGTTAGGTAGTGTGTACCAGCTTTACAATATCACCAACTTTAGTCACAACGCTATCATCATATACAATTGTAGAATTTCAAAGAAACAAAAACGTAATTCCATTATGTCATAATAACCTATGTATAAAACCATTTTAAACTTATAATGAAATATCCAAGATTCAATTATTTATTGTATGGTTTTGTATTTTACGGCAACGGCCGTTTAGATAGTGTATGGTTTCAGTGGTCATCAAACACCACTGAAACCATACACTATCTAAACAAAGGTAGTGTGAAAATTCAAGGAGAAACAGCGACAAAAAAAAGTTACGCCTTTTGTTTACATAGTTAGCAAATTCTATTGACGGCGACTTTAAACTTTGGCGTCGGTGTCGGTGTTGATTAGTATGGAGGCAGGCTCAATCTAATTATTACAATTTATTATTCAATTTCCCGGAATTTCTGAATTACGAGTAACTTATTAAACTGTAATAAATGCAACCTACCTATTTGAGTATTTAAATGAACAACTTATTTGCAGTTATTTTCCATTTCCATGTACTAATTTTTCGAAGTCGGGAAAAAATAGCCAAAACCTAAACATATTTGCGACGTTTGTACAATTGCGGATTCCATATTTGCTTAACTTTTTCCGAGATAATATTGTCTTCGGTTTCCGCGATTATCACTCATAGTAATAATAATAAGACAACTTAAACGGATTAAATCACGTAAGTATATTACTACATTCTAGGATTATTTTTTTAGATTTTTCCGAGATTTTGCCAACTTTAGGTATTAAAGCATCTGAATTTCCTATGCCTGATGACGAACTTTCAAAACTAAGTTTGGATTTGCAAGTCACTCGCGGCCACGCTTAAAAATAGGTAATTAAGACCCTACAAGTTAAGATCAATTTGTCAGGGTGCTGATGTGCATACTCCTGGGAGACATCATCGTCATCATCACCATAATTATAATGGCAAAATCAACCCTGTGTAAATGCATGGGGTCATCGGTTTATTTCCACTTAGGTACCTGTATAATCTACATTTTATACGATTGTTCCACTAAGTCAGATAAAATAAGCGGGTGTCCCTTATTAGGGTACCTAGATCATTTTATGTCTACACTTGGCCAGAAAGCGGCTTTTTCCGTACGCGCAGCGTGTGGAAAAAGTCACTTTATGCGTATTTGTACATTGCGAATTTCTGTTGTAAGTCATATTTATGGTTTCCAGGTTAATGAAAATATAAATTTGTATACTAAATTGACTAAACTAACTTTAAATTTTAGGAAGTTACGACAAATTTTAATCATCTCATAACTTTTTTATTTGAAGGGTTATTAACATTTCAATAGAACAGATCGATAGAGAAAAAATACTGATTCCAAATTTAGTGTACTTACGGCAAAATGTCCCTTACGACATTTGAAATTTCCAGAGTCGATATGTACCTACAAATGTGTACGGAACCCTCGGTGGGGGAGTCTGACTCACACTTGTCCGTTTTTAGGGTTCCGTAGCCAAAATGGCAAAAACGGAACCCTTATAGTTTCGTCATGTCCGTCCGTCTGTCTGTCTGTCTGTCTGTCTGTCCGTATGTCACAGGCATTTTACTCAGAAACTACATGATGGATATTGATGAAATTTGGAATATAGGTGTCTTTTATGAGCCGCTACTTAGTTTGATATATAAATAATTTAAATAAATGTTTTTAGGGGAGGCACTCCATACATGTTAAAGACAGTAAAAAAAAATTTTTTCATCAAATATCAACGTGTGGTACATAGTTCGACAGCTCTTTAAAAAACACTACAAGGTTCCTAAGTAATGTTTTTGATTAAGTGAATGTATTTGGAAATAATCGCTCTGAAAGTTGTGTAAATTGTGTCCCCCCCCCTCTATTTTCTAAACCGTGCGTCCGAAAAATATGAAAAAAATCACGAAGGTAACGCTTAATTAATACTTTCAACGAAAATTATTTTCAACAAGATCGAATGTACCGTTTTTGAGTTATTGCCGATTAACTGCGCTTCTCAACAAAAGGACGTAATTGCTATGAAGATACGCTCTTTTGTTGTTGTACTTTTTTTACATCGTATTTTTTACCTTATAGTTACGTTACGGCTATGGAACCCTACACTGAGCATGGTCCGACATGCTCTTGGCCAGTTATTTTAATTTAGGTGCACCGCTTACAAGTTACCTACATTGCCCCACAGCTGATTGATAGGGAATGCCCTTTGTCATCAATTCGCCTTTCGAACGATAAACAATGTTTTCTTTATAATAATTGAAAAAAAATAGATAGAAGAAGGCTTGACTGTATTTTTATATTCCGACCTCAATTCAGAACAATATTAACTTATAGGCAGCAGTTATTAAATAACTGGCGTAGCGGATCTCAACTCAAGCCATTCCGATAACTAGAAGTGGGTCAACATTTCCCTGGTAAATCTAATGATGAGACTACTCGTTGTAAATCCAATATTTACTATTGGTGCAAAAGTGTCCAAAGCGCCATATTATTTTACACATCTTTGTGCCTATAACAATAAATCCGTATAAATATTTATAACATTTTAGATGCTACAGACTATTTTAACGCTGACTACATTTAATTTAATTAGGAGTCCTTAGAAAATGTTAAATATTTGTAGTCGAGACATATTAATATCAACCGAATGATTGAAGTGTATGGGCCCTAATTATTATTGTGTATAAAGAAAAAACACGATATCAGTTTCAATTTTAAAAAGGCACCGTCAACAGCCTTAAGTTTGCCTGCCTAACATTGTCTACTTGTTTCCATAAACTTCCTCTGTGACAAGTTGCACATAAAACTATTAAATATCAAGTATTGAATTGGTACTTGATATTGCCTATCTTTGCCTACTTCATTTCATAAACTTCCTCTGGGACATGCTGCACATAACACTATTCAATATCAAGTACCTTCAATACTTAATCGTTTTATGTGAGGAACTTTATGAAATCAAGTAGGCAAAATTAGGCAGCCTAGGCATAGACAATATTACAGCTGTTGACGGTATTGTGACATTTAATAAACAACACTTCTTAATAAAAATAAATAAAATGCATGTCAACTGGATGCTTAACCCGTTAATAGTCCTAAAGTCAACGGTGACGTCGAAAAAACATCAAAACTTTTCTTGAATCATACAGAAAATAGCCTAAACCTACGAGCGATTCCGACATCGAATACCTTTTAAGCCTAATGTAACATAAACGACCAAATAACTGACATAATTGACGGATCCATTTAATCAAATAAATAGATATACAACGGAAACTGCAATAGGTACGGATCGCTCTTTAAAATAGACGCCGCGAGTTTCAATACACGTCCCTTTGAAGTTCCATTAGGCAGCGTTGTCAGCTGTCATTTAGCTAGTCTCTTGCAATATTCATCCCTTTTATCTGAACGCAGTTCCATATTCCTCTAGTTCCCCGATCTCCTCGTCTAGTATTTGTTTTTCCCACGCGACACACACGTTTCTAATTCCTGTGAGAGGCAAAATATTTGTGTTCGCAAGGCGTTCCCCGTTCCGTACGAATGCGTTAAGTCTGCGAATGAACAAAGCTGAATTTTTAAGGTTGTGCGCAACAACGATATTTGTTATTGAGCCTTTGATGCTGCGAAGTGAGAGAAAGTTGGGAACGCTTTGATACATTTGAAGGTTTCGGCTAAAAATAAAAAAAATTACGGAAAAAAGTGAAACCATTGAACTGGAACTCTACGACTTTCAATTACTTAACAGTTCAGCGATGCTTTTTTATAAATTGCTCTATACGATACTGTTATCTCTCTGTTATATTATCGTATGGTTGTACCAGTTTTTAGTAGATTTCATAACTGTTTTGCATACGCACATAAATCTGACAATGTAATGTTGACTGACTGTATCACGTGCACGAATATTTACCTTTTTAACCCCCATATCTTTGAGTCCCTTATGAATGCTGCCATTTGTGCATAGCTAAACGAGTAAATGCAAGGTTCAATCGTATCTAAAACTATATACACGGTGTTATCTAATCGGTGACCAGGTACCAATTTTTCTAACTCAGTAGGTAATTGATGGCGGTCACGTTGATGTCGTAATTAGTTACATCTAAACAATTTTCTTTTCTGTGATAATTTTTATTTCGAAATCAGTTTTATCCTAAATTCCTTGTCACCCTACTAATCTGTATCTGTGAGATTACAACCTCTTTAAAAAATTAATGGCAATGATAATTTATGAGTAATAACTTGTCACTGTCATGTATGTAAACAAAGTCATAGAAGTCGCAAATATTGAATGAGAAAGGTAAATTATTAATTTAAAAAACATGCCTCGACCATATTTGTGCTCAAAATATCGAGCGCTACAATATTGTAGGTACGTTTATCAATACAAACCAAACAGCTCAAGATGAACTCAAGAATTATTCCACGAAATTCATCCAAACGTACCAATTCTCATGCACAGTATGATAAACCGTATGAACTTAAAACCTCTGTGACTTCGGACAGTTCACAGTGCCAAACCACGCTCAAGCACCCGGCCGGCGTTGACGTCGTCCTGACGATCTGGATCGACACATTTAAGATACTTTGCTCGGGATCCTCGTAGGAGTAATAGGCAAGCAGCGAGAAGGTTTCATGTGAGTCAGTCCTTCGTGTGGCGGCTACTTAAATCGTCGGAATTGCATTCTTTTCATTTTCGGCCATTTTATCAATTTTAATTCGTTATCTATCACGCCCTAACTACTCATACTCGTAGAAAAGTTCATTTACTTAAGATCTGTCAAATTTTCCGCGAAAGCGATGGCACTTGACGTATCGTGATCACGTGATTTTACTTCAATAATTAATGTAGGTGACCATGTATCCAGTGGTTATTAGTTTAAATTATGTTTTAACCTTTAATTAATTAAACAGTGAGGTATTTTTGTGAGACCTCGCCTATTAAGTTTGATTTTAGCTAGATATTAATATTTGTCTACTCCTGATTACCAATTAAATTACACCGTGTATACACCGTGGGCCTGTATAACCCGACCAACTTTAACCATAGATTCTAACAACTATTAGAAGTAAAACGAGTTAGGTATGTGACGTATAGTCGATTAACGCTTACTTTCCGAGATATTCATAATTTTTAAAATAAAAACTCCCAAGTGTGTAACAAGTCCTAATAAATGTGACTAAGATACTTTTACTGATTTTTTAAAATCTTTTAACTAAACAGCAATTAACCTTCGCAGTATTAGATCGTAAGCGATTACAAAGCCAAAATATTGACCTTTCGTTTCCATTGTAGCTTTTTTTCTTTTTTAATAACTTTTCCTCCAGTAAGGACATGTTTATAACGAGGGACTGAATTTATTGATTTGTTTTGTTCCATAACACTATTAATGTAAAATAACAAAATTCGACCTATGTTGATATAACGTTATTTACTTTTAATACCATCAGGAATACGTGGTTAAAGTTGGTGGGGTTGTACGGGCCCACGGTGTATATTTTGGTATTTATGGAGTAAGATTCAAAATCGTATACATGTTTTTGGACTTGACCGTACTTGGTTGCAATCGCCCAGCTAACTTTGGCATGGTTGAATAGAAATACCTATTTAAGAGACCACGGTCACTTATTCTCTCTGTAGAAGAGTTCTTTAGAGAGTATATAGGAATTTGCTGAAGGATTCCAATGCTTCAGCAAATTCAAAATCCATACAGCGGTATTTATTAAATTTATTGGTTGCGTCCATGGTACAATACAAAGATCTCGCATAAAAATATTCGTATCGTATTCAATACTTCTGTGGGTCTAGTGAAAAGGAGTACAATTCAAATTTATACCAGGACCAAAAGGTCACAACTATATAGTATGACTCAAGCTCTTTTGCTCCCACGTTAAATGTGACTTGTATCCCTTTTCACTAGACCCACAGAGTTGTAAAATTACCCACATTGGCTTGATTGTAAGAGTAGGTAGATATATAAATTAAGTACACAACCTACAATTTTCATGTTTTTAATTTAGCTAACATCAATGAAAGTGGGCTACCGCTCAGCAGAGGGACGTTGGCTTTGAGGTTTCAAAATTTATCTACGGTGCCATATCCCAGTATTATTCGCCTTCAATACACATACCTATACAAGCTGTTGAATCTCTGAGCAGTAGAATGCTCCGGGCACAATGTTCCAGTCAGCTGCGAATGCAAAGGCACTGACAATGCGGTTACTATGAATAATTGCTTCCTCCAGCATATCGTGTGCCATTCCGTATTGTATAGCACTATGTCACCTTCATAGTGCCTGACCTATATGCAGAAGATGCCACTACAATAGGAGCTAATTGATTGACATGAGAAGTCAATAAATAGTAAACAGGAGAAAAAAACTTCGATATACCTTATCCTGCCATATATAGACCTGCAGTATTTTGTGTAGTTTCAGAGTAAAGCAAAAACACAAAAGAGCAAAAATGCATCACAACAAAACTTATTTATATAATTTACTCCTCGCTCGCGCTTCGCGGTCGCTCGGTAAATAAAAACTGGAGCTCTAAATTCCGATGTAAAATCCTTTGTAACTAAATATTATTAACGATATGACCTCCTTTTTTTGAGGTAAATTAAACCCGAAAAGAAACGTGACGCCTCTACGAAATACGAGATTTGGTTCAGATCCAAAACACAATTCATCATCGGCATTGTATTTCAAAAGAACAAGAGTGGAAAATAAAGGGATCATCCCTTTGAAACTTACAAGTTTTATATTTTTCTTTATACTTTCAGCTTTGATGGAAGTTCGGCTTTGTTTGGGACCGTCTGTTAAGAATTCGAGATCCTCTGATGTTAGCCGAAGTACCCTGACCGAAGAACACGACTAGATATATTTCGGATACATTCAAATAACGAAGTAGAGGAAAACAGACAAAAGTTTTATATATTTCTTCTAAAGGAACTCCTTGCATCGATTTGACGACACATTCAGCTGTGTGGTGTGAGAGTGACACCGCCTAGAAACGCTGCGATGCTCTCGTGTTTCAACACGAGAGCATCGCAGCGCTGGTTAGGGCAAATATTTGCGTGATGAGCACGAGTATTTATACATGGATACTTGGAGTCATGGATATTTTCCATCTATTATCTATATGCTTGTAAGTATGTAGTACTTGTATGTCGTTGTCTAGTACCCACATAATGAGCATTGCTTAGTTGTTTGCGTCTAGGCCGATTTGTGTAAGCTGTATCCCAATATTTATTTACTATTTGTTTCATTTAGAATTTAGCTCTCAGGTTAGGTCAGGTTTAGGTCTCAGGTTATGTACATGTTTTAGACTACCTGAGAGCTAGTAGTATGTACAGTCGAGTTCATCATTATCTGAGCAAAGAACGGATCAAAAAGATCTGATCTAGTTCTTAAGCTTCTGACAATAGGGTCATATTCAGATATTTTAGTCCAGTCTTTGCTCAGGTAATGATGAACTCGACTGTACCACAGATTCGAGCAGTAATTTTAGGCCATTCCTCAAATGTGTGAGAATGTAATCTGTGTGCATTGGCCCGTATTGGTTCATGTAGGTTTGTACGTCCGTGATCACCAATGAATTTTCAATGGATTTGTGAACATGATGAGACATCGTAATTAGCTTTATCAACAAATATACACTACTAGTATTACTATACGTTAAGTATGAAATATTCGATTTAAGGGTCGTTTTGCAAAAAATATGTCCGTAGTTAGGACTTAATTTAACAAAATGTTTATCTTGTTCGTTTGTGTAACGAAAGTAAACAACAACCATATAAATTGTATGGTAACTTTCGTCAAACAAAGGAACAGCAGCAGAACCTTAACTACGGACACAATTTTTTTTAAATTACCCTTTTATCTATTAAATCTCGTCTAGGGTGTCCTTCGAGATCCCTAACATAGTTTGTCCTAAAATCACTTGCCCTAACTGTTTTGTCCTAATGGGTATTTGGCCTAACGATCAGTTGTCATAATAAGGTTTTGCCATAATGTTATTTTTGCCATAATACTCTGTTGTCCGAAGCTTTTTTGCCATAACTATTAATATTCCTAATGTTATTTTGCATATTCCTCGCGATCCCTAACATCGTTTGTCCTAAGCAACTAGAGTTATGCACGAGTTCTTAGTTACGAAAAGGCTTAAAAAGGGGGGACGGGGGGGCGAAGCCTCCCACGAGCATGGAAAAAAGCAGACAGAAAAAGTAGGTTAGGTTGAGTTAGGTTTAGGTTAGGTTTGAAACTGCGTCCCCCAACAAAAACGAACTGCTGGCCGAAATTATGCGAGGGGATCAAATATTAGGGCATGTGAGTGTTAGGACAAATGATCATTATGACAAACAGTATTAGGGAATGCAAAAATAGGTTAAAAAAATTTAGGGATCCCGACATAGATCCTCTCGTCTAGTATAACGTCTCGACAAATTATCATAAAGATATTTAACTGATACTAGATTCTACAATAGCATGGAAAAAAGCAGACAGAAAAAGTAGGTTAGGTTGAATTAGGTTTAGGTTAGGTTTGAAACTGCGTCCCCCAACAAAAACGAACTGCTGGCAGAAATTATGCGAGGGGATCAAATATTAGGGCATGTGAGTGTTAGGACAAATGATCATTATGACAAACAATATTCGGGAATGCAAAAATAGGTTAAAAAAATTTAAGGATCCCGATGTGAGGGGATCAAATATTAGGGCATGTGAGTGTTAGGACAAATGATCATTATGACAAACAGTATTAGGGAATGCAAAAATAGGTTAAAAAAATTTAGGGATCCCGATATAGATCCTCTCGTCTAGTATAAAGTCTCGACAAATTATCATAAAGATATTTAACTGATACTAGATTCTACAATAGCTAAAAAACCAAATATCAAACGGAAATGGCTAGAGTCCTAACTTTCTGTTAACGCAAATAATATAATTAGATCTAAATTCCGTTGTTATAGGTTTTTATAACCCTGATAAAGTTGAACAGTTTACGAGTTTGATCGAGGGTCTATAGATAGAGCTCTCGAAAGCAGTTATTGATCAAGCCATCTCAGGAGGTACAGTTGCCTCAAGTCCTATTTGTAAAGGGTCAGATGCTGAATATTCGGATGCAAATACCCGACATATTTCAATCTTGTGAGTAGAAGTGTGCACGGGATGGCGTCTGCTTTTGTTTACATTCTCGTGAAAATTTTGCACTTTTGTTGTATGTACACCACATTTAGTTGTTGTTTTCGCCTCGCGTTTGTTACTGCTGGGTTATTTACACGAGGATTTTTGATATTTAATAAAATCAGAGTAATAGTACATTACACAACTACGGTGGTAAAACAAAGAAAGGCCGAGATCGCAGATGTTTGCGGCCCGAGCTGCAAGCGAAGGACGTAAACATGCGATCGAGGGCTTTCTTTATTATCTCCCGTGTTGTGTACATCATTTTATGGCCAGGTGTGGCATAATAGTACATTGTGTATCTAGGGCGGTAAGTAAGGAATTACAAACGAGTGCTTGTTATAAGCCCGAGGTGAAACCGAGTTTTAATTCCTTTACCGCCCGTGGCACACACAATGTTTTTCATCACACTTGTGAGGAAATCTTAATAATATAACCTTATTAATCGCTCCAGTATGACAAGAAAATATTAAAACAGACAGTGACATTAGTGACATATGTCCATAGACAATGCGAATGTCAAGTCACGTTCGGAAACCATAGCGGTAAAGACCTAAAATGGCCATTTTAGTTGATTTTATATTTGCGAAATACTGAAATACATTATTGTTTACATGTATTTGCAATAACAGTTATCTTTAAATAAATATTCCAGTGATAAAAGTTAAAACGGTAAGTTGGCGTTTCCTTTGAACATGACAAATAAGAGTAAAACAGAACCAGCGTTCCAAATTTAAACAGAAAACCATTACGCCCTAGGGTGGTGGGTTATAGGTCATTTACGGCCCGCAGAACCTACGTGTAATGACACCATTTTCGAGCAAGTGTGATGAAAAAGTTATTTTTGTTTTTAATGCTCACATTTTCGCATGTCAAGAGCAAGAGTTGTTTGTTGTGTATGCAAGTTGAGAGTGAATAGGCATCTTCTAGACAAGCATGCTACATCTTAGGCTTCATCGTCACTTAACATCAGGTGCGATCGGAGTCAAATGCTTGTCTATCACATATAAAAAAAAAACCTACGTTTATTTACGGGTTTACTTCAACATGGAGAAGTGATGGGTGGAAGTCATCGCCTAGAAAGTCGAAAAATGCAGCTTAATTCCATCGTGATCGTTACTATATGTCACGATACATTATTATCTCTTGAATGTTCTTAGTTCTTGCCACTTAAACTTCTGTGAGTATCATAGAGTTCTTGTAACTACACACATCGATTTAGAAATTAAAATTGGCGTCCATAGTCCCAAACATTAGCGTCTAGTTTATGCAAAACTAGCTATTTCCCGCGGCTTCGCCCGCGTTGTTCCCGTTATTGTCCCAAAGAAACTCTTTACCTGGATATAAAGTATCCTTTGTTTCAATCCAGGACTTGGTCTACTTACATGCCAAATTTCTGCTTGATCCATCCAGTTGTTACCCCGTTATTTAGTAACAAACATCTTCACAAACTTTCACATTTAAGTACAATATTAGTGTGAAGATTTTCGAATTTTAAAAGTTTAAATAAGTATACAATTTAATATAACCAGAGATCGGAATAGGTAGAGTATATTTACCTAAACTTCGAAGAACATAGTGGAAAAGTGGAGAGTCCCTTACAACAAAATTTTTATCCGGGACTTAAGTCTCGGAATCTTACTAAAAAAATATATTATTGGTATTCTTTAGCACATTTCTCGAACATTCTTAGTATAGCTGTCTCTTTCTAATAGTGCTGTCTCTTTCACTCCTTCGAGAAATTTCGCCATATACTGAAGTGTAGTTCAAAGGCCCATAAGGGGTCCTGGACACAACAGCTATACTGAGAATGCTCGAGAAATGTGCGAAAGAATACCAATAGTATATTTTTTAGTAAGATTCCGGGACTTAAGTCCCGGAAAAAAATTTAGTTGTAAGGGAGTCTCCACTTTTCGACTTTGTTCTTCGAAGTTTAGGTAAATATACTCAACCTATTCCGATCTCTCTATATAAACTTTCAACCCCTATTTAAACCCCTTAGAGAATGAATTTCGAAAAACGGTGATATCACTTTTCTTGTAATCTAATAAAAAGTCTAAACATGACGTTTCAAACCTCTTACTTCTAAAATCTTAGACTCTCCATACAAATTTTGAACCCCTATTTGAACCCCTTAGGGGATGAATTTTGAAAAATCCTTTCTTAGTGCACATTTAGACTTTATAAGGAACCTACGTGCTAAATTTGGAATTCCTAGGACCAGCGTTTTGGGCGGTGCGTTGATATACAAACTTTCAACCCCCATTTAAACCCCTCAGAGGATGAATTTCGAAAAACGGTGAAATAATTTTTCTTGTAATCTAATAAAGAGTCTAAACATAAAGTTTCAAACCTCTTACTTCTAAAATCGTAGACTCTCCATACAAACTTTGAACCCCTATTTGGACCCCTTAGGAGATGAAGTTTGAAAAATCCTTTCTTAGTGCACCCTAAGATCTTATAAGGAACCTACATGCTAAATTTGGAATTCTTAGGACCAGTGGTTTGGGCTGTGCGTTGATAAACAAACTTTCAACCCCCATTTAAACCCTTTAGGGGGTGAATTTTGAAAAATCCTTTCTTAGTGCTCCCCTAGACTTAATAAGGAACCTACGTGGTAAATTTGGAATTCCTAGGACCAGCGGTTTGGGCTGTGCGTTGATATGTCAGTCAGTCAGTCAGTTTCTTCTTTTATATATTTAGATTATATTACGATGTTGCAACCTCGACATTTAATTAACTATGTAGTCCTTATCTTTATGATACCGGACACCGACAGTATTGTTTAGAGATATTAAGAAATCTCGCGAAAAAAAAGTCACTCAGTTGGATTCAGCGTCCATCCCTACCTTACCACAGAGAAGGCTCTGTCAGAATCTTCATTCTTTTCTTTACTGTAACGGGCATCAGACACTTTATTCTCAGTGGCAAATTCCTTTGCTTTTTATATAATTTTTTTGTTTTTTCCCTATTAAATATTTAATCATAATATAGTTGTTGAAAAAGTGATCGAAGAACACGACGTTAAAGGAAAAATCACCACTACACACAATCGAACGGCGATGTTGCGGCTGTTTAAGGTTAGTCATGTGATAATTACTAAAATCACGCTACGCAATACAACCTTGATAATTTATAAAATATGTACCTCCCGCACACATTCACTTATTTTATTAGGTAGATTACCTAGTTTAATCTTCATAAACATACTAAAAGTGGAAATGCGATGACAAAGACCGTGAACCGCAACCTAAACGTACTAAACGGCGAATAATGATTATTTATATACGAGTTCCATATCCATGTTCTTATATTATCTGTAGGTACTGCCACTTCACTTTAAATTACGACTTTTGTTTCAAAAATGATAAAAAATGGTTTGAAACGCAGGTTCGCAGGGCGTGGGCTGGTTTGGTAATCCAAATACGTGACCGTATAAGTGCACTCTCAATGTACTAGGCATTGCACATTAGTTTAAAGCTATAAAGAATAAAAAAGTAGTGAAAGAAGACTTCCGGTTTTCGCACTCCTGCCCCGCTGCCTACTCCAGCCCTTGCGCCCCGCGTGTACCTCATTATAGCTACTATTTGCTACCAAACCAATACATAGCTACCAGTGGCGTGGCGTTGAAGAAATCCTTGGGCATGCCGGAGCAGCTTTAGCTTCAATTTCCTATAAGAGCACTAGAATTAAGTGCCGAACTGCCTAATATTAGGCAAGCCGATGGGAATCGAGTTCTATGGACGCCACACCACTGATACCTACATTACTGGTAAACGGATACGTAAACAAATATAAAGGCTCGCTCACACCGCGTCTCGCAGGCGCGTGGACGTGCATGTTGCACACTCTGTTGATGGTGTCAAATAGATTGCTTCACTCATCGGAAACCTGTACTCACGCGCGCAGCTGCGCGTTCAGATTCGTGTCTAAAAGTTTAGACCTATCAGTCTAGCAACGTAACGTGCGTACGTTCAAGGACTATAAACACTCAAACATTGGTTAGACGTCGTGGCGTGCACACGAATAATACCAATTAGTCCAGCGGTATAACGTGCGTATACCCCGCGACTTTAAACATTATTCCATCATCTTATAAGAATACGATGATTATGATGAGCGGTACTATCACAGGACGAACAGAGATTCGCATAAGTACACGCCGGATCCCAGGCCTATCTAGTCTCGCGAGCATGACGTGCGCATGTCCAATGACTTTAAAATCAGCGATTCACCGAGACTGCATAAGTGCACACCGGATCAATGGCCTATGCCCACGCTGTCCTTTGGCATAACGTGCGTATGTCCAACGACTTTAAAATCAACAACGATTCACTGAAATTGTACAACCTACATATTGGAAATGAAAACACCTACAACAATTTTCTGAGATCGAACAACGGCACAGCAGATCCCAGAAGGACAAGGCGTATCTATAGCATAGTTAATGTCGGAATATTTCGACAAGGAACGTAATGCGCACATGTACGACGATCTGAAACTTTCAGAGCTCTACGCTTTAGATTGGCACAACTCAAAAATTGTTGAGCAGGAATCGCCGAATGACATGCCAGGAACGGGACAGCAACGTTAAAAATAATATGCAGATGAAAATACATATATAGAAAAGAAAGGATGTCTTAATAAGCATATCACAACGACGGACAGATCTTTTTGGTATGGTCTTTCGACAAGAAAACCGAATACACTACTACTCCTCTGATTTCTCACGCATAACAGGTGCTTTTATTTAGACTTCGGATCCTACATTGAATCCGATCGCGATGCATGCAAGGAGACCGAAAAATTACCTAATACTTAAGAAATGGCAAAAGAGATGAAAATTGTTAAAAAAGATTTCTCTAAACAAGGGGAAAATATCCAGGGTGTAAACCGGGACCCGGTATGAGGAGTGGAAGGCACAAGCCACAAAGCTTAGGGCTCGTTTTCTTGATAATTTAGATAATACAATTCCATTACCTTGATATGCTGCCGTAAAATTAACTAACAACTCGCTACTCTTACAAGGTTAAGACGAGGCCATACTGACCAAAAGTGCACACAATTAATTGCATATATTCCTGTTTTATAGGATAGATGCACCGATCTTATTTCCTTCTTCAGGTTTACATCATTCATACACATTCGTCACTAACCAAGAAAGGTGATTATTACACACGGCGAAACGAATAAGTGATAATATAGTTATATAACTACACGTTCATATGCATTATACGTACACTTAAAGATATAGCTGACATACCTATACATAATTTCTTTCGCTACAGGAATTATTCTCATTCAGAATATTTGTGCAAATAAAAACTGTGTCTGTCAAGGTCCCCCTGCAAAGTAGTATTCAGACCACATGACACGACTCCTTTAGTGATATCCCATTAGTTTATTGGGATATATTTTTTTATGCCAATAACATTCCTTAACTAAGGTTTTTTCTGCAACCAATTGCTGAAAAATAATGGCAGTCTAACCTACGTAATTATAATTTATAATCCTTTCAGGTAGATTTTTTTTCTAAAGCTCACAATAACAACAAACTATGTAATTATCGAGTCTAACAATAGGCGACGCAAATGTTTGTGAGAACTTTCCACATCAAAGCTCAAGAGCTACATAATATAACTATCTTACAGGTCATTCAAAATTTAAGAAAAGCGTAATGTGTTGACCCCAACACGAACACAGGTCCTAGAAAAAAGATCGGCTAAACATAGTAGCCGAATAAAATACGGGAATAGATAATTAAGGCATTTATTACGTCACCCATAACCACCAGACACTAGCTGTTGCAAGGAGTCATACTCCCATTAGAAACGGACCATACTTAATAGACTAGCACGTTTCTTCATTTCAGTGGTTTCGAAGCGACGATCATATTTGTATCTCAATAGTCTTAATTAAACGGTTTACGTTTACCATCTCCTGATCTTCCCGTTGCTCGCACTTTAGTGTAAGAAGTCTCTATCACACCAGTTAATCAATTCCAACTGAAAAAGAAGATTTCTAATAAAAATAGAATGACCCATGGAGTAAAAAACATATAATACGGTCTAGTATATGCAAAGTAGTAATGAAATCTAAAAATAGCAAGGACCTAAGTATTAAATAACATCGAAGGTAAGGCCATGTGATGGAAACTAAGAACAATTTATTATATGTATAAACATACATCATACTTTTTGAGCGTAAGTACATACGTACAGTTCCGACAGCGGAGAAACTAGGTAACTCCAGGCTCCATTAGCATCAACGGACCAACACCAACGTTGGGTGAAATTCATCAGACCGGAAAGGGCCTCTCCGCGTCGGCTTCGGCTCCGCGTGCGCCTCCCGGGGGTCCGGGACGCCATTATCCCGTAAACGGGTAAGACACACAAAAATGATAATAATAACCCTGCTATGCAGATTCCCATACAAAGGTAGGCGCCTACATAAACAATAGTTTTAACCGTGATACCATCCTATACACCTATCGCATATAAGAATTGCGCGAATATTTGTACCTGCCCTTGAATTTCTTTTCTCGTTCTTTCACCATGTAACTTAAATAAACTAAAGTAATTACGTGTCAACAAAGATACCAATAAAATAGCTTCATAATAGACGATATCACAATCGTAGCAGGAGCTTGATGGGCATACAAAATAAATTCGATGCTACCACCTATACACAAGTAGCAAAAACACCTAAGTGTTTTAAAGTAAGCGAACTATACATTTATACTTCTTTTTTAACTAAATATTTTTTGGCGCGTAGGTGCGCGTGTGGGTAGATCCCTAAAGTTAAGTAGTCGAACCAATGCATCATTCACTATCTAGGCAGTACATGTCTTTTCCTCTTAGATATTGAAATAAGAGCTTCTTTTACATCTAAATATAAACCTCCTCACTGGAGGGATAATTGTACCTTTATATAGTATTAGCCATAGCCATTTAAGGGTTTTTTTTTCACAGGCAAACTGACTCCGTCATTTTAACACAACAGACAGTTCCCAAGACGTATAATACTGCCTATAGAGGAGATTGATAAATAACGCACAAGCGTACGACTCCTAGAAGAAATACACTAGATCTGCGATACGCAACCTTTGTGATTTCCGTAGGGGTCACAAGTATACGTTTTAGGAGTGATGCCATGGGCCACATATTAAATAGTTAACAATAATTACCGACAAACATAATAGCGGGCCGCAGGTTGAGTTTAGCTGCACTAAAAATATAGTTCGTTGGCTTCTTTTGGAATTTTACGGTTAGTTTAGTCTAACCCGTAAACAATCAATACTATTTGATAATTAAAATTCAGAAGATACTTGAATAACCGTTTTTCTTTCTGGCAATAAGACGGTAACATAACATTACTCCGACTAAATACCAAATAAGAACGATCGAATCGTACTTGAATACTACCAAAATATTCCTAATCACTTGACTTCCTGACAAAAATCCAATGAAATAAATAATTAATGATCTGGATAAGGATATCCCATTTAGCCAACGGTAACGTTACGCAAGGGTATTTCATTTTCTACCCTCATGCTGCCTATCATCGACACTCTGTCTACCTTCTTTTTTCGTTTCTCTGTATCTAAATTTAGATATGTACCACTGATTATATATAGCGTTCTCTTTGTTCCTTTCATGGACAACATCCCGCTATATTCACAACTTCACAAGCTAAATCTGTACTAATTCGTACACGCGTAGCTTTGAAGAGTTTTTTTTTTAGTAACCCTTTCCGAAATTAGAACTCTAAACATCTACATAGTTAATTAAATGTCGAGGTTGCAACATCGTAATATAATTGAAGGTTAAACAAACTTACCTTAAGTGAAGTTTGACCATAATTATATGAGATGTTGCAACCGAAGACATTTAATCTCCCACCCAAACCCACCCACTTCTTGATTTCGGAAAAGGGTACTCGCATCTCATCCCTGTCTCTAAAATAAATGAAGATTCTGACAGAGCCTTCTCTGTGGTAAGGTAGGGATGGACGCTGAATCCAACTGAGTGACTTTTTTTTCGCGAGATTTCTTAATATCTCTAAACAATACTGTCGGTGTCCGGTATCATAAAGATAAGGACTACATAGTTAATTAAATGTCTTCGGTTGCAACATCTCATATAATTATGGTCAAACTTCACTTAAGGTAAGTTTGTTTAACCTTCAATTATCACACCTACTGTGTTGAATTAAGATACAATTCATAAGTGGAGGATTCCAATGATATGATTGTAAACCATATTAATTAAAATACCCTCCAGCATACAGTAGTACAGTAATTATTTGAGTTAAATCAACTCCAAGCCAGCCTGTTAAATAAATTGAACAGCGAAACTCCAATAACCGTACTTTGGCAATTGAATACATCCTTTATCGAAAACTTTTGTAATTAAACATTGGCTCAACCATATTTGACTTTTATCTGGAAGTTGAAATTTATTTTAACAAAGGAGATCGATGGACAAAGTACCAAATTGTAAACAAAAACCGCTTCTGGAATTTGTAGTCGAGTATACAGTCGACGGCACAGGTTTGTTTACACTTTTCGATCTTATTCCAATGAAATAAGGTCGAAAAGTGTAAACATATTTGTGCCATTGACTGTACAAATTACAATTAAGGAGTTGACAAGTTCGCGTCTTCATTACACTGGGTAATTAATTCTATTTATCCCGAGCCCACGATGACTTACTGCTAAAAGTTAGTTGCATTTGTCTCGGCTTTGCGGAAAGTTTGTCGAAATAATAGAACTGTTTGATGAAACAATAGCGTTAACGATAATTAGAAATCACATTGTCATGAATATTCTGTGTCCAAAGTAATAATAAAAATTGTGTGATGAAATTACGCCATTCACTGGTTAGAAACTACCTGAAACGCAAACAAAAACTCATCGAGTAATATTTTTAAAATACGGTGGCAGGCAATTGCCGACTAGTTGTAAAACACGCAGAACATCGAGTACTCAAACAAATTACATTTCTTCTACTTCCGAACCATTTCAAAAGTACTTAATAAACACGAACTTTCCACATAAACCTTTGTGCGTCGAACAAAAGTGCCGTATCCTATAAATTTCCATCGCAAGGGAGCACGCGACCAGTACTGGTAATATTCAATTTCTTAAAAGCGCGACCGTGCCATACTATTTTGAAACGAAAATGGCGTATAAGCGTTCAGGTTCTAAGTGTTCATAGGCCGAGATGAGGTCGGTTGGGTAGCACTTCATTAGGCAGGGCCGCATCTGCGACCCGCATTCCTCGGATTGTTTGCTCGTCGACTCCTGCTACAACTCGCTTTTGCACCCCTACCCAGTAAGTAATAAAAAAGAATCCGATTTTATACCTCCCATATTATTTGCTTCAGATTTTAATAAGCTCGTTGCTTTCTCAGAATTGACGCGGAAAAGGATTGTACACAATGTAACTTGGAAATGAATAAAATTTGCCAGCTACATTACGTACTCAGTCACTCGACTTTTAAGATATCTATTTTGAAATTAATAACTGAAAAGTTATTTGCCTCGTAGCTGGCATTCCGAAGGGTCTTCGAAATAATGCAATATATCCGATGTCAAGTTATGGAATTAACGGCAGGATTTTGGCAGGCCGGGTGCAGGCTGGGCATCCCCTACGGAGATGTTCTAATAGAATCCTGCCTTATAGCTGAATGTGAAAAGTTTGGTCAAAATTCGGCTGATACATTTTATTTATTGGAGAAACAACAGGAGTAAATCTACACTCACAGACAATGAATTCGGGTCGCTTTCTATATAATTGTTCATAGAAAATGACCCGAATTCCTTGTCCGGGATTGTATAACAGACACAATTAGTCAAGCAGATAACAATTTAGACATGCACTTACTTCCTAAAACATAATGTACTCGTATATATCAAACGACACATGTTTCCTTCTTGCGAAGCAATGATATTCTCCATGGAGCAAACGTGATATATGTCTAATGAGTACGAGTGAAGATAACAATATGGTGAAAAACAGAATACACACCGTAGAGCGAGAGATTAAAATAAGAAGTAATATTAAAATGTAACTGAGTGGAATTATAAGAATCTGGCCATAAATGAAACAATTCTTGGAAATATGTAGTTATACAAACATGTGTGGCAGCGGGGCACATTTTCTTTGCTGCTTACTGTAGGTACCTATTGCTGACCAGACGTATCATGTTTGTGGTTCTCATAAATCGCAATCTTTAGCAATATTATAATATTGAGAATCAGTGTTAGTTATGTATCTCGTGTATTATACAATATCGGCGTCTACAGCCAAAATTATGAGCGTCGAATCTGGCAAGTTTGTACGCAAAATGATAAATGGATTCCAGGGATGCTTCCGTTGATAAACTTCAACAAACTATGCTCTATATCTCGGCAGTATCTTTTGAAGTTTCCAGTTCTACTTTAGAGTTGCCTTAGGCCCTGTAAATTTTGCTGAGACATATGTAGCAGTTTGTAATGTATTACTTTAGACATAGCTGCTTGGAATCATACGTTTTTAAACTGTTTAATTTTAGTAGCAAACGTTAGTAGTTAGATGAGGACGGACAACCGACAGTCTCATAGTCGCATCTTTGCTAGCTCCTTGCTAGTTAAGAAGTTATTTAAAAAATAAAATAAAATAGTTTATATCTGCAAGTAGGCCCTCAAGGGCTCTTTTACAAGTCTGAGTCTAAAAATGTATTATTTTTTTTCTTTTCTTTTGGCGCTTCGGGTAGTAACCTTCTGGTGAGAAGAAGCGCTGGAAGAAACTCACCAGTTTCTTTTTTTTTCTCAAAAATGTTAAATATAACAACAGGTATGACATTATTACATTCGATTTCATTAATACGTTACAATAAACTTAAAACTACATTTGCAGAGATGTAAAAGGTCTCTAGGCGTCAAAACAAGACAATTAAAATATAACAAAATAAATTGATAGTAAAATTCATGAGTCTCCGTTGACAAAATATTAAGTTTTGGAGGTGTAAAGGACCTTCAAACGTCAAAATATAAAATAGGAATGTTACTAAATATCTTACAGAAATGCAAAAATTCTGCGACTCGCACGATATAACGTAAAAACTAAATTAAAATAAAATTAATACAGGTTTTTTCTTAGAGATGTATATAGTCTCTAAGTGTCAAAACAGTTGACAAGTTCAAAAACAGAAAAAAATCAACGAATGAGACATTATATTAATATGTAGTTATTTCCAGTTGCAGTTAATCCCACGGTGCTTCATCATTCATGTAGTCTTGTGTGCTGTAATAAGCTTTGGACATGAGTTTACGCTTTACACAATTCTTGAATTGGCTAATAGATAATTCAGTTATGTTTCTTGGCAGTTTAATTTAAGAAGGGCATTTGAATTTCTCTAAATTATGCTTAACTATTAGATATTTTACACAAGTCAATCCCCCTTATCCCACTCACGAGCTCAGATCCGAGTAGCCAGGCCGTAATAAGTCTAGGCTTCTCTCCCGCAATAATCCTCTGCCTAGTTTTTAGGTCCAGCAGAGAAACAGCAGGCAAAAGGAAAAACCCGTCAATACTTAGACCGAAACATTTAAGTTTTTGTTTGCCCCAAGACGTACCGCAGCACCCTTATAGCTTCCGAAGTTTGCAAGAATGTTGTTATTGCTGAGTTCCCGCGGTTTTTTCCAACTTCGCCGAATCACATTACATCGTTCAACTGCGGAACGCAGTTTTCACAACAATTTCAAGTATCTTTAGCACTTTCGGAAATTTTGAAATTGAATTTTTGTTTTTAACAATGTTTACGTAAATAAACATTATGGTGATTTCGTTATGTTGTTCAAAACTGGCTGGCTCAATCATTGTTAAACCATTGCCATGAGAGAAATACTCGTAAAGTGAAAAGTAGGAGTCCTTACAAACACATACTGCAAGTTACTTACTGACAAGCTAAAAGTGCAAAATGTTCTAAATGAGGAATCTTTGGTAATTAATTGCCTATTTAAAATTTTCCCAAAATCTCAATTATGACATACTTGCAGATTCTAATGGAAGTTCTCGGAAATATCCCAACTTTTTGAGAATGTCCTAGAACTCCCAAATTACCATGTGTCGTATTTTCTAGTATTTCGCAGTTTCTATCGCTATCCTTAACGATATGTCTGGGTAGAATAGGACCGCAAGTAACCTTTAAATCAGCTCCGACGTCGATAACACCTCGGCCCCAAACATACGTAAATAAATCGATGATATTTTATTAAGGATATAGTGGGGGCGTAGACGACATGAATTGTAGCGCTCCGCCCGTGCCATTCTGATTTTGTATTCAGAAACCCGCTCGCCAACTCAAATATAAATAAAGTTTTTCCATTCGACGGAGTTGCGCTGAAAGTTTATGGTCGCGACCTACAGGGAAATAAGGATACGTACGCCAAGACCACTCGTTCTCTATTCTCATTAATATAGGGCTTTGTCCGACACCCAAGCCCTTTTATTATTAGTCACCATAATAAATCAAGATACGACCGTCGGAAAAGCTACCTGATCTAATACCGCGACGTGAGAGGATGACAAGTATGTGTCCTGTGTATGTGTTTCTGTAGAGTTGCGAAAAAAATATAAAAATATAGCAAACTAAAAGTTGATAGGTTGTATAAAGACTGTTAAAAATTGAGCAATGCCACTATAATACGCAGATTGCTAAATGGTGACTCAATAAAAAACCAACGTTAGTATGGAGGTTAATACTATTTTTTTTAATACTATTTTTTTAATCTGCAGGCGATCATCAAATTGGTCTGATGCTGACCAATATTTTTTTTGGTAAACATCGTACAATAACAGTGCAATTTAAATAAAATAAAACTATGTACTTACAAAATTATATTTGTATTAGCTACGCATAGCTACAACAGACCAAGTCCTGGATTGAAACAAAGAATAAATACTTTATAACCCCTACTGGGGTACCCACCCCTTGGGGTAGTAACGGGAATGACGCAGACGAAACCGCAGGTAAATGCTAGTTCACCATACTTATCTAATATTTTTTTATTTGCGGTGTTAACTTTAAATATTGTATAAAATCAAATAAATTGTAACCAAGATCCCCTGATACTTTTTTACATAACTTTTTTCACGTGGTGCCGTACTTGAAGTGGTATTAGATCAGGTAGCTTTACCAATGGTCGCATCTTGGTCTATAACGGCAATGGCGTCGTTCATCGTGATTATTTTGGTGACACTGGAGCGTCTTCGATATTTACTGCTTCGGGTGACATAATTGTGTTGACGAGCCATTTCGCTAAGTGCTATGTGGAAATATTACTCGATGTGACGCCCGTAAATGAATCTCGTATTTGATGAGTTTGGATAGACACGTTTCATTGCTTGGTTTGGTTATAAATGTGGCACTAAACGTTATGATAAACTGTAATGCGTAGGTATTTTGAACAGATATTAGGTCGTACGGTAAACTTGTTAAAGTAACATCATCATCATTTCAGCCAAAGGACGTCCACTGCTGGACACATGCCTCCTCAATAGATTTCCACATGGGATAGAAGCGACCCGCATCCAGCGATTCCCCGCAACCTTAATCAGGTCATCCGACCACCTTGCAGGTGACCGTCCCACGCTGCGTTTGCCAGTGCGTGACCTTTCTGCCCCAACGGCCATCGGTTCTTCGAGCTATGTGCCCTGCCCATTGCTACTTCAGTTTGCAAACCGGGTATTGCTATGTGGGTGACCTTGGTTCGTCTACGAATCTCCGCATTTCTGATTCAATCTCGAAGAGAGTTCCGAGCATAGCCCTTTCCATCGCTGCCTAAGTGACTCTGAGCTTCCTTAGGAGGCCCATAGTTAGAGACCAAACTATTATAATATTGTAAGCAAACTATTATTATACTGATTTACACTTTTGACTACGTTTACGATTTTGGCTAGTAATAATCAGGGCCGCGCCGACCCCCGGCAGCGCCTGTGTGCGAAACCTATGAAGCACCTCTTTATTGTCGTCGTGTTTCGACTCCCGGCGCCCCTATCGCCGTGGCGCCTGTGTGCGCTGCACACTTCGCACACAGGGGCGGCGCGGCCCTGGTAATAATAACAAAAGTTTCCCACCTAAGTGCTAAAATATGATTTATTTACATCTTTATTTCAGACGTAATGATAATCATTATCATTTCAACTCGGAGACTGCTGAACATAGTCTTTGGGGGACCAAAGACTTCCACAATGACCGGTCGCAAGCTTTTTGTCTCCATCGATTTTCGGCCCCTCTAACTAGGCTGTCTAGTATAACTACCCGCTACTTCGTTTCTTGCGCGACAGAGCTTCACCTGTCACTGTCACACTATATTGAGTTGAAAAAGATAGGTAGCGTTTGTCGCGCGATAAAGATTCGCGTATCACAGTACAGTTGTGCTATATAGAAGTACAGGTCGTCAGATCATCTTGTGAGGGGCCGTCCCATGCCGGTCTTTCGGTTCGTGGTCTCCATTAGGGATGTAACGAATATCGGTTTTTGAACATTCGCGAATGCGAATACGAATAATCAACGTTGATATTCGCGAATGCGAATGCAAATACGAATATTGGTTATAACATTTTATAATACCTACTAGAAATAAACAAAATTAATAACTATGAAAATTCAATACTTAGTTTTCAATTACGATTAACTTAAATTTAATTCAGTTTTGCAATAAAATAAATAATGAAGTTTGAGTTGGAATAATTCGTTAGCTAAAGATAATGTTTATGCACGTGGTAGAAATATTGGAACCAATGGTTAAAAATAAATATCTTATTTTCATTTTATTTCGGCACTTATCTAACAGAGTTGTTAATTACTCACTCATTGATAGTTTCGAAATCCGACTTGGACTTGGCCGTATTTTTTTCTTTTCCATGAATTTTAGGATCTAAAATGCACCAAATATATTCGCATCGATTTTTGCGAATGCGAATATTGAAAATCTTGCGAATATTCGCGAACACGAATGCGAATACGAATATTCGTTACATCACTAGTCTCCATTCCAGAACCTTTACGCCCTATTTCCATATTCCCTCGTTGCGGAAGCAACTTTAGCCTAATCAGGATTCGGCACCTGTGTTTGTCCTTGGCCTTGCCAAGTTTAGTGTTCAGCGGACATGATCTAATCTTCTGCTAGGATTACGACCTCTAGAGTCCTTCCAAACTATTATACGCAACAGTATCTAGTTTACAGGTTAAATGTACCCAATAAACAACACAAAGATGGGGTATAGAAATTGCTTTTTTTAGAGACATCTTGAATAAAACGGAGCGGCAGTAAAGCGTGTCATCGCTTACCAAATGTTTCAATTGTATCACCGTGTATTGTTACATAAAGTGCCAGATTTGGCTCGCGACATCGCTCTACTGACATCGAGAGGGATCCATAACGTTAGGATCCCAATAACTGTCTATAACTCCTATCTTACAAAATTGAGTACAGAAAAAGCTACCTTGCGCCCAACAAAATAGAGTACAAATTCTATATCCATGGATTACAAAGGTTGGATGTCGACAAAAGCAGTCATCGATTTGTTTATCCCAACGAAAAAATTACGAGAGACAAATCGGTAAAATATTCGGCTTAACTCCTACTGACTCAATTTGTTATTGTGTCTTATTTCATTAGTCATTCGCTGCTTTTTGCTATAAATCTTTCCTTAATATCGTCTTAAAAACGGGGGTTAAGCCATTATTACGGATTTGCTAGAATATATTAAGTTAAAACCTGACTAAGTTGCTACATCTATTAACCTGCTGGGTTAACATAATTGGCTGCGACTTCCTTTGTAGAGGACCTATTACTTTTGCATTACCATTGATGAAAAAAAAGGTATACTTAATATAGAATTTGTCTACTCCTTATTTGTCTTTTACTTGGTCACGAAGACTAATATAAGAACATACATTATATGAGTTTATAGGTGATTGACGTCATCGTTTCGAAAGAAACAGTGACTGGAAGATGATTGACGTCACAGTTTCACAAGGAAACAGTGGCACTAAGGAGGAGATCTTCTTCAGTCTTTAGGTACTCTATTCCTCATAAAAGCACTTGTGTCTTTATAGTCGCAAAAAGATACTGCTAGCAGCCCCAGACTTCCAAATCTAGGTTAAACTTAGGTCAAGGATTACGCGTTCAATACTAACTTTACAATAAATTCCTGGGGTTTTTAAGAAAAACAAAACTTTCCGAACTAAATTCTTTGATGCCAACATAAAAAAAAATATTTTTAATATCGTCACTGCGTGTCACTAGCGAGTGTACGTCAGATTAAAAACAAAGTTTACCATCGACAACATATTGTCAGTCATATTTCATATTTGCCTTGTTTGCGCGCTATGTTTAATTTTGTATTTTATATTTTAAAACCTAATCGTAAAAAAAGTATTGTATGCAACGTTGTTATTTAAGTCAAAAAACGCTCATGGCGTCTCTATTTGGGATACTCGCCGCCGCGGCGGTTCGTATCGCAACTCACGACATTCGCATTTTTTGACCCTACTTATACAACTGTTGCATAATAGTATTTTAGTTGTTAGATATTTTTTTTGTTTCAATAAAGTTTTCTTAAATTGTAGATTATTAATATATATGTGTGTTTCGCACTGTCGGAGTTCTCCCCACGAAGGAATGCCAAGTTTGTCTATGCTTGAGTGACCCCTACCCCCTGACGTCGACATATGGTTAACTCAATACCGACCATAAGGTACCTTTACCCGTGGAATGTCTCATATGACTTTTGATAAATGTATGTATGTAATGTTTGTGTATGTTGTATATGTATATATGTTTTGGATTTTCTTGAATCAAAATGGATTAATGGGCGTGTTTCTGTTTCTTTCCCTGATTGATCTTTGGTAGTAGGAAAGATCTGAAGAGAAATATTATTTCTTCTTTAGATCTTTTCGTTATTTTTTTAACGAACATAATTGTGTTACAGGATGAATTTTCGAGCGTTTTAGCAGATCACCAAAATGTCATTATTATATTGTATGTGGAGCGGAGGAAAAGGTGAGAAAGAGAGGACTACCTAGAACTATTGATAAAATCTCTGTCTCGTCGTCTCTGCCGATACCGATAGTTTCCTTCGAAAACTTAACTTTCACCACCATTCTTTGCAAAGTTTTTGCTTGGATGGTAATGACATTATTGGTACGCTGCGTTTAAAACATTGATAATTCACCATGCACCGAGTGCCCTTTGTTTATTCTTCCTTGTCTATGGTTTTCAATAGGTTTTACTCACATAGAACATTCCGTTTACGATTATAAGAGCAATGGCCTGTAAAGTCCAATCCCAGCGCATTTGCGGTCTATCGCTGATCCAATTGCGGGCGCGGTCGATATTGGTGAACTAATAGAGTTAATCAACGCAAACTTTCGTTCAGGAGCCTCGTAACGTCAGAGCTAGAGACCAGATTAATTTGAATTACGAATTGCTAGGTCGAGTAGAGCGAGTTGTGGTTGAGTAGAATTTAAGTAGAGTTGT
This sequence comes from Eudemis profundana, assembly GCA_947034925.1. Classification (NCBI taxonomy): domain Eukaryota; kingdom Metazoa; phylum Arthropoda; class Insecta; order Lepidoptera; family Tortricidae; genus Eudemis; species Eudemis profundana. Next base: position 13,319,159 of record OX344811.1, read on the forward strand.
GTCCTTAATTGAAATAATTGTACGTGAAAAATAAGTGATTTTCAATAAAATTATCACATCATCAGCCTATATACGCTCCATTGCTAGGAAAGCGCTTCATTTTGCGTACATTCTTAGGTTTAAGGAAATATGACCACTCTTTTTTTACTATTATCTTAAACAAAAACACAGTGACTTTTTATGAACATAGGAATACTTGATGCTGAAACGCACAAAGTATACCTATGCTTGAGACCCGTAGACGTAGGCAATTATTATTAGTAGAAGATGAAGGTGTTGGCAGTCCAGTTTCCGTTGATGGAATCCAGCTTCTCTTTCAAGAGAGCATCCGCCTCTCTACGAGGCATTATCATATCGCGGATTAGCGATGCAATATTTTTGTTTTAATTAAGAATTTATAGTATTAATAGGATAGAATATTGTATAAAGAGTATTTGTAAAAATGTTCGCCCCTTCGCGAATAATACGAGTACCAGGAAAACACGAAAATAGAGAAGCATTGTCGATTTACGTACCTGATAATCACCCCTGGTGGCGCAGGTAAGTATGGCGCCTGTGTTGTTGGTGAACTCGACGTGTCGCGGAGGTTCCTGCAGCGGCGGCAACCGGCGCGGCTCGGGCGAGGCTTGAACTGCTGTAACAACATATATGTGGTTAATCTATCTGTCAATATAAATAAAAATTAATCTCCGAAATGTATATAATTATGTACGCGCAAAATCTAAGTATTTTTTTTAAATTTTGAATTGAATAATGTTCCATATTTATATACAGATACCTGAAATGTAATTTATTTGTAAACAATTATGAATATAATATTAATATATACGTCCCATTGTTGGTCGCAAAATCATAGATTAGTGTCACAGTATAATATCAGTAATTTTATTCCTACAGGAGGTACATCGCGCGGCTTGCATGTGTGCGCGTCCATGTACGAAGGCACTCCGTATACAAGCAAAGTTTTACGAATGAGTAAGAACGCTCTACTACGGATCCCACTGTCCACGCCTCGATCTTGATCTTGATCGCGCGCTTCTAAAGGGCCGAAGCGTTACTACTTTTGTCTTTATAATTACCCGAGTGCGGCGAAGCCCAAAGGAGGGTAATGTGTTTGACCTGTATGTATGTATGTATGTCCGTTCCTGTGTCCGCTCGTAACTACTCAACGGCACAACCGATTTTGATAAATGATACATCATTGGATTCGTCTTGATGGCGCGAGTGTCACAAAACACAAAATGGCGGATTTTATGCACTTTTAAAGTGCACCGCGGTCGGGTTTTTTTATTAGTAAAAATATTTTTTGTTAGAGTGAATGGGCTGTAGTCTCTACGCTAGCCCACTGCGGGTTGACAATTTCACTGCGGGATGTATACAGGTTTTCTCATTATGATTTTCCTTCACCGAAAAATTAAGGTTTTTGCAATATTCCTTACATAAGTTCTGTCCTGGAGAACGAACTCTTTACGCACGGCATCTCGTGAAGAACCAATCGAGTGAGAGAAAAATTAAAAAGAAAAAAATAATGAACATGGTGTCGGCTCATTACTTTGAAAATTTTTGGTAGGTACCTAAATAAATATAGCTTTAATGTGTGTTCATAAACAAAGAACCTTCTTTTCATATCGTCTTCTGTTATCGCACATTGTATCTGATAAGGGCAAGCATGAATGGAATTTTGTAAAATCTATTATAGTTAAAGTATGCAGTAAAGCTAGCCCGCCACAGCAACGTACGAAAATAATAAAAGAGAATGTCGTAAAAGTCTCACATAAGTAACGTTGGCCATCGCCCCTTAGCGGCCTTTGCAGTAAAAATTTAGACAGAATGGAAAACGGAAAGTGGCGAAGGTTTTTTCATCCAATATTTACAAGAAACCATTATTTGATGCGGGCCAGATTCACGCTTCCTTGTAAGAGATGAAACACCTTTGAACAAGGAAAATGGGCATACAAGATGTGATGAATTTTGAGTAAAAAATGTGTTGAGTTTCGGTATCAAAAGCAGCCTTTTATACGTCTAAATTAAGGATGGAGACTGTTTAGAATGTACAACTAAACAACGGCTTCTGTTGTCGTTATTCTAATATTTAATGATTTCCCCCAATTCACTTGTTAGATAAACTTAAGTGGATTTGATTGTTTATAAAATTTGGAGGTGTTTACGTAAATGTCAAACGATTAAAGTAAAGACCTCTCATTTTATGCGATAAAATGGGTTTGCATGGTTGCATTCTTAGAATATTTAGGCGCCAGATAGTGGTAACGTCATAAAGGTTATGGAAAAGTAAAGAAAAACAGCATTTTGAAGTGAAATTTTACGTAATTTTGATCATTGCAAACCATAGTATTTTAGATGGAGCATATAAATGGTACATCATTGAACCTGTTAGGGCTTGACCACGTCTTATCCACCACATTTATATACTTAATTTTTAAAATTTAACAATCTCAATATTTTATCGCATAATACATACATAGGAATTAAATAACTGGGAAACTAACAATCGCTTAAATTGTTGTTTGAGACGAAATCCTGAATGGAATAACATTAGTATGTAGATTTTTTTAGTTTTATATGTATAGTGAAGTCGCTGTAATAAAAGACGTATCAATTTTTGAGAGACACTCCAGGAATACCTTGGTCATCACCAAAATTAAGGGCTTTATGGGCTCGTTTAAAAGTCTAATTTTCTTGCTGGACCGTTGTAGGTGGGTCTGTTCGCCACTTAGGAATGATTTTGTTAATAATATTTACCCACGCCGTTAAGGCGAGGTGAGACGAGAATCGGGCACGGAAGCCTAGTTTCCAAATCATTTTTAGAGCACTTATTTGACTCTTAGGTCACTGTAAAACATATATAATAATATTCAGAACTGTATCTAGGGCTTCCTCTCACTTAGAACACGATAGCGATCACTTCGCTCGATAGAAAAGTAGTGCGAAAACACTATAAAATAAAGTATTTTTTTCATTTTTTTTCATTTTGTTCATCACCAGTTACCTTTTCTGACAAAATTAATACCTGACAATCATGATTTCACAGTCATGCAGGGCATCCTCTCATGTTTGGGTTGATAACGTATACTTTTATGTTAGAAATCGAAGATAATCTGCAATAATCTGCATTCCGCCCGACCCTAGTTTGTATGTGAAATGCGAGCCAGGTCCTACCGCGCCTTAACTATTGTATTGTACATAGGAAAGACGCTCATTTTCTGGAATCTTTATGACCTGCCTATAAACACTGTACCCGTTATCTACGCACTTGATTATATAACAAGAACAATTAAACCGGACTTTAGATAGATATCGGCTGTTAGAACCAATCTAGTCCCGATAACAGACGGTGCATCTGCTATCTATTATGTAGTGTAGTATATAGCTAGACGAGGCCGCAGCGTCGCCGTTCGATTTCCGTTCAATTTCACCACGACCGCGACACCGCGTCTGCCCTTTGTATCTCTGAATATCCTAGAACAGGAGGCTTGATTATGTCACTTGATTGGACACAAAATCATTACAAACGCTTATACCCAAATAATTCCTCAAATAGTCTTATTTGTATTGAATTTAGAGAAGTATTTTTTGTGTCCCTAAAAAATAAGTTCCTTAAAAAGCTATATTGTAAATCTCATTCCGATATCTGCAATGTAAGCTATACAGTGTGTATTAATTAATCTGTCAATACTTTAATCACGGATCTGTTTTCTAAGTATACTAGGAACCGCTCGCGTTAAATTTCTCTATTTTGATTCGGTTTAGGCGGTTAAAAATTATCCTTTGTATTAACCGGAGTCATAATCTCGTACACCAAATTTCATGAAAATCGGCCCGCTAGTTTGTACGTGATGCGCGCACAAACCGGCAAAAATTCAAGAACTATTACAAACACTCTTTCTACGATTTTATTAAATGTATAGATAGATATCCATACGAAAGTGAAAAAGCGAGCTCCGTCTTCCTTTCTCCGCGGAACTAAAGAGCGCGACAAGGCGACTGCTTCCTGGCTGCCGTCTAATTGTGTCGTGACGGCGCTGTACCGATGACGTAGACAGCTTGCATGTGACGTCTCACGCCGTTTCTTTACTTACAACAGCGGTTGGCAACCTTTTAGCAGCCAAGGGCCACATAGTAGCTAACGAAATTGACGCGGGCCGCACTATGTTAATAAGTGGTGATTTAATACAATTCTGAGTATATCGACCTTTAAATACATAAACACGTAACAAACATGCAGAAAAAAAAACTATATTTATTATCAATATTTTATGGTAATTCTTTTAGATAGAGGGTGAATATTACAATACAATACAATACAATCATACTTTATTGCACACCAAAAGAAAATTACATTGCAAACTTATATAAAAACAGTGGTAAACAATAGGCGGTCCTATCGCTGAAGAGCGATCTCTTCCAGACAACCTTTGGGTAGCAGAGTCTATGCAATATTCGGCGTTTGTCAGCGTTTTTTTTTTCGTATTATCATTACAGCAAATATTGTTGAAATAGGTAATTGTTAAGGTATATTTTTTTATGAAAGGCTATTCCGAGGCTGAGTCTAGGTTCATAAAAATTATCGCGGCTTACTCTTCCATTGTCGTAATAATCGCGAAGTAATACGTTGAACCGCGCGGTCAAAAGGCTCGAATATTCGCCCAAAGTAAATTGTAAACTTAAATTACTTTGACATAGGAATTACCTAGATTGGTGCCGTTCCCGAAAATTCTCGGAAACGCACTCACTTCGCAGTTTTGTAATGGGAGAACGTTTCCTAGAATGGCATATCCCTAGAATCACCATTATCAGCCTATAAATATTCACTGCACAAGGTCTACTCTCATAGATGACCGTAAACACAGGAATAGTGAGGAATATAGAATCCTACCATTTATCCCGTAATTTATGAACGGTAATTCCCTGAACCAGCGACGACGGAAGCGTTGCAGACACTCGCAGTTGCACTAGTGTGGCGGGCAACCTAAAGCGGCTTACAATCACTTATCATTTAAAACTGTTAACATTTTATCGTTACTCTAAGCAATGTGATAATTCTCACCAGCTACGCGGAGAAATAAACCATTACTACTGGCCAGAGACATACTAGTATATTAGTTATATTACGCAACTAGGGCGGCAAAATAAACAAGTCAGGTAATATGTTATTTTTTTTGCTTAGAATTACGGGCTTTACCTGGACAACACAAATACGAGTAGGAATTACATCAACAGGACTAATGGGAACCGCACATCGCAGTAGTTCTGTTAATAGAACTGTACAACAGAACTAATGGAAATAAAGGCAATCATATACCAATGGCTTAAAACAATAGCTTTCGTCATAACCCAAATAGCGGTATTACGCATGGTATCATCAATTAGGGCCGATACAAATGGACTGCAACCCAACTGCAACTCCCTACGATTTGTATGGGAACTGCACCACAACAGCACGCCGACTGCGCAGTTGTGATGCAGTTCCCATACAAATCGTAGGGAGTTGCAGTTGGGTTGCAGTCCGTCTGTATCGACCCTTACGTACGTAATAAGTCCCGCTACTGGGCACAGGTCTACTTTCAATAGATAAATAGAGTGAATGAGCTGTAGTCCTTACGCTAGCCCAGAGCGGGGTGGGGACTTCATGTTCACCTTTGAATTTATTCATGTTTCACCCCCCAAAATAATGCAAATTTCATCTCAACCCATTTATTTGTTACCGCATTGTTTAGTACCTAACAAACATTCAAACACCCAACCTTAAAAGTCTTTACAAACTTTCATATTTGTAAAATTAGTAGGACGGGTTGGGTATTGTATACTGCGTACTATAAACATATATGCTTTGATAAGCATACGTAATACTATTATTATCGGAACCCCTACATTTATACATGAGATCAGTATGCATAAACACGCCCGTGCGTTATACCGCGTGACAGCGGTGCTACGCCGTAGCGGTCGTAGCTCGTAGCACCCATTTGTAGCGGATGCTACGACTGCGGTTGCAGGTATTGTCTTTTGATTTACTGGAAATGCACTAGACATGGTTCAACACGTTTCTAAGTAATATTGTGATTATATTGCTGACATAGTTGTTGTAAGAAAAGGGGAACAAAAGGGATCGGGTAATGGAAAACGCTAGGTAGACACATGTGCATAAATATACTTCATCAGTTTAGAACGATGTATGTAATGACCACTTCATAGTTTTCCTCGTATCTATCGACATACGCTTTTAACCTAGCTGCCTGACTGCCTGAGAAAGTACTTTGTAAATGTAAAATTTATAGTTTACTGCTGTATTGTTACAGTTATTTATTTTGTAGGTTGTATTAATTATTATCGAAGCAAGAAATTTTAAAATAAAACGTTTCATATAGATGCCTGATACAATCATTATTTTACAGAGAGGATCTTAGTTTCAGACACAAGAGAGCGATTCTTCGTTCTCTCACAGTGCTACGTCACAGTCTAAACTAGGTACAGAAGTTTCTCTTTATAATAAAACTGATGTTCAAGTCCCACCATAAGCCGTCTCTCTCTATCGCATAACACGTACTCTTTCTGGTCGCTGTCTTAACCACTCCGGAGATGTAAAATTTGGTACTAGCAGCCGCGCGGCGAAATCGCGGAGTGAGCCACTCCCGGTTCTGTTCTACTTAACGCCAGTCGCTAACTTGGCTTCCACCAAGCCATTCCAGATCCCACAAGACTTCATAAATCCATTGGCATCTGAAATGGCTTTTCATGTTTTCCACTTGCCAAAATGAAATCATTGCGTAATTATCAGTGATCGGCACTACCGGTGCAAAACTTTAACAAAACTTGTAAAGCTGACATTAGAGAACTTACAACTAAAGAAATAAGAATAAGGCAGATCAGTGTTAAATTTAACTCTATATCGAAATCTCGGATTGCCAATACATGAGTATAAATATATTAATATTTTCATGGCTGTAAGCACTCTATTCTGTCTACTTGGCAAGTTTAGTTGAAGTTTTGCACAGATAGTGCCGACCACTGGTAATTATATTGTAGATCTATGAGTGACTTCTAAGGAGAACATTACTTAAAACGTGACCTTCTCCGACTGAATTTTCTACGCCACGTAAGGAACGTTAAAGGAAAGTTCAAAATTATATGTAAGGCTTTTAATACAAAACACGTATCGCTTAAGCTCTTTTGTAATAGCGTTCAATGTTGAAGTCAATTAGGTTCTGTCTCGACGTTGAACACTTGAGCCTTCAGAAAGTAGGCTATAGATTACTCGAGAACTCTTGAGATGATATTTATTTAGTCTTCTTATTATGACTAACTTTTCAATGCGATATCGCTCGAGTGGCGGAAATTTTGTCGAATTTGGTAGTACAGTCGTTTGCAATAATACTTGATAAGATAAAGAGCTGAAAATGACACGGAAGGTTCTAAGGAGCCTAAAACAAAATATTTTGAAACATTTTGGCTTTTTGATGTCGGTGCAATGGCCTGTGAGCGTTTTCCAAAAAAAATACCAGGGTAGCTACTTTCTCAAAATATGGACTTTTTTGGCTTTTTCTGGCTCAGAATCGTTAGTACATTCGAACCTTATACGTAAAAAAAAGTGTCCCAAAATATGTATGGGATTTTTGTCTTTCCACTACGTCACGTTCATACAAACACTATGCAAAATGGTAACGTAATGAAAAAAAAAATTAAGACACTTTTTTTTACGTACCTATAAGGTTCGCAAGTACTAACGATTCTGAGCCAAAAAACCTCACAAGTCCATATTTTGAGAAAGTAGGTACCCCGGCATTTTTTTGGAAAACGCTCCTGTACAATCTACATAGTATTACTAAGTACAAATAGTGAATAATGATGCTATCTTAGGCCTTAAAGGTTTGAAATGCCCATCGATTTTAGAGGTATCTTTATATTTTTTCGCCGTTAGCGTTAAGTTCAGTACTGTTTTTATATTAGCCTTGCGTGGTGTCCCACTGCTGGGCTAAGGCCTCTCCATTTGACTTCCAGGACTCCCTGTTGGCAGCAATATCCGGCCAGTGGGCTAGAAGGACTGTTAGGATATAATAACCAAATTTATCAGTCACTCCCCCTCCTTTTAAAACTCATACACAACTATCATACCTACTACAATCAGCAGTTTGATAATTATTGTCAATACTTGCGTCATAGATTGCAATTAGTTAACATTTTCTAATGCCTGGTACATATCAGTCATGTCTATCCATAGATGGAATATTATATTTTATAATATGAATGCTACATTAGACTATCTTTTTATCGTAGGTTTGATCATATTCGCATGTATCTCTATGTTTGGCGGAGTGGTTACAGATTTGATGAGGTCCAGTGCCGGATTACCCATATAGCAAGAGTAGCAAATGCTACGGGCCCCGCGCAACGGGGGGCCCCGCGCCCACTCGCAAAAGGGGACCCCCCCTCGTTATGTAATTCGTCACGTATAAAATTATCGGTGAATCGGTATTTAAGCATTATCTAAGACCAACCAAGCGCCTCTTTGAAGAAATGCTACAGGCCCCGCGCTGGCTTAATCCGGCACTGATGAGGTCTATCCACCGTGTTGGAGACCGCCCCCGAGATCATTTGCCCTCGACTTTCCCTTGCACCACCAAAAGTTTCATGGGGTCCTCGTTACGGGTGATGTGCCTGAAGAATTTTAGGATTCGTATTTGCACAGACGACGGTAATCTGTCTTTGATGTTGAGTTCTTTCAGGATCAACGCGTTGGTTCGGTGCGCATTCCAAGGGATTCTGAGTATGCGTCGCCAGCACCACATTTCCAGAGCGCCAATTTTGTAGTGGTCTCGCATCTTCAGCGTCTCAGTTCCGTATATAAAGATTGGAAAGACCAGAACCGAGACCGGAATAAAAGCCATAAGATACAATATCATTTTATTAAACTTAGTTCGTTAATAATAATTTATTGGTTGCTGGAAAATGTGCACCAAACCTTTTCTTTTTTTTTCACCGTAACCACCCACCGTAACACAAGACACATTTCTCTGAACTGGACCGGATAGAATAAAACTAGTTTCCACCAATAAAGTATAATATCAATATCCCTGAATGGCTTCCGTTCATCCCTCGCGGCCGTAATATCATTGTATCTCATAAACATTTGCATAATGCGAGTCAGCGGTTGTTTATTTGGTAGATTTGCTGAGTGAGTGTTGTTTCTGCAAGCAACGCCTGATTGGGGATAACGCTTAGGACTATTGTTTTCGTGATTTGTATTAGGATGTTTTTTTAACAAATATGATGAGATGTTTGTATTTTCTTACTAAACTATTTTGTTTACAAAAACAACATTCTTAACTAACTAAGCTGGTTGATGCCTACTAACAATAAAAATGTTTTTCTATAAGTATCAACCAGTCTAGTCAGTTATGTTGTTTTTCACACCTTGTTCAGAAAAAAGTATTTTGGTCCCTCATAAGAGGGATCAAAGTGGTACTTTTCTGTTCAAGGACAACAGGGTATTTTTAGTTTGAACCCATTTAGAATATGGCATACCATAGACAGTTTTTTACACAAGAGGGCGGTATAATAAGGAATGGCCCCGATCACAGGTGTTTGCGGTCCGAGCCGCAGGCGAGGGCTATAAATATAATATGGAAGTGGTATTTTCGTCCCGTCCGTAAAAAATAATAATCTTTTAGTAAAATAATAACTTAGACTATAAATTTAACATTTAATTTTTTAATAATAATGTGTGATGCTCTTTGATTAACTATATATTTCGTTATTTTAGTAGGTAGCGTTTGTATTAGAATTTTCCTCATAGTCAGTGTGAAAAGCAGTTTGTGTCAGAAGGTAGCAGAATTATTTTCACCACGGGTGTTAACACTTGAATCCCTCACTACGCTACGCTCCGGGTTATACTTTAGAATCCCTCGCAACGCTCGGGATTCTATTGTTTAATCGCTTCGTTCAGGATTCATTCATCATTTTGAGACACAATCTACTATTTGTAAATATCCCTACAATAACTGGTAAAATAGTACTGAAAATGATATCTTAGGTTGCCTTACATGTGACAAAATAATGGCAAAATAGATGCATCTTGAAGGAACAAACTTGTTTATTACTTCTTTATGATAGCTAATGAGAATCGGCCTGTGATATATCATGTTACCTTGAAAATATTAAACTTTACGCTCATGAATTCACTTATGCCAAGAAAAAGTAAGCCTATAAAATAAATAGATAACTACTTACTTATCCTCTACAACAGCGGTCGGCAACCAGCGGCCCGCGAGCCGTATCGCATGCGGCCCTTCAACCGCTCTCTTGCGGCCCGCGAGCCTCCCTGGCTATTTTGTATGTAAAGGTCGATATATTCAGAATTGTATAAAATCACCAATTATTAACATAGTGCGGCCCGCGTCAAATTCGTTAGCTACTATGTGGCCCTTGGCTGCTAAAAGGTTGCCCACCGCTGCTCTACAACATAAACATCCAAGTGTCATTTCATAACTCAACTGCATTAAAAAACCAATCAATTTCCACCAATTAAAAAAACGATTAAAAAGCATTACAGTGCCTACATGTACAGCATCCATAGCTTTAGCCCGGTGCGGTGAAAAGGTGCGTGAAGTTGGCGATCGCTCATTAGTGCTGCAATGTCTCGCGGCAGAATGACGTATGTCCACGCTGGTGCTGCCAGACGAGCCGAATTATGTATATTTATTATTTATTTTAGCCTTATTGTAGGTACAAAAGAAGATTTATTATACAAAAGGCGAATTAAGGCTAAGGCTAAGGTTAATTATTCTCCTACCATAGTAGGATATTTAGTTTGTGAATGAACTCACCCCTCAGAGGAGGAGGCATACGGCTTCGACCCAATGGGATCTTTTGTGTAATTACCCTTACCGCATCTATGCAGTGGCTTGCTCCACGACCTCCATAAATAGGGTGACGGAGCCCAGTGGTAGTGCCTAGGATTCATTTGGCTCCGGATAGCCCGTGCCAAATTCCTTCATTCTTTGTCTGGCGAGAGCGTGACATTCACGCAATATGTGTTTCATTGTCTCTGCATCCTCGCCACACAGTCTACAATCTCTGTTGTCAGAAAGTCCCAACTTAGTCAGGAGTCTTTTGACCCCGAAGTGACCTGTAAACAAACACCCCAGTTATGAGCTTGATGTTACCTTCTGCTGTACTTCCACAGTTTGTTGGACCAGCTTGAGTTGACTCTTCCTATGAAGAGCTTTGAATGCCCCAGGCCCACGATGCCCTGTTGGTGCTGGTTTTTGGCATGGTCCTTAATGGCAGTCGTTATGGTACCCTGTGAGAGTCCCACACATGTTTCCGGCCCTACGAAATTATCTGCCGGCTGATAGATATAATAATAATAGAAAGTGGATTAAGTTTTCAAGTTATTTCGTTTTGAATACCAATGTCCCAATTTTTATTAAGAGTTTTGATTTTCGGTAAATTGAAGCAGGCAACACCAGTCGACTTTTGAAGCATTTATGACCTTTTAGTTCAGTGAAGCAGTACAATGGAGCGCGCACAATGCTCCTTGAACATAATGCAGTGTGCCGGGCATTAAGACCGCGCCACTCCACGGCTATAAGGCTACTTATTATTGGAGGCTAAGTCGATACACAATTCAGTTTTAGAGCGTTTAGCTGTTTCATACCAAGTATAAGGGCATTTTTATTTTAAAATCTAGGTTAGGCGAAACTTAAGCTACGTTCAAATACCGTCTAACCTGTTAGTCCGTGACGAAATGTATGGAGTTTGACACTAATCGTCAGTTCTGTGACGACCTGTTAACTGTCAGTTAAGAACGCACTTTAAATAAAAATGCCCATAAATATAAACCCCTCTGTAGCGAGTGATGTCTATCTATATCTATTCCTGGGCAAACCGGTGCAGATTTGGCGTACATTTTCCTTAAGAGCGGTAGAATAAGGTGCTCAAATGCCTGATATTAGGCAAGCCGGTAGGAATCGAGTTCTTTGGACGCCACGCTACTGATATCTATAAAAGCAGTGGCGCTGCAATTTTTTCTGATTTTAAGCCAGAGTGGGTACTTTTTCTTTGGAGAGAAATGATGCTAGAACCTTAAAGTAGGCAAGCCTGTGGGTATCGGATTTTATTGACGCCACGCCACTGGTATATAGTCACCGGTAATCATTGACTGAGCGAGTAAAACGAATAAGGCTGAGGTCTATGAGTCGGCACGGTGGCACGCCGGAGTTATGTTTATATATTTAGAATGTTAGTAAGTTTATTTGTCTGACTATAATAACTTGAGTAAGCCCGCAGACTACAGAATTTTTATCGGCCGATAGTTTAGTCGGGCTGTTAATCAGTATGAACATGTAATCAGTGTAATGTGCGCATTTTTATATCTTCGAAGTTACTGAACAGAAAAATCTGTAATAATTATCAATTAAGTACATTATCCTAAATATTACAGGAAAAATATAACAGTTTTCTAGATCGTTTTTTAGAAATTCGCAAAAATCGTAACACAACCTTATTTGCTGCTACTAAACGAACCGCGACCTATGTCGATGTATGGGGACAACAGTTTTTCAACAGCAAAGTTAGGTTTGTCCCATCATACAGTTTATCTTGAACTAGTCACGTATCTACTTACGACTTTGTACGGAACCCTCGGTGCGTTAGTCCGACTCGTACTTAACCGGTTTTTTAACATTAATCGGAATGTTAAGGATTCAGTATACCTGTGATAACATCGGTACCTTATGAATATGTAGCCTTAAATTAGGCAGCCTACACGTGTAGTCAGTTATTTTTATAACATTGTCCCCTTTATATCCAGCAGTGAGACCTCTAGCGCAGGGGTCACCAATTAGTTTCGCTCGGGGTCCGCACACCATTATAACAAAGGTATTTTTTTACATAATAATCCGTGAACTCTTTGTGGCTTGTTAGCTCGTTACTTTGCCTGGCCGTTTTTGAATTGACGTCAACAAAGATAATGCGGGGGGTACATTTTTACGAATTACGTCCTCTGTAGTGCAAGTTGTTGTGTTCTCGTGGTCCGCACAAAATGGGACGGCGGTCCGGATGCGGACCGCGGTCCGCCATTTGGCGACCCCTGCTCTAGAGCATATTTTGTTAGGCTGGACGCCGTTATAACCTAGATTATGAATAATTCATTAAAATTAGGATGTTACGTTTTGGGGGTAGGACAGATTTTCGGGAAGAATATTAATGAATTAATATAAAACTGTACCTATATATATATACTACAGGAGAATACTATTAATATGGCGCGCGTCAAAGCGCTTAAGTTGTACACCGAGAGGCTATTTTTAAATCCGCCATATTAACTGTGTCTTGCTGTACTACATAGTTGCGACTGTAAGTAGGTAGACTAGTAATATGGTGGAGAAAATATTGTATACAGGGCGTCGCACGGCTATGCCACATGGAGGAAAAGTACTATAATAAATGAACTAGAAGGCGGCTTTGAAGAAAACTCGAACAATTGATACAAATGGATTTATTCCATAATTAATTATATATTTATTATTTATTTATTAGTTCGCCTTTGTACATATACCTTAATCTTGTAACCCTGTAATTTGTCTTATTTTGTGCAATAAAGTGTTTACATACATACATACATAATTACTAAAAATAATTTACAACTATGGCCTGCTTAGTGACTAATGCAGTTGTTCGCGATCCAAGCAAGAATGCCCGCCAGGAGACCAGCTCCCGGGCAAGAAACTCATCATTATGGCGGGAACGACCAGCCCTCTGATTTGCTCGCGCCATTGCGTCATGACAGTGACGCGATCCAATCGCCGAGCGTTCTCGTTTACCCGCCATAATTTCTACCAATCACATCAATACAGTGTTGTCATAATAAATATTGCAGAGACAAATCATAGACTACGAGTAATTTTATAAACTTAAAACATGCTTAAACAATAACATAATAATTGAAAGTTAAAACATTATAAGTATAGTAAAGAGAACCTAATAGCACTTACTTCAAATATTGTAGATAGGATGTTTTGCTGAAAGGGAACTTTATATTTTTTTTTCAAAGTACGTCATACTGCATTCAAAGATTTTCTAAAAATTACCTGCTTCGTCGGGGAATCGAGCCGACTCAAGTGTGAAAACATAATACCCCGTATTTTTATGGTGACAATCGAAAGACAGGACCAAAACAAATTATTCCTCTTAAGTAACATAGTATCTCAAAAAAAGGAATAGCGTAAAATATTTGATTTAAATCTAATGTGCACATTGCACATATGAAAACAAAATTGGATCAAATCTCGATTTTATTGAGACGCATCTGTAGTGCGAGATTGCATGTCACATCTTGCCATCTCATACGCGAAAAGAATTTTTAAAAGATGTTCACAGTGACGCAGAAAATAGCGCGCATTTCAGTAAGCTACTCGTACAACGTAACATTCAGGTAACTTTGAGAACGTTGAAACCTATATTATAATAGCATTTCAGCTAGGACCTCTTGCCGCACAGGTATCGCTTACACAACGACCAGCGTTCCTAGACCAAGATGAAACAATCTGTTGACCTATGTTGATATAAACTCCGTGAAATGGGATAAGAAATTAGGTAAAACGTAAACGAGCGCATTAATAGATTGTGGCACAAAAGTACTGTCATGAGGTGTTAAAAAGCGTATTATTGTACAACGCATTCGATGTCGGCTACGCCCTTTCGGAACAAACGTGTGTATACGAGAATAGTACATTACATAACTAGGGTGGTAATACAAAGAAAGGCCGAGATCGCAGAAGTTTGCGGCCCGAGCTGCAAGCGAGGGACGTAAATATGTGATCGAGGGCTTTCTTTATTACCTCCCGTATCGTGTACATCATTTTATGTCTACGCTTGGCCAGAAAGCGAATTTTTCCGTACGCGTAGCGTGCGGAAAAGGTCACTTTATGGCCAGGTGTGGTATAAATGCTTATTATGTGCGTTTCCGGCAGTGAATGCGATAAATAGTGTTGACCAACCTTACATGTGTGCTTTTAGTCTGCTAAGCTTCAGTCTGTTGGGTTTTTTAAGCGGACTGTACTATTGGGCCTCATTGCGATTGCCAAATTTTATTTCTTTTTAACATGTCGTAGATTTATCCTGATACTAGATCGGGTAGGTTTACCAACGGTCACATCTAGGCCTATAGTATTTCTCTCGTGATCCGGGGCCTGTTGCGGCACCAAAACTTTTATGAGCTGGGACTAAGCGGTATTACCGAAACAGTCGCTAAAGGAACTTTCCGGAAAGTTAACGTGCCTAAAAAGTGGGTTAAAGCTAAATATGAAACCCCGTTTTTTAGTCATAGTGGATGTTGAGGATATTTTGCGTTTAAGCAAAACTTCCGCTCTTATGCTGTAAGCAGTTTTAATGTTTTGTGGTATTTTTGGGTCACAATTTAGTTTATGCGATAAAAAACCGGCTACCTTCTTTGTTATTTACACATGCAAATAAAAGTTGCCATCCACGACCGTCTTTGTGCTATAATTAAATTAGGTATAACTGTACGTTACTGTACAGGACTATTACTATAACCATAAATAATACAGCAATTTATACCTACCTAGCTACCTACCTACTATTATTTATTTACTTATATTACCTAAACGTATCTCAATAAACGTACGTCAATCATAATAACAAAGACATTTTCACTAAGTAGTTGAAGATTATGTTTTTATATTTTACCTACAATTAGTTGCAACACGAAACTTAGAAACACAAAAACTATAAGAAAAGTAGTGCCATATTTGGTGAAAGAGCCAAGAGAAGTGCCCTAATCTAAATAAACAAATCTTCCGTCATTTGTCGCCCTTCTTACAGCCATAGTCAGTTCATCCTTCATCGTTCCCATAACATACGTACATTCATTCATCATTACACTATTTTCCTGTATTCGTAGATTTTCCGTCTCTTTCATTCAAATAGGGTGTTTACCCGGGTGCCTCCGTTATTCAAATACCTAGTTTTATTGTACAAAGAAAAATGTTTGTGCCAATGGTGTATGCCCATTGGCACAAACATTTCGTCACTACTTGGAAAAAAACTCGTATCTGATACTGACTCCAGGTAAAAACGCAATAAGTGTATATGAAGTTCGCATGTAACTTTGACGTTTTTCTTTACGACATTTTTAGATACGAGTTTTTTTCAAAGTGGTGACGATTTTTCTTTGTGACTTTTTACGTTGACAGCAAATATGCTGTACCTCGTTTAATTTTAGAATCGAATTTTAACGATCTTTTTAGGGTTCCGTACCCAAAGAGTGCCAATGGAACCCAATTACTAAGACTTCGCTGTACGTCTGTCACAGGGCTGTATATTTTGAACCGTAATAGGTAGTATTTGAAATTTTCACAGAATGTGTATTTCTATTGCAGCTATAACAAAAAATAATAAAAATAAAATAAAAGAGGGTTCTGATACAAGAAACGTATATTTTCTGGTTTTGTGCCCGACGGTGGTACGAGACCGACTAGCTGCACTTGGCCATTTTTTTACCTACGTTTCTGTGTTTCCCTGAAATGAGAGTAATATGTACTAAGTTCACTTATTAATTTTAGTACCATTTGACGACAACATGACTCATATAATCCGGTATCATGATGATAAATAAATAAATATTAGGGGACAATCTTAGACAAATCGAACTAGTCCCATAGTAAGCTCAATAAGGCTTGTGTTATAGATACTAGACGACGCGCGACGATATATTCCTTAAAATTGCATGACTTGTCCGTCTGTCACAGCAAGATATCTCAGGATCTACTGATGCTATCGACTTGAAATTTGGAATAGTGTTAAGAACCGCTAACCCGAGCTTATGGGATGTAAAAAAATCTTGTAACTTTTTTACTTTTTTTCGTAATGAGACTTTGAAAATTGAAAGTAGGGCTATTATATTGAATGGGGTATCAAATGAAAGGGCTTGATTTGTAGATTAAAACACTATTTTTGTTATTTATTTTAAATAAGTAGTTTTTGATTTATGGTAAAAAACGTTAAAAAAAATACCATTCCCCCCTATTATCTTCGAAGTTACTGAACAGAAAAATCTGTAATAATTACCAATTATTAATGTCATCATATTACAGGAAAAATATAACGGTTTTCCTAACTTTCACCGTTTTTGAGAAATTTGCAAAAATCTTAACACATACATATTTACTCCTACCTACTAAACTAATCGCCATATAGTTTTTCTTTAACTATTCATGTATCTACTTATGAGTTTGTACGGAACCCTCAGTGCGCGAGTCCGACTCGCACTTGATCGGTTTTTTATTAATAATCTTAATAATCTTTTTTATTAATAGTAGGTATACGGAAATACTATGTACATTACCTTGCAAACATGCTTCATATTTCAGATTAAGCACCTTTCAAAACGCCTACTTGTTCCAGCATCAATAAACGCATTTAGTTAACAAAGAGCTTACGAACTGCAAGTTATTAAACTGTCTAAATGTTTGAGCAGTCACATTTTCATAGAAATTTGACTTTCGAACGGAGGTGTTGCTATGTTCCGCTCTGCAAAGTTATCATACTCACACTCTATGCTTATGTATAAACAATCCCGTCACACAAACCAGCAAATATTATACTGTCTAAACATTTATAACGCGAAATATACCTATGTATAGATAATAACGTCACACAAAACAGTAACGTGATTTTCCGTGCTTTAGAAGCGTTTTCAGACTTTTCAGCAGGCTGAAAGGTGATTTCAGGACGTTTCAGAGGTGGCACTACTGACCAAACTATAACAAATAATATTCTATGGATAGTACATATATAAATAAACTGATTGCAGATCTCGGATCAGCAAATACTCGTATATATCGGGACGCCCTCGGACTGTGCCTTGCAAGCTGAGTCAGATTGGCCTCGGATCGTGTTCCATGGCGCACAATTGGAGAGGCCTATTCACGACGTCACAGACGTCAGTAAATATTATACTGTCTAAATTTATAAAGCGAAATACATTTAATATACATACATAGGTATAGACAACCCCGTCACAAACACAGGTCTGTCCCGCAAATATCCTCGGCACAAAGACAAATAGGTCGCGGAGGTGTGCTCAGAATGTCATCAGCCCGATATTGCGTCGCGTGCACCGCGCGGCACGCATTTTTATAACGCCCACTATTTCTGCTCAATAAAGCGATATTAAACATTGTTTTTGCAGTAGACGGATTTTATTATAGACTTGTAAAGAGCTCAGAAGAAAGCGGAATCATTGAAACTGTGTTCAACAAAGTACACACTGAATTAATAAAACTAAAAGATAAAAGAAGTATTAGCTAGTGTAAAGAAACGTAAAATTGCATATTTTGAACATCTACATAAACGCGAGAAATATAACATACTCAAACTTATAATAGAAGGGAAAATAGAAGGGAAACGGGGAAGGGGAAGAAGGAGGATGTACTGGCTCGATAATATCAAAAAATGGACTGACATCAAGAACGCCGCCACACTCGCAAGATTGGCCAAGAACAGAGAGGGCTTTGCAAAGGTGGTCGCCGACACCCGTTAGGGTATGACAGAGGAAGAAGATAAGATAAAAAGAAGCAGATTTAAATATTTTTTTGGAGAAAGCTTATAGACAAATTTAAAAACTAAGGCAATAAAAAAGCACAATAAAAAAGGCTATCGTTTTGATCCTCTACTTTTTGCGGTAGAAGGACTTTATTATATATAGGTTTTGCAGAAGGTTATTTACCGAAGCGCCAAAAGAAAAGAATCAGATACGTAAAAGAGCCCTTGAGGGCTACTTGCAGAAATAAATGAGTTTCAGTTTGGTTATATTTATTTGCTTGGCGAATAAATATTAGTCCGCCTGTGGCTACATGAATTAATTTGTATAGCAAGTAAATAATGCAACACACGTTATTACTTGCTGTTTAGAATATATTTGTCTAAAATAAACGGCCAACCATAGTTTATACAAAATACGATGCGCTGCAATATATTACCAGCGTATTTGTACACTTTTGAATTTAACCTAGAAGCAAAAGGGCTTAAGTCATACAATAGAGTTGTGACCTTTTGGTCCTGGTATAAATGTGACTTGTACCCTTTTCACTAGAGTCACAGTTATGTGTTGCTACAATGCACTATCACAGAATAAGTAGTACCCACTACGCTGCCGTCCGTTAACTAAAAAGTCGCTAAGCCACAAATGTAATTTTGTAGATATGAGCAAAATACGCGGGAAATATTTGAAAAATATGCTACTTGAAAACCTAATGTTTTACAAAAAAAAGGTAAATGTCCAGAGTTAGAATATCAAATTTACTATCAATTCACGATAATCTTGATAACAAATACCTAGTCCTAAGTTAAAAAAAAAATCTTTTTCCCTTTTAGCTGCGCATAATTTTAGTAAATTAAAAGAAATACATGACTAAAAGGTCACTAAGTACACCTTAGCGACCTTTTAGTTTATGATACCAACAAAAAAAAGCACATATTTTTTTCTTACACAATTTTATTCGATATTACTTAACTAAAATGGCGTTAAGGTACTAAGTGGCTTTTTAGCTATGTATTGCAGGTTTACATTTAATTGAAATCTTAGCTATATCAACATCATAGTACTTTAATGTCTTTTTAGGTAAACTATTTGAATGTACCGTCTTATTGCGTTTTTGTAAAGGGAAATTTTATGTAACCTTTACTACACTTAAAGGCCGTTAAACGTTAAACTCTTGAGCATAATGGTGTTTTAGTTATGTATTATAGATGGAATATTTTTAAAGGAAACACAAATTGCATAAAAGTCGTTTATTAAAACTGCACCTTAAGAATAAAAATTTAATATTTTTTGGTATCTTTTAGTACCTACTCAATTCACAACTAGTTAACATTTAAATGTTTACAAAATTTATCACATAGGTCCTACTCTAACCCTTAATTCGACAACGGGTAAAATACTAGACGTGCTAAAAACAAAAATCTACAAAAAATACTAATATATTTAGGTCTTTTTTTAAAGTCGTAAGTGAATGGAATATTATTATTTTTTGCCACAAAAAATACGCCAAGGCCACAGGAACGCTTTTTTGTGCGCAGTAGCCGCCATGATGCTGAGAGGGAAAATCCCGTCTCGCGGAGCTTCGGGAAGTTAATATTCTTACATAATTTTGTATAACAACACCGAAATCAATTTGCATATGTTTTTGATTAACCATTGAAAAATGCGTTTCTCTTTAATTGATATTCAAAAGTTGTTCTATTGATGTGTTATATGCTGGCATATTATAACGTCCAGTATTTTTAGTATAGTATAGTTTTTTATAACGTCCAGTATGCGGCGTTTTAACTCGTTATTTCTATGTCCAACATTTTTCCCGTTGCCAATATTGCTGCGTTTCAATAAACTTATATCATGTGAAGTAAAATACACATTGCCAATTATGCATATAATAATATAAATAGCATAACTTCCTTATCTATTGATATTATTTTGAAATAACTGAATTGGTCGTAGCTTTTCGGGATCCGTACATAATGGATATCAATGAGAACCAGTTGTACTGAGGCTCTGCTTGTAATTTCGTCTGTCTGCCTGTCCATCCACCGGTCTGCCTGTCTGTTCCAGGATCTATTGAACCATAACAGAATGGATGAAATATTTATAAATGAAGATGAAGAAAATCTTCTATCTCCTATAATAAAAGCGGTCATAACGGTGAAGTTAATTATAAAACTATAGCTAGTCTGTCGTCTATTCCATCATTGGACTCTTCATCTCACCGACTTAATCCTGCCATAACTTCGGGTGTAGTGTCATATAGCGTATACATCTGCCGTGCATTCACCTGTCGACACTTTTTTTTAGGCTGGGAAAATGCATTGCAGCATCTCGCCCGGACAGGTACGTGGGGCTCCCGGTCAGTCCCGTATACCCACTACAAACCCACCAATTCGCCTTCTGCCTCGTGTTTTATATCTGTCGGCCACAATATCGTTTGTCTATGGGTTTTCATGGGTGGCAGGTGGGACCTCATCCCTGCCACTCGACCCGTTACGATGGAGGGAGCAGATGAGCGAATCGCCAGCGTGCACGCCCTACCCTCCGTTTGTTGGGAATAGTAAGAGAATTGTCCTCCCGTCTCCGCTCCGCTGCCGCCTTCTGCATCATAACAGATGTATGTGCAGAAGGCGACCATTGCTTTCCAGCACCTCTCGTTGTCGAGCATCTTAGTAACGATAGTCAACAGCGAGAGATCTCAACCCACTGCTGCGGTAAGCTCGTGCAGTTGAGGCTCCCATGCCTCGCATTCCTCTACTGTCTGACGCACAATATCAGCGGGCGCAATGCATTCGTGGCATGAGGATGTCTCTTCTCTGCACGCAACTCAGCCATTGTAATCATTTGGCGGGAATTCTTCCGCTCAGGTACGTGCGCGCGGTCTTCCGCCATTGTCAAGTTGACACACCATGGCAGTGACGCCTAGGCTATTAGTAAGAATTCCTAAGAATTCCCCTATATAGTAAGAATTCCCGCCAAATGATTACAATGACTGAGTTGCGTGCAGAGAAGAGACATCATCATGCCACGAATGCATTGCGCCCGCTGATTGTCAACCAAAAACCGTTGAACACGTAGCGCGGGGGGGGGGGGGGGGGGGGGGGGGCGAGAGCCGATTGCGTCTTTTTAGCTAAGTATTGTGGCTTAACGTACTTTTAGGGAAGGATTATTTGAATTCAGTCTTATGAATCCAACGTTAATAAGACGTTAACAGATTTTAAAGTCGTTTTAGTGTAGTTTTTTCAAGAAACGCCTTTTTAGTCTAGGATATTAATGTAAAAATACCCCATAAATCTTGGCTTGAAAGTGACTAAAGTCCCTTCACGACTTTTTTGTGTAGTAGTGTCGAATTGCGTCTTTTTTGCTAACTAAAGATGCTAAACAATTTCAAAACATTATAGCGTTAAGGGCTAATAGTGATCTTTTAGTTAAATATTGATGGTTAACGTACTTTTAGTGGTGTAAAGTAATAACAATATAGTGATTAACGACCTTTATGCAAAAACTATTTCAAAAACTATAAACCTTACAAATATGATTCCTATACAGATCGATAGAGTATTTTTTTTTACATACAATGGCGCTAAAAAATCAAAATTGACCCCCTGAGGGTTAGCGACCTTTTAGTTAACGGACGGCAGAACGTACATAAGTCTCTCTCTAACAAAACTGACGTTGGGTTCCGACCACCGGACGAAACGCGCTGCATCGGATCGTATCTCTCTATCGCATATCGCGTGCTTTTTCTAGTCGCAGGCTAAGCGCGTCCGGAGGGACTAAATTTGGATCTAGTAGCTGCGCGGCGAAATCGCGGAGTGAGCCTCTTCTGGCAATATTCTTACTTTATTGGATTATGAGTTTTTTGTGTACACTTTCAGTGGGCATTTCAGTGGGTAGAGATGTTAGTTCTCATATCGTTTCGCCTCTCGGCACTCACCCAGCCCGACCTGTGTGTCACACAGTCAAAAACCGGCCGACTCGAATCACCTTAATGGTACAGTACATTACTGCAGAGGCCGGGAAGTAAGAGGTTGCCGGCCGAGTACATATAGCTGGCCGAGCGAAGCGAGGCCCAGATAGTTACGAGGCTGGCAACCCCATTTCCCGCCGAGGTATGTATAGTGCTTTTCTCAAATATGCAATGAAATAAATAAACTTACTTATTAGTACTTACTTAACCTGAATAATATTTTACAACACAAACTTTCTGTCAGAAAGTGACGTTAGTGACATTTTATATCCATAGACAATGCAAACGTTCGGCCCAAAAGCAGTTTCAGTTTACATTTTTACCGCCAATATTTAGATGAAATATTTTAAATGTGTATTCGTGTAGTTATAATTGCAATTTAAAATTGTTTATAGTGTGTTATTTGTTATGTTCATGTCAATTTCAAATAAATAAAACTGCAAAATATAGCAAACATAGTTTTTTGTTTTTTTTAATGGCTGAGTGCCGTAATGCTGTGGCCCAAATAAATGTGGAATGGAAATTAAAAAAAAAATTCATTGCCGGCCTAGGCCGGCAATGTAAGTATGTAATTCCATTACGTGCCAAGTGTCAAGCCGCACCGGAAAGGAGGTACTTTGCGGCCTATTTTTAGGCACGTAATGTCAACATTTCATGCCATGTTTGAGAAAAATAAGTTTATCAAGTGTTAACACGAATCTGAATATTACAGCCGGTTTTTATTAGGTGGTCTGTTAGATTAATTATTCCAGCGTTGTGCTGAATAAATGATCCAGCAGGCATACATCATCCGTGGCCGCGCCGGCAGCTGCCAGCGTGATGTATACAGCCAGCTAAGCCTATTGTAATTTACTTAATAAATATAACAGGCCCTAAATGAGGATAAACAATTATTAGTTCACAAAAACCCAGGTTTGTCACAATAAGGTAAAAACCGCAGATTAATTCTCATTTACAAAAAAACGTATTTACATTCTTAAGATTTGATTTAATTAATTAAATAAAAACGCTTTAAGAAACGTCATTAACTTACTAACCAATAACTGAACACAAAGTACCTATTAAGAACCGGTTATTAGTAGCTGGTCTGTTAGATTAATTATTCCAGCGTTGCGCTGAATAAATGATCCAGCAGGCATACATCATCCGTGGCCGCGCCGGCAGCTGCCAGCGTGATGTACAGCCAGCTAAGCCTGTATTTAATTGTAATAATTTGCTTAGTAAATGTAACAAGCCTCAAATGAGGGCAATCATTTTTTTTGCTCACTTGACACTTTGACTGAGATGATGTTATCCGTCGCTTCACATGTCCTGCCTCAATATTAGTTCTTTAAAAACCTGTGTTAGTAAGGTTTGTTAAGCGATAAATAAATGATAAAGTACCCATTATTGATCGCATGACAAAGCCTACTTACACAATTGGAAAGCATTTGAAGAATAAATTATAAGGGCTTATTTACCGACCGATATAAGATAAGAGACTCTAAAAACATACATCTTCATTGCTCTACGGTTGAAAATCAGGGGGCTCGGCAGTGCCCCCGGCAAGTCGAGCAAAACAAAGGCATGGCCGTAGGCACCATCCTTTTCTAGAAGCCATTCAGACAATTTTCAACCTCCTGTAGTTTTGTGCTGAATAAATTATTTGAGAACTATAAAATGTGTTCCTCCACGGTTAAATAATAGGCAAGTCGGTGAAAATCTGAGAGTTCTGTGGAGACCCCCCCGGTACTGACTTGGTTTAATATTACATCTCAAAACTTTTTAGTTGTAGAATGTTGCGAGACTTACATCTTTTTACATTGTAAGTAATGGTTTTGATATGATATGTTCTTATCTTCCCAGTACATCGCGTGTTTTTAAATTTGACATCTCTCCAATAGAAACCTCATATTATAAACTCAATCTTGAGTATATGACAATGTTACGCCATGTGACATGTTGTGTAAACAGACGAGTGTAAAGCGTGAGGATTAACAATCGATGACGGGCCGCTGCGACCCGCGCGCGGTCAGCCGTGATGCGCCTTCGCTCGACATTTTTTTCATGAAAAAGGGGGCAAACGAGCAGACGGGTCGCCTGATGGTAAGCAATCACCGTCGCCCATATAGACACCTGCAACACCAAAAGAGTCAGAAGTGCGTTGCTGGCCTTTCAGGTGGGAGTACCCTCTTTTCTGCCCCCCGCTGCTACCCCGGCTGTTTCACACAAGCAGCGGTTATACTTGTAACTAGAGACCGGATTTGAAGTAGCGATCTCAATATTAATATGGATATGACTGGTATAATTTATTATTTTTCTACACACAAAAATAATGTAACTTATCGGAACAAAAAAGTAAAAACCTTTTTGGAAGCTTTTGTAAATATTGGGCAAAAATTATGGTGATAATAAATAAACACATTGTTAATTTTTGAAATGGTTTATTTTTTTAAGTTCTTCTTCTTTAATATTTCTTCTGCACAATGCACAGTAAAAAAATGCACTAGTCATATCCATATTAATATTAAGATCGCTACTTCAAATCCGGTCTCTACTTGTAACAATATAAAGAAATATACACCAGCAATGAATAATAGTAGATGCGTCACCTGCTTATATCTTGAGCATATGATAATGTTACGCCATGTGACATATTGTGTAAACAGACGCGTGTAAAGCGTGAGAATCAACAATCGATGGCGGGCCGCCGCGACCCGCGCGCGGTCAGCCGTGAAGCGCCTTCGCTCGACAAATTACCCCGGCTGTTTCACACAAGCGTTTATACTTTAACAAGATAAGAAAATATACACCATGAAAGAATAATAGTGGATGCGACACCTATATCTTGAGCATATGACAATGTTACGCCATGTGACATGTTATGTAAACAGACGAGCGTAAATCGTAAAGGTCAACGTTGATTGTTTCTTCATCTACCGATATTGGCACCGATTAACTCTGTTCCTTTCGCTTTACGATGACGGAAGGAAGGATCAGGCGCTGCCATGTCGGCTAATGCGGACAAAACCAATCGTTGGCGGTCGCTGTAAAGGGCCTTTGCTCAAAAAATAACACCAGCTATTTCACACAAGCTTTTACACCTACTATTAAATATTCAGGAATTCTATTGAATGAACTGATAATTTCGGTTTTATTTACAGTTACATTATTGTTTCTATGATGGGAATATGTATAATGCAATCATCGATGAAAAGTTGTAATAAGTTTTTTCACTATGCATATATGTGGCTTTCCATGGCTAAAGGGACCTTATAGCAGGTATTGAGTTAAGTACAGATCCTAAATCTGCGTTAAATAAGCTATCTAATACAAAAAAAAACATGACCCTAAGTCCCATACTTTTTTTTTAAAAAAACATCAAACCCGCACATGCTAAAATTGCCCTTTTGAGAAATCGTCAAAAGAAGTTTGAAACTAATTTTAAGTATGTTCCCGTTGGAAGTTATGGAGATGATGATTGATTATGTATCTCAAGGTGTTTTTCTTTGGAAATCAGTAATGGTTTTTTTAATGTGACTTCCAGGTCGTGAAAAATCAGCCTTTGATTAGAGCAAGTCGCTTATGAGAAAAAAATTAAAAAAAAAAGAAAATCAGCCTGTTTTTTAATATATTGTAATCTAAACCATTGTATATAGTTAGAGATATTTGACTGTACATTTTGGGATAGAAATAAAATCACATTGTCAACGAAATATTTTTATTTTAATTAAAATGTCATTCTTATTATATTTTTCAGCATTCCTATAATATTTACAATTTTCGTATAATGAGTTCTAAATTATATTTAATCAGTCTACACAAGTATCTCAAAAGTGTCATTATTATTCTACAAGTCGTATTTTTTGATTTATAAACGATTGAAGTTACGTAAAAATCACAAATTTATTCCCATACATTTGAGAAAAGGGACCTTATGACCAGCCATAAGCAAAAATTATTGATAATTACAGTATGGCACGATATTTACATTATTTATTGACTAATCTAGTATTAAAACAGAAAACTGAAGAAAAAAGGTTATTAGACATTTACTTCAAATCTTGATCAATTAAGAGTAATTCTCAAATAATGTTGCGTTGAATTTAAGTGTTTAGTCATAAGGTCCCTTTTCCCAAATGTATGGGATATTATGGCCTTATGACCAATGACAGGCAAAACTTGTTGATAATTACAGTATGACACGATATTAACGTTATTTATTTACTAAACTTGTATTAAAACAGAATACCGAAGAAAAAAGTTTTTAGAAATTTACTTCAAATCTTGATAAATTAAGAGTTATTCTCATAATTATAACGTTAATGGTGAATAATTCACTCCATGGTGTTATGATGATGTGTTTTGTATAGACTACTTTTCTATAAAACCAAAAATTACCGAGTTTTATAAAAAAAAATCATAATGGTAGGATAGGATTCGCCAAAAAAACTTTTTTGTTTTCGTCGATCTTTAGAAAAAAAAATTAAAAAGATTCTTATTCTTAAGTGGTCAAAAATTATAGAGACCGCCAAAAAACGTATTTTTTCGTAAGTTTTTAAAAAAAAATAAAAAAACTTTTTCTAAAATGGTCAAACATGATAGGCATTCGCCAAAACGTGTTTTTTTTTTATTTTTGAAAAAAAAACAAGGTTTTTCTAAAATGCTCAATAAAAAAATTATAGACACCGCCAAAAAAATGTCTTTTTTCGTAAGTTTTTGAAGAAAAAAAATTTAAAAACTTTTTCTTAAATGGTCAAAAATGACAGGCATTCGCCAGTTTTTTTTTTTCAAATTTTTGAAAAAACAAGGTTTTTCTAAAAATGGTCAAAAAGTTTTACGATTCGCCAAAAACACTTTTTTATCGGTTTTAAAAAAATGTTTTAAAAAATTTTTCTAAAAAAATAAACAAAAACGACACAAAACAAATGTATTTTTTATTTTAATTTTTTTTCAATTCCGAATCTGTTGCCCCCAATCCCTTTCCTTCCAAATTTTCAGCTTTCTAGGATCATTTTGAAAATGTTTGCTTACCATTATGCAGGCCGCATGCTTGTTTGCAGTGTTGGTAAAAATGTAATCCCAATTAACAATTAACGATTGATCTGTTAATTGCAATTAACAATTAATGAAAAGTAATTGTTAACTGCAATTAACGATCGTGTTTGGGCTCAGTTGTTTCATCTTGACAAGTACTCTGAACCGAAATGATATCCAGGGTCTGATGATGGAGCCGGAATGTGGCCATGGGAACTTCGTAATAAAATGTCGGAACCCCATCGTGTTTGGGCTCATTTGTTTTGTCTTGACAAATACTCTGAACCGAAATGATATCCAGGGTCTGATGATGGAGCCGGAAGGTGGCCATGGGAACTCCGTAATAAAACGTCGGAACCCCATCGTGTTTGGGCTCATTTGTTTTGTCTTGACAAGTACTCTGAACCGAAATGATATCCAGGGTCTGATGATGGAGCCGGAAGGTGGCCATGGGAACTCCGTAATAAAACGTCAGAACCCCATCGTGTTTGGGCTCATTTGTTTTGTCTTGAAGAGTACTCTGAACCGAAATGATATAAAGGGTCTGATGATGGAGCCGGAAGGTGTCTATGGGAACTCCGTAATAAAACGTCGATACCCCATCGCATTTGGGCTTATTTGTTTTGTCTTGCCGAGTACTCTGAGACTAAACACGATAGGGTTCCGACATTTTATTACGAAGTTCCTATGGCCACCTTCTGGCTTCATCATCAGACTGGATATCATCTCGGTTCAGAGTACTTGTCAAGTCGAAACAAATGAGCCCAAATACGATGGGGTTCCGACGTTTTATTATGAAGTTCCTATGGCCACATACCAGCTCCATCATCAGACCCTAGATATAATCTCGGTTCAGAGTACTCGTCAAGGCGAAACAAATGAGCCCAAACACGATGGGGTTGCGTCGTTTTTTTACGTAGTTCCTATAGATACCTTTCGGCTTCATCATCAGACCCTGGATATCATCTCGGTTCACAGTACTCGTCAAGGTGAAACAAATGAGCCCAAACACGATAGGGTTGCGTCGTTTTTTTACGTAGTTCCCATAGATACCTTTTGACTCCATCATCAGACCCTGGACATCATTTCCGCTTAGAGTACTTGTCAAGACGAAACAACTGAGCCCAAACACGATGGCGTTCCGACGTTTTATTACGAAGTTCCTATGGCCACCTTCCGGCTTCATCGTCAGACCCTGGATATCATCTCAGTTCAGAATACTCGTCAAGACGAAACAACTGAGCCCAAACACAATCACGTTCCGACGTTTTATTACGAAGTTCGCATGGCCACCTGCTGGCTCCATCATCAGACCCTGGATATCATCTCAGTTCAGAGTACTCGTCAAGGCAAAACGAATGAGCCCAAACACGATGGGGTTGCGTCGTTTTTTTACGTAGTTCCCATAGATACCTTTCGACTCCATCATTAGACCCTGGACATCATTTCCGCTCAGAGTACTCTTCAAGACGAAACAACTGAGCCCAAACACGATGGCGTTCCGACGTTTTATTACGAAGTTCCTATGGCCACCTTCCGGCTTCATCGTCAGACCCTGGATATCATCTCAGTTCAGAGTACTCGTCAAGACGAAACAACTGAGCCCAAACACAATCACGTTCCGACGTTTTATTACGAAGTTTGCATGGCCACCTGCTGGCTCCATCATCAGACCCTGGATATCATCTCGGTTCAGAGTACTCGTCAAGGCAAAACGAATGAGCCCAAACACGATGGGGTTGCGTCGTTTTTTTACGTAGTTCCCATAGATACCTTTCGACTCCATCATCAGACCCTGGACATCATTTCCGCTCAGAGTACTCGTCAAGACGAAACAACTGAGCCCAAACACGATGGCGTTCCGACGTTTTATTACGAAGTTCCTATGGCCACCTTCCGGCTTCATCATCAGACCCTGGATATCATCTCAGTTCAAAGTACTCGACAAGACGAAACAAATGAGCCCAAACACCACCGTCGTGTCGTGGTATAAAAAAGAAATAAGTTTTATCAACAGCTTTATTATTTTTGTATGTGATATTCTGCCATAAGGTCCCTTTTCTACTAAACTTTGAACCCAATTTTTATATAGAAAAAATTAACGTACAGCAGTGAAACCAAGCTACAAATACACGTCTATTCCTATATTTTACAATTTTGCATAAAAGAAAAAAATGATTATTTTGAAGGATTTCACTAAAACGTCCATATCTCCGTAACTAGAAACCGTCATAAGGTCCCTTTTCTTATGGAAAGCCACATATATAAAAGTTACACATAAATTACGAAAAGAAATCGGCATTGAAGAATGAATTATTCTTCAAAAAGCTTGCGAGTTCAAAATACTATTAAATAACCTCTATGGGGTTGTCGAATAATCTCCGCGTTCCTCGTTACAGCCGGTGTTCGGTGACCGAGGTTTTGT
Source organism: Eudemis profundana (assembly GCA_947034925.1). Classification (NCBI taxonomy): domain Eukaryota; kingdom Metazoa; phylum Arthropoda; class Insecta; order Lepidoptera; family Tortricidae; genus Eudemis; species Eudemis profundana. The sequence goes on from OX344811.1 coordinate 13,349,150, forward strand.
AATGGCCTCGCCGAGAGAGTTATTCAGCTACAGCTTATAATACCTTCACGTATACCTTACGTAGGTACTTAACTTCGTGCTCATGTTTTAAGTGCGAAGTTGTTAAATTACTACTTACTTAGCATATTTGTTAGATGCTTGTAGAGTGAAGTTTGCTTTCATTCACAAGAAAGTTAGCAAATAATCACTCAAGAGGATTTAAATAATGTTTGTGTTTAGCCCAATGGTTGACTGATAGAGAATGCCTGCTTTAAATCCGCCATTTGTGCTGTTTTATGGTGCTATAAAGTTTAAATGAAATGTGGTGGAGTCGATTTTACGAGCATTGTCATTGCCTACCTCACCGTCCGTTCCTCTCCGCTCCGCCTACCTGGAATCGCACTCGTAAGCGTACTATAGCGTACCAACAACTTATACCTACTACTCGTAATATATATCAAAACATTACATGTAAAAAGATACAAGTCTCGCAACATAGTTCTTCTACAGCAAAAATGTTTTGAGATGTAATGTTAAACCAAGTCCGTACCGGGAGGGTGTCCACAAACTTCGATTCCCACCGACTTGTGGGTCTGCTAGAAATACCTTAGAATTATTATGATCATCAGACAGTGCTAAAAAAACTAAGGAATTTTGTTGTTTTGTTGTTTTGTTGTTGTAGTTCTTAAACTACAATGTCAAATTGATGTTATTGGTTATTGAAAATATATTTAAGTCATAATATTATGCCCTATATGTATATCCCTGAAAATTCAGGGCTCTAGCTTTTGCTAGCACAAAATTACAGGAGGTTGAAAATGGCCTGAATGGCTTCGAGAAAAGGATGGTACGGCCGTACCTTTGTTTTGCTCGACTTGGCAGGGCACTGTCGTGTCCCTAGATATCATATTATAATTGCTAGGAACGTTAACAATGCCGCTGTAAAGTTGGCGAGTAATCATCTCACGTTGCATTGCGGGTTGGGTGGCGGTGGCGCTTTAAGGGGCTCTCCAATCTCAAACGATGTGTTGTAGCTATTCCTACAATTCGTTCACGTATTTACGTGAACTACTAATAGGTAGGCTTTCAAAGTATTTGAGAGCCGAGAATAGTAGTTTTAACTTAATTTTTCCTTTAGTTGCGTACTGTTCCTATTTATTTTTCGTATCAATAATATCTGTCTAACAAATCGGCAAGGGTAGAGATGTGCCATTCCCGGGAATATTCCCCATACAAGTGGGGAATATTCCCGGGAACGGCACATCTCTAGACAAGGGGCGCGGAGCGTCACCACAGGCGGCGGTAGCGTTAACACGGAAAGAAAATTCTACTTACTCGCCAGAGGAAGATGTAAAATTATGTAAATGTATTTTTTTTACCACGCCAAGTGCGTAATAGTATTTTATGCAACAGTTGTATAAGAAGGTTCAAAAAATGCGAATTGCGTGAGTTGCGATACGAGCCGCGAATGCGGCGAGTATCGCAAATAGAGACGCAATGAGCGTTTTTTGACTTAATTATACAACGTTGCATACAATACTTTTTCTACGACAGGTTTTAAAATTATAAAATACAAACAAGGCATAACCTGCAAAGAAGGCAAATATGACGTATGACTGTCAGTATGTGTCTATGGTAAACTTTTTATTTTTTAAATGAAGTTGACACGCAGTGAATATATTAAAAATACTTTTGTTTTTATGTTGGCATCAATGAATTTAGTTCAGAAAGTTTTGTTTTTCTTAAAAGCCGTAGGATTTTAATTGTTTGTTAAGTTGGTAGTTGTGCATTTTTACCGTAAAGTTAAAATTGAGCGCTTAATCCTTGACCTCAGTTTAACCTAGATTTAGAAGTCTGTGGTTGCTAGCAATAACGTAAAGTGGCTATAACGACACTAGTGCTGTTATGGGGAATAGAGTATAGACTTCTCTGAACTCATATTATATATGTTCTTATACTAGTGTTCGTGACCAAGTAAAAGACAGATAACAGTACAGGAGTAGAAAATAGTACATTACACAACTAGGGTGGTAATACAAAGAAAGGCCGAGATCGCAGAAGTTTGCGGCCCGAGCTGCAAGCGAGGGACGTAAATATGCGATCGAGGGCTTTCTTTATTACCTCCCGTGTTGTGTACATCATTTTATGTCTACACTTGGACAGAGAGCGGCTTTTTCCGTACGCGCAGCGTGCGGAAAAGCCACTTTATGGCCAGGTGTGGCATAAAATTCTTTTTCTACTCCTGTACTGTTATCTGTCTTTTACTTGGTCACGAACACTAATATAAGAACATACATAATATGAGTTCAGAGAAGTCTATACTCTATTCCCCATAACAGCACTAGTGTCGTTATAGTCACTTTACGTTATTGCTAGCAGCCACAGACTTCTAAATCTAGGTTAAACTTAGGTCAAGGATTAAGCGCTCAATTTTAACTTTACGGTAAAAATGCACAACTACCAACTTAACAAACAATTAAATTCCTACGGTTTTTAAGAAAAACAAAACTTTCCGAACTAAATTCATTGATGCCAACATAAAAAAAGTATTTTTAATTTAAGTATATTTTAAATTAAAAAAAAAAAAGTTTATCATAGACACATACTGTCAGTCAAACGTCATATTTGCCTTGTTTCCAGGTTATGAATAATTTTGTATTTTATAATTTAAAACCTAGTCGTAGAAAAAGTATTGTATGCAACGTTGTATAATTAAGTCAAAAAACGCTCATTGCGTCTCTATTTGCGATACTCGCCGCATTCGCAGCTCATATCGCAACTCACGCAATTCGCATTTTTTGAACCCACTTATACAACTGTTGCATAAAATACTATTAGCGGTTACATATGTTTTTGTTTGGTTTAATTTAAGCTACTAGTAACTGATATAGTAGCTTAAATTAAAACCAAACCAAACGATTTAATTAGTAACTAACACAATGCTGGTTTCATCAGAAGTCCCAAATTGGCAGATATTTGCAATATATTCCACGAAAATACGTACATAAACATTATAATTCGCTACAGGTTTCGTCCCTATCTCACGTTCCACTATGTATGAAATGGTTGTTCAAGTAATTTTGGATATTGGCATTTCATGAACATTTTGATGTATGTATATAGACGTAACAATTGGCAGTTCCATTACAATTATATTGCGAAATACATCAATTACAAAGGAATAAAACAGCCCACTGCACTAGACTTTATTCACTTTGTTGTCGTTACTTGGCGACTTTACTTTGTGTTAAATGAACTTTAATGACAAAAATACTTTCGGGGCAGCCATTCAATAAAATAAAACATGGCATTGTTATTAATGATTGTAGGATATCTTTTTCTTTTTTGCCACGAGGCATTATTACAATTAACCATAAGCGTATGTACGTAGATTGTAGCATAGACATATGGTGATATGCACAAGGAGTAGTTTTATAAACAATATATACGGATTTACGGAAGTTTGTAATAGTACATTACTCATCTAGGGCGCTAAAACAAAGAATGGCTCAGATCGCAGGTAGTTCATATGTGCAAATCCAGGTCCTTGCCCACGGCACGTGCCACCAACACCCACGATTTGGGTCATTCTTTATTTTACAGCCCTAAGTGAACAATGTAGGTATATACCTCTATTTTACGTTAGAAAGTCTTGTAGACTTGAACTGTGCCAGTTTTACTTTCTCTGCAAGTGCCTCTTCACTAATACTCAAACAATCTTAGAGCAACTCTCAATATCATTGAAATGGTGTTAGTTACATTGACACAATGAACAAAGGGATTGTTAGAGAACAGTCATAGATAGTTCTAGAAGCCGGTCATTAGAACAGTAAGTCTCCGTCTGGTGTCGACGACCGCCATTCGCGCCACGTCCTTTCCATTAGTCTCAGCCACAGTAAACAAAACCGGCGAAGTGTGAGGCGGACTCGCGCACCGAAGGTTCCGTACAAACTCATCGGTAAATACGTGGATAATTCATGCGCGTTTGTTAGTTTTAGGGTGTAAAAGCGACGGCGCTACGAAACGCGCGGCGAAGGCACATTTAAAAGACGCCATGTGCACAGGCTCTAAAGGTGGTTTTCCACCGGCAGGGCGCGACAAGACGAGACGAGTATTGAATTCAAATCGAGCTGGCCCTTTTCCACTAAAAATTGCAATCGCGAGCTTGCGCGAGCTCGCGCGTAACCGCCGTAGCCGTAGATTGTAGGTTCATAAGGTATAGATCACAGACTACCTCCACTAGACGGAGCATGTTGGGCGGCGCGCGCTCACATCAGATATGGTCAATCGTATAGCATTACGACATTACGCGACCAGCCGCTCTTTCAGTTACGACCATGTTTCTGACTTGTGTGTGCACCAAACGTGAAATAAATATTTTTGTTCAATCCGACGACAATCTCAAAACATAAAATGATAAAAAAGATGTGAAACACGCGTTGTACTAGTAATATCTACCGATATTTAATCGCACATATGCGTGGTGAGCTCGTGTCGTATGGCATGCTCCGTCTAGTGGAGGTGGTCTGTGGTATAGATATACATCAGTGTTGCCAGATCTACTGATAAAGCAGATCTACTGTATTATTTCTAAAAATTCAAGAAATCTAGCTGCTTTTCTTATATGGATAAAAATTTACACTAATAATACACAAAATGAAACAAAATCTACTCCGTGGCGGTGTCAGTGCCAATGCCACTACTTGTTACAGTAAAAATTGCTACTACTAAATTTACTTTTTTTTAGGGCCGCTATCTCTTTTTGACGAATAGTTGCATTGATTTCATCCCTATCGGTTGGCTAACGAGCCGATCGTTTCGATTCGATCGTTCGAAACGTGTATGAAGAAGATGATTCATATATATATTTTTTTATTTAAACATGTAAATGTCATGCTTAAACATAACAAGTTGGCAACTTAAGTGTATGTGAGCGGCATTTTACGCCTCTCCGTACAACTTACGGGGTGACAAAAAAGTGTGGGAATCGGTTAAAACTTATGATATACATCGTTTTTTTAAGCTACTGATTTTTTTCCTAAATCTACTGATTTTTTTGCAAAATTTCTACTGCTTCTATCAAATTTCATATGGCAACACTGATATACAGTGCTGTTAAGTTCGTCTTGCAATACACACGCGATTTCTGTATCATGTCCCGGGAATTCGTATTATTAAATATGTTAATGAAAGAGGAATCAGATGAAGATACTGCAACAAGAAATAATCTCAAAGTGCTTTTAAGAAAACGAACTCACCGTTACTGGGTTCAAAATCATATTAAATATCACATTAATCGGAATCAGGTAATAAATAGCAACGAACAACAAAAAACCTATCGCAAGAAGCGTATTTCTATTGCAGAGTTAATTTTTACTCTATATCGGAAGCAATACGGTTTATTTTTACACAAACAAATATTTCAATTCAAGTCTCGCACATCCTCGTCACTCCCTACCTATTCCACTGAAGATGCGCGAGGAGAGGATTGAAAATTTGCCATACAAATTTCGCGTCGCGTCTCGTCTCGCCCTGCCGGTGGAAAACCACCTTAAAGTAGGTAAAGTGACATTTTGTTCGATGTAATTGTTTGATATATACTTAACTACTTATATAAGTGGTGGTTAAAATTTTCTTAAATTCGCTTGTTTCAGCCGGGAATCAGACCAGCTAAAGATTAAAAAAAATTAACACTCGCTATTTTAATCCACTAATCTACGAGTAGCATCATTGTTCAGGGTAAAACCTCTGTAATAAACATTTGGTCTTAGAAATAAAAAACATCATGAAATCTCTCATTAATTTTATTTTATCATCAATTCTCATACAAAAGACAAGCGAATGTTAGAAAATCTTTCAATGCAGTTTAATTTCTTTTAAAAAATAAAATAATTCTTCCTTTAAGTAAAATTAGCTAACTTAAAGGATTGAAGGGAGTTTCCCTCCAGGGCCCATCAATTTTTTCCACCCTGTATGTTCACTATCCAGATTAAATAAAAAAGGTAACAGGTTATAGCAAGGCCACGCAAATGTTCCGAACTGCGCATTCACACAAAAGAATACCCGAATAAAGCATTGTGAATAAAATGGAGGCGTACCTATATTATTAAAATCTATTAAAAAAATTCTAATGCGAAAGTCTGTTTATCTGTATGTTTGTCACCTTTTCATGCTTAAACCTGGAACCTTTGCCTTTGCCTACTGCGCAGATAAATTAAGACCATATGGGAAATATTATAATGATAGGTAGTTTTAAAGAAGGCCTACTTCAGATACTGTTGTATATTTACTGTGGCTCTGCGCTTCCAGACTGATATAATAAGTATAAGCTCTCCGAGGTTCAATGAATAATCATGACATAATGTAACGAACGCGACGTATTAATCCTACTGAATACGACCAACGAGTGCACAAGGTACTTTTACCGTTAAAAATCTCAATTTAATAGAAACCGAAATTCATGACTAATTAATAAGAATATTTGTTTTAAACATTTAGAAGAACATAATCATCATCATGGGCCTCTAATATTTGTAAAAAAATATTCAGGCAGCATTCATAGAGGTAGTACGGCACTTGCCTTCGTAGCTTGCAAGACTGAAGGTCAAAGCACCCATAACAGCTCGGCACCGGAACGGCGGCAGCCCAGCTCGAGCTACACCATATTCTTTGTAAAAAAACTCCATAAGTACTGTAACACAGACTTATCGGCATCGAAATGGCAACGTCTCGGCTCGGCACAGGCTAGAGGTCCGCGAGTCGCCCGCTCGTCGCTAGCTGTTTACTGCAGGGCTCGGATACCAGTATTTTCTCCATACAAAAATACCGGTATTTTTTCCTTTCTTTGGTTCATTATTTCATTTTTTAATTTGACTATCTAATAATACGAAGTCATTACTTAAATACATGATTGATCCCTACATAAAAAGCATAAAATAATTAAAAATATTGGGCTATTTAGAGGTTTTTGCAAAATATCGGTTCCGAGCCCTGGTTTACTGGCATGTAGCTGGTGGGCGAATATTCAGCGTTTTTACGGCGTTTTATTTTCGTCATTATTGTCTCAGTAAATATTGTCCAATAAAACGATGCCTAGAGTTAACTTTTTATGAAACCAAAAAACAGTCCCGAGCTTAAGTCTAGTTTTATCAAAATTGTCACGATTTGTCCTTTCCTTATAGTAAATAATCGTCCGACAATAATGATTGTCAAACCGCGCGGTTAAAACGCTCGGAGAATCGTCCTGGTGCGCAGCTGTAAACGGATGACAGCTCGGACGGACGTGCCGCTCCGTTACGCGCTTGCGTATGGTTAATGTCGAAACAAAGAGGTGAGGCGGAGCTGTTTCGGTGTCGTTCCGGTGCCGAGCTGTTATGTGTGCTTTAACCTTTATGGGCTTTATTTAAAACGTCCCTTAGCTTCTTGGGCTTTATTTAAAATGTACCTTAGTTAACAAGTCGTCACAAAACTGACGATTAGTGTCAAACTCCATATATTTCGTCACCAACTGACAGGTTACACCGTATTTACACATAGCTTAAGTTTCGCCTAACCGTAGATTTTAAAATAAACTCACATAATTAGTAATAGTACGACGTACTAACGAAGTCTCTCTCTTTAACAAAACTGTCGTTCGGTCTGGCCACCGGACGGAACGCACCGCATCCGACCGTCTCTCTCTATCTCATAACGCGTTCTAATGCGTGCTCCTTCTGGTCGCTGGCTGAGGCCACCAGCCTCAAGGCCACGCGGCGAAATCGGCGAAATCGTCAATAAACCGCCAATGATAAATAGCTTCTAGCTACTTATCCCTAAAATGATCAACATTACTAAAGTATTGTCACGTCTTTTAAATCAACATTTCATAAATAAGAAATTAAATTTAAACATTCGCTTTTAGGGGTGAAAATCTGCCGACCGTTAACGCCACCTGGCACTAACGATTAATTAGCCAATTCCAACATTTTATTTTTCAACTAAGCCATAAAACATGGCTTGTAATGAAATTTCATTTTGAAATATTTCGTAATCTTCACCGTTTTATTTGTTTTTGCTCATACTTTGCTAAGTTTTTTGATAATAAAACTATTTCATTCACAGAAAATCTGTGCATATAAGATTATATGATTCTTTACGTCATCCTAGACTGTAACTCGCAATTACTGCCCGCTGGGTGAACAGAAAATCGCGCACTTCCTGCCCAGAGGAAGACATAAAATTATGTGTCCCAGATAGCATATTTAATTGTCTTTCGTCTGCGGCTCGGACCACAAACTTAAAATAATATATCGATGGCAAAAAGCGGAAACTTAGTAACCGCCACTTGGTCAACAATTTTTTTTTTGAATATTCGGAATCAGTGAATTTTTCTGCGTCGAATGGTCTGGGTCCCATGGCTCTACGACGCTTGGAAAAAACTGGACCGCGTTGTAAAACGAATGTATTTTTTTAACGGCGCCTTCATCTAATTGTTGTAAACACCTAAAAATCAGCAAAATTATAACCAAGAATACCTAGTTACGATAAATTTGGTTTTGCAAGATTCAACGAGTGCGGTGGTTACAGCGCGGCCGAAATTATGTTCTATGTCGGGTACAGCGTTTATGCATGTAGTAAAAAACAAACCATCACACTTACTGCATTTATAGTAAAATATATTATCTAATGGTCGGTGTTCGCTACGTTTAATTCGAACATGATTTAACAAACAAATCACATTTACGCCATTTTAAATACACTGTGAAGTAGATACAACGTCACGTTACAGTCATTAAAATATGCGCTCGCGGTGTTGTGATTGGTGGCTTACCGCTTACAAATCAGCCGGTCGGTGATCGCCGGAGCGACAGGTTGTTTGTAGTGTGAGTTTTGTGCGTACGGCGTGTGAGCGGTATGTTAGTTTTTACAGTGTATTTCAGAGTGTAATTGTCAAGTTCTTATTTCAAAGTATTTTATTTTGTTAAACATAGGACTACTAGTGGTGAGTATATAAGAAATGGACTAGAAGGCTGCTTTGAAGAAAACTCGAACACTTGATACAAATGGATTTATTCCACAATTAACTATTAAAAGTAATTTACAACTATGGGTTGCTTAGTGACTATTGCCGTTGTTCGTGATCGAAGCAAGAATCCCCGCCAGGAGACCAGCTCCCGGGCAAGAGACCCAACATTCTGGCGGGAACGACCAGCCCTCCGATTGGCTCGCGCCATTGCGCCATCATTGCGCCATGACAGTGACGCGATCCAATCGCCGAGCGTTCTCGTTTACCCGCCATAATTTCTACCAATCACATCAATACAGTGTTGTCATAATAAATATTAAATATTGCAGAGACAAATCATAGACTACGAGTAATTTTTTAAACTTAAAACGTGCTTAAACGATACGATAATAATTGAAAGTTAAAACATTATAGGTAAAGTAAAGAGCACCTAACAATCGTCCGTCCTGACATCGTGTGCGTCCCCTGCACACGACAACAGGTGGTAACCTAACAATCGGGCATATTAACCAGTATAGTCTACTTAGATTAAACCTATGTATCAAATAATTATAAGTATGCTTGAAATGTATTCTTGTCCCTTTAGACCTTTTAAAATCATCTACTCTAAATAATTTCAATCATACTTACTTTGCTAACATTAGTAATTTAAAATTGATAAACTTAATAATACGGATTTTTCCTTTGAAAACAATTTAGTTACCTGGAGACAATTTTGTACTAAAAAAAATACATTCTTTGTAGGTCAATAATAATCTTACGACTATGACGAAAACTATAACAAAATCAATTTAACAGCAATCGATTTGCTGAATTTAAGTCCAGTGAACTCAAACGATCGATATATTGAGTCAATGAACATGAACATAATGTCACGGCCGATCGATTATACCGTGACAGAAATTATTCGAATCGAAAGAGTATTCTGAACCATCGATTAATCAGAATACCTTATTCCCCTGAACGATCGATTAATCAGGGTACCTATCGACGCCCGTCCGAGCCGATCGATTAATGCTCGTAGTGGCAGCCGAAGGACTAGCTTTGACACTCGTTGCACCAAGCCGCGAACCGATCGATTCTCGCGTACTTGCTCTGTAACAACGAATAGCATTCTGTAGTATTTGTGACTCAATTCGATATAGCTACAAAAATAAAATAAAATCACACATTTCTAATATAAATCATTGCCATCATTATCGTTGTCAGACTCAAAATTCTTATCGCAATCATTCTCCTCGACTTCCAGAGCCGTAACATGAATCCACGGTTTCATGCGGTCTGCGGCAATGGTTGTTGACCGTCTATTTTCAGTATCGACTAACCCTGGTATTGGCGCTACAGTATAACGGTCGTTGCCCAAAACCTTGCTAACGCGATATGGCCCTATGAAAGAGGGCATCAATTTTTTACTTTGTCCGTTGTTACTAAAACAGGTCTTTGTTACTTTAACGAGATCTCCTTCACTGTAAATTCGGGAGGGTTTCCTACCTACGTCATACCTATCTTTTTGCTTTACTTGCTCTAGTTCTATTCTAGCCTTGACATTATGACGTATATCAGAGACGCTTTGATCTTCACGGGTGCCTGCTGTAACGTCATTAAGCATGGGGTTGAATTCGCTGTTCATTGGGGTTCCGAACATCACCTCCGATGGTGTCCTGCCTATGGTTTTCTGAACGGTGTTGTTCAAACCCCATTGAACGCGCCCTAAATGACTATCCCAGCTCTTTTCACCGTGTTTTACGCTTAGCGCCTTTAAAGAGTCGAGAATTGTGCGGTTGTATCGTTCAACCTGCCCATTTGATCTAGGACTGGCAACCGCATTCAACACATGTTTTACTCCCTTATCGAGGCAGAAGCGTTTAAACTTATGAGAGGTAAAACAGCTACCACGGTCACTTATAAGCCGATCAGGGTTTCGAAATATACTGAAAATATCTTCGAGAGCTCTTATTACATTTTGGGTGTTCGTGTTTCTGACAGGCTTGAGGAAGCAAAATTTAGTAAAACCGTCAACAATCACTAACAGGTGAGTATAGCCCCTAACGGATCTCACAAAGGGCCCAAGGTGGTCTAAATGAAGAGTATGAAATGGACTCTCTGTTTTTGTGATAGGGTGCAATAACCCTTCGCGGGCACTTGAATTGTTTTTTGCGAAGGCACATTCAATACAGGCGCCCACATACTTCTTGACGAACCTGGACATTTTTGGGAACCAATAGTTACTTTTGATACGTTCAAGAGTTTTCTCAACCCCAAAATGTCCAATGTCGTCGTGATTGAGTTTACAAACCTGCCACCTTGCACCCTTTGGTACTACCCATCTGATTTTTGTCTCATCTCCTTCCAAACAGCGGAACAGTCTATTGTTTTTAATGACATAATTTTCTTTAATATATTTTAGTCCCTTTTCGTTCAAATCACTCTTCAAAACATCAACTATCCTACAAAGCTCAGAGTCGCCTAACTGAAGTGTGTGAAGCCAATCCTCGCTGCTAATAGACATAACTACCGGAAATTGATCCTCGAGAGATTCTGGCGGTTCAACCGGATTTCGAGACAACGCATCCACGTGGCTCATTTTAACCCCAGCCCTATACTCGACGCTACAGTTGAATTCTTGTAATGTAAGCCACCATCGAGCGATTCGTGGTATCAAGTCACGTTTCGAAAACGTGGAACGCAATGCACTACAATCTGTTATGATTTTAAATTCCTTCCCTAACAAGTACACCCTAAACTTTCGAAGTGAACAAACCACCGCTAGGGTTTCTAGTTCGTAAGAGTGGAAGTTCTTCTCCTCCGGAGAGGTTTGCCGACTGTAAAATGCCACAGGGTGAAGGTTCTCGCTGCCTCGCGCTCGCTGCAGAAGAATCCCCCCGACTCCCAATCTACTCGCGTCCGTGTGCAATTCCAATTCAGCCGATGGATCGTATATAGCTAAGACAGGCCGATTAACGAGAATAGACTTTAATTTCTCGAACGCCTGCTCCTGATCATTGCTCCATTGCCACGCGGCATCTTTTTTCAAAAGTTGGCTAAGAGGAGACGATATTTGTGCGAAATTTTCAATGAATTTTCTGAAGTAACTGGCAAGGCCCAGGAATTGTCTAACGTTGTGCACGTTCTGAGGACGAGGAAAATTGACAACACTACAAATCTTCTTTTCACCAGGCCTGATACCACTAGCGCTGATCTCGTAACCTAGATAGTCGACTTTGTCACGCAAAAACTCGCATTTAGACAGATTTAGGGTTAGGTTCGCCTTCTCCAACATCTGCAACACCTCTTCCAGGCGCTCAAGACACTGCGAAAAGTCCTGTCCAAAGATGAGTACGTCGTCAATGTACGCGGTCGCCTTGTTAAACCGTGCTGAACCTAAGATCGTATTAACCATACGCTGAAACACAGCCGGTGCATTTGCTAGACCGAACGGCATGCGATTGAACTCGTATTGGCCGTCCGGTGTAACAAAGGAGGTTAGGTGTTTGCTTTGTTCAGTGATAGGCACCTGATAGTAGCCAGACGCAAGGTCGAGGATTATGAAGCATGATTGACCAGAGAGTCGTGCTAATTCATCCTCGATGATGGGCATTGGATATCTCTCTTTAACCGTCACTGAATTTAGCATACGGTAATCGACGCACAACCTTGATGAACCATCTTTTTTCCGCACAAGAATAATAGGGCTGGCGTATTCAGAGACAGATTCTCTTATAATACCAGCGTCCAGCATGTCTCCAACCATAGCCCGCACCTTCTCTCGTTCGTGATGCGACAACCTGTATGGACGATAAACTACTGGGCGCTGACTATTAAGTTCTATATTCATCTCGGCGACACTCGTACAACCTAGGTCTTTCAAGGAGGAGGCAAAACAATGTTGATATTTGCCTAACAAATCCAGCAGGCTGCGCCTTACGTCATCTGGTACTCCTTCACCTACGCGCACCTGGCTTTCATCGAGTGTGTGACTAATTTTAGACTCTAGGACAGTTTTATCGACTACCCGACTCACAACGTCGACTATCTCAGCTCGGCAGAAGACTAGTTTCGACGAGATACAGCAAGACTCCGAACAGGGTACGACCAATACATTAATCTGTCCGTTTGTGGAACGATAAAGTCCTCCGCTGATGTAGTACTGCTCGTTCGGCTTTCCTGCTACACTACTATTTACAAGTACATTTCCATCCAAGGCAGGTTGAGTTTTTACTCTAATAGAGGCAGCACCAAAGATTTTAATTGTACTGATTGGCGAAAACATCAACGGGCAGTCACTGGCTTCCGTTACTTCGGAACTGGGCAACTCGTTCCCTATATTGAAGAATTGCAAATTATTTTTATCCTTGTAAACTGATATATGCGACTGCTCTGTGAATGTTTGTCCCATCAGTACGGGAACCTCGAGCAAATGGTCACCAACAACTTTGCAAGCTACCTTCGCTTCCACCCCGTCGACACTCATATCAAGAGTTACATTCCCGAGAGACTGAACTAAACTATTACCGAACCCTTTCATAAGTGTGGGAACGTTATCGTGTAACAGACCTAACTCTTTCGCTGAGGATTGCTTAATGAGCGTAACGTCGCTCCCGAAGTCAATAAAGGCTTTCAACTCGGTGTTATTAACTTTAATGTCTTTCAAAAATTTAGAGCCCGGGTTGCTACAAGTAAATGCGTCTTTGTTGTCTATAAAGTCAATCTTCATAGTTTTCTGCACTGCACCTTTAGTGTTCGCCGATCCTTTGTCATCTGACTTGACAAAACACTTCTCCGCTACGTGACCAACTTTGTTGCAACGTGTGCATTTGAGCAACGGCTTAGGGCAGTGCAAGAAACTATGGCCCCTTTCCTTACAATTATAGCACCCGGTAATCGGGTTTGATCTGACGCCAGGTTTAGGATTTGCTGTATTGGGACCGACTGAACTATCAACATTTCTAGTCTTAAAATACGGACGGTCGTGATTAGATTGATTGTAATCTCTATTGCTAATCAAGTACTGCAGCAGCTGATCGGGATGGGTGCAACGAAGCGCCAAAGCCCCCGATTTGAGAGTCTTATCAGTTATGCCGTGTATTATACACTCTGCTGCGCGGGCGCCTACTATCTCGCATCGGTTCACTAGGCTTAACTTCTCATAATAATACACTTCTATAGATTCGCTGTACTTACTCCTCCTCCTAATCATATCTTCCAAGGTCTGGCCATAGTTCTGTTCACATGGAAAAGCACTTAATAATTTAGTTTGCCATTCCGGCCATGTGAACAAAATAGTGTTCAAACTTTCGTACCATGTCTTGGCCAGACCTTGCAACTTTTGCATTGCAAAGTGAGTGGTGGTCTTCTCATCCCACCCGTATACCGAAGCGCACTCGTTAACTTTCTTCAACCATACGTCCATTCGCTGGTTTTTGGAAGAAGGATCAAAGTTTGGCAATATATTTTTATGATCAATTTTCTGTAATGGCTGTTGTGCGGCTTGGTTCACGGGTGGTAACGCCAGACCATCTCTCAAATTTTTAAACAAATTTAAGAAATCTTTTTTTGATAAAGAAGGGCTACGTGACCTTTCAATCCGGGCGCTGCTGTCACGCTGTCTCGATTCGCGCTCGTCCCGTCGCTCTGCATGTAGCTCAGCATCATCCCGGCGCCGTGATGCCTCGGAGACGCTGCGTCGACCGCTGCCACCGCGAGACTCGCCGGTGCGTCGCGCCGAGTCGCGCCAGTGTTCCGCGGCGCGCACGCGATCACGTTCACGCCGTACTTCTTCCTCCAGCAGTCGTAGTCGCGCACGTCCCCGCTCGATGTCCAATTCTGGTGGTTGGCGTCCTGTGCTTCGACTTCGCATGCGGCTACGGCTCCGCGTGGTGTTTCGTAGTCGCTCTCGTCCCCGCTCGATGTCCGGCTCTGGTGGGTGGCGTCTCGTGCTTGAACTTCGCACGCGACTACGGCTCCGCGTGGTTGTGTGTGCACCTCGCCGTCTTGGGGTCGTAAGCCTTCGTCGTCCCGGTGGCTCCGACATAGTCTGAAATCTCACGTCCAAAGAATTTAGAACCTAAAAGTAGTACTATTTTTTAAGGTTATAAAGGGCTAGCTGCACAAAGCGTGAAAAGAAAGTGGAATGTAAAACTTCAGTGACCTCAATGGCCCACACGAAACAAGATAACTTTGATAAAAGGACCTTTACTAAATTTGTTTCTGAAAAGTTTTTATTTTTCTACTTCTATGTATCGATAATAAAAGGAAAAACAAAACGTTTATTTATTTAAAATGATTTTCAATTTAACAGGAACGCAGGCCATTTGACTATGACACCACTCGTCAGTATCTTCTAGCAACGGGTTTCGATATTTCATCAAAACATTGTGGCATGGGCCGTTTTATAAAATGAATGGTAGAAAATGTTACCAAAAACTAAAGAAATAAATGGCCACAAAGGAATAATACACCTAGAAGGATATTGTAATAATTACAACACTTACTTGCATAGTTAGTTAACTGTTGCATTTGCAAAGATTCTCGGTAACCCTGCTAATGTAAGCGGGTAGTGGCGTCTACCACACCTATATACTTTGACACTGAAATAAACTTGTTCAACTATTGCCCGGGATTCGAACCCGTTTAATTTTTACTTTTCTAAAGATAAATGTTAAGCCACTGATATTAACAACATAGTATAATGGTGTAGAATTAGAAATTTACTAGCTTAACGCGTTTGGATGATAAAGTAAATCTACCCTCAAAGCATAAAATTAAATTTCAATAAAACTAATTGTAAATTCAAAACTACAAACGTTATGGCAACGCTATGGATGACGACCGTATTATGAAATATAAAGAAATATTATAACGTTACCGAAAATATAACTGGAGGTTCAATTTTAAATAAAGTTCACGTAATACCAAAAACGTAGAATATGGGCGTGTACTTACGTTTTAATTGTTCTTGTCACTTCTGAATTATAAGAAATGGACTAGAAGGCTGCTTTGAAGAAAACTCGAACACTTGATACAAATGGATTTATTCCACAATTAACTATTAAAAGTAATTTACAACTATGGGTTGCTTAGTGACTATTGCCGTTGTTCGTGATCGAAGCAAGAATCCCCGCCAGGAGACCAGCTCCCGGGCAAGAGACCCAACATTCTGGCGGGAACGACCAGCCCTCCGATTGGCTCGCGCCATTGCGCCATCATTGCGCCATGACAGTGACGCGATCCAATCGCCGAGCGTTCTCGTTTACCCGCCATAATTTCTACCAATCACATCAATACAGTGTTGTCATAATAAATATTAAATATTGCAGAGACAAATCATAGACTACGAGTAATTTTTTAAACTTAAAACGTGCTTAAACGATACGATAATAATTGAAAGTTAAAACATTATAGGTAAAGTAAAGAGCACCTAACAAGTAGTTATTTGAGTTCTTGAAACTTATTTTTTCAGAATATAAAACCTAAGAAAGTATTTGGTTTTAGCATGTTACAATGTTCTAGTGACATTAGCCCTAAGAACATTTTTATTTGTAGCCTGTTGACATTTTTTGAGAGATATATAAAAAACCGTTTAAGATTTTATAATAAATACACTTCTAATGTTACTTAACGTTATTTTTCACATAAAGAGACAATGAGACTAGCCAATTTAATGACACTGTTTCTTTTTAACAGCAGACACTTAACACGTTTAAGTTAGTTCTTTAGCGAATTTAATGGCATTTACATCATAACAATTGAAAGTTGAAAATAAAAATGCAACTGGTTCTAGCATTTATGCGTTATGGAATTCTTACTGAATGTACGATTTCAGTATATTAACCTTTTTCACTTATAGCGTTTATGCGTAACGAAAATACAAGTGCCAGTGGCGTAAACGCCACTAAAACGAAAACTAGTCTCTTCTCTTAAATTCTGAGTATCACATTTGGAAGTTACCTACAAGTTATGCACTTGATCCAATTTTCAAGTATTTTTGTTTTTTTCCGAAATCGTAAAGTTTTTTGGCACTGGTGTAAAGTTTGCACTGTGTTGTGGCGGTTACTACGTTTCCACTTTTTGCCATCGATATTATTTTAGTTGTAAAATAAAGAGTAACTTTTTATAGTATTGATTATAGTTAATGCTGTAGGTAGGTACGTACCTCTTACGAAAAATAATCTTGAAATTGTAATAACGTTAGTACTTTGTTTCCAACTCTTAAAAAATGTTTTTTTCTACGAATTAGCCAATATAATATCACAATAAGGTTTATAAGAATTAGGTTTGAACTGTCCCCTGAGTAGATGTTTCTCAATTCGCGTGTCATAAATGCCATAAATATGTAATTCCCGATAGCTTCGCCTTACGCCTTTCGTGACTAAATACCCCAATTTAGTCACGAAAGGCGTTGCTCTTCTCATACAAATGCTACTTAAATCATCTGTCAAAATGTACAAGGCCTTATTAAGGTTACAAATGCCACAAAATAGTCTTTAACAGTTCAATATTGTACTACTTAAATGAAATAAATCAATTACGTACAGAAACCTTTTAAAATGTGCTTTATAAAAAACTTGAAAGGACCGCGATTGAAGTCTGTTCGAAAACCTGATACCTACACAAGGTAAAGTAATTCAAACACGATGAAAGACATCTGGGGGCACGAGAGTGCCCTCACCAAGTCGAGCAAAATAAAGGCACGGCCGTACCATACTTTTCTTGAAGCGATTCAGGCTATTTTCAACCTCCTGTAATTTTGTGCTGGCTATATTATTTTAAGTACTAAGGACCACTTTAATTTTGGTTAAAGGCGATTGCAGTAAAATGTGTCTTTAGGCCAAATATGCCGATTTTTTTTGTATAATATCAGTATCCTGTTTGGGTTGAAGCACACTTAACAGCTCGGCACCGGAACGGCACCGCTTCACCCCATCGTTTCGCCGTCAACCATACAGAAGCATGTAATGGAAGCGAACCGGCACGTCTCTGGCCGGCAGTGCGTCTTCCGCGAGGCAGCAGCTCACCTTGGTTCATGCCAGTGAACCGCAAGCGGCGCTCAGGCGACCCGCGGTCCCCGCGCCGGCGGCGAGCCGCAAGCGCGGCAGTTGCGCGACGTAAGCGCAGAGACCGCGAGTCGCCCGCGCGCCGCCAGCCTGTGCCGCGCCGAGACGTCGCTTACGGCATGGAGTTTCTTACAAAGAATACTGAATGGCTCGAGTCGAGCTGAGCCGATGCCGAGCTTTTATGTGTGCTTTAACCTTTAATGTACTCTTTGCATGGGATCGTCACAAATATCTACTGTGGTCTTTTGGCAGGTATGGTTACGCTTATCAAGATTCTTCTCGATATAGCTTATATAATATACCTAAGCATCTCCGATATGCCTAGTTTTTATATTAAAAGTACCCCACGAAAAGATATAGAATAATTCTATGTAATTTTTCGGGGTATTTTTGACCTTAATCCCAGATTTGGCACACTTGGAGCAGAGCAAGATTATCTGGATCATAAATTATATGTATGTACCACAAAATAAATATTCGTGTTATATTTATATTATTGTTGCCCTAGCAGGGCAATTCCGAATTGTAAAATTGTGTCTTGCCATTCCTGTCACTCTCACAACTTAGACTTAAATAGCATAAGCTGTGCAATTTAAAACTGTTTTTGTTATAATGGTGAGATTTAAAACTCACAAAAAACACTATCACGCGAACCAAACGTTTTCGACAAATGGAAAAGTAATGAATAGGTTATTTTATTGCCCCACCTGTGCTCAAGAATAGCCGATGATAATGTGTTCCATATAAACTTCAATATATCTTTGTAAGGACGTGAGGGAACAAATAAAATCACCCTGGTCCCATTAAACAAATTGATTTATACTGAAAACGAGGGAGTTCCTGCAAGTTGCCCGCGCCGTGGCCTTGTACGAACTCTTTCTGAAGTTATAAAGGTCTTGGATGTTCTGGTTTTGTTTTGATATTAGCTATTACTTGTTTTAGGATGTTATTTTATCTTTAGACAGAGTTCTGAGTTTTATTTTCTGCCAACTTTGAGTTGGGTTTTCATCATACATAACTATTCATTTCTTGTGCATTTAAGGTGTTGATTTATGTTTAATTTCTCGCTCATTTAAGAATAGTAGCATTTCTACTACTCCTCCTAATTAATTTCCTTTGAAAATTTAGAGCTTGGAATTACATTTTTTGTATAAAAAAGAGTCTCCAACCGAAAATTTCTTAATTTAATTGCTTTAATATTGGGCTTCTGAGATTTTCTTTTCAATATAATTTACTTTCTCGTTTTGCCTGTAGCAAAATTCTGACTGAGCTGTATAATCATTGTTCTTAAAGTGCCATGCTTAGGATAGCTGCGAAATGTGAAATAAAATTTTAAATTGCAGCTAAAACTAAATATTTCCGCGTTTTTGATGAAGAATTTTATTCAACTACGAGTTTTAAGCTACTGGCCGTAAACAAAGGCTAAAATGTTGGCCAACTTTATATCATAACAAGGGCAAACGCAGACGAGCCAGGCGAAAATAAACGCGGCCGACCCGCCGGCCGCACCTGTCTATAATAATTGACCTAATTTATTTTGGAGAGGCTACCCCGGACCGAGGGTACGCAAAAAATTAAGCGAGAATCTGTGCGCAAACACAAACAAAATTTTGAAATAAATTGACAAAACCATTGCATTCTCGTCTGAAAAAGTTACCAAAAAGACAACGCCGTATGAATTAAAATATATAATGCGCTTGATATAATACAGCAAAACGTGACCACGAAACGAAAGATGCAGCTTGGTAATAAATGAAATGAAATAATTTATTTCTGCAAGTAGGCCTCAAGGGCTCTTTCACATGTCTGATTCTTTTGGGGCTTCGGCAAATGACATTCTAGTGAGAAGAAGCGCCGGAAGAAACAAACCAGTTTCTCTTTTCAAAAAAAAAATGCATTACAATAATTGTGAAAATATTACATGCAATTTCATTGATACAATGCATCAAACAAATACTTAACTACATTACATATATGACAAATTGACAATAAACATAAAATTATTTTTTTTAGAGATGTAAAGGGTCTCTAGCCGTCGCAACAAGATAAATTAAAAAGAAAAAAAAAAATAAAGAGATATATCTATCTATATATACACTAAAATTAATGGAGATGTACGGGGTCTCCGTTGTCAAAACATGTTTTGGAGGTAAAGGTCACTCCGACCTTGCTCGGGCCCAGCTAAGTTTCTTGCCGGAGTCTTCTTAGCTGGGCTAGGTTTAGCGAACCGGCAACTAAAACTCCCATTAGTTCGATACACACGTTCACATAAGGACAGGTTGATCCGCTTCATCCTTCCCGCTGGTCCGCTGCTCACTCCGAGCAATCAGCGAAAAGTCAAAGGTGGCCCTGGCCATCGTCCTGGTTAGACCTCAGGCGAACAGGCCCCCACCTAGTCCGACACCTATCGTGGTAGGCCGGGACAGGTGACCTGGTTCGACTCCAGGCACCCCCCGGCACTTACCCAGCCCGATGTGCGTGCCGACTGTGTGTACGGCACACGGTCGGACGCCCTTGGGTGGTCTGGCCAGCGACCTGGTTCGAGCCCAGGGACCGCAACGGCCAACCACCCGGCCCGACAATCACTATGCCCGGTTATGGGTTGTGAGTTTGTCAGGTTTAAAAAAAAAAAAAGGAGGTAAAGGACCTTCATTCGTCAAAATACAAAAGGGCCTGACGACCTGCTCACCATGAGGTTGATGAAGTGTCAACCGTTCTTTATGGTAGTATTCGGGGGAACTTATGTTCAAGAGTGCCCGTCTCCAGGTTGAAATTATGATGATTAATATTGATACTTACTTACATTTTATTTTATTCAATACTCGTTACAGCGCAATCTATGGGAAATTTGGAACATCATGCATGGTGAGTGCATGGTAGATCACGAATAGTCCCAAAATTTGCCATATAATTGGGAACATTTCCAAACCGAACATCACTTCTTGCATAAAATTTCCAATAGAGATTCTTACATCACAATCTTGCTCGAGAAATGTCCTCTTGCCATTCCAAGCTGCAACTCACTGATGCCAATAAATTGTAGCTACAACTAGCATTAAACGTAGCTTATGAAAGGAACCAAAGTTAGCTTCTCGAAGAACAAAAGAGCGAATAAACGAAGGCCCTGGAAGTTGGCCGACGGTAGGTAGGTGGGCTGTAAATAAGTTCACCGGGTTCTTTGCCTAATGGTCCATTGTTGTCGAACTTGACTTGTTTTCTGAAAGTAATGCGTCGCCCTAACTTTATTAAAGAGGCTATTTGCTAAGTTTATGGAAAAGGGAATTGGTTCGAATTTTGGGTTACATTTTGTAGGATTTTCGCCTGCTATTTCCGGGAGGAATCGGTTATCGGGTGACAATAGGCTTGGATTAATGATGAGAATACGGAAGCATACAATCATGGGAAAGTAAATGTTCGAGCCAGAAAATGGGAATTCTCCAATTAATTTTATTAGGTTAGACAATATTACAACTCATCTAATATTAGGTAACGTTGTTGTACATGATGTTAGACGGGATTAAGGAAATGAAATAATATACCTACGCGATTTAATCCGTTAAAGTTGTTTTATTACAATGAGTGATAATCGCGGAAATCGAAGACAATATCATTATCTACTATTTATAAATTTTTTGGCTTTTTTACTGTATTTTATGTATTTTGGCCTTTGAGACTGAATTCCTAATTTGTGACTATATACTGTATTTCCCATGTTCATTGTGACTTAAATATAATTGTATAAGTGCATTGAATAATGTCAATTGAATATACAAACATTGATTTAAATCCCAAAATGATTCACTATTAATTTCCCTTTAGCCAATTTATATGCGAACCATATTCATTCTAAAATTTTCTGCTTATACTTTTGTATGTACAGTCAGCAGGTAGGGTCAGAGCGCTTCTGCAATGTTTGCCTTGGTTATTAAAAACGAGGCAATATCGTTAAAACCATTTTATGTCCGTTGTATATGGACTATAAAATTGTTGACCTTTGCCCTAGTAAATCATTTGGTTATGCAATTACTAGACGCAATAAAAGTCACTATTTTTGAGTAATGTATTTCAAAAGGTATACTTACTTGAAAAAAGTAATGGGTTGTGGTTATAAAAGTCTCTAAGTATTTAAAGTATTCGATACAAACTACCTGAACAATGTCTAGTCTTGAAGTACATAAACATTGCTTTAAGTATTCCTTGAATACTAACTACAATATCTAATTTGAATAGCACCTTTAAAAATAATACGTTTTCGGAACCCAGTTTCTAACAAAATACAAAATGATTAATGAATAAATAAAGAAAACGAAATATAATTCACAACACTAAATGGAAACTTAATCAACGTTTCTCTCAGAGGCATCTCGGAGCAGGCTTGTTCGTAATCAGTCATTCACTCCTCATTTTTTAACGTTCAGGGCTTCGCCTATTGGCTGCCACTCCAAATCCAATTTCCACTCCGGGCCTCCCAATATTTGCGGGATGGGGTGTCAGTTGCACCCTTGTAGATACCCTAAGGATAGTAAAATTAGTAACAGAGAACTTGCACGAATTGTTCATTATTACTGCACTTATACAGGTTTAAATAGTTACATACATACCCAGAGCGGTAAAAAGAGACTCAGACCGTAGGAGTTTCGTGTATTTTCTTCTTCGTCGATATCACTCTTGACAGAGGACGTCAATTTAGGCGTTGGTGACACGCGTTACGATGCGTCCCCATTCCTGATGCATTCGTGCAAAGGAACATCTACGGCAGGTTTAACCTGATCTATTCATCACATAGGTGATCTTCCTCGTGGCCTGGTTTCGTGTGTACAACATAATTTTCCACTGGCCAGGAAGTGAAATTTTCGTCCCGCGCAATGTGCAGAAATTAAAAAAAATTTAAACCTGATTTGCGATATTCCGATCGTGAAAACGTTAACAGTCTATGAACATTTGAACTAAATATTCAAATTTAATAAATATAGTATTGCTTCAAATTAGGCTGGCAACCCGACCAGGTAGTAATAATTTTTGCTTATTATTGTAAACTTGATTATGAAAAAGGACAAAGAAAGGTATTCTGTGGTTAAGGCACAGTTCTAAGTGCTTCGGTGATAAAGGTTAACTACTTCCTAAGATAACCCAAGACCCCTTTCGAAATGCGTCGATAACTTTGAGCTCCTGATTGTGGCATTTGACTAAGACATATGTTCCACCGCCGGCGAGTAAGCGAGTAAAATTGGGCGAGTAACGGTTCAGCATACGCTGGGCCTGAGACTGTTGTGGTTCGACCCCAGGCACCCCCGACCCCCGGCACCCACCCAGTCCGACCCAACTCGGGGTGGTCCGGCTAGTGACCTGGTTCGAGCCCAGGGAACGCCACGGCCGACCACCCGGTCCGACAATCGCTATGCCCATATGGGTTGTGAGTTTATCAGTTTCCAAAAAATAAAAATAAATGAGACTGATGCCACAGTATTAATAGTAGAAGAGCCGGCCTAACGACGACCTTCCCTCACTCTTTTTCCTAACGAAACATATACTGCATGAAAGAGCATGCATCAACAAACACAATGCACCAGGGTTGCCACCCCATATCCCGGCAAGGCTAGGGGTTGCCACGTTCTGAAGAGGTCACAAAAAAGGCTAATTTACCCTCATCCTTTTTCCTGACCGTTTTTACATAAGAATGAAGGCAATTGCATTACAAGCAAGATGGTATAGGGTTGCCTATCAAAAACCCGGCAAGGCCTAGGGTTGCCGCGATTTGAAAATTCTTGCGTGACATTTTTTGTCATTTTGACCAACTTCTATTATTCAGACGTTGTTACTGCCATAGAAGAAAATGATCCTCATACGGAACTGGGTCAACCCTCATTATTAGATTTTTTTGAAAAATGTCATTCGCTTGTTTGGTTAGAAGCCCTCATCCTTTTTCCTGACCGTTTTTACATAAGAATGAAGGCAATTGCATTACAAGCAAGATGGTAAAGGGTTGCCTATCAAAAACCCGGCAAGGCCTAGGGTTGCCGCGATTTGAAAATTCTTGCGTGACATTTTTTGTCATTTTGACCAACTTCTGTTGTTCAAACGTTATTACTGCCATAAAAGAAAATGATCCTCATACGGAACTGGGTCAACCCTCATTATTAGATTTTTTTGAAAAATGTCATTCGCTTGTTTGGTTAGAAGCCCTCATCCTTTTTCCTGACCGTTTTTACATAAGAATGAAGGCAATTGCATTACAAGCAAGATGGCATAGGGTTGCCTATCAAAAACCCGGCAAGGCCTAGGGTTGCCGCGATTTGAAAATTCTTGCGTGATATTTTTTGTCATTTTGACCAACTTCTGTTGTTCAGACGTTATTACTGCCATTAAAGAAAATGATCCTCATACGGAACTGGGTCAACCCTCATTATTAGATTTTTTTGAAAAATGTCATTCGCTTGTTTGGTTAGAAGCCCTCATCCTTTTTCCTGACCATTTATACATAAAAATGTAGGCAATCACATTGCCTACACGATGGCATAGGGTTGCCTATCAAAAACCCGGCAAGGCCTAGGGTTGCCGCGATTTGAAAATTCTTGCGTGATATTTTTTGTCATTTTGACCAACTTCTGTTGTTCAAACGTTATTACTGCTATAAAAGAAAATGATCCTCATACGGAACTGGGTCAACCCTCATTATTAGATTTTTTTGAAAAATGTCATTCGCTTGTTTGGTTAGAAGCCCTCATCCTTTTTCCTGACCGTTTTTACATAAGAATGAAGGCAATTGCATTACAAGCAAGATGGCATAGGGTTGCCTATCAAAAACCCGGCAAGGCCTAGGGTTGCCGCGATTTGAAAATTCTTGCGTGATATTTTTTGTCATTTTGACCAACTTCTGTTGTTCAGACGTTATTACTGCCATAAAAGAAAATGATCCTCATACGGAACTGGGTCAACCCTCATTATTAGATTTTTTTGAAAAATGTCATTCGCTTGTTTGGTTAGAAGCCCTCATCCTTTTTCCTGACCATTTATACATAAAAATGTAGGCAATCACATTGCCTACACGATGGCATAGGGTTGCCTATCAAAAACCCGGCAAGGCCTAGGGTTGCCGCGATTTGAAAATTCTTGCGTGATATTTTTTGTCATTTTGACCAACTTCTGTTGTTCAAACGTTATTACTGCCATAAAAGAAAATGATCCTCATACGGAACTGGGTCAACCCTCATTATTAGATTTTTTTGAAAAATGTCATTCGCTTGTTTGGTTAGAAGCCCTCATCCTTTTTCCTGACCGTTTTTACATAAGAATGAAGGCAATTGCATTACAAGCAAGATGGCATAGGGTTGCCTATCAAAAACCCGGCAAGGCCTAGGGTTGCCGCGATTTGAAAATTCTTGCGTGATATTTTTTGTCATTTTGACCAACTTCTGTTGTTCAGACGTTATTACTGCCATTAAAGAAAATGATCCTCATACGGAACTGGGTCAACCCTCATTATTAGATTTTTTTGAAAAATGTCATTCGCTTGTTTGGTTAGAAGCCCTCATCCTTTTTCCTGACCATTTATACATAAAAATGTAGGCAATCACATTGCCTACACGATGGCATAGGGTTGCCTATCAAAATCGCGGCAACCCTAGGCCTTGCCGGGTTTTTGATAGGCAACCCTATGCCATCATGTAGGTAATGTGATTGCCTTCATTTTTATGTATAAATGGTCAGGAAAAAGGATGAGGGCTTCTAACCAAACAAGCGAATGAAATTTTTCAAAAAAATCTAGTAATGAGGGTTGACCCAGTTGCGTATGAGGATCATTTTCTTCTATGGCAGTAATAACGTCTAAATAATATAAGTAGGTCAAAATGACAAAAAATGTCACGCAGTAATTTTAAAATCGCGGCAACCCTAGGCCTTGCCGGGTTTTTGATAGGCAACCCTATGCCATCGTGTAGGCAATGTGATTGCCTACATTTTTATGTATAAATGGTCAGGAAAAAGGATGAGGGCTTCTAACCAAACAAGCGAATGAAATTTTTCAAAAAAATCTAGTAATGAGGGTTGACCCGGTTCCGTATGGCGATCATTTTGTTCTATGGCAGTAATAACGTCTAAACAATATAAGTTGGTCAAAATGACAAAAAATGTCACGCAGTAATTTTAAAATCGCGGCAACCCTAGGCCTTGCCGGGTTTTTGATAGGCAACCCTATGCCATCGTGTAGGCAATGTGATTGCCTTCATTTTTATGTATAAATGGTCAGTAAAAAGGATGAGGGCTTCTAACCAAACAAGCGGATGAAATTTTTCAAAAAAATCTAGTAATGAGGGTTGACCCAGTTGCGTATGAGGATCATTTTCTTTTATGGCAGTAATAACGTCTAAACAATAGAAGTTGGTCAAAATGACAAAAAATGTCACGCAAGAATTTTAAAATCGCGGCAACCCTAGGCCTTGCCGGGTTTTTGATAAACAACCCTATGCCATCGTGTAGGCAATGTGATTGCCTTCATTCTTATGTAAAAACGGTCAGGAAAAAGGATGAGGGCTTCTAACCAAACAAGCGAATGACATTTTTCAAAAAAAATCTAATAATGAGGGTTGACCCAGTTCCGTATGAGGATCATTTTCTTTTATGGCAGTAATAACGTCTGAACAACAGAAGTTGGTCAAAATGACAAAAAATATCACGCAAGAATTTTCAAATCGCGGCAACCCTAGGCCTTGCCGGGTTTTTGATAGGCAACTCTATGCCATCGTGTAGGCAATGTGATTGCCTACATTTTTATGTATAAATGGTCAGGAAAAGGGATGAGGGCTTCTAACCAAACAAGCGAATGAAATTTTTCAAAAAAATCTAGTAATGAGGGTTGACCCAGTTGCGTATGAGGATCATTTTCTTCTATGGCAGTAATAACGTCTAAACAATATAAGTTGGTCAAAATGACAAAAAATGTCACGCAGTAATTTTAAAATCGCGGCAACCCTAGGCCTTGCCGGGTTTTTGATAGGCAACCCTATACCATCTTGCTTGTAATGCAATTGCCTTCATTCTTATGTAAAAACGGTCAGGAAAAAGGATGAGGGTAAATTAGCCTTTTTAGTGACCTCTTCAGAACGTGGCAACCCCTAGCCTTGCCGGGATATGGGGTGGCAACCCTGGTGCATTGTGTTTGTTGATGCATGCTCTTTCATGCAGTATATGTTTCGTTAGGAAAAAGAGTGAGGGAAGGTCGTCGTTAGGCCGGCTCTTCTACTATAATAATGTAATCAGGTTTAAGTTAGCTTTAATATTATGTTTCTTGTAGCAATAAATCATTTTTAGGGTTCCGTACCTCATAAGGAAAAAACGGAACCGTAACGTGGAAAAAGATACGGCCTTTTATGCCGCTAAAATAGTACATTACACAACTAATACAAAGATAAGTAGAGATCGCAGATGTTTGCGACCCGAGCTGCAAGCGAGCGACGTAAATATGCGATCGAGGGCTTTCTTTATTATCTCCCGTGTAGTGTACATCATTTTATGTCTGCACTTGGCCAGAAAGCGGCTTTTTCCGTACGCGCAGCGTGCGGAAAAAGCCACTTTATGGCCAGGTGTGGCATAAAATAAATATACTTTGTAATGAAAGTATGGTATGACTAAACTGTGCACGTTCCGGTACCTACCGGCATTTGTCATACCATGTCTGATACGTTCATAGTACGGTCGTCGGTCATGGCATGATACGTTGTAGTGGGCAGAAACTTTTAGCTCTTAAATGCTATGTCGCACGTGACATATGTTGTTGATCATTATATCCTGATTCTGCTTTTAATTATAATACAATATAAATGGTCGTTAGACTTCTTAATTAATTAGGAATCAATTCGTTTAATCACTGTACATGGTTAATGTGTGTTCGATTTCTTTTCTATTAAATAAGTATACCTACTTACTTTGCTGTAACGGTCATTTGTAACTAATACATATGAGTTTTTCGATCGAAGTACCTACTCAAAGTTTCCAGCACGGGACCTGACTCTAGCGAGCGAAACACTTGAATACTAAATACGTCTACTTAGTCCTCGCACTCGCGCGAAGTCCAATAAGATGGTCAGACTTCAGTAACTCCGAACAATTAGCAACACTGTTCGAGATTGTAGTATAAGTGCTTTACACATGGTTCTCAAAGCGATAAGTACTTTACACATGGTTCTCAAGGCTTGTATGGTAATCAGTTGCGTTATTCAGAACTTTGTCAACCTCGTCCGTAATATAAATTCACCCATAAAATACTAACTGTCCCGGCGAACTAATAAACTGAACTTTTTCATGGAAATGCGTTCACGACGCACTTTACCGGGTCCAATTGAGGTATAGAAGCAAAACGCCTCTGTCCATTCGACGCAACTTGAACAAAGGCGGTTTTGCTTCTATAACCCTTAATTTTATTTTCAAACCATCCAGGGTCTTCAGGCTCGAATATACACACAGAATTTCATCCAAATCAGGCCAGCCGTTTAGGAAGTGTGATGTGACAAACAAACTTACAGAGAGAATGACTCAGACAATAAACAATCATAATATAATAGTATCTAACTAATCCATAACAACCACATATGCTCTGATTCTGTTTAACCATGAGTAACTGATACGTATGAGTTTTTCGATCGAAGTACCTACTCAAAGTTACATGCACGGAACCTGGCTCTATTGAGCGCAATACTTGAACACTAAAGATATGTACTTAGTCCTCGCACTCGCGCGAAGTCCAATATGACGGCGAGACGGCAGCAACTTCGAACAATTAACAACACTGTTCGAGATTGGAGTAGTTGCAATACTTTGCACATCGTTCTCAAGACTTGCACATATGGTAATCAAATGGGTAGTTCAGAACTTTGTTCCCTAGTATAATTTGACACGGGAACTATTAATGAAAGTCCGTAATCGGGATCAACATTATGTTGATACGTTCGTCACTGCAATTTTGACTGATCACACCAGCGTGAGCTCCGCTTACGAACTATTATTTACTAGTAGTTTTATATTATATTAGGGACGAAGTGGACATCGAAGTTTTGAATCACCCCTTATCAATCTACTAACAAGTAGATTCAAATTTCATTGGATCGCCAAGCGTGGAAGAATGAGGGCTACAACCAGAGCTCGGAATAGGTAGTGCCTATTTACCTAAACTTCGCGGGAGGACGTAACTAAGAGTGGTTACAACTACCAAATTTTTTTTTTTATTGAACGCGGGATTTCTTGGGATTAATAAGAATACACAATGTACATAAATTCACACTCGGGTTAAATTATTAATGAAGTACAAGATATATTAAGAACTCAAAAATCGACTAAATATTTATTATTATACAAAATGTATGCATTAGACAATTGTATTTCATTAATAATCTAACCCTGAGCATATAAATTCACATTTATATGGATAATGTATTGTTCCTTACGGGGATGGATTGATGATTGAAATCTGACTCCAAGTTAAAAACTATATTTAAAAATCTACAATATAGACCGCGGCCGAAAGTATTTGTATAAAAAAATAGTATGAACACAAGATGCGTGCGCTCGCCTAGGCGGTTGATAGTAAGTGGCGGGGCAGGTCCACCGCGTCCCGCGCGCCCTCCCTCAGGCGCTAGTGATGCGCCGGAACATCCTCCGGGGCCTTGGAAGCTGCTGCTTTCAAAGTGGGAACTGCTGCTGGCTCCAGTAACGGGCACAGGTACTTGATGCCGCGTCGGTACGTGCCAGTCGTAGTCTTCACCTCTGCCACGCGTGCTACTCCATCCTTGCCCGGGAACAGACAAACCACTCGCCCCAACTTCCATTGCATAGGTGGAGCATTTTCTTCCTTTAACAGGACCAGGTCTCCAGGCTGCATAGGTATGCTAGGAACACGCCATTTGTGTCTCTGTTGTAAATCAGTCACATACTCCAGCTGCCAACGTTTCCAGAACTGCTGACGAAATGACTCCAACCGCAGAAATCTGTCTGTTTTATTAAAGCCGGTTTGCTCCAAATCTTGTGATGGTAAGGACGCCAATGGTCTTCCTATTAGAAAGTGCCCAGGAGTTAAAGGATGTAGGTCATCGGGACTAGATGATAAAGGACAAATGGGACGACTATTAAGGATCGCCTCGATTTGACTAAATAGAGTTGCCAGCTCTTCAAATGTTAGGTGCGTCTGTCCTAAAATGCGTTTTAAATGATGTTTAGCTGACCTTACACAGGCCTCAACTAGACCTCCAAAGTGTGGGGAATACGCAGGCTGGAAATTAAACTTAATGCCTTCTCCGGAAGAAAACTCCCTCACGTCATCAGCACTAGAAGTTAAGAAGTCTCCCACTTCTTTTGCGGCTGCGACAAAATTACGGCCGTTATCGGAAAATAATTCTATAGGTTTTCCTCTGCGAGAGATAAATCGACGCAAAGCTAAGATAAAAGCATCCTTTGAAAGCTCACTGACGGCCTCCAAATGAACACACTTATACCTAAGGCACACGAATATACAAAGATAACATTTCGTTATTTTACATCCCCTTCCCTTTCTGTCGGTTATTAAATATGGTCCGGCGAAATCGACAGCTGCGCTCCCAAAGGGATAACCGGGATTTACACGTTGTTCAGGTAATGAGCCCATGAGAGGGCTTGGTGTCTCACCTCTAACTCTTCTACACCTAACACACTGTCTCGCTGTGGTACGAGCCAAGTCTCTGCCAGCAATAGGCCAAACAGTTTCTCTAATGGTATAAAGCAATAGCTGTGGACCAGCATGAAGAAGACGCAAGTGTTCTTGTTGAAATAACAATTTAGTTAGCCTATGTTTGGCATGAAGCAACATTTGATGGCGTGTATCAAAGGGATAGCAAGACAGAGTCAAGCGTCCACCGACTCTTAATATGTTTTCTCCATCTAAAAACGGATTCAATGAAATCAACTGACTCTTGGAGTTCAGAACTCCTTTAGAGCGCAGAACTTTGATATCCTTTGCAAAACTATCAGCTTGAGACAAATACACAAGTTTTCGAAAAGAAAGAGAGAGTTCATCAGGCTGTAAAGCACCCACTTTTTTGTTGTTTACATTTCTGCAATTGTAAATAAATCGAAGCAAGTAACTGAACACACGCTGAATGAATTTTAATTTTGAATATCGATTAAAGTCTAGCAAAGATTGTTTACTAGTTTCATTTTCATTTATAGTGTTAACGTGGACTTTAACTTCAGGCAGTTCGGGAATATTATTCATGTTATTTGAATCAAAGGATGGCCAGAAAGACTCGCGCTGAATTAAAAAGGTAGGACCATTCCACCATATATCTAAATTAATGTTTTTAATTAAATCTACGCCACGCGAAGCTAGGTCAGCAGGGTTGAGGTGAGTGGGAACATGACGCCATTCAGAGTCCTTTGTTAGCTCTAAAATCATTGCAACCCTGTTAGCTACAAAGGTTTTTAATTTATCGTATCTCGTGCCTAGCCAAGCTAACGCTATAGATGAGTCACTCCAGTATATTTTGCGAACGATCACACAACGCAGGGCGCGTTCCACGGCGTCCGCGAGCTGCGCGCCCAAAAGACAGGCACACAATTCCAGGCGCGGAATAGTTGTCGGCTTAACCGTGGCTACCCTGGCCTTGGCGCAAAGTAGTCGTACTGTGACGATGCCATGCTTATCAGTGGATTTTAAATAAACGCAGGCTGCGTAAGCCGTCTGTGAAGCATCACAGAAACAGTGTAGTTCTATACTAGTAGGTTCTTTACATAAAACATGCCTTGGAATGCGTAATTCATGAAGATGCTTCATGTTGTTGACGAATGATAGCCATTGTTGACTGATTTCATGGGGCACGGGTTCATCCCAGTCAATTTTTTGTATCCATAATTTTTGGATCAATATTTTGGGCTTAATTGTAAAAATACTTAACATTCCAAGCGGATCAAAGACTTTGCATGACTCAGACAATATTGATCGTTTAGTAATTTTCGGTTTATTTTCATAGTTTGTAGGAAAATGTATGAAATCTTCCTTAGGATCCCACCCGACACCTAATGTGTGTGACGATGAACTAATGATGAGATCCTTTTGTGCATTTTCCTGATCAATCAAAATTGATGGCAAATTTGAACGATACTTTCTTAAATTAAAACACCCAGCAGCGAGTGCATTATCTACAGATTGTTTTATATACAATAAATCGTCTTTATCGTCACTTCCGGTTAATAAGTCATCTACTACGAAGTCGTTTTGAATTATTTGTTTTATTTTGCTATCGCTACAGTCCTCACCAAGCTGCCATAGACAACGAGTGCTCAAGAAACTGGAACTGGTTAAACCGTACGTCACCGTATGGAGCCTTAATGACTTTATAGGTTCTGTGCTATGATTGCGCCACAATATCATTTGCAGGTCCCGATCGCTGTCTTGGACTTGCACCATTCTGTACATTTTTTCGACATCGCCTGATAACACATACGAATACTGCCGAAATCGAAGCAATATATTAAATAAAGAATCTTGAATATGTGGACCTGCACTTTGTAAATCATTTAATGAGTAACTGGACGTCGTTTTAGCACTTCCATTAAAAACAACGCGTAATTTAGTCGACTCACTAGACGGACGTAAGACAGCGTGATGAGGAATGAAATAAGACTGCTCAGGAATCAATTGACTGGACTCGGATAAATGCCCTAATTCGGCATACTCTTGTATAAACTGTGAATACATATTTTTAAGGTTAGAATCTCGTGCAAACCTTTTTTCAAGTGATAAAAAGTGTCGTTTTGCTAAATTAAAAGAATTCCCTAAGCAATCCGGTTCTGTTACAAGAGGTAACTTGACGTGAAAACGACCATTTTCGTCCCGGTATGTATGCTTTACAAAATGGTTTTCACACTCAATTTCTTCGTCAGTTAATTGATTATTTTTTTGGGGAATTTGCTCAAGTGCCCAAAATTTTGTTAACTCATCATTTAATGATTCATTGGAGATGATTTCCTTACTTGAATTAAAAACAAGATGATGACATTGTACTGTATTGACAAGGTATCTGTTGTTAGATGTAAACGGACCGGTTAATAACCAGCCTAGTTTGGATTTGAGAACAATGGGTTGGTTTGGGCCAAGTACTAATTTGTCGGATTCAATCAGAGTCCAAAACAAATCGGCACCTATGAGCATGTCTACAGGCGCACTCTGATTGAATGTAGGGTCGGCTAATTTAATGTTACTGGGCAAATTTACTAATGATGCATCAAATGTTTTGTTGGGCAAATTTCCTGAAATATTAGGTAGTACAAGGCATGAAATATTTGCTTCAAAATTGTTTAGCTTTGACTTTAACTTTAAACTGCAACGTTGCAAGGAATTGGAAAGAGGCTGATTACCTACACCCACAATGTCGACTCGGGTTGGCTGAGGAGTCAAGTTTAATGCATTTTGAACCTTATTTGTTATTAGAGAAGTTTGACTCCCGCTGTCCATCAAAGCCCGAATTGTTAGGCATTGGTTTGTGATTGGATTACATACATCAATTAAAGCAGTTGAAAGTAACACATTATTATTAGATGTAACTGACATACTCATGACATTATCACAGTCTCCCTCTAGCCCCTCGACCTCACTTTCTGTTGTAGCTTTGATTGCGTGTGATTCGGAGGTGCTTGCAGCCTGAGAATGCTCTTTGTGCAACAAAGAATTGTGTCGCCCTTTACAAGAAGAACAAGGACCCAACCTGCATTGACGAGCCGAGTGACCTTTGCGCAGACAGTTGAGGCACAACTTCAACCGCAACACTTCAGCTATCCGCTCATCAACGGGCTTGCCCAAGAAAGAAGCGCAGTCGTACAGGCGATGGCTGCCGTTGCACAAGACACACGCCACAGAGGTGGATGCAGTCGAGGCTGAAACTGCGAATGATTTTATGTGCGACTTTTCAGACTTATAAAAAGAAGACGACGAGTGTGAGTCGCCTTTATAATTGCTGTGGCGTTCGGGCTTATTAATATGTAGGGATTCTAGAACATCCGAACGACTTTTCAAAAATTGGAAGAAATCATTTAAAGAAGGACTTTTACTAAAACTATTTTTATGTTCTTCCCATTTGACACTAGTGAGATTGTCGAGTTTTGCCGCAACTAAATAAATAACCAACGAATCCCATGATTCGGTTTTTTCACCCAGCGTATTTAATGCGCGCAAATTCTTCGAAATGTGATCAATGAGATATCGTAAACCTTTGGCAGAATCGCGATGTACTGGCTGGATGTTAACCAAAGAATGCAAATGGTTGTTTATCAACTGTTTTTCATTATTATATCTCTCACAGAGGAGACCCCAAGCTTCCTTGTAGTTAGCCGAACTAACCTCCAAATTACTGATGACACGAGAAGCTTCTCCTTCGAGATAAGAATTTAAATAATAGAATTTATGAATTGGTTCAATTCTGTCATTGTTGTGGATAAGAGAAGTAAATGTATCCCGAAATTCGAGCCATTTGTAGTAAGTTCCGTCAAAGTTCGCAATTTTAATAGTTGGCAATTTAAATCCCATAGAATTATTATTTTGATTGCATGAATTACGACAGGTTTGATTGCATGAATTATGACAGGTTGACTCAGATTCGCCACATGCAGATTTATTAGATTTGAATTTACTTTCATGTTGCTCAAGAAAACATTGTGTTTGTGCGATAAGTAACGAAATGTCGGACTCAATTTCTTCCCGAATTTCTAGTTCATCTTCCAAATTATCTTGATTTAACAATTCTATCTCTGATTGCAATTCATCAAAGTGTGCAAGCATTTCCCGGAACCGTTCAAATCTCTGATTAATCACATAGTAATCACTTCGGGAAATAGATTCACACTCAATGAACGCATTTATAAAGTTCCTATACTTCGTAATGCGACCCTTGACAGAGCTTCGTTTGGCATTTAAATCTTTTAAACTACAATTATTAAAACTTGTTTTTGGAATATTTAACCTTAATAAACTTTCTTGAGGGGATTTAGGGGCTTGTTCACCACTTTTGACAGACATATTGATTACAAGGAACTAACAACACAGTAACTGTACCACAAACAAACAAAATAATGATAAAACAATACGAAAAATACGTAACTTTAAGCCTGTTTACGCTCCAATACTTAGTAGGTACTCGCTGGGCTAGCGCCGGCGCAGATAAGTAACAGATAGTGCGCTCACAAGCGGCCGCGACACTAAGCAACTGGAATGTACAATTAGTATTTATTTTAACAAATGTAGTAAACCTTTACGATTATAAAACGATTGGGACGTTGTCTGTATGCAAGAACAAAACTTTGACGTACTTATTATGCTGTAAATGTATTTATAGTTTAATAAAAGAATATTGAAATGACTTGCAAAATGATAGTTTTACGTTAAACACTTATTTACTTACTTACTTGTTGTTTAGCTTTGTAAATAGCGTATAGCATAACAATGGGCTGCGCGGCTAAGCATGAATAGTTGCAATTAACAAAGAAAGAAGCAGTGGCAATGCTATTCAGGCAAAGAAGACGAAAAAAAACACTGTAGGATGAAGTTTAAAAAGGATATTACAAGTGGGTGAATGATTAGGCACTTTCCTGGCTAAGCGGTTGCTGCGGCGCGTACTTATGTAATGTATGTCGACTGACCGGCTGGCTTCAAGCTGGATATACCGTTATTTGTAATAAGCATTCACTGTCTTATCTTGTAAATTCCGATTTCCTGCGACGTTCCAGCGTATCCCAAACGACGATCGAAAACACTGCACAATAATCTATAATTCCAACAAGCAGCTGTGGCAGGGTCCAAAAGTCGGCGCTCTGGAATGTTCTTGCAATTATTCTTCCGTGCAGTATATTCTCGTTCATGTGGATCACGTCGGGGTCACCAATGTTCCTTACGGGGATGGATTGATGATTGAAATCTGACTCCAAGTTAAAAACTATATTTAAAAATCTACAATATAGACCGCGGCCGAAAGTATTTGTATAAAAAAATAGTATGAACACAAGATGCGTGCGCTCGCCTAGGCGGTTGATAGTAAGTGG
The DNA here is from genome assembly GCA_947034925.1 of Eudemis profundana. Taxonomy (NCBI): domain Eukaryota; kingdom Metazoa; phylum Arthropoda; class Insecta; order Lepidoptera; family Tortricidae; genus Eudemis; species Eudemis profundana. Next base: position 13,385,234 of record OX344811.1, read on the forward strand.
CGGGGCAGGTCCACCGCGTCCCGCGCGCCCTCCCTCAGGCGCTAGTGATGCGCCGGAACATGTATTATTATTAAACCAGGGAAATCCCGGGTTCAATAAAAAGAATTAATTATTTCTGGTGGTTGTAACCACTCTTAGTTACGTCCTCCCGCGAAGTACTCGTATGGTAAATCGGAACTACTAATTCCGAGCTCTGGCTATAACCAAAGACGGACTCAAAAAGGCTGATCGATATAAATACTTTCCAATATTGTATCTACTTTTTTACGATTCCTGTACCAAAACTTATTCAGAACCTAACTAAGTAATAATTGAATAATAAAGACGTATTTTTAGTCAGATTATGCATTGAAGTCCAAAGAGATATCACTGCAATGTAGCCACTACCTACTGTGAAAATAGAATAAATACTATGCATTTAGTTCTATTCACGTTCTATTATACCTAGTCATTTTGAAAGGAATGGCAGCGTGTTATCTACCTACCTACTTCAAATATTTTACTTACACAAAAATTTCCAGTTGCTTAAAACTCGCCTTTACGAATTGGAATTTAAATTTTCGTACCCACATTAGGTAGGTATTCTGATTATTACCTTCGTAATATAATGGGAGTACCTATAATCGGCAAGTCGGAAGTTTCCACAAAATAGATAGATATAACTACTGCTGCTATCGTCATTGATACGAGTATAATAATGATGAGGAGTCTTCGAGAATTTTCGAGAAATGCTCAACGTGAAAACGTTTTGCATTTATTAATATTTAGGAACAAACATTTTCTTCTTTATTTCAGCCCGTTTTGGGCATTCAACAGATTTTAAATTTTATATTTCCACACAAATAATCCTTTCATTTCAACTCGGAGGCCTTTACTGCTAAACATAGGTTTTCTCCAAAGACTTCCATAACGAACGATCGCGCCAACTAGCTCCGACCCTATCGAGGTGGACCGGGACAAGCGACCTGGTTCGACCCCAGTACGTCTAGCATAACTGGCCGCGACTTCGTTTCTCGCGCGACAGAGCATCACCTGTCACTGTCACGCTATATTGAGTGGAAAGAGATGGGTAGTATTTGTCGCGCGACAAAGAGTCGCGTGTCACAGTTGTGCTAGAGGTACAGGCGCCCCCGTCTCCCACCCAGTCCGACCCACTCAGGGTGGGCCGGCTAGCGACCTGGTTCGACCCCAGGGAACGCCACGGCCGACCACCCGGTCAAACTATCGTTATGCCCAATAAGGGTGGCGAGTTAGTCAGTCTTAAAAAAAACGATCGCACCAATTTTGCTTTGTCTTTCAGTGGCCTTAGTCAAATCGTTAGACCATATTTTGTTCGATGCTCGTTCTTCTTCCGTTTCGTGGTCTCCATCCGAGAATCTTCACGACCCATCAGCTTTCGGTTCCTCGAGCTATAGCCCAGCCCATAGCAACATCAATTTGTTAACTGAAGGAAGTGAATAGTAAATTCAACCTTAAAGTGTATTTTTAAGCCAACGGAAGTTCATAGGTTGTAAATAACTATGTTCTTTAGAGCTCGGTTAGTTGACTTACCTGTCTAGTTACAATTTATTAAAAGAGCAGGTTTCATAATATGGCGCCGATATTTTTTAAACGTATTCAGTTTGACTATGAACTTCAGCTCTTTAGTCACTTTAGTGATAAATTTACGAAAGCAATGAAATTTGCGGGAGGCGCAAAACCGGACAGAAGAGCTATGAGCGTAATATATGTGTCCACTTTCAAAATTCTCCCGCTAAAACAATGGGTGAAGATTGGACGACTTCCAGGCGATAAGTTAAAAGAGGTCAAACTCGCTTTACTACTTTGATGCTTGAAAATATTTTTCCGTCATATTTTAGATTCGTCCAATGAACTTTTGCACTCCAATAAATTTGTTTTAGGTGTGCGAAGGAAAACTGGCAGCATCTTAATTTATGACATTGACAATGGGTATTTTTAACAAGTATTCTAACAACTGGGTCAGTTAGTCCAGAAGAAGGTGACAGGATGTGACATATATATCTTAGCGATTGGCCAGAGAGGACTTCGGATGGGGATGATCAGAAGTTCAGTCCCCCCTTTACCCCGCAGTAAGAAATTTATTAGACTAGTTAAAGAGATAATAACTTAAACATATATGTACTAGGTAAAGGTATGCTCAAATGCTCATGTGACTTGTAAATATCGACGCTAATTGAATTCTAAAATTTTAGACCGTAAGTAAGTACTATGCGTACTGATGTAGGCAAAAAATCACTGTCACTAGGTTAAAACTTACGCGTTTATATACATAATTTAAGTACTGTTTAGTGTAAATTATGAAGTGGGTAGATTTTTCTATAGTTTTTTGATTCACCAAAACATTACAAAGATAAAAATCTGTTGAACAAAACTGCTCAACGAGACGCAGTTCCTATTCGTACACCAAATTGTAAGTATACAATTACCTACAACATTCTCGGCTCGTCTTATCGTTGACCTCTGCAGATCCCTCGTGGCTCGGACACTATCGGGGCGTAAGTTTTCACTTTAGTCGTCGAGTAAACAGTAAGCGGCTGGTTGTAGATCTGTCCTTATTGTAATTTAGTCTGTTTGTAAGTAGTTCCATGAGCAAAGGGAGTCAGTCGAGAGTCGGTTTGTTTACGCCCTAAGTACTTATTATATTTGCTATGTGTTTTTATTTTTTATTACTTTTATTTGTCTTGTTTTGACGCCTAGAGACCCTTTACATCTCTATAAATGTAGTTTTAAGTTTAATGTAATGTATTCATGAAATTTCATGTATTTACGTCATATCATTGTAAGGTCAACTGAGGTTATTGCGTGTATGGGGGCAAATGCGTCTTTAAAGGATTTCATTAAATCCGACCTCTTTAAAAAAAAATCTACCGTACCTGCCTGTAGTATACGCTGTACTTTACAGGCAGGTACGGTAGGAATCATTTTAAATAGTTCAGATTAATTAGAATCTATAAAGACGCATTTGCCCCCATAGGCTCCATAATTGCCTCAGTTGACCTTAATGTCAAGAGTGTTTGAAAAGAGAAACTGGTGGGTTTCTTCCGGCGCTTCTTCTCACCAGAAGGTAACTACCCGAAGCGCCAAAAGAAGAGAAAAGAATAGAATCAGACATTATGTAAAAGAGACCTTGAGGACCTACTTGCAGAAATATTTTATTTTAATTTATTTATTTTATTTTAACCAAGTTTTATTTGTTCACTATGATGTAGTGTATTAAGCACCCAAAAACAAAAAATAACCCAGATCGTAGGAGTTTGTGAATGGATTTACGAACTGAGATATAAAAGTATTACGACTTAAGATTCGAGCTCATTTATATTTGAAACGACGTCCAAATCATGGACCAACTCGGTTGTTCTTTAAAGCAAAAGAAAACAATCCTAATCTAATTGGAATATTAAAACCACTGAGCTTCCTCGGGATTATATCTCTTCCTAAAAAGTGAATTTAATTTTAATATAAGATCTTCATTTGAAACCAAAACACAAATGCTAACCAAATAATACCCGAAGCGAAATGTGAAGTCGTTTCAATGTGTTCATAAAGGATGTCAGCCTGACTTGCACGTCACCTTATCAGAATTGCTTATGCCACTCCAGTGTGCAGACACGGAGAGTTACAATACCGAGACAATATCTGGCATCCAGTGCAATCAACACTGGCAAGCCAGGATTCGGAAGACAGCGCGAGAAACGGTGCATAATGTACATCTACACAATGAATATACATGAGCTCCAACTGCGGCCTGGCCTCTGTTTAATTGGGTTGTGTATACCCTCTTTTAATAAAATGCTCAGCTATTTTAATTAAAAGCACACCGCCTTTTATACTCTAATATTAAGCAATACAAAGCTTTGAGAACCTTTTTAAAAAACCTAACACAATAAATCACAAAATTCACTCATTAAAATTAATTACAATATTTAACGATCCCTTCATTAAGTCCTCTTTCAAATATTTCCGTTTTCGAAAGTGGCTTCGTTATTCAAGAAATTTAATGATTCGCACTTTAGAAATTTCAATTTGATTAAGAAACAAAGTACACAAAAGTGGGAAAAAGTGCTCGGGCCTCGGTCGGCCGCGATCGCCGATATCGGCGCCGAGAAACTTTACGGAACTTTCGTCCCGCGTTGTCTGTAAACATTTCCACTCAATGAATTTATGTAAAATTAAGTACTACTGCAATTGACTTCGTGATTCCGCTTTGCATTGCACCAACGAGCAAGACGCTTGCTTTAATTTAAATGTTAAAAAGCTATAATATATACAAGGTTCACGTTCGCTGTAAAAGCGAAGCCATACATCTAAAATTATAATCTTACCCACGTAAGCTGGTTGGGGAATAACTGATTCAAATTTGAAACAATATGTCCCTAATCAATCGTTACACGGGAACACACTTTATAAAGCCGCCCTCAAATTCCGGCCAAATAGAAAAACAGGCATAATGGGATATTTATTTTGTTCAATTTGGTTTTATTGGGTAATTCATTGCCGGAGGATAGCAGGGCTCCGGAATATTTGGCAAATCCCGAGTGTGCCGCGTTGCCCTGAGTTCGGTGTTCGAACGACTTTTTATTACACGACCTTTACATACAAATGGGGTACGCGAAGAATTACTGTTTCATTAGGGCAAAAGAGATTTTCGGTATTGAAGGTAATGATGATATGTTGTAAGGCGTGCAACAATTGTCGATTAGGGTGTCCAAGAAAGCAAATCTACATACAAATTTTGAAGCCAAGTCGGCACGCGTTCCCATCATCACAGAGAGCTGAAATTTTATAAACCAGTATATTTGAGTAGTAAAAAAATATTTGAGGGGTATGCATTACAAAATAATTAAAAAAAAATTTAGTTGTATGGGCAAGTTTTTTTTGTTTTTTTTTTTTTTGTAACGCATACCCCTTAAAAATGTTGTAACTACTAAAATATTATGGTATATAAAATTTCAGCTCTCTGTGATGATGGGAACCCGTGCCGACTTGGCTTCAAAGTTTGTATGGAGATTTGCTTTCTGGGACACCCTGTTGTCGATATTTTTTACTTATAATTTTAGATACACATCTAATTTACAAATTTACAACACAATAAAAATATCCTAAATAGGAGGAATGTGTGAGCAGAAGAAACGGAATTCTGAAAAGTTCTCAATGGCGATTGCTAACAAACACACACTGTTTTATGTATCACAAGATCACAACGTAACTGGGTAGTTCTCTGCGATTTTATACCGTTTTGCTTGCTTCATTACCATCGCCTCTATTATTAGCCGTTTTATAAAAGCAATCAGGATCATTATGATAAAAATACCAGAGGCACGCGACTTCTACAAGATAACCGAAAACGACTCCATAGTTTATAGGGAGCTCATCCATAATGTGGCGATGGTAATGATGCCATTGGTGCGACTGTTTAGTCGCAGAGAGTTACCGAACTAATGAATGTAACTACTAACTAATAATCACCGTAGTCATTCGAATAAATAATTAAAAGTCCTTTCGAAAGACTCATTTAAAATTTTAGATGGCCTTCAAAAATTTTGATAAAATGAATCAGCGTCAATTAAAATTACCATCCCTCGCCTTTACACCTGTATGTATCATTAAGGACATTAAGGTATACCTAAGAATAATTTGCCGAAACCTCCATTCTAATCATAAATAAATACTTACATTGAAAAATACATACATAAATAATGAACAGAAAAAAATTGTGACATAATCGCATTGAGGTAGGGAATACTAAAGCAAATAAAGCATTATCTCTGACCGCGCAGAAGAATGCAGACACGAAAATAAAATGCCACGTCGTTGCATTTTAAAATGCATACCTACAACGGGCTACAACTAAGCGACCGTGCCAGCGACCACTCCCGGGAAGGATAAGCTACAAATTGCATGAAAATGTAATATTTGTTTAGACATTTCTCGCATCCTGTTGATAGTTGCTGACGATTATTTGCACGCCACTACCTTAACTGCATCGATATTATACTGCAACAGACAGGCATATTCATATTCATATTCATTTTATTCATGATAATTCATATTATATGTCAAATTAATACACTGTATAATGCTTGATGTACTAATTGGCTGTATAAGGCACTCACCAAATTATCCGTGGTTGACAACACTTTCAACCGCTGGAAATGGAGAGACATCGCGAAGGAAAGTTTGAAAGTCCATCAACAAGAAACCGGAAGTCAAGATCAATCATGATACAACGTCCAAATAGCCACAACCACTCTGACAAGAGTGTATGACTAAGAAGAAGCAACTTACATACTTCAATGAGAGAGAAAATAATGGTATTAATGTTATTAACGATTACCATTCAAAATATTATCAGAAATAGGATGCTATTTAAGATTTTTAACATGATGAAAGAATTTAAATTATGATAGAAAGGAATGTTGAAAAAAAAAAGAAGAGAAACTGAGACCAAATTGAACTTGACTGACTAAATCAAAGAAAAAGTAAACACTGAGTCGTATTAGGATGTCAATCGGACGGCAGAAGAGTGTATATTTAGTAGAAGTTACTGTGCGGACAAGAACCTAGTTTTTAAATTTACCATGATGATTGATTACCCAAATAACTTTAAGTGGGCAATAAATAACCCAATAAAATTATTGCAACATATTAGAACCATAATGTGTTTCGATGTAAAATATTTCCAAGGACTAACGCGTGTAACCAAATTAGCTAGACCCCCGTAACTCTTCCTCCTTCAAGGCTTAAAGACGTTAACGGAGCGCGGTTTGAAACTTAAATGGGTCACACTTTATTGGATTTGCTACCGAAAGGTGTGAGGGAATTTACGAGGGTTTGGCAGCCATGTTACAGATATTTTCAAGCGAATATCGCAAAGCTTCTCTATTAGAGAAAATTGCGCGGCATGTTAGGAATCAATGTATCGCTCATCAAAGGAGTTCACACTCCACTGGAGTCTTGAAAGAAAACATTTTGCGGTATTTGATGTTGGATTTTCGTAAGAAAATGGTAACGTTTTCATATCGCAAATACAATTTCGAGATAAACAGGTTATTTAACCCCTTTGTACGGGACGGGCTTATCGCTGCGCGTTTCCCTGGAGATATGAGGGAAATTGGAAACTTCTGACCGACGTAGGTGTCTGTCTAAACGAGTTTGTTTTGCTTAAAAGACGCAATTGAAATAAGAAAACTGGAGCCTGTGACCACATGATCCAACTTTTAAATAATGGTAATCTAATTATCTAACTCTGAAAGTCAAATTGAGAATTAGGATTAGGTGTCTCACTGTACCACACTACATGATGACAGAATAATACATTAAGAATTAGAAGAACAAGGCAGATACATCCTTTTATTGAGTGCGTAAGGATATGATGTAAAAGTAAACGTTCTAGCAGATGTAGGTACAAGGGGTTTTTAATAAAATATATTTCTCTGGTATATCTCAATGGTAAAAAATACTTAGTTTGAATTGAATCCTGTGAACAAAAAACTTAACAGAATATTATAATTCAATTAACTCTAATATCGTTCTTGCAAAACCGTTTATGAAAAATTATATAACAAGGGCATTCCCTGGTTTCTTTCAGAACATTTTCACTGTCAGTCTAGACTATCCTCATGCGACGCATCATCTTCAGATGAACCTCTTTGATGTTCTAAAACAGTTTGCCGTCGACGGCTCCGCCTAGGGACAATGCAGCTATTTATCGATTGGACCACAGCGAAAATTGTCGAGTCAGCGATGCTCCCTAGTGGAATCAAAACTCTAGACCAGTCTCTATTTACTTTACGATGCACTCAAATCCAAGTACATTTATTTTCTTATAAAACGTGGTGAACTTTTTCAAATAATGTTTTTACTAAGTAGAAAGATTTATTTCTGCCAGCTGGGTGTTTTCTGCTGTATCACTTACCAATGTGATAAATCGTGTTAGGAGAATCGAGATAAACATTTTGTTTCGAAAATTGATTACTCCTCTATAGCAACCACGGTAGAATTTCCTTAAACTTCAATTTATTTCTCTTGCTATTCTCATTTCAACATAATTTGTAGCATCAAATATTCAAAGGCCTAACGACCGCTGAGGCCGCCTCAGCCCACGGATCCTAGATTATTAATATGTCTTATTCCGAGTTCCACGTGGATTAATTAAAGTGGAGTGGGTTTCGTAAAACTACGCTCTATTATTGGAATCCACAGCTCTTCGATATAAATGGGCGGCCATTTTTAATTACGGATCGGCGCCATTGTCAGGGGCTCTCGACATATTCTCGATGGAGGCTGATCGACGCGCCGGCGCTCGGGCGACTTTTAAAAAAGTGTTCATTAACACTATGGCTTAAAACAACATGGCGGCTGATCTGGGACGTCAAGCAAATTTAAGACAATTTTAAAAGTGAATAAGTTGTTGTTCAACGTTTCATTTTAGATCTTTTTTTATCGAATATGACCACAGTTGTTTCAAATTGTGACGCAAAAAAAAAAGTAACCAAGGCGTGTTAACTAAAAACGTGTTAGTGTAATTTCGCAAACAATGTCCAAGATAATAGTGCGCTATAATTTAGAGAGGCAAGTATTAGATGGTGAGGTTAGCTTCAAATCTAGGTCAAAGGTACGAGAGTATAAGTTAACTTAGTTTGTTTTTAAGCATAATTTTTAGTATCCCTGTGCCCTATGGGGCTTTCAGGGCACTTTCATCCCCTATTTATAAATATATAGATTTTAAAACATCCTTCTTGTTCTTGTGTTCACTTATAATTAATTTGCATATATGTATGATACAGTCTTGTGTGCGTTATTTGTCAGTCGTTTTTGTCAAATGTATTACCTTAAGTAAAATGTAAAATGTACTTATTATTTTACTTTTTAAGCTTATTTCCAAATAAGCTACGTCGCTCAACTAAGAAAGAAGCTCCTTCAGATACTGATAATAAAATTCTAACAAGGCTTAGTCATCATCTCGATTATTTGCGTCCAATTAGTGCACGCATCCATATTCTCACATCCTGTATTGGCGCACTCGGTAGTTTATAATAGCTGGTACTTGTACCTGATATTTGGGGCGATAGAGCGCCCGCCGCGGCGCCAGCGCCGATGGCCCTGATACGGCACGCTCCACCACTCCGCATTTCCCTCTTAACTCACTCAATGCAAAGAAGTAACATTCGTCTTGAATAATAATCAGCTTTCGGATAATTTTTGCCGCATAAAAAAACTGGAAAAGTGAATTTTTAGCTACTTTACGACGTCCGAGGGGGATTTTGCGAAGAGCTGCGTCAGTTATTTAAAGAGGGTATTTCAATTTTAAATTGAAATGCTTTCCGTTTATAAATGTCTATGGTTAAATTATACAAACCGGCTTGTTGATTAGCTCGCGAACTTGAACAATAGCATTGCGATGGAATTTAATTAATACCATTGCATTTACGAAATCATTCCCGGACATACATTTATCTATACAATATACATATAGAGTTGTGTATGAGGGAATGACTGATCTATCTATACAAGTGAGAGTTTTGATTGTTACCTGACGAATTATGTCATAATTCGTCAGATGACAACCAAAACTCAATACACGTAACAAATCACTGAGACATTTAACCTTAATACTCTTCCAACGCGGTTGATTTCCTTTGAGATTTTTTTGGTAGTTAATGAGCAAGGACCATTAAAATAAGAGGACTGTCATTCTCCATACTTTGGATTGTAACCCGACTGCTAGGGGATTTCCGGGCAAAAACTAGATGGCGCTAAAAAACTAAACATTTAACGATGTTATAATTGAACAAAGAAACATAGCATAGTAACAATTAGTTCATAAACAGCTAAAAATAAATAAATTCTAACATTTAAATATGTCACGTTTGCAAAGTTGAATAATTGTAAATAATATTATTCTTTTACCAAGCTTATACATACGAGTAGATGGCGTTGTAAATTCGGGGAACAGCTTTTTGTATGAAGAATGACAGTCCTCTTGTTTTAATGGTCCTTGTTAATGAGTTTTGGTTGTCACCCGAAAATATTAAACAGTTCCGTAATCTAAATAACGCTTTAAACCATTGCTGATAGGTTGAAATTGGGTACACAGTTAGGTATTCTTTAGAAGACGTACATGTGCGCTGAGAAAGAATTTTTAAAATTCAGCCCCTAAAGAGTTGAAACAGGGGATAAACGTTATAGTATGGCGCATTTCAAGTTACTATAAAAAAAATTTATCTCTGATGTTGCTAAAAACGCAGTTTTTAAGCGCTCATTTCTCGTTATTAAATTTATTATGAGAAATTTTCATATGATATTCCATGAAACACTATAATAGCTGTTTGGCTATTAAATACGTATATTTAATTGATTTTCAGAAATGGAGGTTCAATTACCTTCAAGCTAATTTTATATTTTAAAATAAGAGTGGAGATTATGAGTTATTTGGAAGTATCGCATAGTTTTGTAATTTTTCTTAATTATTTTGCAAAATGTGAATGGAACAGCAAAATATTTATGTTCTACCTCTTAAACATGTGAAACATAAATGCAATCGAAGAAAACAGCTTACATACATTTATCAATGATTTATCTTTCATAACAATTTGAAATAATAAAATTCGGTGCTAAGCCTAGTTTGAAAAGAGAGATGACATTTTTGTTTAACCCTAAGGTTGGCAAGCAACAAAATTTAGAAAAAACAATGCAATTGTGGATTTGGTGACTTAAGTTCGGTCTTTGGGGCCACAGAAAAATAATAAAAAAAAATCCATTTCCACCAGTTTTCCGAAAAATGTATGTACCACACGAGGTACGCTGCCAATTACATAGCAAACGTTCTGCGACCCCCGTGAGTTCCCTTGCCAAGCTCTCAATGAAACGCAATATAAAATAAAATTAATAGTTAATTATGGAAAAAACATTATGTTTAAAGAAATAAACGGTAGTCATTATTTACCTTTTTGTAAAAAATGGGTTTTAAATTCATTAACTGACAATTGTATTGATTTACCACATTTTAGACAGAATATTAAAGTTGGTGTCGTGAACATATCCAATATAATATCCGACGTTATAATAAAACCAGTTTAAATAATCCAAAGCGGAATCGAATTCTGTTTTCTTGGCTCATATATAGCTTCATATATATTACATGTATGTTAAAAAGGAGATGTTGACCGTTTTAAATTCAGAGGATATTTACTTTTTACGTTTTTAGGGGGTACAATTTTCTGAGAGAAAGACTTTTTGCGTTTGCAGGTAGCTCTGTGACTAATTTGCTAGAACTTAGGTGTTACCTAGAAATTCAGGCAAAATAACAAAATTATGCCTAATTTTACAAAAAAAGACACAAAAACACCAAAAAGCATGTAATATCCAACCAAAAGTAATACTGTGACAAGCTGGCAACGGTACTCGTGGTACCCTAGCGTGCGTAGCGTGGCTAGTAATTTTCTAATTGGCAACGGGACACCCAAGGTACACACATATATCGCTTCTTACAAAATTCATAATAAGCGATGAATAAAATAAATGAGTGAATATACTGATAAGTTGATAAGTAAAATTAAAGTCGTATACATAAAAACCACTGCCTCCATTAAGAAATCTGGCAAAAAACATGAATAACTTACCTGAGATGACATCAAGTGCTACCGTTTTGAACTTATTTTGACATAAATTTAATAATGTGGCCTGTCTAATTTATTTTTTATATTATACAAAATACATAAATTCACTCGTTCTTATCAAAAAAATTACAAAATTTCTGCAAAACTTTTTGCTATAATTTTTTTTCATGTACGTATCACGGGTGACCCGACGTCAACTTAAGGGCTAAAAGCACATTTTCAAGTTTTATTAAAATATTGCAAAATAATTTAGAAAAATACGATACCTATTGCCAAAATTCTCCGAATAAACGCTTATGACATAACTCTTATTAATGCATACCTCCTTGCATTCCGGCTAATTAGACGGCAACAGCTCCAGTCACTAGAACTTGCACAATAGCTGACTAGACTGCCCCGAGTTGGACTTACCTGCCATGCATATCACAGGCACTAAACACAACACGTGGCTATCTGCCAGTATCTAGACAAGATACGTGATCCTTTGTCCGTGAGAGTTTGCCTTGCGTAAATAAGAGATACCGTTTATTTAGTACTAGGGGTGAAAGGTGTTGTTTTAGTTAAGTGTGTATACTCCTTAGGATGGCGTCGTGTACGATGTACTTAAAGAAAATAATACTGTTGTGTGGTTTTGTACCTCATTATCGTCCGTCATAAAAGAGAAGCGTGCTTCATACATAAAGACTTTGTACATTGGTATTTCAGTGGATTATCAACTCTAGGGCCATTGCAAACGGTTAAAATTGCTTTAATAGAAATGTGACTTTAGACGTATTATGAATTTACGCCCCTGGCGGTTACCTGACTACCTGAGAATCGGACAAATGCGAAGGCAGCTAGAACTAAATATATTAAATAAATATTAAATATATATTAGGGCACAATCTTACACAAATCGAACTAGTCCCATAGTAAGCTCAATAAGGCTTTTTTTCTATTAAAGCACTCGTTATCTTTGGTTCATGGAGATAGAATTTATAAATAATCAATTGAACGACGATTTGTAACGACTTTTTACAATGTTGTTGGTAATTTTGGTGTTTGTTGGGGTTTACAAACAATCGCTTTGTTTCCTTTAAGTAGGTCGTACACGACACCAACCTAAGGAGTTTAACTTTCCCGTGTGTAATCGAACATAATCGTTTTAATCGATCTTTTTATATCATCATAGTATTCATGAAAAAATATTGTCTAAGATTTAATTTATCAATCACACACATGGCTATCTGCCAGTATATAAACAAGATACGTGATCCTTTGTCCGCCTGCGAGCTTGCCTTGCAAATAAGGGATATGGTTTATTTCGTACTATAGGGATCAAAGGTGTTGTTTTAGTTAAGTGAAGCCGCGGAGCGTTTCAACCGCCTTTTCCTGTCCGAAACCAAATATTCATATATGTACAGTGTGTGAATCCAATACGGGCGAATCTTTAAACGTTAGTTAGTATAGGACCTAAGAAGCATATTTTGAATAACTTTTGCTCTTAATACAAGTGTTTATTAAGTACAAACACACATAGATAATACAATAAAACAAGATAAAATTTAAATTACCTAAACCTAAATAGACCTAAAAACTAATTTAAGCTTTTGCTTAAAATTTCATTTTCAAAAAGTTTCTATTAACAATCTTACAAACTAATTAGTAATTACAATATTTTAGGTTCAGACATCCGAATTCAGATTGTTTTGCTTTCCAGTAAAGTCCACCCACAGATTTTCAGTATTAATGTCATATTGTTGTAATACTTAATATTTTTGAAAAGAGAAACTGGTAAGTTTCTTCCGGCGCTTCTTCTCACCAGAAAGGTCATTTACCCGAAGCACCAAAAGAAAAGAATAGAATCAGACATGTAAAAGAGCCTTTGAGGGCCTACTTGCACATTTTTTATTATTTTTTATTTATATTATATAGCACGTTTTTTAAATTTAAATAAAAATAAGAAGATACACTAATATTCTTCAAAAGTGTATATGTTCCTTCGGATATATGAATATTTTGGTTACCCAGGGGAAAAGGCGGTTGAATCCCTCCGCAGCCTTAACCAATTGGGGTAAACAATTTTAAACTCAGAAGAATCATCGGAATAATCATCCACTTGTCATTATAGGGAAGGTGCTGCCAACTGGTGCCGCCAATCTAAATCATGTACCCCGTCATGCTGGGGCCACATTGACGAAACCGCCGTTAATTTATCGCGATGAAGGACGATTAACGTCAGTGTAACTACGACTTACTATATTTGACATTGACACTTAGATATTGTCATTGACATTAACAGCTTGATTTGACAGGGGCGATAGTTTCCTTTATTTTCCGCCCGTGTCTCTTTTTTCGTTTAGTGCTGCCACCTATAGTTTGTGCACGTTGTCTATCCCATTACTTGGGCTCGGCGCAACATGTACTTTTCTTCAATACTTCTACATCACTCGTCATTTCATCGCTTAATTAAAATTATAAAGCTAGCTAAATAGTTCTCGAATAGCAGTTCATCGTAACCGATTACACAGCGTAGTTACACAAGGCTGGGCCGGTAAACAGTACCCACATGTACATAACCCATGTACTAAGGTTTCACGTGACCTAGATTCGGTTTCAACTAATTGCGGTAATTTCTAATGTTATATGACACGGAGTATTGTGGGACGGAAATAATAGACTGCCGGGTTGGTTAAATTGACATTATTGTAATGAGTACCTAAGTTAAATTGAAATCGGATCATGTGTACAATGAATAAATGTGTTTCTGATTCTGATTCTGAATTTCCGTGCCATTGTTGTTCGTACATGATTTCGTGATTTTGACATTGTGGTGATGTCCTTTTATTTTAATTTTAATAAGTGGTATGTGTATCAGTGGCGTGGCGTCCAAAGAACTCAATTCCTACCGGCTTGCCTAATATCAGGCATTTGACCACCTTATTCTACACAGCTCTTAAGGAAAATGTACAGCAAGGCTGCATCGGCTTGCCCATGGATATCTTTTACGCCACGCCACTAATGTGTATATATGTAGATATACTGCAATATATAGTCAGCTGCAGAGAAATGGAACCCCCCTGCCAGGGATTGGGGACGGGGGGGTTCAAATTTGTAGTAGGGGGGGGGGGGGGTTATTTTCCTCTGCAGCGGACTATACTTTATTGCTCATAAAATCAAACAAAAATCAATGGGTACGTAATAGTATTTTATGCAACAGTTGTATAAGTAGGCTCAAAAAATGCGAATGGCCCGAGTTGCGATACGAGCCGCCGTGGCGGCGAGTATCGCAAATAGAGACGCCATGAGCGTTTTTTGACTTAATTATACAACATTGCATACAATACTTTTTCTACGACTAGGTTTTAAAATATAAAATTGAACATAGCTCGCAAACAAGGCAAATAATATGACATATGATGTGACTGACAGTAGGTATGTGTCTATGGTAAACTTTTTTTTAAATTTGACGTATACTCGCTAGTGACACGCTGTGATGATATTAAAAATTTTTTTTTTTGTTGGCATCAATGAATTTTGTTCGGAAAGTATTGTTTTTCTTAAAAACCGTAGGAATTTAATTGTTTTTTAAGTTGGTAGTTGTGCATTTTTATCATAAAGTTAGAATTGAGCGCTTAATCCTTGACCTCAGTTTAACCTAGATTTAGAGGTCTGTGGCTGCTAGAAGTATCGTTTTGCGACTATAATGACACTAGTGCTGTTATGGGGAATAGAGTAAAGACTTCTCTGAACTCATATTATGTATGTTCTTATATTAGTGTTTGTGACCAAGTAAAAGACAGATAAAAGTACAGGAGTAGAAAAAATAGTAAATGTATCCCTGTAAACTTTACACTATAAAGAGTTTCTCTCAGCTGATCTTTGAGTAAATGTGGTCATGCTTATGGTAACCCCAGTATAGGTTGATTCATAAGAGCTGGTGCGGATTTAGTGTGAATTAAGCACACGTTGCAATACAAAATCCATGCCAGCTTTTATGAATTGACCTATATAAGTCCTATTAGAACGCACAAATGACCCCACGGTTCCTACCTCTGGTCCCGTATGAAAAAATTGTGTTCCAGTCTGATTTTCTTACTAAGTTAAATCTATGTATAGTTTATACTTTGAACATCTTAATGGATTCATTGCATACAAAGACATGATACAAAAATGAGAACTTCTGAACTAATCCATATGTACTTTAGTTTCAGGGTTTCCTACACGTTTTGTACCACTCGCATTGAATTTCCTTGCTACGTTAGGCAGAGAAACCGCGTCTCTACAGTACAGAAACGGCGTGCATTTCGAAAGCTAATTAACTGCACCTATAAATACTTAGTAGCAGCTTTCATAGCGGGTTTCTTTACTGCTAATTACGGAGCAGTTTTAAGTGAAACCAAGTCTAAGTTAAGACTTCATTATTACTTACGGCCGTACTGCTTCGCCTATTGTCTCATTTATAAACTATATCTTGTGCACGGCTTTACTCGAGTGGAAAGGAGAATGCTATATACCGTAAAATGGGGGGAGTTGGGACAAAATAGACATTGAAAATTAGATAAAAGTTTATTTTTCATGTGGCACGTTGATTTTTATACATAAAAATGTTCCGTATGAATTTTAAAATGTTGTGTATGAATTTCAGTTTTTTTAATGCTTTATCTGTCGTTTAATTTTAACGATAATTTAATTTAAATAAAATAAATTAGTAGGAAATCCCACCTCACCTCATAGTGGACTTAGAGGGGATAGCAATGGGGTGAGCTGGGAAAGTGTATGGGGAAAAAAATTCAGATTGTGATTTTCGGATTAGGTAGCTTGCCTCGATCCGCGTTCCGTCCCACTCTCCGCTCATATTTATTGCTCCTGTTCCGCATGATCGCTCCCCGCAACCCTGATTCCACTCCAGGCCATCACATATCTTTTATCTCTTACTTCTAGAGACTCCACTTTTTTAAATTTATAATTTGGCCGTGTTGCCACAAGATAACAAATATGTCTAAAAGTATAATAAAATTACTTTTAGAGCAACCTGAGCCAGAAAATCAAAGTAGCAACTGAAAATATTCGCTTCCTATCTGCCTCCTCAATCCCTTAGTACCCCATTTTACGGTACACATTTATTTAATCCAATATACATAGAGTCAACGGCAATCATGCTCAGTACTTTAGGCCAAGGCCCTTGGCCTAGAGTACTGAGCATGCTTGTTTTTTGAAATAACTTTGAAAATAAATATTACTTTGTGATAATAAAAATATATTAAGACGCAAAATTTAATAAAGTTCTTATGAATCAAGGAAATATTCTTCAATATCACCTCAAAGTATCTTTTTAGATATTTTTTTTTTAACTTGAGTGATAATAAACCTACTTCCCTTCCGAGCGAGCTACATACTGCAAATTCTATTTATAGCAAATGTACCTACCTATAATTTAACGACAACTATTTAATTTTAATTTAAAGCTTCTTTGAAATGATTGCAAATGTTCCATTTTATATGAAAAAAACACACGGGTGCAATACTTTTGGCAAAGTCTGTATTATGCTTACAATAATAGAAGATCCGACTCAAGGGTTATTCTTCGAAAATATGTCTGCGGTCACCTTATTCCTCTGGCCCTTTTTCATACTAATTGTATGGAGACAGAGGAATAAGTCGCAGACATATTTCTGAAGAATAACCCTTTGAACCCCTATAGAATCAGGGCATGTCTGTTATCTATTCGTGCCCAATTTCGTCATATTGTTCCCGGTGACTATAGACATTCCGGAAATTAGACAGTCGCTTAAATAGACATTTCAGGCAATTTGACACTCGAGGAATTAGACGTCAACAACCAAATTGCTGTAGGTACAATACTGCTGATTTATTAATTGCAGTCTAGCAGCACTTTCCTTCTAGAGTAGCTATGGAAGGGTCCGATAGCTACTCTAGTAACTTATACACCGTGGGTACGAGTAACCCGACAAACTTTAACTATAGATTCTAACAACTATTAGGAGTAAAAAAAGTTATGTGATGTGTAGTCGAAAAACGCTTACTTTCAGAGATATTCATTATTTTTTAAATGAAAGCTCCCAAGTGTGTAACAAGCCCTAATAAATGTGACTAAGATAGTTTTACTATTTTTTTAAAATCCTTCAACTAAACAGCAATTAACCTTCGCAGTATTAGATGGTAAGCGACTACGAGGCCAAAAATTTACCTTTCGTTTCCATTTTAGCTTTTTTTTCTTTTTGATAACTTTTCCTTCAGTAAGCACATGCTTATAACGAGGCGAGGGGCTGAATTTAATGATTTATTTTGTTCTATAAGACGATTAATGTAAAATGACAATATTCGACCTATGTTGATATAACGTTATTTACTTGTAATACCATCAGGAATACGTGGTGAAAGTTTGTCGGATTACTCGTACCCACGGTGTATAGCTACTCATATAACCAAAGGGCACCTACTTGGGATTGGTGTGAAATTTTAAATCAGAACGCATATTAAGTGAAGTAAAGAACTGGTCTGTAATACGAAAAACAGTGGAAATTTAATTCAGTAGACACCAATTTTGTCTTACTTCCTTTCATCACATTGAAAGGTTAGGCAAACAAAACTATGATTTCGCTCCAGAGAGTGAAAAAAGTCGTACACCTTCTTTCTATATTTTTATTACCTAAAGTAATAAATGCTACAGCTAGCAACAGGGCTTTTATAATTCTTCACTCGGTCGAATGATATTTACAGAAAGAAATAAACCAAGTATTAGACCATAAGCTCGAAAAAAAAAACTAGAATGATACGAAAGTCAAAGTAGTTGGTAAAATTGAGGGCGATTGCTGCCTGCTCCGATGGCCAAGTGTTTAAGGCGCTGGGGTTCGATTCCCGGTCTGGTGTGGTCCAGAGGTGAGTACCATTTAATTCTTCTATGTACTTTGATTTCTTGTATCTGTATATGTAAAAAAATTGCGTTCATGTTTTGATAATAATTTCTACAGATAATAAGGATCATCGAAAGGATGAAGGTCGCTTTTTCGTTACGACGTGGTGTTGACGGAGGGTGACCTTCCTTAAGCTATTTATGTGTCCGATTTTACCCAATTCCTCCCTAATATTCAACATGCCAGTAAAAGACATCAAACGATTACATTACTTGGCCTTGCGACAACTTCTTCCAAGTTTACACGTTATCACGTACCACGGTAATTATTTATTTCTTATCAAAACACGCATAGTAAGAAATTAAGCGAGTAATTATTTTAGTGGATCTAAGATATTGTTTCTTACAAAGTCAGTCGAAGCAAGTGCGCCTAAGGGGCAAGCGCGCCTATCATAAAAAAAAACTGGCCAAGAGCATGTCGGACCATGCTCAGTGTAGGGTTCCATAGCCGTAACTATAAGGTAAAAAATACGATGTAAAAAAAGTACAACAACAAAAGAGCGTATCTTCATAGCAATTACGTCCTTTTGTTGAGAAGCGCAGTTTATCGGCAATAACTCAAAAACAGTACATTCGATCTTGTTGAAAATAATTTTCGTTGAAAGTATTAATTAAGCGTTACCTTCTTGATTTTTTTCATATTTTTCGGACGCACGGTTTAGAAAATAGAGGGGGGGGGGGGACACAATTTAAACAACTTTCGGAGCGATTATTTCCAAATACATTCACTTAATCAAAAACATTACTTAGGAACCTTATAGTGTTTTTTAAAGAGCTGTCGAACTATGTACCACACGTTGATATTTGCTGAAAAATTTTTTTTTTACTGTCTTTAACATGTATGGAGTGCCCCCCCTAAAAATATTTATTTTAATTATTTATATACCAAACTAAGTAGCGGCTCATAAATAATAATAATAATAATAATAATAACACACGCTGATACACACGCGATCATGTATTGCGGGGCAATCGCGGCGTGCCGCGTCGCTCTCGTCAAGTTCCCGGACGCTGACCGAGCGCCGCGGACCGCCGGGGGTGTCCCCGCCTGGCAAGTACGGATCGAGCGGCGTATCAGCACGTTTAGGACTCTCATTGCAAAGCTGATCTGCTTCAGGGGGGGTAACAACCGCCTCCGTGTTATGCGTTTCGTGACACAGGCCTTCGCGGGGACTGATATCAGACCCTGCGACTACATGGCATGTGTCACAGAGCGCATAGACTTCCTGAAGCAGAAAGTCTATGCGTGGGCAAGCCGTATTCGCCGCTATAGAGAGCGTGTGGATCGATACCAGCAGAATCGTCTCTTTCAGAGTGACCAAAGGAAGGTATACCGAAAGTGGGAGGGAGCCGATCAACGTGTGGCCGACGGACAACTACCGGATCCTACCGCCATGATTAATTTCTGGCGTGGTATCTGGTCGGTGCCAGTCGTGCACACCGAGGGCGAGTGGATGACTGTTGTTGAGCGAGAATGTGAGCCCATCGAAACCATGGGGGCTGTTACCATCAGCCCCGATGACGTGAGTTGTGCGGCCCGCGCGACTCAGAACTGGAAAAGTCCTGGGCCGGGCGGGTTGCACAACTTCTGGATCAAGTGGTTTCGATGCTCACATGAACGCCTGGCAACACAATTCCAACAAGCCCTTGAGCTCGGCTCCCTGCCATCTTTCCTAACAACAGGTGTTACCTTCCTGCTCTACAAGTCCGGTAGTACCACGGAGGCGAAGAACTACCGACCCATCACGTGCTTGCCCACGCTGTACAAGCTCCTTACATCCATTTTGAGATCAAAAATCAACACGCACATTGTTGCGAACAACGTTATGGCCTTCTCTCAAAATGGATGTAGGGTTGGGTCACGTGGTACTAAAGAGCTCCTCCTCATCGACACGGCCATTTGCCAACAAGTCCGGCGGGACAGGGGGTCTCTCTCGGCTGCTTGGATTGACTACAAGAAGGCCTATGATTCGGTGCCTCATTCATGGCTGGAGAGGATCTTGGAGCTGTATAAAATCAATACAGCTTTAAAATCGTTCTTAGGCGCATGTATGAGGCAGTGGACCACAGTCCTTCGTCAACCAGGCGGCGGAGATGGCCCCCCTGGCCCGCATGACTTTATAAGGATTGAGAGAGGTATTTTCCAGGGTGACAGTCTGAGTCCCCTGTGGTTCTGCCTAGCCCTGAACCCACTCAGCACTCTGCTGAAGGATTCAGGACTGGGCTGTCGGCTTCGGAGAGAGGGTGAGGTCATTTCTCATCTGCTGTACATGGACGACCTCAAGCTATTTGCACCCAAACGCCCAGACTTGTTGGAGCTACTGAAAGTCACAGAAACCTTCAGTAGCGCCATCAAAATGGAGTTTGGTGTAGATAAGTGTGCGGTCATGCATGTACAACGAGGGAAAGTCGTAAATTCTCCGAATTTGCGACTCTCCGAGACAATGACTCTCAAGTCTATCTCCGAGGCTGAAACCTACAAGTACCTTGGTATGTCACAGGCCTTGAGTATTGCGGACAGAGACACTATACAGGCGGTGAAGGAGCGCTTCTTCTGTCGCTTGACAAAAGTACTTAACAGTCTTTTGTCTGGCGGCAACAAGGTGCGGGCCTTCAACGCTTGGGTGATGCCCCTGCTCACTTACTCCTTTGGCATACTAAGGTGGACTCAGACTGAGCTGGACGCCCTGGATAGGCGGGTCCGTGTGCTGCTCACTACACACCGCATGCTACACCCACGCTCGTCAGTTATGAGACTGTACATCCCGCGTAAGTGTGGCGGCCGTGGCTTTTTAAACGCCAAGGACCTCCATAACCGCGAGGTGTGCAGCCTCAGGGAGTACTTCCTAAACAACGAGTGTGAGATACATCGCGATGTAGTAGCAGTAGACAGAACCCTTACCCCTCTTTCCTTGGCAAACGAGAACTGGCGTAGACCTAAGGTGCTTAGCACCGACGACCGCAAGGACATATGGAAGAGTAAAGAGCTACACGGGCGGTTCTACAAGGCCCTCACGGGGCCCGATGTAGACCTGCTCGGAACTGGCTACGCTTCGGTGATCTCTTCGGGGAAACTGAAGGTTTTGTCTGTGCAATTGCGGACGAAGTTATGATGACGAACAACTACCGGAGATATATCCTGAAGGACGGTACGGTCGACATCTGTCGGGCATGCCGCCGTCCCGGAGAGTCTATCAGGCATATTATCTCTGGTTGTTCCCATCTAGCTAACGGCGAGTACTTGCACAGACATAACCAAGTAGCCAGGATCATTCACCAGCAACTTGCTGTTCGATATGGTCTTGTGGGGTCTGAGGTGCCGTACTATCAGTACGCACCAATGCCAGTTCTCGAAAATGGCCGTGCCACGCTCTATTGGGATCGATCCATTATCACGGACAGGACTATTGTAGCCAATAAGCCTGATATCGTGCTAATAGATCGATCCAAGCGCCGTGCAGTGCTCGTCGACGTTACCATCCCCCATGACGAGAACCTCGTGAAGGCCGAGAAGGACAAGCTCAGCAAGTACCTTGACTTGGCTCACGAGGTTACCGCCATGTGGGATGTTGATTCGGCGATCATTGTTCCGATAGTCGTTTCGGCGAACGGGCTTATAGCGAAGAGTCTCGATCACCATCTCAAGAGACTCTCGCTAGATGGCTGGATCAAGGGTCAGATACAGAAAGCGGTTCTTCTGGACACGGCGCGCATCGTCAGGAGGTTCCTCTCTCTGCGGCCCTAACCACCGGTAGCCTGGGCCCCGCCCCGCTGCCGGCGGCACCCTAGGTTAGGTTTTTTATAATGTGTTTATGTTTTGTAATTTCATTTTGTATTTTACTTTTTATATATATATTGTAAAAAACCTAACTTAAGCAAATAAAGATATACGGAGAATAATAATAATAATATTAGGGGACAATCTTACACAAATCGAACTAGTCCCATAGTAAGCTCAATAAGGCTTGTGTTATGGATACTAGACGACGATATATATACACCTATATTCCAAATTTCATCAATATCCATCATGTAGTTTCTGAGTAAAATGCCTGTGACATACGGACAGACAGACAGACAGACAGACAGACGGACGGACATGACGAAACTATAAGGGTTCCGTTTTTGCCATTTTGGCTACGGAACCCTAAAAATCTCGAAAAGTACAGATATTATACTACTTACAAAGGACATCTTACAAAGACACAACCATAGCAGTAATTTTTAGGGTTCCGTAGCCAAAATGGCACAAACGGAACCCTTATAGTTTCGTCATGTCCGTCCGTCTGTCTGTCTGTCTGTCTGTCTGTCCGTATGTCACAGGCATTTTACTCAAAAACTACATGATGGATATTGATGAAATTTGGAATATAGGTGTCTTTTATGAGCCGCTACTTGGTTTGGTATATAAATAATTAAAATAAACATTTTTACGGGGGGCACTCCATACATGTTAAAGACAGTAAAAAAAATTTTTTTCAGCAAATATCAACGTGTGGTACATAGTTCGACAGCTCTTTAAAAAACACTATAAGGTTCGTAAGTAATGTTTTTAATTAAGTGAATGTTTTTGGAAATAATTTCTCCGAAAGTTGTGTAAATTGTGTCCCCCCCCCTCTATTTTCTAAACCGTGCGTCCGAAAAATATGAAAAAAATCACGAAGGTAACGCTTAATTAATACTTTCAACGAAAATTATTTTCAACAAGATCGAATGTACCGTTTTTGAGTTATTGCCTATAAACTGCGCTTCTCAACAAAAGGACGTAATTGCTATGAAGATACGCTCTTTTGTTGTTGTACTTTTTTTACATCGTATTTTTTACCTTATAGTTACGGCTATGGAACCCTACACTGAGCATGGTCCGACATGCTCTTGGCCAGTTATTCTTCCTACAAAAGGTACATCGCGCGCTGAAATGTGTGCGCGCCGTGTATGAACGCACTACAAGCAAAGATATAGAATGCGTAAGCAATGTTATTAATAAGTATTCAAAAATATTCCGTTTGAAATATCGATTGTAAATCTTAATGGTATTTTAGCGTGAAAAACTAATAGTGCACTCCATTACTTATCCTGCCTGGCTTATTTACATAGCAGCTTTCTGAACTTGAATATAAAATTAAAACAAAGAAACTGGCCTCACCTTCACAAATTTCTACATTAATATTCTTTAAATCTACAAAAATCCTTAATAATTGGATATTTATAGCTTTAATCTCGGTTACAAGATTATGGTTCTTAATTTTAATGTAACACGGGAAGCGTAAATTGTGGGGATGACAGGCCAAAGCCGGTTAAGAATCGGCTAATGTAAAATAATCGCGCAGTATTGTTTCGTATCCGTGGCCTCATTTTAATAAGAATACAGTGCCTTTCCGAACTACGAACCACTGGAAATATTTTATCAAAAAAAATTAAATATGTAGGAAGACAGGTTCTTATAAGTATATGATGATTGATGACTGACTATAAGACGGTGTAGGACGGGGGTTTCAATACCGGTATTAGAAGGCTTAGCGTAGGGGTATTAAGGGGTCATTCATTTATTACGTAAGACGATTTTTGCCAGTTTTTGACCCCCTCCCCTCCTACTTAATATTTATTACGTAAGCATCTAAAGGAAAAATGATTTTACGTTTGGGCTGTTTTAATTTTTATTTTTCTAAGAATCATTTTTGTAGGGACGTTTATTTGCAGATACTAATAGTTTTTAATTTATTAGTTAAAAGATCTGCGCACTTTTTCAAAAGTTAAGATTATTTTGCGCATACTCAGTAACTAGCGAAACAGGTTTATACAAGATACCCGGCACTTAAGGCAGGTTTTGATGACTATACTATGTATGAGTATTAATACCGCAACCGTATCGTACAGTAATCTGAAAACTTGGTACCTATTAGGTAAGTACAATTAAATACCGGTATTGACAGTTTTCGTAAAAGAGCGGTATCCCAGGATACCGGTAACACGTGAACCCGGTATTGGAAGCCCTATCGTACAACAAACATACTTTGTGGAATGCATTTAAGGCGCGGTAGGACCTGGCTCGCATTTCACATACAAACTAGGGTCGGGCGGAATGCAGATTATTGCAGATTATCTTCGATTTCTAACATAAAAGTATACGTGATCAACCCAAACATGAGAGGATGCCCTGCATGACTGTGAAATCATGATTGTCAGGTATTAATTTTGTCAGAAAAGGTAACTGGTGATGAACAAAATGAAAAAAAATTAAAAAAATACTTTATTTTATAGTGTTTTCGCGCTACTTTTCTATCGAGCGAAGTGTTCGCTATCGTGTTCTAAGTGAGAGGAAGCCCTAGATACAGTTCTGAATATTATTATATATGTTTTACAGTGACCTAAGAGTCAAATAAGTGCTCTAAAAATGATTTGGAAACTAGGCTTCCGTGCCCGATTCTGGTCTCACCTCGCCTTAACCGGGAACCACTCGGCTCAACGGATCGACAACGGTAACTAGCGAAACATGTTTATAAAAAGTACAAAATACCCGGCACTCAACAAGTCGCCGCGTCACGCTCGGCGTTTCGCAATGGAAGAGCTATTTAAACGATTTTTCTAGCTAAGAATCCAATTTCAACATGCACATTCGTATCTCTGTGAACTTCAAAATAATAGTCTAGAAGAGAACGCTTTTAGCACACCATAAATTCTGCACTTTCTTGCATTGTGGAATAAAGTAAATAAATAAAAGTAAACTCTCAAATACATTTAGGTAATTGGATGTTGGAAGACACTCTTAAGTACTTGTAAGGAAATAAGTGGCATTAATCAGTATCACCCTTAGATTACTAACAAGGTTTATACACCGGGAACAAGTATTTCTGACCGAGTCAGGACTGACTCACTCACTCCATGATTCTGTAATTAAATAAAAAGTGGATAGAGATAGAGCTTGTAACACAAGCTAAAAGCATGAACTAACGCTGTTAGGTCACGTTAAAAGCACTGATACCCAGCACACGCGTAAAAAACATAATATAAACGAATAACCTTTTCCGTCAGGAATAGCAAAAGTTTTATCCAAAATTCGATATGAAAAACTGATTGATTAGTATTTCATTTTGAGCTCTAATCAAATTAATTTTACCGCGTCTGATATATGCAGTGCATAGGTACAACAGCATCTAACAGTGACCTCTATTGAAGTTTTCAGTATTTACTGAAATAAAACCAGCCCAATTGGGTTTGTTAACAATATTACTATGTGGTCCAAACCTTGAAGGGAGGAGAAACAGAGGAAGACCAAGAAGAGCTTACATGGACCAAATTAAGGAAAAAGTGAAGGTAGTGTCGTACCAAGCTGTCAAGGAGAGGGCTCAAGAAAGAGAGACATGGAAATTGCCCCACCGACAAGAGCCTAGCTCTTAAATTTATGATGATGGTCGAAACCTATTTCGAAAAATAACCTTTTAGATCATTTTTTTTCTAAGTGAGCTTTAATAAGGCACCATCACTGTGAATATATTATTATCCACATATATGTTATCTTTGTTAAACTTTTCATACTGAAATACAGTATTGTAACTAGTTTGTCCTCGGTATGTCTCATCAAATGTTTTGTTTATATGCATTTTATTTCACATATTTACGTCAAATTAACCCTAAAAGAGCGATAGATTTAACTAGCCGATGCATTAGAGACTTATGAACTTTAAAGAACAGTTATTGTCTTCAATTATACTTAAATATACGTTATTAATGAAAAAAATAATTCTAAATGTACTATTTAAAATATCGTAAAACACGAATTCGTGTGGGTTTGTCGGTCAGTTTGAATAAAGATTAAAACATGATTGTACTTAGTTTAATTTTTTTTAGTAATTTTGAGCTACGTATATATGAATACGAGCTCGGTTCGTTGTCTAAATATCTAATGCTTTGTTTACCGATGCGTAATGTGAATAATTAGAAAAATATATTTATGCCACACTTGGCCATAAAGTGGCTTTTTCCGCACGCTGCGCGTACGGAAAAAGCCGCTTTCTGGCCAATTGTAGACATAAAATGATGTACACAACACGGGAGGTAATAAATGAAGCCCTCGATCGCATATTTACGTTCCTCGCTTGCAGCTCGGGCCTCAAACTTCTGCGATCTCGGCCTTTCCTTGTATTACCACCCTAGTTGTGTAATGTACTAATGACGAGAGTGACAGGACAATATCCATGGACAAATTTGACGTAGGGGTTAAACCTTGACTTTACATGTAAGTACTTACGAATTTATTTATCCTTTTCTGATGATGAAACTTACCTGAAAACATAAAAACCCACATTAGTATGAACAAGTCCTATTAAATAAACTACACTTGGGGGCACACAGAAAAGGTACACTTTTTAAAGCATTTATTATTGTTTGCTACTACATACAATCCTACATACAATATGACAGGTATTCGAAGCCCAACTCCGTTTGTAAAAGGTGAATACATCGATACCGGTATTGATATCAACTCCGTTTGAATAAAGAAAAAAATTTGCATACATATGCACATTTTTTTCTTTATTCAAACGGAGTTAACACACACGTATTATGCACTATATCAATTCATAAAACCGTTACAACCACTTTTTTGTCTAAAACTGATGTTATTTAGGAAACCAAGCTATTTTAGTTAGCAAACTTGTCTCAAGACGTTTTCATGAGCATTTGGCGATTTTTGGCAAAAAGTGCTATTAGAAAATAAAAAATGCAATGAGATGGTCATCTTTCGCCATAGATATAATGCAACACTGGATGTGTTGCCTATGCGTATACCTACGTTGCCGACCTTTAACATCCTCGTTTCTTCTTTTTCTTCTGTAGCTGCCGAAGTGGAGGTTGGCAATCATCCTGGCAATGTTTATCTTATCTACAGCCACTATTCAGAGAGCGAGTTCATTCTGTACCTCTTGAAGAACTTAAACTTAATCTCTGAGACTTTATAATTATTTCCAGTGTTACCAGCTCGGAAAACAGAAGACCGTTGCGTTTCCCAAGCGGGGTTCCGCTAGGCTTTATGCTTAGTGGAAAGCCGGGAATGTTCCTACATAAATAATTCCGGGCGAAACATTCTCGCCGAGATTGCGTGAGAGCTAACTCGCTTAAAAACGACTTAGAACTCGTAAAGGTGAGTAACGACCGTGGTGGCCTTAAAATATGCTGCCAACGGAGTTGATTGCTGTTTCATTGTGAACGACGTTTTGCTAAAAAGCTCCAAATGGAGTGTCAGTTTCTGATTTCAATTCCTCAAAACGATCGCGAAGCGATTCGCTTAATTTTTCATAATTACCTATTAATAGAATCAGACTAGTACGGTTGCGTTACTGACTCCATGGTATTTTAACACATCATTTTCTTAGCACCATTTTTGTGGCGATGAATCCATCGCACATGATGGGTAATCACCCATGTAGGTATTTTATTATTTAACAAAAAACGTACTTTAGTTATTCTCAAGTGAAAACAAGATTTGTATCTGCATCTGATGTAGGTATTTTTCCCCTTTTTGATAAAGACTTTTGGAATCGAGATCTTCGATATTTTTTTTACTGTTTTTGGGAAATATTACGTCGCTGAAAGCACAAAGGTCTCAATGTCCACACAATTCATTGTTCTGTCGAACGGTATGCTCAGTCTGTCTCATGAAAGCATTCAGGTCAAAGGATTTTGAATCCTATGTTGAGGTCTATATAGTCTTTTGTCTTGCTTTATTGACTTATCCCAGCAAATATGGCAAACTGGAAGGCGAGTCTGACAAATAAACAACAGTGAACAGCCAAATTCAAAAGTTTGGAACTTCCAGTGGTGGAGTTACATAACATGATTTTTAGAGGATAGAGCTTTTCCATAACAAACTAATGAGTGATCAATAGAGCTTTCAAAACGTGTAGTTTTCGAATACATCAACAACAAACATTCCGCAGCGTGGTTAAGTCGGTTACAAGGTGGACTAATGACCTGGCGAAGATTGCTGGAGTCTGCTCAATGCGGCCAGCACAGGGTCATTGTGGCATTCTTTGGGGGAGGCCTATGTCCAGTAGTTAACGTTCTTTGACTAACGATGTTGATAATACCAGGATCCCAGTATTTTTACAAACCATACCGGTAATCTCTAGTGATCAACGATTGACCTCAATAGGTAAAACTTGATACTATACCTACTACTGGTATTGACTTATACTGACTATTGTTGACTAAATTTAAAATTATTTTATTAGTATAACACAAGCTCCGGTAGACTTTAGTCCAAAATATCAAATATTAATGTGCATGTGCAGTAGTGGTTGCTACTCGTTTTCATATTTGCTATTGGTGTGAGCGTTAAGCGTCTTTTAAGATAAACACGGATTGCCATCCTTCAAAACCTAAGCGTATCATGCAAACTTGACGGCATTTAATTTCTGATCTAAAAATTCAATGCAGTCAAAGCATTTATATTCTGAGGCCACGGGAAGGCAAACATCGAACTGCAGCAACAAGTCTGAACGCAAACAGTCACGGTCGAGTTAGCTGCCTCCGCTAAGGAACACTGCGGATATCTAAAGAATCGCGGCAGCCGCAAAAATAAGATACTTAGAAATTTACAATGACTCCTCTCGAACAACTCCTTAATTTCCAATAAGACATTGATTTTGGTTATTGCACGTAAAATCATACAGCAACAAAACAAAAATGAATGGCTACGTATAAAGGCGAACTTGTCTCTGAAAGGGATCTCTTCCAGCTAATCTTTCGTCTCTTTTACATCCACTATTTCATTTCACTACTGTACGAGCACACTCGAAATTTTTATATTAAGCTTACGATGCATCCGCTCGTGCGTCATCATATCGTTTACTTAATACATTCTGTTATTTTATTATTTTAGTGCAATAAAGCTACTCAACGGGCTCGGTCTACTCAACCAACACTACTCCTAATTTGTACCAGTGCTAAGCTAAGCTGAGCTATGAAAACAAACGATTCTTAATGGTGGTAAACTGGTAACACACACGCATCCTTAGCTACGCAAGTAAGTACGCAGCTTAGCACGTCTGTTTTGAAAAGCAGCCTTATTCCACTCGTTAGTTTATCGCTCGATAATCTTTTAATCAATCGCTCCATATCACCAAAGCTTCCAGCTTGCCTAAAAACGCGTCCAGGCGTCAAGTCAAATAAGCCCCGAAATAAGAGTAGGGAGTAATGTGTTTGCCCAAAAAGGGTCCCGTCAATTTGCTTATTTGTTTAGTGCCAAACGTGACGCGGGTGGCACTGGGGGTCGGTGACCCCGCATGTTCCCACGTTTGTTAAATTGGTGGGAAGTTTCCAGAACTAAATTGGAGGACCTATAGAGCCGTTTGTTGCAGTATATGGGGTGTAGGTAGGTCTTGGGGCGTTGAGTTACAAAATAAATAAAAGTTTAGTACGTGTGTGTGTAGTTGTAAGTAGGTACATTGTTTTGACTCCAGCTTATGGTTTAGCAATGCTACTTTAGTTTATTTCAATAATATTTTCAGAAGCTTTCATTGTATTAATGAAAGCTTTTCCATATCTTACAGTCTTCGGCGTTCATTCTCTTAAACACCCAACTACGAACATTAGCAACTCATATTAAAACTATTTTATTGCTCCAACAAGTTCTTATTCACACTTCATATAGTTCAATATCACTGACTCAAAAGGGCGTATCTTAGCCTACAATTCCTGTCAGTTACGTCCTTCTTTACATAATAGTACAGAGTTGAGACGTCGCAAGCTCAGGCTCGAGCAACATGAAATGTCTACTTACTCAAACTTTATTTAGTTCACTTAGGGATACGGAGTGTGTTTTCTTTTAAAATAAAAGCGAGTTTGATTGCAACTAGGTTTCATGATAAGCAATTTAACAAGTTTTATCTACTTAGCTGTGGGAGTAAGATTGGAAAAAATTCCGGTCAAGTGCGAGTCGGACTCACGCACCGAGGCTTCCGTACAAACTCGTAAGTAGAAACGTGAATATTTCAAGAATAACTGTATGGCGGTTAGTTTAATAGGGTAAATAAGGTTGTGTTACGGTTTATGCCAATTTCGAAAAAACGGTGAGTGTTAGGAAAACTACTATATTTTTCTGTAATATTTAGAATGATGGTAATAATTGGTAATTATTACAGATTTTTCTGTTCAGTAACTTCGAAGAAAATAGGGGAGGAATGGTGTTTTTTAACGTTTTTCGTCCTATATATTAAAAAGAACATGATTAAAAAAAAATATAAAAATGGTTTTGAAATCTACTAATTAAGCCTTTTTATTTGATATCCCACTTGATACAATAGTACAACTCTAAATTTTCGACCTCCCATTTCGGCCCCATTAAAAAAACATTTTTACCATTTTGGTACAGAACCCTAAAAAGAGCAAATACATAAAAAAGGTTCAAGAAAATTTGAAGTTGCTAAAGTTGAGGAAAAGAAAGAATCAGTTGCACACGGTACGAGGCGGAACCTAAACCACATTACTAAACCTATACTCCAAATGAAGAAAAGTCAGAGAGACTTTAGGCCGCCCAGTGGCCATCTGAAAACATCTTGTTTTTAGATCCATCATCACTGATGATTGTTGGTGGTTAGCTCAAATGCGAGAAACTATCTCAAAAATTCCACAATGTAGTGAAGAGTGCAATGGACCGGAGTCGATGTTGGAAATATATTCGTGCCAGAACGATAGCCATGAACCACGATCTGAAGAAGTAAAAGATCAAAAAAATATTAATTCAACACAATGCACATATTTTTTTAATATCAAAAATCACAATTGGAAAATACCACAAAGTTGTGGAAGTGGATTAATGACAATGTACAAAACAACGCACATAAACATAAATTAAACAATACCAAATCCGGGGAAAATACGACAGATAAAATAAAGAAAATATAGGCAAACATGATGTTAACTAACACATTAAAATACGGTTTTATACCTTCAAGTTTCTTACAGCATAAGTTTCAAATAGTGCAGAGTTAGGACACATTGCAATCACCAACTCAGGCACACGCGACACGGCATGAAAATTAAATGTTTGCTCAGGAACTTTTAGTTCACTTAGTGGGAATGGAGGCGCTGAGAGGGTTTTCTTTTGAGATAAAGGTACATTCAATTGCAACTGGGCTATTACTGCCGGTGGGCGTGAATTAGTAACAAATTTACTGTCACGGAGATTGTGCCGGCTCGGCTGGCTCACGCTGCGTCATACAGTATTTCAGTTTCTGGTGCTCCCTTTTCCCTACTCCTCTTTCTGCTCTCTCTCTCCCTATTCTTCTCTGCTTCATACTGACTGTACGTACTCTAACTATAAAAATTACGCTGTTCAATTCAACTATAGTTCGTTGACAAAAAAAATCAATAGGGAGACAATTTGACTACTGTGAACACGATATCGTCATTTCACTCTTTTTCATTGAATCTTAATAATTAACTCTTAATAATTGTTTGAAATTAATAAAAAGTAGCGTATTAATTTGATCTGTTCCAAATGTACCCTATTTTTACGCCTTCACGGTTACCAGACATTATTTCAACACAATCCCAGGTTTTAACGCGTGTTAATGTTTTAATGGCACCGTTTTTTACGGTGCCAAAGTAAATAAGTAAATATTAATTATAAGCGTAACTAAACGCAGTATTATTAAATAAGACGAGTAATCAGGACGGAACCGGTATTTTGCAAAAACCCCGAAATAGCCCAATATTTTGAATTATTAAAATAAAAAGCACTATTTTAATAATTCAAAATATTGGGCTATAAAGTGGCTTTTTCAGCACGCTGCGCGTACGGAAAAAGCCGCTTTCTGGCCAAGTGTAGACATAAAATGATGTACACAACACGGAAGGTAATAAAGAAAGCCCTCGATCGCATATTTACGTCCCTCGCTAGGAGCTCGAGCCGCAAACTTCTGCGATCTTTCTTTGTATTACCACCCTAGTTGTGTAATGTACTATTATGTAGGACTCAATAATGTATTTACGTAATGACTTTGTATTACTAGATTTTTCCGATTAAAAAATTTAATAATAAACCAAAGAACAAAAAATACCGGGATTTTTGTATGGAGAAAATACCGGCATTCGACCCCTGCGAGGAATATTATATGCATTAAATTAAATTCCGGGCGTATCTACAGTTTGATCTTCTTAACTCTAGCGACAGGAACCATAGTGACGGAATCGTGGCTAAATATACGGTATCCTTCTATTTACAGGTTTTCTCACAGTGCTTCTGACGGTGTAGAATTGGTTACTTTACTACAGCAGTACTTAGTTGAAGTAAATAAGTTAGAAAATGTCATTGTCACATGGCGGCTGCTAGATTTCGAGCAGTCCTTAGAGATGGCAACTCCAAACTGTGCCCCGTGGGCCAAAGCCGGGTATAAGATACTAGGTACTTAAGTCTTGTGGCCCGCGCGAATTTGTCTAAGGTGCTATATAAGAGCCAAAAGGTTTTACCCCTGCATTAAAGTCTAGTGGTTTGAAGATAGGCTTAAGATCTAGTGACTATGGATGCTCCTGTGATCATAAATAAAAGAATAATACAACTGAACCGTTCCGTAAGGTGCAAAATTCTTATTTATGGAGTGGTTCGGTACGTGCACCGACGCATAAATATGGGAGCTTACGCTATCTCGCCGATCCAGGTGCT
Source organism: Eudemis profundana (assembly GCA_947034925.1). Lineage (NCBI taxonomy): Eukaryota > Metazoa > Arthropoda > Insecta > Lepidoptera > Tortricidae > Eudemis > Eudemis profundana. Next base: position 13,418,451 of record OX344811.1, read on the forward strand.
GCTAAATAACGTTATATTGAGTATCCGGGGTTCATTAGCTGATTTTGTTCCAAGCCTGCTTAGTTTATAATGCGTAATTATGTTTTGTTGCTGACGGAGGTTCCGGTAATTTTGGCACCTAAATGATGGTTTGGTTTACATCGACCTTCCCTTATCTTGCTTCCTAATAATTTAGTACGTCAACATTTTAAGCTCTAAATCTGCCAACTTTTGCATTAAGCAACCCTATGCCATCGTGTTGGCTATATGCCTTTCCATATAAGGCTTGTGGGTTTAAGAAAAACTCTACAAAACAAATTAGAAAAAATACTTTAGGTATGCATGGGGAACTGCCAGTTCACCAACCCTTTCAGGGATAAGGGAACAATTCTGTCTATTTTTACTTCAAATTGTATGCCAAATTTATATCGTTAAGGAAAAGGACGAGGGAAAGTAGTCGGTCGTATGTAGGACTCGTCTACTACTAGAGAATCGGTCAAAACAGGTTGTATAATGTGTACAGATCAAGCGCGGCGCATCGAATACTAATCGCAACTTGGTTGTAATTGATGAAGATACATATATATTTTTAATAGCCTATTATTGTATCCCACTGCTGAATAAAGGCCAACGCTCTGCCTTTTCACACCCTTCTACCTTGAGCAATGTCTCGCCAGTCCCCTCTTATCATCATCCTCGTTTAATAAAGATAATTAAGACCTCATAATTCAAAACCTAATTGGTATTGATATATAGGTAGTAAATTATTCCTTGGTAATAAAGAGATATTAAGTAATTTAGGTTAGTTTTACTTTCCGACCAACAGTAGACCGACATTTAAAAATTCAAAAATGCAACAAGGAACGAGACACACCGCGTCGTATCCGACCAAGTTAAAGAAATGCCAAGTGACATCACAGTTTGCATAGTTAAGCTCTATTTTCCACTTCCCTAACCTTTTTTGCAGTTGGTAGATAGCTAGAAGCCCAATTGTAAGTTTTATAATCTCACAGAACTCTCACAGAGCATAAATCAAATCGTATAATAGTTTTTCGGGTTCCGTACCAAAATCGTAAAAAGGAACCCTTATGGTGCGACTCTCCCAGACTGTTTTTTAAATAGCTTAAATGAGTGTCTCTCTACTGATCATATGTGACTTCCACTTCACCCTATTCGCAGCAGCCTTCTATCATTATCTTGCAAATCGACCAAATCTGCTGATTTTGTAATCTAAGTATTAAAATTCAATCCATATGTAACATGATTGATTATAGTTTACTAATAGCTACTCATAATTTACGTCATTCAAACAACGTATGATTTGAGTAATCAGTGGCCCCCACATTGAAATGTGCGTACGTAATGTAATTGTAATAGGTAAGTAATATACTCGCGGTCAAAAATTTCGGGTCAGTGAAATACAGCCATTTTTCCTAAAATACTCCAGGGTTGTGAAATTATTGAATCCCGTTTTGATCTTTAATTAATCTTAGATATTATCTGCAAAAATAACACTGAAAATAATAGCAATTTCAGGTTTAGATCGAACTCGTAAAAACCCATGAAAAATAATTACGTTGACTGAGTGAAATATCGCAAAAAGGTTAAAGGTTAGCGGTAGCGGATATTCATATTGCTAATACAGGCAGGTATTATGAAGAATAGTATATTATTAAATGAAACAAGTGTCAAATATTGAAAAACATCTTTTTCTATTATTTAAATTACGGTGACCCGAATTCATTGTCTGTGAGTGCATATTTAATGTATTGTTTGTGTAATAATGTGTAGAATATAATATTAATAACTCCTCTATATTGGGGTACACGTTTCCTAGTTTGCACACCGCGATATCGTACGCATTAGTACTTATTAATTTACGCAAAGGTTAACTGGACTTTGGATTTGTACGTGATAGTCTTGTGTAAATGTATTTCACAATTCAAGTGTTAACAACCATACAATAAATACGTAAGCTTCTGTTATCCAAAACTACAACCTCTATTAAGTTTTTTATTAGGTAATTTATTTGAACACAAGAACAATTATAGAGAAAAAGCACCAGACCCAACCGTAAAGCAAAGGTGATTAAACAAGACTAATCCCTCGCCTTAGAGCGTCAGATTAAACTAGTATTTACTGGAATATTCCGGTTTAGAGACACAATTGTGTAAGAGCCATTTCTGTGCCATTGTTGCTTCGTTTCACAGATATTTCATGTTTACATGCACTTCAAAACGGATCGTATTAATTTTAACGTTCGTAACTGAATTCTCACGATGTGCGTTGCTAACTTAGTATTTTTGCGACTTAATTAGCATATGGGGTGTAAGGGGGTCCATATAGCATCGCACGGGCCTCAAGTCAACCTCACCTGCACGTGGTACACCCTGCTATGTAACAAACGAGGCTCTGGCAACCCACCAACCCGCACTGGACCAGCGTGGTGGGCTTACGGTCCATATCCCTCCCATGAAATGACAAATTCCCCGATTAGGCCCCGAGTGCCCGGCGGCTCTCGGAGACTTAGTGATGACGGTAGCCAAAGAACTCTGGGGCCAGGGGTGCGAAGAATCCCCGGGCGAAAACGATATCCTACCGTCAAACGAACTCTGCATGCAAAATGGACCACGATATACTAAACATTTTAACATACAACGTACGGACACTATTAAGAGATGAACGTGTTTTAGAACTGGAAAACGCGCTTACGAATATAAAATGGGATGTAATAGGTCTCTCAGAAGTTAGAAGAGCAGGTGAAGATACTACAGATAGAGAAGACTCTGTATTTTACCATTATGGAACAACTAGCGGCCAAAACGGAGTAGGTTTCTTAGTAGCCAAAAAATGGAAAAACAACATAATGGAGTTCAGAGGCTACTCCGATAGAGTTGCAGTGGTAAAACTCAGATTATCAAAACTCTGCACATTAACTATAGTCCAGGCCTATGCTCCTACGTCAGCACACGATAACGAAGAAGTTGAAGACTTCTACGATGTGCTTAACAGGGCTTGTGACGAGCAGCGTGGGACTTGGAATCTGGTTCTTGGCGATTTTAATGCGAAACTAGGCGTTGAAAGAGAAATGGGCGATGAACAGGTTCTTGGAGCATATGGACTAGGAAACCGAAATGTACGTGGCAGTCGACTAATCCAATTTGCTTTTGGACAAGGTCTAAAAATTTGCAACAGTTATTTCCCAAAGAAAGAGCAAAGACGATGGACCTGGATATCTCCAGATGGAAGTTACAAAAATGAAATAGATTTTATATTGTCATCCAAATTAGATATCATAAACGACGTAAATGTGATAAACAGGTTTCAATTCAGTTCAGATCACAGACCAGTACGAACGAAGCTTTCGTTTAATTTTAAAGTAGTGCGCCAGAGAATTTTTTCGAACCAACTTAGAAATCTAGACAGATTCACAATATCGAACAATTACGACATGTTTAACTTAGAATTACAAAACCAGTTCGAAAGTTTAAACATGGACATTGACGATGTGGAAGACCAGTACCAAAAGATTATTAGCAGTATTAGAGCCGCCAGCAACAAAATTAAGACCAACAACAAAAAACACAAAAAGTTATCCCATAGCACACTACAATTGATACTACAAAGTCAATCTCTACCAATAGCATCACACAGTTACAATAGTCTGGACAAAATAGTGAAACGTAGCATTCGACGCGACATCCGTAACTTTAATACAGCAGCAGTCAAAACCGCCCTGAGTAAGAACGTCTCACTCAAAGCAGCACGTCAGGGTATACATCACGGAACAAAATCATGGATAAACAGCTTGAATGACGAGGATGGTACCAGGCAATACAGCAGAGATAAAGTGTTAGATATTTGCACAAACTATTTCAAGAAGCTTTACTCAGACCCGTTGAAACCTATCAGTGACAAACAATATATCTGTACGGAGTCCATTCCCCCAATCACAGGCTACGAGGTGAACCAGGCTCTTCGAATCATGAAGTTCGGAAAAAAGCCCAGGAGCAGACGGTCTTAGTACAGAATACCTAGTACTAGGGAAGCCTACACTCTTACCTCATATTACTAATTTATTCAATACAATATTGCAAACAGGAGTAATCCCAAAACAGATGGCTCATGCCAACATCATACTGCTCCATAAGAAAGGTGATAAGTGCGATATTAACAATTACCGACCAATAAGCCTTGTTTCACACTTATACAAGGCTTTCATCAAAATTATCGAGTGTCGTATTGCTGGGAAACTCGATAAACACCAACCCCCAGAGCAGGCCGGGTTCCGTCCAGGTTTTTCTACGACCGATCATCTCCACACTTTAAACCAGGTTATTGAAAAATACCAAGAATTCAACAAAGCCCTATATCTAGCCTTTGTTGACTATACAAAGGCGTTTGATAGCATTAATCACAGGTCTATATTCGCAGCACTTCATCAACAAGGTATCGAGTCAACATATATTGATCTTCTTAACTCCATCTATGACAATAGTTCAGCAGATATCAAATTACAGACATCTGGTCAGCCGTTCAAGATCGAAAAAGGTGTTAAACAGGGAGACCCGCTATCGCCAAAATTGTTCACTAGCACACTCGAACAAGTGTTTCAAAACTTGGCGGTCTCTTGGGAGGACAAAGGCATTGTCATCGGCGAGAGGAGATTGACAAATCTACGTTTCGCTGATGACATTGTACTCTTCTCTTCATCAGCATCAGAACTTGAACGAATGCTTCAAGACCTAAGCTCGGCAAGCCTTCAAATTGGTCTCAGAATGAACCGGTCTAAGACTCAACTAATGACCAATAGCACGAAACGTAGGGTCGCGGTAGACGGACAGGCAATATGCTATGTCGACGAGTATGTATATTTAGGCCAGTTAGTTTCTTTCAGTCAAAGGCAGGATAAAGAGATCGAGAGACGGATCCAAAACGGCTGGAAAAGCTATTGGTCTATGAAAGATCTTCTCAAGGGGGACCTCCCTATAGCCTTAAAGCGAAAACTCGTCGATATGTGCATTCTGCCTGTCCTAACCTACGGTGCCCAAACATGGTCACTTACCGAGTCACAAAAGACCAAATTGAAGGTTTGCCAAAGAGCGATGGAACGCAGCATGCTAGGCGTGAAACGAACAGACCGGGTTCGGAACACCACGCTGCGCACGCAAACCCGCATTGCTGATGTTGGTGCCAAGACCGCCAGATTGAAGTGGAACTGGGCCGGCCACGTCTGCCGCATGCATCCACAGAGGTGGGCGAAACTAGCCACGGAGTGGGTGCCACACGACGGGTGGCGAAGACGTGGTAGGCCGCGGCGAAGATGGCGGGACGACCTGGACGCATTTCTTAACGGCTGGCCAGAATTTGCTCGGAGCCGGGACGATTGGAAATCAAGGGAGGAGGCCTTTGCCCAGCAGTGGGACACTACAATAGGCTAGCAAAAAAAAAAAAAAAATTAGCATATTGTTGATCGATAGGTATAGCCTTAAACTTAACATATATTAAGAAGGTTAGTTATGAAGAATTGGCGGTTAAAATGCCATTTTAACGGCCAATTCTTCATAAATAACCAAACTTTAGAAGTCTAAAAATAATATGTATTTAAAGTGAACTAGTCAAAATAGGCTTGCAGATGGAAATGCTTTCTAAAATTTGCACCTATGATTTGGTATACCTGTTATTAGGAATTTTAGCACCAAGTGAATTCAGAGTTGGCAACACTAATGCTAAACACAATGCGGCATTGCGCATTTGATAATCAGTGCAACCGCGTCGAGCATTTAGAACAGCGGACCTCAAATCGGTTTAAAATAGAACAGATTGGGCCATTGAGTGGATTGTTCTCGTGGCGTCAGAGCCGCGGCCGAATGGAACCGGGCTAATGAAACGTCTGTCAAAATACTCGTTCGGGTTTCAATTAAAAGTTGATAGCGGGAAATTCACACCTTGCTATTATAAACTGTTATTTGTGTATTTAGTGAGCTGGGAATGTAAATGACGTGTTATTTTATTGACATAATCATTTCACTGTTAAATATCTCGCGGTTTTCTCTTCCATATTCTATACTTCTAAATAACATCTTGATATTGATGTTAGCATAGAAAATATAATATTCGCGTTGTGACTAGTAAAATCTATGGATGAGCATTTTAATTTAGTTTCTACGATTTCCTGATCAGTACCATAACAAAACGACTACTTAGTTGAGTGAAGAATAATATTTTACCTCCGTGTAATGACATATTTGGGATCATGGATGGATGGGTCACGTTCGAAAAGTTACTGTCTTGTTTTTACGCGATGAAGTCCCGTTCTGTTATACATAATAATGAGGGAAAATCGTAAAGGAGTTTCAGTACTTCCTGAACAGTATAAAGCAAAGTTTAATATTAAATAATTGGACCTGCACTTTAAACCAATTCTGGGAGGGAACATAGAAGTGAGCAGAGGTAGGGGTAGGCCTAGGAGCTACGTAGACTAAGTAAAAAAGCTGGAGTTGCTATCCAGGAAGTTAACTCACAGGCCAGACCCTTAAATTTATGATAGGCCCAAGAAATATTGCCACAAGAAACTACAACTAAATATTTTCACGATGACAACTAAATCAGAAATGAGACATCACGAAAGAAAAATACAAAAATAAAACCTGAAATGTAGGTAAAACACGAATAAAACGTCAACGATATCACAGAAACAAATGCATCGATTAAATATCGCACATCTCTCCGTTCCGTTCCTGATGATGCTTTCAAGAAATTAAAACACTGTCATTAATTCCCGGCCTGGAACAAGTTAGTGCCTGAAAGTTATCAAGAGTTTATTAATGAATCAAACGCTGAGGCGGTAAAAAGCAGGAATAATAAAAGGGCAAAATTAACGCCGAAGCTAAGCGAGGAAGCCAAAGGAAATGATTTTTTTTCTCTCTTCTGATGGGAAAAGTTTAGCGCCGACAAGATTCGAGAACCACTAAAACTGCGTCCGTTAATGGAGTTATGGGAAGTGCTTCAGTTTTTAATTATAGCGTTAATGTTATTTATACAGTACATATACATACAGTCGTGTATTGAAATCACATTATCACACTAATATTACATATGTGAAAGTTTGTAAAGATGTTTTCATCACACTTGCTCGAAAATGGTGTCATTACACGCAGGTTTTGCGGGCCGTAAATGACCTATTACGCCCTAGGGCGTAATGGTTTTCTTTTTAAATTTGAAACGCTGGTTCTATTTTACTCTTATTTGTCATGTTCAAAGGAAACGCCAACGTACTTTTTTAACTTTTATTACTGAAATATTTATTTAAAGAGAACTGTTATTGCAAATACATGTAAACACATATTTCTGTAACATTAATTAAATGTTTATAGTGCATTTCAGTATTTTGCAAGAATAAAAACACACATTTTAAGTTTTTACCGCTATGGTTTCCGAACGTGAGTTGACATTCGCATTGTCTATGGATAATGTCACTGTCAGTTTTACAATTTTATTTAGGTTAAGTAAGGTTATTTTAATCAGATTTCCTCACAAGTGTGATGAAAAACATTGTGTGTGCCACGGGCGGTAAAGGAATTACAAACTCGTGTTATTAAAGCCCTCGGCTTTGCCTCGGCCTTGTAACAAACACTCGTTTGTAATTCCTTACTTACCGCCCTTGATACACAATGTACTATTGGATGTTGGTAACTAAACGGGGTAGCAACTGAGTGGATTGAGCTGAAAGGACCATGCGTCAAAATGGACCTAAACCAACAGAGCTGAGCGTTAAGTAATTAAATAGGTATTTACATGTACTTCATTTCATTATTTCGGCACCAAGTTCAATTTCATTGCAAAACTGAGATATTTAAATTCAAAATATTATGCGCAGCGCTAAGTGAAGCGGCTTCGGGCGCGAGTGCCCGCCCGCCGCGTGCGCCCGCTACGTGCACCCGCGTCAGCTAGCTTAGGCGTATACTGGCGTAGGCGTTTCTCATAGAAACTAAAATATGATTATCTCAGGGTCGTTCTCAAAATATTTGCGCCGCTGCATCAATTTCGCACTTTTTTTTTAATTGCGATTTCTCCTTTTCTTTTTCATAGGATCGTTAGAAATATATTCAAATAATCAATATCATATGGAGGAAAGTGGTTAATTTTAATATTTTAGAAAATACAGGAGTTAGAAATTTTAGATGGACAGGTGAACGACATCGATGTCAAGTGAACGACATTTTATTACCAAGTTATAGACAATGGGTACAGGTTTGCGACAAATATGTCCCAACTTAACTGAAATTGTTAGCAGGTTAACGACAACGGTTGCAGGTAAGTGACATTTTAAATTAATAATATTTTGATATGGTATCTGTCATACATCAGCATTAATGGCGAGTATATAACGAACCTTCGGTTTCCCGACGATATCGTGGTCATGGCAGGGGCGCTGGAGGATCTTGGTACAATGCTCGAAGATCTCAACAGAGTATTCCGACAGGTGTGGGCCTTAAGATAAATACGGACAAGACGAAGATCATGTCGAATGCCCACGTAGCGCCCACCACCGTATTAGGTGGTAACTCGGTCTTCGAAGTTGTCGACGGATACGTCTGTCTGGGACAAACAGTCCAGCTAGTCAGGTCCGGCTTCGAAAAAGAGATCAATCGAGGGATCCTGTTGACTGTACTTTTTTGTATAATCGCAACTGCACGTCACAACTAATCAAATAAACCCAAACACTGTGAATTTGTCATATAATTTAGATGCCATCCGGGGCTACCACCCGGTTCCATCATCAGATCAGCTCCATGTCATAATAATATTGCATTGGCATCTGATTTACATATTTTTGCTAAATTTCAGCTCAATCAGTTGAAGATATCTGCTTCAAAATTGTATTGCAAGATTCCACCCGAACAAACATCTCTCTACACTACATACTTTACGCGGCAAGTTAAATAAAAGCTTGTAAATACTTGGAAATTCGCGCAAAGTTGCAGAGCGGTGTTCAGTATAAATAAAGTAAATAAGTAATGGCGTATAATGTATTTTCAAACATAATTTACAGAAATATAAATAATAGTAAATCGGCATAGGTTTTGACGTAACTTACATATCCAATTAAATCCATTTCGGATTCGAACCAAATCCATTTTATTTTTATTCATATGCGGAAACTTTATGAACGTAACACGCTCGTGTTGTAATATTAGGTACCTAAGTACTTACCTGTTACCTTCCTATGTTTGTGACAGCCCTGACTACTTTTCCCTACTCACCTCCTCTTTATCCTTTCCACTACATATTCCAGAACATATTTATAATAAAAATAATTCTCAAAGTACTCGTAGACCTCAATATATAGGAATGAGAGATACTAATTTCAAAACTAAATTCATCAAATAATTTATAAATTTCAATGGGCCTTACATATTATAACAAATTAAATAAAACTCTAAACATTTATCCGATGCCTAAAATTGCTTGTAAAGAAGCCGTCACTACATGGTTGCTAAATAAAAATTATGATGAAACTGAAGCTTTTCTGATAGTAGCAATATAATAGAAATAAGTAAATATAAAACCTGATATAACACGATATAACATATAAAAGGGGGTCCCCATACAGGAAACGTGTTTATAGGCGCCTTTTTGCTCGTCGGTGGTACGGAACCCTTTTCGTTCGTATCCGAATCGCACTAGGCAGATTTTTCTAATCTAAAATTAATCGAGATATATGAGTATAATAAAAATTCTGAAGGTTTCACCGAGAACCTGTCTTGCGCGATAATTTTGTGTAATATTAAATTTACCTAGTAAACCACAAAGCATATAGTCACAGCTAGCATGTATATATTGAAAATAAACATAATGTATCCTCAGCAACACAAACAAATAAAAATAAAATGTGAAACATGTCGGGCTCCACTAACATTTTCGATGTTTATATACTTAAATTTTAAATCAATATCGCCTCGAGAGATAGGTAGTCACTGAAATAAATCCCTATTCAAATTGTAAAGGTTTCTACAAAAATACGAATCCAAACCGAAATAGGATTATTCGCAGCTACAGACGCGTAAATAATGCGTCGTTATTTTCTCTTGTGACATCGAAAGCTAACGCTGAGAAAATTATACGCAAATATTTGTATGTATCAAATACGTGGGCAGAATTACGCTAGGTAGATTTTAATTCGTTTCGCATCCACTCCATTACCGCTGCTTTGCCGTAGCAATTTCCCAGAACGCACGACATTTTTAACCAGACCATGGTAGGGAGTTTGACAGGGTTTTTTATTTACACGGTCCTTTCGAACCCTCGGCACTGATGAGACCTTTGCGGTGTTGTGACGAGGGACCCATACTAATTACGACTCCGCGGCAGATTAGAACCGCAGCCACATGTACTGCTTTCTGCTGGAAGATAACGCCACTGTTATGTTAATTGTGCAGATGAATGATGCCGTCGAGTGAAATAATGCACCCAACACGTAGAATTTGTCTAATTTGCAGCAAAGTCAAGCAACAATGGAGACAACATTTATGTTAATCTCGAAGTAAGGAATTACGTAAGAAATTCTTGTAAGATGGCGCTACGGTGCCAATCCGTTTAAGCAGTAGGTACTAGTGAAACATTACGATTAATATTGAAATAACTACTCGATGATCTGGTCACCTTTGTTGGTTAGAGCGTGCGCAAGGCCCCGACCTGGCTGAAGACGTCGGTTCAAATTCGGCCCAGGTGGAAGATTTTCATTGTTTAATGCTGTACACAGCTTTACAACTCCCTAATACACAAAAATAGTACATTACTTACATAACACGGTAAAACAAAGAATGTCTCAGATCGCAGGTATTTGACGCCCGAGCCTAAGACAAGGGCGATAAATATGCGGTTTGAGGCTTTCTTTATTACCGCCCCTGGTAAGTAGGTACAAAACTGTACGTCTCCCCTAAGTCATGAAGTGGGATTTTCCGCACGCGTAGCAGGCGGTTATTGCCACTGTATGGCCAGGTGTGACGTAAATGTGTTTTTCTACTCCTGTACTTTTACCTGTCTTTTACTTGGTCACGAACATTAATATAAGAACATACATAATATGAGTTCAGAGAAGTCTATACTCTATTCCCCATAACAGCACTAGTGTCGTTATAGTCACATTACGATACTGCTAGAAGCCACAGACTTCTAAATCTAGGTTAAACTTAGGTCAAGGATTAAGCGCTCAATTCTAACTTTACGATATAAATGCACAACTACCAACTTAACAAACAATTATATTCCTACGGTTTTTAAGAAAAACAAAACTTTCCGAATTAAATTCATTGATGCCAACATAAAAAAAAGTATTTTTAAAATCGTCACTGCGTGTCACTACTGAGTATACTTCAAATTAAAAAAAAAGTTTACCATAGACACATACTGTCAGTCATATGTCATATTTGCCTTGTTAGCGAGCTATGTTTAATTACGTATTTTATATTTTAAAAACTAGTCGTAGAAAAAGCATTGTATGCAACGTTGTATAATTAAGTCAAAAAACACTCATAGCGTCTCTATTTGCGATACTCGCCGCCACGGCGGCTCGTATCGCAACTCGCGCCATTCGTATTTTTTGAGCCTACTAACTGTTGCATAAAATACTATTAATCATTATTGTCAATAATATTTATGTCTGTGTGATACGAATATTACTTAATAATGAACAATATAAACACACAGTAGGTGACCCATGAATAAGTTTAATAATAGTCAAAAAGCTGATTGTTGTTGAAAGCTGAAGACTAATCCCAAAGAAACGAAAACAGACCTGCACGCTACAGTGCAAAAAATTTGCTCCGCAATCGGTGTGGACACCGATGCGACCGAAATTAAAGATCTGCACCGTATAAACACCAAAAATGAAGGTACTAAGCCTATCATGGTAGAATTTTTAAGAGCAAGCAAAAAAGAGTGTGTTATGACAGCATACAAGAATTTTAATAAACAACACCCCACTGAAAAGTTGAATACCAAGGTCGCGGAAATAAACGAACAGGCAGATCGCATCTTCATATCAGAATCCCTCACCTTCAAAACTAAAAAGCTGTTTCGTCTAGCAAGAGACTTCGCTGCTGAAAATAACTTCCGCTTTTGCTGGACCGCACACGGAGAAGTCTACATGCGGCGCGGCGAAGGCGCTCCGGCGCATAGGATAACAGATGCAAGTGACCTTGGCGCACTTAAATCTACTACTGAATGACTAGAAATTGTTAATATTATCGTAAGTGCTAAAACTAATTATAATTATGAACTGGAAATGTTATTTAAGGTAACTCAATTTTTCTTTACTTTAAGATATTTACGCAAGCTGTTTTTAAAACGACAATTAACTCAACTTACACTCCAAAATACACAAATTACAATTATTCAAACCCATCCCAATCAATCCACAAAAACAAACCAACACACCACAGACATCCCAATCATACACCCTTATTCGACCCCAAAATTATTATTTTCGATAGAGATCAAGGACCCTGCTTCAGTTCTACCACGATATAAAATTCGATAGCCAAACTACGATGAATAATTTGCAAGAAGATATAGACAACCATGACCGTCCCAAATGTCACAAACTAAAGCAGCCATCAGACTATTCGCAGTTTAGTTGTTTCGATAACTTTACAGTATTAACGGTAAACATACGTAGCTTAAATTGTAATCTTGACAAATTTCTGGTGTTTGTTTCTTGTTTTGATGTCCTAATTGACGTTTTGGTACTCACTGAATGCTGGACAAGTGAAACACGTGCTCCTCATAATATCAATGATTACAATCTCTACTACACCAAAAACCAACTTAATAAAAATGATGGCGTAGTAGTTTATGTGCATAGTAAACATAGTGTACAATCACAGGAACCCGCTGTTAATGATGGCAACTGCCTGGTATTAGATGTCAACAAAGTCTACACATTAGTTTGCTCTTATAGACCGCCGTGCTATGGGAATCCGGATGCTTACCTAAACTCCCTTGACTCTGTTTTGCGGAATATACACACAACCAATATATTATTTGTGGGGGATATAAACATAAATATATTACCAGGACAAATCACTAGCCAAGGAGCCAATTACCTTACATTAATGCTGTACTACGGTCTATTGCAGGGGGTAGATAAACCAACAGCGGGCCCTAACTCTTGTATTGATCATTTCATGGTAAAGTGTACTAATAAGACATGGACCACGCATATATTTGACCATCTCACTGACCACTGCCCTGTCCTGCTAACTATTTCCAAGGGAGCCTGCACAAAATCCATGAAATCTTACCTTAAGACAAAATATAATTTTAACAACATCCGTGAAACACTTGCCCTTGAAAATTGGACTCAGTACTATAATATGTCTAATGCTAACCTAGCCGCCGAAGCTTTAGTTAATAAAATAAAAAATGTCATTGACGTAAATACTTCTGTCCAAACTATATCTAAAAAGAGGAAACCCTTGAAGCCGTGGATTACTGAGGGTGTAGTTAGATCAATACGTAAAAGAAATAAATTGCAACGTAACTCAACTCGAACCCCGAATGATACCCTATTAAGAAATGAATACTGTAGATACAGGAATATATGTAACAAATTAATAAAAACACTAAAAAGAGAATATTACCAGACCCAACTCCAAAAATACGATGGAGATGTTAAAAATACCTGGAAAGTTATCAAAGATGTATGCAACTTAAACACTGTCAAAAATTATGCCGCTGATTTATTAGACATTGGCCAAAATACAACAGATTCTTTAAACAAGGTCAATAGCTACTTCACATCAATTGGAAAAACCCTTGCTGATGCCACGCTGCAAAATCTCAACACCACAGATACGCAGCTGGCAACAAAAAGATCAAATGTATCTACTGCAACTGATTGCTCCTTCTTTCTGTACCCCACCGATGCTATGGAAATTTCGGCTACTATATTATCACTAAAATCTGGTAGTGCTCCTGGTGAAGATGGTATCACCGCAGACATGCTCAAAATGTGTAGAGGGTCTATTTTAGAGCCATTAGCCCACTTATGTAACCTATGTTTTTCGACGGGAGTATTTCCAGACATATTTAAGCGAGCCAAAGTTACCCCAGTCTACAAAAATGGGAGCAAAAAACTCCCTAGTAATTATAGACCCATAGCATTGATATCTACATTATCCAAAATAATTGAGAAACTGGTCAATATACGTCTCAAATGCTTTTTGGAGAAAAACTCCCTTCTAGGCAACAACCAATACGGGTTTCGAGCAAAAATGTCGACGGAAGATGCAGTGCTCCATCTAACAAACACTATTACGGAACACCTAGATAATGGAAAAAAATGCTTGGGGGTATTTCTTGACTTACAAAAGGCATTTGATACTGTATCAATACCTATTCTGTTAGCTAGATTGGAAAATGTTGGTATAAGGGGTCTTGCTCTTAATTTCTTTACCGATTACTTGACAGGTAGAATGCAATGTACATGCATTAACAGAGTCAATAGCGAGTGGATTCCCATTGAGTACGGCGTCCCTCAGGGTAGTACCCTTGCTCCGACTCTTTTTCTAATTTACGTCAACGATCTCTGCAACAACAAAATTGCAGGCTGTGAAACGCTTATGTTTGCTGATGACACAGTGTTGTTATTCCATGATAAGAGTTGGGGCAGAGTACGAATGCTCGCTGAGGCCGGCCTTAGACTGGTCACCGCTTGGTTGGAGGACTCTTTACTATCACTTAATATAAACAAAACAAACTACATTTGTTTTAGTAAGACCGCAGCCACAAAACCAGGAGACGATTTTAAAGTGATAATACATACCTATCCATGCAATAGAAACATCTGTATAGACTGTAACTGTGCTCTTTTAAAACGAGCCGATCATCTCAAATACCTAGGTATCCAGATCGATGCACATCTAAGATGGAACTATCACATTAAAGTTGTTGCTTCTAGAGTTCGAAAACTCATCTATGCTTTTAGAAACCTCAGAAGCGTCGCGAATAATCAACTGTTAATTCAAACGTATAAAGCACTAGGCGAGTGCATTGTCAATTATTGTATCTGCTCTTGGGGTGGCGCTGCTAAGACCCACTTGATAGAAGTAGAGAGAGCCCAGCGAGCTCTTTTAAAGGTAATGTTGTACCTACCTTTTCGCTATCCAACCACAGAATTATATAATGTGACTATGGTACCCTCGGTTCGTAAATTGTATATCATACAATGCTTAAAAAGATATCACCGTAAAGTTGTCCCCACACTACCGACATCCAACAAACGCATTGATCGCTGTCCTCTCCCTAAATGCAAAACTAAATTTGGCCGACGTAACTTCAACTCCAATGCACCATTAATCTATAATAAAATAAAATTAGAACATAAAACAATAAAAACATTCACAAATTATTCCTTTAAAAAAACAATCGTGGCATGGTTGAGTAATAAGACTTACGATGAGACTGAAAACTTACTAACTCAGGGTTATTTTGGACGTTTTGCCTAATAAAACATATATGCTCACACACACACGCACATACGAGCAAAATGTTGTATTTGTGTACTAATTTGATAGTCCTTACTAGATTTAAGTTAGAAATGTAAAAATAAGCGTGCTATTTTGTATTTTTCTTTAATGTTTTTTAAGTCTAATTGTTCTTTACAGTTCACTGTTCATGTATATGGGCAACCACTGGGGACTGTAACACAGTGAAAACTAACGCAGTCTCCAGGGCTTCAATTTTACTGTTATATGTGTTTTGAACAATAAAGATTTATTATTATTATTATTATTTATTATTATTATTATTGTGGACTAAACGGGAAAACAAGACAATTGAAGGCAAATGTTCCTCTTAGGCGAACCTCGGATGTTTTCTGTTATATTATGACATAAGTATAGGCTGTAATGAAGTGGGGTCGCTATTTTTATTATGGCTATAATAGATCGTGACGAGATGTAGAGTAGGGTTCTGGATATCATTATATTTCAGCGCCCAACGTCAAATCCAATTATCGACGTAATTATATCGAGGTTTAATTTAAAGACGATTCGCGTCAAATCTAATTTAAATTCACGTCTCTAAAATGTAAATCTCGTACAGAATTGTAAACACATTGTAACTCATTTGTTTCACTTCAATGCATTGTTCGTTGCGTAATGGGTAGATACGACGCATTTCAGAGAATTCAGCAAATAGGCAGGAAACGTGACGCCCAAATGTAACGTGTTGTCGCATAAAACGCGTATTTACATTTACATAGGAGACGATGCGTGAAAATGATTGATACGGTTTTAGTATGAAAGTGGAATACGGCTGAATTCCTCAGATGAGCACATTCATCATCCGGCCGACAAGCAACGCCATTACGAATTGAATAAATACAATTTACGATCATGCAAATACTAGGCCACCTACAATCATGTGATTAATGGTGGTTTAACGTTTTTGCGTTCGCGTTTCCCATTTTTAGGGATCCATTCAGGAATTCCCTAACGTCGTCACGTTGCCTGCTTAGGAATGAAGGTTTGAATGCGAATGGCGTTTATTAAAGGTAGGTAACGCAGATGAGGCCAATTTCAGTAATCTGTTTGTCGCTTTTCTGCTGAAATTAGCTAGAGCATACTAAGTATATAACGAAATTTTTATTTTTGAGACCAAGACTCAATCAACTAACACTTTTTGTGTATAAGTAATGTGTTGAATATAAGACGCAATATTAGTTGCATAACAAGAACAAGCCACGTTACTGGGCCATTTGGCCTGTGGCCTGGGCCACCGCTAACTTCACTTTCAGCAAACGAAATACGCAAACGTTTTTATTGGCGTAATGATAAAAATCTAGACATTAACTAACATTCATAAACTAACTTCGTACCTAAGTACTAAAATTTTGTCCCTTTTAGTGCTTTAACCACAGGGGCATTTCAAATTACCGACCCTTTTCCATCCTCAGCCGGCCCGAAGTACTCTGCAATTACACAATTACTGTTTGTGTGCCTATTTGCGTAATTGCAGGTACCATTTAAAAAGTAAATAGGTACTGAAACAGGACTTGTAAACATTACGCAGTTTAGACTTAATTTAAAAAATTTCGCCTGGTAAAAATTGTATTTGAGACGTTTACAGGCAACACCACTTTGTTGTTAGTCAATAATTAATTAATGAGGAATTCTCATTGCATCTACATAGTAGTAGCCATTGCTAGATCCTTATGGCTAGGTTCAATCATATTATATCATTTATTTGCCTTAAATACCAGGGTCTCGGCTCCCAATGCCATTCGGCGTCCAGACCCTGAACCCGTGGGGTCCATGCGCTCGGCTCCTATTCAAGGAGTTTTCAAAACTGCTCGTCGACTACTCAGGCGATCAAAGGGCGCGGTAGTTTTCTCGCC
Source organism: Eudemis profundana (assembly GCA_947034925.1). NCBI lineage: Eukaryota > Metazoa > Arthropoda > Insecta > Lepidoptera > Tortricidae > Eudemis > Eudemis profundana. The sequence goes on from OX344811.1 coordinate 13,435,834, forward strand.
CAGCACGTTAGTATTGCCATACAGCGAGAAAATGCTGCCAGCCCTTTTTAGATATATTTTAATAGGTTTAGTACAATTATTTTATTATAGGATAATATATTGTTGTTGTTATTTATTGTTTACCTCAAAATAAATACATTTATTTACCTTGATCATTGCCACATCTGGGGGCACGGTAGTGCCCCCGCCAAGTTCGTAATATACATACATGGCTTGGTAGAATCTAGATACTTTTGACGCCTAGAGACCCTTTACATCTCTAAAAATGTAGTTTTAAGTTTTGTACCTAATGCAATGGATCCGGAGATTATAAAATATACGGCTCTCGGTAAATGAAAAAAAAAGCTGTGCCCAGTTATTTACTCGTTGCATTTTATGTAATAATGTCACAATTGATCTAATGTCTTTTTTTAAAAGAGAAACTGGTGAGTTTCTTCAGGCGCTTCTTCTCACCAGAAGGTCATCTACCGAATCAGATATGTAAGAGCCCTTGAGGCCTACTTGCAGAAATAAATGAGTTTGAGTTTGACTAAACACGTTGAACTAGATGCTGTCCTGCAATTTCCGACTTTTTAATACAAACTTTGAATCCTTTAAGAGGGATTGATTTAACGTCATTTCTCATCGCCACCAAACCATGGTTTTACCACAATATAGCTAGTTATAATCAAAGGGTTAGCAAGCTTTATATATACGGGTAGCTTATTATTTATAACCGAGATGAGTTGGTTGGTGGCCCTAATCCTCAAGTCCTCCCGCCAGTCACGTCGTGCCGGCATCTCACTTATTTTAATATTGTTAGTGAAGTTATTTAAAAATGGAAAGATAGTTAAGCTATGTCTCCACCACGCCGATGCACCGCAATAATAATATGGCACGTTCGTGAAAATCAAAACAGAGCTTAAGTAGTTTAATATATTAAGTAGGTACCTTTTGTTTTCATTTTTAAAGTTGGTAGCCTAAAATATTTTGTGCATTCTGTAACTATCCACTTCTGAAATGTAACCAAATCCGCAAATTATTCTAATACTAAAAGCAGAAACAACTAATAATAACTGTATAACACTTTCAAGCCCGAATTAACTGGGTTAGTTTTCCAAGCCTATATAGCAAGCTTGCTATAATAATAGCCACTAATGAAAATGTAAATACGAGTTTTGTTCGCACTATTAGAGCAGGTTATTTCAACAAAAAATAGTACAGGGTGTTGGAGAGTAGATAACTTTTTGCTGGCGGTAGTTTATTATTGCGTTATCACCGGATAACTTACACTTTTTTGACCGAGCGCGCACGACGTGCGCGCGAAGTGTCTCCGTTTCAGCTTGGCCCAAAATGCTTTGTATGTGTCTCCGGATATCCGGCTGTTCCCTTCTGCAGGTCGCATTCCTCAACCGCTTCAATAGCTTGGCAACTTCGTTGGTGACACTCACATGTGTGCTTTTTGTTATGTGCAACCGTAACAACTCACACAAGTTACCGCCAACACGAACTACGACCGACGGAGGCAGCCTCCGGAGGCCCCCGTTCGTGTTGGAGGTAACTTGTGTGAGTAATTACGGCTGCACTTAACAAAAAACACACATTTGAGTGTCACCAAATAAGTTGCCAAGCTATAGTGAAATTTTGTGAACAGGTTTGATAGTTATGTGGATTTTATTAGAAACTTTTCGACATGGCGGTGCCATGGGGACTGACAGACTCGCGAGGTCTACGGCTCTCAGAGCCACTAAGATTATACCTATCCAACTAGCTTTTACCTGCGTCTTTGCCCGCGTTTCAATTTCAATTTATTTATTGTGTTTCATGTTTTTCCCGTTTATTATCTTAAGTGAACACCTTACTAGAATATATGTAGGTATTGTGCATTTTGCGTTTCGTCAACATTTTCCATTTATAGTACCGACATTACACAACTAGGGTGGTAAAATAAAGAAAGGGCGAGATCGCAGATGTTTGCGGTCCGAGCTGCAAGCGAGGGACGTGAATATGCGATCGAGGGCTTTCTTGATTACCTCCCGTGTTGTGTACATCATTTTATGTCGACACTTGGCCAGAAAGCTGCTTTTTGAAACGTGCGATAAAAGCCACTTGATGGCAAGGTGTGGAATAACATATTTTAAATGCTGATTTTACAGTATTTAAAATTAAATATATCAATTTCAGTCACTAATCACTATGCCATTATTAAATCCTGCAATTTTTGACTACACTCCTAACTAAAGCATGATTTTTTATAAGTAAATGTATTTTATTTAGTAAACGTGGGCAAGAACCACGAGTGTTTCTAACACGTCGTGAGGCATGTGCCGACATTTTCGTGCGTTTCAGCCCTCGGGCAGGAAGCTAGTTGCGCCGGCGAGGGCGCGTTTGCTTTTGCTAATTAAACACGAATATTTTACGGAACGTCAAATACATAGTATGGTAAGTGAAAGTTTTCATGTGCAAGTCCAGTTGAAGTTGGAGCCTTAAAGTTTTACACGTTGTATATTTTGTACGACGCATCATAAACCAGTTGTAAGCTCAGCGGAACAAATTGCCTAGTCTCTCTCTGTCGACCTCTCCTCATGATTAAGGATCTTGGTCACCATCGGATGACGTATGATTAGATTAGATTAGATTTCTTATATATATATATATATGTTAGGAGTTTTTATAATATGCTACCTTAATACAACCGAGCATAATACATTGCACATGATGGAAAGAACTGTAGCCATATACGAGTACTTAATACATTCAACCTCTGAAATCCTGTCATTTTTACTAAATAAGCATATGTAGGTTATACTTTATTATTTTAAAGAGTCAAAATATAAAACTAAAGCCACTGCTTTGAATAATATTTATTATAATATCGTGTAGAATTTCTGCATATTGCAACAGAAAAAGGATCTCAATAGCACTGCAACTTGCACCCCTGGGGAATCTCAGACACATCGCCTTTTAAGAAAGAAATTTCTGTGTGTTTACTAGAATTGAGTATTACCTTGCGAAGTGTTTGGCACACATTCCCATGATAACGCATTTCACCCCCCTAAATAAACTTTCCATCTCATGTTACAAAGCCTGCTAACTAAAACAACAACACAATATACAGTAAAGTACGGATAACCTTAGCAAGCTCTTATTTTTCTTAGTGATGAGTTGGAAAAACTACTTTAGTCTCCAAATATAGAGTTCAAACTCGCAGGGAATAACGTTTGGAAGGTATACATGCCGCATTATATCTTTGTGTACGAAATGTGATAGGGAATTTATAAATGGCTTTAACAACTCACTCACTACTAGCAAATATGACTCTGCCCCATCCAAGTATAGATAACAATTCTCCTGCACTCTAAATAGAGGAGAAAGCTTAAAAAAATGTCATCTGTCTATCTTATGCGTAATTAATAGTAATGTTAACAAGTAATGGTCAATACTTGTTAATATTTCTTTGATAGCGCAGAGCTAAATAGTGGAACTAGGATTATGACATGCACAAAAGTTTTATTGTTGAAGTAAGTGAGCTAAGAAGAGATTTTGGAAATTTAATCGGGTTTAATACACGGGAGGTAATAAAGAATGCACTCGATCGCATATTTACGTCCCTCTCTTGCAGATCGGGCCGCAATCATCTGCGCTCTGGGCTTTTTTTTATTTTACCACCCTAGTTGTGTAATTTATTATTAATTATAATTAAAGGACGCTAGTTGCAATGCCCACAGGTTGTCTGCTTTGCCCTTAGGTTAGAGGTAGGTGCCCTGAGGTGTTCCAAGCGCGCTATGACATGGGTACTTCAAGAAACGAGTAAACAGGGCTCGCAAAGATCGGCAACACCTCGGGTGTTGCAGATATCCATAAGCGACGTTAACTTGATTTTTTTATTTTTCTTATTTAACTAGCAAACTTAGTAGCGGCATCTACAAGACATCTATATTCCAAATTTCATCAGTATATGTCTTGTAGTTTTTGAGTAAAATGCCTGTGACATACGGACGGACGGGAACGGGCGGAAACTATAAGGGTTCCTTTTTAGCCATTTTGGCTATGGAACCCTAAAAAAGGTTAACTGGTAGAGAATACATAATAATACGATACGACTTTTGCACGATTCATTTGCTTTTGTGTAGTAAAGTTAAATAAATATTAAATCATGTAAAGGATCTTTAAGACATCTCTCACATCAGTAACACACTCAATAACTTAGACTCTGCTACATCAGCATTAATGCTGCATCCTAGAATAAAGGAAAGCATGGTTCGAGTATGGAAAAATCATAACTCAGTATACACAGCGTCATATAGCCCGCTGACTTCATTTAAAAACGACGTAAGTGTAATGGAACTCCTAAGCTTTCGGCCCTTTTCCCCAGTGAAGTGGGGTTGGCGATAAAGCGCGCCATTTCGCGAACTCCGCGCCGCTAATGGGAACACTGGATGACGAAAACGCTCCGTTTATGATAATCGCTGTATTTCATGACCACATAAATGCGCTGCCATATCAGCGGCCTGGGATTTTTATAGATATTGCGCCTTAGCAATGAGCTATTCGAAGCATCGTACATACATAGTTATTCGATACCCGTTTCGGATTAAGCTTTTCAATCGCCGGCGCGGACGGGTCAAGGTTGGGACCTATTAGTTATACTAATAGGATACTTGTAACGATTGGATTGAAACATAAAATCCCAAATCCATTACAGCAATATTATTTATATTCACTTATTGCGATCATGTTATTACTATAAGTACACTTTCTTTTTGGATCTTATCTTCTGTTTTCCACCTGTACAATTTTTCCCTCTCTTCTTTATTACTACTCCCACTTACCTACCTACCTACCGTTTGTTATTTGATTATGACCCCGAATTCTAAAAAGTAGAGTTTAAAATTCTTAGAATTCGGGGTCATCATTCCAAAAAAAAATCTTGAATGAGCAATGTACGATTCCTTAACCAAGTAAACTAAGCCGTCTCATAAAAAATTCGCAAACGTCATAGTATCCTCTAGCCCAGTGTCGGGCAAAGTTTTTTCATGGCGGGCCAGAAAATATAAGAAGTTTCAGAGGAGGGCCAGAACTATAGCAAAAATGTTGTTTTATCAGGGGCCATATAAGTACTACTAGAATTCGAAGGACCGCCGGCGGGCCGGATTAAACCCTCCCGCGGGCCGGAGATGGCCCGCGGGCCGTACTTTGCCCACTAGCCACTATATAGTATAAAACAAAGTCGCTTTCTCTGTCCCTATGTATGCTTAAATCTTTAAAACTACGCAACGGATTTTGATGCGGTTTTTTTAATAGATAGAGTGATTAAAGAGGAAGGTTTATATGAATAATACACGCATAATATAATAGAGAAACACCGTGCGAAGCCAGGGCGGGTCGCTAGTTAACTATAAATTCAGAAATCTTTCGTTCCTTTTAGGAAAAAACGGAACGGAACGGAGGATAGTATCACTTTGTTGTCCGTCTGTCTGTCAAGACCCTTTTTCTCAGGAACGCGTAGAAGTATCAAGCTGAAATTAATATAAAATACTCAAGTCTGCAATGCCTTGGAGCAGTGAAGTCAGCGCAATCAAAATATACGGCCGTTTGTGGTTCGTTCACGCTGTTTATTTTGGCGCTCGCAAGGAAATCAAAACCCTCTAGGGTACTTCCGATGACCTAGAATCATGAAATGTGGCAAGAAGCAAGGTCTTGTAGCAAAAGTTAATAAAAATACCGAAAACCCTAAATTTCTACAAGGGTACGGAACCCTTCATGTGCGAATCCAACTCGCACTTGGCCTGTTTTTAGGGTTCCGTAGCCAAAATGGCAAAAAGGGAACCCTTATAGTTTCGTCATGTCCCTCCGTCCGTCTGTCCGTCTATCCGTCTGTCCGTATGTCACAGGCATTTTAATCAAAAACTACATGATGGATATTGATGAAATTTGGAATATAGGTGTCTTGTATGAGCCGCTACTTAGTTTGGTAGTTAAACAACTAAAATAAATATTTTTAGGGGGGCACTCCATACATGTTACAGAAGCTAAAAATTTTTTTTATAAAATATCAACGTGTGGTATTATAGTTCGACAGCTCTTTAAAAACACCATTAGGTTTTAAAGTTATGTTTTTGATTAAGTGAATATATTTGGAAATAATCGCTCCGAAAGTTGTGTAAATTGTGCCCCCCCCCCTCTATCTTCTAAACCGTGTGTCCGAAAAATATGAAAAAAATCACGAAAGTAACGCTTAATGAATACTTTTCATGAAAATTATTTTCAATAAGATCGAATTACCCGTTTTTGAGTTATTGCTGATAACTGAGCGCTTCTCAAGAAAAGGGCGTAATTGCTATGAAGATACGCTCTTTTGTCGTTGTAATTTTTTTACATCGTATTTTTTACTTTATAGTTACGGCTATGGAACCCTACACTGAGCATGGTCCGACATGCTCTTGGTCAGTTTTTTTACTTTGCTCAGTTGTCTCCATTTCGCCTCCAGGACCACAATTTAAATGATTCCAGTTGTCTTTTAACCCTCTATTTCACTACTTACCGTTTTGTAAACGAGAAAGAAAAACTTACATAGATAAAATAAGTGAATAGTTTGTCCCGTACGTAGAAATCAAGTTACATACGGCCGGCACCAAGTAGGTAGGTATCCATTACGTCAATTCTAACATTCAAATATGTAATAACTCTCGCAATATTAGTTTCTATAACTGGAAATGAAACTAGTGATCGCTCGAATATTCAATTTCCTCGGATAGAATCGCATGAAAAACCCACTCGTAGCACACTTGTGTGACTGAGTTAATTTACATAGAGATCCTCGCGATCTCCATTTGATACCGTGGGCATCATTGAAATGGTCTTTTAAATTCTGCTTAACACGTTTCTTTATTTCTTTAGAGTTTTTTATGAGCCGGTTTCTAATTTTTCTCTATTTTGTTTTGTACTCGAAACATTTATGAACAATTTTGAAGTTTGATACCTACGTTAATTGATAGATATGTGTATTTTTAATTGTGCAAATCAAGCAAAACAAAACCGTTTTTGTAATGCAACATCTGAAACTACGCCACGAATTCAAATAATTCTCTATTTCTGTGCTCGGGAAAAAATATTAATTAGGTTTTCTGATTACTGGTTTAGTTGTGCTTAAAAGTAAACAGTTGAGTGTTCAGAATGCAGCAGAAAATTGAATGGCAATGCTAACACGCTGAGAGACTAAGGACAGCCTTCGAATTACGATTTTCTGCTGTTTTTATTGTCCAGTGACGGTATTCTCTTATTTATGATCCTAACATTAAGTATAATTTATCCATCTTCAAATGATTTTATATTACATTATTACTTCGACATTGTTACTTAAGTTGAGGAAGGGGTCAGAAAAACCATACGCGTGCTTCTTTTCCAGTGCTATATTACTAGATCAGACCCGTCCCCCCTTTTTGTTTTGCAGCAATTCGTATATGCTAGGTACATTATTTTAAACGTGATTAGTTCATTTTTATGCTTTATGAATAATATGATCGATGGCATTATATCACCTGATTATTATTACAATTGTTTGTATACAGCTTAACAATTATGCTGAACGTACATTGTTCTAAGTGTTATCAGATCACATGATCATTAATACTTCTTGGACTTTATATCAAATGTTATTAGTCTTTATGAACATTATACCAAATGTTGTTATGGTAAATGAGTGTTATGTTACTTGAAAATTATGTCCAAATAAATATTCACTTTCTTTGTATGCTAAACGTGCATTATGCTGTTCGAGCGTAGTTAAATGAAATTATGCAAATTGTTTGTATGACAATTGAATGGCACCCTATAAATTTTGATTCCTACTACTACTACTAGATTAGACTAAGTCAATATGATGATCTTCCGCTCGACAATCGCGGCACCGTGCACCGACTTAAAGCTACCTCGGAGTACCTAGACTAACAGACGTCCATGAACCACTTAAATCCGAGGGCGCTGCAGTGCCCCTGCCACGTCGAGCAAAACAAAAGCACGGTCATACCATCGTTTTCTCGAAGCCATTCAGGCCATTTTCAACCTCCTGTAATTTTGTGCGGGCTAAAGCTAATAGGACTCTAAATTTTCAGTGACGTATCAGGGCAAAATATAACTTAGATATCTTCTTCTCAACATTCAATTTGAACTTGTAGCTTAAGAACTATTGCACGTCAAAGTTTTTTAGTTTTGTCACTCACCCACTCACTGACTCACTGTCATCATAATTCTAAGGTCTAACAGACACAAATTCTAAAAACAAGCGACAAGTTCCTAATTTTAAACATAATTAGTTTTTAGCCTTTTAAGTCATAAAAAAACTAAACATAAAAAACTTACGCTGCCATTTTTCTCTGAATTGGAATTCTTATATCACAAAAATTCACACGATCTCACAAAGATCTATTGAACAGCTGATCTGTATTCATGGCTTCAGCGACAGATTTATCAAACGCAAGTATTCACGCGAGTAGAAAATGGCCCAGAATTCAACTACAAACTGGACATTAGGTATTCATAAACAGTGTCCACTGTAACTTTTAATGTGTCGGGTCCCATTAGGGACGTGTAAATGTCACCGGGCTAGGGTTATCAACCGAGTATAATTTTAAACATCTCTAGGTTTCTGATGATATAAGTGACAAACATTTGTTGAAAAAATACTTCTTCGTGAAATAGCAGTAAAGCATTACGATTAAATTATGCATTTCTTCTAGATGACTTTTTCATTGAAAGTCACTTACTTGCACGTTTGTTGGACAAATTAAAAATCTAAAACCAGAAATAACTGGAAAAACAAACAATAGGAATCCAAGAACGCTGGATAGGGCCTATAGTTTTGCTGGGACAGATCCTGACAAAAGGACGCAAAATCCTGAAAATCCAGATTTGAGTAATTTGGTGACAGCTCGACTCCTTGAAACTCAAGATATTGAATTCAAAGGTGTATGTGAACTTCTAACTCCGTGAACTTGCTCATGCTCGTGTCTTTAACTCCTTGACTAATTACTATGCTATCTACGTTGAGATCAACAAGTACCTATTTTTTAGAAGAGGGCCTTACAAGATACCACAGCCTGCCCACGTTTCTGACAACGGTTTAATGTCGTGGCTAAGTGGCTCGCTCACCGTTGTCCACTGGGACCCAATACGGTAAGTAACTCCGCAAACTTGCTCAAACTTTCACCTAAGTGCCTTAAAATTTAAGTCAATTTTCTGTCCGCTGCGCCACTGACGCCTTCCGAATGGATCTCAAATATTAATAGCGCACCGCGACCCCTTTTTTTACAGGTTGTAGACGTTTGAAACTCTCATCGATTTTAGCTATTGTCTCTATGATCATAAATTAAATGATTCAAGATATGTTTTGATGTGTGTTGTGTAAACAAGATATGTTTTCAAGGTTCAAAGTACAAAATTATGAACGTATGTGAATTTCTTTATTCCACAATAATTCCTAAACTCCCTATTTCGATTTTACCGTTGAGTGCAGGACTTATAGTGCTTTAGAAATGTTGGGTTAAACATCACTAATTCGCCGAAATTCATTGTATTCCACTACACCCAAAAAGAGCACAATACTAATCCCACCAATTAATTAATCCCGTTTCTGTCTTCAAAAAAATATCAAGTCTCATCTTCACGAAATTCATTTCTATATTTTATATGTGGAAACATCTTTCTTTTGAAAAACGAGCACGTTTAATCCAGAAATACGGCTAACTCCGCGTGAATCCCAGGATAATAAAAAAATAACCAAATAAAACAGACATTTTGAGGATCTGCGCCATTTTATTATAAACGTATTCACGGCCAGATCTCCGTGACAAAACTCAAAGCTCTTAATCTGATACAAAGTTTTCTAAAGACTGAAATCTCTTTTGATCTTCGTCGGTGTTTCTTATCCCTTGGAAGTATAAATCTATTGTAATGTTCATTTTGCTTATCAACCAGAACAGATAGCCGTTGCCTGACCAGAAAGATTTTACAAATTTTCGTGCCCTCGATTTTAAATGGGTGTTCTGGATTTGCTTTTAAACTTTAAGGTATAAACGGAGGATGTTCGTTTTAGGATTTTGGATTTTTGAATATTTCAGCTTGTTATACACCAGTGAATCAAAAAATTTGTTCACATAAAAAACTTGAAGACTTTCAACATATTCTAAATACAACATTAATTATTTTACTCTTTAATATTATACAAACAATATAAATGTACTTATGGACAATTTATTATCATGCTCATCAGCTGAAATAAGTCTTCTACTGACATTGGCCTGCCTCAAAGAGCATTATCCTTGGAAAGATACGCGGACACTCACTATTTTAAAATCCTGTCTCAAATTATACAGTATTCTAACTCTTCTGTTAACTCTTCGCGCGAATTTGTGGCTTGACTAAATATGCATAACAGATGGAAACTTCGCCTGAAATAGACACGGCAACAGCGTATCGCAGGGAGTTGGTAAGTTTTGTTGTGCTGATGTTTTGAACACACAAGACAGTTTTACAATACTGGTAAACAAAACAATGTATGCTGTTAGAGAGTCGAGCCCAGCTAAGTAGGTAATAAAGTGAGAGAGTAAAGTTGTGAGTCTAGTGTCTCTGTTAAATAATAGTATTTTATGCAACAGTTGTATAAGTAGGCTCAAAAAATGCGTTTTTTGACTTATACATACAACGTTGCATACAATACTTTTTCTACGACTAGGTTTTAAAATATAAAATACAAAATTAAGCATAACCTGCAAACAAGGCAAATATGACGTATGACTGACAGTATGTGTCTATGGTAAACTTTTTTTTTAATTTGAAATATACTCGCTAGTGACACGCAGTGACTATATTAAAAATACTTTTTTTTATGTTGGCATCAATGAATTTAGTTCGGAAAGTTTTGTTTTTCTTAAAAATCGTTGTTAAAAAAAATATTCTTAAGTTGGTAGTTGTGCATTTTTATCGTAAAGTTAGAATTGAGCGCTTAATCCTTGACCTAAGTTTAACCTAGATGTTGAAGTCTGTGGCTACTAGCAGTATCGTAATGTGACTATAATGACACTAGTGCTGTTATGGGGAATAGAGTATAGACTCCTCTGAACTCATATTATGTATGTTCTTATATTAGTGTTCGTGACCAAGTAAAAGACAGATAAAAGTACAGGAGTAGAAAAATTACATAAAAAACTTAAGTAATGCCCTTCTTGTATACAATAGTAACCTCTCCGTATAGATAGTTTCACGTTACATTTTAGAATAATGACAATGGCATAAGTTCCATAAAAATTCCTTTTAGCAATTTGGATCGACGTTTATGACACGATCTTTATCTATGAAAAATAAATAAAATATAATCATGTTTTATTTATTTTTAATTTTAAACTACCGGTTACCGTGCTACGGTTACTGAGCAGGTACTGCAGTAATGAGGGTTGGTTGTTAATTAGCTGGGATAGGTATTACAGTGGTATATCAGTAATTTAATACACATTCACTATTTTTTAAATAACAAACTTCAAACGAACCTACTCAATAACAAATTCACGAGTTAATATAAAATATCCATATCGCTATATTTGTGCCTATAATATTTGATGAGTTCCCTCGATTACTTAGCTCCAAGATTCTATCATCAGATCATGGTCTGGTGCTAATGAGCCCTTGAGGGCCTACTTGCAGAAATATTTTTTTTTTTACAAGTAAAACCGGTATTGCATGGCCCAGTTTCATCTATGTATGTTCCCCGATTACTCGAAAACGGCTAGATCGTTTTGGCCAAAAATATATTTTGGTTTGAAAAGGTATACCTTTTCAAACCAAAAAGGTTAAGAAGGTTAAGAGAGATTACGGGCCAATACCCGGATCGAGCCATAGAAAAAATACCGGTATTCATGCTCTATATCAGTGGTCGGCAATCTGCGGCTCACTTGCGGCCCTACTATATTCCGGTCTGTATAGCGGTCGGTGTATTCCGAATTGTATAAAATCACAAACTATTAGCAAAGAGCGGTCCGCTTTCCTTAGCTACAATGTGGCCCTTGGCTGCTAAAGGGCTGCCGACCGCTGCTTTAGATGAAACCAAAAAGCTTCTGACGAAATGAAAACGTTTCTCCGGTTTCGAAGCCGGTTAAAAATATGTTAGTCAAAAAACAGCTTATTACTGTTCATAAGCTAGTCACATTACGTATGCAATAACAATACGTTTGAATAAAGTAATATATGACGGCACTCAATTCATACGTACATAATAATTCCCATTATTATAGGGCTTTATTTTGCAAAGCAATGGAAATTCGCGATGAATTATTAATAAAACATCTGTTTTCTTCCGCTCTCGCCATATTGCTCGAAATGTGATATTAATTTGAAATCGATTGATATTTGATACAATTTTAATATTATGAATCACACAATATCATAAATGTGAAAGTTTGTGAAGATGTTCGGTTGATTGTTACTAAATAAAATGGATTGAACTGAAATTTGGCATGCAAGTAGTTCTAGATTGAAACATAGGATAACCTTTATTTTGTCATTCATTCGTCATCGTATTATTTAGTAACAAACACACAAACGTCTAAACATCCAAACATCTTCACAAACTCTCACATTTTTAATAGTATGGTTTATATTTATTTATTTAGACTTTATTGCACAATACAGGAATGTACAAACGGCGTACTAAATGCCATAAGGCATCAGTGGCGTGGCGTCCAAAGAACTCGATTCCTACCGGCTTGCTTAATATCAGACATTTGAGCCCCTTATTCTACAGCTCTTAAGGAAAATTTACGCCAAATCTGCACCGGCTTGCCCAAGGATATCTTTCACGCCGCGCCACTGTAAGGCATTTCCTATTATAGTAGCATAGGTTAGGATAGGATAGGATGTTATCTACACCCATATCATAAATCGTCTATTATGCGTTCGGAAACCGTATACCTATAATGACCTCCATAATTGCAACCAGTTATGTACTTAACATTAAGTAGTGTGTTCTCTGTGCCAGTATTATAATCAATTATAGAAAATCATTATAACACCGGTATCGATATTATAATTAAAATGGTCATGATTTGAAATCTCGTCGACTTTGGCGGTGCTGGCTGTCATTCTTATGGTTCCCGAACTCATCAATGTTAAATATTTATAATATGTGTGTAAATTAATGTATGAGTTGCATAAACTACTTTTTTTTACAGTGCATCAGCAACATAAGTAATTTCATTTTTGGCATAAATATACCCCTGAATAACAACTTTGTACAACTAGAAGACACCCACTAGAAATGTTATCCCAATTTTTTTTAAATATGAAATATTCGTGAAATATTTTTAGTTTAGGTTGCAGAATGGACTAACAATGCTTTTAAAAAGCGCGTTAAAATATGCAGCGAGATTCGTTTCTCGAAATAAAATAACAGGATGGTCTTATTATAAACCAGAATGCAGAATTATTAAATAACAAAGTTCTTTATTACTCTTTCTGCATCTCTCTGAAGTCTACGCTAATTTAAATACAGTGAATAAACCGTATAGGTAACACTGTCAAAACAAAAACTTAGTTCCTAAATGGTAAACATTTGTTTTTTTGTCAAAATCACACATTCATATAACTTATTTCTTGTATACAGGGTAATTCGGGAGACGTGAGCAGGGCTACCCCTATATACAGATTCGGTAAATGTTAATAGAGGTTTTACCATAGTATTTAAGTGAAACAACTACACTGTTTTTTTGTATTTTTACTTTTGGTTATGTAAAAATAAATAATTCTGTACAGTCATGGTCACCCTACAGCCACTAATTAATAAAGGTAAAATCTCTTTAACTTTTTCACAGCACTTTGATGACGAAGAAAGTATTTAGTTAATTGTCATTGTCATATTGGCAATATCAACATTTAGAAACATTTAAATGTAAAGCGAAGAGTATCGGTACTTGACTATATTATTTTATTTTAATTGTAAAGTAACCATGAATGTAGTAAATAATTAAAAAAGTATTTTCAACACTGATAAAATTAACGTTAATCTCACTAATACTGGTACAAATTAAGAGATTTTAATTTACTGAATATGTAGGGTTGATCCTGCTCACGTCCCTCTGTTCATCATGTATAACTAAAATTACCTACTACGAAGTTTTGTTGTTATAAACCCTCCCTAACACGGTAACCCCTGAGACCGGGCAAGACATGCATGTCTCTTCTCTCGAATTGAGTAGAAAAAGGACGTCATGCAATACTACCCGAATATAATAGGGGACGTGCACGAACCGGTGGCAGCACTAAACGACAAAAGAAACACGAGCGGAAAATAAAGGAAACTATAACCCCTGTCAAATCAAGATGTCAATGTCAATGACAATATTGTGAGGGGCTAGCCGGTCGGTGGTTTATTGAAGAACAAAGCACTTGGTAATTGTATACTAGTTTTATTCCGAAATATTTACATAACGTTTCTATGGCGGCGCTCAGATGAGAACTGTCTCAATATTTTATCTTAAAACGTAAAGTTAAACTGACAGATATTTGAAATATTTGAATTATATTCATAATTCTTCTGTAGAAACAGCCAGCGTCTCTACAATATCTAAGTGTCAATATCAAATATAGTAAGTCGTAGCTTCACTGACGTTAATCGTCCTTCATCGAGATAAAATAACGGCGTTTTCGTCAATGTGGCCCCAGCATGAGAGGATACATGATTTGGTTTGGCGACACCAGTTGGCAGCACTGTCGTCGTGCTCGTTCCCTATAGAGGCAGAATTTTTACCAATATGAAGTACATTATAGATACTCAGTCCCTTGTTAGCCCATTTCTCTTCCTGCAAAACACACATTATCTACTAATTTGCGGAACATTTGTGCGCTGTGGCACATTTAAACATAAATTAAACGCCGGACACGTTCAAGTAGACCAAGTTAGTTCGCTTGCAGATGGCAACCCAGTTGACAGGCTGCAACTTTGGAGGGAATTTTACGCGCGACCGTGCCGCCCGCCGAGACGTGAGCCTGGCAACACTCACTGAACATGAATTTTGAGCATATTTAGGCAAATGTTATGCGAAATAATTTGTATTTTTTTGCGAAATATTCCAATGTGAAAATCTGGTAGAAGATTGGGATTCAGGAATGTAATAAGGAGGTATAGGAGTACGACAAGTTATGATGAAAAGAGTGCTAAACTATTTATCAGGCATCATCTTCTAATTCGAACCAATAATATTTGTTGGAAAATTTGAAATGAATCCTGCTTTGACTATGGTCACGTTTAATTGTTCAGTGTCATTTATTTCATTGTCCTAATATTTGCCTATGTTCACAAGTTTAAAAAGAACTAAGTACATTATATTATTCCTGTTAAGTTTTATTTGATACATTATATTTTTTTCATCATCCTGTTAATTTATGCTTTTCTATGTAAAACAAAAATGTGGTTGACACATATAACCAAATGTTGAGTATTACATAAATCTAGTGTAGGTAATACGAGGGCATTTCTCCAGAAATATGTCTGCGACTCATTCATCTGTCTCCATACATTTAGTATGAAAAAGGGCCAGATGAATGAGGTGACCGCAGCCGCAGACATATTTCTGGAGAAATTCCCACAAATAGGTTACTTTGTTAGTTTTAACTACTTTTTTCGGGGACAATTTTACCTTACTTGAAATGTAAAATGAAACTTTATGTGAAATGAAATGTAAATTATGAACAGCACTACAACAGAGCTGTGCCGTAAAGAGGCATCTGTGCCGGCATATATTAAACACGCCTCTACGGACATGAGCGTATAATAAGTAAAAATATTTTAAATTATATTTTTGATGCATGTTTTATTTTTTTGGTGCATGTACAAACGAAGACACAGTTAAGTGACCATCAGTAGACCTTAATACATTGTAATAAGGGTGACAAGTGGTCAGTTAGCAGTGTCTTCGATTGTACTTAAATCTTAGGCGCGTTGTTTTAAAACTTAAATATAGCGTGTATATTTAAGTACCTACCAGTAGCATGGCGTCCAAAGAACGCGATTCCTACCGGCTTGCCTAATATCAGTCATTTGGGCACCTTATGCTACAGCTCTTAAGGAAAATGTACGCCAAATCTGCACCGGCTTGCCCAAGGATATATTTAACGCCACGTCACTGACGTATACATAAAATTGTTTGAATTCTTTTGTTTAAAAATTGCAAGGTTATGCGAAGGTGCATGTTCTTATTTCGCAATGAAAATAGTTAAATGATATAACAATATATCAATCATGCGCTGCATTTTTTAACTATACGTAAATCAACATACGAATATAATTCTGAACAAAATGTTGCATTCTCGAAAAAGTATTTGACAATATATTCTAACGCAAAATAAATAGTGGTAACTAATGAAAACGTCCCACGAACTGCCATTTTAAAATAACAAAGCGGAATATTCTTTGAGCTTGTTTGTGTTTGACAAAAGTTTCGAAAACAAACCGAAATGAACGCTCACTAAAACCACATTGTTTGAAATGATATAAAAGACAAGTTTACCAACCTCAGAACATTGCGCGATAAGACAGACAAGGGAACTTTGTGCACCCTTTGGCGTGCTAAGTTATTTCAACTGTGAAGTCGGCGAACGGAGAGCGTAACTTGCTATTTCAAGTTGGTACAACTGTATTTTCCAACTTTTTTGTTTTGATGTAGAGATTACGGGAAATTTCATAAGTACGCCCGTCCAACTTCTTTCGTTCATACACTTTGAGAACTAAATGTTCAGTTTGAGAAATAGTTTCTAAAATTAAACTCTTAATAGCTCGGCAGTCGTATGAGTTGTGATTTTTTTTTCTTGTTTATTACTTGAAAGGAACATCGTGTTATTCATTTGTAAACTTAATACTAACCTAAAATTAATTAACCTGCGTAGTTACTCTGTAGGTGTCCATATCACAGTTATATGATAGTTTCAACACAATAATCATCATCAGCCGAAATATGTCCATTGCTGAACATTTGCTTTCCCCAAAGGACAATAACAAGGCCGATCATGTGCCGCCCACATCCTGCGGACTCTAGCTACCATCTCCAATAAATTAATAAATAACTCTTAATTTACAGTAAACTAACCCATCAAAAACATTACATATGTAATAACTAATTATTTTTACAAAAAAACCCGACCGCGGTGCACTTTAAAAGTCCATAAAATCCGTCACTTTTTTATTTTAACAAACTTCAGCCAGTGACACTCGCGCCATCAAGACGAATCTAATGATGTATCATTTATCAAAATCGGTTGTGCCGTTAAGTAGTTACGAGCGGACATAGGAACGGACATACATACATACATACAGGTCAAACACAAAAGCCTCCTTTGGGCTTCGCCGCAGTCGGGTAAAAATATGCAAGTTTCGCAACGCAGTTCTACAACAAAAAAGTTTTGGGATGTAATATTAAACAAAGTCTATTATTTTAGTCAGTACCTACCGGGGGGTTCTACAGACTTGCCTATTATTTAACCGTGGAGTAACAAATTTTATAGATCTCGAATAAATAATCCATATTTTGAGGTTTTGTATGACTTGATAGGCTAAAACCTAATTATGTTTAAAATTTGGAGCTTGTGGGTCTGCTAGAAGTACTTTAGAATTATGATGATCACCGAGTGAGTGAGTCAGTGACAAAACTAAAGAAATTTGACGTGCAATAGTTCTTAAACTACAAATTCAAATTGAATGTTATTGAGAATAATAATAATATATACCCCTGACAATTCAGGGTTGTAGCTTTAGCCAGCACACATTACAGGAGGTTGAAAATAGCCTAAATGCCTTCGAGAAAAGGATGGTACGGCGGTGCCTTTGTTTTGCTAGACTTGGCAGGGGCACTGCCGTGGCCCCAGATATACCTTTACTTTTTAATGAAAAAATGGCTTAGGTATTCGAGTGATACATCTATATATAAATAAAACGAAGTCGGAATAGTTTCACCATTTATAACGCGATAACGCCATAGATGCCAGAAAATTAAATTAAATCAAAAACAGCCAATAAGGTCATAAAACTAATAGATGTCTATTAAACCGATCCGGTAATATCATCGCGACCTAGATTCCCGCCATCTGTCTACAACGGAGAGCAATGTATCTCAGTTCGGCGGGCACGTTTCCCGTTTTACTCAAAAGATCTGTGTCCGCAGATTTAGCGAGCCCGAGGGAACACCCCACGCTCAGTTAGAAACGAAATTCACTTTGACACTTCGACTTTGAGATACGTCGCCGCAAAACTTTGCCGGACTGTGAATGCGAAATATAAAATCGATAAAGGTGTGTCTAAAGTGATTGATGGAAAACGCGTAAAGTGGAAAGTAATGTAAAATGCACTTGTCAATTTAAAACAGCAAACCCCTTTCTGGCAAATAAATATATTTTTATTTGAGGCGTAACCTACGCTGTAATGTGTAATAAGAGCTGTACTGATTTTGTATGCAACCAGCTCTTAGAATAAGTAGACCTTGAGCGCCAACCTCGCAAAATTTTTTTTGCCATATTTACATTTTTTACGAATTTAATATTAAGAACGGAAGAGCGTTCATGCGATAGAAAAGAAAGATAGATCAACCGAATACTGATTTAGAATGTCCAATAAATGCCTACGGCCGTTCCAAATCTTAATGGAGTAAAAGCGAAAATGCATCAATTAAAATAATGTATTTTTGTGCATTGCACAATTTCCACATAAATTCAATGAGGATTGTCAAATGGGACTAAAGTTAATCGTTTCTCTGCGATTATTTGTTCAAGCAAAGGTTTTCGGGATATTAAAAAGAACGATTAGTTTTTGTCTACATATTACTATAAAAGATTAGGAGGGCGAAGATATCTGGCAACAATGGCAATAAACGCTTACTTTTGTTTCATGCGAGCTGGTGCCCTAAACATAATGTAGACCTAAATTCAGAGCTAACCTAGGAGAGTCCGATGCTATGGCCTTATAAGTACGTAGGTACTAATAAGATAATAACATATATCCATAGACAATGCGAAATGTCAAGTCACGTTCGGAAACCATAGCGGTAAAGACTTAAAATGGTTGATTTTATATTTGCGAAATACTGAAATACACTATTTAAACATTTAATTAATGTTACAGAAATATGTGTTTACATGTATTTGCAATAACAGTTCTCTTTAAATAAATATTTCAGTAATAAAAGTTAAAAAAGTAAGTTGGCGTTTACTTTGATCATGACAAATAAGAGTAAAACAGAACCAGCGTTTAAAATTTAAAAAGAAAACCATTACGCCCTAGGGCGTAATAGGTCATTTATGGCCCGCAAAACCTACGTGTAATGACACCATTTTCGAGCATGTGTGATGAAAATTATATAAAAACGTCGCAATAATAAAAAAATAGTAGTTGATGGGGTTCCTGACAGCAACTTACCGATATAGAAAAACTTATAAATTCAGAGTTTGAACTTACCCAAGAAGCTGAGCAGCAAGTACGTGCAGAGCTTCATCTTGCCCAGCGCCCTGTAACAAACAAACTTCATTTCAAAACTTATTCAAACTTTGTACCAATGTTAGCACATCGGGGTGAAGCAGTAAAAGTATGTGGTGTTTTTAAGCCTGTAGTAACTGTTTATATCAAACATTGCGTAATGTTTGATATAAACAGTTACTGACGTTCATTCGAGTTGGTCGGTTTTCTTTACAAACAATAAGAGAGAATAGTCAATGTTGTTTGAAAAATGTATTATTTTACAACTAGATAAAAATGTCTGTACGATGCGGCATGCGAACTCTCAAAAAGTAGGTATAAATAAAATTTTCTTAGCAAAAAATGTTAGATTCAAATGATGCTTAAATAGCCGATGGCGCGTTACTTCTGGTTTTTTGAGACTTCTCATATTGTTTCACGTAACTAATGTACCTATCAAAGTATAAAACGAAGCACGATTCAACATTAATGTAGTGGAAGCAAACAATGTCCCGCTTTTTATTTGTGTAGATAACCAACGGAATAATGTAGCGTTTGATCTAGTAATCAATAATTGATCTAGTAAAACATGAAGATTATTGACAATCATTAAATATCAAAAACATTATGAAAAAATTCGACATATATTGGACTTGAACCGACATCCTGTTCCATGCTAGGGTGCTAGCTCTCCACTAATTCAGTATTCATGTAGCAGTTACATCGGAATTCATTATCATGTTTCACCAATACCTACATAGTGTTGGAAGGCATTAGCACCGTGAACATTTCTATAGCAATTTTCGCTCCAGGTGGTGGTTGAATTATGGGCTCCTACTACCTAGATCTTTAAGGAGAATATATTATAGGAAAATAAACGGAATTCCCTGAGATCAATATTACGAAAAATAAATAATGAATCCATTACATGGGTCATTATTTGAGCGTCTCACCCGCCTTACTTTCGTGGACACATTATTGTCGAAGTTCCCTCAGATTTTAGTCTCATATTGAGTTATTTGGTACATATCCGGGACTACTAACAAATACCTAAAAATTATATTAAAATCTGCCATAATCTCAACAATAATTTGTGTCTGCGAAAGTGAGGCGAGTGAAACGCTCAAATAATGACCCACATAGCAATACTACAGTGTTAACAACATTTTATATAACAATACAGTGACTTAACTGAATTAAATTCAATATATTTATAACATTGAAGTATAACTAAATAATTTATCCTGACTTAAAATAAGTGTACTGAATCTAAGACTAAACCTAAAACTAAATTATATTTAAGTTTATCCATACTGATAATTATACCTAGCAAGCAAATGAGAGAGCTTGATGAGAATTTTTAATTTTGCTAAAAAATGCGAGGTAAATTTCAAATGTTATCTTCGAGGTACCTTCTAATTTTTAATTTATATGGCGTTATGGCCAGATTACTTTACGGACAAAAATGACTATTGAGTTGCTTATTCTGAATGCCGAAGTGTGGCGGACTACTGCTGATTTTGTGGATATTAATAAAAGAAATTGATATACATACAATACATTCATTTCAAAAGAAATAAGTTTTTCAAATATGGAGCAATTTTTTTAATTAATCGGGCAGGTGTCCTTCTGCTGGGTACACGCCTCCCCCTTGACTTTCAGTCCAAATTAGTAATCCAGTGTAGTCTTCTAATCATGGAGCAAAGTTAGGTCGATAAAATTTTATCGATACTTACCTGTGACTATTAACATTTTTCGTATTCTTGGCAACATTTTTAATTGCTCAACTAACCCGCCTCCTTCTGATATACATTATAATGAAAGTAAAACTGAATAGGTAATTAGATTGACGCTCATCAGACCCATATTCGACACGCATCATAGAGATAATAAGTCTACTTTGAACATATTATCTTCCTTGAATATTAGTAATGGCAAATATTCCTTCCTGGTCCTATTATGTACTTACTGTGTTAATTAATGGTATGTGTACACGCTTGATTACATCCTTAGAGCACATCGAATAGTTTACATTCAACAACGTTCTTCAGTAAATATCAATATTGATTAGCTGTAATACAGTCGAGTGACAGCCACTAATAAACCGCTCCGCTCTAGCTCCACAGAAAACCAGCGCCGTTGGCAGAGCTATGCCTTTTTTTAGCACGGGAGGAGCTGGGAGGGTATGTCCGACTTCCACGGACTAAAACTCCTGGGGTGTTCCGCCGCTCGCTATTGGACGGGGTTCCGGGAACGCTGTTGCTCTCCACCAGTTAGTTCCCCGTCAGCGTTGCCCTTTCGGGCCCGACAAGTTGTTCTCCGCTTCAGGCGCCCCGGAACACTGGGGGCCTTTCAGCTCAGGACCTCTTGGCGCAGGTGATGGTGCTCCCGACCCATCACCCGCAGGTTCTCGTTAAGGCGGCAGCATGCGGCCTGCAAAGGCCAATCGCCGCCTGCCCAGCCTTCTTCGACGCCAACCTTCACGCTCCCGCTCCGCCACCTCCTTTCGCGACATAACGTCCTCGCTGAAGGCTGCGACTGCCGCCCAGACCTCCTCACTGCCGGCCATTCTTCCCTTCCCTTCTCGGTCCTATGGCCACCTTCCGTCTCCATTCGGGAATCCAATTCCGCATAAGCTGGATTGTGGGATTACACACGTGGGATCCCGCAGGATTTGCGGGGAACTGGGATTGCAAAGTTTATTTGTTGTGGTTTAGTTAAAAGCACCGAGACGTCAAAAAGGAGAGTGTACTAATTAATAATACTAAAGAAAAAACTAAAATAATACCGTACCATAGGCAAGATTTGGTTATGTTTGATTGTCAATAAAAAATTTGCTGTTTTAATCTGTACCAACACTATCATTTTTTTAAATAACATTTGTACATCAGAAAGCACGTTTTTGCTGCGCACGCTAATGTTGCATTATAACACGCTGGTGCCCAAAAAAGCACGTAAAACCGTGCTAAAGCGCACGCTCTGGCAACACTGTTAATGAATTAAATATATTTCAACCTAATTTGGTGTAATTTAGGTCGATTCTCAACTCTCTTTTCATTTGTACGGTGAACCAAGCGACTCGAATCACCGTAAGCCTAACATATTTATTCCGAAACCCCGACCCCTTAGTTAATTTGGCTGAGGCAACGGCCCAACGCCCTGTGTTCAATGATGTAGAAAAGGTTAAATGGCAAAGATAACTAAAAGTTTGAAAAACTCTCAGATAGCGAAACTTAAACGGAATTTCAATTAAGGTACGTGAAGTTTACTGAAACGAAATTGATTGTAATCAAATCTAACGTTTTCTTTTTTTTCTATTCGGTCTGTATCCATCCACTGGTTGCCTACGTAGGTACGAAATGGCAGAGCATTCGTAAGAGCGCCAGGCCGGACTGTCAACCGTGAGGGAAATGTCGAAGTAATTTAAAGTAATTCAGGAGCTCAACTGTGAACGTCTTCGTTCGAAGTTCGTCTCGTGCCATCTCTTTCCCTCTCTCCTTATAGAACATATGAGTGAGCGAGACGACAAGACATGAACTTCGTTCGAGTACCTATTTAACAGTCTCGTGACAACCAACTTCATTCATTGCTACATATGGAATCTATTGCTTGACTCACCTCACCCGCTAGCTCAAGTGGAAACGAGGATAATAATTATACATTGCTATCTGTAAATAAGAGCAAAACTGGTACACTTTTAGGCCCCCCGCGCACTAGGCAGCCTGGCTGCGACAGCCAGGCTGCGGCAGCCAGTAAAACATAAATGACGTTGTATGGGAGCCCGCCCACTAGGCAGCCCAACATTTTCATATATTCGACTGGCTGCCGCAGCCTGGCTGCGCAGCCAGGCTGCCTAGTGCGCGGAGGGCCTTAGAGAAACGTCGATATATTAATTAAAAAAATGGCTCGTTGGAAAGGCATTTTATGGCATTTCCAAATTGTATGATTTTTTATATTGAAACCAATGATTATTGTTAAATGAATATTTAAATATTATTAGTGTAGTTGTCAATGTAAGGAATTAATTTGAACATAATTATTATCGTTTTATTATTTGTAATTTCATTTAATGTAATTAATCTTACTTTAATCTTTTCTTCGAAAAATTTCTTGACATGTTAAATTTAAAAATATTTTATGAATAAATGAGTATGAGTATGAGTATGAGTATTTTGACCTTTTCTCGACTCGGGTTAACATATGGATTGGTTGTATTAGGTTTGTTTAGTCAAAATCCTAATTAAAAGCTACCTTTTTTTCAAAAGAGCTTAGGAAACTTATGAAAATTGGAAAGTCAGGGAAAATTATTTCGCAACATAGATAGTTTAATAATCCATTTAACGTGACAACATAACACATTTAAACAGAACAAGAAACGAACACAACCGATCTAATGTATAGTATAGGAGGATGATTTTCCGAGGGTTTCGAAAATAATTGTAGTCCGACGATTAATTACTACAACGGAAGAACAAATCGTGTCAATTTTTGTCAGGTTTAGCCTCGGGACTGTCTTTGGGTTTCATAAATAGTTAACTCTAGGCATCGTCTTTTTGAGTAATCTTTACCGAGAAGACAGTGACGAAAATAAAACGCCCACTCAGAAATGTTTGCTTTTAAAAATATAACTTTAACCGCCACTCCTGATTAAGAAAACATCGAACTATCAGGCAGGTCTTAAATAGATTATAAGTTAAACTTTCCCCAGAGACCGCGACATTTGTCAAAGTTCGCGTCTTTGACAAGGGTCACGCAGTATTTACTTAGCCAACTTTACCTGAGTTTGCGACTCCAATCTAGATAACCTGTAATTTATTACTTCGATTGCGAATACCTACTAACAAATCGATTAGTTGCCGCTGTGAGTGAAGTTGAAATATTGTTTCATTTACAAAGTTTAATTGAACTGTGTCAGTAGGCATTGATCAATCTGTAGGTACTTAAAAAAAGTTCTGTGACTAAGGTACTGACAGACAACGTACAGCACACTGTTGCAGATATCGATATCTAATTTTAAACGCTGTTCTTTAGGAGACATAGGGCTGCACTAAGAAATTAATTTCTGAAATTCAATTCCTAAAGGGGGGTGAGACGGGGTCGAAATATCGTATGAGAAAGTCGGAAATACGCGCAGACGTAGACGCGAGGCGGCAACTAGAATATTATAAAGCATTCGTCACTCTTGCACTTAGGTACAAAAGTTGTCGGAAAATGACGAGTGGCAGCATAGGTCGATTTGGACATCATTATATTCGAAGGAATTTATTAAATAACTAAATAAACAATAAAATAACAATAACAATAAATTATCCTAAACTAAAATAATCATATTACTAAACCTAAGACTGGGTAAAGCTAAAACTACTTAATAAATTATATTTGTACCTATATGTATGTTATAGTAGAGGCCAGTAAAGTAAGAAATGTGTCGATCACAGTCATGTAATTGTCGGTCGACGCGAAGCCGATATCACATTATTGCACATAATTTATTTATTGCATACATTTCATTAGCTTTCTACTTTACTGGTATGCACCTAGCATGAACTAGAAAGTATAATTATTTCAATAAGCCTAAACTTGCCAAGCAATAAGCTAAGATATTCACCAAAAGCATAAAACTTTGCATATCAGCAACCCGTATGAATGATGTATAAACATGGCGGCTTTATATGCCACTTTCACCGTAGTGAACATTTCACCAGCTTTAACATTTACCTTGAAACAAATTTCGCATTAAATATCATACCAAAAGCGCTAAGAAATTCCACTTATCCCGGCTGTCACTCACTAAACAGCCTTAAAAGCTTTCCAATCTTGAATATTAAAGTATAATATCAATATTAATACTGTTGGCAGTAAACATTCCATTTGCGAGCGCGTGAGACCTCCTTACTCGTGAAATTCGTCGAGTTAGTTGGTACTTGAGGCGTATGGCGGGGTCTTGGGGGAGTGGTTGGTTGGTGCTCAAATGGGTTAATCGCTCGAGTCTGGCGGTGGCTGCACCTGACGGCCTGAATTACAGCTTACGCCTGTAATGCGAACCCTGCAAAAAGCATTCAGCGTACTTGGACTGCTTCCATCGTCGGTGCGTGTTATGATTGAAGATATAAATCTGTAATGGCTATGTGGGCCACCCGTCCTACATAATGGCTGCAGGAAATGAAGTTCTTGAGAGTAGCCAGAAGGCTCGACATTTAATACAAATGTAGTTTCGAATTTAAAAAGATACTTAAGCTAAATGAAACTTTTTTATTTATATTATTAGAAATAAAAAAATAATCACAAAATCGAGCCGACATATTCGACATCGAATGGGCACAGTCTAAAGAACTACATACTTCCTACCACCTGATGCAGTAATGAATGTGCTAAATGATAATGTTGTATGAAATATAAAAAAAGATTTTCTTTAAAGACCTTCACGGTGATAATTATATTTTTGGCTGGTACAGTACATCGCCACCGGTCAAAAGTAATGAGTATGCCACTTTTGTGAAGAAAAAAAAACTTTTAAATTAAATATTATTATGTGATAATAAAAATATACAAACACGCAACATTGACTTAAGTTTTCATTTATCGAGGAACTTTTTTTAATACTCATACTCATACTCATTTATGCGTAAAATCACCTGAAAGTAGAGTTTCTTAATCTTTCTTTGGTCACGTACCCCCTACATTATTTCGAAAACCTTACAGACCCTTTCCGAATATAATCACTTAATCAGAGAAAAAGAAAATCAAGGGCACATGAAAGTTTGTGTTGTTTGCATAGCCACGGAACCCCGGCTCTTGTATCATGGATCCCTAAGGGGTCCATGGACCACAGTTTAAGAAACCCTGCCTTAAAGTATTCTATTTAGATAAAAATAGCGTGAAAAGAAAATTCTAGCTTCCTTCCGAGCGAGCTTCCGCAAATTTTATTTATGCATATTTAATTTAACGACAACTGAAATAAAATCTCGAGCAAATGTTCGACTTTAGTATAAAAAAAATACACAGGTGCTCAACCCTTTTGGCCAAGACTGTACTTTCAGGGCATAAGCAAAGTATAAAGATGAACGAGTACACGAGTAGTCCAACTTCGGCCATTTAGGAGTGCGCGACACTATTCACACAGACGCGCGATAGCACGTCTTTGTGAGTGCGTTCCATACTGGATCATTCTAACGAATGAGGGTGTTTAGAACTCATAAATCCACCAGGTGGCAGCAGGGTGGCGAAAGGTCTTTTTGACAGTAGGCGTCAAGATCCACCAATCACACCACCTGATTTTGACATCTACTGCCAAATAGACCTTTCGCCACCCTGCTGCCAGCTGGTGGATTTTTGATTTCTAAATACCCTCATTCTTAAAACTTTGCTTGTAGTGCGTTCGTATACGGCGCGCACACATTCAAGCGCACGATGTGCCTTTTGTAGGAAGAAACATGATTGCTATTATACTGTGGCATAAGTAACTTACTACATAGGTACTTACTTAAGGCCGGCTTTACACCTGTAAGTTTTACTTACGTAAGTAAGGACGCAGCTATACGTTAGACTGAGATAGTCAGTCAGCTTTCTCAGTCTAACGTATAGCTGCGTCCTTACTTACGTAAGTAAAACTTACAGGTGTAAAGCCGGCCTAAGAGTCATAGGCGGCTATATCACCGGATTTTACAGTGGTTCGCCCACTGCAGGTTTTTAAAGTGTTGCGTTGAAAATTAGGCCACGGGGAAGGATTAAACAGCTCAATATTATAACTAGGATTATGTTTGACGCAAAACCATATTCTAATTTACTACGCCACAGATCGACCGACAGATAAACAGACTCATAGAAGATTTCGTTTGGTAAAACCAACAAAATGAAAATATTCCGCGAATCAGTTCAATGTCCCTTCAGTCAAAAAAAAGCACCTACACAAGGTAGTTAAACTTATCTATCCATCCGCATTAGTGTAAGGAAAACGTCCTAGTGCTCGGCACGCTTATGCCCAATAGTCGACACCTGCTGTCACCTCTATTGCTAATGAATGACTTAAAATTCAATATGGCAATTACAGGGTCAGTGTCGAGCACGCAGACGTTTACTTTATACAACGTAAAACTTATCTAGTCTTACTCCTTTAATAAAACCATTTTGCAAAAACCCCCAAATAGCCCAATACTTTGAATTATTTTATGATTTTTATGTAGGACTCAATAATGTATTTAAGTAATGACTTCGTACTATTCGATTGTCCGATTAAAAAATTAACTAGTAAACCAAAGAACGAAAAGAACGGAAAAAATACCGGTATCCGACCCCTGAATAAAACTACAAAGTGCCTTCTACGAAAACTAGCCGAATATCATGTTCCCGCAATATCACATAAGGATAATAATTTAACTCATCATTAAACCTTGCGGCTTACAGAATTTGAAATATTCATCCCCCATAAACCACTGACCCTGGCCCTACGTCATATAGACGCTATAATAGAATCGGACGAGAAGTAAATGGAGCCATCTCGTCAGTCAGCGATCAAACCGACCCGACCCTTGTACAATATCAGGATTCCATATCCCGAAGCTATAAATTACAGAATTACAACAGCGGTGATATACGAGAACGTTTGCGCTTGAAATAGCAATTTGGTCATATTGGGCCGTACACAGATAACGGTTAGATTTTTTAAAATATAATACTTAAGGAGCACCAGCCGGGCTAGCATAACTAGCCGCGACTTCGTTTCTCGCGCCACAGAGCATCACCTGTCACTGTCACACTAGTTCAGTGGAAAGAGATAGGTAGCATTTGTCGCGCGACAAAGAGCCGCGTGTCACAGATGTGCTAGAGGTACTGTACGTCTAGCATAACTGACCGCGACTTCGTTTCTCGCGCGACAAAGCGTCACCTTTCACTGTCACACGATATTGAGTGGAAAGAGATAGGTAGCATTTGTCGCATGACAAAGAGTCGCGTGTCACAGATATGCTAGAGGTACTGGTGTAGCTCACTCCGCGACTTCGTCACGCGGTCCAAATATTGCCCCGCGGAGGGGCTTAGCCAACGACCAGAAAGAGCACGCGTTATGCGATAGAAAGAAACGGTCAGATCCGGTGCGTTCTATCCGGTGGTCGAACCCGAACGTCAATTTTGTTAGAGAGTGAGACTTCTGTACTTAGTACTATTACTTATTCTGTGGCAGCACGCGATATAGCGCGATATACCTTAAGTGACAATGGGCAGGGCACATTGCTCGCAGAACTGATGGCCGTTGGGGTGGTAAGGTTCTCGAGTGGCGACCACGTACCGGAAGACGAAGTGTTGGCAGGCCTCCCACAAGGTGGACCGACGATCTGGTGAAAACCGCGAGAAGCCGCTGGATAATAGCAGCACAAAGCCGACAATCGTGGAGATCCTTGGGGAATACCTATGTCCAGCAGTAGACGTCTTTTGGCTGAAATGATGACGATGATGACGCGATATAGACGCATAGCTGCCGTAAAGTTTCCTGAAAATAGCCCGCGTTATAATATTTATTTATTATTTACTTATTTATCACACGATAAAAAAACTTAAAAAAGTGTTTGAAACTAAGATCATGCTAGTGAAAATTACTTGTGTTTGAGTTATACCACCACAGCAGTGTCATAAAAGGTTACCTGTTTCTCATATCACGAAATTATCCTAACTATTGGTAAATGTCCCACGATGAAACTGAATGGGCTGTAGTCCCCACACTGGCCCAGTGCTGGAATGTATTTAATTAATTGAGTTGTTATGTGGGGCGCACTCGAAGGCACTTCAGCTTTAGCATTCGGTTTTGCGGGACTATGTCAAATTGCAACATTTGGGTGCAAAGGGAGAGACATATTACAGGGATTTCCAGTAAAAATTAACTGTCTTCACATGACTCAGAAATTATAAAGAGTCCAGAAACAGGTGTTTAAGGTGAACGTCCCAGTGTTTGACACGCTAAGGTCCAATAGTTGACATCGTGCTGTCACTTAAAATCTAAGATGACAACTTCTGTGACAGTGTCAAGCACTGGGCCAATTGGGCACATGAAAAGTTCCCGTATATCAATCACCACTGTTGCAATTCTGTCATTTATCTATCTACGCATTATATTTGTGTCATAAATTGTAGCTGTGTCTCATACAAAACTAGCATTCACCCGCGGTTTCGACCGCGTTATTCCCGTTAATATCACAAGGTAACTATTTACCGGGATATAATATCCTGTTTCGATCCAGGACTTATCTTACCTATCTGCATGCCAAATATCCATCCAGCCATCCAGCTGTCATCTCGTTACTTAGTAACAAAACATCCAAACCTCTAAACATCTTCACAAACTTTCACATCACTATCACTACATAGTATAAAACAAAATCGCTTTCTCTGTCCTTATGTCCCTATGTATGCTTAAATCTTTAAAACTACGCAACGTATTTTGATGCGGTTTTTTTAATAGATAGTGTGATTGAAGAGGAAGGTTTATACACCGTGGGCCCGTATAACCCGACCAACTTTAACCATAGATTCTAACAACTGTTAGAAGTAAAAAAAGTAATGTGACGTATATTCGATTAACGCTTACTTTCCGAGATATGTATAACAAGCTCTAATAAATGTGACTAAGATACTTTTTTTACTGATTTTTAAAATCCTTTAACTAAACAGCAATTAACCTTCGCAGTATTAGATGGTAAGCGATTACAAAGCCAAAATATTGACCTTTCGTTTCCATTTTAGCTTTTTTTTTTCCTTTTTAATAACTTATCCTCCAGTAAGGACATTTTTATAACGAGGGACTGAATTTATTGATTTGTTTTGTTCCATAAGACTATTAATGTAAAATGACAAAATTCGACCTATGTTGATATAACGTTATTTACTTGTAATACCATCAGGAATACGTGGTTAAAGTTGGTCGGGTTGTACGGGCCCACGGTGTATGTATAATTCATGCATAATATAATAGAGAAACACCGTGCGAAGCCGGGGCGGGTCGCTAGTTTATAATATAAGTAGGGTTGCTCTAATATAGCTATCATTTTAATGAACTCAATCACCAAGTCATCAATACAAATAACCAATTATTAGAATACAATAGTAAATATTACTAAAATATTTCAACCTGCCGCTTTCATCGCCTTTTCCATAAAAGTTCCTTCTTTAGCAGTTTTATACCTTGCGAATCCGGCCGCTCGAAAAGATAAATGGTTCCATTAATTAAAAGAAGGGTGACCAGTCCTGAAAGAAATCAATTGAATGACGGAACTCATTATAAACCCTTTGATGCGCTATTCGAAGGTTCCCTCTTATCAGCGTCGCGGAGTCAGAGGCTATTTCCTTTCGAAATTTATTGTAATTATCGACAAATGTACCTTTTTGAATATATTTTTAACTGGCACCGAAAATAGGGTGCTTCGTTTGGCAGTATTTTTTGTTTGAATCGTACACGATTATCTTTGTCCATTGTGAGCCGATTTGATGATTGTTTTGTGTTTAAAAAATACATTATAAGTATGTGCATTTTTAAGTTTGTGCAAAATTTTGTATGGACATGTTAATTGTCACAAAAGTCGCTAACTTTCCTATGTTGTTACCATTTTTTTTACTATTAATTATTGATTATTTTTCATGATTAAGATGCTCTCGAGAATATTTATCCCTAATTATCCAAATGAATCAACAAAATATAGTAAATTATCACCAAAAATATTGGTAACAAAATAGGGATCAATTACTTAGGGATTCGTTAACTGATGCACAAACTTTTTTGGAAATGCGTTGCATTTGACGTACGTGAGTACGTCAAATGTATATCACTAAGTAAGTTATTGTCGTTACTAACACTCGGACATACCCATACGAAAATATTTTTGGCTAAGCTGAAAAGGAGAAGCTTCGCGCTCGCTATGTCATTAAGATTTTAACATTACACACTGTAGCTAGCAAGTAAAAAAAATAAGTATGCGTTACGATTTTTGCAAATTTCTAAAAACGGTACAAGTTAGGAAAACCGTTATATTTTTCCTGTAATACAATTTAAGATGATATTAATTATTGGTAATTATTACAGATTTTTCTGTTCAGTAACTTCCAAGCTAATAGAGAGAATGGTATTTTTTTTTACTTTTATCGTCCTAAATCAAAAAGTAAGTACATGATTAACAAAAAAATTAATAATGATTTTGGAATCTACAAATTTAGCCCTTTCGTTTGCTACCCCACTTGATACAATAGGACAACTTAAAATTTTTGACCTCCCACTTCGGCCCCCTTAAAAAAAAGTAAAAAAACTATAAGATTTTTTTTTATATTTAGTAGGCTCGGATTAGCGAGTTTTAAAACTATTCCAAATTTCAAATCGATAGTAGCAGTAGTTCTTGAGATATCTGACTGTGATAGACGGACAGACAGAGTCGCACCATAAGGGTTCCTTTTTTACCATTTTGGTACGGAACCCTAAAAAGACCTACTGTATTTGTTACACTGTAGGGTGATTAAAGCGGTAATACAGTGGCGATAACAAAGTGTTGGCAAACTTGAGAATTCGTTAATAAATCAGCCGGCAACAAGTGCGTGTAATGGCCGCATTAAACACCGTTTTCTAGCGGGCGGTAACAATTATTTTTATGGCCCATATTTTGTAATCGTTTTTGATAAATAAGGGACTTTCGAAATTGATTTTTGGGTAATTATAAAATACTAAGCTACCCTTAGGTTGTGCTGAAACGTTTATTACGTTCCTATTACTGAGTAAATTTATTTAATTAAATTAGGATTTACTTGCATTATTTCATCCTATAACTGCTGAAACAGAGAAAGCCGCTAATCGAACTCGCCTTTGGCTCGCACAATAACTTATCAGTTACTTCCAAAACTCTTGTCTCAAACCTGGTCCAAAAGTAACTTCGCTGCAATTAAAATTTAGTGTCCACAAAACCTTAGTTTTACGTATCCATTGCTTGTTTCTCATTATTAGTTTTGATCCGATGAAAAATGGAAATTAGCTTGAACTTTTCTAACTCGTCCTGTTGTCAGTTGTCAAACACCTTCGTCACACCGCCTGGTATGCTCGAATATTTAATATTTACCTACCTCCATTATCTACAACATGGGTCTGACAATTTTTTTCCCCATCTCCCCTTTTATCCTCATACTGTCAATAAATATGGGCTCTATTAACACAATACAAACCTACCTACAATAC
Source organism: Eudemis profundana (assembly GCA_947034925.1). Classification (NCBI taxonomy): domain Eukaryota; kingdom Metazoa; phylum Arthropoda; class Insecta; order Lepidoptera; family Tortricidae; genus Eudemis; species Eudemis profundana. The sequence goes on from OX344811.1 coordinate 13,468,494, forward strand.
ATGCAATGAGGACATAAAGGGGCTGTAATTCAGCAGTGGAAAACCAATTTGCGTGTATAAACAGTCTTGCAGCGTGAAACACGACATGAAATGAATGAACGACAGAAAGCAGTTAAGGGCGTAATACACCGTCCAGATTACTGACTGATGCAGGAAATTTGATAAGATCAGGCGTTACATGACCTGGCCATCAGTCAGCACTAATAAATAGTTATAACTAATTTAAAATTAGGAAATGAAAAATGGTCCAACAAATCTCAAGTTAAGGTATGATTTAAACAAATATTTAGATTCTTAGCGGGAGTAAATCATACAATAAAGAAAATTTTATTGTATTGTATTATCTTAAAAAGTCACAGAAAAAACAAAAGTATAAAACAGCGGTTATACAAGCAAATGATAACTACGTATAAATACTATTAAATCAAACGGCATTATTTTGAATCATCGGTCGTTCCATTAGTCACCTACTGGCTCCAGCATCAGGCTCTCGTTACCAGGCTGAAATATTCATAACATCATATTGTCACTAGAACAGAATGGGTATGCAAAGACGCATAAGAAAAAAACGGTTTAGTAAAAGTAGTTGAAAAATCTGTCGCAAGATTGGAAACAAATCAATACAAATAACTATACAGTCAAGCACCATAAACCGTTAAAAAGCACTTTTGTTTTTTTCTATATTTTATATCTGTATAATATTATTTCATCTGTAAAATCAAGCAATTAGCAAATTTTGCCTAACACAAACAATGCAAAACACTGACTAGTTGTATAAACCGTCTTTGTCGTCGGAAGTGCAGACTGAACTCTGGACTAACTTTGGTTCTTTGCACAACTTTAGCAGATTAATAATGAAGAGAGCAGCAACAGCTGCTTCGGACTACTTGTACACAAACGGAAGATGGATCTCATACCTAATTATATTATGGAAAACAAATTACAACTTAAAACAGCCAAATGTAGGTTGAATTTAATTTAAATAAATTTTCTGTGAAAGTCAAAGCGCTTGAATAAAACACTGTAAGAACTACTCCTTAGTAATTTACCATGTCTGTACATCTGCTAGCTTTAATGTGTTTCCACACATCGTCCACGAGATCCTCTGTCCTTTTCTCTCCGTGACAATAGAGTGAAAGAGGCAGGAGATGTCGTCGTTATCAGTAGATAAATAGAAACGCTCTAGCACCGTGTCAAACTGCATCGCGATGTCGGTAGCCTGACATTTCAAAAATTTATGCCATGTCGGAGTGACGCTTTAGCACGCCCTATACACGGGAATGTTCTTCAGCTGGCTTTAGAGCTTTTCCACACCAGCTATCTTCTATCCATCTCTCGCCATCATTGTAGAATGGAAGGGGACATCGTCGACATGTCGGCGTCGTTATCGATATATAAACTAACACCGCGTCAAACCGGAACGCGATGTCGGTAGCCTGCCGTTTCAAAAACTGATGGTATGTCAGATTGGCCGTGTAGCACGTCCTATACAGGGGGCCGTATAATTTTATCAACCGCATCTCCCAGATAAATTCGGGAACACGAGAACAAAACAATTTTGAATTTCGCGTGAACAACCGTCACCTTTGTTATCGAAATGCTTTATGTTGTTTCTGCGTTACGCGTTTAATTTATGAAGGACAGATAAATGGAGCTGATTTATTCAATTTGTTTTCCAACATCACATCATGTACGTACCTCCTTGTGTTTATAATTTTGTGAGTTATTCAATGTTTTAGGTTAAAAATGTATATAGAGATCAAATCAGGTAGGTATGTATGAAGTGTAAAACGCTCCTTATAGCTTGCAATTCCCAAGAAAAATTGACATGCGACACAGTATAATAGCAGTAACTTTTTTTCCTACAAAAGGTACATCGCGCAGCTTGTATGTGTGCGCGCCGTGAACGAACGCAAGCACACAAGCAGCACTGCGGCATTCTTAAAACAAGCAAAGTTTTAAGAATGCTGCAGTTCGGATTGCACCGTCTGCGCCTCGACCTTGAATATATGTATCGCGCGTTCCTAAACAGCCGAAGAGTGACTACTTGGCTGTCTTTATATTTGCCTGTGACGTCACTGCTCATTATTGATTGATCTCAATATGGTATTTTTAATTTAGTCATTTTAAAATCGTCAATTGCACAAAAAGAATGCAGCAGATCATTTTCAAATAGTTTTGAAAACTTAATTTGATGGTGAAACTTTTATTTATTTTCATTATTGGAAAATATGCTATTGCCACTGCGATAATTAAGATTTAATCGTTAACTACGAAAATTATTTATAAAAACTAAATGATAAAAAAAACGTATTTTTATTTATAAACCATAACAGCACAAGTTATCTTAACACGAGTGCTTCTACACTACACTAAAAAGATCACAGCGTAGGTAACAGACAAAGTTAAACACGTCTCAAACTCGCACAAATTGATTCACAATTTTCGTAAATATCGATAAATATTTAGCCAAAATCCTTCCAACGGTTTCTAAAGAAGAAAATTAATTTCAACATAATACTCGTATCTCATAGTTGAGAGTTTAATCTCAGACAATATTGAAGAATTATAGAACTTCACTTAGCATACTGATTATTTTAATCAAACTCGTATAATCTTGCTTTTCTTGTGTGAGGATTCCCAACTTTCATCCATACACAAAACAAGTTTAAAACTTATAATTATAATAATGAAGTTCACGGCTAAAGGAAATCTTAGTAAACAATTTCACCTATTATAGCACGAAGTTTCCTAGTAAGTACTTAGCCGGCGGTATGGAACGCGGAAAAATGTAAGCAATATAACGCGCCGATGCGACGGCACGTGCCTTGTTAGGTAGGAGCCAGGAACGTGGCCACCCACAGCATACATAAACGTAATATCGTCACTAGAGTAAGGCTTTTGAAATTTATTTTCAATGCTCAAGCCTATGTTGACAATGATGTTTATAGAAATGTAGATAGAAGACTCATTTTGAATTAGAACCCACTGAAAGTGTATTTTTGCTACAAAATTTTGTTCTTTTCTCCCTTAAAGCCTGAAACAATTGATTGAGTGGGAGCTTTAGTGACTTAGGTGCAACTAGAAAGAGTACTTAGCCGGCGGTATGGAACGCAGAAAAATGTAAGTAATATAACGCACCGATGCGGTGGCACGTGTCTTGTTAGGTGCAGGAACCGTGGCGACTGCATACTTAATATCGTAACCGGACTACGCCTTTTAAAAAGTATTTTCAATGCAAAAGTCATGTTGGCGAAGATTATGTTTATTAAAACCACTAAATTTCAAGCTTATTGTAGAACACAATACTTTTCTTCCTCAAAATTAAGTTACTGAATGAGAGTGTCTTCGACTAATGAGCCGTGTGATACTAAAATATTTAAGTTACATAACGTGTTTATTTTTCTATAAATAGGTAGCAGTAGCGTGGCGTCCAAAGAACTCGATTCCTACCGGCTTGCCTAATATCTGGCATTTGTGCACCTTATTTTACAGCTCTTAAAGAAAATGCACACTAAATTTGCATCGGCTTGCCTAAGGATATTTTTTACGCCACGCCACTAGGTACCAATGGCGTGGCGTTGAAGCCGGAGCAGCTTTGGCTTCGATTTTCTTTAGGAGTACTAGAATTAAGTGCTGAACTGCCTAATATTCGGCAAGCCGATGGGAATCGAGTTCTATGGACGCCACTGGTAGGTACCCACTTTCGCTTTATGGCTACTTTTCATAATTATTCTCTCTTAAGGCATGAAGTGGTTGAGCATAATCTTAGTCGCTTAGTTGTAAAAACGCTTAGCTAAAGATATTGAACGCAAAAAATATAAATAGGTAGTATAACGCGCCGATGCGACAGTACGTGTCTTGTTGGGTGTAGGAACGTGGAGACGTAAACGTTATATCGGAACTGATAAAAAGGAAAAAACGGCATTTATATGAAAGGACTCAAACCCAATACATTTAAAAGCAATATACATACATGACGGTAGGCGATAAATAAATATAAATAAAGTATCCATCACATTACGAGTAATTGCGACATTTATATATCGCACGATAGAACTACCACCCCTACAGGTAAAGTAAGAATTATCTAAGGTGTCGAATGTTCGTAAATAGAATGAACGAACATTCGGACACCTTAGATAATTCTTATTATATTATGATTAAAATTTACACAGACAACAAAGTCCAATACCTTAACAACAAAGGTATCCAAAATATAATATTAACTCTTATACGATTTCAAACAAAACTTTTAGATTTTATAATATAATGTTCAAACGCATTCTGCTTCCGTCTGTTACATACCGCTGCAAAGTTCTCAGGAATAATATTGCACCGAACATTGGAGTAAATATTTTAAGTTGCCTTTGAGGCAAATATCACTTACAGATTTAATCGAGCAAGTCTGCAAGCTCAAATAACTCCTTAGAGCCTTTGCACACTGCGTATTATGCACGCGCAAACGTGTAGAAGACTAGCGTTTAGAAGATTCAGTAGCAGATAACACAATCTTTACACGCCTTCAACGCGGGTCAACTGTGCGTATAAAATTACGTACTAGTATGCAGCTAGCATCGACATAAACGTCGCCTCGATGCATATTCCTTACACCTTACACACATACACCCAGCATAAAGAATGCGATCCTTTTACTCGTTTCAATACATTCGACATCTGATAAAGACAGTTCCATTACTTTTTTTTTGAAGCCTGACAAACTTGCAAAGCTTTACTGGCTGTTGCAAAAATCGAACCAGAGTGCAGAGTTCCATAACATGAAATAGTTCCGTATTAGGGTACTGACTGACTAGGTACAGTCTAAATCATTGCAGATAGTGGGATGAAGTTTGAGGGAACATAGAGAAGTATATACGCTTTAAAAATATTCTTCCGAAATTCAACACAGGTTGAAACGGGGAATTAACATTTGTACAAAAATAACGGTCATTTGAGAAGGCGAAGTCACGGAGCAGTATCTAGTCACCAATACAAATGCAACATATTATAAATTAAAAACGGAACACTCACGTTGTACAAAAGACGAGACATCCACTCAGCATGTTCCGGGAGCATTCGGCATTTCCTTAATCAGTTTTTTGTACAACTTGAGTGATCCGTTTTTAATTCAATATGTTTGAGTCTCACGGTTGTTTTCTAAGTACAAATGCAATAATCTGCTTTTTAAACCTCTACTAGTACGACGACGCCATAAACGCTCGTTGTCTGCATGCGTAAAAACTAAGCGGTGTGCAAACTCCATTACACAATGAAATTTGTGAGACTGACGCGAGCATTTTGCGAGTCCTTTATCTGCATTGTAAGTGTGAACATCAAGGAAACTGATCATATCTTGACTTTTATGTGTTTACCCGCAAGTTCACTTCTCTTCTTTGTTCAGCTAAAAACGTGTTCCATACTTGCGCAAATTGCATTTATTTTTTAAAAGATTTAGGATAGTTTTTGTAACGAGACTGCATGAGCTTTAGAGCTTGTAGTTAAGCTCAAAAATCTGTAATTTAATTAGAAATGACTATCACGTGGCGTTCTTCATGTTATTTTTGACCGAAGTTTCAGCTTGGGCAAAAATCTGGCAGATGTCCAGTTGTTCTTTTTTTATACAACTAGGGTGGCGAACAAGCATACGGCCTGCCCGATGGTAAGCAGTCACCGCAGCCTATGGACGTTTGCAACAGTTGGCATTATGTTCTTAAAATAGAACAGCAACTGTAATGACAGGTAGCATATCTCAACCGATTCCCGTGAAATGTTATGAGCAGGTTCGATAACTATTTAGATTCTTTATGTCCGTTAATTTTTTTTTTAAATAGTGGTTGACACACTCGCGAAGTCTACAGCTCACAGAGTCAATATTTTACTTGTATATCAGTTAAGCTGCGGCTCCACTGAAGCGGACACGAGCGGAGCGGAGAGGAGATGCGTAGGGATTGCCCAATCACATTAGTGTTCGCTGTTTCCATTGACATTGACGAGATGTGGATTTCAACTAATGTGATTGTTCGATTCTACACGCCTCCTCTCCGCCTCAATGGAGCCGTAGCCTTGCTGTCCTAAAAACAATGCCACGTTTTCTGCCAGTAAAGTCTAGTTTCACCAATCTCACTTGAATACCGAGAAAGTTCCTCCCGCGAGTTCTTAGAACTAAGAATTTCCGATTCGCAGTTCTATGGAACAAATGGAAAACCAATGAAAAGCATTTAAACTTTGAGATTTCACAATAGGTTAAGAGTTTTCAACGAAGAATACACGTATATGCAATTTTAACTACACGAATACACATTTAAAATATTTCATCTCAATATTCGCGGTAAAAATGTGAACTGAAACAGCTTTTGGAAAGGAAATTTCATTGTGATAAGATAGTCACAATCGACAAGAATAGATATCAATCCTAACGTTTCGTTCAGAAACGTGCGTGTGTATTTAAAAATCCATCCTGTTACGTATAGTTCACTTAGATTCTCTTGAAATTAAAGTTTGTTTTCTTGGAGTTTTTTTTTTATTTATTTCATTGCATATTTGAGAAAAGCACTATACATTACAGGCGGGAAATGGGGTTTGCCTGCCTCGTAACTATCTGGCCTCGCTTTTTTTTTGAAGACTGACTAACTCGCGACTCTTATTGGGCATAGTGATCGTATGCCGTACCGGGTGATCGGCCGTGGCGTTCCCTGGGGTCGAACCAGGTCGCTAGTCAGCCCACCCTGAGTGGATCGGACTCGCTTCACTTACTTCCCAGCCTCTGCAGTAATGTACTATTATAATTATCAAACCTGCTCACAAAATTTCACGAGAATCAGTTGAGAATTATGACCTGTTGAGGGGAACAGACATCCGGCAAACATTTTTGCCTAAGCCAAAGCAGAGACACTTCGATCTCTTCGCTCACTCGGTCAAAATAGTACATTACACAACTAGGGTGGTAATACAAAGAAAGGCCGAGATCGCAGAAGTTTGCGGCCTGAGCTGCAAGTGAGGGACATAAATATGCAATCGAGGGCTTTCTTTATTATCTCCCGTGTTGTGTACATCATTTTATGTCTACACTTGGCCAGAAAGCGGCTTTTTCTGTACGCACAGCGTGCGGAAAAAGCCACTTTATGGCCAGGTGTGGCGTAAAGTTATTACTATTAACTTGGATTAACCCGAGTATAACCTGTAGTTATCTCGCTGCTCTGAGACTCATACGTTGCCGACGGGGTTTGATTCGGACTGAAAAGCTGCACTGAACTTTGTAACCAGGAATGTGTACGTAACGAGGCCCAACGAGTGTTACTGACGCATCTGACCATTTTTATTGTAGGTAGTTATAATAGTATCTCGGCTTCGCCGTTATCTGAAGAGGCCAAGATGTTGTTAAAAATATATTATAAGATTGTGAATTAATATCCTGTACTGTGCCCCAACCCCTTTCAAATTAATAAAGATAAAAAAACACTTTGTAACCAGCACCATGCTGACATTGAGGTCCACTGTCTCACAGTTGTTAGTTGTTAAATACGTACAGAAATAAATTAGTTTTTTTCATCGTTTTGTTCTATAGTATGTTGTTATTCGTAGTGTGTATTTTTAGTAATTATAAGTTTCTGTGGAAATCATTGAAAGACTGTTTACAAAAACAACATAACTGCCTAGAGTGGTTGATGGGTGAATCAACTTTTAGGGCCTTATCACACTAGCGATTTGTGATAAGGCTCTTAGACCCACATTTTTGACATCTCTGGCGTTACCGAAAATGTCTCTGGAGTTAGCAAGAAATCGAGCTTCTAAAAGGATATTTTCCTATTTATTAGGTTCATGAGACGGGGCATTCAAGGATCTAACATACACTATAAATTTAAACATAGAGAAACCATTATTTAAAAGCAATCTTTTACAACGAAAATTAAAAGTTGCGGACAGCGTCGTGTGGCTAAAAAAGTTGATTGACCCTGATACTTATAGAGAAGCAATTTTAATGATGATGTCTAGTCAGTTATGTTGTTTTTGTAAACATTCCTTCAATTGTTATTCTTATTCTGATTTTCTAACAGACATACTGCTAGTGTATAAATTATTAAAATGAAGACTAATTTACGCCAGTAGCTCATAATCTATAAATCTTTGACGCTCGAAGTGCGGAACTCAGTTTATACAGGATGTAAAATAGAGGACGTCATATTCGAGAGCGTCAGCGGTATTAAATCCTTTCTTGCAGCTGCGTCCTAACGCCGTCTGCGGTTACTTATTGCTTGGAAGTACTGAATGCGAGGTATTTTCTTTCTTCTAGTGGATTATGTAAATGAAGAACTGCATGGTTTTGACGTGGTGTACCGATAAGAAAGTAATTTGAAAATAAAACTTTAAAGCCTCAGTTAAACAAAGAGAGAGTTAGAAATTGTCTTGGGGATCACAGTGCAGACCAACTTTAGTAGACTAAACTCGGAATATGTTTTATTCATTACTTATTGACACTTTATCTTACATACGAAAAGTTATTGTATATTCTCTACTACTTACTTAACCTTAGAGCAGAGCAGATAACTTGTGGGTGGTGCAAATAACATGTCAAAATACCGAATGATAATATGAAAAAATATAAAATTTTAAAATTCAAATGAACCTATTCGATCAAAAATGCACATAATAAAAAATACCCAGATCGCTTCTCAGGCAAAAGGTTCAACTTATTTATATATTTTCTAATTGTTTATAAGTTTCTTGTAATAGGCTATACGAGCATGATGTAATTCAAAATGGTCCTTATTGATAAAAGGCAAAGCGGTACCTTTCGCATGAAAAGTCACATTTATACAGAATGTAAAATAGAGGACGTAATATTCTAAGGCGTCGGTATTAAATCTTCCTCACAGCTGCGTCATGCTATCTGCGGTTACTTATTGCTAAAGCAAACTCTAGGAAGATCCGAATCTGTGTTATTTCCTGTCAGTAGTATTATAATAGATTAAAATTTTTGTATGCGTGTTTGTAACATTGATATGACGAGTACTTCTTGGGCTACAGTTAATTATGTACTTCAATTAATGACACTATTTCGAAAATGGAAGTAGAAAATCAGACACCAAGTCATAACATTATCAAAACCAACATTGAAATTCATGTTGGTATATGCAGGTCTATATCGGTCAGCGCTCCTTTAGGTGTTGGCGTGGTAGGCATGACAGCACAAGACACTTTTAAGTGCCCGTGGCGTCCAAAGGGCTAAGTTTCTTTTGACAAAGTAATAAAGTGCTCAACATATTCATTGGGCTGTACCTATCTGTGGGTCTAATGAAACGGGGTAAAAGTCACATATAACCTAGAAGCAAAAGAGCTTAAGTCATACCATAGAGTTGTGACCTTTTGTTCCTGGTATAAATGTGACTTGTACCCCTTTTCACCAGACCCATAGCTATGTAACATTGTGAAAAGGCACACGGAGCTCACCGTAATCAAACTGAGCTTCACAGACAGAACCCTGTACAAAGGTAATATCGAGCCTTTAGCTAATAAAGGGTCTATCCCCTTTACTGCTGTCGGGAGTACACTGCGTCACATAATGATGGAGACGTGATGCGCCTATGCCGCTTGTATGTGTGGAACGACTTGCAAAATGTATGGTCGTACGTTTCAAAAGTGAAATTGTTAGAGTTACAGATATAGCTTTTTTTCTTAGAATATTGTTTAACAATATGAATAGCACGAAGTTCACAAAATATATTAAGCAGTCATAGTAATTTATACAACCGATAAAACGACACCTATGCAGAAAGCCTGAATGTGCACAATAAATAGAAACCCGTTAATAATATTAACCCTCGACCTTAATACATTTCTTGACGTTGACTAGATTCCCAAATGGCCACGATTTTACTCTCTGCTGCAGAGGCGTATTTTTAAAAATTATTGCATTATTATATTACTTTATTAGAACAGGAAGACGTAGCAAGTCAACTTAAGGACTTTTTTAATCCCTAAACTTCAGTCGCCACATCAAAAACACCTAAAACTGAACACCTGGTCTATACGCCTGATGTCGCTGTCATGTACATAGCACCGGATATTAATGAGGCAATCGACGGACGGAACCCGATCGTATTAGGGCCCAAATCGGCCATCCATTACCGAGTGCAAATATTCACGTGGCCGTTCAGTTTTATGGGGTTTGACCCCTAATTAATAAACGGCTATCGACGGCGCCAGACACCCATAGCTCATGCAGGGTTGAGTCCAGTTGGTGTCACATTATTATAACACATTGTAAGGCGTGCAATGGCATGCACTCGATAAAGACAAAACCGACCCTCTAATTTCTACCCTATTAGGAGAGGAGGGTAGAAATTAGTAGAATAGGTAATGTGTTAAGATCCCGGCTACCCTACTAATTTGTACCATCCTACCTTTAAGGGCATCACACACGGCGAAGATACTATAATGCGGAGCGTACACCACTAAAGCCGTGTACAGATCGAGCCACTTAAGTATGCGTTTATGAATTGAGTTAAACCTTGCTTAAGGCTGCCCGTACACTAGAGTGGCGCGGAACAGAGAGGATCTTAAATTCTTTTGATTAATTCTCTTGCCTTGGTTACCTACGGCAAGGCGCCGTCGACGCAAAACGGCGCCGGGCATTTCTCCAGAAATATGTCTGCGGTCACCTCATTCATCTGGCCCTTTTTCATATTAAATGTATGGAGACAGATGAATGAGTCGCAGACATATTCCTGGAGAAATGCCCCGCCGCGTTTGGAGTGGCTGACTCTGCGATCTGCCGCGCCAAACTAATACCAAATTATGCGCCTCCGGAGCGGCTTAACTTTCGACCAAAAAGGGTACGCGTTATGTGATAGACAGAGGCCGTCCGGTGGACGGACCTGAACGCCAGTATTGTTTGAAACAAACTTCTGTTAGTCGAGGTCGGAAAAACACACGCGCCGGCCCCTAAATAAGAATAACCATGAGGCCTCAGATTAATTTCTGTGGGTCCAGTGAAAAGGGGTACAAGTCACATTTAACATAGGAGCAAAAGAGCTTAAGTCATACTATAGAGTTGTGACCTTTTGGTCCTGGTATAAATTTGAATTGTATCCCTTTTCACTGGACCCACAGATTTCACTTCGAACATGACATTTCATAGTATGAGTGCAACCGTTGACCTACAACTTGCATAGTAAACACCGCACACTGACGTTCCCTGACAGGTACCTATCCGGACCGAGCCGTGCAATACTGAAAACCAATAATTGGCTTACCGTGAAGCTAAGAGAAACCTTATCACAAAGCGCCTAGTAATATAATTTCGAAACATGACATTTCATAGTGTGGGTGCATCCGTTGACATACAATTCGCAGCGTAACTACCTACACACTGATATTCCGTAACAGGAATCATGGTAAACAGACACTGCCGTGCTAGTCTAAAAGGTGATTTTTTACTATGAGTTTCCTCAGTTAAAAGTATATTTTTAGACTAACACGGTAGTACAGCTCAAAGAACCACTAGTAATATCATTTCTAAATCATCAAAATTTATAATAACTTACCTGACTGTATAAAAGAAGAAGACGATAAAAAGTACACAAATAAAATAAAGCCACTACTACTAACTAAATCCTATTACAAGCTAAATTAATACCTAGAAGATAAATTAAGGCTCAGTAAATCCTCCTCTCCCTAAAATTACAGTGCCCAACAGGGTTCACAATGATCTGTAGCTTTAAGTTAACATCTGTACTTACTTTTGTGAAATTGCTATAAATGATTGAGTATTGAGTATTAAAAATGACATTTCCATAGCTACCGTTGACCTACAAGTTGCAAAGTAAACACCGCACACTGACTGACGTCCCCTAATAGATACCTATCCCGATGGAGCCATGCAATACTGAAAACCAATAATTGGCTTACCGTGAGGCCAAGAGAAGCCTTATTTAACAAATATCCGTGTTGCATTTTGATTCGAGAAAACCAAAGTTATAGTTCGCGGAAGTGAAATAAGTTAAATGTATCTTTTTGCTTCGCCGTAGTCAAGTAAAAAGTACCCTATTTTAACCGGGGTCTTAAATCTACCCGTACACCAAATTTCATGGAAATCGGTCCGTTAGCTTTTGCATAATACGCGAACAAACAAAAAAGCAACGGACCGAAAAAAACTCTGTTTATTTATAAATATGTAGTTAGGGGCAAGTGCTGTACGTGTGGACGGTTTTACCTGTGGACACTACTCATACAGAGAAAACGAATAACCATAGTCAAATACCAATCACTTATTTGAAAAGTATTTTTTTCATATGGCAACACTAGCTAATCGCCATCTTTACTGATTACAGAAACTGTGTGTTTTGAGGCTGCCGAAAGTTTTTGTGACAAAAAGTAATTTTTTACCTTCTTTTAAAGCATGTTTTATGTAAAATCTCTAAATGTTGCGGGTGTCTTTGCAATGGCATATTAATTTATATGATGTAAACGTTATTTCTACAAGATTTCGTTAATCGTAGGTAGCATTTATAGTGACCGGTATGAATTCAAAATAAAAACCGCCGAAATTGTACCTGTGGATACCTCCGTGAATGTACCTGTGGACTGTCCATAGGTACAGTTATACTGAATGTTCCTGTGGACAGTAAAATTAATATACAATATTTTTGTTTGTTTTAGTGCCTCGTAGTAAAGCTGGGAAAAATAGAGACAAGATATGCCTAGACACTCTGACTGCAGCTGTTTGGGAAGTAGAAAATGGAAGTTCAGTAAGGAAAGCCGCAGAGAAGTTTAAAATCCCAAAATCGACAATCTTTAAAAACATAAAATTAAATCACTGTCAAAATATTGGTGAAGAAGGCTTAGAACTCCTAAAAAATGATGTCAGGAGGATATTTAGCGATACTGAGGAGCAACAGATATATGATTACTTAAAAAAGCAGCATTACTACACACAGCATATTCTTCTGCTGACAATGGAGGCATTTTAAAATCCCATAATTATACTTGAGATTTTGCTAAGAATATTAGATTTCAAGAAGAAAAAAAGTAACTGTGATATGCAGAGCAACATATAATTACATGTTGTTTAATTGTATGTTGTTAATTACGTTATTCTAGAAGTTTATTCTGTTTAAAAGTATGTTGTTGATTAATGTCCGTAGGTACGTTACCGTCCATAGGTACGTTTTTGGAGTCCATAGGTACAGACAGTAGATGTACCTATGGACAAAATGAGTGTTTTTTTTAAAATGCTTCTATCCGCCATCTGCGGATAGCTAGCGTAGAAAACATATGTGGACTTTGAAGATTGTTTAATTGTGATTAAAACAAAATAAAGAATTCATTTATAATACGCGTAGTTTTTGTCTAACAACTGATTAAAAGTCAAATTCTGGAAAGTGTCCACAGGTTGAGCACTTGCCCCTACTTCTTTGGAAGAATCTTTATGTAGGTACAAAACAGTAGCGTGGCGTCCAAAGAACTCGATTCCTACCGACTTCCCTAATATCAGGCAATTGAGCACCTTATTCTACAGCTTTTAAGGAAAATGTACCTACGCCAAATCTGCACCGACTTGCCCAAGGATAATCTTTTACGCCACACCACTGGTAGGTACAAACAATCCTTCTAAGATATGAATGTATGTATAGATAATTATAAATAGATACCTTTTACCAGTGGCGTGGCGTCAAATATATTCGTAGTAGACAAGCCGGTGGGAATCGGGTTCTATGAACACGCCACTGCATTTTACTAGCATTACCACTTGGCTATGGAAATGCCCTGCGTTACTGAACGGAAAATGAGCCGCTGTAATTTCGCCTTAGTGCGTTTTTTTATTTTTCTATATCCCGTTTGGTCAGATATATGACCATTTTTGGAAATAGGCTATTTGATGACATGAAATCAGCTTCTTTTTATAAAGTGTCAAAACGCTCAAAAAGTATGCAATTTGGTATGAAATAGGCTAGTGTAGTAAGTACTAAAAGAATGAATTCCGCTCACGGTACTAGAACGAACTGTTTCGTTTCGTTTCCGCTCTTTAGTACGTTTAGTACATTAACCGATCAATCCTGATCAACCGCCGACCGACATCCGACATGTGACAGCTCTGAATGAAAGAGAAAATGGAACGCAACAGCACAGTGCTGGAATAGATCGGTCGGTCTGATCCTGATCGGACAGAGCGGAACAGTACAAAACGAAACGGGAGCAACGCTTAGGTAGAAACAGTAGTGTACTAGTGAATTAAATGAACTAAAAGATCGAACTAGTACATTAGCACGATTGTACTAGTTCGGAGCGATCCGTTCGGTGAACGTGCGCGCACAAGCCTAGTATGAAATACTGACTGACGTCATGCTCAACATGGTGCGTTATTTTATTTTAGTATTGGAATTTTAAAATCCATGGCGGCTCAAAAATTAATGTAATTGATTTTATCCGAGCAGTTTTGGAGACGTAATTTGATTAGCTTTAATTGATTAATTTAGATTGTTGTCAAATACTAAAAATGGTGCCTCGTGCCGAAAGAGCAAGGCGCAGAGCATTCGTGTGTCATCACGCTAAGTTTATACACAGTACAAGGGAAACCGTTATTAAATGGAACGCCGTCACTACATCTCTGAATAATGCAACGCTGAGTGATATCGCGATATTTCTTACACGTGCCCCGGCATCTGGAATAACAGATTAAGCAACATCTATCGATGTCTTCGCGAGTTCGCTTATCGTGTTACCCACATTGGGTTTATCTCCTCTCGATAATACATACATTTTAGACAGGACTACAACTCACAAGACCTATATACAAACCGTATTCAGCTAGGTACACTAACCTTGGTTCGAGTGCCCTAAGCCAACTTTTTACTCCTATGGAGCTGAGGTTCAGCTGCGGCCACCTACCTCCATGCAGTCCGACTATTGTTACAGCCTTAAAGGCCAGCAGGGTACAAGCATAAAAAAAAACACACACACATTCGGTGACAGCTTAAAATGTGCTCTAAGGGTGACAGGCAAAACTCGTTATTGCAAAATAATTGTTACAATAATATCGACTGTGTTTGAGAAGTATGAGTAACTAGTGGTGGTCCTGGACAAAGGTTTCGTGACTTTCCTCCGTAAGACTGCGTTTGCAGCAGATACAGTATGTTGTAAGCCGCGTGGTCAAGTTGTATGATGTCCACTAATAAGGATTAAGGATCATTTGTTTTCATAACTCTGCTTAACTTAGGACTGTTGACAATAGTTAGCTCATCGCTTAGTTACATGCATATCTCTGGTAGAAAAGCAGCAAACCTTAATAAATTCTGATTATTTCTAAACTCTTGTTCATAACGAAAGAACATATGTAAACGGTATTTGATTCAGTATGAAGATGAAGTATACGTTACGGCCTATTTCTGTCATTACTTTACGATATATTGTATTTTTGTACAGAGCTAATAGAGTTTACATATTACAACGTAAACATGCACATTATGATGCAAACGATAATACATTTTAATTCGCGTCAATTTATTAACAAACAACTGGTTTCACGCACAACACCCATTATTGGAAAAACGCATTAAATAATTTAGTGAACTATTGAATGTAATTGCATTCAATAGTTGACTAAATACAACGATAATCATATTACTATTTAGCAGAATTACCACATAGTGGGGTAACCCTAGCGGCGACCGATGCCAAATCGCTCATTATCTTACGCTTGGCCTATATTCAAATATTCATTGACAAATTAAAACAGCATTTGTAGATGTGCTGAATAATTCAGTATTTCATGAATTGTGATTGCGGTATTCGGTTCACCGCGGTAACAGATGGTCAGTGATTTTGGTAATTTGTTCACAAAAAAATATTATTTCATTTTGTTCATTCAGCATTCTATAATTTCTGGAATGCAGCTTTACGTACTTTAAAGAAAGGTTGAAGATAATTGGAGTTTTTATAACCCATTGTTCCGGTCTCTATTAAACTAATATCCAATTATCCAACCTATATTATAAATTTGAAAGTTTGTGAAGGTGTTTGGAGGTTTGGAGGCTTGTTACTAGATAAAACTGTAACAACTGAAGGGATTGAAATGATATTTAGCATACCTAAAAGTAAACCAAGCCAAGAATTAAAACACAGGGTATTTTATAAACCAGTAGAAAATTCCTTGGGGATAGTAGCTTGTATTACATAATATGTATGTCAATGTTTAGTTACAAATAAGTTTTGTCATCCTTTTTGCATAAAACGGAATAGACAAATATATGTCTACTAACCCAACGGGCGGTGGCCACAGCTGTTCCCAAAGGATTTAATACCTTTGACGCTCGAATATGACGCATTCTCTTTTCCACTACCCTGCCTCCAAAAAGGCTTATTTTAATATCAAATTATGAGCAGCTATGATCTTATGTATATGATATATATTTCGAATAACTTAGACAACGAAAGTATCTATCTTTAAATGCTTTCAAGTGTTAAGCATTAAACTAGAAGTGCATATTGTTAGGTGCTCTTTACTTTACCTATAATGTTTTAACTTTCAATTATTATCGTATCGTTTAAGCACGTTTTAAGTTTAAAAAATTACTCGTAGTCTATGATTTGTCTCTGCAATATTTAATATTTATTATGACAACACTGTATTGATGTGATTGGTAGAAATTATGGCGGGTAAACGAGAACGCTCGGCGATTGGATCGCGTCACTGTCATGGCGCAATGATGGCGCAATGGCGCGAGCCAATCGGAGGGCTGGTCGTTCCCGCCAGAATGTTGGGTCTCTTGCCCGGGAGCTGGTCTCCTGGCGGGGATTCTTGCTTCGATCACGAACAACGGCAATAGTCACTAAGCAACCCATAGTTGTAAATTACTTTTAATAGTTAATTGTGGAATAAATCCATTTGTATCAAGTGTTCGAGTTTTCTTCAAAGCAGCCTTCTAGTCCATTTTTTATAATTCAGAAGTGACAAGAACAATTAAAACGTAAGTACACGCCCATATTCTACGTTTTTGGTATTACGTGAACTTTATTTAAAATTGAACCTCCAGTTATATTTTCGGTAACGTTATAATATTTCTTTATATTTCATAATACGGTCGTCATCCATAGCGTTGCCATAACGTTTGTAGTTTTGAATTTACAATTAGTTTTATTGAAATTTAATTTTATGCTTTGAGGGTAGATTTACTTTATCATCCAAACGCGTTAAGCTAGTAAATTTCTAATTCTACACCATTATACTATGTTGTTAATATCAGTGGCTTAACATTTATCTTTAGAAAAGTAAAAATTAAACGGGTTCGAATCCCGGGCAATAGTTGAACAAGTTTATTTCAGTGTCAAAGTATATAGGTGTGGTAGACGCCACTACCCGCTTACATTAGCAGGGTTACCGAGAATCTTTGCAAATGCAACAGTTAACTAACTATGCAAGTAAGTGTTGTAATTATTACAATATCCTTCTAGGTGTATTATTCCTTTGTGGCCATTTATTTCTTTAGTTTTTGGTAACATTTTCTACCATTCATTTTATAAAACGGCCCATGCCACAATGTTTTGATGAAATATCGAAACCCGTTGCTAGAAGATACTGACGAGTGGTGTCATAGTCAAATGGCCTGCGTTCCTGTTAAATTGAAAATCATTTTAAATAAATAAACGTTTTGTTTTTCCTTTTATTATCGATACATAGAAGTAGAAAAATAAAAACTTTTCAGAAACAAATTTAGTAAAGGTCCTTTTATCAAAGTTATCTTGTTTCGTGTGGGCCATTGAGGTCACTGAAGTTTTACATTCCACTTTCTTTTCACGCTTTGTGCAGCTAGCCCTTTATAACCTTAAAAAATAGTACTACTTTTAGGTTCTAAATTCTTTGGACGTGAGATTTCAGACTATGTCGGAGCCACCGGGACGACGAAGGCTTACGACCCCAAGACGGCGAGGTGCACACACAACCACGCGGAGCCGTAGTCGCGTGCGAAGTCGAAGCACAGGACGCCAACCACCAGAATTGGACATCGAGCGGGGACGTGCGCGACTACGACTGCTGGAGGAAGAAGTACGGCGTGAACGTGATCGCGTGCGCGCCGCGGAACACTGGCGCGACTCGGCGCGACGCACCGGCGAGTCTCGCGGTGGCAGCGGTCGACGCAGCGTCTCCGAGGCATCACGGCGCCGGGATGATGCTGAGCTACATGCAGAGCGACGGGACGAGCGCGAATCGAGACAGCGTGACAGCAGCGCCCGGATTGAAAGGTCACGTAGCCCTTCTTTATCAAAAAAAGATTTCTTAAATTTGTTTAAAAATTTGAGAGATGGTCTGGCGTTACCACCCGTGAACCAAGCCGCACAACAGCCATTACAGAAAATTGATCATAAAAATATATTGCCAAACTTTGATCCTTCTTCCAAAAACCAGCGAATGGACGTATGGTTGAAGAAAGTTAACGAGTGCGCTTCGGTATACGGGTGGGATGAGAAGACCACCACTCACTTTGCAATGCAAAAGTTGCAAGGTCTGGCCAAGACATGGTACGAAAGTTTGAACACTATTTTGTTCACATGGCCGGAATGGCAAACTAAATTATTAAGTGCTTTTCCATGTGAACAGAACTATGGCCAGACCTTGGAAGATATGATTAGGAGGAGGAGTAAGTACAGCGAATCTATAGAAGTGTATTATTATGAGAAGTTAAGCCTAGTGAACCGATGCGAGATAGTAGGCGCCCGCGCAGCAGAGTGTATAATACACGGCATAACTGATAAGACTCTCAAATCGGGGGCTTTGGCGCTTCGTTGCACCCATCCCGATCAGCTGCTGCAGTACTTGATTAGCAATAGAGATTACAATCAATCTAATCACGACCGTCCGTATTTTAAGACTAGAAATGTTGATAGTTCAGTCGGTCCCAATACAGCAAATCCTAAACCTGGCGTCAGATCAAACCCGATTACCGGGTGCTATAATTGTAAGGAAAGGGGCCATAGTTTCTTGCACTGCCCTAAGCCGTTGCTCAAATGCACACGTTGCAACAAAGTTGGTCACGTAGCGGAGAAGTGTTTTGTCAAGTCAGATGACAAAGGATCGGCGAACACTAAAGGTGCAGTGCAGAAAACTATGAAGATTGACTTTATAGACAACAAAGACGCATTTACTTGTAGCAACCCGGGCTCTAAATTTTTGAAAGACATTAAAGTTAATAACACCGAGTTGAAAGCCTTTATTGACTTCGGGAGCGACGTTACGCTCATTAAGCAATCCTCAGCGAAAGAGTTAGGTCTGTTACACGATAACGTTCCCACACTTATGAAAGGGTTCGGTAATAGTTTAGTTCAGTCTCTCGGGAATGTAACTCTTGATATGAGTGTCGACGGGGTGGAAGCGAAGGTAGCTTGCAAAGTTGTTGGTGACCATTTGCTCGAGGTTCCCGTACTGATGGGACAAACATTCACAGAGCAGTCGCATATATCAGTTTACAAGGATAAAAATAATTTGCAATTCTTCAATATAGGGAACGAGTTGCCCAGTTCCGAAGTAACGGAAGCCAGTGACTGCCCGTTGATGTTTTCGCCAATCAGTACAATTAAAATCTTTGGTGCTGCCTCTATTAGAGTAAAAACTCAACCTGCCTTGGATGGAAATGTACTTGTAAATAGTAGTGTAGCAGGAAAGCCGAACGAGCAGTACTACATCAGCGGAGGACTTTATCGTTCCACAAACGGACAGATTAATGTATTGGTCGTACCCTGTTCGGAGTCTTGCTGTATCTCGTCGAAACTAGTCTTCTGCCGAGCTGAGATAGTCGACGTTGTGAGTCGGGTAGTCGATAAAACTGTCCTAGAGTCTAAAATTAGTCACACACTCGATGAAAGCCAGGTGCGCGTAGGTGAAGGAGTACCAGATGACGTAAGGCGCAGCCTGCTGGATTTGTTAGGCAAATATCAACATTGTTTTGCCTCCTCCTTGAAAGACCTAGGTTGTACGAGTGTCGCCGAGATGAATATAGAACTTAATAGTCAGCGCCCAGTAGTTTATCGTCCATACAGGTTGTCGCATCACGAACGAGAGAAGGTGCGGGCTATGGTTGGAGACATGCTGGACGCTGGTATTATAAGAGAATCTGTCTCTGAATACGCCAGCCCTATTATTCTTGTGCGGAAAAAAGATGGTTCATCAAGGTTGTGCGTCGATTACCGTATGCTAAATTCAGTGACGGTTAAAGAGAGATATCCAATGCCCATCATCGAGGATGAATTAGCACGACTCTCTGGTCAATCATGCTTCATAATCCTCGACCTTGCGTCTGGCTACTATCAGGTGCCTATCACTGAACAAAGCAAACACCTAACCTCCTTTGTTACACCGGACGGCCAATACGAGTTCAATCGCATGCCGTTCGGTCTAGCAAATGCACCGGCTGTGTTTCAGCGTATGGTTAATACGATCTTAGGTTCAGCACGGTTTAACAAGGCGACCGCGTACATTGACGACGTACTCATCTTTGGACAGGACTTTTCGCAGTGTCTTGAGCGCCTGGAAGAGGTGTTGCAGATGTTGGAGAAGGCGAACCTAACCCTAAATCTGTCTAAATGCGAGTTTTTGCGTGACAAAGTCGACTATCTAGGTTACGAGATCAGCGCTAGTGGTATCAGGCCTGGTGAAAAGAAGATTTGTAGTGTTGTCAATTTTCCTCGTCCTCAGAACGTGCACAACGTTAGACAATTCCTGGGCCTTGCCAGTTACTTCAGAAAATTCATTGAAAATTTCGCACAAATATCGTCTCCTCTTAGCCAACTTTTGAAAAAAGATGCCGCGTGGCAATGGAGCAATGATCAGGAGCAGGCGTTCGAGAAATTAAAGTCTATTCTCGTTAATCGGCCTGTCTTAGCTATATACGATCCATCGGCTGAATTGGAATTGCACACGGACGCGAGTAGATTGGGAGTCGGGGGGATTCTTCTGCAGCGAGCGCGAGGCAGCGAGAACCTTCACCCTGTGGCATTTTACAGTCGGCAAACCTCTCCGGAGGAGAAGAACTTCCACTCTTACGAACTAGAAACCCTAGCGGTGGTTTGTTCACTTCGAAAGTTTAGGGTGTACTTGTTAGGGAAGGAATTTAAAATCATAACAGATTGTAGTGCATTGCGTTCCACGTTTTCGAAACGTGACTTGATACCACGAATCGCTCGATGGTGGCTTACATTACAAGAATTCAACTGTAGCGTCGAGTATAGGGCTGGGGTTAAAATGAGCCACGTGGATGCGTTGTCTCGAAATCCGGTTGAACCGCCAGAATCTCTCGAGGATCAATTTCCGGTAGTTATGTCTATTAGCAGCGAGGATTGGCTTCACACACTTCAGTTAGGCGACTCTGAGCTTTGTAGGATAGTTGATGTTTTGAAGAGTGATTTGAACGAAAAGGGACTAAAATATATTAAAGAAAATTATGTCATTAAAAACAATAGACTGTTCCGCTGTTTGGAAGGAGATGAGACAAAAATCAGATGGGTAGTACCAAAGGGTGCAAGGTGGCAGGTTTGTAAACTCAATCACGACGACATTGGACATTTTGGGGTTGAGAAAACTCTTGAACGTATCAAAAGTAACTATTGGTTCCCAAAAATGTCCAGGTTCGTCAAGAAGTATGTGGGCGCCTGTATTGAATGTGCCTTCGCAAAAAACAATTCAAGTGCCCGCGAAGGGTTATTGCACCCTATCACAAAAACAGAGAGTCCATTTCATACTCTTCATTTAGACCACCTTGGGCCCTTTGTGAGATCCGTTAGGGGCTATACTCACCTGTTAGTGATTGTTGACGGTTTTACTAAATTTTGCTTCCTCAAGCCTGTCAGAAACACGAACACCCAAAATGTAATAAGAGCTCTCGAAGATATTTTCAGTATATTTCGAAACCCTGATCGGCTTATAAGTGACCGTGGTAGCTGTTTTACCTCTCATAAGTTTAAACGCTTCTGCCTCGATAAGGGAGTAAAACATGTGTTGAATGCGGTTGCCAGTCCTAGATCAAATGGGCAGGTTGAACGATACAACCGCACAATTCTCGACTCTTTAAAGGCGCTAAGCGTAAAACACGGTGAAAAGAGCTGGGATAGTCATTTAGGGCGCGTTCAATGGGGTTTGAACAACACCGTTCAGAAAACCATAGGCAGGACACCATCGGAGGTGATGTTCGGAACCCCAATGAACAGCGAATTCAACCCCATGCTTAATGACGTTACAGCAGGCACCCGTGAAGATCAAAGCGTCTCTGATATACGTCATAATGTCAAGGCTAGAATAGAACTAGAGCAAGTAAAGCAAAAAGATAGGTATGACGTAGGTAGGAAACCCTCCCGAATTTACAGTGAAGGAGATCTCGTTAAAGTAACAAAGACCTGTTTTAGTAACAACGGACAAAGTAAAAAATTGATGCCCTCTTTCATAGGGCCATATCGCGTTAGCAAGGTTTTGGGCAACGACCGTTATACTGTAGCGCCAATACCAGGGTTAGTCGATACTGAAAATAGACGGTCAACAACCATTGCCGCAGACCGCATGAAACCGTGGATTCATGTTACGGCTCTGGAAGTCGAGGAGAATGATTGCGATAAGAATTTTGAGTCTGACAACGATAATGATGGCAATGATTTATATTAGAAATGTGTGATTTTATTTTATTTTTGTAGCTATATCGAATTGAGTCACAAATACTACAGAATGCTATTCGTTGTTACAGAGCAAGTACGCGAGAATCGATCGGTTCGCGGCTTGGTGCAACGAGTGTCAAAGCTAGTCCTTCGGCTGCCACTACGAGCATTAATCGATCGGCTCGGACGGGCGTCGATAGGTACCCTGATTAATCGATCGTTCAGGGGAATAAGGTATTCTGATTAATCGATGGTTCAGAATACTCTTTCGATTCGAATAATTTCTGTCACGGTATAATCGATCGGCCGTGACATTATGTTCATGTTCATTGACTCAATATATCGATCGTTTGAGTTCACTGGACTTAAATTCAGCAAATCGATTGCTGTTAAATTGATTTTGTTATAGTTTTCGTCATAGTCGTAAGATTATTATTGACCTACAAAGAATGTATTTTTTTTAGTACAAAATTGTCTCCAGGTAACTAAATTGTTTTCAAAGGAAAAATCCGTATTATTAAGTTTATCAATTTTAAATTACTAATGTTAGCAAAGTAAGTATGATTGAAATTATTTAGAGTAGATGATTTTAAAAGGTCTAAAGGGACAAGAATACATTTCAAGCATACTTATAATTATTTGATACATAGGTTTAATCTAAGTAGACTATACTGGTTAATATGCCCGATTGTTAGGTTACCACCTGTTGTCGTGTGCAGGGGACGCACACGATGTCAGGACGGACGATTGTTAGGTGCTCTTTACTTTACCTATAATGTTTTAACTTTCAATTATTATCGTATCGTTTAAGCACGTTTTAAGTTTAAAAAATTACTCGTAGTCTATGATTTGTCTCTGCAATATTTAATATTTATTATGACAACACTGTATTGATGTGATTGGTAGAAATTATGGCGGGTAAACGAGAACGCTCGGCGATTGGATCGCGTCACTGTCATGGCGCAATGATGGCGCAATGGCGCGAGCCAATCGGAGGGCTGGTCGTTCCCGCCAGAATGTTGGGTCTCTTGCCCGGGAGCTGGTCTCCTGGCGGGGATTCTTGCTTCGATCACGAACAACGGCAATAGTCACTAAGCAACCCATAGTTGTAAATTACTTTTAATAGTTAATTGTGGAATAAATCCATTTGTATCAAGTGTTCGAGTTTTCTTCAAAGCAGCCTTCTAGTCCATTTTTTATAATATATTATTCATATATCTTAGTGCGATACAGTATGCGACCTAGATATTGATTTGATTTGTTTATTTATTCCATTATGATCTCACATTGCGATATGTAGTACAAATTTATGTGAAAAGCTTGCACACCTGTTGCACATAGAAAAGTTTGCAAGGTAAACGTCCTAAACTCTGAATTCTAATTCAAGACCAAAAAAACTACGACATTATCTATCATTGTCAGATATGTCGAAGTTACTTCTTCCATTGTCAAGTGAACGTTTCAGATGTAGCCGACTATTTTATATCAATAATTAAATTATTATTAACATATTTCTAATTGTGGCTAAAATTGTCTATACAAAAAAATATAACTTTAAGGAATAATGAGACAAAGTATAGTAAAAAACTTTTAAAACCATTTTATAGCAGTTAGGTTGACATTTCAAACATAAAAATTTAAATGCTTAGTCAGTTTTTTTTTCATATAGGTAAAAGATTGTGAGATTATGTAGAATCTGTTATAATAATTTCGTTTATTACAGAAATTTTATTCTTAAGTCAACCAGGCATTTGTCCAATTGATCTTTTAAATTTAAAACCCAACTGAATAAAGGAGAGGAAGTCTACTGGAACAGTATCGCGCACCCGGACGCCTACCTTACCGCAAATGGAGCACATTCGCGTTTTATTTAAGAACTCTTTCAACCTTTTTATCAATTGCCAGACGTTTGGAAGTACAATAGCAGTTGTGACTACTTTCATTTTAGTTTTTATTATGTATTAATTTTAAGAAGAGCTTTTGTTTTCCTATAGCAATACATATAAGTATAATGCTTTAATTTGTAGTAAAATTACATAAAAATCAAGACTTGTATATCCATGTCAAGTAAAGTACCAACTTAATTATTCTAGCCCTCAAAGAAATTAAAAAGAGAAAACTTTTCCATCAAGAACGTGATACTTTTTCAGCGAAGCCCGCCAGGCTTCAGACAAATTAAAAACACTAATAAATTTCAGTTCATTTGAACTTTTGGAAGTTTTTTTACCAAAGTGGAGTCGTATTTTGACGACACGTTTAGCTTAGAGTGAGTATTTGTTCCTGAGTGACTTATAGATGTTGTCTAACTATTTAAGTATGTATTTATTATCGATATAAGTATGTATATCGTCGTCTAATACCCATACTGTGTATTGCTTAGTTTGGGATTAGGTTGATTTATGTAGGTTGTCCCCCAATATTTATTTATTTACATAATAGGTTGATGACGTGACTCAGACGACGTCACGTTGCCCATGGTGAGTGCGTGGGCCGGGAGGGTAGTGATGCGACATGATATGACAGTGCCAGCTATCACATTCACTGCCGGCTACGCCCCTTCAGAACAAACTTGTATAATCGTGAACGCACATGTGCGTTGTCGGCAGTGGATGTCCTAGCACGACAACGCCTCTCGTAACTTATCTGACGTAAAATGATCCTTCTAATTCCATTCCTAATTAAACATTTCGCCGTCTGCCTAGTACCTAATATTATTATTATATTGACATCGACCCCCTAATACCAATCACTAGTTGTTAGCTTCATTGTCAATAGCGCCGACCTACTAAAAAAAAATCTAGTCGCCCCTATTTTGTAAAGTGACGTACATGTTTGTTCTACGACAGCATTTTTCAAAATAGTGTACACATGTACTGAGCAGTTAAGGGCCGTGACAAAACTGAAAGTTAGTGAAAATGTATTGATTCATTTTCGAGACGCAATGGAAAGTTAGGCTGCGTTTCCATCAGAGCTGTGCGAGGTAGCGGAGCGGTGTGCGAGGAAAAAATCCACCAATTAACGTGCCTAACCTCGATCGGCGCGGCCCGCCATTGGTGGATTTTTTCCTCGCACACCACTCCGCTCCTCGCACAGCTCTGCTGCGAACACAGCCTCAGGCGGTATTTAAAGAAATTTTAAGTGCCGTTATACATTTTTTTTAAATCGCTCAAGAACTGTTTGACTATTAGCTATGCAAAAAGCGATTAATGCTGGCAAACTGTACGCATAAAACTAAACTTTCTGCTTAACTGCGTAAAGTACCTATATTATTCAAGTATACGAAACTTGCCTCTGGTCTCTTTATGGTCATTTCTATTGTGCTATAACCTCCAGTACTTATGGCTAGTATTTATACAAATAATTTAAACTAAATTGAGCGTAGAGCGAAGACGTGGACTCTAGGAAATTGGCAACTCGAGCCGTACGTGACATTAAACTCAACTGCGGGGAAAATTCACTTAGTGTAGGTTTAAAATAACTGCCTTCTCGTTAGTTGATATAGCAAGAGAAATACGAAGCTCTGACTTAAAATGTCCGTGATTCGCTAATGGGTTATTCTTCAGAAATATGTCTACGGTCACCTTATTCCTCTGGCACTTTTTCATACTAAATGTATGGAGACAGAGGAATAAGTCGCAGACATATTTCTGAAGAATAACCCTAATATACTACACTGATATGACGAATTGACGACCAATGAACCTGTAACAAGAAACTAAACAATGGCAATAAATAATTGACAGACGACACGGTCGGCTTAGGGTCTTATCACACTTGCGATTTGCCGGCGTGTTTGAATCGAAGTTCAATAAAAATGTCACTCGCAACTCGCGGCGACTGGTTTTGTATGGAAACTCGCCCGCAGCTCGCCCGCAGATCGTGTGATAAGGCACTTAGTGGAACTGACACTGACTACGTAGCGTCCGTAGGTCCTGAGTATTAAGGTACTTGTCCTACCGCCGGCGAGTCAGCGAGTAAAATCGGGCGAGTAACAGTTTATTACAGGCTGACGAGTTACAGTGTGATCGATTCAATTTGGTCAGGTTGTTGGACGGATGCTCGGTAGAGAGAGGGGAGACGCCTGGCTAAGTCTACTTACTTACTCCCTATGAAATCCGCGTTGCTCTAAGACTAAGATATCGATGAATAGAATGCCGATATATTAGAGTAGGTAAACATATTTCGTATGTACATTTGCGCATTCAAAATCCTCTAAGACTGTCAAGAGTGAACGATTAATAATAATAATAATAATAATATAGCCTCTTTATTCCAAACTTACTTACAATCTAATAATATTTGTTTACATATATATTATGTTAATACTAACTTATATAATAATATTTAATTTTTTTTTTTTTTTTTTAATTAAGAGTTTGGTGCCCATTGCTGGGCATAGGCCTCCTCCATAGTACGCCATATTTGACGATCTTTTGCCACTCTTGGCCAATTTTTGCCAGCAATCTGGGTTATATCGTCACACCAGCGTTTCCTCTGTCTGCCTCTCAATCTCTGGCCGTCCCTTGGGTACCATTGTATGACGCGTTCACTCCAACGCCCATCGTTTGTTCTCGCAATGTGTCCAGCCCATTTCCACTTTAGTTTACACACTGTTTGTACGATGTCTGCTATTTTTGTAATTTTCCGTATTTTTGTACATCTCACATGGTCACTTAGCTTTATGCCCAACATTGACCTCTCCGTAGCCCTTTGGAATGTTCTTAACTTTTGAATGACATTTGCGGTAAGAGGCCAACATTGACATCCATACGTAACCGTTGGTAGAACTGCACTGTCCATTAGCTTCTTTTTAAGATAGACTGGAAGGCTGCCTTTAAATACTTCTTTATGTGACCAGTACTTTTTCCATCCAATCGCTATCCTTCTGTCGATTTCCTTTATTAGGGGGTTCTCAAAGCTTATGAGCCGACCCAGGTATATGTATTCTTGTACGTAAGCAATTTCTCCACTTTGTATTTTTAAGCTCTTTTTCGCACCATTGCTCATTGCTTTTGTTTTTGAGACATTCATAAGTAACCCAGCTTTACGACTCTCTGTATCCAGGGTTTCCAGCATTGCTTGTAGGCCTTCATGACTTTCAGACATGATAACAATGTCATCGGCAAATCTGAGGTGCGTAAGGGTTTCGCCATTTATATTAAGACCATGTTTTTGCCAGTCTAATCGTCTGAAGATTGTTTCTAGTAGAGTGGTAAACAGTTTGGGTGACAGTGGGTCGCCTTGTTTTACACCTCGTCTTATTGGAAAAGAGTCTCCGATTCTTTCTAACTTTATTTTTGCAGAGGCATTGTTATATATTTCTTTTATTACATTTATATATTTTGTGTGGATGCCTTGTTCTTCGAGGCTTGCCCATAAGTAGGAGTGTGAGATAGAGTCGAATGCCTTCATGTAATCAATGAAACATATGTATAAGATTTTATTGTACTCTCTATATTTTTCCATTACTTGGGTAACCGTAAATATATGGTCTGTGGTAGAGTAGCCTTTCCGGAATCCTGCTTGTTCCCTTGGTTGTTGTTCATCTAAGTCTTTGGATATCCTGTTGAGTATTATCGTAGAGAATAGTTTATAGAGAGTTGGTAGTAGACTGATAGGCCTATAGTTATCAATAAGCTTTGGATCTCCTTTCTTGTAAAGAAGGGTTATAAGCGAGCTTTTCCAATCCTCGGGAATTTCATCTTGTTGTATTATATCGTTGTATATTGGAGTCAAGTGATTGGACAGAGGCTCTATCATGGCTATGATTGTGTCGTTTGTAATTTTATCTTCTCCAGGGCTTTTATCCTTTTTCATTTTTGAAATTGCGTACTCTACCTCACTGTTTAACAGACTCGGGACTAGTTCTAGCGTATTAAGATCTGGATTGAGGATGGTACTATTTGGATACATATCATTGTTTGAGTATAGCTGCTTATAGAAGTTAGTTGCAGTTTGTATAATATTAACTCTATTTGTTGTTGTTTTTTCGCCTTGAGTTGTTAGTGTTTGTATCCATTCTTTGCGGTTTCCGAATGCGTGCGCTGTTCTTTTGGTAGAGTTTCTAGTTTCTAGTTCTTTTTCTAGAGACGACATTTTCGAATTGTATACATTTTGCTTGATTTTTGACTTTATCTTTTTATAGAGTAGTTTTAGTCGTTTTCGTTGCTCTGGATTCCTATGTGTCATGCTTTTTAAGGTATTTCTTTCTGTTATTAGAGACTCTATTTCTGTTGTAATAACTGTTTTACCTGTTTTATTCACCTCTTGTTTTCCTCGCGGCAAGTTTTCCACACAGGTTTTTATAGCTTGGACTACATTTTTATATTTAGTTTGAGTTCCGGCATCCGACTTGATGTTTTCAATTTTATCATATAGCATATTTTTGAGCGATTCTGTCTCTATTGGCGTAAAATGCTTATGTTTGGCGCCGTACTGGGATCGGTTTTTCTTTATACGTGTTTCTATGTCATATGTCAATCTTATTAACTTGTGGTCAGATGCAAATTTTATATTTATAACCTCGTTGTTTTGTACGTTTTTTCTGCTCTTGGCTAATATAAAATCGACTTCATTCCTTGTTTTGCTATCAGGTGATATCCATGTCCATTTGTTACTACTTTTCTTTTTGAATAGCGTATTTGTGATATACAGTTTATTCATTTGACAGAAGCCAATAAGCTGTTGACCTCTTTGACTTCTCTTCCCATAGCCATAGGGGCCACATATGAGAGATTCTTCTTTAAGCGGCCAGCCAATTTGAGCATTAAAATCTCCCATAATAATCGTATCTCTTCCGGTGTTTTGTAAGGCGTTCTGTATTTGTGTGTAAAAGTTTTCGATTTCATTGTCTTTGTCCTCTTTTTTCGTTTTTCTGGACTTTTCAGTGGGAGCGTATATTTGTATTAGGTGTATGATTTTGTCTCTATATTGAACGTCGAGCCTTGCTACTCGATCAGAGTAGGTCCGGAAATCAATAATATTGTTTTTTAAATATGATTTGACAATGAACCCCACGCCATTTCGTCCTTTTTTTTCTCCTTTATACATCAACAGATAGTTTTGTTTCTCTAGGATACATTGACCTTCTATTTTAACTTCCGCGATTCCGATAATATCCCACTTTATGTTTTTCAGTGCATGTTCCAATTCTATTATTCGTGTTGGACCTTTCAGGGAGCGTACATTATAGGTACATATTTTAAGAGTCGAACTTTCTCTATTTTTCTCTTTTTTTTGTGTGTATTTCTTGTACTATTGGAGGGTTTTGGTCTACTGCTCCCGCGGTGACCGGCCGTGTTGGGAGAGTGCTATAATTGTGTGTATGCCTGTTTTCATTCAATATATGTTCGTTGGAGGCGGCCTGTGATTGTCATGCATCTTCTTTTTGTGTTATAAATGACAACATAGTATTTTTTGGTTTTTTATGCATTTTTTGGGCTTGGTTCTTCTGCTCCGTGTTGACTGGGGTGCCTTTTTCGACTAGTATGTCACCAGTACTGGTGGTTGCTTCTGGAGAGTGTGACAGAAGCCTTTTCTTTTTACTATTATCGATTTTCTTTTCTTTGATGACAAGTTTGTCGTATTTTAGGTATGCAATATTTCCCATTTCCACCTGTTGTTGTACTTGAGCTTTAAGCTCTTTTCGCTTTTCTAGGATTTTGGGCGGAAACTCTTCTTGAATGTACATATCAGTGCCCTCTAAGTTTTTCTTCTTTTTCAATATTTTGATCTTTGTGCCCAGTGTTGTTAAAGTTACGGAGACGGGGCGAGGGTTGTTCCCCTTTTTTCCCATTCTTCTTAAGGATTGAATTTCTTGGTCTTGGATGTTTATTTGTATTTTTCTATTAATTATATTTAGTATTAATCTTTGTAAGTCGAAGTAGCTTTTTTCGGTTTCTTTCACTCCGAAAAAAACCAGGTTTCTTGCGACACTGTTTCTTTCTAGTATGTGTAGTCTCTGTTCTTGCTCACTTATTTGTGTACGTAAATTTTCCAAATCTTCATTTAGTCCTTGAAACTTTTCGTTCATATGTTCATAAGAGTGAACGATTAAGGAGGACTAAATTATACAGCGAGCGTCGCGAGGAGCTCGATAAGAAACGAGACGAACTCAATGCCCGACCACGAGTTGATATCCTTTATAATTATTATTATATTGTTGGGGTGTTGACATGCCCACAGTGCACTCGTACTTTCACCACAAGATCAGGTATGCCAGCCACTTGAAAGCGCATCAAAGGGCAGAACACTAAAGCCCTAACGATAACAACAACATCAATGCGCATGCATAGCAGAACGACTATATAAAAAATAGTCACCGTGGCCGAAACCGGTCAGGGGGTCATCGTCATCATCATCAGTTAGGTATCATTATAAATGGGTAAGATTTATTATATGCGTACAACTTAATTTGGAGCCCGGGTACGCGTGAGGTGCGGATGTAAGAGACGATATAGCTCGACGACGTTGCCTTCTCCCAGTACTTCATACTTAAGAGCTGTCTCAATTAAGTTGTACTGTTCTTAAACTCGGTATTATATAGCCCATTGCACACCTATATATGTTATGCCTCATGTAGACGATGCATGCTATTTTAACTATACTTACCTAGTTATACGCAGCATAATAATTGCAGGCAGATTTGACTGCCCGATCATTATCCACTGGGTGGGGCAGGCCTAACCTGTATCTGTAAGTATATCATTATTAAGTAGGTTAGGTTACGTAGGAAGTATTACCTACTAATAATAGTTTGTAAGTTAACTTAAGTAATTAACAATGTATATGGATTTTACCTGAAATAAAGATTTTCTATTCTATTCTAGTCTATATGATGCATATTCTTATACATATTCAATTATTGCTCATAATTAATTAAGGCGAAATTGGCACGCCATGTACCATGTTTCTACACAAGTAGACATTTGAAAATTTGGGCCATAATTGTATGGCATTATACCATACAAAACCCTAGTTTACGGTATGTTATAATGCTCGGGATGCAATATAAAATAAAGTGTGCACTGTCGACCTGAAGCACTTTCATACAAATTGGAGTGTCGCGTTTGAACCCACATTGATGAAGCACCCAGTGAAGCACTTCAACGTGCGCTACCCTATAACTTTTTACATTTAGCCAAATTTTTGTAACTCAATTTGTACAGCAGCAATTTTTACGAACTCTTAATTAAAGAACAACGAGTAAATGACGCCCCGCGACTTTGCATGAATTCCCGATTTTCATGTAATTTTGCAACCCTCATTTCAATCCTTTAGAGGGGTGAATTTTTAAAAATCCACCTATCTCCTCTTTAATTGTCTCAAATTTCATCCCGCCATTTGCAGTGGTTTAGGCTGCACGTTGTCTGTAAGTACTTTAGACGCCGAACTGTTTACCTATATAGGGTGTTGTCTGTAACAGGAGCAAATAATTTAAAACGTAGATTCTACTCGTCAAACAATAAAACTTTCGTTTAACAACTTTTAAAAATTATGTAATCTTTAGATTTTATCTTTTTCATACAAATTAAATGGTGTTTTCAATGTGTTAACGTACATCAGTCTAATTGACGTCGCTTGTCACGCTACTAACATAAAAAACATCGCAATACATTGCGGCTTCAAATAAATTTTAAAGTTCACTAAAAATTAAAACGTAAGCTATTTTTAAATGTCGCTGAACAAATGTTGTTCAGTTTGAGGAGTAAAATCTACGTTTTAATTATTTGCTCCTGTTACAGGCAACACCCCTAGAATTTTTATGTAAGATAGACATCTTACAAAAAATATAAAATAGAAAGATTTCCAGAATAGAAAGATTCTGTCCAGTATTTTCAAATAAAGCTTCTCTTCTACCACTTTAAAAGATTCAAGCTTGAGAAAACTCGGTCGATAAAAGAGCCCGAACGGCTGGTTCGCGGATTCCGGTGCCTTCAGACATTTGCCTGAGCAAGTGCATGTAGGTGGTATCGTTCGTTTAAGCGTAAAACGACGACGTAACTGAAAAATAAAATGCACATACATGCAAATCCTAGTAAAGCGCGTATAAGTAAGCTAAAACTTTTAACTGTAAAACATGCCCTAATTCTAGTTTCTCAAGCTATTTAGCGAAGCGTCAATAATCTGAATCTATTATAATCGTCGCAACAAACTCTTCAGTGAGTGTATTTTCTAAGCGCATTTACGTTAAAGTACGAATCAGAGACAGATCAAATCCTTCCATTCTCGAGCAGTTACTACGAGAATAGGCGTAATGTTATATTAGGGTCATTTAATAAAAAACCGGACAAGTGTGACTCGGACTCGCCCACCTAGAGTTCCGTACAAATACATTAAATAAAGACTATGTTTCTTTGATTTCATTACAAAAGTATAGTTTTCAGATTTTTCCCTTTAGCTGCCACTTGCCAAATTTCAAAGTTCTAGGACAACGGAAAGGACGTTTTTTGCTGCATAAACGGCCATATCTTTTTTTTACGTTAACTTAGAAGTTTGATTTATTCACAGCTTCAAGGAACCATAGACACGAGTATGTGACTTTAATTTCAACTCGATACCTTTATGCGTTTCCGAGATAAAGGGTCTTGACAGATGGACAAACAGACAGACGGACAACAAACTGATCTTATAAGGGTTCCGTTTTTTCCTTTTGAGGTACGGAACTCTTGAAAATTACATAGTTAAGGGCTTAATTTAACAAAATATTAATCTTATCGATACAATTTATAGGTATGGTTAACTGAGACCGATTAAGGACGAGAAGGAAGCTCGTCGGTGGACTTTTTATATAGTAAAATGGCAGAATCCCATAAAAACTGTATATATTTTACGGACGGGCAATGAAATCCGCAATTGCATGTAGCTGTAAATGCACAAATCGCATGCTTTTATCTCAAATTGCATCGCATTGTCTACTATCAATACCAGAAATGGATGCTGTCGATACGACCTATATTTTATTTGCATGCAGTACGAAAACATCGTGTATCACACTTATGTAACGCATCGGGCTCCGCGGCGTCGGCCATTTTACACATATATAATATCAAAGTACGTTTCAGTTGCAATATCCATCTATAACTGAAGGAATTCATTGGCTGTGCATTATATTTTACTGTCATTCAATCCATTTATCCTACATTTATTTATTTCAACTCTTTTCCTATCGCTTTTTCCCGTTTCTTTAGAGGTAACTACGCTTTGTGACTACAAGTTTAACTTCATTGCTTAATAAACATGAAAATAAAAATGGTTCCAGTAATTAAATTACACGGTTACATAGCTCTTGGGAATGACCATATCACTAAATGTATGAATTTAGTTACCATGAATTGAAACTGAAACCAATCGGTTGTCTAAAACTACCTAAGTAAAGATTTAATTGAGAGATTTTACCTTAGTACCTATTGTCAAGGACCATTAAAACAAGAGGACTGTCATTCTCCATACTTTGGATCGTGCCCCGACCGCAAGGGGGTATCCAGGCAAAAACTAGATGGCACTAAAAAACTAAACATTTAACGATGTTATAATTGAACAAAGAAACATAGTATAGTAACAATTAGTTCGTAAACAGCTAATAATAAATAAATTCTAACATTTAAATACTGAGTCACGCTTGCAAAGTTGAATAATTGTAAATAATATAATTCTTATACCTGGCTTATGAATAGATGGCGTTGTGAATATCGGGGAACAGCTTTTTGTATGGAGAATGACAGTATTCTGTTTTAATGGTCCTTGGTATTGTCGTAAGAAACGTATTAAATAGCCGTAGTAAACTTAATTAAGGCATAGCCATTGGACATAATATGGGTTTCTTAGGACAATAATCGATACTGTCCTTATCACTTCAGCGTCTATCTTTATCTTTCTGTAATGTTAGAGGAACCTAGAACGTCAATATCGCTGCTACATGACTTTTTTCAAATAGCCACAGTTAGCTCGCCAGATATCGATCGAAGCCGGTCTCCTAAAAATAAACCATTTTGCGGGAATTCATCACAGTGTATAACCGTTCTGTCCAACCCTTTGTCATTATGTCAATATTAAAAGAGGACAGATATCGACGTATCGGTTCCACTGTTTGTTTTGAAAGATGAGGTGAAATTGGTTTTCACTGGGGAACTTCCACTTCATGGATATTAATACTGGCACTATAATTATTCGTACTTGTTATGTTAGTAAGTCGATTATGTATTTATTGACTCGAACTATAGTGTTGATTGGATATTGAACAAGCATAGGAAGAGTTAATATTGTAATCAACATGTAATTGGACTCCGCAACTTTGCTATATGTAGCCTACACACAGTTGATGTTTAAGTAATTTTGTTTGTAACAATCGCAGCACCGGTTAAAAATATCCACTTATACTACTTTAATATTGAATAGTCGTATTTAATACAAAAAAAAACATTAAATAACCTATGTCAAATTCAACTTTGTTATACCTAAGCGAAGACATACGTACATCTTCTAGAATACATTTTTCCTGCAGTAGCTATTGAACAAATATTTGCACAGGGAAACCATAGCAATCTTACCCCACATAATAATTCCACAAGGCAATCACAAGTAACTAAATAGCTTAGTATAAACTGACGTTACTGCAGTCAAGCTCTTTGGCGGAGATATATCTTCTAAATGGATATACTTATTAATTTATTAAATAAACAACGGAAGTGGAGGTACATTAAGTAATAAAAAATTCTAAATTATAATTCTTAGTTGTCACGTACACAAAAATAATATATCAAATGTAGAAAGGTATAAACTTTTTTGAAAGGAGTTGAAAATCATCCCTCGACAAGATTGCGTCATTGATCATCAGGCCAAGCCGATTCTTTTCACTACAGCGACCGGTTGATTGATGTGTCAATAAAGGTTATCCCCCATTGGATCGATTTCATTCACATTCGCCGTGCGTATAACTACCGTAATAGGATTCATTCATTCATTGTACGTGACCGTGTCAGCCATTTTCACGGCGGACGCGCGGTGCGGTGACGACACGATATCGTGACGACACGTGACGATTCTTAAACACATACGTGGGTATTTAGGTGATTCGAATCGGTCAGTTTTCGATATAAACATAGACTTTTTAGATATACACATTATTTGCGCGAAATCTTTTTTTTAGACTTCTCATGTTATTTCGCGCGAATAAAATGTATCAAGCTATAAAATAAATAAATAAATAAATAAAAATCATTTATTTCGTGTAACTAAAGGACACATATAGTATTAGTGAGCAAAATATACAAGTACTTAATGCTATAAGGGGTTAGTATCTACAACTACTTATATACTACCAATCTACGGCACTATATAAAACACATATAAAACACAATTCACACATAACTGATGACGCAAGCAATGAACTTCTTTATGTTTGTATGGAAAACCGACCGACTCGAATCATCCTAAAACATCGAATACCGTAGTTTACACCGAGATTCTGATATTAGGCTCTTGACCCCCGGCCTGCCACTGCCAGAAGGTACCTACCTACGCGAATAAAACTGGGCGAATAGCATTACACTGTACCTCGTCAGTGTGCAAAAAATGTTGCGAGTCCAATTTTACTCGCTTGCGGTTAGACATGTAGTACTTTAGACACTTTTACAAGAACTATTATACAGGGTGATTGATAATTCGACCTATACTTTGAAAGGGGTTATACTAGAGCTCATTTGCAATAAATTTAGCTCAGTAAACTAGGGGTCTAAATTTGATGGTTATCAAGTTATTTGAGTTTTACGTTTTTTTAGAAAAAGCCCGCTTTTCGGACTAAAAATGATAATTATGAAAAAAGTACTTCCATTTGGCTGGTATAAACTTTGTTTTCTAAAAGCCAATGAACCAATGACTACTTCAAATAAAAATTTGTGTCAACATTTCAGAATTATCTTAGAAATAAACGGTCATGAAAACCAAAGTCATAATTTTTTTTTTCGATTTTGTTACAACTGATGAGAATTACTTGAAAAAAATGTACGGCACTTGATGTAAAAACTACAGAAATAAGTTCCTCAATTAATAAGCTTTCCAAAAAAGTACAAATGTTGGCAACTTTTTCAAAAATCTTGAAAATAATAATAATAATTCCAGAGCAGGTAGCGGTTTCGCAAAAGGCGTACCTGGCCCGGAGCCGCGTTGTTTGTGTCACCTTTATTTTTCTGAGGGCTTCAATTGACCTGCCTCGGTATCTTATCTTACCTTATTAGGGGTGAGATCAGGGTAGATTGCGTTCAGGCATGTTCGTGACTAACCGAGGTTTAATTATCTTCATTCAGTAAGTGATCAATTATCTGCCTTCGACCTTCTTTCCAATTCAGACGTATCGTTGTTAACTTATTTATTTTACAAATGAAATGAATTATTGTTTATCAAAACAAAGAATAATAGCATGAACCTCGTATAATCCAACGAACTAACCGAGGCTAAATTATCTTCATTCAATAAGTAATCAATCAATTACTGTCAACCGTCTTTCCAATTGGACGTATCGTTGTTAACTAGTTATTTTACAAATCATTAACTAACTAACCGAGGCTTAATTATTTTTTTCAGTAATGAGGTGACCAATTAGTTAATTATTGAAAGTAATAATGATACCTAATGACTGACAGAAATAAGCATACCGGACCTGAAGCCAGTCTGCTTACTTTGTGTTTCTTCATGCAGAAAGCACGATATTAATTTATTTACATCAAATGCTTGTTGGTAGGAATAAGATTGCAAAAGCAGTAAAATAACCAGTTTCTAAATAAAAAATATTTTTAAATAAATAAATTATTACTAAACACAAAAAGAAGCACGCAGGGTAATGTTTCGCCATACGATAAATAAATAATTAAAATAAATTACAATTACAACTACAAATCTTGTTCGAATTGCCTGCCTCGGTTGCGAATGCAAGCACGAAGTCTTGTACGTACTTCACTGACTGTAACCCGCGTCGACAGACTTTCTTTAATAGTTTGGGCAGCTGCTACAATTTTTTCTCGTAAATCTTCTACATCACGAATTGGCCTGTCGTAGACTAATGCCTTCATGTGACCCCAAATGTAGAAGTCGCATGGAGTTAAGTCGGGACTTCTCGCTGGCCAAGGGATCGGACCACC
Source organism: Eudemis profundana (assembly GCA_947034925.1). Classification (NCBI taxonomy): domain Eukaryota; kingdom Metazoa; phylum Arthropoda; class Insecta; order Lepidoptera; family Tortricidae; genus Eudemis; species Eudemis profundana. Next base: position 13,506,257 of record OX344811.1, read on the forward strand.
TCGACCAATCCATTTTTCTGGATAATTCACATCCAACCAATGTCGCACACGCAGATAATAGTGAGCTGGGCAGCCATCGTGTTGATACACCATGGCTATCCTTCTGGCAAGCGGCACATCCTCCAGCAGCATAGGTAGTTCGTCCCTCAAAAAGTTCTCGTACGCGTCACCGGTTAATCGTGCCGGCAGAAAGAATGGCCCGATCAAATTGTCGTGCACAATACCCATCCAGACATTTAGTGAGAATCTGTGCTGGTGAGCTCCTTCTCTGGACCTCCGTGGGTTTTGATGTTTGGGGGCCCAAAAATGCAGATTGTGGTAGTTAGTTATTCCGTCGCGGTCGAAGTTGGACTCATCTGTCCACAAAATGTTCTTCAGGTACTCCGGGTCTTCGATGTCAGCATTCAACAAAAATCTGCAGAAATCGATTCTTCTTGCAGGATCTCCCTCCTCGATAGCGTGTACTGGAGTGTAGTGGTATGGATACTGCCGTGCTGAATGTAATGTGAACCAAACCTTCCACTGAGTCATCCCAAGCTGGTTAGCCACAATCCTTGTTGATGTAGTGCCATCCGCGCGGAAACACTCCAGGATTTGTTCCTCTTCAACCGGATCATGGACTGGAGGTCTTCCAGCATCAGCTTGACGACGTTGAACCGATCCAGTTTCTCGAATACGTCGATACGTCGCACCAAACACACTTACATCAGGTAAACGGCGGTTGGGGAAGCGTCGTTGATATTCTCTGCGAGCCGCAGCGGAGCCGCCATCACAAAACCCGTAACAGTACAGGATATCCGCGTATTCTTCATTTTGATAAGCAGCCATTTTTTTTAAGAAATTAGTACGTCCGAGTTGGAAAGAAGGTCAAAAGTAATTGATTGATCACTTACTGAATGAAGATAATTAAACCTCGGTTAGTCACGAACATGCCCGAACACGAACCGAACGCAATGTACCCAGATCTCACCCCTAATTAGATAAGATAAGATACCGAGGCAGGTCAATTGAAGCTCTCAGAAAAATAAAGGTGACACAAACAACGCGGCTCCGGGCCAGGTACGCCTTTTGCGAAACCGCTACCTGCTCTGGAATTATTATTATTATTTTCAAGATTTTTGAAAAAGTTGCCAACATTTGTACTTTTTTGGAAAGCTTATTAATTGAGGAACTTATTTCTGTAGTTTTTACATCAAGTGCCGTACATTTTTTTCAAGTAATTCTCATCAGTTGTAACAAAATCGAAAAAAAAAATTATGACTTTGGTTTTTATGACCGTTTATTTCTAAGATAATTCTGAAATTTTGACACAGATTTTTATTTGAAGTAGTCATTGGTTCATTGGCTTTTAGAAAACAAAGTTTATACCAGCCAAATGGAAGTACTTTTTTCATAATTATCACTTTTAGTCCGAAAGGCGGGTTTATTCTAAAAAAACCTAAAACTTAAATAACTTGATAACTATCAAATTTAGACCCCTAGTTTACTGGGCTAAATTTATTGCAAATGAGCTCTAGTATAACCCCCTTCAAGGTATAGGTCGAATTATCAATCACCCTGTATAATCTGTGCTTTTACTTAGAAAACTACCTACCGTGAGCCTCAAACATATATTGAATTAAAAACGGATCATTCACGTTGTACAAAAGAAAGAAAGAAAGAAATACGTTTATTTAGCACAAACTTATTAAAACATTTACAAAATTAATATAATAAAAATAAAAAAATATGCTAAAAAGGTCGCCACTCAGCTTAATGCCACAAAGTAAATTACTTACTTCGCGACGCTGATTTTCAGTGACGCCTGTAGGTCTCTCAGTACTCTCAGTAGCAAATAGCTTATATAGGTTGGTCATACAGATTTCGAAAAAACGTCTTTCCTGTGGACAAAACAATGATAGTTGACGGCCCGAGCGAATACACATTGTGATTACTATGTTTTTATCATATAGGCCTAGAAGTAGAAGAGTAGGGTTTATTTACCTATAGGGGTCCAACTAGAAAATTAGGCTTTTAAAGCCCTTAATTATGTGATGTCCACAGGAAAGACGCGAACACTTAACTCATACTACAAAATCTGTATGACCCAGGTACAGTATACATACATTGTTTTTTAACTAAACAAACCAATCATATATCTTCACCTAAACAAAACAATTACATTTACGTTTATTACTACAAATAACAATTAGAAGACTAAACTAAAATACATTATAATGATGGCGCTTCGCAATTTCGCATGCGAGTTAGCTTGTGTACATAGGCGTTAAAGAGTGTGTGTGAGCGCGTGTGTGTGTATGTGAGTGTGTGTGTGTATGTGTGTACGTATGTGTGCGCGCGCGCTGCTAGTATTGGGACTTCTGCTTGTCTATTAAGTACTTCTTGATACGCAGTTTAAAAGTCACTAAAAGACGAGATATCCACTCGAAATGTTTCGGAAGCATTCGGCATTCCACATGCAAATTTTGGATTATGGACTTTAAAGACAGGAGAGGAGAGGTTAATCGTTTGTTTTGTGGATTGGAACGTTATTGCATAACTACATTCTTTAGTATTCGCGAACGCTGCCCAGCGACTACTGCGCCTAGCAGCTCATGATTAAGCATGATTAGCTACTCACGATTAAGGGAATACCGAATGCTCCCGAAACATGCCAAGAAGGTGTCTTGTCTTTTGTAAAACGTGAGTGATCCGTTTTTAATTCAATATACTTTAGACACACAAAAAATACCGGCATTGGAAGCCCTATTGGGAATGAACTTGACAGGCTGACGGGAAGACGAAAGAATTTATCGCAATACTGAAATTGTTAAGTAATTCTATTATCCGTACTGCGTAGTTTCACCCCCGGGAGGAATTAACACATTACTTTAGGTAATCTTGCTACTGATAAAGTTTCACCAAGAAAATAAATATTTGAAACCTAGACTTCCTTCTAGATATCCTTAATATATCCTCATTAGACGTTCTCAGCTAGAGATAGACCTTCCCCAAATAAGGCCACCATAACCGGTCCCCAACGACCTTCACAGTCCATCTTGTGGTCTGCGTCATTCACATCATAAATTGTAAATATGTAATCGTTTCCTCCCATATACTAATACGTTTTTAAAGCCGAACCTGTAATTTCTGAGGGTTTCTGAGGGGGGGTTCGATGGTTCGAAAGTATTGTTTGTGCGATTTTTAATTTTTATAATTTTACTCTGGCAATTACACATTTCGGGAAATCTTTAAGCCTCTTAGAATAGGTTAATTTTTTTTATAATTATTCTAGTCAACGGGATCTGTAAAATAATTAATATGTATATGCGTAAAGAATATTAGGACAATTAAATTTATACCAAAACAAGGAGAACCATATCTGAGGTCTCCACGAACAGATAGGTACTTTAAATAAATTACAATAGTCTATATATGTTGGTTAATTTATTTATTAGGCAATTACTCCTAATTCCTAACGATCTAGGATCGTTAGTAAAGCATTTCATCCTCTCGGGACGGTGGATAATCAAGGCATTAACCATTTTCCCTAAGGGTTAAATCTTCATTAGCCAAATAATTATAAGACCCATAGGTAATTAACTGCGTAATTATAATCAATTATTATAATTTATACAACTAACTAAAAACCTGGCGACTTGCTAAGAGTATTAGGTGTAATTCGGAATGAATTACGCCTAACACTGTTAAACAAATTCTTAATTCAATTACTGATATTGTTTATTGAATAAAATAATTAACTACAAAATGTAATTAATAATTTTATTACAAATTACATTTCGTAATTTTAATTGTTAATTTAAAACGCAATTACTTTTCCTTGTAATTTCAGTGGGGTAACTGCGATTACATTTTGTACTTGTAAAGGTTAATTACTAATTCAATTATTTTTTGCCTAAAAGTACTGCTTAAGGTTGCTGGAAGTCGATGGAGGCAAAAAGTATACTGGAAATAAGTTGATAAAATCCACCTAAACTTTATTGTGTGGATAAACAGCTTAATAGATAAAAACGTATTTATTACGGAAAATTTTATCAGGCCCAGACATTTCAATAATCGTATTACCTCCGAACGAAAGGAGGTCCTTCGGCAAATTGGAAAAGAACCTTGGACGATATTTATTAGTCCCTTACTAAACAACAGCCATAAAGTATCGCGCATTGTGTCTCTAACATCACATTACGACCTCGGAAGGAACCGTTTATAAGGGAGCGAATTACAGTCGGGCTATAAAAAATTTAAGATAGCTTGTCTTTTTAAAATGAATATTTAAATGCACCTGAAAATTACTGCTCGTTCAAGATTATATCAATCACATTGTAGGACATCATTAACATAAGCCAAAAGATGTCCCCGAAAACACCACAATAACCATCGAAATATAATGTATGAAACGATGACGTCTTACAAAATTGACGTTGAATTTTACCCCATAACGCACACTTTTTTAAATTAATACGTCTTATGTATCAAGTGGTATTGATAACCTTAATGTTTACTATGTGTGAGTCTAAAAAAACATTTATGACAAATACTAATATTAAGTTTGAGAAAACTTAATTTTTGGATAGGTTGCATATCGTTTAAAAGACAAAAAATTGTGATCGGTTACAAATCTAGGTACTGACGTGAGAATTTCATTTGCCGCTACAGTTTTCTCTTCAGTACTAAGTACTAGCTCTGCCCCGTTAGTACGTATCCCGTGGGGCCGATTTTGAGCTTCAGTTACACTTGCATAGGTACTTATTATATTTCGATAACAATAACCGGTCCTGGGCATTTCTCCAGAAATATGTCTGCGGTCACCTCATTCATCTGGCCCTTTTTCATACTAAATGTATGGAGACAGATGAATGAGTCACAGACATATTTCTGGAGGAATGCCCTCCTGACCCGCCCGCCTCCATCGGTCGGACTCCAACATCCATCAGGTCATCAGTCCACCTTGTTCAGCGTGGCAGGAAAGAAGTGGCGTGTTTTCTGAATGAGGGAGTTTCTGCTTTAAGTGTGCCGTTGCAAGGCAAGGTGTCACTTTATTAGTTGTCAGTGAGATCCTAGCAAGATGCTACTGATATAAAAATACTATTAAAGTAACCGCCACCCGAGGTGTTTCCAGCGCGCTATGACATGGGGTACCTACTTCAAGAAACGAGTAAACAGGGCTCTCAGAGATCGGCAACGTATAGGTAACACCTCTGGTGTTGCAGATACCCATGGGCGACGTTGACTGGTTTCCATCAGGCAGCTCGTCTGCTCGTTTGCCACTTAAAAAACACATACTAACTACTAACTACCACTAACCACCACCACTACTACTAACTTAAAAAAAACATTTTATCATATTAATCCCACATGTACCTTGGAATAATAACTTTATAACACGGTTGACTGTACCACAGAATAAGTAACAGTATTACGTACAGAAGTACCTCTTTCTAACAAATTTGACGTTCGGGTCCGACCACCGGAAGCAACGCACCGCATCCGATCGTCTCTATCGCATAACGCGTGCTCTTTCGTCGCTGGCTAAGCCGCTCCTAAGCGACAAAATTTGGTACTAGTGTGAGCCTTACTGTACCAGGCATGTCTCACTCCGCGATTTTGTTTCGCGGTAATTATTATTCCTTGCCTAATGCATTAGGCAAGCCCAGGGCTGCGCCAAAGGAGGGTTATGTGTTTGACCTGTATGTATGTAAGTATTTATGTTACCCGACTGCGGCGAAGCCCAAAGGAGGGTTATGTGATTGACCTGTATCGCCCTCGCCCAGAGAACGTGACGTGCATCCTGAACTGCTCACAACTATGACACGTGACTCTTTTTACGCGCAAACGCTATCTATCCCTTTCTATTCAATATGCATGACAGCGACAAGATATGCCCTGTCGCGCGACAAGCAGATTCGCGGCAAGATGCTAGCCCAGCTGAACGGGGGATTTTCATAACTTTCTGCTTTAGTCATTCTCAGACAAAAGATACCATTTACTTAGTTGTTAATAAAGTCTTACTTACTTATATGATCTATCACAGGCTTTATTAATATGAAGCTATAGATTCAGTTTAAAATCGACCTTAAAGACAAGCGGCAAGTCGTCATTTTGCCTGAAAAGGTTTTATCAAACTAGTCAAAAGTGCAAATAACATAATCTTATACTTTAGCATAAATAATAACTTCACTTCAGCTACAAAAGGTCCCCCGTCCTATTTACAAAACGTTGTTAACTGTATACGAAAATAAAACTCGGCCCTTTCTACACCTGTTCCCCGCTCCACTACAGCGAATCACGAATGTTGACACTTGAGACAGGAACGTGAGGCATATTCGCGAACGAAAACACTGCCCGCCCAGAGAACGTGACGTGCGTTCGGAACCGGGGATTTTTCATAACTTTCTGCTTTAAATTATGTTTGTATAGTTTCTCCACCGCCGACCTAGGCTTTGGACTAACTTGAAATTGTGTGGTTATTTAAATCTTAAAGTGATTCGAGTCGCTCGGATCTCCATTGAAACGAAAAGAGGGTTAATCATTTACTTTAAAGACATTTTGTCTACGTAAAACAAACATGAAAAGTTCGAAAATAGTATATTACACAACTAGGGTGGTAATGTAAAGAAAGGCCGAGATCGCAGATGTTTGCGGCCCGAGCCGCAGGCGCCAGAAAGTGACTTTTTCCGAACCCGTAGCGTGCGGAAAAAGCCACTTTATGGCCAGGTGTGACATAAAATATAAAATATACGCGTCAGCGCCATCTATTAGCATCATGCGAACCGAAACTGTTAATTACTCAAAATATTATATAATTTGCCTTTTGGGAATTTATTATCATGAAAATGTTATTCTAAGTTTGTATTTGGTTATTATAAATCACTAGCATTTTCCCGCGGCTTCGCCCGCGTTGTTCCCGTTATCGTCCCAAAGGAAGTCTTTACCGGGATATAATGTATCCTATGTTTCAATCCAGGACTTGGTCTACTTGCATGCCAAATTTCAGCTTGATCCATCCAGTTGTTACCCCGTTATAAGGTAACAAACATCCAAACATCTTTACAAACTTTCGCATTTATAATATTAGTGGGATATCCGTAGAACGCGCAAACTTCATAACATATTTAAGTACATAATTAGGTTTTTATCGCAACTTCACGCAACCCTCGTGTCAAAAGACCAAGCTTATTCTTCAGAAATGCTTCATTTTGCAAGTCAAATTTAACTTCTACGCCAAAGTATTGATTAGTAATATCAACCATTTGATTGAAGCAAGTATGTTCAGACCATCCACCACATAGTCCACGAATGTCCAAAACGCAAGTACACCGGGAGCCCTCTGGACTATCACTTTAATTTAACCGAAAACACTACCCCAGCAGTGAAGAACTTAGATAGGGCGACTCAATTATGCCAAACGATTAAAAAGATAGTCAGTATATGATAGCTGAGTACGAGTTTAAACGGTTTTTAATATTTGGTTTTATTACATGTGACATACGAGAACAGGAATCACGATTTTAGGTAACATTTTATCAATTGACACAACATTTGACAGACCTCAACAGCAACATCGAAATAGTATATTACTTACCTAGGGCGGTAAAACAAATTATACCTCAGATCGCAGGAATTTGACGCCCGAGCCGAAGGCAAAGGCGATAAATATGCGATTTGAGGCTTTCTTTATTACCGCCCGTGGTAAGTACTAGTACATTGTGTATCAAGGGCGGTAGGTAAGGAATTACAAACGAGTGTTTGTTACAAGGCCGAGGCGAAGCCGAGGGCTTTAATAACACGAGTTTGTAATTCCTTTACCGCCCGTGGCACACACAATGTTTTTCATCACACTTGTGACGAAATCTAATTAAAATTAACCTTACTTAACCTAAATAAAATTGTAAAACTGACTGTGACATTAGTGACATATCCATAGACAATGCGAAACGTTCGGAAACCATAGCGGTACAGACCTAAAACGGTTGATTTTATAATTGCAAAATACTGAAATACACTATTGAAACATTTAATTAATGTTACAGAAATATGTGTTTACATGTATTTGCAATAACAGTTCTCTTTAATTAAATATTTCAGTGATAAAAGTTAAAAAAGTAAGTTGGTAGTTTCCTTTGAACATGACAAATAAGAGTAAAACAGAACCAGCGTTTCAAATTTAAAAAGAAAACCATTACGCCCTAGGGCGTAATAGCTCATTTACGGCCCGCAAAACCTACGTGTAATGCACCATTTTCGAGCAAGTGTGATGAAAAATATTTTACGTCTCCCCAGGCCATAAAATGGGATTTTCCGCACACGTAGCGGACGGTTATTGCCAGTTTATGGCCAGGTGTCACGTAAAAACCTTAAAACTCGTTTTGAATCCTAGACAAAATAGCAATACATAAATACCGTTTCAGACGTCTACAGCGTCTTAAGGCATAGTTGTCTTATCTACTCGTAACCTAACGATCTACATGATAGATGCAAATAAGGCAATTCACGAACCTCCCCGCAGCAGAATTTTGGCTTGTTATCTCAACACTAAGATAGAGAGTATCGCTAAAGATAAACTAATGAATGCGACCTTTATCGATCTCGCACAATCTTAACCTTGTTGTGACAATCTGCATATAATTGCAGATTAGATCGTCTTTAGGTTAGGATTGGAGTAGTCCAGTTCCCCGTACCTACCAATAAAAAGGGCTTTAACTCGCTTTAACGACGTAAATTTTAGCGAAAATGTGATGCGTTGTTGCGCATGATGTTAATAGATGGCACTGATTCATCAATTTCCGAATTTTCCGAATCTAGATTTTTGTATATATTTTTTGGGTCTTCTCATATTCTTATGCGCGGGCAAAATAAATGAAGTCATAAAATGAAATACGTTTTAACCAAATTTAATATAATTAAGTCCACCTTAATTACCTGGGAGATCCAGCAAGTCAAATAAAAATCTTAAAATGATACCTGTACAAAAGTTCTAATTTAGTTCCTACATGTTATTTTCGTACCAGTAGCGACATCTATGAGAATTTCCACGAACCAATTAAAATAGAAATGAAACCACACCAAAGCCGGTGAGTCTTTTTACGCTTTAAAAATAGCCATTGAATAAAATATAGCTGGAATAAAACTGGAGGTAAGCAATTTATCAGGCCGCAGTTACTACTCGTATGTAGCTTGTATTTCTAGTTATTTATACAGTTCTGAATGTTTTTCCCATTTTTTTTCCGGGGTAACTACACTTTTTTCTATGCTCCTATATTTGGCTTGTTAAATTATTAATCTGAATGGAGGTGCCATCTGACCTCCTTTACCCTTGTGACAGGGAAACCATACCGATGCGATCATACCTATAGTTACGGATTAAGAAGAAACGGACCAAAAAGAAAAGAAGACAAAGAATGTAAGACATGTAAAAGAGCCCTTGAGGGCCTACTTACAGAAATAAATTATTTTATTTATTTTATTTTATTTTATTTAAGATACCTCAATATGCAGGTTTTTTCAAAATATTTTCTCTTACTATACGAGCGTTGAGGGACTACAAGACCTCGGAGAAACTTTGTGCAACAGCTCAAAGAAAAGGTCAATGTCGTGTCGTACCCGGTCCTAAAATTCATGGCTGAGGACTGCACAAAATGGTGTCTACTCTACCGACAAGAGTAAAGCTCTTAGATTGTGATGATGATGATGATACGAGCGTTGGTTACCACAGCAGTGTTGAAATAATGTAACTATACATTTACGTTAGCAAAACGAGGACCTAATAACTAAATAAGTTGGGAAAACGACTGTACATATTTTTAGACGGTCAAGTCTAAAAATGTGTATACAATTTTAGATTTTAGGACCTTAAAATAAATAGCCTCGCTAACCACACTGAAGAGCATGTAGTAAGACGGCCGCTTTGTACTTATGACTCTTACGAGCAGTACGCACACATCAACCAGCGTTAAGCGACCAGCCTACTAGAGGTGCTTCAGTTATTTGTTAGCGAAGCTACTTATTTCAGCTATTTATTTCAAAGTTCAGTAGTACAGTCACGTCTGAGAATATGTACATGGCGATCGCTGGTATTCGAATCATTAAGATCGACAACTTACTAGTCCTAGATCCAACGCCGGATTTACACTAATGGTCTCGGGCGGCAAAGTCCCAGGGATGGCAAAATTCGGGGCTTGAGTCAAAGTAAAAAGACAGACAAATAATCAAACTTCGGCCGTTTATAGTACTGTACTTTTAGGTACATAAAAAAGGTAAACAAAAAACGGGTCATTCAGCCAATAGTATTACGCCACAGATACAAAACATTATTTTTTTATTAAAGCATTAACGACTGCCAACGAATTCTAAATTTTATTAGAAGAGAAAAATTGAAAAATTATATGTCTCGGGCAGGATTCGAACCTGCATCTCCTCGGCTATCCGGGCCAGCATGCGCCTTAACCAACTAGGCTACCGAAACTCTGTCCAAGTCATCGAATTTTTCAACCAGTCCCTTCATTTGTGACGTCATTCTGGGTGACGTATGTAGCACCATCTACCATTGAGTCCTTACAACCCATATGTATGGCACTGTGGTCCCAACTCGTATTGAGAAATCCACAGTAACGATGTACTACACCCCAAACATGATTTTTTTATTAAAGCATTAACGACTGCCAACGAATTCTAAATTTTATTAGAAGAGAAAAATTGAAAAATTATATGTCTCGGGCAGGATTCGAACCTGCATCTCCTCGGCTATCCGGGCCAGCATGCGCCTTAACCAACTAGGCTACCGAAACTCTGTCCAAGTCATCGAATTTTTCAACCAGTCCCTTCATTTGTGACGTCATTCTGGGTGACGTATGTAGCACCATCTACCATTGAGTCCTTACAACCCATATGTATGGCACTGTGGTCCCAACTCGTATTGAGAAATCCACAGTAACGATGTACTACACCCCAAACATGATTTTTTTATTAAAGCATTAACGACTGCCAACGAATTCTAAATTTTATAGATACATATAATAATATAATTTTATAGGTTGAGGAGATGCAGGTTCGAATCCTGCCCGAGACATATAATTTTTCAATTTTTCTCTTCTAATAAAATTTACAAAACATTACTTTGAATGGCTGAACGACCCGAGTCACGTGGTTTTTTTTGTTTACCTTTTTTTAAATACCTAAAAGTACCAAAGTACAGGAGCGTGCGATACGTAGGTATTCAAGGCCGTACTGGGGTATTCTTGCGCATTCGTATAACTTTGCTTGTAGTGCGTTCGTACACGGCGCGCACACATACAAGCGCGCGATGTACCTTTTGTAGAAAGAAAAATTACTGCTATTATACTGGGTTTTTTTCTATCACCCGCTTTCTGTATTATAATATAAGTAAAGGGCCGGCCTTTTTACGGTGTCAATGCGGAGACCTCCGAAGCTACTATAATTATGCCACCAAGGTTCCTTTTCCACTCCTAAATATACAAGTGAATTGTTAATGTGTAGCAACACGATGTCTACTCGTTTGACCTTTTTCTCATTGAAATTGATTAGGGGCCGTATAAGGGCCAGGCCCATGAATCCTCGCTTACTTCAAGATGAACAAATTACGCCATTATCTGGTACGTGAACAAGATGCTTTATTTTTATACGTGACACGCGTATGAACCCTACATAAAACGCTGATGTGTATTGCGTGTGTTTAGAAAAAAAATGTTCTTTTTAATATTCCATTCACTTACAACTTTAAAAAAAGACCTAAATATATTAGTATTTTGTGTAGATTTTTGTTTTTAGGACGTCTAGTATTTTACCCGTTGTCGAATTAAGGGGGTGATTCAAGTCGCCCGGTCCAAACTCCAAAGAGAGTTAACAACACGCTTTACGACATAAATTTAGGTTTAAATGTGTTTTATGTCAAAGCTTGATTTTATCTTTGCAAAATAAAGTAAAAATTCTCATAAAACAAAAAAATATATATTTTATGCCACGCCTGACCATAAAAGCCGCTTTCTGACCGAGTGTACACATAAAATGATGTACACAACACGGGAGGTAATAAAGAAAGCCCTCGATCGCATATTTACGTCCCTCGCTTGCAGCTCGGGCCGCAAACACCTGCGATCTCGGCCTTCCTTTGTATTACCACCCTAGTTGTGTAATATACTATTAAGTACCTAATTAACAGTTTAGTTTTGAGTTCTGATAACAGTTTGCGCAAGCACATCAATGGCCGCTTGTATGGTTTTCTGGTATATTGGGACCAGGTGCCTAATCATTTTGTTTTGTGCACCCAAACTATAAAATGAAACAAATATCAACTATTTTGTAGTGTACATCTAACGTAACTATATATTTCTATTAATAGTTAAAATAATAGGATTCCTCACTGTGGTCCTAGTTTAGTATAGTTTAGGTGGATTTGTCCTAGTTTAGAGAGCGTCCGGGAAACGTCCGGGCGAGGTTTCGAGAGCGAAATTAAATGTTATGTACAATTTTCCCCTGAATACTCTCCTAGTTCATATACTATTGATAACCTACATCCACAGACCACTAAATCTAAGTGGTCTGTGCCTACATCATACGTGAACCTTCACTTCAGCTAGGTATGTACTCGTTTGTTTACTATATAGTAGGTACCATACCACCAACTGCCACTAGTCGATACTTTAATCTGTTTGCATATGCAAACAGAACTCGCTACAGCAATTCTAACTCTGAATAAACCAATAAATATTCACACTAACTGAGAAACTTCACTTACACTCCACATGAGCAATCCGATAAGACACAACCCTATAAAAAGTGAATAACCATAACATATACGTGACTAATGCTTATTGAATCTCGTAGGGTTGGCAACTTCATTACTTTCTATCTCGTACATCCCTTCCTGTGACTATAAATCGGTAGGTACTGGCTCGTTACTGACCTAAGCTAGCTAAAGATGAACAAAACCATTCGGAAGAGACGGTCGGGTACAAATTGAGCTTCCCTACTTAGAGTCATTGGACGGCGGCGGGTGCGAAAATGGATAATGTTTTAGTTTGCCCGGTAAAAGCTGAATAACTTTTTACAAAATAAATACGAGTTTCAAAAATGAGCATCTTTCCTGCGGACAATACGATAGTTACTGGCGTGGGTGCATATCATTATGTTTTATCTTAAAGGTCTTAGTGGAGTAGGTTAGTAGGACTACAAGAGTCCAGCAAGAAAATTAGACTGGTAAAGTCCTTAATTTTGGCCATGTCCACAGCAAAGATCCGAACACTAACTGATGCGAAAAAAACTGTGTATGACTCTATAGATAGTGTTTTGGCTAATATATGTACCTACCTATCTATTGGCCATTTTTAAGATAAGTTGTAATATTTTATTTGCCGTCGGGGGGATTTGAATTTGAATAAAGGGCTAATAGATTGGTAAGTACAAATTATTTTTTACTATTTATAGTTATTTTTTAGTCGGGGATTTTCGAATTTGTAATCTCAAGTTTTATTTCATGCATTTTAAATGTTAATTTTGTACAACACGCCGCTAGTCATTATTATTACGTAAAAATCTCTGAACTTTTCATTTCAAATTAGAAGACACACACAAAAATACACAGATACAAACTTATAACATGGCTCGTTTTTCATCGTCGGTTAATAAATATGTTTTTCCAAGGAAATATGGCTGACTCGTATATATTTTCCATTCCATTGTTCTCTGAAGCTTCGCGACTGATATTATTACAATCAATATTGAACTTTATACATATTTGCAATAACATGTACAATTGATTACATCTATAAGTACTTTGTTTATACTGAACGTTCCAGGAACTCTCTCTTCGAATACAAATACAACGTTTTTTATTCGTCATAATATGTTTGCAATATGAGATAGGTATTAATACAGTAAACACAGTAAAAACCAATGTTTTTGACCTGGAACAACGCTTTTTTTATCTGCCTAGTCGATTGTATTTTGTTTGTTTTAATGTTTAATACTTTATAACTCCGATCTTTATAAACCGATTTGAATATTTTTTTAGTGGAAGTGGTTTAGCTCCAGATTGGATGTTATTTATTTCTAGAAAAGTAATTATTCAATATCTTTTTCTGAACTTTAATGAAAATATCGATTTGCGAAAAAAACTAATATTTATTTTACATTCTGTTAAACATAATGTTCTGTACTGACGACACAATAATAATTACTGACGACGCAGTAATTTTTCTTCCTACAAAAGGCTCATCGCGCGGCTTGTACAGTACAGTCGCCATCAGATATATCTGAGCTGTCAGTGTACTCATAAATATCTGAACACGGCTCTAATGCTATGAAAATAGAGCCGTGTTCAGATATTTATGAGTACACTGACAGCTCAGATATATCTGATGGCGACTGTATGTGCGCGCCGTGACCGAACGCAATATGTACAAGCAAAGAGTTAAGAATCCGTAAGACTGCGCCAATACTGATCGCAACGTTTTCTCCTCGAACTTGAATGGGTATCGCGCGCTGCTAAACGGCTGAAGAGGGACTACTTGTCTGTCGGCCATTCTCACGAAGTATGACTGCGTCTAATTACCGCGTCTCCATACATTTAGTATGAAAACAGCGTCGCGGTAATTAGGTGACCGCAGACATACTTCGTGAGAATGGCCGCTGTCTTTATACTTTGTTGACGCTCTGCAACTTCATCATCAGCCTACATACTGCTGGTCCTGTGCCTACTCTCATAATTTTTCATCTGCTACTTGATCGTGGCAAATGTGGGTCACAGCTAGGGTTGTCCCGGAATTACCGTTCTTGTCCCGTGTCCAGGAATTACACTACGTAACCCCGGATTTCGAATACCTACTACTAGTTTTTTTGTAATTATGATACGAGTAGGTAGGTACGATACGCCCGCGTTCTTTTTCACTCGTATTTTGTATCGTACTTAAAGGCTAATTCAGCTTGCAAGATTTGAGTTAAACAAATATGCATTGCGAGTTAATGAAGAGCTTGTAATAGACAAGCCAAGTAGGTTTTGCCAGGAGTGACTTACTCCGCGATTCCGCCGCGCGGCTATTAGTATAAATTTTACCCCTGCGGAGTGGCTTAGTCAGTGATCAGAAAGAGCACACATCTTATAGAGTGAGATGGTCGGATCCGGTGCGTTCCGTCCGATTGTTAGACCCGAACGTCAGTTTTGTTAGAAAGAGCGGCAACCTACCGGCCGAATACGTAACCCTCGGATTATCCCGGAAGTTAAATGTCTGAATCTGGCAACCCCTAAGGGCAACCCTAAAGTAAGAATAGGCCCATCCGAACAGTTCGGAACCATTTTCCCCGTAACAAAAAATGCAGCTATAAAGACCAACTGCGCAGTGCACGCGCCGCGTGTCGCACTGCCGGCTGGTAGGTACTGATTTGGCAGTATTTTTACCGCCAAAGCGTTGGAATCGTCTGCGCGCTCACTTAGCCCTGTCCTTTGTATACGTCAATGTCACGTTCTGCCAAGTACGTAAGTGTGAGAGTGACGGGTTATTTATCATTAATTTATTGATCGAAATCATCATAAGCCTACAGGAAATTGAGAGCGTTTGAACCGCTGTGAGGACTACCTACTTTACACACATTATATTATATCTTGATATTAGCAGGAGTGACTCACTCCACGATTTTGTCGCGTGGCCCTGACGGACTTAGCCAGCGACCAGAAAGAGCACGCGTTAGTTTAGTACGCTTTATGCGATAGAGAGAGCCTGTCGGATGAGGTGCGTTCCGTCCGGTGATCGGACCCGAACGACAGTTTCGTTAGAGTTAGAGACGTACATCGTACTTATTCTATGATATTAGCTGCGAGACTCGAGTCACAGCTGAATTAACAAATCGATTGCTAATGAATAAACTAATGTTTAGCAAACGGATTGAACCGCATTTCGCTTGATAAGTCAAGTGGATTAATAATTAAACTAGTGGAATTAGTTGCCCGTTGCAGACATTCTGGTTACATTTAATGCTACCTGAAACCTTAAAGTGCTTAGAAACCAAGCAGTACAGTGCATTTAATAGTGGAACTAATTCCTGGGATATTAAATATTATGCATTTAACAAAATAAAATAATAATAACTGTGAAAAACTAGGTTTAAAACCAACTCACGTTTGCGTTATAATTAACTTTTCGCATTTCCTTTCCGTAAGCTTCTAGTAATGGTTACCTATGACTCCTACGAGACAGGCTGCGCCTAGTGTAGAAACCAATGCAACACTACATGGATATAAATAAATAAATAATAAATAAAATTCATTTATTTCAGACTTAAGTCCATACATGGTTAGTAAACAATGAAATCTTATTCCTAGTGTTAGTACGATATAAAAAGAGATACAGCTACTTAATACTTAAGCAATGACTGCGTGCAGTCTCTGCCAGCGGGTGAGCATTGGGCCATTTTCGCGCTCGGTAAACACGCTCAGAATGCTGTTGGGGCTGCCGCGCAGGCGACGCATCAGTGAGGCGCACCTCTTGCGCATTATTGCCGCAAAGCTGTCAGTTTGTGCCTCCGCAAACATACCCGAGGCACTACAAAACCGCGGCAACCCCATCAACACCCGGAAGGCGTTATTATATTGAACACGCAAGCCGTTGTATGCCTTCTGCGTAAAGTTGGTCCACAGGCTGCATGTGTAAAACGACTGACAGTACGCTTTGAAAAGTGTTGTCTTTACTTGTACAGTACATCTTGCAAACCTGCGGGCCAACATGTTGCATCGGACAGCCAACGACCTACGCTCCCGCTCAATGTCCACGTCATCATTCAGGTCGTCTGTTACCCAGTGACCCAGGTACTTGAACTTAGTGACAAAGTTTAAAGGGACGTCGTAAAGTGTCACTAACGGTATAGTCGGGTAAGTTTTCCTGCCGGCTTTAAAAATCATCACCTCGCTCTTCTTGACATTGTACCTGAGTCCATGGGCCACAGCATATGACTCGCATATTTTTATCAACCTCCTCATTGCGTCTATTGAAGGGCCCAGCAGCACCATGTCGTCAGCGTAACTAAAATTGTTGACGGCGACTCCGTCAATGTGACAGCCGGCATAGGTACTGCTGAGCTCCTCGATGAGTTGGTTGACGTATAAGTTAAACAGTTTGGGGGAAGACAGCCCACCCTGTCTCACCCCACACATCAGTTTATAGCCGCTCGAAATGGCATTACCCCATCTTATAAAATTATTTTGATGACAATACCAATATTTAAACAAGCCTATCACTTCACGCGGTACACTGGTCTCGTTGCGTAACTTGGCCCATAAGATGTCATATGGTACAAGGTCAAATGCCTTCGATAAATCCAGGAATACACCATAAACCGGTGTCTTCCTACTGGTATAATACTAGACGGTATTCTTGAGGGCCAGGATAGCACTCTCTGTGGACAGCCCCCGCCGGAAGCCAAATTGGGCGTCATTTAATTTGATATGCTGATCTAACTGGGCATCGAGCAGACCGTCCAGTACCTTGGCAATGGTGGTTGCCAGGGATATCGGTCTATAATTAGACAGATCTGAGGCATCGCCAGTTTTGTTTTTAACGATAGGAACTACAACAGTCTGCATTAGTTCATCGGGCAGATAACAATGGTTCAAACAAAGTGTAAAAAACATGGCGAGTACTCTAGGCAGGTGTTTTCCAGCATGTTTCAGGTGTTCAATGCTGAGCCCATCATGTCCCGGTGATTTACCCCTCACCATATTATGGATTACTGATGATACTTGTTTGGCGCTGAAGGTGACGCTCGGCTCAGGGGGGAAGTCCTCAACATTAAACACCTGTGACGCAGGACCCAGTGGCGATTCGACCTTGAAATGACTCTTAAACAAAGCAGCTATGTCAGAAGGATCGTTCACGCCCGCGACGCTCACGGGAAGCCCGGTCTTATGGTTGAATTTATTGGTGGATTTCCAGAACTTTCCAAAATTTTTATCAAAATGGTGTTGAGCTATAATATCCATTTTAATCTGCTGTTCATTATTTTGACACCATTTTAATCTCGATTTGAAAAGTCGAAATATAGCTCTAAGTGCCTGTTTAAGTATTAGAAAATAACCTATTTATACGAGACAACTAACTGTTGTTCAGGTTTGCAATTCGTTGAGCTATATCGGTAACCTTAGTTCTTCTCCGGATCTCCTCGTTCCTGATTCGATCTTGAAGAGAAACCCCGAGCATAGCTCTTTCCATTGCCCTTTGAGCGACCTTGAGCCTTCTTATGAGGCCCATTGTAAACGACCACGTCTCTGTTCCATAAGTCATCACTGGCAACACATACTGGTCAAACACTTTCGTCTTGAGACTCTGCGGAATTTGGGACGAAAAGATGTTGCGTATATAGCTTACCGAACGCTGCCCAACAGAGCGAGCGAGGGCAATGGGCAGGGCACATTGCTCGCAGAACTGATGGCCGTTGGGATGGTAAGGTTCTCTAGTGGCGACCACGTACCGGAAGACGAAGTGTTGGCAGGCCTCCCACAAGGTAGACCGACGATCTGGTGAAAACCGCGGGAAGCCGCTGTATAATAGCAGCACAAAGCCGACAATCGTGGAAATCCTCGGGGAAGGCCTATGTCCAGCAGAGGACGTCTTTTGGCTGAAATTATGAACTTTTGTTATGTTATATTAGGTATCACTCTTTGTAAAATTCCTTATGTACTTCTGAATAAACTTTAGGTACTTTTACTTTATTCTGGAGGGAAACATTAAGGGCAGAAGAGGCAGAGGTAGACCAAGATTAACATATTTCAAGGAAATGAAGGAGAGAGTCAACGCCGTGTCGTATCAGGTGACCAAAAGGCTGGCGGAGAATAGAGTAGAGTGGAGGTTACTCCACCGACAAGAGCGTAGCACTTAAGTTTAATTATGATGATGATAATGACCCATTCATGTATGTATGTATGTAAACACTTTATTGCACAAAATAATACAAAGTACAGGGCTACCAAATAAGTCATGTGACATAAAGTATACACGTTTATGTACTTAGATCGTCACAGGGTGAAACTAACGACAAATTATGGTGGTATTGTGAGGATTGCATCTTGGTATGCGACCTCACACTATCTCCGAGACGGACTGGCGACTTTTGGAGATCATTTCATAATTTGAATTTAAAGGAATACAGTCTGTCCATTCTATTCTATTTGTCTGTCTTGTCTATTTTATAAGAAATTGTTTTAGTCTTAAGTTGGCACTGGTACCACACACGGAATAAAAGTCAATATTCAAGAAAAGTATATTTTATTATTAAACCGCCAGTATCCATTTTATGATCCCTTACAATACAATCTTCACGCGCCATCGAGAGGTCACCATGTTATCATCGTAAACCGAAAGCTAAACGATCTAAATTTAATCCCCGGTTCTAGGTTACATATTTAACAGTTATTTATCTTTATCAGCATCAAGTGTGAACTGGCAAACAATCGATCAGTGCAGTTAAAGTATGTCAACAATTGTAAAAAACATTGCCCTTCCTTAACCTCCCTTCATCGGATGTCGGGTAAATATACAGTCACTGCCGAATCGCAGACCAGGATTTTTCACTACATAGGGGATAGTTAAAAACTCGTTTATATTTAGAACATTTTAAATAAAAGAAGAAATGCAAAATAGTTCAATAACTCAAAATAACTGATATCGATACCTTTAGACTCAAAAGGCGTAAACGCCGTAGGTGCTAATGGCGTTTACGCCCTTTGAGTCTAAAGGTATCGATATATTAAACAATTGTGGTTGACTGTCCGCTTCCCGACTCCTTCCTTTGGGCCCTCGCTACCATGTTGAAATTTTCATAATTAGGTAACTAGATTAGGTTTCACGGCGTTCGGCGCCGTGCCGCGGCGCGCGCCCTAAGTAGTTGTAAAACCTCTTACGAGATTTGAAACAAACAAATATAAGGTCAAACAAAATACAACCATTTAAAAAACACGGAGCAGCCATCTCAGCAATAATAATAATCTTTAAGTGAATGTATCTCCTATATACTAGCAATATGGTAGCCATATTGGCGTGTGGCCAACACAACCAATTTAATTTGTAGGTGGAACACATACGATAAATGCCTACGTCATGTCTCAGCCACTAACTTATCTGTGCCACAATAAGTTTATTAGGTAAACCAGTATATCAACTACGCTTTTTCCTGCATATCCACGCTACTTTGGGGCATTAGGGAGAAACATTTTTAAAACAATTGCCACGCTAGATGTGAATGGAGCAAGAGCAATTTCCTAATTGAATAAATTGACCACCGTTTATGAAGTGTCAAAATAGACAGGTAGTAGGTACCTCCAGTGGCGTGGCGTAAAAGATATCCTTGGGCAAGCCGGTGCAGATTTGGCGTACATTCTCCTTAAGAGCTGTAGAATAAGGTGCTCAAATGCCTGGTATTAGGCAAGCCGGTAGGAATCGAGGTCTTTGGACGCCACGCCACTGTACCTACTGCTATAATATTTTGATGAAGGAAATGACGTCACTGAACTCAATAATTAATTTACCTGCTTTTAGGTATGTATATTAATAAAAGCATATTTTATCTGCAAGTAACTTTATAAACTTAGTTCCATCCGTCTCGAACTTCGCAGCACCGCAACATGTATTGTTGAGACGCGCGTCTGTGTGAGTACGTTACCGGCGTTTGTGTGCATTCAAATTACTGTTCCAAGTTGAAAACTGTGTCTGTGGTTCGGGAATGATATAAAGAGTGCGGTTATGCGGGTTGCAGAACAACTCCTATTTATTACACCCACCCGCGGAATACCAGATGAAGCGGATAGATGCCCGTATCCTAAACTAGGGATATCATAATACGTTATGCGTATAGCGAGATGAAAGTGATGAATTTCAGGTTTAGGGTTTAGCTTGTTGCTTATACGGGTAAGGTATCAATGTACCGATAAGTTACGTGAATTGAGAAAATTGCTTAGGGCTTAAAAGTTTCGTGATAAAAATATGATAGAGGTATAGCATCCACTATCATAAAAACCACCGGAAGATCAGCGCTAACTCTAAAGTTGGCATTTTGCTGAGGTGGGACCGTTTTGTGGCAGCAGCGTACTCTGTCCATGTTCTATTTTTTTTTCTTTTTGCGATGTCACGAATAAATCTCACCCCTAGTAATAAACCGGCCTAACATAAAAAATATATCAATATATTTTCAATCTTAAAACGTATTTAAATGGTTTTAACTCAATTGTAGAAGCTCATCGCCATTCAACGTGGCAACGCGGCCAGTGTAATGGGTACCTTTGCGCCAGGGACGACTCGAGGGGCCCTTTTTGACTATACTTAAGGGTAGGCTTAAGTTAAGTGCTGTACTGACCTTTTGTTTTTTATGAAATAAATTCCCTAAAGTTTACGAACTAATTGATTGTAGAATAATTTTGAATTAGGCCGGTTTATTACTAACGGTGCGATTGCGTTTTCTTTCTTTCTTTCAAAAAGCAATAGCAGTAGGTTATTTTATGTAGTTGATTAAATAAATAAATAAATAAAATAAATATTAGGGGACAATCTTACACAAATCGAACTAGCCCCATAGTAAGCTCAATAAGGCTTGTGTTATGGATACTAGACGACGATATATTTAATAGATACATACATACAAATACTTAAATACATAGAAAACATCCATGACTCAGGAACAAATATTCGTGCTCATCACACAAATAAATGCCCTTACCGGGATTCGAACCCAGGACCTCTTGCTTCATAGGCAGGGTCACTACCAACTAAGCTAAAGCGGTCGTCAGAATTAGTTTGCTAACAGGTCACATCAAATTATTTCGTGAAATTTAAAAACTTTCTGATAGCGTGCAGAATAATAAGATTAAAAATATATGTTCCTGTTCAATCAAATGATCTCCGTATTTATTTTATTCACTTTAACATCGTTGAATTTATGTAAGCGTAAAGTGTAAGCTAGGTTTATTTGCGTGAAGCTTGAGAGCAGTTGCATGGTAAGACTAAACTAATTTATTTGTTCTATAAGTAAGATTCGAGTGCTCGATACTGTACCAATGAGCGCCATTTTGAATGTTGAGTTGGGCTGCCGTCCGATTCCGATATCTAAAACTAGACTGACCTCTATACAACTCCATTTAGAGGTTAGTCTAGTTTTAGTCATAGGACGCCAGTGGCTGTCGACTATTGGGCATTAGCGTGTCGAGCACTGGGACGTTTACCTTACAGGAAACGACTTTATCGTGCGATCCAAATTTACCACATTCGGTTTTATGATCACGATTATACTGCTATCTCGAAGCCAATAAATTGGTATGACGAAATGTTTGACACTAACCGTCAGTTTTGTGACGACTACTAACCGCTAGTTAATGATTCATTTGTAAACGAAAATGCCCATAAGCTTGAAATTCATACATTTAGACAGCCCGCAGATTAAACTATCGGCCGATAAAAGTCTATCTGTAGACTTGGGGCTGTCTTACTCATTATATGACTGTAAAGAAATAAAAATAGATATGCATTTCTTTCTATTTTGAATAGCATTATTATCCTGTATAAAAAAGGAGAATGAGATTGCTTGTTTTCCCCGCCCTCCAGAATGAATAAAGAAACCTTAACTCCCTTTAGATTGGGGGCCTAGATTGCCTGGGGGCCAGTAGACCTAGGTTGCAATTAAATACAGCTTTGAGTTCTGTAGAAAATTAGAATATATAGAGGATAAATAGAATTTCTGTACGCTTTTTAGTAGTTAGACAACAAAGCAGTCATTATGCGTCTCCATTTGATACCTATTAATTTTCCGAGATCCCGTTTCTGCTAGCTCATTAAACTCAAATTGGGCAAACTACATACGAACCTTTGTTAAGGTAATAAGTCATAATATAATATAACAGGCAATCACGTATAACAATAAGCTTATAACTAATGTGCCCTTTGTAATCGCAAACATCATTGTTTTAGCGGTACTCAATTTGAAACGTTATATATTCAGCCACTGAAAATTTAAATTAGGCACTTATTACATTACCAAAGAGCTCCTGTTGTAATTCTGTGCGTATTTGTTAACATTAATTCCCAACTGTTTACCCTGGCAATTAATGTCTAACATAATGAGTTAAGATAAGACGGGGAATCTCGCAAATGCCCTGGGATATTGTTCGCAGTGTTCATTTATGTACCGCCATTGTGATCGTATATTATATTAAAAGGTCCTTTAGAGAGCTTTTCGATTTAGAATATAATTATTCTGTATGATTCAAAATGAGTTTAATAGTTTTGATGTCATCCTGTGGATTCTTTCGTTTAATAATATAATACATACCTACCTACAGTTGATTTTTCATAAAGTACATTTGTGTCAAGCATTACTTTAAAATGCCAAAATGTATCCAGCTACAAAATAAAAAAATAAATATCGGGGGACAATCTTACACGTCGAGCTAGTCCCAAACTAAGCAATGCTAGTACTATGGGTACTAGACGACGATATAGGTACATACTTATTTAGATAAATACATACTTAAATAGATAGAAAACATCCATGACTCAGGAACACTCGAACAATCAAATATTTGCCCCGTTATCATCTTAAACTAATACATTTCAAATAGTTGGCTGAAATTATCAATACTTCTATCATTAATCTAGACTGAAAACATTTAAATGTTCTTATGTCCTTTAAACCGGGTGACTTCGAATTGGTAATACAAAATGAATGTTTAACAATTTACATACATATCCCCTAAACTTAGCCCCTCAATTAAGTCTCATACTTTTAAAATAATCAGAAGTATGTTTTTTTTTAATTATTAATTTATCCCATTTTTGTTGGCTTAACATGGTTATCCTACCATAATAATAAACAAAGAGGTTTAAAGATTTTCAAATGTACACTTTCCTCTTTGATTATCCGTCACATGCCGCAATATTTATGAAGAAAACGTGTTTTGATTAATTCTCAGTTGTCAAAGAAAATACGAGTGACAGGTATGACACTTATGTATTTAATGGAGTGTAACCACACTTTAGGACTTTAATTATTTGTTTTGTTAGAAAATTAGCAATAATTAAATACAGCAAATTTTAACATAGGGGTTAATGTGTTACACTACATGGCATTAACTGAGCCATAATCAAGTGTTTTGTATTACCAATTTGAAGTCGCCCTGTATATCATATCGTAATTTACTAACCAGGATGTTTAGTGGACTATGAAATTGGATATGATTTGTAGTTTAACGCGCTTGTGCGATAATCTTCACAATAACCACGTAAAATATGGTGACTTTTGTTGTTATGAATATTACAGGGACCATAATACGGTCTTATTGGATGGTTTAGTTATAATCCGCCATATTGTCATTATGTTTGCCAGAATTATTATAGTCGGGGTCATAATAATTTGGTAAACAATAGGGATAATATTATGATGTTATCGATTGTTTGGGATTTCCTATTTATCTGTTACTTTGTTTAATTATACACCTTGTAGAAATCATTTAAGAAGTGAGTTTTATTGATGCCGATTGTACCTATATTGTAAACTTCAGTTAATAAATAGTAAAAGTTAAGTAGTAAGAAGTACTATGTCGATCGTGAAAATTAAGTTGGACATATACACCATGACATCTAATCGGTGATCAGGTACCAATTTTTCTAACTCAGTAATTGATAGCGGTCACGTTGATGTCGTAATTAGTTACATTACATCTAAACATTTTTTTTTCTGTAATATTTTTTATGTCAAAATCAGTTTTATCCTAAATTCCTTGTCACCATACTAATCTGAATCTGTGGGATTACAACCTCTTTAAAAAATTAATGGCAATGATAATTTATGAGTAATAACTTGTCACTGTCATGTATGTAAACAAAGTCATAGAAGTCGCAAATATTTAATGAGAAAAGTAAATTAGTTATTAAAAAAACATGCCTCGACCATATTTGTGCTCAAAATATCGAGCGTTACAATATTGTAGGTTACATTTATCAATACAAACCAAACAGCTCAAGATGAACTCAAGAATAATTCCACGAAATTCACCCAAACGTACCAATTCTCACGCACAGTTTGATAAACCGCATGAACTAAAACCTCCGTGACTTCGGAATGTTCACAGTGCCAAACCACGCTCAAGCACCCGGCCGGCCTCGACGTCGTCCTGATGATCTGGATCGACGCATTTTAAGATACTTTGCTCGGGATCCTCGTAGGAGCAATAGGCAAGCAGCGAGAAGGTTTCATGTGAGTCAGTCCTTCATGTGGCGGCTACTTAAATCGTCGGAATTGCATTCTTTTAATTTTCGGCCATTTTATCAATTTTAATTCGGTATCTATCACGCCCTAACTACTCATACTCGTAGAAAAGTTTATTTACTTAAGATCTGTCAAATTTCCCGCGAAAGCCATGGCACTTGACGTATCGTGATCACGTGATTTTACTTCAATAATTAATGTAGGTGACCATGTATCCAGTGGTTATTAGTTTAAATTATGTTTTAACCTTTAATTAATTAAACAGTGAGTTATTTGTGTGAGACCTCGCCTATTAAGTTTGATTTTAGCTAGATATTAATATTTGTCTACTCCTGATCACCGATTAAATTTCACCGTGTAGGTATACAGTTTTGCTGGCGTCATCTGTCTTAATATGTTTGGAAAGAACCGATATAAAATAGAGACATTTATTTATTAGTACTTATAATTATTATTTTATTGTTTCATTACATTATTAATTCATCCTCTTTACTCTTCTTGATTGACAGATGATAAGTATAAAGGTCATACTATCGACCCATAGTTTTAAAAGCACAGCTTTAATTTTTTCGGGTAATGTAATATTAACGTCCAACTCGTCGGGTAATGTAATATTAACGTCAATTATGTAATGTTAAGCAAATAGGGAATGGACGATGCAGTGGCTCCGCGTTTGATTCGAGCGTGGGTCCTGTCACGTTCCCTGGCAGAGTGGCCGTGTCGGCGCCCGCCCGCCATCTTGAAACGTGACGCCGAGCACTCGTTGACGCTTCCCTATTTAAATTCGCCCTCTTTATTCACCAGCTATTTTATTTAAGAAACGGCGGATCTAATTTATTGGAGGACCTATTGTTGGTGCATTGTATTGTAATGGACGGCGGCGTATATTTTTTTGTTCTACATTAACGAGGGAACAACAGCGGGTAAGAAATTCTGCGAAGCTTCAATTGCATTTTTCACACGGGTGCCTCGAGATCGTTTACAATTTTATTACGGGAAAAGAAAGCGACGAATTTTGTGACTTTTTAACCGAGTTAAGTCTGTCGTTCGAAAAGTTTTTTGCCCTTTTTACCCATAGGACCAGTCCTGGAACTCTTTTTCAATTTCAATACGTTCGTTCTTATGATATGATTGTATCTCAAAAACAAGTTTATATAGGCAGCGATCAAGAATATGCAAGTCATTTTTAATTTAGTCATATAATTTAGAATATGATTTTTAGTCTAATGGCCATATAATCTAGGTCCCAATAGGTTAAGTTAGGTTAAGGTAGCTATTAAGTTGTAAATAATGTGGTTTTTTTTATCTTATATTTGTTATTTTTAGTGCAATTAATAATGTCTATTCTTTTTATAAAGAGGTGTTCAACTAATTTTAAGTTCACATTTACAACTGATGACACAAGAAACTTTGAATATAGGTACCTAAATCCAAGATAAGTTTACCATTTATAGTGTATCATACAAATTTTGCTAACATTTATTTCCTTAAAATCGCATTGTATTATAAACATAAGTAGGTCATCTGTCGGCCGTCACTCAAACTCAAAACACACTTCCCAGTAAACAAAACGCACTTTTCTATTCCAAAGCGCTACTCATCACGGCAGACAGCGAAAGGGTGAGCCAAGGGATAATAAATTCCAGTCAAGAGGTGATATACCGCCCTGAAGTCAGATTATTTTCCTAGCTATGACTTACTGCCGTTTAATTATGTCGCATTGTGTTGAAACAATAGCTGAAGAGTCATCAAAGAGCGATTCGGAAAGATTGCCCGGCTGGAGTCTACGTATAAATAAAGATAGTATCTTAAGTACCTTAGGCTTGAAGGCTAGACGAGGGAGGACGTATTACGATAGGTTCTAATCCTATTTACCCAATACTAAATGTTAAACAAACGTAGCTTTCGTTAGATTTATTTTTCTGCCGATCTGCTGCCGATGTTTACGTCTGCATATTTCCCATTGTAATTTCTGCCACGCCTGCTATTTTTTTTCCCGAAATGATCAGCCTGTATTGCACAGTTTATTCGCTATAAGTACGTTACTTAGCTATATGGTTAGCCATTTAAAAATTAGTCTTCCTTGATAACTAGTAAAATATAAGATTTAAACGTGGAAAATCTCAAATCGCTAGGCGCATGCCGAGGTCTATCGTAGGATTCGTAGGTCGGTTATAGAAAAAGTAACAGATTGTTTCTTTAATCAAAATAGCCAACTAACTGGCTCAATAAAAGTACAGAATAAGTAGTAGTACTAAAAGTTTCTCTTTCTAACAAAACTGACGTTCGGTTCCGACCACCGGACGGAACGCACCGGATACGACCATCTCTTTTTATGGCATAACGCGTGCTTTTTCTGGTCGTTGGCTTAGCCACTCCGCGGGGACAAAATTTAGTACCAGTAGCTGCGCGGCGAAATCACGGAGTGAGGCACTCCTGGTGCTACTGAGGTCAATCGCAGGTCAGTTATAGTATAAGTAGGTATAACTGTTTTTTCTTCTTGAATAGGAATAGCTAACTAACTGCCTAATAAAGGGACATTTTCTTAATTTAAACAACTGGTTAAATATAACGGTTATCTGCGGAAAAAGTTTCAATTCAGTTTAAATTCACTTCAATTATTTAGCGTTAATATATTGAATCACACTGGATGACGATCGGCTAACGCCCGAATTGAATCTAATCAAGAGAATAAACACGGCTTAATTTAGCAGACACATAAAATACACATCACGTTCCGTTCATTAATTAAGTTCGGCCTAAATTAACTTTATTAATACAGATAAATGGTATTATCATATTTTATGGAGCAAGTTCCGTCGTAACTCAAGCAAAATGTCATAAATGAGATAGATTTGAAAATCATTCGAGGTTTTATGGAGGGTTGCAGAGGAAAAATGCTCTTCCTTGCTACAGAGAAAATGAAATTTTAGGGTTAACAGTTAATACAGTTTAGGTTAGGTTAGGAACGTTACGAACTGGCTCAAAGTCTTTGGAGTCTTTAAAATCAGAAATGAGTGAATTCATAAAACTATGGTGACCGATTTAACTGCCAGAATTAGCAAGTTGTAATGGCAATGGGCTGGATATAGGTAGTTCGAAGAACCGGGCAGAGTACCGGAGGTGTAGAGTCAAATTAATATCAATGGAAAATATTGTAGGTTTTGTAATTAGCTACATATATGGCTTTGTCCGCGCGAATTTCTGACTAATTCATACAAACTGTCATCCCCGTACCAATCCTTAAATTTCGAAAAATCCTTTCTTAGTGCACCTATACGTCTAAGTAACACCTGTTTCAAATTCTATCCTCGTAGTTCAGACTTCAGGCTATACCATTTTGTCAGTCACGGTACTGTCTTATATGTACGTATAGATTTTTTCATCACACTTGCTTGAAAATGGTGTCATTACACGTAGGTTCTGCGGGCCGTAAATGGCCTATTACGCCCTAGGACGCCCTAGGGCGTAATAGGCCATTTACAGCTATGGTTTTCTTTTTAAATTTGAAAGAAAGAAAGAAAGAAAGAAAGAAAGTCTTTATTTTGTTAAACATAGGTACAATGGTATGGTGGTAGGTATAATAAAATTGAGCTCTATGTTTTACCCATAATTGTAGGTGTACAAAATATTATTATGCATTTAGCTATAGTTATTATTATTAAGCATGCAACATGCAAATTTGAAACGCTGGTTCTGTTTTACTCTTATTTGTCATGTTCAAAGGAAACGCCAACTTACTTTTTTAACTTTTATCACTGAAATATTTATTTAAAGATAACAGTAATTGCAAATACATATAAACACATATTTCGGTAACATTAATTAAATGTTTAAATAATGTATTTCTTTATTTTGCAAATATAAAATCAACTAAAATGGCCGTTACCGTTATGGTTTCCGAACGTGACTTGACGCTCGCATTGTCTATGGACATATGTGACAAATGTCACTGTCTGTTTTAATATTTTCTTGTCATACTGGGTCGAAAAGTAAGGTTATTTTATTAAGATTTCCTCACAAGTGTGATGAAAAACATTGTGTGTGCCACGGGCGGTAAAGGAATTGCAAACTCGTGTTAATAAAGCCCTCGGTTTCACCTCGGGCTTATAACAAACACTCGTTTGTAATTCCTTACTTACCGCCCTAGATACACAATGTACTATTTTCTACTTATGCATATAGCACAACAAAACTTTGTTAATTGTTCAGGGTATATAATTCCAATAAATTCGATTTATTTTATTTTCCAGTCGCAACAATAATGGATTCGATTCAATTCCATTAAATTCACTCCACAGTTTTCCGAACCCTCAATTTACCGACTGAAATAAAAACTTCCTTTCGCCCCTGTAAGCCTGTGAGCCTTCCAGTCCTAATTGATAGCTTATCATTAGGTCTGCCTTCACAAAATTCACCCGATGCGTAAGGGTTGATTGTCATCGAATGGTCCTGCACAGACATAGTATTAAAACAGTAAGATACAGTCAACATCAAATAGTTCTAAATAAAAAATAGTCGTCAAATAGTTCGTCGGTTTGTATGGGAACCATGCATGTAACGTTTTTGGCTTGGCGTTTGACGCCAAAAGTGTAATTTAGTGATGGAAAACATAATTTTTCCATTTTATTAGATGGTATTTGACACGTGAGCTACATATCCTTTTTCCTTCTACCTCGATATATCGTCGACCGTAGGCTGAATTAGCGTAAGGGACATTATTTTGCCTGTCCCTTACCGTAATTCAGCCTACGGTCGACGATATTTCTGTGGTCAACATCAAAGCCAGCATTGAAGGCGCCAGATATATCTTCACACATCTTAGTGCCTACAGTAATAAAAATATTTTGCTATATAATATGGCGCTTTGGCTGCTGACTATACCTACAACTAGCAGTTACAAAGTAACAGAACATACCTACTCAAAAGGATGCTACCTACTCAGTTTTCAGTATTTTTAAGAATCGTCGAATTATCTATATGTAGTTCCGAATCATTTCGACTTTTGAGAATGGTGTAGGAAATTAGCAATTAAATTTGCAACTTAGGAAATTTTACGACGAGTCGTTGCTAAACACTACATTAGAGCTTCAGAATACTTGTCTTAACTGCATAAACGTAATCTAATTATTTAAAAAGTACATGTTATTAATTTTGTGATCATACTAGTAATGGCATGTGTAATAGGCATACCTATAAGTAAAATGCTGTCAGAACACAACAGCGTTTTACTTAAATTCAGTGAAATAATGAAGAAAAGCGGAAAATAAGGAACATTTCGAAGTAAACATGAACAAATACACAAAAGTGCTACTCATAACCACCTGTGCACAAACTATGCAAGTGTACAAACGTTTTAGAATCACAGTTTCAGTTTTTTTTAGTAAAACACTGAAGTTTCTATATATCTGTAGTTGAACATATTATGGATCAGGGATGTTTACAAAAACAACAGAACTGACTAGACTGGTTGATATTTATAGAGAATCATTTTGAATGACAGTAACCTAGGTGTCAACCACCTTAGTTATGTTTATGTTGTAAACATCCCTTCAATTTATCACTGCAACCGAACTAAGTAAATAAAGTTTTACTTAGCTACTAGGAAACTCGTACATCCGTTCCACGTATTATGAATAGAGCTAGAAACGCTTTGTGAATGAATATAGATACCTTAATTACGTATATGCGTAACTAAATAGAATTTGCTGAATTTTATATGTAATAATTTTGGGAACCGTTTATTAAACTTTATGTATTATATTACTCCTTAATGCGCAAAGACATAAATTATAAAAGAAAAAGTCCAATAGTTTATATGTCATGGGCAAGGCGCGAAGACGGGTATTCATTGGTGTTCTAAACAAATGGTATTAAATTATCAATACAATACAATAGAAATACAATACAATCCACCTTCCTCTGAGAACTTCGTTCATAGTTCGCTGGCTTTTTTCACGAAATAAAAAGTATTGACTAAACTAGGTCAGTGGAAGAGGCTCAAAGGACGGCACTTCAGTAACCCTTAAAGCTTTTTACACACGGACGATATTTACCAACGACAATGCAACTGCAGGCTGCCGCTGCCGAGCCGTTGAGCCAACGACGCCTGTCATCCGGTGTTTCCGACTGCCGTCCCCGCTGCAGAAGCTCCATCACCGGTGTGGTTTTAGTGGGTATACCTCTTCCTTCTGAGGAGTGAGTCCCACATAACCCCCCCGAAGGGTCCTTTTAAGGGCCTGGTAAAGCCTGGCGTAATGCATTTCCACACAGTTAACAAAAAAAAACGCCGACTACCGTCAACTCACCGGACGCAGCGTGTCGATGAGTGTCAGTGACACTCCAACTGGCACTGTCTTTGGTAAACGTTGTCGGGTCGATGTCTAATTTTGCGCTGAACACTCTGTTACTGTTTAAAACTCTGTTACTCGCATTATCAGAAATGTACCTATGCTCAAAAGTTATATTTAAAAAATGTTGATAGTTTAATCCTGACTATAAATAAACAATACCTAACGACAAAAATTCGATTGTACTCGTATTTATACACCGTGGGTAAGAGTTACCCGACAAACTTTAACCACGTATTCCTGATGGTATTACAAGTAAATAACGTTATATCAACATAGGTCGAATTTTGTCATTTTATATAATAGTCTTATAGAACAAAATAAATCAGTAAATTCAGCCCCTCGTTATAAACATGTTCTTACTGGAGGAAAAGTTATCAAAAAGAAAAAAAAGCTAAAATGGAAACGAAAGGTAATTTTTTTGGCCTCGTAGTAGCTTACCATCAAATACTACTAAGGTTACACTTTTATTAGGGCTTGTTACACACTTGTGAGTTTTCATTTAAAAATAATGAAAATCTCTGAAAGTAAGCGTTTTTCGACTATACATCACATAGCTTTTTTTACTCCTAATAGTTGTTAGAATCTATAATTAAAGTTTGCCGGGTTACTCGTACCCACGGTGTATACAATTTAATGGTATAAAAATGTATAACTTTCTAAATAAAGACATAAGAAAATGCAATAATATTAGTGATTTTCTAGAAAATAAAATCTTACTTGGTTATTCAACCATTGTATAATTTAAATGAATATTTTAATACTCTGTATGATTAGGATATTAGAATAAGATTTTTGCCTTCATGTTACTGAATTCTACTGACATGTACGTTGTCATACCATTTGTGTATGATTGACAATATAAAATGATTTGATTTGAATAAATTAGACGCCATAACTATATTTAAGCAGGGACAATTTTACCCGGGCAAAATTTTACTACTCTGTTTATGGATATAAGAGCCCTTATTGTTTCTCAAGCATCAACATTTATTTTCCAATAAACACAGTCGAGATAATACATTTACAAATCTAAGTACATCAGTACTTGACTAGTCAAACAACCCGCCCCGTGTCATTCCAGGCGCAAAGGTGTCCAACACACTTTTATTAGTAGATAATGCGGCAATATATTATCGCGTTGAATCGCAATACTGTTTCTAGTCAGTAAACTGTGACCCCGTAGAAGGATAATTGGTCGGCATTAGCGATCTCGGCTGACTCGGACGTTGACTTAGTGCGGACTCAGCCTGTTTGGGCGATAGGCGACTCATCAAAATTTGTTATAATGGCACTTGGGACGGCTAAACTCGTTGTCACCGGCACTTCGGGAGTTCGCGAAACTATTCGATAGGGCTTAATATCGTTGTGTACCTATTGTGGAGGTGCTATTGTCTTCGCTTTGTGCTAAACTTGGGATTAGTTTAGCTAGTTGATATTATAACTACTAGCACAGTATAACCAAACACAGGGCAGAATCTAAATTGTAAAGCAAAAATGACCACCTTACAACATCGTCTTTTGACATTTTTTTCTTAACCAGAATCATTTGTCCTATAAATTTGGCCCCGATGACGCTTAAGCTCCCGACCTCGGTGATTTTTCGGCGTTAAAGGGTTAACATACGGTGCAACAGCGATCTTTTCTCATCCTTTTTTGCAATGAAATCAATTTATTATACAATAATAGGTAAAAATAAATACAACCCGCTAGGGTTGCCACTCCCTATCCCAGCAAATCCATATTTAGGTACATGCAAATGATCTAGTTCAACTGTTTATTTCAGACAACTTGACAATTTAGGAACTATCTTGTCGGTATATTTGTCTATATTACTCTAAAACCATCCTCAAAAGTCTTTTAAAATGGCGAAAAGAGATTGTAAGTCACTGGGGAGACTAATGTAAGATCGTACTACAATTTAAGTGTCCTCGGGAGGAAATTCCCGGAACTGAACTGTACGTGGCCATTGTGGGTGTGGTACATTGCCGTTCAATTGTAAAGGGATAAGAAAATGTTAATCGAGAGAGCAATCTTTATTTGCAATGAGGTCTAGCAAGGACCATTAAAACAAGAGGACTGTCATTCTCGATGCTTTGGATCGTACCCCGACCGCAAGGGGATTTCCAGGCAAAAACTAGATGGCGCTAAAAAACTAAACCTTTAACGATGTTATAATTGAACAAAGAAACATAGTACAGTAACGATTAGTTCGTAAACAGCTAATAATAAATAAATTCTAACATTTAAATACTGTGTCCCACTTGCAAAGTTGAATAATTGTAAATAATATAATTCTTATACCAAGCTTATACATTCGTTGCATTGGCGTTGTAAATTCGGGTAACAGCTTTTTGTATGGAGAATGACAGTCCTCATGTTTTAATGGTCCTTGGGTCTAGCAAATAGATTTTTTACCCTCCTCGCCGGTAATACTAACAATCTTCGTGGCAATACAGACAATTCTTATGGTTCCGTACCTCAAAAGGAAAACAACGGATCACTTTGCTGTCCATCTGTCTGTCAAGACACTTTATCTCGGGAACGCATGGAGGACTTTCTAAGTTTCGATTCGTCATCCTAGACAAAAATTGTACCATGGTGTGACGTCACGCGAAACCTCAGAATAGGTACTGTACTGTATCGTCTTTATTTTTTGTTTGTGAAACATAAGAAAAAATATGTGTGCAATATTTTTGAATAGTTTAACTGACGGACCAAACAGTTTTACTGACAGATGATCACTGATCCGGTGAGATATGGGTTGTATTTTTTTTAGTATTTATTTATTTATTAAAACCTAGTTTAACATACATTTATGATCATGAGTCTCTATATAAACTAATTAGTATATTAAGTTAATGTGCTTAAATAGTGTTTTTTTAACAGTCTTTTAAATCGGTTTTTGTTAGGCTCACGTCTAATTTCTGCCGGCAAATTATTGATTAAATACGGGATACGTTTTTTTAGGGATCTGTCTCCATAATAATTATTAACCCTTGGCACCAATAGTTTGCCAGCAGCAATAGATTTGGTGTTGTATACATGTGTGTATACATGTTGTATACATGTATGTACATAGTATAACTATACTAAGTATACCACCACCAAAAACAAAACACGAATTACAGTAATAATTCTTCTGTCTATACGAATTCCTCCAATTATTTTCCAGCCATGTTTCTTGTGACAGTCGTATCATTTTCAATTTCGTTTCCCATGGGCGCCGTGCTGCTGCGGATTAGTTCGGTCTTCAGGAGAAATTGTCTTATTCTTAGGTCTCTAATATTATTTGTGTTGAATTTTGTGAAAAGATAGCCTGCACATAAAAAATATGGTACCTAGACTCCCAAGTGAAATGATTACGTTCCACAGGTACCTATTTATTATTTAACGAAATGAGGTAACAAGTTGCAATTTTTTTAATATATATTGTATTTAACAGCCTATTTAATTGCAAGGATGTGCCAATTAATTGCGTAAATAAAGTAACAAAAGCATACGTTGGTATTTAAATAACAATAACGAATATAAAGTATTTTCTTCTGTATTCATGAAACTGGAATAGAAATCCTACCGTTACTCTCATGAGATTTTCTGAAATAAGTTAATATTATTTTCCCTGAGGCAAATAAGTCGGTCGGTAATAGCGTTTAATATATTTACACCTACATTATGTAGACACGAGTAAGTTTATAAAGCTTTATTGGTGAATTAACTGCATACTCATAATAAATTCTGTAAAAAGCTTATTTTCAGTCCATTAACATTGACCCGCGGCATACAATAGCAGTAATTTTTTTTCCTACAAAAGGTACATCGCGCGGCTTGTGCCTATGTGTGCGCGCCGTGAACGAACGCATTACAAGCAAAGTTTTAAGAATGAGTAACCCTAGGCGCCCCCGGCCCCCACCCAGTCCGATCCACTCAAGGTGTGCCGGCTAGCGACCTGGTTCGACCCCAGGGAACGCCACGGCCGGCCACTGGGTCCGAAAATCGCAACGCCCAATAAGGGTCAGTCAGCCTAAGAGTTAGTCAGACTTGAAAAAAAAAAACAAAGAATGAGTAACTGCAGCATATCGCGCTCCTAAATGGCCGAAGAGAAACTACTTCTCTGTCTTTGTACTTTGCCCGCGGCTTCGACTGCGTTATTCCTGTTATCATCCCAAGGGAACTCTTTATCGGGATATAATGAAACCTATGTCTCAATCCAAGAATCCAAGAATGTCGAGATCGAAGAATTGGTAGATGAATGGTGAGGTTTTCGCTGGCTGGGTCACGTAGAGAGGATGGGGGAAGATCGACAAATCAAGAGAGCATATTTGGGTCAAACGACAGGTCATCCCGTCGGTCGGCCTAAATGTCGCTGGAAAGATGTGGCTGAGTCGGATCTGCGGAAGCTCGGAGTCAGTGATGGCTGGCAGGAGGTTGCGCAAGATAGAGCTGGATAGCGTGTTCTTGTATCGGTGGCCAAGACTCATTTTGGGTCGGTAAACCAATCATGTCAGTTGGTTATGTCTCAATCCAGGACCGAGTCTACTTCTCAGTCCATTCAATTGTGACCGCGTTATTTAGTAACAAACATCCAAACCTCTCAACATCTTCACAAACGTTCACATTTATAATGTAGGATAGGATAGGAACTAAGACAGCGGAGTTTTAAATAATAAAAAATAAAAAAACCGGTCAAGTGCGAGTCGGACTCGCGCACCGAGGGTTCCGTACAAACTTGTCAGTAGATACGTGAATAATTCAAGAAAAACTGTACGGTGGGACAAACTTAACTTTGCTCTTGTGAAACTGTTGTGCCCATACATCGACATATGCCGCGGTTAGTTTAGTAGGAGCAAATAAGGTTGTCTTACGATTTTTGCGAATTTCTAAAAAACGCTGCAAGTTAGCAAAACCATTTTATTTTTCCTGTAATATTTAGGATAATATTAATAATCGGTAATTATTGCAGATTTTTCTGTTCAGTATCTTCGGAGATAATAGGGGGGGAACGGTATTTTTGTTAACGGTTTTTGTCTTCAATCAAAAACTACATGTCTAAGGAAAAAAATAAAAACTGTTTTGGAATCTACATATTAAGCCCTTTCATTTGATATCCCACTCGATATATTAGCTCAACTTTCGATTTATGACATCCCATTTCGGTCCCCTTTAAAAAAAAAAGTAAAAAAGGTATAAGATTCTTTTTCTGTCCCATAGGCTCGGATTAGCAGTTTTTAACACTATTCCAAATTTCAAGTCGATAGCATCAGTAGATCCTGAGATATCTTGCTGTGACAGACGGACAGACAGACAGACAGACAGACAGACAGACAGACAGAGTCGCACCATAAGGGTTCCTTTTTTACCATTTTGGTACGGAACCCTAATAAAACGAATAAAAAACTTCATAAACAGCCGCAGTGGTGAAGTACAACAAAGCTTGACTGGTATTTTTTTTTATTTATTGTGCCACAGGACCTTTAGAAGTTTGTTTGTACATATTGGCCTTATAAAAGAGCTCGTCTAGATACTGTTGCGCTTTCCGTAGCTCACGCATGCCTCGACTAGAGTCTGTGCGGAAAGAGAATAGGATTTAGATTTGGGGGCGCTGTAATGCTTTTCTACCGTATTTGCAAAAAAAAAATGCCATACTGGTTAGGTTAGTTCCGTTTTTCGCCACGCCTATTCTCTTTCCGTACAAACTCTACCAAGTGTACGCAGTTGTACGCTTCTAATTCAAATTGTTTATTTTCATAGTAGGATTTTATAACCACTTTATGACGTCAAATTACATAAATATAAATTCATATTCTATGCTACATTTTAAAATTACAATACGATATAATTCAAGATTTAAGTTATTTTTTCAATTCATTAACATCAACTAAGCGCGATGACTTTGGGGATTAAGTTTTATTCCACCAGTATTTTATTCCAGGTTTCAGGTTTAAGGCTAATAAAATTCTAAGGTTGGGTGGGTGGGATATCAAAATTGTCTCGAAATTTCCATACATTATAGAAACTTTCGTTTGTGTTACCGTTATACAAAGTATATGGAAAAACAAAATAGGAAAGAAATGTTGAGACAGGTTTTTGTCCCATTGGGATTGAAAGTGCTCTTAGTTTTAGCTGAGTATCCTAATATTATAAATGCGAAAGTTTGTGAAGATGTTTGGATGTTTGTTACTAAATAACGGGGTAACGACTGGATGGATTGAGCTGAAATTTGGCATGCAAGTAAACCAAGTTTTGGATTAAAACATAGGATACTTTATATCCCGGTAAATAGTTCACTTGGGACAGTAACGGGAACAACGCGGGCGAAGCCGCGGGAAAATGCTAGTAAATAATAAAACCCCTTAGTAATTGAGTAATGGGTCATATTATACCAATTCGGATTCTAATATATTTTCTGTTCTAGGATATGAGAACATCAATATACTCTCAATGAGGGTTTCTAGAGATCATAAATCCACAGCTGGCAGCCCGGTGGCAATTTTTTTTGTTTTTTTTTTAAATTAGTTGTTAAAATCCAATAATCACACAACGAAAACTCTCATCTTCATACGTGCAAAAACTGTTGGGAGCGCTAAATGGCAATGTTCCTAATTTTTTTTTGGGAACGGAAGAGATAATTTTTCTATGCCAATTTATTTATGAACCTAAGCTAGGAGAGATGCTAGAACCAGAATAAGAATCAGATCAAATCTACTTAGTCTAAAAGGAATAAAAATACTCAAACAAAACACCTCAAAACCTGGGAAGCGGGGCGCTACCGTCTCGGTATAATAAAATGTAATGCTCTCGAAGCCAAAAACTTATTAAAACAAAAGTAAATAAAAAGTTAATGATGCGGGCGAGTAGAAAAGCAAATTGTGTGGTTATTTGTTTCGTAAAACCTAGAGGAAAATCTGAGGGGAATAGGTATTTAGTGAAAATCCGTGCGCTCACTTTTTTACGAGGTCGTATTTTTTCTGAGCGCGCCACGTTTGTTTATCTTCCATATTTCGTGTCCTTCGTACCAATTTTCTTTTTATATTTCTTCTATGAACCTTTGTAGTTGTATTTTGGCTGAGTAACGGTATCATACCTGTAACTATAGCACGCTGTAAAATTGCAAGATAGAGAGACTTTTTTAAATGTGTTATTTCATGCCTCGGATAATTTTAATAAAATCAAATCAAATTCTTTATTTCGGACAAACAAGGTATCCATAATGTGTTAGTATTTACAGTACCTAAGAAAAAACTTAGTCTAGTGTTAGTATTAAAATTAGTACTTATTACCTACTTATTACAATGATTATATAAGAATTAGCGCAACGCTCCTTATTTGCTCGGTCCAGTGTTTAAGGATCGGACTATCAAATCTGTTGGCAATTACTTTGAAGTGCCTTTGTTAAGTGAGTATTTCAATGGTTACGTAGCAAAGCATCTAAGATCGAATGTCATAAGCTCGATACACATATGTCTAGAATGTCGAAAATCTAAATTAATAATGTTCGTTTTCTATAACGTTTGAAATATATACAACGATTGGTCGAAAGATTATAATATCGAAGTACAAAATGAATATGATTGTTTCATATAAAATTGATACTCAATTAGGGAACTATCATGTTCTTTAAGCCATGAAGGAACAAACGAGTAGACAACCCGTCTGTTTGATAGTAAATGCTGGTGATGGCGGCCTAATCGCCCATATATACAGCCGCACCAATAAGAGCTGTTTATGCGTCGCTACCTTATACTAAGATTAAATGTCTCTTAGATATTTTACAAGTCATATTAAATATAAGATTTGGTTAACCGCTTAAACGATTCTGAGGCGACCTTGCGTCTGAATTTTGTAGTTATATAATTTGATAATTTGATTTTATGTAGTTTCAACCTTATACATATTCAGCGCTATAGATTATAAACATAATTAATCTAAACCGTATATATTTTAATCTTATGATACTGTCCGTTCTGCAATTTGACTTTATGTATTTTGATTTGATCGTATGCAAAAACGACCGTATGACATATATTTTTAGATATTTTGCTAAGTAACCGTTTCAATCCAGATGATGTCAAAAGTACCTACTTATACCTAATTTTGTGTAAGTTAAAAGTTCTAAAGGCGTAATATTTGGTGCCCCAGTACTTTATGACCAAAGTAATGAATATTCAAAGTAATATTTGTTTCCTTTTCAGCTAATTAAAATTCCGACTTTAATATGTAAAATAAAATTCAACCATAAGTCTGTAGGTCTTGGCTATGTGCTATGGATTAAAGTACGATATCGAATAGTGGATGCGTTATCTAAACATGTTCCGGTCATCCCGTAATTGGTTTACAGCGATCATCAACTTCTGACGGAATTGGTGCAGGGACTTGTGTGCTCTATCTAGGTTTGATCTGAACTAGGAGATCGCAATTACAAATCATCTCATATTGAAAAAAATGTTCCACGTCCATGAAATTCTATTAACTACAGTCGAACAGTAGCATTAAAATAGCTGGATACTTCGGTACAGCGTCATTACAAACATCTGAAACATTGTAAAAGTTACGATGATTTGATTACTTTCACAGGGACCACAAATATGAAATTTCATACTTTTGTAACACAACGCTTTTAAAGTATCCAATTTTCCTGTAAATTATCCCGAAAATGCGACATTTTTCTCATTTTCAACATCAAAGTGTTCCGAATACGTTAGAACGTCATCATAAACCCCTTTTCTAAGGCAGCATCCACAAACACATTTACGGCCGTAATAAAGACATCAACGCCTGCTCTCTATTTATACCTCGTTAACGTTCCCTAGGAGAAAACATAGTCACGCCTGCCGTAAAGCATACTTAGTTATGCTACATAAAGTGTAACTTATTATTACGGACGGGTATTAGTTTAATTAAGGCTTAGGGCCGCTGCCAGGAAGCTTAGGCCTGGTAATGAAAAACAAACGTAGGTATATCATATCAGGTATATTGGTAGCTCGCACAATATTTCGGGAATTCATCCTAGAAGTTATTTCTTTCCCCAACAATTCTTCTGTATCGATTAGATGGAAACAGTTAATAACATATGCATAAAGTTGTATAACGTGATATATTATTTACAGTCATTTTAAACATCAAGTTATAATTACACGCGTTGGGGATTTGATAGACGCAATAGGAGATACAAATCGTTTTATTATCAGAATTATGGAAATAGTATCGGAAACATTGCAAATGAGGCTCAAATATATTTCCTCCCGTAAATTAGTTCCGTTGTCAGTGTAAACAGCTTGAAGGCGTCCGCGAAACATTACTGAATGAACACAGCGTAGCACATGGCCAAGCCTATCCTTCCACCACCCAAACTTATCCTAAACTTACCTATAACGTGCCGACACCGCCATCCGATTCAATCACAAAATACGCCGCCTGTACATAACACAATCGTAGTAGCACATGTAGCGCGGTCAGCTGTTCGCCGTACGTACACACGCCAGCTGGTCACTGTCCACGTTAAAGAACTGTAGTCATAGGGGATTGGTATTTATCAATGATTTTAGGTTATAGCGGGTTTCGGCGGGGCTTATTACGTTCACGAAGCGGGCGGCCCCGCCGCGCTCGCCGCTACACTAATCAGTAATCGTTGTCGGGAAGGGAGGCTGCGCTCCCCGCGCGCCGCCGCTCCCCCGCGCGTAGCCTACCATATAGGGGTGCAGATGCTGAAAAAGGTACAATTCAAGGAAGGAAAACGTTCGTACGTGCTGCCTAAACAAATAAATTGATTCTTTGACGTTCGGAAGCTGAACTCATATTATTTTATTCGTCATTAGATTTGTATTGGTACTCATCTGAAATATTATCAATAAAAGTAATTTAGGGCAGACTTTACCAATAAATTAAACCTAGATTAAGACTCTACAGTTCATAGTTGTTATTCTATGAACTTAAACAACTTTACCTTTAGTGCCCAATCTAGGTTTAACTAGATATGTAATTTTAAATAACATTTATATTTAATACATTTAATTAAACAAAATTGTATCAGTTAACACTAGAACTTCATTAAAAGCTTATACCAAATACCTACCAGTTATTTTGTAAATAACATAGTTTGACAAAGTTGATCTAAGACCGTACTGTTCAAACTATCATTTTCACAATCATATGATTTATTCCAGCTACATCTTACCCTATGTACTTATTACAATATTATCAAACCGCGTTTAGAAAGGGATTGAGCTCATATGTCATTTTTGAACTAATGCATGATATGACATTGTCAGTGGTAGAGTATGCAGATAAATTAAATTGTTATTTTGGTACAATGAAGTTCTAAAGCATGGAAAAAATATCAAATTATACAGCGTGTTTTTATTGTTTTCTTTATTAAAATATGTTAGTACATTGTAGACAATTTCTCGGCATCGACCGTTTAATACTTTACCGCGATTCATATTGTATACAAACGTATTTTTGAAAAACTACGGCAATTTGAT
Source organism: Eudemis profundana (assembly GCA_947034925.1). NCBI lineage: Eukaryota > Metazoa > Arthropoda > Insecta > Lepidoptera > Tortricidae > Eudemis > Eudemis profundana. The sequence continues at coordinate 13,548,333 of OX344811.1, forward strand.
AAAGCGAAATAATGTGACTGGTGACAGATTTGTCAAATATGATAATACTATTTTTTATTAAACAAATGACAATATTTACCGAGAATAGAGTTTAAATATGCAAATCATATTTAGCTATTAATTCTATTATTTATAAGGGTCTGCACTTATTTCTATCATTTATTAAGTACACTTGTGCTAACGGTACACTCGAATCCCTTTCTCAACGCGGTTTGATAATACCCGTACCCACGTCTACACATACTAAGTCACCACTTAATCTATGACGGTTGCAGGAGGCTTCGAATTTTCAGGGGTGACACACTCCCATTAAATATTCATTCTCAGATTGTAAATTAGCGAATACTGAGAGATAACAGGGTGCGATAAGGGAACTGGTGAATTGCCCGGCTAACCGGGGATCGAGTTGTGGCGGCCCTGACGATGCCGGGAAATTTTCTCTGGAACAGTACAACCCTAGCATCGCTACTCGTTGGCCTACAGGGTTGAATTTAAATTATAAGTAACTCAATTGTATATGTACAGGGTATAGCTATTGTATGTACTAATTTCCGTAACTTATTACTAAAATATAGCACAACGTTTTCACGTTTCTAAATTGTTTTCCTTAAAATCACATGACGCATAACGCTTATTTTTCTAATCTGGAAACGGAACGAAGTATACAGGGTAATTCGGAAGACGTGAGCAAGATCAATCCTACAGATTCAGTAAATTATAAGCCACTGTATTCTGTGTTGTTGTTGAAAACAAAAACAATCAAATGTACGACGTTCATGGTCACTCTACGATTACACTACTCGTACATCCGTCAAGTACTCTTGACTTTACCTGTGAATGTCTGTAAATGTTAACATTGCCAAAATGACAATGACAATTTATTTTCTTCATAATCAAAGAGCAGTCATAACAGTTGAAGAGGTTTTATCTTTATTTGTTGTATAACCATGATTGTAGAGTTAAGTTTTGTAATTAACAATAAATAAAAAGAAAGAAAAAGGTGTGGATGTTTCACTTAAAATTATGGTGAACCATACATTAACATTTACTGAATCCGTATGAACTTAAGTCGAAAAAAAAATTCATCCCTTCCTAAAATAAGTTTTTATAAAAGTATTAGTAAGTAATAGAGACCTTATTTTAGAGACATTATTGCATCGTCATTAAATCTGGGTACGTTTCTACTACAGTCAAGTAAAACAAAATAGTCGTGAAACATTTATAACAGACGCCGGAACAGCAGGTGACACAAAATAAAAGCCGGTCTTTGTCAATAATATATCTATGATATTCTGTGTGTGTCAGAACAGAATCGAATTTAAGAATGGTCAAAACATAGCTTTTACCCTAATACAGTGCTGAAAAAGAGGACTAGACTTATAGTAGGTATGTATCACCCTTGGGTTCACTAATGTTTAACCAAAAAATTATTGACAAATGGTCATTTGACAAACAACGTTTCACCAAATGATCATTTGGCAAACGAGACATTTGACAAAAGTATCATCTAACAAAAACTCACTTAGTAAATGATTAATTAGCAAACACTACACTTGGTAAATGTGTTAAATAATAAAATGTCAATTGACCTTTTTTTATTTCACCAAATAATATGTTTCGCAAATTAAGCATTTGTCCAAATGTCATTTAACAAAATGTTATTTCATAAAAAGTACTTCTTTTTTCAAACATTGTGATTTAGTCTGTTGGGTAATTTATTCCGCTACCCTCTTATCGCCACAAGTTACAAAATTATATCGTCGCTGGAAAGCAATAATGCTGTAACCCGCACCACCATCGAAAATGCTTTTTTTGCATATTCTTATTCAGTTTTTTTTTCTGCGTCGGCTGGTATAGTTATTATTTGTCTGTGATGATAAATAAAATGTATACAGCATATATTTTTTCACCTAAATTTGTAATCACGGAATGAAGAATCGCTGTAACCCGCATAAAATCCCGTGTTTTCAACTGCGTTGTGGTTTACAGCAAAATGGTTTCCACAATTAGTTCTCCGTCATCACGTACAGCATTTTTGCTTTCCGTAAATTTCAACTTTTGACCAATTTTTGTCATTTACAGCTTTTTGTCGGGAGATGTTGTGAATAAACTATGGTGTACAGCATTTTAAAGATACAGTAATAAATGAATAATGACAGTAAATACATTTTAAAATATATAGTAAGTTTGAATGTATATAGTATTGAGGGTCGTTTTTATTTGTAGTTTGCTAGTTTTCGTTTTTTAAAAGATTTAATCATGATTCAAATTAAATATAAATGTTTGCAAAGCTCCCTTTAGATTATAGAGGTAATATAAACATAACCTACTTTTAAAGAAAAACACGTTAATTATTTTTCCGTTCAAACTTTAATGCATGTAAACTACCGGGTGACCTCTTTTTCGTGATACAGGATAATTAAACCTTAATCTATCCATGATTTTGAACAACTTTTACTATGGGGTTAACTTTGTAAATTGCAAAAAAATTTTTTTTTTTGCATTTACAAAGTTGACCCCATAGTAAAAGTTGTTCAAAATCATGGATAGATTCAGGTTTAATTATCCTGTATCACGAAAAAGAAGTCACCCTGTATACGTCTATCATAATTGTTCTGTAAAACAATCTATACTATTTTTTGAATTGAATTGAATATATTTATCGATTAGATAAATAATAACATTTTTTTTTATAAAATGACACGTCAACCTTAAAACAACGATTTTTTTAACTAGATTTAGTGTCTCACTGCTGTGCATGAGCCTCTCTCCTAATACTTTCCTCTACCTCTGAAGTCCTCCTAGACCTTAACTGGGCGCCATAAGTCAGAATGGGTAGAATGCACCAAATCTCCATGAGCTTACATTTCAGGGATATAAGGGGTTTCCCACTATTAGTGTTTTCATCAACCACAAGCTCCTCCAGGCGTTTCTGATACGTCTTTCGATTTCTTTATTTTGTAAAAAATTTTAGTTTTTTTTAATACTACACAGTATACACTTATAGCCTGATAAATACCATACTTCCGTTCTCACTCATCGTCCAAACCAAATGATAAAAATTAGTTTAGGCGATTACATAGTGCTGCTGCATCACAATACTTAATGATAACTTTTTAATAGCCAAAACATAACATTTTAAGCATAAATATATGTATGTGTGGCATATTAATTAAGTAGTTCAGAAAATATTATTACTACAGATCAACAATTATTTACCACTGACATTTTAAAATGGATCGACATAAACTACCATTCGCACTTACACTGCTTCATTCAAACCTGTTTCCTTTCATTCATTCAGTTACAGCAATATTGCAGTACAAAAATCTTGTCAATATAAGTTTTCATCTCCCAAAAATTGTATTACGAACCACTTTTTAGACTTACAGCATTTTAAAACGACTGTGAGATTTGGTAAAAATAATGTTCCCATACAAAAAAATTGTAGGTTACAGCATTATTGCGTGCCATGATTAGAAATATCGAAATGCTGTAAACGACAAAAGTCATATTAAAAACAAGTTTATACTAATTTTACCACCAAAATTATAAACTTCGATTTTTTTACAACGAGTCTACCAAAGGGGGTTTAATAATCTCTTTTTGTTTGAGAGTTATGAATTTTTCTAAAAAAATGCAAACGTATTTTAGCTCTAGTGAAAAGTTTACTTTTTGAGGGTTACAGCATTATTGCTTTCCAGCGACGATATAGAGTCTGGCTAATGAAAGATGAGACTAAAAAATAGCGGCAAATTTAAAAAAACAACGGGTTGCAACACTGTTTATAGGGTGACAAAAACGGTAATGATACTTGGGCCAATTTTTGTTTTGTTGTCACTTTTTTAATCCTTGTGATTTGATTTGAAAATTGGTAAATACATAGTGTTTATTAGAGTGTTAGTGTTTATTTATGATATATTCACTCCCCACATTAGCCTCGGAAAGAAAAGGAAAAACAATTCAGCAAGTTTTTTTCGGAAACTGTTACTTTCTTATGTTCCATATTGAGTATCAAAATCACCACAGCATACTATCCTCAGAAATCTAATGACGTTTGACACATTTGACGTTTGTATAATGTCGCCATTTAAAAAGTTTTGAATAAATCTCAGTCTCATCTTTCATTAGCCAGACTCTAGAAGGCAAACAATCATGCATTATGACGCTCCTTTCGCTTCACTCGCTCCGCTATTGGTGGTCATAATACAAACCTAACTCAACCGACGACCTAGGTTATTTCCATGATTATTCTAAATGCATCAGTTCGTTTTTTTGGGGGACGCGTTCAAACCCTAACCTAACCTAACAACCGAATTTTTCTGCTAGCAGTTCGTTTTTGTTGGGGGACGCAGTTCAAACCTTTTTTTTTTTTTGTTGACCCAGGAGAAATCCGTAACGGATCCCACCCAGCTCGGGAGAAGCTGGGAGGGTATGTCCGACTTCCACGGACTAAAACTCCTGGGGTGTTCCGCCACTGACTGTTGGACGGGGTTTCGGGAACGCTTTCGCTCTCCACCAGTTCCCCGTCAGCGTTGCCCTTTCGGGCCCGACTTCAGGCGATGTTAGCCTTCTCCGCTTCAGGCACCCCGGAACACTGGGGGCCTTTCAGCTCACGACCTCTTGGTGCAGGTGATGGTACTCCCGACCCATCACCCGCAGGTCCTCGTTAAGACGGCAGCATGCGGCATGCAAAGGCCCGGCGCCGCCTGCCTGGTCTTCTCCGACGTTGTGGAGGGGCCGTAGCGTCATCCTCACGCTTCCGCTCCGCCACCTCCTTACGCGACATGACGATGTCACTGAAGACCGTGGCTGCCGCCCAGGCCTCCTCACTGACGGCCATTCTGCTGATTACGCAGTTCAAACCCTAACCTAACCTAACCTAACAACCTACTCTTTTTTTCCAAATACTGTGTATTAATTTGACCTATACCATATCTATTATTAGATTTATTAATAAACGAAACACTTGTCAAATAATACATTGCATTGTACCAAACGTTTTTAGACCAAGAGTAGTTTTGTCTGATAACTCAGTTGCTAAATGTTCATTTTGTCAAATAATTATTTATAAAATGTAAATTTAACTGTTGATCATTTGGTCAAGTGAGTCATTTGTAAAATGACTAGTAGTAAAATGATCAATTGGTGAAACATTTTTTTGCAAAACGTTGTTTGTCAAGTGTAATTTTGCCAAATGACTTTTGGTCAAACGGCAGGACACCATCACCCTTGCCTACCAAGCTGTGGACATCTTCTAGTAAAACAGGTAAACACTAGTATAAAATAAGCGAATTTTTCATTATAAAAGGATATAAGCCGGATATTTATTGTTAGCTAAAAAAACACGAACATCACATAAATCTCTTAACGTTTTTGTATTTGATAAAACATTGCCCGAATTTGGTTTGTATTCAAATTAGGACGTGAATTATTGTTGCGATAGCTTTCAGAACGAACGCCTTTGTATCGTTAATCATGACTAAAAAATATCGGAAGATACAGTATGATTATAAATTTGGGTAACATTATCGAAGTATTAAACGTAAGTACTCGTACTTTGTAGCAGGTACCTTAAGCTTTTGAGAATTAGTTCAAATATATTACTTACCAATTAAGCAAGTCCAAGTACGCTACTAAATATATTTAAATTTTTACAAGCGTCTCGCAATCTTCATATGTAAATTGTCCGTTTCAAATTTGTTGAACCATTTTTTAACTACTTGCTTGCTATCGAATACAACTTAAAATTTGCGTAGGCATATTATAGAATCTTCGAACTAATTTTACAAGGGAGCCAGGACGTAGGAACTGAAACTCCATAATGGAATTTGAGCAAATATACCTACTCCCCTGTATTACTATAAGTATTTTTCATTAAATAAATTGTTTTAAAAACTAAATATTTTATGCGTGTTAGGTTAGGTTAGGTTAGTTTTAAGTAATATAATCCCTGTGATGTATTTGACGCGTGCCGATGTTAGTCAGAAATATCCTTCAGTTTTAATCTAATTCATAGACATCTCTGAAAAGGTTATAAACTCCTAGTAGGTACCAAGAAAATAAGTCTAAACACAATTTTCCTTGCTCCACGCAAAAAAAAATACCATAATCACTAAAAGGAGAAAAGAAAAGCTTTTTCTTAATGTTTCTCCACTGAACATTAAATGCAAAGACATAAAAAGCCAACAAACACAAATAGCCGAAAATACTAAACGCCCAATTTAACTTTTCACAACAGGACATTCTTAAATTACAAATATTAATTTTCAGCTCATCATCGTCCATAAAGCATCTTAATGTACACTGACTGAAACTCGAAAATTAGTTGTTAAACAAAGTTAGACGACCCTGCCGCGCGCATGCGTCTGGGGGAGTTGAGAGATCTTAAAATTCAACGAGATGCGGTGCAGCGGCCAGACTGACCACGAGCGATTGAAAGGGTAATATTCATTTTACACACTGTATATCTATGCAGGGCGCATTCGTTAAGTGTTTACGGGCGATTATCCCGTAAATATAAAATATGTATGTCAAAACACGTCTAGTTAATATCGAAATTACGTTACGCAATGAATAAAACCACATCAATAAGTTTTTAAATAAAGTTAAAAATATCCAAAATGTTAAGATAAAAGCTGTCATACATTTAGTTCGACGTGCGAATTTACAGTATAATTTTAACATTTTTATAAAACGTGTAATATCTCGTCGAAAACATTTTTCTCTGAAATTGTTTTTTCTTGAGATTGATATAAAACCAACTTAACTTAATGGTAACTTACAACGACCGGATTAAATTAGGTATGAGATCCATAGAACGATCTACATTAACATCAAATGTCATACTGTCAACCGTCAGTTCAACTGGCGTTATAAATCGACATTGATTTGACTGGTGATAAATTTTGACATTCCTATGCCTAAATTGAAGACCAAAGAACTTTTACTGTGACTTTGATTTGCATATCCCTTACCCCAATTGAACACACGGTATATTTATCAAATTCGTCCCGTCTCATAACATAACATTTTAATTATATGTATAGGATGTTGCCTGTAACAGGAGCAAATAATTAAAACGTAGATTCTACTCATCAAACAATTAAACTATTGTCCAATCACTTTTAAAAATTATCTAATCTTGAGATTTTCTCTTTTACATACAAATTAAATAGTATTTTCAATGTAGGTTAACATATGTCTTGACGTCGCTTGTCACGCTACAAACATAATTAACATCGCAACACATTGAAGAAGAAAGAAGAAAATATATTTATTTATGACAGCAAAGTTACAAAACATAGGAAAAAATTAAAAAAAAAACAAGAAAACACAAAAAAAATAAAAACGTCGCTGCCACAAAAAGGTCCCACCTCAGCATAATGCCAACTCCAGAGCTGGCGCTGGTCTTCCGGTGGAACCAGACAGGGCGACGTCACGGCGAGTTTTCAAATAAACTTTAAAGTGTACTGGTAAACCGGGGTTACTTTAAAATACAGGGGCGACTTTGCAAAAGCAGTATTTCTTTTATATAATCGATTTTTCCTTTGCTATAACTCAATATACAAACACTTTAGTTGATTTTGCAGCTGATTATCAAATTGCAACCAGCTAATGAAATATAAAGACCATGTTATAACCATATTAAATCTATCAAAGTAGCCCCATTTTTTCCTAAAGTCACCCCGTTTTACGGTACTAAAAACCAAAACATAAGTTAATTTTAAATGTCGCTGATTGTTCAGTCTCAGGAGTACAATCTTAGTTTTCATTATTTGTTCCTAGTACAGGCAACCCCCTGTATAAGATCCATCTTCCTTTGGTGTACCTACAAATTATATAATTAAACACACAAGATACCCGAAGCAGCTGTAGCTGCTCTCTTCATTATTAATCTGCTCAGTTGTGCAAAGATGCAAAGTTAGCGCAGAGTTCTATTTGCACTTCTGACGACAAAGACTGGCTATACAACTACTTTTAAACTTCATTCGTTTTTTTAGAGACTAGAATGAATCGTAGATACCACACTATTCAAGCGGTTTCACGCAAACATTATTGACTACGAGAAAATATGTGTGTATCTTGAAAACGTAGTAAATCACTGAAATAGATTAAATTAGTACAATGTTACCCTTTCATATCCTAGGAAGGAAAATCAAGAAACATTGGGCGATATTGACCGTTAAAATGCTAATCTAAAAAAAAGAAGTATTGTCTCTGTATTGCAAACACTTCGCTAATTCTATTTCGCTAAGTCTATTTAAAAGGAAAAATATTTTTTTCAGGCGTCTAATCTATATAATTACTATAGCTGTACCCGAAACTCCGCTTTGGTAATGCATTCACTTCCTGTGAGCGTAGAAAAAATTAAAGTTGTTATATTTGTTTTATTAATTCACCCCCGAAATTAACTCCTCGGGAGGATATTTAATAAAATAAAATATGTAGCTTTAAGTGGGTTTTACGCAGTTGTAAAAATCACACAAAAGGAATCATTTTAAGGATTAAATAAAAACATCGACTAAAAATGGAGTAACAACATTCAAAGATCCCATTAACGCTCTCTAACGAACTATTCACTGGGCGTTTTCGTTTCAAATAATTTAAAGCGAACCTCCACTTGCCTAAATTGGGTCAACGACTGCAAAAAATCAGCTACAAAAAACTCTGAGCGGCTGCATCAAAATTTCACCTCGAAAATCTGCCGACGACATAGTTGCATGCCGACACTAGGCTTTCCTTCCCCCCTTTTACCCCTCTTCCCCCCTTAAAGGGGGGGGCGTCATTGTGCTGTCACAGGTGAGAGCAGACGGGTCGCGGAGGCCTATTCTGAGGGGGACAACGGCCGCGAAAAGGTTTTACTTTCTGAAAAATAGACAGTCATTAATTTTATAGCATCTCAAGGTGATTATGACTCGTTTTCGGTGAGTTTTGGAGCATGGACGTTTTACTGGTTTTGTGATTGTTTGTGAAAGCTGTGTAGTAGATTTATAATGATCAAGATATTTCTAGCTGTAATACAGTGGTGAATTAATGGTAGCCACCAAAGTCTTTGTTGCATTGGCTTAAAGGCTACTTCTGCGTGATTTTGGATTAGGATACATAATATAAGTATCACAAATTACTTGCGTAAGATAGCTTGGAGAAAACAATTTTTTTTTAATCTAAACTAATTTTATTCAACGTAGGGGTGTTTATGTGTTATTATTATCAATAAACGTAAAATATGTACCTGTTGTTTCTGCAAGTAGGTAGGCCTCAAGAACTCTACACGTTTAACTCTATTATTGCTGTAGAAATGTGATCTTTTTTTGGCTTTATGGAATCTAAGTATATTTTAGAAACACATGTGCCCCAAAGCACATCCTATAATTAATAACAATTGATCAAGATTCACGATCGCTACAAAGAGCGCAACAACTAAAAACTTATTTACATAATGAAAAAGAAAATTAATTACCAAAATTGCATATATTAACACCCAGAATAGGTGCTTATATAGGTCGCACCTAGTCTGCGAAGTTTGAAACCTGTCCGCGTCAACACTCGATACGGGGAAATTGGCGCCCAACAATAATTTAATACCCACAACTAACAAAGTTTGCATAACAAGCTACGGTGTAAACTCGCATTATGTTGTAGAACGTTCGATTGAATGTTGTGCTTTACAAGTCCAAGTTGATCAAACGTTGGCTATCCAGCTTTGCTGAATTTTGCCATGATAATTATAATGCTAAAACGATGTGTTTGGGCAATTTTGACGAGACGTTAAGCTCAGTGACAGTGCCACCGCCTACGAAAGTAGAGGTCCCGGGTTCAAATCCTGATAAGGGCAAATATTTGTGTAATGAACACGAGTATTTGTTCCTAAGTCATGGATGTTTTCTATCTATTTAAGTATGTATTTATCTATATGTACATCGTTTATGTCGTCGTCTAGTACCCATAGTACAAGCATTGCTTAGTTTGGGACTAGCTTGATTTGTGTAAGATTGTCCCCGATATTTATTTATTTCATTTTAAGTAGTAATTTATCTTCCTAAAAAAGGTACACCGCGCTGCTTGCATGTGTACGCGCCGTAAACGCACGCACTACAAACAAAGTTTTACGAAAGCGTAAGAATGCCCCAGTACGGATGGCACTGTCTGCGCCTCAACCTTTTATACGTATCGCGCGCTCATAAACAGCGGGAGTTTAACTACTTTATACTTTGATTCAACCATGTGTCTGATCAGTAGGTACATATTAACCCTATTTACCGTAGCCTATTTGATTTTAAGTTGTCAATGTACCTAGAGAACTTATTTTCATTTTTGAAGTTTACAAAACAAGAAAGAGCTTCTCATTTCGGTTTTACAACATTGTCAAAGCCAAAGTGAAATCATTTATTGCATATATGTCACGTTACAGTTAACAAGATGGAACTAAGAATAGGTTTAAGGCCGAGCCACACCGGCTGCGTGTGCACGCACTGTTCGCTGCAGCTCCTTGACTTTGAGCGTGACTAGCCGCCATTTTGAAAAACATTCATACTATACAACGCGTACGCCACGCGCACGCAGACGTGTACGCAGCCGGTGTGGCTCGGCCTTAACATGTGTCGCCCCGCAAGGGCACGGCAAAAACATAAAATATTAGAGGGCGATTTAAAGGTTCTATAAACCAGGCACGAAAGCTAAGAGGTATCGAAGTACTGTTTCTTTACCTATGTTTATTCGTTAATAGGCGTCAATGCTATAGTTCAAATTGTTTCTTTATCATTAAAAAAGTAGGTTAAGCTGTGGAAGCACCTGTCAATTAGATATTTTTAAACGTTCATTTTCAGTTGCATCCATGTTTGTTTCCTGATTGGTCAAAACCGGGTGGACCGATTTGGAAAATTCTTTTTATTTCATTTTCCTCCCCTTTCCTCTCCCATTTTCATCAGGTCGGAATATGATCTTGCAGAAAAAGAGGGCACTCTTCAAATATTATGTAGGTTTACCTATAGCAATTTGGATTGTATTTTTATAATATTTGTATTTTCAATTTTGAATAGATTCGTTTGAAGTCGGTTACCTATTTTAAGATTTTATTAAAAGTGTTCTCTAAGAAAACGACAAAAACGACAAATAATAATATAATAATTTGAGGAACCTATAACGTTCTAAAGCTCAGAAAGCCTGATATAGGGAGCCATTCATCTTACTAAGTGCATTCCGTTTCGGCTACTCGCATAGCTTAGTACTTTCATGGACACCAGAACATTATTTGAACTTAAGAACAAAATGTAGTGGTTTCAAGAGACTTCGCGGTAGATTCTAATCCAGAAAATTAACATGCTCGTAGATACTTTCTGGTCACTTTTCGACTTTTATAATTAGTTTTAAAATATTTTTTGACCATTTAAAATATTCTTATCGTGACCTTTATTTAAAACTTGATTTGTGTGTCAATCATTAAATTGTTAAATGTTTAAATTCCATTTTCAACAATTTAAGTTGAAATTTCCAAATTTTAACTCAATCTGACATGTTGACAAAAATGATATGTGAAAATAAATGAGAGCCAAAAGTGACAGCTAGCATGGCTCTTTTATCTGTGACTTCATATTATTTAGAATGATGTTTGTCCCAAACGAGCCAATTTGTCAACTAATCGATAGGCCTGACTAGATTGGCTCTGCTTGATAAGTCTATTATAGGCGTAGGAAGCCACATGTAAAGATGTGCCGTTCTCGGTATTTTTGGAAACGACTTCAGCTTTGTACAAGAAATGTTCTCGATAACTTTCTCGCTCTATACAAAACTGAGAACGTTTCCAAATATGGCACATTTCTAGCTGGGCATTTCTCCTGTGATTTCAGCGGCATCATTAATGCCGAAATCCTAGGAGATTTGCATGACATTTTCGAGTATGTGGACAATCTCGACTTCTACCAGATATCTAAACGTTAAAATTGGAGAAATGGCCAGCTTCATTCCTATCGATTTGGGTAATTAAACATGATCGTTAGATTAAGTGACTGTCTTTGCATTTCCTTTTTCTATGAATTAGCTAAGGACAGTTTCTTTTTTAATAGCGCTTTGCCTTGGTGGCAAAAAAAGTATTATAGCCCTCATTACCGCCCTTCAAAAACCTTGAGATCAAAATAAAAATGTTGTTAGAAACTCACTTCTCAAAGCAGCTTTCGAGCTCACTAAACCCTTAAGTGAACTCGAAATATCGTTAACAGTATTTTACGGTAACGTATAATATTACTAAAAGTGGGCTTAGAAAGTTTGAAAGTGTTAAATATCGTTGAATTCCAACGCAACTGCAGAATATCCGACTTCCAAGTTATTATCTAGGGATTTAGTACCATTATGGCAGTAAGCACTACCTAACTGTGAGCTAAATATAAAATATGCCGCCCACTTACAATACAATTTATGACATAGGATAACCGCTGCTTTAGTTGGATTTAAATTCCAGTCAGTTAATCTTGGAGCAAAACAGGTCAAGAAAAGCGGTAGTTTTAATGTATGTATGTTACATACATATAAGGTCGACCGGGGTGATTGCGTCTATGGGGGGCAAAGTACAGCATATACCTACTACAGGCAGGTATGGTAGGGATAGATTTAAGAGGAAATAGGAGGGCAGTTTTTCCATACAAACGTAGTCCCCTGTTTCCTCCCTGGATAATGCCAGTAGAGCAATCATTTTTTGTCCAAAAATCTATGGCTACTATTGATACGTTCCTATGTTTTCCTTTTTACGATAAATTGATTCTCAAAAGAGATATTAACCTTCAAAAACCTAAAAAAAATACCAGATTTTCCGCTGTGTTCACACATCCAGAAAACAAATTTGACTAGATTATTAAAAAAAAGGAAAACATAGGAACACGGCCAAAGCCTTTCTTTAATGTTTAATGAAAAAATTAGTTAAATAGTTTAAGTTTTGGGGAAGAAATCAGGGGACTACGAAACGTTGTTTTCATGAAATTTTAAAAGGTATTTTCGGTCCAAGCTGCAGTTGTCTCTATCGCGCTCTGCGGGTGAGAGGCGGGCAGTGCGGGATAGCGACACATTTTACAAATACCTAATTTTCAATTCTCTCGACCTTACTGTTTCCTCTTAAAGAGTTCGGATTTAATGAATTCTTTAAAAGACGTATTTGCCTCCATAGACGTAAATACCCCGGTGACCTTATGCGCTTGTTTATGTAATTTGGCTAGTTCAGTGGACCAAGAATACCAATTTTTACAATAAAATTTGGAAAACACATATAATAAGAAAACGAAAATACCAGTAAATCATCAACATCGTCATTATGACATCGTCAACTAGGTAGTCACATTATCGCTTTCACAACTAAACATGTAATTCCACTTGCGAGTAGCTGCTATTTAGGTACACTATTTTTCATATTTTAAGTAATTAAAAACGAGCATTCCTTCTGGATTGATCGGGTACATCATTATGTTTTCATCATTATTTTTATATCAGATTAGGTACCGCAATTAAAACCATGATTATAATACACTTGTCAGTTCGGTTTTTTTTTAATTTGGCGGCCTGTACCTAAGAGCCTTGTCACATTAGCGATTTGCGAGCGAGCTGCGGGCGAGTTTCCATACAAATGACGCTCGCGGTTTTGTTTTGTATGGAAACTCGCTCGCGGCTGGCCCGCAAATCGCTAGTGTGATAAGGGCCTAGTTAGAAGCGAAGTTCCATACAAATGTCGCTCACGAGTTCGCCACGATTAGTTTTGTATGAAAACTCGCCCGCGAATCGCAAGTGTGATAAGCGCAAATTTTCGAAAAACAGCACGGAAAATAAAATATTCATTTTATCGAAAATTGATTCTTGTCCCATCATAGTTAGGCACGTCAAAAGCCAAAAATCTTGTTTGTCGTGTCCAAAACGAATTTGCTAGCCGACGAAATCAAATAATTAGCCGTAAGAAAGGACGTACATACCGAAATGATTATTAATCGTCGTGAGTTTGTTCAGAACTGCCATCAATCAGAACGTCGCGCGCAGCTCTCGGCGTCCTATATCGATAACTTTAAGAATCTTGTTTGTTGATAAACTCCTTGTTTATTAAACGCCTATTTATGATAAGGAAATTATTATACATAAACGGGGCAGAAAATCATCAAGAAATTCAAATGAAATATTATATTTCTCTTCTACAGTAACTTTAAAAACTACAATAATTCCTTGCCCTTACATTTATCGGTCCCACCCACTCGTACTTGCTGATGAAAAAGTAAAGGCATACTTAGTGATTCCTCACTAAACTCTCCTGGTTCAAGCTCTCATATTACCAGTTATCGATTATGCTGATGTGTGCTACTCCAATATTACCCAAGCTTCCTTAAATAAACTGGACCGGCTGCTTAACAACTGCATCCGGTTTGTGTTTGGCCTCCGTAAATATGACCACGTACCTATCCGCTTTTCGCCGACAACTTCACTGACTCCCGATTCGTCAACGTAGGTCTTTAAGAATCATATCCACTCTCTATTCTTTATTATTTGATCCAGCTACCCCTGATTATCTTAAATTCAAATTAAAATTTGTTGTTGCTCGTCCAGGTTGCGATCTCCGTACTTCCCGTAGTCTTAAGCTCACTGCTCCCCCTCATCGGTCCGGATTTATGTCCAACTCCTTTACTCTTCAGGCCATTCGCCTTTGGAACGAACTTCCACTTACTATAAGGAAAGCGCAGAGCAAATTCAGCTTCAAGCGCATGTTGCGCAAGCATTTTTCTGACAATATTCAAGATTAATTGTCTTCATGATATTTTATACTGGGTACATGTAATAGTATGTATGTAGGTATATTTTACAGCATTTTTATGTAGGTATATCAGTATTATGTATATGTATATGATTTGTGTTCACAATTTTACGGATTTGACTATATGTTCATGCAGCAATTTAATATTTTTGTTTGGCCCAGCGGTTAACTGGTAGAGAATGCCTTATGGCATTAAGTTCGCCGTTTGTACTTCCCTGTATTGTCCAATAAAGTCCACATAAATAAATAATCTTCATTTAAGTGTTTCAGAATATGTCACCATCGCATCGTCATAACATCTACCGGGAAACATCCACTGCTGGACATAATAAGAAAGAGCCAATCCAAAGATTCCACAGTATAAAAAACTAGCATTTATTTGCGGCTTTGCTTGCAGTTTTCCTATTATTATCTATTACCTTACCGGGATAAAAAAAAGTATGCTGTCTCCATCGAGGACATATACAAATAGACCAAAACTGGTATGATAAATTTCTTCTCAACCCTTGAATTTTTACCGCGTTATTAGGTAAATAACAAACATCCCAATAAATATCTTCACAAACTTTTACATTTATAATATTAGTACCTAGGGTAGAATTGAAAATACATCGAAATAAAGACTAATATATAACAAACTAAACGCATAAATAAATCGTTGTTCCAAGGAAAGTCATGTCCAATTATGGCATCATTTCTCGGACAACATGTGTTGTAGTGATGAGCCGCTGTGGAAGATAATCCATCACCGTCGGACATGATTAGTATAATAAATGATACGGAAATTGTGTGCCTAATGAAAATAGTTGCATACTTTTCTAGTTTTACGGATAGAGCGTTGCTTGTGCATTAGACGCCATTTTTTTCGGTTCACAGCCAAGCTTTTTAGATTGGAGTGGACATGACATGACTTTACTACCTATTTTCTTTGAGTTATAGTACTACTTTCTTTGAGTACTTTCTTGGTCTTCCTCTCCCATATCAGTTTTACCGTCTAGTTTTATGCACGTACTTATTTATAGATGCCTAAAGTTCTCCTTGGGTTTATTTTAAAGAAACGTTGACTATTTGCTTTGCCTCGTTTATTTTCTACTTTCTTCATGATTTTTTTTTTTACTTTTTTCTACAAATTTCAGGCATCCTCTAGATAAAAATTAAACGTTTTTCTTTGGACAAAACTATGACAGATATCTGGTAAAACATTAGTAAAACGGGACGAAATTGGACACAACAAGTGTAAGTAATGGATTTTGAACGTTTGCCAGTGCTTCGATTGACTTTATTTATTGATAAAATCAAAATAAATTAGTCCATTTAAATGAATAAAACCAAGGTCAACACTTTATTAAAGTAATTAAAAGTAATCAAAAATAGCTGCTTTTTTATTACCCTGGATAAGGATAAGATAAAATGTCTGCATAGGCATCGCCTGGTTACCCTCATTCCAAGCTCCGTCAATGCTTACCATCAGTCATGATCGAAGTCAAGAGCCAGCCCATTTATTGTAAAAATCATTAAAACTACCTCGAACTGAATGTTTTTAATAACAGCAAACCGTGACATATGCGCCGATTAAAAGTATTTGAATAGAGGACACTTCAGCTCAATCCATCTGCATCTCTCGAAGTTATTCAAACAGAACGACCCTCCATAAACCATACATACATTTCACCGCCGTTCGGAAGTGAGCCTTTATGGCAATAGCCGCTGGCCGTTACTGCACATTGTTCATAGTAACCCACTTTAACATATCCACCTCTCCCCTCTCTGCCTCTGCAAATATATATAAACAGGGGCACATCTAACGGTCTTCAGGGGTCTAGTTGGACTGGTCAGGTTATGAACGTGCTACGTTTAAGCCCCCATTTTATTTAAGGCAGCCTGCCAATGAACAGGCGAGATAACGGCCAATGTTCGGAAAACTAGCGCACCAAGGCAATTAAACGGAAACTACGGTATTACGATACCAGGGTATAACGTGGTATACCACCTTCCTGCGAACAACACTTAGGTTATGAGCATAGATAAAATAATATTACATAAACGAAACTACCGCCTCAGACTTTTTTTGTGGTTGTATAGGTATTAGGCTCTGAGAGCTGTCACCACAGTCGGACTTCGCGGCGGTAGGTATGCCGCAGCAAAACCTCAGCACCACGGGTGTATAACAGTTGGGTACACGGGCACTCAACCACAGTGGGGATTGTACCTTGTCTAAGTATTGTTGCAGTAATATTGTCTTGTACGTAGTTGTCCTAACTGAATTGCATGAATAATCGAGGGGAAGCGCCTCAGGCACGCGAGTCAAGATATTTCATATTAATAGATGGAGCTGACCATAAACGGCCGATTGCATTTCAATCCATTTATGAAATTAAACACATTTCAAATCAGAAATGAGGAAATTTGTAGAAGAACTAAGGTAACCGACATAGCTACCAGAGCTAGCAAGTTAACGTGGCAATGGGCTGGGCATATAGCTCGAAAAACCAATGGCCGATGGGGCGTAAAGGTTCTCGAATGGAGACCACGAACCGAAAGACGTAGCGGAGTTCGGTCCCCCACAAGATGGACTGAAGGCCTGGTTAGGGCCGCCAGGAGTCGATGGAGGCGTGTGGCCGTTTGTTGTGGTAATCTTTCAGCAGTGGACGTAGTATTAAAGTTGACGTAGTTTTAGTTATATTATGTAGCCCCAGCATGATAGAGTACAAGATTTAGATTGGTGGTATAGTGGATTCACGATAAGCTGGCGTGTTTCCACTTGAACGTAAACAATACGGGTAATAAACAAAACACTCATAGACGGCATTCATTTCTAAAGGAGTCGTTTTCGGACTTAACTGTTTTGCTGTAAACCAACCAGTTTTGATACTTTTGAATATTAATAGAATAATTTTAAAACAGTTAAGTGTAGGTATGTTGAATAAAATACAATAACAAGTTTATAAATTTATTTACAATAATGTAATAAATCTAAACACGTGGTTATTAAACAATAACGACTCACGAATTCCGTCTGATTCCGAATTATCTTCGGTGGTCTCATTGTCCGACGAGTCAATTACAACATTTATTATGAAGTTAGTAATTGGTGTTTTTAAAAATCCTTGTTCGATTTTCTTACAGTGATTGTAAGAATTCTTCCTCATTTTTATTTACGATTTCCAATAACTGTTTCACTGTTGCCTTTCCTGGGAACGAAACATTCACACGTTTGAATAAAAAATTAGTAATATCAGCTTCTCTTGGGCATTTCCTTTAATTTTTTCTAGCTGTCGAGAATGGTATGATGCATTGTCCAAGACAATGACGCTGTTCTTTGGAATATTTGGCAAGAGTTGATCACGAAACCAATTTTCGAATAGTTGAGAGTCCATATCTTCGTGGTAATCGGCACTTGAGTTTTTCATTGACTTGGATGAAATAAGTAAACCGCCTGGAATCCACCCATTTTCACTTCCTGCATGCATTATAACCAAAAGTTTTCCTCTGGAACAAGGAGCGTTGATCACACATTTCCCCGATTCATCTCTGAACCCTTTTTTCAACGTATCATGAGTATCATACCAGGTTTCATCGAGATAAATTATATGTTTTCCCTGTGATCGTTTGCTTTGAATTTCATTTATGTACTTATCTCGCAATTGTAACAATCTGGGAGCCTGCATTATCACTTTTCTATCGTCGAGGCTGCCGTATGTGATACCTTTTTTTTTTTTGGATCTGACTAACTCGCACTCCTGGGCGTAGCGATAGTCGGACCGGGTGGTTGGCCGTGGCGTTCCCTGGGGTCGAACCAGGTCGCTAGCCAGACCACCCTTGGGTGTTCGACTGTGTGCCACACACAGTCGACACGCAGGTCGGGCTGGGTTAGTACCGGGGGTGCCTGGAGTCGAACCAGGTCACCTTGCCCGGCCTACCACGATAGTATCGGACTAGAATATGTGATACCAAGTTTCTTTACACCACAGAGTAGTCCTAAAATATTCAAAGCCCACATCCCTTTTTTTTTGTAGATATTTTTTATTGTTGGCACGCAATTATTAATAGGTACGTGGACGGCCACGTAGACGTAATAAATAAAACGTATCAGTATAAAAGTGCATACTGTAGTTATTTAATCAGTAAAGCCCTGTGAGTGACTGAATGAGTACATGGAGCCAGTTCGCTATTGATTTTAAAAGATATTTCGGTTGGGCTAAAACGAGCGCCGAGCGGGTCATCGGGCCGCCGCATCTCTAATATAACGTTGTCTGCATTCTACTGCCTACGTACAGCCAGCTTCGATAGTAACAGAGCGGCAAATGTATTCAAGAACAAACATGGTCAAAAAACTAGAATTAACGTGCAATTTGCCGTTTGAGGTCAGCGCCATCTATTATCATCATTTGAAACCGAACGTTTTTTTGGTAAAATAGTAGTAGAATCATTGAACTCCGTTTCACAATCTTTGTGGATAAAAAATGTCCTATGTTCATTCCTAGATGACAAACTACTTGCATATATCACATTTCATCAAAAATCGCTTTAGCGGATTAAGTGTGAAAAGGTAACAGATAGATCCCACCAAAAATATTACATGTAAAAATATGCAAGTCTCGCAACGCAGTTCTTCTAACAACAAAAAGTTTTGAGATGTAATGTTAAACCAAGTCAGTACCGGGGGGTCGTCCACAGAAGTCGATTTCCACCAACTTGCCTATTATTTAAGCCGTGCCTTTATTTTGCTTGACTTGGCGGGGCCACTGCCGTGCACCAGGTGGATTGAGCTACAAACTTACGTTTTTATAATAATTATAAGTATCGAGTATGGTATGGATGATGGTCCATTATCGGTATTTGACGCTAACTATGCCAATAATACTAGACCCTATCTCTTGAGTGCATTTTTCATGAGATATTCTTGCCAGCGGTTCTACCCACGAACATCTGAAGTAAGAAGGCACATACTAAGACATACATACTTACGTAAGAATTCCATACATACTCCTAGTCATTACCTTTTTAGGGTTCCTCACTTATCTCAAAAAGTAAAAAAAAAAAATACTCAAATTGCTATGCCTTGGATCCCATCATCATAACCGGATTTTGAAAAAAATTAGACCAATTAGGATTTTTTAATTGAATCCCTTTAATTTAAACAAATCATTTTAACAATTATTAAAAAGATTTCTTTTTAAATTGGATCACAATTGACGGAGTTGGGCATTTTACAGAAAAGCAATCCATTAACTAGCCGTTAGCGGCGGTAACAACACTGACAGTTAATGTCAACAGCAAAGGTTTGGTTACAAAGTGGAAAGTTTGACGGCATTTAAACACAGCATAACCTATAACCCAATGGACTTTTTTTTTCTGAAAAATGCCCGTTCTGCTATGTGAAGTCAGTTAAAAACAGAATTGTTCGCCAGTCTGTTTTTCGGTCGGAACTGCTAGAAGTAGGTATCATAAGTAGTTGTCGTCATAAGGAACACTGCACGATTCCGATTCACTCTTAGCCGGTTTTTCATAGAATAACAACGTAATCCATCAATCAGCAATGAAACCCTCCCACCCATTAAATGTAAGCTTAACAAAACTATTCATTTTCCTTTTCGGTAACGTTGGATATCCCTTACAACTTTTCTAAAACGAAATTATTATGTGTAGTGTGAGGGTCTAGCTGATGGTTTATTGAAAGATAAAGCACTTGATAATTTTGTATTAAGTAGTTTTCTTCCGAGATATTTACATAATGTTTCTATGGCGGCGCTGTGATGGGAACTAAGTCAATATTTTACATAACGTTAAACTGACAGATATTTGAAATATTTTAATTATATTCATAATTCTTCTGTAGAGACAGTCAGAGTCTCTACATATCTTCCCCTCCTGGGTGAGATAGGAGCCTATCATTGTAAACCGGAATAGACGTGATAAAGAGTAGAAATAATGAACATTCTGGATACCTATTGGATACCTTAACCTCCCATATTTCTTACTTTACTGGAGAAAGGTCGATACAGCACGAGCGTTGGTGAACTGGGGACTTGGGGAGTAGACTTGAGAAAGTACCTACCTACCTAAGGTCTGGGATTCGAATTTTTTTTTTTTTTTTATGAAATAGGGGGCAAACGAGCACACGGGTCGCCTGATGGTAAGCAATCACCGTCGCCCATAGACACCTGCAACACCAAAAGAGTCACAGGTGCGTTGCCGGCCTTTCAGGTGGGAGTACGCTCTCTTCTTGAAGGTCGAATCGGTCCGGAAACACTGCAGGCGACAATTTATTCCACAGTTCAGTCGTGCGAGGCAGGAAGTTTCTAGCAAAACGCACAGTTGTGGACTGCCAACCATCTAAGTGGTGAGGATGGTAATATTGTCGCGTAGAACGATGGCGGAAAGATGCAGCAGGGATTAATCCGAACAATTCCTCGGAGCATTCCCCGTTATATAGACGATAGAAGATGCAGAGCGAGGCTACATCTCTACGCAGTGCCAAGGAGTCGAGCCGATCTGAAATAACTTGGCAGCCGACGATACGAGTCGCTCTCCGTTGAATGCGGTCTAGAGGGAGAAGCTGGTACTGGGGGGCCCCAGCCCACAGATGAGAACAGTATTCCATATGTGGACGGACCTGCGCCTTCCGAATTCCAGTGATCGCCATAAATGTTACTGGTACTCATTACTTTTTCTAACTTATGCACTTTACCTGGATCCTGCTGCTGTGGTAACCAAAGCTCTCCAATGAGGGAAAATATCAAGAGGATAAGTGGGCCAAAATTCTTTTTGATGCCTAATAAAACGTCGTTTTACATTTTAAGGCATCATTTCTTACCGGTTAGTATATCGAGGGCTTCATGCTAAAGGGGCGTATAAGCAAGCGTTTTGCTTTGCGTATACGCCCCTTTGGCCTGAAACCCTCGATATGTAATATCCAAAAAACATATTACTTTGTAATTCTATCTGTTGTCGAAATATATGTGTTCAGGCAATATATTGCATCGTCAATTGTGTCAATCAACTGAGCACGGTTTAAATATGCCGCTCCATTTGCGCGGGCGACTTCATTCCAAATCGCCATTCCTTAGCGCGCTAAAAACGACACCAGCGCCGTGGCAAGAAAGAAAATCTTCAGTGTCGTTATGGCGCCGCGGCCGGCTTCCAAAATAAAGCGTGGCTGCCTAATTATTTATCTTTATTTCATAAAACATTGCTGTTCTTGTGTGTGGAACATTTACACAGCGTTATTGAACATCTACCCTTGTGATATTGAACTCAAGAAAACAACTACGGCGGCAACAGCCAGTTCTGATAGCGAGCTGAGTCACGGAGCGGCACAAGATACTGTACTCTTTGATTTCCACTGTTGGCGATGTTTTAAGTTTGTCTGAACAGATAGGTTTCAGTTTATCAGATCAAAATAGCTATCGAAGGTTTGTACAATATGGGTTATGAATATAAAATAGTACCAACGTTTCGGTGGCGTAGTTTGTAGCGCGCCTGTGTTGGCCCGGATAGCCGTAGGAGATGCAGGTTCGAATCCTGCCCGAGACATATAATTTTTCAATTTTTCTCTTGTAATGAAATATTTATAATTCGTTGGCAGTCGTTACTCGTAATGCTACAATCAAAATCAAAAACAGCTTACCTCAAAAATTACATATTTGAGAGAAACTTATTTCTAAACACTTGTTTGCTTACGAAATTTCGACAAAATGCTCCTTTATACATATATACCTACCTAAACAAACCTCATCGTTTATTAACCTGTATCCAAACAACTTCTTAAGTTATCTGCTCTGCTACGTCCGGTGGTTACGCCCCTCAAGTTGCGGACAGTCCGTATCGCAGTTTCGGCCCCCCGGGGCCAGAGTTTGGTCCCCACAATTTAACAGGCCCCGACTAATGACTTTGTATCGAAGAGGTCGAACGCTAAGCGCTTAAATTTAATTGAAAACCGATAGAATACTGGTGTGATAGTGAACAATATTGTAATATGATTGTAACACGGTTAAAATTGTATACGTATTAGCTAAAAAAAAACTACATAATTATCGAAACTGCCCACGAATGTGCCCGAGAATTCGTTATTGAATTAAAATAAAACAAGAATTACGTTTGTTTACGTCCTCCGTTCCTTTATAAGAGTAAATAAAATACAGCTTACTTTGGTATCAAATATATGGTTTTCCTTATTTTTTTATTACTATTAAGAGCCAAGACCACGCCGCCGCCACAGGAAAATGTTCAGTCCACGCCACCGCCTAATTGGCCGTCGGCGCTCATATCTAACGGCACAACAATAAGACTCCGCTGTCCGTCTGTCCATCTGTCCGTCCGTCTCAAGACTGTAGCTTTGGAACGGTAAAAGGTAGAGACTTGAAATTTTCACAAAATGTGATTTTGTTGCCGCTATAGCAACAAATAATAAAATTAAAGGCGGTCCCCATACAAGAAACATATTTTTTGGGCGTTTCTGCTCGATGGTGGTACGGAACCCTTCGTGTGCGAATCCAACTCGCACTTGGCCGGTCCTTTTATTGATCCTTTGGGAGCGCTAGACTTTTCTATAATGTTCACATAAAATACGCGCCCAGGGAAAACTAGTTTATTTTACGGCCAAGGATTCTGCCTCAATATTAACGCAGCAAACATTTGTTTGCGTCTTTTAGGTATGAAGATATCATACAGGGTGGGAGCTAATTGCAGAGTGCAACCATTGTTCCTACGCCCGAGGAATTAAACCCCGCCATTTTGCGTCGCCTTCACAAAATGGCGGATTTTAGAGGAAATTTGCAGTCAGATAAGTTGTTCTTGAGATGGAAGGGGGCATGCGATTTTAATTATTCTGTGTGACTTTTTGCTATTTCTGTTTGTAGCGCTAGGTATGTTTATGTTAATGAGTGATGTTGATTAAGTGCAAGATGCGTCGACTGCGTAACGAACCGATCGGAAGCTATCAGCGAATGGAAACCGATTGGAAGCTATCTGTCGACTAGTATGGAAAATATATCGTAAGATAGGTACCTACCGTCCTCTAATATAATACCGTATTTGATGCCCTTTAGTTCTTCTACGGGTTTCCTCATTTTTGATGTGCCCTTTAGGGTGCCCGTCTACTGGAGGGGAGGGGGCCGATATTATCCAATAGAATTTTAATAATCCATGTCCACTGAGGCGGAGAGAAGAGCTTAAATTCTATTGGTTAGTATTGGCTCTCTCTCCTCTCCACTGTACTCCATAACAGGGACAACAGACTTTTCTATTCAAAATTCCGTGCACTTGCTACGGCGGAGCAGTTATACACCAACATCAAGCTTAATTTATAGCATTTATAATTAATGTCGGCGTAATTATTTATTGCCCTTGCAACCCAATTCTTGCCTAACATTTTACAGCGCACTCGCGAGTAACGATTCAAACAGGTATGACTTACAGCCGGTTCTCATATACAGGTGCGTTGTGAGAAAGGCATTATGTTTGTGCGTGTTTTTAAGGCACTTTAGCTCTTATTAGCGTAATTTCAGACAAGCTACGTATTTCGCCAATGAGTAATGCCTTTGTACGGCGCCACCTGCGTACCGGTAGATTACACAACTTCGTCGTCAATATCGTCATCATCATCATTCCAACCTTGAGAGGCCGCTGCTGGATATATATGCCACCCCCAAAGCCTTCCACAATGAACGGTCGCACGTAGGGCATGCAATACCGGGTTAAATACCTAAAAACCGGGATTTCGGTATTGGCCCATACAAGTAAAACCGGTATTGCATGCCCTAGTCGTACGCTTTGTACCTCCGGCAACGATAACGACCTGGCCACGACATTGGTCTCAGCGGCGAGCGAAGCGGCAAGCATGCCATGTACTTCGCAGCAGCGTTGGTGGCATCGAGCGGAAGGGACGCATTCGAAATGACTTAATCGAAAGTGTTTTTGAGTGTCTCAACAGGAGCTATTTCGTGAGAGACATTTTGGATGTGAAAGAATGAGTGCACGTGCACGATTTACACGAACTAAATACGTATAGCACGCAATTGCACACGGCTGCTACATGGGCTAGAGCCGCCTCTGTCGGTCACTTCGACTTTGAGGGACCACTGCAGGATGAACACCGATTACGAGCTGTTTTTACTAAGTCACGGGTCAAATTATATTAATGACGATAATGACGATTAAGTTTTGAATTGGCCTACTGTACATTGCTGTTGGTAATGTAACGTAACTGCGATATTAAGCTTTATTATTTTACAACCCTACGAATTAGAGTAATTTTTTTTAATAGGTGCTTGTTTTAACAACGCTCTGCCGTCCTAGTCTAAAAGGCGACTTTTTACTGTGAGCTTCCATAGTAAAATTCGCCTTTTACACTAGGGCGGCAGCGCTGTTTAGGCATGAAAATAAGGGTAGAATTGAGAAACTTATTTTTTTAAGTAGATTAAATCAAACTTGAACTGTGTACCTAGCACGAGTACATTTCTAGATTGGTCCTACTAATTTTTCTTTTTTTTTGGGATTCATAACGAATTAGAAGAATCGTTGAATATTTGGTACCTATAGGTAGACATATAGCGATTTAATTTAGTATTTTCTATAGTAATTCGTGCATTTGTTTCTGAATCCAGCTATGACGATGTGAACCTTTAGGAGTTGTGGTAACTCCCCAAATATTATAGGCACCTGTATAGCAATTCCAGTATTTTTATAGTATCTCGTGAAAATTCACGAGCTAGTATCGTACCGTAGATGTTATGTTTGAAGTCGTTTTTTTAGAAATGTTATATAATATTATGGGTGTTTCCAGCTAAAGTACAACATACATATTTATTGAAATGTGTGTAACTAACAGTCGTCTCGTAATTCTGAACTAGTTTCACAGCAAATCAGTTAGCTAACGCGAATGTAATCTCGCGCGAGGAACCTGAACATAATGAACGCGGGCGCGAACAAAAACCAACAGTTCACAGCTTATAAAATAAAAGGTATCGTGGCAAAAATCTCTGAGGGTAAACTGGAGTAAAGTTGGCTTATATATTCAGTTATTTATTCAAGACGTGCAGCACCGTAACACGAGATGAACGCGACATAACTCGTCGGACCATGCTCAGTATAGGGTTCCATAGCCGTGGGGTGCTAGACAGGAAACCTCCCAGAGTGTCTGGATTCTTCTCATTCCTCTTGATCCGGTTGATCCGCAGAAAAGGGAAGCGTCTTGGCCGGTGCACCCCGGGAGCAGCGGCAAGTGATTTCTTAGGGGCCCCTAATTGATCACTTGCCGATGCTGCGAATGAGCCTGTCAGGGGGGGTTGGGGGGTCCCGCACCGAGTTTTCTCTGTTAGAGGACTCTCCAGGTGCGGCACGCGAGGGCGGAGCGTCGGGCACGGGCAGCATCTCTCCGACGTCTCCTTTTGGGGGGCACTGCGGGCAGGCACCAGACGGGTGACCTGTGCCGCTGCGTGGTGGCGGTGGACTAGTCCTCTGCGTCCCGAGAACTCAGCCTTGCAGGCTGCCGCTACCTCATGTGCTGGGGGCGGGAGGCGGAGGACTGGCCCACCGCGGTCCGTAAGGACAGGTGGGAGTGTCTGCGGGGTAGGGGCGTTTGTCCTCCCGTAGACGGCTGCGGGGCAGGGGCGTTTGTCCTCCCGTGGCGGCGAGGGAGGGACTGACACCGGATACACATGCAGACCCTGTGTGTCTGGTGTTGGTTCCTGGCTTCCCTGGGGGACGGCCCGGTTGGCCGGAGGGAAGCAGGTGGGGAAGGCACACTAGCCATGCTACAGTGTGCCTTTTTCGGAGAGGGTCCGCCCTAGGGCGGAGGTGCTGGTGATGTCGTGGTGGCTTGATAGCGATCCCACGGCATCACCGTGAAGGCACAGGTTGGTAGCATCCCTGGGTTTTAGTGGGTAGGCCAATCCCTTCAGGAGCGGAGAGCCCCACATAACCAATACGTAACATCTGGGTGTCACCCCCGCTGGCCTTAGGTTACATTTCCCGGGGTCAAAAAAAAAAAGGGTTCCATAGCCGTAACTATAAGGGAAAAAATACGATGTAAAAAAAGTACAACAACAAAAGAGCGTATCTTCATAGCAATTACGCCCTTTTGTTGAGAAGCGCAGTTTATTGGCAACAACTTGTTGAAAATAAATTTCGTTGAAAGTATTAATTAAACGCTTAATTAATACTTTCGACGATATTTCATTGTATTTTTTTTTATATTTTTCAGACACACGGTTTAGAAGATAGAGGGGGGGGGGCACAATTTTCACAACTTTCGGAGCGATTATTTCCAAAGATATTCACTTAATCAAAAACATTACTTAAGAACCTTAGAATGTTTTTTAAAGAGCTGTCGAACTATGTACCAAACGTTGATATATCCTGAAAAATTTTTTTTTTGCTTCTGTAACATTTTTAGTTGTTTAACTACCAAACTTAAGTAGCGGCTTATACAAGACACCTATATTCCAAATTTCATAAGTATCCATCGTGTAGCCTTTGAGTAAAATGCCTGTGACATACGGACAGACAGACGGACAGACGGACGGACGAACATGACAAAACTATAAGGGTTCCGTTTTTGCCATTTTAGCTACGGAACCCTAAAAATCTCCAAACAAATAATATAGGGGCATTTTTTTTGGAGTCTGCAATTTGCAATAACCGTACTCCTTTAGGTTCAATATGCAACATCTGTAGCACGGTGTCTGTGGTGTACACACGCTATTTTATTGAAGCTAACTGGTTTCAAACTACACTTGTTCTTAACCTTTGACGAGTTGGCAGGATTTCCTACGGCGCCTCGGAACTTTTAGTTGACAATGTAACCCGCTTTAGTTCACATTTCTCTATTTACCACTTTATTGGCACATACCTACCTAAACTCAGGTGAATGTCCTTAGGGAGTTCAGTCGGTTTCGTCAGCTTCGCATTTGAATTACTTACCTATTATAAATTGGTCACATTTGTAAAACAATTTAAATGGTTTTATTTATTTATTTATTTTATTTGTTCATGGAGAACCAACAGCCTTAAAAACTAAACAACAATTAAAGTAGTAGTAGAGAGCCAATTATAGGAACTCACTTATGGTGACAACATACCTATAATTTTTTTTTTTTATTATTCAATTTTACCTACATTCCAATGTATAGAGCCCTTTTCAGCACTCTTTGTCGCGAGACAGACTATGAAAACCGTCTCTGACAAAATTAAATAAAAAAATGGCCAAATGCGAGACAAATTCTGTGCACAAATGGTTCCGTACCACCCAAGGACCTAAAATAAATAGCCGGACGGAGCCTCGCCAACAGATAACTGAAGCATTGTAGTGGGCCGGTTGCTTTGTACTTACGAGCCGCACGCACACATCAACAAGTTTTTTCCTACTACCCGCAGCACGCACACATTGACCTGACCATTCTTACCAACCATCATTAAAGAAACCGGCGGACTAGAGGTGCTTCAGTTCTTTGTTAGCGAGGCTACGGCCGGGTATTTATTTTAAAGTCCTTGGTACCACCCTACAAGAATACGGTTTTTGGGAAATTAACTTAAAAACTAACTTGGGGGTAAATTAACTTGTGCTACATGACATTGCTTCTTGTCAAATTTCATGGTTCTAGGTCAACGGGAAGTACCCTAGAAGTTTTAATGCCCTTGCGAGCGTCAAAATATGCGGCAATCTTTTGATTGACTTAGGAGATTGATTATTGACGTGACAACGTCTTATAAATTGGTTTGCCGGGTGACACTTCAAGAAACTGCGTTACGCTCCGCTCACGTTATGCGCTCACAATGAGAGCGAGTGAGATGCACGCGTCCCTTCCACTCGGGCATGGTTAGTCGTTCGTTGTCACGTAAAACTTTCGCCCGTATACCGACTTTACAGGCAACCAATTTTGAATAATAATATTATAATATTCAGAATTGATACCTTCATGCGTTCCTGAGAAAAAAGGTCTTGACATACAGACAGACGGACAAAAGTGATCCTACTTATAAGTTCCGTGTTTTTACATATTAGGTACGGAACCCTAAAAAGTAAACTAAAAATGATTAACTACCTTAAGCATAGGAAGGCCCACCATACGGCGGACTAATGACCTGGTGAAGCTTACTGGAATCTGCTGGATGGGGGCGGCACGGGTCTATCATTGTCTCCCATAATTTTTAAAAGTCATGATGTACTACTTTCGATAATTATGACTATCAATACGGTATGACATAACTTTATGGGGAAAAAGGGGATCCCGGATGGCACAGGACAGCGCAAGGTGCCGTCCTTTGGGAGACCTACCTATAGCCAGCAGAAGACGTCCGTTCCGTTCTTCTAGTTTTTTTAGTAAACTGACTATAATCAAGGTACCTATAACAAAATCAGCCGATGTTAGAGATATTTATTTGTTTCATTGTTGTAGGTATAATGTAATCAGCGTTGAATGTGGTTGAATTTATAAACACGTCATTCTTTGTTTCAGTACCGGCACAGCTGACATCACGGCATGTCAGCAATAACATCGCGGGGGTCCTTGCGATATGAAGAGCCCCCGAGCTACAACACGTAGTCTATAAAATGCTCTGTCTCCCTTTTACGCTCAAGCGGTAGAAGCTGTTAGAGAGAGACGCTAGATTGTTAAACGGCGTAGTAACATGGCCTTATGCGGAGTTTACACGAGCTTAATCGTGTGGTTAGTATTATTTTCAAGCGACAAGTAACGAACAGCTTTATTGACAAGTAACGCTGTAGTACCTATTAGTACTTAAATATAACAACATAACTTTGATAAGTTGGTACTACGTACACTTTCCACTTATTTTTGAACAAAACGATAGGTAAGTGAAAAGTTATTGAAAAATCTTTGACCTGTTGTGAGCCCTAAGCATTTTAGAACAATAGGTCCCTTGTATATAATTAGTCAGATAACTATTTAATTAACAACATGCAAAAAGTGTTGTAACTGAGACCTTGGGTATAGTGAAAATTATCTTAGGTGTCCGAATGTTCGTAAAGAGAATGACCAAATATTCGGACACCTTAGATAATTTTTACTATACATGGGTCATTCTCATTTTTAGGTTTCCGTACCTCAAAAGGAAAATACGGAACCCTTATAAGATCACTTTGTTTTCCGTCTGTCTGTCTGTCCGTCTGTCAATACCCTTTATCTCGGGAAACGTGGAGGTATCGAGTTGAAATTAAAACGGTATATTCAAGTCTATGGTCCCTTGAAGCTGTGAAAAAAATCAAGCTTTTCGCAAAAAAGTAGATAAATTTCGACAATCTCAAGGAAACCAAATTTCAAAGGCTACTTTCCGTTGACCTAGAACTATGAAATTTGGCAAGTACATCCGTCTTATACTACAAGTATAGGTAGGGGAAAATCTGAAAATTAAATCATTAAAAAATCTTTGACTAAATCATGAAAAAAAAACCGGTCAAGTGCGAGTCGGACTCGCGCACCGAGGGTTCCGTATAAACTAATAAGTAGACCAACCTTACGACTAACAGCAACCCTGCGTTAAACCCGCTTTAGCTCTATTCAACCTGGAAAAATCTTAACAGCGCGATGCAGCGTATGCTACAGCGACATCTATTGATACTAAATAGCGCGTAAATTTTACTTGTAATTTAAATTTAAGGGTGGATTTCACAGCGTTTCAAATGCCGTCATCACCAATCCCGAAATTTCGACGATTCACTTTAAGAATGTATCCCATTCTTTTGATAAAATCAGAAAATAGTACCTACTATTTTCACGTTTTGATCAAAAATTATGTAATTTTTAAAAAGATGTCATCATAATATCGGGATTGGTGATGACGGCGGTTGAAACGCTCTGAAATCCACCCTTTAACGTTACTTTTTGTTATTGGCTGATTGAAATAATTGTTTGTCAACTAAGTTAGTTCTCATGTATCATTTTTAGCCACAAGCTACCTTATTTTAGATTTGTGTCCCTAGATGGCGCTAGTGGTATTTCATTTTTATACTCCTATTATAGAGTTTTTAATAATTATTGTTACTTTATGTTTTTTTCCCGATGCCTGATGAGTGATCATTGTATTTAATAGACATTTTTTATATAATCTGAAATAAATCATCGCTTAGTTTTGCTACTCTCCGCTAGATGGCTCTCGTAGGGAGGGTAGAACTAATATGTTAAGATTTTTGTAAATTTTTAAAAAGTATTCAAGTTAGGAAGAGAAAATATAACGGTCTTCCTAATAATAATAATAATCCTAATAAGTAGATACATGAATAGTTCAAGAAAAACTGTATGGCGATTAGTTTAGTAGGAGCAAATAAGTATGTGTTATGATTTTTGCAAATTTCTCAAAAACGGTGCAAGTGAGGAAAACCGTTATATTTTTCCTGTAATATTTAGGACGACATTAATAATTGGTAATTATGACACATTTTTCTGATCAGTAACTTCGGAGATAATAGGGGGGGGAATGGTATTTTCTTAAACTTTTTTCGCCATAAATCAAAAACTATTTATTTAAAAAAAAAAATAAAAATGGCATTTTAATCTACAAATTAAGCTCTTTTATTTGATACCCCACTCGATATATAAGCCCTACTTTCAATTTTGAAAATCCCATTACGAAGCCCTTTAAAAAAAAAGTAAAAAAGGTACAAGATT
The DNA here is from genome assembly GCA_947034925.1 of Eudemis profundana. Classification (NCBI taxonomy): domain Eukaryota; kingdom Metazoa; phylum Arthropoda; class Insecta; order Lepidoptera; family Tortricidae; genus Eudemis; species Eudemis profundana. The sequence goes on from OX344811.1 coordinate 13,579,737, forward strand.
TTTTTTATGTCCAATAAGCTCGGGTTAGCTACTTTTAACACTATTCCAAATTTCAAACCGATAGCAGCAGTAGTTCCTGAGATATCTGGCTGTGACAGACGGACAGACAGACAGACAGACAGACAGACAGACAGACAGACAGACAGACAGACAGAGTCGCACCATAAGGGTTCCTTTTTTACCATTTTGGTACGGAACCCTAATAGACTAAGGAAATCAAAATTAGGTAATAGGGTACTTTATTATACGTACCTTTATACAGATCTGTACGGAACCCTCGGTGGGCCAGTCCGACTCGCACTTGTCCGATTTTGTATACACAGTCACTTCTGTGGATGTGACTACTGTGGGCTTTATTATTATTTCTAACTGATAAAAAAAATGCATTAAAGCCACGGTAGTGACATCCACGGTAATGACTGTATGCACTAAAATGAGAATGACCCACATGCTCAGAGTACCTTTCACTCACGTTTTGTCGTTCCCCTAAGATTCAAGGAGATAATTTATTTATTTCAGTAACTATTACGTTTTAAGGATATTTGTCCGTTCTAAGATGATTTTCCATGATATCGCATGATGCATAGCATAACGCACTTTTAAGGCCGAGCCACACCGGCTGCGTGTGCACGCACTGTACACTACAGCTCCTTGACTTTGAGCGTGACTAGCCGCCATTTTGAAAAACATTCATACTATACAACGCGTACGCCACGCGCACGCAGACGTGTACGCAGCCGGTGTGGCTCGGCCTTTAATCTTACTTGAAAAAATGACGATATAGTAGTTACATGGCGTCACCTTATCCAATATCAAGCGCAGAGTTTCGCCTAGTCACTCGCTTCTGCCATAAATAAATGATGATGTTTGCATCGACACTAGGGCAAGCGACAAGTTCTCATGACAACTACTGATCTCGTGTAAACGAGGCATTACGCGCGCGTCGAACACGCCAAGTCGTACGACGCAAGCTGCTACTAATTACAGGAGCTTTGTTAAGCGGGATCACCGCTTAATTTGGGCACGGCTCGGATTCTGTGTTTTGGTTGGAGAAAAGTTGATTTGTAATTGAAATGAAAAAGGTCTTTGTAGGCAGTTTGAAAAGCTATTCACTTTAAAATTCAATTAAAATTAAAACACTTGTCAGAATCAACTTACAATTTTGAGTTTCAATATGCATAACTAAGGCTTTTCTTTAGACTTAGGTACGTGTTAAAAGAAAATTCGTGGGAAATGGACATACCAGTGGCGTAGTTGCTAGACATTGCTCAGGTTAAAAAGTCAAACCAAACCCCACATTATAATTCCATATTGCTATTGCTGAGTATATACACCTACTTATTTACGAGTAGAAGTGACGTAAGCGACGCTTGATCTTTCCTTCAGATGTATTGTATACATCATACGTCTTGTCCTAATTTCTACGTCACTTCGTAAGCCAAGTTCCCATCAGACCGTTGAAACACGTGAAATATTGCCTAGTGCAATACAATACCTGGTTACCTCAAACGAAATAGTACCTAGTAATACGCATACCCAGAGTCAGCTGCAGGGATAAGTTATAGAAACCCCTGCCATAATATAAACGTTCTATGGAATGGGAGTACTTATCCTTGTAGGATTATACGTAATTAACAGAATTATTCGAACATTTGGGTAAGTAAATACTATACCGCATATAAACAAATGACCTGTTATGGCGATAAACCACTTCCCTATTGAGTTTCCTCGGTGTATGATTATACTAAAGAATTAATAAGTAATTTTAAAAAAAAAATTACACTATTAAGGGATTTCATTAAAACAAAACTTAATTTATTCCTCTGTGTTACGAAAGTTACCCATATATCTAGTTTGTACCTATGCCTAACTTTCGCCTCACAGAGGAAGCGATCGTGATTTTGTTTTTATTAGGCCCTTAACGATGTACAATTTTTTTGAAAATTACTCATAAACGAAATTCAACCTACATTATCTCAGCAATATCTAATTAAGATTAATATAGGTACTCGACCTTCATAGTTTTATGCGAAAACGTAAGAAAAAAGTACCTTTCTTATAACCTTGTAGTATAAGTATGGGGAAAAAATCTAAAAACTATACATTTGTAGGTAATTAAATCATAAAATATATAGTCTTTATTTAAAGACCATATTTTTAAATTTAAGTATTTTTACGGAACCCTCGGTGAGCGAGTCCGACTCGCTCTTGTCCGGTTTTTAAATTGTTCCCACAGTCGTGAACTTAATTAGATGCTGAAAAGAGCATTGACATTTTTTGAATGGAAATGCCTTGAATAGGGCGCAGGGTAATTAAAACCTTGCATTACATACCAGTTGGTGTATTCGAGGCAGTTTAGTGAATTCAGCTTAATTGGTCCCAGATCGATAAGCAGTACCTGTTAAAGATAATTTTGCTGGTGTATCCAATTAGACAACATATTAGGGGGGGTATCAATAAAGGGGTACGCATCGCATCGGCATATAATTTGTGAATTGAAATGCCGCACGTTTCTGTTTAGCCTGGCACTGAACGATTGACTGGTAGGGAATGCCTTAAGTCCGCCATTTGTACTTTCTTGAACTGTGCACTAGGTATAGTTTAAAAATAAATAAATAACGCTTTCCCTTGTTTTGGCATATTTGTTTTGCTCCGAATGCATCGTTCATCTGAATACTCTTTCCGCTAGTAAATTTATAGCTCCGAGAGGTCTAAGTCTAGTTGACTTTTCGGGAAAAATATAAAAGAATCCTAGCCTAATCTATTCCAAGTGAATTCCGTAAAAGATTATCCATGGACGAAAATTGTGCGGAATAAACTTTTGGGCAAATAAAATTATTAATGCCAAATAGAGACCCGCATACACTTGCTACCTTGGGTCACATCAGTGTATCATACTGTACAAAAATAAATAACCACATTTTTACTAAAAAAAACCCGACCGCGGTGCACTTTGAAACTGCATGAAATCCGCAATTTTGTTTATTTTAACGAACTTCATACCCAGTGACACTCGCACCATCAAGACGAATCTAATGATGTATCATTTATCAAAATCGGATGTGCCGTTGAGTAGTTACGAGCGGACACAGGAACGGACATACATACATACATACAGGTCAAACACATAAACCTCCTTTGGGCTTCGCCGCAGTCGGGTAAAAAAAACACTTCGAATGTAAATAACGTATGCGATAAAAAATGCTGCAAAAAAAATGGACTTTTGAGGTTTTTTTGGCTCAGAATCGGTAGTACTTTCGAACCTTATACGTAAAAAAGTGTCCTAATTTTTTTTTTCCATTACGTCACCATTTTGCATAGTGTTTGTACGAACGTGACGTAGTGGAAAGACAAAAATCCCATACAAATTTTGGGACACTTTTTTTTACGTATAAGGTTCGAATGTACTATAACGATTCTGAGCCAGAAAAACCTCAAAAGTCCATTTTTAGGGTTCCGTACCAAAATGGTAAAAAAGGAACCCTTATGGTGCGACTCTGTCTGTCTGTCTGTCTGTCTGTCTGTCTGTCTGTCTGTCTGTCTGTCTGTCTGTCTGTCTGTCCGTCTGTCACAGCAAGATATCTCAGGATCTACTGATGCTATCGACTTGAAATTTGGAATACTGTCAAAAATCGCTAACTCGAGCCTATGGAACAGAAAAAAAATCCTATACCTTTTTTACTTTTTTTTTAAAGGGGACCGAAATGGGATGTCCAAAATCAAAAGTTGAGCTAATATATCGAGTGGGATATCAAATGAAAGGGCTTAATATGAAAATTTCAAAACCGTTTTTATTTTTTTTATTAGACGTGTAGTTTTTGATTTAAGACCAAAAACGTTTAAAAAAATACCATTCCCCCCCTATTATCTCCGAAGTTACTGAACAGAAAAATCTGTAATAATTACTGATTATTAATATTATCCTAAATATTACAGGAAAAATAAAACGGTTTTCCTAACTTGCAGCGTTTTTTAGAAATTTGCAAAAATCGTAAGACAACCTTATTTGCTCCTACTAAACTAACCGCTGCATATGTCGATGTATGGGGACAACAGTTTTACAAGAGCAAAGTTAAGTTTGTCCCACCATACAATTTTTCTTGAATTATTCACGTATCTACTGACGATTTTGTACGGAACCCTCGGTGCGCGAGTCCGACTCGGACTTGACCGGTTTTTTTTTTATGTTATAAGTGGCAAACGAGCAGACGAGCTGCCTGATGGAAAGCAGTCAACGTCGCCCATAGATATCTGCAACACCAGAGGTGTTACCTATACGTTGCCGATCTTTGAGAGCCCTAGCTTTTGATCTTTGAGTCTTTGAGTATTTTGAGAAAGTAGCTACCCCGGTATTTTTTTTGGAAAACGCTCGCCAGTCACTATGAAAATTCTCAAATCGCTATAAGGTCAGGTTGGGTAAGACGAACACTTGTATGGAATTTTCATACTATCCATCTTACTCCGGGCAAAATTAATCCCATCAAAAACAGTCTCGCAACGCAGTTTTTCTACAACAAAAAAGGTTTGAGATATAATGTTAAACCCAGTCAGTACGGGGTGTGTCCACCCACAGAACTCGATTTCCACCGACTTGCCTATTATTTACCCGTGGCCCGTGGAGGATTCTTTATTTGAGAACTATACAATGTGTTGCTGTTCACGGAGTACGCTACCGGGCGTCTACTAAGTATTTTATGCCACACCTGGTGTAGTGTAGACATAAAATTATGTACACAACACGGGAGGTAATAAAGAAAGCCCTCGATCGCATATTTACGTCCCTCGCTTGCAGCTCGGGCCGCAAACTTCTGCGATCTCGGCCTTTCTTTGTATTACCACCCTAGTTGTGTAATGTACTATTTTTCACCTAGGTATTTCGTCGGTACTATTTGGGTACCTACCTATTCAGTGCTATTCATCGGCAGCATCAGATTCTGGATATTTTTACGGTGTACGCCATCTTGAGTATTATTGTTCTCGTGCATTTTTTATCAAAATAGGTTTATTGAATGTCAGTATTTAAAAAAAATTAAGCATTGAAGATGTGCGTAACCAAACCAAAAGTACAAAAATGAACTCCATACTAACAATTTCTTAATTAGGAACAAGGAAAAATAGAAATACCTCCCAGATGTTCCCATTCTCACCGGAACTAGATCTGATGAGGGAATCTTGGAGAAATAGAGGGCAGTCTTCAAAGATTAACCGCACAGTTCTAACAATTTGGGTATTTTTCATAGTACTACTGCATATGTTAATTGATTAATATTTTGAAGTGTGATATTTTAAATTTTGTATTAATTACTACCAATAGATTAGATGAATGGTACCAATATAGGACATGTGGTAAATAATACTCTCACATAATAATAGTTCTAATTAAGTATATTTATAAAGGCTGGAATGCAAAATTAAATGCTTAAAATTTACAATAGAGCTTCCAGCTTAAATAAGAGCATTATTGTATCAACTAAGGACATTGTTCAAATTAAATATATTTGAGAACATATTTTGCAGCTATACTTCCTGTTTGTGTATAAAATAGTAATAATCATTTTTAAAATAATGATAAAAAGTTAATACTTATAAAAACATTGGATACTTAGGACTAATAAGTAGTAAATAAAACTGATAATACATTATTTTACTGTAATTTCACTTCAGTGATGTTCGTTTTGTGGGTACTATGTCATGGTACCGAAGACGGGGTTGTGCCTGCAGATGCTAGGGCCATACTCCATGTACGCCTGCTTTGTATGGCACACTTGGTAGAACTCCGGCGTGGAGCCCAGCATACTGCCACCAAACCACACCGCATATCGCTGCATGTTGTGGGAAATCACCTGAACATCAATAGGCTTTGGTGTGATGCGCCCTTCAGAGAGCATTGTTGAGAGCTTCAGTCTTGCATCAACAGTGCGCTTAATGTCGCGCTGTAACCTCCTGCCAAAGTCACGGAACATAGTTGAGCCTCCGGATAACACAATGTTTCCGTACAAACCTCGCCTCACATCAATAGGGCAATTTTGAATCACCTCATCCACCATCTCGTTAAGTGGCACAGTGAAGTCTGCGTTCGAAAACTCAGGATGGAAGAAAATCTCCGGTCCCAGGAACCTTTCATAACCAACATCTACACTAAACGGATTCTTAGTAATAGCGTTAGTACCAGTGTACTTCTTCATCCATTTCGCTGGGTCACTGTCATATTTGGCAAACTCTTTGGCAATATCAGGGCAAATGTAGCTATATCTCTCTTTGATAGCTTTTGCCGTTTCTAAGCTTTGTTCTGGTGGAATACCAACCTCACGCTCGCGTAAGAGAGACTGAATGAATGAGGTAATATTTCTTCCAGCTATGGGGATGTGTTTGATACATGATCCAATGACGTATCCTTCGGCCACGGGCACTATGTGGGTGACACCGTCTCCACTGTCAACTACAATGCCCGTGAAGGTGCGTTCAGCCGACGTACGCGACTTCCACGACGCCGCGAGAGCCAGCACAGCTTGCACGGCTATATACAGACCAGGTACATTGAATGACTCGAACATAATCTCCGCCAAATATTCACGATTCTCAGGCGTGTTTAGCGGCGGCTCCGTGAGCAAGAAATGGTGGTCTTCAGGCTCAGCGCGGAGATACTTAAAGATGCATTGCTCAATGTATCGCTCCATGAGATCCCAGTCTTCCACAAGGCCGTGGCGGACGGGATACTTGACAGAGTACCCCGTGGCGTCAAAAGCCTCGTCGCCGATAAAGAAATCCAAGTCCTCCACGGCTTTCGTCATGCGCCTGGTACTCTGATCGCCCACTTTCGCCGTTTCCTTTATCGCTATGGCTGACGGAATGATAAACTGAGGTTCCTTGTTGCCGGCGAACCCCAATTTAGTATAGCCGGTACCCACATCGATGACACACGCAGGTAAGTGATCTCCCATAGCGACACTATTACTACTATTGTTTTACAGTAAAAAATTGAATTGATATGAAATTTAAAGATTAAATGGGTGCGGACCTCGGTAAAATATTGCTTAGGTATTTGACGTAAGAATGAATCACAGATAAGTAAGTGTCAAGTTTAGCCAATAGAAAGCAAGAGTACGTTTCGAAACCAAGTGATATCAGTATTTATATAATTATAAATTTTTACGAGTATTTGATAACATCCCAAAAATGTATGTTTTAATGATTATTATAAATTACTTCTTATTAATTTCTTTCCTGTATTGGTTTTATGAAGGATTTTAACCGCTATTCAGAAGACATAAATTTGAGTTCATAAGCTAATGTTATCCAGTTTTGGAACGTACCTGACACTGAAACTGTTCAAGCCACTTGTTTAATCGTTCTCTAAAAAGAGAGAGCGGCCTGTACCGTCGTGTTTTACTTGTTACCTATGTGAAACGTGTGCCAATGTAACATGATCAAAATTGTAGCATTAATTAATTACGTCGAGACGACGAAATCTAGCATCTTTTCAATAGTATTAGCTCACAAAGCACAGTCTGTGGCGATATTTTTACTGTCATAGAACCACAGATCTATTCAACACAGAAACAGACTTGTGTAATTTAAGGTCATAACAGCCAGATGAGCAAATTCAAAAACAAACGATCCTGATAAAGACTGACGCGTATTAGGCATTTTAATTCAACATTTAGCAGATTTAAAGATAGAGGTAAAATAAAACCAATTGATATTATGTTAAAGCATGTTATAATTTTTAATGTGACCTGATTCTAATACTATATTTACAAAATTTACATTACAGGAATGTAAAGATAAAAGTATAGATCAATAGGGGGTACCCAAACAAATTTAAGATGTACTTTTTTTGGTTGATTTTATGCCAATACATGAATTCAAAATAAACCTTCTACCTTAATATACATTATGAAATTAAATTACTAAGTTGTTAAATCTAACAAGTAGTATACATTAATAAGTATTTTGCGTGAGAGTGAAGATGTCAAAATGTAGTCATAATGTACTTTCACTCATCATCATCATCAAACAAAAGCAGTCTGCCAGGAAGTCTATTCAATAACTTTACCTGACAAATTAATCATTTGAGTTATTAGTTTACATAGGCGTAGTTCAGAGCTTCATTTTATAAGGATAAAAGTTTTTGGATGTTTATTTAAATTTATTCTTTTACCTTAACTTTATACCAAATAAAACATTATATTAAATTATGTATGAAATATAGAAACTGTGGCAGATCAATTATTTAATTACTGAAGCTTTTTATACAAAATATTATTTTTATTATATATTTACTGAACTATAACAACCACTTGGCTAGGCGTCACCAATATCTGCCAATAAGCTGTAGTTAAATTAGTTTACTTTTTGGAATTGCCTTTTAAATATACTGATCTGTCCAAATATCTTCAAATAGTCAAGCTTCCATTTAATTCTATAGACACCTTGCCACTGTTATGTAGTGACATAGATAACATTCATATGCCACAACATTAATTCAAGTAAGCCTATACTTCTTACCAGGCTTTAGTTACTAAGATTTTTCGTAATGACATTAACATTATTTAAGGCATGTCTATGAGACAATTTACAATAGAAACATAAAATAATCTGTTCAAATAAATAATCCCGATGGAACTTTGGTGGATACTTTGAGTAAGAAATTTCAACAGAAATAACAAAATAATGTAAATAAATCATGTAGTATACTTACACTAAATTTCCTTATCCTATAATAATCAAACTGAGATTGATAATGCTATTTCAGGGGCTATCACATACTGCCTTTGCAATCATAAGTCAAAGATACACTAAAACTACAGACTAAAATTTATCATATCCACAAATCCATGCATGTATATCAGTTGCAGATTAAGCCAGCACGGGCCCGTAGTATTTCTTCAAAGAGGCGCTTGGATGATTTCAGATATGCTTAACCTCTAGTATGCCGCGTATCTGGTAATTTAATACGTGACGAAATGACATAACGAGGGGGGGTCCCCTTTTGCTACTCTTGCTACGTCGCTAATCCGGCACTGATGTATATGTCGCCGCCAACTAGCTTAATTAGCCATTTAGTTAACTGCCTAGCTTTTTCATTTAAATTTTAGGTTAGGTTTGTTAGTTAGCTTGTGTCCCTCAGAGGAGAAATAGAAGCCCCGCGTAGCGGGGCTTCGCCGACCTGCTGGCGGGTCATAATTTAGAAAATGCTAGGCATTTAACCAAATGGCTGATTAAACCAGTTGGCTGCGACATACATAAAACTAGTTGGCAAAGTGGAACGTTTAGCTCATTATTAGCTTCAACTTATGGTTGCACTGTCCTGAATAAGCACATAAAATGTAGCATTGAGATACAAAGTAGAATGACACGAGTTTTTCAAAAGTAAATATTGTCTGATTACAGTATTCATTTAACAATAATAAGTATTATACTTTTTCAGACTTATAAGCATAGACAAAACACATTTCTTATCATACAAAATTTATCAGTTGCCCTAACATTGTCTCTTCGGTTTAACAGTGTTTTTAGATCTCTCACCACATTGCATAATCTGAATCCTCCATGTCGAAGATTGTGAAGAAGCCGAGGATAGTCAAGTAGACTATGACATTACCTGCTAGAGTCAAATAGCATGCTCCTGCTGCAATCTGTAAATGAGACAAAATGTTTCTTTTGAATATAATTTGTGTATTCTTGTGTGGAGGGAGATGTGTACCTATGCAACAGTGTTGCTTCAATACCATTACAAGCTAATTGCCAGAGTTAATAAACTACTGCTGGCATCCGAAATTCTCCGATTCTTCCAAGAAAAAATCTCTCCTTTGTAATAAACTTCAGAATAGCGTTTTTGACAACAATTCAAATAAATCAATGAACTCTAACCATCAAATTACGTTACCAAAAATGCCGGGATAAAACAAATTAAACTCATTTTCGTGCCGCCAACGACGACTTTAAATTAAAATGACAAAAACTAAAAATAAGGCACCTATGTTGGTCATGACGTCACAAGTCAGTATTTCATACTAAACTGCATACTTTCTGAGGGTTTTGACACTTTATAAAAAGAAGTTGCTTTGAACTACGTCATCAAATAGCCTATTTGGTCTGTAGGTTAATTCAATTAATTTATTTTGCAAATAGACCTCAAGGGATTTTTTACAGTTCTCATTCTATCAGTGCCTCGAAAATATGACCCCTGGTGAGAATTGCCGTAAGAAACCCAAAGATTCTCTTTAAACAACATTAATCATAACAATTGTGACATGATAAAATTTACAGATAAAACTTACTAAGGTCAATGATAATTAATTTTATGCCACACCTGGCCAGAAAGCGGCTTTTTCCGTACGCCTCGATCGCATATTTACGTTTGCAGCTCGGGCCGCAAATTTCTGCGATCTCGGCCTTTCTTTGTATTACCACCCTAGTTGTGTAATGTACTATTACGTATTAAATGGAGACACTTCAGGAGTGTCTTTTCAAAAGGGCTTATTTTTCTACGGTTTACATTGAGAAATTGAAAAGACACTCTTCACTTATAAACATTAACCACTTGATTGTTGAAATATCAAAAACATTTTCACTTACCACTCCGCAATGTGCAAGAACAATGGGTAGACCAAATGAACTAACAATCAGGCCCATGGTCAAAAAGACAGCAGTCTCCATGCAAGGGGAGGTACCACCACCGGTGCTGTCTGTGTGTCTCCGAGCAATCATTGTCGGGATGGGGCACAGAATATAAAATAGTACCACAAAGAATGGCCACCATAGTCTGAAAAAAAATGTGACAGTAAGTGGCTAAAGGGTCATTTTCATTTAGTTTGACAGATGTGTCATAACCACGTGCAAAAGTTAAGAGTTTCCAGGAAGTTGAATATTCTAATATTCTTTCTTTATCTAAAATTTATACTTAAATTAGGCTTGTTGTCAAGCTTTCAGTTCATTTATAAAAAAAGGAAAAAATAAATAATAGTAACATTAACTTTATGCACATGGCTGTGACAAGTCACCAATCTAAATGAAATTGACCCTAAGCCATAATAAATTATCACTCAAGCATCTCCTTATATGGAAATAAAGAAATTTCTTTCAAATATTCATTAACTTTTTTGGATATAACTGAAATTTATGGAACAAAACAATTTAAATGGATGTGTATAATCAAAGACATTATCAATTGTACATTTGTAAATGGATGTAAACGTTTTTGCAACATGTTAAAATCTGTGGTGGTCAGTAACAGTGGCGGGAGTATCACTGTACGTCTAGCATAACTGGCCGCGACTTCGTTTCGCGCGCGACAGAGCATTACCTGTCACTCTCACACTATATTGAGTGGAAAGAGATAGGTAGCTTTTGTCGCGCGACAAAGAGTCGCGTGTCACAGTTGTGCTAGAGGTCCTGGAGTGCGACATGCTATTGTGCGAAGTTTCATTTGTGCGACACATGATTACGCGATGTATGGATGGGCAATGTGCTATCTGTGCGGAGTGTCGATTGTGCGACACATGATTAATTGTCAGACATTGGAATTGTCGTACAGTATATGTCGCATGTTTAAACTTCGCTCAATGGAACTGTTGGATATTAGAATGGTCGTACAATAATATGTCGCACATTTACACTTCGCTTAATAGAACTGTCGGATATTAGAATGGTCGCACTGTAATATGTCGCACATTTAAACTTCGCTCAATGGAATTGTCGGATATTAGAGTTGTCGCACAATCGTCCATCGCACTCTCGGGTTCGCACTTTTGTGATAAACTGTACAATTAATTACCTGTATTGTGGTAAAGCACATGCCAGTATAACTAATGTCATTCCAATGGAGCCAGCAAACGCCAGAGATATCAACCTGAAAACACATGTAAATTGAAATAAGAAACAGTGAATGTAAGGATTGGATAGAATCCTATCCTACTTATTATAAAATGTTAAAGTTTGGTGTTGCAAGACCAAGTCCTAGATTGTAACATAAGACAGGTACTTTACATCTCAAGTAATGAGTACCATAGGGATAATAACTGAAATAATGCAGGTGAAGCCTCAGGTAAATGTTAGTTTTTATTTTTAATATTTCTAAGCCTGAAAAACACAAGGCATAATTGATAAAGCACCAGTAACATAAAAAAATATTTTGTTTTGTTTGTGTCCTGACTTACAATGTTATAGTTTTTACCCGACTATGTGCAGCAAAAAGGAGGGTTAGGTTAGGTTAGTTATATGTATACAGATGGACTTGTCAAGGTTGTGGTTCTGAATTATGGTTTGAAAAATTACCAAATAATTAATTCTCTGGTGATGTCCAACCAATAATTCAGCACTTGTACCTGCATGTCCAGTGACCAATGTCACTTTCCAAGTCTTAAAAGGTCATTTTCAAAAAGTATAGGGATTAATTTAACAAAATGTTAATCTTGTTGCTCTATGTAACAAAAGTTTGCATACAATTTATATGACTTATTTAAGTTACACAAGGGAACAAGATTAACATTTTGTCCAATTAACCCTTAAATACGGACATATTTTTTTGAAAACGACCCTTAAACATGTCTTGCATGCTACATACTAATTATTGACATACACCACAGAAATATGGAGTAAAATACTAACACATAAATCAGCCGTAACATATTTACGTAGAATTTCAATGTATAAGAGTACAAAAATTATAAATTGTTATTAATGAAGCATCTAGATGGCATCTTATCATTAGGTTGATATCTACATTAAGTATTGTCGTAAAGGTAAAAATCTCATTAGAAAAGCACGATTTGTCCTACTTATTAGAAAAACCAATTCTCTTGTATAACAACACCCAAGTACTCATGTAAATGGACGAACTTACCCTGTATTTCCCAGCCATCAATTGAACATGAAAAAAGAGAAATAAACAAATTAGAAATGCGTAAGAGAAAAGTACTTATTTGTAAATAATAGACGTGAGTCCAGAGTCACTCAAAGACACTGACTTTCATGAACCTATGATCTCAAAAGATACGCCTTTGTATATGAATTCTTTAAATTACCTTTGATTCCTGCCATTGTTTCGAACAAGAATTATTCCTAATCTCGCAATCAGGTGTTTACTATATCAATGATAGTAATTTTACACAAATTCACCGTACAACACCAAGGAAAATTAGAAAACACAGATTAGATAGGATAGAGAACTAGGTAGAGTAGAAAACTAGAAACTAACTACAGATAAGTTATGAAAATTAAAATTGTCTCACACTGTAACCTTGTAATGTTGGTTATCATGTTTCTCTCTGTCTCTATGACTAGCGTTTTTACTAATGTGTCAAAAAGGCTGAACAGTGTTGCCAAAACTAGAAAAAAGTTTAGGTCTACGAATTTTAAACCTTGGATGGATATAGAAATTCGAAAATTACAAAATGGGCATTTCTCCACAAATATGTCTGCGGTCACCTCATTCATCTGGCCCTTTTTCATACTAAATGTATGGAGACAGATGAATGAGTAGCAGACATATTTCTGGAGAACAGCCCAATTATGGTCAGTCTGCGGTATAATTTTTCATCTAGTTTTAATCAACTTAAAACATCGTAAAGACGTCAAACACAGTTTAGAAAAAAAAAACTGTTGAACTTATTTTTGAAAGACTGAATTCGACGGATTTTTGATACTTTTACTGCAAGTCTGCAGATTTTAAGAAATCTGTTCTGGTAGCACTGATTTTGACGTTTGTGACCGGCTTCGTTCGTTCCCGTTGGTTGTGTGAGTGGGTTGTGTGTAGGGCTTGCATTCCGGAATTCCGGAATTCGGAAATTCCGGAATTCTGGACGATTTTTCCGATATTGCAGTTCCGGAATTCATGGTACTTAATATCGGAAATTCCGGAATTGAAACTAGTGTACTAGAATTGGCCATTAAGATAGTTATTTTACAAAATTACGACGTTTTAATATAGTCGAAGGCTAATTATCTTCTTGCCCTGTCTTCATATCATGTGTCTTATCCTTCCGACACAATAAAAGTATATATTTTTTTAGTATTGAATAATGTCTTAACATTTATGAGAATCCTTGGCACTGGAGAAGGTCCCAATAACAGTTCCAGTAACGCCGGCCTGATCAAAACCTTAAGAATTTTTTTCCAAACTTTCCTTAAGAGTTCTCTTAAACTTGAAAAACAAATAGGAATGTTTTTTGATTCCCTAGTATAAAATTAAAGGGGCACCCAAGAAATAAAAAAACCGAACAAGTGCGAGTCGGGCGCACCTATTCTAAGCGTTCCTTACAAAAACTTACTTTAAATAAAAAATATTTTTTTAATGATTTAATTACAAATGTAGAGTTTCAAATTTTTCTGTACGCATGTATCATGTATTTATAAGACTGACTTACTTGCCAAATTGCATAGTTCTAGATCAGTGGTGGGCAAACTTTTTTCATGGAGGGCCAGAAAGCTTGAGAAATTTCGGAGGAGGGCCAGACCCGCCCTCGACACAGTGCATGAACTACGCGACTAGACAAACTGATTCTTTTATTTATTCATCTATCTATGTCATTCTATGTATTCAAATAGTTTACTTTATAACAGGTGAATCCTCAAAATATAATCATCGCGGGCCATATAGGTACAAACTATTACGATGTATCCGCGGCGGGCCGGATTAAATCGTTTCGCGGGCCGGAGTTGGCCCGCGGGCCGTACTTTGCCCACCACTGTTCTAGATCAACGTATCCTATAAATTTAAATTCCCTTGAGAGTGTCGAAAAATACGTTTGCGGCATAAACGGCCGTATCTTTTTTTACGTTAATTTAGAAGGTTGATTTTTTACAGATTCATGGGACTGTAACCCTGAGTACATGGTTTTATTTTCATTTCGATACCTCCACACATTCCCGAGATAAGGTGTATTCACAGACAGATGGACAGCAAAGTGATCCTATAAGGGTTCTGTTTTTTCTTTTGAGCTACGGAACCCTTAAAACGACCAAACAAGTGCCACCCTAATATTTCTTGATGATTTTATGATTATATGATGTCGAATTACAGTATTTGTTATAATTAATACGGTGAAACTGATAAGTTAATTGCTACTCAATTGCATTTATCTGACGTTGGTTAAGTACCTAATTATGTTTCAAATATTGTCTTGCAATACGATATACATATTTGTTAATTGTAATATGAGCACTGATCCTTATTTAAATATATTTTAAGCGAATTTCACATATTAGAAAACTGACCTAATAAATTCCGGAACCAGTTCCGGAATTCCGGAATTGAAGGTAAAATTCGAATCCAATTCCGGAGTTGGAAAATCGACCGATTTTGCAAGCCCTAGTTGTGTGTTGGGTTCAGTGTTGCCAATTTAGCAGAATCAGTGCTAAATTTAGCATAATTTGGACTGGTTTAGCAGATTTTTTTTACATTTAGCATTTAGCATAATTTTTGGCATAATTTTTTACATTTAGCATAATTTTTGGCATAATTTTTTACATTTAGAAATTTTATAGTACCTATACACTATATCTCTGTTGACATTATAATTGTAAGTATTTATGTAAACACTTTATTTTATAAAATAAAACAAAGTACAGAACAGGGTTGCAAAATAAAGGTAGGAGAGACCGGGTATGGTTGTCTCGCGGGTTGGTTGTCACAGCGGCCATAAAATAATACTAAATGAAACATTAAGTACATCGATCGGTGCTAAAAGATCGCAAGAGCTGTACATCCTTCCGTACTTCACCAATCAATGCACTTATTCCTTCGTTTAGTATTATTTTATGGCCGCTGTGACAACCAACCCGCGAGACAACCATACCCGGTCTCCCCTATTATGTACTAAGGTAAACTTATCTCTTTAAGGGATCTCTTTCAGTTTACCTTTGAACAGTTGATGATGATGATGTTTGTATGCTGTAGTAAAAAAGTTACTTTGATTGCAATATAAAAAAAAAATGTCGATTAATACATTGACATTCTTAATTTACTTAGGTATCTTTAGCAATTTTTTTGCTGAAAGTTTAGTATGGGCCACAAAAAGGATTATTGTAAAGCTGTAATAATCACAATACATTAAAGAAAGAATAATGCTTTTTTTTATTTAGCATATTTTTTAGCAGAATTTATCAAGTTTTAGCATAATTTTAGCAGAATTTCAGCAAAATTTTAGCATTGAATGAAATTCGGAGTTGGCAACACTGGTTGGGTTTAGGTTTGCCTGCTGGTGTTGTGGTTGTTGTCTGGCTGTTTTTAAAATTTGATAAATACCATTTAATTGTAAAGTATACTTAAATAAACTTGACAGACCGCGAAATTATTGAATAATAATGGATGATGATGCGGAAACTTACAAGCTGTGGCGTATAAGAAAAACTGTGATGCAAGTACGTTTATAGGTTATATTTTATGTTTTGTTTGAAAGTTCACTATAGTAAATATTATTTGCTTTCCAATAATTCAATGCGTAACAAAATCGAACCAGCCAGCATCAAGACGTTCATTAAACGTGAGCCTTTTCATATCTGAAAGTTGCTTTAAAGTATTGTTACAATAGTGAACAATCTTTTTTCGTTCTTTGCATACAGTTTAATAGGATGTCTTTTTTAGCTATGTCATGACCGTGGCTACTTGGTGACACAGGATGAATTGGATCAAACTCTGGATCAGTTTAAAGAGCAGTTCGGTGATAAGCCAAGGTTTGTAATTATTTTATCATTATTTCTTTATAACTCAACTGGTCTGCTTCAATTTTTATCCAAAGGGTGCTAATCGGACCCTAAACCTGGACTGTCTGTCTTTCCATGTATCACTCAGACTGTTATCTTTTGAACAACATGTCTTCTATTTATTCCATATAATAATGAATTAAAATATGGAATATATATTATATATTTTTATAGTAACTCCTGCATTTTTAATTGAATAGATTACTTTGATGAAATCAAATCATATCATTTATTTTTGCAAGTAGGCCTCAAGAGCTCTTTTACAGGTCTGATTGCATTGGCGCTTCAGCAAATGGCCTTTGAAATGAGTTATTGTAAGAATTTTAATTTGTATTAATTATTACAGCAAAAGTTTAATTACTATTACTCCATTCATGTACTTACCCAAGTGTAATTTTGTATTTTGTGATAAAGTTTGATTCAATAATTGGTTTTTCACTTTTTCATCTAATACTTGTAAAGCAGTTGGCATTATTGTAAAGGTACCTGTGATTTTTATAAAAATATAATGTAGCAAAATACAATTGTCTGAATGAAATACTCAATGGCACCTGTCATGTTTGGAATGTTTGACACAATGAAATTTGCCAGTGACATTAAAAAAAAAGATAAAGAATTTTGTGTACAAGGAAGCCCCTTTCGGTGTACTTGAGATAATGTCACTAAATACAAGGCTGGTTGTACACTCTGAAGCAGTGTCAAATGGGCTATCCTTTTCTCTCATTACTGGTTTAAATAGGATGATGTGACTGCCTTGTCTGTTTGCAAGAACAACTGGCAGAAATACAAATAAACAAAAATATATTTCTCAAAGAATTACCATGTCATCTTATGAGTCCCTCTAAGGCCCTCATCCTAAGGCCATCAGAATACCAGATTCCTATCTTACTTCCTAAACACTAGATTATAAAATAATAGGTTACTCAAGAAAGTAAGTATATGGAAAACCTGGTATTTTGAAAATCTGGTATTCGAGAAATGCGGTGTTTTGGGTACAAGGGCTTGATAATAGATGAAAAATTTCAATAATAATTTAGAGTGAGATCTGTTAAAATTCATTAAAGTAAATTTTATGATATAAAACTAGCTTATCTAAGTAATTTGAAATAGTCTAAATGGTTCCTATTTATAGAATTGTAGGTTCTATATGACTACCTTTTAAATTTTCAGTGAAAAGCGACCAGCGCGAAGCGACCTGATTGTGCTGGTGGCCCACAATGATGACCCTACAGACCAAATGTTTGTGTTCTTCCCTGATGAACCTAAAATCGGAATCAAAACTATCAAGACTTACTGTACTAGGATGCAGGAGGAGAACATTCACAGAGCCATTGTAGTAGTCCAAGCAGGTAATGTCTTAACCTCAGAAGTCCTGTCATACTTGTACTAGTGCAAAGTAATGGTACTAGTTCAGACTTGGCATTTTAGCTAAAAAGCACACATAACTGGTGAATATGCGTTGATTTCATTTAAGGAGTTGATTTCAGAGCGTCTCGACAATAATGAAATAAAAAAAAACGGAAAAACGCCTGAAACCGACCCTAAGGCCCTAATTTCCATAGGGGGTGTCTGTCCACAGTGCGTCGCCATTGCGATCTGTCTTACGCTGCATGCTTGGGCCAAGATAGTTTGATTGTCTTCTGTCGTTGAGCGTCGCCAAGAAGAGACGGCCACGTTTCCTCTTACCCTGTGGCATCCATTCTAGAGCTTACCGAGGTAAAGGCAAAGTAGGCTTATTACTTGCAAGTCTGGATCTCAATTGATTCAAGAAACTGAAGGGAGTGCTCTATGACATTCCCTTCCCAGTGCAGTACCTTTACATACCTAGCTTGGGGGTCCCTCGGTAGCTACACCACTGTAGGTACTACCTATTATGTCTAAAGTTACAAACGCCTATTATTTCCAGGCATGACTCCATCAGCTAAGCAGTCACTAGTCGACATGGCTCCAAAGTACATCCTCGAGCAATTTCTGGAGTCGGAGCTGCTCATCAACATAACGGAACATGAACTGGTCCCGGAGCACATCGTGCTAACGCCTGATGAGAAGCAAGAACTGCTGGCGAGATAGTATCCTTTACTAAAGAGTTTTTGTTAACAAAATCACTGGCAGTACAAATGTCAGTGACATACAATCAGAACCGTCGAGAGCCATAACTCTGCGTACGGTGCCTATCTTTACCTACTTGATTTCATAAATTTCCTGTGGTAGGTATAGGCACCCTAGTCCCTTGGCAAAGTTAAGGCTCTCGATGGTGCTACCCTTAGCTCAACTGTGTTGCGCGTCTGTTTTCCTACACCTTCCATAAATTACTTCGTACGATTTTCTTAGATTTCTAGACCCCATTATTTCCCATATTTTTAACAAGAGCTGTGACTAGAGTGGCTGGCTCGACCCCAGATCGTATATTAACTTTGAATTGATTGTCCAACAATAACGGCTGTATAATTTCTTTTACACATTACCTCAGTAAGCTGAAAGAGAACATGTTAATGAGAATACAGGCCGGTGACCCCGTCGCGCGGTACTTCGGTCTGAAGAGAGGACAGGTATGTTTAAAGCAGTTTTAGGGCAGTCATTGAAGCGAAAAATACGGTCTTACCTCCGAATTTTTTTACTGTGAACCGATTTGCATGAAATTTTGGAATTAGGCTCATCTTACCCTTAACTTCAAAAGTGAAAATGATCTGAACTCCGCCTATTATTTTTAAGGGGTGTAAACAACCCCTTAATGGAAAAATTGACATTAAGCCATTTTATCGCTAGAAAACATGTCTAATAGTAAGTGGTGAAATTGTAAAGTATTTTCTAACATAATTACCTCATATTAAAATAATTTTCAACCCCTTGAAATTGCAAACAACCCCTAAATTGAAAAAATCACAAAAAAATACGTTGGTATGACATAAAAAGATGTAAGTATAGAGTAAGTAATATTTTATATTCTCTATAATAATTATCAAATTTTTAACCCCCTTTCAACCCTTGAAAACTACCCCTTGATAAAAAATTGTTAAATTTTTTTTTTGATAAAATGAAAAGGATTTAAATATTATTCCACACTCTCGAAAATGATTATCATATTCTTAAGCTTTTCTACCCTTAACACATTGGGCGCCATGGGGGTCACGTGTGACCCCCATTACAAATACAGATGACCGACTACCCCTAAATTAAAACAGTAAATATATATGATTACTAGACCCCGTTATCTTGTTCCCCATAACAGCACTAGTGTCGTTATAGTCACTTTACGATATTGCTAGCAGCCACATACTTCTAAATCTAGGTTAAACTTAGGTCAAGGATTAAGCGCTCAATTTTAACTTTACGATAAAAAAATGCACAACAACCAACTTAAGAAACAATTAAATTCCTGCGGTTCTTAAGAAAAACAAAACTTTCCGAACTAAATTCATTGATGCCAACATAAAAAAAATATTTTTATTATAGTCACTGCAAGTATATTTTAAATTAAAAAAAAAGTTTACCATAGACACATACTGTCAGTCATACGTCATATTTGCCTTGTTTGAGGTTATGCATTATTGTATTTTTTAGATTTTAAAACCTAGTCGTAGAAAAAGTATTGTATGCAACGTTGTATAATTAAATCAAAAAACGCGCATTGCGTCTCTATTTGCGATACTCGCCGCTGTCGCGGCTCGTATCGCAACTCACGCAATTCGCATTTTTTGAGCCTTCTTATACAACTGTTGCATAATAGTATTTTCGTTGGCCCCTTCACTCAAATGTGTTATATATACATACTAGCTGTGAACCCGGCTTCGCCCGGGCAAAATGTAAAGAATCACAAACCCCCATTTAATTCCTTAGAAATTATATTTTATTTTTAACAGACATTACAAAAATGAGGATGTTGAACTGACGGCTGAGTTCCAAACATTAAAATAATGTTAAAGTCGTTTTTGGTTTAAACTATCCAAAACCTTATTTAAGGACTTTCATTACAAAATTCCAACCGTCACTACTTTGAAAAAAACTCGTAGGTATCTCAAAACGTCGTAGAGGAAAACGTCAAAAGTTCTTCATTCGTCAGAACTTCATATACACTTACTGCGTTTTTACCTGGAGTCAGTGTCAGATACGTGTTTATTTTTAAAGTAATGACGCAATGCTATTTGGGTAATCCACATTAAAATCGAATTTAGAAAGGTAAATAAAATCACTTTTTATCTAAAATCCAAAGTATGATTTTTCACATTTCTATCTTCAAAAATAAAGTATATAAAACTTTAATTTCTCAAACATCTAAAATAGTAGAGTCCCGTTTAAAAACCGAATTCAATTTATGTTGTTAGACTATAATTTCCCATTAGTGATCACAACTCTCCCCTTGAATTAGAATCGCCCCGGTTCAGAGGCGGCGTTAGACGTAGGCGACGTGGGCCACCGTTACCTAGCCAAATGTGACAGCCTATATTAAAAAGATGAAAGTCTGAAAAATCGTGTGACGTACTTTATGGATGACCCCATAGTCAGTTTAACCGACCTATGTGGATGCATATGGCAAATGTCGCAGGCCCCGGTACAGTCCGACTTCACGCGGTTTAAGCACGTGCATCGGCAACGCAGTTTTGGCACCTGCATCAGTAACGTGGTTTTTTATGCGCAATGTGGTGTTCCAGACCTGATCAGTTCGTGTCACTCCCTTTTCAATGTAGTAATCAATTCTGTAGCCATATTATATTCTGCTGCCATATTATCGGGATTTGGCGAATATTCGTGTTGACGTCTTGTTCTTTTTGTATGTCAGGGAAAGAGATGACAGTACAAATTTACGCCGAATCGCCGATAATGTGGCCGTAGCATGCTAAATCCACTTCGTACCTACTCTCCTGTTGCGTTAACGTAACGTTACTGCAGGGAGATTCAAAACTGTTATTTACTGCATTCGACAGGACACTTTTTCAACAGATTCCCCGAATAAGTT
Organism: Eudemis profundana; assembly: GCA_947034925.1. Classification (NCBI taxonomy): domain Eukaryota; kingdom Metazoa; phylum Arthropoda; class Insecta; order Lepidoptera; family Tortricidae; genus Eudemis; species Eudemis profundana. Next base: position 13,601,398 of record OX344811.1, read on the forward strand.
ATCCCTCCATATTAAAGGGATAAAATTACCTGCCATCCACTATTTCTCCCCCCCCCCCCCCCCCGTAGAAAAGAAATTTACGAAAGTATTTGTATATTTGAACATTCCCACCTCCAAAATGAAAAAAAAAAAACATTCAGACTTGCATTCTCAATATTCTATGTTGAAAATTATCGTGAACAGATTAAAAATGTTCGAAAACTGGTATAATTTTGTTTCCTAAGTCAGAATAAACTTAAAAAGCCCCCATGCCTTCAGAAGGATTTACAAAAGTGCCTATTCCTTTATTTTTGCTTTTTTTAGCTTACAATTTCAACTGTCATTTTCATTGAGCAATGAGACAATAATATTGTGCAATTTTCAGTTGTTTAGTAATTTATTACGTTTTAAAAATAGCACGATGCATAATAGTTTTCCGTTTAAATATTGTTTTTTTTTGTTGAAATAATATTATACGCACGATTTTCTAATGTAAAAAACGGTTTTCTTACTCATGTCGTCACTTGGTCAGTTTAGTTTACTCCGTTCTCGCCGAGTGTGTACAAATTCAATTAAAAGCACACATTACGCGCGCTTCGCTAATCTATGGCAGTTTCCGAACGCAGTAAAGAAACATGGCCGACTGTTTTTGGTATTATTCGAATTATTTTGCATCTTTATACGCTTATTTCTCCGTTATACGAATTTTGCGAATATAAGTTGTCGATTCGAAAGTGTTATTTTTTTACACTTTAATTTTTGAGGCGCTTTTGGTTCAGGTTTACCGTAGGGCCCGGCTAAATTATTAATATAGATAAGAACGTTGGTATGTATTCATGCCTACGTTTCCAAAATATATGAGCCATATTATGTATATATATACACATTACAATAGTTGTGGGTCTCTATTATACTGCGTACTTTCACATTGCTCCAAATATTCACACTTCGAAATTTTCAGTTACTAAGTAGAAAAAAATATGATAAGTTTTTGGACCATAACTCCTTCAATTTTCATGCTATCACAATTTATAAAAAACCATTGTAAAGGTAATTAAGAGAGCTACAACATCCTTCATTGCAATATATAGTAAAAAACCTTTTTCTAAAACGGTGAAGGGTTAAAGGGCTTAAGAGAGGCTGTGATTGCGCTGCCACGCGCTCTTTAAACAATCATATCTCCGTCAATTTTTGTTTGACAGAGAAAACAAAAAAACTAAATTGTTTGTCAGAAAAATACCTAAAATTTTAATGCGTACACTTTTATACGTATCTGTCGTAATTTTTGAGATATTATGAAAAATAAGTGGGTGTTTTAAAAATTTGAAATTATGTTTTTTTTTTAATCGTGACTTTTTTGAAAAATATCGACACTGGAAATTTCAAATGTCGTAAGGGACAAAGGTCGACTTTTCAGGAGAGCCAAAAAACAAAATTCAATTTAAAAAAAATCGTAACTCGGTCGTTTCTTAACCGATTAGGATGATTCTCAGATTTATAATTTTCAAATAACTTTATCTACACCGAACTAATTATTGGAAATCTATAACCTTAATAGTTTAGGAAATAGTGTCCCTTACGCAGTGAATTTAAGACGAAAATGTCCGTTACGAATCTGAAATAACCCGTTTTTTTCTTAAAAATATTATCATATTGTCGTAACTACCAAAAGCGTATTTGTACATTGCGAATTTCTGTTGTAAGTTATATTTATGGTTTCCAGGTTAATGAAGTAAGTAACCATAAAATGTATGAAAATATAAATTTGTATACTAAATTTATATGGCACTATGTTGTATGGGTCAACTTTAAATTTTAGGAAGTTACGACAAAATTTAATCTTCTCATAACTTTTTTATTTGACGGGTTATCAAAATTTCAATCGAACAGATCGATAGAGAAAAAAATACTGATTCCAATGGTATATTTAGTGTACTTACGACAAAATGTCCCTTACGACATTTGAAATTTCCAGTGTCGATATGTGTCCTGAAGCAGCCAAACTGATACTATCTATCAAACTCTTCATAATGAAGTTAATTCTAAGCGGAATACGATTAATTTTAATTTTGGTGGAAATGGCACTTATGAAACCCATTGATTTAAAAGAAAAAACATTAGATGCTCCCCTTATTTGCAATACAGCTCACTTATTTTACGTGCAAAAGACTTTTAATAGTGCTCATTTTAAAGCTTATTTCAAGCACTACAGAACCCTTTTGTATTAAAATGCATAAAATGCATCTGCTCGCCGCTAGATGGCATTGACCACATCGATTAAATTTCAGACAAAATAAAAAACGGCTTTGATCTTTAATATCTAGCTTAATATTGCAATTAGAATACTTTATAAAAAACCAAATTGTTCATTGTTTTACCTGCTACAATTTTGTTCCATATAACATTTTCGATAAAACGTATATTTTTGGAGATATTTGCAAAAAACCGATGAAAAACGTGACAAAAATGCGAATTTTCAATTGCCAATAACTTGAAATGTATTGGATTTTTTGAAAAACTTTATAGAAGAGTTTTTGCTTAAAATTAGGCCTTCTATCGATTTCCGAGACGATTTTGAAAAAAAAATAATTCACCCCCGAGAAGGGGTGGCAACCACCCCCAGGGTGGTTGCGGAGTTCAAATCATTTTCACTTTTGAAGTTAAGGGTAAGATGAACCTAATTCCAAAATTGTATGCAATTCGGTTCACAGTAAAAAAATTCGGAGCCATAATGCTTCAATGACTGCACTATTTATTATATTTAGTATATTAATAAAAAAGAATGCAGATGACAAAAGTAAAAGAAAATAGCATGTTTTCTAACAACCTTTTGAAAACTTTGATACCCGTTATTGCATGGATGCTAATTCTAAAAGTAAGGAGCAGTTATCGGCTTCAGTGCTGCTGCCACTTGTAGTACACGGATGGCCGATGCAATCGCGACTATCTTTAGCGTAGACGGTAGCGCCGCCTCCGCTCCTTGCGGAATCACGCTAAACTGCCACGTTACTGGTGTAGTTACAATTATCAAGACTAGATGGCGCTAGGTGTCAAATGTGTTTTTTATCAAATAAAATGTAACCCCTGTTTTCAATGAGGTCGTATCAACTTGTCACTGCTAGGTAGGTGCAATTTAAAGTCGTCCTTATAGACAAGTGGCATTTTGCGTGAAAACGTCACATTTGACACCTACCGCCATCTAGTTTTGATAATTGTAACTGCAACAGTAACGTGGCAGTTTAGCGTCATTCCGCAAGGAGCGGAGGCGGCGCCACCGTCTAAAAATCAATTTGGAGTTATGACTAATGAGGTTAAGTTTAGTATTATTAGGCCGAAATAAGTGTTACTAATTGATTAACAATTAAATATTCTTTTTCAGGTAGTGAAAATCATCCGATCCTCAGAAACGGCTGGAAGATACATTTCCTATAGATTAGTTTGTTAGGTAAAGATTTAATTAAATATGTTTTGACTACATACAGTAATTTCATTGATTACTCGCTTCTCTCACACTCTGTGTACAATGACCCCGTTATATGTATCGTTTTCAGGCAAAAAGTACCGTCAAACGGGGTTATTAGGGATCGCGGGGTGAATAAAGATGGCCCCGGGAAACTCATTTTCCTGATAATTTCTTAATAACGACCTATTTAGTTATATAGTTTTTAAGGAAAACTACCTACTAAGGCAGGTAGTCCTTAAGAAATTATCAGGAAAATGTGTTTCCCGGGGCCATCCTTATTGACCCCGCGATCCCTAATAACCCCGTTTGACCGTACCACTTACCTAGTTGTCAATAAGGTAGGGCAAGAGCTAATATGAAAATGCAATTAAAAAACGCCCTTATTGAATGCGTCAGTGATACCTGCAGCGCCGGATTTCCCCTTAGGCCTACAAGGCCCCGGCCTAGGTGCCCAGCCAGCCTAGAGGTTCCAGTAGTGGACTCTTCATATAAGCCCAAAAGCATGTCTTGCCTACTCAATATCAAGCGCCTAGGGGCCCTGGATCTCTAAATACGGGCCGGGATACCTGTGCCCTGGATGCATTACAAATGTTTTAGGGAACGTGCAGGAACTATGGCACTGGTCCCACCGCCAGTGAGTAAGCGAGTAAAGTTGGGCGAGTAGCATTATATTGCGGATCTGGAAAGGTCGATTGATCACTTTGTGCCAGCCCCCAATAATCTGTTACTCGCCCAACTTTACTCGCCGGCGGTGAGACCAGTATAGGTAGGAACTAGCAGCACTTAAACGACAAGAGACACTATGCGGACAGCAAGGGAAACTTATAAACCTGAAAAAAAACTGGTCATAAATGTCAATATAAAGTATAGTAAGTCGCGGCTACACTAGACACGCGCAAAATGTGTCACTAAAGTGAAAAGAGTGATATGAATCTTTATCTCTGTATAACTCTTAGCTCAGTAGCTCCAAATGCAAATATTTCCGAACGAAAGAGAGAGCAGTAATAGGTATACGTTAACAAGACAGAGACGAAAAATTCATGTTGATCGTGTCTTTTCTCGCAGCTCACGGCTCAATGGAGCTACTTTAGAGAGAGAGTGAAGCGTGAAGTGAGCGAGCGAGTGAGTTGAAAGATATACCGAGTTGTTTGAATCGGAACTGAGCTATTGAGCCGGTGAGCTAGACCAACTGATATAGCTCTTTTGAATCACTCACTCGCGAGCTACACATGTCTAGGCTACACTAACGTCTTTCATCGCGATAATTCGCGGTGTTTCCCGTTAACGTGACCCCAGTATGATAGAGTACAATATTCGGATTGGAGGCACCAGTTGGCAGCACCTTCGTTGTGTCCGTTCCCTATAGTAAATAACAAATTAAAGAGTCATCATCATCAGCCCGTTGCAGTCCACTGCTCTGGACATAGGCCTTTCACAAGGTACGCCGCAGAGCCCGGTCTACTGCTTTATAGATCCAGTGTGCCTACCATGAGTTGAGTGTACGATCGGCGCTAGCGAGTTTCTCGTATCGAGAGTCAGTGCACCTCTCTCGCACGCGCTTATAGTACGAAAGAGATAGACTGTCATCGAGCGCTCGATACTCGCTAGCGCCGATCGAAAAGTCAACTCATGGTAGGCACACAGTCATTGCCGGCCCTCTTATGTAAGTTGCCCCGCCATCTGGCCAGAGGGCGTCCCACGCTACCACGGTATAAGCGGTAGTTCCAAAGACTAGCTCTTCCTACAAAAGGTACATCGGGAGCGCGCCGTGTACGGACGCACCACAGGCAAGCATTTGGAGCTGCGCGGGCCTGCCAGAGTATGGGGTTCACTCACACAAACGGGCGTCGTGCGTCTGTGTATATAAATACGTGTCGCGCTCTCCTAAACGGCCGAAGTCGTAGGTACAACTTATACTCCGTTTTTTTTAGATGTGAAAATTTGGTAAACAAAAGAAGCAGTGGTTGTCAACATTTGTAATTATCAATGAACAATTTAAAAGTACATGATATTTATTATGTCGTTTTCGTTGTCCGATATTAATTCATTACTTATAAGCCTAAAGTACCCACTTAGCAGGCCAAGCCAAGGCATAGTAAAATAATGTATACTTAAAAAAGATTTTCGACATACATTTTTATGCGCGCAACGCAGCTTATTACAGACACACACTTTTTACTTTGATAAATCACAAAATAAATACAAACACAGAAGTTCTAAAGATATACATATATTACTTTTTATTCGCAACTGTGTTGACAAACTGGTCATAACGTCAACGACGTTTAAAAACCTGACCATAGCTTCAAAACCTCTGCCTCTTTGGGTATTTTATTGTGCAACATTTCTACAAATGATTAAAATAATAGGCAAAAAATGAATCTGATTTTTGCTTTTAGAATAATGTAAGTAAAATAAAAGAAATGAGTTTTTTTCTTAATTTGTTAATTATGTAAATTGCAAACGTACATAAAAATCAAGTATTCACTATCAAATGAAATAAATTGCACAATGTCGCCACACAATGTACCTGATAAAAAACCTCAAGTTGGCAGATGTCAACTTTGTTTACCAAATTTTCACATCTAAAAAAAACGGAGTATAGTTGTCTTTATACTTTGACGCTACGTTTGCCAAGACGCGGTCTCCACTCCAGAACACGCTTACTTCAGCGGTTATCGGTTCTGCCAATACTGAAAAACCGGCTTTTCGGTATTGGCCCCATACAACTAAAACCGGTATTGCATGCCCTATAGGTATGTGACCAGCCCGTTGCCACTTCAACCTACTAACTTTCAGAGCTATGTCCGTCACCTTGCTTCAATTAAAGAGTAACAAGCACGAATTACATAGATAAAGAATACCAAGTCTAGTAAGTATATAGAACATTACACAACTAGGGCGGTAAAACAAAGAAAGGCCGAGACCGCAGATGTTTGCAGCCCAAGCTGCAAGCGATGGACATAAAATATGCAATCGAGGGCTTTCTTTATTACCTCCCGTGTTGTGTACATAACACACACACGTATGTCTACACTTGGCCAGAAAGCGGCTTTTTCCGTACGCGTAGTGTGCGTAGATGTGGCATATAATACATATTCATTCAATTATTGCGATCATGTCATGTTCATTGTCCATACAGTAGATCTTAAAGTGATTATCGGGTTCAGTTTAAATGAAAATTTGGGAGCTTGGCACTGAATGACCAATCCGGTTGCATTTTGTTTTGGTTTTAGCGCCATTCAACCAACTTTTACTTCTTCAGGGGCGGCGCAACATATTGGCCCGGGGCGCCAAATTTCAAAATACGCGCCTAATCATAAGCCTACTCAACTCCGACAGCAAGAAAAACGCACGCGTAGGTACACGCGAGATAAATTAGACCAAGGAAAATGCTGCCCAGTTTCAGAAATGCTGCTGTCAACACTACCGTTTATAATGTTAGTGGTCATTAATTAATTATTTAAGAACGATTTTGGCGAAGAACGGTTTGAACGTTTTTTTTTATAAAATATTAAGTAAGAATGGCATTACCCCCCGAAATAACAGCATGTAGAGGTATTGAAAACCAGTCATTAATTACGTTAAAAGTTCCTAGGGGAGGGCCCTAGGAACTTTTAACGTAATTAATGAATGATCCAAGGGATCATTGGACTGGTATCCCATAGTCATTCCTTCAACTACCTACCTTAGTTCTTTATACAAACAGTCGGCTACAGTTACTCCGCCATGTCCAAGTTACCCCATTTGACGGTAAGTTAGGATTAAAAGTTGACCTTTGTGACCCGCGCAGTGGTGACCGTTATTACGACCGTAGAACGATAATAGCGTTTATAACGCGTGATCCGAAAATGGGTAACTTTCAAGAATGCCTTGCGCGTAACAATATGTAACTTGCGCACGCAACGCCACTCGGCGTCATAACAGCGGACAATATTATTTACGAAGTATAATTTTGTGTAAGTGTGCGGATGTAGGTAGTATTTCGTATCTACTTACTTTTTGCGATATAAAAAAAATCATATACCTACAGTAAAGTCACACTAATCCGGCACTAATTAAAAGTAGGGGGTGCCGGATTACTGAAATGTTCGCATTACGGTATTTTATAGAAAAATTACAGTGATATCGGAACGTGAGCGCGGAGCAGGAGTACTTAGACATAGTTAACCTAGTATAATATTGTAGTCTTTGGACATAGTCGAGGGAAGCGCGGGCGAAGTGTACCGCACCATAACCCTCTGCTTATTTCAGAGGACGACATTCATATCACACTCAGTAGACACAACACAGCACATGTCGTGCCGTATCCGATTCCGTTTCCTTTTATTATAATTACAGTAGTCATTGTTGTTAAAGTTTAATCAAGTAGTGAAGTACAAATTGTGGTCAGGAAACGGTCGAGCCGGTAAACAGAGGTTCTGTCCTTTGATAAAATAACAACGTTACATAGCCAAAAATATCTGATTATTGGCTTGGATAAAGTCGCAGAGAGAGCGCTAAGTTATGACTGACCATCTAGTATTAGATCCTTTTTGAGTAATGCAGGCAGTTTAGATTAAAAGGAGGAAATATGACGTTGACGGATGAATTGTCGGTCTTCTTTGGAAAATATAAGCGGTGCTTATCTCTGCGAATTTATCGTGTAACTTATTTTATTAATATTGTCTTCGGTTTCCGCGACTATCACTCATAGTCTATTACTAATAACATTCTAACTTATTTTAATAAATACTTATTTTAATAAATTAATATTCTAACTTATTTTATTATCAACGCGACATTTAGAGTGTGTAAAGAAAGACATGAAGAGCAATACACCAGTACTCAAACTGGTGCGGATACTGGGTTATTGGATAATTATTGGACCATACCACTAAGGTGACCAAATGTGACCCGGAACCCCAAGGTAATATATATATATATATATGTCGTATCTTGATAAAATAACAACGTCAAACTCAAACTCAAACTCAAACTCATTTATTTCTGTAAGTAGGCCTCAAGGGCTCTTTTACATGTCTGATTCTTTTCTTTTGGCGCTTCGGTAGATGACCTTCTGGTGAGAAGAAGCGCCTGAAGAAACTCACCAGTTTCTCTTTTAAAAACAACATTACAACAATTGTGACATTATTACATAAGATGACAATATTTATAAAATGCAACAAGCAAATAACTGGGCACAGTTTTTTTTACATTTTACCGAGAGACGTATATAATCTCCGGATCCATTACATTACAAAACTTAAAACTACATTTTTAGAGATGTAAAGGGTCTCTAGGCGTCAAAACACGATAAAAAATATAGAAAATAGGCAAACATAGACTAAAATTTATGGAGATGTAAGGAGTCTCCGTTGTCAAAACATTATGTTTTGGAGGTGTAAAGGAACTCCAAACGTCGAAATTAAAAATGGGAAACGTATGTTTCACGTCGAGAAATAGACTATTAAGCTAACAGTCATTACAACTAGCTACAGTATACATAACAGGTATGTATTCAGTATGTCAAAATGCAAATAATGAAATAAAATTACAATAAAAATAAAAATAAATGTAACAATGGAACGATACAGCCCGTAGCAGCGACGCCATCTGTAGGCATCATGTACCTAAACCTCTCCGGGACACTGCCCTATTTCGACGACTGCTGCGACTGATGCTTTGGCCATGGTTCTTTGTCATCCAAGTAATCTTGGACTTTATAATAAGCTCTCTTCAAAAGCGCAGATTTAATGTAATTTTTAAACGAACTATAAGGCAGTTCCCATGCATCTAGGGGTACCTTATTGTAGAATCTAACACAGTTGCCCACGAAAGATTTTCTTACTTTCTGTAGACGGATTTTTGGGACAAACAGCTTATGTTTGTTCCGCGTATTTAAACTGTGGACATCAGACTGCTTTTTGAAGGAGCTGATATTCTTGTGCGTATACATTATCACGTCTAATATGTACTGTGAAGCCACTGTGAGGATTTCTATTTCCTTAAAACGTTCTTTTAGCGAATCTCTAGATCCTAAGTTATATATGGATCGAATCGCTCTTTTTTGTAGAACAAAGATGGTATCTATGTCTGCTGCTTTACCCCAGATCAGTATGCCATAAGACATAATACTATGGAAGTAACTGAAATAAACAAGGCGAGCGGTTTCCACGTTAGTGAATTGCCTTATTCGTCTTATAGCAAAAGCGGCAGAGCTCAGCCGGTTAGCCAAAGTAGATATATGAGGCGCCCATTGCAAGTTGTGATCCAGGGTAAGCCCAAGAAAGAGTGTATTGTTAACAAGATCAAGTTTCTCACCGTTTAAAGATATAGATGTGTCAACCTCTCTTACATTTGGCAAAGAGAATTTCACGCACTTTGTCTTCTTTGCATTCAGAACCAGGTTATTTGCTGTGAACCACTGTAGCACTAATTTTAAGGTCTCATTGATGTGACTATAGTCATCTAGTTGTCTATCAACTTTGAAAATCAATGAGGTGTCATCAGCAAATAAAACTATTTTACAATTTTGTTCTATGTGGTAAGGAAGGTCATTTATATACACAAGAAAGAGAAACGGACCTAAAATCGAGCCCTGCGGTACTCCGAGCTTTACAGTCGAACCACTAGACTCAATTCGGTTAACAACCACTTTCTGAATTCTTTGGCTAAGGTAAGACATGACAAGGTTTAAGGCCTCGGTCGACAGGCCGTAATGCTTTAGTTTGTGAACCAGTGTCTCATGTTCCACACAGTCGAACGCCTTGGAAAGATCGCAAAAGATTCCTATCGCATCTTGTGACACTTCCCACGCATCATAGATGTGTTTAATAAGCACCGTCGCGGCGTCCGTCGTCGAGCGGCCTTTTGTAAAACCAAATTGCTGGTCGTGCAGTAGTTCATACTTGTTAAAATGACGAAGCAATTGGTTTAGTATGACTTTTTCAAAGACTTTACTAAGAACTGGTAATATAGAAATCGGTCTAAAATTCCCAAGATCATCCCTGCTGCCCGATTTGAACAAAGGAATGACTTTACTATATTTCATCAGATCGGGGAAAATACACTTATCTACACAAGCATTAAACACAATGGCTAGAGATGGCGCCACAATATCGATGACAGATTGCATGACTCTGACAGAAATACCCCAAAGGTCCTCGGTGTTTTTCAGCTTCAGGGATTTAAACGTTTTTATTATTTCATAGGGATCTGTATGTTGGAAGTGAAATTCCCTATCATATCTGGTACTAATAGGATCTAGAAAAGAGCTAGCCTTCGCTACAGAAGAATTCAGGTTTACCGTAGTATTCACAGCAATGTTTGTGAAGAAGTTTTGAAAGGCGCCAGCTACGTCCAAGTCTGCGGTCAGGATTTGTTCCTCGACTTTAAGTCGGTAATGGCCTTCACGGGGTTTTGTTTTCCCAGTCTCTGTGTTTATTATGTTCCAGACTGCCTTTACTTTATTTTCCGCTGACTTAACTTTATTTCCTAAGTATAAAGACTTGGCGGCGGCACAAACTTTCTTAAACATCTTCGAATAATTTCTAACATATTCTGTGAAATTATCATCTTGTATGTAGCTCTTCATTTCGTACAATTCATACAATCTGTTCCTACTCTTATGTATACCTGATGTGGCCCAGTCACTAAACCTTATTTTTGTGCCTCGCTTGAAAGTTTTACATTTGAATATGTCTTTGTGCACGTCATGAATCACCTCTGATAACTCTTTAAAGAGTACGTTAGGATCACTACTGTTAGTCGGGAGCGCAGGAACTCGACAAAGTATGTTATCTTTAAATCGTTCCATGCGACTCTCCGTGATGGGCCTATATGTAATAATTTGCTGTTCGGTATGAACATTTACTTTGAAAAAGGCTTTCTGTCCGCGGTGATCAGAGTTAAAGCAATTAAGAATCGTTTTATTAGTAGCTTCACAATTACAAAATATGTTATCTAGACATGTCGCCGTGCTGGCCGTAACCCTACCGTAGCCGTAACAACGTTACATGGAAAGGTTTATATATATATATATATTAATAAAACCTTTTTGCGACCTCTGCAAGCTTAGCGTAGTCCGACAATATGACATGCAAATTCTTCGTTTTCAAGTAGCACATCCACCGATCAATCTGGCCGTCAAAGGCATGAATGGAACATTCCACAATTAGCCTAAGCGTTTCTTATCTCCGCTAAGGTATGTTTCAGTCTCACTGTTCATTAACTACAAAAAAATCTTTGATAAAACTCTCATGCACGAGCATGCAAAGCGTACGCACACGCGACGCGTTGCGCTACTTCACACGTCTCGTGCGCATCTCGCTCGATGCACGTCGCGAAAACCACGCAATCGAGACAACAATAGCCGGAACCCAAACAAACTAACCGCCCGGCTGATTGGAGTATTGTCATAGACTTCATTGGTTTTTTAAAAAGCGAAAAGCGAGGGAAATTTTCGAACGTACATATTTCAACTTTCAGCCGCGCAAATCCTTTACCTAACCAATAATTATAGTTTTTTGATGGTTTCTTCTTAAGTTCTTCGTTGATTGAAGTTTATATTGAAATGCTTGATTGACTGTGACAGTTAAGTGTGTGATAATTTCAGCTTCAGCTTTCAACTTATAAGTATGAACGTTTAACAAGTGGTAAGTAAACTATAGTACCTATAACTTTATTTTTTATGTATGGTCGAGTAATTTGGATACGTTAAAACGTACCTATCTTTAGTAAATTAAAAAAATTGGTTGGTATGTGTGATTTTTATAGACTATAGAATATCATACCAGATCTATTACTATAAAAACGTGGGTCTTATTACTAACCTAGGTACTCCTAATGGATTTATGCAGAAGCATTATTTTAAAATATAAACATGACGTAACATTAAAATAACGTAGGAATTCGTAAAAAAAATGGAACAAAGGTAGAATTATGGTGGCATAAGTCGCTTATATCAATAAAGACGCAATTTGGTGGACGAAATCTTTATCCAGTAGATACCTAATCCTCATAGCATAGCAGTAGCACACGACGAAGTGACAGGTAACTCTAGCTTATCACATCATAAAAACAAAAACATAATGACACCTACTTTTTATGCGGAACTAAACGGTATCGCTGCATGTATGCGAAAAATTCATGCTATGCGGTACTGAAGTAAGAAATTCCGTACGTTTATTGTATAAGTTTTAATTAAAAAAAGAAAATTATTTAACCACGCTCAAAGCACTTAAGCACAGAAAACTTTCGTTCGACTCCAACACCGTGTAAAGTAATTATCTTGTAATCTATGAACGCTTATGGTTTTTTAGGGCTCCGTTATTCGAATACTACCGACACACTCGTTCTTTTAATAGGTTAACGAGTGTGTCGGTAGTCTATTTTAAGTACCTATCGTTAAATATTCAATCGTATGTTCGCGAGCATGTGGATCCGAAGCATAAAGGACGTAAAGATGCATGACGTACATAGCACTTGCATCTTTTACATAGCTGACGGTTCTTGCAAGTTGCAACAAGGATCATTGAAATACGTAGGTATACTCCTTAGGTTGGGGTTGTGTACGATCTACTTAAGAGGAAACAGGAGGGCAGTTTTTCCATACAAACGTAGTCCCCTGTTTCCTCCCTGGATAATGCCAGTAGAGCAATAATTTTTTGTCCAAAAATCTATGGCTACTATTGATATGTTCCTATGTTTTCCTTTTTACGATAAATTGATTCTCAAAAGAGATATTAACCTTCAAAAACCTAAAAAAAATGCCAGATTTTCCGCTGTGTTCACACATCCAGAAAACAAATTTGACTAGATTATTAAAAAAAAGGAAAACATAGGAACACGGCCAAAGCCTTTCTTTAATGTTTAATGAAAAAATTAGTTAAATAGGTTAAGTTTTGGGGAAGAAATCAGGGGACTACGAAACATTGTTTTCATGAAATTTTAAAAGGTATTTTCGGTCCAAGCTGCAGTTGTCTCTATCGCGCTCTGCGCGGGAGAGGCGGGCAGTGCGGGACAGCGACACATTTTACAAATACCTAATTTTCAATTCTCTCCACCTTACTCTTTCCTCTTAAAGAAAACAATACTGTTGTGTGGTTTTGTATCTCATTATCATCCGTCATAAAAGAGAACCGTGCTTCATAGATAAAGACTTTGTGCATTGACATTTCAGTGGATTATAAACTCTAGGGCTATTGCCAAGAGTTGAAAATGCTTTAATAAAAATGTGACTTTAGACATAGGTATTATGATTGTATGCCACACCTGGCCATAAAGTGGCTTTTTCCGCACGCTGCGCGTACGGAAAAAGTTCCTTTCTAGCCAAGTGTAGACATAAAATTATGTACACAACACGGGAGGTAATAAAGAAAGCCCTCGATCGCATATTTACGTCCCTCGCTTGCAGCTCGGGGCGCAAACATCTGCGGTCTCGGCCTTTCTTTGTATTACCACCCTAGTTGTGTAATGTACTATTACACCCCTGGCGTTTGGCTGACTGACTGAGAATCGGACAAATGCGAAGACAGCTACAGCGCTATTTTTCTATTAATGCACTCGTAATTTATGGTTCACGGAGACAGAGCTGATAATTAACTGAACTTTCCATCATGGTGGTTGTAACGATTTTTGACAATTTTGTCATTTTGGTGTTTCTGGGGTTTACAAACAATCGCTTTGTTTCCTTTAAGTGGATCGTACACAACGCCAACCAAAAGAACATAGGTTCTTATGCTTAATAACTTGGTTACATCAAATATAAAGTGAGAAACCGGTACGGTATATAAAGGTACGATAACGTCTAACAAAACTGACGTTGAAATTTGCCTCATAGCGCCCAGTTTTCACGTCTTATGTATCAAGTGGTGTTGGAAACCTACTTAATATTTACTACGTTTGAGTCTAATATCATTTAGGCGAAGAACACACTGAAATCGCCCGTCGCCGCGATTTTTTCCGTGTACACGGAAAAAATCGCCGCGATTTACGCGCCAGTGTGCGCCACCCCGCGATTTTTCTATACAAATCGATGATTCTACATACAAGGTTGAAAATCGCTGAGTCGCGTGTCGCCGCGATTTTCGCTGCAGTGTGAGATCCGCCTTATGTCAAATATGTATTGATAAAAGTTTGAGTAGATAGATGACATTTTCGGATTTTTTTTTTGCTAACGGTGTGGAAATGTATTACGCATACTCCCCATCAGGCATTACCAGGCCCTTTTCCAGGCCGTTAAAAGGACCCTTCGGGGAAGTTATGTGGGGCTCACCCCCTCAGAAGGAGGAAGGATACCCTCTAAAAGCACACCGGTGATGGAGCCTCTGCAGCGGGGCCTGCATCCGCGGCCCGATGCTGCACATCGGAAGTGGCCGGAACTCCTCAGGAGCTCGCAGCCGGGGACAGGGGGAGCCTCTGCAGCAGGTTGCATATCGTTTAAAAGGCAAAAATCTGTGGTTGGTTACAAACCTACTGACGTGCTCGCCCCCTATTTCATGAAAAAAAAAAGAAATTTACTTTACTTGACATTGACATTTATAACCAGTAGGTAGACCAGTAGGCGTATGATACTACGCTTTGTCACGCGATAAATAAATGACAAAGCATCCGTCACGTTCTGGCAAATAGTGTGTGAGAGTGACGGATGCTTTATCATTTATTTATCGCGTGACAAAGCGTAGCATCATGAGCCTACAGACCATTTTATCAGGCGTGATAAGTTTCTTATACTGTCCGCATAGTCTCTCTTTCGTCAATTTAGTGCTGCCACTTTCCTTATTAGTAAATAACCTAATATAAATACTAAAAATACTTAAAAAAAACCCGACTGCTGAGCAAAAAATACCTCGCACTGTGCATAAATCCGCCATTTTGTTGTTCTTTTACAAATTTTGCGTACCCGGTGACGCTCGCACCATCAAGACGAATCTAGTGATGTATCATTTATCAACGTGGGGTGTGTCGTTTGAGTAGTTACGAGCGGACATAGGAACGGACATACATACATACTTACTGTTAGCCGCATTTCTGAACGCGGCCGAAGTTGGAGAGGGCGCTGCCAACCTAGCGGACTATCAATCAAGCCTGCTAGCGTGGGTTCGCGCCGGAATGGCGTCTCGAGAGGATAATCAATTAGTGGATCGATTGTGTTGTTTTATTATAAATATATGGTTTCCAAGTAACTAGTGCTTTTACTGTTAATAAATCAGAAGTGAGATTTCGTTGTATTCATGCCTACAAAGTATTTCGGCTTATAAATCAATTCTTGTACGAAATAGTAACATCTTGACAAAGCAGATGAAAGACGCTTTGCGTTGTTAAACTCTCTTCGTTATTTGATAAAAGCACTACGTACTGGCGTATAACAATTAAATAACCGTGTGTTATATGGTGAACGTAATATTTGATAGTCTGAAATCTGAAATCGGTAAGATTCGTGGTATTAATGTCACAAAGTTGTGATAGGCTGAACACGCCGTAACCGTAAGTAATCATTTGTATGAAAATCGTCGGTGTCTTACACCTGAAACGAACTGGTAATGTATTATTTCCGTCTTATAATAATCCCTAGAATGTGGGTTTGTGACATTGCTACGATATTCTGACAATATAAGAGATAATGTACTTTTGCATAAATTGGTGAGTCATGGGAATTTGTCCTTTAAGTAAACCGCATAAGGTCCACTTTAATAATTCTCTGATATTTCTAAGTCAGTAAAACTAATCTTGTGGTGTATGCATTTGAAATATGTTTTGATATCATACAATTCTATATTGAGATTGACTAATATTTGTATGGGTTTTACATGTTGCATGAAATGTATAAGTAAACTAAACATGGTGTTGTGTGGTTTTGTATTTAAGTCCCACAGGAGACAACAGCAAAGAAGGTGAATGTTTTATCCTAGACTCTTGTGCAGAATGTTGGTGTTGATGAAAAATGTGTAGTCCGCAGAATGAATATTTTCATAATGAGAGGTGACAGATGAGAACAGGTATGATTAAAAGTTACCTTTAATAATGGTTATGAAGCATATAGATGTGCAAAATTAAAGATCAACTACTAACATTTTAGTGTTGAGATCAGCATAAAAGTTAAAATGGCCTGATCGGTTATGAAATATGTCACAATTAATAAACATTAAATAACAATTGTTTATGAGTGCACATATGGGTAGGTGTTTAGAAAAAAATTAAAGTCAATGGTACAGCTTTTACCTCTAAGAATATTACTTCAATTGAGAAATAGAGAATGAAGACCACTCTTGGTCCATTGTATTGTACCAAGACAATATAATACCTACTGTGTCTTTAGTAATGTTTTGCAGAGAACCAAGATTCCAGGTTTTATGCTATAATAATTATGGTGAACTGCAATGAACAAGAATATGAAACACTCGAGATGATGATCATCAGCATCAGGAAGATGGCGGTGTTCAACTTGTTCAACGGTTATTGATAAATGAAGGAATGATAATAGATGTTTAATGTATCTGGCGTTGATAAGTGATAATGGTATAATAAAGGACCATCATAAAATTGGTAAGATTGAATGGACATGTCCAACTTTATGGGAAAGACTGGTGAGTTTATTTGACCGAGTACTGAGTTAATCCTAGTAGACCTACCTTTAGTGGGGTATCATACAATTTCAACAAATTCTTAGCACATTGTGACTATGTGTGTGTAAGCGACATATTAACATGTGTGTGTAAGCATTTTGATTTCTCATTTAATTTGGGCAATTATTAATTGGGCATCCCCAACATAGTATTTCTTTAGATCAATTCTGAGCATTGATGTAATTGCAATATAGCACTAGGTAATTTCACTGTAGTATGTGACTATGAGTCATGTTACCAGACTTATGTGGTGATACCCATATTTTGGTAAAATGGTATTCAACTGTTGGGTGAAATAGTATTAAATGCTGTGACATTTAACTGTACTGTGGCAGTCAGTACTGTGTGAATGATGCAATAATGTGATACTTATGTTCTCAGATGAAGTGAAATGATTCCAGTCTGCTATAGTTACAATATGGTGTCAGCACAGGTCGCAGTTCTGGCCTGTATGACAGTGGTGGACATATATGCTGCTGTTCAATATCCCTTGGAGTATTAGTGAGCTTATCAGTTTGATGAAAATGGAATGATTAACAAGTTGAAAGAAGCTGGTTTATTGTCAAAAAGAAACATGTTTTCATGCGATTGACGAGGGAGATGCTTGCTACATGTGCTGTAGATGTCGCGATGCAGTGGACGATGATGTGCCCCGCACGTTCTGATGGTTACAAAGTGCGCGCGGGTTATGCGACATAATGTGTGGGAATTGGATTTGGTTGCACTCATTGCGCATGGCAAATATATGATGATAGTAGTAGTCGTGGTCGACGACGCATATCATGCAAGTCGGTGATGTAACATGGTCACGACGACGTACCTATAACACGCAAGTCGGTGATGTAACATGGTCACGACGACGTATACCACGCAAGAGTCGGTGATGTAACATGGTCACGACGACGACGCATATCATGCAAGTCGGTGATGTAACATGGTCACGACGACGAAACATATCATGCAAGTCGGTGATGTAACATGGTCACGACGACGTATACCACGCAGGTTGGTGATGTAACATGGTCACGACGACGTATAACACGCAAGTCGGTGATGTAACATGGTCACGATGACGGCGCTTACCGCGCAGGTTGGTGATGTAGCATAGTCACGACGACGCATACCACGCAAGTCGGTGATGTAACATGGTCACGACGACGCATACCACGCAAGTCGGTGATGTAACATGGTCACAACGGCGCATACCGCGTCGGTTGGTAATATTAATTGGTCACGACGACGACGCATACCGCGTTGGTCGGTGAGGTTAAATGGTCACGACGACGACGCGTACCGCGTCGGTCGGTGACGTTAAATGGTCACGACGACGACGCATACCGCGTCGGTTGGTAATATTAATTGGTCACGACGACGACGCATACCGCGTCGGTCGGTGATGTTAAATGGTCACGACGACGACGTACCACGCAGGTCGGTGATGTTAAATGGTGACGACGACAACGCGTACCACGCCGGTCGGTGATGTAATTGGTCACGACGACGACGCATACCGCGCCGGTCGGTGATGTTAAATGGTCATGATCGACGTCGCTCCTGCAAACGTCGGTGATGCTACACGGTCACCCATGAAGGAGTCACGCGCGACGGCGCTTACGCTGGTCGGTGGCGTCAAAGCGACATTGATCTCACCATAAGAAGGGACATCAGATTAAGGGTAAAGAAGACAACAAATGTAAGGTAACACGACGAGAATTACCACTAGAATGTAAAGTCCAAATTAATTTATGGTCGAGTAAATATGCAATATCACTTATCCTTTGAACATCGAATGAAATACAAGTTGTAGCACAGATGGTATAAGTACTGTTACAGTAAGTTTCTTAATGGATCAAATCCTATGAGATTGTAGCAAGGTTAGCATTATAATATCATCATTCGTCCGCTGTCGGACACAGGTCTCTCCCAGAGACTTCCACAACGAGCGGTCCGGCGCTGTTTGCCTCTATCAATGGCGACCTTGACCAACAGCAATAAATAAATGATTGAGTTAGTTGCCTTTGGCGTATAATCTCATGGTGGAAGAGTTCAATCGAAAACTGCTACACTAGAAGGAAACGATGATGACGCATTGGCCACGTATTTTCAGGCCATGTCAAAAACTATGTCGTCAACGACTTCGCATCTAAAGGCAAAATGTTGCCTCATGTTTTGAGGAATCTTTAGACTTACCATCTGTTACAGAATTGAATACGCAGCATTTAACTTTCGTTTGCATGGGCTGCAATGGAGGGTCGCTATGATGTGACGTTCATGGATGGATGGCGCATTGGCCGAGCCTTGCTGAATCGAGCAGGCGCGCCATCCCCTAAGCTGACGATGCCTGTAAAAATCGTGGTGCTGAAAACCCAGGATGAAATCAACTGTGAGTTCGTTCCATGTCTTCTTTTAGGAAAGCCATGATTCAAACCTGTTTGGTACCAGTAATCGGATAAAGATTAATGATAATTTACTTTTGGGTTGTTTACTCATGAAATCATAATTTATCATAAGGATAAGTCACACCAATTAATAAGGTCTCTATTAGATCCACGTCACAACAGTGATCATCTCTGTTTGTTGACTGCATTATGGAATGTCGGTCTCGTTGGTGGCCAATCATGATTAAAGTTACAGAATCGTTATTGATACTATACATTTGAATTACTTCAAACGAATTGTTACTACGAGTAGTAGTGGATAGTGTATTTGAGTACCGCAGTAGGATTTCAGTTATATAATTCTAATGGACTTAAATGTTACATGCCAAGTTATTATAGTACACGCCATCAGTACTGTATCATGATAATATTACCAATTGAAAGGAATAAGTTGAACCTGGATCGTGCATAGCCTGCTTACAGGTTATACCTAAAGATGTGTCTGGTCCACAGGGACGTAGACCAAGGTGAAGCATACCGCAGCCGTCTGAAGCATCAAGATGACCTTCGAGGACGAAGGTTTTGTCAGGATGGCCGATCTGTTAGCCGCATTTCTGAACGCGGCCGAAGTTGGAGAGGGCGCTGCCAACCTAGCGGACTGTCAAGCCTGCTAGCGTGGGTTCGCGCCGGAATGGCGTCTCGAGAGGATAATCAATTAGTGGATCGATTGTGTTGTTTTATTATAAATATATGGTTTCCAAGTAACTAGTGCTTTTACTGTTAATATTACTTACATACATACAGGTCAAACACATAACCCTCCTTTAGGGCTTCGCCGCTATCGGGTAAAAATATATCCCCGTGCTGGTCTGCATACATGTTAAGAGGTGCCTAATTATGAAATAAAGTCTTGCATTATAATATAAGTAGGCATTGCGATACAGCGAGGGACCTTTTTGGGACCATACCGAGCAGGCCTGATTTTTTAAAATTTGTTTTACCATTTTATTAATTTTATTTTTTTTTAAATAATTTTATTTTAGGGCGCATTGAAGATTTTTTCTACTATATAGTTTTAGATTTTATTGTACTCTCACACAAATTATTATAAATGTGGAAGTTTGTGAAGATATTTGGATGTTTAGATGTTTCGATCTTTGGATGTTCGGATGTTTCTTACTAAGTAAATAACGGCGTAACAACTGGATGAATAATGTCATGTTAACATGTATTAATAAATAAATAATAATAGTATTTTATGCAACAGTTGTATAAGAAGGTTCAAAAAATGCGAATTGCGTGAGTTGCGATACGAGCCGCGAATGCGGCGAGTATCGCAAATAGAGACGCAATGAGCGTTTTTTGACTTAATTATACAACGTTGCATACAATACTTTTTCTACGACAGGTTTTAAAATACATATAAAATACAAACAAGACATAACCTGCAAAGAAGGAATATGACGTATGACTGTCAGTATGTGTCTATGGTAAACTTTTTATTTTTTAAATTAAGTTGACACGCAGTGAATATATTAAAAATACTTTTGTTTTTATGTTGGCATCAATGAATTTAGTTCAGAAAGTTTCGTTTTTCTTAAAAGCCGTAGGATTTTAATTGTTTGTTAAGTTGGTAGTTGTGCATTTTTACCGTAAAGTTAAAATTGAGCGCTTAATCCTTGACCTAAGTTTAACCTAGATTTAGAAGTCTGTGGTTGCTAGCAATAACGTAAAGTGGCTATAACGACACTAGTGCTGTTATGGGGAATAGAGTATAGACTTCTCTGAACTCATATTATGTATGTTTTTATATTAGTGTTCGTGACCAAGTAAAAGACAGATAACAGTACAGGAGTAGAAAAATAAATAAATGACAACGTCCTTGCTCTTTAGGCTTCAAAATCATCTTATAGAACGCGGATATGCGCACGAAATACCACTGACTTTAAATACCTAGTCTTCGTCTACATTCATTATGCGTCAATTAGTTATCCCTCATAATTATTTAAAAATGTCACCGTTTTGATTATATTAATTATATATTTTTTATTGTAGCATCAACGACTGCCAAAGAATCCTAAATATTCTATTCATCATCATCAATTTAAAAACTATAAAATGTCTCGGGTAGGATTCGAACCTGCATCTCTTCGGCTATCCGGGCCAAACACAGGCGCGTTACCAACTATGCTACCGAAACTCTGCCCAAGTCATCGAATTCTTCAACCAGTCCCTTCATTTGTGACGTCATCCTGGGCATGTAGCATCATCTACCTTATAATCCATATTGCATGGTGCATCCCAACTCGTATTGAGAAATCCACAGTAACGATGCGCTACACCCAATCATGATTTTTTATTGTAGCATTAACGACTGCCAACGAATTCTAAATATTTTTTTATAATTTTTTTCTCTTCTAATAAAATAATTATGCATTTTACAACTATTGCCACCCAAATCTTTCCCACAGCGCCAATACCAGTTCTGCCGATTTCTCTATGGCAGTTCTACGTATCCAAATATTGTTCCAAATTCGTAATGGTTTAGTATCGAAAAATAAAAATCCATCATTTTGATACAGGCCAAAACTATGTGCCTACGTGCAACTACTTCGGGAGCATGTTGCGAAGCAACAAAAATGGCTTCAGAGTTCTTAAGATATGGGAGAAGGAAAGACACTTTTTGTTTTTACTCCACCGCACCGTACCTACTTAGTAGTGTTAGATTTAACATTAGAAATTGAAATTAGAAAATATAGGTACATAACATCGTATGACTTTCAATCTGCGGATGATTAACGGAGGTATAGACTGATAAATTTTTGCCGCCCTTTATAAGTGCTACTAGTAGGTCTAAAAAAAATCATCGGTCTATAAAGCTGTCCCTAAATCGATCACTATTTGTGTGACCTAATTGACATTTTGTACCTAGATTAGGTATTGGTTTCAAGAAATAGCGATAGAAATGCATAAACAGTACTGCTTAGCACTGAGTACAGGGCTATAAAGTAGTGAAATTCAAGAGGCGTTGCTTTTAATATGACACGTACGAAAACGAATTCTAATACTCCAATCAACGACCTACTTGTCATCTATGAGCGTTTTTAAAAAGTGTACAAGTCAACGCTACTTAAATATTGTGTAAATACTGTCGTAACTGTCCGTTGCGTTATGAAAATGTATTAATGTGACACCTTTCACGTCACGGCCCTTAACTGCTCATAACATGTAATTGTAGGTAGGTACACTTTTTTGAAAAACGCTCATCTTTCAAAAATATCTCGTCCTTTTCCAATAAAAGGATTCCGCAGTATTAATTATTATGTTTTTGTTTTAAGAGCCCAGTAGGTCGGACTACTTAACTCACTTCGTCATTCACTAGTTTTAGTAGTTCTGGAATCTGGAATTATACAATACAATCACATTTTATTGCACACAAATAAAAATTACAATGCAAACTTATATAAAAACAGTGGTAAACAGTAGGCGGTCTTATCGCTAAAGAGCGATATATTCCAGGCAACATTTGGTTAGTGGGGTTGATGCAAAATTAACAAAAATAAATGAGTAGATGTTGAGGAATAAACAATGCAAAAGACAAAGAATTATCTAGGCCTTCGTCTTTGATCGGGCTACAGGTTCCTAAGTTTACCTGCACACGATTAAGGTACACTTAGCATAGACAATATCCACAGGTAATCAGCTGCCTCACAAATTGCTGAATGCCTTACCCATAAGCTCATCTGAAACACTGCCCAACAAACACTACACTTTCACCGACGAAGGTTCTCTCAAAACAAAATGGAAGCTAATACATACAATACATGATAATATCCGATTTCAATATTGTCGGAGCTTACTTGGAATTCTTATACTTTTCCATACGGGGAGTTCTTAAGGTCATAGTTATGTTAAATTATCTTTAGACTGATAAGGCCTTTGTACATAACCATTGATCTTTATATTCTTTCTGTATAATTTTATGTGCACTCAAGTGTTTACATACATACATACAAACATAAAAGGGTTAGTAGGTAGATGATTTGAATTCTGTAATAAACTAGCTGGGAAAGAGTGTAAAGTTACTATTTTTTTTTGTTGTGTAAGAAGACACGTGCCGCTTTGAAATATTAAGAAGTTTAATAACATATTTTGCTTAGGTAGGTACTTTAATGTCTCATTCTAAACACACATAAGACATACCCAATAGTGGAACAGTTTAAAAATACACACGTTCAAATTCAACTGATGAAATCAAGAGTTTTTTTTTCAGATTTAATCACAAATATAACTTAACCGAACATTTAGGTTAGCTGGTAGGGATAAGTTCGCCTTTGCACATAGCCATTGATTTCTGTTTTGTTTGTATATGATGTTAGGTGCAATAAAGTGTACATATACATACATTTAGGTCCTTTGCACATATTGAGATTGAGATTCACTCTGTATAAAGATTATACAGACCTTACAACGGGACCATTAAGTTGAATGTGCTCGGCATAATTATGTAAAAACCGGTCAAGTGTCAGGTTATGATCTCAGATGAAAATAAGATCAAATTTTATGAGCTAAATGGGTACATTTTTGAACGTAATAATGGTAACAGGTTATGAAACCGTGTCGAAACTTCTGGATGTAAAATTTAATAACATCTGCAATCCGTGATAGTGTCGATCAATTGAATTATAATCGTGAAAATATATTAAATTACCTAGCTTTTCAGTAAGAGTTCTTTAAAATAACTGAAACTAAATAATAACTACAATTATCCACATGTCGTCGGCTACACCAAGGGCCTGCTCGGTTGATTTCAGGTATATTTACACCTTTTTTTTTAATTTTTACGTTTAGATTTTTACCGCGAAGTACTATTAAGTGACGAGAACTTTTGATTAAATCATTGTAGCCTCGATAATGTTTATCGTTTATAATAAAAGTTAACTGTGATCACCACCGCTTGCTGCTATATTTGCTTGAAAGAAAAAAACCGCCGCGGTCGAAACGCTCTGAAAGCGACCAGCTAGGCTGCCTGGTAGAGTCGGGTTGGCATCAATACTGCCATCAAGCCGATCGCGCAAAACAGCTGCAGTGCAAAGCCTCACATCTATCGACGCGAAATCACCTTAAAACCGGTAAAAAAAAGCCTTATGTTCTCGAAATAAGAGCGAAAAAGATGTCGTTCGGCTCTACGGTTAGCACCGCATAATTGATGTGGAGAGACCCTAAATCGTCTAGTTGCAGATAACACGTCTATATAAAACAATGAAGTACATATAATCAATAATCAAAAACCGAAGAATATGAAGTTTGCATAAACCTAACTGTGAGTCAATCTAAGCCAAACAATCTAAGCGCTCCTTTTGTGTTAGGGATGATAAATAACAACACAATAATTGCCATAATAAGCAATACATATCAAATCAACACCATTGGCTGTAATGGCGTTTACGTTGGCGGTTCGAGTCAAAAGGTATCAGGGTCATCTTTTTTTAAACGACCCGTCGATATGTCGTACGTAACATATGAAGCTAATTTAAAAGGGTGGACGGGTTAGCCAGTCGTCTGCGGTCGGTCACGGAATCCGAGTTAGAAAGTTAAAGTTCGTGATACTGTTTAATATTGCTATAAATATTTAAATCAGACTGGACCGGTCGGGACATCGCAGCGAAATAGTAATTAATTATTTAAAAGTTTCAATTTATAAGAAATTCAAATTCGAAAGAGATACTTAGGTGTCTTCGAAGCGATGCCGTGGTGATATCTCATCATTGATTAGGTATGTTATTAACGGTATTTAATGATTCATGGATCGTGGCTACGCCCTCGGAGAGATCGCCTTTGCGATTAAAATTCCGTAAAATTGTGAATTCGAAGCGCACAGTAATTTTACACCCAAATTATGCTTTATTTTGTGGATATTGAGACCGGAATATTGTTAAATGTGAGCATTACTATGAACTGTACGATAATATCAATAAATAAACATAGTACGAAACCGTAGGGAGTAATATACAAATGGAAATTCTAATCTTTTCAACTCTAAATGTAATAGACCACATAGTGCGCTCGAAACGCCACGTAGGCGTAAATTATTAAAGAATAACGATATCTAAAAGCTTAACAATTTACGACAAATTTATTGAATTCGGCAATTTGATACGACAGCGACAGCTTAACGTCTCTATCAGTATCTAAAAACGACTGTTGTTGAAAAAGATTAATGATAACACATCGACAACGTTAAAGACTGCAAGATTCTCAGAGGTGGACTGTTCTATGTTTCCTCTACGAGCACCAGTCAATTATATGCGAGTATTTAATAAATCAATCCCAAAATCATGTGAAAAATTAATTTTAGATCTCACACAATCTTCATCATTCCTCATTTAAGCGTCCGTTAATAGACGCGTTGATAACTCAGATTAGTGAATTGGCGGCTAATTATTTCACATCAATCACAATCTTATGCCAGACGTGTACACGTACAGGCTGGTGAATATTCACTGACACACTGTTTCGCTTTTGTAGAAAGGTAAATATTCTACTATGCGTTACAAATAAAAAGTCTCTGACTCAGCATTCACAAAACAAACAAGAAAAAACTGGCCAAGAGTATGTCGGACCGTGCTCAGTGTAGGGTTCCATAGCCGTAACTATAAGGTAAAAATGCGATGTAAAAAAATTACAACAAAAGAGCGTATCTTTTTAGCAATTACGTCCTTTTGTTGAGAAGCGCAGTTTATCGGCAATTACTCAAAAACGGTTAATTCGATCTTGTTGAAAATAATTTTCGTTGAAAGAATTAATTAAGCGTTACCTTCGTGATTTTTTTCATATTTTTCGGACACACGATTTAGAAGATAGAGGGGGGGCGGGGGGACACAATTTACACAACTTTCGGAGCGATTATATTCAAATAATCAAAAACATTACTTTAAAACCTAATAGTGTTTTTTAAAGAGCTGTCGAACTATGTACCACATGTTGATATTTGCTGAAAAAATTTTTTTTTAGCTTCTGTAACATGTATGGAGTTAAAATACCTGTGACATACGGACAGACGGACAGACAGATAGACAGACAGACGGACAGACGGACGGACGGACATGACGAAACTATAAGGGTTCCGTTTTTGCCATTTTGGCTACGGAACCCTAAAAATGCTTAGGATTATTACACGTACTTTTTTAAGTATCAAGAGCAATGCTGAAGCATCTACAGATCTCAATTTCTACTGGTTGAGACATTAAAATGCAATGCAATCAAGCCTCAAGTACAAACTTAGGTACTAGGCCTGGAACCATAATTACTAGGTACGAAATTGTGTGATGCACGTGCGATGCCTCACTACTATACTATATTGTTAGTGTGTCAATACACACTAGTCAATACTAGCCCGAGCAACTACCAAGTGTAAGCCATGCCTAATGACCGGAAAGAAGTTAAGTAAGTAGCTGTGGAATAAAGGAGTAGCTTTACCGTCCTTCTTCTCGACCTTTCTCTACTCCGCTCACATTTCTGCTTCACCAACATTTTACTAAACTTTGCGCGCACATAGGCTATAGAGTATATTTTGTACCTTAGTTTCTCCACGTCGCGGCTCAAATCTTGAGTGATGACGACTGCGATATACAGGGTGTCCCAAGAGTATGCGACATAAAGGGAAAGTACCTCAAATATTGTAGATGAAGTATTTTGCTGAAAGAAGACTATATTTTTTTTTAATAATTGGGACTGCATTCAAAGATTTTGAAAAATACATACATACAATACGAGGGTCAAATTGAAAGGTCTTAGAAAATAAAAAACTGAACAAACTATCAAGTTATTAGTTTTATTACATATTTTCAAAATAGTCTCCGTGCACATCAATATATCGCTGCATCCGATGGAACCACTGAGAAAAGCACTTTGCTCACTCGTCCTTAGGGGTCTTTTCTATGGACTTTTTCAACGACCGGTTTAGCTTAGTTAGTAGTGACCCTGCCTACGAAGCACGAGGTCCTGGGTTCGAATCCCGGTAAGAGCATTTATTTGTGTGATGAGCACGAATATTTGTTCCTGAGTCATGGATGTTTTCTATGTATTTGTATTTATTAAATATATCGTCGTCTAGTATCCATAACACAAGCCTTATTGAGCTTACTATGGGGCTAGTTCGATTTGTGTAAGATTGTCCCCTAATATTTTTGAGCTTCGGTCAAATTATGAGGCTAAATGTTCATGA
The DNA here is from genome assembly GCA_947034925.1 of Eudemis profundana. Lineage (NCBI taxonomy): Eukaryota > Metazoa > Arthropoda > Insecta > Lepidoptera > Tortricidae > Eudemis > Eudemis profundana. The sequence goes on from OX344811.1 coordinate 13,629,052, forward strand.
AGGATTTTGTGGCCTTGACTCATTACCGATGCCTAAGCTTGTGCGAATCTGCTGATAGGTCACTCTTTTGTCAGTCTCTATCATACGCCGCACAACACTGATGTTATCTTCAGTCGTCGCCGTAGAAGGCCGTCCCTCACGCAGATCATCGGTGAGATTAGTGCGACCACGTTTAAATTCATTAAACCAGTTGTAAACAGTGGCACGAGATGGGGCTTCATCGTGAAAGGCCAATCGAAGTCTATCATAACTTTCTTGTTGACTTAAATGACATCGAAAGTCGTAAAAAATCATTGCACGGAAATTTTCTCGCGTTCAATTCATCCTGACGTAGGGGAGACCGGGTATGGTTGTCTCACGGGTTGGTTGTCACAGCAGCGATCTTTTAACACCGAGCGATGCAATTATTCCTTCGTTTCGTATTATTTAATGGCAAATCGCGAAACAAATGACAGATGAATGAAATACATACACAATAATATTAACAAAGAGTTCCATTTTCAAATTTAAAACATATTTTTAGGGTTCCGTACCAAAATGGTAAAAAAGGAACCCTTATGGTGCGACTTTGTCTGTCTGTCTGTCTGTCTGTCTGTCTGTCTGTCCTTCTGTCACAGCAAGATATCTCAGGATCTACTGATGCTATCGACTTGAAATTTGGAATAGTGTTAAAAATTGCTAATTTAAGCCTATGGGACAGCAAAAAAATCTTATACCTTTTTAACTTTTTTTTAAAGGGGACCGAAATGGGATGTCGAAAATTAAAAGTCGAGCTAATATATCGAGTGGGATATCAAATGAAAGGGCTTAATATGAAGATTCCAAAACCGTTTTTATTTTTTTCTTCGACATGTAGTTTTTGATTGAAGACAAAAAACGTTAAAAAAAATACCATATCCCCCTATTATCTCCGAAGATACTGAACAGAAAAATCTGTAATAATTACCGATTATTAATATTATCCTAAATATTACAGGAAAAATAAAACGGTTTTCCTAACTTGCAGCGTTTTTTAGAAATTCGCAAAAATCGTAAGACAACATTATTTGCTCCTACTAAACTAACCGCGGCATATGTCGATGTATGGGGACAACAGTTTTACAAGAACAAAGTTAAGTTTGTCCCACCATACAGTTTTTCTTGAAATATTCACGTATTTACTGACGAGTTTGTACGGAACCCTCGGTGCGCGAGTCGCACTTGACCGGTTTTTTTTCATTATACCTATATTTCAAAAGTGGTCAGTTCTAAAAACTTTCAGTGTCGCTCTCGTACCATGCAATACGTAATATTTAAAATGTAAATGTTAAATTTCGCGGGCTTCCTTTTGGCTCAAGATGCTGTGTTTTTTAAGAAAAAAAAATGTAATGGGTAACCCTTTTGATCGGTATAGTATTTTTTTTTATTATTCGTGGTTTGATTCTGTTGGTTATAGGTTCAAGATTGTCTTCGCTACTATTGCTTTATCTACACTACACCATGACTAGCTACGATTGTTGAGATCTTGCGGTGTCAAATTCACATTAAAATTTAGCGATCATAAAAATTGTACATGTACATGGTTCTCCGTTTACTCCACCCGTGTAAACCGGGCCTACAGTTGTGATTGGCTAGATCTTAGATTAGGTGAAAATGCTAGCAATTCCACAGAGAAGTTGACACATAATTGAGTCATGGAGCGTGGAGCGAGCATCCGTCACGGCGCTTGCGCGCCCACCCCCGCCACGCGAATGGAAACTACATAAGAAAAAAGTTGAAGAATGTATGGAACTTTTACGTATTTATTACGTTTTTGCATTAAATTAAAGTATTGATAAAGGTCGTATGTACGTGTGAAATTGATACGCACATATCACGTTCTTCTTTTGATTAGCACGGTATAAATTAGCAACTATGAAAGCAATTATTCTTGTCCGATGTCAGAATTTTAAATCGGTCGATGGTATGTATTAGTATTGAGTTATGTATTGAGTTTGGAAAAACGGATGTTGTTGCTATTCAGTTATGAAAGTAAACTGAGTGTGTCCCAACTTCAAAACTCAATTAATAAAATGTGACTGACGGAAATAAATAGAGGTAATACCTACATAGAAAGGGATGACCTAAATTATAAAATGGCACCAAATGGAAATGTCCATCACACATATACATGTGTACCTAGGTTCTAGGTTTTAGGAGAAAAGACAGACCAAGGAAATCTATGGTACTCATACTGACAGCATTTTGATAGTGACGGTCTTAAAAAAACACAGAAGTAATTTAGAGTTAAGATTTGTCATATTATTTTCGTATAAAGTTAGCACGTTGTCCCGATAAGAGACGCTGATTTGAATCCTGCGTTCAAGTCACCTTAGGTTACGTAATATTCCAATGTAGGTTTTTGTATTACTAAAATCATATTATTTTCGTGTCGAATAAGTATTCATATTTAATTATAAGACATTGCGTTACGCCTTTTATTTGACTCAAAGGCTCCTCCATAATATGGCTGAGAAAGATGTAAGCGTAAGATATTGATGACATACAGTATTGTAAATTTAGCAAACTAAACTTGTTACAGCTGTAAATAATTAAACATGCATATTAGTGGGTGTGGCGGTTATTATGTAATTTATTTACAAAGCTGATCTAACAATCATTGCGTAACCGATAGGTGATATATTTGCATGCGGAGGTTAACAATTACGTCGAGATATGGGGGTATTAGTTTTCTCTTAAGATGTGTGAGGGTCTTCCTTAAGGTGTTTATTTGAAGATGGTTGGATCATATGACATTGACATAAGTAAAGAAGAGTACGGGATTATATTGAAAATTACGGTGCTTTTCTATGAATTAGTCCTTCGCTTTTCTCTCAACTTCTCGAAACGTTTCAAATCATCTAAAAATCGTTCTTTGTTGCAGAACTCTTGTATAAATAAAGAAACATTTTTATATATCTCAGTTCTCAAGAATGCTAGATGGTCCGGTGATATTGGTTGCGATGTTGTAGCCTGTGTAGCAGTGGCGTGGCGTTGAAGAAATACTTGGGCGAGCCGGAGTAGCTTTGGCTTCAATTTTCTTTAAGAGCACTAGAATCAAGGACTGAACTCAGTTCAGCACTTAATTCTAGGCAGTTCAGTGAACTGCCTAATATTAGGCAAGCCGGTGGGAATCGAGTTCTATGGACGCCACGCCACTGCTTTGTAGTATACAGTAAAAGAAACAAATGCCATATAGAAATTAGTTTGATGCGAGTCGAATTGATTATCTTCTAGATACGAGACACGAGACTGAATTTAAATATACACAAACACCTGTTGGACTTAAGCGTGGGAAATTCTATCCTACCTACTAATATTATAAATGTAAAAGTTTGTGAAGACGTTTGGATGTTTGTAACTAAAATAACGCGGAAACATGGATTCAGATGAAATTTGGCATACAAGTAGTTCTGCTTGATACTTTTTAGGGTTCCGTACTCAAAGGGTAAAAACGGGACCCTATTACTAAGATTTCGCTGTCTGTCCGTCTGTCACCAGGCTGTATCTCAAGAACCGTAATAGCTAGACAGTTGAAATTTTCACAGATTGTGTATTTCTGTTGCCGCTATAACAACAAATACTAAAAACAGAATAAAATACATATTTTTTCAATTTATTGTATTTACATCTAGCGCCTTTCGAAGATTTACGAGCAAAAGCCTCCTTTCGAGAATTAATAGCAATTTTATTATAGATAATGGTACGGAACCCTTGAAGACCGCCAAGGACAGAGACGTTTGGAAAAGCTTGGTGCATCAAATTTCAAGCTAGACACGACCTTCAGCAACAAAGACGCCGACTAAGTAATAGGGAACCCTTCGTGCGCGAGTCCGACTCGCACTTGACCGGTATTTTATTCCATTGACGTACCATTATCATTGACGTACCAGTAATAATCGCAATTACAATGATTACGCCATTTACAACCAGACAGGTCAACGATTCTAAATACTACGTCGATCTGCTGACTACAATTGAGTGATTCTAATAAAATCATGAATACAGTTAGTAGCACTCAATTCCGTCAGTCATTTTGGTGATTAAAATATAAGGAACCTGTCATCATTTGCTTTTTAATCACTTTTTATGTCAATATTTACGGTTTCTTGATTAATTTCCCAAAATTTCGTGTCATCGTCTCTAATTGGATTGAAAACTGTAAATAATTGAGATAACTTCTAGTGTTAACTTCCTTTGTAAATACATTGTTTTCAAACGTGATTATGCTATAATTCAATGCGTTTAATGAAAGGCTTAAACGCAATGTAATAGCATATTTCCTCCATACATGTTAATGTATTTTTTGTTAAATGTTCGGATTGGTAACAGAAGTTTCTAATCGCGTTGTTAAAATCATCAGCCCCCCCAGAACTATACCGTATATTGCCGACAACATTCGTCCTTCTCGCTCACGCTCATATGTACTCGTTAAAAAGACATGAATGCTTTACGTCGGCTGACAGCGCAGCGGGTATCGTGCTAGGTTGGTAGGTTATTATTATACCAATTATTTTCATCAATGAATCGACACCTTGATAAGGAAGCAAATGTTTACAAATGAAGTTACTTAAAGGCATTGTTAGAAACAATTGAAATAGAGACATTCGGCAATTATAATCAAATTGCCTGTTATACTTTAATGCTTAGACTCTATAAGAACCGTACTTATACCCAATCAGAGATCAAGACACTGGTTTCAGAGTCAGACATATATAAATAGTAGAACTGAAATACTGCCGTACTCAAACTAAAAGGCCGCTAATTTGTATGAAACTTCATACAAACTAGCGGCCTTTTAGTTTTAGGACGGCAGAATAATAGGTCTCTTGATAGCATGGATACTTGTTTTATGTCACGTTTGTGCTCATACTTCCTTCTTTTTTTTAAGGGACAATATAGGTACTAAGAAACTAGATAATTTCTTATGTCGACTGCATCTTTCGTGGGTACCATGAATTAATTGCAATTTCCGTTGCTTCAAAAGCATTTCTTAGTACGTATAGAACCAATGATAAACAATACAGAAAAATACCAATAAAATTTTTGTTTTCAACAAAAAACAATGTTTTTCTCAGTGCTGTTACTTCTGTCAGGACGGACTCACTCCGCGATTCCGTTTCACGGTAACAAAGTATAAAGACAAAAAAGTAGACTTCAGCCGTTTAGGAGCGCGCGACACGTATTTACACAGACGCACGCTCGCGCATCTGTGTGAGTGCACTCCATACTGTGGCATTGGTGCGCATTGCTAAATGTTTGCTTATGGTGCGTCCGTACACTGCGCGCACACATGCGCATACCTTTGGTGCATACCTTTTCTCGGAAGAATAACTACTGTATTATACTGAGGCGGTAATTATTATAAATCTCGCTACACCAGAGTGAAAAAAAAACCACGCGTTATGTACACGCTATGCGATAGAGAGAGACGGTCGCATGCGGGTCAGCTCTGTCCGGCCATCCGACGCGAACGGCAGTTTTGTTAGGGAGAGAGGCTTCTGTACATAGTACTAATTCTTATTCCCTCCGGAGTGTTACGTCAAAGTCATAAAATGTCCAGGTGTCCAGGTCATAAAATATACAAGTAGGAAAATGTCAAGTTGGTAAACTCTGTCCTTGTGCTTTACTGACCATAACCTCAATATGACACCGTTTCCACGCAACGATAGCCCTAATAAAAATGGGTTCTAAATCTATTGGTATTTCACATTTTTCCTTTCGCAGTCGCAGCCAAACCGCGACATTCGGTAAACAACCATAATGCCCGTTCCGGATGGTTATCAGAGCGTCCTCTAATGACGGCGACGTGATTGAGCATTGAACACCGGCCTGGGATGAAAGATGGCCGCCGTACTTTCTTTCTCTAACGCAGCTATTTGCTGGAGATTACAGTATTTAGATATGCAAGGCAAGGATAAGGGATATTGGTTTTAGGGTCATTGAGGGAATACCATAGAGTACAATCGCGGTAGTTTACATTTTTTTGTGGATGAACTTATAATGTAACTTGTGAAGTAATGAACCGATTACTATAGTTCCTTATTTATTTATTTATTCAGACTTGATTGCACAATACAGGAAAGTACAAAGGGCGAACTTAATGCATACGACATTCTCTATCAGTTAACCGCTGGGCCAAAGAGAAATATTAAATTGGTGCATGAACATTTAGTCTAAAACAAATCATAATATATGTACATAACATACATTATATTAATACAATTACATAAATATGTTTCTTCTTTCTTTCTTGTCTCTTCTTTCTTGTAATTGGGGCAATTGTGCTCTAAAATATCATTACAGATACAGAACTTGTTGCGTAAGGTAAGGTGGGGTAAGACGAACATAGTTTATTTTGCCCGCGGCCCCGTCTTACCCCGCGGGGTAAGACGGAAAGTATGAAAATTCCATACAAGTGTTCGTCTTGCCCAGTGTTCGTCTTACCCCACCTTACCTTACCTAGTAAACTTAGGAAAGTGACGTAATTATGAAAACTTGATCTTTTCTACCGGGTAACAGGTCAAAAAAGATAAGTAATAGAAATCTAGAGAAATTAATGTGTCTTATTGTAATTGGGTCCTATGACTAAGACTAACATAGAATATCATTCAGTTTTAAATCCGTTTTAAGTTTTGTCCTTTAGTGTTGTGCAAAAAAATAAATAAAATAGGCATGCTCATATATAAAAATTTATATGACTTATGATGTTGTACTTTTTTGGAATCCAAATTCAAAATCAATAGAATGTCCTCAACATTACGCACCCACAAATTATGGTCGTACAAAAACGATAACGTGCAGTAAAGTGACATTTCAAGTTAATCTTTATTATACATTAGGTATCCATAACAAAAAAATCTGTTGTAAGTACAGCCCTCTTCCGAACCCATCACTTATTTTTTGCCCACGGGCCCACCGCGGCCCTAACCGCATTTACGACAATCTGCCGATCGCAGATCCGGTGATTTCCACAATAAAGACATTCTAGATTCGGATCACAAAGGAATTTGTTCAAATGTATACAATTTGCTGCATTGTAGGTTGTGTTGACGCGCCGATTTGTTGTTTAGAGGGCTCTTGAAGTGTCGTATCAAATCAAATTGAGACAATCAGGAAGTCGATACAGATACACCACCACCCTACACAGACGATACAAAGTTGCAATAAAGTTGACATTCGTTTACAAATGTACAGTTAATAGTGTGTTCGATTGTACTGATAAATATTTCGAAGTATTTAATTATATAAAAATTTTAGCTAGATGTGGTAATTTCACTGAAAATCAATACTATCGGAGTTCTTCATCTTGAACAGGACTACATCATATTTCTTGATAACGGATTTTTATTAGTGACTAATTGACTATCCATCCAGGCCACATCGCAAAGCTTTCTGTTCTGTACTGTAGGAAGGCTTACTTCAACGATTCAAATGTAGGTACTTACCTGATTTAAAAGTAAGTTAGTTTCATAACCGGCCATCTTAATAGTTATGTGATTGCACCAGTTTAGTGCATCAATAATTACATTATCGTATCATTCGTGTCGTGTGTCCTATTAAAATCATTCAACGTCAAAAGCAGGTCTCTGTTGCGCAAGCATCGTAATACAACCGTAACACGATTTCAATTACAACTCATGGGATTTTGATGTGAAATGAAAAATAAAGTTATTAAAAAGTCGTTTTGTGTGTCTAGGAGTAATTTTGGCTTCATTTGTCAGGTAAAACAGTAAATCATCACTTTCACTGGGTTTCATAACGATCCCCGGTCTAATTGGTGCCGTCGGATGTTACGAGTTATTACCGTTCATTGAATGTAAAGAACAATCTGCGTGTTGCTTCGCACATCAATACTTATGACAGATTTGGAAACGCTAGAATTAATGCAACAGTCATTTTGCAAACGTATGTTTATTTACGGCCCTTCGCTTGAATAGCTGCTTGATTTATGATGTATCCCCAACTTTCTGTTTGTAATTCATAATTAAAAGGTATCGTTGTGCACGCAAGAATGTAGCAATCATATCAAGTACCAACAAATCTGTAGAACCTTTCGAAACGTCTTTCTGAATTACTGTATGCTAAAGTTAATTAGGTACGAACTGAGATTGCCGAAATTGGGCCGCATTAACACTCGTCGATATTCAAGTATCGCTGCTTGTTAAGGGACATAAATTCGAGTTTTATTGCTGCACCCGTATTTTTTAGTATTTTATTATCTTTCTGTACAATGTATTCGCATTTAGCGTAGCCTTGAAGGGACCCAGTTTTCTCCTTTCCAAATGCTTTACTTACTTTACCATAATTAATTCATTCTTGTACCAATTGCGACCACTTCTTGTCGCCAAGTTAAATACGGAGCGGTTTCATCAGATAATGTAATGATTTTCATATCTAGATGCTAAATTTGAAATCGTTGCTTAAATTAAAACAAGAGTCACGTTATTAATTTCAATATATTATGAATGTCATGATGTGACAGTATGGGTGCTCGGTCACGGTTAACTGTAGTCTGTGAGACCAACCAACTTTTAACTACCTTATCGAATACAACACCGACAAGCTGATCACCAACATGTACATCAAATATATACCTGCTATGTTTGGTTTGCTTATTACATAGCGTCTATTCACTCTTAAATAAAAAAAAAAAACTATTTTTTGAGTTCGCGAAAATTTCGAGAAATTTCTACGAGGTTTAGTAAAGACTCAAACATATTTTTAAACCAGTTATCACGAATATCTTCTAATAACTTACTTGTTACTTAGATGAATTTCAAATCAATGAAGTAATACAATTCGTGTACCTAATAAAAAAACAGTAGTCCTTAAAAATGCAAAAGGTCAACAAAACCTCTTACAAATAGGTACTCTACAGTACGCAAACAGTTAATAAATAATAAACTTAGCACCAAATACGAGATCTAGCACAACTGTTGTTCCCTATATTCTACTGTGCAGAACCTAAAGTACAGTAAGTTTAATGAGAAACGTATTAAATCACTGTATTTTGATTTCTGCACGGCAGCAGTATTGTCCGAATCTCGACCCTTAGGGCCTTATCATACTTGCGATTTGCGGGCGAGTTTCCATACAAAAACCAGTCACGGCGAATTTTCGCCGCGAGCGACATTTGTATGGAACTTTACTTCTAACTCGCCCGCAGCTCGCTCGGTTAGTGATTACACGATGTGATCCTAGACTAAACGAGACGTCAATCGATAAGACATGTATCGGACGGAGCACAGAATCTATCGAGGTCTGCTTTTTGCTCTGTAATCGTATGATTTCTAGGATGTTATGCGTAGGGGAAACATTTCCGTGTCATCGCCGTGTGGAAATTGATTGCAAAAAGTCTATTCTCACCGGTATTACATGGTGATGATCGTTGTACTGTCATCATATTCATTGTTGGCATTTTGATGAGAGTAAGATGAGAACGGAAGAAACCAATTATAGTGATGTATACAGATATGAACTTGAAACTATTGAATACGTGAGGACTAGGTGGGGGTTGTCAAAACGATCGCAGCGTGAGATGAGGCATACATACGCAAAAACAGAGAAATGTCAATGTTAAATTTGCCCAGGATCGCTTAGGCGTTATTTTTAAAGTTTGAAGCGTTTATTTTACAAGTTTCCCTTGTCAATGGATGGCGCGTTATGTTTCATGTTTGTAGGGAGCCAATACCTTTCAAGCTCTGAATGATTGTCTATTATATAATAAACTTAAAAAAAAACTGGATAAAACTGTGTGCAAAAGTTTGAAATAAACAAATACAAGTTTCAAGTGACCTATAAAGTTACGTAAATTAAGATAACATTTCACAACACGAAGATTTATGCTAATAATAGCATAGAATTATATCCATAATCTATACATTTTCGTTGCCCCCGTATATTAAGCATTATTACCTGTGTCTAGACTAAATGTCAAGGAAATATAAATAGTTATTATAAAAATAAATACGTTGTTTACTGAGCACAGCTTATGCTACTCGCGAAAATGTAGTTTATCCGAAATGTTTGGCAACGCCCCATTTCTAGTTATTTTGTTCATTATTTTGCGTTTGTATTACGTCATGAATACAGTATCATCATGCCGCCCAAGAAACGAAACTTCAACTTAAACGCTCAATGTACAATATAGGTAATTATTTTTTTTACGTGGGCGTTAATGTTGAATATCACTTTGTACATAGGTATAACGTACTGTACTGTACAGTCGGCGGCACGAGGTAATACAGATAAATGCTGTATACAAATACAAAATTTTAAGTATTTACGTGCAAGGGAGCGTTTTTATGCAGTAAATCATTGATGCTGTTTTTTTAATTTCTAAAAAAAAAGGTTACACATTCGTTAATCATTGATAAAAGATAAATATCAACGATGTAATCATTCATTACAATTAAAATCATAAAATTCGGTACTATGTAAGTCAGTCTACTAAAGATTTAGTTTTTGTATAGAGCACATTTTTAAGTTTCATTCAAAGGCAAAATAATGATGAAAAATTACGTTGCCAAATCTCCTAGAATAAACTCTCTTATCTTTGTGGCCATAATTGCTGCCTTGTTGAGATTGCTTCGCAAGCCTATTTCAATTTTAATGTAGCCTTAAACTTAACCGCTGCAACTGTCACAAAGATAATTACGCTCCGTAAAGAGCGTGAGAGCCAAGTTAATAGGAGCAATGTATTTTTTAATTCCACTAGAACAAAGAACGGGAAAATGGTTAGTGACCAGTGTGTGGATGACCTAAATCTTTCATTTGTTTCGTTTTAAAGAAACACTAAAATAACATTTCATTTAAATTAAGAGACGAATCTCTTTATTCGAATTATAAACACTACAATAGGTTTTTTAGAGGGTAGGTACCGTAAACTAGGGTGGACAAATTCAAAATTAAGGATTGGGCCTAATTTTCTGATAAAACTCGTATGAGAATAAAAAACGTCCCCTCTTCTATATTCCGATTCCGATGTAATAGCAAAATTCATACAAGCTTTTGACTACCTATATCCATCCCCATCAATGTCGTTTTTTGTCGTAATTTGGCCTATCATCTAGTCTATATATCTATACATATAATAAAGTCTTAGAAAAACTATGTTTGTACAGTAAAGATTTTTTCATAAAAGTAACTGGGGATAGTTAAAAATCCCACTAATACTTATTATAAATGCGAAAGTTTGTGAACATGTTTGGATGTTTGGATGTTTGTTACCTTATAACGGGGTAACAACTGGATGGATCAAGCTGAAATTTGGCGTGCAAGTAGACCAAGTCCCGGATTGAAACATAGGATACTTTATATCCCGGTAAAGAGTTCCTTTGGGACAATAACGGGAACAACGCGGGCGAAGCCGCGGGAAAATGCTAGTATGTAATAAAACGTAAATAAATCGTTTTTGAAAATTTTGTCTGTGCACGCATCACAAAAAAACTACCGTGCGATTTCCATGAAATTTGGTATGCAGGTATGCAGTTTCAGGTAAATTATGACCCCGGTTAACAACGATAGTTTTTACCCAGCTAAGCTGAAGCAAAAAAGAGACATTTTACTTTTTTCACGCCCGCAAAAGAAGTCATCAGTCGGTAATAAGTAAGTAGTCACTACTAACTAGGTAATAAGTAAAGTAAGAGATCGTTATCGGAGGTCACACTGCTGCGCTCCGGTTCTTCAAGTTGAAAGTACGGGTGAACGGACATGTTTTGACCCCTGATCTGCCCCCCAAACTGTTAAACCAATTACATTTCGGACAACATTAACGGAGAAGTTGTAAATTACCCTACAAGTATACAAATTAAAAACGTACGAGAAATATTATTAGAGTGATCACGCGAGTAGGTAAGAAGGTTTTTATCAACTTATTTACTGGATCATTGATATTCTCGATGGAAACGCTGTCTCTAAAATCAATGTTTCCAAAGATACTTTAATTAATTCATCATGAACGCTCAAGGTAAACCCATATTTTATATTAGTCGAAAATTAAAATGTTGTTTGGTACGCTTTGTAATTATCATAATTAATATGTTTAACTTGTTTTGACGCGATTCTTCATATGTAGGTATAATTATTAACAACCAAATATGTTAAAAGCAACGCACTGTGAAATTAAAAGTCAACATAATTCTCATACATAAATACATTAGCTTGTAAATATACGAATACCAAGTCTTTAACGTATAAATAGGGAATAAATATCTTATGAATAAAGGAATATAAAAAAGTTTATTGTGCAAAAACTTCTCATTTTAATAGACAAGCGTGAGAGGTCCAATATGGTTAAAGGTTCTCGCACTGTTGACAAAATATTGGTGCCACCAACCTCGAGTAGAAGCTTAGCATAGTTCCAAACAGGCGCATTCGGCATTAGGTATTATTGCCCTTCTTATTTCTCGTTTTCTCATGACTGAGGGTCGTGGCCGTTGCTCTATGCACCAAAGCTCTCCATCCACTCCACACTGTTTTCTGCCTTTCGAATCGACACCTGTAGAGTTCCCTGACATGCTTCCTTTGCGGCATCGGCCCTTCGGGTCGATGATCTCCGACGTCCCCTTTTTCCTTCCACGTGGCCAACCACAATGAGCTTTTGCAAACTTTCTGGCTCGCTTCTAGGCACGTGCCCGAAACACTGCAGGATCCGCTGGAAGCTGATGGTCGATAAGCGGTACTTGATTTATTATTGGTAGTGGTCAAAGTATTGGTGCAAAACTTAATTAAGTAGGCGCATTGGGGTAAATCCGAGCACGGGGTAATTCTGAAAATCAAGGATTTCTCATAATGCACGCAACATATATTTACTTTTTACGCTAACACTGTACTAGACACACTGATAGTGCTTCAACTAATTATAAACCTCAAAAATATTGCATAGTTTACTGAAAATTCGTAATTTTCAAAATTACCCCACTGTCGAAATTACCCCAATAAAGTCGAATAGTGGTAGACCACGTTCTTGGCTTACTGTGCGCAGGAGGTGCGCCGGTTAGGTACGATAATAAAGGTTTTCTGGTCACCGTTACGTCTTAATCTTTTTCCGTCGTAAAAAAAATAACTTTTACTTAAAAAAACTCTTAGCAAAGAGTCACCTTTTACACTCATCATTATCATCATATCAACCTTGATACTTACGTCCAATATTGAACATAGGTCTCCCTCAAACACTGCCACAACGAACGGTCGCACGCCTCCTGCGTCCATCAACTTCCGGCGACCCTAAACAGGTCGTCAGACCATCTTGTGGGGTCGACCTACGCTGCGTCTTCCGGTTCGTGGGCTTTACTCGAGAACCTTTACACCCCATTGGCCATCGATTCTTCGAGCTATATGTAGACATGTGTAGCTCGCGAGTGAGTGATTCAAAAGAGCTATATCAGTTGGTCTAGCTCACCGGCTCACTAGCTCAGTTCCGATTCAAACAACTCAGTATATATTTTATTCAACTCACTCGTTCACTCGCTCTAAAGTAGCTCCATTGAGCCGTGAGCTGCGAGAAAAGACACGATCAACATGATTTTTTCGTCTCTGTCTTGTCACCGTATACCTATTACTGCTCTCTCTTTCGTTCGGAAATATTTGGATTTGGAGCTACTGAGCTATTAGAGCTAGTGACCTGTTGACACACCACGGAGTTACTGAGCTTATAAGAGCCAGCGAGGCGTTGACACACCGCGAAGCTACTGAGCCAAAAGAGTGATGCATATCTTATCTTTGAGAGCTAAACATTCATGTCACTCTTTTCACTTTAGTGACACATTTTGCGCATATCTAGCTATAGTATGCCCAGCGCATTGCCACTTAACTTGCTAACTCTGGCAGCTATGATGACCTTTTACACTACCACGGCAGTTTTGATGTCAGCACAGCGCATTGGCCCTTCGGCAGCATTTTGCATTAAAATATATATCAACGAATTTTCTTAATATAAGTTAAAGGCAGTTGACATGCTTGCCATGCTTTCATTAGGTATTTTTACTTTTAATTACTCCCATTCAGTATAACCAAGCGAAACAACAGTGCAAGTCTCATTTGCAAGCAAAACACTTCGTGTTTTCCCATAGTTAGGAAGGCATTTACGCGTTCGACAAAGAATGTTGTTTGGATATAGACTTCCTTCGTGCTGTGTGAATTCTTAACAGGAAGTTTTGTAGTGTGGTTACGTTCGAAGATTTGGATATATACCTTTAAAAAAATTGGTATTTACGCTACAACAATAACGTAAGTAACATATTATTTGTGATTGTGGTCGAACTCCCCGGAAATTAATCTTTTTCTATACTTTTACATTCCTACTACTGGTATACTAACTAACATGAACATACATTAATTTGTTATCAATGTTTCGTTGCAAGAAATTACAGCTGAACATCGCTTGTAAATAATTTTAAAACTTCAATTAACAAAACAAAACACATATCTCCGCTCAGTGATACCAGTATTTTATATAGTTTAATTTGTGCAAGTATAATAAATTGTAAACAAATAGCTCCACAATTTTATAATGTTTGTCCTTCTTTACAGCTAAACTAGACCCACTTTGAATCATCTTACTTGAACGTAACTAATAATTTCAATTTAATTCAATACTTTGAACGACGATCTTCGTTGGATTTGCCTTGGATAATATTATTATGATGTCGTAAATCGTTAATAGAATATTATCTATCCCTGTTAGAACAGATTTTAGCCTGAGGGTTTCATTCCTTAATGATCAGTTACTTTCAGATGCAGACTTTCTAAGAATTTACGGCTCTTTTGTAATCTTCTGTTTGAAATGCATGCGGTTTTTTGAATATTGTCATGCAACGCTTGAAAATTGTTAAAACAAACATGAACATCGGCAATGTTATATCATTACTACTGAACCGCAAAATTATGATAAGTTTATACGAAAAGTGGTTTCTCAGCATGTGCCATTGACGGCGCATCTTGCAAAAAACTGGACACGTTTCTACAATGCATGTGTATACCGACCTTAGCTGGCAAGTATGTTTGCATAAACACATTACATCTATAGCATCCAATCATGTTAGATAACCTGCGTTTATATTTTATGTAATCAGACAAAACATTTTTCCGGCACATGGCAACTAGCACACGAGTTATTTTATTATGGATTTGGGTTTGAAACAATTTGCATTTTGATTTACACTAAGACAGTAAATATCCGTGTTAGAATACAATCTATGTGACAAATTGACAAATTGATTATTGCTTTATGGATGGTGTTGTATTTTAACTAAGCATAAATTTGGAAGCTGTTTGGCCTGATTGTATGTGACTTACTTTGTTTGATGATGCTTTTTCCGATTTTCTAATCTTATCTCGACGAGGAGTTTTAATGGATTCAGCGTAAAATAAATCTAGAATCTCTCAAGAGATATTTCTTAAAACTATTTGTTTTGTTTTTAAAGTAGGGCGGCATCTATAGAAGTCACTGTTTTAATTTTAAGGTGAATACGAGTATCGTCGCTCGGTTCTTCATAAATCGATTATAACAACATCAAATTTAGAGAAGGCACAAACAGCAAAAAAAATGTTTAGTAAACCAAGCTTTAAAATAGTTTCGAATTATGGCACTGACCATAAACGTCTGATGACATGCTTTTTAGGGTTCCGTACCCAAAGGGTGCCAACGGAATCCTATTATTCTGGCAAGGGGCTTCTCATGTTATTTCGCGCAGACAAACTGTATCAATCCATAAAATAAATCTCATTTTAAACGTAATTGATGTCGTGGAAGCAAACGATGACCCTCTTTATGTTTGTATGAAAAACCGACCAACTCGAGTCACCTTAAGTTCCACATTAACAACAACAAATTTGGTTGAAACGTGTCGCTTTTCATAGCATGATACATTTCATAATTGGGCCTTTAAGGTCAAAGCCATGTATTAATATCATTTGAAACTAAACGGGTTTTTTTGCTAAAATTATATCTTTTTTGGCCTTTTGTGAGTCCAAATGCAGTGTATTGAGTAAATAAAGTATATCGCGCCGTAAAATAAAACACATTTCAAACATAATTGATGCCGTGGAAGCAGACAATGACCCTCTTTAAGTTTGTATAGACAACCGACTGACTCGAATCATTTTAACTATAATATACGTTACCTATTCCGTGTGACTTGGCGAAAGTGGCATCAGTAAAGACAAATTGAGCTAATCGCTCCTCGGAAAGTCGGAACTGAGGCCACAGCTGATGCGTACTAACTATACAAGTCATAACGTTGATGATCATTGCGCATTCATATTGATTAAAAGTTGCTATTACGTTTAAAGGCACTTACATATGTGGTAAGAGCTGTTAAATAGATCAGTCTAAATCAAATTGCTCTGAAAAGTAATTAATCATCCGCGTAACAGTTTTAACATCTAACGATGACTAAATAGTCGTTTCTTTAGTCAAATACACAACTATTGAATTTACACCTGTAAATATACAATCTTATAGTAAATCATCTTTCTAATGATATTGAACGAACGGATTGAGAAAGAATAATCTTTTTAATGCCACACCTGGCCATAAAGTGGCTTTTCCGCACGCTGCGCGTACGGAAAAAGGCGCTTTCTGGCCAAATGTAGACATAAAATGATGTACACAACGCGGAAGGTAATAAAGAAAGCTCTGAGCATATTTACGTCCCTCGCTTTCAGCTCGGGCCGCAAACTTCTGCGACCTCGGCCTTTCTTTCTATTACCACCCTAGTTATGTAATGTAGGTACTATTGTATCCGAAGCTTGAGGACAATAATGTCTAAGAAATAAAATTCAAGTTATTAAATTACCCTTTACTTCACACCTGGCCATACAGTGGCAATTACCGCATGCTACGTTGTGGAAAATCCCACTTCATGGCCTGGGGGAGACGTAAAATTTTGTACTTACCACGGGAGGCAATAAAGAAAGCCTCAGATATTTATCGCCGTTGCCTTCGGCTCGAGCGTCAAATACCTGCGTAAGTAATGTACTGTTAAAGTTAAAAAAAAACGTTTCTTGGCTCTCCTGTAAAATTTGGAAAAACTTAGTTGCTTTAGCTTTGAGCAGCCGACTGAAGGTCGAAGATTTTGCTTTAAATTTAATTAAATCCGTTTTTACCAGGGCTTGGAACCGGTATTTTGCAAAAACCCCGAAATAGCCCAATTATTTTAAGCTTTTTATGTAGAGCTCAGTAATGTATTTAAGTCATGATTTTGTATTATTAGATTGTCTGGTTAAAAAACGAAATAACAAACCAAAGAACGATAAGAACGGAAATAACACCGGTATTTTTGTATGGAGCAAATACCCTGCCCTGCCTGCTGCGAGCCCTGGTTTTTACCTTTTTCGATGGCTACAGGGCTCCCCCTTAAGCGAAGCGTACTGGCCGTCTGATAGTCCGTCCTGGCCTAGTACACGTTGCAAGAGGATCTTCTTGAGATTGATTAAGATTCAAAGTTTCGGCCGATATCGTGTGTTTTTTTTTGTCCCTTAAATTTTCTTATGTCCTTTAATATCAAGAGCAAAGAAGACAAGCTTAAACCTAATGAAGACATTTTGAGTAAATTTCAACATAAATCACAATAATAACTAATAAAACTCTTCGTGCATCATTAAACCTATTACCGAGCCAAGATTAAATCATAAAAATTGATTAATAACCATCGTCTTTGAATATCACAGCTTTTCATGTAACACAACGGCGAGACAAGACAATCTACATACAAATCGTCATTCGATTGTTGTTCCGATCTCCCTTGGAGATAACCTCAGTCATTAAAATTCTTTGCTAAACATCGCTTAAGCTAATTATTTATACACAAATGCCTCATCTCACAAGCCTTTAAATTCTTAGATTTCACTATAATTGTGAGTAAATGGCATCTAATAGTCTTAGATAGATTATGTGGTTAGCTACCTACTTTAACGAATACTTATGTAGTTAATTCGATTCGAACTTTAATACCGGTTAAACGATAAAAAATCTGGTTAAAGATACGATTTGGGTACGCATTACTGTTTTAACATCGATAGCAAAATTATGTATTTTAATAATACAGAGAGAAAGTTTATGGCTCCGCAGTAATTTGGTACCATACCGAATCTATTTCACTAACGAATTAATATCGTTAGACACCTTTTAGGGATACGGTGAATCCCACTCGTTGCAATTAGAGATGTTTTCTCTTGAATGTGGTCTTTTACTTATTCGAAGTTATCTGCAAAAATTTACACTTTTTTTAATACCTGTCCTTCACCCTTCCTATCATAATATATAATAATTGTGAAAGTTTGTGTGTGAATGTTTGGATATTTGTTACCAAATAACGCCAAAAAGTAGTCCAACTTCGACCGTTAGGCGAAGAACACACTGAAATCGCCCGTCGCCGCGATTTTTTCCGTGTAGCTGCGCATAGTAGTTGCGAGTCGCCGCGATTTACGCGCCAGTGTGCGCCACCCCGCGATTTTTCTATACGATCGATGATTCTACATACAAAGTTGAAAATCGCTGAGTCGCGTGTCGCCGCGATTTTCGCTGCAGTGTGAGATCCGCCTTAAGGAGCGCGCGACATGTATTGTGAATTTGTGAGTGCAATCCATACCGGATCATTTTTTGCGCATTCTTAAAACTTTGATTGCAGTGCGTTCGTACACGGCGAGCACACATTCAAGCGCGAGATGTACCTGTAGGAAGAAAAATTACTGCTACTGAGATAACGCGATGACATTTAAGCAGATTGCGATAAAATGCTTTGCAATAAATGAAGTCCTCGATTGAAACACAGGATACACATCCGGGTCGTTATCTAATGAAAAATTATACAGGGTGAATTTTAAATCGTGAATCGTAACCACGTTTACCGGTAACGCTACTTAAGACTAATACAAAGCACTAGTGTTAATTACAATTAAAGACCCGCTTAATTAATTATTAACAAAACGGTGGAGGCGTTTATTACCATTAATCGTAATAAAACTGAACTATTTTATGAGTAAATACGATTTTTAAATACCTACTTATGTTGACAATGTCGACGATGTTGACATTTATTGACAATACGTGCCAAAATTCTATCCAGCCAACTTCAATATTGGGAGGTTGGATATCTAATGTTGAAATTTTCATGACAAGTACGAAACATGAATGTAGGGTGACAATTAAGGTGAAATTAGGATAAATCAAATTAAAAGTGGACTAAATAAAAACGTACTTAATTTAGGTTTAAAAGCATTGTAAGTTATTGTTAACTATGTATAGACTTCAAAAAAAATATAACGGTTCACGATTTAAAATTCACCCTGTATAGAAAGTGACCCGAATTCATTGTCCGTGAGTGCACTTTATATCCCGATAAGGAGATGGGATAATAATGTGAATGCTTTTGGAAGTAGCTATTCTATGCGTTGTCACTGTTGTCAGCTAGTGTCTAGATTTTTATCATGTAGATTATATTGGCCTATAAATAAAACTGCATTTCTCGCAAGAATGTTTAATGTCGAATGTAAGGAAATGGTTCGCGATGTTATGAGAAAAACATTCTCTTTCCGGGAAGTCACAGCTGACACCGTCATCAATGGAATAGCGCATTGTTCTCATACAAGCTTCGAAACTTCGACGAAGGAACAGCAGTTCCTACCATATGATAATGTGTGAAAATTATCATATAGAATTGTCGTAAAGATGGTAGATAGGTGATGATGACAATGTTTATGACTGTTTAATAGTATAGTGGCTAAGTATAATATTCAAGTCTTGTTTGAACTCTTCATATGCATGTGTGAACAGCGTGTTTGTATACTGCTATAATAATAATGACACATACTTACACTCGAGAGCAAATATTCCGGAGTAGGATTTAACGTAAAATGTAATTTCTCGTAATTAGATGCAGCTAGCCTATTAGTTAAACTATTATTTTACTTTTTTAATAACCTAATATGAAAGGTGGCGAAGTGTTTCCAAAACAATACTAAAACCTATCAATAAGCTAGCTGCATTAGCATAGCACATTGTATGATTTGTATGTTAGTCACGCGGAATAATTTCTCTCGAGTGTATCTTAACATGGCAAACCTGGAATATTCATGTTCACTCCGACCTCGCTCGGGCTCAGCTAAGTTTCCTGCCGGAGTCTTCTTAGCTGGGCTAGGTTTTTAGCGAACCGGCACCTAAAACTCCCATTAGTTCGATACACAAGTTCACATAAGGACAGGATGACCCGAGTCATCCTTCCCGCTGGTCCGCTGCTCACTCTGAGCAATCAGCGCAAAGTCAAGGTGGCCCTGGCCAAACGACCTGGTTCGACCCCAGGCGTTCAGGCCCCACCTAGCCCGATTCTATCGAGGTGGACCGGGCAAGGTGATCTGGTTCGACCCCAGGCACCCCCGGCACCCACCCAGTCCGACCAAACTCAGGGTGGTCCGGCTAGCGATCTGGTTCGACCCCAGGGAACGCCACGGCCGACCACCCGGTCCGACAATCGCTACGCCCGTGTATGGGATGCGAGTTTGTCAGTTTCTAAAAAAAAAGAAAAAGAATATTCATGTAGTGCTTACCTTGTGATCATGGAGATACGAGCCGGATTGACTGACTCCTGTAGAGTTCCCTTACAGCCATTCTTCACGAAGTCAGTCGGCGATCTTCCAGAGCCCCTTTATCTAGTCGCGTGGCCAACCACAATGAAATGAAGAAATGTATATTGTACAGTCTTAAAACTGTACACTTTAGTAATGCGGTCGGGTACGATATTGTATTGTCCAGTTAGTTTTAGGGCGAACTGTCCAATATACCACAAGGCCGCATTACTAAAGTGTCCACTGTCCAGTTTTGTACAGTAAGCTGCAGAATGGCATTACCGCCGGCGATACCTATTTAAAATAGGAGGTTCTTTTGACTGTACAGTAACTGTATAAAAATGATGTATGTATAAAGAATAAATAAATAAATAAATATTAGGGGACAATCTTACACAAATCGAACTAGCCCCATAGTAAGCTCAATAAGGCTTGTGTTATGGATACTAGACGACGATATATTTAATAGATACAAATACTTAAATACATAGAAAACATCCATGACTCAGGAACAAATAAGAAACAGTAAAGGTTTTAGTGATGGTATGCGATTTTATATTCAATTAGCATAGCTTAACTGTGCAAAATTAAAAATTAAATTCACTTAGACATCTTTACGCAACACTTTACACGCCTCATGCAAGTTGTAAATGAGTAATTAGGGACGTAACCTGTTGTTTTCCAATAAATTACCTACCAGTTGTATATCAATTTGACCTATATGTAACTACACATTAGTGTTTACTTTACCTCATCAACATTTGTATTCAGTTAGCTATAATTTGCTTGAAGTCTTGCATGTGAAAATGCGCGCATGGTTCAGATTTCAAGGAAATGTTACATTATACAGTCCATATTCATTTTAAGTTATTGCCAGATTGTGACTTCGACTGTTTTCAATGCGCTTTTGAATTTGATCTGAATGCTATGTGCTAAAAAATTTAATGGAACTAAGTAACAGGAGTAGTACGACCTGGAGACGTCTACTGCTGAACTGAATAAAAGATTTTGTTTATCAGACAACCAATGCAGCGATTTCAAAATAATTAATGCAACATGATGGGAGTGAACACACCATATGATTTCAACAACAACATGATTTAATTATGGTGACAAAATTAAATGGCTTTGTTGACGTTGTGATTCAAGTTCTAATGAGGGATTCAGTATGTTGCCACAAAATTGCACTTTATATTCTCAAATTCATTTAAAAAACTGTACACTGTGCTAAATATTAAAATAAAAACCCCATAAGATTTCTAATCAGTACTTATAGTGTATTAGAAAACGTAAAGGGCAATGAGATGCGCGCATTCGTTCGCGCAGATCTAGAGCTCAGTTTTTGCGCACGATCATTTGCCGAGATGCTGATGGCTCCTGTGATGGATGGCGGTAATGATGACGGGAGTAATTGAAATTATAAATAGTTTATTGTTCAACAAGTTCCGAGATGCTGGTGATTATTTTGAAATAATCAACACAAAGTCGTGAAACGAATATACTCGAGTTAACGTTTAGGAAAAGGCCTAACGAGGGTATTTTTTGAGCTGTAAGTCACGTAATTTATGTTCGATAGAAATTCTCACTTATTTCGCGTGCTTTATTTTGTTATATTTTATTTACTAGGCACACTGAACAAATTTATAACATTAATATTTTTAATTTAGGACTATATTATTATGCATGCGCAGAGATTGGTTATTAGGAAATAGGTAAGTATGATCGTACATTGAAGGCGACAACTTATTTAGCTTTTGTATGAAAATGAATGCAGCGGCACATGGTAGGCAATAAAAGATTCAACATAAAAACCTAAAAACACACAAAACTCATAAGGTAGTATAAATAAAAGAATTCGTTTATACCTTCTAAATACGATAACACTCATTTGTAATTGTGACAAACGGACGGACGGAAGGGTGACGGACAACAAAGTGATCCTATAAGGGTTCCGTTTTTTCCTTTTGAGGTACGGCACCCTAAGACTCTTTTTAGGGTTCTTTACGTGAAAAGGAAAAACCGAACACAAACAACAATTATAAGATCACTTTTTTGAAGAAAACCGGTATTGCATGCCCTATCAAGACCCTTTATCTCCGAAACGCGTGGAGATACCGAGTTGAAAACAAAACCATATACTCAGGTCTACGGTCCCTTGAAGATCTGAAAAAAAGGTACGGCCGTTTATGCCGCAAACGTAAATTTCGACACTCTCAAGAAAACCAAATTTGGCAAGTAATACCGTATTATACTACAAGTAAAGGGAGTCTTTTCTAAGGGAATGTATAGGGTACTTTAGTCTCCAAAATGTATAGGGTACTTTAGTATATGTACCTACCTTACCTACAAATTAATACGGAACCCTACCTTACCTAGGTGGGCGAGTCCGACACGCACTTGTTTTGCTCACCTCAGAATTCAGAACATTAAACAATTACAAGGTGATTATGAACACATTAATAAACTACTAGATATATAAAAAAATAGAGATAATGTGAACTATCAATAAGAAGGTAAAAGGAACACATTAGGGTTGGCAATACACAAGGCTTTCTCTCGGAGTAACTTCATCTTTTATGACTACCTATTTCTGTTTAGTAGAAAGGGTCAAATGGTGATTTTCATTACTAGTAAATTATCCTGTAAATTATACAGGCTGCAATTTTAAAGAAAGCTGGTAAACAGCTGTTTCTTAGCCTTTATTACTGCTACTCGTCTGACGTCTCACCTTCACGTCACGCTCACGCGCCCAAGTTTCATTTGTCCTTTTCTAACAAGTATATTAGACATAAGTGCGAGAAAGAGCATACGTGTAAACAAGATGCATTGTCGGAACCTTGGGATTTATAATGTCTATAAATCCGAAGTATTGTGCATAATTTGAGAAATACGGCTTCAATGACCAATACAATATTTACTTGACTTGATGGTGGGGTCTACGTTTATGAGTTATGACAGATAACGTTTAAGATGAATAATGTCACATTTAACCTCTTGAGCAGTAAACCATTTTCTTGCCATAAATTGGAATTCATTTACATCACTGTTTGAATACGTATCGATATTAAAGGGTGTGTCGATATTTCTGCCTTGTTTTATATAGTGGTAGAATTAGAAGATGAACATTCGAATTGATGGAATTCATAATTATTAGTCAGAGTGACCAAGTATATAGATAATAAGAAATGTCTTATTTGCATTTCCTGCCTGGATTTATTGTCGCATAAACAAAATATATTTTATTTCGTACTCAACTCAATTATCTTAGCCTATTAATTAAACATTTGACTACATTAGTCGGATTTATTTACAATTCATAGAATTGAATCGTTAATTATAACATATTCAACTATCACGGTTAGCGCATTATTATTAAGGTGTTCTTTACTAACTAAAAAACCCATTTTAATAAGAAATGCGTGATTATCTTTAGCCAAACCTTAAGGTAAAGAACCAACTGTACCTAATATTTTTCTTTCTTTCGTGTACAGTTTGCACCTCAAGTATTTTTATAAATATGCATGTGTTTTTATAGCAAAGCCATGATAATGTGCATTAATATTTGCGCCACAGTCTGCTGAACGAAAGGGTTGTAGGAAATTACAAGTGCGTTTTTGCTACAAAATTATCTTACGTAGGTACTTACTAGAAGTGTTTATTGAAGCGTTAACTTATTTGCTTTCCCGGATAATTATGAGATTATCAGTTACGTGTAAATTATAACCGGAAAATAATCAATTCTATATGCATGCATAAAATCTGATTCCTTCCGGGCTTACCCACACATCCCCGTAAGGGTAAATACACTCACGGACAATGAATTCGGGTCATTTTCTATGAACAATTATATATAAAATTACCCGAATTCATTGTCTTATTCATTGTATTATTTTGTTTGTGAGACTGTGTTGTTTCCTAGTATTTTAGATAGTTCTTATACATTTATTATATATGATATGATTTGTACAATATAATGATACTTTATTGCACGCCAAAAGGACATAAAACTTATAAGAGCGATCTACTTACCTTTGGGTAGCAGAATCGACGCAAAATTAATTTATAATAATTATAATATTATACTCGTATACATTACGAGTAGAACTGTCTGCGTAAGTCTGCGATTTGTACTTTTTTACATTATGCAATAAAAATAAATTTGTTAATTTTAAAGGTAAGTACATCGCTCTTGTAACTGTAGTGTATCAGTGTCTGTGTGTGTATATATATGTATTTATGAGTAGGTAGGTATGTATGTATGGATCATTCTCATTTTTCTGCACACGGTCACTACCGCGGATGTCACCACACCGGCACCGTGGGTCTTATTAAGGTGGGTTTACACCAAACGAGCGAATTCACACATTCTAACCCCACTCTACCAAATTCTTTGTGTGTACACAAAGAATTTGGTAGAGTGGGGTTAGAATGTGCATTCGCTCGTTTGGTCTAAACCCACCTTTACTATTAGTAACAATTGTAACAGATAAAAAAAAATGCTGTCATGAATTCACTCGGATGAGTGAATTCATGACTAGGGAATGCAATCTCGATCGCGAGATCTCGAGCAAATTTCCGAGATTCAATCTCGACGATGATCGAGATCTCGGTTATTATTTTCGAGATCTCGAACCAGATTGAAAGATCGATGTTTATAAATTATTTCGTGTTTATTAATATTTTTGAGGCTAGATTCGTGTTATTCGGGCAGTACAGTAGTACTACTGTGCGCGTACTGTGGTGCTACTGTGTGCGGCCGGTTTTCACCGACGATATGAGCGAAGTGGCGCGCTCTGTGGGAAAGAATCAGGCAGACGTAGCGTACCCAAAATTATTCATGTGATTTTTTTTCGCCAACGCTACATTTTTTGTAAATCGTTTGAGTCCTTGTCAAAAATAGTTGGTATATACTAAATTCTTAGGCAATTTTGATCAAAATAACTTATTTTTAATTACTTTGTCAAATCTCGATCTCGAAAGTCTGACGGTCAAGATCTCGAAACACCCAATCTCGAATCAGATTTTTTGGACGAGATCTCGTATCACCAATCTCGGTTCGAGTCGAGATTGCATTCCCTATTCACGACAATATTATTTTTTTTGAATTCTTTTTATCATTATGGATATATGATAAAAATATTTCATGATAATAATGACGGTTAGGTCAAAAACAATTAGAAAGAGTAATTAAAGCCACGGTAGTGACATCCACGTAATGACTGTGTGCACAAAAATGAGAATGACCGTATCGTATATCGTCGCCTAGTACCTATTCGTGTAAGATTGTCCACGCAAATATACTTCGACCGGACACATTTCTTTTCGAACTTTCACGTATTTCACTTCCCTAATCATCAAACTCTGCGCTGTTGCTTAATCTTGTGCCATCCATAAATTCACATACATTTACAATCCATCTTACGAAGTCAAAACAAGGAATTTACATATGATAATTGCATCAATACGCTACTTCATAAAACTTACCGTTTATTTAAATCTATTGCGCTGTTTGAGATCGAAGAGAAATCATATTTGAATTTGGTAATTTTTCTTGCTGTGGTGAAATGTAAATATTTATCATGAAACGTACTCGTAGGTACGTAATGTTTTGGTCATTAAATTAAGGTCTACGTGCATACTTATACCGTTAAAAAAAAACAAATCGCCGATATGAAACCAGTCTGTTTTTGGGATTCCGTACCTCAAAAGGAAAAAACGGAACCCTTATAAGATCACTTTGTTGTCCGTCTGTCTGTCTGTCTGTCCGTCTGTCAAGACTTGAAGACCCTTTATCTTCGGAATGCGTGGAGGAATCGGGATGAAATTTAAACTATATATACTCAGGTTTACGATCCCTTGAAGCTGTGAAAATCAAATGTCTGGGTTAACATGAAAAAAAATATACGACCGTTTTTGCCGCAAGAAACGTAAATTTCGACACTCTCAAGGAAACCAAATGTTATAGGGTATTGTCCGTTGACCTGAACTATGAAATTTGGCAAGTAATATCGTCTTATAGGTACTACAAATATAAACCATACATTTGTAATTAAATCCTAAAAAAATATGGTCTTTATTTAAAGTATTTGTACGGAACTCTCGGTGGGCTCTCGGTGCTCAGCAGTGGCGTGGCGTCCATAGAACTCGATTCCCGTCGGCTTGCCTAATATTAGGCAGTTCAGCACTTAATTCTAGTGCTCTTGTAGAAAATTGAAGCCAAAGCTGTTCCGGCTTGCCCAAGGATTTCTTCAACGCCACGCCACTGGTGCCCAGGTCCGTTTTTTTTAAGAATCCCAATTTCAGATCTTAGCCAAATTTAATGAGACGCTTTGTCTACCTATGTAAATAAAATGAACCATTGAAATCGATGAACTATCCAGGAACTATCCTAGTAATATAATTTATGCCACACCTGGCCAAAAAGTGGCTTTTAGAGCACGCTACGCGTACGGAAAAAGCTGCTTTCTGGCCAAGTGTAGTAGACATAAAATAATATACACAACACGGGAGGTAATAAAGAAAGCCCTCGATCGCATATAAACATCTGCGATCTTGGCCTTTCTTTATTTTATGCCACACCGGGCCATAAAATGGCTTTTTGGCCAAGTGTAGACATAAAATTATGTACACAACACGGGAGGTAATAAAGAAAGCCCTCGATCGCATATTTACGTCCCTCGCTTGCAGCTCGGGTCGCAAACATCTGCGATCTCGGCCTTTCTTTGTTTTACCACCCTAGTTGTGTAATGTACTATTCTGTACTTACCAGTGGCGTGGCGTAAAAGATTTCCTTGTGCAAGCCGGTGCAGATTTGGTGTACATTTTCCTTAAGAGGTGTAGAATAAGGTGCTCAAATGCCTGAAATTAGGCAAGCCGGTAGGAATCGAGTTCTTGGGGCGCCACGCCACTGGTACTTACTGCGATAAGAAAAACGAAATAATGTTCCATTTTGCTGGCTGTAAGTTGCGCTCCCGGTATGCATGCTGCTAGTTCCTCCACCAATTTTATTCGATTGGTTTCAATGAAATTCTACATACATTCTTCCTTGGCACGCGGAACCGAATAGGTAAATTTTTAAGGAACAATACGGAAACTATACGCCAGGAGTTGAAGCCAGCTAATTGGAAATATAAGATAGTTGGAAAATCAAAAAATGCCACATACTGGAATAACACCGTGCCTGAGGAAAATCGCAACAAATGGTCGCAAAGACAACCGACCACGCTGCTAGGCAAGCTTTAAAAAAACCGAAATAATCGTTTTATGTTGCACTGAACATTTACTTACATTGGCGGAGCGTGGGCAATGTGATTGGCTGTATGAAATATGGAAAAATAATAGGTTTGAGTAACGTTTAAATAAAAAGTAATTTGGTAATAGGGCGGTGATAAAGCAATGTGAAAGTGTTTAGTAACATTTATAATTTTGGTATCAACCTACGCCGGTCCTGGCGATAGTGCTTACAGCGTGCTGCTTTTAGAAATAGATTTAATTATTTGCAATCTATGTACTGACCCAGTCATTTCGAACATTCGAGGTCGCAAAAAATCGCACAACGCTAAATATATTGGGATGTTGTTAGGATACATATAAGTAGTTTAAACTCGATTTTGCAGTTTCGAAAAAGTTGTGCTAAATTTATGGTGCCGAAAAACACCGAAATTTTCGGTCATTTTTCAGATTTTGGTCTGTATCTTCTAAAAATCAGATTTCTGGATAAAATTGTCTATGACACTATTAAAGAAGATAAAATTCCCTACAATATGACTTTACCATCAACTCTGCATGTTCAGAAAATGTTGAGATATAGCACTTCAAAAAATTGCAAATTTTCCTTAAAAGTTCGAAATTGCACTTTCAGCTACCTCTCAAGCTGAATAGCAGCTGAAATACTGATCTTACAATGACAATTAGATGTATGAAGTTATAGAGCAATTATTGAGCTTTATTTTAAGTATAATTTGAACCCTGTACTTGCGATAATTCTCTTGTTATCGAATAAAACCAAAACATTAGAGAACTCAGATTTCTCAGGAAAGAGTGCTCCTAAAGCAAATTGTTAGTATATTGCGCAGTTATTCATAGGAAGTTTTAAAAATGACTTTATATTTCTAAACATCATTCATTTAAAAAGTTACCATGAGAGTGGTGTGGATAAGGGAACGGAGGACATAAAGAACCGTAATTACATTTCACACCTAAATAGTGTGTGTGTGTGTGTGTCGTGTCTGTCTGTGTATCGTGGAAAGATTATTTTGGAAACCATGTCAGAGTCCTAACTCTAAGTATAACAACCCGAATACATATCGTTACGTTTTTTTTGTCATAAAAGTTTACTAGTATCTTGTAGAATATATTGAGTTTACAGGTTCAGTGAAACATTCGGATGTCTGGAGTCTGTGCGGAACGAGAATAGGCGTGGCGAAAAACGGAACTAACCTAACCAGTATGGCCACAGAACAGAAAATATGGCACATACGGTAGAAAAGCATTACAGCGCCCCCCAAAATTAATCCAATTCTCTTTCCGCACAGACTCTACAGGAAAGACGCGAACACTCAACTCATACGACAAAATATGTAATCTAAAAAAATCCGATTTACAATTATACGTAACCATGAAAACCATGAAATAGAGGATATATATCGGTAGTCATAAAGCTAATACAAGAAAGCGGGATATTCATTAGTAAAATTTGAATACGTTAAGTATCTCTTACTATATAACTGTTACTGAACTGCAGATAATAAAATACTCCATCAATCTGCCTAAGTACTTAGCCACATTAAAATAAAATCGCCAAACATACATCACTGTCGTTAGTAAAAATATAATTAAACCCTACCGCGTTGAGCAATTAAACATCGGTCAGAACTTGATAAAATAGTTTCTAATGTTTAGAAGTTGAACAAAGATAAATTAGTTAGGCCCTAATAGAAAACATTAATATTTCTAGCGGCATTTTCGATCGAATATTGTGGTAGATTTGGACACAACACCGAGATTTATGACCACATTTAAGAGGAGATTTGTCGAATTTAATGACATGGTAGGTATGGTGCCTCCGTGTTGTATTTTTATTTTATTATAATTAATATTAAGTGGGTAAGGTTCACGGAACTGTTAAGGTATATCGTAAACATTGGCTAGCATTTTAATTGTCTGAATGCAATATGACTAAGGCTGCGGCTCCACTGAGACGGAGACGAATGGAGCGGAGAGGAGATGTATAGGGATCGACCGATCACATTCGTGTTCGCTGTTTCCATTGATACTGACGAGATGTGGATTTCAACTAATGTGCTGGGTCGAGCGCGTAGTCTCTTCTCTTCGCTCCGCTCGTCTCCGCCTCAATGGAGCCGCAGACTTACTAGAGTATAATATGATATGGCTAATTGT
The DNA here is from genome assembly GCA_947034925.1 of Eudemis profundana. Taxonomy (NCBI): domain Eukaryota; kingdom Metazoa; phylum Arthropoda; class Insecta; order Lepidoptera; family Tortricidae; genus Eudemis; species Eudemis profundana. Next base: position 13,659,037 of record OX344811.1, read on the forward strand.
TTTTGTAAATATATGTGTCCCTTTCCCAGATAATGGGTCCAATTGACGTTATCAATAATAGACTCAATTTATTTGCATATTTAGGTACTTATAACTATATATTTTTTATGGTGTGCTTACGTCAAGCAGCAAATTGATACTTTTACTTGGGAACGACACATATTATTAGATTTCTACTGTTATTGGTTATGATCACGATCGTGATTGCCTCTTAGCTGAAATCCCGTTTTGCAGTTTGTTTTGCAGATAACGTCTGAATACACGGGTAAAACCAGACATTTAACCGCCTAAATAAAACGCATGAATTATGCAGCAGCAAAAATAATTTAAAAGAATTATAATTTAAACAAATCTGCGTCCCCAACGCCATTATATTTTTATGTCAATAGATCACGGTTTGACCGTGTTTCATTTCATTAATTTCGTGATCTGAGCGGTCCGGATTGCGTTAAGCGATATGGCACTGCGAGCGCGGGTTGCGATACTATGCAGATTGAGAACTCTACGGTCGTAGGCCGGTCGTCTCGCGGCACCTTGCTGCGGAAAATAGCGCGGGAAATCGTAGTCTATGGTTTTTTGAAGTGTTATTTTTTCTGTGGATTGTTTATGGATTGTTGCGCCTAACATTTTACTGGAGTATTAGAAAAACGGAATGTGATGTGATGCTAGGGTGAGTTTCAGAAAATGTTATTATGAAAAATAATACAATTCTTCAAAATAATGTGGGTGTTGTTCTGCCAAACATGCTGCTAAATCAAAGCGTTTCTTTCTGTATAAAAATAATCTACTAAATCTTCAGTCAAATAAAAGAAAAAAATTAAAATGTCTTAGAGTAGGTACCTACAACCTAACATAACCTTTTAGAGAAATTAAGGGTAAATCTTCTTTCATGTCATGTGCAGTAGCGATGCGTGTGTTATTCGTAAAATGAAATGGATGATTAGAATGCATAGATGTCGTTCTAAAACACACCTTACGCAGTGACCTCAAGGTGTTTAGTTATAATCATGCATAAAAGTTATTCAAGTTTCGTTGCGGTTTTCAAAGTGGAGTAGGCTTTACTATATCTTCTTTAATTTACGTTTCAGTTAGGTACTTCACTAGTGATTTAAAGCTAGTTTAGCCAGATAGATCTTTGTTAAGTCTTTTATAATTTAAAGTGTTTACAACCAGGCAATATTATAGACAACTTTATTGACGCATTGTGTTAGTGCCCCGGAAAACTTAATTTCTTACATGAAGTACAGACTAAGTGGTAGAAAGCGATAGACGGTCATAAAAAATATTGTTAATTATGTACAGTCACCGTTAATAATATATTATGAAACGGGATACGCATAACTGATACGACCATTGCTATAACAATAAAGTGATGTCACATGCATTTGCAAGCCTTGTTTAATAATATTAGTTACTGTACATTATGTAGTTGGTGTTAAGAGCAAAAGAAATAGGTTGTTGATTAGGGGAATACCTACTGTCTTCTTTTCCTTGCCTATTTCTATTTTTGGGATTTTATGTATTTTATATCAGGACAATCCTTGTCGGGTTTTCAAGCATTTCAAACAAATATTTAATAAATGAAAAAATATATATACTCTGTTCCTATCAAATCAAGAGGCTGAGAATTCAGGAGTCTGTATTTTTTTTTAAGGTTAAACCCCTTTGTCTCCCATATTTGATAAAAGTCATAGAGCAGTTTGTCGTAATTATAGAAAGTCATTGTCTTTTTTTCTGCAACTTTGAAGTATTGTTAGAAAACAAAAATATGATAGCGATTTAGAACTTTAAAAAAATATACTGATTATATTACGCGCCTAGAAAAAAACACTTTATTACTTCCTATACCTAATTATGACAGACATAACATACCTACATTATGACTTATCATTTTATGGGAAACAAGAGGATCTCATTTTTAAGGCTGCTTGCACTCATTTATTTACATTTATGACCTGTCATAGCGTTTAAAATTCACTGTCACAATTTTGTTTCTTGATTCATACTCGAACACTTTATTAAACCTGGATTAAATACAATATTAAAAGATGCACCGTGGAAACGCTGCCAGCATTTTGGAACCATGGCAAAAGTCTTAATCTTCTACATACATTTTAGTTTTAGGAATACATAAGTAGTACATTTTTTTAGTTGAGGTGTCATTTTTTATTCCTTATATTATAGTTTTTTTTTCAATATTTATTATCTATCTTAAAAGTAGGTACTTAATTGATTTGAAGATAGTAAAAAGTTCGATTCGTAACCAGGCGATTGGTACATAGCAATTACTTCTGAGAAAGAGGATTATGCGTTTTTGCACTATAAACTCGATCGACACTATAATTCTATTATGGCGTTCTTCGTGCATAGTTCTCACCTCTCATTTATCTTCCGTGTTCTATCGCTTGTCAGCGCAACATGTGGCTCAGGTTATTTTTATAGGTTTACATAAATCGTTGTGTATGTTATAATCTATAATAACACCTATAGTGTTTGTAATTCGTTAAATCGTACTGCTATTAATAAATTAAGCTTCCAAGAATCATGTAGAATAAAATCGGCCTTCCCGTAAAACCTGATGTCGTACGAATTTGGCTACGTCATAAATATCAGAATCAAGCATTGAAGCCCACAGCATTGAAACACAAAATAAGTAATCTACTACGTACAAAAGCTCAAACAAAACTGACGTTCGGGTCCGACGACCGGACAGAACGCACCGGATCCGACCGTCTCTCTTTATCGCATAACGCGTGCTCTTTCTGGTCGCTGGCTAAGCCCCTTGGGGCGAATTTGGTAGTAGCCAGGCAGCGAAATCACCGTGTCAGCCACATGCCCATACTAAAATATAGGGGAAAATCGTAACGAAACTGAGATCTCAGCTTCGTTACGATTTTCCCCTATATTTAGTTTGGGAGTAACGAAACTGAGAAATTCAAAATTTGTATGGAAAAGTTGGGGACATTTTGGACCACTTTTTTTATTTGATAAATGAAAAGTGCCCGTGATTTTGAGTAAAATGGTATAAGTAAGACATACATGACCAGACAAAAAAAGCAAAAGGCACATTTTTTCTGCAATTGACCCAATTAAATGTGTATTATTAAATTACTATCAGTTTGTAAAAGCGGGTCCAAATGTTGGCGAGATGTGCTAATGCTGATTTAAACAAAATTGTTCCAAGGCTTAAGGAAATAAATTTTATTTCATTTAGAAATTGTTTACCACAGTAGTTTAATGTTTTAGACACCTAAAGAGAATCGGACTGCATAAGATAGGTACTTATCAAAATGTCTAGGTTTAAATGCACTGTGACTGGCAAGGTTTCCCATAGTTTTGGAAGCGTGGGCACTAACAAGTGACAGTCACGTCTGTCTTCAGGCTATAGCGCGTGTGATTACTTCCCCTAACTCTCTCACATGGAGTCTGCGTGGGAAATATTAATGATAAATTGATTTATTATCAATAACATTGTTTACTTATTATTATTTTGTATACGTTTATAGTAAAATCACCTAATCTAGGAAAATGAAATACAAGACTACATTTTATTTGGTTTGGACAGTTCTGGAGAGGCATGGTGCTGTCCTGCCGCCTGCCATACTAGGTTTAAAAAAATGTAATGTTTGATAAAATATCCGAAATTCGGGTCAGTTTGCGGTCTACATAAATCATGCCTTTCAGGTACATATTTTTTAACCGAAATCAATAACATTTTGTCCTTCGGGTATGAATACGGAAGCCAAGTACATTGGCGCCGAGCGCACTAATAAGTACCTACATGAAAAATGGAAAGGCCCGTATCACGATGATGTTTTATATCGTCAATTTTATATATATATTTTTATATATTTTATTTTGATAAAAACTAGTATCTGACTTTTTCCTTTATTTACGCACTAGCATTTTCCCGCGACTTCGCCCGCGTTATTACCGTTACTGTCCCAAAGGAACTCTTTACCGGGATATCCGCGTTTATCCTATGTTCTAATCCAGGACTTGGTCTATATGCATGACAAATTTCAGCGCAATCCATCCAGTTGTTGCCCCGTTATTTAGTAACAAACATCCAAACATCTTCACGAACTTTCACATTTATAATACACTAGCATTTTCCCGCGGCTTCGCCCGCGTTGTTCCCGTTATTGTCCCAAAGGAACTCTTTACCGGGATATAATGTATCCTATGTTTCAATCCAGGACTTGGTCTACTTGCATGCCAAATTTCAGCTTGATCCATCCAGTTGTTACCCCGTTATAAGGTAACAAACATCCAAACATCCAAATATCCAAACATCCAAACATCTTCACAAACTTTCGCATTTATAATATTAGTGGGATTAAACGAATAAAAATACATCTCGTATGCTGCACAAACTCCAACGTCGATAAATCGACATTATAATAAGTAAGTAACGATATATAGCCACTTTGGTATCAGAAACATTTTATGACCTATCTTGTTTATTATAATGCAGGTAACCTTTCATCGTCATAATAAATTAGAAAGTTTAGATTATGTTTACAAGAAGATCAGATCTAGCCATTTTTAAGAGGTTTGTTTTATGACTAAACCCAACCAATAATGAATTTGTCAAATTAGTAGATTATGGCCGCTTGGAAAAATAATATAAATTATATTTCATTATAATTTAGCTGTGAGCAATCGCAAACTTTTAGGTAAAAACATGTTATAGTTATATGTATTTATGTAAACACTATGGCACATAAAATCAAGTCATACAAAAATTAATGGTTTTGTACAAATTATCACCTTAAAGGATATAGATACTTTTTGCATTTCATGAGTCGGAAGTTGATCATTTCGTTGTTCCATCTAGGTATACCTAAAACATTCAAACTGTAAACTGTAATCAATGGCGAGCTTACCCATACTCATTTCGTTCCGGCACATCCAAAGCAATTTCAAAGAGACGTGACGCAATATCCAATTTACAGTAAGTTTTGCTCTACGACAACTTTTATAAATACATAAGAATATCTATTAGCTTCTACGGAATTAAAGTTTACGACACCCATAAATATCGTGATTTTTTTCTAATTAAAGCAGAACGAATTTGTCGCTGATGCAAATTTTGGCATAGTTTTCGGATCACTTTTTACCAATATTTCACCAGCTACACATAATTGACACACTTTTATAGATTTTGCCGTATTATTGAGATCGAAATTTAAATGCTTCGTAGGTCGGTGTAATTATGCAGACTTGGGATCTAACCGGACGGGCGCCATATTGGTTCGATATCCGTAGATCGTTACGAACGCTGTAATTCATGCTTGTGTGAATTTAAATCAACGCCTTCAAATCGATTCCGTTCAACAATTATAGATTTTATGCCAAGTGAAATTATTCTTAGGTCGATTCACCCTCTTGTTAAAATTTTACTTTTCACAGACCTTCGAACTATTAAGCCATTAATAATCTTAACTATGTATATGGATTTGATATCGGGTTTCTCTTTTATTTTTAGCAGTAACTTTAACATTTATAGGTACAGCTTTTTTACACCGGTTCATTTTCACAGTACGAAGGTCTCTAGTCTATGCATTTTTATTAGATGTCATAACAGTTGCATAAAGATGCAATCAGCATGAACAGTTTTAGGTACTGACTAGTCAGACAAGTCGAGTAACGCTCCACAAACTAGAAGCTCCTCCTACTATCTCGTAACTATGGAATTATGAACACGAAGTTTCCTAAGCCTAGAAAAACAAGCTTGTACGGTTTACTAAATAAGCAGTGCCCTGCTTGACAGTGGTTTCCACGAATCACTAAAGTATAGCAATATTTTAAGTGGTAGTAAGTATCCCTTTCACATTCTCGATTAGTTACAAGTTATGCTAATTTTGCATAAATCATCTCATTAAACAACATTCTTGGGTGCTTTTTAAGTTGATTAAAGTTATGCATAAGAACGTTGCTTTTCCCTCTTTGACTGTACTTACGCATTAGTCTACAAAATTTGTGCCTGTTTGAAAAATGTTTGCGTTTGCACACTCATAGGTAAAGGCGAGACTTTTCGCAATAGACAGAATAAGCGATTTTATTTTAAAAATGTACTTTGGAAGTTTATATGCCTTGCGACTATTTAACTAGTTATGTACCTAAGGATCCTGCTTAACATTAAGCTTGTTGAAAAGCGGTATGTTAACCGCTGACATTGACGATAATCTTAGTAGTTTTATAGCCCATAAAACAGGCGGCTGTTTTATCTTACAGTGACCACGTGCCCACTAAAATATCGTTACTACCTATTACCTAATTATTAGTAGGTAGTAACACTTGATAGAATTATAAGTACATTACAAGTTGTTTCACTCTTTAAGATTTTAAAACGCCACAGTTTCGATGCTATCAAATCAGATGTTAGACTTAATCGATTTTAAATAAACAACGGTATTAGTGTTCTAAGCGCCGTTTTACAGTTTGTATCATCGCCTGCCTTCGCATAAAGGCATTATACGTATTTTAAAGTTTCTTATAACAGTATAGAATCCCGTAGTCTGCACAAAGGCTGTATACTACTAAAATCTTGAAGTTACTCGCTGTAACAAGAGATGAACACATTCTGATCCAGGCAATTTTCTCATCGGCATTCCCACTCACATAAATTTGTAATTTCTAAACTTTATGAATACTTTGTAATGCAAGTTTATCAATCGTTTTATTATATGGGTTGTCATCAAAAACAACCCTATATTCTTTTTTTTTTTTTTTTTTTTCTTTTTACTTTTAACTCGCCAAACATGCGTTTATTGGCGATAAATTGCACTCACTTTAAACTTATTATCTTATAAACTAGTTTGTCCTAGGACAGACTAGTTTGGCCTGAAATCAGGATCGATTAAACCAGCCAAACAGTTCGGCCTAGGCCGAACTAGTGAAGCCTAAAGTATTTAGGCCAAACTAGTTCGTCCTAGGATAAACTAGTATATCCTGAGCGTGTCAGGATAAACTAGTTTGGCCTAGGATAAACTACTTTGGCCTAGGACAAACTAGTTTGTCCTGACGCGCTCCGGATAAACCGGTGTGGCCTAGGACAAACTAGTTTGGCCTGAAATCGGGTTTGGCCGGTATCATATACATATAGTCTTTCATAACTCCTTCATTTTCGTGGTCATTTGTCGTCAGGAATTGAATTAGCCGTCCAATCCTAGGTATGAAGTATCAACCCAGTCCTACCTCAGCTTTGAGGTATTCATTACATCGCGTCCGTGACTTACCTCATTGAACGTGTAATTCAGAAACTCCGCGTCATCTCGTCCATAATATAATCTGCCCCATTAACTAGTAGTATCAGTTCGTAATCGGAGGTCAAGATAAATTAAGTACCTATGTTAGTTGCTTCAACCTTTGACGAATCACAGCATATTACTGGTTCAGGGGTCAAATTAAATTAAGGACAAGCTTAACGCAGAATATCTGAATTTCTCTGCAGATTAGTGTTTCCAATTTATAACTTTGAAATCACGCACACGGATGCATTCACAATCCTTGTAATTATATTACAACAGCCTCATTCAACCGAACTTATAATACCAAACAAATTATTTACATAACCATCCGATTATACTTGAACGCATCCAAAGACGGAAGTTCAAAGCGAATGTTACGTGGAACAAATAAACCGTGTTGTTAAAGGGTAATTCAGAATTGGTGCACTTTCTTTTTAACTTTACTCTTTTGCAATCTGCCTTTCGAATTTACTAAAACACTGGATTCTTTCGCCTTTTTCGTGGTCTTTTATCACACTGCTAATAAAACAAACTTTATACATACATACCTAGGTGATAGGTATATGGGTAAGGCATTAATAGTAAGTCAATTTAAAAACACAAGCATGGGCGTTGAATTGCATTTTTTGAGATACCTATAATATACATATGTATTGAATTTAGAGATTATAATAATCTCGGTCGATAATTTAGTATCTTAGGTAGGCAGGTAATTTGACGGCCAAAAACGGGTGAGATTTCAATATAAAATGAAAATTATTTACAATGATGTCACTTTAAGTTATTCGATTAGCAAAACTACCTACGTATGTTTTATTTGAAACAAAAACAATACAGACTTTACATATGTAGATACAAGAAATCAAAGTACACAAAGTAAGTAGTAGTAGTAGTAAAGGACTTCTTGTATCTACATTTGTAACATAAAAATGTGGTTTAATTTACCCGCATGAAAAACTAATAAAGAAACATGATGTTTCTTTCATATATGTACCTAATACAGACATACTTTAGATTTACATCACATACTTTCACAAAACTGAAAATGTCCCATTCATATCAATATTATGTTATGTCCTATTAATTATCGATACTTTAATCGAAAAAGTTACAACTAGTGGTGTGAAAGGTCAACTCAAATCCCATTTCTATGCAGGTAGCGCGTGCTAATAACTCTTTTATTACCTACTCGTTACTTTGATCCCGCAACCTGTCTACTTATATTATTTTTATATACTATTAAAATATCTCCGTTATCTGATGCCGTTCTGTGAAGGTTAGATATAATACGGTTACTTTAGGGAGTTCCAAACTCTCTTTTGAAATGTCGTAATTTTATTAATCGCCTACGATTGCCATTTTTACAAAAAAATGTGTTATCATTATCGCGTATATTTACGAAAAATATTACAGATTGAAAAGGGATACATGAAAAGTGTTTTAACACGGTTTTTTTGAGGTTATTCTACTATAAAAACGGAAGGTACGATCAGATCAAAAATGTGTAATCAGTGCAGCGTTAATACTCAAATAAAAGAGATACATTGTGTGTCCACGTAATAAGTGTATGTATTTGCAGATTGATAAAATATATAAATAAATGTATACAGGCTGTGGTTTCCGTCTACCCGAAAAGCGCGACGGTCGCTCCCAGATCAACTGCTCTGTATACTCGGGTACAAATTGTATTTTATTTCCAAAATCCCTAGTGCCAGAACACTACACATTGTTTTGGTAAAATTACCCCAGAATGAGCCCTTGATTCTCACTTCACCGGTTTTTACAATATGAGTGGTATCCACCCACTAGTTGCGTGGCGTAAAGATATCCTTGGGCAAGCCGATACAGGTTTAGTGTACGTTTTTCTTAAGACCTGTAGAATAAGGTGTTCAAATGCCTGATATTGGGCAAGCCGGTAGGAATCGAGTTCTTTGAACGCCACGCTACTGGTATCCACTATCCAGTGCCGTACTTCCCGAGAGTAGTTTTGATCTCTGAACTTTCTTAGTGCCCCAATAAATAAAGTCACCTTAAATTCAGAACATATACCGCCATTAAGATATCACACCTGGTTGACCTGAGACCCATGTTATTGGATATCGACTATTTTGCCGCTTTCATTAATATATATTCATTAAAAGTTCCACTTTTGAACGCTGCCGTTCGATGCGGCCCTAAAATTTAGTAAAGCAAATATTTTATACTTACTAATTAATATTATAAACGTGAAAGTTTGTGAAGATGTTTGGAGGTTTAGATGTTTGGAAATTTGGATATTTGTTCCTAAATAACAGGGTGACAACTGGATGGATTGAGCTGAAATTTGGCATGCAAGTAGACGAAGTCCTGTACGTCTAGCATAACTGGCCGCGACTTCGTTTCTCGCGCGGTAGATCATCACCTGTCACTGTCACACGAGTGGAAAGAGATAGGTAGCATTTATCGCGCGACAAAGAGTCGCGTGTCACAGTTGTGCTAGAGGTACTGAATTGAAACATAGGGCTATATATCCCGGTAAATAGTTCCCTTGGGAAACTAACGGGAACAATGCGGGCGAAGCCGCGGGTACATGCTAGTTTTTACTATAACTATGCCATATGAGATTCCGTCCGGCATGTAAAACTTTCGGAAAGTTACGATTTCGATGTCAAATATATTATTATATCGATATTTACATATTTTTCTCGTTGAACCCTGCTTGGAGAGTTCATACATCTCTATTACATTCAACGAAACCGTAAAATTACGAGGTTTCGGGCATTCCGATACTTATTTATGAAGATATTGGCTGTTTGGTGTATTCAGTTTCTATTCTAAAAATGCAACGCGGCTTTTCTTTGAATTAATAAGTACTGTACTTATTAATTCAAAGAAAATTTTAAATACGATAATTAACGTTCAGAAGCAAGATTGATTGAGTTATTTTTGCTATAAGAACTTTATTAGAATCACAATTAGTTTTATTTTAGAGGTTGTAGCTTCCTCCGTTACTTGTTACCTACTGAACATTAGGTAATACACTCAAGGACAATGAATTCGGGTCACTTTCTATATAATTGTTCATAGAAAACGACCCGAATTCACTAGATATTGATTTGATTTAAATCGTAAAACTCAAGGATAGAAGAAAAAACAAAAAATAAAAACCGACTTCCAAAAGCTTAAACTAAAAAGCAGAAAATAATATGTTAATTACCCCAAACACTGGATAATCAACGATTCATATATATATACAGATATTTATAGTTTTTAACCTGTTATTTTTGAAGTCGGTGCCTGCCTGCCACGCAAAGCTGGCTATGCTGAGCTCCTTAGCTGGCACCGATTAAAACCTACATAAAAATTGCTCTTTGTTTTGAGGTCGGTTAAGACCGGAAACTTATTTCTAATAATAAGAAATGCACGAGAAACTAAGAAATATACCAAAATCGCTATATGTGTGCCTCTAATATTTGAAGAGTTCCCTCGATTTTTCCAAGATCCTATCATCAGATCCTGATTTGGTTGCAATGGAATCACCTCGGAAGTATACCCTTTCAAACAAAAAAATAATTTTCCAAATCGGTCCAGCCGTTTTTAAGTAATCGGGGAAGAAACCTACATAAACATTTGTTCCTTTTTTGAAGCCGGTTAACACTAAAAACTTATTGCTTAAAAAAACATACAGACGAATAGAGAACCGTCCCTCTTTTGGAAGTCGGTTAATACGAAATGGACGAGAAACTACGAAAAACACCGAAATCGCTATACCTATGTGTGCCTCTAATATTTGAAGAGTTCCCTCGGTTTCTCCAAGATCCAATCATCAGATCCTGATTTGGTTGCAATGGGACCACCTCAGAAGTATACCCTTTCAAACAAAAAAAGAATTTTCCAAATCGGTCTAGCCGTCTTCGAGTAATCGCGTAACAAACATACAAAAAAAATACATACAGACGAACAATAGAGAACCGTCCTTCTTTTGGAAGTCGGTTAAAAAATAAGCATTTTGTGAAGGCAAATAAGACGCTGATTAAGATGATGAAGAATAATGCATTCTCTGTTTTGGAAATAATAAAACGATTTCAGACACTCATCTAATAGACTTTAATTATCTAGTTGCTGTTTTTATCAATAAAAAACTAACACATGTTAATAAAAAAGAAAAAAATAAATACGAGCGATGCGATCAATGAAATGAATGCGGTGAATAATATTTATTTTAAGGGTAGGGGTCGGGTTGCATAAAGTTTAAGGTCATATTTTTGATACGCATACGAGGATTCGTCATACTCATCATTACGCATAACTGTAAATAGTCATACATTTATGCGCATAACGATTTTAATCATAATTTTTATGGACATACTGTGTAATGGGCATATAGTTGATATGCATACATTTATTCAAGCATACTTTATAATGGGCATACATGGATTGCTCATACAACACTTTAACCATACTAAGTAAATGCATAAAATGCTAAACGCATAAATAGGCTGCTCATACAACACTTTAACCATACTAAGTAAATGCATAAATTGCTAAACGCATAAGCCTAATTTTAAAAGTTTTTTTAAAAATTCTCTTTTATGTTGCGTAACAGTTCTAACCTAATATACTTTTCTGGCAGCGATTCGGTTATGTGTGAGATAACAGTTCTAACCTAACCTACTTTTCTGGCAGCAATTTGGTTCTGTGTGAGGTCACAGTTCTAACCTAACCTAACCTACTTTTCTGGCAGCGATTTGGTTTTGTGTGAGGTCACAGTTCTAACCTAACCTAACCTACTTTTCTGGCAGCGATTCGGTTATGTGTGAGATAACAGTTCTAACCTAACCTATTCTACTTTTCTGGCAGCGATTCGGTTATGTGTGAGATAACAGTTCTAACCTAACCTAACCTACTTTACTGGTAGCGATTCGGTTATGTGTGAGATAAAAATTCTAACCTAACCTAATTTTCTGGCAGCGATTCGGTTATGTGTGAGATAACAGTTCTAACCTAACCTAACCTACTTTTCTGGCAGCGATTTGGTTCTGTATGAGGTCACTAATATTGTGTAATGAGTAGAAATTAAAAATACTTCAATAATATAAATCGTTTCTTTTTTGAAGAACCATCGCAAGTCCATTATCAAAATTTATGCACTACGATTGTTATAATCATCAATATTATGGCTTTATAAATGTATGAAATTTGCAATTATTACTAAAACCACTTATAATCATCAATGTTATGGCTTAATAAATGTATGAAATTTACAATTATTACAAAAAAGACTTATAATCATCAATATTATGACTAAATAAATGTATGACAATTTACATTATGGTTAAGCCAATTATGACTCCGTATAATTATGACACGGAACAATTATGCCATAGGACAATTTATGCCAAAAAAAATATATGAGCATCAACTTTATGCTTAAACTGTTATGACAATTAATAATATGACAATACCTAGTTGTTATGCAACCAGACGGCCCCCCTTATTTTAAACGCCAAATAAATATCAAAAGGTAAAACTCTGATGTAACACAAAATGGACGTGTATTTAACGACACATTAATTATTTTTATCGCTAAGCATGGCTAGTCGGGTTCTTTGAAATAAAAGTGAAATCACAAAGAGATGAGAGTAATATAAGTGCGAAGCAATTTATTGATACATCGATCGACGGGATTTTAAAGTAATGGTAGTCATTAATTACGATGAGCAATTGATAAATAGCTTAATAAATAATATACCTACCAATCAGACTGATGATGGTACACGAAGAGTTTTGGGCGGAACCCAGTACCTAAGATTTGCTATTACTGGTTTTTAATTGGTAAAAGAGATTTTTAAGTTTCCAATATCTCTATGATTATAAACTTCGGTGCGTGTGAAATATTTCGATTAAAAGTGAAAATATATGGTAGGTATGAATACGTTCATTTTCATTAATAAAGTAAGGTATCCCATTCATTAAATTAAGCCTTCCTAATCTGACTTAAACCGGTAATTTGGCGTTGAGGTTCTGTTGGATTTAACGGAACACAGCTGTTGGGCTCAGATTCTTTGTACAGAGATAAGTACAACAAATGATCTTATTACCATGTCAGTTAATTACAATAACGGTGACGAAGGAACAAAATGATTCATCATCATCATCAGTTTGATCCGGAATTCCAGAAACGTCCACTGCTGAACGTAGGCTTTCCCCAAAGCAGCCACAACGAATGGTGGCATGCTTTTTGTCACCATGGAGTTTCGGCGACCTAACCAGATGTCAGGTGTCGAGTTGGTTTGTGGTGTCTACAAAATAATTACATTACAAAATTAAATTACTATACTCGTACACAGTCTTCTTTTAAAACATATGGGATTCGTTGAAGTCCGAAAATTTGCTTCTTTGCAGTAGACCAACGCACTCATTTAAAAAATAATTAAGTGATCTTTGACCCCGTGAGATTATTCTTGCGAATATAAACGGCCTCTGACCGCAATTAAAATAAAACTAAAATACGTTTAATGACCCTTGGGCGCCAACTGAATGGATTATTTCTGCTTCGATAAAATGTCTTCGAGAAAAGTTTGTTACTTACGCCCTTCTGAATAGAGAAGGCAGCATTGCTGAGAGTTTTTAATTTGAGGGTAATAGAGAGCCTCAGAAGATTTTAAATGGTTCTAATCAAGATTACCATACCGATATTCAGCTTCCTAACTTTACTTCTCAAAAGTATTAAAAAAGTAGTGTCGTTTCGTAACCGTAATGTTTCCGTGGAATGCCACTTCGGACATTAACCCGTGTTCCTAGATGGATCATAAATAGGCTGTGTAGTGTAATTATAAGTACCAATGACGTTTATGCCCCCCCCCCTCCCCCCCTACCTCGTCATAAATATAATCAGTCCTGTTTTTATAGTCGGTAGTTGGAAAAGGAGTAACACCTTTTGAACTTGTGAACCTCTTAATCAATCTTAAGGATCGTGGCTACTTGGTTGTAATTAATTATTTTTTTATTGAAACTTTGCATAGTCATGTCACGACTTAGATGAGATAACGAAGGTTTAATGAGCTGCCCTAAAATCGAAAAAGATTAACGCAGAAAAAGTTATAGCCAATAATTACTTTTCGGAGAAACTATTATGTTGTTTAGGTATCTTTCATGCTTTTCAAATAACTCGCGAAAGTTGATATTGCTAGTAAGTCAATAACACTCTTATATAATTAATAGTTAACCCAACTATCTTCGTACAATGAGTGGTAGACAGACAAACCAGCAGTGGCATGGCGTAAAAGGTATCCTTGGGCAAGTTTTTCTTAAGAGCTGTAGAATAGAATAAGGTGGTCCAATGCCTGATATTAGGTAAGCCGGTAGGAACCGAGTTCTTTGGACGCCACGCCACAGCAAACTAGTTCTTGATATAAGCGCGGAGATACATTGAGGGTCATAGGTTAAGTAAATTAGAAAAGAAAAATAGATATCTTAAACTCCCAATCAATCATGTCATCATTGAATTAAAATGTATTCACTGATTAATATCAACCTGTCAAACGGTTGGAGAACAAAACAAATAAAAAATGCAGTAGCGCGACCCGCGACCCAAGCCGTAAATATCGGTGTCCGACCGAATCAACAAATCGACGCATTTAGAGTTAATGTATGTATCACACCCATTATCTCTGTCATCTTTTGTTACCGCCTCTTATTTCTAAAACAAGTTGCAGTGGCGGGAGTTAAACTACTAAATCGCAATAAACTGTATTTATGAGATTCCATTCTGATTTTTAATGGATTCAATCGGAATTTAATCTTTATTTAATTGTGCGTGGGTTTACTTGTTTCTGATAAAAGTTAAAATTGTTATAATAAAAACGTTTTCTCGCTATTTCTATACATTGCTATGAGCTTGTAATACAACTATAGACTTTTGAATTTATAAAAAAAGACGCCGAGCAGTTCGCGTTGAACTCAATATAAACTCAGTACCGGGAGCAAGCCCTAGTTAGTTAGCACCTAAGCTGAAGTATACCACTTTCGGATATCATTGAAATATTTGGAATACAAAAAAGCAATTGGATATTCGGTACCTATATTTATGATACAATAAAACAAAATAATTATGATCTTCCCGAAAGTGAGCTTTAATATTCTAAGACAGGGGCCTCCAAACTACGGCCCGCGGGCCGGATCCGGCCTTACTTTGTTTTTTTTTTTATCACCGGTATCAGGTCTAAACTTTATAGTGAACGTGCAGGAACTATAATATATAGGTGGCAGCACTCAATCGACAAAACAGACATTATGCGGAGAGCACAGGAAACTTATAAGGTAGACTTGAAAAATATACTGGTTATAAATGTGCAAGTCAAGTATAAGTAATAAGACGTGGCCACACTAACGTAAATCGTTCTTCATTGCTATATTAACGGCGTTTCCCGTTAGTGTGGCCCCAGCATTATAGAGTACAAGATTCGGATTAGCGGCACCAGTTGGCAGCACCGTCGTTGTGCGTCGGAACGCGCTATAGTGAGTGAGTGACGTGGTCAAGAAAAAAATGACAATTAGGACCTAGCATTTGGACCTAGTCACAAGCTTGGGATTTAAAGAAACAGTTACAAGTCGTATTGGCCTACGACACATTAGTCTGAGGACAGCAATTTTAGCATACACGGCAGGCCAAACCTCTGTTTGGGAACTGTCACGATTGAAATGAAACTGTGTTGAATCTTTTATAATCTCATGTCATGACATGACATACCTAAACAATCGAAACTACATATTAGCGGAATTAGAATAACCGTTCACTACTAAAATAGGTCTTTAAGCACTTCAAAACCTTTCAAATAACTGTTTTTAAACCTTCAAGCTTTAACATTGGACTTTATTTTTATCTGCAAGTCACGAAATCCTAGTTGTATTTGGATAAGACATAAACTTGTATGAATTTCTGCGTCGTATCGCCAATTAGACGTGGTCTATAGATTTGCCACACCTTGCTTGTCTAGAAAAACTAGAATACCGTATATTTTAGTGTCTAAAACATTTCAGATACATACAGATGTGGCATGCATTATTTATAAGCTAGCCAATCTGTATAAGTTTTGGAAAGTATATGCGATAACTGTTTTTTTGTACCTATGCATGAATATTAATTAAGAATCTGTTGCCGTTTTGCGGCCAGGGCAGTCGTTAGCATGAAGAAACTATTTTATACATCTTTAACTGATAAATGAGGATATAAGTTTAAAGTTCGTGTCGGGTGACATATTGAATCCTATGTAACTCGATACATGTAGATCTATGGTAGAGAAAACGGTAGTTCTATAACCAATTCCAAATTCCAATTAATAAAGCAAGAGAATTTAGTAACGAGACTTATTTAGATGTAATTACTGTTTCTAGTTTAGAGTTAGCAATAAGTATTATTGTAAAGCTAACGAAGATAACTTCTTTTTTTACAGATTGCGCCATTAGAATGGACATGATGGAGCCCAAAATTTCAAAATTAGATGCCCAAGATGAGATTAGAAAAGTCAGAAGCCACCTAGTGGCAGGCAAAAAATAACTGAGCTAACGTACTTGTGACTTCGGTTCCTGTACTCAAATGGAGATGGCGCTTATGTTGCTGCTTATGATAGCGCTCGGCGCGGTAGAAGCTTCCACCCTGGGCGGAGAGGTGGCGTTGGCGAATGTAACAAGATTCGCCACTGGGGATCTTTTTGGTCTCGTCAGTAAGTATCCATTTGGCGATTAATCTCCGTAGGATTTATTCTAAATCATAATTTATTGCTTCCATGAATATTTTACATATCTGTGACACTTTCGCCATGACCCACATGTGAGAAAAAATAACGCATATTTTGAGTTATACGCTTGCAGCAGGCTTATGATGCTGCACATTGTCGAGTGATATATGATAAAACGTCCGTCACTCTCACACTTGTACTTGTCAGAACGTGACGGATACTCTTATCATTTATTTTATTTATCGCGTGACAAAGCTTACTATCATACGCCTAAAGGACTTACTCATGCCCAACATACCTACCGCATTCCCAAAATACCAGATTTTTCAAAATACCGGATTCTCGATTTATTAAATTCCTGTCTTACCACATTCCCGTTATGCTAGACTAGATGATAAAATCGTAAGTTACTCAAGGATCTAAACGCTTTTGTTGGATGTATTGTTTTTGGGAATCTGGGAACGGAGAAACTGATGTATCGAGAATCTGGCATTTTAAAAATCTATAGCATAGGAATGCTGAACATCAAAAAAAAAATCAAATATTTATTCTTATTCCAGGTTCGGAGTGTGGCATGACGCGTTGCATGGAAGTCTCGCACGGCACCGCGTTGCCAACGGGCGGCGAAGGCTGTGTATGCCAGTGTGGCCGGGACACGCCCGCCTTCCGCGAGGATCAGCGGATATGTGTCGACCACATAGACGGTAAATGTCCTGTTCGCTATTATTGTGGCATGATGTTGTGTAGAGGTATCTCACGGCACTACGTTGCCAATGGGCTGCGTGTACCAATGCGGTCGAGACACGCCCGCCTTCCGCGAGGACCAGCGGATATGTGTCGGGCACATAGACGGTAACTGACGTGGACCCTAGTGTGGTATGATGTTGCGCACGGCACCACGTTGCCAATGGGCGACGAGAGCTACCTTTACTACCTGTGCCATTGCGGCCTGGGCTACCTCTTCATTTAGATACATACTACCCCAGAATGAGGGTTTATTAACGTGCCATACCACATCTCTTCCAAAGACTATCGGCTCTGATAACTACTATAATTTTTTTAACTAAGTACTTTGTTTATGCGTCATGCCTGTGCGATATGGCAATAAAACGAGATAAGCATTAAGCACTAATAACATTAACTGCATGGGCTAGGCTAGATCTATAATACAGTTTAAGTATTGGGGCCAGAGCGGCGATGAGCATACAAAAAAAAAATAGAATGCGTCGGCATTCTTTGAATGTGGTCGAAGTAAATACAGAATAGGTAAGTCTTTTTTTATTCCAAATTAAGAATATTTCTATAACTGTTTTTATTTTCAGAATGCGTCATGGCGAGTTTCGGCCGTGGCGCGACGAAGCCACAGATTCCCCTGGTCTTCCTCCCCTTGAAGGGCCAAATCATGTACCCTTCTAAAGAAATTGTTTTTACGGGTAAGCTTATTTAATGTAAAAACCTTTTAATACACTCGCGGTCAAAAATTTCGGGTCAGTGAAATACCGCCATATTTCCTAAAATACTCCAGGGTTGTTAAATTATTGAATCCCGTTTTGATCTTTAATTAATTTTAGGTATTATCTGAAAAATAACACTGAAAATAATAGAAATGTCAGGATTAGATCGAACTCGGAAAAATAAAGACGTTAATGGAGAGAACTATCGCAAAAATCTCAATTTTTGGATAATAATATTTTTATGATGGGTTAGCGGATATTGCTAATACAGCCAGGTATTATGAAGACTATTCTTATTATGTAAATGAAACAAGTGTCAAATATTCAAAAACACATATTTCTATTATTTAAATTTAAATTACTGTGACCCGAAACTTTTGCTCTTGAGTGTAATGTTGAGTGTGTTGAAAATTGTTCTTGAGTGTGTGTTGAATAGATGTTCAACATTCTATTCCATTTTATCTAAGTTACACGTAACTCAGAGGTAGTAGCAGTTCGACTATTCAATAGTAAAATAATTATAATCCCTTGACTCCGTTCAAAAACACACAGCGCAAGTTTGATGATCATAAGCTTTATTGAATCCTTAAGTCAGCCTTTCCCAAGCTTTTTAAAGGTTGGACCCTTGCCGTGATCCACGGACCCCCTAGGATGGGTCCACGCGGACCCCAGGTTGGGAAGTACGTACTGCCTTAGGTCTAAGGCTAAGGAGAGACTTCGCCTCCTTATGTGTTTAACGTTTTAACGCTTGTAAAATTGTGTGTTCCGAGGAATTCGATTATATTTTTTAGCAAAATTTCGTATAAAATTATAAAAAGTTATTCCGGTACCGGGAATCGAACCCGAGCCTCCTGGGTGAGAGCCAGGTATCCTAGCCACTAGACCATACCGGAGTTATTGAAGCTTCTGAAATAATCGTTCGGTTTCAGACGTGGACGACGCAGTCTGCGCAGTGACGAGTGCGCAGTACCTCTCCGCGTCTGGATGGGTGACGTTGAGGGACCTTCTTGACAACGACGTGCCTTTTGGCTTGTACCGGGATGAAGGCAGCACTTTCTTGCAGGTGAGGTTTTTTACTTATTCCTATGGATCAACCATAGCATTGATCACAGGCTATTTATCAGTGGTGTTGTAGAAATCCTCGGATTAAGTGCTGAACTGCCTAATTTTAGGCAACCCGATGGGATCCGAGTTCTATGGACGCCACACTATTGCTATTTATAGTTTAGTCTTTAGGCCACGCGACGAACTCACTTTTATTTGCTGAAAAGATACATCTCTCAAATTTACGGATAAATGTGTGGCTCTCGATGTCAATTTAAATATTCGTAGTGATTTATAGTGTACAGTATCCACATAAACTATTAGTACAGATATACCGTTTAGGTTAATAGTTTTATTTAATTAAACGATGCTCTCGGAAACTAAGGAAAATATGATTTGTCTAAGTTCCTGCGTCAAAAATGCTAAGCATGAAAATCCTCTATTCAGTCATTATCATATATCAAATCCAATACTATGCAATGATAGACGTATCTTTGCGGTACGGTACCGGAAAATGCCTGTGTCTGGGACAGTCATACAAGCTACTAAATTTAAGGGTTTCGTTTTTTCCTTTTGAGGTACAGAACCCTAAAAGATAAAAGAAATACGGGTTGAAGTTAAATCCTTCCTCTTTGAAGTCAGTAAAAAATAAATAAACATTGCATCGTCGTTATACTTTAGCTGTTTCTCCCTAAAACCAGTTTACATGCGACAAGGCCGCAGAAGGAATAATAAAATCCGCTGCCAAATAAACGAGAACACTAATAAATGCTGATAAACGGTAATGCCTTTTATGATACAGATGATAGTTCGCGAGATTAGTATCGATACGTGGACACAATTCGATATTTGCGTCGTCAAATCTATATTTCTCAAAACATACCGTCTACCAGTGGCGTGGTGTCCATAGAACTCGATTCCTACCGGTTTTCCTAAAATTACGCAATTGAGCACCTTACCCTAATGATTTTAAGGAAAATGTAAATTAAATAAATGTGTTCGGTCTTGCATTTGAAAACTACGATGCAATACATTAACGCTAAACAGTGGTAGAAATAAGACGGCGACTCAAGCAGTCTGTGTAAGGATCTTCCACAAAGTGAAATATTGTTGTTGGAATATTGTTAATGTTGTGAGATTGCAGGAAATATAAATTTCTATTTCTAATATACTTTAATAGATTTCGGCCTGTTAACTGAACTGGGTCAAGTAAGAGTAGGTCTCCAAAAAGGTAGTATCTAATTAAGAGTTTTTCTTTTCCCCGGTCTTTCATTTAACCAAACCAACATTAACAGAACTCATAAGGAACTCAACAAAACTAGGAAAACTTACATTAGAGATTATCTAGCGAAGCCATCTCAGAAACGCGGCAACATACATCTCAGCTCCACTCAGTTTTCAAAACTCAGGCGCTCTGCAAAATTACATGCAATTTGCAAACTGGAATTCCACGGACAAGCAAAATGTCCACTTGTCAATCCTGAAATACAAGTTCATAACGTACTAGGAACATGTCAAAGTTACCATTGAGGTGCATTCGCGTAATGCATCAATCTGACAATGATATGTTGTGGAAGATTATGTTGTGAATCTACTCTGTAGGTCTTGATGTGAAGTGTATGCCATAAATTATGATTTTATCAAAAAGCGCGATCCAAATTGACCGGCTCTGTCTCTGGTCCACATTTGAATGTCTCTTTCGATAATTACACTAATAAAAGGGAAAAGTTACGATGCTACTTCGTGGAATTAAGTAATGAATTTATTTACGACCCAGGCACCAGTTCGATCCATGGAAAATCAAAATGACCATGTTAGCTTAAAATCGTATAAAATCAAAATCATTAGTTAATCGGTCACTTAAGTTTGCACCCATATTTTGCAGTAAAAAAAATGTTGGTTGGTTTTTAGAGTTCCGTACCCAAAGGGTGCCAACGGAACCCTATTACTAAGCCTCCGCTGTCCGTCTGTCCGCGAGTCACAGGGCTCTAGCTTTTGAACCGTGATAGGTAGAGACTTGAAATTTTAACAGAATTTGTATTTCTATTGTTGCTATAACAAAAAATACACTCACGGACAATGAATTCGGTTAATTTTCTATATAATTATTCATAGAAAATGAACCGAATTCATTGTCCGTGCATGAGTGTAATGAAAACAAAACAAAGTTAAAAATAATAAGCCCCACACAAGAAACGTGTTTGTGTCGGCCAGTCACGTCTGTATCTTTTGAACCGCAATAGATAGAGAATTGAAATTTTCACATAGCGTGTATTTTTATTGTCGCTAAAGATCAATTGATAAAAAGAAAATTAAATCAAGAGAAGAGAAGGTTCCCATATATGAAACGTGTTTATTAGCATCTTTTGTTCGATTTTAATAATAGTAATAGATGATGCTAGATATATTCATATAATGTGTATTTCTATTGCTGTTATAACAACAAATAATAAAAACTAAATATAATTTATAAAAAAAGAGGTCGCCATACAATAAACGTGTTTTTTGGCGTCTTTCGACGGCAGTACGGAACCCTTCGTGTGCGAATCTGACTTGCACTTGGCCGATTTTTGTAATGCCGTTCTTTCTGTGGCTTGTGCCTTGAATTCCCCTCTGTCGCTCAGGCTTAGCTAAACCAACATACTACTATAACTTGGCAACTTCGTTGATGACACTCACCTGTGTGCTTTTTGTTATGTGCAGCCGTAACCGCCAACATGAACGGCGACCGACGGAGGCTGCCTCTGCCGGTCGCCGTTCATGTTGGCGGTAACTTTTGTAAGTAGTTACGGCTACACATAACAAAAAGCACACAGGTGAGTGTCACCAACGAAGTTGCCAAGCTATAATAGTTTTTAACGTATCTGTGATGATTAAGATTTTTTGAAAATTTACTTCTTAACCGGGCACTGCAAATTATAATTTTGAATGAAAATCCAATTTGGACAACGGATAAACTTGATTACCAGCTAACGGATTATTAGTCTACAAAAGCTCAAGTAAAAGAATTTAAGGCATAAGCAATGCTGTTAAATATTTCAACGTGTGAAGATGATATCTTTAAACATTTTTGTTCTTTTTCGAGCGGTTTCCTTAGCAAAGTACCATTGATGGCATCAATCGGACAGCGGTCAGGAACGCCGGGCGACTGCTGAAATGCAGCTCAGTTCTGATGAACTTTCAGATAAACACCGAGGCGTCAAGGTGCAATTTGTACAATCCTTCCAAATATACCGCATTTAGATGTCTTCACGGCGATAACTCGTGACGGTATCAGACCGGTGGAAAACCGAGCGAATGTCAGTACTTTTTTGGCTATAAGTGATATTAAATGACAGCAATGACATTAATATAACAAAATAATTAATTGCGGCTCGTTAATTTATGAAGACCCTACACGATATTCGCAACGGACTGCGTTCATTTAGCTGTAAAACAAGCATTTTATGACTTTATATTTGAATATAAAATTATGCGCGACATTTATGGCAAAAATCTACTTGTATTCTATTTTGCGGTGTGTTTTACATATCGTATCCATATAAGGTTTAGAATAAGTACATACTTGCTTTCGCTTGGTTTTTAACAACAATATTGGACCTTTCTCTGACATAGTTTTGCTAATACCTATACAAAACATGTCATTCAATCTGCAGAACTGGACCAGTAATACAATCTGCAAAGCATTTCATTAACCACTCTGTCAAAATAAGGCCACTTAGGTATGTATACAAGATGGCTAATTGATAGAGTACTTGGTAGTAGAAATCATAGTTATTTTATCTTAGACGAGCTTTTACTTCTAATTTCTTCATGTTGTCGAGTCATGTTATTGGTCAGGAATAGGAACCTACTTAAATACAAATTTGCTAACACTAACGTTCGAAACGGAATAGCTGTTAAAATATGGCGTTAACAAACACGGTCGTAATTTAAACTCTACAAACAGGTTACAATTTTTACCGTAAAAATTGTAAATGCCAGAGGTGATTTCGACACATATTAAGGAATACATAAAACCTTCCATTTGTTTCATCTGTCCTGCGTTATGAGAGCATGACTATAGGCGGCTCTTCCTCCACCTCAGGCTCTCAATTATGTAAAGTTTCTGATCATCACGGGTGTCTTCTATTCAGCTTTGTACGGTTGGTTTCTGATTCTGATCATCATAAATGTATTCTTTTATAAACGATAGGAAAGTACCTCGGTTTTTTCTGTTGGCAAGTGACGATGAAGTCGATAATTTTTCCGAGAAAAGAAGGTTTGGTGAAAGAGAGTTTCAAGCTGTGGTAAGGAAAGTAGTAGCAAAGCGTTGTGTAAGTCGTTGTTTTCTTCTAGTGGCGAGGTTCGACGGCGCTGCACAACCGTCTAGAGGGCCGCCTGGTGGCAGTGCACGTGCTGTGCTCAGCTCCAACGCCCACGCGCCTCGCTGCCTCCTGCGCAGCCTTCCGCGTGGCCGGCGCTTCGCACACTATCGGTCAGTATCATCCAGATTCTACCACTTTTTCATATACATACTTAATTGTATGCGTTCAAGCATGTGTCATGATGACGTAGCTTACGCATTAGGTACAAGCTTGTCAGACAGGGGCGGAATATATTTGTTGTGGTAAACATGACATCACAGGGCATCAAAACATTCCTCAACAGTTCCTCAGATACCAATCACTTGATCCAACAGAGCTGATGTTAACTCTCACTTTGACTATCAGTTTACTACTTTAAGTTTTCTCGCACAGAGAACAACTCTGCAGTAGGATTCTAAAAAAAATGTATAAACCACAAGCATTTATAAATGTATGTAGGTATCTATCCCATTTCCGATAGTAATATATATTTAATATACAATTTGCTTGCTTACTTCTTTTATTTATTTCTCAGACGTACGATCGATACCCTTCCACGCTGGAGAGATAGTGACCTCAGAACCAGCAACACAAAACCAAGGCTTAAGCGTTTTGGAATCTTTAGCCATCGGTGTTTGTGTCTTGATGTTGGTCTTCGTCTACGCAGCTGGCATTGTATTCTACGTCCACTACAAGCAGAGACAGAAGAGGAAGGAAAAGGACCCTGAAATGAATTTCTCATCAACAATGTCGACTGATAACGATTCTACTTTAGACTCAAGGATAGGTTTGGATAGTACGGTAAGTTAATTGGAGAAGACTATAAGCTAAAATTTCAAAAGGACGTCGTCTTTAATATTGAATTATTATTTTACAGAGGATGAAAACGAACCCATTGATGAAATTAGATGGGGATTTTCTGAATGATGCAGGATTGTCGGATGTCAGTGAACGTACTGAAGAAACAATTGATTCTTATAATTCAGAAAAGGTAATTAAAAACCTGGATTATTTCGATCACAGGTTCAGAAAGCAGGTAGCTAGGAAAATAATAACATTTCCTTTATTAGTTCCAGAAAACGAATCCGAACATCGTATCGGCGATGGTGCACAATAGCCGATTGAAGAAGAAGCCAATCCGGCCTTCAGTCAGAAACGCATCGACACCGGAACGAGTGACGGAACGCTTGCAACGACGGGCTGCCTCTCCGGACACATTGGAACGAGCTCCGCATTCAGATTTGTCCATTGTGGACTATCGCGTGGAGAATGCTGGAAATCAATCATCACAATCCAATGGGGAGCCTACTATAAGAAGAAAACTATACTTCAATCCAGTGTTTTTTGAAACAGAACACTTAAAGGTATACTTACGCATTGGATTTATATATTGGGAATGAGAAATATAGATCACGTATTACACGAAAACTAAACGTCAATATTTTTTTCAGAATCCGCCTCCAGCAGCCCTTGAATTTCTTGTGAAGATTCGCGAGGTAATGTCCATCGCCAAAGAGAAAATGACGTCCAAGAGATTTATCCCAATTCTATCAGATATCCCTGAAGAAGAATTATACCACACCATTGACTTGGGTTGGAATATTCCGTGCGCCAGACGTGGAAGACGATTCAGTGCAATAAGTCTAAAACGCGAAAACAGTCGACGCACCGCGCATTGCGGCGGATGCCCGGGTTGCGATAGCAGCGAAAAAGAACAGAAGAAAGTATCATTAGTTCGATCTAATTCGTGCAAAACGTGCATCAGTGAGGATTACAAGCAAAAGATTGTCCGTAAATGGCTAGACGATGTGCCATTACCACCAACAACAACAAAATCCGCTAAACCAGTAGCTGTGGCTAAGGTCAGTGGAACTCCGAGGGTGAGCGAACCCAAGCCTGCTGACCTGTCACGCCAAAGCCCCGAACCGATCAGAATTGAGGCACCAAAATCTATTAATGTCACGGAAACAACCTTGAAAGAAGCTTTACATAGCATTCCTCAGGTACGGGACATTCAACTGCGAAAGGAAGTTAGGCGGGGATCATTAGATCTAAAAATAAGTACAAAGGGTGATAATAAAATCGATAACAACATAATGGAAGAACCAAAAACTAAAGCTCCAACAATGGTTACACTGGATAAAAGAAATCCATCGAGCCACGCTACTCGTCGCGTGAGAAAGAAATTACCACCACCGCCACCGCCACCAGATATGGTGGCACAGGAACCAAAAGATGAAGAAGAACCTGTAGCTCCAGAGGTAAAAGCTAAAATGCAGGCCGTTATACGGGAACTAAACCAATGTCGCAGAGCGGAACCTAAAGAAATAAAAGAAGTCAAAACCGAAACCATTGCTCCGATAGCACCTAAAATTGTTATTCCAGTTTTAGCAGCTGACTCGCATTATTTCAGCGATGACAATCTATTAGACACGAGAAGGCGCGAGCAATTTACTGATTTTGATAGCTTGGAGCGAAACAAGTTACTTAAAAAACGTCGGTTCTCTCTGGCGTGTGGTCCCGAAATATCTATGAAAGATATAACACCATATCAGCCCATACCCAAACCTCAAGAAAGGTTGTCACAAAGCTGGTGGGATGTAAGGAAAGCAGTTGAAGGCTATCAAGTATCAAGCGCAACCTCGATTGACTCTGAATATGAAAACCGCAGTCTGCCAGTAAGCGAAGTATTCATCAACACCATGGAGCCTTTGTATAACAATATGCCTAAACCCGGAGCATTAACGATTCAAGTACGTGGCTCTCCAGTTCAGGATAGACGTAACACTAATGACGACTTCGATCCTGATACACTAGACAGAAAGCCAAAACATGATGTTAAGAAACGTGTGGACAAGATACTTTTGAAATCAGGTGGCAGTTTCAAACACAAACTCACGGAAATAGACAGTAAAACGAACAAGTCTCCTGATGTAGGGTTCACAAGAAAAATCGGAAGTCTAAGACAAATCTATGAAGCTAAAACTAAGGTTCAAGATGATAGCTTACACCTGTCATTCTACGAAAGACGTGGCAGCGTACCATATGGAAACGAAGAGGTTTCAAGATTTGTTGCTTCTTTGAAGACTCCCGATTTGATACGACAAATAAACGTACAGAAAGAATTAAGGCCACCAGTACCGCCCAAACAACGACGCGGTGGGGATCTTTCACCTAAATTCTCCACTCCAACTAGAGAAAGTCCTCCAGGCGAAAGAAGAAGAGCTTTAGAAGAAAGAGATCGGTTCCCTCCGTATTCCAGAGCCGAGAATCTTAACGCCCGTCGATCTGGGCGGAGATTAGCCAGGGCCAGATCACGAAGAACTGATTTGAGAAAACTTTACAAAACTGAAGACTCTGGATACATGAGTACCGACTCGAACGAATCCAAATGTAGAGCCAGATACTTGATGCAATTGCGACCGAAGACTGTTGTACCTGAACCCACAGTGGTGCCATCCATAACCATTACTAATAAGACACCGCCTTTGCAAATCGAATCTGATACTGATGATTTAGAGTCTTTATGCGACGGTCGTAGCGAATCCGGTGGAGAGAGTGTTGAAACAGATTCAGTGTTCTTCGGTAACTTTGATGAGTCGAAGCAAATGCTGGCAGAGTTAGGTGTGTATAATTACGAGGGTCAGAAAAGGATACAGAGTCAAGAGCAAATTGACTCTGGGTTCATGGGTGAGACGAACATAATCTTAAGTGGAGACAGTGACTCCGAGCATAGAAGTGTGATTTCGATAATAGCGGGCCGCGACGGGCGCGCCTCGGCTGCATCCATTGCACAATTAGATGACCCTCCGTTCGTGCACTCTGTTGAATGTTAATGACAACCGTACACATAATACTCAACGTTTAGATGTAAATGTAAATATTCATTGTTAGTGTCGCGTATGAGATTATTGTTGTTAAGTTTGTTAATATCATCATTATTCATCGTATCATTACTAACTTTTGTTTATCTGCGACATTTTGCTTGTAAATGTAGAAAAAATCCGATTACCTCAATGTACGTATATTTGGTTTACTGAAAAATTACAAAGTGTTCAAGAGAATCGTATAAATATTAGTTATTTAATCATACAGCCCACCATTGACATAGTTGTATATTCATGTTTAAACATAATATTTAAAGAACTTTAATCTATAAATCTTTCGAATTAAGAATCGATACAAAATTTGTTTTTGGATTTTGGTTTATTTAAAATGATTTATTTACCTTTAGTTGTTTATTTTGTTCATAATGATGTATATTCAATGACCGGCCGGTTGTGCAATTAAATTTTACTTTATATCTAGTAACTCCAAAATGGAAAATTTTACGAGTTATTCTATGGTGCTTGGTACGGATTAGAGGCTCAATTATTTATTGGATTTTATTACGTTCAAACAGTAGTTAATGTTTTTAGTTAAGGAAAAATAGGTTACAAATGAATATTTTCTTACTTTGTTATACTACAAAGCGATTTTGAAAATATAGTCGTTTAAATAAATGGTTTTATTTTTTTAGCATTTTCTTTACTTCTTTCTAAGCCTATTAGTCCAACTTAATACAAAAATATCGGATTTAGTTAGAATATGCCATCCTATTATTTACATATATAGGAAAATAAATCTAATATACTTCTGAGTTTCATCACTTTTATTTGACCGTTAGAAAAAAAAAGAACACAATATTTAAATACGGTAAACTGAATAAACGGTTATGTATCCCCAGCATAACGAACGTAACATAATATTTGCATGCAGAATGTCAGTTATTTCACTTGTAATCTCGGTAATAAGTGGCTAAACTGTCCTGACTCCAGTCGTACTGGTTCTCAGAGGGACATGTAGTTTGGCTGCTAATACGGTGGCCAAAAAATACTTGTTTCTGTCACCATGAAATTTAAGCCTGTGACGAAATATAGTTTTCGACATAATCTAAAATGTGTGACGAGAACGCCTTCATTACAACTGTCGAATATGACGTGCAATAAATATATACGGATTAGTAAAACCAATTATTTTCGCTCTATACTTATATAGACTGTATACTACAAATATGCTTACCTACAAATTATCAATCTTAAAATAAGCTTGCAAGTAGCCTTACAAATTTTCAGGTGACATGAGTTTGTAGTTGGTCGGAGTTGCAAGGGGAAGCCAATCGTCGCAACTTGCATATATACCTTGCAAATCTTGCAATCAGTCGTACGACGTGTTAGTGTTAAAATTGCAAGGTGTAGAGGTCATCGAAATATAATGTATGGAACGATAACGCCTGACAAAACTGACGTTGAAATGGACCCAATAACGCCCACTTTTTAAAATCAATACGTCTTATGTATCAAGTGGTCTTGATAACCAACTCAATGTTTACTAAGTGTGACATTACACAACAAGGGTGGTAAAATAAAGAAAAGCCGAGATCGCAGATGTTTGCGGCCCGAGCCCGAGGGACGTTAATATGCGATCGAGGGCTTTCTTTATTACCTCCCGTGTTGTGTACATCATTTTATGTATACACTTGGTCAGAAAGCGGCTTCTTCCGTACGCGCAGCATGCGGAAAAAGCTACTTTATGGCCAGGTGTGGCATAAAAGTCATTTATGACACATATCCATATAAAGTTTCAGTAGACGACATTTTCTGATACTTAGGTTGTATATATCGTTTAAAAGACAAAAATCTGTGATTGGTTAAAAACCTACCAACGAGAGAAATTCATTTCCACCCCCATTAACACGTACTTGACGTAGTCCGTGGGGCCAATTTTGAGCATCAGTTATAGATGTTTCGTGGGGCATTTGTCCGATCCACTTAAAGGAAACAAAGCGATTGTTTGTAAACCTCAAAAACACCAAGATGAAGTTATTGTAAAAAGTCGTTACAACCACCTTTAAAGTTCAATTGATTATCAACTCTATCTCCATGAACCATAGTTTACAACTGCATTAATAGAATAATGGCGTTCCAGCTGCCTTTGCCTTTTCCTTTGCCTTTGTTCGGATCTCAGGTAGTCAGGTGCCAGGGTTGTGAAGTGCATAATACGTCTAAAGTCACATTTATATTAAAGCAATTTTAACTCTTGGCAAAGCCTTTAGAGTTGATAATCCACTAAAATGACAATGCACGAAGTCTTTATCTATGAAGCACAAGGTACAAAACCACACAACAGTATTGTTTCCTTTAAGTGGATCGTACAATCTGTAATCCCGTGAACTATACACTTCCATACTTACATATATTTCGATGGTAGAGGTCAGAACCGCTACGCCGCGCGCCGTGGATTTCTAGACCGCGAATTAGCATTTTTTTCTCAGTTGGTATTGGAATTGTAGGGCTCAAATCGACAATTTTTGTATGACTGTGACGTGTGACATTTCATTATAAGTAGGTGTGTACCTATTTCCTAGTTTAAACTGTGGTGATCATTACAAGGTAGATAAGAGACCGGCGTCAAACGTTCTCGTGCAATTTTGCCAAGAATGCGGGGTGGGCTTTATCCTCGAGTTCCCAGGTATTTTTTATTTTATTTTAGAGTCAATGTAAGTTCCCGACTTGTCTCTCGCCACGTACAAAGAATTACCATTAAGGTTGGTCACATTATCGTAAAAATTATGATTGTACTCAAACAAACTGGTCCAGTCTAAATTCGCTTAATGAAGCAAACCGCCTTTTATTAAGTATCGAGTTTACGAAAATGTCCACGTTTTTCGATAACAACCCTATATATGGAGTATTCACCTGTTCGTGGCAACTTTGTACTTATTGTTGGGTTTTTTCGCGCCCGGCCAATAACCTAACGCATTAGGCGAAATATTTGCAAATGTAAAGCAAACCGCCGCCAATGTAAACCCTAAAGCGAATGTATATTGCTTTTACCATTTTACACTGCAAATATAAAAATGTTTTAGTAAATAATATAAACAATAAATTAGTGTTATTTTATTCTTCCCTACCCTTAGGGTTGTGTGGAAGAGATTGCTCTCCAGTGATAAGACTGTCGGTTGTTCACCTCTATCTACTTCTAATGTTTACTATTGTTTGTTGTTTTTAATTGTTTTTATGACCCGTATTCTTGTTAGAGGTTCAGGGTCATCCCAAAAGAAACACCAGCTTAACTTCCACGAGTTTATTGGCACGGTACCTACTGACATGCGATTGATATCAAGACATTAGTAAGAGTGAGTCTGTCTAGGTATAGAAAAAATATTCTAAACAGCTAGGGTTTATAATGGTACCAATCAACTTGCCAAAGAACTCGATTCCTATCGGCTTGCCTAATATCAGGCATTTGAGCAGCTTATTCTATAGATCTTAAGGAAAATGTACGTCAAATCTGCAACGGCTTGCCTAAGGATATCTTTTACGCCACGCCACTGATACCTACTTACTAACTGTATGCCCCAATAATTCTGAGGTGAGCAAAAGAGTGCACATTATAAACTACCTACTAATATCAAGTACAGGGTTCGTGTTGTTGCCCTAGAGATAATCAGGAAAATCAATTAGGGATAGGTACCGCAGGAGAAGTTGGTCTTAAAACTGGTCTGGTACAATACACGATAATACTTTTTGAGAGGTAGGTATAGCAATTCTGTTATACCTATCAATCATCTCTTACATCATACCCTGTCTATGCACTTAATTGTGTATTTAGTAGGTAATTTTAAATAAAGAAAGAAAAGAGATGAAATATTGCGAATTTATACCAAATCGACCGGTCAATTTCACGGATTAACAGAAACTTAACTTGACAAATCTTAAATTGGAATCGATCGTCTCAGTAATGTCTTTGATCGCGCCGCGAAGCATGAAATTAATTTATCACCCACAATTTATATAATGTCCACAAATGGTGTCATCTTCAGAGGACAACGTTCCTGCATTTCATATCATTATTTTACACATAGGTACTAATTTTGGGTAAAAAGATATCAGGACAGCACCATAGAAACAGAACTAATGACAGATAGCATCCTACCCTATCCTACTTGCTAGAGTCTGTGCGGAAAGAGAATAGGATTTAGATTTGGGGGCGCTGTAATGCTTTTCTACCGTATTTGCCGTATTTTCTGTTCTGTGGCCATACTGGTTAGGTCACTTCCGTTTTTCGCCACGCCTATTCTCTTTCCGCACAGACTCTATTCTAGTCTCCCTACTAATATTATAAACTAGCATTTATCCGCGGCTTCGCCCGCGTTGTTCCCGTTACTGTCCCAGGAGAACTCTTTACCGGGATAAAAAGTATCGTATGCTTCAATCCAAGACTTGGTCTACTTGCATGCTTAATTTCAGCTCAATACATTCAGTCGTTAGGTACCCTTTTATTTAGTAATAAACCTCTTAACATCCAAACATCTAAATATCGAAAAAATTTCACAAACTTTCACATTTATATTATTAGTGTGATAGTGTGATGTGATCTGACAGTTTATGAAGATATTTGGAAGTTTGGATGTATGGATGTTTGTTACTACCTAAATAACATGGTAACATTTGGATGGATTGAAACGAAATTTGCCATACAAGTAGACCAAGTCCTGGATTGTAGCATAATATACTTAATATCCCGGTTTTAAAATCCCTTGGGATTGTCACGGGACTAACACAAGCAAAGCGGCGGGAATCTACCGGTCGCTAGGTTCATTATAATTCTTTTAGGTACATATACTAATTTTGGATCATAAGATATGACATTTAAAAGTCGGACAGAACCACTAAAGCCGATTGAACGATTGACCTATGAGTCATTTTCAAAAAAATTGTACACAATTAAGGGATTTAATTAAAACAAAACTTAATTTATTCCTTTGTGTTACGAAAGTCACCCATATAGCTTGTATGCCTAACTTTCGTAACACAAAGGAAGCGATCGTGATTTTGTTTTTATTAGGCCCTTAACTATGTAATTTTTTTTGAAAATGACTACTATACCAGATCAATAAATTATAATCAATGTTTCCTTTTTAAAATGTGTGTCTTGGTGACATTTGGGCGTTTCCCAAAATAAATACCGGGGTAGCTACTTTCTCAAAATATGGACTTTTGAGGTTTTTCTGGCTCAGAATCGTTAGTACTTTCGAACCTTATACTTAAAAAAGTGTCCCAAATTTATTTTCCCATTACGTCACCATTTTGTACTTACGTTTGTATGAACGTGACGTAGTGGAAAAAAATCCATACAAATTTTGGTACACTTTTTTACGTACAAGGTTCGATAGTAGGTACTAATGATTCTGAGCTAGAAAAACTTTGTGTTTTAGTTCTATCCTGCCACCATAGATCTATTCGTGTTAATTGTTTCTGTTCTGTATTACTATTTGGTATTAAGTTTTTCCACAAAACACATAACACGAAAGTCTTCTTTAGAGAAAAACAACAATCCTGCACAAGAAAGGTAAGGAACCGATTAAATGTAGTCTTATTTAATAAGCATTAACATTAAGGCTTATGAGCTCATGAACACCACGAGGCGGTAGTGCCAGTTAAGTGCCTGCATTAATTGTATCAAAAAACTTAAGCACGATTCTGCAATTAAATTTTATCAATAATTAGGTATAAGTTCGATTCGATTGAAATTTCACCAAAGGATGGCAGTCAATACCCTCAGAACCCGAAGTCCGGAGCCGATTCTAGATCTCCAATGTTGGTACTCTCTTGAGTAAAAATCTACTCCTGCAGCATAACCAAAGCAGGCACGCCTAATCTACCAATATTGAGATTTCCACTAAAAAACAGTAAATAACATCGTTACTAGATTTTTTACGAGGAATTTCCTGAGATTCACAGGAACAAGACATCACACTAATATTATAAATGTGAAGGTTTCTGGTTTGGACGTTAGTTACTAAATAAAGCGGTAAAAACTGAATGGATTCAGCTGAAATTCAGCACGCAAGTAGACCAAGTCGTTGATTGTAATATAGGATACTTTATATCCCAGTAAAGAATTCCTTTGAGTTAATAACGGGAACAACGCGCGCGAAATCGCTGGTAAATGCTAGTCCAAAATAAGTTCCTTCTCGGTTTTTTCCTCGATTTCTATTCATAAAGCAGCCGTAAGAATCGTTCTATCAAAACCGCTAGTAAAAGGCTTGTAAACCAATATCAAACCAGTTGGCAAAAATCAGACGCCTCTAGATCGACGTGTGAATTCTAATGAGTACTAACTAGCTAGTTAATCTTCATTACGCCGACGCAGAACTGTTTGTCTGACTAACGCCCGAACAGCCGACTAAATCCAGCTGTCTTGTGGTTAAACTGTATCAGTTAAAGTTAGTGTTTGTTTTAGAGACCAACATTAAGTTTGCTTTTGCAATAATTAAAAATAAGGATAAAAAGTTTGTGCATAAAAAAAACATTTTTATTAGTAAAAAACTTTTTTAAAGGACCTACTCATGATAAAATTAACATTTATTTTTTTATGTGATAAAGTGGCAAACGAGTAGACGAGCCACAAATTCGACTATACAACCCTCCATACTAGCATTATCACTATCACTGAACTTACATAAGTATGCCAAACAGATGAATCGGATAGCAGCTAAGACATTACATACGAAAAGTGCAAGTAAAAATAGCTCAAAACTCGCAATAAATGGTCTTAATACGGGATTAATTAGTACGGACTATTAAACTATATCCAGATATTAAATCAGAGTCATGTTTTAGGCTTAATACAGTCGTTATCGTTACCATAGTATTAACTGCTATTACTACGCAGCGTTCTTTTTCCATAAAAAAATGGAAATTGTGGTAATAATTAAACTTCTTACGGTTTGGGGGTTACTTGTATAATATTCATAATCTGTGTTTAGGATATTAATAATTTATTGCACATTGTTTTTATGTGTGTCTGTGTAGTGTTTAGAAGCCACTGAAGATTCCGTCCAGAACAACTATAGTTATACAAGATAATTCGCTTCTGAATACATTGTCTGATAGTGATATCACGGGCTGTAAACCAGCCTAGAATAAGATACGGCGAAGTCTGCGTCGGCAATCAGCTGACGGTATAGTAATGAATTGATTAACGTAATCTAATGACAACAGTAGTTTATGTTGAACAAGAATAACATTTAAATGTTGCTTCTTTGCTTATGTTCCGAGCACTACACTTACTTCCACTGTAGTTTTGCTAAATTGATGTGCAAGTAGGAATCGGGCACCGAATGTTTCGTTTCCTGTTGCAACATATTTTTTTTACGAAAAAGAAAACTAAAGGATAGGATTTGGATTTGGCTGTTCTTCAACTATTTGTACTAACTTGTCAAAGTTATGCGGTACGGTCATTTCGGGTCTGTTACGTTTACGCTATAGAGAATGTCCGTTAGTGACACATTAACATAGGTCTAGGTCTCCCCCAAGGACTTCCACTACAAACGAGCTTTTTGCTCCATCCATCGACTTCCGGCGATCTTAAGCAGGTCGTCACGCCCCATCTCGTAGGGAGGTGACCGACGCTGCTTCTCACAGTTCGTAGTCTTCATTCTAGAACATTTACGCCCCATCGGTCATCGGTTTTTAGTCACCAATATACCCACTCCATCAAATTAGAGTTAATAATGATAATTGAATAAGAATGGTGACTAAACCAAGAAAACGAAAGTAAGAAAAACTTTAAGCAAAAAAAGAAAAAAGGGATCGTGGCCCATGAGGGGATCGAACCCGCGACCTTCGCGTTATTAGCACGACGCTCTAACCAACTGAGCTAATGGGCCGATACGTATTTTTTCGAAATACACGATTGGTACCTGTGCACTGAAATGAATGTGATAACTGAAACAAAAGACAAAATAAATAATCAAGTAGCGTATGGCTAATACTAAACCATCTGTATTGAACCAGGTAAGCTAAGTTTGCACCTCGATTGTAGGAGGCATCGTAGACACCAGGTGCAAATTTAGCTTAACCAGTAGGCGTATGATGCTACGCATCTTGTTGCGTGATAATAAATGATAAAGCATCCGTCACGTTCTGACAATATGTGTGTGAGAGTGACGAATGCTTTATTATTTATTTATCGCGCTACAAAGAGTAGCATCATAAGCCTACAGGGCAGTATTATGAGATCGTTTGAAGTCGCTTTTATTTATAACTAGTGGATCCGCTCGCGACTTCGTTCGCTGAGGTGAAGTAAGTTCAATGTCTCTTTATTGCTCCGGCTTAGTCGGATAAAAAGTATTATATGTTAACCGGGGTTATAATCTACCTGGATACCGAATTTCATGCAAATTGGTCTGGTAGTTTTTACCTGATGCGCGCACAAACAGACAAAATTATAAAACTATTTACGTTCTATTTCTAACACTCCCTTGTAATTTTTTTGGAAATATCTTTAATGTACCAAGTCTTTCTATGATTTTATTATATCGTCAGTACTTTAAAAAAAAACACGTATCTGATACTTCTGGTAAAAACGCAGTAATTGTATATAAAGTTCATATGTAACTTCTGTCATTTTTCTCTTCGACGTTTTTAGATATAGGCGGTTAAGTAATAAAAGATATAAGAACTAATACTATAATATTCATATTATATACGCTCATATTGTATAAGCTTGTTTTGTATACGGTTCAAGGTGTATAACGAACGTTTTGTATAATATCAAATTATCTATTTTTATTAAGCATAACGTTTGTTAAGTATCATTGTATATAACCATCATTATGCATAACGTTCATAATATCTCAGCTTTATAATGTATATTCTACAATACATCTAACACCATAATGCATAATAACAATAAAAATGTATACCTAGTACATACATAATGTTGTTGAAAATAAAAGTTTCTCAGTCTATAAGTATAGTTTTTCTGCCAACAGTTCGTTTTTGTTAGGGGACGCAATTCCAAACCTAACCTAAACCTAACTTAACCTAACCTAGTTTTCAGCCAGCAGTTCGTTTTTGCTGGGGGACGCAGTTTCAAACCTAACCTAAACCTAACTTAACCTAACCTAGTTTTTCTGCCAGCAGTTAGTTTTCGTTGGGGGACGCAGTTTCAAACCTAACCTAAAACTAACTCAACCTAACCTACTTTTTCTGTCTGCTTTTTTCCATGCGGGGGGCTTCGCCCTCCGAGCCCGCCTCGTGGAGGGCTTCGCCCCCCCGTCCCCCCTTTTTAAGCCTTTTCGTAGCTAAGAACTCGTGCATAACTCTAGTTGCTTAAATGTTCTGACCTAATATAAGCCTACCTACTGTTCTGGTAACCTCTTGTTTTCTACAGGAGCAGCAGTTATAACTAATTTTGTATATCATACGCTATTATATTTTATAATCATTATACTAAAAGATAGTATATACTATGATCGATATACGTTATGCATGTTATATAAACTAAATTTAGAATATTTGAACGTTATATAAAAAAAAATTATACAAAATGAGTATTAGTTTAATTAACTGTTATTCCTAATAAAAATATTGAATTTGATGTTATAGCAAACGTTCATTATATCTTGTGAACGTTATTAATATGAAATTATATATTATGTAGTTATATCTCGTGGGACGCACCCGATATAGGCACGAGTGTTTTTCAAAGTAGTAGTGATGTATGTGACGCATTCGCTATTTTGAAAAGTACCGTTAAATAAAATGGATGACTGTATTTCATAAATCATCAGTATGTCACATAAGATTATATGCAAAATCTTATTGCTGTACCATCGCTCATGCATATTAGATACACTTATGTTAATAAATGTAGGTGTAATCAACAATAAACGGTTTAGTACATCCGTCAAAGTAACATCAGAAAGACAAGTCAATAAATTCCAAGTATTTGTCTAGTCCAGAGAATAATTATGATTCAACCTGGTAGGTACATGGTTTCAAATTACTCATTGCTTTATAAAATGTTGGCCAACTTGCACTATGAAGGAAGTATTTTCTCGGGAATCTTTTCCGGTTTTACTATAAACAAAATGACTGGTTACGAGAACAAATCACGATATTACAAGAAATACAGGAGGCCTCCCTCTTCTATGACAGCGAAACAGAGATAAACTAATTCAGACTTAAACACTGTGTTTACCCGACTAGTTGCGTCGTAGATCATTATTAGGTATATATCGAACATAGTTACAAAGTCACTAGCTTGTCAGTTTCCTATCGGGTACATTTTGTAAAGTGTGCACAGGAAATACACTTGATAGGGTAAGTGCTCCAGTGAATGAACACTTAAGGAAATTTTCAACTTTAAAAATATATTTTTGGCAGATCTGCTATCTGCCATTAATTCAATTCAAATTTTACTATTCCTATAGAGTAAACAACTATTCTAGTTTTCTAAAATCACTTTTATTTTGCAGTAGTGCTGCACAATTTTAAATTATAGCAAGCTGTAGAGGATAAAATGGAAAATCACCAGTGAATGAACACAAAATTCTAGTAAATGAACAAATGAAACCAATGAATGAACTACCTTAAAAATATTGCTTTATTTTGGTGTAAAAATCGAAAAAGATTCTTGATCATATTGGAATCTTTTGTGTGATGATTTTGATGTTTCCATGTTCTAAAACATGAAAAATACAATAAATGTTGTAGTTCATTCACTGGTTTTTGGAAACTAATTAATGAACTATCTGTCATTGTGGTAGTTCATTCACTGAAAAACTCAGGCCAGTGAATAAACTGTTAAAAATTGAATATTCAAAGTTTCGTTCGAACACTGGCCTTTTGTCAAACAGCACATTTCTATCGAAGTCGTAGAAAACCAAATCTTATAACTACTACTAAAGCGGCAGATATTGAACAAACAATAAATCACGTGATTTCAGTGAATGAACCCCCCCGTTCGTTCATTGGATTTAAGCCATTTTGAGATCTAGTTATAGAACACTGGATTAAAAACCACTATTTGAAAATAAATCACATTAAACTATACATTAATAGCACGAACATGGCCTTACGGCCTAAAACAAAACACGCACTGTACAAGGCACACGCACGGGACACACGCAGTAACACATTAAACACAACGTAGTTTACCTTAACCCTTCATACACCTCCATATAAAAAACGAACAGCAACCACATGCCCACTTTACATCGCCGCTATTTTGACACTGAGGCGTTTGAGTTGAAGTAAGTGCTACCAGAACTTGTCAAATAATGTTGCTAACCGAAAAAAAAATATCACGCGTGGTAGAAAGGTACAGAAATCTTATTTGACGACAAAAACATGCATTTTGTTCGTTCACTGGATTTGTTCATTCACTGGAGCACTTACCCTACCATCTCTGTTTTATCAACAATCGTTATACCTCCAAGGAATGGAATATACTCCCAGCGTCCGTCTTTCCGGAAAAATATAACTTTTTTTGTTAGATTTGGCTCAAATTTTGCAGAAGGCCGTTTTAAGTCTTATCAAATAAAGGAGAAAGATTTTTTTGGACCACCCTATTGGGTATGCCGTGTAGTATGTATATTTGTTAATTGAATAGAAGTTTGAAGTACCTACGTTATTACAATTTTTTAGGGTTCCGTACCAAAATGGTAAAAAAGGAACCCTTATGGTGCGACTCTGTCTGTCTGTCTGTCTGTCTGTCTGTCCGTCTGTCACAGCCAGATATCTCAGGAACTACTGATGCTATCGATTTGAAATTTGGAATAGTGTTAAAGGTAGCTAACCCGAGCCTATTGGACATAAAAAATATCTTGTACCTTATTTACTTTTTTTTTAAAAGGCTCCGTAATGGGAATTTGAAAATTGAAAGTAGGGCTATTATATTGAGTGGGGTATCAAATGAAAGGGCTTAATTTGTAGATTAAAACACCATTTTTATTTTTTTTTCTTAAATAAGTAGTTTTTGATTTATACATTTTTATGTACCATTCCCCCCCTATTATCTCCGAAGTTACTGATCAGAAAAATGTGTCATAATTACTAATTATAAATATCAACCTGAATATTACAGGAAAAATAGAACGGTCTTGCTAACTTTAATACCTTTTTAGAAATTTACAAAACTTGAAATCCCTAGCGGCGAGTAGCAAAACTAAGCGATGGCATGTTTCACGCTAGGGGATTTCCGGGCAAAACTAGATGGCGCTAAAACACTAAACATTTAACGATGTTATAATTGAACAAAGAAACATAGTATAGTAACAATTAGTTCGTAAACAGCTAATAATAAATAAATTTAAATACATTTAAATACTGTGTCACGTTTGCAAAGTTAAATAATTGTAAATAATATTATAATTATTTTACCAAGCTTATACATAGATGGCGTTGTAAATTCGGGGAACAGCTTTTTGTATGGAGAATGACAGTCCTCTTGATTTAATGGTCCTTGCTATTAAATAGAATCATTACACGTCAGGTTCTAAATATTACAGGGAAAATATAACTGTTTTCCTAACTTGCACTGTTTTTTAGAAATTTGCAAAAATCATAACATATACTTATTTGCTTCTACTAAACAAATCGACATACAGTTTTTCTTGTACTATTCGCGTATCTACTTATGAGTTTGTACGGAACCCTCGGTGCGCGAGTCCGACTCGCACTTGACCGGTTTTTTTTAAAGTATGAATGATATGTATTACAAGTAATCTAGAATAATCGCAGGCTTATCTTACCCTCGGATAATACCTATATGTATGAATTTTATGATGGGATATAGAATAGATAGGATTAGGTAAAAATACCTTTAAATAGTACATTGTGTATCAAGGGCGGTAAGTAAGGAATTACAACCGAGTGTTTGTTACAAGGCCGAGGCGAAGCCGAGGGCTTTAATAACACGAGTTTGTAATTCCTTTACCGCCCGTGGCACACACAATGTTTTTCATCACACTTGTGAGGAAATCTGATTAAAATAACCTTACTTTAACCTAAATAGAGTAAGTAAAACTGACAGTGACATTAGTGACTTATCCATGGACAATGCGAAGGTCAAGTCACGTTCGGAAACCATAGCGGTAAAGACTTAAAATGGTTGATTTTATATTTGCAAAATACTGAAATACACTATTTAAACATTTAATTAATGTTACAGAAATATGTGTTTACATGTATTTGCAATAACAGTTCTCTTTAAATAAATATTTCAGTAATAAAAGTTAAAAAAGTAAGTTGGTGTTTCCTTTGAACATGACAAATAAGAGTAAAACAGAACCAGCGTTTCAAATTTAAAAAGAAAACCATTACGCCCTAGGGCGTAATAGGTCATTTACGGCCCGCAAAACCTACGTGTAATGACACCATTTTCGAGCAAGTGTGATGAAAAAAACATTGTGGGAGTTTCGTAACTCGGTATCATCGGCCCATTAGCTCAGTTGGTTAGAGCGTCGTGCTAATAACGCGAAGGTCGCGGGTTCGATCCCCTCATGGGCCAAATTATGTTTTTTAGTTACTTTAAGAACGGGTCTCTTTCCCCACACAAAATAAAAATACTAGTCAAATGCGAGTTGGACTCGCGCACCAAGGGTTCCGTACAAACTCATAAGTAGATAGACGAATAGTTCAAGAAAAACTGTTTAACGATTTGTTTTGCAAATTTCAAAAAAACAGTGCAAGTTAGAAAAACCGTTATATTTTTCCTGTAATATTTAGAACCTGATGAGTAATTATTGTATGTAATAGATATTTTTCTGTAATCTGAAACAGGCCATCGCTTAGTTTTGCTACTCTCCGCTAGATGGATTTTAAGTTAAATTTATAATTTCTAAAAAAATATTAAAGTAGACCGTTATATTTTTCCTGTAATATTCAGGTTGATATTAATAATTGGTAATTATAACAGATTTTTTTTTGTTCAGTAACTTCGAAGATAAGAAGGGGGGAATGGTATTTTTTTGAACGTTTTTGGTCATAAATCAAAAAGTACATAATTAACAAAAAAATTAAAAATGGCTTTGGAATCTACAAATCAAACCCTTTCATTTGATACAATAGCACAACATTAAATTTTCAAACTCCCTTTAAAAAAAAGTAAAAAAGATACAAGATTTTTTTTATGTCAAATAGGGTCGGGTTAGCGAGTTTTACAACTATTTCAAATTTCATATCGATAGCAGCAGTAGTTTCTGAGATATCTGGCTGTGACAGACGGACATACAGACAGACAGAGTCGCACCATAAGGGTTCCTTTTTTACCATTTTGGTACGGAACCCTAAAAAAATAAACCTATGTCAAAGGAATGTGGACCAATTATAATAAAATAGGTGCTCTAAAGAGTATATTTTTATGTAAAACTACAATTTTGAGACTCATATTGTTTCGCGCAAATAAAATGTAGTTATGTCACGTTCATCGTTCATCATTATTATATACTAGCATTTACCCGCGGCTTCGCACGCGTTGTATCTGTTATTATTCCAAGGGAATTTTTTACCGGAACATATTATTATTCTACGTTTCAATCCAGGATTTGGTGTACTTGCATGCTGAATTTCAGCTCAATCCATTGAAGCCAATAAAAAATTGAAGCCACACTTTTACCACAGGATAAGTAATAGTACTAAGTACAGAAGTTTCTAAAATTTTTAATTTTATTTATGAAAACGAAAATACAATATAATAAACACAAAAGAAATTCAGTCAAATAAACCCACGCTCCTAGTCGTTTCTGGCGCAAAGGTGCCCATATCACTTGCGGCATTTCCGCGCTGGATCGCCAAGTTTCTAAGGGCGGCTTTACACCTGTAAGTTTTACTTACGTAAGTAAGGACGCAGCTATACGTTAGACTGAGATAGTCAGTCAGCTATCCCAGTCTAACGTATAGCTGCGTCCTTACTTACGTAAGTAAAACTTACAGGTGTAAAGCCGGCCTAAAATAAAATAGTTTATTTCTGCAGGTAGTTCCTAAAGGGCTCTTTTACAAGTCTGATTCTAA
The DNA here is from genome assembly GCA_947034925.1 of Eudemis profundana. NCBI lineage: Eukaryota > Metazoa > Arthropoda > Insecta > Lepidoptera > Tortricidae > Eudemis > Eudemis profundana. The sequence continues at coordinate 13,701,704 of OX344811.1, forward strand.
ATATGTATTATTTCTTTTGGCGCTTCGGGTAGTGACCTTCTTCTGGTGAGAAGAAGCGCCGGAAGAAACTCACCAGATTCTCTTTTTTTTTAAATGTTTAAATATAACAACAGGTATGACATTATTACATATTCGATTTCATTAATACGTTACAATAAACTTAAAACTACATTTTCAAAGATGTAAAAGGTCTCTAGGCGTCAAAACAAAACAATTAAAATAATAGAATATAAATTGATAGTAAAATTCATGGAGATGTAAAGAGTCTCCGTTGTCTTTTCTCTTTTTAACAAAACTGACGTTCGGGGCCGACCACCGGACGGAACGCAGCGCATCCGATCGTCTCTATCGCATAACGCCTCGCGGCGAGATCGCAGAGTGAGCCGCTCCTGGGTTTACCCAATGGTGAATTGGCAGATTTAAAGCTTTAAGTCTGCCATGAATCCATGATTTGATTTTTTTCTTACGCATGCGTGTTACTTAGTTAAAATAAATAAATTTATATTTTCTCGGCTCTTTTGAGTAAATCTTACAGGAAGCGAAAATCTAATTTCTCAGCAACCTATTATTATTTATATTGATGTTTTCACTCGACTTTCTCTGCACTTATTCTGTTTGTTTTGCTTTCATTGCCAGATGCGTATTTGTTTTGTCATAACTTATCAATGCGTTTCTCTAGGCAACATCTTAATTATGTCAAGCTAATACATTTCTTGTAGCACCTAGCAAAACATTGATTGAAGATCATTAAGACATCATTAGGTACGTATTTCCTTCATTAGTAGTATTTCCCTATGCATTTGTGGCATGCTTGCATGAATTGCATGCGGCATCATGCATTGGTTGAATGCATGCTTGTTTGCAGTGGCAAACACTGGCGCTAGTGAGCGCTGATGGTGCAGAAACGTTCCAACGGATGTCAGAGAAACAATCGCATATAATACTATAGGTTTAATAAACGTAATTAAATAATTTGACGACATGTTTAGCTCAATGGGAGTGCCACCGCCTACGAAGCTAGAAGGTCCCGGGTTCAAATCCTGGTAAGGGCAATTTTTTGTGATGAGCACGAGTATTTGTTCCTGAGTCATGAATGTTTTCTATCTATTTAAGTATGTATTTATCTATACAAGTATGTATGTCGTCATCTAGTATCCATAGTACAAGCTTTGCTTAGTTTGGAACTAGCTCGATTTGTGTAAGATTGTACCCCGATATTGTATAAGGATATTTAAGGTTAATCAATACGATACAGCACATGTTCTAGACTGTTGACATTTCTTTTTATGACAAGCGATCTACGGTGTTGCCACTTGCAATGGCGGTCGGCACACTATAACATAGAAGAAACCGCTTTAATACTCAGCCTAAATCAATAAGCATAATACGCTCGTATTGGTATCTACTATCTAGATTGATATGTAGCAGGTATAGATTTATCACATAATAAAGTAAGCTAGTGGCTTAATAGTATAGCTGGACCAAATTGCATATCGAAACTCAAACAAGCGATAACCTCTCTGATTAAATTGTGCTAACCCGACATTATCACATAAAGTCAAATGGTCTTAACGATTGAAAACGGCTACTAGGATAGGTCGTTTTGTAGATGAGGTGTACAGTAATCATTGTTTATGGATCATGATGGTTAAAACAAAAGATAAGTAGGTAGTATTATTTTGTTTTTTGTTGGTAGCTGCGCCCGCCCCGCGCCCGGCCCATCGCATTCCGAACTATCACAGTAAATATACTAGCGAAACAGTATCTCAACCATAAGATTTTTGGCATGTTTAACCGCTCGCACTCGTTCATAGAGGTAACGCAGATTCTAAAGAAGCCTCGAATTTTTTTTTAGAATTCCAGGATAGGTACCAAAAATGCGACTAAAATAGGCATTGCGATTTTCGCGATGTGTGAAAAATGTGTCCACGAAAGTGACGCGGATCTGGGGGCACGGCAGTGCCCCCGCCAAGTCGAACAAAACAAAGGCACGGCCGTACCATCCTTTTCTCGAAGCCCTTCAGGCCATTTTCAACCTCCCGTAATTTTGTACTGGCTAAAGCTAGAACCCCGAATTTTTAGGGATATATAGGTCACAATAATACTTAAATATATTCGCAATATCATTCGATTTGAGCGTGTCGTTTAAAAACTGTTGCACGTCAAAGTTCCTTAGTTTTGTCACTGATTCTCTGACTCACTGACTAATGATCATCATAATTCTAAGGTACTTCTAGCAGACCTACAAGCTCCAAATTTTAAACATAGTTAGTTTTTAGCCTATCAAGTCCTTAAAAACCTAAAAATATTGCAATTTCAGTCACAACTGCAAACATAAGTTTGTAATCCTACACAAATACATGTGATTACAAATTTAGTTTTGCAGTTCAAATTGAAAAGAATGGATTGGAATGTAATATATTTAACCGTGGAGGAACACATTTTATAGATCTAATAATAGGCAAGTCGATGGAAATCGAGTTCTGTTGATACCCCCCCGGTACTGACTTGGTTTAACTTTACATCTCAAAACGTTTTTGTTGTAGGAGAATTGCGTTGCGAGACTTGCATGTTTTTACATGTAATGTTTTTGATGGGATAAAACTCTCGAATAAATAACTCAAACGTCTCCTAAAGGCAAAATTTTCCTGCGGCTCAATTTTAAGAGGTATAGTATTTATCATATCACGACTGGTCCGATTTTTGCAACAGTCAGTAAGACTTGCAAGTCTGTCAGGCTTAAAAAAAATCATGTCACGACTCACGAGACGGTTTCCCTCGGGGTGGTGCGTCTGTTTGACTGATTTTACTGCTCTAGAAATATACTGTGATAATCTTGAGTTGGCAGTACTACAAATTGTTTGTAGACCGATGTTCGTATTTGTATTTGTACAGTCACATGCAATAATATCTGACAGGACAAAGCACTAATAAAATGACAATTCTATACTTGTATGAAGGCGTTACAGAAATATGCTCGGCACCAGCAAAAATATTATTGCTTTTTTTATAATTTCTTTATTTTGTAAACAATAAAATTAAGGCCCAAGGTCCTACCTGTAGGAATAATTAACATTGTTATTCAGATCCAGCTCCTACAACTGTTGGGTGGTCAAAGCGGAACATGGTCCTACCATTAGGACTTTTATTGCATATAATTCAAGACTTATAGAAAGCCCAGTCTTCTCTGTAGCACTTATTCAAATGAAATCAATTGCCCAAAAAGCTATCAATACATTACAAATACGCTCAAAAGCTATTGGTATTATACATACAAGTAAAATAAAATTAAAAAAGTGTCTTAAATGCTTGGGGTCTGAATTAGTATAAAACTATAGTACTACTGCTAGGACCATGGTTCACAGTCACTATGAGCGTTATTTTGTTTTGGGCCTTAGGAGGAATACAAACTAACGATAATAAATTTTTTCCAAATCACTGCCAGTGGAGAGTGTACCCAGAAGGATGGGCGCATTACCACGCTGGATGGCTTTAAAAAAAAGAGTTGAGTCACATATTTTTGCATGCCCCATTTCGTCGTATATACACGTGACTGTACATCAACCATTATTAATAAATTTATATTTATTTTTTTATACTAATCGCTGGTTGTTAAACAAAATATTTGCATCTTTCTTTATACACCAGTTTATATATTAATGCGTCCTTATGGCAAGCGGTATAAAATGGTACTTTTTGCTTAGTGTCAGATTCAGTTTATAGTCAGATTTTGAGCGCAGCTGTCAGACGTTGCAGGTTGACTGTACATGGGTACATCACGAGCAAACAACTATGTGTTAATTTTAGCCTGCCAGTAGGTGCGTACTCGTTTAGTTAACACTTGTATTAACGCCCGACTTTTATACGCTTGCGATTAAATTGTAATCGGTCAGTATCTGGTGCGTGGGAAGAGACCGACTGGCCTTTCTCACACCGAACTGTAATAGAGTTTTATTCTAATCTATTCGGCTGAAATAAAGATGTTCGTGAAAAATAGTACTCATGTCTATTCTACCTACGTAACAAAATCGTCCTACATATTTTGGGCGTTTTTAAAATGAGCAAATAAAGTACCTACTGACGGCACAATTTAAACGTTGATTTAAACTTATTTTTTCAAAACATTTTTTACTTCATAAAATCCTCGAATCGATTATATCTTCATATATTTTTAAAGGTAGCCGTGATCTGTCAAGAACCTTATCCTTTTCACGTCGTTCCGTCTACACATGGGCTCAACTACTGAATAGGAAAAACCTTAATATGGACTGCGCGCTGCGGTGTAAATGCAGCCTATTAAAACACGTGCACATAACATAATGTATAAATAATTATAAAGTAGCCGCTGATCAGCTCCAAGCAGCCAAAATGCGTAACCCAAAATCATCGCTTCTAGTCACACAGCTAAAAGAGCGTAAGCGTCTTAATGTTAAAAAAAGACTTTTGCCCTTTTTGATTAATACTCCATAATAAAAACGGTGTAAGTGCATTCTCATTATTAAGGCACTTAAGCGGTTTTTGCTACTACGTATTGAGCACACGTCGGAAATGATGAACCGTGTTACGCTATAATTTAATTAAGATTAAGGGTCTGATATGACTGGTTTCTTGGGTTAGGGCATAGATTAACGAAACCATATGAACACGCGTTTCGAACAGAAAATAAATTGTGCTGTATTTAAATCGTGTGATGTGGAGTATGTACTTTCGATTGTAAGTTCGTTAGTGTAGGTGCTTTTCCATGTAAGTATAATCTAACAAAGCTCTATCTTTTTCTTTAATGTGATATAATAAAATCAAACTGCAGACTTAACTAAATTTAACGGAGATAGATTTAAATTATAATTGGTTTAGATTTCACCAGCACCGGGTATACTTACTCGTACTTTACGTGTATTAATAATATTGGCAACATTGTTCTTCAAGTTAATGGATAGGTCGTCATAAACTGACTTTACGGTAGCTGATCTTGTTTGGTATGGGCGCAATTTCCGTTTTGCTAGAGCCCGTTAAATACTAACTAGTTCAATGTTGAGCATGCTATGATGCTACATGCCACATTGACGCATGATTTGACCATTTTCACGTTCTTATTTATTCACCACACTTGCTCGTAAACACGCGGGCTTATAGACCAGCTCGAGCCGATTTGCAAATGTGATGAAAAACATTGTGTGTATCAATACACAATAAGGTCAATGTGGCTAATTCCGTCCGGTGGGGCAATTCCGTACAGCGGTTTTTGCGGCCAAACAAACAACTTGATGACTGGACTGGCACAGGAGCGAAACTTTTCACACTAACTGACGAAATTAGAAGTTTGTTAGAATGATAGTTTAGCCGTAAAAACCGCTGTACGGAATTGCCCCACCAGACGGAATTAGCCACATTGACCTTACACACAATTTAAACATTGTGTGTATTGTGTATTGATACCTACCTACGGCGTCGGTACTCTCGTTAGTAATACCTTTCTTTAATACCGTTGGTGCACAATGTACTATTAATACACGGCTGATACATTAAAATGCTACGAAAATACCGCACCCTATTTCCAAATAAAATGTGGCATGCTAGAGTTTTGTGCCGCAACACGGCATGTATATTACGTAAAATCCCGTAAAACGGATTGTTTTATGACCATTTATGCGTGTAAACGGACGGTAAATAGTGCAACATAGTTAATTGCGATGTAAACTGATATTTTATACTTATTGCTAATTACTTTCAGGGTTCACCGCTAGTTTTGATGAATGAATGGGTTCGTTTTATGTACGTTCATTCAGTCTCAACATTAAGCATGATTAAATTAGAATCGATATTTCGAAAGTAGAATTGAGCTATAAGGGCTTTTTTATTTAAAGTGCGTTCTTAACTGACAGTTAACAGGTCGCTACAGAACTGACCATTAGTGTCAAACTCCATACATTTCGTTACGGACTGACAGGTTAGACGGTATTTGAACATAGCTTAAATTTCGCCTAACCGTACATTTTAAAATAAAAATGCCCTCAATTTAGTAAATAATCAAATATCTAAAATACTAACCATCGTAGAAAATGCCACCGCAAACATAACACTGTACTAAAATGTCAAGTTACTTTTGAGGGTGAGCGTAAACATGCATGTACCAGTGGCGTGGCGTCGATAGAACCCGATTCCCACCGGCTTGCCTGTTTTTAAATCATATGAGCGGAGTATTTACTACTCCTGAAGAAAAAGTAATCCAAATCTGCTCCGGTTTTACTAATACTTAATCTATTTGACGCCACGCCAGTGGTATGTACCTAGAACTTTTATTGCACCTAAAAGAAAACAATAAGTATAAAAATCAATGAATTTGTACAAAGGCCGCATTATCTCTATAGAGATTTCTTTCAAACCTAGTAGTAACGTTACAAGAGTTTGTCAGAATTAAAAAAAACAACTATAGGAGGATTCTGAGTAAGTACCTAATGTTTAACCAAGTCAGTACCGGAGGGGTGTCCACAGAACTCGATTTCCACCGACTTGCCTATTACCCGTGGAGGATTCTCTATTTGAGAACTATAATGTGTTCCTCCCCGGTTACCTAAATAAGATTTCTTAGCCAAACAATGTTGAGGAATTGATGCGACCGTTCATTTCCCTACATTTATCGTCGTAGCTATCCTGACAAAAGTATTTTTAGTTATTTTTTTAAAATTAATTAAACCTTTAATAGTTTGTACAAAAAATGTTAAAACAGTAAATACTTTTTTTTTATTTACATTTTCATTTATCAACCCGTCACAAGAAATCAGAGGTTAGCCAATACAAAACTCCCATGTATTAATAGGATAGGTGGCGAAAACGGTGCTAGCAAAAATACTTCAGGTATTACACATCAAAAGACCATTACAATGCAAAATTATTAAAAAAAAAACAATGGTAAACAATGGGCGGTCTTATTGCTAAAGAGCGACCTCTACCATACAAACTTTGGGTAGTTTTAATCTTTGAGGCATGGTTAGGGTCGATTTCAGGCGTTTTTTTTTATTTCATTAGTGTCAGTCGACTTTTACCGCGGAGGACTGTCGAGTGACGACAACTTTTGATTAAATCATGTGTAGCTTAGATACCGTCTATCGTTTATAATAAAAGTTAACTGTGATCACCACCGCTTGCTGCTATATTTGCTGGAACACGAATGAAAAAAACCGCCGCTGTCGAAACGCTCGCTCTGAAATCGACCCGTTAGGTGTTGTCAAGAGTGTGACTCGTGACGGTGACTGTCCGTAAAGTCGCACCTGGCCGTTTACAGCTTTCCACGGAAAACCGCGGCGGGAGCGCACAAGGTTCCGAGAACTGTCGATACTTCGCCAAACTTTACTTGCAGCCATTTTAATGACATTTCCTACGTAAGAGGTTTAAGCCTGATGAAAATCACGTACATTTTTTGAGGAAATATGTATTCCTACCAAATTAAATTTGAATGAGATTGGACCTATTACGAATCTCTTTCACCGCAGTAAAATGTAGCTAATATGTATATCTAATTGATTACTTACGATAAGGCATGCAATACCGGTTTTAATTGTATGGGCCAATACCGAAAAACCGGTTTTTCGGTATTTGGCCCATACAAGTAAAACCGGTATTGCATGCCCTAACTTACGAACTTACTTGAATCTAACTCCGGTTATTCCACACATGTTTCTTTCCAAGGTACCATTTTCGCTTCCCATAAGAGCGCTTCTACAGTTTACTGGTATAAAGACGTAAACAAAATATAAAAAAAATCTGGGTAACCAAACTTCGCTCTAGGGGACTATTTTTTCGATTATTAATTAATGTAGATCAATTATTCGTTTGAAGTAATAGAATAAAGGTTTACTTTTGAAAGAAAAAGTAATCATCCGAAACGACAGTACTTTAGTACATATATATAAAAACATAAATATATGTACATCTAACATTTTATATCTAGATGTAGGTATATACTTGTATATCGCTGGGTGACGGCCAAAACTCAGTCATTACGTTCAAAAACGAAATATTTTTACTAAAAAAACCGGACCGCGGTGCACTTTAAAAGTGCATAAAATCCGCCATTTTGTTTATTTTAACGAACTTCATACCCAGTGACACTCGCGCCATCAAGACGAATCTAATGATGTATAATTTATCAAAATCGGTTGTGCCGTTGAGTAGTTACGAGCGGCCATAGGAACGGATATATACATACATACAGGTCAAACACATAACCCTCCTTTTTTTCGGGTAAAAAATTAAAGTAACATTCAACTTTATTAGACTAACAGCACGGTTTATAAGTATTCCAATAATTTCAATGTTGTTAGTTAGTGGTGTTGGTTGTTACCCGACGATATACGGAGAAAATAGACACAGAGAAAGACATTATCAGTTCCAAAATAAGGTCAGATAAAGATAGAATGCCTAAGGGCAAGTGAACGCCTATTTCGCATCCTCAGATACAAGGTAGCGTGGCCGAGCGGTCTAAGGCGCTGGTTTAAGGCACCAGTCTCTTCGGAGGCGTGGGTTCGAATCCCACCGCTGCCATTATCTTTTTGCATCTTCATTATTTTTCTTATGTTTCGTGGTTTTAATTTTTTTTTTATAGTGTTCCGACACAAACATTGCATAACAAGAGAATAATTGTTGACATCAGTTTCAGTCTGTTTGCCTACTTACTTTTCTTTTATAAATTAGGCGGCGCTTTATTTTTTACATAATTTTAATTTGATTGATTCGGATAAACGAATAGTTTTAAAACCATTTCGATCAATAGGGTTCTTAAAATGCACCCAATTATTACTTATTCGATTTCTAAAATATGATGCCCGACGTTTGTTAGTGGACGTGTAGTGTGAAAATGAAAAGACATGCGACTAGAAATATTAAAGGCCCACGACGTCGTCCACGAAGGTGAAAAAGCGCTCATTTTTGCTTCATCTTAGTCAGATAAAGACACCACATGATCCATGTACAAATAAAAATCTATAAAATAGGTAAAATAAATAGATATTTCTCTTCGATAAACCTCCAAATTACCTACATATCTTAGTCATTTTCTTTAACATATTTTCTAAGCAAGTACAGACACTTCGTTTTTAAATATTATCGGTAAAAAAATACACGATCCAGATCCAAAACGAAAATAAAATATGGGGTCAAAATAAAATGCGATTTGATTCGATATGAATCTAAGGAACACATCATTTTGAGGTAAAAAACTAACCATTTTATTTTTTCGAAAATATAATTCGTGTTTTTAAATTTAACCTTTATTCGTAGTTCATTCTATGATACTAGTAAAAGCCATACTTAGGTAAAAACAAGTTTGAATCTTGTGAACGGGATAGATACATCATAAATAAAATCTCTTTACATAAAAAGTTAACAGCATAAAGCTATAAAGCATTTATTAAGTTCTAAACTAAACCATAACTGTCATCGGTTATGGACGTTACTGTACATTTTAAGCGGTGGCCCAATCCTCAATCATTCCAAAATTACACTCTTCTTATTAGAGAAGATATCAAATTTTGACAGCAACGGCCATGAATCAACTTTAATTGTCCCTAAATCCACTTATATTTACACAAAGCGCTAATAACGTAAATTGAAAGTTGCCAGAATTAACTTTTTTGATCCCAAAAATCGATAGTAGCATCAATCATGAACAAATGCTTTTTTTTAATTTGCCGCTGGCTGAATTGAATTAGTGATGGCGGCATCCCCGTGCAATACCACGGCGTATGTCTCATGCGGAGTGCGCACAGGTGCTTTCTGCCTCGCGCCATTTACACGACACACGCGATACGAGCCACGCGCTCCCGGGACTATCGCGAAAACAATCACGGGTTCGAATGAAAAAAAAAACTGAAAAGCGCGTTCCATTTTTGAATTGAATCACTGTTCTAATTTATTATTGCAAAATGAATGGGTGTTTGAGTCTGCAATTAAAAGTGTAGTTAGTAATGTAACGTGAATATAAAATTCCTAGGATAGTCAGTTATCACAATGCTGTATTGTAACATTTGAAAATTTCACACGCCGGCATCGCTAGGCTTTAGGTAAGTAACTACATTTTATTTTGATTTATTCAATCATTGTTCATTCATTACTATGATAACTATAACTATTATACCATGCGTATTAATTATAACTTTTCACCGAAGAATGTTTTTTTGGTCTGTTATGTTATTAACCTATGAATTTTAATGTGTCTTTTTACTTTCAAGTCCTAAATACTATTAAAATTAAATTATTCAAATTACCGGGCGGTGTTCAGTAGCCGGTTATTAAATTAAAGTGAACAGTTATATTACAAGGGGTACTTTAAAGTATTGGTTTATTATAAGCAATTATTGGACAGGTCAGTGAAATCTAGCATGATAACATATATTGTGTATTGTAACGTCATCATATTGTAGAAAGATTGCGGATTGTTATTTCTTTGGAAGAAAATATTAGCGCAATATTATTTTTTTACAACATTTATTGCTAAAAGTATTAATAGATTTACTTGCAATAGCAATGAATACCCATGCTACCTATACTTTTTTCCTACTTTGATGTAATGAAAAAAATATACTGTCGCGATTATTGCTAACCAAACAAAACAAATTGCGATTATTGTGTGTTGTGGTAAACAAAAATTCTAATAGAATGAAAATGTCGGATATAAATTCCAAGGTCCTTTGAACTATTTTTTTGTTAATTATTTATTTTTTCTACTCCTGTACTGTTATCTGTCTTTTACTTGGTCACGAACACTAATATAAGAACATATATAATATGAGTTCAGAGAAGTCTATACTCTATTCCCCATAACAGCACTAGTGTCGTTATAGCCACTTTACGTTATTGCTAGCAACCACAGACTTCTAAATCTAGGTTAAACTGAGGTCAAGGATTAAGCGCTCAATTTTAACTTTACGGTAAAAATGCACAACTACCAACTTAACAAACAATTAAAATCCTACGGCTTTTAAGAAAAACAAAACTTTCTGAACTAAATTCATTGATGCCAACATAAAAACAAAAGTATTTTTAATATATTCACTGCGTGTCAACTTCATTTAAAAAATAAAAAGTTTACCATAGACACATACTGACAGTCATACGTCATATTTGCCTTCTTTGCAGGTTATGCCTTGTTTGTATTTTATAATTTTAAAACCTGTCGTAGAAAAAGTATTGTATGCAACGTTGTATAATTAAGTCAAAAAACGCTCATTGCGTCTCTATTTGCGATACTCGCCGCATTCGCGGCTCGTATCGCAACTCACGCAATTCGCATTTTTTGAACCTTCTTATACAACTGTTGCATAAAATACTATATTTATTAATACATGTTAACATGACACATGATTCATGATATTGTTAATGTACTGAGATTGCTCCTTATACAGTTTTTATCACCTGATAAAACTTTAATTTTACATCACTATCCGCTTTATAGATCGCAGTCTGCATTATTCATGTTTAAATACATTCACGAATTAAAAAAAACTTTTGAATTTGCGGTAGGCCCGTAGGCCGCATGTCTGTCAAAAGTTCAACACACTCATAATGTTCTGACCATCGCATGAATATTATAATTAATTATCAGAACTAATCTAGTTTTTTTGTTTACCAATGTGCCTTGTGAAAGTTTCCGATGCATATCCGTTTGGAATATCTTTTCGCATTTCACTTTTATTTTGGCAATAAATCCGATTGGGATCATTAATTTATCGTTTTATACTACTTATTATCAATAAAACAAGTATTTTTATTTTTATAAAAGTATCCTAAAGCTAGTAGTAGTAGTTAACAAGTTCACAATCCCAATTGAAATTGTAAACCTTACGGCTTTGTAATAAGCCTTGCCGTGACCCATATGTGAGGTCACAGGACACCAGTGGCTTGGCGTCCTCACAACCCGATTCCCGCCCATGCTTGCTTATTTTTTAAAGCGTATGACCGGAATAGTAGATGAAAAAAGTAATCCAAATCTGCTCCGGCTTTACTAAGAATATATTTGATGCCACGCCACTGCAGGACACTTCCCTCATATGTGAGGTCACAGGACAGGGAACGTGTTAATAAAAATTGACACTGTACCAGTAGCTGCCATCTTGAATGTTAAGTCATTAACAATAGAGGTGACAGCAGCGTGTCAACTATTGGGTATTAGCGTGTCCAACACTAGGACGTTTACCTTGTCTTTGAATATTGAAAGTTGTAATACATAGTATGAAATCAATTAAAAGCGGTGGCTATGTCGTAGTAGCTACACTAGTGACGTGAGACGTGGAGCAGAGAATGCTTCCGATAATACTGCCGTGCTTACGATATCGGCAGTAACTCCTTTCTAGAAGTCTAGGAAATGTCAACCTTATTCCATTGCAATAAGGATAATATTTCCTAGACTCCTAGAAAGGAGTTACTGCCGTAGTGCCGATACTGTAAGCACGGCAGAATATTGTTCCGGCGCGTTCCCACCGCCACAATAAAAAGGAGAGCTCTCGATAATAAGCAAAGATAATTGACGCCACACACACCTGTATGTATGTGTACAGACAGACTAAGAAATATTACATACTAACACACTAATAGTCTCGGAGTTATACAAAATGTAATGAAACGTACGGTACCTAGTGTTGTATTGCCGGTTTTTACAATATTATCATATTATAACCTACCTACTTGTAATTTTATATTTCAAGTGTGAAATCCGCCAAAATATTTTTATTCAATACGTAAACGACACTCGCCTAGCGACTAACTAACGAAACGAACTAAATAACGAAAATAAATACACATTACTCCTATGTGGGAGCTGCTATAGTGATGTTCTACAGGGTGAATTTTAAATCTTGAATCGTAATAATTTTTTGTAGTCTATACAAAGTTAACAATAACTTACAATGCTTTTAAACCTAAATTAAGTATGTTTTTATTTTGTCCACTTTTTTGATTTATCCTAATTTTTAAAATCTCGTCGTCACCCTACATTCATGTTTCGTACTTGTCATGAAAATTTCAAAATTAGATATCCAACCTCCTAATATTGAAGTTGGCTGGATAGAATTTTGGCACGTATTGTCAATAATGTCAACATCGCCGACATTGTCAACGTAAGTACCTATTTAAATCGTATTTACTCATAAAATAATTCAGTTTTGTTACGATTAATGGTATAAACGCCTCCACCATTTTGTTCAAAATTAATTAAGCGGGTCTTTAATTGTAATTAACACTAGTGCTCTGTATATTAGTCTTAAGTAGCTTTACCGGTAAACGTGGTTACGATTCACGATTTAAAATTGACCCCGTATTTAGGAATATTGCCAAGTTGCGTGGATTTTTTTGGGAATATTTTCGTGGTGGGAAATTTTCAGTCCCATCCTGCTTTATGTCAGATCCAAGGGTTCTCAATAAGAAGGCAGTATTTTTACTTCATTGTTGTACTAACTAATTAAGCGCTTTTGCCAACGTCAATCCAAATTACTTAATTACCGTTCTATTTTCAATACCCTGATATATAATCCAGCGTACTGTATAACAATTTTAATTATTAGAATATTTTGTTTAGTATCACCAGTTCCGGTGTCTCACTGTCTGTAATCAAATCTTGCAAATTAGATTTATCCCACTTTCCGGTATCCGATTGAGCTGAAAATTTGCATGCATATATTTAACATAGTACCTATAAAACAAAGTCTTCCCGCTGTATGTCCCTATCTATGCATAGATCTTTACAACTACGCAACGGATTTTGATGCGGTTTTTTAATAGATAGTGATTCAAGAGGAAGAGGTTTATATGTGTATAATACATGCATTTAGTATCAGAATTGCACCCGTGCGAAGCCGGGGCGGGTCGCTAGTATACATACAATACAATCATACTTTATAGCACACCAAAAGATAAATTACAATGTAAACTTATATAAAAACAGTGGTAAACAATAGGCGGTCTTATCGCTAAAGAGCGATCTCTTTCAGACAACCTTATATTATGTAAATTGAAAGACAATGCAATATTAATATGATAAGGACATGGAACTGAGCTGATGATGGGCCCGGAAGGTGCCTGTATCTTCCTAATTACAAAGGATAAACCATTATCGGCTCATAAATTTCGTTTTAATATGCAGTTTGCGACTAAACAAGGCAGAGTCGGTAATTAAAAACTCCTCTCGAATATATATTTTTTGACACAAGATTATTCTTGTCTTTTCACACTGTATACCTAATTTTGCAAGTTAAATCACTAATCATGTTATTTGCCAAAAGTAATCACTAAAAATGGCAGTTATTTAACGACGCGATCTCTAGTCTCGTTGGATTGATTTCACCCACTTTCTTAGCGTCCTCTCGTTCGGCGCCATTTCAGCACAATTTCAAAGGCAATTGGAAATGCATTAACTGATTTCATTTAATAAATTGCTTAGAGCTTTTGCATTAATTGCAGAATATGGAACATTAGCAATTACTTGCTACTTTTGCAGATTTATTCACGCGTAACGTGATTAATATTCAAATATACACTTATTTACTAGTATCGATTGATGCATTACTGATGTTTCCTTCTGAAATCACGAATGTTTAAGTAACGATACAAATATTGGCATTAATTAGTAGTAAACAAAATATAATGATCGCGTTTCAGATAAAACGACACATTTGCAATAGATAACATCGTTGCATCCAAAAAAAATCTGTCAAAAATAGTCTTGCACACAAAAAATTACAGGATATCCTTAAATACTTAAATAACAACAAACTATTTAGATATTTGAGGTCTCTCAACTCTCAACAGTCTGAGTTCAAACAACAAGTATCAGAAAACTGGTATTTAACATAAATCTGCGGAACTCCGCCTTTAAATTTGAATAAAAAAAACGAATAATATTTTTGTCGCGTGTTCAGTTCTCAATTCAAAATCCGCACTAGTGCATAGCTCTTCTATCGGTGTCTGACCGACCGCTTCTGGATAAACGTAAGGTAACGTAAATGTTAACGTCTGCTTTAATATTTATTATGCTTATAAGCGCCAAGGGGGCAGTGGTCGGTAATAAATAACCAACCATAAAAAACCCTCGTTCCGGTCCATCAATAATAGCGATGGCTGGTTCTGCTTTTGCATTTTACGTAATACAATATTAATTATCTCGTGATTTT
This sequence comes from Eudemis profundana, assembly GCA_947034925.1. Lineage (NCBI taxonomy): Eukaryota > Metazoa > Arthropoda > Insecta > Lepidoptera > Tortricidae > Eudemis > Eudemis profundana. The sequence goes on from OX344811.1 coordinate 13,716,862, forward strand.
TATCATTTACCCATACATATTTATATTGTTCTACTTCCGTGCTTACCTTTTAGTTTTTTAGTTGAAAAGGGTTGCGAGTGCAACATTATTTTATGAGATCTGATTATATTTGCATACTCATTTACTGCTGTAATGTCTATTATACACGTTTATTGTGATTGGGCATTCATCGCACAGTCACCGGCAAACATGTGATGAAACATGGTACGAAATAGTACATTGTGTATCAAGGGCGGTAAGTAAGGAATTACAAACGAGTGTTTGTTACAAGGCCGAGACGAAGTCGAGGGCTTTAATAACACGAGTTTGTAATTCCTTTACCGCCCGTGGCACACACAATGTTTTTCATCACACTTGTGAGGAAATCTAATTAAAATAACCTTACTTAACCTGAATAAAATTGTAAAACTGACAGTGACATATCCATAGACAATGCGAAAGTCAAGACACGTTCGGAACCCATAACGGTAAAGACCTAAAACGGTTGATTTTATATTTGCAAAATACTGAAATACACTATTTAAACATTAAATTAATGTAACAGAAATATGTGTTTATATGTATTTGCAATAACAGTTCTCTTTAAATAAATATTTCAGTGATAAAAGTGAAAAAGTAAATTGGCATTTCCTTTGAACACGACAAATAAGAGTAAAACAAAACCATCGTTTCAAATTTAAAAAGAAAACCATTACGCCCTAGGGCGTAATAGGTCATTTACAGCCCGCAGAACCTACGTGTAATGTCACCATTTTCGAGCAAGTGTGATGAAAAAATATTTGACACGATCTAATTGCTGACGGAATAGAGCTGTGTCAGATATATCTGTGATCATGTTATTGTGGTGATTATACATTCGGCTACAGATGATATCATAGATTTAAAAAAAATACACCTGTAGTTAGGGTGGTCCAAAAAAAATTTTTATAGTTTTCTTTTTCCACAAGGTTCCCTTTATTCGATTAGACTTTAAACGTCCTCCTGCAAAATTGGAGCGAAATTTAACAATAAATATTTAGGGGTGGCTAGGATTTGAAGTTTGTTTTAATTGTAATTAAAAAAAAAATACATGTTCCAACCCACACTTTCGCGAATAATAATGATGAATAAAGTAGAAGCCTAGACTACGCGTGCAATCATTTTGAAATTTAATCGCTGTAAGCAGGTATTTGGTGACTTTCTTAAATTTAAATATTTTTTTACTAAATACGTAAGGGAAATAAAGTATGACTATATTGAAACATAATTTATCATCAACTTACATAATACATAGATACTCAGTTAGGTTAGTGTAGAGTCTCTTATTCATATCATACTAAGTATTATATATATCATATTTATTTATTTATTTAGACTTTATTGCACAATATAAGAAAATAGTTACAAATGGCGGACTAAATGCTTAATATCTAGTTTTTAAACCTAGCCATTCTTCAACCTTGTTTATTCTTTTCTGGCATAGGTACCTACTATGTTGTGAAGTCAATGTTCTTGTCTATTTCTGAAACTGCCTCTATATTAATAGAAAAGAACACTTCAAAGCCCAATGAATTTTTAGTACTAAAAGACTGAAATTGTGTACTCGAGTAAAACGTCCGTTTCCATGCAATCGTTGGTTGCAATGACTCTTTCATACATTTTGCTTTCGTCTCTATACGTTCCGGTTCATTCAGCTCCATACATTTAGAAGAAACAATGATTGGGAGTAGTAATTCTGGGTTTATTGCAATATTTCGCATACCGTACGTCAATTGAGATTTCAGTATATCAGGGAATTGGTAAATGGGTAACGGGTAATTTTATATAGTCAATCATTTAATTGGTAAATTATTTAAAGCTGTCTATTAGGTGCTGGTTTTGATGATTTCCGAAAAAAAACTACAAAGTTTGTTCACGTCATCGCGGGTCGTTAAGTGGAATTTACCGCCCGGCCGTTAAGAAATTTCCACTTCCTGCTGAGAGAATGACGTAAAATTATGTACACACCACGAGTGGTAGTAGTACCTAAAAAAAGCCCCAAATTGCTTACATAGATATTTGCCGCCGTCATCTACGATTCGGACCACTGTGAGCTGGGTCGTTTTCAAAAAAATTGTACATAAAAACAAAATCACGATCGCTTCCTTTGTGTAATGAAAGTTAGGCATACAAACTATATGGGTAACTTTCGTTACACAAAGGAATAAATTAAGTTTTGTTTTAATTAAATCCCTTAATTGTGTACATTTTTTTGAAAATGGCTCACCTGGGACATTGTTTTCTCCCCATAGATGGGTAATGTATTTTTACTATTATTGTCAGACCTCGAAGTCGCCGTGGCACGAATACAATTTTGCTAGGGAGAGACACACGATATTATTTTATCGATAAGTTGTACTTTCTTATGACAGTACTTATGTTATGATTATGAGATACTTAATGATAACTTGCAATATCTATTAAACTGTATTATTTATACAGTATGAAGATTGAAGTCCGTAAAGGTCGATTAACGAAGATAACGGTTTTCATACTTTATGGATGTAGGTATAAAACATGACGTTGACATAATATGACAATCTTGTCCGCTCAGAGAATCGATGGAATTAATATTACGCGTAAAATGCCACCTAGAAAACAGTGTCGTGAAAATTTATTACGTTCTTGGCTAAAAAGCTCTCCGGATTTATGCATACGTGGATCTAAGATATTTTGTACTAAATGTGAGATAAGCCTCGTAGCTAAGAAATATAATGTCAAGAAGCACTTGAATAGTGAAACACACATTAAAGGCACCCACGTGAAAAATCGTTCGTTTTATATGGACTTAACAAAATTCTTGGTAACATGTAACATTGCCTGGCATCAATTAGATAATCCAAATTTTTGTTTATTTATACAGAGCTGTATCAACGGAAAATACAAGAATTCGTCCATACCTTCGGAATCATATATAAGACAGCATTATCTTCCGAAAGTGTATAACGAATCCATGCAAAATATACGCTCTGAAATTAAAAACAAATATATATATGTGACCGTTGACGAAACGACTAATGCGAAAGGAGAACAAATTGCAAATGTTTTAGTTGGTAAACTTGAAGGCGAACCGAGCAAGCCACATTTAATTGCAAGTAAGGCGTTGCATTGGACAAACAGTGATACAATAACGCAATTAGTTACAGAGTCTCTCCAAAATGTATTGGGTGCAAACCATTCTCAAAAAGTTTTACTGTTGTTAACTGATGGCGTGCCTTATATGGTTAAAGCTGGGAAAAATTTAAGCCGTGTTTTCTGTAACATGACCCACGTGACATGTCTAGCACATGGTATTAACAGGGTTGCAGAACAAGTGCGACATTTATTTCCTCGCGTCAATGATTTGATATCTAGTGTGAAAAAGGTGTTCCTCAAGTCACCAAAAAGGATTAACACGTTTAAAAGGTTGTTACCTAATATCCCACTACCACCAAAACCAACAATCATCAGATGGGGCACATGGTTGGAAGCTGCACATTATTATTTTAAACACCATAATGAAATTAAAGAAGTAATTGATACATTCAATGAACCTGGTTGTTCATCAATTCGTAAAGCCAAAATTTCGTTAAATGCACCTGATATACACGAGGATCTAAAATTCATTGCTGAACGTTTATGTATGCTTCAAACATCTATTACAGCACTGCAATCCCCAATTTTGACACTAGATACAAGTATTAACATAGTGAATAATTTAAAAAGGAAGCTGTCGACAGTATTTTTACATAATAAAGGTAGAATCGTTTATAATAAATTTAATCAAATTATTAAGAAGAACATTGGATTTAACACTATAGTTAAAATAAATAATCTAAATAAAGGCGAAAGTGTTGAAATATCCCCCGGAAACAGATTAGCAACAATGAAGCATTTTAAAAAATTTAATTTTGCACCCATTACATCGGTCGAGGTTGAAAAATCATTCAGCTATTTAAAATGGATATTTTCTCCAAGACGTAGATGTCTTACACCAAAAAATGCTGAACAGATATTAATTTGTTATTATGAAAATAGAATGAAATGAAATAATTCAACCTTTTCATACAAGACCAAATCATATAAAAAAAAATGTCGAGTGTAAGATTTTGGTTAAACATTATGGTGCATGTCAATTTATTGTTTAAAAATATTCATGTGTCCTCTAAATTTTAAAAATGTTTAATATTACGTTATATGAATTGTCTCAAAAAGTGATTGTCTCTACATTAATCAAGAAGTTCATTGATTACGTGAATGACAACCATATTCACGAAGACGATGACATTCAAGAAACATTAGAACCATTAAGATTATTAGGCCTAGTAAGTATCCTGCCATTAAAATTACGTAAAGTTTATTGTTTCAATGTTTTAGTTATTTAATAAGGAGATTTAAAAGTATTTTAAATTGATTTCCTATTTTTAGATGGTCGTTTTGAAGGAAAATATATCCGGTTTGAACCTGCCACTTCAACTAAAAAGAAATATCTTTTATAATGCGATTGATATTATGGAAGAACATTTGATCAACAATTACGTCCGTGTACGAGACCGGTGCCACGGTTGTGACGCTACGCACTATTATTTTTTTGGTTTGCAAACATATAAAAACGAACTAAAGTGCTCTGTTTGCGAGGTAGTGTTGTTTAAATCCCTATAAAAAGGGTTTCTTATTATATGTAAACTGTGGTCTCTAACAGTTTCTTTTGACACAAGTCATTTGGCTTTAAAGGGACTATGGTATTACAGCCACTGATTACTGATACGACATCGGCTGAAAGTTACTCACGATTTCAAGGTACAAGGTAATCAGCTTGTGTATTCATTTGTCGTATATCATGTCATGTGTCCAAAGGAAACTCACTGACTATAAATATACTTATGTTTAAAATATGACGGAGAAAGCCAATTTTTCGTTTCCAATTTTGACTTTATTGTAGTCTTATAAAATGTTGATACGGTCATAATATGTTATGTGATAAGGCCGAATTTCCATACACCGTTAGACCGTAACTTATAAACAAGGATCGGAAAAACGCACGTCATTTTAGATTACACTTATATTTTTTTTATTAACATAATGAAGTCTCTGCTGTACGGGACAGGGTTACATTTTCGAAATGACGGCCGTTTTTCCGATCCTTGCTTATAAATTATAAATAATAGATCTCGTTCTCCCATCTATTTGGAAACAATGCGTAACAATTTGTATGCTATTTGAAGTACTAAACACAAGATTAAAATACTTTGTTACTTGTTACTAATATAAAGTTCATCATTGATGTCGGAAACAGCTATGCAAATATATTTAGATAATTACGCACGTCAATCAGTTAGGATAGAAATCTTATTGAAATCTAATAGGAATCTTTTATTGTTTATTATTGTTTCGTTACTCAATCATTCTTACTGTTTAATCATAAATAACTTGTGTTTTACTCTAATTTTAAGATTTATCAATGTCCATCGTTTATAAGAATTTAATTAATTATTGCTATCTCTGTGTAATGTGAAATTATATGTGTTTTTTAATAAAGTAAACAAACCCCCACTCACGCACAAAAAGAATAGCTGATTCTCAGAACTAGCTCGGCTCATTTCTCAGAACAAGATTCGAGCTTAGCGGGAGTATTCTTAGAATAATCTCCCACCTTCAAAAATAATCTTATAAAATGGCGGTTCCCGGCCATTTCAACTCACTCTATTTTACTCTCTTCAGTCTTTTACATTTATCATCAAGTGATAATCAGCTCTTCAACAGTGCCTAAGTGAGGTAGGCGCTCACTATGGAAAATTAAGTCTTTCATTTATAATACAGTCCACTAAACATCGAAGACCCTTAGACCTCACAATGGTCCTTCAGAAGCCGCATCAAAGAAGAATGGACACACCACAGCAACAATAAGAAGATAAAGAAGCACGAAGACACAATTCTTCAAAAATCGTCGTCAGCAAAATTATCGCCGAATTGTCCCGTGAGATCTTAAATCCGGGACACGCCGTACTCATCGAAAGAAGATCGCCGAGAAAAGGCCCGTGACTGCATTTCCGGGCCCTCCGTGTTCATCGAATGAGAAATTTTGTCGGTCCGTGACTGCTTTTCCGGACCCGCCGTGACGTCGAAAAAAGTGAAGAAAGTGATCCGTGACCGCTATTCCGGATCCGCCGTGTGAAGACAGAAAACCGAAGAAGGGCCGGTCCGTGACCACTTTTCCGGACCCCCCTGCAGCACAATTAAGAAGAACAGCAAGGTGGCGCAGTGAAAAAAGAAGACAGCAAGGTGGCGCAGTGAAAAAACAAGGTGACGCAGTGAAAAAAGAAGACTGCAAGAGTCGCTGAGAAAAAAGAAATACCACCGTGCAAGAGGGTCTTCGCGCTCCAAACTGTTCGTGCCTTCGTGATTAGTGTCTTCGTGTCTTCGTCTTCGTCTTCAGTTGTCTGTGTGTGCCTCAAAAAGGAACTCTAACCAGGGAACAGTGCAAACCCAGTACCTAGCCTGAGTTCCGGGAACCTAGAAGTTTCGACTTCGGTTCTTTTTTGGTCTGACATGGTTCAGTTCCGCCAGCTTTAGCTGATGAGCGGCCAATCTTGCACCTTGCGGTGTTAAATGCAAGAGCGGTTTAGCGAAACTTCAAGAAAGAAGAAAGAAGAAACCGTAGGGACGTTAGGTACCCGAACGTTACAGCGACGTCAATTCCGTAACGTTCGCGTTAGGGCCCGATAGTGTTAGGGACCCCCCACCCCCTCGGTGTACTATGAACGAGGAACAACGCGTTACAAGATCGCGTTCCCGTTCCCAAACAACTCCGTCGTCCGGTCAAACGACAACGACGAGTACCAGTACGTGGAGTAAAGGCACCAGTAGCGCAAACGAAATGGCAGTATGCCGAAAGATAACGCTCCCCGTAAGGCTTCGGAAGCCGAGGCGCCCCCCGCGCACTCTGACCCGTCTATCCCCACTCCCGGCGCCGCGCCGCCGGGCCACGCCCCTTTGACCCGCGCGCCGCTCATGGATGATGAACAATCGGTTCACTCTATGGAGAACGAGCAACGTAGTAATCCGCGGACTTTGGTAGGCGTACAAGATGATAGGGCTAGTCAGTTATCAGTCTTAATGGCTGAATTAGAGGTTAGGAACGCCGAATTGCAGCAGGCACAGCTCGCGTCCGCCGCGGCTAGGAGTAGGCTCGAGATAGCTAGGATAGAAGCGTCTCAGGTATCCAGCATGGCGGCGCCGGGTCACGATGCCAGAGATGCTCGCGTATTAGGCTGGGTTGCTCAACAGCAACGCCAGGTAGCCGCGATAGGTGTACACACGCAAGAACCTCCGTACACGCCGCCGCGTAACGAACCCGAACGACCTAGCGAATTTATGAATAGGGACTTAGAATTACTCTCGCATAGGGTCGTAGACGCGGTAACTAGGAACAGGAATGCACCCATGGCCTCGAGGCAAAGTTACGACCTTCCTCATTTCGAAGGATCGCCTCAGGAATGGATCGCATTTAGGGCCGAGTACGAGGATAGTGCACCTATGCATTCGGACGTGTCCAACATCAGCCGTTTACGTCGCGCGCTTCGCGGCGAAGCGAAAATCGCAGTTAAGTCCATAATGTACACTGCGATATCTCCGGCTGAAATTATAGGCGCGTTAGAACGACATTTCGGAGACCCAGAGGAAATAATATTGAACGAAATTCATAACGTAAAGCGTATGCCCAGATTAGCTGAAGATAATAGCAATATAATTTCCTTTGCCGGTCAAGTTGCCAACGTCGTGGCAACCATTAAGTCGTTAAAACAAAACGAGTTTCTATACGCGCCCGAACTCGTCAATAAAATCGTGGATAAAATGAATCTGATTGTTCGATACGAGTGGAATAAATATCGCGTAATTAATAAAGGGACACCGGGTCTAGTGGCTATGGCACAGTTTTTAAACGAGATTAGTAGCGCAACGCGAAAATCTCAAATTCGCAAGACGCGAGCCAACGTGCACACCGCGCAGGCGCACTATAACCCCGCGCCCCTCCCCCAGCCGCGCATGCGCAAAGGTCGCCGCGCGCCGCAGTATGACGAATATTACAGTGACTCAGAACAATCAGATTCAGATTATGACGAACCTAGGCCGTTGATGGTAGCTCAAGTAAATCGGAATAGGTATACAGAAAAACGCGAACCGATAGATAAAAGAAACTCCGCGCCACCCGCGAAAATAACGCTCCCAAGGGCGTCGCAGCCGACCCAAGCAACTTCCACCTATACAGATAAATGTGTTATATGCAGAGGTGAACACAAATTAAGTGAGTGTTCGGACTTCAATAAGATGCCTATAGCAAATAGGTGGGAGGTTGTTAGAAACGGCAAGTTGTGTTTTAGATGTTTATATCCGAATCATAGGCAAGGTAGTAAATGTAGGTACGTAGCCTGCGGCATTTCTGGCTGTGAGGCAGGGCATCACATTTTATTGCACGGTATAAGCACACAAGCGACGCCGGAGCCGGCTCCGGAGCCTCAAAAGAGGCCTTTTTTCGTAAGTCACATTAGACTAGCGAAGCCCGAGCCTAATAGGGACGCGCAAGAGAGTGGGTCTTTTTTCGTCGGCCGCGTTCAATCGACACCCGCGGAAACGGGAATAGCCGCATTATTAAAAGAAAATTACGAAATTGAATGCGCAAGTGTCGAAAATATACCTAAAATTGATCCGAATCTGCGCGCGATAAATAATTCAGATACGTCACGTGAAAATAAATATGAGGCCGGCCTCTTACGACCATGTAACAAGAAAGAGTTACACGACAGCAAAGTCGTATCCGGCCCCGTATCTATTGAAACCGAGTGCGATGAAAATAGCCTGCGTTTTTATCATGGGGGAGGAGATCAGGTAAAGCGACCGGCTGAGTACACAGGGGAACAATTAAGTTCCGAGTCGGCTCGCTCTCCCGCCACGATATGGCATAAAGAAAATAAAAACACAGACTATCATCGCGATCGGTGTCCAACGGCGAAAAAGACGGACACAGGCGCAGAACGTCCGCTCCATCAATCAGCCTTAAGCTCGCCTACGGACACAGGCGCAGAACGTCCGCTCCGCCAATTGGCCTTAAGCCCGCCTACGGATACAGGCGCAGACCGTACGCTCCATCAATTAACCTTAAGCCCGCCTACGGACACAGGCGCAGACCGTACGCTCCATCAATTGGCCTTAAGCCCGCCTACGGATACAGGCGCAGCATGCCCGAAAAAATTAGAGTCAGTCGCAAATAAATCGGACCCACTCCCGTACCTACTCGATATAGGTACGTTTTCTAAACGCCCACGTTTAGCTAGGGCCTCTGCTACCGTAGTTTGCGCCAACAAGGTACCCAAAGCCACAATACTCGAAAGAAATACAGACACAGACATGTATTTCGGAAAAAAAATCGAGTTACAGGAAACTGGACGTACGACTTCAAAAAAGCCTAGAATACGCAAAGTCACCGTCAAGTTAAAGGCAGCTTAAAGTACCACGAAGTAGTACTCCATTCACTACTTCTATTCTAGACATAGTCGTTTCCTTAACTATACTGGTGTAGTCACACCGAGGGGGACACTGTCGGAAACAGCTATGCAAATATATTTAGATAATTACGCACGTCAATCAGTTAGGATAGAAATCTTATTGAAATCTAATAGGAATCTTTTATTGTTTATTATTGTTTCGTTACTCAATCATTCTTACTGTTTAATCATAAATAACTTGTGTTTTACTCTAATTTTAAGATTTATCAATGTCCATCGTTTATAAGAATTTAATTAATTATTGCTATCTCTGTGTAATGTGAAATTATATGTGTTTTTTAATAAAGTAAACAAACCCCCACTCACGCACAAAAAGAATAGCTGATTCTCAGAACTAGCTCGGCTCATTTCTCAGAACAAGATTCGAGCTTAGCGGGAGTATTCTTAGAATAATCTCCCACCTTCAAAAATAATCTTATAAAATGGCGGTTCCCGGCCATTTCAACTCACTCTATTTTACTCTCTTCAGTCTTTTACATTTATCATCAAGTGATAATCAGCTCTTCAACAGTGCCTAAGTGAGGTAGGCGCTCACTATGGAAAATTAAGTCTTTCATTTATAATACAGTCCACTAAACATCGAAGACCCTTAGACCTCACAATTGATTAAATGAAAATAATGAAATGCATTTCTAGGTTTCAGTTTACTTTGCATTAAAATTGATGAAAAAAATATTTAGTAGTAAAGGTTGATTTTTATTTGAATTTTAAAATTCCTAAGAAGTATCCTAAAAACTCCTATATAGGTAACATTGACGGGAAGTAATCATCACAGTTTAGTTAATTTTCAATTATTCTGTAAATTTTACAGCTAATAATATATGAAATGTCAATTCCGAATAAGCATTCAGTTATCGATAAATTTTATATCGGAAGGAAATCCCTAGTTAATTGATGTTATTGCCACCGCGACTTCGAGGTCTGATTATTGTATTTGATGCGCTGGACAGAACTTATCAGGTTGAGTGTTGCGACTAATGATAGTGTATGTACATGACTAGCTTGAAAGAGCTTTGGAAACCAAAGAAAAGTCGGCAGTTTATTAGAAGTAAGAACAGCCTAATTTTCAGAGTTCTGCGATTAACTACGGAACAATTTGTCATTGGCACCGCCTCCTCAGTTAGAAGGCGGTGCCACGGCCTCCGTCCAATGTGGCCGAAGATTTATAACGGTGTCTCCCCTCCTTGAAAGGCTACGGTTTTTTTTAATTGTTTTTTTCAATGTGTATTCGATTTGTTTACCTAGCTAATTCGGAATTTCAATGTCATTTACCTATAATGTCCAGTTATATAAGCAATGACGTCATGTCATTTACGTCTTAAATTTACTGGGTGCTCATAAGTCACTATGATGCCGCACGTGTCAAACCTCAAAGTAAATAAAATATTCTAAATAAGGTAACTGTCAACTTCTAACAAAGTAAAACCAATTTAGTGTCACTAAAATTTAATTTGAATATTAGATTAAACTCGCGATTAACGAGGCATGATAAATGATAACCTAAGCAAGATAACCGGCTCGTCTATCGTAGACGCATCTACGCTAGACGAGCCGAGCACTAGCGCGCTTCGAGCATTTGGTTCGTGCTTGACTGTGCTCCGCCAATTGTAGGTTTTTTGACGAACACAAAGGGATTTGGATCGCGCTCGAGGACAGTGATCGTTGTACAAACAGCAACACAGTTAACTATACACTTCAAAAATGGGAAATACTGCAAGAAAGAGAATCACACTTGAAGGCGTCGTGTTATGCATGTGTGCGTGTGTTTATGAGTATAAATTGGCTATTATTCATAAGAGTTTTGAAACAATAATTTTTCTTTTATGGCTGATCCAACGTCATTATTGACATTAATGCCATATTATTGAATTCGTGGAAAATAATGAATGAATAATAAATATAAATGACATTATATTGGTGCATCATATCAAAAATATGAAGCACCAATAAAAACATTAGCAATATAATTAGTTTATTTCATCCCAACGTTCGTCTGAAAGCTAAATCATAATTTTGACAAATTCACCTGTCTTGTTGAAATAAAACCTTTATTTACAGAATGGAAAAAAAAACTTTGCCCAAACAACTACAATGACAAAGCTCAAAGGCACATTACACATACGCAAACGTTATTTGATTTGAAGTTGACATAATACAAATATATAAATCTCTTTCAATCGTTATCATTTTCTCTCTGCTCTGTCTTTAATGGGCAGTTAAGTGTGTTGCTGTTTGTACGTTTATTGTAAGTTGACATTTGACGCCGCGAACGACGTCCAGAGTCCAGATCGGCTCCGCTCGTGCTCGGCTCGTCTCTAGCGTAGACGCACCTTAAGGTAACAAATCCAATGTTGATGTCATTAATGTCATTATATAAACAAAGGGGAATATAAATCTCGTTCCGTCTCATAATTAGTTTACCTAGACTCATTTGTCAAGGGGCATTAAGTTTAAATGAGCGATGCCTACTCTTTGCTTGCATAACTCCATCTTAGGATATGTTTGCATATTAGCATAAAACGCGGCGTAATGCGAGGATAGGTACCAGTAGGTATGGCTCCTCGCATTACACATCACTCAATACATATACGTAGTGTTACCCTTAGAGCACCTAGTCCAACCCTATCGAGGTGGACCGGGACAAGGTGACCTGGTTCGAGCCCAGGCGCCCCCGGCACCCACCCAGTCCGACCCTCTCGGGATGGTCCAGCTAGCGACCTGGTTCGACCCCAGGGAACGCCACGGCCGACCACCCGGTCCGACAATCGCTATGCCCAATAGGGTTGCGAGTTTGTCAGTTTAAAAAAAAAACTTAGAGCAGAGGTCCGCGGACCACAATTTGGGACAAGGACTATCTTAGGGAGAGTAGGAGTTAAAAATAACAATATAGGGAGGACCGCTGATGAGACGGCAAGATGGCACTAAGGTGTCCGCCCTTTAAAAAGGTTGGGAAACACTAGGTAGTGTGTAGCGGACTTCGTAGCGGACCTTAAATGTTCCCTTCTGTCAGGCAAGCGTCAATCCACAAGAACATTTAAACACTGCCAATAAACAAATTCCATACAATACAAGATAATCCTTTAAGGCAAAACAAAGATAGGTACTGGGAAATTAAACATACTCTTGGGCTATAAAACTTGCTGAACTTGCCCATCGCGGCGAGTAAGCGAGTAGAATTGGACATTTCCTGATCCACAAGGTAATACTACTCGCCCAATTTTACTCGGCTACTCACCGGCGGTGGAATAAGTGTCTAAAGATAGGTAGGCACTCTCTTACTGAAAAGCATTGGGCAGATTTAACGATCAACCAAAAAATCTTTAAAACCAGCACCGTATCAAAGGGCTGAAACAAACGCAAATCAGATCAACAAACCCATTACCTAATAATTAAATTAAAATTCGAGCACCGGCGCACGCGCCGTTATTTCGGCGCATTATGGTCAATCCCGTAACGGAACCATAACAAGTAACGGATAACAATTATAACACGCGATACTGTAACAGGCGATGTAGATCAACTTATCCATGGATCGAGATTACCTTTGCCCAAGTACCTACTACCGGTATTAGCTATTAACTAGTCTTAAGAAGTAAATAGCAAAGATTTCAGCAAAGTAGCGCCAGAATTAATTAAGGGTTATGACGAGTATTTAAGCGTTGCACGCACGTCACGTGGTCGAAATGGCGGCAGCTTTTAATGCAATCTCAAGGTGTATTTAACACCCGGATATGTTCCAAATAGCTCGATGTTAGAGATGTGCCATTCTCGGAAACGTTCTCCGTTTTGTATGGAGGGAGAACGTTCTCGAGAACATTTCCCATACAAAACTGAAAACGTTTCCGAGAATTCTCGAGAACGACACAACTCTACTCGATGTGACACTAAAATCTCAGACTTTAAAAATGTGTCCACAATGTGACCCGGATGGAACTCTCAAATAATGGCCCTTAACTACTTTACTCATTTGGATTGACTTTGTAAACATTATTGACCTGTTCAAATACCTAATTCATCTTCATTCCCGATTCACCCACACTTCTAGAACCTGAAACTTATAAATATCAAGGGATTTTAGAGCTGGGACCTAGAAATGTGGACGAATCGGAAATTCGGCCGAAGGGTCATTCTTGAAAATTATCAGTTCCCCGCGCACACATATTGGCGAATATTCAGAATAGTCACCTCTTTAAAATGGCATTTTTGGTTATTATGTAGGTCCAGTCAAGCTCTACAGGGCTGTTCTTCAGAAATATGTCTGCGGCCACCTCATTCATCTGGCCCTTTTTCATACTAAATGTATGGAGACAGATGAATGATTCGCAGACATATTTCTGAAGAATAGCCCTACAAATAAACCAAAAATGCCATACTAATGAGGCGGAATTTTCTGAATATTTGTAGCCAGGGGAATGATGTCCTTCAAGAATCACCCCAATATAGTGCATACGAACTGGGAACGAAGTGATCCGCAACAACTTATGTTATTTGTCTTAAGCTGGATCCAAATCCAGTTATAGATACGAATATGACGTTTATTCTGAGCTTAAATTATGAAAACGCTTTAAACGAGTGGGTACATTAAATTCACATTTCAATGAAACAACATTAAATTTGAAATAATAACTCGAATATTACGAGTAGTGCAAGCGAAATTTCTGTCTGTTCTTGGTGTTTTAACCATACCAAACATGACTGATACTCATGGTTGACAAGGTCATTCGTTCTGGCACCAATAATTTCGGTCATTCGCACCTTTTGGCATAGATCCTTCTTTTTGAGATAAGCCTTCAAATTGAATCAATATTGAGCAAACTGTTTTTTTTTTGTTCTTTTTTTTAAGCCTGACTAACTTGCGACCCATATTGGGCGTTCCAATATTCGGACCCGGTGGTCGTCTATGGCGTTCCCTTGTTCCGGTCCACCTTGATAGGGACGGACTAGGGAGCAAGCTGTAATGTTAAGAATTGACAAATACAGGAATTCCCATAGCATTCCTCTAATTATCACAGTATTCCCTAGCACGCTAACTGCGTTCATTCTCATACAGATCGCTAATGGTACGGCAGAGCAGCAGTCATTAAAAATACAATTAAAATAGCTGATTGGTAACGAGCAAACATGAGAATTGTTTTCAATGCACCGGGGCTTCTAGAGAACCCTTTTTCTGATAGATTTAATATGTAGGTGCAGTACTCATTTATTAAAGAACATAGCGGCGTCAACATGTATGAAAAAGTGATGTAATACCAATCAAAGCCGTCACCCTAATATAAATTGGACCGTAAACTAGGTCCGTCAAAGCACAGTAGTAGTAATTTTTTTCCTACAAAATGTACATCTCTTGTAGGTATATTTGCGCGCCGTGAACGAACGCACTACGAGCAAAGTTTTACGAACGCGTAAGAATGCGCTAGTACGGATCGCACCATCTGCGCCTCGACAATAAATAGATATCGCGCGATCCTAAACGGCTGAAGAGTGACTACTTGTCTGTCTTTATACTTTGTTGTTATGTAGTTCACGGATCAAATTAAATTAGATACGAGTTTGACGGCAAAAATGCGAATTACTTACATGTGGTGTCATTTATTTACCTCACTAGTAACATCTGAACAGCCAAGTAATATATTTGTATAGCATTTTTTTTATCGAGAATATTATTAGTATTGACTGTACCAACTGAAAATATTACAAGTGACACACACAGCTCATTATATTCTAGCAAATATGTCGTTACGACTGTGTGTTTAACTGGTAGGTTTAATGTGCGATCACGTCTAGAACACACATGGGCCCGGCTAGAACTCTCTAGAACAATCGCTCACTTACCCTTCGAACAATGAAGAAAATCTAAGGTCTGCAAAACTTGGAAACAGACAAGACAATACGTACTTACGAAAGCAAATATTTCCTGCTAGTAACAGTAACATTAGTAGGAGAATAGCCCTTCGAGTAACTGTTGTAACGGATTTTGAAAAATATATATGTAATATGAATTGGTGAATAAATTATTCTATTCTATTCTATATTTGTTCCATTGCTCTTGTAACTATGCAACGCCACATCCCTGCTAAAAACGGTTCAGACATTGACACCATTCTTCGGTAATGAGCTTTTTCCAAAAAAAATACCGGATAGCTACTTTCTCAAAATATAGACTTTTGAGGTTTTTCTGGCTCAGAATCGTTAGTACATTCGAACCTTATACGTAAAAAAAAGTGTCCCAAAATTTGTATGGGATTTTTGTCTTTCCACTACCTACGTCACGTTCATACAAACACTATGCAAAATGGTGACGTAATGGAAAAAAAAATTGGGACACTTTTTTTTACGTATAAGGTTCGAAAGTACTAACGATTCTGAGCCAAAAAAAACCACACAAGTCCATATTTTGAGAAAGTAGCTACCCCGGTATTTTTTTTGGAAAACGCTCTAATAGAAAGTATAATAAGTCGCATTTTCGTGGTATTTTTTATTTATTTATTATGAGTCTGTACTATACCATTGCTGGGCAAATGCTTTTTCCTCTGATCCCTGGTTTGTGCGGTTTCTGACCAGCCCTTTTTAAAAGAGTCTAACTCGACCCACCATCGCTGGTTTTAAACATTACCTATTATTAATGAAATAACAAAACTTAGTTAGATTCAATACAATTTTCATTTTGCGTGCTCCCTAATCTTAACTATACTAACTTTACATCTTTGAAAGAGAAGCTGGTGAGTTTCTTCCAGCGCTTCTTCTCACTAGAAGGTCATATCCTGAAGCGCCAAAAGAAAAGAATAGAATCAGACATGTAAAAGAGTCCTTGAGGGCCTGCTTGCAGAAATAAATGATTTGCTTTGATAACGAATCACTGCTCGACAAACCAATTCTTAAACCTTAGGTAGGTTGTTTAAAAATTAGCAGACTGCTCTGTTGTTTATTCAAGCTTATTGCACAAAAGAAAACTTATCGTCGGGAAGTAGAGATGGGTCGTGGGTATTTACCCAATCTACCCACCCAGGTAAATACCCGGTAAATACCCATTTATGGGTATTTACCCGTTATCTACCCAAATGGACGGGTAGATATTTTTCAAATTAAGTATGAAGGTTTAGATTTGTAAAAAAAGTGTACAATCAGAGTAATTATATGTGTAATTCGGGGCAAAAAATCTACATAGCCAACAGATATAATTTAGGTATTTTTCATGTTTATCAAAGGCATTCGCCCTATTGAGTGCCAATAACTACATGGAGTTAGAGGTATTACCTACCTGTTAAATAAACAAGTACTCGTTTGTATACAAGTTATAAGAATTTGGCTAATTAGTTTTGGTTTAATAATCAGAAACAAAAAAATACTGATTTTAATGCAAATATACTGACTCTATTAATAATAATCAACGAAATAGTAAATAGACACTCCGAAATTATCGAGAATTTTACGTACGAACACAAAGAGGGTCATCATTTGCTTCCGCGACATAAGTCGTGGTTGCAATGTGTTTCGTTTTATAGCTTGATACATTTATCTACGCGAAATGACACCAGAAATCTCAAATAATACAGAATTAACGTGAAATCCACCCTGATGGGGGACGAAATAGCTACGGCCACATAGGGATGTCCACAAGATGGAGTGCTATCATATCACCTACTCTTTGGGGCTTGGTGGTGGACTAATTACTGGAGAAATTTAACATTAAGCCCACCGACACGGTAGGATATGCAGATGATTTGGTGACTTGTGAATGGGAAGTTCCCCAGCACGGTATCAGGAATCATGAATGAAGCACTGATGAATGTGATGAGATGGTGCAATAGTCATCAGCTCTTCTTCAACCTGGGCAAAACAGTGATAGTACCATTTACCTGAAAGAGTAATTTTCCTATGGCTTTAAATTAATGTTGGTTGACAAAAGGTACCAAAACAAGCTAAAGCTAGAGTGTTTGGAATGTGCAGATCAGCATACGGGATGACGTGGAATCTAAAATCCTGAGGTACTTAGATGGATCTATACGACCTATCATTCTGTACGGCAGCCTGGTCTGGTGGCCGAGGACATTGAAGAGCACTGCAGAGATGCCTTGACGAGAGTACAGAGAACAGCATGCATGGCTCTAACCGGGGCGTTCCGAACAACGCCACCAGCGGCGCTGGAGGTTCCAAAGGAGGTTCAAGTTCCAACTAGGGCTGAATGGGCTGAAGGTAGTATACCACCAATTGAGGATGGCAATGACAACATATGGTTTACAGACGGGTCTAAAATGGGCACCGGTATTGGGAGAAGGCATCCATGCTAGAGACTACAATGTCAGTATTGAGATGGGAGGTTATGCTACTGTGTTCCAAGCGGAAACATATGCGATAATCGCCTGTGCCCAGAAGAATATAGATGGACATACCAAGGGGAAAAAGATCCAAATACTTAGTGACAGTCAAGCGGCACTTAAAGTGCTGACGGCACCGAATCTAGGCTGGTATATAATGGCGTCCAAGTCTTAATAAGCTTAGAAGGCACAAGAAGATGAAACTGATGTAGATCCCATCCCAAGGCACGAAGGCTTCATTGGCAATGCAAATGCAGATGGACTGGTCAGAAAGGGCTCGGAAGGTACATTCATTGGGCTTGAACCATGTGTGGGACTCTCACAGGGAACCATATAACAACAGCCAACAAGGACCACGTCAAGAACCAACACCAACAAGAGTGGAAGGGCACCTCGGGCCTGAAGCAATCGAAGCTCTTTATGGAAAGTGTCATCACCGCTGGACCAAGAAACTAAGGAAGCACAGCAAAATCTCAGAATCTTAACTGGGGTGTTTACTGTTTACAGGTTACTTTGGGGTTAAAGGACTCCTGACTCCAGACCAAGTTGGGACTATCGGACTTCGCTGACTGTAGAATGTGTGGCGAGGAAACAGAGACAATTAAACGCATACTGTGCGAATGTCACGCCCTTGCTAGACATATTCGGCTCTAAAATAAAACATAATTAATACCGTGGAAACAAACGATGACCCTCTTTATGTTTGTATGGAAAACCGACTGACTCAAATTACTTTATTTTTATATTTTTTATCACCTGATTCAATAATGCATTGGTAAAATTTTATGTCATTAATAGCAAAGAGGTGTAACTTTTTTTGCCACAATTTATAACAATCAAACAGTTCAGAAATACAAGCAATATGGCGTTAATATGCTTAAATAATTAATACTTAAACTCTTAATTCACTAAATTTAGAAATAAAGATAAATACCCGCGTATCTACCCATGGGTAGGTAAATATCGGGTATTTACCGGGTAAATACCCAGCTTTGGGTATTTACCCGGGTAGTTACCCATCCCTATCGGGAAGGCGAACATAATGCCATAACCATAAGGCGTTCTCTACCTGTTAACCTTAGTGCAAAGCAGATAACTTGTGGTGGTGTTCTTGAATTAGGTAGCCGAGTATACTGTGGAACCCATCGCAACTGGTTTTTGCAGTTTTGGTCAACCTACGTAATTTCAGCAAGCTTATCAGTTATCACTGTTTCCCCTTCTGCCTTAACGATTATATTATTTAACGCAGACACCGAACCGTAAATAAGTTAAGGTACACAGCAGTGGCGTGGCGTAAAAGATATTCTTGGGCAAGCCGGTGCAGATTTGGCGTACATTTTCCTTAAGAGCTGTAGAATAAGGTGCTCAAATGCTTGATATTAGGCAAGCCGGTAGGAATCGAGTTCTTCGGACGCCACGCTACTGGTACACAGTAACCGGATTCTAGGTATTGTAAGTAGGTATGTGGTTTAACAAAAAAAAAAACAGAAAAATCTTACAATTCTTTCAAAAAAGCCAAAAGTCGCAAATGCACCTTAGGCAACTCCAGTTGTGGAAATCGAAAATGCGAACACTAAATACAATACCTAATAACTAATAAATACAATGTTAATAATCTCCTTCAACCTCCAACCTACTCCAACCAATTACTAAAAAAATGCGAAAGAGAACGGCGGCGGTTCTCATAAACCAAAACTGCTAAAGCATAACTAGAGGTACCCTAATGTTTTAGTATTATACTAAGTAAACATTGTCGCTAGGTTTAGACACCAGCTCAAAATTAACATATGAAGCAAACTGAACACTTTGTGTGTTTTCGCCGAGTCTTTATAACACCTAAAACTGCCCATAACAGTATGTTAAACGAAATATGACCGTCTTAGAACAGCGTACAGTAACTAAAACATGAATATTCTAAAGGAAGTAAGAAGTCTTAAACGTTTAGTAACTGGAATTCTATTTGCTTGTAAAAAGAAATGTTTTTGAAAATAATCTATACGTGACCCTATCTATACGTGAGTCATTATCATAAAATAGGGAGTAGGTAATTGTATGCCAATTTTTATCTGAATCCATTCAATTCATATCGCGTTATTTAGTAAAAGTTTTATCAAAATTGTCACGATTTGTCCTTTCGTTATAGTAAATAATCGTCCGACAATAATGATTGTCAAACCGCGCAGTCAAAACGCTCGGAGAATCGCCCAACATTCAGACCATTATCTTTACAAATTTTCACTTTATAATATTAGGGGTCATCCATATAGTACGTCACACCCATGGGGGGGGGGGGGGGTCTAGCCAAATGTGACAGCCTACAGCCTAGCCTATACTAACAAGGTCAAATATGTTAGGGAAGTGTGACATGGGGGGGGGGTCTAAGTCTGAAAAATCGTGTGACGTACTTTGTGGATGACCCCTTAGTAGGGAAAGGACTGAGTCACTCCGTGATTTCCGTGTACCTAATTATTATTAAATCTTGCCACTCCAGAGTCGAAAAGAGAGCATGCGTTATGTACGCGTTATGCGATAGAGACGGTCGGATGCAGGTCAGCTCCGTCCGGCCATCCGACGCGAACGGCAGTTTTGTTAGGGGAGGCCACATTAGGAAAAACTAAAAACAAAGGTTACGTTGACTGCGTCCCACAACAAAAACGAACTGCTGTCAGAAAAATAGGTTAGGTTAAGATTGAACTGCGTCCCCCAACAAATTCGAACTGCTACTGGAAAAGTAGGTTCCCAACAAACGAAAATTCCTCTTGTAGTGGTTATAGATTGCCAATAACTAAATATTTTTACTAAAAAAAACCCGACCGCGGTGCACTTTAAAAGTGCATAATATCCGCCATTTTGTTTATTTTAACGAACTTCATACCCAGTGACACTCGCGCCACCAAGACGAATCCAATGATGTATCATTTATCAAAATCGGTTGTGCCCTTGAGTAATTACGAGCGGACACAGGAACGGACATACATACATACAGGTCAAACACATTACCCTCCTTTGGGCTTCGCCGCAGTCGGGTAAAAATAATGTTCTTATGAGAGCCTCATTATCGCTAATAAGGGTGCATTTGGGCACACATTATAAGGACAATATCCTTATATCCCCCTTATAGTTGTTTTATTGTTTTACCTTGTACGTGCTTTATTATGACAAGGAACAAGATAGTCAAACTTATAATGACAAGGAAAATGCTCTTAAAAGCTAATATACCTACTTATAAGAACCATATTGAAAGCATTAATAAAGGCGATCGCCCTTATACGCTTTTGTTATCGTCAGTTTCAAGGGAGTAAAACTCATAACGGCAAAAAAAGCTGTAATAGTACATTGTGTATCAAGGGCGGTAGGTAAGGAATTACAAACGAGTGTTTGTTACAAGGCCGAGGCGAAGCCGAGGGCTTTAATAACACGAGTTTGTAATTCCTTTACCGCCCGTGGCACACACAATGTTTTTCATCACACTTGTGAGGAAATCTAATTAAAATTAACCTTACTTAACCTAAATAAAATTGTAAAACTGACAGTGACATTAGTGACATATCCATAGACAATGCGAAACGTTCGGAAACCATAGCGGTACAGACCTAAAACGGTTCATTTTATAATTGCAAAATACTGAAATACACTATTGAAACATTTAATTAATGTTACAGAAATATGTGTTTACATGTATTTGCAATAATAGTTCTCTTTAATTAAATATTTCAGTGATAAAAGTTAAAAAAGTAAGTTGGTAGTTTCCTTTGAACATGACAAATAAGAGTAAAATAGAACCAGCGTTTCAAATTTAAAAAGAAAACCATTACGCCCTAGGGCGTAATAGCTCATTTACGGCCCGCAAAACCTACGTGTAATGCACCATTTTCGAGCAAGTGTGATGAAAAAAGTCTTAAAACCCTTAAAACTGTGTGTTTATGTATTTGCAATAAGTGCTTTTTACAAGTGATTTACATTTTTGTAACAATTTATGAACAGAAACGGTAAGTAATTGATTTATTTTATGTAGAGTACCCGAATATGTGCTTATTTATAGTGAAAACTGTGTGGGAATTCAGATTCATGATAAAATGTGGTATGCTGAGATTGCTGAGTATTGTATTATCAACGCGCCCATGCATTTAAGCGGTTTTATGCTAAAAATGTGGTTAATTATTTAGTCATGTCTTATACAAGGCAATTATAAGAGCAAAAGCAATTCGCACGTCGTCTACGAATACACTACCTATAAGAGTAAAAACTTTATAACAGCAACAGGTGTGGCTTATGATTCGCCATTTTACAAATCGTTATGGTTCATTTCTCACAAATGAAATCCGTTTTGTTTGTCCGCAGATTATAAATTCTTAAAATCAAAAGGTCTCAACTCAATGTACATAATATGAGATGGCACTGGATATTTTATACAAAAAACCGGTCAAGTGTGAGTCAGACTCGCGCACTAATAGGGGAGGGATGCTAATTTTTACTTTTTTCGTCCTATATCAAAAAGTACACAATTTAGAAAAAAAATAATAATGGTTTTGGAAATTTGTTTACCATTTACGATCAATCTGAATAACCAGAATTTAAATAAACGTATGCTAACATGGCTTGGCATGGCATGGCGGAGTCACACTAACAATTTCTACAGTAAAATCGTGACACGCAGTAGTTGTATGTACATTCTGTCCCGATCGTGATTTGATTGCCTCCCGGCCAATATCACCAGATATCACGCACCGACCACCTTCTCTCGTGCATACGAATTCGTCAATTAAGAACGGACTTTTTTCTACAAAACGTGAATTGATCGCTGGGTGTATTATAAAACGTTTTATATCTATATCATCTGTACTTAGTTGATTTTAAATCGTTAACAACCTCGGTTAGGTAGTTATAGTGGTTTATGGGATGTGGATACGGGATCGTGAAGTTTTTCAATGTATTTGAATGGCAGTTTTTTTAAGGTATGTCCCGTTTGGTCAACAGTTGGCCACTTTGGGCAATCGAGAGTTGTGCCTCTCTCCGCAGGAGATTGTATGGCAGCGTGAAAACTTTTTTCTATATATTATTTGCTGTGGTAACCAACGCTCCTACGGTGAAAGAAAACATCGTCAGCAAACCCGCTCATGTAACTTAATGTGTAAACGAGATCCCATCTGTCGGTTTCTCTGTCTCCAAATTCAAAAGCGTACTGGATAGAAACAAAGAATAATAACTGACCAATGAAATTTAAAGTAAAACGAATGAAAATACTGTTTTCATCAGAGAAGTATAAAATTACCAGTAGCGTGGCGTCCAAAGAATTCGATTCCTACCGACTTGCCTAATATCAGGCACTTGATCACCTTAATGTATAGCTCTTAAGGAAAATGTACGCGAAATCTGCACCGGCTTGCCCAAGGATATCTTTTACCCCACGCCACTGAAAATTACCAACGACAGTTTACAAGTACCACGTTCCTCTATTTCGGAAGGATCATCCGCATTTGATACCTCACTAGTTTACGATTTTCGCCATCACACGTACAAATAGAAAGTCTATTGGTACGATCATTAGACTAAATGCAATCTCTTAATCATTTCACGTGCGAATTGAACCCGTGACCCTGTGCAATCTGTTTAGAGAAACTGAACAGGTCACTAGACATTCTGCTATTAGCATTCAAGATGACAAGATCTCGTGTCATTATGCAAAACACTCGTGGTCCGCGTTAGACTAATTTCATGAATTATATAATGTAACGTTGAAATGTGTACAGATACTTGTATGTCGGTTAAAGTCTATTTTATTTAAAAAAAACCGATGTTCTTAAATTTTTTCTCGAACACTCCTCTTTGGCGCAATATTTTAACGGTTTAGCGACTTCAGTGCACCGACAAATCATGTTTTTAACTTCAGTGGTTAAACCTGCGTGTTGTCTGTCAAAGGTTTAGTCACGGAACTAATTCTTCTAGGTATATATACAAGATAATATTGTCAGCAACTGTCTATTCTAATCTAAAAGCCAATGTTCTTACATTTTACTTGGAGACAGCTTTGCCGCAATATTTTAAACGGTTTAGTGACTTCAGTGCAAGGCGTCACGGACCGGCCGCCCGTCGGCTCATTACATCATATTAGCTGCGATGCGTTGCCCTTTGCCAACGCTGCGGTTAGTGAATTTACTCAACTGTGGGAACTTGACTGTCACCCTTAGTTGGTGACCGTTTGCTGTATTCTACTCACCTCAAAGCAAGTATTGCTCGTCTGCGGGTGTCCGGTGCGGAGATATTTATTTTCATGTTGGCTTCGGTTGGATTCGGGTGATGGTGGATGGTTCGGTACGGTCAGCCTCAGATATAACTGAACTTTGTATTGTGGCGTAGTACTAAAGTCTCCTGCTATGTTTGAGACTGACTGTACATTCAAATAGTGGATTACATTTTGAGTACTTTGGTGGAAGGTTTTGTTTAAATGAGGCCTTTGGGATAAATGGGAGAGGAAAGAAAGCACCCGGATCTCGAGCTGTAATAGGCGTCTACAGCCCATCAGTCCCATCAGTTGTCGGTTTGTGGTTAATATCGTAAAAAAACAGTTATAATTTATTTGTAACTGGCCATCAAAAACCAAGCTCAGTACCTACAACTAAAGATATAGCTGTCCCCACGACTAGATTACAAAGATAGGGGATGGGTTAATAAAAGCAATGGATCTGTAGATGGCCAAAGATACGTTAAAAAAGATTTCTTTACAGTAAAAACATTTCTGGATTCTTCGTAACTACTCGTACATAATCTTTCGTTAGATAGCTTACCTACCTACTGGAGCGCGTTAATTAAGCCCAGCATTATTAAAAACGCTGCAAGTATCTCTTAACAACAGAAACCTATGATTTTATAGATTAACAATTAATCTCGTTTCCGTTCCAGTATAATAAGGAAGCAACCTTAGCCACGCAAGCTTAGCAAAGTAATTCTTGGGCAGTTATTCGGCACGCTCGAGCGCCGACCATCCTACCATATCGCACTGGCTACTGCAATCATAAAGCACACGTCATAATTAGCCACAACCAAAAAACACCTCTAAACACTAGGAAATAAGACACAAAAGAAAGATAATCGAAGGCAGAATTACAAAGCTCATATCCATCACAATGATCGCTCTTTAAGTGAATGAACTATGCGCATATTAAGTATTTATTTAGTTCTAAGTAAATTACTTTAGGTATTGCTGAATAGTTATGAATGGTGACGGGAGACATTTTGAGAGCAAACAGGCGTTTTTAAACATCGAACTAAACACGAAAGCGCAATTAAAGTAGTTAACAATATTAACTTACGGAAGAGATGCTTGGAAGAAAAGATTTCAATAATAATGAAAGACGTCTCTGGCATTGAAATGGTATGTTTATACGACTTTTTTAACCAACTCGTCAGCATGAGCACTCGCTCGAAGAATCAACAGAAGTGTTTGTAGTCTGAAAAGTGCCATGAATGCTTTGTGGGTCCAACTATTGGATCTCAATTAACCATAGATAAGTTTTATTACAAAGGCTGTCACATGTCACGGTGAAAGCACTCGAGTGTTCAAATATAATGGGACATCCGGGATAGATGTATTTTAGGCGTCTGTACAAATCATCAGTTAGAACGGCAAAGGAGCAATTATAAGAAGTAAACATTGCGTTTGGCGCCAAGCTAGTGGAAATTTCGTTCTAGTGAGAGTAATTATAAAAATGTGCAACAAATTATACACCCGAGAGCAGATATTCCCGGTCACTACCATGAGATGCGAATGCACTAGCTTATTGATTATTTCAGTCTTGATTATGTAATGTAAACAAATGGAATCTATCTTTCATATTATGTTTTTTAAAAGAAAAATAATGATTTAAACAATCAATAAGCTTGCTGCATTACCTTACAAGATAATCTATTTTATGGTAGTGGCCCGGAATATTTGCTCTCAATGGTAGTATGCTTCAGTTCAATGCTCCTTCGTGTACTATTTGAAACCAATATTCTAAATAAAATATTGAATAATCCAATCGAATTGGATTATTATATATTATAAAAAATGTACATGTGAAAATGCGAAATAGGTATCTTTAAAACATAATCCGCCAATACAAGAAACAATCACTTTGTAATTATTCAAAGTTTTAAAAATTTCACATTGTAGGTATAGTTTTACTGACTGTGCTGTGATAGCATTTATTGTATTTTTATAATTGTATAGATTACATATTATACGTTTTTTTACAGGTCGCAGTGACCATGGAAACTACAACCAAGTATTAAGGTGAGCACTCCACATATTGTGACATTTTTACTTTTATTATTCTAATTTTGTATATTGACAATCATGACGTGAATGCTTGTAACTTTGTTCTACAAATTTATACTGTTATTTTCTCATGAAATAAATGATCTATCTATCTATATGTCTACTTCTATACATAGTATTTATGGGAGGCACGGACGAAATGTTCATCTGATTTCCTCATTAAAATGCTCTGTTTCTCAATCATTTCGGTCTACTTACAGTCACAAATCTCAACGTCTGGCACCCCGGAGTGGTTGCGTTTGCCTAGGGGAGGACCGTAAACTTGCAAAAAATTCTGGAAAAATATCTGGTCGCGTCAAGGGTAGTTTTGGGTTTAATCTATAGTTGTTTATTTTATATCAGTAATCTCGAGTTAATATTGCCAAAACAGTAGAGCGTTGTTAATTCTACACATGCTGTTATACAGTCTCCAAATATGCCCTATATTAAATGACAGATCATTGGGACGTAGCCTTCATTCCGCCAGGCGAGCTCAAAATTGTAGGTTTCAGTTACTGTGTATATATGAAATGGTTGATTCAGACGTGTTAACGATATCTGGCGCATGGCATTCTACCTAACACTTTAATAATCCAGTCATTATCCAAATACATATACCAGCTGTATAACAAGCCCTTATACAGCATGTGTGCTACATAAGAGCTTATATAGCCAGCTACCTCCACTTTGAGCGTTATAAGGGCTGTGTAAACTCTTATACAGTGTATTATGGTTTAGATTGCCATCATTTCATATGACAAAATTGGCAAACTGTCAAACAAACCGGTAAAGATTTTCGAATCGGAATTGGTTTGAAATCTGACACTTCCCCATACGGTGCGGGAATTGGACATAATGCGGATGCCAAAGTGCGTTACGCAATTATGCCCCGTTTATGTTTTAGTTCATTTTGTTTTGTATTGTGCATAACTGCGAAAATATTTGCGAAAATATCGACTCTTCAGCTGAGATTGTTCGTATCGTGTTCGTATTATTGTAGCGCAACGAATTTTTACAATCGAAGATTATCTTCAAAAGAGAAAGGCCGCTTTTTACGCAACACTTGCAATATTTTCGGTAAACAGGTACAGTCGCCATCAGATATATCTGAGCTGTCAGTGTACTCATAAATATCTGAACACGACTCTAATGCTATGAAAATAGAGCCGTGTTCAGATGTTTATGAGTACACTGACAGCTCAGATATATCTGATGGCGACTGTACCTTCGATGAATTACGGTGGATTGATTTTTGCTTTCTTTACAATACATATTGCCGCTCGGTGACATACGCTATTGCAATCAAATTATATGGAACTTTAATATCTAGTAGCGCGAGTAGTAGTGTGAGTAGGTTTTTACGAACTCTTATTCCGGCGATTGATTCGTAATAAATTAATAGAATAGAATAGAATCATTTATTGTCAGAAAGTGAGTAGTTATAAATAGATGTTAACAATAGTATTTTAGTTCGTCACTATCAGCCAGAATATGGCGTACAATATTTCCTATTTTCATTGCATGTCATTGAAGAAAGTATTGTTTTATTGGAATTAATTAAAGTAAAATGATAGAAAAATATAATAAGTAATGAAAAAGTCAAAAGTAAATAATTATCAATGTCATGCAGGGAAAATAGTGAGAAGATGTCAATGTACAATATTACAAAATAAAAAAAAAAGTAATAAAATATTAATCAAAAATTAGGCTAAATTATTTATCACAGGTCATTGTTATTCGCAAAATGTTCATTAATATTGTATTACAATTTATTCAAGCACCAATTGAATAATTTATTTTTAAATTCTGGGAAGTCAAGAGACTTTAAGTCTGTCGGTAAATGATTGAAGACTTTAACTGACATGTACAATATGCTTTTCTTGAAGTGAGCAGAGGTGTGTTCTGGATAACAGAGGTTAGGTCCATGAAGCCTCGATGTTGACCTTGGGTTGGATGTCATGAATTTAAACTTATTTAAATTAGTTTTTACAAAAATGCACATTAATAACATAATATGTCTATAATAATAACCTAAAGACTTTTCACTTTTACCTAACACTACAATTACCTAACCAAGCGATTAAAAACACAATATTGCCCAACAATTTAATATAGGAAGATACTAGCTACAGATAAGATGGACAGTAAAGTCACCCTCCGCGTCGCATCTCGCATTCACGCTTATCGCTGCAGATAAGTCGCGGCATGCACCCGACAGACGGGTCCACTATGCGCCCGACACTTGCATTCCACATGCACCGATACACACCGCGATTGCTCAGAATTAGGAGGACATGGGACGCTCGCCGCAACTCTTCTCGTCGCTAGCCGGTTACTTAAGTTTGCACTTGGTGTCGATGTCTACTTTACTTATAGGCACTGGTCCCACCAGAGCCTTAATCAGACTAAAACATATTTAAGTTGTTCGCTAGTCGATTCTATTAGGAATTGACCATTAGTGCCCAATCGCCGGATCCCTTTCTTTTAGTGCATAGTTTGATCACTATCCCAGATTTGTCAGCTCTAAATTTTACCTTGGAGTGACTGCCATCTAACCTAACCTCCGCGAGAGGCCAACTGGATCGATGACCAGTTGACCTACGCCAAAACTAGAATGAAAATATTACGAAAAATATACATTTACTTATGACAGCACAAAAGAAAAACAGTAAGAAAGAAAAAGAAAAACACAAAGACTAAAGCTCGCTGCCACAAAATAGCATACCTCAGTATTGTGCCGACTATAGAAGGGCTCGAATACCGGTATTGTCTCCATACAAAAATACCTGTATTTTTCCGTTCTTTGGTATATTATTTCATTTTTTAATCGGACAATCTAATAATACGACATCATTACTTAAATACATGACCGAGCCCTACATAAAAATCATAAAATAATTAAAAATATTGGGCTATTTCAGGTTTTTTGCAAAATACCGGTTCCGAGCCCTGGAGTCCCTGGACTATAGGGCCAGAGCGCTGGTCTCTCAGTGGAACATCACCACACATCACGGCGAATTATTCACGCGACCAGTCTAGTTAGGATTGAGTTATTTTGGTTTGGTTAGCTCGGTCCACTCAAAGTGAACGCTCATAGAAACTCGGAATAATAAGTCATATAATTACGTCGATGCCTATATATTTAAGCCCTTCATTTATTCATCCCGTGCACAAGTAACAGTATCATTGAAACAGCAATTGTAACACTGCCCGAGGATCCCTAATAACAACCCACAGCACTAATCCTGTCCGTGCGTATATTTGTAGTCACATTTAATTGTAGCCCCCCGTGTCTCGTAATGCTACGTTGAAATCTCCATCTCAAATACTAGTTGTGATATGAGATACGGGCATAGAGAGATCGAATATAATAATACTAGATGCCACCTCACGACTTTGGCTGCGTGAAATTCCGACTTTTTCACTCGTCGTTTTAACTCTGTAGGAGTAGAATTTTTAAGAATCTTTTCTTAATTCTCCTACGTTACTTAGAGAATATTTAATTGTCTCGCTTGTTATTGTTTCGCGAAAACCAAAGACAATAATAAAGATTTTTTTTCAAATTCCATCCCGCTATCGGTACATTGTCTGTGATCTAGTACCTTAGTCATGGAACGGTTTTATATGATTGTATAACAGCAAACACTGCGTATTCCCGGAACCTACAGAACCAAAAATGTTAGTTATAACATGTGTAGCAAATATATTGACGCTTTAATTTCTCTCCACAGTAGTGCCTATGTTAGGTCATCAGTACCTTTAAAACATATACCTACTACCTATCCCTTTTGATTCTATATAGTGCAAAAGTGACAGGTATGTCGCTTAGTCAGTAGTAATATAAATTATATACCTATTCCCTATACCTAAATCTATTTACTGTTTTGTATAAGTTGTTCTCATTACAATTTTGTAAAGCAAGCCTCCGGTAAAATACTCACACCAAGAAAAAGTTAACACTCACATTTTCTACATACAAATCTCCAACATTCCACAGATCAGTAGGTATCAGAATCAAGTAGGTTTAACGGTAACCACCGTAGCTTACTTTTACAGCACATGGTTAGTAAATAGTAACTGTCAGAGTCAGCGTGACAGTCTGCCCGTTATCGGTGATGGCCTTACTTGACCACGCGTGATTCAGCGGTTTGAGGGTGGTATTACTGTCTAGGTATAGTGATGTAGCTAGAATATTACTGTGTTAATCGTACCTACCTTTATGGCGGCCAACATGGAACTAACTATCCTGTCTATGACTGCATTTTATTTTAGCTAATTTCGTCAGAAAAGATATCAGCCTGACCATAAGGGCCTGTAACACTTGCGATTTGCGGGCGAGCTGCGGGCGAGTTTCCATACCTACAAAACCAGTCGCGGCGAACTCGCGGCGACTTCGCCGCGAGCGACATTTGTTTTGTATGCAACTTCGCTTCTAACTCGTCTGCAAATCGCAAGTGTGATAAGGCTCTAATTGGCACCGCCTGGATAGTTCATTATGGAAAAAGCTGTGCACATCGGTTGGCTGACAAAATTGACTCGATTGGAAGTAGCTTTCCTTTGCAAAACGATGTGTCAGAATTGAACAGTGTTTTTTAAAGAATTATCTAAGAAGTTTTCTGCTAAAGGGACTGTCCCTTTGGCAGAAAACTTTTAGTATCTGACTCATTAAAGAGTATCATCATCGTTTCTACCCCGAAGCCATAACCACTTAACCAGGTATTGTTTTATGAATAGGCCCGTCACTCAACGTGCTATGAACGAAGAGAGAGCTAAGCTTACAATTATTAGAAGAGATTGAAACAGAAACGACAAGTCTACAGAGAACCTAAGGTTCCTACTTTAGAAATAGTGCCAGTCATCGACCGTATAAATGTTATGACAACTGTCGCCAAATTCTGAAAGACGGATATACAACGGCGGTTCACAAAAAAGGTACCTGTTTTCTTTGCTTTCGAGTGCAGATCCTCACAATGTAGCGTACATTGTGGTGATCTACACTCTAAAGCAAAGACGCGAGCGACGAATACTTAAAGCAACATAGGTCAAGATCAGTTATGGCGATAAAAAGAGGTGGCTTAAACAGCTTTAAACTTTATGATACCCAATAAAACATGTTCCCGGCTATCTCGTTGCTAAACGAGACATAAAATCTGTAAAATAATGCTTCCACACACATAAAACGTGTTCCCAATCAAGCGGCTTATAGTTTAGCAAAAACTGCATCAATATCGAAAAAGCCATTCTAAAATTACGAGCTAACGACCGGACTATAAAATAATATAATATTCTTGCACCGTGATAATCAAATTGGTTATATACGTCATATAACACGTTAGCCATAAAAAAAAATCATAACTAAATAAATACAAATATGTGAGCAGCTGTTTATAAACGATTTTTATTTACGATCTCTTTGATGTAAACTTTTCACCTCGCGAACTTTAGCTTTTTTGCCACGCTCAAGATATTATTTATATTATAGATAGATAATGACACCATGGATTTTTTAAGGCTTTGTATTAACTGCCTAACGGATGTTTATGTTTGAGAATAAGTGGGCAGTGGTATTTGACTATTGTGTATATTTTTTGTACAACCGTTTTTAGCACTTGAATTGTTAGAGTTATTGTAAATCATTTATAACAAAAATATGTCAATTATATCAATCCACAATCAGAAATTGAAGTCCTACATGCTTCCTTACATAGAGATCGATGACCTGGGTGTACGTATACGTACGTATTGTACATATACCTACTATACATGAATACTTAATGCTTGCTTTATTGCTAGTAGGATGTACCAGCAGTACTCACTGACAGTTATGTATTCGGTTTGGGACTGGAAAGACAAAATATATATTAAAGAATAAATACATTTTTAGTCAGTATTGTTACAGTTTTATTCAGGCTACTACATTCCTATACTCGTCCATAACAATTACTAAGTAGGTAGTATTACTCGTCGTAATACGGTTTACGCACCCAGGGCGATAATGTAAGGACTGTATGTGGGCCTGACCGCTGGCGATGGGCCATAAATATACAATCAGAGGCTTTCTTTATTACCGCCTGTGATTTGTATACAATTTTACGTCTTGACCTGGCCAGAAAGTGGGAATTTTGCACCGCGCCGCGTGCAGAAAAATTATGGCCTGGAATGAGGTACAAGTACTTTGTGTCCATGCTTGGTAACACATGTCACATAACTCATGTTTTTTTTCTGATGTATGAAGCTCATCTCTTCTTGTTGTTCGTCTTCTTCGCGTTATTGGCTGAGCGGTCGTGGTTATTGGCGGTCGTGGTTGGTGTATTCGCCACCTCTTCCGTTTCCGATACTTCTCCCCCATACGTAAAAAAAACTTGGACATAAAAACTCTTCGATTTAGTTACAACGCTCAAACAAAAACACACGTTAATTGTGTTTTCATAGCGTCTAATAGCCGACACACCTTATAGTAGATAATCGCTTTTAATTATTGATCATATCATTAGATTTCATTCTAAACAATACGTAGATAATCGCGGTTTTCGGAAAGCCCGAGTCAATATTGGCTCGGCCACTTGATAGCAGTCGATCACTTGCTGTTTGTGTTTGAATTTAAAACCCGCACCGTAAGATAACTGTCATCATCATTCATCATCATCATCAGACCGTAGTCGTCAACTGCTGGCCATAGCTCTTTTCTAGTTCGCGCCAGCATCTCAGCTCTCGGCATCCAAGATAACTGTTACTAAAAATTAAAGATACGCATAAGCAGAATTAAACGTGTGACTTATTTATTCAATAGGCTACTTGACCTTAAATCGGCCAAAATATTGTTATCGAATTATTATTAGGTTTGGAAGAAAATTAGAAGGGGGATTCTGGTTACGTTAACTAGTGTAACACGATCAAAAGCCCGCCAGATTCCTGCATCCTTATTGCTCAATACGTCCTAAACGTTTCAGTGCTCGACAGGCTAATGCCCAATAGTCAATAGCCTGCTGTCACCTCTCTTGCTAATGAGTTAACGTACATGCTGGCGGTTACTGGGACAGTGTCGAGTACTCGGACGTCTACTTTACTATCCTATCCTATCCTACTTTACCCTACTAATATCGTCGACTGTAGGTTGAATTACGGTAAGGGACAGGCAAAACAATGTCCCTTACGCTAATTCAGCCTACGGTCGAGAATATTATAAATGTGAAAGTTTGTGAAAATTACGTGGATGTTTGTTACTAAATAACGCATTACCTAATAATTGAATGGATTGTGATGAAATTTGGTACCCAAGTAGGTGGAAGAAGTACTAAAATAGGTAAGTACTTTATATTATAACCGAATAAAAAATTCCCTTCGGAAACGCAGTCAAAGCCGCGGGTAAATGCGACTTTGATAAATGGTTTAAATAACATTCAAATGTACGAAGAATGCGTGGATAAACAGAATAAAAAAGAACGCACCCAACCACGAGCCACATCCAAGCGGTCGGTTCTTCTAAAGCTATTACACCTCATCGATCTAGCACATATGGAGCATCGCAAATCGCATTTTTTCGCCGCATGCATTACCGCACGATTGTCCATTACGTTAGAGATAACGCCGGCAGTGTGTCCAACCACAAATAGTGAGCCATTAGCTGCGCATGATTCCGAGCACGCGATCTATGTCGCGCATCGGGCGTGTGCCGCAGACACACGGCTTAAAGATATACAGCTGGTCAACGCTCCTATCGGGCCATATCCACTTGTAGACACAGGATACAGATGTATCACTGGCAGCACGATGTCTTACGATATATTTGACATACTAGTTGACAGATGCCACAGACTCAGCTATAATTATAATATATATTTTAGCCAGACATAACCTTAAGACCTTGTTATAAAATATATTTTCACTTGGCAAAAAATATATATTACTGTATATTAATATATATTATAGTTATAGCTCAGTCTGTGACGCGCTTTAATAAAATATAGCTATATTTAGTAAGTCAGTAAAATTTTATCGAAAAATATTGAACACGTATTTCTTGTTTTATCATATTAATAAAATTTGACGAAAATAAAGACCATCAAAGTGAGGGCTTGTGACGTTACTCTTAGGTAAAATTTGTACAATGGCGCAGCGTCACGTGACGCGAAACTTCAATGCACTTTTTCGTCGTATTTTTTGTTTATATTATAGGTGTATATTATTTTTTTGAATGGTCTAACTGACGGACTAAATAGTTTTTTTAGTATCATTTTTACTGCTAAACACGGCGATCGCGACTCACCTCTCGGCCCCGCAGGATTGCCCATGGCCAGTCTAAAACATCACTGTCAGCCGACTGTATGTTCCTTAACTGTGACAAAGGCATGCGGTTTTTTACATCACATCTGGACCGTAATTGACCAGAAGCCCTGTCATATTTCTGCAAGGAAATGGAGGAAATGACTCCCGGATCGCGTGTCCGCATGGGTTACGTGATGCACTCAGATTTAGATCGATCGAATAAGTTTGTTCCGTGTTCAATTTAACAGTTTATCCAATTTCCTTATCTTAACCAATTTGCAAAATGCAGGCGATTCTTCAAGGATTAACTGTAAAGTCTTTTTAATAATAGGTACAAAGTTTTGACATTGTATTGGCTTTTGAAGCATTTTATATCAAAAGATGCTCCTAAACAGAATTTAATTTTCTATAAATATCTAATCAAATCACGATTTTAAAATCGCTAATCATAAGTTTAAATTAAGATTAAATCATGAAAGAGCATCAATACAATGTGCATCTAAGCGCAATAAGCATAAAACATGGACTTTCGGTAACCTTAATTCAGAAGTCTATTGTGCCATGCGCTGTATAATAACTAATAAAAAACAGGTGTAGACAAGTCTTTTCATAAAGCACCGCAACATACTTAATACAATCTCACTAATAGATATTTGATTAACAAGTGTGATAAATCATAGTTTTAGGTACTCATCTGCTTGATGCATAACTTGTTAGCCGTTTTTTCATCGTCGTCTTTAATTCAATATTCATTTGAAGTGGATTCTCATCTATGACACTGATTATTGTTTAAATATCTAACAACAAAGAAACGAGGAAGACATTAAGTACGTCCTGCCCATTGAAGAATATCTTCACATTCTAAACGTCAAGAGACTTAAAATATTAATGGCTGCATAATTTTATGTTAATTTAATCAACCAAGATGTTGATCGAAATGGAATGTTCACAACCTTGGGCATCTTAATCAGACCTAGAAATTAGCAAATTAGACAAGTTTTGATGACGAGATAGATTAGTAGCTAGTTCGTCGCAGACATGAGCGACGGTCGCCGCGGGTTCCTAAAAGTCTATACTCTGACAAAGGTACAAATTTCTTGGTGTAACATTTGTCCCTCAAACATCAAAGTGTATTGGCGTTGTGATTACGATCCTCGGAGCCTGCGTCGTCGAGATCCGCAATTACGCTACATCGGACCATGTGACAGATGCGGAATTGCAGCAAATTGCAACTAAAACCGCCGTTTGCCCACACGAACGCCACATGTCAGCTACATTACCTCTGATTGTCGCAATAGTATAAATTGTCGCACTGCTTTCTCTTAAAAATCTCGATCACATGTGATTTCGCGTTCAACTTTACTGTTTTAAACATCGACGCTTGGTACTTTCTCAGCGGTTGGATATTCGCTGTTTATGGTCTGTTTCGAATTTCAGGAATAGCCGTGCCAAATAAAATATTGGCCTGTGTGAATAAAAAAGCTAAGTTTAATCCGTAGCGATCCTAAAGACCTGTGTGAGGTTCGTCTCACGTTTATATGGGTTTCCGATTAATCCGCTTTGTGTTTGGCGGTGCAGTGTTTCGACTCCGACTAATCTTTATTGTTTTATCGACAATTATTGGTGTGAATTCATCATTCCCAAGTATTTTATAGAATCTATGATAATTTGAATAAAACAAAATATAACCCCCATTGTAAGTGTAAGGTTTTAGAATGAAATACAATAAATTTTGATGACTCGGCATTTTCATTTAAAAATGAACATTAATAACAGTGGTCGTCAATAACGAACGATTCAAACTGCAAATATTTCATCACAAACTGACAGGTTTGACGGTATTTAAACATAAATTAGGTTTTATTTAACCGTACATTTATAATTAAAAATGCCATGTATATTATTAACATGTTAGTCCTGCTACCCGAGCAATTAATTATAATTAGTAATCACAAAACAAAAGGCAAATAGAACCGAAGGCAATATTAGGTAAAGAGATAGTCACAATATGCTTAATACAAAAGAGCTTAACACGTGTCTTGCTCCAAAGTCCATACGCCACTTTTAAAACAACTACTTGCTAAAGAGTCTATTGTATTTGAAATCAAGTTTACCTTCTTAATAAAGATGTCGATTAAAGACACGCTTGTCTCGTTTTGTATGAGATATTTTTATTGTCATGGGCATGGCAATAAGAAGATTCTATCGTAAATACTTGAGAAATTGGATTTTGAGTCTTATGCAAGGTTCCATAAAGTTGAGATTCCTTCAAGGCGATCGAAACGTTTTTATTCTGAATTTAAATGTTGTCACTGTCTGATAGTTCTCTCAATAATGTTAGTCAGTATAACTGTCGGTTGAAACGATGACACACGCTAACCCATGACTAATGTTATCGATATCGGGATCTGAATTAAAGAATATTTGAAAGATATACGCGAATATTAGTGTCTAATTAAGTGACGTATTCAGGACATAGGTTACAAATCTAATGGTTTACTTTCATTTGGCTAAAAATGGACGGGACTATTGATGTTGAATATAACATACTTTCGTACTAATAATAGAGATCTCTATCTATGTATATACTCCGTCGCGATTACAGTAACTAACGTTATTTTTAACTTTCGCGATATTCGCGATAGCGCTTCCCACTACACCTCATATAGCACTACGTAGATATATGTATTAAAATACCACAATATTAATATTTTTTTAATCAAAAATCTTATCGTTTCACCCTGCATTTAAAAATGTAATAGAAAATCCATGCAACGATTGGAAGGCAGGCCGTACCTACGCTTGTTTGCCACTCTACTACAGTCAACATTATAAATATCTATACGTGTGTAAGTGTGTGTGTATAAGCTTATTTTTTCTGGAATGACATTTATGGCAGGGGCGTAAGAGTGTACAGATATTTTTGTTGTATTTATGATGTTGACTGTACATAGAATTTTGATATTGTTACTCGCCTAATTTTTTTAAAATAACTTCAGTGTTTCGGTTTCATAATAAATATAGCTTTACCTAAATTTTATTATAATTGCGATAGGTACACGATAAAATATATCGGACACTAGTATCTAATATAGTAATATGTATATACATACATATGTAAACATTTTACTGTACGTAAAATCATAAAAAAAAAACAGTATAAAAATCAATGATTATGTACAAAAGCGAACTTATCCCTGTAAGGGATCTCTTCCAGCTAACCTTTAATAATATAATAATAACCTTTAATAATGTAATATATGTTCGCATAATTTAAACATTGGAAAACTATCCTGTAATAGGTGTTTAAAAAATACATTTAGTTTTACACAAGTTCTCCGTGAAACTCAATACCGTCACTCTTTTCCATATCAGGTTGTCTCTGGAAATTAACTAGATTACAAATAAAGGCTGACGAGTTAAGCTTGGGCACGAACGAAAGTTAAACTGACAAGACGGGATTTTATATCGAGAAGCGCGTGAGTTATAGCGTAGGGGAGACCGGGTATGGTTGTCTCACGGGTTGGTTGTCACAGCAGCCATTAAATAATACGAAACGAAGGAATAAGTGCATCGCTCGGTGTTAAAAGATCGCAAGAGCTTCATCTCCTTCCCTACTTCACCAATCGATGCACTTATTCCTTCGTTTCGTATTATTTAATGGCTGCTGTGACAACCAACCCGTGAGACAACCATACCCGGTCTCCCCTATTTTATATTTTCACCCAGCATGCGTGTTGGTTAACCAACTGTGTGAATTGATTTGCTTTCTTAGTTTTATGTTTCATGCTCATGATTACCTATAAATGAGAAATGTAGACTGTTTAACATGTGTCAAGAGCAGTATAGGATATATATGTACCACACGACAGCTGTCAATAAGTAATACCATGTTTTTCTTTAGCGGGCTCCAAACGCTTACGTAAACTACAGACAGACAGAGTCGCACCATAAGGGTTCCTTTTTCACCATTTTGGTGCGGAACCCTAAAAATTAAACTCTTAAAAAAAGCAAAAACACGTAATAGGCGGTATAATAAAGATTTCTTTTTCCAGACAACTTCGAGGATTATTAGTTGATTGGAAGATTCAGAATCACATATGTGCACACATAACAAATTACTGTGATAGAGTTAGACTGTCACCTAGCAAGTTAGGTTGGTACGATCCAAACGGGGAAACGAAGATCAATTGAGAGTACACAATTGCTTTAAGTGAGGTTTAAAAAAGCGTTAACGTTAGTCAATTTGGCGTCATTTAGCTCTAGATTCAAAAGAACTCTAAATTCCTTCTCATTATTGGACATTACAAAAACGTATTTACATCTCGAATGGCCCGGGTGCTCCGTTTTATACTTAAGTGAGCGTAAAAAGCTAGAAGCTCATTGTGGATCACAGGGTTCTGTGAAAAAGGTTGACGTCGAAATTGTTCCGACGCCGGCAGCAGAGCAACGGTGATTGTCGACCACGATATAGGCAAAGTATAGGCACGATATAACTAAGACAGTATCTTAAATAGATTTTTTGGGGTCATCAGGCTCTTGTTATGTTTGGACTTTGGATGTGGCGTGACATGGTTATTGCGACCGACATATCCAGCGAGATTAAATTTTCAAAGCATCGTAATTTCGAAATGTTCTTATTTGGAACGGAATCTTCCGCTAGTAAATAATATTGTCGTAGACCAATATAATACAAAATAGAATAAGAATAGGTTAGTGTAAAATGTTGAAAAAAGAATGGGCGGGCTTCAGAATTATAAAATACGGAAGAATCATGCATTTAGAATAATAACCTTTTGGAGTAATAAAATAGAGGTAAAGAACATCGGGGGACATCTTACACAAATCAAGGTACTCGACGACGATATACCTACTTATAAAGATAAATACATACTTAACCAGATAGAAAAGAACCATTACTCAGGAACAAATACTCGTGTTCATCAGACAAATCGTCCCCACTAGGCTAATCGCGTCGTCAAAATAATGTAAGAGGATATCATGTCCGTGTGCTCAGGTTTCTGGACAGATGCTTGCGTGTTATTTTACTGCTGTAGAATTTTACTGTGTTGCAGGCTTTTTGCTCGGAGCAAAAAAGCGCGTGTGCAAACGTGCTGATAATGAATGCACTATTGTATGTACATTGTACAATACTACACATTAACCCATACCGGTACCGTTGGAAGCGCAGCGATTCAATACTGTTTTTGCTACGCAGATTAAGATATTATGCTTTTATTAGTAGGTATCAATTCATAAGATAGAAGTCTCGCGAAATCGCGGCTTGTCATCAATCTTTACCTACCTACCAGTGGCGTGGCGTAAAAGATATCCTTGGGCAAGCCGGTGCAGATTTGGCGTACATTTTTCTTAAGAGCTGTAGAATAAGGTGCTCGAATGCCTAATATTAAGCAAGCCGGTAGGAATCGAGTTCTTTGGGCGCCACGACACTGCTACCTACCTACTAATAGGGTATTTATCAACAATCACCCGAGGCGCCCCCGTTATCCACCCAGTCCGATTCACTCGGGATTCGGGATGGTCCAGCTAGCGACCTGGTTCGACCCCAGGGAACGCCACGGCCAACCACCCGGTCATATTATCGCTACGCCCACTAGGGTTGCAAGTTAGTCAGGCTTTAAAAAAGTCAACAATCAAAATAAATTGATTAATGCTTTCGAAAACTGCTCGCATGAAATAAATCACACTAGTTGTCGTGTCACTAACGATTTTAAAATTACAAATAAGGCACCATATTGAGCATGACTCACAAACTAATTTTCAAACTAAACTGTACTATCTGATCATTTTGACACTTCATAAATAGAAGCCGAGTTGATCTGTCATCAAATAGCCTATTGGTCAAAAATGCCTGAACATTTCTAAGACCTGGCTCGCTGGCCGTAAAAATATACCTAATTTCATATTATATACTTAACCTCTATCCTTAGTTTTCTTTAGTATTAGGTATGTTTAATCAGTGAAGAAAAAGAACACAATAGGCAACGCTATAGTGCAAATTAAGGCCTATAGAATTCAGATAATAACAAATCTATGGAATTACCTATTAGATGGGACTGATTGGATGGATGAAATTTTTAAATTGGTAATGCTATTCGACGGAACGTTTCACTATAATAATGATTAAAATAGTCAAAGGATTATCAATTTTAGTATCAATACAAGATAATTAAATAGCAGATATATTCCGGTTTATCTGGAAAACAAGCTTCGTCAACGTTTAAACACTAGATATTATATTGAAATGATCAATCACTGAAAAACTTCACAAATTGACGGAATCCCATTCCAACTTGGCTAAGGTAACCGTCTGAGTGCTCGACACTGTCCCAGTAGTTGCCATCTTGAATGTTAAGTCATTAGCAGTAGAGGTGATAGCAGCGTGTCGAGTATTGGGCATTAGCGTGTCCACCACTGGGACGTTTATCTTACAGTCTTTACATCGTTTGGATGGTAAGTAAAGTTGTCAATTTTAGGAGCTTGCTCCCGTTTTCTGTATATTATTAAATCGGGATAGGTGACCGGTATTCTACAAGCCGCCGGTAGAAGGTGGGTGGTGATTAAGAAGTAAAACGAGTGTAAATTGCGCAATCTCACGCGATCTAAGATCTTACTTAATTACGTCTAATTTACTATTTGAACTTAGTCTCATTAGCCGTACACTATAATGGCAAATACCCTATATCAATACATAAGTTACTATTCGTTATTGTTTAAACTAAGAAACGGTTCGTTACGCCAGTGTTGTCATTGTAAAAATATTATAAAGTGTGAAGCGTAAAAGCGAAGTAAGTAGTTCAACTTCGGCCGTTTAAGAGCGCGCGGCACGTAATTCACACAGACGCGCGATTTTTTTTAAATTTTATTTTGGTTTTATTATTTGTTGCTATAGCGGCAATAGAAATACACATTTTGTGAAAATTTCAAGTCTCTACGATTACGGTTCAAACGATAGAGCCCTGTGACAGGCAGATAGACGGAGAGACGGACAGGCGGACAGCGGAGGCTCAGGTAGTAATAGGGTTCCGTTGGCACCCTTTTAACCCTATTACTACCTGAGCCTCCGCTGACCGCCTGTCCGTCTCTCCGTCTATCGGTACGGAACCCTAAAAAATGAATTAAGGTCACGCGCAGAAGCAAAATTCTATCGCTACAATATAGCTTAATCATTCTATAAACTAAGGTACGTCCACTCTTGCCAAATTGCCCAATATGGGCATATGAAAGTAATCAACCTGCCTGAGAATGATTCATTAACACACAAATAGCAATTGAAGACATACTCGTATAGAGCTAAATAGTCCGTTTGTTTGCTACACACGCATGATACAAAAACTATGTAACAACAAAAACAGCCTTGTTTACATGTCTCCACACTGCTCATTAGGAAACCAGTGCTCTTAGATTTGTAAATGAGTAGCGGTAATTGCCACGTTATGGCCAGGTGTGACGTAAATTTTCTTTACTGCCCGCATAGTGTATCTTTTATCGATTTAGTGCTGCCACCTATAGCTCCTGCACGCTCCCTATTACTTATGCCGAAACGACATTTGAAACACAAATTAATATAATAGTATATTACACAACTGGGGTGGTAATACAAAGAAAGGCCGAGATCGCAGAAGTTTGCGGCCCGAGCTGCAAGCGAGGGACGTAAATATGCTATCGAGGGCTTTCTTTATTACCTCCCGTGTTGTGTACATCATTTTATGTCTACACTTGGCCAGAAAGCGCAGCCAGCTTTTTCCGCACGCTGCGCGTACGGAAAAAGCCACTTTATGGCCAGGTGTGGCATAAATACTGTTTTTATTACTAGTTCTACTCATACTACTTATATAGGTATCAGAGACGATATTGGCCGCGAAGTTATGAATCACTATGGAAGGCTACTCCAGTCCTATTCAAATTCAAAGAACGTTTTGCCAATTAAGTGTCAACAGACGGTCCGGCAACACCTCGTTTGTAACCCGGGGTTTGTTTGCACCGGCCCTTTGTGAACGAGTAAGGCGTTAAAGTTTTGTGCCAGGAATTGAAAGCAGGCCCAATTTATAGTCACAATGCAAGAATACTAACTCTTGCACAAGGAAACGACTTTACCGGGTCGAAAATAATCGCGTCATAGATAAAACTGCTGTCTCTTTCGGACGGACAGTGTGAGAAAGAGAAGATGTTTCTCTCATGAAAAAATAATCAATGAGGTTTGCGCTATTACATTACACCACAGTAGGCCTACTGGACTCTGGCTATTGCTAATAAAGACTTCGGCCTCTACCTAATTGCGATAAATACGTTCACTACTCGACAATGAATGCAGGATTTCGCGTTGAGGGCCTTAACATTAAAAAAAAAAACAAAAACTAACATTCATTTTTGGGCGAGCTTAGCATCCTTAGCCCAACTATCATTTTTTTTTGTTAACCTATCGTAGTGTCCCACTGCTGGGCAAAGGCCTCCTCCCTTGATTTCCAATCGTCCCGGCTCCGAGCAAATTCTGGCCAGCCGTTAAGAAATGCGTCCAGGTCGTCCCGCCATCTTCGCCGCGGCCTACCACGTCTTCGCCACCCGTCTTGTGGCACCCATTCCGTGGCTAGTTTCGCCCACCTCTGTGGATGCATGCGGCAGACATTACTGAATTAAAATTTTGCTATTAAAATTATGCTAGAAATATTATAACCGTCTCACATTCAACTTTCATCCCTTGTAACGAAAATGAAAAACGCATTAACTAGTTTCTTCTTTTGTTTTTTTTTTTAATTATGATGAGGGCTACCGCGAATGAATTTTGCCGCTAGAGGCGCTAGTGTAGCGTGAAGTCTCCGAAATGTCAAATGTCACTATGTGTTGGGGGCTACACGGGTTGTTATTACAATAATGTTTGCACTATCTGAGATTATTTATGATAAATATGAGTCGACACGGGTTAACGAATGTCAGTGCTTTGAGACAGTTTCATCATTCGGACACTTATGTCCTCTTTTTTTCAGAACTAAGCGCAATACTGCGGCGTGCTCGATATTTTTATGGTACGGATTTAAGGCATTAAGTACGATTGAAATGTAGGCTCATTTTCAGTAGTTCGCTGATTTTAGTCCGGTTCATATATATTCTAACTAATATAGTATATGAACCGGACTAAAATCACTGAACTACTGAAACTAGGCCGAAATGTAAATTTCGTTTTCACACCCGTAACAACAAACTGACAGCACTACTTCAGGACCTACTCGACAGTGCCGCCAACTGGTGAGAATAATAACCACATTTTTACTAAAAAAAACCCGACCGCGGTGCACTTTGAGACTGCATAAAATCCGCCATTTTGTTTATTTTAACGAATTTCATACCCA
Organism: Eudemis profundana; assembly: GCA_947034925.1. Classification (NCBI taxonomy): domain Eukaryota; kingdom Metazoa; phylum Arthropoda; class Insecta; order Lepidoptera; family Tortricidae; genus Eudemis; species Eudemis profundana. The sequence goes on from OX344811.1 coordinate 13,760,666, forward strand.
GTGACACTCGCACCATCAAGACGAATCTAATGATGTATCATTTATCAAAATCGGATGTGCCGTTGAGTAGTTACGAGCGGACACAGGAACGGACATACATACATACATACAGGTCAAACACATAACCCTCCTTTGGGCTTCGCCGCAGTCGGGTAAAAACGGTAGCCCTCATTAAAAACATAAAGTTACTCGTACATGCTCATAGTCCAAAAAAGTTTAACGATGAATTTAACACTGGATGTAAAAGGCCGCCAATGGTTTGTTTATCTGATACAAATGTTATGACAGGATTGTATGACAGTAATTACATGACCGGCCGGCGAAAACCCAACTACCGTATTACTAAACGAGCATTTACTGAAATGATTCCTAATCAAATCTAAGAACATCATTACCAGGCATGATTTGATACAAAAATCGTTTAATGCCAGTTTCAATTAGAACTTAATAGCAACGAAGCGTGCGGTTCTTAATTTGACCGCGATGAAACTTGCGCACGCTTGCTGTTCCACGATAAAAAAATTAGGCAAGCTAATGCCTATAATGTCTCTTTTTACCCTAATGGTTGACTGGTAGAGAATGCCTTACGGCATTAAGTCCGCCATTTGTACTTTCTTGTATTGTGCAATAAAGTTTAAATAAATAAATGTCTCTATACAAAAAACACCATCTATCAGACGCGCCTGATATTCGTCCTAACTTAATATAAATGCGAAAGTAACTTTCTATCTGAATCGATGTAGATGAAATAAATGGAGATACTTTGAGGAGGGAATATTTTGCAAAAAATCATCCTTTAAGGGAGTCAGAGGCGTGCTCCGTAAAGACAAAAAGACACTGCCAACCCTCTAATTTCTTTCCAACTAAGGGTAGGAGGTTAGAAATTGGTAGAGTAGGCGCTATCCCACTACCTACCCTACTATTGTCTACCCTACTACACTTAATAGGGTAAAAATATGAGCGTAGGCGGTGTATTTTGGCTTTATGGAGTGCACGCCAGAATCGTAGCAAGAAAGAGATACACAAACTTAGGTTAAAGGTTGCAACCATTTGTATTTAGTGTGACCGACACTTAAGCTTACACATCTATCATTTCGTCGCTCTATGTAAGCTGTTCGCGGATATATCTATATGCCGCCACATAATCATGGTTCACTTTAAAGTCGATGATGTATTTGTGTATTTTCATTGGAACAACTTTCAATTATATTTTCATCAAATCACCATGCAATTAGTTCGCGTTCGCGATAATCTTAATTTCTCTATTGTTCGTAATAGATAGTGCAGTTGTTAAAACTAAGAGTAAAGCTGTAAACCCGTGCAGGCACTGCAATTACTCTTAGTTATAGCATTAACTAATACTTAAATACTGAGAACAAAATTATGTTTAGTCATTGTTTCGAGCTAAATATTCTGAAAGTCATACCTATATTAGAATTATATTAAAAAGGGCTGCAGTAATGATACGCATTTCTGTCGGGAGCTAGGTAATATCCCGAGCCAATTCTAACATTTCTAACTCAGTTCTCCGATTAAGCATTATCCATAGAAACGGATATCGACGCGCAATGTCACGTCGCCGTAGTGCGTGTGTAAAACCAAATTATCCCAACACTACTAAACCAAAACCTATTTGAAACGTTCCTATTACAACCACATAAAGTGCATTTTGCCTGAATTGAACGCTCTTCGTGGCTATTCAATATCAACCAGGATCACCGTACGACTAATATCGACACGTAACGAATGCGTAGCGAATTTATCATGTCAATTGGTCGGAATATGGACGCGGATTGTTAAGATTTCCTTGTCATTAGTTGTGAGAATTATTACATCTTAGAGCAATGCGGACTTAGTGTGGGCGTTCACCTCAGCCAAGCAACTGTCAAACAAGAACAGTAAAGTTGTCCTTTGTCAATAAATAAAATTAATCTCTGTGTGTCGTGAAATTGTCAGTGTGTTGTTTCATTCGTTATGTGTTAGTACCGTAGTGACAGATTTTTTTCTATGTACGCGTGTGTAAGTGTACTACTACGTAGCGCAGATCGGTAGTATCGGAGAAATGTGCTAGATGGCGATTCTCTTCCGTGTTGCTCTAATACAGTGGTGGGAAAATTTTCCTCATGGGGGGCCAGAAAATTTAAGAAATCACAGAGAACCACAAATATAGCAAAATATATTTTTGTTTCAAAACTTCTATACTGCTGCACCGCCAAAATATATATGATATGACATGCCATATTCTTATTTCGAAGGACCGAGAGCTGTACCTAACACTGCTAAAGTATATAGACAGACAAGTACTCTTCGGTCATGTAGGAGCGCGCGGTACCTTTTTGAAGTCGAGGCGCAGACAGTGCGATTCATACTGGCACATTCTTACGCAAACGTAAAACTTTACTTGTAGTGCGTTCGTTCACGGCGCGCACACATACAAGCCGCGCGATGTACCTTTTGTAGAAACAAAAATTACTGCTATTATACTGTGCCAGTGCTCCAAGACTTACATACCTACAGTACTAAAACTGACTGTAATTTTGTTTGAATTTTAAAGGTTCTAGAAACATTTCAGTAAAATATCAATTACCATTAAAAATTTTAAAGTTATTGAAAGCTAGTAAGAGAACCCATAACCTCGAAAATATTTGGCGTCGCCATGTAGTAAAAGGCAATTTCTCAAGACAAGACTAGATTCAATATACGAGTTTGCAAGCGAACAATAGAATACGTCAATCCCGGCTTTTGTTAGGAGTTTTATTGTTCAAGATAAAAATCGGAGGCTTGCAGGGCATACTGGTTTGACGATCAGAAGCCGCCAGACGTCCGCTTAAAAGTGTTCTAGCATCATACACGAAATATACACCACTAGCTTGGTATAGTGCTTCGGTTGGAGTTATGTTATACTTAAAGGAAACAAAGCGGTTGTTTAGGCATAAACCTCAAAAACATCAAAATGACCGTATTGTAAAAAGTCGTTACAACCACCTTTAAAGTTCAATTGATAATCAACTCTATCTCCATGAACTTATAGATTACAAGGGCATTAATAGAATAATGGCGTTCAATCCAGCTGCCTCCGCATTTATTCGATTCTCAGGTAGTCAGGTAAACGCCAGGGGTGTAATCATATGAAACAATCCACTAAAATGACAATGCACGAAGTCTTTATCTATGACGCACACTTCTCTTTTATGACGGACGATAATGACATACAAAACCACACAACAGTATTGTTTTCTATAAGTAGATCGTAATATAACTCCAACCGAAGCTCTATACCCTCTAACTTAGCGATTATTCCGTGAGATGACGCTCTTTACTGGAAAAAGAAATCATATATCGCGCAGATCGTGTAAAATCATTCCAAAGTGTGTTATGGTTGCCGGGGTTTATTAATAAAAACTTACGTCTAAGCTTCCTGCATATTCTTTGGCTACCTCTTATCGGTGGCTGCGGTGCGAATGGGTCCGAACTAGGGAATGAAACCCTCGTACCCGGGTAGCGGACTTGATTTAGAGTCGAGACCCGTGTATTTTGAGTCAGAACCTGGGTTTTCGTAAAAGTAATTAATAAAACATCATATTTCGGCCACACAATGCGCAGAGGCGACGAAAATTTGGAAAAACTGATTGTGGTTGGGAACACCGAAGGCAAAAGATCGCGCGGTCGTTCACCAACAAGATGGACCGATCAAGTGAAAGACTCGTCGTCCTCCAAATTCTACACGGTTGCAAGAGACGCGCTGGACAGAAACCGGTGGAGGCAGATCATCCGCGCCAGGTGCAACCCTGATGCTGACCACGATCCTCAGACATGAGGGACCGACCCCAGAGAGAGAGAATTAATAAAAAATATGCATGTATCGTTTTATTATAAAGTATTTCAAAGATAATAAATAAATTCTAACGACGGCTGCCTTAAAGCCAACGCAAAAAAACACCACATGCTTAATTGCTTATTACTTAACACGGCCGGCAATGTCCATTGTAGGCAACCCAGGTACCCGAAAACCCGGGTATCAGGGTAGCCGACTTTATCACATGTGATCGCGGAGTCATAAATACATTGTACTTTGGGCAAAAATGTTTACATTAAAGCATGTCGTTAACCGAAGCTAGTTTCACCGGTTCCCGGATCTCAGCATTAACAAAAAATAAAAACCCCCGGGTCAACGGGGCACGCTCGTTCCGACTGCCGCCTCAGCTAACGATGGCCATTGTCAAACAGTTTTGACAAACACACTAAAGTCCAGGCAAAAAACCTGTAACGTTCAAGTTTACTGAGAAGTCGTAAAAGGCCGTATTACACGGTAACGCTACGCGTGTCAGACAAATTCACCAGTTTATTCTGCAAATAGACCACGGGAGCACTTTTGCAATTAATCTATTAGCGCTTCCAAAATATTAGTTACAAAGAAAAACCGCTGCAGAATCTCGAGTGATTTTTTACCTATTTTCTAATTGACCTCTTTTTCTTTAGTCTTTTTCAGCAAGCTAAATGATCCCAAGAAGGATAATAAGAAATAATGTTTCGTTAAAGACACAAAGCCATCTAAAGGTTAGGGTTGGGGTTATAAAAAAATCAATGTGACTTCGACCGTTAAAATACATATTTTATGTCGAGTAATCATCAGTGTAATGCTGTCTATTAAATGCCAAAATTACATGACATCCTTAAGATAACAGATTATCTAATAGTTATTGAACTACTAGAACTTTGATCCTATACGGACAAAATTTAAACTACTTACGGAAAACTGAAAATATGTCGACTTGATCATGAAGTACCTAAGTACTTCAAGATATGTTTTCTTATTTATGCTTCATTCACGTGCTAACGAAAAGTCGTATCGGTCGTTTTACCGCATGACCTAGTACTTGAAAGTTTACAATTAGGAAATTAGGAAAGTTATAAATACTTATTAAGTACCTAAGATGCGACCCGCTATGCAAAAAAAACCTTTATGCCACACCTGGCTATAAAGTGGCTTTTTCCGCACGCTGCGCGTACGGAAAAAGCCGCTTTCTGGCCATATGTAGACATAAAATGATGTACACAACACGGGAGGTAATAAAGAAAGCCCTCGATCACATATTTACGTCCCTCGCTTGCAGCTCGGGCCGCAAACTTTTGCGATCTCGGCCTGTCTTTGTATTACCACCCTAGTTGTGTAATGTACTATTCTAGGTCCTTGATTTGGAAAAGGTTAAAGACCCCAACTCATAGTCGCGTGCGGGCGATTGGCATCATATATCGTCAGCATAAAATTAAAATGTAATGTACTGATTCTACAATGACTAAAGTTACTTGAAATGACTGATTCAGAGTCAGACGCTTGTTCAATGTGTCCGTAATTATGACCTTTACGACGTTTGCGAGAGAGTTGCACTTTGCTTGGATGTCAGGAAGCAATCAATATAAGCTTTTATACTTTTTTTTACCATTTTTTGTAGAGGTTAGCACGTTGAGTGTGTAGTAGCGGTGATATGGATGTTTTAATAGGAGAGACACGATAATACACGTTTAAGTGATTTGTGATAAACTTTACAAGAACGTTACTTTTTATTAATCAATTTAGATGATGGTTCATGTTATACGACTATTAAGTTAATGGTTCCGGGTTTTGGCAATTTTATACAGTTGCCTATGTACCTATATTTGTATTCTTAGCGTATAGCTATCAATATGGTCTTAGAGCCTTAACACGAAGTGAGCTGCGGGCGAGTTAGAAGTGAAGTTCCATACAAATTTCGCTCGCGTAATGAACTGGTTTTGTATGAACACTCGCCCGCAGCTCGCAAGTGTGATAAGGCCTTTATAATAATTTGTGAGCTTAATACCTACTAGAACACGCACGACCCACCCGCGTCGCACTGGTCGCACGCCCGAAGTGACCTGATAGTAAGGATTAATTTCATTTCATTTATTCATTGCTTACCTACATGTACATTTAATGGTGTGTATTGCAAGGTAAGGAGCATACAGTCTTTACTGCATTAGCGCATTTCTTACCACTGCACTCAACTCGCGAAAAGAAATTACATGCAGTTATTCAGTTTCATATCTATCAATACACATGCATGATGTATAAAACATTGTGTATTTATTGGCAATAAAAAAAAAAACTGTATTAAAATTTTACGTATTTGCATAAAGTAAATAAATAAATATGAGTACCTACCTAATTTAAGTTAACATTCAATAAGATTTTATCTTGGACTCGTAAAATGTTAACATTAATTTATAGGTTTAACATTTGACGACCCGATAAGAACCTTGGCAAATTAAGACGTCTTCGGTTTTCCTTAAAAAGCTCCCGTAAAAAAGTCTTCAAAAATTAACGATAACAGTAAACAACGACTGCCAATAAAAACAAAATGACCAATTATTGTAAGTACTGAAAAAACAAATGACCCTTTTCAACATCATCGCATTTGAGGTGCAAAACGTGTTGGGATGGGACATTTTTATTTAAGAATGTACGATTAGGCGACACTTTAGTTATGTTTAAATATCGTCTAACCTGTCAGTTTATAATGAAACATATGCCGTCGTCACTAATCGTCATCGCCAGTTTTGTGATTAATACAGGTTGTCCCAAGATTATGCGCCATGAAGGGAAAGTATCTCAAATATTTTAGATAGGATATTTTGCTGAATTAAGACTTTATTTCGATTTTAAAAATAATTGAAACTGCATTCATACTTTTTTAAAGATCACCTGCCTTAACCAGGAATCGAGCCCACCAAATATGAAAAAATATACAATTTTTAATTTTACTATACCGATTGAAAGAGTTACCCATAAGGATTTTTTTTTTAAATAACACAGCATCTTAAACAAAAGGAAGACCGTGAAATTTAACATTTAAATTTTAATTATTACGTATTCCATTAATGCAGTTCCAATTATTTTTAAAATCAAAGTAAAGTCTACTTTCAGCAAAACATACTATCTACAATATTTGAGGTATTTTCGCTTCATGTCGCATAGTCTTGGGACATCCTGTATAGCTAGTTAATGGTAATTAAAAAAATGCCCATTGATGCTAATAGAAACAAAATCTTTTTACAGGACTAGTTATACGGAACCCATATTGGTCAAACGACGACGACGGTCAAAAAATACCAATAACTAATAATTTTTTTGAACGTCCCTGGTTTCGCATTTTTATTTCCAATTGTTTTTTCCATAAAGCAATGAAAATATCAAAAAAAAACCGGACAAGTGCGAGTTAGACTCGCGTGGAAAGGGTTCCGTACGTTCAAAACAATATAAAACTTTATTGCACAGACTTCTTATAGCTTTTCCTGTAATCTATAGGTGTAGGACTATTTTCTATATTTTATTCAAAATTTTACGTCCAATAGTTTCGGAGACAAGGGGGGAATGGTAAATTTTTGCCTATTTTCTTAAATAACTTCAAAACTATTCATATAAAAATTATTAAAAAAAAATATTTGAGATCCTCACAGTGAGCCCTTTCATTTTATATATCACACGATATAGTTTGCTAACTTTTTGTTTTAATTTTCCAGTTGACCCACCCAAAAGTGGCCCCCATGATTGAAATTCATATATTTTCGTGACATGTCCGTGTATGGGTCATTAACCTTAATATATGTAGCAAATTTCCACTCAATTCGACCAGTGCTTTCGGAGCAAATTGGCTGTGACAGACAGACAGACACACGAGTGATCCTATAAGGGTTCCGTTTTTTCTTTTTGAGGTACGGAACCCTAAACAACAGTCAAATCTGTTGAAAATTCTCAGTTATTATGACCAGATTGTTTCATAATGTGTCAGATACCGATACAAAACGGTCAAGATTCCCTTATCCCAAAAATTACGGAACCCTACAAAAGAAATCAAAAATAAGATCAAACTGTCAACGATGGGCCATGACAGTAAAATGTCAAGGTAGTTAATTTCCGACCAAATTTCAACGGTTTACCTTTTATGATACCCCAGTGGCTGACCTGTAAAAACTGACTGACTGTATCAAGTCGTTTACTGCCTCATAAATTACAATAAAGCCTTATTTAAATACATTTTCATCACACTTGCTCGAAAATGGTGCATTACACGTAGGTTTTGCGGGCCGTAAATGAGCTATTACGCCCTAGGGCGTAATGGTTTTCTTTTTAAATTTGAAACGCTGGTTCTGTTTTACTCTTATTTGTCATGTTCAAAGGAAACGCCAACTTACTTTTTTAACTTTTATCACTGAAATATTTATTTAAAGAGAACTGGTATTGCAAATACATGTAAACACATATTTCTGTAACATTAATTAAATGTTTCAATAGTGTATTTCAGTATTTTGCTATTATAAAATCAACCGTTTTAGGTCTGTACCGCTATGGTTTCTGAACGTTGCGCATTGTCTATGGATATGTCACTAATGTCACTGTCAGTTTTACAATTTTATTTAGGTTAAGTAAGGTTAATTTTAATTAGATTTCCTCACAAGTGTGATGAAAAACATTGTGTGTGCCACGGGCGGTAAAGGAATTACAAACTCGTGTTATTAAAGCCCTCGGCTTCGTCTCGGCCTTGTAACAAACACTCGTTTGTAATTCCTTACCTACCGCCCTTGATACACAATGTACTATTATGAACAAGAATACCTACACACCTGTTACTTCCCGAGACTTGCGATTTTTTTACAATTATGATGATTTGGTAATGAAGCCATGATTCTGAACGCAGTCTAGTCGGGTCATACGTAAGTTTTTTTAGTATGAGTTAGTGTTCTAGATATTTCCTGCGGACATCACCAAAATTGAGCTTTAAAAGCAAAATTTCTTGCTAGAAATTTATAGGCCTGTACATATGATGTAGTACTACCAGACCTTTAAGATATAATAGTACATTACACAACTAGGGTGATAAAACAAAGAAAGGCCGAGATCGCAGATGTTTGCGGCCCGAGCTGTAAGCGAGGGACGTAATTATGCGATCGAGGACTTTCTTTATTATCTCCCGTGTTGTGTACATAATTTTATGTCTACACTTGGCCAGGTGTGGCATAAACATAATAATGTGTATCTAAGCTGTTATCTATTGTAATGTTCACAGGAAAGACGCCCATTTTCTAAAACGTGTATGATCTAGCCGTGAAAACAAAATCGGTTTACAGTAACTAATTGGAAATACGACGGTGCTGCGACTCACAGAAGTCTTGTGGTTAAATAGAAATAGCAGCTCAGCCTTCGATCTTGCAAAGGTGACGCTCATCGGAAGGCTTGCAGACCTTGGACAACCTATTCTCTACTTTTTTTTAATCTTGGCAATGCATCATCTCGACAATGCGTCGTGGGATAATAAACTTTTGAGTATTTCACTTTTTATGCGGATGAAACCGCGCTCAAAATCTAGTATTTGCCATGGAGTAACTTACGCATATAATACACAAATATTATACGCATAAGTATTATGTAGGTAGCTATATTTATTGAATATGATTGCCGATTTCAACGATCATCTTCAGGACTTAATAGGCTTCGTTGCGATAATCGTTTAAGTTGAAATCATCTTTTTGCCAACTATGTAGATATTTAGGTACTATGTATTTGTATAATTAATTGATAATTATATTTGCACAGATACAGTTTCCGCGCTAAAATCAATTTTACCGATTGCTAAGAGAGTTTAATGCTTATTCTTAACTAAAATAGGAGCAGTCTTGAAAACAATTAACAAAACACCGAGTTCTGTGGTAAAGCAAATAATACCATCGAATAGAATCTGTTCTCTGATTTCAAGAGAATCGGCTCTTTTATTAAGTTAGGTACAGTCGCCATCAGATATATCTGAACTGTCAGTGTACTCATAAATATCTGAACACGGCACTATTTTCATAGCATTAGAGCCGTGTTCAGATATTTATGAGTACACTGACAGCTCAGATATATCTGATGGCGACTGTACAAATGAACAAACATAGAAGTTTTGGTGGCAATAACGTCAATTAACTAGGGAGTTCCTTCCGATATTAAATTTATCGATAACTGAATACTTATTTCGAAATGACATTTCATATTAGCTATCAAGTTCATCGGATAAATTAGAAATCAACTAAAATATGCTGATTACTACCCATCAATGTTACCTATATACTTTTTAGGAATTTTAAAATAAAAAAAAAACAACTTTAACAACTAAATATTTTTTTTATTATTAACATAATGTTTCTGACACAAAAACTTATTTTAATGATATTCAATCGATTTAAATGCAAAGTAAACTGAAACCAAGAGTGCCTTGCAACAAATGCCAATTTAGGTAAATTGTATGACATTGTGTAGCATAATAGTACTTTTATACTGTATAGGTAAAGCAAGTTGCATATTTATATTATATTATTATCTCAGTCATAACTGTCACAAGAAAGTACAATTTATCAATAAATTAATATCGTTGAGAAGTCCCTACGACAATTTTATTCGTGCCACAAAAACTTCTATGTCTGCAAATGAGACTTCGTGCCTTATTGCACTTTTATCACATCGTTTGTATTTTCACGATTCGACTCGTAGTACGTCCACGCTACATTTCGTGTTCTCGCGAATCGCTATCGGCACTAGCATGGGAACGGACCTGCGCCGGCGTCCCAACGGCAGCCGATTGACAATTGACGTGCCCCCATTTTACGTACGATGAGATTGGCGTTCACACGGTAACGTCTTTACACGCCATTATGTATGACAGAAGTCAATTAAATATTTGATATTCGGTTAGATTGTTAGTATTGGCGAGGCGGGTGGCAGTAAAGAATGGGTGATTTGTAATTTGAGCGGCAGGTTGAACGGTTGCTTTTTTATTGAAAGGCCAATGTATTTGACAGAAGCTAAGTTAGGGTGATGTATGGATTGGCTACTTGTATCGAACCTTTGAAACTTTATGAATACTACCGAAAGAGATTTCAATTCAAAATGTTTTTGACATTCATGGATATGTAAGGTTGGTTAACATGTTAAATATACCTTTTGAAAATACTTTTATTATTCAATTACTAGCGATCTACTTAAACGTACAGAGTTATCGTCAGTAGTAGCTTTAGGTCATCATCATAGTAGTAATTATCATCTTCACGAGTTAAAGCGGTTAGTAATCTAGGTCTAGTCACCCATTCTGAAAATCAAGTTATTTTTTTTGCAATTTTTGAACTGCGTTCAGATGTATATAGTTAAAGTACAAAGTAATCCAACACAGATACAATGACCAAACCGACTACCTCGATCGATTCGAGTCGATATCTGAGCGTTTCGACCGCGGCGGTTTTTTTAGTCGTGTTCTAGCAAATATATGGTGATTACCTACAGTTAACTTCTATTGTACCTAAAAGATAGACGGTGTGGAGGCTACACGTGATTTAATCAAAATTCCTCCGCGATAGACCTTCGCGGTAAAAATCGAGGCCAAAAAAAACGCTGAAAAATGTTTGAAATCGACCCAGAATCGACCCGATTCTCAATTCGCAGCTGCGCGGTCATGCAAAAGTGAGCCATTTTTTTTATTGTTCGCAATAGCTCTCTGTAAAGTCTAACTCAGTTCACAAAGCTTAGTTAATTTAATAATGACAACCAATTGTAATTAGACGTCTCCATGATTGATTCTAATTACTTCAGACAAAACTGCGATTGCTTACATGCAATCAATGTCTATTTGTGATATGATTGATTGATTGAATATCTTGTATATAAAAAGAAATAAACCCTACCACTTTTAGCCGTAAGTATCAAATTACAATGGCATTTATGTAGTGACATACAACACCTATAATGCTAGTCACTTAGACAGTTACATGTAGGTATAAGATAAGAGTAAGTTGCACAGTTATACATTGTGTTTATGGATGTATTAATTAGGGTTTTGCTAATCAAAATGACTCCATATCTGAGTAAATGCTTATAGTCTCGCCATTTAATGTAAAACCTAGCAATTAGCAAAGACAGACAAGTAGTCAAACTTCGGCCGCACAGTATAATAGCAGTAATTTTTCTCCCTACAAAAGGAACATCGCGCGCTTGAATGTGTGCGCGCCGTGTACGAACGCACTACAAGCAAAGAAATAAGAATGCGTAAAAATGCTCTAGTATGCATCGCACGCACACAGACGTGCTATCGCGTGCCTGTGTAGGTTACGTATCGCGTGGTCCTAAACGACCGAAGTTGGACTACTTGTTCGTCTTTATAGGTACTTTGGTTTAGGAGAGCGTAATACGTACCTATTCAAAGCCGAGGCGTAGTGCGATCCGTACTGGAGCATTCTCAAGCATTCGTAAAACTTTGCTTGTAGTGCGTTCGTTCAAGGCGTGCACACATACAAGCGCGCGATCTATCTTTTATAGGAAGAAAAATTACTGCTATTGTACTGTGCAATTAGTTACTCGACTCACTAGATTACGTACTAGACAAATAATGTTAATTTTCACCAGAAGGTTACTACCCGAAGCGCCAAAAGAATAGAATAGAATCAGACTTGTAAAAAAGCCCTTGGGCCTAAATTGCAGAAATACATTATTTTTAATTTTTGATTTTTCTTCATACATAACACCGTTAGAGTCTAGTCTGTACTTTGAGGTGATTCGAGTTCCTCAATTCTCTAAGCAAACATAAAGAGGGTTAAGAACCGACTTTACCAACGTGGAAGGTTCTCCGAGTCTCAAAAATGTAGGTACATATTTTGCCTAAATACAAATTAAGTTTCTAACAATAAGCTAATAGGTATATGTTATTATAGTGTTTTGCGTAGACAAAATGTATGAAGCTATAAAGTGGAAAACATTTTAATCATACATATTTGTTACCATTAAATTGGACTGTCAACCCTCTTTTAATATTTAATTACTTCTTCGTACATAATCGGTGTGGATATTTCATGAGTTTCTTATAGATAAATATTATAGTTATCAAAGATCGTCCATCACTACCACTACAATTGTTAAAATCCAAACTAAAAACGGGTTTTCCCCACTTACATTCCATTACCCGCAATAAAACCAAATATTGGTTTTATTGCGGCTTTTTACTCCTTTCAATTGATATAAGACTAGGTATACGAGTAATATATGTCAAATTTTAATTGATGTGTATTGTGTATTTGCACATGCATAATACCTACCTGTTATTTGTTAGCGGAAGATTTCAAAGATTCAAAATACAACTCTATGGCATTATCTAATTCTAATATCGATGGTCTAGCTCACAATCGTACTAAACACTAAGATAAGTTTCGTAATTAGTAGGTAAGTACGTTAGTCCTCAAATCATAAGTTTGCAATTTCATTGGCAAAAAAATAAGTAATTAGTACGACTCGTACTAATCCGAAATGACTCGCTGGTCATTTGCACCAAGAAAGTTTGCATTTGTGAAGTTAGCCGTGGGATACGCATAATAAAAAAAAATTAAAAAAATTAGGTTTATGTAACGTCATATAATATTCGAGACATCATACCTACGTCATCTGCCTAGAGATTTCACGAAACAAGTGAACTTAGTATGAACCTATACAATATTAGGTATCTACTAAGCACCTATGGAAACTCTAGGGAATCGGAGAAACTAGAGTAAAAATATCGTTAAAATTAAAATCTAAAATGAAAAAAGATATATAAATTCAGACACAAACTTATTACTGAACTATACTACTGACGTGTCAAATTAACTTCTCAGTAACTTTTTTTAACGTCAGCCATTTGTTGATATTTTGCCAATATTGCCTTAACGATCGCAGAGTTCAGTCCGAACTTATTATAACGTCGATAAACTTTACAACCGATTCCTTTTTACTGCAATTTTAAAGGGCCCATCTTCGAAACCAATATCAAATTACTGCACGTATAATAGTGTCACAACGACAAAACTCAATCAACCCAATAGAAGAAAGTCGTAACTGCATATGAAGTCCAATGATCGGTAATACGTTTCTGATTAGAAGTATAGCTGTATTGGTTATTGGTTCCCATTGACATCGGGCCGCGAAAAATGATTAGCCGTTACCCGTAATTACTGGTACGCTTATTAACACGTGAAGGTGCGAATAGCTATTAAAACGAAACGAATAACACGTTATTTGGGACGAAATTTTTTATTTGGAATTCAACCACCAAAAAATGGACGCCGTTGGATTTCTTAAATTACTTAAAATCTAACTGATGGGTTTTTTTAGTGTGTGTGTTGATGGGTCAGAGTTGATTAATATAAGTTACCTATTGTGTAACAATCTAACGCAAAGAAATTGACCACAGCTTAGCTTAGCTTTAGCTTGAATGATGCCGAGTCTCCCAATAAAATTATAACAAGTGATAAACAGACAACGCCAACTGGCTAAAACGGTTCTAAAAGTTTTGAACTTGACTCATAATTTTTTAACAAAGTATGAACAAAGGATTTTTTTAAATAAAAGGCAATAAAGTGAGGATTTCTTTGTATGAAAATTCTACACAACATTCACAAGTAATCATTTCGTGACGCACAGTTTTTTGGAGGCGAGGGGTCAACTTGTAAGACGTGGTGTCGAAAATCGAGGTAACAAGCTCTCTAACGTGGAGTAGCCGTACCGTATGCGCTTACGTTTGACTTAGGTGCTCATCTCAAACACATATACACACGAGTAGGGTTACCAATACATACATTTTAAGTCCTCTCAAAATTCTTAGTGGTAGAAGTGCCGATATTCTACAATCACTATAATAACTACTATTAACAACGGGTATTTACCATGTATGTTTGTTTTAATGAGTTCCCGGTATTTCGGCACTGTTGCAAGCGCCATCATCACGGAGTAACTGACCATGTTAGCTTAAAATCGTATTTCATGCGATTATTATTGACGCCAATAGGATGAAAATAATATACCAAAATGGAATTAATGATAACAAATAAACGTCTGGTCCAAAAGTCAATATGCCTTTGTTTAAGTGTTAGCGATTATAGAAATGAAAATGCAAAGCATCGTTTTTTTTTGTCTATGCTAGTAAATAGACCCATTGAAATTTCCAGAATCTGCCACATTTCTGATAAAAGACCACCATTTCTAAATTACCTGACGTCTGGCAACCCTACAAGCGCACGCGCCGCCGACATCCCACCGAAATAAAAGAAGTTCACTCGCCCATCCCGTTCATCTGTAATGGCGCATGACAAAGCAAACACGCCATATTTAACGTGCGCTGTTTGATAAATATAAGGTTTCCGCGGCTTACTAGAACTAACGCCTATTCTTATTTAGATGAGAAATAAAAACAGTTTGTCATTGGTCCAAACGGCGCGTGTCTTTTACAAAGCACTCGCTCCCGCCGGTTTACTCTAAAAGCAATCTGTCAATCTTTTGACAGATTTCAACGTCTGAATCAAGTGTAAAACACATACAATCTTAATGGAATCGAGGTTTTCAAGAGTTTTTAACGTTTTTTACGCATAAAAATCTGGTATTTATTATAAATTCAGAGATTTTTTTGTCTTAACGTTTTAATATTAGTTGTTCGTTTGCACCAGTTACTTAAAAAAGTAAACTTTGGTCATTGGTGTACGAGAACATACCGAGGAAAAGAAGGAATAACCGAAACGGATGCCTATGCACGATGAGGGAATAATGATATTTTCGGAAAAGGTATTTAGTCAGAAACAACAAGTGAAAGTTTTTGTTCCAATTTTTAAGTTGAAATAAGTTTAAGTACATTTTCATCATGAGCGTTTCCATTACTCTACTCCTGACTCCATTATCAAACCCTCAACAAAGTCGAAATTATCATAATGTGCCATTGTCATGGGAACTCAATATTTGTGCAAAGTTTAAGACGAAACACGACACAAATATTCGGGCTCTAGCATTTTGAGACTAACATATTTCAAACAATATTGAGGTCGTTA
Organism: Eudemis profundana; assembly: GCA_947034925.1. Classification (NCBI taxonomy): domain Eukaryota; kingdom Metazoa; phylum Arthropoda; class Insecta; order Lepidoptera; family Tortricidae; genus Eudemis; species Eudemis profundana. Next base: position 13,776,548 of record OX344811.1, read on the forward strand.
ACATTAACAAGGATTCTTATCGCCCATTATGTTTATATTGCAGCGGATGGGCAGACCGTATAAATAGGCAAATGGGTTCTATGCGCTGCGGTGGATCAGGAGCGATGTTACGTCGGTAAATAGGAAAAATAATCCGACGACTAATTTTGCCTTGGGAGACCTGTACCTCTAGCACAACTGTGACATGCGACTCTTTGTCGCGCGACAAATGCTACCTATCTCTTTCCACTCAATATCGTGTGACAGTGACAGGTCGCGGCCACTTATGCTAGACGTACTGCTTGCTTACCTTTGTACGATGCGGCGGGAGCTAAGCCTGGGCCCAGGGCGATGGTGCGGCTGGTCGGAGCGGGTCACATGTCACAATTATTAGCACAATGCGCTATTATATTTATTTTAGCGGAATACCATACGTTACGCGTATAGTCCGTACTTCCGTACAAACTCCAAACTTCTTTACAAGACCAAATGCTGTCAAACGATCGTAAGGCAAAAACTACGTCATGCTCTGATTATAAGTTTTTGGCTTGCGTTCGTTTGAGTTTGAACGGACTATACAAAAGCGGGTGACATACACTGACTTTTTTGACTTTTATTTTTTGTTATTTTAACGTCGTCAAGCAGGCCTCCATTAAGGTATATGCCAAAGTTTACAACCAGGAGAATTTGCTTGGCAGCGTAAACAGGTACCCAAGCGACTCCATTCATCTTAAGCGGGCAATACGGGAGCTAGAGCCGAGTGTTTGGTCTAATATTTGCAAATATTTCCGACTCCGGACCTAACTGTATTAAAACAAACGCTTGGAGATCATTAGCTAAGGTCGACTAGCTTTGTTTAACACTGATCATATTATGAACAATACAAACAATGGTGGATAACTATTTAAATAATACATTCCTTTGTCAAGTTGAGTTCATGACCCAACTAGGTATTTAGATTTTTTTCATATAATAAAGGGTCATATAAAAATATATTATATGTATTATAGCGGACATGAACCGACTATAAAAAAAAACATAACTCTGATAAAAATACATATTTTTAAACGCAAACTTTTGTGATGATAAGTGTTTATAATACCTACAAAACATACCTACTAGCCTAAAATTCGCGTCGCATATGTATGTATGTATGTAAACTCTTTATTGCACAAAATAATACAAGTACAGGGTTACAAGATAAAGGTATATGTACAAAGGCGAACTTACCCCTTTAAGGGATCTCTTCCAGTTAACCTTATATATATAATAGTACTGGCGTCAAACTTCAAAGTTCTAGTTCTAGTTCCATCCAGTTCCATCATTAGATCAGGTGCATCAATAGTGCCATAATAATGAATTGCATTATATTGCATTGTCACGGAACTTACATATGTATGCCAAATTTCAGTTAAATTGGATAAGGATAGCGGTTGAAAAATGGTTTGAACATTTTGGAACGGACAACCTACATACGAATATTGAAAGTTAAATAAAAGCATTCAAATAATAACTAACATTCAGGAAAACGTTTAGTAACATATGAAACTAAATAATATGTACAACAGGAAAAAATTAACCATACACGTATGAGTAGTAATAAGACTACCCCTTTTATTTTGAGCAAAATGAAAAAGCAATTGTCACGTCCTATATCTAAAACAAGACTAACCTCTATACAACTCTATAGAGTATAGAGGTTAGTCTAGTTTTAGTCATAGGACGGCAGATAACCAAACACTAGAAAATATATATTTTTCAACTACCTAACTCCAGACTCCATGATCAGACCGATGCAGGTATAACTCGTGCCGAGGACGTCACCGGGTGTAAAGTATCGGACTGTACAATACCTACCAACCAAATTAGCCTAAACTCGAGGGGGCTACTAATAACGGTTGGAGATTTAACACTGTTCAGCTCCTGACTGTATCGTCAGACCAAGTTGAATTTATAATAATTTTGTAAAAGCTGTCGCAAGATTTGAAGCCAATAATCAAATATAACCTACCTACGAGGTAAAGTAAAACTCAATAAAGCCGTTTCAAAACCGCCCAAGGGAGTAAAAATACCGCTAAAAATATTCTTGAACTTTTTGCCACACTCATACTTTTTCATCACACTTGCTCGTAAAGGGTGTTATAACACGCGCGCTTATAGCGCAGCTCGAGCCGATTTACTCCCCGTGGGTTACAAAAATCTATAACTCCCACGGGAGGAAAAAGTGTATGAAAATCTATAACTCCCACGGGGGTTATGAGTTTAGTTTTAAAAGTCGTACGTCATTTCAGACTAAGGAGGTTTCGAATCAGCCAAGGCTATTTCACATCTTCAAAACTTGGCTACAAAACCAATTTTAGTGTAAATAAAACTTATATGGTATATTTTACTATTATTTCCGTAGTTTTTGCGATTATTTTAATGCAATTAAATTAATTTAGTTTAAAATTTTATTTTGAAAATCGGTACAATCTGGCGACATTGCCTGTCAAGTTTAAAAACTAAACGCAGTTCTTAGCATTATCTGTGGAAGACTATATTGAAAAAGTTGACAGTTGAAGTTGTCTCTTAGCGGGTGCGTTTAGTTTATTTCATTTTTATGTTTTATTTTATTTTTCCTCGCAAATGTGATGAAAAACATTGTGTGTATCACGGGCAGTAAGAAGATTACAAACTCGAGTCATTAAAAGCCCTCCGCCTACGGCGTCGGGCTTCTAATAGACTCTCGTCAGTAATCCCCTTCTTACTACCCTCGGTGCACAATGTACTATAACCTCTTGTATGAAAGCAATTTATGATAAGTGTTTACATCGTTTACAAGTGATATACTTCAATCAACGCACTAGACAAATTGTGTTATACGGTTATGTCTAAAAATAAATATAGGTACAATTTTGAATTTTATCCAAAATCGTATGTTATAGGCTGTGCGGCACAGCGCTATTTGAGTCATTTGTGAGTGTTTGTAATTTAGCCGTGTACCTATTACCTTGTGTTGTGTGTTAGCGTGTTTGTCTGTTACTATAGTCACATGTGAACCACAGGTCCACAGGTCCGTTAGTGATACCATACGGCTCAATTATGAACATACGCAAGTGGTCACATTGCCGCGCGCCACCGTACTTGCATACTGACACACTAAACACTAATGTTATTGATTGTTTTATAATAATACTGCTTACTGTGAGTGCATTCCAATGTGCACTCAATTATAACACGATTACTTCATCCGACAATCATCTGGGTGGGCATCAGACAAATTAATAGTCCTCCTATGCTAATATTGCCTCCATCATCCATTAGTTTCCCGACAACTTATTAAACCAACGTTAACTTAATGCTGTCTTGATGAACATCGAGTTAGCACGAGATTAGGATTACGGTAGCTGCTAATAATATTATTATAATGACATCATATCATCCATCATACTCGACTGAGCTCCCCAAGTAGCACACAGCCTGTATAAGAGCTTATACCACCCTTATACCGCTCAAACTACAGAGTCGAGTCTTAAGACACTCCCAGATAAGGATAAGGGTAAGATGGAATCCTTGATCGTGAGAAATACTAAACGTATCATAGTATAGTGATAGGTTACAAATCATGAAAATGAATCGCATCGAACTTGAAAGCCATATACCTACTGGATTTAGAAATTCAGCCAAGAAGATTTAGCAGTTATGATTTGTATTTCATTCTCATAAGGTATAGTACATTTTACTTTTATAATGTTTTAGACAGAAGGTGCTTGAAAATGACGGTCAATTTGGTAGTTACCTACTACACTAATATTGATTGATGATTGATATCAGAATGCACGATACATTAAAGTAACGTAAAAAATTAACGATTCGTAACATTGGGCAACTTATCATAACAAAGGGTCCGATTAGCTCCAAAGTCCACGAGGTAATGAGGCAAAAGATAAATGATAATGCGTGAGGGCATCGAGATTACCACACTTGGGCACTGCAATACCTACATCCTTAATTAAACAACCAGATAATTGCTTTTACTCCCAGGAAATATGCGGGAGAGGAAGTAGGTTTCCAACGAATAATAAATCATTTCGCTAATAATATAAATTGATCGATCAGTGAGATGAGAAAGGACGGGGCTGTTTATATCAAAGGTGTAGATTTCCTAGTTTTTAATGAAATAAATAATATAATGTAGGCACTATTCGCGCCATGTGTGGGTCTGTATGACCCATACATGGGAACGCGCACAACGAAGGTGCTGCCAACTGGTGCCGCCAATCAGAATCTTGTACTCTGTCATGCTGGGGCCACTTTAATGGGAAACGCCGTTAATATCGCGATGATGGACGGTTAACGTTAGTTTGGCCACGACTTACTTGACATTAACATTTTTAACCAACTAGCTGTCCCGGCGAACAATCGTTCCGCCTCAGATTTTTGCAGGAACAGGCAGAAACAAACCCTAAAAATCAAAAATCATTTAAATCGGTCCACCCGTTCTCGAGTTATAAATGGTGTAATTAATCCGACTTTGTTTAATGTATAAAAAAACTGCGTTGCTGTTGACGTGTCCGGGTTTTGAGCTCCAAAATCCGGGGATTTACGCTTTTTGTCCTAGGTGTCAAACTTGGGAGATGGCAGCCCTAGCAGAGTGTCTCTTTTATCGAATTAGTGCTACCACCACCTAGTTCCTGCTCATTCCCTATCGATGTTATAGCTGTGGAAGTTTCCCGCCGAGGTGTTTTCTTTGCGCCATGACTACGACATGGGGTTCTTAGAGAAGTTAACTAACTGGCAACCTTATAGCTTCTGATCTTACATTTCTATTATTCAACCACCAGTGATTTAACTTCGACAGCGACTTAACTTCACCAGCAGCGGTGATGGTAAATGAGTATGCCATGAAATAGCTTGCTGGTTAAGTATAACTAAGCTCTTGGGACGGAGACCAAGACTCATTTTGGGTCGGTGCATCAGCCAAATATGTCAGTTCAACAACAGTTTAAATGCAAGAACGAATTATGTGTTGTGATTATATGCTATAATTACAAGTTGCTCGTTTTAAACATCATAAATAGACACAACACTATTCGTATTCACGAATGATACCGGAAAGCGCTCATATCCTAGTTCCACGAAGCTAGACTCCGCCTAATTGCACCTGAACTAGTAAACCCTAACCACTTATTAATCTTCATAAGACGAACTCCGCGTTACAAACAAATACTAGGCATTAACCAGTCGGACCGGTGTCACTCGCCCTAGAGCCTTTCCCGACCCAACTACTGTAATTTCCTTAAACACATGACAAATATACGAAGTGTATTTGGGTCAACCCTATCACAGTACAATTAGAACTATAGTCCAGTATTGAAATGCTAAGTTAATTTTGTGAAGACACGTAATCCGACCGAATTGTGCTAGCCGTAACTAGGGCTTGTCTATTAATCACGCGAGGCTATAAATCAAGAGAATGATTCGGAAAAACTACGTGGAGCGGGAGGTGTAAGGCGAGATATTAGTATCACATCACGTGTACCTAAGCGCATTGAGCGATTTTAGTATCACGTGTTCTTAAATCAGAAGATCTAAAAACTTATTAAATCATCAGTTAGGTACGCTTCTAGTAAGTAATATTTGCATACCTATGTAAGTATTTTGTCAATTGAATAGTCTGTAAATACTTGACAACTTTTTATTTGATTTTTATAGATGCCAGCATATTTTAAATTAATCCGCAAAAAAATAAAACCGTTAAAATAAGTGATGGTAGTTGGGGAACGATGGAGGGGTCAGCCTGAAATCTCAACAAATATCACCAAGGGTGGGACAATTCAAAAGTGACCGAAAAACTTCACGTGATCAATGGACGCGCTCCTAGCTGCGATTGTCTGTGTATCTGTACGTCGCATCGGATTGTGGGGTTCTAGTTGCATTGGTAGCTATGCATTAATTATTATCTTTACATGGGATATCGATGGATGGATCTGAACAGGGCACGTCGGTTTCCGGGGCGGGATCGCAGTAATAGCACCTTGCAAAGACGGGTATTTGCCGTGCGCCATATATGACTGCTCACATTTGCTACATTGAATATTGAGATGCAATCGCAGTGTCTTGATAAGACTAGATAGATATTTTCTGTGCAGCCTGGGAAATGTGGTAAGATTTAGCTTTGGTTTGTTGCATTAAATCGGCGTATTTTTATTAAGATAAAGTTTCATTACTTGTTGTGTGATTGTTTGTATCACTGGGCCACTGTTGCCTAAAAATAAATGCTTTTGAATTTATTAAGCTGCTGATCCTGAAATATCGCTGGCACAATATCGATTTAGCATTCCATCAAGGATAAAAAATATGCAGAAGAACTGATAATTATTTTTGAAACGGGATTGAAATGAAAATACGTGTTCATTACTCCGATCACTAAGTTCATCTGGGTACATCTTACAGCATGCTATCATCGATAACAGCAACAAACTAGATCAGTATCTCTACCTAAACATCTCGTGCCCGCGCGAGTGTTACGACCTTAATATTGCGAGATGGATAGTGCGCCACATCAAATTATCGTTGAAGACGTGCGAGATCTCGCGGGGGTCCAGCCCACCAGCGCGCTGCACCCAGCCGAGTTGACCCATGTCATTAGTTTACACCGCACGGAATTGACACTTCAATAATATTTAAAGCCGTTTGGTTAAAGCTCTGTTTGCGTGAGACAGTTAGGTAAATACCTACCAATTTGTGCTCCAAGCAAACACGGATTTACAGAAAGTCAATAATTTTGACGTGTGCTCACACTTGACTCGTAACATGCCTTTTGCTGTGCCACCACTCTAATTCCTGTTTGGACGTTACCGTAGATCGATATTTGTGTGATATGTGTACTGTACCTAAATGTGTCTGATATACACACTATACACGCATACTCGTAAGTACAATCACCAGCAATAATAAACAATAAAATCCCAGAAATATATAGAGATAGAACGACATAGTTCGTCGATGTGTATGGGCACCAAGCGTGTAACTTTTTCGCTTGGCGTTTGACGCCAAAAATAATAATATAGTGAACCAAAACATACATTTTCCCTTTCTTTTGGTGGTATTTGAACAATTAATTATACCATTAATATCATCAGATTTTCAAATCTTACGGCGTGCAAGAAAACTATGTCGCCGTCACTTCTTTTTAGCACGCGAGGTACTTGCACTTTTTTCGATATGTTTCTCTGGATGAGATGGAGTACCTACGACAATGAGAGCTCATTCGTCATTTAAGATGAGAAAGATCCTGCGCTATCCGTTATCTGCCGTGCGTTAAAAAAAAACCATCTCAAAACCGGCAAATATGCGCTATTTTTAATATCGTATAAAGCTACTGAGATAAGTTGACTTAGTACAATGGGCAGCTTTTGATATCCCAGGAAAACAAGAAACACCCCCTGGGCAAAATTTACCGTTAAATGAGACCTAGGTAAAATGTTTCAGATATTTTAAGTATCGCGCTCGTGTTTCATCATAATATTTATTTATTGCCAGTGACTTACTGGCCCTAAAGGACTATCCTATAAACCAACGCTATCTGCTTACAGTGTAATAAGTAATGAAACATAAAGGATGTGTACCTCTTTTCGGAGTAAATTATCTTTTATGTGACACTTTAACTAGAAGTATAAACAAATACTTCAACTAAACTGCCCGTGGGCAAGTTAACTATCAATAAAGTGCTAACCTTTTAACAAACTATAAAGAAATAATTACCCGTCTCGTCGCTCCCATATCCAAGGTACAGAGGAAATCATGTGAACCAAGTGAAATCGTCCATCAACAATGCTTGAATTTTTGCGACGGAGTGCAAGCTTTCACTCACTTCTTTTTATCTTTTATTTTGCCTCGCTTCAGTGCATGTTTTCACTGACTAGCCTATTCAAATGTCATGCTAAATATTAACTTTGATTCCTACTGAATGCTAATGTTAGGGAGATAGACGTATATCAGATTTGTTAGAAATAATTGAACTTGATGTTGCCGTATTTTGAATCAACTTTTTTGATTAAAATATTATGGAGATGTTAAATTGCACAAAAGGTTACTTATATGTACAAAAGCGAACCTATCCCTTTAAGAGATCTCTTCCAGTTAACCTTGGAGCAGATGAGTGATGAGACAGGAGGGGTGGTAGACACATTTAATTAAATTTAGAATCATATACAAGAGATTATAGAGGTATTCATATGATTAAATAGAACGTTTCCTAAAAAATATTATAAAGCAAAAAATATACTAGGAATGCTGCGGAGAGTTCAAGAATGTAGAGTGGTTACTTGTCACTTATATAAATTCCTGCAAATAAAGCAGGTAGGAATTCATCAATTGACACTTAACTTTAGGTGCGTACCTACGGCAAAAAGTTGTGAATGGATTTGGGCATTTTCAATTACCTTTACCAATTTATTCATTTATTAGATTCATATCACGCACGCTTGTCGATTTCGATCTTGATATTTGATGACTGCATATTTCTTCGCTGTTTTTCCTTGCCGAAATATGCACAATTTCCACGATTATTTATTTATTTATTAAAACCTAGTTTAACATAATTTATGAACAGTGTCCCACAAAACCTTTAATAAGGTTTGTCTGTGGGATGTTTACGAAGTGTCTCGTATATTTAATTTACCTATAAATTAGGACACCAAATCAAGAAAATATTCAATTATGTCCCACTTACTAAAATCAGCGAAAACCTACGTCGATTTAGATATTTCCCAATGGCAATGTGTGTCTGGAATGAAAATTGTTTTATGCCTCACCTGGCCATAAAGTGGCTTTTTCCGCACGCTGCGCGTACGGAAAAAGCCGTTTTCTGGCCAAGTGTAGACATAAACTCATGTAAACAACACGGGAGGTAATAAAGAAAGCCCTCGATCGCATATTTACGTCCCTCGCTTGCAGCTCGGGCCGCAAACTTCTGCGATCTCGGCCTTTCTTTGTATTACCACCCTAGTTGTGTAATGTACTATTCTTTTTGTTTGCAGAAGTGGCGTGAGCGATGCGATTGGTCGAATGGCCGGGCGCGGGCGGGGGCTAGCATGGTGGGCGCGCTGGTGCTGCTGGCGCTAGCGAGCGCGGCCGGGGCCAGCGTGAGCGATCTAGCGCGCCGTGACACGGGCGACGTGTTCTCGCTCACTGGTAACTATCACGCTAACACGAGCAGTAGTGGCCATGCGGGCAGCGTGGCGCTGGCTGGCGAACGCGGCCCTGTAACTCTCACCCCTAAACCTCTTATATTATATTAGATTTTTCTCATAGTTGATCTTAAAAAAATGTATAAACAACTTTTCTACCAGGACGAAGGTCAAAAGGTCACACTGTATCTGTTTAACTACTAGTTAAGTAGACACATCGGTTGGCAAGAGTAGTGCCTTCAACCCATCACGCAAAATAGGCGAAAAGCATCGAGTTGCGTAGAATTAGCCCGCGTAAACCTATCACCTAAGTCACAGTATAATAGCACTAGCAGTAATTTGTCTTCCTACAACAGGTAGGTACATCGCGCGGCTAGTATGTGTGCGCGCCGTGATGTTAACGAACGCACTACAAGCAAAGTTTTACGTATGCGTAAGACTGCTCCAGTACGGATCGCACCGTCTGCGCCTCGACTTTGAATAGCTATCGCGCTTCTAAACGGCCGAAGAGTGACTATTTATCTTTATACGTCTGACGACCGCTTTAGCTTAGTTGGTAGTAACCCTGCCTACGAAGCAGGAGGTCCTGGGTTCGAATCCCGGTAAGGGCATTTATTTGTGTGATGAGCACGAATATTTGTTCCTGAGTCATGGATGTTTTCTATGTATATAAGTATTTGTATCTATTAAATATATCGTCGTCTAGTATCCATAACACAAGCCTTATTGAGCTTACTATGGGGCTAGTTCGATTTGTGTAAGATTGTCCCCTAATATTTATTTATTTATTTATTATTTATTTATACGTTGCCTAATAAGTTGCCTATACGTTGCAGAATAGATATTAGTATGTACTACGTACAGAAGCTTCTCTGACAAAACTATCGTTCGGGTCCGATCACCGGACGGAATTCACCACATCCGACCGTCTCTGTCTATCGCATAACGCATATTAACGCGTGCTTTTTCTGGTCGCTGTCTAAAGCAACCTACAGGTGGCCCGCGGCACGATCGCCGAGTGAGTCACTTCTGCCTACTTAAGTGGATACCTACTTTATTGCAGATGTGCAATGCGGGCCCGCGCAGTGCGCGGAGCACGGCGCGCGCGCCGGCGCGGAGGCCTGCGCGTGCGCGTGTCCGCTCCGCGCGCCGCTCTTCAGGGAGGATCGGGAACTATGCGTCGACGACCTGCCAGGTACGTGCTATCCCTCATAGTGAATAATCGTAGCACCAGAATCTCTAGCTCAGTGTTTTTCAACCTCTTTCACGGCACGACCCCCTTTGTACATGAAAATCATTCGGAACCCCTCATCATCAGCCAATATACGTCCCACTGCTGGGCACAGGCCTACTCTCATAAATGAGAGTGAATGGGCTGTATTCTCCACGCTAGCCCACTGCGAACTAGAGATTTCACATACTCTTTTGAATTTCCTCGCGGATGTATGCAGGGTGGCTCACGATGTTTTTAAAAACCCTTATAATTAATTTGTTAATTTGAGCGGTTCATTTCATATGGAAATTTAACGCAGGATCAAAATGATTTATTTTGTCTTTATCGCGCGATAAACCAAAATAATTGGCAGTAAATGGTGTAGGTAGGTAGTATTTGTACGAATCCCTTCAATAATTTCTAAAAAATATTTTTGATCTGAAAAACCACTGTCTGTTTTTTATGCAGGATATTGAATTATGCTCCGTAGCGTAGTATTTAGATGAGTGCTAAAGACTTTATTTATTCATTTAAACTTTATTGCACGCACACTACAAGAAAGAGTACAAATGGCGGACTTAATACTGTACTTTAGGTTCGACAACTTGCCAAAAGATTAATAATCTGTTAAATAAAATAACTATGCATCAAAGAACAGACGCGCTAACGTCGTGTATTTCCTATTAATTGACCAATACATTAAACTCAAAAATTCTAAGAACCATGTTTACCTACGTGGGAAGTTATCGGTAATCTCATTTTAGCGTGCGAGCGTCAAATATGACGAAACACTCACATTATTTTCTCTATTTACCGGCAAAAAATAAGAAAGTGCGTCGTAATCGAAATCGCGTTATTCGTGATGTCATCCAGATACTTATCTCACGTTTCCAACATGCTTTGCGTTTTCTTAAGTAGACACAGTTGAAAGTCTCCGTTTGCTTAGCTAAGACACGTATTTACCTACGATCTTGGAATACTCTAATCATCTAGGTGTTGACCAAACATTGGGATACTTAAAAATCTCACAAACATACAGTTTTTGAACATCTCACTTCGACGTCCGTCGATGTGGCTTTAAGTAAATAAGTTTAGGTAAGAATTGCGGTTTTTAAGTAGTTTATGAGTGTACTTTATTCTTGACAGTCATCGGTGATATAGGCACGTGCCATAAGGTGGGTAACTAGAATACGGTCGAAAAAGTAGTATTAGTAGCGGCCAAGTATTATACCTTCCGCGCTTAGTGAAAAGTTTAAACACGTTACCTACACAATAATCGTTACACTTTTTTCTGTTCTGTTTTCTGAATGTGTAAATAAGCGTACCAAAACAAGTCGACCTTTGAAATTGGGTGAAAATGATTTATGTATAGGTAAGTACATAAACCGTGGGGAATACAAATGTTTATAAAGTCCAATTATTCCAATTGCATAACATTACTGGTGACATTTATCGTCTTGGAATGATATTTCTGCACGGTTGTCCATCAGTAAATATTTAGAAAAAAAAACATGCACAATTTGACTGCCGGTGGGCGAAATATATTTTACATTGATTCTTCGGTATGACATTCTCATCCAAAAACCAACACCTACATTTGCACACGGAAATTGATAATAGTATTTATGAGCTGGATCAATTATGCGAACCAATTCTTGAACCAAGGCGCGAGTTAAGAAACAAAAACACATCGGCTATAAAATATTTGTACTTATAAGGTCACTAGGAGAGCATAATAACGACGTCGGAAGAGACACTTTAAATACTAGTAACTACGATGTTGTGTCTATTACCTACCGCTAATATTCAATTCAATTCAATCATTTATTGGTAAAATATAAGGTACTTTACATGTCACATAATTTATTAAATCAGATAGAATAGACTAAATTATACGACGTTCTGGCCGTATGTAACAGTTTACGTTTACGATATCATGTTTAGACATTTAAATTTAAGATTAGATGAAGCCTGAATAAAACGGAATAAATCCCTTAATGAACTAAACGAACTGGCAATTAGATTATTTAATTACTGAATCGATTGTGCGCTTTTGCCTCCCGCTTTGCTAGCCTCGTCCTGTCTTCAATTCCATACATTGTATGTGACGACATAGCAACATGACCTATCCACCCACACAATGAAATATCCGAGCATGTTACCTTTCAAATTGTCATGTATAAAGAACGTCTAACCAACCGCACATAAGATACCACTATCGGGCACTGAAGTATTTTAACACACTTTGATTGGACTAATAAATTACATCCAAATGAGAGTATTGCTTTTACAAGACGTTTTAATAGCAAATATCAAAGTATTTGCTCAATGTTTCCCCGGAGACACTTTTAAGACGAGCGATAAAAAATCTTTTTAATCTGCATAAATTAGAGTTGTAATCGCATTCACTACCTTACCGGATCCCGTAAAATATATGGTTTAATTTATACCGTTAATAATACTGAATTTCCGAAATAAGCTTATCTTTGGCCCGGTCGGGTATTAGTCTTAATTCCGTTACAAATGAGAAGCTTATTAAACGCAACCGAAGAACAAGGGCGCAAGTGAGCGAAACCTAAAGGGTAAAGCGACAATCTTCGCCTAAGAGTGCAAAAATTGGAAGTAGTGGCTCGCAAAGAATCGGTGGTTTACCTAATCGGATTCGACGATAACATGTTTTATGTTGGTGGCTAAGCGTTTGTAATGGAGATATTTCGTTTTCAGAATGTTCGCTGGCGAGCTTCGGTACCGGCGTGGGCGTGCAACGGATACCGTTCGTGTATCTGCCGCTGAAGGGGCAAATCATCCATCCATCCAGGGATATTACGTTTCAAGGCGAGTGCCTACAGATTCCGTTGATAGGATTACAGTCAAGATTATTGAGGATAAAACCAAAGTTACCGTGTGTGGTCGGCATAATAATGTTGTACTTAGTATTTAAGTATCTAGACCGAGTAATTTTCACTTTGGTTAACTTAATTGGCACCATTTCAGATTGCCCAAAATGGTCACTTTTGTTGACCAAACGGGATACAAATCTCTCACCTCTACCTAATTCATGTGAAATACCATCATTTTCTATTGTTACAATACAATCGCAGAATTTACTACACACGATCGGCATTAGGTAATATCTGTCAATGCTACTATATCTATGTATGTCCCACGGGCTCCTAAATAATTGAATTTAGTGAGAATTATAACAGTAACAACCAAGGTAGTAAGTGACTTACTATGTAATATTTGTGTACAAGAACCTCATTATTTCCAATTAACTTCGACAGGTGTCAAGACTCCTATATGCGCAGTGTCTGGAGCACAGTTCCTAACTCCAAAAGGCTTCGTAGATCTTCGCAACACACTCGATGCCGACGTGCCGTTTAGCCTGTTTCGCGATGAGGGGAGAACTTTTCTTCAGGTGAGCAACAAAAACACATCACAATTCTTCTTGAATAGGTAGCTTAGCCAAACATAGTTTATCTTCAGTAGATAGGTTAATAAAACAAGTATACGTAATCCCGACTCTTTTGTTAACGATGTTAGAACATACCTATTCTAGGAAAATCAAGAAGGCGGTATGACATTTTTAGAAATAGTTACTTTGAAGAGCTAAACTGGGGAATAAAAGAGAACGATCTAGCTAGACTAACTTATTTAAATCAAGTCTCAGGAAGTCAAACCGCCTTATTTGTGTCTGGGTTGGTTATAGTATAGGTTTACGTGGGCAAGTTTTCCGTCACTGGACTTCTATAAAAATGCATATTTTTCGTGATGGGTTGAAACACAACCGTATTTTGGTACTCAATACTAGTAATTAAACATATGATATGGGTAGGTGTCCAGCAGAGTCTATACAATTTATTATAATATTTCCAGTGGAGCGGAGAGGATGACGTACGAGCGAGAATGTCGGGCCGAATGATGGTAGTGCGACTGCTATGCCGAGACGTAGCGGCAGCTCCTGCTTCTCCACTCGACTTGCGGGGAGTTTTCACGCCCTGTGTTGCTTTCAGAGTTCAGGGGACAGCACCTAAACCACTATCCAGTAAGTACACGCTCTTACACAAATTTGCACAATCGCTAGGTTGGAGCGACCACATTGAACTTATCTTGATCCTAATCTGTTGAAAACTTACTATGGTCAATGGCTCCAATGTTGATTTTTTACTCGTGTAAAATAAAGAGTACTTTTATGAAATCTATAGGGTCGCTTATTCAAGCGCGATAAAGCCCGAAGCTCAGAGAAAAAATATATTGACAATCGCTTAGATGAATACCTTGATGTATGTTTCAGATGTAACTGAAGTACAATTTGCACCAAACGCACAAACATCAGAAGCAACAGCCACATCAGGCCTGTCTGTGACAGAATACGTTGCGATTGGTATCAGCTCTCTCCTCCTCGGTCTTATTTACGTCGCCTCTGTCTTCCTTTACTTACACATCCGAAAAAGACGAAAAGGATCTGAAGGAAGCTCGAGACGGCTAAAAAGTTTGAAGAATAAAGACGGTTCAGTCATCACAGAGCGCGACATAGTCCGAATCAATAACGAAAGGGTGCAGTCATTGCCGAGTTCCATGGACGCTGATGATGGTGTTATCAAAAGTAATCCTTTAATAGGAATGAGTAGACAATTCCATCAAATTAAGCACAGTTTTCCAAGCGATTCTGGCAGTACCTTATCCGATTCTGAAGACTTTGCTGAGAGTAGCGCTAGAAGTGAAGATCATACTTTCAACGTAAGTAAACTTAACAGGCACGAAGATATTTTCTTGTCTTAACCAAACAATTATTAACTTTTGATATATGCTGTTTCAGGATCAGACGACCTCGGCTCTTATACATTCCCACTATTCAGAGGCGAAGATTCGAAATAGTTGCTCAGACTTGAGTCACCGGGATGAATCGGGAATCGAGCGACTACCTGACGAGCACGTGTCTATAGTAGAGACTACAGATGACAGGGAAATAGCACGACCAGTCGGGACTACGAGAAGAAAACTATATTTCAACCCTGCTTACTTTGAACCACACTTAATGGCGGTGAGCACCATTACTACCTATTCCATAGGCCTAAATAATGTTGCAATGTTTAAATTGAACGTTTATATCATTTTTTTGTTTGCAGGAGCCACCACCTGCCGCTTTAGAATTCTTAACCAAAATTAGAGAAGTTATAGCAGTCGCTAAACATAAAATGGCGGCGAAAAGATTCCAACCAGTTCTAAACGAAATACCAGAAGAAGAGACGTATCCATCACATGGAAACAGCTTAGATATATATCAAGGCCTGGGTAGTCAAAGGAGTGGAAGCGTTGTCAGTCTTAAAAGGGAAAATAGTCGAAAGCGGTCTATAAATTGTGTAGGATGTCCAGGCTGCAGAACAGAAAATGGTAGCGAAGTTCATAATTTCATCAAGTATGATGTACCTGCCTGCACAAACTGCCTCAGTAGTAAAGGAGAGAAACAGAACAGCATACGTAAATGGTTAGAAAATATTCCTACTGGCAAACAATCGTTCTACAATGACTTCCAACCAACGAATCAGAATGGTTTAGTCAACTCCCTTTTATCACTCCCGGGTGCAGAAACTCAATGTAAATTAAGAAAACAGAACAGTTTTTCTGCATCTAACTCTAAATTAACTGAGAACATCACGAAGGTAAGAAAAACTTCGACATTATCTGTAAGGTCAGAGCCTCCCTTGAGAAATTACAGTTATAATCTGCCTTTACCAGAATTTGAAAAAATGACTCATAATAATAACAGAAATTATTATGGGCAAACTATTTCGCGGGCAGACGATATAAGACCAATTGGACTGTGTGACTATCGGACAGGGAGTCTAAGAAGTAACCCAATCTCTAATCAACATAGAAATAAATTTATAACAAATAAAAATTCTCTCCCAGATATGGTAAACGAAGCGATAGCTCTAGAAAATTGCAGTAAATCTTACAATATAAATAGCTCAGATGAAGAGAAGATAGGTCATAAAAACACTAATACCATTAGAAAGAATTCGGAAAGTCCACCTGTTAACGATTATGAAACTGATAGTTTAGAAAGAACATCAACCAAAAAAGGACTGTCAACCCCACCCGAGTATCCTGACGTCCCATCTTCTCAAGCCAGCCCTAGTCTGAGCAATGCTTTACCATTAGAAGAAGAACTAACAATGACAAATGCAGTTTACAAAACGCATTCTAGAAGCAATAGCAACACTCCATCACCGCAAAGGGATATATGTATTGAACAGAACCATTATGAAATAATCGAAGCGAAAAAAGAAGTAAAAAACGTTAATAACATGGAAATTAAAAATAATAATCCTAACAGCTATAGTTTAGTTAGTGAAGTTTATGTTAATAATAATTATAACTTTGGCAGTACACCTACTTCACCAAGTGGGTCAGATTGTTCAATGGGAAGTAGAAAACTACATAGCAAGGTTAATAACTCTGAAGAAAAGCCAGGTTGTCTAACAATAGAAGTTAAGGATCCGCCTGAAAACTATATAAAAATCCACGAATCAGATGGGTTCGAACCTGACACTTTAGATCGCAAACATCCTAAATATAAACAAACGGACGAAAATACTCAATTTAGTAGGAAAGATCTCATTAAAAATATCGATATCGACGGAAGTCTGATTAATCAACGCATTCAATTGAGAAGTAGTGGAACGTTTAAAAAAACGGAAGCCATGGAGAGTGCATCAAAATTCAACAGTTTACGACACGATTATGAAACACGGAGAAATATTTATGAACGTCCTAAGCTATCTCCAACCACATTCAATTATTCTAAAAGTTTAGAAGACTCGTCGGAAAATTGGGAAGAGGTCGCCGCGGACTGGGCCACTGAAGAAGGTCGGATACTTACTCTAGAACTCAGGCACTCGAAGAGACAACGGCAATGCACACCGCCAACGATAAAGCAAATGAAAAGCCTAGCAAGGCCTGACATTCTACCGCCACTGCCACCGACAAACGACCATCCAATATACGAACAGCCGAGCTTTCCACCCAGACGAGTAGGAAGCGAGCGATTCACACAAGAAAGTAATCCAAAAAACTTGAATGGCAGAAGCCTCAGTCCGAGAACATTTACGAAGAATACGACAACTGACCAAAACAGAAATTTAAACGTTCGTAAATCCAGTATTGGACATTCCTGCAGTCCAACGAGAGCTTCTGTCCAATCACCATTCTCGGACTACGAAAACATCGATACTGTCAAAGCTAGTGTAGACGTAGCAAGACAGGCGGATGATTTGTGCAGGATTTCTAGTAGAAGACGTATAGACAGAAGACACAGCAGCAATGCAATAAACACAAACACTTTTGTGAAAGAAACTAAAGGAATTCCTGGGAAAACGTTTAGGATGAAGCGAAAAAAAGGACCGCATGTAGAAGACTCGGGTTATCTTAGTAGTGATTCAACTGGCTCGAGACATATTCAACGGAAATTGGTGATAGCAAAAATAGTGAGTTGTAGTGAAAGTGACGATACGGAAAATGAGGCTAGAAGTGAATCAGGGGCGGAGAGTGTAGAGACACATTCAGTGTATTTTGATAGTTACAGGAAACCAGAAGTAAACGTTGTTGAAAGTGATAAAATGTTAACATATGACAAAAGTGCAAGAACTAGTGGCAGATTTTTCAAAGAATGTTAATAATTAAAAAAAAAAGTGCAATAACACGTATTTGTGCAATATAATGTGCAATAACAATATAGATATAAGTAAATAGAAAAATGCATTTATATTTAGAGATAAATTAAGTTTGTAAAAATATACAAGTACTGATACACAATACCTCTTCTCAGAGTTGTTAATAATTTATTTTATTTATATAGCGTGATTAATCATGAATTGTAGTTATAAATAGACAATAAAATGGCCGGTTGTGCAATGCAATAATAGTATAAGCTAGGTATTTTGATGTTGTAAACATTACAGGGTTCTCATCTCATTCTTATACTTACATTTTACGACTGAAAGATCGAATTATTCAAGACCTAAACTAGTGTTTCTTAGAAATAAGTAAAAGCTCGCACTGTACGTAAGTAGACGCACTTTTTGTGATAAGGCAAATTTTCTTAAAATTAAAATAATATTATTATTACCACAATCACTTTATTTCTAAATTCACAAAACAAAATTTATAGTGATGTTGTTTTTGTCTATATTATCAAGTTCACAGTCAATTTTGATGGGGTAAAAATATTGTTAATCAAATTAAAAGTGTTTTGTAAGTGTTAAATTTATTAGAGCCTTTTCAGTGGATTAATTTAAGTGTTTTATCTTTAGTATAGTAAGTTCGCGCGGTTGCTCCCCAAATAATCTGCCTTCCCCAATTCCTTACAAACACAAATGCCCAAAATAAGTAATCAGTAAAACTGTTAAATGTTGGAATTCAAATCCACAGACCATGTATCTTAAACTGAATTAATACCTAGAATGATGTTCAAAAATACAATTTGTCAATGTCAAATTTAACACTGTATTTTTTCCGTAATAGGGTATTTGCCTGTAGTCAATATAAATTACTACACGCTAGCCATTAAATTAGCTTTCAGAAATTTGCATAAATGAACTAAACATCACCCATTTAGCGTTTTAAACGATTTTTAAAAGATCAAAACCTATAAACAAGAAGATGATTTGATGTTTGAGTAAAATGAGGTCTTTTCACTTTTATTCCATACAAACTTCATACTATCTGAGCGTTTTGACACTTCATAAAAAGTAACTGATTTGATCTGTCAGGAAAGTAGCCTATTATTATTTTAAAAAGTTCTGGTCGTTCAGCTAGTGGTATTATGCCACAGATACAAAACGTTACTTTGATTGGCTGAACGACCCGAGTCACGATTTTTTGTTTACATTTTTTTAAATACCTAAAAGAACAGACTACATGTCATAATAAGGAGTTGCCGCGCGGCTAATTTATTTTGTTTAGCTAAGCGAATGAAAGAGTCAGGCAGCAAATATAGCTTCCTAGTACCTGACAAACATTCGTGCTCCGGAGCGGGACCCGATCTTCATTGTGAGTCGGCCGAGCTTCCCCTCTGTACGTGGAGAGCACAACGGGTGGCATTCGGTGTTGGGAACAACTAATCATGGATTTTGAACCTAAACATAGTGTTTAAAGATAGCAAAATCTAGGTAATTACTATGAGAGCTGCCAGATTTACCACCAATGACTGACAATGTGTAATTATACAAAATTTATTTATTTATTTATCGTATGGCATTTCAGTCACTGGATACAGTGTATGTATATATATACAAAATTATTTAGTAAAAAAAACTTTCAAAGACTATGTAGACTCAACTGAAGCGACATCTGTTCAGCTTTAAAGTTTGCCCTCATTGAACCAATTTAGACGCGTGCCTACAGAAATTCTTGCCACCGCTACCGTAGTTCGTATCCTGCCCTCCCGCCCACTCAAATATTCTATAGCATCATAACCCTCCTTTTTGCTTCGCTGTAGTCGGGTAAAAAGAGCGAGAGGGACGGTAGGATACCAACTTTCAACGGAAGACATAAGCAGCGTAGGTACAGGTACGCAATATATATCAATCGGCAGACTAATCTCCAGTTTAATTTAGAGACACCTGACAAGTAGGGCTTGCAGAACCGGGACATTTTAGTATGAGAGAACCGGCAATTCCCGGTGCTGCCATACTAAAATTTTCCGGTTGCAAGCTGAAAATTAAGATACTTATATTTTATTTCCCAGGTGTAGACTGTAACTAAAAGTCTAAAAGTATCGAAAAAACAGTACGCTGCAATTGTCTAACTATTAAAAATAGAGTTGCCAGATGGTCGGGATTTGGGGGGATTCTCTCGAATTTTGTATGTCCTCCCGACTCCCGACAAAGTAGAAAATCTCCCGAAAAACAATTTCGTTTCATAAAACAACTAGCTTTACCCACGGCTTTGACCACATTGTTCCCATTCTGCCCAAAGGAACTCTTTACCGGGATATAAAGTATCCTCCTAAGTAGTCTAAGTACGTTTCAATCCAGCACTTCGTAACGGGCAAACGGCTACGTTTCTACTCGCGCGCGCGCGCGAGCGCGCGGGGCATCTCCCGACGACCAAAGTCCCAAAATCCCGAAAAAATGTTTTTTTTCTCCCGATAATAGCGTCATACCATCTGGCAAAGCTAATTAAAAATCATGACTAAACGGCACACAGTTAGATAAATTAACAGGTTTAAATATTCATTACATTAGTTGTTACCAACTCTTGCTAGATATTTCGGTTGTGGGTTGTTTTTAATTGATGAATATTGAAATAATTTTATTTATACTTTATATATGAAAGACACATTTTTTGTCTCTTCATTGGTTTTTAATGCGGGAAATTTACACCACATTTTATGTTACATATACAACGTGTCCCAAAACTCAACGATAAGCCGGCACCAGAGGATGGAGCTACTTATGATTAGTCGAGAAAAAATAAGGAAAAAAATATATCTCAATTATTGAGATATATTTTTTTCCTTATTTTTTCTCGACTAATCATAAAAAATAAGGAAAAAATATTTCTCAATAATTGAGATATATTTTTTTCCTTATTTTTTCTCGACTAATCATAAGTAGCTCCATCCTCTGGTGCCGGCTTATCGTTGAGTTTTGGGACAGTATGTATAGATACAGGAAATCAAAGTACACAGAAAAACTAAATGGCACTCGCCTGTGTACAGACCGAGAATCGAACCCTCTGGATTTCCGGCCCAGTGACTCAACCATTCGTCCACCGTACACCCAGAAAACGCCTTCAATTCTGCCATGTACCTTGACTTCCGCATCCCTCTGTTTTAATAGGAATTAACCTAAACGCCATCTATGAGATGTCGTAGCTGTTAAAGTTGCGCATTGGGGTGAGAAACCTGTATAGGTTTCTCATAGATGGCGTTTAGGTTAATTCCTATTAAAACAGAGGGATGCGGAAGTCAAGGTACATGGCAGAATTAAGGCGTTTTCTGGGTGTACGGTGGACGAATGGTTGAGTCACTGGGCCGGAAATCCAGAGGTACCGGGTTCGATTCTCGGTCTGTACACAGGCGAGTGCCATTTCGTTTTTCTGTGTACTTTGATTTCCTGTATCTATATATGTAATTTTATTTAGTCATTTAAGTTTTGTACAGTGATTATATTTTATATTGTTGTTTAAAAAGCTGATGTTTTGGTGCTAAACAGAACAAAGGGATACCGGGTACTAAATAAATTTAAACATGATGTTTTGTTAAACAAAATATAGTCTACATATGTATACTACATCATTTTAATTAGGATAATTTTAATTAGAATATTATAATTAATGCTCAATAATAAGAACTCTGTTGTTATATTGTATTTAGTAGTAATAAAAAAAGTATTTTTTTTGTATGTCACTTAAGTACTGTATTATGGATATTGTATTTCAATAAGTATTATAGGTATTTAAAGAGACCTACGTTCAGCAGTGGACGTCTCAAGTTTGAAATGTTGATGATGATTTGATAAGGTTGATGATGAAATGGTAAATAATATTACCGTGCTCTCTTTATGATTGTATTGTAATAAATTGTTAATTTAATATTCAAGAAATCCTAATAATATTAAAAACCTCCGCGTTTAAGTATTTTTGTACTTTTTTATGTAAAATAATTTCTAAATATTTATGAATTTGAAGCAATCGTTTCATATGAACATGAATTAAAATTGATTAAACAGATACAATTCCTTTATTTTTTTAACAATCCCAAAACAAATAGGTATCATACTTACCTTATTTTCATAAAAATCGAACACTCAGTTGTACCAACGTTAGTTAACACTACATATTAGGACACTTGATTTCCCTTTCTAATTCACAAAGATAAAAAGTAACAGCACACAGTTTAATGCAACATTAACTTTACTGAACGTTGGTGCAACTGACCCCAGGTATAACTATACTTATCAAGTATAATCTAATAAATCGTCAGATCTGTATCAAAATTTATTAATTAATATCACAGAGTACATGCAAAATCGATCAACAACAAATTATACTACAGTGCCTAAAACCTTACTCCAATCAACATAACTGAAAAAAATAACTCACTCATTGTCCAAGAACATACTCCCACTATCCACTTGCTTCACTTCACACTGTTTCAAACACTTCACTCCTTTTAGCATTTCAGTCAACAAGTTATTCCTAAATTCCATATAACCGCCCAATCCACCAGCAAACAAATCTATCTCTTTACCAATTTTACTCTGCACTTTGGCATCCTTATTCTCATTCATTTTAACTATACAGCTATCCAGATATTCCAGAATCAAAGCTGTTTGTCGCATCATTGACGGGGCATAGCCAGTGAAGTCAAGCTTCAACTTCACATTTTTAGGTATTTCTTCATTGTGAATGCTTAAGGAGTCGACAGTTGCTGTTATTTTGTGATTGTGTGACGTCATTACGATGCGGTGTGGAATTGCTTCGTGTATATAGTGTAGCAGGGACAGAACTTGACTGTCTGATCTGAAATTAAGGATGAAACAATTATTACCTAGAGTCCTAGAAAACTACCATGAGAATGAGACTTAATCATATTGAATTAAAATAGGTGATCTTCCTCGTGGCACAGTATAATAGTAATAGCAGTATTTTTACTCCCTACAACGCACTACTAAGTTTTTAGAATGCGTAAGGATGCCCCAGTACGGATCGCACTGTCTGCGCCTCGACCGTGAATACGTATCGCGCGCTCGTAAACGGCCGAAGTTCGACATCTTGTTTGTCTTTATACTTTGCTTGTGGCCTGGTGCCTTCAACCTTTCCTTGGACTATAACAACCAATAGGAACGCCCATGTAGCGCAGCGCAATGCACGCGATTTCTCATTGGCTGTCCCATGCTGTATCGCGCGTGAGTTAGGTCGCGGCGAACTTGCGCTAGCCGTACAAGGCTTGTTGAGAAGCGCCGAATTGAAGGTGAGACTCTGCAGGCCTATGATGGTCGCGTTTACTACGATATAAATGCCGTACCTGAGAAGCATGACACTGCAAGTAGGGCTTGCAATACCGGTTTTACTTGTATGGGGCCAATACCGAAAAACCGGTTTTTCGGTATTGGCCCATACAAGTAAAACCGGTATTGCATGCCCTAACTGCAAGTGCCTCCATAGCCGAGAAGCAGAACACTGTAAGTTCATGTATTTAACATAGCACATACAGTGTTTTGATCCTCAGGTAAATGGGCACTTACAGTGTTACGCTTCTCAGGTATGGAAGGTAGATTGTAAATAATCTATTTCTGGCACTTCTGGTTATATGTCATATGGGAAAATATTACATTTTATATCCTTGTGCCTGTTAAAAATATTATGTATAATTAATTACCTGACGTACACAGCAACAGAAGTATTATCAGAATTGTAGTCTTCAAAAACGACCATTATGCCGTTCAGGATATGATGAGATTTTTTGTGTATGACAGCATTAGTTGCCCCAGCCACATGTGCCATATCCAGATATTGGCAAAACATGTCCGATAGTGACATACTTGAAGCAGCATGATTGTCTATTATTCTTAGATGAAGATCTATTTTTTTAGTAGTGGCCAGGACTGAAAGTATGCTAATGTCATCTGAAAAAACTTTCTTTTTTATAATTTCACCTAAGAGCCACCCCACATTGGCGAGCGTCTTTCGAGCATCGTCGCCTTATCCGCGCCCGCGCACAGGGCCGCGCCGCTCCTGTGTGCGAAGTGTGCAGCGCACACAGGTGCCAAGGCGCCGTAAGGTAATAGGGGCGCCGGAAGTTGAAACACGACGACAATAAAGAGGTGCTTCATAGGTTTCGCACACAGGCGCTGCCGGGGGTCGGCGCGGCGCTGCCCGCGCAGAGTTAGGGCAAATACAATTTTCGAGGATACATTGGACTAAAACGTCTGGAAAACATTTTCTGATGAAAACCTTTCCTTTCAACTGTTGTTGTTTTGAATAAAGCTACAAAAAGACGTCATCTGTATGGATACTACCATAAACATAGCAATATTTCTGTGTCTGCAGCAAGTATCTTAGCAACGTAGATGATATGCAATTAATAGCCATTCATGTTTTTCATGGCGGGCGGATTCGCGATCGCAGCATCGTACTTGCATCCAACATCATCATCATCATAATCGTCTGGAACGGGATCCCCTTGTCTCGCTTAAAGTCATAACGTATTGTTTATCAAAAGTCATACAGTATTTGTTTTTCTAAAACGGTAATACTTTCAGGATATTTTAGCGCACTAGCATATAGAAAACAAAGGTTAGGTTAGGTTTGTTTTATAACAATTCTAAAAAAATTATTTAGATAAAAGATTGTATGACTTTCGATAATTATGACTTCTAAAATTTATTGGAGTATATGTATATTACCCATCTGGAACATATCAACAGGTGGATATATAATGTGACTATGATTGGCCCAGTGATGCCCTCATCCACCCAACTCGGAAATGTCACCAAGTCATGAGTCCACCTTGTGATGGGTCTACCCACTTGCATTAATATCTTTATGCCACACCTGGCCATAAAGTGACTTTTTCTGCATGCTGCGCGTACGGAAAAAGCCGCTTTCTGGACAAGTGTAGACATAAAATGATGTACACAACACGGGAGGTAATAAAGAAAGCCCTTCATCGCATATTTACGTCCCTCGCTTGCAGCTCGGGCCGCAAACATCTGCGATCTCGGCCTTTCTGTGTATTACCACCCTAGTTGTGTAATGTACTAATAGAGTATTCAAAACTAGTTTCTCATGAGGAAAAAAACCAGTTAAAAATACTTACCAATATCATTAGCTAGGACATCAAACTGTTTCCCCATAATCTCCGAATAAGATATAACAACAGAATCAAATGGCATCAACAAGTCTTTGTCCTCTTTCTTGTACGAAATAGTGCCATTAAACTCCACTCTGGTAGTTGTACTGTATTGCAGTTCTGTTAGATTCACAACTATCACTATGGCTGTCTCTATATTTGGTTCTATTTCATGGACCTCCTTCCAAAAGGGGCTGGTAGCTCTACGTTGGAAGAGTTGACTTGTGTATACTATTGAGGACTTGTTTGTGTGCAGGAATACTGATACATCTTGTAGAGGCCTGAAATATTATATGTTTGTGTTAATATGTGCCTTATTACATATTCCGTAGAGTACATTAAGTAAACGTAGATAAATAATAAGTGAACTTTTCCCTCGAAATGGATTCCTCGTTGATTCCTTTTTTAACATAATGCAGTTGGGGTATTATAATATAGTAACTTTGCTACCAAGGCTGTACTTAAAATAGCATTTAATAGGTAAATTAGTCATTTAATCTTGTGTTTACTTAACAAAGTGACGGTAATCATGAGGATATTCTGCTCAGCAGTTATAAGGCAATAGAGCGCCATTAGTGCTTTCTTCTTTTGTACTAGAAAGTAAAAAAATATTCTAAAAAAGTATTATACTTACTTTTTGTTTTTATTAACCACTCTAAGAGTAATTACAATTTTATGATTGCAAATCGAAACACAAGGCTTCTGGGATTTCAGCTTCAGCACTTCAAATGCCTGGAAATTAGTGGTGGTCCAAATTAAATAAAGAATACTCAAGGCAATAATAGAAGTACTAGACGATATTATTAGTTGGACAACTAATTACCTCATAATGGCCTTCATTAATCATAGAATCATCCAGATTTGGGTGAAGCTTTTGGTAAGCAGCAAAAGCAGTAAGTTTCCGGAGTTCCATAAACTCTCTCCGAGTCTTTTCATTGCATTGTATACTATATTTAGCCTGAGTCAACTTCCTCTTCAACTGAGTGAGAATTGGCAAGGATTCGTCAACATGCATCCCATTTAAAGCAACAGCGCTCTCGCCCAAATTCTCAAATTTATCATCAAATATCAAAGGTACTGCATCATCCTTCAGAACAATTTTAAGACACGCCTGTCCCCTGCAGGCTGTGTCGTCGACATCGTAATAGTATACGTTATTAACTCTCTGATGTACCCTTAACTTATCGGTTCTAGACAAGATTATTACTTCATTATCAGACGACAACAAGTAAAACAGTTGACATCTACTGTTCCTAAGTATTCTCATGCTTGAAATGTTAATATTACTTCCCAGAGACAGAGACGATACTTCTTCTCGTTTGTAGTACTCTTTTACTTCTCCGTGTATTGTACAAATTATGATGTCGCATATTTCACACTGTACCGGATGGTTGTCATAAAATACGAAACTTGCGATTTCGTTCTGTATAGATGAAGGTACTAAATCTTTAACCACCTGGAGGACGTTGTCAGGAAAACATAACATTTTCATTGTGCGTCTTTTAATTACTTTTAATACGTACTGTCCGACTATCCGTAAATTATTTTTTTGTTTACGCACGAAATTCAATATCTAATCTATCCACTGATACAAAAAATGCAAAACCGACATTGACATGACAATATTGACATTGACATTTGAGAAATCGATGTTGCTAACCACCAAAAATCGGGGGAAATCGGGATTTGTTTTTTTAAAGCGTCGATTATGAAAAAAACTTGTAGAGTCTGTGCGGAAAGAGAATAGGCGTGACGAAAAACGGAACTAACCTAACCAGTATGGCCACAGAACAGAAAATACGGCACATACGGTACAAAAGCATTACAGCGCCCCCCAAAATTAATCCTGTTCTCTTTCCGTACAGACTCTATGCGTATATACAGTGTGTTACCGGTATGCGGGCTTTTATTAAAACTGATAATAATATGCTTCATTAGCAATCGTTTGCAAGTATTAGCAAATCATAATTATGCGAATTAACTGCACAATTCAATTTCCTAAATCCGCACTTTAAATGTAGTAGGTGTACTACGTAATTATCGTTATTCATATCGCTGATGCACTTGGTACAAGGCATGTCGTGGTACGGAGGTGAAAAGTTGAGAAAAACAATCCCACAATTAATGCCGTCCTTATCATTACGTTTATGTATGGAGTTTTTTACACAGCTTAAAGAGTTTTTTCTAAAATTTGACATGAGAATTACAAAAGTATTGACATTGGCTTGTCAAATTACAAAACAAACATTTATTTGCAAAACTGATATTTTTTTGCGTTAAAATGGCTAAAGACACATGTGAATTATCTGACATGATTTGTGCGACACGTGGAAATGTTCCTCAAGCCTTGAGACTTTATCGAGAGTGGTTTCGAAATCAGCGGCATCCACATAATCTTCGTTTGATAACAATGGCTGTCCAGCGAGGTCCAGAGAATGCATGGTCCTATCTGGTTAGTCTGAAAGGGCTATTAAACGGAATTGTGCACGTACAACTTGAAGAAAGGATTTTCGATCACTTCAAACAGGTCCAAATGTCTAGTACTCGTATTGCTTTTTAAGTTTTATTTTATTAGTGTTGTTTTTCCGTAGTTTTCTTAAGTGTAGCAATCCTGGTATCTCTAATTGTTGAAATAGGTAGATGCAGGCATTTATCTTGATGTCTTCGTTATAAACAAAGAATGAAGGGCTGGCATTTACATCGAATTTGTCAATTTAGTACTTTGCTGTACATTGCTTGCAATTAAAATTTTGTTAGAAAATTTATGAAATCGGAATTTTAGTCGATGAATTAAATGAAGGTCATGGTTAGGTTAAGAAACATCGTTACTTTACCCTACTTTAAAAAAAGCCTGCTTGCTGGTAACGCACTGTATTTCTTTTTAATTGGTTTCTGTGAAAATGCTATTAATAATAAGAATTTTTGATATTTTTTTTAATATATACGTGGTTGCTTTGCTTCCTAAGTAGATTTAGAATTTAGGTGGTAACAAGTGAGTCAGTTACACCATCATGTGGAACACTTACAGCGCCCCCCAAAATTAATCCTATTCTCTTTCCGCACAGACTCTATTTGAGAATGTTCTATAAACGCAAAAAAATTACTCATCTAAAATGCCACAGACAACTTAGAACTCTACTTACATAGACAAAATTATAGCCGCTTTTTTCAATGCATTGTCAAAAACTGAATCCCCATTAATCTGGCCGTACAATTAGGGTCTCTCTATATCTATCGATACGAAATCTGCTTAAGCGGGTCAGAATAAGTTTTATGTCCACGCCATAAGAGTAAAAAAGACGTCGTCGTCACCGACGGCATGGCGCCGTCTTAAATTCTGTAAGGAAATTAATGTTCTATCTTATTAAAATAATAAAAACCGCCAAAAATATAGGGGCAAGTGCTGTACGTGTGGACGGTTTTACCTGTGGACACTACTCATACAGAGAAAACGAATAACCATAGTCAAATACCAATCACTTATTTGAAAAGTATTTTTTTCATATGGCAACACTAGCTAATCGCCATCTTTACTGATTACAGAAACTGTGTGTTTTGAGGCTGCCGAAAGTTTTTGTGACAAAAAGTAATTTTTTACCTTCTTTTAAAGCATGTTTTATGTAAAATCTCTAAATGTTGCGGGTGTCTTTGCAATGGCATATTAATTTATATGATGTAAACGTTATTTCTACAAGATTTCGTTAATCGTAGGTAGCATTTATAGTGACCGGTATGAATTCAAAATAAAAACCGCCGAAATTGTACCTGTGGATACCTCCGTGAATGTACCTGTGGACTGTCCATAGGTACAGTTATACTGAATGTTCCTGTGGACAGTAAAATTAATATACAATATTTTTGTTTGTTTTAGTGCCTCGTAGTAAAGCTGGGAAAAATAGAGACAAGATATGCCTAGACACTCTGACTGCAGCTGTTTGGGAAGTAGAAAATGGAAGTTCAGTAAGGAAAGCCGCAGAGAAGTTTAAAATCCCAAAATCGACAATCTTTAAAAACATAAAATTAAATCACTGTCAAAATATTGGTGAAGAAGGCTTAGAACTCCTAAAAAATGATGTCAGGAGGATATTTAGCGATACTGAGGAGCAACAGATATATGATTACTTAAAAAAGCAGCATTACTACACACAGCATATTCTTCTGCTGACAATGGAGGCATTTTAAAATCCCATAATTATACTTGAGATTTTGCTAAGAATATTAGATTTCAAGAAGAAAAAAAGTAACTGTGATATGCAGAGCAACATATAATTACATGTTGTTTAATTGTATGTTGTTAATTACGTTATTCTAGAAGTTTATTCTGTTTAAAAGTATGTTGTTGATTAATGTCCGTAGGTACGTTACCGTCCATAGGTACGTTTTTGGAGTCCATAGGTACAGACAGTAGATGTACCTATGGACAAAATGAGTGTTTTTTTTAAAATGCTTCTATCCGCCATCTGCGGATAGCTAGCGTAGAAAACATATGTGGACTTTGAAGATTGTTTAATTGTGATTAAAACAAAATAAAGAATTCATTTATAATACGCGTAGTTTTTGTCTAACAACTGATTAAAAGTCAAATTCTGGAAAGTGTCCACAGGTTGAGCACTTGCCCCTATCTGCTTACTCGTGTTACTGTTAATTTGAAATCTCGATGAAGTACGCTCCTGCGGGACTAACACAACTGGCGCTTTCCCTATATGCATTGAATGGAAAGGGATAGGTAGTATTAGGGGGTCTCTCTACATCTATCAACGCGGAATCGTGTTCAGCTGATCAAGAAAAGCTTTAAGTCCACGAAATAAGAGCGAAGAAGACGTTGTCGCCGTCATGCGCTTTTTCGGACCGGCTCAAACCGATTCTGCGTCGATAGATGCGAGGAGACCCTTAGTCACGTGACAAGGAATCGCCTGTTAGAAGCTAAGGTTAGAAGAATTAGAAGTACTGGATGCTTAGAAGCTTGTGAAATAATGTTGAGTACAAAGGTATAAATAGAAATATCTGATTAGGTAACGCCCTCAGGAGGGAACAATTGAAGCCAATTGCACAGTGATTACTCTGAATTACCTTAGCGTGAATGAATGTTATAAATAGCGACAACGACATTCAGTATCGTGTAACAATAAATTAATAACTGCAAGTTACCCCAATCAATGAAGAACTTCTGATAACTTTGCTAGAGAAGGGATGTAGATAAATACTTGGCGCACTGGAACCACATCACGCACCGACTTCGTTGAATGGTAATAACATGGTTCTGCATGGTTATGGAGTTAACGGTAAAAAGTAATACGTTAATTCGCGTAGATTCGCAAGGTGTACTTACTTTTTTTGAAGAGATTGACTAAAATATTCCTTTCAAAGCATCTGTCATTACTTATGTCTTTCCCGTTCATGGGACAATGGTGTCTCGGACCTTTGGGAGGCGTGCGCGGAGCCGAAGCCAACGCGTAGAGGCGCTTTCGAGAATTTAATGAAACACCTAGCGAATGCTGTCTCTATCCGTGTCATGGAACGCACACAGAGACAGCTCCCGCCAAATGCAAGGGCTATTGTTGATTGATGGAATCTAACTCTACTGAGATCTGTCATTACCTATTATTATTACGTGGAGTAAACTAGATAAAAAAACCATTTCAATATCGATATACACCGTGGGCCCTGTAACAAGATTCAAAAATTAAAACGTAGATTCTACTCCTCAAACTAAACAACATTTATTCAGCGACATTTAAAAATAATTTATGTCTTAATTTTTAGTACAGTTTGAAATTTATTTGTAGGCGCAATGTATCAATCAATTAGACTGATGTGATGTGAACTAACATTAGGTACATTGAAAATAAGTACTATTTAATTAGTATGAAAATGAGAAAATCTTAATTCTACATAGTTTTAAAAAGTGTTTGAACAAAAGTTACATTGTTTGAGGAGTAGAATGTACGTTTTAATTTTTGGATCTTGTTACAGGGCCCACGGTGTATATGAAGGGTTCCTCGATATCTCCAAGATCCCATTATTAGATTCACTTCTCAAGTGGTCGCATTGACACACCCTTACAAACAAAAACAAACATTTTCCAAATCGGTTTATGCGTAGCTGAGTACCTATCAGTGGCATGTCGTTCATAGAACCCGACTCCCACTGGCTTGCCTATTTTAAAGCATATCACCGGAGTATCTACTACTCCTGAAAAAAAAGTAATCCAAATCTGCCCCGGCTTTACTAAGAGTATATTTGACGCCACGCCACTGGTACCTAACGGAGGAGCATACATAGGTACATAAAGAAGTTTCCGACAAACTGAGAACCTCCTCCTTTTTGAAGTTGTATAAAAAGTACACGTAAGGGTTTCTTATTCATTACCTAATAGAAATTTTCATGTGCAAAAATAACGTAACAGCTTGTATTATAATTTAAAAGCGGTAATAGTATTTTATGCAACAGTTTTATAAGTAGGCTCAAAAAATGCGAATGGCGCGAGTTGCGATACGAGCCGCCGCGGCGGCGAGTATCGCAAATAGAGACGCCATGAGCGTTTGACTTAATTATACAACGTTGCATACAATACTTTTTCTACGACTAGGTTTTAAAATATAAAATACAAAATTAAACATAGCACGCAAACAAGGCAAATATGACATATAGTGGAGGATTTAGTGCGATATACCCTGCATTTTTTTATACAATGTGACGCCAAGGGCAGGTGCCCCGTGTTATTTTCAAATGATCGTCTCTTCAGTATAGATGAAATAGTTATCTTACTATTAAGATGTTTGTAATTCTTTATATAAATAAAGAATAATCATAACTAGTTCAAATTGGTTTGATTTTGGTGATGTAAGCGGAGAAGAACAATTATAGATGTTATATTTATAACATGAAAGAAACATGATATTTCTTTATCGGTTAAATAGGGTAATTGCAGGTACTTACTGACTAGGGGGAAATGATTTAAAACATTAATGCTTACCAAAAATAATATATGCATATATTCATTCACTCATTGTTTGTCGCTGGTATTTTATTGAAAGCCAAATGTGGTTTTAATGATTAATTTATGTTGTTTATTAATAATACTCTCTGTTAGCAGGAACATATGCGGCGACTTTCTTGAAGTAACGAACCGCAGTAATTGTTGATTTTCTGGAAGGAATATTAGACACAGTCTCGTCAAAGTTATAGATAAAATGGATCTTTGGATCTAACTATGTGATTTCCACTGAAACTGTTAATTTTATTAACTAGAATAGAATTTTATTATGTATTGAATTGAGATTTTGGAAGGCTTAAATTATCAACCACGGGATGATATTGGAATACAGGAATGGTGTTTTGAAATCGGAATTTAGTTAAGATATGTTTATTTTAAGAGAAATTGTTGTTTAAAGACGTAAAAATGACAAGCTTACCTGAGATCTGCATTGGTAATAATAATGAAGGGTGTCATGATTTTAATATGTGAAATTTGCGTTCTTGCTCTATCCGTTATCCGGCTATCATACATTTACTAAATATCCAAAGGTTTGGCGTAGATAAATTGGAGGATTTAACAAAGGTTAATTCCGAGGTGGAAATTCGCGAATATGAAACTTAAAGGTTATGTTAAATAGAAAAATTGACAGTTTAGAATATAGGCATTTAGTCGTTTAAAAATATGTCTTGAATAAGATTAGATCTGTTACGAACGAGTGTTGACAGAACCAAGACGAAGAAATATTCATTCCTTTTGGCCTACAAAAGGATTGAATAATTTTATTTCAAATTTTAATTTAGAGGACGCAAATTATAAAATCATGTTATTTTAATTAATTCTTAAGCAATGTGTAAATTCAGTAGCCATAAAATTAATTTTAAGATAAAACCTTTTTGTTGACTTGACATTAAGAATCAAACTGGCAGGTATTTTTAACGGAAAAATAAAACCGTTATAATTTGAAATGTGTTCGATTAATTTCGATTCGCATTTGTTTCGGGGTATATAAGCAGTACAAAACGAGGTCGGATTTATTATCCCTGGAGCCGCCGCGAAGAACACATCAAGAAGTCAGAAGATTCAACAGGACCCTGAAGAAAATTCTCAACGCTTGGAAGACTGTTGAAGAAATCCTACGGACGGCGTAGTGGAGTGCATCGCTAGAAGAAGTTCTGAAGTGCTCGCTGGTTGGAAGTCTGCTGAAGATCGTGGATTTTTGTAAGAACTTTTATTCTTTTAGCCTAGGTTCCGAAACAGTGGAAACCTTACGGTGTCAACATAAACTGTTTCGAGGGCTCGCAGTAGCCTACAGGCCAAGTAGCTAGTTATATATTTGTAGTGGGACTTTAGCCAATCTTTAGCTTTTGGGGCAAGTAGACGCTTCGGTGTCTATAAATCTTTTCCCGAATGCTTATAGGTTGAGCGACTGGCCTAAAACAGTATATATATATTTATATAAATAAATGCAAATAGATTTATTGTCTTAGATTAGAGTTCACCGTTACGCGAATATAAAGAAGCATTCTATATCCGCGTACGGAGGACTGATTCCTTTGTTAATGTGTATACTAATTCTATTTATCCTAGGTTTTACTTATGGAGTTGGTAAGATCACAATCTTATTTCATTTCTGTTTTTATGTGTGTGTATTTTCTTTACGATGGCAAATAATGAGTGTATTGATAGATTGCTTTGTAAAATTTATATAGAACGGAACTTAGTCGTTTATTGACACTTTTGTATTGAATTTGGATTAAATAAGTATTTCTGTAATTTCTGGGGTTGGGAATTAAAACATGCATTAAATGTATTAGTAACATTATCTTGGCAACATTCTGTTCGACATTCTAATATTCTTTTCAGAGTTGTAACTTTTATTGATAAACTTCAAATTGTTTGACAAAGTACATCTAATTTGATTCTTACGTAGTTGTCTTAAGAGACAGAATTGCATAATAAGTTTTGAGACTTAACTTTAGTTAAATGAATTTGGACTCATGTATAGAACAGAGATTGACATTGACAGTCGATAAAAGACTGTGGATAGTTATAATTTAATTATTTCTTATGGGTGTTTAATCTGAGATGGCTTAATTCTATTTCTCTAAAATTGAAAAGTTCGTGTGTCTTGTGGTGATTTGATCTTGCCTGATACGTCAGAGGGTACAATAGCCAAGGCTAGTTCCCTGCATTTGGACCAATTAGCCAGAAGATACACGGGTCCAAGGACTCACTTTTAGTAAGATTTCCGATACGTATCTCTGGCTCAAGAGTCTGATTTACGTAAGATTGAATCAAGAATTCAGATCTTGTCGGGATCTCACTAGTTTCTAATTGATTAGATTTTGAAAGAGCCTTTCTCGGTGAAAACATCTCGTGAGAGTTAGCTTGCCTTAGAGTATGAATTATGATCTATTTCCAAGGTATTCAGAAAGGAGGATTTCATCCAACTTTCAGACACAGACGTTTTGACATGACAATACGAAAGTAATGCCTACCGGCGGACAGATATTTAGCTGCATTTTTCTGTCTATATTGCCCATGGTTTGAATGCAGTGGTAAATTATATTATGTGAGGAAAAGGGGCTATATATTAGCACCTCGCATCTAGAGTATATTTTGTTTTAGCTGTCTCATAATATAGCCTGGTTTGATGGATACCCTGTCTTCCTGAAGTACAGGAGTGTGTTGTCAGAACAGTGCTACAAAGTTGATATCCCTTTTGCGAAATCTCCTCTCAAGGAAAGACTAGTTTTTGAGCTAGTCATTAATGAACTCTAACATGCCTCTTCTAGGCTGGGCGATAGGGAATACCCAAGCATCAGGCCGAAATTCCGTCGACGTCGCCGGGGAGTGTGACGGCGTCCAATGGCCCGGAAAACTCTAGAGTTCATTAATTTTATTTAGGTAGATTCAGACAGACCCTGACAGATATGACCGTTAAACTTACACAGCCTGTAGAAGAAAACCTGACTTCATACCTTTATGATTATGCTATACTTACTTGTTATTACCATACTTTGCATTTTTTACACTAATTTGTGATCCCATATCAGTCTAGAATCCTTCGTGGTTTTATACATTTATCCTAGAAATTAGACCTTTAAATAAAATATCTTCATCACTTGCTAAGCCATCATTTATTGCATCTTAAAGTTTGGGAGGGATTCTGATACCATGCTCTCGCTTAATCGAAAAGATCCAGGGTTACTAGTAATTATTACACAGCGTAGAACGGATTGTCCTGACTCTATAGATCACAGATTGGCCATAAGTTGTATTCAAAGCAAACTATTATGTTATAGCTTTTAAGCATTTGTAATTTCTTACTATGTGGTTTTGAAGTGCAATAAAATATACTTGTATAATAAAATCTTATCATTTTATAATTAATTTGGGGAGGGCTTTGAGTCGTGGACTATTATTAAATATAATAAGGCCTCGAACGTTACAGAATTGGTGGGTACCGTGAACAGGATATTTTGCACTTTGAACCACTTTTCTCCATTTAGATTGCGACTAGTGATATGCAAAATTTAAGTTTTCAATACTTGTGGTAGTTTGCTTTGAATTAGGTCTGTATTTGCAGGCCAGAATTGTTGTTGTGAAAACGATAGATTAATTGTGAGAGCTTGGTATAGGAAACATTCTCAATGTCTTGTGCGGGCTTCTTGTTGAACTTGGCGGTTACTTGTGAAGCCAGTAGAAGATTCATTTTATCTTCTTGCTAGGCAGCTTGCCTGTTTGTCACAGCTGAAAAGGAAAAAAAGGTATTTTTTAGTTCATTCACAGTTAATATGTTTTACCCTGCTTAAGGATTTACAGGATATGTAGTAATGTATTATTTTAATAATATTAGGTAAATTTAGGATAGGCAGGATAGCATAGGATAAGGGCTTATCTCATTTAATACTAACCTTTGTTGCATTTTCCTTAGGTATTTATAGATTCTCCGTTCCTTTTGGAATCATGTTTTTGAAGTAAGGTTTCTTCTCGGAAGACAAGATGTTATAATCTTGATTAATTATCTTGTGTTTAAATTACTCAGGAGCATACTAGTAGAGTTTTGTTGTAAACCTTTAAAACCAGTTTTTCACAAAACTTGATTTAATTCAGTTCATTAGATTGCTTTAGCAAGTAATCACTTTATGAAGTTTATTGTCTTACAATTC
This sequence comes from Eudemis profundana, assembly GCA_947034925.1. Classification (NCBI taxonomy): domain Eukaryota; kingdom Metazoa; phylum Arthropoda; class Insecta; order Lepidoptera; family Tortricidae; genus Eudemis; species Eudemis profundana. Next base: position 13,812,927 of record OX344811.1, read on the forward strand.
AGTTAATAAGACCATTTTAGGGTGGATGCAGCGCTGGTCGGTATAATAGTAAATTTCTTAAACAGATTCAAGTTATTCAAGTAGCATTTGTTATGAAGTAGGATTCTTCTTAAGAATATAGATTATGATGTAGGACTATTTCACTTTTCTCATAGATTTCTGGATAGAATCACTATGCACTCTTGGAACTCTGGTAGATAGGCACTTCTTGAATCTGGAGTAATCAAAACTGTTTTGTTTACAGTATAGGTTAGGTTAATTTCTTTAGTTTATTGCCGAGCATTCTGTGTTCTTGACAATATCTTCTTCTTGTCTTTAATCTCACACACAAAGCAGAGGAAGCGTAAATTCTTTAATTTTATGTTGATAATACGAATACTATTTCGGCAGGAACAGTCGGTTACACTAGCACACGAAATCCGATCATTTCAGTTCAGAACCGCTAACCTATATGCAGCACATATTTGTAGCCATTTACCACTTTAAAACACGGGTTTTACTTAATTTACTTCATTGTTCTGATTAATTTTCATAATAAATAATTTACGAGTTGATTACATAAGACGCCATTTTGTGAAACATCGGTTTTGTCATTTATTTATCTGTGATTTAACCCTGTGTATGTCAAGAATGTTTAAGACAGAATTTGTTCAATATAATGCATAATTATTTTGAGATAGGTTTCGCAAAGAGTGAACAGACAACTTCAGCAACATATTGGGAATTTGTAAAGTCATCAATTACTCAATTTATACGGTTATCATTTGCACAATCTTTACGTTTCTTAAATTGCACAAATTTGTGATTACTTTGACAAGCTGAATGCAAATAAAACTATCTATATCTTTTAATTTAGTAGTCAAGTAGGTTGGATTTCTATTCTAATAAAAAAAAAAAAACATGGATAGTAAGCCAGGAAGTTGCGTTAGTGTACATTTACGACCAGAAAAAAATCTAGATGCACAGACTCTAGCGTAGTTAGGCGGGTATGGGAAATTCAAGATAGCGGCATGGACAAAAAAGCTGGGGGGGGGGAGGTTCGTTGGGACGGGTTTAAATAGATTCTTGAGTATTTATGATTCTAACAGAGATGTATCGCACTTGTGCTAAAATAATTACAATTTTAATTTGTTCATTATAGTGTACATATCATTGAAGGGTTAAGGGGATTTAAGTTTTAATCAGATTTAAAAATTTTAGAAAATAATGTAATGGGTTTACTGATGGTAGATGGAACTAATTTCATTATTCATTTTAATACTCTGATAGAATTCTAACGACTCTGAAAACAATACTGTTGCATCTTACCTTTAGAGATTTTTACGGATAAGTCGGGAATTGGGATTAGGTAAATAAAAGTCGTTTCAGCATAGGTTGGTAGTGGCCCTTACTGCCAGGATAGTTGTAACTTGACTGTGAGCAGCTTTCTTTTTATTCTGTTAGAGATAAGAAACAGTAGTATATACTTGGAACAAAGTAAAAAGACAACCAAGTAATATATGAAAATTATTTATGCCTTCATGCGATTAGTAGCAATGAGGTACCCCTTGTAAGAAAAATTACTATTAAACACTAGAATGGTTTAGAACTGATAAAACAATCCACAAAATGCATTTTGTTGTGATTCAAAGACATTTTACAAACAAGGGTTGTGTTCTACCAGTATTATAGAAGCAATGGATTTGAAATTAAGATAGAAATAGTATTTTGAGGGCGGTCAATGTTTAATGTACCTATTATAAGTGAAATAAACATCAGTTAGAGTTCACTTATTGTCTGGTAGAATTGAATGGAGAGCTGTTTCATAGTTATATTACGTAGATACAGACCTATACACAGTAATGCAAAAATAAAACACCTAGATAATTACAGAACACTACTTTCTTGAGATAGCCTAGCATATTTTAAATGTATAATTGCAAACAGACATTACATAATATCTGTTTTAGGTAACCTAGCAGTAAAATGTCTTATTTAAAGCCTTATTTTAATTGGTACTGGAAGTTGATTGGCAGAGGAATTGACAGAGTACTGTTTCATTTTGGATTTGAATAAAAGTTGGTAAACATCTCGAAGTCATAGTTAATAATGGATAAAGCATTATAGAACAAGTATAAACTTATAGAAGACTGTCAATTCATTTTGTCTAAAAAACTTCTAGTTTCTTCGCGTGGGATGAGAAGTGTTTCATTGCTGATTTCTCTTGAACATAAAGCAATTTTTTCTTGTTACACGGAGCTCGGAGCTAGAGATAAATCTTCTTGGAACTAGATGAAGTAACTTGATGAGGTGGTTGAGACAGGAGTTTTAGTTGCTTGAAACCAACAGCTCCTTCCCCACTAGAAAAAAGAAAAGAATATTATTAACAATAAAATATGAAAGTTGAAGCCAGGACAAGTTCCATTTTCTCAGTGACAGATACAAGTATATTTTTGTAGATTTCCTTATTTAAGTGAACTAATCCTTATATATTTAGGAATATTTAATTATAATAGCGGTAGAAAACAAAAATTTAAGATTTCTAATAAAGTTACAATTTAAAAATTTGCAACTTTCACATTTCCAGTGTGCAACAATACATTTCTTGAAGTTATCTATCTTGAAGTATCTTCTGAGTTATAAAATAGCATTGAACTTTGATAGGTAGCCTAGTATTTAACTGCAGTTTAACTTGCATGGTTTTTTTTCTTGCATTAAGAATAAACGGTGTAAAAAATATGTTAGCGTTTGGACTAAACACAGAAAAGTATCCATAGTATGACCAAAAAGATTTATGCATACTTACAAATAGAAAATCCTTTCTTTGATAGTATCAAAATATAAGAAAACAGTTTCAGGCATTGTTTTGTAAAGTAAGAGACATGTTCTAGCCGGATAGTCGGTAGGTGTGCTATTTCTTGCTCTGCTCTCAGTAAATTCAGCAATCTTCTTACTCTGAAAAAAGTATAAGTAGTTTAAATTAAAAAAATTATATAAGGACTACAGATAAAAAAAAAAAAAAAATTGTAGTCTAGCTATTGTCAATTCGCACACTTTAAACACAAAATAATAAAAGTGAGTGGAAGACAAAAATAGTTCATTAATCAACTAGAGTAGAAATGCGGGGAGGGCTCAACGTCACAGAGGTTTGCGGCCCGAGCTGCAAGCGAGGGACGTAAATATGCGATTGGGGGCTTTCTTTGTTGCATCTCGTGTTGTGTATATCATTTTATTTTTACAGTTGGTCGGGAGTTGGCTTTTTCCGTACGCGCAGTGTGCGCAGGGGCCCACTTTATGGCCGGGTAGGGCATATTTAAAATAGTTAATAGTAATGAAGTCCTACACATAGATATTACTGAGCACTATAGACAAATTTTGTAGACAAAAGTAAACAGTCTAGCTCTTAATGTTAGCTTAACTTGCAACCCCAAAGCCTAGACTCACAACCTATGCTATAAATAAAAAAATATTTTAACATCACTATAGGAATGTTTTTACTATTTAGTAAATAATTTGTTAATAGTTCGTTATATACAGATTACAGCATTTATTGTCAGTGTCAAATTATTTTATGTGCTAAGTGGCACATATCTATGCTTGTTTTTTATAAAAATAATTAATAATTATTCATACTTACAAATTAGGAGATTCATTCTAAAACAGCAGCCTTTTCATTCTGGAATTCATATCCTTATTCACCGCAGACCATGGAGAATACTGAAATATTATAGTGCATAATATTGTTCTCGATTTCTGCAATTATCACTCATAGACTAGATAATGCTATAATTTAACGCAGTTTAGAATCTTAGGTATTTTCATTTCCCTGTTACCAAATAATTCTTTAATGATGTCATCATAGTCCCCAATATAAAAATTGAGAAATTTGCTCTTGTTAGAGAAATGGCTACCATCCCGTTCTCTTATCGGCCACCATTTTTAGTTCCTGGTGTAATTTCGCCATAAATCATTGATTAGTTTGATCCATAAATGCTCGTGCCAGACTTCCGCTGTATTTTCTTTCACTGTAGATATTCCTATTTAAGATGCCATGTTGAAACAGTAACCTCAGCATATTCCATTTTCAGTATTCTCCGATGATCATTCTCACTGAAAAGTTTAAGTGAAGTCAAGTTAAAATAAAGAAAGGATTAAATAGAGCCGGAGACATTCTAAATTATTAGCGTTTTAAGATATAAAGTAGTACCGGGGATCTCAAATTTTGTAAGCTTAGTATTTTGTCATAAAGGGCTATACACTTAAAATAGAAATTGGTTGGCTAGCTCTGTGAAAAGGTACTTCACACTTATACACTTAGAACAGATTCAAATTCATTTTGCGGACATCACAAACACTTTGTTTGTAAAGAAATCTACATTTAATGGCTAGAAGTTTACGTTCAAAGTTATGCTTTCTAGAATTTTCAAATACCGTATACGCCAGTTTACTTTTTATCGGAGTTTATTGGATAAGTAACTTACGAAAGAAATGTCAGAACTTACTTGTGGAATCTTTTGTTTTCCCAGCAAAATTTAACGAAATAGGTCCTTCCGAAGTAATTTTGAGTATCCTTATGATATTAGTTAACTATTTAACCTTGCTCCCATGAAGAAATGTTGTAGTGAGCTCGTGAAATCTGTAAAGAATATTTGAGAAAAGGTTATTCACCCTTGCGAGGATTTACATTGACAATCATAGCTTATAGTAACTTTTGATGTATATTGTAGTTAGCTTACCTGTTTTAAGACATATTTATTGTGAATTATTCACATTTCGTTTTGATTTCAACACATTTTAAATCTCCAAAACAAACTTACTTACGGATCGCGGTAAAATTATCGTTGATGAAAAGTCGCTGTCATTTTTTTGACAAGACGACTCCAATTTCAAATTTGACGTTTAAGTTTGACGCGTTCGAGTAATCATTGTGAGGCGTTTTTCGTACACGGTTAAGTCAGATGGTGTAGTCGGATGATTTGTCTATAAATCAATTATTCTAAAAATATTGATAATTACAACAATTATTTTATTGTATTTTAGGTAGTTTAATTTAGTTTTGAGATTTATTTGTCTTAGGTAGTTTGAATTTATCTTGTTTTTGTTTGGTTGGTATACCTATTTTTCAATAAAGGAGTTTTTACACAAAAGTTTAAAATTATAATTATATGATATATTTCGAGTTGTGTGATTGTCATAACAACAGAATCCTAGCTGTTGAGATATGTTGACTGAAGAAGAACATTTATGTTAAATCAAATTGTTTATTTCTTCTGATTCCTTCGGCGACCTCGGTACCAACTTAACCATAATGCTGCCACTCTCGTGCAGATAACACGCAAGTTCTTTGCATGACGTTGCCTAACCTGTCAGTTAGTTTATAGGGATAGCAAGACGTTAAAAACGCAGCAATGCGTTAACTAGGTTGACAGAGTAGTTCGCGAGTCTTCCACTGGTGGCGCTAGTGACGCGACACGACTTCATATTTATACACGAATGTAATTTTGTGCGGTTTAAATTGTAATGTTTGTTATCGGTTTTAGTGTATAGTACGTCATACGTCGCGAGTTGTCGATTAATTTCGTAGCAAGTGTGTACAGCTTTTAAATAAATAAGTTGTGGTATTCTAAACGCAGTGTATAACCAGATTTAAGGTGAACGTTCGGTGCGGCGGCAAATTTAAGAATATAATTGTGTTTCGGGTTTAAAACACAATAATTCGGTGTTTGACGATTTTAACCATTTGCGTAAGTGTTTATTTGTTATAACGAGTGAAGTGTTTTTTTTTAAGTGTAGTGCAGTGAATTATAGTGTGGAATTCAGTTCAATTTAATTAGTTAATTGAGAATAGTAACGGAAAGTGTTCAAGTGTTTAGTGAGTGTTGTGATAATTGTTTGTGGTGACTTCTGAAGTTTCACCGACTACCAGCTGTGGAGAATCAAAGGAGAGGAGAGGAGGAAGACTCGTCTACACCGATCGGAAAGTAGTCAGCGGCCGTGATCGTCTAGTGGTTAGGACCCTACATTGTACATCGAGAGTCGACATCTTTTGGAACTGAAAAAGGAACCGAGAGACTGCGTCTTCGGAAGGAAAACTTAATTAGTAGTTAGAATTGTTAATAATAATAAAGCCTTTTATTTTCCCATAACCAATTTTACATAATAATAAATTTCTATATCTAAGTTTTATATTATAGGAACCCCATTTTGTAGGGTATAGACCTCCTCCATTTTTTTTCCAGTTCTGCCTTTCTTGTGCGGCTTCAAGCCAATTGTTCCCTGCCAGCTTTGTTATATCGTCGACCCACCGTTTTTGTGGTCGCCCTACGTTTCTTTTCCCTTGTGGTCCAGTCCATTTAGTAGTTGCGAGGGTCCAGCACTGGTCGGTGCATCTTGCCACATGTCCGGCTCAATTCCATTTTAGTTTTAACGCTTGGCCGAGTGCATCTGTAAGTTTCGTCCTACTTCTTATGTCTTGACTTCTCACTTTGTGATTTTTTTTTTAGACTTAAGATGCTCCTCTCCATTGCTCGCTGACAAGTTGTTATTTTATTTTTAACTTTATTTGTATGCGTCCAAGTTTGGGAGTCGTAAGTTAAGCAAGGCAGAATGCAAGTATCCATCACAGTCTTTTTTATGTCCAGATCGTAATTACCTTTGAGTATATCTTTGCGAGCCCAATATTTGTTTCAGCTGGATGTTATACGTCTGTTGACTTCGTCTTCGTTGATTTTTTTTTAGAGAATGAGACATATTCATATTCCAGCTCTACATCGTCTAAAAAGATTTTTTTTCCTGTTTGCAATTTGTCATCACTTTTGTTTTGCTTAGGTTCATGTACAGGCCGACCTTTTTGCTTCTATGTTGAGTTGTTGTATCATATTCTGTAATTTGTGATGGTTATCGGTAGTTGGCGATGTCTAGTGGGTCTCCTTTTTGTATAGCAGTACAATATCAGACTTGTGCCACTGTTCTGGTATTTTTCCTGTTATAAGAGCCAAGTATGTCTAGGTTGATATTTTGGATAGCGTGCATTAGTTCTAGGTACTTTTCAGTGGTAGAGGGTGATCTGACGTTGTATGTTGCTATTTTTAATGATTCATTTTTATCTACTTTCGTGATCTTTGATATGTTTGATGGAGGGTTGTGGTCGTATTCTTCCACGGTGACCAGCCGGGTTGGAAGATGGTTAGAGAGAGGCCGTGATTTTAATTGCTATTTGTTTTCCGATTCTAACGCTTGACTGTCGAGATTTGAATTGGATCCTTGGGGTGGTGCGAACTTGAGGGGCCAGTAGGAAGTAAGAGTGCTATTCGGACCGGTTTTATTTTTCTTGCTTGCTCTATTAGTAGCGTCATTATTAGCTAGTGTGTATGTTGGTGTCTCCGGAGACGTAGACAGGTTGCGTTTTTGATTGTTTTGGTTTTTGTTGTATGTATTTGCGCCCGGTTTGTTTTTCAGGATGACGATTTGGTTGTACTTCAAAACCGCATTTTTTCCTTCGTCTCTTAATTTCTTTACTTCCTCTGACAATTGTTTGCGTTTTTCTAAAATTTCGGGGGGGGGGGGGGGGGGGGGGAATCCTCTTTTATGTAGTAGGGAGAGGTGTCTAAGGCTTTTTTCTTTTTCAGTATTTTAATCTTTTTACCTAGCGTCGTGAGGGTTAAAACGATTGGCCTGACTTTATTTTCTTCTTTTTGCCTCTTCTGGTAACTACTTCTATTTCTTGTCTCGTTAATGGTACTTTCATAGTTTTATTTATTATTTGAAGTACATTAATTTCTAGCTTTTCGTAACTTGAAGTCGTTTCGGCAACTCCGGAAAATACGATGGTTTTCTTCCTTATTTCTCTTTCGACTTGTTTTAAACGTAGTTCTTGGTTTTCGATTGTCTCTTCTATAGTTTTGTGTTTTTCTTCCAATAATTCGAATTTGCTGTCTAAGTTTTTATTATAGTGGATGTAATTCTGGTTTCCATATCCCTGTTTTCTGCTTTTAGCTGTTTAATTTCTTTTTGTATGCTTAGCAGCAATTGTGTGATTCCCTCCATTATTTTTGTGTTTTGCGCCCTAGAATTGTTGTTATTGTATAACTTATTTTCATTTTAACTTGTTCATCATTATCATTTTTTATTTTAGTTATATCATCATCATCAATTTCATTATCATTATCATCAATTTCATTATCATTATCTTCAATTACACTATCATCATCATCAACTTCTTTAACAAATCATCGCTTTCATCGCCATCGATAACTTCTTTATCATCTTCATCAATTAGATTATGGGGGGGGGGGCAAATCTTAGTTCATAATGGTTTCTTTTGCTTTATTATAGGATTTAGTTCTTAAATTTAGTTTATTAATTTTAATTTTAGTTTTAAATGTATGTATATTTGTCTTTTTATTTTAACCTCTTTAAGCTGAAGAGACTGACATGGGGATGTTTCGTTTTAATTTGATCGTGTATCGAAAGGGTTTGATTCGACTGAACGGGGTCAGATGAGAGAGTATGGTATGGAAGCAATTGTGAGGGCTGGAAGAAATAAAAAAGAATGCAAGGTAGAGTGATTTTGTTTATTAAGGGATGCATGAAAGGGAAAAGCGCTTTGAAAGGATGTTTGGATGATGATGGTTTGCTAGAGTGTGCAGGATTCCCGCGGTTGAATCGGACTCGGTATGCGATCACCAGTCTAATTGTATTTAGCCTTGCGAACTAATACAATATGGTGCCATTTACAGACTGTTGGTGTGAGGCTAGGTGATTTAATTTTTGCTGTTGACTGGCGCGTCAGTAAATGGTGCTACACTCCACAAGAAGCTAGGAACCCGAACTAAGTACATACCCGCCTGTTCAGCATGTGATTCATTCAAAAGAGCTGTGCTATATTCTGCGGGGCAGGTATAAGAGCTCGTCCCTGGGGGGGGAGGGGTCGCTAATTTTACTTATAAAGAAATCACAAGATAGAATCTTGGTTGATTTGATTGAATCATTTGTTTGGATGTTAGGAGGACAAGCACAAAGAAATTCAAGGGGCAGTTTTGGTGATTTAATCTTTGAGGCTAGCTTTGACGATTGGGAATTTAACGTTTGCGGTTATTTCAAAGCAGTTATTCTGTCTTGATAGGAGGGGCAGGTGCTAAATCTGTAAGGTTACGACTGAGAATCTAGATGAACAGAAGGGTCTAGTATTCAAAAGGTATGGCACAGGCTGGACCCATAGGGGTCTGAGGTGTAAAAACCTTACGACTGTTGGGGCAGAATGCTGTGGCCGTGGACAGTCTATTCTCATTTTGATGAGTGGTGAGACACTTTGGTTAATAAGGCGAGGCTGTTTCCTGTTGAGTAATTGTTGAAATACACACCACACTTACATTGCAAGGTGAAAATATAAGACGGACTGGGTTAGGTTTAACCTTTTGACCGCCATAGTCGGTAGAGTTCTTTTGGATGGTTATTGACTATAAATTTGAATCAGCGTTTGCTGATCTATGTTATTTGATCTTTGAGAGGGTATAATAATGTTTATAGCTTTATTTATAAAGTAAGAATATTGAAATACTTCAGTTTTGACTTTCATATTAGGAATTTGTTTTGAGTTGGCGCCCAGAAGGTTAAAGAAGGTTATGTTTGTTCTACGTTTTGGAAGCTTTGAACAAACAGGGGGGGGATTGTGACGCCAAGGGCAGGTGCCCCGTGTTATTTTCAAATGATCGTCTCTTCAGTATAGATGAAATAGTTATCTTACTATTAAGATGTTTGTAATTCTTTATATAAATAAAGAATAATCATAACTAGTTCAAATTGGTTTGATTTTGGTGATGTAAGCGGAGAAGAACAATTATAGATGTTATATTTATAACATGAAAGAAACATGATATTTCTTTATCGGTTAAATAGGGTAATTGCAGGTACTTACTGACTAGGGGGAAATGATTTAAAACATTAATGCTTACCAAAAATAATATATGCATATATTCATTCACTCATTGTTTGTCGCTGGTATTTTATTGAAAGCCAAATGTGGTTTTAATGATTAATTTATGTTGTTTATTAATAATACTCTCTGTTAGCAGGAACATATGCGGCGACTTTCTTGAAGTAACGAACCGCAGTAATTGTTGATTTTCTGGAAGGAATATTAGACACAGTCTCGTCAAAGTTATAGATAAAATGGATCTTTGGATCTAACTATGTGATTTCCACTGAAACTGTTAATTTTATTAACTAGAATAGAATTTTATTATGTATTGAATTGAGATTTTGGAAGGCTTAAATTATCAACCACGGGATGATATTGGAATACAGGAATGGTGTTTTGAAATCGGAATTTAGTTAAGATATGTTTATTTTAAGAGAAATTGTTGTTTAAAGACGTAAAAATGACAAGCTTACCTGAGATCTGCATTGGTAATAATAATGAAGGGTGTCATGATTTTAATATGTGAAATTTGCGTTCTTGCTCTATCCGTTATCCGGCTATCATACATTTACTAAATATCCAAAGGTTTGGCGTAGATAAATTGGAGGATTTAACAAAGGTTAATTCCGAGGTGGAAATTCGCGAATATGAAACTTAAAGGTTATGTTAAATAGAAAAATTGACAGTTTAGAATATAGGCATTTAGTCGTTTAAAAATATGTCTTGAATAAGATTAGATCTGTTACGAACGAGTGTTGACAGAACCAAGACGAAGAAATATTCATTCCTTTTGGCCTACAAAAGGATTGAATAATTTTATTTCAAATTTTAATTTAGAGGACGCAAATTATAAAATCATGTTATTTTAATTAATTCTTAAGCAATGTGTAAATTCAGTAGCCATAAAATTAATTTTAAGATAAAACCTTTTTGTTGACTTGACATTAAGAATCAAACTGGCAGGTATTTTTAACGGAAAAATAAAACCGTTATAATTTGAAATGTGTTCGATTAATTTCGATTCGCATTTGTTTCGGGGTATATAAGCAGTACAAAACGAGGTCGGATTTATTATCCCTGGAGCCGCCGCGAAGAACACATCAAGAAGTCAGAAGATTCAACAGGACCCTGAAGAAAATTCTCAACGCTTGGAAGACTGTTGAAGAAATCCTACGGACGGCGTAGTGGAGTGCATCGCTAGAAGAAGTTCTGAAGTGCTCGCTGGTTGGAAGTCTGCTGAAGATCGTGGATTTTTGTAAGAACTTTTATTCTTTTAGCCTAGGTTCCGAAACAGTGGAAACCTTACGGTGTCAACATAAACTGTTTCGAGGGCTCGCAGTAGCCTACAGGCCAAGTAGCTAGTTATATATTTGTAGTGGGACTTTAGCCAATCTTTAGCTTTTGGGGCAAGTAGACGCTTCGGTGTCTATAAATCTTTTCCCGAATGCTTATAGGTTGAGCGACTGGCCTAAAACAGTATATATATATTTATATAAATAAATGCAAATAGATTTATTGTCTTAGATTAGAGTTCACCGTTACGCGAATATAAAGAAGCATTCTATATCCGCGTACGGAGGACTGATTCCTTTGTTAATGTGTATACTAATTCTATTTATCCTAGGTTTTACTTATGGAGTTGGTAAGATCACAATCTTATTTCATTTCTGTTTTTATGTGTGTGTATTTTCTTTACGATGGCAAATAATGAGTGTATTGATAGATTGCTTTGTAAAATTTATATAGAACGGAACTTAGTCGTTTATTGACACTTTTGTATTGAATTTGGATTAAATAAGTATTTCTGTAATTTCTGGGGTTGGGAATTAAAACATGCATTAAATGTATTAGTAACATTATCTTGGCAACATTCTGTTCGACATTCTAATATTCTTTTCAGAGTTGTAACTTTTATTGATAAACTTCAAATTGTTTGACAAAGTACATCTAATTTGATTCTTACGTAGTTGTCTTAAGAGACAGAATTGCATAATAAGTTTTGAGACTTAACTTTAGTTAAATGAATTTGGACTCATGTATAGAACAGAGATTGACATTGACAGTCGATAAAAGACTGTGGATAGTTATAATTTAATTATTTCTTATGGGTGTTTAATCTGAGATGGCTTAATTCTATTTCTCTAAAATTGAAAAGTTCGTGTGTCTTGTGGTGATTTGATCTTGCCTGATACGTCAGAGGGTACAATAGCCAAGGCTAGTTCCCTGCATTTGGACCAATTAGCCAGAAGATACACGGGTCCAAGGACTCACTTTTAGTAAGATTTCCGATACGTATCTCTGGCTCAAGAGTCTGATTTACGTAAGATTGAATCAAGAATTCAGATCTTGTCGGGATCTCACTAGTTTCTAATTGATTAGATTTTGAAAGAGCCTTTCTCGGTGAAAACATCTCGTGAGAGTTAGCTTGCCTTAGAGTATGAATTATGATCTATTTCCAAGGTATTCAGAAAGGAGGATTTCATCCAACTTTCAGACACAGACGTTTTGACATGACAATACGAAAGTAATGCCTACCGGCGGACAGATATTTAGCTGCATTTTTCTGTCTATATTGCCCATGGTTTGAATGCAGTGGTAAATTATATTATGTGAGGAAAAGGGGCTATATATTAGCACCTCGCATCTAGAGTATATTTTGTTTTAGCTGTCTCATAATATAGCCTGGTTTGATGGATACCCTGTCTTCCTGAAGTACAGGAGTGTGTTGTCAGAACAGTGCTACAAAGTTGATATCCCTTTTGCGAAATCTCCTCTCAAGGAAAGACTAGTTTTTGAGCTAGTCATTAATGAACTCTAACATGCCTCTTCTAGGCTGGGCGATAGGGAATACCCAAGCATCAGGCCGAAATTCCGTCGACGTCGCCGGGGAGTGTGACGGCGTCCAATGGCCCGGAAAACTCTAGAGTTCATTAATTTTATTTAGGTAGATTCAGACAGACCCTGACAGATATGACCGTTAAACTTACACAGCCTGTAGAAGAAAACCTGACTTCATACCTTTATGATTATGCTATACTTACTTGTTATTACCATACTTTGCATTTTTTACACTAATTTGTGATCCCATATCAGTCTAGAATCCTTCGTGGTTTTATACATTTATCCTAGAAATTAGACCTTTAAATAAAATATCTTCATCACTTGCTAAGCCATCATTTATTGCATCTTAAAGTTTGGGAGGGATTCTGATACCATGCTCTCGCTTAATCGAAAAGATCCAGGGTTACTAGTAATTATTACACAGCGTAGAACGGATTGTCCTGACTCTATAGATCACAGATTGGCCATAAGTTGTATTCAAAGCAAACTATTATGTTATAGCTTTTAAGCATTTGTAATTTCTTACTATGTGGTTTTGAAGTGCAATAAAATATACTTGTATAATAAAATCTTATCATTTTATAATTAATTTGGGGAGGGCTTTGAGTCGTGGACTATTATTAAATATAATAAGGCCTCGAACGTTACAACAAGGCTCATACTTACAACAGCTGATCCTTAGTTGTTCCTGAGTGGATTTCCACCGGTAGACATCGGGAGACACCGCTCGGTTGGTGGGGGGAGGGGGGGGAAGTTTGCTTCTGCCGCGCTTCCCTTTGAAGCCTATTCCTTCCAAACTATAGGTACTAGGGCAAGTGAGGTATCATTTTCGGATAAAACAAGGATGGCGAATTCATTTATGGAACAAAAATTTTGCTTTTCCGTACAAAAAAATTAAAATATTAGGCAAAACTCACAAAACGTTAAAAGTTTTTTTTTAAATAAACTTATTTTGCTTTTAAACTACTAAAGATAAAATTATGTGAAAAAGATGTTCTGAAAGCTGAATTTATCAGGATTACAAATATATTATTTTTATTAGAATGCCATCAGAAAAAGAATGTAAAAAAAATCTGCGGACACAGACGGTCAAGTTTACCGCGGTTCTGTAGTACCTAAATGATTATTTTTAACTCATGAATCCATACCGTTTAATTGAAAAGCAAGTAGCATTATACTATGAAGTTACGTATTGTGTATTTGTTTACTATTTGTGTACTTAACGAGTACATATTTACATACGTAACTGTAAAATTTTGACGTTTAGTATCTAAATAAGGTATATTTTGTAAAATCTAGTTTACATTTATCTAAACGTCTAATAATTTATTTATAAGATCAAACTTTTCCTGCTAGGTTACCATCACATCTAGATTTAATCGAGAGCGGATTGCGATTTAACGAGAAGGTAAGTAGGTATAGGGCTGCAGAATTAGTTCGGTAAATATTATCAGTAATACTCACGCTGTGCAGTGAATGAAATATTATTTATTTATATGTAACATGTTCCATTACAAAGGCACAACTCTTTGACAATTACATCTTGCGCTACATTTTTTCTTACACTTGCACCTAACTATTTCCAGGCACTTACTTAGGTATTTTGGCCGTTGCAGAGACCCTCGTTTTTTGCCCAATGCCACGTTTTTCTCTGCTTATATTTTTTAGACTGTCGCTTTTATACATGTCCCAAACTATGTCTAATCTCGAAACCATGCTAAGTTCTTTGCGAAGAAACGGTATAAATACTTCTTTAGCATATTCACCAAAATTCTTGCTCTGTCCAGGACTCAGCATATGAACTAATGCAGATCCGTATTCCGTTTCTTCGCAAAGAACTTAGCATGGTTTCGAGATTAGACATCGTTTGGGACATGTATAAAAGCGACAGTCTAAAAAATATAAGCAGAGAAAAACGTGGCATTGGGCAAAAAAAAGGGTCTCTGCAACGGCCAAAATACCTAAAAGCTGGGGGAATTTCCTAAGGGACAATTCAAACAAAGAAGGATTGTTTCACTTGCTTTCCATCGTCTACCAATCCTACGCAAACGAAATTGAGAATGAGAAAGAAGTTTGTATCACAGATGGACCAAATGTTTTCACGAACATCAACCGTGACACACAGCGATTAGCACCGTGCAATCATGAAGAGGCGGATACTCGCATGATGGTACATCTGTCTGACGCTGTCGCTCAAGGCTTAACAAAAATTATGTTACGTACTGTAGATACCGATGTCGTGGTGCTAGCTATTGCACAGGTGCAAGAATTACCTCAGTTTGAAGAGCTGTGGGTGCACATAGGTACTGGAAAACACCACCAGTATCTCAGCTGCCATGATATTGCGACTTCCTTAGGTAAATACTTAAATGTTTGCATTAAAAAGCTATATTAATTATACACACAATATATTTTTGTTATACTATAATGTACATTTTTTACAGGACCACATAGAGCGAAAGTCTTGCCTCTGTTTCACTCGTTTACTGGGTGTGACACTGTCTCTTGCTTCAGCGGGAAAGGCAAAAGAAGTGCTTTCGAAGCATGGGAGGCCTTTCCCGCTTTATCTGAGAGTTTACTGTCAGCGATTGAAGGGCGAATAGAAGAGGCAATGACGACAATTGAAAAATACATCGTTATTTTATATGACAGGTAGATAGACTTAATTATTTTTATAGAGGATATTTCTTTTGTTCACGATATGGGTAAGGCCGTAAAAAAGGGATGATTTCGTGACTTGTAAGCGTCCGGCATTGTTTTTACGAAAAGTAATTACAAAATTTTACTTTTTTAATTTTCCGTGCAAAATACAAAACTTTTTCTACTAGTTCTAGTCCACTAACAAATGTAAATCTCTGTGTTTGTATTCCAATTTTTTTTTCTTCTATGCAATTACATCGATTTCCATACAAATAAAAATGTCCCAAAAATGTTCCTGAAAGATTGTAATTTTTGTTTTTTAGTTTTGTGATATTATACTGATATGTTGGAGTTTTTTTATAACTGTCATATATTAATGCAACGTTTTTCGAGCTTTAACATTAGCATTGTCCATTTAAAATAATAATTTACGTGTAACATAAGACAAGTCAACATATTGAAGCTTTTAAGTTACTTAATTTAAGTAACCGTTCTGTCTTGCTATTTTAGCAGTTGATTTGCGTAATTTGATTTCATTATAATGGCAACACTATTTATTCTTTAGTCGGTGGTATACCTCTCACTGGTCGGCCATTTTGTGGGTAGTTCAGTGCGTCGATTCAACTTGTGCCGAGGATTTTTTATGGAATTTAAGAGTTACGAGTGGATTTCATGGTAAATTTGTTCTGTTTTGTATTACGTAATACATTATTAATATAATCTTCATATTAGTTTATAGCTAGGTGTCGTGTTCGAGTTAATATGTTTGTTATTGTTCCATATAATGCAAATGAAAGTGAATAGAGGCTAACTTTTATGTTACTTTTAAGTTACTTATGTTACCATTTTAATTTATTTTTAAGTTACGTAACATAAAAGTAAAGTAAAGCTTTGTTCACGCTTTCTTTTCAGTTACAAGTTCTTGCAGTCGGGTTTTTGAGTTTAAAATATTTGGTTTGTTTTAATTTTTATACCCAACTGCGCAACACAAAGAAGAGTAACGTGTTTTTATTTTATTTTACATAATTACAATGATTATAACAAGTAATCCGGGGGAAAAATATGATTTAATTTTATTTGTGAAGACAGCTTTTGTGTGGCTATCAGCCTTTAATTACTTATTCATCTTTGTTCAAAAATGTACCAAAGTATATAAGGTCCTAATTTATTAGTTGCAGATATTTTAACACATTATACTTTACATTAAAATAATTTACTTTAAATAGAAATTAAGAAATCTTTTCATATAACTTTTCTGATTTTATTTACCTAACAAAAAAAATTATTATAATTACGTCTAAAAAAAATCATCGTGTGCATTATCACATGTCACAATAACACTATCTGTCATATCAACAATTTTTTGTCGTAAATGTCGTAACGGTTCGGCGGGAAAACTGCAAATGTCATTTAATTTATCTACGTGAAGTGGCCAGTTACAGTTAAGTGGTACGTAAAAGAGCAACTAGAATCTTTTCAATGAGTTTTCATTTAGTAATCACATTAACAGGGTGTTATAACGTAGCAAATTTGTTTTTCCTTTTTCTCCAAAAAAACATGGTAAAAGCTATAATGTTTCATGCTTTAATATACTCCAGAGACCGAGTACTATCAGCTGTAAAAATATCTGCAACTAATAAATTAGGACCTTATATACCTATTTGATCTCTTAAATAAACACTTAGTACAAAAAAGTGTTTGTATTGTAGACATTGTGAATATCCCTTTAGAATACTTTTATGTAACTTAAGTTACTCAGCAACATATATTTTTAGTTACTTTTATGTTACATAAGCCCAATTTTTCAGCCTTACCCATATAGGATCCTCCTGTTCAGAATTTCTATGTCGCATCCGGAAATGATGTTAATTTAGATGGATTATAGGAGAATATTATCATAAACTACAGGTTTTGTTTCAGGTCTAGTTCATGCTCGACTGTGAACGAGTGTCGAAAATACTTATTCACAAAAAAAGACCGGCAACTTGAACACATTCCACCAACCAGAGCCGCTTTATATCAGCACTTCCTACGGGCAGTCTATCAAGGGGTCCACGTATGGGGTCAACTACAACCGACTCAAAGTCTCCCCTGTCCGACTAGTTGGGGGTGGACTAAAGTCGATGGCAACTGGGAGCCTAATTGGACAGATTTGCCCGTGGCTGCCGAAGCGTGCCTGGAAATGGTTAGCTGCAAATGCAAGAAAAAATGTAGCGCAAGATGTAATTGTCAAAAAAAACAGCTGAGATGTTCAGAGTTGTGCCTTTGTAATGGAACATGTTACATATAAATAAATAATATTTCATTCACTGCACAGCGTGAGTATTACTGATAATATTTACCGAACTAATTCTGCAGCCCTACACCTACTTACCTTCTCGTTAAATAGCTAATCGCAAACGCTAATCGGAAACTTCAATCCGCTCTCGATTAAATCTAGATGTGATGGTAACCTAGCAGGAAAAGTTTGATCTTATAAATAAATTATTAGACGTTTAGATAAATGTAAACAAGATTTTACAAAATATACCTTATTTAGATACTAAACGTCAAAATTTTACAGTTACGTATGTAAATATGTACTCGTTAAGTACACAAATAGTAAACAAATACACAATACGTAACTTCATAGTATAATGCTACTTGCTTTTCAATTAAACGGTAGGATTCATGAGTTAAAAATAATCATTTAGGTACTACAGAACCGCGGTAAACTTGACCGTCTGTGTCCGCAGAATTTTTTTTACATTCTTTTCCTGATGGCATTCTAATAAAAATAATATATTTGTAATCCTGATAAATTCAGCTTTCAGAACATATTTTTTACATAATTTTATCTTTAGTAGTTTAAAAGCAAAATAAGTTTATTTAAAAAAAAACTTTTAACGTTTTGTGAGTTTTGCCTAATATTTTAATTTTTTTGTACGGAAAAGCAAAATTTTTGTTCCATAAATGAATTCGCCATCCTTGTTTTATCCGAAAATGATACCTCACTTGCCCTAGTACCTATAGTTTGGAAGGAATAGGCTTCAAAGGGAAGCGCGGCAGAAGCAAACTTCCCCCCCCTCCCCCCACCAACCGAGCGGTGTCTCCCGATGTCTACCGGTGGAAATCCACTCAGGAACAACTAAGGATCAGCTGTTGTAAGTATGAGCCTTGTATAAAAAAATGCAGGGTGTCCATACAACGTATCGCACTAAATCCTCCACTAATATGACTGACAGTATGTGTGTATGGTAAACTTTTATTAAATTTGACGTATACTTGCTAGTGACACGCACGATATTAAAAATACTTTTTTTTATGTTGCCATAAATGAATTTAGTTCGGAAAGTTTTGATTTTCTTAAATACCGTAGGAATTTAATTGTTTGTTAAGTTGGTAGTTGTGCATTTTTATTGTAAAGTTAGAATTGAGCGCTGTTTCCATGACCTAAGTTTAACCTAGATTTGGAAGCCTGTGGCCGCTAGCAGTATTGTTTTTCGACTATAACGACACTAGTGCTCTTATGGGGAATAGAGTATAGACTTCTCTGAACTCATATTATGTATGTTCTCATATTATGTGTGTTCGTGACCAAGTAAAAGACAGATAAAAGTACAGGAGTAGAAAAAATAAATTTCGAGGTCCAGAATAGGGCTGTCAATACCGGCAGAACTTACGGCATAATTGTATGATCCCGGGATCCCGGTTTTAGCCATACAAAACCAGTACTTAGTTAGCGGGTTAGCGATCAGGGCCCCGTTTCACGAAGCTACAAGTTACAATTTTACTTGTCTAAACTAGCAACATTGGCCAAATCAACCAATGGTGTTGCTGTATTTGACCAATGTTGCAAGTGTAGACTTGTAAAATTGTAACTTGTGGCTTCGTGAAACGAGGCCCAGTAGTTCCTGAGACATGCTGTGACAAACGGTCATGTAGACAGTTAAACTCGCACCAGAGGTTCGGGTTCCTTTACCATTTTGGTACGGAACTTTGTAACGTAAATCGTTACCACAGACCACCTCCACTAGACGGAGCATGCCATAAGACACGAGCTCACCACGCATATGTGCGATTAAATATCGGTAGATATTACTAATACAACGCGTGCTTCACATCTTTTTTATCATTTTACGTTTCGAGATTGTCGTCGGATTGAACAGAAATATTTATTTCACGTTTGGTGCACACACAAGTCAGAAACATGGTCGCAACTGAACGAGCGGCCGGTCGCGTAATGTCGTAATGCTATACAATTGAACATATCAGATGTGAGCGCGCGCCGCTCAACATGCTCCGTCTAGTGGAGGTAGTCTGTGATCGTTACATAACCTTCGCTATAGAAGCTAAATCTAAAGACGTAACGATTTCTTTTTAACATACACTATAATAAGTTAATTATACACTTCGTCGCGACACTTAATTTCGTGACGAACTGTACTCGATGCGCATTGCTATTGTTCAAAACCAGCCTGCCGGGTGCTCTCACCCGCCCGCGCCCGCTGCCCGCTGCGGCCTTACTTGTCGTGGTTGGGGACAGACAGATTTGGCTACCGGCGCGGGCGCACGTTCGCTCATCTTAGCGACTTCACGCGTCGCGTCCGCGCTGGTTGCATGCCAATCTGTCTAATTCAATTTTATTTCCGAGTAATGTACTCATTTATATAAATACAGTGAAAACCCCTATATTGGGGTGCTACCGTACGGTTAGCGTACTTCTGCGGTACAACATCACCATTCCTGGTACTGCCGGCTGACGTCCCTCAGCCCGTTCCATCTCCACGGCGTTCCCGAGATCCAGGGAAGTACTAGCGTGGTGGCAGTTACCATCCGGTGGAACCGAGGAGCGAAATCAGACAGGCCTACACGAACCTACCCCCCAGTGACTTTTTCGCGTGCTCGCGGCGTTCGGGAGTAATAAATCTATATTAACGGATTTCTTTTGTTTAATTTATTTACTCCCGACCCTTTAAACGTAGCAACTTAATGCATGTCATAGCCCACAGTTTCCTTGACTGGAGTACAAAATGCTGTATTCTGTGATCAGATTCCCATCTCACGCCGCAATGTCGCGGCTTGCGGTGACAGCTGAATGGAAACAATACATGCAACTTGTATTTTACCGTCATTTACATGGTAGTACACACTCAGTTAAAACGGCATATATACCATTCCTACGCTATGCTAATTTAAACTTTAAAGTTATTGAAATAAGGTTGATTTTAATGATAAAGATTCTATTTGCTTGTTGCAGTATATCCCATGTTTTGACCCGTGTTGTCCCACAATTTAAATGCAACGGAAGTCTTAATTGCGGTCTAGACAGTTTTTTACGAGATCTGCGAGCATTTCAATAATTGGTCGTTTTTGTACAACTAATCCCGGATCTCTTGCCAAAGGAGCCATATTTGTAGTAGGTACCTAGTACCTACTTCACTGATGATTAAGATGAACGTAAAATTATTTAAAACGTCTGGCACTAAAAAATCTAGATATCTATTGCGCTGGCTGTCACTTTACTAGCACAAAGGCACTGTTGAGAACACACACTTAACCGGACGAGTAGGATGAAAAACCGGAAGCCTTTCCTGCTGCTGTAGCCTTTTGTTTGGGAAGCGGGGATGAATAACTCGCTGTGACGTCATTCCCAGTCCGATCCACTCAGGGTGGGCCGGCTAGCGACCTGGTTCGACCCCAGGGAACGCCACGGCCGACCACCCGGTCATACGATCGCTATGCCCAATAAGAGTTGGGCCAATATTCAGCGTTTTTACGGCGTTTTATTTTCGTCATTATTGTCTCAGTAAATATTGTTCAAAAAAACGATGCCTAGAGTTCACTTTTTATGAAACCGAAAAACAGTCCCGAGGTTAAGTCTAGTTTTATCAAAATTGTCACGATTTGTCCTTTCGTTATAGTAAATAATCGTCGGACAATAATGATTGTCAAACCGCGCGGTCAAAACGCTCGGAGAATCGCCCAGCTGCGTTTGCGAGTTAGTCAGTCTTCAAAAAAAAAGCCGTGACGTCGCCCCGGTCGTGTTCCACCGGAAGACCAGCGCCGGCTCTAGAGTTGGCATTATGCTGAGGTGGGACCTTTTTGTTGCAGCCGGATTTTTTTTGCTTTTTAGAGTTCTGTACCTCAAAAGGAAAAAACTGAACCCTTATAGGATCACTCGTGTGTCTATCTGTCTGTCACAGCCAATTTGCTCCGAAAGTACTAGTCCGATTGAGTTGAAATTTAGTACATATAATTGTTTTATATTGTCTTGAGCGTACGGAACCCTCTTCACGCGAGTCTAACTCGCACTTGTCCGGTTTTTTCTACTGTGTAACTTTTTGCCGCCATAAAATAAATGTGTTTGCTTTTCTTTCTGTCTTTTCCCTTGCCCTGCTACGGATCAATCATTCCTCCTCTTCCTCGCATCGACTTCCTCATTAGCTAATTACTGTGGGTTGTGATTCTCCTTAGTGTTATTATGTGTCTGACAATGTGCGCCACGTAGATTTGTCTTTTGGCGTTGCGAGCATGAGCTGCATAGCTCGGTGTCTAGTGATGAGCGAACCTGATCGGGCCACCTCAGCGAACTACCTCTTGGTCGCCTGCCGTCAACCTTGCAAGTGAGCACGGCACGAGTTATCCAAGTTCTCGTTGATGCTCATTAGGGCCTTATCACAGAGGCGATTTGCGAGCGAGTTGCGACTTTGCGAGCGTGTTTTCATACAGATTTCGATCTACGACCTGTTCTATTATTTTACAAGTTTTGTATGAAAACACGCTCGCATCTCGCTCGCAAATTGCCAGAGTGATAAGGCTATAAGAAAAAAAAACTGGCGGAACAGTGTGAGTATGACTCGCCCATCGAGGGTTCCGTACAAATTTGTAGATATATACATATTAAAATACCCTATAAGTTTTGATTCCCTTAGTAAAATCAATTTTTTATGATTTTTATTAAAAATGTATAGTTTTCAGATTTTTCTCTATACTTGTAGGTAGGTAGTATAATTACGACGGTATTACTTGCCAAATCTCATAGTTCTAGGTCAACGGAAAGTACCCTATAAATTTTGGTTTCCTTGAGAGTGTCGAAATCTCAATTTTTTGCGGCATAAACGACCGTATCTTTTATCACTTTAACTTAGAAGTTCGATTTTTTCGCAGCTTCTAGGGACCGTAGACCTGAATAAGTAAGTATAAGTATATGGTTTTATTTTCAATTCGATACCTCCACGCGTTCCCCAGATAAAGGGTCTTGACAGATGGACAGACAGACAGACGGACGGACGGACAACAAAGTGATCCTATAAGGGTTCCGTTTTATCCTTTTGAGGTACGGAATCCTAAAATAAAAACCGGCCAAGTGCGAGTCGGACTCGCGCACCGAGGGTTCCGTACAAACTCATAAGTAGATACATGAATAGTTCAAGAAAAACTATATGGCGATTAGTTTAGTAGGAGCAAATAAGTATGTGTTAAGATTTTTGCAAATTTCTCAAAAACAGTGCAAGTTAGGAAAACCGTTATATTTTTCCTGTAATATATAGGATGACATTAATAATTGGTAATTATTACAGATTTTTCTGTTCAGTAACTTCGAAGATAATAGGGGGGGACGGTATTTTTTTTAACGTTTTTCGCCATAAATCAAAAACTAATTATTTAAAAAAAAATACAAAAATACTGTTTTAATTTACAAATTAAGCCCTTTCATTTGATACCTCACTCGATATAATAGCCCTACTTTCAATTTGCAAAGTCTCATTACGGATCCCTTTAAAAAAAAAGTAAAAAAGTTACAAGATTTTTTTTACATCCTATATGCTCGGGTTAGCGGTTCTTAACACTATTCCAAATTTCAAGTCGATAGCATCAGTAGATCCTGAGATATCTTGCTGTGACAGACGGACAGACAGACAGACAGACAGACAGACAGACAGAGTCGCACCATAAGGGTTCCTTTTTTACCATTTTGGTACGGAACCCTAAAAATACGATGTAAAAAAAGTACAACAACAAAAGAGCGTATCTTCATAGCAATTACGTCCTTTTGTTGAGAAGCGCAGTTTATCGGCAATAACTCAAAAACGGTTAATCCGATCTTGTTGAAAATAATTTTCGTTGAAAGTATTAATTCAGCGTTACCTTAGTGATTTTTTTCATATTTTTCGGGCTCACGGTTTAGAAAATAGAGGGGGGGGGGGGACACAATTTACACAACTTTCGGAGCGATTATTTCCAAATACATTCACTTAATCAAAAACATTACTTAGGAACCTTATAGTGTTTTTTAAAGAGCTGTCGAACTATGTACCACACTTTGATATTTGCTGAAAAAAAAAATGTTTACTGTCTTTAACATGTATGGAGTGCCCCCCCTAAAAATATTTATTTTAATTATTTATATACCAAACTAAGTAGCGGCTCATAAAAGACACCTATATTCCAAATTTCATCAATATCCATCATGTAGTTTTTGAGTAAAATGCCTGTGACATACGGACAGACAGACAGACAGACAGACGGACGGACATGACGAAACTATAAGGGTTCCGTTTTTGCCAATTTGGCTACGGAACCCTAAAAACACGTTTGTTGCAATCTCATAAGTGATGCCTTGTAAAAGTTTCATCATTCGTAATTTACACGACAAACAGTTGCAAGAAGTTGACATACAGTAGGTAAGTACAAGAATCAATCGGCACGTATTTGCTAATTTCGCACCGATGATGACAGTAGTGCTTACTGAAAACATTACGCACCGTTAGTGGGTCATTCTCATTTTTGAGAACTCAGTCACTACCGTGGGCGTTATTACTCTTACACCCTCTCAACTCAACAGGAAAAAAGCAGTAAGGTTTTCAGATAAAATCCGTAAGTGTTACACTTATGGGAAGGCTTTCAGAACGCACTCCACTGTATCAGTCGAGTACTGTATCGAGTAGGGCTAAGGAGCCATCGACAAAGTGGTCCAAGTCCATGAGTTCCTCTTGAAAATAAAGGCATGACAAATTCAGAGCGTTATCCTTAAGGTGGTTTTCCACCGGCAGGGCGAGACGAGACGAGACGAGGATTGAATTGAAATTTGTATCAAGTCTCATACAAATTTTAATTCAATCCTCGTCTCGTCTCGTCTCGCCCTGCCGGTGGAAAACCACCTTTACCTACGCTAGGTGCTGTCGGATGGGGGGATTTAGAATTTAGATACCCGTGGTTAGTTGGATCAACAATTTCATTGAAAGTAATGATTCAATGACAAATTGCCCGAATTAATTACAATTAGGGCGTGCAGAACCGGGAAATTTTAGTATGAGAGAACCGGAAGTTCCCGGTACTGTCCTTATTACAATCAATAGATTTTCGGATTGGGTAAAGACAGTGGCAACTCAAGTCTTCCGGTTATGCCGTTTTTAGGGTTCCGTACCAAAATGGTAAAAAAGGAACCCTTATGGTGCGACTCTGTCTGTCTGTCTGTCTGTCTGTCTGTCTGTCTGTCTGTCTGTCTGTCTGTCTGTCTGTCCGTCTGTCACAGCAAGATATCTCAGGATCTACTGATGCTATCAACTTCAAATTTGGAATAGTGTTAAGAACCGCTAACCCGAGCTTATGGGATGTAAAAAAAAGCTTGTAACTTTTTTACTTTTTTTTTAAAGGGGTCCGTAATGAGACTTTGAAAATTGAACTTAAGGCTATTATATCGAGTGGGGTATCAAATGAAAGGGCTTGATTTGTAGATTAAAATACTATTTTTGTATTTTTTTTTAAATAAGTAGTTTTTGATTTATGGCGAAAAAGGTTAGAAAAATTACCATTCCCCCCCTATTATCTTCGAAGTTACTGAACAGAAAAATCTGTAATAATTACCAATTATTAATGTCGTCCTAAATATTACAGGAAAAATATAACGGTTTTCCTAACTTGCACCGTTTTTGAGAAATTTGCAAAAATCTTATCACATACTTATTTGCTCCTACTAAACTAATCGCCATATAGTTTTTCTTGAATTATTCATGTATCTACTTATGAGTTTGTACGGAACCCTCGGTGCGCGAGTCCGACTCGCACTTGGCCGGTTTTTTTTTTAATGAAACTGTTAAACAATTCTCATTTTATATCCTAAAATAGTCCTACCGTCCCTAAAATTCTTTCATTTAAAGGTTCATAAACTCGGCGTCGAAAAAACCGCATATCTACACAAATCGGTACTAGCAAAAATAACTATTGTTACCGATTGAAAGCTTTTTTAATGCTTTCATTTTATTTTATGATAACCCGTAGCTTATGAAAAAGAGGGCTTCGAAAGAAAAGTGGGAGGAGTACGTGCTACAGGGGTCACGAATTCTGCCCCTTTCCAAATCGTGTCTTAATCGCTAGGTATCTAGACTTGTTAAACCTTTGTCACCCCCCCATCAATACCGATACCGATCAGAGTTTTTAGGGTTCCGTAGCCAAAATGGCTAAAAAGGAACCCTTATAGTTTCGTCATGTCCGTCCGTCCGTCCGTCCGTCCGTCCGTATGTCACAGGCATTTTACTCAAAAACTACAAGACATATACTGATGAAATTTGGAATATAGATGTCTTGGAGATGCCGCAACTAAGTTTGGTAGTTAAATAATAAAAATAAAAAAATCTAGGGGGAGCACTCCATACATGTAACAGAATCTAAAAAAATTTTTTTTCACAAAATGTCAACGTGTGGTACATAGTTCGACAGCTCTTTTGAAAACATTTTAAGGTTTTTAAGTAATGTTTTTGATTAAGTGAATACCTTTGGAAATAATCGCTCCGAAAGTTGTGAAAATTGTGTCCCCCCCCCCCCCCTCTATCTTCTAAACCGTGAGTCCGAAAAATATAAAAAAAATTACAAAGATAACGCTCAATTAATACTTTCAATAAAAATTATTTTCAACAAGATCGAATTAACCGTTTTTGAATTATTGCCGATAAACTGCGCTTCGCAACAAAAGGACGTAATTGCTATGAAGATACGCTCTTTTGTTGTTGTACTTTTTTACGTCGTATTTTTACCTTATGGCTATGGAACCCTACACTGAGCATGGTCCGACATGCTCTTGGCCAGTTTTTATTTTATACATACCTGTATGTTGGGGCGGTTATATTATATTCCTTGTTTACTTGCTTTGTAACTATTGTATTAGATTTCATCGTTAAAATCCGTTTGAGGTAACAATTACAACATCATACACGTGTCAAGGGTTTCAAATGGCATTCATGCGAGCTGCTCGCCAGTGCCCTTTCACATGCCCGACAAGAATAGACATTCAGAAAAGTTCACAGGTCACAGGTGCGATGTCCCGAGTGTTATTGCGGACTTAAAGCTTTGTTTTGATTTGCCTATTATAGGGAACATGCACAAACTGTAGATGGCAGCACTAAACGACAAAAGAGACACGGGTGGACAATAAAGGAAACTATCATGCCTGTCAAATCAAGCTGTCAATTCAAATTATCTTTTCAAGTGTTAATTTGAAATATAGTAAGTCGTAGCTACACTGACGGTAATCGGCCTTCAACACGATAAATTAACGGCGTTTCTGTCAATCTGGCCCCAGCATGAGAGGGTACAAGACTTAGATTGGCAGCACCAGTTGGCAGCACCTGCGTCGTGCACTTTCCCTATAGAATAATAAAGAAATAGTATCGGACGTTCCAGATACCGCTGCAGAGACATGCTGGAGGCGGATCTACAAGAACTTCGAAATTTCTGTCTGTTACCTTTCACGCTTAAACAGTGGCGGACTAAGCGTGGGTCGAAAGTAGGGTCTGCTCCCGGTAAATTTCGGAATCACAAGTATCGGGATTTCCCGGTATTTGGAGCCGAGCGAAGAACAGGGACGTGATGATAAAAGTCCCGGCACTTTCGGGAAACACATTTAAGCAGCATTTTTCTATTAATTTATTTTTTCCGGTATACTATTATGCAGTGGCGTGGCGTTGAAGACATTTTTGTGCAAGCCGGAGCAGCTTTGGCTTCATTTTTCTTTAAGAGCACGTTGCAGTGTTGCAAGAGTCCAGATGCTACGGTGACTACTTACCATAGGCAGGCCGTTTGCCATCCTTGTATGATTTTTATCAGTAAGAACTGATTCTTATCTTCTTCTTTTCGGCACTCTTTCACAGAGTCATCCACGTGGCCGCTTTCCACTCGACCTTGTATCACCAGAGATTCCATCGAATCAACTTTCCGATTCTTATCAACTTGTATAAAAAGTATCTTCCTATATTTATTTATCAATAAGTACTTTACGAAAACACGTCCCGGCATACACCGCAACCATCAAACGGTCATTATCGTTCCGGGCCGCGGTTATAGCGCTGTGTTGACAGACTCACAAAACGCTTTACGGTGTGTAAAAGCCTCTAACCGCAAACATGCTTCCAGATAAAACGTACGGGGACATTATTTCTAAATGGTCTGTTAAACACTTTTGGTCTAATCTCGCAACAACCTTTTATAAAGTTGCTGGTTTGTCTTTAATTTTGCATAGGTGGATTGGTTCTTTTTACATGCATGCAATGTATAAAAATTGCCTGTATTCTTGATCTTACATTGATGAATGCCAGTGAACCAACGCAGGTAACTGCAATTTCATATTCTCTCAATGACAGAATTCACAAAGCCTAGGATAGGTTTGGTACCAGTACCAAACGGTCTTTATCACACGACAAAGGGGAAAATAAATAGCAGCTGCAGATAGTAATCCTCTCAACTTACTACCTATATGATTTGACAGTTTTGGATTTGACTACATATACTGTTTATAAGCTTAATTAAGCTTATTTGAGGAGATACGTACAAGAACGAGGGTCACTGACATAGCCAAACGGATAAGCTTGTTGAAGTGGCAATGGGCAGGGCATATAGCACGTAGAACAGATGGCCGTTGGGGCCGAAAGGTTCTCGAATGGAGGCCACGAATCGGCAAGCGCAGCGTTGGACGTCCACCAACAAGATGGACAGATGATCTGGTTAAGGCTGCTGGCTCACGGTGGATGCAGGTTGCTTTCAACCGAACTAATTGGAAAACTATGACGGAGGCCTATGTCCAGCAGTGGACGTCCTATGGCTGAAATGATGATGATGACGATGAAGCTTAATTAAGGACAACCTAACGAGTAGGCACGGTCACGGACTTTAATTGTTAAGCCAGTGCTGCAGTGTTCAGTCAGTCTAATTTTGTAGTGTACCTAATACACAATCTATGTCACAACTATTGTAAGGTGAACCCTAATTGGATCAACAATTAAAGTCCGTGAGTGTACCTACGGCACTGATTCGACAATTTCTTACATTCACACTTCGTCTTCCCTAACATTCCCGTTTCTTATTCTCGCCAAGTTCTAGTTACACTTACACCTCGCGATACGTGACAGCGTTGTTAAATGCTGGTTCAACGTCCAAGGGCATGCGGAGCGGAAGGTCGCATTTGTTCAGTTGGTCCGCCCGTGCGCACGGTTGAACGATTCTTTTTGGATTGCCAGGAAATGATGCTACGGTCAATAGTGATGCTTCTGTAATAACATTACAACCAGTATCTTTACTCGGTTTGTCGGTGTCAGATTCTATATTTATTTGATTCAGTTCACCGTAGTAAAAATACCCTTGTGATGGTCATGATAACTATGTCGGAAAGACGGTTAAGGGTGAATTGCAGAAAAATTGTACGTGACACGAAGGAAAAATCACAAAAATGTTACACAAAAACGAATAAAGTTACACAAACAAAATCATAAGGGCTGTTTCATATTAGTAAAAAAATAAACATTTGTTTCGAAGATAAAACAAAAATCTGATTTTGTTTTATTTCAGAATTTAGATTTTAGACATTATGGTCTAATTTTTATTTAAAAATCAAGAATATTGGAATACTTGGGAATATTCAAAAAAGTAGGTATAAATTGAATAATAAACTATAAAAGTAGAAAAAGATCTCTAAATATGACGTTTCCAAACAAACTTTATCGATTGTTTTTCGTATAAAAAATACATCTACATATAAATCGACAAATAAACTTCAATTAATTCATCATTTATTTGAAAATATTCTTTAATAGTCAATAACTCAGCAAAGTTAATTTGGGCCTACTGTTTGGATTGAAGCCCAAAATCTTAAAATTACCATCAAATGTTCAGTATGACCATTGGCTTGGTACAACTGGTAATAATTATTCTTTTGAAAACATTTGCAGCAATATGTATTTACTTTAAAAGGGAGCTTATTAAAACACACAATGGTTATTAGTAGATACTGACTGCCATTACATTTTTACCCAATATAAACTTTTTATTAGCGTTTCAAACAAAAAATATGATACAAATCGGCAAGAGTGGTAAGTAAAGAATTATTGGCGCAAGAACGTAAATTAAGAATAAAAAAAAGTCAACTTGACGTGAAAACAAATCGAAAACCTCCGTTCTTTCATGTCGGTTAAACATGCCAATATGAAGTAACCTTAATAACAAAACGTTACACAAAGTTACACAATGGAAACAAAAGTCGATGCCACAAAATATTTAAAATTGTGTACGAAAAAATGTAAAGGAATTTGTTTTAGCTATTTAAAAAACCATTTGCTACAAACTACAGTATGTATTTTAACGTACACCGAAAAAAGAACAGTGCTAGGTTCATTAAATCAAAGCTACGATTTTTTTATTCATCGTGAGGTATGGTGAGGAGACATCGATTTTGTATGGGAGAAAAATACAATTTTTGGTTAATGTGATTTTTTTAAACTTTATGAGTCTTACACAATAAAGCTATGTGTATAAGAATATGAATGACACTATAAGATAGTGTATCTGGAATACATAAAACTTCAACAATTTATTTATTATAGCTTTTTTAAGGTAGAGGACATTTCATCGTTACACAATGTACACTTTTTCTGCAATCCACCCTTAACTGTCATGAATTTCAGATGCCAGGAGCTTCAAACAATTTCGGTAAATAATAACAAGTAGTAAATAAAGTTTTTTAGTCGTGGGAAAGGCAAATGAGCACTTAATTAGGTCACCTGATGGTAAGTAACTTCTGAGGCCCTCCATGGGCAATGTGCAATGCAATCTTAATTATTACAAATGCGTTGCCAACCCTGGGGACTAAGATAGAATAGAATGCCTCTATGCTAGTAATTATCATACGTCGTTATCGCGGGTGCATTTTTCAGTACATCGATTTGACAGTACAGAAAGATTATGAAAAACAAGCAATAACAGACGCAAAACATTTTAAACTCGTACGACTAGGCATAAATGTTCCTCAAAATGAGTTTTGCGTCTGTTATTGCTTGTTTTGCACCCGCGATAACGACTTATGGTAATTTCACTCCAGGGCTCGGAACCGGTATTTTGCAAAAACCCCGAAATAGCCCAATATTTTGAATTGTTTTATGCTCTTTATATACGGCACAATGACTTCGTATTATTAGACTGTCCGATTAAAAAAGGAAATAATAAATCAAAGAACGAAAAGAACGGAAAATTATCGGTATTTTTGTATGGAGAAAATACCCGTATCCGACCCTTGTTTCACGCTAAGTAATTGCATTTTTGCAGGTCTAAAACCACATGTGTGTACAAAACCACATCAGCTCTGTAAGATTAGATCTACGTTAATTTCGGACAAAACCTTTTATTAATCTTGCAAGCCTCCAAAACCTTGATATTCACGCGCCTATAGAGTTTAAATGCTGGTTATTTTTATACTG
This sequence comes from Eudemis profundana, assembly GCA_947034925.1. Taxonomy (NCBI): domain Eukaryota; kingdom Metazoa; phylum Arthropoda; class Insecta; order Lepidoptera; family Tortricidae; genus Eudemis; species Eudemis profundana. The sequence goes on from OX344811.1 coordinate 13,844,025, forward strand.
TTTACTTGCCGACCATACAAATGACGCATCGAGCAAAAACTAGTGAATTGTACAATTTATTTAGGCTAAAGATGCTCATCACTCTCATCAGATTTCTCTGAACAGATTTATCTTACGTGATTCTAATGACCGTCTACGCTATAAAATTGAAGATTCCTAATTCTAACCTTTCAAGTGAAAAAGGGATTACGTTGCTATCAATTACTGAAGAGGTTGTTCCCTTTTAGAACATCTGAACGGATGATACGCCAGATGGTCTACCACGGCCAACTGACAAATATATCACTTTAATGGCACATTTGATTTGTTTATATAAACCAGTCCCTGCTATTCGTCGTTCCGAGATATAGAAAACCCTGAAAAACTAGGACTTATTTACAGAAATCTAGAAGAACTCTAAGTATAAACTTCTGTAAAAGAAAAAGAAACAATAGGTAATTAACAACACCGAATATAGCTGTTTTTACCTAAAACGCCGTTTTAAAATTCTTCTGTTTGGATTTTTGTGAGTACAATATATTTATTTGCAATCCTCCTGTAGGTAACTACCTACACCCAATCTCTGCATATGTGAACGAATAAATCGTGACAAAATTCTACTTTATATTATTTACCAGTATTTCCAGGGACATTACAATTTTAAATAAAACAAACCCAAAACATATTAAAACTAAATTTATGAAACTAGGTCACAATGCATAAAAAAATATCGTTTACTAAAGAAATGTCAGACGATTTATTCAAAACAACATCACGCCAGCATCGTGAGAAAAGCTGTTCGCTCATAAGATTAACCTGTCAACGTTTACAATGGAGCTAAAAGAAGATCTATAAAGGCTGCTTCAGACTATGATAAATGGAATAAACATAAGATATTTTAATTTTATAATTTTCCGAACGAAATGTTTTTCGCCGAAAGCGAAACCGAGGGTGCAATTTTAGTTCTAGTTTCGGCCGAAACCGAATATTTCATAGACGTGTTATAATTTTAATAGATTGTTAGTGCGATTTTCTTTCTGGACATATGAATTATTAAACACCAATTCGAGGTAGGTGGTAGGTATAAAATAAACGAAAGTTAGTAACAATGTATAAAATAGCTAGTTTTTAGCTTTAGTCTTAGGTTTAGTACAAATATTTTAGTTTAGATGTATTCTGAGTTTTAATTTCGAAATACTGCAATTAGAGCTATGCCATTGCTGGCTGTGCATTGAAGTTAGCCGAACGTGATCCGGTAATACATTACCATGTTGTAAGTTTCGGCGCGGCTGCAAGCTTCGGCAATTTTTTGACCGAAACCGAACTTTATTGGCCGAACCGAAACATGAGTTTATGCCGAAACCTGCCGAAACTGAAACTTCGATCGGACACTAATTTTAATACACTTGGCATGACACACTTACACCCCGTACAAAGTTGGCAATTTTTCATACAACTTGCTTAGTTATAGTTACATATTATGTACCGCTCCCAAAGAAGGGGATGTATCATTGAAGGAAAATCTTATCAATAATGGCCTTTATTTGAAAGTAAGTATGAGTCAAATGATGAGGATAAATTTGAGTTAAGTAGGTTCGTCCATCGATTTATCCTTAAAGTACTCTCCGTGGTCAGCTTCTCCACTCTATTTTGCACACCTAACACAAGATGGCGTCATACTTAGTTATATTTCACTAATATTAATAATAATAAAACAGTACATTAAACAACTAGGGTGGTAAAACAAAGAAAGGCCAAGATCGCAGATGTTCGCGGCCCGAGCTGCAGGCGAGGAGGACGCAACTGAAACTTAGACGGTATTTACACAATATCTAAGTACTGTTGACTTGTACACTTTTTTTGGGAAACACTAACTTATATTTGACTAAAAGTTGAGTTTCGCCTTTGATTTGACTACATTAGGAGCTATAGCGCTTGGCCAAAAACCTACAATTGGCAGACCTATTTATTTATCAAGCTCGCTGTTAATATAATAAATAAGTAAAATAAATAAATATCGGGGTACAATCTTACACAAATTGAGTTTGTCCTAAACTAAGCAATACTTGTACTATGAGTACTAGACGACGAGATATATATACTTATATAGAAAAGTATATACTTAATTCAATAGATAGAAACATCCATGACTCAGGAACAAATACTCGTGTTCAACACACAAATATTTGCCCTTACCAGGATTTCAACCCGGGGCCTCTAGCCTCGTAGGCGGTGGGACTCCCACTGAGCTAAACGTGTCGTAATACACTAGCGACTCGACTAAAATAACGATAGTCCGAGCTAGCCTTAACAGATTGCCTTGCCTACACATGCCGGTCAGTTTAAAATAGTCGTCATAAATGGCCGACTTCCTCCGAGATGATTGTCGGAGCGAGGGGCAATGTCAAGTTGACGTTACTTGCACCGCCCACAAGTTATCTGCTAACCTAACACGGTACAAGAAAACCAGGTATTTACTTCCCGAAATATCACATGCTGATGACACGTTAATGTTGCGATTGATTAATAACTTTCATAATTTAAGAAAATGTACCCATAATCAATTATGAAATAAATTACTTTTCTTTTGAACTTGGCTTGACACCTCAGATCATAGAAATAAGGAGATATGGCAAGGGGGCGTGGCGCGTGTCGCCTCGGCATGATCAAATTGATCTTAAAACCGGGCACCGCTCTAAGCGCTGACCATGAGGCTAGTATTATAATACTTACTAAACGCCGTTAAAAAAGCATGTACGTATCCAAATTTCCAATTAGATGGTGTTATGCATTATCGAATTAATGCTATGGAAATCAAAATACTTAATTAAAAAAACTGTCCAATTAATGTATGGTGCCTCTGGAAATACCAAACTTATCAACGTACGTAAGTATGAGTCAAATGATGAGGATAAATTCTGATGTACAAGAAGCATGTGCAGCAAATCAACTTTGTAACGGAATAAAAGCCGGTATAGAAGGTGCAGCACACGCAATGTCAGAAAGCTTCCACGAAGACAACACCGAAGGTATACTCCTCGTCGACGCCACCAATGCCTTTAATGCCCTCAACCGTCCGTTGGCACTATGGAATGCCAGACTTTTATGGCCCAGATGCTCGAGACTCCTATTTAACACCTATAGAGGACACGCAGTCGTATCATTTAGAGACACCAGTAAGTACATATTAAGTAAAGAAGGAACGACACAAGGAGACCCACTGGCAATGCAAATGTACGCGATTGGAATATTACCACTAATAAAAACCTGTAAAAACAAGAATAAATACATTCAGAACTGGTATGCAGATGACTCTGCATGCTTAGGCAAATTCGATGAAATACTAGAATGGTTCAACCTGCTAATGAAAGAAGGGCCCAGATACGGCTATTACCCTGAGCCAACAAAGAGCTATCTAATAGTCAAAGAAGGCCTCGCAGAAATTGCCAAACAAAAATTCGACAAATTAGGAATAAAAATTGTAAAATCACAACGATTTTTGGGAAGTTTTATTGGTGACACAAACGACAAAATCGACTATATACGACAAAAAACAAAAAATTGGACTGACTGCATCCTTAAGATCACAAAAGCCTCGGAAAAATATCCTCAAGCTGTACATACCGCATTCACTAAATCACTACAATGCGAGTGGCAATACCTACAAAGAGTGACCACCGGAACAGATGAAAACTACAACGACCTAAAGAACGCAATCAAGACTCATTTAACGCCCTCTATACTGGGCAGAGAAGTAACATCCATAGAACACGAACTCTTTGCACTTCCAGTGAGGCTGGGTGGCCTCGCAATTAATGATCCCACAAAGCAAGCTAAAACCTCACATGCAATATCATTAAATGCAAACAAAATACTAATAGATGCGATTCGATCCGGCGAAGAAATCAACATAGAAGACCATCAAAATCATGTATATGAAACTCTAAAGGAAGAAAGAAAAAAACGAGAAAATAATGAACAACATGAACTAGAATCAATCATCGATAAACTGACAATAAAAACAAAAAAATGCATCCAAAGGGCGATTAACAAAAAATCATCACAGTGGCTAACAATACTACCGACCAAAGCTGATGATACCGACCTAACAGCTACGCAGTTTCGCGACGGCCTTGCGATCAGATACGGACATGAACCTTCTGGCCTGCCACTAAACTGCGATGGTTGCGGCGAAAATAATTTCAACCTCAACCATGCACTTAATTGTAAGAAAGGAGGTCTCGTAAAAAGAGGCCACGACCAACACAGAGACGATATCAAAAACTGGGCGGAACCAGCATGGGGTTCGGCTACTACTGAGCCAATAATGCGAGCCGCAACCTTAGATCAACCAGGGCTAATAAGCGACTTACTATTGGAAAGCGTGTGGGAGCCAGCGAGGAAGGCGTTCTTTGACATTCGCATTGTAAATGCCGACGCCGCATCGTATGGTCTACTCACATGGCCCACAATTGCCCAAATACACGCTCGTGAAAAACATCGCAAATACGATCTGGCTGCAGAAGATCTTAGAGCTTCATTTACTCCCCTTGTGGTCTCTTGTGATGGCGTTGTCGGAACTGAATATGAATCCTTCATAAAAAAAACATGTCTTAAGCTATGTGAAAAATGGTCCAAGCCACACTCGCAAATAATAAACTGGATCAAAGTCAAAATACAAATATCAATCATCAGAGCGGTCTCTATTAGAATCAGGGGAACGAGAAGAAAGATAGGAAGATTTGGATGCGAAGATGGCTGCGGAATACCCATCCTGGAGCACTAGATTTCTCCTCTTTTTACTATATTTTACCATACTCTGTTTATTAATTTGTATTATTTAACGCAATAAAAACATATAATGATGATCAACGTTCCACTCGGTCTCCCTAATGAATTAAAACCATAATGTGGATAAGATAAGACTAAGTGGCATGAAGGACCTCACTGTTTTAATAATTTATTTTACTTTAGGTACCTACCTATAATGACTGTTAATCACAACACAATTGTGCAGTCTGATAACCGAGCGTTTTTCAAAATAGGTAAGTGCACAATTCCACGGAACTTAAATATTGTTTAAATACCGTCGAACTTTCCGTAGCGTCACGAAAATGTATTTGACACTAACTTTCAGTTTCGTCAGAGAGACTTCTGTACGTAGTACTATTACTTATTATGTGCTGCCGGTGACTGTACAGTCGGTGCCCTCACTTAAGTATACAGGCGCGCATACATAAATGTACGTGCGAATGGACACTTAAATGAGGTACCCGACTGTACTTAAAACAACAAACAATGACAAGGGACTATCAGCGCGGTGAATTAATATGAGGCATGCAACTCAGACATCACGTCGCATGCTTCAATATTCGACCTTAGTTTTGAATTATAACTATAGTCACTTAATTATCACGCATGTCAGCCCTTTATTACGCAACCAAATTAGCTAGTCCATTGTTCGACCGCCATTATCGTTGTTACCTAATAAAATGTCCTTTCGTATGGATAATTCGCCTACTAGAGGCGGAGGCGGACTTTAGATGTAATGGTGAACCGTCGGAATAATAACCACATTTTTACTAAAAAAAACCCGACCGCGGTGCACTTTGAAACTGCATAAAATCACCATTTTGTTTATTTTAACGAACTTCATACCCAGTGACACTCGCACCATCAAGACGAATCTAATGATGTATCATTTATCAAAATCGGATGTGCCGTTGAGTAGTTACGAGCGGACAGAGGAACGGACATACATACATACATACAGGTCAAACACATAACCCTCCTTTGGCCTTCGCCGCAGTCGGGTAAAAAACGTAATTACTATTATAAATTTACTAGATTACGCCCGCGTGAATTTCCAGCTTTCAGCCCCAATTTTAATCTCTTATTATTTTTTGGCTGAAATGTTTAAATTGACAACTAAGAACAGTTTGTCTGGGGAAAAAAAGTTAGGTTTTTACGGGTTTCCAGGCAATTCTTCATAAGAATCTTCCTCGAACTGAGAAGGAAGAATACTACAAACAAAAATTTGCTAAATTGGCCCAGCCGTTGTAGAGTTTTGCGCTTAGCAACACATTTTTCGTTATTTATATAGATTACTGTACCTGATTTTACGTATAGCTTTATAAGTAGGATCGTTGATGTACCTACATTTTAACTGTACCTATTTAAACTGTTTCAGGTGATTTAATTAATACTTAAAAATTTGTACACCGCGTTAGTGTACGTTTAAAAAACTGTTTGGCTAAGTTTGCACCGCGCGCGTTATTCATTCGCGCGTAGGTATTCAGCGCGTACAAAATTGCTATCTGAAATTGACTTATTGGCCCATGTTAACGTTTATCTTATTAACGTTTATCTAATGGTACAGTCTTATCCGCTTAAAACAATCTATCTAATCTTATCCGTAAACGCCAATGTCATAGGCGCCCTGGTAACAAAAACAGCATGCAGCGCGGCTGTCGGTCTGTGCATGAAAACGGACCATTATAGAACGTATACCGTCGACCATAGGGTAAATGGCGTAAGGGACATTGATTTGCCTGTTACTTACGCCACCTTGGCATGCACCTAAATGACAATAGGTCTACACATAAAAAAAAGACTTTCAAGGAAACGGACGTTCCAGAAAAATTGTCATTCTATAGCAAATGGACGTTCCTGGAAAATGGCCTTTCGAGGAAATGGATCATGAGGCCCAGAATTTAGGTCTACATGTTTTAAGGCTCGACGGCAGTTCACCATGAGTTTTTTTTAAGGTACCTACCTACTTTTACTTCCATATAATAATATGACGACAGTTTCTGAAGAGTCAGTAACCTTGCTCTAACTAAGTAAAACATAGGTTCCCAAACTTTTTGACTTGCCGCTCACTTAGGTATGATAAAAATCTCAAGGAATAGTGTGTACTGTAGTTGATAAAACTGAGATTTACGTATTCATTTTCAAAATTATCAGCGCCCCCCTCGATAGTATCCACGTCCCCCAATTTCTTCCAAGGCCCCTACCGCCCTCTGGGAATCCTTAAGGCCCACTGGAGGGGCGGTAGGGACCACTTTGGAAATCTATGTTCTATACGAGCAAGATACAAGTGTTTATGGGAAGCAATTGCTTTGCTTTAGACAAGCTCAAATTCTTAAACTAAAACAGTACAAATAAAATTATTATAAGGCTATTTGAGTAGCCAGATTAAAAATTTCACTACGCAACATATGTTTGATGGAAACATAAACATTGGAACTATTGGAAGTAGATAAAGCCTTAAATTATCAGGAAAAAAAGAATTAGCAAACTTTAATAGCATTTAATTTGACTGGTCATATTTGGGTGTATTTTCAACAACGTAATTTCGCTGTCATGACATATTGGCGAATACTGAGAAAATTCAGCCTTATTAGAATTGGACAATGTAGAATCAGTCAAGTTCTAACAAGTAACCAACTGCCAGTCCAGTGAGGAGGAATCTTTTAAATATTGGTGGCCAGAGAAATTACGCCAGCGAAAATACACCCATTTGCAGTAGAGCGAGGTAGAACAGAACAGAACCAAAAATCGTTGAGTGGAGATCGCGTCTCGGTAAAAGCGCAGGATGTCCTAAGGTTACATAGAGGCTCTTGTGCTCTGCGTGCTCTATCATAGAGCACGTATTCAAAGGCTGGCGGGCAACCGAAATAGAGTGGATGAGGGATGTGCTCAGTGGTACACCTCCGTAGTGGCCTGCTCTGTAGCAGGTTTATGATGAAAAACGGCATCATACTCACAGACACACGAAGTGGTTTAAACTGTGGGTTTAAAAGAACTCTACACATACACGCATACAGCGTGTGTATACTGTATAATTGTATAAATGCCTGATATTAGGCAAGCCGGTAGGAATCGAGTTCTTTGGATGCCACGCTACTGCTGTCTATGTGTGTACACGGATGCCGTGAGGGACATGATAAAATAAAACCATGTACGTTCTTACCGTGCACGCTGATGTTGACATGTGAATTCGGCTACGTCATAAGCACATTGGAGCTCAGGTACAATATCACAGATAGAATAAGTAATAGTAGGTACGTACAGAAGTTTCTCTTTCTAACAAAACTGACGTTCGGCTCTGACCACCGCACGGAACGCACCGCATTCAATTGTTTCTCTCTATCGCATAACGAGTGCTCTTTCTGGTCGCTGGCTAAGGCCTTCCGGAGCGGCAAAATTTGATACTAGTAGCCGCGCGGCGAGATCGCGGAGTGAGACACTCCTGACAATGGCAACATTATTGTGACGTACCTAGTTGACCCTCGGCAAGAACATACCATATCTTATTGTTACACCTGTGTCACAAAAAACACGAATTGAGAGCCGTCCTTCTTTTGAAAGTCGGTTAAAAATGCTGTGAAACGTACTAACAACAATTAGACAGAGTTTGTACGTAGTATGCGGAATCGGCGTCCAACTTTGCTTTGGAAAACTTAGACCTTATTTCTAGGCACAGCGCACAGCTGAGAGAAAAATGACTTTCAGGAAAACTGTAATACGGCCCGCGAGCCGTTGCAATCCGGCCCGCGGGAAGAAAGCGGGAGGCCTGCCCGCACCTTCAGATATGTGAGACGCAGAGCATCCCCCCCCCACAGAACGAACTAGTACATTGTGTATCTAGTCCTCGTGTTATTAAAGCCCTCGGTTTCACCTCGGGCTTATAACAAACACTCGTTTGTAATTCCTTACCGCCCGTGGTACAGAATGTTTTTCATCACACTTGTGAGGAAATCTTAATAATATAACCTTACTAATCGCCGCAGTATGACAAGAAAATATTAAAACAGACAGTGACATTAGTGACATGTGACATGTATGTCCATAGACAATGCGAATGTCAAGTCACCTTCGGAAACCATAGCGGTAAAGACTTAAAATGGTTGATTTGATTTTATATTTGCAAAATACTGAAATACACTATTTAAACATTTAATTAATGTTACAGAAATATGTGTTTACATGTATTTGCAATAACAGTTCTCTTTAAATAAATATTTCAGTAATAAAAGTTAAAAAAGTAAGTTGGCGTTTCCTTTGAACATGACAAATAAGAGTAAAACAGAACCAGCGTTTCAAATTTAAAAAGAAAACCATTACGCCCTAGGGCGTAATAGGTCATTTACGGCCCACAAAACCTACGTGTAATGACACCATTTTCGAGCAAGTGTGATGAAATAGTACATTGTGTATCAAGGGCGGTAGGTAAGGAATTACAAACGAGTGTTTGTTACAAGGCCGAGGCGAAGCCGAGGGCTTTAATAACACGAGTTTGTAATTCCTTTACCGCCCGTGGCACACACAATGTTTTTCATCACACTTGTGAGGAAATCTAATTAAAATTAACCTTACTTAACCTAAATAAAATTGTAAAACTGACAGTGACATATCCATAGACAATGCGCAACGTTCGGAAACCATAGCGGTACAGACCTAAAACGGTTGATTTTATAATTGCAAAATACTGAAATACACTATTGAAACATTTAATTAATGTTACAGAAATATGTGTTTACATGTATTTGCAATACCAGTTCTCTTTAAATAAATATTTCAGTGATAAAAGTTAAAAAAGTAAGTTGGCGTTTCCTTTGAACATGACAAATAAGAGTAAAACAGAACCAGCGTTTCAAATTTAAAAAGAAAACCATTACGCCCTAGGGCGTAATAGCTCATTTACGGCCCGCAAAACCTACGTGTAATGCACCATTTTCGAGCAAGTGTGATGAAAAAAATTATAAGTAACTCCAAGTCGACCATGTCATGTGGCCCGCGCGACATTTTCAAAGGTTGAGTCTAAAGGTATCGATATATATGTAATTGTTATAACATCATCAGATAACAAGGTATCCCCTCTATTAATTCTGTTATAATTGCTTTAGATTAGTTAGAACAATATTGGTGCTACTGAATAGACTTATCTCTGATAGTGATAACCATTGTAAACTTTAATGAATGCACCACAATAACCTTGAACGAGTGACCATGAATCTCAGACGTGCAAGATTCTGCGCCTGTGTCTGTCCGCAGAACGCATGCGTCAACGACTGCTACAGAAACTCGAATATTCAAAACTAGTAAAGTCACTAATACTGCAAATGATGTCTCCTGAAAATTTAGCGCAATTATTCCTAAGCGACCTTTGGAACCGGGTCGGTGACTCGAATCCATTCGCGCTCTTGGCACGAATTCGGCTCGAACGCGGTTTCGGGTGCTTTGCCAAAAATAAAGCTGCAGTGCAGTAGTGGTCTTGCAGCGAGACTGCGGGGTCCCTCTCATTGTTATGTCAGAGAGGGTCGATACATCACAGCACTCGGCAGTGTCGGCGCGCCGCCCGCGAAGTGTGGTCGTTTTTGTGCCGCTCACGATGTGTTGACGTCTGTGCGGACCCGGTTTTAAGTGAATTCGGTATAAACAAAACAGAACTTGCAGTGTTTTTTTGTTTTTGAGGGACGTTTCAGTTATAAAAACTGGCGTGGATTACGTTGGACCAGTATGTATGCTTTTTTCACGATATTTTTCGGTAATTTGGGAATTATGGCGATAAAAGCCTGATATAAGAAAGATTATGGATTACCTATGTCTTGTAATTCCGATTATTAAGAGCATTCAGAAATGTACTTATAAAAGAGTCATATAATGGTGGGATTAGAAGGATAACCTTCACAGGTTTCGGTTGACACTCTCCAGTAGATCTGAGGATAATAAATTCCTCCGCAAGATTCGATATCAGCTTACATAATTATGCTAATCTGATACCGCATGCCATTACACTATTTTTTAACTAGGTAAGTATTTTATCGTTGCATAATTTGATCAAGAGTAGACGAAAAGATCGAAATTTTAATAATAGTTTGCAAACGAAATCCAAAGTCATCATTATCTTAACTTGGAGAGGTTCACGCAGCATGGGTCTCCCCCAATGAGTTACTCAACGAACAGTCGTTGGATCCATCGGTTTCCGTCAAACCAGGCTGATAACTTGATAAGTATTCCTAGCGAGTATAAAAATATCATCATACATTTAGTATTCAGTGTACAAGCAAAATCATAGGTATACTCGTATTTAATTAAATTAAATTAATTAATTAAAAAAATTAGGAGTTTGCTGAAACGTTTGAGTTAAGTTTACCAGTAAAAAAAAACAATAGAAACCGTTTAATTCGTACCCCGTAGAAGTTAAAGTTGTGAACAAATGAAAAGAAGTATATTACTCGAATAAATACTCACCCAATGATGAAAAAACCTGGGTAAGCCGTTGACGGGTCGCACGCAGCCGATGAAACCTCCGCGGGTCGCAGGTTGAAGACCCCTGCCCTGCTCTAGAATGTAAAGTTTACCTTATCGCCCAATTATCGCCCCTACTTAGAATACAATCCAACCTTTCGATTTTACCATAATCGAACTGCCAATGCCAACTGACAAGGTATCTATCTATCAGCCAGGGATGTCCACTGCTGGGCATAGGCCTCCTCCATAGATCGCCAGAGAGTGCGGGCCTCGCATCCACCGACTTCCCGCAACTCTTGCGAGGTCGTCTGTTCACCGAGTCTGGGACTGTCCTACGCTGCGCTTCTGCTTGGTTACCACTCCAAGACCATAGACTTTACTGCCCCAAAGATTATCCGTTCTCCGCCGCTTTATGAGTGCCCACTTCAACCATGTAATACGGTTACTTGACCGGAAAATTGTAAAAATTGCAGAATGTACCCTGAATTCTGCAATTTTTACAAATTTTCAAAGATCATATTTAGTATCGTTAAGACTATAAAACCGTCTTTATCGATCCGTGATGTAATGAATTTGGAATCTAGAACGACAATATCATTGTGTCGTCTTTAGTGTCGAAATTAGGTGGATTATCGTGCATTGCAGTAATTAAATTATGTCTTGTTATTATGATTCTACGTATACGGTATACTATGTTTAACCGACAAATAAAAATTCATCATCATAAATTGCGCAAATTTGTTGCAAGTCACCGGGGCGTTTTTAAACCCGAAGTTTGAATATTCTTAGAAAATAATAAAATTGCCCACACATAATTTCAGTAGCCGGAAATTCAAAAAGACAATATAAATGTATTTCTGTACCTAACATAAAGTGAGAAGCTAAAACATAATCCACCTATTATTGTGCATTGCAGTACGTCTTGTTATTACGATCATACCATGGATCGTAATTTTTCAATGGATGTGGCAAAGATAAATTCATTAAGTCATACAAATTGCAGAAAATAAGCGTCTTTTAGACAATGAAAGCCGAAAGTCTGCAACCAGTGATGACCTACGGAGCCGAGACGTGGTTTCTATGGGCCGCTTAAGGAAGCTCACAGTCACTCAGTGAGCGATGGAAAGGGCTTTGCTCGGGATCTCTTTGCGAGATCGAATCAGAAATGAGGAGATTCGTAGACGAACCAAGGTCACCGACATAGCAAACCGGGTAAGCAAACTGAAGTGTCAATGGGCAGGGCACATAGCTCGAAGAACCGATGGCCGTTGGGGCAGAAAGGTACCCGAGTGGAGACCACGTACTGGAAAACGCAGCGTTGGATAGCCACCTCCGTGGTCGGATGACCTGGTTAGGGTCGCGGGGACTGGCTGGATGCGAGTCGCTTCGATGCGGCCCATGTGGAAATCTATTGAAGAAGCCTGTGTCCAGCAGTGGACGTCCTATGACTGAAATGATGATGAACGTCCACTATCTAGCTATTATACTGTGATTATGATCTCATTGCGGTTTTCGCTGAACTAAATTTACGATACAATACACTCGCACTTTTGGCACGTGCGCACGCGCGGTCTAGTTTTGTTTATGTTTTCCTTCTGTGATCTCAATTTCCATTTTTTTTGTACTAAAACATTAACAAAATCTTTACGAACCTACAGAATTAGCTTTACGTATTATAATATAAGCACAAATACAAAGTAACTTCTAATTTTAATGCTGTATAATGAGCTCGATGGTTTGGAACTCTTCACTACAGTCGCAGAGAGCAGAGTCCCGCCAGCCCCACTTGTGACGAGTCAAATAAGGTGTATAGGGACGAAATTAATTAGGCTCTTTTGGCTTGTCCTGATTAGCTCTTTGGAAAAATGATATCTCATAAGAAAAAACTCTACTTTTTAATTATTGAAAACTAGCTGTCCCGGCCAACTTCGTTCCACCTCAGTATTTTTAATGTTTTAGTAGTTATTCTGTTATTTGGGGCAGAGACATACCCAAAAAATTAGTTTATTGTAAAGTATTAATGAAATCGAATGTAATAATGTCATACTTGTTGTTATATTTAAACATTTATTTTAAAGAGAAACTGGTGAGTTTCTTTCGGCGCTTCTTCTCACCAGAAGGTCACTACCCGAAGCGCCAAAAGAAAGAATAGAAGCAGACTTGTAAAAGAGCCTTGAGGGCCTACTTACAGAAAAAAACTATTTTATTTTTTTATACATCAAAAATCATAAAAATCGGTCCACTCGTTCTCGAGTTTTAAATGGTGTAATTAACACGACTTTGTTTTATGTATATAGAAGATAGATTAGGCTACTTGATGTCAGTTCAAATTAGTTTCTTTTTAGAAGTGTCAAAAGGCTCAGAAAGTATGCAGTTTAGTATGAAATACTGACTTGTGACGTCATGCTCCACATGGTGCCTTATTTTTAGTTTTTCTCATTTTAAAATCGTTGGTGACACGAAAATGAGTGTAATTGATTTTATCCGAGCGGTTTTGGAAACATAACTAAGGTAAGAGTAGAGTAGAGGTAAGTAAGAGTTGATTAATTTTTCTTGATTACTGTCAAATATCCTATATTGCAAGGAGATATAAAATAATGTAATAAAATTCCGCTCCGTAAAATATTTCGGTAACAAAATATTCCTTCTGTAATTTTCATCGTCCAATCTCTCACGATTGTTAATTGATTTCTGAAAACCCTCATAATTGAAATTTCTTGTTATATACTACTAGGGTGGCAAACAAGCGTACGACCTGCCTGATGATAAGCAGTCACCGTAGCCTAGACGCTTGCAACGGCGTTAGGTATTACGTGCGTGTTGCCGACTCTATAATAGTACATTGTGCACCGAGGGGTCCGAGGGTAGTAAGAAGGGGATTACTAACGAGAGTCCATTAGGAGTCATCCTCTTACTGCCCGTGATACACACAATTTTTTTTCATCACATTTGCGAGGAGAAAAAATACGACAAAAATCAAATTATTTACTGTCAACTATTTCAATATATAGCCTTCCACACATAATGCTAAGAAATGCGTTTAGTTTTCAAACTTGACAGGCAATACCGCCAGATTGTACGAATTTTCAGAATACAATTTTAAACTAAATTAATTTAATTGCATTAAAATAATTGCAAAAATTACTGAAATAACAGTAAAATATACCGGTATAAGTTTTATATACACAAAAATTTGTTATGTAGCCAAGTTTTGAAGATGGGAAATAAGCCTTGGCTGATTTGAAACCTCCTTAGTCTGAAATGACGTACGGGTAGATTCTATATTTTAAAACTTAACTCATAACTCCCTCGGGAGTTATAGACTTTCATACAGTTTTTCCTCTCGTGGGAGTTATAGATTTTTATAACCCATGGGAGATAAATCTGCTCGAGCTGGTCTATAAGCCCTCGTGTATCTATAACACCCTTTACGAGAAAGTGTGATGAAATTAGCACATTACACAACTAGGGTGGTAATACAAAGAAAGGCCGAGATCGCAGAAGTTTGATCTGTAAGCGATCATTTTATGTCTACACTTGGCCAGAAAGCGGCTTTTTCCGTACGCGTAGCGTGCGGTAAAAGCCACTTTATGGCCAGGTGTGGCATAGAAACCTATTCACTCCCTTCTTGAAGAACTCAATCCATACTGTCACCTCTTGGGATAGCCGCGACAGGGATGTTATAATCATAATCCAGTCTGGCTTACTAATCCCATTTCAGTTACTGCTTCTCGTAGTTCTTTCTTATTGCATAATGGGTTTTTTGAACTCCTTATCCCCACAATCAAGAAAGTTAAATAAACTTGTGGAGCCACAAAACTTGAATGGCTGCATCGCGTGTCGAAACCCACATCTTATTGAAATGGAAGCATTAATAATTCAACTTTTAGGTGAATCGAGTCGGTTCTCTATACAAACTAACCAATATTCCAGTTTGACGACATCAAATTATTAGGTTTTTTATAGCCAGATAGATTTCGTGTGCTCAAAACCACATGAAGTTTTAATAACTAAATATTTTTACTAAATAAAATAAAGTTAAAAACTAAAACCCGACTACGAAAAAGTCTTAAACAAGAATCTTGGGTTTTAGTTCACCAGGCACAGATATATTGCTATTTTTTTTTTCATTTAGAGAACGTTTCGAGTACCTATGCCGTCAGTCGATCGTAGTCGGAGGCCCCTTTTTTGGTTTGTCTTCTTGCCGGGGCCTCCGACTACGATCGACTGACGGCATACTCGAAACGTTCTCTAAATGAAAAAAAAAACAGCAATATATCTGTGCCTGGTGAACTAAAACCCAAGATTCTTGTTTAAGACTTTTTCGTAGTCGGGTTTTAGTTTTTAACTTTATTTTATTCTTTTTCTAAAACTTGAGTAATTACTAAATTACCATCATCATATCCCTACTTTAAAAACACAGTTTAAAGTTAATTAGAAGTAATTAACGCACGGATGCTGAACGTTTAAAAATAGGGAATCTTAACGTTCAAATTTTAGAGAGGCCGTGAGCGTAATGGCTACTAATAAATAGGTAGCTGACATTTATGAATTACTTCATTCACTATGACGGCTTCACGTTCCCACCGTATACTTTTCCTTTGGCCGTCAAAACTGGGAGAGACTCGCGAAAAAGCGCACAATGTGGCACAAATAAATCCTGGTGGAAGGTCATTGAAATATAATAAGTATGGAAGCTAGACATGCGCAAAATGTGTCACTAAAGTGAAAAGAGTGATATGAATCTTTAGCTCTCAAAGATCATCACTCTTTTAGCTCAGTAGCTCCGCGGTGTGTCAACGGCTCGCTGGCTCTTATAAGCTCAATAACTCCGTAATGTGTCAACAGCTCACTAGCTCCAAATCCAAATATTTCCGAACGAAAGAGAGAGCAGTAATAGGTATACGGTGACAAGACAGAGACGAAAATTCATGTTGATCGTGTCTTTTCTCGCAGCTCACGGCTCAATGGAGCTACTTTAGAGCGAGTGAACGAGTGAGTTGAAAGATACACTGAGTTGTTTGAATCGGAACCGAGCTAGTGAGCCGGTGAGCTAGACCAACTGATATAGCTCTTTTAAATCACTCACTCGAGAGCTACACATGTCGAATGGAAGCGTAACTGACGCTCAAAATCGGCCCCACGAAATAAGTACCAAAGGGGCGGAGCTAGTACCTAATTAGTATTAAAAAAAAGACTACCGTAAGGTCGGGGTACTTTCGCCCTGGGGGGTAACTTTGACCAATACGGATTAACTCAATTCAGGTTTTATTATTGCATTTAAATTACGGCACATTGCCATGTGGTTGGTTTTAGCTGACCGTTCATGTTTTTATGTTTATTAAGATCTGAGATATGAAAGTTGTAAGGTGGGCAAAGTTACCCTATATTTGGCCAAAGTACCCCGACCTTACGGTATAGCATCAAATGAATTTCTCACATCAGTAGGTTTGTAACCAATCACAATTTTTTGTCTTTTAAACGATATGCAAGCTTTTTTAAATTGCGTCTTCTCAAACTTAATATTAATATTTGTCATAAATGATTTTAGACTCACACGTAGGTACAGGTCGATTCACAAGAGCTGGCGCGGATTTTGTATGTAGCCAGTGCTTATTTCATATTAAATCTGCGCCTGCTCTTCGACCTGTAGTAAACATTAAGGGCCGATACAGACGGACTGCAACCCAACTGCAACGCCGTCGGCGTGCAGTTGAGATGCAGGTCCCATACAAATCGTAGGGAGTTGCAGTTGGGTTGCAGTCCGTCTGTATCGGCCCTAAGTTGGTTATTATATCAGTAGGGTGGTTGTGCCGGTTGGCGGACAGTTAACGGAGTTGCTGACTTCAACCTCTTTAAAATATATGTTTTATACGAAAAATAATGGTGATAAGTATTTAAATATGTCAAGAATATAGTCTTTTTGTGAAAAAGTAATGGTACTATCCTATTCAGCATGTGAATACGAATAAAATGGGAAAACATTGAAAAATAGCCGAAATTTCAGTTGGCGTACACTTTTTTCAGTGTGCGGACAATGGTTGCCAGTTAGCGGACACTGAGTTTTATGCAAATAAAATCGCAAATAATACAACATAGAACATAATATATATTTTTATATTGTATATATATATGTATATATATTATCCTACTAATATCATAAGTACTTAGTAGCACTTAGATAATAAAAAATAGGCAATTTTTAATGTTTCCTTAAATAACTTGCAAAAGTTTGTTTTGGTCACACATGAGTTCAAGTTTTCGGGCTTGGACAACATTTTTCTCACAATTGTCTTCCAAGATGAGTTTAGTGGACCAAAGACACGAGCTCAGCCGGTCCAGCCTCACCAGAGGTCGCTTCACTCGGCCCCCTAGGAGCTTCCTCACTGACCCGGACGACGACATCTCAGCAGGATTCGAAAGACTCATCGTTGCGATGTCGTCGACGGAGTCCGACGCACGCAGCATCGTCCCCGTCGGCGGGGTCGACCTCCTCGCGACAACAGCACACAAGGGCCGCGTCCCGACTTGCCCCAGAACCAGAATGTCCTGGATTTACTTCACTCTGAGTCGGAACCGCAAAGCCCCGCCAAAAGCCGCAATGCCGCGCCGCCAGGTCGGAGTCTCCGACCTTGCTCGGGCGTCGGGCCCAGCTAAGTTTCTTGGCGGAGTCAGCTGGGCTAGGTTTAGCGAACCGGCAACCAAAACTCCTATTCGTTCGATTCACACACTCACATAAGGACAGGTTGATCCGCTTCAACCTTCCCGCTGGTCCGCTGCTCACTTTGAGCAATCAGCGTAACTTCAAGGTGGGCCGGGATTAGCAACCTGGTTCAACCCCAAGCAGCAGTTTGTGGCAGACTTGACTTGGTCGGTCCACCTCATGGGAGACCTATACTGTACGGTTAGCACCGTCTACTTTGCCATGAGCAAAGCTTCAGGCCTTGACGCGTGTCCGAAAAAAGTGAGGACTTTACTATGGAGGATAGGGGCTGTCTTGTTCTGTCTGTTTAGCTCTTGAAGAATGGACTGGTTAGTGCAAAATTCTGTCCGGGATATGCCAAGCATTCTTCTCCAGTGCCACATTTCAAGCGTATCTATCTTGCGTTTCTCGCACTCTCTTAGAGTCAATTCTCCATCTGACTTCATTTCAGCTCCCATATAGGTTCTGGTTCTTTTGGCTGCAGAGTATCATGACGCTTTCCAGTAAGACGGTCGTGGAGCGTTGAATGAGGGATGCTAAATGCTTTAACGATTTCGCTTAAAGTTTAAGGGAAACATGTTTAAGGCTTAAACCTTTGCCGTGTGTCTAAATTGCATTAAGTGCCTTCTTTAAATCTTTATCAGAATAATTTACTTTTGTTTTAGTTTTATCTCTATATTTTGGAGGTGGCATCTAAAATATAAATTAATAGCATTAAAAAACACCCCGACTTAAAAACTTCGACCTTTTCATTTCAAATTCGGATATCTCATGAACGGCTAAAGCCATTTTGATGACACATGTTATTTCAAGAACCATCACTAGAAAACCTGCTTTCAAATAAAAAAAAACACATCTTAATCGGTTCACCCGTTTAAGAGCTACGGCGCCATAGATAAACACACAGCTAGACAGACACACACACATAGCGTTCTAACTTATAATACCCCTCTTTTTGTGTCGGGGGTTATAAATGGCTATAATAATCACGGCTGTTCGCATACTGAAAGCATATTTACGTTGTTTCGGTCCACCGGACACCAGTTTTTTAACATTTTTTTCAGTTAATTGTACAAAATATCAACATAGGCCACATAATTAAAAGGTTTTACCTACAAAGCGTTTTTTTAAACCAAATTAAAATATTTTGTGTCCCAATAATCACATGTGTCCGCATACTGAAAGCATATTTTCGTTGTTTTGGTTCACCGGACACCTGTTTAGTGATTAATTTCAAATCAATTTTACTATGATTCTTAAAAGAAAAAAGTGGTCGCAATCTAAATAATAACTTGTAAATCCATTAATCTTAACATATCTTGAATGTTGAGAGAGTTTTTAGCATTACTTTTAACACAAAGTGAAAATCTAAATTCGATAAGGTATCTAGGGGTAGGTGGCGACCATGTGTCCGCCAACCGGTGTACCTAACAAACCCGCATACCGGTTCTGCGGACACTTAATTTTTATTAAATTGAGTCAATATATTACAAACATTCCATAACATCAAGTTAAAAGTTTCATAATTAACCTAACTAAACATCTAATAGCAATGCAACATTAATACTAATTGATAAACTTACAGTCAAGCCCCGAGCGCCGCGGCAATTTTTCTTGTAACTTACCGTACGTCCACTCATCACACGGTAATAGCATAAATTGACCGGTCAATCCCTGCATTAGGGTTCCATCCCTTGTTTTAAATACAATGCAGTCTTATTGCCCCACTACCTAAGATCCGCGTAAGACGTATTTTTATTCAACTAATCACTTGGGAATCCTATTTTCTTGATTTTAAGAAATGTTGCCGGCCATTTGTCCGCGAACTGGCACTGTCCGCGCTACCGGCACAATGACCCTACCACTGAAACATAAAACGTATTGATTTTAAGAAGTGGGCGTTATGGCGTTATGGGGCAAATTTCAACTTCATTGTGGTCCGACGATATCGTTCCATACATTATATTTCGATGTGGAAGGTCGGAAGTCTTGTGACAATACTTTAGGTGAAATTTGGTATGGGAGGGAGTGGCTCACTCCGCGATTTCGCCGCGCGGCTGCTAGTACCAAATGTTGCCCCTCCTTAGCCAGCGACCAGAAAGAGCACGCGTTATGCGATAGAGAGAAACAGTTGGATGCGGTGTGTTCCGTCTGGTGGTCGGACCCGAACGTCAGTTCTGTTACAAAGAGAAACTTCTACGTAGTACATTACCTACTTATTCTGTGGTATGGGGATAGATTGAGATCCTGTAGGTAGAACATAAACTGGTTTTTATAGAAAAAAAGCTACAATACAAAAATGCATCATATCCTTTTGCTGACTCATCGGAAGCTTTATCATATTTAGTACACGCATCGACCAATATATTTATCATTATCAGTACCTGCGTCAATTTCAAGGATGACTTATTCTAGAGACTGGATCGCTACTCTACTTCAAATCCGGTGTCTCAAATCGATAGATATTCTGGCTAGCCGAATTTGGCAGTTTTAGTAGTGACAAAAAAAATCTTCTCACAAAATTTCAGTAATATCGCGGTTGTAAGGGGTAATTCCGAACGTGGGGTAATTTCGAAAACTAAGAACTTATACTAAACCATATGCACTTGTTTATTGGACCGAACAATTAATCGAAGCACTATTGGTACAGAGCGTTAGCGGGTTACAGTAAAAATATGTTGCATGGATTACGAGACATCCTTAATTTTCAGAATACCCCACGTTCGTAATTACCCCAATGTACTTTACCAATTTTTACATCAATCATAAGAGGCTCCGTTTGCTGCATGTAAATGAGTTAAACATAGCCAGCTGGGTCACATACATCTAATGCATAAATTCCTCGGTAACATAAAATCTCATCCTACTATGACTGTCACAGCCGCTTACGCCTCTCTTTCCCGTAGCGTACTGTGCTTAGAACTCGCTGACACGCTTAGGTGACTCAAACAAACTAGTAGTTAAAGTTAACTTATGCCTAACGAGAGACCGCGGGCACAGTAAATATATTAGCTGAAGCAGTGCCTTAACTACTATCCAAGCCATGGGACATTATTCAACTCATCAATTTATCAATTACTAACATTTACCCGCGGCTTCGCCCGCGTTGTTCCCGTTACAGTCCCAAGGGAACTATTTACCGGGATATAAAGTATTCTATGTTTCAGCCCACGCCGCAAGAGGTCTTTTTTAGCCCGCTATGTAACTCTTTCAAATCTTTCACTGAGAAAAAAAGTTGATTACCTAAATCAAAAAATTGATTGTGATAACAAAGTAACTTGATGTATAGCGAGCAGATTAAGTCAGCTAATTGCAGCAATCAAATTGAAATGATTGAAAGTAACTTAATAAATCCAACCATGACTTTAATGTACGAAATATGTTTTTTGATTAATATAATCAAGAAATATTTAATAGATGATTAAACTCAATTAAGAAGTTGATCAAATATAATATGTTACTTCATTAAAATTTTCGATCAATTGAACTTTATTGTAGTTATGAAGTATTATTTATGGATTTGATTAATTAAATAATTAAAACAATTATAATTTTTCTAATCAAGCAAAAAGTGGGCTTGATTAGATCACTTTTTTTTCAGTGTTTATTTTAACTGGTTCGGCTGTCCATGTTAACTATTTCGGGAGGTAATAGCAGTGGTTTCACACGGGAAACCACTCAGAAATAACCTCTAAGGCAACGGCCTTCTTCTCCGGGCATTTCTAAGGTTATTTTTGAGGTCCGCCGATGAGAACACAATCCTCAACCATGACGGAGAGTTCCCTATCAAGGCAGACGAATATTCAAAATCTATGAATGCACTATTTGTTCTTTTATAAAAGCAAGTATCGTTTGCGTAGAAATGGCTTATTATATTATTTACGGTAGCAGTCCACCATGTGGCGTTCCATTTTTTCACAGTGTATATCATCAATGTATGTACAATTGATTGGTTCGATTCACTGGTTTAATGTGATAACTGTGCTGCGATACAGCAACTGTGTCAAACAGTTTGCATGGTCGTGCAAACTCGGCTCTGAGAGTCACCCGGATGCTATATCCGTTTAGCCGATAGTTAGTTAGTTAAGTTAAGTTGTGGCAGGTCAGCTTCGAAAGTAGCTATAGCCTAGGCAAGATATAAACCCAGCGTTTCTATTTCAACAAAGTTATGTAATAACTACTATTAACAGCGGTATGTGCTGCATGTTTGTTTTTTCATGAAAACCAACATAAATGGTAAATATTAATAGTATTTATTACGTCAATGACCATGTTAGCTTGAAATCGAACAAAGTTGTAGATAAATCACCTAACGCAGGCGATCTTTGATTGTATTAGTAGTATCAGAATATAGGGGAGACCGGGTATGGTTGTCTCACGGGTTGGTTGTCACAGCAGCCATTAAATAATACGAAACGAAGGAATAAGTGCATCGATTGGTGAAGTAGGGAAGGAGGTGAAGCTCTTGCGATCTTTTAACACCGAGCGATGCAATTATTCCTTCGTTTCTTATTATTTAATGGCTGCTGTGACAACCAACCCGTGAGACAACCATACCCGGTCTCCCCTACATATACCTACACAAATTGACCTAGTCCCAAACTAAGCAAGGCTTGTATTATGGGTACTAGGCGACGATACATGTACTTATTTATATAAATAAATAAATACTTAAATAGATAGGAAACATCCATGGCTCAGGAACAAATAGGTACTCATGCTCATAACACAAATATTTGCCCTTACCAGGATTTGAACCCGGGACCTCCAGCTTCATAGGCGAGTCATTTGTCAGATTTAGGTTTGCGTCTTTCCGGTGGACAAATGTGAAGTTAAGGATTCTAGGACCTAATTTTCTAATAAAACTCGTATGAGAAATGAGAATAAAGACCGTTCTCTCTTTTTAAATCCGATGTAATAACAACATAACCTAGATTCATACGAACTCTTAACTTTTGGCCACCGGATGGACGACTTTTGTTTTTGAACTGACAACCCAGGCGGTGTCACCAGGGGCGTATTTTGAAATTTTGCGCCCCGGGCCAATAAGTTTTGCCGCCCCAGAAAAAGTAAAACTTGGTTGAATGGCGCCAAAACAAAATGCAATCGGCTAGGGGTGGCTATGCAGCCCCAGACGATTGTCGCCCCGGGCCATGGCCCGGATGGCCCTAGGGTAAATACTCCCCTGGGTGTCACTCCCACTATAGCTTGGCATTCGTTGGTGACACTCACGTGTGTGCTTTTTGTTACGTGCAGCCGTAACTACTTACACAAGTTACCGCCAACAAGAACGGCGACCGACGGAGGCAGCCTCCGACGGTCTGCACATAACAAAAAGCACACAAGTGAGTGTCACCAACGAAGTTGCCAAGCTATAGCCAAGCTACGTGTCGTCATTTATAATAAGACTAGGTACCGGACGTAATCATTTGCTATCGGAGATTAAGATACTAATAATAATTAATTGTATCACTAATTAGTAATTAAAAGTGACGTATAGATACTATAGATACTGCTATGTGTGGTATCAATACTAGATAAAGTAAATTTTTAAAATAAAAAATAAAAACCGACTTATAAACTAAAAACCAGAAAATAATATGTTAATTACCTCAAAGAAACGGATAATCAACGATTCATATATACATATATACAGATATTTATAGTTTTTAAACTGTTATTTTTGAAGTTGGTGCCTGCCACGCAAAGCTGGCTATGTTGAGCTCCTTAGCTGGCATATACAGACGAATTGAGAACCGTCCTTCTTTTGGAAGTCGGTTAAAAAGTAATGGAAAATTAATTTTTCTTATCCGGCAAAAAGATGAGACTGCCGATGCCGTTCCAAACAGAATTTGCGTAAATATTCCTTATTTAAGAAACAGATTTCAATCATTTGATGTTTTTAAATTATCAACCCCCATTCTTTTGAATAGAGAACCAAGCGACTTGAGTCACCTTAATAGAAATATAACCACCATAGTATTCTCACTAATAGCCTATTACAGAGTCAATTACTGGACAGCGGACATAGGTATACCTAACCTATAAATTAACAGTAAAATATAATACTTATTTCACTTTGGCTGTCAATTTCTACAGCAGGTGTTAGAATATTTATCGTGAGTGAACGCGCCTCCGCCAATCATAAATATGACGTATCGATACGTAATCGTAGATATAGTAAGTAAAGCGCAACATTTTATGCCCTTATGAAGGCTAGAATGTAATCTCAAATGGCTACAGCGTAAGATATAGGTGAATTTGAAAGTAATCAAGTGATAAAGACCGACCGAAAATCCAGCTAAGTTCGAGTCGGATTTGCAGTTTGGTTTCGAACCATCGACAGGCAAAAAACGCAAACGAACACGTTTCTTGTACAGTCGCCGTCAAATACGTCTATACACTACAGCGGTCGGCAACCTTTTAGCAGCCATGGGCCACATAGTAACTAACGAAATTGACGCGGGCCGCACGTTGTTAATAATTTGTGATTTTTATACGATTCTGAATATAACGACCTTTATCTACAAAATAGCCAGGGAGGCTCACGGGCCGCAAGCAAGCTGTTCGTGGGCCGCGTGTGGCCCGCGGGCCGCGGGTTACCGACCGCTGCACTACAGGATGATAGAGTCCGACCGAAATTTCGGTTTTGGTTTCAAAAAAAAAATCGGGTTTCGGCTTAGTTTCGGTTTCGGCTGCCATCCGACCGAAACTGAAACTGAATTTGAGGGGTTTCGTGCTGCGATCGGACAGTCTTTATTTCAAAAAGCACAGCTAATTTATTTGAAATAAGAAGTTATCAGTAACGAGTTATAATTAATGATTACTCTAAATTATTATTATTATTATAGCCTCATTTATTCCTTAATAACATTAAATATGTAACAATTCGTAACTTAACATAACATGTAAATAATTTAAATAGGCAATAATTCATAGTTAATAATGTTTCCATGCAATGTTTATAGCAGATTAAATTTGAATTTAACTTAACTACAATAAATTTATAAATTAAATAAAATTAAATAATCAAATATTAAATACAATCAGAATTAAATTTTAAATTATAAATTACAATCATTTTTCATTTTTATGTCATGCAAGTTTCATTTAAATTATGTATTATGTATTTATATTAAGGACCTCTCTACGAGTAAAGGCCTCCTCCATGTTTTTCCAAACCTCTCTATCCTTAGCTTTGGTCATCCAGTGTTTACCAGCTACTCTATATATTTCATCTATCCATCTTTCTCTTGGTCTTCCTCGTTTACGTTTGTTCTGTGGTCCTGCCCAAGTAGTTACTTTATTTGTCCATCTCTGTTTGTTCATACGCGCTACATGGCCAGCCCAAGTCCATTTTTGCTTTTTACAATGTTCCAAAGCGTCTATTACATTGGTTGTACTTCTGATATCCGTATTTCGTTTTCTGTCTCTCCTTTTTATATTTAAGATACTTCGTTCCATTGCTCTTTGGCATACTTGTAATTTTTTTTTTTTTTTTTTATATTACTCTAAATATCGGAGTGTAAATGATTAATATTATGTTATGATTGTAATTTTTTTTCTTCCCACGAAAACATGACCTTATATGGAAGTTTCGGTTTCGGTTCTGGTTTCGGCCGAAACTGAGATCAAAGTCGAAATCCGGTTTCGGTTTCGGCCGAGAAAACTAGTTTCGGTCGAACACTACAGGGTGATCATAAATATCTGAATAAGCACTCTAACGCCTTGACAATAGAGTCGTGTTCAGATGTTTGTGAACGCCTTGTTTGCTCAGATGTATCAGATGGCAACCAACTGTACCCTCTTTAGTTTGTTATTTCATTTTGTTTTTATGATTTGATGTTGTCGTGGCAATACAAATACACATTCTGTGAAAATGTCAAGCCTATCGGTTCTAAATATACAGCCCTGTGCCAGACGGGCAGTGGAGTCTTAGTAATCGGCCATTCTTACGAAGTATGTCTGCGGTCACCTAATTACCGCGACGCTGTTTTCATAAATGTATGGAGACGCGGTAATTAGACGCAGTCATACTTCGTGAGAATGGCCATAATATGATCCCGTTGGCACCCTTTAAGTACGGAACCCTAAAAACGTGGTTATATAATAATAAAATATTTGAATAAAATATGTGGTTGTAAAACTTATTACGGATTAGAGATTAGATATGGGGTCATATATCCCTATAGGCATTAGGCATACGTCTATTCTGTAACAGATTATTATATTACGTATCAATAGATGAACAGCAATACGCAGAATAATCATTTGAACACACCCAAAGCTGCTTCGAACTATTTATCAGTAGTTTGTTAATGACTCTGGCCTTTTTCATGTTAACTTTTTACGCTGTTTACCTTTCGGTATAGAACTACAATTGCAAGTTTTAGATATGCCCAATAGAAAACGATGTCACGGCGACAGTAAAGCAACAGAATCACGGAACCAATATTGCAACGGCTAAATACCTAGTTTGTGTGTATGTTGCAAATATGTTACCAATTGTTTACATTATCTACACGTTCATGGTTGCTCATAACTTCCTTTACGTATTCGTAACTTTTTTTAAATAGTATAATATAATGTTATAGGATCTAGCGACAACCGCTATTTAAGGACAGTCTGTTAATTACCAATCGTCATATTAATTATTCTTTTACATTGTAGTTTCTTCTGCTACTTTCGCCTAGTGTAGTAGTTCTAATCGCTAGCGTAAACAGCTCTCTCTTTAACAAAAACTTATAAAACGACAAGTAGGTAATCGGGGCCCCACAGTATCTCATTATACGGCTATAGCCGTTTGGACAGATACTTAACAAACAATCTTTCATATATCTATAAAACGCGGCATGACTAAATATCATAAAACCATTTTTTGTTATTATTCTCATATCTGAACGATTATTCCTATTATTCTCAACATCATTGGTTCCTTAGCAAACAATCGGCCGACAGTTACTGCCGTCTCACAGCCCATCCGTATACTTAACAAACAATCTTTCAAATACCTATAAAACTTTACAAAACCGTTTGAAGACAAAACGCGGCATGGCCCCACAGTATCTCATTACCTTTGGACAGATACTTAACAAACAATCTTTCAAATATCTATAAAACTTTACAAAACCGTTTGAAGACAAAACGCGGAATGACTAAATATCATAAAACGATTTTTTGCTTTATTCTTATTTCTGAACGATTCTCCCTATTATTCTCAACATCATTGGTTCCTTAGCAAACAATCGGCCGACAGTTACCGCTGTCTCACAGCCCATCCGTTATCGAACGCTAATCAATCTTGCCAATCTATCAATTGTGCCAGATACAGTGACAGTCCAGTCAACAAGGTTCTTACTCCTTAGCGTAAATAGGGTGTGGTAGTGGTAGGCAGGGCCTATCCGTTGTCAGTTACAATTAAGATTTTTATTAAGTAGACGGCATGACTATCGTAAACCGATTCTGTTATTCTACCTATTATTCCCATCATTATCGGTTCTTTAACTAACAATCGGCCGACAGTTACACGGCTGGCGTCACACAGCCCATCCGTTATAGAGGCTAATCAATCTTGCCAATCTATCAATTGTGCCAGTGCCAGATACAGTTCACAGTCCAATCAACAAGACCAAGGAGATAATACCATGATAGTTTTTCTTTGACGCAGCAAGATGATGTTATACAGAATATCTAGTAGAGGTAGACCATGTTGGGAACGCAATGTGTTTTCAGGAAGTCCCCACTTGGTCTTTCTGAATGAGAATTTATGGCGGGGCCGGAGAGACAGAGACAATAAAACACAAATTGTATGTATGTTATGCCCTCGTCAGACAAACAATGAAGGATTTTGGTACTAGCTCCCCAGATCTAAATGAATTCGAAGCTTCCATCATCGGATTTATGGAGGTGGTGGAACAGCCATTGTGTTGATGCGGTAAGAAGCCATTATCTACACTAAAGATCCTATTAAACCGAAGTGTACCCGGAAGAACAACGGCATTACCAAGACGAGATAAGACGTAAGACGTAAAACGCAGGCTATGTTATATTTTTATTTCAGAAAAATACAATTTCCCCTCTTAATAGACTAAATAGTCCAGCGTGGCTAGCATAATAAAATTGACCGCGACTTCGCGTGTCGTGCGACAAAGTACGACGTCACTTTAACACTATATAATAACTGGCCAAGAGCATGTCGGACCATGCTCAGTGTAGGGTTCCATATCCGTAACTATAAGGTAAAAAATACGATGTAAAAAAGTACAACAACAAAAGAGCGTATCTTCATAGCAATTACGTCCTTTTGTTGAGAAGCGCAGTTTATCGGCAATAACTCAAAAACGGTACATTCGATCTTGTTGAAAATAATTTTCGTTGAAAGTATTAATTAAGCGTTACCTTCGTGATTTTTTTCATATTTTTCGGGCGCACGGTTTAGAAAATAGAGGGGGGGGGGGGGGACACAATTTACACAACTTTCGGAGCGATTATTTCCAAATACATTCACTTAATCAAAAACGTTACTTAGGAACCTTATAGTGTTTTTTAAAGAGCTGTCGAACTATGTACCACACGTTGATATTTGGTGAAAAAATTTTTTTTGCTGTCTTTAACATGTATGGAGTGCCCCCTCTAAAAATATTTATTTTAATTATTTATATACCAAACTAAGTAGCGGCTCATAAAAGACACCTATATTCCAAATTTCATCAATATCCATCATGTAGTTTTTGAGTAAAATGCCTGTGACATACGGACAGACAGACAGACAGACAGACAGACGGACATGACGAAACTATAATGGTTCCGTTTTTGCCATTTTGGCTACGGAACCCTAAAAAGCCGAAATTTGTGCCGCGACTCCGACGTACTGATTGATTGGGCTACGCGGTTAGCTTGAGGAAGTTTCTATATCACAATGAAACACTATCTTCCGCGATATTTGATCACGATATGCCCCGTAATGTGAAATAGCATTGTATTGCTGAAGAGATTTCTATAAAAATAGATCGGTTATGGTTTAGGCCTACGCGCCACTCTCCAAGTTCTTCTCTGTTGTCGGAGGCATTGATGACAGAATCACTATCCTAATCATCAGCCAAAATAATGCCACCATGGCCGGTACTGTACCGCCCACGACCATCGGGCTCCGGCAACCTTTATCAGGTCGTCAATCTACCTTGCAGTGTCATCCAGTTCTTTAGATGAACAGAGTCCGTTACATACAATCAAATTGAGATAAGTAATTCATACAAGAAATACTTATATTATTCGATGACTACGATCCTCCGATTTCATGATTTCACGATTTTTCTAGTCTAAAATAAAATGAGGTTGTCATTTTCGATGCTCCCTATAACGTGAGTACGCAACAGAGACAGTTAATAGCGATACCATAGCCATATTGCCCGAATACGGACACAGTTCCGCTGTCGACCTACTTGTGTAAGAACCTTGGCAAGGGTCGCGGGTCGGCTCTCCTCCTCAAACAAAAGAAATGTTCTCGTCATGCCTAGGCACACTAAGTATGTAGGTAGGTAGGTTGTAGGTACTACGCAAATAGATGCTGTTTTGTCTACGCAATCTAAGCACATAGACAGCCTTTTACAGACAAAATACAATCAGCACCAATATATACGTAAAATGAGTAGTCTGGCAAACTTTGAACTATAGATTCTAAGGACTATTGGTAGTAAGTAGGTATAGTCGAAAAAGTGTTTTTTATTCCGCTAGCGGAACAGCAATTAACCTATCGTAGCATTTGATGGTAAGGAAATAATGTAGTTGGCCAAAAAAATTACCTTTTTCCATTTTAACTTTTTTCCTTTTTGATATCTTTTCCTCCAGTAAGGATATGTTTACAAGGAGGGCCTGAATTTACTGATTTATTTTGTTCCAAAAAACTAGTATTGTTCACGCAAAATAGGCGCATGGTTGTCGTCGAGTTGCGGAAAATAAGCCCGCGTTAACCTATAGGTAACCTATAACTGAGCGTTTTCCAAAAAAAATACCGGGGTAGCTACTTTCTCAAAATATGGACTTGTGAGGTTTTTTTGGCTCAGAATCGTTAGTACTTTCGAACCTTATACGTAAAAAAAAGTGTCCCAAAATTTGTATGGGATTTTTATCTTTCCACTACGTCACGTTCATACAAACACTATGCAAAATGGTGACGTAATGGAAAAAATAATTGGGACACTTTTTTTTACGTATAAGGTTCGAAAGTACTAACGATTCTGAGCCAAAAAAACCTCACAAGTCCATATTTTGAGAAAGTAGCTACCCCGGTATTTTTTTGGAAAACGCTCAACTAGTAATGTAAAATGACACTTATTTTGTCGGGTTGGTCGGGTTACTTGTCTCCTACTGTGTATAGTAGCTAAATAAACAAAGCATTCATTTAATTTAGCATAAGTTACACCGAATTGCTTTGCATACCATCGAAACCAATACAATTGAAGCTATCTGAAACAACAATGTTTAAAAAAAATGATTTTGAAAGCTTCTAGTTTCGGTGTTTCAGCATAGGTAGCAAGCATAGTAAAAGTGAATATGTATTTATTTTATGTGTACAATTAATTTCACTAGCATCAATAGCCAAGGAGGAAACAGTCGAGAGCGTTTGTGATCCGTCCATTGTTGTCCGACAATTATTTACTACTAAGAAGGTCAAACTGTGACAATTTTGATAAAAGTAGAGTTGGTTTAGGGAGTGTCTTTCGGTTTCATAAAAAGTTAACTCAAGGTAACGTCTTTTTGAATAATATTTACTGAGACAACAATGACAAAAACAAAACGCCTTAAAAACGGTAAATATTGGCCCTTGTATGGAATAACACTGGTACCTAGTTATTATGTGTGCTGTGTGACATCTGGATATTGTATTCAAACCATTCACTCCCAACATACCATTCGATCATGACAAGAGATAATTAGTTAACGTTATTTTATACATTACGAGCCCCGATGCATAAAAGTTTGTCTAGCACGAAGGAACTATCACACTTTTGTAAATACTCATTACCTGTTTAGATCAAACAACTGAGTGATAGGACCAATGATAGCTATGTTTAATGTCATTTATTTTGATTTAATGATAAAGTTTCCATGAGACCGTTATTGCTGAATTTTTTTTCTTGAAAAATTATCGTCCAAATCATATTGCGCTCTCGTACAGCAGTTCTGCATACTTGGGCTGTTACGGTTAAATATTTTTATTTTAAATAAAAATATTAGAGCACCTGTATTAAACAGTATACATTTTTTATTTATTTATTTATGTAAACTTTATTGCACAATAATAAAAAAAGTACAATCGGCGGACTTAATGCCTTAAGGCAAACTCTTTAAACCCTTTTTTTTTTAACTTTTTTTTTTTCTTTTTTTTTTTTTTTTAGGCAGGCTTTTTTATCTCAAACATTATTTCCTAAAAAATTGTAGAGCCTAAGAAAATGCTCTTACTAGACGAGAACTTTTTCATCGGGGCTCTCGTTCACAGTACGCTGTGAAACGATTTTTTTACCATAAAGTTTTGTTTTAAATTTAAAGTCTCTAATTAACAAGCTAGGCTCGTGTTCTCTTCAGTTACGAGTAGTTCTAGAGTGGGTTGGCTTGTCGGCTTGTTGACTTGTGAGCAATTAAGCTAGTTTAATCTGGATTCTAAGCTACGTAGGAAAATGCTTATTTTTAGAGGCTGCTGTTTTCTTAACAATTATAGTTGGTTGGAGATTACGTCAGTTCGCCTTGTTTAGAAAGACTGTAGACTTTTAAAAGTAAGTAATAAAATGTTAATAAATATTATTTGGAATTTTTGTCTGACTTTTTTTGTGAAAATCACGCAAAAAGTAGCCGACCGATTTTTATTTAATTTCGGGTTTTTAGGAAACAGTTAAATGATGACCCCGGAAGTTAAAAAGAGACATTTCGTACCTGAGAAGCATAACACTGTAAGTCCAATATTTTAATACTCTTCACAGTGTTATTATATTTCTCAGGTACGGCATTTAACTTATTTCACCTCTGCGAAAGAGGTCGCGTGGTCCACTAGTCCAAAATAAAAAAGTTTTGGATGAAATGTCCTAGTAAATTGCCAAGACTGCTGAAGGAGTTGCGCGACGTCCATAAAATCCAATTCCGTGAAAAAGTTAGACGACCTTCTGGACATTTGTAACACCGATTGAGATCATCGATTTCCACTAAGTATTTTCTTTATGACTCATGACAAGTCTTGAACTTGACGTTATATCGACTTTCCCTTTTGAGCAAGACTATAATAGTACATTACTTACCTAGGGCGGTAACACAAAAAATGTCTCAGATCGCAGGTGTTTGTCGAGCCGAAGGCAAGGGCGATAAATATGCGATCTGACGCTTTCTTTACCGCCCGTGGTAAGTACAAAATTTTACGTTGCCCCCAGGCCATGAAGTGGGATTTTCCGCATGCGTAGCGGGTGGTTATTGCCACTTTATGGCCAGGTGTGACGTAAAATATTGATTTGCTCGCGTACTGAGAACAGTTCAATATATTAAAATCGTTTTAAACTTACTTGCCTGAAAAAATTCAAGTCGATTTTGCTCCGGTTAGGTTAGCACGCCACTGAGTATGAAAAGTTTAATTTGATGAAAAGCCTTCCACGAGCTGGCTGACTATCCACCGGAGTTGTGCAGGTAGCGGAGCGATGCGCGAGCAATCAACTCATCAGGCCACCAACGTGCCTAGGTCAGCGCGAGCCGTTAGAATGCGTTTCTATACTGACGTGGAGCTGGGCAGAGCGGAGAATAACGTGGCCGTGAGTTGACCAATCACAGCGCTCGAAATCTCCATGCCGCAGTGGAATCAGAGTGATTGGACAATTTACGGCCCGCTCCTCTCCGCTCCGCTGAACTCCGCTTCAATAGAAATTTGCCCTCGCTACCTCGCACAGCTCTGGTAAAGTATAAAGACGAACAAGTAGTCCAACGTCGGCCGTTTAGGAGCGCGCGACACGTATTCACACAGACGCGCGATAGCACGTCTGTGTGAGTGCGAACCGTACTGGAGTATTCTTACGCATTCTTAAAACTTTGCTTATAGTGCGTTCGTACACGGCGCGCAAACATTCAAGCGCGCGATGTAGGTAGAAAGAAAAATTATTCTTTGTATTTTTTTCTTGAAGCCTGACTACGTTGACTGGATCGGACTAGGTGGGAGCCGGGGGCGCCTGGGATTGAACCAGGTCGCTAGTCCCGGTCCACCTTGAGAGGTTCGGACTAGGTGGAGGTCAAAGCGCCTGGGATCGAACCAGGACACTAAGCCAGGGTTACCTTGAAGTTACGCTGATTGTTCAAAGTGAGCGGCGGACCAGCGGGAAGGTTGAAGCGGATCAACCTGTCCTTATGTGAATGTGTGAATCGAACGAATAAGTCGAACGAATAAATTGTTGTTATTATTCTGCGGCTCTGGTGGATACTCAGCTTAATGCTCCAAGCTACGCCAGTTGGCTCTCTACTTTGCGCGCTTGCTTACCTACTCTCTCCAATTAGGCTAGTTAAACCCGAGTCTAAACTTATACTGGAAAATGCACGTTTATTTTTGTAGAAATGCAAACTTACGAGTTTGCCTGAGTTTAATGAGAAAATTTAAATGCTGACTTAAATAAAGAACTAAATCTTATTAATACTGAATGTGCGGTTCTTGTAAAATGTATCCCATCAAAAACATTACATGTAAAAAGATGCAAGTCTCGCAACGCAGTCCTTAATTAAAAAAAGTTTTGAGATGTATAGGTAATGTTAAACCAAATCAGTACCGGGGGGGGGGGGGGGGGTGTCCACAGAACTAACTATTAAATGTTCCTTCACGGTTAAATAATATGCAAGTCGGTGGGAATCGAGCACATATAATCAAGTACCCTATAAATTTTGATTCCCTTAGTAGTCTATTTTTAAAAATGTATAGTTTTCAGATTTTTGTAGTAGGTATAAGACGGCATTACTTGCCAAATTTCATAATTCCAGGTCAACGAATTTTGGTTTCTTGAGAATGGCAGTTTTTTGTGGCATTAAACGGCCGTATCTTTTTTTCACGTTAACTTCAAAGCTTGATTTTCACGCTTCAAGGGACCGTAGACCTTTTTTTTTTTTTTTTGACCCCGGGAAATGCATAAAACTGCATACCACTACGTAACCTAAGGCTATCGGGGGTGACAACCAGATGTTACGTATTGGTTATGTGGGGCTCTCCGCTCCTGAAGGGATTGGCCTACCCACTAAAACCCAGGGATGCTACCGACACCTGTGCCTTCACGGTGATGGCATGGGAATCTACTAACGCCACGCCATCACCAGCACCTCCGCCCTAGGGCGGACCCTCTCCGAAAAAGGCACACTGTAGCATGGCCAGTGTGCCTTCCCTCACCAGCTCCCCCCCGACCGAATGGCCGTCCCCCGGGGAAGCAGGGACCGGCACCAGACACACGGTGTCCCGGTCCCTCCCTCGCCGCCACGGGAGGACAATACGCCCCTACCCCGTGACCACGTGTAGTGGGGATGGTATCCGGGAAAACGTCCCTTCAACCAAACCACCACTACACCCCCATCCCTTGTCAGCAGTGAACTCTGCTATTGCAGAGGACACGCCGAGGGACCGTCAGGGTGGAAGGGTTAGCCTCCGGGACCGGATCATAGGCCCTCTGCCTACCGCATCCCTGGCCAACCGAAAGTAAGGCCAAGGGCTAGCAAAGTCAACGCAACGCGTCGACAGTTCTAACCCTTGCCCAGCCCAGATGCTGCCCATTAGCAGCCAATGTCTTGGTCTAGACGAGAGGGGTACCTATTACACAAGACATCGGGAGCAATCGGCAACACCTAGGTTACTCAACCACCCACCCTCGCTGGCCGAGAAGTAGCGATGGGTTGGAAAAGTCTACACAGGACGATTCCAACCCATTGCCGACGGCCGAGTGCTTGCCCTTTTCCGTGGGTTCCAGATCCATGTCCTCCCCCCCCTGCCCGTAGGCCCCCGAGGCCCCTCTCCCACACTCCCCGGATCCTCGGGAAAACTGCAGGCGGTTTGTCAGGTATTAGCCACCAACAAGCAATGGCCATTGCTTGTTGTTGTTTCCAGGGTGCACCGGCCCAAGCAGAACCCTTCCATGCGGATCAAACCGTGATCAAGATGGATTGGTAAAGCTCGAGCACGCGTGGAGGAACCTGACTTGCACCCCAAGGGACCGTAGACCTGAGTATGTGGTATTAATTTTAACTCATTACCTCCACTCGTTCTCGAGATAAAGGGTCTTGACAGACGGACAGACAGACGGACGTTTTTTCCTTTTGAGGTACGGAATCCTAGAAATTAATTACCATAGTCGTATTTATAAAATAAAAAAATGTGTAAATGCAGAGATACGTTAGTAAGATATTTGTACAAGTATCGACAGACCTTGGAGATTTGCCAGAAGCACCGATCATGACAACTAAATTACTGGACTACAGTTCTGTTAAGAGTTATTTTAAACTATTGGGTTAGTTATTCGTATTCTACAAGTTTTTTTATTAACTGGCATGTATGCACGTTGGTTCGGGTCCAAATCTTACAATTGAATTTTAAAGCAGTTGTCCTCAAGTTATCCTGAACCGACTGAGCTGAAATTATACATACCTACATGGTTTAGTCGATGCAATATTACGGTATCATTATCTGATGATCAAGACGGAAGGTGGATATAGGATAATTGAAATTATATTAGTTATCTTATGTATGACCTACTGTGTTTGGCCTCATTTGATTAGTTTTGATAGTCAGTTTACGATTACAAAAAAAGGTACAATCGACAATAAAAAGTTTGGTCACAAATGTTTATATTGACAGGAACTTATTTTCTTTCGGGATACGTTTTGACTATGATACCATTTGACAGGTCCAGTTACTATGGAGCGAATACCGTCTGACCTCTGTAACCCTTGTTACAATACAATGAAACCAGACCGACGGGATCACAATTATATATATTATTAAATTACCTCAATTTGCAGTTGAATGTCACTGTGATGTGATATGATCATATGACAAGATCACATTCACATCTTCGTTGGTTAATATTGATTAAATAGACGCGATATCAAAAGTAAAAAGATAATCATAAATCTCGGATTTTAGGTCCATTGTTAGAATTAATGACAGGAACCATTCTATTAAATCTATTTTTAAATCTCGTAATCACCTATTTGCGACCATTTTTAAATCACAGCATTATCAATTTAGTTCAATTTATCGAGCGTTCTATAAATAGATCATAATATTACTGGATAATTTCAAAAAGTCCTAAGTGCATAGGGATGTAGAGATTTTATATACGTTTTTATTCCAACGCTGGGGAATAATGGTAAGAGGAAAATTCTCGCCGGAAGCTATTAGAGTGCGCAGTTACTGGCTTTGACATGACAGTCATGGCGTGACATGACATAACATCGGGAGCATTTTTAAATGCTGTAGTAAGTAAGCCAGTGCGTCTGAATTATGATTATTATCGATCGATTTTTGCTGTTAATTGCATGACTGGGAAGTCATGCTAGGGGTAGCATGACACCGTTTATTTCAGAAGCAAAGGATTTGTCCTTATTGCACATCTACTATGTTAGAAACAGATGCATTTATTATGTATAGTCAGGACTGACTCGCTCCACGATCCCGTTGCGCGGTAATTATTATTAAATATCGCTAGGTACTCTAGGGTGGCAAAAAGAGTACGCGTTATGCGATTGGGAGAGACGGTCAGCTCCGTCCGGTCATCCGACGCGAACGGCAGGTTTGTTAGGGAGAGAGGCTTCTGTAGGTAATATTATTATGTGGTATGGTTTAAATCGACGATGAAAGTTAGATTTGGCATATCAAGAAAGTTTGGGATTATTTCCGACAGGCACATCACTCTAAATGTATAAAACATTATGATTATTCACACCAATTTGGATCAATTCTTGAAAAAGTAGGAGTTTTGTAACAAGCACTTAACTTCGTCCGTAGCTTAATATTGACATTATACTCAAAGTAACGAAGTTTATTATTACCGAACTTCTAATGGCCGACTTTGGCATCTTGCGTCACTTGCTCCCACACAGTCGTTTATCATCGGATTTGCATTCGTCTGGCTCTTAGCTCCACTGTGTCACGCCCCATTTCACCTGATGTTACTTTACCAAGTTTTATTTGGCAGAGGAAGTCGGGGTGAGTCGGCGGTTTTGCGCAGAGGCAATTTGGGCGGGTTAGACCGACGGAACCAGGCGTGGCTCGGCTATCCGTAACGGGTGAATACCCACTATTTTGTTCGGTAACGCATGAGATAAAATGGCATGTTTGTTAGAAAAACTACTTTAACATTATATTATATGAACGTTCCAATCCAATATGTTAACTCGGTTTGGTCGATGACGTTTAATTCCCCGAATGTCTAGTCGCTCATTTCCATTCTCGGAACGTCTCGTCACCTGCAAGTCCCATTCCCTGAATGTCTAAGTCCTTGCACGTCCAATTCCCTGAATGTCAAGCCCCTGCACGTTTTATTCCTTAACTCGCTGTGCAGTGTCCTCTCTTGGTAGAGCGCATGAAACGACTCTGAGCCGTTTCATAAGGCCCATACTGAAAGTCTACGTCGGTCGTAGTCATAGTGGAGTGGAATCCATATCTCATCACTGGTCTACGTGATGTTAATTTGTGTGTAATAAAGAGGGATTTCAATAATTATGGTGAGTTCCACTGACGCGCAGCTAGGCGGAGCAGAGAGGAATGGATGGAGGGTGGAACGCGCAGGAACACTAAATCGACAAAATAGACTCTCAGATTGGTGGCAGCACTAAATCGACAAAAGAGACTCTATGCGGAACAAAGCGGAGTAAAGGAAACTTATCAGGCCTGAAAAAAATATATTGGTTATAAATTGCCAGTGTCAAGTATAGTAAATCGTGGCCACATTAACGTTAATCGTCCATCATCGCGATATTAACGGCGTTTTCGAGTACCTAATGTGGCCCCAGCATAATAGAGTTCAAGCTTCGAATCGGCGGCACCAGTTGGCAGCATCTTTGTTGTGCACATTCCCTATCGTGAGGTAACAAATGACAGTGTTGGAAATCTCCACTCGGGTCCATGGAAATTGTGTGATTGGTCAACTCACGGTCCGGTGCTCTCCGCTCCGCCTAACTCCGCGACAGTGAAAACGCACCCTAAATGTGTCGACAAATCATGTATAATAAGGGGGGTGTCAATAATTAGACCGGTGCCAACAATAGAGCCGTTGGACCTAGTTTGTGTCGCAGTGTGCCACACGCGATTCTCTCGTAGCTTGTTTCCTGTAATTACAGAACGGAAGTACACTGTTTTCTGCTTTATTTATTATTTTAATAACACCCTTGACATAATACGTCTCATTTCTATACATCCCATTCGATAAAATACTTTAATATTTGTTGTGAAAAAGAGAACGCTATTCTTTAAGGTATCGCTGAGTAGGGTAGACGTCCGAGTGCTTAACATTGTCCCACTAGTGACGATCTTGAGTGGTAAGTCATTAGCAATTAGAGATGTGCCCTTCCCGGGAAGTGGGGAATTTTCCCGGGAACGGCACATCTCTATTAGCAATAGAGGCGATATCAGGGTGTCAACTATTGGACATTAGCGTGTCAAACACAGAACGGTTTGATGAACGAAGAGTTTTGTTCAATACGCGTTTAAAAAGGAGTAAATAGAAATATTGAAGCATTAAAAAATGTAATTTTATAGTGCAAGTATAGCTTGCACTTGGTCTATTTTTAAATATTTATCAGGAACGGTCGTCTAGCGGATTTCCGCTTCCTAAGTTTACAATTGCAATATCGGAAAGAATGCTATTAAAATGCAACAAGGAATAGCACTTCTTTCATTTTGTTTAGCACTCACGACGCACTCACTTATACTGTAAAGAAAATATGTGAAACTTATAACATACATATAAGGGATTAAATATAGGGATATAGAGATGGGGGGGGGGGGGGGGCATTTAAAGGATAAATTCGCCTTTATTTTACTTTGTCTTATTTTGTGCAATAAAGTGTTTACATACATACATACATATTTCAGCGATATTGAATTTAATATAAGTATTTCAAATTGCCCAGAAATTGAATTCAAATGATCGATCGCTCGACCACAAAGCGTCTCCGCTTCAGCTTGGACAAAAATAATTTTGTATGTCTATCTGTCTGCCCGGATGTCCGGCTATTCTCCTGGTTGCATTTTCTCAATCGATTCTCGTGATTTACTGGTTGCAATCATGTGTAGATAAATAGGTAAATTCTTACATACTTTACACCAACACTAACTTAAAAATACCTCAGAGTAA
This sequence comes from Eudemis profundana, assembly GCA_947034925.1. Taxonomy (NCBI): domain Eukaryota; kingdom Metazoa; phylum Arthropoda; class Insecta; order Lepidoptera; family Tortricidae; genus Eudemis; species Eudemis profundana. The sequence goes on from OX344811.1 coordinate 13,883,319, forward strand.
AACGATCTCGTGGAAAAACTATCAGTTTCGAGTGAAGTAAAAATGCGATATTCAACGTACACTGCAATTTCATGTTTAATTGTCTTTATATTTAAAGGAATAAATCCAATGGGTATGACTTAACTTAAACAACATATCGTAAAATGCAGTAAGTGTAATGAAGTTGTATGTAACTTTGACGTTTTTCTCTACGACGTTTTTAGATACGAGTTTTTTCTAAAGTAGTGACGATATTAATTTGTACGTTTGCACTTTACAGTAGGGTGATTCACAAATTTCGCCGTAAACCTCGTCGAACTAGTAATTACCGTTCGTACTCGAAGGTTATGCTGTGGTCCATCAAGTCGAAGCAGCGAGCAGAAAACATAATGGCAGATCAAACGAACTGTTAGTGCTAGTTCACAAATCAGATTATATTACGGACAATATTGACGGGAAAGTTCTGAACTACCTACAGAGCTTTACTTATTTGACATTTACAACCGGTTTAAAAGCATTTATTATTTAAGCCTTAGATAGTGCAAAGGTTCATCGTCCACCATAGTCAATTAAAATTAAAGTTGAGAAGTAGGATAATTAGCATTTACCGTTTGTTTTTCATACCTAAAATGCAACTCCTATATATTGTACCGACTAGCTAGGCAATAGAGATTGACAATATTAGTTATGGTAATGTCGCTTTAGTTGAAGAGACTATTTGTTTATTTATGGGCAATACAATATTTTTTTCATGAAAAAGTATTAATATTGATAGTCTCGTTTGTTTGTTCCCAGCTTGGTATGTGTAGTCGCGGAATGAAAAAGTTCGTCATATTAATATAAAGATGACTTCTGCTTGTACTGTCGAGGAATTTGATTCGGGTGCCGTCTTAATGAAATTCAATGATGATGATGGTTATCTTTTGTGCCGTAGCATGACATGTTTTTTTACTGAGCTTTTCCAAGCTGATGTCGCCGTTTCATATATTTCGAAAATAAAAAAAAAGACAGTAGATAATAGCATTTCTTTCTTACTACAATGGAGTATAGCCGACTTTGTCTGATTTTTTGTTAATACCAGCAACTGATAAACAGGTTAACCGTGATGAACGTTATTGGTCATGGGTGATTTAAATATATTAGCCGTTACCCTAGGTAACGTTTGCTTATAATAGTGTGTTATGTACTCATGGTATGGAAAGGTAACACGTGCTTGCAAAGTGTTAAATTAATTTGAGAACTGACGAACCTTTCGATTCCGCGATTGTACAATAAAATCGGGTATGCTAACTGTGTGCCTACCATGAGTTGAGTGTACGATCGGCGCTAGCGAGTTTCTCGTATCGAGAGTCAGGGCCGATACAGACGGACTGCAACCCAACTGCAACTCCCTACGATTTGTATGGGAACTGCATCACAACTGCGCAGTCGGCGTGCAGTTGTGATGCAGTTCCCATACAAATCGTTGGGAGTTGCAGTTGGGTTGCAGTCCGTCTGTATCGGCCCTCAGTGCACCTCTCTCGCACGCGCCAATAGTACGAAAGAGATAGACTGTCATCGAGCGCTCGATACTCGCTAGCGCCGATCGAAAAGTCAACTCATGGTAGGCACACTGGAAGACTGCTCTTTAGCGATATGATCGCCTATTGTCTACCACCGTTTTTATATAAGCTTGCATTGTAATTTTTCTTTTGATGTGCAATAAAGTATGACTGTATTATATATTCTTTCCGTGTTTTCCTTTCGTTTGTCGTATTGTACTATGATCACCAGTAGCTCTGAAGGCATTATGATGGTAGGTAGGCAGGGCCGCGCCGACCCCCGGCAGCGCCTGTGTGCGAAACCTATGAAGCACCTCTTTATTGTCGTCGTGTTTCGACTTCCGGCGCCCCCATTGCCTTGGCGCCTATGTGCACTGCACACTTCGCACACAGGGGCGGCGCGGCCCTGTAGGTAGGGCATACCATACCGGTTTTATTTGTACGGTATTATTGGCCCATTCCCGGTATCAGTGGCGTGGCGTAAAATATATCCTTGGGCAAGCCGGTGCAGATTTGACGTACATTTTCCTTAGGAGCTGCAGAATAAGGTGCTCAAATGCTTGATATTAGGCAAGCCGCAGTTGGTAGGAATCGAGTTCCTTGGACGCCACGCTACTGCCCGGTATTGCATGCCCTTATTGTAGGCTTTGTCGCACGATAAATAAATAATAAAGAACCCGTCACATTCTGAAAAGTGTGTAAGTGTGAGACTGATGGATGCTTTATCGTATACTAGCGACCCGCCCCGGCTTCGCACGGGTGCAATGCTGATACTAAATGCATGTATTATACATATAAACCTTCCTCTTGAATCACTCTATCTATTAAAAAAAACCGCATCAAAATCTGTTGCGTAGTTTTAAAGATTTAAGCATACATAGGGATACACATCAACTCGGACAGCCAAGCTGCTCTGATGGCTCTAGATTCACTTGAGTCAAATTCCAAACTTGTCCAAAACTGCAAGGACAACCTGAACACCCTGGCCATATCCAACAAAGTTACACTTAGATGGGTACCAGGACACTCCGATATAGACGGAAACCAACAAGCAGACGAACTTGCAAGGAAAGGAGCCGACAAACCCCATGTCGGCCCGGAACCGTTTTGTGGTACCACCAAGCAAAAAGCCTACTCTCTGCTACACAACCTTTACAAAAGTAGGGCAATCGAGCTATGGAAGTCCGTAAAAGGACAACAGCACTCGAAAACCCTTATTGAAGGGTTCAACAGCAAAAAGTCTACAGAGTTATTATCACTCAATAAAGACTTAAAATTTGCTCAGTGACCAGAATCCTCACTGGCCACTGCAAACTTAACAAACATCTGTTTCAAATGGGTATGAAACAAGATCCAGCGTGCAGGTTCTGCCAAGAGTCAGAGAAGACTGCCATGCACATCCTTTGCTCATGCGGACCACTCATGCGCAAACGCAGTATCCATCTAGGGCGACACATTCTGTTTCCGGATGTGATACAACTATACTCACTGCCCAAAGAATCTGGAACTTTCTAGACTCAACGGGCCTCTGCAGTGAGATATAACAAAAGGGCTGCCACAATAGATCAGCAATGGTCGAAGCGGCATATATAAGGCCCAAACCTACAACAATAATAAATAGGGATATAGGGAATAGGGACAGAGAAAGCGACTTTGTTTTATACTATGTAGTGATTTGTCGATCAACAAACAGTGACATAGAAGATTCTAGTAGCTTTCATTGAATAATAGATACCTGATTTCTACACTATGGGACGCGGGCTCGCATACAGAGAACTCGTGCTAAAGCGACGAATGAATATTTATGACCCTTTCCGCTAATGGCACTAGCCACAAATTACCTTCTATCAACTTGTTTGCGAAGTTTGTTCTTCCTACCATTATCGACATTCGCCGATTCGATTTGACCGACCTATTCGTGAATACCATCTCTAGGGTTCCCAACTATTCGTCCGGGAAATAAAGTATATCGTGGTCGGAGAAACGAAATTTACACCAGTATTTCACAAAATTAATAGTAAACTCAAACTCAATCTCAAACTCATTTATTTCTGTAAGTAGGCCTCAAGGGCTCTTTTACATGTCTGATTCTTTTCTTTTGGCGCTTCGGTAGATGACCTTCTGGTGAGAAGAAGCGCCTGAAGAAACTCACCAGTTTCTCTTTTAAAAACAACATTACAACAATTGTGACATTATTACATAAGATGACATTTATAAAATGCAACAAGCAAATAACTACTGGGCACAGTTTTTTTTTTACCTTTTACCGAGAGACGTATATAATCTCATTTACATAACTACTTAACTAGGGCACTTAAATAGGGACATTACTTAACTAGTCCGGTAAAACAAAGAATGTCTCAGATCGCATGTATTTGACGATAAATATGCGATCTGAGGCTTTCTTTATTACCGCCCGTGGTAAGTACAAAATTTTACGTCTCCCCCAGGCCATGAAGTGGGATTTTCCGCACGCGTAGCGGGCGGTTATTGTCACTTTATGGCCAGGTGTGACGTAAATAGTATTTTTTTTGACGTTTTAGAAACATGTTTTTGGAGCTTCTTACGCAATTTAACAATGTGTCATCATTTTTAAAATATTTGTAAACCTCTTTATAACTGATCTAGTGAAAGCGTCTCTGTTAGATTTTCAGCGTGATCAAAAATGCTGTATGTCTATCCGGATTTCCGACTATTTTCTTCTACAGATCACATTTCTCAACTGATTCCCGCCCGAGCAATTTTGTGAGCAGATTCGTTAAGTAGGTACATAGAATTGTTTTGACAGTTCAGTTTTTGGTTTTCTTAGGGTTCCATACCTCAAAAAGAAAAAACGGTACTCTTATAAGATCACTTTGTTGTCCGTCTGTCTGTCTGTCCGTCTGTCAAGATCCTTTATCTCGGGAACGCGTGGAGGTATCGAGTTGAAAATAAAACTATTAAACCCAATTTGACGAAAAACGTACAGCACTATTTTTAACAGTACGGTTGGGAACCCTAGCCATCTCTCTTCATCGCGATCTTAGAGCTCTGGACGTGACTTGGCCATTCGCAAACAACTAAGTATGTAAATATAACGCGACTGATAGCCGAATAAGTCTGTTTACTTAACGACGGAGGATAGCGGATGTTTGATAGAAAAAACGCAGTTGGTGATAATAAGGTAGGCGCCCGAGTGCAAGACACTATCACAGTAGTTCCCTTCTGAATGCTAAGCCATTAACAATAAAGGTGACAGCGGGATATCAGCTATTGGGCGAGTCAACGCCTTAATTAAATTATTATGCACTAGCATTTTCCCGCGGCTTCGCCCGCGTTGTTCCGGTTATTGTCCCAAAGGAACTCTTTACCGGGATATAATGTATCCTATGTTTCAATCCAGGACTTGATCTAGTTGCATGCCAAATTTCAGCTTGGTCCATCCAGTTGTTACCCCATTATAAGGTAACAAACATCCAAACATCCAAATATCCAAACATCTTCACAAACTTTCGCATTTATAATATTAGTGGGAAGTGGGATATATCCGCCATTTCGAAAAAAAATGCATAAACGAAAAGAGTCGATAAGAAAAATCGATATAATTATCGAAACTGCTCACAAATTTGATGAGAATCGCTTGATAAATACGACCTGTACAGGAAAACAGAGAGACAACATAGGAACACATTTTTGTCTAAGCTGATGCAGATTAATCGAAGAATGCACACTTAGCTAGGTACTTCTAAACAATATTTCTAAATTATAAATTACATAGGCTACTTCGTTTGATATACATTTAACGATAATTTGTAAAATAACTTCGCGAATTTGCGGTTTTCTATATAGTTTTTGAACTAATTAAAGAACAGAAACTACTACTAAACACCTAAGGTTTCGGCGGTTTTAAATAAAACTTGAAAAGTTGAGATATATTTTTCTGTAGGTACCAGTAAAATGACTAACGATCTCTAAAAAAAATAAAGAACAGTATATGTATAGATTCATCGATTTCAAAATGTTCACATTCAATAGTGATTCTGATCAATCAATTTAATTTACATAATGAGTAAATTCAAAATTGAACAAAACAATACCCATTAAAATCGAAGGCTCATGTTTATTCCCACTGTTAAAATTAGACAAAAAATAATGAAATAATCTAACATTCATTTAATGAACAAACCGCCTCATTCTCCTTATTAATTTTAAATCCCAGCTTAGTATATTTTCTAACAGACAAATATTGTATTCAAGTGTTATAAAATGAACTCATCAAGTGATCAGTGTGACCACTGAGTCATCATTGCTATCCGGTGGTCGTGGCCTTGGGATTTGAGCATACCTATGCGTGAATGTTGTCTCTTTCTTGAAGTGCATTCGGCTAGGGCAGTGGTTCCTAACCTTTATTGCCACATCACCCACAGGCCCCCTCTAGATTTGTATCATTACCCCTCCAAAAAATATGTAATACAGACAAGTATATGAAAGTACTCAAAGAAAGACGACTTAATATGAGTATTACCTCTGAGAAAACTTAATTTTACCCCTAAAGAGGTATTTACCCCCAGGTTCCCACTGGGCTAGGGAGGGAGATAGGGTCATAGGATAGGAGGGCGTAGTGTAGTTGTGTTAATTTAGAGTTATTGTTATACTTTGAGAACACTGTCATGTTATTATAGTTCGACAATAAAAATCATGATATTAGGGGAGAAAAAATTCATAAAATCATTAGGTATGCCACGCTCCCTTTTATGCCACGATGGTTCTTTTTCCGCAAAAACTCTACAGATGTTAATATTCTATTAATTTCCGTCTTTAATTTGCATTTTTCACTCAAAGCACACTCAAAGTGACACGCCTGAACGAGGAAAAACAAAGGAGAACCTAAAAATACAAGTGAACCATCATCGCTTTTATTTAAATAAACAATGGTGGTATAAATTATTTAAGTAATACACTTTCAAATAAAAATGGCTGTACATAATATATAATTTGATTGGAACAAGAAAAATGGCTGCAAAGTTTTAGTCAAGCGATTCTTTAAAACTGTATAAATAGTTAATAGGTTAAATAATATTCTTTCTATTGAACTAGACTAGACTACAGTGGCGTGGTGTCCAAAGAACTAGATTCCTACCGGCTTGCCTAATATCAGGCATTTGACCACCTTATTCTACAGCTCTTAAGTAAAATGTACGCCAAATCTGCACCGGCTTGCCCAAGGATATCTGTTACGCCACGCCACTGCTAGACTATGACCAGTATTTATCATACCGTGCCTGATACGTTCATAGTACGGTCATGGTATGATACGGCGTAGTGGGCAGAGTACTGATAACATTTCTCGCGCATTTCATTTCCCAGATTGCTTGCGTATTATGCTCAATTGTTCAGGGTTGAAATTCAAATCCACTAGCGCCTATTTGTAATTCTAGGTTTTCTGACCGTAATGCAATAATAATGATTTAATGATGGTCTAATCAAGTGCAATTACTGTGCCGACTCAATAATAACCTCGTAAACAAGTAAATTAGTGTTCTTGGTCCACTGCGAACTTACATCATTATTTGGTGACAAATCTAAAATTGTGTTGCATAATCATCCATATGCAGGACAATTTGCCAATACCTATCTACCTAACTTAGCCTGAAATAGAGGATGACCACTATTACAATACAGTACAATGCAAATAATCTTTATTGCACACCAGAAAAGACATTACAAAAGTACATTACATAATTAAAACAATTTAAAATGTAGACAACAGGCGGTCTTTTCGCTAAACAGCGATAGACAACCTTTGGGTAGCGGAATTATAAAGTACACAATCACTGGATTGGTTATTACTGGATTTCATAACCGAGATTTTTCCCGTTAAGTGCACTACCTAGGGTGTTTAACAATTTTTGCTAAATATTAAAATATATCTACCAAAAATGCAACCAAAAAAGTATATATGTACATATTTTAGTTCCACGTAAAGAGTAAGAACATACTAACATTGAAGTCAATTGGTTTAGTCAATTTAGTTTTATCTACCTAGTTACTGTTTTAATATTTTATCTTTTTGTTCAATAGATATACTTCTACTATCATTGAAGTCAATTAAATACATTCTGGCAAGCCTGGTCGTTGGTAAACATTATTAACAAAAAACCGAATCAATTATGTTAAGAAATATTACATTTTGCCCGTTCACGCATCGAAATCAAACTTCCCCTTACTTCCATAGCTTTATAAGATTTACTAACAAATAGACCTGTTATTTAACTATCCGTTTCTTGTTACAGATAAACGTGACGTCACATCTCGGATTCAAATTCAAAATTGGCCGAATGAAGTGTTACAAAACGCCTAAAACTATAATGAGCAGTAGCGTGAAATAGTGACAATGGGGAGACGGAACGTCAGTATGATGCGGCTAGGGAGGTGTGTGGCCTTCCTGGCTGCGGCAGCCTTCCTCCTACCCTTCACCATCCTCCTCATGGTTGCAGACCAGCAGTACAATCTCACGTATAACTCCAAACGCGTCTTCTATCAAGAGGTGAGCTGCTTACACATTTAACGTTTCACACTTATTATTTAACCAAAAGTCATTTGATTCACTTCCTACGCTCATTAATTTGGTTTCCATTTCCCAATCGCAATAGCAATGAGTGCGTTGTCGCGTGACAAATGTTGGCTATCTCTTTCCATTATGAACAGTATGAGAAAGACGGGTAATAATGTAGTGTACCTAAAAGTCGCGGTACTCAGCTAGTCCCGCGGATACAATTACCTAATGGATTCAATACGATAACATTGTCCATTGCGATAATTTTACGGTAGCATAAAAACTGCAGTATTCGAAATTGAACCTTATCTATAGTTTTTCAAACGGCTTTCGGTTTCATATCATTTACATCATTGACTAACATAATCACACACACAAAATGTGTAACCAACTGTGTCTAATCTAATTTCAATTCGGTTGCGGGGTCTATTCTAACCGCTAAGAACCGTTTTGTGGCGTTTTTTCCGTGATTCAACCGTTAACGTGTACGCGACGACGTTTTTTGATAACGGAATAGACCCAGCAACCGGCGATACGGTGCCTGGACCTACGAAAACCACAACAGAAATACGATCTACTTAACTGTAAAGAGGTAACTCTGGTGACCATTCAATTTTAAAAATTCATTTCATTTACTGGCCACATTTACAGTTCTCAAGATACAATTTGATGACGCTTACATGGGACATGATTTGCATGTGAACTAGCGCCCAAGATACCCGTTGGTGCCATACGTCGAGAATATGCTTATATGATACAAATGCGGACCAAGTCTTAAGGCAATGGCGATCAACATTTGGCGCGATCTTGTGCGTACTGTAGATACACCAAATTTCTTCTTTTACAGAGTAACTTCTATAAAATAAATGGCTCGTTTTACGCCCCCGCAAACGCGGTAGGCAGTCCCACGTTGTCGCGAACGCAGGTATGAATAAGACGTATGTTCTATCGATGTGAAGTTGTGAACACCCGATCCGACGCTACACCGCACCCATGCTTACTGACAGACCTGATTAGTAGGGGGCAATTTTATTTAGTGTCTTCGGAACCTGGTTATACTGCAATGATTCAACTATTTTTTTTTCTTAGCGGGCTAAGATCGATCCTTGATATTGAAGTTATTCAGGACGTCTTTTAATTTTAGTTTTTGAAAAGAGTAGAAAGTAGGAACTACTTGCACGCGAGAATCTTTATAGAGAATCTGTCTTGTAGCGTGATTGTTATTAATGCCGGTATATGCACTGGCAAAAACTTGATATGTTTAGTCTGTCTTTTGTTTGCATTGTGATTTTCGTGGTGAAACTAAGTGGCAGCAAATGTGTTTACACTTTATCGAACAATCTATGTGTTGTACCTACCCATGCTCACTTATGCTTGTGAGTAATCTCTTCCTGCTAACTTTTGAGTAGAGGACATGAGAAAGGATAGTAAAAACGTAAAGATGGCAGAAGAAAACCCAAAGAAGATGGGCAAACCAATAAAAAAACTAGTTTTTACCCGACTGTGGCGAAGCCCAAAGGAGGGTTATGTGTTTGACCTGTATGTATGTATTTATGTATGTATGTATGTGCGTTCCTATGTCCGCTCGTAACTACTCAACAGCACGACCGATTTTGATAAATGATACATCATTAGATTCGTCTTGATGGCGCGAGTAGAGATGTGCCATTCCCGGGGAATATTCCCCGTTTGTATGGGAAATATTCCCACCGCGGGAATATTCCCCATACAAGTGGGGAATATTCCCGGGAACGGCCCATCTCTACGCGAGTGTCACTGGGTATAAAGTTCGTTAAAATAAACGAAATGGCGGATTTTGTGCACTTTTAACGTGCACCGCGGTCGGGTTTTTTTTAGTAAAAATATTTAGTTATTTTATTGTTTTATTATTTGAATCTTTTCAATATAACCAAGTTCCTTATACACCAATTGCACTCTTCTAAACACCCCCGTCCTAAAGGTCTAAAGACGACTCTGCACGATTGTTCCACAGTCCACACTAGGGCTCCCAAATGAGCATTTCTAAAAAAAAATCCATTTATTTTATTCCGCAATTTCTGCCAATTTTATGATATTTTCTACTTATAATTGCAGGCTTTTACAGTCCTAATGGGACAAAAAGTAGTCCCAACATTTTTCCCTATTGTGTAACCATTTTTCCATATATATACTTTGTAGAACGGTAACACAAAGGTAAATTTCATTTATGTATGGGGAACTATGGACTCTTTTTTTTTCTTTTGGGATGGAAAGAGCTCGTAATTCTAAGCAGAAATAACATAAAATTGGCAGAAAAATCATAATTACGAAAATTATATTTTATATTTAGAAATGCTCCAAAACCGGTATTTTCTGCAGCAATACCGGGATATCGGTATTGTCCATATCAAAAATACCGGTTTGAAAGCCTTAGTCCACACCCACCGCGCTGACACTTCGACGAACGCGCTTCAATGCCACGGATTGTGGACGACTGGTTACCAATGTTACCATTAGCTAAGCACCCTTGTCCGGTCAACGATTGGTCCTGATAACTTACATCTGCGATGTGAGGCCTTATGAATACAGCAGGTTTTTTAATACAAAATAATTGAATAAATTATCTCCTTATTACATTTGGTGAAATAAATAAGTAAGAAAATATTAGCTAAATTTAAAAGTATGATACTATTCGAAATTCTTTGGTTTTTTTCTTTGTATATCTTTACTGATTGTAAATCGATTACAAGCATAAATATTTTTATGATTTCATTTTTACTCATTCGAAATTTCCTAATTACAAGCACAATGTTGTCATACATGACGTTACAAAAATCTTAGGTTCATATTATGTACTTCTGGCGTATTTCTTAATTAGGTCCGTGTCTCTCTTTTTTAAAACAGTGACCAAATTCATAAGGTTTCTTGTCGACAATTTGTTAGGACCATCAAAAACGACTCGTTGACTGGCGTACCTGTAGAAATGTGTTCGAGTTAGATAATATGTTCAGTGTTAGTTAGTCTAAATGTTAACCAGACTAAACCGATTTGGCATTCGTAAGGTATTTAATAAATGGTCTACTTAAACGTTTGTTAACATGTAATGTAATACAATTAATCAGTTGATGACGAAGTTAATTTACTTAAGTGGTCAGACACCTGATGGTCTAGTTTACATGGAGTAAAGCCGGTGCCTGACTTGTGTGCAGTTTTTTTTGTTTTTGTATAAAAAACTGCTTCAAAATTATGTGTGGAATAGTAATACAGATATATAGCAATATATGTATTTAATGGACAAGACATGATATTGTTTACAAAAATAGATCACAAAATCATTTGACTCTCGTCAAGGGCATCCGAACTTGTGTAAATGTTTTTGAAGTCCTAATTATATCTTAAACTAACTTACTTTGGATGCACAATTGCACATAGGCAGATCGCTCAAAAAGATCTACACATTCACATGATATACATTGGCAAGTAAGTCAGAAGAGAAGAGACTCAGAAGTCGTGTTGATATTTTAGCGTTTTTTGTTCATGTATATCTTATTAATTGCCATGTTGACTATACATGCATCCGTCTTTGTCCTATAAGTCTATCGCGTTTTTATTTACTGAATCGGTTTTTTGCTTCATCTAAAATTCAAAGTTCGTTGAAAAGTTCAAAGTTTTTTGCAGAGGACGATACTTCAAAATATTTGTAAAATATCTTTCTTTGCGTCATTTAAACATGTCTGTGACGGTATAATGACTGACTTATATAATGACTAGCACACTTGTATCATAATGTACTAGGTATAAGTCTCCCGTTTTATCATTATTATTGCCGGTGACAGTACTGGTTATTCAATTACTTGTAAATGGGAAGTAAAACTATTTATATAAAACATTATTAATGTAAATGCGTGATGATAACGTCATTAAATAATAATTTATTTAGGCACTGTTTGAACATTCCACAGTCGTTACCAAAATATAACTTCAGGACGAAATTAGTATGTAAATGTTTACACACGTCCAGAACACACAAACAGCATGTTTTACACGAATTTTGACCGCCGGTTATTTCGGTAAAAGGGTAGGAGTGAGGAAAATAAACAAAATGTAATGAGTGTGGTAAGAAGAAACACTGCATAAGACAAAGAACAAAAACAAATAAATACGTAAGTATATTAGGGAAGTAATTCACATACAGAAAATAAATAAACACATAATTCTTCATGTACAACACACATAGTAAGTATATGTAGATCTCAGGTGTTTGTGGCCCGAGCTGAGGTAAAGGACGGGATCGTAACCTGTACATGATTTTACGTATTATCTATCTATATCTATAATAAAATCATAGAAATTTCATGTTTGTTCGCTCATTTGTGAAATGTTTTTTTTGTGAAATGACGGTAAAAATATCGGTTTACTGTCATTTCACAAATGATCATTTAACAAATAACGATTCACAAACTATATTCATTTTACAAATATACCAGTTATCAAAATACTCATTTTATAAATTATTATTTGACGAATGTACATTTAGCAAAAGTAACACTTTGGAAATTAAATAGGTAATCATTTATAGTATTTTATGCAACAGTTAAAAGATAAAAGTACAGGAGTAGAAAAACAAATGTTCAATTCACAAATAAATCGTTTTTCAAAATAGTTATTTTGCAAAACTCCGATTGATTAATTATTGTTTGATTAATACTGTACTATGTCTGCAATTTTTATTAAGAGCAAATAATATATAGGCAAGTACTTATTTTATTTCATATATGTTAAATATTTTTATGTCGTTCGTAATGACCGTGTCCAGTAATAGAACGAACTTCGGTACATTAGTTAATGCACGATACCCATCGGCGTTATTGAAACCCACACATTATGGACGTTTTCATGGACATTATTACGTACAGTTTGGAACTTTTAATGACTTTGATTGCTAGTAAATGTACGGTAACTTTAATTCAAAGTAGCGTTATGTAGCCAAGTATACAAATACGTGCATATGTGTGTGTAGTGATGTACAGTTCTGGGAAATCCCTAAGTTTGTTTGGGCAATATTAGGGAAATTAAAGTGTTGGAAATGTTCCCCATACAAACTCTGAACAAATAAAACGCACTGTTCGTCCCGAGTGGTTTATTGGATTCCGGGCTGATGTACTTTTTTTCACAAAATTTTATAAAAGTCTTACGTGGTACGTACGGTACGGCATTAATTCAATGGATAAACTAAAAAATATATATGTCGAGCAATCTATCGAGGGAAAATGTATTTAATTATTATTTTATTTATGCTGCATTACATTTATACACTCTCCATGAAATTGAGAAGTATTCCCGAGAACGGCACTTGTTTAGGGGTTATCCATATATTTACGTCACACGCACAGGAGGGGGGTCTAGCCAAATGTGAGTCATCCATATTTTAGGTCACACGCACGTGTGACAGCCTATGTTAAAAACATGGAATATATGAGGAAAAAGTGTGACAAGGGGGGAGGGGGGGTCTAAAAATCTGAATAATCGTGTGACGTAATTTGTGGTTGACCCCTTATATGTGTACGAGTGTGAATGTACCTATGTGCGTCCTAAGTAAAATATACGATTATCATTTAAAATTAACGCCAATCTACCTAAGCTAGAGTCTGTGCAGAAAGAGAATAGGATTTAAATTGGGGGGCGCTGTAATGCTTTTCTTTTTCTACCGAAGAAAAAAATATTTGCCGTATTTGCCATACTGGGTAGGTTAGTTCCGTTTTTCGCCACGCCTATTCTCTTTCCGCACAGACTCTACTGCTTCAGAATTCAGATCCACCTGTTTTATTAAATTTAATATTTAAACGACCTAATTTTCTTCGTTACCTGCTCAACTTTAACGTTACGCTTCGAAAAGCAACTTAAAATATTCACTCCGGGTTCCTAACAATGACCAAAAGAGTCGAAAATATTGAATTTGTATTCGAGAATGGCTGGGGTCAATAGCATAACGGTAACATAGCCTAGGATTGTTTTAAACGTGTACAGAAAAACTCCATTGTAGCGGGAAGGTATGTAAAAAATGTGGCTTAATTAAGAATAGTGATATTGCTTTTTTGTGAACGGATTTTTGAATCTAATGAGAATGGGTTCGAAGAATTTGCGAGTTATGTTTTGATGTATAATGAACTCCATATTCTGTCAGTTATTTGCGTAATTTGGTTAATAATAATAAATAATAATAAATATTAGGGGACAATCTTACACAAATCGAACTAGTCCGTCCTATTTTTTCAAAATGTACTTTAGATAAGGGATTGAAGGAACTATGTAGTACCGTAGATTCAGTGTTACTCGTTTTTCTAGAAGATTATTAATGCTGACATTTTCCCTATAGGTACTTTCCGCATATATTAAGGCGCGGTAGGACCTGGCTCGCATTTCACATACAAACTAGTGTCGGGCGGAATGCAGATTATTGCAGATTATCTTCGATTTCTAACATAAAAGTATACGTTATCAACCCAAACATGAGAGGATGCCCTGCATGACTGTGAAATCATGATTGTCAGGTATTAATTTTGTCAGAAAAGGTAACTGGTGATGAACAAAATGAAAAAAAATGAAAAAAATACTTTATTTTATAGTGTTTTCGCGCTACTTTTCTATCGAGCGAAGTGTTCGCTATCGTGTTCTAAGTGAGAGGAAGCCCTAGATACAGTTCTGAATATTATTATATATGTTTTACAGTGACCTAAGAGTCAAATAAGTGCTCTAAAAATGATTTGGAAACTAGGCTTCCGTGCCCGATTCTGGTCTCACCTCGCCTTAAAAAGTTACACATGGCATAATTTATTTTTCATTCGGCAAAAAATCAAGTCCCAAGGGTTAGCAAAATACGCATGCTATGCAAATTAAGGTGCGGGCAGACCTATTTACTTTCATGAGCAAAATAACTTATGTATACAGGATGCGCCGCGCGACAAACCCATTGAATACCCCTCGCGTGACACGAGACGTCACAGTTATTGGAACTAACATCGGACGTGCACGCTCGATCACTATTTCGCGTTACCTGAAAACGTCCTATGTGTCTTTGGAGCTTCTGAACTTGTGCCCTCTTTGGCCCAGCACACTGTATACCCGCGTGGAATTCCCGAGGTGCAAAGGTTAGGCATTCGTGTAGACATCGTGTGTAGGCCTTGGCATTATGCTCCTTTGACGGGAAAAAGGGGGAATGGAATGGTACCACATTATTAACGTAGTATTTATATGCTCAAAGCGTCATTAGATATTTTAGACGGCATAATAAAATTGTACCAGACCAACTTCGACTTGAGGTGTTACCAGCTTGCTATGACATGAGGTACTTACTTCAAGAAACGAGTAAAAAGGGTTCTCAAAGATCGGCAATGTATATGTAACACCTCTGGTGTTGCAGATATCCATGGGCGACCTTGACTGATTTCCATCAGGCAGCTCGTCTGGTCGTTTGCCACTTATAACATAAAATAAAAAAAAGGTCAGCCATTTGCAGGTATAGATATTATGAATACGATAAACTTAAGGAAGGCCTGTTAGCTTAACGTAACATGATTTTCCATACAAGCCTTTGAATTGGCGAAGTCCTAGTGTATTGTTTCGATACAATTGCCAGTAGGTATTTGACATTATCGTCGACATTTAGCAGTGTTTTGTTTCCTTTTTATTGTGCCACTTTTATTACTAGTCTCCCTAAGGACGGCTTCAACCTTTGGCTTTCCAAAAAGTTACACACTGTATGCTTATAAATATCATATAATTCTTGTTAAATCGGAGTATTTAAGGAATAAATTTAAAGCCTGAATGTCTATAAATGCTGGCATAACTTGCCATTATGTATGCATTACTAAGGAATTATTTAGTTTTTGTAATTGCAATGAAAAACTAATATTGTGAACTTTTAGATTAATTAAATATTTGACAATTCATTCGTCATAAGAACGGCTGCTATCAAAACCATAAAGAGAGTGAAATCATTGTCATTACACAAGTAATTTTAATTTAATGATCTCTTAAGTAAACCAAAGTGGAGTACACGTTCTCGTAAAAACCGTTAGTTAATAAAAGAAATTGCGGCGTTTGGCGGTTTTCTGCTTGAGTGGAATGGATATTGTTTTGTAGGACTGAGACAGTATTCCGCTCTGCGCAGTAAGGCCGGCCGCACATGCTCGGTTTCCTGATTAGGTTTCCGAATTCGGAATTCAGATTCGGAATTCCGGGTGCCTAGCGCAAACCGACGTCTTTTTGTATTAGGAATTTACACGGTCAGTTCGAATAGAGACGCTTCTGTGAAAGCACGCACTATGGACGACGATGAATTGATTGCTATTGCACTTTTACTGGCGCTAGACAAGAAAAAGAAAAAACGTCGTTACTGGGTACATCCCGGGCCTCACACATTTTGTTCGCAAAATCGTAAGAACACGTCCATTCGACACAGTGCTAGCGCGGTTCTGAATAGAAATTTCCGTTCGTGTATGGCGACCGAAACAAAATATATGTGAGCGCTGCGTTCGGGGCGACGCCATTAGGTTTTTTTCCATTCTGTCTGCCCGAACGCACGGGATGAATTCCGAAACGAACGTCGGGTTTTTTCCGTTCGGAAATAGTAAGGACGTGTGCGCCATGTTGAACATTTTGTATGTAAATGGAGCATTCAGGTTTCCGAATCTGAATTCGGAAACCTGATCAGGAAACCGAGCATGTGCGGCCGGCCTAAGTAACAACATACCTACTAGGTACCTATTTTATTAGTTTTCTAAAAAACCCGACTTTCAACACTGAATCTACGACACCAGCAAATTCATGAGATAATAATTATAAACGTTCTGGAATGGAATGAAAGAGTACCACCAATATATAGGGCGTAATAGGTCATTCACGGCCCTCAGAACCTACGTGTAACAACACCATTTTCGAGCAAGTGTGATGAAAAATGACTTAATACGCCCCAGGACGTAATGTTTTTTTTTTATTTGAATACGTTGGTTCTGTTTTACTCTTATTTGTCATCTTCAAAGGAAACGCCAACTTACTTTTTTAACTTTTATCACTGAAATATTTATTTAAAGAGAACTGTTATTGCAAATACATGTAAACACATATTTCTGTAACATTAATTAAATGTGTAAATATAGTATTTCAGAATTTTGCAAATATAAAATCAACCGTTTTAGGTCTTTACCGCTATGGTTTCCGAACGTGACTTGACATGCGCATTGTCTATGGATGGATATATGACACTAATGTCACTTTCTGTTTTACAATTTTATTTAGGTTAAGTAAGGTTATTTTAATTAGATTTCCTCACAAGTCTGATGAAAAACATTGTGTGTGCCACGGGCGGTAAAAGAATTACAAACGAGTGTTATTAAAGCCCTCAGCTTCGCCTCGGCCCTTGTAACAAACACTCGTTTGTAATTCCTTACTTACCGCCCTTGATACACAATGTACTGTAACTTGGTTATTTGGTTGATTTTTTTCGGTTGACGCACTTAACAGGTAATCAAACAACAGGGTATACGGCTCAGCGATATGCTTAGCCGGTTCGATCCAAGCACCTCATATTCTACCTATCAGGGAGAATTCGTCACGAGCTCGATTCAACGCCCATAAAGTGAACTATTGAATTATCTCCATTCTCCACAAACTGCCTTTCGCCACGCTATTTTTCATTTCGTGCAACATGCTTTGGTGCCTTTAGCACGCTATGCTCTCATTGTATAAAAGGTCATAAGTAACTGTATATTACCAAGATAAGCCCTTTTTGTGTGAACAAGCCGGATGTATGAAGGGTAAACGGAAAGAACATGTCTAGTCACCTTTTTTTTTTAAATAAGATTTTAATCAAAAAGTAGAGCTCGGAATGAACTATAACTAGGATTATGTATGCAAAACATTCATTTTGTATTACCAATTCGAAGTCAACCTGTATAACTTACCACCTCATTATATATGTACATCTTAAATGATTTTATTTCTCCTTTTAAATAGATTATTAGCATAGTAATAGTTCCCGATGACTAACTTTCAAACCGCTATAACTCAAAAAGTTACTTAGGTGACTAGACATAGACATGTTCTTTCTGTGTTCCCTTCATATGGAGTATCACGGGAAATGCCATCGATCCTTTTTTAACCCACCAAGGGAGCCTTAGTTTAACGAACGCTAGCGTGCGTATAATCTTTTGAAATACTCATTCTGAATGCAAATTTGAGTGGAAACAGGAAAGGATTTATCTATTCAATGAATTGTTTGGGTTATTCTTCAGAAATATGACTGCGACTTATTCCTCTGTCTCCATACATTTAGTATGAAAAAGGGCCAGAGGAATAAGGTGACCGCAGACATATTTCTGAAGAATAACCCGTTGATTAACATTAAATTTAGTTTTCCTTAACTTCTGCTACGTAGATATAGCTGACTGCAATCAACAGGAATTATGAGTAACAGAAGGTGACCGTTGTTTTTCGCCAAATTTCGGCGATTTGCTCAATCAGGTGATGTCAGAAGGCAACAATTATAGCGACCGATGTAATTGACTTTTAAACTGACTTCAAAAAACAGTCTCTTTTCATTTCGCAGGAATCTTTTTTTATGTTTGATCCCCGATTACTCGGAGACGGGTTTACCGTTTTGTTAAACTAATGCATTTTTAAAGGGTCCTTCTAAGTGGTCCAAGTGTCATCAGGTCAGAATCTGATATTTGAATCCTAGAGGAATCGCGTGAGCTCTTCAAACTTTATAGACACTAAAGATATATATGTATTTGAGTATTTTATAGGTAGATAGATCATTTATTTCATGTGAAAATAACAGTATAAATTTGTAGTACAGACAAAGTTATAGGTATTCACGACATGGTCATCAAAAACAAAAATACAAGGATAAAGAGAGTAAAAGTCAAGTAGCAAAATATAAAAAACGGAATTTGCAAATAATAATCAAATCATGTCTCTGAATAAAGATCGTCATAAAAATTTCTAACAATAAATATATGTTACATACTTGGCCACTTGGCCAAGTGGTAAAGGCGCTGAGCCGGAAATCCATAGGTACTGGGTTCGATTCCCGGTCTGGACCACGGGTGAGTACCATTTAATTTTTCTATGTGTACTTTGATTTTCTTGTATCTATATATGTAACTTAAAATGTGGTGCAATTTACCCGCATTAAAAACAAATGAAACATCATGTTTCTTTCATAATGCAGTAATAAATATAAATAAAATAAAATAAAATAATTTATTTCTGTAAGTAGGCCCTTAAGGGGTCTTTTACATGTCTTACATTATTTTGTCTTCTTTTCTTTTGGCGCTTCGGGTAATGACCTTCTGGCGAGAAGAAGCGCCGGAAGAAACTCACCAGTTTCTCTTTTCATTCTTTAATATACATGAGATTTCATTAATACATTAACTTAACACGTTCGCTGCGATATAAGGCCTAAATACCCGATGCATGTACTCCCGCTCTGTGCGGAGGCGAGAAACGGTGAACTTACCCTGGTGCGGCGGCTGTATAATGAGTATTTCTGTATGTACAAAAGAGACAAGTATAGGTTTGAGTTTAGGACCTTAAGGGCTACTCGATAAAGCATTAAAACTGTGCTAAGGTTTTCCGGCCCGATAACGCACTGACTGATTTTTTTTTCGATTCCTTGCGGGTAATGGGCCGAAAGGCCCATCATCGATTACAAGGTCACTCCACCCCTTCCCGCACTGAATAGGTGTTTGCATTGGTTTACTTCCGACTAGTGTTGTGACGTACTTAGCGGGAACCGACGTAGATACGATAGTGCATTAGTCTAGTTCTAGAGTTTGTTTACGTTTTTAGATTGTGGCGACTCTCTTCCAGTAATATTTGATCATAAATATTACAATAATAAACACATTACGTAAGAGAAATTCTTAGAGTTCTAACTGTAAGACAGTCACACAAAATGATTGTAAGTTGTAAAGTTTAATTTCTTTGTAAATAAGTTTAAATCTGCCGTAGTAAAAGGTCGCCTTTTACTTGACCAAATGTTTAGTCTTTGTTTACTATAATACTAGGAACCTTTTAGGACCCTTTAAAAGAAACCGACTTTATTGTTTCTTAGCGCAATTGTTCTACCGCTAGTTGTAAAACAAAGAAAGGGCGAGGTCGCAGATGTTTGCGGCCCGAGCTGCAGGCGAGGGACGTAAATATGCAATCGAGGGCTTTCTTTATTATCATTTTATGTCTACACTTGGCCAGAAAGCGGCTTTTTCTATACGCGCAGCGTGCGGAAAAAGCGACTTTTTAGCCAGGTGTGGCATAATAATATTTTCTGTGTAGAATATGAGAAATATCGTAACTATTACTGTCTGTCATGTTTCTATCATAAAATTTGTCTCTTTTTTTCTTTGATATTTTTGTCGATAACTTATTTCCCATCACTAATACTTCCTCAATTAAACCTATTATTCAATGCGGTTTCGGGTCACAAGATCTTACATATATTTTTGAATATATCTCTCAAGTGAATAATAGGAACCCGAGGCGAAGCAAATACTATGACCACCAACTCGTCTACTATGGATATTGATAGATAGGTATCCAATTTCTTACATTTTTGCTTAGTTATAGTCATTTATATCTGTCAATACCTTACCGGGCCAATAAGCCCCATATCGCCGCGGCGGAAAGTTTAAGTACCAGGCCGATCGGCCAGTTAACGCACCGTATAAAAAAATGCCAGTTTTGATCCCGCAGCGAACGTGTTAAAAACTACATTTATAGAGATGTAAAGGGTCTCTCTATACGTCCAACAAGACAAATAAAAATATAGAAAATAAAATATGAGACTTAATAGAAATCAACATAATAGTAGTACATGAAAATCTCTATCCGTTTACATATAAATATTGCATAGCTGCATCAGCGAATTCATCAGATTAATTAATAACATTTTAAGATACTTTTGCGTTTATTATAGGGTTCCCTCTATGTGGCATAACATTTATTGTCCGAAACTGTTTTAGCATAACAGATGTGGCATAATCGGTTTTCGCCGAATGGTAATGTGGCAGAAACCTTATTAAGCATAATTAGTTACATCCCGAATATGTGTTTGTCTGAAATTAAGTTCGCATACTATTATTATGACCGATAATTTTTACGCATAATTCTATTGTGCAGAATTTTATTCGGCATATTATCGATTGTCCGAGATTGATAGGTTAGGTTTAGGAGAGGTAGGTTATTATAATTTAACTTTTTTCAAGTGATATAATTCCATTGGACATCATGTTCATTCAGTATAACGATGAACTAATAACATTTAACAAGCAATTCTAACCTAACTTAGTAGGTTAGGCTAGAACTTTGATCCCTCACAAATCTCATAATAAAGAACTGTTGCTAAAAGCGTTAGGTTAGATTTAGAACTGTGTCCTTACAAAATAAACAATTGATAGAAAAGGGGCTTAGATTAGGTTAAAACATTTAAGCAACTAGAGTTTTGCACGAGTTCTTGGCTATGGAAAGGCCAAAAAAGGGGGGCTCGGGGGGCGAAGCCCCCCGCAAGAAAAAAGACCGGACAAGTGCGAGTCGGAGTCGCGTACCGAGGGTTCCGTACAAACTCGTAAGTAGATAGGTACGTAAATAGTTCAAGAAAAACTGTATGGCGGTTAGCTTAGTAGGAGCAAATAAGTATGTGTAAGTACGGTTTTTGAAAATTTATAAAAAACGGTGCAATTTAGGAAAACCGTTTTATTTTTCCTGTAATATTTAGAATAATATTAATAATTGGTAATTATTACAGATTTTTCTGTTGAGTAACTTCCAAGATAATAGGGGGAATGTTATTTTTTTGAACGTTTTTGGTCATAAATCAAAAAGTACAAAATTAACAAAAAAAATAAAAATGGTTTTGGAATCTACAAATTAAGTCCTTTCATTTAATATAATAGCTCTACTTTAGTTTTTCCAAATCCCATTTCGGACCCCTTTAAAAAAAATCGGTGCAAGTTAGGAAAACCTTTATATTTTTCCTGTAATATTTAGAATGACATTAATAATTGGTAATTATTACAGGTTTTTCTGTTCAGTAACTTCGAAGATAATAGGGGGGATTGGTATTTTTTTGACGCTTTTCGTCATTAATCAAAAGCTACTTAATTAAGAAATAAATTAAAAATTGTATTTTAATCTACAAATCAAGCCCTTTCATTTAATACCCCACTCGATATAATAGCTCTACTTTCAATTTTCAAAGTCCCATTACGTTATTAAAAAAAAGTAAAAAGTTACAAGATTTTTTTTACATACAATAAGCTTGGGTTAGCAGCTCTTAACACTATTCCAAATTTCAAGTCGATAGCATCAGTAGATCCTGAGATATCTTGCTGTGACAGACGGACAGACAGACAGAGTCGCACCATAAGGGTTCCTTTTTTACCATTTTGGTACAGAACCCTAAAAAGATTAGACAGAAAAAGTAGGTTAGGTTAGGTTTGAACTGCGTCCCCCAACAAAAACAAACTGCTGGCAGAAAAAGTAGGTTAGGTTAAGTTAGGTTTAGGTTAGGTTTGAACTGCATCCCCTAACAAAAACGAACTGCTGGCAGAAAAAGTAGGCTAGGTTAAGTTAGGTTTAGGTTAGGTTTGAAAGAAAGAAAAAGTAGGTTAGGTTACAAAACCATATATCGTCGTCGACAATACACTTAAAAGTTATATTATGACAAAACATCTTTCTGCCACGATAGTATTCGGTGTTATAATTTTATAATCATTTAACTTATGTGTAAATATGATTCGGAACATGAAAAGTATGACCAAATAATATTCGGACTAACGTAATTCTGCGTAATAAAATTATGCTAATATAGATTCTGCGATAACAGTTTATGCACAAAGCCTAATATGACTATTATACATTATGCCACAAAGAATTATTACTTACAAAATTATGCCACAACAGGGTGAACCTTTATTATAACTAGACAGTATAGACTGGACAACTTAAAATATTCTCGAGTCGCCCATTTATGCAAAAACTATTTACGTGACATACCTACAATCTATTACTTATTATACACTAAACTTATATTTTTCTAGTTTTATAATAAACAAAACAACTGGAGCATATTCCTTCAAAAAAATATTAAATTACATTGAATTGTACACAATTCCGTTCAGAAGGTCTTTAGGCGGCATGAGGATAAAAGGTCATTAATCAAAACTGTAATTGGACTAAACTATTTTGTTTTTGACACTAAACTAATGGACGTAATTAGAACCAACCGCAGATCATCACTCAAGTCCTGCGCAACATTCATTTTTCGTAAACATAAAACAGAAAAAAGACAATGAAAAATGTCTCAGGTTGTTAACGTCATAAAATGTCTAGTCTCATTAATTTTTATTCAAACAAGATCTGTTACATGTTTTAAAATCACTAAATCAGCTTTCATTTTTAAAACAAAAGCGCCAATAGTTTTGTCAATACGAGATGTCGTAACGTAACATGCTTTGGTGTTGACTCAAATATGGGGTTACTAGGAGAGGACGATAATATGTTTTATGCCACACCTTGCCATAAAAGTACATTACTACAGAAGCCGGGAAGTGAGGCGTTGCCGGCCGAGTACATATAGATAGCCGAGCGAACGCGAGGCCAGATAGTTACGAGGCTGGCAACCCCATTTCACGGCGAGGTATGTATACCTAGTGTGAGCTAATGCTCGCTAGTTCTTTGAAAAGAGCGCTCCGATCTCGGTCGATCGGTCAAAGGAACTAGTTCGGCCTTTTTTAGTTCCTTTAGTTCAGGAGCCAATCTCGAGATGAAGGAAAGAAAGGAGCTAGCTATTTAATACTTGATTTTGACTCATCATTCGCTCCCAACCGATTTGTACCGACCTATGGACTACTGAACTAAAGGACCGAAGACCGATTAAGAGCGCTTAAGAGGAACTAGTTCTTATCGGTCCGAGGTGAGATTTCATTCCTTTTAGTTCTTCGGTCCTGACCGACAAAAGCCTATTTTCTCAAATATGCAATGAAATAAATTGAAAACACCCCAAAAAATCAACCTTTATTTTTTAGAGACACTAAAAGTAAAGTAGACAAAAAATAGAATTACAGAATGAAAGAATTTCAATATCCTTTCTTTCCAAAAACTGTTTCAGTATACGTTTTTATCGCGAATATTTAGATGAAATATTTTAAATTGTGTATTCTTGTAGTTAAGTTTGCAATTTAAAATAATTGGAAATTGTTTATCATGTGCTATTTTTATGTCGATTTTATATAAATAAAACTGCAAAATATAGCAAACATAGTTTATTGTTTTTTTAATGGCTGAACGCCGTGATGCCGTGTCCCTAATAATGTGGAATGGAAATTAACTAGGCCGGCAATGTTGTATGAAATTCCATTATATGCCAAGTGTCAAGCCGCACCGGAAACGAGGTACTTTGCGGCCTATTATAAGGCACGTAATGTCAACATTTCATTGCATGTTTGAGAAAAGTGACTTTTTCCGCACGCTACGCGTACTGAAAAAGCCGCTTTCTAGCCAAGTGTATACATAAAATGATGTACACAACACGGAAGGTAATAGAGAAAGCCCTCGATCGCATATTTACGAGATTCGCTTGCGGCTCGGGCCGCAAACATCTGCAATCTCGGCCTTTATTTGTTTTACCACCCTAGTTGTGTAATGTACTATTAAAACATACCTTACAAAATTCCTGACTTGTTGGTTGCCGCGTAAATCAAAATAAAAAAACCGGTCAAGTGCGAGTCGGACTCACGCACCGAGGGTTCCGTATAAACTAATAAGTAGACCAACCTTACGACTAACAGCTACCCTGCCTTAAACCCGCTTTAGCCCTATTCAACCAAGAAAAATCTTAACAGCGCGATGCAGCGTATGCTACAGCGACATCTATTGATACTAAATAGCGCGTAAATTTTACTTGTAATTTAAATTTAAACGTTACTTTTTGTTATTGGCTGATTGAAATAATTGTTTGTCAACTAAGTTAGTTCTCATGTATCATTTTTAGCCACAAGCTACCTTATTTTAGATTTGTGTCCCTAGATGGCGCTAGTGGTATTTCATTTTTATGGTATTTACTACTGTAAAATTTCCTAACATACTCCTATTATAGAGTTTTTAATAATTATTGTTACTTTATGTTTTTTTCCCGATTCCTGATGAGTGATCATTGTATTTAATAGACATTTTTTATATAATCTGAAATAAATCATCGCTTAGTTTTGCTACTCTCCGCTAGATGGCTCTCGTAGGGAGGGTAGAACTAATATGTTAAGATTTTTAAATTTTTAAAAAGTATTCAAGTTAGGAAGAGAAAATATAACGGTCTTCCTAATAATAATATTAATCCTAATAACATGAATAGTTCAAGAAAAACTGTATGGCGATTAGTTTAGTAGGAGCAAATAAGTATGTGTTATGATTTTTGCAAATTTCTCAAAAACGGTGCAAGTGAGGAAAACCGTAATATTTTTCCTGTAATATTTGGGACAACATTAATAATTGGTAATTATGACACATTTTTCTGATCAGTAACTTCGGAGATAATAGGGGGGGAATGGTATTTTTTTAAACTTTTTTCGCCATAAATCAAAAACTATTTATTTAAGAAAAAAAATAAAAACAGTATTTTAATCTACAAATTAAGCTCTTTCATTTGATACCCCACTCAATATATTAGCCCTACTTTTAATTTTCAAAATCCCATTACGGAGCCCGTTAAAAAAAAGTAAAAAAGGTACAAGATTTTTTTTATGTCCAATAAGCTCGGGTTAGCTACTTTTAACACTATTCCAAATTTCAAACCGATAGCAGCAGTAGTTCCTGAGATATCTGGCTGTGACAGACGGACAGACAGACAGACAGACAGACAGACAGACAGACAGAGTCGCACCATAAGGGTTCCTTTTTTACCATTTTGGTACGGAACCCTAAAAAGTTAAAGAGGGCTACTACGATAACTTTGCAGAGCAAAACATGGCAACACCCCCATTTAAAAGTCATATTTTCATAGAAATTTTACTCTTAAACGGAGGTGTTGTCATGTTCCGCTCTGCAAAGTTATCGAAGTCACACTCTAATTTACAGAACTTTGAAAGTGGTAAAAAAGTGCAGAACAAGGGTTTGATTTGTTTTGTATTAATATTAGAAAAAACAATTAGTTTTTCATTCCAACCTGCCAATTTCGTATTCCGGCCACATTCCTGACAAATGGCCAAAATTACTGACTTGTCAGGAAATAATCTGACTTCTGATAACGCTATTCTAATATGAGTTTTTGTAGCATGTATGTAGCCGCCAACTGGTTTAGTTAGCCGTTTGGTTAGCTGCCTTGCATTTTTATTAAACACACTCCTTATTTTAGGTTAGGTTTGTTAGTCAGCTTGTGTCCCTCAGAGCAGAAATAGAAGCCCCGCGTCGTCGACCTGCTGACGGGGCGTAGTTTAGTGAAAATGCTAGGCAGTTAACCAAATGGCTAACTAAACCAGTTGGCTGCGACATAGCGACCATTACGAAAGGTCAGGAGGTGGGTGATTGTTAAAAACTTTTCTATTTATGAAATTGTAATGGGTTTTCTATCAATAAATGAGTAGGTTCGGGTTTATTTACAGTTACCATCATCAATCGAGGTGAACGATAAATATCAAATTAGGGGTTCGCCTACCCGATTTATGTGTTTGTACGCCATAAAATTGATTTGTGTTTTGAGTTGTATTTAAATGGCATATTGTGGTGTCAGATCTTAAGCAAATAATGAGTTTAAGATTAGGTACCGATCACTTAGTAACGACCCCTATAAACAATGAAATAAATATTCAATAAGGGGAGACCGGGTATGGTTGTCTCACGGGTTGGTTGTCACAACAGCCATTAAATAATACGAAACGAAGGAATAAGTGCATCGATTGGTGAAGTAGGAAAGGAGGTGAAGCTCTTGCGATCTTTTAACACCGAGCGATGCAATTATTCCTTCGTTTCGTATTATTTAATGGCTGCTGTGACAACCAACCCGTGAGACAACCATACCCGGTCTCCCCCACTTTAAATACGATATTTATTTACACGCAAATTGGTAAAAGGAAATGTTTCCTGTTTAAGGCGAGGCGTCTATGTTGCAATACTTGCAATGCTGTTAGCGATTTCTCTATGAACGATTCAAGAACTAAAACCTCATATGTCAAAATTGATACTGGCTGAATGTAGAGTACACTACTGAAAAACGACAGAAAAAATGTAGAACGAATGGTGGTGGATGTGTTGGCAAAGTGCCTTGCCGCAAAAGCCAGTGAAACAAGAAAAAAAAGATTGTGGTAACGGGAGATAACATGAAAATTTGTGATTTGTGATAGTAAAATGAAATAGTTAGAAGAATAAAGAGGTATTTTATTTCAATATTAAGTCGACTTTTAAAGTCATTTCGTTTTTCAAAAATGTCATTATATTCGCAAAAACACTACGAATTAAAATGGCAAACCGAATAGAACCTGTGCATCGAGGTCGAACTAAAGTTGAATTAAACTTCTACGCCCACTGAATGAATCGGACATCGGACAATGGGGAGCGGGTAAGGGGAGTTAAAGGGGAAACGGTCCTCGTTGCATCCAGCGCAGTGCGGCAGACCGACCTTGTGCTATTATTGCTTCATCCCCATTTGAAGGTCGGGAGAAGTCTGATTGTGATTGCTTATTAACATCGTATCTCGTATCTCTTTTGCGCTAGCCGTTCTGAAATACAGATGTTTTGATATAAAGAAGAAAATGCGATTGTCTAGACTCCAGAACACAATTGCATTATTTATACCTACCTTTTACTAGTCAGTGAAATTGCATCTTTTCTCTAACGAATAGGACGACGATATCGACTGTATGTGCACAAACGCGCTAATTATAACACCTTTTTTTCTCACGATTAAAACGATTAGGTATGCTCTTGTGTACCTATCAATTCCTTAGAGTCTACAAAATATGCTAAAGAAATATTCTATAATATTGGCCCGATATTATTCGAAAAATCTCTTTGCCTGCCGACAGGAACGGACAGATAACAGTTATTTTTAACCACAATATTGATAAGTCGACAAAAGGGAGACAAAAGTTCTAATCTCTCTGATAAGTAAATTGTGACATGGTGTGTGTAGTGCCGTGTTTTACTTTTATCGCTTTTTGCTCGTATTGAATTAATTCGAGACTTATTTTTAACCGACTTCCAAAAGAAGGACGGTTCTCAATTCGTCTGTATGTTTTTTATTTTTTTTATTTTTTTTTTTTTGTGTGTTTGTTCACCGATTACTTGAAGACGGCTGGACCGATTTGGAAAATTCTTTTTTTGTTTGAAAGGGTAGACTTCCGAGGTGGTCCCATTGTAACCAAATCAGGATCTGATGATGGAATCTTGGAGAAATCGAGGGAACTCTTCAAATATTATAGGCACACATATAGCGATTTCAGTATTTTTCGTAATTTCTCGTCCATCTCTTATTAGCAACGAGTTTTTAGTGTTAACCGACTTCAAAACAAAGGGTTAATTTGTATCTAGGTTTCTTCCCCGACTACTTGAAGATGGCTGAACCTATTTGGAAAATTCTTTTTTTGTTTTAAAGGGTATACCTCCGAGGTGGTCCCATTGTAACCAAATCAGGATCTGATGATGGGATCTTGGAGAAATCGAGGGAACTCTTTAAATATCATAGGCACACATATAGCGATTTTGGTATTTTTCTTAGTTTCTCGTCCATTTCTTATTAGCAACAAGTTTTTAACCGACTTCAAAACAAAGAGCAATTTTTATGTAGGTTTGTTCCCCGATTACTTGAAAACGGCTAGACCGATTTGGATTTTTTTTCTTTTAACTAAATAGACTTAAGTCTATTTGGTCAAAACAATATTTTTCCAGCGCCACTAAAATTTAAAAAATAAAGTAAATTTTTAAAACAAAAAATAAAAACCGACTTCCAAAAACTTAAACTAAAAACCAAAAAATAATATGTTAATCACCCCAAAGAAATGGATAATCAACGATTCATATATACATATACAGATATTTATAGTTTTTAACCTCTTATTTTTGAAGTCGGTGCCAGCTAAGGAGCTCAGCATAGCCAGCTTTGCGTGGCAGTGGCAGGCACCGACTTCAAAAATAACAGGTTAAAAACTATAAATATCTGTATATGTATATATGAATCGTTGATTATCCATTTCTTTGGGGTGATTAACATATTATTTTTTGGTTTTTAGTTTAAGTTTTTTTACGTGATATAAAGTAAACAAGTTGTAGTAATGAAAGTCTTTGGGGGAGACCTACGTTCAGCAGTGGATGCCTCCGAGTTGAAATGATTATGAATTTAAGGCCTATGTATAATATATTTGCAAAAAACCACGTCGATTCGAAAGGACAGACCAACACTAAATGCGCATTATAATGACGGAGAAAAGGATTTTAAAATAATACATAGAAATAAATCAAACGTATGATTAATTTCTTTCCATGTATGATTTTAAAATGATAAGTCTGATAGCGTAAATATTTGCCTATTTCCGTCCTAACCGGTCGAAATAACTGTATAGTAGTGTCGTGTACAGCTACAATTTACACCTAACAATTTCGTGCGGTTTGATGTCGCTCACAGCTCCACGTGAATTAACTTAATGGACACCTCCAATTTCAGAATTTAGTTCAATTTACTCGGCTTTCTCTGTTTAACTTCACATACATATAAAAAGGAGAACGGTAACCATTCTAAAAAACTCGCGGCAGCCGGCACAAAAATTGAAATTAAATTTTACGATAAGTACTATTGTCGGAATGAACGCAAATGCGGAATGAAGACATGTTCCGTTATTTATAGAATCTTTTGTATATTTTTTGTGCTTTTAAAATGTTTGGGGAGTTTCCTATCCTTCTGTACTTTCTGACTTCGAGTTACAGAGGTATAATTAATAAAAAATCGAGTTATAGAGGTAAAATTTCCTATAGACTAAGATACGTATTACCTACCTGCCCTATTTTCTTTTTTTGTTTTTGGTTGGTCTGTGTCCCGTTTGGTTGGTCAAAGTTGGCCACTTTGGGAAATCGAGAGTTGTGCCCCAGATGGGCACAAGGGAGAGGTGTACAAGCTGCCCTATTTTCTTTCGAGTTTCAGTATTATATTCTCAAACTTTGAGATACAGAGGTTATAAAACAAAAAAACGGTTTCTTGGTGGAGATTTCGAGTTAAAGAGGTAAAAAATGTACTAAAACGTCTCGTACGGAGTCATTGGTAACTTCGACTTATGCAGGTCTAATATTTCGAGTTATAGAGGTTTTGTAGCTTGAAGGGAAGGGAACGAGATTTTATTTCGTGGTATAGTACAGAGGATGCCGTCTTATCGAGGTAAATATGAGGGTTTTTGAGTGTAAAGAAAATAGTGTTTTACGGCAAATTTTTAGTATAATAGATATTTTATGTAACCTGATCATATAACTATTATTGTCCATCCTAGGGGATGTCAATACAAAGCGGACTATTATTTTATTATTGCCACGGAAAATAAAGTTGACGACATGGCAGTTACGATATAAAAGGCAAAAAGCCACATTTAGCGACATCTGCAATAAGCAATTAGTAGTTTTTAAACTCATTGCCATGAATTACCTAATACCTAGTTCTTCTGTAAAATTGGGCAATGGACGAGCAGCGATTCTCGAAGGGTGTGAAGTGAACGGCGAATTCGCTAGATGTGAACAAATTTAAATAGATCTTTTAATCATTATCCTGTCGCAATTCGCTGCTGAATTTGGGTCCCTCCAAGGGTGTGTCACTCTTTTCATCTCCTGTCGGCCAACCTCGGAGCTTATGATTTCACGTATATAAAGTGTATAGCTAGCACGGTAAATTCACATCACTGACATAGACGGTGTGCTATCCTAGATATGATTAATTCGTCTGGCTAATACAGCGTTAATTTACACGACCTCTAAGATTATTTGCTTTTTCTGTTAATTGCACAGTAATGGCTAGCATAGCGATGCATGCTTTTAGGTATTTAAACAAAGGTAAACAAAAAAAACACGTGACTAGAGTCGTTCAGCCAATGGTATTGTGCCACAGATACAAAACGGTGCTTTGATTGGCTGAACGACCCGAGTCACGTGGTTTTTTGTTTAACCTTTTTTAAATACCTAAAAGTACAGACTATAGGCAACAAACACTCAAGAAAGCTATCCTCTAAATTGTTTATTCCGTGTCATTTTTAACATGTTAGTAAGAAGGAGATGCAGCTTCTATTAAAAAATGTTTAGCTATGCCCTCTAACCCTTTCCGGATAGGAAATTTGTTGTCTGAAAACTTCTGACTGTTGTGACTGCTCATAACAACCAAGCGGCGCTAGTGTAGTAGAAAAAAAAGGACTTGCGCGTACACAGAATGTTCCATAGTTTATTGCACGATTGTATAGGAAGCGGCCAGAAAGTGCTACGCTAAATATATCAGAAAGTTTGCCGTGTACTTTATTAGATAAATCCTTTGTAGCGCATTACATGTCTAGTCTAGGTACTTACAGTCCAAACGTTGACGTTGTCCAAAAAACTTTAATGACTTTTATAATAAGCATAGTAATCAAAAACTAAGCTACAGATTGAAACTAAGTAGCAACGAACCTTAAATAATAAAAGTTATTGCAATCAAACAAACTTTGCAACGTCGTTTTTCCGAGTAATATTCAGATAGGAACGAATCTGTCACTCTTCATCAGCCTATATTCGGCTGTATATCTGGGTCATGGCACGTGGGCCGTCTTCGAAGACTGGTCGACATATTGACGGATTTTCTGTAGCAATCTAGTTTGAAAATAAAAATATGACTGCGCAAAAATGGTTGTATGACAAAAAAAAATTATTAAATTACTTTACAGTGACCTAACTGAAAATTACAATTGTTTGGATCTTTTTTTATGACTACAAGTAAATATTTTGGATTAGGTTACTATTATGCTAAAATTGCAACATTTCTTACATGGGTTTATGCCATAATGATTCTTATTAGGGATGTAACGATACCGATACCGATATATCGGTATCGCCGATAAAGAGCGCGAAAAGAATTTGCTGTATGAAATAAAAAAAACTGCAAAAAGTAATTTCAATTTCTGACTTAATTTATGTATTGGTCTATTACCTTGTGCAATGATAATTACTATGTTAATTAAATATCTGGTTCTTAATTTAAAAAAAATTAATTTTGAGTTGACAGTTTATTTATTTTTACTTTACACTTTCAAGGTCTCTCTGGTAAATATAGCCAGTAGTCATTGCCATTAGTTATAACAAGGACATACAAATATCTGAAGTTCATACTTCATTATTTAGCTAAGATATCGGTATCGGTATCGCCGATATTAACTACTATATATCGGTATCGGTATCGTATCGGCAAAACTGTGTATCGTTACATCCCTAATTCTTATCTAAGCTGCCTAAAACTTAAGAGTTACTTACCTACTGTTTTCAACAATCATATGGATGTTCAGAGAAATGAGTACCTATTAAAAATAACTAATTAATAAAACTCTTTGTAATGACCATTAACGTGTGGCTAAAAAGTTGAAAATAAAAATTAAGCGTATCGAAATTATTAAGTACCTACCAGTGGCGTGGCGTTTAAGAAATCCTTGGGCAAGCCGGAACAGCTTTGGCTTCAATTTTCTATAAGAGCACTAGAATTAAGTGCCCAACTGCCTAATATTAGGCAAGCCGATGGGAATCGAGTTCTATGGATGCCACGCCACTGGTACCTACATTTAAAACGTAGCTTCATTAGAGTATCTTTTTACCTTGATATTTTAAAAAGAAAACGTTTTTTAACCGTCTAATAGAAAATGAATTATTTTTGTATGAAACGAGTATACTACCTTTCACTTCGGGAAGCTCACTGCGATTTACGACACGCTTAACGTTATTGTGCAGTTTATTCTTATTATTCAGTTGACTGCCCGCTTGAATGGAATTTATGTCCCAGTTTATCGCTCCGTCCTAACTTATGCAGGTGGTGATAACGAATGTATAACATGTTACATATAACATGGCACATATTCGTATTCAAATATAAAAAAAAAGTTAAAATATTAGAGAGTGGTGGAAAGCGTTGGTGCAGAATAGAAGACCAGGTATGATGCCGCATACTAGGGAAGGCCTATGCCCAGCAGTGGACGACTACGAATTATAATGATGGTGAAATACCGTCATCTGACTTTTTTACTCTACATAAAACTTTTGACTTAAGGTGGTTCTCCACCGGCAGGGCGAGACGAGACGAGACGAGGATTGAATTGAAATTTGTATAAAGCGCATCGCGCAACTTGATACAAATTTCTATTCAATGCTCATCACGTCTCGCCTGCCGGTGGGAAACCACCTTTATAACCATTGGAAATTCGGACTTAAAGTTGGCAAAATTCCGAAAAAAGTTAAGCAAATATGGAATCAGCTTCTTAAAAATTTGATTTTAATACTGTAAGTTCCCGGATTCTGTGATTATACAAAACATCATAGTAATGTAAGGTCTTGCGAATATGTTTAGCTTATTTTTAACCGACTTCAAAAAACGAGTATATGAAAAATAACTGCAAATAGTTCATTTAAATACTTAAATAGGTAGTAGGGATGTGTTTATGTTAGCATAATAAGTTACCTAATTTGGAAATCTAGTGAAATTTAATACTAAAACTAAATTGTGTCCGCCTCCATATAACTCGACATCGACGCTGACGGCAAAGTTTATGTATATAAGCATCTGAATTTCCGATGCCTGCTTATAACGCGTATAGTTTTAGTTCCGTCAGCATACGAAGTTCGAGGTGAAATATGCGATAGCTGATGATATCTCCTTTGATTAACATTTCTTTTCTAATTCGACTGCGGATACTTGAAGTTTAAGAACTGCGGTAATTTCACGGTATTTTTCAGGACCATAGATTAAATAGGCAGTACCTATCTGTGGGTCTAGTGAAAAAGGATGAATAACCGTAGACTAAGGTTACTTTGATTCACGGGGTAGCATTTATCATCGATTTTTAATCGATCTTTGACTTTGAACGCGGTTATTAAGTATTTTTGTTGAGGTTACCAACCCTAATAATAAATTATTACGTACACTTTCAAAAACCTACTCTATACAGTTGCAAAATGGATTATAAATGACTAGCATTTTCCCGCGGCTTCGCCCGCGTTGTTCCTGTTATTGTCCCAAAGGAAATCTTTACCGGGATATAAAGTATCCTATGTTTCAATCCAGGACTTGGACTACTTACATGCCAAATTTCAGCTTGATCCATCCAGTTGTTATCCCGTTATCAGGTAACAAACATCCAAACATCTAAACATCCAAACATCCTCACAAACTTTCGCATTTATAATATTAGTGGGATAGTGGGATACCCTGTGAATCAAAGTCAGGGTACCTACAAGTCACATATAAGTTATCATATAACCTAAGTGCAAAAAAGATCATTGCCAATTCATAAAATGTACAGAAAATTCATTCTATAGTTAAACGAGCAAAGCACGGACGGACAGAGTTCCATTTGAATTCATTCACGAACGAACGGACAGAGCTTGAAGTTTCAATAACTAGGTGGACGATAGTTTGAAATGCCGATAGCTTTAACTAGTTTCAGCCACAAGGCTTTAAGAAGTTCTATATGCACTAGTTCTATCGTACCGTGCTTTTTTTAATCATATCCTCAAGGAACAAAAAGTTACAACGCAGATTTAGAAGTACAAATGCATAGTACATTACACAACTAGGGTGGTAAAACAAAAAAGCCGAGATCGCAAGTTTGCGGCCGAGCTGCAAGCGAGGGCGTTAATATGCGATCGAGGGCTTTCTTTATTAGGTACCTCCTGTGTTGTGTACATCATTTTATGTCTACACTTGAAAGTCAGAAGCCAGAAAGCGGCTTTTTCCGTAAACGTAGCGTGCGGTAAAATCCTCTTTATGGCCATGTGTGACATAAAAATATTTTCCACGGCTCTTCCTGCAGTAATAAGTTCGAGTCAAATATTTATTCATGTCTAGTTCCATCATATCTTATTGCCGTTGACTATACATACAAGGTGTCCCTAAAACCAACGTCCATACGAAAAGGACCGATAAAACAACTCATAAGTCATCAGATTTTTAGTAAAGGCTTTTGTAAAAATCCCTTAATTATGGAGATAGTGACGTTTTTGCAAAAGTGATACCCTGACTCGGTTTTTTGCCGAATAAATATGTTATTAAACGTAGTTACTATTTTTTTAATTCACCATGCTGTGGCCACAGACAAATAACAAAAAAATATTTTCACCTCACCCACATACCGTATAGGTACGTAGGTACCTACTTTTTTTTTACTAAAATACGTGAGAACCGGGTTATATAGACTTATATTTTATATGCCTAGCGGCTGCTATAAATATAGGCGTAGTTCATACGAAGTAGATTTATTGCATTGGTATTTTGCGAACTGCGATCTTGACTCACTATATAAATTGTAACGGTACAAATCAATGATATTTTATAAGAAGATACGTTATACGCATACTCGCCAGCTGAGAAATATGCTTCCAAGAAAGCAGCAGCACACATTGGTACCTCACTGTACGGTGTACATACTCACACATATTAACAGATTGCATAAAAGAGATGGCATAGTTACAATAATGCAAAAAAAAGAGACAGCTAGCTTTTTGTTACTTGCGCGATTAATTTTTCAACGTAACCGAGTGAACCCATCGGCTAGGATTCGGATTGACTCGGAGCCTGCTCGGCTATCCTTGTCACTCTCATTGTCAAAGACGTAAGTTTGTCTCTTTCATTCAAATGACCTCTATGGTAGTAAGATGGCGTCGTATTTGAAAAATAAAATAATAAAAATGATAAAATTAAATTATTTCAGCGTACTTACAGGTGATATGTGATCCCTTGCGCTTTGTTGCACTTTTTGCTATGATTGGTGCACTTTCTGATCACACACGACGGCATTTTTTTTGTGAATCTTGTAAATATTCACCCTTGACATCGTCGTGCGTTTCGTTGACCGACCCGCGAGTGACTACCCACTACAAAAAGGGCACCAATACATTTATCGTGGTTTCAGTGCTTCACTTTTGGAGTGCTTGTAACCTATCTACTTATAAAATATCATTGGTACAAATGCCTTAACACAGTTAAACGCATTAGGCGTTAATCTACAAGCTTTGCTTAGTGCTCGTGCGCGGGCCTCACGACCATCGGCTCACGACGCGAATACCGACGATGGGTAATCTTATGCCGGAATAGCGAATCGGTTTGATAGTATGTGGCAATTGAGGAGGTAGGTACTATCCATGCGCAAAATGTGTCACTTAAAAGAAAATATTGATATGCATCTTAGTCCTCCGGGTTGGCAACGCATTTGTAATATTAAGATTGCAAAAGTCCATGGGCCTCAAAAGTACCATCAGTTGACTCACTGTGTGCTCGTTTGCCTTTCCCATTTAATTAAAAAGTAGGTACGGAAGAAGTTAATATAGCTCTTGTGATCTTTTAACACCGATTGATGCACTTATTCCATCGTTTAGTATTCTTTTATAACCGCTGTGACAACCAATCCCTGAAAAAACCACACCCGGTCTGCCTTCCCTCCCTCCTAAAATCATCCACCGAACTTATATTAAGAGTTATAATTTCGGCTTGGTGTATCACACTAATGTCGAAAAGGTTATAATAAAATATATTTATTTAAATTTGAATTAAAATTGATTTAGATAAGGAATATAATAATGAGTTATGAAGCGGTGGAATGCACAATATACTAAACGTGGAGCGATAATCGTGAAGCTGAAAACTTGAAGATACGTCTGAAGCACCTATTTGTTTTAATAGACCGATAAACGTGGAATCCTGACCGCAATGCGAACATAACCGTAATTTTAGTCGTAAAAGTCAACCGCAACTTTACTGCGCAATTAATGTATTCAATCAAAAACATCTCGGGTTTGAAAAGGGATTTTTTAAGAGCGGACAAAGATTGCATGGAAAGTTCTAATAGAAAAATTGCTTTTCTGCATTTTGTAGTTGACCACTCATACAAGATTCTTCCGACGCGTATCTCTCTAGGGTGGTAAAACAAAGAGAGGCCGAGATCGCAGATGTTTGCGGCCCGAGCTGCAAGCGAGGAACGTAAACATGCGATCGAGGGCTTTCTTTATTACCTCCCGTGTTGTGTACATAATTTTTATGTCTACGCTTAGCCAGAATGCGGCTTTTTCCGTACGCGTAGCGTTTAAATGTTTTACAAGCTTCTTTTCACTTTGCTATCGTCGTATCTATGCAAGTTTTCTGTTTCAAAATTTACTAACGATTTTTCGACCGCTGGCTGGTATCCCATTACACTAAAAGTTGGCAGTTTTATGTAAGTCTGGTAACAATACAATTTTATAGCACTATCAAGCCAACCTGAATGTGAAGTCAGGTTGTAGGGATTGAAACTCCCTGATGGCAAAGTCGATTTTTTACTCATATGTTTTGTTATCATGAGTACTTTCTGTGCATCATTATCATCATCATTTTAGCCATAGGACGTCCACTGCTGGACATAGGTCTCCCCCATAGATTTCCAATTAGTTCGGTTGGAAGCAACCGCATCCACCAAGAGCCAGCAGCCTTAACCAGATCATCTGTCCAGACTGTTGGTGGACGTCCGACGCTGCGCTCGCCGATTCGTGGTCTCCATTCGAGAACCTTTCGGCCCCAACGGCCATCTGCGACTTTCTATTATGTATATTGCCTAAAATATCAATATGTATATGAGACTAATTTTTGTCTGACCCGCAACTACAATTGATTTTAAGCTTAAAGTAGCTGCCAAATTTGGAATCATGGCAAAAGCATATCCCCAAATTAAAAGAAAAAATGCTTGAGCGACGATTATTTCTAACAACAACAATATGTATGTAAGATACGTGCCCCGTATATGACACTTCAAACCTTGAAAACTAATGCCTGACCTATCGCCAGGCTACTAGTGATTATATTTCGTATCCCAACCGAAGACGATTACTATAGTTTACATGCAGCAGTACATGAGATGGTGCTGTCCTTGTCACACATTTAGAGCTATAATATCTTAAAAAGCAAAACCATACTTCCATCTCTCTCCCGCGGCGCATCGGCACACCCGCGCCCACGCTTACCTGACCTCATTACATTTTTTGGTGTTGTCCGAGTCGCACGAAATTTAACGTTAAAAAATAGTGTAGTGAAGTGAAAACGAAAGCGATCAAGGGATCGAAATTACAACCAGGATTATGAAGGTAAATTTGTAATCATTTTAACAAAAGTACTAGTTACTATAAAGTGTTTTTAGATAATACGGCACTGCCAATAACGGTACTTTCAAATTTCCTTTACGCATCTTACCTACAAAATCATTAAACCTGGTTACTTACATATTTACGAATAAAAAGTAAAGATACGTGTATAAAGTTATATAATTAGGAAAGATGTATAACGGATTTGCTGAGTTTTTATCTAACTAACTTCATATCACTGTGTATGCCATGTGAAGGACAATTTGTCTCACCTATTTTCACAGTACCTAAACCTAACGGAATGCATCGTTTCATATCTACTAATTGTAAGTTTAAAATAATTAAACAAATTCACTACGGTTCATCACTTTAAGTTGGATGACTGCGGTAGCATTACCGTAACGTACCGATTACTTTATTTCATTTCATTTATTAATTGCTTACATGTAGGTACATTTTATGTAAGGTATTGCAAGATATGGCAACAATAGATCTACATGATGCCTATTTTCTGATATCTGTTGATGAAAATGATCGCAAACGATTGCGTTTTAAGTGGCGACCACAATTGTTTGATTCGAATGTCTTGCTAAACGACAAGACGTTGTACGGCTCCATTTGTTTATATAAAATTATTAAAAGAAATATCTACGTACTTCGGGCCTATTGTCATTTAACTACTTAGACGATTTTTTATATATAGTAAGATCATAGATTTAATTACTTAACAAACGTAAAAACTACAAGACTTTTTTAAGTCGTTGGGGTTCGTCATCAATAGTGATAAAAGTGTTATGACGCCAAGTAAAATTGGCAAATTTTAGGGTTTGTGTTATGACTATCACCTTGCCTGGCGAAAAGAAACAAACATGTAGATATATTTACACGTGTATAGCTCCACGAAAATCGTGTTGAAGATTTCAAGTGTGATCATATTGATCATCCACGTTAC
This sequence comes from Eudemis profundana, assembly GCA_947034925.1. NCBI lineage: Eukaryota > Metazoa > Arthropoda > Insecta > Lepidoptera > Tortricidae > Eudemis > Eudemis profundana. The sequence continues at coordinate 13,922,653 of OX344811.1, forward strand.
AAAATGTTGACATTTGTATACCTACTCCATGCGAGCCGTGTAGAGGACTATTATATACGAATGTTTACGTCTACCTACTCCATTTTAACAGTGTCGAGGATTTCATACTCCACGTAAATCGTGTAGAGAATACATACGTTTCATTCAGAACATCTGCTCCACTTTAATAGTGTCGAGGATTTCATACTCCACGTAAATCGTGTAGAGAATACACACGTTCTATTCAGAACATCTGCTCCACTTTAACAGTGTCGAGGATTTCATACTCCACGTAAATCGTGTAGAGGATACACACGTTCTATTCAGAACATCTGCTCCACTTTAACAGTGTCGAGGATTTCATACTCCACGTAAATCGTGTAGAGGATACACACGTTCTATTCAGAACATCTGCTCCACTTTAACAGTGTCGAGGATTTCATACTCCACGTAAATCGTGTAGAGGATACACACGTTCTATTCAGAACATCTGCTCCACTTTAACAGTGTCGAGGATTTCATACTCCACGTAAATCGTGTAGAGGATACACACGTTCTATCCAGAACATCAGTTCCATTTTAACGGTGTCGAGGACTTCATACTCCACATGAACCGTGTAGAGGATACATTCATATTTACGGGGACACGGAGGCCTCGGACCCTGAGTTGGCCGAGCCGGGCGAAGCAACAACTACCTACTACTGCCGAGTACGTCGCCCGCGCCGATCGCGCCGGCCGAGCCCGTAACGATCGAAGCGCCCACGCCGCCTGGCGGCACTCGCCGTGCCCATAGATAGAGTGGCGAGACTATACCGTCATTGGAACCGAAAATATTAGAACTACTGGGCGAGGACCCAACTAATAACAAAAAATACGGCAAAAACCTACATAAGGATATTGCACCCAAGTCGGCACCCATTTTGGCAAATGGATTAGCTAAGGACTTTCACCTGGAACTAATCAGACGTTACTTGCCTCCTGAAAATTGCCCCAATATGAGGTTTCCGATGCTAAATCTTGAGATCAAAGCAGCCCTTTTGGAAATCAATGTATAAAAGGACTTCTACGGCCAAAGTAAGCAGAGCCAGCTGTTCGGTAGTCTCGGTGCAATAGGACAAGTGTTAAATTAGGCACTGTCATCTAAGAATACAGTATCTCAAGACATAATAAAGCTATTATAGAGAAGCTACAACAGCTATTATAGAGAATCTCAGTCTCGTCGGTTCGCAGCCCTAAACACTTTTAATTAAAATATTAGAGATACCGTCAAAAATACCAAAAATGGATGAACATCTCTTCCGTTCAGCCTTAACAGAGCATATCAAGTTTTCAAAGGCGATCATTGAAACCGGTTCAGAAATGAAATCGACAGTTGTGAGCCCTGCTTACAAACCATCAGTAGAAAGAAGCACAGCAACAACGGAGTGCTTTAAACTCGAGGGGGATGCCGCCACGAGTAGCAGCAGCGGCCGAGCCGCGGCCGCCCCCTGCACCTCACCGGCCGCCGCGGGACCGTCGCACAGACGCGCCGCGCGGCCGCCGCCCGACCAGCTACACGCGGCATTACGCGACCACGTGGTGGAGGTGATACTAGATGAACCGCACACATGTTACAATTTGATATTTAGCTGAATTCATCAGATTTTTGCCCTCCGTATGTCCAGCCGTCAACTACGGATGGATGTAGGTATACTAAATTCTTCGAACGAGAAATATTTTAGCTCTGGATCATTTGGAAAATTACAACAAACAAATGAAACTAGAAAAATATTTAAGTCCACATTTTTCATGGCGAATTAATAATATAATGATACATTCTCCCCGATCCGCAAGAATAACTACTTGTTAGAAATGTATAGTAATGCATCTATCTATAACTGGTTGGGGCGCGACATGTGGTGCCCAAACGCTTCTGGCAACTGGACAGTCAGTGAACTGACACTTCATTCATATAAACACGCTGGAACTTATAGCCGCATTTTATGGACTGAAGATATTTACAGCAAATCTAAAAGATTGCAACGTTTTACTGAGAATAGACAACACACCTGCCATGTTATATTAACAGAATGGGGAAGTACAATATCCCCATTTAAATAAGTATGCAAGAAACATTTGGCAGTTGTGCGAGTCAAAAAACGTCTATGTATTTACATCATACATACAGTCTTGCGATAATGTAGTAGCAGATCGGGAGTCTAGGACTCCAGCCAAATGAATATAGACACTGAATGGGAAATTTCTGGTCATATATTTTCACAGATTGTTCATATGTTAGGCTGTACACCTGCATTTGACCTTTTTGACAGCCCTCAGAACTACAGCCTACTGCAGTAGATATGCGTCTTCGAAATTAGATCCTTATTCAGAAATAGTCGATGCCTTTACTTTTAGTTGGGAAAATATTATTTTTTATCTCTTTCCCCCATTCAGCCTAGTGAGCAAAGTATTAGAAAAATCATTTCAGATAAAGCTAAAGGTATCGTTGTAGTACCCTACTGGCCATCACAAGCATGGTACTCCTTGTGGTCTAGTCTTGTCGTACCTGAAAAAACGTTTATTGATTCCGACGGATCTTTATTAGTCTCTCCGTTCAGAACGCGCCTCCCGCTTCATGCCAGCCTTATCCTGGTGGCAGCTAAATTATCAGGGATATGATAATAAAGCGTGGCCTACCACATGAATCACTAAATATAGTGATGGCCTCTTTAGCAAAAATACTTTTAAAGCAATAATTTAATTTAAAACTTTATTAATTCAAATCCTGGGAGCTTCTCTGTAAAAAACGAGAAATCTTGATGTTTATGACGCTAATGACGGTGATGTGTTTTAACACATCACCGTCTTGTCTTTTTGATGATGTCTTTTTGACCATAAAATTTTAAGCTATAGCTGTTTGATCATACACAGATCAGCCTTATCGCAATACGAATGTTACGTCAAATGATTGGGTTAATCGATTTCTTAAAGGCTTACAAACTTAAACCTCCGAACCCAAAATATAAATCCACGTACAAATATAGTTCTAAATCATTTCTTAAATATTTATCGAAATGAAGATGTCTCATGAACTGATTTATCATATAAAACTTGTACTTTTATCGCCATTGCTTCGGCACAATGGATGCACACGATCAGGCTACTGATAAAATTAGATAATATGCCAATAAGTAATGATGTAATTATTGCTTCACCTTCATTAGCACTGGTACTGGACAGTATAGCTAATGAGATGATACTCCTCCAGTAGGAGTCATCTAAATGTTAAATATAATCAAGGTTACAAATTTAATTAATACTTCGAGGCCTGGAGCTTGTTAACCAATCAACAGATTACCCTATATCCGCGAAAGTCCTTATTTGCCCAGCACTCGCAGTTCAAACGTATGTTAGTAGGACAAATGAATTGAGACGCCATCATACTAAAGGATACCTCTTTGTACGAAGGCCTTATAAAAACTTTGGATCTCAGACCTTAGCACACTGGGTTAAAAAGGTATCACGAGACAATGCCATTGACATAAGTATTTTCAGCGTTCACAGTACACGGGTAGCATGAAAATCTGCCGCGCACCGTGCCGGGTTTAATCTGGAGACTGTTTGCAAGGCTGCAGGTTGCAGTGATCGTTCCAATGTCTATCTTAATAAGTAATATTATAGAGACACCCTGGAATGAAATGAAAATAATTTTACGTATGCTATATCTGACATTCGCTAAATAGGATTAATTGCATTTATGCCATTAAAATTAAACAGTTAAGAATCTGATAAATGTAAATTGAACCTTAAAATTAAGTCATCAGAATATTGTTCTCAATTTCGTAGCTAATCAGCATTATAATGATTGGAATTACCAGTTTTTTACTTTTCATTTTTCACATATTGAACATAACAATGCTCTGAACATCTGCATGTAAACTATAGTAATCGTCTTCGGTTGGGATACGAAATATAATTAAGAATCAAACGAACTTACCTTACGTGATGTTTGATTCCAATTATGTGAGTATCCCAACCGAAGACGATTACATCGTCCCATCCCACCCTAGCCCAAGGGATAAAATAAAAAATAAAAAACTTGTCTACAACACAAAATATCTAACTCTGAAAAAATGAGGTCAGGTAAGCGCGGGCGCGCGCGGGTGTGCCGATGCCGGCGAGAGAGAGATGGAAGTATGGTTTTGCTTTTTAAGATATTATAGCTCTAAATGTGTGACAAGGACAGCATCATCTCATGTACTGCTGCATGTAAACTATAGTAATCGTCTTCGGTTGGGATACTCACATAATTGGAATCAAACATCACGTAAGGTAAGTTCGTTTGATTCTTAAGTACACTACCGTTTCTATCTAAGCGTTGCTCCCGTTTCGTTTTGTACTGTTCCGCTCTGTCCGATCAGGATCAGACCGACCGATCTATTCCAGCACTGTGCTGTTGCGTTCCATTTTCTCTTTCATTCAGAGCTGTCACATGTCGGATGTCGGTCGGTGGTTGATCAGGATTGATCGGTTAATGTACTAAACGTACTAAAGAGCAGAAACGAAACGAAACAGTTCGTTCTAGTACAGTGAGCAGAGTTCATTCTTTTAGTACTTACTACACAAGCCTATTTCATACTAAATTGCATACCTTTTGAGAGTTTTGACACTTTATAAAAAGAAGCTGATTTCATGTCATCAAATAGCCTATTTCCAAAAATGGTCATATATCTGACCAAACGGGATATAGAGAAATAAAAAAACGCACTAAGGCGAAATTACAGCGGCTCATTTTCCGTTCAGTAACGCAGGGCATTTCCATAGACAAGTGATAATGCTAGTAAAATGCAGTGGCGTGTTCATAGAACCTGATTCCCACCGGTTTGTCTACTACGAATATATTTGACGCCACGCCCCTGGTAAAATGTATCTATTTATAATTATCTATACATACATTCACATCTTAGAAGGATTGTTTGTACCTACCAGTGGTGTGGCGTAAAAGATTATCCTTGGGCAAGTCGGTGCAGATTTGGCGTAGGTACATTTTCCTTAAAAGCTGTAGAATAAGGTGCTCAGTTGCCTGATATTAGGGAAGCCGGTAGGACTCGAGTTCTTTGGACGCCACGCTGTTTTGTACCTACATAAAGATTCTTCCAAAGAAGTAACTACATATTTATAAATAAACAGAGTTTTTTTCTGTTCGTTAGTTTTTTTGATTGTTCGCGCATTATGCAAAAGAGCGTTTTCCAAAAAAATACCGGGGTAGCTACTTTCTCAAAATATGGACTTGTGAGGTTTTTTTGGCTCAGAATCGTTAGTACTTTCGAACCTTATACGTAAAAAAAAGTGTCCCAATTTTTTTTTCCATTACGTCACCATTTTGCATTGTGTTTTAATGAACGTGACGTAGTGGAAAGACAAAAATCCCGTTCAAATTTTGGGACACTTTTTTTTACGTATAAGGTTCGAATGTACTAACGATTCTGAGCCCGAAAAACCTCAAAAGTCCATATTTTGAGAAAGTAGCTACCCCGGTATTTTTTTTGGAAAACGCTTAAAAGCTAACGGACCGATTTCCATGAAATTTGGTGTTCGGCTATATTTAAGACCCCGGTTAAAAAAGGTTACTTTTTACTTGACTACGGCGAAGCAAAAACCGCGAACGAAGTAGTCTCTTGTAGAATAATATATTTTCACTTCGGGAAAAAAAAATAAAAGAAAATTTATTTACCAGCACAATTAAAATGTACATAACAAAAAAGAAAACTTAAACAGTAGTGTGGTAAAAAGGATTGAGACTCAGCGGAGTCGCTGGTTTTCAGTCTCCAACCATAACTTAATATCTAAGTACCTAATACTAAACTTAACTAAGTGAGTGAGTGGAACTATAACTTTGGTTTTCACGAATCAAAATACAACACGGATATTTGTTAAATAAGGCTTCTCTTAGCTTCACGATGAGTCAATTATTGGTTATTAGTATTGCACGTCACAGATCGGTACCTGTTATGAAACATCAGTGTGTGGTGTTTTCTTTGTAACTTGCAGGTCAACGGTTGCACCCACACTATAAAATTTCATGTTTAGAAATGAAATTACTATTGGCTCTGTGGTCTGCTGCTTTTGAAAAACATCCTAAAACTGAATCGACAAATTTGAATCAAAATGCAACACGAATATTGGCCAAATAAGGCTTCTCTTAGCCTCACGGTAAGCCAATTATTGGTTTTCAGTATTGCATGACTCCGTCGGGATAGGTATCTATTAGGGAACGTCAGTGTGCGGTGTTTACTTTGCAACTTGTAGGTCAACGGTAGCTATGGAAATGTCATGTTTAATACTCAATACTCAATCATTTATTGCAATTTCACAAAAATAGGTACATATGTTAACTTAAAGCTACAGATCATTGTGAACCCTGTTGGGCACTGTAATTTTAGGGAGAGGAGGATTTACTGAGCCTTTATAATTTATCTTCTAAGTATTCATTTAGCGTGTAATAGGATTTAGTTAGTAGTAGTGGCTTTATTTTATTTGTGTACTTTTCATCGTCTTCTTCTTCTTTTATACAGTCAGGTAAGTTATTATAAATCTTGATGATTTAGAAATGATATTACTAGTGGTTCTTTGAGCTGTACCTACTGTGTTAGTCTAAAAATATACTTTTAACTGAGGAAACTCATAGTAAAAAGTCGCCTTTTAGACTAGCACGGTAGTGTCTATTTACCCCCATGATTCCTGTTACGGAATATCAGTGTGTAGTTACGCTGCGAGTTGTATGTCAACGGATGCACCCACACTATGAAATGTCATATTGTTTCGAAATTATATTACTAGGCGCTTTGTGATAAGGTTTCTCTTAGCTTCACGGTAAGCCAATTATTGGTTTTCAGTATTGCACGGCTCGGTCCGGATAGGTACCTGTCAGGGAACGTCAGTGTGCGGTGTTTACTATGCAAGTTGTAGGTCAACAGTTGCACTCATACTATGAAATATCATGTTTTGAGGTGAAATCTGTGGGTCCAGTGAAAAGGGATACAATTCAAATTTATACCAGGACCAAAAGGTCACAACTCTATAGTATGACTTAAGCTCTTTTGCTCCTATGTTAAATGTGACTTGTACCCCTTTTCACTGGACCCACAGAAATGATTCTGAGGCCTCATGGTTATTCTTATTTAGGGGTCGGCGCGTGTGTTTTTCCGACCTCGACTAACAGAAGTTTGTTTCAAACAATACTGGCGTTCAGGTCCGTCCACCGGACGGCCTCTGTCTATCGCATAACGCGTACCCTTTTTGGTCGAATGTTAAGCCCCTCCGGAGGCGCATAATTTGGTATTAGTTTAGTTTGGCGCGGCAGATCGCAGAGTCAGCCACTCCAAACGCGGCGGGGCATTTCTCCAGGAATATGTCTGCGACTCATTCATCTGTCTCCATACATTTAGTATGAAAAAGGGCCAGATGAATGAGGTGACCGCAGACATATTTCTGGAGAAATGCCCGGCGCCGTTTTGCGTCGACGGCGCCTTGCCGTAGGTAACCAAGGCAAGAGAATTAATCAAAAGAATTTAAGATCCTCTCTGTTCCGCGCCACTCTAGTGTACGGGCAGCCTTAAGCAAGGTTTAACTCAATTCATAAACGCATACTTAAGTGGCTCGATCTGTACACGGCTTTAGTGGTGTACGCTCCGCATTATAGTATCTTCGCCGTGTGTGATGCCCTTAAAGGTAGGATGGTACAAATTAGTAGGGTAGCCGGGATCTTAACACATTACCTATTCTACTAATTTCTACCCTCCTCTCCTAATAGGGTAGAAATTAGAGGGTAGGTTTTGTCTTTATCGAGTGCATGCCATTGCACGCCTTACAATGTGTTATAATAATGTGACACCAACTGGACTCAACCCTGCATGAGCTATGGGTGTCTGGCGCCGTCGATAGCCGTTTATTAATTAGGGGTCAAACCCCATAAAACTGAACGGCCACGTGAATATTTGCACTCGGTAATGGATGGCCGATTTGGGCCCTAATACGATCGGGTTCCGTCCGTCGATTGCCTCATTAATATCCGGTGCTATGTACATGACAGCGACATCAGGCGTATAGACCAGGTGTTCAGTTTTAGGTGTTTTTGATGTGGCGACTGAAGTTTAGGGATTAAAAAAGTCCTTAAGTTGACTTGCTACGTCTTCCTGTTCTAATAAAGTAATATAATAATGCAATATTTTTTAAAAATACGCCTCTGCAGCAGAGAGTAAAATCGTGGCCATTTGGGAATCTAGTCAACGTCAAGAAATGTATTAAGGTCGAGGGTTAATATTATTAACGCGTTTCTATTTGCTGTGCACATTCAGGCTTTCTGCATAGGTGTCGTTTTATCGGTTGTATAAATTACTATTCTTGCTTAATATATTTTGTGAACTTCGTGCTATTCATATTGTTAAACAATATTCTAAGAAAAAAAGCTATATCTGTAACTCTGACAATTTCACTTTTGAAACGTACGACCATACATTTTGCAAGTCGTTCCACACATACAAGCGGAATAGGCGCATCACGCCTCCATCATTATGTGACGCAGTGTACTCCCGACAGCAGTAAAGGGGATAGACCCTTTATTAGCTAAAGGCTCGATATTACCTTTGTACAGGGTTCTGTCTGTGAAGCTCAGTTTGATTACGGTGAGCTCCGTGTGCCTTTTCACAATGTTACATAGCTATGGGTCTGGTGAAAAGGGGTAGAAGTCACATTTATACCAGGAACGTAGAAAAAGGTCACAACTCTATGGTATGACTTGAGCTCTTTTGCTCCTAGGTTATATGTGACTTTTACCCCTTTTCATTAGACCCACAGATAGGTACAGCCCAATGAATATGTTGAGCACTTTATTACTTCGTCAAAAGAAACTTAGCCCTTTGGACGCCACGGACACCTAAAAGTGTCTTATGCTGTCATGCCTACCACGCCAACACCTAAAGGAGCGCTGACCGATATAGACCTGCATATACCAACATGAATTTCAATGTTGGTTTTGATAATGTTATGACTTGGTGTCTGATTTTCTACTTCCATTTTCGAAGTAGTGTCATTAATTGAAGTACATAATTAACTGTAGCCCAAGAAGAACTCGTCATATCAATGTTACAAACACGCATACAAAAATTTTAATCTATTATAATACTACTGACAGGAAATAACACAGATTCGGATCTGCCTAGAGTTTGCTTTAGCAATAAGTAACCGCAGATAGCATGACGCAGCTGTGAGGAAGATTTAATACCGACGCCTTAGAATATTACGTCCTCTATTTTACATTCAGTATAAATATGACTTTTCATGCGAAAGGTACCGCTTTGCCTTTTATCAATAAGGACCATTTTGAATTACATCATGCTCGTATAGCCTATTACAAGAAACTTATAAACAATTAGAAAATATATAAACAAGTTGAACCTTTTACCTGAGAAGCGATCTGGGTATTTTATATTGTGTGCATTTTTGATCGAATAGGTTCATGTGAAGTCGGTTATTTTAAAATTTTATATTTTTTCATATTAATATTCGGTATTTTGACATGTTATTTGCACTACCCACAAGTTATCTGCTCTACTCTAAGGTTAAGTATTAGAGAATATACAATAACTTTTCGTATGTAAGATAAAGTGTCAATAAGTAATGCATAAAACATATTCCGAGTTTAGTCTACTAAAGTTGGTCTGCACTGTGATCCCCAAGACAATTTTTAACTCTCTCTCTTTGTTTAACTGAGGCTTTAAAGTTTTATTTTCAAATTACTTTCTTATCGATACACCACGTCAAAACCATGCAGTTCTTCATTTACATAATCCACTAGAAGAAAGAAAATACCTCGCATTCAGTACTTCCAAGCAATAAGTAACCGCAGACGGCGTTAGGACGCAGCTGCAAGAAAGGATTTAATACCGCTGACGCTCTCGAATATGACGTCCTCTATTTTACATCCTGTATAAACTGAGTTCCGCACTTCGAGCGTCAAAGATTTATAGATTATGAGCTACTGGCGTAAATTAGTCTTCTTTTAAATAATTTATGCCACACCTGGCCATAAAGTGACTTTTTCCGCACGCTGCGCGTACGGGAAAAGCCGCTTTCTGGCCAAGTGTAGACATAAAATGGTGTACACAACACGGGAGGTAATAAAGAAAGCCCTCAATCGCATATTTACGTCCCTCGCTTGCAGCTCGGGCCGCAAACATCTGCGATCTCGGCCTTTCTTTGTATTACCACCCTAGTTGTGTAATGTACTATTATATATTTAATATTTTGACGATCTGTTTTATGTTTTTATTGTTACGGAACTTTGTTAAATTATTACTATTATTTATTAATGTTTTGACGATCATAATATGAAATCATGTAAATTGACATGTGTAATTTATTAGTACATTGTGTATCTAGGGCGGTAAGTAAGGAATTACAATTCCTTTACCGCCCGTGGCACACACAATGTTTTTCATCACACTTGTGAAGAAATCTTAATAAAATAACCTTACTTTTCGACCCAGTATGACAAGAAAATTTTAAAACAGACAGTGACATTTGTCACATATGTCCATAGACAATGCGAACGTCAAGTCACGTTCGGAAACCATAGCGGTAACGGCAATTTTAGTTGATTTTATATTTGCAAAATAAACAAATACATTATTTAAACATTTAATTAATGTTACCGAAATATGTGTTTATATGTATTTGCAATTACAGTTATCTTTAAATAAATATTCCAGTGATAAAAGTTAAAAAAGTAAGTTGGCGTTTCCTTTGAACATGACAAATAAGAGTAAAACAGAACCAGCGTTTCAAATTTAAAAAGAAAACCATTACGCCCTAGGGCGTAATAGGCCATTTACGGCCCGCAGAACCTACGTGTAATGACACCATTTTCGAGCAAGTGTGATGAAAAATGTATTTTATATTGTGAAATAAATAAATCTAATCTAAATCTAATCTATACACTAGCAGTATGTCTGTTAGAAAATCAGAATAAGAATAACATTTGAAGGAATGTTTACAAAAACAACATAACTGACTAGACTGTTGATTGATGTTGTTACCTACTGTCATTAAAATAGGCTACTTTTCTGACAGATCAAATCAGCTACTTTTTAGGGTTCCGTACCAAAATGGTAAAAAAGGAACCCTTATGGTGCGACTCTGTCTGTCTGTCTGTCTGTCTGTCTGTCTGTCCGTCTGTCCGTCTGTCACAGCCAGATATCTCAGGAACTACTGATGCTATCGATTTGAAATTTGGAATAGTGTTAAAAGTACCTAACCCGAGCTTATTGGACATAAAAAATATCTTGTACCTTTTTTACTTTTTTTTTTAAAGGCTCCGTAATGGGACTTTGAAAATTGAAAGTAGGGCTATTATATTGAGTGGGGTATCAAATGAAAGGGCTTAATTTGTAGATTAAAACACCATTTTTATTTTTTTTCTTAAATAAGTAGTTTTTAATTTATACATTTTTATGTACCATTCCCCCCCTATTATCTCCGAAGTTACTGATCAGAAAAATGTATCATAATTACTGATTATCAATATCAACCTGAACATTACAGGAAAAATAGAACGGTCTTCCTAACTTTAATACTTTTTTAGAAATTTACAAAAACTTAATCCATCCATTAATCCATCTAGCGGAGAGTAGCAAAACTAAGCGATGGCCTTTTTCACGCTAGAGGATTTCCGGGAAAAAAACTAGATGGCGCTAAAACACTAAACATTTAACGATGTTATAATTGAACAAAGAAACATAGTATAGTAACAATTAGTTCGTAAACAGCTAATAATAAATAAATTTAAATACTGTGTCACGTTTGCAAAGTTAAATAATTGTAAATAATATTATAATTATTTTACCAAGCTTATACATAGATGGCGTTGTAAATTCGGGGAACAGCATTTTGTATGGAGAATAACAGTCCTCTTGATTTAATGGTCCTTGCTATTAAATAGAATCATTACACGTCAGGTTCTAAATATTACAGGGAAAATATAACTGTTTTCCTAACTTGCACTGATTTTTAGAAATTTGCAAAAATCATAACATATACTTATTTGCTTCTACTAAACAAATCGACATACAGTTTTTCTTGAACTATTCGCGTATCTACTTATGAGTTTGTACGGAACCCTCGGTGCGCGAGTCCGACTCGCACTTGACCGGTTTTTTATGAAGTGTCAGAACGCTCAGAAGTATGAAGTTTGTATGGAATAAAAGTGAAATGACGTCATTTTACTCAAACATCAAATCATCTTCTTGTTTATAGGTTCTGATCTTTTAAAAATCGTTTGTCGCTAAATAGGTGATGTTTAGTTAATTTTTGCAAATTTTCTTAAGCGAATTAATGGCTAGCGTGTAGTAATTTATATTTACTACAGGCAAATACCCTATTGTTTCTCTATAAGTGTCAATCAACTTTTTTACCCACACGACGCTGTTCGCAACTTTTGATTTTCGTTGTAAAATAATGCCTTTAAATAATGGTTAGTCTATGTTTAAATTTGTGGTGTATGTTAGAACCTTGAATGCCCCGTCTCATAAACCTAATAAATAGAAAAATATCCTTTTAGAAGCTCGATTTCTTGCTAACTCCAGAGACATTTTCGGTAACGCCAGAGATGTCAAAAATGTGAGTCTAAGAGCCTTATCACAAATCGCCAGTGTGATAAGGCCCTAAAAGTTGATTCACCCATCAACCAGTCTAGGCAGTTATGTTGTTTTTGTAAACATTCTTTCAATGATTTCCACAGAAACTTATACTAAAAATACACACTACGAATAACAACATACTATAGAACAGCACGATAAAAAAAAACTAAAACATTTCTGTACCTACGTATTTAACAACTAACAACTGTGAGACAGTGGACCTCAATGTCAGCATGGTGCTGGTTACAAAGTGTTTTTTTATCTTTATTAATTTGAAAGGGGTTGGGGCACTGTACAGGATATTAATTGACAATCTTATAATATATTTTTAACAACATCTTAGCCTCTTCAGATAACGGCGTAGCCAAGATACTATTATAACTACCTACAATACAAATGGTCAGATGCGTCAGTAACACTCGTTGGGCCTCGTTACGTACACATTCCTGGTTACAAAGTTCAGTGCAGCTTTTCAGTCCGAATCAAACCCCGTCGGCAACGTATGAGTCTCAGAGCAGCGAGATAACTACAGGTTATACTCGGGTTAATCCAAGTTAATAGTAATAACTTTACGCCACACCTGGCCATAAAGTGGCTTTTTCCGCACGCTGTGCGTACAGAAAAAGCCGCTTTCTGGCCAAGTGTAGACATAAAATGATGTACACAACACGGGAGGTAATAAAGAAAGCCCTCGATTGCATATTTATGTCCCTCACTTGCAGCTCAGGCCGCAAACTTCTGCGATCTCGGCCTTTCTTTGTATTACCACCCTAGTTGTGTAATGTACTATTTTGACCGAGTGAGCGAAGAGATCGAAGTGTCTCTGCTTTGGCTTAGGCAAAAATGTTTGCCGGATGTCTGTTCCCCTCAACAGGTCATAATTCTCAACTGATTCTCGTGAAATTTTGTGAGCAGGTTTGATAATTATAATAGTACATTACTGCAGAGGCCGGGAAGTAAGTGAAGCGAGTCCGATCCACTCAGGGTGGGCCGACTAGCGTACCTGGTTCGACCCCAGGGAACGCCACGGCCGACCACCCGTTACGGCATACGATCGCTATGCCCAATAAGGGTCGCGAGTTAGTCAGTCTTCAAAAAAAAAGCGAGGCCAGATAGTTACGAGGCTGGCAAACCCCATTTCCCGTCTGTAATGTATAGTGCTTTTCTCAAATATGCAATGAAATAAATAAAAAAAAACTCCAAGAAAACCAACTTTAATTTCAAGAGAAACTAAGTGAACTATACGTAACAGGATGGATTTTTAAATACACACGCACGTTTCTGAACGAAACGTTAGGATTGATATCTATTCTTGTCGATTGTGACTATCTTATCTTATCACAATGAAATTTCCTTTACAAAAGCTGTTTCAGTTCACATTTTTACCGCGAATATTTAGATGAAATATTTTAAATGTGTCGTGTAGTTAAAATTGCATATACGTGTATTCTTCGTTGAAAACTCTTAACCTATTGTGAAATCTCAAAGTTTAAATGCTTTTCATTGGTTTTCCATTTGTTCCATAGAACTGCGAATCGGAAATTCTTAGTTCTAAGAACTCGCGGGAGGAACTTTCTCGGTATTCAAGTGAGATTGGTGAAACTAGACTTTACTGGCAGAAAACGTGGCATTGTCTTTATGACAGCAAGGCTACGGCTCCATTGAGGCGGAGAGGAGCGGAGCGGAGAGGAGACGTGTAGAATCGACCAATCACATTAGTTGAAATCCATATCTCGTCAATGTCAATGAAAACAGCGAACACTAATGTGATTGGGCAATTCCTACACATCTCTCCGCTCCGCTCGTCTCCGCTTCAGTGGAGCCGCAGCTTAACCATCAAATAAAATATTGACTCTGTGAGCTGTTAGACTTCGCGAGTGTGTCAACCCCTATTTAAAAAAAAAAAACAAAAATTTAACTGACATAAAAAATCCAAATAGTTATCGAACCTGCTCATAACATTTCACAGGAATCGGTTGAGATATGCGACCTGTCACTACAGTTGCTGTTCTCTTTTAAGAACATAATACCCCTGCTGTGCAAGCGTCCATAGGCTGCGGTGACTGCTTACCATCGGGTAGGCCGTATATGCTTGTTCGCCACCCTAGTTGTATAAAAAAAGAACAACTGGACATCCGCCGGATTTTTGCCCAAGCTGAAACTTCGGTCATAAATAGCATGAAGAACGCCACGTGATAGTCAGTTCTAATTAAATTACAGATGTTTGAGCTTAAATACAAACTCTAAAGCTCATGCAGTCTCGTTACAAAAACTATCCTAAATCTTTTAAAAAATAAATGCAATTTGCGCAAGTATGGAACACGTTTTCAGCTGAACAAAGAAGAGAAGTGAACTTGCGGGTAAACACATAAAAGTCAAGATATGATCAGTTTCCTTGATGTTCACACTTACAATGCAGATAAAGGACTCGCAAAATACTCGCGTCAGTCTCACAAATTTCATTGTGTAATGGAGTTTGCACACCGCTTAGTTTTTACGCATGCAGACAACGAGCGTTTATGGCGTCGTACTAGTAGAGGTTTAAAAAGCAGATTGTTGCATTTGTACTTAGAAAACAACCGTGAGACTCAAACATATTGAATTAAAAACGGATCACTCAAGTTGTACAAAAAACTGATTAAGGAAATGCCGAATGCTCCCGAAACATGCTGAGTGGATATCTCGTCATTTGTACAACGTGAGTGTTCCGTTTTTAATTTATAATATGTTGCATTTGTATTGGTGACTAGATACTGCTCCGTGACTTCGCCTTCTCAAATGACCGTTATTTTTATACAAATGTTAATTCCCCGTTTCAACCTGTGTTGAATTTCGGAAGAATATTTTTAAAGCGTATATACTTCTCTATGTTCCCTCAAACTTCATCCCACTATCTGCAATGATTTAGACTGTACCTAGTCAGTCAGTACCCTAATACGGAACTATTTCATGTTATGGAACTCTGCACTCTGGTTCGATTTTTGCAACAGCCAGTAAGGCTTTGCAAGTTTGTCAGGCTTCAAAAAAAAAGTAATGGAACTGTCTTTATCAGATGTCGAATGTATTGAAACGCGTAAAAGGATCGCATTCTTTATGCTGGGTGTATGTGTGTAAGGTGTAAGGAATATGCATCGAGGCGACGTTTATGTCGATGCTAGCTGCATACTAGTACGTAATTTTATACGCACAGATGACCCGCGTTGAAGGCGTGTAAAGATTGTGTTATCTGCTACTGAATCTTCTAAACGCTAGTCTTCTAGACGTTTGCACGTACATAATACGCAGTGTGCAAAGGCTCTAAGGAGTTATTTGAGCTTGCAGACTTGCTCGATTAAATCTGTAAGTGATATTTGCCTCAAAGGCAACTTAAAATATTTACTCCAATGTTCGGTGCAATATTATTCCTGAGAACTTTGCAGCGGTATGTAACAGACGGAAGCAGAATGCGTTTGTAAAATAACATTATATTATAAAATCCAAAAGTTTTGTTTGAGATCGTATAAGAGTTAATATTATATTTTGGATACCTTTGTTGTTAAGGTCTTGGACTTTGTTGTCTGTGTAAATTTTAATCATAATATAATAAGAATTATCTAAGGTGTCCGAATATTCGTTCATTCTAACGAACATTCGACACCTTAGATAACTCTCACTTTACCTGTAGGGGTGGTAGTTCTATCGCACGATATATAAATATCGCAACTACTCGTAATGTGATGGATACCTTATTATTATATTTATTTATCGCCTACCGTCATGTATGTATGTTGCTTTTAAATGTATCTGGTTTGAGTCCTTTCACAGAAATCCCGTTTTTTCGTTTTTATCAGTTCCGATATAACGTTTACGTCTCCACGTTCCTACATCCAACAAGACACGTACCGTCGCATCGGCGCGTTATACAGGTTATACTACCTATTTATATTTTTTGCGTTCCATATCTTTAGCTAAACGTTTTTACAACTAAGCGACTAAGATTATGCTCAACCACTTCATGCCTTAAGAGAGAATAATTATGAAAAGTAGTCATAAAGCGAAAGTGGGTACCTACCAGTGGCGTCCATAGAACTCGATCCCCATCGGCTTGCCGAATATTAGGCAGTTCAGCACTTAATTCTAGTACTCCTAAAGAAAATCGAAGCCAAAGCTGCTCCGGCTTCAACGCCACGCCATTGGTACCTAGTGGCGTGGCGTAAAAAATATCCTTAGGCAAGCCGATGCAAATTTAGTGTGCATTTTCTTTAAGAGCTGTAAAATAAGGTGCACAAATGCTAGATATTAGGCAAGCCGGTAGGAATCGAGTTCTTTGGACGCCACGCTACTGCTACCTATTTATAGAAAAATAAACACGTTATGTTACTTAAATATTTTAGTATCACACGGCTCATTAGTCGAAGACACTCTCATTCAGTAAATTTATTTTGAGGAAGAAAAGTATTGTGTTCTACAATAAGCTTGAAATTTAGTGGTTTTAATAAACATATCTTCGCTAACATGACTTTTGCATTGAATAGTACATTGTGTATCTAGGGCGGTAAGTAAGGAATTACAAACGAGTGTTTGTTATAAGCCCGAGGTGAAACCGAGGGCTTTAATAACACGAGTTTGTAATTCCTTTACCGCCCGTGGCACACACAATGTTTTTCATCACACTTGTGAGGAAATCTTAATAAAATAACCTTACTTTTCGACCCAGTATGACAAGAAAATATTAAAATAGACAGTGACATTTGTCACATATGTCCATAGACAATGCAAACGTCAAGTCACGTTCGGAAACCATAGCGGTAACGGCCATTTTAGTTGATTTTATATTTGCAAAATAAAGAAATACATTATTTAAACATTTAATTAATGTTACCGAAATATGTTTTTATATGTATTTGCAATCACAGTTATCTTTAAATGAATATTTCAGTGATAAAAGTTAAAAAAAGTAAGTTGGCGTTTCCTTTGAACATGACAAATAAGAGTAAAACAGAACCAGCGTTTCAAATTTAAAAAGAAAACCATTACGCCCTAGGGCGTAATAGGCCATTTACGGCCCGCAGAACCTACGTGTAATGACACCATTTTCGAGCAAGTGTGATGAAATAGTACATTGTGTATCAAGGGCGGTAAGTAAGGAATTACAAACGAGTGTTTGTTACAAGGCCGAGGCGAAGCCGAGGGCTTTAACAACACGAGTTTGTAATTCCTTTACCGCCCGTGGCACACACAATGTTTTTCATCACACTTGTGAGGAAATCTGATTAAAATAACCTTACTTAACCTAAATAAAATTGTAAAACTGACAGTGACATTAGTGACATATATCAAGACGACAAGTCACGTTCGGAAACCATAGCGGTAAAGACTTAAAATGGTTGATTTTATATTTGCAAAATACTGAAATACACTATTTAAACATTTAATTTATGTTACAGAAATATGTGTTTACATGTATTTGCAATAACAGTTATCTTTAAATAAATATTTCAATAATAAAAGTTAAAAAAGTAAGTTGGCGTTTCCTTTGATCATGACAAATAGGAGTAAAACAGAACCAGCGTTTCAAATTTAAAAAGAAAACCATTACGCCCTAGGGCGTAATAGGTCATTTACGGCCCGCAAAACCTACGTGTAATGACACCATTTTCGAGCAAGTGTGATGAAAAATATTTTTTAAAAGGCGTAGTCCGGTTACGATATTAAGTTTACGTATGCAGTCGCCACGGTTCCTGCACCTAACAAGACACGTGCCACCGCATCGGTGCGTTATATTACTTACATTTTTCTGCTTTCCATACCGCCGGCTAGGATTTGTTAGATGAGATTCCCAAACGCTTGTTTTCCTTGCTGAAATTTTTCTTTTCGTATTTTTTCCCGAAAGCGATTATCACCATTCACTTTTTCCTCTGCAGCTTATTTTCACAGTCGCGTTGTTTCCGTTTCTCATATTTTTTCGCCTCAATTTTAACCTGCAGTTAATTTCTACATTCGTTTTTTCTTTGTTGTGTTTTTTTCTGTCTCCTTTTTTCCCGCAGCCAGTTTTTATAGACATTGTACTTATTATGGCATATTTACTGATATGTAAATGCAAATGTAAAAAGATGAAAATAACTTTCAGGTCTACATATTATGCTATTTGCAGTCAGGGGACCTATTCTATTAGGCTACGGCTCCACTATGGCAGAGACGAGCGGAGCGGAGAAGTGTCGTATGGCGATCGACCAATCACATTAGTTTTCGCTGTTTCCATTGAAGCGAAGTGGAGACGAGATGTGGATTTCAACTGATGTGATTGGTCGATTCCTACTTGTCTCCTCTCCGCTCCTCTCGTCTCCGCCTCAGTGGAGCCACAGACTTAGGGTTCCGGAGCCAAAATTACTAAATAATTTTACACCCAGAATAATTAATATTTGCTCTAGGAAATTATAGCGAGCAAAGAAAAAATATATAGCGAGCAAATTATAGCGAGCGACTAAGTAATAAACCGAATGTGAAAAAATGCGTTTGTGAACAAATGCGATTAAAAAAACTCGCTACCAAGAAATAGTAAGACAGAGAAATTAGAGAAATGGGAAATTATGCGACTAGGAATAATCGCGAAAAGAAAATTTGCCGCAAGGAAAATAAGCGTTTGGGAACCTCATCTAACAAATCCCGGCTAGGTACTCTTTCTAGTTGCACCTAAGTCACTAAAGCTCCCACTCAATCAATTGTTTCAGGCTTTAAGGGAGAAAAGAACAAAATTTTGTAGCAAAAATACACTTTCAGTGGGTTCTAATTCAAAACGAGTCTTCTATCTACATTTCTATAAACATCATTGTCAACATAGGCTTGAGCATTGAAAATAAATTTCAAAAGCCTTACTCTAGTGACGATATTACGTTTATGTATGCTGTGGCCACGTTCCTGCTCCTAACAAGGCACGTGCCGTCGCATCGGCGCGTTATATTACTTACATTTTTCCGCGTTCCATACCGCCGCACAGTGGGACTAAACGTTCTTATCCATCTCAAAAATGGTTTTAGCGAAAGTCGTAATTCTGATATAATTTTGATAGTTCTACGTTCTATGATAAAAGGCCTATCTGATATTAGTGTGACAAATAATAATTATTAAGTTTTACTTACCTAAAATGGCACTGAAACATTGAACTTCGATAATTCCGTATTTAACAGACTAGACCTTCGTG
The DNA here is from genome assembly GCA_947034925.1 of Eudemis profundana. Classification (NCBI taxonomy): domain Eukaryota; kingdom Metazoa; phylum Arthropoda; class Insecta; order Lepidoptera; family Tortricidae; genus Eudemis; species Eudemis profundana. Next base: position 13,942,487 of record OX344811.1, read on the forward strand.
AAGTTTGACTTAAGATATTTTTTAAGTTTCCCAAAGAAATATATTAGTATTATACATATTTAGATTTACTAGGATCTCTAGTTTGTAAATACGGTATTATTTTACAGAAAAATAGAATGTGTATTTTTTTAATTAATTTTGAAATGTCCCTATGAAAATTTCCGTATGTTTTAATTTCAATTGGAGGTTTCCTTGTTATCGAAAGCTGCCGATGTCGAGTTATTATCATTTATAGAATCCTTAATTAGTAAATAATCCAAGGAACAAAAAAAAACCTGCGTCATTATAGCGCCATTTCGAGATAGAACCTAATATGTCAGCCGAGGTCCAATTTCATTATTTTTGCTTGCACCTATTTATGGAACTTTTTTTACTTAATATAACGTAACTGTCGTTATATTAGTCAAATTTACCGTTGTTTTTTTAATATTTGATAAAATAGGTCTGTTTGGGTATGTTTAAGAGTATCTGATTTTACCACAATTGTGATAACAATACCTATCATCACACTCCTAAGCAAATGAATGACCTGATGAAAGTAACTGCGAGAGTTGAGAATGAGGATGCATTTAAATACGGACTCTCGACTTTACATGCGTGGATAAGATGTATGGAAATGATTCTGCATATTTCTTATAATCTTGCGTTTGAAAAATGGGCAGCCTCGACTCCTGAAAATAAAAAACTAAAAGAAGAAAAAAAAAGATTTGTCCAAGCTCGTTTCCGGGAAGTCCTTGGTTTACACATTGATAAACCTCGCCAAGGATCAGGAAATAGTAATGATGGGAATACGGCAAGAAGGTTCTTCCAAAACTATGAGTGTTCAGCAGAAATTACGGGTGTCGATGAAGAGTTGATTAAGAGATTATACATAATACTGCAAACTATGTCATCTGGGTTTCCTGTAAATGCGACCAAATTTGGTGAATATGCGCTGGGAACTGCCCGGGTATATGTAAACAATTATAACTGGTACTATATGCCATCTTCAGTTCATAAAATTCTTATACATGGCTCGAAAATCATAGAGCATTTTGCCATTTTACCCAGAGGGCAATTGTCTGAAGATGCCCAAGAAGCTCGGAACAAAGACTACAAAAAAATTAGATTAAATCATGCCCGGAAGTGTTCGCGGTCAGCTACAATGGAAGATGTTTTTCACACCTTACTTTATACATCAGATCCCTATATATCCAGTATTAATAGTAGTGCAAATGTCCTATTCACAAAAGAACTATTGAATGAAGCGAAAGAACTTCTAGTGACAAGTGACGGGGATTGATTTTTTTTGTTACTAGGTAGTTGTAAATTGCCTAATTACTTCACATTTTTTATTTATTATATATTTAAGCTATTACAAATAAAAAAAATAAAAAATTAAAAAAATCAAAATATAGCTATATCTACCTACTTAAATCAAGTTTATTATAATTATTAGTTAATACTTATCCTTTAATACTTAGTTATATGAACAAAAAAAATAAAATATTATTTGAATTTTTTGTATGAAAAATTGTGAAATTTTATTTTCAACTCTATATTACTCAATAAATATAAGTTTTATAATAAAGGCGTTTTGATTATATAAAGGCGTAACTATTCAAGATTACGTATGCAAAATTTCAGCAATAAATCTCAATAAACAAAAAAGTTACAGATTTTTGAGATGGAAATGACCGTTTGGTCCCACTGTGCGCCGGCTAAGTACTTACTAGGAAACTTCGTGCTATAATAGGTGAAATTGTTTACTAAGATTTCCTTTAGCCGTGAACTTCATTATTATAATCATAAGTTTTAAACTTGTTTTGTGTATGGATGAAAGTTGGGAATCCTCACACAAGAAAAGCAAGATTATACGAGTTTGATTGAAATAATCAGTATGCTAAGTGAAGTTCTATAATTCTTCAATATTGTTTGAGATTAAACTCTCAACTATGAGATACGAGTATTATGTTGAAATTAATTTTCTTCTTTAGAAACCGTTGGAAGGATTTTGGCTAAATATTTATCGATATTTACGAAAATTGTGAATCAATTTGTGCGAGGTTGAGACGTGTTTAACTTTGTCTGTTACCTACGCTGCGATCTTTTTAGTGTAGTGTAGAAGCACTCGTGTTAAGGTAACTTGTGCTTTTATGGTTTATAAATAAAAAAAATCGTTTGTTTTATCATTTATTTAACGTTTTTATGAATAATTTTCGTAGTAAACGATTAAATCTTAATTATCGCAGTGGCAATAGCATATTTTCCAATAATGAAAATAAATAAATTAACGTTTGACCATCAAATTAAGTTTTCAAAACTGTTCGAAAATGATCTGCTGCATTCTCTTTGTGCAATTGACGATTTTAAAATGACTAAATTAAAAATACCATATTGAGATCAATCAATATTGAGCAGTGACGTCACAGGCAAATATAAAGACAGACAAGTAGTCACTCTTCGGTTGTTTAAGAACGCGCGATACCTATTCAAGGTCGAGGCGCAGACGGTGCAATCCGAACTGCAGCATTCTTAAAACTTTGCTGTGTGCTTGCGTTCGTTCACGGCGCGCACACATACAAGCTGCGCGATGTACCTTTTGTAGGAAGAAACATTACTGCTATTATACTGTGTCGCATGTCAATTTTTCTTGGGAATTGCAAGCTAGAAGGACCGTTTTACACTTCATACATACCTGATATTTTATATTGGGTACATGTAATAGTATGTATGTAGGTATATTTTACAGCATATTTATGTAGGTATATCAGTATTATGTATATGTATATGATTTGTGTTCACAATTTTACGGATTTGACTATATGTTCATGCACCAATTTAATATTTCTGTTTGGCCCAGCGGTTAACTGGTAGAGAATGCCTTATGGCATTAAGTTCGCCGTTTGTACTTTCCTGTATTGTGCAATAAAGTCTAAATAAATAAATAAATACCTACCTGATTTGATCTCTATATACATTTATAACCTAAAACATTGAATAACTCACAAAATTATAAACACAAGGAGGTACGTACATGATGTGATGTTGGAAAACAAATTGAATAAATCAGCTCCATTTATCTGTCCTTCATAAATTAAACGCGTAACGCAGAAACAACATAAAGCATTTCGATAACAAAGGTGACGGTTGTTCACGCGAAATTCAAAATTGTTTTGTTCTCGTGTTCCCGAATTTATCTGGGAGATGCGGTTGATAAAATTATACGGCCCCCTGTATAGGACGTGCTACACGGCCAATCTGACATACCATCAGTTTTTGAAACGGCAGGCTACCGACATCGCGTTCCGGTTTGACGCGGTGTTAGTTTATATATCGATAACGACGCCGACATGTCGACGATGTCCCCTTCCATTCTACAATGATGGCGAGAGATGGATAGAAGATAGCAGGTGTGGAAAAGCTCTTAAAGCCAGCTGAAGTACATTCCCGTGTATAGGGCGTGCTAAAGCGTCACTCCGACATGGCATACATTTTTGAAATGTCAGGCTACCGACATCGCGATTCAGTTTGACACGGTGCTAGAGCGTTTCTATTTATCTACTGATAACGACGACATCTCCTGCCTCTTTCACTCTATTGTCACGGAGAGAAAAGGACAGAGGATCTCGTGGACGATGTGTGGAAACACTTTAAAGCTGGCAGATGTACAGACATGGTAAATTACTAAGGAGTAGTTCTTACAGTGTTTTATTCAAGCTCTTTGACTTTCACAGAAAATTTATTTAAATTAAATTCAACCTACATTTGGCTGTTTTAAGTTGTAATTTGTTTTCCATAATATAATTAGGTATGAGATCCATCTTCCGTTTGTGTACAAGTAGTCCGAAGCAGCTGTTGCGGCTCTCTTCATTATTAATCTGCTAAAGTTGTGCAAAGAACCAAAGTTAGTCCAGAGTTCAGTCTGCACTTCCGACGACAAAGACGGTTTATACAACTAGTCAGTGTTTTGCATTGTTTGCATTAGGCAAAATTTGCTAATTGCTTGATTTTACAGATTAAATAGGTAATATTATACAAATATAAAATATAGAAAGAAACAAAAGTGCTTTTTAACGGTTTATGGTGCTTGACTGTGTATTGATTTGTTTCCAATCCTGCGACAGATTTTTCAACTACTTTTACTAAACCGTTTTTTTCTTATGCGTCTTTGCATACCCATTCTGTTCTAGTGACAATATGATGTTATGAATATTTCAGCCTGGTAACGAGAGTCTGATGCTGGAGCCAGTAGGTGACTAATGGAACGACCGATGATTTAAAATAATGCCGTTTGATTTAATAGTATTTATACGTAGTTATCATAAATATGCTTGTATAACCGCTGTTTTATACTTTTGTTTTTTCTGTGACTTTTTAAGATAATACAATACAATAAAATTTTATTTATTGTATGATTTACTCCCGCTAAGAATCTAAATATTTGTTTAAATCATACCTTAACTTGAGATTTGTTGGACCAATTTTCATTTCCTAATTTTAAATTAGTTATAACTATTTATTAGTGCTGACTGATGGCCAGGTCATGGCATACGGCATCTTATCAAATTTCCTGCATCAGTCAGTAAGCTGGACGGTGTATTACGCCCTTAACTGCTTTCTGTCGTTCATTCATTTCATGTCGTGTTTCACGCTGCAAGACTGTTTATACACGTAAATTGGTTTTCCACTGCTGAATTACAGACCCTTTATGTCCTCATTGCATGTATTGTAGGTAGGTTTGTATTGTGTTAATAGAGCCCATAGCTATGTTTTATCCGAATCCTTTTTGGCTTCTGTACACTTTTATTCATTATTGACAGTATGAGGATAAAAGGGGAGATGGGGAAAAAAATTGTCAGACCCATGTTGTAGATAATGTAGGTAGGTAAATATTAAATATGCGAGCATACCAGGCGGTGTGACGAAGGTGTTTGACAACTGACAACAGGACGAGTTAGAAAAGTTCAAGCTAGTTTCCATTTTTCATCGGATCAAAATAAATAATAAGCAACAACCAATGGACAGGTAAAACTAAAGTTTTGTGTTACAACACTAAATTTGAATTGTAGTGAAGTGACTTCTTTTGGACCAGTTTTGAGACAAGAGTAACGGACAAGTTATTGTGCGAGCCAAAGGCGAGTCGAGTTCGATTAGCGGCTTTCTCTGTTTCAGTAGTTATGGGATGAAATAATGCAAGTAAATCCTAAACTAATTAAATAAATCTACTCAGTAAGTAATGGGAACGTAATTTATAAACGTTTCAGCACGACCTAAGGGTAGCTTAGTATTTTATAATTACCCGAAAATCAATTTCGAAAGTCCCTTATTTATCAAAAACGATTACAAAATACGGGCCATAAAAATAATTGTTACCGCCCGCTAGAAAACGGTGTTTAATGCGGCCATTACACGCACTTGTTGCCGGCTGATTTATTAACGAATTCTCAAGTTTGCCAACACTTTGTTATCGCCACTGTATTACCGCTTTAATCACCCTACAGTGTAACAAATACAGCAGGTCTTTTTAGGGTTCCGTACCAAAATGGTAAAAAAGGAACCCTTATGGTGCGACTCTGTCTGTCCGTCTGTCACAGTCAGATATCTCAAGAACTACTGCTACTATCGATTTGAAATTTGGAATAGTTTTAAAACTTGCTAATCCGAGCCTACTAAATATAAAAAAAAATCTTATAGCTTTTTTACTTTTTTTTAAAGGGGGCCGAAGTGGGAGGTCGAAATTTTAAGTTGTCCTATTGTATCAAGTGGGGTAGCAAACGAAAGGGCTAAATTTGTAGATTCCAAAACCATTTTTATTTTTTTTGTTAATCATGTACTTACTTTTTGATTTAGGACGATAAAAGTAAAAAAAAAATACCATTCTCTCTATTAGCTTGGAAGTTACTGAACAGAAAAATCTGTAATAATTACCAATAATTAATATCATCTTAAATTGTATTACAGGAAAAATATAACGGTTTTCCTAACTTGTAGTACCGTTTTTAGAAATTTGCAAAAATCGTAACGCATACTTATTTTTTTTACTTGCTAGCTACAGTGTGTTATAATGTTAAAATCTTAATGACATAGCGAGCGCGAAGCGTTTCAGCTTTGCCAAAAATATTTTCGTATGGGTATGTCCGAGTGTTAGTAACGACAATAACTTACTTAGTGATATACATTTGATTTGACGTATGTGAGCATTTCCAAAAAAGTTTGTGCATCAATTAACGAATCCCTAAGTAATTGATTCCTATTTTGTTACCAATATTTTTGGTGATAATTTACTATATTTTGTTGATTTACTTGGATAATTAGGGATAAATATTCTCGAGAGCATCTTAATCATGAAAAATAATCAATAATTAATAGTAGAAAAATGGTAACAACACAGGAAAGTTAGCGAATTTTGTGACAATTAACATGTCCATACAAAATTTTGCACAAACTTAGAAATGCACATACTTATAATGTATTTTTTAAACACAAAACAATCATCAAATCGGCTCACAATGGACAAAGATAATCGTGTACGATTCAAACAAAAAATACTGCCAAACGAAGCATCCTATTTTCGGTGCCAGTTAAAAATATATTCAAAAAGGTACATTTGTCCATAATTACAATAAATTTCGAAAGGAAATAGCCTCTGACTTCGCGACGCTGATAAGAGGGAACCTTCGAATAGCGCATCAAAGGGTTTATAATGAGTTCCGTCATTCAATTGATTTCTTTCAGGACTGGTCACCCTTCTTTTAATTAATGGAACCATTTATCTTTTAGAGCGGCCGGATTCGCAAGGTATAAAACTGCTAAAGAAGGAACTTTTATGAGATTAGAGAAATGAAAAGGCGATGAAAGCGGCAGGTTGAAATATGTTAGTAATATTTACTATTGTATTCTAATAATTGGTTATTTGTATTGATGACTTGGTGATTGAGTTCATTAAAATGATAGCTATATTAGAGCAACCCTACTTATATTATAAACTAGCGACCCGCCCCGGCTTCGCACGGTGTTTCTCTATTATATTATGCATGTATTATTACATACACCGTGGGCCCGTACAACCCGACCAACTTTAACCACGTATTCCTGATGGTATTACAAGTAAATAACGTTATATCAACATAGGTCGAATTTTGTCATTTTACATTAATAGTCTTATGGAACAAAACAAATCAATAAATTCAGTCCCTCGTTATAAACATGTCCTTACTGGAGGAAAAGTTATTAAAAAGGAAAAAAAAAGCTAAAATGGAAACGAAAGGTCAATAGTTTGGCTTTGTAATCGCTTACCATCTAATACTGCGAAGGTTAATTGCTGTTTAGTTAAAGGATTTTAAAAATCAGTAAAAGTATCTTAGTCACATTTATTAGAGCTTGTTACACACTTGGGAGTTTTTATTTTAAAAATTTATGAATATCTCGGAAAGTAAGCGTTAATCGAATATACGTCACATAACTTTTTTTACTTCTAACAGTTGTTAGAATCTATGGTTAAAGTTGGTCGGATTATACGCGCCCACGGTGTATAAACCTTCCTCTTCAATCACTCTATCTATTAAAAAAACCGCATCAAAATCCGTTGCGTAGTTTTAAAGATTTAAGCATACATAGGGACATAGGGACAGAGAAAGCGACTTTGTTTTATACTATGTAGTGATAGTGATATGAAAGTTTGTGAAGATGTTTAGAGGTTTGGATGTTGTTACTAAGTAACGAGATGACAGCTGGATGGCTGGATGGATATTTGGCATGCAGATAGACCAAGTCGTGGATCGAAACAGGATATTATATCCCGGTCAATAGTTCCCTTGTGATATTAACGGGAATAACGCGGTCGAAACCGCGGGTGAATGCTAGTTTTGTATGAGACACAGCTACAATTTATGACACAAATATAATGCGTAGATAGATAAATGACAGAATTGCAACAGTGGTGATATACGGGAACTTTTCATGTGTCCAATTGGCCCAGTGCTTGACACTGTCACAGAAGTTGTCATCTTAGATTTTAAGTGGCAGCACGATGTCAACTATTGGACCTTAGCGTGTCAAACACTGGGACGTTCACCTTAATCACCTGTTCCTGGACTCTTTATAATTTCTGAGTCATGTGAAGACAGTTAATTATTATTATGTCTCTCCCTTTGCACCCAAATGTTGCAATTTGATATAGTCCCACAAAACCGAATGCTAAACGCTGAAGTGCCTTCGAGTGCGCCCCACATAACAACTCAATTAATTAAATACATTCCAGCACTGGGCCAGTGTGGGGACTACTTACAGCCCATTCAGTTTCATCGTGGGACATTTACCAATAGTTAGGATAATTTCGTGACATCAGAAACAGGTAACCTTTTATGACACTGTGGTGGTATAACTCAAACACAAGTAATTTTCACTAGCATGATCTTAGTGTCAAACACTTTTTTAAGTTTTTTTTATCGTGTGATAAATAAGTAAATAATAAATAAATATTATAACGCGGGCTATTTTCAGGAAACTTTACGGCAGATATGCGCCTATATCGCGTCATCATCATCATCATCATCATTATTTCAGCCAAAATGGACATAGGCCTTCCCCAAGGATCTCCACGACTGTCGGCTTTGTGCTGCTATTATCCAGCGGCTTCTCGCGGTTTTCGGATTTCGGATCGTCGGTCCACCTTGTGGGAGGCCTGCCAACACTTCGTCTTCCGGTACGTGGTCGCCACTCGAGAACCTTACCACCCCAACGGCCATCAGTTCTGCGAGCAATGTGCCCTGCCCATTGCCACTTAAGGTATATCGCGCTATATCGCGTGCTACCACAGAATAAGTAATAGTACTAAGTACAGAAGTCTCACTCTCTAACAAAATTGACGTTCGGGTTCGACCACCGGATAGAACGCACCGGATCCGACGGTTCCTTTCTATCGCGTAACGCATGCTCTTTCTGGTCGTTGGCTAAGCCCCTCTGCGGGGCAAAATTTGGACCGCGTGACGAAGTCGCGGAGTGAGCTACACCAGTACCTCTAGCATATCTGTGACACGCGACTCTTTGTCGCGCGACAAATGCTACCTATCTCTTTCCACTCAATATCGTGTGACAGTGAAAGGTGACGCTTTGTCGCGCGAGAAACGAAGTCGCGGTCAGTTATGCTAGACGTACAGTACCTCTAGCACATCTGTGACACGCGACTCTTTGTCGCGCGACAAATGCTACCTATCTCTTTCCACTGAACTAGTGTGACAGTGACAGGTGATGCTCTGTGGCGCGAGAAACGAAGTCGCGGCTAGTTATGCTAGCCCGGCTGGTGCTACTTAAGTATTATATTTAAAAAAATCTAACCGTTATCTGTGTACTTCCCAGTGTACGGCCCAAGATGACCAAATCGCAATTTCAAGCGCAAACGTTCTCGTATATCACCGCTGTTGTAATTCTGTAATTTATAGCTTCGGGATACCTATGGAATCCTGATATTGTACAAGGGTCGGGTCGGTTTGATCGCTGACTGACGAGATGGCTCCATTTACTTCTCGTCCGATTCTATTATAGCGTCTATATGACGTAGGGCCAGGGTCAGTGGTTTATGGGGGATGAATATTTCAAATTCTGTAAGCCGCAAGGTTTAATGATGAGTTAAATTATTATCTTTATGTGATATTGCGGGAACATGATATTCGGCTAGTTTTCGTAGAAGGCACTTTGTAGTTTTATTCAGGGGTCGGATACCGGTATTTTTTTCGTTCTTTTCGTTCTTTGGTTTACTAGTTCATTTTTTAATCGGACAATCGAATAATACGAAGTCATTACTTAAATATATTATGGACTCCTGCATAAAAAGCATAAAATAATGCAAAGTATGGGGCTATTTGGGGGTTTTTGCAAAATGGTTTTATTAAAGGCTAGATAAGTTTTACTTTGTTTAAGGTAAACATCTGCGTGCTCGACACTGACCCTGTAATTGCCATATTGAATTTTAAGTCATTCAATAGCAATAGAGGTGACAGCAGGTGTCGACTATTGGGCATAAGCGTGCCGAGCACTAGGACGTTTTCCTTACACTAATGCGGATGGATAGATAAGTTTAACTACCTTGTGTAGGTGCTTCATTCTTTTGACTGAAGGGACATTGAACTGATTCGCGGAATATTTTCATTTTGTTGATTTTATCAAACGAAATCTTCTATGAGTCTGTTTATCTGTCGGTCGATCTGTGGCGTAGTAAATTAGAATATGGTTTTGCGTCAAACATAATCCTAATTATAATATTGGGCTGTTTAATCCTTCCCCGTGGCCTAATTTCCGACACAACACTTTAAAAACCTGCAGTGGGCGAACCACTGTAAAATCCGATGATATAGCCGCCTATGACTCTTAAGTACCTATGTAGTAAGTTACTTATGCCACAGTATAATAGCAATCATGTTTCTTCCTACAAAAGGCACATCGTGCGCTTGAATGTGTGGGCGCCGTATACGAACGCACTACAAGCAAAGTTTTAAGAATTCGTTAGAATGATCCAGTATGGAACGCTTTGGGCTTAAAATCACTAAATTTCATTTTACCTCATTATCAATATTCCCAGATCTCAAAACTTCATGGCCTCAAAATACCTAAATTGCAGAATGCCTAAATTTTTTTCACAATCAACCGAAACCTTAATATCGCCGATGTTCAAAATACCTTAGGCTCATAATACCTAAACTTCAAAACAGCATTATGGCAAAACAACATATGCTTAAAACAACCAAACCTCAAAATACCTAAATTTATACTATAAAATAAACACTCGTAAAAAAAATTAGGTATTTTTGGAAAAATGCTTAAATTTAGGTATTTTGAGGTTGAGTTGTTTGAAACTATAGTAATCGTCTTCGGTTGGGATACTCACATAATTGGAATCAAACATCACGTAAGGTAAGTTCGTTTGATTCTTAATTCTACACAATCTGAGACCTATGTCTAGGGAATAGAATTCAAAATTGTACTAGCATTTGCAGACTTGACTAATTAAAATGCTATCAGTCCGAATAAACTCGATCGCGCGTCAACAATGACTCTAATTACGAAGTCGTAAAATGAACTATTAAGATTATGATCTGTTATGGTATTTACCTTTTGCTATCTTTCATTATCTGTATCGGAAATTTAGTTGTAAACTGTGTTTGGGTCGATTTCAGAGTGTTTCGGCCACGGCAGGTAATAAGTAATCATTCAATGTATTTCTCGTATCGTCCTACATAGGTATAAGCATCCGTGATGCCATAAACACTAGGGTTGCCAACTATTTCTCGGGAAAACATAGTCCTAAGATAAAAAAATAGTACATCGAAAAAATAATAATACCTACATGTACTTTGAAGAAAAATCCTTAAAAAAAACGAACAAGTGCGAGTCGGACGCGCCCACCGAGCGTTCCGTACAAATTTTTAGGTACAATTTATTAAAGTATCCTACATATAAACTTTTATTCTTTTATGATTTAATCAAAAATGTAGAGTTTTGTTACTTGTAGTATAAGACGGTATTACTTGTCAAATGTCATAGTTCTAAGTCAACGGAGAGTACCCTTTGAATTCTGGTTTCTCGAGTGTCGAAATTTACGTTTTTTGCAGCATAGCTTCAAGGGACCGTAGACCTGAGTATGTGGTTGATTAATTGATTGATTGATTAAAACTTTATTCATGCCCAAAACATACATGATTACAAAATGATTACAAAAAAACAAAAAATAAAAACCGACTTCCAAAAACTTAAACTAAAAAGCAGAAAATAATATGTTAATTACCCGAAAGAAATGGATAATCAACGATTCATATATACATATACAGATATTTATAGTTTTTAACCTGTTTTTTTGAAGTCGGTGCCTGCCACGCAAAGCTGGCTATGCTGAGCTCCTTTTATCCTTAGCTGGCACCGACTTCAAAAAAGCAGGTTAAAAACTATAAATATCTGTATATGTATATATGAATCGTTGATTATCCATTTCTTTCGGGTAATTAACATATTATTTTCTGCTTTTTAGTTTAAGTTTTTGGAAGAAAAATTTACTTTATTTTTAAATTTTTAGTGGCGCTGTAAAAATACTATTTTAACCAAATAGACTAAAGTCTATTTAGTTAAAAGAAAATTTTTCCAAATCGGTCTAGCCTCAAGTAATCGGGGAACAAACCTACATAAAAATTGATCTTTGTTTTGAAGTCGGTTAAGACTGGAAACTTATATCTAATAAGAAGTGCACGAGAAACTAAGAAAAATACCAAAATCGCTATATGTGTGCCTCTAATATTTGAAGAGTTCCCTCGATTTCTCCAAGATCCCATCATCAGATCCTGATTTGGTTGCAATGGAATCACCTCGGAAGTATACCCTTTCAAACAAAAAAATATTTTTCCAAATCGGTCCAGCTGTTTTTAAGTAATCGGGGAAGAAACCTACATAAACATTTGTTCCTTTTTTGAAGTCGGTTAACACTAAAAACTTATTGCTAGTAAGAAATGGACAAGAAACTACGAAAAATACCGAAATCGCTATATGTGTGCCTCTAATATTTGAAGAGTTCCCTCGGTTTTTCCAGGATCCCATCATCAGATCCTGATTTGGTTGCAATGGGACCATTTCGGAAGTATACCCTTTCAAACAAAAAAAGAATTTTTCAAATCGGTCCAGCCGTCTTCGAGTAATCGCGTAACAAACATACAAAAAAAAAAAAAAAAACATTCAGACGAATAGAGAACCGGCCTTCTTTTGGAAGTCGGTTAAAAATTTAGAAACTAGTAAAAATTAACTTATCAGGTAACCATGTGTCGTGGCAGAGAATAGGCGCTGGCTCAGCATAAATGAAGTGGCAGGCCACTTCGCTGGTATTCTGCCAGGACCCACAAAACAAAAAACAGAAAAACAAAGAAGAGAAATTGTGTAATAAATAGTAATATGAACAAGAGGTGTGTATCAAAGTGTAAGAGTGCGTGTATATGTGGTTCAGTGAGCATAAATATATATGTATAGTTGTTGATGAATGAGTTTTTCAAATTGGACACATGAGCAGGCTGTAGTAGAAACAAGATACAAAAGATGAGATTTTAACTGAATGAAAAATGGGGATCATAAACTTTATATATGGCTGAGCAGGAGACAGGAAGGAAGTTTAGGATTTAAATTTTTGTTCATTTAATAAATGTAAGCGATATTGTAATCTGAAAGTTAACTTATGATTATGTTGGCGAATGGGTGGTGGTATCGTATTCCAGCATTTTGTTGCTCGATACCTGAAACTCCCTTTAAAAGCAGCTGTTCGGTGTCGGGGGACTTGTAACACTATTGCACGTGAAGCTCTTATTCGGTGGTGACTGTTATTACTAGAGAACCATTCGAGTTTCTTATACAGATAAGAGGGCATTTTAGTTTAAATTATGTCGAAGAGCAGGCACGCAAACATTAATTCTTTGCGGGCTGCCATCTATAACATATTTGCGTCATTTAAATAGGGTGTGACGTGAGCGAGCGAGAAGGCATGGCCCATAGGCGGTGATACAATAATTGAGCTTGGATAAGACCAGACTTTCACAAAGAGTTATTCGAAGATCGATACTAAGAAAATTTCGGTAATTATATAAGACTTTTAGACGATAAAGGCAGTTTCGTACAGCCACATGATTTTCGAAACGCAAATTTGTGTCCAGCAACAGACCAAGATTTCTTGCCTCCTCGACGCGGTCCACTTTAGCGTCATCTATTATAATACTTGGACACTGTGCGATAATAGAATTAGTCCGACTTAAAGATCCGAGAACCATGTATTTGGATTTTTGAGGATTCAGTACAAGACAGTTGGTGGTTGCCCGTTGTTATTTAATTTATCGACCGCAGAGTCCATTTCTCGGGGATGAAAAGATAGAAATATTTGCAAATCGTCGGCGTAAAGGTGGAATTTGCAAAATTGGATACATTTGATAATGTCAGTACTGTATAAAATGAACAAAAGAGGCCCCAATATAGATCCCTGTGGCACCCCCCTTGTTATCAGAGCTGGATCAGACAATAAACAAGAACCGTCGATATGTGGCAATTTTACAATTTGCCTACGGCCAATTTGGTTTTATTTCAACTCCATACCTCTACGCGCTCCCGACATAAAGGGTCTTGACGGACAGATGGACAACAAAGTGATCCTATAAGGGTTCCGTTTTTTTCCTTTTGAGGTACGGAACCCTAAAAAATACGATTCCAATGGCTATCTATCCGTGCTCAAGTGTTGGTTTTTAGTGAAAATGAAAAGTCGTATAATTAATTAATTCATCTAACCCAAACTCCACTTGTAGGGATTAACCGAAGTACCTATGTATAAGAATTTGAAAAACTGAATAATTCTTTAACTGTATATAGTACAGAAAATACAGTACAATAGATTATATATATTATAGTGCGGTTGGCAACCCTAAAACACCCTGCCGTAAAATCTTAATCAATGAAAACTTATCCGAAGTTGCATCGACGAAACTTCCCATAACAACAGTAAATATCAATTCTGTTCTACTTCATAGACAATTGTTCAGATTTGATTAAACTCTCGGAATCTCGTGTTCCAGATCCCCGTTTAGTCCAGTCCTATTATAACTCATTCCTATAGCTAGAGGAGAAAATATATACAGCCGAATTTACCAATATTTTTTGATAACTGGAAACATAACAAATTAGATAAAAGTAAAGTAAACATAGACGATATAAAAACAGTACGAAGCTTCCCATAACAACAGTATCTGATTTATAACTGGAAGGCAAGATTCGTGTTCCTCCCAGATCCCCGATTAGTCCAGTCCTATTATTTAAGGAATTGTATGCTGATAACTAGAAGACGAAAACCACATGGCTATCGTTACCAATTTTATTTGACAAGTTCAACACCCGTTTAGTCTAATATTTACTTGCTTTTTATGAGTAAAAAATAAAAAACAAGGTCCTTTTATCATTGCAATTTTTGAAGCTTTACCACGTTTAATGGAAATTTCAAATATTTGCATAAAGTTTGTTGATACTCGTTCAATAAATTGGCACGAAAGTAAATTTTGATTTACTGTAGTTTTTTCGCCTTTCGACGCAAAATCAAGAAACGCGACCGCGTAAACGGCGAAAATGATAGCTTTGAATTACCTACGAGTGCGAGTGTTTTTCGGGGAAAACGATATTTAAAATTTTGTGATAGCTTTACTATTTAGTACTAACCAACCTTCGAGATATACTGAATATTTCATTTTCTTTCTATGTCATAAAATGACCCGCTTCAAAAAAATAACTTTATATTCATTTTATTCATACCAAAACAAAGTATATACCCGAAAAAAATCAATATTAGGATTATTCCACATTTTCCATACAACAGATTCCAAATTTTCCGGACTACGATCGAGTTCCTGATCGGCACAGGAGATTGAACTACGTGGGAATGGCGCGAGTTTTATTTTTATCGAGATTGGTCCCGCTCGAGACGAGTGTAGACACTCGTCGAATGGGGTCGCACTTGCCACTTGTGAAAGTGGAGAAAGTTGAGTACTAAACCTAAGACGTGGAAACTGTGGAAAGTGAAAAGGACTTGTACCTAGGTACTGCGGTGCAAGACTACAAAGTTGCACTGAACTTGCACTTTTAAATAATGAAATTGAACGATGCCGTGTTCATTATTTCGTTATCATCTTTTACTACGGATTTTACATTTACTACGAATGAGGCGGAAATGAAATAAGGGTAAATATATCAAATTTAAAAAAATAAGTATGTGGTAGTACTAAAATGCCCACAAGTTAAATAAATTGCCGACAACCGCTTCATTTCATCGCAGTTCGGTTTTATGTTTTGGGGTTGCTGTGTGGCACACCTAACCGAACTTAATAACGTCTAAACCTTTCAAAAACCTGAAATTATAGGAAGTAAATCTTGACATAATTAAATTTCAGTACTATGAAACATTCCATGATTTTTTTGTTTATACAGCAATACTTACTTAAAGCCAATTATTTACTTAAAGGTTTGCCCTGGATCTAGCAAAACATGGCCGATATATCGGTATCGGTATCGGTATCGTTACATCCCTAATATTTAATATTATATTTTTAATATGTACTTGTAAAATTGTAAGTAGGTAGTTTCCCTAATTCTTGCCCCTATAGTACCGACCGTTTCCTCTGGGAACCATTTCCTTCGCCTAATTCATACGTATTAAAGGAATTCGGTCGTAAATCATGGTCAGGGCCATCGGACTATATAAACGATGTGCGGCGGGTGTTTGTTTGCGTTTTGCATCCGGCAGGAGTTGGGTTATAGTAATGAATAACATCACGGGATTTGGGGATATACTCCGAAGTGCTTCGTTCGAATGGTGTTGCACATATCCATGGGCGACGTTGACTGTTTTCCATCAGGCAACTCGTCTGCTCGTTTGCTACTTATAACATAAAAAAAAGAGTATAGCACCGCTAATTCGCCGAAATTCGAAAATCGAAGTAAGCAAAGCAATAGGGACTATAATTTAAATAATATACACTTTTTATAGTTAAAAAACATACTACGGTATGATTTAGGCATCATCAATCAATTTTAATATGACTGGGAAGATAAATATTGAGATGGGCCGGTTGAGTATTCTGGTTCAAAACAAATCATCACTTTGCCAATTTTGGCACTGTATTCTGAAATATTACGTATCTGTTTATGGGCTAATTTAATTATAATCCAATACAAATGAAAGCGATAATGAACAAACAAACTAATTAGTAGAACACTTTACACAAATAATATCGTTCAGTGTTTGAAGAACAGGGCACAGTGTAAAAAAACGTGACCGGTATTGTGACTTCATAGAACGTTTCTAAGCGTCACACTTTGTGAAAAGCAGCTTTAGTTAGTGGTCATTCGTATAATGAACATCGAAAGTGGCTGATCTTTTTCGTAACTTCAAACTGTAATAGTATCATTTTATTAATTTTGTTACTTTTGTCGTAGTACCTCGCCTTAAAATCTACTTCTGACGTTGACTATACCGTGACTATACCAATATGGGTCCCATCCCTACCAATGACTTTGGAGCTGCCAATGATTTACTCGCTTAATCTCTGCGTTCGGCATGTATGTCACTCATAGCTTTACAATAGGTCAATTTGTTGTGACCGTAAACCTCAAAAAGTTAAAAATGTCCAGTGCCGAGTTTGCTACGCAGTTAAAATACTAACTATAATAATTCCATTGTGGCGGTAGTAATTAATTAGCGTAACTATGTTAATTAACACCATTAAGCAAGGTCGGAGCGATGAAATTTCACTCATATAACGTATATGTATGTATATTTGTATATCTAATCGTGAAACATGTGATACGAAGAATTTCGAAAGTAAAAACGGGAGAGCGTTTGTCTACGGCTAGCGTTGCTGGGCGTCCGGATAAAGCCGGACTTAGTTAGGCTTTTTGATTGCGTGTCTGGCCAAAATAAAACGGTGTCCGGGTTATCCGGCTTTTGTTATGCAAAAAAGCTTGATTTTTACATACAATTTTTTTTCGTACCTATTAATCACAAAATCCTCAATAATGTAGGGTGTCCGGCCTTATCTTGGAGAAATGGAGGGAACTCTTCAAATATTATAGGCACATATACGGCGATTTGGGAATTGTTCATATTCACTCGTGCATCTCGTATCAAAATAGGTTCACTGAAAGTCGATTATAATTTTTTTAATTTTGTGGTTATTACACTGTTTCTTGTCAGCGCCTTAATGTGATTCAAGGCGCTCCATATGAGTAAAAAGAGCATTAACAATTTATACCTACCTACTGTATTTTATTCCATAGCTTGATAGATTTTTCTTTGTGCCAGACAACACAAGAAGTATCAAAAAGCCAAAAGTACATCTATTTTGAATAATTAAAGATCCTAATAGGTGGCGCGGGCGCTTTAATAAATTGTTTAATAATGGTCGACGTATCAAGCACAAAAATAAAACTAATTTCAACCAAATTAGATGTCGTTAAAATAGATTGTTAGCATTGTTTTCATTTGTATGGAAAACAAATCGACTTGAATCAACTGAAGGTACCTACTGTTTTCATCGCAAATCGAAGGTACTTATTGTTTTCATCTTTAATTAAAACGATAGGTACTTTTATTCGCAAAATTAACGTTACACTTCGTCACCTTTTTGGCACAAACATTTTTAATCAGTAATTTTACAATGCGGTACGGTAAAGCACACGAGGCGTATTTTAAAACAGTTGTTGTGAACAATTATACAGATGGCAAAACTCGGCAACCACTATCATTTTCGAACGCTGTTTAGTTAACGTAACTATTCATTTTGTTTCCACCTTTCAAATAATCATAACAAAATAGGAATCAATTAAGCCATTAAGGTTTTATTAATTGATGTACAATCGACCACAGTGTTAACTGTATATTTGTAAACGAATGTCAACTTTATTTCAACGTGTTAAAGTCTATGGGTGGTCAGATACTCGTAACTAAGGCTTCGTTTGTACAAACTCTTTTAGAAATGCTCAACAACGTTTGGAGTGCTCAATGCTTTCGAGTTACCTACTATCCTATTACGTCTGTCCCTCAGCAAATATAAAGTTCCTCATTGCAATAAACACCAAAGCAATATGAACAGTTGAACACTAATAGTTTCTCACACTAATTCCAGCTTTGTTTTTAATTGTCTTTATCATAAGTTTAGGGAATCGGAAGCGGTACCTTTCTCCAAATGAAAGACACAATATAACTACTTCCACTTTTGTTGCAGTACATGTATGAGAACGGCACAAACGACGATGGTCTCCTCACGCGGGAGAAGTTCATGGAGGTGAACGCGAGGATGGACGCGCGGCGCAAGTTCCTGAGGAACGAGTGCTCCAGGCTCGGCCTCGACAGCTCCAGCCACAAGGCCTACGCCTGGGAGTACCTCATCAACCGCCAGTATCACGTAATTTGGTGAGAACACACTTAGACTTCTAAAATATCAGGTGAAGGATGGACGCGTGGCGCAAGTTTCTAAGGAACTAGTGCTCCAGGCTCGGCCTCGACAGCCCCAGCCACAAGGCGTACGCCTCTGGAAGTACCACATTAAATGAAAGTATCACTCATATGGTAAGAACACACTTTGACATAGAAGAAAATTAAAGTTTTGACGAACTCGAGTGTCTACTTGAGCCAAACTTAACCGGTTTCATTGGTGATAACCACAAACTGTAATAAAAAGGAGCATACATAATAGACTGTACTTAATTTTTTACGAGAACCTCATTACTTGCTAAGCCTTTCAGCAACTAAGATCTACAATAGTATTAATCCATTGTGTCATCAGCTAATAAAGGTTTGTCTTCGGTACCATATCCAATTTACCTAATCTCCTTAAAAAAATACGAAAGACTTAACATTGATACACATTTTTTTTTACATTGAATGTGTTTGCTCTTTACTACCTCATATCTATTATATAGATTTGATTTCTAAAACAGTTATACATAATAACTTTTACCTACAGTGAAAGCCCGTAACTCCTCTGCTTTATTATTTATACCAAGTCATCATAATGGGACAAAATATAGCAAACCTTGAAAGGGCTGGTTTAAACTGGATCGTTACACTTATCACGAGGCAAATAATGGTTCCACCGTGTAATTGAAACAACGGAAATTTCACTGAAGTGGGAACCCTCGCTGCAATTATACAGCTGTAACAGTTTCATATCGTACTAATTACATGTTCCTTTCAGGTGCAACATATTCAAAGCGGCTTCGACTTCGTGGATGTACAACTTCAACCTAATGGCAAACTACACAGCTGCTTTCTTAGATAAGACGAAAGAGGTGCCTCTAGGACTGGCTAGAAAGAAATACGCCAGGCCATCCGTGGAAATGGTGAAGAAAGCCCAAATTGATTCCATATCATTCCTGATAGTCAGGCATCCTTTAGAAAGGCTAGCTTCAGCGTATAACGACAAAATCGCCCACGCGTGGCCCAAATCGTTCCACGACAAAATGGGGTACAGGATTATTCAAAAGTATAGAAAAAAGGTAAGCATCAAATTCAATTACGTTGAAAGCGTGGTTCCATTTCGTTATAGCTGGATCACTTTGCTGATTGTTTCGCGGTGTCTGTCTCTCGTTAATGATCAAATACTTACTTGAAATGAGCATGCAATGTGCTAGCGAATTCTGTTGTGCCATAATAAAATAAAATACACGTACAACTCCGTTGAATGGACATCGTCTAGCCTATCGCGGTGAATCTAGGTCTACAACTTTACACACGAGAAGAGAATTTGAAAATTACGAGTGTTAGAAAAACTAACCTGCGAAAACCAATAACCTACTACCTTTAACAGTTATTTACTATAACACAGCTAGTAAATGCAAAAGCTGTTTATTTGCTTATGAATATGACCTAGTTTGTACGAAAGGATAATCCACGCGCTATAGCCTTCGAATAATTGATGGATGACAAAACCACAATATTTGCTATTATTTCGTCGTTAGGCAACGGCGACTAACATAAAGGGGTTAAAGGGGGGTGGAAAGGGTGGGGGTGATGCCCACCGTGTAATCCCTCCCCTACGTGAATAATCATGAAGGCAATTCATAAATTCATAACAAATGAGGGACAACCTCGTTTTATATGCCACAAGTAATGCTCTCTTTGTGGAACTTTGGTTTAGTTTTCGTGGCCTAAAAGCAACTTAATTACTGTGCTAAATAAATACCTAATGAAATGAATAATCCTAGATACTACACCTTTATGTGGTGTTGCAGCGTTAGCGCAGCGACTACAAAAATATAGATGCTCATTTAATCTTAATGCTATTTGAGGAAATATATCGGTTTTGGGTGATTGTCAAAAAATGATGTCCGTAGTTAGAGCTTTATAAAACAACCTCTTAATCTTGTTCTTTTGTGTAACGAAACTTAACCATATAAATTGTATGGTAAATTTCGTTACACAAAATAACAAGATTAAGAGGTTGTTTTATAAGCCCTAACTACGGACATCATTTTTTGAGAATGACCCTTTTGGTAAATATTGATCGATCAATCTATGAGTTGATTTTAAATAGTACATCATCTCTCTCACTGACGATTAAAGAAGTGACCACAGCGCTGCTCAAGATACGCGGACGGTGCGTTTACGTATCCAAATGTATGTAGAAAACGTGACGTCATCGACGTGTCACAGCGTCAAGCTTCGGTTGTCGATCCTTTATGTAGTTACTTATTTTGTCGAAATAGAAATAGCTCAAATACAACAGAAAACTTCATAAATAAACATGAGGTGTTATTCCAGTCAAATGATCCGGATGCCCCACACTCACCCCACCCCATGTTCGAGGAGTTCGTCTCGTACGTGCTGGACGAAGCCCGTGCGAAGAGGACCCTCGACATGCACTGGACGCCGTACACGGGGTTTTGCACGCCGTGCAAGTTCGACTTTGACGTCGTGCTCAAGTTCGAGACTTTGGATGTAAGTAACTGCTTAAAATATCCCGTAACATTTTAAGTAATATTTGGAAAAGAGGATTCTCTACATCCACTTAGCGTTGCCAGGCGTCCGGATAAAGCTGGACATAGTTAAGCTTTTTGATTGCATGTCCGGCCAAAATAAACGCTGAGATAAGATACATATATAAATATTAAATAGGTATCTCGATCTCATCAAATCTATCACGATATTGATATCATGTAGGTACCAGTGGCGTGGCGTAAAAGATTTCCTAGGGCAAGCCGGTGTAGATTTGGCGTACATTTTCCTTAAGAGCTCTAGAATAAGGTGGTCAAAAGCCTGATATTAGGCAAGCCGGTAGGAATCGAGTTGTTTGGAAGCCACCCTCTGGAATTCTATTAAAAAAAATTGCCTTTGGGAAATTCCGATAAAGATTGCGTTGTTTTGAAAGCGGCCTCCAATTCTTATCCAACAACAGGAAACGTTAATCTAGCGACGCCCCGGTGATCGCGGTCTCGGATACGCTTCGATGTTTATTTTCGTTGTTGCTACCAACGACAACAACACCAACTTATAGATGTTATGATTAGGATCGTATCGATAAAATGAAGTAATTTATGATAAAGAAGGGTTCTTTTTTCGACAGCACGAAAGCAAATTGGGCCCGTACCAATGCTGCAATCGCGTTTGCTTCTGCGTTGTCTCTATACATATACAGCAGTGGCGTGGCGTGCATAGAACTCGATTCCCATCGGCTTGCCGGCAGTTCAGCACTTAATTCTAGTGCTCTTAAAGAAAATTGAAGCCAAAGCTGCTCGGTCTTGCTCAAGGATTTCTTCAACGCCACGCCACTGATATACAGGGTCACTTTAAATCAGAGTTTCTTAATCTTTTTTGTTCACGGGCCCCCTACATTATTTCGGAAACCTTACAGACCCTTTCCGTGCATAATCAGAGAAAAGAAGATCAAGGGTACATGAAAGTTTTGTGTTTTATTGTAAGCATAGCC
This sequence comes from Eudemis profundana, assembly GCA_947034925.1. Taxonomy (NCBI): domain Eukaryota; kingdom Metazoa; phylum Arthropoda; class Insecta; order Lepidoptera; family Tortricidae; genus Eudemis; species Eudemis profundana. The sequence continues at coordinate 13,964,947 of OX344811.1, forward strand.
ACGGACCCCCGGCTCTCGTATCACGGATCCCTAAGGGGTCCATGGACCACAGGTTAAGAAACCCTGCTTTAGACGATTAATGATAGCGTTGCATTAGAAATCACCACCGTTTTTAGACTATATCCAACGTCATAGTTGCAAAGAATCGCAGTGATAGATCAATCTACCACTCGTGTAACAAAACCTCTAGGGACACACGGGCACATTTTTCAAATGACGCAGGAAATTGGTCCTCAATCGGATTAAACCAGGATTTGCTTCAGAGGCAAGTAAAGGCCCCTAGGGAAACGGTGAAACCATGCGAGGGTTTTTGGAATTAGGCACTGTACATTTAGAAAGGATATAACTTACTGTTTGGTTACCCATAGCAGCAATCAGCATCGAGCAAGCGTATTTAGCGCGAAAATTCTGAAGTAGCGGTGTATAATTATGTTGCAAAAGGAGAATACGATGATTCGTGGATCATGCTTAATAGCGTACCTATTGGAAACACGTATCGCACTTACAATTATAATGACCTAACGTCAAATAAAGATAAAACAAAGTTTTGAGTCACTGTAATTCTAAGAGTGCAGAATATCCAGCAGTGGACTAAAAAAGGTCGATGATGATAATGATCCCTCTATGGTCGCAGCTTCATGGCTGAAGATCTTTACTGTTCAGACGTTTTATTTCTAACCTAACCGAGAAGTTTTATACTTCTCTTTATGTCACTTTCCGAAGCGCTGGTAAGACTTGCAAAATATGCACACCTGTGGCCTGTTTGCAGAATACATTATTTCGAAAGAACGATTTGCTTCCACTTCATAACAGTCATGTCATGATAATAATAACGATAATGGTGATGATTTGACGATCATTGTTCCGATTGTCGTTTCGGCGAACGGGCTTATAGCGAAGAGTCTCGATCACCATCTCAAGAGACTCTCGCTAGATGGCTGGATCAAGGGTCAGATACAGAAGGCGGTACGTCTGGACACGGGGCGCATAGTTAGGAGGTTCCTCTCTCTACAGCCCTAACCACCGGTAGCTTGGGCCCCGCCCCGCTGCCGACGGTACCCTAAGGTTAGGTTTTTTGTAATGTGTTTATATTTTGTAATTTCATTTTGTATTTTTTTTTAATATACACCGTGGGTACGAGTAACCCGACAAACTTTAACTATAGATTCTAACAACTATTAGCAGTAAAAAAAGTTATGTGATGTATAGTCGAAAAACGCTTACTTTCAGAGATATTCATTATTTTTTAAATGAAAACTCCCAAGTGTGTAAATAAATAAATGTAAATAAATAAATGTAAAATGTATGTATAAATGTGACCAAGATAGTTTTACAATTTTTTTTAAATCCTTTAACTAAACAGCAATTAACCTTCGCAGTATTTGATGGTAAACGACTACGAGGCTAAAAAATTGACCTTTCCTTTCCATTTTAGTTTTTTTTTCTTTTTGATAACTTTTCCTCCAGTAAGGACATGTTTATAACGAGGGGCTGAATTTACTGATTTATTTTAAGATAAGATAAGATAAGCGTTTATTGTCAGAGTTGTGCACAAAAGTTCTTATAAATAGGTACATGGTAGGTCCCAACAGCCTGCCCATTACGGACGTACAATAGGGTTACAATTATATAATACTTAACCAGAATTCTATCTTACATAAAAAACTCATTAAGATTATAAAAACATTTAAGGATAAGCCATTCTTTCAATATCCTTTTGAAATTAATACCATCCATCGATTTAATGCATTCTGGCAAATGGTTAAAGATTTTTATTCCAGTTACATAAGTGCTTTTCTTCATTATATAGCTAGTAGGTCGCACTGTTAGTAAATCGTACTTATATTGTTGTCTCAGGTTTTTCTTCGAGTCAATTTTTTTAGGAAAATATTCAGTATGTTCCCTTACAAATAAACAAATTTCAATTTTGTTCCATAAGACTATTAATGTAAAACATTGACAATATTCGACACATGTTGATATAACATTATTTACTCGTCACACCACCAGGAATTCATGGCTAAAATATGTCGGTATAGTCCCTCCCACCCTGTATATATGTATTATAAAATACCTAGTCAAAGAAAAAAAAGATATACTGGAATAATAATGGTGATGTTGCAGGAAGACCAAAGGTATCTCATCCAGCTGGCGCGGCTGCAAGACGTGGTGAAGCCGGAGTGGAGGAACAGCGGCAAGGGGAAAACCCAGCAGAACATCAACCACCTCTACTCCAGACTGCGGCGGTCGCAGCTTATCGGTCTTTATAACCTTTACAAGTGAGTATTGTATTTTTCATTGTAACAGATACAATTTTCCCATTACTCGAGGTTAATGTTCAGTATTTTTTGGTCTGGAATAATGGACACCCACTTATATTGTAAACATCTGTATTGACTACAAGAGGGTGCTCTTGGGTGTTCATAATCATTCATTTAGGAACGACTGTCTACACTAGGTATATTGTTTCTAATGTTAGAAAAAATATTTTTTAGCCTCGATTCTGTGTAATTTTAGTGATCTAACTAGCAAAAGGACGTTTTCAGGCTTATGATGCTACGCTTTGTCGCGGGATAAATAAATGATAAAGCATCCGTCACTCTCGCACATTATTTTTCAGAATGTGACGGATGCTTTATCATTTATTTATCGCGCGACAAAGCGTAGCATCATACGCCTAAGAGTGACTTTTAATCCGAGATTGACGATATAGCGTTGTTGCACATTACAAAACATTCTGTTTTCTTACATCTTACCCTGAACAGTCGTACACAAAATCATGTCAATTAGATGCTTTTAAATACATTATCTTGAATCACAAAAAAAGTAGCCCAAATTAATCAACATGCTAGACGTATAAGGGTGAATTTCAAAAAAAGGTGTCCTTAATTAAGGGAATAATTTAACAAAAAGTTACTATTGTTCCTCTGTGTAACGAAAGTTACAATACAATTTATATGGATAACTTTCGTTACACACAGGCACAAGATTAACATTTTGTTCAATGAAACCTTAAATACGGACATCTTTTTTTGAAAACGACCCATAAGGCCTCTGAAGATTGCTCGAAGAATTTCGCAACAATTTTCTATTTATTTTACCTCCGTGACATCGACAAAGCCCGCAATTGCATCAATCCGCATTCATTTTCCGTTGCGATATTAGCACGAGTGACACGAATAAGATAATTATGCGTCGTGTAAGCCACTGGTACGTTCACATAATTACCCATATCGCTGTATGGTACAGTATTGATTGCCTACTCAGTCTACATTGTTATCCGTTGCTTGTTACCTATTGTTACACCTTCTACATTGTCCATTATTAGTTAGTAGCTTCTGCCCGCGACTCCGTCCGCACTGACTCGTTAATCGCCCTAAGAATGTTTGCTATTAGATTTCCTTAGGCGCAGTAATAATTATGGTGCTCCCATATAAAATTTAACCCTAATCACAGAATAAGTAATAGTACCTCGTACAGAAGACTCTCAAATTCACCAACCCAAGATTCAATCATTTGCCATAATCCCCATATCAACCCATACAATCTGCCAGGACATCATACTTAAAGAATCCACAACCACCTCATCCTGCAAACTTGCCACTATCATTCTCAATAGCCTGAAAATTTTCAACGGAACATAAATCAGACTTTTCACCTCTCATTCATCTCAAACCTTCATCTTCCATTCATAGATAGTTGGCTAAGCCACTCCGGAGGGGAAAATTTAATACTATAGTAGCCGCGCGGCGAAATAGCGGAGTGAGCCACTCATGTCCCAATTTCGCACTCTTTCAGTATAAAATAGTATTTTTTCTACTCCTGTACTGTTATCTGTCTTTTACTTGGTCACGAACACTAATATAAGAACATATATAATATGAGTTCAGAGAAGTCTATACTCTATTCCCCATAACAGCACTAGTGTCGTTATAGCCACTTTACGTTATTGCTAACAACCACAGACTTCTAAATCTAGGTTAAACTGAGGTCAAGGATTAAGCGCTCAATTTTAACTTTACGGTAAAAATGCACAACTACCAACTTAACAAACAATTAAAATCCTACGGCTTTTAAGAAAAACAAAACTTTCTGAACTAAATTCATTGATGCCAACATAAAAACAAAAGTATTTTTAATATATTCACTGCGTGTCAACTTCATTTAAAAAATAAAAAGTTTACCATAGACACATACTGACAGTCATACGTCATATTTGCCTTCTTTGCAGGTTATGCCTTGTTTGTATTTTATAATTTTAAAACCTGTCGTAGAAAAAGTATTGTATGCAACGTTGTATAATTAAGTCAAAAAACGCTCATTGCGTCTCTATTTGCGATACTCGCCGCATTCGCGGCTCGTATCGCAACTCACGCAATTCGCATTTTTTGAACCTTCTTATACAACTGTTGCATAAAATACTATTATGCAACAGTTGTATAAGCGGGTTCAAAAAATGCGAATTGCGTGAGTTGCGATACGAGCCGCGAACGCGGCGAGTATCGCAAATAGAGACGCAATGAGCGTTTTTTGACTTAATTATACAACGTTGCATACAATACTTTTTCTACGACTAGGTTTTAAATTATAAAATACAAAAATAATCATAACCTGGAAACAAGGCAAATATGATGTTTGACTGCCAGTATGTGTCTATGGTAAACTTTTTTTTTTAATTTAAAATATACTTAAATTAAAAATACTTTTTTATGTTGGCATCAATGAATTTAGTTCGGAAAGTTTTGTTTTTCTTAAAAACCGTAGGAATTTATTTGTTTGTTAAGTTGGTAGTTGTGCATTTTTACCGTAAAGTTAAAATTGAGCGCTTAATCCCTGACCTAAGTTTAACCTAGATTTAGAAGTCTGTGGCTGCTAGCAATAACGTAAAGTGACTATAACGACACTAGTGCTGTTATGGGGAATAGAGTATAGACTTCTCTGAACTCATATTATGCATGTTCTTATATTAGTGTTCGTGACCAAGTAAAAGACAGATAACAGTACAGGAGTAAAAAAAGTGTTTTATGGCCATTCCCAGACCTTAAACTATCTGTTTACCTACCACATTTCACCACAATAGGTCCAGCGATTTAAGCATGAAAAGAACAGACAAACAGACACAGTTACTTTTGGATTTTATAATATGATTATATTGATTATGGATGGATTTGCCGTCCTCAAACTAAAAGGCCGCTAGTTTGTATGAAGTTTCATACAAATTAGCGGCCTTTTAGTTTGAAGACGGCAGGGATCGTGATACTCATGCATGACTGTTGAAGTAGGTAAACAAGACAGGGCTAAATAATGTAAGACCTCGTGACTATTCAGTTGTTTCAGTAAATCAGTAGGTACGCGTCTATGTCTATGAGTGAAATTGTACCTAATCGTGAATCGTTATCCCACTATCCCACTAATATTATAAATGCGAAAGTTTGTGAAGATGTTTGGATGTTTGGATATTTGGATGTTTGGATGTTTGTTACCTTATAACGGGGTAACAACTGGATGGATCAAGCTGAAATTTAGCATGCAAGTAGACCAAGTCCTGGAATGGAACATAGGATACACTATATCCCGGTTAAGAGTTCCTTTGGGACAATAACGGGAACAACGCGGGCGAAGCCGCGGGAAAATGCTAGTAATATTATAAATGCGAAAGTTTGTGAAGATGTTTGGATGTTTGTTACCTTATAACGGGGTAACAATTGGATGGATCAAGCTGAAATTTAGCATGCAAGTAGACCAAGTCCTGGAATAGAACATAGGATACACTATATCCCGGTTAAGAGTTCCTTTGGGACAATAACGGGAACAACGCGGGCGAAGCCGCGGGAAAATGCTAGTTGTGTATAAAAGGCTCCATCGGCCGACTATTTGTACCTTTGTCTATATAAATGGTTGGTCAATTTCGTATCGACTCTATGTTTATCGACTTCCAAAAGAACTATTCTCTATTCGTCTGTACGTTTGCTATGCGATTACTCGAAGACGGCTAGACCGATTTATAATGTTTTGTCTGAAAAGGCATACCTCTGAGGTAATCCCATTGCAAGCAAATCAGAATCTGATGATGGGTTCGGGGATGGGATCAGGATCTTTGTCACGAGATAAATAAATGATATAGCATCCGTCACTCTCACACACTATTTGTCGGAACGTGACGGAAGCTTTACCATTTATTTATCGCGCGGCAAAGCGTCGTATAATACGCCTATTGGAGAAATGGAGAAAAATCTTGAAATATTACAAGCACACATAGTGATTTGGGTATTTTTCGTTGTGACTCGTGCGTTTCTTATCAAACTTATTTTATATTTTTTTTGATTTTGTTGCTATGGGATCATTCAACAATTACGTGATCACCGGAAGGGGGGGGGGTCTGGTGCTTGTACACACATCGTGATTATTGGGGGGGGGGGGGGGGGGAGAATCCATGATTACGTCATCATTTTATAACTTGTTAGCTAAAGAAATTTTCTAAAAAAAGAAAAAGGTGTTGTAGAAGAAATATTTTTAATTAGAAAAGTAATAAAATTACTTTAGTCATCCACCTGAGAACATTATTGTAAAGCCAATTTAAATTAGAATTTTTCATCCTTAGATGGCTCCTTTCTGTATGACTGGGTTAGCTTTATTTTCACAAATTTTGACAAATGACACACCCTCTTCCCAAATTTAGGTCATTTAAGACCCATAGAAACATGACATACGTGTCAGTGCTAATAAACAGCAAACATTTTAAGCACGAAGATTACGTAACCAAGGGGTGGGGGGGGGGGGGGTTTAAAAACAAAAGATTACGCTGTGATCACATAGGGGGGGAGGGGTTAAAAAAACGGCCAAAAATGATCACGTAATTGTTGAACGATCCCTATTAAATAATTCCGATTATCGGAATTATTTAATAGCAACAAAATTAAAAATCGGAATCCGATAGCATCTGTGTTGTATTCGGTGCTCATCACGACACGTTGCATGCGGGAATACGTAAAATGGCAACGCCTGCTGAATGGTAATTGGCCGCGCCTTTTATGACCTCATTCCAATCCATTATTCGACACAGCTATTTCGCCGCAGGTCCATTTTAATGTACCCCTTGAACGCCATGTTAAGGGTGAATGCTCGAGTCCGCATAGAAACTTAGTTCAGTTTTGGACCGAGTTAGCGAAGCGTCAGGAGGTGTTTTGACCCGAGCCGCTATTTCCCAACGACGTTTTTTAATACATTTGCGAAAAAATTACGGTGAAACAAAAACATGGCACCGGTTGTCTTGTCTGTCACCATTTAGCCAAATCAAAGGAAATTATTTTGGGAGGAAACATGCAGAATTTAATTAAATTCAAACATTAAAAAGCAAGAAATATGTTTATTATTACTTTGTAGTTTAATTATTTATTTGCAAATAAATGTGTTATTTAGTAATAAAACATTTTAAGTCCCGACGTTTCGTAACCCTTTTCAGCGTTCGTGGTCGCGGGTAGACACGTCGGCGGCGGCGGGTAACGTCGGGACTTAAAATGTAGTAATATTCGCGATTTACTCCGTTTAAGTTGTTTTATTACTATGAGTGATAATCGCGGAAACCGAAGGCAATATTGTGTTATTTAGTGTTCGAAAGTTAGCTAAAAAGTAAAAAGCACTAGTGCGCAAAAAATACCTACAACATTCCGCAGGATTTACAGCTACTAAAAGTACAACTTTTTGAGCAAGTGTATTAAAAACTCCGTACCTGAGGAGCATAACACTGTAAGTCCCATCGTTTTCCATACTTACTTACAGTGTTATGATTCTCAGGTACGAAACTATATTTTAAAGTAGTGGACCATGGAAATTGACAGGCTCGCGAGGTCTACAGCTCTCAGGGCCGATACAGACGGACTGCAACCCAACTGCAACTCCCTACGATTTGTATGGGAACTACATCACAACTGTGCAGTCGGCGTGCAGTTGTGATGCAGTTCCCATACAAATCGTAGGGAGTTGCAGTTGGGTTGTAGTCCGTCTGTATCGGCCCTCAGAGCCACTAGTTTTTTAACTGTTGCTGTACAGAGGGGGACGTCTGGTTTAAGCTGCAGGTTTCAGTTCAGCTTTTACACCGCTACCATTTCTTACGGTAGCCTTTTCAATTTATAAGCTGGTTTTATTTAATAGTGTATCCGCACAATATAAATTATGGAAGAAATTTCGCAACTGCAGATTTATATGACAATATTACAACTTTCGACATTTCGCAATAAATTTAAGATAATGGTATAATATCAGAGGTGAAGTATCGCATATATTATGCGCATTGCGTATTTTAATTTTGCTACTTTCGCGGATACCCGTCTGTAGTAGGTAGTAGTAGGTATATTGATATTATACTTATTTCTTTATTTTTAAAATGACGCTATCTACATTGCAATGATCAACTGGCTGACACAGTCTTTGTTATCTTTGCTATGTAGGTACTCAGTACATAACGTATAACAAAGGCGTAACGTATAATTGTATCAATGAAAATTTTGAGCACTAATACATTGTTAAAACGAACTTCAAATAAAATGCCATACAGAAAGTTAATTCGAATCAAAGACGTCACTAAGTATGTTTAACATTTGCATTAACCGATTTTACAGTGGCATTGTTAATCATTTACCCACACACCCAGTTTGACATTGTGATGTAAATTGCTGCAATTCAATGTCACACTTTCCTCGATTCGGGACTATAGCTTGGCAACTTCGTTGGTAACACTCACATGTGTGCATTTTGTTATGTGGAGCCGGAACTACTTACACAAGTCGCCGTTCATGTTGGCGGTAACTTGTGTAAGTTGTTACGGCTGCACATAACAAAAAGCACACATGTGAGTGTCACCAACGAAGTTGCCAAGTTATAAATACGAGTAGTGTGCCCCGTTTTGACATCATATCGTTATTCTGACAGGCAACTTGCAAACGTAACTAATCGTCCATTTCTTTTGCAGATACGACTTCCAACTTTTTAACTACACCATAGACAGCTATTTCGAAATCGTGCAACCCGACGAGACGAGTCACGGATGAGCGTAATTATATTATTTGACTTCGTCATTTATACATAATGCGCACATTACTGCCCGCTATGGACAAAAGGGCTTAAGCGACAGGAATTACCAAAGGTCACGAGAAAAGATAAAAAATGTAAACGCTGACCTGTACCATGATGTTTTACGACTGAGCGATAGAGCATATTTGTCATCTCTCGCATACAATTAGTGATAATTTAGATGTGACTACGCGTTTCGTGGTACGGAAGAGCGTTGAGTGTATAGGGTAAGGTGGCCGTAAGCATTTGGTCGGTTATAGGTAATTTGTAATACGAGTATGTTATGAAATCCTGAAAACATAGATTCAGGTTTACATTTTTAATCTTATCTCATGGGCTCTATCAATGCTCAGATGCACAAATGAGCATTGTTTGAAACTTGAAGACTATGTCAGTATGAGATACAAACTTTTTCAAGGCATTGGTGAAATCAATATAATTCTCAATTCTGCACCTAGATTGTTAATAGGTAAATTAGGCTTTGCTTTTCTAATACATACCAAAATTATCCTATTTAAACGTGCAATTTTCATATGACGATATGATATAAGTTTCAATTTCAAATTATGAGTTTGTAAGGTCTGTAATACACGATAAGTACCTATGATACGTATCTCTGATAAACATTGGTTTTTACAAGCGACATTAGAGCAGCAAACGTAAATACACATGAAAGCAAATATTGCGGATCACTAACATATAATGTAAATGTAATATAGTGTACCCGTAGTATTTACTCTCGGGTGTAATACACTTCTCTATATCATCGATATAGAGCATTCGTCTCTTTGTAGCAATTACAGTTCGAGAGTAACGCATGCTCCTTGTTGAAGATATATCTAATAGTGCTCTATCAGCACTATAAACCATTTTACAGAAAACCAATAATGATGAAGTTTATCATTGTATATAAGGCGCCTCTCACACACTGCCAAATTGGGTCGATCGTTTTATTTATGGCAATAAACCCGGACATCATAGGCTTATCCGTAAGCCATTTTCTTATTTAATCACTAATTATTTTTCGCGGAAACAGCTAATTGGTCGGTTAATATTTGCCAGATCTAATATCTGTTAATGGACTGGACGCATGTTCTTTATACAAAAAGGACGTAACTGCCATGATTTTGCTAATATAACACCCAGCCTTCTGCAACCAGGGTTGTTCAATGTGTCTACAAAATATTGTTTGCTATGGTCGGAATGGAAGCAGCATTATAAGTACCACGATAAGGTTAAGGGATTGTTTGCTCGAAGGCTCGACAGTATAGCCTGGCTATTAACAGCTGTATAAGAGCATTAAGGTGCATTTATAAGGCTTCTATGTGACTAAAGCCTGCACGCGTATGTAAAACGTATTTTTCTGCGAAGAAAACACGTTAACACACGGCGACGACGGACGAGTTTAAAATTATTGTTTTTCGTTAAGGGAAAGGATAAGGGTATTGACAAAAAATAACCTCGATTTGAACTCAAAAAACGGTCATCGGCCAATTTAACCTACTTTAATAAGAAATTTGCAGTAACTGATAGACAACGCACTTTGTTATAAATTATAAATATCTAAAAATGGGTAAGTATTTTATACAATTTAGGTATTCTGTTTTTTGGTGCTATTATTTTCAGGTTATCTTGATAAATCATCTACATCATTATTTAATTCAATCGTTATAATTTGTTTTTATGACAAACATAATTTACTTTTGCCATTGTGTTATCTGATCGAATCCCTTATTGGAAATGTAGATTCTATTCCACTCTATACACGGGTGTTTTTTAAATCAGATATGAGAAATGAAATCATTATAGTTATGATATGGGCCAGGCTATACTAATAACGAGTTGGTTATTTGGTGAAATTAACACAATATTGTTATAATTTACCTATAATGAGTTAAATAATGAAGAGTTTAAATGAATTGTTGAACTGATAGTTACGTAGCGATAGTGAAGTTTAGCTGGTATGCGTAGTAAATATTGTTTTTAGTTTTGTAATGCAGAATACAAAATTCTTAGTGCTTCCATAATATTAGGTTTATGGAAATAGATGTATTTAATATGAGAATGATTTGTTTTTAAAACATGTCTCTTTTGAGGAGAAATAATTGGTCTTAACAAGCTACTCGCTATTGATACGATTGTTTGGCATTAGCCCGCTGTGGCATCGAAGATTGTTCGGCATGAACCAAAAATTGTGAGATCGCTACCACATCAATCAATTCATTATCGCCCAACGTTTAGGTCTATAATTTAACTCAATCTATGAATCAACTCAAAGGGCGTAAACGCCATTAGAACCTGCGGCGTTTACGCCCTTTGAGTCTAAAGGTATCGATATCGCCAAATAGTCTAGGAGCGGGTCGGGGTATGTGGTAAGCATAAACGTCACGTCGCGTCACTACACATAAGTATCTACACCAGCGGTCGGCAACCTTTTAGCAGCCAAGGGCCACATAGTAGCTAACGAAATTGACGCGGGCCGCACTTTGTTAATAATTTGTGACTTATTACGATTCTGAATATAACGACCTTTACATACAAAATAGCAAAGGAGGCTCGCGGGCCGCAAATGAGCTGTTCGCGGGCCGCGGGTTGCCCACCGCTGATCTACACTATTGGCGATATCGGGGTTAACAAAGGCTTTGTAAATGTACAATAGCATTGTCTGCCACGTTGAGTAGATGAGGTCTCTTTAAAAGTGAAGGACTGTGAACCCATTAGCATCACCAGTCGATGGATTGGTGTAGTACCTACCACTGTGGGAAAAATAGATGGACAGCCTTATAAGAATCTCGCTTATTTCGCCTGACAATGCCACTCCATAAGTAGGTACACGTTTAGTGATAAATAAAAGAACATTTCCTAAACTTTTGGTACATAAAAGTAAGCGATAGGTACAAAACTTTATCATCTAAGATTCCATAGCTACCGTAGTAATGTTGAATAGGTATTCTAGTATTTTACTATTCAGTAATTTTGTCAAAGATTTTTATCAATTTGTAAATATTTTGTATCTTACTATTATGAATTGTTGCATAGTCATGTTGTTAAGAGACAATGTTTAAATATTTTGTTCTCAAAAGCTTGAATCCGAACCCTAGACGCTCTAGTTCATAATTTTTTTATATTTGTTATATATATATCATAGATTATGTCCAATAAATAAGTAGTAATGAATGAATTAGTGCTAGAACAATATGAAATATACATATATGCGGTTACAAAAGATACCTTAAACACACAATTTTTTATCGTTTGACCTATTTAGTTGAAACATTTTTTCTGGCAAAGCATTACCTACATGTATTGAACAAACCAACTTTACTATTGGTGTGTAAGTGGGTGAATTTCATTCTTGGCTACTAACATTTGCAATGACACAATGTTTTTGTTCTACACAATGTCCTTTGTTAGGTGGGCTAAGCTAGAAAAAAAAATTATAATTATACATGAAGCATGCATGCCTTTCGCATTCGTTTTCTAAAGCCAATTGATGAAAAACACAAAAAACGTTTGTTTCGGAAATAGTGTCATATTTCTTGTGTACTAAAATGACATGCTTTTTCTTTACGGTCGACGATAAAAGGTACTGTGTTGCAGTGGTGAGGCGTCAGTAAGTCGGACCAAAAATACTCCACATCATAATTCCATATCGCAACTACGAGTGGACATATGCCTAGTAGGGATAGTGCCACTGTAATGAAGCCTGATGTTTTGCGTGTATTATTTTTTCTTGAAATCATGGTGCCTTAATTTCTTTGTGCAATCCAGTGGGGATCTGCTTAATGCACGCTTCACCACTGCCGTGCAATAGTAATATTGGCTTCATCCAAGACAATAAGCATTTTCGTTCTAGACGTCTATTCCATAAAATATACAATAGCTATACAATAATGGAATAAGGATGTATGATACGTACGTAATTAGTACGCTGATCCAACCTGTAACCTACGGCTAAGGAGCATTTGAGCCAAATAAATTAGTTACCCAATAAGTAAATCATAATTTAGTTCTAGTGTTGCCGAAAATATTGTAAGGACTGCAGTTCGCCATATTAAATGCGGCCACCTCACAGAAACATATCGAGATAGAAGCAATTTGTTCGTTGATTTGTATGGGAACCAAGCGATTTTGCGTTAGGCATTTGACGTAAAAAGGTGTATAGTTTTTAGTCTTTCCTACTATGTCGATATATTTCTGTAGGCCATATTGGAACGCCATCTATCGGTAATAATTGGCGACACGTTTGTCGTCGTATTATTTATTTATTACTAAGGACCATTTAAAACAAGAGGACCAGTGCCGGATTAAGCCAGCGCGGGGCCTGTAGCATTTGTTCAAAGAGGCGCTTGGTTGCTCTTAGATATGCTTAAATACCAATTGACCAGTAATTTTATACGTGACGAATTACATAACGAGGGGGGGTCCCCTTTTGCGAGTGGGCGCGGGGCCCCCCCAATGCGCGCGGCCCGTAGCATTTGCTACTCTTGCTATATGGCTAATCCGGCACTGAAGAGGACTGTCATTCTCCATACTTTAGATCGTACCCCGACCGCAAGGGGATATCCAGGCAAAAACTAGATGGCGTTAAAAACTAAATATTTAACGATGTTATACTTGAACAAAGGAACATAGTACAGTAACAATTGGTTCGTATAAACAGCTAATCAATTCTAACATTTAAATACTGTGTCACGCTTGCAAAGTTGAATAATTGTAAATAATATAATTCTTATACCAAGCTTATACATACATGGCGTTGTAAATATCGGGGAACAGCTTTTTGTATGGAGAATGACAGTCCTCTTGTTTTAAAGGTCCTTTCCGGTTTTTTTATTATATTAAAGAGCCACCTAGTATCAATCTATACGAGCGGTACAAAGTAGAGCTTTGACAATCTTTTTATTCAGGTTGTCTATGGCTTTAGCGAATTAATTAACAATTCTTCTGTACGACTTAGGTATAACTTTCATAAGCTCGCATCCAGGGACTTCTTCGATTGAAGTTGGTATCTTGTCATCCCGCTCACTCACATTTTCTACAAGAAAGGAGCGAGAGGAACGACACAATATGAACTTAGAACGAAGAATGAAGTACAGAGCCTGATATGAAACGTTAGAGCATATTCCGGGATACAATATTTGGCACTAGAGTTGTGCCGTTCTCGAGAATTCTCGGAAACGTTCTCTCTCCATACTAAACGGAGAACGTTTTCGAGAATGGGACATCTCTATTTGGCACTCCGCCAATGATTGGCACATCTATCTCCTGCAAAAACTAAAAGGTGGCAATCATTGGTTCTCGGGCCAATAATTAATGTAATTCATCCTAGTTGATTAACTTTCGAACAACATGTATTTATTTTATGTTTACATTGAAAATGTTACTTACATAATTATTTATAAAATTGTTACATTATAAGGTTTGTCCTGTACTTACACTATAAGTTTGTTTTAAGTTGTAATATTTTAGAGATATGAGATATTTGATACAAGTCTGCCTAGTCATAGGGCTAAAGAGTTATTTTAAGCTTGTTAGAAATGTTAATATACCGATCAGTAAACGTAATGCTATACCTACCCTTGTGCAGATCTTTAGACTTCATTTCTACCGGAGCTGTGCGATGCAGATACGCGGCCAACGACGACACAATCCACTAATCAACGCGCCTAGAGTGCGACTACGATAATTTTGCAGAGCGGAACAGGGCAACACCTTCATTTAAATGTCACATTTTCATAGAAAATTGACTTTTAGGGCGTTTCTCCAGAAATATGTCTGCGACTCATTCATCTGTCTCCATACATTTAGTATGAAAAAGGGCCAGATGAATGAGGTGACCGCAGACATATTTCTGGAGAAATGCCCTTTAATCGGAGGTGTTGCCATGTTTCGCTCTACAAAGCTATCATAGTCGCACTCTACCCTCGCTCAGCGCGGTCCGGCATTGGTGGATTTTTTCCTCGCGCATCGCTCTGCTACTTCGCACAGAGGCTCAACTATGAACGTCTTCATTCGAAGTTCGTCTTGTGCCATCTCTGTCTCTCTCCTTATAGAACATTTGAGTGAGCGAGACCGCAATATATAAACTTCGAACGAAGGGTTCCGAAGTATAGGCCCAGTTCTGGTGAATTAAATAATCAGCCTTAAACATCATGTTAACCCTTTCCCGCTCACGCCGACTATGCTAGGCGAATTTTCATTCCTGTAAGTAACGTGAGCTGATAACATTATTTTTTTGCTTATTTCTCTAACAGTTTCAGAATACTATGTAAAATAACGCTAATCTTGTAATTTGGAAAAATAGTACCTAACAAAGAAAAACCTGATTCTGAATCCATAAGATGTTTACCTACTAAAAATATGACTAATATTCAGACTTTCAAAGATGGTAACTAGGTACTCAAATTCTGTTCTTTCCCGTCTTGTGCAAAAATCTCTATAGGTAGATAATTTTAAAATTATCAACGCTACTCGTCACGGAACCCCAAAAAGTGGCCGAAATCTCGCGTGGTTAATGGACGGACTCAAAGAGGTTCTTTGAATCACGTAGTTCGTGGAGCCGATTCGAGACTAAAGAAATAATACTTATGTATAGATATTTCGTACAATCTTTCATAGAAGATTCCGAACATTCCTATGAGAATGCGTTAGGTACCTACTGCACAAGATTGGAAAAGGACATATCTCAGTTATGAGCTTTTCTGTTATTTCTATCAGTATTTCGTTGTATACCTGCCGTTTGGTCGACGAACGTTTTATCAAATGTTTCATTTCGTCGGAAACTATTTCCCAGGCCAGCACAACTAGTAGCGCCATCTCTCGCTCGATCGTCGCAGCTGTAATAGGTGCGCATTGGGGTGAGATACCTGTGTAATGTAGGTTCTCATAGATGGCGTTTAGGTTAATATCCTATTAAACCAGAATGATACAGAAGTCAATGTAGATGGCAAAATTGAGGGCGCTGGCTGGGTGCTCCCGTGGACGAGTGGTTGAGTCGCTGGGCCGGAAATCCAGAGGTACCGGGTTCGATTCCCGGTCAGGACACAGGTGAGTGCCATTTAATTGACGTTCGTAGTTGAGTTCCTGTCATTTGCGAAGTCCATCGAATAGAAAGAGATGGGCAGTATTTGTCGCGCGATTGAAAGTCGCATTTCACAGTTGTGTTAGATAATGAAACCGAGAAAATGTTCATGCTTTTTGAAAAGATCATTACACTGTAACCATTTGGTAAAATTAGGTTTGTTTTATACGAATATAATTGATTACGATGAAATCAAACATTCGATGATCGTTTGTCGGCGACGAGGATAAACTGTAATTCTTCCACTGCGTGTATAGTGAATATGGGATGAATATGTAGGTAAATTAGACCAAAAAGACATGGCCTATGATCGTAACTGAAATGGTGCTATAGTCGTTTAGATTATGATCTCATATCAGATTGTGAGATGTGGAGCGTTTGATTTGTAGATTCCAGCGGTAACTGAATCGGTTGTGTTACGTAATGTTACAGATAATTATTATTAGTACTTATAGAGAATTAAATTATTTAATATTTCACTTGTTATTTTATTCCTAATTCCCTGTATCTACTACACTACATACCTATAGAAAAGGCACATAACAACGCACTGTCCTGCCATAGCACGACAGTGCGTGCACATTAAATTTGAAAACGAATTAGAAAAAAAAAAACGATTCTCTGTTACTGAACTGATCAAAGAAACAAAAACGGATTCAAAATGGCAACATGTCAGTAGATCTGTACCCCAACTAGGTATTTCTGATTATAGCTTAAAAGTCTGACCACAATGAAAACTATCGATAAAAATAAAATAAAATAATTTATTTCTGCAAGCCCTCAAGGGCTCTTTTACAAGTCTGATTCTATTCTTTTGGATTACCCTATAAACTGCTTAATATGGGTTTAATGAAAATGCCTGGGTTAAAAATTAAAGTAAGTTTATTAATACCTTTGTGTAGTTACACTATTTGGACTAGTTGGTTTCCACTAAATGCACCGGGAACTGCGGGAGATAACTGCGCTTCTCTGGCAGCTTCGGTTTTTGACTGAAGCAGAAGGAAAAGTAATTTTTTTAATAGTAGTTTATGCAACTGATATATTTTAAAGTTTAATTAAGTACAGTTGCATACACTGCTTTATTTACACAAATATTATAAGCTCACTATGATGTGTTCAAAAACTGCCAATTAAAAATGCCAATCCGCTGTAAATTAAAACTTTCACGCAACCATAGACTTTTAATTTAAATCCGATTTATGAAGGTGGTGGAACAAGCCGTAGTGAATGTGGTAAGGGATAATTACACAAAAAATCCCGATGGTTCAAATGTAAAGACAATAGGATCAAAGATAACTTACTCATGTTCAGTCTTTTTCTTCCTCTTTGGTATGTCAAGTATATCGATAGGGTCGGTGGTGATGACCACGTGTCGCACAGACCCGAAGAAGTCTGTTATAGGCACGCGGCTCGGGTCCCGCTTGAAGAGGTCCCGTCGGACCCCCACCGTGGACAGGCAGGCGCTTTTTGGACACACTGCCAACTGGAAGAAGAAAGTTATTTGTGAAGCACTTTAGAAACATCATAAAAAATTGTTTTGAGATGTCCACCAAACATTAATTGCTTTATAATTCCATTTGATAGTTAAAAATAAAAAGTTTGAAAAGTTTACATTCGCAGCTATAGGGCAAAAAGGTCCTACCTTTTTGCCCTATAGCTGCAAATGTAAACTTTTCAAACTTTTTATTTTATAGAAAGATACTTTTACAAGAACTTTTTATTTTATAGATAGATATAGTAAAGGTGGTAGGTATATAAATAGTAGAAACTATTTTGAAGTATCCAAGTGTTACAAATTTTTTAGAACTATTACCTCTTTGCATCAACTATCTTGTTACTTTTTTAAGCCAAGAAGTTATAAACAAGCATGCAGCCTACTTGATTTAAAGCAAAAATTACAATTGTATGATATACCTATCAGGACAACTTGGAAATGTTTTAAGGAGACCTTTGTCTGAAGACAAGCTGTTGGAGAGTAATAAAATAACTGTTTGCCGACATTTGTTTGTGTTTGTTAACACATGAAAATGTACTTATATTTTAGTAAAGGATTAGTAATTAGGCTTATTTCAAACGTTACAAAATGAGAAAACAGCAATAAAGGCTTATATAATTAATATACTTATATCATTAGGATTTCAAATATTTCATTTTATGTGGCTTTAGTAAACAAATTGGTGATACAAATACATGAGCACTTACAAATTCCGACATGGTTCTGTGGGTGTTGGGATGTACGTTTTCAAGGAACTCTAGCACATAGTAAGTGTATCTGTCAATGATGTAGACGCCGATCGCCGAGTCCACATGATGCTGGAAAATAAAATAGACAAATCAAATAAAACATACCCCTATGCACGATGAGTATACACAAAGATTTTTTTCTCAGACATTAAATCCTGGCATAGACAATTCGTTTTTTTAACAATTCTGTGTGAGTTCACAGATCAGGTAATAGTACTACTCACAGAAGTTTCCCTTTCTAACAAAACTAATGTTTGGGTCCGACCACCGGATGAAACACACCAGATCCGACCGTCTCTCTATCGCATAACGCATGCTCTTTTTGATCCCTTGTTAAGCTAAAAGGTAAAATTTGGTACTACTAACCTGCGAAAACCTGCGAAATCGCGGACTGTGCCAATCCTGGTGACATTAGAAAATATTGCTACAAGAATATTTATGGAATACTTACCGAAAGTGAATCTTCCCCAACTAAACTACTGGCCGTAGCTAAAATATTGGGGGAGTAGAACTTCTCATACATTGATGATGCTTGACATGTGTCTATTATAAAAAATATTTCATTGTATCTGAAACACATTAGAAAACAGATTGCTGTACTATTAGAAGTACTTTGTTGTGAAAAAAATGTGATGCAAGTAGAATATACATTTCTATGAAACTTTCACTACTATAGGGATCATGCACAATGAAGGTACTACTAGCTGATGCCGACAATAGGCTACTTGATGACAGTTCAAATCAGCTTCTTTTTATGAAGTGTCAAAACGCTCCGAAAGTATGCAGTTTAGTATGACATACTATCTTGTGACGTCATGCTCAACATGGTGCCTTATTTTTAGTTTTCGTCATTGTAAAATCGTTGATGGTACGAAAATAAGTTTGAATGATTTTATCCGGGCTGTTTTGGAAGCGTAATTTGCTGGTTAGAGTTAATGAATTCATTTTGATTGTAGTCAAATACTTTATTTGAATCTTGTACTATATCATTATGAGGCCACATCAACAGAAACGCTGTTAATTATTGCAGTGAAGTACGATTAACATTAGTGTGGCCACAACTGACTATACTTGACTTTGACATTTATAACCAGGTTTTTTTTGGGTATGATAAGATTGATAAGTTTCCTTTCTTGTCCGCATAGTGTCTCTTTTGTCTATTTAGAGCTGCCACCTTTAGTTCCTCTAGTTCCGGCATGTTCTCTATATAGTAAGTAGTACATGAAATGCATAGCTGGGCACCGTTAATCAAATGGTTAACTTCGTTAATCGCTAATCCGTTAATAAAAAAGTTAACTTCGTTAAACGTTAAAACGTTACATTTCGGAAGATTTAACGGAAGTTAACGTTAATCGTTAATCCGTTAACACGTGATAAAAATTGCATTACTTACATAGTACACTCTTTTTCCTACGTGGCCTTAAGAGGCATAGTAAGCTAGAGCTTCAGTAGAAGGCTCAAAGTCATCAAAATATTAATGGGGAGGGTTAGGTGTGCTAGGGGAGTTTCACTCCATGAGCAGATCACAAATGAGGCTATCCGCAGCAGAACCAAGGTAACTTATATAGCCTTCCAAAACCTCATTTCCTTTCCTTCGTCAATGACCTGGTATTGGTAGCGGGAGTCCGCTGGATGCGGGTGGCGCAGGACCGGTCATTGTGCCACTTTTTGCAGGGAGGCCTATGCTATGTCCTGCAGTGGAAGTGGAGTCTTTCGGCTGAAGTCATGATGATAATGACACTCTTTCTTTATAAAAAAGAATATAAATACACACACTGCACAAACGTAAACTATCACGGACCGTACAGATTCAAAGTCACGGAAATCCAAACAGTGCGTAAGTAGTATTTGTTTAGGTAGGTTCTAAACAGAACACTCGTCACTCTAAGCGCCGGCGCGGCGCTAAGTAATGAAACGATTAAATGGAGCATATGGATCGATTTTTTTCGCAGGAATCGGCAAGACATATATATACATATATTATACCTAGTAGTATTTTTTATTTATGTTTGGCCGATCCACTAAGGGAAACAATACTTTTGTGAGGTTTTGTACCTCATTATCGTCCGTCAGAAAAGAGAAGCATGCTTTCACAGATAAAGACTTCGTGCATTGCAATTTTTGTGGATTATCAACTCTAAGGCCTTTGCCAAGAGTTAAAATTGCTTTAATAGAAATGTGACTTTAGACGTATTATGCACTTCACACCCCTGGCATTTATTTGACTACCTGAGATCCGAATCAAGGGAAGGCAGCTGGAACGCCATTATTCTATTAATGCAGTTGTAAACTACGGTTCATGGAGATAGAGTTGATAATCAATTGAACTTTAAAGGTGGTTGTAACTACTTTTTACAATAACGTCATCTAGGTGTTTTTGAGGTTTACAAACAATCGCTTTGTTTCCTTTAAGTGTATCGGCCAAATAAAAATAAAAAATACTTTTTTTTTATAAGTGCACCGCATCGCACTTGTCGACCGGCCCGAATTTTTTTGCGAAAACTTGGTTACTTCTATGCAAAATGGTTGCAAGCAGTAGATAATTAAATCAATAAAAATTGTAACACAAACTCATTTGCTGTTACTAAACTAACCGCGACCTATATCGATGTATGGGGACAACAGTTTTTCAACAGCAAGTTAAGCTTGCCCCGCCATACAATTTTTTTTTCAACTATTCACGTATTGACGTATCTCCTTACGCTTTAATAGTCTAAATTCGACATTAAGGGCCGACACAGACGGACTGCAACCCAACTGCAACTTGTATGGGAACTGCATCACAACTGCGCCGTCGGCGTGCAGTTTCCATACAAATCGTAGCTGGCGTGCAGTCCGTCTGTATCGGCCCTAAGAGGATAATTGTGGTGGTTGTAAATAATTAAGCATTCTTGTATATCATTCTAATAAAATATATTATGTCTACACTTGGCCAGGAAGCGGCTTTTTCCTACGTGGGTCTAGTGAAAAGGGGTACAAGTCACATATAACCTAGGAGCAAAAGAGCTTAAGTCATACAATAGAGTTGCGACCTTTTGTTCCTGGTATAAATGTGCCTGTACCCCTTTGCACTAGATCCACAGATTTATTCGCTGATAAAAATCTGTGGCTCGTCAATTCAATTTTAGTCTCTATTCCAGAATCTATTCTCAAGGGATCTATAACTTTCTTGCCTAACTTTAAAACTTTAAACAATAAAATAACGGTCAAAGAACCCTTACTGTTATAAGCAGGCAAAACAATGGCGAGCAGATGTTAATTTTAGACAAACAAAACTAAATTTTTAAGTCAGGGTGATTGCTTAATTGAATATTGGCAAACGTTAATCATCACTTTCACAATACATATATGAAAACTCATTTACAGTTTAGTTTAGACACTCATCCGGTGAATAATTGTTGCAAATACACATATTTATAGGTAAAAATATATTGAAATTCTTTTATACAGGGTGTCCCTAAAACCAACTTGGATACGATCAGGGCTGATAGACCAGCTCATAAGAACCTAGATTAAGCAAATTTGACCTCAGTAAAAATCTCTTAGTTTTCGAGATATTGACGTTTTTGTAAAACTCGTGCTAAGTGATACCCTGACTCGGTGTTTTGAGTGTCATTGCTAAAATATCAAGTATTTTACAAATCTGTTTTTTGCTTTGTGTTGCCAAATAACTATGCTATTGAACGTATTTTCTATTTTTGCTAATTTATTCATGCTGTGGACACAGTACAATAACAAAAAAAAAATATTCGATTTTTTTCAAATTTCACCTCTGACTTCGAACTAGCGTGGTGAAAAAAAAATGTACCAACATAACCAGGCACTCAACGTAAAAAAATTGCGCATTTATTGTAGTTTCTAAAATGGTATAAAATTTACTAAACACTGTAATAATTTTTGAAATAATGATATTTTGTTACAAAATTAACTGTCTGCCGCCTTCATCTCATACGATCCGGTTGAACTAAGTTTGCACCTGGCGTGCTTGACATCACATACAAATTAGGTGCAAACTTCACGTAATCGTCAATATCTCGAAAACTAAGAAATTTTTATGAGGTCGATTTTACTCAGTCTCGTTTTTTATGAGCTGGTTTATCAGCCCTGTTCGCCATTTTGTAAAAGTCGCGAATTTTGATAGCCTGGATCAGTCTTTCGAAAGTCATGACTTCAAATTTCAGTATTTTCTTAATCTGCTTTTTGTTTTAAACATTACTTAATAATTATGCTATCATACCTTATCAAAATAAATTAGATTTTACGTGATTCAAAATATGACCTCGGATTTGAATCGCGTAATACTTAAAACAAATTTACCATGCTAAAATAAAAAAAATAATGTAGTTTAAGATAATAGCATTTTAATTCAAAAGGAGGTTATACTACAATATTCCATTGGTTAAATTTCGTACCAGAATTTGAATTTCGAACAGAAAAGGTATGATAGCATAATTATTAAGTAATGTTTAACAAAAAGCAGATTAAGAAAATACTGAAATTTGAAGTCATGACATTCGAAAGACTGATCCAGGCTATCAAAATTCGCGACTTTTACAAAATGGCGAACAGGGCTGATAAACCAGCTCATAAAAAACGAGACTGAGTAAAATCGACCTCATAAAAATTTCTTAGTTTTCGAGATATTGACGATTACGTGAAGTTTGCACCTAATTTGTATGTGATGTCAAGCACGCCAGGTGCAAACTTAGTTCAACCGGATCGTATGAGATGAAGGCGGCAGACAGTTAATTTTGTAACAAAATATCATTATTTCAAAAATTATTACAGTGTTTAGTAAATTTTATACCATTTTAGAAACTACAATAAATGCGCAATTTTTTTACGTTGAGTGCCTGGTTATGTTGGTACATTTTTTTTTCACCACGCTAGTTCGAAGTCAGAGGTGAAATTTGAAAAAAATCGAATAATTTTTTTTTGTTATTGTACTGTGTCCACAGCATGAATAAATTAGCAAAAATAGAAAATACGTTCAATAGCATAGTTATTTGGCAACACATAGCAAAAAACAGATTTGTAAAATACTTGATATTTTAGCAATGACACTCAAAACACCGAGTCAGGGTATCACTTAGCACGAGTTTTACAAAAACGTCAATATCTCGAAAACTAAGAGATTTTTACTGAGGTCAAATTTGCTTAATCTAGGTTCTTATGAGCTGGTCTATCAGCCCTGATCGTATAAAAGTTGGTTTTAGGGACACCCTGTAGATACGACACTTAAGTGTCCTTTATTTTGCTATGGAACTTGCTTCGGCGCGAATTACCTTAATAAAAAAAATAATAATGAGCTTTATCATTATGTTACAAACCAATAAACTAATATAAGGTAACACCACATTTAGTCATTGCATTTGAGTTCTTTCTCGTTTACGTTTTCATTCGTAGCTTCGGGATCTTTAAAGCACAAAAGCTTGCCGTTAACAACGAAATTATCTATTGAAAGGAATTTCGGTCATTGATTGCAAGCGTTACGTCAATGTGGCCAACAGATGTTTGGCGACGAGACGTAGTGGTCTGAAAAGGTGATTACCGAGCCATTCTAATTTGTGCCGTATTGTTAAGAGAGTTTAAATTAAAATTGATTCACAAGAGTTTATGGTCATAAATTACCCGGCTGTCCCTATTGGTGGATGATGTAAAAAGCGACCGCTGTGAAGTGCATTCGAAAATGATCCTAGAGGTGGGTATCCGTTGGGCGATAGTACCTAGTAAGTGCACCGCACCGCACTTGTCGCCCGGCCCGAACGTACTTGTCAGAACGCGTTTTGCGCGGTGCGTGCGGTATCTTTTTAGTAAATCGTAGGCAATGGATTAACGATTAACGGACTTGGGGAAAATTAACGGAAGTTAACGAGTCCGTTAATGATTTTGGAAGTTAACTTAAAAGTTAATCCGTTAATCGAAATGTTAACTTCGTTAATTAACGATTAACGGATTAACGAGTTAATGCCCAGCTATGATGAAATGACAGCTGATGAAATACACATGACATGACATCCTTTTCTTACACTCTTTGGAAGAGTATGACATGCATGTCTCGCCCGGTCTCATCAAGTGGGTACAGCCAGATTAACGGTGCAGTTAGATAACTGGAGAAGGTACAGAATATGTTCTAAAATCAATTCAAATTCGAAGCAATAAACAAATGCTATCTCAAAGAAATAAAATTAAACGGAAAATACACCTTCTCTTTTGCCACATCTGTTCTAAAGCATCTGCCAACTCTTGACTGGTGACCTCCTCCGAGTCCTGGAACTTGAGGAACCCGTCCCCACCATGGCCTGTGAGGTAGATCAGTATGTTGCTGCCCTCATCAGTGAGCAGCCTCTTGGAGCGTGGGGTGTCAGGAGGTAGTCGCCCAGTGAGGAGACGGACGAAATTCTCTACTGATACCTGGTCACAAACAAATATGAATAGAAATAGGTATGGACTTTGCTACCATCATCTATATTTCCAAAAAATATAACTTACAACTCTTAGACAAGAGTGAATCGGCTGTTACTGAATGAATAAGCCGCATATATTCAGACTTGTAGTTGTTTACCATCAGGCATTACTAAATGTCAACGGCAAGTCAGTTAAAGAATAAATAAAAAATATACTGTTCTGATCTGATAATTGAGAGCTGTCCTATGTAACTGGTATTTTCATGTAAAAAATTATGTGTCCATACCCATAATCAACAAAAATGGTGCAACTTTGACTTAAAAACTTCTTTACTATTTAAGACAGTTCTAACAAATTAAGACTATTCCACATGTAGTCTAGTGAAAAAAGGTTGAAGATAGCAAGCACCAGCATTGCCATAAACCTAAGATAGGCCTATATTATATTGGCCTCACCTCATAACCCCTATAATCAACTTCAACATCATCTCCATACACATTGATCTGTTCATGAGCATTATTAAATATAGTGGCCGGGCGCGGATTCCGCGGGTTGCACGCCATGTCGTCCGATATCATGAGAATAATCTGGCTGTCCGGAATACCAAGCCGCTTCACGCTGCGGTAGATCGACAGTACGTTCGCCACATGCCGATAGTTGAACCAAAACCGACTCGTATCCACCAGCACAGCCCAGTTATTCGTGTGATTCGACTTTTGGAAACCTTCTGGAATCTGTAAATAAAGATTTTAACAAATAAATCCAACTTCTGGTAATGGGGAGACTATATAGCAGATACATTATTCGGTTGTAAATACCTCTATTGCGAATAAACATGGCAGTGTGATGATAGTTAGAAAGAAGAATGATATTGTATTTGATATTAACATTTTGTAGACATTAGAATACGAATTAATTCTACAAATTACAAGGATATTAGGATAGGATAGGTGCGGCGATTAGTTTTTATTTATCAGCAGCTGTCACTGTCAGTGTCAACTAGCTGTCACTTGATCCCTTGGCTGTAGGGCCATTGAAGCTACTGAAAAAAACATATTTAGAGACGATGAGTACTAAATAACGCGTCGTTTAAAAAATAGACAGAAATACGTTAATTTTTTTAGTTTTGTTTGAGACACGAGCAAAAACGCTTATCAATTGTTATAACTATAGACAATAGACCTTCATATTGTCATTCATTTGACATTTCTCGTGTTTCAGTCAAACTGAAAAATGGATAGGAAGTAAACAGAAAATTTTAACAAAATTAATTAAAATAATTGACCTTGCCAATCATGAGTACCCGCAATCCCAATACCCTTATGAGTGTCCCAGATGAACAGTTCGATTATCTTTTTAAAATTGTGTTAATAGGCGACTGTGGCACAGGGAAAACATGCATCGTGCAACGATTAAAATCCGGGAACTTTATCGAAAGGCACGGGAATACAATAGGCGTTGACTTTTCTATGAAAACACTAATAGTGGACGGAAAGAAGGTCAAGGTCAGTGTATCTAATTTAATTTATATTTCTACTGCGCAAAATCAATTCAGTATTACAATGTATTTCATGTTTTAGTTACAAATATGGGATACGGCCGGCCAAGAACGCTTCAGGACAATAACCCAGAGTTATTATCGTTCTGCAAACGGAGTAATTATTGGTAATTA
This sequence comes from Eudemis profundana, assembly GCA_947034925.1. NCBI lineage: Eukaryota > Metazoa > Arthropoda > Insecta > Lepidoptera > Tortricidae > Eudemis > Eudemis profundana. Next base: position 13,991,424 of record OX344811.1, read on the forward strand.
TTCTGATAAGCTATCCATTGCGTGTGAAACTCGGTCATGCATATGAAATGGAATGCATTAAAACATTTTAATCATTTATTTCAGTTTATGACATTACAAAACGTTCTACATTTTTGTCTCTTCAAAAATGGATTGAAGAGGTTAGGCGGTATACATCATCAAATGTGATAGTCTCATTGATTGGGAACAAATGTGACTTAGCGGAGCAACGAGAGGTGGAGCCAGATGAACCTAAATCTTTCTGCCGATACGTACCAGAGATCATGTTTGTACTAGAGACTTCAGCTAAGGACAACACTAATGTTGAAGACACATTCCGCAGTTTAGCCACTGAATTAAAGGTAAGCTTTTGTTTCCTTATTTTATGAGTAAATGAATACTTTTCCACTTATTTAGTGTTCTAATTTATATCTACGATCACTAATACTTGTGGCGTGCAATCCGTATAGACAAGAAGATACTGCCCACCTTGTAATTACTTCCCTACTAAGTATAGTAGGATAAAAATTAGTAGTGTATTATGTGATTAAAATTCCCTTATGTCTTTGACTTATTAACCTATAATGCAAATTAATGTGTGATTCCAATATGGTTTGAAATATGATAGAACTTCTTAAAGATTATTCTATATATGTCAAAACTCAGTCTGACACCATTTTGTATAAGTAGCTCAAGCAAGTTACGATACACTATTTAGCAATACCTGATGGACGGTTGCAAAATCTCTTTAAGCTAGGTTGCAAAGACCTTCACTGGTCATATGACAACTGACCCATTCTCTGCCCACACAATAGATGAAAATGCCTTGACTTGTTCAAAGCTACTATGTTTATATTTTTAGTTAGATATTAATCTGACAATTATTATAGTTGCCAGCATATATTATAGTGATTTGTGTGTTATGTTTTGTAAAACACTTTTCATGAATAAAATATATCTTAATTTCAGTGTTTATACAATATTGTCATTCATTCCTTTATGAAATAATATCTAAATAAAGAAATTGTTTTAAGATGACTATCAAAGTGCTATCACATTAGTGTGTCTGATAAAAAATACGAGTGTAGGCGTTTTAGTGTTATTTGGAGTTGTTGAAAATAAATAAATATAAATATCATGTAACATCTTACACAAATCGCTCAATTGCAAGTTTTAATAGTTACATGAAGGTAAATGTTCCTAATATTACCTTTTACTACTTGTTATGCTTTGTTGTGTAACTTTTTCATACTATCATTTGGTTGATGGAAAGTAATGAATTCAATGGTCACATCAGAATAAAAGATATTTTCTAATTGGGCTACTCATGTGACTTTTATACCATTTTTTTTATATTACCAACTATAATGGTTAGAAATATCTGGCCCTCAAACTTTCATTAGTTCTTCCTCTATATTTTCAGCGGCAGCATGACAACAGTGAAGGTCCCCCAGCAGAGTCCGACTCCGTAGTCCTCGGCGAGAGCCATTCAGTGAGTAGATGTCAACCATGTCGCTCCTCTTAGACCAATACTCAGATATCTTTATATCAAAACTGTCACAATTTTAGCTATTTTATGTCATCAATCCGATGTTTATTTTTAATTTTTTATTCACACCTAACAGTATTTCGTTTATTCTTCTAATGTGCCTTTAGTTATTATATCTGGTTAGTTAAATTTGAAATGTAATGATGTGTAAATTTGTTTTTTGAATTTGTGTTCCTCTATCTAGAATTTTTTTCCTTGCATTGAACACTCCTTTCAAAAATTAACCGTGTGTTTAATGCGTGCGGAAATCTTTCAAACGTAGGCTCATATTGGCGCGCACAACCTCTGGGAATAAGTTAGTGTTTTTATTTATGAAGTGACTCCTTAACAAAACTTCTTCTTAACAAATACAAAGGCTCTGTACAGAAAACTATCACTAGAAATTGTATTTACAAGAGGAACATACGTCTTAACGTTGTTGCCCAACTTTGTATTAACACAGATGCTCATGGGGCTCAAAAGTCACTTACCATCAGGTGACCTGTGTGCTCGTTTGCCTTTCCCAATATTAAAAAAAAAACATTCAGTGCCAAGAACCAGAACAATAAATGTGGAGAGCTTAGCACATTCATGGCTTACGTTCAGATACAAAGCCTTAGTAAGTTAAGTAGATGTTCACTTTCAGAATAAGGAACTACCGAATACCAGAATATTAGAGCTCCCAATATGGTATTAATTGCGCTGTGTGTGTAACAATATGCAACGATTTGCCACCCGTAATAGATACGGTTGAATATTTTCTAATGAAATTAACCCAAGCATAACAACTGTTGCACAGCTGTTCACTTTCTCTTAGGAAACAAATTCCAAGCAAATTGCCTGTAATATGTTTATGTTAAGAACCTATGGAGTTGACATTAGCATCCGAAGATCTTGATTGTTTTAGATCTTATTTGAAATCTCACTTTTTTGATGATGCATTAATATAAGTTCAGGCAGCGTGAAAATGAGTTGTTCAGTATTTTGGATACAAATATGGTAATTGGCCATCAGAAATGGTGTGTAGCAGAAACAAGGATCTTAACACTTTCACTACCAGACAAAAAATCAACAATACCCCGGAAACCGACAGAGCCCGCTAGGCGGGTTTGTGACGAATGTGAATAATGTGCAACCAAGGACCTTAAAATAAATATCCGGACGTAGACTCGCTAATAGATAACTGAAGCACCCCTAATGAGCCGGTTGCTTAATGCCGGTTAGGTCAGTGTGTGTGCTGCTCGTAGTACGCTACAACGCTTGTTGATGTGTGCGTGCGGCTCGTAAGTACAAATCGACCTCACATCGGCTCACTAGACTGCTTCACTTGTCTGTTAGTGAGGCTACGTCCGGCTATTTATTTTATAATCATTACAGTGGTTCCGAACCTGGGGGTAATTACCCCTTTCAAAATTAAAAATTAAGTTTTCTCAGGGGTAACACTAGGGTTGCCAGATTGAATTTCCCTATCATCGGGAGCAGGAAACAATATGTCGGGATTTTGAGACTTTGGTCGGGAGATGCCCCGCGGGTTTTTAGCCTGAAAGACCAGACATTTTCGCTGGCCGGACCACCTTGAGTGGATCGAACTAAGTTTTAAAATGAAGTCGTGTGTCGGGAGATTTTCTCCTTTGTCGGAAGTCGGGAGGACATACAAAAAATCGGGAGAATCCCGCCAATTCTCGACCATCTGACAACCCTAGGTAACACTCATATTAAGTTCTTTTTTAGTGTTTTCATATACTTGTCTGTATTACCAATTTTTTGGAGAGGTAATGATACAAATCTAGAGGGGGCCTGTGGGTGATGTGGCAATAAAGGTTAGGAACCACTGTTATAATCTTTGTATGCAACACAAAATAGGTGGGTTGTTGTTCGTGAAAGTGTTAAATCGTCTGTAGGGAACGTGCACGACGAAGGTGCTGCCAACTAACATATGCAAAATATTGGATTACCTACTATATTTTCCCTGTCCGATTTTATTGTATTTCTTAATATTTAGTTGGTGCTCATAATAATGATCTTATGTTGATAAAATACGGTTGCCCCGTATCAAAACTTAGTAAGTGCTTCAGACAAATTTTAAAAAGAGCTTAACAGCATTTTTATGTTTATGTTTTTACGCCCTTTTAAAAATTTGATCTGAAGCAATTGGGTCATTATTTGAGCGTTTCACCCGCCTCACTTTCGTGGACACGTTATTGTCGAGATTTCGTTAGATTTTAATGTAATTTTAAGGTATTTGTTAGTAGTCCCGGATATGTACTGAATAGCTCGATATCAGACTAAAATCTGAGGGAACTTCGACAATAATGTGTCCACGAAAGTGAGGCGGGTGAAACGCTCAAATAATGACCCAATTACTAGATTTTATAATTTTGAATATCACACTATCATACTAATATTCCTAGATTTTGATACGGAGCAGCCGAATAGCGGGAGGTAGAATGTATATTTAGACAGGCTCATTGGTGGATGTTATAATAAGTGAATCAGTTTCGAAATTGTACATTATTAGATAAAGTAATTATACCACCTAGTCGAGACTGATAAGCCATATTGTTAGTATTGTTGTAATCCGAGAAATTTATACACATTATGTATATTTAATATGTAAGAGAAATCATAGGGCGTAATACTCAGTTGCTTGAAGTTGGCTAAAACATGAGGCTGAAAACTGTAAATTGCGCACTTCAGATGTCGCCACTGTCAAAGGGCATTTCTCCAGAAATATGTCTGCGACTCATTCATCTGTCTCGATACATTTAGTATGAAAAAGGGCCAGATGAATGAGCTGACCGCAGACATATTTCTGGAGAAATGCCCCAAAGTATAAAGACAGATAAGTGGCCAAACTTCGGCCGTTTAGGCAGCGTTTCCACCAGAGCTGCGTGAGTTAGCGGAGCGGGATGCGAGGAAAAAATCCACCAATCAACGTGCCTACACTCTAAAAAATCTGAGCCAACTAAGAGAGGTTTTCTCTTTGTTGGCGTTAACTTAAATAAAACAAACAAGATATTAAACATATCATATCAACGAAAGCTGATTAATTAAAACAGCAAGTTCATTAGTGATTAAAACAACAATCTAGAATTTTGATAATTTTAACAAATATATTCCTTGTTTCTATCATTATTTTCTTCTTTGTATGATTCGATAGTGTTTAATTAGTTACCTTATACATCAATGTTTGTTGAATCAAATCAGAACATGGTTAATTGAACTATGATAACAATCAATATCATCTTAGTTGGTGCATCTAACGTCTTGTTAGGCTCGTATGGAATCAAGATGCTTGATTATAACTATCACAATCTTGTTAGGAGCAACCAATTTTTATTTTTTTTAGAGTGTAGGCTCGCTCAGCGCGATTCGGCATTGGTGGATTTTTTCCTCGTACACCGCTCCGCTACCTCGCACAGCGACCTGCGTGTCGACTGTGTGTGGCACACAGTCGAACACCCAAGGGTGGTCTGGCTAGCGACCTAGTTCGACCCCAGGGAACGCCACGGCCAACCACTTGGTCCGACTACCGCTACGCCCAGGAGGGGTTGCGAGCAAAAAAAAAAAAAACAAAAACTCGCACAGGTCTGGTGGAAACGCAGCCTTAGGAGCGTGCGATACGTATTCAAAGTCGAAGCGCAGACAATCCGTACTGGAGCCATCTTACGCTTTCTTAAAAGTTAGCTCGTGGTGCGTTCCTTCACGGCGCGCACACATACAAGCGCGCGATATACCTTTTGTAGGCTATTATACTGTGCCACTGTGAACTATTCCTAAATCACAACGGTTGTATACAAACGGAACTTGTTGTCAACTTATGCAATTCTTGCCATCGAGTTAAAAAGGAATATCGAAATACATCCAAAATAATAACAAAGAAATATCTCTGTAAGTAATTTAGATTTCAACTTTTTATTAACGATTAAAATTTATATCTTACAGGACTATTATCCAAGTATAGTAAAATAAATAGAAACGAACTCAATAGTGATGCCAACTTTAACCAGCTTCCTGTTTTCAACCTCGTTAAGTCTTGTACCATCATGCCTGAATACATTTCAAGTATTTTAACCACTTAATAATACAGATTAGTGATACCGTGTAGTGTGTTATGTACTGCTGTACGCTTTCTACTTACGACGCCGCATAATCCAATTTTTGAAGAGCTTAAGAAATATCAATTTTTGTATTTAAAAATAGAGAGCTAATCAAAAAGACCAAAATTGTTGCGTAAATTGCATGCGCAGATCAGCATTACACTGTTGCAGGTAACCTAACCTAACCCACCCTCAGTCCACATCCAACCTGCCCACAACAGTATATGTATAGGTAGTCATCACTTAAGGCACTAGTCCCTCCGCCGGCCGAGTTCTCCATTACCGAGTAAAATTGGGCGAGTAGCAGTGGCATGGCGTCTATAGAACCTGATTCCCACCGGCTTCCCTATTTTAAGGCATTTGACCGGAGTACCTACTACTCCTGAAGAAAAAATCATCCAATTCTGTTCCGGATTTACTAAGAATACATTTGACGCTACGCCAATGGCGAGTTACATCTGGAAAGGTCGAACGATCACACTGTAATTTTACTCGCTTTTTCACCGGCGGAGTGACTTAATCGTCATCAAATAGGGTGCCGAGCGAAATTTCGGTAGTATTTACAATGTGACCACTTTTGTTGTAACCCGCTCGGCGCCGTTGAATTGCGATGTATGGTTATGATCTATTGGAGCTTTGCATTATCATGTAAAGAAAATCACAAAAGTTACACTATAGTTTCTCCGCGCTAGTGTGAAAGCGTGAGACCGAACGCTATTGGACTGCTTTGAGAAGAGAATAGATCTCAGAACGTTTAATTGTGCCGCTGAACAGATCTATTTAGTGAATAATGTTTTGCCGCCGGGAAAACTAAGACCCCTACCGGAATACGACTATATCTGAGATGTCAATCAATTATCGTATTCAATGATTAATATGTTTATATCAATTAATACGATTAATGTTACGTTATAGGTAACGTTAACCTATAACCTATCCTATATCCTATATGGTGTTTTAATATGAAACTTTTTTAGTCAGTCTAAAATGTCAAAATGAAACTGAAGTTAATTGAGAGTGCAAGATAGATACGAACTTTTCCGACAGCATACGATGATGATTTGATGATGAAACATTATTCACTACAACTGTAGTCTACAGAGACTTGTCAGACCAAGTATGTCTTGTTGGAGAGGCCTTATGCTATGTTTACATGAGCTTAGTACTTGTCTGATTATTGGATTGGTTGTGTTGATTAGTTACTTATCTGAAGAGCGACAAGTGACAAGTTGTTAGTAAATGGTATTAGTAAAAGATCTTGACATGGATTACCGCCACCGATTTGTTGTGAGTAATAATTTAGGCATTATTCTAATATTAATTTATCGACAATGATAGAAGACAATGAATTTATAGACAGTATTTCACATAAACGGTGTGAGGGCAATCAATCCCTTCCACTGCCTGAACGTTTTCCTGGCCTGCCTGATGGTAAGCAGTCATCATAGGCTATGACTGTTCATACTACTCGGCAAGTCACAATCACAAGTATGAGTAGATTTTTAGTTGGGAGGAGGGAGTTGGTAGGCACTTATCGCTTAGTAAACAGGATCGATCGGCTTCTAATCACTTGCACTAATATAATACTCGTATGTTTACACACACATGTGAGAAGTGAAAATAACCAGTACTAAGCTCGTATAAACCCAGCATTACTAACTTTTTCACGTTAAATGTTAAAATAGCAGTGTGCCAACACTGCGATCAATTAAAATAAAATAATGGAAATTGCCGCATTTAATAAATCGGTTCATTGACCATGTGACAGGTCTCAGTGAAGAGTGGCGCCAGCAACTGAGATAGATTTCAAATTTACGAATTCGGTTCTGAGGCAAATTAATAAATAGGTGCTGCTTACTACATAGGTACATACCTACTTTTGAAGGGTAGAGATTTTCTAAAAGAATATATTTACATTGGCCGATTTTTTTTTTCTATATGCTTTTTGGTACTAAGTAACCACGATTATGATTTTTGTTACAATCGTTTTAAGTGTATGTGAATAAAGTCGTAAGAAACAAAGGGTAACTATATAGCCTTTATGTTACAATATTTTAGAAACACTAAGATTTTATTTTGGAAAAGTTACAAATTGTAACTTTTTCATAGAGATGCCCGTTTTTTTATACCTACGTTTCAATCTTGTGAAAAGTGGTGTTGTGCTTATTGAGACAGAATAACTGTAATATAGACAGTGACGGACTAAGCTAGTCAAGGTCCGGGGCGGCGTAGTACCTAGTATAAGAGGTCCACAGTCCGCTTTTTTCGCCGCTGCATTCGTGGGGGCTGGGGCTGCACCTGGATAGCCCCCCGAATTAGAGAGCCCCTTCAGGGCGAACGGCCCCTTCCGCCTCACGCCTAGTCCATCACTGAATATACTACTACTGATACTAGATTGTTATAGTAAAGATATAGTATAGGTGCGTTTATCTATCTATATTATTTTGGCAATAATCTTGAAATCTTTTTTAAAGTTTTGAGTTCAAAACGATATTTGTGTCATTCCCAGGAAACAAGTATCGCTAACCGCTTGTCAATAAAGCCTTCTTTTTTCTTCTTTATACCAGTAACCTCTTAATATGCCCTTATGATGTACAGCAAAGTATCTTTTGCTTAAGAACGTCAAATCTCACGCAGCACATACAGCTCTTATAGCGTTAAAATTGGAGGTATAATAGCTGTATAAAAATACAGTATGACATTTTACACACAACTTCTGTATCGTTATGTCCGCCGCAGCATGATGTCTTATAATGATCTTTATTAAATTAAAATGCATATTGTATTATACATATTTTATTAGATCTAGACGGTAGATGTTTACGTGAATCGGGAATTGTAGATGTTTCGTCCAAAAATAATGTTTATTGCTATCTGTGGCGTGGTGTCTTTATTCTTATATTAATATATATTTTTATGGATTATCCAGACGAAGTATCATTGCCAATACATAGATCTGAAAAAAAAAACAGGGACGCAGCGATCACATAAAAAGAGATAGCGTATAAATCTCTCATTGTAAAAGATAGCTGATTCCCTATCTGTAACACCACAAAACCACAATTATATAGGCTATGCTTAGGTTTGCCATTTTGAAATTAAAAAGTCCTGACAAAAAACGGTTATTTCGTGTATACTCAGGCACGTTATTAAGATGAGAAAAATATTTTTTGTCTTATACATTTTATTTTGATGGTAAAATCGGTAGGAAATTTTTACTAACTCCAAAAGGAAGACAGAATATCTGAAAAGTTGTGCTCTAAATTAGTTTGATCAAATCAGAAAATAATAATCATATAAACGCCTCACCACAGATAGTACTATAAAGTATTATCTTAATTATAATAATAATAGTCACAGTTAACAGTTTAAAATGCCTTTAGGCCTAAAGTTTATAGAAAAGTTAAAAATTAACGTATCGCTGTACTTAGTGATTTTCCAGTGCATCTAATTAAGAATCTTGTTTATAATTGTGATACTGATTTTTAGTCAATTCGGATTATACAGGATGAAGTCGGAGACGTAATCAGAAACCACTTTTTCAGACTCTGTAATTGATAGTTATTTTAATTCTTAATTAAGTGATATCATCACGTCTCCGACTTCACCTCGTATTTAGACATTACTAATTTGGAATGAGGTTTACTTATTCTTATTTATATCATTATTTACTCATACAAAATGCATTCGCCCTAAGTAAATGTTATTTTAAGGTTATGCAAATTTATTTTTCTGTACACAATCCCAAATGAAATAAAAATATTGTTATACACAAAGCAAATTTTTCACTGTACCTATTTAAATTGATCTAATGCAAGGTTCTCCAAACTTTTTTTAGTAAAGGGCCACACTGCACTTTGGAGTATCTCGCGTGGGCCACACAACACGGTCGACCACGGAGGTAGAGTGCGACTACGATAACTCTGCAGTGGGGGGTATATGGCAACAACTCCTCTCAAAAATGTGACTCTTCTTGGGTAGTTTGGAGACCCCTGATCTAATGTAAACTCTAGTTTCACAAACGTTCATTAAATTTATCGTGCGTCATGTACACTGCGGTTGCCCGTCCACTGCGGAGTGGAGCGTGAAGCGGAGCTGTGCCAAAGTAATAGAATTTAAACTGCGCTTCAATGGACATGGATTATTACAGTTCTAGTGGTTAATATTGGCTTCCGCTCCTGTGGACGGGCAGCCTAAAGCTGGGCGGTGGAGGGGACGGTCCGCCTAGCGATATGAGTCGATTTTTTCCAACTTAAATAACTCTAGTTCTAAGTTCAAGATGATTCGACTCGACATGCAACGACTCGATCGGTTTAGTGTACGATTCGTTGACACGTGTTCGTAACTGACGAATCGGCAATCCAATCAGAGTTGATTCGAGTTGCACGGGAACTTGATTCGAATTGACTCTTTTAGACTTTGAATCAGGTTATTCGCCAGCCTTTCTCCAACTGCGCTAGCATGAATGAATCAGACTGTGAGCCCCGTACTTCCGCCGCTGTCTGTCGCTGATCTAGGCAAATTATTAGTGACCTGATTCTGATGGGGCATTATCATTAATAAACTTTTATCCCTACAGCTAGGTTTAGGCGTAGTGTAAACATACAATTATTGCTTACGTATTTTACTTATTTTATTTACAACTTCAATATCATAAAAGGCTCCGTTGCTCCACTTCGTCAACACCCGGTATCACGCAATAAGACTTTTTTAAGTCTTATTGCAGCTAAATAAAATTAACACAATGATTCTTCGTATCACTGACTATTATATCCAACTGTTTTGTGACATGGATTCCTGAAATCCAGCCAAACTTGCCAGCCTCCGTCCCTAGGCCTCCGAAAACTCGTACTAATTGACCAGACGGCTTAAACACTTGTACTCTGCAGTTCCCTGAATCCCCTACAAGGATGAAGCCCATGGGATCAACAGCCAAGACCTCAGGCTGTCTGAATTGCCCCTTCCTTTGACCTACTGAGCCAAATTCTGTGATTTTATTCTTGTCAGATTTATTGTACACCTTGACCCTTCTGTTCCCGCTGTCTAGGACGATAACTCGGTCGCTGGTGACAGCTACTGCGGTTGGCGCGTTCAGTTCCGTGCAGGTAACTTCCTTGGTCTCCCAGTTTTTGGAGGTGTAAGTGGTTTGGAGCTTGGTCATCACTCCGAGTTGGTCGACGAATTTGCCGTCGGGTTGCAATATCTGGTAAAAGGTAAGTGCCGGATTAGGTATTACTGATTTGATTTACCTACAGATGAAATTTGTTGCAACCATTTTATAGCCTGTAAGGAGCCTACGCGCATAACAGTAGGTAATAATAGTACCTCAACACCTTTAAACATTAATAATAATTAATTCGGAGCAGCGAGAAATACAGCCGTAGTTAGGGTGGCGGCAGCGGTGCAGAGGGCAGGTGACAAACGCGCAAATAAACAAGTTAGGACCAAGAGAGTGCAGTTATACATCGCACTTTGCGTATACAGTGTGTAAGTCTAATACGGGCGATAAATTAAATCGGACATAGTATTCATTTGTGTAATCATAAAGTAAAAGGTTTTTTTTAAGTTGCAGTTCATTACGACCCTGTAAACATGGTTGCGGTACGGCGGTACCGAAATGTCAAATGTCAAAAGTAACTGTCAACGAGCGTTTAACGTGAGTGTGTTTACATTACATTGCGGGCTGAATTATTTTGTATGGACAAAATTATTGTTGCAACTTTAAGTAAATGTTATCTAATTACCTTTACTTTGTCCTATACTAACCACCGTTAAGAAATTCGCCCGTATTAGACTTACACACTGTAAAAGGCCAGTTACAAGACTAGTTAGTAGTAAACTAGTAACTACGATCTTTTCTTGTATGTGCTTGGATGTTATCTAAAACAGCGTATATATAGATTTACCTGAACCCGATCGTTGCCTGTATCCACCACATACAACAGTTGGCTTGTGTTATCCGTGGCGATGCCCTCGGGAGACCGGAACGTACCGACTCGGCTGCCCTTTTGACCAATGGAGCGCGCGTACTCTCCGTCCTTCGTGAATACATGGATGCAGTGCTTCCATTTGTCTGGAAAATTCGATTGTACCAATACAATTTGACGTACAAGACCACTAATTGAAGAGATTTTTACAAAAACAAAATAAGTGTCTAGGCTGGTTGCCATTTCTAGAGAAACGCATTTATAGTGAAAGTAGGGTGTCAACCAGTTTAGAAACTTATGTTGTTTTTGTAAACATCCCTTCAATTATACATGACTGAATAAGACAACAATAAAGGCCAAGAGAAAACCCATAACAAAAGGAAGTATAAGACAATCTCGAAAAGCAGTTACATACTTCGTACATTGAAAACCAGACGTGGATCTTCCTCCCGCATATAAATAGTTATCTAAATGTCTTGAACTAGACGTGACTACCTATTACAAAGTTTGTGAATGCTTATTCCCAAAAAAACTGCGCAAAATTGTTTGTCACATAAATATCTACCAAGCTCTTTATAATCGCTATATGAATGGGTCACAGTAGGTATCTAATTATTAGTGGAGTCTGTTTCACAACGAGCACTCTATGTAGGTATGTCCATCTCACACATACAGATGGTTGTTGCATGGACTTATATTCACATCACAACACGAGACGCTGTATCGAAGTATTCCCGACGAGACTAAGCAGTCTTACCTGTCACATAAAATTCTCCCAAGCTCTTCATAAACGCGATATGTACTGGACACAGCATCTCATCACAGGTCAGACGCGCCAGTATCTTTGCCTGAGTCCGTTCCACAACAAGCACGCTATGAGTGTCCATCCCACACACGTAAAGATGGTTGTTCCATGGACTGATGCCGACGCCGCAAGGACGCGCTGTCTTCTTCCAGACATAATGGGGAACGAAACTACGGGACCTGTAATGGAAATAAAAATAGATTTATTCCAATCGTTCTACAACAACAGACTGTGTGACTCCTTTATCATCCGTGTGAGGCGTGTTTTCTATTTAGTAATATGCACAGGTGACTGACTAGGTAAGTATGTATCTCCCGATCAGTGAATAAGTAAGTCGAATATCAGTCAGTTTTGATAGTAAGTAAGTATGTAGGTACTTGTTCAAACTCTGCAAAGGATAATTTTTCCCACTTTGCCCGGGCAATGCACCCGAGAGTCGGATCTTCATCCGACACTCCGATTCTGAAGGCAAGGCAAAACGAGTAAATAATATGTGTCATAAATATTTGTTGGTACATAGTTTTATAATTGTAATAAAACTATCTACCAACACACCAACTAAGTAGTTATTCAAAAAGGTTATTTTAATAAAGGGAAGAGGTATAGATACAATGGCTTAGCGCCAGGCGCTAGCTAGCTTGTAGCCTACAAGCTAGCTAGCGCCAAACGAAGGCCATTGTATCTATTATGGCAAAGCTGCCATAATAGATACAATGGCCTTTGTATGAAAGATTAGGGCTCGAAGCGAAACATTCACCTGGGAAGAGTCGTCGGACTATACCTTTGGCCTGGCAGCGGCGATCTAGGGTTCATCTTTTGGCTGTTAAACATGAATTTACCTGTAATGCAGCGTCAGACTGTCTTCGTTCTCCAACGGGTCATTCTGTCTGCCGGCCGCTGGCAATGGCTCGTCTGACTCCGACTCCAGCGGCGTGGCTGAATCCAGTTCAATCCGGAAATTCTCCTTGTCGAACACGAACCGATCCGAGTCCCATTTGGACACGTCCGAGAGGAGTTGCACGGCGTTCTGGTGCAGGTTCATGTACGTAGATACCTAAGGAATAAGAACACACATCGCATAGGTTTTGCCAGCTTAGTACAAAGAATGCGGGGGTATGCGAAGTGCGGCTAACTCAGGCCCTGTCTACCTACAGTACGCATGCAACATGTAGGTATTTGAGATTGAATATTTAACAAAAACTATTATTATAATTTAATTATAATAATAGTTTTTGAGATAATTATATTTTTTTACAAAAATAACCTGTACTGAAGTTACTATTCCATTGACTTGGCGCTCAACCAGTCGATCAAAAATGTTGACCTAGAACTATGAAATTTGGCTAGTAACAGTCTTCCACTACAAGTAGGTATAGGAAAAATCTGAAACTATACATTTGTAATTAAATCATAAAAATATAGTCTTTATTTAAAGACTATATTTTTAACCGACTTCCAAAAGAAGGCCGGTTCTCTATTCGTCTGAATGTTTTTTTTTTTGTATGTTTGTTACGCGATTACTCGAAGACGGCTGGACCGATTTGAAAAATTCTTTTTTTGTTTGAAAGGGTATACTTCCGAAATGGTCCCATTGCAACCAAATCAGGATCTGATGATGGGATCCTGGAGAAACCGAGGGAAGTCTTCAAATATTAGAGGCACACATATAGCGATTTCGGTATTTTTCGTAGTTTCTTGTCCATTTCTTACTAGCAATAAGTTTTTAGTGTTAACCGACTTCAAAAAAGGAACAAATGTTTATGTAGGTTTCTTCCCCGATTACTTAAAAACAGGTGGACCGATTTGGAAAATTATTTTTTTGTTTGAAAGGGTATACTTCCGAGGTGATTCCATTGCAACCAAATCAGGATCTGATGATGGGATCTTGGAGAAATCGAGGGAACTCTTCAAATATTAGAGGCACACATATAGCGATTTTGGTATTTTTCTTAGTTTCTCGTGCACTTCTTATTAGATATAAGTTTCCAGTCTTAACCGACTTCAAAACAAAGATCAATTTTTATGTAGGTTTGTTCCCCGATTACTTGAGGCTAGACCGATTTGGAAAAATGTTCTTTTAACTAAATAGACTTTAGTCTATTTGGTTAAAATAGTATTTTTACAGCGCCACTAAAAATTTAAAAATAAAGTAAATTTTTAAAACAAAAAATAAAAACCGACTTCCAAAAACTTAAACTAAAAAGCAGAAAATAATATGTTAATTACCCGAAAGAAATGGATAATCAACGATTCATATATACATATATACAGATATTTATAGTTTTTAACCTGCTTTTTTGAAGTCGGTGCCAGCTAAGGATAAAAGGAGCTCAGCATAGCCAGCTTTGCGTGGCAGGCACCGACTTCAAAAAAACAGGTTAAAAACTATAAATATCTGTATATGTATATATGAATCGTTGATTATCCATTTCTTTCGGGTAATTAACATATTATTTTCTGCTTTTTAGTTTAAGTTTTTGGAAGTCGGTTTTTATTTTTTGTTTTAAAAATTTACTTTATTAAATTTAAGTGTTTGTAAGTAACCCTCGGTGGGCGAGTCCGACTCGCTCTTGTCCGGTTATTTTGGTATGATAATATTTTATTAATTGGCTTTCGTATTAATAGTGTATTCTAAGACTTAGTCGTCACATCCCTGACAAAGTTGACATTCTGGAATGCCCCATCGATTCTTCGAGATATATGCCCAGCCCATTACCACGTTAACTTGCTTGTTTACCACCGTGGTGGCATAAAAATATAAATGTGTCGTAGTTTACATTTGTTATGACGCAGTTTAAATAAACAACATGTCATAAGATCGATCAAACACCGATACAATTGTCGGTGTTCGTATAAAACGATAATCATTTCAATTGCATTACTGTCCTTATCGTTACGATTAAACGCGATGAAATGACCGAGATTAATTTCTACGAAATAAAACGGGAAGTACACTCATTGACAAAATATCTACACCGTGTATTTTTAAGAGGAAACAGGAGGGCAGTTTTTCCATACAAACGTAGTTCCCTGTTTCCTCCCTGGATAATGCCAGTAGAGCAATAATTTTTTGTCCAAAAATATATGGCTACTATTGATATGTTCCTATGGTTTGTATTGATGTGTTCCTTTTTACGATAAATTGATTCTCAAAAGAGATATTAACCTTCAAAAACCTAAAAAAATGCCAGATTTTCCGCTGTGTTCACACATCCAGAAAACAAATTTGACTAGATTATTAAAAAAAGGAAAACATAGGAACACGGGCAAAGCCTTTCTTTAATGTTTAATGAAAAAAATAGTTTTGGGGAAGAAATCAGGGGACTACGAAACGTTGTTTTCATGAAATTTTAAAAGGTATTTCGGTCCAAGCTGCAGTTGTCTCTATCGCGCTCTGCGCGGGAGAGGCGGGCAGTGCGGGACAGCGACACATTTTACAAATACCTAATTTTCAATTCTCTCCACCTTATTGTTTCCTCTTAATATACTTAATCGCAAATCGAAACCAGTAAGCTTATAATGTTGGGCTTTGTCGATCGATCACCACGTTCTGACGTATGTAGGTAGGTACCAAGTCTGAGAGTGACGGATGTTTTATCATTTACTTATTTATCGATTGACGAAGCCTAGCCACAGATTAGAGAATACATATAAACAGATATTTCAGTGTCGCGCATTTCCATACAAAAAACAACACTTCCCACGCTCGTGTCCAACCCTATTGTTTGGACGCGAGCGCACCTGGCCTAACATCAGAAGCCTACAGACTTACGTTTTAGTACCGGAAACTCAGGTTTCTATGGTCCAATGCACTCAACTGTGGTCCAAACTTTGGAGTATGCTGTGCACATGCCGCGTCAATTTCGGCTTTAGTCGTGTGAATCTTGAGCAATGGGTAATTGAATATAATTATACTGCATAGCTTTAGTTAAAAATAGTGTGCAACTGTCTACACGAGAGCCCATCATAATTTGGGCCCTAGATGTGTGCACTGCACCATAAAAACCTGAGTTTATGCAATTATATCAAAGATACACGCTTAAAGAGCCTTTAAACTCATTGCAAGGAAACATGGTGACAAAATGTACCTATAGATATTTTTGTGACTGACTGTACTTCAAAGAGCCGTCATGCCAAACAACTTATAAACATTGGTCTGTCGAATATTTTTTCGCCTTTTTTGGTACAACTGAATAGTCCGAGAAGCGTCCGTCAGCAACTCTACCTGACCGAGCATCGGTAGAAAATTGTTAGGGCGCGTGCATTAATCACGTGATGTCTTTTCGAACACTGTTTGTTGTACACTATGACATAGGTCAGACCGAGCCTTCGTCAAATCAATTGCAAACTGATGACAGAGAAACAAAAACTTGCTTGAAGTTGAATTTCTTCTTTTGCTTTAAGATTTTCCTTTTTTATAGTTTAGTGTGTAATAAAGTACCTATACTTGTTTTTTATCGTAGTTTTCTCACCTTTTTACCGCCATTTACTGGTACTCGACAAGGTAAATTTACCGGCGGTTGCATCTCAGTCTAGACCTGTTATCAAGCGAAAACAGGTTACGTATAATTACGTGGTCGGTTCAACGAACCTTATTTTTTTCTGCGACATGCTCCTTCAGCGACATAGCTTTCTTGGCTACTTCTTTGGCCTCTTCCAAAGAAGTCTTTAGTGCTAAGGCCGACATTTCTCCTGTTTTCTGAAGGTCGGAGGCCTCTTTTCTCAGCTCGTCTCTGGTTTGGATGATGCTGTTTATTTTTTCATCAGCAGTGATGTCTATTTGTTCCGATATGTGCTCGCAACGGTCCTGGATTTATGAGATAAGACAAATTATATGGTTATATACAGGGTGGAAAAAATCTATGGGCCCTGGAGAGGAACTACCTTATATCCTTTAGCTCATTTTGCTAAAAGGAAACATTCTTTTATTTTTAAAAAGAAACATTTTTCTTTTTGATTTTTCAAAATTCTCTTGGCATTTGTATTGGAATTCATGGTAAAATAAAAATAATGATAGATTTTACGATCTTTTTTACTTGTTAGACCAAATGTCTATTAGAGAGATTTTATTCAGAACAATAGTCCTATCATTAGCAGAATAAAATAGTGAGTGCTTATTTTTAAGATCTTTGAATGAATGAAGAACTTTAGAAGATCTTTGAATGGAATTTTGTTTCTATTTAATAATAAAGGCATGTTTCCTTTCAGTAAAATGAGCTAACTAAAGGATTTAAATTTTAAGGTAGTTCCCCTCCAGGGCCCATCAATTTTTTCCATCCTGTATACTATTTAATGTGTGTGTCTGTATGAACATTATAACGCGACTCATGATATAGGATACGCTAGAATGTACAGAATTGCAGTATTTAATTAAGAGCGTTATACGGGTTATACCTAAATTAGCTATGTTAAATAGGTATATGTATGGTTGTTGTTTATATATTTTTACTTGTACTGGTAGTCGAAGTGGTTTTGTATACTCTGTGTATATTTACTCAACTTGCAAGAATAAACAAAGCATTCAGCATGCAGCTCAATTACTTACCTTATAATATTCCACTTTGTGTTGCAGCCTTTCAGAGGCTGATTCCAGCTGCTTGAGGATGGACTCCACCTGGTTACGCATATCATCCAAATGCTGGGACCAGCACACGCGGCAGAAACTCTGGGACCAACATAAGTAAGTATTAGCTGACTGGAGCCGTATTTCGAAACCGTAATTTCGTCCTCTACGGTAGAAAGATAGTAGTCCTGGGGTTTACTTCATAATAACCCCCCACAAGGAAACCTGACGACATAGCAAAAGGACCTTAAGGTTGTCGAAAGTAGGATGCAAAAAGTTTGCAGGCGTCCGATGTGGAGATATTTGGTTAGACCTTTATTTAACATTTGACATCACATAATCAGCCTATATATGTCCCATTGCTGGGCACAGGCCTGCTCTCATAGACGAGAGTGACATTCGACGTCTTCTGATTGAAAATATGATGATGAGTGGGGAAAAAAATACTAAAACTAGGATTTACTAGCTAGGTATACTTAAGCAAAAAAACACGTTTAGCCAGTTTGACGCGAGGTACAAATAAATGCAAAAAAAAAAATACTAAAAACACTTTTATAGTGGCATTGTTATGGAAATAATTGTTTCCAGTAATACTTTATTTTTTTACATCTTTACCCGCACTACGAGTATAACGCTAAAATAACTGCATTCAAAAATGTGCCATATTTCGTATCTATGTAATAAAATCTGGCTAAAATTGATATTACTACGAGAACCCAGTTTATAAGAAACCTGTCTGTGGAATTACCTATGCCAGCCGGAAAATGATGCTAATCGCAGGCTTTTTAAAGTGGGTTATCTACCTATAACGCGTCGCAACATTGTATATGATTGTGGAAAATGGGGTGCATAATCCATTAGTTCCGGATCAAAGTTCAGAATTAGGTATTTATATTTGCAAGAAGAAATGTTGGTGAGTTATTTATAATTTTCGTGTCTCACCGCTTATGTATTTCGAGAACGGATGAAGAGCCTAAACACGCAACGCCTGATCTGAATAAAAAATAAACATAATTTCGTCCAAATTAAATAAACAAACTAACTATATACCTAACTATTTTGGCTTAGTGCGGCAAAAAGGATCTTGGCCTCAAAACCCAGAGCCAGCGACTTGCTTGACCCGATCTTTCACAGTTTTCAGCTTGGATTGAAGATCACGCAGGTTCGCCTCGACCACATCTCTTTCATCTATCAGCGATACCTGCGATGGCCAACCTGCTGAGATGGATGGAGAGGGATCGTGCAACAAAAAGAGCACACTTGGGAAGATCAACGTCTCATTTACGCATTCCACAAATCTCGATGAATATTCTTCTGCAGTGTATGTACTTACCAACTTGCAATGCTCGCACGCCGTCACATCAGTGTTATCGCACATGGTCTGACACTGCGAGCACCTCACTCCCGCCGCGAAGAGATCCACGCTTTGCATCCCCGGCACCAGGGGCGAGGCAGGCGGAGTCGCCGTCTTCGGCCTATCAGTACCGTTTTGTGCGTGACCATTGGTGATGCCCATCAGCTGAAGTAGTGAGTCGATGTACAGGTTTGAAGGCAGGTCTTTGATGAAGTTTGGCCCTGTTATTTGGATTTTGGTGTGGCATATTGGACAATCTAAGATGGGAGAATCTGTAAAGCAAAAATTAAGGGTAAATTAAGATGATTTTCCGTGGTAAACTGTTGAGTTTGAGTCTGTAAATTTTTTTGTGCATTGGTTTTCAGATTTCATCAGGAAGGCATGTTTATTTATCCTCAAATATATCTCTACAATATGGATTAAGCATAAGCAATAAACTAAATATGCGAATGTGTTTGTTTAAGTCTAGGCATACTTAGGTATTTATGGGTAAGTAGTTTTTCTTAAATCTTATTCAAATATCATTTAACTTTTAAATATAGAAAAACAGTAAATATTTTTTGCGAACCTCCCACGTAAACAATCAAGCAAGCCATGCAGAAGGTGTGCTGACAGGGCAGCATCTTTGGGTTGTGGAGCACCCCCAGGCACCGTGCGCATTGCACCAGCTCCTCGATGACTCCAGACGATGCCCTGGTGACAAGACAAAAGGACCGAAGTGAAATAACTAGGGCTTGCTTTCAGTATAACTACATCATCATCATCAGCCTATATACGTCCCACTGCTGGGCACAGGCCTACGCTCATAGATGAGAGTGAATGGGCTGTAGTCCCCACGTTAGCCCACTTCGGATTGGGAACTTCACATACACCTTTGATTTGAATTTCTTCGCGGATGTATGCAGGTTTCCTCATGATGTTTTTCCTTCACCGAACAGCTAATGGTAAATATCTAATAATATTTCTTCACAAGTTCTGAAAAACTCATTGGTACGGGCCAGAATTCGAACCCACGACCTTTGTTTGAAAGGCGCATGTCCGAACCACTCGGCTACCATAGCATGCTTACATGTTAAATTCAATTTAGTATTTATGAGATAACGCTCCCTTCTAACATAGGTACACGGTGAAATTGTTTTCACCGTCCAAATTTTGACAGTGGATTCTTTAGCGAAATATAGAAAATACGTGTTTTTTTCAGTCAGTATCTTTCAGTACTTAAATATTGAGAAACAGCAGCTGAAAGATATCATAAAAAAAACATACGTTTGTGGATACCGCGGTAGCGCACTGCGCGAGAGACGGCAACGGTCCCCTCCCCGCAACCCCTACCCCGCTTCCGCGTTGAGTCGCCGAGACTGCTTACGCGTCGATACGCGTAATACTCACGTTACTAATTATTTTTTCGGGCAGCACATTTTATGGCAAAATTTTACCTACGTTTTTTCTTTAGAAATGGCATCTTTTATTTATACCTAATGCATAGGAAAAATTTGGACGATCAATAAAATTTCACCCTGTATAAATCCACTTCATATATATGTGTCATTCCTGGGCAAGGTACTTATCACCGCTTGTCAAAAAAACGAAATTTGTTTATTATGTTTTCATGGCAAGCGGCAACATGTGCCTTTTGATGCCGAACGTTACATATGTCCAACTTCGTTATCATAATAGGCGAACTAAATCTGACCAGTAGGAAACAGAAACTTATTTTTGTCTGTCCGAGTGGCACAAATAGCGTCAGAACAGAACACAAAAAGATCGAAGCTTCTTTTCAACGTGTAGCAAAGAAAAAGGTGTTGCTTGCAATAATCTGCATCTTAGATACACGTAACGTAACCGTTAAATAACATGTCAATGTCAGGCTCCGAACATTTACATTAGTTCGAGATTTCTGGGCCCCGTTTCACGAAGCTACAAGTTAAAATTTTACAAGTCAAAACTAGCAACATTGGTCAAACACAGCAACGCCATTGGTTGATTTGACCGATGTTGCTAGTTTAGACTTGTAAAATTGTAACTTGTAGCTGGGCATTTCTATTTAAAGTTGTACTTCGTGATTTGCTCATGTCCCCTTGCATTTTTTGCCATTATCTCGTGACATGATTTTTTCAAACAGATAAAGTTATGTTTTTTGGATTTAGTAGTTTTCTAATTTGTTAATTATTTAGGTTTAAGTATATTAAAACTAATTTTTCTTATATAAAATCTATCTTTTAAATACGGTATAATCGTCCTCCAGTACTGTCCCCACCCAACAGCTCGATTTTTGAACGATATTTACCTATTTTATTTCTATAGAGGTAACACCAAGTAAACACATTTTTTGGACGCTTAAACATTGACCCCTGGCAACCCTGGCCAAGTTGAAGTGTAAACAAAGTGCTGCTCATATTTTTAATTAATATAAACGGAAAAGTTATTTCCTAAGTGTTATATTGGGATCACTTGATGGGAGGATTACATGTACCTTAGAATAAGAATGGAAACGGCCAGCAGCTGTGCTGAATTCCGTCAGTGTGCATCACGGTGAGCAAAACTTTTGACCGTTTTACATTCAAATAACACTTCCACACACTCCACTATCAAAAATAATCCGTTATTCTACAAACTCATAACGGTGCTGTGAAATCACTAAACAGCTGATTGGATGCAAGTTTGACAACTACGGAAACGTCAACTCATGTGTTGCAAGGCTATAGCTGCGTTCAGATATAAACGTTCGTAATCATTAAATATACTTCATGTCAATATACGCCATCTGTTGACAAATAACAGAACCTTATTCAAGAAAACTCATAGAACGACTAAAAGAACCGCTAGATATCGCTACTGGTTGCTGTAACAATAACATTATAAGGAGCTAAAATGTCAACAAAGCAAACTCCTTATTATTTGACGTGTTCGACCTGCCACAAAAAATATAACATTCTGAAAACCAATGTTACTTCAAAAAGATACGAATTAATGACAAAAGAAAACAGAATTAACTGGAAATGTTCTATTTGTCATAATACCGCTTATCAAGCAACACAATTAAAAAATACCAGTTCAAAAGTCCTTCCCAGCACTACGACTGTACAAAATAAGACTCAAATAGAAACTTCACGAGATACACTCCCACAATATGACAATGTGACTCACCGAAAACCGAAGCAGAGGTGCCCATCACTAGAAACCACTGCTACATCTCAGTCAAATTTAGATAGTCATATTACAGTCTTAGGCGACGACACCCATCACAGTCTGCCTAATATATCTATGACGGAAAGTGTACTGGTGGTCGACCTAAAATATCAAATTACCAGCTTATCGACACAACTAGCCAGTGCGCACGCAGAAATAGACAGATTAAACTCCGAGACTACATCCCTGAAAAAGACTTTAGCAGATCAACAAAAAAAGATAGAAACGTACAAAAAAATTGCTACTGGTACCTTACCTCGAACTCTAACGCCACAAAAAACTAACAAAAGTAGCCGTATCTCAGATTGTCTCAGCACGCCGCGAGCTGGCTTACCTGTTACTGCTTCTAATAAAACTGAATGCCCAATCCCATCAGCGGAAAGTATACAAAAACCAGCCCAGTCAATGGCTTATCCTGACACTCCACAAGCTATCTCAACCACTGAGACTTCAAACAAAGCGGAATATCAGTCTCCACTGACAACAAGCACTCCAATTACTAGAACCGAACAGGTCGAGCAACCAAATGCTCAACGAACTTGCTCAACAACCTCAAACGAAATGAGTTGCCAAACTCTAAAGACGGTTAACACACCACTAACTAAAAGCGAAGAGAAAAGACCAACGCATTCGCGAACATTGGAGAAAATTAGCGATTCGGCAAAGCAATACCAAACCGAAGTAGAAAAACATAAAATAATTATATTAGGAGACCAAGACGCAAAAAACCTATCTCCATTGCTAACCATCCATAGAGCTAAATACCTAAATCCAAAGGAGTACGTCGTAATGGGATACACTTATCCCAATGCGACATGTAACCATATAGTCGAACAATCTCTAGGATTAAACGAATATCTCAACGAAAACGACTGGGTTGTGCTGTGTCTAGGTTCCAACGAATACAATCCCACGGAGTTTTTCGCTGAATTAACTGTACTGCTCAAACAGTTACATAAACCTAAGGTAATTCTTACGAGTGTAATAAAGAATCCACACTTAAACGAGAATAAGTTAAATGACATGATGGCTGCATTGTCAAAACTTTTTTCCAATTGCACTTACATTCCCCTAAATATCGGTATCGATTTAAATACACGAATTATCAGAAATATTCGCCTCCGTTTAATTAATAAAGCAATAGACAACTACGACTACCACAAACTTTATTTAGCAAAAGGAACGATGAAGAAATCAGGCTTACAGTTGCGGAAAACAAACTCTGAAACAAATCACTCTGACCCTTGCAATAGAAAAAAGAAAACAGCGATAAACACAATTACTAATTACTTCAAAGTTGTAGATACCAAGAAAAATCAGAAACCCATAAATAATAGTCTACAGAGAGATCAATCGAGAGAAGAGTTTTTTCGTCAATAATAAAAAATTAAATATACTACATCAGAATATTGCAGGATTATTAAATAAAGTCGATACTCTAACAATAGCTCTACAGGAATTCACGATGAAGCGGAATGTTATAGATGTTATCTGCCTTACTGAACATTTCATAAAAAGGGGAGAAGAAAAAAACTTGGTAATACGGGGCTACAACCTGGCATGCAACTACTCACGGAAAAATACGCACCGAGGTGGCTCTTGCATCCTGCTGCGGCATGGACTAAGATGCGAGACCATTGACTGGATAAGTGACCTATGTGTTGAAAACAGCTTTGAGTGTTGCGGTATAGCTTTAAAGCAGTCAAATGTTATTGTTATTTGTTTATACAGAACTCCAAACTCAGACATGTCTATATTCTCTGATAAAATTGAACAATTATTATGTAAACTGGCAAAAATGCGTAACAAGAAAATTGTAATTGCTGGCGACTTCAATATCAACCGAACAATCCAAAATTCTCATAACAATGCGTTTGAATCTTTATTAATACAGTATAACTTTAGATTGCAAATTGATAAACCGACAAGAATTACTAATAAAACAAGCACTTGCATAGATAATTTTGCGCTAAATTTTACTGATGCAAATACAGTAGTAGCCATACATGATTTGAAGTTGTCAGATCACACTGCTCAAACTGTAGCTGTACCCGTGAAATATTTGAGGAATTTGGACTTTTGGTACACATGGAAACGAGATATGTGCGAAAGTAATCGTAAGAAATTTAGAGAATGTATTAGTAGCCTAAGTTTTAGCGAAACTTTCCTAGCAAGTAACGCTAATGATGCATATTCTGAATTCCATAACCTCGTCGTATTATTCTTTGATTTATGTTTCCCCCTCATTAAAGTCAAGATGCATAATAAGAGCAAAGCTAAATGGCTTACCCCGGGAATCAGAATCTCATCAAAAGCAAAGCGAATGATGTACCACAAATATACACATAGTCCCAGCCATAAGCATAAAATAACATACCAGTCATATGCAAAATTGCTCAAAAAATGCATACACACATCACATAAAATATCAAATGATGCGTATGTGACAAAAAGCAAAAATCTAGTTAAGGCAACTTGGGACGTCATCAAGGAGAATACCACCACTAGAAATCTGCCAAATTGTATTGATAAAATTACCAAGGGCAAAACCATTGTGACCTCACCACAAAAAATTTGCGACTGTTTTAATGATAAGTTTGTAGACGGGGTGTGCGAAGGTAATGCCAATGACGAATCGATTGATGTCTCATTAGGTCCACCCATACAAGCGACCATTTTTATGAAGCCAACTTGCCCGATAGAGATTTCTAGAGTAATTAGGAACTTACGTAACACAAAATCTGTAGGATACGATAATGTGCCCACATCGTTAATAAAAGAAAATGCTGATTTATTTATATTTCCTCTTGATCACATTATAAATTTATCGTTAACAGATGGTTACTTCCCGGACAAGTTAAAATACACAATTATAAAACCAATTTTCAAAAAAGGAATCAGTTCAGATATGAACAATTATAGACCGATTGCCCTTATTCCTGTATTCTCAAAAATCTTCGAGAAAATTATTTACCAAAGGCTAATACAATTTTTTGATAAATACGACGTTCTTACTAGTGCACAATTTGGTTTTAGGAAAAATAAATCAACTACTTTGGCTGTTTATGAACTTATTAAAATAGTCTCCCAATGTAGGGACAATAAAATTCCCTCCATTGGTATTTTTATGGACATGTCAAAGGCTTTTGACAGGGTATGTCATAGGATTCTTCTGAGTAAACTCTATCACTACGGAATAAGAGGAAACTGTTTTGAATGGTTAAAGTCCTATCTTAAAGACAGACAGCAGAGCACAGAAGTAACAGCTTATTCTGATAGTACAAAAACATTTACTACTTATAGGTCTAAGAATAGAGTAATTAAAGCTGGCGTTCCACAAGGCAGCCTGCTTGGACCTTTGCTGTTTCTCTTATATATCAACGACCTGCCTAATGTAACTAGTCATAAAATTCTTCTCTTTGCTGATGACTGCTCGATAGTAATAAGAAGTGACAATACTAAACAATACAACGAGGAAGTAAATACAGTATTTCATGACGTCAATAAATGGCTAGAGAGAAATCATCTTCAGGTTAACCTAGAAAAAACAAAATGCATGGAATTTTATTCTCCCCAGGGAAAACCAGCCGAAATCAAAGTAGTCTACAATAGCTATCAATTAGAGAATGTGAATTCTATTAGGTTTTTAGGTATTATTATCGACTCTCACACAAATTGGCTCAAGCATTCGGAATATATAATTGGGAAACTGAGTAGATTTGCCTATGCGCTAAAGCGACTTAGAGAGGTTTCGTCAGAAAAAACCGCCCTTTTAGCCTTTCATTCTTACGTTATGTCGAATCTCCGATACGGCATCATCCTGTGGGGAAATGTTAGCAATAAAGACCAAATATTCAGATTGCAAAAGAGATGCCTACGTGCAATATATGGCCTAAATCAGACAGAGTCATGTCGATCACTGTTTTCAAAGAATAGGATACTCACTTTTCCTGCACTATACATATACCAACTTAGCCTCTTTGTGAAAGATAACTTGAACACATTTGCAAGTAGAAATCCAAGACCCAGGCTGCAATCTAAATATGGTTACGATGTTGTATGCCCAAAATCAAACTCAGCGTTCTACGCAAAGAGCGTCATGTGTATGAGTGTAAAAGTATATAATCAACTACCAGTCGACATTAAAAAACTCCCACCTCCGGAATTTGGGAGGAAGCTTTTTAATTGGCTTATTGACAAATGTATATATAATGTATCTGAACTCTTTTCTAATTAAACTCTATAATCTGATCTGTGGATACAAATAGTTAGTAAGAATGAAATGAATGTAAACAATATAATTAAGTTCAATATAATATAATAATGTAATATAAAAATTATTAAATTCAATCTAAAATAGTGACATACAATTGAACTGGACATAACTTTGTATCTAATATTAACTTTGCCATTTTGATTATTAACTTTGTATTTAGAATTAAGACAAAATATTGCACGTCTCTCGGAGGCAGGACATGACGGACTATAATGCTACTTTTAAGATCTTTTTGTACAACTCATGACTATGCAATAAACATTTTGATTGATTGATTGATTGATTGATTGATTGATTGAAGAATATCTTGCCCAGGAAAAACTGCCTTAAGCACAACATGAAAATGGTTGAAATTTGATTGTAACGTTGTCCCCTCGAAATTGCAGTCCGGACATTGTCCGTTTGGTAACGCAAATTTTGCAATCTTGGAAAAAAAAATCCCACCACTTTTGAGTTTAATTGGTTCACTAGAAACCCTGTGACCATAGATAAAGTGCGTTCAAAACGTCATATTTCGAAAATAGTCCGTTGAAGTGCGATCTCCGTGGCGTGCTGTTAAGCCAGGGAAGTTTATCAAAGTGTTTGTCCGTTTAGTGCATCGATTTATGCTGTTCAAGGAGAAAGTAAATGAATTGCTATTTCTATCAAACCAAAAAACGTAATTTGCAGTATTTTGACGAGTTTTAATGTAAAATTTGTTATTTGTTTTGCATAACTTGAAAGCGATTTAATTCTAGTTCGGCGAAATAGTAACGTCCGTTTGTTAACATTTTGTCACGTTACGTATAAGCCGGACTGGAAAACGTTAACAAACGGACACATAAAGTTGCATGCACATTGAATAATACTAGTGTTTACCGTGACTTTGGCCGTATTAAATATCAAAGAGTCTTAAAGAACTATTAAATTGCTACGTTACCTATATAAATGATCGGTCTAGGTGTTTGTCGTATTTTCATACATATACATATATTTCCTGCCTTTTGAGTCTCATGACTTATTTAGGGAACCGTCTTATTTTATTCGATTAATATAGTAATACATTACCTTATTACTGCGAAAATGATAATATTGAAACATATAAATACCGATTAACCGACTTTCAAAAGAGGAGTAGGTTCTATGTTCCACTGTATGAGTATGTAATTTTTTGTGTTTGGCACCGATTTTTAGAAAAGGTTTTAGAACAAAGTATTAACTTGAGATTTTACATTTTTTTATATAATTGCTATTAAAAACAATGCCATCCATATTTTGCGCCTTAGTCAATAATTATACACTTTTTAAAGTCCCTCAAGTTTAATGAGTTGAGTTCTAGTTGCAACTAATACTAGTCAAATACTTAATTCTATACAGGGTGGGAGGGACTATACCGACATACTTTAGCCATGAATTCCTGGTGGTGTGACGAGTAAAAAATGTTATATCAACATGGGTCGAATATTGTCATTTTACATTAAAAGTCTTATGGAACAAAATAAATCAGTAAATTAAGCCCCTCGTTATAAACATGTCCTTACTGGCTGAAAAGCTTTCAAAAAGAAAAAAAAAAGCTAAAATGGAAACGAAAGGTCAATATTTTGGCCTCGTAGTCGCTTACCATCAAATACTGCGAAGGTTAATTCCTGTTTAGTTAAAGGATTTTAAAAAAATAGTAAAGGTATCTTAGTCACATTTATTAGGGCTTGTTACACACTTGGGATTTTTCATTTACAAAATAATGAATATCTCGGAAAGTAAACGTTTTTCGACTATACATCACATAACATTTTTTACTCCTAATAGTTGTTAGAATCTATAGTTAAAGTTTGTCGGTATAGTCCCTCCCACGCTGTATAGTAAATCGTATACTTTCGCAATTTTCATTCGGATTATATTGTTCTTGTAATAAAAAAAAATTGAATACTTATGATGATTTTCCGCTACTGTATGGTTTACGTACGAGATAAAAGACTGCAAAAAAGACATTTCAAACACTGCTTAAAGTTTGCATTAGTTATCTGATTGTATAAGAATATCATTTTTGTCATTTATAAGAGTAGCAACTACTTAGTGGCAATATAAATATTTTATTTAATCACTTTATAAAAGTGCCAATTTGTGATTATTGTGATCTCATCTTTATATTGTCCGTTAAGTAACATGGGTGTCCATTTGGAAACTGTCCCCGTAATTTAAAAATTATTTTTTTTCATTTTAAATATAATATAAGCTATATTTAATAGTTTTTGCTGAAAATAATATGAGGAATTGTTAATTGTACCGTTTGTTATATGTTACATAGCATAAGGAATGGTAAATAAGTGGTAAATTCGAATATAAGTAAAGGTTTAGACCCTTAGCGTTACCAAATGTCCTGGAATATTTTTTTATAAAAGAACTTTGCGCAAGGTTAAGATTATATAGTGTTTTTTTGTTTTTTTGATTGCAATTCTATTAAATAAAAATTAAAACGATGACTTCGAGTATGTCATTTATTTTCTACTTGATAAACAAATCGTTACCAAATGGACCAAGTAAAACTACTTTTACCTTACTAAATATTTTTTTCCCCCGGTTTCTGCTTAAAATACTGCAGATCTCTTCACATATTAACAAAATAGAATATATTTACTACTAAAATTAAGTGATAAACATGACAAAATAAAATAAAAAATTACAATTTTGTACATCATCTAGTCGTACAACTTTAAATAGAAATCCAGAGCTTCGTTAAACGGGGCCCTGGTGGTTAATAGTTAATACCACTGCCAACTAAGAAATCTTGGTCGTCGATCGAGGAATTATAGGCCGATTAATAAAAGCTGGCACGGATTCAGTGTGAAATAAGCACTCTTTGCAAATAAAATCTGCGGTAGCTCTTATGCACAACCCATATCGATGGCAAAAAGCGGAAATGTAGTAACCGCCAAAGGAAACACTTGGCGGTTACTACATTTCCGCTTTTTGCCATCGATATATTCCCTTAGAGCCTGCTGTGTTTAAGAGTTATTAGGGTAAAAAAAACACTTACGCTATGGCGGCTCTAGGCTCCTGATTTTGCGTGTATTTTTTAACACCATTGGAGGACTGTGGGTTTTTGAAAAACGGAATATCCTGCCCGTTGGGTGTACTCGGCGTTTTAGGACTAATATTGCCATCTTTGAGGGCCTTAAAGCTTTTCAATGTAAAAAAAGGTTTTTTCTTTTTCTCCGCCATTTTGCAACTGAATCGCTTAAATCACAATAGCAAACTGAATACTGTAAAGTGATAAATGATAACGGTATCGTTAATTGTTGTTGCGATATACTTTAAATAGTGAATTATCGGTTGATAAGATTGTACATAATTATAAGATTACATTTAGTTAGGTAGGTACTATAAGTACATTATGATATCTCTTTTATTAATTTAACAAAAAATACTTTTCCACCGTACTATAGTACCTACGACTACGCTAAGTTTGCAGAGGTCGAAAAAGAGTTTTATTTAAAAAAATGCATATGGCAACATCACAAGCAAGAGGTACATATTAAAATAAACGGAAGAATTATTGCCAAGTATCAAGATTAAATAATCCACGTAGATATATTTCCGAATATGCCGGTAGTATCGTAAATTTATTTTATTTCTCGATGATACATTAATCTCATATTGAGACGTAATTTTTTGTAGGTAACTATGTATGTACGTATTATTTCCTTATTATGGAGATCAATATGTGGGTTATCATTATCACAGATTTCAAAATAAATGTTGATGGAATGCTTTCAATAAAGACACTATGCATAAGTTCAAATTAGTTATTGTTAAGTATAGTATTTGTAAAATAGTCAAATACACTAAAATAAAGCAAATGAAGAGTGACCTCACATATTTTAACATAAAAAAGTTTCACTCTCAGAGGAGGAAAATAAATGAACTGTACATTTATTCGCCGTTGAATTAAATAGGCTTGATTAAATTCGGTTGATTTAAAATAACAAAAATTGTGCAGTGCATAAATGCAATAAGGCTCCTAATACAAACATCTCACGTACTTAACAAAAAATAACAACAACAACAAACCACAAAAACAAAAAACACTTGACAAAAAAGTCCCATATATAAAAAGTACTCAATTGATGGCCTCTAACCAATTGGAACGGGTTGACATGAATTTGGCATTCAAAAGGAGTAGTTTCTTTTATTATGTGACATTAAATTATTTCGGCATTTTTATTTTAAAATATACGGTTAGGCAACATGCCAGTTGGTGACGAAATATATGCAGTTTGACTCTAATCGTCAGTTTTGTGACGACCTGTTAACGCTAGTTAAGAGGCCATTTTAAATAAAAAAACTCATTTACTTGTGGCAGGGTGTAATACATTTATTATATACGATCATAAAGCCGAAATAACACAGGCCATCAACAATCAGGGAACTCGTGCGATAAAGGGTTTTATCACCAAATACGACGTTATACTTGACAAGATGTTCGTGTGACCTGTGGGCAGATACTCTGAAGTTTGAAATTGCGCCGTCTCTCTCACATTTCATACTCATACTCATTTATTCATAAAATATTTTTAAATTTTACCGGTCAAGAAAATTATCAGTATAGGTACGTACGTAGGTACTAACTACTAGACTACTTACCAAAGTGTAAAGACTATGTAGGTAGACTATAGAAGATTACTTGGGTATTTAGAAAAATTACGTTTGGTATTTAAGGCCTACAAAAAAAAAGCCAATCTTATGCTGAATTGGCTATCTTTGACAACTTATTTTCTGTGACAGACCTCTCAATATAAAAATATAATTGAAAAATCAATAAGTATTAAACATATTTTAGCAGGATCTTATAAAATAGGATATTTGAAAACAATCAAAATAAATGATAACTTTAAATATCAAATTAGGTTTCCAAAACTGCTGGAATCACACAACACAAGTGAGCATTTCATAAGAAAAATTATGCGAAATAAAATTCGGGCTAAACAATACATTCGGACAAATAAAATTATGCCAAATAAAGGGCACCCCTGCATGGGTCGCCTATTTTTGGCATCATTTTATTTGTCCGAATGTTCTATTTGCCCGAATACTATTTACGCATAATTGTTATTTTACAGATAATATTGACTTTTCAGAATAACTATAAAAGAAACCTAACCTAACCTAATATGTTCTAAATGGCTGATGTAAAAGATTTTGCAAAATATTTTCCGTTAAAGCTAATGAAAAATTATGCGAAATAAAATTCGGGCTAAACAATACATTCGGACAAATAAAATTATGCCAAATAAAGGGCACCCAAACTGCATACCTACTTTCTGAGCGTTTTCACACTTCATTAAAAGTAGCTGATTTGAACTGTCATCAAATGGCCTATTTTTACAAATTTCGGTTACGATTACGATCAAGTACGCAATTGTTTCAGGGGTTTACAATTAAGAGACTAAGGGCCTTATGACACTTGCGATTTGCGGGCGAGATTCCATATGAAGGGTCCACGAAAGAACATGTCTAGTCACTTTTTTATGAAAATGAGATTTTAATCTCAAAATGTAGAGCTCGCAATGATCTATAAATTACCACTCGATTACAGGTGGATATCTTAAAATATTATATATTTCCTTCACTTTTAAAGAAATGGTTACCATAGTAATTGTTCCCGATGACTAACTTTCAAACCGCTATAACTCAAAAACTAGACATGTTCTTTCCGTGGACCCTTCATATACGACATTTGTATGGAACTTCGTTTCTAACTCGCCCGCAGCTCGCTCGCAAATCGCTAGTGTAATAAAGCTCTAAATAAAAAAGGGTCGGCATGACTTCAAATTTCGGAGTAAATAACCTCCTCGGCGAGAAAGTAATCGAATAATGAAGCATCGAGGCTGCCATATTTTAGGGACGGTAACGGTAAAAACAGGTGAAGTATAACTTGAGCTTGCGAAGGTATTGTTTATCCGTTTCCTTTCTGATGAGACCTTAGGTTTAGTACAAAATTGTCGGTTATCCGTCGATCGTTTTGGAAAACACACTTGAGCATGTTCAAACGTGTGAACATGAGTCTAGTATTTTTACCATTGAACGAAAAATATAGAACAAGATGAAAATGAGGTCAAGAAGAGCTTAAAATATATCAGTTTTGTATGGAAAAATCCAGTCAACAGAAAAAAACATGTTACGTGTCGTATCTGTACGTTAAAAATATACAGACTAAAATTCACAGAATGGCTTCAGCAGAGCTATTCTTCAGAAATATGTCTGCGACTCATTCATCTGTCTCTATACATTTAGTGTGAAAAAGGGCCAGATGAATGAGGTGACCGCAGTCATATTTCTGAAGAAATACCCAGCAAGACCTAGCTCTTAAATACATTAATGACGACGAGTATTATGTATAGAAATTAATCTAGTTTTGTAAATACATACTTATACATTCGTTATAACACGAACGTTACTAACAATACTTACGCATGCTTTAAGTTATTCTAATGGGTTATTCTTCAGAAATATGACTGCGGTCACCTTATTCCTCTGGACCTTTTTCATACTAAATAAAGACAGAGGAATAAGTCCCAGACATATTTCTGAAGAATAACCCTAATACAGTTCAACATAGCATTGCAGTCAAAAGAGTCCCACAAGGACCGCATTCCCTTTTAGTGATAGTGTATAACGGGCCCGTAGCCTTCGACCTCTGCGTCACAGTATGTCTAGAGCAGTAACAATCCATTCCATACACGTCCGAAAACGATGAACACACTGACACGCGTTCTATCAGAATCTCGCTGGTACTTTATACACCCAGATGCGACCGTCGGACCTTATCTGATCTAGTGCCAGAATTTTTATTCTACGCCATGTGTGAAAGAGGATTAAAAGCTATGCTAAACGGCTTAGGGGCAGCCTGTATTGTAGTGTTGGCTACACCTATTACGAATGGCTTTGGCCTGCGAGTTTTAAGTCAGTTATAATATTTTATGTCACACCTGGCCAAAAAGTGGCGCTTTCTGGCCAAGTGTAGGCATAAAATGATGTACAAACACGGGAGGTAATAAAGAAAGCCCTCGATCGCATATTTACGTCCCTCGCTTGCAGCTCGGGCCGCAAACTTAAAAGTAAAAGGGGCCATCCTTAAATTATGTCACACGAATGTTCGATTTTTAGAACACCGCTCTTTTCGTCACGGTGTTTTCTAACCTTTTTCATATTTTTTACATGGCTGTCACATTTAGTTAGACACCATATATACCAGCGTTGCCAGATCTCTTTTTTTTGCCAAGTCGGGATTTTGAAACCTTTTGACTTTGAGTAAAAAAAAGCGGGATTCTTTCGTCGAAAGCGGGACAGAATAAAAAAACCTATATAATCTGAAGTTTTTAAATATTTACCTTTTTATTTGAGTTTTAAATTACTTGTCTGTGCCACCCGCCCGCACTCCCTCAGCACGCATGCTGCACGCACGGTCGAGTTATCCCTGAAAAGCGGGACTGTCCCGTGCGGGATATTTAATTTTGATTTAAAAATCGGGACGTCCCGCCAACTTAGGGACATCTGGCAACGCTGCACCATACCCACCGCGCCCTTATGCTTGTAATATATGGGTGACCCAAAGGCCTATACACTGTTAAAAATTTCCGGAATTTTACATAAAAAAAATTTACAGAAACCTGTGAAATTCCCTAAAAACTGGGAAAAGTACGAAAATTTTGGTAATTTTCCTTAATTTTTGGTAATTTTCCATAATTTTTGGTAATTTTAAATATCTTCCGTAGATTCACTGATTTTTATGTCTTATTACATAAAAAATATGTAATAATCAATAAAATGTGTACGATTACATAAAATCTGTAAAATTACATATAGCGTCTGGGACAAATACATTTCAATATGTATTTATAAGGCTTCAAACTGTAATATTACAGACAAAATTCTTAATTTTACATATCTTGTAAAAAAACAAATTTTTATGTAAGTTTACTTAAGTCTTTTGTAATATTCATAACAATATCAGTAAAATTACGTACAATATTATGTAAATTTACAGTTTTTATTTATGTTTCAAGAAATCATGTAATTTTCAAGTATATTCTGCGATTTTACATAAAAAATGAGTAATAATCGTAAAAAAAAATTATATTTACATCAATTCTGTATAATTACATGGAATGTCTGGGAAAAGTACATTAAGACATGTATTTATAACGATTGAAACGGTAAATATACATAACAAATCTCGTTAATTTACATAACTTTCTGAAAAACGCATTTTTATGTAAATTTACTTGAGGCTTTTGTAATTTTCACAGAAGTATCAGTTAGATCACATACAATATTACGTAATTATACTGTTTTTTTTTTTATTTTTCAATATATAGTGTAATTTTTAATAATAGCGTGTGTTTTTAAATAAAAGGTATGTAAAAATCACTAAAAACTTGGACGATTACATAAAATCTGTAAAATTACATGTAGCGTCTGAGACAAATACATATCAATATGTATTTATAATGCTTCAAACGGTAATATTACAGACAAAACTCTTGATTTTACATATCTTGTGAAAAAACATATTTTTTATGTAAGTTTACTTAATATTCATTAAAATATCAGTAAGATTACGTTTAATATTATGTAAATTTACAGTTTTTATTTATGTTTCAAAAAATCGTGTAATTTTCAAGTATATTCTGCGATTTTACATAAATAATCAGTAATAATCGTAAAAATTAGGTCAACTAGATGGCGCTAGTAGTTATGTTAGAAGTAAGCAAATTTCACCTTTCTCGTTGTTTTGAAAGTACGAAACCTCGTGTTTTATGTTGCTTAGATTTTTAGAAAACCATAACGTATTTGTAAATTCAGATTAGTGAATTACCAGTTAAACCAAATGTTTAGTTCATCCGTATGCACATAGATGGCATTAGTAGTCTCTGTAAAACTATCTTTCTGAAGCCTGTAAAGTTTCAGTACATATGGTAGCAAACTACTAAAAATATATGGAATGTAACCTAATCGTTAAACATGTATAAAACGACTATGTTAGTGCAATAACGAGTTTACAAAATACTCAAGAGATGGCGCTGTACCGAGCAGCTTGTAATTGTAGATCGCGATGTTAAGATTTTTCCTGATTTAATGACCCTATGTAAGGAGTATCGATTTGTTGAGTTTCCGCTGATCCGCTGCTCACTTAGAGCAATCGACGAAAAGTCAAGGTGGACCTGGTCTAGTCCGACCAATTGAGGTGGACCGGGACAAGCGCCCTGGTTCGACCCCAGGCGCCCCCGGCACCCACCCAGTCCGATTCACTCGGGTAGGTCTGGCTAGCGACCTGGTTCGACCCCAGGGAACGCCACGGCCGACCACCCGGTCAGATAATCGCTATGCCCAGTAGGGTTGCGAGTTAGTCAGGCTTCAAAAAGTAGGAGTTATATGCGCACACTCAGTGAACCGTACAGGACCTTAATGGACCAATATTACTGAATATATGTGAAAATACAAAACATATCAGTAAATAAACACATAGTATTTCAGTAATATTACTGAATATATGTGAAAATACAAAAAAATATCTGTAAAAAACACATAGTACTTCAGAGATATTACAAAAAAAAATTTAAAAATAATTAAC
The DNA here is from genome assembly GCA_947034925.1 of Eudemis profundana. Taxonomy (NCBI): domain Eukaryota; kingdom Metazoa; phylum Arthropoda; class Insecta; order Lepidoptera; family Tortricidae; genus Eudemis; species Eudemis profundana. The sequence goes on from OX344811.1 coordinate 14,027,755, forward strand.
ATCTATCGTAGAATTACACGAAAAGGTATGTAAAATTACAGAAAATATTATTTTACATAATCTGACATGTGTCAGATATGTAAAATGACATAACATGTAATTTTACATATCTGAGAAATATGTAAAATTTGCTTTATGTAATTTTACATATTTGATAAATCGTTGATTATGTAAAATTACATAGCCCTGTAAAATTACATAATTATGTAAAAACACAAAAAAGTTATGGCAACGAAAGTTGCCATAAATTTATGTAAAATTCCAGGAGAATTTTTAACAGTGTAGGTAAGTAGTTAATATACTGCTTTAGATAGTTTATTTACTGTCTGACTCATGGTCCACAGCTTGGAGGGATTCCGGTCTATAGGATAAGCTATAGGTACATATGCTTTACCCTTTTGAGGCCACAATCGCGCGACTTAATCATATAAATCAAAATGCGTCTACCTATAATAAGTAATTTAGGGCCTCCATACATAGAGACACACAGAGTGCAAACAGTTGGTAGGACGCTGGTAGAGCCCTTGAGGTCTACTAACAAAAAAAACTGGACAAGTGCGAGTTAGACTCGCCTACCAAGGGTTCCGTACAAATTTGTAGGTACATATATTAAAGTACCTTAGTCTATGTTTTTTTATGATTTAATTAAAAATGTACAGATTTTCACATATTTGCCTATATTAGTAGTAAAAGACGGTATTACTTGCCAAATTACATAGTTCTAGATCAACGGAAAGTATCCTTTGAATTCTGGTTTCTTGATGAGTGACGAAATTACGTTTTTTGTGGCATAAACGGCCTTATATTTTTTTCACGCTTAGAAACTAGATTTTTTCACAGCTTCAATGGACCTGTGAAATTAAGGATTCCAGGGCCTTTAGTTTTCTGATAAAACTCGTATGAGAATAAAGAACGTTCCCTCTTCTATAATCCGATGTAATAGCAACATAACCTAGATCATACAAGCTCTTAACTTTTGACTACCGAAGGGACGACTTTTGTTTTTAGGGTTCCGTACCAAAATGGTAAAAAAGTAACCCTTATGGTGCGACTGTGTCTGTCTGCCCGTCTGTCACAGTAAGATATCTGAGGATGCTATCGACTTGAAATTTGGAATTGTGTTAAAAATTGCTAGCCCGAGCCTATTGGACAGAAAAAAAATCTTATAACTTTTTTTTAAAGGGGACCGAAATGGGATGTCGTAAATCAAAAGTAGAGCTATTATATCGAGTGGGATATCAAACGAAAGATATAATGTGAAGATTTCAAAACTGTTTTCTTTTTAGACATGTACCTAGTTTTTTATTTAAGACAAAAAACGTTTTAAAGAAATACGAGTACCATTATTATCTTCTAACTTACTGAACAAAAAAATCTGTAATAATTACCGATTATTAATATCATCCTTAATATAAGAGGAAAAATATAACGGTTTTCCTAACTTGCAGCGTTTTTTAGAAATTAGGTAAATTGTAAGACAAACTTATTTGCTCCTACTAAAATAACCGCGACATATGTTCATGTATGGGGACAACAGTTTTTCAAGAGCAAAGTTAAGTTTGTCCCACAATACAGTTTATCTTGAATTATCCACGTATCTACTGACGAGTTTGTACGGAACCCTCGGTGCGCGAGTCCGGTCCGACTTGCACTTTACCGGTTTTTTGAACTGACAATGATCCAATTAGTGCACGAAAGTATCATCGGACAGAAAATAAAATTTTGATCGAATCAGCGATACCGACATATCGATCACGTATATCACACAACCAAAATATGAGAGAGCACTCTCTAATATAATATTTAGCAGGCGAGTCACATACGTGAACCCAGATATTGTCTACTGCGAAAATTTCGCGAAATTAGACAATGTCCCCTTTTGACCTTTCGCGCATGACTGGAATTTTGTTTTTCAGCTCATCATACTAAACTTTTTGGTACAGTCAAACCAGATCCCATCAAAAACATGAAAAAAGATGAAAGTCTCGCAATGCAGTTCTTCTACCACAAAAAGTTTTGAGTTGTAATGTTAAACCAAGTCCGTACCGGGGATGTCCAGTCCACAGACCTCGATTCCCACCGACTATTACCATTTGTAAATAATTTCATAGATATTATTATTATTATCAATACTTACAGATGTAAACAGGCCAAGAAGGTCATTTAAAACGCATCTACGGCTCCACGCTGCAAAGAAGGTCATTCGTTTGTATTATTCTTAACAAATGTATCACAATTCAGTTACAGAGGAAAGTCGCGGTCACTCGCATTCAAGCAGAAGTTTAATCACCTAGACATTTCACAACAATGCTCACTTACACGAACATATGCACACGAAACTGTCTTTTCAACCTTCCATGAAAATAACTGATTTTCAAGTGAACATACTGTTTCCGCTATCCTTTGTCCGAGTGCATACAAATCATGTAGTTTTCACTCGAAACTGGGCCAAATCAATTAACACAACAATGATAGGTAAAATGTATTATTTATGGAAGGGTGCCTGTTTGTATGCGTTTTCAACGAGGCATGAGTGGCTTGGCAAATAGGACATTGTAAAACAAAACCCTATTTATCACTGCCATGAGTAAGACCAGCTTTCAGGGACTGTTTGTAAATATTTGAAATCTAGGTGTGTGATCGCCTTTCAACATTAGTCTACTGTGTCCCAAAGACTATGCCACATGAAGGAAAAGTACCTCAAATATTGTAGATTTAGAAGGGGTTTTTACTCGTATTTTATTTTTAAAAGTAAGTCATACAGCATTCATAGATTTTCTAAAAATGACTTGCTTCGTCGGGGAATCGAACCGACTCAAATGTGAAAAAATAACACCCCGTATTTTTATGATAAAAATCGAAAGAGCGGACAAAAACAAATAATTCCTTTTATAAAATATTTGAATTAAATGCCAATAAAATGACTTCCCATACAAAACAAGCATTTTTTTTAAATCTTTGAATGCAAGTATTACTTACTTTTAAAAATAAAATGTAGTCCCCTTTCAGCAAAATATCCTATCCCCAATATTTGAGGAAATTTCCCTTCATGTCGCATTATAGTTTTGGGACACCCGGTACCTATATTCTGTGGATCCAGTGAAAAGGTGTAGGTACAAGTCACATTCATACCAGGAACAAAAGATCATAACTCTATTGTATGACTTAAGCTCTTTTGCTCCTAGGTTAAATGCGACTTGTACCCCTTTTACTAGACCCACAGTAATATTAAATCGTGTTCGGACTTCGGAGCAACGTCTCAACAAAATGTGACGTTCCGCAGGTAAAGGTACCTTATGGCGGGTAGGCGCTTACGCTGTTATTAACGGCACTCCTATATTCATTTGATGCTACACGACGTAAGTGCCGACCCTCCATAAGGTACCTTTTCCTGCGGAACGTCACAAATGTGTAGGGAGGGAATGTGGTGTACTTGTTAACCTGTGTAGGAAAAGGTTAAAAACAGCAGGTTCTTGCTTGTAAGTAGATCTAAGTGTTGATGAGCAATATTGGAAATGATATTAAACGTATTTTTCATTCCATTTTCTTAATTCTCCATTTATAAAAAGCACTTGTTCCACCGCCGGAAACTGTAAGCCAGTAAAATTAGGCGAGTAACAAACAGTTCATTGCGTGCTGACGAGGTACAGTGTGATCGTTCGACCTTTCCAGACCCACAATGTAATGCTACTTGCCCAATTTTACTCGCTTACTCACCGGCGGTAGGACAAGTGTTTTAGTTAGGTATTCTAAACGCTATGTATTCTTTTAACGGCAGCCGGTACCGGAACAATCTGGAAGATTAGGCCAAGGGGCAGATTCCGTAATTGCAGTTACCGCTCTGTTATTATATTGTTATTCATACTACTATTAGAAAAATATCATAAGTGACTAAGACGGTTCATAGTAACATCCGTCCTTATGCTTCCAAGGGTGCCAATTATTGGGTACATTTACGAAATCCCTCCTCACGACTGTTCCGGCCCAGTTCTGCCGCACAATCCTCTTATTGCACCGGTGACGTATGCTCTACGTAGCTTTATTCAGTTTTCGCTTTCATTTTATTACGTGAACTGTATCTATAATTGAATTCGATTCGGCCACTGTCTTGCATTTTATGAACTTGGCAAGGCATCCAGGATAATAAATACATCCGGCTGGTGATTCTTGAAGGAAATAATTAATCTGGCCGCAAATATCCAGAAGATTCCGCCTCATTAGTCTGGCATTTTCGGTTAGTTAGTTACATAATAACCAAAAATGCCATTCTAAAGAGGCAGGATCTTCTGAATGGGTTCCTTCTATTTGGCATACGTTTTATTTGTCCGAAAGTATTGTTAGGCCGAATTTTATTTCGCATAATTTTTCTCCAGCTTTAATGGAAAATATTTCGGAAAATCTTTTATGTTAGTCACTTAGAATAGGTTAGATCAGGTTAGGTTTGTTTTATAACTATCCTGAAAAGTCAATGGTACCTGTAAAATAACAATTACATATGCGTAAAGAACATTCGGACAAATAAAATTATGCTTAATCAAAGGGATCCCTTCTGAATATCCGCCAATATGTCTGTCTGTTTATAAATAAAATAATTTTCAAGAATGACCCTCTTATGCTACGATTGCACGCAACTGCTGCAGACAGGGTAGTATATTACCCGACGATTAAAAATGACTGCTCATTTATCTGCGCTGCCCTGTCCTACAGTACAAGGGCAATAAAAAGCGTCTTAACAATTTATTGCCACTTTCTTTTACTACATTGCAATGACGTAATTATAAAATCAGAGACCAAAATTGTGATTAGTTTAAAAAAAATATTCCTTGACCCTTAATTTGACAATGACCGACCGACCATAGGTACCATGTATTCGGGTGTTTTATTTTTATCCGACTGCGGCGAAGCCCAAAGGAGGGTTATGTGTTTGGCCTGTATGTATGTATGTCCGTTCCTGTGTCCGCTCGTAACTACTCAACGACACATCCGATTTTGATAAATGATACATCATTAGATTCGTCTTGATGGTGCGAGTGTCACTGGGCATGAAGTTCGTTAAAATAAACAAAATGGCGGATTTAATGCAGTTTCAAAGTGCACCGCGGTCGGTTTTTTTTTTATAAAAATGTGGTTATTTATTTTCTTTTATTAAACCAGAATTTTTGGTACTATTTAAATCCGCTGAGGCTTGACATACCGTATTTTTTTTTATTTTAACAAATTATGGGTTAAACATCTGGATCTGCTCAAACAATGCCGTGAGCGTAAGTATGTTACCTATTAAAGGTGTAGCAGGAAAAGGAACGCCGCTAACCCAGTGGCCAACTGAGAGTTGACATCGAACGATTACGCCGGCCGAGCCTCCATTCCGTACCGGGCCGAGCCAACGCTCGCACCACGAGGCTACATCCAGCCTTATACTAGACCTTATACCATTATATCAGTATACGATGACAGGCCTCGCACCCAGGGGTGAGCACTATTGTCTTTCAAAACGAAATGCGGTGGACGCGCGCTGCATAGAAATAAGTGTAGAGAGTTTCGGCGACATGTGAATACCAAGTTGTCGTCGATAACGCATCGGAAGAACGAATTACTGAGGGAAGGACTAGGGGCTGGCGAGGACGTCAGTCTTCCGAGTGGATTAGGAAACAATTACAGTTCGCACTTGTGTTTGTGGATGAATTTGTAACTTGTGAGCCGTATTGTGATATTAAAAAACATTTGTGTCCAAGTGAGCTAAGGATATTTTATCTGCGTGTAAATGAAGTAAACTAGTTGCGATAACCGGGTGAGTTTTTTGCAGTTGCAATTAATTTTGCTATTTTAACGATAGTTGTTAAATGACCTTAATTTATCTGGATTTAATGTAGGTATACCGTTATAAGACTAGTTACTTAGTATAACCAGACGCAATATTTTAGCTAAGAATTATTTATACTGTGACACACTAACTAATAAATTTTACTAAAACTTACGCCAATATGTTCTTGACATTGTTATCAATATACATACCTCCTCATCCTTTGAATTCGATTAGCTAATTCTTAATCTAGATTAAAAATATTCTGTTCATATCATAGACCTACTGTTCTTTCATCTCCAACAACATACCTAAGTTAAACGTTGTAACTTGCTGGGCATAAAACGTTACCTTTAGGAACTCCATAGATTCAAGGCCTCATAAAGCTGTTAGACTATTTAAAACGCTATCACAAAGTCGTCACCGTGACGTCTTAAAAATTGTACACGGTTATTTGACCCTATTAAAAATGGCAGTATTAACTATTATACTCCGGAGTCAATGGTCGTGTTTGTTTCCCGTCTTTTTAATTTTGAACCTCTGATGCATGCATTATTTCGGAACTGACGCTGAGATTTGTTACTATAGCTACATGTTATTTACAGCAATAAAAATAAATTAATGAACGCTAATCATCAAATTATGTTTCCAAAATTGCTCGGATAAAATCTGTACACTCATTTCTGTGCCACTAATGATTTTAAAATGACAAAAAATTAAAAATATATGGAGAGCCGAGCGAATGGAATCACCTTCAAGTCATAAAGATGATAAGAAGTGACGGAAGGAATCTTGCAAGTTATTAATTGAGAAGATTATGTAGGAGGACTAACAATGAAATTACATCAAAAATACATTTTATATAAAGAAGTGGCTGATAATCTCCCTCCGGCAGCCGGATATCGAGCTCAAATAAATCTTTGAGTACAGCAAAGACTACCTCAATGTCTCGAAGGTCTTCCTGTTTAATGACAAAACAATAAATGTCAGTAACACTACTGAATTAACTCTACTGACACTAGGTAAATAAACACGTAAAACTAAATTAATATTTATTAAGTGACAGTTTTATCGGTGCAATTATGCGCTTGCGCATTGGCGATGGCGCCAACATTCTAAGAAGAAGGTTAAATAACTACCAGCCACTGCAACAGCTGTATCAAGTAATGCAAACAACTGACAAACAGACAAGACAATGACTGTTGATTTGCGTTTTATTACTTATTTTTTAGGCTTGTTTTATTGTTTTACGTTCAACGAAGTGTTTACATACAAACTTACTAAATTAGTATCTATTGCATATTTATTCGTTATAGGTATATTACCTACAATAAATCTAAAACTAAAGATGAAACTAAAACCTTAAAGTAAACGTAATTGCGAGTAAAACTACTAAATATTTTAAATGTACCTTACTTAATATCTCATATTTGAATGCTCGTAGCATAGGTGTACCATGAACTATGCTCTATCTATGATAATGGCACCTATTTCCTGGGTACCTAGTTGAATGCGCTTACACATATAAAACTCGAATGGACAAGTGAATCGCGCATACTTATAAAATGGTCGCGCAAGGATTCAAACCCGTCGAGCCTGTTCCAAGTGTCACGATAAACTTCTTCTGTATATTCGTCCTCCTTTTAAACCTATTTATTTTACTTCACTTGCGCATTTTATATTGCTCGTTATTTATGCTTATGCTTTCTAAGTATGTTACGGGGTTAACGTTTTTGCAAAATGCGTAGGGGTTATTGCAGTTTAGTTGTTTGCCTTTCGGGTTGACGTTGGTGGTCTTGTCGTTGGTCATCTTTTTTGCTATTTTTAGAGTAATTTTATCGTGCCTATTTAGATATAATATAGTGTTGCAAGTTTCGATTACTGTATTATAATGGAATAAAATAAACATAATAAATATTTTTTGTGTTTTTGGTCGTGGTGGAATCAACATAACTTAACTTCTTTCTAATATTCATTCCACGTATTTAGTATTAACATAAGTAGCCACTGTGATGCGTTGTACCAAGCTGCGTGTTATTCTGTGACATTATGTAATGCTGGCCACCCATACGACATTACATGATAGAGATTAGCGTAACGAATAAGTATCTAAATAACTTACAATACCTACTCAATAAAAAACTACTGTAATGGTAATTACGGTGCTTAGTTAGAATTTGACTCTCTTAAAAATATAATCGCGCAGGTTTTATTGAATTGTGTCCGTATGAATATGTCTCAATCATGAATCAGGTATGTTCACGTATTTTATTTATTTTCCAACGAGGAATGTTGTTTCGAACATCACTTCAAATTAGGCACCAAAATTAGCTGAAATCTAGTTTACTACTCTTGTATTCCACTATAAGCAATAATATCCACAGTAAGAATTATCTAAGGTTTCCGAATGTTCGTAAAGAGAATGAACAAACATTCGGACAAATTCTTACTATATAGTATTTATTATTGGTTGATCTTTTGTTGATTCATTTGGATAATTAGGGGAAAAAATTATCAATAACAGTATTCTCTATCGTTAAAAAGCCGGTCAATTGCAAGTCGGGCTCGTGCTCCGAGGGTTCCGTACAAACACGTAAGTAGATACGTGAATAGTTCAAGAAAAAGTGTATGGCGGTTAGCTTAGTAGGAGCAAATAAGTATATGTTAAAATTTATGCAAATTTCTAAATAACGGTGCAATTTAGGAAAACCGTTATATTTTTCCTGTAATATTTAGGATGATTTTTACAATTGCTAATTATTACAAATTTTTCTGTTCAGTAACTTCGAAGATAATAGGGGGCAATGGTATTTTTTTGAACGTTTTTGGTCATAAATAAAAAAATACATAATTTACAAACAAAATAAAATGGTTTTAGAATCTACAAATAAACCCTTTCATTTGATACCCCACTTGATACAATAGCACAACTTTAAATTATCGACCGCCCATAAAATCTTGTACCTTTTTTATTTTCTTTTAACAAGATTTTTTTTTTCTATCCAATAGGCTTTAGTTAGCGTTTTTCAAGACTATTCCAAAGTTAAAGAAAAATTAAAGTTTGGAATGCTTAAATAACACTGAAAAAAATAATGTATGACAACTATGTGCTCAATTAAACGCACTTTTTCGTGCTCAAAATGGCAAAATGCAATTTTTTTCATACAGAAGTACAGCGACGGAACGGATGACGTCATAAGTTCCTACCGTTTTGTATACTTAGAGCGTTTTCAATGCTCAGTGCGATCTGCTACTTACTTTTGATTTCAATTTGTGGCTGTTATACTTATACAAATGTATTAGGTGTCACATAGATATTTGTTCCTCACAAATAGTAGAATAGATTTACGACAGAAAAAAATCGAGTCCACAGGCGAATTGGGCTTACATCTCATTTGTATAAATATAGTCATAGTCATAGCATTTATTGCAAACCATAGTTGTACAGATCTTAATAATAGTACATTCAGTCCCATATGGTATGGGCCCTGGCAAAGAAAGCAAACAATAGCTAAACTATAGCTCTAAAAGCGATGTGCACGCGAACACTTGCAAATCTAAATGTAGCACATACAAGCCACAACGGATTACCAGTTATAAGCCATTTCGTCGCTATAAAGACACCACAGGTTAAAACAATAACACATTTGGCCGAGATGGAGTGCGTGATTGCGCCACTAACCGGTTAACCAACTGCGGAATAGAAGATTTTTGCAGTGTATAGAATGCAAGGCGTGTGCTTTATGGAATTTCCATACGAATGGGTGATTGATGCATTCCAATGAGATACTCAATGTCAATTTTCTGTATTACCTCGTTTTTAGGGTTCCGTACCTCAAACGGAAAAACGGAACCCTTATAGGATCACTCGTGTCACACGAGTGATCCTATAAGGGTTCCGTTTTTTTTAGACAGACAGACACACGAGTCGTGTGTCTGTCTGTCTATCACAGCCAATTTGCTCCGAAAGTAGGTACTGGACAGATTGAGTTGAAATTTGGTACATATATTAAAGTCAATAACCCAAACACGGACCGTAATGGAAATATGAATTTTAAAAAAGTTAGCAAACTATATCGTGTGACATATCAAATAAAAAAAGCTCACTGTGAGTATGTCAAATATATATTTCTAATAATTTTTATTTTATTTTAGGTATTTTAATGTATGTAGTTTAATTTAGTTTGTAGGTCTATTTTTCGTTTTAGGTATTTTTAATGTTGTTAATGAAAATAAATAATTTGTAACAGGTAGGTATTTAAGTCGTCAATATCTCATTAAATCTTTGACATAATTGTTATATAAATAGTTTTGAAGTTATTTAAGAAAATAGGTAAAAATTGTCTATTCCCCCCTTATCTCTGAAACTATTGGGCCTAAAATTTTGCACAAAAATACGTTAATAGTCCTACACCTATAAATTACAGGAAAACCTATAAAGTCTGTGCAATAAAGTATAATTGCGTTGTATTGTTTTGAACGTACGGAACCTTCTCCGCGCGAGTCTAACTCGCACTTGTCCGGTTTATTAGATTAAAATTTTACGGTCATTTACGCTCAAGTTACTGTGTATCCCTAGGATATTAGATCAGATCAGGTAACATTGTTTTAATTTCAGTTCCTACAGTCACTACGTTTTAATAGTTTTCTTTGAAATCGCATAACAGATAACGCAAGATACGATTTTAAGCTAACCTGATCATTCACATAATAACTACAATTAACACCGGGATATCGGGAACTCATAAAAACAAACATACATGGTAAATATCCCGGTGTTCATTGTAGTTATTAGATAACGCCAGATTTTTCCAACCTCAAAAAAAACTATAGTGTAGGTTAGCAGTATATTTTTCTTCTGGACGCAGATCATCTTTGAAAACGTCCTAATTTGGAAATGGCACCCCCTAAAAAGCTGAGAGCTTCGATAAAAAAAATCGCGGTGCAACATCCGCGGAGCACACTTTGAAAATAAACGGTTTAGATGATCATAAAAGACACTTAATATATATTTTTTTATTTAATATCGATAATTGCGCAATATCTTCGCTTGATTGACACTTCTGTAAAGTAGTTGCATCATGGTGGGCTATAAACGGACATGATAAAGAAGTCATAGTAGATGGCAAAATTAAAGGCCAATTGCCCCGCTAGTCAAGTGGATGTAACGCTGGGCCTGGAACCAGGTACTGGTTTCGATTCCCAGTGTGGAAAATGATGAGCACTATTTAATTTCCTGAGCACTGTGGCTGTGGCTGGCAGAGGCTGGATGCGAGTGGCCGCGGATCGTGCTCGATGGCGTGACATGGGAGCTGATGATGATTGATAACAACGACATGTTTATTTGACTACCCTTGAGCACTAAATACGTGAGTGGACGTTAAGTGCAGTACGGTCTAGAATCTAGTGTGTAGGTCAACGTGAGCTGTCGAACGGGTCTAAGCTGTCTGCGAGGGATAACTGGCGCTTAATCTTATCTGACGCCGAGTGATTCATTCATCGGGTTTATAAAACTCCGTTAGATAAGGTAACCGTCCTAATGTTTGACATACTAATGCCCAATAGTGTCAACTATTGACATCCTGCTGTCACCTTTATTGCTAATGGCTAAGCATTCAAGATGGTAACTGGGTAATCCCATTGGAGGGAGTAACGTCAGCTACCTTACCAATACTTCGCGTAGTAAAACTCAGCAGCCCAACTGTAGTCCAATCAACCAACTATGGTATGGTGCAAAATAAAACTCATTCATGCCTATCAATATCCGTTTTCTATCAGTGGTTTTGTAGGTTTTTTTTTTATTAGATTGCTCATTTAAAGTTTATCCGTGATAATTGAATACATTAAGAGGAAACAGGAGGGCAGTTTTTTCATACAAAGGTAGTCCCCTGTTTCCTCCCTGGATAATGCCAACAGAGCAATAATTTTTTGTCCAAAAATCTATGGCTACTATTGATATGTTCCTATGTTTTCCTTTTTACGATAAATTGATTCTCAAAAGAGATATTAACCTTCAAAAACCTAAAAAAAATGCCAGATTTTCCGCTGTGTTCACACATCCAGAAAACAAATTTGACTAAATTTAAAAAAAAAAGGAAAACATAGGAACACGGCCAAAGCCTTTTTTTAATATTTAATGAAAAAAATAGTTAAATAGGTTAAGTTTTGGGGAAGAAATCAGGGGACTACGAAACGTTGTTTTCATGAAATTTTAAAAGGTATTTTCGGTCCAAGCTGCTGTTGTCTCTATCGCGCTCTGCGGGAGAGAGGCGGGCAGTGCGGGATAGCGACACATTTTACAAATACCTAATTTTCAATTCTCTCGACCTTACTGTTTCCTCTTAACGAGTAAGATTCGAGCAAATTTGGACCATAGTTGGGTGGACCGGACTATAATCGAAGAGTTTTACGGTATTTTTTTATTGATGGTGCAAAGTTAAGTGTCAATATATGTAACGATTAAAGTAATACTTATATATAGTAAAATGAATACTTAAATTAGCATCATAAATAAATAATCGCACGATGAAACGGTAACTTACGTTACATTTTAATGGAATTACCCAAATACGTGTTGGGACGTGTGGACGTGGGCGACATCGTGTCAAGCACTCGGACCTTTACCTTAAGGCAGGGGTCACCAATTAGTTTCTTCAGGGGTTCGGCTTTCAAAATAAAATGATCATCGCGGTCCGTTTCTTAGTAACTATTTCCACTGACGCAGAGTGGAGATTTTGAGCACTGTGATTGGTCAACTCGCGGCGCATCGCTCTCCACTTCCTCGTGGAAAAGCTCCCTTATTTGCTCATTTCACGATGTTTCTCCACCTGGCTCTGGTTCCTGACATTCCAGGGACATTCCTTTATTCGACATAGCGTGAGCGTGAGTGACAGATTGGTCGGAGGATTTTTTTGGCACCCAAGTGGAAGATATGATTAGGTATTAAAAATAATTCACTTACGCTTAAGGAAACTGCGAAATATTTTTTACACGCCTACTTTAGTGGTTTTAGACACGAAATTAATATTCGACTTTCATTTTCTGTAGGCATCTTATTTAAATCTGTGACCCCGGGCGTTTAACCCCATCTGTGTTTGTTCTTTGTTTATTTTTTACAACAGGTATCTAGAGGTATTATTTAAACAAGTTTATTTTTTAGTAAAACTAGTGTCAAGCTGGCGTACACCGCTTGTATCTCTGGAACGGCTTTGTTTTCATTGTTTCCAAGACAACTTTTGGTTAAAGAAAAACATTTTTAAAATAGCTTACAGGTAAGCTATTTTAAAAATGTTCAATTAACAAATGCAAGAGTTACTATAAAAAACCTAAAATCCTTTTAATATTTGAAGTGTTCCCCTGATTTCTCCAGGATACTGAAAACCTCTTGTTTTTTTGAAGTCACTTAAAAATTAAACTCTCTAAATTATGTAAGCCGTATGTTTCTGTTTGGCTTAAATCCAATAAAGATTCACAATCCCCAAAATTCAAACCTCGTGCCAACTTTTCCATTGCGAATTTGTCAATACCTTTACCCTCAATTCAAATTCCTCGTGAAAGTGCAGTACGGAATGAATGATTGGAAATTATCGATTCCTAAGTGACAACGTGCGGTATCGATAATCGCTTGTCGAATGACAAGTAGCTAAGTAGGTGCTAGTGAAGGCGACAATTAGAAAAGTAATGGCCTGAGTCCAGCGCACGAGTACGAAAGGGCAGGATTTGGAACGAACCTCCTGAGGTGTTATGACATGGGATATTTCAAGAAGCGAATAAACAGGGCTCTCAAAGATCGGCAACGTATGTAGGTAACACCTCTGGTGTTGCAGATATTCATGGGCGACGATGACTGCTTTCTATCAGGCAGCTCGTCTGCTCGTTTACCACTTATAACATTAAAAGATTAAGGCGGCACACTGTCAAAATTCAAAAGAATAGCCGAGCGATACTCTTGTCACAAATTTACAGTGGCTTTTAATGGGTGGCACTGGACTGACAATGCATTCTACAAAAGCTACAAAGAACACAAGTGAATTCTTGACATAAAAACCTTTTTAAGTTTAATGTTTTATACCAGCTAACGGTTTTATCAGTTGTTTAGTTACCTCCTGACTTCATCAAACCCTCGTTAGGTACTAAAATTAAAATGAGAATTATCATGTTATATTATCACGGGATACTTAATGTGTGTGCAAAGTCTCATAATAATTGGTTTACGAGCTGTCGCAGGAATAAATAAACAAATATACAAGGTCAAGCTAAACAAAACCGTATATAAATGTGAAACATATTCGTAGTAAACGCGAAAGAAACCCTTACCCACGACCTAGTTAAAAGTAAAATGGGAAAGCAAGAACGAACAAGGTTAAAGTTACAAATCACATAAAATCGCATTTTAGAAACATGTTCATTAACAAAAAAACATGAAGACTGCGTTTCAGTACGTCTCAAGTAGGGTAACTAATTTGTGTAAAGTTTGTTAAGTATGACTTAAACTATCCATTTAACATCATTGGCATGAATAATCACGTATTGTATGGAGTCGACGTTCGTCTGCTTACCAATTGTTTTTTAGACCAAGCTAGCCTAGTCGTAACAGTTATTAGCAAATCCTAAGGCTGCGTTTTCACCAGACCTGTGAGAGGAAGGGGAGCGGTGAGCGAAGAAATAATCCAACTATCACCGTGCTCCTCACTGAGCGGGGCTCGGCATTGGTGGATTTTTGCACAGCTCTCGTGGAAACCTAGCCTAACGAAGGCCAGGCCGGACGAATCTGTCGAATAAATTGGTGTGTTTTAGTATTGCTATTTATGTATCCATGACCGTGTTACTTAGTTATTGAAACAAGTTACTTAAAATAATAAGCTTTTAAATAATATGATCGCTCTTTAGCGATAAGACCGCCTATTGTCTACCACTGTTTTTTATGTAAGTTTGCATTGTAATTTTTCTTTTGGTGTGCAATAAAGTACGATTGATTGATTGATCGTAACTAACCGCGTAAAGCTTTGGCCATAACTTTATTGTCTCAAGGCCTTAGAACATTTTAAATGTTTTCATTATCAACCATCTGATTGAAGTATATATTTGTGCATAAGTAATGAGTTGAGGAGTGAGAGAACCTATAGGTAATTTTTCCAATATTCATGCACTGAGGAATCAGATCCGTGTTTTTTGCGAACGATTTTCAAAAGTATTGCTATTAGGGTCAAGCTCAGTGTCATTTTAGTATTGATTTATTGAGAACGAAGCTCTATGTTACTCACTAAAATCGTACCTTCGGACACCCGGTACACCTCTGCATCGCCCTTTGGCAAGCCTCGAGTTTGGACTTCTGAGCCTCTGTATCTCTAGCATGACTGCCGCGCGACAAATAGGTACTTACTACCTATCTTTACCAAATATACCTTGTGCGAAAGTGTTAGGTAATACTTTACTCTGCCACACGATGAGCAAAGTCGCGGTTAGTGTGTCGGCCGCCATAAAGTTGTCAGGATCAGCAATAGTCCGCGTTGTTCTAAGGGATCAGGATAGCACTAAACAAATGAGAGGAGGGATCTTTCCCAGCAAAAAAATAATTATTGTTAGGATATCCCAGTCAAGTTCCGAATGTTATTTTATGTAGCTTCATGAATTTATCGAACCTACAATATGTTTCATTAGAATCTAGCCGATTTATTGCCGATTGTGGCTTCAAAATCGTTCGAACTAGATCAGTAACTGTTACATTTTACGACTCGACCCGTCTACATATGACTTAACAGGCGTACATGTCCATAGCAAACGCACCCTTATAAACGTGATAAAGATACAAATTTATATTTATTCCACTGATAGAGCAGCTTGTCGGTGTCGACGTAATTTATAATTTTGTGTTAATAAAACCTGATCAAGTCCGGGAGTTTGTTGCACATTGTCTTATACTAATTAATGTTCTGATAGACGTTATCCGGAGGAACGAATGAGTTTTTAGGTACGCATGTCGCCCTTTGTAGAATTAAACCAAATTCCGTCCTCCCCCCCCCCCCCCCCCTCCCTCCCGCGATTCAATGTCATAGTAAGCCGGATGAAAAATCTCTTATCGAGATAATAAAGACATTTACTTTGATACTAAATTACAACTCCTATTAGAATTGTTATAATGTTCACAGTTTTATGATAGATCTCTAAGACAAGTAGGTATATCTGGAGATAAAGGACCATTGAGAATTTAGATTTTTATTAAAGAACTACGAAAAAGTTAACAAATAGGTACCTACCTTTACATAGCGATGATGATCTTTAAAAGGGACTATTTTTCATACTTTAGAGATTTTTGAAGATGGCACAATCGGCACTGGGAGCAAGTTTACTTCTGTGTCGGCTTCAACTGAAGTGGGTTCATAAAATTCACTAAAAACCTTCTCGCTATACAATTTCTTGAATTCAGACGCACATGGTGCTAAAATTTCATAAAACATTGGCGGATGGTTAAGATACACTGATTTGTTTCCAATCACAATAATTTTAATAGTCAGGTGTACAAAATCTTCTTTCGTAGATTGATTTAGATCTTTAGAGCAAAAATTAACCATAAAATTAATACAGGAATGAGGAGAAATAAAGGATTCCATAGGAGTTACACGAATCATCTTCTTCATTTTTGCTGTCATTTTAATTTTGACTGTGACTGGAAATGACCTGTGGTTATTGAAGATTGTAAAGTGATCTTCACAGCGTCCATGTATGACAGGCGACTCAGTCATGTCAAGAAAACTGGGATGTATTTGTACAGGGCTGGCCAAAACTTCGCCAAATACTTTAATAGTTTTGCGGAAAACAGTTTCTTTAGTAAATGGGTCTGTAAAAACCAATTCATAAAGGTTTTGATGTAGGCCTATGTGTTCTGCCTTTGTATGGAATACTTTTACAGATTTCTTCGAAAATGGCTCCAAATGCAAAAATGTCTTTTCTAATACAAAAACATCTAACGCTAATTTAATGGTGTCGTCTATCATCATTGCAATGAAGTTGGTTATTTGAACAGATTCAGTTTCTTCCACGCATTCATTCGTGGTAACTAAAGATTTACATTGAGCTATAACTTCTTCGTCCTGTTCCCTTTGAGTTACCGTTTCTGAGGTGGGACTCATTGGCTCAATTGAGCAAAAACTCGCTTCTGATTCAGCTAAATTCATTTTAAGTTTAATTATATGCAAGTCCAAGCATGCGTTATCGGTAACATTTATATAAAGATTACTAAAAGGAAACCCGCTTTTATTAAAGCACCAAATGTACGCAGGTGGTATATTTACTATTTCGGTAACACGTACCATGGAAGGTTTCGGCTCAAATTTACTGACAACTGGTATGCAGAATGCTTCCACGGGGGCTTCAGTTACAACTTTTTGTCTGACTCTAAAATACAAGTGAGAGGCAAAATCCCTTTGATTCGAGTTAAGTTTAAAAATAAACTTGAAATTCACCACTAGGCCAGCGAACAATTTAACAGGTGTATCTGGGAAAACTTTAGCATATCTAAAAGCTATGTTATCAGTTATTTCTTTAAACTGTAAATAAATGTATTCCGCAGCGAAATTAGTCAACGACAATGATATTGTTTGTTCTTCTAAAGATTGGTTTCCTATAGTGATCGTATTTGGAACACTTAATATTCTTTTGCTTTTGGGTAAAACCAACCATTCTTTTGGCTTATCATCTTTATTATTCATTAGTTTTGGACATGATTTTGCTGCACTTAAAGAACTATCAGTAGTCTTTAGTAATGATATATGTCTGTGTTGGTTTGAGCTAAAGTAAGGAGGCAATCGTGACGACACGAATGTGTCTGCTATTGTTTGTTCAATAAGTTCATCATTTCCTCGAACCTGCTCAAGAGAGGCTACAGCTTCGGTATTAGGACTATTAGGGTGTCCCGCAGTTTCTTCACTCACTATTTCATCATAACTATCAGAAACTGTATGATCTTGGGAACTGCTCTTTCCTGATTCTATCAAAGTTATACTCGGTTTTTTCTTCATCTTCAAATTGGCATCCATTATTTGCCATTTCCTTGCAGTGCGTACAAAGTTATCAGTAAGCTCAAATGGTGATGGTCTAAATGCTTGTATGAATAATTTTTCTATGATAATGGTCTTACGGAGGTTGGAATCTTGTATTTTTTGGTTGCAATATGTGGTTGCATAATGCATACGCTGGATAAGCTGCTCCCATTGTGGTAGAGATCGGAAATCTATCTGGTAACGGTCTTCTAAATATTTGATTATCTCCCCCACGTTCTTGGGATAAACGTTGCCATTCCGTATGCGTATGTGATTGCATTCTGCCATTTTCATTTTTAATTGACGATGTGGAATAAAAATAAAATCGCTTTGTATTTATAGCATATAGGTATATAAAAGTGACAGATGACAGGCTTGGCAGTGTCATCTTAGTGTTAAGTAAAATTCATACAGTATAAACTTTAATGCCTACCTCTATGGTAAGATCACTGATCATAGACATGCGCAAAATGTGTCACTAAAGTGAAAAGAGTGATATGAATCTTCAGCTCTTAAAGATATCTATCACTCTTTTAGCTCAGTAATTCTTTTAGCTCAGTAGCTCCGCGGTTTGTCAACAGCTCATTTAGGTCGTTTAAGCTCAATAACTCCGTGGTGTGTCAACGGCTCACTAGCTCTTCTAGCTCAGTAGCTCCAAATTCGAAAATGTTCGAGTGAAAGAGAGAGCATTTAGGTATACGGTGACAAGACAGGGACGGAAAGTTCGTGGTTATCGTGTCTTTTCTTGCGGCTCACGGCTAAATACATACTTAATTCGCTATATATATCTCAAAAACGACTGAACCGATTTTGATGAAACTTGTACAGTTCCCTAAGATGGACTATACCTAAAAACTGTGCAGTTCTGATCGGTACATAGGGGTCGACAACCTCCTTTTTTGAAATTGGTTAAAAAGTATGGCATACCTGGGGGTATATAAATCTGAGAAATCGTGTGACGACTTATGTGGATGACCAGGATGACTCTCTGTTCAGACACAGGGTTTATTATAATTGAAACTGTCTAAATTTTGCTTCCAGCTTCGTAATGGACTCGACGATACCCCGCGTCATACTCAGCATAGCCCTGGCCGCTTTGCTGCCGATGGCGTCTCCCAACGAAGGCCAGGCCAAGGAGAACATCCCCCATTCGAGACAGAAGAGGATCCTTTGGATCACTAACGATGGACGGTTGGCTTTACCGCCGGGCACTACTATGTCCATAACCCCATCCTTATCGATGCCGTTTGTGAGGCATCCTCCGAAGGGGTTTCTTTCTAATGTCTCCGTCAATTTTCCTTTTACAAGTAAGTTAACTGAAATATCACTATTTTCAGCGCCGGATTTTCGTCTCGGCGTGTAAGGCCTAGGGGCCCGGCCAGCCTATCTAGGCCGTGAACTCTTCATATAAGCTCAAAAGCATAGCTTGCCTTCTCAATACCAAGTGCCTAGGGGCCATAGATTTCCAAATAGGGGCGCTGACTATTTTTATACTACTAGGACTACGCACACTACACACTAACGGCCACCACTATTTGAATTAGCCAATCAGAAGGCGCCACGCGTCGCACGTGATCGCTTGTTGACTTTGAATTACCCAATCAGAGGGCACTAACGCCCCCCGCGAGCCCCGAGTTTGTCAGAACGCCATTTTGAGGTCAACTTATCTTTTGGCTATGACTCAAGGTACTTTATTAGTATTGTTTATGATTCACAGATACGCTAAAGTACGAGGTGGAGTTTAAGAGTCAGTATATTAAGATTTTTTTTAATGTAGAGCAGTTGTAGAAGGTAGTTGTAGATTGTAGCAACAATTAGTAGTTCGGTAAGTTTTAACGCTTCAGTAGTTATAATGTAGTTTAACCGACTTTACAAAAAGAGGATAGTCTCAGTTCGGTGGTATTTATTTTAATGTTTGTTACCTCTCAAATCCGTCATTTATAAACTAATTTGAACAACTATCTTTTAATTGATATGATCCAGATTGAAATCCATTTCCAATAATGAAATCCTCAAGTATTCAATATTTGAAGACAGTTGTTCGTTTTTTATGTAGAATACTATGTAGGTATTAATAATTTTAGATAGTTACTCAGATAGATCATATTATATAATTCTCGTCAAGTTATTAATTAGAATATAGAATACAAGAATATTTATTCGGATAACACACGATTCCAGTGATTATAAAGTAGAAGTTGTTATAAGCATTTTGCGCTATATAGAAGGACAGTCAAGTTATTTTATTTTACTTAAACTTAAAAAAATATCTTACTTCGGCCAAAGTATACAGGCAACTAGTTTCTTTTCGGCCGTTTAAGTGCGCGCGATACCTATTGATGGTCAAAGTGCTTACGGTGCGGAGTGCGGACCACACTACTTATAGCATTCTTACGCATTCGTAAAACTTTGCTTGTAGTGCGTTCATTCACGGCGCGCACACATACAAGCCGCGCGATGTGCCTTTTGTATGAAGAAAAAATACTGCTCTTATACTGTCCTTCGGCCGAGTAGTTCCTAAGTTTCCTAACCCGCGCGCGATGCGACATGTAACAGTCAATCAGAACGCGCGTACAATCGAAAACACTGTTAACTGTAGTACATTTGTAAACGAATGTCTACTTTATTGCAACGTGTTAAAGTCTATGGGTGGTCAGTTAACAGTGGCATCGTTTGTTTATTTAGCTGCGTTTAGAGATGTGCCTTTCCCGAGAGTATTCCCGACTTGCGGGAAGATTCCCCGGAAACGGCACATATCTCTGAGTTACAAACGCGCGTTCCCGGATAGGCTGTTACACGTCACGGCGCACGCGAGACATTTTTTTGCCGTGCAGCTCAATTATTGTTATAAGCTTGAAGTCTGATCAGGTTTTTTTTATTATTTTTGCTCAAACATAAATAGACTCGACTGTACTTTTAAGTGCTGTAAGCGTAGTTTAGTTTAGCAAATAGCGTATTATCAAATTAAGTATTTAGTTGTAGACAAGTACCTAGAGAAACTTATAGATAGTTTAGATATGTAGAGAAAACTAGTAACAGTAACTTTGAACCTTAAATATCGGTCGATTCATAAGAGCTGGCGCGGATTTTGTGCTCAACGAGTGCTTATTTCGTATTAAATCATATCTTATGGATCGACCTATACCTATTGTTTATATTCTTAACTTTAGAATATAAGAACAATGAAAACAGGCACATTGACTACACCATAATGTGTAAAATACAACCTATAGTATAAACCACCGTCGGGAATCAAAACAAAAGATTTTACGGTAAAATGATCCATTCTCTGGTTTTGCGGCAGCCAATAATTTTAGAGTTTTGCCTTGGAGCCACAATTTGCATTTCGACAATACCGCCACTAATATTCTCTTCACTTGTGTTGGTTCTGTATGATTTTATGTGCAATAAAGTGTTTGTTTATACATTTATGCCACCACCTATGTACCTACCATACCATCTAGCTGAATGTTCAATAAAACTAGTATCTAGTAGTACCCAAACATATTTGACACGACCTATAAGTATAAAGCCGCGTCAGATATTTACATGTCCATTTCAAAATATTTTATTGCCGGAGAATATATCTCAAATAAAATCAGGTAACTATATGGTCATGACATGACAATATGGTCATGATATGAGTAGTATGAGACTCACAATTTTTTTTTTAATAATCCTGGACAATGCCTTAATTATGGCATTAAGATCTCCTTTTCTACGAGGTTATCTTTCGCATTACTGATTAAATAAATACATTTATAAATAAACTTCGTTTGTATGTGTCGTTACAGACACCAGGTGCAAATTCAGCCGAGTACAGTCAGCATCAAATAGTCAGTCAGCACCCAAAGCGCCATACATATCGCAACACATATTCATTACTATAGGATAGGCACAAAAATATGTGACGAGCCTGATAATATATCTGGCGCTTTGAATGTTAGGCCCCATTTAGACGGGGCGAGAACTCGTATGCGATTTTCAATTCATTGCGGCGATTAATCGATCAACTGTACTCATCGTACCTGGGTAGCCCGTAATGTAATCAAACTCGCATACGAGTTCTCGCCCCGTCTAAATAGGGCCTTATAGATGAATTATCGAGAGCTTGGAATTGCATTTATAATTGTATTGTGTGTTTACAGGCATTCTATATTTGAATTTTCTATTTCCCCGTACTATCACACATCTTTGTGCTTATACTATTATAGACTATTTGAGGCTAACTGTATTAGTGACAACATTGGAAACTTTTCCTTACAAAAGATTTTCCGCAGTTGATTTCGACAAGCTGGGTCTTACGGACAATGAGAACCCGTACGGCACGCTACCTCCACTCTTCGCTCGGTCCATGGGGAGTGCTGCGGCTTCAATGATGGCACAATACGTGGGACAGTATTTGGAGAGGCGGAGAGGGAAGAGAGATGTGGAACAGCCAGTACCACCAGAGGTGGAATCGGCGGTATTAGACCGGATGCATGGGGGAGAGAGGTAAGAATCAAATAAAATAATAATTCTGAGGGGTCAAGTGAAAAGGGGCAAAAGTCTCATATTGTAACTTAAGTGCTAAAAAAGCTTGACTTATAATGGAATTACAACCTTTTGTGCCTAGTTTATACGTGACACAGATTAATAAATAAGAAAATTAGATAAGAAAGATGACTTCACAAACTGAATCGATTCGATACTAGCAAATTCACCACATACTCGTATGAGTACTTATAAAAACTGTTAAGCCTACAGTTTTATTTTAAATTATCAGCTGTTCCATTGTCTCCTTCTGAGCCCTGACCAAGTTGAAATTGATGCAACGCTTCAAAATAATGGCATAGTAGGTAGTAGAAGAAAAACGTGTCGCAGGATTTGAACCAAATAAACACACATACAAGTATATATTTGGTCAAACCAAGGACCATTAAAACAAGAGGACTGTCATTCTCCATACTTTGGATCGTACCCTGACCGCAAGGGGATATCCAGGCAAAAACTAGATGGCGCTAAAAAACTAAGCATTTAACGGTGTTATAATTGAACAAAGAAACATAGTACAGTAACAATTATTTCGTAAACAGCTAATAAGTAATAAATAAATTCTAACATTTAAATACTGTGTCACTCTTGCAAAGTTGGACAATTGTAAATAATATAATTCTTATACCAAGCTTATACATGCGTTGAAATATCGGGGAACAGCTTTTTGTATGGAGAATGACAGTCCTCTTGTTTTAATGGTCCTTGGTCAAACAAAAGTCAAGCTAAAAATAACCGTTTAAAAATAAATTCTCAAAGGTTGCACGGACGCATCGTATGTCCTAATTCCATAGATTAAGAGATACCCGTCCCCAAACATAAAATATCCTCACATTACTCCAACCAAATAAGGATTATATTCTACATAAATTATTAATAAGCAATCTCACAAAAATGGGGACGCAATTACAATAAATTTTCCCTCTACACATGAGCAAAGGCCGGTGGTCCTGTTACTGTGTCACGTACCTCTGATTGGGTTCAGGTGCTTAGTTATTGGCCATTACTTTCACCTTTAGTTGAGGAAGACATCAGATATTCCTCACACGAAGAGGAATTCAACTTGGAATCCAATGGCCGCTTGTGCGAAATATTTTCGCGATTCGAAAACAAAGTATTACGCAATGTGTTTAGTATAAGAATTTCTAGATAGGTTCCTTACTTTTTGAAAGATGTTATCTTCAATATGTACCTATGTAGTGAATTACTTTTGTGCCAACAATTTTAGTTATGGCTGTAAAATTAATTTCTGCATAGTTTATTTGTTTTAACTTTTTTTAGCGGGCGCTAAGGCTCGTACCAAATTTCCTCTATAGGTATACGAATTTTGCAATGTATCGATTACGAACGTAGCGCTACGAAATTTTTGGAAGTGTTAAATATGTACAGGTACATCGCCTCACTTGCAAATGTGTGCGCCGAAATGAACGCACTACACAAGAAAACTTTTAGGAATGCGTGGCAATGCGCCAGTCAGGATCGGACCGTCGCTCACTTACCTCACTCCCTGCAGTGCGTTCGAATGCGAAACAAAACCGACGGACGGTAGCCCTGCGCGTCGATCTTGAATAGCTATCGGGCGCTCCTATATAAGGGGCCGGAGTGTGGGTACTTTTCCTTCTTTATACTTTGCTTATATCTTCCGTTTTTTATTTCAGAGCTTTATTGTATGGCATAGCAGAAGACATGTTCGCGAACTTTGGCATGGAGGGACGGGAGTGCCTGCTGCGAGCCATCTGCGAGATTCACGCGCACCCCCTGACGAACTTCGGTTTCCTCGGGGAGGTCATGAAGCTGTTCTTTACGTCAGTATCTTCAATTACATAGTATTTTTATATCCTGGGATCCTTGCTTTAGTTACAGAATAAGTACAAATGAAACCACTGTTAACTGACTTTAACACGTTGCAATTAAGTTGATATCCGTTTACAAATGTACAGTTCACAGTGTGCTAATCACTTAGCCACATACCAGATATGTTGAACTTTTCGATGTATTTATAATAAAAATTGTGGTGTTTCTACATTAAATTATAAAGAATCAAAATATTTCCAATAACTATAATGGTTCGAACTCGAACACATTTATCGTTGGAGTCACATTATAAATGTGCAAGTTTGTGAAGATGTTTGGATGTTTAGATGTTTGGAGGTGTGGGTGGACGTTTGTTACTTAATAACGCAGTAACAACTGAATGGGTTGAGCTGAAATTGGGCAAGGCAATGCAAGTGGGCAAGTCCAGGATTGAAACATAGGATACTATATATCCCGGTAAAGAGTTCCCGTGGGATAGCAACAGGAACAACGTAGGCGAGGCTGCGGGTGAATGCTTGTATGTTATATTAAAAAGCCCATTATTGGTAATGTAACAACTATGGGTTATTGTACAGATCTCAGGAATCCGGATTACCTAAGTGACTGTCATAAAGTAGTAATTTTCACTATTTTTTTCCAGGCCCAGCAAATCTCCGTACGCGACTCTGCTAACAGAGTACGTGGAAGCACAACGCGCTGGCGAGGCGGGCGGCGAATGCTGGCCTTACTACCGGCTCTGCCCTCGGAGTATCTTCCAACCCTCGCCCAATAAGTACTCGTAAGTGCTTTAATATAAATCAATGCTCCAGTAATGTAACATCAGTGTTTTGTCTGTGTCAGTGTTATTATGATTAAAAAGATTCTATTATGAAAATCTAGTGATTTGAAATCTAGTTAGCCATGGCAGTGCAATAGCGACCATTTTTACTCCCGAACACATGATTGAGGATTTATATTATGTTTGTAGATCTTTATCTCTACAGCTTCACACATAATATCAATCCTACACCAACTAAAGTCTCTGGGTTACTCAATTGTTGACTGGTAGAGAATGCGTTAAGGCATTAACTCCGCCTATTGTACTTTTTTATTTCAGTGTAATAAAGTTTAAATAAATAATAAGTACTACAACTACACTCCACCTTTCTACAAATTTGGCGAATGCAATTCGGCCTCATATAATGTTATGCTGCAAAGATCCCAGCAAGTTGTTCCATTTCACACTGTCACTGTTATATGTTTAGAGAAAGAGCCCTCATCAGAGACAGTCTGGTCGAAGAATGCTCAAGTTTTTACGAATATACCGTATCTCTTTTGGGCTTACCAATGCGGTTTCTACTTTTCTTCTTAAATCAACACGAGGCTGCTTGTAATTCTAAAATCCATTGTTGCAGGAAAGACGCAGAAGACTTGCACAGACGGCAAGAACATGACAACATAGACAACAATATAGATATAGACGGAATACGAGCGATGTAGAGTTCAGGCGAAACCAGGATCAGATCTAAGCTCGCTATCCTAGACGAATATATTGAGAACGGAGAAATTATCTCAACTAATTGCTAGACGTTTTCTTGGCTACATACAGCTTTGCCAAAAGTATGGAGCACCTGTGTATTTTTCGTACAAAAGTCGAACATTTACCCAAGATTTTCTGTTTTTCTAGTAAGGATTTGCAAATTCCCAAAAAAATATTTTGAATTAGTTGTTATTATACAGGGTGAATTTTAAATCGTGAATCGTAACTACGTTTACCGGTAAAGCTACTTAAGACTAATACAAAGCACTAGTGTTAATTACAATTAAAGACCCGCTTTATTAATTATTAACAAAACGGTGGAGGCGTTTATTACCATTAATCGTAATAAAACTGAATTATTTTATGAGTAAATACGATTTTTAAATACCTACTTATGTTGACAATGTCGACGATGTTGACATTTATTGACAATACGTGCCAAAATTCTATCCAGCCAACTTCAATATTGGGAGGTTGGATATCTAATGTTGAAATTTTCATGACAAGTACGAAACATGAATGTAGGGTGACAATTAAGGTGAAATTAGGATAAATCAAATTAAAAGTGGACAAAATAAAAACGTACTTAATTTAGGTTTAAAAGCATTGTAAGTTATTGTTAACTATGTATAGACTTCAAAAAAAATATAACGGTTCACGATTTGAAAATTCACCCTGTATTACATTTGCATAAATTAAATGTGCAGTAGCTCACAAGAAAGGAAAGTAAGTTATTTTCCACTTTCGTTTTTTATCTTAACATATATTAACTTTGAGGTGATATAGAAGAAAATTTCCTTACCTCATACCTATTATATCGACACTACTTTAAAAAAAACTCGTATCTGATACTGACTTCAGGTAAAAACGCAGTAAGTGTATATGAAGTTTATATGGAGCCTTGACGCTTTTCTCTACGACGTTTTTAGATACGAGTTTTTTTCAAAGTAGTGACGATATGTATATGTATATTTTTATTTAGTACAAAATATTTAATTTCAAGTTATTTCACAAAAACAGGCATGCTCAATACTTTTGGCCAAAGCTGTACTTAATTTCCTCGTACATTCAGCTTTATGCCACTTATTAGTATTATACGACAAAGGGCAATTGTAATGAGTCTTTCTGGGCCCCGTTTCACGAAGCTACAAGTTACAATTTTACAAGTCTTAAACTAGCAACATTGGTCAAATCAACCAATGGCGTTGCTGTATTTGACCAATGTTGATAGTTTAGACTTGTAAAATTGCAACTTGTAGCTTCGTGAAACGGGGCCCTGGTGGTTTTTGACACACCCCTTTTGGAGGCGTGTTAGTAGGACCACTAAATGCGTTCTTAGGTCCGATCCTGGATAAAGTGCCAGTAAATTGTCCCAAAATTAGTGTAGTCTCCAACCAAAGTTGATCATAATTAGTCTAAATTATTTATTCTATAGTGCCATCTCGCGGATTCACGATGCATTTATTTCAGTAGACACTCGTTGAAGTTTCGTTGACCGTTTTAATTATATAATTCTCCATGTAATAAGGAATTTCGATACCATTCTATTTTAGACTATAATGCAATGGTACCTACGTATTTTGAGGAACCTTCATTTATAACGTCCATGACAAGACAGGCACGTACTTACAATATGTTCGCAGTCAAGACTGTAATTTACGTAGCCTAGCATAACATTACTTTTACCGAGTTAATATTAAAATTAATGGACCACACAGTCGTAACTCCTTGAAACTTCGCTTGTACGCTCATCATAATTCGGTTTAAAGAATTTTCCTAAAAGCCATATTTTTTCTACCAATATACCATCTTTATGTCTATACCATTAAGGTCCGCTTTTGAAAAACAGAAATAAATATGAGCCCGTTTGTAAAATAACTCGTTTTTGTTACATTGTATTCACTTGTTTTACTGTTGCATTTTAAATAAGAATGTCAAAGTCCTACTTAGCTAGTGATTTTTGTAAATTTATACGATTAAGTCATTAAATAGGAATATTATAATAAAATTTTATTGGTTATATTGACTTTCATTGTTCAACTCTTAATTATACAAACTGGATTGTCATATTACATATAGTCGGACTACGCTAAGTTTGCAGCGGTCGAAAAAAGGTTTTATTCAAAAACATATATATGGCAACATGGAGAAACTACAGCAAGAGGATTATTTAATCTTGGTACTTAAATTGGCAATAATTCTTCCCTTTATTACAAAATGTGTCTTC
The DNA here is from genome assembly GCA_947034925.1 of Eudemis profundana. Classification (NCBI taxonomy): domain Eukaryota; kingdom Metazoa; phylum Arthropoda; class Insecta; order Lepidoptera; family Tortricidae; genus Eudemis; species Eudemis profundana. The sequence goes on from OX344811.1 coordinate 14,055,687, forward strand.
ATACCTACTGAAATAAATATCTGAGCCAGTATTGCACACATCGATCTAGTTGCAACGAAACTAAACGATTTGTTCCAGGGTCTTGGATAATGTCTATGTATTTAAGTATTACATTTACAAACATTGCTTTGTTAGGTTGGGACTAGATCGATTTGTGCAAGACTGTCCTGAATATTTATTTCAGTGGGTATGTAGACACATTATTAACTTATTAAACGGAAATATATTTGCCAAGTATCAAGATTAATTAATCCTCTTTTTTGTGATGTTGCCATATGCATTTTTTGAAATAAAACCCTTTTTCGACCTCTGCAAACTTAGCGTAGTCGCACTCTACCACATACACAATATACTCGTAAGTAGATACTTACTCATAGACAACAAAGGTACGTATACAGACTAGTGACGATGACGTCAACGTAAGTTGAGATGTACGAGTATATTTCCTGGCAAAATAGCAATAGTAAATCCATATAGCCTACATCCGTATTCGATAGTCCCCTTACTTTCATCCCTAATCCTCAAAACTGGTATACGTGACATAAAGCACAGTAGGTAAATCTACGCATAAATTACGTCACGCATAAAATTAAACCCAAACCCGTGACCTATTCAATTGAAATAAGTAATTCATTGGGACACTGCAGACGCGTCGGGAACGGGCGACGGGGCGGCGCGTCCCACACCGCTTAAGCCTCCGCCAGGGGGCGGGAGAAAAGGTTACGCGGCCGAAAAATTCAATTTTAACCCGAAAACTCTGCTATGATTAAGGTAAAACCCATTAAATCCCACCGCCACGCGTGTGTGCACGTATTCAAGTGTTTGTGTTGATTGTGTGTGTTAAATTCCAGCCGCAATATGTAACGATCGCAGGAATACTTCTGTTCGGTGCCATGCTGGAGACAGCTTCGATAAGTAAAAGGAGCTATTCAGACCAATCCGTCAAGGGATATGTCACGGAGGTACGTAAAAGTCAACAGAGAATCTAAAAAGGGATATTAGACGTCAACCCAAATTCACTAATATGATGGATCGTTAACAACCTGTTGCTTTTGCAAGGTTTTGATATGAGCTATCTATAAGAACTTTGTAAATACCAATAAAACAAGAATTTTGTAGCGTTTTTCAATATTGCATTTTTACGAATTCCAAATTTCGATTTAATCGGATTTATAGAGGTATAAGTGGGTCATAATCGCTTCAATATCTGATGTAAACAAAGTGATAATAAAGTGTATTTGTACGTGTTTCAGCGCACTTGCTGGTGGAACGAGGTATGCAAGGAGGAGTTCCAGACGCTATTCAGATGCAAGTGCCCTTCGTGGTCCTACTGCCGGAGCCCTGGACGGTACTACAACGCCGTGTGCTCTATGACGGAGACCGGCTACATCTGGGACCAGCCCAACTCGGACTTCAGACCACAATAAGTCCCAAATAACCAAGCTTCCGGAAATTTTAATTTTCACACCCCGCGTATCGGCCCTTACAACGATTCTAATTTGAGACTGATCCAGTTAAAGGAAATTATGCCTTCTATTTTCGTAATTAGCCTAAGAAAATAGCTCGCCTAATTTCTAAATCGAAAATGCAATGTGATGAGTGTTTCTCGACCAAATTGTTGGAGATTCCTGTTATGTGAGAAGTAAACGAATATTTCTTTATACATATTTGATTTTTATTTGTCTTCATTCCGGTTTACGTCCTTGAGGGATATGATTGATATTTGTACTTGACCCTATAAGCACGAGATCCGCTGCCGAAACACGCATGCGCGGTGGAGTCGAGGCACAATCAATAGTCGGGGCGTACTGCTACGTCTACAGCAGACCACAACAAACTGCACGAAAATGTTGCCGATATTATTGTTCCTCTTTATTTTACGCGGGATAAACTGTGAACCGGAAACGGTTAGGGAAAACTTCGACTACTTTAGCTACGGTTCCGAAGACGATCTTTTGAAGAATTTAAACCTTCACCTGGTGAGTTTTGCAAATTTTGTCGAAGGACATTCTTAACCGGAAACATCTGATGTATCTAATAATGGCGAAATATTTTCAGCCCAAAGAGGAGATAGTGTTAAGACCCCAAGAAGTAAAGGACTGGCCACAGCAGTCTCTGAACGTGGGACAGATTACCGCTGTTTCTATCAATTCTTTGGGACAACCAGTTATATTCCATAGAGCTGAAAGGATATGGGACGAAAGGTACATTTTTCCTAGTATATCTTAACGACCTATCTCCAGATCTTTTTGAGACAAAAAATGTATAACCTAAACACCATTTCAGCACTTTCAACGAGTCAAATGTATATCAAAACCTCGACAAAGGTCCGATAGTAGAAGACACCATCCTAGTGCTGGATCCACATACCGGCTCCGTTCTTCACAGCTGGGGAGCGAATGCCTTCTACATGCCACATGGGCTTACAGTTGATCATCACGATAACGTTTGGGTCACTGATGTCGCCAAACATCAGGTTTTCAAGGTAGGAACCTAATTTTTATCAGAAAGTTGTCGTCGAACAAACTTATCAATTCCGTCTATAAGCTTCTATTTCTGTCTAAATATAAGTCTGTCTCAAACATATAAGTGTATCAAAAAGAGAAGGGACTATCATAGATTAGCTGGTCAGATAAGCCAATTTATATGTCGCATAATCTCCCGCAACGGGGCAAGGTTCCCACAAAGTGACCGATGACCTGCTCAAGGTTACGAAAGTACGTAAGATGCGGATGGCGCGGTATTGTAGCGTTCAGGGAGAGTTTCATTGAAGGAGGGTGGCCTGATTGAAGCAATGAACGTCACTCAGTTATGATATACCTTCTAATTATTTGTTACCTTATATACCTTAAGGATGATCGTTTCAGAGAATTTTCATACAAATTTTAGTCCCGTTTTTCTCCGGCCGTGATCACTTTCTGTATTTGAAACATTATAAGTTCGATAGTACTTTTCCTTCTGATTCCGCCAATAAGAAAAAAATACCGAAAAAATGAGAAATATTCTAAATAAATCCATTTGAAAACTAATAAAATTTTGATCAAACCGTTGTTTGTGTGAGTGTAGAGTATCGTGTCGGTGTAAACAAAAGGGCGGCATTTATCAACAACAGCTGATTCTAGGTGTCAAAACAATGCCTAGATTGCATAAAACCTACTCCTAAAACTTCTGGCCGCTAAGCTAATAAAAATTTAAAAATAAAATGCTGTCAATCGGTGTCGAAGTTTATCTCCATCAACAAATTTCATTTCCTAAACTGATTTCAAGATGGAGGTGGTATTGCATTGTAACCGTTTTTATCGTATAGATAAAAATTGTACAAATACTTGAGTTATTTTTTTCTATGGATATAAATACGAGCTCTTATTCTTAGTAAAAAATATTGGATTTTTCGATGCAGTCCATTAGTTTTAAAATCTAAAAGAGTTTGCTATCATTGACCATAAATGTATCGTTTGAAAAAAACCTTTTTCGTTACTGCACTCCCATGCTCGATTAAAAAAATATGCTGCCTACAACAGTCACATTTATATTTGAAGTTGTCAAAATTTTTCATACAATAGCAAAGATATTCCTTGTTATTAGTTAAATATTTCCTTGATCAACATTTTGCATACTACTTAGGTGGTAAGCCTGCCTGATGTGAAGTAGTCACCGGAGCGTACTGCCATTTTACTAAAAATAATGAAAACAAACGTACGCACACTCGAGACCAGATAGATTACCCAAGTAAATCCTAATTTGCGTCATCATCAGAAGTTCGTTGCCGTCACCCCTGCTATGAAAAGCTATATCTCTGCATGGAGATGTTCGGCTGGAATCAGCCAGACTGGAGATCGCCTACCTAGGGCGTTCAAGAATTAAGAAGCGATATGAGGCAGATGAAAGGCTTGGCTTTGTATTCTACCGAAGTCTATGAATAATATTTTCTATCAAACCCGTGAATCAAACTTTTTTTACAGCGCAATAATAACAGATCCTAAATGTATGACAGAGTAGCAAGATATTCACAAAAGTTTCTTGTAGTGGAATTTTAGCATTTTGGAGTAAGTAAGTTTGACGCGACAATTCTCAATAAAAATAAATAAATAAAATACGATATAAAATATGTTTTTTTCTTGGCTTGGCTAATAAGTAAGTATACTATAAAAGTATACTAACTTAGGTCAGTAAGTATACTAGTTACATGTAAGTTACATGCACAACTAACTATTCATATGTGAGAGGTCAATTTACAAAGAAAGAAGTAACAAACATGTGCAGATAATCAAAAAATCAGAAATATAAAAATATATTGGACACCTAACAATATATGTATGTAGTATGAAACTAAAACTTCATATTTCAACATCACCTGAACGTCTAAATCTTTATCAAATAGATTAAAATGGCGCCAAAATAATATGTAAACAAACATGACCCGTCATACTGTCATAATAATAATTATTGACAGTCACTGACACTAATGACTGTCAACGGGTACGCGTGTGTGCGAGAATGTGGAAAATTGCGATTATTTTCAAAAAATCTGTTTTATTGTCCACAAGAAGACTGTAGAGCTGAAATTGGTTGCGATTTAAGCTCATAATTTTTTACTGGTTCCGCCAAGACATAGAAATAGTAAATATTTGGTTGGGTTTAGCTAAAAATAATAAAAACACTACGCAAACGACGTACAATGCCATCTGAGCGGCTAAAATTGGTAACTTTCTCTAACGTTCCTCCTTAAGCTTAAATCTGCTGAATTTTAGTTCTGCATTTAAAAATTATTTCTATTTTCAGTACACACCGCTGAACCACAAATACCCGACCCTGACGATTGGCGAAGCATTCACGGCAGGATACCCGTACCGACGTCGCGTGCTCCTATGCATGCCCACGTCCGTCGCCGTGGCAACCACCGGGGAAATCTTCGTCGCCGACGGCTATTGCAACAACCAGATACTCAAATTCAACGCGGCGGGGAAACTTCTGCTTGAAATTCCCATGTATTCTGACACTTTGACCTTGAATCTTCCGCACAGCATAACGTTGTTGGAACATCTGGATATGGTGTGTGTGGCTGATAGGGAGAACATGAGGATTGTGTGCCCAAAGGCTGGATTAAAGAGCTATATCAAGATGTTGGACCCTGCTACGATTATCGAGGATCCGACGTTGGGGAGGGTTTTTGCTGTAGCGTCGCATGGCGACACAATTTATGCCGTGAATGGACCAACTTCGCAAAATATTGCGGTCAGGGGATTCACCGTGAATGCGGTTTATGGGAACATTTTGGATACTTGGGAGCCTACTGCGGTAAGCCTCATCTTTTAATTATGAAGTAAGGAGCGGCTACACCGCTGTAAAAATACCCTGACACACCGTTAACGCAGTCACGTCACTGAGTCATTTTTTTGCGCGTTTTTTTTTCAAATTGGTGCTTAAAACTGCGTTTATGGTAGGTTAGCGTATTTTGAGCCGTGGTGTGATCACACCTTGACCATGAAAGAAATTAAAAAATTATGTCAGTATCTGTTGGTATTTTATATCGCAGGACGTTACTTATGTCGGAATGATTTGATCTGATACTGGTCAGAAAATACTAAGATTTTAAGGACGCTATGTATGTTAACAATCAACATGTACGTGAATATGTAACTAACAGTAGGGTAATTTACTTTCTCATCTGTCTTATTTCTAGGTATATTTATATTAATTGATTACTTCAACAACAGTAATTTTTTTCAGGGATTTACTAACCCTCACTCCTTGGCGGTTACGAGGAACGGCTCGCACCTCTACGTGACAGAAATTGGACCGAACAAAATATGGAAATTCGAGTTGACCGATGTATACGACAAGTAGGATGAAACTGTAGAAAATGATATAGAGCCTTACTTTATAACGAATTACATGTACCCAGAATGCTTTGTTGAAAACGCGAATAAAATTCGCTGGTAGACGTCCTCTTACGCGAAACAGTATGAGACATTTCTGGATAGCAAGCATTGAATAGCACAGATGGAGACATAATATTGTAATTATCTCTGTAAGACATGTTCTTCAATAGTTACCAGTGGTGTGGCGTCCATAGAACTCATTTCCCATGGGCTTGCCTAATATTAGGCAGTTCTGCACCTAATTCTAGTGCTCTTTAAGAAAATTTAAGCCAAAGCTGCTCCGGCTTGCCCAAGGATATCTTCAACGCCACGCCACTGGTAACCTACTACTAAAATGCCATTATGATTGCCCTAATAAAAAGTACTTACGGACGTTTAGTTCCTAGTTCAACCACTTTATCAGTATTACTGAACGCTAATTATGTATCTAATAGAATATAACTCGCTTCGATCTTCAACTTCTTGTAGTGTTAATGAATTGTTTCAAATTTCCTGCCATATACTTAGTATAGAGGTGCCACGGCTATAAGTAATATTTGTAGGTGGTAAATGTATAAGTATTCGTATTTGAACTAGGTTCAAAGTTACTGCGCACAGAGTTCGATATATTTCATACATAACTGAGAGTATTTTATAAAGTCTTCGCGTAGGTTAGGTTATGTAAGGGGAGTTCCTTGGGAACATTTCTTTTTCACATAAATAAAGCTTCCCTACCTTTTCTCTGACATCCATTTCCTCTATATACTCTAAAGAAATGTCATAGAAAAATTAGACATCAACTAAAGCTGGATTTTTCGTCGTGGTGATATTTGCTTTGAGAAAAAAGAAAACGTAATAGAGCTATAACCAGGTGCTACGTAATTTGTTAACTACTTACTCAAGTTATTGTCCAGATTAATTATTCAAACTTTTCAAATATCGAAATAAAAGATATTGAGATAAATTACACCAAATCACCCCGAGCTGGGAAACTGTAAAAAGATAATTGAATAAAAGAAAGAATTAAATCATATATCCATCATATCTATCGGCAGCGAGGGTGCCGCTGAAAAATAATATTTTATGCCACACCTGGCCATAAAGTGGCTTTTTCAGCACGCTGCGCGTACGGCAAAAGCCGCTTTCTGGCCAAGTGTAGACATAAAATGATGTACACAACACGGGAGGTAATAAAGAAAGCCCTCGATCGCATATTTGAGTCCCTCGCTTGCAGCTCGGGCCGCAAACTTCTGCGATCTCGGCCTTTCTTTGTATTACCACCCTAATTGTGTAATGTACTAAAGTATGTCAGTCTGTGTATCAAACATTGGAAGAATGTTCATATTCTTTTATTTCGAAATGTCGGCATGGTACATAATAAAATATCGAACTAAGAACCTTTAATGCCGGTCACGTACAATCAATCACATTGGAAGAAGATGCCAACTCAGTGCAGTAAAATAGAGAGGCGAAAACAGTTTATTTTCTGACTGAAGTCCGTCTGAGGTTTTATTTAAATTAAACCTGCCGATTCACAGTCTCCGCAGGTCGAATGTGGCTGCTGCTCCACTGAAACTATTCTAAAACTTTACCTATCCTACCCTTTCTCGGATTAATCGTAACGAACAATGGACCAAATCTGGATTTGGTATTATATTGGTGTAACCACATTTTCGACATATACTTATAAAAAAAAAATCTCGAAGTTCAGTAGGTTTTAAAATGTAATAAATTCAAGAAATAAACGTGCTCTTTTATTCATAGACCCTAGAAATAGGTTTCCCTACATATATATTATTGTACATGAAGTTAATAACATCCCGCCGTTTAGTTGACATAACATTTATTTTCATTTTAATTGTACATATGTATATTACACGTAATATTATAATTTATAATATAATAAATATTTAGACTTTTAAAAGTTATTTAACGATTAACTAACCATAGGTACATATAAATTAAGTCTATTTACTTACATACGATTACAATTCTATTTTTCTTTTCTTCATAACTTTCATAAATAAGACCATATCTGCAACAAACAAAAATATATAAATCAAATGCACGTTTATAGTAAAAACGCCACAAATAATATCCCTAAAAGATAACTAGAAATGTTGGGACAGCCAAAGTAGCTCAGTACTTCATTATAAAGTTGTCACTAAATCTGCATAATTTTTAAATCAGTGCCGCCACTATAAAAAGGCAATAAGTCACACATAAAACCCCTTTAGTACCTAATTTATAAGTTAACTTATTCCCTTATTAACCACGGTGACTGTAATATACCTAATATAGCTAGAATATCCTATGTGTCAGTGCCCTAATTTCTATGGACCTTTTCCCAATGAAATTTTAAGTCCATCCAACAATGTTGACAAGCTTTAAATCATCAATTATATACAGTAATTGAAACATATGTCAACATTACAAAGCACACCTACATATTGTCACGTCACGTTCGGAAACCATAGCGGTAAAGACCTAAAACGGCCATTTTAGTTGATTATATATTTGTAAAATACTGAAATAAACTATTTAAACATTTACTTAATGTTACTGAAATATTTATTTACATGTATCTGCAATAACAGTTCTCTTTAAATAAATATTTCAGTGATAAAAGTTAAGAAAGTCAGTTGGCGTTTCCTTTGAACATGAGAAATAAGAGTAAAACAGAACCAGAGTTTCAAATAAAAAAAAACCACTACGCCCTAGGGCGTAATAGGTCATTTACGGCCCGCAGAACTTACGTGTAATGACACCATTTTCGAGCAAGTGTGAAGAGAAATGAATAAAAAAACAGTAGAAATAGTAGTACTAATACTTATTCTGCGATAAAACTTACTTATGAATATGACCATGACCAAAGCGAGCATGATCCAGAGCCAGCACTTCCAGGCACTCCGGCTGTGCTCCTGCAGTCTCTCCGACTCCACCTTCAACGAATCCACGTTGCGGTCCGTCAGGTCTGATGACTTCTTTAAAGCCTGGAACAAGGGTTTTATTTTATAGGTGCCACTAAGTCACAATCAAGCATGCAGCTCACTAGATGAAACTGCAGTTCATATACCATATCGTCGGCTAAACTCGCAAACTTCGTAATGAAATATAGGAAACAATTGAAGAGGTTTGCGACTTTAGCCGAGGATATATAACCTCTCAAGTGACAGGCTGCAAGTGTGTTATCACTCAAAGATATAAGAGACAGGTAAAATGGCAACTGTTTATTAGAATTTGTGACTGATTCTTCTGACTTTTAGTGGGACCACATTCTCTTTGCATATTCTGGTGATAGTTGAGCAAAGAGTTCTACATTACCTATCTCAGTAATGTAGAACTGATTATATTTTTTATAATGGTAGTAGCAATCTCCTTCAGCCTCTTGGTGAGCAGTACCATGTTCTCAGGGACCTTCTCCACATATTCTGATGGTATTTGAACAGGAAGTCCCATAGCTACGACTACCCTACACACATCTAAGTAAAAAGGGATTTTTTTATAATGGTGCTGGCAATTTGCGACGGCTTTTCCTGACTCTTGGTGAGCAGATCCATGTTCTGAGCCATTTTCTGCATGTTCTGGTGATACTTGAACAGGGTGTGCTATATCTTAAACTTGCCACATCACATACTGCAGTATTGCTTTTTATGATTTAATAGTACTACTAGCCATGTACTCTGACATGTTCTAGTAAATCTTGAGCAATAGGTTCTACATTACTCACCTCAGTATCTCCCTTTATAATGGTGCTCGCAATCTGGGATTGTTCCTTCAAACTCTTGGTGAGCAGAACCATGTTCTCAGCAACCTTCTCTTGCATGTTCTGATGGTATTTGAGCAGAGAGTCCATGTCTTCTTGACTGCTGCTTGTACTGGTGAAGTTTGGTGCTTTTATGATGTTACGTTTACGCAGAGTATCATCACTATCCTCTGAAAATAGATGTTATTAATTTAGTTTTTCAAGAAGATATAAAAGATTTGGCAAGAATTTAGTACACCTAATAGGGAAAGGGCTTGGTGATACTATTTTATAATTGCAACTGTATTCCGGTTTTCAGCTGTACATCATAATAATTATGTTGTAGTTTCAACCTTGCCTGCATAAGGAGAGGGTTTATGTTAGGCCAAAAGAAAGAATTAGACATGTGAAAGAGCCCTTGAGGCCTACTTACAGAAATAAATTATTTCATTTCATTTCATATGAGAGATCGAAAATAAACCTTGGTTGAATGCTTGGTTAAGTTGATATTGCATTTCTAGGTGAGTTGGTGAGTGGTTCATTTATGATTAATTTTGACCTTGCCCATCTTAATAGAACCCTCTATAAATTTACACAGCTATACAAAAAGCTATACATGCATTTTAAGTATATTTAAAAGGAACTTTACACAAGTGCTTACTAACCAAGTCCGAAAAGTTCAGTCCTCAACTCATTGCCATATTTAGCTACAGTTTTTTGGTGTATTTCCTGAGCTGATGCATCGGTGCACAAGGTTGCTGCTCCGTGAGACAGTAACTGAACTGCCTCCAACTAAAACAAACATTCTAGGAATAAATGTATAATAACTAGGAATAACTTTGCTTGATGTTTTTGAGGATTGCCAACTGTGTTATCTTTACATTACCAATACATTACTAATTAATAGGGACAACTCATATGATGATGATGATAAAAATATATCTTTCTATTTAGTCTGTCAGTTAGATTATGGTAAAATATGGGACACATATTTTTTGGTTTTAAATATCGACAAAGGTATAAATCACCAAACTTCTGGTGGGGGCTTGTGATGTCACTTCTAGGTGAAAATTATAATACCAAAGTGTGACGTCACTCAAAACTTCTAAGCACTGTACCCTCATTATTTTGTGTTTGTCAAATAAAAGAAAAATTATGTGTACAATATTTTTTAATAATCTAATTGACGGACTAAGCAGATTTTTTAGTTGTCTAGCCTATTCTCTCAATATCTGAGATACTAGTGATAATGCACAACAAGCTACCTCGCTACCGTTTGCCCCAGCCCAGCGGGATGGTTAAAAATACTCAAATGCCTGTACAGTCACATTAAACAATAGTTGACTTGACGCTACCAGTTTACATATAACCAATATCAATTCTCATGTATAACAATATAGTAGCCATGAAGTAGAATAGAATGTATAAAGGCTGATGATAAAATTAATTTGGATATTGAAATAGAGCACATGGCTTACCTTCTCTGTTGGAGTATTTAATGTAGCAGTTTGAATCAAACCTTTCAGGAAACCAGCCCTTTTAGAGTACTCTGCGATGATATCTTTTGCAGGCTTGCTGCAAAGAAAGCATATCGTTAAAGTTACAACAATTCAGTCACTTATGTATAACACTAGGATAAGGGTAAATGTGACTAACAACTATGGACTGTAGTCTGAAATAAACGATTTTTATTTATTTTATTTTATTTTTTTATAAATATTCATGTAAGTGGTTTCTTACGTTCACAAGATTATATAGAAATAGCTGTTTTCAGTCAAAATGTTTAATATTCAGAAGAGCTCCGAAGAATCAAGATTTTAGAAGTGTAGACTACAATCAAACTACAATGTAACAAATTCAGTGCTACTTACTCAGGACCCGTCTTAAGTTCAGTTATCATATCGCCCAATGAATCTACGTATTTTTTGAGCCTCCAATTGCCCTCAACGGCCTCCTGTTTAGCAATGAGCTCACATTTATTCAAGAGTTGCCGCACGTTCATTTCCAATCTGGTCCTTTTCGGTGCATATGGCTGTGACGGGCTTGGTTTTACTTTTTCAGCTGTCATTGTCCCAGATTCCTTATTTACGTTTTTAGAATTATGTCCTGGGTCAGAGCTATGTTTACAAAAAGCTCCACGTATATTACAATACTTCGATTTCGAATCAAAAATATAGCAAACAGCAAACTCTGTCAAATCAAATGTCAGAACAAAACGTCATCAGACAACGTATTTCTTTTTACGCAAAGCTGTTCTTTATGTACACAAACATCGCTATCCTTGCTTATGACGGAACGTAAAACTATTTAAGGCCGAGTTAAATCGGCAGCATGGTCGTTTGTCCTTTTTGCTTTTTAACAGACTTGAAAAAAGGACGGGGTTTTATTTATTTAAGTTTCCCGATTATTTGAAGACGATGAAATCACTCAGATGATTGATTCCATTGTCTTCGGGTCTTGGAGAGACAGAAGACCCTTATTATTAATTTTGTAGAATTATGCAAGTGCCAGTGCTCGTACATAGTGGGCGGAGCACCACGGTGCAATCCTTACTACTATGGGAACTATTTACCGGGATATAAAGTCTTATGTTACAATCCAGGACTTGGTCTACTTGCATGCCAAATTTCAGCTCAATCCATCCAGATGTTACGCCATTACCAAGCCGTTATTTAGTAACTAACATCCAAATATCTTCACAAACATTCATATTAGTGTGATGCGATGTGATTAGTAAGGATTATAGAGTGGCGAAAAAATGTGCCTTCTTTGAAATTAGTCCACTCAACTTACTGAGTAATACCACAAATCATCATCAACAGTGTTTACTGTTGATGCTGGTTTTGCCTGTTGTTGTACATATTAAAATGAATAAAACCATTTTACCGCAAATCATTTAATGGACCAGTGAGAGCTCTTAAACAAAAGATAAAATATAATTAAGATTTAGATGGCTGCTTCTTGGCCGCCTCGGCTTCAGCTTCACTCTTCTCAAAGTTGGCAATCAACTTCTCTACTTCAGTGTTGGAGAGCACCCTGATTACCGTCTTGTTATCTTGACGAGTTAGTGTTGCCATCTCAACTGAAATTATAAGAATTAAAATTAAACTAAACATGAGACGCTTGAACTGACCCAAAACACCACTTTCATGAGACAATAAATCTTTGGGGATAGGGACTACGTCCTTTAACACGTTCACTGTTCCCATACAAAACTATTGGACAATGTCACAAGTCCCAACTGTGCAATCAGTATGGGGGAGTGAGCAACGCAACTGCCTAGGGGCCCCGCATCGACTAGGGACCCAGTGCACGCATCAAATATTTGTAATAGATAAAACATATTTTAAAAAGTAAGAAAAGGGTATACAACCTCTAGTGGCCATTCAGTCACTAGATAGCCTCGGGGGAACAGTAAAAGCAACACATATACATAATATATATTCTCTGTGGGTGGCCTCATAGACTCAATTTTATTGCCAGTCACAAAGAACTAAATAATAGTCTTTTCATACCTTTTTCTGGGGTCAGCTTGGTCATGTCGAGAGTCTTGCTGAGGACCTTAATGGCGAGGGCCTCAGCTTCAGCCAGTGTGGTCTCCTTCTCCTTGTACTCCTGCTTGAGACTCGACACTGCTGCCTGAGAAACGAAATATGATTAAAGAACAGGATCTGTGGCACATTTCACGAAGCCACAGAATAAGTAATTTCTCTTTCTAACAAAACTGACGTTCGGGTCCGACCACCAGACTCTCTGTCGTATAATGCGTGCTATTTGTGATCGCTGGCTACGGGGCAAAAATTGGTACTAGTAACCGCGCAGCGAAAACGCAGTGTGAGCTCCTGACGAAACTATAAGATTAAGTTACAATTTCACAAGTCTAAACTAGCAAAATTGGTCAAATCAACCTGTGGTGTTGTTGTTTTTGACCATTGCGCAATGTTGCAGTGTTTAAAAAGTTTATACTTTTTTTTATATCACGTCTGTAATGAAGAAGAAAATGCTGGTGAACACTCACAGCACTATTGTTGCCGATGCAAGTAGCTTTCCATCCTCCGTAGTTGCCGCTGGGGTCAGACTGGTAGAGCTGGTAACCGTAATGTTTGTCCCAACCCATGTAGAGGATGGACACACCAAAGGGCCTTTTACCTGGAAACAAAATCGCATTTCTGTTATTTCGAAATTTTGTGATTGAGGGATTCACAGCTAAACTACTGAGAATAGAAGCATAGAATTTTGCACTAGACAAGGCTTCTTTATAAGGAAAATCCTTTTAGAATGTCAGGCTTTGAAAATAATTAAACAGGAGATGAAAATTTGGCATCATCATAACTAGTATGCTATGCTAGTACGTTGTTAGTGTTTTTGGAATAAAGATGAAATACTGTAGACATATGATAAAAGGCTTTGTTGCAAAATCCTTATAACTAATATTATAAATGTGAATGTTTGTGAAGGTGTTTGTTACTAAATTATGTGGACAGAATTGAATGGATTGAGATTGAATTTGGCATACAAGTAGACTAAGTCTTGGATTGTAATATAGGATACTTTAAATCCCGCCAAATTGTCCCCTTGGGGTAGAATTGGGAATCATGCAAGAAAAGCCGGTGGTAAATGCTAGTAATTGATAAAGTGACTGTCACATGTGCACTTGGATACCCATGGAAACTTTATTATTTTTTAGTTATAGCGCTATGAAGTTTACCAACATAAGCTTCCTATGATTATAACAAAATCTCACCTCCATACTGTGTGTAAGCCTGTTTAACATCACACAGCCAAGACACCAGCTGTTCGCAAGGGATAGATTCTCCATACTGCAGCAGATACCTCTGTGCTATCAACCTGAGCTCATTGGTTAGCACATTAGCGTCAGAAGTGATCCCTGCCACCGAGCAGACCATGTCATCATTGAGTTTGTAGATTTTCTCCGAGAAAAATACTTCATCAAGCAGTTTGTTCGTATTCCTGCGCTCGGCGGCTAGAAGAATACCATCTGTTGCTAGGATACCCAGCGATGTACCAGCATGGCTGATAGCTTCCATAGCGTATTCGACTTGGTACAGCCGACCTAAGAAAATAAAACATTAATAAATAATGTAATATTATGTTTTATAGTAACTAAATTTAAGCAAGTAGTAACATTTACCTTCCGGCGAGAATATCGTGGTACGTGTATCATAACGACGAGCCTGGAAATAAAGGCAAAATAAGTGTTTATAACAGGAATGACCAAGCAACTTGTTAACCTAATACATTTCACAAAATACAGGTTTAATTGCTTACCATGGTCAATAGATATATTCAATTATCTCTCAATTCGATGCAGTAAATAATTACAGTAAGGCTACGCGGTTATTTTTCTGTAAAAATAACCAATTCAACAAAACTAAAACTCTTTTACCGGACGATGACAGCTAACATTTTCAAAGAGTAAAGTAATATATAGGGTAAAGAGAGCCATCTTGCGGGAATGACTGGTACCAAGGCGACACAAGTGCTCCCAGTGGTTTTAGGCAGTAAACATTTCGCCGCCACCCCCCCCCCCCCACGCCCCCACATACGTATCCATTCTTTGAGATTTTCTTCAGTCAATGCTAGGGAATGCAATGTAACCGAAATCAAAATTATTTGGTATGGAATTTCCAACACAAAATTTAATTTCGGTTAAGTGGCATTCCCAAGCATTGACTGAACAAAATCTGCCCAGGGTAAAAACATAAGAGGAGGAATAAAATCAAGTTTTCTCTGACGTTATCATGATTTATTTATGTCTGGGTACGTGCTTATTTCGAAGTTGGGAATAAGTGCTGTCTTCAATTCACTGAACACGTCAGGCGTAATGTTGTTAAACAGAAGATCTTTCTTCATATCGTCAGCTTCCTCCACGCCGACGATTGTGCACTTCGCTTCGAAGAGGTCTATGTAGTCGCTCATTCGAAAATGGTTAGGATTGTACTTATCCATGTTGAAGGCTTTGTGTAGCTGTTCTATCACGAGATCATTCCTGTGATGTGGTGGCGCTCGTCACGTTGCCGTCCGTTATTGTGTAATGTAGCTCACTGCCGCTGGTGTCGCGGTGTGCGCGCGTGCTACCCTGAGAAGTTTTTATATTTGTTCTTGTTGCGTTTTTTGAACACTGAGGAATTGTGCAAATGGTACGGCATGCATTTCATCGCCAATTAAATAAAGTCACTTAATACCGTAAATTTTCATTTTATTTTGACACAAGCAAAATATTGACAGTAAAATTGAAAAAAACAAAATTACTCAGTAACCATAGAGTTCACTAAGAAGTTTCGTTTATAACAGCTGGAACGTTTCATTCCACGTACATATCACATTTGTAGTAATGTATAATTAATAAATCTGTTGTTAATTTTAACTAATTATAATTATAATAGATATTTGTTAATGAAACTATTAAAACATGTCATCAGTGTCAAAGAAAACATAATGTAAAACGTGCTCTGCTTATAACGGAAAAACACAAAAGTAGGTTCCAACGCCATCTAGGGTACTTAGTCAGTCAACGTTTGACGCAACAAAAACCGAGTTGTTCTAAGTTTCATAGCCCTGAACATTTTCATGTTTTTTTTTAAACGCTTGATGTGATGTCGTGCTCAAAAGAATCAGTTAAACAGCCATCATATTTGTACGTATTTCTTTATTTTAATAGTAAATCAAATCGAAATATTATATTCAATCCTTATAAAATAAAATAATGATTTCTTAAGTTTAATATTTCATAAAATTAAAACGTTTGGTTTTTTTTACTTGAGTTAGTGCCATCAATGAACAATAAGTTACAGTAATTTAAAATAGATGGCGTTAATGCTAATAGAATTTCAAAAGAACTGTGATTAGTTTGATTTGGCCATTTGGCCTAACTTTTTCGAACGCATAGGTAAAATTTGGGTCTATATTAAAACGCATACAGTAAATCTTCCTATTTTGACAACGCATACCGTTGTTACGCATAATTGTATATTCGCATAATATTAAAATGTATATTTTAAAACGCATATTTTAATTCGCATACCATTACTACGCCTAACAATGACTTAGTATAACATTATTCTTCATAAATATTCAAAAGTATAATTTTAATATGCCTAATGGAACGTTGAAAATTCCTTTTCTGATGGGGTTGCAGTTCAAATCTAACTTAACTTAACCTAACCTTCATTTTTCGTAGCAACTCGATTCTTTCGGGTTGCAGTTCAAACCTAACCAAACCTACATTTCCGGTAGCAGTTCGTTTCTGTTGGGGGGTTCACCAATCCCGATATTATAATGACATATTTTTAAAAATTACATAATTTTTGATCAAAACATAAAAATAGTAGGTACTATTTTCGAATTTTATCAAAATAATGGGAAACATTCTTAAAATGAATCGTCGAAATTTCGGGATTGGTGATGACGGCGTTTGAAACGCTGTGAAATACACCCTGGGGCCGCAGCTCAAACCTAACCTAACCTACACTTTTCTGGAAGCGATTCGCTTCCGTAAGGGTCGCAGTTCTAACCTAACCTAACCTAATTTTTTGTAGAAATTTAGTTTAGCCAGCATTTACCACCTAGTAATAAGAAAAACCCAAAAAGTTAGGAGTATGTGAACAACGGATGTAAAACTTAGAATAGTTTTCCAGAAACGCTTTTTTATACCGAACGCATAAATTTATGCGTTCGGTATACCTAACAATATTATGCAAATTTCAGGTATGCCAAATCAGTCGGTATGCCAATTAACGTGTATGCATTTTTATTATTATGCCATTTAAGCGGTATGCTCAATCATCGTATGCCTAGACTGTTATGCGTTTTCATAATAGGAGTTTTAAATTATGCCTAATAAGGGACACCCGTAAAATTTAGGTAACCACGGGTGATTACCCTGTCCTGTGTCCTATTAATAAAGCCGATATGCTACATGGGGCTTATAATGGGCTAATTAATAGAATGATGCAAAAACTAAGTGCCAAAATATTCAAAGTCTGTTCAGAAATAAGATAGCGTGATGATGATGATGTTCAAGACAAGAAAAATGGCAATTTCTTGTGTCGGTGGTCAAGATTTATATTAGGTCGTTGTGGTCTCGCAATTAGTATAATTATAACTACCTAATTGTCGTGCTTTATAACAACCTAAGTTTCTTCAACAAATGCTTCAACAACGCTTTTTCGATCGTCTTGTGCTTTTCTTTTTCGAAGCCCAACCATCTTGACTCCCAATGAGTGGTATGTATTGCCAGCGTTATTCCTTAATCTTTTTATCAGTACCTGTATGGTACCTGTAGGTAATCAAATCTTAGAACACCTTTCGTGTTAAGTCCATCACCCTCCAACACAATAACCAACAATAACGTAGAACGTAGTGCCCCTCCCTAGTGCCAAATCACACTAAATATAGGTATCACACTAGAGTCTGGACGGAAAGAGAATAGGATTAATTTTGGCGGGCGCTGTAATGCTTTTGTACCGTATGTGCCGTATTTTCTGTTCTGTGGCCATAATGGTTAGGTTAGTTCCGTTTTTCGCCACACCTATTCTCTTTCCGCACAGACTCTACCTAATATTATAAAATGTTAAAAGATTGAGAAAATGTTCGGGGGTTTGGATGTTTGATACTAAATAACGCTGTAACGAATTAATAAATTGAGATGAAATTTGGTATACAGACAGTCCATATCCTGGATTGAAATATACGACACTTTATATCCTGGTAAAGATTTTCCTTGGGATAATAACGGGAAGTATTTAACTAAGTACCTACCTAGAGAAGGGCAATACGTGTGGCTCGGGGGTTTAATCAGAACCTGTAGAATAATATCTAGGCACTAAACCTGTTACATATTAATTAGTCAAACAAAGTAGCGATGAAAAACGCAAGTCAAGGTCGAACCTGCCGGCTGGCGCACTCTGCTTCGAAAGTAAACGAAAACAAAACGTTCAGTCCGCAAATCGCAGCACGCGGGTTGTGTCGATTCGCACCGTTTCCTGCGCAATAAACCGCGGGAATCTGTGACTATATACTCTATGGTTTAAATAAAAAATATAAATGTTTTTTTTAATCGGCCAGCATGTCGGTCAATGTCGATCGCGGTGGGGAGTTAGAGCCTCTCATACAACCCGTGGGACGTCCCCGGCGTTCTTTCTGGGTAACAGTAGAGTTACCGGTTTTCCTCCTGCTATTCAGCTCCTCACTAACAGGTATGATAGTGTTGGGAATATATGATAAAAAGTAATTCATAAACACATGTAAATTATTACACTCTACCATGGTCCCTATACCTAGGTTTAAGTCCTAATGTATTGGTTTATGCTATAAATAAATCTATTAAAAATACTAAAGTCCTTGATTCTGCTTAAGTTTGAACTACAAATTTCAATTGACTAACACTTTGGTCGGATAAACGGTACTAGAAGTTATCGTCGTTGCAGTCGACGGTTGTCGACCCCCTTGTCGAGTCATAAAATTCACTTCGCTCGGTGGTCAACTACTCCTAACCTCAAACCAAACAAAGACATGTCCTTGCCAGATTACATTACATTGGCATACTTAATTACTTATCAACACAGCTGCACGATCTACACAATTGCATTAGATTGTAATAAATTACCCTTTTGACCCTTGTGTATGGGGCATAAGATTCAAAATTGTACACTTATTTTAGGGCCTGTGTATAATTGCATTGCGTGGCTTTGAAGAAAAATGTGAATTAATTTCTGGTTTACGCAGAAAAGTCATCTAACTCAATTACTTACGAAATAAGTTTGATTTTCTAAGATTGTTTAACTAGTTAAAAGAACGAGCCGTAAAAAGGGGTAATCCAAAAACATAGACTCATAAGGGTTTTCAGGTCTACAGGTCTACCTACTCTTGATGTAAGCGGACGTCAACATCAATATAAATGCTGCTCTACATCGCACTATCGAAGTGTTATGACACATTTCACATTTCCAATCCAACCATCTTTCTTCAGAGTTCGGTCCCCGCATACAACACCCGCCTGGAGAGAGATTTCTCAATTGTCCTCTCTTCCACATCGTCCTCTCCTCTCCTCCACATTTGATGGCCCAAAATTAACCCTTATACCTATCCAGGGCTCGGATACGGTATTTTGTCCATACAAAAATACCGGTATTTTTTCCGTTCTTTGGTTTATTATTTAATTTTTTAATCGGACAATCTAATAACACGAAATCATTACTTAAATACATGATCGAGATCGAGACCTACATAAAAGGCATAAAATAATTCAAAATATTGTGCTATTTCGGGGTTTTTGCAAAATACCGGTTCCGAGCCCTGTACCTATCTATTATAGTGCCACAAAATTGCAAGGATGTGTGGCTTATGAAGATGGTATGATGGTGGTAGGTAACGGGATACCAAAAAGAAAGTCAGAAACCATATTTTTGGTTCAATGCCGGCCTAGGCAGGCAATGTTGTATGAATTTCCATTAGATGCCATGTGTCAAGCCGCACCGGAAACTAGGTACTTTGCGGCCTATTATTTGGCACGTAATGTCAACATTTCATTGCATGTTTGAGAAAATTTGTTTATTTTCTTCAGACAATGTATCGTACAACCTCATATTATACCGGACGTGCTTGGTGGATCTCGAGTATAATGCGACTAAATGCGCCTTGCTCAACCAACTCAACAAGACCGGTGAGGCCAAAGACCTGGAGACCGAAGTCCAAGGAGAGGCCTCTCTTCTGATAATGACGCTCTCTATCGTGAGCAGCATCGTGCCAGCTGTGCTGTCCGTGTTCTTGGGGGCCTGGTCTGATAAGTATGGAAGGAAGCCGTTGGTGGAATGGCCTCTTTGGGGTAAGTTACTGGAACAACACCCGGTCTAGTACAGTCAAGTGCAAAAACATGCATCTAATGAATCGTTGTATAAATTAAATATGGTACGAAATTCTTATTGCCACTGCAGAAGGTGCTGTATTCGGACATATTTTTGAGTATTTGTATGCACCTATGTTTTTACACTTGACTGTACATACCGCTTACCGTTAATGTTGAAGCATATTATATTCTTTCCTCTTGCATATACGGACAGGGTGTATTGACTGGAAGCGGCAGCGAGGGCAAACATGAAATTTACGCTCCTTGGGTTAGCTTTGGTGGTTGCATATGTGGCGACACTGGCGACTGCTGTTTCTGCTTCCATCACATCGGCTACAAGCTTGTACTACAAGCTTGTAGCCGGTGTAGGCCTACAAGCTTGTAACTTGGTAGAGTATAAAAATATACAAGCGCTTTTTGACAAGTGTGTATCTGATGCTCTAAGATGAAGGCCATGTCATGTTCAATGCCTTGTCATCTTTCAGGACAGTTCATAACGACCGTACTTACGGTGGTATTCTGCGAAGTACCGTCGCTAAGCGCGTATTGGTTCGTGCTGTGTGCTTTGCCGTTCGCCATGCTCGGCGGGGCCAGTGCTGTGATGTTGGGGGCCAATCTGCTCATCACGGACATCGTTAGTGAGGAGAACCGGTCTTTCAGGTAAACAGGTGTCTTGGTATATGAGCATATGTGACGGTTCCGCGGGTAAAGGTTCCTTATGGATATTGTCGCTTGCGTCGTATTCGACTCCGTTACTATAGGACATCAATATAGAAGGACGCAAGCGACAATATCCATAATGACCTTTACCTGCGGAATGTCACATATTGGCAGCTACAATGTTATAAGTTAGGCGAGGCCTTCTTGACACCCTCAAGTCCCCTTTACCACACCAAAAGCATAAAATCAGCGAGTCAAGCTCTTCCCATTCCAAAATCGTGGATCCGCTACTGGCCCTAGCCTTTAATTAACCAGAGTGGGTGTGGCACCATGATGGAAGCAGCGCTTCTATTGGTGCGCCGTATCACGTACACACACACTAAATGTCACCCTTCATAGAAAAGTACCTAGGTACCTTTCTATGAGGTTAAACTGCTGGTTATACTACCATGCAGAACCTAAAGTACAGTAAATTCTACCAGGAACCTATTTACTCTGTACTTTATCTTCTGCGCGGTAGTATATTGAGCTCTGCCTAAGTCTTTGTATACATGAAGCCTATCGTAGACTTCGTTTCAATGAGCAGTGTATTTCAGACTGGCGCTCCTTCAAGGGTCCGGCTTCGCTGGCGTGCTCATAGGCACCGTGGCGTCTAGTTACGTGTATGACGTCATGGGATACGGTCCTTTGTATATGTTGTCAGGATCTATCTATTTCTTAACCGTGTTTTATACCGCCGTGATGGTGGAAGAGACTGTTGACACAGTTGAAAGAGTAAGTATACTGTATCATTATTATTAAAAGCCTACTATAGCCCACTATTGGGTAAAGACCTCCCCCCGCCCCTTCCAATTTTCCAGATTTTGTGCAGTTTCTGAAAGAGTCTAACTCGTCCCGCCATCACCTGCATATTGTATGTTTTAATTTATTTAGCAGCAGATTTTTTATCTTTAAGCCTTATTTTATAGTTTTATTATTGTTTTTGTTTAGTTTAAGTTATGTTATTGTTGTGTGTATTATTGTAATCGTTCGTAATAAATATATATAAATTTATTATCTACTCTCTGCTTATTAATGAAGTGTTCACAAGTATTTACACACCTAATAGGTAATAACTGGCCAAGAGCATGTCGGACCATGCTCAGTGTAGGGTTCCATAGCCGTAACTATAAGGTAAAAAAAACCGATGTAAAAAAAGTACAACAACAAAAGAGCGTATCTTCATAGCAATTACGTCCTTTTGTTGAGAAGCGCAGTTTATCGGCAATAACTCAAAAACGGTTAATTCGATTTTGATGAAAATAATTTTCGTTGAAAGTATTAATTAAGCGTTACCTTCGTGATTTTTTTCATATTTTTCGGACGCACGGTTTAGAAAATAGAGGGGGGGGGGGCACAATTTACACAACTTTCGGAGCGATTATTTCCAAACACATTCACTTAATCAAAAACATTACTTAGGAACCTTATAGTGTTTTTTAAAGAGCTGTCGAACTATGTACAACACGTTGATATTTGCTGAAAAAAATTTTTTTTACTGTCTTTAACATGTATGGAGTGCCCCCCATAAAAATATTTATTTTAATTATTTATATACCAAACTAAATAGCGGCTCATAAAAGACACCTATATTCCAAATTTCATCAATATCCATCATGTAGTTTCTGAGTAAAATGCCTGTGACATACGGACAGACAGACAGACAGACAGACAGACAGACAGACAGACAGACAGACAGACGGACGGACATGACGAAACTATAAGGGTTCCGTTTTTGCCATTTTAGCTACGGAACCCTAATAATAAAAAAGAACGACCTACCAGGAGTAATTAATTTCTTCGGTTCCATTACCTTTTCATTTAGTGGAGGAATTATGCTTTGCGGACATCTAGACTCTAACACAACTTTGACATTCAATACTACTTATACTGGTACCTTTCCAATACAGTGCTAAAGAGATAAGTCATAGTATAAGTCATTCTGTGTTACACGGGAAAAGTCACCGTACGTAAATAACCTAACTCGGCTGGCTGAATATAATGTTTTCTTCTTTCAGGGGGGTTTATTGAAAATCTTCAATTGCAACCTGATCAAAGACATGGGTCAGACTTGCTTCAAGCGGAGACCCCTAGTGATCGCTGTAATTTTGGCTCTCCTCATAATAGCTTATGGGATCACAATATTCTGCGTGGTCGGTGTGGGGACGGTCGACTACTTATTCACTAGACAACAGTTCCAGTGGCTTTTAAGAGAGTATTCCATATTCAGTGCTGTGAACACGATTATAGCACTCTTTGGGATGTTTTTGGGGATGTCCTTCTTTCAGTCCTATTTTAAAATGACGGACGGTGTACTACTGATATTATCTTATTTGTCTTCGATGGTGGATGCTATTGTGAGGGGTATGTCACAAAAATCGTGGCATATGTATTTGGGTAAGTAACTTGAATAAAAGTTTTACTTAGCTTTTAGTTCGTTTTTAGGGTTCCGTACCAAAATGGTAAAAAAGGAACCCTTATGGTGCGACTCTGTCTGTCTGTCTGTCTGTCTGTCCGTCTGTCACAGCCAGATATCTCAGGAACTACTGCTGCTATCGGTTTGAAATTTAGAATAGTGTTAAAAGTAGCTAACCCGAGCTTATTGGACATAAAAAAAATCTAGTACCTTTTTTACTTTTTTTTAAAGGGCTCCGTAATGGGATTTTGAAAATTGAAAGTAGGGCATATATATCGAGTGGGGTATCAAATGAAAGAGCTTAATTTGTAGATTAAAATACCATTTTAATTTTTTTTCTTAAATAAATAGTTTTTGATTTATGGCGAAAAAAGTTTAAAAAAAACCATTCCCCCCTATTATCTCCGAAGTTACTGATCAGAAAAATGTGTCATAATTACCAATTATTAATGTCGTCCTAAATATTACAGGAAAAATATAACGGTTTTCCTCACTTGCACCGTTTTTGAGAAATTTGCAAAAATCATAACACATACTTATTTGCTCCTACTAAACTAATCGCCATATAGTTTTTCTTGAACTATTCATGTATCTACTTATTAGGATTATTATTATTATTAGGAAGACCGTTATATTTTCTCTTCCTAACTTGAATACTTTTTAAAAATTTACAAAAATCTTAACATATTAGTTCTACCCTCCCTACGAGAGCCATCTAGCGGAGAGTAGCAAAACTGAGCGATGATTTATTTCAGATTATATAAAAAATGTCTATTTTAAATACAATGATCACTCATCAGGAATCGGGAAAAAAACATAAAGTAACAATAATTATTAAAAACTCTATAATAGGAGTATGTTAGGAAATTTGACACTAGTAAATACCATAAAAATGAAATACCACTAGCGCCATCTAGGGACACAAATCTAAAATAAGGTAGCTTGTGGCTAAAAATGATACATGAGAACTAACTTAGTTGACAAACAATTATTTCAATCAGCCAATAACAAAAAGTAACGTTTAAATTTAAATTACAAGTAAAATTTACGCGCTATTTAGTATCAATAGATGTCGCTGTAGCATACGCTGCATCGCGCTGTTAAGATTTTTCCTGGTTGAATAGACCTAAAGCGGGTTTAAAGCAGGGTTGCTGTTAGTCGTAAGGTTGGTCTACTTATTAGTTTATACGGAACCCTCGGTGCGCGAGTCCGACTCGCACTTGTTTTATTAGTACTTGGTATCAGATTGGTACTCGATTAAGAGGGGTTACAAATGGTCATAAATAGGTTTCGGCAATTCGAATGCTTTTATTTATTAATTTAACTTTATTGCACAATAGTAAGAAAGTACCATAGGCGGGCTAAATGCCCTTAGGCATTCTCTATCAGTGAAACATTGGGTAAAACAGAGACTTTAGTTGGTGGAAGATTGTTTAAAATCGAAACGCCGTATATGCCTTAACTTTGGCGTCAGCGATAGGGATTGCAATCCGGCAGACCGGATCCGCCCGGATTTTATACCCAATTACCGGATCCGGTCCGGCGGATTGCAATCCCTAGTCAGCGACGATGTGGAGTGGTATGGAGGCGGATTCAATTTAATATTTTTATTTATTTCTAAATCAATGTAGGTATTAGGGTAACATAAACATATACCTACTACAATTGATGGTTGATAAAAAAGCTCGAGCCCTGAATTTTGCTGCCGTAAGCTACTAGTGCCCCTAGTGTAAACCGCTGATAACAACCAAAAGTTTTAGTGACAACCATACATACCAACCAACATATCGAGACAGAAGGAAATAGTTCGTCGATTTGTATGGGACCCAAGCATATAACGTTTTTCGCTTGACGTTTGAGGCCAAAAGTGTAATTTAGTGATGGGAAACATACATTTTCCATTTCATTTGGTGGTATTTGAACAATGAATTATAGGTACCATTATTGTCACATTTTCAAATCTGAAAATAATATTAACGGCAACTGAAGTTAACGGCGTGCAAAGTAGGTCGCTGCCTCTTCTTTTTAGCACGCGAGTTACATACACTTTTTCCTTTTACCTCGATATATTTCTGTGGTGGCACCCTACTTAATTTCTCAATCTATTTACGTAATTTCTTACATATGTTACGAACAAATTATTTTATTTCAGCTGGAATAATGTCCATGCTCGGAAGTTTGGCACCTCCATTGATTCGGTCTCAGATCACCAAAGTGGTACCAGATGACGAGATCGCCAAAATGTTCTCCCTAGTCAGCTGTGTAGAAGCTGTTATGCCTATATTTGCGCCTCCATTATTTAATTTGGTTTACTACAACACTTTAGCGGATTTCCCAGGGTTTATATACGTCATATCAGGAGCATTGTTCGCGGTGTGTCTGCTACTTGTAACGTAAGTATTGCTCGAATGTTTTGCTTGTGAAATTATACAGGGATGGCTAAGCTTTATGACATGGGATATGATTGATAACAACTAAGTAATTCAGCGTAAGACTAAGAAAACGTAACAATTACATTTTATGTAACAAGACCTTTTCCTTCTTATTTACATGATAAGTATAAAACTTGTATTATACGATGTTTTATTTATTTTCAGCGTCGCAAACAGCCTTTACTACAGGATGTTGAAGAATCGAGAGCAAGACCGGATATTGCTTATTGAAGAAGACTTTAGTAATGAAAATTAAGTATTTAGTTCTCAATGTTTCACACAAATGGTTTTATAAAAGACTGTAGTGAGAGAGTGCAAGCGAAAAAAAATCCAAACTTTTAAACAATAGTTTCTGCTCACTGGTAACTCCTGTTGGTAACTCAATCAGCTAACTTAATGATCCGTTTTTGACAATTGATCATACTAGAGATCCGATTTGTTCCTAAACCGCGATCTTTCAAGTTGGTCATTTAATGCAATTTCAATATTTTAAGCTTATCCGATGTATAAGGTACTAATTTATTAGTTGCAGATATTTTCACACATTATACTTTACATTAAAATAATTAACTTTAAATAGAAATTAAGAAATCTTTTCATATAACTTTTTTGATTTGAATTACCTAACAAAAAAATTAATTATAATTTCGTCTAAAAAAAATCACCATGTGCATTATCACATGTCACAATAACACTATCGGTCATGTCAACAATTGTTTGTCGTAAATGTCGTAACGGTTCGGCGGGAAAACTGCAAATGTCATTAGG
Source organism: Eudemis profundana (assembly GCA_947034925.1). Taxonomy (NCBI): domain Eukaryota; kingdom Metazoa; phylum Arthropoda; class Insecta; order Lepidoptera; family Tortricidae; genus Eudemis; species Eudemis profundana. The sequence continues at coordinate 14,082,475 of OX344811.1, forward strand.
ATGGGATTTATCGACGTGAAGTGGCCAGTTACAGTTAAGTGGTACGTAAAAGAGCTACTAGAATCTGTTCAATGAGTTTTCATTTAGTAATCACATTAACAGGGTGTTATTACGTAGCAAATTTGTTTTTCCTTTTTCTCCAAAAAAACATCGTAAAAGCTATAATGTTTCATGCTTTAATACACTCCAGAGACCGAGTACTATCAGCCGTAAAAATATCTGCAACTAATAAATTAGGACCTTATATACTTTCAATGCTAAATGACGTAATACAAAGAAAGTATTTAACATATTTATTAGATATGTATGTATTGGACAATAGTAAATTGAAAAAAAAAGGATAGCAACAAGCACTACTGCGAAATAAATAACTTTCCTTATAATGTTTATAAATCTATGAAAAGTACTAAGCTTTTTAAAACTATGCTGTTAATATAAAGAGGTGCTTATATATATACTAATAAAAAAATGTGCAGTCTGTCGTAAACTAGTAAATGATTTTGTTAGGTAAGAATTTTATACTATTATTGTGATATTAGTGAAAATATTAATTGCCTTATAAGTACATAAAAAAAACGTGAAATAATAAATTTCTCTGCCAAAAAGTGACGTGCGTCTAAAGTCGCCGTCAATAGAATTTGCTAACTATGTAAACAAAAGGCGTAACTTTGTTTTGTCACTGTTTCTCCTTGAATTTTCACACCACCTCATCAAACACCACTGAAACCATACACTATTTAAACGGTCGTTGCCGTAAAATACAAAACCATACAATAAATAATTGAATCTTGGATATTTCATTAAAAGTTTAAAATTTAATTATACATAGGTTATTATGACATAATGGAATGACGTTTTTGTTTCTTTTAAATTCTACAATTGTCTATGATGATAGCGTTGTGACTAAAGTTGGTGATATTGTAAAGCTGCTACACACTACCTAACTTTCGCTCTGTACCTAAGAATAGTACATTGTGTATCAAGGGCGGTAGGTAAGGAATTACAAACGAGTGTTTGTTACAAGGCCGAGGCGAAGCCGAGGGCTTTAATAACACGAGTTTGTAATTCCTTTACCGCCCGTGGCACACACAATGTTTTTCATCACACTTGTGAGGAAATCTAATTAAAATTAACCTTACTTAACCTAAATAAAATTGTAAAACTGACAGTGACATTAGTGACATATCCATAGACAATGCGCAACGTTCGGAAACCATAGCGGTACAGACCTAAAACGGTTGATTTTATAATTGCAAAATACTGAAATACACTATTGAAACATTTAATTAATGTTACAGAAATATGTGTTTACATGTATTTGCAATACCAGTTCTCTTTAAATAAATATTTCAGTGATAAAAGTTAAAAAAGTAAGTTGGCGTTTCCTTTGAACATGACAAATAAGAGTAAAACAGAACCAGCGTTTCAAATTTAAAAAGAAAACCATTACGCCCTAGGGCGTAATAGCTCATTTACGGCCCGCAAAACCTACGTGTAATGCACCATTTTCGAGCAAGTGTGATGAAAAATAAAATGAAATATTTAGACGACATCATCGATAGAGCTACGGATGAAATAACGGCACCTTTTGTGATAAATACTGGTGGATACATAATCTTCAAGTAACGATTCGTCTTCTGATTAAGCAAATTAAAAATACCTGTTTCTTGCGTTCGATACGTTAATAGTCCATATGTTTTGACATAAAAGAGTAAAGTAAGAGTCTTCCCCATCACTAGTAAATTCATCATTCAGAGACAATTTCAATACGGCGGTTTATTTACAAAGTCAGCAAATTCTATTGACGGCGACTTTACCAGTATTTGCTTCTCCAAAGCCACGTTGTTATTTTATTACTTTTAAGGCTGCCTGTCCATTCATCATCATTTCAACCGTGATACGTCTACTGCAGAACCTATATAACCTATGTTACATAGGTTATATATTTCTGATTGGATTGCGTCCAGTCCAGACAGCGGCCCACGGAGTGTCAATATTAATCAATAGAATGTAAACGTTTCTTTGCTCTGTGCAGTGGCGTAGCGAGGATGAAGCAGGCAGGGCACGTGCTGTCTGTAACGTTCTTTCATATCTGCAGAGGCTCCTTATCTTGCTTCTCCCTATCTATGTATGTATACACGGTCACATATTTGCCTTTTGATTATCTACAGCTTAAATTTGAAAATCAGATATCGATACAGTGTGTTGTTTAATCAAGGTAATAGTTCTACCGGCCTCGCCCTTGGGCCTATCCCTGACCTTGTGTGCGACTTGGAGCTTTTGTGTCTGACACACCTTCAACTTACTAATGTTGCAGTATACAGGGTGCCACTAGAAATATGGTTTTAAATGAAAGGGTCGTTTCTACTCCTTAATCTGAGCTACTTTCGGTGTGCAACTTTTTAAAAACACGCCAAATCCTAATTTTATTTTTTTCATACAAAGTAAAAAGTGAGATTTCACTGCTTTCAGAATTGAAGTTTGAAGATGAATAAGTAATAATAAGTCTTAATTTAATAATAGTAAGTCTTAATTTAAGTTATTTGAAGATATTGCAAAACAAGAGTATCTCAGTTTAGCGAAAAGAATCGAACTTTAATTTAAAGGCATTTCTCCAGAAATGTCTGCGACTCATTCATCTGTCTCCATACATTTAGAATGAAAAAGGGCCAGATGAATGAGGTGACCGCAGACATATTTCTGGAGAAATGCCCTTAAAGCCATGTTGGAGCCAGCCTCTATAGTCTGAACTTTCTTAATAGGTACTCCTTGATTTTTTTAGAAGCTATTCTTTTTGTAGATTCTAGTATTTTGTGTGCAGTCGCAAAATTGGCACCGTTATTCAAGACCATTAAAGCGTTTGTAAGTTTATACAATTAGGGAAGAATAATGTTTATGGGAAAATAACCTCTACGATACCGTAACATTTTCCACGATAAGTATTTCGGAAAATTATCAGTGACGTGGCATTTTTTAGACAGCAGGACAAAAAAATATCGTGATATGTAGGTAATTGGTATGTACAATATATATATTTTTAGATAATTGTAATTCTGTGATACATAATTTTTACATATTTTAAATTTTTTTTAGTGTTACTATCTCCATGAATCATATCAAAGATTAATTTAATTAGGCGTAGGACGATGCAATTAAAACGATGAAGCAATTTGAAGAACTCAAATAAAACATCAATTATTATAAAACCATAAATGCATTTTATTACAATCACACAGATGAACATACACATAGACTTAATATTATTATCGTTAACATAACAATACAAGTAACACCACGTTTAAAGGATAAAAATACCGAAATATTATGTACAGTTTAGTATAAATAAGTAGTTGGTGTTGAAGTATAGTAAGTACCAAGATTATATTTTAAGTAAATATAGAATTATGAAAGTAGATGTAGCTTTTTGAAAATCAAGGGTGTAAATCTGATGCGATTACTGCGTTATGCTTTAATTAGGTACAGTCAAGTGCAAAAACATGTATCGAAAAAAATCATATCATAAATACTCGTATGGTACATTATGGCACCTTAAACGACGAAATGAATGTGGCTACTGCTAATAATGTTACACGTGAATTATTGATCATAGATAAATTTTATCTAATTATTACAAATGTGACAGACAACATACCTATTTCATAACGATTTCGTCAAAAATCTTGATTCGTCAACCGAAATCAAAAACGAAAGAAAGGAGGAATTAATTAAGAAGTAGATAACTAATATAAAATATGTATTATCATACGTAAAAATTAATTTACGTTTGATAATTTAAACAAGAACGCATTTACTCCACATTTATCCAACCACTGAATTCTCGGCATTTATTTTGTGGTTATTAAGTTATATATTAAAACAGTAAACAAAACACAAATTAATAATAAATAAGAACTTAAATAATTGCGTTTGGTTCATGTTAGGTACCCGACATGGACTAATTATTAAAATACTAATATAAATAGTTGTTTGGAGGGAGGGGTGTGGCAGTTACAGATTTGTATGTCTTTAACTTTAATAAACTTTCGCTTTCTTCTGAGCACACAATACGGCGTACAGAATCCGCCATGTTGTTTTTATGCTGACACTCGGGATAACTTAGGGATTCTAACAATATCCAATACGTCTAAATCGGTTGAGGGGTTCCGAAATTATCGTGGAATAAAGAAACCCACATGTATGTGTCTATACAGGGTGCCTTCCAATTGGTAATACAAAATGAATGTTTTACATACATATCCCCTAAACTTAGCCCCTCAATTAAGTCTCATACTTTTAAAATAATCAGAAGTATGTTTTTTTTAATTATTAATTTATCCCTTTTTTGTTGACTTAACATGGTTATCCTACCATAATAATAAACAAAGAGGTTTAAAGATTTTCAAATGAACACTTTCCTCTTTGGTTATCCGTCACATGCCGCAATATTTATGAAGAAAACGTGTTTTGATTAGTAAATTTTGTCAGTTGTCAAAGAAAATACGAGTGACAGGTATGACACTTAGGTATTTAATGGAGTGTAACCACACTTTAGGACTTTAATTATTTGTTTTGTTAGAAAATTTGCAATAATTACATACAGCAAATTTTAACATAGGGGTTAATGTGTTACACTACATAGCATTAACTGAGCTATAATCAAGTGTTTTGTATTACCAATTTGTCGCCCTGTATACATGAACCCTGAAAACATAACACTCCTTTTTTGGGCAGTCGTGTAAAACGAGACAGCGCGAAACGCGCGTTGCTGCGGCGAACGTGCCGGCGCGCCGGCGCGTTTAAAGGACGCCGTGTGCAAGGCACCGGTGGCGTGGCATAAAGATATATCCTTGGGCAAGCCGGTGCAGATTTGGCATACATTTTCCAAAAGAGCTGTAGAATAAGGTGCTCAAATGCCTGATATTAGGCAAGCCGGTAGGAATCGAGTTCTTTGGACGCCACGCGACTGATAGGCACTTAAGTATGTTTCGTAGTAGAAGTTCCTACTTAATCACCACACACCTTCCTCTTAATTACTCTGCTAAACTTAAACCTACAGCCTGCTTACCGTACTTTCCCCGTCAGAAGAGCCAGCACTTTTGCTTAGTCACAGCGTTTTTCTGGTAGTCGAAATCAAATTGACGATCGGCTGAATAACAATATAGAAAAGCGTCATCACCACGAACGTCATCAGAGCCGTCGACAAACCAGGGTTATTGGCGCTGAAGTAGTCCATATTGAACCCTATGGCTATCGTTATAAGGCCCATGGAGAGTGAAATTAGGCCTAGTGCGACGTGAAGGATCTTGATTGGTCCGCTCCTGATCATCAGGCGTACTTTTGAGGAGAAAAGTGCGACGATACCGGAGATAAAGCTAGCCAGGGAGAACGCCAACGCGATAACGCCTGAAATTGATAATGTGATAGGTATACAGATAACATACTCTTATGTTTATTTCTCTTGTGATTGTTGGGTGGATTTTCGTTCGCGACTTTGTATGCCAAACTAAATGTATGGCATACAAATGTCGCGAACAAAAATCCACCCTGCTATGGTTAAAGTTTTCAATTGGTTTATAAAGAAAAAATATTTGTTAACACTTTTACGGTAGATCACACAGTATCAGTATCACAGTGCAGCGTTGACTATAATGACCAACGTAGCCCACCCGCATCATAATGTTGTATGGCCTAATGTATGTAAAGATTGTAAAGTGCCTCTGCCTACCTACTAAGTGGGAAGATGGCACGTATTTTCGTAACAAAGTTTGCGGAAATAAATTAATAGAGTCTGAAGTTTTGATTTTGAGCTACTGGTAGGCCTCAAGAATTAAAGTATCATAAATATAGTCTCTTGTATTCATCTAAATTATTACCAAGTTCTCCAATTTATTTAAGTTATCCACAAAACATAGGACCTCTTAATCCTGACGTTCTTTAAAAGCTCATTAAGTGTTGTACAATAATTTGATTCTTGTTCAATCTTAATGATTTTTAAAGAAAGTTTGTCGTTATTTCAAAAATAATCTAATATACAAATGAAAACCGAATACCCGGCCCGTGGGGTCCCAGCGCACAAGCACTTTTTAAGGATCTCTCCAAAAGGCTGGTCGACTGCACCGGGGACCGAAATGCTGGCAGCTTCCTCGCACATCGAATAAGTATCGCCATGCAGCGGGGAAATGCTGCCAGCATATTCGGCACCATGCCAAGGGGGCCCAATTTTTTAGATAATTTTTAGTTTTAATTTAGGTTTATTTAAATTTTTACTTAAGTTTAGTTACTAAGTAGTTATATTTTATTTGTATATGTCTCTGTTTATTATATTGTATTTACGTTCTCATGAATAAAAATCATAGCTTAAAAAAAATGAATCAAAAAACAAAGTAAATCGACTTACCACAGTAACCATGAGGCGTGTTAACAGCCATATCAGTCTCAGCCAAAGCCAGAAAAGAGCCCGAAATGACAAATATTGCGCCAATAAGTTGTAAGCAACCGTGAACCACGCGTTTGCCGTCTTGAGACAGTTGGAAGGACCAGGAGTTGTGCCGGTGGAGCGTCAGTACTGCTTCTACAAGGAACAGTTGGTACTGAAACGGGAAAGTTGTGTTAGTGCCTAGGATGACTAAATAGCAATGTGTCACGCTCATGATTTATGTTGATAACTCGTCTACTTAATCTTTGCATTTAGTTAACACAAGCAATGGCAACTATTAGCCAAATAATAGATTTGAAGATCCCTCGATTTCTCCAAGACCCCATTATCGGTTCACTAATGTGTTGCAGAAAGTTTTTTTAACAAATTTTTGTATCGCATACCTAATGTTATTTGGCTGCAATGTCGTTTGGCAGAATTATCTTTTGCGTAGTATACTTTAATATACAATCACTTCGGAACATTTTGGCATATTGTTGATGAGTAAACGAATATTGATTTCGCAGATAAATATTTTGCATAATATTTAGGCGGCATAAAGTTATCTTATCAACTTACCTACTCTTCCGAGAACCCTTCGTTTTTGTAGACGGTCGCAGTTCTAACCTAACCTAACCTAATTTTTTCAGAGCCGATCGTTTTTGTAGGACGTCGCAGTTGTAACCTAACCCTACCTACTTTTCTGAGAGCCGTTCGTTTTTCTAGGAGGTCGCAGTTCTAAACTAACCTAACCTACTTTTCTGAAAGCCGTTCGTTTTGTAGGAGGTCGCAGTTCTAACCTAACCTGACCTACTTTTCTGGCAGCGGTTCGTTTTTTATAGGAGGTCGCAGTTTAAACCTAACATAACCCACGTTTCTGCTAGCAGAAAAAATCATTATGCCATAATAGGAGTATGCTGCAGGATTATTATGGTACATAAAATTATGCTAAACGAAAGTCGGCAAAAGTAATCTTCTATCTCGACCGTCTATATGTAACTCGACCAGCAACCCGGCCTCTGCAGTAAATGTTCTATTAAATAAACCTGACGCAATATTATTAATAAAAATATCTAATGGGATCAACCTTAAAAAAAACCGCCCAAATGCGAGTCTGATTCGCACACGAAGAACCGACGAGTAAAAAGGTGCCAAAAACACGTTTCTTGTATGGGGACCCACTTTTATTTTTAACTTTAGTTTGTTTTCATTATTTGTTGTAATAGCGGCAACAAAAGTTCACATTCTGTGAATATATCTAGCATCTGCCTATTACCAGTACTAAAAAACGCCAATTAAAACATGTTTCTTGTATGGTGACCCCATTTTATTTTGTTTTTATCAATTTATCATATATAAGTAGTAAAAATAGAAATATATATCCTGTGAAAATTTCAGGTCTCAATCTTTTACGATTAGGGATGTAACGATACATAATTTTGCTGATATTTGTAGTAAATTATCGGCAATACCGATACCGATATCTTATCTAACTAATGAAGTATGAACTTCAGATTTATTATTTGTATGTGCTTATTATACCTAAAACTTGGCTATATTTAACAGAGAGTCAAACTTGAAGGTGTAAAGTAAAAATAAATAAATTGTCAACACAATTTTTTTTTATTATGAACCAAATATTTAACTAACAGTAATTATTATTGCACAAGGTAATAGACCAATATATAAATTAAGTCAGTAATTGAAATTACTTTTTGCAGATTTTTTTTCATACAGCAAATTCTTTTCGCGCTCTTCAAATATCGGTTGTATATAATCGGCGATACCGATATATCGGTATCGTTACATCCCTAATTACGATTTAAAAGAAAGAGCCCTGTGAGTCCTGCGACAGACCGACAGAAACACGTTTCTTGTATGGGGACCCCCTTTTCTACGTCATTTTATTTTATTTTTATTATTTGTTGTTTATAGCGGCTCTCAAAGTTTCTACCTATTATGGTTCAATAGATAGAGCCCTGTGACACACGGACAGATAGCAGCGGAGGCTTAGAAATAGGATTCCATTGGCACCCTTTGGGTACGGAGCCCTAAAAAATGGTCACCTACACAATAAACATGTAACTGATAAAAAAATTAAGCTCCACTATTCATATATCAAGATGCTTTTGGTATAGGTAGGTGCTCGTTGCTATAGTCAGGACGTAGCTGTGGTCACTCCGCGATTTCGCCGCGCGGCTACATGTACCATATTTTGCCAGCGGGGTTTAGACAGCGACCAGAAAGAGCACGCGTCTTGCGATAGAGTCAAACGATTGGATGCGGTAAGTTCCGTCCGGTGATCGGACCCGAAGTTATGTTAGAAAAAGAAACTTATGTACCTACGTAGTACTATTATTTATTCTGTGCTATAGTTCTCGTGTATAGGCACACTTCAACCGAAATGTATGTCTTTAAGACGGATTCTTAACACTCTTTATGTTTGTATGGAAAACTGAAGAGATTCGATTCACTATAAATACCTACACGAATAGCGTAAGTGTATATTTGTAGTTCATAAGTCTAGTTCAAACAATTACTAAAATGTAGGTGTTATTCATCGCAATGATGCAGCATTAATCTAGACACCTGACAGCGGCGATAACCGCATTACATTTGTCCTTCTTATCAGGTTACATTACACATTAATAAAAAGACACAGCTTTACATAACAGCTAATACGTACGCCAGTTCCCGCGAAAACGATATGGAGCTGCAAGTTACTGATGGCGCCGTTGGGTTCCACTGTCAACGCGAAGTGCCACATACAGAACACCACTATCGCCACTTGCATGTGATGAAGCAGGTTCACTAACTGACAGATGGCTAGCCACGCTGAGTCCCAGGAGTTTGTATATGCGTCACCGCTCTCCGCGTCGTACCCTGGCGCCCTGGTTATCTCCGCTTGGTAAGGCACATGCTCCCTCACTTCGAACATTTCCACCTTCTCCACGGACTGCTGACTAGAACCAATCGTCAGCTTATCTGTCCTGGGGACGGAGTACTTCTCGATAGATTGCTGGCTCGTGCTGGGTCTATCCATTTTCGCTACTCTATACACGGAATAGACCTTCCGAACCGTTGTAGGCTACGTGGACTGTACCGTGCGGTCACATGGACTCTTCGCGACTTACGCAGAGACATATTCTTAAGATGCTCGAGATAGCGATTGTTATAGATAACATGAGAGAATTCGATCCGTTCCTCGACTATCGTTGGAGAATTGACAGTTTTGAGATTAAAAGTTTGCGCAACATGCGATAATGCAAGAGGTATCCGAAAGATTAGTGTAATCTCGTTCACATTTTGTGCAATGTTGAAATTCCTTTGATTCTAAATAAGTTGAGTTTTTGCTTGTAGTTGAATGGTGTCCCGCTAACCTAAATAGTGTCGGACCCATCACATGCCTATAAGTATCGTTTGCGGAATCGGCTGACATCAAACGGCTAACATAATTATGTTTCTTATACATATGTGAAGAATGTTTGAGGTTCAGCTAGAAGGCGGATGTACGGTATTCTTCTATATAATTCTACTTCTTTGTTTTTATTGTTACCTATAAGTTTGTATCTTAGTTTTCAATACAGTGCTTTGGTAGAACTGGTTTGCTGTGAAATTTAATGAAATATTAAATGTATCAAATAAATATGTACGATTGCTTTCAGTGTGTGACTTGAGATATATGCATGTGTTGATTATGAACCTAAGTCTCCTCTGCTAAATAGCAGGAGTACCTACCTAGGTAATATGGTTTATTTAACTTTGAGCTAAACAGTTCCAGGGACTATTAGAATGGTTGCGTTCCAACAAGTGAATAAGTGTAAGAGTGACGAATAATTTCTTTATCGGGAGACAAATGCGACTATCATAGACCCCCTGCGCTCAAATGATGGTTAAAATAAATATCGCGTGACACGTCCATACGTAATTGTCTTCTATTCCTGCCTAGATAACGTCGCAGACATCCAACTATACTACCAAAAAAACAACCGTAGGTTCTTTTGGGGTGAACGTTTGACCGACAATACGAGTATTATAGCTTCAGGCTTAGTCTTCCGTAATGATCAACGCCATAGGAATATAGGGAACGTGCACGACGAAGGTGCTGCCAACTGGTGCCGCCAACTCTCTCACGCTGGGGCCACACAAACGCCATTAATTTATCGCGATGAAGGACGAATAACGTCAGTATAGCTACGACTTACTATACTTGACAGTGACACTTGAAGAGATAATTCGAATTGACAGGCATTATAGCTTCCTTTATTCTCCGCCCGTGTCTCTTTTGTCGTTTAGTGCTGCCTCTAGTTCGTGTACGTTCCCTATACTTTTGACCACCTACTCCGTTACCACAGCCGACATCACAACAACAGGCGTATAACTATTTGGACGACTGGCCCTATTAATTACGATCAAAGAATGCACCGCCTCACACCGCTATTAGGGGAGTCACCGCCCCCTATTAATAAGGCCTAATGACCCCGAGGCGGGACCCATTTGTCACCTGATTTGATAACGAGGGAGGAAAAAAGCATATTCACGTTTTTTTGGGTTGAAACTTAATTTAAATTATGTTGTTATTTTTTTTACCTTATTTATTAAATCGACACGATAGCTTTTTGATTGATATCATTCCCCTGGCCCCGAATATTCAGAAGATTTCGCTTCATTAGAATGGCATTTTTGGTAAATTTTAGGGATGTAACGATACCGATACAGATATATCGGCCGATATATCGGTATCGCCGGTTATATACAACCGATATTTGAAGAGCGCAAAAAGAATTTGCTGTATAAAAATGCAAAAAATAATTTCAATTACTGACTTAATTTATGAATTGGTCTATTACCTTGTGCAATGATAATTACTATGTTAATTATATCTTTGTTTCATAATAAAACATTTTTTTGAATTTTGAGTTGACCATTTACTTATTTTTACTTTACTCTTTACAAGGTTGAGTCTTTGTTGAATATATCCAAGTTTTAGGTATAATAAGGACATACAAATATCTGAAGTTCATACTTCATTATTTAGCTTTAAGATATCGGTATCGCCGATTTTACTAAAATAATCGGTATCGGTATCGTATCGGCAAAATTATGTATCGTTACATCCCTAGTAAATTTGTAGAGCTGTATAATAACCGAAAATGCCATCCTCAAGAGGCGGGATCTTCAGAATATTCGCCAATATGACTGGGTACCTGTGTACCCCTGTGGGAATGACCATTTTTAAGAATGACCCCTTAGTCAAAAGTTTATTGCACCTTGCAACTTATATATTAGCTGTCATTTTTCGATTGGTAAAGTAATAGTATTTTATGCAACAGTTGTATAAGTGGGTTCAAAAAATGCGAATTGCGTGAGTTGCGCAATAGAGACGCAATGAGCATTTTTTGACTTAATTATACAACGTTGCATACAATACTTTTTCTACGACGAGGTTTTAAATTATAAAATACAAAATTAATCATAACCTGGAAACAAGGCAAATATGACGTTAGACTGACAGTATGTGTCTATGGTAAACTTTTTTTTTTATTTAAAATATACTTAAATTAAAAATACTTTTTTTATGTTGGCATCAATGAATTTAGTTCGGGAAGTTTTGTTTTTCTTAAAAACCGTAGGAATTTAATTGTTTGTTAAGTTGGTAGTTGTGCATTTTTACCGTAAAGTTAAAATTGAGCGCTTAATCCTTGACCTAAGTTTAACCTTTTTTTTTTTTTTTTGACCCCGGGAAATGCATAAAACTGCATACCACTACGTAACCTAAGGCTATCGGGGGTGACAGCCAGATGTTACGTATTGGTTATGTGGGGCTCTCCGCTCCTGAAGGGATTGGCCTACCCACTAAAACCCAGGGATGCTACCGACCTGTGCCTTCACGGTGATGGAATGGGAATCTACTAACGCCACGCCATCACCAGCACCTCCGCCCTAGGGCGGACCCTCTCCGAAAAAGGCACACTGTAGCATGGCCAGTGTGCCTTCCCTCACCAGCTCCCCCCCGACCAAATGGCCGTCCCCCGGGGAAGCAGGGACCGGCACCAGACACACGGTGTCCCGGTCCTTCCCTCGCCGCCACGGGAGGACAAACGCCCCTGCCCCGCAGCCGTCCACGGGAGGACAAACGCCCCTACCCCGCAGACACTCCCGCCTGTCCTTACGGACCGCGGTGGGCCAGTCCTCCGCGTCCCGCCCCCAGCACAGGAGGTAGCGGCAGCCTGCAAGGCTGAGCTCTCGGGACGCAGGGGACTAGTCCACCGCCACCACGCAGCGGCACAGGTCACCCGTCTGGTGCCTGCCCGCAGTGCCCCCCAAAAGGAGACGTCGGAGGGATGCTGCCCGTGCCCGACGCTCCACCCTCGCGTGCCGCACCTGGAGAGTCCTCTAACAGAGGAAACCCGGTGCGGGACCCCCCAACCCCCCCTGACAGGCTCGACCTAAGTGTAACCTAGATTTAGAAGTCTGTGGCTGCTAGCAATAACGTAAAGTGACTATAACGACACTAGTGCTGTTATGGGGAATAGAGTATAGACTTCTCTGAACTCATATTATGTATGTTCTTATATTAGTGTTCGTGACCAAGTAAAAGACGTCATTTCCAGCTGTATCATCATCAGCGTCATCATTATACGTCCCACTGCTGGGCAGAGGCCTACTCTCATAAATGAGAGTGAATGGGCTGTAGTCTTCACGTTAGCCCATTGCGGTTGGGGACTTCACATACGAACCCGCGACCTCAGCTTGAGGTGCATGCCCGAACCACTCGGCTACCATAGCTTCACAACTCATATAATTGGGTATACGACATGTTGGTGCAAATTATATAAGGTAAAAACTGTGTAGATATCGTACCAATTCATCGCGTATCATTGTGTGCAAGTCTAACTCGCACATGGCCGGTTTGTTTTCCTTTTCTTATTAAATTGAATTTAGAGTGTAACCACATAAAAATCTCAAAGGCTCAAAAAAAATTGTTAAGAGTTCATGGCACTTCGCCGTCGATTATTTAGGTACCTTAGATTTGGAACGTCATATCAGTACCATTTCGTTTTTGTAATCTCTTTGTTAATTAGGAAAGATGTACTGAGACAAAATTCAGGTATAACATCCATACTAAAGTTCAGTTCCTATAAGATTAGGTTAAAATGCAGAAGTATATTTTTTCGCGAGTTGAGAGTTGCTCCAATAGTAAAAGTTGCTTATAAATAGAGACCGGATCTGATGTAGTGATCTCATTCGTTAAATACATGTCATGTTGGTTATATAAGGTCTTAATTTTTACTGTGCATTGTGAAGAAGAAATATTAAAGAAGAATTTACGATAAGTTACATTGTGTTTGTGTGTAGAAAAAATAATAAATTATACCAGTCATATCCATATTAATATTGAGATCGCTACATCAGATCCGGTCTCTACTTATAAAAATGAGAACATCTATCATGATTTCAAAGACACCAGGGCTTAATACTGATCTCTTCTTTCTTAGATAAAACTATTCCATAGCACCTACTATAATTTAGATAACTGACTAATGAATCCTTTTATCAAACCTAGATTAAAAAAAATGAAGCCTATTTGGAAGTATTCACGAAACCCTTTATTTATAAAAGAATAATTCCATATCGAGTTTAAATGAATAGCAACGTTGGGGCAACAACATTTAAAACAAGATTTAAAAAAATACAACCGAAGTGAGAACCTCCTATTTTAAAGTTGGGAAGAAGAACATAATGCAAAATATCCATAAGACAGTTGACTAGACCGCGCTCGCAGTCATTACTCGCATCATGTAACATTACACTCCCGACGATTATAAATCGATGCCGGCGTGTATCGATTATGGCCGATTCGATTCTGATTTATAGAGCCGCGGATGGCTCCGTTTTTTTTTCTAATTTTTATTTTTTTACTGTCGTTACGTTGTTATGCGCGATTTGACGGTGGGAAAGTTTACTTTGAAATAAATAGGAAACGAAATAGGTGTGCACATGGTAAGATAGACGTCCTAGTAGACGCCATCTTGAATGTTAAATCGTTAGCAATAGAGGTGACAACAGAGTGTCGATTATCGGGTATATTTAAAGGTCTCTGCCCACCACACCGTATCATACCATGACCGTACTATGAACGTATCAGGTATGGTATGGCAAATGCTGGTCGGTGACGGAACGTGCTACAGTCTGTTCCGTATAGGAATAGACAGAAGAAAAAATAGGTTCTTTATAGTGCCGGTTTTAGGTTAACATTCAATAAATGACATTTCTAAAGTAGATGCTCAAAAATAAAATATTGGTGATGTCCATACTTTTTGGTTGGCTGAAAATAAAATAACTGGCCAAGAGCATGTTGGACCATGCTCAGTGTAGGGTTCCATAGCCGTAACTATAAGGTAAAACATACGATGTAAAAAAAGTACAACAACAAAAGAGCGTATCTTCATAGCAATTACGTCCTTTTGTTGAGAAGCGCAGTTTATCGGCAATAACTCAAAAACGGTTAATCCGATCTTGTTGAAAATAATTTTCGTTGAAAGTATTAATTGAGCGTTATCTTTGTAATTTTTTTTATATTTTTTGGACACACGGTTTAGAAGATAGAGGGGGGGGGACACAATTTTCACCACTTTCGGAGCGATTATTTCCAAAGATATTCACTTAATCAAAAACATTACTTAAGAACCTTAAAATGTTTTCAAAAGAACTGTCGAACTATGTACCACACGTTGACATTTTGTGAAAAAAATTTTTTTTAGCTTCTGTTACATGTATGGAGTGCCCCCCCTAGATTTTTTTATTTTTGTTATTTAGCTACTAAACTTAGTTGCGGCATCTACAAGACATCTATATTCCAAATTTCATCAGTATATGTCTTGTAGTTTTTGAGTAAAATGCCTGTGACATACGGACGGACGGACGGACGGACGGACGGACGGACGGACGGACGGACGGACATGACGAAACTATAAGGGTTCCTTTTTAGCCATTTTGGCTACGGAACCCTAAAAAGCGCCCTTATAAAATACCCAAAGAGCCAGAGATAAGCAACACTCAATATATGAGACAGCTCAGAGCTGTCATTATTATATTGTACTATCAAATAGTTATATCCAATTTGTATTTTTTTAAATTGTATACTGTTTCTTTTATTGTTTGTCATTCCTAAGTAATTGGTGAATAGTTATTTGTAACATTCAATATGAGTGATTCTGTGGGGCAGTGGAAGAGGCGTTTACTCTAACGTGCGTTGTCAGTCGACCATCGCGAAGAAGAAGTGAAAGTTTATTCTATGGTTTGACAAACTGTCTTACAATTTTACATCATATAAATATTCTTACAACTTTACAGAAAATGTTTGGAATCCCTGCTTCTGTGTCCCTCTAGAGTCTATTGTCAACCGGTATGAACTATAGTGGGCATAGTCTCATACTTTTGAATACAAAGAATAGTTATTTTGACTAACTCGTTTATAGTACGGTCATGGTATGATACGGTGTAGTGGGCAGAGACCATAAGCGTGTCAAGCAAGCTGTTCTAGGCGTTCTCTATGCATCGATCTATTTCCATGAACTGCCTGTTTTCGAAGTACCTATATAATCTGGCCCAGATAAATAACCTACCTTACGTTTAACAACAACAGCTGTGTTTTGGATCGGTTTCGGGTAAGTCCGTTCCTTGTTTTGTCTTATTGTACCATATAAAAACTGCGTCATAAGATTTGGAACTGTCATACAAGCTTACTAAGATAGTCGTCTATAGATAAGTTTTCAAACCCTAAGCCCAAGGGTCAGTTAACGTTTTGTCACATATTGTGATGATAATTTATCGACATCAGTGATAGCGTGACGCGTGACTTTAGGTATACAAATTGTGAATTAAACATTTATGAAACAACAAGTAGGTATGTCAACTCAAAACATCATCAGCGTCTAAATAAATTTTTATTCCGACGATTTCTTAGCATTTTACCAACGAAGAAACATGGCTGCATTAGAAAGACGCAGTATTATGCCTGAAAAACAATTGATAAAAATTCACCGCAACTTTTCTCACAACGTAGCAAATATAAAATCTAAATTATGTGAGAGCGCACTCAAGAGCACGCCTCGCGTCATCTCATGGTTGTTAATTATTATAAATCGATGCAGTATGCCACATTAAACCCACGGACAGGACGGCAATCTCACCAAAAGATCTTTCCGCCTCTGTCTATCTCCTTGGGTTAAAAGAGGATGGACGTGTGCGAGTGTGTGGAATAGGGACGCGACTTGATTCGATTATTATCGTTAGATTTATCGCTACGGCTGCGCTTTGGGCTCGATGTTTTACGTCAGCACGTTTTGCTTAAAGTATGGCTTTATAGCAATCGTTCAAAGAACGCGCGAAGCTTCGCGATTCTATTTTAGGTTTATATTGTTAGACAATTTAGGGATAAACGTGTATAGCTGGGTTGAATTGACTTACATCATAATAATTGTTTTATTTTTTTATGACACCAAAAGTGTTCACAATGATATCGTCATATTACTATTTATTTATTAAGTATATTTCAGTGCAAAGAAAATAATAAGTACCTAATTGGTTGGCTCAGTACTCCAAAGAGGATGTTGGTATCTGACACAAAAGAACGCCAGTCTTCCCTAATCTGTGCCTTCTCACGCCAGTTGGTTCCCGCTTAGGGCGTGCAGTACCGGGAAATTTAAATAGGCGAGCACCGGGAATTCCCGGGAATTTCCATTACTTCAATTTCCCGGTAATGCACGCCCTATTCCCGCTGGTCCGTTGCTCACTTTGAACAGTCAGCGAATAGTCAAGGTGGCCGTGGCTAGGGTTTCTAAACTGCTTGTAGGTTTATAAGCCCCCACTAGGTCCGAATCCTACCCCAGAATCAGTAGAACTCGTAGGTCTAGTTAGGTGCTAAAAAGCTAGTCCGGTATTTTGAGGGCACATAGGTCTTTGTGGACCACGGTAAAAATGTGATATTAAAAAATCGGTTGTCTGTAAAGTCGGTTTACTGACGATAGTCGAACGTGACAACGTTGACCCTGACTTTGACTTTGACTGAAATTGACATTGACTTTGACTTTGACTTTGACTGACTTTGACTTTGACTGACTTTGACTTTGACTTTGTCTTTGACTTTGACTTTGACTTTGACTTTGACTTTGACTTTGACTTTGACTTGGACTTGGACTTGGACTTTTTTCCCAATAAGCTGCTACAATGACATTGACACGCTAAAATGATGGCTAAGTGGCCAGTGTAAATATCTGCCCTTCCACGAATATAATGTCAAAGATTTGTTTTAATAATTTTTAAACTACGATTAAAGCAGGCGTAAAACGGAACTGCCAAAGCAGCATCCACTATTTAAATTTAAAGATTTTTGCCAAACTCAGCAGTGTCTCTTGTCATTCAATAGAGATTTTGACAGCCGTATCTTAGGGAATAAGGGCTAATTTATTAACAATTTGTAAGAAACTATCGTCTTAACGACTTTAGTGCTGGAATAATATAAAGTACCTATTTGACAGGTAACGGCCCTGCAAGGTAACGGCCCCGCAAGGTAACGGCAAATGACGTCACACTTTTTCGTGCGTGCAGCCGGCTTCATCGAATTATAAGACGTTATCACGTCAAAAACAACTTTTATCCTCGAAAACATCCTTTATACTATAAAGAATACGTCTAAGTTTGCATCTGTACCTTGTTAATATCGGGTTGGATTGTGATGGCACAATTAAATTTTCTTGCAAAAGTTAATTTCTTTGGCATTTACTTAGTAATAAATAGTTTACTACAAGTCATACCACGATATGAAACTGAAATTATTTCCAGATGATGTTAATACCATACTTTTCTAATGTTGTAAGGTTTTATGCACTTGTATTTTTAAAACACATGCGACATGTTAGATGTAGTGCAAAATGATTTTCCATCGTACTTTTGACGTGATAACGTCTTATAATTCGATGAAGCCGGCTGCACGCATGAAAAAGTGTGACGTCATTTGCCGTTACCTTGCGGGGCCGTTACCTTGCAGGGCCGTTACCTGTCAAATAGGTACTTTATATTATTCCAGCACTAAAGTCGTTAAGGCGATAGTTTCTTACAAATTGTTAATAAATTAGCCCTTATTCCCTAAGATACGGCTGTCAAAATCTCTATTGAATGACAAGAGACACTCACTGCTGAGTTTGGCAAAAATCTTTAAATTTAAATAGTGGATGCTGCTTTGGCAGTTCCGTTTTACACCTGCTTTAATCGTAGTTTAAAAATTATTAAAACAAATCTTTGACATTATATTCGTGGAACGGCAGATATTTACACTGGCCACTTAGCCATCATTTTAGCGTGTCAATGTCATTGTAGCAGCTTATTGGGAAAAAAGTCGAAGTCCAAGTCCAAGTCAAAGTCAAAGTCAAAGTCAAAGTTTTTAGTTTTTAGATTCTTTTTTGTTTCAATAAAGTGTTAATGTGTCGTAATGTCAAAAAAAAAAAAGTCAAAGTCAAAGTCAAAGTCAAAGACAAAGTCAAAGTCAAAGTCAAAGTCAGTCAAAGTCAAAGTCAGTCAAAGTCAAAGTCAGTCAAAGTCAAAGTCAATGTCAATTTCAGTCAAAGTCAAAGTCAGGGTCAACGTTATCACGTTCGACTATCGTCAGTAAACCGACTTTACAGACAACCGATTTTTTTTTTAGAATCTGACAAACTCGCAACCCATATGGGCACAGCGATTGTCAGACATCGTACTTTATCAGAAAAGTTCGTATTTATCGTGTTCTCTCAATCAGCTTCAATACCCATCTTACAGCAGCTATTTTTCACTTTGACATTTCACACTAAACAATAAAGTTTCATATTAATGAATATGAAAACGTCACTCATTTAATACAATCATTGATTGACAGTTCCGGTTTGGTCCATGAGGTCTATTTCCCCGAATGTCTAGTCGCCGTATGTCCATTCCCGGAATGTCTAGTCTCCGTACGCCTAAGTCCCCGAATGTCTAGTCTCCGTACGCCTAATTCCCCGAATGTCTAGTCTCCGTACGTCCATTCCCGGAATGTCTAGTCTCCATACGCCTAAGTCCCCGAGTGTCTAATCTCTGTGCGTGTAAACCTCCTTTCCCATCCACCACACACACACACACACACACGCACGCACTCACACACACACACACACACACACACACACACACACACACACACACACACACACACACACACACACGCACACACACGCACACGCACACGCACACTTCACATCATTCACCGCAAAACACACCGTGAAAAACGAAGAACGAATGAATCATACGGACACCCTGCTGTATAAAGCAGTATGTGTGACACGCTGTAGAAGTGCGACAGCTTGTATATATCACAGTGATACGCTGTATATATTACAGTGACATCCTGTGTATATCACAGTGACACCCTGTATATATCACAGTCACACCCTGTATATATCACAGTGACAGCCTGTATATATCACAGTGACACCCTGTATACATAACAAAATGTATAGGTATGTACCTATCCATTACCCCTATAAATATAGTTTAGAAAATTGTTAAAAGATTCCTCATTGACAGCTCAACAGCAATAATAGTACTCTATGCAACAGTTGTATAAGAGGCTCAAAAAATGCGAATTGCGATACGAGCCGCCTTGGCGGCGAGTATCGCAAATAGAGGCACAATGAGCGTTTTTTGACTTAATTATCCAACGTTGCATACAATACTTTTTCTACGACTAGGTTTTAAAATATAAAATACAACATTAAACATAGCACGTAAACAAGGCAAATATGACATATTGATTGAGTGTAGACATAAAATGATGTACACAACACGGGAGATAATAAAGAAAGTCCTCGATCGCATAATTACGTCCCTCGCTTGCAGCTCGGGCCGTAAACATCTGCGATCTCGGCCTTTCTTTGTTTTATCACCCTAGTTATGTAATGTACTATTTTCTACTCCTGTACTTTTATCTGTCTTTTACTTGGTCACGAACACTATTATAAGAACATACATAATATGAGTTCAGAGAAGTCTATACTCTATTCTCCATAAAAGCACTATAATCGCAAAAAGATACTGCTAGCAGCCACAGACTTCTAATATCTAAATGTAGGTTAAACTTAAGTCAAGGATTACGCGTTCAATACTAACTTTACAATAAAAATGCACAACTACCAACTTAAAAGACAAATAAATTCCTGCGGTTTTTAAGAAAAACAAAACTTTCCGAACTAAATTCTTTGATGCCAACATAAAACGAAAAAAGTTTTTAATATCGTCACTGCGTGTCACTAACGAGTAAACGTCAAATTAAAAACAAATTTTGTATTTTATATTTTAAAACCTAGTCGTAGAAAAAGTATTGTATGCAACGTTGTATAATTAAGTCAAAAAACGCTCATGGCGTCTCTATTTGCGATACTCGCCGCCGCGGTGGCTCGTATTCCAACCCACGCCATTCGCATTTTTGACCCTACTTATACAACTGTTGCATAAAATACTATTAAAGCCAAACTTTATGCAAAGGGTACCAATTTCCGGGATAAAAAGTCAAGGATCCTATGTTTCAATCCAGGGTTTGGTCTTTCCAGTAAATCTATCCAGTTGTTACTGAGTTATTGAGTAACAAACATCCAAACATCTAAATATCCAAACATCGTCACAAACTTTCGCATTTATAATATTAGTGGGAAGTGGGATGATTGCTGATCTTTAAAAAGCAGCTTCACTTAGCTTCCCATTTGGTCTACATTTCTATTTTGTCCACATTACCATTTAGTTCACATTCACAACACGTCCACATGCATACACTTTCAATGTAGGGTTGTACAAATTCATACACGGATTTGCTTATGTGCTGGATTTTTGGCAGTTTGGTCCGTTTATATCGAAATTGACACACAATCATAATGGAATCTATATTTTCACTCCAGTGAACATCCAAGTGGATGGACAAGCTGAGCAAGTTGACGACTTGGGTAGGTGGACGAGTTGTGTAAATGGAAGTGTTGGAAGTCTGGACGAAGTGAACCTGGACGAGTCTGAAGGTAGAAATTCGGGCAATTGAACTTCCGCAAAATTAGACATTCGGGGAATTAGACTTCCGGAAAATTAGACATTCGGGGAATTAGACTTCCGGAAAATTAGACATTCGGGGAATTAGACTTCCGAAAAATTAGACATTCAGGGAAATAGACGTCATGGACCAAACCGGACAGTTCGGGTCGGGTGCCATCGTATTCCAATTGAGACCCGAGTTTTCCCGATGGAAAATCATTTTGCACTACATCTTTAGTGAGTACATAGATCTTTTTAACCGGCTTTCTAAAGAAAGGACGATTCTCAATTCGTCTGTATTTGTTACGCGATTACTCGAAGACGGCTGGACCGACCGATTAGGAAAATTATTTTTTTGTTTCAGGTTATACTTTCGAGGTGGTCCGATTGCAACAACATCAGGATCTGATGATGGGATCTTGGAGAAATCGAGAGAACTCTTCAAATATTATAGGCACATATACATTATAGCGATTTGGGTATATTTCATAGTAAATTGTGCATATCTTATCGAATCTCTTCATTTGAAGTTCGTTATTACCCGACTTCCACAAAAGAAGGACGGTTTTCATTTTTAGGGTTCCGTACCAAAATGGTAAAAAAAGGAACCCTTATGGTGCGACTCTGTCTGTCTGTCCGTCTGTCACAGCAAGATATCTCAGGATCTACTGATGCTATCGACTTGAAATTTGGAATAGTGTTAAAAACCGCTAACCCTAGCCTATTGGATGGAAAAAAAATCTTATGCCTTTTTTACTTTTTAAAGCGGTCCGTAATAGGACTCTGAAAATTGAAAGTAGGGCTATTATATCGAGTGGGATATCAAATGAAAGGGCTTGATTTGTAGATTAAAATGCCGTTTTTATTTTTTTTCTTTAATGAGTCGTTTTTTATTTATGACGAAAAACGTCAAAAAAAATATCATTCCCCCTATTATCTTCGAAGTTACTGAACAGAAAAATCTGTAATAATTACCAATTATTATTGTCATTCTAAATATTACAGGAAAAATATAACGGTTTTCCTGACTTGCACCGTTTTTGAGAAATTTGCAAAAATCGTAATACATACTTATTTGCTCCTACTAAACTAATCGCCATAGATTTTTTCTTGAACTATTCATGTATCTACTTATGAGTTTGTACGGAACCCTCGGTGCGCGAGTTCGATTCGCACTTGACCGGTTTTTTACGTTTGTTACGCGATTACCTGAAGACGGCTGGACCGATTAGCAAAATTGTTTTTGTTTGAAAGGGAGTGGTCCTCCAGAGTGGTCTAACCAAACCAAGATCTGATGATGGGATCTTGGAGAAATCGAGGGAACTCTTCGAATATTATAGGCACATATGCGGCGATTTGGGAATTGTTCATAGTCACTCGTGCATCTCATATTAAGATGGCTTCACTGAAAGTCAGTTATTTAAAAAAAAAATGTGATTGTTGTGGTAATGTATCGATTGGTGTGCTACTAATTGATAATCAATTTATAAAATTACTAATTCTGATTTTATTATTTGTCAGAAGGACAACTTGCTGAAAGATATCTCCAGTTTTATTTACTCCACTTGTATTTCAGGCATTTTTGGGTTTATAGATATTGATAGTGACTGTACCATACAAATTAAACGACAAAATTATTGCAACCGAACAAAATGGAAGCAAAGCGAGCTCACAAAGCGTCCCGCCATTAATATAACGTTTGCGGCCGGTAGTTAAACATCTTAATAAGAAACCAATAGAGATTACAGACTATGGGCAGACGGGGGTGGGCCATGTTACTTGAAAAAAGAAGAGCGCAAGTGCCGAAACCGATTCGGCGCTTGCGCTTCTTCTGTTATCGTTGTTACAGGGCTTAGGCCACAATATGTGTGGTCCCTCCAACCGTCAGCCGCTAAGGATGGCGGATATCGATAAATCCAGTCGAGTGATCACTGGGACATTGCTTTTGTTATTTACAGCGAGTAGTACGTTTTATAATATAAATTATTACTGCAAGTTACGGGTGTATATAATTATGTGATTGGTTTATGAAGAGACATTTAAGTCTTGAACATCAATTACCCTATTTCTGAGTTATTTGTATGCGATTCTATAAATAATATATAAATCAATAGGCTTGGGTCTTGATTTTTGCTACATAGTTCGTCGTAAATATTGCAGTTTGGATTAAAACCACTTTTTTTCTTAGAGATGTATGGTCGCAAAAAAACACAACTAATTAATCTAATAACATTATTTAAAAAAAAAACTTAAGTTCGATTAGCGAGTTAGTCTGGAAATGAATATGGATAAAATGAAATCATGGTTAATGCCCGTCTTCAAGCAATCCCCGTTAAAACAGGAGACCCTACGATTGAAATTGTAGACGATTAAACAAAGAGTTCAATCGTCAAATCCAATTCGGCTAGGCAGCGTTCGGGAGGCTGCGCAATATCTATTCAACGTAAAATAACGTTATTTTTTATTAAAGCATTAACGACTGCCAACGAATTCTAAATTAAAGAAGAAAGAGAAGATTATTTTTGTAAAATAACGTTATTTCAATGGCAACTTCTGGGGATTCAATATTTTCTCTAATCTAAGCTCTTTACTGATCGATATGATTTAAAGATCGATGAAATTTTATCGACAACGACTATGTCCATCCTTGTAAGTATCTCAGTCCATCAATACAGTATTAAGGCATTATTTTTCAAATCTAGCCCAGACCCTCCCGCGCGCTATAATTGTTTCGTGACCCACATGGCCACATACTCCAATCAAAAAGGTTTAATATATGAACACAAAATGCGTTGTTTTTGCATCATTTAATCCATGACGGTTCTGTCGAAAGAAAGTACTCATTCGAATGGTAAATGCTGTTGTGCCATGAGTGCCAGGATAAAATACTGTAACTTTTAACTTTTTACTTCAGGAATCATATAATTCATAAAAAAAATTCTGATGTCTTGCAGAAAACTGTCACGAGACATTTTGCTATTGATTAAGAACACATTGATGAAGAACTTCGGTCCTCAATTCTTCGGGCACATCACCCGTAACGAGGACTTAATGGAACGATTGGTGGTGCAAGGGAAAGTTGAGGGCAAAAGATCTTGTGGGCGCTCTCTAACGCGGTGGACAGACTTCTACAAATCTGTGACACACTTCAGCATAAATATCAACTCACACTCCGCCAAACATAGGGGCTACATGGCGTCAGATCACGAGAGAAGCGGTGGCGCAAGACTCAACCGAGATATGACCACGACCACTCTGCCAAGAGTGCACGAAGCTAACAAGAAGAACTTCAGGACAGGAGGCAATTAAATATCACCTATAATTAATTATGAAATAAATTACAGGGCCGCAAAATAATTTGTTTTTTTACATGTTATTGTTTATTTGGGTAAAAAAATATATATATATGGTTTTCTATAGACCTATGTTACTTGCTTAGCAATCCTTTTTTTTAGAAGCACATAAGTGAAAAAAAATGCAATCATGTCCAAGGTTATCCGCTGTTTTGGGAAGAAAATACCTGTTTTTTGTACCATGCAGTTGCAAGGCTATCTCTCTTGAACAGTGGAGTCTATGAGCTTGTAGGGACATTCTTACTTTTTGTTTTAAAAGGGTAAATAGGTTTTGATACAACGTTTTGCATTTTATAAATGGGCGGATAAGTGATCAGCTCGATTATCTCTTCGACTGGCGTAATATGCATGTTGATAATTATTTCACTCGTCCATTTTTAAGGTAATTGTAAAATAAGAGTAATTACCAAGTCGTTTGCAGCTTACTGAGGTAGTTGTTCGTAAAACATACTTAGGTACTAGCAAAAATGTGGTTTCGTAGTGTAAAAAGGGCTCAGGTAAGTTTTCTTGTGTACCTATGAAGTTCATCCACTTTGATTAGATCGGTATTAGGATTTGGGATGAATTAATTAATCCTGAATCCGTATACCGATAGTAAAATTGCTTTTTCCTGTTACTAAATCCGGCATTTTGTAGTTTATGGTCATTCATATTTTTTATGTACAGGAGCATCAGAAATTCAATTTATTAACAAAATGCCTTTTTTTGCGAAAAGCACCAGAGGACTTAGTATAAAAAGAAGAATACTATCTCTGGTATAGCTACCTACTAGCACCTGGCAGGTACAGTCACGAGCTTTAATTTGGGACCTATTTCCATTAAATGTTGTTAGAACATTCAGAATGCAATAAGGTCGAAACTTTAGTTCAATAGTGTTGAATGTCAAGTCACGTCAAGTTAAGACATATTATAATGTCTTATTGAATTGACCCTTGAAATGATAACCTCTTTGCAAAAAGCTATCACTACGGTTTTCTAATTACGAACATAATTATGTCGTGTCAGTGCCAGCCAAGAAACAAACAGTTTAATGTGACATTTTCACAAAATAGATTGGTTTGCTAGCTTTCATATATTATAGTTGACAATTTAATATTGTTATTTTTTTATTTGCGTATCAAAAATAATAAAATTAATATTGCCAGATAGATAGAAGACAGGGCCAAAAACCCCCCTTACCGGAGTAACAATTACTCGGAAAACATCGGAAATGATCGTTTGCCCTCGCTCCAGTTGCCCCTAGAAACGTAAAGTTGTCGATGGTAAACATTATGACATTGACATTGCATTAAAATATTAGCTCTAAATAGCGTAAGTTTGCTACACGATATTCAACCTTAGGTGGGCCCCAAATTAAAACTCGTGACTGTACCTATTCCCGTAGTAAAAACTTTATCATATAAACAACAGGCACATTAACACTTACCTTATGAAACAAAAAAAAATCCCAATTTCCCCTGGATGACGTCAAAGCTCATCCGGTCAAAGAAGCGTCATCAAAGTAATCTTTCTCCTCCTAGCACAGAAAGACGTATAGCGCTGCAAATAACATATCGGTTACGTCTTTTTGTAATAAAACAGTCATAAGCCTAGTACTTAACTTGTATAGTCGGTAGGTAACTATTATTACCAGAAAACTAAGTGTATAAAGAAAGCACGATTCTATCTTAATGGACATAAGAGCGTGTACAACGGTTTATAAATTCTATGTTTGTGTAGGCATTATCGTTGCCAACTGTACTTGCATGTAGAAATCCAGGATGCACGGCGAATCGGTAAGTACAGGAATTGCAGGATGCAGTTGAAGAAGTGACATTTTGTCTTTAAGTCATAAATCATTTGAAATTGTTGGATCAATAAAATAAAAATAATATATGAAATTATGTCCATGCGCCTCAGAAGTCACCATCAGGTGACCTGTGTGCCAGCTTGCCTTTCCCATGGGATAAAAAAAACTACCAATGTAATACTTTCTAACTATTGTAAAATAGAAAAGCTAGTTTGTCAAATCTTGGAATTGGGTCTAAACAAGTGTTTGGCAAATAAAGGCTATTATTCTACCAATGAGATTTTAGCAAATAAGATGGACTAAATTACCATATGACATGCATGCTGCACACAATTTCTATGCCGTAAGGCGTCACACAGAGAAATAGTAGATTGTGCACTTATACCTCCTTTTGATATAACGTAGGCTGGACAAATAAACGATTTGATTTGGCTTTTAAAGCAGTTATCCTCAATCGGTTGAGCTAAAATTTTGCATATACGTTTAGTTTGGATGACAATGTAAGTCATATTGATCGAGTCGGCACATCTGATGATGGAGCCAGAAAGTAGCCATAGAATCAGGATGCCCTCGTTTTAGGAGACAGACACCGGGACAGGTGAAACTAAAATAAAAGCTTGTAAAAAAGTTCAAAACACACAAAAGTACTTTGGATCGGAACTGCCTAGGTTAATACAGCTTAACTAAACGTCTAACATAGCATAACTCAGCCATACAGACGCCGTCAACCCGCTGTACCCGTATCCCAGCAATTAGTACTTTTACTAACGATTTTTACTTTCCACGGTAGCCTGGTTGCACCAAGCCCTTTTCAAACGGTCGAAAGCCGCTGCGCGCGCCAGTTGCCTAAGCGCATGTCACGGTGAAATTGTTTGTACGACATGGATTCAAAAATGGCAGCCGTATGAATTTTTGTATACGATTTTGTGTTACGTCTGCAAATATTTATGAATTAAATGTGCGCTGGAAATATTCTGAGTAAAATACTGTTGAAGGGCTGGTATTGTTCACTTTTGAAAAACAGGACTTTTTTTGTAAATACCTATACATTTTAGCTCAGTTATCGTGAAGTAACGAGTGGCTTTTTCAAGATATCCAAGTAAGTATTGTACTTCTAGCATGTATGTGTTTTATTAGTTAGCAAATTCTTAAAAAAATCTAAAGTAATAACTAGTTTTCTTATTCAATCATAAAAATTAACAGCTTAAAGTAGCTTTTTACGTAACTACGGCGAAAGGTAAAGTAATACCTTTTAATTAATACCTATGGTGTTTTTGAGGTATGTGTAAGTGTATTGTAGTTATACACTAGACTAGACTATAGTAACTAGGCTAGGTAGGCCACTAGACTATACTATAATAGTCTAGTGGCCTACCTAGCCTACCTAGTCACTATAGGTAGGTCAATAGTAAGTATAATTAGCTGGCACCGACTTCAAAAATAACAGGTTAAAAAGTATAAATATCTGTATATGTATATATGAATCGTTGATTATCCATTTCTTTGGGGTAATTAACATATTATTTTTTGGTTTTTAGTTTAAGTTTTTGGAAGTCGGTTTTTATTTTTTGTTTTAAAAATTTACTTTATTTTTAAATTTTTAGTGGCGCTGGAAAAATATTATTTTAACCAAATAGACTTAAGTCTATTTAGTTAAAAGAAAAAAAATCCAAATCGGTCTAGACGTTTTCAAGTAACCGAGGAACAAGCCTACATAAAAATTGGTCTTTGTTTTGAAGTCGGTTAACACTAAAAACTTGTTGCTAATAAGAAATGCACGAGAAAATAAGAAAAATACCAAAATCGCATATGTGTGCTTATGATATTTGAAGAGTTCCCTCGATTTCTCCAAGATCCCATCATCAGATCCTGATTTGGTTGCAATGGGTCCACCTCGGAGGTATACCCTTTTAAACAAAAAAAGAATTTTCCAAATAGGTTCAGCCGTCTTCAAGTAATCGGGGAAGAAACCTAGATACAAATTAACTCTTTGTTTTGAAGTCGGTTAACACTAAAAACTTGTTGCTAATAAGAGATGGACCAGAAATTACGAAAAAAAAATACCGAAATCGCTATATATGTGCCTATAATATTTGAAGAGTTCCCTCGATTTCTCCAAGATTCCATCATCATATCCTGACTTGGTTGCAATGGGACCACCTCGAAAGTCTACCCTTTCAAACAAAAAAGGAATTTTCCAAATCGGTCCAGCCGTCTTCAAGTAATCGGTGAACAAACACACAAAAAAAAAAAATAAAAAAAATAAAAAAAAACATACAGACGAATTGAGAACCGTCCTTCTTTTGGAAGTCGGTTAAAAAGATTTATCTTTCCTTATTGATATTTAATATGCATAATCAGACTACTCATGACTCTTGCTAGCATGAGACGATTATGTAGTGAAGATACTTCAGAAATTTACGGCTAAGACGAAGGTCTTGGGAAGTCAGAAGGCCTGGCTCACAGCAAAATGAACTTGTCACCTCTAGTTCTCGCTGCCGTTATTTCAGCAAACTATCTATAATCTGCGCGATAGCCCGGATAGCTGTAGATTACGCAATATCAAGATATGCCACTTTACACATATTTGTTTTAGAACTAAGCAGTGCATTGGAAAACATTACATGTACTTGTGTGACATTTTATTACCTTTATTTGACATCTCAAAACAAAAACATAAAAGTGTTGTGTATCAGCACCCTAGCCCTTATTCCCGTTCGCTTTTGAGTATGATTTAGATTTGGTAGGTCAGGTAGACTGTCATCTGACCTCCGTAACCGATAGGAAAACGATGACGGGACTATGGTTACCTAACTGACGACGTTTTTCGGCATCGTACGATCCTTGGCCTCGTGGCAGAACAATGACGACCAACCACGGTAATTAGTCATTATGGAACATGGATACGACTAAGAAACTGAAGAAGATCCTTGGTTTCCACATCAGTTCTGTGTATAATGATACAAAATCGAGAGGCAGTGCCTAAGTTATCGTTGCTGAGACGTGGCTATCATTATTTTTTTTAATCAAAAAATTAACCAATAAGCAAACTACCACCCGATGGAAAACAAGAACTAACTGCTATTGTAAAATGTCATCAAAATCTTTCTTGATTTTTTCTTTCCCTTTCTTTTTCTTTAGTTCTAACTGAACTAAGATTCTTACCTAGTGTTTTGGAGTATTCAATAATAAAAATAAAATATATTATTTCTGTAATAGGCCCTCAAGGGCTCTTTTACATGTCTTACATTATTTTGTCTTCTTTTCTTTTGGCGCTTCGGGTAATGATCTTCTGGTGAGAAGAAGCGCCGGAAGAAACTCACCAGTTTCTCTTTTTATCCTTTAATATACATGAGATTTCATTAATACCTTACATTAACTTACATTTCTAGAGATGTAAAGGGTCTCTCTATACGTCCAAACAAGACAAATAAAAAATAGAAATTGAATTCAACGAGCTCAACTTTCTGTAGCCAGGCTACTTCACTACTTCTTTTCTACTTTAACTCAAACATGTCACAATTAGCCTGTTGACTCGATTTTTTTCTGTCCTAAATCGATTCTACTATTTCTGAGGAACAAATATCTATATGACACCTAATACATTAGTATAAGTATAACAGCCACAAATTGTAATCAAAAGTAGCAGATCGGACTGAGCATTGAAAACGCTCTATACAAAACGGTAGGAATTTATGACGTCATCCGTTGCATCGCTGTACTAAGTCTGTATGAAAAAAATAGCATTATGCCATTTTGAGCACGAAGAAGTGCGTTTAAGCACATAGTTGTCATACATTTATTTTTTCAGTGTTATTTAAGCATTCCGAAATTGACTTTAATTTTTCTTAAAGACGATAAAAAAAATATCGTTTTTTTTTAAACTTTGTGGTCTCATAACTTTATATTTTTTATACATTTTTTGTTTGTTTCTTTTGTGTTATGATAATTTAGTATTTTGCAATCCATGTGACTATATTATGTTGTAACATTCAACATTATTCAACATCCCAATTGTCACACGTTATCGTTTTTCGTATTCTCGTATTCGTGAACGTATCCCCGTTCATGTCACATGTTATCGTCCGGAGTCAGTCGTGTTCTCGTATTTGGAAGAGATGTGTCCTCAAACATGTTCTAAGGCAGTAGTTAGGCGTGTACTTGTATTTGAGAGTGTATTCCTGAACATGTTACATGGGTATCACTATAGCTTGGCAACTTCGTCGGTGACACTCACATGTGTACTTTTTGTTATGTCCAGCCGTAACTACTTACGCAAGTTACCGCCAACATGAACGGCGACCGACAGAGGCAGCCTACGGAGGCCCCACCATACAGGTGAGTGTCACCAACGAAGTTGCCAAGCTAGGCGTCCTTTGTATTTGGGAGCTTATCCCCCAACATTCCACACACCTTATATTGTCTTCAGTGTCCGCGATAACTCATTGTAATAAAACGACTTTAACGGATTCAATCGTGTATATAACTTCACTTTTACTTCACGACGTTTCGTACCCTTTTCGGCGTTTGTCTACCCGCGACCATGAACGCTGAACAGGGTTATTAAACGTCGGAACATTGAAGTAAATATGCGATTCAATCCATTCTTTTATTACAATTCCACACGTTTTCTCTACATATGTTCTCGTATTTGGGATGCCATCATCGAAAATGTCACATGTTTTCGTTAGTCGTGTTGGTGTCCTAGTATTCGGGAGTGATCTGTCTGCGCCCGCGCTGCGGTGTTTGCACGATGCGCCACGTGCACGATAACAGGTTATTCAGCCTAAAGTTGATGCCATTGTAATACGAATAGCGATACTAAAAATCCTGAAGTCCAAAACAGTAATTTTCTTTTCGTAGGATGTTCGAAAGCGGTGTTCTATATAGCTCAATTACTTAAAAGTGTTGACAGCAGAATATAAGACCTTTTTTTTAAACGGTAAGGTTTTATTGGTAAAAAGATGGATGAAAATAAAAACAGTACGGAGTAACTAAAACTAAATTAAAATTAGACATATAGTTCTAAAACGCAAACAGCAATGGGGAAAAAAATTAATGATCATTGAGGGTGAGAGCATACAGTGTATCGTAATCAGGAGGTAATCTAGGAGTTTGAGGGTAGAAAAGAGTAGGTACATCTGTTTTGCTAAGTTTACATGAAACATTTTACCTAGATTGCCCCTATCATACTTTGGTCAATTTTTTTTCTCTATAGTTCCTAGACATAGGGAACCTACAGCTTCAAACAATCAAAATATTGCAGATAAAACCCATACATTCTTATTAACTTCCCCAATGCACCGCCAACGACGAATCCAACATCACTTAAAACGCAAACATGAACTAGACTGCTATACCTATTCGCTGATCAGTATCGCTACATTGTGCTCCAGCCGCTCGAAGGCATAACGTCAAGAATGCACGAGTATTTTAAGTCAGTTATTACCTTTTTGGTATGGAGATTGGTATTTGCATAGCCAGTAGCCAGGATTGCTGGCGGTCGCGATGACACTGATACCACTGTTCTAAGCTGTGGACGGCGTGGAAAGCGCTTTAAGCGCTTTATTTATTACTGTAAGGTATGACGCTCTTGCAGTTAAATATTCTTGAAACTAGCCGAGAGGTTTCCTGCCAATTAGGTTAGATGAATCGGAGTGAGTAAAATGGAAGATGGACGATGCATTGACGACTTATTTCACGTTGCACGAGACCTCGAGAACACGAGTGATCTTTGGTGGCATTGCTCGTCGTAACACCAAGCGCGATTTCGCGGCGTGATTACTAGTACCGAATTTTGCCCCCGCGAAGGGGCTTAGGGGGAAATGCGTCGGTGAGGGAGAGATGGCGGGAGACTGTAAAAAAGGCCGTGCTACGACCCCCATGACCACGACTACTCTGCCAAGAGTATACGACTAAGAAGAAGAAGGGGCTTAAAGTGGTTTTCCACCAGCAGCAGGGGAGAGGAGACGAGAGAGATTGAATTGAAATTTGGAAGGAGGAAAACCACCTTTAGCCAGCGAACAGAAAGAGGACGCGTTATGCGATAGAGATGGTTGGATCCGATGCGTTGCGTCCGGTGGTCGGACCCGAACGTCAGTTTTGTAAGAGAGAGATACTTCTGTTCGTAGTATTATTACTTATTCTGTGACCAAGGATAAGTTTTTTATTTCTAAGCAAAATAGCCAAGCATTTCACTTCGATATCATGTGTTGAAATTAAAATGAAGATGTTTAGCAAAACGCTAAACGCCCATCGATTTATGCTATTTTCTTTAGAACTAAGATGTGTCTTGACATTTTTTTTCTTTAGTTTCTTGATAATTGTGGTATAATAGTATTTTATTAGGTTTTTCATAAGAGCGACTGAGATAGTTGATTTTTTACAAAAAGCTACTCGAGTTTTTGAAAACGGTTTATATTTAATTAAAAGTAGATCAATTTAGACTGTTTCCAAAATCTATACAACTCCATAGAGGTTAGCCGGGATTTAGTCATAAGATGGCAGTAGGCCAGTCTCTTTACCATATGTGAGTGAACCGATTGAATGATTATTTTATTAATTATTATATGTACTTCAGATGTTGTACAATATTTTTTATTTTTTTTTATTCTACGGCTATAATGATGAACCGTGCATATTTTCGTCCGTAACGATCTTGGATGATGGACGTGCAATTAATAATAATAAAATAATAAATAAATATTAGGGGACAATCTTACACAAATCGAACTAGCCCCATAGTAAGCTCAATAAGGCTTGTGTGAATTTTGTGTAAGATACGAATTTATTAAAAGCTTTAAGTGTATTACTATAAAAGTGCTCGGTATCCTGCTTATAATCCACTAAATATACGAATATTTGTAGACCTAATGCAGGAATAATACTTATACCGAATTTTTATACCGCACTGTGCTCGCTACCTTATATTCATTCCACTCTACCTGTAATTGATGTCAGATAATATTATGACCCGAGGCTAGACGCTGGTTAATACATAATAACATTACATAGTCGTCGCGTATCTGCTGTGATTCATTATTTGCTGATTATGTTAGACTTGCTTGTTAGCTTCGTAAATATTTATTGGAAACATTTGACGAACGACAATACAAGTAAGAATATTATACATAATGAAAACAAGTCTCTATAAATATGTTTATAGTCATACAAACAAATACCAGGATATGTCTTTAAGTGACTTGGTAGCTCTACCTAGACCCTGCCTGGTATTATTTGTATAAGCATCTTTAGTATGGACTAGGGTGGGCCGCAAATTCATTTTTTTTTCTTTCTCCACAAGGTTACTTTTATTCGATTTGACTTTTAACGTCCCGCTGAAAAATTTTAGAGAAATTAAACAAGATTTAGAGGTCGCTCACATTCGCTAATAATTAATTGAATGGAATTATTTTGGGTAGTCGCCGAATATCTGTTTACAATGGTCAAATTTCAAAATTATCGCGAGCACAATCTAACCTGTTACTTTATGTCTAATTCGTCATACTTATTCATATAGGTCTCGCCAGGAAATTTTATTTAATAAAAAAGACAATCTTGGGCGACCCATATACGAGTATATTGCTAGATTTGGCTCAAAATTGCAGAACGGCGTTTCAAGTGTTATCAAATTAATGGAGCCTTGTCGAGAAAAAAAATTGGACCACTCTAATGGTCAGTAGGGACATACTGTGATCTCGGTATAGTCCAAAAATTCCGGTATTGGAAGCTATAGTACTAGTCCAGCTTTGTCGTGCCTCACCCTCGTATCTCATGCAACCTCAGCTCTCAATTAATTTGTACGCCTATGTGTTTCTCTATGCATGAATACCTGTGGCGTAGCGTTGAAGAAATCCTTGGGCAAGCCGGAGCAGCTTTGGCTTCAATTTTCTTTAAGAGCACTAGAATTAAGTGCTGAACTGCCTAATATTAGGCAAGCCGATGGGAATTGAGTTCTATGGACGACACTCCACTGATGTTACGTTGTCATGATTTATAGTTGTTCTCATCCTTTGAGTTAATTATAGAGGTCCTTTAGGTTCGTTAAGGTAAAACAGCATTAATTTTGGAACTTTTAACTTTTTATCAGATTAATTTTGTCTTCTTTCGAGTCGCTTAACGGTTAATTAATTGATTTCTAAAAAAAAATTAAATATTATAAGTGATTAGAGATGGGCCGTTCCCGGGAATATTCCCCACTTGTATGGGGAATATTCCCGCGGTGGGAATATTCCTCATACAAAAGGGGAATATTCCCGGGAATGGCACATCTCTATAAGTGATACACGAGCTCACGTGTCATCTGATGGTGGACGTCACCGCCCATGGATATTTGCAACATCAGAGCTGCCTATACGTTGCCCACCTTGTTGTTCTTGATGAATTTGGGTTTAGGGCTACTTTACAAATGAGCACCAGTTTTCTGCAAAGAAGGTATGTAAAAAACTCTTCTTCTGTCGATACTCGTTTAATACTTCCCCTCCTCGCGTCGTGTTCCTCATTGCTGAGGGTCGTGAAGTCCCCGTAGGTGTATTCAGCTTCTCTCTGACGGTCTGCCTTTTCTTGACATCGTGTAGTGCGACGTGCAGCTGGGCCGTTTTATACTTCTTCTTCTTAGTCGATACACTCTTGCGAGAGTGGTCTTGGGCTGATGCTCTTATTGTGAATACAATGATTTGTATTCACAATAAGAGGTGATCTTGGTAATACGGTGCTATTCGTCGCGGACTGCAGCTTTCCGGGTACATTCGTAAACCGAGCACTTAGTTGCGGCCTTGATCTGCTCTGTCCATCTCATTGGTGATCTACCACGTGGTCTGGTGCCTTCAACTTTTCCTTGCACTACGAGACGCTCTATGGAGTCATTACCTCGACGAGATACATGGTCGAAGAAGGTCAAAATGCGTGACACAACTGTGGTTGATAGGCGCTGTCTGATGCAGAGTTTGCCGAGTTTTATACTTAGGACAGCTTAATAATCGGACTATTCCACCCTATACACGATATACTTGCAACATAAAATGCAACAATGTTGCATGGTGCAAAACTAGCACCTAGATAATTTTTAATTATAATAGCTCTCTTTACGTATAAATTATGCGAGTGCTATGAATGGTATCAAATAGGCTCATCCGCTATAAAGTGGACGGAATCCTTATGAAACTAGTATTTTTGCATAATTTAATTCACTACCTAATAGTAAGCTTTCAGCGTGGTATCGTAAAAGTTTTATAAACATAATTACACTTTTATACATCCATATACAATTTACCTACACATGTTTATAAAAATAAATAATCCAAGCGAATATATTTACAGGCCAGCACAAAGCTCAGTGTATGGAAGAAATAGAAGTAAAATTACGACAAGTTAACAAAAGCAACAATTATACAACAAGTTATTTTTGGATTCTACGTTTTTTGAATACCTTTTACCAATAAACACTGCAGTAATTTTCATATCTCTATCTCGACCGTCCATTTTTAACCCTCTTTCAATTTGTATCGAGAACCAAGTGGCTTAATTCACCTTTATGTGGAAACACTACAATTTCACATACAATAACGCCATCACGTTATTCCGATAAAATAAAAACGCTTCTGCGAGTTCAGCTTTAGTTCCAATAGGCCGCATAAGATTTTCCATAACCATACTCTTTTTTAGGTTGAAATAATTTATTTATAAGAACATACAACAACGATTCAATGTCGTAAAACATAACACAATAAAAGAAAAACACAACAACAAAATTAGTAAGCCATTGCAGGGGGGAGGGGACATTCTTTTTCAGTACAAAATTCCTGCCATTTTTCTGGAGACTGCTCGTATTACCGAGACTTAAATATTTGCGAGTATGGTTTCCCCGTTTGGTGTTTAATTTGGATGTCGTTCTTAATGATGAATAAACTTACTCTTTGTATCAATAATGAATATGTAATATAGATCATAGACGATGCTTCCTTCACACACGCTAACCTCCAGCTATGCGCAGTCTGCGCGCAGGAAGCGAACCCGATCTGCGCGTAATGGCACGCTACACCGTATTAACCGCGGATTGGGTTACCCGCGGGGATTATTCATCTCGGTATATTTGAGCTATCCTTAGAAACGCGACGATTCCGATATAGTGTTGCAATTTTCTGGACGTTTATTGCAATAATGAAACAGTCAAAAATATGTATCTAATGAATCGTTTCATAAATGGGTCATTATTCAGAAATATGTCTGCGACTTATTCCTCTGTCTCCATAAATTTAGTATGAAAAAGGGCCAGAGGAGTAAGGTGACCGTAGACATATTTCTGAAGAATAACCCAAATATGGTACAAAGTTCTTATTGCCACTGCAGAAGGTTTACACATACACACGTGGACATATCTTTTAGACCCATATTTTTACACTTGGCTGAACAAATGATCCTTTAAGTCCTCGTAATACACCATCAATGATGAAGAACTATTATCGAAAGAACTAAGGACAATTAAATGCGTCTTTTAGTTTTGCGCGACTAAATAAATGAATATCAGGGGACAATCTTACACATCGAGCAAGTCCCAAAGTAAGCAATGTTTGTACGCACTTGGCCGTTTTTTGTTTTCATTCGTGTTCCAGCAAAAATAACAGCAAGCGGTGGTAATCATAGTTAACTTTTATTATAAACGATAATACGGTATCCAGGCTACACATGATTTAATAAAAAGTTGTCGTCACTAGATAGTCCTTCGCGGTAAAAATCAAGTGACATTAGTGAAGTTAAGAAATAACGCTATAAAACCTCTGAACTCGACCCTCGTAAACCCTTGCTAATTAGACTTGTCTAATTACTTCATTTCTCTCTTATATTCAGTTAAAGTATGGAAGTTACAACAAGATCTGTTACTCCACATTACGAAACAGACGACGGCGCTCCTGTCAACCGATTAATGTAAGACAAGCTGTAAAATTAAATTTATTTACATGTAGATACGATAGCGGAGTGATTTCGGGCCCTCTGCTGATCGACATAAAAATGGCGCCTCTAGAGGAGGTTTGTTGACTTGACTACGGTACAGATTAAACTAACATAGAAATATTTATAAAATTAAAAATGTATGTGTCACCAATCCGTAATGGGCCAGCAGCGCGGAGACATCAGCCCATTCACTCTCGTCTGAGAGTTGGCCTGTGGCTGAGCAGAGGGAGGTATATAAGCCGATAATGATGATTGATGAAGAAGAATTGCTGTAAAAATACCCAAATCGCTATATTTAGAGGCAGGAGTGGCTCACTCCGCGATTTTGCCGCGCGGCTAATAGTACTAAATTTTGCCCCTTCGGAAGGGCTTCGCTAGCGACCAGAAAGGGCACGCCTCATGCGATAGAGAGAGACGTTCGGATCCGGTGTGTTCTATCTGGCGGTCGAACCCGTTAGTTTTGTTAGAAAGAGAAACTTCTGTACTAAATATTACTTAATCTTTGGCATTGATGATGAAGAATTACTATAAAAATAACCAAATCACTATAGAGCTGCCTATAATATTGAACAGTTCCTTTTTAAATATCATCAAATTTGGTGACAATTATCCAATTGTTGCCGAACCAAAAAATGTGCGATTCACGAGAAGAAATGAACTGCATGTTTGTCGAGAGAGTGCGACACGGGTTTACGGGAGCCAAGATATTGGGTTTTGGCAAAAGGGCCGACTAAAATAACTAAATTAAAAATAAAACCAAGTGGTGTTTGGTGGTCTAACCTGTGACTCCTGGTTCTGTGGTGCAGAATTCGGGCTGGAGCAGCAACACGCCGTCAGTGCAGTCTCCAATGTCCCTAGACTAGATCAGCCGTTGACTTTACCTTGAAGCGCTGCTACTTAGCCTCAATTTTACGCCAGGGTTTCGCCGGCAGCCTCCAACACACTTGTATAAGAAACACTAGGACTACGAAGTAGTGGCAGCTTTATATCACTTGTTTAAAAGATTGCGATGAGATGAAAGATGTGCACAGTTCGAAATTTGAAGGGCAACCACATGGGATGATGCGAAACATACCCTTTCAAAAAAAAATCTCCTTTTGTAGACGAGTAATTAATAGTAGTTACTGGCCGATTGAGAAAATAGGTTTAATTAAAACGAAATGCAGATTTCGTGACTCGGTGAACTTAAATATATCCCACTCAAATGAACTCTGAAAAAAAAATCATTTTTTCATCACACTTGCTCAAAAATGGTGTAATTACACGTAGGTTCTGCGGGCCGTAAATGACCTATTACGCCCTAGGGCTTAATGGTTTTCTTTTTAAATTTGAAACGATGGTTTTGTTTTACTCTTATTTGTCGTATTCAAAGGAAATGCCAATTTACTTTTTTAACTTTTATCACTGAAATATTATTTAAAGAGAACTGTTATTGCAAATACATGTAAACACATATTTCTGTAACATTAATTTAATGTTTAAATAGTGTATTTCAGTATTTTGCAAATATAAAATCAACCGTTTTAGGTATTTACCGTTATGGTTTCCGAACGTGACTCGACATTCGCATTGTCTATGGATATTACGTCACTAATGTCACTGTCAGTTTTACAATTTCATTTAGGATAAGTAAGGTTATTTTAATTAGATTTCCTCACAAGTGTGATGAAAAACATTGTGTGTGCCACGGGCGGTAAAGGAATTACAAACTCGTGTTATTAAAGCCCTCGGCTTCGCCTCGGCCTTGTACTCGTTTGTAATTCCTTACTTACCGCCCTTGATACACAAAGTACTATACTGGAATTGATATTGTTATTCCGGCCGTTTTTCTCATCCTACAGTATTCTCTGGTTTATTCTGTGGCTTCCCCGTATGATGGGTTAACTCCCACTAGCCGCACTACTCCGACCGCATTCCTCTGCACTGGGCCGATAATTTAATTATTTATACGATTATTATATAGCGTGTGTTTTGATTAGGTTAATTGGTCTATAAGTATTAGACAGTTGAATAAGGATGTGGGGGCTCGTAATTTTTTTATTACCAAATTGGAAAGCGTTACGGAATTTACAGGCTTTAGCCGTTGTGAAGAAAGTCATTCACAAAATTTACCCTTCGATATAAATCGTAAGTACTTAATCGGCCATTCTCACGAAGTATGTCTGCGGTCACCTAATTATCGCGACGCTGTTTTCATACTAAATGTATGGAGACGCGGTAATTAGACGCAGTCATACTTCGTGAGAATGGCCGTAATAAGTATTTTAATACTGGTATAATTGTATGGCCAATACCGGTACATAAATAAGTAGATGTTTTTGGTAATGACTGTACAGAGCACATGTTTATCTTTTCAATCCAAATATATAACTAGCTCGAGTAGCTTTTGGCTATGAGACACTATGGGTTAATTTGAAATTTCGCATGCATGTGTGTTTCCGCTGACAACTCAATGTTAAAATCTAACGGGAACGGCAACACTTAGTCACATGTATTAATTTATATCTAAACTTTAATAGTAATTTTAGGCATTTGTTCATATACAATGACGAAACCTCTAAAACGTAAATTAAATACTTATACTTACATCCATATTTCGGCCGTGTCTTAAAGCCCATGTTCGTAAAGGGGCTCGTCGAAAACGTCAATGTAATAACTTACATTGTGCACCGAGGGTAGTAAGAAGGGGATTACTAACGAGAGTCTATTAGAAGCCCGACGCCGTAGGCGGAGGGCTTTTAATGACTCGAGTTTGTAATCTTCTTACTGCCCGCGATACACACAATGTTTTTCATCACATTTGCGAGGAAAAAAAATAAAACATAAAAATGAAATAAACTAAACGCACCCGCTAAGAGACAACTTCAACTGTCAACTTTTTCAATATAGTCTTCCACAGATAATGCTAAGAACTGCGTTTAGTTTTTAAACTTGACAGGCAATGTCGCCAGATTGTACCGATTTTCAAAATAAAATTTCAAACTAAATTAATTTAATTGCATTAAAATAATCGCAAAACTACGGAAATAATAGTAAAATATACCATATAAGTTTTATTTACACTAAAATTGATTTTGTAGCCAAGTTTTGAAGATGTGAAATAGCCTTGGCTGATTCGAAACCTCCTTAGTCTGAAATGACGTACGACTTTTAAAACTAAACTCATAACTCCCGAGGGAGTTATAGATTTTCATACAGTTTTTCCTCCCGTGGGAGTTATAGATATTTGTAACCCACGGGGGGTAAATCGGCTCGAGTTGGTCTATAAGCGCGCGTGTTATAACACCCTTTACGAGCAAGTGTGATGAAATAGTACATTGTGCACCGAGGGTAGTAAGAAGGGGATTACTAACGAGAGTCTATTAGGAGCCCGACGCCGTAGGCGGAGGGCTTTTAATGACTCGAGTTTGTAATCTTCTTACTGCCCGTGATACACACAATGTTTTTCTGCACATTTGCGAGGAAAAAAATAAATAAAACAAAAATCAGATTATTTATTGTAAACTTCTTCAATATAGTCTTCCACAGATAATGCTAAAAACTGCGTTTAGTTTTCAAACTTTACAGGCAATACCGCCAGATTGTACCGATTTTCAAAATTTTAGACTTAATTAATTTTATTGCATTAAAATAATTCCAAAAAATACTAAAATAATAGTAAAATATACCATATAAGTTTTATATACACTAAAATTGGTTTTGTAGCCATGTTTTGAAGATGGGAAATAAACCTTGGCTGATTTGGAACCTCCTTGGTCTGAAATGCCGTACGACTTTTAAAACTAAACTCCCGAGGGAGTTATAGATTTTCATACAGTTTTTCCTCCCGTGGGAGTTATAGATATTTGTAACCCACGGGAGGTAAATCGGCTCGAGTTGGTCTATAAGCGCGCGTGTTATAACACCTTTTACGAGCACGTGTGATGAAAATATAATATCGTTTACCTTTTTATGTGATTAGGTCCATAAGTAGGTAGTAGTAGGTGTATAAGTTTACTTTTTTTCTTATTATCTTATTGTATAAGTCTACTTTTTAAAGATTTTATTGTTATCTTAACTAAGTAACTGTTTTTTGCTTAATCTGATATAAGACTTTTTGATATGGAGGAGCCGGACTACCTGACACAAGTATTATATACTACTAGGTAGTCCCCATCTTGTTGTCATATTGTCAAAATTCTTAAAGCAATAAATATTTTTCATTTTTCATTCATTTTCATTTTCAGGTCCCATTATCTTATAATAATGAGTGAAAATCGTGAACATTTAAATCAATACCACTTATAGTTTTTTACACGAGTGTGGTTTTTCAGAGATGTTCGAAATTTGAATGCCATAATAACATCGCATTCGATGTTATTATGAAGCAATAATGACATTTTCAAAGATACGAAATTTGTTCTAAGAAAACAATTTACCATTATTCTGGTTGTAATTTGCGGTTATTGAACGCATTATAAATAGTTTATGAAATATTATACGTGTAGACAGAAGTTTAAATGAACTATCAAACTAAATGCCTGTATTTTAATTTTTTTCAATCACAAAACGATTCGATGATGACACTATCAACGGGCAATATTAAAATGATGTAATGTTAAACCGATTACGTCCATTGTACAACCATAACGACGTTCAGAAACAACTTTAATCCCATTATAACTGTCGGTATGAGGATTATGACTTTATCAAGTCGAGCTTCGACTAAGTTATTTATGATTTTAATCCCTTCGACTTTGATCCGGAGGGTAATTTAGAACTTCGTCGGCAAGCTCGTCACTAATATAGTAAGAACTGTGAACTAGTAATATATTAGTTCGTTATAAGGAGTCAAAACATGTCAGCACAGTCAAGAGCCAAGATATAAACCCACAGAAAGTTTCGAAAAT
Organism: Eudemis profundana; assembly: GCA_947034925.1. Lineage (NCBI taxonomy): Eukaryota > Metazoa > Arthropoda > Insecta > Lepidoptera > Tortricidae > Eudemis > Eudemis profundana. Next base: position 14,124,958 of record OX344811.1, read on the forward strand.
ATGTATCGACTCTACCTACTGTCATAGTAATAAGTTTTGGAGACATATTTATGAGATTTTGTGGTGTTTATTTATTTTTGCCCGTGAATGTACGCTCGTCAGTTTTTAGTTTACCTACCAAGTTGTTCTTGATTATAGGGAACGTGCAGGAACTTCTAGGTGGCAGCACTAAATCGACAAATGAGACAGTATGCGGACAGTAAAGGAAACTTATCAGACTGTCTAGCATAACTGACCGCGACTTCGTTTCTCGAGAGCATCACCTGTCACTGTCACACTATATTGAGTGGAAAGAGATAGGTAGATAGGTTATCGCGCGACAAGGAGTCGCGTGTCATAGTCGTGCTAGAGGTACAGGTCTGAAAAAATTGCATACTGATTATAAATGTCAATGTCAGATATAGTAAGTCGTGGCTACACTCGTCAATCGTCCTTCATCGCGATCATAATCATAACGCTGTTTGTGGTTAATGTGGCCCAGGTATGATAAAGTACAAGATTCGGATTGGCGGCACCAGTGCTGCCAACCTTAATTGTGCACGTTCCCTATCATCATCATCATTTGAACCTGCAGGCATCATCTGTTGAACATAATCTCCCCCAGAGACTTCCACAACGAACAGCCACGCGCTTTAGCCTCCATTGACTTTCGTCCGATCATTTTGTGGGGGCTCACGCTGTCTTTCGATTTATGATCTACATTCGAGAACATAGAAATTACTAGTTCACAATTAAAATTATTTTAGGTGTGACATTGACCGCGTAGTTCTGAATTATCCTGCTGAGACATTGTCAACTTGTAAACAAGTAAGTATTTAATAGTAAGACGGATTTTAATGTAAAGCTATTTGTTTTACTTCAACAATCTCTTGTCCTCGTGCACTTTCTTTTTTTTTGTTGGGAATCGCCTCGACTATAACCTCAGATTTGGCAGTGTTTCCTTATTTATTATTATTATTCTTCTTCTTCTTAGTCGTATACTCTTGGCAGTCGTGGTCATGGGGGTCGTAGCACGGCCTTTTTGACTGTCTCCCGCCAAAGTATAAAGACAAGTCGTCCAACTTGGGCCGCTTAGGAGCGCGCGACACGTATGTCACATAGACGCGCGATAGCACGTCTGTGTGAGGACGATCAATACTAGAGCATTCTTACGCATTCTTAAAACTTTGCTTGTAGTGCGTTCGTACACGGCGCGCACACATTCAAACGCGCGATGTACCTTTTGGAGGAAACTTTTTCATCAAGTCGTGCGATTTGTAGAGTTAGACTTTGTAACTCCTGAATTTTCCTGTTCTCTGAGTTTGTTAAGTTATGAATTATCTTAAATTTAATATGAGACTTAATATTTTTTAACGACTAAAGCTTTATGATGTTGTTGAGCCATTTATCGTAGAATGTTTTTGGTGAACGTATACTTTTCTATTTAACAATTTCCGATATACAGTGCAGCTGATTACTCTCAATCAAATTAACCGTCAATAACCCAAAATTACCCCCGGAATAACCAAATTGGTTTGCTCAATGAGCCGTTTTATAATTAAAACGAATAAAAGAATTACAACCCGTTATTTGCCTTCCGTAAAACGTTTCCCGTTTATTGCCGACACTCAATTTCCATTTTAAAATACCCATTTGGGGCTTTGTGTGGTTTTTTTGTTAGTCTCGTCACGAATTGACCGAAGACAATAAAATGATCAAATGGGCCGAGGTTCATGGATTGTAGGTTTACGATGTTGGTGGCCCAGCATATCAAAATGGTGGCACGGGTCAAATATTGAACGTTATGGTAAATAATGGCAAAATTCACTTTGACCATTATATTTTGGATTGAATTACTTTTAGCGTTTACATAATTTTTTTCAGTTATACTAACATAGGCTATATTTTAAAATTTTACCTAACACTAATATGGACCTTCGTCTGAAATAAAGTGATTGAATTGAATTAGATTTTCCGATGCCTTTCGGGTAGGGCTCTGAAACCGGTATTTGCTCCATACAAAAAAACCGGTATTCTTTCCGTTCTTATCGTTCTTTGGTTTATTATTTCGTTTTTAACCAGACAATCTAATAATACGAAATCATGACTTAAATACATTACTGAGCTCTACATAAAAAGCATGAAATAATTCAAAATATTGGGCTATGTCGGGGTTTTTGCCGGTTTCGAGCCCTGCTTTCGGGTTTTGCTTTTTGATTGTATTTATCGGATGACTTTTCGTCGCGTGGCAAATACGAGTATGTACAGTACCGGTCAAAAATATATCAATTTCGTGTTACGAATAAAATAATATTGTCATATATTTTCAAAACAGACTGAGGCTATATTTGGACAGGTTTTCTCATTCGCCGTCCAAGAAGTCTACGTAAAGTCGACAGCTCAAATACCTTTACACTTTTACATTGAAATAAGGGCGAAAAGTGTAAACATATTAATGCCGTCGATTGTACTACTAGGTACCAGATGCAGTAATGTAAAAATGTAAATGTAATAGTAAATGTTTTATGAAATATAAAAAAGATTTGGCTTAAAAACGTGATATATTTTTGGCCGGTACTGTATAATATGAAAATGATAGGTCATGCTCGGCACTATTTAGCAATAATATGTACGTAGGTTATAATCATATTTCGTATCTCAAAAATCAATCGCCATACTGCTGCAAAGGAAGTGACGGCATATCGGACGGAACAGACGTGCGCTATATTTACGTTGTCGTCTGTTGCACTTTTATGAACTTATTTATATCTAAGGATGTTTTAGCTTTAGCTCTATGAAACAAACATTTTTACTCTCCAGTTCTCTGTTGTTTTTAACAGACTCTTCATTTTATCAACTTGTCAAATAACAGATCAAGGCTTTTCCTGCCTTCCCAATTTGCGTTAACTATGAAACAATAGCAAAAATCAAGTTTATGACTTGCAAATCGTCTCAGCAAGGCCGACAGAGTAAATAATTGAAGTGAACGATAAATAGATATGCTCTACTTGATAGGTCACTTTTCTTAATAAAGAACGACGTGAGCGCCAACGGGGTTCTAATGTTTTTAGACGTTTTGGTTGTAGTTGGTGGGTCAACAGGCGACCATCTGTGGCTACGAATAATTATAGAACTATTGGACACCCGTGATTTCAGAGTCAATGACACCCCGTTGGAATCGGTTTGTTTATTGTATTTAGGTCTTGGTGGCTATTAGATGGATGTTCTAGTCTAGGTGTTGTGGTAAAGATTTTTAGAATAAGATACTTAGACGTGTATAATGTACACTCGGGTGCAAAGAAATCGAGCCACCTTCACATTTTTTCTAAAATCAATTTTATGGAAAAACTGTAAAAGGAAATCTGAAAAATGGGGTATCGTTTGAAAGATAATTTTGTTTTCTATTGAATGAGCTTATTTTCACGTGAAAAACGGGTGATTTTCCATACATTTAGGGTAGAAAACAAAACTCATGTGAAAATGCTATTGCAGCACCGCTATGAAAATTCGAGTATAGGGAAAAAATCATGGAAAATTAAACATTTTTTTTTCTTTCAGTATTTTGTATTCCCTCCTCTAGCTCTACGACATGCTTCCATGCGATTATGCATGGATCGAACCAATTTGCGGATGTATTCTTGAGGGATGTCGGCCCAAACCTCTTCAACGGCGGTTTTCAGCTCACGAAGAGTTTCAGGAACTGGATTCCTTTCTCGAACTCTCCTTTTCAATTCGTCCCAGAGGTGTTCTATGGGATTGAGGTCAGGACTTCTTGCTGGCCAATTCATGACAGGAATACTGACGCTCCTAAGGTAATTCTTGGTGATTGTGGCGGTGTTCGGCCTGGCATTATCGTGCATAAATAAAAAATTATCACCGATAAAGCCCGCAAATGGAACCACATGTTCAGCTAAGATCTCCTCTATGTAGCGATGAGCAGTTAAGCCTCCTGCGTTAGGCCTATCAGGCCCTACGACGAATACAATATCGGTCTTCGCCTCCAATGAAATACCGGCCCAGACCATGACAGATCCACCGCCATATGCGACCGTTTCTTCGATGCAACACTGCGAAAATTGCTCTCCTGGTCTTTGGTAGACCCTTTCTCTTCCATCATTGCCAAAAAGACAGATCCTGCACTCATCAGAAAACATCACGGTCCTCCAATGCTCAAGGGTCCAATTGATATGGTCCTGAGCGAAAACACGGCGAGCTGTGCGATGAGCTGCAGTCAACTTGGGCCCATTGGCAGCTCGATGTGGTCTCAGATCTCGTTCCTTGAGACGTCTTCTCACAGTCCATCGACTTATGGACACATTCCGGACCTCCTGCAGTTTCTGCTGTAGCTTAACAGTGTTGAGTCGGCGCGCCCGTAGAGAGTCATGACGATGAAGCGGTCATCTGTTTGTGAGGTAGACCGTACCCTGCCTGTGCCGGGTCTTCTCGTAAAGGCACCACTCTCTCGGTACCTCTGGAACACTCCTTGGACTGCTGATCGGCTTAAATTCAGTTGTTGGGCCACTTGACGCTGACTCAGCCCGGTTTGGAGCAGAGCTACGGCTTGGGCGGCTTCAGCAGGGGTAGTATCAATTTTTTATTAACTTTCTGGCAAATTTAATAGAGAACAATGTCACAGGTAGAGTTGTAATTCACAATTGATGGGCAATTACTGAAAATTTATCATTTTATACCTTCCCAAACGGCATAATCCACACGTGCATTAATTAGCTCATTAGTAATGGGACAACATTATCACCCATAATTTCGTAATGACACCATTCTTGATTAAAAAATTAGCTTTATTTAAAAGCTGAATAAATTACCTTTCTAACGACATCCTAATTTGTTTGTTTTCATGTGCAGATCTTGAATAAATCGAACAAACATGAAAGTTGCACAGGTGGCTCGATTTCTTTGCACCCGAGTGTATGTACAGTGGAACCTCGATAAGTCAAAACTCAAGGGAAATGCCAAAAAAATCGTGTTAACGAGGATTCGACTTATAGAGGTCTTCGACTTACAGAGGTTTTCATAGGCGCATAGACTAGATACGTATGACCTACCTGCCATAATTTTTCTTCGAGTTACAGAGGTATTACAAAAACTTCGAAATCAAACAAAGATTTCTTCGACGTATAGAGGTAAAGTTCATCTATTTCGAGTTATAGAGGTAAAAAATGTACTAAAACGTCTTTTAGGGAGTTATTGGTAACTTCGGCTTAATGAGGTCTAATATTTCGAGTTATGGAGGTTTTGTTGCTTGAAGGGAAGGGAACGGGATGTTATTTCGTCGTATAGAGGATTTCGTCTTATCGAGGTTCGACGTATCGAGGTTCCACTGTATATCGATGCTAGTACATGATAAAGTAACTGTCACACTTGCACTTGGTTACCCATGGAGATATTATTAGCACAGTATACAAAAGCCACGCGATGTAGGAAGAAAAAAATACTGCTTTTATACGCCGTGAACGAACGGCCTACAAGAAAAGTTTTACGAATGCGTAAGAATGCTCCAGTACGGATCGCACCGTCTGCGCCTCGACCTTGCCGGCCGAAGTGTGGCTACTTGTCTGCCTTTATAGGGAACGTGCACGACGAAGGTGCTGCCAACTGGTGCCGCCAATCTAAATCAAGTACCCTCTCATGCTGTCACATTGACGGAAACGCCGTTAATTTGTTGCGATGAAGGACGATTAACGTCAGTGTAGTTACGACTTACTATATTTGACATTGACACTTACATATTGTCATTGACATTGACAGCTTGATTTGACAGGGGTGATAGTTTCCTTTATTGTTCACGTGTCTCTTTTGTCGTTTAGTGCTGCCGTTTAGTTCGTGCACGTTCCCTACACATTGTGCGAGTGCTTAAAACTGTTCCCCTAGTTGCCGTCTTAAATGTTTAGTCATTCATTAGCAATCGAAAGTACACCAGGATATGAACTATTGGGTAGTAGCTTGTCAAAACACTAGGACGTTTATCTTATATGTGTCGCCACCAACTAGCTTAATTAGCCATTTACTTAACTGCCTAGCCTTTTCATTTAAATTTTAGGTTAGGTTTGTTAGTTAGCTTGTGTCTCTCAGAGCAGAAATAGAAGCCCCGCGTAGCGGGGCTTCGTCGACCTGCTGGCGGGTCATAATTTAGTGAAAATTCTAGGCATTTAACCAAATGGCTGATTAATCCAGTTGGCTGCAACATATGCATTAAAAAATACGGACAGACGGGCACGACGAAACTATGAGGGTTCCGTTTTAGCCATTCTGGCTACGGGACCCTAAAAATAGAGACTAAGTTTTTTACTACCGATTTTACATGTACCTAAGTATAATCGCAAAAACTGAATGTCAAACTCAATCCAATGAGCGTATGGCAAATATCTCATCGGATAAATCAGTATCCTTTCTGAGGTTTTTGGATTAAATAGTCCAATACACATGTTTTTAATTAAACTCCGAATAATGTTTATAAACAAGCACTCTATTTGGAAATAAAACGATTTCTTTTACATCAATTTGGTAAAATGTTTGAACAGGGAAAAAAGATTACTTAGTAAAGTAAACATCAACAGCGGAACGGGTTTATTCCAGATTAATGGCAAGAGATTGTGCATCCATTGGCATTCTTTAGGAATAAGTACAGTTAATATTTCCATTCTTCTCTCACGTATGACAAATCTAGCGCGAGAGAATGAGACGTAGATAATGAGCAGGGAGCGTACTTTTGGTGCCGATGACGTAAAAATGACGTCAAGCTACATACAGCATGATTCACTTTAGGTTTTAGATTTATTTATCGTTACCGGAAATTACCGGTATCGTAAAAGCTATGAATTAATTTTATGACTACTTTCATTAGTTGGTGTCAATGGTAGAAGCCGTTCTATAAGTTAAGATGTCTGACTGTGTTATCTTATACTTATTTAAACGGGAAATTGGAAAATGAATCAGAAATATATTTTTTTTGGTGTCCTCTTATTGCTTACTTAATGTTTTATTTATTTATTTTTATTGTTTTAAACCTGACGTAATTTTTATTGGTATTTTATTTGCTCTTGACATTGCATTGTAAAAATATTCGACATACCTACTGAATTAAGCTTTGACATTGTATTACCTAGGATGACCTAGATTATAATATACAACATATACTTAGATTAGATATTAGTTATTTTTCCAATTGACATTTTGATTTTATTTTTTTATTGTAATTTATTTTGTAATTATTTCATTTTACTTTGACGATCTTTTTGTGAATTCATTTTAGTTTTAATATCTAAAACACTATGTAATTTCCAACAAGAAATAAATGAATCTAATCTAATCTAATCTATAGACGGGACCGCGTGAATATAATATAATTCGGATAAATATATGTCAAATCGCATATCTGATTAATATTTACACTTTTCCGTTAAAATAAATTAAAAAAAAACACGTATACTTTTGTACTTACACAATGTCTTCTATCATTAGCACCAATCACAGAAAGTAAAAAATATAATTAATTCATAACTTAAACGATACCGGTAATTTACAGTAACGGTAAATAAATGTAAAACCTTAGGTACTAAATCAGTCTGTATGTAGGTTGACGTCATTTGCCTGTCATCGGCACCAAAAGTACGCTCCCTGATAATGAGAATGCTAAACTTCTTGGTGTCGATGTCGATCAGTGGCAGAATAGTGCTAGCGGCTATTTGCGGCTTTTTCATCGGGTGGTTCACTTTTTTAAAACTATATCAAATGTTGCATGAGGATGTTTGAATTCTAGACTTTATTATCAACGGTCGTTATTAAAATGACTGTTTATGGAGTTAAATCTATTTAGATTTATGTGACATTTGCTGACGTGGAGTCATTTGGGGATTAAGTGCGTTAAACAAAAAGGAACGGTTTTTGATTTAAAGATTTAAGAATAAGTGTTTAAGGATTGAATTACAGCAAGGCCGTCAGTCAACATAGTGTGTTTTATTTTAATAGAGCGATATAAAGTAAAGAGGTTTTTACATAGGTAATGATACTTGTTGACAATACTGTGCCAATGTGTGGTAAGTAATGGTTTTTGGTAAAAAAGTGGAAGTTAACATTTTATTGTAAGTATGGTTTTGGTGTTGCATATTTTGTAGGAATTTAGTTGTCCAATATTTGTAATCAAAAGCTCGTGTTTTTTTTATAAAATACACATAATCACTTATTAAAATACTGATAACTATCACAATTGTTAAAAATCTGCGCAATAATTGCATTTCTGGCCTGCCTGTTTACCTGTATAAGCGACATTTAACCGTAATGCAGAGAAAGTAAGTACAGTTTCTAACCTAACCAACAATTTCCAAATAGGCAAAACACTGTCATAAAACATAACCTAAAACCTCGCCTGAATGTCCAAGTTGCACTCTTGCGGTCACTTTTACTGACCCAAAGGAAAGCGAGTGTGTCACTAGCTTTAGCCCCTAGGACGCGATGCGTGGTTGCGGCTAATCCACGATAATATTACGAGCCAATCAAGCGAAAATCAACTTTATGACAATGACATAAGGACTTTAACACACGGTATATTTATCGTGGGTATGCGGTGATAATACCAATGGTAGAAAAAAATCGTTAGTCCCTAAGGATTTCACAAACGTTTAAGTCATTGTTCGTTTAAAGGCGAGTTCTTGTATAGCATGATATGCTATTCACTTTAATGAGCGCTTTAGACTTAATGATTTTACCACTGAAATAATATGTAACATGACCAAGAAATAGTGTGGTCGTAGGTTTATTTCTGTTTTTCGAAAAATTATCCAAGAAAATAAATATTAAAACTATTTAAAACCATTGATGTTCTGTATTCTTCTAACTGACTTCATAAAATAAGGATGATTCTTAATTATTTGTGTTTTCCCCGTTATACGAGCCTGAACGTCAAGTAGTTAGGGAGACAGCACCAATCATGGACACGTTAAGCACAGTAGTAACCAGTAATGGACAGCAAACATTTAATGGCTTATTTGTTTCTAGTCCATTACTGGTGCCATCATCTTGTAGGTACTTGATATTGAATAGTTTTATGAGCAGCTTACAGAGGAAGTTTATATATATATTTAAGGGCAAAGTTAGAATAGAATAGAATAAATTTATCAAACAACGTATTATACAACAATGACATCTAAAGACTAATAATAATTAGAGAGTTGAACCTATGCCTGAATTAGGATTCCCTGTATCTCAGGCAAAAGGGACTATCAAAAATTTATATCTAATACTAAATATTTACATACTATATAATATATGCAGTTTAATACAATTAAAATCTTATTTACTAGTATCACCTAAAAAGTTACGGCTGACGATACTTTATCGCTTGCTTCGATAGGCAGTAAACGAGTGTCGCAGCACTGCAATCGGCCAAGGCGCTCATATTCTATCCTATATTATCCTTTAATATCCTATCCTACAAATCCTGTCCCATCCTGCTAATGGAAGTTTAGATACTTTGATGTTTGTGACTAAATAACGCTGTAACAGTTAAATGGATTGAGATGAAAATTAGCATACATTTAGACCAAGTTCTAGATTGAAACATGGATTGTTTAATGTACTTTATATGCAAGAAATGACGTCTCTTAGGATATAAAGGAGAATAAGCAAAGCAAAACTGCGCGTAAATGCTAGGAGTTTATATTGGAACATTTTTTTGGGAAGCTGTCATCCAAGGTATTCGAGCAAGGAAGACGGTACGAACTCGAATTTCACCTCGGACAAAGTATAACGACAGACAAGTAGTCAAACTTTGGCCGCTTAGGAGCGCCTGATACGTATACAAGGTCGATGCGCAGATAGTGCGAGCCGTACTTGGGCATTCTGTCTGACGCATTCATAAAACTTTTCTTGTAGTTCTCTCGTTGTATCTTTTGCCGCGGGAAGTATCTTTTGTAGGAAGAAAAATTACTGCTATTTATGTGCCTCGGAGGTTCGGAGTAGCCCCACTGTGTACGTGTATCTATCTATGCACCATAAGCTGCCAATTGGGTCAGTGTAGCGGGGTCAAAGGTGGCTGCCCTCTCTAACGCCGCTAATAGACCCTAATATGCACTCATACCTCTAATTCAGGCTGTTTGGGTAAACGGTTATAGTCTCACCTGACATTCAAAGCCACGAACTTTCAAACCGACTCATTGCAACAACGACTTTATGTAAAATGAAATTATGGTTCAAATTTGATTGATGTGAAGCGGTGATAAAAGGCAAAGTTAAATGCGGTTGATATATGCCATCATCACATGTCGTCGGCTATTGTTGAAAAGAATGTTGCATAAAGAATTGACAAAGTTGGATGCGAGGTTTATAAATTGTTGTTGAATACGGGCTACCAAAATATTTCTCATCATTCGAGCAGCGTTATTGGACACATAGATATTGTAGCGATTTAAGTAAACTAAACATAAGTCACAATGAGTTTCATAGACAATTAGATGCTCAGATAACTAAAGCGACATCTGTGGTGTCTCCTCTCGACTACGCTTGCATTTCAGTTAGGACAACAACCTACTAGATAATACTCTGCTATCATACTTAGACAAGGAACAGTAGCAACACTCTCCACCACTGTGGCCGAGTGCCCGCGCACGCCACTGTTTTACACCCCACGAAGTTCCATAGTTGTGTCAGCTCTTAGAGTTAACACAAAAAAAATAATCAACGGTGCAAAATAATGTTGTTTTTAGTGTTTATGGGTATTTCTAATTTTCCTTGTACAGTCGCCATCAGATATATCTGAGCTGTCAGTGTACTCATAAATATCTGAACACGGCTCGATATATCACAGCTCAGATATATCTGATGGCGACTGTACTTACCCAATTAAGAAATTGATATTGTGGAGTTAAATATTGACCTGTGGGTTACGCACAATTTTACAAAAGCTTTTTTTTTCATAGTAGGTCGCGAATTTTCACATCGCGTTTTTCCATGATTCGCAACTTAAAAAATGCATATGTGATATTTATTTAACAAACCTGACATAATTTCAAGAGCCATAGATTGCTGACTGAGCGACCGAGCCAAGCGAGATCGTATAGTCAACAAGGCATCAAATCGGTGTGTGTATCCATGTTTATTTGTTCGATTATAACTGGAACGTTATGTTTATCCAGTCTTCGTAATATTTGGTGGAAAAGTAGTTGAGACGTACGGTGTCATAGAGTATTTTTATTCTTCCTAATTTCGATGCCGTTCGATCTTCGGAGACCACAAATTACATATTGTTCCAAATAGATTTCAAGCGTTATTCATTATCATATCCTTACTTATCTAAAGCGGCTCTTAAATCTAAACCAGAGTGTTTTGTTAACAAGACTCCGTTAAGAATAAGTGGAATTACCCATATATTGGGGCGTATTTATTTGGCCTTTAATGGATGTGGGTGAAATAGGACATTGGGGACAAATGGGACAATAAAATGTTATCGGGAGAGGTAACGGCTTTGTTGTCGGTAATGAAAAGTCTGTGGACCACCGGCGGGGGCAATGGTGCCATGGTGCTCGATATACTGTGGAGTATTGGAGGAATCTGTTAAGGTACAGTCACAGTTTAAAAACTCCCAGTACTGTAAACTCAGGTTTTTATGGTTCGGTGCACACAAGGGTTATTCTTCATCTAGTATCTTCATTTAGTATGAAAATGGGCCAGAGGAATAAGGTGACCGCAGACATATTTCTGCCGTGGTAGTGATATATGCAGTAATTACAGTCTAGAGGTATAGAAAATGTGAACCGTATTCGATTGGAGTAAGGATGACATTTCATATACATACTAGACTGTAATTACTGCATATATCGCTAGCACGGCAGATTTCTGAAGAAAGACCCACAACATCTATTTTGTGACACAACTATGGTCCAAACTGTGTAGACAGTTCCACACAGTGGCGTAGCTAGAATGAGTGACGTATGTGTGCATTTCTCTAAAAGTTTGTGCATCAATTAACAGATCGTTAATTGATCCCTATTTTGTTACAAATATTTTTGATGATTATTAATGACTGGGCCATGTTTTCTTAATTTCTTTGGATAATTGGGGTAAACTATTCTCAATAGCAACTTAATTGACAACATTTCATTTTAAGAACACTTTAAAATGTATATACGATTCGAAAGCATTTTGTCTCCTGAACACTACACTATTTTTATATCGCTTAATATAAAATACAAATGAATAAAAAATATGTTCTCATTTTACCAGTTCTACGGCACAATAGATGAAATGCCAGTGCCTTTTGCCACAGAAAAAATAAGCTGTCATAATTTTGAATTTGACATTGTCAATGCATACTGTCAGATTGCTTACTTTTTTTCGATCGCGATAAGACTAAAGTAATGGTTTATTCTACCGTAGAACTGTAGTTACGCCCTTTTAGAATAAGTAAACATCAATATATTAATTAATTACAAATCCTGGTGAAACAAATAAACTATCAGCGTATTCGTCTTTTCAAACCAAATACAGAGAACCAATAAAATTAAAGGCTCAAAAAAATGAAAGGTTGTCAATTATGCAAAATTATCAATTTTTTTTTGTTTGTCATCATAAAATAAGTTGGTAACAAAATTGGAAAGCTAACGACTTTTGTGTGATAGTGAAAATGATGTACAAACTTTTTGAGAAATGGTCATCTATCGTATCTAAGTATGTTGCCACTCCATAAGCGTGCACATTTTAGTCACTGCATGTCATGAAATTTTCCTTTTTCGCGACCCATCTGGTGTCACCTCCCGATGAGCGACGATATCACTACATAGTAGACATGCGCGCCGATCGAAAAAAATTCGGCGGTGGCGCGCCACGAAAAAATCCACGGCGGCGGCGTAACGCCGGCGGCGTGAGATTTTTCAACTTTGTAAATAGGTTTTTTCAATATTAAGGGCTTTATCACACTTGCAGGCGAGCTGCGGGCGAGTTACAAGTGAGTGAAGTTCCATACAAATGTCGCTCGCGGCGAACTGCCCCTTGCCACACGTTTAAACAAATTTTAATTGGCCAATCGTGTCTCCATCGCTATCCAAACTTGTTAAAGATTTCACCTGAAGTGAATACCTACGCAAGGAATTATTTTTTGGTGATACATTCCTGAGGAATGTTGCCTCACTCGTACATTACGGCAACTTAAACGTTGACTGCGAACGGGATCCCGTCCCGTAACCTTACTCATCGTTTCAGTTCATCCTAGAAGTTCAAGACTGGATTTCTTGCTGGCCAATGCATAAGAGGAATCCTCTCCTCGGAACTCCTCCAGTAAGTCGCTGACAATTAATACACTGTGAGTGCGGGCGTTACCGTGCGTGAAACTTGTGAAAGTGAACCCTCGAATGATAAAAGCTGTATCCACCACCACTTGATTTTTTAAGATCACCATAATGAATAATCGAGAGCCCTATGTAATTGTTGGCTTCTTCCAACCCTAGAGCTGCTAATCGATGTCCTGCGAGCTTTTAGAAGCTGCTGTAAGAGCCGGAAAGCGTTGTAAAACCGATTCAGCAGGGGCGTTAAAACGATGAAGCGGACGTCTTTCTCAGAAATGCACTGTCATCGTCAGAATCTTTGTCTTCTGGTTAAGCCTCTTAGTGTCTTCAAACCATTGGAATACTCGTGGAACAGAGAAATGGCTTAGATTGTGTTGCCAGGCAACATTACCCTGCTGTACTCCTGCTTGAAGTAGTGCTACGACAAGATCGGCTTCATCAACAGAAGCATCATCTGCAAAGAATAATTCCTTGTTGTTTCTCTTCAGGTGTAATTGTTAACAAACCTGGATAGGGACGAGCGAACTTGTTTAAACGTGTGGAAAGAGGCAGAAATCGTGAGCCCGTACTCCTCCCACTTTTTTTAAAACCCCTCCTCTACATAATCCAAGAGTTTTCATAAAATGAAACAGTTGTTAATTGAAAGAGCATTAAACAAGCTTTCAATGATATCGATATTCTCTGTCACCAATCGCTTCCATCCCATCCTGTCCTCGGCCTTCTTCATGGCGGTCGTCACTGTGAGGCCTGTGAGAGCGGAAACCTGATCTGAGCATCGGGTAGGAGACTTGCCACGTCGCCGCTTGCAGTCTATCTTCCCAACAACCACAAGTTTCTCCAAGTTGTCAGGTTCACGGCGGGCAATGTGTCCAAAATAACCAAGAATCCTTTGGTAGCAAGTAGTAGATAGCCTTGTCCGGATCCTAAGCTGCTGAAGGATGGAGACGTTCGTTCTCTTAGCTGTCCATGGGATGCGTAACATTCGTCTCCAGCACCACATTTCAAATGCCTCTATTTTCTTGCGTTCTGCTGACCGGATTGTCCACGATTCCGAGCCGTAGAGAAAAATCGAAAAGACCAGAATTCTCACAATTCTCATTTTGGTGTTGTTGGAGGCTTTCCGATCCTGCCATATTCGCGTCATCTTACTCATGGCAGATTTATCCATTTGAGTTCTCCTTTGAATTTCCCTCTCGCTTCCCCCTTGCTTAGGTTAGGTTAGGTAGCCCCAGATATACAAATTCACTGACAAACTGTAAGTCGGAGAGTTCTCCTGTCCGTGTGAGTTGTTCAGCTCGGTCCACGACTATAACGACCATAACCTTTATTTTCGCCCGGTTAATTGAGAGGCCAACTAGAATGCTCTCTTGCTCAACTCTGTGGATGTGCGATTTTTTAGACGCCGAGTGTATACACAGTGCAATGGTAGCTAAAAAAGCCTTAGTTACATAAATCGATACTGCAGAAAGCGACGCCTTTCAGTTTAGATTTTAGATTTTTTTACATACCTATGAATTAAAGTTTAGAGATTCGACAATCTCGAAAAAAAAATGGAGGCACTCATTAATTTTCAAGGAAAGCATCTTGAAACTAGCGAAGGTTTGGAAATAACATCCAAATCAACGCATGTTGTTTCCGAGAATTCTATAATGACGATCGATCCTTTGACTTACTTACATTGATTACAATTACACCAATCGGCGTCACAGTTTTGCCATGCTAATTGACTGACTCGTCTCTAACTCGGCGCGAATTTTAAACTATCGGCGGCGGCGGCGGCGCGCCGGCTCCTTATGGCGGCGGCGCGCCGCGGCGGCGCGCACGTCTACTACATAGTATAAAACAAAGTCGCTTTCTCTGTCCCTATGTCCCTATGTATGCTTAAATCTTTAAAACTAGGTACGCAACGGATTATGATGCGGTTTTTTTTAATAGTTAGAGTGATTAAAGAGGAAGGTTTATATGTATAATACATGCATAATATAATAGAGAAACACCGTGCGAAGCCGGGGCGGGCCACTAGTAATGATATAAATCTTAACTTTAAGGTAGGGTAATTCACAATTACGCCTTCAATATCGTCTCTAATATAGTTTGACCCGTGAACAAGAACAGTTCATAATCGGGGATATATCAATTCTGGTCAAATTATACGGGTTAAATTTTGTACTAGGGACGAGATTCATGCCAAAATTGCAAATTACCTTACATGATTTAGTTGATAATATTAGGATGCAATTACAACATTATACCTATTACCAGGGAAGCTTTGTATAAATAAACCCAATTCTTAATAAACTATCGTATAGATTTTTGTCCTTGTTAATTTGAAATAAATTGGCAACGATATGCTACGAGTAAATACACCCCTAAGTAATTAGATGCTTTTATTGTGTTAACAATCGCTTCTTAAAAACAATATAAGCCGAAAAAAATGTTAGTAGCATGTTCCAAGTCTTCCAAACCTATAAGAAAAAATATACATGCCACTGCACTCTAAAACTCCGTCTGTCACAGTTTGTATCTACAGAGCCGTTAGACGCCCAGTCGCACATTGTAATTTTACATGAATTTATTATCCAAGTCTACGTGTCCAGAACTTACTTAGGTATTTATTTCTACCTATTTCCTCTACAAAAACTTACTACATTATCTTTACCTAAGCGACAGTAAGTTTTAAATTACGCAACGGTTTTGACAAAGGCAAGGAAGTGAGTAATTTATGGATGCCATAGAATTTGTCGAAGCGCGCTTCCGCAAGATTCTTCTACGAATATAATATTAATGTATAAATACTACATTATTAGAGACTAGCTTTAACTCGCGGATTCGCCTGCATTAATACATAATTTATTAATTCATAATTCAGTTATTGCGTTTGGTTTACAATAGGTCTTACATTGCCATAAACTTCAAGACACGTACCCTACTAGGGTAGAGCAATTAATTAGAGCTACTTATTGCTACTATTTTTTTTCTATTCTAAACATACAAATTTATAAAAAAATATTATTAAATAAAAAAATTATCCCAACTGCTTAACGGGATGTAAATTGCGATGTTTCAATCTAAGACTTGGCCTACTAGTGTGTCATTTTTAACGTAGGTAATCCCGACAATCCATCGGAATTGAGTCATACTAAATCTCGATTATTATGTTCACGACCAATATGGCCATGACCAATATCGAAAGTGGAAATACTGTTTCTTTAAAATTAAGCCAAATTAATTCGGTCTGCTATCCAAAGGTTGTCTGGAAAAGATCGCTCGTCTATTGTTTATTATTGTCTTTGAATTGTAATGTTCTTTGGGTGTGCAAACATTGTCGGCACGTTTCGACCACAATATTTAGACATTTCACCATGTTTACTGCGTCTATCTTCATATAGGGCCGTGGATAAGAAGTTATGTTTATTGGAATCACTGGAGATGAACTAAGCCATACGTCGTGAATAATTATGATACTTCCGACAATGTTTGCCATCTTAAAAGCAATATATGATACTGGACTATTTAAGGCTGAAATATTTATTAGGATCTCCCGTACTGCAATGTCTGGAATGATATTTAAGTATTAAAATAGCTGACATGATCGTCGCCGACTTGCCAACTAAATAATATTGGAAGGCGTATTTCTTACGGGTGCCCTATTCGTCCGAACTTTGTTTATTCAAATGTATTGTTCGTCACATTTTTTTTTCCTTAGGTGACTTAGGCTTATTTATTAAGCAAATAAACATTATACAGGGTGGGAGGGACTATACCGACATACTTTAGCCATGAATTCCTGGTGGTGTGACGAGTAAAAAATGTTATATCAACATGGGTCGAATATTGTCATTTTACATTAATAGTCTTATGGAACAAAATAAATCAGTAAATTAAGCCCCTCGTTATAAACATGTCCTTACTGGCTGAAAAGTTATCAAAAAGAAAAAAAAAGCTAAAATGGAAACGAAAGGTCAATTTTTTGGCCTCGTAGTCGCTTACCATCAAATACTGCGAAGGTTAATTCCTGTTTAGTTAAAGGATTTTAAAAAAATAGTAAAGGTATCTTAGTCACATTTATTAGGGCTTGTTACACACTTGGGATTTTTCATTTACAAAATAATGAATATCTCGGAAAGTAAGCGTTTTTCGACTATACATCACATAACATTTTTTACTCCTAATAGTTGTTAGAATCTATAGTTAAAGTTTGTCGGTATAGTCCCTCCCACGCTGTATAAGGAAATTATCGGTCTGTGGAACCATCTGCAACAATAATATAGGTAATTACTACAAGTTATTAACAAAGTACACAATGTAATTCAAGAAAAAAAAAGCACTTGGTTAAGAAAAGGTTTTGAATAGGTGTATAAAATTATCACTTTCGATGTGTCATTTTAGTTGGAGGAGCTGGACATCTAGGTACATTGTCTAAGAAATTTAGCTTGCAAAACGATCTGTCAAATTATTGACTGTGACACATATTTGCTGTGATATTCTCAAACTCCGTAGCTGCCCTGGTGGCAACTAAAATAGTCCAATTGTAGCCCAGGTTCAATAGTGATCTCACCTTCAATTCGTTATGAAATGCCTTAAACGCTGGCGCGTCAGGAATGTTAATAAAGAAAGATGCCTACAGCGAGGCACTTATTACTAAAGACTGATCTTACTATGACTACCATAGGCAGATACGACCATGTCACACTGAGGGTCAACTCTAGGGTAATTCGGGAAGGTAATTGACAACTTCACCTTGAATGACGTCTCGAATACAATTTGACACTTAAACTAAAATAACAGTTCTTAATCAGATGGTATTTTGCGGTGGTTGGTCAAAGTCAAAGCGACTCGCGAGCTCCGACATACGTACGTAAAATTAACTTTTATTACTAGAACTCTGCGCTGAGTTGCACTGGGTATCCACGGAATAACTAAAGTTACTGATATAGCTCGCAGGATTGCACGGTTGAAGTCGCAGTGGACAGGACATAACCCAGAGAACTGATAACCGTTGGGGCAGTAAAGGCCCCAGGTGACGAAGCCTACGTAAGTACAGCGTAGGACGGCCCCAGACTCGGTGGACAGAACCTTGTGAGAGTAGTGGACGTACGTGACTGATAGATAGATTACTACTTGTAGTTTACGGATCAAATTATATTAGAGGTGAAGTTGACAGTGAATTTCTGAATTACCTTGATGACTGTGACGCCAACAGTAAAAATAATAGGGATCCGTAATGAATTGCCCGTTATTTATTTAAGAGGGCACACGAGTTCGCTTTTAAATTTAATTGTTTTTTAACTCGGCTGTCAAATAGTCTGGATTCTGATTGTGCTCGATAAGAAGAGAATGTAAAATTAAACATTAAAGTTTTTGAGGTTACTGGTAAGTTGGTGTGCAGTGTTTCTTTAATTACCGCATTTAAACTAATTTTGTTAAATAATAGCTAGAGCTTACACATAAACCCTCATGACATATCTGGGTCATTGGAAAGTAGTACAAAAAGTTTTTTTTTAGATTTACCTTATTTTTACTAAGAATCGCGCGTAGTACTATCGTCTCAGATAGAAAAAAAAGTGTTTCAATTTTTTCATACAAAAATCGTTCTTTTGTTCGGTTACCGCCACAAAAAATATTAGGACACATTTATTCTCCTATCAGAGTCGATAGGTAGCACTCTCGATCCTGAGTAGAAATTTTATTTAAATTTTAATTTTTGCATGAAAATTCTTAAAACAAATAATCAATTCCGTCTATGTCTAACATGAAGAGCTAACAATCTAGATTTTTGATGCTCAATAATCAGCATGCCAACCAACTTAATAGAAGTGTTGAAACTCATTGAATGATAAATGACCAAACAAAACGAAATCGACATTTGATCATTCGCCACATAGGCATTTATAAGCAATAAAAAATTTACTGCCAATACTAGACCGAACTAATAAAAGTCTACATCATGAGATACATTTGAATTGATTACATACGGAATTCGGACACATTTAAAAGTGCTAAAATTAATTGGACGAGTAATGTTTGGTAAGGATGAGTTACTAATAGCGGTTAATTCTGCGTATAGCACGTAAAGTTTTGGTATATTTGCAAAATATGTCTTTTAGCGACGTTTTAGATCAATTAATAGGATTAATAATAATTTGTCCATCAGACACGCTAGCTACAAATTTATAAATATAGCTGTCATGAGCAAAGACACATTTTACTTTTTTTTTCATAAATTGGATGCGTTCAAGTAGCACGTTATGCCAAACAGCGCCAATTTATTGTTGAATGATCGAACGATACCTAAGCCTATCCAGCAGCTCCAGTTTCCTGGCATTATTAATTATAACCTGCTTGAGCATTCCACGTTAGAAGGCATGGATGCCAGTCTGCTAAAGGCAACATACACGGGCGTACGGACGCATGCCCTTCGTGGCTGAACGCGGGAGTTCGAAGTTCGAAAGTTTTAAAAATAAAAAGTTTTCCGTTGCGCGAAAAGTTAGGTTAGGTTAAAATATTTGAAATTATCATTGTTTGTGTTATGTTTGACATTGAGATTTAATTACTTTTAATATTTAGATGTGCTTATAAATAAGTTGCACAAGTTAGGTAAGTTTTTGTTATGATTTACAGTTGATTTTTTTTGTTTTTTTTTTATATGATTTTGATTTTTGTACTGGTGTAGATTGTGTTTGTATATTACTAAAAATCTGCAAGTTTTGGATAAGTTGGATTAAGTTTATTTATTTCAGAAATTCTAACTTTTCATGATTGTTGAAATGCACCTTTGAATGTCAGAGTCTAGTTACTCGGAAAACTTTGTGTAGTTATAAAACGTTATGATTTAACAATACTTAAAGTTTCGAAAGCTTCTCAGTAGCTGCACATTTGGCAAACAATTATTTCATAAAACCAAATTCCGAGTTGTGAATGACAGAGAATACATTTTTTGGAACTTTATTTTACTTGGAACATGTAATATTTTCAACGTGCTAGATGAAAGCAAGACCGCTTGGATGCAGCGGGACCTATATTCTACTTTATCATTGAAAACGTCGTATGTGCCATTAGAAGTTCTATTGTAGCAATGCCATTTTAGATCAGTAGGTACTAAATATACTGCACTCACGCTTTATTTACTTTACTAATGTAGACAGAACTCAAGTGCTACACGGATTACCTGCGTCTGTATAGTGTAACTTACACGACTTGTGTTATCTTCGTTTATAATGGCATATTATGCATGATTTAACCCTTTCAGCGCGCAATGACGCCACACACCAACCTTCATGACACGCCTGTCATGCCATCCGCAACGAATAGGTTAATAAATGTGTTGGTAACATAGTTGTTTCATAAAAAAATACCAGAAGTGGGATGTAGTATTGCTTACACAATTATTTGAGTACAGGTATAACCATGGCCGCCTCGGCACTTACTCTGATAATATATAAAAAGGTCAAGTACCTAATCGTACCTCTAGCCTCCTGACGACCAGAACCTAAAATTTTGGAATATTTTCCCGAAATTTGCAGGGTTTTTTGCATTTGCAATGAATATGCGTGGAAAAATACCTAAAAAAAATCCTGAGATGGAAAATCTTGATTTTCCTTATGTACTGTTTTCAGCACATGTGAAGGCTATTCATATGTACTTTACATAGGACATAGGGTACGTAGAACATTTTATGTTCTACGTAGAGTACTACAGAAGCCAACACACATGTACTTCATACAGGACGTAAGGATGAAATTAAGATGGAAATGCTTAAAACATACGAATAAAACACACTTTTAGTGATAGAAGAAATATATTTATAAAGTATTTAAAAAAAACCTCTGCGGACCATTTATCCTGCTCATTTTCATTGTTCAACCTCATTATCAGTGAGCACGCGACTGCGTAAAGTTGTCAATGACCGTCCTGGCTCGACGACTTCCCTGACCACGTCTTAATCCTCTACCGCGTCCTTGACCGCGTGTACGAGGGATCGCAGAATCATCAGATAATGCTGGCAAAGGAATTGTATAATTCATGTTCACGGTATCTGCTACGGCGTCATCGGAGTCTGTGCTGTCTGTACGAGATTCGTTCTCAGGAACTTTTTCAGGATCGAGGTGTGGAGGAAGATAAGCCGGATTATTATCTGAATCGTCGCCGAAAATTCGAACTCAGTGTCGTTTAGTCATTCTACGATGTTTGCATCGTTCATCACTATAAAAAACAAAAAAAAAACCATGAGTAATGCAACGTTCTATGGAAAAGACATAGGAAGTCAATACTATTAAACTTTTATTAACGACAGCAGTCCTATGCAGAGGACATAAAACATTTAAAGGTTACACTTGTCAACATTTTGAGAATTTCACAAAAATATGAGTTACAAACTATTAATTATTATTGTTTTAGTAAATTTAAACATCACTATAATGGTTTCTATCAAAAGTAGATAATATGAACATGGATATACTTACCTCGGCGCGAGCGCATGGCTGACCGACCTCCTTTTAACGCCATTTTTAACAAAATGACAGATGTCAGTGGGGTTCAAGGAGATGAAACTAGTTCCTTAGGAGTTTATAGAGGGCAGCAAAATAGAATCGTAGTGTTGGCATTAAACGAAAAAGTGGAGGATTTTTTAAAATCTTATGTCCTATGAGAAGCACGGCAGTCGTCAGGAGGCTAGAATAACTGTATCACGACTTCGCGACAAATGCTACACATCCCTTTACATTCAATACAGTGTGTAAGTGACCGGTCATGCTTTGTCGCGCGACAAGCGACGTCGCGGCTAGTTGTGCTAGCCCGGCTTGGCATTCGAATATAATTGTGTGAAATATCGGATAATAATAGGATTAAAAAAATTACCGTAGTTATGGGATTAATTTAAAAAATATTATATCGGTATGTAGAACATAAAGCAAAACTACCTTAAATATTGAACTAACTATTGTCACCGTTAACGTCAATTCAACATGGTTTCATTGTAAGCATATCTTTTGAGTAATCAGTACTGATAAGTGATAACTGCTTATGCGCTTCAGCAGTCACATAGTGCAGTGGTATATTTATTTCGTCATATTTTACTACAACATTTACCCTTGTCTTAGTTTCTGATAAAATACGGAAACATTTAGTGCCTAAAGGCGTAGGATTTTAAATTTTCCCCTTATAATAGATGATAAAAAAATGTATAGGTACATATATTTTCGAGTCTACTATTTGATTTATGACGGATTTTTTAGCTCCTCGATAAATCAAGTTATTGTGACTTAACTTTATTTGTGACATTTTCACAATTTTCCATTAACTTTATAGAAGTACCCCTATATCTAGGATTTTATTAACAGCTCGGTAAGTCATACCTTATGCTGTGAGAACGACACATTTAAGGGTCATTTTCGAAAATAGACTGTAGTTATGGGATTAATTTAACAAAATGTCAGTCTTGTTCCCTTTTGTAACGATAGTTATTACCATACAATTCATATGGTTAACTTTCGTAATTAGTTACACAAAGGAGCAAGATTAACATGTGTTGAATTAAGCCCTAACTACAGACATATGTTTTGAAAACGACCCTTCAATCAATCTACATATAATTAATGCGTTCGAAGCAATATATTTAAGGTACCTAGCCTTTCAAACGAAAAAAGGTACAAAGGTCTTTAGCAACGTTGTCACGAATACATCGAAAATTTCAAAGTGGCTAGTAAGTGGCCAGGTGGTGTAGTTGTTAGCATGCTTGTCCCAGCAAGATAGAGACGCTGGTTCAAATCCAGCCTGCAGTTACTAGGCCACGTTTAATTTTTCAATATATTTGGTATTTGTATCAATAATCGAATAGGTAATCAGTTAATGGATAAATTAATAGAAAATTGTCACATTCCCACTCTTTTTATCAACATTTATCAATTCCGACCATTTTGGATGGCTCAAATCAAGTTACGAAGGCTTTGTTAATGCTGGCTGCTCCAGTTAGGAAGTGAGTCAGTGTTTCTCACGTAGTGTGTGCCGTTTCTTATCTACAGTGCGGTAGGTTGGGTAATTGTGCTACATAATCGTGATGGCATCTCTGGCTTGTTAATGATATTGTTTCAATTATTCATCACTATCATCATATTAACTCGGAGTCGTTGACTGTTGAACATAGGTCTCAATCAAGGACCATTAAACAAGAGGACTGTCATTCTCCACACAAAAAGCTGTTCCCCGAATTTACAAGGCCATCTATGTATAAGCTTGGTATAAGAATTATATTATTTACAATTATTCAACTTTGTAGACGTGACACAGTATTTAAATGTTAGAATTTATTTATTATTAGCTGTTTACGAACTAATTGTTACTATACTATGTTTCTTTGTTCAATTATAACATCGTCAAATGTTTAGTTTTTTAGCGCCGTCTAGTTTTTGCCCGGAAATCCCCTAGCGGTCGGGTTACGATCCAAAATATGGAGAATGACAGTCCTCTTGTTTTAATGGTTCTTGGTCTCAATTAAAGACTTCCACAGCGTACGGTCGCACTCTTTTTGTCTCTATTGATTTCCTTTTTAATAGCAGATATCAGCCGAAAATTTGAATTTCAATTGCCACGCCATCCCGTTCGAAATCCAGAATAGGTAGTACAGAAGATTCGCAGCTTAAAAAAAATAAAATTAGGAGGATTATTATCATGCCTTGCAGTTAGCATATAGATAAGTTTAGGACGTTTTTTTTAGTGCATGAAATTAAAATTATAGACAAGTCAAGTCAACATTACATTATCTGGTACCCAGGTAGTCAGTCTCAAGTTGTATATCATAGGATATAAAGTGACGAATTAATTGAAGAAGTAAATATGTTTATACTTTTTGTAAAGAATGCGGAAAAAGAAAGCCTTGTAGTAATAAAGCACATATTTAGTCATTTACGGTAAATATTTCTCAATTTTTAGTAATTTGTATAAAGTATAAGTAAACGTATTTTATGCCACAACTGGCCATAAAGTGGCTTTTTCCGAACGCTGCGCGTACGGAAAAAGCGGCTTTCTGGCCAGTTGTGGCATAAAATGATGTACACAACACGGCAGGTAATAAAGAAAGCCCTCGATTGCATATTTAAGTCCCTCGCTTGCAGCTCGATTCGTAAACATCTGCGATCTCGGCCTTTCTTTGTATTACCACCCTAGTTGTGTAATGTACTATTTCTGCCCTCCGGCCGCTGCGCTAAACGAAGATGCCGCTTTCTGACTCTGTCGAACAAAAAAATAGTATACAAACCTTGGCCAGTAAATAAGAAAGCCTCAGATCACATGTTTCGTGATCTCAGACATTACTTTACCTGCCTCGGTATCTATGTAATGCACTATAAAGTGTCTTTCCTTTGTTACAGGACATGATAACATACTGCAGAAGGGTACAGCTCACCGCAATGTTTTGACTCCAACCAACAATGATACTCGGGGTGACGTGACGACATGAGTTGCTATGTCTACACCGTTACAAAAAGGTGTTATAGACATAATGGACAGAAAGTGTAACAAATACAAGTGACGACCAACATGGAGAGAGTCTTGCGGATGGAGATCCTTTGGTATGTAAATGGTATTAAAATTAACTTAAGTCAGTTGTGTTTGCAGAATCGCTATAAAAAGATGTGGATGTCTGTAGATGTACAGTCAGCGTCAAATAGTCTGTAACATCCAAAACGCTATATAATTATAATCATAATCATAATCATCATATATCGTAACACGTCTTTGTGCCTATAGTAGTAAAGACGTGTTATATATGGGATTTGGATGCTACAGACTATTTATGCTGACTGTAACTATAAACAAAAGGATGGAATTTTGAAAAAAAAAAATTTTGACTGATAGACGATTCTTAATTTAGGCTAAGAAAGGCTTGACACTTTTGCATAGAGCATTTTTTTTCATATAACCTCCATATGAAAAAAATCTGACATCAAGATCTGGTAATGTCATAATTTTCACTTTCAAAAAACTATTTATTTATTAATACATGTTAACATGACATTACAGTAAAAAAAACCAATGCGTCATGAAACGTAGAAATAAAATATCTATTTAGGCGACGAAACGGCGTGGCCCCGTTGCATCGTCGTCTCCGGTGTAGGATTCGGCAGGTTGCCCCGGAACCGTCGAAACACGACACCCTTCGGCCAGAAGTCAGCACATGCGATGGTTTCTTGCTGCTAGGGAATGCAATTACCGGTAAAATTTACCGTCTTTTCATACTAAAGTCCGGTAAATTACCGGTAAATTACCGGTAATTGCATTCCCTACTTGCTGCGCAACAAACCATCAACTATAAATTTTTCAAGAACTATAAATTTTTCAGCAACTATAGATTTTTCAAGAAGAAACAATGTCTTCTTGAAATATTAGCGTGGTTACAGGCCTATAAACCTATCCTTTGATTTAAAAACGGTTAAATCTAATAGCATTGTTCCCGCATTAACAATTTAGTTTTAGTGAAAGCGCTTTCCACAGCTCCCGTGCGTACAATGCTCCTACCCAGAACAAAAAGACAGTAAAATCGTATGAAACTTATACAAACTTACTGCTTGTTCTTTTAGATAGTAGAATAGCTCAATACCCAATAAATCAACTCGTGCGCATGCATTTTACGAGCTACGTACGGACTATCTCATTTTAACGACGCTCAGGTAGACGGTTGCTAACGGAGTTAAACAGGAAGGCCGCTAAAAATGCCTAAACAAAACCTAATTATTATAAACAGGACTAAACATATGGTATTTATTTTTGGGATTCTGTAGAGCTATGGAATGTCTGGCGCCATCGTAAAATTCGCAAAGCTGAATATACTGGGGGAATTAACAGTCGAATATCTACGGACTAAGCAGGAAACAATATAGGGGAATGAAGTGTATTAAGATGAAGAAACAAAGATCTATTAACAATGTAGAAAAAGGCATATGGGATTATGAATAGCTGTTAAACACCAGGTCTGATCTACGGACTAATACATAGGGGATTAAAAAGAGTTGATCATAATCAATTATACAGAATAAAATAAATGTATTAGCTCTGAAATGGCATATTTTATACAGGATTTCTTCAGAATCAAAATTAAATGAAAACTTTTACTTTCTAAATCTTAGCTATAAGGCCTCTATTAAGAGTTCAATTATACTAGCGCTTTAAAAATATGCCATCTGAATAGACGACATTCAGTGTTTTCTTAAATTAAATAAAACTTAGGTATATTATAAGTAGGTACGTTATGATAAAATTAGCCACTTTGATATTGCTGATTATAAAATTGCTCTTCACTTTCCAATTGGCATCGGATTTCAGGATCTTAAGCTGCCACTCAAAGTCTAAAAGCGAATTGGGTTCCAAGTAACATAGGTATCTCACAGGCATTTCAAACTTTATTTACAACAAAATTTTGTGTGACTTAGAGAAGTTTATTTATATAATAATTAGGACATGCAATCGGTATTACTTGTATAGGATAATACCGAAATCCCGGAATTGCATGCCCTAATAAAGATGATGTTCAGCTATTAGAAATGTAAGATCTGTGAAAACGATAAACGAACGGATAACTGATAAATTTTGACAAAGGCTGGATTTGAATAGAAGGTCTGATGCCTTGCCGAGGCGCACGTTTTTCACTAATTAGCTACCGAGGTTATCATAAGCTAAAAAATGCAGCTATTCCAACATTTCTATTTAATCATCAAAGTCTAATGAATAATTTGACACTGACTAGAAATAACGGTCCCCAAAAAGTTTCCAAAACCATATTTATTCAAGAAATCATGTCAATGAAATTCTCCACAACACAAATAACGTAATGAGGTAAACAATGCAACCACTCACAAATTAGAAGACATAGTACGTTTGACGTGTGTCCATAGTAAATATTTTTTCAAACGGTAACATGCTACTTGAGACTCCTTCGAGAGTAAAAGTAAACAGAAATTATACGGTCCATTCACGGCACGCGTTGAGTCAGGAGGAAAAAATGGGGTCAAGAGCGTCCTGATGTGAATAAACCCTTTCGGTGTAACGGTAAATTAGTAAAATAAAAAAAAAAGATTGAGCGTATACGTGCTTTTTTATGTTATTATTAGTTTTGCAAGATTTCATCCTATCCTGATGTTTCAGACAAATCTTATATTTAGTTTTGCGTATTCTTTTTATTTATTGTTATTGTTTTTCCTAATAACTCTTGAATTAGAATTACATAAGAATAAAATAGGATACACTCTGAAAAAGAGGTAGGAATGTAGTAGCGTGAATTTGAAGTTTTATTAAAATGCCTAAGTCATAAATATAGGATAGTAAACTTTGCAGTACAAAGAGAAAAGTTTGATGTAAGTACCTACAAACTCTACAAAGTGTGAAATGCCACTGTTGGTTTGGTACTGGCTTTTACGACGGAATTGAAAAGTTTCTATCTCTCTCGCAACTAAACTCATTTTTAAGAAAAAAAGGTACTAGGAATAGTTTCTAGTATTTTCTTATATGGTCTCACTAGAAAAGATTTTTCGATTATCATGTGTTTTTTTGCGATATAAATCGTCGCTATGCAAAAACCAAATACTATTTATATGCAAATGTATTGTTCCGTAGCTGAATGACAGAAAACTCACCAACAGAGCCATTTCCGCATTTATAACATCAAGTAAGGATTAATATTCGCAGTAAGGATTCCCATACACATACCACATAGTAAACGCACAAGTAATTCCGCTGCTGTCATCCTTCCTATTACTGTAGGGTAATTCGTAACTTCTCCGACAGCCTCGTCGCTAATATAATTAGACCCGTGAACTAGTAATAATAGTTCGTTATCGATTGTCAAAATGTGTCGGTCCAGTCGTGGGCCACAAGTGGACCGACACATTTTGACTGCGGTGCGTCAAAGTAGATGCCACGACTCGTGTCTTCTAATACGAACTTTTTGACCGGGCTCGTGCGATCGTCTCTGTTTCAGCTCGGGCCACAATACTTCGTATATCTGTTCGAATGTATAGCTGTGTTCACGTGAAATTTTGTGAGCAGGTTCGATAGCTACCTATACAGATTATTTTGTGTCGATTCACTTTTTGGAATTATTTCAAAATGGCGAAACCATGAGAGCTGAACTAAATGCTCTAAAGGGGCTGAAAGTCTTGCGAGGTCTACAGCTCACAGAGTCACTAGTTTTACTAGTTTACCGTTCAAATTATATTGTTTGCGAGATTGACGGCCAAATGGTGAGTTAGGCTTCTGGATATCTCGC
The DNA here is from genome assembly GCA_947034925.1 of Eudemis profundana. Classification (NCBI taxonomy): domain Eukaryota; kingdom Metazoa; phylum Arthropoda; class Insecta; order Lepidoptera; family Tortricidae; genus Eudemis; species Eudemis profundana. Next base: position 14,153,482 of record OX344811.1, read on the forward strand.
GGGCAAGTGAACATGGGTGCTAAATGTATCTATTAATAATTGTGTTCACCTCTAATAGAGGTAACTGTTAACCGTAGTTTCATAATTGGACGGCACGTATGAGAATATTTAGGTAACACTCTCGGTAATTTACTGGTTCTGCTAACTATGTTCGTTATTTAAATTACTTAGTTCAAGCAATTACTCATACTTAAACCAATCGTCAACTCACATTTTCCATTTCTTTTTTTACTTTATTTTAAACGTACCATTGGCTTGCATCAATCAATACTAAAACCGAACAATAAACTAACAGCTCACAAGATGTTACATTTCAAGTTAGGGTCGATTTGAAAAAAAAAAACATTCGTAGTTAAGTCATAAATTTAACAAAATATTAATGTTAATATTAGCTAGGTAGTTCATAAGTATAGCTAGGTAGTATGTAAGTTTGAGAAAGAGACTCCTTTAATTTTGTTTTGTTTAATATTTTGTTTTTATAAGTTAAAAGTTAATTTTTGTTCGTTTTATTGTTTAATTACTCAATTTTCACTATCTATTGTTTGCTATTAAATTTCGTGTATTTTTGTGTGTTTAAACTTTAATTTTACAACTTTTACAATTTTATCAATAGATTATAAGATTTAAAATGCCATGTGTATGCCAAATGTATGTGTAATTATCAATAAAGATGATGCTTACCCATTCCCCACCGACCTACCTCACCTCTTCTATCCCCTCCACACACCCAAGTAGGGCACTTGAACACAACCCCACTAGTTGCGCCCTACGTAAATTTACCTTATACCGATTCCTTTTCCTTCCAAAATCAAGTTCACATAAGGACAGGATGATCCGCTTCATCCTTCCCGCTGGTCCGCTGCTCACTTTGAGCAATCAGCGAAAAGTCAAAGGTGGCCCTGGCCATCGTCCTGGTTCGACCCCAGGCGAGCAGGCCCCCACCTAGCCCGACACCTATCGTGGTAAGCCGGGACCGATGACCTGGTTCGACTCCAGGCACCCCCCGGCACATACCCAGTCCGATGTGCGTGTCGGCCGTGTGTAAGGCACACGGTCGGACGCCCTTGGGTGGTCTGGCCAAGCGAACTGGTTCGAGCCCAGTGACCGCAACGGCCAACCACCCGGCCCGACAATCACAATGCCCGAAAGTGGGTTGTGAGTTTGTCAGGTTTAAAAAAAAAAAAAAAAAAAAAAAAAAAAAAAAAAAAAAAAAAAAAAAAAAAAAAATTCCAAAATCAGTTTATACAGTTTCATACATCCACTTCACTACCGAACCACGCTTCCTCCTTGCATCAATGTTTACTTGAAACAAGTGTTTTTACTGTCTTACGGCCTCCATGAACATCCCGATGAACCCTTGCTGCCACTGCTGACCTGCTGCAGCACCTTACAGTCCATTGCATGGACCTGAGCGGACCTGTCCGCAACAGTGGTCCTTCGAGCTCCGGATATCAGAAGCAACCAGAAGACAGCAAAACAGAACCAGAACCAAAGAAGAAAGAAACAAGCACGTGCGAGTTCTCAGTGTCGGATTTATCTGGCATCGTTCTGAGTATACTTGATTCAAGCAAAGAAGAAAGAAACAAGTACGTGCGAGTTCTCAGTGTCGGATTTATCTGGCATCGTTCTGAGTATACTTGACCCAATCGAGCCGTAACCACCAGGCGTAGCTTTGCCCGGTTACGTCTCGTTAAACTGCTCATTACGCGCTCAGCCACCTAGCGGTGTTAACTGGCTGTGAAGCAAGCGCAGAGTGTTAAGCTTAGTCTGCGCCGGCACGGTGAGGATAGCGAAGGGGGCCACAGGTTGGTCAAGAATCTGGTGCGGTTGTTCCTACCGTGCTATCAGCAACCCTAAGCTACCGATCCCTCTGCCGGGGGCTATCCATCCCTCCTTATCCCTACGTTCCTATTCCTGGGTGACATCACCACGGTAGCAGTTCACCCAGGCAGTTAGTGGTTAGGGTGTTAGGTATAGTAGGGAGTGATAGTTAGGGAGTGATACTAGCTAGGGAGTGTTAATTACGGATAATTTTTATAGCTAGGGACCCTCGTGCGCGACGAAGATGTCTGATCCTCCACAAACACGTGCAATGACTAGCAAGTCAAAGAGCACGACGCCCGAGTCCGGTGAGACTACGTCTACCGAGACGAACACGTGGAGTAAAGGCACCGGCTTAACAGAGCAGAGTAGTGGCAGTGGAAACAAATCGGCACATAAACCAGCGGAACTGGATAGAGTCACGACCGCTAGGGAGAATATCGCGGAAGACAACGACGATAATAGGAGTGCACCGGGCACGTTAGTTAACGCGAGTAGCAACAGTTTAACTGTTTTGATGGCGGAACTAGAGGCGCATAACGCCGAACTTGCAAGGGCCCAGGCGGCCGCCGCAGCAGCGAAAAGTCGGCTGGAGATTGCCAGGATGAGTGACCTAGCGAACTCCAGTGATGCGGCGCCCCCGCCAAGAATCGAGGGGTCTTTGCACGTCGAGCGTTGGCTCACGGAGCAGCGTATAAGTAGGCCGGCTATAGCGTTAGAGAATCGAAATATCGACCCGGAAGTCGAGCATCCTAGGCATGGTCCGCGACCGGAACCCGTACGACGCACCACGGACATGCAGTCGTTGGCAGACGCGATAGTGCAAGCAGTAAACTCAAATAGGTCGAAGCCGCCTAAATTCATCCACGAGCTCCCATATTTTGACGGGACAGTTTCGGAGTGGATGGCATTTAAGGCGGTGTTTAGCGATACAGAGAGCATGTTTTCGGACGTCCAAAACGTAGCTCGTTTGAGAAAGGCCATTCGCGGGACGGCCCGCGAAACAGTTAGGGCTTTACTTTACACGACTACGGAACCTTTTGAAATAATCGACACTTTAGAGCGACGATACGGACGGCCCGAATTAATAATTCTCACGGAAGTCGAAAATATAAAGCGAATGCCGCGATTAACCGACGACGGTCGTAATATTGCTTCTTTCGCGAATAGGGTCGCGAACACGGTAGCCGCAATTAAAACCTTAAACCAGGAGCAATACTTGTACGCGCCGGAGCTAGTTAACAGAATCGTGGATAAACTCAACGTAATTTTGAAATATCGATGGTTCGAGTTTAAGGCGTCGCACCACGGAGCACCCGATCTCGTTTTGCTTACGCGATTTTTAAACACAGTCGGAGATCAGTGCGGATCCATGTTCTCGTACGAAAATATTCGTGAAGAGCGTCGCCTTAAGCACAAACCGAAAGTAAACGCAGCGCGTGGTAGGACGTACTCTGAGAGCTCGTATAGCTCCGAGTCGGAGGAAGAGTCAGAATCCGCGCGTCGTGCCACGGTGGCAAGTTTAAAAAAAACCAAACAACTAAAAAAAAAGCCGGAAAAAAGTCAGCCTAAATTGCCGTCCCCAATACCACCCACGGAGCCCGCGCGAAAGAAAAAATGTGTGATTTGTGAAGGGGAACATGCCCCAGCACAATGCGCGGACTTCGTGAAATTGTCCATAGAAGACAGGTGGGAAAAGGCGAAGCAGTTTAGGATGTGCTTTCGTTGTTTGTCGAATGATCATAGGCGGTTTTTTAAGTGCAAATACGTACCTTGCGGCGCGGGTGGTTGCGAAGCATCTCACCATAAACTCTTGCACAATGAGAATAGAGCTTTAGAGAGTAAAAAAAAAGCCCAAATCGCAACGACCCGCGGCAAAGTTAGCTCGGTTAACCACGTACAAACAGCAACACACTTAACTGCCCATTAAAGACAGAGCAGAGAGAAAATGATAACGATTGAAAGAGATAAATATATTTGTATTATGTCAACTTCAAATCAAATAACGTTTGCGTATGTGTAATGTGCCTTTGAGCTTTGTCATTGTGGTTGTTTGGGCAAAGTTTTTTTTTTCCATACTGTAAATAAAGGTTTTATTTCAACAAGACAGGTGAATTTGTCAAAATTATGATTTCGCTTTCAGACGAACGTTGGGATGAAATAAACTAATTATATTGCTAATGCTTTTATTGGTGCTTCATATTTTTGATATGATGCACCAATATAATGTAATTTATATTTATTATTCATTCATTCTTTTCCACGAATTCAATATTATGGCATTAATGTCAATAATGACTGACGTTGGATCAGCCATAAAAGAAAAAATATTGTTTCAAAACTCTTTTGAATAATAGCCAATTTATACTCATAAACACACGCACACATGCATAACACGACGCCTTCAAGTGTGATTCTCTTTCTTGCAGTATTTCCCATTTTTTGAAGTGTATAGTTAACTGTGTTGCTGTTTGTACAACCTAATACTTACCTGAAAATAATCCCGGTGGAGGTGTCGGGCCCCCTAGGCACTGTTTTGACGAACGCACTTTTGGACGAAGGCTCGTCCATAACCTTAATCGAAAGAGCCGTTGCAGACGAAATAGTGCCCGGAGGACAGCCTAACGGATTATTAGCAATAGAGGGGGTAGGGGGCAACAAATTGAACGATTACGAATCGTGCGTGGTTAAAATTTCGATTAAAGGGACATGCAGTCGCGAACTGCATATGATAGCCGCGCATACAATCAGTGAACTCGACCTGGGTCCGCAACAGGTTGATAGGGACCTAGTTAAACGGTGTAAGCATCTCGAGGATATCGCCGACGAATTGTGTTATGATTACGCGAAACCAACTATCTTGATAGGGCAGGACAACTGGCACTTGATTACATCGCGCCAGTTAAAGATAGGGGGTAAACACGAACCCGTCGCGTCGTTAACTAAATTGGGGTGGGTTTTACACGGTCGAGATTCACTGAACCGCGGAACTATAGCCTACGTCAATCACATACGACCCATGTCAAAGCAAAACGAGGATACCGCAATTAAATTAATGCGAGAGTTTTTTAGTATCGAAAGTTTAGGTATCGAGGCAAAAACCCCTAAGGCGGATCCAGAGCAGCGCGCTCTTAAATTGCTTAACGACACGTGTCAACGGATTGACGGCGGCAATAGGTTCGAGGCTGGGCTTCTGTGGCGCTCCGATGACGAGGAGATGCCCTATAACAGAGCCCAGGCCGTAAATAGGTTGTTTAGCCTCGAAAGGAAACTAGACCGAGACCCGCAACAGCGCGAAGAATATAGTAGGCAGGTCAACAATTTGATAGAGGCAGGTTATGCGGAAAGGGCCGAAGCCCCGCCCACATCAAAAAAGGCATGGTACCTACCTCATTTCGCGGTCGTACACCCTCAGAAGGGTAAGGTCCGTTTGGTGTTTGATGCTGCGGCAAAGTCTAACGAAAAAAGTCTTAACGACGCGTTGTTAGCGGGTCCGGACCTACTCCAATCGTTATTCGGCGTATTGGTTAGATTTCGGGAAGGTAGAATCGCGGTCGTAGCCGACATTAAGGAGATGTTTCTCCAGGTTAAGATTATTGACGCGGATCGTGATAGTCTACGTTTCTTATGGAGGGGCGAAGATAGGGCGGGGCCACCGGTAGAGTACCGTATGACGTCGCTCATTTTCGGAGCGGCATCATCGCCCTGCACCGCCATTTACGTGAAAAATAAGAACGCAGACGATCACGCAAGCGAGCAACCCGAGGTCGCACGGGCGACCGTCCGTAACTTCTACATGGATGACTATCTGGGCACATTCAGTGACGAGGGGGAGGCCAAGAGCGTGATAAACGCGATGCACAAGGTGCATTTGGCGGCCTCTTTCGAGTTGCGCGGGTGGGCGTCTAACATACCAGAGGTCATAGATGACGTTGCGGACAAGCGTACTAGCGAGCAAACTACGTTAGGGAAAAGCGATACGGAAAGAACGTTAGGTATGATATGGAACCATAAACGCGATAGTCTTGGTTTTAACGTCAATTTCCGAAATATCCCGATCGAAGTTACGAAACTAGCTACCCCTACCAAACGTCAAGTAACCAGCGCGGTCATGTCGGTATTCGACCCCTTAGGGTTAGTCTCGCCGGTTACGATGGTAGGCAAAGCATTAATACAGGACGTCTGGCGTAGTGGGGTTCAATGGGACGATCCCATCACGGAGGAACACCACCAGACTTGGCTAGCTTTCGTAAAAAACGTAGGATTCTTGAAAGATTTAGAAGTAGCCCGCTACGTACCCGCGCCCTCGGGAGAAACATCGATGCATGTATTTTGCGACGCTAGCGAAAAAGTTTATTCTACGGCAATTTACTTCGTTAATACCGATATTAACGGAGATAGGTCATCACACTTGGTGGCAGGCAAGGCGAAAGTGGCACCGCTGAAGCCCATATCTGTCCCGAGACTCGAGCTACAGGCCGCGGTATTAGGCAGTAGGCTAGCCGAAACGATCAAGCGCGAATCCGATTATAAAATCGAAAAATGTTACTATTGGTCAGATAGTAAAACCGTACTAGCATGGATAAAGTCGGATCCTCGCTCGTTCAAATCATTCGTAGCACATCGACTAGCCGAGATCGAAAGCTTAACCGCGCCAGTAGACTGGCGATGGGTGCCCTCCGCCATGAACGTCGCCGACGACGCCACCAAGGGCATTCCCGTAGACTTTAACGCGAAGCATAGGTGGTTTTTCGGTCCCGAATTTATTAGAGGCGACCCCGAGACATGGCCAAAGGAGAAGCCAGTGTCGGCGCCGCCATCCCCTACGGGGGAAGAACGAACCGTAAAACCCGTTTTACACACGGTCGGTAAAACTGTAACAGATTGCTTACCGTCGATCGATAGATTCTCGAACTATAATAGACTCTTGCGTTCCACTGCTACTGTTCTGCTCTCTGCTGAGGTATTCAAAGCCATGATACTCGATACGACAATACGTCCAACAATGAAAACCGACCACTTACAGTTGGCCGAGTTACTCCTTATAAGGAGAAGTCAAAGATTGACGTTTCAAGAAGAGATCACATGCAAAGAGGCTGGACGGCCACTACCGAAGAACTCGCCCCTGAAGAAGATTGCCGTGGACATACGGCAAGGCGTGCTCTATTTGAACAGCAGATTGACGCAAGATCGTTTGAGAAAACTGCCCATTCTACATGCCAAAGAACAGCTGACGAAGTTGATCGTACTACACACTCACAGTACGCTCGGCCATGGCAACAGAGAAACAGTACTCAACGAGCTCCAGCAGCGCTATTATATCATCGGTCTACGCAGTTGCCTCAGATATATCTGCAATAGATGCCAGTGGTGTCGCACATACAAGGGGGTACCTCACAAAATTCCCTTGGGCGACTTACCACCCGAAAGGCTTATGCATAACCAGCCCCCGTTCACCGCCTTGGCTGTAGACTATTTTGGACCAATGCAGATAACAGTAGGCCGCCGCCATGAGAAACGGTGGGGCGCACTCTACACGTGCCTCACCACACGAGCCATTCATGTGGAGTTAGCCACCTCTCTCTCGGCTTCCTCCATGATCATGACACTAAGAAGGCTAATGGCGCGGCGCGGCACACCTACTATTATTTACAGCGACAATGCGACAAACTTCCGAGGAGCTGAAACAGAAATTGCAGAAGCACTAAGGGCCAACGAAAACGATTTGACTGAGTACGCAGAGAGCAAGGCCATCACATGGAAGAAAATCCCACCGGGCGCACCCAGCATGGGGGGCGCTTGGGAAAGAATGGTACGCTCAGTCAAAACGGCCCTTTACACCGTACTGAAAGAAAAATACCCAACAGAAGAGGTACTTCATACTCTCATGCTCGAGGCAGAGCATTTGGTCAACTCCCGACCGCTGACGCCAGTCAACCCAGACTTGGAACAAGAATCCTTGACCCCCAACCATTTTCTCATTGGTAGGTCATGTGGCATGTCACCATTCGGGAGCTTTAGAGACCTAAAAATGACTACAAACAGCTGGAAGGCGGCTCAAGCTATGGCCGACGATTTCTGGAACAGATGGATACGAGAATACAAACCTCAGCTACAAGTTCGACGAGGGCACGTATCAAACGAACAAACAATCAAAATCGGAGACATCGTACTGATTGTAGACCAGACTATGCCCAGAGGCACATGGCCAAGAGGGCAAGTAACTTCTGTTTTCCCAGGCCCAGATGGCCGGGTTCGAGTAACAGAAGTACGCACAGCATCGGGACTTATCCGTCGTCCAGCCTCTCGCCTCATTGTGATCAGCAGCGACTAGATATAGTGCTCGCGCACGAGGGGGAGATTGTTAATATTAGCTAGGTAGTTCATAAGTATAGCTAGGTAGTATGTAAGTTTGAGAAAGAGACTCCTTTAATTTTGTTTTGTTTAATATTTTGTTTTTATAAGTTAAAAGTTAATTTTTGTTCGTTTTATTGTTTAATTACTCAATTTTCACTATCTATTGTTTGCTATTAAATTTCGTGTATTTTTGTGTGTTTAAACTTTAATTTTACAACTTTTACAATTTTATCAATAGATTATAAGATTTAAAATGCCATGTGTATGCCAAATGTATGTGTAATTATCAATAAAGATGATGCTTACCCATTCCCCACCGACCTACCTCACCTCTTCTATCCCCTCCACACACCCAAGTAGGGCACTTGAACACAACCCCACTAGTTGCGCCCTACGTAAATTTACCTTATACCGATTCCTTTTCCTTCCAAAATCAGTTTATACAGTTTCATACATCCACTTCACTACCGAACCACGCTTCCTCCTTGCATCAATGTTTACTTGAAACAAGTGTTTTTACTGTCTTACGGCCTCCATGAACATCCCGATGAACCCTTGCTGCCACTGCTGACCTGCTGCAGCACCTTACAGTCCATTGCATGGACCTGAGCGGACCTGTCCGCAACAATTAATATTGTTCCTTTTTGTAACGAAAATCACCGTACAATTTATATGGTTAACTTTCGTTACATAAAAGAACAAGATTAACATTTTGTTAAATAAGTCCTATTTAACAACGGAATAGTACATTACATATAATATTAATATTGTTCCTTTTTGTAACGAAAATCACCGTACAATTTATATGGTTAACTTTCGTTACATAAAAGAACAAGATTAACATTTTGTTAAATAAGTCCTATTTAACAACGGAATAGTACATTACATAACTAGGGTGGTAATACAAAGAAAGGCCAAGATCGCAGAAGTATGCGGCCTGAGCTGCAAGCGAGGGACGTAAATATGCGATCGAGGGCTTTCTTTATTACCTCCCATGTTGTGTACATCATTTTATTTTATGTCTACACTTGGCCAGAAAGCGGCTTTTTTCGTGCGCGCAGCGTGCGGATAAAGCCACTTTATGGCCAGGTGTGGCATAAATTACTTTTTCATCACACTTGCTCGAAAATGCTGTCATTACACGTAGGTTTTGCGGGCCGTAAATGACCTATTACGCCCTAGGGCGTAATGGTTTTCTTTTTAAATTTGAAACGCTGGTTTTGTTTTACTCTTATTTGTCATGATCAAAGGAAACGCCAACTTAATTTTTTTAACTTTTATTACTGAAATATTTATTTAAAGAGAACTGTTATTGCAAATACATGTAAACACATATTTCTGTAACATTAATTAAATTGTTTAAATAGTGTATTTCAGTGTTTTGCAAATATAAAATCAACCATTTTAAGTCTTTACCGCTATGGTTTCCGAACGTGACTTGTCGTCTTGATATATGTCACTAATAATATAGGTTAAGTAAAGTTATTTTAATCAGATTTCCTCACAAGTGTGATGAAAAACATTGTGTGTGCCACGGGCGGTAAAGGAATTACAAACTCGTGTTGTTAAAGCCCTCGGCTTCGCCTCGGCCTTGTAACAAACACTCTTTTGTAATTCCTTACTTACCGCCCTTGATACACAATGTACTATTTAAAAACGACCCGTTAATAACCCGGAATAATTTCTCTCGAGTGTAGTATAAAATTTGTTTTCAGAGAGTAAAATATCAGTAAGCAACTTTAGCGTGATATGATCTGACTGACTTTAATAATACTTCCTATCGTATTCATTTTATCAGCAATCATGATAAAGTGTGAGAAAACTTCCATAAAAACGTCCCCTAGACCGTATGGACATACATGGACAAAATATCCCCCTTCCAGGCCATAGTTTCCTACAAGCACACTTGATATGCATCTTATCCAGCCATCGTGCACCATATACAGCACAAAGTTATGTTATACTTCAACCACAGCTCTCACTATAAATCCTGTTAGCACAATTGACATGTTTATCTTTCGGTAAGCAATGCTATATCTAACTGCTAATTACGTTAGTTTATTTTCTACAGCTTCTTTGTTTGTACGCCCGTTGATACGTGGATTCTAACTGCGATGTGAAAAGCTACACATTTAAAGGGTTATTGGGATTCCGAAATGGTATGCAGGATATGATGTAATCTTTGGGCGGTGATGTGAGTGAAGCTACATTGTTACAAATTTGGAAAGACTAGAGATTAATAAACACAAAGATTCGAACTCTCTCTTTGATACCTTTTCTTTAAATTACGTTACGCAAATGTACTATGGTAAACTACTACTTATTAGAAGAAATGGAACTGTTTTTTTTTTTAATTAGTCCGAAGTCAATTAAAACAAAAATATTGTTTTGCTAACTTTACCATACTCTGTTTATTAATTTGTATTATTTAACGCAATAAAAACATAGTGATTAAATTGTTTTGCTAATCCGCGATTTGATAACGTTTTAGTCAATTAAAAACATTTCAGTCCGAAGTTGCTGAAGTTTATTAATGTCCATTGCGATAATTGCTGTCACTTTTTGCTTAAAATTAATTGGTCAGCGTATTACTAACCAGAATATTTTATTAATATTTGTCTAATTATATGTGAATTTATTATGTTGAACATTGCTCTAAAATTATTACAATAAACATATATTTAACTACTTCTAAATATAAAATAATTCCGCCAGATCTCTACCTGGCGGTAGGGTGCCCAGAAGGCTGGCAGCATTGCCACGCTGAATGGCAATGCTGATCCTTTGTGCTAGGAAGGAGCCAGCCCTCTGGTCCCCCGATACTTCGCGGAGCCTGCATGCTATTTGGACTTTGTCTAATTGGACCGTTTGCAATTGAGTTTTGGATAATTTGACTTTGCAATTTGAAATCTGGCAAGTCAGATAAAAATGTCCTTTTCCCTATTCTGCAAAAATGCGAAAGTAATGTCGGCAAAGATGCTTGCGTGTGAAATTAAACCTAAAAACGTAAGTAACCACAAAATCCACAAAGCAAGAATGAATACTCAAATACCATAGCGTCAACCATAAAGAAATAGAAATGAATGATAATCGCAATGCAGACGTCAATAAATAAGAATTTCTCATAGGACAGACGAGAGTGAAGTGATTTTAACATAAAAATAACGGCTATCGGCACTTTATAAACCACTTAAGATGTTCATTAGAGCGTTCCTCAGTCGTTTGATCGCTTTAATGCTGCAGTGGATGCACTCGGTTGTCGAAAATGTAACGTCTTCAAACATCTAATGGAGATGTCGGATTGCGCAAGAAGCGTGGGTGCGGTAGGGTTGCCAATGATCAATCGCTAATCTTCTTTGCACTTTGCAATGTTGGTTTTACTCTGGCATAGTAAATGTATGCGATTTTCGAAATGTATCTCTCTATTCTATTAGCGTTACGCGATGGATCCACTCTGGTCAATCTCTGAGTCCTTTGAATTTTGCAATTATGGTTTTAATATGGTGTGGTGTAGGGAATGCATTGGATTGTTGAAAATGTAATTTCAAACGACTAATAGAGATGTAGGATTGCGTAAGAGGCATGGGCGCGACTAGGGTTGCCAATGATAAATCGCTAATCTTTTATCCGTGTTGTAATGTTGGTTTTAGCGTAACGCAGTGGACGCGGTCAATTATTGAAAATGTAACAATTTAAAGAAATAACCTGGTACGATCGCCGGAAGCAAATTAATACAAAAAGCTTGCTTGCTTGCAACCGTCTATAGTGGAAGTCTTTGAGGGAGACTTATGTTCAGCAGTGGACCGGTTTGATATGATGACGATGAAACTAATTAATAGCATGAAATAACGAAATATTCAACCAAAAATTACAAATCATGTCATCTCTATGGATGGCAGACAATTAAAAAGAGGCTAGTAAAAAAGTCAACTTATTCGTAAATACTTAATTAATGATAAATAATTGTGCGTACATAAATACGCTTAATAGAATAATTAAACATGTTAATACAACGGTTTTAACTTAGTCATACCTACACCACGATAAATTAAACACTACTAAGTAAACAATTTACCGCTTTTCACAGCCCTGACGCCGGTAGTAGCCAAATTTGGAAAGTAAAGTAAATTGAGACTAGTTCAATCCGTGTCATACCTTGCACCCACGATTCCGCTACAAAATAAATATTAGCATTAAAGGAACAGTACGTTGATTAAAAATAGACGCCGAAGACAACATAAATACCTATGCTGTTACGGATGGTATTGGATTGACCGCCCACAAGCTATCTGCTTTGCCCTAAGGTTATGCCTTATGGTATTAAGTTCGCCTTTTGTACGATAAGTACAGGTCGATTCACGAGAGCTGGCACGAATGGATTGAACGAGTGAATGATAATGTTTATGTGTGCGTCACAAAATGATTAAATACAGGTTGATTCAATAAACGATAATCGTGTTTTTAGATTACCTCGTCTCATAACTCCGTAACTCAGTTTGCATTGAGTATCTTATGCAGGTACCACAAAAAATTGCCTACGTACCAGTGGCGTCGCGTTGAAGAAATCCTTGGGCAAGCCGGAGCAGCTTCGGCTTCAATTTTCTTTAAGAGCACTAGAGCATTAAGTGCTGAACTGACTAATATTAGGCAAGCCGGTGGGAATCGAGTTCTATGGACGCCTCGCCACTGCTACGTACACAACCGAATCCTTGTTTGCACACTGACGCCGTGAAGCGCGGAGATTGCATCGAAACATCTAAATTTCGTATGAGTCTCGCATATTTTCGCCATGATTTCATAGCTTGCGGCGTTAGTGTGAAACAAGGGTATAAATGAAATAAAAACTCCAAGCTAGTAAAATATTTGTAGCGAAATTCACTTTTTACCTGTCAAATTTACCTTTCTGCCATATCTTTTACCTGCTTAGTCTTAATAATGTGCAGATTATATATTTTTCTTGAATAATGAAGAAGTGTTATGTATCTCTTTACAAAATATTTGCATCCTCCCGTATAAGAACGTCACTCAACGGTGACATGTGACACTACTTTCGTTCAATCCATTCGGGCCAGCTCTTGTGAACCGACCTGTATTCTTTTGTGCAATAAAGTCTATATACATAAATGAATAGATTGTAGAGCCAATATTATTTATGACGTTTTCACTAGGACAATATTTTGGTAAAACCCGAGAAAATTCTTGTTTTTGAATGTAAAAAGGTTTTTTTGGGAATCTGTAACTATGAGACATATTATTACGGCAATACCTACCTAAGAGTCTTATCAAGTTATCACACTTGCGATTTGCGAGCGTTCCACACTCGAGTTCCGAACTCACCGCGAGTTCGCCGCGACTGGTTTTATATGGAAACTTGCCCGCAGCTCACCCATAAATCGCAAATGTGATAAGGTCCTAAGGGAAATTGTCCAATAGTTGACACCCTGTTGTTGCTAATTACTTAACTTTCAAGATGGCTAATACTGGGACAGTGTTAAGCGCTCGAACGTCTATCTTAATATCGGCTCTCACAAGCGCACGACTTTTGATTTTGTAAACACTGAATTACCAATTTGAGCGTGTGTACCAAGTCAATATACTGTTTTACTCCTATAGTGTCGATTGTATTTGACCACTGTCTTTTGTGGTTTATCCGTCAACTGATTGTTAAACCCGGCTCTCCTTGTTTATTTGAGTGGTTGCTACACAGCCTAAGTGGCTGTTGTTGGCTTATTACCTTCAGCTTGAGTGTACAGTCGGCAACTGCTATACAGAGTGGTTAAAAATCATGGCCCTTGGACAGACCTTGGATCTCTTAAGATAGCTGATTTTGCACAAAGGAATTTTCCCAATATATTTAAGAAAAAATAAGGATTTAGATTTCATCCCTAGTTTATTTAGTTGCTAAATCTTGAAAACCGAAACAAGTACGAGTAGAGTTCAAAAAATGTCATTTGCAGTTTTTTTAGCAAATTTGAGCGTATCTCGATACACTGTGTATGTTTACTCCTACGGTGTCGATTGTATTTGATCACTGTTTTTTGTGGTTTATCCGTTAACTGATTATTAAGCCCGCCTCTCCTTGTTTAACCGAGGATTTGAGTGGTTGTTACATAGCATAAGTGCTTGTTGTTGGCTTATTACCGGCAGCTTGATTGTACAGTCAGCAATTAATATACACGATGAAAAAATAATGGGCCATGGAGAGAAACTAGTTTAAATCCTTAAGGAGGCTCATTTCGCAAAAAAGATGATATTATTATGATTAAATTCTTAGTTTAAAAAAAAACTTATTGATACCGAAAATCGATCCGAATAGAGATTTAAAAATCTAATTTGCAGTTCTTTTATTTACTAATTGATAGCCTCACCCTATCCGATGAAAAAATATCTTTAATAACCTTTAATTACCGTTCGATTTAAGGGAACCTATTAAAAGTAAGTTTATGACTGAAGTTATTATTATTAAAAAAAATTGCGTGAATGCCTCATGGCATTAAGTCCACCATTTGTACTCTCTTGTATTGTGCAATAAAGTTTCAATAAATAAAATAAAATGAATAAATAAAAATAATCTTTAAGGTAACTTTCCTCCAGGACCAATAAAATGATTCCACCCTGTATACTGAAGTAGAGATGTTATGGTAAAGACAACTAATGCTCTTACGTTTTAAGCATCAGCAGCGAGTTCAGATACTTGATGTCTGTGCCACGTAAACGTGTGTTGTTGACTGTACTAATAAATGCTTCGTGGATAGAGGAGATTATATTGTCACGACGGCAATCCTGAAGCTTTGTCGGTGATCAATTAAAGTAGTTATCGGGGTGAAATGTTCCTACTAGAGTGTGGGGGGGGCAGCTGCCGTACCTCGTTCCGCACTTGCGGGTATTACTTCATTTTTACGTCTCGACGTTTCGTAACCCTTTACGGCGTACGTGGTCGTGGGTAGACTACCCGCGACATCCTCAGCCCCAGAATAATTATAAATAACAAATATTCATGACTAAAATAATAGTTAAACGACGAGTAGAAGAATTTTATTATTTTACGATGGGGACTTTCGGTTTTTCGAAGTTCCGGAATTCCGATAGCCTCCTAAGGTCCAACGCATAATAACGCTCATAGTGACTGTGACCCATGGTCCCACCAATAGTACTATTGTTTTATACTAATTCATCTTATAAGGGTCCCGTTTTTTCTTTTTAAGGTATGGAACCCTAAAAAAGACTTGTCGACTCAAACACCTACTCGCTTCTCTCGTTCAGTCACTAACTAATTCAAAGATTTGAAGAATGTTGGGTACGATATGTGGTATCCTAATAGCCACAAGCTGCATGTACTTCTTAATTTAATTTAGTCCCATTTTAAAACTAAAGAGCTTAATATTGTGTCTTTTTCTTTCAGGGTTGCAGCTATCATACAGTTTGCAATGTGTACCATACCAACCAACGATACCTCCGCCTCAACACAGGTAAGAACATAATAGTACATTATGCCTAGGGCGGTAAAACAAAGAATGTCTCAGATCGCAGGTATTTGACGCCCGAGCCGAAGGCAAGAGCGATAAATATACGATCTGAGGCTTTCTTTATTACCTCCCGTGGTAAGTACAACATTTTACGTCTCTCGCTGGCCAGGAAGTGGGATTTTCCGCTAGCGGTAATTGCCACTTTATGGCCAGGTGTGACGTAAAGAAACTTTGAATATTTAAGTATTATAAGAGAAATATAAAAAATTAAATATATGCCTCCGGCAGGATTTAAACATGCATCTCCAACGGCCGTTCCAGTCCACCAGTCTCTTCATTTTAATAGCGGGATTGCGTTAAAAATGAAAAGATGCTTTTAACTTCGACGCTTCGGTGGTACATTAATAGTGCATTAGTGTTGGCTCGGAGAGCCGTGGAGACGCAGCTTCGAATCCTGCCCGAGGCAGGTGCACTTCACTCGATTTTGGCCACCTGCGCGGTGGGCGTAGCCGATCCAGTCGCCGGCGATCAAAACGTCACCGTTTCACAATATAATTATCGTGACAGTACGCAAACGCCGTTGATGCCGGCCGAACCCTAGCGAAAACTATGCGAGAACGTATTGTACTGTGCGAAGTTTCTAAGCTGTGGCTGTAGCGGTGGAAATCCCCACGCTCGCGTCAACACAATAGGGTTCGACACGAGCGTGGGAATTCTTGTTTTTTGTATGGAACGCGCCACTGTAATATTTGTTTATATTCTCTAATCTGTGCCCGAGGTATATAATAATTTTTAATTTTTTCTCTGCTAATAAAATATTTTATGCCACACCTGGCCATAAAGTGGCTTTTTCCGCACGCTGCACGTACGGAAAAAGCCGCTTTCTGGCCAAGTGTAGACATAAAATAATGTACACAACACGGGAGATAATAAAGAAAACCCTCGATCACATATTTACGTCCCTCGCTTGCAGCTCGTGCCGCAAAATTCTGCGATCTCGGCTTTTCTTTGTATTACCACCCTAGTTGTGTAATGTACTATAGAATTCGTTGGAAGACGTTAATGCCTATTCAGCCTAAGTTGTGGCTAAATAAGGTATATATTGTTTTAGGTGGGTGAGTCCACCGGCGCGTACGCATGGAGTGCGTGGGGCAGCTGGAGTCCGTGCTCGCGGACCTGCGGTGGGGGCGTGGCCGTGCAGACTCGGGAGTGCCTGCCCAGGTATTGGCGGTTCCGCATTTCATTCCATCTGTTTATTACAAGCACCTTCAAATAAGCCTCGTCATCATCAGCCTATATACGTCCCGATGGTGGGCATAGGCCTAATCTCATAGATGAGAGTGAACGGACTCACAGCTTTACTCTCAGATTACTTTACTTAGCGCACCAGGGCGCCGCGGCGCACACTTTGGGAACCCCTGATATAGTCTTTGATATTTTAGTTTTTGAGACACTCTCTTGGCCGCTCGTTACTAAATAAAGCATTATTACTTCATTTGCAAAAAGATACATTTCAACAAAAAGTATTTTTACCCGTATTTGAAACTGTATTTTATAAATAGTGGGTAAAAGACACGAAAGTATGTTCATTTTTTTTAAACCTTATTTTTAGGGAGCTTTTGTCAGACTGTCTATGCCAGCTCCGTTAAGCATCTACAGTACAATATTCAAAGCAAAAATACAATAAAAATGTACATAAATACCTAAAAAAAAAACAAAGAGGAGCGGAGCATGTTCAATATTATATTACAATGTTGTGTCAACGCTTATCTAATTCGCATACAAGTACTTATTTATGTACCTATGTCGCTTATAAAATTAAAACATGAACATGCGTTCGGACATGCCTTTTACTAATTTTAAAATCAATTTTGAAAGCAAAAAGGCCGTAGGGCGTAAGTCCTGTCAGTTAATTTCCTAGAGCGAACCAAGTGTCGGACATAAGAGCAAAACTGTAAACACAGCGTTTACAAGCCTATTGCAGTAATTCGCTTATAAAAGGCCCTTTACAACACCGGACTGTAATTACCTACATTATTTTTGTTGTAATTTTCTGGAGATGGAGGATGGATCAAACAAAACAGTTTTTAAGGTTATAATTATAGATACATTGAGCAAAGGCATTGAAAAATCAAATACGATCGACTACAGCTAATCCGGCATTAGCTGTAGTCGATCGTATTTGATTTTTCAATGCATTTGCTCAATGTATCTATAATTATAATAAAATTGTGGTGTTTCCACATTAAGCTATGAGGATTCAAAATATTTCCAGTAAATATGTTGATTCCTTAAAAGTACAGTTTTTAAGGTTACTCGAAATAAAATCGGCCCCTAGTGTGTACCTGTAACTTTTTATCCGACTTCACAAAAGAGGGACGGTTCTCAATGTGACTATGTTTGTTACGCGATTACTCGAAGACGGCTGGACTGATTTGGAAAATTGTTTGGAAGTATCCTACATCTTCTAGTTAGTCTCATATGCAACCAGGTCAAAATCTGAGTATAGAAACTTGAAGAAATCAAGGGAACTCTTATACGCATACAATCATACCAGCGATTTGGGTTACAAGCTGCACATAAAACTACTAAATATCGAGTCTTTTTGATTTTAAGTAGTTGTATATGCATCGTCCTGAAGATAATTAGAAAAATCAAAAGGATAGGACACTCCAGGCAAAATTACGGGCCGCTACGAAACATTTTTTTATGTCACAAATGTGTGTTAAAGCAGTATTGAAACTCTCGAACTTACCTTTGGTTCGGAACCCTCTTATAACACGTAAAAACCGTAAAATATAAAAGCCCTCAGTTCAAAGGTTAAACATGCCTTCGCGACCCGGCTCTTACCCGCTAAACGAAGGTAATGGAAACCCCGTAGCGCCAAGTTCGTAACAAGCCCTCATTGTGCAGTGATTGCCGCCATGATTGACGTACATCACTTGTCGATGGTCCCTAATGAGCATGTGATTACCGTGCCACAAACTAAACAGCGTTTGTTCTGAGATATTTGGCACAGTTGCGTTTTGGTTTTTTCTGTTACGTTTTAAAATTTGAATGGAAATTTTAAACTAAATCTTCATATGTACACGTTTTCATGCAATAACATTATTTTATTGTCTTTTATTCCTATGAAAACGATATCATATGATAATAATGTACTTGTATAAGTATCTAATTACCTATACAAGCGCACGTTTTGATCTTTCCTTAGAATTAAAATTATAAAGTGTGGTGCTAAACAATGTGTTAAAATAGTAAAGATTTTGTATAGAATACATTTTAGGTTCATAAAATAATAACTTCATAATTAAGCTAATTTGCAAAAAAATGTACGTTGCCAAATCTTTGAAAATAAATAAACATACAATCTGCAGCGCCGCCACTATTTTCACAAATTGCTAACCATGTTCAACTAACATTAGTTTAAATACTGGCCACTATTAAATTTATTGCTGTGTTCAAGCGTGACAAACTTAAATTTACCATTAGTAGAAGAATTAGTGCCTGACGATGGCTTGTGGAAGGCGACAATTAATAGCATTGATAAGTTGGCAATGACAGATTTGTACGTATTTGTATACTGGAGACGTGTTAATCGTTAGATTTGTGCATTAGCACGAAGCTTCGTTCAATTGGTCGCAAATTTGCTACTTATACTCATTCATCATGCATTTAATTTGCAATTGTACTGTGACAAGGCAATGACATTAATTATGTACTTTGACGTTCTTCTATAATAAAAGGTCTAAGAAAGCCAGATTCTTTCGCATAGGTATGTACTGTTTAATTTAAGACCACGTTATTTTATTACCAGTGATGATCACTCCCTTCGAATAATGTTAAATTTATCACATTCACAAATTACTAAAATACTATAAGGGGCGCTTTTAATATTATTAAATGTTTATTTGCAAATGGGAAATAGACAGGGTCAATTTTGCAAATCTGACTCTACTAAAATAAGGTATGCAAAAAAAACTCTTCTGCTTTTAATCTAGTAGTAAAAATTAAAAAAAAAATCTGTTAAAACCTTTTGAACTTTTAGCAACCGTTTGAACCGAAATCTGTGGCATCGTTATTTTTAAAACCAACTCTTACTTGACCTCGAATTTTAAGCAAATACTCCTTATTGTTGTAATTTTAACAGCTTTTTTACGGGAACTCGTAATTTATCGAAATTGCTATAAAATAAACCTAATCTACCTAACCTAATAAGATTTATACTTTGTAAGCATTCTAGAGAAAATACATAAAAGTCTACCGTTTCAGAAAAATGGCTTTTAAATAAGTAAAAATTATGGCAAGTGCTACGATTATAGCAAATGAAATTAAGTGATCCCAATACTATATAGTAACGGACGAGTGTATAGATAAGGAATAACAGATCTGTTCAAATACAAGTTCCAACTCCCAGATTATCTCATGCTATTTTTCAACCCACCTCACTCCTGACGACTCAACTAATTAAGAGTGACGGTATTTTGATTACCTACTTATCATAGTAAGAGGACTCTTCACCAATCTAGAATAAGAACGTCCTAACAACACAACACCTTCACGTACGGTGAGCATCAAAACACCCGTAACATCCAAAGCGTCACACACCTTTGTTACTATAGGCACAAATGCTGCTGACTGTACTTAAGACGTTTCGTTTGGAAACGTTGTATCAGTGGTATTAATCCTGGATTAGACGTAAAGTTATCCATTCCGTAACGGGAATATTAATGATGAATAAAGATCATTTGGTAATTAGGAGATGTTTTGTATGGATAATAAATAAGGATTAGTCGTAGCTCATGTTTGGGTCTTGGAGTCGTCAAAATGTAGTGACTTTGAGTGTTTCAAGGGTTTCATTTAACAAATTGTTAATCTTGTTCTTTTGTGTAACGTAAGTTAACCATATAAATTGTATGGTAACTTTCGTTATACAGAAGGGAACAAGATTGACATTTTGTTAAATTAATCCCATAACTACCTACATATAAATATCTCTTTTTGAAAAAGACCCTTCTTGGACATTTTTTTGTTGATAAGCAGTCAATAAATTACTGATTTAATAGAAGTATAAATTTTTACTTTGCGAGATATATCTTTGAAATCCTAGAATTTTTTTTTCGATTTACAGTAAAAATTAAAAGAAGTTAATTATTAATTGTTATAAAAATGCAAATGAGACCAACGTAGAAATATTTCAGTAATACCTATGTTCAGCAGTGGTTATATACCTACGAAATACGCCGCACCGCACCGCATCATTTTGGAAATTGCGTGGCCTAAAATAAAGTAGACATATTTCTTAGTTTCTAATAAGATAACTTCCTAGATGGTATTGTTGTCACTCAACCAATCTTAATTTAGCCGCTCCACAGACCTTTAATCATAAAACGTAAACATCACGCAATTAGACACGACAAGAAATCAACGACATAAATTCCTTCAAATTATGCCGTAAAATATAAACTGCTATAGTCTTAAGTCAATCGAATAAGATCTATTTTCAAATAGCAGGAAAAATGAAAAGTTGTAACGAGGTCCTGCTGATAGCGTGCCGTGTAACATGCTCGACAAATTAGGATAGACGCCATTTGTCATACAACATTGTATGGGCAGAGTACACATTCAAATTAGTGGGGTAATAACTCGGGATGAGTTATGGGTCCGATTCTGTTGTGGAATTTCGAAGGACTCTGTGATTCGAGCTTCGTAAAAGTTATAGACGTGAAACCCGATATTCAACACTGAATCTCCGAGTACGTATTTATCGGAATAGGATCACGCTGAAATTTAATCATTTAGTTAAGGGATAACGTATTTTGCTATTCAACTTAACAGCTAGTCTAGTTGCTTCATGAAAACGCTAAATTAATTTTGTTCTTTAGCAAAAACGCTAGATTATTATTACCAAGATCAGTATTAATCTTTGCGATAATTACCCCTCGTTTTTCGCGAAAACACGTGCACGAAACATTTCCACGATTCTACGTCGACATAATTATGTAAATCTGGGGGCACGGTAGTGCCCCCGCCAAGTCGAGAAAAACAAAGGCACGGCCGCACCATCTTTTTCTCGAAGCCATTCAGGCGATTTTCAGCCTCCCGTAATTTTGTACTAGCTAAAGCTAGAACCCTGAAATTTCAAGGATATATAGGGCTCAATGAGACTTATATATATTCTTAATATCATTCAATTTGAACGTGTAGTTTAAGAACTATTGCATGTCAAAGTTCCTTAGTTTTGTCACTGACTGACTCACTCACTGACTCACTGATCATCATAACTCTAAGGTACTTTTAGCAGACCTACAAGCTCCAAATTTTAAACATAGTTAGTTTTTAGCCTATCAAGTCCTTAAAAACCTAAATATGTTGTAATTTCAGTCACAACTGCACACATAAGTTTGTAATCCTATACAACTTACAAAAAGAAATGAGATCCCATCAAAAACATTACATGTAAAAAGATGCAAGTCTCGCAACGCAGTTCTCCTACAACAAACAGAACTCGAGTTCTGTTGATACCCCCCCGGTACTGACTTGGTTTAACTTTACATCTCAAAACTTTTGTTGTAGGAGAACTGCATTGCGAGACTTGCATCTTTTTACATGTAATGTTTTTGATGGGATCTCATTTTTTTTTGTAAGTTGTATAGGATTACAAACTTATGTGTGCAGTTGTGACTGAAATTACAACATATTTAGGTTTTTAAGGACTTGATAGGCTAAAAACTAACTATGTTTAAAATTTGGAGCTTGTAGGTCTGCTAAAAGTACCCTAGAATTATGATGATCAGTGAGTCAGTGAGTGAGTCAGTCAGTGACAAAACTAAGGAACTTTGACATGCAATAGTTCTTAAACTACACGTTCAAATTAAATGATATTGAGAATATATATAAGTCTCATTGAGCCTTATATATCCCTGAAATTTCAGGGTTCTAGCTTTAGACATAGTATGCAAACAATAATTACCATAAATGTGACATAATGAAGCAAAAGTCAATCAATATCGTTGTAGCTTGCTACTTAAATAATATTGAATGAAAATTGGAATAAATAAGCAATAAAACTGTTTATGAGAAATATAGGCATGTCATCGAAGAGATTCTAGGGACTGAATCAGCTAATGCAATAATGTACCTACTGAAAGAAATTTCTAAATATATTTTGTTTTGTTAATTTGTAAAAAAAGGTATGAGAAAATTATAAATCAAAGCAGTTAAAGTACAAACGGGAACAGTAAAAAACAACTACATAGTTACTTACACTTTCATCGAGAGAATTAAGCCAAAGAAAGTCGGTTAAAATAAAAATAACAACGTCGAGTCGCACGGAACGGCTCTGGACCCTTTTTCTTTTTATTTTATTTTAACGTGTTTAAGGCTATTTGTTACATCGTTAATTTCATTATAAGGTCTTTGTGGTACCGCGGAAGATTTTATTTTACTTTTGCTTTTAGGAAGCAATGAATGATTATGAAAGGTATAATTAGAATGGTTGGATTTATCTGTCCTTTGAATGAGAAACGAGTCTGTTAATTGAATAATGTTCCTAGATAACTTTGAGGTGTTTAGTAGTAAATGTTAACGGGAAAAAAAATATGTAAACGAATGTTTTTATTATTGCAGTTAAGTTTAGGGCTGATTTAAATTAAATTTGCAAAAGGACGTCAAATTAGAGTATACTTACTTTTTATTAATTTGTACAGATTTATTATGAACATCCGTCAAAACCGGGAAAAGGCTGGTATTTTTGGAAAAATTGTTGAAGTCGAAATATTATTGCGTACATACATGTCACTAATATTTTCTGCTACTTTTTTGTGTGCAAATGCAATAAGTATGCAATGATTTAAAGATAACGACGTACTAACGTATTATCCTAACATTAGGTACAGACTGTTGCAAACGACATTTGAAAGGGGCTAATTCTTTAGCCACGTTCTTTTCGTCCCTTTCGCAAAATGAAATTTCTATCTGCTCAGTTACATTGCAAAAATATTTTAAATTTTTATTGTTTCTATACCTCTAATTTTTACTCGCCGCTTTTTGTTACATAGTAAATAACGAATATATTACGAACTTATTGGTATATATAACTTTGAACGATTGTGACGTTAAAAAATTATAATTATAAATGAGTCATTTTCAAAAAAAATTGTACACAACTAAGGGATTTAATTAAAATAAAACTTAATTTATTCCTCTGTGTTACAAAAATTACCCATATAGTCTGTATGCCTAACTTTCGTAACACAGAGGAAGCGATCATGATTTTGTTTTTATTAGGCCCTTAACTATGTACAATTTTTTTTTTTAAATGACTCAAATCTGAAATTGTGATTTCAGATCACACAGCCAACAGAAGCCTAGTATCGCAATTAACATCTCCTTAAATCAAGTCTTTGTATAAAGTTCAGGGATTTATTTTGTGATTGTCCATTCGTTTATTATAGTTTATAGCCCATCTCATGTTTCTTTGTGCATTTTTCTTCCTCTGTATCACTCTTGACAGAGTGGTTGCGGTCGTTAGGCATTGGCGGTACGCTTTTTACAACATTTTGCCATTATCAGAGCGCTGATCTCATGCTGCATTCCTGCAAAGGAGAATATGTAGGTAGATATGAACACTAAGTAACATGAATTTGCTATTTGTTTCAGGTCCAGTGGCTTCGCAAACGCGACACTGCCGACTCCAGTTATCTCCGTCCGGGTGTCCCGGCATACCCGCGGGGCGGACTGTGTCGGGGTAGCCAGGAGATACCATCAGTGCAATACGGCTGTGAGGATTTTACAGTATACTAGTTTACTACAAATTCGCAAGGGTGAAAAAATAGTAGATTCTGTCGCAAGGGAGCAAAATGATGATATACAGCAAAGGCGTAGGTCCAAGAGTCCAAGGAAGCGAAGGATTCTATAATATAATCCGGAGCCTCACGAGGGATTCCAAAGTAGAAACCTCAGAGTACCGAGGAATCCAAGTAGTTACCACCGAGATGAAAATAATTTTGCTTTCGGAGGTGTACGTCAGTTTCCGTTTTCTTCAGATGACTTGTAGGTCAGATTCATATTTCGTCGGTCAGCTTTTACCCGCATGTGACACATTACTGCTTTTCCCGCCAACTGTGAGGAAAACATTGTAATATTATACTGAGTGTGAACTATTTACAAAATAAAATAATGACCGGAAATTAAAAAAAATCATCTTACAGTTCTTGAACTGAGAATAGGTACTGCTTTGAGAATAGGATCAAAGCAGTACCTATTCTCAGTTCAAGAGAGAAGATAGGAGGGCCTATGAGAGAAAGTATGGCTTTTTTCTGAATAGGAGGCGTGAAATAGTATATTACATAACTAGGGTGGTAATACAAAGAAAGGCCGAAATCGCAGAAGTTTGCGGCCCGAGCTGAAAGCGAGGGACGTAAATATGCGATCGAGGGCTTTCTTTATTACCTCCCGTGTTGTGTACGTCATTTTATGTCTACACTTGGCCAGAAAGCGACTTTTTCCGTACGCGCAGCGTGCGGAAAAAGTCACTTTATGGCCAGGTGTGGCATAAAATTAATTTTCCACCGGAACTAGGAGAGGTACCTAACTAAAACGTAAGCGACGAAAAATGCACCAATGCCGGTGTGGACAAGCGAGACAGACACGTTGGTTGGTGTATTTCTCGCTGATCGCTTAGCTCCCTCGCACAGCTCCGGTGGATGCGCAATAAATACTTTAGCCGGGTAAAAAATAGGTATTCTATAACCAAACTTGACTGTCCAGATACCCTTGTATTAAAATTGGTTCAAATCGTAATTTTGACGTAATCTGGACACACACTTCTTTCTACATAAATTACCCGAGAGATGGCGCTGTCAGCGATGCACAAGACTTTCCCAAGAAAACGTACTAGGTAATTAAGAAGTCGTGACGCAAACAAAGTACCTACGGAAAGTTAAGAACATTATTGAAATCTTTGATTATGACTAAAACAATTGCCAGTATGATTACACAACGCCTTCCCACGGACTTCCAATCACAGCAATAAAATTGTAATGATTTGTTCGTGATTTGTGCGTCGGTTTGAACTCTGATAAGAGCTGACTAAAAGCAGGGTTGATTAAGTACTAAGAACGATTGAATTACGGATGTAAATTAGTATTGTTTCATTTTATAGCTTTCAAATGGCTGAAGTCTTGGGTACGGTCAGTCTCATGATCATGAATAACTTGTCATATTTTGTAAAATATGACAACGTTTGACTAATGCATTGCAACGTTAAATGCCTTCGGTGCATAACATAAATTCTGCCAAAGAAAGACTGTGATACTAAACGCAAAATCGCAAAACTATACCGTGCAACAAAGTGCCCAGAGTGGGAACATTTTAAATATAAAACGCAAATGGCAAAATGTTTTTCCTATTGTAATTTTTTAAGTTGTATATGTACCTTTCGTGTGTTGTCAGGTTTAGTTGTAGTATCGTATTTTGTGATATTTTAATTTTGCATTCGGCTGATTAGTCAAGGTATAAACTTATAGTGATATAATGTATTATCTCAGTATACATTTATTTTCTTAAGTTAGGTTTTTTACAATATATATATATATAAAGTAAAATACAAAATGAAATTACAAAACATAAACACATTATAAAAAAAAAGTATTAATGTATTATTATTATTATAAATCTACAGTTATGTCGAATCCAAATTACTCTTAGCCAAAAACACAAAAGTTTTTCGTAAGGTAGGTAGGTAATAAGGCCTAAGGAGAATTTGCAATGAAATAAAAGCTATGTACCTACCTGTCCGAATCGACAAATTTTAATATTAAATAAACCTATTAACTAATTACTATAAAACGTAAACCAACAATTATAAATCCTATCATAAAAAAAACAACAACATTAAACATCTTTGTTAGACCTTATTACTAATAACTAACCACAATCGCACATATTATGATACCTTTATTTAAATATTGTAGTTATTAAAATCGTAAATTTATGAACTTGGAATTAGGATGATTGTCTGATTTATGTACTCGTAATCTCGTCAAGATCAAGAATACACGTAGATGACAAAACAAAGTCAAGTTATTTTACAACAACTGATTATAAAGCAAGCTAGTTGACAACATAGTTAATGCTCCTGCTAAGTCCCTAGAGTGAGTGATATATAATATAGGTCGGAATGCAGCTTCATCAATGTCATTCGTCACCTACCTAATGCGCCAAGAATCTAATGTTTTGTACTGTTCTTCAATTCATCGAGAATTTTGTAAGAAGAAACATTTAAGGTGCATTCCATGACAACAACTACTTTTTGTCGCTTACGTAACACTACGATAGCTACCCAAATAAAACGTATTAGCTGCTAAGAAACACCACTAATCTTAAAGCCAAGTTATGATATTGCCATACCCATATTCAACTTCCTAATTTTACGTGTCAAAAGTTGTTCAGTATTTTGCCCTTCGATATTTTGCGGACGTAAATCATAGGCTGGTTGGATTGACCCTTTGCAGCATTATCAACAGCTCACCAACAAAATGGATGGCTTACCGTTATGCTGGGAACTCCAAGCCGCCTGTTCCCGAGATGTGTGTTTTTCCTTTTGTTCACACGAAATACCGTCACCGGCCGGGACCCGAATGTCTTTACTTTGATATCCGCACAAATATCTTACAAGTTATATTCACAATGTTATATACACATATATTTACACTAATTTATTATCTAATTCCGAAAACGTGTATAAAAAATCTACCAAGCATGCTCCATACAACCAGTTGGTGACGCGCTAGGCGCGTCATCAAGCGCTGTTGAGGAATTTTGTGATGATCTTCTTCGTCCTTCTACAAATTCCGTTTGCTTTTGTTCCAGCCGTGCGTCGGGACTGTATCGGACTTGCGAGCGGAGCAGTGTTCAGCGTACGATCGCCGACCGTTCCGAGGAAGATTCTATACCTGGGTTCCTTACATAGATGGTTAGTATCTTTGACTTAGTGCCATGTACTAGCGCTAGATGTGGCAAGTAGCAAACGCAACCCACGATTAGTGATGTGCCGTTTGGGTATATAGGGAACGTGCATGACGAGGGTGCTGCCAACTGGTGCCGCCAATCTAAGTCTTGTACCCTCTCATGCTGGGGCCACATTGACGGAAACGCCGTTAATTTATCGCGATGAATTACGTTGCGGCGCAATTTTACATAGATTTTGTTTTTGTAGCATTGTCACCTGCCGATCTTGTCTTGGATGAAAGATTTGAAGTCTTTGTTGATAGTTGGTATATCTATATCGGGCAATAAAAAAACACATTTGATGCACATTGCTGCTCATTAACACAAGTTACTGGCATTAATTTACCTTAAAAAACTTATAAGATATCAAGAAAGCTTGGGAAAGAATCTAGGCAGTATTACGTGCAGTCACAGAATAAGTAATAGTCCTACGTACAGAAGACTCTCTCTACCTATCAAAACTGACGTTTGGGTCCGACCAGCGGACGGAACGCACCGGATCCGACCGTCTCTTTCTATCGTATAACGCGTGCTCTTTCTGGTCGCTGGCTAAGCCCCAGGGCAGGGGGAAAAATTTATTAGCCGCGCGGTGAAATCACAGAATGAGCCACTCCTGGCACGGTATACGGTAGTTTTTCTTTCTACAAAAGGTAGATCGGCAGCGCGCATGTGTGCGCGCCGTGTACGGACGCACCACAGGCAAGGATGGGAGCATGCGCGAGCATGCCACAGTATGGCGTTCACTCACACAGACGCGCGTCTGTGTATTATGTGTCGCGAGCTCCTAAACGGCCGAAGTCGTACTACTTGGTGTCTTTATACTTTGCTCCTGGTCTTGGTACAGAACAGACCCGTTTAGCCCGTATAACCAAAACGGTTAGAAAGGTGGTGGTTGGTTTTTACATGTACATAGCTGCGGCTAAACACACTAGTCAGACCCGAAATATAATACATTACACAACTAGGGTAGTAAAACAAAGAAAGGCCGAGTTGGCAGTTGTTTGTGGCCCGAGCTGCAAGCGAGGGACGTAAATATGCAATCGAGGGCTTTCTTTATTACCTCCCGTGTTGTGTGCATAATTTTATGTCTACACTTGGCCAGAAAGCCACTTTAAGGCCAGGTGTGACATAATAGTATATTACACAACTAGGGTGGTAATACAAAGAAAGGCCGAGATCGCAGAAGTTTGCGGCCCGAGCTGCAAGCGAGGGACGTAAATATGCGATCGAGGGCTTTCTTTATTACCTCCCGTGTTGTGTTCATCATTTTATGTCTAGACTTGGCCAGAAAGCGGCTTTTTCCGTACGCGCAGCGTGCGGAAAAAGTCACTTTATGGCCAGGTGTGGCATAAAGATATTTTTATCATCAGTATTAAAACCCTCACAGTACTTACTTTGTCACCAGGTGACTCTCCCTGCACCCTGAACTGCAGGCCTCTGGGGAAGCACTTCTACGCATCCCTGGCCTTGGTCGCCGACGGAACACCCTGCACCAGGCCAGGGTTCCGCGCCATCTGCGTCCAGGGGTCCTGTAAGGTAAGAATTTCAAAATTGACTTTAAAATGACTATTCGCTCAATCCTCCATACGAGAATCGACTTAACCAAAATACTTGGTTGAAATGTGCTTTATTTCGTAGCCAGATACATTTTATCTGCGTGAGACAACATGAGAATTCCCATATAAAAGAAAAATCGTGTAATCGGCCGTTAATGATCAGCGCCACCTATTAAGCATCATTTGAAACTAAAACTTTAATTTTAAAAATACGTGATGACCATTACGGGGCATTTCTCCAGAAGTATGTCTGCGACTCATTCATTTGTCTCCATACATTTAGTATGAAAAAGGGCCAGATGAATGAGGTGACCGCAGACATATTTCTGGAGAAATTCCCTACGGTGCATTGGAGTAATTTCAAACATGGGGTAATTCCGAAAATTCAAAATTTCTTCTTATCCATACAACATGTCCATGCATGAGCCCAACAATGTCGGAGTGAAAGAAGCATCATGTGCGTGTTGCTCTTTAAAAACCACCCACTCCAATCTGTACCCCTACTGTAGCCCTCATCTCTCATCCTACAGGTATGAATAAACACACTGCTAAAAATGGTAAACTTAAGCTTTACTTAACTACTGTAACACGCTTACATACTTGACACGGGTGTCCCTTATTAGGCATAACTTAATAAGCCTAATATTAAAATGCATAACAGTTTAGGCATACGATGATTAAGCATACCGATTAGATATCATAATCATAAAAACGCATACTAGTTAATTTACATACCGATTGAATTGGCATACCTGAAATCCGCATAATGTTATTAAGTATAACGAACGCATACATTTATGCGTTCGGTATACGTGGGGCGTTACTTGGAAAAAAGTAACTCAATTGGTCGTTGTTGTTTACAGAATCTGTACTTTTTGGGATTTATCTACTAGTACTATTGTTTCTAATACAATAAAATATGTTTCCATTTTTACAATGTTTTTTTAAAGTTTTGTGGTTAATATATTCCCCCTATTTATTAATTTGTTTTTATGCATGTATATGTAGGTTTATATTTGCCCCTGCGATTATTTATTTTTGGTAATTAGCTCTCCCTTTTGTTACCCTTCGCACCACTTACTTTTCTGGTTTATTTTTGTGCTTTCCGCTACTCAAATGTTGTCTGGAAGATATATCTGGGAGATATCGCTTTTTAGCGATACGACCGCCTGGCCTACCTTTTTACTTTAATTATTTTCGCATATTTATGCACAAATAGCTGCGATCTGAGACATGTTTTATTTAACTTACCACCTTAGGTGTGTATTACAAATTATAATAATGCCTACGTAGTTTTTATAAACCATCCAGTTTTTTTGGTGCCTTACCTTAACGGGATGTTTACCTTGTTGTTGTTGTTGTGGACTTTCTTTATTAGGTACCTCCCGTGTTGTGTACATCATTTTATGTCTACACTTGTCCAAAAAGCGGCTTTTTCCGTACGCGTAGCGTGCGGTAAAAGCCACTTTATGGGCAGGTGTGGCATAAATTTTTTTTTTTTACCTTTACTGTAGTTGAGCCACTAGGCCACTAACGGGGCGTACTGGGCATTTTCTTACATAAATAAAATTGGCTTATCAACATATACTATAATAGTGTAGGTATTTTAATAAATAAATTCGAGAGAAAGTACTTTTACGTAATTAAACTGAAAGCGACAGTTAGTTTTCAATACAAGTATGGATATGTCACTTTAAACATACTTGTACAAACTGCGATATCAATTTTTCGATTGAGCATCTAAAATTAAAATGTCTGATTAGACCTATTAAAATTATACTTTTTAGTATTTATGAACACTAATGTTATACCAAATAATTGTTATACGTTTTAATAGTATGCGAATTAAAATATGCGTTTTAAAATATACATTTTAATATTATACGAATATACAATTATGCGTAACAACGGTATGCATTGTCAAAATAGGAAGTTTTACTGTATGCGTTTTAATATAGACCCACTTGACACACCAATAGTGCTTCCACTGATCGTACACCTCAAAAAACTTGATTTAGTAAAAATTCCTAATTTTCAAAATTAATCCACGTTCGATATTTAATGCACCTTATTTAGAGGACAGTTATAACTTATTATTGCTGGGAGCGCCTTTATAGGTGGCTTCCCCTTTCCACCACATTGCCTGTTAGCGGACACAGTCGGAAAGGCTTTCTCACAATACCAAAACAGTATTCGGGTTGCATATGTCGCTGGCGTAAATTACTTATCAGGTGGGTGAGTGTGGTTGAAAATTGGTAAATAACCTCAGGGACAGTGAATTCGAGTCGTTTTCTATAAACAATTATATAGAAAGTCCTGGTCAGGATTCATTGTTCGTGAGTGTATTTGATTTAAAAATGCATAGAAAAGCCTGTTTGTACTGAGAACAAAAAACGTTATTAACTTCAGCTATTGTTCGTCTCAGATTTAAATATACAGTCGGCAAATTTATGTATATACAGGGTGTCCCAGTTGCCTGTTTGTCCTATACGTTTGGTTGCATTAATTTTGGCCAAAAAATTCTTCCGCAGAAACTTTACTATAGCCGCGAAAATTGGTTCGAATGTGTTATAATATTTCTGATATGTCTACGGTTTCAGCGTGAGATTTTAGACCGCATAAGACCGCAAAGAATATGTACCCCAACCCATATTGAACCGCCATACAACTATAAAACATATAGTTTATACCCTAGCATTGATATATCTGCTGCTGACTGTACCTATGTCAAGTCTACATAGTAACATCTTAGGCCATTTGTGTTCTATTGTGGCCCATTTATTATTAGTTGCAATAAAACGTCATGAATAGACGATTGACTAAATTCATAGAGTAGTGCTGACAAACGTTAATCCATTATATGTAAAAAACGCTTATCGTTTGCATAAATAGTAGGTATATAAGTAAAGTCTATAATGTATTATTGTCATTGTTACATAAAAGTGACATCTGATTTGTGATAGTAAGTCAAAATTCTGCTTTATTTTTTCTAACCACTTTGAAATTATAGTTGGTTGTAGGGCATGAAAGTAGTTTTAATTATCTCTAGAAAACATTTTAAATAATCAAGAAACGATTTAACTGATGCTCGAGAAGGAAATAGATAAAAATTTACTTACCCAAAAAATAATCCTATCAGTTGTAATCAGCCTTCTCTGCAGGTCTACTCAGATTGTACATACAATCTCATTCCAATTTCATCTAGTCAAGTAATTGCAAATTGCGTACGCATGGCGATGCTTTTAACTCGTTAAAAGAACGGTGTGGTAACGAATTACGAAGTTGCAGATTACCTGTCTGTAAGCCACACCACACAGCTTACACTTTCTGTACAACAAAGCCTGTTGCCTGTTGGACGGAGTTATGGCATATCGAATTAAGCGTTATAGTTAAATTACGAGTAAGATTTAGTGCAGGTATTTGAAAACTTATAGGTAATGTATTGAAATCAAAATATATGTTATATGCACAAAAATGAACGTTTAACCTGCAAAGTGATACATCTGATGTAAGCTATAATAACGTTATATGCCTGCGCTATAACGTGTCCCGTTGCAATGATCGGCAAGGACATGTACGCCGTTATCGTAAATTTATTGAAACTATTGTTCTGGCGATAGATTCATTTTGCTACGGAATGCGATCTGTTCCACTTCGTTCCCATTTGCCTACGACATATGTCGTTCGACACAGCTATCTTTCAGCTATTTAATCACGTTTCGTCAATTCTAATCTTGATTGTCGTTCGCAGTTGTCAGTAATTAAGGCTTAAAACAACGTTAGATTTGCATCATTACTAAAAGTCCATTGTAGCCAGTCTAGTTGAAATGAGTTTAGCAGAAGCCGTAGTCAAAATTATGACACAAAGAGTCTCAGACTGATGCATATTATCCATGATCATACAGGCAAAGAGGTTAAAATACGAACTGGGCCTCGTTTCACGAAGCTACAAGTTACAATTTTACAAGTCTAACCTAGCAACATTGGTGAAATCAACCAATGGTGTAGTTATATTTGACCAATGTTGCTAGTTTACATTTGTAATATTTTTACGGATATATCCCATATGCGGATTATATTTAACAAATAAACTTTAGTTCCAAACTACACAATACAATATGCAACAATTTACGCACCAACATTTCCAACATCGCATTCCAGCTTTCTCTGTGCCGACCTTACAACCGAGCAACGGTAAGATGTGTATTTTATCCACACAACAACAGTCACGATAATCTATAAAAGGGCGCCAATAAAATACTATAAACACGCATTGCCGCCACTAAGTGGTAGGTAAATGCGAGCCGGCGCCGCCCGTGACCGCGCAAACCTTATACGATTGTTATACGACCACTATACCAATGTTATACGACCACTGTGCGACTAATGCTATTGTATTTGTCGGTCCTTCGTCCTTTGTTTTTGTACTTCATGTACAGCTTGAGCTTTAGTAATTTACTGTTTTAGGTCATTGGTTGAGTAACGTTTTGTTAGATGCGGTTATTTTATTTAATTAGAAGCATCAACGACAAAATCATGATTTCCAAAAGGACTGTTTTCAATTCCTCTCTTTGGGGTTTTGTGCCCAAAGGGTGCCAATGGAATCCCATTACTAAGCCTCCTTTGTATGTCTGTCAGTCTGTCCGTCGGTCACAGGGCTGTATCTTTTGAACTGTAAAGGTAGAGCCTTAAAATTTTCATATATTGTGTATTTCTATTGCCGCTATAACAACAAATAATTAATAAAAGGGAACCCCACACAGGAAACGTGTTTTTTTGGCGCCGTTTTGCTCGTCCATGGCACGGAACTCTTAGTGTGAGAATCCGACTCGCACTTAGCCGGTTTTTTTGTATGCTTAGTCATTGAGATGTAGAGATAAATTATAGGGCGGGTAGTAACAGTGACTTGTGATGAGACAATTTCATCTCGCATAAATGGGCATAGCGCAACCGCGGGAAAAACGTAGTAATTTTTATTCAATCAAAATTTTAACTCCACATCTTTGTATAGGTAATAAATCACGTTGAGACTTGAGAGTCATTGTTGCGTAAAAGATGGAGAAACTAGTAAAACAATAAATAAATTATAATTTTATGATATGGTTAAGAATTGTATAAGTATAGTTTCTTGGCTGGTGATCCGATGTGTTTTATGAAACTTTTTGTATATCGATATGTAGGCCGTTTCTACTAAATAATTACTCATTGAAGTATAATAAATGTAATTTATTAGCTCTTATATTACACATAAAATATATTCCAAAGATTGAACAATCAATAACTGAAATCTAAGTATGCAAAGTCACAGTCACTTTACGTAAATTTTTATTGTTATTTATTAAGAAGTGCTGGTGCAGAATAATGCTGGACCAGAACATTCACAGCAGAGCCACCCGAAACAAAAATTTTAAAAATATCTCATTCTATGTTGATAAAATCTATAGTTTAGAATCTTCTCCAGATTGGAGTTAGAAAAAATCCAGAACTAAATAAATAAATACATCCAGAATATTTCTCGTCCATTTATGAAGATACCGAGAGTTTGTTTACAAAATTAAAGATAAGTATGTTTCGGTGTTTCTAAGAAATTATTAGAAGTTGTCATACGGACGATTAGGCAAATACTAGGAAATTCTGGGGCGTAACAAACATCGTCATCACTATCGTAATATAATCGGCTGTGGTGACAAGCTTCGACGTGACCGGAGCATAAACTCGTTTTATTATATTTCGTGATATCATCCGCCTTGCATCACAGTCATTACGCAGATTTAGGTTCAACATGAGTCTGAGGTTTCAGGGGGGCTAACAGTGGCTGTGACTTTGGTTATCGCCAAGTCTGTCACTTTCGCATCGTACAATACAATATTCTTATCATTATATGAAATAGAAAGGGCTATGTAGTGTTAGACAAAGAGTCGCATATCATAGTTGGGCTAGAGGTACTGACATGGACATGACATAGAGACGTAGAGTGCGACTACGATAACTTTGCAGAGAGCGGAACAGGGCAACACCTCCGTTTAAAAGTAAAATTTCTATGAAAATGTGTGTTTAAATGGAGGTGTTACCATTATGTGTTTGCAGAGTTATCGTAGTCGCACTTTATTAGAAAAGCTGGTATCTTGGTAGGAACAGCGCCCTGGTATGGCACAAGGTGTCAATTCAAAAGTCTTTGACATAGGCCGCAACGTCAAGCACTTTAAATTGTTAATCTTTGTATCAATGAAGAAAACTTAAGGTCACTACAACTAAATAATATTTGGTGAGTTGACAGTTTTATGCTCTTAGGCTCGGTACATCTCTCGCGCGGCAACTAAGCACAGGACGAGGCTAGCCTATGCTAGGACCGAGGAGAGTGGCGTCAACCAGAAGAGACCTACATCCAGCAGTAGGTGGATACATGCTGAGATGAGAGATAGATAGAATTTTATGGTTTTGGTCCGTTTAGCCATTAACCAAATCTAAGATAATGGTACTGTAATCCAAAAGAAACGAGAGCGCTAGGGCGATTATCGATCTTTCTCTGCGCTCAATCTTCGCTTCACTGTTGCAAAATCAATTACTCTACGCATATAATATACGCCATGCTGCGAAAGCTTGGAAAATCTCATACATTTTCATGATACGAGCCAAACAAGTTGTAAGCATCAATCAGCTGTTTAGTATGGAGAGAGGCGGCGCCGGCGTGAGATCTACGATACTCGCGGCGCCTGCGGCACGCGCTTATTCTAGTCAGTGTTACGACGTCGATCGTGATGAGGCAGCTTTTTACCCGCCTGCGGCGAAGCCCAAAAGGAGGGTTATGTGTTTAACCTGTATGTAAGTATGTAGGTATGTCCGTTCCTATGTCCGCTTATAATAATAGAAATAATAGAAACAACATTAATTTAAATTGGGGTTTAATACATGAAACGTGTTTTTGATTGCCGCCATAATAAGTATCTAGAAATAAACGATGAAACGTGTTACATCTTTAAATACATTATGTCAACGTGTGCTCATAGATGACGTTAAGGTTAAAACCCTATTAAATCAGAATGATACGGAAGTCAAAGTAGATGGCAAAATTGAAAGCACTAGCTGGATGCTCCGGTGGTCGAAGGGTAAAGACGCTGGGCCGGAAATACAGAGCTTACCGGGTTCGATTCCTGGTCTAGACCATAGGTGAGCGCCATTTAATTTCTATGTACTTTGATTTCTTGCATCTATACTATATATGTTACTTCTTATTGTTTAACTAATTTTATGCTATTCAAGAAAGCAAGCATTGAAATGACATCATGGTGATAACAATCTCAATTTTGATTGAACAATTAACAAGCTCGTTAGTAGTAATAGTATGCAAATAGCGTGAAGATATCCAGAATACCCTCGCCAATATGGAAAACTGGACATTCTTTCCCCCTTTTTTAGATATTCTCGTCCGTGAGGAGACTATTACGTTTTCTAAGAAAGTCCTCGGCTTGACCTAGTAGTAATTAATCTTCCCGTTTTATTTATTGAGCAATTTGCAAGCAATCATGTTGACTAAGTTGATTAAGAATCTGCTTCAGTGCAGTGACCAAATGAGGCTAGTTGTTTGAATACCTTTTTAAGGAAGACTTGCTAAGAAAAATGCTCGTGTATTTTTGGTTTTTGGCCTGAAGTAAGTACACCAATAAATCCGAACATGTCATGAATATAGAGAAAGTGACTATAGTCGGACTACGCTAGGTTTGCAGAGGTCTAAAAAGGTTTTATTAAAAGATATATATATGGCAATATAAAGAAACTACAGCAAGAGGATTATTTATCTTGGTACTTAGTAATATTTTTTCCCGTTACTACAAAATGTGTTTACCTACATACCTACTGAAATATATATCTTGGTCAGTTTTGCACACATCCATCTAGTTCCCAACCAAACTAAGCGATTTGTTTCAGAGTCTTGGATAATTTCTATGTATTTGAGTATTAAATTTAAATATATAGGTACATGCATTGCTTAGTTTGGTTAGGACTAGATCGATTTGTACAAGACTGTCCTGAATATTTATTTCCGTAGGTTTCTAGACACATTATATACTTATTAAACGGAAAGATATTTGCCAAGTAGGTATCAAGATTAACCAATCCTATTTCTTGTGATGTTGCCATATGCATTTTTTTAATAAAACCTTTTTTTGACCTCTGCAAACTTAGCGTAGTCGCACTCTAATTCACTTACTCCGTCATGTCTCACTGCATCATATAAATTGAGATTTTTTTATAAACCTGAGAATAATTAGATAAAGTGGAAATTCATAATTAGTTTTATGAATGATTTGAGAAATATACGAAATAAAGAATCTTCTTCTTCATAGTCATAGCATTTATTGCAAACCATAGTTGTACAGATCTTAATAATAGTACATTCAGTCCCATATGGGTTCTTCTTAGTCGGTACACTCTTACCAGAGTGGTCGTGGTCATCATTGTGTATCACGATGAGTGATGATTTTGGTAATATGGCGCCACTTTCCGGGTACATTCGTAAACCGAGCACTTAGTTGCGGCCTTGATCTGGTCTGTCCATCTCATTGGTGATCTACCACGTGGCCGTGGTCTTCAACTTTTCCCTGAACTACGAGACGCTCTATGGAGTCATTACCACGACGAGATATATGGCCGAAGAAGGTCAAAAAAGGTCAATAAAGAATAGAGCAAGTAAATTTGGCTTCCTTCAATTTGGTTAATGAAAAAAAAAACCGTTAGCGAAAAAAATTAGGACGCTTTATTATACGGGAAAATAATCGATTATAATTTCATTCAAGCGATGTTCTTCATCGTACTTTTAGATAAAATTTTTGAATGAAACCTAAGTATTTCGTTAAGCTGTTTGGCATAATGACGAAGAGCAAAAAAGTTACATTTTGTCGGTGGATGAAAAAAAAACATTCATCGCGCATGAAAAAAAATGTCCAGAACAGTTTCAATCCATCACAACACCAGTATCATCATTAACAAAGTTCTCTCGCCTTGTCGCTAACTATATTAATCAGTACTATTTTATTTTACGATCTTTTTACTGCCTTTGAAGTGTTTATTTCGCAATCATAGCGTTAGTAACTTTGTGTAGAAGTACTTACGTTCTCACTAAATGTTATATACGTACTTGCTTATTGAATTAACATACCAAGGCGCAGTAAAATTGTAAGTAAATGCCGAACAATGAATGTCTAGTTTTATTTGCGGTTAAAGGCGTTTTAATCTTAAAATTGTCGTAGCCATTGTTGGCTCTCCAATCTCCATTGATCTTTATAGTTCATAGGTACCTTACCTACGCCATGTCGACTATAAAATATGAAAAGAATAAAATATAAATACGAGTATAATATATAAGTATATAGAGTGTAATCGTTCGCACATCAATAACGGTTTTTTTAAATAAAATTAGGAATATCCAAAATATTAAGTTTAAACGCCCGCATACATTAAATATGATTGGGGCATTCAAACATAATATTTTGGTTCTTTCTAGTTTTATTTAAAATAGTTATTAAAGTAATTATACTCATTGAATGACGTTCTTCCGATGTATGCTTAAAGTTTTTTGATATCTTTTATATTTACGGAATAATCGCATGTAAACACTGAACGATAAAATCCTGTTTACAAAGTTATAACTAAATACCAAAGCTTGGTCAAATTCCTTAGTCGCCCGACTGGCAATTTTATTTTACTTAACATAAGATGCCATAAATATTTTCCTAGTTATTATTATAAACTGCTCTATGGAAGTAATGAGCTAAAATTGAAATTAGTTTCAGAAATAATATGCTCGAATGCATCTTTGTTTGTGGAGGTGGAATAACAGAATATTGGGTGGTAATACTAAGAAAGCCCGAGATCGCTGATGTTTGCGGCCGGAGCTGCAGGCGAGGGACGTAAATATGCGATCGAGGGTTTTCTTTATTACCTACCTCCCGTGTTGTGTACATCATTTTAGGTCAACACTTGGCCAGAACGCGGCATTTTCCGTACGCGCAGCGTGCGAAAAGCCACTTTATGGCCAGGTGTGGCATAATAGCAGATTCCACAACTAGGGTGGTAAAACAAAGAAAGGCCGAGATCGCATTTATTTGCGGCCTGAGCTGCAAGCGAGGGACGTAAATATGCGATCGAGGGCTTGCTTTATTACCTCCCGTGTTGTGTACATCATTTTATGTTTACACTTTATGGCCAGATGTGGCATAAATAATGTTATATTAACCGGGGTCTGAACAACAAATTACATGGAAATTGGTCCGCGGTGGTTTTTGTGTGATTTACCAACAAACAGACAAACATTTCAAAAACGATTTATTTACTTAAATTACCCTAAACACTTAAAAACTTGCCTTATTTGTTTTGTGTAAGCAAACGAATTAAATTTGTTAGTTTGTCATCTTCTTTGATGTAAGTCATTCTTTCTCATTAGCTCAAAGTAAGCTGAAAGAAATCCCATACAGAAATAAGTTTACCTTTGTACATAACCATCGATTTATGTTGTATTCTTTGTGTACGATTATCTGTGCAATAAAGTGTTTACATTTCTACATTACTTATTTTTAACACTTCAAAACTTTTTGTAAAAAATCTTTAAAGTACAAACAAACACCTTGTTACAATTTTATTATGTAGGTATAAGCAATAAATGCCATTTGTCACTCATTTGTATGAAAATTGTATATATGTTTTATTACCTTTGAATCTATGTCAATTACTTTGAATATACAATTTTACGATCAACAATAAATAGATTTATCGAAATGCTATTTTCCTTCTTGACGATGTGTACCTACTTTGCACACATTGTTTTAGTTGAAAACACATAGTAGTACATTGTGTATCTGGCGGTAAGTAAGGAATTGCAAACGAGTGTTTGTTATAAGCCCGAGGTGAAACCGAGGGCTTTAATAACACGAGTTTGTAATTCCTTTACCGCCCGTGGCACACACAATGTTTTTCATCACACTTGTGAGGAAATCTTAATAATACTATAACCTTACTAATCGCCCCAGTATGACAAGAAAATATTAAAACAGACAGTGACATTAGTGACATTTAAGTCCATAGACAATGCGAAGTCAAGTCACGTTCGGAAACTATAGCGGTAAGCGGCATTTTATATTTGCAAAATAAAGAAATACATTATTCAAACATTTAATTAATGTTACCGAAATATGTGTTAACATGTATTTGCAATAACAGTTATCTTTAAATAAATATTTATTTAAAGATAACTGTTATTGCAAATACATGTTAACACATATTTCGGTAACATTAATTAAATGTTTGAATAATGTATTTCTTTATTTTGCAAATATAAAATGCCGCTTACCGCTATAGTTTCCGAACGTGACTTGACTTCGCATTGTCTATGGACTTAAATGTCACTAATGTCACTGTCTGTTTTAATATTTTCTTGTCATACTGGGGCGATTAGTAAGGTTATAGTATTATTAAGATTTCCTCACAAGTGTGATGAAAAACATTGTGTGTGCCACGGGCGGTAAAGGAATTACAAACTCGTGTTATTAAAGCCCTCGGTTTCACCTCGGGCTTATAACAAACACTGAAATATTTCAGTGATAAAAATTAAAAAAGTAAGTTGGCGTTTCCTTTGAACATGACAAATAAGAGTGAAACAGAACCAGCGTTTCAAATTTAAAAATAAAACCATTACGCCCTAGGGCGTAATATGCCATTTACGGCCCGCAGAACCTACGTGTAATGACACCATTTTCGAGCAAGTGTGATGAAAAATAAATTACAGGTTTCTCCATTCCATTTTAATCAATTGTAGAGAGTTCTCTATCGTTATCAGTTAGATTGAATTTCATTAAGAAATTAAGACAGGATTCCAAAGTTTTGGACTTTATCTTCTGAGTCAAGAGAAACAGAAACTAATTAGGATTTATCAAAATATTACATTTTATAAACATCGGTTACACACTTACAAACTTTGTTTTTTTTACGGAAAAATAAACTTTATAAAGGTATAAATTATGTTTTTAGGTGTCATATTTTTATATCTACTTTTATTGGACTTTTTTATATGCTTTTTCAAAAGATGTAAAATAGATATATTTTTTTAAATTATTCCTTAGTGTCGTCTAACCATAGAATAAAAAAAAACAGTCATAATGTTTTATTTAACTGCGTGAAGGTACTTGTGTATACGTAGTCTTAATAAACTAATCGAGATAATCTCAGAAATGCCACCAACATTTCAGCTATCCTAATGCCAATATTTATTTGCTAAATTAAGCATGCATAATTTAATGTATACAATAATAATGGCTACTTTATCGCTATTTGTGACAGGAATTTTGAATAACTCTAAACTAGACATTTTATGGTCACAACATAACGAATGAAAACTTTACGAGTAAATAACCACTTGGTAATTTATGAATGAAGTGACATGGAATGACTTTGATGAAATTCCTTGTTTTCGATGAATAGCAAACCACGACAGTAGCAGAATTATCATTTTGGTACCTTGTCAGATTGTAAACATTTACCAGCTGTATAGGTGCATAGCAGTGTATAGGTTTTATTTAGATAGAAGAGCTTGTCGTCTTCGTTTTGTCTTGAGCTTGTCTTCTACCTACCTTAATAGACACTAAGATAGGTAGAAGAACATAAAATAAATCGGACAAGTGCAAGTCGGACTCGCCCACCGATGGTTCCATATAAATACTTTAAGTAAAGACTATATTTTTTATGATTTAATTACAAATGTACCGGGTGTGGCCTGTAATACGAGCAAAAAATTAAACCGTAGGTTCTACTCCTCAAACTAGACTACTTTTATT
Organism: Eudemis profundana; assembly: GCA_947034925.1. NCBI lineage: Eukaryota > Metazoa > Arthropoda > Insecta > Lepidoptera > Tortricidae > Eudemis > Eudemis profundana. The sequence goes on from OX344811.1 coordinate 14,195,518, forward strand.
CAGCGACTTTTAAAAATAACTTGTGGTTTGATTTTTAGCACACTTTAAAGTTTATCCGAACACGCAATGTATTGCGAAATTGATTACGTCTGTAGGGTGACAAGATTGACAGGCAATGTCAATTAGACGGATTTTGATGTACATTGAAAATACTAATTACTTTGTATGAAAAAGAGACAATCTTAGGACTACATATTTTTAAAAAGTGGTTGAACAAAAGTTTCATTATTTGAGGAATAGAATCTACGGTTTAATTTTTTGCTCGTATTACAGGCCACACCCGGTTTTTTTATAGTTTTCATTCTTTTCACTATATTTGTCTTCTTCTCTGTCGATTCCCTCTGGCCAGAGCGGTCGTGGTCATCACTGAAGCGTCCGGTGTCCGGAATCGGTGGTAGACGGGGACACAGCTTTCCGCAGGATCTCCCGCCATCTCCCTGTTGGCAGACGGTCTGGCATACTCAGATATGCGGTTTCAGAATATAGGTTTTTGCGGTATAAACCTATCTTTTTTTAGGATAATTTAGAAGTTTAATTTTTTAGCAGCCTCAAGGAACATAGACTTGAGATTATGGTTTTATTTTCAACTCGACACCACCTCGACAAAGTGATCCTATAAGGCTTCCGTTTTTTTCCTTTTGACTACGGAAACCTAAAAATATACAAGATTAGTATCTCGTTATGCCTATTAGTATCTATTCTTTATAATTTGCCTTATTTTGAATGACGTCATGCAAAATTATATATCTGAAACCATGGCAACTCGTGCAAATATACCAATAGCAAAACTTCTACAAGTCATCTAACTTTTCTGAAATAGGCACCTGGTGATGACGTCACGCCATAGGTATTTGACAACATCGCATTGACTATTGTCAGTATTCATACATAAAACTAGGTACTAAACAGCTGACATTTCTGCTTCATTGTGTTCTCATTGCCATCCTGTATCATAAAATGCTGAAATCGTAAACATGAGCTGCATTGTCGATACCAAAAGTTTGAAAATGTGTACAATTTTGATTTTTATTCCTTAGACATAAGTAAGTTATACATCTAAACCTTGATTAACTACAGTATGTAATATGTGATGCGATGATGCGTTGATGAAGAATCAGCGATCATTTTTTTTTCAATTTGTCAGTATTTCTTAAACAAAAATGCCACTTTTTTGCTGATCAATTCTCTTCCAAATTAATTTTATTTCTACTTACTTAGAATTACGGGATTTTACAATCCCAATGGGACAAAAAATTATTCCAACGTGTTTTTCCTATTGTGTTTCCATTTTTCCATATATTTTGTATAACATTAACACAAAGGAAAGTTTCATTAATGTATGGAAAATTTGGGTTATTTATTTCTTCTATTGGAATTAAAGAGGTCGTAATTCCAAGAAGAAATAACATAGGTAATATTAACAGAAAACTTCACAATTAAGAAAATGGCATTTCTTAGAAATTCTCTTGTATGCAAACAGCACCTCAAAATGAAACGATAGATTTTGTCACGTTGTTGATTAATTTTTTGTCGCAATTTTTTTATAAGCGTGTCTATTTGGGTTGTTCAATTCTACTATTTCATAAACTCCATTTCAGATAAAATATTTCATTAAATATTTTACGACACTGTTTTTGTTCAAGATGTTTAAGAAATCTCACGATTACCATCACATCTTACGGCTGGTTGAAAAGGTATTAAAATAAACAATAGTTTATAAATACACTAAAAGTTAAGCTAAGTTTGATGTTGACTGTACGACGAGCGAAATATGTCGTTTAAAATGCCGTAAATAGAAATAGAATCGCATTAAAACTTTTCCCCAATTAAGTTTTCCCTTCATCTCCCGTAACCTGAGTTAAATTGCGGATGTTGTTTCGATTGAACGAGTGACGTCGATTAATTGAGTAAATCATTCGATTCTCGAGCTTTACGAAACTGAATCTGGCGCTACACTCAATAATGTTCAATCCATTAGTAACGATGTGGTGCACTAGGAGCAAACTAATTGAGGAAAAAAGAAAATTTCGTTACATTTTTTACACTTCATTTCCTTTAAGGTGATAACTAAATTTTATTTTAAGACTTAATACATTTTGTCTGCACAAAATGACATAATAAGTCTCAAAAAAGCAGAATTAACGTGCAATTGTAGCTTTATTGTTAACGCTATCTATCAGCATCGAGATTTAAATCGAAATATTTATTTGCTAAAATTATATACATTTTCGGCTTTTTGTGAGTTTTCATGTCACTTCGCGCAAATAAAATGTTTCAAGCTATACTTTAAAATATTTTAAACTTAATTGATGCCGTAGAAGAAAACAATGACCCTCTTTTGGTTTGTACGGAAAAACGACCGACTCGAAACACCTTAAGGTATGTATCTAGTCTATCTAGTAGTGTCCATTTTATTAGTAGATGACTTTGTTTTTTGATAGGTACCTTCCTAAATTTCATAGTAAAGTCATCGTTTTAAACCATGATTACGAAAATTAAAAACGAGTATAAATAGAAAATGTCTAATTGGAAATTGAAATTAGAGAATTTATTACGAAAACATTCAATTGAAAAAAAGCATGCTTTATAATGGTTGTACCGTACATCTCATTAAGATACATACATAGTGACGGAAATATTAAATCACTACTCGTAAATTCCTTTTAAAAGAAAAGAAATGAAAAAAGAAAAGAAAAGCTACACAGCAAATCCCTGTAGCTTAATTAGAGCAAACATTTGAAATACAATAGCAAGAATATAGAAGAATAGGTACAGCCGATAAAAAAATAGGAACAAAACTTTATGTCTATTAATTTCAACTGTTCCATACTTTACCCCCGACTGTACTCCTGACTTGTTCTCCCAGTACATTCCCTCACTTCGTTCGGTTTTCCACATATCAATGGGCCCGGCGCGTGCGCGTCTCACCAGTAGTGCACAACGCGGCGCGCGACAGCCAGCGCATTAGCTTCGTTCCGAAAAAAAAAACAAATTCGAATTTCGAATTTCAACCGTTTTGAGGTTTCGGTTTTTGTAAAAGTGGCCAGATACTGCGACAGTACTAAGAAGTTTTTAAGTGTATTTATATAAAAAAAGACTGAATTCATACGCGATCATAGAGTTTTACTACGTTCAAAAGGTTGTAAAGTTAAGTACGAGCGAACACCCAAAGCATCTTAAGTACCGTTAAAAGTCTCTTATCTCCGACAATTAATACTGTAAGGTGCTAAATGATGTAACGTCGGCATGACAATCACATGTTAATTCGACTTAAACCTTCGCACCATACTGGACCTTATTACCAATAACATTAAATTATTTACATGCAAACAAAAAATAAACAGCTAAGTTAACCGTAAGGTTAATGACGAGATCCATTAGATTTAATACGTGTGCATATTTCTTGCACCTTGCATGTAAATTGAAGGCGCGAAGCGTTTTCTAGGAAATATTATGGATTACAGAGCATTCCGTTAGTAAGTTTCTGTTCTGCATGTCATTCATTAAAACCCCGATTGCAGTTACTACACTAATATTTCATATACATTGCGAGTAGGGTTGCCACCTTTTTTTTTCGCAGTTAAAGTACATTGGTTATTATGGGTGAGAAAAAAAAGTACATAGTATCAAAATAAAGTACAATTTATTTTATGCCACACCTGGCCATAAAATGGCTTTTTCCGCACGCTGTGCGTACGGAAAAAGCCGCTTTCTGGCCAAGTGTAGACATAAAATGATGTACACAACACGGGAGGTAAAAAAGAAAGCCCTCAATCGCATATTTACGTCCCTCGCTTGCAGCTCGGGCCGCAAACATCTGCAATCTCTCTGTATTACCACCCTAGTTGTGTAATGTACTATTTCTTTATTATTATGTTTAAATACATATTTTTTATTGCTTTTTGCAGTTTGTATCAAATTAGTATCCTTACTAAACAATTGCGCAGCATCTTTACAGTCTATATTTAAATTAAAGTAAATAAGTAATTCATTTTTTATCAAATTCAGAGACGCTTTGTTTCTTTTGTCTCGCCATTTGCTTTTCATTACAGAAAAAATCCTTTCTGTGAATGCTGATGTGGCGGGAATAGATGAATTTCGTTTAACGAAAAAATACTTATGACTAAATTTGTTTTAAAATCCCAAAGAAATCAAATCACGCCAAATAACGTATTTTCGTGTACTTTATTGTTCTCATAAAGTATAGAGTACAATTACCTGAAATAACGTACAATACGTTATTATAAAGTACGGGTGGCAACCCTAATTGCGAGGTTTTATTTCATTCAGAATTTTATCGTCCTATTAAAGTAATGCTCAGCACGCAGTGTATAGTCAAACCAGATAAAATTAGAAATGTGAGGTTGAATAGCCTCATCCCAGTTCCATATATCTTCCTGCCATCGGGACACTTATCGTGACCAGTTATCTAGGCGAAACTATTGAAATACGTTTAAAGACATGACATGACACGGCAACGTAAATATGGAGTTAGTCACTGGCTGGGAATAGTTCTGGCTTCATCTACAATGACGCGTTTGGATTGAGATCAACAACAATGATAACAATATTTCTGATTACCTAAATTAATAATTTCCTGAGTTATATCTTAGCAAATCTAGGTTTAGGACAATTGAAAGGTTGTTTATTGTTTTGTGTGAGACGTACATTTCAAATGAACTGTAAGTTTCTGTATTAACGTCAAATATGACACACTAACAGAAAATAAAAAAACCGGTGGGTTCTAGGAATTTGAAAAATCATGTCAATAAATTAAAACGAAAATACCGCTCCAGTGCTTGAACAAAGTTTCCTTTTTTTGCTACCGTGATCAGGATTTCATGATAACTATATTTACAAAATTAATACAGTACAGTCGGGTTCATTTACATCTACACACTAACGGAACCAAAAATATTTGAACACGAGCCTATTGTCATGAGCATAAAATCGTGTTGAGATATTTTTGTTCTCTTATATTATGTGTAGATAGATGTAAATGAACTCGATTGTACATGAATACAAAATGCATATTTTATTAGTAAGTAAAACATATGTCATTTGTTATTACAAATGTCTACTACTATTGTAGTAGACTCAGCTTCCATGTGAAGTACTCTATAAGCATATACGTATGAGGTACATCAGCACAATGATTCGGCGGATAACCACTTAATCAAGGATGACAGTGCGGACTGCCGGTCTGCCACCGTCTGATGACTGGCTTGTGCTAATTTTTCGTTAAGGTCTATTAACAGACCACTATAAAAGCTTCGCAAATTGTAATCAACAAATTGTAGCTAGAAGGTCGGCGTAGGGTTACAGCAAAATACAAGTAAATCTAGCATTAAACTTCAGTGTAACTAAATTAAAGAAAGTTACCCACTAGAAGGCCGTTTCTCGTTTTTAGTTTAGACTTGTAGAATTATGATTTGTGGCTTCGTAAAGCGGGTCACAGCACAGATCGACCGATTTTATTTTACTATAATCGCATCGACTATAGTAAAGTAAAAACATATTGCACTAAAAATCGTGGTCCAAATTGTGGACTTCATTATAGAAAAATAAAATAAATGTTACTCAATCTGTACGTCTAGCATAACTGGCCGCGACTTCGTTTCTCGCGCGACAGAGCATCACCTGTCACTGTCACACGATATTGAGTGGAAAGAGATAGGTAGTATTTGACGCGCGACAAGGAGTCGCGTGTCACAGTTGTGCTAGAGGTACTGATCTGATTTAATTGTAACTATAACAAGGCACAGCTTTTCGGCTTTAATTTTTTTGTGCGCATTTTCTATTTTGGAAAAGCCCTTGTTAAAAATATCATAGCCAATCCCATTGACTATTTCAGTTATAGAATTGTGGAAAGTCTTAATAACTACCTAACTAGCTGTAAAAGATTTTAATTTTAGTAATAAAACCTACGGAAGGATATAATAACTGCATGTGTCATATTTGGGTAAGGCTGAAAAATTGGGCTTATGTAACATAAAAGTAACTAAAAATATATGTTACTGAGTAACTTAAAAGTTACATAAAAGTATTCTAAAGGGATATTCACAATGTCTACTATACAAACACTTTTTGTACTAAGTGTTTATTTAAGAGATCAAATAGGTATATAAGGTCCTAATTTATTAGTTGCAGATATTTTTACAGCTGATAGTACTCGGTCTCTGGAGTATATTAAAGCATGAAACATTATAGCTTTTACGATGTTTTTTTGGAGAAAAAGGAAAAACAAATTTGCTACGTAATAACACCCTGTTAATGTGATTACTAAATGAAAACTCATTGAAAAGATTCTAGTAGCTCTTTTACGTACCACTTAACTGTAACTGGCCACTTCACGTAGATAAATTAAAAGACATTTGCAGTTTTCCCGCCGAACCGTTACGACATTTACGACAACAAATTGTTGATATGACAGATAGTGTTATTGTGACATGTGATAATGCACATGATGATTTATTTAGACGAAATTATAATAAATTTTATTGTTAGGTAAATGAAATCAGAAAAGTTATATGAAAAGATTTCTGAATTTCTATTTAAAGTTAATTATTTTAATGTAAAGTATAATGTGTTAAAATATCTGCAACTAATAAATTAGGACCTTATATACTTTGGTACATTTTTGAACAAAGATGAATAAGTAATTAAAGGCTGATAGCCACACAAAAGCTGTCTTCACAAATAAAATTAAATCATAATTTTTCCCCGGATTACTTGTTATAATCATTGTAATTATGTAAAATAAAATAAAAAACACGTTACTCTTCTTTGTGTTGCGCAGTTGGGTATAAAAATTAAAACAAACCAAATATTTTAAACTAAAAACCCGACTGCAAGAACTTGTAACTGAAAAGAAAGCGTGAACAAAGCTTTACTTTACTTTTATGTTACGTAACTTAAAAATAAATTAAAATGGTAACATAAGTAACTTAAAAGTAACATAAAAGTTAGCCTCTATTCACTTTCATTTGCATTATATAGAACAATAACAAACATATTAACTCGAACACGACACCTAGCTATAAACTAATATGAAGATTATATTAATAATGTATTACGTAATACAAAACAGAACAAATTTACCATGAAATTCACTCGTAACTTTTAAATTCCATAAAAAATCCTCGGCACAAGTTGAATCGACGCACTGAACTACCCACAAAATGGCCGACCAGTGAGAGGTATACCAAGACTAAAGAATAAATAGTGTTGCCGTTATAATGAAATCAAATTCCGCAAATCAACTGCTGAAATAGCAAGACAGAACGGTTACTTAAATTAAGTAACTTAAAAGCTTCAATATGTTGACTTGTCTTATGTTACGCGTAAATTATTATTTTAAATGGGCAATGCTAATGTTAAAGCTCGAAAAACGTTGCATTAATATATGACAGTTATAAAAAAAACTCCAACATATCAGTATAATATCACAAAACTAAAAAACGATAATTACAATCTTTCAGGAACATTTTTGGGACATTTTTATTTGTATGGAAATCGATGCAATGGCATAGAAGAAAAAAAAAATTGGAATACAAACACAGAGATTTACATTTGTTAGTGGACTAGAACTAGTAGAAAAAGTTTTGTATTTTGCACGGAAAATTAAAAAAGTAAAATTTTGTAATTACTTTTCGTTTAAACAATGCCGGACGCTTACAAGTCACGAAATCATCCCTTTTTTACGGCCTTACCCATTTATCTCCTTTTTATGCATTGGTTCTAAATTTCCTTCAGAATCAGTAATTATTGTGGCAACCCTAACCATCTGTATTAAGACGACATCTTAATTTCGACATATCGCTATTAATCATCACTCAATTGTTCGAAATTCGCTACGGTCAGTGTTTGTCATCCTGCTAATTGTTCGCCATATAATACGCAGTGACTATTTGCACTAGTCATCGTTGACCGTTGATTAAAGTGAGGTAAGGGATAGAAAATGTTTCTTACACTTTTAGAACTTACGGTCGACAAATTCCTTAATTTGTGTGTTAGGTACCTAGTAAACATATAAAACCAAAATGAAAACAAATAAAATTACCGGTTTCAAATGAATTTATTTGTGTGCATCTAATATTTGAAGAGTTCCCTCGATTTCGCCAAAATCTCAACATCAGATACCAATTACCATTTAAACAAAAAAAAAAGAATTTTCCAAATCGGTCCAGCCGTCCTCGAGTAATCACACAACAAACATACTAAAAAAACATAGAGACAATTGAGACCCATCCCTTTTTTGGGAGTTAGTTAAAATTGTGCTTGAACTATCTATGTATCTACTTATGAGTTTGTACGGAACCCTCGGTCCGCGAGTCCGACTCGCACTTGACCGGTTTGTTTAATATCTCTTTTAATTAGGCACACTATATTCATCGGTAGACAATGATTGGGGTTTTTGATCGCAAAATGTGTCCCATCTAAATTCTTTTTTTTAGTACAACAACAATCAACTCCCTTTATTGTAGATCTCGAAAGCGAAGTACAGATAATATAAAAAAAACCGGTCAAGTGCGAGTCGGACTCGCGCACCGAGGGTTCCGTACAAACTCATAAGTAGATACGCGAATAGTTCAAGAAAAACTGTATGTCGATTTGTTTAGTAGAAGCAAATAAGTATATGTTATGATTTTTGCAAATTTCTAAAAACAGTGCAAGTTAAAACAGTTATATTTTTCCTGTAATATTTAGAACCTGACGTGTAATGATTCTATTTAATAGCAAGGACCATTAAATCAAGAGGACTGTCATTCTCCATACAAAAAGCTGTTCCCCGAATTTACAACGCCATCTATGTATAAGCTTGGTAAAATAATTATAATATTATTTACAATTATTTAACTTTGCAAACGTGACACAGTATTTAAATGTATTTATTATTAGCTGTTTACGAACTAATTGTTACTATACTATGTTTCTTTGTTTAATTATAACATCGTTAAATGTTTAGTGTTTTAGCGCCATCTAGTTTTGCCCGGAAATCCCCTAGCGTGAAACATGCCATCGCTTAGTTTTGCTACTCGCCGCTAGGGATTTCAAGTTTTGTAAATTTCTAAAAAGGTATTAAAGTTAGCAAGACCGTTCTATTTTTTCTGTAATATTCAGGTTGATATTTATAATTAGTAATTATGACACATTTTTCTGATCAGTAACTTCGGAGATAATAGGGGGGGAATGGTACATAAAAATGTATAAATCAAAAACTACTTATTTAACAAAAAAACTAAAAATGCTGTTTTAATCTACAAATTAAGCCCTTTCATTTGATACCCCACTCAATATAATAGCCCTACTTTCAATTTTCAAAGTCCCATTACGGAGCCTTTTAAAAAAAAAGTAAAAAAGGTACAAGATATTTTTTATGTCCAATAGGCTCGGGTTAGCTACTTTTAACACTATTCCAAATTTCAAATCGATAGCATCAGTAGTTCCTGAGATATCTGGCTGTGACAGACGGACAGACAGACAGACAGACAGACAGACAGAGTCGCACCATAAGGGTTCCTTTTTTACCATTTTGGTACGGAACCCTAAAAATGCGAGTAACAGACTAGCTGAACAGTCGTTATAAGTACTATTTTTAGATTTGTTTTCCAAGACGTGCTGTCCGAGGGCGTAAAGCTGAACTTATTAGTTTTTCACTACAGCTGTAAAGTATGTTTTGTGAGAACGTAAGACTAGAGGTATATAAACTTGAGGACTAATGTTAATTCACTGTAAGTAATTATTATGTTTAGAACCCCCCGGTTTAGCACTGTTCAGTCACGGACACCTCATAAACTGTTTGAAAACGAGCGTGTCACGTAGGTACTAGTTTTAGAAGAGCTTCCGTATGTATAATAGGACATATATTTATAGTTAATCTAATAATGTGAACACCGTGCGGGCGGTAAGGGAAAATATCATAATTAAGCTTGCACGTTAGGGCTGCACCTTGTAAACCTGATACCGTTGATTTGATACGCTTGTTGACATTGTTACGCAGGTGAGATACCATACACTCCAACACAATATTCATATTTGGAAATTCTGGGGTTATAGTCAGAAGAATACTCCAAAAGGAACGGGAAAAGTGGTAGAGTAATGATGAATGTGTGACTATTCAAAACAAAATCATACTTCCCGTTAGAAAGAGATTTCCGAAAGACGACCTTTTTTTTTCGACCAAAATTAAGAAAAGTCTTAACTTTAGTAATATTGTACAACGGCTAAAGTTCAACAAGTTACAACTTGCAATTGCAAATAGTGGTCGTAAAAGACGAAAATAAAATTATATGAAGCTGCAGTAGTTAAATAAGTTATTAAATTTCGTTTGAATCTTGTCCAAGTTAGATTCACTTAAGAGGTCTTCGAAAATTTCAAATGTTTTCAAACGTGGCTATGACAAAAGTTTTGATAATACCAAATGATTGAAGCCGATTTTACATAGTTTTTTTACATAGATTTTATTGCGTGCTGTGGAATATAAGACCAAAAATGCGATTTTACCTTAAATTTTGGCACATTGCAGTGATTTATTACGCAACATTTCTAAATTACATGTCTTGCTTACTGGTTACTATCAAACCATAGTAGTACTGAACTCAATGTTAACGACAAAAAAACATCACGAGTCATTTTAAATCATAAAGAAAAAAGCGTAAATTGAAATGCATTTCTAACGTCTAATAATAATATGTTTAAGAGGTCAAATATATTCGTTTAAATTCTCTATTAACAAAATCGTCGTAGGTGGTAAATGTAATAAAGTTAGAGTAGGCCAATATTTCCGTATCAACTCTTTTATTAAGCGATCATCTAAGGACGATACTCTATCTATTAGCATAAAAATGTAGTTTTCCTTGTAGATTAGGTAGCTATTATCTTCGATTACGGAATATAGTAATTTATGTGGTGTGAATTTATCATAGCTATCATCTAAATTGTCGAATTTGAAGGTGTCTAAATTAAAGTCAACATTCCTCTCTCAGACGCTATGTCTTCATGTTAACTTTGATAATATAGGCCTATTAATCTTTATACTTTTAAGTTCTATTTTTGTATCAGAAATTTCTATTCCTCATTTACAACTTTTGTCTGAAATTAGGCATGCGTAAACATTATATTACTTTTCAGAATTTTATAGAAAACTAATATGTACGGATGAATACTTGCATACATATTTTCAACAAATTTGGTGTCAAGGCAGTACCGAAGTAACTCGTAATTCAAATAAAAAGTCAGCTTTTTTGTAATTATACGTCGTACTGTAACCTCATATATATGGCAAATATCACTGATGGTAATCTCTAGAAGTGGGGCAAAATTACCATCAGAGCTAAAAGACAAACGAGGCTAAACAAAAGCTTTTAAAAAGGGTCTCCTTAGCTGGCACTATTACCGTCTCTTGTGTTTAAAAATGACGTAACTGACAAATACTTTTTACTCAGTTACGCCCTTTTGCGTAAACAGGACGACAATACCGACAGCCATTAATCCAAATTGACAGCCTCATTAGCCTAATAGCTTGCACCGATCTCAATTACGACGTTTCATCTAAGAATCAATGTTTACCATAAGGAGACTGATAACGAAAGGTTACCATACCTAAGAAGGTATTAAGCAATGGATAATGTATGAACTTATTCCCTTTTTGATCGGTTAGAAGATCAGACAGACAAACAATACGCCGGTAGCTGACAGCTGAGCGACGTCTGCGCACATTGAGTCAGATCGAGCGATACTGTGTTTGTGTTATTCGTATTGAGTAATGTCTTCACTTTAGGAGATTCGTGCTCTTTAGTCAGGACAATTGCCCACGTTTGCTTCGATGATGGCGATTGGGATCGTTTCAGGTTAATGGTCTGGTTATAGTTTTCTATTATTCCTTTAGGAACAGTACAATACGCTACGAATTTCCTTTTTATAATAGTTTCATCCAGGGCTCGGAAACCGGTATTTGCTCCATACAAAAATACCGGTATTCTTTCCATTCTTATCGTTCTTTGGTTTATTATTTCGTTTTTTAACCAGACAATTTAATAATACCAAATCATGACTTAAATACATTACTGAGCTCTACATAAAAAACATAAAATAATTCAAAATATTGGGCTATTTCGGGGTTTTTGCAAAATACCGGTTTCGAGCCCTGGTTTCATCATCTAATGTCATACACCTTCGTTTCATATCATATTCATTTATTTAGTAATATTCACGTGTTAAATTATATAGATACAAGAAATCAAAGTACATAGAAAAATTAAATGGCGCTCACCTGTGAACAGACCGGGAATCGAACCCGGTACCTCTGGATTTCCGGCCCAGCGATTCAACCATTCGTCCACCGTTACACCCAGTAAACATCCTCAATTTTGCCATCTACTTTGGCTTCCGTATCGATACCTCCTACGTATACTGAGCTAAGTCACTTTTTTACGATTTTCGTTTTTTTGCATATTTGGTATCAAAATACTTATATCTACATGATATAAAAATTTCGTGAAGAAATTACTGCTAGTTTTCGAAATAAAATGACGTATAGTGAGCCAACTAACACCTTTTTTTAAATTAGGACGTCGTATACTGAGCCAAGTCGCTTGGTCCACTATACGCGGTACACTTTTCGGGGAAGGTCGGCGCGGGCATGGTGCAAGTGACAGTTGGCTCAGTATGCTCGCTAGTCGTCGTTGCGGGCGGACGTTAGTCCACTATGCGCGAACGACAGTCGATGCGTCATACGTCTTTTCTACCTACTACGTATAAAAATTGGCTCTTTTGATAATGATCTAGTTATTATATTGTTACGTGATTGGTTATTATGTTAAATTAAAAATAATTTCACACAAAATACATCAAAATGAAGCAGCGGAGGGAAAGAAATCTGTTTTTGCCAATTGTAAAGTATTTAATATACTACAAGTGTGTAATGTAATGTCTTTGCTCGACAAATGTAATCTATAATAACTAACAACGTTCCAAGTATAGTAAGAATTATCTAAGGTGTCCGAATGTTTGTCCATTCTCTTTAGGAATATTCGGACACCTTAGATAATTCTTACTATATACATATAATGTTAGAATAGGAAAAAAACCAGAACCCAGCCCTCACTACTGTAGCAGGACTGAGAATAAAGCAAGCTATCAATAATTAAATAACAATAATTAAAATAAAGAAAAGTAAAGAATATTTCCGGCGCCAGACATCTGCCAAAAATGCCAGATAGCGGAACTGTAAGTCTTGGTAATTTTAATCATAATGGAGGATTTCAGTTACACACACATACCACACCACAGTTTCCTGCAATTAAACCATGAAAAACTGTTGCGAGGTTTTTATTAGTCTACTATAATAAGTTTTATAAGTTAGAATTAAACCAAAGATACGTTTATCTGCATATCTATGATATACTTAAATAATAACAAGGGTGTCGCTGACCTGGGAGAAGTTGTTTACCCCTGTTAACTATGCAGTCATCAGCGGAGTCCCACGCCAACTGGATCCAGGTTTAAGCTGCTCAGCGGCTTCCAGCTCCCACGGTCCCAGTTGTGGTAGTTGTCCGGAGTGGAGTGGAGTCAATGCACCGTTACAGATTTAGAAAAGCGTGCAGCTTGTAAGGTAAACAACCGCAAAGGGTTAATGTAAGAGCAGGGAAAAGGTATGGCATGATGCCTTTAAGAATTAAGGGGAAAAACACTATAATTTGTGACCTAATTTGGCATGGCTATAGCTGGGTTACCAAATCCGAGTGACACGGTATGTAAAAAGTCATAGGAGAGAAAAGAGAAACAGAGAAAGTGCCATCAAGCGCATATAGCGGGCAAAACGTAAAACAAGGTGCCGCACGCACAAAAATGGTCGCAAAAGTTGGTAAAAAGGGACCCAAAACGTGATTACGCGTAGTTAAACGTAATTCAAACAGGCGCCTTATGGCCTCCAACAAGAGACAAGTTTCGTGTTAACACAATAAAGCAACGTGGCATGGAATTTTAAAGTTAAATTTTCTTAATTACTCACGCCCGTTGTAAAGTTTAGGAGTCCATCTCGGTTCAATGTCGTCGCATTCTCATGACAATAAAAGAAGAACCCTGAAACAATTCAGAGACGGAATGACGCAATATGTCTTGACAAGAGGAATTTGTCCAATTGGAAAGAATTAATCAAAAAATACTTACCGAAACGCGGGTGAAACGCGACGACTTTGTTGCAGATGGCCGCCAAATTGACGTCTCGTTAGCACTTTATTTTATAACGAATTTAATACCGAAAGTCCAAAGAGACGAGTCCGCCATCCAGAAAACAAGAAGCCAACCCTCTGCTGAGACGCTCTGGCAACTAACCAACCATCGGTGTTGCCAAACTGGTGGACATAACATACAAAATAAGCTTAGCAGTATACTGGTTCATAATAAATTGATTCAGGCGTATACTGGTACAAGTGACAAATCAGACGAAAACTAACTGATAAAATCCATTTGAGCACGAGATTTGAGTTTGTTTAGATATTTAATGGTACATCACACATAAAAGGCATACATAAGTGGCAAGTATAATAAAACTATAGCCATATTCATCTAATTATAGTTTACGACGTATACTGGATCAACTGGTAGTTGGCTCAGTTTATCAAAAACTAGAACTCGTCAATTTCACGTATACTGGGCTAAGTGCCGGTTTTTCAAAAACTACTATTAATTACGAAAAAGTAAATATGTAGATTTAAGCAAAATGTGTTCATTTCGCATAATTGAAAATTTCATGAAATTATTTCAACATATGAGTTAGTTATGGAACTTTGTACCTTTGAAGAGCCCTCCTGTAAAATCGTGATTTTGCACTTAGCTCAGTATACGTAGGAGGTATCGATCATCTATTTTAATAGGACTTTAACCTAAACGCCATCTATGAGAACCCATATTACACAGGTGTCTCACCTCAATGCGAACCTATTACAAATGCGACGATCGAGCGAGAGATGGCGTTGTTTTTATAATACTTTATATGAAAGAAACATGTCTGTTTACAGGTGAGCGCCATTTAATTTTTTCTATGTACTTTGATTTCTTGTATCTATATATGTAACATAGAACTGTGGTGTAATTTACCCGCATTAAAAACCAATGAAGAAACAACATGTTTCTTTCATATAAAATATTCACGTGACACGCGATACTTTTCAGGCGACAGAGAGTTAAATTTTGTCACTTGCGCACTATATTGAATAGCAAGGGATATATTACATAGTACTTGTTGCACCTCACTGTTCAGTTGTGCTTGAGGGCTTTTCTTTGTTACGTCTAGATTTATTAACTGTCATGAATGTTCTTATTAAATAGGATTTTCTTTGAATACATTTAGGTTTAGGTACACATTTACATGACCCGTCATCACTGACAGATCACTTTAAAACCTAGATTTCGTAGAATATTCCTGACGCATGGCATTGTCCCATCAAAAGCAGAGATTAAAACAAGCACACAAATGCAATGCACTTTACGTACATTGTTTTTGACGTTGATGTTATTTGTGACATGAAGCTAGAAAATAATTAGTGCTTGGCAGCCGGCCAGTATCGGTAATTCGGTATAACGTTAATTATTTTAGGGTAATGGTATTTTGTATTTACTTACAAATGTTTAAAGTCTAGGTTAGTGTCCGACCGAAACTAGTTTTCACGGCCGAAACCGAAACTGTAGGCTTGTGTCGGTCAGGACCGAAGAACTAAAAGGAATGAAATCGATACCTTTAGACTCAAAGGGCGTAAACGCCATTAGAACCTACGGCGTTTACGCCCTTTGAGTCTAAAGGTATCGAAATCCCACCTCGGACCGATAAGAACTAGTTCTTCTTAAGCGCTCTAAATCGGTCTTCGGTCCTTTAGTCGATACGTCGGTACAAATCGGTTGGGAGCGAATGATCGAATGAGTCAAAATCAAATATTCAATAGCTAGCTCCTTTCTTTCCTTCAGATCTCGAATTTGCTCCTGAACTAAAGGAACTAAAAGACCGAACTAGTTCCTTTGACCGATTGACCGAGATCGGAGCGCTCTTTTCAAAGAACGAGCGGGCACAACTCTACGAAACTGAATTTCGCCTTTGATCTTAGTTTCGGCCGAAACCAGAACCGAAACCGAAACTTCCATATAAGGTCATGTTTTCGTGGAAAGATAAAAAATGACAATCATAATCAGTCAAGTTTTCATTTTTAAATAGGTAACATATTAAATTAATCACTTAGTCTCTGATATTTAGAGTTATCATTAATATAACATTATTAAATAACTTCTTATTTCAAATATTATATCTGTGCTTTTGGAAAAAAATACTGTCCGATCGCAGTTCGAAACGCAGTTTCGGTTTCGGCCGTAGTTTCGGCCGGATGGCAGCCGAAACCGAAACCGAAATTTCGGTCGGGCTCTAGTCTAGGTACATTAACTTTAAAAATATCCATAACGACTTAGAACATTAGTTGCTATACAAATTTGGGCTACAAATATTTCATTATTCTTAATCCTTTTTTTAAAAAGGATGCATTCTTTTAGCATACTTTTATTTATCCGGATGTTTTATTTGTCCGAATACCCTTGACTCGGTTTTGGTCGTTTTCCCAAAATCTAACTATAATGTTTAAAATTACATATAATAAAAATAAAAGGACCCCTGAAGACTTAAACAAGGTGTACTCGTACCGAATGCAATAAATTCAAGCTGTTCACTTATCCATATATCTTAAATTACGATGTGGTTCTAAATTGTAAAAGCAGCGGCTAGCGGGCGGGATATCATAATAACAATAATTGACATATTTAGTGGTGCCACGCGAACAAATCGAGGTTAAAAGGGACCCTATTTTAGAATGATAAATGACAGCACGAGGTGTAGTACATCTCTGGAATTAACTGTTTGGTGCTTTATTTCGGAGTGAACTTGGCATGAAATTTTGAAAGATAAATTGCTTGTTGTGAACGTTAAAACAGTATCAACAATGATACCTTTCTCTTTTGAAGTTTTTGTTAAGGAAAACGCAAGAGTAACGTATTTGTATACTTTGTATCAAGTAAATAATAGACGCGCAAAAACGCGCTTTAATTTAATGCGAATAATATTTATAATCAACTAACACAGCTACTAGTTATCACCTACTATAATGATGTACTTCTACCATAGTGCATATTGCCATAGTGTGTATTGATCTATAACCGAGTAACCCAATTTATTTACCAACAAACAGAAGATATCCTGTGTTTGCAAATCTGATAGAGACCCACATATAAGTATGTTCTTATTAGATCAGTTGCGGGGTACATACATATTTTTAAATATTTTAAAAATAAAATAAATAAATAAAATAAAATAATTTATTTCTGCAAGTAGGCCCTCAAGGGCTCTTTTACATTATTTTCTCTTCTTTTCTTTTGGCTTTTAATATATGCATTTATAACATAGAGCCCTACCTACCTACCTACCTACCTACCTAGTATCCCTAAAATATGCACTTATAATAAAATCCTATACAAGTCTCACAAATGTCTACTTATAAATAACCCAGCACTCAAAGTGGCGAATCTCCCATACCTCTATCTTGTGCCCGTAACATGGGTACTTTATAGGCATGCACTGACCATACACAACGTTTACATATCAGTATTGCGAGGGATAAACTCCGCTGCATGCGTGCGCGCAGACACCGACCGCTTCAATGAAACCACAGTTTAACCCTTTATTTGACATTGTCTATTGTGATATACATTGACAAAAAAAAATTCTACACTAGTTATGAACATATTTAACTATATTTTTGCGTGAAATACTGATAACCCAATGAGTGAGTAATTGGCAGAAAAACATTTTTGAGTTGTGGAAACACTTTTAGCTGTCAGTCTAAAGTCAAAATGGCTGAACGATGGACGCAGGCGCCGCTTCGCAAGGTATTTCATCATATTTTTCATGTTTTTAACAATTTCTATATTTAAAAAATGGATGCATCATGCTCATGGATATATGTTTAGTTGTGTGGTATATTTTTTTTATCGATTAGCTTGCATTTGCCCTGTCTGTGCCTGTTTAATTTCGTATGTTTATCACAATATACAATGCCAAGTGTACGGCCAACGACCTAAATGTGCGTATGTATACTGTGATAAACATTGCCAATTAACCAATTAATTTTGTTTTGGGTTAATTTTGTTTTTTTTTGCTTGTTAACAGCATGTGGTTCAAACTAGATCTGCAAAAATATTGGCCCTTATTCCTAACAAAAATTCTCCTTCCGAGACGAGTGATCATTCCGATGATGAAATAGAGACTGACTATCTTAAGATGCTTTCTTCGCCTGAATGCTCGTCTGCAACGCCTTCTCTTGACTCTTCATACGAACGCATGAATCTGCTTTGTAGCTCTAATGATGATGGTGATGGTAATAATAATAACGTTGACAAAATTAACCAAACAGAAAACGATAACCAGACAAATAATTTAGAGGAAATTGCCCCTTTAACCCCAATTATCCGAGAAGTTTGTTAAATTATGCTTTGTAACGGGGAAGAACCCCAGAAATTGTTTTTTAAACTTCCATACAAAATAGTGTACGATTGTTTTGATATCTAGTCTACTATGAACTGGTTTGTTCTATAAGTGTAATAAAGAATACACATATTTGTTATTTTTTTATTTAAAATCCTTTTTACCCTATATCTAACTTTGTCTATCTCGATATACATTACCCAATAGGCATAACTCTTCACTTATTTGGCATTGTATATAGTGATATATATTGGTTTTCAGGAAAACTGAAAACATTCGATTTTTTTTAATATTTTTTTCCTAACATATTTTTGACCCTAAATCATAGAAAAGTTGTCATACTATGTAATTTGCAATTTTTTTATCCTTGCCAAATAAAGGGTTAAAGACATACAGTTCACCGACGGTCATAAAAGAAGCGCCATCTCTCACGCTAACTTACAAAAGCTGAAAAGGTGCAGACAGGGGACATTGCGTACACATGTTCTAGAGATGCAAGTCTTAAGGTAGGAAGTTTTTTAAATGAAAAAAGATTTGCTTATAACGCTGCTAATGAATCGCATCGAATATTTAATTGTGGCTCGTAAGTGATCAGGTAGTATAGTGGTTAGCACGTTGCCACGCCCGAGACGCCGGTTCGAAACCGGCCTTGATTACAGTTTAGGCAAAGTTTAATTTTTTTAATAATTTTTAATTTTTATTGCGATTTACGAACAGATAAAAATGAACAATTAAAACGAGATAACGTAAGAGAAAAGCTTTACAATTTTTATCGATAATCGGAAAAATATGTCTAAAACTAAGCACAGCCACAGCGACGTTTTCGATTCGGGTTCACCTAGCCACCTAGTCAGTCTATAATCTAAAATTGACTGTGTAAGGATTGGATCCTTTTTGCTTAAGTAAGGTAGGTACTGGTTCACCTGATCCGTGTCTCACATGGCGGGCGCTGCGCGATTACTCTGCCGATCGACTGTATACTGTATGTTGCTTACACTGTGATGAGCCGTAGTCTGTTGGCGCTTAGCCATCGGTCCTGCTTTCGGTCGCACTTGGAACAAATCGCAGTGACATGTTTTGCTTGCTGTCCCTACTTATATAAAGTTTTGTTAGGTAAATGGATACAGTTTATAAATTACAAAACGTGATGTTCAAATTTTCCCGATGGATCTTGTCAAAAATCAACCAAATAAGCCAAACAAAACTAAGTGTTTCACATAAATGGTAAATTACTCAAATTAGTGTATTCATTCATACTCAATTCATTTATACTATGAATGCACTATTTATTTAGGAGAATATGCAATACACTAGGCACTACACGCGTATGCACTTATAAAGTAGTAAAACAATAAAACAATTGAAATAGTACATTACATAACTAGGGTGGTAATACAAAGAAAGACCGAGATCGCAGAAGTTTGCAGCCCGAGCTGCAAGCGAGGGACGTAAATATGCGATCGAGGGCTTTCTTTATTACCTCCCGTGTTGTGTACATCATTTTATGTCTATAAATACGTTTATGCCACACCTTTTTAAGTGGTACGGAAAAAGCCGCTTTCTGGCCAAGTGTAGACATTAAATGATGTTCACAACACGGGAGGTAATAAAGAAAGCCCTCGATCGCATATTTACGTCCCTCGCTTGCAGCTCGGGCCGCAAACATCTGCGATCTCGGCCTTTCTTTGTTTTACCACCCTAGTTGTGTAATGTACTATAAAATTTCCTATTGAATTATTCTAGATTTTATTATAATTATGTTAGAATGAAAAGGTTCCTGAATAATAAAATAGCATTGAAAATGTATAATGTCGGGAAAATAAATTATTCACAATTCTAAAGTCGCTTGCTTTAGGTACGGATAAATCCAAAATTATGTATAATTCTCAATCTTATTCCACAGACATAAGCTCCAAAAGGTATATAAACTTAAATATATTATATTACTAGACTACTTCACTCAAGAGTGTCGACGGCATATTATGTAGAAACCTTTTATAATAAAATCTTGAGACATGGTAAAATAGTACATGCACTTTTGTGTTACTTCGTATATTTACGTCTTACAATATAGATAAGATAGTACCGAATTGAAAATACACGTAACTCAAAATCGTATAGGAAACTAAATTGTTCAGTCAATAAATTGTCATAATACGACAAATTATTTGCAAAACAAGCTATGTTCACTAAGACACGTATTGAATGCAGCGTAATGCAATGCAGATTTTGTCAAGCCGCGTGCCGCAATATCATAAAGATATCAGCAGGGATTTGGCTCCAGTGCGTAAATGCAATTCATCTGGTCAGATCAAAGCGTGCGTTGCTTTGCCAGCTTACGATCCAATACCAACAATAAAGTAATCCTAATAACTCTACTAAAGCACCTTTTGAACGTTTCAGAAATCTATGATCGCGTTTGAGTTAACCTTCGACAATACTAATCTTGTTTACGATGATATTGTTCTGTTCCATTTATTTTACGGGTGCCCTGTTTGTCATAAATAGTTAGAGGGCAATATACCGGTATATTTGTTGTTTGACTTAGCCGGTAATAGATAGACGGTAAATTTAATAGGGATTTCAAATGCAGCCGTAAATCGAACCGTATATCAGTCTAGGCATTGAGTTATTGCGTGAAATTATTTCATTGATGGCTAATCGACAATGTCTAATACATCCGTTTATCGACCTCTGAATAAATCGGCATATAGTATGTTCTTTAGGCACTTCAAAGAAGGTAAACGAAAAAACCACGTGACTCGGGTCGTTTAGCCAACCACAGTAAGTAATATTTCGACACTACTTTTAAAAAAAACACGTATCTGATACTGCCTCCAGGTTAAAACGCAGTCATTGTATTTGAAGTTCGTATGTAACTTTTGACATTTTTCTGTATGAAGTTTTTAGATACGAGTACGAGTTTTTGTTTCAAAGTACCTAGTGACGATTTTATATCTGTGTTTTTTGTTTACTTTTTTAAATTCTAAAAAACAAACTATACTTACGGAAACGTTACGTAAGCGACACTACCTTTTTAATACTTTGGACTTGTAAAATTAGGAAGCTGAATATAGGTATGGTAATATTATAAATTGGCTTTAAGATTGGTATTGTTACTTAGCAGCTAATAAGTTTCAGTAGGGTACCATAGCGTTACGTATGCGAGAAAAAGTAAATGTTTTCATGGAATGCTCCAGTACCGTTTAAGAAAATGATCTTATGTCGGGTGATGCTGAAAAGCGTGTCTGGGATAAAAACTGGAGCTATCTAAAGATAATCTATCGCAAACAGCAAGTGCAAGATGATGACTTCCTGTGTTCTCGCCGTCCTACTGACTTTCGTAAGTACTTAATGTAAACATTTTAAGATATTTTTAGCTATTTTAATCTTAGTTGCTTGATTAACCTAAATATACCTTCATGATACCGTAACCTCAAAATGAATATCTTGCACTTTAATAACATAACTATAATTTTCTTTATTATATAATTTCAAACATAATACTGTAATTTAATTTTATATATTTCAAAATAATAACAATACAAAGTAACTAAAACTAAATTAAAATTAAAGATACTATAAATTTTATTTAAAATACAAATTTCGCAACTTTGAAAACTTCTCCTTCAAACAAACAAAGACAAAAAAAAAGACTGGTCAAAGGCAAGTAGGGAGCTGGAAAGTATTCCGAAGTTAATGGAACTTTTACAGGTTATTTGGGGGTACACTAGGAAGACTATTTGACTGTCAGCAAGCCTAATGTTAGTCATTGAATGAATGAATGTGTTTCCTGATTAATGAATTAAGAGGAAACAGGAGGGCAGTTTTTCCATACAAACGTAGTCCCCTGTTTCCTCCCTGGATAATGCCAGTAGAGCAATCATTTTTTGTCCAAAAATCTATGGCTACTATGGATATGTTCCTATGTTTTCTTTTTTACGATAAATTGATTCTCAAAAGAGATATTAACCTTCAAAAACCTAAAAAAAATGCCAGATTTTCCGCTGTGTTCACACATCCAGAAAACAAATTTGACTAGATTATTAAAAAAAAGGAAAACATAGGAACACGGCCAAAGCCTTTCTTTAATGTTTAATGAAAAAAATTGTTAAATAGGTTAAGTTTTGGGGAAGAAATCAGGGGACTACGAAACGTTGTTTTCATGAAATTTTAAAAGGTATTTTCGGTCCAACCTGCAGTTGTCTCTATCGCGCTCTGCAGGTGAGAGGCGGGCAGTGCGGGATAGCGACACATTTTACAAACACGTAATTTTCAATTCTCTCGACCTTACTGTTTCCTCTTAACGTTATTACTGAGCAATTCTATTAGTATTTCAATTCAATTCTATTAGTTTATTTTGGTTGTTTACTTTAAGTTGTCTAAGTGACATGGCTCTTACTAAACTCTAATTTAGATTTCCTATGACTTATCGAGTGAGTAATCAAGGCTAAATGATTCCATTACGTAACACTACATTTTATCCCAATACTCTGTTTTGGCCATTTTAAAGATGTGAAAACTCATTAGGGGTTGTCTAATGTTTGCCCGAAGTACATATGCCATACAATTCATTTGCCCGAATTGCACTTGCCCGAATTTCATTTGCCCGAATGTTTCGTTTACCATAATAGTTATTTGGCATACTCTTGTTTACCCGAATATTAAATGCCATAAGGATACGATTGCCATACGTATTGTTATCCATATTATTAAGTGCAATATTATTGTTTACCCGAATATTAAATGCCATAATGTTACGAATGCCATACGTGTTGTTATCCATATTATTAAGTGCAATAATATTATTTAATGGAATATATATTTAAAATCCATGCTAAATAGTATTTTCGAATCTGTTCTGGCTATGCATTTGCTTATTACATTTCTGCAAGCGCCCGAAAATTATTTCGTTGTTTTAATACGTTGGTGGGTATGCTACTACATTTATTTCTTGTAACTAATATTCGTATAATGTTTCATTTAACCTTACGTACATTTCAGACAGCGGTTCGTTTTTGTTGGGGGACGCAGTTCAAACCTAACCTAACCTACTTTTCTGACAGCAGTTCGTTTTTGTTGGGGGACGCAGTTCAAACCTAACCTAACCTACTTTTCTGACAGCAGTTCGTTTTTGTTGGGGGACGCAGTTCAAACCTAACCTAACCTACTTTTCTGACAGCAGTTCGTTTCTGTTGGGGGACGCAGTTCAAACCTAACCTAACCTACTTTTCTGACAGCAGTTCGTTTTTGTTGGGGGACGCAGTTCTAACCTAACCTAACCTACTTTTTGCTTAATGTAACCTTTGTATTGAGCTTTTCTTAAGCCCCCCTTGAGGGGGGCTCCGCCCCCCCGTCCCCCCTTTGTCGTTCCGCCTATGTAAGTTTTTTGTTAAAATCATTACCCCCAACGGCCCCTTTGTTATAAACCAACCTAACCCAGGTCGACTATAATGTTTCCACCACACCACACGATTCGGTTTTCCATAGTTATATTATGCTATAGCATGTGATTATTATGGATTACGATAATGATGACAAATGATTATTATTGAGAATGATTTTATGGGAAACATAGATTCTGGCATATGATATTATTGAAAATGATTTTATGGGATACAAAGATTCTGGCATATGATATTATTGAAAATGATTTTATGGGAAACAAAGATTCGGGCATATGATTAATATAGTAAACAATGAGTATGACATATGAAATTATGGGAAACAACATTATGGCAGTTGAATAGTATGGCAAATGAAATTATGGCAAATGAAATTCTGGCAAGCAAGTGTATACCCTCATTAGGAAGCTTTTTTCGACTGTACCTACCTTGTTTCATCTAATGACTGCACTACAATCAAAGCCCGAGAAAGGCGTATTAATTGATTTATACCCAACCTATTATACCCAATTAAAGGTTTCTGACCAATTACGCAATCGTGTCGCTTTGGTTAGCTGTAACATGCATCCATTGACTTATATTATAAAGGACCGGCCAACAGTCGAAACTCAGTCTATATCACGTTTCTTTTTAACCTCGGCATCATAAATTGCAGCCAAGCCCTCTGACAAGCACGCTATCTCGTTCGGCTGCCGCCGACTGACATTGTGTTGGACCTAAAACTGTTTTTTTAGGGCCAGCGCGTTAGCGCAATTAGTCCCGCTCTTTATCCCGGTCGCTATACAGCCTGTAAATCTAATACGGGCGAATATTGAAACGCTGGTCAGCATAGGACCTAAGAAGCATATTAAGATAACTATTGCTTAAAACCACAATGAAAATATTTACCATACAAAATAATTCGGGCCGCAATGTAACGCAACACATTCAAGTTGACAAACACGCTAGTTGACAGTTACTTTAAAAAAGCTCGTATCTCGCAATGTCATAACAAGCATGTATGCGGTACATTGCTGCTCGGTAAATTATCAAAAATTAATTACGAGGTCACTATTAAGTGTAATTTAAAAAATCATATTAATTAATGATAACACTACTAAACGCTATATCTGGTTTAATTGTTCGCCCGTATTAGACTTACATGCTGTATATAGAGTGACCCTAATACTAACGTTAATACGAAAAGGGCTGATAGAACAACATACCAGTTATTTGGCAACCTATAGCAAAAAACTGATTTGTCATGACACTCAGAACGCCGAGCCAGATTATCACTAGCACAAGTTGTACAAAAAGTCAATATCTCGAAAATTAAGGGAATTTTACTAAAGCCAAATTTACTTATTCTGATGTCTTATGAGTTGGTCTATTAGATCTTTTCGTATGGACTTTGGTTATAGGGACACCTGTATATACGTCAATGCAACATTATTTACTGCTGCGCTCTCCACAATTCATGCCACCATTAATACTGCAATTAACCTAATAGGTGTTGATTCTATTAAATTCGGGCCTGTGACACTTTGATAAATCCCTACTTTAATATGGCTTGAGTTATTGCTACTTGATTTCAAAGGCTATGTAGTGTTTTTAAAGTTCATACAGTTGTTGAGCACCTTTTTTTATTTCCCCCACAATAAAATGACTACGATCTTACCTGTTGGTAAGTCGACGGTGCTAGTCCTATTCATTCTAGACTTGAAGTCATTCAAATTATGTTTTTCCTAGAAAAGGTTTAATGGAAGAAGGTTCCACTCCTTAACGGCCTATTCAGAATAGAGCGGTATCTGCTACCCGCTCCGCTGCCACGGTATAAAGACGATCTTTTCACAGCAAATAGTCAAACAGCCGCTTGGTGACTTTATACCAGTGTGCCTACCATGAGTTGAGCGTACGATCGGCGCTAGCGAGTTTAACGTATCGAGAGTCAGTGCGCCTCTCTCGCACGCGCTGATAGTACGATAGAGATAGACTGTCATCGAGCGCTCGATACTCGCTAGCGCCGATCGAAAAGTCAACTCATGGTAGGCACACTGTACTACCTTGAAAAATTAATAAAGGCTTGCACGCAAGTAAATGATAGTATGCCCTAAAAACTTAAGGAGCTCCTCACTTAGTTGACAACCGCTTGGTGACTTTGTGGTGGCACCACACAAGCTTGACAAATTAGGAAAGAATCAATCCTACTAATATTACTATGGGAAAATATTTGTAATTAAATAACGCGGCAACGATTGAAAGGATTAAGATGAAAATTGGCGTACAATTAAACCATTTGTCAGAACGTAAAGGATGCTTTATCATTTATTTATCGCGTGACAAAGCATAGCATCATACGCCTACAAGTCTTGCTGCACACCAGCTTGACAAATCAATAAAGAACCCAATTACAATTTCAAATAAGGCAAAAACGGCTCACACTTAACGCGGCACACGTCACAAATCATGTCCAAACTCGCGCCTCCCGACAGCTAATTTGTTAACTCGCTATAAGCCTAATTAATAGTCTATTAGCGGACGTTTTCAATTACAACTATGTGAGATTTATAGCGCCGTGCTTTAAGCCAGGGGTTACCAAATCACGGCCCGCAAGCCCCTCTAATTCGGCTAACGGTGGAAATCGGCTCTAACTCATTGCCCGGCGGCGGCAGATAGTTTAGTAAGTACTAGCATTTATAAAAAAAAAAAATTTTTTATACCCGCGGCTTCGCCCGCGTTGTTTCCGTTACTGCCCCAAGGGGACTATTTAACGGGATATAAAGTACCCTTTGTTTCAATCCGGTACTTGGTCTACTTGCATGCCAAATTTTAGCTCAATCCATCCAGTCATTACCCCGTTATTTAATAACAAACATCTTTACAAACTTTCGCATTTATAATATTACGTAGGATTGTTGTTTATACGACATAGCAATACATTGCGGACCTGGAAAGGTCGATCAATCACATTGTAGATTGTCAGTCTGCAATGAACTGTTACTCGCCCAATTTTACTTACTTACTCGCAGCAGGAAAAGTGCCTAATTGTGGGAAAACCATAACTTTCGAACCACGCGGTTGAAACGCTCGCTCGGAGAATCAGTGGCGGATTTACCAGCAGGCTGAGTAGGCTGGAGCCTAGGGCGGCAGATTTTTAGGGGCGGCAAATCTGGGGCCAACATTTTTTTCTTTCAAAAATTAAATAGACAGATTTATAGTCTAGTACTAGCCTATTAGGTAGAAAATATAGAAATCGACACTAAACTAAAACTGCGAAAATGCAAACGCAAAGCATGATATATACCTAGTTCTGATTTATTGGCATGTTGTATAGACCAGTTAGTGTAGTGTGAATTCAAATTTGTAACTTCGAAAAACTGCGAAATTTTGATAATTTTTACTGCTCATGAACTAAGCGTTTTTGTACAATAAAAATCAGTAGTTTTCTATAGGAAATTAAATTTGAATCAATTTAAGTCCAACCGTTGCTTTATAAACTCTACACCGTGTTTTTTGTTTTCCGTTAAATTCGACAGGTTGCTTCGTACGTCAACAGAAGCTACCTGGTATATCGCTTTCTGTTTTGCTTTTCATACAAAATAAATTGATATTGAGTTCATAACCATTTTAAAAGACACTTCTGAGGTAGTCAAAAATTATCGTCAACTATGAGAGTGTTGGGATTATGACAGCTCATTTATACTGGTTCGTGTTTAAATTAAGATTATGAATATTTTAAAAACTGTGCGCGACGCTAAAGTAACAACATTAGTTTCTAGAGAAACTAACTTTATTAGATCTGGAGAATGTGCCCTCGAAGTTAACGGAAATCAATAAAAAACACTAAACATCGTAAAATTTCAATTTTAAGTTTTTGCGTCATTTCCACGTATACCAAGATCACATAGAACCGAGCGTTTGGATCCAGCTCTTATATCCTCCCCTTGTATCCTTTCTTACATTTACAGGCTAAGATCTTGAGAAGCTGTCGTGGGCTCTTTGTTACATTGGTAGTGCGATGAGACGACAGGAACTCATTTCCCAACTCCATTCGGTACGGTCTTTCTCACTCCCAATCGCATGGAAAGAGGAAGCTTCAGAGGTTGAGGGCAAACGTGTCAGATTAACCTTTGCGTTTGCCGCTGTCTTTAAAAACACGTAGAACCTTTGGTCTTGCAGTCTCTGTGTAGCTGGAACACCACCGTGAAGAGTTACCAGATACTTTTCGCCAGTCTCCGCAATCGTCTCACGAGTTCCATCTTTAAGTAGAGAGATGGCAGCCAGGTTCAAAATTTTTACCCTGCCAGAAAAGGGCTCAGGTGGAGGAAGCAAAACTTAAATTTGTCACAATATTCGTGAAAAAATTACGACTTTTGAAGGTTTATAATTTGGTCCATGTAGTATTTATAGAGTTGGATGGATGGTTGGACTGGAATTATTGAGAAATTAAATACTTATATAAAAAAATCATATATTAAATTTTATTGTTAAGAAATACATAAAGCCTTTTAGAGCAAGAAGTGAAAAATGTCACAAATTCTCTTATTTTTCCGCGAGGCGCGCAGCGAGCATAGGTAAGTTTTTCGAAGTCGCAAATATTGGTTCTTGTATTCCACTACACACAATTAATCCAAATACTAACCATAGTTTTCATTGAAAACATTTCAAGTTTTCCAAGGTGTGCTCCTATACGTCACTAATAAGTCCACATAAACAATTTTTCAACACACTTGCTCATAAAGTGGCTCTTGTTTCATTGTTCTTACGCGCAGAACGCAGCTTATTACACACGCGTGCTTTTTACTTTACATTACCGGACTAGTTTTTAAATAAGGCAAATCATCTAACAAAATTGACGTTGAAACTTGCCCCACAACGCCCACTTTTTAAAATCAACACGTCTTATGTATCAAGTGGTATTGATAACCAACTTAATGTTTACTATGTGTGAGTCTAAAATTTATTTATGACAAATATTCGTACTAAGTTTGAGAAGTCTTCTTTTGGATTGGTTGCATATCGTTTTTTTTTTTTCTTTTTTTTTTTTATGTGTGATAGACAAGCATTTGACTCCGATCGCACCTGATGTTAAGTGACGATGAAGCCTAGGATGTAGCATGCTTGTCTAGAAGTTGTTGTTAAAAAACAAAAATCTGTGATTGGTTATAAAGCTACTGATGACATGATAATTTCATTTGCCGCTAACGTTTTTTCTTCAGTACTAAGTTACGTGGGGCCGATTTTGAGCTTCAGTTACGCTTCCTTATTGTATTTCGATGCCGCAAATTGCCTATGAGAGCACGCCATAGGCCTCGGCCGGCGGATATTATACCCGCGCTGGCAGCGCCGAGATCGCGTACATCGGCGCGCGCCCCGCACTAACCCACAAGCTAAGTACGAAACGAAAACAGAAGTTCTAAATTATAAGTTTCATTTTTCATTCGCAAGTGTGTTGAAAACTTGTTGAAAAACGTCGTATGACACTCGTGGGCATTGGTCATCATACATCAAAACATAACTTCATGATTGGTCAGTCGGTAGGGGCGGCAAAATTTGAGTAGCCTTCTGGCGGCAAATCTGTAAATCCGCCACTGCGGAGAATCGTCTACAATACGTCATATTTACGGCGCTAGCGTAAAAAAGTTTAAAGCCCCTGCTTTAAGTATTTGCTGATAAACGGGCGGGATCATTGTGATCAGATTAGGGTTATTAATTAATGTGGCCATTAATCGTGTCGGTCGATGTTATCGATTAAGATAATATGGGATTCAGTGTTAAAACATGCGCTGTTTGCATTTAATTTATTGTTGTGTGTTATAACAACTTTTATTTAACTTGCAATGTTTGCACCTATACTGTAAGTTGTCTGATTCAAAATTTGCAAACTATTTGCTAATATCGGGCTCCCCTGGAAATTGGCATAGTTACTTTTGTAGGTTCGTTGACAGTGAGTTTCATCAAAGTGATCAGATCAGACTATACTAGCATTTTCTATCCAGGGAGTTCCAGTTCAACCCGGCTAGCATACCAAAATGCTAGTATGTTGTAAATGATGACTAAAGTCCAATAAAAAAATGAATATTTTTATGTGAGTTATTTTCTTCATTGTCGTCTCTACCCTAACAGGGTGCAGCTTTTTTGAGCTAGGGGCTGCCCTCTTTGCGCACCTCACGCATACCCTGGCTCTAAATTATGTAGATTAAGGTGATTCGATTCGGTCAATTTTCATATACATACCTTAAGTTTCATTTGTTCCTTAAGCCGGGTCCAGACGAGTGTTAATGTGTAATGTAATTTAACGTGTAATGTAAAGCGAACTCTGCGTGTGGACGGCAATATTCCCCACAAATGTGGGAAATTACATGTTACACTCGTCTGGACCCGGCTTTATTTTAATCTTATAGTGTTTTTATTCATCGACGAGCATGGAGTTTGTAGTACAGAGCTGTTTCTCGGAAAGTCCGCTGCATTTGCACTAATAGACCTTATGTAGTAAATATGTCACTTTGAAAACAGGCCGCCAGGATTCTAATTAAACGACCTCCTTTCTAGCTTACTATCTCACACAATCAGGTTACATGCAAATTGAAAGACATGATAAAATTGTACCTATGTGTGATTTTGCTAGATCTTTCTGTATTCCTTTGGTAAAATGTATCTCTACATACGGAATAAGTTGAATGCTGGAATTTCTTATCATGCTTGTGTAGTACATGTACTAAGTACTAAAAATAATGAATTCCGCTCACTGTAGGTACTAGAACGAACTATTCCGTTTCGTTTCCGCTCTTTAGTACCTACGTTTAGTACACTAATCGATCAAATCCGATCAACCGCCGACCGACATCCGACGTGTCGCTCTGAATGAAAGAGAAGATGGAACGCAGCAGCACAGTGCTGGAATAGATCGGTCGGACTGATCCTGATCGAATAGAGCAGAACAGTACAGAACGAAACGGGAGCAACGCTTAGATAGAAACAGTAGTGTACTAGTGAACTAGTACGGACATTAGCACGATTGTAACTACTAGTTCGGAGCGATCCGTTCAATGAACGAGCGCGCACAAACCTACTTATCATTATCATTATCGTCATGAAAATAGCGATCCACTGCTGAACATAGGTCTCTATCACCATATCGCCTCGATCATTATACTTCAACATTTTCTATAACATACCGTACCCCGAACTTCATCATCATTATTTACTTTAGCCAAAGTACAGCCGTACCTAGGAGATGGTTCGGGTCCTGCCCGAGACATATAATTTTCCAATTTTTCTCTTCTAATAAAATATTTAGAATTCGTTGGCAGTCGTTAATGCTACAATAAAAAATCAAAGTACAGTCAGTTTCAAAAATAGCTGAACACTTCATTATTATGCCACGATAAAATTATTTCACCAGGCTTTTTTACCGTAACTATCACAAAACGCAGCTATGGCTCTGATTGTATGTATTGGTAACCACACATGTTTATTCATGTTTTTAGTATATAGTTATTTATATGCTTACGGAAACAAACACATGTACCATGACATTTATTATATCTACTTCATCGGCGAATGGACATGGCGCCGCTTTTTATGTAAATAAAAATTAAAACCAATTTACATTCGAATAAAGTTATAAAAGGCAAATAAAACCGCGCCGATGCTTTTAAACAGATCCTTGAGCGGCGTCCGAGACCTATCGTTTTGTAAAAATATAGGTGACAAAACTACCGTTCAAACGAAAAATGTTATATGCACCAGTCACTGGTACGAACTTCCAACTTTATTCTCCTGATCGTTACGGAGCGATGGTAATAAAAAACCGTGTTCTTTCAAAGGTAATGTCTTTGGACATACATTAAGATAAGTTTAAGGATGATGATTAAATTAAAGTTAAGAAAAACCGTGTCAACCGAAAAACGCCCTTATACCACTTTTATAAGAGAAATAACTGCTTTGTTGCTTGCTTATATTCTTCTCTTTGTATATAGAGGTGCTATGACTAGGGCATTTCAATATATCCTGCACTTTGTTGCAGCGGTCTTTATATAATGTATGTGTATGCACTTATGCCACATCCATATTGCGGTTTTTAATAGCACTCCTAATGATGCACATTTATAGTTGGGCCGGAGCATCATTATCTGATGTTATATTGCATTTTAGTATACTGTATAACAGTTAAGAGGCCTGTGACGTTTGAAACTGAATTTGATGCTTGATATGCATAGAGATGATCATCATCATCAATTGGTCATGATGTTTTAGTAACGTTGCCGTTGTTCGGGACTACTGTGGTTTAAAAACATTCAGTTGAGATGTATTTTGTATATTTTTTTTAATTGAGAAATGTGTCATCAAACAATACTCTAAATCTGTCGTCCTTAGTCTAAAACCCAGAAAACTGCTATATAATTCCATAGTTTGGCAGGGTTTTAGTCATATGATAGCAAAACTGCCAAAAAACTAACTGATTTTTTTTACTCTTTATTTCACTTAACACAAGAAAATCAAATATTAGCCGCCCATCGTGTAAAATCCATACACGAATATAGTTTATCTGAATCAGTTGATTAATATTATCAATACTTTTGCCATAGTCTGGACTGGATAAGGCCCCTTAAATGGTGGAGTTCCGTTAGATTACTTAAAAGCATCATTATAAGTATGTCTTGCGTAAAAGCTAAGTGTGGCTGTTAATAAATATACGTTTGATAAATAGCATGCAAGTTTCATGATCTGCATTAGGTACCTATACACGTATATAACACGTTTTCTCCTTAAAGTCTCTAATGAATATGATAACGATAGGGTTGTCAAGTTAGAAGGAATGATTATCTTTATATCGGTTTAGTTTATAGAAACTTGTGTCATGAGATAGCTTTTGGACGTTCGTGGTAATAATCAGATCGAGTGATAAATGAAATACATAATGTAAAAACTTTATTGCACAAAATAAGACATAAAGGTATACGTACAATGCGAAGTCTGTTGTGAAGTAGCTTTTATTCACCTATGCAGACGGTTGGTACCTGTGTAGGTACTTTTTGTAAATATAAATATCTATGCGCAAAAGAAGGACTAACCTCAATACTGGTGCACAAATGTCCCAGGTTCGAGGTGTACGTCCTTAATAAAAACATACCTACAAGTAATAAACATTAAGATTATCAAGACTACAACGTAGTCTTCACTTGCTCTCGAATAAAAACATCAAAAGAACCAAATAAAGACTATCTTGTATGTCCATGTTGAACAAGATACGCAAAACATTCTTGTAACTAAAAATGTAAATGAAGACATTCGTACCTAAGTGCTTTAAATATTCAAACAGCAGTGCTAAAATTGTTAACTTTGTGATATCATGTCCGTAATAAGTGGTTGAAATGGTAATCTTGTGATTGTAGACGCATAGTGTGTAAACATTTTGTTGCGAATTCTGTTGAAAAATATAGTATGAATTATGCAAGGAATCTTTGTGCATGTAAGTAGGTATGTGCTTCACACATTAAATTTCTCTTTTTTATATACCATGAATAAATAGAGAAATGGAGAAAATCCCATAAGTGTCGCAATAAAAAAATTATAATTTGCGAAGATTTACCAAAATGTCGATAAACAACTCAATACTATCATATTTATTTAAGAAATCTGCTAAATATCGCTTTAGATCTAGGAATATCTGCTTTATTTACGTTTACATTCTTTTTTTGTCGTAAATATCTCTCTTTGTTTTGAATCTTTTAAATTTAACTTTAGCAATTCAGAAGGCTCACCGTTGTATGCAATTAAGCATTCTCCACACTTAGACTGTATTTTTCAGATTCAGTATTTTTGAGATCAATATATCAGAACGCACCATTCCATACGTTATCTTCGAGCGAGCTCATAAACACCAGAAGTTAGATTATGAATTCAGAAGAAGATTCAGGCTGTGGGAGGCCGAGCCTAAAGGAGCGAACTATTCGGAAGCAATTCCACCAATGCGGCTGCGGGCTGCGACAGCTGGCGCTCGCACGCGCATATAACTCGGCCGTTGACGGGTTAATCCCATTCACTGCGAGCCGCGAATTACAAAATAATAAAAGGCATCCAATTCCGTCTTAATAAGTATCAATTACGCTTGTATAAGTATGTGGCATGAATTCTTTTAAGAAAGTCATTGTGTGAAATTGAAACTTCCCTAAAAGAAGTTTACCTACCCTACAAAGACACAGGTTTGCGCCTTCACCGCCAAAAAGCTCGCGTTTGTCGCATCACCTCGTTTTAAGAGCATCCCCCTAACTGCCACAGCCACTATCGGAATTCTTGGCGTCGAATATGACTCTTTTGGTATTGCAGGTGTCTATGGGCGACGGTGATTGCTTACCATCAGGCGACCCGTCTGCTCGTTTGCCCCCTATTTCATAAAAAAAAAAATTGTTTGAATATCTCCCAGGTATTAAATAGGAAGTCGGACGATGTTCAAGTATAGGAATTCGAGGCTTGGACGTCTACATACACAATTTAGACACATATATTTTACTATAAGTATTTTTTCTCAAACATGCAACAAAATATTGACGTTCCTTATAATCGGCAGCGAAGTACCAGGTTTCGGTGCTGCTAGACGACAGGCCTTTAATGGAATTTCATACAATATCACAGGCCTGTAAGATGTTTTTTTTTTAATTTAAAGTCCTCATTTATTTGTGACATAGCATCACGGCGTTCATCCATTACAAAATATTTGCTTTTTGGTACAATTTTATTTTTATAAAATCGACAAGAACATAACAAATAACACATTATAAACAATTTCCAATAATTTAACGTTGCAAATTTAAACTACACAAATACTCATTTAAAATATTTCATCTTTCTAAATATTAGCGGTAAAAATTATACTTAAACCGTTTTTGGAGAGAAAATTTAATTTTTTCATTCTGTAATTCTATTTTTTTGTCTAGTGTTTTTAGTTTCTCTAGAGAACATAGTTTGATTTATTGTAGTTTTTTTTATTTATTTCATTACATATTTGAGAAAAGCACTATACATACCTCGGTGTGAAAAGGGGTTGCCAGCCCTGTAACTATCCGTAATATTTATAATTGATAATAATTCACCGATCTCAAATAATTTGCATTAGGGTGTATCTAGTAGGTAGATATAACTGCATTTTTTACTTACCGTTTAGTTTGTTTATTACTAAGCGGTATAAAAGAAGTATTTTTGTATTACCAAGTGCAGTACCTAGCCTTAGATTTAGAATCCGGGCTATAAAAGTTAAGTTCAGTTGAGAACTTTTGCAGGGATCATAACATACGTCTTAGAAGGGCTTAAGATTATAAAATGCACAGCTCGCACCGACATGACAGCCGCCAGTCGCACGCGCATATAACACGCCTGTCGACGGGTTAAACCCATTCACCGTGCCGCGAATATTCCACTGCATACAGAAACAAAATTGTATCAAATTCCTTACCATACACTAAAGTTTTAAACCTTATGTCCGTGAATCAAGGTTTAAATTCGAATAATTTTCAATCTCGACTTAGCGCTTCTTTTGTTTAAAGATTTTAATGTTTAGGAAGTGTAATATGCGATGTTACTGTTTCATGTTGAAGTATTTGCTTCAAGTATTTTATAAACTGTCTACGTGTAGGATACATCATATTTTCTCGCTGTTATATTTATGCTCAATCTTTGAACTGGAAACATGTCACTGACTCGTGTTTTGTGTGTGGCTCGTTTTAAAGTTTCAATGAGATGGTTTCAATTCACAACTCACTGTGTCAGTCAGTATTGCAAGCTTAACTATAGATAGGTACCTACCCTCATTATTGCTGTAAAATTGTGCATACATTCAGGCCTTTAATCCATCGATATCATATCTCTATAGTTTATTATTTATTTAACTCACAGACACTTGTTTTCCTTTAAACTTGCCAAACATACACATAGTATAGAGCAGTGGAATTTCGTTATGTTGTAGGATTCGAAGAAATGCCAAGATTATCTAAGTATTGAGGAGTCGAGGATAAGCCTTATATTATCGGTGTAACAAAGACAAAATAAACACTTTTTTTACCCATACAATTATGAAACACCCTAACCTAGGATATAAGACACGGCTGAAACGACGTCCTAAATTTCACCTTTCATTAACTAACATGTCTTGTGTCGAACAATGAGTCGTAGAGACACCCCGGGCATGCATTGTCGATGTCGGCGTCGCTTGTCGTCGGGTGTCTCGTACACTTTAACGGTAATTGGTGTTATGACTGGTGTATGCTGTATCTAATCAAAAAGGATGTGTGTGTCAGTTTTAAGTGATTGTTTGATTTATAGGCGGTAAGACGGACTTGCGACATTAATTGATGCTACTTTTAGGTGGAAACGCGGAAATTAGTTGACCCAGGGAGTTCTCCTTTACTGGTTGCATTTTTCAACCGAATCTCATGAAATTTTGTGAGCGGGATCGTTATTATGTACCTATATTTTTTATCCATTCAGTTTACGGTTTTTTTTTACAAAATGGCAGAGCCATGGGGGTTGACAGGCTCACGAGGTCTACAGCTCATAGACCCACTAAGGATAAAATAACGAACCAAAATACCGGTAGAAAAACGATCAGAGAGCAGTTAGAATAGCAAAGGCAAATGATTTTGTTCGAACGTAACTTAAGTAACAATTTCGGTATAACCTAATAAAAATACCGTTTAATTTGTGTCCGGTTATAAGCTTTGCATTATTTAGTGTTAATGATTACCGTTTAAGTTAAAGGTAATATCATATCTATTTTGCCTAGCATAAGTTATATTTCGTAATTAGGTCTACATATTGAAAGTGACAAATATTTTTAAGACTTTTCTTTTATTCGAAATCTGTGTGATTCATAATTCTACGAACTGAAGCGTTGTTTAAAGCGTGGATAATTCAGGAAGTATATAAAGTAGTTTGTAAAGAAGTAAATATATGAAATCTCTTTTTTTCAGGTTGTAGGACGAGAAGCGGTGCTAGCAGGGAACACGCATGACATGCGATGCGGACGTCGTCTGGTGTCCGGTCTGTTCTCCCGACCGCGGCTGCCCCTTGGATACTCGTATGTGACAACGGTGCCGCGTGGAGCCTGCCGCCTTAACGTCACCGAAATCATGTCTAGCGAGAATTATATCGGTTAGTACTAATAAGATGTAAAGCGGTGCGAGCAGGAGACACGCATCGCATGCGACGCGGACGTCGTCTGTACGTCTAGCATAACTGTGACACGCGACTCTTTGTCGCGCGACAAATGCTACCTATCTCTTTCCACTCAATATAGTGTGACAGTGACAGGTGATGCTCTCTCGCGCGAGAAACGAAGTCGCGGCCAGTTATGCTAGACGTACTGGTGTCCGGTCTGCTCTCCCGACCGCAGTTGCCGCTTGGATACTTGTATGTGACGACTGTGCCTATATTTGATCGGTACTACTTCTAATAAGATAAGAAGCAGCACTAGCGCGAAACACCTGTGACAATTCAATTTTTAAGTTCAGTTCGGCAGAAGTCAGCTGGTCTCATGATGGAGCTATAATCCTGACATGTGAACACTGTGAACTTTACTGTTTAGTCTATACTAAATTTTGCCTGCCATTACTATTAATGGCAGACTGAAATAAAATTGTCCAGTTCACAAAAAAAACTGAAATAGCTCCTTTTCAGTCCATTGTGGTCTCATAAATCATTAATCAAAAATTATATCCTTTACAAATCAAAATGCATCAGAACATTACAAGCCAGTAATTTATTTAAAGTCGCCATGAATGGTCCTTTGATGAAGGCAAATGGTCCGCAAACGCAAGGTAGGTTACTGGTCAATCAGTATTGTCGACTCTAAATCATTCGATGTACAATGGCCATGATGTTTGTACGTGAATAGATCGGCTAGTTACCTCGCTATTGAGTTCTGTTCCAAATCAATTTGTGATTTCGCTAATAATAGGTTACTGGTAGGCAGTGATGGTTATCTACTAATTGACTCTTTATTTGACGCAAGTGCATACCTAGTCAATTTATACACTTAACATTAGAAAAGCAATATAAGCGCAGCTCCAACAATATCTTGTAATGTGTTTTTCTGGTCGGCAATAAAGTATATTTGTATTGTGGAATGTAGAGGTAGGTATTATAATTCTTAAGTATCACTCAAGTACAAAAGATTCCTCAAAAACCTGGGATTAGGGTAGACGGGATAAGGTAGAAGAATTATTCATGAGATGATAGGGTAAAAGGGTCGTGCACATCAGGGACCGTTTGGCAAACGTTACTCCGACTTTGCTATTCGTTTTGTTTTGTTTATGTTAACATCATATTCTTTTATACCGACGCTGGCTGGTCACTACTAGTTACATCATTTCTTAAAATCTGTTCTTCCAGCGTTAAAGATTACAAATGGATCTTACATAATGAACGGGGAGTTCGCTGTCAGCACTCCAGGGACATATGACGCCGCTGGTGCCCGTTTCATCTACTCGCGCGCAGGTGGACTCGATGTTGTCTTTGCGCATGGACCTATTCAACACCCTGTTGACATTATGGTGAGCAAAACCTTACTATTAAAATCAGATATACGTTCGCCCCAAACATTAACTTCGTACTTAGTTTCTTCCTTTCTTTCTGATGGTTCAAGAGCAGTTGAGTCGCCTTTTTTAAATTCGAATATGACCAGGTTTTTTCAGGGGTTAGGTTAGTATATACCCTCATTATAATATACCCTCTTCTCCTTTTTTTATTTACTCAACTACTTTCCTACCAAATTTAAGGAAGATTAGAAGAATGGTACTCGATTTATTGTTAAAAAAGAAACATACAAACTTAGAATGGCGATGCGCTCTTCTATTCGACTCATAACCTCAGTCACTTCGTTCGTTTGGCCAAAAATATTAATATTACTAGCAGAAACGTAAAGATTCATATAATAGCCCAAAGGTACCAATAGAAACTCATAACATACTTATTCCATAATATGGATTGCACCATAGTGAAAGACCCTCACATCTCGAGGGTCCTGAAATCCTACTGTAAGTTGGTTTGTATTGTATCATAGCTCACTTTGTAATATGGTTATTCATTTTCAGATACTTTACACCCAACCAAACCCAAGTATCAAGTATGAATACTTTACTGAATCTCAACCTGGTGAAATAGAAGCTGAATCAATAACGAGATCAAATATTCCTGAAATACCTACAACGGTCTCCCCAAAACATACTCGACGGCATCACAGTCTGGTCGCTTTTCCCAGAACTGCGAATGTTCCGAGGTATAAAAATGTAAATGTAATGCAAGATGCATTTAATTCGGGAGAGGAGTTTGAGGAAAATATAGTAGGGGATAGAAGATTTATTTGGAAGATACTGTCTTATACTCAGTGTTCTAGGAGTTGTGGCGGAGGATTCCAGGTACGGTACGCCATAAAATAAACTTATATAGGTAGTAACTTATAGCATCTTCATTTTGTAGTCTTTTATTCAATGTAAGACAAATAGTCTGTGAAGAATATATTTATGGCAGTTAGTTAAGCATAACTATCATCGTCATTTTACTCGGAGACGTGAAGTGCTGAACATAGTTTCCCTCAATGACTTCTAAAATGATAGGTCGCACGATTTTTGTTTCCATCTCCGGCCGGTGACTTTAGGTAGGAATAGCCTGGGGTCCGACACACGTTCGTGGTCTCCATTTATGAACCTTCGCGCATCATTGTAAATCGGTCCTTGCAGCTAATATGAACCAACCCATTGTCACTTCAATTAAGGCACATTCGGTATGGATTTGATGCAGGTGGGAAAATTTCGCTGCGTTGAAGCCAGCGACACGGGTGACAGAGAGGTAGCACCAGTGCATTGCACAGGCACTTCACCCTCCAGCAGACGACGAAGATGTGGCAACATCTCGTGCCCGCCCCGATGGAGGGCGGCCGCCTGGACGCAGTGCCCATCCTGTGGGCCGGCTACTCGGACAAGGATAGTCGGATGTGTTCAAGACCATTCGAGAGGTATCACGAAAGTAAGTTTTTTCTATAATAAACACATCTATACATATCAGGTTCAGGTGTCAGGTTTTGATTACGTTTATCTATAGTTAACCAAAAAGCAGTATTAATTGTATCGAGCTAGATCCGCATCTGTATAATTTAAACCTGAAGCAGGAAATAAGTGCATGTATTTGCTAGAGTCTAAAACGTCTGTCAGTGTAATCTACTAATCAAAAAGATTTCTTATACCAACTGATTGATTTTTAGGTCAGTGATCAAAAATGCCCATCTCCAAAACCAACGTCATCAGAACCCTGTGATATCCCCGATTGTTCTGATGTAAAGCAAGCAGAGAGGCGGGTGAAACGGCCACGAGAACACATTGACTCTTTTCATGACGGACCAGTCTACTCTGTCGCTGTGAACGGATCTGAGCACGAGATCGGACCAGAGTATACCACTAACGCAGCTGCCAGTTGGCTGTTTACGGAATGGTCTGAGGTAAAAATACCATGTACTAGCTATTACAATGTTAAGGAACAGTTTCTTATCTACCAAGGAAGATATAACCACCTATATCAAATTTGGGACTTAAAAAAAATTCTAGTGATATTGTTCTTGTTTTAAAGGAATGATCTTTTTCAGTGTGTTGGCTGGTGTGTGGGCGGTGGTCTACAAACTCGAGGAGTCCGTTGCTCTGATCCATCTGGCTGTACACCTATGAGGTCCCCAGATGCATTCAGAACATGCAGTCCAAAGATGTCCTGTGAACCTCAGGAAGGATATTGGTTTACTGGTAAAGACCATAGAATAAGCTTCAGAAAATTGTCTTCTTAGCATCTTAGGTACGGTGGGACCAAGAAAACTACATGTATGTATATACTCTACCATACCTGTTAGGAATACCCATTAGATTTCGTAAATTTTATACCCCGAGCGAAGTCAATGCTCTCTAAAAGTGTAATTTCAGCATACCTTTGAACCCATTATGCATTTTCTAGGAGAATGGTCACCCTGCTCTTCATCTTGCAATGGCAAGCAGATACGCGGAGTTCTGTGTATAGGTGGCACCGGGAGGCACCTGCGGGACTCTGGGTGCAAGGCACCGAGGCCGGAGCACGAGAGAGACTGCGAGGGCACGTGTTTGCCCGCTTGGTATTACAGCGAGTGGAGTCAGGTAGGAGGAGAGTTCTGTTTAATTATTTGATAGACACGATTTAGTTTGATAATCTTGATTTCCAGCGGTGGTTTAAAAATAACTAGTTACATGTAACTAGTTATTTTTAAACCACCGCGAAGTGCGTCATGACGCACTTCTTTTATTTTTAATTATATTTTATAGTAGTACTCGTATATTGTCATTCGTAATGAGGTTTTGTCTACTTACAAACTTCATGATTGAAATTTAATAGAATCTTCAAGGAAATTGTGTCTTCCTGTTATATAAACATTACTTTTTGATCAAAAAGGATTAGACCTACTGCTTTTCTAGTTCAAATTAAAAGATTGAATGGTTGAATATCCTTTATCATATAATAATCCTAAAATCTTATAGGTGGTACCTCCGATACATGTTATTCGATAACAGTATGTTGAAAAATGACAATGATATTGTTTTTCAGTGCACTAGCAACTGTTCATCCAACACCGGTGTCCAGCGACGCACGGTGTGGTGCGCGCGCGGCGCGGGCGGGGTGGGGGACGACGCGTGCGTCGCCGGCGGCGCGGGCGACAAGCCGCCGGCGCAGCGCCCGTGCACAACGCAGTGCGTCACAGCGCCGCCGGAGTTTATCGGTAAATACCAACCAAATTTCTATGAAAATGTGACTTTTAAATTAATGTGTTGCCATGTTCCGCTCTGCAAAGTTATCGTAGTAGCACTCTATCTCAGCGCACGATGAGGTGTGGTTATATATGTATGATTTAACCAATTACACAAAATATTATATCTATTTTTTTTTCTTTCCTTTTTACTGATTCTTTTATATATTTATATATTGGCACTGTATTGTGTAATTTTTATTATTTATCTGTAGATTTTAGTCACAATCGGCATTAAGACAAACATCGATTAGCCAATGAAACGATTAACGTTTAATATAATAAAATATGATACGAGGCTTTGTGCCAAGATTTGTTGATAAATAAACATTGATTTGTTGGATAAGTAGGTAGATAATAATAATAATAAATACGTAATATACCGATTATACTTTTTTTGCAGAATCTCAAAAAGTAGTCAGAAGTGATACAACTACAACTACTACAACTACCGAAAGCAGTACTACAACACAGCAATATGAAATTAAAGGTATGAACAGAAAAACAACAAAAAATAGAAAAATATGAATAAAGGTATTATGTATCATCATACATGTGTGATATTTATGTTGAGGGTGATATGATATTTTCTATATCAGTTTTTAAAGAAACTAAAAGACTGCATAAAAGAGCTAGCAAACCAGTATCATCCAATAGTAATCATAAAGAAATAAAAATCTGACCGGTCCTTTTCCTGACCTATGTCACTGTCCACAATCCACATGTTGTATTGCACTTCATCATGACCACCATGAGCGACGAATGATAAGATAAAATGCGATTACAATGATACGCGGTATGAGAGGATATCTATTAAACAAGTAAATAAAGTAATAATGTTAATTTATTTACCTAGATCTAATTCTGATAACGATTTCGATTCGATCGCGTCATTAATTCGTTTTGTAGTATTATGTATAATTCTTCGAAACTGCAGTTACTCGTGAGGGAAGTGAGGCCATGTTATTGCTCGCTATCTGCGTTATGATTGTGCACACCAGCGTACCACTGGTATATAACCAACCTGTTTGGGATGGTAGTTAAAGGTGGCTCTGGCTAAACGTCCTGATTCGACCCCAGGCGTTCAGGCCCCCACCTAGTCCGGCCCTATCAAGGTAGACCGGGACTAGCGACCTGGTTCGACCCCAGGCGCCTCCGGCCCCCACCTAGTCTGATCCACTCAAGGAGGTCCGGCCAGCGACCTGGTTCGAGCCCAGGGCAACGCCACGGCCACCACCGGGTCCGAATATTGCTACGTCCAGTAAGGATCGCAACCTAATCAGGCCAAAAAAAAAACTGATAGTAGCATGTAAGACCCACCCCACAATAGCGTCTTTCGAGTGTCGTCGTCTTATCGAGCGTCTGTGTCTTTCGAGCGACGTTGCGTGGGCGCTGATAAGCCACGACGCTAGTAAGATGCTGCGCCAGCGCTGACAAGACGACGATGCTCGAAAGACGATAGTGTGGG
Organism: Eudemis profundana; assembly: GCA_947034925.1. Lineage (NCBI taxonomy): Eukaryota > Metazoa > Arthropoda > Insecta > Lepidoptera > Tortricidae > Eudemis > Eudemis profundana. The sequence goes on from OX344811.1 coordinate 14,238,699, forward strand.
GTGGCTCTTATAATAGTCTGCCTCTTCTTCTCAGTCGGCCCCTCATGGCTGAGGATCTTGACCGAATGCAATAGCCCTCCATGCAGTCCGGTTTTTGGTTTTATGGACTGAACTTTGTCCTACTATAGTCCCTAAGTCCTACCTAGTCTGTACCTACTTTTAATTACACTTTACCCAATTGACACTAGATGGCGCCAATGTCAACAGTTAAACAAAACTCGTTTATTTCAGAGTGCAAAGACAAGCTAAACAACTGCGCTTTAGCCGTGCAAGCGCGCCTCTGCCACTACAAGTACTACACCCATAACTGCTGTCACTCCTGCAAAGGACGGTAGAAAATACATGTTGATCTTTCTTCAACCGTTGTTTCGAAATCCATCGTATCAAGTAAATAAGATACGTTCCAGCACTACAAAAGAAACGCTTGCTGTAAATCAAGCAATGGGGTTATTCTTCAGAAATATGTCTGCGACTTATTCCTCTGTCTCCATACATTTAGTATGAAAAAGGGCCAGAGGAATAAAGTGACCGCAAACATAATATTTCTGAAGAATAACCCAATACTGGATTTGGGTTCGCAAAACAGTAAATCTGCATTATGATTTTGACCAGTTTGATAAGTGTCCAATGTTGAAAACTAGTTCGTTGGTTTACACTACTATAACTAATAAACTAGTTATTAAGCTGCAGTTGTCTCTATCGCGCTCTGCGCGGGAGAGGCGGGCAGTGCGGGACAGCGACACATTTTACAAATACCTAATTTTCAATTCTCTCCACCTTACTGTTTCCTCTTAATAAGTTTCAATACCGTAAATATACGGCGTTTATTGGATGTTATACACAGGTATGTGACTATTTGGAGGAAATTATGAAGTGTAGGTATGTTCAGTACTCCAGCGTTAATATTGAATACGTATTTAATGCTTAAACATATTACATGATAATTACTCGTATTATGTAGTAAATGTGTATTCATTTGGTGTGATATTTAAATGATTATAAAAGTAAAAAAAAATGTAAATTTTATGACATTATTCTGTAGTACGTACTCTTAATTTTATTACGTAGTATTAAATTGTAGTAGTAAGTATTTAACGCATATACAAAATGAAGATTTGTTAAGAAAAGTATTCATTAGTATTATTGTAAATATTATAATAAGGTTGAGTAAATAAAGCAGTTTTAATAGTATTACAGTTTTATTTACTCATGAATACCGATAAATAAATAAGAACTGTACCCACCTATTATTAACTAGATTTGATAGTTTGTCATAGTAACTTCGTTATATTAATAATTATTAATGACATTATAATCAATCATCTCATTTTAGTTAGGTAAGTAATCGTAATGAAGGGTTGTTTAATAATTATTAAAATCAGAGTAAATTTGGCAAAACAAGCGTAATAAAAACGATTAGTTTTAGGGTTATTCTTCAGAAATATGTCTGCGGTCACCTTATTCCTCTGGCCCTTTTTCATACTAAATGTATGGAGACAGAGGAATAAGTCGCAGATATTTTTCTGAAGAATAACCCTTTACTTATTCAGGGTATAGGACAATTCATTTATTTAAAATTTATTGCACAATAGAGTAACATACAAACGATGCATTTAATGCCATAAAACATTATCTACAGGGTTAATAGTCCGTCAGCTTAGAAACGGCGTTTAACACAGTTTTGTATTCATAATAACAGCAAAGCTTTTTTTTATTTCGTCACATAAGTAGATACGCATTTTAGTAAATAAAAGATGAAACATAACGAACTCCCTTTATCGGTTCATAAGCCTATTATAACTTGTAAAAGAAGCAGAACATAACGTCCCTACTAAAGCTATTACTGTAAAGGAAATACCCAAATTGGCCGTCGTAGCTCCAAAAATGTTTCTGAACATGGCCTTATCAAAGCCCAGGCAGAGACAGATGAATGCTGCTGTTAGGGTCAATGACCCTGCGCAGGAGTGCAAGACTTTGATAAAGGTGGTCTTCTTGGTGTAAAGGCCGATGACACCACCGATGAGACTGATGGCTGAGAGGATCATTGCAATGAGCCCTGGAAAAAAAGGTAAGCGTAAGTATAAGTTGATCAATACAATGCCGCAGAGTGATCCAGATGGTAATCCATGCGAGACGCATAATATTAATCAGTGCACAAACAGAAGGAAGCGGAAAAAGAGAACGCGTTTTAAAAGGAAGTTAACACACGGGCCAAATTGAAATTGGGGATTACTGATTGTGACGTCGCGGACGCATGACAGTTGACTGGATGAGAAAAACTAAGTTGGTGACCAATCTTGAGCGTCCACTCGAGAGATCCGTTGTATGTATTTACTTTGGGCAACGAATTGTTATATTAAGTATACCCGGGTTGTTCTTCGAATAAGTGATTCCTCTGGCCGCGATGCCAGTATGTTTTATTTTCCAATATAAGTATGTGGACAGGCAATCATGAATTTCGTAATGTAACCCACTCCATTTTCCAGCTTGTATCCCTTTTGTATGTTACATAGCTTGATTCACGGGCAGGGTGACTCGATCAAGGAAGTAGCAATTTGATGTTTAATAGATAATAATTTAAGCTTGTCGGACGCAACCTAGACGAATTCCAGTGACGTGAGTATACCAGAGAATGAGGTTGTCAAATAATTAGATGCAGTTTTTCCTTAACATTATGCAACATATTGTAATATGCATGGTGCATGTGTTCTAAAAGTAGACGTTGTCTCTTTTAATTTCTACCAGTAAACCGTTATTTTCTAGAAGAGTCTAAGAAAATAATAGTCATTTTGATGAGTTAATGTTAAAAAAACCATTTTGATAAAAACGACAAAACCATTAAGCACAATAAAATTGTCATTTGACAGAAATTAGGTTTTAATCAAGGAGCTTAAAATAAATAACTGGACGTTGCCCAGTAACAAATAAATAAAGCACCTCTAGTAAACCTGTCGCTTAACACTGGACGATGTGTGTGTGCAGCTCGTAGGATGACGGCACCAGTAATTAGACAAGAACCAACTATGGACATTTTTATTCGTAAAACCCACATTTTAAGTAACGGACACTACATTTTTAAACTATCAAGTATCAACCAACACTGTGTTCAAATAACTGATAGTCATAACTGGTAGAGGTCATGAATGGTCGGCTATAAGCCATTGAATCTAAGTATATAGACTGCATGCTGCTAGTAAGTACAAAGCGACTGGCTTTATACAGCTGCCGTCATAGTCTAAAACGCGAGTTTTTCTGTGAGTTCTTTTAGCAATAGCACGGCAGAGAGGCGCTTTAGTTGTTTGTTGGCGAGGCTACGTCTCGTTATTTATTTTAAGGTCCTTGGTTTTAATTATTATGTATTATGTAGTTCTACTTTTACATAATGACAACTCGACTTACCTAAGATTCCATGTGGAGATGTGAAATTGTTCGCTAGGTTTGAGATTCTAATAATAGTTCCAGTCATTGCTAAGGCTGACCCAATGACTTGAATCACCCAGTGGGTAACCTTCTTGTCCTGATACCTCATGCTCCTGGTCCATCCATTGTTAGGACTGAAGACGAGGATGGCTTGAGCCATTAAGACAACATACTGAAATAAAATATCATATAAGTAACAAAAGAAGGAACATAATTATGTCGTTAAAAACGCTGTTACAAATACATCAGAAATTTCAACGTGGTTGGTAGTGACGAGGTGGTGAAGTGGTAAGTGGTTAGCATTGTCCGGGCAAGAACGAGACGCTTACTTATCTGGCTTTGGCTTCCTATAGATCTCGTTTAAAATTTTTATAATGTATTTATTTTTTATATCAATAATCGTAAAATAAGTGGTTTCTTCCTTATTGCATTCACCCATTGATTAGGTAAGTGTTCCAATGAAGTTAGTGAAGTTAGCACTAGCTGGCGATAGCTCTGGTCAGAGTTGTGAAATACCGTTTTATGTGCATCAAAATATAGCTTCAGATTTCTGGAGTTTGAAATTTGAAGTTTATATCGTGCCGTGCCGCCCAGTCAAACATGTTTTTATCATGAACGACTTTATCCTTTGGGGATTTCTTTATCAGATAATATTAAGAATGAATCGCATTTTGTCATCTTAACTTTATCAAAAGATGAATTGTGGAAACTTTGCATTGTTTTTGCAAAATTTAATCTAGAATACTACCTTAACATAATCATCAACATGTGTCCATGAGTTCAATTTTCACATTAATAATATTAGTAGGAAAGGTAAGATAGGACAAAACAACACAATAAGAAAGTCGAAGTAAAAAAGTACTTACTCCAATCGTACACAAATAAACGTGTTGTGTAAAGTGGGCCGATCCAGGGAACATAATGACAAAAAGAATGGCGATCATGGCGACCGCACCTAGAACCCAGTGCGTTATGGAGTTGATCACGTTCATGCACAAGATGAAGGAAGAAGGTTCGTCACTTTCCCGACGCATTTCGATTTCTTTATTACTTTCTTTATAAAAATAACAAAAGACCTCTAATTATTAACTATTTTAAATTGTTTGGGCCAAGTGACGAACACTTTTCCTGAAAGTGCTAATGGAACTGTCAGATGTTGTACGAAAAAGGTTTGTCGCAAAAATTCGGCTACTTATCGTTGATTTTTTCAGATAACCAGATAACTGTAACCGATAAATTCGTTCAACACTGTCCAAATGGGAGTTGTTAACGCCGGATTTCGAATCCTGGCTCGTAAATATATGTATAAATATGATAGCTTTTTGCTGAAGATCATCATGAGAAAACCTGCATTCATCCGCGAAGAAATTCAAAGGTGCATGTGAAGTTACGTTATAGAATCTTTGATGTAAATTTAGAGAATTATTTATCATCTTTTAAATATAAGAACCGTCTAATGCTACTAAATAGGTCTCCTCTAAAATACGCCATCGTGCTCTGCACCGCCCGCATTTTTAGTAAAACAGCAAAAATCAGTTTTCAAAGTATACTCGTATTGCTAATCCACAATCAATCTGTTTGCATTGAAAATGGGCTGGGTTATTATCAAGATAACAATAAAATAACGGTCATAAAAATATTACATTATTTCAGATTGGACATTGCAGTTTTGTAATACAGCCTTTTGCCTATTATAATCCAAAACTCAAAACCAACAAATATGGTAAACATCCAAGTGAAGATTTTAATGGCAAGGATGAAATCTTCGTTGTCAATCCACCTTTTGAAAGACCCTTTGTCATAACCATAATGTAGACTGGCAGTAGAAAGGAATAAGGTCGCAATTCCTGTAACAGCGTGCAAGTATTTGCTGCAAGTTCTAATACTGACACCATACTTCATCAATTTGGCAGAAAATGATGTCACAGCGCCGTTTAATATGCTGATTAATGTCGTTATCAGGGCACTAAAACCTGAAACAATAAGTCTAATTATTTTTAGTGTAGAAATTTGATTGATAGTTTTTTATAAATCTTTATCTTATCGATTACCGGTAATAGGGGTAATCTTATCCTTGAAAATCCATGATTTTAAGATACAAGTAGTACTTCTATAATACTATTTAGGTAAATCTTATTAAAATGGAAGTGGTATTTACCTGTGATTAAATTATTTTATTGACTATTGATACTCTATTGTAATCGGTAATCTTTGTTGATATTCATCCAATAAAAAGGAACATGATTTTGATTTTATATCGTCGAATTTATATGAATTGGAATGCCAATGCTTTGTAGAACGTTTCGTTAGAAATGTGGAGCTCCCTGCCAGCGCCGACGTTTGTGATAAATTGTTACCCGGATACTTTTAAGACTGGAGTGTATAGGCATCTGGGTGCACTAGGTCCATCGTAGGCTTCATCAATACTAAGGTACAATGGTGGTGGATAGAACAGAAGAGCTATTTAATGCAAAAAACTTGGCAAAGTGACAATATGACCAATAAATCCGCGGTAAGAGGTAACGTGAGTCACAATTTTCATTAAGTTTTAAATCATCACGATGCAAATTAAAGTGTTAATATATCTCTAAAGAAGTGTTACTTATCATCCCTAGATATATTAACACTAAAATTTGTATTTGTAATGCAAAAAACACGCAATAAAATCGTGACTCACGTTACATTTACGCGGAATGACCCTGACCAATATGTTTGTATTGAACTTATCAATTTGTGTAACTTCATTACACTCTAAATGATGATGAATGAATACACATTTATAAATAATTAACCGGCTTCAAACTAATGTATTCATAAATTTTTTCATCGTCATTCAGTAAGAATTACCACTCAATTTCCCCAAGATCAGATCATCAGATCGAAAGGGACGGCAAAGCAATGTCTCTTGAACTAAATGAATCTATTATACCTAGATATTTACCTAGGATTCCATGAAGAGTATTGAAATTGACGAGCTTATCCCTGATGACGTAGACAGAGCCAATGATGATCAGTATGGTCCCAATGAATTCCAGTGCCCAGTGCAGATTTCGTCTGTGCCGTAGTTTTAGGTACATCGACCAGCTATTGTACTTTGATAGTATTAGTATTCCTTGGCTCATAAAGAATTGATACTGAAACGGTAAGGAACACTAATTAAAACAAAAATATTGCTTTGCTATCCGCGGTATGATATGGTAACGTTATCATACCGCGGATTAGCAAAGCAATATTTTTGTTTTATTTAATATGGATTTCCGAAAAGTAACAAATCAATCAATTATTTGGGTCAATTGCAGAGAAAATTTACCTTTTACTTTTTTTTGTCTGATCATGGTGTGTCTTATACCATTTTAGGGTTATTCTTCAGAAATATGACTGTCGGATCGTGGACGAAGCAGGGGTTCTTGGGAGTTGATGACGGAGAGAAACGGCGTGTGTCTTGTTCGGGTTTATTGCAAAAAGTGAAATTAAATATAATACCTTAAATCTAAGTGCTTTTATTACAGCGACCTCTGTCGAAGCAACTGCTAAACTAGTTGCATAGATAATGCAGTCAATCAATATACTTTAAAAGCCATCTAGGTAACAACTAGGTTCTTACATAGATGGCGCTGTTCTTAACATGACTGCAGTCACCTTATTCCTCTGGCCCTTTTTCATACTAAATGTTTGGAGACAGAGGAATAAGTCGCAGACATATCTCTGAAGAATAACCCTTTTCTCAGAATCATAAGCACTTTTCATTTATGAAATAAAAAAAGTGGTCCAAAATGGCCCAATTTTTCCATACAAATTTTGAATTCCTCAGTTTCGTTACGCCCAAACTACGTAAATATAGGGAAAAATCGTAACAAAACTGAGATCTATTTTTTCTCAGGTTCGTTACGATTTTCCCCTTTGTTATAAATATATGAAAATTGCTCATGATTCTGAGTAAAATGGTATAAGACACACCATGATCAGACAAAAAAAGTAAAAGGTAAGTACATTCTTTCTGCAATTGACTCATTTAAGGAACGCTAAGTTAAAAGAAAAACCCAAGTAGCACGGAATCTATAAAACAGAAAATATACCTCTAGTTTGAGCGCTAAAGGAGCTGTATGTAAGCTCTTATATGGCGTGTGCGCTATTTGGGAAGTCTCTCAGGCTGTTGGTTAACACGTAGGTACTGAGGCGCGAGTGAAGGCGTCATGGTAGTGTCTTAACTATCCAATTAGACCCAGATGCAAGTGTCGGTAAACTTACCTGATCCTACTAAGAAAAATCCTACACCACGTGAAAGAAGATAAAGAGTTATGTAAAAAAGTGTATGATCTGATCATAACTGGCACCCAAAAGTACAGCCATGAACAAGAAAACAAATTGCAAAGTAAAGTGTTACGATGGCCGGCATTTGCATGAGAACACAAATTGTAGACGCGAAAATAAAAATTAGTTTTCGTACTAGCATGGAACGGAGCCACAATTGCAGATTAGGTGTTAGTCTACCAGGTGTTGCCTGTACTAGGATCATATAATTAAAACGTAGATTGTACTCCTCAAACTGAACAACATTTGTTCAGCGACATTTAAAAATAACTTATGTTTTAATTTTCAGTACACTTTATAGTTTATATGAAACCGCAATGTATTGCGATGTTTTTTTACGTTTGTAGCGTAACAAGCGACGTCAATTGGACTGATGTTAACGTACATTGAAAATACTATTTAATTTGTATGAAAAAGATAAAATCTAAATATTACATAATTTTTAAAAGTTGTTGAACGAAAGTCTTATTGTTTGATGAGTAGAATCTACGTTTTAATTATTTGATCCAGTTACAAGCAACACCCGGTATATCTTGTCTGTTTTACATGTGGTGAAAGTTACTAATACCATATCAATTAGGTTTACCGGCGGTTACATCTGGGTATTTTATGTTTAGTCAACATTGCTGGACTAAGGTTAAAATTGGCAAAATATTGAGGAAGTCCATCTCATAATTAAAATAACCACTAGTAGTTTAGTATCAGACACTTACCCCTAAAACACACAAGACAATATGCAACTCTATGACACTCAGTTTTTCTGATCGACACGAAAACCAAAGACATACTAGAACCACCAGACTAATCAAAATGTGAGACAACAGATTCAAAGTAAGCTTCAAAGTAGACAGCCAAACATTTTCGTTAGGAGCATGGAATTTGTCGGTGTCACCATTTTCAGGCATTTCGTTTACTTTTCCTACGTCTTCACTAGAGTTAGTCCGAGTTAATATTAATGGTAAATTAACCGCTACATTGTATAAGTAAATGCCCCTTCGAGAGGTTTGTCTCTTCACACGTATATTTGAGTACCTCTTCATTGTTGTTGACACGTTCATTAATATCTATTGATTGTTTCGGTGGGAGAATTTCAAGAAAACCTTTGAGGAAAAGTTGTTTAGAATTGATAAGATTTAATACTTATATGAATGTTGCGAAACAGTTGAAGTATATTTTAAAATACTATATTACAAGCTTTTATTTAGTTTCACCCAAGGACCTTAAACTCTCGCTAAGAGATAACTGAAGCACCTGTAGTGATATGTAGGCTATTTTTGTCGAAATACGAATACGAAAATGTCAGGTAATTTTCTTCTCTAATGTACTCGTAAGGTAGGTGAGGCATATAAGGCCCAGCTGGTAACAAGGCCCAGTATTAAAAAATAACAGTTGTAATGGTACTATTCGTTCAACACATCACGCACACATAGAAGTGGCCGATACAACAAGCTGGCAATAACGCTTTGGTTCGCACACAACGCCATTTTGTCAGTAGTGATCATACAGTCAGAACGCAAAGTCGCGTCGGTGCTCCATGTATTTTTTTACTTAAATAAGGTTTGTTTTTATTAAGTTTCGTGATTCCTTTCGTGTTTTAATGCATATGGGAGCAAGTAGAAGTTATCTAGCTATATGAGGATGGGTAAGTATACAATTTTAAGTCTATTTTTATACTAAATATTCTCCGTTATTCTAGAATTTGTAATAGAGCTTAGAAGGCCCACTGCTTCCATTGGTAAAAAGGCCCATACCCCGGGCCTTATTGAAAGCATGAGATAAAGTAGTAACTTTGGAGTGCGAAATAAGATTTAAACTTACACGATTTTCACACATTATTATGGCAAAACGGGACTTAATCGCGTATAAAAATGGGGTGTTCTCCCGTGTTGCGTACATAATTTTATGTCTACACTTGGCCAGAAAGCATAGCGTAGCGTGCGGAAAAAGCCACTCTATGGCCAGGTGTTGCATAAAATATATTTTATTTGTATTAGATATTTTCTTTGCAGGTTAAAATGTCGTCGCCATCGCTGACAGTTAAGAAAAAATGGACCCTGTGATCAGAGAACAATTTGGCTTGATTCTATATAAGGTTTTTATTTTAATAAGGCCCAAAGAAATTTTGGTTAAGTGAAAAATAATTGGCGATTTTTTTTGTTTTTTGTTAAAAGTTTATGTTAAAAGCGCTGTAATTAATTAAGATTTTATTTAAGTTTTAGCTTACTATTTTCGAGAAAAAAAGATAATTTCCTATACCTTTAGCATAATAAGGCCCAACGCCAAATATTTCCACTAATTAGCAATATCCCCCTGTTGTTAAGATACGAAATATCGTTTTATGTATAAGTTTAAAATTAAAAACTCTTAAAACCTGTTATTATTGCCAAAATGTTTATTTTTTTTGCGGGCCTTATTATCCTGCTAGTCTTTAATAAGGCCCAAAATAGTACTTTTAAAAAACGTGGCCTTCTCAAGAATGCCGTTATATTTTTGTAACTATTTTGCTATAAGTAGAAACTTAAATAAATTTGAAACCTATAATGCATGAGTTGTATATATTATCCTGCTTATTTCTAAAAATATATCATTTTAAATAAAGGTGGGCCTTATATGCCTCACCTACCTTACTTTATTATTAACACTAATACAGAACAAATAGTAAAAGAAGTAAAAAGCAGGGGTTTAAGTAAATTCCTGCTCTGTACTTCTTTTTAGCACTTAAAAACTTCTGTCAATTATAAACTGCCGGGCGCAGCAATTCAGTTCCCGATTCGAGCGTCAGCAATTTTATTCGTAAATCAGGCATTTGACAAATATTTGAAGTATCTGGTTACCCAAGTCTTGATGGTTTACATATAGTGTAGAGGGCGCCGTGGTGTAGTAGTAAGCAACCAGGGTGGTGTGTAAAGGTATCTGATTGCCTATGTCGTTTTTCCGAGCGCACATCAAAGGGAATGACCCGTAGAACTGACGCACTGGTAACGTCCTAGTGCTGGACACGCTAAGGCTCAATAGTCGACACCGTGTTGTCACCTCTATTGCTAATGACAAATAATTCAAAATGGCGACTACTGGGACAGTGTCGAGCACTCGGGCGTCTACTTAAGTTAATGGCCATCGTAATAATGTACCATCTTCGGGTCGGGGGCATGAGAAGTACCAATAACCTACAAGCGTTGTAGATGCAACGCCTAAGTCTAAGTCCAATAGATGCTTAGACTATTTAAAATAGCAAATAAGGTAAACGTCCCAGGACTTGTTTGACAAATTTACACGTTAACATACTAATCTAATGACTTAACATCCAAGATGGCAACTACTGGGACAGTGTCAATCACTCAGGCATCTACCTTTTTATTTTCGTACAAATTACATAACATGAAACCATTGCTTGCTCTCAGGCGTGTTTTAGAAACAAATGTTATGTATGGAAAATCAAAAAATAAATAAAACAAGTCTAGTTTTTCAAGCTTTTTTATTTTTGTACATTGTTATTTTACGCAACAATTAGTAGATAAAAAATTAAAACTTTATTAAACAGGTAAAGATGCAGTTAGGTACTTGTTGCAAAGATGAGTTACAATATTACTTTTCTTGTAGGTTCAAACTCGAAAGGATGACCCGCTTATATTCAAAAATCTTCTAAGTACAATCGCAAAAGGTAGTGTCATTTATTCAACGCGACAGACCTGACTGGTTGCCATTCGTTTTTAATGCAATAAGAGGCAAAAGAGGAGTAGAATGTCCTGTACTCACTCTCTTTTATGGAATTACAACACAATGGCACATTGGGTGGCAAAAATGGTTTAATTTGTTTCTCTAATTTTTAATAATTGCGTGTGGTGATTTGATATAATTGAAAATCATATGAGTACTACTATACCATTTCTTGATTTTCTAGCTCTAAAATAGCATCGTGGAGATTTTCATAAAATAACTCCATGTCTTAGAAGTGCCCATGAGTAATACCTAATGGATGCTTTAAATTACAGTATCGGTAAATGCTTCATACTATTTTGTGGCACAAGAGACACTATTGATAGGTAAATTTATCAATATTATACTACAACAGCGGACCAATTCGAGACGTCGAACTCATATTAAAGTTTATTATACCTAAGCGTACATAAATACTTAACAGCCAGTAAGTAAATGCGCTATACATATAAAAGTACTATTTACATATATTTTCCCTATGACTAATAGAGTAAAACTCTCTTGATAATGAAATTGGCATAAGTATAAACATATCTTATGAACACATCATAACATTTTTATCAAGTAGTAACCAGGCATTGTTCTTTTATTTATATCGAAATATATGTATAACAAAAATAAAGTAAGTAATTGATCACATTTGTAACTGTTTTGTATGTTTAAATAAATAAAAAAATACTGGGTTTTTCTTATTTCAAATCATAGCCTAAGTTATACATTGCGAAGTACAATGCGTTGAGTACGATGCCAAGGCGTACTTAAACCAACAAGCCTTTACCACCTGTGGGTGTACTAAGTAAACAATCAAAACGAAACATAATAAAATAGCATTATATATTACAAATATTTCATTTCAACAGTTTAATACTACTTACATTGCATACAATTTCAATTAAAAAGTACAGTCAGCAGTGAAAAAAGATACTCAGAATAACATGTTCAAAATGACTTCCACAAGCATTGTTCTCTTCACTACAATAATATATAATAATTCTTGACAATAGCTATTTACAGGTAATTTTGAGCACTATGTTCGAGTGGATTTTTTTTCTGCTGACTTTATAATATATATTATAATATACAAGGCCAATATAGCCAAGGCTTAGCCAACTATAAAGGGGACTACAATGATGGCCCGCTAGAAAATGCTGAAATTGACACCAGTCAATTTCAGCATATTAATTAGCGGGCGACGATTTCCCAGCAACATCATGGTCATAATATAGCCTTATCAGGGTCGGACTGGGTCTGGAGGAACATATAAGGGTTATTCTTTAGAAATATGTCTGCGACTTATTCCTCTGTCTCCATACATTTAGTATGAAAAAGGGCCAGAGGAATAAGGTGACCGCAGACATATTTCTGAAGAATAACCCAGAAGTATGTCATAGTGATTTCATCAAGGCTCTCGACAAGTTTGCCGTTGCAGGGCTTCCCAATCACTGTCGTCTATGATAGGCCTGTTTTATATCAATTCCAAGAAACATCGATGAAATGAAAGCTAAGGTCCGACTAGCAATCACCACCTTATGTATCCAGTCCGACCTAGCTATTACATTAGTAGTAGATCTAACATAGCCTAGTTACAATATGTATTTTTACATGACTTATATTAGCAAGTATTTATAAGTGCCAAACTCACATAAACGAGGTGCATTATTATTACATAGTAACGTAGTACATTTCAGGGTTGGGAAGTCAACTCCAATAAGTATCGATATATCTCAATAGATACGTATAGGATTTGACCACTCAGCCAACAATATATTGTATAAGGCTAAGATTACACTGGCTGGTATTTTAAGGGCTTAATTCGCATCCCGGCTTCACTTTAAAGTTTTAGTACGTAAATTCTTTAAAGGAATGGCTAAGCAATTGTATAGGCAGCTTACTAAGCCTCTCGCTGTAAACTTAGCCTAAGCTAATTTCAACACTGCAATCGTCAATTGTCTTTATGCCATTTTATCGCATTTTGTAATTCAAAAGCCTAAAATGTAATTATATAGTTCAATTTTCAACTATTGCAATATAATTATATTATTGCGGATATGACTATAGTACATCATAATGTAAGATTATATCACATGTTTATCCTTAAGTCACAGCTGTTTAGCTATTTAATCGTTGAAGATTGCAGCGCTGAAATGTCGTTATAGAATAGCATGGTTCCTTTCTACAATCCACAGATCGACGTTAATTACAAACGGGAGATCACGAAACTACTAATACTTAATTACTTAACTCCTTATGCCTAGTTTACACTAGCTCAGTGCTTGTCAATTGGACGATGTTATGCAATATCGAATTAAGCGCCATGAAAATGCACTTAATTCGATATTGCATACTTAATTCCGTCCAATTAGTTCCATACTTAGAGCGCGTCATTGGTGGATAGTATGGAACTGTTGACTTCAACATAACTCTTATTTAATAGAACCATTACCCTCACCCTCAATATGCAATATTTTCTTAAAACTGGCTTTTCCTCGAAAATTAAGTAATCTTAGATAAAAACTGGTGAAGTTATGTCTAAAGTATTACCTCAGTATTATCACGGCGAAATGGCAGTTTTAGACACGAACAGTGCATTTTGAGGGTAGGAATGGTTTTTTTAATATACAGTTCTATTGAAGTTGACTGTAAACAAGCACTAATGCATATAAACTGTATATTTCACGCACATTTGGGTACAGTAAGCACTAACAGACAATGTTTTATTCGCAAAATAATCGAAAGAAAAACGGACTTAAGGTCTACTGTGGTATAAGGGGACGAGAGACGAGGCATACTTAACTCTCTGTTTCCATTCCCAAGATATTACTCAGCTTTTCCTTGCATAGTAGAATAGACATTTATTCTTCGCACAAAGTAATACTTTTCCATTACATTTTTTTCTGAAAGTTGCATGTCACCAGTACTTTTATAGAGTGGACCCTACGGAATTACAAAACAATTTGAAACAGTGTGATTTAGACATATGTTTCAATATAGTGTAAAGCAATAGCATAAACTATGCCTGATTCGGTAAATATGGCACCATTTAAGTACTTAACTTTATTTCTATGGCATCTAAGACTTGTGGTACGCATAAACGTACTACAAGTCCAAAAGGACAAGGGGTACTAAAGCAAATTGTTTCTTTCATCGCCGGATTCCAAGTTCCTGAGATTTTGAGGTCCAAAAAGTGACTCAAGTAAGCTCCAAAAATGTCCCACCGTTTTATAAAACAAAAGGTATCATGACATCCTTAAGCTAGGTCGAAAATATGGCATAATGCCATTAGAGTAACAAGCCTTAATAACGGATTCAAATAGTGAACTGCAGTGATTATACATATTTAACACGCGTGTACGCGCACCTAGAGTGTCAATCACTCGAACGCTTGCCTTGATTCGACACCCCGACCGTATAAAATCTATTGAATTTACATAAGTAATATAAACATTCGGTAAGCGGTTCTAGAAATCCGGAGTTTGAAATTCGAAGTTCCTTTGGTGTAATTCTGCTCGCTCAAATATTGTTTTAAAAGAGAACGAGAGAGATGGCTAGAAATGGACTTCGAATTTTGAATTTCGGACTGACCATACTGCATCATATGATGAGTAGATAAATTGCCAAAGTAGCATTTCATTTTGTTGAGATTATGCCGTGAGCGCTAGGCTAGTGCAACTTTATATTATGTTATAGATTACGTATTCTCACTTAGCGTCCATTTATCACAATACTGTGTTATAGCGCCTGAGACTTTCGCGTCATCTGAAAAAAGAAAAACATACACTTAGATGTATAAACTGTAAAATCTCATTATCATACATCGCACTCCCAGGGGCATTTTGCGGGTACGTCGTTTACAAATAAATCAATCAATTTTCAAGTTGTCAGAATATGGTATTTGTACTAAATATTTATAATTAGTATTCGTAACCTGGTACATGTACTATGCAATGCAACTCCCAACCTTAATAACTAATACTGATTGTATGTTACGTAAGCATGTAGTGGTAGCCCAGTGCACTGAAGCCATTCAAAATTAAATAAAACAAGATTGAATAGTATATTCTATATCCTACCTACAGTATTAGTTACTAAGGTACTCGGGGTTTGCATAGTACATATACCAGGTTATGAATACTAAGTATAAATACTTAGCGCAAATACCTTATACTGACAACTTGAAAATTTATTGATTAATTGCAAATTGCCCCCTGGAGGACGGTGTGTGCTCATTATAATAGGTAACTAATTAACCTAGTTGTTGTAAGTAAAACCATTTAAACGGATTAAATCGCAATCTTAAATTATTTAATGAAACGCTAAATTAAATAATAGAAGAAAACCCTTCCAGACGACCTTTGCCCAAGTTATCGGTATTTTTAATAAATCGCTCAACTCCATATACCTTACGCTTCCAGCGTCGTCTACCGCAAAGTAGCGTGATTTTATATGGAGAACTGTCGTCTTGTTATAATTTTGTGAAGGCTTTTGTATGCAACCAGTGCTTATTAAAACCGCTCTTATGGATCGACCTATAGATATAGAATGCGTCTTACCACATTTACCGTCCATGGCAGGAGTGGCAGCAGTAGTCAGCGTAATACGGGTAGTGACAGAGCCGCGCCTGGACCGCTAGGGCGCAGTTGCTCAGCTTGTCTATGCATTGTCCTGCAACATCAACATAAAATCGTCAACTTCAGATAACTCTACGCCCATAAAAAAGTACCAAATTAAATAACGTAACATGTCTAAATCGATTCAGGGGTTTGGTTATTAGTGTGGAATAAAGAATCCCACATACAGACATAGATACATACGTGAACCCTGAAAACATAACACTCCTTTTTTGGGCAGTCGTGTAAAAAGAATATGTATTGTCCTGCAACATTATCATTAAATCATCTACTTCATTCGAACAAATTCTGCTAAAAATCGACTACTTACAGTAGGAAAGTAAATGCAAGGAGACTACGATATTTTGCCTGTTAAATTTGCGACAGCCGTACAAATTTTGAAGGTGCAATGGAAACCGTTTAAAATAAGCAAAAAACTATAGACTCTTTGTTTAATTTTACCATTAGGGTGTGGCCTGTCCCTAACATTCTGTGTGTTGGGATTGGGACTTTGGTTTCTCGTCACTCGCTGTTGTGGATCTGAAACTGAAATACAGAATGATTATTATCTAAATTCTACGCAGCTATGTAAGTCAATTTTCAAAGGTCTCAAACTCGTCTTTCTACATAAACTTCGATATTTAGTTATTGTGTATTGGTCTGACTGCATGACTAGGAAAATAATGAGCTAGAAGGCAGGTCAATCGTGCCATAACTTCATATCGTTACTCTAGAAGTTCCAGTACCACTTGAATAAGAAAACAGCTCAGCCAAACTAAGCTGCAAGAAGACTTAAGATCACAGGTCTGTCTGCAGACCTAGAGCACAGCGGGGCGCTACGCAGGTCTGTTGTGAAAATGGCCTCATACCGTTATTCTAAATCCCAGAAAACTAGAGACTAGGAGTTCCAGTGGGACCTGAATAAGACAAGAGCTCAGTCAGACTAACCTGCAGGAGGACTTATGACCGCAGGTCTGACTGCGGGCCTAGTGGAGCAGCGGGCCGGCACGCAGGTCCGTCGCGCCAGAGGCCTCATGCTGTTGCACTCGGAGTCTCGTGCAGCGCCCTCGGCGCCGTCGACGCCGCCGCGCGCGCACCATACTGTGCGGGTTTGGATACCGGATTCACAGGGCCCTTGGCACTGGGGATACCAAATATTTATTTATCAGGATTAGGTTTAATTAAATGTTTAGTTAACTTTAGTTTAATACGTAGTTTTACTTTATTTAAATCACTTTAGATTTGTAATCCCTTTGTAGCCATTATAGTAATACATTGGAACATTTTAATTAATTAATGGGATAATGTCTGTTTTTATTCACAGGAAGGGGCTAATTGCCCTGGAGAAAAATATTGCACACCGATTAAAAGCTTCTTGTGTGACACTCCATTTAAACTTAAAGTGAAAGCTGCATTATGTGGTAGGTAAATACCTAGGCACTAAAAATGGTATAGTGACTGCCATGTGCGCTCCCATATGAAAAGTACTCCAGGACCTGCGAGTGAGTACTCGAGTAAGTCTAGAGTTCAAAGTGTACATTTATCGTATAATAAAATAATACACAGCACATTTCATAATTATCTTTGTCTTCGTGTCCTCACTAGTGACCACACCATCAAGCCACCGATTTCGATTTTGCCATCTAAGTAGATGGACTCCTGGATTATTTCTTGACACTTTTAAAACACCTCAATGTTATGACACTAACCTCGCTCCAATCACTCAAGTACCAGCTTGGCGCACAAGTGCCCCCACAAGCTCGCTCGGTCTCCGGCTTGGGAGCACGACACGAGCCGTCCCTCAGTCTCCGCCCGGTCCCCCCGATGCATACCACTCCGCGGACTTGGCGCCCGCTACATGAGGCTGAGCAGGGGGACCATTCGCCTGGAATATTCAAAGTGGATTTAATTAAACAAATGAGAAGTGACCACATTGCTGCTCAAAATATGCTGACAGTGCGTTTACCCGACCAAATGTATGTAGATAACGCCAACAACTCGTGACAGCAGCGTATACGCAACGTCAAGCTTCGGCAAGATCTTTAGGCCTATGCATCTCCATAAATGTAGACATAAGTAGCAAGCGGATTTTAAAACTCCTGGGGGCGATTGTATAGAGTTGAAACTGCGGGTAATTTTTACGATTCTAATGGATGATATAACTCCAGAATTTCATTCTTAACAGTGTTCATGTAGAAAATGACTTGAATTGTATCATCATTGATGTGGGAGACTGAGATGAGAGAGAGAGAGGGAGGAATGCTCAAAATGAAGTATTCAGCACAATACTCCTAGAATTTAGTTCATGTAGCTGTAGTAAATTATGATATTATTTGATATTCTAGGTTTTCTGGCGTTTTTAAGGGCCCTTAGGGCGCGGCCCCATGTCGACGGCACGGCGCCGTCCACCGTGGAACGGCACGACGCCGTCATCGTGCGACGGTACGGCGTCGTGCCGTCGGACGGCGCCGTCAACGGCGCCGTGAACGGTGCCGTGGACGGTGTGACGGCGCCGTGAACGGTGCCGTGAACGTTGTGACGGCGTCGTGGACGGTGTCGTGTACGGCACATGGTACCGTGTGCGGCGCACCGCACACTGCACTCATCCCGCTACACTGTGGCTCGAAAATCGACTCTCCATAGAAATAGGGACTTATTTTTGTAAGTGTATAATTTTTTGATTGAAATCGTATCCTTGCATCATTTTTAGGGTAAAAAATGATTTTGAGAATGGGATTTGGCTAAAAAACCGACGAGTAATAATTTTTTTTCTTTAATTAAAGTTATTATAAAAATTAAACCGTCTTCAAATAAAAGGAAAGTTTTATGCCAGCAATTTTTTCTGTCTTCCGGCCGCTTTCCGACTCCGTCGAACAGAAAAATTGTATATAAACCTTGGCCAGTAAATAAAGAAAGCCTCCGATCACATGTAATTGTCGGCCGAGGCGAAGCCGAGCCACTGCTTACTTTACTGGTCTATGTATGTAATATAGTATTTGAGCGTCTCGTAGCGTAGATGGGTTACCTATGTTTTATCAAAATATGTTTGACAAATTATCACTTTCCAAAAAAAATTTCGCAAAATTTCATTTCCCAAATAATCGTTTGCCAAATTAACTCTTCACAAATAATTGTTACGCGAACCTAATGTTTGACACATGAATGTTTAGGCAATGCCTCGCTCACCAAATGGTAGTTTGACCAAATTTTATTTAGTCAAATGTTTTAGTTGGCATAACATATTTTACGCAAAACAAAATTACGAAAATTATTTGTATCGTCAAAATTCAATGAAACTTTTTTTTTTTTTAAGAGGGGAAAATGCGTTACGCATACCAACAGGGTGTGGGGACGGACCCTGATGGTTATGTGGGACTCCCTTGAACCTAACCTACTGTTCTGGGAGCGGTTCGTTTTAGTTGGGGGACGCAGTTCTAACCTAACCTAACCTACTTTTTGATAGCAGTTCGTTTTTGTTGGGGGACGCAGTTCAAACCTAACCTAACCTACTTTTTGATAGCAGTTCGTTTTTGTTGGGGGACGCAGTTCGAACCCTAACCTAACCTAACCTAACCTAATTGAACTTATGGTTTGAGTTTTTTTTAATGCGGCTTTGAGTTTTTTTTTTGTTGGGGGACGCAGTTCAAACCTAACGACTAATATTATACCAAAAATTTTTATAGCCATCGTTACGCACCCCCTTTACCCTTCTGTTTATGTCAGTTTTTGTTTTTATTGAGGGCTACAGTTCTTCAAAATTCTTGCTGTTGTTCAAAATTATTACTTAAACTTTAACCTTTTTTGTGGGATCGTGCCGTTTTACCAATATTATTTTGGTCAAATTTTATTACCTAAGGAAATCCGATTTTTGACTTTTTATGTTTTGACATAACAATTCATTTGACTAAACTTTTTTTGACTAATATTTTTTTGCCTTAATAAAGCATTTGCTAAAAGACCAAATGCCGAAATGTCATTTTCCGTATTAATATTATGCTGAATAAAAATTTGACCAAACGAAAATTTGCGTATTATAATTATGCCAAAGATTGCATTGGCAAAAAAAACAGTTGCTAATATTTGTTTGGGAAATGAGATTTGACCAAAATAATTTTGGCAAAACGGCAGGATCCCAGCGTAGATACTTCCAAATATTAAGGCTAACACCGACTTAAAAAAAATAGTGTTCATAAAACTTTTATTTCTTCCCTTTTTGAAGTCGGTTTAATTTTTAAGTATTTTTTTATTTCTTGATTTTCTTAATTTCAGTAGTGATCGAATTACGCTGTTAAGTAGGTACAAGTTTTCCTAGTGACTGATACACACATAACTCTATCTCAAAAATTACTGAACCCATTTTGATGAAAGTCTAAATAAATCTATTGAAAAATGCTGCAAACATAAAAATCATATCCACCTGGTTCATCAAAACATTCAGTGCATTAGAGGAAAAGACTTGCAAATTGAACTTTTTTTGAACGATTATAATATAGATATTCTATGTATAACCGAACATTGGTTAGAAAATAATGAACTAATGCCTCAATTTAAGATTCACCAGGTGGGTAGTTCGTTCACCAGACTAAGTTCCATACATGGTGGGTCATTAATCATATTAAATAGACAATTAAAATTTAAGGAACGCAAGGATATTGTATCCTTGTCTGTTGAACGGACCATAGAACTAAGTGCCGTAGAATTAGATCAATTTATTGTTGTTTGTGTCTATAGGCCGCCATTAAGTGATTTCGAACTTTTTGAAAACGTAATGGAATCTGTGCTTCATAAAATAATTGCTACTTCTAGTAAGAAATTACTTATATGCGGCGACTTCAATGTAAATATTTTGGAAAATTCAACATTAAGTGTCAGACTGTTGAATCTTTTCAAATCGTGTAATCTCAAACACATATTTATGGAGCCAACAAGAGTGACTGCTACTAGCGCCACCTGTATTGATAACATTTTCACTGATATTCTTCCTAATACCAAACGTATAATCAGCAATTTGGAATCAGATCATTTAGGTCAATTAATTGTATTTGAGTCATTAAGGAATAATATCTTGAGAAAACAAATTACTTTTGTACCAGTAACTACGGACCGTGTCGAACGAATGAAACATAGTCTAGTTCAGGCGCTACCCTTTTTATCTTCCGACACGACTCCTAGCGACATGTACAATTCATTCTTTCACACCTTTATGGAACATTATAACGCAATATTTACTTCTAAATCGGTCGTGGTTAGTGGTGCACCAGTTTTTAGTGAGTGGGCTACTGTGGACTTACATAAACGTAGACAGGAATTGTATGCCTTGTATGAAGAACGGCGGTTCAATACGAGTGATGAATTTAAAGAGCATGTGAAACAATATTCGAAGAAATTTAAGATAGATTGTCATTTAGCTAAGCGTAATTACTTAAGCCAGAAAATAAGAAATAGTTCTGATATTATTAAAACAACCTGGAAAGTAATTAATGTGGAGACTGGTCGATCGAAGCACTCAGTAAACGATCTTAAACTAAAAATTGATGGCAAAATTGTAGATTCCAATTTAGAAGTAGCAACAGAATTTGAAAAGTTTTTTACCGAGATACCAGTATCCACAACTAAGCATTTAAATTCATCACCTTCGGCTGCCGTTACACTGTTAAAAGATAACGCCCCAGAATGTAGTAAAGACTTTCATTTTGAACATGTTAGTACTTCAGATGTAGTAAAGGCGTTTAAATTAATTAATGTCAAAAAAACTAGTGACCTTTGGGGAGTCTCTGTCCATGCTGTTAAATCCCTAATAGAAATCATAGCGCCTGACTTGGTAGTCGTGTTTAATAACTGTGTTGATTGCGGTGAGTTTCCTGATCTAATGAAATATAGTAAAATAACACCTTTATTCAAAACAGGTAGCACTACTGACCCCACTAACTTTAGACCAATATCTGTGCTACCAACTTTTAGTAAAATTTTTGAGAAATTAGTTTTGTCCCAATTAATGAAACATTTTAATACAAATAACTTAATGCATAATAAGCAATTTGGTTTTACTCGGGGTCGCTCGACAACCGACGCTGGTGTCGAGCTAATTAAACATATTTTCGATGCCTGGGAGGAGTCATGTGATGCTTTAGGTATTTTCTGTGATTTATCCAAGGCATTTGACTGCGTATGTCATGAAACATTGATCGGGAAGCTGCACTACTATGGAGTCAGAGAATCGGCACTGAATTTATTTAAGTCATACTTACAAGGTAGAATTCAAAGGGTTGACGTGAATGGACAGCACTCACCGGGGTCATTGGTCTCGATGGGTGTACCGCAGGGATCAATATTGGGACCATTCCTGTTCCTTATTTACATAAATGACTTGCCATACCTCGTTAAGACCCACCATGATATAGTATTGTTTGCAGACGACACCTCACTTATCTTCAAAGTCAAGCGACAGCAGCAAGCTTACAATGATGTAAACAATGCTATATCTAAAGTAGTGAATTGGTTCAATGTTAACAATTTACTGTTAAATGAAAGAAAGACTAAATGTATAAACTTTGTCACGCGTAACGTAAATCGCGAGCAAGCAAGTGTCATTGTGAAGGATGAGGAATTGGAACTAGTTGATAGTACAGTCTTTCTTGGTATAACATTGGATTCTAAACTCCAGTGGGGTCCCCATATTGGTAATCTCTCGAATAGACTAAGTTCTGCAGCGTTTGCAGTCAACAAGATCCGACAATTAACAGACATAAAAACAGCTCGATTAGTATATTTTAGTTACTTCCACAGTATTATGTCGTATGGTATTCTGCTGTGGGGCAGTGCTAGTGCTTCAGAGCTTAATACTATATTTGTTCTGCAGAAGAGGGCTATTCGAGCGATATATAAGATGAATTATCGAGACTCACTTAGAGATAAGTTTAAGGAAATTAATGTAATGACATTGCATTGTCAATACATCTATGAGAATATTATGTATGTACATAAAAATATCATGAATTTTAAGAAGAACTGTGACATACATAATATTAATACTAGGAATAAACATAAGCTCGCAGTGCCCACCACTCGGCTCCATAAAATAAAAACATCATTCATGGGTAATTGTGTAAGGTTTTATAATAAGCTGCCAAGGAATATAACTGAATTATCTATTAACAAATTTAAGAATTGTGTAAAGCGTAAACTCATGTCTAAGGCTTATTACAGCACACAAGACTACATGAATGATGAAACACCGTGGGATTAACTGCGACTGGAAATAGATATATTTTAAAAACAATGTTTGATTAGTTGTCTTTTTCTGTTTTTGTACTTGCCAATTGTTTTGACACTTAGAGACCATTTACATCTCTAAGAAAAAATGGACTTAATTTAGTAAATAAGTATTTTCAATTTGTATTTTGACGTTTGGAGATCCTTTACACCTCCAAAACATAATATTTTGACAACGGAGACTCTTTACATCTCCATTAATTCTAGTATCAATTTATTTTCTATTTTTTTATTTGTATTGTTTGGACGCATAGAGAGACCCTTTACATCTCTATAAATGTAGTTTTTAAGGTAATGTAATGTATATTAAATTATTAAAAGAGAAACTGGTGAGTTTCTTCCGGCGCTTCTTCTCACCAGAAGGTCATTACCCGAAGCGCCAAAAAGAAAAGAAGACAAAGAATGTAAGACATGTAAAAGAGCCCTTGAGGGCCTACTTACAGAAATAAATTATTTTATTTATTTATTTTTTATTTAGTACACATTGACATTGCGAATTAAACCGAATGATGATGATATAATCACAAAATTAAAAAAATTAAAATAATCGACTTTCAGTGAACCTATTTTGATACGAGATGCACGAGTGAATATGAACAATTCCCAAATCGCCGTATACAGGGTGGGAGGGACTATACCGACAAACTTTAACTATAGATTCTAACAACTATTAGGAGTAAAAAAAGTTATGTGATGTATAGTCGAAAAACGCTTACTTTCAGAGATATTCATTATTTTTTAAATGAAAACTCCCAAGTGTGTAAAGCCCTAATAAATGTGACTAAGATAGTTTTACTAATTTTTTTAAATCCTTTAACTAAACAGCAATTAACCTTCGCAGTATTTGATGGTAAGCGACTACGACGAGGCCAAAAAAATGACCTTTCGTTTCCATTTTAGCTTTTTTTTTCTTTTTGATAACGTTTCCTCCAGTAAGGACATGTTTATAATAGGGCTCGCGCTCGTGTCCGGGTTTCGTGTAAACGTTTCTATTACCCGTTTCTGAGTAACACGGACACGGTTTTCTGGCCCGTTCCGCACGGGTAATTAGGAAACGTGTAATTAAGATCCGTTTCCACGGGTACACGGGTACCCGAAGAAACGGATCTTATTTACCCGTGTCTCCGGATCCGTCCTTAACGAGTAGCGAAGGTACAAATCGTGGTTCGAGCTACAAATTAATAGACACAATACGTATTAGTTTCGAGCATATCTTATTCCGTGGTATATAATATGTAAAGCCGAAAGTCAATAAACAGTCTATTGGGCTAAGGGTTCGGCCTTTTAAGAGCAGGTAGTTTTTGCATAGAATACGAGTAGACATTTTTATATAAGACTTCGAAGTTCAAATACTAGCACTTTTTAGGGTAAAAACGAGACCCTATTACTAAGAGTACACTGTCTGTCTATCTGTCTGTCCCTAGGCTGTATCTCATGAACCGTGATAGCTAGACAGTTAAAATTTTCACAGATTATGTATTTCTGTAGCATCTATAACAACATATACAGAAATGGTACGGAAACCCTTCGTGCGTGAATCCGACTCGCACTGGCTGGTTTATTTATTTATACAAAATAGAGTTACGTTTATATATTTTTTTACATAAATAAAATAGTTAAATAATTGTACTTACTCGGTGGTCGTCGGGTTTGTTGGACTTATGGTGAATTGTTAATAAATGTCTTCCAATCGCTCCTGTCGTCTATATAGTAGCCCTGATTAATTTTACAAGAAATCTCGTTGTTTGTGCGATAATTGAACAATGAGCAATAAGCTTTGTCATCGACTCTTGTGGCAAAATTCCACACCCAATTTCTTCTATTTTTTTAACATTATATAACAACAAAACCAAACACAACAAAACAAAAAAAAACGATTTTAAAATAACTTGCAACGAAACTGTATTACTCTGGAACTGGAATCATAGGTACTAAAAAACAACTAGACTAGGTACCTTATTTCCAAAATCTTACCCATTTCTTGTTCATTCTAATTGTTTTTGCTCTGCCTTTTTTCATAGTAAACTACTTGTTAGTGCGATGCGGCTCCAAATCAATAGAAAACATTTACTTATCTAATCTTTTAAGATTTTGCCGGGGCATTTGTTGAAATTTTTGGTGCATAAGTTTTAACCTTATTGCTACGACATAAAGCTTATAATTGGTAGTCGTACTTGTGATGATGGTTTGGGAACCTACTCCTTTTGTTCGCTTCGTCAGACAAAAAGGCGTTCGGCGTTCAAGTTTATTACCTTAACCCTATTGTGAAAGTCACTCAAGTAAACTTGAATGATTACCAATTTTAGGCTTTATCTTAAAGAAATAAGCAATCTTATCGCAAGTTAACTAAGGTAACATGGACTTTTGTGGTTCTCGGGTGAAATTCAGTTATGAATAATCACATGATAATGGCGCTTATGTTTATCTTTTTTGCGCCATTGGCAGATGTTTGTTGTTTTTGCGAAGTAATTCATAATTATATTCTAAACTGTTATTTTTAATTGATATTTTAGTATATCTGCAAACCATATTCGTCACATATCTGATATGCCATTATAAATAAAATGTTGTTTTTAATTAATTGACTTAGATAAGACGCAATAGGTTTTAATTTTATTAAATCAAAACCTAACACATCAGAATAAAGTTTCTAAACTAAGTACGAGCAGATTTAGAATAAAATACAGCAGACAATGTAGAATAACGATGCCTACTTCGATTTATATAAAAAACATATTTTAAGTAGTTGGCTAAATATGATTTTCCAACACGGTTACAAACTATTATTAAACATTCGTACGCCAAAAGAGTTCATTTGAAGTCAGCATTAAATAGTAGATATTGTGTGCCTTGACTCCGACTGTTTCGGTTCGTTCGTACCCGTTCGGGCCGGTTTTAAATACACGTGTACCCGCGGACACGTAGAACGGGTACGGGTACCGGAAACGTTTCTGAGAAACGTTTCCGGTACCCGGCGGGTTTGTGTAATCCGGGTTCTTAGTACCGCCGGTCTTAAGAACACGGGTATCCGTTTCGGCGTGTAACACGTGTAGCGGGAGCCCTAGTTTATAACGAGGGGCTGAATTTTCTGATTTATTTTGTTCCATAAGACTAATGTAATGTAAAATGACAATATTCGACCCATGTTGATATAACATTATTTACTCGTCACACCACCAGGAATTCATGGCTAAAGTATGTCGGTATAGTCCCTTCCACCCTGTATATGCCTATAATATTCGAAGAGTTCCCTCGATTTCTCCAAGATCCCATCATCAGATCTCGGTTTGATTAGACCACTCTGGAGGACAAATCCGTTTCAAACAAAAAAATAATTTTCCAAATTGGTCCAGCTGTCTTCGAGTAATAGGGTAAAAAATGAAAACCGTCCTTCTTTTGTGGAAGTCTGTTAATAACGGACTTCAAATGAAGAGATTCGATAAGAAATGTACAATTCACTATGAAAAATACCCAAATCGCTATATTTTTCTCGATTTTCCAAGATTCCATCATCAGATCCTGATTTGTTTGCAAGGGGACTACCTCAGAGGTATACCCTTTCAAATAAAAAAAGAATTTTCCATATCGGCTTAGCCATCTTCAAGTAATCGGGGAGCAAACTTACATAGAATGTTCTCTTTGTTTTGAAGTCGGTTAACACTAGAAATTCATTTGTAATAAGAAATGCACGAGAAACTATAACCAATACCAAAATCGCTATATGTGTGCCTATAATATTTGAAGAGTTCCCTCAATTCCTCCAACATCCCATCATCAAGTCCTGATTTGGTTGCAATGGGACCACCTCTAAAATATTCAAACATCATTCTTTCAAACGAAAAAAGAATTTATAATTGGTTCAGCCGTCTTCGAGTAGGTAATCGGTGAACAAACACACAAAAAAAACGTCCTTCTTTTGAAAGCCGGTTAAAAAGTCGCCGCGACCTCACTCATTCTCAGTGTGCCATACCCCGCGATTTTTCTATACAAATTGATGATTCTAGATTCGCCGCAGTGTGAGATTCGCCTAAAACAAAACTACCGAGCCGTGCGCCGTCCACCGGTGCGGTGTGCCGTTCACGGCACCGTGGACGGCGCCGTCACACCGTCCACGGCGCCGTCACACCGTTCACGGCGCCGTCACACCGTCTACGGCGCCGTCCGACGGCACGACGCCGTACCGTCGCACGGTGACGGCGCCGTGCCGTTCCACGGCGGACGGCGCCGTGCCGTCGACATGGGGCCGCGCCCTTACCAGTAAACCATTGCGCGTCACACTGCTTCCTGAGAGAGCAGCTTTGCGATGAGGCCGGCGCGCGGAGCGCAGCGCAGCCCGCTGGGTCAGCACACCTGACTCCTCTAGACTGGACTCCGCCGCCTACGCACCAACCGACGCACTGGAAGGTACAATTAATAGTTAATTGCTTATACGTGAAAATATAACTGCTTTGATTAGAGTGTGGGTTGCCGGACTTAATTGTTTGTGCGCATTGTTTTTCGACTGATGATCATGCAAAATATTGTCAATGATATTCACATCGATCCTAACTAAAATAACCATGCTTTTAGGACATCGAAATTATATTTGCTGAGTTAGGCCCGAGCTAGGACGATTTCTAAAGCGTAGACCTCTAATCCACAAACAGGTCAATACTACTGCAATATAACCAGTTGAAAAAGCTAAAGAATTGATCCAGTGGTATATAAACTGAAATAAGATGACGATCATGGAGAAGCTACTAACCTCGGACCATTCTGTATACAGCCAACCCCCCGCGCCAGAGTGGCTAAACGACTGCTGACTCAGCGTTGGTCCTATTTCGTTCTCAGATATGTTCCGCGCAAGCGATATGACTGGTCCATCGTGGAAGGCGTCAGTTCTATCCCTCGGTCGGACTTGACGTCTAGCGTCAGGCCTCGGAGCCTCAGTAGTGACGGTGCCATCACAGTTGGGAATGTCGCAGAGTTCGCTACTTGGAGGCATAGGTAGAGGACATTTCTGGTCACTGATCTGTAAATAAGATTTTTATGAAAAAAAAACTTACCCGTTATTAGGTAACAACCATCCAAGCATCCAAACATCTTCACAAACTTTCACATTTATAACATTAGTGGGATACTGCTATTCGGGGCGGAGACAAATCCAACTTATCAAAGATCATAAAAATCGGTTTACCCCATGTTTACCCATTCTCGAGTTATAAATGGTGTAACTAACCCGACTTTGTCGTATGTATATAGATTATAATTTTAATATCTCTAAAATGAGATAAGAGATATTTGAGATTTACTTGAACTGAAAAGAAGATAAAAGAATGTAAGAAAGACATGTAAAAGAGCCCTTGAGGGGCCTACTTACAGAAATAAATTATTTTATTTTATTTATTTTTATTTTGACTAATACAAATTTAGACAGACAGTAAACCCTAGTAATGAAGTTACCTTTGTGATTCCTCGTGCATGATCCTGAACGCAGCCAACAATTCTAGTCCTATGAGCTGGCCCGCAAACTGGGCAGGGTCCCCAAGCGGCCGCTCTCCACCGAGGGGGACACGGAGTGAGGCCACATCGTCGCCGGCGCGCTGGTGGAGGGCCACCAGAACAGTGCACAGAAGATACCTCTCTGTCGCCCTTGGCATCCACTTCTACACATCTGAACTTTCCAATCTGCAGCCCACCACCACAGGTTCGCGAGCATTGAGTAAATGACAAAATCTTCCATAAGAACCTCCTCTCTCCAGCGACATTGGAGTCAGCCGGCGTTTGGTTTTCCAATGAATTCTGCTTGTGGATCGGCTGTCGTGACAAAGAGGGTTCTGGATTGGAATGTTCCAGGGCTCTTGTGTGGGACTCGGCACTGTTATAGTGCCTGTGATGCCGCTGAGGATAATGCGGCTCTGGAGGGTTAGCTGTTGGTATGTCGTTTGTTTCATCAGGTTCTGTGTCGGTTAAGTACTCATACTTTATATTCGGGTTCGGCTGGGTGTACAGAATCTGGAAATAAAGGTATATATTAGCAAAAACGTCAAGATCCGTAGAAGGAAAAAGTTAACTAAGACAAATAACTGGTTAACTTAAGTGGCAGCACATCTTTCAGATAGCTGAAGGTGGTAAGTTTTGGAGTGACGAGTAGAAAATAGAAGTAGGAAGTCTAACAGGTGGAGAACGAAGACGGCATCGAGGCCTGTTGCGAGTATATATACCTCACGCTTGCAGCCTCATTAGGCTGGTGATGATACGCATGATCTATATTGGAAGCGCTTACCAAAATGTCGATAGGATGCGCAAAGAGCGCGTCGACGCCTGTTGCGCGCTCGTACCTCCCGCTTGGCTCATTAGGCTGGAAATGCGATGGCTTGAATGGTCTACTAGAAGTACTCACTATAACATTGATAGGGTAGTGGAATGGGTCCATGCGTGTCCTCGCGTCCACAGCCTCGTCCATGATTCTTAATGAGACGTGGACGTCATGGGTTGAATGGGCTACTAGAAGCACTCACCATAATGTCGATGGGATGGTGGAGGGGTCCGTGCGCGAAGACGGCGTCGAGGCCTGCTGCGCGCGAGTACATGAACCTCGTGCCCGCAGCCTCGTACATGCCCGGCGCGCTCACAGCGAACTCGCCGTTCATTATGTACGACCCGTTCGTTACTTTCAGTGCTGTTGACAAAGTTTCAAATAGTGTAAACCTTTATATAATAATTTTGTTTATATGTTATGGCAAAGTAAGAGTGTCAAGTATAAATTTAATATAAATCATAATTTGCCTAGGAATTCTATACATCATATTTAGCCGGTAATGTATAGAATACGTGGTTATTGGAGTCTCTGGAGAGAGCGGGGTAAAGCGAGGGCACGCGAGGCGGGCAGTGGAAACAAGAAGGAATGTTAGGTTAGGATAAGTTTATTTGCAACTTGACCTAACGTATTGATTTTTACGTCGGGAAATACCTAATAATGCATACCTGGCAGGGACAAGGACAGGTTATGTCGGATTCGAATCGACTCTCTCCTAATCACCCCTCAACTCAGGTAGCGGGGTTACAGGAACATTTTAAGCACACAGTCGATTTCACATTGAAAAGTTTTCGCCGCTTTTCTTTAAAACTAAACATTCGCCT
The DNA here is from genome assembly GCA_947034925.1 of Eudemis profundana. NCBI lineage: Eukaryota > Metazoa > Arthropoda > Insecta > Lepidoptera > Tortricidae > Eudemis > Eudemis profundana. The sequence goes on from OX344811.1 coordinate 14,269,148, forward strand.
TTCACGGCAAAGTACAAATGGCTAGAGATTCCAGATACTGAAATAGGAAGTGAACCGCATCAATCCTTAAACGAACCGCCGCGCAAACGCAGCCGGCTGCGTCATGCAAATAATTAACCACCAATTGTGAAGGCGACTTCCATTTATCTCACAATTCGCGTAGGCGGCTATTGTAGTGACGGTGTCTGTGCAATTCCGCCTAATCGATTCGACATCGATCTTTGCACCAACAACACTTCATCTGTCGATTAAGATCTTGTGACCCACTATTTTGCAATAAAACTGATCATCATCAACGCGAATAAAAAATCAATATTGTCTAATAATTTCGTCCTTTTTCATTTAGGATTTTATAGCTCGAATTTTACGAGCGATCAATATTGTTTTATGATTTGTTTTTAAGTGATCTTAATTTAATATATTTCATAAATGCAACATTAACAAGGACGTTGGTTTCAGCTAACAACATTGTTTGAACGAATTCGATGGTTAAATAAAAAAGCGTTGAAAAACTGTCAAAAATCTATAACATTTACACGGTATTTAAATAGTGGAAATAGTGGCATGGTCACTATCATGAAAAAATGTGGCAATAAAGTTAAACTGACAGTGTAAGTATTAGGTGTTTATCATCTTTACAATTTTTACGAGCTTTGCTCTTGTTTGTGCAGTAGGCGCTGTTTCTTTTCAGTCTTACCTACTCCTTTTTAGACCATTTATTTAGTGCAACGGACTTCTCTTTTGCTGTGCGCCATTGAATTCTCATACTGGGCCAAGTTGGAGGTAAGTGCTGGAGGAGAACTTTGTACAAGGTGGTCTGACACAATAAAGAACGCGTGTAGTTCTATATAGAGGGTAGCTCATAAAGCCCTTGACGGCATTATGCGAAGGGACCTTACAGTTGGTCACTATCCTCAGTAAACGATGGAGAAGGGAGAAGAGGAGTGACGTGTCGAAAAACGTGCCACCGACGAAGGAGCAAATTATATCTGCTTCGTTGATTTCATTCTTGTCTTAAGAGACCACAGGTTATATAAGCTCTTGTACACCAACTGTACACTCTAAAAAATCAGAGCCTACCAAGAGAGATTTTCTCTTTGTTGGCGTTAACTTGAATAAAACAAACAAGATATTAAACATATCAACGAAAGCCGATTAATTAAAACAGCAAGTTCATTGGTGATTAAAACAACAATCTAGAATCTTGATAATTTTAACAAACATATTCCTTGTTTCTATCATTATTTTCTTCTTTGTATGATTCGATCATGTTTAATTAGTTACCTTATACACCAATGTTTGTTGAATCAAATCAGAACATGGTTAATTGAACTATGATAAACAATCAATATCATCTTAGTTGATGCATCTAACGTCTTGTTAGGCTCGTATGGAATCAAGATGCTTGATTATAACTATCACAATCTTGTTAGGAGCAACCAATTTTTTTTTAGAGTGTACAAGAGTTACACCGAGTGAATAATTAAAATGTGGATTGTACTCCTCAAACTGAACCACATTTGTTCAGCGATATTTAGCAATAACTTATGTCTTGGTTTTTAGTATAAGTAGTACTTTGAAATTTATTTGAAGACGCATTTTTTTTGTTTGTAGCATGAATAGTGACGTCAATTAGTCTGACGAGAACACACATTCAAAATACTGTTTAATTCGTATGAAAAAGAAAAAAACTGAGAAAAAGTGTTCATAATTTTTTAAATTCTTTGAACAAAAGTTTTATCGTTTGAGGAGTAGAATCTACGTTTGAATTATTTGCTGTTATTACAGGGCCCACATTGTATAACCTTATGGCGCTTAAATTGGGCTCTTACAAAGTTTAAGTGCTACTTAGGTGGTTGTCAGAACACTTTACACGTCGACATACTTCCCTCGTTCTCCATCGTTCCTTCATTACTTAGGACCGATATTAATCTATGAAGACTAATTTGAAGTACTCGTATTTACCAATGTAGTTATCGCTGGATACTATCTCTGAGATGTTGAGCCGGCAAGCGCCGCGCGGTACCGTCGTTACATAAGAGTACCCAAGGGGTAACCGTGGCCGGGAGAATAGACCGGAGACCAGGCGACGGCCGCATCTGACTTCCCGGGTTGCTGAAGACCCTAGGACTCCTTCTCGCCCCACAATCTGGAACAAGGGATACCAATTTTAAAATATACCATTAGTCAGTATTGGGGCTAGCGTGGCGTGGGGACTAAAGCCTATCAGTGAGGATAGGTCTGCGCTCAGCACTTCAGCAGTGGGACGTAAAGGCTACTGATGATGAAATATCTGGAAGGGCCTCGCGGAGGACATTTATGTTGAGTACAATTCTGTGGGTCTAGTGAAAAGGGATACATTATACCAGGACCACAACTCTATAGTATGACTTAAGCTCTTTTGCTCCTAGGTTAAATGCGACTTGTGCCCCTTTTCACTAGAGCCACAGAATTCAAATTGTTCCAAAAAAAGCTGGTGTTGAGTCTTATCAAAATGCCAGGAAGCTAGCTTGCAGCAGGCAAGATTGAAAACCATTTGAAAACTAGTTCTCCGACACGAGTGTAAATCTTAAATTAACGATTATGATTAAAAAAATAGTACATTACACAACTAGGGCGATAATATAAAGAAAGGCCGAGATCGCAGATGTTTGCGGCCCGAGCTGCAAACGAGGGACGTAAATATACGATCGAGGGCTTTCTTTATTATTGTCTCCCGTGTTGTGTAATGTACTATTTTAATATAGATATTCGAAACCTTAAAGTTCATAAGTACGAATAGATTTCTCCATATTGCAGTATACGGTACTGCATGATGTACGACCAACATTTAACGTCACAAAATAAAAACCGCATCAAAAGCAGTCACTAAAAATTACTCAAGGAAATTTATAAGTGTTTAAATAATTGAAGCCCCTCACGTACAAGGCGAGGATTAAGTTGTCAGCGCATTTCATGCGCCAGCGCAGATTCTGGGCGGTCGGGGCATGCGCGGTATAATTTCTCACAGGAATGCTATCCAATGCGTCTACTTAAACAAGTACTTGATATGATGTGCGGTGTAGAAAACCTGCACCCGCATTGGGAGCGTGGAATTTCTTTAGATATGCTAGATAACGTTGCAAAAAGAGAAGTTTTCTGTGCCGGCAATAGAAAATGGAAAACATTATAATCTTAACACAATTCCCCCAAATTTTAAAATAACCGAGATCAAATGAACCTAATACTCGTAAATAACAAATGCACTAGTTACCATGAAATATATTCATTTTTAATAGTCGGAGATATTATAATAGTTGAAGAGATCCCTCGATATCTCCAAGATCCCGTGATCAGATCCTTAATCGGGTATGTAATATTTTTTAAGCGGATGAACGCAGGTTTCCTTAGGATGTTTTTCCTTTATCAAAAAACAATTTTGTTCATAACTTCCGCAAACTCTTTGGTTTGGTTGACCTACGAGCTAAGATTCGAATTAGGGCTTCTAATCCTGGTATTATTGTATGGCCAATATCGGTCTCCCAGGATTGGCCATACAAATATCTAATTCCGGGTTTTTTGTGTAATGGGAAAGGTAAACCAGCACACAGGTCATCCGATGGTAAGTGACTTTTGAGGCCTATCGACATTTGCAATCTTAATATTACAAATGCGTTCGTTGCCAACACTGAGGACTAAGATAGAATGCCTCTATGCTAGTAATTTCACCGGCTGTCTCACACCCACATCGGAACACAACTGTGTGAACACTGCTCTTTGGCGGCAGGTTAGTGGGTAAGATAGTGGTAGCGATCTGGGCGGACCCTGCACAAGGCCCTACCACCCTAATAATTGGATTGGATTTGGTCCTGGGGATTGGAAGTCCTAATTCGAGCCAAGTGAAACCAAACAAATTGTACATAATGTATAAGGGCGAATCAACTTTTTTTTGCTTTATGATCACCTTTTGCATGTTTTAACATGATTTCAATAGAACAAGATCATCTAGAGATAGATTAGGTAAAAATAAAACTCGTTTTTAACAAATAAATAGCGTGACCCAGCGGACGAACCCTTATTTTCATACAAAAGTGGGGGACAGCTATATCCGCTAATGAGCATAAACATTATTCAAAAAATATTCGAATAAAGATTTCCTTTCAATTTTAGTCGGAGAAGGTGAAATTTTGTTGACAAAGAAAAGTTGATTCACCCATAAATAACTTTCTGGCTGCAAAAGTGCAGTTGGAGGACAGTTCTTTTCCAGGTGAAATAACTGCATCAAAATTGTAAACAACTTCGCAGCCCGCTTGCAGTCGGGGTGCAGTTATTTTAACTGCAAAAAATCTGCCTTCAAACTGCATTTGCAGCTAGAAAGCACGGAAAGACTGCTTCGGCCTTTAGGAATATCGGCAGACATATCTGTACGTAATTTGCATCGTGTGTAGCAGTGCTCAAACTAAACGTCATCGTTCCTCGCCCCCCGTGCGGACCATGGGAGTGTCACCAACGAAGTTGCCAAGCTATAACGTGGGATGGTTTTCCACAACTCGACGTTATACTGCACCTATTTATAGCGCATTAAATGCATTATCTTACGAACGTCATAATTGTGAAATACTGACTCAATCCCTTTGTAAATACCGCACTTTATTTCAAGATGATAATCGCGTAGTTTCGCTGTCAGCGAGACAGGCAGCCATTGCTCCCGTGTCTTATAAATATCTGAGTCATCGGCCATAATTATTATCTTTCTAAACTATAAACATATCGGAATTTAGTTTTGATTATGCATTTGAGTAATTTCGTTATTGCAAAAGAAAGTGCGGCTAAACGTGTCAAAGACTACTTAAAAGCAGGAATGTAACTGCTGCATTCTTAATTAAAAACCGGACAAGTGCGAGTCGGACACGCCCACCGAGGGCCCACTTTAAATAAGGACTATATTTTTTATTTTGATTTTTCCCTAAACTTGTAGTACAGTATTACTTGCCAAATAAAATAAAATAGTTTATTTCTGCAAGTAGGCCCTCAAGGGCTCTTTTACAAATATGATTCTATGCTTTATTTTGGCGCTTCGGGTAGTGGCCTTCTGGTGAGAAGAAGCGCCAGAAGAAACTCACCAGTTTCTCTTTTTTTTAATGTTTAAATATAACAACTTGTTGTTATATTATTATGACATTATTACATTCGGGCATTTTTATTTTAAAATCTACGGTTAGGCGAAATTTAAATTATGTTCAAATATGGATTTCGACACTAATCGTCAGTTCTGTGACGGCCTGCTAACTGTCAGTTAGGAACGCACTTTAAATAAAAAAGCCCATTCGATTTCATTAATACGTTGCAATAAACTTAAAACTACATTTTTAGAGATGTAAAAGGTCTCTAGGCGTCAAAACAAGACAATTAAAATAATAGACAATAACTTAATAGTAAAATTAATGGAGATGTTAAGAGTCTCCGTTGTCAAAATATTAAGTTTTGGAGGTCCCGTTCTACAGTTTGGCTTTGGCGCCTCTCACACTGATGATAGTGCGCTCCTCCCCAGTACATGATTTTTTTCGTTCTCCGCGTAAAGAGAAAGAATCTGTAGACGTGGGGAGACCTTAACCTGCATCATCGCGCGGAAAAGTAGATTCTCCATTTTACAAGGGCCGATACAAACGGACCTTGCCAGCTGCAATTTGCATGGGAACTGCGTCCCGGCGGCACGCTGACTGCACCGTTTCTATACAAGTTGCCGCTGGATTGCAGTCCATCTGTACTGGTCCTAATACTCCTAATGCGCGGAGCTACAGAAAACGCGCATTGTCAATGTAACAAGTAGAGATGTGCCGTTCCCGGGAATATTCCCCACTTGTATGGGGAATATTCCCGCGGTGGGAATATTCCCCATACAAACGGGAACGGCACATCTCTAGTAACAAGTGCCTTAGATATTGAAATGTGACAAAAAAATAAAGCCTAGCATTATATAATGTGGCAATGTTACCCATAAAACTATCTGAATGGCTTAATCACTACAAATTTGTGAATAACAAACATTCTATACAACTATTTGAATGACTTAATTACGTGATATAAAAATCATGATAAATCATAAATAAACGTGCTTAACTAGAAAAGGAAGTGTTCAACGACAACATAGAAATCAATTAGTGGGTACAGGTACAGTCAGTGACAAATATTTCGTTGATGATATTGATCATAATCATTATCATCTGCTAAATTACGTCACTATAGGATGCTCTTCAAAGAACACCACCATGACCGGTCCTGTGCAGCCCGTACCCACCGAGCTCCAGCAACCTTCATCAGGTCATTAGTTCACCTTGTGGAGGCCTACCTACGCTGTGTCTTCCGGTGCGCGGTCACCACTCGAGAACTCGTCGGTTTCAGCAGCCGTCTATTCTACGAGCAATTTACGCCGCCTATTGCACCTGGTTACTTTGGTGTCTATGTCGCAGCCAACTGGTTTAATCAGCCATTTCACTAAATTATGACCCGCCAGCAGGTCGATGAAGGGCTTCTATTTCTTCTCTGAGGGACAAAAGCTAACTAACAAACCTAACCTAAAATTTAAATGAAAAGGCTAGGCAGTTAACTAAATGGCTAATTAAGCTAGTTGGCGGCGACATCTATACGGTATCAAATGGATGAGGGTGGCACAGGACCGGCCATAGTGGCGTTCATCCGGGTCTTTGTCAATGGACATTTTTCGGCTGATGACCATTATGATGATGGAACGCTAAAATAACAGGTACACAACATTACATCACAGTATAGTAGCAGTAATTTTTCTTCCTACAAAAGGTACATCGCGCGCTTGTATGTGTGCGCGCCGTGTACGAACGCACTACAAGCTAAGATTTAAGAATGCGTAAGAATGCTCCATTATGGATCGCACTGACACAGATGCGCCATCGTGCGTCTGTGTGAAACCATGTTGCGCGCTCCTACACGGCCGACGTTGGACTACTTGTTTCGCCGGGTGAAAATACGTTTGTGCCATATCCAGCCATTTCCATACAAATCGGCTGGATATGGCACAAACGTATTCTCACCCGGCGGTTTGTCTTTATACTTCGATTTCGTGCTAGTTTTGGGGCCTATGTCCCTTAAGCCCTACCGCCATTGGTCCTGCACGAAAAATTATTAAACCTTCTTCTCTTCAGCTTGCTAACACGTTGAGCCGTGTAATTTCTGATTGACATAGTTATTTTATTGATCTAACGAGATACCTACATATAACCAATAAAATAAAACTGTTAAGTAAAAATCAGATACGCGCCTTCGTCGTTGACTGTACCTACCATTCACAGTGTATTCCACAAAGTGGTCTCATTAAGTGCCTCAATCTCCGGCCTCACTGTAACCTCAATGAAACAGTCGTAAAAATGATTGAGGTATTAATTTTAACAATTTCGTCGCAGTTAATTGTGCTCCGCGGAATAGCGATGCTAATGACAGCTTTTGGACTATAAAAATTAACAAGTCAGGAATGTGATTAGACAAAATGGCTAATTGGAGCAAGTTCTTGGTATGAATGACATTGTAGTCCAGGCAATGAAAACGATTTGTACCTATTTCTATTGTGAAACGTAATTTGATTAAATATTATTTTTGGTGATGTTTCGGATACGGTTTTTTGACATGTACGGGTGCGAATATTCTTTCACTTTGATTAATTCATATACAAAGAAATGAAATGAAAGATAAATTCGTAAATGGTCTTTTTAGGTTAGGTAAGTTTGTTAAATAGTATACGATTAAAAAAATACTTTAATAGATTTTTTTTATAATTTGATTCTCTATGGTATTAAAGGATGATAAATTTATTGACGAATAACAAATAGAAGGTTAAAAAACACATTATTTACAACTTAATACCTACCCTAACCTACCATTTTCTATTGCCTATGTTGGTATGATAATTTTCACTAACCGCTTACGAAAAGAAATAGTAAAGTAAGCAACTCCTTTGTTGATTGGACTATTGTCTCTTTCAGGGATTCGCTTCAGGCAATTTTTAACGCTCCATTAAGCAGTTCGTGAAATACGATTGACACCGATTTATGTAACAGTCATATTTTTTGGTTTGTCTTTTGAATGCAGTAAAAATGATAATGTGTATGAAGATAATGGAAGGTTCATTTCATTTGTGTCAATATCTGAACGTAGTAAGACATTGGAAGAACTCTTAATATAGATAATAGAAGGGTCTATTATCTGTTCCCCAAGTACCTACGGAATTTTGTACCAACGACTCTATACTCGGGGAACTCGGCGAAAAAGGGTCATTCTCAAAAAATGATGTCCGTAGTTAGGGCTTTATAAAACAACCTCTTAATCTTGTTCCTTTGTGTAACGAAAGTTAACCATATAGATTGTATGATAAGTTTCGTTACACAAAGGAACAAGATTAAGAGGTTGTTTTATAAAGCCCTAACTACGGACATCATTTTTTGAGAATGACCCAAACCTGTCCGTCATATATTGTACAATCCCGCATCCTCACCTTTTTTGGACACGTATGTCAACGGGGTAAGTATCTATTGGACGTCTCGTAGTCCAAGGAAAGGTTGACGAGGAAGATCACCTATGAGATGAAGAGACTATGTTAAGGCTGTTTATGCTAAGAATGCACGAGGAAAGTAGCTCTTACAGAGGAATGGTGACGCATCGTAAAAGGTGCGACCAACTCCTGAAATGACGACCACGACCACTCAGTCAAGAATGATACCGACGAAGAAGACCCAAATGGGAACCAATTACTAAGGGGCCTGGCTGTATCTTTTAGACCGTAATATACAAACTTAAAAATTTCACCGTGTGCCAGGGCCACAGAAATATATCGAGACAAAAGGAAAATAGTTCGTCAATTTGTATGGGAACCAAGCGTGTAACGTTTTTCGCTTGGCTTTTGACAGCAAAACTGTAATTTAGTGATGGAAAACATAAAATTTTCCGTTTCATTCGGTTATATTTGAACCTATTAATTATACCATTATTATCAGATTTTCAAATCTGATAATAATATTGATGGGAACTGAAGTTAACGGCGTGCAAAGTAGGTCGCTGCCATTTCTTGTTAGCACGCGAGGTACATACACTTTTTTCTTCTACCTCAATATATTTCTGTGGTGAGGGCCATGCGCTCTCCATTTTGTGTTTTTTTTTTAATCTTGGTAATTGTTGGTGCCTGAGAACACCTTGGCCATTGCCATGATCAGCAATTGATGAAAGATGCGTGAAACTCAATCAAATGATTATTAATGCATAAAAAACTAGGTACATCTAACAATCAAATGGTACATCGAAACGTGTTAACTTTGACCTTAAACTATCCATTACTGGGTACCCTACATACCACCTAATATGTCTAATCAATAAAAAATATTTCATATACAACTCGACAGCTTGTTAACTCGTTATCCATAAAGCGTAAAACATTAGCGTCATAATTTGATTTTATAGCTTTTATAGCCATAACTAATAGACAAATTATACCAAACCCTCATAACCAGAGATAATTGTTGCGTTGTCGTATTTTAAAACTATTGTGATAGTACAAAATAAATTCTATTGTTAAGATTTAGCTCATATTACTTAAATATGCGTAATCGTGATAAAAGGCTGTATAAGGGATCGCTTGCCTGCTAATAAGAGCGATAAATTGGTGGTGAAACCATCTTAATTATTACAGAAAAAGTAATGGACAATTTTTTTACAAATCGTTACTTCCTGCCAAACAATCACTAATGGCGCTTTTTCACCGAGTTGAAAAGATTTTTTCCCTTTTTTTTTGAAGACTGACTAACTCGCGACGCTTATGGGCATAGCGATACTTTGACCGGGTGGTCGGCCGTGGCGTTCCCTGGGGTCGAACCATCTTTATGTGCTATATACAAACGCCTAAGTTTTATTATGTGACATTGTACCCTTTTGCATTTACTTTATATGTGACTTGTTCTCTTTTGACGAAACTTTTGAGTGCATTTTTATTCTTCTAATTTGCATAAAAGCAAAAAATGTCCTAACTCCTTCCTTTATTTTATAGTTGATATTTGATTAAACTGCTAGTTAGTGACATGCTGTAAGAATACAGAGCAGCAAAACAGCCCAGTTTAGACCTCCATATCGCGATGAAAAATGCAGTACACAACAACTCAGTTATTACAACATAGTCCACATGGCCCGCCATCGCTGTAACTTACCTACGCTAATGCGTGGACAGCATTAGCGGTAATAATTACAGTTTTATGAGCCTGCTAACACTTATATAGATCCTGAAATGGAAGAGAGATAAAACTGCCCAAATCGCTATAGTATACCTATACTTATAATATGTCTACCTGGCTGATGGAATAATGGAGAATTCGAGGGAACTTTTCACTTTTGCATCTGCAGCCCGTTGCTGCACGTCGGAAGTAGCTCCTAAGAAGTTCTGGCTACTTCCAACGGGCCGCGGATGTAGGCCCCGCTACAGAGGCTCCATCACCGGCGTGGTTATAGTAAGTATGTCTTCTCCTTCTGAGGGTGCGCCCGCCACTACCTCCCCGAAGGGCTTAATAGGGCCTTGGAAAGTATGCCTATAATATTCGATTTCTCTAAAATCCCATCGTCAGCTCTGGACCTGGTGACAATGTGTATAGAACTCTTAAAAAACCAATCGTTCCAGCCGTTTTTGAGTACATAAAAATAATAATTTTTATTTAAAATTACCAACTTCAACTTAGCCTATTTTACAGTCCATTCCGGAAATACGGAAAAGATGACATAACCACTTCAAAATACTACGGCGCTCTAATTTTGTGGTGCCTTTTGCGGCGCCTCCGCTGAATCATATACCTACCGCAAAACTAACCGCATGTTTTGTTCAAAAGTATTGATGGATTCTTTTTCACATTTTACTTAGTATTGACACTCACGCGGGGTTCGTAACTTCATCTGATTTACAGCTTTTTATGAAGTTTATAGATTTACAACTGTTTATTTGACGACAGATCAAATCAGCTTCTTTCAAAACACTCCGATTTTATTGTGAAATACTGGTACATAAATATTTAGTTTTTGTGATTTTGAAATCGTTGATGACACAAGTTGAGCCTATTTAATTTTATCCGCGTAGTTTTGGAAACATAATTTAATTTTAATGGTTAGCGTTAGTTAATTTATATTGATTATTGTTAAGTACTCTATAGAATATGATTTGTCATTTCAGCCAATTTAGTTCTTGATGATGTTCCTTGAGTCAGTGAGTCAAACGTATGTTTACGCATACTAACAGTGTGTACTTTGAGGGTAATGACCATAAATTCTCTAATGGCTATTCGCTTTGATGGCGCCAGGTTAAATCATTGATTCACTCTTTTGTATGGAACTACTTATTCCGCGTTCGAATAATGCTATTAACTCGTTCATTAGTGGTTTTATCGGAGCTATAAACTGAGTCTACCGATATAACACTATCGGGGATCTGATGATCGTATGCTGTGTTACTATCATGATTACTATTGATACGTCCGTTGTAACATTTGCCTGCAAAAAAATCTGTCTCTTGACTTGTACTAATTAATACGATACCTTTGAAAAGAATAAAAAAAATAACGCTAACTATCAAATTATGTTTCTGAAACTGCTGAGATAAAATCAATTACACCCATTTTCTTGACACTAATCATTTTAAAATGACAAACTAAAAATAAGCCACCATCACCATATTGAGCAGTGACATTACAGGTCAGTGTTTCATACTAAACTGCATACTCTCTGAGAGTTTTGATACTTGATAAAAATCTGCTGATTTGATCTGTTAACAAATAGCCTATTGATTAGTGGTTTCTAAACCATCTGGACATTGTTGGACCTCTGGGCGCTCAGGCCTACAGAGCCTAGAGGGGATAAATGAAATGGAATTTGATTTGTACTTATTATGTTCTTTTTTAAACTAATGTATCGTCAAATTTCGAACATCAATTGTTACAAATTCCATTTTTAACAGAATTAAAGATAAATTCAACAGAAAATCCTTAATTTTCGACACGAAAACGTTTCAAAACAAAACAAACTAACGGATGACGCGGCGACTCGGTCTTTAATTACTTTATGCAGTTAACGAAGGTCAATTTCACTAAACCGTAACCCGTTCGGTAACCAGAAGCATTATACGCCCCCTACAAAGCCCACTCGTTATTGTTCCATTCGATCCAGTTAAATGTTTAAAATATGAGCCTTGTCAGATTGTTTTATAACAGCTCTGCTCCGACCGCGGCACCAATAAAAATTCTTCATTACCAATTTAGGTAACTAACTAAATTCACTTAATTCCTCCACAAACCCAATATTTACTCGATCGACTCAATAAAATTCGATGCGTCACATATTTTGTATAGAAGCTTTAAATTGATCGGTGTCACTGAAGATTTTCATTGAATGTATGCAAATTACGCTTATAAACTTACTTATAATTTGTCATACACCTGAATCATTTGTACAGAATGGCATACTTACATGCATGATGTGTATTTATTTAGTTAATTAAAATACTGACATATTTCAAATTGTATGAATAATGTATATTTGTCACGATGGTCTCAAAACTAAGCGATATGCTTTTACGGACCGCGAGAATTGACGATCTACAAGGTTGCAATGGTGACAATGTAGATTATTACGATACAAGGCTGTCATTTGCGAGTATGGTCAGCTATTACTCTTGCTTACAATCTTGCTATCTCCATTAGGTTACACCTAGAAGTATCAACGTATATGTTACTTTATTACTTTCAATTGTTTGTCGTTTATGGAACTAGCCTCACAGGCATGGACAAGGCCGAAACGTTTAGGGTATGCAATTCGTTGCATATTTAAGGAACGAGGACACTGTCTCAGACTTAACAGAAAGAAAATACATTTCTTGTGGTAAAATGCATGCCACACCACATCAAAAATAAGAATAAAACAAATATTAAGGCTAATAAAAATAGACGGGTAGAGACGTTGGGGCCGTGGGGATCCAGTGCATTGGCACGGTATAAACAAATTGCCCACAGACTATATCGGGTCTCTGGCGACCAGAGGGCTGGCTACTTTTTACTTAGCTCAAAGAATCGGCATTGCCATTCAGCGTGGTAATGCCGCCAGCCTTCTGGGCACCCTGCCGCCCGGGAGAGACATGGGGGAGTTGTTTTATATTTGGTGTGTAATTTAATTTTAGGTGTTTTTAAATAAATTTACCCTATTTAAATAAAATAAATAAAAATCTAAAAATGTTGTAATGTAACATTAAATTATAATTAAATACAAATGGTAGTACTGCTACAGTTGCTACTAACATATACCGTTCAGCAAATGTCGTGACATAATAAAAATATAGAGGCAAGAAATGGAGACAAATTCTAATTTTTCTCTCAAGAAACCTGTGCATAATTAACGTACTTAAATAGAAACCATAATAGTTAATACAAACGAAGACGGCTTCATTATTCTAACTAGACCAGTCAAGTTTCCATTATCATACGCGATGAGATGAGTCTCGTTGGAAATTATAAATTTATTAGCTCATCTGGCGATGTCACGAGTATTCCGCAGAGTTTCTAATTTGCCAACACCAAACTGACAGTAAGGTTTATTTTACTGCAAGGCCTGGCCTGTATCCATCGAAACGAAACACTTATCTGCTAAGGATCACATTAATATAACTTAAAGTCAATCGACGCCATCTATCAGTTCTGGTTCAGATCGTTCAATCTTATTTGCGGTCATCAGTACGTGATTCACCGATAGCTCAGGCAAGGACAATGCGGTGCTTAGTTATGACGTGGACGCGGACTTTATGAAGCCGAAAATTCAGGTCGACTGAACAACTGAATCAGATAAGTGGGATTCTAAATTAGCTATTCAGAGAGTAAAACAAAGCTGGGACGACGAGTATGCAAACACCCATGTGCACGCGTCTATCTGGGTCACTTTGTATTTATCCTGCAAATTATAATACTCGTTCAACGTATACATAAGCCTATCGATATGAAATATTGTCATTGACTTACATTTCCTTTGGAATACTTATATTAACTATCAGTTCCTTTTAGCGTTCATTGTCCACTGTTGTATCAATATTTACGTGTTTGCCAATTGCTAATAGACGAAGGCAAACGGAAAAATCGTGAGCGTACGATTTTAGTTTACATAAAGCCTACGCTCGAGCGAATTTCTGAGGATGGCGCCAAGATTCTTTAGGTATTTGTTTGGAAAACGTTAAATGTACATTTTACGTCCATGCAAAATTAGTCACGGATTTGGATATAAATAACACAGAAATCATTAAACTTCCAAAGCAACAAAACTTTAGGCAAATTTTTCTCACTTATCTTCACTTTTAACGATTTCGGACTAGATGGCTGCGAATAGCTGAAATAATGGACGCAAGTTGATCATCTTTTACAATACAATATCTATACAATTTTTTTCCTTCATACTACAGTAGCCGCGCGAGTTGAATGTAGATGTATGATGCGTTAGTACTATATATTTATAGATTGTTACACTGCGGACGTTCGATCGAAGGATCAAATCCTGTTTTTATTTTTGGATTCAGACTAATTCTCGGTCCTTCTCAATTAGGTGCAAGTAGGTATATGGATTGCAGAAAGCACGTAGGCTGCACGCGTGACTTTTATCTTTATATCTATTATCTGTATTGTTATAAGTACGAAGGTTTGCTACGGCTCTGCCTACTTGTACTCTGCTCTCTTAACTGATACACACATATTGAATTACAGCTTGGAAGAGAAACATAATACGTATTTGTCTCGATGTATTGTTTTTTGCCTCAAACACGTGGATATTGATTTAGTAATGAACAAAAAGTAATTGAGATTTGGAGTGAATGGTTTGCCTCCATCATGTTTTGTTATTTGTATCCCTTACAACAAGCAAAACTTGCAGCATACTGATTGGAGTCTTCTTTTCAACGCTATCAGGTAAGCGATCAGTCAACGTCATCATCATCATCATCATTTCAGCCATAGGACGTCCACTGCTGGACATAAGCCTCCCTCACAGATTTCCAATTAGTTCGGTTGGAAGCAACCTGCATCCACCGTGAGCCAGCAACCTTAACCAGATCATCTGTCCATCTTGTTGGTGAACGTAAATCGTTATAAAGGATCCAACAAAATTTCTTCCACAATTTCGTTGTTATGAAGTTGGGTAAAAGTAATACCACAGTTGAACCTACTCTGTCCGGATTTGAGAATTCCCTTTTTCCGTGACATTGAGGAACCCCAAATAAATAGACAGCATTCCTACAAGACGGGCTCGTAAAGTAATTAATAGTAGACGGGGTATGACGACAACGGTTTCCTGGTAGTAAAACTGTACCAACAGTCCCAATGTCAGGTTTTATGTGAACGGTAATTTTAGCTTTTGAAAACATCAGATATTTTAAACTAATGTAAACACAAGAGATGGGCTTTGAAACTCCTTTACTTCTTTTCGCCTTTTTTACCGATAAATCTACTTCTCTACTTATATCCCTAGTATATGTATGTTCCCCGATTACTGGAAGACGATTGCACTGATTTATTCCTTATTGGTCTGAAAGAGTATATAATATCTCACAGGTGGGTTCTTTGTCTAGTCAGAATCTGATGATAGGATCACGAAGAACTCGAGGGAACTCTTCAAATAGGTATTTTAGGCACACCTATAGTGATTTGGGTAATTTTATGCTCTGGCGTTTGTTAATTAAAACGTTGAAGTCGTTTTTCTACTTTAATTTAGTCGCTCTGCAGTACGTATTGCAAAATAACATTATTAAATATCAGTAATATAAATGATTAACACTGACCCGCAGTATTTGGTTCCATGTGTGTGTGACAAATTTCATCTAAATCCTTTCAATCAATGTTTTATGCTCCACTGAGTAACTAATCCCATCGAGAATGGCTGTGTGAAATCTAATTTACGCAATTGAAGGTCATTTACTAATTTATTTTATGTTCAATTATGTTTTTCCACAAAGGATCACTATTATTTGATTTCATGTGCAACATGAAATACGAAAATTATACATATCTCATTTCGCGCACATAGGATCTATCCAGTTACGAAATAAAACGCATTTCGAACATAATTGATTCCGTAGCAGCGAATGATGACCCTCTTTTGGTTTGTATGGCAACCCGATCAACTTGAATCACCTCAAGTGCCAAAAATCATACGATATGTTTTCCTAGTATATTGGCAAAAAAAGTAGTTTTAACTAGCAAATAACGATAAAAATCGATAAGTAACCGCAATAAATGGTTGTTAGTGACCTAAATTGGCGCTCGGATTTCGCAATCAAGCCCCAGTGGCCAATTTTTAGAATTGAGCGTCTAGACGCAGTCATTTGCATTGACACCTAGTCAATGATTGTTTATGACTTTGGTTCTATTGAAAATTAGCTTTGTTTCTCCGAGCGATTGTCTGCAGATGTTATCGCTACAATCAAAATGCGGCCTGTTGATGTGTTTTGGCAACTGAAAACAGATGTACGTTACTTCATTTTTAGTGTTTCTAAAATCTGAATATTTTATAGGTACGCTAGTAGTTTCATTACAATATGATGAACAGTTTGAAACTTAGAGTCAAACAAGATCATCATCAGCATATCTGCAAGGGCCAAAAATGGCAAGGCCTTATTGCAATCCCAGTTATGTCCCCAAGCAAATTTCCAAAATTCGAAGGAAATCTCAGTAGTGATGTCCGTTCGGAAATAAATCCAAGGAATGTTTTTAAGTTGTTCACGACATTCGTGGAATATTTCCAAGTTCGGAATATTATCCATACAAATGGGTAATATTTTCGAAAACGGTACATCTCTAGTTTCAGTAAGTTCCGGGAATTTTCTTTAACATTCAGTCGCAACAAATGGCGCCTGACATTCTTATTATTCTCATATTTCAACTGATTTTCACTTGCATTAAAATTATGCGGTAAAAAACCACATTATAATAACACCTACACTGTTATGGAAAATTGGTTAGGTCAGAACTGTAACAAATTAGATAAAATTCACTTCACCACAAAGTTCGTGACAGAAAGTACGGCAATTACAATAACCGCACAAAAACTCTAACTAAAATTTTATACCTCCAAATTTGCAGTAGATTATGCCGGAACTTTTGATGACTTTATAGTTTGCTAGAAAAATAATATAATAAGGATAATAGACATTAATTTCTGAAAGAGTTTAAACATACCAACCCGTAAAGACTCCAAATATTAGTTTCTTGCTTTGCGTACCTAAATCTTCTTTCTTACAAAACAAATTCTACCTCATTGACGGCTTCAGGGCATGTTTTATGTTTAATATTGTATTTTGAAATTTAAAAGACCTAACTTAGATAAAGTTAAAAGATAAGGTTAGAAAAATGAATAAATTGTTTACTTACCATAAGAAAAACACAAAGAATCACTGGAAAGCACGCCATTTTCACTTCATAAAACATCACTTCTTACACTAAACAAACTTCTATTTGTCAGTAAAGAACTGTTCGTATGGTCTCTAGTATTTTATCTTTGCTATCCTTCTCAAGACAAAAGATAAAACTGTTTATATTATAATTTTATCAATCCAGATCTAGATCTAGACGTATTAAAGGTTCATTGATTACCCAAATGATATGTCTGACATGTTTCTATGTATTATAATCTTTATTATTGTAATTTTGTAATCATTCTAATTGGGTCCTTTAATGACGTAGAAAATCGTTTACCGTATGTTGATTTCGTACACAACTTTTTTTGTACTTGATTTGTTTCGTGGTCAATTAAATCTTGAACTAAACTTTGGTAAAATAATGGTCGAAGTTTTATTCCGAGTTGTGATATTTAAGAGAAAACAAATCTTTCCGAAAAAAAAAAACAGTATAGTATCTAAATGGTAGAAAAATCAAGTGAGGATAGACAATTTTACCTATAACATCTGAAAAGTTTATTTTCTATACATTTTGTTAAAGAATAATAAAGATAAGTGTGCTTATGATTTAATAGAGCACGATAACCTAGTTTCGAACATGTTTGATCAGTGCTAATATAATTTTCATCGCTGATCCGATATGTAAACACGCAAATGTGGCGGGTACTTTAACCACAGTATAGATAAATTGCGGAATTCTTTAAAAGTAAGTTATACACCTTTGAGAATCGATTTCACCGATGCTTGGATGATGACACGCAGTAAGTAAATTACGAGACAAACAATACGTGACTGCGTAAATGTACCGTCAATGAATGTATTTAATGTTTCAGTGTGGCAGTCCTTTAGAATAGGTACAAATGTTTACTATTAGTAGAATATTGCCCGCATTCTTCAGTTATATGGGGAATATGGGGAATCTTCCGAGTTGGAAAATAATGCCTGTATTTTCTTCATGTAACGCTGGTACATTTTCACAAGACCGGTACAGTCACACATTAATGAACATTTTTAAGTGTGCGAAATTTCCAAAAAATAAGGCTATATGCGATTATTTGTCAAAACATGTCGTTTAATGATCGCAAAAGAGGGCTAAGGATATAAGCCTATTTATTACACTTGGTAATTATAATTGTAAATAAAATTGAATTACCATAACAATTTTGATTACCTCAATTTATGGATGGTTATTAAAGGCGCCTATTTAATTATAAGTTTCGACACTACTATATTAATAAGTTATAAAATGTATTTCATGCCATGCGGTGCAAATGTAATCATGCCATGATGATTATACCATTTTTAGACGTAATTTAATGGTTGATTCCTATGAATATTTTATACACCTATGTATATCGTTCTTTTCTATGTAATAGAAAAATCAATATTTGTTATTTAAATGAAAACATTTCCGTATTAAAATCGAATACTTTAGTCGGTCGGCTTTCCATACAAACCAAAAGAGGGTCAATGTTTGCTTCTGCGGCATCAATTAAGTTTGAAATGTGTTTTATTTTTATTGCTTGATACATTTTATTTGTGCGAAATGACATGAGAACTCTCAAAAAGCCAAAACAATATATAATTTTAGCAAAAAACGTTTAGTTTCAAATGATGCTGATAGAATGGCGCTGACGTTAAAGGCCCAATTGCACGTTAATTCAGATTTTTTCAGAGAACCCATCTCATTTCTCGCAAACAAAATGTATCAAACTATAAAATAAATCTTAATTTATGCAGTGGAAGCAAATAATGACCCTCTTTATGGTGTGGAACACCGGCTTACTGGAATCACCTTAATAAATGCACTTTTCATTTTGTCTATTATCGCCACAAAATCGGGGTTTTTATTTTTCTTCGCTAGGCCCGCCTACTGTAAAAGCCCTGTGACGTATATTCGAACCAGGTCAATACGCATATTACGATAAAACTGCTAGGATTTCAATACACTATGTTATCGTTAAATCTGGCAACTGCAAGGCCGGTGCATCGACATTGGCTGATAGCACTGCAGTTCAATGGATTGCGTAATTGGCAGAGCTATGTTGATAACGACAGTTATTTATTGGACTACTAATTGTACCACCCAAGAAATTAATTTCTGGACATCATCCAATCTCATTGAGATTGTTACGTAATAAGATGAAAATGTCTAAGGGAAAAGAGGCTAATAAGGAGTACATTTATAATGTGATTATTATTATTTATCAGGCTTTCCAGTCTAGCGCTGTTTCCAGATTTATTCGCGGTATACTATGACCATGATTCAACATGCGAATCGGATCGATCTGATACATCGATCGAGCCGAATGTTTAGGCTTCACAAAAAAGTATTGTTAAAATGATTTTTCGCTGTTTTCCTGTAAGTAAAAATTTGTCAGCAAAATCGTGTTCGATCTGCCTTTGCCACAAATATGCGTTCTTATCAGACCAATTAAATAAAGAGAA
This sequence comes from Eudemis profundana, assembly GCA_947034925.1. Taxonomy (NCBI): domain Eukaryota; kingdom Metazoa; phylum Arthropoda; class Insecta; order Lepidoptera; family Tortricidae; genus Eudemis; species Eudemis profundana. Next base: position 14,289,045 of record OX344811.1, read on the forward strand.
TATAGCAACGGATTCAAACAAGTAGCAAAAACATTCTTTTAGTTCAGTGTTCTTATTACGTTACACTAATTTTCATCGGTGTCTCTATTAAAAAGTTAGCGCATCGAATTAATCAATGGATTTATTTCAGACACTTAAGCCATAGAATGTTAGAACAACAACAATATGAGCGCCTTTCAAAAAAAGTGAATATGATATTTTTTTTACTTTTTGAGTTTTATTAAGTGCTCAGAATCGTTTGTACCTACTTTCGATCCTAATATACGAAAAATTGTCTTCCAATATTTCCATTCCAGATCGCCACGTTTTTTGTATGAATTTTTTTTTTAATTCCATGAACGAGACGCAATGGAAACATATTTTGCCATGCAAACATTTGCTACTAACATAACACACCTAGTATCTAACAGTAAAAAAAAACTTGACTATACGCCTAATTTGCATCGATGGACGCCTATGAACCTCTTTGGTTTGTATAGGTAGGTGTTAACAGAATATATTATTACGGTTTAATAAAATAACATGTAAATGTACTATCACGATTTATTATCATTGAATATTTCACAGCCAATTTATAATGTGTGTGAAACGTCCTATTGATTTTATTTTCTTTTTGAACTGCTTAAATTTGCAATTTCAATGCACACCGTACGTTGCCATTCTGAATTTGAAATTGAGTTATAGACATGTCATTCCATTCCCATTTCATATAATGTGAATAGGGATCGCCATTCAACAAGGGAATGTAGGCAGCCTTATGGGCACCCCTCCGCAGGGCAGCGACCTCGGAGGGTCCATGTAATGGTCTTAGGTTTAGGTTAGGTTAGTCTTAAGTTAGTACTATTATATTCCCATGTTATTCGAAATACATTTTTGTACAGTGGACTATACCTACATTTAAATATTAGGCAGCAATAGAATCTAGATCAAATTTCGTCGTTTCCAAGTAGTGTCGGATCTGCAAAATCGTCATTTTAGTTTTATTGCATTAATGTTAATTAAATACAACAATATTTAATACAACATTAACAGATTTAAAAAAAATATATTTTTCACGATATAAAATATTAAAAATGTTGAATCTTATACAGCGTTCATTTAATATTGTCGGATGATACTTCGCGACAGTGTTAGTGTGGGCAGTAAAGAGCGATGCGATCGGTTGTATTGTACCAGATTCCACCATGTTCAAAATCCGGATTCTAAATTCATAGTTTAAAGCAATAGCGATAGCAGTTCTATTAATACAATTAACCAGCAATAACAGAGTCGTAGCGCAAAGGTAAACATAAGAGATAATAGTTACACCTCTTCACGTTGCCGCGTCCCTGTACTACTTTTGCAAATTAAAAACAGTTTTACACTCATTGAGAACAAAAATAACGGACATCCATCAAATCGTGACTTCTTATTGGCCACAAATCAAACGTATATTTTCGTAAACGCTATAGGTATGAAATCGTAAATAATTTACGATTATCTTCTATCGGGTACCTTCCCAAGGGCGAAAGTTAAAAGCAAACAAGTTTTATACCATCTGGAAATAGATACATTCGTATTGGTTTCATCTTTATAAACTTCATTGAGACGTCGCACGATTAGAAATAAAACGACTCAAATACAAAATAAGACGATTGAAATTTCATCTTGACGTTATAGATATAAGGTTGAAAATAAAACTTGTCCTGTTTTAAAATCAGTCGCTTTATTATTTAATAGATCTGTATGACGTCAAAGGATTTATATTAATGTATTTGAACTACTTCACGGGGTATTGCTTAACATTGCTCCTAATATTTGAGTAAACAATTGAACTATTTGGAGCAACAACTGTCACTTATTTCAACTGTCCCTAATTTAGTTCAATTTTAGAACTAAATTGAGAGAAATTTGTTAAAGAGATTGAGAGCACCTTTGTTACAGAAGCGATTTGTAAAGTGTAACTGTTTAGAATCGAAATAATAGGTACTAGTATTTATAATTATCTGAAATTATAAATACTAGCAAGAAATAGCTACGGCAGTTTAGTGTCTTCCTCCGTACACTACGGTAGTGTAAACAGGATATTTAATCTGAGGACAATCGGTAAACTTTAAATCACATGAAAAATATTTCGATTAAGTTGTCACCAAACAAATAAACTTATCTTTAATCTTGTGATACCTAAACATACAGTTCCGTGGTTAACTTAATTGCATGCAAGATTTTATGACCCGAAAAAATATCACGGTCACATATTACTAAACAAAAGGACATTGGCTTAGATAGTTTGCATGCTATAAAAACTCCTAAAACCAGAGTCCAATAAAAACAAAATCGACTGTAGGTAGAGTGCGACTACGATAACTCTGCAGTGGCGTACATGGCAACACCTCCGTTTAAAAGACAAATTTCTATGAAAATATGGCTTTTAAGTGGCGATATTGCCATGTATGTGTCGCCGCCAACTAGCTTAATTAGCTATTTGGTTAGCTGCCTAGCCTTTTCATTAATTTTTTTTTTTGTTAGTCAGCTTGTGGCCCTCAGAGCAGAAATAGAAGCCCCACGCAGCGGGGCTTCGTCGACCTGCTGGCGGGTTATAATTTTGTGAAAAGGCTGGGCAGTTAACCAAATGGCTAATATAACCAGTTGGCTGCGACATATGTACCCCACTGCAGAGTTATCGTAGACGCACTTTATGAACCTTTAATAAATGTATCTGCAATCGTGCGTTTTTATTTTCTAACCTTGTGATAGAGATATCCAATGAGAATGTTACAAAAAGAGGCTTTGCTTATAATGTTCTATTGAAATCTATGGCATGAATGACGGCTCTCAATGAGTGCCCGCGGCTGGCTTTCTGCCAACGCTAATCTCCAGACCACAAAAAAGGCGTAAACGCCAACAATTTCCAACCAACATACGTTTTTTTATACAAGCTACAGATCACTGATCACTTTGTTCTATACTTTACTACGCTATTAGTAAATCTCTTTGTTTTTACGCGGATTCTTTTGGTAAGCCATAAATCAACGAGGCGCGTTAAAATGTTTGTAACTTCTCCGGTTTAACGCGGCCATCACGAAGAATGATGCGGTTGTAAACAGGCGCTGATATTTTTGTGGGTGCTTAAAATTTTCTTTCGAACTATTGTGATAAGATATATTTTTGTGGAGGTATTTCGTGCATCACGAGGCCGGGACACAACATACAAGGTCTCTTACACATGAACACGACACCGGGCCTCGGATACCGGTACTTTGTCCATACAAAAATACCGGTATTTTTTCCGTTCTTTTCTTTCTTTGGTTTATTATTTAATTTTTAATCTGACAATCTAATAATACGATTACATAATAAATACATTATTTAGTTGGGCCCTACATAAAAAGTATAAGATAATTCAAAATATTGGGCTACTTCGGGGTTTGCAAAATACCGGTACCGAGCCCTGCATGATACGATATCGCGTCGTGCTACGACACGGCATCGTTTCACGACGCGACGTCGTGTCGTAGAAAATTACATTTTAATTTTTAATCTTTCTACACTGAAATAATAGTACATAACTTACATTGGTACATTACTCTTTTACCGCCCTAGGCGGTAAAACAAAGAATGTCTCAGATCGCAGGTACTTGACGCCCGAGCCGAAGGCAAGGGCGATAAATATGCGATCTGAGGCTTTCTTTATTACTGGTAATTACAACATTTTACGTCTCCCCCAGGCCAGGTAGTGGGATTTTCCGCGCACTTAGCGGGTGGTTATTGCCACTTTATGGCCAAGTGTGACGTAAAGTTGTTTTTTGATTGAACCTTTCCCACGACACATGAAACGATGCCGTGTCGTAGCACGGCGCGATATCGTATCATCTTTATATGTAAGAGCCCTAACAGAGAGAACGCAGCCACAAGCAAATAACAGCCAATCGGGACGCGCATCTGTAACGCAGAGTAATGTATGCGCGTCCCGATTGGCTGTTATTTGCTGCGTCGCCAGGAGTGGCTCACTCCACAGTTTCGCCGTGCAGCTACCAAATTTCCGCTCTGGAAGGGCTTAGCCAGCGATCAGAAAGAGCACGCGTTATTAGATAGAGAGAGATAGTTAGAAACGTCTGTATATAGTCCTATTTATTAGGGTTCCGTAGCCAAAATGGCAAAAACGGAACCCTTATAGTTTCGTCATGTCCGTCCGTCTGTCTGTCTGTCTGTCTGTCCGTATGTCACAGGCATTTTACTCAAAAACTACATGATGGATATTGATGAAATTTGGAATATAGGTGTCTTTTATGAGCCGCTACTTAGTTTGGTATATAAATAATTAAAATAAATATTTTTAGGGGGGGGCACTCCATACATGTTAAAGACGGGCTAGACGACTAAAAAAAACTGTTTAGTCCGTCAGTTAGATTATTAAAAAATATTGTACACGTATTTTTTCTTTTGTTTGACAAACAAAAAATAACGAGGATAGAGTGCTTAGAAGTTTCGAGTGACGTCACTCCTAGGTACAATTTTCACCTAGGAGTGACGTCACGAGCCCCCACTCCAGAAGTTTGATGACCTATAACTTTGTCGATTTTTAATATTTTGATAAACCAAAAAATAAGGGTCCCATATTTTTCCATAATCTAACTGACGGACTAAATAAAATTATATAGTTTTAACCCAGTCGTCATCCCTATTATACTGGTGAGCATGAATTCGCCTTGATTGTAGAAATTTTATCTCTCATTTCTACTTTCTCGGGATCCGTACACAAAATAGAACCATTATAGTTTTGTCATGTCCGGCCGTCAGTCCGTATTTAAATCGTTGTTTCGGTTGGGAGGAAACCCCCATACAAAAACAACAATAAAATGTTCATAAAAATAAATATTTTGCTTGGGGGTTATTCTACAGGAATATTTCTGCGACTTATTCCTCTGTCTCCATACCTTTAGTATGAAAAAAGGCCAGAGGAATAAGGTGACCGCAGACATATTTCTGAAAAATAACCCTTGGGTTTTCTAATGCCGTTTTGAAGTCGGATTAATACCAGATATATTTTCTGGATTATCTCCGACGTCACTCATAATGATTTGCTATTTGTTTTTCTTATAATGTATAAAAAACTCATGAAATTTCAATCGTGTGTGATGAAATTCTAAATGAACGTCAGTTAAAAAGTTCGCAAATGCAGTGTATTCCGTATTTAAACGTCTCATTTCATTTTGTGACTTTCTTTTCTGTTTTATTTATTCCCTCGCTTACATAATAAATTAAAGAGGTTAATTAACTGTTTGTATCCCGATATTAACTAGAATATTGTATAACATTTTTATTTGCTGAATTTCGCTCCCGGGATTAGATGTGAGGATATTTTATGTATTTTCGCCAAAATATTTTCTTAGTAAAAAAATTTTTCATTTCTTATCTGTTTGTAAATATTTCTATGTAAAAAACCGAACTTTGATATTTTGCTCCGTTATTTTATGGTATGGCGCGATTACCACTACATATGCACCTAGCGGCAATACCGCTATCGCCGCGCGAACGTGCAGCGACGCCCTACCCGCGCCCGCGCGCGAAAAAGTGACCGACTTGACTATTCCGCGCACCGACTCTGCGGCCAAGTTTAATCACACAATGGCGCATGCGCGCACCGCCAACCCGAGCGTTGCCTTCCAGCTACAACCCGGGATAACAATGAGTAACCGTTTCACCTCGCTACCTGTCGAAGAGGAGCACACATGCGAATTGGAAACGGGGGAAAAAAACTACGCGTTAGCGACATTTACTTCACCCAAACCCAAGAAGAGAAAGAGAGATGCTGTCACTCCTGACGCAACAGTGACCCAGCGACAACCGAGAGTCACCACACCACCCACTCACATTCCCGACATAATCATAACGGACGACAAGAAAATCAACGATCCAGAATACCTAAATAAAATTAGAAAAATAACCACAGAGCACGGAGCAAGACACACGATGGCTCGAAACAAAAGAACCCTCACGATCCGCGTATACACCGCGGACATAAGGAAAACAATTATAGAAGAGCTAAAGAAACTTGACGACGGGCTGCGTTTCGTAGCACGCGTTCCTAAAGCCCAGCAAACCCACCAGACAAAGGTTGTCCTTAACACTAACATCTACGACGAGACGAATGAGGCATGCCTTGAAGAAATGGAGAGGTGCATCGGTGTGAGGCCGATCAAAATGAGAACAATCAAAGGTAATTTACACTTATTTATCTTTGATGGTGCCCACTTATACGATGAAATCGCCACGCTTATGATGACAACAAAGCACGCGTATTTCGGGGCCTTTAGCATGAAGCCTCAGGAATATAAAGATGACCCCAGGAGAGTAGTACAATGTAAGAGATGTTTCCTCTTTACACATGCGACATCGGCGTGTCACGGTGAAAAGAAACACCCTACCTCCACTATACAAAACGAAGAAGGTGTAGAGATTGAAATATGCACAGCATGCAAAAAACCGGGTCATGGCGCCAACCAAGTCAAATGCGAGAAGTTCCAGAAGGCAGTAGACCGCCAAATAAGGCAACACAAAGAAAAAGAACGAAAACAAAGTGAAGCAGCTGAACGTAGACACGCAGCACATAGATGGCGCCAGGCAAACAAGTCGTACGCGAACATAACCTCCACTTCAGAATTCCCACCGCTGCCCAAACAGGCAGCCCAAGCACAACCAAATAACCAGCTCCCAATACAACTAAATGAACATATACCAAATAAAGAGAACAGCACGGAGCCCCTAACGCAAGAGTTACAAACAACTATGAAACTAATTTTACTTCAGCTACGGCTCCAACACGAAATTCTCATTAAAATTCTCAACAAATAATCCGACAAATCAATATCATAAGCTGCGCATACTACACCTCAACGCGCAAGGACTCAAGGGTAAATTCCTTGAACTAAAATCCTTAGCCGACCGCCATAAACCACACATAATCGTAGTCAACCGTATGAATCCGTATGAATCTCTTGAACTACGACAAGATTACTCACTCAATTGCGTCGCACCTAACCACAGCCATGTACGTGATGCGAGGAATACGCTGGAGTCAGACTGACGTCACACCAGGTACCGAAGAAGCAGACCGACTCATAGAAGGCGTGGCTATCAACCTCACTTATGATCATCGAACCGGAGACTCCCTTAAAATTAAAGGAATATACATACCGCACAGATCAGAGCACATCGACGCCGCAGCACTTAATGATGAGTTGGAAGACATCATAACCGAAGCTCCGAACATCACCATCGGGGACCTCAACCTTAAAATGACCACACTCAATCAAACGAGAGACGAAGGTGCGGGAATACTGATCCGCGATCTCTGTAATTCCGACGTTTGCACAATACACCACACAGGCCTACCCTCACGACCTAATAGTGCGGGCTACGGCATCCTCGATGCAGCCATTTTCTCGTACGATGCGCAAAACTTCGACACCATAAAATGCCGCCAAACAACCTCGGTTGGCTCAGATCACATGCCCTGGCTATTGGACCTAAACATAACGGTGGACAGAGAAAGAACTTTGATAAGAAACACCCATGCTATTGCAAACAATGAAAAAACGAAACAAAAATTTCAACAAACACTATGGGACAAAACTACACATTTACCAAAGGAGATCACATGCAACGCAGGGTGCGAGGAATACATACTACAACTAGAAAAAGCCATTACTGAAACTCTGGATGAGTATGCACCATTACATGAAAACAATAGAAGAGATCAACTCCCAGAAGAGATTAATCAATTAATCGAGGAAAGAAACCAAGCAAAAAGTAAAACGTGGCGACTACGCTTCAACAAAGACAGAATAGCGGAAGAAAGGAAAACCTACAACTATCTGAAACGCCTGGTCCAACAAGCACTTGTGGAATATAGCAACGAAAAATGGACGCGGGTAATAAATGACCCACAGAATAACAGAGTCCAGATGTGGCGAATCCAACGCAACCTGAAGGCTCCGGTACTGAGACTGCCTCACATCGAGGGTTGCAACAGCGAGAAAGAAACCATCGACGCCCTGGTTGATGCAGCGATCGTCACAGAAGCCGAGATAAAAAATGAAGATAGAAGCACAGAGAAAACCACACCGTTTCAACCCCTCGACCCTACCTCCTTAGAGGAAATTAGATACGCGCTCAGACGCTTTAAAAATAATAAGGCGCCCGGCCCCGACAAAATCAAAGCGGATGTCCTCAAACTCGGAGGTGACCGCTTCCTAATCAGGTACAAAGTGATAGCCGATTATCTGTTACTTACTGGCTATTATCCAACCAGATGGAAAATCGGGGAGTGTATCTTTCTACACAAAGCAGGCAAGAATCACCGAGACGCCAAATCGTACCGACCCATCACACTCCTAAACATCATGGGTAAACTACACGAACGTCTGCTCCTCTCGCGACTGAGACAGACGGCCGATAGACTCCAACCGCCGTTCCAACATGGGTTTACGAAGAACAGAGGAACAGCCACTCAAATCCTTCGCACCGGTAAGTTCATAACGGACGCACTGGAGGCGAAGGAGAGCGTGGCCATGGTGTCTACGGACCTCTCGAAAGCTTTCGACTCCATAAACCATGAAGGTCTGACAAAGAAGCTTCAAACAGCCGACGTCCCAAACAACATCATCAAACTGATAGAGAATTACCTAATCGGTCGCAAAACCTATGGACGTTTCAGAACCACCAACGGAGTAGAGAAATCGGTGCCACACGGAGTTCCCCAGGGCTCTATTCTTGGACCGGTCATTTTCAACCTGTACGTACATGACGTTTGGGACCCACGAGACCGCATTCGTGGGTTAAAGCTTTCCCAATACGCTGATGACCTGTGCATCCTCAACAGATCTCCCGACCCAAACAACGCGACGCACCGCGCGGGCTGGGCCGCTGACACTATCATCGACTACTACCGTCGCTGGGGGTTAAAATGCAACGTAGACAAAACTGAGTGTGCCATGTTCACTCACAAGAGAAACTACCGTAGAACCATTCGCATCAAAGACGAGGTAATCGAATATAAAAAGAGCATTAAGTATCTGGGCGTACACTTAGACAAGACCATGACCATGGGCAAACAGACGGACTACGTCGTACAGAAGGCGCGACGAGCACGCGGCACACTAGCCCCGATCATAGGCTGGTACGCCAAGACCGATCTGACGGTAAAACTCGCCGTCATTCAGGCCTGCCTGCTTCCTATATTGGATTATGGCGTGGTACAACTACTCTCACGTTACAGTAAGAGCAATCTACTAAAAATTGAACGCCAATATCGAATGGCCCTTAAGACCGCCGGACAATTCCCAAGACGACTAGAAACCTCACTACTCTGGGATATGCTCGATTGGGATCCATGGCACCTCCGTGCACAAGACCTAAACGAGGACATGTTACGCCATCTCGGCGAAATGCACGTCGAGGATCTAGACACCCCAGGTGACGTCTACATAGCATACGGACAGCACAACCCCCTCCTAAGTAATACTAGGCTTGGTGAAATCCATTATGTACCCAAAAACGACAGGAATCGGTTGCTCAGCAAACGAATAACCGCTCCGCGTCCCCATAGATTGTAGGTAATTAGTTGTAAGTAGGTTAGTAAAATATAAAACAACATTTTTTAATTTATATAAATTTAATTTGTAAAAACATACTAACAAGCACACAGCACACACTACACGACACTTATACAGATCTCTCAGACACACATAAGTAGACTGTAAGTAGCTGACACACCCACAAGGCGAAAACACCATCGACCTGTTGGACATAATGTGATGTAACAAATGAACTAGGGAAATAAAAACCTTTCTATTCTATTCTATTTCTATTCTATTTTTATGGTATGATATTATGATAGTCAAATTATATATCTACCTATCCACAATTTCACAGATACATGCATGTAATAAAATGTGTACTTAACTATTCTTTAAGGTAAAATATGAAGGTATAAGTAAAAAAAAAGAAGTTCTGCCAAATAAAAGAAATGCAATGAATATGTCAACAATACCACTAAAATTCGGGTCAAGAACAGCAGACAGAGAAACATTTTAGCGGAAGTAAGGAGGTAACGATTACTTTGATAATGATAATGAAATCATAATCCGTAGGTACCATTATAAAACACATGAAATGGCAACTATATTCAGCCCTTTTATTTATTTTTATTGTAGTTTATCAACATTATCAAACGCGTATATAGATATTCACACAGAAAATTCAGGAAATGACGTTTAACTAGATTCGGTTATTTTCATTATGCCTATTATAGTTTATCAATATTATCAAATATTTAGATATTCATACAGAAAATTCATGAAATAACATCTACAGAAAACTCTATTGTTTGTTTTTATTAGGTACCTTTTTTTTTTTTATAAAAAAGCACCATACAGATTTAACAACACCAAAGATTTGTCTATTAAAAATTAGGTACCTACCGCCAAAAATCGGCACAGAAATAGGTTGGTGACTGTAAATGACTATTTGATTACCCACCAAAATAGCCAAGGAAATGAAAATGACAAGGTTAAGACTGAAATAGTTCAGTATAAATGGAAATGACGAAACTCCAACGCAGCGTTGGGCGCTGTTGGTCGAATATATTGTCCACAAATCGATCACTGGTACTAAGTACCGTTTCAATGTTTGATACCTATAACGAAATAGTACATTACACAACTGGGGTGGTAAAACAAAGGCCGAGATCGCAGATGTTTGCGGCCCGAGCTGCAAGCGAGGGACGTAAATATGCGATCGAGGGCTTTCTTTTGTTGATTAGGGTATTTCTATTATACACAGTATCATAACAAGTAGAACAGAACTTACGGAGAAATTAACGAATTACTATTTTTGCTTTTGAACATCCTGTATGAAGGCACATGGCAATCAAAACTCCTACAGCAAATGCAACCTCATAGAATTGCATGACAACTTTTTCTACTGTATGATTTTCTTTTATAATAGGTATTGACACTATTTGGTGTGACATTGACATGTGTCCTCTGATGAATATTCCGAAAATACAATTTTTTCATATTTTTCAAAATGGAAAGCTATTATTCTGCTGAGGATTACGTAAACATGATTGTAATTTACGGAGAGTGTCACCAGAATGCCAACTTTGCGTTAATGACTTACAGAGAGGGATACGGAGAAAACAGCAGATGTCAGTCCAATTAATGTCGTATTTACGTATGTGCGATACGGTATGTTATTTTTAGGGTTCCGTACCAAAATGGTAAAAAAGGAACCCTTATGGTGCGACTCTGTCTGTCTGTCTGTCTGTCTGTCTGTCTGTCTGTCTGTCTGTCTGTCCGTCTGTCACAGCAAGATATCTCAGGATCTACTGATGCTATCGACTTGAAATTTGGAATAGTGTTAAGAACCGCTAACCCGAGCTTATGGGATGTAAAAAAAGTCTTGTAACTTTTTTACTTTTTTTTTAAAAGGGTCCGTAATGAGACTTTGAAAATTGAAATTAGGGCTATTATATCGAGTGGGGTATCAAATGAAAGGGCTTGATTTGTAGATTAAAACACTATTTTTGTATTTTTTTTTAAATAAGTAGTGTTTGATTTATGGCGAAATACGTTAAAAAAAATACCATTCCCCCCCTATTATCTTCGAAGTTACTGAACAGAAAAATCTGTAATAATTACCAATTATTAATGTCGTCCTATATATTACAGGAAAAATAAAACGGTTTTCCTGACTTGCACCGTTTTTGAGAAATTTGCAAAAATCTTATCACATACTTATTTGCTCCTACTAAACTAATCGTCATATAGTTTTTCTTGAATTATTCATGTATCTACTTATGAGTTTGTACGGAACCCTCGGTGCGCGAGTCCGACTCGCACTTGGCCGGTTTTATTTTGTTGATTTTTGAATTCTTGAGTTTTGTTAGAATATTTAAATATTTTATCTAAGCTCCTAATTTAAAAAATATTCTTATCAGAGCACTCCTGAGAAGTAATTCTACGGGGGATTCCAGGCTATGTCCAAAGGCTAAGGTTACGCTGTATTAGTAACGAGATAACCACAAAGTTCTGAATTAACTTACAGCCGCCACTGTTGCCCGACCTTCAGCTTATTCCTTAGCATCATAATGGGTGTTAAGCATTTGCGTAATGTGTATGTAAGAGTAAATTTTGTTCAAGCGAATAATTTGATTTGTAGTCCACTTTGGGACCCTGTCACAGCATTTGAACGATTTATTACAAAGTTTTCGCATTCCGCGATTTGTTTTCGGTCCTTCAAATGTTGCAGCTGATTCAGTTAGATGCAAATCGATTGATTCTATATTAAGCCGGTGCGTGTAAGTCCAATGTCGTTGAAGTAGTAAATTCAGCGTAGTTAGCATTGACGTATACAAAGGACAGGGCTAAGCGAGCGCGCAGACGGTTCCAACGCTTTGGCGGTAAAAATACCGCCAAATCAGTGCCAGTCGGCAGTGCGACACGCGGCGCGTGCACTGCGCAGCTCCAATTTTTGTTACAGGGAAAATAGTTCCAAACCTATCCTTACTTTTGAAATCACTGGTAGTTAGTTAGCTTTTGCATAGTAATGTACCGTTTACCCGGGAATTTTCCTGAATAGTTGAGGAATATTTCCGAGTTGGGAATATTTAAGAATATGCCAGTCGCTCGGTTCTCTGTACAGTCAGCGTCAAATAGTCTGTAGCAGCCAGAGCGCCAGATATATCGTAATGTCTTTATTACTATAGGCACAAAGACGTGTTACGATATATATGGCGCTTCGGATGCTACTGACTATTTGACGCTGACTGTACAAACTTTGTATTTGTATTGAGATTCGAACGACTTGATTCACCTTAACCCGGGAATACCCGCGAGTATATACGTCATATCATTACTTTGTTTTGTGATATGTGCTTAACAAGGATGATGTCAGTATGAAGGAATAATTTTGAAAGGAAAACGAATCAGGAGCTAAAAGCATATAAAAAAAAACCGGTCAAGTGCGAGTCGGACTCGCGCACCGAGGGTTCCGTACAAACTCATAAGTAGATACGCGAATAGTTCAACAAAAACTGTATGTCGATTTGTTTAGTAGAAGCAAATAAGTATATGTTATGATTTTTGCAAATTTCTAAAAAACAGTGCAAGTTAGGAAAACAGTTAGATTTTCCCTGTAATATTTAGAACCTGACGTGTAATGGTTCTATTTAATAGCAAGGACCATTAAATCAAGAGGACTGTCATTCTCCATACAAAAAGCTGTTCCCCGAATTTACAACGCCATCTATGTATACAAGCTTGTTAAAATAATTATAATATTATTTACAATTATTTAACTTTGCAAACGTGACACAGTATTTAAATGTATTTAAATTTATTTATTATTAGCTGTTTACGAATTAATTGTTACTATACTATGTTTCTTTGTTCAATTATAACATCGTTAAATGTTTAGTGTTTTAGCGCCATCTATTTTTGCCCGGAAATCCCCTAGCGTGAAACATGCCATCGCTTAGTTTTGCTACTCGCCGCTAGGGATTCCAAGTTTTGTAAATTTCTAAAAAGGTATTAAAGTTAGCAAGACCGTTCTATTTTTCCTGTAATATTCAGGTTGATATTTATAATTAGTAATTATGACACATTTTTCTGATCAGTAACTTCGGAGATAATAGGGGGGGAATGGTACATAAAAATGTATAAATCAAAAACTACTTATTTAAGAAAAAAAATAAAAATGGTGTTTTAATCTACAAATTAAGCCCTTTCATTTGATACCACAATCAATATAATAGCCCTACTTTCAATTTTCAAAGTCCCATTACGGAGCCTTTTAAAAAAAAAGTAAAAAAGGTACAAGATATTTTTTATGTCCAATAGGCTCGGGTTAGCTACTTTTAACACTATTCCAAATTTCAAATCGATAGCATCAGTAGTTCCTGAGATATCTGGCTGTGACAGACGGACAGACAGACAGACAGACAGACAGAGTCGCACCATAAGGGTTCCTTTTTTACCATTTTGGTACGGAACCCTAAAAACACACACACCTATTTCAAAATAAAGTCGTAAGACGGATCAAACTGGCACTTTCCTGTTCAAAAACTATAGTAGATATGTTTTTTTTTTATTTATGGCCATTATCGTGCTTCTGCCTACAGTTCACATACAGTGCATTATTATTTCTTATGGTCTAGGACCTAGACCCGAACCTAGAAAATATATATCGCGAAAACATATAACCTAGACTCTAGGTTATATGTTTTCGCGATACATATTTGCTCTGGGATTCAATATAGGTACGCCTTCGTCGTAAATACATCATTTAGCTTCCTAATGAAAAAATATTACAAACTGTGAAGTAGAATTTAAAATTCAAATAATCAAAACAAACTGACACATTTCTTAGGTAGCCTTTTGTGCGGGTCACACCCCTCAGCGGGGTAGGTGTGGCGCGCATCGCCAAAACAATGGAACATCGCATTGCGGGCCAAGGCCGTTGCAATTGTGTATGAAAATCCATTGCAGCCGTCTGCATTTTTAATTAAGGTAACAAAATGCCGCTCATACCCAAATACCAGATTTCTTAAATACCAGATTCTCGATTCATCAGATTCCTGTCTACCACATTCCCGTTACACAAGATTATAAAATTGTGGATATTAATTACCAAGGACCATTAAAACATGAGGACTGTCATTCTCCATACAAAAAGCTGTTCCCCGATATTTATAACGCCATCTATGTATAAGCTTGGTATAATAATTATATTATTTAAAATTATTCCACTTTGCAAGCGTGACACAGTATTTAAATGTTAGAATTTATTTATTATTAGCTGTTTACGAACTAATTGTTACTGTACTATGATTCTTTGTTCAATTATAACATCGTTAAATGTTTAGTTTTTTAGCGCCATCTAGTTTTTGTCTGGAAATCCCCTTGCGGTCGGGGTACGATCCAAAGTATGGAGAATGACAGTCCTCTTGTTTTAATGATCCTTGATATAACGTACGAATTAGGCCATCTTCTTTCCTGTCGTTAGCGCTTTTGTATAAAAATAAAAGTGTGCGTGTGGATTGAGTGAGCACCCTTCTGAAATAAAAAAAAACATCCTGTTCATTTAGTAAAAGTTCTAAAACAATTGTAAAACTAAATCTCTGTATTTGTAAAAAGATAAATCAAAAGATATAACCTTTAACGTGTGCTCACTCAGTTCTCACAAACTACCAACGAAATCAGGGAATGTATTCATTTAACATATAATATTTATATACGAATCTTTAGTAAAACCTATGCTAACTTACCTTTATAATTTGTAGATCACCTAGTAACGTATTTAAGATTTTACAAATAATTTCTTATGCTCACTCAATCCGCACACTTTCGAAAACCCGATTTCTGATGAAAAAACTGAAGATTTAAACTGCTATATATGTGTATAGTTTAGTAAAACTAATCTGGGAATTTGTAAAATACAAAACGAACCACTAATGTGGCAGGTTTTTGGATAATAAATGTTTGTTAATGCTCACTCAGTCCACACGTTACAAGTAAGTTAAAAATTTAAATATCTCAATATTTGTAGTATTACATAAACTACTAATTACTTCAGCTTTTAGTAAAAAATTTTACTAAATATCCATCATCTAATATTTTATATTCGTTGTCTGTTTTTAAAGATATTCAATTGCAATTTTTCTAATGTAAGTAGATCGATTAGGTTGACCACACTTTATTATATTATGGTCATATCCATGAATTAAATTTTAAAGTAAACAATTGTTTTGATTAGGTTAGTACATACTTATTACAATTAAGAGTTACCTGATCCGTAATTATTACCTTTCATTTACTGTAAAAGAGTTAATCCGAGATCAATACCTAAAATAAAAATTAAACATCTTTCAATGTCAAAGTGACGTACCTCGGGTAGTAACCATTTTGATCTCATATATTTTTTGAATGAACTGTATTTTGGATATGACCATAATATAATGAAGTGTGGTCAATCTAATCGATCTACTTACATTAGAAAAATTGCAATTGAATATCTTTAAAAACAGACAACGAATATAAAATATTAGATGGTGGATATTTAGTAAAATTTTTACTAAAATGAAGTAATTTATAGTTTATGTAATACTACAAATATTGAGATATTTACATTTTTAACTTACTTGAAACGTGTGGACTGAGTGAGCATTCACAAACATTTATTATCCAAAAACCTGCCACGTTAGTGGTTCGTTTTGTATTTTACAAATTCCCAGATTAGTTTTACTAAACTATACACATATATAGCAGTTTAAATCTTCAGTTTTTTCATCAGAAATCGGGTTTTCGAAAGTGTGCGGATTGAGTGAGCATAAGAAATTATTTGTAAAATCTTAAATACGTTACTAGGTGATCTACAAATTATAAAGGTAAGTTAGCATAGGTTTTACTAAAGATTCGTATATAAATATTATATGTTAAATGAATACATTCCCTGATTTCGTTGGTAGTTTGTGAGAACTGAGTGAGCATACGTTAAAGGTTATATCTTTTGATTTATCTTTTTACAAATACAGAGATTTAGTTTTACAATTGTTTTAGAACTTGTACTAAATGAACAGGATGTTTTTTTTTATTTCAGAAGAGTGCTCACTCAATCCACACGCACACAAAATAAAAGTAAATACATAGAATGGCGACAGCCATCGCTGACCTTGGGTGGCAATATTATAGTACATTACACAACTAGGGTGGTAATACAAAGAAAGGCCGAGATCGCAGAAGTTTGGGGCCCGAGCTGCAAGCGAAGGACGTAAATATGCGATCGAGGGCTTTCTTTATTAACTCCCGTGTTGTGTAAATAATTGTATGTCTACACTTGCCAGAAAGCGGCTTTTTCCGTACGCGCAGCGTGCGGAAAAAGCCACTTTATGGCCAGGTGTGGCATAAAAGTACGAAAATTGTTGGTCCTCTTGCACGGATTGAGCGCTAGTAAGTGCAGTTAATACGCTGTTTCATAATCATGAGAAAAATGCGGGGGCATTATTAATTAATTTTTTTTTATGCGTTCCAGTTAAGTTTTTCAACAAGTTTTCCTATTCTACGATACCGTCGCCTCAGAGTATGAACGTTATCATTTTACTACAAAAACGTCGCTAAGTATCATTTATTACTTAACGGTCCGGCAATTTGTCTTATAACAGCATCCTAGAAACTTCAGAATTGACATGGGGCGATAAAACCCGGTCCTGTGGCCATTTAGGGCGAACAAACTGTTATGTTAGGGCGTCAAGGTAGACACACAAGAGATACTCACATGCAATATTTATAATATTTTGTAAGTGGCCTAATTTGGGCGGTATCATGGAGAGGTTGCGACAGAGCGTAAAGATACGCTGTCGCTGTTCAAATTAACGTGACGGTGGTTTTATGTCAACGGTAGTACAGTTCAAAAACTAGTTGGCTAGCGCCCATACTATCGGGTGGGTTTATCCTTGAATTCGCCTGTTGACTCGATTTTTTTTCTGTCGTAAATCGATTCTACTATTTGTGAGGAACAAATATCTATATGACACCTAATACATTTGTATAAGTATAACAGCCACAAATTGTAATCAAAAGTAGCAGATCGCACTGAGCATTGAAGACGCTCTATACAAAATGGGAGGAATCTATGACGTCATCGGTTCCATCGCTGTACTAAGTTGTATAAAAAAAATAGCATTTTGCCATTTTGAGCACGAAAAAGTGCGTTTAAGCACATAGTTGTCGTACATTTATTTTTTCAGTGTTATTTAAGCATTCCGACATTGACTTTAATTTTTCTTTAAGTCATTAAAAAAAATCCTTTTTTTTTAAACTTTGTGGTTTCATAACTTTATATTTTTTATACATTTTTGGTTTATTTCTTTTGTGTTAAAATAATTTAGTATTTTCCAATCCACTATATTATGTTGTAAAATTCAACATTGGTCAACATCCGATTCGGCAACAAAGGTGTTCAAATAAATTCAATTTATTTATTTTGTAAATAAAGCTACAGGGGTTATACAGGTCTGATTCTACTAGCGCTTTGAAAACTGTTCTTTGATGAGAAACACTGCAAGAAACTCACCATCAATGTCTTATTTCATCAATAAGGTTCATTGGGGTAAATCCGAACATGGGGTACTTCCGAGAATTAAGAACTTCTCATAATCCATGCATTATAAATTTACTGTAACACGCTAACACCGTACTAACACTAGACAGGCCAAACTTGCTTTAACTACTTAAGTGGACATCTCAAAAAAATTGCTTCTGTTGGTAGATATTCCTAAATTTTAGAATTACTCTACGTTCGTAATTGCCATTTGCCTTAGCATTTTCCCTAAAACAGTTTTTTTTGTTTTATTTAAAACAAACATTACTTAACACTGGAAGTTATTTAACCTAATGTCGGCATTATAAACCCCTTAATTTCTACTTCTAAAATGTCTATAACAGCAAAAATATGCAAATACGCTTTGATTTCAGTCGCGTTAGCAGACTTCTCCAAGCCCTTTACGCCGTACCTCGCATGGCCCACATATGACCCAACATATACACAGAAGGACTTAAGCGACAATAATTTCCCATTAACATACTCTCTTTTGTAACAAGCTAGCTGATAAGAATAGGAGATAAGTGATAAGAACCTTACCTACGATGACATTGGACCGGCCTTGGGCGACATTTTTTCTAAATCTTACTACGTTCTTAATTTATGACGATTACGCCTTTTTATGTGTGACCAAATAGATTACTGAGGAGATAGCGGAAATGTATGGTAGGGGCACAGCCTATCAGTGAGACGTTAACACGGTGAAATGTATGAAAATCGAACGTATCAACTTTTATGCCACACCTGGCCACAAAATGACTTTTTCCGTACGCGCATTCTGGCCAAGTGTAGACATAAAATGATGTAAACAACACGGGAGGTAATAAAGAAAGCCCTCGATGGCATATTTACGTTCCTCGCTTGCAGCTCGGGCCGCAAATTTCGCGGTGTGAGCCACTCCTGCCCGTAGGTCTAGTTTCCCTCTCGCAGGGTTTAACCAGATGATTTCCTAATGGTGCTCCCATATTGACTGTTGTAAATGTTATATAACGTTATAAAACACGATAACATTCACTAACAATTCATAAACCTCATAGTAATTAGGTTATATAACATTTATAACAAATGTTATATAACGTTATATAACATTTATAACAGCCGGTGTGGGAGCACCATAAGACTCAAGGGGACCAAAGTTTGTATGGAAAATGGAAAACCTAAATGGCTGTTTCTCATACATAATAGGCACGTGCACGACGAAGGTGCTGCCAACTGGTGCCGCTAATCTACATCTTGTACCCTCTCATGCTGGGGCCACATTGACGGAAACGCCGTTAATTTATTGCGATGATGGACATTAACGTCAGTGTGGCTACGACTACTACGTTTGATATTGACACTTGAAGAGATAATTTGAATTGGCAGCTTGATTTGACAGACATGATAGTCTCCTTTCTTGTCCGCTCGTGTCACTTTTGTCGTCTAGTGCTGCCACCTATAGTTTGTGCACGTTCCCTATAGTGGCCGTTCATATTGTTGAAATCTGTCGGCGTGTATCCATTAAACCAGTTGTGCGATCTCTCGCTACAGAATGCGAATGCCGGCTATTTTTGTATAGGCTCGACGGCATTTCTCTATGGTGAAATTGACGATTGCCACAACGCTCAAGTGTAGGTATGTGGGATAGAGGCGGCGCGGGAAAAATTGAACATTTGAAAAAAATATCTCGTCACTACTTTGAAAAAAACTCGTATCTAAAACATCGTAGAGAAAATCGTCCAAAGTTACATACGAACATCATATTCACTTACTGCGTTTTTACCTGGAGTCAGTGTCAGATACGTGTTTTTTTAAGTACCTAATTGCATTTTTTTATAAAGTGTTAGTATTTACAAAAAAAAAAAAACAAAAAATATTTTTATCGATCATTAGTACGAGTATGTACGATAAAGGCGGCACGGGAAAAAATATTTTTTTTTTCATTGCTTATTTTCGTATACATAGGTAGGTTTGACGGCATTTTCTCTGTGATGAAATTGACAATTTACTGACACAACGTTAAAGTGGAGGTATGTGGCGCAGGGTACATGGCATAAATTTTTAACATTATTAACATTTTACTAAAAAATCCATTTTTATACATTTTTGGTGGTTTTAGTCCACCAAACGAAGTAAACTCAGAGGAAAAAACTCGTGTATAAGCGAATTTTGGCATAGTTGTAAGGAATGGGGTTTTAAATGACATACTAAAAGTACTGATGGGTGGGGGTGAAGCTAACGGGGGGAGGGGGGTGTAAAGGTCCCTTTTTTTAGTTTTTTGCAAAAAACTCGTAAACTGTGGCCTATAGCTAAAAATAGTCTGAAACACAAATAATGTACGTAAAATTCTCTACAAAAAAGATGTAAACGTTTTTTCTCTGGGATCAATACTTCATGAGATATAGATGGAAGTATATGACCAATAAAGAAAACACATTTGTTTAAGTACGGCACGTATATTCCTAAAGATAAAATCCCTAATTATTGTCTAAATCTAAAATATTATCATAATCATCGTCGTCAGCGGTTACTTCGATAGGAGCTCCGTTAGTGCATGAGCCGGAGCATACACCGCAGACCTTGGAGCAGGGAATTCCAGCTTTCCGGCAGCCACATCGCATCCCACATCCCGTCTTACACCGGCAAAATATGGTTTTGACAATTGAGTCAGGTGCCACTGGGTCGTCGGTTGTCTCTGGCTTTAGGATGCCATCGTCTCCTATCAAGTCGACTTCATGTCACCGAATTTGCTGCCTGTGAAACTTTGCATTGTTTTGTTTCCAATATCTAGGGCTTTGTGGCAGTTTACTTTAGAATTTCCCAGGATCTAAGAAGAACGTGGTTTTATCACTTGCCAGTATGAGCAGTAGCATTAAAATCAATGACGAGACAGTTACTATTAACCCTCTGACAATTTTCCAAAGAACTGTCATAGCTAAAAAGAACGAAGAAGATGTTGCAGACCTTTTGACCTATGAACTGACTCCATTCCCCATGGCTCTGTTCTTCGAGGGTGGAATACGAAAGGGGAAGAAGTCATCACTCTACGATGTATTGTGCCAGCAGAGAACAACGTTGCTCTTGATCTACATCAAAGCTTCAAAGTAGTAAATTGTGGTTTTCTACTGCACCGTATGAAATGGAAACCGTCCTCCAGCGTTTCTTCGATTTGCCATCAATATATTACTTATGTACAGAAACACTACGGCCCAAATTTTAAAGTGATTTTTGATGGTTATGGTGATGTCGACAGTACTAAACGAGCAAAGCAGAAGCGACGAGGTCTGACAAAAACTTCGGTCGACATTAATTTTAATGAAAATACAATCATCACCATTCCACAGGAGCATTTCTTCGCTAACGAAAACAATAAAACAAGGCTGATTCAGTTCCTTGCCGAGAAGATGACAGCAGCAGGGATTGGAACAACCATTGCTACAGGAGATGCTGATGGCATTATTGTCAGGTGCGGGTTGGAGATGGCTGCCTTACATCCAACTGTTGTTATTGGGGAGGATGTCGACTTGATAGGAGACGATGGCATCCTAAAGCCAGTGACAACCGACGACCCAGTGGCACCTGACTCAATTCTCAAAACCATATTCTGCCGGTGTAAGACGGGATGTGGGATGCGATGTGGCTGCCGGAAAGCTGGAATTCCCTGCTCCAATGTCTGCGGTGTATGCTCCGGCTCATGCACTAACGGAGCTCCTATCGAAGTAACCGCTGACGACGATGATTATGATAATATTTTAGATTTAGACAATAATTAGGGATTTTATCTTTAGGAATATACGTGCCGTACTTAAACAAATGTGTTTTCTTTATTGGTCATATACTTCCATCTATATCTCATGAAGTATTGATCCCAGAGAAAAAACGTTTACATCTTTTTTGTAGAGAATTTTACGTACATTATTTGTGTTTCAGACTATTTTTAGCTATAGGCCACAGTTTACGAGTTTTTTGCAAAAAACTAAAAAAAGGGACCTTTACACCCCCCTCCCCCCGTTAGCTTCACCCCCACCCATCAGTACTTTTAGTATGTCGTTTAAAACCCCATTCCTCACAACTATGCCAAAATTCGCTTATACACGAGTTTTTTCCCTTGACAGGCAAATTTTGGTCTTCGTTCGGTGGGCTACAATTTTTCTACTCTTGTACTGTTATCTGTCTTTTACTTGGTCACGAACACTAATATAAGAACATACATAATATGAGTTCAGAGAAGTCTATACTCTATTCCCCATAACAGCACTAGTGTCGTTATAGTCACTTTACGTTATTGTTAGCCGCCACAGACTTCTAAATCTAGGTTAAACTTAGGTCAAGGATTAAGCGCTCAATTTTAACTTTACGGTAAAAATGCACAACTACCAACTTAACAAACAATTTAGGACCTTATTAAATATTTGTTTATATTTTTTTACATACTATCCAAGGACCTTAAATTAAATAGCCGGACCGAGCATCGCTAACAAAGAACTGAACCATCAATAGTCCGCCGGCTAACTTACCGCTGGTTGGTCAGGTCAATGTGTGCGCGCTGCGGGTAGTAGGAAAATACTAGTTGATGTGTGTGTGTGCGTGCGGGCTCGTAAGTACAAGCAGCCGGCCGACTAAAAATGCTTCAGTGCTCTATTATTGGCGACGGTCCGTCCGGTTATTAATTTTAAGGTACTTGATAATATCATAATATAAATTATACTTATACCTTGCGTATCTAGAACTCATCATCATCACCTTGGATCTTTCATACATTATTTATATACTATAGATACGTAGAAATTTACGTTTTCAAATATATTCATATGTTATCAGCCTAATCATCATAAATATTTAAGTAGGCATACTTCGCAAATCGATAAACTCATTTCCTAAATTGAGTTAAATCTATAATAAACTTATACTTATCATAAATGTGGAACTAAATTTGTCCGTTTATTAATTTTTCATGTGATTTTTGATGTGTTTTTCAAAACGTAGCATGTTTTGTCACGCGATAAATAAGTGAAAAAGTATCCGTCATTCTCACACACTATTTGTTAGAAGGTGACGGATGCTTTATCATTTATTTATCGCGCGACAAAGCGTAGCATCATAAGCCTACAGGGTGCATTTTGTGGGTGCGTCAGATGGTAAGGTAGACAAACTTACAAATAAATCAATAAATTTTCGAGTTGTCGGTGTAAGGTTTTTGTACCACGGTTATGTAGGTATGTAGTGGTGGCTGAGTGCACTGAAGCCAGTCAAAATTAAATTTAACTACTTACGTAACATACAGTATTAGTTACTAAGGAACTCGAAGTTGCATAGTACATTCATCAGGTTACAAATACTAAGTATAAATACTTAATACAAATACCTTATACTGACAACTCGAAAATTTATTGATTTATTTGTAAACCTTACCAAAAAGCATCCGTCACTCTCACACACATATTGTCAGAACGTGACGGATGCTTTATCAATTATTTATCGCGTGTCAAAGCGTAGCATCATAAGCTTACTGGAGTGCGGTGTATGGTTATCACGAACGTACGGAAAATCCAGTACACGTTGAAAAAAAAATGTCTCTAAGCTACCCCGAGTGAAGCTAAGTGTAAACGCTAGTATTACACAGGTTTAACTTTTTAAATGGGCCATAATCGTAAAAGCGATATTATCTGCTTATATCACTTATATTATCTTCATCATCTCAAGACGTCGTTTATATTCAATTTTATTCGTTTCGGGTATTAAAGTAGCGTCATAAAATTAAGTTCATGATTTTTTAGTAAACGTTGTTTATGAATTTATTTCAATAATCAAAGTATATAGGTATCGAGAAATGGTTGTAACCGTTTTAGAATGATGTAGATAATGAAATAAAATTACCATTTCCCGATAAACATATTACCATTACCAAAATGGTACGATGTTTCGATCAGTTTGGTCAATATCAATACGATTATATTATAATACTAGGTTTTTTTAGGTTAGGGCCAATATTTAGCGTTTTTACGGCGTTTTATTTTCCAAAAAAACGATGCCGAGAGTTAACTTTTTATGAAACTGAAAAACAGTCCCGAGTTTAAGTCTAGTTTTATCAAAATTCCCACGATTTGTCCTTCCGTTATAGTAAATAATCGGCGGACTACAATGATTGTCAAACCGCGCGGTCAAAACGCTCGGAGAATCGCCCGTTAACACTTTTAACAAACATTTTTCGTTAATTACATCTAAATTAAGAAATATAAAATACATTATTTTGAATTACCTAACAGTAAATAATCGTAAATAATGAATACAATATTTGTGATTATAAAAGATACTGATAACAACATTATTTAGTAGTTAAGGAAAATTTACGACATAACAGATTTTCTGCTGTATCATGTTCTCAATTATAATATTCGCGTAGAGTGGTTTATTATACAGGATGAATTATAAATCGTGACTACATAATTATTTTAAATGTGAAGAATGGCTGAGAAGCGCAACGTGAAATGAGCTAATTTTTTAATTTTATAATGCTATTTTTTATGTATACTTATGGTTCTCTTGTGAATAGTTTTTTATTAAGGAAAACAATTGGTTATCCCGTCTGGTCTAGAAATTAAGAACTACTCGTAAAAAACGCACAGTAAAAAGAGTTTCGTAACATGATTAAATTTGCACCCTGTATAAATTACATAATGTGATAAAGTGGTTTACAAGACATCGCGCCTCTAGCGACGACCGCACTAAATTAAGATGATAAAAATTATAAATTTATTGCGAGAACTCTAGATCAAGTGACAGAAAGCAATTATAAAGTTTTACAATGCTTTAACAGTCTGCGCATCATTTATATACGAGTAGTTACAATATAATATTACCAGATTGTAGTTTTAGAAACCTTTCTTTAACTTGCTACGTTTGTATGTGTGATTTAGTTTGTTGGATTGTAAGCTGTCTGTAAGCTGTTGAGTATTTTTTTATTTACAAGATGTGGTAATTTCATATCGTGCATACTGCAAGAAAACCTGGTACGTTTATATAGTACCTACGCTACGATTGACGACGATTGTAGTTCTAAAATAGTACGGTAATAAAATAGTTGGCATTTTTGTTGGAAACGCGGAAAATGTGGTATTTTAGGACGTAATTATTTGCGTTGAAGGACGGACGCCGGAAACTGAAGCCAAATCTGAAGTAAATTTAACTTATTGGTCATAATGTTAATCTGTTTTATATTTGTAAAAGTACTTCTGGTACCGTGCCGTGAGATTTTTGGTCGTGCGACAAATATTACCCATCCCTTCGAAAGTGACAGCCACTGTCGTGCGACAAGGATAATCGATAAAATTAATCAGTTCATTGATATCATCAATATTTTGGTGAAAGTACCTATGCACGTATGTAAACACTTTATTCCGCATAAACAGAAGACTGTATGTATGAACAGAAGTTTTTCTTTCTAACAAAACTGTCGTTCCGGTCCAACCACCGGACGTAACGCACCGGTACCGACCGTCTCTCTCTCTCTATCGCATAACTCGTGCTCTTTCTGGTCGATGGCTAAGCCCTCCGGAGGGGCAACATTTAGTTGTAGTAGCAGCGCGGTGAAATCGCGGAGTGAGCCACTCCTAGTAACGAAATAGTAGATTATGCCACACCTGGTCATAAAGTGGCTTTTTCCGCACGTTGCGCGTACGGAAAAAGCCGCTTCCTGGCCAAGTGTAGACATAAAATGATGTACACAACACGGGAGGTAATAAAGAAAGCCCTCGATCGCATATTTACGTCCCTCGCTTGCAGCTCGGGCCGCAAACTTCTGCGATCTCGGCCTTTCTTTATATTACCAGCCTAGTTGTGTAATGTACTATTGTGTCACAAGGGAGCAAAATGATATATTTACGGCGAGGGCGTGCATTGAATCCTGAACGAAGCGAAGGATTCTAAAGTAGAATCCGGAGCGTAGTGAGGGATTCAAGTGTTAACCCCTGACCCTGTCTACGTTAACGAGCTAGTACTAGAAATCTCAAGCGGCACGTAATTGGTCAGCGATAAGGGCGATGCATGTGTACCGGTTGGGATTACATGGCGGTGAAAGGTTAGTCATCATCTGTCATTGTACGGTGCGGACGCGTTACATTGCTCTCATTTTCATTGTTTTCGGCTTCTTCTGAGACTCGGCTTGTTTACTGGACTAAAACAGTGCTTACTTCGAGAATAACTTTTGTTTTAACGCATTTAGTATCATTTTATAAAAAAATGAATAAAGTTACTTCTTTAATATTTTAAAAACAAATCATAAAAATCATTAGAATTTTAAAAAGAAATAATCCGTGCGACGGCATGGAAGCCGAGCCTGCGAGCGGGATGCTAATGTTTACGCCCACTGCCCTATTTTGTCCCTTTTATCTGCATACAATAGTGCGAAAGAGAGGTCCCTATACTAGCTCGTTATCGTAGACAGGGTATAGTTAATCAAACAGCATCACACATTTTTAAAAAAATGAAATGTTATTTTGTTAAATTTAGTCTTTTATTATTTTATAAAACGTTTATTATTTTTCATCACACTTGCTCGTAAAGGGTGTTATAACACGCGCGCTTATAGACCAACTAGAGCCGATTTACCCCCCGTGGGTTACAAATATCTATAACTCCCACGGGAGGAAAAACTGTATGAAAATCTATAACTCCGTCGGGAGTTATGAGTTTAGTTTTAAAAGTCGTACGTCATTTCAGACTAAGGAGGTTTCGAATCAGCCAAGGCTATTTCACATCTTCAAAACTTGGCTACAAAACCAATTTTAGTGTAAATAAAACTTATATGGTATATTTTACTATTATTTCCGTAGTTTTTGCGATTATTATAATGCAATTAAATTAATTTAGTTTAAAATTTTATTTTGAAAATCGGTACAATCTGGCGACATTGCCTGTCAAGTTTAAAAACTAAACGCAGTTCTTAGCATTATCTGTGGAAGACTATATTGATAAAGTTGACAGTTGAAGTTGTCTCTTAGCGGGTGCGTTTAGTTTATTTCATTTTTATGTTTTATTTTTTTTTCCTCGCAAATGTGATGAAAAACATTGTGTGTATCACGGGCAGTAAGAAGATTACAAACTCGAGTCATTAAAAGCCCTCCGCCTACGGCGTCGGGCTTCTAATAGACTCTCGTTAGTAATCCCCTTCTTACTACCCTCGGTGCACAATGTACTATTTTACGGACGGGACGAATTTACCACTTGCATATTATATTGTACACACCTGTGATCTGGGCAATTCCTTATTATACCGCCCTCTGTGTGTAATATACTAATAAAACTGTCTATGGTATGGCATATGCTAAGTAGGTTCAAACTAAAAATACCATGTTGTCCTTGAACAGAGAAGTAACACTTTGATCCCTCTTATGAGGGAGCAAATAGTAGATTGTGTCACAAGGGAGCAAAATGATATATTTACGGCGAGGGCGTACATTGAATCCGGAGCGTAGTGAGGGATTCAAGTGTTAACGCCCGTGGTGAAAATAATTTTGCTACCTTGTGACACATACTGCTTTTCACACCGACTATGAGGAAAATTTAAATACAAACGCTACCTACCAAAATAACGAAAACGAAATATATAGTTAGTCAAAGAGCATCACACATTTTTAATAAAATGAAATGTGAAATTGTTAAATTTACAGTTCCTTATTATTTTTTTCATCACACTTGCTCGAAAATGGTGCATTACACGTAGGTTTTGCGGGCCGTAAATGAGCTATTACGCCCTAGGGCGTAATGGTTTTCTTTTTAAATTTGAAACGCTGGTTCTGTTTTACTCTTATTTGTCATGTTCAAAGGAAACGCCAACTTACTTTTTTAACTTTTATCACTGAAATATTTATTTAAAGAGAACTGGTATTGCAAATACATGTAAACACATATTTCTGTAACATTAATTAAATGTTTCAATAGTGTATTTCAGTATTTTGCTATTATAAAATCAACCGTTTTAGGTCTGTACCGCTATGGTTTCTGAACGTTGCGCATTGTCTATGGATATGTCACTAATGTCACTGTCAGTTTTACAATTTTATTTAGGTTAAGTAAGGTTAATTTTAATTAGATTTCCTCACAAGTGTGATGAAAAACATTGTGTGTGCCACGGGCGGTAAAGGAATTACAAACTCGTGTTATTAAAGCCCTCGGCTTCGTCTCGGCCTTGTAACAAACACTAGTTTGTAATTCCTTACCTACCGCCCTTGATACACAATGTACTAATAAAACGTTTATTACTTTTTACGGACGGGACGAATTTACCACTTCCATATTATATTTATGGCCCTCGCCTGCGGCTCGGACCCCAAACACCTGTGGTCTGGGCCATTCCTTATTATCGACTTTATGTAGAGTCGATATGTAGAGTCAATGTAGAGTCGATATGGAGAGTCGATATGTAGAGTCGATATGTAGAGTTGATATGTAGAGTCGATATGTAGAGCAATAATGTAGAGTCGATAATGTAGAGTCGATATGGAGAGTCGATATGTCGAGTCGATATGTAGAGTGGATATGTAGAGTCGATATGTAGAATCGATATGTAGAGTCGATATGTAGAGTCAATAATGTAGAGTCGATAATGTAGAGTCGATATGGAGAGTCGATATGTAGAGTCGATAATGTAGAGTCGATATGGAGAGTCGATATGTAGAGTCGATATGTAGAGTTGATATTTAGAGTCGATATGTAGAGTCAATAATGTAGAGTCGATAATGTAGAGTCGATATGGAGAGTCGATATGTAGAGTCGATATGTAGAGTTGATATGTAGAGTCGATATGTAGAATCGATATGTAGAGTCAATAATGTAGAGTCGATATGTAGAGTTGATATGTAGAGTCAATATGTAGAGTCTATAATGTATGGTATGGCAATGGCATATTCTAAGCAGGTTCAAACTAAAAATACCCTGTAGGTAGTCCTTGAACAGAAAAGTATCACTTTGATCCCTCTTATGAGGGATCAAAATACTTTTTTCTGAATAGGAGGTGTGAAAATACTTTTTTCTGAATAGGAGGTGTGAAAACGTAATTAATTGAATCGATACTTAGATGGAAAGACAACATCAACGGACGCCGGACTGTCAACATCTACATACAGCTTCTCCTGAGGATGCCACGAAGTGAGGCGAAACACGTGTCGAGTTTTGTATTTTTGATGGTGGTTTGTTATACTTACTTGCATGTTTGTTTTTTGCATATGAATGCATGAAACTAATTATAACTAACTAGCATTTTCCCGCGGCTTCGCCCGCGTTGTTCCCGTTATTGTCCCAAAGGAACTCTTAACCGGGATATAATGTATCCTATGTTTCAATCCAGGACTTGGTCTACTTGCATGCCAAATTTCAGCTTGATCCATCCAGTTGTTACCCCGTTATAAGGTAACAAACATCCAAATATCCAAACATCCAAACATCGTCGGGTGGATTTCACAGCGTTTCAAACGCCGTCATTACCAATCCCGAAATTTCGACGATTCACTTTAAGAATGTGTCCCATTATTTTGATAAAATCCGAAAATAGTAACTACTATTTTCATGTTTTGATCAAAAATTATGTAATTTTTAAAAAAGATGTCATCATAATATCGGGATTGGTAATGACGGCGGTTGAAACGCTCTGAAATCCACCCCGTCACAAACTTTAGCATTTATAATATTAGTGGGATTGACTGAGCATAGTAATATTTATTGTCTTGAAAAAAACCAAAACGTAAAAGAAGTGTAGCACCTATTCCTTGTTAATGACTGTACGAGTCAGTATTACACCCTTACCTTTTGATGACAAGCCTACAGTTTAGGTAAAGCAAGTTTCAGGACTAAAAATAAATTATACTTTGTATACTTTGTTTCGACTCTCGACAAACCTTTTCATTCCCCGGCTATTATTTCCCAACCTTGAACTGTACTTCTATTTCTTGTTTTTCTTTCATATTTTGTGTAATAAAGTTTAATTTTTACAATTTTATCATGTTCATAAAATGTCCACTGAATAGTCCCAAGTTTTTTTTTTTTTTTTGCGTCATTTATAATTAATTCCTAACAGTTAAGTGCGAAAAATCTTAATGTAATTTATTTTTTAAACAGCACTTAAAATTCCACGTTAATTTCCTAAAGTTTACATCATTTTGTAATTAATTTCCATCACAAAAGATAAATTAGTTACATTAATACCTTACGCTCGGCAATATATTAGCTAATATTTCATAACACACTCATGATATTATTCATTCTCATATAAACCGATGAAAGAGTGAGACATTCTGAAAACGTTAGTCAAAACAAAATAACAATTAATTATTCTTATTATAATTATTTTGTCAAGCTTGTTTGACATTAGGTTAATCGCTGTATAAATCGGACTAAAATAAAAAATAAAAGTTGCGAAAACAAAAAAACATTTTGAAATTCTTCCGCATTCAGTAAAAAAAAATTTATCTATCGATAATGAAGAGAATATTTCGATAACTTTTTATTTATTTTGTTTTATTCACTTCTATTACTCACTGACCCAAACCTTTACCAAAAAAATAGAAGAAAATATTTTCGAATTTTTCTTCTTCAACAAAAAAAACATATCATTCAGATAACAACAAAACACATTGCAACCTTCGCAAAGTCCGTTACACTTCACAATTCAAACTTTAAAAAAATAACGATCGTTGACAATTCGTCATTTTCGCGCCAAATTTCCCGACTAGGCGTACGGTCGCGCGGCGGCGCTCTCGCTTCGATACTGTGCCGCGAGCCACCTTACTATTCTACACGATATGGTATCTTCATCTACATAAAGGCTTAACTGCCGCGAATTTTCCGCTAAGACGCAGCCTTTTATTAAGCATGGGTTTTTGTGACGCAAAAATGTACGCATCTGGTATCACATGGTCCATTATGGACATTCCACTGAAATGTTTTACAGTGCCTTCGCCGTTTGGCTGAGTGGTATGGGATTCTGTGGGTTTCAAGGATTTTGATGAGAACTAAGAATATTTGGACCTTGAATCATAAGATATCGCTAGATAAAACTATATGATCTATAGAGATATTCCCTGTTGATCCGATTTAGTTAGACTAGAATTTATTCGATATGCAAATTTATGTGTAAAGCATATTTATTCGTGGTTTTTATAGAAACTTTTCAACAAGATTTTGAACTTTTGATGCCTCATTAACTGTGTTCTTTGTTTTACTCGAACTAAATTATGTATAAACTCATTCCTATATTAAGTAACACATATTAAGACGAGAAATTAGCAAATTAATTTCCTAAGTGGTTTCAATAATGACATAATTATTTGCTATAAGTTCCATCCCATACACTGTTATACCATCTGGTTATTGACATGTGCAGAATGATTCCTAATCACCTTTGACGTACTCGCGCATACAAGACCGACTTAACATAGACTGCCTCATTAACAACAAAACATGGTCTCGAGTAATTCGTATAGGAAACTTGAAGGCGCGCGATACATCTTAAGCAAGCTATCTCCATGGAAGGCAGAGAGCGGGTAAGTGTACGATATCGGCGTGACGGACAGGTGTAATTAGCGGGCGATAGCAGATAGCCGCTATCGCGGGGCCGGCAACAACTCTGCCCTTGTCGATTAGGGCCGGCCCAACATGTACCGAGGTAGTCACAACCAACATGCACAAGTTTAAGGAGTTCTTCTGAAATCCTATAGCACCCTGGCACAAGATACATCTCGTTGGAGAAAGCTGGTAAGTGAGAGATATTGGTGTGATGAAGAGATGTGATATACGGCTGATAGTAGATAGCCGCTATCGCGGGGCCGACAACAACTCTGCCCTTGTCGATTAGGGCCGGCCCAACATGCACCGAGGTAGTCACAACCAACATGCACAAACTTCAAGAATTCTTCTTCTTAAGCCTCATACAAAAGATCCGCGCTCAAGATTTATCTTGATTGGAGAAAGTGAGTAAGTAAGTGATTTGGGCGTGACGGACAGGTGTTATTAGCAGACGATAGCGCATAGCCGCTATCGCGGCGCCGGCAACAACTCAGCCCTTGTCGATTAGGGCCGGCCCAACATGCACAGAAATAGTAACAATAAAGACACAAATAGATATCTATGTCTACATGCGGCACTTTCCATCAGCAAAAAAAAAAAGTTGAAGAAAGGGGATAAGTGTGTGATATCGGCGTGATGAACATATGTAATATGCGGCGATAGCAGACAGCTGCTATCGTGGGGCCAAACAACACCTCTGCCCTTGTTGACTAGGGCCGGCCCAATATGCACCGAGGTTCTCAACACAAACATGCACATCCTTAGGTATACTCGTTCGGTAGGCGTTACGATCCACTTAAAGGGAACAAAGCGTTTGTAAACGCCAAAAACACCAAAATGAACACATTGTAAAAAGTTGTTACAACCACCTTGAAAGTTTAATTGATTAACAACTATATCCATGAACCATGTATTACGAGTGCATTAATAGAAAAATGGCGTTTTAGCTGCCTTCACATTTGTTCGATTCTCAGGTAGGCAGGTAAACGCCAGTACGTCTAGCATAACTGGCCGCGACTTCGCTTCTCGCGCGACTGAGCATCACCTGTCACTGTCGCACGATATTGAGTGGATAGAGATAGGTAGCATTTGTCGCGCGAGAAAGAGTCGCGTGTCACAGTTGTGCTAGAGGTACAGGGGTGTAAATTCATAATACGTCTAAAGCCACATTTCTATTAAAGCAATTTTAACTCTTTGCCCTAGAGTTGATAATCCACTGAAATGTTAATGTACAAAGTATCAATGAAGCACGCTTCCCTTTTATGACGGACGATAATGAGGTACAAAACCACACAACAGTATTGTTTTCTTTAAGTAGATCGTACACAACGCCAACCTAAGGATTTGATTGGATGAAGTGAGCAAGTGTGTATCGGTGTGATGTGACAGACTAGAGTCTCCACAGGATTCGCAGCGTCACCTTAGTGTCTTGAGGATCACGTGGGTTGCTGTTTCATCGGCCAACAGGTCTCAAAAGAGTAAGGAATTTTATCTCAATATTCCATGGGCACGAAAAATTTCAGCTCAATCCGAAACCGCAAAATTTGTGAAATTCAACTTACTAGACATAAGAGCCTGTAGTAAAACTGCATCGCACGCCATGCTAACCCTACAAACGTCAAAGCTAAGTGGGCTTGCGAAACCGTTGATTCAGTTTGACCGATCCTAATGCACACAAATCACAATTGATATTGATACGGCTACCGTAGTCAGTGGGATTCACAGCTCCATCGTGAATCTCGTCCCTGATATAATTCAACCCGTGAACTAGCAAATGAGTGATACGACAGTGTCGCTTCGACCAGAATGGACGTTCCAGTCAGAAGGCTAATTAATAACTTAGCCGTCAATTTCGTAACAAAAATCGGGGTTCATAATATCGTCGCTGGACCTGGAAAAGTCACTGTGTTTTTTTTCGACGTTTGATGTTTGTTCCATGTTGAACCTTATATCGATTATTTACGTGTGCTCCAACCTAAAAAACCAAAAATCGAAAAAATCACAATATAGCGACTTCTGCAGGCCCAGCGACGATATATCGTTCTGCACGTCGCTACGCTTCGCCTTTAACTGACCACAACATCGTTAGCTTCACAGATATACATATATCGAGAATATCGAGATAAAAGGAAAAAGTGTATGTATCTCGCGTACTAAAAGGATGGTCCAGAGACCTTCTTTGCTCACCGTCAACTTCAGTCGCCGTCGCCGTTAACATTATTAGTTGTTCAAATACCACCAAATGAAATGAACAATGTATGTTCTCAATAACTAAATTACACTTTTGACCTCAAACGTCTACCGCAACATCTTACACGCTTGGTTCCCATAAAAATCGATGAACTATTTCCTTTTATCTCGATATATTTCTGTGGCGAGCTCCAATTAAGAACTATTGTTACTAGCTCATGGGTCAGATTATATTACAGTCTGTTTCGTATAGGAATAGACAGAAGAATAAATAGGTACTTTATAGTGCCGGTTATAGGTTGACATTCAATAAATGACATTTCTAAAGTAGATGCTCAAAAATAAAATATTGGTGATGTCCATACTTTTTGGTTGGCTGAAAATATAAAAGTGCCCTTATAAAATGCCTAAAGAGCCAGAGATAAGCAACACTCAATATATGAGACAGCTCAGAGCTGTCATTATTATATTGTACTATCAAATAGGTAGTTATATCCAATTTGTATTTTTTTTTAATTGTATACTGTTTCTATTATTATTTGTCATTCCTAAGTAATTGGTGAATAGTTATTTTTAACATTCAATATGAGTGATTCTGTGGGGCAGTGGAAGAGGCGTTTGCTCTAACGTCCGTTGTCACTCGACCATCGCCAAAAAGAAGAAGTGAAAGTTTATTCTATGTTTTGACAAACTGTCTTACAATTTTACATCATATAAATATTATTACAACTTTACAGAAAATGTTTGGAATCCCTGCTTCTGTGTCCCTCTAGAGTCTATTGTTAACCGGTATGAACTATAGGGATATTGACGGCAAAGCTGTAAATAGCCTATAGGGCCGGTGCCTTAGATCTCAGCGCAGCGTCGTCTGGGACGTCGCGATGTAAACAAGATTGACTTGTTTAGATTTGGGACGAATTGTTTAATCGAATGCTACGCTTTAAGCACAGCATGCGAGTGGCTTGGCGCTTACACACAGCACTAGGGAAATAAGGACCCTGACTTGCTAACTACAGAAACTAATTTATGTTTTGAAATTTGGATTATCGCAACTTCGCAAGGACACTTTTTCGATGTCAAGAAAAAACGACCAGAAATTAAGTTACTGAAATTTATACATAAACGATTTGAACTAGTAATATTTATAAATTAACTATGAATATTAAATACAATAATTTATTCCAATAAACAATATACAAATTGGGTCAAATTAAATAAACTAAAAACTAAATAATTACACTAGATTAAAACACTTACAATAAAATTAAATCACAATACATTAACATAAATCGAGTGAATATTAAATTAAAAGTAATATTTAGCTAAAATAAAAACAGTAAAACTGAAATTAAAAAGGCTTTCCCCTTTTGGCAGGGTGCTTACGACGCAGGCAGATATCTCCTGAAGAATGTTTTTTATTATAGTTCATTCATATTTAAAAATGGACAAAATAGTCCTCATTAACCGACTAAAAACTCAGCAAAATAATATCACAAAAATAATACAGAGAGCGAATTATCATTGCGTTGCCATCCCTGAGTATATTTTTGGAGGAGTCTTTTTTTATTTAATTTAATATAAAATATATCACAATTTATTTTACATATAACATAGCCTTGTCAATCATATCATATTACTTACCGTACAAATAAAATGTAATTTAAATCAATCTGATTATCTAAATATTCATATTATAATATGGTACCTATTATTGGCATGTAATATTTCACATAGGACTGCCAATAAACGACTAACATAACACAAAAAATTTCCGTCATCTCAGCCTATCGGCATCCTTTATCACGTTACCTCATCAATAACACAAATGTGTAAACAAGGTCACTGCTTAAGTTCAAAATCATCTAAACTGCGAATGTGCTAAAAAATCCTCAACTCAAGAAGCATTTACGTAAGCTGAGTTTTTGTCACCGTTGCATTTTTTGTCACTTTTCTTCATAATTTTGCAAAATATGAAGATGTATATCGATACTTCATCTGAAGTTTGTAGGCGTCTTTAATGCCATAAATCATCTATGTTTTTTATTGTTAAGGCAATCAACGTTTCAACGCCTTTTATTAGGGTTCCGTAGCCAAAATGGCTAAAAAGGAACCCTTATAGTTTCGTCATGTCCGTCCGTCCGTCCGTCCGTCCGTCCGTCCGTATGTCACAGACATTTTACTCAAAAACTACAAGACGTATACTGATGAAATTTTGAATATAGATGTATTGTAGATGCCGCTACTAAGTTTGCTAGTTAAATAATAAAAATAAAAAAATCTAGGGGGGGCACTCCATACATGTAACAGAAGCTAAAAATTAGTACATAATTCGATAGTTCTTTTAAAAACATTAGAAGGTTTGTATCTACTTTTTTTTGATTAAGTGAATACTTTCGGAAATAATCGCCCCTAAAGTTGCATAAATTGTGTCCCCCCCCCCTTTAACTTTTAAACCGTAAATCCAAAAAATATGAAAAAAATCAGGAAGGTAACGCTTAATAAATACATTCAAAGAAAATTATTTTGAATAGTAACGAATAAACCGTTTTGAAGTTATTGTCAGTTTTGCGACAACCGGTATTAAGTGCCATCGAATTACACGGCATTTAAGACCTTTTGCCAGTTGTTTATTTTTAGCTTTATTTTTATCTGTAGCACATTTCCTTATAGATACGGCTATGGAACCCTACACTGA
Source organism: Eudemis profundana (assembly GCA_947034925.1). NCBI lineage: Eukaryota > Metazoa > Arthropoda > Insecta > Lepidoptera > Tortricidae > Eudemis > Eudemis profundana. Next base: position 14,325,607 of record OX344811.1, read on the forward strand.
GCATGGTCCGACATGCTCTTGACCAGTTTTATTTAATTACATTGTAAGTGTACACAACTCTTTTAGATCAAGATTGAACTAATGTTTCATCTCGATCGCTATAACTAATAATCACGTAATTTTAGGTGCTTTTTCAACGCCTGTGACACATTCGCGTTTTTGATTCTGTGATACAATTCGGCCGTTCCTCGTAAGGAATTTGCAAATGTTTTAGCATCACATTATGCAATGTTGAGTTAACTGATAACGTTTGTTTGTTGAGTGCATTCCGCGATACTCGGGGTGTTGGTATTGTATGCGAAACTGAAAACGGGGCTTGGAAAATATTTACACTTTATTTTCATGTATTTTTTTCAATTCATTGAAGTCTGAAACAGCAAGGCACAAAGTTATCAGTTCGTTTATTGCTTTCATAGGTTTACATGTAGGTCGGGTAAAAAGTTACAGACACATGTAATGATTATGAGTTATGAGGGAACAAACGAACATACAAACATACATACATATATACATACGGTGCTAAAATCATAGCCCTCCTTTTTGCTTCACCGTAGTCGGGTAAAAAGTAGATAATGACCTATTGCGATAGTTCGCGTTTCGTAGGATAATTAAAGAGTGTATTTTCAAAAAGGCGTATTTTTCTATGAAAACCAAAAAAATAGGCCCTTTTGAAGACACTCTTAAAATTTTCTTGGTATATAAAATAATGTATGCTTCATACATAGGCACTAGCTAGGGCGGTATCTAGGGAGGTTACCCGATGCTTTTGTTTAGACACCATAAGATATGACAGACGATGTATGAAAGTAGTCTATTCACTAGAAAGGTCATAGCATAAATATTGGAGACACTTAGTATTATTAAAATCTTTACAAGTCTAAAGGTAATATTTACACGTCTCGTTTTAGGTTTCTTCGATTACATATTATGGCAATTAATTATGACATAGAAAATGCTAAAGTAAATTTGAGATCACCGATTTTTCTTGTCTGTTCGGGATTTTTCGTAAAAAAAAAACTGTCATAATAATTGATCACCGGATGCTCAAGATAAACAAGCTCAAATTTCGTGTCAACATGTTTTTCACTTACTAAAGAATATTTTCCACACAAGTGTAATAAGCCAGCTACTACTTACTTATACCAAACTTTACGAAGCGATGCTTATGCTATCTCCATAGGTATGTCCAAGATCATGGTTGTCATTTTCTAACACTAATGGGCATTACTCCAATGATTTCCGTGGCATTGATTTCGGTGGGAGCATCAATTTTAAAGTCCTGTTAGATTTGTATGCCAATTTTAAATATATATCTGGTAAACGTCGAGGTTTTCTACCAAATACTTGAAGAGAAACCCTAACCCTAGTACCTTAACACAATAATATGTACATCAATTTGTACTTGTAAGTTTATGTTTGAGGCTCTTTAGTGATCCTACAGTCAAAGTATTATTTGAATTTGTGGGACTTTATAGCATTGTTATTTAAGCACAAATTTAAAGATCCTAATAAATTTGTAAAATAGAGATTTCTTTATACGGAGAAAAATACTGGTGAATTTAATAATGTGGGTAGGTTCACACATTTTGCAAAAAATTGAAGACTAGTTCACTAATTTCAACGAAAACTTATTTTTATTTAAACATTAACAATGTTAACAACGTTAATTCTTCAAACTGTGTTTTGCAAAAATTACGATTTTATAACACATCCTGTTTAAATTGCGCTGCGGCTGAACGTAGAAAAATCTTCACTAAACATTTGTTTGATTCTAGATGAACACACATAACATGATATATTTGCTCGACTAATAAGTTACCCAACTTTCTTTTGTGACCGCTCATCAGAATCATCCCATGAGGTGTGATGTCTTAATATCACGTACCCACGTCCATTACAATGCATCTTATTGTTACCGTAAACAGCTGGCGAGGTGTAGATTCGCCGTATATGGACGCCGTAACCACCCATAAATCACTTCGCTGTCAACGTGATTCGAACGTTTTCATAGCGCATTTGAGATAGAGCTGCTGGATGTGTCAAGTTCACACGCAACACAAAACTTATATTGAAGTACCTGAGTCATAAGTCGAGCATTTAAACCACCTCACTTCTGTGGACACATTTTTGTCGAAATCCCTGCTGATTTTAATAGGATATCAGACTATTAGAAGTCCGGGATCACTACCAAATAGATTAAAACGCCACAAAAATTTGCAGGGATCTTGACAAAAATGTATCCACAGAAGTGGTTTAAACGATTCGATTTTTGACCCACCATGACATCTTATTCAGAAAATATCGAGGCTAAAGCAGTAACAGTAATAAGTTATAGGCTTACGCGGGTAAGTTTTCCGCAACTCGGCGTCTGACATGTGCCTATTCTGCGCGATTTGAGTAAAAGTAAATTAAAGGTCCTAGTGCTCGTGTTAAATAATATAAAATATGGAGAGAAAATATAAACCGACGTTGTGTCAAGAAAATTTATGCCGTGGACTGTACTGTATCACCTATTTTTCAACAATAAAAAGTTGGTTTCTAAACGCGTTCATAACAGTTTATTACCTATTAGGGTTGGTAACCTAAATAAAAAAATATTTTTCATCACACATGCTCGAAAATGGTGTCATTACACGTAGGTTTTACGGGCCGTAAATGACCTATTACGCCCTAGGGCGTAATGGTTTTCTTTTTAAATTTGAAACGATGGTTTTGTTTTACTCTCATTTGTCGTGTTCAAAGGAAATGCCAATTTACTTTTGTAACTTTTATCACTTAATATTTATTTAAAGAGACACACAAATATTTATTTAAAGAGAACTGTTATTGCAAATACATATAAACACATATTTCTGTTACATTACTTTAATGTTTAAATAATGTATTTCAGTATTTTGCAAATATAAAATCAACCGTTTTATGTCTTTACCGTTATGGGTTCCGAACGTGTCTTGACTTTCGTATTGTCTATGGATATGTCACTAATGTCACTGTCAGTCTTACAATTTTATTTAGGAGTAAGATTATTTTAATTAGATTTCCTCACAAGTGTGATGAAAAACATTGTGTGTGCCACGGGCGGTAAAGGAATTACAAACTCGTGTTATTAAAGCCCTCGGCTTCGCCTCGGCCTTGTAACAAACACTTGTTTGTAATTCCTTACTTACCGCCCTTGATACACAATGTACTATTAAACGCGTTCATGATTAAAGGTTTTCGGCTATAAAAATCGATGATAAATGCCAGGGCTCGGAAACCGGTATTTGCTTCATACAAAAATACCGGTATTCTTTCCGTTCTTATCGTTCTTTGGTTTATTATTTCGTTTTTTAACCAGACAATTTAATAACACGAAATCATGAGTTAAATACAAAAAAAAATACATTACTGACCTCTACATAAAAAGCATAAAATAAATCAAAATATTGGGCTATTTCGGGGTTTTTGCAAAATACCGGTTTCGAGCCCTGATAAATGCTACCCCGTGAATCAAAGTAACCGCACTCCACGGTATTAGAAATATTAGGTAGGTATTAGAAAATAAAAAGAATTAGAATTACTACCGCTTTTATTAAAACACATGTCAATTTACCCATACCTATTAGTAACATCTAATTTAGATGACGTAGGTCCCAAAAATAAAAGGTTACTTTTTATCTAACTTTAATGGGAAATTAGTCTTAATGCTTGGTATTCAAGGTGATATTTTAGCGGTTGTTTTCCGTTTAAAGGCATGTTCAGTATCGTGTTCTAATTAGGAAAAAGAAGAAAAAAAAATTTTTGACGTAAAAAAAATTGTCTTTTGTATGGAGGGTCGGCAAGCGAACGACCTGCTCCATAGAAAATAAATTATTTTTCGCGTTAAAAGAAAATTTCTTCCACTTTTTCCTAATCAGAACACGATACTGAACGTGTCCCGGAAAACAACCATTAAAATTTCACCTTGTAGACAAGCTAAAGTTATACGGAACACATGTCTCTTCCAGTCATCTAATGGAATCAGTATCGGCCCTATACGGCAGCGCAATGAACCCAGACCTTGGTCTAAAATAGCCTAACGAATTTAACCAAATTTACACGTGACGAACATTTGTTTAGTCAGAGCTTATCTCGCTCGCTTCCTGCGCGAGCGCACAATGCTTCATTTTTCTCCAGACAGAAGATAGGAAAATTATCATTCTACATTCCTTAGCTCGGAATGTCGATAAACAACAGTAAACAGATATCAGCTGTTAAATTCGCTATGCAGTATGCTTTAGTGCATCATAAAGATAATAATACTTTATGTGTAATTTTGTGCATTTTGCAGGTACACAACACTAGTAATTTTTCCTGGGATACTTTGTGCTGTATCTAAGGCACTGATTACGGGAAGAATGCTTGTTTTATTCTATTAGGTTATTTTTGTTTATATTATGGATAATTTAACAATATTTATCAAAAATAAAATAAAACAAGTCTGAGTGAGGGAAGTTGATTTTTTTTTGTAGAGCTGTTAGCAATATGGTAATTTTATATTAGGGTACCTATTCAAATCTGCAAAAATACCCGAGGAAAAAATTAAAAGTTTTTTTTCTTGAGTAGCGATGTAGGTAAAAAACATAACTAAAGCACATGTTGCATGTAGTTGTAACCTGTCCGTATAGACAGTTTAACGTTCAATTTTAGAAAAAGGACATCAATTCCACATAAATTCCGTACACCGTATATGCAACAGTTGTTTTAGTTAAGTTTTTTACCTATATTAAATGGATGGCGTGATGATTTTGACGTGCATTTGTAGAAAATTATACGTTACGTGGCCAGCCAGTGGCGCCCATAACCCAACCCCAACCCGACTCCCCAACCCCCCAACCCCCAATAACCCAATCAACCCAAAAATGAAGTAGGATACGCGATTTAATCCGTTAAATTTGTTTTATGACAATGAGTGATAATCGCGAAAACCAAGGTAAAGCTGTATTGTTACTAACTTGATGTTTATGGGTGTTTTGTCAGTTTATAAAATATTGTATATCTATTTAATTGTAGAGTAGAACAATAAAATTACTCATCATTGAAAGAATCTATTTTGAACTCCCAATTAACCGCAAATAACATGACTAAGTAGGAAAACAATATTTTCCTAGAAAAGGGAAATACATAATAGCCACGTATTGGCTTACGTACCTAATAATATATTTCATTTTCCTCAAAATGTAATGGTATTTATCTAGGTATAAGTATCAATTGCAATGCCCTCGCGTTGGAAGCACGTAAATATTTTTAAGACCCGTATGTCTTCAACATAGGGCTACGAAGGAATATGAATATGAGTATGAAAAGTACCGGTGTTAGCTCTATTAGCAATCGACACATAGATAGATATTTAATTAAAATCGCCTGCCCTACGCGTCAGTCAGCTGCCATGAAACCGCAAACCGTTGAGAGCAATCTATGACTAACACCGGTTACGTCAAAAATAATAATAGACGCCATTTATCCTAGCTTCAAATAATTTATTGAAGTAATTATGTGATTAGCATCCAGCAGGAATGTTAAGTAAGGCAGCATGCGCGCGGTAGGGACGTGAAACTAGTATTTTTACCTGGTTTAGTACTAAGTATTTTTTTAACCGACTTCCAAAAGAAGGACGGTTCTCAATTCGTCTGTATGTTTTTTTTTATTTTTTTTTTTATTTTTTTTTTTTTGTGTGTTTGTTCACCGATTACTTGAAGACGGCTGGACCGATTTGGAAAATTCTTTTTTTGTTTGAAAGGGTAGATTTCCGAGGTGGTCCCATTGTAACCAAATCAGGATCTGATGATGGAATCTTGGAGAAATCGAGGGAACTCTTCAAATATTATAGGCACACATATAGCGATTTCAGTATTTTTCGTAATTTCTCGTCCATCTCTTATTAGCAACGAGTTTCTAGTGTTAACCGACTTCAAAACAAAGGGTAAATTTGTATCTAGGTTTCTTCCCCGATTACTTGAAGATGGCTGAACCTATTTGGAAAATTCTTATTTTGTTTTAAAGGGTATACCTCCGAGGTGGTCCCATTGCAACCAAATCAGGATCTGATGATGGGATCTTGGAGAAATCGAGGGAACTCTTCAAATATCATAGGCACACATATAGCGATTTTGGTATTTTTCTTAGTTTCTCGTCCATTTCTTATTAGCAACAAGTTTTTAGTGTTAACCGACTTCAAAGCAAAGAGCAATTTTTATGTAGGTTTGTTCCCCGATTACTTGAAAACGGCTAGACCGATTTGGAAAATTTTTCTTTTACCTAAATAGACTTAAGTCTATTTGGTCAAAACAATATTTTTCCAGCACCACTAAAAATTAAAAAATAAAGTAAATTTTTAAAACAAAAAATAAAAACCGACTTCCAAAAACTTAAACTAAAAACCAAAAAATAATATGTTAATCACCCCAAAGAAATGGATAATCAACGATTCATATATACATATACAGATATTTATAGTTTTTAACCTGTTATTTTTGAAGTCGGTGCCAGCTAAGGAGCTCAGCATAGCCAGCTTTGCGTGGCAGTGGCAGGCACCGACTTTAAAAGTAACAGGTTAAAAACTATAAATATCTGTATATGTATATATGAATCGTTGATTATCCATTTCTTTGGGGTGATTAACATATTATTTTTTGGTTTTTAGTTTAAGTTTTTGGAAGTCGGTTTTTATTTTTTGTTTTAAAATTTTTTTATGAAATAATTGTTTTTTTCTAAAAAAATAATTGTTTGTTTGTAAAAAATTATCTTAAAAGTATTAGTCAATTGTATCTTATATTTAAACTGCGAAACGCAGGTGAATTTTAAAAGGTTATTATTATGAGTTTTTCTTTTTACCAAATCCTGCAAGTCAACTTTTACTCAACTCTCTTAATATTATTGGTGAATCAAAGACGTGAAAGATTAAAACTTGCAAATAAGATCAAAGATTAATTTAAATTTAGCCATCGCTAAAGGCATTCAATAAAAATAATTAAACCCGATTGTAATTAGCAAAATGTTATGGGATTTGATATCGCGAGCAGAAAACGCAGCGTATGAAGGTTTCCACAAAGTAAACTGATTCTTGGTGGAGGCAGGCTTACGTCTAGCAATGAACGTCTTCTTTGATAATCCTATCACGAAGAACAAAACAGACATTATAAAACTTGAATAACAGTCGCAAAACGTACTTAAACCCACGACTGCGTACGTTTCACCTCCCTCAAGTGTGTGATTCACCGATCATCTCGGTCGATTTTATTCGGTCAATGCGCCAACACTTGGCGCCGATGTAGCTACTAGTACAACGTCTGCGTCAGAACTTACCGAGTCGACAAGTAGACATGATTGAATCTTCTAACACTGGTGAGCAATTTCTTTTGCTAAACTAGAATAGACTAGTTCATTTGGATGTAGTTGGTCCTTCTCTTATACTTTTCTCTTATTTGCAGGTCCCCCATATTTACACGACTGTTTATTTGGGGACATAAAAACCTTTTGTTTAGTTTTTTAGATTTTATTTTTCAGGTGTTAGAATAGAAGGAGCATAGTGAACAGGATATATAAAGTGAAAATAATGAACTTCATTTTGTAAGTAAGAACTTTTGCGGCCACTTTAATACAATTTATTGTGAATCTACCAGCTTTGCCCAAGGAGAGATCACAGATAAGAAGAAAAGCTGAATTACACCACATTTTAAGTTACATACAAGAAATCAAAGTACATAGAAAAATTAAATGGCCCTCACCTATGGTCAAGACCGGGAATCGAACCCGGTACCTCTGGATTACCGGCCCAGCATCTCAACCACTCAACTACCGGAGCACCCAGCAAGTGCCTTCAATTTTGCCATCCACTTTGACTTTTTTGTATCATTCTGGTTTAATGGGTTTTTAACCTAAACGCCATCTATGAGAACACGTATTACACATGTATCCCGCTGTTGTTTTGATTTATTTAATAAAACACCTATAAACCATTCCAAACAGAAATTAAGTAGAACGATATTGTGACAAATAAAATTAGTCATCGCCTCAGTATGTAGGCACACTATCGCGCTAGTCAAACAATGCTAGTAACAGTTTAAATACAAAATGTCGCAGTTTTGTTTAGTTAAATATTTTTCGATAATGCAATTCATAGCGAATAAGCATCGCCATAATAGCTATTTTAACAGGATCTTCTATAATTATATCTAATTTCTCATAGTTTTGTTTAAGGTAGCTTATTGGAATGTCCAAGTTTATCGAGGAAGAGACTGATAATGTTTTAATATCCAATAGATAAAATGGGACCTGATTTTATAATAAAGTGACCTATCACTAGTTAATTTTCCTTCGCAGACATTCTGCAACTAAGTAGTGTTTATGGTTATATCGTGAAAGATAGCGTAGCTCGTCATACTTTTACTTTCCATTCCCGTTTTAATGCACACAGTTGGAATGAAACTGACGTGTGTATTGTTATCTAATCGTTGCAAGTCTCCGCTGAGCAAATAAGAGATGGAGCGAATTGTTCTTCAAAACAATGAGAACGGCGGCCTAGACTAATGCAGAGCGAGTAACAATTATTTTAAGTACAGTTTCTGAATGAATTGTTACTGCTACGGCTACTGTTTTGTAATGTGATTATGCAACTGATACATAATGAGAGGCCTTAAAACACAGGGACAAATTAGTCGGTTTCAACTATCATATCGTTCGATATCAATTAACAAAAACAATCTTTATAGAAAGAGAAAAACGAAGCTTTGATCGCTGAACGACCGTGTAACCACATAGGTGTCACAATACCTTAAGTAATATATCTATTGCATAGTTGTATTTATAATAGCATAATAGCTATAGCAAATATCGTCACTCGTACATAAGGATTTTTGGGTAGCTAAATAAGTTTAGAGAGGCCATCTTCTATTGGTACCTATCTACTGTGTCAACGGTTTATTTGTGAGGGCCACTATTCTAAAGAGTAAACTGACCTTTTAGAAGAAATAAACTCGTCGTTTATTACATAATTATGAACAGTTTAGGTTTACTTATAATAACATAGAGTAAATAAAGCGTAGTAAAACTGCAATAAAATAAATCATATGTTTTCTACAGGTGTTGAAAGGCAGTAAGCTCGGTTTTATGCTTCTCTGAACGCTGGGAGCGGAGTTAAATCAGAATTTAAACCAATGTTAAGTGGTATTCACGAGGATGCCCCGGGCTAGGTAGCGATGGGAGCCGGGTTATGAATACTAGTTAAATGGAGAAAGGATGGTTTAGTGGGAACTAAATTAATCTTCACAAGGAAAACAGTAGCTACTCGCTTTTGGCTTTGAGACTATTTAAAAACGTCTTGCTACTTTAGCAATGTGATTAAAATAGAACTCTAGCATCTTTTGGAATTATATGTAATGTTTACCGAAGTGTTTAGGTATTTCCTGATGTTTTTCAATTTACCTTTCGTTTGTTTTTCCTCCTCTTCTTTTCTAAATTAAGTAGTTCCGGATGCTTAAAAGGGGCTGGCGTATTTTAATTTGTAATCGATAACAATCGTCGAACGATAACTTGCCCTATATTCTTTGCGTAAGTAAATGAATTAAACTGTCAGTTCGTCTATCTTCTTTGATGTTAGTTATTGTTAGTTAGGTTAGCTGGAAGAGATCCCTTACTGGGATAAGGTCGCCTTTGTACATAACCATTGATCTTTTTACTGTTTATGTATGATTTTATGCAATACCAGTAGCGTGGCGTTCAAAGAAATCGATTCCTACCGGCTTGCCTAACATCAGGCATTTAAGCACTTTATTCTACAGCTCTTAAGGAAAATGTACGCCAAATCTGCACCGGCTTTAACGCCACGCCACGCCACTGATACATACATACATAATATCGTTTATCAAGTTAAATATTCTTAAAACGCACTGGCGCTAAAACATAACCTAAATAAGGGTTGTACATACTGCAAAGGTTTTCTGGACATGGCATTTTTAGATACAGTTTTTATATTGAACGAAGACAACACACGATACTATTTTAACCACCAACAATACTTAGCCCAAGAATTTTTTTTATGTAAATTCATAAAAAACATAACCTACCCCAACAACATAACCTAACCTACCTAAACACAATTTGATAATTCACTGATGAGTAAGATTGAAAATCGTCAATCTAAAATTCAAGCAATTGACGTTAACAAATTAAATATAAATCTAGGTAATGCCGGGAGCAATTTAGCGCAATTAAATAGGTTAATGTTGGTTTTCGCAACGAACTCGCAGACACTAATTATTGCCCAACTAAGGATATTCCCCGAGGCGAACTTACGCCAGGCGAGTCGTGATAACGTCTCACACTACCACTGAGACCGACACTTTCTGCCGTATTATGTGATAATGCTATGGAATTATGAAAATATCCAAGTATATTAAAGACACATTTTGGTACAAAGTAGTCCCTTGAGTTGAGATACACGTGCCAGAGACAGTAGCAGATTGGTGGTGACTTTTATATTAGACACAAACTTTTTTATCTTCAGCTTTCATATGTAAGTATTTAAGTTTTTTGTAAATAGTTGTCTATGATTGTTCTTTCAACACCATGGAACATTCAATGAAGCTCTTAGTTTTTCTTATTGGAAGTATTATTGCCCGACTGCGGCGAAGCCCAAAGGAGGGTTATGTGTTTGACCTGTATGTATGTATGTATGTATGTATGTATGTCCGTTCCCGTGTCCGCTCGTAACTACTCAACGGCACATCCGATTTTGATAAATGATACATCATTAGATTCGTCTTGATGGTGCGAGTGTCACTGGGTATGAAGTTCGTTAAAATAAACAAAATGGCGGATTTTATGCAGTTTCAAAGTGCACCGCGGTCGGGTTTTTTTTAGTAAAAATGTGGTTATTGTAAATAGCGTGTTGTGGATGTCTTCAATAATTTAACAACGTTTGTAACGTACAATACGTTTAATCTACATTTATATAAATACAAAAATGTGGTATGCAAATTGATGCGTGCTTGACCGCGATCGGATAGCGTCTGAGAGGCGAGTGTGCGGGGGGGGGCCTATGCAGCCGCACGGAGTCGACACGGTGTCCGGCGCGGTGTCTTGCTGTGTCTCAAACATGCTCCGGCACCTTGAAAGCTCCGGCTTTCAAGAGTCTGGTTGGTCAGCATCTCCGTTTTCCTCCAGTAGAGGGCAGATACAAGATATGCCTCGTCGTACAATGCCCTTTCTGGTTCTGACGTCTACTACTCGGCAAAGCCCGTCAGTACCCTTGTGCAACTGAACGATTCGTCCAAGAGGCCAGGTCAGAGGTGGCCCGTGGGCTTGCTTAATGAGGACGAGTTGTCCCGGATGTAGGTTAGGCTGGCGCACGCGCCATTTGGTGCGCTGCTGCAGCTCTGCAACGTATTCTTGACTCCACCTGGCCCAAAAGTGTTGTCTGACTTGTTCCATTTTGGCATATCTGTGCAACTGGTTCGGATTGGCTTCTTCGAGGTTCGGCACCGGCAATGACGTTAACGGCCGTCCTATGAGGAAGTGCCCTGGGGACAACGGGGACAGGTCGTGAGGATCGGATGATAGAGGACAGAGAGGGCGCGAGTTGAGGATAGCCTCAACCTGCGCAAATACTGTCGCGAGTTCCTCATATGTAAAGTGCATATTACCGATGATTCTCTTTATATGATATTTCGCGGATTTAACCGCGGCTTCGATTAGACCAGAAAAGTTAGGCGAATACGCAGGCGCGAATCTGAACTGTATGTGTTCATTTGCAAATTCTTCTGACACAGAGTTACAAGCATTATACAGCAGCTGTCCAATCTCTCTGCTGGCCCCAACGAAATTCCGTCCGTTGTCAGAAAAAACCTCGTTAGGTTTTCCTCTTCTCGCAATAAATCGCTTAAGGGCCAGTATGAAACATTGTGTGCTAAGATCACTTGCTATTTCGAGATGGACAGCTTTTGTTTTTAAGCAACACATGATACATAAAAATGATTTAATAAGTGTTGCTCCACGGCCCTTTTTATTCAGTATTAAGAATGGGCCCGCGTAGTCGATGGCCGTGGTGGCAAACACGTACCCGGGCGTGATGCGCTGAGCTGGTAGATTTCCCATAATTTGAGACGCAACTGCTCCTCTCAAACGTTTGCAAAAGATACAATTCTGATATGTTTTTCGCGCGAGTAATCTTCCGCCTATAATCCAATATTGTTCGCGTACGCTTGAGTGTAGCAGCTGAGGTCCGGTGTGTTTTAATTGAACATGAAAATATTCGCATATTAATTTACTCAAGTGATGTTTACTATCTAGAATAATAGGGTGCTTTTTGTCATAAGTAAAGTCCGAGTTGTATAATCGACCACCCACGCGCATGACGCCTTCTTCGTCTATAAATGGATTTGACGCTAATAGTGTCGATTTTTTATTAATTGGCAAATTATTTTGTAATAAATTTACTTCGTCCGAAAAGGAAGTTAATTGTGATATTTTAACTAGTTTAATCTCGGCTGATTGCAACTCGTGCACATTTAAAGGCCCTTGGATTTTACTCTTGGGATATTTACAATTATTTATCAATCGTAAAATGTACGCGACTGTCCTTCTCAAACGATTAAAACTTGAGAAATTTTCCATCTTAATAAAATCCGCTGAGGGATTTAAAGTTACGTTCATAACTCGAACCGTTGATATAATTTCGGGTATGTCCGAAATCATATCAGCTGACTCGTCATCATGAGAAGGCCAGTCCATCTCGCTGCGCTGCAGGAAAGAAGGTCCCGCGAACCACATCCCGTCCGCCGTCAGCTGATCAGGTAATAAACCGCGCGATCCTAAGTCCGCCGGGTTGTCGGCGGACGGAACGTAATTCCAGTCAGCACCGCGAGATAATTCCGTTATCTCGGACACTCGATGCAGTACGAAAGTTTTTAATTTCATTTTATTAGTATTAAAAATATTTAGCCACGCTAAAACAATCTTCGAGTCCGTCCAAAAGTACACCTTATCAATATTTATTCGCAATGCCCTTTTAACTTTGTCGTATAATCGGCTGGCTATTAATGCGCCCAATAATTCGGCGCGAGGAATGGTCACGGCAGGTTTTATAGGCATGACCTTGGTTTTCGCGCATAGCAGCTGAACCTTTATATTCGTATCGACTACCGAGCGAATGTAAATGCATGCGGCATATGCTGTTAATGAGGCATCCGAGAAACAATGAACTTCTATCCGCTCCGCATTGGATTGCATTACATAACGATCTATTTTAAATGTACATAACGTACCTAATCCGCTTACGATTTTATTCCAAGTGAGATTTATATGTTCGGGTACTTCCTCGTCCCACTCCAACTTTAATGTCCATAGTTTCTGAAGCAATATTTTAAATATAATCGTACATGCGCATAACAAACCCAACGGATCGAAAATACTAGCGATAGTGGATAAAATCGTGCGCTTTGTACATTTCGCAGAGTGTTTGTTTACATCGTTAAAGTCCTTTGAGCAACTGATCAACAACTTATCTGCCGACGGGCACCATCGTAATCCAAGCGTTGAACACTCATTATTAAAGTCGACATTAGTTTGTTCACTAAAGTTGGCATGGTCATTAAATAGGTAAGTACAGTTTGATTTTATTTTACGTAAATTCATTTGTGCCTTTGCTAAAGTTTGTGAGACGGATCGTAGAATGTATGTCAGATGTTCCGAATTGTCAGTTCCGGTTACCAAATCATCGACATACATATCTCTTTCAATTATTGTTTTTATAAAGGGATCTTCACAAGTTTTAGCAATTTCGTATAAACAACGAATGCTTAGATAAGGCGATGACGACATTCCGTAAGTAACGGTATCGAGGCGTAAATATTTTATGGGTTCCGTGCTATTATCACGCCACAAAATTACTTGCAGATATCTATCCTTTTCATTTACGCGAATTTGGCGGTACATTTTTTCGAGATCTCCAATAACAACAAATTTATGCTGACGAAACCTAGTCAGAATAGAAAAAATGTCGTCTTGTATTGTCGGTCCAACCATCAATATATCATTAAGTGCAACATTAGAAGAAGTCGGACAACTCGCGTCAAATACGACACGACAACGTGAAGTGATACTTTTGTCGCGTAAAACTGGATGATGAGGTAAAAAATTAGCGACGCTTGGTTTTTCTATTTCTGTTAAGTGCCCCAACTCCTTGTATTCACGAATGAATTCACAGTATTGTTGTTTTACGTGAGGTTGCCTTTCAAATCGTTTTTCTAATTGATGTAACCGTTTTATGGCTATATTGAATGAGTCACCTAACTTGTCGGGTGACTCCTTTAAAGGCAAACTCACGCAAAACCTACCATCGGGTAATTGATAGGTATTTTCAATAAAATGCGCTTCGCATGCTTCTTCTTCTGCTGACCACTTTTCCTTCTGTGGCAGCTCTTCTAGCTCCCAGAACTTTCTTAATTGGACGCTAATTTCGTGGCTAAAATTGCAGTGAATTTTGTTGTCGTGCCCATTGTTATAATAGTTATTAAGGAAAGTGGTTGGACCTACAACAAGCCATCCGAAATGCGAGTTCTGCAAAACCGGTTTGTTTACTCCTAATTTTATTTGACCTTGAATGATGAGATCCCAAAAAATATCCGCCCCTAGTAACAATTCTACTTGAGAGGGACGATGAAAGTCAGTATCAGCTAATTTGACATTTTTGGGTATTTCAAAGGATGAAATATCGACCTCGTTAGCCGGGAGGTTGTTTGCTATTTGATCGATTACGAAACAATGCACAGTTGGCTTAATAGACCTATCCCTGGCTTGCAAAGTAATTTTGCACCGTCGTAAAGCTTTGAATGAAATATTATTAATGCCTGTGACATTAATTGGCTCTGTTTCAATCACGGGAAGATTTAACTTTTCATGTAAAGACTTCGTCATGAAACTGGATTCACTCCCGCAATCCAGTAACGCCCTTACCCTATGGCATTGGTCAGTCTCATTGTCCACGATTTCTACCACGGCTGTTGATAACAACACTTGAGTTGCTATACAGGAAGACAATGAAACTGGGCATGCATTTTTTACCTGTTCCCCTGATAGAGAGTCATTAGACTGTGAAGTATTAGTTACTTGTGTATTATTTTGTACATACGTGCGATGTAGTAACGAATTGTGTTTGCGTCCACATATTTTACAGGGAATTGCCCGACATTGATATCCACGATGACCGCCGCGAAAGCATACTGGACACACTCTTAACTTATATATTTCGTTACTTCTCATTTCAGGTGTCATTTCTAGGAATTTATCACAAGCATAAATACGATGGTCACCCTTGCACATCAAGCAGCACAACTGAGGTAAGTTGGTCGTCGTTGTATTCGAAGCAGAGGCGACAAACGTTTTTTGAACATAATCTAATTTTTTGTGTGTTATTTTTTCAGATTTATCAACATGGCTCCCGCTTCGAGACAAGGACTCCAAGACATCTGCCCTATTACGAAGAAAATCAACGAACTGAGTGAGCTTCGGCGAAGACTCCATACTATTTCTTTTCTCCTCCCAATTTCTTAATGTGATCGGGTCAAGCTTGGAGGAGCAAAGAAACACAATGAGAGTGTCCCAGCTGTCCACGTTTTCGCCGAGGCTCTCGAGCGCTCGTAAATTCTTAGTTACATGATCGATTAAATTTCTTAGCGCTTTGTCTGATTCTCTCGTTAAGTTTTCTATTTGGAATAAAGACTGCAAGTGATGATGAACTAGTTGCCTTTTATTATCATACCTATCACATAAAAGCTTCCAGGCAGTGGCATAATTAGCTGCAGATATTTCTAATGATTTGATGACGATTGCCGCGCTGCCCTCGAGTGACGTGCGTAGATAATGAAATTTGTTAATGTCATTTAAAGCACCGTTTTCATGCACAATTGACTTGAACGTATCTCTGAACTCGAGCCAAGAACTAAAGTTACCATTGAAGCATGGTAGTTTTATTTGTGGTAAACTGACGTTAAGCTGATGGCTCGGTTGACTACAGACACTCCTGTCATCAGCATCCGCAAACCTTTGTTTATGCAAATCTATAAATTCTTGCGCGCAATTGACCAAACTAAAGAAATCATTTTCAATTTGAATATTTTCCGTTAATTGCTCACTGTCCGTGGTTAACGATTCGATTTTGTCCCGCAATGTATCAAAGTTATTGAAAACGATTTCGAATCTAGCCAGTCTTAGCGCTAGTTCATTCACGTGGCTAGATGTAATACTAGCCTTGCCCTTAAACTCGTAAAACTTATTTCTAAAAACAGTTACTTTACCCTTAATTGTACTACGCTTTTTTAATAAATCCTTGAACTCTGCGTCAGCCATAGCAATGAACAAGAGGATATAAAAGTGTTATAAATACCGTTTAATCCGGCAAACCTCAGTTCAGATTCAATTCAAACCTGCGTTGTAGTTCGTAGGTTATATGCAACCACGCCGAGTTATCGCCGATGCGCGTGATCTATTGTTCTCAGGCGGGCAGCAACCGACCGCTCGGCTTATTTACGTAAAATCTGGAATGTTCGTCGATTGCAATTAATACTTATACGCAACTATGTTACACTTTTATATTTTAGCTGTTTATCGGAAAAATAAATGTAAAGAAGGCTTGCTATTCTTATTTCTTCAGTTACGGGATACAAATTAAATCGGTAAAAATGCGATATGAACGCTATTTCATTTCATTGTTTGTTGAACGCTTGAAAGATTGATATAATTAGATGCTATAAATGTTTTAATTAAATGAAGACAGTTTATCTGTGCACTAAGCTGATATTGCAAAACCGGGCATATCATATGTACGTGCCACATGCGGACTACGGCAGTACCTGTTCGGCTGAAACTTTCTCTGGAAAAAATTAGGATTAATGGAATAAGAAAGGAACGGGCACTCCCCTGATTTGTTGATCCGCTGCCACGCTGATGCTGCTCCGTGTCTTCCGCTTCTCGAACTTCGTATTTACAGGTTATGTGGTCTCTTTAGGTAGGTATTGCGCCTCCGGCACAATGTGATGTCAACGGTCGCCAAAAAATGTTGTGGATGTCTTCAATAATTTAACAACGTTTGTAACGTACAATACGTTTAATCTACATTTATATAAATACAAAAATGTGGTATGCAAATTGATGCGTGCTTGACCGCGATCGGATAGCGTCTGAGAGGCGAGTGTGCGGGGGGGGGCCTATGCAGCCGCACGGAGTCGACACGGTGTCCGGCGCGGTGTCTTGCTGTGTCTCAAACATAGCGTTATAGGTAAACATAATAGATTTGTCAGTTTCTTTTGGAATAAAGTGTGGTCTAACAGTTTTTGCCCACATCATCGTAAAAAACTCGAAAAAATCTTACGTCTTTGATAATAGGGAACGTGCACAACAAAGGTGCTGCCAACATTGACGAAAACGCCGTTAATAACGTTAATTTATCACGTTGAAGGACGATTAACGTCAGTGTAGCTACGACTTACTATATTTGACATTGACACTTACATATTATCATTGACATTGACAGCTTGATTTGACAGGGGCGATAGTTTCCTTTATTGTCCGCCCGTGTCTCTTTTGTCGTTTAGTGCTGCCACCTATAGTTTGTGCACGTTCCCTATAGAGTTTCGGTAGATTAATTTGAGTTTTATAGCATGGATTTAAACCTGTTTTATTTTTTACTTTTTAACTCACGCATTGACGCAAAAAAGCACTATTAAGCGTCTGAGGAAAACTTGTTAGCGTTTAACCTATATAAACTTGATGTATTGGGACATTTGGGACACCATATTTCAACCAGAGTATATACATCTTTTAACACTTCATCGTTCGTGATTTATAATCCCACGACCACACACGTAGTTTCTTGAATGTGATTTTTCATGTTTTGTGTAATAAATGTGATAGTTATGGATTATTTAATTGGGTACCTAAGAGTTGAACAGTATTTACTGAATGTACAAAGGTACTCACTTTTCATTTGTGGTTTAGGCATACCGGGTCTTTTAGAAGTGGGAAATTTAAGAAAAAAAGGAAAAGTTGATGACGAAAATTATATTCACACTGTTATTTAAAACTCCGATCATAGATACCCAGAAGTGTGGAGTAGGTATTTTGCATCTATTAAATTTTTTGCAACATAATTATTATTAATGCACAAAGACACTCTTACTGCCCATAACAAGAAACTATATTGTCTGTCTGAGGTGATATGTCGATATTGTCGATATTTGACAGATTATTACAATGATTGATCACTCCGAGGAAGTATTGCTAAACGATTGCCATTTTTTGCATTAAACGGTTACAATTCATTTTGTTTTGCTATTTTAAACATTTTGTAATTGTCGATAAAAAAGTTTGAGTCTAGCCTATGATCCAGACAAGCAAATTATTTGCATACGTAATGTTTTAAATTATCAAAGTAATAAGTAGTATGTACGAATGAATAGTCGGCTTACGAAAATATTTAGCACTTTAGATTTCTGTCATAGTAAAATTAAAACAGAACACAGGAAAGTACTATCGTACAGAAATCGAAAATAAAAGTTACAACAATTATATTTTATAAAAACTCTGAAAAGTTAATGGATTCAGACAAAAATGGTATTATGACTTCCAATGATTATGACAAGGAATACATTATGACTTAAAAAATTATGAGAGATAATGTAGACGCGAATCAAAAGCGTCAATTTTGAGATGGCAAGGTTCTAAGCATACTTATATATGTTTATAATTTCATTGGCTCACGTAAAAGAAATTATACATTTCATAATATGGCACGCCCTTTTATTTTAAACTTCGTATTATTTATATCGTAATTGCTTGCTTTATTTTCAACAAGTTGTCCGTAATAACAGTCATTACGAGTATTATAGAAAATTAGGTCTTGATACATTTGCCCAGTTTTTATTACTATTTTATGGCTTTGCTGGGCGATAATGTTGCACTTTGCTCCTTAATAATAGGGCAATGGGTCCTTTGAGGGCTCGTTCGCGTGATCTTTAATAATGCTATGTCGAGAATTTTGTGGCTAGATTTCAGATGCAACATTTCAAAAAATTCATAGTTCAAGACTTAAGTGATTCGAGTCGCACAGTTCTCCATACAAATAATAACCACATTTTTATAAAAAAAAAAAACCCGACCGCGGTGCACTTTGAAACTGCATTAAATCCGCCATTTTGTTTATTTTAACGAACTTCATGCCCAGTGACACTCGCACCATCAAGACGAATCTAATGATGTATCATTTATCAAAATCGGATGTGTCGTTGAGTAGTTACGAGCGGACACAGGAACGGACATACATACATACAGGCCAAACACATAACCCTCCTTTGGGCTTCGCCGCAGTCGGGTAAAAAGCGGGTAAAAATAGTACCTTACTTAGCTAGGGAAAACAAATCATATATTAGATCGCAGGTGTTTGACACCCGAGCCGAAGGCAACTAACTAACTAACTTGGCTCAGGGACCCAAAGAGGGTCTTGGCCTCCGAAACGAGAGCACGCCATCTGTCCCGATCGTGCGCAACTTCTTGCCAGTTAACGACTTGAAGACGTCGCAGATCCGCCTGCACACTGTCCTCCCAGCGGTACCTGGGTCGCCCAACCGGGCGGCGACCAGTTGGTCGTCCCACGTACGCTCTTTTGGCCGCACGATCCTCTCCCATTCGGAGTAGGTGACCAAACCAGCGAAGTCTGTGTGATTTTGTTACGCCGATGATGTTGGGTTCAGCCACCAGCTCCTGGATCTCTTTGTTCTTACGGATCCTCCACGTGCCGTTTTCACTCTTGACAGGCCCCAGGATCTTACGCAAAACCTTCCTTTCCGCTACAAGGAGCTGACATTCCTCTTTTTGTGTTAGTGTCCAGGCCTCGCAACCATACATAAGGATGGGTCTTAAGAGCCGAAAGCAAGGGCAATAAATATGCGATCGAAGGCTTTCTTAATTACCGCATGTGGTAAGTACTAAATTTTTCGTCTCCCCCAGGTCCGGATGTTTAGGTAATTGATAAATAATGAAACGAAGGTTTAAATTAAATTGAAATTATTGAAAAATGCAGAAAAGAAGACTAAATCTTTATCACTGCGTGAAAAATTAAGCTAATAGCTAACTGTTCATGAAACTCGAAAGACACGCGATGAAATAAATCTGTGTCGTTTATAAAAAAACATGTTTGATTATTTTAATACCTATTGAATGTTAAACAACTCATGTACATATACATAGCTAATGTTTAGTTTATTTAACAATCGGACCTCAATCACTAAAATAACCCCAATTAATGAAATCCTCTGTAAATGAGACAGATATTTATTTTATACCTGGATATCTGAGACACTGGGTAAGTGGAATACCTCTTTAAGTGAAACTTTGCGGATCTCAGTTATCAAGGTTTCACTGAACACCGCTCTTTGGATGCTACAGACTATGCGATGCTGACTGTACAATTGTACCTGTCATAATAAAGGGATCTCTCCAGACGTACAGTTGCCTCTTAACCTGTACATTAAGTACAAACCCATAAACAAGACAAATTACCGACATAATACCGCGGGAGAAGGATCATAACTGTCATGTCATCTTTTACTGCGCTAAGTTGTGCTGACATTTATTACATCATTTGCAAGGGGACACCTAATGTTACGTACTAAACACATTGTATACAGTAATTGTCTATGTATTTTAAATAATACTATAACTACATTATTAGGCATACATATATTATTACAATGGTGACGCAATGGTGATTTAGAGTAATTCATTACCATTGATAAACGGGAGCTTTTAAGATCTTTGCAAAATCTAAAGAATTTGGATCAAATAATAAACAATTTTCAAGTAGTTATGTACAACCAGCCACTAAGTGGCGCCGCATGCGCTAATGTAAATCGTTATATCAAATGTTCGTGGGACGTATAGCTCTTAAGCGGCCTTAGAAATTTTGAAATGCTTGCAATTCTAATTAGGACGTTATTATTACATAATGTGTTCATAACATTTTGTTATTCTCAAGTCATTGA
Organism: Eudemis profundana; assembly: GCA_947034925.1. Classification (NCBI taxonomy): domain Eukaryota; kingdom Metazoa; phylum Arthropoda; class Insecta; order Lepidoptera; family Tortricidae; genus Eudemis; species Eudemis profundana. The sequence goes on from OX344811.1 coordinate 14,346,657, forward strand.
ATTAATATGATAGTTTTGTTATAATTTAAAGTTCCAAATGGGCTAATAGGTATTTAGTTTTATTGTGTTTAGCGAAATCGTAAAAAAATACTATTGCGCTTAAATTCCGCTTGAGTTCGGAATGATGTTTCATACAATAATTCTATTTGAAACATGAGTAAAATACATATTAAACACAAGCTTTAGACCACTATAATATAACTTGTATCCACCCTCTGCTGGGTATAAGGCTCTTCTTCATCACGTCACTCACCCCGGTCCTGTCCCATTCTCATCCACAGTTTGTTTGCCGTGTGGGACTTTGGAGACGTCATCTGATCATGGAGCCAGTGGTTTTCCCATATCTCTTTTCGACATCCTTGGCTGAGTAATATTTTTTGACAACAAGTGGGGTTAAAATTTTATTTTATTTGAATTATTATTAGTTTATTAGGGGTTTTATATTATAATAAATTGTTTTTATTAAGTAGATATTGAATCTTTAAATGCACATTTTTTAGTTGCCAATTATAAGTTCATCGGTAACCTAAGGGCCGATACAGACGGACTGCAACCCAACTGCAACCGTCTACGATTTGTATGGGAACTGCATCACAACTGCACGCCGACTGCGCGTCGCTCCCAATGGGTAAACCTCTCGTTTTTCATCCTCGTTAATTGACAATAATCGTGTTTAATTCTGATACGACTTTAATGTTTATTTTTATCGTGTACCTAAGGTCTCTTAAGAGTTGAGAGTTTCGTGCTATTTGCCCGTGTACTGCCGGCGGCGTGTGTGTGGTAGATAAGGCGCAATATATCCAAATCTACAGTGCGCCGGTATTGGCAATAATCGTGTTTATTTTTGATACGAATTTAATGTTAACATGACATACTTTTGACAGTTTTGACACGTTTTTTACGCGACATTTTTTATGTTATGCATGAATTTTAAGTGTCGATAAGAATGAATTAGCTAATGCCAATAACATGATGGTTCGTCGGATAAGTACATATTTAATATTGACTTTGTTTAGCGGTGGAGATCTATCGGTCGAATATATGATAAAAATAATTTATAACAAAAAAAAAACAAAATGTGAGCACAATGGTGACGCGCGACACTTTGTCGCACGACAAATACTGGCTGTCTAGCACAACTAACCGACGCGACAGAGCATGACCTAAAACTCACACTAGCATTCCATGCATGTCACAGAGTATGACCTATAACTGTCATACTAGCATGCCATGCATGTCACAGAGCATGACCTATATAACTGTAACACAAGCATGCCATGCATGTCACAGAGCACGACCTATATAACCTACCTAATAATGAAATACTTATTATTAATTTTGGAAAAGATAAACTGGTGAGTTTCTTCCAGCGCTTCTTCTCACCAGAAGGTCATTCGAAGCGTAAAAAGAAAATAATAGAACCAAACATGTAAAAGAGCCCTTGAGGGCCTACTTGCAGAAATAAATGATTTGAATTTGAACTATACTGAGTGGCAAGAAATACGGAGAGTGGCCAAATAAAACAGCCGTTCGCACTTACATACTAGTTAGTCAGAACGTGACGGATGATTTATCATTTACTTACTGATCGACAAAGTGAGAAAGTGACAAGGTCGTGGTCTGCCATGCGACAAGCGAAGTCACGCAGTGACTTCACCTATCGCGGGGACTGGATAACTGGCCGTGACTGTCGCGATCTGTAGTCCAGCTCCCAATACACGCTGTTGGCCTTCTGTTGTGTGGCCCACTATGGGGAGACTCGGAATGGAGGAAAATTGGAGTCGCTGCAATTTACCAATTAGTCACTCTGATCGAACAATCACGCTCGCCCGTGCCCTTTAACTCGCTGTTAGCTGCTCTTACATATTCTTAGGTTTACAGGCTATAAAATACACTCACGGATAATAAATTCGGGTCATTTTCTATGGTGTGATTTTTTATATGATTGTTTATACAAAATGACCCGAATTCAATCGCTTTTGGATCTGCATAAACTAAGTGGGGATTAAAATTCTGCATTTATGACATCAAATTTGTATTTTTTTTGGTACATATTTGGTACATATTGTCTGCACTAAACAGCACAAAGTTCCATTAAATTAAATCACAAAAATATACAATTGGCCATTAATGTGTCAGCGCCATCTATTGCCATCATTATAGGAACTAAACTTTTAATAGGTAACTCAAAATATAAACCTTGTAATAGACCGCATATTGTTGACCATTGCATTTAAATAAGGTATTAATTGTACCTAATGTTCTTTTGGCGTGCAATAAAGTAAGTATTTTTGTATTATTATATTGTATAACTATACTTTTCTGGTTTACCCCCCTTCGTTTGTATTAAGAACAGATCGACTCGAATCAACTCACCAAATAACTTATAAACAAGTCCCAAAAAGAAATATACCGCATTAGACAGTCAGTGGTAATAACTTACTTTAATTGACCTGTCAAAATGTTCGCTATTTTGATATCACATTTAAAATGAAAGTGCTATCGCAAAATTAACAGTAGTCTTCACAACTTAGTCGTCAATCCCGTACCTAATATAAAGACCCGTGAAGTATTAACAATACTTATTTCATAATCTGAGGTCACGTTGCGGTGGTCCGCCAAAGTGGAAGCGACGAGCGGACCGATATTTTTTATCCCCGATCCTATCTATCAGCCACAAACGTCCACTGCTGGACATAGGCCTTCCCCATAGATCGCCACAAAGTGCGGTTCTGAGTAGACCGCATCCACCGTCTCCCCGGTACTTTCACGAGGTCGTCTGTCTAGTCTGGGACCGTCCCACGCAGCGCTTACCTATGCTTGGTTGCCACTCATATGTTGAGAATGCAGACTCACATAGATAAGTTGAAGTAAAACGCACAAGTCTTTTTATTGTAATCTTGCCAACAGCATTGTTTTCTGCATAAAATTGCATCCAGAACTCTTCTGGACTCCCGTCGTGGTATTTACGTTTCAAAGTGCTGTCTTCACTGATTTCCAGCAAATTTTGAAAATCTTCATTATTCAACCCAGTAGGTTTACATTTCAGATCGCACGAAACGGGTTTAGAATTAATATCAGGAAAATACTCAACAATGGTTTTTTCCCAAATCTACCAAGTGGGCAGTAGTAATTTCGAGGAAACTCGGTTGAAGATGGATCTCATTTGCTTTGACAAAGTTTTGCAAACGAGAAAAGTTGGAGATATCTCCATTCTAACACACGTATCAAAAAATATTTTTTTTACGCAATGCTTTTATTTTGGCTAATTGCGCTCCTCCTTTTCCTTGACGAGATATGGTGGTTTCATTTAGTTTTTCGAACATGACGGAAAGGTATCCTAATTTAACGACTTTTAAATCTTGTGGCATCTTTCTTGTCGCCAAAGAATGCCGATGGATGACACAGTGGCTGCACTATATATGCCTCTGCGGCGGATTTGGGTGATTGCCTACTTTCCGCACCTCGAAAATAATGTACTTATACTATAAATTTACTTGAAAATAAGATAAATAGAAATCATATTTTGAGGCTAAGAGGGTTATTATTAGGTTAGCAGCTAACCTTCATTAAACTTGAATGATTACACATTTTATTAAAGTCACTAATATTACCATTTAAACAATTTTGTATAAGGAATAAGAAGACAATTGAAACTCTATAACCCAGAGCTACTTGCAACTGAAATGTTATAACCCAGAGCTACTTGCAACAAATAGACGCACTACAACCACAAAATGGCTGACGAGTAGTAGACGCGGCACAATAATGGTGTTGCTATTATATGATATGAAATTTTACACTTAATTCCATTTTTTTTGTGACAATTAAGGGATGTACTGGCACCGCTGGCACACGCTAGCGGCACCCCTGGCGCACGCTCGCGGCACCCCAGGGTGCCACGGCACCCACTTTGGGAACCTCTGCTCTGGGCTATATGGCCTGCCCACTGCCACTTCAACCGTGCAATCCTTCGAGCTATGTCAGTCACTTTGGTTCTTCTGTTCGTAATCTTCGTTATTACTAGTTCTTAACTTCTTATATTAGGATCGAGATTAACACGTTGACTGCGGTACAACCCATTTCTGACTTGTAACGGACTTTCGTTCGGTGCGACGGCAGAGTTTCGGCGATTTCTCGCTGGTGCGACAGTGATTTCTTATAGAAATCCTTGTTGTACGAAAGAGTCAAGTATATATTTCTGCTTCTCACTTTAAACCCTACATCATAGGTCACTCAAACATATACAAGACAAATACGACTTGTACGCACTAGTTGAAAAAAATATTCAATCAGTGCGATACCAGTCAAAATTGGCTTGTATACTTCTGCCTTGTATCGCACCTCGGGAAGCGTCATTACAAGCCAGTGCAGTGATCCACTTAGACGCAGGTTGACGTTATTGTTATTAAGAAAAATTAAAATGAGTGGACCAAGAAAGTGGTCACGTAGAATGCTTGAAAAAGTATTCAAAAATACGAACGAAAATGGGACTCCTTCAAGCGTACGTGTTTCAGACGACGATGTGCTTTCACAAACATCTAGTGTGAGTACTTCTACTTTGACTTCAAACACAAATCCATCAAAAGCATTACCGATTGATGATCGGTACTTCATAATTCCCAGACGTAATAAAAATAATGTTTCTAAAATACAAATACTAGAAGATATAAGCATAACTACACTATAAATCAAAATATAACATCGATATCGTTGTTATGATTGATTTCCCCTCACTATTAATATATCGATACTATATCCCCATACCTGTCCCCATGATGCGATACAGGTCAGTTTTGTCCTGTAAATTAAATGGTCAATAATTTCTAAACCCAGGGCAATATTTAGTGGCGACGATAAATTTAGGTCATTCACTTTATTGGCTTGCTATTAAAAACTTAAAATTAAAAATTGATATAACCAATAAAGATATTTTAAGCTAAACATCGCAAGCAAGTTACTGGGCATAATTGACTTGTATCGCACCAGCAGAAAAAATGTTACCAGTCAAATATGGTGCGTACCGCACTGAGCGTAAGTTGTTGAAATGGATTGCCGCGTTCAACGTGTTAACAGCTAAATTATGAATTACCCTACAGGCGTAATCTGGGCAGCAAAGGAGTAATTTTATTATAAATCTGGGGTTAATAACTTAATCATTTCTCCGTCGTCTGTCAGTAGGTAATGTCAGGTTGGCATTAGCTTTTCCTGGTTATCTACTGGTTATTAGATATTTATTTTATGTAGAAAGCATTTCATGCAGAAATCTAGACTAGTTTGCTGACGTGAAGGATACTAAAAGGGTCATCATTAAAATAATAAAAGTAAAACTCGAGCGGTTAGAAGATTTGAAACCCGCCTCTTCACTCTCTTTGCGACTATGGATGTTACGACACATCGAGACAAATATTATAATGTTCTTATGCGATTAAGTACCATCTTATTATAACAATAAGCTCGCACTACATGAATTGCATATATGTGAGGAGCGACTTAATCCTTATGTTGTTAATATGTACCATTCACACGAAGGGGGACTCTTCTCCCATTGTCTCCATTTCCTGACAAATATAATTTTAGCACCCTTCAACGAACGAATCCTTTTTTATTGCTCATCTGTCTAAGTGATTGTACCTTTTTCAACAAAAATATAGTCTTAGCTACAGTTTCGAATCAAATAACAAAGGCCAAGTGAGGGCTACCAAAGTTCATAGTTATAGTACAAACACGCCCTCGCGTGAAATGAATATTCATCCCAAGATCCCAAGATTAGGGACTAAATCACGGCAGTCACAAGTACACATGTAACCAAGTTAGTACTCAACAAGTACAGGCGTGACAAATGTCCGTCTCTTAAGGATTGATTGCGTTGGCACTATCGCGACTGCGAATCTAACCTTCATACCCAGAAGGGTGCTAGTGACGTTACTTTTGAACTAAGATACGACATTTTAGCTTAAAACAGCTGTAACACCGGATACAATTTAAGTTGTTGGTCGATTTCAATTATGCACAAGGCAACTTCGAGTAGAGTTGTGCCCGCTCGGTCTTTAAAGGTAGCGCTCCGATCTCGTTCAATCGGTCAAAGGAACTAGTTCGGTCTTTGAGTTCCTTTTTTCTTCTTCCCCGTTTCCTTACGGCTGAGGATCGTGACCACATGAGGCCGTTGCTCTATGCACCGACAATACCAACACTCTAGAGAGCGTTGGTGCATAGAGCAACAGCCTCATCAAAAATTGTAATTAAGTAGCTCATGAACCAAAAAAAACCGACTGGAGTAGTCTCCACTCATTTTCTTTTCATTACAATTTCTAGGCAGCTTAGTTCTGTAACAATTTGGTCGCTCTTTATTCGTGAAGGTACTCCATTTCGCTGCTACGTTCACCGATTACTATTGTTTACTTTATCTGTCCATAAGCTACTTCTTATTGTTTTATGTCCTGTATTCTGAGATGTGCAAGAAAAAGTACCTGTATTGTACTGCGTCTACTGAACTAAAGGCCCGAAGACCATTTAAAATCAAAGACCATTTAAGAGGAACTAAGATTCATTCAGTTCATGACGGCAGTTCATTCCTTTTAGTTCTTAGTTCTTGATCGACTCAAGCCCAGCTTCGAACCACTTTTATCTGGCGGGTTAGCGATCAGGGAAATTATATGCTAGGTATGGAACAGCAATGATGAAAATCCAGTTTGCTGAAGCAAACTAGCTCTTATGTCACAGTGGTAAGGACTTTATTGTATGCATAGTTAACGTGGTTTTGTTAAAACGCGATTTCTACAAGAAACTAATTGGGAGTGAATTACTTTCACAGGGAAGTTTGTTTAGTATATTATGGAAGAACTACTATTAGCTACCCGTAATGGTAGTTTGTCGATGGTTGGTAGGAAATGTTTTTATTTATCTTAGATTATTCCTATAATATGACAGGAACAAAAATTCTTAGAAATGTTAACTTAAGCGGGCTTTACACGGCTGACTAAAGCCACGGATCCAAATGGCCATTCGGCTAATGGGTCATTCTTGAAAATTATCATTCCCATGTGCACACTGCATACTGCACCCATATTGGCCAAGCTCTACAAATTAACCAATTGCCATTTTCATAAAACAAATCTACTTAATTTAATATCTGTGCTCAGGCAATGATGTCCTTCAAGAATTACCCTAATCCGTAGGTGACTAAAATCAAAAGCTTCGAAGTAAACTATATCCTACTTTTACCGCAACGGCGGCCGGCTGCTTGGTGATTAAAATCCTCCGCGCAAATGTCAGTACTTAGCATCACTTAGAACTTAGGTCGACATATTGATGCAAAATAAACAAATCAGTAGTGATTTTTATAAACCCGTGTAAATGAGGTGGCGGTTCCATTTTTACAAACGATTCGATTTAGTGACTCTGACCGCACGGCTTTAGACACCCGTTTCAGGAGCGGCTGACTCCGCGATTTGGCCACGCGGCTACTAGTACTAAATCCCCACGGAGGAGCTTAAGCAGTGACCAGTAAGAGCACGCGTTATGCGATAGAGAAAGACGGTCGGATCCGATGCATTCGTCCGGTGGTTGGAGCCGAACGTCAATTTTGTAAGGGTCTTATCACACTTGGGATTTGGGGGCGAGCTGCGGGCGAGCTGCGGGCGAGTTGCCATACAAAATCAGTCGCGGCGAACTCGCCGCGAGCGTCATTTGTATGGAACTTCGCTTCTAACTCGCCCGCAGCTTGCTCGCAAATCGCAAGTGTGATAAGGCTCTAAGAGAGAGAGATTTCAGCTGTAGGCATGTAGTACTATTTTTATTCTGTGCCCGTGTAAAACCCGCATTAAAAATGTGTATGTAATAATTATCTTTTTTTTTAAAGCCTGACTAACTTGAGACCGGGTTGTCGGCCGTGGCGTTCCCTGGGGTCGAACCAGGTCGCTAGTCGGACCACCCCGAGTGAATCGGACTGAGTGTGTGTCGAAAGGGGCGCCTCGGGTCGAACCAGTAATTATCATGGTAGGTAGATATCAATGTTGGTGATGGTTGTTGGTTGGAGGTAGTGCAAGTTGATGGCTGAATATTAAAGATAACTTGTTCTCTTTTGTTGCTCAGAATCTTGATGCGTCAGAATTCTACAGCAAATAAATATCTATCGTCATACGAATGCATAATACTCGTATCTTCATAAAAATCTTCTAGCAATATTGGGTGGCTTGTTACTTGATTAATTGCTGTTCATTTTTTATTGTCTGTTTCATTTATTTTTTATTAATAGGGACACAAGCCCCAAGCCACAAGGTGGACCGACGATCTGGTGAAAACCGCAGGAAGCCGCTGGATAATAGCAGCACAAAGCCGACAATCGTGGAGATCCTTGGGGAAGGCCTATGTCCAGCAGTGGACGTCTTTTGGCTGAAATGATGATGATGATGATGAATAGGGACTGCCAAAGTAAAAACGGGCAAATGACTGTTAAGATCACAAAGTCTTGGTTGAGTTAGTTAATTTTTTCCCCGTACACCGCTCCGCTATCTCGCACATCACTGGTGAATGAATACTCAGCTTAAAAGGTGATCCATATGTGAATAGGCTAGACGACTAAAAAAACGGTTTAGTCCGTCAGTGGTTCTTTATTATAACTAAACTTAAAAAACTATCTGAACAACGGTAATAAAACAAACAAAAGTAAAGAATAAACTATAAACTAAAACCTAAATAGTCCGTCAGTTAGATTATTAAAAAATATTGTACACGTATTTTTTCTTTTGTTTGAATAACAAACAATGACGAGGATAGTGCTTAGAAGTGACGTCACTCCTAGGTACAATTTTCACCTAGGCGTGACCTCACAAGCCCCCACTCCAGAAGTTTGATGATCTATAACTTTGTCGATTTTTAATATTTTGATAAACCAAAAATACGTGTCCCATATTTTTCCATAATCTAAGTAACGGACTTAATAGAATTATATAGTTTTCACTCAGTAGTCATCCCTATTAGGGGTGACCTTTTTGCACTCTAAATTGTAAGGCTAAAACAAAACCAGTCTGCACTGAAATGGAAAGTATTCATATCACAATAAATATTTACTTTGCAATTGCCACCAGCTCTGCAAATACGAAATTATGTCAGTAACAAAATATGTAATTTCATCGTACATTTTAAAGAACGTCATATGTGCCTGTAGTCTACATCCTAATACACATCACATAGGACATTATTCTGATGACAGGATAACAAAATTTAACCTGAGTCTTTACAGGCTTCTAATAGAAGCTATTTTAGCTTGGCAGGTTGGCTATACAATTTCTGCGTATATGACTGTACAGTCAAGGAATTTAATTTACAACCCACCTAAGGTCCAATATCGTATAGCATACTGTCATCATAAGAGCTAGCTGGAGTACGACGTTACTTTGACATGTCACACGCATTGTTTTGTGTCAGTAACTAGGTAACAGATTAACAACGTTGACATGGTGAACTGAAATTTGGAACGTCAAGGCACTACCAAAAAAGGACGACAACCGCAGAATCGAAATTAGAAGAACGTCCATCTTTCTCGCTCTTGCAATATTCGAATGAAAGGAACGCAGATAACGAAATTTAGATTATCGTCGTTTGCGGTAGACTTTCCGGAGTCTGGATTCGGAATTATTTTAAAATTTTCTCTATTGACACTGACACCAACTGACACATATTCATAATTAGATGAGCAAATGACTTCGCAAAGAGGTTATCTGTAATGTGCAGTGACAAATAATACGTATTGACATTTAAATACTATTACTGAAATAGAAATTTCGACCTTAATGCATCGTGAATGCTTAACAACATTTCAATGAAAAGGGTAGGATATTAAATTCCTTGACTGTACTTAGGTGTGTAATTTTTGCATTTTTGCATAATTTTATCATTTGAGTGCTGAAATGAAATTGGGAATTTGTTTTTAAAAACTTTTATTTCCTACCTATAATCAAACCTTGCAAGTTAATTTTGACCCACTTTCCGGTTTCCGATTGATCTTGGTAAATCAGGTGGCAATGTAATATCTGGGGGCACGGCAGTGCCCCCGCCAAGTCGAGCAAAACAAAGGCACGGCCGTACCATCCTTTTCTCGAAGCCATTCAGGCTATTTTCAGCCTCCCGTAATTTTGTGCTGGCTACAGCTAGAACCCTGAATTTTTAGGGGTATATTATGGGGCATAATGAGACTTAAATACTTTCTCAATAACGTTCAATTTGTACGTATAGTTTTAGAAATATTTACGTCAAAGTTCCTTAGTTTTGTCACTGACTCACTGGCTGATGATCATCATAATTCTAAGATACTTCTAACAGACCCACAAGCTCCAAATATTTTAAACATAAGTAATTCGTTTTTAACCTATAAAGTCATGCAAAACCCGAAAAATATTGCAATTTCAATACAAACTGTATACTTAAGTAATCCTATTCAATTACATGCGACTACAAAATGGGAAATAGAATGGATTTGAATGTAATAAATAAAGGAAGACCACATATAAAAATAAATGAGATATCATCAAAAACATTACATTAAAAAGATGCAAGTCTTGCAACGCAGTTTTCCTACAACAAAACAACAGAACTCGATTCCCACCGACTTGCCTATTATTTAACCGCGGAGCAACACGAGGATGGACATTTATGTATAAGGTATTTACTTACAGGTATACTGCATACAGTATATATCGTCACTACTTTAAAAAAAACTCGTATCTGATACTGACTTCAGGTAAAAACGCAGTAAGAGTATATGAAGTTTGTATGGAGCTTTGACGTTTTTTCTCTAAGACGTTCTTAGATACGAGTTTTTTTCAAAGTAGTGACGATATGACGACTGGCTTTCTGGGAGTGAGACCGGCTATGAAGCTAGAGGTCTCGGATTCAAATCCTGGTATTTGGGCAAATATTTGTGTGATGAATACGAATATTTGAGTCATGGACGTTTTCTATGTATATATATATCTGTATAAATGTATATCGTCGTCTATAGTGAACAGTGGCGTGGCGTCCAAACAACTCGATTCCTACCGGCTTGCCTAATATCAGGATTTTGACCACCTTATTCCAGAGCTCTTAAGGAAAATGTACGCCAAATCTGCACCGGCTTGCCCTAGGATATCTTTTACGCCACGCCACTGATAGTGAAGAATGTATATTTTAGTTTAGCTTGGGACTACTTTGATTTGTGTAATATTGTCTCCTATCATTTAAGTATACACAGTATTTATAGTACATGAGATTGCAAGTCAAAGTTGTTAATCAAAACGTAAATCACGTCTTATAAAATAATACTGCCAATAAAATCGGTTTAAGGTGATTGAGTTGCTCGTTTCTCCTTACGAAAAGAGGCATACCTAATAATCGACTTTAACAAATTTAGTTGGAATGTGAGAAGTCCCAAAAAACAAAAAAAACAATACGTCAATGATGAAAGGAAAATAAAGTTCAAGATAAAAGGGGGTCCCATTCAAGAAACGTGTTTTTGGCGCCTTTTTGCTCGTCGGTGGTACGGAACCCTACGTGTGCGAATCCGACTCGCACTTGGCCGGTTTTTATTTCTTTATGCCACACCTGGCCATAAAGTGGCTTTTTCCGCACGCTGCGCGTACGGAAAAAGCCGCTTTCTGGCCAAGTGTAGACATAAAATGATGTACACAACACGGGAGGTAATAAAGAAAGCCCTCGGTCGCATATTTACATCCCTCGCTTGTAGCTCGGGCCGCAAACATCTGCGATCTCGGCCTTTCTTTGTTTTACCACCCTAGTTGTGTAATGTACTATTGTGTGGAGAAGCGATCGACTCGAATCACCTTAACACTATTTTATTCCAAGATTTATAACCAGTAAAACATAAAGTGAGACTACATTAGACATGTTATAAAGAAATTGCAGTAACTATATTACGAGCGAGGAGATATTGCGCAACCAGGAATATAGAAACGATAGGAAACATTTTGATGATAGAGCATTAAAACTAGACGTACTTACGTATAAGGACGCTTGCAACGTGTCAGGAAAGACATGGCGGTAACACCAGTTTATAATGTTAGTATTTTAGTATCCTGTCATTTTAAACCGACTTCAAAAAGGGGGAAAGTTCTTAGTCCGTTGGAATCTTGTTTTTTTTTTAAATAGTATGTTCCTAGATTACTGGAAGATGGCTGGATGGTTTTTTTTTGTTTAAGGGCGTTTTTATAGTGTCAAACTCCATACATTTCGACACGGACTGACAGGTTAGATGGTATTTGAACATATCTTAAGTTTCGCTTAACCGTAAATTTTAAAATAAAAATGCCCTTAAATAAGTACACTTCACAGGTGTTTCGATTGTAAAGCGGCTACTAAGTGGATTCACCTACATTTTGCTACGTGGTGTATTTTCTGGACGAGAGGATTTATTTTATTATTAAAAAAAAGATATTTGAATCGGATTATGTACTCGTATAAACAAGTATACCGGGTGTTGCCTGTAACAGGAGCAAATAATTAAAACGTAGATTCTACTCATAAAACAATAAAAATTTCGTTCAACAACTTTTAAAAATTATGTAATCTTTAGATTTTTTCATACAAATTAAATGGTATTTTCAATGTACGTTAACATCAGTCTAATTGACGTCGCTTGTCACGCTACAACCATAATTAACATCGCAATACATTGCGGCTTCAAATAAACTTTAAAGTGTACTAAAACCCAAAACATAAGTTATTTTTAAATGTCGCTGAACAAATGTTGTTCAGTCTGAGGAGTACAACCATGGTTTTAATTATTTGTGCCTAGTACAGGCAACACGTTGTATGAAGGTTTGATGCTAACAGTTTCAACACTGTTTCTTGAATTACATAGTGCTACTGGTACTACATACTCAATTATACGGACTCAAAGAGAATTTGTCTCTTTCGCTACGCATTTTCCAACTGAATATGTTATGTTGGCAATAAGAAGCCAGTGTAAACCAACAACCGACGAGCATTATTATGATAAAGCCTTACAAAAATGACTCTTAACCCACCCATATAAGGTCCATGACACCCATCAAGGGATATACTACAGGCTGTCATTACAGGCACAATTAATTTGTCGAAGCAGAAACACTTGAGCTTCTAACGACTAGTCGATATCGATAGTGTGAATGGTAATAAATTAATCGATAGATATAGGGCTGTTGCAGCGTGCGAAATGAAAGCAATGGGAGTCTGACACACGTGTCATACATTCGTTGAGTTATGTTTGAAAATGGGAATGCAATTTCGTGGGACTTATAGAAAAAGTCTTAATTAGGTATCTTTATATAGGTTGGGTCGTTTTTCGCGATTTTCAGAATATGTATCGCAATGCAAGAGCACTAAAAAGGTGCCTAATTTTATACATAATTAGGGAAAAATTATTAAAAAAATCTATGTTTATACTCTTAGCCGTCTACAAGCAGTAAAAGAATGAAAATGACACACACATGGACATATTTTTCTGAAAACGACCCATACACGTATATTATGAACCCGGTTACCATATACGAATAGAATACTTTTTATCCGAGTTATTCTACCTCCACGAACGAAGTTGCGGGCGGGTCCACTAGTGCTCTATATAATCCTGCGATTGTGAGTAACTGACACATTCATGTCTAATCATATCACAAATTGTGACATAGCAATATTTTTTCTCGTATTTCACTATTTCTTTGATCCTGTTGTATAACTTAACTCATATGTATACTCAACTATCCCAAACTATTTTTATAAGAATTTAGAACATCATTATTTCAGCCCAGAGACCTCCACATCGTAGGTCTCCCCTAAAATAAATAAAATAATAGAAAATAAATTCATAGTAAAATTAATGGAGATGTAAAGAGTCTCCATTGTCAAAATTTTACACATCGAACGCTCATAAGTTTTTAGCTTCTTTCGGCTTTCGGCGACAGAAAACGAACAAAGTGAGTAGGAAATTTTAAAAATGTAAACAAAGTAAAATAAAAAGTAGGAGCAACTTGGAATAGTACCTCAAATGCTATTATTAGGGTTCTAAGAAAAGACTCTCCATAACGTCTAAAACAAGATGTGCTAAAACTTTTATGAGTATTTAAGGATGCAATTTTGTCGTCAACAGCTTGTAGTCAGCTGAACCAAACCCGTTCAGGCGGAAGGAGATAATTTAATTGCAAAGTTTTCACAATCATATGTAGGAGATATCTGCAATAAGTAGATGGATCTTGTAAATTAGAGATACGACTAAGTACTAAGGTCAACTACCCCGGTAGTTGCATCTACATAAATGAGGGCAAATGCGTCTTTTAAAGATTTCTTTAAAACTACTTCTACCTCTCGATCGTGCGTCTGTGTGAATACTTGTAGCGTTCTCCTAAACGACTACTTTGGACTACTTGTTCGTATTATACTTTGCTGGGGCCGTCCTACGCTGCGCTTACCTATGCGTGGGCGCCACTCCAGTAAGCGTATGACGGTAGGCTTTGTCGCGCGATAAATAAATTATAAAGCATACGTCACGTTTTGACAAGTACGTAAGTGTGAGAGTGACGGATGCTTTATCATTTCTTTATCGCGTGACAAAGCGTAGCATCATAAGCCTGCACTTTATTGCGCCAATGGTTATCCATTCTCCTATCTATATGGCCTGCCTACTGCCACTTTAACCGAGCAATCCTGCACCATGATATTCTGTTAGTTACACTATAGTGTTTTCTATATACTTAAGTATGTATTTATCTATATAAGTATGTATATTGTCGTCTAGTAACCCATAGTAGCATTGCTTAGTTTGGGACTAGCTCGATTTGTGTAAGATTGTCCCCCAATATTTATTTATTTATAGGTAGGTAATACCATAACCGTGTCTTCTCCTTGAATACAAGATGTGTTCACACATTAGTATCTCAAGTAATTTCAATGCACTTATAGTTATCCTATAACCATCGTGTTATTAAGTCATCAAGCCAGCTGCGTTGTTTTGCAAATATTATCTTAATTCAGTGATTAATAACGGAGATAAACACGTAAAAACACTCGTGTTTCAGGCGAGTACGAGCCCTGTTATGAGTCAGCCACTTCAACTAATGGCCATATGTGTTACGGCATCTTTGTTTTTAACACAAATATACTCTATTAGAGCAGTATAATCAATCCATACAAACGCCCAAAACTGACGCACTCACACAGAATCTTGTTGGTTCTCGACTGCTCTAGGCGCAGGGGAGTTACAACGTACCTCGACTAGAATTTTACTGGTAATATTTGCTTATGTTTCTTCATTTCCCTAATATCAGAGGACAATATACTAAACCAGTTGCAACCATGTTTCCTATTTCTAGGCGGTTTGCTCTTCGGGCATTTGAAACTGCAATAAAACCTAACCTACCTCGTGTTTTGCGATCGTAAGGGGTTTCCAATAAGGAAAAAAATCCTCCACCGCAACCGGTTTCGAACAAGGACTAAAAAGTCTTCGATCGTAACTGGTTACGAATCGCCGGTTTCGTACACGGCCGAAGGGCTTCATGCATACCTCAACTCTCAATTAAGTTGTATACCTACTGTACGCGTAATCACTAACTGGCACGTCTGCCGCGTTGAGACATGCGAGTTATTAAGAGCACCCTAAAAGGCCTAGTTGAGATACTGCTTTAGACCTAATATATATTTACTGTGATTTGGTTTTACGTTTTAAGCGAAAAAATGTTAATAGTATCCGTTTTATGGGTTTTGTTGAACAGCTGAAATATCACAAACATGATTTAGGTGTACCCTGACCTAGATCTGAGTCATTTTAACGATTATAAGAATTCTTTACAAGAATAAACAGATATTTACTAAAACTTAATATAGCTTTGGAAAAAATAACTCGAAGATTTTTAATTTTTTTTAGGATAAGTGTTCTCTTGTTCAAATCTTTTTAAACCAATAAACATAATGCTTGTTTGCCAGTTTAGTTTTAAGTTTCTGTTTAACTGAAACTTTCAATCTGTATATATCACAATGCTTTGAATCAGCCTTCCGTGCCGTTACAACGACCTAGGATCAAGAACTGCTAGAGTCAGACTACGCTAAGTCTGCAGACATCACAAGCAAGATGATTAATTATTCTTGATACATGGTAAATATCTTTCCGTTTAATAAGTATATAATGTGTACATACCTACTGAAATAAATATTCGGGACAGTCTTGCACAAATTGATCTAGTTCCAACCAAACTAAGCAATTCTTGTATACATGTACATATTTAAATATAATATTTAAATATGACGAGGAAGGCCTAAAACCATTACCTTTGGGTTCCGGGTCACCCTAGGTCACCTTAGTGGTATGGTCCAATGATTATCCAATGACTCAGTATCCGCACCAGTTTGTGTACTGGTGTATCGCTCTTCATGTCTTTCTTTACACAATCTAAATGTCGCATTGGTAATCAACGAAGTTACAAGATAAATTCACAGAAATAGGCTCAATCGCTTATATTTCCCAAAGAAGACTGACAATCCATCGGTCAACGTCATATTTCCTCCTTTTAATCTAAACTGCCTGCATTACTCAAAAAGGATCTAATACTAAATGGTCAGTCATAACTAGCGCCCTCTCTGTGACTTTATCCAAGCAAATAATCAATAATTTTTGGCTAATGTAACGTTGTTATTTTATCACGATACGACAAATACATTAAAATTATTTAAGACCCTGGAACAAATCGCTTAGTTTGGTTGAAACTAGATCGATATGTGCAAGATTTACCCAGATATTTATTTTAGTAGGTATGTAGAGTTGTAGACACATTTTGTAATAAACGGAAGAATTATTGCCAAGGAGGCAAGAACCAAGATTAAATAATCCTCTTGTTGCATGTTGCCATATAGGTATATTATTTTTTAATAAAACCTTTTTCGACCTCTGCAAACTTAGCGTAGTCCGACTATATGCCGCTGCTATTGTAACCGTTATTCTACAAAACTGATACACGAATAACCTTCGCAACCTCGTATCTGTCTTATAAAGTTCCGCAAAATGAATCTTATGATAAGGAAATAGAGTGCAATTTTGAACCCAGTGGTAAAAGATATCAGGGGTAAGTAAGGTAGGTCAGGTTTTATTGGCGAGGCGGACAGCGATCGACAACAATTACTGTCAAACAATAGCAACCGATCTGATGCCGTTAGCGCCCGCAGCTTGTTCAGGTGTGGCCAACCATTTCTGTTACAATATTAGGTTCAAATGGTTCTAAAGAGTGATAACGCGTAGCTGCAAGTGCAGACCCGATTGCAATGGGACCAATTGAAAGCGTTACACCATTTCAAATAACAACAAAAGAATTTTCGGTCCAACAGTTTTCGAGTAATCGGTTAACATTAATTAAAAAAAGATACCGATGAATTAATGACCGAAAAAGTATTAAAAACGCTCAAGCGCACCGTTAGTTATATGGACGCGACCCTATAGCGTTCCTTCACCTTTTTAAACTTAAGACCAAATGTTTATTTCTAGACACTTACCAAAACTACCAGATACAAGATTTCCCTATAAACCTTACTCGACTGCCACTTTGTTACAAGACTTACAAGTAAAGGTTCCCACTCACATACAGTACACGATCACTATCAGTTTCAAACAAACGGCCAGCGTACCTTGAGCCCACATACCTCACTGCCTCATACAACAAACGGCTCATTTTACCCTGGTCGCGTTAGGGTCACTATCATTACTATTGTGTGAGGCGAGTGATGGATCAGTCCTCCAGGGCCCGCTACGACTGACGACCACAAGTAATTTTACAAAACGTAACCACCGTGAAAATCGTATTTAGATAAGCCCTTTTGTGATGTGAGGGCTCTGTTTGAGAGAAATCTCGCAATTTGTAGTGCCTAAAGCGTAGTATGTGATTGAGATATCGGATATTGCTGTGCCTAAATAGCTGGTAATATAAATGGGAATATTTGTCATATTTATTAATATAGTTTCTAAGTTTATACATAATCAATTTAATGTGATGTAGAGTTTTCTACAACAACGTTCTTATCAAAAAAAACGGAAAAATTAAGTACATAAGGAAGTAAAATCATATTATCGATGGTCTAGTTCACACTCGTGCTAATTACGAGAAAAAAGTTTCGTAATTAGCACGTTAGTACCTACACAAATCATAAAGTTGAAATTTCATTGGCCAAAAAAAATTAATTATTTCAAACTCAAACTCATTTATTTCTGTAAGTAGGCCTCAAGGGCTCTTTTACATGTCTGATTCTTTTCTTTTGGCGCTTTCTGGACCTATTTCGAGACATTGGTAAAGGTAAGCCAGAAAGAAAAGGAAAAAGCGCTAGGGTGGACAGATGATGCAAAATTCATTTTCGAATCATAATATTTACATATTTACAAACAAAACGAGTAAAGTTCTCATATTATGTGCTGTTGTAGGATATTCATATAAAATGAATTAAAGTTTATTGGAGTAACGATACTAGAGGCACTTACCTACTTCGGTAAGTTGTTACAATGCAGTACTACTAGCGCCATCTGTTGTCGAGTAGCGGTATTAAACAAACCTAACTTGTTACCATAATTATCTAGGAAGTTACGGAGGGCGTATCGGTTATTTTTCAAGGAGGGCCTGTCTCCTGAGATGCCAATATTAATATTTAGGTGTCCATCGTGGAATTCCGAATCGGTAACCCTACATCCTGGGGTGAGTACTAGACCATACTTGGATGGGCATATAGTATATAGGGATATACGCCTATGGCTACTTTGTTTTTACACCACCTCGGTTAGATACTGTCAACAGAGTCATTCCGGCTATGTATTGTTTAAGTAACACTTTTAGGTGAGCAACGTCTAGGTATAGACATCGAATATTGTAAGCGTAATGTAAGCTTAAAAACGCTTAATTAATTGAATGGTGCTCACGCGAAAGTGTTAAGTAATTATTTTGCTACATTATAATTATAATGGTAAGAGAAGAGACTTACAACTAATTATATAGATAACAATTTATGTGATATTTTTATTAATATTTTTTACATAATAATTACCCTTTTGTATAATTTAGGTTTTCCGCAACTTGACGTTGTTAACTATGTAGCCTACATAAACCTAAAAGATGACTTAACTTAGCGATTATAAGGAGCTTAATTTGAAAAAAAAAAATACAATCATTAGTACCTATATTCGTTAATGAACGGATCAACCTTATCGGTTCAATGTAACCTACCGCGAGCAAAAAATGTTTCAAATTGACTCGTCCCTTTTTTCCGCGGCGCCCACAAACGGACGAGCGTGCTAACAAAAAATATAGTACGTAAACAGTAATATCACGGCTGTTACGTCGTTTTGTTAAAGTATTGTGGAAAGGGCCACCTGTGGCGCAGCGCGTCCTGTCCATTGAGACTAATTTGTCAAATCGACACCATCTACAAACCGATTGGTTTTGATTTGTAGGACTTCATTGTAACCCCTGTGTCATAGATTTTTCTCTATAGGTAGCCTTCTGATTACAGCGGTGCTTTGGTCAAGCAAGGAATTGGGAAAAAGATTGGAGAACAGAATGCAATGTATACATCACTTAGAAATTTTAAAGTACTAATTGTAGAAATGTTTGTAGGGGTAAATAAACCTTTAATTGGTTCAGAACTATTGTAAACTAACTTTGCAGAACCTTTGCACATAGAAGGTCTGTAGCCTGTTCCTGGTAGATGGTGTACAGTCGGTAACAAATTGGTAATAAAAAGCAACGTCTGACTTTCTGGTTTTCTATGACCGAGAAAGACCATAGTCCTTCTCTGTTTTAGAACTATGAAGTAGTTCGCACTGAATGATGTGGGTTTTCTTTCCTCCTCCCGAAGTTTGGTGGAAGAGCAGTTGAGACCAACAATATGATTTAGAAATAAGAACAGGCAGTCCAGATCATGATCTGGAACCGATCCTGCTCATGGAGTAGTCCCTGTCCTTGCTTCGTGAAGTAATGTCACTTCCTTTACTCGGTCAATAACGTGAACTTACCAAGCAGGAGTGTGCAGGTGGTGGTGCACAGAGTACCGTCGGTCACCTGAGCCAGCGATCCAGCGATGCGTAGAACTGCTGTTCGCAGTAATTGCTTAAAGAATAAGAACTTACCTTGCAGGACCCTTGCACGCAGATGGCTCTGTATCCAGGCTTAGTGCACGGGGTACCGTCGGTGACCAAAGCCAGTGAGGCGTAGAACTGCTGTCCACGGGGCCGGCAGTTCAGGGTACAGGGTGAGTCACCTAGAACACGGTTTTCATTCGGTTAGATCTATTGTAAATACACCTTATAGTAGTTCATTTAGTAAGAAAATAGGCGCAATATCAGATGGTGAATTGCGGATACCAGCCTGCCTATGCCTATAAACCTATACTTATATAGTAGTTGTGGTGAAAATGCTATCAGATATTGATTGTAAATTCAATGAGAAGGTATTTCATTGACATTCTAAAGGTTTTTACAACCTTAGGGGGAGAAAGTTAATTCGAATAATATCGACAAATGTTGAATATGGTACGCAAGCTACATAGTTTGCATACTTATGTGTTCAATTTATTGAAGAGAGCGAGATGTGGGGAGAAGGATGGGTCGTATTTTATCGCATATCTGTATAAAGTTGTACGCCTATAGTATGTAATTATAGATAAGAAACTTACCATCAACATACGGGACCCAAGTGTAGAACCTGCCTCTGAATGGTCGCCGGTCGTACACCGCGCACTGCTCAGCGCGAGAGTCTCGTAGAGGCCCAGGACACGGCTGAAAGCGTCGAAAAATTGACATTAGAAATAACTAACAGTATCAATTTAAAGGAAATACTATCCCAGAAAACAATAAGATACTTTAACTAATATACTGTAATGTTGACGCAATCAAACAATACAATCGCTTGCCCAACATCATCTCAGTGCACTAATGTCATATTTTAGATTCATTGACTTTGGCTAAGAAGCAGTCAAAAATTTCATAGCGTCATGAGTCAGCCCCCTAGTTTTATTAGCAAAACATTCCTATTTGGCCTAGTTGTAAGTGTACCGTGCCTGAGAATATTTCCCAATGTCCCATACAACATGAGATAATCCGATGGCATATCACTAATTAGGTACATGGCCAAGAGAGAGAGGCCATTCAGCCTGTTTATCGCCTTTTTGGCGCTCATATTGCTGGAGCAATTTAGATGACATTTGGTATGGAGATACATAGTTTGATATCTAAGGACATAGGATAGTTTTTATTCCGGAAACTATTCTTAAAGAGGGTGAAAAGTAAAAAGTGTAAGTTTCTATGGGAATGAATAATTCTCAAACAACATACATCTCTAATTCTAGGTACACAGATAAAGTCGCAGGCAAAAGCTAGTAACTGTTCTATTCAGTGCCAGTTTTCCCTATAGTGCACAGTACACAGGCGCGGGATCTTAGGGGGCACCGAGCACCGCTCGTTACATCTCCAAACATTCTCTGCTCGTGCGATGACTCCATGAGTCGCTCTCAAAGACTCTCTGCCCGTATCATGACCGACACCGGGGCGTAGTAACAAAGCAAGGCGCGCCCTAAGTCACTCCTTTTCCAAACTAGAGTGTGCCAGGATATTGATAGCACACAAGCAGTCTGGTTCTATTAAATTTCTCACCTCAGTATTGCACTCGTGATACCGCCGGGCCAAGCCAGGGCAGTCTGGATCCCCGCTCGGTATCTCCCGCGCTCTCCGCAGCCGCTCTGCACTTCGCGCCAACTTCCTTCTCTTCCTACTACGGCGCATTCTGGAAAATAAACAGAATGTATTTCAGTAAACATGTTAACTAGTCGCTTGGAAAATGGAGACTTTTCTGTAAAATAACTTTAGCGTCACATAATCTTCAAATCATTATAACCTGGAAACGTCCGCTGATTAACGCTTTCAGGCGTTTATCCAGCGTTTTTTTTTTTAATTTCTTTAGTGTCACTCGATATTTATCGCGAAGGACTATCGAGAGATGACACGTTTTGATTAAATCGTGTGTAACGTCGATGCCGTCTATCATTTAATCAAAGTTAACTGTGATCAGCAAGCACCGCTTTGGTGCTATATTTGCTGTAACATGGATGAAACAAACTGCCGCGGTCGAAACGGTCTGAAATCTATCCGAACATAGGTTACCCCTAAAGACTTCCACAACGAACGGTCGCACGCCTCCTGCCTCCATCGACTTCCGGCGACCCTAACCAGGTCGTCTGGCTATTTTGTGGAGGCAGCCTACGCTGCGTCTTTCGATTTGCGTCTCCATTAGAGAACCTCTACGCCACATCGGCCATCGGTTCTTCGAGTTTTACGTCTAGTCCATTGCCACTTCAATTTGCTAACTTTGGCAGCTAAGTACCTATGTCCGTTACGTTAGTTCATCTCCGGATTTCCTCAAATCTGATTCGGTCACATTAAAAGAAATTGCAAGTAATAAAAAAAAGTTAACCCTTTAACGCCAGAAAATCGCCGAGGTCGGGAGTTCAAGCCTACTCGGGGCTCAATTGTCGTAATGATTCTGGTTAAGAAAAAAATGCCAAAAACGATGTTTTAAGGTGGTCATTTTTACTTTACAATTTTGATTTTGCCCCATAAAGGGTTAAACCATAATTATACCAGCATTATCGTTACCTAAATCACAGCAGCCACAGTAGTGTGATTTTATTTTACTTAGTGCAAGGGTGTGGTGTCTTCAATGAACATGTTAGGTAGATTTATTCATCTGGTGGTCAACGTCTGACCGCGTGACCGTGTTCCCGTCATCTGATTGTGGTCAGGGATCTCTCCGTCCCAGTGGCCCTACTAGTAGCGTCTGATTGGCATTTGTTCCGTAAACCTTAAGGTATCGGATGTACGACCTTTGGGTGTTCATTGTTGGCGCCGACCACACATAACGGGACGAGAAAATATGAAGAATCTTACGTTTATGATTTTTGAAGATAAATAAGAAAAAAGTGTAGTAGAAAGGTTTTTTGTAGTATCAGTAGAAAGACGTTCACTGCTGGACATATGCCTCCTCCAAAAAACGCCACCAACTTTTTGTATAGGATGCAGGTAAACATGCCTGCAAAAGGGAGACGTATGTACCCTGCTATAGAAACATGTATGGACGAGAGGCTACTCATTTATTTTGATGACTGATGTAGGTAGTTAGTTACGAACCTGGAGAGCTAGCACAAATCGGCCGCGACGTATCTCGCAAAACATGTAATACTGCTGTCATAGTCTAAAACGCGAATTTTTGCTGTGGAAACTTATAGTGTAAACCGGACAAGTGCGAGTCGGACACATCCGCCGAGGGTTCCGTCAAAATACTTTAAATAAAGACTATATTTTTTATGATTTAATTACAAATGTATAGTTTTCAGATTTTTCCCAATACTTTTAGTATAAGACGGTATTACTCATATTATCCTATATTTCATAGTTCTAGGTCAACGAAAAGTACCCTATAAATTTTGGTTTCCTTGAGAGAGTCGAAATGTACGTTTTTTGCGATATACCTAAACGGCCATATCTTTTTAGGGTTCCGTAGCCAAAATGGCTAAAAAGGAACCCTTATAGTTTCGTCATGTCCGTCCGTCCGTCCATCCGTCCGTCCATCCGCATGTCACAGGCATTTTACTCATAACCTACAAGACGTATACTGATGAAATGTGGAATATAGATGTCTTGTAGATGCCGCTACTAAGTTTGCTAGTTAAATAATAAAAATAAAAAAAAATCTAGGGGGCACTCCATACATGTAACAGAAGCTAAAGAATTTTTTTTTAGCAAACGTCAACGTGAGGTACATAATTCGATAGTTGTTTTAAAAACATTATAAAGCTTTTATGTACTTCTTTTTCGATTAATTGAATACTTTCGGAAATAATCGCTCCGAAAGTTGCATAAATTGGGTAAGTAATAAAAGATATAAGAACTTATACTATAATATTCATATTGTATACGCTCATATTGTATAAGCTTGTTTTGTATACTGTTCAAGGTGTATAACGAACGTTTGATATAATATCAAAATATCTATTTTTGTTAAGCATAACGTTTTTTAAGTATAATATCATTGTATATAACCATCATTATGTATAACGTTCATAATATCTCAGATTTATAATGTATATAATACAATACATCTAACACCATAATGCATAATGCTCGTATAAAATAACCGCATGAAATTATTTTGAAATGAAATTATTCTTTTCCTTTTAGCAGTTTCGTTAGGGGATGCAGTTCAAACCTAACCTAAACCTAACTTAACCTAACCTAGTTTTTCCGGCCAGCAGTTCGTTTTTGTTGGGGGACGCAGTTTCAAACCTAACCTAAACCTAACTTAATCTAATCTAGTTTTTCTGCCAGCAGTTCGTTTTTGTTGGGGGACGCAGTTTCAAACCTAACCTAAACCTAACTTTATCTAACCCAGTTTTTCTGCCAGCAGTTCGTTTTTGTTAGGGGACGCAGTTTCAAACCTAACCTAAACCTAACTTAATCTAACCTAATTTTTATGCCAGCAGTTCGTTTTTGTTGGGGGACGCAGTTTCAAACCTAACCTAAACCTAACTTTATCTCACCCAGTTTTTCTGCCAGCAGTTCGTTTTTGTTAGGGGACGCAGTTTCAAACCTAACCTAAACCTAACTTTATCTAACCCAGTTTTTCTGCCAGCAGTTCGTTTTTTTTAGGGGACGCAGTTTCAAACCTAACCTAAACCTAACTTAATCTAATCTAGTTTTTCTGCCAGCAGTTCGTTTTTGTTGGGGGACGCAGTTTCAAACCTAACCTAAACCTAACTTTATCTAACCCAGTTTTTCTGCCAGCAGTTCGTTTTTGTTAGGGGACGCAGTTTCAAACCTAACCTAAACCTAACTCAACCTAACCTACTTTTTCTGTCTGCTTTTTTCCATGCCCCGTCCCCCCTTTTTAAGCCTTTTCGTAGCTAAGAACTCGTGCATAACTCTAGTTCCTTAAATGTTTTGACCTAATACATATAAGCCCCTTTTCTATCAATACCTACTTTTCTGGCAACCTCTTGTTTTCTACAGGAGTAGTAGTTATAACCAATTTTGTATATCATACGCTATTATATATTATAATCATTATACTAAAAGATAGTATATACTATGATCGATATACGTTATGCATGTTATATAAACTGAATTTAGAGTATTTGAATGTTATATAAAAAAACTTTATACAAACTGAGTATTAGTTTAATTAACTGTTATTCCTAATAAAAATATTGATTTTGATGTTATAGCAAACGTTTATTATATCTTGTGAACGTTATTAATATGAAATTATATATTATGTAGTTATATCTCGTGGGACGCACCCGCATAAATTGTGTCCCCCGCCCTTTAACTTTTGAACCGTAAATCTAAAATATGAAAAAAAATCAGGAAGGTAACTCTTAATAAATACATTCAACGAAAATTATTTTGAATAGTAACGAATAAACCTTTTTGAAGTTATTGCCGAAAAACTTCTCAACCAAAAGGTCTTAAGTGCCATTGATTTACACGGCATTTAAAACCTTTTGCCAGTTGTTTATTAAGACGTTTTTTTTTCCGACTCGCACTTGGCCGGTTTTTGTAGGTTAACTTTGAAGTTTGATCTTTTCACAGCTTCAAGGGACTATAGACTTGTGTATATGGTTTTAATTTCAACTCGATATCTCCACGAGTTTCCGAAATAAAGGGTCTTAACAGACGGACAGACAGACAAACAGACAGACAGACGGACGGACGGACGGACAAACGGACAACGGTGATCTTATAAGGGTTCGGTTTTTTCCTTTTGAGGTACGGAACCCTAAAAATCGCGTTCGCGTACATTGAACTGCGTTCTGCGTTACAGACGCACGTTGCCATTGGCCGTACATACTATGCCGCGGTTGTCTTGTGCTGTAGTTATGCCCTTATCACACCAGCGATTTGCGAGCGAGTTGCGAGCGTAATTTTATACAAAACCCGTCGCCGCGAAATCAGACATGTAAAAGAGCCTTTGACGCCTACTTGCAGAAATAAATGAGTTTGAGTTTGATCTGTATAAAAACACACTCGCAACTCGCCCGCAAATCGCCAGTGCGATAGGACTCTAATACTGACTCTCTAATTAGGGTTCCGTACCAAAATGGTAAAAAAGGAACCCTTATGGTGCGACTCTGTCTGTCTGTCTGTCTGTCTGTCTGTCTGTCTGTCTGTCTGTCTGTCCGTCTGTCACAGCCAGATATCTCAGGAAGTACTGATGCTATCGATTTGAAATTTGGAATACTGTTAAAAGTAGCTAACCCGAGCTTATTGGACATAAAAAATATCTTGTACCTTTTTTACTTTTTTTTTAAAAGGCTCCGTAATGGGACTTTTAAAATTGAAAGTAGGGCTATTATATTGAGCGGGGTATCAAATGAAAGGGCTTAATTTGTAGATTAAAACACCATTTTTATTTTTTTTCTTAATTAAGTAGTTTTTGATTTATACATTTTTATGTACCATTCCCCCCCCATTATTTCCGAAGTTACTGATCAGAAAAATGTGTCATAATTACTAATTATCAATATCAACCTGAACATTACAGGAAAAATAGAACGGTCTTCCTAACTTTAATACTTTTTTAGAAATTTACATAAACTTAATCCATCCATTAATCCATCTAGCGGAGAGTAGCAAAACTAAGCGATGGCCTGTTTCACGCTAGGGGATTTAACGATGTTATAATTGAACAACAATTAGTTCGTAAACAGCTAATAATAAATAAATTCTAACATTTAAATACTATGTCACGTTTGCAAAGTTGAAAAATTGTAAATAATTATTTTACCAAGCTTATACATAGATGGCGTTGTAAATTCGGGGAACAGCTTTTCGTATGGAGAATGACAGTCCTCTTGATTTAATCGTCCTTGCTATTAAATAGAATCATTACACGTCAGGTTCTAAATATTACAGGAAAAATATAACTGTTTTAACTTGCAATGTTTTTTAGAAATTTGCAAAAATCATAACATATATTTATTTGCTTCTTCTAAACAAATCGACATACAGTTTTTCTTGAACTATTCGCGTATCTACTTATGAGTTTGTACGGAACCCTCGGTGCGCGAGTCCGACTCGCACTTGACCGGTTTTTTTTCTAACCGTAACAAAACAGTCAGTTGCATTGCTTTTGCCTACTAAGTTCAACGGACAAAATGCAAATAGCTTCAAGAAATAGCTTGATTCATAAGATTGGGGCCAGATAACATTGAGACCAAAGTGATATGAAGGCTTGTTGGATGTCAGAGTATCAGTTGTCGTAATTACAATCAAACAAGAGTTACATCGTATTAAAAGCAAATACAAGACAGGAATGCAGCAATCACAGCAGTGCCGTGGGTGCAAAAGTATTTCGATTAAAATGACTCCACATTTTCCCGATCGATAGCTTATTAAATATTTTATTACGATCGATCAAACTTTCTCGTTCAAAGTATAGTCGGTTACAACGATGAACGATCCAAGGGTTCAAAATATCTGCTAAGACCAGGACTGGATCACTCCGCGATTTCGCCGTGCGGATACTAGTACCAAATGTTGCCCCTGCGCATTGGCTTAATCAGCGACCAGAAAGAGTAGAACGGTGATCGGAACCGAACGTCAGTTTGGTTAGAAAGAGAGACTTCTGTACGTAGTACTATTACTTATTCTGTGTTATAACCAAGAAAAAGAGGATCAAGTAATTTCGAACGGTTGGTTAAACCAGGAGTCTCCAAACTACGGCCCACCGGAAGAAAGCGGGAGGGCCTGTCCGGCCCACGAGGCATTCTAATCCGACCCGCGAGGCATTCTAATCCGGCCCGCGAGGCATTCAATCCGGATCGCGGAGACACAGAGCAAAGTGCGAGAGCGCCTGCAAGTCGCTAGTGTGATAAGGCCCTAAAAGGTGAACACTTTCAAAGAAAAAATAATTGTCTATCGGTTCAGCCTTCTTCGAGTAATCGGTAAACATAAAAAAAAACTCTCTTGTATGATATAGTTATACACAATATTATATTTATGATATAATGGCTCCACACGCAGGGAAATAAGCTCGTATTATTATTACTAACTGTACAAGATGCGTAAGCGCATACAATGCGCTACACACAAACGTATTGTTTCAGTTCAGTATTACCTCGCGGCGGGGGTCACACATTACCTCTGTGGAGTAATTAAAATTATAAAACCATAGACGAATTGTCTATGAGCCGCTTACAAATAATTGGTTTTGATATCGATCTGTATCATGATACTTTATTAGTGCTATTGAAGAGGATTTACTTTTTATAATCAAGAGCATAGAATAGTCGATGATTAAATAAAGAATTGGAAAGATAATAATTGAGCTATACTTGAAATGAGAAAGGTGAGAAGCATTAACATTTAAACTTTTTGACCTGACATCACCGTCATACTTCAACCACCGTACCTCCCGCCTAAGAAACAAAGTTCAACCTCATTATCTAGATACTTGATAGAAAAACAAACGAGCTTCATGGTAATTTTTGCCGCGATCGGGCAGGCTGTGGAATGAGCTCCGTTTTGAGGTATTCCTGCTGCGCTATGGCTTAGAGTTCTTCAATAAGCCATATCCAAAGCCTTGTTTTCCAAAACATTGTTTCTTTTTTTGGGAAAAAATATTGTTCAACTATATTGTCAACATTCAGGCATTTCAAAATTAGTTATAAAGTCAGAAACACTCAATGGACCAGCATAGCAATCCAGGTGAAACGCAACCACCCTAATCCCTTAGCTTACCTTTCGTTTATTTATTTATGCCACACCTGGCCATAAAGTGACTTTTTCCGCACGCTGCGCGTACGGAAAAAGCCACTTTCTGGCCAAATGTAGACATAAAATAATGTACACAACACGGGAGGTAATAAAGAAAGCCCTCGATCGCATATTTACGTCCCTCGCTTGCAGCTCGGGCCGCAAACTTCTGCGATCTCGGCCTTTCTTTGTATTACCACCCTAGTTGTGTAATGTACTATTATTTTTATGAGCTTACCGTGTCCCACTGCAGGACAAAGACCTCCCTCGTCTCTTCCATTGCTCTCAATTTTGAATTTCGTCTGACCAATCCTTCAAAAATGGGTCCAAGTCATCTCACCATCGCGGACGAAGTCTACCGCGTCTCGTCTCAGTTTTGAGTTGTGGGGCTGCCACTCCGTGGTCATCTTGGCCCACAACTCGCTCGGCATGCGGCAGACGATACTGGCCCAGTCCCATTTCAGCTTTTCGTTTATTAGTGTAGTTTAACTGCAGTTAAATATATTAATGATCAGCATTACCTAATCCAAGTATGTGACCCAAGTAGTTAAATTCACATTACTTGTGTGACGCTCGGGTTAATACTGCATCAATCATTCGTACACAATTATATTGCTATTCGTCTGAACACTTCGCCAAACTCATAAATCGCAATCGTAATCGTAAACTATCAAATAGTTCCTAACACTAATTACGAGTATTGGAACCAGAACCTTTAAACGTGCAATTTATTCTTACACAAGTTTCGTTGTTAACACGGTATTCGACTTTTTGGTACACGGTGACTTGGCATTTTGGGTCGTGGAGAAATATTTTTCACACGATATTTAAGCTCTTTGTTGTTAGAGACGTAAAATTGTTCCGTTTTGAGAAATTCTTAGCTTAAGAGAGTTGTGAAGCTAAAGATTAGATTTATTTAACGGATCGAGCAAATATGGTGTATTGGACTTAGATGATAAATAGATAGAATCTAGTCAGTTTTTGCGGCTTTTCTTCTCACTAAGGAATTTCCGAAGCACTAGTACAATCACACTTGTATTACTCGTACCAATAAAATACAACGCTCTATTCCAAAACAAACCACTCGGTTGTTTTCAACTTGAGTAAAATATCCTATAAATTTATCTTGCATAAAATCTTGAAAGGAATTCATCAACTTAACACAGCTGTCTTGGTAATGGTCCGTGCTAATCAGATTTCTCAAAATTATATGTTTTACTACGTAATATTGTGCAAAATAATATAGGTACTTAACCCAAGCGTGTTGAACAATAAAGACCGTGTAAACATAATGATAACAATCCATTGTACGCCAAAGAGCTCCAAATTGTACGTCAATCAGAACCTTTGACCGAATTCCGTGGCATTCCGTTGGCAGAGCGAACGCGCTTGTTCCATCTTTTAATCTTCAATATTACCTTAATTTGGCATGTTCGACGAGAGGGCGGCCGGGTTAATTTAAAACGCATTTAGCCTTTGACTTGGTGTGGCAGAACTGATGTTTTAAAATAGAAGGTAAAACATTGAAAACAATACGACTATAACGTACCACTACTTACTCGTCTAGATAGTGCTTTTATAAAATACAGTAATGGGAGTAGTAGATTAAATGAAAAAGAATTTGCAAAACATCTGAGCCTGCTCTATTTCTATAGTAAGTTACAAGGTTATGTCAGATATTTATGCTTGTCCTGATTCATCATATATTATTGCCGGTTACTGTAATTGAAAGTAAATAGGTAGGTAGTGAGTTAGAAGAGCAATTATAATATCCTAAGTTCGTTTGAACGCGACAGATTCCAGCAATTCGAAGTAGCTTAAAAAACGGTGATAAATCATTTTTTTCTGGCAAGCATATTGTCGGAGTTCAAATTAAAAAAGAAGACGAAGTTTTAATGACACAGACGACACTTTTATAGATGACAAGGATCAACGAGTTGAAGGGATGTTTACAACACAACAATACAACATAACTAAGCTGGTTGACATCTGTTGTCATTGAAAATGTTCGTCTATAAGTGTTAACCAGTCTAGTCAGTTACGTTGTTTTTAATATTGTCTTCGGTTTCCGCGATTATCACTCAAAGTAATAAAACAACTTAAACGGATTAAATCGCGTATATTACTACATTTTTAAGTCCCGACGTTTTGTAACCCTTTTCAGCGTTCGTGGTCGCGGGTAGACTGAGAAAATCATAAATTCCGTCTGTCAAAATTACTGTTGTGCAAACCTACCCACTTTAAATAAGGGTTCCTTTTTTACCATTTTGGTACGGAACCCTAAAAATACAAATTCAATATTAGTGTCGCCAGATGGGCCTAATGTAATGTGTAAAGATGTTTACACACATGCCAGAAGGGCTTAAAAACCTTACTTTAGAAAAAACTTGCGGCGCTTCCAAAAGGCATAAGACGCCAAGAAGACGTTGTTTTGGTAATTGAAAAACTTCTTAGAGGAAACATCAACGGCAAAAGTAAAGATTTACTATTACGGACCCACAATGACGCTAATAGTCCTAGTATTATTGGAGTGCGTGAAATGGAAGTGTCTCGAGGGTCGATGAGGCGGGACAGTCGTGTCGAATGCTACATCTCACTCGGACGTCCGTGGATAAAATATTGGCATTTCTCGTTGATTGTCTTGACAATACGGTGTTGAAATTGACACCCATTTTTGTATGACCAGGTTATGCAACGTGGACTGTTTGTATTTAGAAAGATTATTTAGCGGCCATTCTCACGAAGTATGACTGCGTCTAATTACCGCGTCTCCATACATTTAGTATGAAAACAGCGTCGCGGTAATTAGGTGCCCGCAGACATACTTCGTGAGAATAGCCGTTAGAAGCGATAATAAAGAAACAATCCGATCGGAGTATAGTGCTAGAATGAAAGCTAACAATTTCAAGCTCAATAGATATTCTCTTAATTGATGAGTTCTGTGTCTCAACTATATTTCTATGAAATTCGCCTTGCAAAATGATCTACGAGTATGAAGGTGTATTTTATTTATGGACATCATTTATGGACCTTATTGATGGCAAAAAAACGGTAGCCCGCATTGGATATCATATTGTTACCTAATTATGTTATGTACCTTTTGTAAAGTTTTTTTTTTCTGGTGTGCAATAAATTATTTACTGTATTGTATTGTTTTCACGAATAGATTGCTTCCTTAAGACCGTCTTGTCTACCTTTTTTTATTATTGTTGTTTTAATAGGATCTTTTGTAATTTTGGCGTACAATAAAAAAATATTCTATTGTTACATAGTTTAAAATGTTATTCATAGAAACTGAAAATAGATAACAGATCCATTTATGTATATATTTAATTTCTTAGGAAGAGTCTAGTTTGCTGGTCAGATGATTAATACTGTTGTTTCATTCACGTTAGTTATGATTTGCGAACCATTAGAGCGGCTGAACATTTCTCATTTATGTACCTTAATGGTACTTTACAGGTTGAGTACCTAAATCTGAGAACTCATTACTAAGGAAAGTTAATTCTTGAAATAAATATTATTTATTATTTTATAAGCGGTTCCGCTGAGTGGTAGATTATGATTTACACAATAAGGTCATCATTCGTAAATATCTAATTATATACGGTCAAGTCTAAAAATATGTACAAGTTCCGAAATATACATGTTGTAACTTTTAAATAATGTAAATCCGCAAATAAATAAATCAAATATAACCGACTGTGACTACACTGAATCGTACTAATGCGAACAAGTAAAATTAAAATCGCATAAGTTACGATTAGACGCAATAAAAATTTAAAAACGCGCTGATTGCTGCAGGTCAATTTGTCAACTGGTGTCATACATACAGATGTACATTCAAATGATTTAATTGCGGAAAAAGTGGTGCTTAAATTAGGAAATCGAGGAGCCTTTTTGCGGTCTTGATACGTTACTGAGCATTCCTAAAAAAGTTTGTAGAATATTTTGTATCGATACTTTAAGTATCATAAAAGTTGTTAACTTTCCTGTTTTATTAGGTACCATTTTTAGGGTTCCGTACCCAAGGGGTGCCAGTGGCACCCTATTTACTAAGCCTCCGCTGTCTGTCCGTCTGTCACAGGGCTCTATCTCTTGAACCGTAATTTTAAATGATAAACAATACTTTTATTGATCATTTCTCATAATTAAGATTCTATCGGGAATATTTTTCCCTAATTATTCCAATGGATCAATCAATAATAAACAGTCATCAAAAATATTAGTAACACAATACGAATCACTTAAGAATTCGTTAATTGATGTACAAGGCCATTTTTATTTTAAAATGTACCTACGGTAAATGTGAAACTTAAGCTTTGTTTAAATACTGTCTAACCTGTCAGTTGGTGATGAAATATATGGAGTTTGACACTAATTGTCAGTTTTGTGAAGACCTGTTACTGCTAGTTAAGAGGGCATTTTAATTAAAAAAAGCCCACAAACTGATTTAGAAATGCTGTACTAAAGGAAAACTTTAACTCTTTCGTAAAACCGAATATATAGGTGTTATAAAAAAACAAGTAATGTCAAGTAAGAGCTGTCCAATATTGATACCGGGTTATCTCTATTTAGCTATAAAAGAAATGCTTTTTGAAGGGTTCGGTTCAGGAGGTCCAAGTTGTATTTAGCCATAGTAAGCGAAACGCCTTAGTTGGATATTGTCCAGAGATATGTCTTAGCCCTTTGACCGCCACAGACGGCCACAGCCGACAACGGAAAATCGTGACTGTCACGCCAATGACGGGTCTGGCCGTCAACTTTTTTTTAATGAAAACGTATTGAAAGGCATTATTTCTTTATCCATCTTTATTTTACCCCTGTGGCGTCAGCGGCGCGGCGTATTCCTTCGCCCTTGAGCGTTCAAAGGGTTAATGTGTAAAACGTCCTCATTGCAGGATAGACGAAAGGACTTGGTTGTAAAACGTCTTAATGTTTTAAAGTTTTTATAGGCAAGTGGGCCAGATGATCATAGGCTAAATGTATTGTTAGCTACAGACAAGTATCTAGAACCTGATTACATATAGGTAAGCTTCAGGCATTTTTCGAGTAACCGTCTTTTTTCATCACATTTTCATGTAATAAAATTAAAGGCAAACTTTAACTTTTTATTCACATGAAACCTCCATGGTACAAAAAATATTTCACTTATTTTTTTGTATGTATGGACTTGTACACGTAGTAAGGTTGTCGACGCGTCCGTCGGCGCGGGCAGGCTCTCCTGCGGTGGCCGGGCTCCTTTATCGATCACGCGCCGTATCATTAGATATCATTGTGATCTATGATCGACCGGCCAAGCGGGGTTAGGGTTGTCACACCATTTTATATTTATTTGTATGTAAATACTTTATTGCACAAAATAAAACGAAGTACAGTACAGGTACAGTATATTTTGTGTGTAAGTAATTTTACATTTATATTTGGTATTTAGTGTGTAGTTAGCATTTATTCTCGTTATTAGTCTCGTTATTATTGTGCTTTAATCCAATCCAGGACTTGGCTTACTTGTATACCGAATTACATCTCAATCCTTTAAATTTTTAGCACGTGATTAGTAACAAATATCGAAATCTCCAAACATCTTCACAAACATTCACATGATATTAGTAGGTTATTATTCTTAGAGCGATTTATAATTTCACATTTTGTTAACTTAAAAAAAGTGGATTAACTTTTTTCTCACACATGATTTTTATTACTACCCAATTAAATCTCCACAATATTCAATTCGCAGTAACTTTCTGCTGGTTGGTTAAGTTAATTTAGTTTAGAATTACGTCGTGAATAAAAAATATACTAACATAACCCTTGAAACGAAACAATTAAGACAATACCTCAAGAACAAAAGAACAAATAAAATCAAAAAACCTCACTTAATCATCCTCGCGCGTCTGTTTGTTTGTTACAAGAATTTCGTTTCTAACCGACAGAAATATCAGAATAAGGATGTGATAATTCTGCCTTATCGACTTTTTATCCGTTTAGGTAAATGTTACAGGCAGTTTGGGGAATAATGTTGTTTTCTGGTTCATTATTATCTTTTAAGATTGTAGCGCCGATATTTTGATTCGTTATCGATGTAACTTTTGATTCATTATCGGATATACTAAAAGACAAAAGAGAAACGTAAAACCCATAGCACAAAAAACACAATATTTTTATAGTAGAGGCGCTACGGAGAATAAGACTGACAGTATTCTGGAGCCTTTCTGGCGTACAATAGGGATCTGAAATGAACTTCCTGCTAAGTTTTCCCACTAAAGTCGCCGTCAATAGAATTTGCTAACTTTGTAAATAAACCGACATATTGAAATCGTCTCTGAAAGATGAATTTACTAGTGATAGGGAAGACTCTTACTTTACTCTTTTCTGTCAAAACATATGGACTATTAAAGTATCGAACGCAAGAAACAGGTATTTTAAATTTGCTTCATCAGAAGACGAATCGTTACTTGAAGATTATGTATCCACCAGTATTTATCACAAAAGGTGCCGTTATTTCATCCGTAGCTCTATCGATGATCCCGTCTAAATATTTCATGTTATTTTCTTAGGTACAAAGCGTAAGTTACGTAGTGTGTAGCAGCTTTACAATATCACTAAGGCCGGCTTTACACCTGTAAGTTTTACTTACGTTAGTAAGGACGCAGCTATACGTTAGACTGAGATAGCTGACTGACTATCTCAGTCTAACGTATAGCTGCGTCCTTACTTACGTAAGTAAAACTTACAGGTGTAAAGCTGGCCTAACTTTAGTCACAACGCTATCATCATAGACAATTGTAGAATTTAAAAGAAACAAAAATGTCATTCCATTATGTCATAATAACCTATGTATAATTAAATTTTAAGCTTTTAATGAAATATCCAAGATTCAATTATTTATTGTATGGTTTTGTATTTTACGGCAACGACCGTTTAAATTGTGTATGGTTTCAGTGGTGTTTGATGAGGTGGTGTGAAAATTCAAGGAGAAACAGTGACAAAACAAAGTTACGCCTTTTGTTTACATAGTTAGCAAATTCTATTGACGGCGACTATACGCTACAATATGGGATTTTTCAATAAGAGTGTCAACAATTATTTCTTCGAGACCGGCAACGCATTGGTAATGCATCTAGTGCAAATATAGTTGCATATATATATAGGCGGCGGTGACCACTTTCCATCAGGTGGGTGAGTATCAGGTCAGTGGGTCTAAGGCAATAAAAAAAACTATAAATAAATATTATCCTTGCTTTCCGCGATCAGTGCGGATTAAATTGTAATAAAATAATTTATGTTACCTTTACAGCGCTCGTGGTTACGATATTTTTTTTTTCAATGTTTTAACCCGTTTCCATGACAATGAAACTGTTCATGATTTTAATAAATAAACACATTTTGACGGATCACTTTCGGGTGTATGTACAAAGACATAATTTCTCTGGCCACAAATATTTAAAAGATTCCTCCTCATTAGACTGGCATTCGTTGGTTACTTGGTAGAGCTTGACAGATTCTACATTGTAACCAAAAGTGCCAAATCTAGTAAGGCCAGTATTCGCCAATATGTCATGACAAATGACGTTTTTGAAAATACACCCTTTCCTAGCTGAATTTCAATAGATGTTCAGTTTCTTTAACTAAAACGAGCAACTGGTGCACTTAAAATTGTTTAAAAAACTACGAAAAACACTTTTGTATCTGTAACATAGTAATAGGAATAGGTAGTTACGCATACATTTATAACAATCCACTGAGTCTTGACTCTTGAATGTTGTTACGTTACTAATTTCGAACCATAACTAATTTATATGGAGCTGAACTAATCCGAACCAGACCGTTAGTAACTATTAGCCCTTTATCCTACAGAACAAGATCTTTTGTCTCATCGCGTCCTGAAACCTACACATGTGATGACGAGCAACCCACGGATAATCAACAGCAGATATTTTTCACACTATCAACGAGCTAATAAAGGTGTTTCGAGCTAATAATTTGCGAATAAAAATATCGTGAATAATTTTTTATTCGAATGATCATTCAAATAAAAGTTTATTCGAATAATGCCCAAATCTAATATGGGCCTTTTTATATAGGTGCGCAGCCCGGAAGGGTATTTAAAAAAACGCTAAACAAGATATTCTTATGTATATCCTATATGTAATTTGTAAAAATGCCTAAGCCAGACCCGTTAAGTAGCGTATTTTGAGTAAGGTATCGAACGCGTCAGGCTCGAAAGAGATGGCAGGAATGCGCCGGCGCCGTAAGCATTCACAGAAGCTGGTGAGAACTGAGCTATCGTCGATCAGCACGACGTTCGCGTAATAAATACATTCCAAACCAATTAACACATTCTACATTTAAAATTAAGACATGCGGATTTAAAATGGAGAACTAAGTTTACGGATATAACACTCAGAGTTGTAAGTTGAAGTGGTAATGAGCAGGCATATAACTTAAACGAAAATAATGATAGGCCTGAAAAAAATCGGGTCAG
This sequence comes from Eudemis profundana, assembly GCA_947034925.1. Lineage (NCBI taxonomy): Eukaryota > Metazoa > Arthropoda > Insecta > Lepidoptera > Tortricidae > Eudemis > Eudemis profundana. Next base: position 14,383,940 of record OX344811.1, read on the forward strand.
CTGGTCGATCCTGCAACGATCAGCTGCACACTGCACAGTCATATTACATATGCATACAGGTACATGAGTATTCCATGCAAGTGTCCTCGCCACGCCATGCAAGGACACGTACCAGGAAGGATCCCTCGGCACTCTGGGCGACGCCACCACCATATATCCATGCTCCACGCGGCCCAGACACTCCATGCGAACGTGTAAGCAGGGATAAGCACAGTATCAGAATGAAATATACCTGGAGGGATCCCTGGGCAGGCAGTGCCGCTCCTGCACGGCGACTCCGCCTCCACACGTCCGAGAGCACTTGCTCCACGCGCCCCAGGCGCTCCATGCAAATGCCGAGCCGTTCGATCGAGTCGCTTCTGTCGTTTGGGACACCTGAAATTTGATTCGGAACAAACTGTAACTCTTGAGAATAAGACGTCAGCCATGTTGTGTCAGTCGGGCTAACACAACATGGCTGCGAACTATCTAGCATGTGATACAGTACAGTAATAGCCATCTAAAACGCGCATATATTGCTCTGCGTTACAGACGCCCGTTCCTATTGGCTATCAATATGCTGAGTCGCGCGCGAGATAGGCCTCGATCGTCTGTGCAATCTGTGCTGGCCGTGACTATGCTTGTCAGACTACAAAGCATGACCTAAATTAAATGTAATTTTTTGGTAGTTGTGCTAGGTACTACTAGCTTGCGAATAACAAGCTTTCCACAGGGGTATTACTTACAACTATAACGAACTATCATTGATCGTTTTTATTGATTGATATGACGTTCGTTCTAAATATTCCATTGGTCGGTAATTGGATCCTGATAGTTGTCAACGAGCCAATACAATTCGTAGAAGTGGAGCGTTGTATTGATACTTCGTGGTATCAAATTACATGTGAAAAGATCCACAAGCAGTCCAGTCCCCTATAGCTCGTTAATTTAAATTTATTTCAGTTCTTCCTTAATTCTTTTACCAAAGCTACTTTAGCTAAAAGCGTATGGCAACATACCTTGTTAGCTTTAAAATTTAAGTACCTAGTAAGTTTTAATTGTCAATTGGCAAAAATATGTCTATTCCAAACTTGTCTTATTCCAAAGGACAACCAGAATTTTTCGGCACATTTCATTTAAAAAAATCTTATTTCAGTTTGGTTGCGACAGCGTAAAACAATTGATTATTGATTACTAGGTAGTAATCAATAATCAATTGTTTTACGCCTTGACCTTACATTGATTATTACCTACCTTTAAGATTTAAGAATAGGTGCTTCAAAGTTTCACTAAAAGAGACCGACTTTTCGTGAAGCGAGAGAAGATTAAGAACGAGCGACTCGAACTCGCTTATGAGCATCTCTAAAAAAGTTTGTAATCAATTAACAAGTCCTTAATTGATTCCTATTTTGCTACCAATATTTTCGATGATTATTTATTATTGGTTAATATTTTGTTAATTCATTTGAAAAATAATCATGAATAGTATTGTTTATCATTAAAGTAAAATGGTAACAAAATAGGAAAATAACCGACCTTTGTGCCACTTAATGTGTCCATACCAACATTTTGTACAAACTTTTTAGAAACACACTTTTCATTCTAGTTATAAATGGTGTCGCATACAATTAGTTTTTAGATTTTGTCTCATTAAATACTAAACTTTTGAACGACCAGCAGTTACCGCCTAGTCGGTTTCTAAGAAAAAAGCGCTTGAAAGGTTTTTGCAAGAAACGATATCAGCTAAACGGCCCAGTGCTCGACACGTTAATGCCCAATAGTCAACACCTGCTATCACCTCTATTGCTAATAAACAGTGACAGGCACTATCGATGTAAAACTTTAACAAAACTTTTAAAGCTGACATAAAGGAGAACTTTCCATCAAGGAAATAAGAATATTATTGGCAGATCAGTGTTAAATTTAACTCTATATCGAAATCTCGGATTTCCAATAATTGCGTATTGCGTATATTAATATTTTCATGGCTGTAAGCACTCCATTATGTCCGCTTGGCAAGTTTTGTTAAAGTTTTGCGCCGATAGTGCCGACCACTGCTAATAAATTAACGTTCAAGATGGCGACTACTGGGACAGAGTTGAACACTCGTACGTTTACCTTATTTAGAGGACAGTTTGCTGTCCTCTTCTTACGTTTTTGATTTAATTATTGATTTTGATTAAGTATATAGGTTTACCCGTGCTAGTTCTCCGCAACTCAACGTCTAATCATACGTTTTTAGTTAAGCCACTCAAGAACTTTCAACATTATTTCACCCGTTCAACTATTTCCAAACAAACCTTAACAATTACCCGAGTTATTTGATTTGTAAACTTTGCATTTAGTCATCCGCTTATAATAACCAATACTGAAAACAAACTTTACGCGGGGATAAACTTACCGGCCTTAGGTCGGTGCTCGTTAACTGCGCGTGCGCGAACTGGCAGATTGCAAGAGATCTGAAACAACAGTACATTTATCTTTAGCCCTTGTGTCAGGAGTCTTCAAACGATTTAACTTAGGACATGATGACTAGGGCGTGCAGTACCGGGAAATTTTAGTATGACAGCTCCGGGAATTCCCGGTACTGCACGCCCTAATGATGACATAATGTCGTCCTAACCCAAACCTGCAAACCATATTAAACGTAGTTTAGTTTTTATTTTAAAACTACTTTCTAAATTATTATAAGTTTCGTCTCTTTTTTGAAATTACGATAGCAAAAAATCCTAATTATCAGCACAAAATAAATTTATAGAAAAAAAATATAGGCACAAAATTAAAACAAAAACATTGTGACAAAAAAACCGATTTTATAAAAATGAAATTATGACGTCAAAAAATAAATTAATTCAATTTTGGGACATATATACAGAAACGCCAAATATAATATGCAATATAAAAAAGCATAATATAAGGAAAATAAAAGAAAAAGAGATAGAGGAAGACCCTGAACATCATGGTGTGAGAATATCAGGGTCTGGACTGTTGCTGCAGACACTACTATTCTTGGCATAGTGGCAAATAATACATACGGTGCTAAAATCATATAACATAACCCTCCTTTTTGCTTCGCCGTAGTCGGGTAAAAAAGAAGACTTTCGCTAGATGATTGCCGACATCCGGTAGGCATCGTTAGAAATACAATGCGACATGTTACTATAAGTTTATACAATTACACGGCAGAATACAACCACGGTACACGCAAGAAAAATATTTCAGGTAGATGGGTCAAAATGGGCCGCGGGCCGCATAGATGGAGCTCGAGGGCCGAGGCGGTCCCAGGGCTGAAGTTTTCGACCCCTGCGATGTACAATGTCATGGATGACTTATGGAAAGCTCTGAAGATGGACTAACATGTTTGCGAACAGCGGGACAAAGGAGAGTTTGTTTGGATGAATCGTGCTGTAAACAGCCCGTGAAAGTGGTTTTCACGAAGCAGTCAAATTATTGTATGTATTGTATATTGCATTCAACGGTATTTTAATGCAAAATTTGTGAACTGAGCTTGGAATTCAGATATGATATATGATTTGGAGAAATCACGGAAAGGACAAAAACTAAAACTTTAGATTTTTGAATTACCAAATATTTGCCATTTTGTATAGGTATATCGGGGCCAAAAAAACAGTATTATTTGCACATTTTAATAAATGGGAGTCCCTTATGAAAAAATAATCACAAAATTAAAAACATTAAAATAACCGACTTTCAGTGAACCTATTTTGATACTTATGAGATGCACGGCACGAGTGACTATGAAAAATACCCAAATCGCTATACGTGTGCCTATAATATTTGAAGAGTTCCCTCGATTTCTCCGAGATCCCATCATCAGATAGATCCACGAACATACAAAAAAACATACAGACAAATTGAGAACCGTGCTTCTTTAGAAAGTCGGTTAAAAACTCTTTAATTTTGATCATTTCACTATCAACGTAGCACCGTCGGCGTCGACGCGTCGTAGCAAGGTATAAACAATAAAGACAGACAAGTAGTCACACTTCGGCCATTTGGGCGCGCGATACGTCTTCAAAGTCGAAGCAGGGCCGCGCCGACCCCCGGCAGCGCCTGTGTGCGAAACCTATGAAGTACCTCTTTATTGTCGCCGTGTTTCGACTTTCGGCGCCCCTATTGCCTTGGCGCCTGTGTGAGCTGCACACTTCGCACACAGGGTCGGCGCGGCCCTGGGTCGAAGCGTATACGGTGCAATCCGTACTGGGGCATTCTTATGCATTCGTAAAACTTTGCTTGTAGTACGTTCGTTCAAGGCTCGCCCACAAGCCGTGCGATGTAGGTACCTTTTGTAGGAAGAAAAACTACTGCTATTACTATTATTATGTGGTCGTACTTAGTTAAATTCGCCTTTGTCTCGCCTAAGTCTCTTTGCATTATATAGCTCATTATCAAAAGATATTAAGCAGTTCACGTTCAAAATTTTTTGTTTTCCATGTCCAATATTGTAACTGTCAGCCTGTGTAGAATGTTTACCGACTCTGTGAGTACCAAGATACAGGCTCAGCTTAGTTCAGTCCTTACCGGATACTACATGTGTTTATGTAACTGTGCAATTTGGTATAAATAAATTTATGTTATCTATCTTATCTTATCTTTTGCAAGTAAACACATTGATAAGCAACTTTTCTTAAAGAATTAAATGCATATTGCAAATTCATTGTTTAGTTGGTGTCAAATAGATTAGATAGATTAGATTTCTTTATTTCACAATATAAAATACATTATAAATTACATATGTCAATTTACACGATTTCATATTATGATCGTCAAAACATTAATAATAATAATAATACAAGCTCCTTACATCCATTCTGAGATCAAAAATCAACTCGCACATTGTTGCGAACAACGTTATGGCCTTCTCTCAAAATGGATGTAGGGTTGGGTCACGTGGTACTAAAGAGCTCCTCCTCATCGACACGGCCATTTGCCAACAAGTCCGGCGGGACAGGGGGTCTCTCTCGGCTGCTTGGATTGACTACAAGAAGGCCTATGATTCGGTGCCTCATTCATGGCTGGAGAGGATCTTGGAGCTGTATAAAATCAATACAGCTTTAAAATCCTTCTTAGGCGCATGTATGAGGCAGTGGACCACAGTCCTTCGTCAACCAGGCGGTAGAGATGGCCCCCCTGGTCCGCATGACTTTATAAGGATTGAGAGAGGTATTTTCCAGGGTGACAGTCTGAGTCCCCTGTGGTTCTGCCTGGCCCTGAACCCACTCAGCACTCTGCTGAAGGAGTCAGGACTGGGCTGTCGGCTTCGGAGAGGGGGTGAGGTCATTTCTCATCTGCTGTACATGGACGACCTCAAGCTATTTGCACCCAAACGCCCAGACTTGCTGGAGCTACTGAAGGTCACAGAAACCTTCAGTAGCGCCATCAAAATGGAGTTTGGTGTAGATAAGTGTGCGGTCATGCATGTACAACGAGGGAAAGTCGTAAATTCCCCGAATTTGCAACTTTCCGAGACAATGACTCTCAGGTCTATCTCCGAGGCTGAAACCTACAAGTACCTTGGTATGTCACAGGCCTTGAGTATTGCGGACAGGGACACTATACAGGCGGTGAAGGAGCGCTTCTTCTGTCGCTTGACAAAAGTACTTAACAGTCTTTTGTCTGGCGGCAACAAGGTGCGGGCCTTCAACGCTTGGGTGATGCCCCTGCTCACTTACTCCTTTGGCATACTAAGGTGGACTCAGACTGAGCTGGACGCCCTGGATAGGCGGGTCCGTGTGCTGCTCACTACACACCGCATGCTACACCCACGCTCGTCAGTTATGAGACTGTACATCCCGCGTAAGTGTGGCGGCCGTGGCTTTTTAAACGCCAAGGACCTCCATAACCGCGAGGTGTGCAGCCTCAGGGAGTACTTCCTAAACAACGAGTGTGGGATACATCGCGATGTAGTAGCAGTAGACAGAAGCCTTACTCCTCTTTCCTTGGCAAACGAGAACTGGCGTAGACCTAAGGTGCTTAGCACCGACGACCGCAAGGACATATGGAAGAGTAAGGAGCTACACGGGCGGTTCTACAAGGCCCTCACGGGGCCCGATGTAGACCTGCTCGCGTCGGTGAACTGGCTACGCTTCGGTGATCTCTTCGGGGAAACTGAAGGTTTTGTCTGTGCAATTGCGGACGAAGTTATGATGACGAACAACTACCGGAGATATATCCTGAGGGACGGTACGGTCGACATCTGTCGGGCATGCCGCCGTCCCGGAGAGTCTATCAGGCATATTATCTCGGGTTGTTCCCATCTAGCTAACGGCGAGTACTTGCACAGACATAATCAAGTAGCCAGGATCATTCACCAGCAACTTGCTGTTCGATATGGTCTTGTGGGGTCTGAGGTGCCGTACTATAAGTACGCACCAACGCCGGTTCTCGAAAATGGTCGCGCCACGCTCTATTGGGATCGATCTATCATCACGGACAGGACTATTGTAGCCAATAAGCCTGATATCGTGCTGATAGATCGATCCAAGCGCCGTGCAGTGCTCGTCGACATCACCATCCCCCATGACGAGAACCTCGTGAAGGCCGAGAAGGACAAGCTCAGCAAGTACCTTGACTTGGCTCACGAGGTTACCGCCATGTGGGATGTTGATTCGACGATCATTGTTCCGATAGTCGTGTCGGCGAACGGACTTATAGCGAAGAGTCTCGATCACCACCTCAAGAGACTCTCGCTAGATGGCTGGATCAAGGGTCAGATACAGAAAGCGGTTCTTCTGGACACGGCGCGCATCGTCAGGAGGTTCCTCTCTCTGCGGCCCTAACCACCGGTAGCCTGGGCCCCGCCCCGCTGCCGGCGGCACCCTAGGTTAGGTTTTTTATAATGTGTTTATATTTTGTAATTTCACTTTGTATTTTACTTTTTATATATATATTGTAAAAAGCCTAATCTAAGAAAATAAAGATATACCTGAATAATAATTTAACAAAGTAATACGTGTGTGATTAGCATTTCCGCCAAGCGCTTAGGAAGCCCTTTGAATACAAATTGCCAGATAACATCGTGAGCCTCGTAGGGCCTTAATGCTTTTATGAAATATTAATTGACTCAACGATACTTTAATAGAATACCGACCGCCATTGATAAATTAAATCTTTAGAGACGATCTACAATCATTATCACACAGTTGTTTGTGTTTGATTTAATGTTGGACTGGCTACTTTGTGTGGTCTCTTTCGTGTGCCGAAAATTCAGTTTATTATCAGTACACATTTTTTACAATTGTTATACTATGCAATTCTGGGTCAGCAAAGTCTGGATTATTTCGGGAGCTAATAAATTGCACCCAAAAAACTTATTGCACAAAAACTAACTACGCATAAAAACTCTAGGGCTATTGTTTTGTTTTAAATATTATCTCATAAGGATATGAAATCTTTGAATGCCGTTTAAATGTACAGTAATATGCCGGGACGAGTAACCCACTGCCATACTAAACATCTATCGCAAGGTCTTGTGTCTGCATCTTACTGTTCTGTTACTGTTATAGATAAAAGTTAAAATATTATTATTTGCAGCCACTAATGTTACGCGATCGTTCTAGATAACAATTAAATCATTCATAATACTTTACGTGCACTGATGCTTACTTCTCGTGCACAATGGAATCCTGAGCTTCAAAGTCCTTTGTTATTGCCTACTTTGTATCATTAAATTTGTGGTTATCGTTATTTAATGTTCGCATTTAAATATGAGAATCGGCTTCCGCGTAGCATTCAGACCCCGATAGCGGATTCCCCTCAAAGATTAGATAAATATTATTACCATAGCTGTGCAGTATGTTAAATCTGATTGTTGACCGTTGTCTCTGTCTTTATCGATGGTTGTTGTATTGTAATGGGATCTTGAATCAAAAGCGATATGGGAATCGTTCTTCGGTCTCCCTTAAAACAATATGCTATTGGAATGAGGATTAAGTAACATTTTCAGATCAAGATGTTGCTTTAGTTGAAAGGACTCAGATAAATTTTCTATGAATTTTACCTTGAAAAATGACCCATTAAACTAACTTGTTTTATTACTGCTCGCTTAGCCCAGTACCGCTGCTCCGGCGACTTAAAATATTTTGGTATTATATAGCCTGTATTGTGGAATGAAATAAATACCTAAATGTAGATGGAAGAGATCTTCAGAATATGAATAAATGAAATACAGACAACCGTTCGAGTGTTCTATAAATTTTCACACTTTTGCAGGACTCAAAATATCTACTTCTAATAAGTAGTAACAAAATGTTATACCTAAGCGTTTAACGCTCCCATTAATTATAATTATCCAAGGAACGTGAATAGCCCTAAAATAAACAAAATGCTTTGTAGGACACTTGGAAATAGGTTGATAAACAGTTAAGATTACGTGTTGAAACACGCTTAGACAAATCGCGCACTGACGGGATGTCACCACCACCATTCTTCACTCCATTTCTGTATCCATAAAAACGTCTAGTACAATATCTGCGTTTATTTATATAAATTGGGGTTCTGTTGAGCAACTGTGTCAATATTTATCAAAATCGCTTATCCACAAGTTCCACAACCACACTCTGCGAAATTTGGAATGATACCTAATCTGAAGTTAATTCTTTATTTTTTCAAACACACAAATTTTACTAATAGGCTAAAGCTCAGAATTTGCCCAACAAATATTGAGTTCTTAGGCAAATTTTAGGATGCGTCTAAAGATGTAAATGAATTAGGTGTCCGTCCAGTAAAACAGCGGCCAAAACATAGGTAAGTTAGACAAGTATATTTAGACATGAAAGAAATGCATGGGAATGATATAAGCTAAAGAGAAGACACCTGGCTTTTACAATCGAGGATTACCTTTTACGGTGGTTGAAACAAAGATCATGTGTCTTTTCCACACAGAATTAAAAATAAATCAAATCGTATGTCACAAAAACAAGTAGAATATGACCAAGATACGTCTGATTTCAACACGACGCTTGCAAATGAAGCCGTAATAGTGTCAAATCAAGGGAACCCTAACAAATATAGGGCATTGGTACCAGGCGTATATAAGTCATCAAGGAGTGTTCGGTCGTTACGGCCGAATGCGCTCTGTTAAGTTGAAAAGGATATAACTACATGCCCTTCAATGACAGATACGTCTTTTTTACTACCAATATAACGCTTGCGTCACCATTGACACAGAGTAATCTGACGATAAATCACCGGCTTTCTGGATCGGAATGAGATCACGATCCAATCGGACCGGGATGATGGAGCTAATTGAGCTAATTTGATCGTTTGTACCGATTCGAGTTAGGTGGTTAAACAAACTGGTAGTCGGAAGCTTGGCCCTTTGTTATTTGGCCAAGCATTCCGTTCCCATTTGTGTTAATTGCATAATTATTCACCCAGATTACACAACATGACATTAGCGAAAGTTGGAGTATCCTCTATATGGGTTTATTATAAAGATTACTAAGGACGACGTGTTTCTATTTTATTATCTCTTTTGGCAGGCCACAGCATAAAGACAAAAGTGTACATTTAAACAAACTTAACAAATTCCGTTAAAAGAATTCTTCAAAAGTTACGACCTAACCTTTGTTTATCTTTGTACTTATTTGCAAGCATCGAAATAGGTTGAGATGAAACGCAAGTAATGTTTGAACATGCAGATAATTTTGTATTGAAGAGTGAACATTCAAGTTTTTATTTGATTTTTTCTCGTCTTTCGTAATTGTCTGCTAATATTGGCATAATGTTGGCGCCTTTGTGGGGTTCCTTGCAACAAACGGTAAACTAAATAATTATGACGAATTAGCTTTTGTCTAATTTGTCACATTTCTCAAGCTAGTAAATATTCCTTCAGCTTGTCAACCTAAACAAATAAATGTTCTTCTTCTTTTAAGAATTTTCTAAAACACCTGTTTTACAGTCTTAAACTCCGAGTTTCCATTGAAATATGCAATAATTGTTTTTACTTTTAAGATTTCAATATTCATTTTAGGTTCCTTCTCGGACTTAGAGTAGACTGTATATTTAACTAATATCAAGGTAACTTAGTATGCACTAGATGTCTAAATGTTTATCTTACTTAACAAACCTTTAGTCTTCAAGAGCTGATTCTAGAGTGGCAATAGAATTAGAATGCTTCTGAAAAAGTTATACGGTCATTCTAGAACAAAAATGCCACCAGAGCTATCAACCTACTGAACTCACGAGCCATCTCACCTCACACTTGACAGGTTTTTTCGCATCTCGTTTGGTTGATCTGCTTGATTTGACAGCTGCGATGTTTGAACATAACGCAGCATTTGATACGTGTTTGTACTAGAAATGTTTTCCCAAGAGCGTATTGTTACACCGCCTTATGCTCCCAAATAAAAGATCATTATTTATAATAGAAAAGTATAGTACTTATGACGTTTCTAAAGGATAGTAGTTCCAGTGAAAGGTCATATGTGTAATTGAAGTAAAACGTACTTACGACGTTTTTAAAGGATTACTATACTTGTCTAAATACCTATTGTCGAATGTTTACATTGGCGTTGTCTTGTGAATTGGAGAACGGTGTAGGTAGATATAATGAAAACTAGTGCAAAGTTCAAATAAATTTTTAGGGTTCCGTAATATAATACTGTGAAATTTACTAAATTATTCGCGGTGACTGTGTTAAATGATCAATTGGGTCATTCCACGGTAAGAGGTAACGTGAGTCACAGTTTACATAACGTTTTAAATCATCATGCACATCATGATGCAAATTAAAGTGTTAATATATCTCTAAAGAAGTGTTACTTATCATCCCTAAATATATGACAACTAAAATTTGTATCTCTAATGGAAAAAACACGCAAAAAAATCATGACTCACGTTACATTTATGCGGAATGACCCAATTGATCATCAAAAGTACCTAAATGTGTACGTTTTTGTGTACAATTTGAAATATTGGATGTATTTTTTAAGTATAGTTACTTGAAAAATACATTTAAACGCCTGCTTCTACACGAATATTTGCTCTGACCATGGATGATTTGATCCGGCATAACCTATACTCCGTTTTTTTTAGATGTGAAAATTTGGTAAACAAAGTTGACATCTGTCAACTTGAGGTATTTTATCAGGTACATTTTGTGGCGACATTGTGCAATTAATTTCATTTGATAGTGAATACTTGCTTTTTATGTACGTTTGCAATTTACATATTTAACAAATAAAGAAAAAAACTCATTTCTTTTATTTTACTTACATTATTCTAAAAGCAAAAATCAGATTAATTTTTTGCCTATTATTTTAATCATTTGTAGAAATGTTGCACAATAAAATACCCAAAGAGGCAGAGGTTTTGAAGCTATGGTCAGGTTTTTAAACGTCGTTGTCGTTATGATCAGTTTTGCAACACACTTGCGAATAAAAAGTAATATATATCTGTAGAACTTCTGTTTTTGTATTTATTTTGTGATTTATCAAAGTAAAAAGTGTGTGTGTGTAATAAGCTGCGTTGCGCGCATAAGAATAATGAAATTAGAGCCACTTTATGAGCACGTATCGATACCTCCTACGTATACTGAGCTAACTCACTTTTTTACGATTTTCGTTTTTTTGCATATTTGGTATCAAAATACTTATATCTACATGCTATAAAAATTTCGTGAAGAAATTACTGCTAGTTTTCGAAATAAAATGACGTATAGTGAGCCAACTAACACCTTTTTTTAAATTAGGACGTCGTATACTGAGCCAAGTCGCTTGGTCCACTATACGCGGTACACTTTTCGGGGAAGGTCAGCGCGGGCGTGGTGCAAGTGACAGTTGGCTCAGTATGCTCGCTCGTCGTCGTCGCGGGCGGAAGTTGGTCCACTATGCGCGAACTACAGTCGATGCGGCATACGTCTTTTTTACCTACTACGTATAAAAATTGGCACTTTTGATAATGATTTAGTTATTGTATTGTTACGTGATTGATTATTATGTTAAATTAAAAATAATTTCACACAAAATACATCAAAATGAAGCAGCGGAGGGAAAGAAATCTGTTTTTGCCAATTGTAAAGTATTTAATATACTACAAGTGTGTAATGTAATGTCTTTGCTCGACAAATGTAATCTATAATAACTATCAACGTTCCAAGTACAGTAAGAATTATCTAAGGTGTCCGAATGTTTGTCCATTCTCTTTAGGAATATTCGGACACCTTAGATAATTCTTACTATATATAATGTTAGAATAGGAAAAAACCAGAACCCAGTCCTCACTACTGTAGCAGGACTGAGAATAAAGCAAGCTATCAATAATTAAATAACAATAATTAAAATAAAGAAAAGTAAAGAATATTTCCGGCGCCAGACATCTCGCAAAAATGCCAGATAGCGAAACTGTAGATCTTGGTAATTTTAATCATAAGGGAGGTTTTCAGTTACACACACATACCACATTACAGTTTCCTGCAATTAAACAATGAAAAACTGTTGCGAGGTTTTTATTAGTCTGCTATAATAAGTTTTATAAGTTAGAATTTAACCAAAGATACGTTTATCTGCATATCTATGATATACTTAAATAATAACAAGGGTGTCGCCGACCTGGGAGAAGTTGTTTACCCCTGTTAACTATGCAGTCATCAGCGGAGTCCCACGCCAACTGTATCTAGGTTTAAGCCGCTCAGCGGCTTCCAGCTCCCACGGTCCCAGTTGTGGTAGCTGTCCGGAGTGAAGTCAGTCAATGCACCGTTACAGATTTAGAAAAACGTGCAGCTTGTTAGGTTAAACAACCGCAAAGGGTTAATGTAAGAGCAGGGATAAGGTATCCGGCAAAGCGGCATAAAGAAAGTTATTAGACATTAAGGCATGATGCCTTTAAGAATTAAGGGGAAAAACACTATAAATTGTGACCTAATTGGGCATGGCCATAGCTGGGTTACCAAATCCGAGTGACACGGTATGTAAAAAGTCATAGGAGAGAAAAGAGAAACAGAGAAAGTGCCATCAAGTGCATATAGCGGGCTAAACGTAAAACAAGGTGCCGCACGCACAAAAATGGTCGCAAAAGTTGGTAAAAACGGACCCAAAACGTGATTAAGCGTAGTTAAACGTAATTCAAACAGGCGCCTTATGGCCTCCAGCTAGAGACAAGATTTGTGTTAACCTCAACACAATAAAGCAACGTGGCATGGAATTTTAAAGTTAAATTTTCTTAATTACTCACGCCCGTTGTTAAGATGAGTTTAGGAGTCCATCTCGGATGAATGTCGTCGCATTCTCATGACAATAAAAGAAGAACCCTGAAACAATTCAGAGACGGAATGACGCAATATGTCTTGACAAGAGGAATTTGTCCAATTGGAAAGAATTTATCAAAAAATACTTACCGAAACGGCTTAGTTGCAGATGGCCGCCAAATTGACGTCTCGTTAGCACTTAATTTTATAACGAATTTAATACCGAAAGTCCAGAAAACAAGAAGCCAACCCTCTGCTGAGACGCTCTGGCAACTAACCAACCATCGGTGTTGCCAAACTGGTGGACATAACATACAAAATAAGCTTAGCAGTATACTGGTTCATAATAAATTGATTCAGGCGTATACTGGTACAAGTGACAAATCAGACGAAAACTAACTGATAAAATCCATTCGAGCACGAGCTTTGAGTTTGTTTAGATATTTAATGGTACATCACACATAAAAGGCATACATAAGTGGCAAGTATAATAAAAATATAGCCATATTCATCTAATTATAGTTTACGACGTATACTGGATCAACTGGTAGTTGGCTCAGTTTATCAAAAACTAGAACTCGTAAATTTCACGTATACTGGGCTAAGTGCCGGTTTTTCAAAAACTACTATTAATTACGAAAAAGTAAATATGTAGATTTAAGCAAAATGTGTTCATTTCGCATAATTGAAAATTTCATAACATTATTTCAACATATGAGTTAGTTATGGAACTTTGTACCTTTGAAGAGCCCTCCTGTAAAATCGTGATTTTGCACTTAGCTCAGTATACGTAGGAGGTATCGGTATGTCGAAAATCTTTTTTAAGTATACATTATATTACTATGCCTTGGCTTGGCCTACTAAATGGGTACTTTAGGCTTATAACTAATGAATTAATATCGGACAAAGAAAACGACATAATAAATATCATGTACTTTTAAATTGTTCATTGATAATTACAAATGTTGACGACCACTGATTCTTTTGTTTACCAAATTTTCACATCTAAAAAAAACGGAGTATACAAATATATACCTATACAGGTAATAGCAGTAATTTTTCTTTCTAAAAAAGGTACCTACATCGCGTGGTTTGTATGAACGCCGTGAACGAACACACTACAAGCAAAGTTTTACGAATGTATAAGAATGCCCCAGTACGGATCGCGCTATCTGCGCCTCGACCTTGATTACGTATCGCGCGCTCCTAAACGGCCGAAGTTTGACTACCTGTCTGTCTTTATACATCGCTACTAAGTAATCTGAAAGACAGAGTAAGTTACAAAAATGTAAGATAACAGCGACATAGACTTTACTACCTATATTGGTTAAAACAGTCAATGGTAAAGATCGCAGACAAAAGTACTTATAGGTAGTCTTCTTCTTCTTCTCTTCTTCTCAGCATTATGTGTCCACTGCTGGACATATGCCTCTTGCATGGATTTCCAATTGGTTCTTGATGCGGCGATTCCACTCCAGGTCGGCCCTGCCGTCTTTTTGATGTCGTCCTACCATCTGGCTTGCGGTCTTCCAACGTTTCTGCCACCCGTTCGAGGTCTCCAGTGACTTATAGGTAGTATTATACAGTTTTTATAAGTTTTGAAATATCCTAGTTGATCCCTATTGAGGGCATTCAGTTAGATCAAAGACCGCATTATTTTTGTTTACGAACCAACTTCTTATTTCAATAGCCCTACCTACACCATGATTTCATAATCTTTTCGTTCGGGAATTTGTTTACGAAAATAATTCTTCAATCGCTTACGGATTATTTATGTGCATTATCAGACTAGTTACATCATACTTTATAAGAAGTGTAACACTTTTAGTAGATCGCATATTCAGACTTTGACTTTTATCATGGATTAATCAAATGGATTGTCAAATGCTATACTTAATTATACAATCTACACCCGCCACTTTTGGAAGGATGGTGGATAGAGTATTGAGGGGCGTAAGTACCAGTGGTGATAGTTACAATACTATACAATATTCTTTATTGTGCACCAAAACAAAAGATCATACAATTTAAATCTAAAACAGCATAATATTAAATGGTAAACAACAAGCGGTCTAAATATTATTCTTTATACTAACGGGCTTTTATTGAAGATACAGGTTTAAAATAGATTTAAATATATTATTTTTTATTTATAATGTAAAAGACGAATGTTCCCTCCATAATAGCAAAGCAAATAGCCCGAGTAAGGTGCAGGCTGAAAAACAGCACTGTGCAGCCCAACCAACGCTCACAGCACACGCTGAGCCTGAGCCTGATGCCACGCCACGGTACCTAAGCTAGCTTTAATATTTAATACGATGTCATTGTTTGTGTTTCTTGTGGCAATAAATATTTTTTTATAAGTATATTTAAAATGAGACCCAATATTGTGGGCAGCATACAATGTCATATATTTTATTTTATTTTTCATGGCAAAGTCTTGTATCAAACATCACTCCAGCCGAAATCGCGTTTTGTGCTTTTATATTCACTACAACCAATTAAACATTTTGACGACCGGTTTAGCTTAGTTGGTAGTGACCCTGCCTACGAAGCAAGAGGTCCTGGGTTCGAATCCCGGTAAGGGCATTTATTTGTGTGATGAGCACGAATATTTGTTCCTGAGTCATGGATGTTTTCTATGTATTTAAGTATTTGTATCTATTAAATATATCGTCGTCTAGTATCCATAACACAAGCCTTATTGAGCTTACTATGGGGCTAGTTCGATTTGTGTAAGATTGTCCCCTAATATTTATTTATAATATTTATTTATTTAAACCAATTAGCTCCCTTACCGTTTAAGACTCGCACAAAACTTTTACATACGAGTACAATCAGTTGGTAGTAATTATCAATATTTTTAATTTGTCACCGACTGGTATTGAAAACCTTTAAAATTTTCTAAGACCATTTCAGTATTTTTTGCAAAATGGTGTTTTATTCACTCACCCATCACCCAGCCCATTCTCTTTGATCTGTGAGTAGGCCTGTGCCCAGCAGTGGGACGTAGGCCGATGATGATGATAATGATGATGATGATGTGTTTTATGTATGAGCTCGACCGGGATTCTTATTCTATTTATGGAACTGGGAACAGGAATAATATTTTTCATCACACTTGCTCGAAAATGGTGCATTACACGTAGGTTTTGCGGGCCGTAAATGAGCTATTACGCCCTAGGGCGTAATGGTTTTCTTTTTAAATTTGAAACGCTGGTTCTGTTTTACTCTTATTTGTCATGATCAAAGGAAACGCCAACTTACTTTTTTTTACTTTTATTACTGAAATATTTATTTAACCTCCTGACGACCAGAACCTAAAATTTTGGAATATTTTCCCGAAACTTTCAGGGTTTGTTGCATATGCAATGAATATGCGTGGAAAAATACTTAAAAAAATCCCGAGATGGAAAACCTTGATTTTCCTTATGTACTGTATCCAGCACATGTGAAGGCTATTCATATGTACTTTACATAGGATATAGGCTACGTAGAACATTTTATGTTCTACGTAGAGTACTATAGAAGCCAACACACATGTACTTCATACAGGACGTTAAGATGAAATTAAGATGGAAATGCTTAAAACATACGAATAAAACACACTTTTAGTGATAGAAGTAATATTTTTTATAAAGTATTTAAAAAAAACCTCTGCGGTCCATTTACCCTGCTCATTCTCATTGTTCAACCTCATTATCAGTGAGCACGCGACTGCGTAAAGTTGTCAATGACCGTTCTCTGGCTCGACAACTTCCCCGACCACGTCCTGACCCTCTACCGAGTCCTTGAACGCGTGTACGAGGGATCGCAGAATCATCAGATAATGCTGGCAAAGGAATTGTATAATTCATGTTCACGGTATCTGCTACGGCATCATCGGTGGCTGTGCTGTCTGTATGAGAATCGTTCTCAGGAACTTTTTCAGGATCGAGATGTGGAGGAAGATAAGCCGGATTATTATCTGAATCGATGCGAACTCAGGGTCGTTTAGTCATTCTACGATTTTTGCATCGTTCATCACTGTAAAAACAAAAAAAAATCTATGATTAATGCAACGTTCTATGGAAAAGACATAGGAAGTCAATACTATTAAACTTTTGTTAACGACGGTAGTCCTATGCAGAGGACATAAAACATTTAAAGGTTACACTTGTCATCATTTTGACAATTTCACAAAAATATGAGTTACAAACTATTAATTATTATTATTTTAGTAAATTTAAACATCACTATAATGGTTTCTATCAAAAGTAGATAAGATGTACATAGATATACTTACCTCGGCGCGAGCGCATGGCTAACCGGCCTCCTTCTAACGCCATTTTTAACAAAATGACAGATGTCAGTGGGGTTCAAGGAGACGAAATTAGTTCCTTAGGAGTTTATAGAGGGCAGCAAAATATAATCATAGTGTTGGCATTAAATGAAAAAGTGGCGGATTTTTTAAAATCTTATGTCCTATGAGAAGCACGGCAGTCGTCAGGAGGTTAAAGAGAACTGTTATTGCAAATACATGTAAACACATATTTCTGTAACATTAATTAAATGTTTAAATAGTGTATTTCAGTATTTTGCAAATATAAAATCAACCATTTTAAGTCTTTACCGCTATGGTTTCCGAACGTGACTTGTCGTCTTGATATATGTCACTAATGTCACTGTCAGTTTTACAATTTAATTTAGGTTAAGTAAGGTTATTTTAATCAGATTTCCTCACAAGTGTGATGAAAAACTTTGTGTGTGCCACGGGCGGTAAAGGAATTACAAACTCGTGTTGTTAAAGCCCTCGGCTTCGCTCGGCCTTGTAACAAACACTCGTTTGTAATTCCTTACTTACCGCCCTTGATACACAATGTACTATTACACCTATTGATGATACATTACGTTGACTTAAATGTTTACGCGTATACGAACCGGACTTATCAAAAAAAAAAAAAATTATTTATTTGGTAACTAAAGTTTTTACATCAGGTATGTCGAATCCTCCTTTTAAGTTTAACACTTGTACTAGGAGGTACAGTAAACGGCCATAAAGAATGCACATCGATCTTTGGAAAGAGGCAATCGGCTAATTTCGACTTCGTATAGCGATATCTGTGTCGCACACACCATGACGTTTGTTTTGTCAGTCGTGGTTCAAATGCGAGAGAGTGCAGTCGCATATCCAAGTCATTATATATATAGAGTTGCTAAAACTTTTACAAAATTAAATTTGTACTATGGCATCTATAGGAAAAAAAGGTAAGCCGTTACTTTGCCAATCACGCGAAATTATCTACAATGTTTATAAATATTTTGTAACTGAAGCCGACCAATTTAAAAAACATGAGGAGGTTAATGTAAGTAATTATTTTAAGAAGGTTCAACAGAGAGTTGCAGATGCCACTGGAATTTCAAGAAGAACTTTGAACAATTTATTAAACGAAGTCGGCACTGGCACTGATACACATTCTAATGGAACAAAGTTCAGCTCTCCGAAAAATTGGAGACCAAAAAAACAATTTCGTTTAGATATGGACGATTTTGATTATGATGTTGTTCGAAGAATGGTTTACGATTTTCATCTGCGTTACAAAGAACTGCCGACAGTAAAATCATTAAAAGCTAAATTATCTGTTTTACAGCTCTATATATTCCACGTGAAATCAAAACAAAACAACAATAAAGTACTTGGTTCTAAATTCAAATTCTGATGAACGATTAATCTAATAATTGATGTACATGGAAATTAGCATTCGTTTGTATTCGGAAATGCGATGATTGCCGATGTGCATTCTTTATGGCCGTTTACTGTATTCGCTCTTTCGTACAAGGTTGAGTTAAAGTTAGCAACAAATAATATTTTAATAACAATTTTTTTTTTAGTCTTAGGTTATAACATAACTTATAAAAGTATCTTAGCGTCTAAAAGAGTAAGTTAAGTTATTTAAAATTTAACATTAGTGAAAAATATAGTATTTTATATATTTAGAATGATCAGATTTTGTTGTAATATATAGCAATGGATATATATAGTTGTTTATTTATTAAAAGGTAGTTATAGTAAATGTATAATTATATATGTAAGTTGTAAAGTAAAGTAATTGTGGAATGTGCAACTGTGTAGCGAATACGTGCAAACTGTATCAATGCATGAGAGACTCTGTTTCTTCGTAATTGATATTTGTTAACCATGTTGTAATTTGCTTTTTACACTCGCCAAAAGTTTTAGTGTAAATATGGGTTAATCTATATATTTTGTTGTATAGATGAATAGATAATGCATTATATTGCCTTTTTGCAAAAGATGTTCTAACTACGTTCGGTTGCTTAATTACTGAATGCAATTTACGTTTTTTTAATATATGAGGATCTGGTTTTATACTTTTATGAATTTTTAGAATACAATTAAGGACATATAACTTTCTCACTGTGAGGACTCCAGCATCTTTGTAAACGTCTACGGTGCTATATCTTATATTTTTACCTAATAATACTTTAAGAATAGACCGTTGGGCCCGTTCAAGAACCAACATTTTATCGGTATTTCATTACCTGTCACTTTGCTACAAATTATAACATCGTTAACTTTTATGACAGTAAAAACTTATGTCGCCAGCCTACATTTGAATTCATAAAAGAAGCGAAACACAAACCATAGATTACGGGAGCCATTAGCAATCCGTTTTGGTATAGCCTCTATCCAATATGTCAATGTGATCGGTACGAGCTTCTAGCTATCTCTTTCACACGACTTGAATAAAAGCTTAGAGCGAGTGAGAGGGGTTGGAATAGGAAATAATGGAACGGTATCAGAACATTTGCATTAAACATTCACAAGCCAAATGCGAAAGTCTTGTAGGAAATATTGGAAGTTCAAGTTCAAATGATCTAGTTCAAAGGTAAACGCACGGTCGGCGCCGGCGCAGCGTTAACAAGCGATAAACAGCGCACCGACAACAGTTGGGCGGTTTGTATTGATCAGTCCAATTTATCACGTTGTTTATGGTCTGAAAGAGAAAGTGAGATTTCTAGCTTTTTCCGGTTCTGAAATGGCGCCGCTGACTGGCTACTGCAGAAATGTAATTTTTTTATGCAATCTTTACAGGTTGTACTGACCACACAGATATCCGTGGTTTTACTGTCTCACGTTGATTTATTTAAATAAAAACCAAAACGCCCCAACACTGCGCTCCGTAATGTTGCCATGTAGCTTGAATTTAATTACCATCCACATTGTTAAACATTGATACGACTATGGTTAATGTTAATAGATAAAAGTTCTTCATGCCACACCTGGCTATAAAGTGGCTTTTTCTGCACGCTGCGCGTACGGACAAAGCCGCTTTCTGGCCAAGTGTAGACATAAAATGATGTACCTACACAACACGGGAGGTAATAAAGAAAGCCCTCGATCGCATATTTACGACCCTCGCTTGCAGCTCGGGCTGCAAACTTCTGCGATCTCGGCCTGTCTTTGTATTACCACCCTAGTTGTGTAATGTACTAATAAACGCGTTATTATTAAAAACTTTTTGTGGACCCGGTCGTGACTTAGTTCGCGGAGGTGAAATAAGTTAAATATCTCTTTTTTGCTCCGGCTTAATGGTATAAAAAGTATCCTAGCAATGTGTTAACCGGAGTCATAATCTATTTATAAGTATACCAAATTTCATGCAAATCAGTTCGGTAGTGTTTACGTGATGCGCGCACAAACAGACAGACAAAAAATTTAAAAACTATTTATTTACTTTCTATTGGTTATTTTTAACACTCCCCAGTTAATTTTAAGGAAAAATCTTTAATGTACAAGCACATTATTTCTACGTTTCTATTATATGTACTTATAAATAGATTGTTAACAATCTTTTATAAGTAGGTAGTCAATGTGAGAAAAATTTAAGCTCAGTATAGTAAATCTAGTAAGCAATGTATTCATTGTAGATAGATACCTTTCTATCTTATTCATAATACGCCTATTGATCTATGAATTAATTAGGGAAAGTAAATTTTTGGTCAGCCGTTATTAAAATTGATCCGCAAAAAAAAATAAGCAGTTAAATCATTTGGGCAGCATACAAAGATTTGGCTGGCAATAAATAAAATTGGGCGGCAACTCTTGTTCAGCAAACAGTTTAAAAACGGTTAGCATTTTAACCAATATTAATCTGCTTTTTTTATCATTTGGCTGCCTAATAAACAGTCGAGCTGCAAAATAATTACTTGGGTAGCAAGATTTTACAATTGGTCAGCAGAGAGTTTAATTGAGATATACAGGGTGTCACTGTGATATATACTGGGTGTCACTGTGATATATACAGGGTGTCACTGTGTTATATACAGGGTGTCACTGTGTTATATACTGGGTGTCACTGTGATATATACAGGGTGTCACTGTGTTATATACAGGGTGTCGCTGTGATAGATACAGGATGTCACTGGGATATATACAGGGTGTCACTGTGTTATATACAGGGTGTCACTGTAATGTATACAGGGTGTCACTGTGATAGATACAGGATGTCACTGTGATATATACAGGGTGTCACTGTGTTATATGTATACAGGGTGTCACTGTAATGTATACAGGATGTTGCTGTGATATATACAGAATGTCATTGTGATATATACAGGGTGCCATTGTGTTATATACAGGGTGTCACTGTGATAGATACAGGATGTCACTGTCAGCAGAGAAAACATGTCTGTAAGCAGTGTAATTGAAATATACAGGGTGTCACTGTGATATATACTGGGTGTCACTGTGATATATACAGGGTGTCACTATGTTATATACAGGGTGTCCCTGTGATAGATACAGGATGTCACTGTGATATATACAGGGTGTCACTGTGTTATATACAGGGTGTCACTGTAATGTATACAGGGTGTCACTCTAAAACGAAACAGCTCCCAAAAATAGGTAGGTTAGGGTTATTTTTTTTTTGATGACCCTAAAACGAAACGGCTCCCAAAAATAGGTAGGTTAGGGTTATTTTTTTGATGACCCTAAAAACGAAACGGCTCCCAAAAATAGGTAGGTTAGGGTTATTTTCTTTTTGATGACCCTAAAAACGAAACGGCTCTCAAAAATAGGTAGGTTAGGGTTATTTTTTTTGCTGACCCTGAAAACGAAACGATACACGTTGTGAATAAATAATATAACTTCTAAACATTATGAGATGTATAAAAAATCGAAATACCAATTTTATATGAGCCCATCACAGTGACACCCTGTATACATTACAGTGACACCCTGTATATAACACAGTGACACTATGTATATATCACAGTGACACCCTGTATATATCACAGTGACATCCTGTCCTGTATCTATCACAGTGACATCCTGTATATATCACAGTATCACTCTGTATCTATCACAGTGACACCCTGTATATATCACAGTATCACTCTGTATCTATCACAGTGACACCCTGTATATATCACAGTATCACTCTGTATCTATCACAGTGACACCCTGTATATATCACAGTTACATTCTGTATCTATCACAGTTACACCCTGTATATAACACAGTGACACCCTGTATATATCACAGTATCACTCTGTATCTATCACAGTGACACCCTGTATATATCACAGTTACATCCTGTATCTATCACAGTTACACCCTTTATATAACACAGTGACACCCTGTATATATCACAGTGACACCTGCTACTTGACAGCTGACAATTACCGAATGACAAAATGCGCACACGATTGGCGGCAGAATAGTTGCGCCCAGTTAGGTTTTATTGCCCCCTTTTTTTTGATGAACAAAATGAAATATTTTGCTTACCTACTGATTGCTTACCAAAATTTGATTTACCGTAGATCGCTTAATGCAGCTCAAATATTTAATTTGCTGACCAAAATAATTTAGAGCAGATCAGTATATCATTAATTGCAGCCTGATTTATAAATGTTTGCTTACCATAAGTTGCTTACCAACTAGCTATTTTGGCTGACCAAATACATATTTCTGCTGACCAAAATATGAATATTTTGCTGATCGATTAAATGATACCCATTAATTAGCTACCGAATTAAGTTACAAGGTTTAAAATGTATGATAGAAAAATTATGAACATATATCTTTATGGCACGATAGTAATAAACCTAGATACTTTAGTCAGTAATTGTATGTAATCGAGAACTAGCGAACAGAGGACAAAAACAATTGAAAATAGTGTGTATATGTAAATCACATGTCAATGTCATTCGTATATGTAAATCTCGGTCTATCAACGAAAACGTCCAGCATGATCTAAAATTCCGAAAAGACATTGACAAACACCGGTAATAACCCTAACACTGAATCAGGAAGCCAACGTAACCACACGCCAATTCCATTCTCAATTAATTGCACAGATAAACCATTCTGTATCGCAATTCAAAAGATACTCGTCGGTCGCGTCTCTAACATAGTTTGACCCGTGAACATACCACGTGTCCCAAAACTCAACGATAAGCCGGCACCAGAGGATGGAGCCACTTATGATTAGTCGAGAAAAAATAAGGAAAAAAATATATCTCAAATTATTTTTTCTCGACTAATCATAAGTAGCTCCATCCTCTGGTGCCGGCTACTTATGATTAGTCGAGAAAAAATAATTTGAGATATATTTTTTTTCTTATTTTTTCTCGACTAATCATAAGTAGCTCCATCCTCTGGTGCCGGCTTATCGTTGAGTTTTGGGACACGTTGTATGTAACATGTTTTCGAAACTGAATTGTATTTATATATTCGGAACCAGTAAATTTCACTGATTCAGAATATTATATAAGTTACCCAGTTCCGAAGAAATGTCAAAAAATGTGCCCTTTTTTTGGCGGCAGTAATATTATGTCGGTACACTTGTCGCTTCGACTTTGACGGATGACATCAAATCTATTACTAACTCATGGATCAAATAATGTTTGAGGCGAGATTGGCGTCGAAATTCGTAATTACTCTACTGTTCACAACCGTGACCTAAATTTCAAAGCAACAAGAGCGTAACCACCTTCGCCGCGGGAACGACAGTAACCCCTTTCTCACTGTCCAAGTCTAACAGGAAAATGCAAATGCACCCGATTTCCAGTAAATTAATAAATTTGTTTACAAACTAGATAACACATTGTGGAGGGCCATAAAAGTAATTGGTGTAATTCGTCTCAATCGGTTATGCTGTAAATTGGGGTTAGCTGGGCATCGGAGCGTTTATTAAGCTGTTAGGTTATTATACGGTTAACAGTTTCTGAGGGGAGATAACCGCACCTGGTGGTGTTCGTGGTTATGTTTGGTTACTTAGATAACCATAAATGATTATCTAAATACCAGTAGTAACCATTTAGCATCGTAAATATTATGGCAATTATTATGGGATCCCCTTGTTTCCGATGAATGTTTGTCAGAATCATAATTATTTTACCTATCGAAAACCAGTTTATTTTTGTAAGCGCGTATTATTTTCAGAATAATTTAGAACGCTAACTTATGGAAACCAATAAGTTAGGTTAATTTGTCTTCAATACCTATAATATTTATGAAAAGTTAGTCTCAGAAGTCTTAAAGGACAAAGGTATTATGACTTTCGATACTTATGACAAACATTATACCTTTTGAAATTTATGGGAGACAATATAGCCAGTAAAAATATACCCAATAATATATATAGTAATAATACTAGAATCTGCAACTATGTCTGCAAGTTATGACTTGCTTTCTTTGAATTATGACCAAAAAAATAGTGATTAACTATTTTGTTCAAGACTATTTTCGGCTCGAACTTATACAAAATTAAACTAGCTGTGACTAGAACAAAAAGAAAA
The DNA here is from genome assembly GCA_947034925.1 of Eudemis profundana. Lineage (NCBI taxonomy): Eukaryota > Metazoa > Arthropoda > Insecta > Lepidoptera > Tortricidae > Eudemis > Eudemis profundana. The sequence continues at coordinate 14,408,931 of OX344811.1, forward strand.
TAATTACAATTCATTTTGAAAGCAATAAAGTAGGTATATTAAAAAACCCAAAGGTTGTCTGGAGAAATCGCTCTTTAGCGATAAGACCGCCTATTGTTTACCACTGTTTTTATATAAGTTGGCAATGTAATTTTCTATTGGTGTGAAATAAAGCATGATTGTATTGTATTGTATTGTATATGTTCATGTTTATAAATAACACAATTAAACAAAACAAATTCAAGATTTACAAGCTGCATAAAATACAAGCTAAGCATAATAACAGGAGCAGTCAACGGAATGGGTAAATAAATCGCCAACTAAGAGACAGAGGTGAGAAGATCGTTTGTAATTCTCACGCAAGCCTGCTCCCGCGCCCTCCGGCGTCCCGGCAACTAAGAATCCATTTATCAAAAAGACTTATCACCGCCTTGTCCTTACCTTGAAATTCAACCTTATACTAGAACATTTCAGGTTCAATTTTGTATTAGAGTAATGGAAGATATAAGGTAGTAAAGAGACTAATCATTTACTCCAGTTTCGATACATGTAGCGTAATTATAACTACAATTTACTATTGGGTGCACCCGGTAGCGGTTGAGGTTCTTGTTAGAATATTATAGGAGTTATATTGACACTGTCGACTTTAAACGTAGAATTATGTTTATATTTCAATACATCAGAAAAAGGTTCCTCTGTTTCTGCTGTGGATTGCATTAGAAGTATTAGAACTAACAAAGAAAACGGCAGCACATAGTATTTTATTTAGGTAGCAGTGGCGTGGCCTCCATAGAACTCGATTCCCATCGGCTTGCCTAATATTAGGGAGTTCAGCATTTAACTCTTGCTTGCCCAAGGATTTCTTCAACGCCAAGCCACTGTTAGGTATAGGTACCTATTAATGTATGGTACTTATTCTCGTAGTGCATACACAATTTCACGTCATCACCTGGCAAAGAGAGAGAAGAGAAAGAGGGATTTTCTCCCCGAGAAACGAGCACAAAACGCCACTAACGACGGAGTGACGTAAAAACGTTTTTAAAAACTTTGCCCAGCGCCAAACTGCAATGCATGACGCAACAAGGAGCGCCATCAAGTGTCACAGCCTCATAGCGAATAAAGACCACACCTATACACAGAATAATAACACAGTGGAAATCGGTCAGTCCGGCAGTTTGCCATTGTCTCTGTCTAATTACTGCTATTGAGATGCTTTTGTGGACCAAGCGTGGCTATTGTGTGTATTGAGCTGTTGCATTTTAATTAATTGTGCTTCTTAGAAGAATTCATACTTAATAAAACAAAAATAGAAACCTTGTGCCTGCAGTTGCATCGACAAAAGTTTCACTATCGAATTTTTATTTCGCCACCATTTTTTTCTGTGAACCCGTAAAAGTTTAATAATCTTGTAAGACCTATTCAAAAATCATATATAATATGTAGTATGTAGTAACTGTTTTAAGGCGAAGAACACACTGAAATCGCCAGTCGCTGCGACGGGTGAGTCGCGGCGTGACGCCGCGAGTCGCCGGCGTGACGTCCCGAGTCACCGGCGTGACGCCGCGATTTTTTCCGTGTAGCTGCGCATAGTAGCTGCGATTCGCGGCGACACGCCCGCGAGTCGCTGCGAGTCGCCGCGATTTACGCGCCTACGCGCGAGTCGCGACTTCAGTGTGCGCCACCCCGCGATTTTTCTATACAAATCGATGATTCTACATACAAAGTTGAAAAACGCTGAGTCGCGTGTCGCCGCGATTCGCGCTGCAGTGTGAGATCCGCCTAAGTTTGTTTTATAACGATCCCAAGAAAACTGCTTTCGGTAAAATGGGATGTGAATTCATAATATAATACATTCGACGAAATATTGTTGGCGATTCAAGTGATTCAAGATTAAAAACTGAAAAATCAAGCATGGATTATAATTATATTGACCTAAACAAAAATGAGGTAGCCATTAACACACTGTTATTCGAATTCATATCGGACATACTAAAAGTTTCAGCACCAATACTAGCTTTGATGTAGGAACTAGATGTTCCTAATTCTTTGAAGTCTATGCCTAAATATTCATACTGTCTAGACTTCTACGTTTTATGGCTAGTAATTATTCTCTCATTTACATTTCATGTTTTATTATATCATAAAGTCAAAATGCAGCATAACCAACGGATCCTAAATAATGTTGTTTTTGTATAAAGTTACAGTATATAGTTTTTATCTTCAGTCAGTTCCGAGATTTTTTCGCGCCTACTTTCAGTCGCCTTTGAGTTTTTATTAGACGGTTCTTACAAGGTACTTAAAATGACATCTGCATCACACATTTACTGTCCAATAAGCGCAGAGAAAGTTCTACTTGCTGGCCAGAAAAAAGGCGTAACACGGGCGGTAATAAAGACAATCCTGCCGTTCGAGCCACAAATACCTGCGATTTGGGTCATTTTATATTTTACCGCCCTAAGTACGCAAATTTTCCGTCCTGTGGCAATCGGGCAATTTGTACATTTACACTTAAATCATTACTATGGATGGTATAATCCCATAGAGTATTACTCGTATATACATGACATTATGTGTTTCCGTGACCTATTTACTCGGATATGCATTAAGTATGTCTCTGAATTCCGCAAAATACGTAATTTATATTTACCAACGACATGGGCAAATTGACACAAATCGTGTCAGTACAAGGCGCCAACTTGATCCTACAATCGAGATAGCATAGATTTCTTCTTCATCGATAAGCAATTAATCGGCTTCCTTCCATAAATTAACAATAACCGTAACTCAGACAGGGCTATTAAAGCCTAAATTAAACAATCTACGTCCAGTGACGTATTTGCTATATTTTACAACTCCATTGGCGTAATGGCTGACCCAGTGGCAACTAATTTCAGAGCTATAACAAGGGATATCCGATTAGCTCGCCTACCATCTCCCGGAGTGAAGCACACGCACTGTTCGGGAATCGCAGCGTTTTACTGTTACAAGCGTTACAGTTTTTTTATGTCAATATATTTGAATCTTCCTTTTATTATAAGAACCGCATGATAAAAAATCAAGCCCAAAGAAGGAACTTAATTACTAAAATAGGAGCGTAAAATTCTCTTTTCGAACTTTTAACTTAATTACTTAATTCAAAGTTCATAATAATTTGGCTCCTGCTACCCATGATAACATTATGAGACCAAAATGCTTTAATAAGTCTGGCCAGAAAAATCATGATTTTTCTCATTTCCTCGTGATTAAGGGTCAAGACAAGATCAATTGAGGTACTTAGTTGTTTTATGCACTAAATTTCTCCACTCCGCACGATTTTTTAGTTATTTTCATTTTACATTTTCTGCCTTTTTTATGTTAGTTAAAAATATAAGTCGTTTTAAGCGACGTCAAATAAAACATTTGCTACCGTACGCGTATTTACAAAACAGCTCCAGAAAACCGCAGGACATTTCCAAACAGTGCGTATACACTATACACTAAGTGAGTAACGGTGAGCAGACCAGGCACGCAATTAACAAGATCTGGTCCAGAATGGGACGAGATATATACAAATATAGTTTATTAAAGTAAGTACCTATATTTACCCGCATGCATCTTGGATCAAGTGATTCTGTAATCTCTCGCAGTTCAGGTTTTAGATCGGCTTTAGATCGAGACTAAGTGTCTATTTTGAATAAGGCATGTTATTAAATTATGACGAAGATAGTTCATTAGCTTTTTACTGGGCTCAGTATATTATTGTCGAGTAATATGATGCTGACCTGCAGCAGTGTGCAATGCAAAAAAGGGTAAATTTCTAACTTCGTCACCATCAAAAACATTATAACGCCAAATATGCACCTGCTTGCCCTAGGATATCTTTTACAATGTATAATGCTATTACCCCATTACACCCTGCCATTACGCATTATTACATATCGACGTCGAAAAGTATACATGTGATTCCTTCTGAAATCCTAAAATTAATTAGTAAACCTCATCAGCCATCAGTGAGGTACGACGTCGAAACTCAGAGTTTCGAGAGCTACAGTGGAACAATTTACGGTCGGTTATACCGAAATATTAATGTTATGGCGCTGTTGTATTGTGTGACTTACTTCGGTGTTGCTCTAAGCTTTGTACATGCAAGTTAGTCTCGATCTCCCTTGTCTACGTGTACAATTTCACGTCCCACTGTCTCACTCAATATAATAAATCAATTACTATTGCACTCGGGACGCGCTTAATCGTGGCGCCACCACTTCAGGCCACTTGCATCGTAAGATCTTCATAGCCCTACAAATTGGTCGTAGAAATCGGTTTAGTATTCCACTACAGCCATCCCCGAGTTAGCAATAGCCCATTGTTAATGATTTAAATAATAAATCCATAGTTTATTATGACTTGCATTGAAAAGGCCGTTTTAGAGGCGTCTTATCGTTTTATAGCACAACGTGTGAATTATAATTTACAGCGAAATGTCGTATATGTTCATGAATCTTAGCGGTACATAGGATGTTTTTGTTCAAAGAAATAGTATAAGAGATGGTAGGGATTCAACGTAGGATATAATGAAATTGATCTATTAACTTTATTGCAGTAGCCGCTCTGCGCACGCGTTTGAAACGCGTGATCAATGATTTATGATTGGGTTCACTTTCCTTAACGTATCTGAAGTAAGAAGATGATGTCAGCGAAAAGTGAAATAGTCTAAGTTGTAAATAAAGGCGCCGTCATACGTATGCCAATGCGTCTTCTTTGGTCGTAACTTCATGACCCAAGATTGTAGTTGATAGAACGCCTTATTTCATTAAAAGGATGAGTTGCTTCTATTTAATTCTGTTGCTAGCCATCTGAGAGCTTAGCGAGATTTTGGCAATTTAGAGTGATTTTTAAACGCAACATTTCATAATAAAATAGCATCATCATATTATCCACTGCTGGATATAGGCATCCACTCAAGAACGAACCATGACCGGTCCTGTGCAACCCGCATCCTCGAACATCATCATCGAACTCTAGCAAGCTTCATCAGGTCATTAGTCCACCTTGTGAGGGGCCTACACACAATGCGTCCTCCAGTGCGTGATTGGCCTCGCCACTCAAGAACTAGTTGGCCCCACAGAAATATATCGAGATACAAGGAAATCGTTCGTCGATTAGTATGGCAATCAAGCGTGTAACGTTATTCGCTTGGCGTTTGACACCAAAAGTGTAATTTAGTGAGAAAACATACATTTTCCATTTCATTTGGTGGTATTTGAACAATGAATTATACAATTATTAGGTTTTTAGGATTTTTAAATCTGATAATAATATGTATTGACCGCAACTGAAGTTAACGGCGTGCAAAGTAGGTCGCCTTCTTTTTAGCACGCGAGGCTTTTTACTTCTACCTCGCAATATTTCTGTGGTTTGCGTTGTGTTTGAGGTATCGGCCATGTGTTCACTGAACAATGTGCCCCATATCATAAGTTTCACGTACGTTACACGTTTTCTCCTATAACTGTTTAGTCAAATATACGGGAAACAAGTTTAAAAAACAAGTTTAACCCCCCAGGATACAGGGTACATGTTTTTGACCAAAAACAGCTGAAACTCGAGATAACATTTTGAATATCAGTTCACCAATTTTGTGTCAGGACTACTTTATTATGCCATAAGTTGGAATGAGCAGAGTTTATTTTCTGCGCGTCCGCGGGGCCTGGTGTTAGCGGGGGGAGAGACCTCTAAATGGCTGATAGCCATTAGTGGTGGCCACAAGCTGCAGATGCAGGCGAGTTTTTTTCTCTTCATACATTTTGCATGGCATCGGCGCACACCGGGCGTTCGAGTGGCGGTGGCAGAGTGAGCAAGACGGGATTTGTGGTTCGGGCGACAAGCTACTTGTGGCCGCATTTAGTGGCCCAATGTCCCTAGTCCGACCCTCTCAAGTTGGTCCGGCCAAGCGACCTGGTTCGATCCCAGGGATCGCCACGGCCCCCGCCTGGTCCGACTTTGCAGCAGTCAGTAAGACTTGCGAGTTTGTCAGGCTTCAAAAAAAAGTGGCCCAATCTGCGTCCGTTCTGAGCCACGTGTGGTCGCATTTAGGGGCTGCCACTAGTAGCCCAATAAATAAATAAATAAATAAATATTAGGGGACAATCTTACACAAATCGAACTAGCCCCATAGTAAGCTCAATAAGGCTTGTGTTATGGATACTAGACGACGATATATTTAATAGATACAAATACTATACATAGAAAACATCCATGACTCAGGAACAAATATTCGTGCTCATCACACAAATAAATGCCCTTACCGGGATTCGAACCCAGGACCTCTTGCTTTGTAGGCAAGGTCACTACCAACTAAGCTATAGCGGTCGTCAAAATAATAAATCGCCAATATGCGGCCTATTCGCAGGTAAATGAAGTCAGAACTATTTGAGACCAAGAATAGCATTTTAAGGTTTAAAAGCCGTTTCCTGTAAGACAGATAGGGATAGATCTAATTTAGTTATTCCGTAGCGTTGCATCTAAAATTAAATACAGCTACTGTTAAGTTGGCAAGCAATAAACTTCATATGTGCGAAAGATATACGAGTCGTAGTAATTGTTTTACAACTAGTGCAGGGATAACAAACCTTGTTTAATCTTTCATCTACTTACTTTTCTTTTTTCCATGTTTTATGACTTCTATGTAAAAAGAAGTAATAACATTATTGTGTAAGGTTGTCCTTTGAAGCAAAGTCGTTTTACTGATCAAAGGGGACATAGGCAGAAAATTAAATAAGGTCATTAAAACTAAGACCTGGGTTTACTTCGCTGTAAAAACAGGGAAAAAATTAAAAACTAAAATTCATCCAGATCCACTGCTATTATCAGATAATATTTACCATTTTTTTTATACAAAAGTTCACCATAAAACTTGAACCAACGGTTGGGGATCGCTGTGATAATATAGCACGAAGGAGGTCGCGCCTGAGTGGAGACTAAAAAGTGATTTGGCAGAATTAACGACTGGGCTTCACTCTGACAAAGGACGTGTTCATTAGAGCGATGGTTCGAGTTTAAGCAATTATTCATTTCTTAATTGCTCCAGCAAATCATAAAATACACAAAGTAAAGAATGGACACTTTCTATCTAGACTTAACTTCCTAACCTTCTCCATTTAGCTACATCTATGCAACGACCTAAAAGAGCTAATTCCAGAAGGACTGAATTTCAGCTGCTTTCTAGCTGCAAAAGTGCAGTTTGAATGCAGTTGTTTTGCGGTTAGAATAACTGTATCAAAACTGTATAACAACTGCGCAGTCCTCGGGCAGTCGGCATGCGGTTGATAACTGCACACCAACTGCAAACTAACTGCGCGGTTGTAATGCTTGCAGTCGGTGTGCAGTCATCAGAACTGCAAACGGAAAAATACAAAGGGCGCTTTGAGCTGCACGGTTTGTTACAAATACATTAAAATTTTCAACGTAATTGGCCAGGCGGTGTAGTGGTTTAGTACATAGTAGCGACAAGATAAAGACACTGGTTGAAATCCGTTCAGAACAGTAGGTCGTGTTTAATTTTTCAAAGCATTTGGTCTTTACATTAATAATCGTAATATGTATGTCTTGATTATTATCATTTATGCCACACACACCTGGCCAGAGAGCGGTTTTTTCCGTACGCGTAGCGTAGCGTAAGGGCCGATACAGACGGACTGCAACCCAACTGCAACTCCCTACGATTTGTATGGAAACTGCATCACTACTGCGCAGTCGGCGTGCAGTTGTGATGCAGTTCCCATACAAATCGTAGGGAGTTGCAGTTGGGTTGCAGTCCGTCTGTATCGGCCCTAAGTTTGTTTAACCACCCTAGTTGTGTAATGTACTATTAAGGTCAGAAAAATACAATCACAAACACACAGATCTACTAAATTACAAATAGTTTGGGTTGAGTTTCTAGGAATTATTTGCCTCTCACAATAATACTAAGGATTTCTTGAAGGCGCATTACGACCATTTAATAAATAAGTCATATTTTAATTAACCAGAACACATTTTAATTTAGCGAATCAAAATTGTCCTCATTAATATCCCATTTAATGATATGATGAGTTGCTTGAAGTTTTTATACCTAGATACTCATAATTTGTTTGTGTACCACCAGATATTTGTTTCATATGACTTAAAATAGAACTGTATGGAATGGAAATCTGTTGAGCAATTCACAACTTCTCTGTCATTCGTGTCCTGAATATAATCTATACATAATATAAGAAAATCGTAGAAAGACTGTACATTAAAGATTTTCTTCATAATAGTAACAGGGGAGTGTTAAAAATAAGTAATAATTTGTTTTAATGTTTTTGTCTGTCCGTTGGTCTGTTTGTTTGTTTGTTCACGCATCACGTAAATAAATACTACCCGGCCTATTTTCATGAAGTTTGGTACACAGGTAAATTATGACCCAGCAGGGTAAAACATAGCATACTTTTTTTCGCCAAAGCCGAAGCAAAAAAGAGACATTTAACTTATTTCACCTCGGCGAACGAGGTCGCGAGCGAGTCCACTAGATACACTCGCGGTCAAAAATTTCGGGTCAGTGAAATACCGCCATATTTCCTAAAATACTCCAGGATTGTGAAATTATTGAATCCCGTTTTGATCTTTAATTAATTTTAGATATTATCTGCAAACACAACACTGAAAATAATAGCAATTTCAGGTTTAGATCATACTCGTAAAAACCCATGAAAAATAATAACGTTAACGAAGTGTAACATCGCAAGAATAACCATTTTTGCATAATAATATTTTTATGATGAGTAAGCAAATATTGCTAATACCGCCAGGTATTATGAAGATATTATGTAAACGATACAAGTGTCAAATATTGAAAAACACATATTATGTTTTCTGAGTGTACGGTGGACGAATGGTTGAGTCACTGGGCCGGAAATCCAGAGGTACCGGGTTCGATTCTCGGTCTGTACACAGGCGAGTGCCATTTAGTTTTTCTGTGTACTTTGATTTCCTGTATCTATATATGTAACATAAAAAGTGTGGTGTAAATTGCCCACATTAAAAACCAATGAAGAGACAAAAAATGTTTCTTCATATATAAAGTACACCTATTTCTATTATTTAAAATATTTAAATTGCCTCTTGAGTGTAGTCTTCTTCACTTCAATTTAACGCACCACAGCAGCGTGACCTCCGATTCCGAATTGTTAATTCTGGTTCACGGACAGGAGTAGTTATATTAGAGGCGATATTCACATCGAAGTTGTGAATCCGTTAGTTAGTATTCTAAGTACAGTGACGTCTAATTATACAGGGTGAAATGTAACGAGGGACTTTCCTGACAATATAGCGTCATATGTTTCATGTAGAATTGATTTGCAATAATTAAATAGGTACTTGTAATAATAAAAAAACCAAAACTATCAAAATATTACTTTTTAATGTTTGTACAACCCTTCTACTTCGCCGCCGCTACCGCTGCGCGTGTCCACGTATGGCCTCTAAGTAGGGTTGAAACACGTAGTTTTTTACCCGACTGCGGCGAAGCCCAAAGGAGGGTTATGTGTTTGACCTGTATGTATGTATGTCCGTTCCTGTGTCCGCTCGTAACTACTCAACGGCACATCCGATTTTGATAAATGATACATTATTAGTTTCGTCTTGATGGTGCGAGTGTCACTGGGTATGAAGTTCGTTAAAATAAACAAAATGGCGGATTTTATGCAGTTTCAAAGTGCACCGCGGTCGGGTTTTTTTTAGTAAAAATGTGGTTATTAGGTTATTGCATGAAAGTTTAACAAGCTGTAACTTGAAAACGGTGATAGATATCAGTGGCGTGGCGTGAAAGATACCCTTGGACAAGCCGGTGCAGATTTGGCGTACATTTGCCTTAAGAGCTGTAAAATAAATTGCTCAAATGCCGAATATTAGGCAAGCCGGCAGGAATCGAGTTCTTTGGACGCCACGCTACTGATAGATATTAACTTAGTTTATTTGAAGGAAATAATTAACTAAGGCTAAAAAATGCCACATTTGCAGGAAAGTCCCTCGTTCCGTTCCACAATACAATACAATCATACTTTATTGCACACCAAAAGAAAATTACATTGTTCCACCCTGTATTTTATATTTCGAAACTTTCATCTGTGGAATCAGATTCTAAATCATAGGCTTATTTGGACCAACGATCGATGGCCGTAATTATTTATTATTTATTTTATTTATTGGAGAACAAACAGGAACAAGTGTAGGTACAAAGGTGGGTAAATATTCTAAGCAATTAAGTTAGAAATATGCACATATTTCCTTAATAGCTCTCATTAAGACATAGACACATAGTAATCGCGAAAAAAGTGAAACTGACATTATTTTTATGAATGCAGATGAAAAATTACGCAATCTATTTGTGAAAAAACAAGCAACTAATGCAAATATTACTCAATGCAAGACGGTTGCAAACAATAGTAGAGGGACTTCTATCTGGTGCTATCTCCAGATAGCGAAGATAAACTTAGATAACTCTAAAAAATAGACCATGGGGTAAACGACTGCTCTAGCTTTTGTGGAAACTGTTAGAATTGAGGTTATTGTGTATTTTAATTGCTTTTATTTATTTACAGAGTGAGCGAAGCGAACGAAGTGTCTCCGTTTCAGCTTAAGCGAAAATGATTTCGTATGTCCGGCGGATATCTATCTGTTGCGCGCTACAGGTCACATTTCTCAAAAGGTTCGATAATAACATTTTGCTGTCGACTTACCGATGTAGTTTTAGGAGTTTTTTTGAAAATGGCGCATGACATACTTACGAGGTCTACAGCTCACAACCTCTAACTTTTAACTTTTAAGTGCTCAATCGCAGGAGTTGGCAATTGGCAAGGCAAGTTGACTGTGTTGGAAGAGGTTAGTTATAAATACCTTTACCTTCCAGACCAGGAAATAACAGCCCAATGTTTTTTTTTACTAATTTGAAAACTTACCAGACAGACTTTTGGGTACTATTTATTGGCTGCATCAGATTCTGAATATCTTAACGGTGTACGCTATCTTGACGAACACGCGCGCGCGCTCGCTACTTGTGGCCGCATTTAGTGGCCCGATGTCCCTAGTCCGACCCTCTCAAGTTGGTCCGGCCAAGCGACCTGGTTCGATCCCAGGGATCGCCACGGCCCCCGCCTGGTCCAACTTTGCAGCAGTCAGTAAGACTTGCGAGTTTGTCAGGCTTAAAAAAAAAGTGGCCCAATCTGCGGCCGTTCTGAGCCACGTGTGGTCGCATTTAGATGCTGCCACTGGTAGCCCAATATGCGGCCTATTTGCAGGTAAATGAAGTCAGAACTATTTGAGACCAAGAATTGCATTTAAGGGTTTAAAAGCCGTTTCCTGTAAGACAGATAGGGATAGATCTAATTTAGTTATTCCGTAGCGTTGCATCTATATCGCAAATTAAATACAGCTACTGTTAACTTGGCAAGCAATAAACTTCATAATGTGCGAAAGATATACGAGTCGTAGTAATTGTTTTACAACTAGTGCAGGGATAACCAACCTTGTTTAATCTTTCATCTATTACTTTTCTTTTTTCCATGTTTTATGACTTCTATGGAAAAAGAAGTAATAACATTATTGTGTAAGGTTGTCCTTTGAAGCAAAGTCGTTTTACTGACCAAAGGGGACATAGGCAGAAAATTAAATAAGGTCATTAAAACTAAGACCTACATTTACTTCGCTGTAAAAACGGGGAAAAAATTAAAAACTAAAATGCATCTATCCACTGCTATTATCAGATAATATTTACCATTTTTTTTATACAAAAGTTCACCATAAAACTTGAACCAACGGTTGGGGATCGCTATGATAATATAGCACCAAGGAGGTCGCGCCTGAGTGGAGACTAAAAAGTGATTTGGCAGAATTAACGACTGGGCTTCACTCTGACAACGGACGTGTTCATTAGAGCGATGGTTCGAGTTTAAGCAATTATTCATTTCTTAATTGCTCCAGCAAATCATAAAATACACAAAGTAAAGAATGGACACTTTCTATCTAGACTTAACTTCCTAACCTTCTCCATTTAGCTACATCTATGCAACGACCTAAAAGAGCTAATTCCAGAAGGACTGAATTTCAGCTGCTTTCTGGCTGCAAAAGTGCAGTTTGAATGCAGTTGTTTTGCGGTTAGAATAACTGTATCAAAACTGTATAACAACTGCGCAGTCCTCGGGCAGTCGGCATGCGATTGATAACTACACACCAACTGCAAACTAACTGCACGGTTGTAATGCTTGCAGTCGGTGTGCAGTCATCAGAACTGCAAACGGAAAGTCGCTTTGAGCTGCACTGTTTGTTACAAATACATTAAAATTTTCAACGTAATTGGTAAGTAACCAGGCGGTGTAGTGGTTTAGTACATTACATAGTAGCGAAGATAAAGACACTGGTTGAAATCCGTTCAGAACAGTAGGTCGTGTTTAATTTTTCAAAGCATTTGGTCTTTACATTAATAATCGTAATCTGTATGTCTTGATTATTATCATTTATGCCACACCTGGCCAGAAAGCGGTTTTTTCCGTACGCGTAGCGTAGCGTAAGGGCCGATACAGACGGACTGCAACCCAACTGCAACTCCCTACGATTTGTATGGAAACTGCATCACTACTGCGCAGTCGGCGTGCAGTTGTGATGCAGTTCCCATACAAATCGTAGGGAGTTGCAGTTGGGTTGCAGTCCGTCTGTATCGGCCCTAAGTTTGTTTAACCACCCTAGTTGTGTAATGTACTAGTAAGGTCAGAAAAATACAATCACAAACACACAGATCTACTAAATTACAAATAGTTTACATATTGAGTTTCTAGGAATTATTTGCCTCTCACAATAATACTAAGGATTTCTTGAAGGCGCATTACGACCATTTAATAAATAAGTCATATTTTAATTAACCAGAACACATTTTAATTTAGCGAATCAAAATTGTCCTCATTAATATCCCATTTAATGATATGACGAGTTCCTTAAAGTTTTTATACAAGACTCATAATTGGTTTGTGTACTACCAGATGTTTTGTTTCATATGACTTCAAATAGAACTGTATGGAAATCTGTTTAGCAATTCACAACTTCTCTGTCAATCATGTCCCAAATATAATCTACTCGTATAGTCTATACATAATATAAGAAAAACGTAGAAAGACTGTACATTAAAGATTTTCTTCATAAAAGCAACAGGGGAGTGTTAAAAATAAGTAATAAAATAAAATTAATGTTTTTGTCTGTCCGTTGGTCTGTTTGTTTGTTTGTTCACGCATTACGTAAATACTACCCTGCCTATTTTCATGAAATTTGGTATACAGGTAAATTATGACCCAGAGTAACATATAGCATACTTTTTTTCGCCAAAGCCGAAGCAAAAAAGAGACATTTAACTTATTTCACCTCGGCGAACGAGGTCGCGAGCGAGTCCACTAGATACACTCGCGGTCAAAAATTTCGGGTCAGTGAAATACCGCCATATTTCCTTAAATACTCCAGGATTGCGAAATTATTGAATCCCGTTTTGATCTTTAATTAATTTTAGATATTATCTGCAAACACAACACTGAAAATAATAGCGATTTCAGGTTTAGATCATACTCGTAAAAACCCATGAAAAATAATAACGTTAACGAAGTGTAATATCGCAAGAATAACCATTTTTGGATAATAATATTTTTATGATGGGTTAGCGGATATTGCTAATACCGCCAGGTATTATGAAGATATTATGTAAATGATACAAGTGTCAAATATTGAAAAACACCTATTTCTATTATTTAAATGGCCTCTTGAGTGTAGTCTTCTTCACTTCAATTTAACGCACCACAGCAGCGTGACCTCCGATTCCGAATTGTTAATTCTGGTTCACGGACAGGAGTAGTTATATTAGAGGCGATATTCACATCGAAGTTGTGCATTACGTTAGTTAGTATTCTAAGTACAGTGACGTCTAATTATACAGGGTGAAATGTAACGAGGGACTTTCCTGACAATATAGCGTCATATGTTTCATGTAGAATCGATTTGCAATAATTAAATAGGTACTTGTAATAATAAAAAACCAAAACTATCAAAATATTACTTTTTAATGTTTGTACAACCCTTCTACTTCGCCGCCGCTACCGCTGCGCGTGTCCACGTATGGCCTCTAAGTAGGGTTGAAACACGTAGTTTTTTACCCGACTGCGGCGAAGCCCAAAGGAGGGTTATGTGTTTGACCTGTATGTATGTATGTCCGTTCCTGTGTCCGCTCGTAACTACTCAACGGCACATCCGATTTTGATAAATGATACATTATTAGTTTCGTCTTGATGGTGCGAGTGTCACTGGGTATGAAGTTCGTTAAAATAAACAAAATGGCGGATTTTATGCAGTTTCAAAGTGCACCGCGGTCGGGTTTTTTTTAGTAAAAATGTGGTTATTAGGTTATTGCATGAAAGTTTAACAAGCTGTAACTTGAAAACGGTGATAGATATCAGTGGCGTGGCGTGAAAGATACCCTTGGACAAGCCGGTGCAGATTTGGCGTACATTTGCCTTAAGAGCTGTAAAATAAATTGCTCAAATGCCGAATATTAGGCAAGCCGGCAGGAATCGAGTTCTTTGGACGCCACGCTACTGATAGATATTAACTTAGTTTATTTGAAGGAAATAATTAACTAAGGCTAAAAAATGCCACATTTGCAGGAAAGTCCCTCGTTCCGTTCCACAATACAATACAATCATACTTTATTGCACACCAAAAGAAAATTACATTGTTCCACCCTGTATTTTATATTTCGTAACTTTCATCTGTGGAATCAGATTCTAAATCATAGGCTTATTTGGACCAACGGATCGATGGCCGTAATTATTTATTTTTTATTTTATTTATTGGAGAACAAACAGGACAAGTGTAGGTACAAAGGTGGGTAAATATTCTAAGCAATTAAGTTAGAAATATGCACTTATTTCCTTAATAGCTCTCATTAAGACATAGACACATAGTAATCGCGAAAAAAGTTAAACTGACATTATTTTTATGAATGCAGCTGAAAAATTACGCAATCTATTTGTGAAAAAACAAGCAACTAATGCAAATATTACTCAATGCAAGACGGTTGCAAACAATAGTAGAGGGACTTCTATCTGGTGCTATCTCCAGATAGCGAAGATAAACTTAGATAACTCTAAAAAATAGACCACGGGGTAAACGACTGCTCTAGCTTTTGTGGAAACTGTTAGAATTGAGGTTATTGTGTATTTTAATTGCTTTTATTTATTTACCGAGTGAGCGAAGCGAACGAGGTGTCTCCGTTTCAGCTTAAGCGAAAATGATTTCGTATGTCCGGCGGATATCTATCTGTTGCGCGCTACAGGTCACATTTCTCAAAAGGTTCGATAATAACATTTTGCTGTCGACTTACCGATGTAGTTTTAGGAGTTTTTTTCAAAATGGCGCATGACATACTCACGAGGTCTACAGCTCACAACCTCTAAGTTTTAACTTTTAAGTGCTCAATCGCAGGAGTTGGCAATTGGCAAAGCAAGTTGACTGTGTTGGAAGAGGTTAGTTATAAATACCTTTACCTTCCAGACCAGGAAATAACAGCCTAATGTTCTTTTATTTACTAATTTGAAAACTTACCAGACAGACTTTCTCGAAATTTTGTGTACAGTTGTTCGATCAACATTTAGGGGACTTTTTCGACGGTAAAAAAGTGTTCATGTAAACAGCGCTAGTTCTAATCTAAATAAATACTAAGTAGTGGTAGTTTAATAACAAATGTTGATGAAAACTAAAGAATCCTTTATTATATTTCTGATTGCGTCTTTATTGCTTGTTATTTTTTTTAAATTGCTTGTAAACAGCAGCTTCGTAATGGGTGCTTGCTTGCTTCTTTATTAATCATCATTCCGTTGACGTCACAGTTGATGTGAAATGACACGAGATAATAAACCTAAAAAAAAGAAAATAGCACGAAAAAAGTAATTTGGACGTAGAAAAAGCGACCATTACCAATCTGCAATATCTATTTGAACAAAGCATAATAGGGTATTTGACAACACTCAAAATAAAGTCATTAACTCTAACCAGCAAATTACGCTTCCAAAACAGCCCGGATTAAATCATTCAAACTTATTTTCGTGCCATCAACGATTTTACAATGACGAAAACTAAAAATAAGGCAGCATGTTGAGCATCATCACAAGATAGTAATTTCATACTAAACTGCATACTTTCGGAGCGTTTTGACACTTCATAAAAAGCAGCTCATTTGAACTGTCATCAAGTAGCCTATTACAGCAATAATGTCTAATAATAATAACAATGCGTTAAAATACGTAACTTGAACAGCTACACGTCGCGAGTCCACTTGGCATGTTTGCGTTGTTATTAAGATCAAATGACCAGACACGCCATGGACACACGAGAACATTGTTTATGTAATAAAAGTAAAAGAATTCAGCAGGAAGATATAAACGACTTCCTTATAAGAGGAGAATTTGAACGCATCTGTAACGTAAACTTTGGAATTCTTGCGTAGGGAATTGTGATGATAGATCGTATTATCTCAACTGCTTAATGGAATGGGCATCAATGCGGATACATTTTGTTTATTTTTACAATGCAATACAATACTCTTTATTGCACACCAAAAAAATACAGAGATCCTAACATAAACAAGATACTAAAACCTAACGGCAGACAACGGATGGTAGTTTATTTTATTATAAGAGTTTTTTTTTTAAATTATATGTCTCGGGCAGCATTTCGAACCTGCATCTCCTGTTGTAAGGACTCAATGGTAGATGACGCTACATACGTCACCCAGGATGACGTCACAAAGAAGGTGACTGGTTGAAGGATTGGATGGCTTGGGCAACGTTTCGGTGGCGTAGTTGTTAGCGCGCCTGTGTTGGCCTGGATAGCTGTAGGAGATGCAGGTTCGAATCCTGCCCGAGATATCATTTTTCAATTTTTCTCTTCTAATATATTTTTTAGAATTCCTTGGCAGTCGTTAATGCTACAATAAAAAAACAGATGGTAGTTTATTAAGATTAGTTATTTTCTCATCATATTTTTGTAATGAATTTCGAGTATGATTATTGCTTCTTATTTTCCTGTGACTTTAGGCACAAAACATTGATAAGAAAATAACTCATAATTTTCATTATACTATTTTAATCAAAGCCAAGCTCAAAGGCTATAGCTTCTTTGACTCCTATTTCTTTTAGTTAAATTCTACATTCAAAAAACTCTCTATGGTAAAAACGATTAGGTAATCTGTAACTTATATGAACCACATACTACATTATATTATACATACTTATCGGACATCACGTCAATTCTTCGAGCCTGTACGTGGCCTTTCAAAATTTGGTCGAGGAAAATTAAGCTCAAAGGAAGTTTGTAACTCGTACATAAACAGAGAAATCCGGAGAATGACTGTGAAATACGTTCTTCAAGAACGCAAACCATGTTTTCCAGTGTTTGACTAAGAGTGTACGACCAAGTAATAAGAAAATCCATGTATTATCCCATTGAAAGGTTTGTAGGGATGTTTGTCGATGTACTGAGCTGGAAACATTTCCAACACTCACGACCCTGTTGACTTCAACGTATTTTAGTTTGTCACTTAAATAAAGGCTTGGAAAGGAATTTCTCTTAGTCAATGTCAACTAGCTTTGCTAACTTTAAATGTTCTGTACAACTGTATTGTCATTTAACTTAATCCCTCTATAGAGATATAAAGTTCGGTGATAAATTTTGTGGCTTAATTACGTTTAATAGAAACAATTCAATAAGGTCACTGTCTTTCTTATATTAAAAAAATTAGTTGTGTTAAATATCTTATTTCCACTAAGGATTAAGTACAGTAATCATTTTTGATTTTTTGCGTCGACCGACACATATCTTTTAAAAATCCTTTAATCCGACTGCCCAAAGAAATGAGTGTTATTCTCGTTGCAATCATATTTTGCTTGTTCTTTCTAAAAAAAAAAATGGCTTTTCACGTAATCCTTCTCAAATATTTACACAGGCATACGGGTATCATTCCTCGTAACATCAGTAGGCAGTCAGAATGACATTAGAATTCAAATGTAACCACGTGGTGTTGGGGTCAAACCGCGCCGCCGTATAACGAGTAATAAATAACTTTCGTGCTTATAAAATAATGTTACAAGTTACAACAATACTTTTACTGTAGGCGTACAACCTAATTCAGAGCTTTAATACTCCAAGCGTGAGGTGTGAGGAGATAATTTGGAATAATCAATTAATGAATGAAATGAAAATTCGGCGTGATTAAGCAAATGAATAATCGACAGAAAATATCAAAGACCCATTGACGTACGATCCAATTATCAAGATCATCGCTGAACTTACAAAAAAATAATTTTTCATCACACTTGCTCGAAAATGGTGTCATTGCACGTAGGTTTTGAGGGCCGTAAATGACCTATTACGCCCTAGGGCGTAATTGTATTGTATTGTATTGAGTTTATTGGTAAAAAATAGTTTACAAGTCAATTATATAATACAGGTATTGCATTTAATAATATTAAATCTAAACATTAAAATTTGAATTATTAAAATTACTATTAGTATACAATGGTTTTCTTTTTAAATTTGAAACGCTGGTTCTGTTTTACTCTTATTTGTCATGTTCAAAGAAAACGCCAACTTACTTTTTTAACTATTATTACTGAAATATTTATTTAAAGATAACTGTTATTGCAAATACATGTAAACACATATTTCTGTAACATTAATTAAATGTCTTTTCATCACACTTGCTCGAAAATGGTGCATTACACGTAGGTTTTGCGGGCCGTAAATGAGCTATTACGCCCTAGGGCGTAATGGTTTTCTTTTTAAATTTGAAACGCTGGTTCTGTTTTACTCTTATTTGTCATGTTCAAAGGAAACTACCAACTTACTTTTTTAACTTTTATCACTGAAATATTTAATTAAAGAGAACTGTTATTGCAAATACATGTAAACACATATTTCTGTAACATTAATTAAATGTTTCAATAGTGTATTTCAGTATTTTGCAATTATAAAATCAACCGTTTTAGGTCTGTACCGCTATGGTTTCCGAACGTTTCGCATTGTCTATGGATATGTCACTAATGTCACTGTCAGTTTTACAATTTTATTTAGGTTAAGTAAGGTTAATTTTAATTAGATTTCCTCACAAGTGTGATGAAAAACATTGTGTGTGCCACGGGCGGTAAAGGAATTACAAACTCGTGTTATTAAAGCCCTCGGCTTCGCCTCGGCCTTGTAACAAACACTCGTTTGTAATTCCTTACCTACCGCCCTTGATACACAATGTACTAATGAATAGTGTATTTCAGTATTTTGCAAATATAAAATCAACCATTTTAAGTCTTTACCGCTATGGTTTCCGAACGTGACTTGTCGTCTTGATATATATGTCACTAATGTCACTGTCAGTTTTACAATTTTATTTAGGTTAAGTAAGGTTATTTTAATCAGATTTCCTCACAAGTGTGATGAAAAACATTGTGTGTGCCACGGGCGGTAAAGGAATTACAAACTCGTGTTATTAAAGCCCTCGGCTTCGACTCGGCCTTGTAACAAACACTCGTTTGTAATTCCTTACTTACCGCCCTTGATACACAATGTACTATTTCAGTACCTATAAGAAATGAGTAAAGAAAACTCTTATCTTGCCATATGGTGTGGCAGAATTAAAATAAATACGAAACTATAATGCAAATGAAACCATTGTTGAGGTCACGTCACCGCATCGCCACACGTGAATGAACCGTGTAATGGTTTACTTTACCGCCCACCGGTTTGTTAGTTTGTACCATTTCATTAATTGTTTCTGTGTCCTTTTGTACATTACACGGTGCTTGGTATAGCTTGGTTAACCGAAAATATTTTGATTTTAGTATAAGACCATACTTTTAATGCTGGATGAGTTAGTTAAATAAATTCAAACTTCAATTATTTAGTGATAATTATTAGATATTAAATGTAGGTATACTTATTTCTAAAGTTATCTGCCCTGTCCTAAGGTTGAGTAGCGGGTACCATATATCCTTAAGGTCATCTTTTATACGATACATAAGTTTTTTTTCTGCAAAGCTAGAATCACATTTGTGTCGTTTCTAGGCAAAATATACTTACAAATTTACCGCTTATTTATATAAGCGGTAAATTTGCCTGGAAACGCTTAATGGATTTGCGTTTGGCTTCATAATGGAAACTGGAGATAAGCTACGACAAGGCTACAGATGATACGAAGACACATTACAGGTCACTAGTGTAATCAAACACCACCAATTTCATGTTTATTGAGTAACGGTGATTGAAACATTTTGCCTAAAACCGAGATCTTTGCCTTAATTGTAAAAAAGCGTCACCGTAAACAAGAGCTTACGAATCCAGGCGTGTTTACAAACGCCATTCTGTTTAGTCTCAGTACATCCGAGCGTATGCGGAAATGTTCGCTTTGCCGCCCTAGTGCTTTCTTATACTAAGACGTATTTAGCCGTACTGAGGAAACGTTCAAAATAAACTGTCTAAGTTACTAACTCATGAAAGGAAAGACTAACCGAAGAATTAGTTTCTTGCGACGTTTCTTCCGTCAGATATCATTTTTCCGTAGCGTTGGTAGAGTAAGTCTTGTAAAACAATTATAAATACCCGTGGGACTTAATGTTAGTTTTTTGCTATATTAGGCTGCCTTAAGTTTACCTACTGATCTTTGGCCTAGTCCCTCTGATCTAATATAATAAAATCATAGCAAAGCTATCTGTGGACATTTGTTTCTCATAAAAGTAACTGGAGAGTCTAAAGATTAAGTTATAAAAGGTAAATAAATAGTATTTGAATGATTTGTCTGTTAGTCGGTATGTTTGTTTATTCTCGCATCACGCAAAAACTTCAGAGCCGATTTGCAAATTTGGTATGGAGGTATGAGTCTGGTGAAGATATAGGATACTTTTTATCCGACTACGGCGAAGCAAGAAGAGATGTTTGACTTATTTCACCATAGTATACCTAATAGCAGTAATTTTTCTTCCTACAAAAGGTACATCGCGCGCTTGTATGTGAGCGCGCCGTGAACGAACGCACTACAAGCAACGTTTTGAGTCTGCGTAAGAATGCCCTAGTACGGATCGAATTGTCTGAGCCTCGACCTTAAGGCCCGGTAGGACCTGGCTCGCATTTCACATACAACTAGGGTCGGGCGGAATGCAGATTATTGCAGATTATCTTCGATTTCTAACATAAAAGTATACGTTATCAACCCAAACATGAGAGGATGCCCTGCATGACTGTGAAATCATGATTGTCAGGTATTAATTTTGTCAGAAAAGGTAACTTAATGAACAAAATGAAAAAAATGAAAAAAATACTTTATTTTATAGTGTTTTCGCGCTACTTTTCTATCGAGCGAAGTGTTCGCTATCGTGTTCTAAGTGAGAGGAAGCCCTAGATACAGTTCTGAATATTATTATATATGTTTTACAGTGACCTACGAGTCAAATAAGTGCTCTAAAAATGATTTGGAAACTAGGCTTCCGCGCCCGATTCTCGTCTTACCTCGCCTTAAATGCGTATCCCACGCTCCTAAACGGCCGAAGTTTGACTACTTGTTTGTCTTTATACTTGGTAACAAATTACAGGAACGTATGTCCTTCAAGCATGCTTATCAACTACTAACTATAAACGTAAAAATTAAAATCAATTTCGGACAGAACCGACGACCTTACAGATTTAACACCAGTATGGACAGAGTTCACATTCATAGCAAGAACGACATACTTACCTTATCAAGTTCAGTGTGTTTTGGAGCCCGCTTGTGTAATGCCCGAGAATGAGTGCAAGTGACGAGCGCATATCTTATATGTTTTCACTTCTCATGCTCTTAAAATGTTAATTTAGTCTCTGTATGTCGGGACTAAAGTTCCTTATTAATCTCTAGGGATTAAAGTAATTTTTTTTTAATTGACTTTGAAAACCCCTAAGCAGCCAATCGGGGTGTTTGTGGTTGGAATATTGTCGCCATTTTTAGTGATTGTGTATAGACAATTTTTGGGTGTGAAAATAACCTAAAAAGACAACTGTGCAAAAATATTAAAAAAATAACGATTTAATATAGTAATAATGATTAATTATTACGAATATAAATCAATTTAACTAGATTAGGGGTAACTTAATTTTATTTTGCATGATCCAATTAGTTTTAAAATAGGTAGTTTTCACGTTTGAACCTGTTGGCTAAAAATGCCAGCATTTAAAGCCTGAGTGACTTCACTAAGTAAAAAAAAATAAAGAAAGTGAAAAGTAGAGTGTTTAACGCGGGACTAAACAACCATAATGACACTCGATCTATAGTCACCCTCGCAAGGCTCGGGTGGCTAAACACCTCGTGTCATTATGGCTTGTTTTAGTCCCTAGTTGAACAATCTACTATTATTGCAAAGCATGTATATTGTATAGGGCTCTTGTAATTAACTTGTTATTTTTCTTCGTTACAATCTGACAAGAGTGGTCGTGGTCGTGGCAATAGTGAGCTTTATGTGGCTTTACAATTCGATGCCATTTCTTTCTCACGTGGACTTCTGGATTGAAAATTGTTAAAAAAAGGGGTTAGGCAGCCTAACCCACGGTAGCTTAACGTGGCCGCTTACCGAGTTTCAGAAGAAAACAAATGATGGTTTGCCAGAAGTCCATGGAACGTAGCATGGACGCAGTAAAACGATTCAGAATACTACGCTGCGCTCTAAAACACGCATGTTGAAGTTGCATGTTGGTGCAAAAACCACTAGGCTTTAAAAATCGTGACTGTACACGTGTACAGTCCCGATTTTTGCGATGCTGCTTGCTCCAGAGTAGTCAACCCAGCAGGAGATGGCAGAATGACCGACTTATTTCTCAATGACTGACCAAAGATTACATTGAATCGGGATGACTGAAGGTTTAGAGAGAGACTTTTACCCAGCATTTGAGAGACTATAGAAAATAACAGACTCCTCGGGGAGCTCTTGCTATTATTTCGTTCACAACGAATTCAGTTGTAAGAATGAATAAGCTTTTAATGAACCCTTGATCTTAAAATGCAAAATCATACAAATATAAATTAAAAAGTATACTTTTAAAGCCCGGCGCAAATAAATCATAATACACCGCTAATTTTTTTATTTTGAACCAAAACTTAAGCGCCATTTTCCATTAACCTGAGCCCATTGACAACGAGCTGTCACCAATCTGTCAAGTATACACTTATCCGACTTGTCTATAACGCTAAGAGGATTACACGACTAATTACCGACTTTAGAACGACTGAGCACGTGTATGTAAAAAGGCCTAATATGATTGAAACGTCATTGAGTTAGGTTATTTTTCTAAAACGAATAACTTGATCAAGATCTACGACACTAGTGAATTCACGACATACTGTAAAAAACTATGACTGCTTTAATTGTGCCTATTTTATTTGAGGAGTTCCCCAACTTCTTTTAGGATGACATTTTCAGAGCTAAAATTTAGAAACAAATGCACGAGGTGAGGTACCTATAATACTAAAAATCGAATTTGTGAAAATATTATCGTATGCGGTGTCAAAAATTTGTTAGGCAATTTATAACCTTTAAATCTAAGTATTAAGCAGACAAAGGGGTGCACTGATCAGAGCTTAGAAGGGTTAAAAAAAACCGGTCAAGTGCGAGTCGGACTCGCGCACCGAGGGTTCCGTATAAACTAATAAGTAGACCAACCTTACGACTAACAGCAACCCTGCCTTAAACCCGCTTTAGATCTATTCAACCAGGAAAAATCTTAACAGCGCGATGCAGCGTATGCTACAGCGACATCTATTGATACTAAATAGCGCGTAAATTTTACTTGTAATTTAAATTTAAACGTTACTTTTTGTTATTGGCTGATTGAAATAATTGTTTGTCAACTAAGTTAGTTCTCATGTATCATTTTTAGCCACAAGCTACCTTATTTTAGATTTGTGTCCCTAGATGGCGCTAGTGGTATTTCATTTTTATTGTATTTACTAGTGTCAAATTTCCTAACATACTCCTATTATAGAGTTTTTAATAATTATTGTTACTTTATGTTTTTTACCCGATTCCTGATGAGTGATCATTGTATTTAATAGACATTTTTTATATAATCTGAAATAAATCATCGCTTAGTTTTGCTACTCTCCGCTAGATGGCTCTCGTAGGGAGGGTAGAACTAATATGTTAAGATTTTTGTAAATTTTTAAAAAGTATTCAAGTTAGGAAGAGAAAATATAACGGTCTTCCTAATAATAATAATAATCCTAATAAGTAGATACATGAATAGTTCAAGAAAAACTGTATGGCGATTAGTTTAGTAGGAGCAAATAAGTATGTGTTATGATTTTTGCAAATTTCTCAAAAACGGTGCAAGTGAGGAAAACCGTTATATTTTTCCTGTAATATTTAGGACGACATTAATAATTGGTAATTATGACACATTTTTCTGATCAGTAACTTCGGAGATAATAGGGGGGGAATGGTATTTTTCTTAACTTTTTTCGCCATAAATCAAAAACTATTTATTTAAGAAAAAAAATAAAAATGGTATTTTAATCTACAAATTAAGCTCTTTCATTTGATACCCCACTCGATATATAAGCCCTACTTTCAATTTTGAAAATCCCATTACGGAGCCCTTTAAAAAAAAAGTAAAAAAGGTACAAGATTTTTTTATGTCCAATAAGCTCGGGTTAGCTACTTTTAACACTATTCCAAATTTCAAACCGATAGCAGCAGTAGTTCCTGAGATATCTGGCTGTGACAGACGGACAGACAGACAGACAGACAGACAGACAGACAGACAGACAGACAGACAGACAGACAGAGTCGCACCATAAGGGTTCCTTTTTTACCATTTTGGTACGGAACCCTAAAAAGGAAAAACATACAAGTGACTTACAACATCCTCATTTTTGTAAAGTCGGATAAGACTATTCGGACAGTACCGTCAACAGCCGTAACTTTGCTTAGGCTCTTGATATTTAATAGAATTATATGCAGCTTGTCCCAGAGGAAGTTTATGAAATTCAGTAGGCAGAGTTAGGCAGCCTTCGCCAAGTTACGGCTGTTGACATACCGATCCCCAAGCCCCTAACCCTGCCACCAACAGTCCGTTTGGTGTACTGGTAAACCGGGGTTACTTTAAAATGCAGAGGTAACTTTGCAAAAGCAGTTTTTCTGTTATATAATCGATTTTTCCTTTACTAAACTCAATATACGAAATAAATTTGGTTGATTTTGCAACTAACTATTAAACTACATCCAAATAAAGAAGTATAAATACCATGTTATAACCATATTAAATCTATCAAAGTAGCCCCATTTTTTCCTAAAGTCACCCCGTTTTACGGTACCATAAAACACAATATTTAGAGTCCGACCGAAATTTCGGTTGCGGTTTCGGTTTCGGCCTAGTTTCGGCCAAAAATCGGGTTTCGGGTTAGTTTCGGTTTCGGCTCCCATCCGGCCGAAACTAAGGCCGAAACCGTAACTGAATTTGAGAGGTTTCGTGCTGCGATCGGACAGCCTTTATTTCAAAAAGCACAGGCAATAATATTTGAAATAAGCTGTTATAATATGTTATAACTAGCTGTTGCCCGCGACTTCGTCCGCGTGAAATTCGAACACCCATGTGGGTGGTCAAAGGTGCATATACCTATTTTACCGCAGACGAATAGTAGTACCGCTTTCTACACTACCAAAACCACATAAAACTAACCGTGCGCGAAGCAGTAACTACCCCCTAAGAAGCAACCCCTTTTGTCCCCCTGGGGATGAGTTTCGAAAAACGGTGAATTCACGTTTCTTTTATTGAAGAAAAGGAGAATGACTTTTTAAGAATGTGTGGATATGTTTTCTTGGTTTATAGTAAATAGGATTTTTATGTAACATTATACCTCTAACTGTAAGAACCATTCTCTATACAAACTTTAATACCTTTAAAATATGAATTTCCAAAAAACACTTTTTTATTCTTCTTACGTTGTATATAAATAATGTACTTAGCATATTTCAAGTTTCTAGATTTAGCAGTTAATGACTCTGTCCAAATTCAAAATTTTCACCCCCATTTAACTCCATTTAATTGAGTTTGAATCTCGAAAACCTAATTTATTTGCTGCTACTACTAAACTACCCGAGACCTATGTCGATGTCCCACCATACAGTTTATCTTGAACCATGTTTCTACAGAACCCTCGGTGCGCGAGTCCGACTCGCACTTGACCGATTTTTTTTCTTCCCACGAAAACATGACCTTATATGGAAGTTTCGGTTTCGATTCTGGTTTCGGCCGAAACTGAGATCAAAGCCGAAATTCGGTTTCGGCCGTGAAAACTAGTTTCGTTTCGGTCGGACACTAACAATATTATAGTATTTAAATACTTCACAATTCCAATAAATTGTCTCCGCGCAAGTAACAAGCTATCCAATTGCCTATTTACTGCACAAGTGGTACAATTACCTCGATTATTTTATCCCATTGCTGTATATTACCAGGGATACTTGAAGATCAATTAATGTAATAGTAAACCCTCTGGTACACAGTAGTCATAAACAGTACATTGACTATTATTTTTAATAAGTACCGGATATTGTTACATTGACCTTTAACCTTAACTATACAATCACAAAGGCGTAAATAGTAAATTTGTCCTATAAACATTGGAAAAATATGAATACCTCTTCAGAAGTAGCTAGACAATTTTCGTACATACTCGTACATTCAATTATTTCCCTAAAAAAGTAACTGCGGAGTGTCAATAATAAGTTTTGAGTTCGTCATAAAACGTAAATAAATACGAGTAAGTTCCTGAAGTTTTTGACTGTTTTTCAGTTCATTTGTTTGCGTAACACACAAAAAATACTGGTTTACAATATAAAATAATTTCAACACGAATACGAAGTTATGGGCATCCTGTAGTACTGAATATGATACTGTGTTTGTGGCAATGCCTTCAATTACCTCCTCAACAGATAGGGTTATATAATTAAACGTCCAACCTGAAACTTATTGCCCATATCTGACTACAATAATATAGTGCGAGGATATCGCTATGCTAATAGTCATAATAACTCCGTCGTCTTCTACGTCTTCTAGTGGTAAATGTAGTAAGCTTGTCTTGTTTCTGTTTATATTAATACTCATACTCATACTCATACTCATTTATTGATAATATTATAAAATATTACATGTCAGGGTTTTGTGGTTATAATTATATAAATTACAATTATTATTTTATAGAGTAACAAATTAGATTACCTAGGGATATTTACCTAGGGATAGATTATTTAATAATATTATTAGTCACATCAGCAGTTAGAATGAAAGAATTCATCTATTTCGTAAAAGGCTTGACTACTAAGCCATTTCTTTAATTGATTATAGAATGAGTTTGTGCATTCCAGAAGTTTAATGTCAGGTGGTAATGCATTATAAATCTTGGGACCCACGACATTCATTGTCTTGGAGGACTTGGTCAGCCGGTGGCTGGCGGGCAAGAGGCGTTCCTTACTTCCTAGGCGGGTGCGAGTTAGTTTGCTGGTGTTAAATGTGTGTTTATTGTTGTGTACAAATTTTGCAATGTCAAAGATGTATTGTGACGGTAGTGTTAAGATGTCCAGGTCTATGAACAGTTGTTTAGCTGGCGCCCTTACCGGAGACATGGATATAATTCTAACAGCACGTTTCTGCAAGACAAAAACGCGATGCCATTCAGCTGCAGAGCCCCACAATTCCAACCCGTAGCACATTATGGAATGGAACAATGAGAAGTAGCTAGACCGTAACTGTTTTCGGGGCAGGATATTAGCCAGTCTTCTTAAGGCGAAACATGCACCTGATAACCTGCCACAGAGAACGTCAATGTGCTTGTTCCATCTAAGGGCACTGTCCAGGGTTAAGCCTAGAAATTTCGTGTCTCTTACCTGCCCAATGGGTGTGCCATCAACGCTTACATTTAGAGGCCTTGGAGGTTTACCTCCCAAGTTTATATGTATAACTTGCGTTTTATCAAGGTTTAGAACGAGACCATTATTGTTAAACCAGTTTTGCATACGTTGAATGTCGATGGCTATGAGTTCTTCTAACATCTGTACCGAGGGAGCTGTTATTACGTCGCATGCGTCATCGGCAAATAGGTAGGGGCAAGTGCTGTACGTGTGGACGGTTTTACCTGTGGACACTACTCATACAGAGAAAACGAATAACCATAGTCAAATACCAATCACTTATTTGAAAAGTATTTTTTTCATATGGCAACACTAGCTAATCGCCATCTTTACTGATTACAGAAACTGTGTGTTTTGAGGCTGCCGAAAGTTTTTGTGACAAAAAGTAATTTTTTACCTTCTTTTAAAGCATGTTTTATGTAAAATCTCTAAATGTTGCGGGTGTCTTTGCAATGGCATATTAATTTATATGATGTAAACGTTATTTCTACAAGATTTCGTTAATCGTAGGTAGCATTTATAGTGACCGGTATGAATTCAAAATAAAAACCGCCGAAATTGTACCTGTGGATACCTCCGTGAATGTACCTGTGGACTGTCCATAGGTACAGTTATACTGAATGTTCCTGTGGACAGTAAAATTAATATACAATATTTTTGTTTGTTTTAGTGCCTCGTAGTAAAGCTGGGAAAAATAGAGACAAGATATGCCTAGACACTCTGACTGCAGCTGTTTGGGAAGTAGAAAATGGAAGTTCAGTAAGGAAAGCCGCAGAGAAGTTTAAAATCCCAAAATCGACAATCTTTAAAAACATAAAATTAAATCACTGTCAAAATATTGGTGAAGAAGGCTTAGAACTCCTAAAAAATGATGTCAGGAGGATATTTAGCGATACTGAGGAGCAACAGATATATGATTACTTAAAAAAGCAGCATTACTACACACAGCATATTCTTCTGCTGACAATGGAGGCATTTTAAAATCCCATAATTATACTTGAGATTTTGCTAAGAATATTAGATTTCAAGAAGAAAAAAAGTAACTGTGATATGCAGAGCAACATATAATTACATGTTGTTTAATTGTATGTTGTTAATTACGTTATTCTAGAAGTTTATTCTGTTTAAAAGTATGTTGTTGATTAATGTCCGTAGGTACGTTACCGTCCATAGGTACGTTTTTGGAGTCCATAGGTACAGACAGTAGATGTACCTATGGACAAAATGAGTGTTTTTTTTAAAATGCTTCTATCCGCCATCTGCGGATAGCTAGCGTAGAAAACATATGTGGACTTTGAAGATTGTTTAATTGTGATTAAAACAAAATAAAGAATTCATTTATAATACGCGTAGTTTTTGTCTAACAACTGATTAAAAGTCAAATTCTGGAAAGTGTCCACAGGTTGAGCACTTGCCCCTACATATCTCCATCAACAATTGTTGGCAGATCATTGACCTCGATCAAAAAACACAGGTTAGCTAATGAGGATCCCTGGGGCACACCGATGTCGACACCTCCGTATTTAGATTTAGTTTGACCGTGATTTAAGGCAATCACCTGTTCCCGTTGCTTTAAGAAGTCCGTCATTAATTTGTTAGCAGGGCCGCGTATCCCAATGTGCTCAAATTTTTTTGCTAAGACGTCGTGATCGCATAAATCGAAGGCTCGAGTCATATCGCAAAGTAAAATAGCTACATGTGATGAGTTTTCTTTAGAGGTCATAATTTTATGGACTGTCTCACGAACTATATTTATACATGACCGGTTTTTTCTATAGGCGTATTGCTTATCGCTAAGTAGTTGGAAACGCTCCAGGAAGAAGGTGATTCGTTGGCATAGGCAGTATTCGAATAGTTTTCCTATTGCTGGTATTATACTAATGGGTCTGTAATTTTTGATGTCATCAATTTGTCCTTTGCCTTTATATATGGGTACTACTTTGACTTTCTTCAGGATGGGTGGATAAGTTCCGGATTTTATTAAGTGGTTAAAAATATGTACTAGTTGGTGTAATAAGCTAGGCAATACAATTTTGAGTAATTTAGTCGAAATATTATAAATATCTAATGAGTTCTTGCAAGCAATTTTTCTCATAACGGCGTCATACAATTCTTTTTCAGTAATAGGTTGCAAATAAATCGACGCCTTGCTGGGATGAGTTGATTTTATAAGTAATTCACTTGCTAGAATCGGATTAGCTGTAGGTGCATGTACAGTGGCCGCGGCGGATAGAAAAAAAGTGTTGATATCGTTCGCTAACCGGTCTTGTGACTCATAGTACGCTCCATCACTATCTTTTAATGCATTCAGACTGCACTGGTGTTTGGCAGCCGAACGGCCTGTGCATTGATTTACAATTTGCCATAATGTTTTTTGTTGATTACTACTATTTTTCAAAATATCGTAATAATAGGCTTGTTCTGCATGTTTCATGGACTCCTCTAATTTTAGAGATAGTGATAAAATACGTAGAATTACGTGGTTATCATTAGTGTTTAATTTTGCTAAATGTACAAGATCACATAATAGTTGTTTCTGCATTATTATTTCATTAGTAAGCCAAGGACAGAGGTTTGTGCGACTGTTTGATTTTTTTACTAGTGGAAAACACGTGTTAGATGTAGTGTTTAAGACATTAATGAGATATGTTAGAAGTGCCACCGGATCCTTGTGATATCTCTCAAATACACTATTCCAATCGATCGAAGAAATAGTGTTTTTGAAGGAGTCTAACTTATGATTCGGAAATGTACGGGTAAGTGTTTGTTTTCTGCATTCTAATTGGAGATCAATTGTGATTTTTTGAGCGTGGTGATCTGATATTTGTGTCATAACAAGGGATATGGATGTTTCATGTGATTCGACTGGGTAATTAATATAAATATGATCTAGGCAGCTATTAGATGTTCCCATTTGCCGCGTAGGAAGTGTCACCATCTGTGTAATAAAACGCTTTATATCTAAAATAAGATATTTGTGACTTAATTTGTAATTTTGATTTCATGACGCGTTTCTAGGATCATTTTGGATGTTTTGAGTGAAATATTGCACATTGTGCTATTATTTAATCAAAAAAAATAATCGCCCCGAGTAGGTACAAAAATCAAACTATTATGTTATGACATCATAAAAGATTGATCAATCTCTGAAGAGAAATTTTTCTAAGAAAAAAATAGAAAAGTAAAAAAAAATTTTTTTTTTAAATAAAAAACTATTTTTGTTCCTATTTCAAATTCTAACGTATTCTTCATACCGGCACAAACACCGGCCACACGTGCGTTTATGAATGGAATCGAAATTCAAATTTCGGACGCGTCGATCGAACAGTGTGAATACCGTGGCCCAGATCGGTGGGCGGTGACCCGGCGCGTCGCGCCCGTGTTGCGACAACGGACAAAGCGTTTGTCGTGTGTAATTATTGCGATTGGCAGATCTTTCAATGATGACGTATGAGCTGACCGAATAGGATAGGTACTTGAATGACAGATCAGAAGAAAAAGAGTAATATATGACGTAATTTAATTTTTTCTAGTTTATATTTTTTGTCAAAATCGTTGGAAACGCTTAATAGCGAAAGTTCAGTTATTTTTCACAAATTATGGAAAGCAGATTTAAAGGCTGGCGTGAAATAATTTGTATTGACTGCAGGAAAGTACTCTATGATAACGCATGATTGGAATTATGTAGGATTTTGTAAGATAATGAACAATGCGTTTTTCGTGCTGTAATGCTTTTGGCAGATCTTTCAATGGTGACGTTAGGTATGCGTTATGAAAATGTTTAAATTCATATGTATCCAAAAAATCTGGAAGTAGGTAGGTATGTTACAAGTTCCAAATAATGCTGGATGCAGTGCCGTGCACTTTGCAAAGATAATTCATTTTTAACCGACTTCCAAAAGAAGGACGGTTCTCAATTCGTCTGTATGTTTTTTTTTTTTTATAATTTTTTTTTTTGTGTGTTTGTTCACCGATTACTTAAAGACGGCTGGACCGATTTGGAAAATTCTTTTTTTGTTTGAAAGGGTAGACTTCCGAGGTGGTCCCATTGTAACCAAATCAGGATCTGATGATGGGATCTTGGAGAAATCGAGGGAACTCTTCAAATATCATAGGCACACATATAGCGATTTTGGTATTTTTCTTAGTTTCTCGTCCATTTCTTATTAGCAACGAGTTTCTAGTATTAACCGACTTCAAAACAAAGGGTAAATTTGTATCTAGGTTTCTTCCCCGATTACTTGAAGATGGCTGAACCTATTTGGAAAATTCTTTTTTTGTTTTAAAGGGTATACCTCCGAGGTGGTCCCATTGCAACCAAATCAGGATCTGATGATGGGATCTTGGAGAAATCGAGGGAACTCTTCAAATATCATAGGCACACATATAGCAATTTTGGTATTTTTCTTAGTTTCTCGTCCATTTCTTATTAGCAACAAGTTTTTAGTGTTAACCGACTTCAAAACAAAGAGCAATTTTTATGTAGGTTTGTTCCCCGATTACTTGAAAACGGCTAGACCGATTTGGAAAATTTTTCTTTTAACTAAATAGACTGAAGTCTATTTTTCAAAACAATATTATTCCAGCGCCACTAAAAATTAAAAAACAGATATTTATAGTTTTTAACCTGTTATTTTTGAAGTCGGTGCCAGCTAAGAAGCTCAGCATAGCCAGATTTGCGTGGCAGTGGCAGGCACCGACTTCAAAAATAACAGGTTAAAAACTATAAATATCTGTATATGTATATATGAATCGTTGATTATCCATTTCCTTGGGGTGATTAACATATTATTTTTTGGTTTTTAGTTTAAGTTTTTGGAAGTCGGTTTTTATTTTTTGTTTTAAAAATTTACTTTATTATTTGCATAAAACGGTAAGTGATACTATAATCTCGCATGCTTTGTCACAGGGTGACATGCAAATAATAAAAAGACACTGTCTACTAATTTATTTCCTCCTCCTCTTAGTAGGGAAGAAATGAGAGGGTAGGCAGTAGTCCACTGGCGTGCACTCCATAGTCCACGCCAAAAGCTGGATGTAGAACTTTAGTCTTCCGCTTGACTTGTTTCTTGGGTCAATCGTCGTTCGATACACATGCTCACATAAGGACAGGTTGATCCACTTCATCCTTCCCGCTGGTCCTCTGCTCACTTTGAGCATTGAGCGAAAAGTCAAGGTGGCCCTGGCTAAACGTCCTGGTTCGCCCACAGGCGTTCAGGCCCCACCTAGTCCGACCTTATCGAGGTAGACAAGCGACCTGGTTCGACCCCTGGCGCCCCCGGCCCCCACCTAGTCTGATTCACTCGAGGTGGTCCGGCTAGCGACCTGGTCCCCAGGGAACGCCACGGCCGACCACTGTTGTTATTCTGTCCCGTTATCCAAGAGACAACAGTGACAGTTTCTTAAAAAAAAAACTGTTATAATATATGCTACTAGGAGATAGTCCATAAATTATGGGCAACAAAACAACGACAAGAAAATAAATTTGATGAATTTTTACCATAGAAAACATATAGAAAATTATAGTTTTACAAAGTTGTCCTGGGGACGTAGCCATGGCAAAGAAGAAGAAGAAAAATTTGATCGACCCAACACATCCATACTAATGTTTCTGGAAGGTGTCCGTGTATGAGTACTAACGGATATTTATTTCAGGCGCTTCACGCCTATTACCCGCGTCGATCAGTGGCGCTGACACCGTTGGCCTAACGAATTTCATCACGACTCCTCTAAATTGGTATTCAATTATGATTTTACACTAGCGCTTTCTGTGGTTTCTTTCGCATAACATTTATAATTAAAATTGCGATATTGTGGTTTTCCCTCAAGCAGGAGTGGCTTACTCAGCGATTTCGCGGCACGGAGGATCTTAGCCAGCGACCAGAAAGAGTACGCGTTATGCGATAGAAAGAGACCATCGGATTGGTGCGTTCCTTTCGGTGGTCGAACCCGAACGTCAGTTTTGTTTGAGAGAGAGACCTATACGTAGGACTATTATTCTATTACTTATTCTGAGACCCAAGTCAAATATGATTGGATGACTTAAACACACCGGACTGACAGCATCGCCTTAGCCCAGGTTAAAAAAGCGGTTCAAACGCTCAGTGCGTTACAGACTTGTATTCCGACAGCAGCAACATGGCCTGGCTGATACGGAAAAGAGATCCTTACCTAAGGTGAGGTGAGATATCAGTCGCAGTGAGCCGAGGCGATATTAACAACCGATTCATACGATGTACGAACTTACCAGAAAATCGGGATCCTGAGGTATGACTTCACGATCTAAAGATGAAAACGAACGAAACGAACGTAGAGTAGAGGTTATCCCGAGGGCTATCTCCTGCAGTTGACAAGTTAGAAAGCCAGAAGTTACTTGCAGCATTCATAGTCCCAGGTTTCCTTAAGGGCCTTGGGCACGTTTTAAGTCTGTTGCGGCAGGGAAAGGGCAGTCTCTTTTTTTTGCTGACCAAGCGGGATACAAATAAAATAGACTTCATTCGCGCAATGTACATAATAATTTACCGCGTAATAATGCGGTCTAGTGAGCCAAATAATCAACTTCACCAGTTTAAATAGTCTGTGTCTAAGTCTTCGAAACTTTTCCTCATTACTAACTGTCGAGCCGGCTGTAAGAATTTTTTATCCTCACAAGTCATACAAAGCCATGAGTTAAAAGATCGATGACACTGCAACCGGCACGTGGCACAATGGATTAGTCGCGCTAGTTACGCGGAGGTCTGGCGCATGCATTATGCACTAGGAGAGATTGGGGCAAGTTGAGTCACCTATGTTTTAACTGACTTGTTACAGGAGCAGAAGATGGAAACTAGCGGTGAAGGGTCGCAATTCCTGAGACAAAGGCAGCTTAGGATCAAACACTGCCCGTTGGCAGTGGTTGATCCTCTCTCGCCAGGTTTGTGGCAAAATATCGTACCCTTGGTCAAATATCGTCGTATCTGCAAAATGACAAATTTTCAGGATCTGTGTGTATCATGTAGTTCGTATGATTTGTATGACTTTAGAGCAATAAAAAGCTTTGAACGTAACATGCGACGTTATTTGACCAAGGGTACGATATATCGATCTCGTTATCAGCCTATTTAGCCATCAGAAATGACTGAAGGACCTTAAAAAGTCTGTCTCTAGTAATAGGTAGTCGTCCTCTCGATGACACTGCAACTAACACGTGGCAATTCAATTCAATTAACTTGCATTCAGGTTTACAAGTCCGTAGGTAGTCCTGCGGTTCGGCATACAACTTCTGCACAGTTAGCACAATTACACATAACATAATTATCTTACGCACGGCACTGTATGTTACAATGCGACAATGCAAATGCGTCTACATTACGTTCCCGTTGGCGGTTAAATGCTGGCGCTAGATATGTCATGACCAAGTCGTGCTGGTCGTTGTGGTGAGAAAAAAACGTATCAAGAAAGTTAGCAGTTTAAAAAAAAACATCTAACATGATAACTATAACATTCATAGCAATATTACGCAGGGTTTGTAACCGGTTAATTTTATTTTTTCGCGTTCACGCGTCCTATCCAGCGCTAAAGGCAACGGGATTGAATCATGCATTGCTATAGTAGAAGTTTTGAAGGGTGACATTAAAAAAAAATATATACGTTTTATATACTTAATTTTTTTATACTCAAAATCCATAATACTCATCTACATTTATAATACTCTAATAATGCATCAGGCACTACTTAGGTCAAACGTAGTTCATTCAAAGAATAAAAAGTCTCAGTTTTCAGGCAAAAAGTACGATTTTGCTAGTTAAAATAACAAGCGATAAAATTTACCTTTTACCAAAAAATTTCACATATTCCATACAATTACAGTTTTACTAGGAATCTTGATATATCCATTTTAAACGAAAAACTGTCCTATTTCTGCCACGCATCCCCTACGCCAATCCGTCACGTTATAAAACGTGGAGAAGGAACGAATTCGTCACAAAGAATGTTTGTTCACGAATTCGGGTTAAACTTGAACTTCGTCCAGCATTTCTTCTTGTGTGTTTCAAACTGTTAACCCGAGCTGTAGCTGTACACGTCATATTGTGTATTTCCAAAATGGTTATTTACAATATAATACTGTACAAACGAAGACACAGTTAAGTGACCATCTGTAGACCTTAATACATTGTAATAAGGGTGACAAGTGGTCAGTTAGCAGTGTCTTCGATTGTACATTCAAGATATTTTAACAAAATGACTGGGATAGACTTACCCATTTCTTGATCTCTAAATTAGATTAAATGATTTTTTGGGTGTTTATAAATATTTATGTATGTTTCAGTGGCGTAGCGTCCATAGTACCCGATTCCCACCGGTTTGTCTATTATTGCCGGAGTATCTACTACTACTGAAGAAAAAGTAACTCAGATCTGCTCCGGCTTTACTAAGAATATATTTTACGCCACGCCACTGGTATATTTGTATAACTACAAATTGTAAAACAACTATTTAAATACTTACAGATACCTGGATGGATACCTACGCAAGGAAGGATATAGGATATTTTTTATCCGACCAAATAAAAGCGATACTTAACTGTTTTCCACTCAACTAAGGAAGATTCCCATCTTTTTCCATGCAAGTAGACTGGCAAACGAGCGTACGGCCTACCTGATGTTAAGCGGCAGTGGTGTTCACTTCTTAAAAACAAAAAAACACCTGCCTGCCCTCTAATTTCCACCCTAGGGTGGGAGGGTAGAAATTAGTAAGGTTTAGGGTGGGAGGGTAGAAATTAGTAGGGCAGGGTAGCGTGTTAAGAAGGAACTACCTTCTAATATCCACTCTCCTACTAGGAAGAGTAGGTA
Source organism: Eudemis profundana (assembly GCA_947034925.1). Taxonomy (NCBI): domain Eukaryota; kingdom Metazoa; phylum Arthropoda; class Insecta; order Lepidoptera; family Tortricidae; genus Eudemis; species Eudemis profundana. The sequence goes on from OX344811.1 coordinate 14,445,739, forward strand.
GGTCTATTTTGCCTTTGTGAGTGCGCGCCACTGTTAAACGGTCCCTGTAGCCCAGGGGTCTCCAAACTTTAGGCTGCGAGCCGTTCCAATCCGGCCCGCGGGAAGAAAACGGGAGGGCCTATGATCCGGCCCGCGAGGCATTCTAATCCGGCCCGCGGCACAGAATAAGAATAGTACTACGAACAGAAGCCTCCTGCCCGCACAGTAATAAAATATCTACAGATACTTATGTGAGACCACCCGCCGCAGAGCACCCCCCCTCCCCCTCCCAGGACGAAAAAAATTAGCAGGAACTCCAATTTCATCATGGCATGTGGCCCGCGCGACTTTTTCAAAAGTGCTGAGACCCCTGCTGTAGCGCATAGATGCCTGCTACGAAAGAAACATCACGCCATCTTCTAATATTGTCTAATTACAATCAAAGCTAGACAAACAACTCATCAAACTCAATGTCATCAATTTGCATGTCCATAAGGAAGAACCAGCGATCTGTATCCCAGACTATTGTATTGAGCAAATTCGTAGCCAGCAATGAGGCGTGCGAAAATCGTTCCTAGATTGTATTTATTGCGTTGTATTGCTACAGGCCTCAATGAGATAACATAGAGGTAAGTATACAGGGTGGCCCATTTCGATCGGTCAGTATGGGAAAGTCTGAAACTATAAGACATACGAAGATTTGTTCCTAGGAACCATGCCATCGATTTTAGGGACAAGAAAAACTGCATACATAGATTTGAAAAAAAAACTTGTACTTTAACCGGGAATCGAACCCGGTCGTTTTGGAAAATAAAACTTAATTGAATTAAAGATAATAAATGCAATGGATTTTATTCGTTTTAGATACTGTGTTTCTTAGTAACATTTATTGCTTATGACCTACAGAATCGATATCCAAATACAAATAAGTTTTATTTTTCAAAACAACCGTGTTCGATTCCCGGTTAAAGTACAAGTTCTTTTTTCAAATTTATGTATGCAGTTTTGCTTGTCCCTAAAATCGATGACATGATTCCTAAGAACAGATAGATCTTCGTATGTCTTAGTATAGTTTGAGACTTTCCCATACTGACCGATCGAAATGGGCCATGTCCATTTGGAGATCTATTCCGTGTGAAACATCTTCGTTTTATCATCGACCGTTGGTTCAATTGAAGTAGGAGGTGATTGAAGAAGTAGGTGGGCATTTCTCCAGAAATATGTCTGCGACTCATTCATCTGTCTCCATACATTTAGTATGAAAAAGGGCCAGATGAATGAGGTGACCGCAGACATATTTCTGGAGAAATGCACGTAGACAATGTTCCTTACCCCAAAAGGGAACGTGCACAACGAAGGTGCTGTCAACTGGTGCCGCCAATCCGAATCTTATACTCTATCATGCTGGGGCCACATTAACGGGAAACGCCGTTATTCTCGCGATGAAGGACGATTAACGTTAGTGGGGCCACGACTTACTATACTTGACATTGACATTTATAACCAGTATAAATATGTTTTCTTTCAGGTCTGATAAGTTTCCTTTAGTGTCCGCAGTGTGTCCCTTTTATTGATTTAGTGCTGTCAAGTTCCTGCACGTAAATTAAACCTACTGTCGAAATATAGGCTATTCGGCACATGGTTTGACAAACGGAAATAGCGAAGAGGTGGGGGCAAATTACTTTACTCTAAAATCTGGCCTGGGGATGGGAATGGGTCAATCAAGTATGTTGTTTTATTTTTAATTTTGGAAAAAAAAACGAAATTCATCACCTAAACTTATAAAATATAAGCATCGATACGTTTTATAACTCTTGTTTTATGTGTCGTTATGTTGTGTTACAATTATAATATATTCTAAATTATTGCTAAAAACTTAACCCTTTAAAGTTTGTAAAAGAAATAAAAAACACCTATGACTAACTTTAAATTGCATCTTCCGAAAAACTTTCCATGGGACCCAGGCCAGATTTAGAGTCCCATTTCTTCGCCACTTTCGTTTGTCCAACCATATACCGAACAACCTGTATAATCAGCCTATTCCACTGTACGGCTGTGTAGCATCTTTAGCACAAATGTGCCCAAAAGAAATCCGACCGGAAACATTTAAAACAATAAACCAAACAAATAAATCAACGCCGTGATTTATTAAGGTTGAAAACAAATGCGAATTTAAACGACACCAACTATTTCTCCAAATGGCTACATCCGTACATTAACGACTTGGTAAAAAATAGAAATGTGTCAAATTAATCAAGAAGTGTTGGCGGAGTTGTCAACTTGACACGCGGAGGTCATTGACTTTCTGACGTCTTCGCAAAACGATCATAATAGAAGAAACTCAAATAAATGTGTTGACTTTGTATTGAGCTATTAAGCGTTGCTTTTGTTTTGTTAACGCACGCGTTCTTTTGTTTACGGCACCAATTCGTAATCAAATACATTATGATATGAGTTTTGACTTGTATCTGTAATAGTACATTGTGTATCAAGGGCGGTAAGTAAAGAATTACAAACGAGTGTTTGTTACAAGGCCGAGGCGAAGCCGAGGGCTTTAATAACACGAGTTTGTAATTCCTTTACCGCCCGTGGCACACACAATGTTTTTCATCACACTTGTGAGGAAATCTGATTAAAATAACCTTACTTAACCTAAATAAAATTGTAAAACTGACAGTGACATTAGTGACATATTCCATAGACAATGCGAACGTCAAGTCACGTTCGGAAACCATAGCGGTAAAGACTAAAAATGGTTTATTTGTGACGTCCTACGTGAAAAGGTACCTTATGAGGGTTTCTAGTTACGGAGATATGAACGGTTTTGTAAAATCATTCAAAATCATCATTTTTTCTTTTATGCAAAATTGTAAAATATAGGAATAGACGTGTATTTGTAGCTTGGTTTCACTGCTGTACGTTAATTTTTTCTATATAAAAATTGGGTTCAAAGTTTAGTAGAAAAGGTACCTTATGGCGGATCACATACAAAAATGATAAAGCTGTTGATAAAATTCATTAATAAAATTTACTAGCAACTTTTGCTTATTTCTTTTTTATACCACGACGGTGGCAAACAAGCATGCGGCCTGCATAATGGTAAGCAAAAATTCTCGAAATGATCCTAGAGAGCTGAAAATTTGGAAGGAAAGGGCCACTGGGTACCACAGATTCGGAATTGAAAAAAAAAAAAAAAATAAAAATAAATACATTTGTATGTCGTTTTTTTAAATTTTTAATTATCAAACATTTTTTTAAAACAGATAAAAAAGTGTTTTTGATGAATCGTATAACTTTTTGACCATTTTTTAGAAAGACCTTGTTTTTTTTAAAAAAATTGACAAAAATAAAAAAAAACACTGGCGAATGCTCATCATTTTTGACCATTTTAGAAAAAGTTTTTTAATTTTTTTTTCAGAAAAACTTACAACAATAGACTTCTTTTTGCGGTTTCTATAATTTTTTTACCACTTTGTCATGTTTCCCTTTCAACCTTTTTAGAAAAAGTCTTAAAAACATTTTTTTTTAAACATAAAAACGTGTTTTTGGCGAATCGTGAAACTTTTTGACCATTTTAGAAAAACCTTGATTTTTTAAAAAAAATTACAAAAATAAAAAAACACTTTTTGGCGAATGCCTATCATTTTGACCATTTTAGAAAAAGGTTTTTATTCATTTTTTCGAAAAAATTACGAAAAAAGACATTTTTTGGCGGTTTCTATAATTTTTGACCACTTAAGAAAAATAATCTTTTTAATTTAAAACACGCTAAAATCCACGACGAACACTTCTCACGACTATTCGAACGAAAAGGTAAGCAAATACTGCTCATGCCGGCCGGCTGAGACTCCGAGCGGCCAGCAAGCCCGAGAGAGAACGATACGACGTAAAGTATTGGTGAGAGTAGGACAGATGCGTGGCGGTACTGGCGGTGTAGCCAAAATAATACCACGGCACGGCGGTATGAAGGACAAAAACTGAGCAAGTTACGACAAGTATTTCTAACATTTTTAAATTACACCGCCATAAAGTACCTTTTGTACTAAACTGTAGAAGCATATTATTCAGCCTTTAATTCACCTACTCATAACAAAAATAAAGATAGGCAAAGACGTGTCGTAACATATAATTTACTAAATGGAAATACTTAATAAAAAAAACACAATTTTTACACAACATTGAATATCTCCGTAACTAGAAACCCTCATAAGGTACCTTTTCACGTAAGACGTCACATTTGAGAATTACTCTTAATTGGTCAAGATTTGAAGTAAATTTCTAATAACCTTTTTTCTTCAGTTGTCTGTCTTAATACAAGATTTGTCAATAAATAATGTAAATATCGTGCCATACTGTAATTATCAATAATTTTTGCTTATGGCCCGCCATAAGGTACCTTTTCTCAAATGTATGGGAATAATTTGTGATTTTTACGTAACTTCAATCGTTTATAAATAAAAAAATACGACTTGTAGAATAATAATGACACTTTTGATATACTTGTGTAGACTAATTAAATATAATTTAGAACTCATTATACGAAAATTGTGAATATTATAGGAATGATGAAACATATAATAAAAATGACATTTTAATTAAAATAAAAATATTTCGTTAACAATGTGATTTTATTTCTATCCCAAAATGTGCAGTCTAATATCTCTAACTATATGCAATGGTTCAGATTACAATATGTTAAAGAACAGGCCGAATTTTTTTTTTTTTTAATTTCGTTCTCATAAGCGACTTGCTCTAATCAAAGGCTGATTTTTCGCGACCTGGAAGTCACATTAAAAAAACCATTACTGATTTCCAAAGAAAAATACCTTGAGATACATAATCAATCATCATCTCCATAACTTCCAACGGGAACATACTTAAAATTAGTTTTAAACTTCTTTTGACGATTTCTCAAAAGTGCAATTTTAGCATGTGCAGGTTTGATGTTTTTTAAAAAAAAAAGTATGGGACTTAGGGTCGTGATTCTTTTTGTATTAGATAGCTTATTTAACACAGATTTAGGATCTGTGCTTAACTCAATACCAACCATAAGGTACCTTTTCCCGTGGAACGTCACATTTTATATTTGCAAAATACTGAAATACTATATTTAAACATTTAATTAATGTTACAGAAATATGTGTTTACATGTATTTGCAATAACAGTTCTCTTTAAATAAATATTTCAGTAATAAAAGTTAAAAAAGTAAGCGTCGTTTCCTTTGAAAATGACAAATAAGAGTAAAACAGAACTAGCGTTTCAAATTTAAAAAGAAAACCATTACGCCCTAGGGCGTAATAGGTCATTTACGGCCCGCATACCCTACGTGTAATGACACCATTTTCGAGCAAGTGTGATGAAAAAGTTATTTGACGACCGCTTTAGCTTAGTTGGTAGTGACCCTGCCTACGAAGTAAGTAATAAATACTCGTGCTCATCACACAAATAAATGCCCTTACCAGGATTCGAACCCACGACGGGTTCGAATCCTGGTAAGGGCATTTATTTGTGTGATGAGCACGAGTATTTATTCCTGAGTCATGGATGTTTTCTATGTATTTTTAAGTATTTGTATCTATTAAATAGTCGTCTAGTATCCATAACACAAGCCTTATTGAGCTTACTATGGGGCTAGTTCGATTTGTGTAAGATTATCCCCTAATATTTATTTATTTGATCATTCGTTAATGCAAAGTCTGTAATATTGTATGAGTAATGTTTATAACTCACAATATTTGAATTTTATAGCGAGTATTCCACTACCGAAACAAAAAACGCTATATCAGTTTGAATTTTGTCAATGCAGTGATCCATGTACCCGCACGGTTTATCTAATACAAAATACAATAATTAGCGCGCCTTTTATTCGTCAGTTTCGCAATAGCCTATCTAAAAAGCAAAAATAATTGCCACGATTTCTAAATTGACAGATAAATGTGACGTTCCACGGGAAAAGGTACCTTATGGTTGGTATTGAGTTAAGCACAGATCCTAAATCTGTGTTAAATAAGCTATCTAATACAAAAAGAATCACGACTCTAAGTCCCATACTTTTTTTTTAAAAAAACATCAAACCTGCACATGCTAAAATTGCACTTTTGAGAAATCGTCAAAAGAAGTTTGAAACTAATTATAGGTATGTTCCCGTTGGTAGTTATGGAGATGATGATTGATTATGTATCTCAAGGTATTTTTCTTTGGAAATCAGTAATGGTTTTTTTAATGTGACTTCCAGGTCGTGAAAAATCAACCTTTGATTAGAGCAAGTCGCTTATGAGAACGAAATTAAAAAATAAAAAATTCGGCCTGTTCTTTAACATATTGTAATCTGAACCATTGTATATAGTTAGAGATATTAGACTGCACATTTTGGGATAGAAATAAAATCACATTGTTAACGAAATATTTTTATTTTAATTAAAATGTCATTTTTATTATATGTTTCATCATTCCTATAATATTCACAATTTTCGTATAATGAGTTCTAAATTATATTTAATCAGTCTACACAAGTATCTCAAAAGTGTCATTATTATTCTACAAGTCGTATTTTTTTATTTCTAAACGATTGAAGTTACGTAAAAATCACAAATTATTCCCATACATTTGAGAAAAGGTACCTTATGGCGGGCCATAAGCAAAAATTATTGATAATTACAGTATGGCACGATATTTACATTATTTATTGACAAATCTTGTATTAAGACAGAAAACTGAAGAAAAAAGGTTATTAGAAATTTACTTCAAATCTTGACCAATTAAGAGTAATTCTCAAATGTGACGTCTTACGTGAAAAGGTACCTTATGAGGGTTTCTAGTTACGGAGATATTCAATGTTGTGTAAAAATTGTGTTTTTTAGGGTTCCGTACCAAAATGGTAAAAAAGGAACCCTTATGGTGCGACTCTGTCTGTCTGTCTGTCTGTCTGTCCGTCTGTCACAGCAAGATATCTCAGGATCTACTGATGCTATCGACTTGAAATTTGAAATAGTGTTAAAAACCGCTAATTTGAGCCTATGGAACAGAAAAAAAATCCTATACCTTTTTTACTTTTTTTTTTAAGGAGACCGAAATAGGATGTCGAAAATCAAAAGTTGAGCTAATATATCGAAAGGGATATCAAATGAAAAGACTTAATATGAAGATTTCAAAACCGTTTTTATTTTTTTTCTTAGACGTGTAGTTTTTGATTTAAGACCAAATACGTTTCAAAAAATACCATTCCCCCCCTATTATCTCCGAAGTTACTGAACAGAAAAATCTGTAATAATTACCGATTATTAATATTATCCTAAATATTACAGGAAAAATAAAACGGTTTTCCTAAATTGCAGCGTTTTTTAGAAATTCGCAAAAATCGTAAGACAACCTTATTTGTATGGGGACAACAGTTTTACAAGAGCAAAGTTAAGTTTGTCCCACCATACAATTTTTCTTGAATTATTCACGTATCTACTGACGATTTTGTACGGAACCCTCGGTGGGCGAGTCCGACTCGCACTTGACCGGTTTTTTTTTTTATTATGTATTTCCATTTAGTAAATTATATGTTACGACACGTCTTTGCCTATCTTTATTTTTGTTATAGGCGAATTAAAGGCTGAATAATATGCTTCTACAGTTTAGTACAAAAGGTACTTTATGGCGGTGTAATTTAAAAATGTTAGAAATACTTGTCGTAACTTGCTCAGTTTTTGTCCTTACCGCCGTCCCGTGGTATTATTTTGGCTACACCGCCAGTACCGCCACGCATCTGTCCTACTCTCACCAACACTTTACGTATCGTTCTCTCTCGGTCTTGCTGGCCGCTCGGAGTCTCAGCCGCCCGGCATGAGCAGTATTTGCTTACCTTTTCGTTCGAATAGTTGTGAGAAGTGTTCGTCGTGGATTTTAGCGTGTTTTAAATTAAAAAGATTCTTTTACTTAAGTGGTCAAAAAATATAGAAAGTAGAAACCGCCAAAAAATGTCTTTTTTCGTAAATTTTTCGAAAAAATGAATAAAAACCTTTTTCTAAAATGGTCAAAAATGATAGGCATTCGCCAAAAAGTGTTTTTTTATTTTTATAATTTTTTTGGAAAAAATACAAGGTTTTTCTAAAATGGTCAAAAAGTTTCACGATTCGCCAAAAATACGTTTTTATGTTTAAAAAAAAAGTTTTTAAGACTTTTTCTAAAAAGGTTGAAAGGGAAACATGACAAAGTGGTAAAAAATTATAGAAACCGCAAAAAAAAGTCTATTTTTGTAGGTTTTTTCGAAAAAAAAAATTAAAAAACTTTTTCTAAAATGGTCAAAAATGATATGCATTCGCCAGTTTTTTTTAGTTTTGTCAATTTTTTTTAAAAAAACAAGGTCTTTCTAAAAATGGTCAAAAAGTTATACGATTCGTCAAAAACACTTTTTTGTCTGTTTTAAAAAAATGTTTAATAATTAAAAATTAAAGAAAAAGACATACAAATGTATTTATTTTTATTTTTTTTTCAATTCCGAATCTGTGGCACCCGGTGGCCCTTTCCTTCCAAATTTTCAGCTTTCTAGGATTATTTCGAAAATTTTTGCTTACCATTATGCAGGCCGCATGCTTGTTTGCCACCGTCGTGGTATAAAAAAGAAATAAGCAAAAGTTGCTAGTAAATTTTATTAATGAATTTTATCAACAGCTTTATCATTTTTGTATGTGATCCGCCATAAGGTACCTTTTCTACTAAACTTTGAACCCAATTTTTATATAGAAAAAATTAACGTACAGCAGTGAAACCAAGCTACAAATACACGTCTATTCCTATATTTTACAATTTTGCATAAAAGAAAAAAATGATGATTTTGAAGGATTTCACAAAACCGTTCATATCTCCGTAACTAGAAACCCTCATAAGGTACCTTTTCACGTAGGACGTCACAAATATTGACCTTACATCGACATCCGACTTTTATTGCAATCTCAAGATTTACGCTATTATTCCTAAAGGGTTGTAACTACCAAAGTTTCTCTTTGAGATACGCCTTTTTGTAATAGGAAAGTATGAATTTAAATGCCATGATGGGTAATTATGCCAAAGTAATGCTTCGAGCACAGCGTGGTACGAAAATTATGTGACTTTATAGATGCCGTATCGAATCTTCTTTAGTTTATCCTGACATCGATACTAGCAAAAGGTTAGTGCATAATTTTGTTTGAGATTAATTTATAACGGCTGTCTTTATATATCCATCCGTCTCATGCAAGGATTTTGATTCGATTTGACATGGTTTGTTAGATACTTTTTGTCAATGTCAAAGCGTAGGTAATTGAAAAATATTTTGACTTAAATAAAAAATTACAATCGAATTGCGAATGACATTCGTCCTTAGTCTCAAAAATAAAGTATTAAGACACGCGAATATGGTACCAAAAAACGCCCGTTCAGGTTGAAAATAGCTAAAAAAAATTACCACTTCAAAACATGTGACATCTAGCATACGGCAAACTCGATATAGCCATAATGGATACCTAAAGTGACTCATTCTGGACGACTTTGGCAACATGACAGCATCCCATAATAAAATAATCTATGGTCCATTTCAGAAGTACAACAATGAGTCCTAACTAAACTATTCGGAAGTCGTAAACTGATTAAACACACGCCAATTGTGGTGCTAATTATAGGTAGATACAAATAATAAAGTTACTGTTCAGAAATACATCAGCTAAATAAGGATAATATTTAAGAATTGGTGGCCTTTACAGGCGAAAACGAACAAAAACGAAGAAATACTCAAAAGCCATAAAAATACGTTTATTTGACTCAATCAAAGAATTACATAAACTACATGGATTAAAAAAGGCACAGTTTCCAAATATTGACCAGTTTTAAATCCCAGTGCTTTCTAGAGTTTGAGACCAGAACAGAATCGCAAATGAAAAGAAATGTTAAACTAATTACAAAAGAGAAACAAAATAAATAATTAGAATTAGGTACGGTAACCTTAAACAGAGTAACTCTATATCAATAACTAAAGTTTGTAAAAGATACATAAAGCACGTTAAATGATTATATTACGTCAGAATATCATCTAATCATCAAGTACTTTAAATCAATACGTTATAACACAAAAGATACTTCGCATGTGAACTTGCGTTTAAGCAAGTATCAGATCGATTGTATCCACATTGTAATTGCGCATACCTTCACTAAAATAGGTGACTATCATTTTCTAAACAACATAAAAATCAACATCATTGGCTAATTAACTGCCAGTTACATCAACTCAAAATATTTAAGATATTATTCTTGACTCAACCTTAACTTTGATGAAGAAGGTTCATTTTGATGAGCGAAAAATGGGCAGTCCTCTTTGAAAAGGTTCAATTCTTAACAAACCTCGACATGCGTTAGCGGGGATTACAGCATATCGCCCATAGAAAGCAGTGTTGAAGAAGCGTTCACAGAACCCTTTGTGGCCATTAAACAACGCTGCCGTTTACGAAATTAACACTATTATCTTCTTTCGACTCGTGGATCGCTTTATTCAAGAACAGTTCCACGACTATTTCATGATACTTTTTTACTACGACTATAATTCTTTCAATATCATTTACCCAGATTAGCCTACTGATGGTCTTCCCTAATTCGCGCCAGCATAGTCGGTCCTCAGCTCTCCGCATCTAACCCCTATCTGTCACTCTCTTCAGGAGGTCAGAGAATTCTTTAATCTTAACCATGATAAAATTATGTTTTTTTATTAAAGCTGCTGTTTTTTTTAAGTACCTAAAAGTACAGACTATAGAAACTGAAGTTAATTGCTTTAATTGCATATAACGTACTAATCACTTTAACGGTTGCTAAGAAATAAAACCAAGTAAAAGCTTAAACAGGTGTTGATTTAGATTGAATTCAATATTTACGTATTTAAAGAAGGATTAAAAAAGTGCATCAGACATTATAATAATAACCAAAAGAAAACATTACTACGAATACTTTAATGCGTTTTTATTCAGTATCATAAATGAATAGGTTAGCTGGAAGAGATGCCTTACAGGGATAATCTCGCCTTTGTACATAAACATTGACTTTTGTACTGCTTCTGTATGACTTTATGTACAATAAAGTGTTTACAAACATACATAAAACGTTTTGCCTAAACTTAATTCACAGCTCTATTTACTCGATGTTAAAAGTAATACCGTCTTCTAAAGCGACTATTACTGTTCTGCAACCTTCCGCATCAGCGTAGGCTGGCTCTTTTCCGAGCAACACCATCCAACTGGCGTGAGTCAACTCTAATAATTCCCAATAGAAAAAATACTATGAGTACGTTAAAGTGTTTAAGTTTAGTAGGTACCAAACATGAAATAAAAAAAAATGTTAAATGCCTAAACATACCATTAACAGCTCCATTTACTCAATGTAAAACCAATCTCACCATCTAAAGTAACTATTCTTGTTCCGCAATCTTTCGTATCAGCGTAGGCTGGCTCTTTTCCGAGCAACACCATACAACTGGCGCGAGTTAACTCGCTGCGTTATCATGGATCCATTAATCAAGTCTTACACTTCAGCTTTAATAATTATAATTAATAATTTTATCACCTATTCAACCGGCGCCTGCGTACTGGCGAGTTTTAATGGCCGCTTAATCAATGCGAAATCATTGATTGTCCAGATGGCAATTTGATTGTTATTAGCTGCTGATTGTATTGATTTCTTCCGGTTTTGAAGCTGTCATGTTATTGACAGGAATATGATTAAAAATCAAATAATGAATAATTCGTACTTTGTGTTTTTTATAGGACTAAATCAAAAATAATTATTTACTTATACTCATTCATTTTGCCGTTTATCAAAGACAGAATCAGACAGAAAAGACAAATCACAGAAACTCTTCTTTTTTACCCACAGAAAATACCCTCCCGCAATGTTTTTGAAATTCTGTTGAAGAAATTCTTCACAATTACTTACAAATAACTCACAGGCCTCACAGCCATACACACAATGGCGTATAAAAGCAATAAATTAACGTACAAGTTCCTTAGAAAACTTAAACATACATCAGAAATTTGATAAATAGGGGTGACTAGGGCCACACGATTTTTAGAAAATAAAACATCAACGTCCAAGAACAATCCGCCAATCATTAAAAATGCTAATAAGCCTGCAAATTACCCGCTAAACACCGCTGCTGATCAATAACTTATCGACGCAGACTGATCGATGACCATCGTTTGACTTAAACGTACCGATGCGCCGCGATAACCAGAACCGGAACGCGAACCATCTTATACCAAAACCAAGAAACTACCCTGAATCAAACGATTATAAACCTTCTCCCATTGACTTAGAAGCTACCTTACGTGCTGCGATATCGTGGTTCTGCCATACATTTTTCTATGCTGTCGTTAATTACTTTATCTCGGCGTCGAATGATTTATCTGAAGCAGATACGATCTTTCGGTATGCCCGTCTCAATTGGCTGTTGAAATTGAAACAATTATTTTTGTAAATTATCGATGGGATGTCAGCAATTACCCCAATTGAATATATTTTGAGTATTTTTGCTTACACACAATAAACTTAAAAAATACAAATTGCACAACTGACGACTTATTATTTTTTTACACAAAACCATGGTAATTTTGAGGGATACCTACGTTCACCTTTGTACATATACTACCTTTATTTTGCAACCCTGTTCTGTGTTTTATCTTATTTTGTGCAATAAAGTATTTACATAAATAAATAAAATAAAAAATGAAGTATATGATCATGTTTTTTTTCAGCAAGGATCGTAACAGTTTTCTTAGCCGTTTCGTCCAAATGTTGTGTAAATAAAATAGCTTACAGTACCAACTGAACAGTGAAATATCACAATGTACCAGACACTCGAACTTGAGCCAATTCCCGGACCACACATGTCGTGATAACCGAACATGCTGTTCATAAATATAAATATTTCTTCGAATATTGTCACGTCATTCTCTTTAAGGACTGGGCTATTATAATCTATGCAGCCCAGAGCATAGATTATAATTACACTTAAGTGTGCCGTAATTTCTGGCATTTGTTGAGAATAGCGTTGCATTTTCTGAGCACAAAAGCACAAAGGGCTTCGTTATGCCATTTTCCTATGGTAAACTAGCTCTGTCAAAATGCCAGCTTTGGGACGGGATGAACTTATAGTGCCACGAATAAACAGATATTCAGAGTATGACTAAGGGACTTCTTTAATTATTGTTGTGAATAGAAATGACACTCTCTGCCCAAAACCCTGTTCTCACAAATTTAAGACACTACCAGGTGTCTAGCGATCTTTTCATTCGGGCACTCTGCCGCCCGGGAGTGTTATAGTGCAATTTTTTTATCTCTAGGATTTATTGCAATAAAATTTATTTATTTTAGATATTATTTAAATAAAACCCTTAAAGATGAAGTTACTCTCATAGATGAGAGTGAACAGAACTTCCGATACACCTTTCAATATTTTCGCGGATGTATGCAGGCTTCTTCACGATGTTCTTCCGTCACCGAAAAGGTTATATAATATACATTATTAATTAATATTTCATGAGTTCCGAAATAATGAGTATTTCGAGGTACGAGATAGCATACCTCTAGCCTAGCGTCTCTGGTGCTTTTATTTGGCACTAGCATTTACCCAAGGCTTCACTTGCGTTATTCCTCAAAGCAACTCCAGAACTTGGTTTACCTGCTTGCCAAATTTCATGTCAATCCATTCAGTTGCTACCCCCTTATTTAGTAACAAACATCAAAACATCTAATCCTCCAAATATCTAAACATCTTCAACATTCACATTTATAATTTATTACTGTTATTAAGTGTGATGTGATGTGATGTGAAGTAGGATGGCTCTATACCACTGTTCAACTGGCCAGCCATTTAACAACAGTGCACAAAATAGCACCGGAGACAAGTCCATCCGATTCCAACAATAACTATTCATCAATGAAGCCAAATGTACAGGAAATGTAATCAATTACTGCTCTTCGTACGACAGTCACTGGAACAAGTCGTTTGTCAAGTCATTGTGCTATTTGGGAATCGCGATTCAATTGGCGAGTACCTGGGCGAGCTACTAAATCGGATGACAATGACGCTGGGTGCGGTTGCCTAAAACTACTAAATATTAATCCGTTCTTATTTGACCAAGCGATAGAAATTATATTAATTTCAAACATGAAATTAATATTAAAGTAAATTACGAAATCCACACCATTTCTATTCGTTGCTTTTGAAATTATTTAAATAATGTCAAAACTCGAAAAAGAAATGTTTGGAAGATATAAAGAAAAGTCAGTACCTACTTAATTGAAAATAATTAATTGTATGAACTACTTTCTATGTTGAAAATATTTTTTTTTTAGTTTAATAAAGTGCGTTTGTAAATGGTAACAATTGAGCTATAACTCAAATACTAAATTGGAACAATTCACCTTCCATCAAAATATACTTTTGTTTTTGTATACATTCCTATTAACACTGGCGTTGGTAAAATCATCATAAAATTCAAATGTAAATTAGCTATAGAATAACATAAAAAATAACACTAAAATGACTTTACTAAGTAATAAAATGTATTGCTTGTTAAATAACAAATTGCATGAATTGACTAACATTTGCACCTAACACCTAATCGATGGACCGTCACTTGCTTAACAACCTTGTCAAATTATCACTCGCTCAATCTTTATCTGGTTTAGCAAAGTAACGATTATCTAAATAGCCAATAATTTATGCGTTTCGCTTCAGAAGTTACACAATAGATTTAAACGGGCAATAAATATATTTGAGCAATGCTTTGGCACCCTTCATGGCAATGGTAATGAGCGTAAAAGTTAGGAAAGTGGTGTGAATGGGACGCAGAGCTAGTAATGTGGAGTAGGTTTTAGTTCTCGCAATGGTTCAATCGCGTTCACTATCCTGGTAGCATTATTAATCACTAGCAATTACGCGCGGCTTCGCCCGCATTAGTCCCGTTATTATCCCAAGGGAACTATTTACCGGGATATAAAGTATCCTTCGTTTCAATCCAGGACTTGGTCTACGTTCATGCCAAATTTCATCTCAATCCATCCAGTTATTACCCCGTTATTTAGTAATAAACATCCAAACATCCAAATATCCTACATCCAAATATCCCAACATCCAAACCTCCAAACATCTAAACATCCAAACATCTTCAGAGACTTTCACATTTATAATATTAGTGTGATGTGATTTCTTTATAGATGAGAATTATTATTTTTGGTAGATTTGTAGAAAATAAATGAAAATAATTATTCAACTTACAGGGATATGATTCAAAATGCTATTACAATAGTAAAATTTGGTAAAACGCTGTAAGAACTGACGTTATGTATCTTCAAAATAAATATGCACCAAGTACTCATCTAATTCGTTACAAGATTTGGTAAACATGAATTTATGAGTAGGGTAGTACTCATCTAATTCGTTACAAGATTTGGTAAACATGAGTTTATCACATCTATATTTTTCTGCAATATGGTAGCAGATTTGAAAATTGACGCAATATACTGCATAATTAAGCAAAATGAAATAAAGAACGGCAGGTATTCATGATACTCGCTGGCCGTTAAAATAACTAGAACACTAATAAATGAATGAGTAAATACTAAGCTTTAAAAAAATAAACTATACGGCAATAATTATGACCTTTTTGGGATACGTTTTAACAGAAAACTAGAAGGTTTGGAGTGTTCGAAATCGCAGCAGGACTACTTATAAAAACTTAACACTTCCAGCTATAACGATGCGATATCATCGACGTTACGCCCAAAAAGTCAAATAAGTACTATATCATATTATATGCTATTAAAAATAGTTTCATTATACTAATGTAAGGCTTACGATTGTTTCTTCCCATTAACTCTATTTACTTTGTAAATTATCATTTATTATATTCATTACAAGATTACATAATCAAAACAATTTAAAAAGGTAGACAACAGCGTTCTTATTGCTGAAAAGCGATCTCTTCCAGACAACCTTTGGGTAGCGGAATTGACACAAAAATAAACCAGAAAAGTAAACCAGGTACAAACTCTGACTCCATAAATTTATAAGTTCTTGGTGTTGACATAGAATTCGCTGGACCAGCCGATCCGGATCGCCTACGGCTACATGGTCCGAGCCATTCATAAATATCACCACGCAATTATGCAATTCAAATTAACTGCTCTAAACACTCGGGAATTAAAACGTTAATCTGATAAATAGGGATTTGCACTTGCAGTAAACGTCTGAGATGAGAGTACTTTGTTGAGAGCGTGATTTCAAAGTATAAAGACAGACAAGATGTCAAACGTCGGCCATTTAGGAGCGCGCGATACGTATTCAAGGTCGAGGCGCAGACAGTGCGATTCGTACTGGAGCATTCATACGCATTCGAAAAACTTTTCTTGTAGTGCGTTCGTTCACGGTGCGCACACAAGCGCGCGATGTACCTTTAGTAGAAAGGAAAACTGTTATTATACGTAAGTACTGTGGTGACTTGTAACGAAGATTGAGTTATTTAGGTAGGCATTTGTTGGATAGTCGATGGCTGATGGAGCAAACGAATTCTGGAGTGGAGACCGCAAAAGACTCGCCCTGTGGGACTCGTCAGCTGGACCAACGACCTGAAGAGAGTGGCGGGAAGCGGTTGGATTCGGAGCGCTGAGGACCCGGTATTGTGTCCAGCAGTGAACGACTGCAGGCTGATGATGATGATGAGGGTTATATCGTTATTCTCCTTTTATCCAACTTTTAGTTTCGCCTCATTATACCACGCCGAGTTTCTTAGCCGGTTCTTCTCGGGGCAGAGGTTTTTACACTGAAACCGGTGGTAAATCTTGACATTCATAAGTGCATTGTAATATGCCTAAATAAATAAATAAATAAATAAATAAATAAATAAATAAATAAATAAATAAATAAATAAATAAATAAATAAATAAATAAATAAATAAATAAATAAATAAATAAATAAATAAATAAATAAATAAATAAATAAATAAATAAATAAATAAATAAATAAATAAATAAATAAATAAATAAATAAATAAATAAATAAATAAATAAATAAATAAATAAATAAATAAATAAATAAATAAATAAATAAATAAATAAATAAATAAATAAATAAATAAATAAATAAATAAATAAATAAATAAATAAATAAATAAATAAATAAATAAATAAATAAATAAATAAATAAATAAATAAATAAATAAATAAATAAATAAATAAATAAATAAATAAATAAATAAATAAATAAATAAATAAATAAATAAATAAATAAATAAGTAAATATTAGGGGACAATCTTACACAAATCGAACTAGCCCCATATTAAGCTCAATAAGGCTTGTGTTATGGATACTAGACGACGATATATTTAATAGATACAAATACTTAAATACATAGAAAACATCCATGACTCAGGAACAAATATTCGTGCTCATCACACAAATAAATGCCCTTGCCGGGATTTGAACCCAGGACCTCTTGCTTCGTAGGCAGGGTCACTACCAACTAAGCTAAAGCGGTCGTCAAAAAATAAATAAATTGAAGAATAATAATAGTACATTACACAACTAGGGTAAAAAGAAAAAGAGGCAGGCCGTTTAAAAGATGGGTTGACGAAATCAAGGCTGTGGCAGGTAGCTCTTGGACTAGAGTGGCGAGTGACAGAGTAAAGTGGTCACAGTTGGAGGAGGCCTTTGTCAATAAAGGCACCCAGACAGGGATGTTAAAGCAGGATTAGATTTTAAGTGAAATCACATGTATATATACTTGTCTGAATAAAGGCTTTTATTATTATTATATAGAAATACAAAGAAAGGCCGAGATCGCAGAAGTTTACGGCCCGAGCTGCAAGCGAGGGTCGTAAATATACGATCGAGGGCTTTCTTTATTACCTCCCGTGTTGTGTACACCATTTTTTGTCTACACTTGGCCAAAAAGCGGCTTTTTCCGTACGCGCAGCGTGCGGAAAAAGCCACTTTATGGCCAGGTGTGGCATAAAGTACTTTGACTTTGAGTCCGCGCATATGCTTCATAATTTCTATCATGACATGTATATTAAATCTTTGTAAATAATATAAAAACCGGTCAAGTGCGAGTCGAACTCGCGCACCGAGGGTTCCGTATTTTGGTACGGAACCCTAAAAACGAGGTTTATTTAATTGTTGGTTTACCTTGTGACAAGTAAACGAAAATGTCACTTGCATAAAATTAGGAAGGAGCATTAGATATAAAAACATAATAACCTTAGAAATACTTCTTTAATATTCTAACAGCACAAACCTACACCTGGGTTTAATCGTTCCAATTATCTTTAACTTAGTTACCCAACGGGAAACTCGACTTCACTCTAATTACATAATTGGCTTAACTTTAGGGAAACTGTCAAAGTAAGATTTTAATATAATTGGAGTACATTGAAAATTACCGAGCCTACCGCATATCTACTCTACAATCTACATACAGTTTTATGTCTAGAATTAAGCAGTTTCCTACCAGTAGTATTCATAATTTGGCCGTGAAGTTCATCCCTAATATAATTGAATCCGTGAACTAGTGAAAACAGATCGTAATTAGTCATCAAATACTATATTATGACAGTCAGCTAAGACTACGGACAAATGCCTTAGAATGGCTAAGCAGAAAGTAATAATGCAGAAACAATAGTGAACAATGCGATTATGTCAAGATTCCAATAGTGTAATTCATATTACGACCATGACGACTATTTATTATTTTTCCATGTGACAGAAGTCACACAAACATAATAGCTGTGTGGCTATAAATAAATCTTAGATAATATAATTACGGACACATTTTCAAACATGACCGTATGTTTGCGTACAATTGGCCGTGGACGCCCTTAATACTATAACGATACATCGACACCATTTAATAGAGTTGTGCCCGGTATTAAAAGGGAGCGCCTCGCTCTCGTCAATCGAACTAGTTCCATTAGTTCAGTAGAGTAATTCCAACTGCGCAGTCAATCTGTTCCCCAATATAATGCGACACGTGAACTACGAGTACAGTACACACACACACACACACACAGCTAAGCAAAACAGAAGCAAAATTTAAAATCAAGGAAATAGTACGTAACCGTTAAAAGCTAAAAAGGATGCGGATCTAATTCATATGAATGGTAAGGTAAGCGAATTTTGTTTACGTTTTCATTTTAAAATAATTGATTGAAATATACAATAAATTGCATTATTTCGTCGTATCTGTGAAAATCTTATAAATTGACAATTTGTAGCGTCCCGCGACAGCGTATTAGTTCTGCAACAATCCGTCGCTAATATTTACTCGTTTACTCCCTTTCGTTCATACAGTCAACAATTACTACTTAACTAAAGGACCGAAGGCGGATTATGATCATTTTCTAGGAGATAGTTCGATTCGGTCCATGACAGGAGTTCATTCCGTTTACTTAGTTCTTAGTTCCTGACCAACTCAATCCTAACCATTAATCATAATTTAATTTAAAACTCGCGGTTGACTGTAACAAGCATTAAATTTGAATTTCATCACTCAACTTTTAAATGCTCATTCCTTTGCATGAACAAAGTATTAGGGGTTTAGTAGTCGTAAAAATGTAATGAAAGCGGTTTATTTCGTTGTCATTTAGCGGTTCGAGTTTGATGGCTCCATAAGTTCTGAAGGTTTTAAATTAAAGAAAGACAATCTAAATTGAACACATTCCTTTTTAAAATGGTACTAAAATAGGCACCTAGTTCTGTTTAAAGGGGAAAATAACATAATACAACAGTGTTATTGATAAAGCCTATTATCATAAACAGAACACTGGCATCTAGAACAATCAGTGCGAAATTGATGTCTTATGTATGTTCAGACCTTGAAAGGCGACTGCCAAAAGTTCAAATGGTGTCTAAAATAGCATGTGTTCCGGTACTTACATTACAAAGACGCAGAACAGAAGGGCCCCCTGACAAGGCATGTTGGCACGGTTTCACAAAAGTATCACCATAACAGTGTATCACTATTTCAATGGCACGTCAAAAAAACACTGAGTCATACGACTTAGCACTTTGCAGTTGATTGAACTTTGGTAAAGTTGGTTGGGTTTTTATGAACTGTCAATATTTAAATAGGCGAATGTAAGAAAAACCTTTAATGAAGTACATTTGGGTGTCAACAAAAACTATGAATGGAGTGCTATAAAATTTGGATCACGACACTTAAATCACTGGGAGAAACTGAATATAATCAAGTCATTGTTGTTTACTTAGTCCGATTTTTTGTTTTACTTCACAATATGACACATACTAAAGTAATTTATATTCATCTTCTTCTTCGCGTGTTGCTATTGTGGACCAATTTCTCTGTTTAATATTCACCCAGGAACGATCTGTAAGGAAAGAAAATGGGAAAATTATTCATGATATAGTTTTAATGCAAATACAAAAAGATTAGTGGTATTGCTTCTCTAGTAAACAAGTGACGTTGCAGTTCTCAATGGCTAGCGACCTGGTTCGACCCCAGGGAACGCCACGGCCAACCACCCGGTCCGACAACCGCTGTGCCCGGGAATGGGTTGCGAGATTGTAAGTTTAAAAAAAAAAAAAAAAAAGCAGTTCTCAATATTACAGAAGAGCCTTAATAATAGAATTAACATAGAATTGCATAAATTCCAATAATATGCACTTTCAAAAACAAGTGCAAATATTGTTTTAAGTTTTGACTTTTTTTTGGAATCATTGGTATCGTTTCTAACATTAGAAAAATATTCCATTCGTTTGAGAACAAATAAGATCTGAAATAAATTGAAGGGACACCTGTTTTTTTTTAATTCTACCTATGAAAAGTTCCTCAAAGTGAGAACAACTCTTTTACCACACTCATATAAACCATTCGACATTTTCCCGATAAACTACAATTTGCATAGAAACTTTCTGAAGATACGATAGGTACGATACGATACGATAACGATAAGGAAATCGACGTTTTAGTCTGATTGCGATACGACGCGGAGTGATGTTCGCGGTATCTTGATATGACCGGAGGCTGTCTAACGTAGGTATCTCGTTTTTTACCGTTGGTCTCCTTGACACCACGCTACGCTAAAAACTGCGCTACGAACTTAGTACGATTAGCGCCTAATTCGTCTTTCTGGAAGCTTAAAAAGGAAAATGTTCACTGTTAACTCATAGTTAATGAGAATAAAGTTTCAAGTCTATTAAAGAAAATATATTTAAATAGGGTTTTTCAAACAGATAAGATTGTAGCATGATCAAAGATCCCGAAATACGGTAAAAAACTTTTTCCTCCTAGTACATTTGACTAAACTATAAAACGCGAAATAAAAATAACCTATAATTATAAAACAAAGAGTATCTTGTGGACAGATTCGGAACGCTACGTGGTACTACAACTTAGTCCAGTAAAATGCGCAAAACCATAATACAGGGTGATTGGTAATTCGACCTATTCCTTGAAAGGGGTAATTCTAGACCTTATTTGCAATGATTTAAGTCCAATCAACCGGGGGTCAAAACTCAATGGTTATCAAGTTATTTGACTTTTAACTTATTTTTTTTAAAACCCGCCTTTCGATCTAAAACTGCTAATTGTGAAAAAACTACTAAAATTAGGAATGAAAAAAAGCCATCATCTAATAGCCAATAAATGGTTGATTACGAAAAATCCAAAAAACATGCCAAAACCTTTGAAAATGTTACCAATAAAAGAATTTAAAGTCAAAAGTTTTTGGATTTTGTTCAAAATTCTGTAATTCTTTGAGGCATTACTTAAAAAAAAATCATGACACTTCGCGTAAAAATTACTGAAATTAGTTCCTCAATTCATAAGCTTTCTAAAAAGGTAGAATTGTTGAAATTTTTTGCATAACTTTTTAAAATAACATTAATAATAAGAGAAGTGGTAGAGAATTTCACCTAGCGTACCGGACCCTTAATCAGTTTGTTTGTGTCACTTTAGTTTCTCCGTGGGCTTTATTTGTCTTCGGTTTCTTATTTTATCTCATCATCTTAGGATTGGAATCACTAAAAGTTGCCTTCGGTGATATTTCAATAAGTAATTTATCAATCAGTTCCCGGTTGCGTTAAGTATGCACCTAATTTGTAAGTTACACCAAGGAAACCAGGTGCAAACTTAAGGCAACCGGGAACTTACAGATAAATTACTTATCGAAATATCACGGAAGGTTACTTTTCGTGACTTCTATCCTAAGAAGATGAGATAAAATAAGAAACCGAAGACAAACAAAGCCCACGGAGAAACTAAAGTGACACAAACAAACTGATTAAGGGTCCGGTACGCTAGGTGAAATTCCCTACCACTTCTCTTATTATTAATGTTATTTTAAAAAGTTATGCAAAAAATTTCAACAATTCTACCTTTCTAGAAAGCTTATGAACTGAGGAACTAATTTCAGTAATCTTTACGCGAAGTGTCATGATTTTTTTTTAAGTAATGCCTCAAAGAATTACAGAATTTTGAACAAAATCCAAAAACTTTTGACTTTAAATTCTTTTATTGGTAACATTTTCAAAGGTTTTGGCATGTTTTTTGGATTTTTCGTAATCAACCATTTATTGGCTATTAGATTATGGTTTTATTTCATTCCTAATTTTAGTAGTTTTTTCACAATTAGCAGTTTTAGATCGAAAGGCGGGTTTTAAAAAAAATAAGTTAAAAGTCAAATAACTTGATAACCATTGAGTTTTGACCCCCGGTTGATTGGACTTAAATCATTGCAAATAAGGTCTAGAATAACCCCTTTCAAGGAATAGGTCGAATTTCCAATCACCCTGTATATTTCCACAGTCGCTATTAAAAAAAAAATTGGCAAGTGCCAGTCGGACTCGCCCATCGAGGAGGGTTCCGTACAAATACTTTAAGTAAAAACTATTTATATTTTATGGTTGAATTACAAATGTACAGTTTCCAGTTATTTTTCTACTTTTAGTATAAGACGGTATTACTTGCCAAATTTTATAGTTCTAGGTCAATGGAAAGTAACCCTATAAATGTTGGTTTCCTTGAGAATTTCGAAATATATTTTTTGCAGCATAAACGACCATATCTTGTTTTTACGTTAACTTAAAAGATTGATTTTTTCACAGATTCAAGGGACCGTAGACCTGAATATGGTTTTATTTTCAACTCGATACATCAAGGCGTTCCCGAAATAAAGGGTTTTGACAGACAGACGGACAAGACAACAGATTGATGGAAGGGTTCCGTTTTTTTCCTTTTGAGGTACGGAACCTTAACAATATGTATAGAAGCAAACTTTACTTATATTGCTATATAAGTAAAGTTTGCTCAAACAAACAAAGATTTTTTTTTTTTTGTAATTATGTAATGTAGCCCTTGTATTGTAATGTTTTTCTGATGTGCAATAATAGTATTTTATGCAACAGTTGTATAAGTAGGGTCAAAATACGCGAATGACGTGGGTTGCGATATGAGCCGCCGCGGCGGCGAGTATCGCAAAGAGAGACGCCATGAGCGTTTTTTGACTGAATTATACAACGTTGCAACACATTACATACAATACTTTAATAGTATTTTATGCAACAGTTGTATAAGTGGGTTCAAAAAATGCGAATTGCGTGAGTTGCGATATGAGCCGCGAATGCGGCGAGTATCGCAAATAGAGACGCAATGAGCGTTTTTTGACTTAATTATACAACGTTGCATACAATACTTTTTCTACGACTAGGTTTTAAATTATAAAATACAACATTAATCATAACCTGGAAACAAGGCAAATATGACGTTTGACTGACAGTATGTGTCTATGGTCTTTTTTTAAATTTAAAATATACCTACTTAAATTAAAAATACTTTTTTAATTTAAAGTTTTGTTTTTCTTAAAAACCGTAGGAATCTAATTGTTTGTTAAGTTGGTAGTTGTGCATTTTTACCGTAAAGTAAAATTGAGCGCTTAATCCTTGACCTAAGTTTAACCTAGATTTAGAAGTCTGTGGCTGCTAGCAATAACGTAAAGTGACTATAACGACACTAGTGCTGTTATGGGGAATAGAGTATAGACTTCTCTGAACTCATATTATGTATGTTCTTATATTAGTGTTCGTGACCAAGTAAAAGACAGATAACAGTACAGGAGTAGAAAAAATACAAAATTAAACATGGCACGCGAACAAGGCAAAGAACAGCAATCGAGCGGGAAACACGAATATGACAAATGACTGACAATATTATAAGTATGTGTCTGTGGTAAACTTTGTTTTTAATTGACGTATACTCGCCAGTGACACGCAGTGACGTTATTGAAATAGGTCATTACACAACTAGGGTAGTAATATAAAGAAAGGCCGAGATCGCAGAAGTTTGCGGCCCGAGCTGCAAGCGAGGGACGTAAATATGCGATAGAGGGCTTTCTATATTACCTCCCGTGTTGTGTAGGTACATCATTTTACGTCTACACTTGGCCATAAAGCGGATTTTTCCGTACACGCAGCGTGCGGAAAAAGCCACTTTATGGCCAGGTGTGGCATAAATATTTTAGTTCGGAAAGTTTTGTTTTTCATAACAATACCGCATGAATTTATTTGTTTGTTAAGTTGGTAGTTGTGCATGTTTATTGTAGAGTTAGTATTGATCGCCTAATCCTTGACCTAAGTTTAACCTAGATTTAGAAGTCTGTGGCTGCTAGCAGTATCGTTTTGCGACTATAACGGCACAAGTGCTGTTATGGGGAGTAGAGTATATACTTCTCTGAACTCATATAATGTTGTATGATCTTATATTAGTGTTCGTGACCAAGTAAAAGACAGATAAAAGTACAGGAGAAGAAAAAGTAAATTTGTATTGTATTGTAAACACGTCATAAACTAACCAACATAATGACGCCATTTAAACCCTAGACGAAAAAGAAATGGAGCCCGATAGAAGCGCGGATTACTCTTCAAACGGCTGGCTGGACATGAGCGTGCGCACGCCGTGGCTAAAAATAAAAAAAACTCGAGAACTGCCAATGATCGATCAAATCCTGACGTGAAACAAATAACACAGTTTATAAATCGTGCATGGATGTAACTGGTCGGTACTGTCAGCATGCTGGCGATCTTTATCAAGAAGATCTAGAAGATAAAATACCTACGATCAGTGTCAAACGCCTTTGGACCTTTTGACCGATAGTAGCAGTCGGCACTAATTGCGAGAATGAAAACGAGGCAATGTACATACTTATAAGTTATACCATTGCCGTATTATTGCAGATTTCA
Organism: Eudemis profundana; assembly: GCA_947034925.1. Taxonomy (NCBI): domain Eukaryota; kingdom Metazoa; phylum Arthropoda; class Insecta; order Lepidoptera; family Tortricidae; genus Eudemis; species Eudemis profundana. The sequence continues at coordinate 14,470,975 of OX344811.1, forward strand.
ATAGTTTGCGCAATAATGCTTTCGTACGTCTGTCTGTAGGGATGTCCGGCTCTACAGGACGCATTTCTCAACCAATTCACGTGAAATCTACAATACAATACCTACTCTTTATTGCACTAGAGATTTTTAAATAAACAAGATACTTAACACTAATGGTAGATAACATGCAGTCTTATCGCTAGGAAGCGATCTCTTCCAGAGAACCTTAAAATTTTGAAATTTTGTGAGTAGGGTCGATAATTATATGTTTTTTTGTCGATTTAGTATGTGTTTTTTTTTTCAATATGATTGAGCCATGGGGGTTGACTGACTCGAAAGGTGTACAGGTAATTAAAGTCCCGTCTTTTTATTTATCTTGAATTTTCGACCTCTTGCGATTGAAATTGTTGCCCTGACGAGCCGTAACTTTGCATACGACGCCCAGATTTACTAAATATCCCAGATTTAATAAAATATGCCTTTATTGCCGTTCTATAATGTGAAATAGTAAAATTATTTTTTAATATCATTGGCGATCGGTGCACTCTCCTGTAACAGATTGTCCTTCGACAAAGGCCTCCTCTAAAGATCTGTTTATGACTTGGTAGTTAATAGTTTTATGTGCAGTTTCCCTTAGAAGATATTTAAGAAAATCAACTAGGCAATATAGGTTCCAAAGGCAAAATTACGGCTCGCGGCGGGTCTGGAAAAAAAAACAGTGATTTGATTCTGCTTAGCTAAGGAGACCTAATCAACTGCAGAGAGCGTTGACGACACGGAAATCAAAATATTCTTTTAACACCGCGTTATCTTGGTAAACTTAACGTTTTAGTGTTTTTAATTCGATACTCGTCTCTATGATGTGCATAAAGTTGTTTATCGTAAAAAAACTTACTTAAGTAACCAAATAATTAAATAAAGAAAAAAGTTGAATATATTTTTATAGGTTAACTTACAAACTAAGAACCTCCGTTTTTGGATTCGGTTAAATTAACTTTATCGTCACTTGCCAACATGAAAAAAAATTGTAAAAAGAAAATAACATGATAGAACTGATGTGAAAGAAGATGATCATAGTTGGTAAATTTTCTTGAAATTGCTGGGAACCCATTGCATTTAATTGTACCCCGTACTGGTTTAAATGGTTTGCAACCGGAAGTTTTCTTTACTATGGCGGAAACATTAAACCAAAGCGTGACTAGAACATTCCATTTTACTATTCTATTAACATTTTATTACCTTTGAAACAGAATGCTAATAGCCTGTTTCAATTATTAAGCGTAAATACGCTTAAACCCCATTATTAAATTTGGGTGTTTTTCAAATAAAATCTCGAGGTTCCCAAATGTTTTGTACCTATTACGTCACATTTTGTACCTACAAGATGTTAGTGTGAAAGTGGCGTAGTGGAAAAAAATTAACCCACATTTTTTCACGTATAAGGTTCAAGATTATTAACGATTCTGAGCCAGAAAAACCTCAAAAGTCCATATTCTGATAAAGTAGCTAAGACTGAGATTTATTTCGAAAAACGCCCAAATATATGGTGGCAAATGTATATGTCGGATATTCTCGCAATGACTGACTGTCAGGTCAGGATGGGTTAGCTGCAGAATCCTGGCCGTTGAGGTATGTTGGTTAAAGAAGTGGATTCATGTCAGATCAAATCATTTATTCGTCTGATTCTTTTGGCCGCTTCGGTAATGACATTCTGGTGAGAAGAAGGGCCGAAGAAACTCACCAGGTTCTCTTTTCAATCATCAGGCATTACAATAGTTGTTACAATATTATGGCGTAGATACTCAAGAGAGCAAATAGACAATTACGTTACACAATATGATTCTTTTCACTATTAATCGACAGAATTACAATTATCAAGTAGCAACTTTAACTACTGGCAGACGAACTGACAGAATCGTAAGACAAGTGTTGTCGCCACGACAGTCAGAAAGAGAATCGACACTCTTGCCCAACGAACCCGTCTACGTGCATCGCAACTGTTCGTTACGTCACACGGCGTTCGCGCCATTTTAAATCTACTTAGTACTACAGTAGTCAATTGACGATCTTAGATTTCTTGAATTATCGCTGCTGTCCCCGACACGGCCATCCTGCATAGCACACGTCCTCGTGTGTCTATCCTGAAACAGGTAAAAAAAAACAACACAGTACGCCATTCGGTCATTCCTGACAATAATCACCAGAGTGACAAAAAAAATAAAAACCGACAAAATAATTTTATTTTCATTTCTCCGTAATCGTTCTTTACGCTACAACTAAACACATAGTAAAGGTGACTATGAAAATAAAGTGGAAATTGTTGTTTATTATTTCTCAATATTTACAGTGGTACAAATCAACTTTTAACCAATTACCAATTGAATCATTACTTGGATATTTATGGGCACACGTATGGTCTAAGACTTATGTAACAACAGCAATGATTAGCTAAGTAAGAGACTGGCAACCTGTTCGTGGCCTATGGCAATTAAGCCCACACAGCAAGTCACATGCTTGCTATTACGCGCATCCACCAAATGGATCGCCGTGCATCCCCCTGGACTACACTACGGTCTGCAGTAGACCCGACCTCCACTAGGGCTAGCCGCGCACCGCGCATCCACGGACTACTCAGAGCAGATACCGACTTCTAACGGACTACGGCTACGATCTAACCTCTAGTATAGTCGACCAACCGAACCAAGAACCATCTCTAACTAAGCAACTAATAAAAAATCATAAAACAATATTATTGTTTCGATTACCATCCCGATTTTCCTTTTCTACAGTAATGTCAATAGGTATTTGGCTTTCAGGCATTTTTCGCAGCCTATCGTGTGCGTACTTATAGCTGTATCTAGAGTTTAGTACTTTCAAAACAAAACACCACTTTGTGACATCAAATGGACCTTTGAATTTCGGGTGAACTTTATTTAGTTCCTTTTTTGTTTACTAAATCAAAATAAAATTCAAAGCTAGAGTTCAAGTACCCATTACGAATTATAACCAAACATTTTTTCAAAAACTAAAATATCAAGGTAAGTACCGCTTTTGTCCGGCAATTTCTGTAGTGTTACAACCATCCCTAATGTAACTCGACATAAAACCAACTCCGTGGCACTATGCGACACTTCCGATCACCACTGAGATCATTATGACTCGAAAGGACACTTGTCTTGATTACCAAATTTAAAAATCAAACAAACTGTACTATACGGAAACTTACGAGTTACTTAAATTAACGGGTGTAACGGGCGGGTGTCTCAAGACAATTTTTAGCACATCGCAATATTTTCAATCACTAAAACTCATAGAACCGTGCTTTTTCTCACATTAGTAAACTTTACATTTACTTCCAAACACGAATACGTAAGGTATTTGTAAAATCATTAAATTTAAAGGTAGTTGAAAACAGCTGTTGACAACATTTATTTTCCTCTCAAGAAACGTAGTAGTGTTGATTCGATTTTATAACGGAGAAAACTATATCCGAAACAGCTCGAACAGTTACAATATTATAATACGAACAATCGTCGGGTAGAATGTAAAAATAAGTGACTGTCATAAATAGCCACTTCGTGAACTTGTTTGTTACTGCTAACTTTTTCATTGTTAATCTCAAATGGTAAACTAAAGTTTTTCTGACAATTCAAAAGTAAAGTTTCGCTTTGTGAGAAAATACTCGGGTCAAGAATCGTCATAAAATGGGTACGACTCACCAGATCGTATTGGGTTTCCACACACTCGCGAATCTTGCAGGTGTTGGTGCCTGTTGTTGACTAACGCGCCTGAAGCGCCGTTGCCGCCCATGTCACCTTGTATAGTGGCTCATCCGTAGTGTGCCGTGATGTAGTCCAAACGACGAATCTTCTTTTGCTCGCGGCAGCAGATCAAGTGATGATATTTCTTGTGGCTTCAAACCGTACTTCTTGAAGGATTCTTCATTGTTTGTGACTATATTTCACGGTGCTGACTGTTGTGCAGTGTAAGTGCCTCTTTGTTTTCGGAGATCACAATTAATAGTGCTGCGGTCAAATTTTCTTCAGAGACTGCATTTAAACAAAACCGGCAGTGTTGGATATTCTGAATACATTAACGTAGGCTGTGCTGCAGTTGCTGGACTTGCTTTGAAGGTAAGAAATTGACTTCTTTTCTAGTAAAACCATTTTTGTTTTGTCACAATGATTCTACACGCAGTAAGTGCATCCGTTCGGTTGATTATCATTGACTCTCATGTCCACTGTTGAGATCCAAGCATTTGCAAAGCATGTCTAATTCGCTAGGCACAAAATCTCATAACTGCCTTTCACTGGATATTGACGAAGATGTGGAATACCTCAAACACTGGAAATCATTCACATCCTGTGGGCGCTGATTACATCCCACGCCTGATGTCAGATTATTCTCGCAATGACTGACTGTCAGGTCAGGATGGGTTAGCTGCAGAATCCTGGCCGTTGAGGTATGTTGGTTAAAGAAGTGGATTCATGTCAGATCAAATCATTTATTCGTCTGATTCTTTTGGCCGCTTCGGTAATGACATTCTGGTGAGAAGAAGGGCCGAAGAAACTCACCAGGTTCTCTTTTCAATCATCAGGCATTACAATAGTTGTTACAATATTATGGCGTAGATACTCAAGAGAGCAAATAGACAATTACGTTACACAATATGATTCTTTTCACTATTAATCGACAGAATTACAATTATCAAGTAGCAACTTTAACTACTGGCAGACGAACTGACAGAATCGTATCGTAAGACAAGTGTTGTCGCCACGACAGTCAGAAAGAGAATCGACACTCTTGCCCAACGAACCCGTCTACGTGCATCGCAACTGTTCGTTACGTCACACGGCGTTCGCGCCATTTTAAATCTACTTAGTACTACAGTAGTCAATTGACGATCTTAGATTTCTTGAATTATCGCTGCTGTCCCCGACATATATTTGAAATAATGCATTTAACTTATATTATAAAATATTCTTGTTCTTCGTGTGAAGTGTAGCATTATTTAGTGAATAAATTATTTTTTATTGTTTTAGTGTCAGGCTTTTTACGGGCAAATGAGTAGTTTATATTTATAGGATTGTTTGGGGAAATGTTCGATTTTTTTTTCATTTATTTTGTTGTCTTATAACATGTCGCTTACATAATACCTACAATTGGAAAGCTTTTAAATCAATTCATAAGCTTTTATGAACTAGGTAATATTTTGACTTAGAGGTAGGTGTTTAGTTAAGGTTGACACCTCAGTAAGTATCTAGATCTCAATATCATCTAGTTTTCGTATGGATATTTAAATAAAAATGTACAACTTTAGTTTTGAGCTTTGTTAACAAATCACACATGATAGAATACACTTCCACATATAAATGATACATATATTTGTAGGTACAGTAACTTTTTCAGTAGGTGCTAACGGCTAAATATATTCATATGGCAAAAAACTAAACAATTTATAGCTCGTATAAAAAAATAACAATTGATTTATGCAATGAATCATTGTCCATTACGTGATCTTATAATGAGTATAATGGTATCTGTTTGTTATGGTCAGGCATCGGAAATTCGGATGCTTTTATACCTAAAGTTGGCAAAATTCCGGAAAAAATTAAGAAAATCAGCTTCTTAAAAATTTGATTTCAATAATGTAAGTTCCCAGATTCCGCGATTATATAAAACGTCATAGTAATGTAATATCTGGCGAATATGTTTAGCTTATGGCCTTTTTTTAACTGACTTCAGAAAACGAGTACATGAAAAATAACTCCAAAGTTAATTTAGAAATCCAGGGAAATAAAATAATAAAATTAAATTGTGTCCGCCTCCATACAACCCAACGTCGACGCTGACGGCAAAGTTTTGGTATATAAGCACCCGAATTTCCGATGCCTGGTTATGGTTTATTTAACCAGGGACAGAGACGAATAGAAATTTGAAACTAGCAATAACGGGTAACGGTCTTTAAAAATAATCGATCCACCATGTAATTTCGCTAGTTTGGATTTAAACTAAAAAAATGCTGCCTATTATATTCTTCCTCAGAATACTTCAACACAAAAACTGATTACAATAAACTGTGTTCAAATCGATTTTATTTCATCTGTTTCCACGTTAAGTTTAGTAATATGCAACTTATTCTTTATACGAAAAAAAAGGGTGCGTCTTTTCATTTAAGAGTACTCATTTCACGCGTTCAATATTTTTGCACAATTCCGTTCGAGTTTGTAACTTGTCTCGGCTAGCGGTGGTCTGCTGTCGGCTGACGTCGTCCAGACGATCCGATCCGACAGCCGACACGCGACGCGAGGGCAATGGGAAAATTCTATTCCTGGACTTGTCCGCTTTCGTACTCTGCTGTATTGACGCCATTTTTAAATGTGGTTTCTGAGTGAAGGGTTAAAAGTGGTTATTCGAGATGGGTTGCGAAATTATTATGCTCTATTTTAATGGTCTTTAATTCTTTATACGAATTTGTTGTTTTCTGAGTTTATAAGATTTATTAAAAAATAAAAGAAATAACAGATAAATACGAATGAGCTAACCAAATTATTGAAATTAAATCAGACACAAAAACAAAATACCCTTTAAATAGCCCTATCACACATTAATATCTTTTTAGTTATTTTATGAAATAAATATCTCCAAATAACTGTTTACGTCATTTTCAGTGTTAAAAACTTCATTCGAGTCAATAGTAATTGAAATAATTGACATAATAATAATAAAATACATTATATTATATTATATTTACATCTATAAAAAGTGGCAATTTTAAACACGAAAATGTTCAAAAGAGTAGCTTTCAATATTATGTTCTCACTGAGTTGCCGCTAACCTTCGAACAAGTTATTACAAAATGGTCACATAAATTCATATTAATTTGTAAACTTAACGAATTAAACATGTCTGATTAGCATGACAATACAAGTTTATGGTCAGAGGCAATTATGATAATCCATTGTAGAAAATAATCCAAATATGATTTGCTCACATTTATATGACACATGTCCAAATATATCAGAGCGAATATGTTTTACGTTGACTTTTAAAGTCTATTTAATGGCAGAAATGAAAATGACAAACTCGTTCAAACTCCTACGTGCCATAAAAAAATAAAGATAATAAATTTAATGTTTTAGTAGGCGCCGAAATTCCGTCCGCCGGCCGACACGGTTCACTTGTGGTTCTTGATTGCGGTGTGGTATGAAATATCAGATGCGCTATTTATCTTAAGAAAGCTGGTACCGGTAGGTACAAAACTATAATATAAAAAGTCAATAGAAAGATAAAAAGAAAGTCAACATAATATTATTATTGATTAATGCAATACGTATATTGCTAGGAGACGTGATCGCTTTTATAATTGACCATTAAAATTAAGAGAAATTTGCGGAAAAGTGCGCAGATCGACGCAACCTTGTGATGGAGGGTCGCAAGTTCTGTGACAATACTTTGTTCATTTAGGATTAACCACTGCTAACAACGTCTCTTGCCAGGTATGTGGTAAAATATGTAGATCTCGTATCGGCCTATTTAGCCTTTAAAAATAGTCAACTACTTAGTAAAATAGGTTTTTTCTGACCAAAAGAGCATAAATATTTTTAAGTAAAAAAGCTATATTGCTAAAGGCAATCGAAAGAAAATATGTTGAAAAATAAGACTCGGACAAAAACTCGTACAATCAGCAAGAAATAATTATTAAGTTATGGTTACAATAGAAAAAGATAAATGTTTTAAAACAAAAATTACAACAATGTTGCAAGAAGAAACAAAGATGCATGGATCCGTTGCACACGATTAGTAATTTAATATATGAAACAATATAATTGAGATATTTCTCACAGCGCAAGAATTCAAATACAGATGCAGTAAAAGATATCTGGTCCAATTTATTTACACGCATTTAACTAGGTACTTTTAACCCGACTCGAGGCGAGATAACAAATCAACATAACTGACATTTCAATTTGTATATTGACACGTTTTTAATCTTCCCACATTGTTTATGTGTTCGGAAGCACTTGAGGATTTGTCTTAATAAATTTCTCTCATAGTTGTGAACACCCTAACATAACACGCGCTGTATAAGTCATAAATCTTCGCTTGTTTTTTACTTTGACGAGTGTATCAATGACGTATCATTTATTATACATATCGAATTAGTTTGAATTAGGGGATTATGTAATTGAATTTTGTGGTTCTGTTTTGTTTTTTTTTGATATATTACTTTCTAGACAAAGGTCAAGGCTATCCGCCTTTGGAGCATTATGGTCGATTGTGACACGAGAGCAAAATGAAGTATCTATAGCAAGGGCGCTGGTATATCGAATTCAGTACGAGACGAAAGTTTCTACAATAGAATTCTGAGCGTAGCGAGATAGGATATGTATTGTATTGAGCACCTTACAACTCTTACATGGGAATTAAACTGTATGCAAACGGTGTTTAAAATCAAGGTATTAAAAAGTACATTTTAAAAATTCCTTCAACAGAAAAGTACCACTTTGAGATACTAGAAAGTGTGAAAAATACGAGTATATCATTTTACGTCTATATTGAAATGGAAAATAGAGTTTGGAAATAGTTTTCATAGCGTAAATAGTTATCTAGATTTAAAAACTGATTCACCGTCGTAACGTCGTAACTATACTCACTTTGAAGTATGCTTTGAACATTAAAGGGACCCTAGACCCTAATTGAATACACTATACTCATTATGTTATATTGAGACATTATTATAGCCTCCTAAGACCCAACCCAAAATAACGCTCATAGTGACTGTGAACCATGGTCCTACTAGTAGTACTATTGTTTCATACTAATTCAGACCCAGCATTTAAAAAACTTTTTTAATTTTATTTTACTTGTATGTATAGTTTTGGGGCGTATTTGTAATCAATGTATTGATAGCTTACTAGGCAATTGATTTTATTTGATTAAGTGCTACAGGGAAGACCATGGGCTTTCTATAAGTCTTGAATTATATTCAATAAAAGTCCTAATGGTAGGACCATGGTACGCTATGACTACCCAACAGTTGAAGGAGCTGGGTCGGAATAACAATGTTAATTAGTACTACAGGTAGGACCTTGGGCCTTAGGAGGATAGCAGAATTATGTAAAGCAAGTTTTATTCACCCAGTAAAGAGCTACTTTAGTTAGAATTGAACTAAAGTACCCCATTACTACAGACAAAAGTGATGAATTCTAAGATTGCCTTTAACACAATACTACATAAGTTTACAATAGCCCATAAGTAATAACTATTACCTTGCTTATTGTTGTTGGTAAGGGCTGTAGGAATCCTTAACTGCTTTGCCCTACTAGCCAATTTCTCGTCACCTGCATGGTGCGAGCATTCATACGACCGTAGTAACAGGAGCAAGAGCAAGCAAACATAGATAAATTAGTACATTGTGTATCAAAGGTGGTAAGTAAGCAATTACAAACGAGTGTTTGTTACAAGGCCGAGGCGAAGCCGAGCGCTTTAATAACACGAGTTTGTAATTCACACACAATTGCATTTGTATGGCACACACAATGTTTTTCATCACACTTGTGAGGAAATCTAAATAAAATTTGGCTCGCAAGTGGACCAAGTCCTGGATTGAAACATATGATACTTTATATCCTGGTAAAGAATTCCCTTGGGACAATAACGGGTATAACGCGGGCGAAGCCGCGGGCAAATGCTAGTTCAGGTCAAGGTCTATTCATTAACTGAAAATGCAATACAAATGAGGCGGAATCTTCTTAATATTTGTAACCAGGGGTGATGATGTCGTTCAAGGATCACCGTTAATTAATATATAAAACACATGTGAATGATTTTTATTTGTTTTCAAATTGAAACATTACTGGATATTTTTCCACAAGTTTTACCATGACCGGAATTAGAAGAATGGTGTCAAATTGCCATTGTACCATTTGTACCAAGACAGTGTTCCAACGGTGAAATTTGTTTTGAAACAACTGGGTAAACAAATGCTACCGTGAACCAACTTATAGGCTAAATATTCTGTCTGCGACAAGATTATTACCTTTCTAATTTTGTTAGATTGATGGGAAATATTCGTTGAACTTTTAATTCTTCTATATTATATATCAACTATTTACTACCAAATCAATTAAAAAAAACTCTACAAATTTTCTAGCACTTTTTCAAGATGGCCAGTTAGATAGTATAACATTATAAAACTTTATAAAAGAATATTAGGAGGTCACATAAGAATATCCAATAGGTAATTTAAACATTGTATGGAAACGTATAAACTATTGAAATGGAATGATTTTATTATATGTATAGATTAAATATTGGAAATACCTAATGCATAGGCGCATATGTCGTCGAGTTGCGGAAAACTACTCCGCGTAAACTAACCTATACAGCGTGTAAGTCTTATACGGGCGAATATTGAAACGGTGGTCAGCATAGGACCTAAGAAGCATATTTAGATAACTATTGCTTAAAACCACAATGAAAAAATATTTACCATACAAAATAATTCGGGCCGCAATGTAACGCAACACATTCAAGTTGACAAACACGCTAGTTGACAGTTACTTTAAAAAAGCTCGTATCTCGCAATGTCATAACAAGCATGTATGCGGTACATTGCTGCTCGGTAAATTTTCAAAAATTCATTACGAGGTCACTATTAAGTGTAATTTAAAAAATCATATCAATTAATGATAACACTACTAAACGCTATATCTGGTTTAATTGTTCGCCCGTATAAGACTTACACGCTGTATACCCAATGCATGCAAAAATAACGCGTTAATTCTCTTTACCTTTCTATCAAAGTATCAAACAAGTAAACAACGTATTCGCGTGCATGTGTGATTCGCAACACTGCCATAATCGATTCTAAAAGGTAGTAACTACATACATTGCTATGGCACATACATCTTTAATGGTGAAGCGTAACAATGACTCAGTCTGTATCATTGACCGATTACAGCGTAGATCGATATCCTTATCAGGTTTACATAAAACATTTATACGCAAAGTTTGCATTATAAAACACATGTAATGTTGAGAGCAAATATAATTTAAGCACAAACCCGAACTTTTTCCACACGCTTTGGTGACATAACATTGAAATATACAGGTTGATTTGAAATTCGACGTATTCCTTGAAAGGGGTTTATTCTATAGCTTATTTGCAATGATTTAAGTCCAATCAATGGTTATCAAGTTATTTGAGTTTTAACTTTTTTTTTAAAGCCGGCTTTCGATCTAAAACTGCTAATTGTGATTTTGTTTATTATTTATTATGAAACAGTTTAAGTTTTGTAATTTGTACGCGAAATGTCATAATGTTTTTTAAGTAATGACTCGAAGAATTACAAAATTTTGAACAAAATCTAAAAACTTTTGACTTCAAATCCTTTTATTCGTAAAATTTTTAAAAAGTTTTGGTTGTCTTTCGGATTTTACTTAATCAGCCGTTTATTGACTATTAGATGTTGGATTTTTTCATTCCTAATTTAAGTAGTTTTTTCACAATTAACAGGTTTAGATCTTTAAAAAAAAGTTGTAACTCAAATAAATTGATAACCATTGAGTTTTGACCCCTGGTTGATTGGACTTAAATCATTGCAAATAAGCTATAGAATAACCCCTTTCACGAGTACGTCGAATTTCAAATCACCCTGTACACTCAAGAGCAAAGATTTCGGGTCACCGTAATTTAAATAATAGAAATAGGTGTTTTTCAATATTTGACACTTGTTTCATTTACATTATATATTATTCTTCATAATACCTGGCTGTATTAGCAATATCCGCTAACCGTTAAGTCTTTTTTTTCATGGGTTTTTACGAGTGCGATCTAAACCTGAAATTGCTATTATTTTCAGTGTTATTTTTACAGATAATATATAAAATTAATTAAAGATCAAAACGGGATTCAATAATATCACAACCCCGGAGTATTTTAGGAAATATTACGGTATTTCACTGACCCGAATTTTTTGACCGCGAGTATCGTATAATTTTTCCCGTAATGATCAACAACTCTACACATAAAGCAATTACCAGAATAATACTCTGAGATATTTTCTATTTTTCATTACACATCAAACTCAACATGGAGGATATATTTTCTTCAAGCAGAAAATATTAACCATTTTTTATTCTATAGCCATTTCCCTAAGTATCGCCGGTTAAAGATAATTATAGTTTGTCGGTTCAGATACAGTCTTGTTTTGAAAAGTTATAAGAAACCTACATTTATCAGGACATACGAACGAATTTCATTCCTTTTTTAGTTCTTTAACGAAGTGTAAACTAAAAAAGCAATTAACCATTTTCAAACGGCGCTAAACTTAGCGTTACGTATTTACGTATGCAGTAAACAATAATACTAAACAGGCCACACATTCTTGTGCGCGCGGTTTTAACTAAAAAGAACTGTAACAATATGTGTTAGAGTTTATATTCGTATAGCCGTGTTTAACCACGATGTTTCATTCACAATCTGTCGTAATCGTAGCGGCATGCTAAAGACAATATCTAATACAATTCTACTGATAACAGAATGTAATTAGGTTATCAACGTAACCCACTAGGTTTGTAAATAGATCGGGCTGAAAGCAATGCAAGCGACTTGTTGTATAACCGTTCTTTTTCTCTTTTACGTTTATTTTTTATTTTTATTAGTTTTTTTTAATCTGATTGATAAAAAGATTTACAATACATGCATATATCGTACCATTGGTCAAATAACGACGCATGTGACTTTACGTCAAAAGTTTATTTATTGCTCAAAAGTCATACAAATCATATGAACTGCATGATACACACAGATCCTGAACAGTTGTCATTTTGCAGATGCGTCTTTATTTGACCAAGGGTACGATATGTACTTAGTGCAGTGTTAGTGCAAAAAAATTAGGACAGCTTAAATTTTTAAGAATTTGAATTTATCTTAAACTATGTCGTCGTTACCTCATTATGAAGTGGTCAATGCGTTTTTTTTGCTTGGCTATGTTTTTTTCTCTCCTTCGATGTGAACCAGACAAGCAAAACTAACCTCCTGCTGTAAAAACTTAAGCCAGTCCTCGACCAAATATTTAAAAACCGATTTAGGGCCGAGGCCAATTTTTTTTTTTCAATAATTTTTTCTCAATTTTTGGCAAAAGAATATTTTAGTAAATTGATACACAAATTTATAATGTTTTTTTTTTGGCATTCATAACATTTATTTAGACTTTATTGCACAATACAGGAAAGTATAAACGGTGAACTTAATGCCATAAGGCATTCTCTACCCGTTAATATTATTGTGTTTGCATATCTCATTTTTTTACGTGTTATCTATATGGGTACAGTGAAACACGTAAGGTTAGAAGAGTGCTCGTCATAATTATGGGCAAACAAAGCCCAGATAGAGCGGTTTCGAAATATTGTTCTCTCTAGGAAGGTGTGAAATAAGATTTACTTAGATTTGTCTAGCCTTTATATTTTTCCTAATAAAAAAAATATATATATTACAATTTTGTATTTTTTTAAATATTCAGTTAGTCCTACTCATATTTCAATTAATAAAGATCAGATAAGAAACTTAGTGATTAAAAACTCCTAAAGTAATAAATATTCATAGGTACAAAAACAGCTCCCGTAGTTTTTCAAGCACCTTTATGGAGTCTTCGCCTTCGTCATGCTGGATTTTTCTTAATTGCTGTAGTTACTAGTTGGCTACTATCCAATTACTGTCAGCAGACTGTAGTACGGCATTTATATAAACACAACTTTCACACAAACCAATCTGCACTCTACGGTGAAAAGTTTAAAGTTCTTTTTCTATTGATCTAACACGAGTTGTCTAAAACAGAAGCAATGAGTGACCACACATGGAGAAAACAATACAAATAAGTGTTGTTTTTGTAGCTTGTCAAATGTAAATAGGAATATAAATGAGGGAAACGTTAAATTTATTTACAGTTAAATGGATTTAGGTGTGTTACTGTGTTATTTAGTGGCCTAGGTTTATAAACAAACGTTTTTCTTCAGAATTGTGTCTACGTAAGCACTAGACTTGAGTCAGAATTATGAATGTGTGTTTATCAAGAAGTCAGAATCTATAGTGAAGTCAGGATCATAGTCTCCTGTATACCAAATTTGTATAATTCTATTATTTATGTATAGGTTAAGATTAGGCATCGTGGGGTCTCAGTGCATACGCCCTTTTTTAACCGACTTCCAAAAGAAGGACGGTTCTCAATTCGTCTGAATGTTTTTTTTTTTAGTTAATTTTTAGTTTTAATTTAAGTTTATATTCTTATGTTTTATTTGTAGTTTGCGTTTCTGTATTTTTAGTTTTAAATGAATAAACGTTATCGTTACTTAAAATATATATATTAAAATTGACAATAACAATATTAAAGGATCAAACTAAAGGTGTGGATGCACAATTAACTGCATTTTGTACAGTCTACTGCAGTAATACTTACGATACCGAAGTACTCATAATGACCTGCACACGACTAGATATGTTGTCAAGAGAATAACACTTTCGCAGCTACTTTTGCAGCTGACTGTACCTGGTTAACAGCAATACTGTGCGATATATGACTAGGAAATTACTGATTTATGATAAATACTAGCCAGAAGCGCATTCATAGCACCCTACACTACAGTGTTAGATACTAGCTACAAATAAAGTAGAGAAACTGCGATGTTGCTAGCCTCATGCCGTATTTAGACAGGGCTAGTAGACACTCAATTAAATGGACATCGTGTGAAGGCATCTTAACAACTAATTGGCCTTTCCCTATATGTGGCTGGCATGTTTGTTTTTCTAAGCATTATTTTATTAGATATGTAGGTTTGTTCATTAGAGCTTAGTAATGGTTTCTGATTTCCTAAAACCTAAACTATTTATATAATAATTTAGATCAGACTAGTCTACCGCTCTTAATGTCTAACGATATTACGAATCCCTAATATGTATACATTTCACCTTTTTCCCAGAGTACAATATAATTCAAATACAAAGCAAAAAAAACATAAGAAACTTGAAGTCACCTGATCTAAGAGCTCCGCTGCTCTTTTTGGTGCTAGCTAGACGCTATTTTGTTCAGTCATCGGTCAAGGTAAGTTCCCTTTTTTTTGAGGCCGAAGAAAAGTACTTTATTCGACCTTAGAGCGTGGACTTCGTAGGACCTTAGCCAGATGTTCTCTTCTGCCATGCACACGTCAAAATACAAGTTGAAAATAAAATGTGGTCTTAAATTTGTCACTGTGTTATTCAATATGTGTCAGTATCGTCTCGGTTTCTCGATAGACGTTTTTTTATGGGCCATTCTCATTTTTGTGCACACAGTCACTACCGTGGATGACTACCATGAAAAAATGCTGCCATGAACTCACAGTTAGTTGTATGTATTGTATATGTAGGTTTATGTATTTATTTATATATGTATGTGTATCCTCTTCCCTTATATTTAGTAATTTGTGAGCATTCTTTTGCATCGTTATTCCTCACCACCTACTCATTTACTTTTGTCAACTTTGCATAGACTCCGCCACCCAAAGGTTGTCTGGAAGAGATCGCTCTTTAGCGATAAGACCGCCTATTGTTTACCACTATTTTTATATAAGTTTGCAATGTAATTTTCTTTTGGTGTGCAATAAGGTATGATTGTATTGTATTGTATTGTTAGGTCAAACGATTTGAAAGAGCACTCCAATTAAAGCCACACAAAAGTGAGAATGGTCCTTATGAACGCGTGTGTAGTAAAATTACATTGCGCGGATACCCCAAAATGGCAGACTGTGTTGCATCAGAAAAAAGTACTATAGCGACTCCCTACCGTATTGCTCTAAGTGTTGCACACTTATCTTCAACACATTGCACGTTAACGACAGAATTACGTACGCTAATAAAAGTGCAGTTTTCATTGCACTATCGACGCCGACCTACATGCACAGTGCACACCCAATGAAAAAGTCACACGAATAGCCGTCAAACCATCCGATAGCGGATAGCTTATCGCGGGACACTAGCCACGATGGGTTTTATGAGTGTCGTCACTGTCGTAAAAACTAATTATTTGGGAACGTCATCTCGCTTGGTACACAAAATAGGATGTGGGTTACGCATTTTCGGCTAAAGGCCCTATTCTGTTAATTGGTTTAAAACTGGGCCGATTTACTACGCATCTGAAAAGATTAGAAAAAATAAAGAAAACCATTACCGTAAAGTCGGGGTACTTTGGCCAAATGTAGGGTAACTTTGCCCACCTAGTAAAAATCACGTATCTCAAATCTATAAGGTCTGATAATAAACAAAAAAACATGAATGGCCAGCTAAAACCAACCATATGCCAATGTGCCGTAATTTAAATGCAATAATAAAACCTGAATCAAGTTGATGATGGGGATACCCATGGCCCAAGGTACCTACCCCCCAAAGCGAAAGTAACCTGAACTTACGGTATGTCTAAAATTATTAAATATAAAAAATATAATAAGAAAATCCACAAGTCAAGCAAGGCAAGTCTTTTTGGTTAAAGGTACAATTACACAAATTAGTTCTCAGGAATAATTTGAAGCAATCGACAAAAACAAGGAAGTCAAATAATTAAAATTGTGAAATGGAGGCGAAATGATTATCTTCGCCAAAATCCGTAATTCACTATTTTAATTTAATTAGCTATTTTATCTCATGTCACATGTTTCACACCAAACAAATAATTGAAGTTAAATTATTATTATATAAAATGAAATATATACAGGGTGGAAAGTTTTGATGGGCCCTGGAGGGGAACTACCTTAAATCCTTTAGTTAGCTCATTTTACTGAAAGGATCATTTCTTTATTTTTAAAATTAATCATATCTGCATTTAAAGATTTTCTAAAATTCGCTTGTTTCACCCGGAAATCGAACCAGCTAAAATTTAAAAAAGTAAGCACTCACTATTTTATTCTACTAATCGATAGGACTATTAGTCAGGATAAAATCTCTCTAATAAACATTAGGTCTTACAAGTAAAAAAGATCGTGAAATCTATCAATAATTTTATTTTACCATGAATTCCAATACAAAAGTCAAGAAAATTAAAAAAAAATCTATTAATGCAGTTTTGTTTAATTTTAAAAATAAAGGAATGTTTCAGAAAAATTAGCTAACCTAGATTTAGGGTATTAGGGGCTAAAATTAGATTTACGGTAGTTCCCCTCCAGGGCCCATCAAAACTTTCCACCCTGTATATGTAATGTAGTAATTAAAAGTAGTAATGAATATTCGAAAACAAAAGAGAAACTGTATTTGAAAACCTTCGTGGCGCAATTTTAATTCGTATATTTTCGCAATAATAGTAATTTGAATCAATCGAAAATAGTTCGGAAGGCCTTATTTGCGTAATTGCCTGTCTTCATTAAAATTTAGGCGTGGGCTTAAATGACGCGCGCGAGTCTATTACTTCTTAAAAAATACTCACAAAAAAATTAATCCCCGTACACAAAGTACCATTATCCATCACTATGCAAAAGATTTTTCATATTTAATTACCTTGTTAGTACAGGAGGTCATTCACCCGACTACCATATGAATGGTTTGATTACATAAGAATTTCATTGTTTACAAACTACAAAATGCTACAAGAAACAAGAAGAAATACTTCTGAATGTAAATGTTATAGACTAACTTATTTATTACTGTGTTGAACTTAGACTGGGTTAATGAAACTGGGTTAAGAATTCATTATTTTAAAAATGTTTTTTGCTACTAAACGCAGCATAGGTACCTAGATCTGGAGTGTGTTGTGTACATAATTATCATGTCCATCAGTGTGGCGTAAAATATATACATAAGGGTAAGCCGGTGCAGATTTGGCGTACATTTTCCTTAAGAGCTGTAGAATAAGGTGGTCAAATGCCTGATATTAGGCAAGCCGGTAGGAATCGAGTTCTTTCAACGCTACTGATATTTATATTATTTATGGTTACAGATGCCTAGGATCGAGTATCAAGGTCAGGGATTTTTCCTATCTATAGGTCTATATTTGTTGCATTTTTAATTTGAATTAAAACGGGAAACTAAAAATTAAATGTCACTAATTACGTAGGAATTCATAATTTTATTACCACAAAAAAAAGAAAATAATCAATAAACCTTAAAAACCCACCTCGTTAATCCCCGTTCACTAAAAAAAAACATTCACCATAAACACGTCATGAACTCATGAAACTGGCTGTTTAGTCTATTGTCTTGACTTTTAAAAAGTTTCGCCGCGATGTTTTCCCGCGCTCGCCGGCGAGCGACGCGTCCTTACATCGACGCGTTGTACTGAACACTGTACGGTACCTATGCCGGTAAAACCTCTACTAGATTTTTACTGAACATACCGAGCTCTGTTTGAAATAGGAGAATTTGGCGTACCTACTAGATCTGAAATATGATCATTTGAAACGATCTTGCAGTTAAATGTGAAATTACTATGTGCTAGTTTTGAACATTTATGACAATTTTCTTTACACACCAAGACTTGAGTTATAGTTTTTTTTTCAGATTTTATATTGCTGGGTGAGTTTATGTACGATTTATTTATATAAAAGCTGTAAGATATATTTCTCTTGAAATATTTATTCTAAATAACAACAAAAGAGTGCTCTCTAGCAGGTAGGTACACGAAAATAATTTAACGATGTTTTGGAAGAGATTTGCTTAAAATGATTAGATTAAGATATTTATTGATTATGGCAACACTGCTGTCAACTGTCAACATCGTATCCCGATAAATTCGCTACATAAAAATATAAACAGTGCATATTTTGGAATAAAATTCAGTGTAAAAGACAGTCATCATGAAAAAACGTTACAACAAATAGAAGTTTGCATAAAAAGTGAAACAACAGTGCTGAAATACGCTAAAACTTGTGCCTAAACAAAGTGATATTTTTTACACCCGTGCGAGAACTTCTGAGCAGAAAAAACTATTAGTGATAAACAACAGGACCATCTGATACAGGATCATGAAATAAACTATAATTCACGGCAAAGTTAATCGAGAAAAAAGCAAAGTTAATCATTACAATTGATAAAATAACTGTAAACAAGACTGTTTTACCCAAAGAGCACTAACCGTCACTTAAACTAGCGACACCTAGCGAAGATTTAAAAAAATAATAAATAATCAATGCTCCTTTTAGTTCCGCTATTCGCCACTAGAGGGCATTAAAACCAATACATAAAATCCAACCTCGAGGTCTTAGTCAGCGCCATCTAGCGATAAATAGCAAGAGACACTTTGTTCAACTCGACAAAAACTCAATTAAACACCAAAAATGGAGGAAGTTTTAACTGCGCTTCGCAAGATACAGCGGGACCTAGACGAACAAAAAACTGCAATTGCGAAGAGTGCCGAAATTGTCACTGAAAAAGTAACAGAAAATATAAACAAAATACTGGACACAAAATTTAAAACATGGGAAGAAAACCAAGAAAAACTCAAGGAAAGAATAGAAAACCAAGAGCAAAGATTATACTTCCTAGAAAAACAAGCGAGACAGAGAAATTTAGTATTCTTTGGTATCGAGGAAACTGAAAAAACTTATCCACAATTGGAAAACAATCTAATGGCGTTTGTAAATGAACACTTTTCTCTAAAACTAAAGTACAACGATATACAAGCAGCCAGAAGAATAGGCAAAAAGTCTGAAAAACCAAGACCAATTGCAATAACGTTCAGCACTCTAGGAATAAAAATCATGATTTTAAAGCGAAAAGGATCACTGAAGGATACTGCCTACTATATAAAGGAGGACTATCCCCAACACATACTAGAAAAACGAAAAATGCTTGAAGAACAAGTAAAAATAGAAAGAGAGAGGGGAAATAATGCCGTAATTAAATACGATAAAGTGATAATATTAAAAAACAAATCACAGACTCAATCAACACAAGACAACAGGAAAAGGAATCTCTCTATTTCCCCAGAAAAAGATGTCACCGTCGTTGAAAATGTTTCAAGTACTGCTCAAATCGCCAAGAAAAATAAAACTCTATCAACTCACAACACACCCCAAAGATCTTCCAGTTTCTCGGAAGGGATGGTTAAACCGAGTATACTAAACTTTTTTAATGTTAATGGGAAAAAGCAAGAAGAAGAGTCGAAGAAAAATAACAATCAGGATTTATAGCAATCAACAGCACCTCTCTCAGAATATGTAAGCAAGCAACAAACACCGAAAATCTCAACACCCCATCTTCCAAGCCGGCTGGTCACCGAGGAAGATTATGACCATAACCTTCCAAAGACAATATCTTCACACGATAAAGATAAGAAACAGCTCTATATAGCAACATATAATGTTAGAACACTATCCACACATGAACGATTAATTGAATTAAAAGAAGCTCTATCAAACATAAAATACGATATCATCGGCTTATCGGAAGCGCGACGCCTTGGCAATAAAATAGAAGAATACGAGGATTTTATCCTCTGCCACACAGGAACAACACCAGGCAAATATGGAGTCGGCTTCATAATAAATAAATGTCTAAAACAATATTTTGAAAGCTATATTGGTATCTCAGAACGAATTGCACTTCTGAATTTGAACCTACAAGGCAAAAAGCTTACTGTAATACAAGTGTATGCCCCTACAGAGACAGCCAATGATGAGGAAATCACTTCTTTCTATGAAAGTATCCACAAGGCTCTGGAAAAATCATATAAAGACTTCATCCTAATGGGAGATTTTAATGCAAAGATAGGAAAACCTCAAAAAGACGAACACCTTGTAATGAAGCAGTACGGATATGGAGAAAGAAACGATAGAGGACAGAAACTCATAGACTTCGCTTTAGAAAACAAGCTAGCAATCATGAACACGTTTTATATGAAAAAACCAAAAAGAAGATGGACGTGGCGCTCTCCAAATGGAAAATTTAAAAACGAAATTGATTTTATACTTTCCAACCGACCCCAAATGATTCAGAACATAGAAACATTAAATTTAAACTACCCATCAGACCATAGACCGCTCAGAGCGAAAGTATCACTCACAGAACCTATAAAAAGTAGAGCCAACTTTAAGTCTAACCAAATTAGCATGCTCAAGTGCGAAGAAGAACAACAATCATTCAAGGAATCATTACGAAAATATTTACCTGATTTAGACAACACAAATTTAAATGAGTCTGTACAAATATATCACGATAAATTAATAAATGCCATCCAAAATAGTTTAAGAAGCGCATGGAAACCTAATTATATTACTAAAGACCGCAGCGCCCTGTCGGAAAGTACCAAAAATCTAATAAAAAGGAGGCAAGAACTAGGGGCAAGTGCTGTACGTGTGGACGGTTTTACCTGTGGACACTACTCATACAGAGAAAACGAATAACCATAGTCAAATACCAATCACTTATTTGAAAAGTATTTTTTTCATATGGCAACACTAGCTAATCGCCATCTTTACTGATTACAGAAACTGTGTGTTTTGAGGCTGCCGAAAGTTTTTGTGACAAAAAGTAATTTTTTACCTTCTTTTAAAGCATGTTTTATGTAAAATCTCTAAATGTTGCGGGTGTCTTTGCAATGGCATATTAATTTATATGGTGTAAACGTTATTTCTACAAGATTTCGTTAATCGTAGGTAGCATTTATAGTGACCGGTATGAATTCAAAATAAAAACCGCCGAAATTGTACCTGTGGATACCTCCGTGAATGTACCTGTGGACTGTCCATAGGTACAGTTATACTGAATGTTCCTGTGGACAGTAAAATTAATATACAATATTTTTGTTTGTTTTAGTGCCTCGTAGTAAAGCTGGGAAAAATAGAGACAAGATATGCCTAGACACTCTGACTGCAGCTGTTTGGGAAGTAGAAAATGGAAGTTCAGTAAGGAAAGCCGCAGAGAAGTTTAAAATCCCAAAATCGACAATCTTTAAAAACATAAAATTAAATCACTGTCAAAATATTGGTGAAGAAGGCTTAGAACTCCTAAAAAATGATGTCAGGAGGATATTTAGCGATACTGAGGAGCAACAGATATATGATTACTTAAAAAAGCAGCATTACTACACACAGCATATTCTTCTGCTGACAATGGAGGCATTTTAAAATCCCATAATTATACTTGAGATTTTGCTAAGAATATTAGATTTCAAGAAGAAAAAAAGTAACTGTGATATGCAGAGCAACATATAATTACATGTTGTTTAATTGTATGTTGTTAATTACGTTATTCTAGAAGTTTATTCTGTTTAAAAGTATGTTGTTGATTAATGTCCGTAGGTACGTTACCGTCCATAGGTACGTTTTTGGAGTCCATAGGTACAGACAGTAGATGTACCTATGGACAAAATGAGTGTTTTTTTTAAAATGCTTCTATCCGCCATCTGCGGATAGCTAGCGTAGAAAACATATGTGGACTTTGAAGATTGTTTAATTGTGATTAAAACAAAATAAAGAATTCATTTATAATACGCGTAGTTTTTGTCTAACAACTGATTAAAAGTCAAATTCTGGAAAGTGTCCACAGGTTGAGCACTTGCCCCTACAGAAAACCGCCAACAGAACCCGATCCATGAAAAATGAACTCAAAGCTTTATATAAACTGATATGCAAATACATAAAAAGAGACTACAAGAAACACAGAATGGAAACCTTTAAAAAACATTTAGAACAAAAAGGAAGCCTGAAGAAAGGATACAAAGAGCTACGAACAAACAAGTCTTGGATAGAGGGTTTAAAAGAGTCGGGTAAAATAAAATATAACCGCAAAAGTATCGTTAACATTGCAACCAATTTTTACCAAAACTTATACAGCGCTACGAACATCTGTAAGGACAACCTAACAACCTATAATCAAAGCGACAACGTGACAAGCGAAGAACTTAAAACGCCCATAAAACCAATAGACTGCAAAGAAATAATAGAAACGATACGAAAATTGAAACCCGATAAAAGCCCAGGTTCGGACAATATCACAAACGATGCCATAAAAACCGCACACGACATATTGGCCGCACCACTAGCAAAATTATTCAACCGGGTATTAGAGACTGCTGAAACGCCATCACAATGGTCCGAATCTAACATCATCTTGCTCTACAAAAAGGGAGACCCAAAAGACATAGGCAACTACAGACCTATAAGCCTATTACCAGCGGTGTACAAACTCTTTTCGACGATTATAAATAATAGAATAAGCCCATCAATAGAACGAGAACAACCCATCGAACAAGCTGGTTTCAGAAAAGGATTTTCGACTATCGACCACATACACACTCTGGAGCATATAATCGAAAAATACCAAGAATATCGAAGACCGCTGTATATCGCTTTCGTTGACTACCAGAAAGCTTTCGACACAGTTTCGCACGAAAGTATATGGGAAACCCTAAAAACACAAAATGTAGAGCCAGAGTACATCGAAATCATAAGAACTATATACAACAAAAGCACTAGCAGAGTCAAATTAGAAAGTATTGGTCCAAGTTTTCCAGTAAACAGAGGAGTACGGCAAGGCGACCCACTATCCCCAAAATTGTTTATTGCTTTACTAGAGTCAGTCATAAATAAACTGGATTGGCATAGACTTGGCCTGGTCATCCAAGGTAAATACTTAAGTCACCTGAGATTCGCAGATGATTTGGTGCTGTTGTCAGAAACATCTTCGCAACTGCAGTACATGATCGAAACTCTTCACACGGCTAGCCGCCAAGTAGGACTCGAAATGAATATAGCCAAAACAAAAACGATGTCCAACCACATAAAGAATCACATCACAATAGATAATGAACCGCTAGAATACGTAGAGCAATATATTTATCTAGGTAAACAAATTGGATTCAATAGTAGTAATAACGAACTAGAAGTAGAGAGAAGAGTCAAAAATACGTGGAACAAATATTGGAGCTTCAAAGAAGTATTTAAAAGCGACATGCCGTTAAATCTAAAGAAAAAAGTTATGGAATCATGCCTGATCCCATGCTTAACATACGCATGCCAAACATGGAAATTTACGAATAAAACTAAGAGCAAAATAACCACATGCCAGAGAGGAATGGAGCGGAGTATGCTAAATATAAGAAAAATTGAAAAGATTAGACACTCCAAAATAAGATCTAAAACGAAAATAATAGATGCTCTATCGCAAGCTCAAAAATTAAAATGGAAGTGGGCCGGACATGTGGCGCGTCTTAAAGATGACAGATGGACCAAAACCGTCACAATATGGAAGGGTCCACTAGGCAAACGCCGTATAGGAAGACCTTACTCACGCTGGGATGACGACTTAAAGAGAATAGCTGGACCTAAATGGCAGCAAATAGCACAAAATCGTGAAAAGTGGCAATCTTTGGAAGAGGCCTTCACCTGAGAGGGGTTCCTGTTATATGTTAATTATTATATTTTAAGCATGTTTAACATTACATATATAGATACAAGAAATCAAAGTACATAGAAAAATTAAATGGCACTCGCCTGTGTACAGACCGGGAATCGAACCTGGTACCTCTGGATTTCCGGCCCAGTGACTCAACCACTCGTCCACCGTACACTCAGAAAACGCCTTCAAATTTGCCATCTACTTTGACTTCCCGCACTATTCTGTTTTAATAGGAATTAACCTAAACAGGCAAACCAGCAGCAGCGGCAGGAATTAACCTAGGCATTAAACCAATAAAGAGACAAAAAATGTTTCTTTCATATAAAAAGCATGTTTAACATTATTTATTTTATAGAAACTGAAAAAATTTAAAAATCATATCTATGTTTAACAGTATTTTTTAGAACAGGAAATAAAAGGCTTTTTTATTTATTTATTTATTGATTATTTTAATAACACGTAGGTCATCAGTCCTTTCCTTTAAATAGGGAGGGAGGACATCTTCATTTGTCCCGTATTCAACACTTTGAATTAAGCCAATTTGTGGTCATGGACTAATTCAAGTGTATACAATTTAATAACAATCTTACCAATGCCACAATGAACCTTAATTAGTATGTAAGACACCTAGGGTGTTACGAAACGTTGGAACGTAGCAATTAAGTAATATACGCGATTTAATCCGTTAGTTAAAGTTGTATTTCTGTCCTCCGGCCGGAAAGCGTCAACTTGCGGGCCGCTGCGCTAAACGAACTTGCCGCTTTCTGGCTCCGTCGAACCGAAAAATAGTATACAAACTAGAGATGTAACGAATATCCGATTTTGAACATTCGCGAATACGAATGCGAATGCGAATATCCGTCATTCATATTCGCGAATGCGAATGCGAATATTGGGTTTTCAAATTTTCCGCCGTTGCACCAATCTCAAATTTGACGCCTAAAATGGGTTGTGATGATGAATAATTTCGTTTCCATCGAATACAGTGTTGTCAGATGATTATATATTAATTTTTCATTATATTTAAAAATGTTACGTGACGTGTGAATACTTTGAAGCAAAAAAATATACATGGTTAACTGTCGGACATTATTTTTATGGAAATATCTCTTCTCGGATTATTTTACTACGACGAATTGATTACTATTTTTATATACACAGAGAAACATTTAAATTAAAATCAATTCTGAAGAAAACAAAACGCAATTTACAACTGGTAACACTAATTCAATCAAAATTAACGAAATTGAACGGTAGATACTTAAATTTAATGTTATTTCATGTTTTGCTTTGAAGGTAGTCTTGAAAAAGGTGACGTGACATGTTGGTTACAATTATCTGCGATATTATAGTGTTTATTTAGTTGGATACAGTATTTTAAAGTCAATTAACATCTACTAATAAATAATGAGTGAGGTTTGGAAATATCTTACGGCTTCCGGAGCAGAACATGCTAAGTGTAAAATATGCAATAATCAATACTCACGGAAAGGAAGAACGACTACCGCGATGAGAAATCACTTGAAATCTATACATAAAAAGGAATATAGTGATTTGGAAACTGCTGAAGATGAAAAGCGAAAAATGTCTAAAACTCGTGTTGCTTCATCTTCGAAACAGTGTTCAAAAAGTGCCCTAAAACAAATTTCCTTCCTCGAATGTTTCGAAAAGCAGAAAAAATGGGATGATAAGAATTCTAAGTCATTACAAATTGACAAATTAATATGCGAAATGATAGCCTTGGATGATTTACCCTTCAGTTTCGTGGAAAATGTAGGATTTACAAGATTAATAAAACTCTTATGCCCATCCTACAATTTAAAAACTCGTCAGTATTATACGTCATTTGTTTGTGAAAAATTATACACCGAAGTAAAACAAAAAGTACTTGAGGAGAAAAAACGTTTTGAAAAGATGTTATTCACCACCGATATTTGGTCAGATTCCCGCTCCGGAGTGTCGTTACTTAGTTTTACCTGTCATGGAATAAATGACCAATTTGAACGCAAAATGTTGGTGTTAAAATCGGAAGTGTTTAACGATTGCCGCCATACAGGAGAGAACATTGCTGAGAAACTTGACAACATTTTGTACAGCTGGGATATACCTAAAGAACAAGTTCAATGTATTGTGCGAGATGGAGGATCTAACATGAAAAAAGGTATTAGACTTCTAGATATTGAAAATATAGACTGCACCGCACATCAGATTCAACTGGTTGTTAAAGAAGGGCTGAAGGTGCAAGAATCCGTCTCTGAGCTAATAACAAAATGTAAAAAAATGGCAACGCATTTTCATCATTCAAATACCGCCCAAGATGAACTAACTTCCCTACAACAGAGGCTTGATCAACCAAAACTCAAGATGTTACAAGAGTGCGTTACAAGGTGGAACAGCACATTGTTCATGCTTGAACGTATTTTAAAAAATAAAGATTCATTATGTCTTTATTCTTCAGCGAATGGTAAAATTCCACTCCTTACTTCCGACGAGTGGATACTAGGGGAAAAACTGATTGAACTGCTTCAACCTTTTGAAGAAGTTACTAAAGAATTAAGTAGAGCCAATATTTCTTTATCAGCAGTGATTCCTTTAATTGCAGGCCTTGAGACAATGATTACTAAAACTGCAGATTCATCGGAACAACATCTTCAAGCTACTGCCATATGTTTAAAACAAGACCTTATTAGAAGGTTTTCGCATTTGGAAAATAACTTGTTATTTACTACAGCTACTTTACTGGATCCAAGATACAAAGGAAAACTGTTCAAAAATCCTTTAACTAAATCAAAAGTTGAAAGACACATTTTAGATTTGATGGAAATGCACGAATCGGCGCCAGGGCAAAATTCGTTTAGTGAACCGAGTTCTAAGCGACTCAGAATATGTAAAGAAAGTCAAAATCTTGAGTCAGGTGACAATATTCAGTCAGCAAAACGCGTGTCATTGAAGGATACCCTTACTTTATTGATGGATTCCAGTGGTAGTGAAGATGAAAATGAAAGTCCTGATCCAAATCCGGTCCAGCTTTTATTTAAAAAGACTATATTAACTGATTATTTGTCAGAAAAGCGTGTGGGAAATGATGTCGATCCTTTGGCCTGGTGGAAAATGAATAATAAGAAATATGGTCTCCTATATCCTATAGCAAAACAATACTTAGTTACGCCACCTACCAGCGTTCCAAGCGAACGAGTTTTCAGCGGAGCTGGTCTTATTTATACACCTCAGCGTAGTAGGTTGGAAGGGGAAAAAGCATCTAAACACCTGTTTTTGAAATTTAATATTCCTTTGCTCAAGTTTGATTATTGAAACACTACTACTTACCTATTTTACAAAAAAACTGATTAGTTTAAAAAACTTTGTTGTTAGCAGTTTTAAAAATTGTTTATAATCGGATCATAATTGTTCTTGAATGCAGAAAATATAAATCAAGTTATGTTTAGTAATAATAAAAATATTTAAAACATATTTGTTGTTTTCTGTTTCAAATATTTATTATTATCCTATACAAATTTGTAAAAAAAATGCGCTAGCAATATTCGCAACACATTCGCAGTAATCCTTGCGAATGCGAATATTAAAAAAGGTGCGAATATTCGCGAATGCGAATATTCGCGAATGCGAATGCGAATGCGAATATTCGTTACATCCCTAATACAAACCTTAGCCAGTAAATAAGAAAGCCTCAAATCACATGTTTGTCAGATATTTCTTATTTTACTGGCGGAGTGATACTCGCGGAAACCGAAATCATTATATACACCTAGGCTGATAAGTCAAAATGTCCCAGATCGCTTTATTACAGCCTATGTTAAGAACAATAATTTCATGTCTTCGTCTGATCATAAAGTGGGTTTTTCACGTAGCAGAAAAATCACTTACAGCCTGGAGTCATTAAAAAGGGTTTTAGCGCTTTTCATGCTGAAACCAACAAGAAGGCTAAAATTCCTTGTTATTAACGAATACTATAAATGCAAAAACCAAGGGTAGTGCTAAAGGACATGAGTTAATGTCAGGCATCCGAGGACGATGTCGGAGACAGAGCGAAGCTAAGTGAAGGAGATAATCTCGGAAAGCTGACTCCACCACCATGTGGGATAATAGCTAGGAAGGGAGAGAGACAGAGAGAGAGAGAGAGATAAATGCAAAAACCAGTGTTTATAATTTATATAAATAATTAGCATATTTCAGTTAAGTTAAGTAAAAACACGCAATGTTTTTGACGCATTGTGGAACCCGGACATCTGCCATCCTATGTCTAAAATCCGGCTAATTTCTGTGCATAGCAGTTAGCCGCGTTTGAGTTGTAGGACAGATATATAGTGAATCTGTTTTAGAATATTTATATATGTTTTCCGTATAAAAATATGGCGCCTGGAGCGATTGAAGTTCACTTCCGTGGATCCATCAATGTCGCACGTCATTTCCGAGACGCGGCGAGATTTCATTCTGCCATAAAAATATTCGCTATTTATTACGAGACTTTATGCGTCAGAGTATTTTTGTACCAGTGACTGCCATATTGTCTACAGTAGTATTATCTTGTAGGAAGTTCAACGAATACGTGGGAAATTTTATATCTAATAAATTTTGGGGAAAGTACTTATATCTAATAAATTTGGCCCCTTTGGCATGGTTCCGAATAGGTATACTGGCAGCGTTTCTTCGCTGTATCGCTATACTAATATTACTAATGCGTAGCTTGGATTGAAGTTTACATTTGTAACCTTGTTTTAACATAAAAATACAACCCGTTGACGAGTTTACGGTTTAGGGCCATGTCAAAAATCACAGGATTGAACTTTTGATAGTAATTTACCGATTTTGATACACACCGACCTATTTCGATATCGACACATTTCACACTTCTAACACAATAGGGTGGCACGTTGTACCTAAATAATCCAGGAATGTATGGTCCCCAAGTCTTAATGAACTTTCACTTGTCAAAAGTAGCACGGAACCCGATAAAAGCCCGAGCAAGAGTGGCTCACTCCGCGATCTCGCCGCGACTACTAGTATCAAATTTTGCCCCTTTTGAGGGGCTTAGGCAGCGACCAGAAAGGGCATGCGTTATGCGATAGAGAGAGACGGTCAGATGCGGTGCGTTCTGTTCGGTGGTGGGGCTCGAATGTTTTGTTAGAAAGAGAAACTTCTGTATTCCGTGGGCTGAGTAAATAAGAAGCGAGAATTTGAATTTTTGGGATTGTGCGTTTGCGTTTCTGCATACAAAAATAACGGTATCTTTTCCGTTCTTTTCGTTCTACGGTTTATTATTTAATCCACAAACCATGTATTAAAGAAGCCCCAACAAATGCTTATACTTCGCGTGACATTGCCCGTTGCGCAAATTACCTCATAGTTGCACTCGGGCCGTTCAAACTGTCAAACGCAAAAATCTGACACGCAACGTCCTCATACAAATCGAGGAACTTTTTCCTTCTATTTCTGTGATTTAATCGGACAATCAAATAATACGAGGTCATTACTTAAATACATTACTGAGCCTTACATAAAAAACATAAAATAATTCAAAATATTGGGCTATTTCAGGGTTTTTGCAAAATACCGGTTCCAAGCTCTGGTAATTGGGCTAGTTGAGGCAAAAGCGCGATTGATTCAGGCGCGGTCTTTTTGTGATACATACACGATACATAGTACCTATTGCGATCAAGTAGGAACCCATTTACTCAGGTTTCAGGATAGATACTAAAGTTTCGGTATCTATTTGATGTGCTACGCTTACTCTACGGCCGCATTATCGGGGATGCGGCGAATATTCGTTTTGGTGTCTCTTTCTCTGACATACAAAAAGAACGAAACGTCAACAAGTATATTCGTTGAATCCCGATAATGTGGCCGTAGCATTAGGAACAGCTAAATAAATAGTTCCTGGTTTATTCGTTTTCGATTATTTTGGGCCTTCCTAGAGATTTTTTAAAGTTGGGACTTTTTTCTAACATCGTTGCATTTAATTTTTTATTCACCAAGTATTTGAAAATAGTAAGAAAAATAAATTACCTACTTAATTTTAGTGTAAGTTGGTAATAGTACTTACCTAGGGCGGTAAAACAACGAATGTCTCAGATCACAGAACGCCCGAGCCGAAGGCAAGGGCGATAAATATGCGATCTGAGGCTTTCTTTTCCGCCCATGGTAAGTACAAAATTTTACGTCTCCACAAGGCCGTGAAGTGGGAGTTTCCGCACGCGTAGCGGGCGGTTATTGCCATTTTATGGCCAGGTAAGACGTAAAAATATTTTTGTAGATACCTCACACGCTCTATTAACCCGTTATAGAGCGTGTGAGGTATCTACAAAAAGATAAGCTAAGTAAAATAAAAAAAAGAAAGCATTAAAGATCATTCACAACATTCACTAACTGCCAACCAAATGACGGAAGTAAGACATAGACACCACTGCAATACAGTTGTCAAAACAAAAAAAAGTAAAAATTTACTCGGTGTGGTGTGACGAAGAAGTTGTCACTTCAGTACATTTCGTCGTAATAATTGATTGTCATTTGATACGCAAATGCCCATCTCTGGCGAGCCGACTGTCGGCAGTTTGTTCCACTGCTGACGCGTATATTTACACCTTTAAAACTAGCGACTCTGTGAGCTGTATACTTCGCGAGTAAAAAGGAAAAAATTATCCAAAAAATAAAAATTCTAAAAACTGAATTTAAAAAAATTTGATATAATTATTGACCCTGCTCACAAAATTTCACGAGAATCGGTTGAAAAATACGACCTGTACAGGAGAACAGCTCGACAGACAGACATGTGAAAGTATGTTTCGTTTCACCCAAGCTGAAACGGATACACTTCACTCGCTCGGTTAATTACTTCATCAGAATATCGCTGCATATTATCTAAGACAATGCTCCTACGATTTGATTTATGTATCTAAATATGTAACATAAAAGTGTGGTGTAATTTATCCGCATTAAAAAAACTAATAAAGAAACATCATATTTCTTTCATATATAGTATAATATTAGCGCCATCTCTCGCTCGATCATCATAGCTGTAAAGTTGTGCATCGGGGTGAGATACATGTGTAATGCAAGTTCTCATAGATGGCGTTTAGGTTAAAATCCTATTAAACCAGAATGATAAATAAGTCAAAGTAGATGGCAACGTTGAGGGCACTTGCTGGGTAGGTACTCCGGTGGTCGAAGTGGTAAAGACGGATTTCCGGTACAGCAGCTGTACCGGAAATCCAGAGGTACTGGGTTCAATTCCCAGTCTGGTCTGGACCATAGGTGAGTACCATTAAATTTTTCTGAGTACTTTGATTTCTTGTATCTATATTATGTAACATAAAAATGTGGTGTAATTTACCCGCATTAAAAAACTAATAAAGAAACCTCATATTTCTATTTAATATTTTCTATAGTTGCAGTTACAAGTTAGTCTGGATAGTGCGGTCGCAAGTGGCACGGGCCGTTTTCTAACACGGGCAGTAACCCAATAACGTGTCCGCGACGCTGCAGTTCTCACGCCGGTAACCGAACCCCCAATATCATTTATCACGCCACCGAAAACCCACTAGGTACACATAGCTAGTTCGGATTGGCTAAGCAAGCGGTGACAGTTACTATTGCTCTTTAAACTAGTTCAAAGGAAATTAATAAGTATTGAATTCATTATTAACGGTGTACCCTTGAACCGCCGACTAACGATTTATTCCATCAAGAGTGTATCCATTTCGTTTTATTTCAACAAAATCAATATTGAATAAAATTATGTCAGGGAATTATCATCATCATAATTTCAACCTTGATACGTCCCGCTGAACATAGATCTCCCCCAAAGGCTTCCACAGCGAACGTTCGCGCGCGACCCTGCCCACGCTGCAGACTTTCGGCGACCATGACCAGGTCGTCAGACCATCTCGTGGGACGCTGCGTCTTCTGGTTCGTGTTTTCCATTCGAGAACCTTTACGTCCCCTAGGTCATCGGTTCCTCGAGCTATATGCTTAGCCCATTGCCGCTTTAACTTGCTTAACTCTAGCAGCTATGAATAACAACATAAAATATTCAGCATAAAAACTATACCTACATAAAACTTAGTTCCAAGGCCTACATCTAGAAAAACAATAAAATACAATCTGCAAGACCTATTTAATCTTGATATACCTCGTATCATCCCGTTTACGCTCCTCCATCAAATTGTTAACATAACAATCAACTGTTCCTGGGTAAAAAGGACGTATCCAACTATGGCCGACATAGTAAATTAATACGTTCCTGTCCTAAAAGTTCTATGCAACAATTAACACATCACTCTGGACCTTTAAGAGGCCGAATTTGAAACATTCAGAACATTTTTTTCTTCTTCAGTTTAGAACTATTGTCCTCTAAAAGCTTCTATTTAATTAATGTTTCTTCAGATTCTTACAGAAAGGTTGTGACAAACATCACTCCAAATTGACAAAATTTAAACTGAAATAGTCTTTATTTTTTTGTTTCGCCGCGCCGTTTAAAACTCATAGATAGGAATCATTATACTTCCATCAGTTGGTTGATTGCCTCTCCTACTTCTGCGTACTATAATGTTAACCCTAGAATGTTTAGATATTCGTTACTAAGTAAATAGCGCGGTAACCACTAAATGGTTCGCGGTGAAATTTGGCATACAAATGAACCAAGTCCTGGATTGAAAAATAGAAAACATCCCGATAAAGAGTTCCCTTGGTATAATAACGGGCATAACGCAGGAGAAACAGTGGGGTAAATGCTAATTATCAATACTTTTATCATCATCTCGATTGAAAGCATTCAACATTTCCTAAGGCCTCTTAAGTGAGTGACATTGGAGATATTCTTAGTCCTTGTGTTTGTGTAGTGTTCCATGTATGTTGCGACTCACGATGATAATACCTAAAGTTGTTTGAAGCTAACAGCATCAGAGGCGCCGCCGCCGAGACGCCGATGTGCATTGTAACTGAACAACGATATGCATGGAGATACCTCTGTCACAGTTCAAGCATACAGAGAGACTTTAGACAGAGCTAATCGTGCATGGCAAGAGACAAGATGCATCAATAAAACGTCAATTGATACAAATAATGTACCCATAAAATAGCAAAAACTACCTATGCAATTTATAATGCAAAAGGTTAATAAAGGGTGAAAATGGAGTAGACGGCTAAGAATCATTTTCTTAGGCCTCTTACTACAAGGAAATTTGAGAATCTCCAGATATTAGGACCGCAATCGTGCCGGGTTGTAGCTAACTTAGGAGTGATCATAATTTCAGGACCTGAATGAGACTGCACAATACTTTTTCTAATCCAATCAATGTTCTATCAATCAATTGTTACAAATGCAAAGCATATACGCAATTACGCAGCCCAATTTAATTAATGAAACTAAGGTAACAAACCCTTTTGTTAACCCTAAGGATGGTGTAGAAAATATTAAATAGGCCTCAGAATGACAGAGTCCCAGTAGAAGCTTTGTTGAAAATTAAGTCACTAGCAATAGAGGTGACCACTATTGGGCATTAGCATGACAAACAAGGGCGTTTACCTTACACTCTACTCTTCTTCCTCATTTCCTGATGACTGAGGGTCCTGACCACATGAGGCCGTTGCTCTATGCACCAAAGGATCGACGCCTGTAGAGTTTCTTGACATGCTTCCTTTATGTCATTGGTCCATCGAGTCGGTGATCTTCCACGTCCCCTTTTACTTCCACTTTACAATGTCGTGAAACATGACATTATTAACAGCATGCACTAATCGACGCATACGTCCGTCGTTCTAATAGCAAACCATTGTCACAAAATTATAAGCAATCTTCTTCAAAATCATTCTCCAAAACATCTCCACCGCACCCTTGTGCTCTCCACGCAAAGTGAGAAGCGGTGACAGCTAATTGTGCTGCGGATAACCATAAATCGGTCACAACAAACCATTATCGAATGCCCTTTCGCCCCTGTTTACCATCTCCCCGCCGTTCTCTGGTCCCCTTGTTTATAGGCCATCGAGACCCAAATATCACCTGCTGAGGTTTCAGAGTGCCGTTTTATGGCGTCCGCAAAGTAACGGCAAAGTTGAGGCGATATTGAAAACGACTGGTGGTAAATATTGTGCATTTTTTAGAGTTATAAAATCCCAAGCCTGTGCTACATAGAAATCGTAAGACCTGAATCATGAAGGGTAACTTTGCCTACCCAAAAAGATATTTTTTTAGTTAGCAGTGAACTCATGGGGTTTTATGGTGTTTATCGGACGCCATTTTAAGGACATTTGCTTAAATAAAACATAAATCCGCCCCTAACTGGATCTGAACTTTGAGCTTTATATATAAAGAAGGGCCTCAAAAATAAGGGATATTTCATCTTTGGTGACAAGGTTACAAGCATTTGTTTAAATGTTGTGTTTAGTTTATTTTTGAATTTCGCAAGAATAATTATGTAAAATAAATGAGGTGACAAAGCAATATTTTTATGTCATGAAGCTGACCTGATGATGGAGCCGAAAGATGAACATAGGATCATCTAAATTACATAAGATAAATTCACCATGTTTGGACTCATCTGGCGATTATCCAAAAAAAGTACAGTCGGCGATAAAGGCTTGCCTCAAAACTACATTTTTCACGTAAACTTATTTAACTAAATGCACCTTTCTGCGTAAAACAACATGTGAAGTCCCAAAACAATACAAAAACACGCATTGGTTTTCATAATGATGTCAGCATTAGCACAGCTTAAGGACAGTTGTCCAACGCTCATACATTTGACAGGCACAGCCGCCTATGACAGAAACTGCGCTGTCATGCCAGGGTTGTCTGCTATAAGCTTTCACATAAAAACATTAAATGTAGGTTCTTAGTAACATTGACATGTCACCCTACTCATCTAAATAAATAAGACACGCTGCTGTTACTTTTACGCGAATCAAGTTTTAACACATCGGAAAGCATTTTAGCTATTTTATGAAAATAAAATCCTAGATCCTTTATGGAGATAAACCCTGTCGCTTTTCTATAGACGAGTAAACAATTAAAAATCCAGTAACTTTCGGTTACATAAATCTAAAAATTACTATTGTTAAAAAAAGTCTTCACTTCCTTTTCCGGACGACTCGAATCGCCTTAAAAGGAATTAAAAGTACCTACCTATGCAGACATTGTTCCATTGGTGATCTCACTTCAGTCGTATCCTTATATTTAGACAATTGATCGTTTGGACGGAGCTCACAACACAACTGGAAACGGATGACTAAACATCTACTTACCGTAAGGTCGGGGTACTTTGGCCAAATATAGGGTAACTTTGTCCACCTTACAACTTACATATCTCAGATCTATAACGTCTGATAATAAACATAAAAACATGAACGGTCAGCTAAAACCAACCACATGGCAATGTGCCGTAATTTAAATGCAATAATAAAACCTGAATTGAGTTAATCCCTATTGGTCAAAGTTACCCCCCAGGGCGAAAGTACCCCGACCTTACGGTATCTTCGCCGTGTTATTCCAACATTGCGTATTTATCTTGAGCTGAACAAGTACATATTAGGTGTAGCGGTTCTAAGCTAAACTTAAGCTAACTTAATTTAAGGATCCCACATCACACAGTCAGAAAAAGCTTTATGTCCACGCAATAAGAGCGAAAAAGACGTCGCCATCGACAGCGCCGATCGGCCGCCCAGCCGACCGACGTATTTTTTACTATACTCGTAATGTGGGAAGACCCTAAATGGTACTTCCTAAATTGTAATAAGTATTCCTTTTCTTTTACTTTAAAATTCTTCTCTATGCTCGCAGGATTCTATAGAATCATCCTTTGGTTTGCTCTAGATTCAATGTACGCACCGTTACACTTGATTTTACTGCTTTGTGGCAAAATCTACTATTATTTGTTTTATTCATTGGATATTTAGTGTTATTTACCTTGTATGCTCATACCCACAATCCGACAAAACGGGTAAACGGAATTCAACAATTTTGGTGCAAGGGTAGCATGCCTATAAACATCCAAGGATGGATATAGGATACTTTTTATACGACTTCGATTCAAAAAACGATTATTTGTTATTGAATAGAATTGATATTTTTATATCTTTCGACAAAAACGACACTGGCTTATAAATCAAATGCGGGTTTCTGCGCAGCAAATTAAAATAAGCCCATCCTTATTTATCTTGACTGCACTATTGACTAGAAATAAAGTCTTAGTATTTAATATTCATTTTAAACATCAGGTTACCGTATCAGATATTCATAATTCTGTCCTTAGCTGTCCTTACCTTATAGCAATATAATGCACGATGACATCCATGCAGAAAATATAGAAGTTAGAAAATAATATGTCCCGTTGGCCGGAGATCTAAGTCAATATTGTGAAGGCATATTCTATTGTTCTTGGGCCGCCGCGAGGGGTCGTGCACATTGTTCATTGTGCATGAGAAAATGTCGAGATATGCGAAAATATTATCGATATATCATAAGCACTGAATTGTTTTACGGTAACTATCGGTCGTTTCCGTAACGCCGGATTAACGAAAGCGAATATAAATTCGCCGATACATATCAAAATCCTTGCAATCTTACTATCAACTTGTCGTACGGTCGGTCACGACCCGACTGATCGCAAAATGTGTAGGCAAATTGCCATGGTTTTCCCCAACTGCGACTGCGCCCGGTCGCAACAACATATCGGCTGGTAATTTGCAAGCTTACAAAACCAGACCTTTCTGGCGCGTACAATAGGCATCTGGAAGGAATGAACTTCCTACTAGATTTTCCCACTGTGCTACAATATGGGATTTTTAAAAAATGGGTGTCATCAAATTTTATCGAGACTGGCAACGCATTGGTAATGCATTTAGTGTTGCAAATGTCCATAGGCGGCGGTGACCACTTTCCATCTAGTGGGCCGTCTGCCAAAGGCGAAAAAAAATACACATAAGTATCCTTAAAATTTTGTTATTTGTTTTATGAAGAGACACACGTTTTTATGTATCCAATTATGATGTGGTCAATACAAACCTCCACTCCTTTATTCCATGTTTGTATTACTTATTTAATAATCACAATGTATTTATAATAAGATAGGTATATTGGATACTTTTACGTCACACCTGGCCATAAAGTGACAATAACCGACCGCTACGCGTGCGGAAAATCCCACTTCATGGCCTGGGGAAACGTACAATCTTGTACTTACCACGGGTGGTAATGAAGTAAGCCTCAGATCGCATATTTATCGCCCTTGCCTTCGGCTCGGGCGTTAAATACCTGCTTGTGATTCAATACATATCTCTGATATTATTTACGAGTTTTAGTAGCTAAGCTATCCGCGTCATGTCTTTTATTATTAGTGTACGTCTAACTGCTCTCTTCTTTCGTGTAGGTATCAGCCACATTGTGAGCGGCAAAGAGAAGTTGAAAGTCTCGGAAAGCTGATCGTACTCTGAAATATGGATGGTAAACGACTACGAGGCCGGACTTCAACCAGATGGCTCGATCTTCGACTTCACTTGAAGTACACATCTTTCTCAAAGTTCTATCGGTTATTAGGGACACGATGGACAGAGACAAATAATCTGATGGTGATCACGATCCTAACATGACATCCCGACAGTCAAGAGGAAACGACGAGACAGTACGTCTAAACTTCCATGAAACAAATAAAAACATCAAATTTACAGTACAATTTACAGTACAATCCAACCCTTATCGCTAATAATAGCGAAAGGAGTCCTACGGTCACATCATACATTATATTGATTGCTCCAACTTAGTAATTAATCGGTCCATTATGATGCAAAACAGCAAACTAATAGCTGTATTGGTAAGATCAGCAATCTTATCAGCTGTCTTATTTAGCGGCCTCATAAACCTTCGCAATCGTGATACGATACGGGAATTGATTGCTCTGCCAGTATTCGAGACTTGTCATCTGTAAATTTAGAAAAGCAATTAAGAATTAGCCATTAATTATTAAGTATACGTTAGCAAGTTGGGCTAGGCGTATCTATAGCTCGAAGAATCAATGGCCGAAAGGGCGTAAACAAATACGAAACACGCAGAACGGATCGTCCTTCGAGATGGATAGATGACCTAATAAAGGTCGTTAAAAGTTGGTGGAGGCAAAAAGCATCCAACCGTTGTGGAAGTCTTTGGAGCCTATGTACAGTTATCAGTTTAAAGAACCCTAAAATGGAAAGAAACAAAAAGTGGTTCTCACGGGATCACTATAAAAAACCATTTCATTTTTTTGCGAAAATATACAATTTTACAACTTACCTTTGTACGTATGATACATCTTGTAACTAAATGTGCACTTTATTCCAGCCAGTTAACCTAACAGCCAAGCGTCATTTTAGCCACTAAATTTAGAAGTGCGCCTGTGCGGTCCATTTTCTTAAGCAATTTATGCGATCGGCGCCTTTGCTCTATCTGTAGTGCGACGCGCTAACCAAATCAGTGATAATATAAGTAATGGCTGTTGATACACGGACTATTTGCGACGATGATCTGAGCACTGTCAGTTAATTGGTAATTTGATTTGATGCGAATTCGTCGCCTTGAGCCTATTATGCACCTGTGTATGTTTATTAAACGAGTTTATTTAGTGTGATTTGTTGTAGTAAGTTTAAGCAATATTGTTATTGGATTGTAAGATCCCGGGCCCCAATCCCTGAGGTCGCCATGTGCCGTATAGGAAGTATAGTCACGATCTTTAATAATGTGACCCGCCTTAGGTCGAATCTCATACTGAAAAATGTATGTATACCTGAAGTGTCAAATGTGAATTATTTACGCGACCATATTGCATTCGTTTTCAAAGAACATTTCTGGGAAACGGAGTACTGTTTATAATTAATAATATATAAATATTTTATATAATATAGTATAAGTTTAGATATATAATTTAGTACTAAAGCACAATAATATTCGTATGATAATACTATCATACGACGTTTTTCGACACACTTTCGAATAAAAAAATAATACTTAGGTATCATTTAAAACTTGTATTTATTTTGTGGGTTATCATACCTTTTTCTAGGCGTGGTGTTGTGCGGGACGCTCGCCATGTACGCGACCTCGGCGCTGTGCGGGCCGAGCCCTACGGTGTGCTCTCATTGGCCAATTTGCGGTAATTACAACACTAATGCGGTAATGTAAAGTAAACACACTTGTTTGTGT
The DNA here is from genome assembly GCA_947034925.1 of Eudemis profundana. Taxonomy (NCBI): domain Eukaryota; kingdom Metazoa; phylum Arthropoda; class Insecta; order Lepidoptera; family Tortricidae; genus Eudemis; species Eudemis profundana. Next base: position 14,510,496 of record OX344811.1, read on the forward strand.
GTAATAAACTGCGTTCCGCACGTAAAAACCATGAAATAAGAGTCACTTTATGAGCAAATGTGTTGAAAATAATCATTTGGAACGAGACAATTTCATCAACAAGAAAATAATAATATTAAACTACCTACTTACAGAAAAGTGTTCCCATCTTTCGTTTTTAAATCATAAATCAAGATATTATTTTGATGTTATAAATCACAAGAATGTCCATTGTCGATAAAAATATCTATCGTTCTTTCAATATTTAGTGGATGGTCGTAAATAACTCGAATTCAGTCTGATTTATCGCCTGCATTGACCATTGTTGCAACTTTAAAATTGAAACGATATTTGCAGAGAAGTAGCATCTGCGGCAAATTGTTTTACTGATATATGACAGTTATCTAAATGCCGTTAGTCGCTCTGTACATACCATACGTTCTGTTTCTTTCTAGTGGGTAGCTAAGTATGAGAGACACAGATACTTTATTTATTACACAGCATAACAAAAACATTTTTGGTGCCCTAATTATTTTTACCATTTTTGTTTACTTAAAAATACACTAATTCAGAAGTTCACTTTTTTGTACTTAAAAGGAGACCAAAAATATTGTACAGACTGGTTTATTAGGCCCGTTTTTATCATTAATACCTACTTATTTTTAAAACCATACTTACGGGCACTTAAATTACTGTTGGCCAGTGTTGTGATAAAGGCAATCTTAGATGTCATTATGATTTTAAAGATTCCTCGCAAACCTGAGATAACCACTAGCGTGCTTTTGTTGACTAGAGTTTAATTTTTCGCACGCCCCTCAATAGCTTTAAGGTACTGTACCTAGTTACCCAGCGGAGTCTGTACGTATCGGCGGGTATTGATTTTTAATATGACAACGGAACGGCTTCATACATAGATATAGTTAGGTATAACTTGTTTCCAAAACACATACTACCAACACGACAAAATTTAAAAGATGTCATCCATCTGAAAAATCGCATTTTGGATGCAGTTCTTGTGTTGTAAGCGTAATCCAGTCGAAACTGCAAACCGACTGCGAAGTCACTTTGCGGTCCGCCGGCCATCGGCGCGGCGTGCAGTCCTAACGACTGCAAATGCAAAATATCTTGCATTCACTGTAAAGATTCTCTAGGTACCCATCAAAGCTATCTTAAACTATTCAAAAACCGCTATCCAGGAACTGAGAAAAGCTCCAATTGAAGCGATAGGAAACAACCGACATTGATACATATAGGTACCTATCGCCCACGAGATTCGATCCTAATATCGGTAGAACAATGCTTCATGTGACTTCATAGTTACATATAGTGTTTTTAAGGCGAAGTCGACTATTCGATACATATCGAAACGCTCGGAATACACCCCGAAACGTCAATCGTAAGAGTTCTGCTTAGCGTATCTGAGGATGCCATTTTTAATTGAATAGGTAGGTACCTGAACTTTTGATCTTATTTTTCTGATAGATGCACTTTCAGGTAAATAATGAGCAAAATATTATTACTTACGAGCACAATGTTGTTATAGTTCGAATATTATGTTGCTCTTTATAGCTTAGGTACATTGTACTTAAGCTATATATTGCTGTGGACTCCACGAAGCCCGATCGAAGATTACCATGTCTATTCATCTTCATAATATTTCTATCAAGGATCAAATGCGACCGCCGACTATAATTATAAATAGGTCAAAAGAAATAAATCAACAGAAATAAATTCTGAAACGTGAGATAGTATTATGTCCTAGACAGGCATAGAATAATGGCTATTGTTATAAATCCACGCCTTGCTGTTTAGCATCTTCGAATGATAGGGATGAGGACAGCACAATAAGGGTAACACATTGCTCCATACGATCGATAATCGATATACTATTCAACCATTCAGATTGTATCGATACCGGCAACTATTGTGACTAAAGTCATATACATTACAGAATTGTCACAATACGTTTTAAATATTGGCCGCGTTGCCCATCACACGGCATTATTCGATTTTTAAACGCGAGCGTTATAATGAATGGCTCAAACATTCCTGTTTGTGAGATTTATAAGTCGGTCTTTTAAATTTGAATGTAATTGTGTCTTTGTGAAAATAAACGACTGTAAAGTGAGATGTCCACGAGCTGAACTGGTTTTAATGATCTGTTGTGTGATAAGTTTTTATTACAATTCGTAACGGACAATTTATATTTTGTTTCTGTTCTATTAATGACAGGGTGGTGACAGCGTACGTTTTCATTAATAACTGGCTGGAAATTGTGGTTAATGACGATAACTGGGTGCAGCGGAAGAAACGAAGCATAACTCATTCGATTAAAGAGTTCACCGTGAGCCTGCGGGTCCATTTTAATAATGACTTTAGATCAGAAATTACCTAACAAACCAGTTTTAAAAGACACCTCGGTTGCAAGTTGCTTGAACTTTTCTGTATAATTGTCGTGAAGGATACGGCTAGTTAGAAATTCTTTTTAAATTGGCCGCGTTAATCAGTTTAACTTTATCTTTGGCCGCGAGGGAGCGCAGAGACACCAAGAAAGTGTTAATCACATTTTAATACGACTAATTGCCACATTCTAATTAGAGAGAAGACCCTAGGAGTGAGATATTGTTATCAAGCGGTTAACGTGACGTAACATATTACAATTTTCTTGGTTTATAATTGCTAGTCAACTGGAGACTCCGAAACAATGACCAGTGTTTAAACATAGTCGTCCCTCCAATCAGGGCTATCAATGTTTAGCTCACGAGATTTCGTTTTAGTATACCTAATATCATCATGAATATGTGCAAATACTTTATTGTATTTACTAAAATCATATAAATAAATAAATATTAGGGGACAATCTTACACAGATAATCTATGCTTATCGGACTGAATCGCCTCAAGCTCACACTGGTGCCAGCTTGTGGTGAAAAAATCTGATGTCTCTAAAGTGAAACCTCTATAGTGCATTCGCGTTAAGAAATAGTGACTCATCGTTGTCCCTTAGTTTAACCACGCCCCTTGACCAATTTATAGTTACAACACCCGTTGGTGCTGAGGTTTTTGCTGAGGCATCCTTACCCTACCGCCACGAAGTTCGAATGTTGTGACAGCTCTAAGAGCTTCAAGCACCAAAAAATACCTATATGTAGTTACAACTGTACAAGCACAAAAGACAAGCATAAAAAAAAAACCGGACAATTGCGAGTTAGACTCGCGTGGAGAGGGTTCCGTACATCCAAAATAATTTAATACTTTATTGCACAGACTTCTTTTAGGTTTTTCTGTAATCTATAGGTGTAGGACTATTTTCCATATTTTTTCAAAATTCTACGTCCAATGGTTTCGGAGATAAGGGGGAGGGAATGGTAAATTTTTGCCTATTTTCTTAAATAACTTCAAAACTATTGATATAAAAATTATTAAAAAAATATAATTGAGATTCTCACAGTGAGCCCTTTCATTTTATATGCCACACGATATAGTTCGCTAACTTTTTATTTTTATTTTCTAGCTGACCCTCCAAGAGTAGCCCCCATGATTAAAATTCATATATTTTCGTAACATGTCCGTGTTTGGGTCATTATCATTAACCTTAATATATGTACCAAATTTCAACTCAATCGGACCAGTACTTTCGGAGTAAATTGGCTGTGACAGACAGAAAGACACACGAGTGATCCTATAAGGGTTCCGTTTTTTTCCTTTTGAGGTATGAAACCCTAAAAACAACAAAAGATAAAATGCTACGGTGCTGACTTAGGTAATTGCACTTTAAAATATAGTGCGATTACACACTAAGTATAAAAACCAGGCTCAGAACTCTCGGCAGCAAGGAAAAGGGGCCCACTTTGTATGGCAATTCTAGGCAAAAGTACAATCTGTACTTAGAACGAATGAGAATCGTAAAATCTTGGGTATTTTTTTACAGTAACTCATGCATTTGTTGTCTATTAGGCTCATTTGAAGTCTGTTATTTTTAATATTGTACTAATTATCTCGAATACTATAGGGAACGTGCACGAACTCTAAACGACAAAAGAGACACGGGCGGACAATAAAGGAAACTATCGCCCCTGTCAAATCAAGCTGTCAATGTCAATGATAATATTATGTAAGTGTCAATGTCAAATATAGTAAGTCGTAGCTACACTGACGTTAATCGTCCTTCAACGCGATAAATTAACGTTATTAACGACGTTTTCGTCAATGTGGCCCCGGCATAAGAGGGTAGGTATATGATTTAGATTGGCGGCACCAGTTAGCGGCACCTTCGTCGTGTACGTGTCGTGCACGTTCCTTATTGTGTAAGTCGGGCTCGAAAAAGCTAGACAGTGGAGTACTACATTGCGAAAAGTCAGCATGTACCCTGACTGTACGCTTAGTCACCGAGAACAATCGGTTGTCGTAGCCCCTGGGCATTTCTCCAGAAATATGTCTGCGGTGACCTCATTAATCTGGCCCTTTTTCATACTAAATGTATGGAGACAGATGAATGAGCCGCAGACATATTTCTGGAGAAACGCCCCCCTCGCTGCTGGCAACGGCGCCCAGCGGGGTTCCCGGTCATTAGCCGGGAACATGTTCCATCCTTGTAGCTAGCTAGCGGCTTCGTTTGTGATCCTGTGTCCGGTTAAAACAACCTGTTGAATGCTTGACAGGACAGTACTGAGAATGAGCTTGTTATACGATATATTAATTAATGACATTTTATGCCACACCTGGCCATAAAGTGGCTTTTTCCGTACGCGTAGCGTGCTTTCTGGCCAAGAGTAGACATAAAATGATGTACACAACACGGGAGGTATTTTACCACCCTAGTTGTGTAATTTACTATTACTATTCCATCAGCCCTTTCCCATCTATCTAATAAAGAGATGTGTTAACATGATTTAGCCAGCCTGTTAAATGCTTGATAGATTGTCCCATGCCCTCCCTTTTTAACTATAAATAAGTGTGCAGTAATTAAATACTTCTAGCATAACGGCTGAGGCAACGCACCTATTTGCGTTAGTTTCGAAAGTTAAAGTACTCACAGTGCCATCTGTCGCTGAGTAGATTATACTTTTCGTCTTTCTTATGCCGCCATCTGTTGGCGGATAGATAAACCATGTTCAACCTTTACCAGCGTTTTTCAATGTATCTCAAACAGTCAAATCAATTGTCTATGGATGGTTTAATGTCAACGTCAATTTATTGAGGTGTGTGTGTTGTGTTGATCGCTTTCGTATTTTCTTCTAGTCATAGTTTAAAGTTTATTTAACTTTATTGAACCTTTTATTATATTACTGTGTAGAAAGTATCATAATTAATATATTTTAGGAAATGGGTGATATAACAATGCTGTAACAATATCATGTCTACGGAAGGTTTGTACATTTCTATTGAAGTAACCTTTCTTGCATTCAAGATCAACAAGTAACTAATTTTAGATGTTTACGTTTTCAGGACATACTCAGGCCATTCACCGTGCTATTACAAATCATGCTTGCAATGCAGCTATCAAAAAATTCAATAAACCACATCAGATTGATTTTAAATGTACAAAAATTGGTACAAAAATGCGTTTTCACGGCGCCTTATACCACTGCAGTTGACGCCCTTGATATTTTTACATCAGAATTATTACACAAACATAGAAGTCGAAGGAAAAACAGCTTTCCTTTAACCAACTTGAACATAAGATATTTTACAGAGGTTGAAAATCATGACGTGTCCCAAATGACCACAGAAAGATTAGAATTGACATTGAATGAACTAATATCTAAGAATAAAGACAAGCAAATCCAGCAGATGGTTCAAGACTGCTTGCATTATCGCAAGTTCATCCCAATTATGACATTGAAAAAACTATTCCGAAGTTACAGCATAAGCGGTAAACCAGAATTCATCACAATTTTACAGCAATATTGTGCAAAAGTTGATCCAGTCATATACAAACGTAATGGTGAATTTCTCCACTATTTAGCTAAAGCACAATGCATGAAAGGCAATTCGGATAAAGGCCTTGCAATATTAAAAGATGCGTACACAAGGAATGTTAGTTTACAGGGCCTTTACCGAATCATATTTAATGAACTAATACAGGATTCGGTATTGCACAGATCCGAGGCGAGTATAGTGATATTTAAGAAGTATGTTTTAATGTTTAGTGAAGAGTATGAAGACTATTACCCATTGGTTTGTTTATGGCACCTGAGCTGGTCAAGCTCCTGGTTTTCCGATCAAATGTTATCTAATGAACTTGTGGACACCTCAGAAGGTCTTCGAGAAATTATAAAGGACAAGTGAGTTATTTTACCATTCAAATTATTTTATGGTCAAATTGCACATTATAGTATTTCAAAGCATTATGTTGATGGTGATGTCAATAAAAGGATAATGTAAGGAATGCCCGGCCTGTGGCAGGGGGGCTGTTGATTACACTATAATTATGTTCATTATAAGGTTACTTTGCCTACCTATAAAAACCCATTTCATTGAATTATTACTTTCTAAAAACCAACAATATGCGAACTGCTGTTGTATAATCGTTTTGTGTCATTTTTAGCAATGTATTAATTTAATATAATGAGCTGTTGTTGAATGAGACATAGTTCACAAATTATGTTGTAATTTCTCTTTACAAAATTGCTTATTTTAATTTGCCTTAACTTTAGTGATTCCATATTTCGAATAGTACACAAATGTAACAAATTCAATGGTGAACTAAGCAAGTCAGAGACTCGTAGAGGTGTAAGTATGATGCTCACAGTCTGCTCTTATATTTATTTTTCCACCAGGGGAACATATTCGGCTGAAGGCTCCTGCTTATGTATACAAATGCAAAAGGTTGTAGATCTATGATGGACCACCCTTTTGCCTCTCCCCTTAGTCTGCTACTGAACAAGTTAACCATCTAACTTATAGCAAAATCAGTTCATGCTATGTATGTATATCTCTATTATATCTATCCTACTGATATTGTTCAGCTAAAACAACCTTACTTTGTATGAGATTATATTTCCCTTCCTTACTTTTTAATTACATTCCAGGGCAACAGCATTCGCCATCTGCATACTCCGGGATGAATACAATGAGGATGCGGTGATGAGACTCCTGCAGAACCTCCTCAAGTACAACATGATGGCAGAGTACGTGAAAGTGCTGCAAATACTGTTCAATTATAAGTGTAAGTTATTTCTTTTCCTACGAGGAGAGTTATTTACACTTGGTTATAGTTGCCAACCACAACCGAAATGAAATAAGGGTGTGTTTCAGTGACGCCGAGCTGGGCAGAGCGGAAAGTAGGGTGATCCAAAATTTTGTCGATTTTAGGGTACCTCAAAAGGAAAAAAACGGAAACCTATAAGGTCACATTGTTCGTTGTCTGTTTGTCTGTCTGCCTGTCTGTCTGTCATGACCCTTTATCCCGGGAACGCTTGGAGGTACTAAGTTGAAAATAAAACCATATACTCCAGTCTACGGTCCCTTGAAGCTGTAAAAACCCAAACTTCTAAGTTAACACAAAAAAAAAGATATGGCCGTTTATGCTGCAAAAAAAGTATATTTTGACGCTCTCAAGAAAACCAAAATTTATAGGGTACTTTCTGTTAACATAGAACTATGAAATTTGGCTAGTAATACCGTCTTATACTACAAGTATAAGCAAATATCTGAAATACATTTTTAATTAAATCATTAAAAAAATAGACTTTACTAAGGCAATCAAAATTTATAGGGTATTTTAATATACAAAGTTGTACGAAACCCTCGGTGGGCGAGACCGATTCGCACTTATTCATTCCATGAATAAACGCCCCTGGTTTTTGTTTAGATTTTTATTTAAGTTTCAGATGTTGCTACCGCTTAGTGAAATTCTGACCAAATTTGTAATAATTCTTTGTCGGAACACCATTTGTCTTACCCCAGGAAAAATAGCATTGCATATTTTCATAATATTATTTTATTTTTATTCCAGTAAGAAACAGAGACATGCGCGGCTGTGCCGAGATTCTTCGCAACTGCGAAGCATTGGGCGTGTCCCTTCCCTCCAACCACCAGCAGAAGTACATAAAACTGCTAATAGAGGGCAAAGACCCGAAGCCCGCAGGCAAGCCCCCGAAGGACTTCAAACTCAAGTTTTAGCTTGTAAATAGTGTAAATGTAGAGATCAAGAAATATAGATGTGTATTGTGTACAGATCCTATTACTTTGATTTTATGTTCACAAGCTTTTTTAACCATCTTCATAAAAAGGAGGTTCTCAGTTCGTCAAAATCACAGAAATATTTCGAGGTAGAAGGAGAAAGTGTATGTACCCCGCGTGCTAAAAAGAAGTGGCGGCGACCTTCTTTGCACACCGGCAACTTCAGTTTCCGTCAATATTGTTACCAGATTTGAAAATCTGATAATACTGGTATAATTAATTGTTCAAGTACCTCCAAATGAAATGGAAAATGTTTTCCATCACTAAATTACACTTTTGGCGTCAAATGCCAAGCAAAAACGTTACACGCTCGGTTCCCATCCAATCGACGAACTACTTCTATCTTGATATTTCTGAGGTCGAAATCTTTAATAGGCTACTTGATAACAGTTCTAATCAGCTTCTTTTTACCCGACTGCGGCGAAGCCCAAAGGAGGGTTATGTGTTTGACCTGTATGTATGTATGTCCGTTCCTGTGTCCGCTCGTAACTAACCGATTTTGATAAATGATACATCATTAGATTCGACTTGATGGCGCGAGTGTCACTGGGTATGAAGTTCGCTAAAATAAACAAAATAGCGGATTTTATGCACTTTTAAAGTGCACCGCGGTCGGTTTTTTTTTAGTAATTATGAAGTGCCAAAACGCTCCGAAAGTATGCAGTTTAGTATGAAATACGCACTTGTGACGTCATGCTCAACATGGTGTTTTATTTTTAGTTTCAGTCATTGTGAAATCGTCGGTGGCACGAAAATAAGTTTGAATGATTTTATCCGGGCTGTTTTGGGAGCGTAATTTGCTGGTTAGAGTTAATGAATTTATTTTGATTGTTGTCAAATACCCTATTTATAACGTTGGGTAAGTTTTTCGCGTCAAACTTGCAACTGAATTTTAAAGCACTTTACTGAACCGATTGAGCTTAACGTGGTTCGTGTCAGTCGGTCTTCCATTGACCGTTCCATTCCATTTCGGGCAAATAAAATGTGTGAAGGTATAAAATAGAACACATTTCAAACATAATCGATGCCGTGGAAGCAAACAATGACCCTTTTTATGTTTGTATGGAAAATCGACCGACTCCAATCACCTTAATACAAACATATTACTAACATAGATAGGTAAGTTGTCACTGGTACTAACCTAATCTGGATGTTTATCCGAAATAAAGTAATTTGAATTTGACAAAAAACCTTTCTAAGTCCATCCATCCATCTATCTACACGATACATTATAATGACATCGTAGAAAGAATGTTTTTTTCCAAAAATTAAGTAATAAAACGTAAATAATGAATGACGTAAAAACTACCGGGCCGATTTCCTTGAAATTTGTTGTACAGAGAGATTATGATCCAGGTTAACGAATAGGATACTTTTTATCCAACTAAGCTGAAGCAAAAATGAAACATTTACCTAACTTATTTTAACTCCGCCAACAAAGTCCCGAGCAGGTTCAATAATAGTTCCCAAAATATGTATAACGTACGTATGTGTGTGTCTACTTCAAACGTTCTGGAAGTCTCCGTGCACAAGACTCTTACACAGAGCATGCTTCGTGTATCAACCATGGAAGTCATTACGCAAAATTACGTGAACGCGAATTACTGTCAGTTTCTGTGTGACATTAATAGCCACCTATTATCGGGTCTGTAGGATGCTTCAAAATTTCGATGTCAGTCTGGTATACATAGTAATAGGATATTATATGCTTTTTTTATGAAGTGTCAAAACGCTCAGAAAGTTTGCTGTTTAGTATGAAATACTGACTTGTGACGTCATGCTCAACATGGTGCCTTACCTTTAGTTTTTGTAATTTTAAAATCGTTGGTAACTCGAAAATGAGTTTAATTGATTTTATTCGAGCAGTTTTGGAAAACTAATTTAATAGGTAGTTAAAGTTATTAAGTTATTTTGATTGGTGTCAATAGGGAACGTGCACGACGAAGGTGCTGCCAACTGGTGCCGCCAATCTAAATCATATACCCTCTCTTGCTGGGGCCACATTGACGAAAACGACGTTAATAACGTTAATTTATCGCGTTGAAGGACGATTAACGTCAGTGTAGCTACGACTTACTATATTTGACATTGACACTTACATATTATCATTGACATTGACAGCTTGAGTTGACAGGGGCGATAGTTTCCTTTATTGTCCGCCCGTGTCTCTTTTGTCGTATAGTGCTGCCACCTAAGTTCGTGCACGTTCCCTATTGGACCTGTAGGGTTACCTGTAAGGTAAGGTTGTGTGGTCCGTCAAAGTGGAAGCGATGAGCGGACTGACATATTTTGACTGTTACTAATAAGTTGACGGATTATGTTACATTGGAAATTTGGGGGCGCAATTCACAGCTAAAATGTGAATTATCTTACTGGACTCGCAAGTCTCGCAACAATGTGGATGTCACCTCTAATTTGATAAATCAAATATTTTGTCAACATAGCAACTGTTTTAATGCAGATAGGTAATGCTTGTTTCTTTCACTAGTAGCATAGACAACAAAAGAGTCTGTTCTGTTATTTTTTGATGGAAATACAATTTAGTTTTATAGGAATAAAGTATGGGGGTGAATTGTCGGGCGTTTTAGGCGCTCACTAAAATTATGTCATTACCTTTTCATACTACCTACCTATACAGGTTCTTCCGTTTAGATCGGTCAGTATGGGAAAGTCTGAAACTGTAAGATATACGAAGATCTGTTCTTAATAACCATGTCATCGATTTTAATAACAAAAAAACCAATGAAAAGACAAAAAATGTTTTTTTTAGTAAAGAAAAACTGCATTCATACATTTAAAAAAAAAACCTGTACTCAGCTCGGGAATCGAACCCGGACGTTTTGAAAAATAAAACTAACATTATATCTACTTAGATATCAATTTTGTTGGTCTTAAGCAGTAAATTTTACCATGCAACATGATGTCTAAAATGTATGAATGCAGTTTTTCTGGTTATTAAAATAGATGACATGGTTCCTAAGAACAGATCTTCGTATGTCTTATAGTTTCAGACTTTCCCATACTGATCGATCTAAATGGGCCACCCTGTATATTAAAATCAGTATCTGCCTTGATACCGTCTTCGTTCCATAAGTAAGGGCTCTTGCGAGCTGCGGGCGAGTTTCCATACAACACCAGTCGCGGCGAACTCGACATTTGTATGGAACTTCACTTCTAAGGCGGATCTCACACTGCAGCGCGAATCGCGGCGACACGCGACTCAGCGATTTTCAACTTTGTATGTAGAATCATCGATTTGTATAGAAAAATCGCGGGGTGGCGCACACTGGCGCGTAGATCGCGGCGACTCGCAACTACTATGCGCAAATCGCGGCGACGGGCGATTTCAGTGTGTTCTTCGCCTAACTAGCCCGCAAATCGCAACTGTGATAAGGCCCCTAAGTACGCTGTCAATCAAGTCCTGAAAGTTACGTCCCGAGATACTGGCTGGCACCAAAGTATAAAGACAGACACGTAGTCAAACATCGGCCGTTTAGGAGCCCGTGATACGTATTCAAGGTCGAGGCGCAGACGGTGCGATCCGTACTGGAGCATTCTTAGGCATTCGTAAAACTTTGCTTGTAAGTAGTGCGTTCGTTCACGGCGTGCACACATACAAGCCGCGCGACATATCTTTTGTACGTAGAAAACTTACTGCTATCAAGGACCATTAAAACAAGATGGCTGTTATTCTCCATACTTTGGATCGTAACCCGACCGCAAGGGGATATACAGGCAAAAACGAGATGGCGCTAAAAAATTAAACATTTAACGATGTTACAATTGAACAAAGAAACATAGTACAGAAACAATTAGTTCGTAAACAGCTAATAATAAATAAATTCTAACATTTAAATACTGTGTCACGCTTGCAAAGTTGAATAATTGTAAATAATATAATTCTTATACCATGCGGCGTTGTAAATATCCGGGAACAGCTTTTTGTATGGAGAATGACAGTCCTCATGTTTTAATGGTCCTTGCTGCCATTATTCTGTGTTGGCACGCCCTACCTGCGTCTCGCTTTTCGCACGATTCGCTCTGTCGATACGGCTTCGTGTGTGAGAACATTTCCCGTACAAAACTGAGAACGTTTCCGAGAATGGCACAACTCTGTTTAAGTAGGCTATTATTCTGTACTACATTTTTATTGAGAGCAAGGGTCAGGGCTCGGAACCGGTATTTTGCAAAAACAGCGAAATAGCCCAATATTTTGAATTAACTTATGACTGAAATAACTAGACTATTATTGTTTTTTTCTACTCCTGTACTGTTATCTGTCTTTTACTTGGTCACGAACACTAATATAAGAACATACATAATATGAGTTCAGAGAAGTCTATACTCTATTCCCCATAACAGCACTAGTGTCGTTATAGTCACTTTACGTTATTGCTAGCATCCACAGACTTCTAAATCTAGGTTAAACTTAGGTCAAGGATTAAGCGCTCAATTCTAACTTCACGATAAAAATTCAGAACTACCAACTTAACAAACAATTAAATTCCTACGATTCATAAGAAAAACAAAACTTTCCGAATTAAATTAATTGATGCCAACATAAAAAAAAGTATTTTAATTATCGTCACATCGTGTCACCAGCCATATCAAAAAAAAGTTTACCATAGACACAACTGTCATGCCGGCTGTACACACTCGGAGAGACCGGACGAGACACGCGTGACGTCCATGTATTTTATATTTTAACCTAGTCGTAGAAAAAGTATTGTATGCAACGTTGTATAATTAAGTCAAAAAACGCTCATTGCGTCTCTATTTGCGATACTCGCCGCGTTCGCGGCTCGTATCGCAACTCACGCAATTCGCATTTTTTGAACCTTCTTATACTACTCTGTTGCATGAAATACTATTATGTAGGGCTCAAAATACAAATGGTAGGTACATTATTATTTAATTAATGACTTCGTATTATTAGATTGTCCGATTAAACTTGAAATAATAAACCAAATAACGGAAAAATATCGGTATTTTTGTAAGGAGAAAATACTAAGTAATAAATCCGATCCCTGACCAGGGTCTCAACTCTTAATAAAAATGTAGTACAGAATAGGTAATGGTCAACTTAAATAGAGATCTGCCATTCTCGGGAATTCTCGGAAACGTCCTCAGTTTTGTATGGCAAATGTGCTCGAGAATGATCTCCCTCCATACAAAAGGGAGATCGTTTCCGATCTCTTGTCTATTAGATCCAACGTCACAGATTCATAATATTCATATCTCCAAAATTAGGCCAAAAACGATTCCGCTTAAAGATTGCTCCAACAGATTGCTCCTCCATTAGCACAGTTCCTCGGTTGATAAGCTCAAACGCAAATAAAGCATTATAACGCCCTCATTATTCTTCACTAATTGAGTTTGTATATTGAGGTCCAATAATCGTTACTCGAGTGTTTGCGCGGGCTGTTGACATTTATTAAATTAGGGTAATCAAGGTAAATAGGAACAATCAACAAGGTTTAGGTTACTGGACCGAAGGTAATGCAGAAAATGATGTAATATTTATTATTTACATACCTCCATTGAATATTATTAGGGTTCCGTAGTCCAACAGAACCCTTACAATGTCGCCATGCCCACCTTCTGTCCGTGCCTTAGCTCAGAGACCCTTAGTACGTGAGTACTAGTAATAGAACGCTGTAAATTGGCATCATTATAGGTACATATCGAAAACGCCGATAAAGTAAAATAAAATCTTGAAATATTTCTTTAGGAACTTCCACCTGAGCCCCTGAAGTGGGGATGATTCTGTTACGTCTACGCCTAATGTGGGTATAGTTGGACAGGTCGTTCAACACAATCAAAAGATGCATAGGGAAGAAAATTTCCTTCCAGATCGATTGCGAAATAATAAGCTTCAAAGTGGTAACTTTTGTTAGATTTAAGTATCCACATCACCAGCTAAACCGTTGTTACTGAAGAAAAACAAATACCATCGGCTACGGAACCCTTCAGCCACGATTCGCACTTGGACGGTTTTTAAACGATAAATTGATTCAGGCCTTACTTTGCAAAATGTCGTTACTTCAACTGTGGAGCAATTTTTCCTCATCGTTCATTGCAGTATACTTACCTACCTACTTGTTTTTCGGTTGATCGGCGAAGTTGAACTGGAGATGTTGAATGCACTCTCTGTAGTAACCAGAAAGTGCATTCATGATGCCTTGTAAAAAAAAATATTTCCAAATGTTTGTTAATTAAGAACGAGTTGTGGATGTGGATTGTATATTTTTCATATTTCTTTTAAGGAGTAGCATTGTATGAACGCAATTGAAGAAAACTTATCGTTATTAGTAACAAGATGTTATTTAGCACTATACAATATAATATCAAAAACCAAAACTCAGTAACTAACAACATTCAAAATTATTGGAATATAAACCGTGCTGGTAGTCTAATAAAGTTGATTGTTACTTTAATTTTTTGAACGCATTTAGTGACTTTGGTTGTCGCCCGACGTATGGTCGAAAGAAATAGTACAAACATCTCTTATGCCGTATTTAATTAAATTCGCCTTTTGTAATATTTTATTTTAGTTTAAGTAAAGGTTTTATTTTTTGCAATAAAGCTTAAATAAATAATTAATTATATTTAACAAGTGCTGTATGAGACATGCTCAGCATTATAAACACCAACGTCAGCAGTGGTACCTATTTGTAAAAATAAAACAAAAGCAACGTTCATTTCGTCGTTAAATCCGACTTAGTATAGGTACCGATACCTTTTTTTTTTTTTTTTGACCCCGGGAAATGCATAAAACTGCATACCACTACGTAACCTAAGGCTATCGGGGGTGACAGCCAGATGTTACGTATTGGTTATGTGGGGCTCTCCGCTCCTGAAGGGATTGGCCTACCCACTAAAACCCAGGGATGCTACCGACCTGTGCCTTCACGGTGATGGAATGGGAATCTACTAACGCCACGCCATCACCAGCACCTCCGCCCTAGGGCGGACCCTCTCCGAAAAAGGCACACTGTAGCATGGCCAGTGTGCCTTCCCTCACCAGCTCCCCCCCGACCAAATGGCCGTCCCCCGGGGAAGCAGGGACCGGCACCAGACACACGGTGTCCCGGTCCCTCCCTCGCCGCCACGGGAGGACAAACGCCCCTGCCCCGCAGCGGTCCACGGGAGGACAAACGCCCCTACCCCACAGACACTCCCGCCTGTCCTTACGGACCGCGGTGGGCCAGTCCTCCGCCTCCCGCCACAGGAAGCAGAGGACTAGTCCACCGCCACCACGCAGCGGCACAGGTCACCCGTCTGGTGCCTGCCCGCAGTGCCCCCCAAAAGGAGACGTCGGAGGGATGCTGCCCGTGCCCGACGCTCCGCCCTCACGTGCCGCACCTGGAGAGTCCTCTAACAGAGGAAACCCGGTGCGGGACCCCCCAACCCCCCCTGACAGGCTCATTCGCAGCATCAGCAAGTGATCAATTAGGGGCCCCTAAGAAATCACTTGCCGTTGCTCCCGGGGTGCACCGGCCAAGACGCTTCGCTTTCCTGCGGATCAACCGGATCAAGAGGAATGAGAAGAATCCAGACACTCTGGGAGGTTTCCTGTCTAGCACCCCATAGGTACCGATACCTACGCTTCATGCACCATACGTTGTGGTCAAACATTGTCATATACTGTTAGCATCAATGCGTTACAATTACAACTACGTTCGCGACTAGTGTGCTCTCAGATAGATAATTAAGCATCACGTAATACGAACGTGACCTGTCCAACAACGCAACTTAGATGAGCTACGAGCCGAGTTTTATGTGATAGGTGAATGTGTATTGACAGATAATTTAATCTATGTCCAATACATACTTTCGAAGTCAGATGACAGTGGCGAAAGTCCGCATTCAAAGTCCAGCGGCTCAATGAACAGGCGTTAAAGACAGTAGCCGAATTAGCATTGCGTTTATCCAAAAACTCCACTTCTTCCCTCCGTTTTAGTTCCAAGTCTTGTTATCTTTTGGATTTAAAGAGATTGTGTGAGAGAGAGTGTGTTACATTTTCGACTAGGCTCATATGAAAAAAAATAAATGTCTTGACAAAAATCCTGACAACACACTAAAATTCCGGACATTTCCTAAATTTGGATTTGGTTTAGTTTATTCACGATAATGGTATTGAGTACCTAGTAAAAGACCACAAATTTGTAGGTTACATTAATTTTTTACGGAGGTCTTGAAAGAGCGATTCCCGTTTTTAATTAAGAAGGCAGAGAGCCTAGTGAGGTGCTGGGTAATTTGTGACACTTATATTCACTTAAAATTCAAAGGTGATATACCTACCTAGAAAAGCACTTTCAAAAGTCAATTTTGTAATGAATGTAAAGTAAAAAACTTAGGTACTTATATTTAGATTTTTTAATAAACCTCTCTTAGGTTTCTGAAAAATCCTGACACTTTCCAAGTTCAGGAGATAGCCTCATGCTGTAGGTATAAACGTTTACCTGTTATATTTCTAGTTTAAATGTCTTAACAAGTTTTTATTTTATATGAAAGAAACATTTTGTCTCTTTATTGGAATACATATATATATATATATAGGTAATTTCACGAGAGTTGAGGCCACGCACACAACAACACTGTCATGTAATGACAGCGGGATTTTAAATTACTGTTCTTTTTTTGTACCGATAGCAGGTTCAACAGTGAATTGCAAGATAGACCAAAAGTTTGTTTAAACTATAGCCTTGTGTTTATTTACTCACTCATTCATTTCATTCATTTACT
Source organism: Eudemis profundana (assembly GCA_947034925.1). Classification (NCBI taxonomy): domain Eukaryota; kingdom Metazoa; phylum Arthropoda; class Insecta; order Lepidoptera; family Tortricidae; genus Eudemis; species Eudemis profundana. The sequence continues at coordinate 14,527,410 of OX344811.1, forward strand.
TTTTTTGCAATGAGTACTTCATGTAGCTGTGTATGTAATCATTCACTTCAACTCTCGTGAAATTACCTATACCAATGGTAACTTACAATGTAAGTCTTACATATGTAAGTTTTTATTTTAGATTAAGGTTTATCATTAGTCAGTTGAGAATAAAATAAACGAGTCTGTTTCTTGGGTCACGTTGTACAATAGGTATTAAATATAAGTAAATGTTGTTGCCTACTAAATTATCGCTGGGAGCAAATACTGGAGGCAACGAACTATAAACCTGGCCTTATCAACTTGTTAATCACGGGTCAACACGGACAATACACATTTATTTTTATTATTATTGTATTTCCGTGAAGGCAAATATATGAAGAACATAAAAAAGATAATTTCTTTTAAAAATAACCGATTTCAATCGTTAAATCGTTACGACCCTAGCTAATGCACGGCATAACATGAAAAATAAGGATAGGGGTAGTCCGAAAATAGTACCTAGGACCAAGGACCATTAAAACAAGAGGACTGTCATTCTCCATAAAAAAAAGCTGTTCCCGATATTTACAACGCCATCTATGTATAAGAATTATATTATTTACAATTATTTAACTTTGCAAGCGTGACACAGTATTTAAATGTTAGAATTTATTTATTATTAGCTGTTTACGAACTAATTGTCACTGTACTATGTTTCTTTGTTCAATTTTGACATCGTTAAATGTTTAGTTTTTTAGCGCCATCTAGTTTTTGCCTGGATATCCCCTTGCGGTCGGGGTACGATCCAAAGTATGGAGAATGAAAGTCCTCTTGTTTTAATGGTCCTTGCTAGGACGAAACAAGGAATGTCTCAGATCGCAGGTACAGTGGAAACTCAATACGTCGAACCTCGATAAGACGAAATCCTCTATAACACAAAATAAATTCCCGTTCCCTTCCCTTCAAGACCCAAAACCTCTTATCTATAACTCGAAATATTAGACCTCCATAAGTCGAAGATACCTACAAATATGATTCCGTACAAGACGTTTTAGTTAATTTTTTACCTCTAAAACACGAAATAGATGAACTTTACCTCTATATCTCGAAGGAACCGTTCCTTTGTTATCACCTCTGTATCTCGAACTTTGTCACTATATACCTATGTAGCTCGAAGAATAATTATGGCAGGTAGGTCAGACGTATCTGGACTACAGGAAATTATACCTCTATAACTGGAATTTTTATTTATTTTACTTCTGTAACTCGAAGTCAAAAAGTATAGCAGCCTTAACCTCTATAATTATTAAAATTCTCCCAAATTGTACAGAGGGGCGTTTAAAGCCACGTGGAGAAAGTAGAACAAAAAAACCGGTCAAGTGCGAGTCGGACTCGCGCACCGAGGGTTCCGTACAAACTCATAAGTAGATACGTGAATAATTCAAGAAAAACTGTATTGTGGGACAACTTAACTTTGCTCTTGTAAAACTGTTGTCCCCGTACATCGACATAATGCCGCGGTTAGTTTATGTATGTATGTATGTAAACTCTTTATTGCACAAAATAATACAAGTACAGGGTTACAAAATAAAGGTATATGTACAAAGGCGAACTTATCCCTTTAAGGGATCTCTTCCAGTTAACCTTTGAGCAGTTGAGTGATGAGACAAGAGAGGTGGTAGACAAACAGGATCATGTACAAGAGATTATAGAGGTATTTATGTGTAAATAGATAATATGACTACATATACATTGTTAATATATAAATACATACATATATATATATATATATATATATATATATATATATATATATATATATATATATATATATATGATTATAAACATAAATAAATACATAAAAATATACAGAACCTGTAAACAACAACTAAAAACGTGTCAAGTATTCAGTCAGAGGGCAACCACAACTTTTTGAGTTTTCCCTTAAGCGAGGCTACAGACCGACACTGCCTGAAAGACGGTGGCAATTTGTTCCATAATTTCACAGAGTGTACCGTGAAAGATTTGCCGTAAGAGCGATGATTATGAACAGGTATTGAGAGAGACAGATCAGCACTAGAGCGCAGCCGGTGGCCACTATCATCCGCCATAAATGTAAACCTCTCGGTAAGGTAGAAAGGAGAGGAGGGGACAAACAAAACATTAAAGAGGAGAGACAAGGTATGTACGTCTCTACGGCGACGGATTGGTAGCCACTTGAGCTGCGTGCGGAAGGAGGACACATGGTCGAATTTGCGGAGGCCGAAAATGTATCGAATGCAGACATTTTGCAAACGCTCAAGCTTGTCAAGCAGTTCCTCCTTTAAATCAAGGAACGCAGTATCCCCGTAATCCAGAAGAGTTTAGTAGTAGTTTAGTAGGAGCAAATAAGGTTGTCTTACGAGTTTTGCGAATTTCTAAAAAAACACTACAATTCAGGAAAACCGTTTTATTTTTCCTGTAATATTTGGGATGATATGAATAATCGGTAATTATTACAGATTTTTCTGCTCAGTAACTTCGGAGATAATAGGGGGGAATGGTTTTTTTTTTAACGTTTTTGGTCATAAATCAAAAAGTACAAAATTAAGAAAAAAAATAAAAATGGCTCTGTAATCTACAAATTAAGCCCTTTCATTTGATATCCCACTCGATATAATAGCTCTACTTTCGTTTTTCCACATCCCATGTCGGACCCCTTTAAAAAAAAAGTAAAAAATTTATAAGATTTTTTTTCTATCCAATAGGCTCGAGTAGGTAAGCGATTTTTAATACTACCACGGTATACGGTAGTTTTTGTTCATGTTTGAGAAATAGTGCAATAAATCCAGAATTATCATATTTCTTCATTCCTACGGATCCCGAAAGGTGTGTATTTTATTAGTACCTATATAAATGTTAATTTTAAGTCGTTTATAGAATGTTTGATAGTTTTGTGATCAAACTATACCAATTAAATAGAGTAGATAATTATTTTGTTTGACAGTGATGAGTAAAATTAACAGATTTTTTAAACGTGTACTAATGTAGTAGGTTTTATTTAGGGATGTAACGATACACAGTTTTGCCGATACGATACCGATACCGATATATAGTAGTTAATATCGGCGATACCGATACCGATATCTTAGCTTAATAATGAAGTATGAACTTCAGATATTTTTATGTCCTTATTATAACTAATGGCAATGACTACTGGCTATATTTAGCAGAGAGTCAACCTTGAAAGTGTAAAGTAAAAATAATAAATTGTCAACTCAAAATTCATTTTTTTTATTAAGAACTAGGGATGTAACGATACCGATACCGATATATCGGTATTGCCGATAATATACAACCGATATTTGAAGAGCGCGAAAAGAATTTTTGTATGAAAAAAAATCTGCAAAATGTAATTTCAATTTCTGACTTAATTTATGTATTGGTCTATTACATATTATACCTTGTGCAATGATAATTACTATATTAATTAAATCTTTGGTTCTTAATAAAAAAAAAAATTTTTGAGTTGATAATTTATTTATTTTTACTTTTCACTTTCAAGGTTGACTCTCTGTTAAATATAGGCTATATTATATAGCCAAGTTTTAGTTAGAATAAGGACATACAAATATCTGAATTTCATACTTCATTATTTAGCTAAGATATTGGTATCGGTATCGGTATCGCCGATATTAACTACAATATATCGGTTACATCCCTATTAAGAACCAAAGATTTAATTAACATAGTAATTATCATTGCACAAGGTAATAGAATAGACCAGTACATAAATTAAGTCAGAAATTGAAATTATTTTTTGCAGATTTTTTTTCATACAGCAAATTCTTCAAATATCGGTTGTATAATATCGGCGATACCGATACATCGGCCGATATATCGGTATCGGTATCGTTACATCCCTAGTTTTATTTATGAAACGAGCCGAAATATCGTTGCGTTACTTACATGTACACGTTACCAGTACTAATTTATTTAAACTATTATACTTAATAATATTTACATCAGATGTGTGCTATCTGATAGTTTCATATCGTTTGAGGTCAACCTAATAAAAGTTGCGTCGTAGTAAGTAGGTATTTTACAGAACCGACGAGCGGCAGCCCTGTGCCTTAGGCACGCTCAGGTGTCGCGCGCTCCTAAACGGCGAAGACGAACTACTTGGTTGTCTTTATACTTTGACGCTACTCCAAATTTCAAGTCGATAGCATCAGTAGATCCTGAGATATCTTGCTGTGACAGATGGACAGACAGACAGACAGAGTCGCTCCATAAGGGTTCCTTTTTTACCATTTTGGTACGGAATTCTAAAAAGACTAATATGTTGGTAGATACCTACTACTCTAAGTAGTTCAATCTATTGATGACACACTTTTATTATTCAATCTGTTTCGTATTTTGATAATAAAAATATGTACTAAATAGGCCATAGTTCAGTAAACGTGATAAATGATAAAGATAATACGCACAAACTATCAAAGATGACCTAATATAAATACATATACAATTAAATATTTCTTCGCTTCTCATGCTCGCTAAGTTTTTTAAAGTACCTAAGTAGCTGCGTAGGCTAAAGCATACACAAAATGGATGTTTAAGGCGAGACTAAATCCTGGATTAAATAGTAGGTTCTTAACTTCGTGTCAAAACTTGTTTTAAAAGTTGTTTTAGTCCCTTATCAATCTATTTCCCAAAGCTCAAAGTTATCGTTTGAATAGATACGCCGATGTCCATTTTAGACGTAACCCTACAAATAACAGGCACAGTTGATTATAAATCTTACTTTATTGAGATTTTTTAGTTTATAATAGGTAACTGTAGTAAAACTTAACAATAAATATAGTTTAAAAGCGAGTAACTTCAGGCTCCTTCGTTTTCTCTTCAGCTGCCTTTTTATCGTCTTTGCGAAGGCTGTATAGCACTCTGAAAAAGAAAAGAAAACACTTAAATATACAATAGGATGTAGGTAACTTGAGACTGGGATTATCTTTTATGGCTGTCATTTTAATGCCGTTAGACTTAGAAGTGGCTTGGTCGTGTTTATCGTTGTTGATAATGCACAGCCGCATATCCAAGGAAAAGTGCAAAATAAGCAGTATCGCTTCAGGGTCTATCGGTATACTTATCGGTATCTACCGACGCAGAATCGGCTAAAGTCGGTCGGTAAAAGCTTTATGACCACACAGTAAAGGCGTTGTTACAACGAGCAGGTACAATGGCGAGACAGTTCTCGGCCCAGTAGGTACAGTTTCCTTCCCGTACTGGGCTTAGGACACCGTTCTCACGTGGTTCGATCTCAGGCGCCCCCGGTCCCCATCTACTCCGATCCACTCAAGGTGGTCCGGCCAGCGACCTGGTTCGACCCCAGGGAACGCAAGGGCCCCCACCTGGTCCGATTTTTGCTACAGTCAATGAGGCTTGCAAGTTAGTAAGGCTTCAAAAAAAAACGTTCTCACTCAGCTAGTGAGCCTATGAGCTCGACCAACTGATATAGCTCTTTTGAATCACTCACTCACTCGCTACACTTATCTACTACGAGTACTTCGTATCGCGGCAGTTTTGCGACTGTGTCGCAACTTTACTGCATCGGTGCAAAAAATTGCAAACTCGCATTTATAAGTCGGCCATAGCCCGTGACTAATCGCCCTTTATCGAAACACAGACACAATAACACGACCAAATTACAAGATCCATGATGATATTGTACATATTTTATTTGTAAATAAATGTCAGCAAGAAATACGAGCACGTGCGTATTGCACGTAATATTATTATCATTATCGGCAATTTATTGTATGTAACGTTATTGCGAATAGATTAAACGTGTGACCCACTCAAGTACCTATTGTTGGTAGTTGGAAGGAAGTATGTCAGAAAATACGAATCTAAATCTAGTAAAAATTTAGTAAATACTGAACAGAAAACAAAAAGGACAGGTATTCTGTCCTTTTTGTTTTCTTCATTTTTCGTAATCGGGTAAAAACTATCTTAGAAGCTTCCTTTACATGCACATCTTCCTTTAAGGGTATTATTTAAAAAACAAATTGAGAAATATTTAAAAAATTGACATTTTATTACCCAAAGCTATTTTTTATGTAGGATACATATAGGTATGGGAGTTAAGCAGAGTTAGGTACGTAGTAGGTACGTAAATATAGGCGGCTATACAGTTTGTTGTCAATTAAGTAACTATTATTGACGCATACATTGTATGTGATGGTCGATTTATCTAAACGATCTTTATCAACGTACAACGGTATTCTAATGAAGATCATATATTTGTGGGTGCTTGTGTGCAACTTAAAAGAACATTATCATAACACGGTTATGACACACTTTGAAACAAATGTTAATTTCCCAAAATTATTGATAATTCAATAATACAGCACATTATCTTTTCATTAAACCATTGAAAGTGTTATTGTCACAACTAAACAAGATGTCATCGCATTTCAGTGCAATAGCGCAACTTTTTTGCCCAAACCTTCTATTACTTAATTGTTGGTAAAGAGACGTTCATATTATTTTCTCTCACTAGTGGATTTAGTTACGAGGAAATACCTATTTTTGGCAAATGTACATCTTATCGTAAGTCCTTTACAAAATAGGACAAGTAAGGGTTAGGTATATAAAGTTTAATACGCTGTTTTTATAACTAATCAATTTAGCCACGTAGAAGCAAAAAAACCTTTTCTTCACGCTCTATAAGGCAAAAATTTAACACAAAAACGAATTTGTAATAAATTCGCAACATTAAATTGCATTGTAGGGCCAATAAACTATAGCAAAGGCCATAAGGTACATACACAGAAATAGAAAATCGCGGTTCAAGGTTTTGATTGGTAGAAATCGCGTTTGTCACTGGTAAGGGCAATTGACCGCAAGGCTACTTTTTGTCGGGTGTCTAAATACTTATAGTTTAGCTGCATCTGATTTCAAGCAATAAGATTAGTCTAATACTACACCTGTTATCTGATTTTTATTTCATGCTAGCCTTTAAATTCTGGTATCATTTGTCTCGTCCCATTCGTTTTTTGTCAAGTTCTTCATTCGTCTCATTCTGCTTTCGTTGTCCATTCTTAATTCGTCACTTTCGCCGGTAGTCTTTGTCGTCTTTGGTCAAATTTGTTGTTTGTCTTGATCTTATTCAGGCTCATTCGGTGTTCGTCGCTTCCTTTTTTGATGTGTTCGGTGTTAGTCTCTTAATTTTTTAGTCTCGTTCGTTACTTGTCCCATTAACAATAACTCACTTTCGTTTTTAGGTCCATTCGCTATTCGTCTTGTTCGGTTTTCGTCACCCGTTTTAGTTATACAATTACTATTACGTTACTGGCCACTCAATGACTGGGTAGCGGGTAAATAGTGAATGTGTCCAACAAAGAATGAGACCAATTTCTAAAGAGGCCATATAAGAAAAAAACGAACTTAGAAAAAGACCAAAGACGATAGGACGAATAACGAATGAGACTAAAAAAGAGATAGACTAACATCGAACATGCCCAAAGAAGATGAAGACTAATACCGGAGAGACCCGGAAAAAGAAAAAGACAAACAACAAATTTGACCAAAGACGACAAAACTACCGGCGAAAGTGACGAATTAAGAATGGAGGACGAAAGCAGAATGAGACGAATTAAGAATTTGACAAGAAACGAATGGGACGAGACAAGATTATACCTAAATTCTATATCAAAAACTTCTTAAAATAACCAATGACAATTATACAAAGTCAAAAAAAATGTGCCATAAAATTCGTAAATTAGTAACACACCTATAGGAAAATTAGCCCGCGTGCGCTAACCTACTCGAGGTTAGCGTGGGCTAATTTTCCGCAACTCGGCGAGAGATATGCGCCTATTTTGCGTGCATAGTAACACACTTATTACGATTGTAACATACGGGAGAAAAGTAACATTTGTAAAAGTATTAATTTTTTTCTCATTTAAAAAGTGGCGGTGGGCGACAACACCTAACAATTGTATGTAACACACTTATAATATTGCATCAATGTTACTAATTACACTAAATGTGTTACTAATTTAATAATATTATGGTATATTTTTAGTCCTTGCATAATCGCGCTTTTAACGATTTTTAAATGACCAATCACTAAAAATAAGGAGTAGATTTGATCACAGAAGAGCCAATATTCTTCTGTTCTTCGCAACTTTACCTATGGTCACTGTCAAATTATTAGAAAAAAAATGTGTATAAATATTTTCCTCTATTCGGTTTTCAAAGAGTTGTCCTGAAAATGCAATTCAGTTTTCTTTTTGTGCTTGTACAGGTGTTAACTCTGAGAGCTGTCACAGTAGTCGGACTTCGTGACGGTAGGTATACCGGAGCAAAACTTCAGCACCACGGGTGTAAGAGCCTTATTCACACTTGCGATTTGAGAGCGAGCTTCGGGCGAGCCGCGGGCGAGTTTCCATACAAATGTCGCTCGCGGCGAACTCGCTGCGAGTTCCCGCGACTGGTTTTTTATGGAAATTCGATGAGGCCCTAAAACAGTGGCGTGCACAGGTACTCGACCACAGTAAGGAGTGTACTCAGTCTTAGTATTGTTGCAGTATATTGTCTTGTACGTAGTTGTCCTAACTGAATTGCATGTATAGTCGAGGGGATGCTATCCAGTTTTTTTTTGCTATTTCAACAAATTAAATCGAGGGTATTACATAAAGAGGGTAAAGTGTTTCTGCCAACAAACTGTTATACAGTTTGGCAGATGATATATATATTAAATGTAAACTTATATCTGGTAATAAATAAATTAATTAAAAAAAATAATTAAAATTTTCCCTCTCGACGTTTCGTAACCTTTTACAGCGTTCGTGATTAGGGGTAGAATGAGAAAAATATATTTTTTCTCCGTCAAAATTACAGTCGTGCAAACTACTCACTTGAGAAAAACTAAATTAAAAGGTGCTAACATACATGCGAGATAGCTCTAAAGTGTAAACACGGTTACACTTAATAAGGCAAATTAATTTAATACCCTAACCCACCCTAACCTTAGACACTACTGTTTTATTACAATAGGTGATCATCGCGGAAACCGAAGACAATATTATATCACGTATGGTATGATAGGGCATATTATGTGATTGTGACAAGCAGTAACATTCACAATATATATACTGTTGGGTAGACTGTGTGTGTGTATGGCTTGTTGCACTAGTTATTGTGGGAAGGCAGCAGCAGTGAAGAACCTGCAGTATGCAAAACACCGTGTCTTAACGACCGAGGTTGGTAGGTACCAGTGGCGTGGCGTCCATAGAACTCGATTCCCATCGGCTTGCCTAATATTAGGCAGTGCAGCACTTAATTCTAGTGCTCTTAAAGAAAATTGAAGCCAAAGCTGCTTCAGCTTGCCCAATGATTTCTTCAACGCCACGCCACTGGTAGGTACAAGAAGGGGTAGGCACGCTTACAATTTCCAATAAAAAAATAGATAAAAATCATAATGCCAACATACGCATTTCAAATTATTGTTGGACTTGCCAACATATACAACTACTAGCTGTTGCCCGCGACTTCGTCCGCGTGAAATTTGAATACCCATGTGGGCGGTTAAAGGTGCACATAGCTATTTTACCGCAGGCTAATAGTAGTACCGCTTTCTACATTACCAAAACCACGTAAAACTGGCCGTGCGCGAAGCAGTAACTAACTATCCTCTAAGAAGCAACCCCTTTTGTCCCCTTGGGGATGAGTTTCGAAAAACGGTGAATTCACGTTTCTTTTATTGAAGAAATGTGATAAGTCAGGAGAACGACTTTTTAAGAATGTGTGGATATATTTTCTTGGTTTTTAGTAAATAGGATTGTTATGTAACATTATACCTCTAACTGTAAGAACCATTCTCTATACAAACTTTAATACCTTAAATATGAATATCCAAAAAACACTTTTTTATTCTTTTTACGTTGTATATAAATAATGTACTCAGCATGTTTCAAGTTTCTAGGTTTAGCAGTTAATTAATCTGTCCAAATTCAAATTTTCCACCCCTATTTACCTCCATTTAATTGGGTATGAATTTTGAAAACCGGCAAAGTTACTTTCCTTGACATATAATGAAGGGTTTAGTCGCAGATCTCCTACTTTAAAAATCATGTCCCAGTATAGAAATTTAAACTCCGACTTTAGTCCCTTAGAAAATGAATTTTGAAAAACTGTGGAATCACTTTTCTTTCAATTTAATAAACAGTCTATACATAAAGTTTCAAACCTTCCCATGCAAATATTCAACGCTTTTAAACCCCTCAAGGGAAATAAGAGTAAAATTTCTAGATCTATAAGTTTTTGTTCTGTCTTTCAAACTTTCAACCTCTATTTAATTCCAAAATTAGATGAATTTTGGAAAACGGTAATAATGGCTTTTCTTGGCTCATTATAAAAAGTCTATCTATGATGTCTTAGATCTCCTAATGTAAAAATCATATATACCCGATACAAACTTTCAAACCCTATTTAAGCTTTTTTTTTTTTTTTTTTTTTTTTTTTTTTTATTTATTTAAGGTTCATCAACGACAGTTTACACCTATACAATTCAGTAACAACATACAATAATTTCGATGAGTAGTGTAACAGTCACTTAAAGATAAACACCTCATGCATAACAGTGTGAAGATTAAGTTAGATTAAGAGAATACAAGTTAATTATGGCTGAGTATGGTAGCTCTTAAAAATGAGACAAGTTAAAACTAACCAACTAGCTAAACCAATACTAAACAGTGCACCTGTGTAGTGCTGTTAAAAATTTGCGAAGTGGGTCATAGTGGATATCCGTGAGGTCACTGCAGCTGTTTGCGACCTTACATAACCTACAGATTGGTGAATTTCTGCCTGCTGCTGTTCTCCTGAGCGGTGAACATAATGGCGTAATGGGGCAGCGGGGCATTCTAGAAGGAGCTCGAAAGTTTAGAAGGCTCAATAATTGCGGACAGTCTACTTTGTGCTGAAGGATTTTGTACAAAAAGAGGGCATCTAAGGTCATTCTTCGTGTTTCTAGTGAAACCATGCCAAAGTAGTGCAGTTTCCGTTTATACGATGTTCTCCTTTTAGCTACAACCGCAACGCGTTCATGGAATGCTAAGTGTCGAATGAAGCGTTTTTGAACCCGTTCTAGTCGTAATGAGTGCGTAGCAAAGTGAGGACGCCAAACAACACTACAATATTCCAGAATGCTTTTCACTAGACTATTGTAGAGGAGTATTTTTGTTTTGAAACGTTTGAAAGACTTCCCATTTCTGATAACAAATCCCAACATTTTCGATGAGCGTTTGACAATATTTTCAAAGTGTGGTATGAAGGTAAGTTTCCTATCAAATATAACTCCTAGATCTCGGATGCTCTCGACTTCATCAAGTTTATGGCGATCAATGTGATAAACGGACGGGGTCATAGTGTGTTTCCGTGTGATTTTTATGTGCACACATTTTTTTAAGTTCAAATGCATGTGATTGCGCTGGCACCAACCACTGAGCCTATTTATATCATCTTGGAGCAAGATGGCGTCCTCGGGTGACACTATGGTACGTGCAAACTTTAGGTCGTCTGCATACATGAAAACTCTTGAGTGATGAAAACAATCAGGTATATCATTTATAAACATGTTAAATAATATAGGAGCTAAATGCGAACCCTGTGGGACACCTGATGTAATTTGATGAGGCGTCGATTGGTACCCATTGACTACAACATGAAACCGCCTATCGGCTAGATAAGAGCGTAGCCAGTTAAGCAAAGGCCCAGCGACTCCGTATGCACTCAGTTTGGACAATAACATTTTATGTGAGACTTTATCAAAAGCTTTACTGAAGTCGGTATAAATCACATCAGCTTGCTTACCAGAATCGATAACTTCCGTTAAGTACTCGGTAAAAGTAACTAAGTTTGTACATGTTGATCTCGAGCTAACAAAACCATGCTGGTGGTCACTAAGGTAAAGTTTAAAGTGTCTTTGAATGTGGGGACAAACTAGGGACTCAAAGATTTTTGCAAATGAAGATAAGATTGATATTGGTCTATAATTTGATACTTCGCGGTCATTTTCAGATTTATAAATTGGAACTACTTTGGCAATTTTCCATTCCGTGGGGAAAACGCCTGATGCTAGAGACTTATTATAGATAATTGACAAGGGGTACACGAGCTCTGTCGCGCAAGAAGCAATGAAAATAGGTGGGATGCCGTCTGGCCCAGCTCCTTTCTTGCAGTCAATGTTTTCGAGCTTTTTGAGTAAAATATCTTGATCAATTATTGGAGTCATTAGACATTGGCTATTATTCTCAAGTGTTTGCATGGACTGAGACCTATTTTCGTCAACCAAGTCGTCGTCCAAAGTATAAACTGTTGAGAAGTAGCTAGCGAAAATGTTACAAATTTCAGAATAATCCGAAGTTACAGTAGCCCCGTAAGACATCGACGCCGGATATACACTTGTCCCACCTCGCTTTGCCTTGACATGTGCCCAAAATAGTTTAGGATTAGCAGCTAGTCTATCCTCCAACCGTAGCACATAATCGTTGTACCTGGATATTGACAATTTTTCGCATCTCTTACTAATTAATTGTAATGCAATAGCATCCAAAGGGTTTTTATATTTCCTGTATCGCAATCTGATTTTATTCTTTTCATTGAGATTCCTTTTCAAATCTTTATCAAACCAAGGTGGGTACCGTTTATTTTTTGGTTTAATAAATGGTACATGCTTTTTAATAACCGTTTGGATGCATTCTTCAAAAATGTTAACCATATCATTTACATTACTAATCTCAGAAAACATTTCATCCCAATTGCAGCTCTGCAAAGCCTCGCGTATATTATCATATCGTGCTTTGTAAAAATTAGGCCTGGCTTCTGTGTAATTGTATGGTAGACGGGTTTCGTTTACAAAGGAGATAATGATGTCCAGGGGAGGATGAAATGAGTCCACAGTGCTCAAAGGAGAAACATTTTTTTTTACTTCACTAGATTTCACAGTCGTTAAAACAAGATCAAGAATCCGGTCTGCGTTATTTGTTTCAAAATTAAATTGGTTTAATTTATTTACATTAATGAAATCTATCATAATATTGGTAAAACCAGGTGCGATATAATTACTCGTGGCGTCACTGATTAACTTCCAATTAATACCTCCTAAATTGAAGTCACCAACTATACAGACATCGAGATCAATACTTTCTAAAACAGAACTACAATGATCCACAAAATACTTCAGTGAGCAACGCCGAACAGGGGGTGGGAGATAAACTGCACAGAGAGCTAATTGGTGAACAGAACGGGTTGGAGTATCTATTACGACCCAAAGATCCTCGCACGCACTTTCCCATTTTGTGATTTGCTTTGATGATATCGACTTGAGAACAGCAATTAGTACACCTCCGCCTTCCTTACCACACTGGTTGCTGGATTGCTCTCTGTCTCTTCTGTAAACTACGTATCTGTCATCAAACAGCTCACTATTCAGTACCGAGCTATTAAGCCATGTTTCTGTCAGTATTATTACATCGAAATTGTTGCAACATAAATTTCGATAAAATAGGTCAGTTTTTGTACGCAATCCACGGCAGTTTTGATAGTATACATTTAGTTCTAGCTCTTTTAAACTATATAATATATTAGCATGCTTAAAGTTATTCTTATTCTAAGATTATACAATTTTATTTAAACTGTCTACGCTTTTAATATAAATAATGTCACTGTCATCGGTTTTTCTGACGAAGATTTTACCGTTTCTCACCCAGACATGCTTATAGTTTTTCTCCTTTCCTGCATGTCTGGCTGCCGCGTGTAGTTTCTTGTTCGCCGGAGACAAATGTTCAACGACAAAAATTGGTGATCGGACGTCGGTAAAACCGAGATGACTGGCATTCAGTTTGTTGCTTGGGTTCGATTTATTAAAAGTAATGACAGCAGCAAGCAGATTGTCACGAGCTCTTGGGGACGCCAACTGTACCACGATCGACCTCGGCCTGTCGTTGTCCGTATTTAGCTTCGCAATGCGGGTGCAGTGCAGGATGCTGCTATCATCTACATCACATTTCACTGCCTTCTGTAAGTTTTCGATAATGGTGTAGAGATTTTCCTTTTTATTTTCCGGTACGCACTGGATTTCTATGTTGTTGGAACGTGATTGCTGTTCGATCTGATTAATGCGGTGATTGAGGTCCGTAATCGTAAACTTTAATTTTGTGTTTTCAACCTGTAGCTCACTAACTGTTTTCTTTGATTCAGTTTGCTCTGCTTCTATTTCATCAAACCTTGTACTGATAAAGTTCATTGACTCCTGGAATTCCCTCATTTCCTGTTTTAACGGTTCTAACTGGTGCGATATAATATTTTGCACTGTTGCGTTAATCTCCTTTACAGCCGAGCTGAGTTCTTGCTTCAGAAGTTCCTGCACGATGGTTCGAACGTCGTCGCTTGAGACCGGCGCATTGCTGGGCGGTGAGTTCGGGGCAGGCCTCTTGTTTCCCCTCGTGTTTGTATTGCTGCGGATCGGAATATCGTCTTGTTTAAGTTGTTTAGGTGCGCGGGCCTGGCACTCCGGACATTCCCATTCTGCTGGGGTGGCAGAATCTTCAGGCAGTGATAAGCAAACGTAGTGGTACGATTGCTTACATTTGGAGCAGTTGATAAAACTGTTACTTTCCATGTTTACATTCGTGCAACACCCGAAACCCATTTTGTTTCCTTTAATTATATCAGTTTTTGGTTGTAAATATTCACCGTAACAAAGATTATTTGTTCACTTTAGTTTATACGCGACGGTCGTAATGTTTATTTAAATAATGACCACGTTAAGACAGTTCGTTTAAGCAAAAATAGACCTTCTGTTTGTGAGACAGGGATGCTAACAAATAGTTTATTTCGTGTATCAAGATGCACCGCTTGCAACCGAACCGCGGCGAGCCCGCGAGAAAAACAGCGTAAGCGCCGTGCAGTTCCTGGCGCTTACGAGTTTGCGTCAAACACTTTGAGTCGATGATGATTTTTAATCACTGTTAACAGTTTTTGATGTTAAATTATAAATATTTAGTGTAAAATCCACTCACTGATTGTTATAATCACCAGCTACAACACTACACTGTATGATACGGTTAAAAACTAATCGAAAAGTTCACTTTAAACGTTAAATTTATTTATTTTTCTACGGAGCACAACTTAAATAGTGTTAACTTCACGACGGTAGGTGGGTAGAATTTTCGGGGATGAATTCCAAAAGAAGGCGAAAACAATCTTCTTTTAAAACAAAGAAGAACTTAAACATGAAGTTTCATACCTCTTACTTAAAAAGATCGTAAAGTCCCGATACAATTTTTCAACCCCTATTTTAACCCGTTCGAGAGTGAATTTCGAAAAATTGTGAAATCGGTTTTCTTTTATTCTAATAAAGAGTCTAAACATGAAGTTTCAAAATTTTCTTAAAAAGATCGTAGAGTCCCGATACAAACTTTCAACTCCCATTTAAACCCCTAGAGAATGAATTTCAAAAAACGATGAAATTACTTTTCATTGTTCTAAATGAAGAATCTATACATGAAGTTTCAAATCTCTAACTTAAAAAGATCGTAGAGTCCCGATACCAACTTTCAACCCCCGCTTAAACCCTTGGAGGATGAATTTCGGAAAACGGTGAAAACACTTTTCTTTTATTGTAATGAAGAGTCTAAACATGATCGGTCAACCCTTTTACTTTAAAAATCGCAGACTCTACATACAAACTTTCAACCCCCATTTTAACCCCTTCAATTTCAAAAAACGGTGAAATCACTTTTCTTTCATTCTAATGAAGAATCTAAGCATAAAGTTTCAAAACTCTTACTTAAAAAAATCGTAGAATCCCGATACAAAATTTCAACCCCCATTTTAACCCTTCAGGGGATGAATTTCGAAAAACGGTGAAACTACTTTTCATTCATTCTAATGATGAATCTAAGCATGAAGTTTCAAACCTCTTACTTTAAAAATCGCAGACTCTCCATACAAACTTACAACCCCCATTTTAACCCCTCAGGGAATGAATATCAAAAAACGGTGAAATTACTTTTCTTTTATTCTAATGAAGAATCTAAATACGAAGTTTCAAACCTCTTACTTAAAAAATCGTAGGTTCTCCATACAAATTTTGAACCCCTATTTGAACCCCTTAGGGGATGAATTTCGAAAAATCCGTTCTTATCTCTCACCTACTTCATATGACCATTCTACTGTGAAAGTTTCAAGTTCTCGGCTTCAGTAGTTTTGGCTGTGCGTTGATGAGTCAGTCAGGACTTTGCCTTTTATATATATAGATAAAGAATACTAAGTGTGAAGTTTAAGTGTGAAGAATAAAACGGCCTATAATTTTCGCAGCTTATGAGTTTTTTACACAATAGCATATAACAATTAATTACAACATTCTTTATTATTTCAAGTAGTGCCTCAGTTAAGGAGACGTTATTTAAGTCAGTAACTGCATGTTAAATAAATAGACACTAGTTTCCACCGAGGTATTGCACAACTCTCGATCTCCCAAAGTGGCCAACTTTGGCCAAACGGCACACAGACCAACCAAAAAAAAAACCGAGGTATTAGAGTAGTTAGACCAAAAACATGCAAACAAACAATTGTATTTCCTGATAAATATAACTTAGGTACGACGCTTCAAGAAAGTGAATAGGCTTTTACTGAAAGTGAAAAGTGGGTTGTTAAGCATTTTTATATTTATGGTAGGTACTGGGTACAAATAAGATTAGGTAAGACATAAATAAAACTTGATATAATTATATACATTAGCTGAATAACGGAACCTAGAAACCATATCAAAAAATGATGTTATACTTTGTTAAATGGGTAATGGTAATGTTCCGCATTTTTTTGCATTTTTCGAAAGTAAGCTTAATTTACTCATTTAATTCAAGGTTTCATGCATGTTTCCGACATTATGTATAAATCTAGATAGCATTGTATTCTCAATTATATTTACATGCTTAATTTAGTGAAACACTTTCATTAGTTGTGGAGTTAATATTCTTTATTATATGACATTATAAAGTTAGATAGGTAGTAACGAAAACAAAACGTAACAAAAGATTAAATGCAGATATTTTGTGTTTCGTACTGTTTCCAATATGTATTTTTTTAGTCATGTATGACCATTTTTAACCGACTTCCAAAAGAAGGACGGTTCTCAATTCGTCTGTATGTTTTTTTTTTTTTTTTTTTTTATTTTTTTTTTGTGTGTTTGTTCACCGATTACTTGAAGACGGCTGAACCGATTTGGAAAATTCCTTTTTTGTTTGAAAGGGTAGACTTTCGAGGTGGTCCCATTGCAACCAAGTCAGGATCTGATGATGGAATCTTGGAGAAATCGACGGAACTCTTCAAATATTATAGGCACACATATAGCGATTTCGGTATTTTTCGTAATTTCTCGTCCATCTCTTATTAGCAACAAGTTTTTAGTGTTAACCGACTTCAAAACAAAGAGTAAATTTGTATCTAGGTTTCTTCCCCGATTACTTGAAGACGGCTGAACCTATTTGGAAAATTCTTTTTTTGTTTAAAAGGGTATACCTCCGAGGTGGACCCATTGCAACCAAATCAGGATCTGATGATGGGATCTTGGACAAATCGAGGGAACTCTTCAAATATCATAGGCACACATATGCGATTTCGGTATTTTTCTTACTTTCTCGTGCATTTCTTATTAGAAATAAGTTCCCAGTCTTAACCGACTTCAAAACAAAGAGCAATTTTTATGTAGGCTTGTTCCTCGGTTACTTGAAAACGTCTAGACCGATTTGGATTTTTTTCTTTTAACTAAATAGACTTAAGTCTATTTGGTTAAAATAATATTTTTCCAGCGCCACTAAAAATTTAAAAATAAAGTAAATTTTTAAAACAAAAAATAAAAACCGACTTCCAAAAACCTAAACTAAAAACCAAAAAATAATATGTTAATTACCCCAAAGAAATGGATAATCAACGATTCATATATACATATACAAATATTTATACTTTTTAACCTGTTATTTTTGAAGTCGGTGCCAGCTAAGGAGCTCAACACAGCCAGGTTTACGTGGCAGGCACCAACTTCAAAAATAACAGGTTAAAAAGTATAAATATTTGTATATGTATATATGAATCGTTGATTATCCATTTCTTTGGGGTAATTAACATATTATTTTTTGGTTTTTAGTTTAGGTTTTTTGTTGTAATTTTTTTGCAGTCACACGATTCTTTAACTACCTACTTATATTTATTACTCGTAGCCGAGTGATTAGGACATGCGCCTGCGTTAGGCCAGGTGGTAGTGGGTTTGATACCTAACTCGTACCAATGAGTTTTCTGGAACTTATGTACGAAATATTATTAGACATTTTTTGGTTTTTGAACGCATTATAGAGGGTTTATGGTAGATAAACTTATGACTTTGACTTTGCCAGTGGACGTCTGTATAATCTTACAATAGAAGATAAAGAGAACTACAGCTCAAAGTTAAAGTACCTATACCCTGTACTTATAGGTACCTACTAAAAAAAGGTAAACAAAAAAACCACGTGACTCGGGTCTTTCAGCCAATTAAAGTAATGTTTTGTATCTGTGGCACAATACCACTGGCTGAACGACCCTAGTCACGTGGTTTTTAACCGACTTCCAAAAGAAGTACAAACAGCAACACAGTTAACTATACACTTCAAAAATGGGAAATACAGCAAGAAAGAGAATCACACTTGAAGGCGTCGTGTTATGCATGTGTGCGTGTGTTTATGAGTATAAATTGGCTATTATTCAAAAGAGTTTTGAAACAATAATTTTTCTTTTATGGCTGATCCAACGTCATTATTAACATTAATGCCATAATTATTGAATTCGTGGAAAATAATGAATGAATAATAAATATAAATTACATTATATTGGTGCATCATATCAAAAATATGAAGCACCAATAAAAGCATTAGCAATATAATTAGTTTATTTCATCCCCACGTTCGTCTGAAAGCTAAATCATAATTTTGACAAATTCACCTGTCTTGTTGAAATAAAACCTTTATTTACAGTATGGAAAAAAAAAAACTTTGCCCAAACAACTACAATGACAAAGCTCAAAGGCACATTACACATACGCAAACGTTATTTGATTTGAAGTTGACATAATACTAAATATATATATCTCTTTCAATCGTTATCATTTTCTCTCTGCTCTGTCTTTAATGGGCAGTTAAGTGTGTTGCTGTTTGTACGGTTCTCAATTCGTCTGTATGTTTTTTATTTTTTTTTTTATTTTTTTTTTGTGTGTTTGTTCACCGATTACTTGAAGACGGCTGGACCGATTTGGAAAATTCCTTTTTTGTTTGAAAGGGTAGACTTTCGAGGTGGTCCCATTGCAACCAAGTCAGGATCTGATGATGGAATCTTGGAGAAATCGAGGGAACTCTTCAAATATTATAGGCACACATATAGCGATTTCGGTATTTTTCGTAATTTCTCGTCCACCTCTTATTAGCAACAAGTTTTTAGTGTTAACCGACTTCAAAACAAAGAGTAAATTTGTATCTAGGTTTCTTCCCCGATTACTTGAAGACGGCTGAACCTATTTGGAAAATTCTTTTTTTGTTTAAAAGGGTATACCTCCGAGGTGGACCCATTGTAACCAAATCAGGATCTGATGATGGGATCTTGGAGAAATCGAGGGAACTCTTCAAATATCATAGGCACACATATGCGATTTCGGTATTTTTCTTACTTTCTCGTGCATTTCTTATTAGAAATAAGTTCCCAGTCTTAACCGACTTCAAAACAAAGAGCAATTTTTATGTAGGTTTGTTCCTCGGTTACTTGAAAACGTCTAGACCGATTTGGATTTTTTTCTTTTAACTTAATAGACTTAAGTCTATTTGGTTAAAATAATATTTTTCCAGCGCCACTAAAAATTTAAAAATAAAGTAAATTTTTAAAACAAAAAAATAAAAACCGACTTCCAAAAACCTAAACTAAAAACCAAAAAATAATATGTTAATTACCCCAAAGAAATGGATAATCAACGATTCATATATACATATACAGATATTTATACTTTTTAACCTGTTATTTTTGAAGTCGGTGCCAGCTAAGGAGCTCAACACAGCCAGGTTTACGTGGCAGGCACTAGAGGTGTGCGCTGACCGGCGCGGCGTACGCCGCCGGCCATTTTTACCACGCCGCCGCCGCCGATCATTCCACCGGCGTGAAATCGGCGTGAACTAATACTATGATGGCCATGACCCAATTTATCTATCTTCTCCGTTATTGGAGGAAAAACTACCTTTAGAACACAATAAAAGCATAAAAGGGGTGTTACTTATACAGTGAGATACCATAATAGCTCATAATATCGTAAGTCATCTACATTGAAAGGTATAAGCTATTGGTAATACTTCCAGTGAAGCTACAGAACAGATTTCAGCTTTTTATAGCACAGGAATAGTTTGGAGCCCTCCATTATAAGGTCTGGAAGAAGTACCGCATTTTAGGTATCTAGGAAGTCACTTTCGACGTGACTTTGACATCCAAGATAGTTTCCCACAAAACCAAATCAGTTGCAGCCTGTGGAAAACTTAGACGGCGTATTTGGCAGAGTTAACTTGAGATTATGAGTTGATCTTAACCTAAACCTAACTCTTCTATATACTACAGAAACATGGTGCTACTACAAAACAGAAGACTTCTTCGATCTCCGTTATCTATTCTGCTCATTAAGTGTCAAGATCAAGAACCAAACAAGAAAGTTTTACTTTGCGTCAAAATACCTGGCATTCAGGCTCTCATAATGAAACATCAACTGCGGACTGCGGTGTATGGTCACATCAGCGTGTTTGGGTTTGGGCGCGAACATCAGCAATACCAGGTCTTGTGAAGTGGAAATTAGGAGGCGCATAGGAATGGCCAAAAGTGCAATGTCCCTGCTGCAAGATATATGAAAGAATTGCAACATCTCACGCTAAACTAAAACTAATTTAGTCCCTAGTCTTCTCCATATTCAGCTACGGAGTTGAGACTTGGACTCTGACAAAGGCTGGCCGTGATCGCATTGATGCTTTCGAGATGTGGTGCTGGAGGAAAATGCTTCAATTTTCTTGTAATTCTTGGACAGCTTTTCGCACACATGCATCTATATTACGCAAATTGAACATCAAGATCAGACCATCAACCATCTATCTACGCAGACTACTAGAGTTTTTCGGTCACATAGCCAGGAAAAAAGGCCATAATCTTGAACAACTTATTGTTATTGGCAAGATTCATGGCAAACAACATATAGGCCGCAGATGCACTACACGATGCCAAGAACAGACACAGACGCTGAGACACCGTCAGAAAGAAGCGGAAGTCACGGGAATTTCAGGACCCTCAGCAATGAGGAACACGAAGCGAGAAGGAAGACGAGGAATATAATGGGACTATTATCTTGACCTTACAAAAAATTGCAATTCCACCAAACACATAGAATATAAAATAGCTAGCCAAAATACTGCTACTTTCATTTTTACAGTGAAAAAGTTACCAGATCTCATAAAGACAAGCTTAAGGCGCTAACTTATTAAACCCTATATCTCGGTCAATAAGTATGTATGACTTGACCATTTTATGGAACTACTGCTTTTAAAACAAAGACCCGTGGTAATTTTTCTTACTATTTGAAACGACCGAATGATGCTCATATAGCCCGACCGTTTCACTATATGTGTAGAAATGTACTGTAATATGCATAATTCCTTATTGTGTTTACCACGCCGATCACGCCGATTACGCCGCCGCCGCCGGTCAATTTTTGACCGGCGGCCGCCGCCGACGATTTAGCCATCGGCGCACACCTCTAGCAGGCACCAACTTCAAAAATAACAGGTTAAAAAGTATAAATATCTGTATATGTATATATGAATCGTTGATTATCCATTTCTTTGGGGTAATTAACATATTATTTTTTGGTTTTTAGTTTAGGTTTTTTGTTTACCTTTTTTTAGTACCTAAAAGTACTGAGTATACATTGTTTCTCTAAATGTAAGCTTTATAATCCGTAACATGTTACGTGACAAACAATAAGTCGGCTTGACAGTTTATGCGACATGCCTATATAAATATTTATGCATTATACCGGTTTAAACTGGTGTGGTATAAATAATATCATGTTAGGAAAATCTTCCAACAGTGGATGCACTTATCATTTATTTTAATTGTTTGGTTTCCATTAGGGAATACCTGCGCATTTGAATATCTAACGCCGGTGTTGACCTTCTAGAAGCGGACAGCCCGATAACAGTATTAGTAACCAATATTGATGGGATTCATACATTTTCAATTTTGTATTTGCAAGCACGTACATTTAGAAATTCTAAGGGGGGATGCGACCCCGGGGTCGGTCACCAAACAGATGGAGCGATCAAGTAAAAGGCCCATCCTCAACAAAGTTTTGCTCGGTCATCAGAGACGCGATTAACAGGCGCCGATGGAGGCAGATCATAAAAACTAGGTGTAGACCATCCACATCCACCTATGACCACGATCCTCAGTCATGAGGGAGCGATCAGAGAGAGAGAGAAGGGGGGATGGGTCATAGCAAACGCGATAGAAAACGCGAGCCCGAAACAAAGAATTTCACTGATCATAGAGTCCTAAAGGGGAAGGGGGGCGGTTGAACCCCTTACCCCCTCCCCTTTATATACGTCCATGTGTATTTGGGTTAAAATAACGATAAAGTACTCAGTAAAAAATATAATATAGGGGCATCAAATACCTCACAGCATCCACTGCTGGACACAGGCCTACTCTCATAGAAAAGAGTGAAATAAAATACCTGGAGGCAGGCAACTAAGAGACAGGAGTCTTACACATTGGTCACACGAGTTTCGCATAAGGCCAATTTTCTCGTTTCAACCGATTCCTGGTGACATTAGATATTATTTTTCTGTGGCTTCGGATACTACTTAACTTTTGACTTCTCCGAAATATATAAAACAATATCCCTCCTCCTCGCGTCGATGCAACGGAGGACTCATGACCCTAATGAGGAATAGGGTCGTGATTCCTCCGTTGCAGTGTAATTACAGTCTGACAGTAGTGTGCCACTTAGACCTATCTTTGTCATCGTGGAGGGCGTTATGCAACTTAGTGTCAAGTGAACAATATACTTACATTAAAATAGCTATAGCAGGTACTGCCAGCGCTGCGCTGATGAGGTAGAACGCTCCAGCGAAGGAAGTCAACGTGCTAAGATACACTTTGCTGTACAGCGGCGAGTATATCACGGGCACCAGCGCTTCTGATATACTTATTAGAGAGCTTGTTTTACCTGTGAACAAACGTAAAATAGAATATTGTTATTTTGAAACTTGGCGTCATTCTGTGTGGAATTTGGGGGCGAAGCACTCGGTCTATAGAATCAGTGTCTATGTAGGTCCCTCAGTAAGCAGGCAGCTTTTTTATGCAAAGGCTAGGCGCGGAAACGTTGCTTGCGTTATGGGTTATGGATAGCTTGCCCAAGGGACCCAGGGTTCTTTTTAAGATTAGAAAGTGACTTTGATATTATTCTATAACCTGGAAACTTTGGCTGATTGTATGTTTTTTAATAAATAAATTTATTTAAAGTCTAATTTTACTCGTCCAAAGTAGTAAACAACTTTCTACCGTCAAAGTAGTCGTTTTATACCATTGTTTTCTTTTAGGTTTCAAAATATAGCTATTCTTTGCAAAATAATTACTTATTTAAGGCTGAGGTTTCTTTATCTAATGTAGTGTGTAAAGTAGGTTCTATTTCGCCATATTATTTCGTAATCTGTTTAAAATCTGCTAGGTATATAATGAATGTAATGAAAATTAAGTGTCCTTTTTCATAGTCGTGAACTCTTGGCAGGAGTGGTCGTGGTCCTGTCTCAGTAGAGTCTTGCGCCACCGCTTCTCTTGTGATGTGACCTCATGTATCTCTATGTTTGGCGGAGTGAGAGTTAACATTTATGCTGGAATGTGTCACACATTTGATGAGGTCTATTCACCATGTTGGAGAGCGCCCACGAGATCTTTTGCCCTCAACTTTCCCTTGCACCACCAATCGTTGTATTTGTTTCGAAAATTGAGTAGGTAGCAGTAGCATGGCGTCCAAAGAACTCGATTCCTACCAGCTTGCCTAGTATCAAGCATTTGAGCACCTTATTCTATACCCCTTAAGGAAAATGTACGCCAAATCTTCACTGGCTTGCCCAAAGATATCTTTTACGCCACGCGACTGGTAGGTAGATAACAATGATGTCTTGTCCCTACTTGTTTCAAAATTTTTCTTACTTTTGTGTAATTATTTGGCCAGTTATTTACCTAGCTTAAATTTAAAACTGGACAAACTGCTGTTGGTAAGTGTGACGAAGCCTGTTGCCGATTTAAAGTTGTACCCACCTGACGAAGCCTGCGTTGCGGATTTAATCTTATGTGGTGGTCTTTTATTTTTTTCAATTAGTTAATTGTTGATTAAATGATTTGAACTTGTAAAAAAAAAAACTGATGTACCAGGTGATGCGAATGATTCACAAAAATGATATTACATTATTTGAATACTGTTTATGAGAGGAAAACTTACAGCAAATAAATAAACAGGTTAGTCAAACAAGTTCATATCGATGGCAAAAAGCGAGAACGTAGTAACCGCCAAAATGCAAACTTTACACCAGAGCCAAAAAACTTTTCGATTTCAAGAAAAAAAATCATAACTCTTTCATTTATGAACGAAAATGCTTGATATTTGGATCTAATTCATAACTTATGGTTTTCTTTCAACTGGCATATTTAATATTTAACAAAACAGACTGGTTTACGACTTAGTGGCGGTTACGACAATTGAACTCTTTTTTTCGTTACGCGAAAACGCTGCAAACGCCAGAAGTAAATGTACTAAAATGGTGAAACGGGTATTATTTCCATAAAGCATAAATGCTGTAACCAGATGCATATTTATTTTAAGATTCAATAATTTTGACGTAAATGTCATTACGTTCTTTATAGGACTAACTGAAATGTGGTAAGTGTGCACCGGCAAAAAGAAACTGTGAAAATAAAACGACTTAAGGATCAATCAACTTTTATCAACATACTTTTTTAAAATGTTTCCAAATTTTAAATGCAGGTTTCTTACAAATTAAAAGATCAGAAGCAACAATTACCGTCTTAACATAATCAAATACTATCTAGTCTCAATTTCTCTGTATAAAAACATTACGTTTCTCTCTGTATAAGCACAAAGCAAGTTCACATTCAAGCGCATGTTGCGCAAGCATCTCTTCAATGCTGTCCAAAACTAATTATCGACATAAGGTTTTCACAAGGTACGTAAAGTAGTATATGTAAGTATATTATATAATATTGTATTTGTGTAAGTATATACTGTATGTATGTATATTGTAGGTATATTTGTAAATTTATCTTAAGTTTTCCAATTGACGTTAAAGGCCCTGCACCAAAACAATGTTTCTGTTTAGCCCATTGGTTGACTGGTAGAGAATGCCTTAAGGCATTAAGTCCGCCAATTGTACTATTTATATTGTGAAATAAAGATTAAATAAATAAATGAATAATTACGAAAATTACTTAAAACCTCCGTTGCTTATTACATTTCAAAAGGCTAATAAAATCTCTCATATAAAATCACAACCTTGTACTTATCGTGCTAAAAACAAACATAAATATTCTTAGGGTTAATCAGACTATAATATTGTTATCCGCTAAAACTAAATATTATAGGTAATGAGGTTTAATATTCCCGTGAAAACTTTAAAACTCTCTACATTTTATCTTCAGTTTTGGCATTAAATTGTCTTTTAAGTAACTTTTATCGATATAAAACTCACTACCTATTAAACCCACTAACTATAAAAGATGTTTTGTATGTAAGTATTACTTATTATATAAGTTTTCAACATAATTCTTAAACAATTGTTTGAACACAACTATCACCTCAATTATAAAAATATTTCACTTCACGGACACACAGAGTACACAGACTACGCACACCCACTCGCTCCGGCGATCGCCGATAGACTAAATCACAGGTCGTATTCACGAGCCACATCGCCGCGAGCGCACATTTTTATTGCTGTATCTTCAAGCACTACCCACTTCACGTTGTGTTTCAAATGTCGTTACTGTAGCTTGCTGTTAATTCATTTTCGAATGAAATGTAGTAAGCGTCAATCATAGATAATTTATTTTACGATAATTGCAGTAAGCTTGGTTCGTAATTTTTTCACTACATGCATAAATGCTGTAACCGCCACGGAACAAAATTTCGGCAACGCTGTAACCGGCACACCCTTTGATTTATGAAAAAACAAAATTAGCGTAAATGTACTCGTTTAGAAAATTGCTACTATTTGGATGTTTACAGCAATTAGATGTGGGCATCGTCAAAAAAATACATTCGTTTTGCAACGTAGTCCAGTTTTTTCTAAGCGTCGTAGAGCCATGGGACCCAGACCAGTCGACGCAGAAAAATTCGCTGATTCCGAATATGCAAAAAAAAATTTTTTGACCAAGTGGCGGTTACTACGTTCTCGCTTTTTGCCATCGATATCATTCTAGCATATTTAGATGTCACACTGCAGATAATAAATTAGTCACATTTCTACAAATATTTACAAAAATAACGATTATAGTCGCGTGTTTTTCCGTCGAAGCAAAATTTGATAAAAATATTTGTACACGACGATTGCTAATAAAGAAGAAATTTCAGATATTTTTTGTTGAAATCTTTTCTGTACGTAATAGAAAAGAACTATTATTTTATAACCCAAAATTCTGTAAAGCATTTAAGTTATTTTGATATACAGTGCCAAGACAAAATCAGATGTCACTGTCATCTGCTACTAGAAATGGTAGTAAAGAAAACTATTCCATAAATTCTGTTCTTTAGTAAATTTTTTTTGAAATAATAAATATAACTGGTAATAAATAAACACTGCCAACCAATGAAGAAAGTAAAGCGTACGTAATAGTACATTATGTATCAAGGGTGGTAAGTAAGGAATTACAAACGAGTGTTTGTGACAAGGCCGAGGCGAAGCGGAGGACTTTAATAACACGAGTTTGTAATTCCTTTACCGCCCGTGGCACACACAATATTTTTCATCACACTTGTGAGGAAATCTTAATTAAAATAATAAAATAACCTTACTTAACCTAAATAAAATTGTAAAACAGACAGTGACATTAGTGACATATATCCATAGACAATGCGAATGTCAAGTCACGTTCGGAAACCATAGCGGTAAAAACCTAAAACGGTTGATTTTATATTTACAAAATACTGAAATACACTATTTAAACATTGAATTAATGTTACAGAAATATGTGTTAACATCTGTGCGGAAAGAGAATAGGATTAATTTTGGTGGGCGCTGTAATGCTTTTCTATCGTATGTGCCGTATTTTCTGCTCTGTAGCCATACTGGTTAGGTTAGTTCCGTTTTTCGCCACGCCTATTCTCTTTCCGCACAGACTCTACATTTATTTGCAATAACAGTTCTCTCTAAATAAATATTTCAGTGATAAAAGTTAAAAAAGTAAGTTGGCGTTTCCTTTGAACATGACAAATAAGAGTAAAACAGAACCAGCGTTTCAACTTTAAAAAGAAAACCATTACGCCCTAGGGCGTAATAGGTCACTTACGGCTCGCAGAACCTACGTGTAATGACACCATTTTCGAGCAAGTGTGATGAAAAGTAAACTTAGATCTACGTCACACCTGGCTATAAAGTGGCAATAACCGCCCGCTAAGGCGAAGAACACACTGCAGCGAAAATCGCGGCGACGCGCGACTCAGCGATTTTCAACTTTGTATGTAGAATCATCGATTTGTATAGAAAAATCGCGGGGTGGCGCACACTGGCGTGAAAATCGCGGCGATTTTTTCCGTTTAGCTGCGCATAGTAAAAAAAAATCGCGGCGACGGGCGATTTCAGTGTGTTCTTCGCCTAAGCGTGCGGATAATCCCACTTAATGGCCAGGAGACGTAAAATTTTGGACATGAGGAAAAGAAGGACGAAATTAGGATTTTGTTTACAAGCAGTAAAGAATAAACAGTAGAGGAATGATAAACCTTATAATAATATGATAAGACATATGACACCGTCACAACTTGATGATAACAGTGCATCACGGATCATGAGTGACGTATCACTGTTTTAATTAATTCAATTTACACATAAGTTATTTATTCAAAGCGGTAACTATCCGCAATATCAATATACAATAGCTAGCCGTGGGTTATTTTCCGAGACAATATTTACTGCGTTGGTTTGGATAAGATAGTATCAAGGTTTCATTCATGATTTTTAGTGTACAGCCTCCGTAACTGGGTAATGTTCTGTATGACGTTATAATGTTACTTTACAAAATACAAAATATGAGAAAAAAAGTTTCTTAATTAGCACATTAGTACACTGATCATAAAGTTGCAATTTCATTGGCGAAATAAATGTAGTTATTTAGTACGAGTGTGAACTACACCATCGAAATATTAAGATCTTAATTATTTTATCCCACAAAATTTTTTAAAAACTTATATTTGTAAATTAGAAATAAATCAACTAGTTTTACCTCAATTCAGAATATGCTAGCCTTTACTCGCAGAATTTAATAAAATGCACTGTAATGTACAACGCTTATACACTATGTATTAATTCAGTAATTTCACGTATAATGAAAAGAAAAAAATACAGTAAATGAAAAGAAACCCTTGGATGGAAGTTGTACCCGAAAATGTATTCGTCACGCGTCATAGAGTCTGTGCGGAAAGA
Organism: Eudemis profundana; assembly: GCA_947034925.1. Taxonomy (NCBI): domain Eukaryota; kingdom Metazoa; phylum Arthropoda; class Insecta; order Lepidoptera; family Tortricidae; genus Eudemis; species Eudemis profundana. The sequence continues at coordinate 14,556,176 of OX344811.1, forward strand.
GAATAGGATTTAGATTGGGGGGGCTACCGTATGTGCCGTATTTTCTGTTCTGTGGTCAATGGTCATACTGGTTAGGTTAGTTCCGTTTTTCGCCAGGCCTATTCTCTTTCCGCACAGACTCTAGATAGGTTCTGATCGAAACAGCGAGTGATAATAGAGTTTTTTCACGGGATATACTAGAACCTAATAAATAAATACGATCTTTTGCACGAAATACACAAAAGTCGTGAACTATCAGTTATGAGCTGCTTGGGTAATTTTATACTTACGAAAAAAACATTTGCTTTGTCAGATTATTTTAAATTGCAGTGTTCTCGATTACTAAACGTTCCATTTTGATTATGATTCATTGGCTGAAGTTAGGTTGTATTTTTCCTTTTATATCAATAAAAAACACGAATAAACCTAAAAGAAGAATTCGAGTTGATTTGCACGCATTCATAAATAACTGGCGCGAAGACATGGAATACTTACCTAATTAAAAAAATATATTACATTAAATAGCTTAATTAGTTTGTGTATATTATGTTATCTTTAAATATTATTAGCAGCAGCTGAACGAATTATTCCATCCGTATCTGAAAAGGTCTCAGTGAACCCAATGGGTCAGGGACCTAGTTAGGAGATTTATCTCTAACGCGATTCTAGAAGAAAAATGTGTTAAGTGTAAGAGTCTATGAGTTTAGGTAATATTATATTATCGTTATCCTTTTGTTTGGAATAGCAGTGTATATCATCAACTGTATTAGAATTATTACTCTGAGCAAGGACCATTAAAAAAAGAGGACTGTCATTCTCCATACTTTGGATCGTACCCCGACCGCAAGGGGATTTCCAGGCAAAAACTAGATGGCGCTAAAAAACTAAACATTTAACGATGTTATAATTGAACAAAGAAACTTAGTACAGTAACAATTAGTTCCTGAACAGCTAATAATAAATAAATTCTAACATTTAAATACTGTGTCACGCTTGCAAAGTTGAATAATTGTAAATAATATAATTTTTATACCAAGCTTATACATAGATGGCGTTGTAAATATCGGGGAACAGCTTTTTGTATGGAGAATGACAGTCCTCATGTTTTAATGGTCCTTGCTCTGAGTTAGTTTTGTTTTGTCCCACCACATAAGTCTCTCACTCTAACAAAACGACCGACCACGGGATTTGGGTCCGACCACGGGACGGAACGCACCGGATCCGACCGTCTCTCTCTATCGCATAACGTGTGCTCTTTCTGGTCGCTGGTTAAGGCCCCCCGCGGAGGCCTCAAGGCCGCGTGGCGAAATCGCGGAGTGGGTCACTCCTGCAGCTGGGTAAATCCGGCCTCCCTCTTTTTCGATTGATCTCTGTTTTGTGCGGTTTATGATTCCTTTATAAAGGAGTCTAGCTTGTCCTGCCATCGCCGATGTTGTCTGTCGCGTTTCCGTTTTGAAACTGTGAGGCTTCCACTCTGTGATAATTAATTATAATAAAATAATAATACCATTATTACTAGATAACGTAATCGTTAGATGCTTGATGTCAAAGCTAATTTTTTTTTACTTTGTGTAAATTTAGGTGGATCACGATGCATAAAATTTGGCGCAGTCCATAAAGGTATGAAACCTGCATTACTTATATTGCTAATAAGACTGATACGAGAGCGGCGACGCTGGTCGCACAAGTGAAATAGAAAAGTTGCGCCCAGTGGATATTAAGAAAGAGTAGCTGGTATCTCAAGTAACGCTCAAAGGACCTGTTGACACTCTGGTCTCAACTCAAGCCTTAGCGTGGGTAACTTCACGTCTTTGAAAAGCGATATGCCCAACCGGTCGCTTAGCGTGAGCTCTATCGCTCAAGAGATTCGTGGCAAACGATTCGAGAAGGATCCATCCTTTACATATGCCCAGGCACTCAGCTAGTTAGATAATACTGTTTGGGCCATTCCAAATACTGAGGACATTGTTTGTGGGTCTCCCAGATTATTTCAAGTGTTCTTCTTAGTCGTGCACTCTTGGCAGAGTGGTCGTGGTCATGTCTTGGTCGACTCTTGCGCCATCGCTTCTCTTGTGATGCGGCGCCATGTATCTCTATGTTTGGCGGAGTGAGAGTTAACATTTATGCTGGAATGTGTCACAGATTTTATGAGGTCTGTCCACCGTGTTGGAGACCGCCCCCGAGATCTTTTGCCTTCGACTTTCCCTTGTATTTCAAGTGAAGTGAGCAGGTAATAATATTGCAAAGGCTTTCAATGCGGTGATAATAATTCTAGGAACCACTATCTACAAAGGCCATAATGTTGACGAGAGAACGTGTCCTTACGTATGGTGTGATGCTGCAAAGTTTACTTTGTGATAAATTTTAACGTAATTTGCGTGTTATTGCGTAGTTTGGCCGTTTAATGTTATTTACTGTTAAAATTTACAGATGTTAGTTACGATAAGATACCGTTGCTTTGTACTCTCTATTGATATTTTAGTTTTCTTTACCTTTATTTGAATACCTATTCTAAAAAATGCCTGTGGCAACTAAATATGTTTGTATAAATTATCTTATCACCATGCGAAAAAAAATCGATATTATGGGAACAAATAAAAGGAAGGGGTAAAATAAACTTTCATATTAATATCTGAACTAAGGCTGATACGGGCACCTATTCTTTGTATGGACATTGGACAATACTGGGACATTTAGAAGCCTTAATCTGGACATCACTACAGATCCTCCCAAATAAAAAAAAATTGGTATGACGTCATTACTATCTGATTTTACATGGAGTAGGTTTAGCGTTGATTTATACTTAAAAGTTAATATTATGTCACTCTTCCTTTCTCAAACGTCTCAGATTTCACGCAACTTACCAAATGTTTCGGTCTGTCGGTCATGAACGATGCATCAGATCCGAAGACACAGTGGTGAAATATACGATTCTATTTCATTATCATCGTAGTTACTAGATCCCCTTTCACTAAGACATTGCTTATATCCGAACTTACTAACTTCGTCTGTATAAACTAACTTCGTAGCTATACTCCTAGGGGACGTGGCGCCAGCCAAACTCAACATCTCCAGCAAAGGTCCCAGGAAGTACACGGTACGGGTAGGCGCCATAGCGTACACTACACTCACAGCTGTCCTTTTTAAACCCACCACTACGTATATAGCGCTATCCTCTTTTCCACCTCTTTATTAGATTCCTCTACTATTAAATATATAAGAAGACTCACCAACTTCATCTGCATGCACCAACTTCGTAGCTATACTCCTAAGGGACGTGGCGCCAGCCGAACTAAACATGTTCAGCAAAGGTCCCAGGAAGTACACGGTACGGGTAGGCGCCATAGCGTACACTACACTCACAGCTGTCCTTCTCAAACACACCACTACGTCGATAGCGTTATCCTCTTTTCCACCGCTTTATTAGATTCCTCTTCTATTAATGATTTAAGAAGACTCACCAACTTCATCTGCATGCACCAACTTCGTAGCTATACTCCTAAGGGACGTGGCGCCAGCCGAACTAAACATGTTCAGCAAAGGTCCCAGGAAGTACACGGTACGGGTAGGCGCCATAGCGTACACTACACTCACAGCTGTCCTTTTTAAACCCACCACTACGTATATAGCGCTATCCTCTTTTCCACCGCTTTATTAGATTCCTCTACATTAATGATTTAAGAAGACTCACCAACTTCATCTGCATGCACCAACTTCGTAGCTATACTCCTAAGGGACGTGGCGCCAGCCGAACTAAACATGTCCAGCAAAGGTCCCAGGAAGTACACGGTACGGGTAGGTGCCATAGCGTACACTACACTCGCAGCAATCCGGCTCAAGCACGCCACTACGCCGACAATGCTGTCCTCCATCTTCCACCGCTTGGTGAACAGATATATCGTGAGGAAGGAACCTGGAAAAAATATATTGGTTAGAAGTTTCAAAATGTTCCAAGATTTTATTAAGATTGTAACCATAAAGATCGATAGAATGCTTTCATTGGCGTACAATTAGCGGCTGAAGACTGACTAGACTTGGATGTTGGGTTTTTTGAAGTGAACGTTTGAAAGATTTCTTTTAAAAGCAGAATGATCTCGTTGTATTCGGAGTTCTATGTCGGTTCTCCAATAGATATGTGTATTTTATAACGATTTTATAAATTTTAAGTTCTTTTCTACAATTTTTTTTAATGTTTGTTAAATGCACAATGAACTATAATCCCGTATTTTTTATTAAAATCTAGTTCCGATAATTGGATCCATAAGGAATTGATGGAAGTCCTCAAATATTATAAGCATCTCGTGAATTTACTATAATACATTCAATATTTATAGTCGGTTATTTTATTTAGTGTAGAGTCGGTGCGGAAAGAGAATAGGCGTGGCGAAAAACGGAACTCACCTAACCGGTATGGCCACAGAACAGAAAGTACGGCACATACGGTAGAAAAGCATTACAGCGCCCCCCAAAATTAATCCTATTCTCTTTCCCCACAGACTCTAGTTAAGTTTATTTAGTTTTAAAATGTTAAGGTTACGCTCTTTTATCTAAACAGCTTGCACGGAATCTTTCAACATTTTATAGGTACATTACAGATTTTTATATTAAGAACTGTAAATAAAGCCGTAAATACATAATATTTCGATTAGGTCCACATAATTACGTCGCACGCTTGAAATAAATGCGTGTCAAATTAGAATATAATATTATCGACCAATTATTCGCCTTGTAGCCCTGGAAACTTATTTGCATCATTTTATTAGCGATAACGAAACAAGAAAGTAGGAAACATTGACAAATATAGCTATAACTCACGTGGCTGGAAGTACACGTGATATTTCGATTGCCTATGCATATCAATCCGTGGCCATTAATGCGCGCAATAGTACATTACTTAGGGTGGTAAAACAAAGAATGTCTCAGATCGCAGGTATTTGACGCCCGAGCCGAAGGCAAGGGCGATAAATATGCGATCTGAAGCTTTATTTATTGCCGTCCGTGCCGTGGTAAGTACAAAATTGTACGTCTCTCCCAGGCCTAAACATAAAATCCACAATTATAATTATATTTTTTTATAAATTTCAGAATAGCCAACTCGATTTTTTACGGTCATATATCTAATGCAGATGATAATGGTCAAAGATGCGTCAGCCGAGTATTTTACATCATAACATAGCCCAATACAGAATCAGTTAGAGCTTATAAATAAGGTAAATACGGAATTCCGCGAAATCTGTATTCAGAACACAATTCGCTCGATATTTACATTCGAACACTGGCTTGAATAAGCTGAAAAACATGCAGTGTTACTATCCATGAGTTAAAGGAGGTCTGTGACCCGTTTCACGAAGCTACAAGATTAAGGTTTTTATGCCACACCTGCCCATAAAGTGGCTATTTCCGCACGCTGCGCGTACGGAAAAAGCCGCTTTCTGGCCAAGTGTAGACATAAAATGATGTACACAACACGGGAGGTAATAAAGAAAGCCCTCGATCGCATATTTACGTCCCTCGCTTGCAGCTCGGGCCGCAAACTTCTGCGATCTCGGTGGCTTTTCTTTGTATTACCACCCTAGTTACGTAATGTACTATTTATTCTCTGTGGAATAGTACATTACACATCTAGGGTGGTAAAACAAAGAAAAGCCGAGATCGCAGATGTTTGCAGCCCGAGCTGCAAGCGAGGAACGTAAATATGCGATCGAGGACTTTCTTAATTATCTCCCGTGTTGTCTACATAATTTAATGTCTACACTTGGCCAGAAAGCGGTTTTTTCCGTACGCGCGGCGTGCGGTAAAAGCCACTTTATGGCCAGGTGTGGCATAAATGTTATTTAACTGCCCATAACCGGTGACAAAGTACAAAAACATACAAGAAGTCACTCTTCGGCCATTTAGGAGTGATAGCTATAGGTCGAGGCGCAGGGCTTGCGGCCGTCGGTTTTTTTCGCATCTCAAGTTCAGTTGCGAAGGAATGCAATTTAGTTTTAGCCGAAGCCGGGTTGCATCACTAATCCGAACACATAGCAATATACAGTATACGTTTACGATACATCGCCCGGGAGCGAGGACACGGGGCGACGGTGCGAGCCCGACCTATGCATTGCTAAAAGAAAAAAAATACTGCTAATTATACTGTGCTTTAGTGCCGTGAGCTGTATAGTACCTGTATTAATAAATTTACATTTGTATAGAATTAACGTTACATCGAGCTTACAGTGTCCTCTTAAGTACACCTTCCGATTTTATTCTTTATCAGAACAGCTGCAGAGGAAACATATTTTAGTAATGAGAATTTTATCGTTTCGCAAACATAATAGCGGATGTATACAAAGTATATATTTGACGAGGATCATACTGTTTGAAAAGTATATCTAAATTTATCTCTAATATGTTTGTGATGAACTCATCTCCAAAACATTTTGTCACTTTTGACTTGCTTGCTTTGTCGCACGATATTAAATAATATGTCATGCATACGTTCCGAAAAACTCATAGGCACGAGACAGGATACTGACCCACGGCCACCGTCCACCCACACCACAGTATAGGTAATGCAGTAATCTTTCTTCCTACAAAAGGTACATCGCGCGCTTGTATGTGTGCGCGCCGTGTACGCACTACAAGCAAAAATTTAGAGCCTTATCACACTTGCGATTTGCGAGCGAGCTGCCGGCAGAGCGAGACGAGACGAGGATTGAATTGAAATTTGTATGAAGTTTTCAATCCTCTCGCGCATCGCCGCTCGCGCATCGCGCAGCTTGATACAACTTTCAATTCAATCCTCGTCTCGTCTCGTCTCGCCCTGCCGGTGGAAAACCACCTTTAGAAGCAAAGTTGAAACGGCCACCGTAGACCTTTTATTTCCGATCTTTCGAGTAGTAGATTTCAGTTGTTTCTACAACTTATGAAGTAACCGACCGTGTCGAGTTTCCGAAACACTCCTATCGGTCAATGTCATATAACGTAATATTCACGGCATTCTACCTTCTTAGTCACCAAAACGATTTAAATCAGATTAAAAATGTATGCACACAAGACCTTTTTGATTAAAGCAATGCCTTCTTTTGTTCGATTTTGTCGAGTTATTCACCTTGTTTTAACGTTCGTGCGAATGTTTTGATGACTATACCGATTTTGATTGGAGGTTTCGAGTTTTTGCCAGTTTATAATTCTGATTTGGTTTCACCGTATTAGGTTAGTTTCCTGGCTTTCATACAGTTCAGTTCATTTTCTAACAGTTCCCATTTTTATTCAGATTTGGCATTTATAAGCGAACTAGTGTAATTAAGTACCTTTAGCTCACAAAGAACGAGCGGGATCCCTTAGTACGAATAAGTAATGAAAAAAAAACAATTCTGAAGCAAATGATTTAAAAACTGGAACTGGGAACGCCACATGCGGTCTCCACCTAGTCCGATTTTTGCAATAGTCAGTAAGACTTTCAAGTTTGCCAGGCTTAAAAAAAAAGTGCAGCAAACAATGTGTTTCAATTAATTTCAAGAATTTATGACCTGGTATGAAAGAGCGATACCTCCTAATCCAAGTGCAATACTTAAAAGGATTCGAAGAGAAGAGGAGCCTGAAGAAGAAGAAAGAAATGGAAATTAGACTTACCCACGCTACCGACAAGGACGGAGTATGTGAGGAACAGGCTGTAGTCCACCTCAGTGAACTTGAATTTGTAGCGGGTGAACCAGTATGTCATTTGCGCTTCACCTGTGACAAACAAATAAAATGACTTGCATTAAACCGACTGATAACTTCAATGCACAGGAAGATATGGAATTAGATACACAAGGTAAATGAAAAAGAATTGATTTTATATAAATTTACGTCCCATTAACGGATATGGAAAATATTGAAAATAGATATTACAACACACATAAGACATCGTCGCTGGAAAGCAATAATGCTGTAACCCTCAAAAAGTAAACTTTTCACTAGAGCCAAAAAACGTTTGCATTTTTTTAGAAAAATTCATAAATCTCAAACAAAAAGAGATTATTAAACCCCCTTTGGTAGACTCGTTGTAAAAAAATCGAAGTTTATAATTTTGGTGGTAAAATTACTATAAACTTGTTTTTAATATGACTTTTGTCGTTTACAGCATTTCGATATTTCTAATCATGGCACGCAATAATGCTGTAACCTACTAAATTTTTGTATGGAAACAATATTTTTACCAAATCTCACAGTCGTTTTAAAATGTTGTAAGTCTAAAAAGTGGTTCGTAATACAATTTTTGGGCCATGAAAACTTAAATTGACAAAATTTTTGTACTGCAATGTTGCTGTAACCGAATGAATGGAAGGAAACAGGTATGAATGAAGCAGTGTAAGTGCGAATGGTAGTTTATGTTGATCCATTTTAAAATGTCAGTGGTAAATAATTGTTGATCTGTAGTAATAATATTTTCTGAACTACTTAATTAATATGCCACACATACATATCTATAAGCTTAAAATGTTATGTATTGGCTATTAAAAAGTTATCATTAAGTATTGTTATATTTATGTTGTTGGACTGTATGCATCTACATGCAGCAGCACTATGTAATCGCCTAAACTAATTTTAATCATTTGGTTTGGACGATGATTGAGAACGGAATTATGGTATTTATCAGGCTATAAGTACACAGTATTAAAAAAAACTTATTTTTTTTACAAAATAAAGACTTATCAGAAACGCCTGGAGGAGCTTGTGGTTGATGAAAACACTAATGGTGGGAAACCCATTATATCCCTGAAATGTAAGCTCATGGAGATTTAGTGCATTCTACCCATTCTGACTTATGGCGCCCAGTTAAGGTCTAGGAGGACTTCAGAGGTAGAGGAAAGTATTAGAAGAGAGGCTCACGCAGAGCAGTGAGACACTAAATATACTAGTTAAAACAATAGTTGTTTTAAGGTTGACGTGTCATTTTATAAAAAAAAAAAATTATTTATCTAATCGATAAATATATTTAATTCAATTCAAAAAATAATAAAGATTGTTTTACAGAACAGTTATGATATGAAGATGATACACGTATAGTTTACATGCATTAAATTTTGAACGGAAAAATAATTACCGTGTTTTTCTTTTAAAGTAGGTTATGCTTATATTACCTCTATAATCTAAAGGGAAACATTTATATTTAATTTAAATCATGATTAAATCTTTAAAAAAACGAAAACTAGCAAACTACAAATAAAAACGACCCTCAATACTATATACATACAAACTTACTATATATTTTAAAATGTATTTACTGTCATTATTCATTTATTACTGTATCTTTAAAATGCTGTACACCATAGTTTATTCACAACATCTCCCGACAAAATGCTGTAAATGACAAAAATTGGTCAAAAGTTGAAATTTACGGAAAGCAAAAATGCTGTACGTGATGACGGAGAACTAATTGCGGAAACCATTTTGCTGTAAACCACAACGCAGTTGAAAACACGGGATTTTATGCGGGTTACAGCGTTTCTTCATTCCGCGATTACAAATTTAGGTGAAAAAAAATATGCTGTATACATTTTATTTATCATCACAGACAAATAATAACTATACCAGTCGACGCAGAAAAAAAAACTGAATAAGAATATGCAAAAAAAGCATTTTCGATGGTGGTGCGGGTTACAGCATTATTGCTTTCCAGCGACGACATGTTTTATTGTTATAAAAAAAAAACAAATATTGCATTCAGGGATCTTTGAAACTTCTCTCTTCATTGGGAATCAAATCAGTCAAGTGTAACAATAGTACATTGTGTATCAAGGGCGGTAAGTAAAGAATTACAAACGAGTGTTTGTTACAAGGCCGAGGCGAAGCCGAGGGCTTTAATAACACGAGTTTGTAATTCCTTTACCGCCCGTGGCACACACAATGTTTTTCATCACACTTGTGAGGAAATCTGATTAAAATAACCTTACTTAACCTAAATAAAATTGTAAAACTGACAGTGACATTAGTGACATATTCCATAGACAATGCGAACGTCAAGTCACGTTCGGAAACCATAGCGGTAAAGACTAAAAATGGTTTATTTTATATTTGCAAAATACTGAAATACTATATTTAAACATTTAATTAATGTTACAGAAATATGTTTTTACATGTATTTGCAATAACAGTTCTCTTGAAATAAATATTTCAGTAATAAAAGTTAAAAAAGTAAGTTGGCGTTTCCTTTGAAAATGACAAATAACAGTAAAACAGAACTAGCGTTTCAAATTTAAAAAGAAAACCATTATGCCCTAGGGCGTAATAGGTCATTTACGGCCCGCAAAACCTACGTGTAATGACACCATTTTCGAGCAAGTGTGATGAAAAAATATTTTATGACAAGGACTGATAATATTTCATTCATTCATAAGACACAATTGTGTCATTGTCAGATTTAGGTTCGCATCTTTCCGGTAGACATGTGCGAAATTAAAAAATTCAGAGCCTCATTTTCTGATAAAACTCGTATAAGAATAAAGAACGTTCCCTCTTCTATAATGGGTTATTCTTCAGAAATATGTCTGCGACTTATTCCTCTGTCTTCATACATTTAGTATGAAAAAGGGCCAGAGAAATAAGGTGACCGCAGACATATTTCTGAAGAAAAACCCTAATCCGATGAAATATGTTTGACCACCAGAGGGACTTTTGTTTTTTGAACTGACCATTAATGACCCAACAACAATGTATCTTGAAACCAATGAAAAGTATATTTTATCATACGCGCCAGACAACAATGCCAATAGGCAATATTATAAAAGGCAAGAAAATATAAAAAGGCTTATTTATTTTTGTATTTACGTGGCTCTTGTCTGTTTACTGAGTTATTGAACATCATGAAAGATTTACAGTTTTAGGAAATAGTGTTTGTCTATTAAACAGAAGGACACCCTGTTGTCGCATAATTATCTTAGTAATCTCAGTAATAAAAATAGTTCATGTCATGTGTGACATATTTAAATAAACAATGTTATTAAAGTATTATTTTTTTATTCAGTGTACCGGTTCATGTGTTTGTTTTGAGGAATTAGAGCCTCGTGGCAAAATTACTATCTACAAACAGTTATTAAATACTTAGTTATATTTTTATTGACAGAATTTATGTAAAAATTAGATAATACCCAGCAGTTGCGTGCCGTAAAATGTATCCTTGGGCAAGCCGGTCAAGGAAGGTCATTTAGTGTACATTTTTCTTAAGAGCTATAAAATATGGTGCTCAAAATGTCTAATATTAGGCAAGCCGGTAGGAAACGAGTTCTTTGGACGCCACGCTACTGATACCCAGTTATGTAACAACAGAATAGTTATGAAAAATGGTACTAGTACAAGTAGAATTTCACCACATGCTAACTATTGCTAGGTACCCAAAACAAAATCAAATTAGGTGTTTCATGTTCAGAATCGAAATTATTGCTATTTAAAGAAACGTTATTCATGTTTTTTTGCTTCCATACATATTACTTTATTACCAAGCTTGATTGAAACATTTTTCAATTTAAAGCTTTGTCTATGCAAACAACATGAGAAGTCTCAATAAGCAAAAGAAAAATAGTAGGGTAAACTACCCAATCGTTGGCACTGCTCCAATTATTGGCACTTTAGAGTTTAAATTGAAAATACAAGAAAACCTTGAATTATTCAAGTTTGGTTAGCATTAAAAAGTGAAATTGTATTGTTTTTCTGTTGAAAATTGGCAACACTATAGCAAATAACAAAAATGGCGCTTTAAAAACTTCAGTTTAAATTTGTGCTCGTGATTTGGTGCCGTAATTTTGTTTTATTACTAAGGTAAGTGCTTTATTTACCATCGCATATCGCAGCTATTTGGCTAATTTATACTTTGGAACTAAATTGATTTACTTAATTACACTTTTAGGCAGCAGATTCAATTATTATAATCTTGAATATCTCTTTTACATTTGATTTATTAAATGTGCCAATATATGGAACAATAATTTCATCAAAATCCATTTATTGGCAGTAGTGCCAATAGCAAATGCTAATTATTGGCAGTAGTGCGTATAATAGAATATTGAGTGCTAATAATGGGTTTTTTTATTTATTTACTCACATTGTGAACAATGAAGACACGAAAAGTAGCAAAGAGACGAAAACAATATAGTGAAGTAAATATAGAAAAAGCATTAGACGCGATTAAAAATGGGATGCCTAAAAAGCAAGCTGCGAGGCAATTTCAGGTTCCTCGAGCCACATTACAGTTTCGCATTAAGGAACCCAACCACAACTCTAAGCCTGGTCCAAGTCCAATTCTTGACGCACAAGAAGAAAACAAATTGAAAAACTGGTTAAATGTTAACCACGCAAAAGGTTTTCCTAAACGCAAAGAAGACCTTTTCTACAGCGTATCAGATTTTGTGAAAAGAAGCGGCCGATCGAACCCATTTACAGATAATGTTCCCGGAAACAAATGGTACAAACTCTTTTTGAGACGACATCCGGATATTGCTTCAAGAACTCCAGAGGCGGTAACAGCGGCAAGTGCTGCCGTGTCAGAAAATGATATAAAAGGATGGTTTCAAGACATTGAAATATATCTGAAAGCTAACGGTTTGTTTGAAATTCTATCAGACCCGAAAAGAGTCTTGAATGGTGACGAAACCAATTTTATTCTTTGCCCGAAGACAGGGGTGGTCTTGGCACCAAAGGGTGCAAAGAATGTGTACGAAATCGACCACGCCCCAGCTAAAAGTTCACTAACAGTGATGTTTACTTTTGCTGCCAATGGCGAAATCGCTCCACCTATGGTGATATTCCCGTACAAGCGCTTGCCTAGTGAAATTGCTTCAAAGGTTCCACCAGAATGGGGCATAGGGCTCAGTGACAATGGTTGGATGAAAACAGAAATTTTCTTACAATATATAGAAAAAGTGTTACACCCGCATCTTGTACGAAATGAAGTACCATTCCCGGTCATTTTATTTGTTGACGGACACAAAACTCACGTCACTTATGCTGTCAGTGAGCTTTGTTCCTCACTAGATATTGTGCTTATAGCAATTTATCCCAATTGCACTCGATTACTTCAGCCTGCAGATGTCTCGGCTTTTAAACCTCTAAAAAGCAGTTGGCAGAAGACGGTCTTAGAGTGGCGCCGTGACAATCCATCGCAAGCTCTTAAAAAAGTTGATTTTGTGCCGCTATTGCAAAAAACTATTGATAAAGGCGTAAAACCAGATACAATTATTAATGGTTTTCGGGCTGCCGGTCTTTGTCCATGGGACTCAAACGCTATAGACTATTCGAAATGCTTGGGGGATGATTTGAAAAATAAACCCGAAAGTGAACCAAAAACTACGAGAATAATGCATAAACAGGATTTTATAAGATACGTAGGGCAGTTTTCAATGACAGAACTAATGAACAAACAAGATTTGACAGCTGCTGAGAAAATTTTAAAAAACTTGTGGTATTTCTTTGATGGAAAAGAAAACAACCAGACACATAAAGAAATCTTTCAAGAGAAAGAAGTAATAAAATCAAATGAGAATTTTGATACTAATGGAAAAGACTTTAAAAATAAAGAAATCTATGCGATACATAAACCGGATGATACTCTTAAAGAACAGGATATTTTGGACTGAAAATATGGATGTAATTATGTGTGATGAATTTGATAGTACATGTAACATTCCTGTAGCTCAAGAAGTAGTCATTGGAGATATTGGTATTGACAACAGAGAAGACCCCACGGCTATAGTTGACCCTCGGACTAATTCTTTTCCGAAAAACACTGAAAACATAGATTGTTATTTACCCAAAGAAGATTCTCAACTAACTAAATGTGTACAAGTTACTCATATTGCACAAATAGAAACATATAAAGAAAGAAATTACTGCACACTAGATAATAATTCAAACAAATCAATTCCTATACGTAATATCGTTCACCCAGCTCAACAGGATTTTGACAAAATTGAAATTTTGGAAACTATAACCAATCCAATTTTCACCACCCCTATGAAGACAAACTTACGAGAAATAAGACTAGATGACATATTAGTGATACCTAAAACACCGCTAAGGAAGGGAATAAGACAAACTAAGACGACACCTTATGTTATTACATCAAAAGAGTTCAAGGACAAAGAACGCCAAAAAATTCAAGCAAAGAAAGAAAAAGAAGAAGGTATACAGAAACGAAAGGAACAACGACAGCAAAAAAAATAGCCCAAAGTGAAAAAATGCTAAAGAAACAAGAAAAATGTGTTAATAAACAAGACAAAAATAAAATAAAATTTGAACAAAAAAGAAATATTAGAGATAAAAGGGAAATTATTGAACACAATTACACAGAAAATCATCCCAAACAAAATCTCAATTACAACAGTATTAAGATAAAGAAAGAAAGATGTAATACTAAGAATAATATAAAAAATAAAGGTGGAACGGTCAAAGTTGTATTTGAGAAAATGCTAAACCAAGTAAAAAAAGAGGAAAACAAACGTATTTTGTATTCTGAAGAAGTACTATGCCATACAGACGAAGAAGAGAAATTTGACGATGATGGTCATATCAGTTAGACTGATAACACTTTTAGGTAGGTTAGTATAAAAGTTAAAAAAGATGTCATGGATAGTAATTTAAGAACAAATAAAGTAAGACTGCCATAACGAGTAGAATGAGAGAAATTGTTATAAAAACACTGTTAACAACATTGTTATAAAAGTTGATTTTTGAATATGTTTATGTAAACTTTAAATACTTACTCTAAGATAGATAATATTATCTAACTAAATAAAAACTGATATTTACTTAGTAAAACAGTGTTTTAATTATACCCAAGGCAATCTAGGTACATTATATGCTACTTAAAGTGCATGCCAATAATTGGACGAGTAGATGCCAATAATTAGAATATCTATGCCAATAATTGGATTTTGGTATAGCCTTTTGGTTTTAAATAAAAAACATATGTTAAACACTATTTAATCACATAAAAACGGTTACACAAATGAAGTTTAAAATATTTCCTTTGATACTGTCACATATTTGGCCTACTAGCTGATGTAAATGAAATTTTATGGTAATTCAATTTCAGACTGACCTCTTAAAGTGCCAATAATTGGGTGGTTTACCCTAATTAGTTTTAGTTCCGATTCATGCTAGACGGCACTGACCATAAACCTTCGTTTTTATGTTTTTTCTGACTGTTTTGCGCTGGCAACTATATGAAGCTCTATATTAGCTTAAAATAAAACCACTTAAGCCATTGATGTTGTTAAAGTCGTTTCTGAGCCATTTTTTCATTTGTATGGAGTTTCAGAGCGACTCTAATCACTTTTATACCATGATCTGACCGTGCTATGCACATATCAGGCACGGTTTGACAAATACTGGTCGGTGACGGAACGTGCTAGTGGGCATACTCTCATACTTTTCAATAGAAAGAATATTTATTTTGCCTGACACGTTCATTGTACGGTCATAGTATGATACGGTGTAATGTAACAGACCTTTATGTACGATCAGTACGATTCTCACTGACCAGGCGGGGCCGGGTAGCTTCATACAACATTATATGCATTGACGGCAGCCGACCGGCTTGCCGGATGAGCTGAGCGGCTGCCGAGTCATATGCAAAAATGAACTTTAATTCCTATATAGACGCTTCAATTTCCATACGCACATTGTGAGATCCCGGTCAGTGACAATCTTACTTAATACGTTCACTATCCCTATACAAAACTATCAGGCAATTTCACATCTGTCACAAGTCCCAACTCTGTAATCAATATGGGGAAGTGACCTCATAGTGGAATGGAAGCACAGACTCCTGAAAATATTCTTCATGCCCCCATATTGGGGGCACCGGGACAGGGAACGTGTTAAGAGGAAACAGGAGGGCAGTTTTTCCATACAAACGTAGTCCCCTGTTTCCTCCCTGGATAATGCCAGTAGAGCAATCATTTTTTGTCCAATAATCTATGGCTACTATTGATATGTTCCTATGTTTTCCTTTTTACGATAAATTGATTCTCAAAAGAGATATTAACCTTCAAAAACCTAATAAAAATGCCAGATTTTCCGCTGTGTTCACACATCCAGAAAACAAATTTGACTAGATTATTAAAAAAAAGGAAAACATAGGAACACGGCCAAAGCCTTTCTTTAATGTTTAATGAAAAAAATAGTTAAATAGGTTAAGTTTTGGGGAAAAAATCAGGGGACTACGAAACGTTGTTTTCTTGAAATTTTAAAAGGTATTTTCGGTCCAAGCTGCAGTCGTCTCTATCGCGCTCTGCGCGGGAGAGGCGGGCAATGCGGGACAGCGACACATTTTACAAATACCTAATTTTCAATTCTCTCCACCTTACTGTTTCCTCTTAATGCTGCGTTTCCACCGAAGCTGTGTGAGGTAGCAGAGCTAAGCGGTCAGCTAGGAAAACCACCAATCAACGTGCCTTGCGTAGTCTGGCATTGATGGATTTTTTCACCACCGCTCCGCTACCGCACAGTTTCGGTGGAAACGCAGTATAAGTGAAATAGATACAGCATTTCCATATCGTGAGGGAGTTAGTCACGCGTGAACGGTTGAAATTAAGAAATGATTCGTTCTACGATAGATCACGTACCTTGTGACCTCATGAACGATTTATCTCTTATTCTATTATCATTTAACTAGATTTTGTTCATAACTTCGTCCACAAAAACTTTAACTTTAAGAAACTAAACCTCTTAACTGTACCCTCTTTATACATTTACGAAATTTGTGTGTTCGTAAAAACCAATGCACATTACTTCTGTACAAAGGACAAAGTATGCAACTTCAACACGCGATACGCAAACATGTTGTGCTATCCAAAAACAAAAACGGCTCTGTATCGCAATAATTGTTTTCCTATGGCTATACGCACATATAACAAGTTGCCTAAAGATCTCAAAAATAATAATAATAATTTTAAGACTAAATTGTATCAATGGTTAAAAGAAAAGACATTTTACTCAATCAAGGATTATTTTAACGATTAATGTTGACATTTCATTTTAAATCGATTCACAGTTCAAAATTGAATGCTCCTATAAGGACCCTCTCATCCCGGCTGGTCCGCGCCTCGGGCGACCCCAGGGCTGGCGCCTATCTGTCCCAGCGGATCGCTATCGCGGTCCAACGAGGAAACGCTGCCAGCGTCATGGGGTCGATGCCGCAGGCAGACCTTTTAGAAGGGGTTTTCTTTTTATAGTTTTATTTTATTAGGTTTAGCTTTAATTTTCTAGAATAGTTTTATAATGTTTAGTAAATAATTATATTTAATTTAAAGTGCAATAAATGCTCCTATATATAACATAATAATAACTTTGTAATATTTAGTTAATCTACACCTAAATTGAAATTGCATTGTAAAAATATCTCTACCAGTGTCAGCTAATACAGGGTGTCCCTAAAACCAACTTTTATACGATCAGGGCTGATAGACCAGCTCATAAGAACCTAGATTAAGCAAATTTGACCTCAGTAAAAATCTCTTAGTTTTCGAGATATTGACGTTTTTGTAAAACTCGTGCTAAGTGATACCCTGACTCGGTGTTTTGAGTGTCATTGCTAAAATATCAAGTATTTTACAAATCTGTTTTTTGCTATGTGTGGCCAAATAACTATGCTATTGAACGTATTTTCTATTTTTGCTAATTTATTCATGCTGTGGACACAGTACAATAACAAAAAAAAAATATTCGATTTTTTTCAAATTTCACCTCTGACTTCGAACTAGCGTGGTGAAAAAAAAATGTACCAACATAACCAGGCACTCAACGTAAAAAAATTGCGCATTTATTGTAGTTTCTAAAATGGTATAAAATTTACTAAACACTGTAATAATTTTTGAAATAATGATATTTTGTTACAAAATTAACTGTCTGCCGCCTTCATCTCATACGATCCGGTTGAACTAAGTTTGCACCTGGCGTGCTTGACATCACATACAAATTAGGTGCAAACTTCACGTAATCGTCAATATCTCGAAAACTAAGAAATTTTTATGAGGTCGATTTTACTCAGTCTCGTTTTTTATGAGCTGGTTTATCAGCCCTGTTCGCCATTTTGTAAAAGTCGCGAATTTTGATAGCCTGGATCAGTCTTTCGAAAGTCATGACTTCAAATTTCAGTATTTTCTTAATCTGCTTTTTGTTTTAAACATTACTTAATAATTATGCTATCATACCTTATCAAAATAAATTAGATTTTACGTGATTCAAAATATGACCTCGGATTTGAATCGCGTAATACTTAAAACAAATTTACCATGCTAAAATAAAAAAAATAATGTAGTTTAAAATAGTAAGATTTTACACACTAGACACCGTAGTTTTTAAGATAATAGCATTTTAATTCAAAAGGAGGTTATACTACAATATTCCATTGGTTAAATTTCGTACCAGAATTTGAATTTCGAACAGAAAAGGTATGATAGCATAATTATTAAGTAATGTTTAACAAAAAGCAGATTAAGAAAATACTGAAATTTGAAGTCATGACATTCGAAAGACTGATCCAGGCTATCAAAATTCGTGACTTTTACAAAATGGCGAACAGGGCTGATAAACCAGCTCATAAAAACGAGACTGAGTAAAATCGACCTCATAAAAATTTCTTAGTTTTCGAGATATTGACGATTACGTGAAGTTTGCACCTAATTTGTATGTGATGTCAAGCACGCCAGGTGCAAACTTAGTTCAACCGGATCGTATGAGATGAAGGCGGCAGACAGTTAATTTTGTAACAAAATATCATTATTTCAAAAATTATTACAGTGTTTAGTAAATTTTATACCATTTTAGAAACTACAATAAATGCGCAATTTTTTTACGTTGAGTGCCTGGTTATGTTGGTACATTTTTTTTTCACCACGCTAGTTCGAAGTCAGAGGTGAAATTTGAAAAAAATCGAATATTTTTTTTTTGTTATTGTACTGTGTCCACAGCATGAATAAATTAGCAAAAATAGAAAATACGTTCAATAGCATAGTTATTTGGCCACACATAGCAAAAAACAGATTTGTAAAATACTTGATATTTTAGCAATGACACTCAAAACACCGAGTCAGGGTATCACTTAGCACGAGTTTTACAAAAACGTCAATATCTCGAAAACTAAGAGATTTTTACTGAAGCCAAATTTGCTTAATCTAGGTTCTTATGAGCTGGTCTATCAGCCCTGATCGTATAAAAGTTGGTTTTAGGGACACCCTGTATATCGTTGAGTTTTGCATGCCAAATTATTGGTTAGATATGACTTGACACTAACTCATTTCTTACCACCTTTTGTAACCATATCTAAAGCAAATAAATTATTTCATTTCATTTCAAAATCATAGCTGATCAATCTAAAAAATATATACTAGAATTTGTATGGACGCGTTAACTGTCACAAAATAGTATATTACACAAATAGGGTGGTAAGACAAAGAAAGGCCGAGATCGCAGATGTTTGCGGCCCGAGCTGCAAGCGAGGGAATTAAATATGCGATCGAGGACTTTGTTTATAGACATAAACAAAGTCCTCGATCATTGTAGACACAATATGTTGCAATACGGCCACATCTAAAAAAAGCATTTTTTTTGAGATATGGCCGTATCGCAGTCACTAGGCGTCTTGGCCAGAAAACGGCTTTTTTGGTACCTACGCGTAGCGTGCGGTAAATGGTACTTATCTGGTTCCTCTCAAATAGTAGAATCGATTTACATCGGAAACAAAATTTAGTAGGTACCCAAGCCTAATTCAGCTTAACCTAAAATAAAATAAGGTATAAAGCAAGGACCTTAAAATAAATAGCCGAACGGAGTCTCGCCTGCAGAGAACTGAAGCCATTTCAAGTCCGCCGGCTGCTTGTGCGTATGGGCCGCACGCACACATCAACTAGTTTTTTCCTACTGCGAGCAGCACGCACACATAGGTAGCCGGCGGACTAGACATGCTTCAGTTCTTTGCTAGCGAAACTCCGTCTGAATATTTATTTTAAGGTCCTTGGGGTATAAATGTTTTACTAGAACGCTACGTAGAAATTATGTAATTTTAATATTAGGTAAGTATGTCATTCGTACTTAAATGCGGAGATTCTGAATACATTTTAATCCACCTAATGTTATCGAACCTGTTTAAACAAGAAAGCTAGACAGAAAAGGTCAACAGAATCAAAGGTCCCACATGTCTCTTATCAGGATAAATAAACGAGCGTTTATTGTCTAATAAATAAATTATTGTATATACGCCAATGTCCTAAGACAAAACAGTATAAGTTTGCACTAAATTTAAATTACAGTTAGTACGTTCATCCGTAAAGTAGCACTAGTGTAAACTTGGATATTCAGTATAAATGAGCTAAAGTTGTGGTTGCCATGCGTATATCTTTATCCTCCTGGGTCCTGGAGGTATCGATTTCGCCGAAACTGATACTTTTTTCAAAAAATCGTTTTAGTAAGTGCCCTCTAATATCGGAAAATTAGTAAAAAAAATCATAGAGTTTCCCTCTCGATTTTTCTTTATGTCCTCAGGCGAGTACGTGGGGACTTTGTCCTTACTCGAGAACAGTATCAAATAGACAGAAATACTATCATTATTCAACTTTATTTTCATGTATATATACAAAAATGACTTATTTGTACTTATTATAGCACAGGATTATAAATTCGGTGTCATAATCAAATAATTCTAAAGTCAGTAACAAAAAAAACTTCGTATGATAAACTTTGACTAAGCGCTTATTTCACTACGTTAACTTGGACTAGAATAAGTTTCTGTTAAAAAATGTTTATTTTAGATAAGCTTTTATGGACGACTTTACTTTTTTATATAATCGCAATCTGCACGTCACAACCAATCAAATTAACCCAAACACGGCGAATTTATCTTGTAATTTAGATGATCCTTTAGCTACCATCCAGCTCCATCATCTGGTCACTCCATGTCATGATAATATTGCATTGTCATCTGATTTACGTATTTTTGCAAAATTTTAGCTCATTCGGTTGTAGATATCTGCTTCAAAATTGAGTTGCAAGATTCCACCCGAACAAACATAGGTACATACGGTCAGTATACATACATTGAAAGTTATATACAAGCTTGTAAAAATCTTGATCCCCCTCTATTTCTATTTCCAAGGCTGGAGTAGGAACCGCCGAAGATATATCTTCTGTTATCCTTTGAATATTTTCAAAAATATTGCTATCTTCGTTGCTTTCCGATTTAGATATAACAGAACCATTAGATTCCAGATTATTTCTGACTAAACATCTTCGCCTTCGAAAAAACCGTCGGATTTGTCGAAGTTAACGTACTCCTCTATTTCACAGTCCTTTTAGCCTGAAAATCGCTAATAAAACATAGTTAATATTCATCTAAGATCAAAAAATCTGACATCGTAGAGACCGTTTGTACTCGTACGAGAACATAAACATACCATGTTAAGACCGCTTGTACTCGCACGAGTACGTAAACTTCAGAGCTATTTTTGGCTAAAGTTTTTTTAATTTTCTGGAGGAAATTAACTTACTAACATATGAAATACACCTAAAATTTACTAATCAAAACGAAACAAAAATATATAATTATACTTTCGGTGAGATAAATCTGGATTTACTTACCGCGGGGCATGGTCTGGCCAATGGTGTCAGATCTCAAAGCCGCACTCATCGCTGATTGGCCATCAATGACTTGGTGGATGAATTAACGTTTATTTTGCATACAAATACACCCGGATACATTACAAACACACAACAACAAAGTGAAAGTAAACATAGATTTTTTCTGCGAAAAAGGAGTCCACTAAGTATGGCATCAAGTCACAGAAGGTGGCTCAACGCTGGTACCTATTATAATGGCTATTTAGTTGATTTTCCATCATTACATAAATTATCTACTTAGCCCTCGGGGCTAAATTGTAATGACATTGTATTGTTATAATAATAAATTGTAACGAATAGTGAAGATGGAAAATCTGACCGTTCATTTCAATAAAATGGGGATTCAATGCTACTAGAAAATGGTGAGTGCAATTTACTACTATTGCTACCACACTGTACTTTCATACACTGAAAATGTCGACAACAGCAGCATACAAATATTTTATACACAGGTACTTTAAAACAATGGTGGCTTATTTCACAAAATGTTGAAATGTTCAATTCTTTGAATTTTAGGTTTTTTAACTGTTAACATCTTCAATTTCAAAAATCAGTTAGATTTGTTACTGATATACATTTTCAGAATGCAAGCAAAAGAACCCAAAATGTTAAAATTTGAAAAGAAAATCTTTTTCTTAACTTTTATTTTCTTAACTGTGAATGGTAAAAACACAGTCATTCTAAAACCAATAGAGCATGTTTGCTGGATGTGTTGTGTGGTTGCATTTAATCATAATACTTTTATAATTTATGGTTGCCGACCTTGAAAACTAAGATTGTTTTATGCGCTTTATGCATTTTATTATAAAGTTAAACTTCTTCGTTATTTATTAGGATGACTTCATAATAAGTCCATCAAGGTGTTATGAACTTCAATCCGCCATAATGTTATTTATTTCCAACTCCGCTCAGACGTGGTTGCCGCCTGTCACCCCCGGTAAACCTTAATCTGATTGAAATAGGGTGCCTCAGCAATTTTGATGATAGCTTTGTTAGTTAAAGGTTTGGCACCCATTTCTCAAACGTGTCAAATAAATGTCACAAATTTGACATCATATTTTTTTATTGGAGCAGTAGCTCGCGGTGAAAAAGACTAGTTAGTGGTGACCTTGAATGCGCCTTAGTAAGGTATAGGGAACGTGCACAACGAAGGTGCTGCCAACTGGTGCAGCCAATCCGAATCTTGTACTCTATCATGCTGGGGCCCTATTAACGGGAAACGCCGATAATCGTCCATCATAGTGATATTAAATCACTATGGTGGACGATTAACGTCAGTGTGGCAACGTCTTTATATAAGTAGTTTCACGAGAGTTGAGGTGAATGATTATACACACAGCTACATGAAGTACTCATTGCAAAAAAAGTGAATGAATGAAATGAATGAGTGAGTAAATAAACACAAGGCTATAGTTAAACGAAACTTTTTGGTCTACGTATCTTGCAATTCACTATTGAACTTGCTATCGATACGAAAAAAGAACAGTAATTTCAAAATCCTGCTGTCATTACATGACAGTGTTGTTGTGTGCGTGGCCCCAACTCTCGTGAAACTATACTATACTTAACGTTGACATTTATAACCAGTATTTTTTTTGGGCCTGATAAGTTGCCTTTACTGTCCGCATAGTGTATCTTTTGTCGATTTAGTGCTGCCACCGAAGTTCCTGCACGTTCTTTATAAGGGATCGTAGGAACGTCAGTAGGGCGCAGATCATCCCTGCAGTTTGACGTAAAAAAAGCGAAGTATGTCTGTAAAATTGCGATAAAGTTAATAACCCTGTGTTTCTAATAAAATAACCTTTGTTCCCAAATACAATAACTGTAATAAAAATTGCTGACTTCAGAATTCCGTGTTTTTTTCTTAAATGGGACTAATCATTAAACGTTTCATTAACAATGGCGCTGTAAGGTAACAAACATTAACAAACTATTTAAATAGATAGAAAACATCCATGGATTAAGAACGCTCTGCTTATCACACTAATATTTGCCCTTACCAGGATTCGAACCCGGAACCTCTATCTTCCTAGGCGGTGTCACACCCACTAGGCTAAAAGTATCGTCAAACCTATTTTCTGAGAAGTCGGTTTAAAAACACTCACATTCTATAAAATAAATCCTCAGTCTTGTTTTATGCATTGTTTATTTAACAATTTGTAAACTTTCAAATCATGTTTCGAGCCGCTGAACTTTTTTACGATAATTAGCCTATGTTTTTCTTGTATTTATTATTAGCTCTAAAATTGCTATTAGTCACAATGAGCTGTGTCCAACACTTTCCATTATTTAATTGTATTTACGTTTTTTGCAAAATGTTAGTAACTGTTACCATTGCGTAACTCTACAAATTTTTGTCAAAGTTTATTTTTAAACCCCGACGCAAAAAGAAAGGTGTTATAAGTTTGACGCCAATGTCTGTCTGTGGCATCGTAGCTCTCGAACGGATAGACCGACGTTGATGTGTTTTTTTTTACGTGAAAGCAGGATTCTTTGCGGGTGTTTTTAGCTATGTTTTGTAAATATCGATCCAGCAGTTTGAAGAGTTTCAGCTCACTTCCAAAATGATGTAAGGCATTTTCGGCATAAAATGAAATTATGTTTAACACCCGACGCAAAAAGAGGGGCGTTATTTAATTTCGTTCAAAAATAACATTTACAAAGCCTGATATAAAACTTATATTGAATATTTAAAAAGTAAAATAATGGGAACCTAATTCCACGACAGAGAGTAACTAAGTTAACAATTTTTCGCGTGTTTCTTTATTGATGGTGCAACTTCAGGTGTCAATATATCTAAGGATTAAAGTTATACTTATCTAGATTAAAATTAATACTTAAATTTACGCCATAAATAAATAAACCCGCGATGAAATGATAACTGTTACATTTTCATGGAATTGCCCAAATCAACTTTATTAAGAGCTTCATGGGTTTTAAGTGTGTGTGAAAAATACTCGTACGCAATAATTGCCGATCAACAAAAAGGAACCAGCGCTTCTGGAATAGGGGAGAAAGTTTTTTTATTTGGCTTATCAACAAATTTAATACATAAATGTATCAGACTCTTTATCGAATTAAAGCTGTAAGTTGCAAGTTAAGTTTATTTTTAAGCATAAGATTCAATGAGAACGCGTTTTGCGCTGCATCACAGAATAAGTAAAAGTATTATACAGAAGTCTCTCTCACTCTCACAAAACAGAAGTTCAGGTCCGATCACAGGACGGAACGCGCCGGATTCAACTGTCTCTCTTTATCGCATAACGCGTGCTCTTTCTGGTCGCTGGCCCTCCCGCGGGGCCAAAATTTGCCACTAACAGCCGCGCGGCGAAATCGCGAAGTGAGCCACTCCTGGCTGCGTTACAGATGTGCGTTCCTATTGGCTGTTATAGTCTGTGCGGAAAGAGAATAGGCGTGGTGAAAAGCGGAACTAACCTAACCAGTATGACATTTTTTTTGCAAATACGGTAGAAAAGCATTACAGCGCCCCTAAATCTAAATCCTATTCTCTTTCCGCACAGTCTCTACATGCTGTGCCTTCTACGAGATAATGTTGAAGTAGTCTAAAGGTCCCTGCCCACTCCGTATCATACCATGACCGTACTATGAACACGGTATGACAAATGCTGGTCGGTGACGGAATGTGCTAGTGGAACTATCAGAACGTAGGTGTGAACGTATCAGACACAGTATGCCAAATGCCGGTTGGGGACGGAATATGCTAGTGGGTATAGTCTCATACTTTTCAATACAAAGAATATTTATTTTGCCTGACATGTTCACAGTACGATCACGGTATGATACGGTGTAGTGGGCAGAGACCTTTTGGCTAAAATCCGTTTTGCGATACAGTGCTCCGTTCCTGATTTAGTACTTTGCTTAAAGTCACGTAACAGTGATTTTTCCAATATTTAACAACCAAGTGTGGGTTAAGCAGCATTTTGATTTTATTTCAACAGAAAAAACATCTTAAATATTGTCATTTAAGCGGTAATGCCAATTTCCCTACTGCATACACCAACTAAATCGTTTATAGTAGGTTTTTGCAGCTTAACCTAGTATCAAGATGTGTATTTCGTCATCTACAAAAATATTCTAAACATTGTTAGTAGATTTTGTTATCACATCACGTGAGTGAGTGATATGATGACAAAATCACACACAATGTGACCCCTACCCTAGGGTAGGGGCCACATTGTATTAGGTTGACCGCGTAGTTTTAAATAACGCTGCAGTGGCGGTAACTCCGATAAGAACTAAGGTGACGGACGTCAGACGCAGATCGGCTGGATATCGACCATCATTGTTAGCGATGCAGCTGACTTGAAAAATAAACGTAGCTCAGATCGGAGGAATCGGCAATTAGGTACTTTTTTATACCTAGCTATCAGTTTTCAATTAGACGACATAAACTTATTGATCATACCCATTCTGCATGTTTTCTGCGAGCAATCTCTTCCCGACAGCCCAACTAGAAATGCCACAGAAAATGTTGTATTTCTGGTAGTCTGGAAGAGAGCGCTCTCTTGCGTTAAGACTGCCTGTAGTTAACCTCAATCTGTACATAAACTTCTTGTAATGGTTTGTATGTTCTCTAGTCTGAGGTACAGAATAAAGAGTACTTGTATTGTATTGTATTTAGGGCGTGCCGTACCGGGAAATTTTAGTATCGCAGTACCGGGAATTCCCAGTGCTCGCCTACTAAAATTTCCCGGTACTGTACGCCCTAAATGTATGGAATAGTACACTCTCGTGTACGACTGTCTTACACCGTAATAGATTTAACGACGCAACTTAGTAACATAACGAAGTAACATCATATTGTACTACGACCCGACATCGTATCGTATCGTATAATTTAGTAGGTTTAGTGAAAAAGGATACAAGTCGAATACATACTAGGTACGAGCCCAAAGGGTCACAACTATTTTGTAAGACTTAAGCTCCTTTGGTATATGTGGATTTGTACCTATTTTCAATAGATCCACAAAATTGTGATATGTATGACTCAGTGTTTAGATACGAACGTACTAAATGGGCTAGACGACTAAAAAAAACTGTTTAGTCCGTCAGATTATTAAAAAATATTGTGCACGTATTTTTTCTTTTGTTTGACAAACAAAAAATTACGAGGATAGAGTGCTTAGAAGTTTCGAGTGACTTCACTCCTAGGTACAATTTTCACCTAGAAGTGACGTCACAAGCCCCTACTCTAGAAGTTTGATGACCTATAACTTTGTCGATTTTTAATATTTTGATAAACCAAAAAATACGTGTCCCTTATTTTTCCATAATCTAACTGACGGAATAAATAGAATTATATAGTTTTAACCCAGACGTCATCCCTATTGTATGCATATGGACACCGCCTACTATAAGGCCATGGCTAAATTCTAAACAATGGAATTGTCACCCTCATCAACCGTATCGGTGACATGGCTGCAACCTTTGGGTACTCAAAATCCTTTGTTATAAAAACTATTTAGTTTAGGTAAAAAGTACAACAACAAAAGAGCGTATCTTCATAGCAATTACGTCCTTTTTTGAGAAGCGCAGTTTATCGGCAATAACTCAAAAACGGTTAATCCGATCTTAATGAAAATAATGTTCGTTGAAAGTATTAATTAAGCGTTACCTTCGTGATTTTTTTCATATTTTTCGGACACACGGTTTAGAAGATAGAGGGGGGAGGACACAATTTTTTTTATAATAATAATAAAAATAGACAGTTCTATTTATCAGAGCAACATTTTGTGAGTTAAAAATTACCTAGCTCATTTAACATAGTTTTATAAATTGCAGATATAGCGAATATTATTACATTTCTTGTAGAAATTGCTAGGTCATCCCATTTATTTTGGGGCGAAGCGACTCGCCAGATAAGAAAGCAAAAATATCGGGTCTCAACGGTCAATGACGTTACCGTTACGCAAATATACTAAAAAGTGTGCAACTTTATTTCATTATTCCTTTTGACAATTTTCGAAACGAGTCAACATCAATCTTGGTAACCCAACTGTTTAGGGTATGGATACATTGGACGTACTATTAGCCGCTATATTTTAGTGAACGAACTTTATAAATTTTATAATCTATGGTCATTCCACGCTTGAAGTCAGATTTTTAATTAAAAGGTGAATTTTTCCCAATGACCTTAACAATCGATTTTACGACAATTTCGTTGATATCTCGCTAGTGAAATGTGATAATAAAAAAACCAATACCACGTTTTTGGATAGGGACAATTGTAAAAAAAACCGGACCGATGGTTCCATACAAATTTGTAGGTTAGGTACATTAGTATAGTATAAATTTTGATTCTATTTCTATTATCGAGTCTATTTTTTTATGATTTAAATAAAAAAAAATGGTTTTTGGATTTTTCCTAGACTTGTAGTATAAGTCGGTATATTTACTTGCCAAATTTCATACTTATAGGTCAACGGAAAGTCCTTTGAATTTTGGTTTTAAATGGGCGTATCTTTTTTTTACGTTAACTGAGAAATTTGATTTCTTCACAGCTTCAAGGGACTATAGACCTGAGAATATGGTTTTATTTTGAACTCTATACCTCCAAGCTTTACGCACGATAAAGGGTCTCGACAGACGGACAACAAAGTAATCCTATGAGGGTTCCGTTTTGTCCTTTTGAGGTACGGTACCCTAAAAAGGACATAAGTTCCATATAAATTCCGTACACTCTACATGCAACAAGGGCTTTAGTTAAGTTTTTTACCTTTATCTGCTAAGCCAATCTCGTTCAATGTATACTTAGCTTTAGTTCTTTTTGAACATTGTATCATCGATATCCGAACGCTTATTTTTTTGCTTGAGAGCTTCAATTTAAAAATATCTTGGTAAGATTCCGTTTAGGGACCCGTACGAAAATTGTGATTCAGAATTTCAGACGCATTTAGGATAAGTAATATGCAATCTTTATTGTGAAAAGTATTATCATAGAAATGATAATTTACTCAATATTTTAAGAGCGAAAGCATTAAAACAGCAGCAGAAAGTGAAAAAAAAAGAAAAATTGTGTAACAAATCTAATAAGTCAACGATTTTGGAAAATTCGTACACATACCTACATTAAATTTAACAACACACATAAACAAAAAAAACCGGACAAGTGCGAGTCGGACTCGTCCACAGAGGGTTCCGTACAAATTTGAAGTATGGAACCTTGAAAATTACATTATTTTGTTTCAAAAACTACCTTGAGACTCCCGGTCGATTATTGTCGTCGTGGCAACTTTCGCGAGTACTCATTATTAAGGGAATGCCGAATCCTCCCGAAATAAGTTTCCTCTTTTAAACGTGAGTGATCAGTTTTTAATTCAGTATGCATATTTTGTGTTATCCTAAATAAAACACCCTTCAAAGTTTGAGCCCTTTGAGGGTGTTTTTTTTTAGGAAAATATGAGTTTGAGGTGAACTGACAAAACACGTGCCTATTCTTTTTTCATGTTCTCCAACATATAATGAAACCAGTAATTAACTAGAAACTTGCTTTTTTTTTCTGTAGAAGTTGGAGGGTTTAGTCACTTTTCAGTACTTTAAAGGACAATAATCTCCTAAAAAGTTGAACTTGGGCAGCTAAAAAAATACGTGTCTGCTATAACAAATCAAATATCAAAATGAATCAAATCGGAGTCGAACAGTTGCCCTTCCTTGTAAGTCAGTTTAGTCAGGCGTTTTCGTTCCATACATTATATTTCGGTGGAAACACCTTAATATTTTTATTGATTTCACTATTTGACAACATCTGGGGGCACGGCAGTGCCCCCGCCAAGTCGAGCGCGAAGCAAACACTGCCATACCATCCTTTACTGGAACCATTTCGCCGCATTTTCAGGCCCCTATTTGAGAACCTCTGGATAAGACCAGAACGCAGAAATTTTCGTCATCCAGTAAGCTATAATCACATACTTAAAATCCAAAATTTCAAGCCTGTAGGTCATTCAGTTCCGAAGTTAAGCGAAAGCAAAGTTTCGCATTTATGACACTCAGTCACTCACTCATGATCATCAGAATAGAACTAGTACTTCCCATAAACTCAGAGAGCTGAAATTTGGTACAGAGTTAGGTTTTAATGGCCACATAAAGGGAAAACTATAAAAACTAGGATAATCGAAGATCTGGAGTACCTGGTGACCCTGATTAGAAAACAAGAGCCCAACCAAAAATAAAAAGAAAAAAACTGTGTCAAATAAAAATAGCTGGCCAAGAGCATGTCGGACCATGCTCAGTGTAGGGTTCCATAGCCGTAACTATAAGGTAAAAAATACGATGTTAAAAAGTACAACAACAAAAGAGCGTATCTTCATAGCAATTACGTCCTTTTGTTGAGAAGCGCAGTTTATCGGCAATAACTCAAAAACGGTACATTCGATATTGTTGAAAATAATTTTCGTTGAAAGTATTAATTAAGCGTTACCTTCGTGATTTTTTTCATATTTTTCGGACGCACGGTTTAGAAAATAGAAGGGGGGGGGACACAATTTACACAACTTTCGGAGCGATTATTTTCAAATACATTCACTTTATCAAAAACATTACTTACAAACCTTATAGTGTTTTTTAAAGAGCTGTCAAACTATGTACCACACGTTGATATTTGCTGAAAAATTTTTTTTTACTGTCTTTAACATGTATGGAGTGCCCCCCCTAAAAATATTTATTTTAATTATTTATATACCAAACTAAGTAGCGGCTCATAAAAGACACCTATATTCCAAATTTCATCAATATCCATCATGTCATTTTTGAGTAAAATGCCTGTGACATACGGACAGACAGACAGACAGACGGACGGACATGACGAAACTATAAGGGTTCCGTTTTTGCCATTTTGGCTACGGAACCCTAAAAAATGGTATATTCTGCCGTAGAATTGTAGTTACGCCCTTTTAGAATAAGTAAAATTTATTATATTAATTATAAATTAAATACAAACCCTGGTGAAACAAATAAACTATCAGCGTATTCGTCTTTTCATACAACACAGATACAGAGAACTAATAAAATTAAAGGCTCAAGAAAATGAAAGGTTGTCAATTAAAACTGCCTTAGTGTTGTCTTTTTACTGCGACGGAGAACTAAAATGAGCAGCTGTTTCCAAGACTGAAGTTTTCTATACTAATTAGCAACTTGAGCACGGAACACTTCATCTCCAGATTTCTACTTGCTCTTTGCGGAGTTTTGACAAGTAAGCGGCGGAACCAAGGACCTTGGTGGAACTGTTTTTAGGCGAAGTTTTTCTTAAACATTTTACGAGTCTCGTTTTAAAAAAGTATTTCATAACTTTAAGATAAAAGGAATACTTTGGAATTTCGCTTTATTTCAAGACTAGATATTTTTATAAGTTTTCTCTAGACATTTTTGTCTTTTATTATTCTTTAGTACTGTTACCGTTTTTAGGGTTCCGTAGCCAAAATGGCAAAAACGGAACCCCTATAGTTTCGTCATGTCGGTCCGTCCGTCTGTCCGTCTGTCCATCCATCTGTCCGTATGTCACAGGCATTTTACTCAAAAACCACATGATGAATATTGATGCAATTTGAAATACAATACATTGTATGAGCCGCTACTTAGTTTGGCAGTTAAATAACTAAAATAAATATTATAAGGGGGGACACCCCATACAAGTTACAGAAGCTAAAGAAATTAAAAAAAACACAAATCTTGTCATAGTCTTTTTCGTCGTCAGGTGTTAATTTTTAGCTTTATTTTTATCTGTAGCATATTTCCTTATAGTTACACTGTTGTGCACACAGTTACACTGAGCATGGTCCGACATGCTCTTGGCCAGTTATTTCAGGTTACAGCTCGTATTTGGTCAGTTTATTTTCTTGCACCGACTTAGTAGTCGGTTCGGGATAGTTCCTGAACTCAGTTACTCCTCTAAGGAAACTAAACCAACGAGATGATGATTTTGTTTCAGTTCATTAACCTCAACGCACTTTTTCGCATCGTACGAACAACACATTCCAGACGTAATGCTTTTCCGAAAAAAAAGTTACCTACTTAATATTTTTAATCAATATTTTTTGACTTTCAAAAACTATTACGCTTACAATTTTGCGAAAGTGTACTGCCGTCTCTGTTTTTTTTGTTATTTTATTTTTTCATTTAATATCGCCAACAGTCAGTCACATTGTTAAAAAACCATTACTGGGATAAATTACTGCTCAATTTTTAATAAAAAAAGTGTTGACGGAAAATGAGTTACCTGCTAGTAGAATGTTGATAGTAAAAAATCTGTAGGTATCCGATTCATGAGAACGCCCGATTTTAGACAATAGCCAAAGGTCATACAAAACCTGATATCTGCCATGTTGCCTACTCATTTCCTAAATAATCATTTACATGCATAGCGTTTTTTCATCCGAAAGTAAACTACATTATTGCCATTGAAAACCTCGGTGAAAAAGCTCATTTTATGATCATACAGTTATTTGAATGTTTTACAATAAATTATGCAGAATCTTACTTTTTTATTTTAGCATTAATTGGTTATCCCTAGTTAGAATGTCAAAATCACAAGTAATTATTTATATAAGAAACAGTTTTCCAATATTTCGTTTGCGTGACTTTTTCACTCATCACAAAATTGAATGCCATAATAGTTAGTTACTTTTTCTAATTGGCTTAGTTGTCAATTTATTTTCTTTCTGGATTTTTTTTTAATCTGATACAAATTGTGATTGAAAACCTTTTTTAAGCGATATAAGGCACGTAATGTCAACATCTCATTGTATATTTGAGAAAAAAATATTGCACTCATGTCATTCTCAGCGGCTCTGAGTCATATTCAGATGAAATGAGACATCATAGTTCGGATGTTTCCGCTGATGAGATCTTTTTCTTTAACGAGTACTGGACCGTGATTTTAGACTAATTACAACTTGTGTTCTTAGTGTGTAGTCTGTATCAAAATGTAGTTTAAGTTTTTAATTATTTTTAGTAAATTAAAAATTTCGCTGTCTAATCTTTTTTTTCTTTGTTTTTTTCTGTGACAGTTAAAATATATTTTTATATTCTTGCGTATACCCAGTTATTTATCATCAGCGCTTAATGGCCAGTCAGTTTTGGATTTAAATAAATCACATTGAATTTGTTTGAAAAAATATGTGTGCATTTTCATTATTTCCTTAATATTGTTTTCATCACACTTGCTCGTAAAGGGTGTTATAACACGCGGGCTTATAGACCAGCTCGAGCCGATTTACCTCCCGTGGGTTATAAAAATCTATAACTCCCACGGGAGGAAAAACTGTATGAAAATTTATAACTCCCGTGGGAGTTATGAGTTTAGTTTTAAAATATAGAACCAACCCGTACGTCACTTCAGACTAAGGAGGTTTCAAATCAGCCAAGGTTTATTTCACATCTTCAAAACTTGGCTACAAAACCAATTTTAGAGTATATAAAACTTATATGGTATATTTTACTATTATTTCAGTAATTTTTGCAATTATTTTAATGCAATTAAATTAATTTAGTTTAAAATTTTATTTTGAAAATCGGTAAAATCTGGCGGCATTGCCTGTCAAGTTTAAAAACTAAACGCAGTTCTTAGCATTATCTGTGGAAGACTATATTGAAAAATGTTGACAGCTGAAGTTGTCTCTTAGCGGGTGCGTTTAGTTTATTTGATTTTTATGTTTTATTTTTTTTTTCCTCGCAAATGTGATGAAAAACATTGTGTGTACCACGGGCAGTAAGGGGATTACAAACTCGAGTCATTAAAAGACTCTCGTTAGTAATCCCCTTCTTACTACCCTCGGTGCACAATGTACTATTTATATTCGACATTACCACCATACGGCCCTGAGAAACATAAATTGGTTACAAGTGTACCTAAATTGAATTGGATTGAATTCATTTATTTCGCAAGTAGGCCTCAGGGGCTCTTCTACATGTCTAATTTTACCAGCGCCACACTGCGCTTTGGAAAGTATGATCTCTGCTAAGAAGAATAGGCGCAAAATACTCATTAAATAAAACACTAACCGTAAATAACAACAAATGACATAACTTTATTACGTGAAAACTCATATATGGCACAGTTTTTTTAAGATACCTACACTGTAACTACTAGGAGTTATTGTTTTGAAAGCATCACTCTTCTGAATTTTATTATTCGGAAACCCATATTGCACTGAAATAATAATATTTATTTCAGGCAATCACTAACCTAACCTACCCTTGTTTATAATACTTTCTATACATCATTGACGGCAAAACTACAGGCCCCATGCAAAATGTCGAAATGGTTATGCTTTTAAGAGGAAACAGTAAGGTCGAGAGAATTGAAAATTAGGTATTTGTAAAATGTGTCGCTATCCCGCACTGCCCGCCTCTCCCCCGCAGAGCGCGATAGAGACAACTGCAGCTTGGACCGAAGATACCTTTTAAAATTTCATGAAAAGAACGTTTCGTAGTCCCCTGATTTCGTCCCCAAAACTTAACCTATTTAACTAATTTTTTCATTAAACATTAAAGAAAGGCTTTGGCCGTGTTCCTATGTTTTCCTTTTTTTTAATAATCTAGTCAAATTTGTTTACTGGATGTGTGAACACAGCGGAAAATCTGGCATTTTTTTTAGGTTTTTGGAGGTTAATATCTCTTTTGAGAATCAATTTATCGTAAAAAGGAAAACATAGGAACATATCAATAGTAGCCATAGATTTTTGGACAAAAAATGATTGCTCTACTGGCATTATCCAGGGAGGAAACAGGGGACTACGTTTGTATGGAAAAACTGCCCTCCTGTTTCCTCTTAAAGTATAACTCTACGGAATTTTTGACGGTGTTTTTATTAACCTAACCATATTAAAATTGATTACTAAATTTCGTGAATTCGGTTCTTATAGAATCAACTGGTTCAATTTATAATGTAACATTTTTGTCATTCAATTAACCAATGAGCGAAATTATTTCATTAATTCAATATAATTATTATCGGAATGGAAAAATTTCGCTTACAAAATGTTATCGTGCGAGGTTTTCTTCATCTTCCATTTATTTCAAATATACATCATATTTTATGCAATTATTGCACCGCGTATATTTTTATTGAAACTGTTACAAACATGCATAGGTACCTACATAATGTCCATACATTTTTATTTTTATTTGATATAGGTACTTATTAGTCTTCAATTTGTTCTTTTTATGGTAGTAACGTTTACTTTTACACTGAACTTGGGTTTCTTCTTATTTTTTAAATTTGATTGATAATAACTATATAATTATAAATAAAACCATTTAAATGTTAGCTGTGAAAAAGGAATGTCACACACACACACACAACACTAAACTTACTATAATTTTTTTGATATCCCAATTTAATGAGTACCATGGGTTAAGTGAAATGAAAATCATAAATACGTGATTCTCAGTTAAATAGGTAAATACTCTTGAAAAGTAACCGCATAAAAATGTTTACTTAATAACATCGCCAGTGCGAGAGAAATAAAATTTCATTTTCTCATAAAACGAATTATAGCAATGCTTCGCACATGCGACCAAATTCTTTTCATGTAACCAGCCGCCTTAACAATAGGACAATAGATAAAGATGAAATTAAAATAATATTTACCTAAGACTGGTCCAACGATGAACATGTACGCAAACATAATTAGTATTATCTGCAATCGTCGCGACCCTTCCCGCCGCATGAAAGCTACGTTCACTGTTGCTACGAAGTCCTTCGCAGAAAACACTGACAGGATCGTCTCGTTATCACTCTCAACTTTCTTCTTAGGCTTCTCCTTGAGTCTTAAGACAATGTAAACAAACCCGATTAAATAGAACACGCACGCAACCATAAACACACCGTAGTAACCGAAACGCTTGGTCATTATTCCGCTGAGCGCGAGGCCGATAGGCCTGCTAAGAGTCAGAATAGCAGTTATGATGCCGAGGCGAAAAGTCCGTTCGGTCTCACTCGTAATATCCGTAATGTAACTATACACAGCCATGGTCATGGCTACTCGTCCACCAGCTAAAGCTGGCGGTACGCCCTCTAGAAGAGCTGTCTCGTTCAGCCCCACTTGGAAAAAGAAAACCGTGCTCAATATGATCCCGATGACTGATATCAGCTTCCCTACAATAGGGAGGACCATGAACGCTTTTCGGTTTCCCGTGCGATCGCTCCAGGCTCCTAGAAACAGAGTTAAGATCCCTGGAAGAGCGGTTTGCAACGGGAAGCTCCATGCTGTCATTTCAGCCACCATCTTTTGCACTTTCTTCTCTTGATCCGTGTAATTTAAGGTCCGTCCCTGCATTATATGCCTGCAGGTCCTTTCGTCGTAGCCAAGATTCACGAGGCATGATTTTTCTAAACACAGGTTCTGCACAGCTAACCCAGCAAGCACACTGGGCAGGACGTAGCATATAACGAATGGCTCCACAGTTATTTTCGATCTGATAGACCATGTTTTTTTTAGGAACTCTTTGAGTCTCCTGCTAAGTTTTTTCTCGGTTTTGATTTCGTACGGTTTGCACTTGCACGGATCTACGTTGACAAGCTTATCCCCGGGCACTTCGACCCGCAAAGTCATTTTGACAGGGTCCGACTTTAAGGTTCATTTGTTTTTGGCATTCGTTTGTGACGATTTTTAGTTTTGGAATCAGAATTTCAACGACACTTTTTTGTTATGGTTTGTTTTTTTTTTTTCGTAACATAAGACGCGAGCGAGCAGTCGGCGGCGCGTGAGTCTTTAGGTGGTGCGCGGGCGCTGTGCTCGACTACACCTCTGCTACTGGCTATCAGTTTCGCTGGCCGCTGGTTCAGTTTAATTTGTACTTTATCATGTTATCACGTGGCCTGCTGCTCTAACGCTCGTGTGTTCAAACTAAAATTAAAACTTGACTATTTACTTATCGGTTAATCTCAATTGTTCATTTTTAGAAGGTATCTTAATTACCAGCTAACTAAGTGGAATAAAAGTAAACCTTAAGTAGGTACAGCCGTAGATTTCCATGTACGCTTTGATAAGCAATAAGCATACACCTAGCAGTCACTGATGTGATTGGCTTATAAAGTTCTTTATTTGCGTTTACTAAAAACAGTATCAATACCGCTTAGCTGTAATTCAGTAGTACATCAGTTTCGCATACTACTGAATTACAGCTGAAAATGAAGTAGCCTCTTGACCCTTGTCAATGTAAAAACAGTATCAATGTTGACAATCACAGTAATAATATGTCACGTACAATACGCGTCCCAATTTTTTCCCATAAGTCGGTCAAGACAAAAATTGCGTAATATGAATCAGATCCATTAGTGAACACATTTTGTCTAAGAATAGATTGTTATATAAAGGTAATTATCATTCCAAGGTTCACCTTAACACGTAGCTAGGACATTCGATTAAAAACTCGGCCTTATAGGAATGGATTTAAAAAATTAGAAACAATAGTTTTTATTCATGGTACAAGAACATGAAATACCTATTTCATTCCCCAGATCGTCACACATCGTCAATTCGTCTCGTCACGTTAATATTGCCATTGATTGCAACTTAAATAAATAAAAAAAATGTATCACAAAAAAAATAAAAAATATATTTTACAATCATAAAGTCATCCTAGTAGACAGCAAAAGACGGACCCATAAGTAAATACGGCCCTTGTCGTAATAGTTTTCGAGATATTTAACTTTTTCTTAAAACTCGTATCATGCTATTGGTATGTGTTTTGAATGTGGCTTGGGTCAGTTTTTTTTTGCTTTACGTGACCACGAAGGCAGGAAAAAATATTTATATTTCAGATTTTTCAAAAATCATCTCTGATTTTACTAGTAGATCGTGTGTCATGAAAAAAATCAGCATAAACTGGCACATTACGTACAAAAATATTTAATTTATTGTCGTTTTCAAAATGGTACAGCATTCTTTAACAACGTAATAAATATTCAGATAATGATATCTTGTTACAAAAGCAGCGCGCACTGCAGTTATACCTTTTGAAGAAATATTGGGACGGCGATTGCCACAGTGGCTTTTAAATGTAGTTGATCTTTGACCGAAAAAAGAAAAAAGAACAAGGTTGTTTATGTCCCCCGATCACTCAAAAACGGCTGGACTGATTTGAAAAATTATTTTTCTCAAACATGCCATGAAATATTGACATTACGTGCTTTATAACAGGCCGCAAAGCACCTCGTTTCCGGTGCGGCTAGAAGAGAGGCCTTTAATGGAATTTCATACAACATTGCCGGCCTGCAAGATGTTCTTTTTTAATTTCCATTCCGCATTTATTTGCACACAGCATCCAGGGCATTTAGCATTAAAAAAACAATAAACTATGTTTGTTATATATTTTATGCCACACCTGGCAATAAAGTGGCTTTTTCCGCACGCTGCGCGTACGGAAAAAGCCGCTTTCTGGCCAAGTGTAGACATAAAATGATGTACACAACACGGGAGGTAATAAAGAAAGCCCTCAATCGCTATTTACGTCCCTCGCTTACAGCTCGGGCCGCAAACTTCTGCGATCTCGACCTTTCTTTGTATTACTACCCTAGTTGTGTAATGTACTATTACAGTTTTATTTATATAAAATTGCCAGGAAGATAACAATTGCATTTTAACTTCACGAATACACATTTAAAATATTTCATCTAAATATTTGCGGTGAAAATGTGTACCTACTAAAATAGTTTTTGGACTTTTTGGAAAGAAAATTGTAAATTTTTCATGCTGTATTTTTTGTCTACTTTACTTTTAGTGTCTGCAGAAAAAAAGGTTTGAGTTTTTGGAAGTTTTTAATTTATTTCATTGCATATTTGAGAAAAGCACGGGTCCATAAGGGGTTGCATAAAATTTTAAGTCATAATTTTTAAAGGCATTACTAGTTTCTTCATTACGCATAACAGTTAATAGTCATACTTTTGTCCTCATAATGTTTTTAACCATAACGATTTAGAGCATGCATTATAATGGTCATAAATTTGTTGCGCATAAAAACTTCAAGCATAAGTATGAACTGCCATAACAGTTTTGGGCATAACGTTTTCAAAGCATAAGTAGGTATTAGGTAACCATTTTTTAATTTTGATAGCAGTTCGATATTGTTGGGGGACGCAGTTCTAACCTAACCTACTTTCTGACAGCAGTTCCGTTTTTTGGATGACGCAGTTCAAACCTAACCCACTTTTTGATAGCATTTCGTTTTTGCAGGGGGGCGTAGTTCAAACTTAACCTACTTTATGCATTACAATTGTTATGACTAAAAATAATTAAGGTAAACGTCCGAGTCCTCGACAGGTCAACAGAAAATATTTATTTGTTTCGTAATATTACATTCATTTATACATCTAAGCAAAACATTTACTTGCGTTTGGGAAATGTGACCTTTATTTTTGATAAATGGATGGCTCATCCCCATTTCCTTGAATCATTACAATCAACAACGCGCCGGTTCTCTAGAACCTTTGTAGCGCGTACAATAAGGATCTGGAATTTATTTTCCATTTTTTATTCGTCTTGTTTGGACGACGACCCTTACATCTCTATAAATGTAGTTTTTAAGTTAATGTAAGGTATTAATAAAATCTCATGTATATTAAAGGATAAAAAGAGAAACTGGTGAGTTTCTTCCGGCGCTTCTTCTCACCAGAAGGTCATTACCTGAAGCGCCAAAAGAAAAGAAAATACAAATGTAAGACATGTAAAAGAGATATTTTATTTATTTTATTATTGAATGTATCTGATATTCAATAAATACTGCCTTTCTCTTCTCTCCAAAAATAGCATTCACGTAACGATCCACCAGCATTATCTGAGCTGCGACTGTGGATTGCAGTTGTACATCTAGAAACTTTAGGTCTTTCGATTGGTTCACAAGAGGATGGAAAAAACCGGCCAAGTGCGAGTCGGAGTCGCATACGAAGGGTATCGTAACACCACGGTATACGGTAGTTTTTCTCCGAACAACAGGTACATCGGGAGCGCGCATGTGTGCGCGCCGTGTACGGTACGGACGCACCACAGGCAAGCATTTGCGACTGCGCGCGACTGCCACAGTATGGCCTTCACTCACACAGACGCGCGTTGTGCGTCTGTGTAAATACGTGTCGCGCGCTCCTAAGCGGCCGAAGTCGTACTACTTGGTTGTCTTTACTTTGGTAACACCGAAGAGCAAAAAGGCGATAAAAAACACGTTTCGTGTATAAAGACCCCCTTTTATTTTTAAATTTATTTTATTTTTATTATTTGTTGTTGTAGTGGCAACAGACGGACAGACAGCGGAGGCTTGGTAATAGGGTCCGTTGGTATGGGACCCTAAAAAATAAACAAAACTTGCATACAAAGTTGTATGATGCGTACACATTGATATAATTAGCAATTTGGAGTCTGAATGAGTCTGAGTCTCAGACTCTGAGAGCTGCAGGTAGGAGGTTTTGAGTTAAAATGTGTCTTTAGTGTGACGCTGACGTAGTCCTATTTCATTGTTCTTCATTTTCAAAATATTTGCGTGGAATTTTTTACCTGAAATTTCGATGGCTAACGATACGTAATGTTAATTTTGTGCTTCACTAAATTGAAATAAAAAAAAATGCCGACCTAGGTATATACCGCGGTAAATAAGTAGATTTCCGGATATTAGCAAAAAAAGGGGATTGCCTGACTTGCATTTTATACTGAAATTCAAGGTAGGTATCTTTTGCTTTCCGCTTCTCCACAACACACTATCCCGGTGCAAGCCCAGCACGCAAGCAAGGTGGGTAAGCAAGCGCAGCAGTATACCCGGCGGGTATTTATAGTACATTACACAACTAGGGTGGTAAATGTGGTAATACAAAGAAAGCCCGAGATCACAGATGTTTGCGGCCCGAGCTCCAAGCGAGGGACGTAAATATGCGATCGAGGGCTTTCTTTTTACCTCCCGTGTTGTGTACATCATTTTACGGCTTTTTCCGTACGCGCAGCGTACAGCAACATTTCATAATTTGAATTTAAAGGAATATAGTCTATCTCGCTCTATTTTATAAGGAATTGTTTTAGTCTTAAGTGGGATCGCTTTCAAAGTGTAAAGTAGCCGCGCGGTGAAATTGCGGAGTAAGCCACTCTTAGTAGGAGCCTCAACTTTATAAGCTATCCTAAACGCCTGATAAAATTATCACCATGTCAGGGAGTATTGCGGCAATGATACGCATTGCGCACGCGGCTTGCGTAGGCGATATTTTCTTGTTTTAGGGCCTACGCTAGCTGACGCGGGTACACGGAGGGCGCACGCGGCGGGCGGGCAAAACTATCGCACCCGCTTCACTCAGCGCTGCTCATTAGTACATTGTGTATCAAGGGCGGTAAGTAAGGAATTACAAACGAGTGTTTGTTACAAGGCAGAGGCGAAGCCGAGGGCTTTAATATCACGAGTTTGTAATTCCTTTACTGCCCGTGGCACACACAGTGTTTTTCATCACACTTGTGAGGAAATCTAATTAAAATAACCTTACTTAACCTAAATAAAATTGTACAACTGACAGTGACATTAGTGACATAATATCCATAGACAATGCGAATGTCGAGTCACGTTCAGAAACCATAACGGTAAATACCTAAAACGATTGATTTTATATTTTCAAAATACTGAAATACACTATTTAAACATTAAATTAATGTTACAGAAATATGTGTTTACATGTATTTGCAATAACAGTTCTCTTTAAATAATATTTCAGTGATAAAAGTTAAAAAAGTAAATTGGCATTTCCGTTGAACGCGACAAATAAGAGTAAAACAAAGCCATCGTTTCAAATTTAAAAAGAAAACCATTACGCCCTAGGGCGTAATAGGTAATTTACGGCCCGCAGAACCTACGTGTAATGACACCATTTTCGAGCAAGTGTGATGAAAAATATTTTTCTATATAAACACGCAGGCGTAAACCCGCTTTGTGCAAACCGCGTCAGCTATCCATCAGCCAAAGTGATGAGCCGGGCAATATAACCATTAAAATCATGCTATCTCTTTCGCACTCGCGTGATCTTATGTAGCTTTTTTTTTTTTTTTTATTCGCGATAGGTAAGCATTTGACTTTGATCTCACCTGTTGGTAACTTGCCCGAAACCTATAGGGCACCTGCCCTACTACCTAGTAAGAGGGAACCCTTTGATGTAATTGATCGAACGGGCGTGAAGCGTCTCCGTTTCAGCTTGGGTGAAGCCAAAGGGGTTGAAAGTAGGGCTTCCAATCCCGGTATTCCGAGATCTCGGTATTCCGGGATTCCGCGCCATTTTTCAGTCCCGCTTATAGCGAGATTACGAGCGCGGGATCCCGCGGGATTTGCGGGACTGCGGGACAAACATTTTCAACAAAATATTAATACAAGCAAATCAGAAATACTAATAAATAATAATAAAACTTGGCCTTTTCTTTGTGTAAGTATGTTAGCATGATAGTTTGTCTATCTTCTATGATGCTAGTTATTCTTTCTCGTTTGCTCAATTCACAGGTTAACTGGAAGAGATCCCTTCCAGGGATAAGTTAGCCTTTGTACATATCCATTATTTTTTGTATTGTTTCTATTTGATTTTATGCAATAAAGTGTTTACATACATACATAAATTTAATATTTTAATAATTTGTCTTAAATTGTATAATTGGCTAAGTTCTTGTTTTTCGTCCCTGGACAGTGGTTTTTTGTGTTGTAGTTTTTGTCTTCGTTCTATTAGAGATTCGTTCATAAATGTATTAAAAAAGATTACCAAGAACATAGACTTGGGATATTAGAAAAACATATATCTACAACGGGAAGCATAAAAAAGGGCTTTAAGGAAATTAATAAATCTAAGCAATGGATCGCTAACCTAACAGAAAAATCGTCAGGAAACAAGCTCTTTTCAAGATCCAAAATTATTAACATTGCAACAGAGTTTTATAAGACTCTTTATGCCCAACAAAATAGCTGTTCAACTTTAAACACTTCCATATCCTGTGAATTAACGAATAATACACACATAAACAGGTTTACTGAAAATGAAATATTGAAAAAGATAGAGTCATTAAAAAGCGACAAAAGCAGCGGTTCTGATGAAATCAGCAATGAAATTGTTAAAATTGGAAGATTCTTGTTAACTGCACCATTGACCATCCTTTTTAATAAAATCCTAGACTCGAGAACAATAGGGATGATGACTGGGTTAAAAATATGTTATTCTATTTAGTCCGTCAGTTAGATTATGGAAAAATATGGGACACGTATTTTTTGGTTTATCAAAATATTAAAAATCGACAAAGTTATAGATCATCAAACTTCTGGAGTGGGGGCTTGTGACGTAACTCTTGAGTACAATTTGTACTCAAGAGTGACGTCACTCGAAACTTCTAAGCACTCTATCCTCGTCAGTTTTTGTTTGTCAAACAAAACAAAAAATACGTGTACAATATTTTTTCATAATGTAACAGACGGACTAAACAGTTTTTTTTAGTCATCTAGCCTATTCCCAAAGAATGGGCGAAGTCGGATATTATTTTACTGTATAAAAAGGGTGACCCAGCCGACATTAGCAACTATCGACCGATCAGCTTACAACCCACTCTATACAAAATATTCGCCTCTATGATAGAGCAACGAATCTCAAAATTTACGGAAGATCATCAGCCGGTAGAGCAAGCAGGCTTCAGAAAAGGCTTCTCTACTATGGATCACATACATGTTCTAGATCAAGTGATAGAGAAGTATCAGGAGCAAAGGCGTCCCCTCTACCTTGCTTTCATAGATTACGCTAAAGCATTCGACTCCATTTCACACATCAGCATGTGGACAGCTCTAAAAGAATGTAACGTTCCTGATGAAATAATAGAGCTAATTCAAGACATATATGCTAAAAGCGTAAGTAGAGTGAAATTGGATAGAACAGGTCCTGACATAAATATATGCCGAGGAGTAAGGCAGGGCGATCCTTTGTCACCGAGAATATTTATAACTGTCCTACAGAGTATAATGAAAAATTTGAACTGGACCGATAGAGGCATAAAGGTTAAAGGAAAAGTTCTCAACAACTTACGATTTGCTGATGACATTGTACTTTTTTCGGAATCAGCCCCGCAACTACAGTCAATGATCAAGGATATTTACACCGTAAGCCAGAATATAGGGCTTGAACTGAACACTGCTAAAACAAAGGTCATGACAAACCACGTTCGAGCCCCTATTGAAGTAAATGGTACGCCTCTTGACTATGTTGAAAATTACATATATTTGGGAAAACAAATGTCATTCAGTAAGTCTCGACATCGTGATGAA
The DNA here is from genome assembly GCA_947034925.1 of Eudemis profundana. NCBI lineage: Eukaryota > Metazoa > Arthropoda > Insecta > Lepidoptera > Tortricidae > Eudemis > Eudemis profundana. The sequence goes on from OX344811.1 coordinate 14,600,054, forward strand.
ATCAACAGACGTGTAAAAATGTCCTGGAATAAATTCTGGAGCTACAAGGAAGTACTGAAATCAGACTTACCCATAAAGCTGAAAAAGAAAATCCTGGACTCATGTATTTTACCATGTCTTACATATGGATGCCAAACTTGGATTTTTAATACCTATACAGAAAACAAGATTAATACATGCCAAAGAAGTATGGAACGTAGTATTCTCAACCTGAAATTGAAGGATAAAAAGAAAAACATAGAGATAAGAAATAAAACCAAAGTTATTGATGCGTTATCGTTTTGCAGAAAATTAAAATGGCGATGGGCAGGTCATATAGCACGAATGAATGACAATAAATGGACCAAGTCAGTTACGGCGTGGTCTGGCCCACCTGGGAAACGAAATAGAGGAAGACCACTAGAGAGATGGTCAGATGACATCTCGAAACTAGCTAGTAAACATTGGTTCGAAACTGCTAATAGTAGAGACAAATGGAAGGAGATGGAGGAGGCCTACACTCGAGGAGAGGTCCTTAGTATCTAAAATGTTTTAATGTATTTAAATTATTAATGCACTATTATTGATTTCAAAATAAATTTATGATTTTTAAATTGTAGGATTGCAAATTATTTAATTTTTTTTAATTATTAAATTTAAATTAAATTATTGAATTATTTAAATTGCAATTTATTTGTTAAATTGAATGATGAATTTTGTAATAATTATTATTTTTTTTTTTTTTTTTTTAAAGCTTAATGTAAAATGTAATGCATGTATACTAATAATTTTGATAAAAAATTGTATGTACTTATATTGCAAGATCATAAATTAATAAATGTCAAATGTAATGCATAAATTGATAATTGATATTAAGGAATAAATGGCTAAATTATTATTATTATTATAATATTTAATGTTTTGAAAGGTAAACTCTAATAGTAATTAAAGGGATTCCTGTATTTTTCGTACAAAAAAATACCTACACTATTGGAAGCCTTAGTAACTAGACAAGGATCTATTAGATACGCAGAATTGGAAGTTTAAGTCAAAATTATTTTACTTATTACGCGCCCCTAACAAATTATAGGCGAGCAAAAGTCGCTCGCGTTTGTTAGAGTAAAAATACTCACTGCTAGTGTGTCGCCCTCTTCCTTGACGAACTTGGCTGACACACTGCCGACTTTTCAGTATGTCGACTCTCGTCGCATAACCAGTTTTGCGTTTTTTTATTCGTATTATATTTTAACATTCCTTAGGTAATACTTAATTTTTTAAAGAGTATTTTCAACTCTGTGTAGTATAAGGTTGATATCCGAGTGACTGACTGAAACTGACCCAGTAGTTTGTTTCCATTTTGAATGTTATAGTGCATTACTTACCTAGACGGTAAAACAAAGAATGTCTCAGATCGCAGGTATTTGACGCCCGAGCCGACGATATTTAGTAGAGTTAGATTCCATCAATCAACAATAGCCCTTGCATCTGGCGGGGGCTGTCTCTATGTGCGTCCCACCATGACACGGACAGAGACAGCATCCGCTAGGTGTACACTTTGCCTTTCATTAAACTGTCGAAATGGCCTCTACGTGTTGGCTTCGGCTCCGCACACGCCTCCCTAAGGTCCGAGACAACATTGTCCCGTGAACGGGAAATACATACTAATATATATAGTTTGTGAAGATGTTTGGATATTTTTTGGATGTTTGTTACTAAATAACGGGGTAACAACTGGACGGATTGAGCTGAAATTTCGCATGCAAGTAGACCAAGTCCTGGATTGAAACATAGGATACTTTATATCCCGGTTAATAGTTGCCTTGGGACAATAACGGGAACAACGCGGGCGAAGCCGGGGGTAAAGGCTAGTTGAGCATAAGCGATTCCAGCACTGGAACGTTTACCTAATTTGAATTTTGAAAAAAGGGTATGTCATTCAGTTATATGTCACCGTACGAGTACATGCGACGATATACCTAGATTTCTCTTAAGTTTTCTGTACAATACTGGATTATCTAAAACTGGTTTTATCTCAGGTGACCTCGACATTTACTTAAAATAAAAATATCCTATATCTTTAAAATACAAATCTGAGTTAGAATGAAAAACAGCCAAGTGCGAGTCGGATTCGCACACGAAGGGTTCCGTACAACCGTCGAGCAAAAATTCGCCAAAAAATACGATTCTTGTATGGGGGCCTACTTTTTTGTTTAACCTTATTACATATTACCATTATTAAAAAAAATCACGTTTCTTGTAGAGGGACCCCCTTTTATTTTAAACTTTATTTAAATTTCATTATTTTCTGTTATATCAGCAATAGAAATACACATTCTGTGAACATATCGAGCATCTCCCTAGAACCATGTTATTAAAATGGAGCTAAAAAAGCCAAAAAAAAAAACATTTTTCTTGTATGAAAGGGGTCCCCTCTTTAATTCTTAATCAAATTTGTTTTTATTACATTCACAGACAATGAATTCGGGTCGTTTTCTATATAATTGTTCATAGAAAATGACCTGAATTCATTGTCCGTCAGTGTATTTAATTTTTAGCGACAGTAAAATACGCATTCTGTGAAAATTTTAAGTCTATCGATTACGGTTCAAAAGATACAGTACTGTGACTGACCGACACAAACACGTTTCTTGTATGGGGACCCCCTTTTCTTTATCATTTTAATTTGTTTTTATTATTCGTTGTTATAACAACAGAAATGCACATTCTGTGAAAGTCTCAATTCTCCACCTATTACGATTCAAAAGCTAGAGCCCTGTGACGGACGGACGGACAGATAGACGGACAGCAGAGGCTTAGTAGGGGTCCCTTGGCACCCTTTGGGTACGGAACTCTAAAAAAACCGGACAAGCGCGAGTCGGTCTCGCCCACCGAGGGTTCCGTGCAAATTTGCAGGTACATATTAATATTAAAGTACTCTATAAATTTTGATTCCCTTGAGTGGTGTCGAAATGGGTCATACAGATTTCGAAAAAACGTCTTTCATGTGGACAAAACAATGATAGTTAACGACCCGAATACACATCACTATGTTTTTATCGTATAGGCCTAGAAGTAGAAGAGTAGGGTTATTTGCCTATAGGGGTTCAGCTAGAAAATCAGGCTTTTAAGCCCCTAATTTTGTGATGTCCACAGGAAAGATGCGAACACTTAACTCATACTACAAAATCTGTATGACCTAAATATTATGATTTTTGTGAACTTAGAAGTTAGATTTTTGTAACAGCCTAAAGGGACTGTAGATTTGAAAATATAGTTTCAAGCGCGAGTTGAATTTTAGTATGTCTTTTTATTTTCTATTTTTCTTTGTAATTTATCTTGTTTTGACGCCTAAAGACCCTTTACATCTCTAAAAATGTAGTTTTATGTTTATTGAAATGTATTTAGTTAAGTAGTTTGTGATATGCAATGTAATATTTTCACAATTATTATAATGTTTTTTAAAAGAGAAACTGGTGAGTTTCTTCCGGCGCTTCTTCTCACCAGAATGTCATCTGCCGAAGCGCCAAAGAATCAGACATGTGAAAGAGCCCTTGACGCCTACTTGCAGAAGTAATTTAAGTATCTAATTTCGTTGGATTCGCACACGACGGGCTCCGTAACACCGTCGAGCAAAAAGACGCCAAAAACACGTTTATTGTATGGGAACCCCTTTTTATTTTTATTGTTTGCTGTTATAGTGGCAATAGAAATACACATTATGTGAAAATTTCTAGTCTACCTATTACGGTTCAAGGGCTATTTTTCAGAAATATGTCTGCGACTCATTCATCTGTCTCCATACATTTAGTATGAAAAAGGGCCAGATTAATGAGGTGACCGCAGATATATTTCTGAAGTATAGCCTTCAAAAGCCACACTGCCGTTCTCAAACTAAAAGGCCGCTAATTTGTATGAAACTTCATACAAACTAGCGGCCTTTTAGTTTGAGGCAGTACAGCCCTGTGACGGATGGACAGACAGTCAGCGGAGGTTTAGTAATAGCGTTCCGTTGGCACCCTTTGGGTACGGAACCCTAAAAAGAGTTATAGCATACTAAAAAGCTGCGCGGTCTCAAGGATGTTTTTAGACCGCCGATATTAGTAATTACGAGAACGAGTCTGCTAGATCCTCCTCGTCCTCTAATCGCCGTCAGTAGCGAGTCGTGTTTGTATACGGACCTCGGCCGACGAATATCAATTCAGTAATAAAATTCCACGCAAATGTTTCGAAGATGAAGAACAATATAGAATTACGTCACACTAATGACAACAGTGAACCTAAAAGGAATATTGAAAACAGTGAATCTGCAAGAAACAATGGCAACAGTCAACCGGAAGAAAGACCCACGACCTTGTTGGGGAAATTGCGAGCAGCGATTGCTTTTCTCACCATAGAACCGTTCCTGGTTTGCTACATCTTCCCGTCTTCATTGGCCAGTATAGCTGTCCAGAGATTGTACTTCGAAAAAGCGTGTAGAGCTACCCTGGGGCATTCCCAGTTTGATTGTGACAATTGGGTAGGAAACACAACTGAGGAAGTCCAGAAAGAGGTAGCTGCGATAACTGCATGGCAAATACCCTTGCGAAGCAGTTTTCCAGCGATATTGATATTGTTCGTTGGGGTTTGGAGTGATCGCACTGGGAATAGAAAAGCGCTGATGATGATACCAATGTTTGGGGACCTGATATCTGCAATTGGATTGATTCTGACGACGTATTTCTTTGAGGAATGGCCACTCTTTACCACCGCTCTCATAGACGCTGTGCCTTCGGCATTGTCTGGTGGCCTTGCTACCGCTTTGGTGGGCTCTTATAGCTACCTTGCCGATGCCACGACGCCGGGGAACCGTACGTTTAGAATTGGTATAGCTGGTGTTACAGTAATTTTAAGCGCACCTTTCGCTATCGTTTTCAGTGGAATGGTTTTGGATGTAACTGGTTACTACGGTGTATTTGCGATAGCAACCGGCATGTATGTATTCGGACTGTTGTACATCTACTATAGGGTTAATGATGTGAGAAGTGTTGAACTAGAAGGCACTTTTTATCAGAAGATTATTGGTTTCTTCAGTTTACGGAATCCTCTGGAAACGTTCAATATTGCTTTCAAGAAAAGTCCGAATAGAACGAAGATAATTCTGGTTCTCGTGGCGCATATGGTTATGATCGGACCTGTTTTCGGTGAGTTCATACTATATTTAAATAATTTGATGCATACTTTATTCTTTGTGGTTGTATTCAACATTGATAATATAGACATCTAACTTTAGAGCTTCATGGCATTCAAGTAATGTTTTAGTTGGTTCTAAAAACGTTTTATGATTGATTTTTAGGGTTCCGTACCAAAATGGTAAAAAAGGAACTCTTATGGTGCAACTCTTGTGTATCAGTCCGTCTGTCTCAGCGAGATAGGTAGGCCTGCAGATGGAGTGTTTGCTGACGAGGATTATATGATTGTGTCAGGAAGTGGACAGGTAACCTGATAGGGTGTAGCAATTTTCATGTATTTTTAACCGTTACCTACCCCCTCGAGTTTGGGCTAATTTGGTTGGTATTGACAAGTCTAATACGTTATACTATACTACCTACATAGTGTCTAGTGACAATGACCCTAATGACGAAATTAGAAGACGTACTGTAGATATATTGAACTGTTGAACAAAAAATCCGGTGTCTTGAGCGACTCTACCAGTCTGAGCGAAGAGAATTCCTATCGGTTCGAACCGTTGTATAAGGTTATATAAGGATACGGAGAAGGGAATTTTATTTTCTTTAATTTAAGGAAATTAAGATAAATCAAATTAATAAAAACAAATATTAGTAATTTACGTTCACTATCAGTGCAAGTGTTGTGTGAACTTTGAAACACATTTCCAGTCACAGTTTGACACTTAGCCTGTATTTTGTTAATAGTAGTAGTACAATGCAATATCACAGTATAATAGCAGTAACTTTACTTCCTTCAAAAGGCACATCGCGTGGCTTTCATGTGTGCGTGCCGTGAACAAACGCACTACAAGCAAAGTTTTACAAATGAGTAAGAATGCCCCAGTACGGATCGCACTGTATCGCATGCTCCTAACGGTTTGACCGTGCGACTTTTTGTCTATCCTTATGCTTTGGCAATACAATGTATTCCTTCAAAAAACAATGTCTTTGGTATCTTTCAGGTGAAGCGGCTATGATGTACCAGTACATAGTACGGAAGTTCCCAATGGAAAACATCGAAATCAGTCTATATTTCGCTTACTCCATTCTCATGGGTATTTCCGGTAAGTTTTTTTTTCATCAAAATGACCATCTTGGGCTATCAGAAGTGGTGCCTTGCCTAGGTCCGAAGATAAAAGGCACCACATTTGAGTGTTTGAATAGTCTATTAGGAAAAAGTATCATAATATCGAGTTGTCAATACGGACCAACCAAAAATAACAAAAAAACGGACACCACGTCACACTTTTTCGACCCACTCCTACCTCCTCAACACGTGACGTAAAATGAAGATGACCCCAAAAGTCTTTACAGCCCTATTCTTAGCATACTCACTCCACTACATCGTCAACATAATTTTAATCTTGAAACTTCCACTGCTCGACATAGGCCTCTTCTTCCACTATGGTCTGGGCCTACTGGGCCGTGGGATGGCCATGTTGTCGTGCCAGAGTATAAAGACAACCAAGTCTTCGCCGTTTAGGAGCTCGCGACACGTAAGGCACAGGGCTGCCGCCCGTCAGTTCTGTAAAATACCTACTTTCTACGACGTAACTTTTATTAGGTGGATCTGGAACGAACAGTCGTTCGAGGTCAACCTAGTAAAAGTTACTTATTTCATAATGAAACTATCTGTTCGCACACATCTGATGTAAATATTATTAAGTATAATAGTTTAAATAAATTAGTACTGGTACGTGTACATGTAAGTAACATAACGAGATTTTGGCTCGTTTCATAAAATCACTCTCGTGTTTTAAGGCATGTTATGTATCAATTGAATCAACTACTATTTAATTAGTACACGTTTAAATATCTGTTAATTTTAATCATCACTGTCAAACAAAATAAGGGTCTTGTTGAAATCCTGACTGTTGCCACATTATCCCAATTTAATAATCTAAGATACCTACCTTGACGAAAGTACACAAACACAAAACTATCAGACCGTTGACGTTGCCGACGACTTCTGGGAGTGACCTCGGTGTTCCGAGGTGGTGTGCCCGGTACTTGGCCACCCCTGGGCATAATAAAAAAGGTTATTGGCTATTTCAGGAATTGCGGTAACGGTGATTATATTCAGCAAGTACCTCAAGATACACGATGCAATCATAGGCATCATAGCCACGACAAGCAGAGTCGTTTCGGCCTGTGTCAACGGTCTGGCTCCCAACAAGATTTTGTTCTATTCTGGACCCATCTTCGACTTCTTCGGGGGAGCTGGAGTTGCTGCTATTAAGGCCATGGGGACAAAGATCGTTGGTCCCGATCAAGTTGGTTAGTATACTATCTATCTATCCGCCACTGACGTGCACTGCTGGACACAGGCCTATGTCCAGGTTATCTGGAAGCACAGCAATGCCCCCGCCAAGTCGAGCAAAACAAAGGCACGGCCGTACCATCCTTTTCTTGAAGCCATTCAGGCCATTTTCAGCCTCCTGTAATTTTGTACTGGCTAAAGTTATAACTCTGAAGTTTCAGAGATATATAGGACATAATAAAACTTAAATATATTCTTAGTCAAATTCGATTAAAACGTGTAGTTTAAGACCTATTGCACGTCAAAGTTCCTTAATTTTGTCACTGACTGACTGATGATCATCATAATTTGGAGCTTGTGGGTCTGACTTTCAGCAGACCCACAAGCTCCAAATTTTAAACACAATTAGCAAGTTTACAATCTTATACAAAAACATGCGATTACAAAGTTAGTTTTGTAGTACAAATTGGAAGTAGAATGGATTGGAATGTAATAAATAAAGACCACTAACAAAAAGAAATGAGATCCCACCAAAAACATTACATGTAAAAAGATGCAAGTCTCGCAATGAACTGCGTTCCTACAACAAGAAATTTTTGAGATGTAATGTTAAACCAAGTCAGTACCGGGGCCCGGAGTCAACAAAAGCCCGAGCCACCCGGTGGTAGGAGAACTGCGTTGCGAGACTTGCTTGTTTTTACATGTAATGTTTTTGATGATATGCTATTTGGAATAATATGTGAAGAGTTTCCTTATTTCCTCATATATCGCATCATCAGAAATGATGTTTTTATTAAATGGGGAAAACTTAGAAGCATACCCGTTTCATCACCATCATTATTAGCCTACGTCCCACTGCAGAGCATATGCCTACTCTCATAGATGAGAGTGAATGGGCTGTGGTCCCCGCACTGGCTGAATGCAGGTTGGAGACTTCACAAACACCTTTGAACATCTTCGCGGATGTACTCGGGTTTCATCAGGGTGTTTTTCCTTCACCTTCACAATACTATTTCATATTTAAGAAGAAGAAGAAGAAGAAGAGACATTTATTTTGTAACCAAAAACAACTAAACAAGGATGCAAACTTAATCTATTCTTAAAACTAATGGTACAATGGTAACAAAAATGGAACCCACTCAGCATGTGTCGCGACACTCGTGAGTGTCACGACGCTGATCTTCCGTGGGCCCAGAACAGAGTATGTGCAACAGCGTGCTGTGTACGTTCGTATGTACCGTGCAGTATATAGGTGCGTGTGATAATAAATAAGTATGTGAGTGTGTATGTGTGTGGAGTGCAATTATATGATAATTATTTAAAATAATAATAATAATAAAATGAAGGTATATGGGGTATGACAGGGAGTGCGATATAAATACATACTTTATTAAATTAAGCTTTCTGATGGGCGATAAAGCAATATACGGGACGCGCTTGCAAGTTACAGGCCATAAATCAGCCCACAGACACGGTAAACGTCAACCCAGACACAATTGCTGAGCAAACAGATGTTGCTTGAGTAATTTTTTAAAAAGGAACTTTGAAGGAGCTCTTCTAACTGGGGGAGGCAGATTGTTCCAGCATTTCGTAGCAGCATACCGAAAGCTGCCACGGAATGCTGCTGAACCGTGTCGCGGGCATATGAGTCGAAGAGCCTGCCGTTCAGGGGCACGTGAAAAAGTGAGCTTAGAGTAAAGATAAGGAGGTTGCCTGTCTCGTATCACATCAAATAGCAGTGAGGCCAAATGATATTCTCGACGAGCTTCCATTTTCAGGAGACCACCTTTGTTTAGAAACGTATTTCTTACATAATTTCCAAAAAACTCATTAGTACGAACCAGGATTCGATCTCGCGACTTCTGCTTGAAAGCGCATGTCTTAACCACTTGGCTATCATAGTAAGTAGTTCTAGTCTGTTTAATTAAAAAAACAACAACTCAATTTCTAAACGGTAGAATGCCCTCAACTGTCCCTGTGTTAACCGTGTGGAGGCGTGTTTTTTACCCGACTGCGGCGAAGCCCAAAGGAGGGTAATGTGTTTGACCTGTCCGTTTCTGTGTCCGCTCGTAACTACTCAACGGTACAACCGATTTTGATAAATGATACATCATTGGATTCGTCTTGATGACGCGAGTGTCACTGGGTATGAAGTTCGTTAAAATAAACAAAATGGCGGATTTTTTTTAGTACAAATACCGCGGTCGGGATTTTTTTAGTAAAAATATTTAGTTATTTAAGTAAGCAAAGCTTTATACGGCTGCGTTTCCACCAGAGGCTGTGCGAGGTAGCGGAGCGGTGTGCCAGGAAAAATCCACCAATCAACGTGCCTAGCCTCACTTATTGGTGGATTTTAACCTCGCACACCGCTTTGCTTACCTACTTAAAAAAACACGCCTCCACACGGTCAACACAGGGACAGTTGATGGCATTCTACCGTTTAGAAATTGAGTTTTTTTTTTAATTAAACAGACTAGAACTACGAACTATGATAGCCAAGTGGTTAAAACATGCGCTTTCAAGCAGAAGTCGCGAGATCGAATCCAGGTTCGTACCAGTGAGTTTTTTGGAAATGTTCTCCATTCTTTTCCAGCTAAGTTTTTTTCCCTGATCGGGTTAATCGAGGCCATAGTACCCGTGGCGTACACTCCACTATACAGCCATACGTTTAAGAACACGATGGACACATTCCCTGGCGCATTTCATCTGGTAGCAGCTGCTATGTTTACCCCAGCCTACTTAATATTCGCGTAAGTTACACAACCAAGTAAGTAAAGAAAAGGCACAGAGTTTAAGATTCACACTGTGCCGTAGCGGGGTGGCTTTTTACTGGTCCATTTCCCTCGATCCAGACGGGATCTAGAGTGTTTCCTTAGCTAGCTTAGTTTGGGATCAGGTGAGGCGATATGAAAAACAACTATTTAATAACCTTCCTTTTTGCTTCGCCGTAGTCGGGTTAAAACGGAGACCGTAAAAATGCCTGATTATGTCTAACTAAATAGCGTGCTGACTTTATTAAGATATCTAGACGCCCTGGAAGAGAGCGGTTTTAAACGGGATCCTATCGTGCGTTGCATATAACCATTCTTGGCTGTTCAGAACTTCAGATAGCCCTGTTCCAAAGATGGTTAAAATCCGTCCTCTTCTGGTCGCTAAATAATGTGCCTTTTTGTCCACAGAACTCTTTACATTCGCTACAAGAAAGAACAAAGGGACGCCGTGACTAACCCCGAAAACAAGGCGAAATATGCTCATGACAATGATATTACTACGTTCTAAATGTTATAATTAATGGAAACGCCCTAGTGTTCGCCACGCTAATGCCCAATAGTCGACACGACACCCTGCTGTCAACTCTATTACTAATCACTTAACATTCAAGATGGCGACTACTGGGACAGTGTCGAGCACTCGGACGTCTACCTTAAAAGTATATTTTTTGCGTCTTCCCCAGTCCAGAAAGCGTGATTTTATTTGAAATTTGAAATATACATTATTGAGCACAGCCAGCAATGTAATCAAGCAAACGAAAAGTTCGTAAAGGTCGTAAGACCTTGCGTACTTCATATAGGGTTGGTCCAGAAATCATGTGATCAAATTTGGCCTATTTTTGACCCGCATCCCCCATCCAAGATCACGTGTAATTTTTTGTAAGTATTAGACGCTGAGCATTGGGTAAATACGTTATTGGCTTTCCCGTTGTGGAAAAAAAATGCACGTGATGTCTTCTCGGATTAGACGACTAGTTGAAAAATTTAATGCCTTGTTAAGCACTTCGGTGGCACAATTGGTAGTGCACCTGTATTGGCCCTGAGACCATTGGAGGCGCAGCATCGAATCCAGCCCGAGACATATCATTTTTCAATTTTCGGTTATATTTAATATTTAGAATTCGTTGGCAAACGTAAATGCTACAATATAAAACATTAGATTTGGTTATTACTACTCATTTTACAGTTACCATCTTATTTTAATTTACATTAATAATCTGTGATTTTAGGGTTATTTTCAAAACAGGATGTCCGTAGGGCTTAATTTAACAAAATGTTAATCATGTTCCTTTGTGTAACGAAAGTTGACCATATAAATTGTGTGGTATTTTCCGTTACATAAAGGAGCATTTATTTTTGAAAACGACCCTTTACAGGATAATTAGTAACCTTATTGCATTATGAAATGCACGAGTATTTAAAAAATATGGGTCACACATTAAGATCACAATAAGATCGTGATACATCTGACAATTTCTTATGATACAGTTAGAATAATGATGAATTTAACAATTTTAATAGAAAAGATCAAAAACCAATCTGTTACATTATAATTAATTATCTTATTTAGGAAAATTATAAAGATAGATCATAATTTTATCTATTTAACTTCCAGTTTTATAAGTTTGATTGCAAAACTTTAACAATATTGACAAAGTAACACTAATAGGAATATATTAAATTTAAACTATTACCCCTGTAGTAAAACCATACCGTACTACTTATAATAGTACATTACATAACTAGGGTGGTAATACAAAGAAAGGCCGAGATCGCAGAAGTTTGCGGCCCGAGCTGCAAGCGAGGGACGTAAATATGCGATCGAGGGCTTTCTTTATTACCTCCCGTGTTGTGTACATCATTTTATGTCTACACTTGGCCTGAAAGCGGCTTTTTCCGTACGCGCAGCGTGCGGAAAAAGTCACTTTATGGCCAGGTGTGGCATAAAATATATTTCATGTTAGACAGCCTGCAATATCTGAAAAAATTTATCGCACTTAATTTAGCAGATACGCTGAAGAACGTCAGATATTTAGAGCACTCTTTTACTTTGAAGTTCTCAATTCGAAATTCGTATACCGTCCCGCCCAGTCCAATATTGTTTTACAACAAAACAAATGAGACGGCATCATGCGAACTTCCAATTTCAAACTAGTTCATACTGCAAGTTTCATAAAGAACAGATCAACGTAGAAATATGTACCTATGTTCGAAATGTTATTTCTAAAATAAACAGGTTGTAATTTCTTTTCCGAAAAGTTTTTTCACAACTGTTCTTTATGATAGGTAGTGGTACCGTTATATTGATGACACATGGAACTCGAGCTTTTGTATTTATTTTAAGTATATGACGGGTCACGTGACCGACAGGAAGGGTTAACTGCAGGATCCTGGCCGTTGAGGTATGTTGATTGAAGAAGAACATTCATGTCCAAATCAAATCGTTTATTCGTCTGATTCTTTTGGCGACTTCGGTAATGACATTCTGGTGAAAAGAAGCGCCGGAAGAAACTCACCAGTTTCTCTTTTAAATTATCAGGCATTACAATCGTTGTTACAATATTACGGCGTAGGTACTTGAGTGAGCAAATAGACAATTACGTTACACAGTATGATTCATTTCACTATTAATCGCCAGAATTACAATTATCAAGTAGCAACTTTAACTACGCGCAGACGTGCACCGCCACCGCACGTTACGTTCCACGCCGCCATTTTTAAATCTACCTAGTACTACAGTAGTCAAACAAATGACGATCTTGGATGTCTTGAATTATCGCTGCTGTCCCCGACATAATTATATAATAATTATAGTCATACGTTGAACTAAAATTAATTTGGGAGTACTACAAACATTTTCACTCTTTCAATTCTCCATCATTGTGTTCTGACGTCGTTTCGTCTATGTGAATGTAGATAAACATCTTGAAGAGAAAATATTTTTCTTATAAATATTATTATAAAATAAAGGTATGCAAGTTTTAATAGCTTCAGTACAAGTATTTTAAAGTTTGTGCCTTGCGGTATTTTGTTATATGAGTTTCCTTAGCTTTACTCTCTGCATTGTTGTATAAGTAAACTTAGGAAAGTTGTGTTGACTTAGAGTTCATGTTTGAATAACTTCTATTAACTTATACATGAACCAAGGAGTCGTAGGTTACTACTGTATTTCAGAGTAGAGGATGCCCACATTGAATTTTGTCCATAATAAATTACGAGCAAAATTTAATATTAAATACGCACCAAGAGAATGTAGTCCAATTAATTATTGTCCTAATATACTTCCGTTCAACGTGAATATAGTCCAAAATGAGTTAGGGCTAAATTAAAAATTTAACTATTGACGAGCCTGTTGGGGTTTTACTTTGAATCCGTAATTCAAACTTCGTGTATAGCTATCCCTCTTGCTCTCGATGAGTAACTAGTTTGCGAAAAAGTGACGGGGCGATCCGAAGTTCGAATTACGGATGTCAAAGTAGAACCGTTGTATATCAGCAAAATATTTCAGATGGGACATATATTATTTGCAACTTGTCATATTTCCGAGTGTACGTAAATACAAATGGAAACATATATATTTGGACGATTATACCTACCTACGATGCGCATGCGATGCGCGATTCAGGTAGGACATAGGTGGGTAAGGCCGTAAAAAAGGGATGATTTCGTGACTTGTAAGCGTCCGGCATTGTTTTTACGAAAAGTAATTACAAAATTTTACTTTTTTAATTTTCCGTGCAAAATACAAAACTTTTTCTACTAGTTCTAGTCCACTGACAAATGTAAATCTCTGTGTTTGTATTCCAATTTTTTTTTCTTCTATGCAATTACATCGATTTCCATACAAATAAAAATGTCCCAAAAATGTTCCTGAAAGATTGTAATTATCGTTTTTTAGTTTTGTGATATTATACTGATATGTTGGAGTTTTTTTTATAACTGTCATATATTAATGCAACGATTTTCGAGCTTTAACATTAGCATTGCCCATTTAAAATAATAATTTACGTGTAACATAAGACAAGTCAACATATTGAAGCTTTTAAGTTACTTAATTTAAGTAACCGTTCTGTCTTGCTATTTTAGCAGTTGATTTGCGGTATTTGATTTCATTATAACGGCAACACTATTTATTCTTTAGTCTTGGTATACCTCTCACTGGTCGGCCATTTTGTGGGTAGTTCAGTGCGTCGATTCAACTTGTGCCGAGGATTTTTTATGGAATTTAAAAGTTACGAGTGAATTTCATGGTAAATTTGTTCAGTTTTGTATTACGTAATACATTATTAATATAATCTTCATATTAGTTTATAGCTAGGTGTTGTGTTCGAGTTAATATGTTTGTTATTGTTCTATATAATGCAAATAAAAGTGAATAGAGGTTAACTTTTATGTTACTTTTAAGTTACATATGTTACCATTTTAATTTATTTTTAAGTTACGTAACATAAAAGTAAAGTAAAGCTTTGTTCACGCTTTCTTTTCAGTTACAAGTTCTTGCAGTCGGGTTTTTGAGTTTAAAATATTTGGTTTGTTTTAATTTTTATACCCAACTGCGCAACACAAAGAAGAGTAACGTGTTTTTTATTTTATTTTACATAATTACAATGATTATAACAAGTAATCCGGGGAAAAATTATGATTTAATTTTATTTGTGAAGACAGCTTTTGTGTGGCTATCAGCCTTTAATTACTTATTCATCTTTGTTCAAAAATGTACCAAAGTATATAAGGTCCTAATTTATTAGTTGCAGATATTTTAACACATTATACTTTACATTAAAATAATTAACTTTAAATAGAAATTCAGAAATCTTTTCATATAACTTTTCTGATTTCATTTACCTAACAATACAATTTATTATAATTTCGTCTAAATAAATCATCATGTGCATTATCACATGTCACAATAACACTATCTGTCATATCAACAATTTGTTGTCGTAAATGTCGTAACGGTTCGGCGGGAAAACTGCAAATGTCTTTTAATTTATCTACGTGAAGTGGCCAGTTACAGTTAAGTGGTACGTAAAAGAGCTACTAGAATCTTTTCAATGAGTTTTCATTTAGTAATCACATTAACAGGGTGTTATTCCGTAGCGAATTTGTTTTTCCTTTTTCTCCAAAAAATCATCGTAAAAGTTATAATGTTTCATGCTTTAATATACTCCAGAGACCGAGTACTATCAGCTGTAAAAATATCTGCAACTAATAAATTAGGACCTTATATACCTATTTGATCTCTTAAATAAACACTTAGTACAAAAAGTGTTTGTATTGTAGACATTGTGAATATCCCTTTAGAATACTTTTATGTAACTTTTAAGTTACTCAGTAACATATATTTTTAGTTACTTTTATGTTACATAAGCCCAATTTTTCAGCCTTACCCAGGTATGTACAATTGGTAATTTTTCTGAGTGAACGTAGGTACTAATGGGCATTTATCTTTTGACCTACAGTCTGTTTCGTATAGGAATAGACAGAAGAAAAAAAAGGTTCTTTATAGTGCCGGTTTTAGGTTGACATTCAATAAATGACATTTCTAAAGTAGATGCTCAAAAATAAAATATTGATGATGTCCATACTTTTTGGTTAGCTGAAAATAAAAAAGTATCCTTATAAAATACCCAAAGAGCCAGAGATAAGCAACACTCAATAATACGAGACAGCTCAGAGCTGTCATTATTATATTGTACTATCAAATAGTTATATCGAATTTGTATGTTTTTTTAATTGTATACTGTTTCTGTTATAGTTTGTCATTCCTAAGTATTTGGTGAATAGTTATTTGTAACATTCAATATGAGTGATTCTGCGGGGCAGTGGAAAAGGCGTTTGCTCTGGCGTGTGTTGTCACTCGACCATCGCGAAGAAGTGAAACATTACAGAAAATGTTTCGAATCTCTTCTTCTGTGTCCCTCTAGAGTCTATTGTTATCCGGTACGAACTATATATCATATTGGACAATTTTACTATGGGACATAATTCTATTTCAACATTATTCTGGTTGCACTATTTTCGTTGTGGATGTATTTCTAAGGGTCATTAGGGTTCCGTACCAAAATGGTAAAAAAGGAACCCTTATGGTGCGACTCTGTCTGTCTGTCTGTCTGTCTGTCTGTCTGTCTGTCTGTCTGTCTGTCTGTCTGTCTGTCCGTCTGTCACAGCCAGATATCTCAGGAACTACTGCTGCTATCGGTTTGAAATTTGGAATAATGTTAAAAGTAGCTAACCCGAGCTTATTGGACATAAAAAAATTCTTGTACCTATTTTACTTTTTTTTTAAAGGGCTCCGTAATGGGATTTTAAAAATTGAAAGTAGGGCTAATATATCGAGTGGGGTATCAAATGAAAAAACTTAATTTGTAGATTAAAATACCGTTTTTATTTTTTTTTCTTAAATAAATAGTTTTTGATTTATGGCGAAAAAAGTTTAAAAAAATACCATTCCCCCCCTATTATCTCCGAAGTTACTGATCAGAAAAATGTGTCATAATTACCAATTATTAATGTCGTCCTGAATATTACAGGAAAAATATAACGGTTTTCCTCACTTGCACTCTTTTTGAGAAATTTGCAAAAATCATAACACATACTTATTTGCTCCTACTAAACTAATCGCCATACAGTTTTTCTTGAACTATTCATGTATCTACTTATTAGGATTATAATTATCTGTATGTCTTTCCCGTACACGAGACAATAGTGTCCCGGCCCTTTGGGAGGCGTGCGCGGAGCCGAAGCCAACGCGTAGTGGCCCTTTCGACAATTTAATGAAAGGCAACGTGTACACCCAGCGGATGCTGTCCCTGCCCGTGTCACGGGACGCACGCAGAGACAGCCCCCGCCAGATGCAAGGACTATTGTTGATTGATGGAATCTAAATTTACTGGGTTATGGTGGTGGAATTATGGACTAGATACTGGGCTATGGATTGAGACATGACGGCGCCTGTCAGGAAAAGTGTCTCATGGCTTTCGCGGCACTGACAGACCGTGACTTGCCCTCCGCTGATGGGCCCTTGTTAAATAGCGACATTATGAGCAATGGCCCAGGGGCAACACCGCTGCCGAGGGCTGCAGTGTGTCGAGAGGTGTGCTGCGCTTTCTCCGAGGGTACTCGCGGCGTTATGCCTTTTATCACTTCCACGCCTGGAGCATATAGCTCTCGCGACTCCACTCTGGACGGCCGGTTAAGGCAAGCCAGAGGCGGAGGTCCTTTCACTAAATCCCATGACCCTCCCTAAGGACCCCCCGGAGCACTCGGGTACGTGGGGTCGCTACTCCCCAACAGCTCGCCACAAGCTGCCCTGCGTTATTATTATTATTAGGAAGACCGTTATATTTTCTGTTCCTAACTTGAATACTTTTTTAAAAATTTACAAAAATCTTAACATATTACTTCTACCCGTAGGTAGTAGGGATACGAGAGCCATCTAGCGGAGAGTAGCAAAACTAAGCGATGGTTTATATCAGATTACATAGAAAAATGTCTATTAAATACAATGATCACTCATCAGGAATCGGGAAAAAAACATAAAGTAACAATAATTATTAAAAACTCTATAATAGGAGTATGTTAGGAAATTTGACACTAGTAAATACCATAAAAATGAAATACCACTAGCGCCATCTAGGGACACAAATCTAAAATAAAGTGTGCTTCAAAACATGATTCCTTCATGAAAAATGATAAATGAGAACTAACTTAGTTGACAAACAATTATTTCAATCAGCCAATAACAAAAAGTAACGTTTAAATTTAAATTACAAGTAAAATTTACGCGCTATTTAGTATCAATAGATGTCGCTGTAGCATACGCTGCATCGCGCTGTTAAGATTTTTCCTGGTTTAATAGGGCTAAAGTGGGTTTAAGGCAAGGTTGCTGTTAGTCGTAAGGTTGGTCTACTTATGAGTTTATACGGAACTCTCGGTGCGCGAGTCCGACTCGCACTTGACCGGTTTTTTTCTAATGTGACGAATAGTTTCAAGTGGAAGATTTTCCATTTGTACCTAATGACAGTAAATCTTTTTTATGTGCAATAGGCTCGGGTTAACGATTTTTAACACTATACAATACAGTAGTAGTTCCAGAGACATCTGGCTGTGGACAGACAGACCATTACCATTTTGGTACGGAACCCTAAAAACTAGTTGCCGAATATAAAACTATATATTATCGCAATTTGACCACATGTTTAAATAGTTTTACGGGTTTAACGCGATTATAACTTGTTTATCTTTTATTTTTTTCCGACGTTTCAGCGTAGTTGCATATGCTGTGGTCGCGGATGAGCGCTTCCTTGGTGTACTTGGCTGACACACTCACGTGTATCTAAGTATGTATGGAAATGTACACTATGTCTACAAAAGTAGGCCTATTTATCAATATGTCGACTCATATAACCCGTTTCACATGTTTTAACTAGAATTATATTTTAACTTTTTAAAAAGTATTTTCAACTCTATGTAATGCATTTGCGGTTCTCTTATTTATTGCCGAAAATTGTTCGGCCGATTATCACTTCCCAACTAACGTTTCGCAGAATTTTATTTCGCCGAATGATCATTTCCCAACTTAAGAAATGATTTTGTTTTATTTCCCAACCTCACCGTTACCAACTGCTCATTTGGTCTGTGTTTTACAATGTCAATTTTCAAAATGCCACTTTTCATGTAGCAGAATGTTTTAGTTAGCGTAATATTCATTTTGTTGTTTATTGTTTACCAAATGTAAAATATTTTTATTAAATAAAACGTCGATTCTGGTTTGCTCACGGTCAACCCAAACACGCTCCTAACTGGGCTCTGTCACATATGAGATTTGTGTTGCTACATATATAAAAAAAATTGATGTGCATTTGCTGCCAATTTAAAAGTTTAAGGTTATAAATGCTTGAATAATAAATGCCCGTAAAAATTTGTTTATTTTTTATCATTATTCCCAGTTGTGTTTTTCAGGGAAAAAGGTACCACTATCAGAGGTGACTAAAGTCACAACTCATTATTAGCATATACACATGTTTATAAATTTAATATTGCCAACTGAAAAAAAAGTACCTATGTATATTTTACTTCGTTCTTGTAAAAACTTAGCTAATGTATGAAAAGAGAACTGTTGCACTGACGAAACGATATTCGTCTAATAGTTGTTTGGCATAGTGAAACATTTGACAAATGATCAATGTCCCAAAAGTTTTGAGGCATTATAATAATCTGCTTTACAATAATTCTACCAAATGAGACGTTGTCATACAAAAATTTGGTAATCGTTAATTGTCAAAGTGAAACGTCGGCGAAATGTTGGTTGGTAAATGAAATTCGGCCAAACAAAGTTCGGCGAAAAGGCAGAACACCTGCATTTGCATAAAGTCCATAATAAATATCTGCCGTTAATATGTTATCGTTATCGTACATACTGTAATACAGATTTCTCTTAAGTTTTCTGTACAATACTAGATTATGTTAAAACTGGTTTTGCCTCAGATGGCCTCGACATCTATTATAATAAAAATATAAAGTACAAGTAAGTAGTCGGTGTATATAAAGTACAAGTTAGAATAAAAAACCGGTCAAGTGCGAGTTGGACTCGCGCACCGAGGGTTCCGTACGAACTCAAGATAAACTGTATGGTGGGACAAACTTAACTTTGCTCTTGTAAAACTGTTGTCCCCATACATCGACATATGCCGCGGTTAGTTTAATAGGAGCAAATAAGGTTGTCTTACGATTTTTGCGAATTTCTAAAAAACGCTGCAGGTTAGGAAAACCGATTTATTTTTCCTGTAATATTTAGGATAATATTAATAATCGGTAATTATTACAGATTTAACGTTTTTTGTCTTAACTCAAAAATTACTTGTCTAAGAGGAATAATAGAAACGGTTTTGGAATCTACATATTAAGCCCTTTCATTTGATATTCCACTCGATATATTAGCTCAACTTTTGATTTTCGACATCACATTTCGGTCCCCTTTAAAAAAAAAGTAAAAAAGGTGTAAGATTTTTTTTTCTGTCCCATAGGCTCGGATTAGCGGTTTTTAACACTATTCCAAATTTCAAGTCGATAGCATCAGTAGGTCCTGAGATATCTTGCTGTGACAGACGGACAGACAGACAGACAGAGTCGCACCATAAGAGTTCCTTTTTTACCATTTTGATACGGAACCCTAAAAAGGGCTTTAGCATATTAAAAAGCTGCGCGGCCTCAAGAATGCTTTTAAACCACTGATATTAGTAATTGTGAGAACTAGTTTGCTAGATCCTCGTCGCCTTTTGATCGCCGTCAGTAGCAATTCGTGTTTGTAAACATACGGACCTTGGTCAACGAATATCATTTCAGTAATAAAATTTCATGCAAATGATTTGAAGATGAAGAACAGTGATATAGAACTACGTCACACCAATGACAACAGTGAATCCGAAAGGAATATTGAAAACAGGGAATCTGCAATAAATAATGGCAACAGTCAACCGGAAGAAAGACCCACGACCTTGTTGGGAAAATTACGAGCAGCGATTGCTTTTCTCACCATAGAACCGTTCCTGATTTGCTATATCTTCCCGATTGCATTATCTAGTACTGTTATCCAGAGTTTCAACTTTGAGAAAGCGTGTAGAGCTACCCTGGGATATTCTCAGTTTGAATGTGACAATCGTCTAGGAAACACAACTGTGGAAGTCCAGAAAGAGATAGCTGCGATGACTACATGGCAAATACCTTTGCAGAGCAGTCTTCCTGCGATATTGATATTGTTCGTTGGGGTGTGGAGCGATCGCACTGGAAACAGAAAAGCGCTGATGATGGTACCAATGTTTGGAGAACTGATATCGGCATTTGGACTGATTCTGGCGACGTATTTTTTTGAGGAGTGGCCGCTCTTTACCACCGCGCTCATAGAAGCTTTACCGCCGGCATTGTGTGGTGGTATTTCTATCGTTCTAATGGGCTCTTATAGCTACCTTGCCGATGTCACAACGCCGGAGAACCGTACGTTTAGAATCGGCATAGCTGGTGTTACAGTGACTTTAGGCGCACCTTTGGCTATCGTTTTCAGTGGATTAATTTTGGATGCAATCGGTTACTACGGTGTATTTGCGATAACAACCAGCATGTTTGTATGCGGACTGTTATACACCTACTACAGGGTTCATGATGTGAAACGAGTTGAACTAGAAGGCACTTTTTATCAGAAGGTTATTGGTTTCTTCAGTTTAAGGAATCCTCTGGAAACGCTAAAAATTGCTCTCAAGAAATCTCCGAATAGAACCAAGATAATACTGGTTCTCGCAGCGCATGTGGTTATTTTGGGGCCTGGTTTCGGTGAGTTCATTCTATATTGAAATAATTTGATGCATATTTACAGGTAGATTCATAAGAGCTGGCGTGGATTTACTATGAAATAAGCTCTCTTTGCATACAAAATCCACGCCAGTTCTTATGAATCAATCTGTACATTGATAAGTTTTGTACTTTATGGCATTCAAGTAAGTAATACGTTTTAGTTGGTTCTAAAACAATCGTTATACAATTATTGTTTTACTTTATCTATAAAGTAAGTGCAATAGACCTCCTCTGAGGTAACCTCTAGGTTACCTATTGACAATTTGACCATCGATATAAAGTGAAAACAGTGTAAAAATGTAAATATTTATTTTCACGTAAGTAACGTGAAAATAAATATATCAGGATGTTGCGTGCCAGATATAACAAGGTGAATATTTCAATTTCTATGAATTCGTTCATTCACAGATCGCTGGGTTGGTTTTACCGAAGTTTTGACTTTTAGCTTAGTGCGTTTATTTTTCTCTAGAAGCAAATAACTGAAGAATCAAAATATTAAGTAAGTACTACGTAGAGAAGCTTCTCTCTCTCTAACAAAGCTGTCGTTCGGGCCCGACCACCGGACGGAACGCACCGCATCCGACCGTCTCTCTCTATCGCATAACGCGTGTTTTGTCTGGTCGCTTGCTCTTGCCGTAAATAGCTTTAATAACAGTAACAAGTTTAATTCATGGATTGATATGTTTTTATTCACTAAACCGCAGTAAACGGCTATACGCCGGTAATCCGCGTATAAAAAGTAAAGTTAATTATAAATATAGGTCTGCGAGCGCTGGCGACGACGGAACGAGCCAGACCGCTTTTAAAATGATACCTAATGTTATCTACTTTTTAGGGTTCCGTAGCCAAAATGGCAAAGACTTTCATGTTTCGTCATGTCCGTCCGTCTGTCTGTCTATCTGTCCGTATGTCACAGGCATTTTACTCAAAAACTACATGATGGATATTGATGAAATTTGGAATATAGGTGTCTATTATGAGCCGCTACTTAGTTTGGTATATAAATAAATATTTTTAGGGGGGGCACTCCATACATGTTAAAGACAGTAAAAAAAAAATTTTTTCAGCAAATATCGACGTGTGGTACATAGTTCGACAGCTCTTTAAAAAACACTATAAGGTTCCTAAGTAATGTTTTTGATAAAGTGAATGTATTTGGAAATAATCGCTCCGAAAGTTGTGTAAATTGTGTCCTCCCCCTCTATTTTCTAAACCGTGTGTCCGAAAAATATAGAAAAAATCACGAAGGTAACGCTTAATTAATACTTTCAACGAAAATTATTTTCAACAAGATCGAATGTACCGTTTTTGAGTTATTGCCGATAAACTGCGCTTCTCAACAAAAGGACGTAATTGCTATGAAGATACGCTCTTTTGTTGTTGTACTTTTTTTTACATCGTATTTTTTACCTTATAGTTACGGCTATGGAACCCTACACTGAGCATGGTCCGACATGCTCTTGGCCAGTTTTTTATTTATTCTATAACTGACCCGGGATTCACTTCAGTACCATAAACTCAGATTTTTATGGTCCAATGCCCTCGATTATGGTACAAACTGTGGACAATTAAATTCAATCCATATCACATTACAAACATACCTATATGGATACTTTTATAAATAAGTATTTATAAATTTAGTTGTGTGAATCGTGAGCAATAATTGAATATAATAGGCTCGTGCACAATTTTTTTTCTGATGTTAATTCGATTCTACTATTTATGAGGAACAAACATATACTTACCCATAAATAAATTGCAAAACTCAATGAAATTAAAACTGTAGTAAAATACACCTTATAAGTTTGTATACAGTAAGATTGGTTTTGTAGCCAAGTTTTGAACATCGGAAATAGGCTTTGGCTAATTGTTGAGGTTCAACCTCCTTAGTTTGAAATGACGTACGAGTGGGTTTTACATTTTAAAAGTAAACTCGTTACTACCTCGGGATTTTCATACAGATTTCGTGTTGTAATGCCCTTTACGAGCAAGTGTGATGTGAAAATATACTTTTTAATATATATAAAAAATAATGTTATACTTAGCTTTGTTATGCGTATTAATGTTAAGCAAATTAAAATATGCGTTTTAAAATATGCATTTTAATATTATGCGAATATACAATTATGCGTAGCAACGGTATGCGTTGTCAAAATAGGAAGATTGCTGTATGCGTTTTAATATAGACTAAACGTTCCCTCCTCAAGTTCCAAATTTTATACAAATTATTTTACCGTTCAGGCTGTACGGTTGTGGAACGCTCTGCTTCTTGAATTAAGACGTGCTCAATCTCTTGCCATATTTAAAAACATGTTGAAAACTCACTATTTGTCGCTTCAATATGTATTTTGTGTATTTTGTATGTAGGTTTATGTACTTATTTATATATGTATGTGTATCCACTTCCCTTATACTTAGTAATTTGTGAGCATTCTTTGTATTTTGCATCGTTATTCCTCACCAGCTCACCACCACCTACTCATTTACTTTTGTTAACTTTGCATCTAGACTCCGCTACGCAAAGGTTATCTGGATGAGATCGCTCTTTAGCGATAAGACCGCCTATTGTTTACCACTGTTTTCATATAAGTTTGCAATGTAATTTTCTTTTGGTGTGCAATAAAGTATTATTGTATTGTATTGTATAAAAAGACGAGACATATTTCGGAAGTGGAAGTCTCGTGTTTTTTACAACGTCAGTGATCCTATTTTAATCATATTTTAATTCTATATCACACAGGGGAATTTTAAATGTTGAATCGAATCAACATTTTCCGATAAAGCTGATTAAAATTAACACGGAGCACTAGTGGCAATTACATTAATGCGCTAATTCTTTATTATTAATTAAAAAGTGTTATTTTGGAGGGAAAAGGTGCCGAGAATTAAGACACGGTCGTTTCTCGAAGTGCTATATTCCGACTGACAAGCGCTGTCGCCGGGCGCAACCGGCTCCTAGATCTACCCACTATCTTAAACCTAACATCCCTCCACCAATAGTTTTGACACAATGACAATAAGACTAAAAGAACTGTTTATAATTAACCAGATTCCGCGTGCGTTTGGTCTTTTCCTGTGGCGCTTCACCACCTTCAGAGGAGGTTGGAATTGGTTCCAGTCTCGGCGCGGATGCCGTCTCTGACCCATCCGGGCCCTCCAGCTCTTGGCAATCGGTCCATTCATCCGTTTCAGACTCGGTTATTGCCGTCGACGTCGCTGCCGAACCTGGTATAGTATTCGGTGCCACCGGTGCGGTTGCGGTCGGAGATGCTGCTCGCATGACTGTTGAACTCTGATCTTCTAGGACTGATGGAATCACCGGCGCCGCTGGCAATAAAAGTGTAGCAGGTGCCTCTGACGACTGAAGTGTGACAGACGTGGATGCTACTAGATCGGCGTCCGAATTCGCTGACGGTGTATCTGTCGCCGCCGCTACCAACGGTGTAGGTGCCGCAGCCGATAAAAGTATCGCCGGCATCAGCTCCTGGGTCACCATCGGCATCCTCAAAGTGCTTTGCCTGGGTAGGGAACCATCTATGCCGAGTTGGTCTGTTAATGAGGCATCTTCCTCCCCCGTAAACTTGTACATCTGATTTTTATGTCTTTTTATCAGGCGTTCTGATTGCTCACTTTTAACTAAATAAGTCGATTTTCCTAATTGTTCCTTTACCACAGCTTTACACCAAAACGCTTTTTGTCCCTGGTATATCTTAACTAAAACTAAATCATCGACTTCAAAACGAATGTTCCTATTCCCACGATAATGCCGCATCTGCGAACACTGATTTTTCCGCACGGTTTCCAACAATGCTGCATCGGATGATGGCTCCGATAATGGGTTCATCAAGTCTAATCTACAACGCAGGTTTTTCCCGAATAAAATTTCTGCAGGTGACCGGTTAGTAGATGAATGTTTAGAATTTCGGTATTGGAATAAGAATTCGTGTATCTTCGTTTTCAAATCCTTTTTCTGAGCCCCGCTTAACAGAATTGCTTTAAAAGCCTTTTTAAAAATTTTTACGTAGCTTTCCGCCTGGCCGTTGCTAGCTGGGTTGTATGGGGGGATCGTTACATGAGAGATACCGTTAATACTGCAAAACGCTGCAAACTCAGATGACGTGAAGGATGTACCGTTATCTGTGCAAATGGTGTGTATTAATCCGAATCTAGACATTAACTCACAGAGACAATTTATTACTACCCCAGAACCGAACCCGCTACTGACATCAAAAACTTCTACCCATTTAGAATAGGCGTCTACTGCAATTAAAAACATGTTATTATTTATCGGACCCGCAAAATCGAGATGCACTCTATAAAAAAAATTTGGCGGGAAATCCCAAGGAGTAAGCGGGGCGCGCCGCGGCGCGGGGCGCAGCTGTGCACACACCGCGCACGCGCTCGCCGCGCGCTCCACGTTCGCGCCCTGCCCGGGCCACCAGAACCGTTCGCGCGCGGCTGCCTTCATTTTAGCTACACCTAAATGACCTCGGTGCAAATCAGAAACAACTTGGCTACGCAATTCTCCCGGAACTACTAATTTGGCACCCCTCATCAAACATCCATTTTCAACTGAAAGTTCAACCCTACAATCGAAGTATGGTTTGATGGATTTATCTGTTACTTTATTTGGCCACCCTTTTAGCACATAATCCATTACTTGCGACAAAACCGAGTCCCTCCCAGTCGCTCGACGCACGTCACATACGAAAGCGGGCGGCGAGCTAGCTTCTACAACGAAGTGAATATAGGAGGCAAGGTCCGACTCACCTGAACCAAACGCAGGCTCACCGCCAGGCTCTTCGTTTACAGATGACGTAGGCGCCATGGAGCGGCTAAGAAAATCCGCTGAATTGTGTGCGCTACTAACATACTCGATTGTGTAGTTGTACGCGGCCAAAAATAAAGCGTACCGCTGCAGTCTGTTAGCGGTCACTTCAGGTACCCCTTTAACCGGGTTGAAAATTGATAAGAGGGGTTTATGGTCTGTCCGCAAGATGAACGGTATCGCTCTGCCATATAAATATTGGTGATATTTGCGAACGCCAAAAATTATAGCCGTTGCCTCTTTTTGAATTTGACTGTACCGCTTTTCCGCGGCATTTAAACTTCTAGACATAAAAGATATAGGTTGCTCCACTCCATCATCTCCTATTTGAGACAAAATAGCACCTAAACCGAAAGGTGAAGCATCTACTGTCAAAATGATCCTAGCGTCCGGGTTAAAATGTGCTAGCGTATTATCTGACGAGAGCGCATATTTAATGGCCATAAACGCCTCCTGCTGCTCCCGAAGCCACTGCCACTTGACGCTTTTTTGCAACAATTGATGCAATGGATGCAAGATAGTGGCTGCGTTTTTTATAAAAGCTCTATAGTAATTCACGAGACCTAAAAACGATTTTAATTCAGAAATATTGCTCGGTTCCTTTGCATTTAAAATCGCTTTTACTTTGTCCGGAGACTTATGTAATCCGTGCCTGTTGATAACAAACCCCAAGTAGGAAACGGAATCTTGAAAAAAACTACATTTTTCTTTTTTTAAAACTAATCCCGCGTTTTCCAGCCGTCTAAATACTTCATTCAATCTGGCAACGTGCTCCTCTCTCGTTTTCCCGGTAATTAAAATATCATCGAGGAACTGTAGCACCCCCTCTATCCCTGATAAGATCCCCTCTAAAGTACGCTGAAAAATGGACGGAGCGCTAGATAATCCAAAAATTAATCTTTTATA
The DNA here is from genome assembly GCA_947034925.1 of Eudemis profundana. Taxonomy (NCBI): domain Eukaryota; kingdom Metazoa; phylum Arthropoda; class Insecta; order Lepidoptera; family Tortricidae; genus Eudemis; species Eudemis profundana. Next base: position 14,627,354 of record OX344811.1, read on the forward strand.
AATATATAAACCTTTATGCGTGTTTATGCATGTCAACGGCTGCGAGTCGGGATGCAGTTTTATTTGGTTATAAGCACCAGATAAATCCAGCTTGGTGAACTGTAACCCACCATGAAGTTTGGAAAATAACTCGTCAATCCGCGGCAGAGGATACTTTTCTATAATCAGTTGTTTGTTGAGGGTGGCTGAATAGTCCGCACATAACCGAATACTGTTGTCATGCTTCAAAACGGGGACAATCAGGCTCGCAAAATCGGATGAAGTAACCGGTTCAATAATACCTAACTCCAACAACCGGTTTAATTCTATCTCCAGTTTTGGACGAATGGCAAATGGTACTGGCCTTGCTTTAGTGAAAATCGGGATAGCGTCCGGTTTTAAATGTAACTTTACTTCTACATCTTTACAGCAACCCAATTTTTCTGAAAATAAATGTGCGTAATTTGCTAAAATTTTATCACATTCACTGTCTAACCTGCAAGAGTTTACGGCCGAACTCATCTGTAATTTGAACTTGGCAATGAAGTCTCTCCCAAGCAACGGAGGCCCCCCCTCTTTTACTACATATACATCTAATAGCTCTGTTTGATTTTTGTAAGCAAACGGCAAAGTTATTGTACCTAATAAACCGATAGAACTGCCGTCATAGGTGCGAAGTACTTTTGTGCTTTTGTATATTGGATGATAAGAAAAATGTCTTAAATACACGGATTCCGAAATCGCCGTCACCGCAGACCCGGTATCAACTTCAAAGATCAACTGAACATCATCTACCACCACGGACTCCCGCATCGGTTCACCACGCTGAGTACGAATATTAAAAACCAAACGCTTACCATCATCGCCTTCATCCGAACAACATTGCAGGAAATGCTGATTAACCGGGCCATTTTTCACGTTACAGACGCGCATTAAATGGCCTTTCACCCCGCACAATTTACACGAAGCATTCCTAAACCTACACTTTTTATTATCATGGCCGAAATAACCGCACACCGAACATTGCACTGCACTTTTCTGATCCCGCGATGTGCTAGCCTGCGGAACCCCGTATTGGCGCGGCGAGCGCGGCGGCGGTGCCGGCGCCCGAGCCGTCAGCTTGGGCACGTCGAGGTGCGGCGCGGGCGCGGCCGCCGCCGGGGCGCGCGCCGCCGCCTGTGCAGCACCTTCCTTAGCGCAGCGGATGCTCTCCGCTAGCTGCAACGCCTTCGCCAGCGTGAGCCCTTCCATAGGCTCACTGAACAAACGGTCCCGCTCGGGACCGCCGGCCATACCTAGCACGAAACGGTCACGGAGCGACTCCTCGAGGCACGCCGCAACGAAATTACAATGTACCGATAGGCCACGAACACGGGCGGCCCAATCCGCTAATGACTCGCCCGAAAATTGCACGGCACTATGAAATTTAAAACGTTCCGCAAACCCGCACTTTTTCGTTTTAAAATGGCCGTCAAGAACTTTAGTCACTTCATTATAATCAAGCGACCCGACCTCCGCGGGAAGCGCGAGATTTGTTACGAGTCGGTACGTCGGCTCTGCTAGGCTACTTAATAAAATAGCACGACGTTTAGCACCCGATTTATCCGTCTCCGCGTTAATGTCATTCGCTAAGAACCATTGTTCAAGGCGACCTTTATACAACAACCACTCCTGTTCTTCATGATTAAACACGCTTAAAAATCCAACCGACATTTTGGCCATGGCCGCTACGCACAAAACCCACTGTCACACGCGAAAAGTCCGTAAATTAAATCGTCGCCACTGTTATTTTGGAGGGAAAAGGTGCCGAGAATAAAGACACGGTCGTTTCTCGAAGTGCTATATTCCGACTGACAAGCGCTGTCGCCGGGCGCAACCGGCTCCTAGATCTACCCACTATCTTAAACCTAACAAAAAGTTTCCGGTGTTTTGAACGATTCTGCCAGTCTGAGCGTAAAGAGTATATATCAAATCTTTGCATGGTGATATAAGGATACGGAAGAGGCATTTCATTTACTACTTCGTAATTTAAAAAAAAACAAAAACTTCAAGGAAATTAAGATAAGTGAAATATTTAAAAAAATTAGTAATTTACGATCTGTGCAAGTAAATGATAGTAATGTGTGGGTTTCGAAGAAAATATTTCGATGTTCGATTTAAAAATCAGCCTGTGTTTTCTGAATAAGTAGTGGTAATACCACAGAAATATGTCGAGATCGCAAGAAATAGTTCGTTTATTTGTATGGGAATCAAGCGTGTAACGTTTTTCGCTTGGCGTTCGATGCTAAAAGTGTAATAGTTTAGTGTGTAGTTTCGTGTGGTGGTATTTGAACTATTAATTATACCATTACCTATTGCCGGATTTTCAAATCTGATAATAATAGTGACGGCAACTCAAGTTAACTGCGTGCAAGTTGAGTAGTTGCCATTTCTTTTTAGCACGCGAGGTACATACTGTTTTTACTTCTACCTCGATATATTTCTGTGGGTTAGGGCCGATACAGACGGACTGCAACCCAACTGCAACTCCCTATGATTTGTATGGGAACTGCATCACAACTGCACGCCGACTGCGCAGTTGTGATGCAGTTCCCATACAAATCGTAGGGAGTTGCAGTTGGGTTGCAGTCCGTCTGTATCGGCCCTAATACAATGCAATACAATGTATTCTTTCAAACAATGCCCTCGGTATCTTTCAGGTGAAGGGGCTATGCAGTACCAGTACATGCTACTGAAGTTCGCAATGAAGAACGTCGAGATCAGTGTATATTTCGCTTACGCTATTTTCGTGGGTATTTGCGGTAAGTTCTTTTTTAATTTATTTGTGAACCGGTTGGTAGCGAAATTACTATTTTTGGCAATCGGAAGTGGTGCCTCGGTTTATAGATAAAAGCCACAATTTGAGTGTTTAAATCGTCTAATAGGAAAAAATACCAAATACCCAATACCAATACATACTACACTAAAAAAACCGGACAAGTGCGATTCGGACTCGCTCACAGAGGGTTTCGTACAAAGGAGATTGACAAGGTTTGGACCAAAATGCTGCCCAGAGATGAAAATACCTCTAACGAGTTCCTTGCGTTACTTTCTATTAGAAAATACATATATTTTCAAAATCGGTCTAGGAGAAAAAAAATACATGATTTTTTGTTTTTAAGGCTTTCTAGCGAGCGAGCGCTTTCGGTTTTACTTTGCACTTTCAGTTTTTTGTTTGGGAGCGATTATCAATAGTACATTACACAATTAGGGCGGTAACACAAAGAAAGGCCGAGATCGCAGATGTTTGAGGCCCGAGCTGCAAGCGAGGGACGTAAATATGCGATCGAGGGCTTTCTTTATTACCTCCCGTGTTGTGTACATCATTTTATGTCTACACTTGGATATAAAGCGGCTTTTTCCGTACGCGCAGCGTAAAATATGTTACTTTTAATGTAAGAAATAATTAATTTTTAGTGCCCATCAAAAAGTTTTTTTTTTCATGACTCCTGGGATAGATCTTAAAGCGCTTTAGTATACAGTCTAGTGTTAGCCTAAGGAGCATAATGCACTGTATTTTTTGTCTGGGCAGCACTCACAACTCCCATACAAAGTTGGTCAATCTCCTTTGTAGGTAGGTACATATATTAAAGTACCCTTTAAATTTTAATTCCCTTAGTAAAGTCAATTTTTTTATGATTTCTGTAGAAATATATGGTTTTCAGATTTTTCCCTATACTTTTAGTATATGACGGTATTACTTCACGTTTTTTGCGGCATAAGCGGCCGTATCTTTTTTCACGTTAACTTAATTATTGTTTCACAGATTCAAAGGGACAATAGACTTGAGTATGGTTTTATTTTCATCTCAATACCTCCACACGTTCGCGAGAGAAATGGTCTTGATACACGGACAGACAGACGGACAGATGTACAACAAAGTGATCCTATAAGGGTTCCGGTTTTTTTTTAAGGTACGGAACCGTAAAAATTTACACCACGTCACACTTTGTCAACCCCCTTTATACTCAATATGTGACGTAATATAATGAGGATGACCCCTAAAGTCTTTACAAGTACAGAGTACAGTCCTATTCTTAGAGTGTTCACTACATCCACTATTTCAACCTTGAGACGTCCACTGCTGAACATAGGCCTCCCCTTCCACAACGAACGTTCGCACGCTGTTTACCTCCATCGACTTCCGGCGACCTTACGGTGATTCGTCAGTCGGTTTTCCATACATACATAAAGAGGGTAATTTTTGCCTCCACGGCATTATGTTTAAAATGTGTTTTATTATACAACTTGATACCCTGAGTTATGTGAGGAATGAGGAATGAAGATTATCAGTGTTCCTCCTGGTTTGCGCGGAGCCGCGCCACCAGGAGGATCCGGCTCGAAGGACCATGTTCAGGGGGCTATCCGTAGTTTAGGATGCTGATGATGAACTCCAATGCTTGAGTTAATTATTTAATTATATAAAATATACAAAAATGTAATTCGGGCCGAGTTGCCGCCGCGATGGTAGGATGGTAAGTCATTTGAAGTCCGTCGCGCCCCGCCGATCATATCCCCGCGATCGCCCTGCTGGAGTGGTACGCGACAGTCAGTTAGATAGTAAAAAGGTTTTTTGTTGAATATTTCAGGTACTGCGGTAGCGATGATACTGTTCAGCAAGCGCCTTAAGATGCACGACGCCATTATAGGTCTCATAGCCTCGACAAGCAAAGTCATTTCAGCCTGCGTCTACGGACTGGCTCCTAACAAGGCTTGGTACTATTCTGCACCCGTCTTCGACCTCTTCGGGGGATCTGGAGTTGCTGCTATCAGGGCCATGGGGACGAAAGTGGTTGACCCCGATCAAGTTGGTTAGTATACTATTCTATTTTCTATCAGCCATGGGCGTACACTGCTGGACACAGGCCTAAGTCCAAGTTAATAAAGGAGGAGGAACTAAGAAATTTTATACCTGGTAACTCCGGTTCTCTCATAATAATATTTCATTATTCATGAGATACTGATATTTGAGGAGTTCCCTCTATTCCTCATGATTCCTAATATCACAAATGTTTCATAATCATCAATATATACGTCACACTGCTGGACACAGACTTACTCTCATAGATGAGAGTTAATGGGCTGTAGTGCCCACACTGGTCCAGTGCGGGTTGGGGACCTCATAAACTTTATGAGGTACTTATGTTTCTTCACGATGTTCCTTCGCCGAAAATCTAAATGGTAAATAGCAATTAATATTTCGTACCTAGGTTCCGAAAAACTCTTTGGTATGTACTATAGGATTCGATCTGGCGACCTCTGCTTGAAAGGCACATGTCCGGCTACCATAGCCCGTAACTAAAACAAAAAATTGTCGAATCAGTTCATAAACGGCGGGATGCCATCAACTAACCCTATGTCTACTTCCTGCGTGCGAGTTTCTGCGCAGACGCATCATATTAGGTTAGAAAAGTTCAAATGTTCTCATTCTTTTCCAGCAAAGATGTGTTCTCTGATCGGGTTGGTGGAGGCGATAGGACCGGTGGTGTACACGCCAATATACAGCCAAACGTATAGGAACACGATTCAGACATTCCCAGGGACATTTTATCTGCTAGGAGCCGCTATGACCGCCCCAGCCATCGTCATATTCGCGTAAGTTACACAACTACATGTCTAAAGATACGGAACAGAGCTTAACATTCACACAAACGTGCTGTGTACATTACTTTGAAATTCGTTCACTTTAGGTATCAGGTCGTTAAATGTGACTTTTTGTCCACAGAACGCTTTACATTCGACACAAGAAAGAACAAAGGGACACCGTGACTAACCCCGAAATCAAGGAGAAATATGCTCATGACAATGATGTTACTGCGTTTTAATTACGGTCTTTGCCCACTACACCGTATCATACCATGATCGTACTATGAACGTTTCAGGCAAAATAAATATTCTTTGTATTGAAAAGTATGAGACGTGATGAGACTATGCCCACTGGCACGTTCCGTCACCGACCGGCATTTGTCATACCGTGTCTGATACGTTCATAGTACTGTCATGGCGTGGTCATGGTATGATACGTTGCAATGGGCAGAGACTTTTAAGGTAAACGCCCTAGTGCTTGATACGCTAATGCCTAATAGTCGACACCCTACTGTCACCTTTATTGCTAATGACTTAACATTCAAGATGGCAATAATGTCGAGCAATCGGACGTCTACCTTGACATTATATTGTTTTACGTCATCCCCTGTCCAGGAACTGCGATTTTCTCTCTGCGTAGTGGGTATTAAATGCTACTTACGGCCGGGGTGACGTAATAGTACATTACACAACTAGGGTGGTAATACAAAAAAGGCCGAGATCGCAGATGTTTGCGGCCCGAGCTGCAAGAACAAATGATTACCGCCGAACTGATTATTACCGCCCGTGTTGTGTACATCATTTTATGTCTACACTTGGCCACTTTATGGCCAATTGTGGCATAAAAATACATTATTGTGCGCAGTCGCCAATTAAATGTAACCAAGCAAACGAAAAGTTCGTAATGATCTAAACTCTTAAGTCCCCGCGTACTTCATGTAGTACAAATTCAAAAGGATTTTTGAACTTTTATGGAATGATTTTTTTTTCCAATTTCAAAAACAGAAAAAAGTACTCTGGGACTTGTGAGACTACTCACAATTTTATGGCCATGAACCTTATATGTAAAACATCCGTCACTCTCATCTCTCACACTTATACATACACTAGCCAAAACGTGACGGATGCTTTATCATTTATTTTTCAATCGACAAAGCATATATAAGCAAGCATATCATAGGCCTCCTGGGTACACATAAAAGGTTCATGGCCATAAAATTGTCAGTAGTCTCAGAAGTCCCAGAGTACTTTTTTGTGCCTGTTTATATGGTTATGTTGACGGTAGATGGCGCTACAAAATCTTCTCATGAGGTCGTAAAAATTAGACGACTAGTTGAAAAATTTTATGCCTTGCCGGTCCTGAGAGAAGCACGGCTGCTCTAAACTAAATTCAAGTATCTAAATTTTTTTCATTTTTCGTTTTTTTGCATATTTTGAAAAAGGTGCGATATATCTGTATCAAAATTTTTGTTCTAATCCTCATATTTTCCAAGTTATTACCAATTTTAAAACTCAAGTTTGTTTTTCTTTCCTCTAATTCTACGCTAATATCAAGCATCATGTCCATTTTTATGCTAGAAACAAGCAACTCAATGTGAGATACTTGAAATTCGAATTGTTTATTGAGATGCTTTATTTCACCGTTTGTTGTGCGAGGTTGGTTTACAATGTTCATATTATAATCTAAAACAAGTATCTTTTAACTTGTGTGTTATGGGTACATGAAAACGTAAAATAGTTAGGAACTGCCATCATCTGTCGTCATTAAAATAATTGCAAATACAATTGTATGCTGGAGCGATTAAATGCAGTCTTAAAAGTGTTCTTGACAAATTTTTGTTGTTATTTTGTGACAATAAAGAAAGGCGTAACGATAGAAGAGGTACACGTTGTACACAATCTGGAAATAGGGAAACGGATGGTTGATATGTGTATTGATGAAGAAGACGATGTGTAAGTTGAAAATAAGTATTACGAGTATAATCATTTCTATCGGTTACTAAATGGCGTTGTTTACCAAAACCTGCGGTAAAATGGTGATGTTAAAATAAAATAAAATAGTATTTTTGTTGGTTTAGTTGTTGCTTTACAACGCCTTTAATAAAAAAAACATACAGGCGAATTGAGAACCGTCCTTCTTTTGGAAGTCGGTTAAAAAATCATAAATGTGGTTATTGCTGCTCACTGTACAGTTACAATCTTTGATTATGTGACCTAAGCCGACCGATTCTCATATTTTACCTGAAATTTTACTGGTTATTAAGCGACCTTATTGCATTATAAAATTCACGAATGTTCAAAGAATATTCCTCTAATAAATTGGTCACACATTTAAGATAGTGACTGAACATCTCTTTTTCTTCGTCGTATCCTCATGGCTGAGGGACGTGACGGCTGCGGGAACTTTTCACCAACGCTCTCCAAGCTGCACGATTTTGGCCAGTGTTTTGGATTTTGGGGCAGTGACTGAACATACACCTGACAATTTCTTATGATATAGGTAAGGATAATGATGAATTTAACAACTTTAATACAAAAGAAAGAAAACGAATTTGCTACATTATATTATATTTTAGTGAATGAAAATTATAAAGATAGGTAATAACATTTTGACTGTTTTAATTCCAGTATTATAAGTTTTATTGCAATAATAAAATATAAAATGATAACTATTATACACTTAGAGTAAAAAACAATTATGGATATAATTAAACACACGTAGTTTTATGTGCTTACGTTAAAGAGGTTTTGAGTTATAGAAGGGTCAAAAGTGGCACCAAGTCGTTCGTGTAATATTACACTCGGCGCTGGCTAGCCAATTTTGCTTGAACTTGGCTTGACACGCTGCCGCGTGTCTAGATAGGAGGCCCCAACCTTACCTGATCTAAAATATTGTATAAAACCAAAATAAACATTTTTCATTTTCATTGTATTGTTCTTCAATGCGATGCGAAATTCAACAAAACGCCTAGTCAAATCTTCACACCAATTACTTCCAAGAAGCCTTTGGACAGAGTGTAGGCAACAACGAGTTCTCAACTTATAAAACTTGCCTAGATGGAAGGCCACCAGACTTTTTAGCCTCAAGTTAATTAAAAAATACATCAATGCGAAAGGTTTAGTTTACTCTTATACGTAGTTTAATTTTTAGTTTATGATGTTATTGACTTTGTTTATTGAAGTGACATAGAGACATCATTAAGAATATAGTGAAAATGTAAAAGAAATATAAATTCAAATTTTGATTAGCCAGTAATACAACATACTCCCCCTTAATCAAAATAAGATTGTAACCAAAAGCCTATTCCTTTTACACAACTCTGATGCTTTATGCGAGTTAATGGCTTAGTGAGCACGTCAGCCCACATCTCCAAAGTAGGAGTATAAACGACACTAATAACGTTCTTAGCTAATAAATCACGTATAAAATGAAATCTAGTGTCAATATGTTTGGTTCTATTGTGGTGGACTGGATTCAGTACCAACTTCTGGGCAGACTGCGAATCATTATAAATGGGAACAGTAATTGACTCACCAGTAAGTTCAAACATCAACCGCTTGAGAAACACAGCATCCTTTGCCGCACTCGACAAGCACATGTATTCCGCTTCACTAGATGACAGTGCAACGGTAGTTTGCTTCTTACTCTCCCACGAAATTGCTCCACCAGCCATAGAAAAGTAAAATCCAGTATAGGAACGACGATCTACAGGACAGTTAGCCCAATCCGCATCCGCATAGCCAACTAAACATCCACCGCCTTTCCTGTAAGTAATGCCCAAATCGATAGTTCCTTTTAAATATTGTAACACTCTTTTTGCTGCAATCCAATGCGTCTTATCATATTTAGTATTAAACTGGCTTAAATATGACGTTGCATAAGCAATATCAGGCCTGGAATTAACGGCGAGAAACACCAAGGATCCAATCAATTTCTGATATCGATATAATGAAGACTCATCAACATTACCTTTCTCACACGGCAACAACTTTTTTTTATTTAAACGGTTTTATTTAGCTTACCGTGTTTGTGTCAGGTTTGTTTGGGTCAAATCTTGCGGCAGCTTTATCAACTACTTCTACTAAACCGATTTTTATGAAACTTTGCACACAGATTCTGTTTCCGTGACAATACAACATTATGATAAATTCAAGGTGGTCTGATGACGGAGTCAGGAGCTGGCGAGTGGAACTCTTCAACCGTTAGTACTAACTTCATCGAGCGTGGGCTCATTCGCTTGGTATTGACGAGCCCGATTCGTTAAACCTGGTGACGAGGGTCTGATGATGGAGTCAGGAGGTAGAGAGAGGAACTCTTCAACCGTTAGTACTTAGTACTAACTCCATCGAGCGTGGGCTCATTCGCTTGGTATTGACGAGCCCGATTCGTTAAGCCTGGTGACGAGGGTCTGATGATGGAGTCAGGATGTACAGAGTGGAACTCTTCAACTGTTACCAGTAACCGCTTCGACTTTGGTCTTATATGGTTGGTATTGACGAGCGCGTTACGTTAAACTTGATGGCGAGGATCTCATGATGGAGTTAGGAGGTAGAGAGTGGAACTCTTCAACCGTTACTACTAACTCCATCGAGCGTGGGCTCATTCGCTTGGTATTAACGAGCCCGATTCGTTAAACCTGGTGACGAGGGTCTGATGATGGAGTCAGGATGTACAGAGTGGAACTCTTCAACCGTTACCAGTAACCCCTTCGACTTTGGTCTTATTTGGTTGGTATTGACGAGCGCGTTACGTTAAACTTGAAGGCGAGGATCTCATGATGGAGTTAGAAGGTAGAGAGTGGAACTATTCAACCGTTACTACTAACTCCATCGAGCGTGGGCTCATTCGCTTGGTATTGACGAGCCCGATTCGTTAAACCTGGTGACGAGGGTCTGATGATGGAGTCAGGATGTACAGAGTGGAACTCTTCAACCGTTACCAGTAACCCCTTCGACTTTGGTCTTATTTGGTTGGTATTGACGAGCGCGTTACGTTAAACTTGATGGCGAGGATCTCATGATGGAGTCAGGAGGTAGAGAGTGGAACTCTTCAACCATTACTACTAACTCCATTGAGCGTGGGCTCATTCGCTTGATATTGACGAGTCCGAATCGTTAAACCTGGTGACGAGGGTCTGATGATGGAGACAGGATATAGAGAGTGGAACTCTTTAACAGTTACCAGTAACCTCTTTGACTTTGGTCTTATTTGGTTGGTATTGACGAGCGCGTTACGTTAAACTTGATGGCGAGGATCTCATGATGGAGTCAGGAGGTAGAGAGTGGAACTCTTCAACCGTTACTGGTAATTCCTTTGAGTGTGGGCTTATTCGCTTGGTACTGTTGAGCTCAATACGTTCTACTTAATGACGACGGTCTGATGATGGAGCCAGGAGCTGGAGAATGTAACTCTTCCATCGTTATTAGTAACTCCTTCGAGTGTGGACTCATTTTTTTCGTATTGACAAGCCCGTTACGTTAAACTTGATGGCGAGGTTCTGATGATGGAATCAGGAGGTAGAGAGTGGAACTCTTCAATCGTTACTAGTTACTCCTCCAAGTGTGGGCTCATTCGCTTGGTAAGTTGGTACTGTTGAGCTCAATGCGTTATATTTGATGGCGACGGTCTGATGCTGGAGTCAGGAGGTAGAGAGTGGAACTATTCAACCATTGCTAACAAGTCCTTAAAGTTTGGTCTCATTTAATTAGTATTCACGAGCCCTATACGTTAAAATTGGTGCCGAGGGTCTGAAGATGGAGTCAGGATATGAAGAGCAGATAATCTTCAACCGTTTATAGTACCTAACCTCTTCAACCAAACGGTTGGTCGTTTAGTATTGACGGGCCCAATACGTTATACATGGTGACGAGGGTCTGATGATAGAGTCAGGAGCTAGAAAGTTTAACTCGTCAACCGTTTTTAGTAACCCCTTCGAATTCAGGTTCATTTGGCTGGTATTGATGAGTCCAAATTACGCTTGCTAACGAAGCCAATGATGATGAGTCACGAGGTGGACAGTCGAAATCCTTAACCGTTACTACCCTTACCCTTTCGAGTTTAGGTTTTTTGGTTGATATTGACGGTCGGCTGATGGAATCAGGAGGTAAATTGTGGAAATCTTCAACTGCTACTAACAACGCATTCGAGTTTGAGCTCTTTGTTTGGTACTGACGAGCCCAACACGTTATGCTTGCTACCAAGGACTCGATGATTGTGGCTCTTCCCTAGATATTAGGTAGCCAGATAGGGTGTAGCAAATAGCAATGTTCACATATTTGCAATCGTTACCTCCTCCCTCGTGTTTGGGCTCATTTGGTTGGTATTGATGATTCCTTTACATTGAACGGCGAGGCGGCGGTTTGGCGATGAAGGTTTGATGAGGGAGTTTGGAGGTAGAAAATGGAAGTATTTTGACGTTACTTAATCCCAACGAGTTTTGTGTAATTCGGTTTGTATTGACAAGTCTGGTACGTTATACTTAGTGCCAAGGGCCTGATGACGGTGTGAGAAAACGGAAAGTAAAAATATTGAATTGTTACTAGTAACCCCAAACCGTAGGCGTATATCGTCACAGTGTAGCAAGGCGAGCCCATTCAGGTATTTACAAATACCCAAATGCCTTTAACTCGGTCCTTATGCTTGCGTAGGTGCGAGCTACATTGGGATAATATGCGTAGTTGGTGATACGCAGAAAGTTACTCTTCAGCTCCGCAGTATTGAACGTGCAATCATCGGTTTTGCACCCTCAAACTCGTCATTGGTACTCGCAAAAATGAGATGAGACTTATACCTTTAAAATTGATTAGGTAGTAGCTTTCGCTTTTTAATTCGATCATCAGATTTCTCGATCCCAAGTATAAAGTATTGGACTCATCAATGCCAACCAAATGAGTCCAACCAAACTAGAGAGGGTTACTAGTACCTAATGTTTGAAAAATTCTACTGTTCAGCTCTTGACTTTCTTCGGACTCACAAAAATGAAATGAGAATAGTTCAAAATAAGGAATAGTTTGCGCAATGGTTTTTAGTCAAAAGTTGTATATTAAACTAAAAACTAGAAAATAAAAATAGGTAAAAAAACTTTTTAAGTTAAACGGTTTTATCTTATGTTAAAAAATGTACCAAAAAGTAGAAAATAAATTTAGGACACAAATCTGGATCTTTTCGAGGTTTTGACATCTGTTAGGTGGAAAATCGTCCAATAAGCGGAATAACTAATAATCTGGGACTTAACATACTAAATAAAAACGTGGGGCGCAATTTTTAAATAATATTGACAAACATGAGTTTCCCTACTTACATAATTAATAACACCCGCATCATGCCTTGCCTGGATTATAACACACAGGTAATAGACACATTAAGCAAAGTACCTATGTTCTAACACCATCTCAAAGTATCAAGCAGTTAGTGCAAACCGCATCAACGTAGTCCAGCAGTTTTCATGTTTATACGGACAGACAAACAGATGCGGGTGGATATATTGTTTCATAATATGTAGAGATATAGATAGATTCAATTACAATGCGCCCCACGTTTTTATTTAGTATGTTAAGTCCCAGATTATTAGTTATTCCGCTTATTGGACGATTTTCCACCTAACAGATGTCAAAACCTCGAAAAGATCCAGATTTGTGTCCTAAATTTATTTTCTACTTTTTGGTACATTTTTTAACATAAGATAAAACCGTTTAACTTAAAAAGTTTTTTTACCTATTTTTTAGTATCCAAAGGAGTGGGCATAGCCTTACAATCCGACATGTTGAACTTTTGCAACAAATCGCGAATCTTGAGATAATTTGATCTCGTTAGGTTTACAGTGTATATTTAAACCTAAATAATAACTTAATGGGCCTATGACTTTTAGGCTGAAATAAGTCTTTAAGTCAGATATGACATTATTGAGCGTTTTATTTTCTTTATAGAATATGGCAATGTCATCAACATGGAAAGCGAGTATTATTAACTCTTTACCAACCTTCTTGGTATAAATACATGCTTCGGAAGGAGTTTGATTAAAACCAATGCAATTTAAAATTTCCGTCAACTTCTTATACCAAGCTCTCGGAGCTTGTTTTAGACCATAAAGCGAACGCTTCAGCAAGAGTACCTTATCTTCTTGACCAGGTATAGAGAATCCTTCTGGCTGATTCATGTACACCTCTTCCTCCAAATCTCCGTTCAAGAATGCCGTATCCACGTCGAGATGGTGCATTTTCATTTCTGTTTCTGCGGCCAACGCGAACAATAAACGAAGCGAAGAGTTTCGGACGACAGGAGAAAAAGTTTCCGAATAATCAACACCATAGACTTGATTAAATCCAGTATGTTGTTTGATGCTGAATTCCTTGACTTTTTAAGTAGCTCGAGAATTCATTGTTGACATATTCTTTCCCGTTGTCACTCTTCAAGATCTTAACTCTGGCTCCCGTTTCCCGCTCTACTGAGAGCTGGAAATTACAAAACATTTTCTTTACTTCCGCTTTTGAAGGAATAAAAAAGACAAAAGTCATACAAGAAAAATCATCTATAAAAAATAAAATATATTTATTGCCTTGAAATGACGTTTCAGGCAGGGGTCCACAAATATCAGAATGAATGAGTTCCAGAACTTCTGTTGATCTTTTATGTGAAACTTTCTTAAATGGTTTCCTGTTTTGCTTACCTTCAATACAAGGGATGCATGGCTCCTTGTCAACTTCTGTGTAGTCGACGCCTACCGCGTGTCCTTTCTTGAGCTGATCCATACCGATGCGGCATAAATGACCCAGTCGCCTATGCCAAAGCTTGAAGCTAGAAACATCGGAGTGTGTCTCAAAAGCGGATAGTTGACGCGTTGGGTTGACCGTACAATCTAAAGAATACAGTCCGCCACAAATAGAGCCATGTAAAATTACATCACCTTTACAAGAAAAAGCATCAGAATCATAAAAGTTACAACCATTTTTATCAAAAACTACGCTAAAACCTTTATCTACCGCCTTCTTGACTGAAATAAGATTAGATTTAAAGTTCGGTACGTGAACCACATCTGTAATCTTCTTTACATCTGTATTCTGACCGCAACTGTTAATAGAAATATCTCCAACACCTTTGCTAGGCAATACTTCTCCATTTGCAATGGTCACAGTTCCAGAAGATGAATCTCTCACATTCTCCATCCAATCATCTCGTGACGTCATATGGGCAGACGCTCCAGAGTCAATAAACCATTTGTCACGCTCTAATCTGTCATTGGCATTCAGTGCACACAGAGAGTTTTTGTGATTAGTGGGTTTCTTCTTCTTGTCCTTTTTGTGGGGACAATCTGGACGCTTATGTCCTGGCTCCATACAGTCATAACACACTATGGGTTTCTTGGATTTGGATGTAGAAGGTCTGGTTTGGTTCATTCGAGTACGAAGAGCAGTATCTGGGTTATCTAAAGCTGGTTTATTCAATTCATTCAATAATTTGGTCTTTATCAGATCTACCGTAATGTCTATATTGGAATTTTCCAAAGCCATTACTAAGGGTGCATATTGAGGACTTAAACCTCCTAGAAGAATCGCAGCTATTGAAGCATCTTCCATTATTTTGCCAATATCGGCTAAATCTTGCACAGTTGTCATCACAGCATTTATGTATGTCTCAATATTGCAGCCAAAATCTTCAAGACAGTATCTATACAGTTTTCTCTCGAGGCTTATACGTCGCCCTAATCCTTTGTCCTCGTAAGCGGACGAAAGAGCATCCCACGCCTCTTTGGCTGTCTTACATGATCTCACATGGGTGATGGCCATACCGTCTGCAGTGAGGCATATTTTCGATAACGCCTTTTGATCGTTACGTACCTTTTTATCTGCAGAAATGTCGTTACCATCAGAGTATCCGACGATGGTCTCCCATAACTCTTCATGCATAAGCTACATACGGATTTTGAATTTCCATACGGAATATCCATCTCTATTAATAAGTGGTTTTATACCAGAAATAGAATTAGTTGACATATTTACATATACAACAGCTGTTCGATGTCACAACAAAAAAAATATTCGAAAATATACGTGAACTGTTAAATATTTTCACGAATTTTCACAAATTTTACACGTACACAAAATACAAACTTGCCTATTCACTTTTAAATGCACAACAAGCAAAATAAACGTATACTTCTAAGTAAAATTAGAATATTCGTGCTGATAACGAATGGACTTTGTTTATTGAAGTGACATAAAGACATCATTAAGAATATAGTGAAAATGTAAAAGAAATATAAATTCAAATTTTGATTAGCCAGTAATACAACAGTTTAGAACAAATTATTTTTATTTTATATTATTAGTGAAGCCAGACGAGCGTAATTTTGTGAGTTGTGAGCTGTGTAATTTCAGAAATTCTCAACAATACATTTTCACAACTCATTTTGCGTCGGCGTGTGAACCAAACAGGAGTTTTCTATGAAACCCAATGTAGTAGAAATGACGCGACTCATAACTCACAAAAATTACACTCGTCTGGCTTCGCCTTATATTCAAATCAGATGTTACATTTGAATATGGCATCAATGAAAAACTACACTTACGAAAGTGGCGGTTTTCGAATAAACATTTCGTTCCACGAACTGTCGTCGAGCTACCTGCTATTTACATCGTAATCAAGCGTAGACCTTGTAGCTGCACACGCAATACGCCACATTGTCTCTACATGGCTGTTACAAGTAATGGTTGATAAAATAGGTGGTTTATTACCTACAGATGTTCCTCAAATTCTTCGGGTCCATCACCCGTAACGAGGAATCCATGAAACGATTGGTGGTGCAGGGGAAAGTCGAGGGCATAAAATCTCGTGAACGTTGGCGTGGCGTGAACTCGGTAGATAGACCTTATCAAATCTGTGACGCAGTCCAGCATAAATATAAACTCTCACTCCGCCAAAGAGAAACGGCGGCGCAAGACTCGACCGAGATATAACCATCACCACTCTGCCAAGAAGGCACGACTTAGAAGAAAGAATTACTGATGACCACGAGGACGAAAAGAGGTAGGTATACGTCCCACTGCTGGGCTAACCCGGTGTGGGTTGGGGACTTCACATACAGCCTGAATTTTACGCGTACATATTTATGTAGGGTTTCCTCACAATGTTTTATCATAAGCTTTTCAGTGAAAGAAACGGTGACGGGCATCAACGTTTGTTTATCCTTTTTCCATTCTTACATATTTAACGATAACAATCCATGTGATGCAAAATTCTTAGTGTTCGACCGAAACTAGTTTTCAGCGCCAAAACCGAAACCGAATTTCGGCTTTGATCTCAGTTTCGGCCGAAACCGTAACCGAAACTTCCATATAAGGTAATGTAATATTTACGTGGGAAGATAAAAAAAATTATAATCATAATCAGTCAGTCTACATTTTTAAATGACATATTAATCATTTAGTCTCTGATATTTAAAGTAATCCTTAATATAACAGATTATAAATTCTTATTTCAAATAAATTATCGGTACTTTTAGAAATAAAGGCGGTCCGATCGCCAGTACGAAACCTCTCAAATTCAACCCGAAACCAAAACTATGCCGAAACCCGTTAGTGTGCCAAAACTAGGCCGAAACCTAAACCTAAAATTCAGTCGGACTCTAAAAATTCTATTTGAAAGCGCTTTGTCAAATCTTCTTAGTAATTTTTGCGGGTTGACAATCACTGAATATCTTGGAGTGACTATTACTAGCTTAAAAATAAAGTCGGTCAAGTGCGAGTTGGACTCGGCCACCGACCGACACAGTTGTACAGTCAACATCATAAATATCTATACGGATGAAGTGACAAATTTTTCTAAAATGACCATTACGTCAGGGGCGTAAGAGTGTACAGATATTTTGTCGCCTTGGTAACATATATGTCGGCCTCAGGGGGTAGAGGTCGTCAGGATGTCCATCAAATTGCCAATGAACCGCAGTCGAGTGTAGATTTCCATCGGTTGGAGCTCGATAGCATCTCTAACTAGACATAATAAAGAAGAAATGCAGTGAGGTTGGTTGCGGGACGTGTTCCTTCGCCCAAAATGCTCAGATCAACAATCACTGACTCCAATTCCTTGTTCAGCACAATTCACCATTTTCCCGACATGCAAAACAATAACAGAACGTGACAGAACTCCATCAATATTGAATAAACATCATTGTACCGCAACCAAAGACACTCAAGCATAAACAAACTTGACATACCTCCGTGGGGAGAACTCCGACACTGCGACATAATTATATCGATACCTTTAGACTCAAAGGGCGTAAACGCCGTAGGTAAAGGTATCGATATGTCGGGCGGGAAATCGTAGAAGCACTCTCAAGTACTAAGGGGCGCGGGCTCGGGCTGCGGGAGGAAGGACCGGCCGGCCGGGCCGCGATGTTACGAGTTGATTTTATTCCAACTCGGATAACTCGAGTTGACTCGCCCGTCAACTCGAATCGAGACTCGAGTTGACTCGACTCGCATCAACCGGATGGGATCCGCTTCTTGGTAGCAGCGAAACGGATCGGCGAGTCGAGTCGAGTTCAGCGTATTCGTAACAAAATGAACCTTCGTCGAGTTGGCGAATTGCTGACTCGCGTGCACTCGCATAATTCGCATTCGTTATCCGGTCCGTGTCAATTCTAGCTAGAGTTAGGTATGCGAGTTGATTCGAGTTGCAAATGAACTTGATTCGAATCAACTCGCTTAGAGTCTGATTCGAGTTATTCTAATCAGACAACTCGACTCATCGCAACAGAGATTTGGCGAGCCCTTGCCGTGCGCGGACGCACATGCGTGTTGACGAGTGAATAGTGATTGATTAGATAATTTGATTAATTACCTGGTGTTAGAGATTTATCAAGGACAATGGACCTGTGTGTAACCTAATTAAATCGCGTCTTGGACTAATTTGACTATTTTTACCATCTCGGGGAGCCCACTGGTGAATTACCCATCAAAATGCCCACAGATGACGAAATATCTGATTTGCAGAACGAAACTGCGACATATATTCTTCTAATAAGTTATTCGTGGATAATGTTGTTGACTGTACATTAACCTATACTTCTTGATGTATTGTAAATTGTAATATATAGTGTATAGTTGTTTGTTATCCTTGAAAAAAAATAAAAAAAAATAAAATATATAATATTTATGATGTTGACAGTAGTATATAAATAAGTAGTTCAAGATAAACTGTATTGAGAGACACTTAACTTTGCTATTGGAAAACTGTTGTCCACATAGATCGGGCTTAGGCACGGTTAGTTTAGTAAGTGACTAAACAAAGTGTTACGATTTTTGTGAATTTCTAAAAACGATGCAAGTTAGGAAAACCATCATGTTTTTCATTTTAAATCATAAACTACATGATTAAAAAAGAACGGTTTTGGAATCTACAAATTAAGCCCTATCATTTGATATCCCATTTGATACAATAGTCCTACTTTATATATCGACAGTCCATTTCGTCCTCCTTAAAAAAAAGTAAAGATGGTATAAGGATTTTTATTTGCAATGGGCTCGGGTTAGCGATTTTTAACACTATTCAAAATTTCAAATCGATAGCAGTAGTAATTCCAGAGATATCTGGCTGTGACCGACGGACAGACAGACCATTACCAAAAAAATTTCAATTTCAATTTTTTTTTTATTTTTCTCTTCTAATATAATTTAGAATTCGTTGGCAGTCGTTAATGCTTTAATAAAAAATCAGACCATTACCATTTTAGTACGGAACCCTAAAAACAAGTTTCCGAATATAAAATTATATATCATCGCAATTTGGCCACATGTTTAAATAGTTTTACAGGTTTAATGCGATTAAAACTGTTTACCTTTTATTTTCCGACGTTTCAGCGTAGTTGCATATGCTGTGGTCGCGGATGACCGCTTCCTCGGCGAACTTGGCTGACACACTCCCGTGTATCTAAGTATGTATGGAAATGTACCCTCTGTCTATAAAAGTCGGCCTACTTATCAATATGTTGACTCGCATAACCCGTTTCACATGTATTAACTAGAATTATATTTTAACTTTTTAAAATTATTTTCAACTCTATGTAATGCATTTTCATAAAGTCCATAATAAATATCTGCCGTTAATATGCTATCGTAAATACTGTAATATAGATTTCTCTTAAGTTTTCTGTACAATACTAGATAATGTTAAACTGGTTTAGCCTCAGACGGCCTCGACATCTATTTTAATAAAAATATTTTATTTATTTAAAGTACAAATCTAAGTTAGAATAAAAAAGGGCTTTAGCATATTAAAAAAAGCTGCGCGGCCTCAAGGATGCTTTTAAACCACTGATATAAGTAATTATGAGAACGAGTTTGCTAGATCCTCATCGCATCGCCTTTTGATCGCCGTCAGTAGCGATTCGTGTTTGTAAACATACGGACCTTGGCCAAGGAATATCAATACAGTTATAAAATTTCACGCAAATGATTCGAAGATGAAGAACAATGATATAGAACTACGTCACACCAATGACAACAGTGAACCCAAAAGGAATATTGAAAACAGTGAATCTGCAAGAAATAATGGCCACAGTCAACCGGAAGAAAGACCCACGACCTTGTTGGGAAAATTACGAGCAGCGATTGCTTTTCTCACCATAGAACCGTTCCTGATTTGCTATATCTTCCCGACTTCATTATCTAGTATAGCTATCCAGAGTTTTAACTTCGAGAAAGCGTGTAGAGCTACCCTGGGATATTCTCAGTATGAATGTGACAATTGGCTAGGAAACACAACTGTGGATGTCCAGAGAGAGGTAGCTGCGATGACTACATGGCAAATACCTTTGCAGAGCAGTCTTCCTGCGATATTGATATTGTTCGTTGGGGTGTGGAGCGATCGCACTGGAAACAGAAAAGCGCTGATGATGGTACCAATGTTTGGAGAACTGATATCGGCATTTGGACTGATTCTGGCGACGTATTTCTTTGAGGAGTGGCCGCTCTTTGCCACCGCGCTCATAGAAGCTTTACCGTCGGCATTGTGTGGTGGTATTTCTATCGCTCTAATGGGCTCTTATAGCTACCTTGCCGATGTCACAACGCCGGAGAACCGTACGTTTCGAATCGGCATAGCTGGTGTTATAGTTACTTTAGGCGCACCTTTGGCTATCGTTTTCAGTGGATTAATTTTGGATGCAATCGGTTACTACGGTGTATTTGCGATAACAACCAGTATGTTTGTATGTGGACTGTTATACACCTACTATAGGGTTCATGATGTGAAACGAGTTGAACTAGAAGGCACTTTTTATCAGAAGGTTATTGGTTTCTTCAGTTTAAGGAATCCTCTGGAAACGCTAAAAATTGCTTTCATGAAATCTCCGAATAGAACCAAGATAATACTGGTTCTCGCAGCGCATGTGGTCATTATCGGACCTGTTTTCGGTGAGTTTGTTCTATATTTAAATAATTTGATGCATATTTAGTACGAGGGCTGGTTGAAAAGAATCCGAAACGACAATAAAAAAAAAAAGAAATAAAACAAAATTTTACTAGAAACGTCATTTGCAGTCTTTTACGATCTCAATACATGTAATTTTAGGAAATAATAATTGTTTGTTTAAAAAATATTCAGCTTTATAGTGAGACAGTTTTCATTTTCATGAAAATGGAGAAAACGGAGGTTCGTGCCGTCATAAAGTTCTATGTTTTAAAAGGGAAATCGGCGACCCAGATTCAAACTAAATTGAATAGTGTGTTCGGGAATTCTTCACCTTCATTTAGCACTATCCACTCTTGGGTGGCAGAATTCAAACGAGGACGAACGAGCTGCAATGACGCTCCCCGTAGCGGAAGACCAAATGAGGTAACTACCCCAGAAATGGTCAGTAAAATAAAAAATATCGTATTAGAAGACCGTCGATTAAAACTCAGGGAGATAGCCCAAATTGTGAACATCTCATCTGAACGCGTTTTGAACATATTACATGAGCATTTGTTTATGAAAAAGCTTTGTGCCAGATGGGTGCCGCGGCTTTTGAACGACGAGCAAAAGAAACAAAGAGTGAATGTTTCAAAGGAGTGTTTGGAACTTTTTAGACGGAATCCCAATGAATTTCTTCGTCGATTTATAACAGTTGATGAGACCTGGATCCACCACTACACGCCGGAGACCAAAGAGCCGTCTAAACAGTGGACTTAAAGCGGCGAACCCGCACCAAAGAAGGCGAAGACGACATTATCGGCAGGCAAGGTTATGGCAACCGTATTTTGGGATGCTAGAGGTGTCATCTATGTGGATTACCTTGAAAAGGGGAAAAGAATAAATGGCCCATACTATGCAAACTTGTTGCAAAAGTTGAGTGACGTAGTGAAACAAGAAAGACCCCACTTGAATAGGAAAAAAATATTGTTCCACCACGATAATGCACCGGTCCACACTGCAAAAGTTGCGATGGCAAAAATTAAAGAGTTACGCCTCGAATTACTGCCCCACCCGCCATATTCGCGAGATTTGGCCCCCTGCGACTTCCATCTGTTTCCAAATTTGAAAAAATGGCTAGGTGGGCAGAAATTTTCGTCCAACACTGAAGTGATTGACGCCGTTAACGGCTATTTTGAAGGACTTGACAGTTTTTTTTATAAAAATGGAATAATGGCCCTGGAGAAGCGTTGGTCTAAGTGTATTGAGCTAGGAGGAACATATGTAGAAAAATAAATTAAATTTATTCAAATATCTCTTTTTTCTCCTCTTCATTCCGGATACTTATCAATCAGCCCTCGTACATCTAAGTTTTGTACTTTATGGCATTCAAGTAATACGTTTTAATTGGTTCTAAAATAATTGTTGTTTTCTATTGCACTTACTTTATAGAGGTTACCTATTGACAATTTGAGTATCGATATAAAATTAAAACAGTGTAAAAATGTAACGTTTAACTGAAAATAAATAAATCGGGATGTTGCGTGCCAGATATAACAGGTGAATATTTAAATTTCTAAGAATTCGTTCATTCACAGATCGCTGGGTTGGTTTTACCAAAGTTTTGACTCTTAGGGCGTTTCCATGGTATAAGAAAACCAGGTATGTTCTTACCGAAATATCACATGCTGATGACACGTTAATGTTGTCAAGAACTTCCATAGTTTAAGAAAATGTACCTAGCCCCATAATCATTTATGGAACAAAATACTGACCCGCGAAATATTTTTTTTTCATATGTTCTTTGTTTATTCGGGTGAAAAGAAAACTACCTAATGTTTTCAACTCAACATTCTAACGCGTGTTTTTTTTTCTGGTCGCTTGCTCTTGCCGTAAATAGCTTTAATAACAGTACCAAGTTTAATTCATGGATTGACTTGTTTTTATTCACTAATCCACAGTTAACGGCTAAACGCCGGTAATCCGCGTATAGAAAGTAAGGTTATTTATAAATATCGGTCTGCGGTCGCTGGCGACGGAACGAGCCAGACCGCTTTTAAAAGGATACAATGTTATCTACTTTATTTATTTATTCTATAACCCGGGATTCACTTCAGTACGATAAACTCAGATGTCTATGGTCCTATGCCCTTATGGTACAAACTGTGGACAATTCAATTCAATCCAATTCGTTTATTGCATATCACATTACAAACATACCTATATGGATGGTTTTATAAATAAGTATTTATAAATTTAGTCGTGTGAATCATGAGCAATAATTGAATATAATAAATAGGCTTGTGCAGAATTCTTTTCTCTGATGTAAATTCGATTCTACAATTTGTGAGGAACAAATATATACTACTTACCTATAAATAAATTGCAAAACTCACTGAAATTAAAACTATAGTAAATTACTCCTTATAATGACTGGGTACATGCCTCGGGAGATCCCAGAGCTGGCGTATACCTCTCGCAAAGAATTACCCTGGCTATTCAGAGAGGTAATGCTGCCAGCGTAATGGGTACCATGCCGCAGGCGGAGCTGCTTGAGGGGGTATTCTTTTTATAATATTTTTATTGTATTTTAGGTATTTTAATTTAGGCAGTTTAACTTTAGTTTTAGTATATTTAATTTTAATCCAGTTTTAGTTACTTTGTATTGTTTTATTTTTGTCTTTCCACCTTATAAGTTTTTATACAGTAAAATTGATTTTATTGCCAAGTTTTGAACATCGGAAATAGGCCTTGGCTGATTGTTGAGGTTTCAACCTCCTTAGTTTGAAATGACGTACGAGTGGGTTTTATATTTTGAAAGTAAACTCGTAACTCCCTCGGGATTTTCATACAGATTTACTTCCCGTTGTAGAGTTATAGATTTTCGTGTTGTAACGCCCTTTACGAGCAAGTGTCATGAGAAAATATTTATCATGAAAGCGTTACTGGCGTGCAACACGCCTGCTTTCTATTCATACATTATCTTCTTGACCGTGACCAGCGATCTACCTCAGTTACTCGTGATGGCAAGTGTCTAAGAGTTGTTCGCTGGTTCATTAGCCTATTCATTATTTTCTTAAGAGTTCACAGGGATCGGATACCGGTATTTACTCCATACAAAAATACCGGTACTTTTTCCGTTCTTTTTGTTCTTTGGTTTATTATTTAATTTTTTAATCGGACTATCTAATAATACGATATCATTACTTAAATACATGATTTAGGGGAGACCGGGTATGGTTGTCTCACGGGTTGGTTGTCACAGCAGCCATTAAATAATACGAAACGAAGGAATAAGTGCATCGATTGGTGAAGTAGGGAAGGAGTTGAAGCTCTTGCGATCTTTTAACACCGAGCGATACAATTATTCCTTCGTTTCGTATTATTTAATAGCTGCTGTGACAACCAACCCGTGAGACAACCATACCCGGTCTCCCCTAGCCCTACATAAAAAGCATAAAATAATTCAAAATATTGGGCTATTTCGGGGTTTTGGAAAATATCGGTTCCGAGTCCTGTATAGTTATGTGATATATTTCATCATCAGCCTACTATAACGTCCCACTGCTGGGCACAGGCCTAGAATGGGCTGTAGTCCCCACGCTAGCCCACTGCGGATTGGAGACTTCACATACACATTTGAATTTCTTTGCGGATATATGCAGGTTTCCTCACGGTGTTGTCTCACCGAACAGCTAATTGTAAATATCTAACATATTTACATTTCGTACATTAAAACTCAGCCTGTGTTTTCTGAATATTGGTAATACCACAGAAATATAAATCGGGATAGAAGGAAATAGTTACCTTTTCTCGAACATGGCATGAAATGTTGACATTACGTGCCTAAAAATAGGCCACAAAGTACCTCGTTTCCTATGCGGCTTGACACTTGGCACGGAATGGAATTTCATACTTAAATTGCCGGCCTAGGCCGGCAATGTATTTTTTTTTAATTTCCATTCCACATTTATTTGGGCCCCAGCATCACGGCATTCAGCCATTAAAAAAACAAAAACGATTTTTGCTATATTTTGCAGTTTTATTTATTTAAAATTGACATGAACATAACAAATAACACATTATAAACAATTTTCAATTATTATAAATTGCAAACTAAACCACAAGAATACACATTTAAAATATTTCATCTAAATATTCGCGGTAAAAATGTGAACTGAAACAGCTTATTTTGGCCGAATTTGCATTGTCTATGGATATAATGTCACTAATGTCACTTACTGACAGCCAGCTTGTGTTATAAAATATTAAGTAAGGTTATTATAGTAAGTTTATTTATTTCATGGCATGTTTGAGAAAAGCACTATACATACCTCGGCGGGAAATGGGGTTGCCGGCCTCGTAACTATCTGGTATAGCTATATGTACTCGGCCGGCAATTCCTTACTTCCCGGCCTCTGCAGTAATGTACTATTACTTGTATAGGAATCAAGCGTGTAACATTTTTCACTTCGCGTTTGACGCCAATAGTGTAATTTAGTGAAGGAAAACATAAATTTCCCGTTTCATTTGGTGGTATTTGAACTATTAATTATACAATTGACGGCAACTCAAGTTAACTTCGTACAAGTTAGGTCGTTGCCATTTCTTTTTAGCACGCGAGGTACATACACTTTTTCTTTCTACCGCAATATATTTCTGTGGGTAATACAATGCGATACAATGTACTCTTTCAAACAATGCCTTTGGTATCTTTCAGGTGAGGGGGCTATGCAGTACCAGTACATGCTACTGAAGTTCGCAATGGAGGACGTCGAGATCAGTCTATATTTCGCTTACGCTATTTTCGTGGGCATTTGCGGTAAGTTTTTTTTTAATTTGTTTGTGAACGTACCAAAAAGTACCAAATAAGTACCGAGTTCTCATTGCGGACTAACAAAAAAATTTACTCCACGTCACACTTTGTCAAATACCCTCAATACTCAATATGTGACGTAATATAATGAGGATGATCCCTAAAGTCTTTACAGTCATATTCTTAGCGTGTTCACTACATCATCATCATTTTCAACCTTGAGACGTCAACTGTTGAACATAGGCCTCCCCTTCCACAACGAATTATGATTCTTCTTTTTGCCTCCATCGACTTCCGGCGACCTTAAGGTAATTCGAGTCGGTCGGCTTTCCATACATAAATAAAGAAGGTCATTGTTTGCTTCCACAGTATTTACTATGTTTAAAATGTGTTTTATCATACAACTTGATACATTTTGTCTGCGCGAAATGACATGAAAAGTCTAAAAAAACGTCTGAATTAAGCGCAATTGTAACTTAGCGTAGTCAGCGCCATCTATTAAAATCATTTGAAACTAAACGTTTTTTGCTCTCATCTCATTTCGCGCAAATAAAAAATATCAACCTAAGTATAAAATAAAACACATTTCAAAATAACATCAATTACGTGGAAGCAAATAATGACCCTCTTTATGTTTGTATCGAAAACTGACTCGAATTACCTTAACGAGGGCGTCAGACTATCTTGTCAAAGATTTTTTTTTTTTTATGCTTGTACACTGCTAGCCTTTAAGGCTGTAACAATAGTCGGACTGCATGGAGGTAGGTGGCCGCAGCTGAACCTCAGCTCCATGGGAGTAAAACGTTGGCGTGCTAGGGCACTCGAACCAAGGTCATTGTACCTAGCTGAATACGGTTTGTAGATAGGTCTTGTGAGTTGTAGTCCTGTCTAAAATGCATGTATTATCGAGAGGAGATTTTGTGCGGGGCTAACGCGGTGGCCGACCCCGCCGGCGGAGTCGACGTCGTGCATGTGGAGTTGGCCGTGTGCCGTCCGGGTCGTCGTGATGCAGTCTGTCCCAGTAGTAGTCGGCGTCGTGTACTGCGTCGGAGTCACTGTCGTGGTCGCTGATGACGTCCTCAGGGTACCATCGTTTGATGGTGGCCGTGATGACGTCATCAGGGTCAGTCAGAATATGTCTCGGTCGCCGCACTAGCCTGCGCAAAGCAGCACGTAGTGCGACATTGTCCGTAATAGTCTGAGTCAGCTGTACTAAGTCATCGGCTAAGTTATCCGCCCTGCCGGGGAGCGGGATGTCGACAGGAAGATCTTGTCAAAGTATAAAGACGAATAAGTTGTCCAACTTCGGCCGTTTAGGAGCGCGCAACACGTATTCACACAGACACGCGATAGCACGCGCGAGTGCGGTCCATACTGAAGCATTCTTAGAACTTTGCTTGTAGTGCATTCGTGCACGGCGCGCACGCTATACCTTTTCTAGGGAGAAAAATTACTGCCCTTATACTGTGATCTGTTAAGATGGATGCGTGGCGTGACGAGAATGGATAGAATCAGGAATGAGTATATAAGAGGAAGTCTACGTAGAAAAGTTACCAGAAGATCGCCTAGCGTGGTATGGGCATGATGCGGAGGGACAGTCATGTGACAAGACGAGCGTTAGGTTTGAATGTGGAAGGTTCTGGAAGAAGAGGCAGACCAAGGAAGAGGTGGGTGGATTGTGTGAGAGATGATATGGCTAGGAAGGATGTTAACGCTGAGATGACGGGTCATAGAGACGTATGGAAGAAGCAGTGTTGTGCCGGTGAGAACGTTCTCGCTCTCGAGAATTCCTTCTCCTGAGAATTCTCACATGTTCTCGAGAAAGTTCTCCGGGAACGGAAATATCTGAGAAAGTACATAAA
Source organism: Eudemis profundana (assembly GCA_947034925.1). Taxonomy (NCBI): domain Eukaryota; kingdom Metazoa; phylum Arthropoda; class Insecta; order Lepidoptera; family Tortricidae; genus Eudemis; species Eudemis profundana. Next base: position 14,655,021 of record OX344811.1, read on the forward strand.
TACTTTAAAAAAAATAGTATTATTTTGCTTTTATGTCTTCGTATATGTTATTGATAGACGTTCGTAAGGTACCTGAACTTTTTCGAATATTCTGAGAGCAAAATTCTCTATGTTCTCGAGAAATTCCCGAGAAGCTTCTCGGAAACATTCTCGGTGAAATATTTCCGGCAAACTTCTCCGGAACAAATATTAGCATAAAAGTGATTTAGATTTAAAATACAGGTATTTTTTGGGCTGAAATGTTTTCGTTATTGTGTTTAATAGGCATTCGTAAATGAGTGTACCTTGAATAAATATTCTAAAGGCAAAATTCTCTATAATCCCGAGAAGCTTCTCGGAAACGTTCTCCCTCGGTAGCTGTATCTAATAATGAACAATATTGACAGCCTACATAATTGCTTTTATTTTTATTTCGTTATAGGATTTGTTGTTACTTGATTATACTTTTAGTTTCTATATTTAATACATTTGCTATTTTTTTTTAATTAATAAATTACTTCACAACAGAAAGAAGGGATTGCCGGCCGAGTACATATACATGGCCGAGCGAGAGCGAGTCCAAATAGTTACGAGGCTGGCAACCCTATTTCACGCCGAGGTAGTGCTTTTCACAAATATGCAATGAAATAAACAGCCTATTATACAAGTTTTAAAAATGGTAGAATACACATAAATAGGCGAAGTCTCTCCTTAGACTTAAAGGTTCACTACCGCTTCAAATTTGTCACATAGTGCGTTTTTGGACCGAGCCAAGAGGAACATGATGACTAGGAGATCACCAGTGCAGCGACCATATAGAAGGCCGTTGATCAAATTATGTTCTTTTAGATACCTATCTAAGGAATTTTATATTAATCACACGCTCTATCACCTTAGAGAAAAGGAAAGTAATAGCAATAGGATTGTAATTTGATGGATCGGACCTGTCCCCTTTTTTGGGCACTGGGTGGCAGGTAAAGAGAGATAATTATTTATGACAGGTAAGAAAGCACAAGAGTCGGTGATATTTTATAGTAAATTGTGTATCTAGGGCGGTAAGGAAGGAATTACAAACGAGTATTTGTTACAAGCCCGAGGTAAAGCCGAGGGCTTTAATAACACTCGTTTGTAATTCCTTTACCACCCGTAGCACACACAATGTTTTTCATCACACTTGTGAGGAAATCTAAATACCTAAATAACCTTACTAATCCACCCAGTATGAGGACAAATTTTTAAATCAGAAAGTGACATTAATATCCATAGATAATGCGAATGTCAAGTCACGTTCGGAAACCATAGCGGTAAAAACCTAAAACAGCCATTTTACTTGATTTTACATTTGCAAAATACTGAAATACACTATTTATTAAACATTTAATTTATGTTACCGAAATATGTGTTTACATGTATTTGCAATAACAGCTCTCTTTAAAGTAAAAAAAGTTAAAAAAGTAAGTTGGCTTTCCTTTGAACATGACCAATAAGAGTAAAACAGAAAAAAATCCATTACGCCCTAGGGCGTAATAGGTCATTTACAGCCCGCAAAACTTACGTGTAACAACACCATTTTCGAGAAAGTGATGAAAAAGATAATATATCAATGTCCGCAGATCAAGTCGCAGTAGTCCGTTTTTACCCATTCCAGTCTTGAATAGACTTAACATTTAATGTGTAAACGAATAATAATACGATGACAACGCCTAATAAAGTACCGTAAATGATTAATAATCTATAAAAAAAACTTTTTAGAAGAAAAAATAACATGAATTTTTGCTGAGAACGTTCCCCAGAGAACGTTTCCGAGAAGTTTCCCGGGAAATTCTCGAGAACAAAGAGAATTTCATTGATAGAATGACCTGTTGCGCACAAATACTCTGCAAATAGTTATATACCACAAATATAATGAGTATTAAGCGAACAAAAAATGCATAACTCAAAAATATAAGGTACTTTCTCAGAAATTTCCGCTGAGGAGAACTTTCCCGAGAAGCTTCTCCCGATATTCTCTTGTTTCCGAAACTTCTCGAGAACGGCCCATCACTGGAAGAAGACATGCTGCACCGACCCCAAATGAATGAGACAAGGGAAAGCGAATGATGGTGATATGACTGTGATCTTGTGGGGAACCAACTAACGCTGCGTCTTCCGACTCGTGGAATTTAAGAACCTTTGTGCCTCATCAGCCATCGGTTCTTTGAGCTATATGCCTAGCCCAATGCCATGCCCACTACACTTAGATACCTACATATATTACGCAAAATAAGATGACACATCTATGACTTTAAAATGTATAATTATTTTTTTACGGCGAAGTATCAAAATAATTGCTACATCCTTGTCTCGTAAGCTTAAGATGTTCACAATAAAAACTAACTTTACTAAATATGCAATATTCCTCCTTATAGTACAAGTCATAAGGACTACTATTATACTACTAAGCAGTATATACAATTAAAAAATGTAAGCCCAACCGCAAACTTACATCAGACATAATTCCGTTGTTATGGAGATATTTCATTAAAATTGCCGTACAACTCCGAAATGTAGTAAGCGGCAGAGACATTCAATAATGTAGACATTAAATGTATGTGCTTTTTAGTTTCGTTGATAAAACTGGCCTCGCGGCAACAAAATATCACTTGAAGTTTTTGTTAGTTATTTATTTTTGTTATTTTGTTTATTTACTGTGGTTGTTTTTATTTTTTTGTTTTATATGGAGAATATTGAACAAAATATACAGGTAATTTTTCATACTAACTGCTAGTTAAAGGTTGTCTGGTAGAGATCGCTCTATACTATAGAGCTCTCTATAGAGTCTATAGCTATAAGAGCACCTATTTACCACTACTGTTAATGTTATTTTTTATCCTCTTGCGGTGGGCAATAAAGCATAATTATTGTTTTGTTCGTCAAAAAACTTAGAACCTAGGTATGACTTATTAATTCTACTCTACTTATTTATATGCACTAAAGCAGTGCTTTGCTATGCAATTAATTACAAAAGACGGAAAATAAGCTCGGAATTACGCAAAGGCCATCTTAATTAACGACAGACAAAGACTGAACTTTAAGGGCCTTGTCACACTGACGATTTGCGAGCATGTTGCGAGCGTGTTTTCATACAAAACTTGTCGCGGCGAGTACACCGCGATCGAAATCTGTACGAAAACACGCTCGCAACTCGCTCGCAAATCGCCAGTGTGATAAGCAGTGGTCGGCACTACCTGTGCAAAACTTCAACTAAACCTGCCAAGAAGACATAAGTACTTACAGTCATGAAAATATTAATATTTTTATACTCAAGCATTGGAAATCCGAGATTTCGATATAGAGTTAAATTTAACTCTGATCTACCGATAACATTCTTATTTCCTTGGTTGTAAAGTTCTTCTTTATGTCACCTTTACAAGTTTTGTTAAAGTTTTGCACCTATAGTGCCGGTCACTGGTGATAAGGCCTTACAGTAACAAACGCGCTAAGCCGCGTGACGCGGTAGCGATGCGACGTGGCCCAATAGGTATTCTTTGTATGAAACTGTATGAGGCAAAACGCACTACGCGGCGCGATGAAACCCGACACCGCAAAATTTTAGTATCGTAGCTAGAAGTTTGATAGGTGAGGAAGCAGATTGATGGAGTTTTTCTTTGCGTCGTTTTCTTCTCCATTGTTTCGCTCTTGGCAGAGAGATCGTGGTCACATTGAGGCGTCCACGTCAGTAGTAGGGTGTATTTTCAAAAACGTAATTTCGCTGTCATGACATATTGGCGAATACTGAGAAGATTCTGCCTTATTAGAATTGGACTTTTGGTTACAATGTAGAATCAGTCAAGTTCTAACAAGTAACCAACGAATGCCAGTCCAGTGAGGAGGAATCTTTTAAATATTGGTGGCCAGAGAAATTACGCCAGCGAAAATACACCCACTTAGAGGTGGACACAGATCTCCGCCATCGCTCCCAGTTGGAAAACTGTCTGGCACAGTCAGATAAGTGGTTTTCTACAGCGGCTTTCAATTGGTCCAGTGCATAGTTGACCTACAACGCGATCTGGTTCCCTCCACTTTTCTCTGCATTTGCTTCGATTTCCTCGCAAACCACTCTGCTTACTCGGGCAACTCAGGTGGACAATCATCCTAAGGCTGAAAGTCAGAAAATTCAATCTTATTCTAATCTTTTGCACTGATTGCTTTGAGATTGCAGGCTTATTAGTTCAGTTGTTCTGTGGATTGAGGGTTAACGATGGCAGCGCAAATGTTTCTCGCATATCGCATGTTTTATTTACCAAAGAAACTTACCGATCCGATATCAAGTTCTTCGTTTGATTTGTGTTTATTGCGCACTAAAGAATACCCGTAAGTTCTTTCGCGGATGTAATAGGTCAACTAAAAAGTATCATATGTGGTCATAATCTAGCTGTATGCTAAATTTCAAGGCGATCGGTCCGATAGTTTTTGCGTGATGCGCGCACAAACGCAGACAATTAAGTGCCTACATATATGACATCTATTTAAAAACAAAAGTTAACATATATTGGTTTTAAATAGTAGTTTTTAAATTGTATGATACACCGCGTGCTCAGTGCAAGAGGCTTTGTGTAATAGGATAAAAAAATATATACTAACACTATGGACATGTTCTAAAATAAATAATTTGAATTGAATATGTACAACTGTAGGTACATAATTTTACGTCTTCCCTAGATGGAAATTCGATTTTTGTGGGAATAACGACGGTTTTGTGTTCAGAAATGGAAAGTTCAGGGTCCAAATCGCTCTTGTAAAGGGCTGCTATTATGTATACCTACGGTCGAGAGTTCGTGGCTTCATGCCAAGAACACAGTAAAAATACTGCAAACAGTATATTAGTCTTGGTGAACACGCACATTAATTATAAGTATTAGACTCAAATAACCTCAAACATTTCATGCATTGTACCTATACAAGTCAGGTATAGCATAGTTTGAGCGTATATCGGTGCTAGGTTGTTTTTGTTTTATCACTTTTTTAGAAAACTAGAGACAGATAAACACGTCGTTTGGATTTTACACTCGGTTTTAAGATGGAGTAGGTAACTCCAATATGAGATCCCTTTAGATGGAAACTGTTATATTAAATAAAAGCTTTTTTTTTAGTTGACGTTTTCATCAATATACTTGTCACTAACAAAAAAAAATTGTTTTTCAACCTAGCCCCCACCTATCTTTCCTTAGACTACGAAGTGATACATATCCTGCTAAGGATCCTAAATTGTGTACTAGGAGAGCACTGATTAGCTTGATCTAAAAAAAATGATCTAAAGAAAATAAAAAAATGCAAAACATAGCTAGCAGTATAACAAATATTAAGCAAAAGAAGCCACATATTGTGATATCAGCGACATATTGTATATTGGAGATCATCATGAAAGATGTCCACTGCTGGACATAGGCCTCAGTCTCTCAAAGAACGTCATAATGACCCGGCTTACTAGATGTGCTTGAGTTATCTGTTAACAAGGCTACGTCCGGCTATTTATTTTATGTATATAAACACTTTATTGCACAAAATAAGACAAAAGTAGGTACAGGGTTACAAAATTAAGGTATATGTACAAAGGCGAACTTATTCCTTTAAAGGATCTCTTCCAGTTAACCTTTGAGCAGTTGAGTGATGAGACAAGAGAGATGGTAGACAAACTGAGAAACATGTACAAAAGATTATAGAGGTATTTAATTTTAAGGTCCTAGTTTGAGTTAATTTGAGCGATTTCGGCAAGTTAAGCTACTGATTCCAATATTCTTGCGGCGACATCCGACGGCTAACTGCCCGGCTTATCTCAAGCCTCAACTCGGTCACAAAGCTGAATTGCTTAGTCAGATTTTCCTCAGATTGAGGAAGTAAGTACAAACTTCCCTGAGTGTGGGGCAAGACACTGGTGAAGGCAAGCCAATGTAAAGCTCCAATGCGCTGATCATTTCAACCCTGAGATTCCCTTTTCTGAACATAGGTCTCCCTCAAAGACTTTCACACACAAACGGTAGTATTATATACTTTGGTGTAAGCAACGGCAACGGTGTACCGAAAACTAAAATCATAGTTTTAGACCAAATATTCTGCGGTAAGAAACAGTGAAACTATCCTAAGGTTATTTTTACTTTGCCTAAATACGCAAACGCGTCTCGTTATTTTTTAGAAAAAAGATGGGGATTTATTTAATAGATATGACTAGAGGAGGTACATTGTAAAATAAAAAAGAATAAACTATACAATTGAACTAACCTAAACTAAAACTAATTGTTGTCCCCCAGATCGGGCCCCTGCGGCTCCATTAGCCTGGTTGCGTTGTGTGAGGAACGAGGAAAGAAGATTATCAGTTAGTAAAAAGGTTTTTTGTTGAATATTTCAGGTACTGCGGTAGCGATGATACTGTTCAGCAAGCGCCTTAAGATGCACGACGCCATTATAGGTCTCATAGCCTCGACAAGCAAAGTCATTTCAGCCTGCGTCTATGGACTGGCTCCTAACAAGGCTTGGTACTATTCTGCACCCGTCTTCGACTTCTTCGGGGGATCTGGAGTTGCTGCTATCAGGGCCATGGGGACGAAAGTAGTTGACCCCGATCAAGTTGGTTAGTATACTATTTTATTTTCTATCTATCAGGCGTCCACTGCTGGACACAGGCCTATGTCCAGGTTAATAAAGGAGGAGGAACTAGGAAATTTTATACCTGGTAATTCCGGTTCTGCACGCACATTAGGAAATACATGAGATACTGATATTGATGTCTTTTATATTTGAGGAGTTCCCTCAATTCCTCATGATTCCTAAAATCACAAATGTTTCATAATCATCAATATATACGTCACACTGCTGGACACAGACTTACTCTTACAGATGAGAGTGAATGGGCTGTAGTCCCCACACTGGTCCAGTGCGGGTTGGGGACCTCATAAACACCTTTTTAATTTCTTCGTGGATGTACTTAGGTTTCCGCACGATGTTCCTTCACCAAAAATCTAAATGGAAAATAGCAATTAATATTTCGTACATAAGTTCCGAAAAACTCTTTGGTATGTACTAGGATTCGATCTGGCGACCTCTGCTTGAAAGGCACATGTCCGAACTATTTGGCTACCATAGCCCGTAACTAAAACAAAAAAAAAATTCAAATCCGTTCATAAACGGCGGGATGCCATCAACTAACCTTATGTCTACTTCCTGCGTGCGAGTTTCTGCGCATCATATTAGGTTAGAAAAGTTTTACAAATGTTCTCATTCTTTTCCAGCAAAGATGTGTTCTCTGATCGGGTTGGTGGAGGCGATAGTACCGGTGGTGTACACGCCAATATACAGCCAAACGTATAGGAACACGATTCAGACTTTCCCTGGGACATTTTATCTGCTAGGAGCCGCTATGACCGCCCCAGCCATCGTCATATTCGCGTAAGTTACACAACTACATACGGAGCAGAGCTTAAGATTCACACAAACGTGCTGTGTACATTACTACAAAAATATACTCGTACGCTGTATGCGCGTCTTCAGGTCGTTCGCCGCGTACTTACGATACTCGCCTACGATGCGAGAGCTGCCTTAAACTTTGACTCATGAACTAGTATCAACAGTTCGAATTGAGAGTCATTCTGCTTTGGTCCGTTAAAGCGCCTATTCTCCATAGTGAAGTCTCGAATCCTAACTTTCTTCGGACGCGCATCAAGACGTGGGGCTTTGTCTATTGAGCGCCTGGTGGTTCAAGGCAAATTAGACGGTACTAGACCGCGCGGTAGGTCTCCCATGAGGTGGACCCACCAAATCAAGTCTGCCACAAACTGTGTGATTTAGCTTGCCACTCAAAACATGACAGCCACGACCAGTCTGCCAAGAGTGTAACGATAAAGAAGAGCAAGAGTCAAAGTTGCAGTGTCGAGCCGGCCTCTCCATATTTGGACCTCCGAATGCGAACGTTATTACTAATTCACGGGCCATTACATACTATGGACTAGATTGACGGTAAAATTGTGAATTTCCAAATTCCTTCTAAGCTTCCAAAAACTGGTCTTGCCTAGTTAAAGGAGCTAGAATGCAAAATTGCATACAAGTATCATCAGCATAATCTAGTAATAATCTTCCAAATTGTCTAATCATCAACTCTTGCGCAGCTCAAGTCAACGTATGCGCACGAGTGTTAGAATCTCCGTTCAGATTACGTAATGTTGAATGAATGTCCGGGAAAATAATGCCACGTCGGTACAAAAGTTCACGGTCACTGATTAGAATACTGATGAGTACTTACGTAATTTTTTTAATTGTAACGAGGTTCTAAGATAAATATTTATGTACTTATCTTAATTTTTATTAAAGAAAAGCAACTGTTAGCTACGGGTGGATATTTTGTTGGGATTACGACATTATCCTCGTCCTGCCCAATGTTCTCAATTAAGAACAAATTAGATTTGATAGTTCCTGCCCAAGCTTTTTTATTTATACTTCCGAATTCTGCCCAGTGTTCTCAATTAATCACATATTCAAATTTGCCACACAGCGGTCAAATGTTTCGCACTTTGCAATTTTATTTGCTTGACTCTGATTGGTTGGAGTATTAGCCAATACTTAATCAAGCCCTTGTGGTGAACTGCCTCGGACTTGCCGATCAGTGTCACGCCACGTGTCAAGGATGGTGCAATTTCGCTGGAGAGGTAATTTCCATCCCTCTTTACCTTGATAATCAACCATGCGTTTTTAGTGAGTACCATATCAATGTAAAGCTGTATAGTTCTAATATGTCACGATAGCTTTATTTTTGGAAAAGTGTTTATTTTAGATTTTTCAAGGTAACTCATCGAAAAGTGTGATTTATTGAGAACATTGGGCAGAACTGACTACCAATACCGCTTAACTGAAGTTCTATCTAGTAAACAGTTATACATGTCAGAGGTGGATATGGTCGCAGATTTCACGGTCAGCATGGTGGTAGACGAGGTGGTGGCAGAGAGGTAGTTGAAGTAGGGACTTACAAGCTGGATCAACCAGAGGCTCTTTGCCATTGCAGTCATCACCAGTTCCAACTCTTGCGTGGCGTGATGACTCATTTGCACCTAACTTGCCAGAACTGGTATCAGCCCCTAATTTGTTGCCCAACCACACTGAATTTCTGTCAATTCTGGACTACTTTACTGAATATTTAAACGATGATATTTTGTCTGTATACGTTGAAAAAACTAACCAGACTGCGAAGCAAAAAACAGGAAATAGCATAGACCTGAACCGTGTGTAATTGAAAAGGTGCAATAGGGTAACTTTAATCATGGCCAGTGTGGACTACCAAGTTCTGTATATGTATTATTTTCCATGATAAAAAAGCAATTAAAATCTAAGCTGCTTAATTTATTTTCCTTTAATTGCTCAATAAATACTATATTCCAATTATGAAGTTCATGCCCAATGTTCTTAATAAATGCCAAATCAAAGACAATAAATTCACAAAGTTCTGCCCAATGTTCTTAAAAAAGAACATAATATATCGACGAAATATCTAGCTCAGTCTATTTAATATGTAATCCCTATAACCTAAAAAATAATATAAAAAATCCTACTTACTTTTTACACACAAATTTCAGCAAATAATGTCTTGGGCAGAACCCATCAAAATTAACTTGTGCTTAATTAAGAACATTGGGCAGAAACTGAAAGTCTATTTAAATATGTTTGGGCAGGACGAGGAGTTAAAATACATCACTTATTAATCTTATAGGTACCCAACTAGAACTTACATGTCCGCTTCGTTAGCGAAGGAAAAAATATATAAACATATTTTTTTGCGTAGACGGATAAAATGTCCCTATCTTATAAGTATAAGGTTATAACCAGAGGTCGAACTTTTAGTGCCGATGACGTCAAGCTACATACAGGTGGATTAAATATGGGTTTTAGATTGATTTACCGTTACCGTAAATTACCGGTATCGTAAAATTTATAAATTAATTCTTTCACTACTTCCATTGGTTGGTGTTAATGGTAGAAGACGCATACTAGAATTAAATCATAACTGTTACGATACCGGTAAAATTAGTTAAAGATAAATCAATTCGAAACCTGGAGTGAATCATGCTATATGCATCTTGATGTAATTTTGACGTCACCGGCGCCGAAAGTTCGAGGCCTGGTTATAACTAATACAATAGGCTAGATGACTAAAAAAAACTGTTTAGTCCGTCTGTTACATTATGAAAAAATATTGTACACGTATTTTTTGTTTTGTTTGACAAACAAAAACTGACGAGGATAGAGTGTATCTTTTTAGAGCCGGGTATCTTTTTTGAAAATATAAAAAGATATAAAAAAATTTATAAAAAAGTGAATATTATAAAAAAAGTGCGTTAAATACAATCATTCTTGATCAGCCCTGTTCCAAAGATCGTTGAAATTCATCCACTTTATCTGCTCGCTAAATAAAGTGACTTTTTGTCCACAGAACGCTTTACATTCGACACAAGAAAGAACAAAGGGACACTGTGACTAACCCCGAAATCAAGGAGAAATATGCTCATGAGAATGATGTTACTATGTTCTAATTAAGGTCCCTGCCCACTACACCGTATCATACCATGATCGTACTATGAACGTTTCAGGCAATATAAATATTCTTTTCATCACACTTGCTCGAAAATGGTGTCATTACACGTAGGTTTTGCGGGCCGTAAATGGCCTATTACGCCCTAGGGCGTAATGGTTTTCTTTTTAAATTTGAAACGCTGGTTCTGTTTTACTCTTATTTGTCATTTTCAAAGGAAACGCCAACTTACTTTTTTAACTTTTATTACTGAAATATTTATTTAAAGAGTACTGTTATTGCAAATACATGTAAACACATATTTCTGTAACATTAATTAAATGTTTAAATATAGTATTTCAGTAATTTGCAAATATAAAATAAACCATTTTTAGTCTTTACCGCTATGGTTTCCGAACGTGACTTGACGTTCGCATTGTCTATGGAATATGTCACTAATGTCACTGTCAGTTTTACAATTTTATTTAGGTTAAGTAAGGTTATTTTAATCAGATTTCCTCACAAGTGTGATGAAAAACATTGTGTGTGCCACGGGCGGTAAAGGAATTACAAACTCGTGTTATTAAAGCCCTCGGCTTCGCCTCGGCCTTGTAACAAACACTCGTTCGTAATTCTTTACTTACCGCCCTTGATACACAATGTACTATTGTATTGAACAGTATGGGACTATGCCCACTAGCACGTTCTGTCACCGACCGGCATTTGTCACACCGTGTCTGATACGTTCATAGTACGGTCAAGGTATGATACGTTGCAATGGACAGAGACCTTTAAGGTAAACGCTCTAGTGCTTGACACGCTAATGCCCAGTAGGCGACACCCCTCTGTCACCTCTATTGCTAATGACTAATGATTTATAATTCAAGATGGCACTGGCATAATGACACTGTCGAGGAATCGGACGTCTACCTAGTGATAGTATATTTTTTTACGTCATCCCCTGTCTAGTAGGCTTATGATGCTACGCTTTGTCACGCGATAAATAAATGATATAACACCGCAGGGCCGCCGGAAGACCTGATCACACTGACCGACGAAGCTATTAAGTGGATTAATTCTCTGGAGTGCATTCTATGATTATTATTACTTTTCCTGTATCTGTTTTTCTCTTGTTTTTGCCATAAGACTAAATAATAAATAAATGATAAAGCATCCGTCACTCTCACACACATTTTGTCAGAACGTGACGAATGCTTTATCATTTATTTATCGCGCGATAAAGCGTAGCATCACAACACAAGCCTACAGGAAGTGTGATTTTCTCTCTTCGTAGTGGGCATTAAAAGCCACTTATGGTCGAGGTGAAGTAAGAATACGTTATTGAGCACAGTCTGTAATGTAACCCAGCAAACGAAAAGTTCGTAATGATTTAAACTCTTAAGTCCCCGCGTACTTCGTGTAACGCGTGTTCGTGTACAAATACAAAAAGAGTTTTGAACTTTTATGGAATGATTTTTTTTCCAATTTCAAAAACACAATAAAGTACTGTGGAACTTGTAAGCCTACTCACAATTTTATGGTCATGAACCTATTATGTGTACCCAGCAGGCTTATGGTGCTATGCTTTGTCCATCGATAAATTCGTTTGCTGGGTTACATTGCCAACTATGCTCAATACCTACACATTTGAGGAGTGTCTTTTGAAATGGGCGTATTCTATGAAACCTATAGAAAAAATAAGCCCTTTTGAAAAGACACTCCTCATGTAAGATCGTGAAAATTTCGTATGATATAAGGATATTGATGTAATTAACAACTTTAATACAAAAGAAAGAAAACGAATTTGCTACATTATGCTTTATTTTAGTGAAAAAAAATTATAAAGATAGCTAATAAAAATTTAACTATTTTAGTTCCAGTTAGTTATTCCAGTATTATAAGTTTTATTGCAATGATAAAATATAAAATAAAACGATTATACACTTATAGTAAAAATAGAAATAGGTATGCCTATCTATAGGTACTTTCTACTAATAAAAATATATTTATGCCACACCTGGCCATAAAGTCACAGGCGCCAAGTGGCCAAGTGTAGACATAAATGATGTACACAGCACAAAAGGTAATAAAGAAAGCCCTCGATCGCATATTTACGACCCTCGCTTGCAGCTTGGGCCGCAAACATCTGCGATTTCGGCCTTTCTTTGTTTTACCTACCTATTTGTGTAAATTCATGTAAGAGAGCCTGCAATATCTGACAACACTAAGCTTTAAAATGTATCGCACTTAATTTAGAAGAACATCAGATATTTAGAGCACTCTTTTCTTTTGAAGTTCTCAATTCGAAGAATTTTTTACAAGACAAAAGAGACCGCACCATGCGAACTTCCAATTTCGATGTCCTGAGTTGCTGCGAGTTTCATAAAGAAAAACATATTTTAGAAACACACAAAGCGATATGGGGTATTTACTTATTTTTTCTACTCCTGTACTTTAATCTGTCTTTTACTTGGTCACTAACACTAATATAAGAACATATATAATATGAGTTCAGAGAAGTCTATACTCTATTCCCCATAACAGCACTAGTGTCCCATTATTTATAGTCACATTACGATACTGCTAGCAGCCACAGACTTCTAAATCTAGGTTAAACTTAGGTCAAGGATTAAGCGCTCAATTCTATCTTTACGATAAAAATGCACAACTACCAACTTAACAAACAATTAAATTCTTATGGTTTTTAAGTAAAACAAAACTTTCCGAACTAAATTCATTGATTAACATAAAAAAAGTATCTTTAATATATTCACTGCGTGACACTAGTGAATTAAAAAAAGTTTACCATAGACACATACTGTCAGTCAATATATCATATTTGCCTTGTTTGCGTGCTATGTTTAATGTTATATTTTATATTTTAAAACCTAGTCGTAGAAAAAGTATTGTATGCAACGTTGTATAATTAAGTCAAAAAACGCTCATTGCGCATCTATTTGCGATACTCGCCACCAAGGCGGCTCGTATCGCAACTCGCGCAATTCGCATTTTTGAGCCTACTTATACAACTGTTGCATAATAGTAAATTACACAACTAGGGTGGTAATACAAAGAAAGCCCGAGAGCGCAGGAGTTTGCGGCCCGAGCTGCAAGCGAAGGACGTAAATATGCGATCGAGGGCTTTCTTAATACCTACCGTGTTGTGTACATCATTTTATGTCTACACTTGGCCAGAAAGCGGCTTTTTTCGGACGCGCAGCGTGCGGAAAAAGTCGCTTTATGGCCAGGTGTGACATAAAATACTTTTCATCACACTTGCTCGAAAATGGTGTCATTACACGTAGGTTTTGCGGGCCGTAAATGACCTATTACGCCCTAGGGCGTAATGGTTTCCTTTTTAAATTTGAAACGCTGGTTCTGTTTTACTCTTATTTGTCATGATCAAAGGAAACGCTAACTTACTTTTTTAACTTTTATTACTGAAATATTTATTTAAAGAGAACTGTTATTGCAAATACATGTAAACACATATTTCTGTAACATTAGTTAAATGTTTAAATAATGTATTCCAGTATTTTGCAAATATAAAATCAACCATTTTAAGTCTTTACCGCTATGGTTTCCGAACGTGACTTGTCGTCTTGATATATGTCATAAATGTCACTGTCAGTTTTACAATTTTATTTAAGTTATGTAAGGTTATTTTAATCAGATTTCCTCACAAGTGTGATGAAAAACATTGTGTGTGCCACGGGCGGTAAAGGAATTACAAACTCGTGTTGTTAAAGCCCTCGGCTTCGCCTCGGCCTTGTAACGAACACTCGTTTGTAATTCCTTACTTACCGCCCTTGATACACAATGTACTAATAATAACATCCTAAATTACGGTAAACCCTAACAACTCCCCCATGTGTAGGGTGCCCAGAAGGCTTTGCCACGCTGAATGGCAAGGCCGATTCTCTGAGCTAAGAATGAGCCAGCCCTCTGATAACTGGATACCTGATAAAACCTGTGGGCAATTTGTTCATACTTATACAGTGCGAACGCACTGGATCCCCACGGCGGCTCCAACGTCTCTACCCCAAACGGCTCAAATATGTAGCCACTGTCAAGCTGCATACTTGCGCCGCTTGAGGCCCCCGGCCGAGTCTGCAGCAGCGTCGACTTTCAGTTCGGTCAATGGAAGACGGTGCAACGATGTCGACGCACGTTGCATTCCACACCAGGAGCCGACCCATCTTCCAAGGCATTAGGGTAATTCCGTCGGGCCTCTTCCCGGGTTAGGCCGACCGGTTCTAGTATCGCTGGATATAGGGCCCGACGGATGATGTCGTCAAGACCGGCATTGTGAGGGATTCGATATGTTAATCAGGTTGTAACTTCTTTCCCAAAATATTCCTTCACATCTGTTCTTTATGATATTTATCTGTAGTTTTGTAAACTAGACGTTACATTGATCAATCTTGAAACGCGAGCTTTTGTATTAATTTGAATTATTACGTTGTACGTTGAAATAAATTAATAAATGGGAATATATAACTTTTTTACTTTTTTACTCTTTTAATTCTCCATTATCGTGGTCTGACGTCGTTTTATCTACGAGTATTTTAATGTAGAGAAACATCTTGAAGAGAAAATAATTCGCTTAGAAATATTTTCACGACAAAACGTATGCAAGTTTTAATAGCTTCAGTACGAGTATTTTAAAGTTTGTGCCTTGCGGTATTTTGTTATATGAGTTTCCTTAGCTTTACCTCTTCATTGTTGTATAAGTAAGCTTAAGAAACTTATGATGACTTAGAGTTTATGTTTGAATAACTCCTTTTGTCTAAACTTGTATTAACTTGTATATTAACCGAGGAGACGTAGGTTCTCTTTTATTTCAGAGTAGAGGATGCCCGCAGCTTTGTTCGCGGAGCCTGCCGTCGGATAAAAAGTATCCTATGTGTTAACTTGGGTTATAATTCATTCGTATATAGGTAGTTTCACTAGAGTTGAGGCCACGCACACAACAACACTATCGTGTAATGACAGCGGGATTTTGAAATTTATTTTTCGACCAAAAAGTTTCTTTAAATTATATAGCCTTGTGTTTATTTACTCACTCATTCAATTCATTCATTCACTTTCTTTGCAATGAGTACTTCATGCAACTGTGTGTGTAATTATTCACCTCAACTCTCGTGAAACTACCTATACCAAATTTCATGGGAATCGGTGTACGAACAGTCTTTCTTCGATATTATTTATACGAATATTGAATTTTTATGAAATTAGAAGTACAACTATGACAAATGAAAAATTGTTTGCAAACAAACTGAAACACTTCCTAACCAACCTAGCGTGCTATAGTGTTGAAGAATTTATAAATAGGGATCGTTGACCTAATTGAAATATTTAATAGAATATAAATTGTCTTAACTAATTACTGTTAGCATTAATTATATATATTTAATTAAAATGACGTGTAAAATATTGTACCTACCTATATTATGAATAAAAATCTGAATCTGAATCTGAATCTGACTATACTTATTGCATATATATTATAATATAATATAATATATATGCAATAATATTCTGTTGTAAAACTATACTTATTGCATTAATTATTAAATTTAATATTTAGGTACAATGGAAAATGGGTTCAGTTTGTTTTCAGTTTTGCCTTTTAACCGACTTCAGAAAAGAAGGAGGACCTCAGTTCAGGAATTTTTTTAAATGTATTTTCCCCGATTACTCGTAATCGATTGGAATGATTTAAAAAATATTTTTTTGATTGATTATACCTCTCAAGTAGTTCCATTGCAATCAGGTCAGGATCTGACAATAAGATTTTTAGAGCAGTGATTTTGGTATTGTTTTTTTTGTAGTAACATGAGCATTGGAAAGAAAGAAAGAAAATACATTTATTTATGACAGCAAAATTACAAATAATAGGAAAAAATTAAAAAAAAAAACAAGAAAACACAAAAAAAAAATAAAACCCTCGCTGCCACAAAAAAGTCCCACCTCAGCATAATGCCAACTCCAGAGCTGGCGCTGGTCTTCCATTATTATCATCAGTCTACATACGTCCCACTGCTGGCACAGACCTGTTCATACAGATGAAAGTGAATGAGATGCAGTCCCTACACGTACGCACGTTCAGTGCTGGTTGGGGACTTCACATGACTGTGCAGGTTTGCAAGTTTCAGATATGCAGGTTTTCTAAAGGTGTTTGTGTAAATAAAGTTTTACTATCAGTTCTTTTTTATGAAAGAGCGGTGTCACAAGCATAATGTAATGCTTAAAAGGAGGCTCCAACCTTGCCTGATTTAAAATTTTGTATAAAATCGAAAAAAACATTTTTCATTTTCATTGTGTTGTCGTATTGTTCGTCTATGCGATGCGAAATTCAACAAAGCGCCTAGTCAAATTTTCACACCAATTACTTCCAAGAAGGAACCTTTTGGACAGAGTGTAGGCAACAACGAGTTCACAACTTATAAAACTTACCTGGATTGAAGGTCACCAGACTTTTTAGCCTCAAATTTATTAAAAAATATATCAATGCGAAAGGTTTAGTTTACTCTTATACGTAGTTCAATTATTTTAGTTCAAAACAAATTATAAGTCATTTTACGTTTTATATGATCTTGTTATTGCTTATATTGCCTATTAAATAATTATTCCATTTCAGAACAATAATATTATGCGAAAGTTTCAGCCTATTACTTTAACACATAACACAAATTGTGTCGTACCGGAACGGACGGCACCGGGCGGTAAGATGTGCGACCAATCATTGTGGAAGTCTTTGAAGAAGACCTATGTTCAGGAATAGACGGCTCTAGGTTGATATGATGATGGTACAGAGCACTCACACACGTGTGTCCGGCTCGCACTTGACTGGTTTATTATTTTTATTTTTAAAGTCATAAAATGTATGATACCTAAATTAAAATTTGTTGTATCAATTTGTACAATGTCCATAAAATGCACGTATGAGTAATATACCGGGCTTTATTTTGTTTCACATCTTTTTTTTCAACTAAAGAAAGGGTCACTGACATTATTTAGACGTATAATAACCTCCTTATATTGACATGTTGATTCAAGAAACATTGTTTTTTTTCTCTCTTTAAAGCCCGACCACACCAAGGTTTTACGCTACAACTACGTTTGAACGCGTCGTTGGCGTCACGTTTTCTACAGTAAACGCGCCATCAGCGTATTTTGAGCACCGGTGCGGTCACTAAATATGTAAGGGCTGAAGTTAGAGAAGCTACGGAATGAAGTGAAAAAATTATATAGGTAGGTACGCAAAGTCAGAAAAACTATACAATGGTCTCATTTACTCATTACGTTATAAAGTTCACTGGTTGTGGACAACAATTTCGAACAACAGTTGGAAAAAGTTCACAAGTGTGCTAAAAAGAAAAGAGCCTACTCCTTTATTCACTTTTAATACAACTACCTAAAATGTGGCGCAATATTTAAAAAGAATCTCCTTTATTTTGAAGTTACCAACAATTACGTTACTTATCATCACAAACCTCCATTTTACGAAATAAAGTGGGCACACTACTTAATCCAAGCGAAAGTAAGTCCTGTCTTACCTTTTGACTATTAAACCGCTTAAACTGATTTTGCTGAAATCTTTTGAGACCCTGAGAAGGACATAATGTCAGCTTTTATCCCGGAAATCATTGCTTAAGGGGTTAAAAAGGAAGAGATGATTTCTCAAGTATGGGATATAACACTTTTGTAAATGTGTTATTTCATAGTGAGGAATCCTATCTTACTAATATTATAAATGTAAAAGTTTGTAAAGATGTTTTGGATATTTGGATGTTTGTTACTAAATAACGGGGTAACAACTTAATGGATTGGGATGAAATTTGGCATGCAAATAGACCACGTCCTGGATTGAAACATAATATACTTTTTCTACTCCTGTACTGTTATCTGTCTTTTACTTGGTCACGAACACTAATATAAGAACATACATAATATGAGTTCAGAGAAGTCTATACTCTATTCCCCATAACAGCACTAGTGTCGTTATAGTCACTTTACGTTATTGCTAGCAGCCACAGACTTCTAAATCTAGGTTAAACTTAGGCCAAGGATTAAGCGCTCAATTCTAACTTTACGATAAACATGCACAACTACCAACTTAACAAACAATTAAATTCCTACGGCTTTTAAGAAAAACAAAACTTTCCGAACTAAATTCATTGATGCCAACATAAAAAAAAGTATTTTTAATATATTCACTGCGTGTCAATTTAAAATTAAAAAAAAAAGTTTACCATAGACACATACTGTAAGTCAAACGTCATATTTGCCTTGTTTGCAGGTTATGCCTTGTTTGTATTTTATATTTTAAAAAATCTAGTCGTAGAAAAAGTATTGTATGCAACGTTGTATAATTAAGTCAAAAAACGCTCATTGCGTCTCTATTTGCGATACTCGCCGCATTCGCGGCTCGTATCGCAACTCACGCAATTCGCATTTTTTGAACCTTCTTATACAACTGTTGCATAAAATACTATTATATGTATATTGGTAAAGAGTTCCCTTGGGATATTAATGGGAACAACGCAGGCGAAGCCGTGGGTAAGTGCTAGTAAAATATATTCATAAGTATTTTATTATATACTAGCATTTTCCCGCGGCTTCGCCCGCGTTGTTCCCGTTATTGTCCCAAAGGAACTCTTTACCGGGATATAAAGTATCCTATGTTTCAATCCAGAACTTGGACTACTTACATGCCAAATTTCAGCTTGATCCATCCAGTTGTTATCCCGTTATTAGGTAACAAACATCCAAACATCCAAACATCCAAACATCTAAACATCCAAACATCCTCACAAACTTTCGCATTTATAATATTAGTGGGACTAGCATTTTCCCGCGGCTTCGCCCGCGTTGTTCCCGTTATTGTCCCAAAGTAACTTTTTACCGGGATATAATGTATCCTATGTTTCAATCCAGGACTTGGTCTACTTGCATGCCAAATTTCAGCTTGATCCATCCAGTTGTTACCCCGTTATAAGGTAACAAACATCCAAACATCCAAATATCCAAACATCCAAACATCTTCACAAACTTTCGCAATTATAATATTAGTGGGATGAATCTTTA
This sequence comes from Eudemis profundana, assembly GCA_947034925.1. Lineage (NCBI taxonomy): Eukaryota > Metazoa > Arthropoda > Insecta > Lepidoptera > Tortricidae > Eudemis > Eudemis profundana. The sequence goes on from OX344811.1 coordinate 14,674,621, forward strand.
ATATTACGCCAATGAAGTCGAAGGAAAAGCTAGTAATCAATTAATATAGAAGTACAAAGTTTCTAGCAAAATGTATTTGCTTTTGGGCAGTGCGATAGCAAATCGCCACTGATAACAACACTTCGCCGAACAGTTTGAACAGCTGTCCCACTACTAATTATATTTACGAGTAATTAAGTAAACAATTGGCCTCGTATTTGACGTCGCTAGCCGCGATGTCGCTTGCAATGTACTCTACGGAAAATATGAGGCGTTCACCGCAGACAATATAGCAACCTCACTGCTCTCGTACGTTTGGAATAAGCGCCTGCGTTATCAAGGAAAAAAGGCGATGAGTAACACAAAACAGTGAATAAATAAAGCAGTAAGAGACCTCGTTATCGGAGTCGAGATGCAGCGGCTGAGCGTTCGCCGCTTTCGTAACCCGCCTCGATTCACTGACATTTACTAGTCAGGTTTTTTGGAAACCACGGTTCATAAGCCCTCAGATTAAGTCGTAGTCATACGCCCGACGGCGCCGTATCGGGACATCAAGTGCGTGAACCAAATATTAAACTTCACTTTTACTTTTCCGAATGCCATACGGTTGGCGACATGGGCGAGACAAGCTGCGATATAGCTAATTCAAAAACGCGGCTCACTGGAGCCCGGAAAGGAACATGGAGAGAAAAATCGAAAAAGGTTTTAAAGGATATCAAGATATTCTGGCGAGAGATCACCGTGGAGCCATGTTTATTCACTTATATGCTCTGCACAGCGATTTCGTCTTTCGCTGTCCAGAATATGCACTTGGAGAAGTCTTGCCGCGTGAATTTAAACTACGGAGATGATATCTGCGACAGGATCAGAGATCGGAACATCACAGGATTGGACGATGAGATGAAGCAAATAGAGACATTAGTGGCCACAGTGGTCGCTTGGAAATTCCCGCTTCTCACTGGCATACCAGCAGTTATGACGCTTTTCGTTGGAGCCTGGAGTGACAAAAACAAAAAAAGGAAGATTTGTATTCTATTCCCAATGATTGGAGAGATCATTGCCAATAGCGGGTTACTTTTAGCTACTTACTATTTCCATGAAGTGTCTTTGACATCGACTGTGCTTATAGAAGCCCTACCAGCGGCATTCTCAGGCAGCTACATCATCATATTTATGGGGATGTTCAGTTTCATGGCTGATAGAACGTCTGTAGAAAGCAGGACATTCCGTCTAGGGATTGTGACGATTTGTATCAACTTGGGGACTCCGACGGGAACAGTGTTAAGTGGAGTCTTACTAAGAATTCTCGGATACTACGGTATATTTTCGTTACTGCTAGTGTTACATTGTAGTTCATTTTTATACGGTGTTTTTAAACTCGAAGATGTTGTCCCAACTGAAGACAGTTCACGTGAAGATTGTGAGAGTGGTAATAGATTTAAAAAAGCAATACGTGAAGTGTTTGGGCTTGTTGTGAACACTTTGATGGTGGCATTTAAACCCAGAGAGTTTGGAGGACGTTTAAAAATATTCTTGATACTTGGTCTGTACATCATCATGGTTGGACCGCTGTACGGTAAGTCATTTTTTAGTAAGAACGAATATATTCTAAAAATAATCTTTTATCAATACAAATACTGCAATCAATTCTTGGGTCTCATCAATATTTATTATGTAAACAGGTACTTAAGTACGATAACACGAACTTCATTACCGTATTATTCTTTTAAAACCGCAAAACATTTTGTTGTTTACATGTTTATCCGTGCTCTTAAAATGTATTTATTTTTTATCAGACACTATAAGAGAGTGAACTTTAAAAATACTTTTCTCTGTTTTAAGATATAATGTTTAAAACCGGTTAAGTGCGTATGGGACTATATTGAGCGAAGGGTTTAGGCCAGTAATAAAATACACATAAAACATAAAATCTTTAAAATCCGAAGTGTAGCAATGCAGTAAAACCTTTGTATGAACTCTATACTTTACGGGTTTGTTAACTAAAATCGAAGCCATGATGTTTAAGGTGTTTCGAGACGCTTGGCTCTCCATACGAACAAATAGGCGCTTAACAATCTACTTTACTGGTATTAAATTTAGGTATTTGAAATTTGTTTCCATTTTTACCTTGATAATTTTGATTAATATTTTGCTCATAGCTGGTGTGAATCAATGTGTTACAATACAATATTAGAATTCCTCGATACGCTTAGTTAGGATTCTATTGTAAAATCCTTCACTTCACTCTGGGAGTCAATGTATGCCTTTGCAGTAAATATGCATTTTGGGGCTATTCTTCAGAAATATGTCTGTGACTCATTCCTCTGTCTCCATACATTTGGTATGAAAAAGGGCCAGATGAATGAGGTGACCGCAGACATATTTCTGAAGAATAGCCCTTTGCTCCCTTGCCGGATAAACTATAATATTTAGGAAAAAGTACCATGCATTTCATAGACAGCACAGACATTCAATCAAAACGACGAGTTTAAAATTATCTTTCTTCAGAGTGCCTAAGACTGCGGCTCCATTGAGGCGGAGACGAGCGTAGCGGACAGGAGACGTGTAGGATCGACCAATCACATTAGTTGAAATCCACATCTCGTCAATGTCAACGGAAACAGCGAACACTAATGTGATTGGTCGATCCCTACACATCTCCTCTGCGCTCCACTCGTCTCCACGTCAGAGGAGCCGCAGCCTTATAGACCGCCCCCCCCCCCCCTCCCTCTTTCTGTCGTTACGACACCACTCCAATATTTATATTATTATTAGCCGTCCCGGCAAACTTCGTTCCACCTCAGATTTTTTTTAACAGTTATTCTGTTATTCGGGGCAAACACAAACCCAAAAAATTGTCGCCTGCAGTGTTTCCGGACCGATTCGACCTTCAAACCTTCAAGAAAAGAGCGTACTCCCACCTGAAAGGCCGGCAACGCACCTGTGACTCTTTTGGTGTTGCAGGTGTCTATGGGCGACGGTGATTGCTTACCATCAGGCGACCCGTCTGCTCGTTTGCCCCTATTTCATAAAAAAAAAAAAAACATAAATATTTCTATATAATTATATGCTATAAAAACCACAGCGGTGCAGCAGCACACCACTACAAATACATGGGAATAAGACTTGTGCCTCTTTCCTTTAAAACTTCCGATTGCCCATAATGAACATTATAGGCACTGACCAAGCTGGATACAGACAAATAAAAAAAAAACAACGTCAGCATAAGAGAATGTTTGCTGCGACTTCACTCTTACTACTCTGCAGCTATGAAGCTCCTTCATGAGCTGCTCTTTAATCACGATAAGAATCGTCAACTGTCCATATGGACAGTTGACGATTCTTATGAGTGAGTGAGAGAGAGATAGAGCGATAAATATTTATCGCTCTATCTCTCTCTCACTCACTCATAATATGGAGAACACGAGAGCATTGACCATCTAACTTTTGTAATACACGTTACGTTCACGCTAATCTGAATGACAATAAAATTAATAATAACCATTATTACTTATCTTGGTTCAAAAACGAAAAGTAGACATGGTATTTATTCACAAGTGACTGAACCAGACATCGTTGTTCTTTAGTTTTCTGTAAGGTTGACGTCTGAGTGCTTGATATTGTCTTAGTAGTTGCTACCTCTAATGTTAAGTCATTCCTAATAGACAGATGCCGGAATTTTCACGTAAAACAAAAGACTGTCGAAATTGAATTAAAGTTGAAATCATTTTTTTTATCGATATCGATAGTTGTGTGATAGAAAAAAAACGGTCTACCAAATAAAAAAAATATTTAATACAAAATTTTATTTAATTTTATTTTTTAAGGTTTGTCTAAAATTATGTAGAGACTGATGTAATTTCTTCTTCGAAATCCACGTCAGCAGCACGTGACATTTTATTTGGTTTGTGTTAATGATAGAAGTAGATAATCATTAATTTCTCAACATTCTCTGGGAGTACACTGTTTCGTTTGTCATTATAAAGCCATTTATGTATACTAAATGAACGTTCAACTTAACTCGTCGTCAAGAAGCGACAGAAAATTTATAAAACTCTTTGTAATTGGTATTTTAATATTGTCTTCGGTTTCCGCGATTATCACTCATAGTAATAAAACAACTTAAACGGATCAGTAATTTTGACAGAGTAATTTTTTTTAATTTTGAACGCTGAAAAAAGGGTTACGAAACTTCGGGACTTAAAATGTAGTAATATACGCGATTTAATCCGTTTAAGTTGTTTTATTACTATGAATTGGTATTATGTTCAGTAAGCTTATGATGATATGCTTTGTCGCGCGATAAATAAATGATAAAGCATCCGTCACGTTTTCACAACCCAACTAGCAAAATTTCGTCAACGTAACTTATCCAGACTTTTAGCTTCGGAAATTAGTCATATAAACGTAATTATTACGTTTATATCACGCAATTTGGGCCCATTTTACTCAGCGTTTTAGCCATATAAAAGTTATTTAACTGCAACCAATGGTGGCCCACTTATTAGTCATATAATAATCATCGTAGTGACTACTTTATAGCTATCTAGCTGTATAATAGCGACCTATATAGCTTTTATATGACTTTTCATCGTATAACAGCCATATAATCGTGGAGTTAGTTGCTTATTACATTCGATCTAATGGTGGAAATTTATTGCGAAGACCACTTTACTGATAAAGTGTACTATGTTTAGTTGTAAATATTTAACGCGCCACTTTAATTATCAGTTATTACAATGTAATTTGAATAAATATTTTAGATTATTACAAAGGAAGCGGCTATATGACTTTTATACCATTAATATGTCATACAACTGCTTCTTATATAGCAAGTTTAGCGGTTTAAGCGCCATGACACCTAAGGTAGATATACTTTAGGGTTCCTTAGACATCCTGTAAAAATGTATTTTTTTCTTACTTTTCCATCTTTCCCAGTCCATCTTTGAAAATTTAAGGTTTAACTCACTCTACGTGTGATGGATATTAAAAACATGTATTAAGTGCTATAAAAGTCATATAAACGTAACACGTTAAACCAAAAAGTTGTATAATTAGCAACTATATTTCATTTACTCGAGCAAATGTCATATAAGATGTTATTACTCGACAAATGGTCACATGAGCGTCGTATAGAAGCAGATTACTCAGCATAATCTCATATGACTCTAGTCATAAAAGACGTCGAGTAAACATTTACTCAGCATCATAGTATGACTTTTTACCAAAATGCTGATAAGATACTTTTATATAACATGTTCTATAATTAGCCATTATATGACTTCATGCACAATAGTCATATAATAGCAACCACGTTACTTTTACTCGACTCTGCCTGACATGTCATAAGTCAGCCATATAAGTTACTGTTACTCGGTTAAAAAGTCATATAAGCGTTTTATAAACGTGTCTTATTCAGCAATTTGTTATGACTCTTAAGTCATATAAGAAAGTCGAATAAACGTGTACTCGGCATCATAATATGACTATTATGCTGAGTAACTAAATTGCTGCACAAGCTGGCTTTAAACGACAGGTACTGTATAATTCGCGTTTATATGACTTTTATACGACGTATTAGCTGAATTAGCTTGATCTTATATGACTATTTTGCTAGTTGGGAAATAGCTTGTGACAGCGTTATTTATCGCGTGACAAAGCGTAGCATCATACCCTTACAGGTTTGGCAAGATTTTCAGATATTTCTCAAGTTTCATTTTTTCTTCTTCTATTACACAACTATCGATATCGATAAAAAAATGTTTCTAACACTACTTTGATTGCGACAGTCTTTTGTTTTGCCGTGAAAATTCCGGCCTCTGCTAATAGATACAACAGCAGGGTGTCGGCTATTGGGCATAAGCGTGTTAATCACTAGAACGTTTCCTTATAAATGAAATAAAGATTTGTAAGTTATACTGCGAGATGGTAATCGTAGCAGAGGAGAGACCCACAAGGATATGACGGAACAATCTAGAACATTCGGCAGTGATTGGTGAGACATTACTCAAGATAGAGAGGAGTGAGAACGGAAAAAGACGGCCTTTACCCAACAGTGGGACACAAAAAAGTCTTCAATAATGGCTGTGAATAAATCATCTTTTAATTAGCATTCTATGTATATGAACTTACGTCACACTGCCAAAAATTCTGTCGCCGAAGTGGTTCTGGGTGAATCAACTTTTTAACCCACCGAAAGCTGTCCGCAACTTTTAATCTTCGTTGTAAAATAACTCCTTTAAATAATAGCACAGAATAAGAATTAGTACTCCGTACCATAACCCCTCTCCGTAACATCACCATGACATCGTTCGCGTCGAACACCCGGACGGAGCTGACCCGCATCCGGCCGTCTCTCTCTATAGCATAACGCGTGCTCTTTATTTCTACCCTAGGGTGGCGTATTTAATAATAATTACCGCACAACGGAATCGTGGACTAAGTCAGTCCTGATAATGGTTTGTCTACGTTTAATGTATGGTGTATGTTAGAACGTTGAATGTCCCGATTAACCCGTCGGGAGTGTGGTGGGGTGTACCATACCACCACAATAAGTTACTTAGGTATATTTTTTTGTACGTTAACACTACAATTTCGCAACTTCGTGTAGCTGGAGTTAAGGGGTCGCAGGAGGGAATTAGGAAGTGATCTCAGTGTTGCACTGGTCAGCATTTGAAGTACACGCACTCAAACGTCCCTGGGGTATGTCACACCCCGCCACATAGTTCGTGTATACTTTTTTCTATTGTTTTTCTTCTTATAATTGAACTACCTATCTATGATTAATTTTTAGGTTTTAGATAAAAAAATCCCTGAAATTTGATGAAAAACGACTTGTGAGAATGTTTGATGGGGTTTATATTACTCATCAAACAAATGAAGTTCATTCAAAGTATCAGACCATGCAAATTTTGCTAGCAAAAAATGTACTGATCCAATGCAAATAACTAAGATGTTCCTATGTTACTATCTAAGTTTTTATATTTTTTATTTTATTGTAGATCTCTTGTTCTTTAAACATTTAAAAGATTTTTCAAGTTTCAAAAATATTTGATACTTTTTTATTAATATTACAGATTTATATACGTTTATTTTTGTTACCGAAAACAGTGTTTCACATCTTTTTAGTAAAAACAATAAAATATATTAAGAATTTGAATAATTTTTATATTTTTTTATACTAACCTAATCCCCATACATAATATAAAGTTGTCATTTAACATAATTTTGATGGGAAACTAAGTTAACTTGGGTTTTTGTCCTGGGGTATGTCACACCCCACCACACACTCTAGGTAACTTTACGGCACCACACTCCCGCCGGGTCAATAAACCTAATAAACAGAAAAATATTATACCAGGAGCCCGATTTCTTGATAACTCCAGAGACATTTCCGAAAACGCTAGAGACGATTTTAAGCTAACATGGTAATTCACATAATAACTACTATTAACAACGGGATATTTACAAACATACATGGTAAATATCCAGTTGTTAATAGTAGTTATTAAACGCTAGAGATGTCAAAAGCACAGTACAATAGTAACAATAAATATTTCTTCCGACAAAAGGTACATCGCGCTGCTTGAAACGTAGAATAACAATTCTAAAAAAATAACCGACTTTAACGAGTTCCCTCAATACCTCATGAATCCTATAGTCAGAAGTTCAGAACAGGATTTCGGAAGTAATGGGACAAGAAATGGGATAGAAAATAAGATGGGATCCAAGATCCCATTCATTTTTTTTTCAATTTGATCCATAAACGACAGACTTTTGAAGTACAATATAAAACAACAAAGAAAATATAACCGACTAGAGAACCTCCTGTGAAGTCGGTTAAAAAGGTACCTAGTTAATAACAAGTTTCGATCCAATGAGATCATGGCCATACATATGTGTATTGCCTTATTTGCCTTTACTTAGAGCGACATACCTCAGCGTTCACCATCCAATCTGGGTGACGACCTTCAGTGCGGTGTATTGGGGCAAGATCGGATAGTGAACTTATGTTATATAATGCTATTTACCGTCCCGCAAGAAAACGCGTTCCCGCTGTTTCACACAAGCTATGCCATGCTTGTTCATCCCCCAATTCAACCCTTTAGTTTTAAATGTAAACTTTTTTTTATTTCAAATGTGCCTCTACGTAGAGGTGCTCTAAGAAAGGGCTTCTAAAAATTCAATCCCTTTTCAATATAGAATGTCAAGCCTGTGCAGTCTATAGGGAACGTGCACGAACTATAGGTGGCAGCACTAAACGACTTAAAGAGACACGGGCGGACAATAAAGGAAACTATCGCCCCTGTCAAATCAAGCTCTCAATGTCAATGATAATATGTAACTGTCAATGTCAAATATAGTAAGTCGTAGCTACACTGACGTTAATTGTCCTTCATCCTTCATCGTAAATTAACGTTATTAACGGCGTTTTCGTCAATGTGGCCCCAGCATGAGAGGGTATATGATTTAGATTGGCGGCACCAGTTGGCAGCACCTTCGTCGTGCACGTTCCCTATAAGAATTAATGAAAGTAGGAAAGCTAGTTAGTAATCGGTTTCGACCAAATGAGATCATAACCATACATATGTGTATTGCTTTTACTTAGAGCGACATACCTCAGCGTACACCATCCAATCTGGGAGTAGACCTTCAGGGCGGTGTGTTGGGGTAAGAACGGCCATATTATTATCATCTTTAATCGGCCAAATAGCCAATTAATTATTTTATAGTCCGCGTAAATTTTCATCCTTTTCATACCAACTTTTATGTAATATGTATTATTATATACAATATCACGATTATTCATTAGAAATAAAGCCGAATCAATCTGTATGAGTGGCAAGAAAACGAAACCGAAAGACTTCCCTTGCCAAAAAATCATTCGATCTTACCCTAGCATACCTTTCTTCGACCACAGGAAAGACCTAAGTATATTTGAACTCATTAAATTTTACATCCTTTTGCTTTTATATAGGTACGTTTCAAGTCAGTTTTAGGTAGGTTTCAAGGTTTGTAAATGCCAACCACACTTAATGCGACAGCTGGGAGGATAATCATTCTGGATTCTTGTCTACATTTAAGTTTAAGGCCGGCCTTACACAGTCTGAATCCGAATCTGAATTCATACTCTGAATTCAGAGTCTGAATTCCGGAGCCTGGCCTTACACAGTCTGAATCCGAAACTGAATAATCGGAAAAAATCAGAATGTGTGTGGATAATAGTTAAATTGTATGCAATTCCGTGCGTACTGAATTAAGACTCTGAATTCAGATTCGAATTCAGACTGCGTAAGGCCGGCCTATGAGGACGCACTAAGCTCACCTCTCCATACAAAATATAATTTACCTAGTTTGTTTTAAAAGAGCCGAAAGCTTTTGAACTTTGTATGCAGGGTAAATTTAAATTCTAAAATATGCAATCATAACCATCATTTTAATACGTATACTTACACCCACTGCTGAACATAGGTCTCCCTCGAAGGCTTCCACTAAAGAACGGTCGCGCGCAAATCGACGACCTTAAGGCCTTTTTTTTTGAAGACTGACTAACTCGCGACCCTTATTGGGCATAGCGATAGTTTGACCGGGTGGTCGGACGTGGCGTTCCCTGGGGCCGAACCAGGTTGCTAGCCGGCCCACCCTGAGTGGATCGGACTGGGTGGGGGCCGGGGGCGCCTGGGGTCGAACCAGGTCGCTTGTCCCGGTCCACCTCGATAGGGTCGGACTAGGAACCTTAAGGGCGTTATCACACTGGCGATTTGCGGCCAAGTTACAAGCATGTTTCCATACAAAATCAGTTCTGTATAAAAGTTTCAGTAGACAACATTTTCGGTGCGTATCGTTTAAAACATAAAAATTGTGATTACTGTGAAAATTAATTGTGAGAACTGTGATTGGTTACAAACCTGACGTGAGAGACTAAAGTGACGCAATAGTTTTTTCTTCAGCACTAAATCCGTTAGTCCGTTAGCGACTTTGAGCGTCAGTTACGCTTCCATACTTATATTTCAATAACATCAATTTGCTAACTCTAATAGCTTTGTTGGTCACCGGATTTCTATTATTTCCATTTTTTAAGCTCCAACTAATTCGATTTATTAAATTTTATAATTTAAAGTTTTAAATTTGAAAATGTTGTCAAACACTTTTTTCCCGATTTCATTACCGCTCAGGTAAATAACTTCCAAAAGGAAAAAGGGAAAAATATCCTCACTATGTGGTATAATACTTATTGGAATGAGACAAAGCCTGGGATCGTCCACCATTGGAAGGTCATTGCTGTGCAGTTATTCATCGGTTCGTTTTTTATTTTTTACTGCGCAATTAATTAATGCTTTTAGATAACAAAATAAAATAAAATAATTTATTTCTGCAAGTAGGGCTCAATCCATCAAGGGCTCTTTTACATGTCTGATTCTATTCTTTTCTCTTCTTTTCTTTTGGCGCTTCGGGTGATGACCTTCTGGTGAGGAGAAGCGCCGGAAGAAACTCACCAGTTTCTCTTTTGTTCACCATTTTACAAGTCGCTCCTTGAAAATAATAACGTCACTATCCAAAAAATGACGTTTTTGAGTTAACAACGCCATCTAACTCACGTGATTGTAAGGAACGCCATACAAAGACACCTATGGCTCTAGCTCTATTTAAAACGGCAGGGGGCGCTAGTGTCATTACGGCGAATAGTGGAAATTGACGCACGCCTTTTTGGAACAGTGTCACTATCATTAGAAATACAGTGAAATTCAGTGGATTTTGTGAAGAAGGTTGTCATTTTCTGCTTAATGACGGTATTCTGTGATATTAAATGGAAAGTACTAACATTTTCCAATGGAATACAGTATTTATTCGTAATACGTCAGTTCGAACTTTTAATGTAGTTATCAATATCAAGATTAATTTAAAGCAATAGTGTAATTTTCGCTTTAATGACACTTGTCCTCTTGCAATTTTTAATGTTATACTTTATGTTAAGACTGTTAAATTGACAGTATATCAATAATGACCGTTTTATTTTGAATTTCGAGTCTTGATGCAGGCTAATAATAAAGATGTACTGTATTTTTAGTACGTTAAATGACATTGTGGTTTTAATAACTAAAATGATAGTAATAAAACAACTTAAACGGATTAAATCGCGTATATTACTACATTTTTTAAGTCCCGACGTTTCGTAACCCTTTTCAGCGTTCGTGGTCGCGGGTAGACCCCTACCCGCGACCACGAACGCTGAAAAGGGTTACGAAACGTCGGGACTTAAAAAATGTAGTAATATACGCGATTTAATCCGTTTAAGTTGTTTTATTACTATGAGTGATAATCGCGGAAACCGAAGACAATATTAACTAAAATGATTTTTAGCATTATTAATCGTCATTTTCGATGTAGTGTCAATTTTGCCACCTCATATTACTATAAATTCACTCGATTTGTCAATTGAAAAATGCTGTTTTATGTTTAAAGCCGTTATAACTGCTAGAAGCTGCTTCCAACATTACTAGTGTTTGATAATTTTGTGACTTCTTGTTTAATGTCACGGTGTGTAATGAATAAAATTATTAACTGTTTTTGAGACTGATAGTCATTTGCGTTAATAAATGTCATTTAACAAGTTTTCTTTAAGAGTTTATATACAAAAACATGGAATTTTCTTCCAAATAACCAGTTATAGTGTCATTGTTCCTTAAACTAAATTAAAGTTTAGGAAACCACAGGCTTGAAAAGTGACATTAAGCAAAAATTAATGGAAAAGTGACATTATTATTTTCTTTAAATTCAATTATCAGATAAATAAAACATAAAAGACAGAATCTACTCTTATCGGTAAAAAGCATAGTCACGTATTTAACAAAACACAGTATAAAGATGATACTTTTATTACAAATAAAGTAGTTTTAGACGTTTTAATATTTCGGAAACTTTCAAGCCCCGTACCCAAAAATCGTGTTTTTCGTTTAATGACGTTATGATTTTCAAGGAGCGAAGTATTACAACAATATGACGTTCATACATGAGATTTCATTAATACATTACATTAAACTTAAACATTTGCAAGCAAAAGTTATAGGTATTACAAATATATTTTTTGTATTTATGTTAAATTTTATCTTTATGGTTCCAATATTCTTGACGGTATTGTAAATTAAGTCGCTAATCAACTTCTTTTTTTACATAAATATTTATTCACCATTGACTCTTTAGTTAGAGTCGTTTGAAATAATTTTTAAGGTGACATTGGCCATATTTTTTTTCTTGTGAAATTCTCGAAATTATATCTGACCCGTCACGCTTAGTAGGTAGATAATTAATGAAAATCGCAGGCCCATATTATGTTGACTTCATTGATAAACCAGCATTTTCGGTCGAACATAATATTTGTATTTACTTTGAAATCATTGGTTTATTAATAATGTGTACCTAGTAAATCGCACAACATTTTGTAATTATGGTAATAGTAGCTCATGGCACATGCATAACTAGATCTGATTTAAAATTATAATTTCAATCCAAATACAGGAACGAGTATACCTATGTAAGCTGAACGTAAATAATTATCTGAAATTAAGTGAATATTAAAAATACGTTCATTACATAGATAAGGTTTAGTAGGTCCGGTATTAGAATCCTTGGTTCGCAGATTTACCTAAGAACGGTTATTTTATCATCAGACAATACTCGTTAATCTCGAGATAATATATGACTGTATAGTATGTTACAAAAAAAAAATTACCAAATTTTATGTGACCAGTAGGCTTATGATGCAACGCTTTGTCACGCGATAAATAAGTGGTAAAGCATCCGTCACTCTCACACAGTATTTGTTACAACGTGACGGATGCTTTATCATTTATTTATCGCGTGACAAAGCGTAGCATCATAAGCCTACAGGTGTCACTTAGGTTGCAGAGGCTGATCATCTATACTGTCTATGATATTACAAAATGATCTTTCAAATGGTTGTAGTTTTTAAAGTACTATAAAAGTTTCTATAGTAACATTCTTTATTTAAGGGCATCGCCTTGGTGGCAAAATTGTCTATAGTAAACCTCACTGGCCAAAAATAATAATAGATACATGTTTATGTGCCAATACGTGACAAATTACACAGCCAACTAACTCTTCACAATCTATTTAAATATTCCGTGCAAGCTAACAAAAGAATAACGCTGATACAGAATTTAAATTCGACATTGCCGAGTTTCATTGACAAGCGAAACGGGTAGATAAGAAATTAAATTGCCGTAACCAATGTAATGCTTCATGGCATTGGAAAGAAATAAAAGACCCGTATATAAAGTCGCATACAATACATGTCAACTGCTTTTACCAAGACATTAATATGCGTACACTTTAAAATAAGGTATATAGAGTTTATTTATGCAAGTAAAACGCTTTAGTGAAATACGGCGGAAAAACAAGACACGAAGTTTTTATGTTAAAGTATAAATGATTAGCAAAGTACAGTCATAATTTGTAAACTTTATGAGACAAGTCTTTGACGAACGTATCCATATAAAATGACGTGCATTCGCTAAAGTTGGGTCAATATTTTAAAATGTGCAAAAGCTTTCTGAAATCTGTACGACCCACAAGTCGAGCATTGTTTGACCGTGTGAGATCCTTTCTCATCATCGGCTGAGAGTAAAAGGCTCAGGGAGTGTGGGCGAGGACATAATATGAGGACCGGTATAGATCTCAGTATCGAACCGGTATCTTGGACTTTGACATCTTGTCTGATTAAATTTAATCTCTATGCTAGACCCTTTTTGTTTTGCGTCAACACAGATAATAATTTTGTAGTGTCGTTCTTTGTTGCTTATATTTTAATTTCTCTTTTTTTCCTATATACTATATACAGTGGCGTAGCGACGTAAAACAGCGCCCAGGGCCGCGCAAAGTGCGCTTAGTACATTTCGGTTTTGCGCCGCCCTCCTTGTCGGCGCCCAGCGCACGAGTCCTGCCTGCACCACCCTCGCTACGCCACTGCCTATATATATTATAAAGTTTGTTTTAGATTTTTCGTTACTTTTATTTTATTTTTATACATGTGTTTTTCGAGTTATTTATGTATTTATTGTACCCTTAAAATTACCCTAAAAAACCTTAAAATTTAGAAGTGTATAATATTTGTTTTTCTTTTTACAGGTGACTCGCAAGTGGCTTACCTGTACGCTATACGAAGATTCAACCTCACCGAGGTAGAATACAGCCTCTATGGCACCATAAACGTCGTACTTGGACTTATTGGTGAGTTCATTAGAAAATATCTATGGGCAACGATGAGTGCTTTCCAACTGATGGCTCGTCTGCCACTTATTCCATTTTATTACGTCCTGTACCCCACAGGCGATGTCCAACCGACTTTTCATTTCTATTTATTAAAAAATTCAATAGCTAGGTACTATTCAAAACAAGAAATAGAGAAATCGAGAGAACTCTTCAGACATTATAGAGAGTATTCTCTATAATAATTCTCGATTTTTCCAAGATCTCATCATCAGACCCTGATCTGGTGCCAATAGAACCACCTGGTACATAGATAGGTACATTTTCAAACAAAAAAGATCATTACAAATCGGTCCAGCCATTTCCGAGTAAACGGAGAACATACAAAAAAAAACCGAAACTATTGTTTGGCAATTTCGTTGGTGACAATCCACCACATGATTTGTTAGGTGGACTTCCCGAACTCATTGTTTCTTCGAAGTAAATTTTCCGTTCGCATTTTTCCCCGAAAGATTTTTTACAGTCTTATAGTTCTCTGATCCTTTATTTCACCGCTTTCCTTTTTTTCTATGAGCATATTTTACTATCGTCTTTTTTCACTATATACTTACCGATATCCAGGGGCAGTCACTTTATATTTGTAAAAATAGTTTAGGTACCAATAGGTTAAGGGCCGATACAGACGGACTACAACCCAACTGCATTTTGTATAGAAAACGTGCAGTCGGAGTTCCCATACATGTTTCGGTTAGAATGCAGTCAGTCTGTAGCGGCTTTAAGGTAGGTTTAATTAATAAGGTCTTTGAGAGCTATACATATCTTATATTACGTTATAATAAGAAGTATAGATTACCGATCGGGGAACAATGCGAACGGAAAGTGTACTTGCTGACTAAAAAACGAAAAGTATATTATGGTGCATAGGGATTTTACCGATCGGGGAAAAATGCGAACGGAAAATTTACTTCGAAGAACTAATGAGTTCGGGAAGGCCACCTAACAAATCACTCACATTTGTGCTTTTTGTTATGTGCAGCCGTAACTACTTATACAAGTTACCGCCAACACGAACGGCTGCCTGCGGAGACTGCCTCTGTCGGTCGCGCTCGCAGTCAAGTAGTTACGGCTGCACATAACAAAAAGCACACATGTGAGTGGCACCAACGAAGTTGCCAAGCTATAAGAAATTTTTCGTTTTTTGCAGTAGGTAAAAATGATAAAAATTCTGTTATTTTGCACAAGTAGTAGGTATGTGTTGTAATGTGATGGGTGCTTTATCTTTTATTCATCCCGTGATTGAAGGTGAAAATTAATATTTAGTGAAATATTAAATATAACTGCACCATGTCAACGTAAATTATCAAAATTATGAATAGGTATTTATACTCGTACTACAAAAATAAGTTTTTTTATCGATTCACCAGTTGAATAAGTTGCGAGGTCAAGGCAACTGATAATGGCGATGCATTCGGTCTTACAAGCTTGCATTTGGTGTCACATTATACGCCATTTCCTTATCACATTTATTTTGTTAAATTATCGGTTCACTTAATGCAATATATTAGGTACACGGAGCGGTAATAAAGTGGGGTATAAAATATTAGATATAATAATGTCGAATTAGCAATCGAATTTCTATAGGGAACTGTTAACAGAAGATACTTTTATAGGACACGTCCATCAGATACGACCAATCACTGAGCCAAAGTATAAAGACAAACAAGTAGTCGAACTTCGACCGTTTAGGAACGCGCGACACGTATTCACACAGACGTACGATCGTGTGTCTGTGCGAGTGTGATCCATACTGGAGCATTCTTACGCATTCTTAAATCTTTGCTTGTAGTGCGTTCGTACACGGCGCGCACACATTCAAGCGCGCGAGAAGAAGAAAAATTACTGTTATAATACTGTCACTGAGACTACAGATGAGACCTAGTGAGTTCATCATCACGATCATTTCAATCCATAAGCATCCACTGCTGAACATAGGTCTCTCCCAAATACGTCCACAACGAACGGTCGTACACTCAGTAGACACTTAGAATAACCTTTTTTTATGTAAAGCTAATTTTGAGCTTGTTCATTTCGCGTAATGCTTGAACGATACTTTCAGTAAAGCAATAAACTTATTCCTAAAAAAGTTTTTCCGAAACAAATTTCAGTGCCGCACCGCAATCTTTAGACGGGACTCTTTGATTAAAACTTTTATTGCCAGACCAAATTGGGCAAAATAATAATCGTAGATCTTGCTGGACAGTGCCGTAAAAACAAACGGTTGCAAAAATATTCAGACCAAAACACTGAGAAGTGTTGTTAGCATAGTAACAAAATAAAAAAAAAACGACTTCAACTTTTACTACATTGAAAAACAGCAAAAGCTACTAAACTCTTTTAAATAGACCATTAGTAGATAGGTGTTTTCAAAATTAACTAAACACTTTTAGTTTTAGTTGCGAAGTGGTTTTGGATAAAAAAATCGTGAATACAGTTTTTTCAGGAATATGTCACATGTGTTTCTAATATTGTGTTTCGAACTGTGTTTTGACCCACCCGCGTTTCAACCCACGGTCTCCGCAAATCGAAGGTTTTTAGAAATAATTATTTCAGCAGCTGGCAGTACGATGACAAAAGGTCATTATTGACAGAAGGTCTAAAAATCCACTAATCGCCACAAAATTTTGATATCTGGGCATTTTTATTTTAAAATGTACGGTTAGGTTAGGCGAAACTTCAGCTATGTTTAAATACCGTCTAAGTCTAAACTGTCAGTTGGTAACGAAATACATGGAGTTTTCTGACGACCTTACTGCTAGTTAAGAGAACATTTAAAAAAATAAAAAAGCCCATCTACTGTCAAATAGGCCTTTCACCAATTTGTTGAATTACTACTTACTTCTAGAAACTCTCTTTGCTCTGTCTATACATTTACATCAGCCAACTGCATGTTCCTTAAACTGATGTCAAATATAGTAGTATTCGACAAGGTAACAGTCCTCGGTGAATTTATATGACATTACACACTGATAAGAATGTAAGTCACGATTTGCTCTTTTTGTTATAAAATAACAATACAGAACGTGACGTACGAGCGTGTTATTGTTATCTGTCGGTTTGAATCAGTTTTTTTTTCTCATTCATTACTAAATGTTATCATTAATGCAATAACGATTGTAATTTATTATTCAATTTCAAATACACACATGCTTTACCTTCTCCAAATGCACGTTGAATTATACAAAGTGGAATAATTTCATGGACCCAGGAGGAAACCTATCTTAATGTGATTCGAGTTGGTCTGTTCAGCATAATTTTTTTTGAGACTTCTAATGTTGTTCTGTAAAATTAATATCGTTCAAATTGATTACTTACTCCCTTTTTATTTGTATTGAGAACCGGAGAATTCGATTTACATTATTAAAGAAATACATTTAAGCAGCCATAAAAACTTCAGGAGGTCTCAATCATAGACGAGATTATAACAAAAGTATTTTCCTATACTTAATAAAATAGTTATCGGGAATAGTTGGTAAAACAATGACACATCTGCTTCTGCAATCGTTTTGTATAATATAATATAAGTTAATGTGTACGCGTGTTGTGTAATATAATATGGCCGTTTGGACTACTGTTGTACAGACAATACAATATTCCTTATTGTGCACCAAAACAAAATATTACAAAAGCACAATCTTTCTCTATGAAAAATTTATAGAAAACATATCGCTTGCATATACGCTACGACGACGAGAGAATATCAAAACTTGTTTTGAACCATACAGAAAGTAGCCTAAATCGATGAATGTAAAAAACAGTGGCGCATCATGGTTTGTTTATCTTTCACTTTGTCACCTGTTCCTTTCAGGAACCTTCTTCTGTATATCCGTCCTCAGCAAGAAGTTTCAAGTGGAGGACAGCATCATAGGCGGCATCGCGGGTGTGAGCAGGATAGCTGCGTGCTTCGTGTTCGCCTTTGCACCGACGAGGCAGTGGTACTACTCTGCCTCAGTGTTTAATATCTTCAGCTTCTGTGGTCTGACTGCCATACGATCGATCGCTACGAAAAGTGTACCGTCTGTAGAAGTTGGTAAGAAAATGTTATTAAGTAGCAATAATGTTTATCATAACATAAGTAATGTTTTTTGCCAGCTGTGCCGTTTTAAAATGGTCGTCAATTGAAATAACGTCAAATTAGTTTCACAAGGTCGATAACCCCCGAATCTTCTATTACCGTGGTAATGGATAGGATGTAATGTAATACCGAGGGTACAAAAAGCAGCATTTTACCATCGGTAATAGTAAACTGATACACAATTCGGCACCCAATACCGAGGGTTAAATAATATTTATGATTTTGGTTCCGTACATTATTATTATACCAACTTGTAAGTAAGTACATCAAGATTTTTGGAAATCAAAACAAAATGTTATGTTATGATTTATTTTAAGAGATGATTGAAATGTCCTTCTGTTATATCTATCACCGACCCAAACAAATATTGAATGGGTCGCTAAAAGATTCCCATACATTCTATTACCGTGTGTAATGTGATCGTACCATCGGTAATAGACTTCATTTGGATTTTCGTAAAATCTAATTCCGACCCATAAGAATGTTTGTGTACAATTGCAATTTCATTACAAATCAAACATAGTTTGTATAAGCTTGCTATAAAACCAAAGTCAAAAAGCTGGTATGTAATTATAGTTAATTATTACAATATTTAAACGACATGACAAAATCAGGGTTTCCATAGAAACTGCAGATTCAGTACTAAAGTTTTGGTTAAAAATTAAGGGTTTCTTCAATATATTTCATACCACGGAAATAGTTCTTTAATAGCGTCAATAGATCAAAATTTAAATAACTGTAAGAGAGCATGTAACCGTCAACATATAGAAGAGATAAAACAAAAAGAATCAAATTACCATCATACCTATTACCGTGGTATACCACGGTATTAAATTAAATTAAATTAAATTCATTTATTTCACGACCAACTTGGATCAATTATGTTAGTATACACACTTAAGACTATTGTTAGTACAATAAAATCAATTTACAGATTAAAAGTTAAAAACAACACCCCTATTTAGGTGGACCATCACACAATGGTTCACATACGGGCAGTCAAATCGTTCAGCAATCATTCTCAGGGTGCTGTTGGAGCTGGTCCGAATCCTGCGCACCAGGGATGTACACCTTTTGCGCATGGTCGCGTGGAAGCAGTCTATCCGCGCCTGCGCGAACATCCCCGACGCACTGCAGTATCGGGGCAGCCCCATCAGCACTCTGAACGCATTATTGAACTGAACTTTGAGAGCATTGTACTGTGTACGCGTGTAGTTGGCCCACAGGCCGCTAGTATACAATGTTGTACAGTAGGCTTTAAACAGAGTAATTTTGGCCTCCTTAGAACATTTAGCGAACCTGCGAGCTATCATGTTAGCTCTCACAGACAATGCTCTCCGTTCACGCTCAATATCTGTATCGTCTTTAAGATCAGAAGTCACAATATGCCCAAGGTATTTAAATTGTGATACTAAGTTTAGCTCAGTCCCATTTAGCTTTATCGGCGGGACATGTGGTATACTCTTATTTCTGACCTTAAAGACCATACACTCGCTTTTGTTCACATTATAGTTCAATCCGTGACTACCAGCGTACCTATTAGATTCCCCAACCAAAAATGGCGTTTATTACCGCTGTATTTTATTTTCCAATTTAAACGCATTTCCAGGCCAAATAAAATATAAAGTTTACGAACAAGTTGTGCACAAGACAAAAACAACCATTAAAAAGTCATAGCATTCGTTCAATTTTCGTTCAATAGTATCTACATATTACGTAAAATTATAAATAAGGTTCGGGTACACTCATTTGTGACGTGACGCGTTAGTATGACACAACCGCTTTCTACGCCGCCATCGCAGGAACTAACGAATTGTGAGCTTGTTGTTACAATCACACACACTTACATAAACAGATCTGTTAGTCAACTAAATAAGCTTCATTTTTGTAAAAATATGTTTTATTGTAAAACGAACGGCTTGCTTATAAAACGCATATTTTTAAATGCCACGGTAATGGTCGCCGTTACCTTACCCTATATATCCTTGAAAATCAGGGTTCTAGCTTTAGCTTCAGGGTTTAGGCTGAAAATGGCCTGAATGGCTTCGAGAAAAGGATGGTACGGCCGTACCTTTGTTTTGCTCGACTTGGCGGGGGCAGTCCCGTGCCCCCAGATACCTAGAATGCTGCGTTACGTCGATGTATGGGGACAACAGTTTTCCATGATGAAAGTTTGACAGTGTTAGGCAATAATGTGTTTATTGCTATGGAAATCCTATACCCTTGACACACTATTGCATAACAGGGTCCAGTTAAGTTTGTTCCTCAATTCTAATTATCTTGAACTTCTAAATTTAGGGTGATTGGAAATTCGACCTATTCCTTGAAAGGGGTTATTCTAGAGCTTATTTGCAATGACTTAAGTCCAATCAACCGGGGGTCAAAACTCAATGGTTATCAAGTTATTTGACTTTTAACTTATTTTTTTTAAAACCCGCCTTTCGATCTAAAACTGCTTATTGTGAAAAAACTACTTAAATTAGTAATGAAAAAGAGCCATCATCTAATAGCCAATAAATGGTTGATTACGAAAAATCCAAAAAATATGCCAAAACCTTTGAAAATGTTACCAATAAAAGAATTTAAAGTCAAAAGTTTTTGGATTTTGTTCAAAATTTTGTAATTCTTTGAGGCATTACTTAAAAAAAAATTACGACACTTCGCGTAAAAATTACTAAAATTAGTTCCTCAGTTCATAAGCTTTCTAAAAAGGTAGAATTGTTGACATTTTTTGCATAACTTTTTAAAATAACATTAATAATAAGAGAGCGGGTAGGGAATATCACCTAGCGTACCGGACCCTTAATCAGTTTGTTTGTGTCACTTTAGTTTATCCGTGGGTTTTGTTTGTCTTCGGTTTTTTATTTTATTTCATCTTCTTAGGATTGGAATCACTAAAAGTTGCCTTCGGTGATATTTCAATAAGTAATTTATCAATCAGTTCCCGGTTGCGTTAAGTTTGCACCTAATTTGTAAGTTACACCAAGGAAACCAGGTGCAAACTTAAGGCAACCGGGAACTTACAGATAAATTACTAACCGAAATATCACGGAAGGTTACTTTTAGTGACTTCTAACCTAAGAAGATGAGATAAAATAAGAAACCGAAGACAAACAAAGCCCACGGAGAAACTAAAGTGACACAAACAAACTGATTAAGGGTCCGGTACGCTAGGCGAAATTCTCTACCACCTCTCTTATTATTAATGTTATTTTAAAAAGTTATGCAAAAAATGTCAACAATTCTACCTTTTTAGAAAGCTTATGAACTGAGGAACTAATTTTAGTAATTTTTACGCGAAGTGTCGTAATTTTTTTTTAAGTAATGCCTCAAAGAATTACAAAATTTTGAACAAAATCCAAAAACTTTTGACTTTAAATTCTTTTATTGGTAACATTTTCAAAGGTTATGGCATGTTTTTTGGATTTTTCGTAATCAACCATTTATTGGCTATTAGATGATGGCTCTTTTTCATTACTAATTTAAGTAGTTTTTTCACAATAAGCAGTTTTAGATCGCAAGGCGGGTTTTAAAAAAAATAAGTTAAAAGTCAAATAACTTGATAACCATTGAGTTTTACCCCCGGTTGATTGGACTTAAATCATTGCAAATAAGCTCTAGAATAACCGCTTTCAAGGGATAGGTCGAATTTCCAATCACCCTGTATACAACAAATTCCTACGGAACCTTGGATTTTTTCATTTGTCCCTTAGAAAAGCTTGACCTTACAAGAACTGGTTTTGCGGTCATTTATACTGTGGCATTTGTATTATGGTTATTAATTGCCTCTGACATAACGTTACATCACTACAATCGGGACGGTTGCGTAACAAAATGGACACAAATATCGATACCTGTAGACTCAAAGGGCTTAAAAGCCATTGTCGGTTATGACAGTTACGCCCTTTGATTCTAAAGATATTGATATAATGACTGCGATTACTCAGACGTTCTCGAGTCGATAGCCGTTATTTCCAGTGGTCTAACTCTGGAGTGAAACGTTTAGGAGAATTAAACAAGTACGTACGTATGGCATGCGCGGTGCTACAGCACGATCCGATATGTTGCCTTTGTGGCCTTAGTCCAAGCATAACCTAGTAGTTCATATTACGCAAGGACCAGCACACGTACACGGTGGGCATAGCACGATGGCAAAATACTTACTAACGACTGATATACAGGGTGTTTGGCAGATGGATGGACAAACTTACACAGGGGATAGGTAGGACCATTTGCTACGTGGCCCACCCCAAAACTTTCACCTGGGCCCTATGATTTTTTTTACATTTTTTTTTATTATTTAAAAATTTTCCGTTTTCAAAACTTAAAACCTCCATAACTTTTTCAAAAATGATGAAATGGACTTTATCTTTATTTTATTTTTATCTAAACTGACACTAGAGTTTTACAAATTTAATAATTTGGTGCACACGAAGTAAATTGAAGAAAATAAAAAAAAAATCATAGGGCCTAAATATTTTTTTTTAAAACCTATCCCCTGTGTAAGTTTGTCCATCCATCTGCCAAACACCCTGTATATTCAAAAATCGGCGCTCCTATTAGCGCACTGTGTCACGCACACATTAATGACGCGCATTACACCTTTTATTGAAGTTTAGATATTTGGTTATACTATGCCTTAGTTGGGCATAGCACTCGCTCGCAATGTACTCCCATTGGCACGCTGTGAAACGCACACTTTTTTGTCGCGTGATGTACCTTTGTATGAAGTTAAAATAATGTGCAGCTAGTACTTACCTATAGTTTAGTTGTTCTATCAAGTGCCACAAAATAATAATCTGATAATGTTTAACTAAATTTATTCGAATTTAAAACGTTTTTAAACCATTTTGTGCCACACTTGGCCATAAAGTGGCTTTTTCCGCACGCTGTATGGAAAAAGCCGCTTTCTGGCCAAGTGTAGACATAAAATGATGTACACAACACGGGAGGTAATAAAGAAAGCCCTCGATCGCATATTTACGTCCCTCGCTTGCAGTTCGGGCCGCAAACTTCTGCGATCTCGTCTCGGCCTTTCTTTGTATTACCACCCTAGTTGTGTAATGTACTATTAATAACTTATATGAAACTAAGCGTGTTTTATTTGACGCAAATATTTATTTATATAGTGTCTAATTTTTTTTGCAATCATAAAAGAAAGCAATACAAAAAACATCGGTTATATACAAAGGCGAACTTATCCCTGTAAGAGATCTCTTCCAGCTAACCCTTGAGCAAATGAGAAAGAATAACTAGCGTCAAAGATAGACAAACTAGCAAATTAAATTCATTTATTTTAGGAGAATAAGTCTAGTTTTGAATACACATAAAAACTTTGTAAGCCTTCTTAAACATAAATAAAATAACCGATCTTCCGGATCGTTCTATGTGCACTTAATTTTTGACCCTAATTAATAACGACATTATGAGGCTATAGGTGAAAATATGTTATTGGGTGATACTTGAAGAACATCATTCCCTTGGCCCCAAGGACCTTAAAATAAATAGCCGGACGGAGCCTCGCCAACAGAGAACTGAAGCCATTTTTAATAAGCCGGCTGCTTGTACTTACGAGCCGCACGCACACATCAACTAGTTTTTTCCTATTGCGAGCAGCACGCACACATAGGTAGCCGGCTTATTAGACATGCTTCAGTTCTTTGTTAGCGAGACTCCGTCCGGTTATTTATTTGAAGGTCCTTGCTTGGCCCCAAATATTCAGAGCAGCCGCTGGATGGCATTTTTGGTACATTTTTACAGCTTGGCCGGAACCACACAATAATCATACGAGTAAATGCCATTATATAAGAGACGGGATCACCTGAATTGAATAGAATTGAATTCGCTAATATGTGGTTACACGGGGGACTGTTAATTTTCAAGAATGACCCTAACATAGCCATAAATGAACTAGTAAGCTAGGTCGGTTGGTGGCAATTTCGAAATTCACCACCTTAGCAGACTAGCAAGGATGTTAAATTTTATCTGTTTATAATACATATTCTCACAGGAATCAACTTGTTTCCCTTTTCAGCAAAACTGAGTTCGTTGATAGGCGTGACCGAGGCCATAGCGCCCTCGATATACATGCCACTGTCCAGTCTGATCTACGTCCACTCCCTGGACACGTTCCCTGGAGCGTTCTACCTCTTCGACGCCGCGCTCACTGTCGTCGCGTTGGCTTTGTTTGTGTGAGTATGAGTAAAGATAAATCGCTTAACACAGAGGTGATCTTTGAGTGTAGTCAAAGTATAAAGACAAACAAGTAGTCGAACTTCGCCCGTTTAGGAGCGCGCGACACGTATTCACACAGACGCACGATCGCGCGTTCGTGTGCGATGTACCTTTTGTACTTGGAGCATATACCTATGCTGCCGTGCTCAAACTAAAAGGCCGCTAGTTTGTATGAAGTTCCATACAAATGAGCGGCCTTTTAGTTTGAGTACGTATTGCTATTTAGGATTGTTCTTATAATATTCTACAGTAATAGATGGTACTGCTACCAGTGCTACCACAAAATAAGTAGCGCGACGTACAGAAATCTCTCTCTAATAAAACTGTCGTTTGGGTCCAACTACCGGACGGAAAGCAGCGTATCCGACCGTCTCTTTCTATCGCTTAACGTGTACTAACGCGTGCTCTTTGTCTGCGTTCTCTGGTCGCTGGCTTTGGTCGTTTGCCAAATCAAAATGGCAGATAGGAGGGGTCATTTGCTGTCTTTTCCGCCTTGCAAAAAAAATCGTGGAGAATGGCTCGTGTAAACTTAAATTTAAAAAAATCTATACTGCCTAGAGCTAAAATTTTTGTTTTCCTACACGGTTAATAATGTATGGTCCTATTAGAATCAAAATTACCAACAAGTCACATCAAGTTTTTGATTTATTGGCCCGCAAACGTTTCTATAATTACTATAAATTCAACGAACGGTCAACTTTGATAATGAATTAAAAAAAAAAACACTAAAAATAACCCTGCTCTTGAAATTGTTTCAAAAACACCTCTAGTCTATCTTGATATCTGCCATTTTGGTTTGGCAAACGATGTACCAAACACTGTATAATACAAACATCTGTAATCTGGGTCATTAGTTATTATACCGGCCCCTGGGTGTTTAATATATACGAGCACCAATTACAACCAGGTGAACAGAAACATTTAAAATGTATTTTTTTTTTTCATTTCAGAGTAATGTACATATTAGTGAAGCGGAGAAAACGAGACATGGTGACGAATCCTACCAGGAAGGAAGAATTTGCTCATGATAACCCTGACCGTGAAATTTCGAGGTTTTAAAAAAGAATACTGGCTTGACGTTATTGTTTTGTAAAAAGTAGCAATTATTACTTGACATTTTACAAATCACCGACAGTATCACAATTCTCATGTTAGCATAGAATTGAAAAGTAATACGGATACGTACTAGTCCCTGGCAATAATATGTGATGAAACGAGCATGCAAAAATATCTGACACCTACTCCAATAGCATCTGTTCAGTATATTGTGGTAAGTTTTGTCACGCGATAAATAAATGATAAAGCACCCGTCACGTTTTGACAAGTATGCAAGTGTGAGAGCGAAGGATGTGTTATTACTAAATGATAAACTGCAATGAAAATCCTATGTTTTTAACTCGATTTTGCGTAACATTGTCCACTTATTTATCGTTCGACAATAGCCTAGCATCACTTGCATACCAGTTTCCGGACCACTGGGGACCATAGAGCTGGCTTGCTCCTCAATAAAAGGATCAGCATAACAATCCAGAGGGGAACGCAGCCAGCCTAATGGAGAGCCTGCCGCAGGGGCCCGATCTCATTTAGGTTTAGCCTAGTTTAACTTTAGTTTAATTGAATTGTAGATGTAAATTTTATTTCTTTACAATTTACCTACTTATTTAAATTGAATAAGTATTTATGTTGTCATGTAATGAGCAATAAAGCCATGTCAGATATTTAAGTCTGCTCTGATTCATCATCATTCGATTTACTCGTATGTTATTGACACTGTTGATACATTGAAATACCTAGCGGTAATTAAATCGATAATTTCGAAAAAAACTAAAATCTGTTTTAAACTTCGGCTTTTTAAAATAATGCTAATAGGAACTACCAGATATAAGACTGTTAGACAAGCTGTGCAATAAAAGTGTAAGACTGATCAACTGTTTTATTTTTGTATAAAGTAAGTACTTTTTGCTTAAGTAAGCATGGGAGCCGTAGGTTGGGAATATAAAGTAAGTAGGCCTAAACTTGGTCATTGGCGGACGCTCAAGAGCGGTGGACCTATAGAATCGATATGCAAGAATTCGAAACGTTTTTATTAACAATAAATTGGCTTGCTCTTGCCTGATAGTAAGTATTGATGGAGCCTACAATGGAACTAGCGCACCCACAAGATGCCTATGCACTCTGATTCTACAAGTGTCTAGGTATAGTTTGGTGGTAACACAGACGCCAACAGAAAGTTCCACACTTCAGCTGTTCGCAAATTACAGAATAAGTAATAGTACTACGTGCAGAAGTCTCTCTCTCTCTCTCTCTCTAATAAAACTGACGTTCGGGTCGGACCAATGGACGAAACACACCGAATACGACAGTCTCTTTCTATCGCATAACGCGTGCTCTTTATGGTCGCTGGCTAAGCCCCTCCGCGGGGCAAAAATTGGTACCTACTAGTAGCCGCGCGACGAAATCGCGGAGTGAGCCACTATTGTAGGCTTATGATGCTACGCTTTGTCGCGCGATCATCATCATCATCATAGGCCTTTGCGTCTATTACAGACGATTCATGGTGCAATGTTAGAGAGACATCGCTTTTGGTGGCTAAATAAACCGATGCGAGAGCGACATATCCTACCACAGGCCTGACAAGAGAAGTTTGTAACATATGGTGCTGAGTCGCTTTGGTGTCGTCTTTGTCTCTTGTCAGTGAGTGCAGCGAACCAGGTCTCATCGCTTAACTTGCGACCCTTCACCACGCGCTTCCGTCACTCCGTTCGTTTCTCCGCAAGCGTTTGTCGCGCGATAAATAAATGATAAAGCATTTGTCATATTTTGACAAATAGTGTGTGAAAGTGACGGATGCTTTATCATTTATTTATCGCGTGACAAAGCGTAGCATCATAAGCACTGCTATGTATAAGTAGAAACTTACAGCTTTGTGCGATAGGCTGGTATAACCACAACGTGTGGATGGTAACCTGCAGCGTGTCTATTTAGATCTCCGATGACGAAAAGAAGACGGTAGAATCAATCTATTCTGCACTTTTAGAACCCTGAATCTACAAGCGCTTCAGGAAGTGGCACCTAAACACAAACAACACCGCAGGAAAGCCTTTAGTTAAATTTTTCTAAAAAAGTACATAACTATCGTAGGTATTATGTGTGTGCCTTCACCATACATTAGTGATAACTGAGAAGTAAGTATTATTATCTCTAAAACTAACAAAAAGATAAGTAAAAGAGAAGACTAAGTAAATCACACAATTTCTGGGGAACTTTTTATCATAAAATAATAGTAAAAGTAATTACTATTATCAGTAACAGAAATATAGACGACTTTCATATACATCCGAGTTGAACGCTCTGCTATCACTGTATACACAGTGGATGAAAAATGTTATCTTAAGCAAGCACTCATTAAAATTTCGCAAATAGTAAAGTAATTGACTGAATAGTTGGATCTTTGGACATTTAGTAAACATCTCATTTTATATTTTGACTTTTGGAGATCCTTTATTTTATACAAAACACAATATTTTGACAACGAAGACTCTTTACATCTCCATTAATTTTACTAGTCAATTTATTTTCGTTGTCTTGGTTTGACGCCTAGAGACCTTTTACATCTCTAAAAATGTAGTTTTAAGTTTAACACGTATTAATAAAGTCACATGTAATAATGTTATATTTGTTGTTATATTTAAAATTATTAAAAAGAGAAACTGGTGAGTTTTTTCCGGTGTTTTTTTTCACCAGAAGGTCACTACCCGAAGCACAAAAATAAAAATATAGAATTAGACTTGTAAAAGAGCCCTTGAGGGCCTACTTGCAGTAATAAATTGTTTTATTTTTATTACGTTTTTATAATGTTACGTCCGTGCGGTGGGTAACATGATAGAAAATACACTAATTAACCACTAATTAAAAATGCAAACTTTATTACAAAATTACTAATTAACAAGGCTTACTTACTTAATAAATCACTGTACTAAATCACTTCACTATAACGCACTTACCTATTAACTTTTCACTTAGGTTCGCTTCGAGATCTTCACTTCTTCGCTTTTTAGTTCAAACTGACTGTGGGGTCGTTGGTGCGCGGCTTATATAACCGGAGACCTTCGCTCTAGAACATTCCGAAGAAATCTCGAATAATCGGTCCAAAGTCCAATTCCAGTACGTCTAGCATAACTGGCCGCGACTTCGTTTCTCGCGCGACAGTGCACCTGTCACTGTCACACGATATTGAGTGGAAAGAGATAGGTAGCATTTGTCGCGCGACAAAGAGTCGCGTGTCACAGTTGTGCTAGAGGTACAGGAACGGCGACCCCTCGGTTCATGACGCATCGCGAGTGTTCTAGGTCGTCTAGATTGTTCGATGCTTGACTGGAAGATTCCCGACTATTGCTGTCCCTTTCTAGTTCTGTCTCTTTCACACAGTTCTCGAACCTTCTCAATATACCTATCTCTCTCTAATAGTGCTGTCTCTTTCACTCCTTTGAGAAATTTCGCCATATACTGAAGTGTACTTCAAAGGCCCATAAGGGGTCCTGAAAACGGGTTTTCTGGTTATTGCGCCATCTGGTAGAGGGTGTCCTGAAACGCACTAAAAACATGTTTCAGGCGCCTGAAAACAACTGCAACTAGGGCGAATTTTCGATCTTCTAGTATGTGAAAGAGCCACCTTTGAAACGGCCTGAAATCACTCAGCCTGCTGAAAACGCTTCTAAAGCACGGAAAATCACGTTTGAAGATTTTTCCTATACCACTGGCGCAACAATAAGATCTGTCTTTACGTCCCTCGCTTGCAGCTCGGGCCGCAAACATCTGCAATCTCGACTTTTCTTTGTTTTACCACCCTAGTTGTGTAATGTAGGTACTATTATCATTCCTAATATACATGTTTCCAAAGTTCCTCGGTGTGTTACCATTCGTGGCCAAATACGTGGGTACTCGTAGTTCATAAGTTATTGACACTATTGTGGAAGTTAATTTTTTTTTTCTTGGGTTATCGAAGCCGCTCTCTTCACGCCTGCATGCAAACCTCCACTCGTTTTGATGTTTTTCAAGGAGAACAATTCACCGGTTAGAAATGACTTGTTTTTTGTCGCAGTCAAAGTTTTTTGCGCGAAGATTGTTGAATCCCGAGGTACATTCAAGTTAATCTGATTATTTATCACTAAATTTAATCAAAATAAATAAATGACTGCCTCAGGTCAGCCTTTCCGCTTCCACAGGTCGGTTACCAAAAATGCTGTTATTGACAGTATTATTTACATAATTATTGTGATGGAATAGTGTGCCCTATTCTGAATAAAAGTCATTACGCTGGGCAGTGTTACTAAGGAGAATGATGGTCAGAAAAAAAAAAACATGTAATGTGCATGATTGCGCTTAAATAAACTCCGAACTAGAATGTCAGTAAATTGTTACTAATTTATTATAACATGAAACACTTTGGTCATAATTTAAATTAATGTTCATGGAGTAATGGTGAAAAATAAGAATTAAGAGAATCGTGATACGTGTGAGGGGTGACGCACAAATGTTGATACATTTTTGAGACAAAAACGTTCTTCTTAGTTGAGCATTCACGAGCGCATAAAGAACGGCGAACGGATAGTCGGGAATAACATTTCTCCTACCGCTAATAATATTTTCATTTAAAGAAATACGAAATAACCGAAGTTCAGATGAATGATTATTTGGGACAATTGTTTGCTTCATGATTTGAATCAATTAGTGTGTATGTAAGTACTAAAAACTTATTCCTGGTCTGTGAAACCCACGTTTTATAGAATTATTTTAAACACTTCTTTGTTTAGCGAATAATCCCTTAAAATCAAAACCAGCCGTGTTGTGGCATGAGAAATATTGCGATTTTGGGTTGATTTTGTTGTTATTTTTTTAATCGTACAAAATGTTTTTTTTGAGTAAATTCACCCACAAGAACGATCAATGTTAAATCGAATCACATTAATTGTAACTTTCTGTTATTACTTGATCGCAAAGTAAGCTTTTTCATCGTTTTAAATTTTCAACCTAGTGCAGCATTGTTTAGTCAGATAATAACTGTTACGAGTCGACAAACATGACCGGTTCGTGCCATATCTTGATACACGCACGAGAGAGCCAGGGTTCAGGGTTATGAAGGGCTGGTGGTAATCTCTAAAAAGTTTAATGTAGTGAGTAGAAAACCGTGACGGCGTAGGAAAAAGAAGGTAAAAACACCTTAATACACGAACTAATTGTGATACGTTAACTGTAATTTAGAAGGAGTCATCAGGTTATGCAAAGGTTGTCAAAACGAGAATGTCGTGCCGGGCCATGCTGCCGTGCGCGGCAGCTGGTTGGAAGGGACACATTCGTTTGGAGTGTCCACTGGTCGAAAGGACACACCTGTCCGGTCCAAGCTGATGAGGCCGTATCGTCCGTGCCAGACCCTGCGGGGTTGATTGAGGGGACATACGAGTGCTTCCTTGAGATATTGATGATGCAACTGCGGTTGGTGTTACGGTTAGGTTACAATGATAACGACGCTATCACGTCAGCAACAGCTAACACTTTGTCAGGGTGGACGAGCGAGATTTTCAGCAAGTAGGATTGCTGATTCTTGTTCGATTGATTGTGTGATTGTTACAGGTCTGCAATCTAAAGCGCCCGAGGACGGTCGCATGTCAGTCTGGCCGTGACGGCGCATTGCGCCTCTTTGATGCTATTTTGGAACGAGATTGACAAGCTGTCATTCTGGCAAAGCGTCGTATCGTTGGTTTTGCTGTTTACGGATGACTTTTTCGTACGTCAACGGAAACGCACCACGAATCCAAGCGACGAATTGCCTCTGTTCCTGTTTCTCCGCTGCTAACTCCTCACGAAGCTACGGCTAAACCTGACGTCGGCGGTGATCCGCTTTCATGATGAAGGCGGATCACCGCCGATGTCAGGGTTAGCCATAGCTTCGTGAGGATTTGGCAGCCGAGAAACAGGAACAGAGGCAATTCGTCGCTTGGATTCGTGGTGCGTTTCCGTTGACGTACGAAAAAGTCATCCGTAAACAGCAAACCAACGATACGACGCTTTGCCAGAATGACAGCTTGTCAATCTCGTTCCAAAATAGCATCAAAGAGGCGCAATGCGCCGTCACGGCCAGACTGACATGCGACCGTCCTCGGGCGCTTTAGATTGCAGACCTGTAACAATCACACAATCAATCGAACAAGAATCAGCAATCCTACTTGCTGAAAATCTCGCTCGTCCACCCTGACAAAGTGTTAGCTGTTGCTGACGTGATAGCGTCGTTATCATTGTAACCTAACCGTAACACCAACCGCAGTTGCATCATCAGTATCTCAAGGAAGCACTCGTATGTCCCCTCAATCAACCCCGCAGGGTCTGGCCCGGATGATACGGCCTCATCAGCTTGGACCGGACAGGTGTGTCCTTTCGACCAGTGGACACTCCAAACGAATGTGTCCCTTCCAACCAGCTGCCGCGCACGGCAGCATGGCCCGGCACGACATTCTCGTTTTGACAACCTTTGCATAACCTGATGACTCCTTCTAAATTACAGTTAACGTATCACAATTAGTTCGTGTATTAAGGTGTTTTTAACTTCTTTTTCCTACGCCGTCACGGTTTTCTACTCACTACATTAAACTTTTTAGAGATTTCCACCAGCCCTTCGATAATATTAATAAACAGACCACCCAGACATTTAAACACTTGTGTTTGCTTGTTCGGCAAAGCTTGACTAGCATCTGTTCCATATTCTTGAAATTTTAACAGAGAATTAGACCGAAGAATAAAACACTTCTCGAGTTCAAACATGGAGAGAATCGCTGGAAATGTTACAGTTGCGAAGTTACTGTTCGGCACAAATTAGTAGTAAGGGACATTTTGAAAAAATAGCGTACGAGTTAAAATAATATCAACGAATTGTTTTCTTGTTGAAAAGGTCTAGCATTTATGCGTAGTCTTATTTAAATCCCACTTCTGATGAAGGCGGATCACCGCCGACGTCAGGTTTGGCCATAGTTTCGTGAAGAGTTGGCAGCCGAGAAACAGGAACAGAGGCAATTCGTCGCTTGGATTCGTGGTGCGTTTCCGTTGACGTACGAAAAAGTCATCCGTAAAACAGCAAACCAACGATACGACGCTTTGCCAGAATGACAGCTTGTCAATCTCGTTCCAAAATAGCATCAAAGAGGCGCAATGCGCCGTCACGGCCAGACTGACATGCGACCGTCCTCGGGCGCTTTAGATTGCAGACCTGTAACAATCACACAATCAATCGAACAAGAATCAGCAATCCTACTTGCTGAAAATCTCGCTCGTCCACCCTGACAAAGTGTTAGCTGTTGCTGACGTGATAGCGTCGTTATCATTGTAACCTAACCGTAACACCAACCGCAGTTGTCAGACTGTTGGAGAAAGATGCTGTCGAGTCCATGCGTGGTCGGAAGGATGCACGCTTTCTATCGCCTTACAATATTAGTCGTAGCTACA
This sequence comes from Eudemis profundana, assembly GCA_947034925.1. Taxonomy (NCBI): domain Eukaryota; kingdom Metazoa; phylum Arthropoda; class Insecta; order Lepidoptera; family Tortricidae; genus Eudemis; species Eudemis profundana. The sequence goes on from OX344811.1 coordinate 14,707,685, forward strand.
CAATACGATCAGAAAGATCACTGTTTTATGTAATACGTGGCAAACGAGCAGCCATCGTCGCCCACAAATATCTGCAACACCAGAAGAGTAGCCTATACGTTACCAATCTTTAAGTGCCCCGTTTACCCGCTTTTTAAAGTAGCTCATGATATTTTGTGTAAAATTGGGAATTTAAATAAGACTTTACTCATAAATGCTAGCCCTTTTCAACAAGAAAACAATTCGTTGATATTATTTTAACTCGTACGCTATTTTTTTTTTTCAAAATGTCCCTTACTACTAATTTGTGCCGAACAGTAACTTCGCAACTGTAACCTTTCCAGCGATTCTCTCCATGTTTGAACTCGAGAAGTGTTTTATTCTTCGGTCTAATTCTCTGTTAAAATTTCAAGAATATGGAACAGATGCTAGTCAAGCTTTGCCGAACAAGCAAACACAAGTGTTTAAATGTCTGGGTGGTCTGTTTATTAATATTATCGAATGTAATTAAAGCTAAACAGGGATGAGTTCAAGAGTAGGTAATTTTATGATACCTACTGGGTGAATATTTGACAATTATTTATTTTGTTAGAAACGTTCATGATAACGTCATGCTATTGCAACTCAAGTTCTCGTGTTCTCTAGATTAGAGGTTAATATAACGATTTGCAATAAAGGCACGTGTCATAAAACATGTTTTGTCTAAAAATATAGTTGTAAAAACATGTTAAGAATGATGATAAAGCGTGAGGAGAACGACGATTGCTGAGATTTCGATAACGCTTTGGTGAGAATAACGAGCCTTGACAATTTATGTCATTAACGCAAGAAATAGATAATAGTAAAATCATTTGTCCGTATTGTTTGTCCGTCATTTTAGTTACAATTTTGCCTTAGCTTAAAAAAAATACTACTTTATTGGTGATTTTGGTATACTATAAAGGTCATATATAACATGGATAAAGACATTTGGTCGAGCACCCTGTGGCGAACTATCACCGTTTAGGAGGGCCGTTCATCAAATCAAGAATTCACTATTGTGGAAGTTAATTTTTTTTTCTTGGGTTATCGAAGGCGCTCTCTTCACGCCTGCATGCAAACCTCCACTCGTTTTGAGGTTTTTCAAGGAGAACAATTCACCGGTTAGAAATTACTTGTTTTTTGTCGCAGTCAAAGTTTTTTGCGCGAAGATTGTTGAATCCCGAGGTACATTCAAGTTAATCTGATTATTTATCACTAAATATTTTATTAGAAGAGAAAAGTTGAAAAATTATATGTCTCGGGCAGGATTCGAACCTGCATCTCCTCGGCTATCCGGGCCAAACACAGGCGCCTTACCAACTAGGCTACCGAAACTCTGCCCAAGTCATCAATATGAGTTGAGACCACAGTGCCATACATATGGGTTCTAAGGACTCAATGGTAGATGGTGCTACATACGTCACCCAGAATGACGTCACAAATGAAGGGACTGGTTGAAGAATTCGATGACTTGGGCAGAGTTTCGGTAGCCTAGTTGGTAAGGCGCCTGTGTTTGGCCCGGATAGCCGAGGAGATGCAGGTTCGAATCCTGCCCGAGACATATAATTTTTCAACTTTTCTCTTCTAATAAAATATTTAGAATTCGTTGGCAGTCGTTAATGCTTTAATAAAAAAAAATTATTTATCACTAAATTTAATCAAAATAAATAAATGACTGCCTCAGGTCAGCCTTTCCGCTTCCATAGGTCGGTTACCAAAAATGCTGTTATTGACAGTATTATTTACATAATTATTGTGATGGAATAGTGTGCCCTATTCTGAATAAAAGTCATTACGCTGGGCAGTGTTGCTAAGGAGAATGATGGTCAAAAAAAAAAACATGTAATGTGCATGATTGCGCTTAAATAAACTCCGAACTAGAATGTCAGTAAATTGTTACTAATTTATTATAACATGAAACACTTTGGTCATAATTTAAATTAATGTTCATGGAGTAATGATGAAAAATAAGAATTAAGAGAATCGTGATACGTGTGAGGGGTGACGCACAAATGTTGATACATTTTTGAGACAAAAACGTTCTTCTTACTTGAGCATTCACGAGCGCATAAAGAACGGCGAACGGATAGTCGGGAATAACATTTCTCCTACCGCTAATAATATTTTCATTTAAAGAAATACGAAATAACCGATGAATGATTATTTGGGACAATTGTTTGCTTCATGATTTGAATCAATAGGGTATTTGACAACAATCAAAATGAATTCATTGACTCTAACCAGCAAATTACGCTTCCAAAACAGCCCGGATAAAGTCATTCAAACTTGTTTTCGTACCATCAACGATTTTACAATTACGAAAACTAAAAGTGGGGCGCCATGTTGAGCATGACGTCACAAGCACGTCACAAGATAGTATTTCATACTAGACTGCATACTTTCGGAGCGTTTTGACACTTCATAAAAAGAGGCTGATTTGAACTGTCATCAAGTAGCCTATTAGTGTGTATGTAAGTACTAAAAACTTATTCCTGGTCTGTGAAACCCACGTGTTTAACTAAGAATTAGATGCAATTAAGGAAGTGAGTAAGTAAATTGGGCGAAACAAAATGTCAGTCGTTTAGCGTACGTACCTCTATTAATCCAGTGCACCGTTTTCCCGCGGGAACTCGTTCAAACACACGTTTTGGGATAATAATGTCACTTTCTATGTATGGCCTTGTTGCCACCCAAGTACGCACTGTCGGTCGGTCTCAAGTCTTTTTGGTCCTAGCGGTGGCGGGAGGGGGCGTTACCCGAAGATTCCCGAAGATTAATATTATACTGAACATACCCCCGCCCTAAACATTACCATGTTTACGATTTGGAGAGGAAGGGTAGTTAATTTGCAGAGCTATCAAGGGGGAGACGAATTATCCTATTGCTAGGTCTAGTTAGAACACCTGTAACGGTCTTGACTCGCACTACGCGCACAACACCGTCTTTCCCGGGCACTATATCCACAATGCGGCCGCGCCGCCACTCTAATGGTGGAATATTGTCTTCTCTAAGAAGAACCAAGTCACCAATGGCTGGAGGTTTTGTATGAGATGCCCATTTAGGTCTTGTTTGCAAAGTCGACAGGTATTCCGATTTCCATCGTGACCAAAAGTGTTGTAGCATTTGTTGCACTAATTGAAAACGAGTGAGCCGGCTAGTTTTGATTTCCTGTAGTGGATATTCAGGGACCGCGGTAAGAGGTTCTCCGATAATAAAGTGGCCAGGCGTGAGCACTTCGAGGTCATTAGGGTCCGGCGATAAGGGACATAGCGGACGTGAATTGAGAACCGCTTCAATTTTGGTAAACACTGTTGTTAGTTCTTCATATGTGAGCGGGGTGTCCCCGACAACTCGTTTTAAGTGAGCTTTGGCGGACTTTACCGCGGCTTCAAATAAACCGCCCCAGTGGGGGGTGGTGGGGGGATCAAAAATCCAGGTTATTTTACGTTTGGCCATCTCAGAGCCTAAGGTATGCTTATTGAGATTAAGGAAGTTACGAACCTCGAGGAGGTGATTGTCAGCACCTACGTAGTTTCTACCACAATCCGATCGAATAAGGCAAGGGAGACCGCGCCGAGAAGTAAAACGGGTAAGCGCGGCAAGGAATGCTTCAGTAGTAAGATCCGATACTATTTCAAGGTGTACCGCCTTGGTCGCTAAGCACACGAAAATGCAAAGGTAAGTTTTGACCAGCTTTCTATTGCGAGCAGCCTGCACCTTTGTATAAAACGGACCAGCGAAATCAGTGCCTACCCCCTTAAACACGCGAGCAGCTGTTATTCTATCTTTAGGTAAGTCGCCCATAAATGGTTGCTTTGGCATCGAGTTCAACCGATAGCAGGGCAAACAATTGAACAACGTGTTATTAATTAATCTTCGCACAGAAATAATCCAGAATTCTCGAGATAATATGCTGTGTAAGGCGTTAGGAGGAGCATTTGAGTTCTCCAAATGATAGTGTCTTATTAACAACTTCACGAAACTGCCGTTTTTTGGGAGAAGTAGGGGATGTCGCGCGTCAAATGGCAATTCGGAATATCGTATACGACCGCCGACTCTCAGTAATCCAGTTGTGTCCAGAAAGGGATTTAATTTTCGAATGGGAGAGCGTACCATCAACCCACGCTTTAGAGAGTCAATTTCTGTGGAAAACGCAGTTAGTTGTACTAACTTAACTAGATAGTGCAAAGCGGCTTTCCGGTCTGATACTGACAAAAAAGGGGATTTATTACGTTGATCAGGAAAACGGGAGTTATGTATGAACCGGAGGACGAAGCCAGTGACCCCTATTAGTTTCTGAAAGGAGCTGAAACGATCTAATAAAAAATCGGGATTTGGGGTGCAACTTGTGCTGTTGACTATGAGACAACGTAGTCCAGGAAGTTGAGCCATCTGGGATGGTTTGTCTGTTGGCCAACTAGTGGGAGGCTGTGACAGCCAAGATGGACCCCACCAGAGTGGGTGATTAAGTAGCATCTGGGGGGATAGGCCGCGAGAGGCACAATCGGCGGGATTAAGACTGCCGGGGACATGTCGCCAAATAACTGGAACTTCGTTATTTTTAATTTGAGAAACTCGGTTGGCTTCAAAGGTTTGAAGGTCGTAAGGTGAAGTATTGAGCCAGGCCAGAACAATTTGGCTATCCGACCATGAGTATATGGTGCTCAACACAATTGTCTTCTGCAGGCAGAGGGCGACGTGTTGAATTAATTTAGAGAGGAGCGTAGCTCCTTGCAATTCTAATTTTGGAATTGTTAAACGAGTCCGAACTGGGGCAACCTTAGTTTTGGACATTAACAAGTGGACGGAGCAATTATTCTGGCGATCAACTGTGCGAAGGTAGACAACTGCAGCGAATCCGGCCTCTGAAGCATCGCAGAATCCGTGGAGGGTGTATGACAACGGTTCCTGGGGAAAAATACATCTAGGGATGGAAATTTTGTTCATAACACTCGCCAATTCCCGGGTAAAAGGCAACCATTCGGCTGCCAATTCTGGGGTAAGTGGTTCATCCCAATCCAGTCCTGAGAGCCAGAGCCGTTGTATAAATACCTTGGCTCTAAACACCACAGGCGAAATCCAGCCACTAGGGTCAAATATACGGGCTATGAGTGACAATACTTTGCGTTTGGTAGGACAATTTTCGGAGTCTACAAAGGTGTTATAAGTGAAGGCATCAGTTGTGGGGTTAAATTGAACTCCAAGAACCGCTATAGTTTGAGGATTTTCACTATCCTGTATCGTGTGGCGGAGTTGCAGGTGGTTGGGGGGAATATTTTCAAGAAGCTCTGGTTTATTCGACATCCATTTCCTTAATTCGTAACCACCCGCCCGCATTAGGGATTCCAATTCTATTTTAAGCTGTCGGGCTTCCTCGAGTGTAGAAGCTCCTGTCAAACAGTCATCCACATACACATCCGACTCAATTACCGCCGCAGCTTTGGGGTATTTAGAGCGTTCCTGCTCAGCTAATTCAAGCAGCACTCGGATCGCAATATAAGGGCTCGATCTCAAGCCGTACGTGTTTGTGTTAAGCTCATAGGTCACAAGCGGTTCTGAAGGGGATTCGCGCCACAAAATTAATTGGTAACGCCTATCCGCTGGATGCACCCAAGACATCCGGAACATCATACGAATATCTGCCACAAATACAACAGCGTGTCTCCGAAAGTTAAGGAGAATGTGTGTGATGTCCCTTTGTAGCTTAGGGCCCGTGTGCAGGCACTGGTTAAGAGACACGCCGTTTGAAGCTTTACTGCTGGCATCAAAAACTACTCTGATCTTCTCGCTACCAGTTGATTTAAACACGCCATGGTGAGGAATAAAATAATGTTCTACAGCTCGTATATCGGTTGAAGACACAGACATGTGATTTAGGTTCAGGTATTCGCGCATAAACTCTATATATTTTGATTTAAGGCGGTGATCGCTTTGTAGTCGCTTTTCCAAATTAATAAATCGTCTTTCCGCCATAATTCGTGATTCCCCGAGGGGGGGCCGGTCACTTAAAAAGGGCAATTTGGTAACGAAGGTACCGTCACGGTTTCGCACCGTAGAATGTTTAAAAAACTCCTCACAAGCCACATCCAAAGGACTAAGTTGGGGTAGTTCGGGGGCTTCTTCCAACTTCCAGAATCGTTCTACTACTTGGGATAATGAAACCGCGGTCAGAGGGGGCTCCAGGGTAGGATTAGAGGAGTTTATAATTGGGCCAAACAGGATATAACCAAAAACGGTAGACACTGCACTTAATCCACTGGGTTCCAGATGTATCACCTTGGAACTAAGGAGAGGGCCTAGGACATCGGCTCCTAGAAGGACCTCTATCAAATCAGGTTTGTGAAACAAAGTATCCGCTAAGGGCAAGGATTTTGCGATTGATTGAACGGCTATGGGTAGCTCCAAATTAGGATGAGTACCTGCAATGTTATCTACAACCATTGCTGAGGTCGTAGTAACTGGGCAAGAAGCCTGGACAGGCTTGAAGGTGAGGGGAACACAGCCGCGCACTGGTACAGACGGAATGTTACCGATGCCGCGGACGAACAATGGCGATTTGAGGTTGGGCAAATGCATGTTGAGTCTAGTCACGGCCAGGTTACTTGTAATAAGGCAGCCCTGTGCGCCCGTGTCACATAAAGCTCGTGCTTCAACGTAATATCCGTTGGAGGTTTTTACGTGTATAATTGCTGTAGGAAGTACTACTAGTTCTGAATTAATTACGGTTGGAGCACGAGTAGGTTTAGAGAGGGGAGAGGGGGGGCCGCCTAGTTATTGTCGGCTCTCCGAATGAGAGCCATTATAAGGCGATGGCCTTGACAGGTAAGGTGATGCTGCACGTCTATCTCTACTAGCCGTAGGAGTAGGTGAGCATTCATTACGGCGGGGAGGAGGGGAAGCATAGCGAGCGGGTGAGTGATCATCCGTGGTCATCTCAATGACCCGCGAAGCGGGTCATGGGGGAGCCATTTCTGGGCGAGGCCCATTTTGGCGGCATCTGTCTCGCGACCGTAATAACGGCCGGGGCTTTGGGTGCCTATTCTAGGCTTTCTTGTATCAATATTCGTTTGATTCCGAATTTATTTGCGCTCTTTTCTTTCATCTTGGTTGTTCTTTTGGTGAACGGTGGCTGCTTTATTCATTTTGCGGTTAATCGTTGTTGTCGTCGTCGCTGTTTGGCGGCGACACGAGGTTTCTTGGCAGCATTCTGGGGCGTCGGATGTTACTGTCGGGGGGCCGCGCATGTAAGGGCGCTATCCCTCTAAGCATCTCGTGGCGGGAGTTATCGGCTCGCTCGAACATTTTCTTTGCTAGCCTTCCTATGAATAGGTCAATAGGCTCCCATTCCAGGTCTTTCTTTATTTGCTCGTTGCGTACGAAGCGTGGGGCGTCTAGTATTGTCCGGAGTGTCATATTTTCTTGGGCTCTGATCCGTTTCTTATTGTTCTCCGCGGTGAGCGCGTACCATGCTGGAGCTGCATAAGTTAGACGAGACCGGATGTAGCATTTATAAATTCCCAGCTTCGCGCGCAGGGGAAGTTTGCTGCGTAGCACTGGGCGCAATAGGGCTCTCGCCATCTTGGCTTTAAGGATTACTTCTGCCGTTTGCTTCTTCATTGTGAGGCGCCTGTCAATGGTTACCCCCAGATATTTAACTGAGGGCGCCCATTCTATTGGTTGTCCGAGCAGGGACAATTGGGGTGGCACTTGCCTCTGCCCTGTGACCATCGCTTGCGTCTTGCCCACGTTCACCGCGAGCCGCCACTTCGTCAGCCACTCTGGTAGGGCGTTCAGCTGTGCTTGCATCTTCTTGGCTGCGTGAGATGGCTTTATCGACGCAGTGTAAAAGGCTGCGTCGTCTGCGAATAGCCCCAGCTGAACGTCGCCGACTACCGGTATATCGTCGGTGAACGTTGCATAGCACGCGGGGGACAAACAGCTCCCCTGGGGCACTCCTGCTTCGATTCTTCTCTCGCTGGACGTCTTATCCTCCACGGCGACTTGGAATCGCCGCTCGGTTAGAAATGAGCGTATTACTGCTACGATTCGCCGCGGTGCGCTTGTTCTTGACAGCTTGTGGAGTAGGCCTTCGTGCCAGACGCGGTCGAAAGCTTTCTCCATGTCGAGCATTACAGCTACTGTAAACTCCTTTTTATTAAGCTTCTCTGACATGAAGCTGATGACCCTTGTGAGTTGAAGCGTGGTTGAATGCTCCGTCCTAAAGCCGAATTGCTCTGGTCTTGGTTCGATGTGCGGCAGTAGTTTGTTTAGGAGGAGCCTTTCGAATACTTTTGAAAGGGTGCTGAGCAGGGTGATAGGGCGGTAGCTTTCCGGTTTGTTCCTGTCCTTTCCTGGCTTAGGCAGCATTATTACCCGACCAAGCTTCCAGGCTGACGGGTAGTGGGCCGAGCGCATGATCCCGTTGAACAAGCGGGTCACTGCCACTATGGTGGGCCGTGGCAAGTGACGAAGCGCTGCGTTCGGGATCGAGTCGGCGCCCGGCGCCTTTTTTGGGTTGCAGCGTTGTAAGGCCCTCTGGACTTGGCCGGGCGAGAAGTAGATCGGGTCTTCGTCTGGAACCAATGGCGCCTCGAAGTACCTCTCATTGAGCGTGATTACTGACGTCGTGTGTTCCTGGTTAGTGCTCGGGTTGGGTCGGAACTGTTTTTCGAGACAGTTTGCGAAAATCTCCGCCCTTTCTTCGGCTTTGTATCGGAGTCGGTCCTCGTGGTCCAATAGGGGTCTGATTGGCTCCTTAGTCGTGCCTAGTTGGCGGCACAGACGATGAATTGATGGGACTTCATCGCCGATGGTTGCGATATGATTTTCCCAGCTTTCGGCCGCGTGGTCAGCGAGTTCGCGCTTTACTCGCTCCACTAGCGCGTTAAGTTGGGTCTTGAGGTGGGGGCATCTAGTCTGCTGCCATTCTCTTCGGAGCCGGCGCTTGTCCGCTATTAGTTCCATCAGCCAGGCCGGGAGTGGCGTCCGCCTTTCGCCGGCTGGTCGGGTGCGCGTTGCTGTTGTGAGCGCCGACTTGATAGAGTTAGTCAGTTCTAGGCAGGCTGTTTCGACCTCTATGCCTGTGGAGACTGGAGTGCTGGTCGTCTGTTCCTCCAATGTGGTTGTAAACATCTCCCAGTCGGTCTTGTTTCTTGGTTTGCTTAACAGCGCTGTCTCAGGCTTCGCTTTTATGCACATGAGCACCGGGCGGTGGTCCGACGGCAAGTCAGGCAGCGCTTCGTGTGTCGTGGTGTAGTCTAGGTTGCAGGTTATGGCAAAGTCTATGACGTCAGCTGACCCGTGCGCTGTGTCATAGTGTGTCGGTTCTTCGGGCCCAGTGACGTCATAGTGGTTGTCGGTTGCTGCTTTCATGATCGCTTTCCCCGCCGAGTCTATTCGCGATGAGTGCCAGGCGGTGTGTTTGGCGTTAAGGTCCCCCGCCAGGATGGTCGGCATTGGGGGCCTTAGCACCATTGCCAGGTCTCTTTTCAGGTTCTTTTCCGTGTGTCCTGCTGGGCGGTAGGCGGCAAACAAGCGCAGGTCCCTTCCCGCGATGTTGACGTCGACCCCCAAGGCGTAAAGGGAGTCGAGTGGTCGGTACTCGACCGTTTGGTGGATGATTTTCCGTCGCACCAGGACTGCCAATCCACGGTATGCAGCTCCTTGCGCAGATACCTCGTCCTTTCTGTATACTTGGTAGCCGCTCGCCTTTAGTGGTATCGATTTCTTCAGGTGTGTTTCATTGATGAGCATAATATCAATGTCTTGCTCTTTCAAGAAGTTTCTCAGTAGGCCAATCTTGTTTTTAAGTGACTGGGCGTTCCAGTACACCACCCTTAGTTCTTCTTTAGGGTTGAAGAGGGTGTTGGTTCATTAAGGCTGCTAATGATTTCCTTTGCTCCGGGCTGAGCACTGTTACTAGCGCGTTGAGCAGTGTCAGCATGGGTGCGTCGGTGCTGGGGGCGGCGGTTGGTGTTGTTGCTTGTACCGCTGGTTGGGGTGTAGTTTGTGGAATGTGTCCTTTCCCCTTTGCCTTCTTTTTCTTCTTTTTCGTGTGCCCTTGGGCTTCGGGCGCTCTGCTTGGGCCGCTTCGTTGGATGGGGGCGTTTGCCGGTGCCATCAAGGATGCTGGGGCTGTCTCTTCCACTGTGGCTGTGGCTATAGAAGCTCTTGTTTCGGGGCCTGGTTTGGATGGGTTGTAGGTCCCCGTATAGGCTGCTCTTCCCGCCTGTTTATTTCTGGCTTCGTTTCTAAAAGTGGGGCATTTCCGGTATGATGCTGGGTGCGGTCCCCCACAGTTGGCGCATGTCGCTGGCTGATCTTTGGGTCTCGTGCATGCGTTCGCGGGATGGGGTCCTCCGCAGCGCACGCATTTTATAGGTCTATGGCACCCTAATGATGAATGGCGAAAGCCTTGGCAGCGGTGGCACTGGGCAGGCCCTCTCTTCGCCCGCCACGCTTCTACTTTCACATTCGTCATATAAAGCAGCTCGTCCACCCGGTAGATCCCCTCGTACTGTGCGGCGGGGCCCGCAAACTGCAAAAAGTATATGCAGCCGGGGCGCCCGCTCCGAGCGTTGATCTGCTTGATGTGGTCTACCGGGTAGCCCAGCTCCTCGCAGGCTTCTCTTATTGCGCTTAGCGGTGTCTCAGACGGGAGTCCGTGTAGGGCCACCTTCATACGGATATCGTCTTTTAGTCCGTATACATGGAACTCCACCTCCTTCCCAGCATCTTCGAGCGCGACTAGGTGGCGGATCACGCATCTGTATTCTTTTTCATCGGTCGGGTTGAAGGTGACCCCGCTTCCTTGCGGTCGGGTTTGGGGCTTCCTTCCGAGATCCTGTGCTATCGCTTTTAGTACTTCCGGCCAGTTTGGGAGTTTTGTCGCGATAATACTGGGTATTCTTGTTTTCTTTGGCTTCGCTGCCGCCGCTGCTTGTTGCTGGTGGCTGGTGCTCGCCTTGGGTTGTGGTTGGGTTGCTGGCATGGCGGCTGCGGCGGCGTAATTTGGTGTCACGTTTGTAGTTGCTCTTTGCTGCATTGGGTTATTTCCGTTTTTCGTCTCGTTGGTGCTTGCCGAATTCGGAAAATCAGTGCCTTTGGCCCCTTGTTGAATCGAGGCATCGGTGGGCGGTGCACCTGTTGTCGCACCTGTCATCGCCGCACCTGTCGCTATCTGGGTCATAGCTGTGGGCGACTGCGGGGGTGAGGTGCGGTGATGGGGGGCCGTCAGCGGGGGTGCGGTGCGGGTGTGGGGGGCCGGTGGAGTGGGGATGTTCATATCTCGATACTGCGGCGCCCTCGCTGTTATGCTTCTGGGTTTTAATGGTGTGGGTGGTTGAGTTGGTGTCTCTGGTGCTGCGTAAGCTCCTGGGCTTGCTGTTGGCCTCCATGGTTGGCTTGACATCATCTGGGCCTCTTCCGGTGGGGGTTCGTGCATATGCCGGTGCAGTCTTGGGTCTCTGAGTGTGGGTGTTGTTTGGCGGCATGATCTTTTTCCAGTCGTAGTGTCGGCTGGCGGGCTGCTTTCTGTAGCCTTTCTTTTTCTAATGAAGGGCGACGGGTTCTTCTCCAGGAAGCGAAGAAATACGGCGTCCTCGGGTGTGATGTTGTTGTGTACTCCGAGGACGTACCCAGTGAGGCGAAGGTACGCCGAAATCCAGGCCACCATTCCGTCTGACGGGCGGCCCAATTCACCGAGTCGGGCGGCCAAGTTAGTGTCATTAACTAGGTCGTCCCGTCGGGTTCTAGGTACTACGTCAGAAGTGAAGATCGTGAGTACCTTGTCTCTTGTCTCTGGGTCGTTGAATGAGTCTTCGAACGATGTCTGGTTTGGTATTTCTTCTTCTTCTTCTTCGTTTTGAATTTGGTTGGGCGGCGTTGGTAACAGCGATAACAGCTCTTCGTAGGGCGAGGGGGACGTTGGGGGGGCCGGGGCGCCCTCCGGTGCATCTACAAAGGCCTCGCTGTCTGGCTCTGTTGTTTCGTAGTCTAATGTGGGTAGGTTTTCTTGTGAAGTGGCTTCTCTACCCTCGGTGTCGATTTCTTGCGACGGCTGAGGTGGGGGGGCCGTGCTCGGTGGGAAGATGATGAGGTTTCTAATCGTCCAGGTTTCTGGGTTGGGTGGGGGTACGCCTCGCGGCTTAGGCTCGCCTTCGTCCTGGGACTCTGGTTCGCCCTCCCTTATCCTTCTCTGCATCCTAGGGGACTCGGTTGACGAAGGTCGGGATCGGCTTCGCAGCCTCCCCCTCCCCTCCCGCGTTTGCGAGGAATCGTCAACCGTAGGTAGGGTTCGGCCTCGCGACCTCGCCCTACCCTCCCTTTTTTCCTTTGGAGTCTCGTTTTCCATCTGTTGCACTGTGTCACTAGTTGGGGCCTAGTGCATTTCCACGTAGTCTTTTCTCCGAAATCCGCGACGCTTTTCCTACGGCTGGAACCGCCTCCACACCGCTTTCCCCGGGGCTTCCGTTTGAGCGGGACCGGGGTCGACGGCGTGGCGAAGGGCAACCGTAGGAAGGCTTCAAGTGATGCGGTGTCAGGCTCCGGCACGGTGTGCGCCGTGCGCTTTTTTCCTGCACTTTTTTCTTCAGAAGAAAGTGAACGAAGTAGCTGGATTATTCTGTGCGTCCGGGCGGTAGGATATTCCGGGGCAATCCGGGTGAGTGATTGGAGGTACGATGCCATGTCCTTGAAGGTGAAGGTGGGGGAGATCCTCGTGGTGAAGCTGGTGGAGTCGGTCGGGGGGGTGTACCGGTTACGGAGTAGTAACGTGAACCCCCGCCCGTGCGAGGCGGTGGAGAGCTAAGGCGCTTTGGTTCAGGTGAGCGACGGAAGGAGACCGTCCTGGGTGCAAGCGATGCCGGTGTCGGGTAGACTGGATTGCGAGGGTCATTAAAACACAGGAGAGTATGGTGTGTCGAGCGCCGGCAGGCACTGCAGCGATAATCTCGCGCACACGACGAAATTAGGTGTTTGTCCAAACATCTATAGCAGAGGCCATTTGCTTTAACAAAGGACGCGCGATCGCGAGGTGACATATTCAAAAATTCTCGACACTCGCGCAAGTAATGGGATTGGCTTGAACACATGGGACATCTAGGTGTACGCGTATCAGATTCGGTAATTAAGAAGTGACGGGAAGACCGCACGACCGGCTGTAGCCTAGGGTGGGAAGACGGCGCATCTACGATTGCAGTACTTCCAACGTTATCATGGTGACGGCACTCTTCTTCTAAAAAATTTATTAGTTGGTCAAACGTAGGGAGGTCCTTTTGACCATTGTCATGACGCCGCTCGAATCGAGATCTTAAGTCCGCAGGGAGCTTGACAAAGCAGATGTGAACAAGGATGTACGACCAATGTTTTACCGGTAGTTCTAATCGCTCTAGGCACCGATAGGCAGTAAGTAAAGGGTTAAGAAAGGAGGCACGCAGACCAGTAAGTCGGGAGCTAATCTCAGGCAGAGACATGATTTGCGAGATATAAGTATCTGCAAGGACCCGCGTATTATGATATCTTCTCTTGAGAAGATCCCGGGCTATACCGTAATTGCCGCCTTCTATCCGTAGATGCTGAACCAAACGTTTTGGTTCTTCCGATAAAGCGCTCATCAAATAATGCATCTTGTGTGTGGGGAGTAGATCGATTCGGGCGTCTACCACACTGTCAAACTGATCGATAAAACTTATCCACGCATCGGGTCGGCCATCGAATCTAGGAATCGGAAGGTCCGGCAATTTTTGAGGGCGCGGGCGCTCAAAGTCACAGGCCGCGAGCGTGACTCGATCGGCGGTCGGGCGCTGAGGAGTACTTATCGCTACCGGAATTATTTCATTTCGCTTGACTTTGATATCGATAACTTTATCGCCAACAGACCTAATAAGGTTTTGAACGTAAGTATATTCCTCTGAATCAATGGCTTGGTCTAAACCACCCAACAGGTAAGCGCCCGCCAATCGAAATTCTTTGTACTGTTCATCCAACTCGCTTATATAAACAACGAGGCGGGTTCTATCTATCACGTTAAGGTTCCGATGCGCGTCACTAATCCAATCGCTGGTCAGTCTTAACGTCCCTACCGATTTTCGATAATCCGCGGTTTCCGTAAACAATGTAGATCTAAGTGTATCATTATGCTCGTTTTCACTCATTTTTATCAACAATAACTACCAAAGAGTTTAACTCAGCCTGCAAATATTTTATTCAACAAAACCTGTAATGGATTTCGGACCTTAATCGCTTGCAAACAAGGCACACATTCCCATACGTCCCTTAAGTAAGGCAGCAAGTCAAGACCGCATGTGGTAATGGTATGTTTTAAAACTTTAGGTTATTAACTTGGTATTATAGTTGTAACAAATCGGGAAGAATTATACGATGTTTGCTTTGAACCATAGTAATCGATAAATAAGACGGAATCTAACCACGCTCTGCTTACCAGAAATGTTTAACTAAGAATTAGATGCAATTAAGGAAGTGAGTAAGTAAATTGGGCGAAACAAAATGTCAGTCGTTTAGCGTACGTACCTCTATTAATCCAGTGCACCGTTTTCCCGCGGGAACTCGTTCAAACACACGTTTTGGGATAATAATGTCACTTTCTATGTATGGCCTTGTTGCCACCCAAGTACGCACTGTCGGTCGGTCTCAAGTCTTTTTGGTCCTAGCGGTGGCGGGAGGGGGCGTTACCCGAAGATTCCCGAAGATTAATATTATACTGAACACCACGTTTTATAGAATTATTTTAAACACTCCTTTGTTTAGCGAATAATCCCTTAAAATCAAAACCAGCCGTGTTGTGGCATGAGAAATATTGCGATTTTGGGTTGATTTTGTTGTTATTTTTTTAATCGTACAAAATGTTGTTTTTTTGAGTAAATTCACCCACAAGAACGATCAGTGTTAAATCGAATCACATTAATTGTAACTTTCTGTTATTACTTGATCGCAAAGTAAGCTTTTTCATCGTTTTAAATTTTCAACCTAGTGCAGCATTGTTTAGTCAGATAATAACTGTTACGAGTCGACAAACATGACCGGTTCGTGCCATATCTTAATACACGCACGAGAGAGCCAGGGTTCAGGGTTATGAAGGGCTGGTGGAAATCTCTAAAAAGTTTAATGTAGTGAGTAGAAAACCGTGACGGCGTAGGAAAAAGAAGGTAAAAACACCTTAATACACGAACTAACTGTGATACGTTAACTGTAATTTAGAAGGAGTCATCAGGTTATGCAAAGGTTGTCAAAACGAGAATGTCGTGCCGGGCCATGCTGCCGTGCGCGGCAGCTGGTTGGAAGGGACACATTCGTTTGGAGTGTCCACTGGTCGAAAGGACACACCTGTCCGGTCCAAGCTGATGAGGCCGTATCGTCCTGGCCAGACCCTGCGGGGTTGATTGAGGGGACATACGAGAGCTTCCTTGAGATATTGATGATGCAACTGCGGTTGGTGTTACGGTTAGGTTACAATGATAACGATGCTATCACGTCAGCAACAGCTAACACTTTGTCAGGGTGGACGAGCGAGATTTTCAGCAAGTAGGATTGCTGATTCTTGTTCGATTGATTGTGTGATTGTTACAGGTCTGCAATCTAAAGCGCCCGAGGACGGTCGCATGTCAGTCTGGCCGTGACGGCGCATTGCGCCTCTTTGATGCTATTTTGGAACAAGATTGACAAGCTGTCATTCTGGCAAAGCGTCGTATCGTTGGTTTGCTGTTTTACGGATGACTTTTTCGTACGTCAACGGAAACGCACCACGAATCCAAGCGACGAATTGCCTCTGTTCCTGTTTCTCGGCTGCCAAATCCTCACGAAGCTATGGCTAACCCTGACGTCGGCGGTGACCCGCCTTCATCAGAAGTGGCTTCACCAACTTTTGCGGACAGCGTTCCTTTCGCACAGAAATCGTATTATCTTTCATGAAGCCTGCATGAAAAACCAATCCTCATTTGATAAGCCAACGTAATGAGAATTGTCTTCGTTGTTAATCAGCTGTCTCTTATTTGCGTACTCAGTTTTAATTTAAGTGATTATTAAAATTACGTAATGTGAAATTTCCATTTCGACTAACAAGGAAAGGTACCAAACTGTTCAGCTCCGACCTGATTTATTTTGATATATGTTAGAGAGTAGTCTAAAATACACGTATTTTTTTTAGCTGCCCAATCTCAACCTATTGGGATAAACTGACCTCCAAAGTACTGGAAAGTGACTGAACCCTGCAACTTCTACAGAAAAAAGTTCAATCAAACAAGTTGCTGGTTAATTATTGGTTTCATTATATTGTTGTATATGTCGGTATAGTAGGTAATATTATAACTTGGTTTTAAGATGGGTAGTGTTCCTTAGCAATATGTTTTATTGTTTACAAATTTGTTTTATTGGTGTAGTTATAATAGGGTTTCGTAAGGGACAAAAAGTATTTTACTTCAAAGGATCTTTTAAATGTAAACGCTATATTTATCATTTTTCATTCCATAGTAGAAAAATCCTCTAATTGTATTTATTATCATTTATATCAGTTTATATTTACGCAAAATTAAACGAAAAAAAATCTCAATGGACGTTAAACCGTGATTAAAAATGCTTCTCTTATTTTAGAACACGCTCCGCCCCCAGCGTTATGCTAGAATAATAATAAAGCGTCCGTTTTTCTGAAGCCGGGAATTCTTTAACAAATAGCGAGTTTGAGTTTCCCCACAATAAGGATAAAGAGGAACAAAATTGCCAGCGGTTATAGTGGGAGGGGTAACCTCAAAATATTCTACGTCCTTTGACAGTGATCTAAATTGCACAGCTCTCAGATTTATACAAAATTAAAAATAATTGACTTCAATCTTCTATTATAAAATGAAATAGTTACAATATAAGTATTATAAAAAAACCTCATATCTCTATAGGTGTGCTTATAATATTTGAAGAGTTAACTCGATTTCCTCGATATTATATCATCAGATCCAGAACTAGAGACAATACGACCACCTTAAAAAAAAATCAAGTTTCAACAAAAAATAATATTCAAAATAATTCCAGCTGTCTCCGAAACACACTTAAAAAGATTCTAAGAATCCAGAATCTTTTTAAGTTCAATAGAATTTTTGAAGTCAGACTAAAATTATGGGAAGCTCATTGCAGATATCTATAAAATTCCCTATCTCAGATTCAATAACAATTATAGCATTATATTTGCATGTACTGTTTCTTTATAGGTATATCGAATATATAGGTAAGCTGGCAGTATGGGTTGACTTGCCTCTTGAAAGAAACGAAAACAGTGCTAAACAGTGATAATAAACGTAACCATTACCGTAACAGTTCCCATAAAATTCCACCTTCCTTGAATGTATGAAAGCAATTGTATCTTCATTCTTAATTCTATCATATCCTTTATTCATATCATCAGTGGTAAATTGTGGAGTTGAGACCAGTTTCTGTATCAGGCGATGTAAGTCGTTTGACAGTAAAATCTCAAACTACTTTCAGTAAGCACGGCACGCTCCGCCTCTATGTTTCATCGCAGTCGAGTGATTGCATGCGTAATAAAAAGCTCTATTTCATTTAAAATCTACACAAAGTATGCTATTTTTTACGAACTCGATACTATAACTTTTTTGCTTCACCGTAGTCAGGTAAAAACTTAAAAAGTATCCCATGTGTTAACGGGAGCCATATCCACCTGTATCCCAAATTTCTTAGACGGGTCATTCTCATTTTTGTGCACATAATCATTACCGTGAATGTCATTATCAAAGTATAAAAACGATCAAGTAGTCCAACTTCGGCCGTTTACGAGCACGTGATAGCACATCAGGTTAGGTTAGTATAGGTACTTTCCTAGAGATCCTGTAATCCCCGTGATGAGACTTACAGATTTCGGTGCTTGGGCGCAAACGTTTCTAACCCCATGCTCGCAACCCGCAGGACTCTCAGATGGAATTAGATGAAATAAAGATAAGCGATAACATAAATTCGTACCCTTACCCTTTTGCCATCGTCATCTGACCAGAGTCTGGCAAACCGAAAGTCGTATGTTGGCAATCTTTTTCAAATTAAAATTGCCAGTTTTTTTCAATATGTTTTCGTTATTTTTTAACCGACTTCAGAAAGAGGTTTTCAGTTCGTTTTGTTTGGAAAATTGTTAATGAAAAAGTCACAACTTTAGATGCAACAAAACCAAATACTTCCCAAAATGCCCACTGTTTAAAATTTACCTTTTGGCGACTTAGGTCTATCAGGAAAAATGACTAGGTATAAAAATGACGATTTTGTAAAATTAAATTGTCGAAGGGTATTTATGCCGAGATATAGAAATGACGATATTTACAAATGTCAATATGTAAAAATGTCTATAGCCCAGAAAGTACAAGTATAGAAATGCCAATATTTAACAATGTCAACATATTATTTTGACAAGATTATGATCCAGAAAGTCTAAGTATAAAAATGTCAACAATCTATTACAAAATGTTCTAAATAATAATTACGATTTTCTTTTCGATAATTATGCTCGGGCTACACGAGGCTAGTTTTTCAAGCTAGGATAGTAAAATCAGTGGTGGGGGACGCTACTAGCCAATCAAATCATTCCATTCTATTAAAAACTGTCCTGGCTTGTAAACTAGCTTGAAAAACTAGCCTCGTGTATCCCGAGCGTTACATATGTATTTGTTCTGAGTAGTGGAAGTTTCTAGACTATTTCTTTACAGCTTAATTTTATTTTATTCACTTATTTCAAGCAGCGGCCTATTCTACACGATATGACCTCATGATTTTCGAATCTTAGGCGAAATGAAATAAAATTGCGATGTTCCATAAAACATTCTTTTATTATGCCTTAAATTGAAATAAATAACATAAATTTTATTCTGTTTGCTTAACTCATAAAAAAAATATCATTATTAATAGAAAAAGGGGCTTAATCGCGTTTACTATTATATTTACCTCGACGTTTCGGACGTATCGTAACGAGACCATGTCCATCAAGACCATGAACGTTACGTCATATCCTAAACGTTGAGGTAAATATAAAAGTATACGCGATTAAACCCCGTTTTCTATTAATAATGTGTGAAAATTGTGAAAGTTTTAAATCAATGTAAAAAAATCTCGTTTACGTGTATTTAGTTTAGTAACTAATCTACATATATTTTCGCCTGAAATCCACAACTTTCTGTATAAGCTGAAGTGGTGACATTTCCTTTTGCTGTAGTTGAGCTAAATATTTTTTATACGTCTTATCAAAAAGGATGTCGCTATTCCTTCTGTTTTTTTTTTCCGAAAAATACAAGCTATTCTTTATTTTGTAGTCGTAATGTATAGCTTCTTTTTTAATTTTTTTGATAAAACGAAACAGAGTCGGCCGCTTAGGGATTTTTGAATTCAGCCTCCGGTGCCACCCTTCAACTATGTTCGTCGTTCTGTGTCTGTTAGTAGAGCAACTTAGAATGTGCAATGGATACTTGTTCATCCAGTATTTCAAAAAATAGTTTTTGAATTGCTTTATTTCATTATTCTCTTGAACAGAGTCGAGTATTGAATTCCACCCTTCCCACATATTCTCCGCAGGTATGAGAGGTAAATTACTTATTAATCGGATCAGTTTCTTTCCTTCTCTGGTATCAAAGTACAGTCCAATATTCTCGGCCTTCTTCCTTATAGCCTTTTGAAAATGATAAAAACAGCCAAATATCTCCGCTTCTGGATAAACGTTCATCACGGCATTCATCACGGCAACTTCAAAATCGCATTTGAATTGTTTTATATTCATGCCCAATTTCTCTTTCAATAAAGTGAAGAACCGTGTGTACGTATTTTCACTCTTATTTGGCAGCAAACCATAAATTATTGGGACTACATTATTAGTATTTACATTCGATCCTAAATCTAAATGTATACTATATATCTGATAAAACGGCTTAGGACACGCTTGAAAAGTTCCATCACCAAAATAACATTCATCATTAAATAATGTTTCGAGATAATCTCTCGACACCAACGACGAAAATATTAGCAATTTTTCTTCTACTCCATCTTCGGCAACTAAAAATCCATCAGACAAGCCACGTGGAATTTTTACGTCTTTTAAGTTCTTGTAAGTTAATTTTTCAGATTCGAGAGTTCTTTTAACTAGTTTATGTAAACCGTCTTTTACTTGAGAAAACTCGGGCATTTCGTCGATGTAACTTTGACGCTCCTTTTTTAAAGGTTCCATATGTTTTTCATACGTTTCCTGTACGGATCCTAAATCACTACATAGTTCATCTTTACATTTTCGCATGGCCATAAATACATTATTTTTCTTTACATTCCTCTCGCAAGTATGATTGCTCCTACGAATTATTTTCGTTTGGTCTCCATTTAACGTCACAGAAGCTGTACAACACTCCCTATTTACGCACCGCCATCGAGTCGATTTGCTGGTTAGATTTTTGCCGTCCAAATTGTACCGGTACCCATCTTCGATAATGGTTGGTTTGCTTTTTTGATTCTTCGTTAAAATAAATTCTTTATCCATTATTTACGCGTTTTCTTCTTGAAACATAATCTAATGTCATTGTCATTATATTTATCATAATGAGACGCTTCACGTGATTACACTTAACATGAAGGTGGGAAACCTCTTTAGAGATAGGAAGATACACAATCTATTTTAATGTGAAGTAAACTGATATAAGTCATCATTTTTATACTTACTTAGGTAATCATTTATTTATTTAAACTTTATTGCACAATAATAAAAAAAGTACAAACGGCGGACTTAATGCCTTAAGGCATTCTCTACCAGTCAACCACCGGGTAAAACAGAGACTTTAATTGGTGCAAGATTGTTTATAACCGAAATGGCATTCGAGTCACAAATCTATATAAGAGTACTTATTACAATAAACATACATATACACGGTGAATTTTAATTGGTGATCAGGAGTAGACAAATATTAATATCTAGCTAAAATCAAACTTAATAGGCGAGGTCTCACATAAATACCTCACTGTTTAATTAATTAAAGGTTAAAACATAATTTGAACTAATAACCACTGAATACATGGTCACCTACATTAATTATTGAAGTAAAATCACGTGATCACGATACGTCAAGTGCCATAGCTTTCGCGGAAAATTTACGTCATGCTCCCCAGCAGGACCACCTTGGCTTTGATGAATTTAAACATATAGGAAAATTTCTATATATAATTCTAGTACCAATAAAAAAAAATCTATGTCAATAGTTTCGCCGTAAATTTGATTGCAAGGTGGTCCTGCTGGGGAGCATACTCCCCAGCAGGACCACCATTATATTTCTTTTGCTGCTTATGGTACACGCACATACATGACATCAAATAATTCTATAACAATTCTATACTCACCTAGCTTACGACATTCTTCAATTTATTTTGAATATACGAACTTACGATGCAACAAACTTTATGTAAGAAATAATTATCACTGCGCCTGAAATCAATATCTTAGCAAACATACAAAATGTGTGGCATGAATTTCAGGCGTTTGTTCACATACGTAATTACGTACTGTAAATATGTACTTTTTAGCGTTACACTAAGAATATTGTGTTAATTTTCCTTCAATTACTTCGTTGTACTTTACTGAATTTTATTCCATATTGAGAGTAATAGGTTAGGTACAGATTGAAAAACCATTTTTAATTTAGCTGGAGGGTAGAACGCACTATTAGTCAATACACTCTAATTTCGAAAGCCCCTCTACTCATAAGAAACTAGGCCCAAAATACCATATTTCAAAAAGGCTCATTCTCGATTTACACGAGAACCATTGAGAACTAGTCCCAAAATACACCTTTCCCGAAATACCCCAAATTGTGTTCATTGCGTGCGTTGCGTTCATTATGAGAATAAAGAATTACGCCACGCACGCAATGAACACAATTTGGGGTATGGTTCTCGTGTAAATCGAGAATGAGCCTTTTGGAAATATGGTATTTTGGGCCTAGTTTCTTATAAGAAGAGGGGCTTTCGAAATTAGAGTGTATTGACTAATAGTGCGTTTTGAGACTAGTGTATTCGCCACCGGAAAGATTACGACATCAACGTGACCGCCATCAATTACTGAGTTAGAAAAATTGGTACCTGATCACCAATTAGAATTCATCGTGTATAATAAAAAACAAAGGTACCCATGCAAAGTATCATGCAATAATCATCTTGGACTATTTTAAATGTCGGCATTTTTATACTTAGGTAATAATCATCTTGGACTTTTTTAAATGTCGGCAATTTTATACTTAGGTAATAATCATCTTCGACTTTTTGTTTATATCGGCATTTTTATATTTAGTTAATAATACATCTCTCCAATTTTCTTTCTTGACAATATCACGTTCTAGTCATTTTTTATATCTAGTCATTTTTCCTGATAGACCTAAGTCGCCAAAAGGAAAATTTATACACAATACACAACTATCATAATAGTTCAGTGACTCCCAAAGCGATCCAGGTGGGTGCAATCCCACACACGAAATTATACTATTTTTCTATTTATTTTTATTCTATTTATTTTTACCATACCCAATTTAGGTTTTGGAACTCAGCTGCGATGCAAAATTCTATCGTTAGAGTTGATTATTAACAATACTTTTGTCATACACTCTATTAAAAAAAAAAACCGGTCAAGTGCGAGTCGGACTCGCGCACCGAGGGTTCCGTACAAACTCATAAGTAGATACGCGAATAGTTCAAGAAAAACTGTATGTCGATTTGTTTAGTAGAAGCAAATAAGTATATGTTATGATTTTTGCAAATTTCTAAAAATCAGTGCAAGTTAGGAAAACAGTTATATTTTCCCTGTAATATTTAGAACCTGACGTGTAATGATTCTATTTAATAGCAAGGACCATTAAATCAAGAGGACTGTTATTCTCCATACAAAATGCTGTTCCCCGAATTTACAACGCCATCTATGTATAAGCTTGGTAAAATAATTATAATATTATTTACAATTATTTAACTTTGCAAACGTGACACAGTATTTAAATTTATTTATTATTAGCTGTTTACGAACTAATTGTTACTATACTATGTTTCTTTGTTCAATTATAACATCGTTAAATGTTTAGTGTTTTAGCGCCATCTAGTTTTTTTCCCGGAAATCCCCTAGCGTGAAAAAGGCCATCGCTTAGTTTTGCTACTCTCCGCTAGATGGATTAATGGATGGATTAAGTTTTTGTAAATTTCTAAAAAAGTATTAAAGTTAGGAAGACCGTTCTATTTTTCCTGTAATGTTCAGGTTGATATTGATAATCAGTAATTATGATACATTTTTCTGATCAGTAACTTCGGAGATAATAGGGGGGGAATGGTACATAAAAATGTATAAATTAAAAACTACTTATTTAAGAAAAAAAATAAAAATGGTGTTTTAATCTACAAATTAAGCCCTTTCATTTGATACCCCACTCAATATAATAGCCCTACTTTCAATTTTCAAAGTCCCATTACGGAGCCTTTTAAAAAAAAAGTAAAAAAGGTACAAGATATTTTTTATGTCTAATAAGCTCGGGTTAGCTACTTTTAACACTATTCCAAATTTCAAATCGATAGCATCAGTAGTTCCTGAGATATCTGGCTGTGACAGACGGACAGACAGACAGACAGACAGACAGACAGACAGACAGACAGACAGACAGACAGAGTCGCACCATAAGGGTTCCTTTTTTACCATTTTGGTACGGAACCCTAAAAATCACGTCTAAATTGTTTTTTTTACAGTTTATAATTATTTAAAAATATAACTGTAAATAAGCATTGCTGTTCTAAATACTTTAATATTGCCAAACCGAAGCTTATACAATTTTGAGGAGACTTTCTTGTGAAATGAAATTTGCAATGAGAATCAACATTAGATATTACATATGTCAGCTGCTTTTATTACATTTTATTTGTATTCGGCTTTATACTTGAATGATTGAAAGGGTTGTTTAATGGCAGTTTATTCTAGAGCTTAGTCCGCTTATTTACATTATTACCCTCTTTTATTGGCTAGATGAAATGTAACTGAAGCGGTTTGTAAGTAAGACTCTGACGAACTATGAATCTGTAATTATACTGCAGTCTGAAGCTTGAGAAAATGTACTTTTGTACTACACATGGCCATAAAGTGGCAATAACCGCACGCTATGAGTGCGGAAAATTCCACTTTCTGGCCTGGGGAGACGTAAAATTTTGTTCTTACCACGGAAGGTAAAAAAGAAAGCCTCAAATCGCAGGTATTTGACGCCCGAGCCGAAGGCAAGGGCAAGGCAGACATTCTTTGTTTTACCTCCCTAGGTATAATTGTGTTTTTTAAGTAGTTGTGTTTTTTCCTCGTTTCTTTTTATGCCAATAAACATTTTCTGATTCTGATTTTAACTGGGTAGGTACTTTGTTGCTAGTAAATATTTTTCTATTCTAACTTACCTAGATATTAAAACGTTCTATAATCGTAGGTACCTTATAAAGAATACAATGGTGTACTTATATGTAAAAAACTTAACTGAAGCACCTGTTGCATGTAGTAGTGTAGGTACGGAATTTATAAAATATGGAACTAATGTCCTTTTTCTAAAATGAATCGTTAAACGGTCTATCACTGACAGACAGGTTACTACTACATGCAACTTGTGCTTTGGTTAAGTTTTTTACCTATACTAA
The DNA here is from genome assembly GCA_947034925.1 of Eudemis profundana. Lineage (NCBI taxonomy): Eukaryota > Metazoa > Arthropoda > Insecta > Lepidoptera > Tortricidae > Eudemis > Eudemis profundana. The sequence goes on from OX344811.1 coordinate 14,732,351, forward strand.
ATTGACCAGGCACGAGATGTTCAGAAAGTTCAGGGCAGAAACATGGGTATTTCCGTCTCAGGGGAGATTGGTTTCCGTTCAATTTGGTGCGTCCATTAGCACCCTTTACCTATTTCCCGAGTACCTATACATACAGGGTGTAATTGGAAACTACGTATTGTGGCACCCTACTGTAATAGAATAGGTATTATAAAGGTGAAAATTTGTGAAGATGTTTGAACGATTCGATGGTCGGGTTTTAGAGATTTGGATGTCTGTTACTAAATAATGCGGTACCAACTGAATGGATGGAAATGAAATTTAGTATACGAATAGCCCTAGATTGAAACATAATATGGAGAAACTTTATTATAATCCAGTAAGGTTCCCTTAAAGTAACAGCGTGAATACCGCGGACAAACAGTTTGATATTTCTTAATCCGATTGTAGTTGCGATACAAACCCCACTACGATACTTTTAGAATTGTAGAATTATACCTATGTAATAAAAAATATTATTTTATCTAAATATTTGAATAAATAAGAGAACATGAGTGTAGTTGGTTTCTTATTGTAAATCATTTACAAGCAGATAGCAAAGTAAAACAACAAAAACAGTGGCTATTCCTAAAACACAGATTCTTAAGACACTTAAAATAAGAATGACGTGTAAAACGAAGCAATTGAATTTATTTAAGTATATTTCGCGACAAGACGCGTTTCCTTTTTTTTATCTAAGCACATTTATCGTCGCCTAAAGCGTGTCACACACTACGCAGATACGATAATATTTTATCTGCGTATAATAACTTAATGATCTGAAACTATCACACACTACGCAGATACGATAATATACGAGACGATACATTCAGTCTAAATCCTTCAAACTGAACTGATGATCTGCAGATAAAATACTATACCATATTTATATCGGCAGATATTATACACAGATCAATTTATATACGCAGATAATATCTTTGCCATCTGTCGATATATGTCGGGGCCCACAGATACTTTACGATAAAATATAAGTTATCTGCGCTGTGTGTGTTAGCTCATTGAATTGTATAGGGAGCGATATTGACAGATATGCGTTCAGATACAGATATCTTATCGTATCTGCTTAGTGTGTGACACGCTTAATACCCATGGAAACACTTTACAAAATGCAGAAACGAATTCCAGCCTGTATACAAATTTTAACCCCTTTTTCGTGGCTCCTAAAACTGTGTTCTAAATTATTTTCATTAATTGTTTATTTCATTTTCTATGTGACATTTGATATTAATTTTCCTGACATTTTTTTTTGTATTACCTAGGTTGACCTAGATCATATACAACATTATATTCGTTAGTTTTTAGATTGACATTGTAGTAGTAATTTTTTTTCCATGTACATGTGTTTGTAATTTATTATTTAATGAATTATTCTGTTTTTATTTTTTCATTTTTTGACGATCTTTTTGTGAATTCATTTTAGTTTTAGATAATAAAACACTATGTAATTTTCAATAAGAAATAAATAAATCTATCTATCTATCTATCTATTAGAAACACAGAAAATTGAACTCTCCTCTACTGTTTTAAGGGCCAGTGATAAACAGAAGTGTAATATTACCATATTTTTAGGAGGAAAATAATGGCATGTTGAATGGAAAGGGATTTTTCTTGCAATTTAAATAAGGAATATTCCGTGTGTTACTTTCTCACGCTACAAAAGGGTGAGGAAATTTTATATTGCGCCTTTCACCGAGAATTTGTTCACTATGGTTATGTTTGTATCTTGTTATGTGTGTATGGCTTTGGTTATGTATCTCCATGCTTCTGGAACTCGGCATCGAGCAGCGTCTATCTGCGCTTGTACAGTCGTGGAATGGAAAGGTTCGTCAGTTTTCAAATAAATTCATTTAACGATTTGGTTGATAATTTTCACAGAAGCATTTTTTCATAGTAGCGAATTTTCACATCGCGTTTTTTCATGATCGCAAATTTAATTATTCTTCTTTCTTCATATAGCGCTTTTTCACTTATTTTACCAGTAGCTTATTTTATTAGTCGCAAATATTTTCGGTATAATTATAGTGCGGTTGTCGAATATTTTTTTTACTCGAAATCAATATACTAACAAATTGTGACCACCTTAGTGTCCACATTATTACATATTAATAAGTAGGATAGTTTCGTTAGGTATCTATGCTCAAAGGGCAAACCGCCCAGACATAGGAGCCCTATGAAGCGGGGCTCCGTTGACATTAGGCGTGGGTTGCCTAATGCTGCTCAAAATATATGCGACTAATAAAATAATGTACCTACTAGTAAAACAAGCGCAAAAATAAACGCAAACATTATAAGTAAAACGCTTCATGAAAAATCGCTACATGAAGAAAGACGAATAAATAAATTTGCGACCATAAAAAAACGCGATGTGAAAATACACTACTATGAAAAAATTCTTTTGTGAAAATTATGAAACAAATCTCTGTCCTGTGCCTTAGTGGTGATGACGTGGCAATTTTTTTAATAACAGGATCTTATATAATTTTAACATAATCCGGGTACAGTGAAATAGTCTATTCATAGTTCCTATTATTATTTATTGTTATATTATTACAAATTGTTATGACGATCCTTTGGATCGATTGGGAGACATGATTTGATTATTATTTGCTAATTCTGTTTCTTTTATATTTTGAAATTGTGACAGTTTTTACTCTTATATTCTCGTTTTGTGTATTAACAATCATAACGTAAATGCTTGTAACTTTGTACTGCAAATGTATATTTACTGCTATTTTCTCATGAAATGAATGATCTATCTATCTTTCTATAATACGCAATATTACTTAGAGACCACCACACCTATATGAGAGTTTATAGTATACATAGCCTCTAAGAAAGTCAAGCGAGATTTTGTCTCGCTGAAGGCATTTAAAGTTAAATAGGATCGGCACTGGTGATAACTTTATTTGGAACAAACGAGGGTTCACAGTACAAGTTCTTGCTTTAAATGAATCTGGAATTTTAACTACAGTATGAAAAGATCTTTTTCTTTCAATCGAAGTGCACATAACTGCAGTTTTTACAATTATTGTAGATTGTGTGCCGGAATTCGACGGATTGTGGACGGACGAATGATTGCCAAGTATCAAGACACCGGTCTCCCTATGTTGTCATTTATATATTCAACCCCTGCAGACTTAAGTACTTTTTGTTACGACTACTTCTTCTTGCAAACCTTTTTTTATAAAGTAATAGTTTCATCATAGTTCTTTATTCACTTAACAAAATAATGTCACTCTAAGATTGACCAGTCACTAAAATAACAAACTGTTGTGTAACAAACCCATTACTCCCTTGAAATTCTTGTGCACGACGTGGCTATAATGTCTCCCGAGACATAGGTTATTGAGCCCACATTGCACAGGATATTAAATTAATGTTCAAATAACTTACTGCAAGAACGGAGATGCTCTTAGGAGCTATAAGTGAATTACCGCTCTAGGGCATTTTATTCCTAGCTCGCTGTGAAATTGATCAACTTCATTGAGAATTGTTCCACTAAAGATGAGGGTAATTGAGTTTGAAACTGATTGTGCAAGTTAGGAATCGTACCACTATCTTGTTACTTATGGTCTCAGTTAAACAAGATATTCGTCGGTCGTAGGTTCAGTTAGTATAAAGGACAATGATTTGTCTGCCCCACACCCTAATTGAACCAAGGTGCGTTAAAGTGCGATAACACCGCAGTTTAAAATATGCATCAGCGCTCCGGTGCTTAAAATATCCAGTACTCACATACTATTCATGCATATTCTAAGCACTGGTTTGGAAGGTACGCCTCAAAAAGATATGCATGAGTCACTTCACTGCGTTTACGGTGCGTTGGCGTATGTTGAACAACGGTTAGACCGTGCTTTAGAGCTGCGCTTTCCCATTGGCTACTTCATGCTGTGTCGCGCACGAGATATGTCGATGCCGAATTGTGCTAGCTTTCTATGTTTATTTGGCATGTCATGTTTATTACCTTTTAACCAAGGGTGTTAAAATAAATAGCAGGATGGAGCATCGCCAACAAATAACTGAAGCATTTATAGTGGGCCGGTGTCTTAGTACTTACTGAGGCGCACGCACACATCAACAAGTTTTTTACCTACTACCCGCAGCACGCACTCACCTGACCAACCAGCGTTGAAGAAACCGGCGGACTAGAGGTGCTTCAGTCATTTGTTAGCGAAGCTACGTTCGGCTATTTATTTTAAGGTCCTTGCTTCTAACTCAATCTGGGGACTCTCCAACAGCGCCGTGCACATGAAGACAATAAAACGCTGCATACCCTACTAATGGTATTAGCAGAGAAGAAATTAGTAGAGAAGGTAGTATGTTAAGCGCTTTATACACTATCCATCGTGGCTGGACGCCCCGCCAAGGCCACGGCGCTGGATATGGCATACGCACCATCGTGCACCTGCGTGGTGGGGGCGCCCGCTGAATGCAAATAACGTCGTGCACGTCCAGCAAGCTAATAATAATAATAATTGACGTACGTCAAGCCTATTCACGGTACTTTTGCATCGTGCATTGTGCATGGCCTTGGCGAGACATACAGCAAGATGGATGGTGTATAAGGCGCTGTAAGATACCCACTACCCAACTAATTTCTACCCTCCTAAAATATCTGACAACCCTTCGTAAAGCAATTAGGTCGTGACAGGTATGTTGTTTTGCTTCATATAAGTATTACTGCTAGGTACCTGCGGCAGATTGCCTTTTATTTTTCCTTCCGACATTTGTAAAAAAACCTTTTCCCCCTGATTGATACGGCCACTATTTTTCTGACAGCCCAGATTTAGACAAGTTATTGGGGGAAAACGTGACGATATTATGCGTTGACTTTAGGATGACATCTTTGAAAATATTTGAAGCTTGAAGTGATTGGAGAAAATTTTGTATGATGTATATGTATTTATGTGAAAGGAAAATGTAATAAGGTAAAAATATTCAAGTAAAAACTACCTAACCTAGTTACATTTCTACGTCGATCTTGCAGTAGTTCAGTTACTATATTGTTGCGTTAGCTTGAAGAAATAATAGTCTTCTCAGTTACAAGTGAGTACTAGGCGAGAAAAAATATGACTAAATTACTGTTAATTTCTATTAACCAACGCCACGAGAACTTATCTATTCCTATTTCAGAAAATGTAAATCGATCAGCGACAGAAGGCGAGGCAAAAGCCATGAAATTGTCCGCAGTCATCGTATTTTGGAACAAACAACCCATATATCTTGATTATTGTGGAATCCAATGATTTATGCAAGTCTTATCCAAACCGAACTCTAAATTAAATTGGTATTTTCGTATTCGACTCGCCTCTAGTTCAGGTGCCAGTAGTATTAATTTAATGTGGCACTATAGTCGGACTAAGCTAAGTTTGCAGGGGTCGAAAAAAGGTTTTATTATAAAATATGGCAACATGGAGAAACTACAGCAAGAGGATTATTTTAATCTTGGTACTTGGCAATAATTCTTCCCTTGCCTTCCCCTGTCACTAATGCCACTTTCTGTTTTAATATTTTCTTGTCATACTGGGTCAATTAGTAAGGTTATATTATTAAAATTTCCTCCCAAGTGTGATGAAAAAGTTGTGTTATTAAAGCCCTCGGTTTCACCTCGGGCTTATAACAAACACTCGTTTGTAATTCCTTACTTACCACCCATACACACTGTACTATTAAACCCCGGTTTGGGTCGACTCTGCGGTTACTTCGGCGCAAAAAATACTTTCAGTTATTCTGACGTCGTCCTACTTTAATGCTAGAAATATGGTTGTATTGTGGTCGCAAGATACTTAACACTCCTCCTCGCTTCGCTCGTCGTCGTACCTCACGGTTACTCTAGAAATATTTTTCTTTATTGGCAATAAGTCGGAAGAGTTGCAGTCAATATTATATATTTGTGTTGTGACTAACTATAATACGCAAATAACAGAAAATACGTTCAGATATTCCCATCGTGTCAATTTTTTTTTTAGTCGCGTGTGTTATACACATTCAGAAAATTTAAAATATTGAATGATTAGGTATGGTTCAAAATATATAGCCCTGTCAAGGAGGACCGAACGAGTGAGGGATCTCTTCTAGTAATAGTAATCATATAAGTAATAATAATAGCAATCGGCTAACGAAGACATTTACACTAATTTAGACATCGATTAGGAAAAGGACGACGGAAAATTACTCACGATGTAAAACGAACAACTAAACATTGAGATTCAATTCAAAGATACCGTTGTACTCTAAATATAATAGACAAAGGCGCTGAGAGTTCCTAACTAGTTCAGAAGTTAAATTTGATCACTGATAAATCCCCTTTGAATGGGATTTAAGGGGCTCCATAATCCCAAAGACCTTGAGCAATAGGCTTCCCACCCCCCGCACAGCGTATCGTATTTACGACTAAGATTGTTTACAGCGCCACCTTGTGATGTTTACGCGATCGACTAACACCAGCTCATTGACCGTATCGCCGAATTTTATAACAGATGGCGTCTAAAAATCTGGGGCTTTGGTTCGAAGAACGATACTTGGTACGGTATTTGATACTCGGTCGGTGCTCAGTACTGTAGTGTATTCGATATAGACCAGATAAAACCGAAGACCAGTTGCGTTTTAAATGAGTGGTAGTCCGATTAATGAAGCATTTCACCTCGGAATAATTCCTCTGTCGCTGAAACTTTGCAGTGTGATAAAGTAGGGTATAAAGCATACGTTTGACAAATTATCTAGGATTTTTGATATTTCGAAGTTAGGTATTTCTGCCAAAACATGAAAATCGCTTATAACTGCTTGTGGAAAATTCCTCCGTCCGAAATTCCATCGGTATATGATATTATATATTAATAAGAGTATATATTATCATTATCTAGGAAAATTTCGATTTCGAATAGGTAGAAATTTTAAAATACCTATTTTGCATCATAACTTCTTCAGGAAAATTGCTCCGTCAATATTTATTTTTTTATATGCCCTAAATCCTTTAAATATATCCATTTTCACAATTATCTAGGAAATTTTCCTCATCGATCACACCTTTACAGATTTTCGGCAATAACTCATGGGGAAAAATTGCTCCGTCAATTTTTATTTTTTTATATGCCCTAAATCCTTTAAATAAATCGCTTTTCACAATTATCTAGGAAATTCTCCTTATCGATCACACCTTACAGATTTTCCGCAATAACTCACTGGGAAAAATTGCTCCGTCAATTTTTAATTTTTTATATGCCTTAAATTATTTAAAGATATCGCTTTTCACAATTATCTAGGAAATTCTCCTTATCGATCACACCTTACAGATTTTCGGCAATAACTCACTGGGAAAAATTCCTCCGTCCATTTTTATTAACTTATTAGACACAGAACATCAAAATAATTGTGTATTATCAGTACAGATATAATAAACTATTTTACAAAGCGCGCTATCGAACAGCACCGAGCGCGGGGTGCGGGAGGACTGCGGGGAGTGGAGAAGAACTACAAGCCTACAAGGCCACCGCCGCCGCACCGCCGACGCCGCGTCGCCCCGCCCGCATACCCGCTCGCAGCTCATCATCGTTCTTCGTACCGACGACGACGACACGACCCTCCCGCCCCCCTTGATTTTTTTTTATTTAAATGACCTAAATAGAAGAAAATAAACTTTAAATTAAATCAAATCACATGATTTATATGATATAGAATCTTTATGCATGAATACAATATGTACCTATCGATATGATCATGAGCTCGATATGAGTAATTCTAAGGAATCTCGCGACAAGCTTTTTATATCATGTAAATCTTGTGATTTGATTTAATTTAAAGTTTATTCTCTTCTTCTTAGTTCATTTAGAAAAAATTATACCTGTACATATAATACAACTAAACTTTTATGAAATTATGATTAACAAAGTCATTTGAATTGTAATTTGTAGGCAATTTGATAAATAAAAGCTTTTTTTAAACTTTTTTCTATATTATTCAGTACATCTGGAGATATCTGCGTGTAACCGACGGACGGACGGATAGATGATTTACACGGCGCTTATGACGTTTTTGTCGCGATGTTGATCCCTGTATAGATTAAAATAGAAGCCGTAGAATAGAAGGGACATGGGTGTAGATATAATATAACAAAATAAATATTAATCCATGCCTCTCTTTTTTTCATGGTCCGGCCGAGGAAACCTTGAATAAATGTTGTGTTAATAAAAATAACCTTTTTTCCGTAGTCGGGCAAAAATAAATATTTCATTTAATAACAGCTTTCTAGCCCAGTCGGTAGTGGCCCAGCCTACGAAGCAGGAGGTCCCGGGTTCAAATCCTGGTCAGGCCATTTATTTGTGTGCTTATCACAGATATTTGTACCTGAGTTATGGATGTTTTCTATGTATTTAAGCATTTATATATATCTATTTATTATACTGGGTGTCCAAGATTATGGCACATCAAGGAAAAGTATCTCAAATATTGTAGATGTTTTGCTGAAAGGGAACATTATTTTATTTTTCAAAGTAAGACATACTGCATTCAAAGATTTTCTAAAAATTACTTGCTTCGTCGGAGAATCGAACCGACTCAAATGTGAAAAAACAACACCCCATATTTTTAAGATGACAATCAAAAGAGTGGTTAAAAACAAATAATTCCTCTTAAGTAACATAGTATCCCAAAAGAGAGGAATAGCGTAAAATATTTGATTTAAATGTTAACCCTTAAATGGATTTTGTCCGTTTTAAAGGACATACCAATAAAACGCACACAATTCAAATTTGAACGAACTTCCGCGCGGTTCAAGTGTCACGTGACGTTCGTTAGGCTATTCCCTTTCCTCCTTGCGTATCGAGAAGCCGTGCGCACGCGACGCGTGACAAGGAGCAAGCATTCCTAAAAGTATAACGACCGAAACGGTGTAGGCTCATCGTCAAAACATTTTTTTCGTAAGTATTACTAGGATTTATGTTATTTTATTGTGTAAATAAGTTGTAATAACAGTATAAAGTAGTTATTTTGCTAAAATGATCTGTAATTTCTTCATGATGCTTGAAATAATCAGAGTGTCACTTAAAACGGACATTGCCCGTAATACCTTAAAGTTGTGATTTTAATGTTTGTCCTTTATAACGGACATTGCCCACGTTCCCTTAAAGTAGTGATTTGAACATATGTCATTTATAACGGACTTTGCCTGTGATCCCTTAAAAGTTATTTGTCACTTATAACGGACAAAGTCCACTGCTTACTTACTATTCTGTCGAGACATGGGCAGTACTATAGTCGCTCCAGCAATACCGAATTAACTGAGAGATGTGCACAACAACGCCATTATGTCGGTCCAAGTACTATACCAGTGTATGGAGGCGATTCTGTTGCAGAGGGGTGTGAGACAAGGAGATATGATATCTCCAAAGCTCTTCACCAAAGCAATGGAAGACGCCTTCAAGCTCTTGGAATTGCAAGGACTTGGCACCAGAATTAATGGCGATTACATCACGCACCTTCAGTTTACCGACGATATCGTGGCAGAGACACAATACAATGCTCGAAGATCTCAACAGAGTATTCTAACAGGTGGGCCTTAAGATGAACATGGACAAGATGAAGATCGTGTCGAATGTCCATGTAGCGCCCACCACAGTATTGCATTGTATCTCGGTCCTCGAAGTTGTCGACGAATACGTCTATCTAGGACAAACAATCAAGCTAGGTAGGTCCAACTGCGAGAAAGAGATCACATACCGACGGATCGACGGATCGAACTCGGATGGGCAGCGTTTGGGAAACGGCAAAGTATCTTCTCGTCCGAGATACCTCAGTGCTTGAAGATGAAAGTCTTCAACCTGTGCGTATTACCGGTGATGACCTACAGAGCCGAGACGTGGTCTATAACTATGGGCCACTTAAGGAAGCTCAGAGTTACTCAGCGAGCGATGGAAAGGGCTGTGCTCGGGATCTCTGCGTGATCCAATCAGAAATGAGGAGATTTGTAGACGAACTAAGGTCACCGATATAGCAAACCGGGTAAGCATACTGAAATGGATATGGACAGGGCACATAGATCGAAGAACCGATGGCCGTTGGGGCAGAAAGGTTCTCGAGTGAAGACCACGTACTGGTAAGCGCAGCGTGGGACGGCCACCTGCCAGGTGCTCGGATGACCTGGTTAGGATTGCAGGGACTCGCTGGATGCCCATCATATATGCCCATATAATATCCGGTCCATCTGGAAATCTATTGAGGAAGCCTGTGTCCAGCAGTGGACGTCCTATGCCTGAAATAATGATGATAGAGATGCTCATGGGTATTGTAAGGAAGCTGGCTATTGAACATTACTAGAGCAACGACCTCAGATTTGAGCCGATCGCATCTGCCATGCCACTGGCGCAATCTATGTATGTAAGCATGTAAGTATGTATGTATGTATGTAACTATGTTTGTTCAGATCGAATCTTGCAACTCAATTTTGTAGCAGATATCTTCAACCGATGGAACTGAAATTTTGCATGAATTTGGTGGAACCAGACGGTATGATGATCTAAATTCACATAAGATAAATTCACCGTGTTTGGGTTCATTTCATTAGTTCTGACGTACACATACAGTTTGCGATTGTACAAAAAAGTACAGGCGGTAATATAAGCTTATTTTATATTTATTTGTTTTCTTATATTCTGAAAGGGAAAAGACTAGTTTATGTTTAGATTTTTTTTGAGAAGCATGATAATGATTTCATTGTTTTGCAAGTTTAATAATAAGAACGTATGTATATGTGGAAGGTAAATGTTTCCTATATAATAAACATGAGTCGTGATCTCAAAAGCTGTGATTACATATAATTTTTATTAATTTCATTGTTTGTGTCCTAAGAATATTTCATTAGGTTAAATGGGCAATGTCCGTCCTGTGTGACAGATCTCGAGTACGCATAGTTAACACATAAACGGGCAATGTCCTTTTTAAGTGACATGCTGAAAATCATAAAAAAATTATAAATTATTGACAATTACGAAAAAAAAATTCTTTTCCTCCCCAAATACAAAACTATAATCAGGATTTCAAAAAAAAAACAGCAGGGGAAACACATGTGTCCATTTAAGGGTTAAGAAAATTATTTCCCATACAAAACAAGTAATTTAAAAAAAAATCTTTGAATGCAGTATTACTTACTTTTAAAAATAAAATAAAGTGTCCTTTCAGTAAAATATCCTATCTCCAATATTTGAGGTACTTTCCCTTCATAGTTTAGGGACACCCTGTATATGTCGTCGCCTAGGACCAACAACAGAAGCCTTATTGAGCTTACTGTGAGACTAGGTCGATTTGTGTAAGATTGTCCCATAATATAATATAAAAAAAAATCGAATAATATAAAATTTAATATCCGATAGGGAACTTCAAAATAATTTCATTATCTATATTAACATAACACCTCGATATTGTCACGTCTGTGTAAACCTTTTTTTTTACTCTTTGATTTCAACAAAACATGGCCGCCACCACATGGCGCGACTGCCGAGTTTAAATTGATTCAAAAATTATTAAATTAAGCGTGATTAAACGAAAATGCAGTAAACTTGCGTGTGAAAAGTCACTCCTTGGCTTTTATTTGATTTTCCTGAGCAGTTTGTACAGTACCTCACTACACATGACGGCATATTTAGACGTAATTATTTTTCACTCCAATGCGTCCAGCTACCGCAGCCGTCCGGCACAGACTAAGCGTGTTTGTGCCGATCGGCTCAAACAGGTTTTACAAGAAATCAAGTTGAGGTGCCCACTCTAGTATACATAATAACTCAATGGGCACGGAAAACTTGACGGTGCGGGCGGGGTTACCCCACTCCCGCACTACGCGCTCGGTGTTGTTTG